>CM023865.1:23364032-28571532 GCA_013389735.1 Phaseolus lunatus | reverse complement strand
TTAACTAAGGTTTATGCCTACAGAATACTAAGACTACTAAACTAGGATTAACTATAAACTTTTCTTCTTCTTCATTATTTCCATAATATCTCACTTATATACGTGAGTTTTAGGTTAACATATATTGGACCTGTATGCTATTGGATCTATCCTAACAGAAGGTAAGCCAATTAGAGTAAAGATATGATATGAGTGATGAGTAAAGCTTACTTAAACAAGGACCAGTAGTCCCAAAGGGTAGGTCAAGTGGAATAAGACATTGGTTTGTATTAGACAGGTTGCTGGTTCTTGTCCCACTTGTCTGAGGTATGGTAGATAAATTTCTCTATAAGCACTAGTCTTAAAGACTTTCTTTTTCCTTGCTTTGGACTAAGGAACCATCCCCTCTCCCAAAATTTTCACATACAAATTATGACAAGTGCCAGTTGGGTGATAACTTTCTTGTCTCATCATGAGAGTAGAAGCAATGAGTTGACAATTGTAAGAATGCAGTAGCTGGTCCCAACTTCAAATGCAATCAGTTATGAAAATGAATTTCAAAAGGACATTCAAGCAACAAGAAGTACAGATGGCTCAGCTTCTGCAACACCATTGTCTACAAATTTAATGAGATCTTCAGGTGTGTAGATCTGAGATGAGTATGATTTCAGATCATTGAAGTCCACCAAATCACTCATTGTAGCGCTCTCGAAATCGGAGGCCAAGTGAGAATGCTCATGTACCATGGCATATGTTCTTCCTACATGCATGCATAATTTGGAAAATCTAGGATCTTCAAATGCTTTGATAATATCCACAACGCAATTATGATTTCCTTCTAGAGCATGCATGTGTTTCATCTCTGAAGCGATCTTCCTTAAACACCCAAGATTCATGGATAAATGCTGAGCTATTGTTGATGAACTTCCAGTACTACTTCCATATCTTCTATTTGTATATCGAAGCAACACCAAGTTGGCCAATGTGAAGTATGACATGAACGTAAAGAAGTCATAAAAATTCATCCCTGATTTAAGAGAAAAGTCAGTTAAACTTGTATGACCAGCTGAAGCATTTTCAGTATTTAAATGTAGTTTCTATCAAAGTTAGTAGTGCAAAACTTATGCTGTGGTTAGGTCAATTGCACCAATGGGCATTATAACTTCCAAGAAAATATTGTAATTGAGATTAAATAAACTAGTGAAATTTAATATTAAAAGAATACAAGCCCTTTATTCATTGCTGATCATCAGAAGACTTTTTTCGAACCTAGGATGACCACTTTCTTTTATTTAGTTCTAAGATATCTGCATTAGTTTGCCACCAATAGCATACAAAAATTCAGGACACATGGTAGGAAAAAGCAATAAAGTATGTTGCACCTGTGTTAGCAGCAAGATTGCGCTGGCATAGACCTTCAAAATCATCACATATATCCTTGATGTCTTCTATGTATTCCTTGGCCTCATTGTAGTCCCTTAAAAGTAAATTCCACTGTCATGGCATGAAAAGTCATGAGATAAACTTAGTTGAATTATATTTATCCTTGAGCTTGATTCTCAAATATTTATTTCATTGCTTTGCTCAATTTACCACCCAAGAAAGGTTATAAGCGTTGAACCAATTGTGGTTTATAGATATTGTATCCTCCTGAAAGCACAATATACATCATCAAATGATTAGATCATGACAAATATCACAGACAAAATCATCTGACGGTATAGTTCATGTAACAAAAAACTAATTTTGTTCTGGAAATAAAGGTTTTCAAAAGCTATTTGTTCCTATTGTGTTATTGTCCAGCTTATTAGTAACATCTAGTGTGTGTGTATGTGTTTTGTTCAACTTATTACATTATTATCAATTTCCCAGGAGAACTTTTGAAAAAATAAATGATTATTTGAATTAATCATTTCTGAACAATGACCTAACGCAATCACTCAACTAGCAATGAATTTTTTTATGGTTCATAGTGAATTATTCACCATATGCCAGTGATCCTATTAGTGAATTCCTGGAAACCAGTCAAACTACATATTTTCATTACTAGTTCCGCTGAGCCTTATAGCTTCCCTGAGAACTAAATTTAACAGATGAAATTCAAACATAAGTTCCATTTAGAACACAGAAGTTTCTTCTTTAAAGGGACTGCAGGACTGCCTTCCAAAATCAAGGAGAAATATAACAAAAACAGCAATACAGATAGTAAGCAAGAATATACCAAATTATGAACTTGATGATACCATCCGCTGGGAACAAATATAATTTCACCAGCATCTTGTGTGCATTCTAACCAGATAGCCTGCATAATACAGACCCACTGAAGGCTGAAGCAGAAAAGTCTAATTGAAAGCAATAAGATTGATGACAAAATGTAGAAATTTACCTCGCTAAAACCAGGAAACTTCGAGTTTGATACTTCATCAAAGATATTATATACACAATTTTTCATATTCCTGAATCAAAGTTGAAAAGAACTTAGTGTTGACAACTAAGCAAAAAGACCAACACATCAAAACACTCCCAACCCCACCTCTGAAGAACAACACAGCACCAAAAATCAAGAATGATAATTTTATACAGAGTGAACCCAAACAAAGGAAGAAAGTGGGAAGAATGAGGAAATGTCAATTTCCAAGAATAAAAGGTTTGCTGAAGGTGCTGGTCATAGTAAATCACAGCTGATAGATAATTTGAAAATTGACCGATCTAACTAGATTTTTTGTTATCACAGTGCCCAAATTATTGTCAGAAAAATGCCATTAATATCTATTTGGTAATGAATCTATGCCTGTCAAATATAAGATGACATTGGGAAGGATCTAGAAAAAGCCATCTCTTCTTTCCACAGACATTTGCCGACCAGCTGTAGGACCTGAAAACATCAGCATGAAGAGGAGTCCAAGATCCTGCCAGAATAATTGAAAGCAAGAGGTTACTGGTCAGTTTTTCATCTCTCTGTAAAGGCAAGTACAGCATGATCTTGTATGCATTGCTGCTAGAAGAATTTATTACACCTATAATCACACCTTTCACCCCCATGTAAACAAATCGATAGTCAGAGCAACATATTTCCTCATTTGGTTGCTCTGTGTCAGAATCAATATGGGTTCTGAAGTTGTCAAGATACAGATTGAGCCAGTCATCACAAAAGAACCTTGGAGTGTCATATGCTACATATTCAGGATACTCCTACCAGAGTGAGAGAAGAGAAAGTTACTAAGCAAAACATCATCGACACTAAAAAGAGAATAAAACATGACAGCTCTTCCCTAACAAGAGGTCTCTCATCAAAACGCAATAGGATAAAGTTTTCCTGTCATTTATTAAATTCGATTTGATATGGCCCATGGTACGTGTACTTTTATCTAAATAAGCCACATGCTCAAAAATTGATTACACAGGGATCTTACACAGCAACAATAGCAAAATGAACACCTAAAAATTCTATATATAATTAGATTTCAGGTAAAGCAACAATACCAATAGAAAATGACCTGCATAAAAGCGTTGACAGAACCAAAAGTGAATGGGAATGTTAATCAGTAAACTTTTGAAATCCACATTGCACAACCATCCCTGCTTTCCAGGTTTATGCATCATTCAGATTGATAATATGAAAGATGACATTTTGGGAAAAGAGACAACGTAAAAGATAAAGCCTTAACTTTTCCGGTTAGTTTTGTGCCCCATGAAAATGGAGGAAACGAATTCTACACTCACGTATTCATGAATGAGAACTCTTAATCAATAGAGAAGTGACAAAAGGCCAAAAGGTATACCTTAACAAAATGCCAATCCTTCAAATACGGTACTGATACAGAGGCACCGTTACTTGCACAAGTTTCACCATTACACTGAACAGCAGAAGCCTCACCAAGATGAAGGCAACGCGCAATAAAATCGGAGACCAACATCTCCTCTCTTTTCTGATCAGTGAATTCTCTGGTGTCACAATCAGCAACCTTCATTCACAAAATTTTCGGACATGTTATCTTTTCAGTAAAATCAATCAGCACCCAACAATAGAAATTAGACATAAGTGTTCAAAACACTACCACTAATGAACTTCCTTCAATTAAACATTGATGGGTTGTATTTTATTGTATTGTATATAGGATATACCTGAACTTTAGAAGCTCCAAAAAGAGTGGAGAAAAATTGAAAGTTGGGTTGGGAATGAAGTGTGACCCAATCAGTGCAAGCTCTCCAATTATGAGGGTCCATTAGCCCAGTGAGCACCACGGGTTTGTTCTTCTCCATATATCTCTCCACAAATTCACTGTAACTCAGTTCCTTCCCATTTACCCTCTCTATTTCTCCTTTTATATTGATACCCATACCCTCTCACACTTCAAAACCTGTTTTTGCTTCAGGAGAATCACCAAGAAGCCAGAAGAGTTACCAAGAACAAGAGCTCGGGATCTTATATAAAACTGGCCAACTGGAGGCCCACTCAATGTTGCACGGCCCACGGAGAAATTTCACTAATAAAGAAGGACAAATTCTCCTCCACCTATGTAACTTCTCATGCACTTTTATATTTTTTAATTCCAATATTCCCCTTTGAGTATCATGTTTTATTCTTCATTCTTAAGTAGTAGTGATGATTGTTTTTAGTTGTCAATAGGAAAGGTTACTGTTTTCATTCATTATTTTTTTTCATTTTTTGGAAGCTACAAAACTCAAAAATGGAGTATAAAATTTAAAAATAAAAATACATTTTCACACATAAAATACAATGAATCTTCTCGTCAACTCTCTCACACATGCTTGAATGATGAAACTGTTCTCTTAAACGCTATGATTGGAGAATATTGAAAGTGTTGCAGGTGAAAGAGAGGTATGTGGCTGAAAATGAGGTATGAGAGTGTGAGTAGTTGATTTAGGGATATTTTAAAAAGGTAAAAACTGACTTTTCACAACTAATATGGAGGTGCAGGGAGAAGGTATGGAGGTGTTGGGAGAATTTGCCTAAACAAGGGGATTCTTTTTTTTTGCATTTTCCTCCTCAACCCTAATGAGGGTGTGTAAAAGAAAGAATTAACCATGTACATTCACTCTCCTTGACTAAAGTGTTCTCTCTTATGCTTTGTTTGGATGGTTGAGGGTGGGGGAGTGAAAAGTTGAGGGTGTGGGGGAGTGGAAGTGTGAAGAAAGTTGGGGTTGTTTGGATTGGGGTATATTAGAGTGAATATGTGAGGAAAGTTTATTGAAGTGCGTGAGTGAAGTGATGGTTGTAAGAGTATTTTAAATTATTTTAAATAATATAAAATGTAAGATTACAAATTTACCTTTTTATATAAAAAATTAGGTAAGTATTAATTTTGTGCTTATTTTAGCTAATTAAAATAATTTAAAGTTTAACTTATAATTAAAAAAATTTAAAATTGAACAAAATAATTAAATATAATTATAAATGTAGGTAAAATTGATTATTTTCCATTTTATTGTTTGAAATTGATTTTCTTACTTAAGTGAATTTATGTTGATAATTACTATATTATTTATGATTGTTTAAATGATTTTGTGTATATATATATATATATATATATATATATATATATATATATATATATATAAAATGATTAGTAATATTGATTTTCATTATTATCATTAACAAAATCAATATATTTTAAAAATAAACGGATATTTAGAAGACAACATGAATATTAAGTAGTTTTCAAAAGATATAATATAAAGTCATTACATTTGATTTGGAAAGAGATAAAGATATGTTCATTTGTTTGTAATTTTAGAATTATGTAAAAATGAAAAACATACTAATGTTAATTAGAAAAAGAAAACATATTCCCACTGATAACATTTTAATCCTTCTTGTGGAGGCTTTCAAACGATTTTCTAGAAGACATATCTGCCTCCGTTGTCTTAGAATAATTGCATCTTTTTCATCAGCAACGTCTTCAATGCACCATTTGAAAAAATTACAACCTAGGACGATGTCACTTGTAATCTGCTTTTAAGAAAATAATAAAATTGAACAATGAATAAGTTTAAAATAGCATTCTTAATCGATTATGAAAAGTAATTTTACATATTTTACCTTGTACTTTGGACAACCCCAAAATCGTTTTCCAGCATTTTTTTCTGTTTTTGCTGTTCTCAAAACAGCAAACTCTCCACAATGACAAATAGGAGGAAAGATAGCAGTTGTGTTCGTCGTAGAATGGGTAAAAGTATGAGGTTGTCGCATACCAAACTCGGTACAACTAGAGGATGATGTGCTCTGATACGCAGACATTCAAGAAGACTTAGGCAATGCTATTGAAGTTCCATTTTATGTCGTGGAGGCCAAATTTTATTTATGCATAATATAAATCAAATGTTATAAAAGTTGCATTGAAAACAATATGATTATCAAGTTCCATGAAAACTACCATAAATTCTGAATATTAAATAACAATAACAAAGAAGTCATTAATGTTGAACATGAAAAATATAAATGAAAATAATAATGACAATAACATAATGAAGAGACCATCAATGACCTTGATGACGTCGAATGTCAGCCAGAGCATCCTGAACCTGGTCCATCCGGCTATTCAAGTTTTGTATGCCGGTCATAATTTGGGTTAACAATTCCATTTGGTTGGGGATTGCAGGCTGAGGTTCACCACCCCCAACATCTTGTTGTGCCAATTAATCCTCTTCATCATCTTCGTCGTCTGCCTGGTTAGGCCTACCAAGCTGCCATACGCCATTGACTTGGAATATATTTAATTTCGTCATACTCTTTTTCCCAAAATAATGATTCCATCCTAGCATTATTGCTGACTCATTTGACAAGTCGAAGCCATACACCTGTAAGATCCGTGTAATCAAAATTGCATACGGCAAAGGCATGTTGTGTTCCCTGCATTTAATCATGTGTTGGATGATGTAATGAGGCCAATTAATCATTATATTATTTTTGATGCACCAGAGCATGAAAATATCTTCATTCAATAATTGTGCGAAGTTGCTCCCACGAGGGCATAAGATGTGCACCCATGTATAATGTAGTAGTCTGTCATTCATTTTCAAACTACCGGCATTTCTGGCATTTTGACCTTGCATATCTTCCCGAATCATGGAGGACAATGCTAGTCCTCGATCAAAATTCAATTCCTCAGGGATGGACCCAGGGCCTAACTTAACACCGTCATACCTGAGATTGGCAATGTTCATCCAATCCATTTCAGTAATGGTTATTCGTTGTCCGCAAATGTCAACACAAAGGTGACCAATAGGTGTGACCTTCATATTTGTATAAAATACTCTAACCAAGTTTTCATAATATGGAAATTTCATTCCAAGAAAAGCTTGAACACCTTGGAAATTCAGAAGCCTTTGGAATTCAAACCCTGCAGTAGAAAAGAATGGAGTATGCATAGCTTTTGGTGATAAGACTGTTCTTCCGTGAAATAGATTTTCAAACATCGTCATTTGACGTTTTGTACTAAAGTATCTTGAATAATCAAGAACTTCTTCAATATGTGTTGCTGGGGGAGGAGGAATGGCATGATCTTCTGCTACAGCTTTACCCTTACGGGTTCTGTGGCGTTTCTGGGATGATGATGCCATGTGTAATGCAAATATAACCTTGTATAAAGTAAATGACAATATCATATAGATAAATAATATTGGTTATGAAATAGAATACAACAATGTCATACACAAAATATTACATAACCAACTAAAAGGCAATAGCAGAATTGTTCAAGTACAATATTAAAAGTAGGCATCATAATATAAGAAAATAAAGATAGTCCGAGAAATTAAAGAAGAACACATAGAAGAAAGACAGAAATCAAAAGCGATCATTGACATAAGAAATCAACGCCTGGTCATAAATGCGAACAGCTTTGTCATGCAACGCTCAAATGACATCCCAAATAGTTGTTTCACTCTTCCTGGATGCTCACATAAAAACTCGTAGCATTGATCCATGACCTGTTCATCTTGGATGTTAAGTTCGACGAGCATTGTCCAAATATCAGACTCTGAGTATTGGTAGGATGCATGACGATGGTTATGGTGTACATGCTCAGCATATAAGTCGTTCCTTCGTGTAATTTCCGCAACTATATGTTGTGCTGCGGTTGCTTGTGCACGAGCAATGTCAACCAACTCAGAGCCATTCATATTGGCATCCCTCATTGAGGAAACACATTCTTGTAGATTTGAATTCAACAGAGCAAAATGCTCATCAATTCTGTCCATGGTGGGCCCTTTTCTTTTTGATCCTCGAGAGGAGGATGTGCCCGCAGACCCCGCAGAAGGCATAGAAGGAGTATTTGAGGGAGTGTCAGAAGGAGTATCGCTTGATTGAATATGAGGAAGAGGTGACCGTGGGACGTAGTCATCTGCCTCTTCAAAGTTCGGTTGGTCAGGGATATAATCCATATTATCAGACTCAAGGTTGATGCTGAAATTACTTATGTTAGGACTTGAATTGATGTCCCGGGCTGTCCTGACCCTACTTCCAGTGGCTCTGTCATTACACCATAACTCCTCCATAAGATCATAATGGCGGATGGGATTGACACGCCATTTGGCGGCAGATGGTTTGGCCTAAAGACATTTCACATATTAGTACAATATCATAAATGTGAAGTGAAATGTATTCCTTGTCAAATATAGTTATCATATTACCTTCATCAAGTCATTCCAAACTTCGTCTTCCGCTTCAAAATGTGTGGTCGTGTGGTTCCATGCGAAACCACTTAATCCAGCAAACAAATCATGTACTTCCCTCCACCTGTCCCTAAGGCTTTTTTGACGATTTTTGACATGATTTTTCTTCATAGTTGTTAGTCCAGCATCGTGTAGAGCCATTACAATGTTGGTATATCCTTGAGTCGTCCAACTACCGTCAATTCGGGTACCTCGACGTACCTCTTCAGTCATTGCATTTAGCAAAATTAGGTCCATCTCTGTGGTCCATTTAGTGAACTCTCGAGAAGCACTTGATGAATGTGGAGCAACATTTTTCCCGCATCCATCTAATATACTTAAATGAAGTTAGTATAAGAAGCATTGCAACAAATTATAAAATATATTAATCAATGAAATTAATTGTTTACATAATCTTGCCACATTTCGTTTGCTATAGTGTCTCTAATATGACACCCTAGGGTATAATCATGGTCACGAGCATGGGTAGGGGTTGGTTGTACATCTTGTTGTGACAATTCATGATCCACTTCTTGGATCAGAGAGTCATCATTATCAACCTCGCGCAGAAAGTTATGCAGAATACAACAAGCCAAAACAATTTTTGTCGTAGTATCCACATCATAATGGGCCTCACTCCCACTGGCTATTATTGGAAATCGTTTTTTCAACACCCCAAATGTTCTCTCAATTACATTTCTAAGTGATGAATGTCGAAGATTAAACAACTCCTTAGCATTTTGTGGCCCTCTTTGCGAATATTCTTTCAAATGGTATCTAATCCCGCGATAAGGTGTTATTATATTTGGTTTTAACATAAAACCTGCATCACCAACATAGTATTTTCCTACGAAGATTGTGGAAAGTTGCATTAGTATATAGTACAATAACCTATTTATTCTTCTGCACACCGAATCCCCTCAAACTAACCTTCTGGAATAACCAAAGGATTGTCTCGTACCAAAGCATCTTTCAATATCCTTGAATCAGAGGCAGTTCCTTCCCAACCGGCCAGGACATATGTGAACTTCATGTCAAAGTCACAACCTGCAAAAATGTTTTGGGTTGGCCAATCTTTTCTGCCTCGATAACGAGGAGCATCAGCACGTGCAACCTTAACACGTACATGAGTCCCATCTATGGTCCCTAAACAATCCTAATGTCAACCAAAATCCATAACTTTAATTATACACAAAATAAATACAACATAATACATAATTTAAAGTAATCTTATCATAAACAAACCTTAAAGTAGGGGTAAAATCGGCTGTTGTTAAAGATGTGTTGTTCTCCAACCGTTCCATTTGGTTGAATTAAGAAATCCCCCTCCAACTTTAAAATCGCACTCAAAACATTATGAAAGTGACGGGAGACCGTTTCTCCAGACCGATGGAAAAAAAATGAAACACTTCGATTCTTCACATTATGCCCAATAATGTGCAGAAACTTCGCTACTTGTTCTTCCACGGTTGATCGATATGCATCTTTAACAACTCCAGTTGCCCGTATTCGTTCACATAATTGAAGGAAAGCTTCTGGTCCCATGCGAATAATATCACGACATTTTTCAGTGTGAACCAAGTACTCCATCAATTCTTGTCTGCGACGCTCTTTTTGTGGTTGGAACTCAGTAATAGAGTTGCTACTACGCACCGTGCGTAACAAATTCAATCCAAAACCAATCATACAAAGAATGATGACTGATGAACGCTCATTATTTTTTTTTATTTGTTGTTGGATTTGTGAAATTAGATTCATGTTCGCCGCAACAACATCGTCATAAATTGCAACTGTTTCGTCAAAATCTACCATCTCTGCCTGGTCATAATGCCTTGTCGAATTGCTAACGTTATCCATGTAATCTTTAACTTTCATCGACAACCATCATTACATGTAAGTGTCAATACAACATACCGAAAATGATTACCGTTTCAGTGTAGAAATACACCAACACAGTGACCCTAAAACCTAATCTTAATTAACTTTAACACAAATTTTATTATAAATTTAGTTTGCTAATATAACAAAATTGATACAAATACATACACAAATTATATTGGTGTACATTAAAATTCTATCACACAACAAATAAATACAAACAAACAAAATAAACAATTACATAAAATGAATTAACTATAAGAACAATAATAACTATGTATAATATTGACATTTGAAATATTTATGCAAAATAAAATTAACTTTTTGACGTTTTAGTACTACATATTTTTTATAATGTTTTTAATCATTACATTAATAAATTTTTTCAAATGTATAAAAAATTAAAACCTAACCATTACGCCGTTTTATTTACATTTTGTATACATATTATTTTAAAATAAATTAAAGTCTTTTTCAGAAATAATTATATTTATAAAAAGGTAATAAATGTCTACATTTATTATGACAAACTACAAATTTTTATTTCAAATTTTACACTTATTTAAAATTAATACAACATTTTTGATAATGTCTTTAATGTAAAAAATTTTAATTTATGTAAAATGTAAAAAAATTAACCTAAACAATGAAAATTTATTTTTGCATTCTGTAAACAAATTATTTTCAAAAAATACAACTATCTTTTATAAACAATTACATTTGTAAGAAGTAAAAACTATCTATCTACCTTTAACTACCATCAAATTATAATTTATTCTCTAAATTTATTTTGTTCTTTCTTTTTTAATTCGTACAACATACTTTAATATTATGGTTTTAATTCTAACATTCATAATTTACGTAAAATATAAAAAAAAAAACTATAAATTACAAATTCTTAGCAAAATTGTGTAGAAATATTTCTTTTAAATAAATTTAACTTCTTTTTTAAAAATAATTAAATGTTAAAAAAATCAAACCTATGTACATTTATTATTAAAAATTGTCATTTCTTCTCTAAATTTATTCTGTTCTTTTTTTTTAATTCATACAACATACATTAATATTATGTTTTTAATTCTAACATTCATAATTTACGTAAAATATAAAAAAAATAAACTATACATTACAAATTCTTAGCAAAATTGTGTAGAAAAATTTCTTTTAAATAAATTACATTTGATTTTAAAAAAAATTACATGTTTAAAAAATAAAAAGAATGTACATCTATTATTAAAAATTTTAATTTCTTCTCTAAATTTATTCTGTTTTTTCTTTTTTAATTCCTACAACGTACTTTAATATTATGTTCTGAATTCTAAGATTCATACTTTACGTAAAATAAAAATAAAAATAAAAATAAAACTAAAAATTACAAATTCTTATTTCCATTGTGTACAAATATTTATTTCAAATAAATTTATTATTTTTAAAAAATAATAAAATGTTTAAAAAATAATAACTAGTCCATTTATTATTAAAAATTACAATTTCTGATGTCAACTTTATCTAAATCCTAATTACTATAACATGTTTTTAATTATTTCAATTATAACATTAATAAATTATGTAAAATGTAAAAACAAAAAAAAAATTTACTCCATAGCATGATATTTTCTATTTCCTTTATGTGAAAATATTCATTTCAAATAACTACATATTTCTCTTATAAACAATTAAATTAAAAAAACTCAATAAGTAAATTAAAACAAAATCATGATGACATAAACAATTTAACACAGAAAATTAATTTACTAACTTTTTAACATCAACAATTGGTCTAAACCCTAAAAAAAAAAAATTACAAAATCATCATGCATAAATATACTATAAATGGAAACAACAAATTTAAATCAGAACAAATTTAAATCAAACAGAACCCTAAAATACAAGTAAAAATCATAACAAAAAACCTGATGAATTAGGGTTTAGGGTTTACAGCAGCAGAAGATAGTTAGGAAGAACAACACCACCACAAAACTGCCTGGAAAAAATTAACAAAACGAAAAACCATCACAAAATATATACCATAATCGATTATCAATCCATCATAAACACAGCATAACAGATTACCCAAACAAATTTTCCTACATAATCGATTATTTTCAAACCCTAAAATCAACCATTACCGATTATGAAGGCACATAATCGATTATTGCACCAATTAAACCAGTAACATAATCGATTATGCCATAAAATTTAGTTGATAATCGATTACTCCCTCTGCATAATCGATTATCAACTAATTTCAGGCACATAATCGGTTATCTGGCCAGTGCAAATTCAACCATAATCGATTAACCAAACTGAAACGAAGGCAAAGCTAATATGCTAACCTCAGATGAACCACAGATGAACCAAGAGTCTGATGCCCTTACGAATCTCTACAAGCCCCCTTAACCAATTCACAACTCATTGGATATCAGCACTATATGGATATGAGGAGATATGAGAAGGAGCTTTTTATCAGCACGAAGTTGGATGACTGAAACAGCAACTTCACCATGCTTTTTATACACTGAAATAGCAACTTCAATGGTGTACACCTACTGCATTCACACCTCTTCAATGCTCTCACCCACTGCCCTTCAGTGGTCAAACGATTCCTGAGCCAAGTCAGGAATCCCGCAGATGAAGAATCTCGATGTGCACAGTGCATGCAGGGGCATCTCCTTGTACCAACATCAGTGCATGCACGCGCATCTGCATGTGCCATGCACAGTGCAACTGCATGCAGCTGCACTATTCCTTCTGCCATGCAGCTGGTGAGCTATTCCTTCTGCCATGCAGCTGGTGGTCCAATGACAAGTGGAGGCAACGTGTCCTGCAGGTGCTGTAGAAGGCAACTCGTCTATGCAGTTGTAGAAGGAGGGTGTATGTAGCTGTAGAAGGCACATATTCAAGGGTAAAATGGGAAGTTCGTTCGTCTCACGTGGCACTTCCTCTCCTACTCTCAACTTTCTCTGCACTTTGGAGAAGAAGCGAAATCCACTCCACTTTCTCCGCACTTCCTCCCTCACTCGCATACATCAGTGGAAACAAACGGGGTGGACTGCCGACATCCGTCGTCGACAACAGTACCATCCCCAGAAACAAACAGGCTGTTAGGGTGTGTTTGGATTAGAGGGTGTGGGTGAGTGGAAAGTTGAAGGTGAGTGGGAGTGGAAGTGTGAAGAAAGTTGAGGTTGTTTGGATTGGGGTGTGGGTGAGTGGATGTGTGAGGAAAGTTTATTGAAATTTGTGAGTGATGTGATAGTTGTAAGAATATTATAAATTATTTTAAATAGTAAAGTTTGTAAGATTACAATTTCACCCTTATATATAAAAAAATAATAAATGATAATTAATCCTATTTCATATTTTAATTAATTATAATTTAAAATTAAAGTATAATTATATTATTTAATATTTAATTAATAAAAAAATATTTTCTTATTTAAGTGAATTTATGATAATTTTAATATTAATTGAGGTTGCCAGGCAAATATTGTAAAATTCATTAAAAATAGGTAGAAAATGATTTTTGATCGAAATTTTTTTGTGGGAACTTGATTTGGTGTATATTTGATGGAGGGGTCCTCATATTAAAGAGAAAATTGATAGATTTGGAGTTGGGAAGAATTAGGTTGAAAAAACTTGAAATGGCCATAACTTTTGATATAGAAGTCGGATGGAGATGCGTAAAAAATGAAAGTTGTTCGAAAGGACGCAACGAACGCGATGGGCAATTCCCGAAGTCAACAAAAATTCCAAAAATCCATCATTTACTATTATTTTTTTAATTTTTTAGTATTATTTAGGTCTTTTTTAAGTATTTTCAGGTTTTAGTTTTTATACTTACACTTATCAGAAAATTATAAAATTTTTCATGATATTTCCTACTATAAAGTACATATTTATCAAAACATTATGATTATCATACACAACATAATGTTATATATATCATACACAACAAATTTAAATAAAAAAAAGGTCAAACAAAAATAAATATGACAAGAAAAAAACACAAGAAATTCAAGTGAAGTGGATGAAGTGGATCAAGAAGAAGAGACCACCACCAACAACAACCACCAACAAGAAGAACAAACCACCACCAATGAAGCCTGAAAAAAAAAAAAAAAAAAAAAAACAAAGAAGCATAATCGATTATGGGCCAAAAACAACAGCACCCATAATCGATTATGGTATTTATAAAACATAGGCCATAATCGATTATGGGTCAAAAACAACAGCACCCATAATCGATTATGTCTTCATGTGTTCCCTGTAATCGATTATCCAGGCCATGCATTTTCAGTGCTAATCGGTTAAATGAAGAAAAAAACAGAATGTTAGATTCGTAACTTCTCATGAATGACGTGACTTTCCCTCCCCACTCTCTGCCTTTCTTCTCATTCGCCCGAAGAAGCACTTACCCCTCAACTTTCTCACCATCTGCTCCCTCACTCGCATGTGCCTATGGAAGCAAACGGGGGTGACCCTGGAACATCCGTCGTCGACTACAATCGACCCCTGGAACCAAACATAGCCTTATGGATTACATGATTTGGAAATTTTTTATATTGTAAAATTCAAAAGTGTTTTTGTTAGAAAAGTAATTTTTGGATTGTATAATTCGAAAGTGACTTCCAAATCTAAAAGTCATTTTTGGATTGTATAATTTAGAAGTCATTCCAAAAGTATATTTTGGATTACACAATTTGGAGGTCATTTTTTTCAAAATATATTGACTTGCAGGTTGTGCAATTCAAAATAGACTTTTGGATATAGAATAAAAAATAATATCAAGTTTTAGTTATCTAATAAGTCAATTAATGTATTTTAGAAATATTATTCAGAAACTTGTATGATCAAATAAATATAGTAGACAATTGTTAGTCCGCCCCATCCCGCTTATGGCCTGCAAGGTTAGCGGGTTAGGCGGACTGAGCCAATACGGATGATGGGTTCAAAAAGTTGACTCGCCCTGTCTAAGTTTCACCCCTCTTTTAAATATTTTACTGATTTTACTATCTTTGTTGTAAATTTTGGTTGGTTTTTCCTATTGTTTTCACTGCAAATTTTTCTAGTTTATATGGTAACAATTTTACTAATTTTACAGCATTAAAACATTGTTTTGTTAAATTAATTAATTGATTTTTATTGAATTAATTTACTATTTTCACTACAATTTTTTTTGGTTTTTATCTCAAATTATCCTGATTTTTGCTGCATTAAATTAATGGTTTCGATTGACTTTTGTTGGATTAATTTACTAGTTTTTGGGTTGAATTTTGCTTGATTTATTGTATACGAAACCTTTGTACACTAATTTGTATCATAATAATTCTATTATATGTATATGTCACATGATTATAATGTACCTAACTGAAATGCTTGTTAGTGGATGATTGAATCCCTTAGGTATTAAATGAGTAGAAGTTATTATCTTGTATGATTGGAGGTAGTGTTGAGATTATTCATTTATTCTAACTAGTTAGTGCAATTTTTATTCCCCGTGTTACTCCTAATGTCATCTATAATATTATTCTTAATATTTTTTTTTAAATTCTCTTCAAATGATTGCTTCAAATGGTCTAATGAATCAATTTCACTTACTATTTACTATTTTGATGTAATTTTATCTTGACATATATATCTCACTTTTGAGCTTTTTTCTTTTTTTTATCTACAAATTATAACTAAAGAACTTGATGGATGTTCCTAACCTTCCTAATCCATTCATGGCTGATATCTCGGCTTACTTCTAAGGACATGGCTGGAGTACCAATGTGATAGAGAATTAAGTTACTTTTAGAGGAATTGCTCACTCCACTTTGACCTTCAAACAAAACTCGAATTTTTCATAGTACTAGATGGACCATTAGCTGTAACTTTGTTCTTACCCCGATAGAATACAACAACCCATTGATAAACCTTTTTTCCACCTGCAATATGATTTAAAATTATTATTAGAAGCCTATTGTATAATTAGTGTAAGAAAGAAATATGTATTAAGGATATAAGGTTGTAATATGTACAATTTTATGTAGAATCATTTTGATATAGAAATTGATATGTGAATATGTATGAACTCGAATGGATGTATGATGAATCTATAATATACATATATGTGTTCAGTAGAAAGTAAATCTTATTATGAAATGTTCAATCATATAGTTTTAGTTTAAAAGATCGTCTAATCAAACAACTCTCTAAGATTAAAAACTATATCAATAAGATGATTTCAATTCACATTATTCGTTTCTTTCAAATTCTTTAAATAATTATTGAATATGAAATTTATATATTTTTTCAATAGACACTTAAGATATGTTAAAGATAGAATAACATTCAGAACTGTTTTATAATTGAAAAAAAATGTTTATAGTAAAAAAGGAGTGTCTAATGATATTGTTCATGGAGTGTCTAGTGATAGAAAAGAAATGGATGTTACATTCAAGTGGTATCAAAACAATGTTCCATGTGAGACCTATTAAACACATCAATAGTAAGATTTTTATATTGACTTGTACCATTTTAGATGGCAACTTATAGGAGGAACACTGAATTGATAGGAGCAATACAGGCTATGAGGGACATGACCACTGCACTTTTGAACCAAAGTTTAGTAGAATTTAAGAGAAATAAACATTCACAGTTCTCTGGAGGTTACAACCTAGAGAAGGCTGAATTATGGATCAAAGAGATACAGTTCTCTGATGGTTACAACTCAAAAGGCTAAATTATGGATCAAGGAGATTAGAGTTACGAATTGTTCTAACAAACAAAAGATAAACTACACTATATTTAAGTTGATAGGAGAAGCATAGTAATGGTTGAATAGTACTAGGAGACTACTAGAAGGAGGAGAAATAATCATTACCTAGAAAGTGTTTAAAACAAATTTCTTGAGTAGTACTTTCCCAATGATGTGAGGTGAGCAAAAGAAATAGAATTTATGCAGTGAAAATAATGGGATATGTCAGTTAGGGAATATGCTTCTAAATTTCAAAAATTAGAAAAATATTCTACTTTCTTTTACCACTCAGATGAGAGGATAAAATGCTTAAAATTTGAGGACTCAATTGAAAAAAACAGCAAGGATATTTAGCAAATTTTGATTTTCCTATGCTTATTCACAAGTGTATATTCTTGGAGGATTTTGAAGATGGTCAAAATAATCAATTAAGAAATTTTGGACCTCAAACAAATAAGAAAAGATATATTGGGAAAAGCCCTACAATCGTCCCTAGTAGAGATTTCTACCCAATCATTTTTCTTTAGAAAATTCAAGTAGACTTGTAAATAATTAGAATAGATACATGAAGTACGGACAAGATCATCATACCATAAAGTATCATATTAAATTACTTGTCTATTTCAAAATGTGAAAAACCTGATCATGTAATTTCTGAATGTGGACAGTAGATAGTGTTGAAAATCTCATATCAACTAGAGGTAAAAGTATATAAATAAATATAAATCTTAATTTATAAACAAATATTAAAAAGTTAAATTAGATTTAAAATTTATTTCTTAAAATTTTCTATACTCATTTCTAGTTTATAAATTTTAATAAAATTAATAGCAACTAAATGTAGGAAAGAATTATTACTTTTTCTTCTTTTTCTTGTAATGCTAAATTTGATTAATTAATAATATTACGTGGCTTTCGTGAGTGACACTGCATGCGGTGCTGGTAATAGACACTACGAAAGAGTCACACGAAGTCATAACAAAGCTTAAGAACAAGGTGATGCGTGGCTACTCCCAATAACCTTAATGGACACTCGCACGCACCTCATTGGAGTTCCCAACAATACTATTGTGTCATGTCCCAAAACTCCAAACAGAACTACCCCTTACCTCTCTTTTTTCTTCTTTTTCTCTTTCTTCTTTTTTCCACATATATATATATATATATATATATATATATATATATATATGTTCCATTTTCATTAAGCTAAGCTAAGCTTACAATTGCAACTATTCCGTTTAGATGAGGTTAGTTTGGATCATACTAGAAGAGAATCATACACCTTCATAATCATCTTTTGCACAGAAATTATATTGAAGTATTGAAGGTACGTGGGAAAGTTTTTTTGCATCGTTATTAGAATGGTACAGGAAAGTTTGAATCTTCCTGTGTAAACTATATATTCTCATAGTAACACAAAATAATATACTTCTGATTTATTGATTCTTTTTGTTTCTGCAGAAGCTAAAAGAATCATCATCACCATCAAGTAAAAGCTTTCACTGAACCATGGCGGATCCAGCCTCACCTAACCCTGATGATAAGGGTCAACCCTCTTTGGACCCGTGCGTTTCTCTCACTCTTATTATTGTTCTTATGAATTGTTTGTTCACCTTTTTTTTTTTTAAATAACTAGTTAGTCAGTGATTGTAGTGATGTTCTTGCTCCGTTTTCTTTTATTATAAAACGTAATTGGAAAACAATTGAAGTATATTTTTCTGGTCGAGACACACGTATGGCAGAGAAATAAAAGTTGTTTGATCTTACAGCATGAAGTTAATTTTTGCAGTTAGTTGTAACTGAATTGTTTTATTTGTGTCTTGCCTTCTCTTTTGTGTGTCGATGTGTTTTCCCAGCTGATATGTTCCTTACAAGGAATTAAATATTATGGTGGCGAGTCAATATTTTGGAACAGGGATTATATAGTTTTCAATGAAGATTCGATTGTGTGAATTAGTGGTACCTTAGAAATTTAAGGTTTTGGTACGGTTCCATAGTCATGAAGAATAGAAGAAAGTTTCTGAGTAACAGTAACAAAATTCCGAGAATGTCTTGGAATTTCTCTAAACATAATTCAATTGATTGGAAGCATGTGCTATTTTTTTTATATTTAAGATGTCTATCATTCATATTATTCCGCTGGTAAAGGATTTGGCAGTGCAGAAGTACTTTTCCGTGTAATTATGGTTTTTAAGCATATGAACATGAATACAGTTAAGTGTGATGTCAAAGCAGTGGTGATTTGGTTTAAAACAACATTTTGAAATTTCTTAAATGATGATATAACTAACAATGGTCTGATTATGCTTGGTGCAGGAAAAGTGAGAAGAAGGATTATTCCACAGCAATATTAGAACGCAAGAAGTCTCCTAACCGACTTATTGTTGATGAAGCAGTCAACGATGATAATTCTGTGGTTACATTGCACCCTGAAACAATGGAGAAGCTTCAGTTATACCGGGGAGACATTGTTCTGATAAAGGTACATAGAATAGAATCACGATGTTTATGCTAATGCGAGTTGAATGTGATTCTAAAAATAGTTTTTATTCACAGGGAAAGAAGCGAAGGGACACAGTTTGTATTGTTCTGGTCGATGAACATTGTGATGAACCAAAAATTAGGATGAATAAGGTTGTTCGGGCTAATCTTAGAGTGAGACTTGGAGATGTTGTCTCTGTCAATCAATGTCCTAATGTGAAGTTCGGAAAACGAGTTCACATCCTTCCAATTGATGACACCATTGAGGGTGTAACTGGCAACTTGTTTGATGCATATCTGAAGCGTAAGTCGATTTCTTGTTCAATAGCATTTTTTGTTTTGCTGGCTCTATAATGAAAGTGACTTGTGTTCTGGTTTAATAGCATACTTTCTGGAGTCATACAGGCCTGTGAGAAAAGGGGACTTGTTCCTTGTTCGGGGTGGGATGCGTAGTGTTGAATTCAAGGTGATAGAGACTGATCCTAGTGAATACTGTGTTGTGGCACCTGATACTGAAATATTCTGTGAGGGAGAGCCAATCAAACGGGAAGATGAAGAGAGACTAAATGAAGTTGGGTATGATGATGTTGGTGGTGTTAGGAAACAAATGGCTCAGATTCGTGAGCTCGTAGAACTTCCACTTAGACATCCACAGCTCTTCAAAGCAATTGGTGTTAAGCCCCCAAAAGGAATCTTGCTTTATGGACCACCTGGTTCTGGAAAGACTTTGATTGCAAGAGCAGTGGCTAATGAGACTGGTGCATTCTTCTTTTTGATTAACGGACCAGAAATAATGTCAAAGCTGGCCGGTGAGAGTGAAAGCAATCTGAGGAAGGCATTTGAAGAAGCTGAAAAGAATTCCCCTTCCATCATTTTTATTGATGAACTAGACTCGATTGCTCCAAAGAGAGAAAAGACACATGGTGAAGTGGAGAGGCGTATAGTTTCACAACTTTTGACTCTAATGGATGGACTCAAAACCCGATCACACGTCATCGTTATTGGAGCCACAAATAGACCCAATAGTATTGATCCTGCTCTGAGAAGATTTGGAAGGTTTGATAGGGAGATTGACATTGGTGTACCAGATGAAGTTGGCAGGTTGGAGGTTCTTAGAATTCACACAAAGAACATGAAACTTTCAGACAATGTATGATTCTATTCATAATGTCTTGCCGTGAAACTATTATGCTTTGAAGGCAGTATATCTTGCACTTCCAAACTCCAATTTTATGGTGTATATTTCAGGTTGATCTTGAAAAAGTTGCCAGAGATACTCATGGTTATGTTGGGGCAGATCTTGCTGCCCTTTGCACAGAGGCTGCACTACAATGTATCCGGGAGAAAATGGATGTCATTGACTTGGAGGATGAAACAATTGATGCTGAGGTGCTGAATTCCATGGCTGTGACTAATGAACACTTTCAAGCTGCTTTAACTTCTTCGAACCCATCCGCTCTGCGTGAAACAGTGAGTTTGGCTTCTTAACTCCACCAAAAAATTTAGAGCTTGATTAATCATATTGGGTTTCCTAAGTTTTCCAAATTGAAACCTGCTTTCATTTAGCATATCCCATGCATTCCCATGTTGTTCATGCAATCATTTCAATTACAAATCTGAATGAAAATATTTTGTCATGGTTATTTTAACCAATCAGAAGGAATTGTTTACAAGAACCATAACCTGAGTTATTGTTGTTGGCAGGTAGTGGAGGTTCCAAATGTTTCCTGGGACGACATTGGAGGCTTAGAGAATGTCAAAAGGGAGCTTCAGGAGGTTATTTTGATATTCTGTATCTTAATTCCTAAATATGTTGGACATGTACATTTTAACGTAGTTAAGCATTTTGCATTTGCAAACAAATGTAAGAAATCTTTTGCTTCTTGTAGACTGTTCAATACCCAGTGGAACATCCTGAGAAGTTTGAGAAATTTGGCATGTCACCTTCTAAAGGTGTTCTGTTTTATGGACCTCCTGGGTGTGGTAAAACCCTGCTTGCAAAAGCAATTGCTAATGAGTGTCAGGCCAACTTTATAAGTGTTAAGGGACCTGAGTTGCTCACAATGTGGTTTGGTGAAAGTGAGGCAAATGTTCGCGAGATATTTGACAAAGCCCGACAGTCAGCTCCTTGCGTGCTTTTCTTTGATGAACTTGACTCTATTGCAACCCAGGTAAGAAACTTCATCTGGATAATCATGGTTAAAGTATCTTGTTCATGACTTGTTGTTCATGCATTCTTTTCTACAAGAAAGGCTAAAAACACATTATTGATCAAGTTGATACTTGCTTGAAAAGGTAGTCTATGTACTGGAAAACCAAACTGAACCAAAAATAGTAAGTGTTAAAAAGAGTATGTTTCTAATCGTTTATCGTCTAATATTCTTTGAAAATTTCCAATGTTCAGCGTGGCAGTTCTGTGGGGGATGCTGGTGGTGCTGCAGATAGGGTGTTGAACCAACTGTTAACTGAAATGGATGGTATGACAGCGAAGAAAACAGTTTTCATCATTGGGGCAACAAACAGACCAGACATTATAGACCCTGCATTGCTCAGACCTGGACGTCTGGATCAATTGATTTACATCCCTTTACCTGACCAAAGTTCACGTCTTCAAATCTTCAAGGCATGCTTGAGGAAGTCACCAATCTCAAAGGATGTTGACCTTGCAGCTCTTGCCACTTATACTCATGGATTCAGTGGTGCAGACATAACAGAAATTTGCCAACGCGCATGCAAATATGCCATTAGGGAAGACATTGAAAAGGTATGATGGGATGCACATGGTGCAAGTCAAACATTTTCTGACACCAACCTAAACCATCAATAACATTCTTGTCCTTTGTCCCTTTCTCAGTATTTGTCAGTAAAGCATATCCAGAAATAACCTCTTTTTTTTTCAAGTTCTGGAACTGTTTTAAAAGGAAGTGTCTGTCATATGTCACATTAACATGCATACTTGTAGTGTGACTTTTTATGTGTTGTTGAAACTCATTTTGTCTTTTTAAGTTTTTGTCGAAGTTTGAAACTCAGTTGTTTAACTACAATAACAGGGTATTGAAAAGGAGAGAAGAAAAAGAGAAAACCCTGAAGCCATGGAAGAAGATGACATTGTTGGGGTCTCTGAGATAAAGCCTGCCCACTTTGAGGAGTCTATGAAGTTTGCTCGCCGGAGTGTGAGTGATGCTGACATCAGGAAATACCAACTTTTTGCTCAGACCTTGCAACAGTCGCGAGGAATTGGATCTGAGTTTCGGTTTCCAGATCGAAATGAGAACACTGCAACAGCTGCCTCGGACCCTTTCTCATCTGTTGCAGCAGAGGGAGATGATGATTTGTATGGTTAGAAACAATGTGAGTTGAGTAATGTGGTTCATGTTCACCCTTTTCTTAATTTTGTAAAAACTAAAAACATGTTTATATCTTTTTAATAATTTTTAGATTCATCTAATCTTTATTATTATTATTATTATTACATAAAATTGTTAAAAAAATGAACTAAACTAATTTCATAAATTGAATTAAATGTTGTTTAGTTTAGTTTTTAAAATACCAATGCTCTAAATAAATTTAAAATTTTGTTTTGTAGAGCCATTTCTAGATTTCAATTTATTTTATAATAATTGAATTCAGACTACCCATCTTAATCATCCCTACTACTATTTCATACATCCTCCACATCAAGATTATTTTTTCCCAATTCCGAATCACTCCTTAAATCGATAAAGGGATCTAAATTTCTGTGGTAAAATTCCAATAATTATATAAAAAGACTAATTCAAACTTTTTTTTATGGAATAAAAGAGTACTGGGAAAAAAGGGAGGTGGTTATTAGAATACTTCATAGTTCATAATATTTCTCATAAAATAAAAATTTAGTAAGCATGGAAATGGAAATAAAGGGAAGAGAAAGGAGAGAGAGTAATTGCTATACAACTAATAAGAGATTCATGCCTCCACCCTTAGACTTTGTAGATAATACTAATAATCTATTTGATGATAACTTTAGAAATCAATATAAGTGAAGAAAATATTAGTCAAAAATAATGAGATAAAAGTCATATATGAAAGACAAGGGGAAGTTATTGTCATTTGTCACTATGATGATAAGTGATTTTCTTTATCAATTACTTTGTTGGGAACAAAGAGATACAAAAGTTGTACTTCATTCATGCTTGTGAAAAGATACGAAATTGTATTTTATTCGTGACTGTGAGAGGTTTTTGACATAAGGAGATGCGAAAGCAAAATTGTGTTGGTGGCTTGAGTTCGTGAGTATGAGTGGTTTCAGAATTGTTTAAGAAGGAGAAGATGTAGAAGACACGTAAATTTATGTAGTTATGTGTAGAAGATTATGTGTGAGAAAAACATTACTGTCTTATTTTTTAAGTGGGCTTGGGTTTAACAAAAACTTCATTAATTCTGAGGAGGGGTGTTTCTTCCTACACTATTTTTTGAAATAAAAATATCCAAATTATTCTTGACCATTTTGGGTATTTTTAAAATAAGGGTATTCTATAAGCAAAAGATATTTTCATAATAGAAAATTTATAAGACAAAAAACTATTTTGAAATACCCTTTTCAAAAGATATTTTTTGACTTCCAAAATGGTAAATCTAGAATTCATAAAATTTGTTTTAGAAATGGTATTTTAAAATGTTTATGATTGGCCTTTCCAGTATTGTCCTTTCCAAAATGTAATATGTATGCATTTCCCAATTTTATTATGGATTTGTCATTTCTGCAAATATTACGAGATATCAATTTCATAAACTAAAAAAAAAAATCCTACCTTTCTTTTTCAACGAACAACGCTTCCAAAATCATTAATAACCGTAATGTTGCTGGAAAGCACACAGGTTTGTTTGTATTCACTAGTAGCACACCAAGATCATCCATAATCCTCACCACTGCTTGCTTTGATGACAACGGAAATGGCAGAGAAGAGGCGCTGTTTTTGGGTTCCTAAAACCTCCCAAAATTGATTTTGTCAATTCACATTTTTTATGGAGTGCAGGAAGCAAAATGTAGCGGTGGAAGAAGCAAAATGTAGGGACGCAGGAAGAAATACCCTAACTTGAGAAGGTGAAGCAATGTTTTGAAGGGTGTTTCTTCTTGTATCCCTACATTATTTTCCTACACCCATATATTTTTCAAAATATCTAAATTATCCTTTATAGTTTTTGGTGGTTTTGGAAAAAGGGGTTTTCCATAAGCAAAAGGTGTTTCCAAAATATTTTGGAAATGATATTTCAAAATGGTTATAGATTGTCTTTTCTGGAATGTAATATCAATGCAGTCCTCCATTTTATTATGAATTTGTCATTTCCACAAATATCATGGATTCTCAATTCCAGAAGCACAAAAAGTGAACCTTACCTTTCATGAACAACATTTCCAAAATCATCCAGTAACTATCACAATGTCGCTAGAAAGCACACATAACTATCTATGTTCATTAAGAACACACTAAAATCACAAAAATTGTTCAAAATACTCACCGCCGCTTGCTTTGAACAATGACAATGAAAGTGACAAAGAAGAAGGAGACATTGTGTTTGGATTCTTAAAATCTCTCATAATCAATTTTGTCAATTTACATTTCTAATGAGGTGCAAGACGCAAAATGTAGGAATGCAAGAAGAAAAACCCTCTTTTAAAATAGAGTAGAAGAGACATGGAAAAATTACAATCCACATGGTTTCACAATTTTGTTCGAGAATCCACATAATTCTAATGTGCCACGATCACACCCACACGAGATTTAAATAAAAAATGGAAAATGTTTTATTAACACCATCTGACAAGTTACACATTCTTGACACTGTAAACGTGGAAGGATGATGTGGCAAGGACATTGTTGAAACGGTGAGTTTGAAAAGGGTGTGAGAAGTTGAACTTTTTCAACATGGAGGGAGGCGACAGTGTTGGAATTGGGAGGTTGGTGATGACATTGAGGTTGGTGGTGACACCCTCGATGTGACGGCGCACCGGGAACAACTCCGGCGCTAACAGTAAGGATTGCGTGCGGTCGTTGTTGTCGACGATGGCGCGGAACTAGTCGGCGTCTCTCTGGTCCAACACCACCGTCAATCAGAATGATGGCGCGGAACTGGTCGACGTCTCTCTGGTCCAACACCACCGTCAATCGGAACGATGGCGCGGAACTGGTCGACATCTCTCTGGTCCAACACCACCGTCAATCGGAACAACCTTCCACGTCTAAGTAAAAACTGATGTTACATCGGTTGTTTGTAAAGAACCGATGTTAATCTGAGTAAAAAAAAATATTACATTTGTTATTTCTAAAGAACCGATGTTAATCTGAGTAAAAAAAATATTACATCGGTTATTTGTAAAGAACCGATGTTAATATGAGAAAAAAAAATATTACATCGGTCATTGGTTATTTGTAAAGAACCGATGTTAATCTGAGTAAAAAAAATTACATCGGTTATTTGTAAAGAACCGATGTTAATCTGAGTAAAAAAAAAAATTACATCGGTTATTTGTAAAGAACCGATGTTAATCTGAGTAAAAAAAAAATATTACATCGGTTATTTGTAAAGAACCGATGTTAATCTGAGTAAAAAAAAATATTACATCGGTCATCGGTTATTTGTAAAGAACTGATGTTAATCTGAGTAAAAAAAAATATTACATCGGTCATCGGTTATTTGTAAAGAACCGATGTTAATCTGAGTAAAAAAAAATATTACATCGGTTATTTGTAAAGAACCGATGTTAATCTGAGTAAAAAAAAAATATTACATCGGTTATTTGTAAAGAACCGATGTTAATCTGAGTAAAAAAAATATTACATCGGTCATCGGTTATTTGTAAAGAACCGATGTTAATCTGAGTAAAAAAAATTTTTACATCGGTTATTTGTAAAGAACCGAAGTTAATATGAGTCATTTTGAGTAAAAAAAAATATTACATCGGTTATTTGTAAAGAACCATTGTTAATCTGAGTTAAAAAAAATATTACATCGATTATTTGTAAGAACCGATGTAATATGAGTTATTCTGAGTAAAAGAAATATTACATCGATTGTTTGTAAGAACCGATGTAATATTTCTTTTTTCGGTTGCGCTTCTCATTCGTGCGCAATCTCACTCTACTACGTCATTGCCACGTCGGTAGTGTTAAATATGTGTCAATATATCATTACCCATGAAAAATAGTAGGTAAAAAAAGTAGAATTAGACAATTTCATGATATTAATAGTGGTTAAAGTAGAATTAGATAATTTCAAATTTCACTACTCATTGGCTATTTCCAGTTTTCTTTTACAAATCATAAAGAATTATTTTAATCAATAAATAAAATAATTACAAGTATTATAATTGTTGATATTTTTTTTATAACTAATACACAAAGTTACTTTTTATTATTTTCTTTATTTTTTATTAAAATAAAATGTTATTTTTTTTAATTGTTCATTCTATTTTTTTAAGACAAATTACACATATTATATGATTAAAAAATAATTAAATAGATAACTCTAAAGATAAGATAATATAAAATTCCACATATTATATAATTAAAAAATAATTAAATAGATAACTCTAAAGATAAGATAATCTTTATATGTTAAGTCGAGTCAAATTTACTTGAATTTAAGTTGAGTCAAATCTGCCAGGTCGAGATGGATCCAAACTACAAATTAAAATATAAATATAAGAATATGAAAAATTTTAAATATTTACTTTTTTAAATAAAATTTAAAATTTTTTAATTTTAAATAATCTACTTACTCTAATAAAATTTTAGAATTTCAATTTCTTTCCAAATTCCTTTTCCAAACAACATATTTTATAACAAATCATTTCAAAATTTCTAAAAAATTGAATTCCTCTCCTAAAACACCCTATCTAAACACAACGTAAAGCTCTTCTATTATTTCTTCTTCTATTATTACATTGATTGAATTCGTTTAAAATAACTTCTTTAGTTTCAGTTTGGGGTGTTTGAAAAAAAGGTATAATAGGCATATACACTACATGATACATGCTAATTTCTATTGTTATTAATTCTTCTTGTACATTTTGGTATTTACTTTATAAAAGTAAATTTGATGGTAAGCAATTTAATTGTACTATTGTAATGAATATGGTTAAAGTATTTATTACTCTTGTTGAGTCTTTGTGAAAGAAATATATGGATAATTTTATGTTAGATTTTTTCATCTTTAAGTTTATTAACATTAATTGTCCTGTTAAAGTTGTCCTCTAATGTGTTGGATTAAATGTAATATTAATGGTACAACTAGAAGAGAAAGTGATTCTAATGATAAATTATTAGAATTGATGGTTTGAAATTCCACAAACCAAATTTGAAGGTTTGAAAAAAATGTTATAAATAGAGTTTGATTCTATGTTTATCCAACATGTTTTTTTAATAAAAAGTGAATATAAATTACCTTGAAATTTGTTTATTTGTTTATCTTTCAATTTTAGAATATTTCATATTTTTAGAAAGGAATACATGGATTGACAGCTTTACAAATAAAAAAATTATTGGAAAAATAATTTTAATGGTAGTATGTATCACTTGTATTTGTATTTTTTTTTTCTCTTAATAAACTTCTAATATATATCAAGTTTGTGTTGGAATGTTATAGTTTATTATGATTCATACATATTATACCTTTCGTTTTAAGAAACACATTCATTCTTACATAAAAATTCGTAAAATCACTTTTATAACTTTAACTTAAAACAAACATGCCGTTAGAGGGAAAATATGAAATCACTTTTCTCCCGCTCCAAACAAAATCAAATTCATGTCAAAACAATCATTCAATTTTTCAAAAGCTAAACACAAACCTTCCTTTCTCTCTCGAAGGCAAAGAAAGCAAAACGCGAAGTGCGAACAAAGATGGCGTCAATTTGCGACACCGATATCCCGCTCCAACTGAAGAACATCGACGCTTTCGTCGCTTCTTACAGAAACTCCCTCCAATCCCTCACAGCCACCGCAATCAAAGCCGCGCGATCTCAATGTCACATTTTCTACTTTTCTAGTTCACTTAATCACAACTAATTTAGGGTTTACACTTTTCCACACAGTTCTTAATCTTTCTCTCTTTTTCTTTCTTTTTCAGCTAAACTGACAGAGGTTAAAGCTAAACTGAGGGAGGCTGAGGATGGATTGGTGAAGGCGCTGGCAGGTACGCATTTATATATCTCTTTCATTTTTTCTCTGTTAATTCGTTTTTTTTTTTCAGAATTTTTGCGATTTACCTTTCTGCAGTTAAGACTCGGAGAGAGGCGAAGCGAATGGCTCTTAAGGATGCTATTGCTTCTGTGAAGGAAAGAGTTGAAGTTATGAAGACAAGGATTCAGAAGCGGAGAACCAAGAGCGAAGAATGTGCCACTGTTGTATCGCAACACCGGCTTGGTAGTAATCACGTGTTTCGCTACAATTGCAGTTATTATCTATAGGTATTCTTGGATGATCTTCTCCATAAGTTCTTCTTTGAGAGACCATTAAAAGAAGAAAAAATGAAATTAACTTATTTACAAGTTGAAATTAATTTATGTATAAATTAGAAAACAAGCCTATGGGAGAGAGTTTCTATAAAGAACTTCATGATTAAGTTAATTTTAACTTATGGAGAAACTAATTTAAATTTTTTTCTCATATTTTACTCTCTTGGAAGAATTTTATGGAGAAACTCATCCAAACACAGAACCTGTATATATATTGCTAGATATTTAAAATGTATATTAATTGCAAAACTAGTCTGATTAATCTCTAACTGAACTAGCCAAACGTTAACAACTCCTGAACTGTGCGGATGCGGGTTCAATGCCCCTGATTCCTCAAAAATCCCGTTTGGTAGGCAATCATTCTCCGGAGACCTCCTAGCACTAAGGGGCTAGTTGAGTAGCTGAGAGTAGGTTAACGTGTTTGCGCTTTAAACTTGTAAAATAATTCTCTAAGTTGATCTGTGTTGTCATTGTTGTCCTGGCGGGTCGTCACGGGAGGTTCTCCCATCCTACGACTTTTGTTCTACAAAAAACAAAAAAGAGCAAGTCATTATTGAGCTTGCCTTCTTATTTATATAGATACTTTGATATGCACACAATATACAGGGTACCGACCTGTCCATAATCGTGTTTTTTCTGAAGATTGAAATACTACAACTTTGTTCGGATAAGTAGAATCTGATAAGTATTGCATTTGCTCCAGGCTACTACAATTGTTCCAGTTTCAGCATTATCGTAATTCATTGAGTTTCTATACCCTCTAGGGTTGACCTAGTGGTCAGGACATTTGGATAATTTGCATGAGATCTTATGTTCAAATCCCAAAACTGCTTATTGTACCGAAGCACAAAGTCATTCATGTTGAGTTCTTCTTTTTGTAAATTAATGAAAGAGGTTCCTGGATGATTAGTGAGGCCTGAACATTTAATCTGTATATTATTTTTTGCACTTGTTTTTATGAGGGCATATTTTTTATCTGGTTGTCTATTTTTCTCTTTCCTTTATTTGCATTTCTGTGCTTACTAAATTTGAAATTTTTCCATTGAGAAATATTACGAAGTATGAACTATCCTAACCACCCTCCTTTTTCCCCTCTTCTTTTTTGTTCCATAAAAAGTTTTGGCGGCATCTGAACAGAAATCAAATGAAAGCAATGAACTTAAAGATGAAGTCCAGGAGGCCATATCTTGGTACAATAGGATCCTTGGTTTTCATGTTGAAGGTGGACATGGTAATTGAAGTTAATTCTTTTTGTCCTAGGGTTGTTCCTTCCAAGTTTAATATCCTCACAATTTCTTCTTGTCTAGGGGTAAAATTCACTTTCAAGAATATTAATGTGAACAACCCAAATGAAGAGTTCTGTTTTACCATCCGTCATGCAGATGACATGTATACATGTGAGTATCATATATGGTTTGGTTTATAACGTTTCAAAGTAGACTATTTCGATTCATGAAATCTGAATTTAGTCTTTCATATTTCAGTGCTAAATTGTGAACCATCTCTCAAAGATATCGACAAGTTGATCCATGAATTAAACAAGACAAATGGGCTATTTAAATTTGTCAGAACAATGAGGAGAAAGTTTCAAGAATCAGTGACACAAGGTACAATTTAAGCTCTTACAATTGATTCCATTCATGGGATGGGGGGAGGGGGGGACTCTGGCCCTTTGTCCAGTCAGATTATTATTTGAAGCTGTGACTGCTGGAAACCAGGGCTGAATGAGCTGGTTTTTGTCACACTGGTAAACTATTGCTGTGGCTATCACTAAGTCTAATGACACCTATGATAGTACCATAGTATGATAATTTAAGAAAGCTAAATTTACTTAATCTTCAGGTTTTGAACTTTGTAAACTGCTTAATGAGTTTTTTCCATTATTTGGGGACAATTAATGTATTGAATGCTTAATTTATGTACCATGGAATTATTTGAGCACCTTTTTAGTATTTTTTTGAGTAACTTCCATATTTCCTCATTCATGCATTCTATTTAATATAAAGATATATTCAAACCTGAACCTTGACTGAGCTTGTATCACTTCTGCGGTTCTTTTACCCTCTAGTTTTGAAACATTTAAAGTGGGGCTTATGACTAATGTCAGTTGTAAATTACAACTAATCAGGCAGTCTATCTATGACAACAAATAAACACCAAGAGTCCACCTTCATATCTGCATCTGCTCCAGTTTTGTCAGTATTAACCATTACAGAAGGAAATGAGCATCAAGGTGAACCCACCAAAGGTAATACACATCTCCAGAAACAAGTCAATCGAAGAAGGGTAAAATCTGCAATTCTATCTCCGGGATCTGCATCATCTGTTCGTCAATCTCCTCGTTTGAAGGTAAGGATCAAATTGGCCTTGTATTTGTTGAATTTGATTTCATGTTTCAGCACAAGGTGTCATCACAATATCTGGATGCTCCTTATGAGATACTTTTTTCAGTTACCGTGTTGTCTATTATGCTTTAAAATGAATTGAAGTTCCTTAATCAGTTCATAGCATTTTTTTTTAATCTTCTTTTGTAATTAGCTATGTAAGCCGAGAGAAAGGTGGTTGGCTAGGATTATTGCTGGACTTGGGCTTTTGTTTCCTTTTAAATTTAAGTGAGCCTGAATTGGGGTTCTAGGAGTGTCAGACAATATAAAGACCTGTGACATCTAACTTCCTCACCTTCTTGGAAAGATAATTTGATGTTTGAAGTCTAGAACATGACTAATTGTATCATCAATGGAAACATTACAGTTTTAATTAGGTGCTGTGCTTTGATCTCACGAGATTATGCAAATAATGGATTTTTCCTACGACTTGTAACATTGTGTAAAGAGAGCATTCTGATGAACGTGATTGCCTCTTGTTTTCCATTCTGGTTTGACGGATATGTGAACAAAACAGAGGGTATTTGCAAACCTCAAGAAACTGGATAACTCAGTACAATATGGCTGGTACTAAAATTTTGTTTGTTTGTTAATCACTGAAAAATTGAAAAAGTTGTCTTAATGTGATTGTTTAAGGTTCAGAAGTAATCCAATAGAATATTGGTTTTAAACTTACCAATTGATATTTGAATTGAAAGTTTCCTTCCTTTCCCTCCTTTCTTTTTGTCTGAAATTTGAAGAAACACAGACCAAAGTTGAAATAGTGCATGACACTAAACATAATTTTAAAACAAAACCAAACTATTATATTACAAAGTTTTCTCTCAAATTTATACAGATTTACATAATTAGTTTTAACCTATGAAAAATGAACTTTTATATAGACACCAGACACGAGATGGACACTTTTACTTTGTCAATGTATAAAATATATGATGTTGGAAATATATATCTTACAAAAGCTTCACCCCACGGTGAAGTTGGTTATATTGATCATACAACACTATTTGATTTGATTAGTGATCATCTTGGATATCTCATATCAACTAGATATATGATCAAATTATAGTATATAAATTTGTGCAAATCTCATCTTAAAAATCAGTTTTGTAAAGTTGAGTTAGATTTAAATTCACTTGCAAAAAGTCCAAGTCTTCCAAAACATTATTTACTGTGCAATCTCTCTTTACAACACTGTTTGATATTCTTCTTGGTCTCCTTCCTCCCTTTTAATAATATTAAAAGTCATACAATTTACTCACTCATGCTTGTAGTGAGATTTTTGTTATGCACAATAAATGGTTTTCTATCATGTTTTCCTCGCACATATTTGCTCCTGTGCAATCATTTCACATCTTATCATTACTTGTGTCGCTACTCACTCATCTTAATATTCTTAGTTTTACCACTATCACCTTTTTTCTCTTGCCCATTTAAAGCTCAATTTTCACAATTCACCATAACAGGTGTAGTGTATGTAAAACAGAAAGATAAAACTTGTCTTTAAGCTTAGTAGATACTTTCCCACTGGTTAAAATGGCGGTGTTGTAGCCACCATGGCCTGCTTGACTTTTAGCCAACCACCATTGGCAAGTTGTAATGCAATGGAGGTGCCACATAATGGCATTTATATATGGTGAAATTTTGGCCTTCTTTCACCAGCCATTGATAACATTTCTTTGTCAAATAACCCTTGATTCCTTTCTCCACATTAATCATCTTGTTTTGTATCCTGTTTGTGAAATTCTCAATATTTTCTCCATCAATTTGCAGTATTAATTCTTGATATTCAAATTGAGAATTATGTGGTATGCATATTCACCTACTTTTACTTCAAGACAGACACGTTCTTCTTGTCTCTTGTTAAAGTTGCAATGCGTATGTTTAGTCTTACTCTTACTTGAATGAAATAGAGAGACCCAAATGAAATATGAGTAGCATATAGAAATATAATCACTGTTTATTATTCTTGTATATTTTCCTTTCTCTTATGATAACAATTCTCACCAAAAGAAGTGAGGTATTATTTTTTAAATATTTATATTATATTTCAGGTTAACTTTTCTAAATGTAAAAAAAAATTAGTGCTCGACTATCCATATGTCCTAGGTGTTGTCTCGAATGCACAAGCCTTGTGTAGGTGTGAGCTCAAGTGTCCAAATACATCTCATGTTTGATACTTGTTGGCTTGATATTGAACAGGTATCAGTATTGGAAACATGTTTGATGTAGCGAGCGACACTTCAAACAAGAGAAGATTTTTTACTTCATAGGTTTTAACATGTTTTGTGCTGCTAAAGCACTTACGTGACTAATGACTTGGTTTGTGTTGTATTGGACAAGGAAAATTTTAACCACTTTAGCCATGCTTTCCTTTTTTATCTACACTGGGTCATCCATTACCTGATTTGTTGTGCCACCTCTATGTATGTTCCCTTTAGTATCTGTTCTATATCTTCGATACAATTATCATTCCGGGAAAAGACTAGGTAAACTTTATGTTCATCGTGTCCTTAATATCATTCGTCCTTTTTAATTTATGCTTTATGGATTCTTGATTGAAAGGATTCTGACTGCCAAAAAAATAGAACATACACCAGAAGGATAACACTGTCAGTACGTGTACTGGGCTTGAAAAGTCAGTAGTTTAGTTATTGGTAATATTGTATTGCATGACTGGACAAGTTGACCTACGATTTACCAGTTTGTTTGAGATTTGGCCCATGCAATTCTTGTTTACCGTGGACAGTGTGTCAGATGCAGGGTTATCACCATCATTAATATTTTTCCTGGAATAATTTAATCATATAAAAACTTGTCTGGCAGAATTTCTAGATGATGAAATCAAGTAAATTGTTTGTGACTATTGCATATATATATAGTATATTAGTACGCGATGTGTATGTAAGATCAGTTATTCTAACGTTTGATATATGACAGGCCAGGAAATGAAGCGGTGTGGGGGATGCTCGTCGATCTTGATGAGACATGCTGATTCATGTAGGATTGTAACCAATGATTCTGATTGCTATCAAATTGGCATTTAGTGTAAGACATATCTAGGTTCTGGAGTTTGAACCTCTTATTACTAACAAGTTGACATGTTAGTTAAGGCATACCCATGTTCTGGATGTCTGAACCTGTATAGAATAAACCAGAAGATCCGTACATTTTTCATGTATGGTCCATGTGATGTTTATGTGAGTATTTTAACTTTTTTTCCCATTGCTGATATACTGCTATAGTAAAATATAAGATCGGTAATTCTTTTGATGATATCTTGTTTTGACACTGTCAATATTGTATTGGGATTTGGGAAATGGATATGTACGATCCTTTTATTTATGTATTTTAACAAACGCAGTGGGTGGATGTATTTTCTTTTTCCTTGCACGTGGGATTGGATACTAGCTACTGTATAATCCTGATCAATGGGAAGCACCTACCTGACTTAAAAATTGAGTAACTGGAGGGTGGGTCACCTACACGCTGGAGTCTTGAACAGTCGTATAAATGTTTTTTTACCAACAACAAATATCAGTTTTCCTTTCAGCTTAGACTAGGGTAGTTCCTTATTAATGTGAAACAGCCTTGGCTCTCGTTTGCTTTATAGAGGAGATAAACTGTCGCTTTGTTATTACATTTGCAGAGAGATTTAAGTTTAATTGCTCTCTTATTTGTACAAATAATCAAAATAGAGCTACACAGGAAAGGCTACTAACAGCAATGCCTCAGGATTATCTTTTTGGTTAACTTTAAAGACTCAAATCTTGAGTTGAGCCAGCTGGTTAAGGTAAATGAATAACCTAATATACATGGTGTCTTGAAAAGAAGAATTGCTTCAAATTGTTGCTTGACGTAGTCGTTTCTGAAGCAAGGCATGGGTGTTGTTCCATAGCTTTTGTGCTTCCGACTCGTCATTTGCTAGGCTCGAGCATTTACTCTCGTTACAATCTGCAAAGTATTTTCCACTTATGACTTCTGTTTTTGAGCTCAGAGCAACATAACACGTTGTTGCTGCACCCTGCAGACACGCAGTGACATATTGAGAAAATATTGCATTGCTAGTTTAACTGCAATTCTACAAAGCACACTATTTTATATGCATAATTTGTATGCTTGTCCGTCATTGTTTTCTACATCTATAATTCTACACCAATCCTGCATTCAATCACAGCACGTAAGTGTATTTAATCGAGCGTGTTTGTTTGCACACCTGTGATGTTGTTTTGAGTAACTTTGATGCGATAAAAAATAGGGAATCTGCGTGGAAATTTTACCAATTCTCAGTAGTTTCAACATTTTGATAAAATGTCTCAAAAAACGTTTGATAAGATGAAAATGGGTTGGAATTATTAACTGACGAAACTTGTACCTACCCGTTAGTAAGCCCTTATGAGCTCTAATAATTCCTGTCTTCACAATGCCTGGATGTACTGCATTGATAGTTACTCTTGCATTCCTTGCCTGCAATTGTATTCCAATTTTCATGAATAATGTAGTGGGTCTAACAAAAAGCATGATAATCACCATTCAATGAGATAAGAAGTACTAAAAAGTTTGGAGTTATTTGTCTTTCCAACCTTGAGTTGCTTGGCTATTTCCTTGGCATGCAAAATATTTGCCAATTTTGACTGAGCATAAGCGCGTGTGCCATTATACCTACAATAGTTGCCAGAGAGAAATGCAATAAGTATCTAAAATGTAAGGCAATCAGAACTGTTATAATTTTGCAGAGAACAAGGTAGTTGTACTTTTTTCCACTGAGTATGTCGTTGAAACGAAAACCATCTTTCTTCACCCAGCTATGTATGACAGAAGAAACGTTTATTATTCTTCCTTGAATACCTGTCTTCTCTGCCGTCTCTATCATTTTGTCTAGTAAGATTTCTGTTAACAAAAAGTGACCTGCAATTGAGGAGAAAAACATATGAAAGTTCAATAAATGTGTTTCAAATTGTCGATAATAATTTTTGCCATTAAAAATGGAAACGGTAAATTTGAATCCGAAAAACAAAAGCTCAGCACTTTAGGATCGGGCCACACGGGCTTTGGACTTTGAGCCCATAAAGAAAAACGCATGCCTAGTGCTCACTGTTTGTGGACCAAAATGAAGCCTGAAAGTGCTGTATAAGCTTTCTCCATGTTATGGTCGTGGACCCTAAAAGAGCCTAAAATATGGACGATTGTGTATTATATGTTTTTGGTGGGGACCTTAAACCAACCAAGTTACTTCTTTTAGATATGTGATGTTGCAAACTTTTTTTATCTGTAAGTAAAGAATATTAAAGAAAAAATAAATGAGAAGGATTGTCTCTGGTGCAGATCACAGTGACAAGCACTTCCTTTAATATTAACTTTCACCAAGTTTAAAAGTTTAAAATTTGCCTTTTTTTTTTATGTTAAAACTAAAATAAAAGCAACCTCTACAAGTTTAAGATTGTGAATAAGAATTACATGGTAACATGATACCTTAATAATTATAGAGTGACAACAATTTATAGTTATTTTGGAATGAGTTATTTTTTTCACCTAGAATTTAACAATGATATGAATTGTAAACCCTAAGCAAAGATCAATAATCAGAAAAGTACCTAAGTAATTTGTAGCAAATGTGGTCTCAATTTTATCCTCAGAGAACTCCAAGTTTTGAGAAAATATCCCTGCGTTGTTTCTGTAAAATTAATTTATTCTAACTATTAGTATAAATCACCTAAAATATATGAATGCCTTTGTCCTTTTTTCACAATGATAACCATCCTTACTATGGAATGAAAAGGTGGAACAATATGATGGTAGACAAAACTTACATGAGAATATTAAGGGGAAGTTCTAAAGCTAAGAACTCGGAACAAAATCTCTGTACAGAACCAAAAGAGCTAAGATCAATCTCCAACAGAACAACCTCAGCCTTTGGACTCTCCTTTTGTATATTCTTTTTCACTTCCCTGGCCTTCTTCAAGTCCCTTGCAGCAATCACAACTCTCACTCCTCTCTTTGCCAACACTCTAGCTGTTTCAGCTCCAATACCAGAACTTGCTCCTTCAATAAAAAGTTCAAAATGAATAACAATTTTGTTAGTTAAACTGATTCCACGTATAAAACACGTGCTTTAGTTAACAAATATAATAATATATGTAAAGTATTTAGATTTTGTCATCCTTAGATGAGGGTGAATTATAAAATGTTTTGGGAGGGTATGTTTCTTATTTATTTTTGCGTGGGAAAAAGGAGATATGATCTTGATCATGAGTTTGTGGTGTACGTAGTGTAGGCAAAGTGATGAATATGTCTGGATTTGATGAGAGAAGGGTGCACAAAAGAGACAAAAGTCACAGAACCTCATCTTGCTGCAGCTAAAAACAACCACACCATGCATATCTAAAGTGGTACGCTCATGTGATGTGAGAGAGCTTGCAGGTTTCAAACTTAATCTCTCGTCTTTCCCAATGTCGCAAAATCAACAAGAAAGAAACCACCACATGCAGTTACTAGGCTAATAATTCTGGGGTAATGTTTTGGACAAACATTGGACTAAATTCTCAATTTTTTTCTCTGACAAATCAAAAGGAAACAGAAGAACTGAGAATTAAGTACATAAGAAATGCAAGTAAAATGGGAAAGTGTAAGCAAAATACACGCGCACACTTATGGTGATTTACGAATCACCAAAACCATGTAGCACAGCCATACTAATGAATCAGCTTCTGGAGAAACAGACTCACTCAAATCAACAAAGAAAAAACACAAGGTAAGGAAATAAAATACAACAGGGAAACCTTGGTTTATGAAAGTTTCGATATATATATATATATATATTATCAGAGGAAGTGGAAGATGATAATTGAGCTAAATTTTCATGGTTTTTTTACCCCCAGGTAGCGTCTAGAAGCTATTTTTGAGACTTACCAGTGATGAGAGCGGTTAGAGGTGAAGGAAGGAAGCAAGAAGAATCTTCAGTGACTTGTTCAGCGGTTGAGTTTGAGCCAAAACCACTAGGGCCTGCCATTCCTGCTAAGTATCTTAGAGTTGCCTTCATGGGTTCGTTTTAGAGTGTTGCAGAAACAAATAACATTTGAAGTTTTTTTTTTTTTTTGTGAGACTGCAAACACATGCAGCTACTTTTATACATAGCTATATATATATATATATATATATATATATATATATATATATATATATTCATGTATTATATATATTATTATAACAGATACGGTATGCCAAAGAGTAATCATTATTGATTTGAATAAGAAAATTTGTGAAGTGAAAAAAATAGAAGATTTTATTTATTAAATTAACTTTATAAAACACATCTCTAGATACTCTACAATCAAGTCAATGTATAAATATACACTTGTGATTTAGAAATATATTATATGTGATCAACTTAAATAGTTCCAACACATATTCTAAATGTTAAATAAGTATTAAGCACGTCAAGTAGATATTAAAGAATTTTTTCCATGATTATACAAAGTAATTAATGTTTTATGTATGATCTTTGAAAACAATTAACAATAAATAAGTGATTTGTTTATGATTTTATTGATTTCCTCTGGATTATTCCTTGGACCAACCTAGCTGATCTACCTAATAACAAGTTGTCTCTGAGAAGAATTGGAACCTATTGCGACAATATTTAGCGAAATCATTGGTTGAGACACCTACATGAGATGGTCCACAAACTTCGTGATTATAAGCTACTAATAAAATGGTTTAACATATCAATTTTTTTAACCTATGTTTTCAGTTATTAATTTCTTTGTAATAATCAATCTTTGTCCTCATTTAGTGCCTTGCATCTTTCAATAGTCTGCGGTCACTGATTGATATTTTCTGGTAAAATCTCCCAGACCATAATTATGCTTATGTACTAAGCAAAAAGGGTTTAATAATACTTAATTAAGGTAACAACAAATGATAATAAGAAGATTACCACTAAGTGAATTCTCTCTTCTTTTGTTTTCCTTTTCAACTTTTATAACCTTATCCCTTTGTCATCTTTCCATGCATTTGAACCTAAGATCTTCTTTTTTGGAGAGAGCAAAAATTCTCTCATTAGTTGAACAAGAAGTGTGTATGGAGAAATAAAGCTTGAGTGCAAAAGTTTAAATTGTCTTAGATTTGGGGACAAAGTAACAAGTCTCAAACGCAATTCCACAAAAAGTGGATCACTTATTCTACCACTATTTAAAATCTAGATGGACCCCTTCATTTATTCAAGACCTGAAGAGGAAATAAACTTAGTGAGAAAGACCCACCCAAACAATACCTAATCACAGTGTGAAAAACCTACACAAATATGTTCTTGATTCATGATATAAAATAGTTTTATACTATTACTGTTAAAGATAATGCGTTTAAAGTCACACTACTTAACTTAGATATTCTTTTGAAAAATGTTATATTGATAAGGCATAGTAAAGAATACCACTTTACAATTTTTTTTTTTTTAAATTTCATCTTTATATACGAATCTATATTTGAATAAAAAATATTTTTCCTTCTATTTTTATTAGTTATAATCTAAAACAATTCAACCTATCATGACTTGAAAGTCGATTGTTTCAGCTTTGTGGTCCAAAAATATATCATATTGGTGTTGCAAACCTACTACCTTAAAAAAGAAAAAGGAAAAAATACAAGAAAGATTGAAAGAAAGTTGAAAAAAAGCACACGTTCAAGACTCGTGGCTGGCAAATCACAATTTTCCAAAAGGGGGATTGAAAGTTAAGGTTTTAACCCACTAATAAATGTGGTTGAGGCATCATATCAGTACCAGAAAATGGGTTGTTACCTCAGTGACAGAAATTAAAGTCACCTCTGAGAGAACCTTTTAGTCATAATATTGGTATTAATAAGACAAAAGAAGGAATAAATTGAAAGTCTACGTTATTTAATTTGAACCATGCCACATCCATCTACACAGATGTGGAAAAAAACAACCTTAATTACGTGTATAAATTGAAATTTGAGAATAATAAAAACCACCACCTATGTTAAAACATGTTGTTTGACATAACTGAAAGGGCAAGAATATAAATAGAGAAGATTCTCAAGTCACTACTACTCCCTAATTAGATACGTGATCTACTTTGCCTAACTTCTTGATGAAAGGCCGTTTGACGTTTTCATTCTTTAACAAAAGTAGTGTCAGATTCAACAAACTTAAAATGCAATTTCACTGTCACATCCACTCACAGATCTTTTTCCAAAATAGTGGGCTACAATTGTTATTTCAAAAATTTCAGCAAGGAACAGTAAAGTTACTGTTGTAGAGAAATTCTCCTTTTTCTTTAATGTTCAATGTTACTCACTTCTGTTTATTGTAAATTGAAAAATCTTAGACTATGTATGACAGTATAAACCAATCTAATCTCTTCCAAACTCATTCAAAATTGTATTAAAATCCTTATTAAGTTTCTGTAGATGCCATTAAGCCACAGTTGTGTGTTGTATGTGAAAAATGAGGCCTTTGTTTTGCTGATGATGCATGCATGCACACTGATATATATGCAGAGACGCATATGAATGCTGCCCTAACACGTGTGCATATAGAAAACCCAATTATAGCATATATGTAGGTAGCTAGCTAGCATGCAATGTAAGTTTTGATAATTAAAATTTGCAGAGAGATGAGAAAGGGAATCAAATGAAGACAGCAGAGACGACAGAGAGAGACACAAAGGAGTTGCAGACAAGTAAACATGCTTTTGCTGCGTGCACACCGTGCCATTCACTTCTCTTTTGTCCAAGTTTGTTCACTCTTCCATATGGCGTTGTGAGAAATGATGGATGGTGTTGGAGGCTTGAAGGGTAAAAAGATAGGCACTGAGGTTGACCCTTCAACAAGGGAGTGGTGAAATAGGGACTGTGGGTTGTGAAGGGTCCCATTGTGTTTCCCAACTCACCAACACCATCTCATCAACCTGCCACTCCTCTTACAAGCACTACTCATACCCTTGTTCTCTCACATGTGCCATCTTGTCTTCATTCTTCATATGCATCATGGCAAGTGCCCAAAGAAAAAGTGTGTGTTTAGTTAAAGTTTGAATATGCGTGTGTGTGTGCATTATATGGCATGATCATATACTACATGCATATCCGGAACTAGATGATTCACCATAACTCAAAAGCTAATTGAAGAGGGGACCAACAAAAAAATGTTTGTATATAAGAATTAAATATTCATATTTCATAAGTATGTAAATTGAATTTCACTATCAATAACTATCAATAAGAATGGAATTAATTCATATCTTGAATTTTAATATTAATATGAAAACTTTATAAGTGGATAATAATGTGTAAATACCACTATGTAAAGTATATAAGATCTAGATCTCACATTTTTACTCAATAAATTTTAAGATCGAGCTCATCAAAACTTTTTTCAAAAATAATAAATATGTATTATTTATGACCAAGAACTTATCGGTTAATAAATTATCTCCAATGACCGATATACACCTAATTTAATAAATCTTATTATATTTAAGTGAGGTGGACGCATGCTGCAATCTCGACACCCTTGATTGACACATGTTGTCCTAAATATTTAAGCATTATTATTAAGTATATGTATTATGTATAAACAAGTCTTAAAATTGTAACTAAGATCCACTTGGACTTTATGTAGAGTTCCATACAGATATACACCCATAAAAGCTAATATAATTAGGGAGATACCCCGAGGTAAAAATACTTTTAAGTGATTCCTTATAATTACCTACTTTTGAACATCAAGATTAGACTTATTTGAACATCAAAGTAGTTGCAAGTACCCAACGTTGAAACTGAGATTTACACTTGAGAGCAAACCAGAATGAGACCTAGATGTACGCTAAAACCAAGACATGAAGCAACACAGAGATCAAGATTGACCGAGCAGTAAGAGTTGAAGTAAGTGGTCTTATATAGGGTTTATTTAGGCCTTGTAAGAACATTTTGATGTTCACCGTGAGGTTGGAGAAAACCCCTTAACAAATTACATGATGACCACGCGAAACATGACCAACAATAAATGCCAACACTAGGAACCTCGTTATAACCTCGTTGATAAGATGAAAATGATGATGGAGTTGAAAAGAGAAATAAAAACACATAAGAGAAAGAGTGCAAAAGAAATTGATGCCCTCTAATATAAAAATGCAAGAATAAGGCAGGAGTTGGAAGGGAGCGGGACCATACCTCTACAGGCTAACACCGAACACAAAGATTCAACTGACTTCCATGTACCAACCATCCTAAAAGCTCAAGAGGCCAACAATTTCCAAAATGCTCAATCTTGACCATCGATCTCTACGTACACTTTCAGTGTCTCTGCTCGTCGACACACCTTCACAAAAAGTATAATGGAAACTGCACTCCCTCCAAATTGGAAGAACCCAACCTTGGACAGTATGGTGATACCACAAACATTCATGAGCACATCGATAAGTATGTCACGTAGATTAGTCTATGTAATTTGGACGATGTCATCCTTTGCAGAGTATTCTTGACTTCCTTAAAAGGAGTTGTATTAAGTTGGTTCACTCACCTTCTCCCAAATTTAATCGACTATTTTGTTACCTTGGTGATGAAGTTCAAAATGCAAATCTTCACGAGTTGACCCCATCACCTTACCTCAATAGTCCTCATCAACCTCAGACAAGAAAAAAATGAATCCTTTCAAGCCTTTATGGAGTGGTTCAAAAGAGTTGCACTTAATATTCAAAACCTCAACCCATAAGTGGTTATGCATTATATGGTTATCGCACTTAAACTTGAACCATTTTTGGACAACCTGTGCAAAAAACTCGCATCAAACCTTGATAAAATCATCCAAAGAGCCACCAAGTTCATACAATTGGAAGAGCTTAAGGAATTCTAAAGTCAGGTAAGAATAAAAAGACCTCAGGTCAAAATTTTCAAGATAAGGATCGCTCTCATCACACGATCTAGTTGTAGAAACCGAAGGAGACGACATGAACCCCACGTTTCACAAAGTACACTCCCTTGAATAGGATTGTGCCTAATATGTGTTAGATTTTAGTAATATTTCATATTAAAATATAGACATTTATGAATATTAATTGATAAAATAAACATAAAATAACCCCTAATTTATGAATTTATACCTTTTTACATATTTTGTGATTTTAATTTGAATAAGAACGATTTATTCCCAAATTTGTGTTAATTTCAGGATTGTAGGGAAGAATGGAGATGATTGGGCAAAAGGAGAATATACAAAGCTGGAAAGCACCAACACTCACTCAAGTTCGCCCAAACTCGCCAAAGCTAGATGCCCCTAGAGGATCTCGCCCAGGTGAGATCACTCCAGTGACGTTGGGTCTTTTTTCGTGCAACTTGCCTAGACGAGCCCAATAATGCCTAGGCGAGAAGTCACTTAGCCCAAACCCAACTAGGTTAAATATGAGGCTTGAGGCACAACCCTAGGACATCACTAAGTGGATTGAAATCCAATTGGGAGAATAGAAGGTGTTATAAACCCTAAAGGAGACAACCGTCAAGGAGAAACATTCTGGATCTTCTTTTCTTACTCTTCATGCTTGTAATAGCCAACATAAGTGGCTAATTCTACCCTTTGAGATTGAGAGTAATCTGTTCAAACTCTTATGTATTGAGGTGATATTTAAATATAATATTCTGTTATTAATTGATGATTGATATTATCATTTTATTTGTAATGCTTGTTTTTATGATCTAGATCCTTAGATTTGACTAGAAAGTATTTCTAAGCTTTTGACCCAAATGATAATGCTTAACATATTTGAATGCTAGGAATAAATTTGAAATGTTAATTGCTATCAATGTCTAATCGTAATAATAAGAAGTTTTTATGAATATGCGAGAAATCGATATTTAGGAGATTCTCTTAATAATTTTATATTCGAGGAATCGATATAAATGATTTTTATATGGACATCAATATCAATCAAATGATAGAATATTACCATTATAATCAAAATACTAAAGAGCAAGAAGGATGAACCCCAATCCCAATTTTTCCAATTGAACCAACAAACTCATTGACTTGTTTTCTTTTTAATCATCACAATCCCAACCAATTTTATTATTTTGTTTTCTATTTAGTGAATCTTTTACTTGATAATTCAACTGTTCCTTGTGGGTTCAATATCCGTTCTTATTGACAAATTATTACTTCTGACAATACGATGCACTTGTCGTAGAGAAGTCATCAATGCCCGAATACTTGAAGAAGCCTTGAATGCCAAACCTATTCCAACGTCGTGAAAAATCCATACTCCACCACATGTTGACTAGAGTAAACACTATCGATATCATTGAAATTATGACCATAATACTAAAGATTGTTTAGCCCAAAAAGATAAGATCGAGGAATTGGTAAAAGTGACCACCTACACCATTTCTTATGAGGAGAAGATGAAGGAGAAACTCGTCAATACTCTAGGACAAGTCAACGAAGGCAAGATAAATGAGATAGGAGAGAATTGCCAGCCTGCTGAACACTCTAAGGGGAAGAAATGCCCCCCCTTACGGGCCTAATCAACACAATATCAAGCGGATGCGTCGGAGGAGATGTCTTTAACTAGACTCGGAAGAAACACCTAAGAACGATCCAATCAGTGAACATTGTGGCCAATGAAGAAAATGAAACATGTTGACCGTTACCTTTCCAACAATGATTTCTGAAATAGTGACCCTGAGCAGGACGACCCCATGATTATCATGGTGGAGTTAGCTAATTTCGCAGTGATGAAAACCCTGGTTGACTAGGATAGCTATATGGATATCTTATGCTGGAAGACCTTTAAACGATTGGGCTTGTCAAAGGATGTCATAATCTAACAAGCAAATTGTTAGATTTTTGGGAGAGATAGTAGACACCCAAAGCTTCATTGATCCTGAATAATTAAGCATGATTAAGCAAATATATTATGTCTAAACACGTCCTAAAACTGCAATTAGGACCCACTTAAGCCGTCCGCAAAGTGTTGTACGAGTATAGGCCAATAAAAACTAATATAAATAGAAAGGTATCCTAGATAAAAATACTTTTAAATAATTTTTTATAATTGTCTACTTTTGAACTGACACTAACTTAAATATAATTGCAGCTATCCCATGCTAAGATGAAACTTACAATCGAGACCAAGAGTGAAATATAAACTGAAATTGAGACACAAAAAAGTAAGTAGTACAAAGATCAAAATTGACCGAACACTAAGAGTTAAAGTTAATGATCCTATAATCAACCTTATAAACCAAAATCTAAAATAAATTTAATCTCACCCAATCCCTTACTAATTATTACTAGAAGCTTCTGACTTGGTAAAATGAACTCCAGCAATTGTTGTCGTGTTTCAACAAAGTGTAATATATCTAACAAAAAAATGGAAAAAATTTAAAATATAAATTAAATAATTATTTTTATGGAATGATCTCCTTATTAGCATATTAAAATACTTATAACAGGGACACTGGTCCGTATTGATTGATTAATTATGTAAAAAGAGAAAAAAAATTGTTTAAAGTTTTTGAATATTTAAAATTCATTTTAAACCTTGAATTTGATTAATTCAAGTTACATCAATTAGGTAGAACTATTAACTTTTTCTTTACTTTTTTTTTTTTATTTTACAAAACTTTGAATATGAGATCTAAAACCTTTTTTCCGAATTCCAACAAGTGGATGTTCTTACACATACTTTTGTGTGTCTCACAGATAGTTTTAAAAGATATATATATATATATATATATATATATATATATATATATATATATATATATATATATATATATATATATATATATATATATATCAGGTTTGCAAGACTTCTCTATTACTTTTTTTTCTATTCCCTTTTTATGTAATTTTTTAAGCCATGCAAAACAAGGTGTTTTTCAAATTGTTCTTTTTTGAATTTGTAATTAAAAGTAATATACTCCTTATGCTGAGAATATAAATGCTTGAAAAATAGTATTTTAATGACTACGTATGTGAAAAAAATAAAAAGGTAGTCAAAGTCAGGCTTCTCAAAATTTAAATTATTGCCACGTGATGTTAAAATCGAATAATAAAAAAGAAATTAACCATATTCTAATTAGTAAAATGCTAAAGTAATTTCATTATTCAGTTCCTATTTGATTTGACAAACTGTGGCTTAATCTCAAAGCAATCTTAAAACCTTGCTGTTGGTAGATTTGCAACATAATTAGCTTGAAAAATTTACAACTTACTCAACTTTCTCATTAGATGAATGCCATAATTGTCAAAATGCTAATGAATTCCCATGCAGAATTCAGAGAACATTGGTAATGTCGCACTTTCTAATATTGTTTCTCCTTAATTTATGAGTTTTCAAATTATACAACTTTTTCAAAAGTATACACCGATTGCTTAAAAAAGGGCTTGTCATTTATTGAACAATTGTTTGTAGTAATTTTGTTAATTAACCTACTCAACTTTATACCACGTTATAAATTATAAATGTTCAATTTTATATTTTTAATGATAATCTATTAACTTATATTATCTACTTATATAATAATAATAATACTAATAATAATAAACAATGGTTGTCAATTGAAATTCATTATATTTTTATTCTTAAAATTATTTCAATCACTTAAAAAAATGTCACGTGTTAGAATGTATGACCTAAACAAGAGAGAAGTGAATTGTTTTCGCAAGATTTTCACAAAGATTGGAAGTAGAGTGAACAAATCTGTAAAATCAATCAATTGATTTTTCTGTTCAACTAGATGAATTATTAGATTAATATTAATAGTTCTTTAAGAAAAATCAACCAATTGTTTAAAACAATTGAATGTCTAATGCAGTAGAATATAAAGAACAGAACTTAAAGGAGTGTATAAGAGTAAGGAAAGATAGATTCACACAAAGAGATTTATATTGGTTTACTCTTAACCAAGAGCTATATCCAGTCCTCAGCTAACCACTGAGAATTCACTATACAATCAAAACTAGATTACAAACCACAGATCTGAATCGTAGGTAAATTCAGTATTACCTACAGATTATTACCCACAAATCTTTATCTGAAGGTAAATTTTACATTATCCACAAATTTATATCAAAAAATAAATTCAATAATATTATTAATATAAATATTTTTATTAACAATGTTAATAATATTAAGAATATAAATAATCTTAATATTTTAAAAATTTTAATGACATAAATAATATTAATCATAATAATTATATACATAATATTAAAAATATTATTATAATATGAATAATTATAAAATTATAACTAATATTCATGAATAGTAATAATAAATAATAATATTTAATAATATTAATAAAATTAATAATATAAATTATATTAAATATATGAATAATATTAATAAGTATAATAATAATCATAACATGACAACAAAATTTGACTGGTGTAATGGTTAAAGTTTCTTTAATCATTCAAGGACTTAACTTTGAGTCCCACCCAGTTTGTTTCTAACATTAATAATAATTATAATAGCATATATAATAATTGTCAATAAAAATTGTAAAAAAAAACATAATATTAATCATAATAATTATATACATAATATTAAAAATATTATTATAATATGAATAATTATAAAATTATAACTAATATTCATGAATAGTAATAATAAATAATAATATTTAATAATATAAATAAAATTAATAATATGAATTATATTAAATATATGAATAATATTAATAAGTATAATAATAATCATAACAAGACAACAAAATTTGATTGGTGTAATGGTTAAAGGTTTTTTGATCATTCAAGGACTTAACTTTAAGTCCCACCCAGTTTGTTTCTAACATTAATAATAATTATAATAGCATATATAATAATTGTCAACAAAAATTGTAAAAAAATAAATAAATAATATTTATAAATAATAATTAAAAATAATAAAATTAAATATATTTTATTCTTTTATGACTAAAATTTATAAAACGTAAATAACTAAAGAGACAATTATTGAACAAAGTATAAAAAATTCCGAAGTTAAAAGTTTAGACTTTAGTTAATAAAAAATTCTAAAGTCAATGTATAAAGACAATCGGATATATGAAGCCAAAGTTTAGAACTTATTTAATAAATACTAAGTAAATTTAACATGTAAATGTATTTTCAATCAGTCTTCATTATCATTTATTTATGATCGTGTTCCTGAAAATTACAAACATTCGATAAGAATATAGAATCACCAATATCATAATATAATAAAGACAAACAAGAAAGATAAATGAATCGCCAACTTACCAATTTCAGTTTTCTCAAACCATGAAAAAAAATAAAGAGAGAAGAAAATCAAAACAGTTGAGCCTTGTGTCCAAAAGAGAAGCAGTCATTTATTCATGGATAAGAAAATAAATACTTGTTAAAAATCTATTCCGAGTTTAACAACATATATTTTTAAAATAAGCAAATCAAAATAGTTAATACTTGTTAAAGAAATATTAAAAAAAAAAGTTCTTCTAAAGTTCTATTCCAAGGTACGCAACATATTTTGTTTGTGGAATATAACATAAGAAGACCAATGTCACTGCGACTTAGTAGTTTGATGGTAGTTTTTTTTCTGATGGAATCAATTGAAGCATTAGTTGGTACATAAATGCTTAAAAAAGTGATTTTTAAAAAAAATCAGATAATAGTTGTACATATTTCCAATTACAACCGAATACATTCATACCAATAACAACTTATTTAATATAATATTTAAGGCACATAAATCAGATCATAACTCTGTTATAGGTTACTAGCGATTATAGATTACTATTATAAAATTCATTTATATTTCATGATAATGTTTTTCTTAATGTTCTGAGTCCAACAAGACCTATAAATAAGGGACGACTCTCTTAGTAAGGGGACACACAAAACTCTATCATATATAGTCTCTTAACTCTCATACTATTAAGAACTTATATCTTATCTTATCATCTTTGTGCTCTTATTGACTTACGCATCGAAGAGTCTTTTGTAGGTGGACCTCTCCCTCTCATCGGAACCCAATTGAAAGCTCATTCTCTAAGGAACATGCAGTCCTCACCGAGGTACCCTCTAAGTACATTTTTGGTAGACATTTAGTGCCCATCCATGGGGCCTTGATAAAACTTTTCCCGGATCATAAGATTTTTGGTTTTGATGAGAAGTCAATCCATCGCATCATCCTCATCCGCAAACCATTGAACAACTAATATGTTTTATTCATAATTGGATAATCGGTCATGTGTCATTACTTATCTCTCTCAATATCTATCTATTTATCTATTTTTCATCTGTTCATCTATTTATGTGTTTGTAGTTGGTGCATATCGGATGTGTAAGATCTATTTTTCTGGAGTTATAGACTAAACAACTCTAAAGTCTAAAGCACCTATTTATGTTTTTTTTTTTTCAACAAAGTGTTTTTAGACAACCTTGATTATGATTTCGAGTAATGTATTCATTGGGATATTTTGCTACCTCAAACTAAACTGTCAGATAGCTCATCAAAACCAAACAATCATTGGATCAATAATACTTATTTGAGTTTAAACACAAACATCGACAAGTTATACGATTAAGTACATATCCGATTTCAAACACGAACATCAACAAACCTTTATCAATCTTAAACCAATTAACAGACATTACTCGAAATTGAAATCAATGGTCGACCTACACTAAACCCAAATGAGTCCAAATCGAACTCATTTACCATTTGGTTGCTTATCACCAGATTATCACCTCGGTTTCTGAGCTGAGGGGGCTTGTGTATCTACTCGCCATAAGATCGTGAATATCAAAGAGCTCGGGTGACTGTATACATTCCCTAGCCGAGTCTTCAATATCATCAATGACTATTATAAATAAAATGGCCTACTTAATGAGCATTTAATGACGAGCGACTATTTATGAAGCAATGAATGACAATCATACGGTCAACCCAAAGGTCACCACCTAAGAGATCTATAAATACCTACTCTCCAAGAAGTACAATTCATCTTGTCTCATACTCACTCGCATACTGTTAAGAACTTATTATATTTTTGCTCCTACTGACTTAACCATCGAAGTTTCTTTTTCAGGTGGACCTCCCTCTCTCATCGGAGACCAATTGAAAGCTTGTTCCTTGAAGAATACCCAGTTCTCGTTGAGTTGCACTCCCCGAATTCATTTTCGATAAGAATAGTTGAATTAATAATATGTTAAATGATAGAAACCATACTACTTGAGCTATAGCCTATAAGACCTCATTAATTGGCAACTTATTTGCAAATCGAGTTTGAAAGACAATAACAGGTTCCTAATAAATTTATAAGTTTTCAATTCTATTGTCTGTATTAGAGCTTTGAGATGTGGTGGAAGTTACTCCAAGCATCACATATAATTTTTATCATTAAAAGTGAGTAATGTAATATAGGCATAAGGGGTGCCTAAATACTAGTAAATCAGTTGTAAACTAACCCATTCCAAGTCTGACATCTTACCCATAACAAAAATCTCAAAATATGTATATGACCTCTATAACTACAAAAAGTGTGTAGCCAAAACACCAAAATATTCGGGTGTGGGACAATGATAGGTGGGTTTGGAAGTTAGGCTGGAGAAGACAATGGTTTTAATGGGAACAACCATTAGTTAGTAATTTCTTATATGAACTGGAAAATCTTAAATTGTATATAAATGTGAGGGATAATTGGAAGTGGAAAGGGGAAAGGGAAGGGCATTAGACTATTAAATCTTCTTATGAAATTATAAACAAAAGAAATGGAGAATACATCTATTTTTTATTCAATCATCTAGAAATTGAAAGTGATACCTAAAGTTACCCAATTTTTTTTGGAGAATGAGCTTGAACAGGTTAGCCACAAGGGTAAATCTTAAGAAAAGAGTTGTGCCTATATTATCTTATTGTTGTGTTATGTGTAGAGGTGAAGAGGAATCTACTAGTCACTTGTTTTTTGAATGCAAAGTTGTTTGTTATGTTTGGGATAGGTGTAATAAATGGATTGAAGAATTGAGTGTGGCATATAACCAGGCAGAACAAAATTTTTATCATTTCAGATTGGGTAACTTGGACACAACCGAAAATTTGATATGGAAAGTTATGTGGGTGGCAGTGGTGAGAGGCATTTGAGAACAAAGAAACAATGTCATTTTTTTATAATGGAGTAATAGATGGAGAGGAAATTTTTGGAGGGGCACAATTGAGAGCTTGGGTATGGATAACAAAAAAAATTCCAAAGGCTATTTTCTCACATTCTAATTGGTGTATGTGCTCTAGAGCATGTATTCGTAGTATCAAAAGTTAGTTCTTTGGTGGGCAATCATATGTGGGTGTTTCAGGTAAGGGCAAAAAGGGGTTTTTTTAGACGCGTAACGGTAAAAAAAGACTCCATATTTTTGTTATCTTCTTTTTTGCTACATGTACAATGTTATTGGTACTCTTTTTGTTTTGCAGGGTGAAAAGGTTGTTGTCCAGTTCTTTTTTTGGAAGAATCTTTGTTGATACTAGTACTAGCGTGGTCATACTAATACTAGAGAAAATCTTGGAGTATGAAGGAGCTGGCAAGAGGAGATGCAGAGATAGCAAAATCTGCAGCTGATGCAAAATACAGGTGGAGGGAAAGGTTATACAAATGGATTGCTTGGAAATCATGGAGTACACATAGGATGCAAGGAAGAGGGAATGAAGATGGCTTTGCAGATTTGGAAAGGGTTTTTACCTGTGACAATGCCAATGGTCACAGAAGGCAATTGGCTAGCCAGGTACAGGTGTGGAAACTAGTCATAGGAACAACTATCTAAAATGTAAGGTTTTTGTTTGGTAATGCATATTAATTGAAGCAGTATGTGGTAAGGTAGAATATAACGTAGGATCATCAATGGTTGTATGAGTAAAGATGTTTTTATGCGTATTATGGAATTTGAGCTTCTCCTTCTTTTTTGTATAAAGTTTAGTTCCTAGCTCTCTAAAAGTATTAGGATTAAAGTAGGTAGTGCTTTTTGGGGGATATTTTGTAGGATTTTTGTTGTGTTTGGAGTGTTGACAAATTAAAATGGTGTTCTATATAAGGGTTGGAGTATCCCTGAAATACCCCCATTTAATTTATTTTTTCTGTGCTAATAAAAAAAGCACCAAAATATTTGGCATGGATGACTTCAAATCTTTGTAACATGTAATTCCCTTCCTATGATACTAAAAGTCATACCTAAAACATTGAACTTTAGTCGCAAGTTTTGTGTTGAATATTATTTTCTATAAAGCCTGTCAGGTAAAGCTAATCCTTCAAAAAACCAACCTTTCAGTCCTTTACTACACATATGTTATATCCTACTATGAAGCTATAGGTCAATTCATGTTGTCAAATCCTTTTTACTATTCTGATACTCTAAATTAGTATCTAATTAACTACCAAACTTTTAGTTACTAACTAATTTAGATTCTAAAGTTGGTAGTTAAAACTTTGGTAGCTAATTAGATACCAATTTAGAAACTAATTATGAATTATAAAAACTAATTTAGATACCAATAATTGTTTTTGGTCTCTAAAATAGTATCTAATATAATCAATATAGCAACTAATTATTTTTTATCTCTAAAATTGGTTTCAATTTAATGAGTTTTTTGTAGTGTTATTAATAAAAATTTATAAAGTTAGTTTCTAAATTAGTACCTAACATTAGCTATCAAGGTTTTAGCTTATAACTATTTTGAATTTTAAATTAGTCTTTAATTAAATTAGTGACTCATTTATAATTTAAAGTAGTTACTAATATTAGATACCAATTTTGAAACTACTTTATAAATTTTTATTAATAATACAAACTACTTTAGATACTATTAAAGGAAAAGAAAGAATAGGGTAAATCCCTTGTGTCTATTGAACACATAGGGTTATGTTTATATAGGAAAAATAAACATATGGGCTAAGTCCATTACATAAATATGAAATATCAAACAATAACTATAATATCTCATAATATCTAATAATATCTAACATTCCCTCTCAAGCTGGTGCATATAGATCATATGTACCCAGCTTGTTACAAATGTAATCAATCCTAGGCCCTCGTAAGGATTTAGTAAAAATATCTGCTAATTAATTATTTGAATTAACAAACTCAGTCTTGATATCTCCCGATATAATCTTTTCTCGAATGAAATGACAATCAATCTCAATATGTTTGGTCCTTTCATGAAAAACTAGATTTGAGCTAATATGAAGAGCAACCTGATTATCACATATAAGTGTCATTTGAGTGACCTCTCCAAATTGCAATTCTTTAAGTAACTGTTTAAGCCAAATAAGCTCACAAGTAGCTGAGGCCATAGCTTTATATTCTGCCTCTGCACTAGATCTGGCCACAACACTTTGTTTCTTGTTTTTCCAAGAGATCAAGTTATCACCAATGGAGACACAATAACCAGAAGTTGATCTTCTATCAGATGGAGATCCTGCCCAATCAGCATCTGAATAGCAAACGACTTTAGTATGGTTATTATGACCATATAACAAACCTTTTCCAGGAGAACCTTTAATGTACTTCAGTATATGAATGACTGCATTCCAATGATCTTCACATGGAGAATTAAGAAATTGACTCACCACACTGACTGCAAAAGAAATATCAGGACGAGTAACAGTGAGATAGTTCAATTTTCTAACTAATCGCCTGTACTTCTCAGGATCTGAAAGAGGCTCCCCCTGATTGGGTAGAAGCTTGACATTGGGATCCATGGAGTATCAACAGATTTCGAATTCATCAACCCAATTTCCTCCAAAATATCTAATGCATATTTCCTTTGAGAGATAACAATACCATTATCGAATTGTGCTACCTCAATCCCCAAGAAATATCTGAGTTTACCAAGATCTTTGGTTTGAAAGTGCTGACAAAGGTGTTGTTTTACTTGTGAGATGCCATGGTGATCACTGCCTATAAGAACAATATCATCAACATATACTACAAGATAAATACACCCAACACTCGAGTGACAATAAAAAACTAAATGATCTGCTTCATTGCGAGTCATACCAAACTGTTGAACAACATTGTTAAATTTTCCAAACCATGCCCTAGGAGACTGCTTGATGCCATATAAGGATTTGCGAAGACGACATACCAATCCAGAAGACTTCCCCTGAGCAACAAAACCGGGAGGTTGCTCCATATAAATTTCTTCCTTCAAATCCCCATTAAGAAAGGAATTTTTGACATCCAGTTGATAAAGAGGCCATTGTTGAAGAGTAGCCATAGCTATGAATAAGCAAACAATAGTCATCTTTGCCACTGGAGAAAAATTATCACGATAGTCTAAACCAAAAATTTGGGTATAACCCTTAGCCACAAGACGAGCTTTGAAACGATCAATAGTACCATAAGGACCAACTTTGATAGCAAAAATCCACCTGCAACCAACAACAGATTTCCTAGATGGTAAAGGAACAAGTTCTCAAGTTCCATTATTCTGAAGCGCATTCATTTCATCAAGCATGGTCTAACGCCAACCAGGATGAGCTAAGGCATCACCTACAGATTTTGGAATAGATACAGAAGAAATAGACAAAAGGCAAGTATAAAAGGGTTGAGATAGTCTATGATAACTCAAAGCAGTATAATATGGAGAGGAATTACGGGTAGAACGTATACCTTTTCGGATAGCAATAGGAAGATCAGGTTCAACTGTCGGAGGTTCAACTAGCGGAGGTTCAACTGTCGAAGTCGGAGGGGGATGAGGTGTTGGCACTAGAAGAGAGTCATCTGATGGACGATGAGACGTTTGACGACGACTATACACCTGAAGAGTTGGTGGCGGCGGTGAATCTTTAGGTACACTAGGTACAACAAGAGGGATATTAACTTGATTAGATGAAGACATAGAAGAAGAAGGACAAGACTTAAAGTAAAGGGAAGATTCATTGAAGGTGACATTTGCTGAAATAAAATAACGGTTTAGAGAAGGAGAGAAACATTTATACCCTTGTTGTGATCTAGTGAACCCTAAAAAGACACATTTGTATGATTTAGGAGATAATTTATCAAGACCAGGACTAAAATTATGAACAAAGCATGTGGACCCAAAAACTTTGGGAGGTAAAGAGTGAAGAGGGTCATGTAGAAATAAAATAGAATGAGGAATTTTGTTATCTAAAACTGAAGATGACATTCGATTAATGAGATAACATGCACTAAGAACAACATCACCCCAAAAACGCCGAGGAACATCACCATGGATTAAAATAGTACGAGTTGTTTCAACAAAATGTCTATTCTTGCGCTCAGCTACCCCATTTTGTTGAGGTGTATAAGCACATGAAGTTTGATGAAGAATACCATGAGAAGCCATAAAATTTTTAAAAGAATGAGAAAGATACTCACGTCCATTATCACTGCGCAAAACGCGAATGAAAATTCTAAATTTATTTTTAGTTTCATTGTAAAATATTTGAAATATAGAAAACAACTCAGAACGGTTTTTCATTAAAAACACCCAAGTACATCTTGAATAATCATAAATAAAAGTAACAAAATACTGAAATCCTAAATTAGACTTAATATGACTTGATCCCCAAATGTCAGAGTGAACTAAGGAAAAAGGAGATGAAGCACGTTGTGAGACACTACTAGGAAAAGAACTACGAATGTGCTTCCCTAACTGACACGACTCACATGATAAACTACACACATTAGACAAACTTGGAACAAGCTGCTGCATCTTGGCAAGACTAGGATGACCGAATCGAGCATGAATGAGAGATGGAGAATCCATAATCGCACCAACATGTGCAGAGATCTTTAGGTGATAAAGTCCATGAGACTCACATCCGGTGCCAATCATCCGTCCCGAACTCCGGTCCTGTACAGAAACAAAATCTTTGGTAAAAGAAATAACACAATCAAGGGAACAAATGAGACGACTAATGGATAATAAGTTAAATGGAGACCTAGGGACATAAAGAACATTATCAATAGATAAAGAAGGAAAAAGGTTAATAGTACCAACACCATGTGATGGTACCCTATATCCATTGGCCATGGTAACTTAAGGTAAATAACCCGTAGTAGATAGGGAAGAGAAAAAAGATTTATTACCAGTAATGTGATCTGTGGCACTTGAATCTAGAACCCAAAGGCCAATGGAAGTAGAGTGAGTGAGGCCAACAAAAGATGTACTTGAATGTGCAACAGAAGCTGTGGAACTAGAGTTCTAACGATCCTCATACCATTTAAGAAATTCATTGAAAATAGCAGGCTGGCCTGGGGTATCAATTGAAGTATGTTCCACAGTAGAAGGTTGCACAGGAGCACTTTGAGCAACCGCAACAGATTTAGGAGGACGACCATGTAAGGCATAACATCTGTCAATTTTGTGGCCAAGTTTGCCACAATGGTCACACTTGTGACGCCCTTTGCCCAGCTTGTGAGGACGAGTACGGTCATTATGCTGAGAGACTAAAGCAGAAGAGTCATCTACATGAGACGTTAATTCAGTGGTGTGTTTACTTGGCACACGCAGAAGTGTAGAACAAGTGGAAGTAAAATTGGGCACGATAGGGGATCCCAAAATTTGATCATGAACATGAGAATAATCATCAGGAAGACCATGTAAACCCAATAACATGAAGAACTTGGATCTTTGTTCTAGTTCTTGAGAAGGAGTGGGGGCAGGAGGTAATAACTCATTAAAATCATGAAGAAGAGCATAAAGTTTACCTAGATATTCCGCCATTGTACCATCAAGACGTTTGGGAGCAACAATTGTGAGGAGATTTTGACACACACGATAAAGACGTTGAGTATCATTGGTGTATAATAATTTTGCTTGGTCCCAAACTTCTGAACATGTCTCATAGGTACGGAAAATTTGTTTTAAAGATGAATGAATGGTAGATTTGATAATAATGCATAATTGAGCATCAATTTTCAACCAACAAAAAACCTCATTTTCAGCAACATTAGGACGAGTAAGATTATCAACATAACCTTGACTCTTAAGCCATAATTTAATATCCGAGGCCCACATATCATAATTGGTTCCATCCAATTTGTCAATGGAGAGATGAACATTGACATAATTAGTATAAATAGATAGATCCGACATTATGACAATGGAAGGAGTCACAGTGGTAGCAGCAGCGGAAGAAGCCATAGGGGCAGCGGAAGTGGAAGAAGCCATATAGGACAAAAATTAAATCTAGTCACCAGTCAATTGGCAGCAGCAGCTATTCCGGCGGCGGCTCCGACGAGGGTTCGGCGGTAGCAGCAGTGGCAGTTCTGGCTAGGCGGTGGGGCGGTGGCGGGAAAATTCCAGTGAAAAGTGGGTTCACCAATAAAATTTGAACCCTAACCTTATGCTCTAGATACCATATTAAAGGAAAAGAAAGAATAGGTAAATCCCTTGTGTCTATTGAACACATAGGGTTATATTTATATAGGAAAAATAAACATATGGGCTAAGTCCATTACATAAATATGAAATATCAAACAATAACTATAATATCTCATAATATCTAATAATATATAACAGATACCAATAATTTTTTTTAATTTATAAAACAATATAATGACTAAATATTTTTTTTTATCTCTAAATTAGTTGATATTTAATGATTTTCTTGTAGTATATTTATTGGGGAAACCTTACAAACTAGCTAGGTGCAACTGCAAATCAAGGAAGGAGAGACGTGTTTTGATAGGACATAAAAGGGAGTTAGAAGGTGGACCAAAAATTAATATAATATAACAAATACAATATCTATCAATGAATATCTTGGTGGAATCATGTGGAGAAGGACATGAGTTCCTGCATAATGAAAATTAGTGTAGCAAGAAAAGCCAAGATTGATGTATGTTGAAGCTAGTACAATTGGATTATGTAGAGGATAATGAAATAATAGGTGATCAAGCAACTTATGTGGATTTAAAATTTGTATCAATAATTTATTTTGTTTGCTCAACTTGGATGGTGCTACAAGGTGGTGAAGGTTTTTCTTTGGAAGTTACCCTTATGGAAAATTAATGAGTACATGAATAAGAATGATCCTATTAGTTATAAATAAATAAAATTATTGTTTATAGACTATACCTTATTCTCAATATAATTTTAAGAAATTAGAGTTTACTTTCATTGTATTTTCTTTCATTTGTAAAATATGTGTAAATTGTAATTTTTGTATTTGGAATTACTAAATCCAATAAAGTTAGGGGCGTGGACATTGGAAGACAAGAAATAAGGAGAATTTTGAAGCCAAAAGCTCGCTTAGATCCCAATTAAAGTTCAACCAAAGCAAGTCAAAATAAAGGGAGAAGACTAGGCATGCCAAATATTATACTAGCATGGGAAAAGTGTGACTCAAGCATAGAAAACATGAAGCTCATCTTAGCCATTGATCTTCTAATTTTTTAATTTTAATATTTAAATTTTCCTTATTTGTACATTTAATTTTCATCCAAAATGAGATGATTCAAGATCTCTCATTTAGTTGTCATTTTAGGCACATTAGAATTGCATATAAGAGGAATTTTGAATGGTCTTCGGCTATAAATATTCATCTCCTCTCTTTGTAGATAATTTTTTAATATATTGAATGAGAGACTAATTTCTAGAGAATTTCTATAGTACTTTGAAAGGGAGAGACTTACCTTTTTGCTTGAATCTTATCTTAAACTGTTGGATTAAGTAGTGACTTCATCAACACTTATCTCAAAGCTTCTCTAAGTGGCGTGACAACTTTCATTTTCATATAAGTTTGTCTCTTCCATTTTCTCTTTTCTTTCCTTTGAATTTTTAAGTTGTATCTTATTCTTCATTTTTTATTTTATTTTATGTCTAGTTCAAAGTGTATGTTTATATTGTCTTCAAAAGTAAACTTTTACACTTGAATAAGCTTATGGATTAAATTCGTGTTCGGTAACAAACTTCTAAGAATTATTGTTATATCTTTTCGTTTGTGTTGTTCTTATTCTCTTAAAATTTTCATGTTCTTACTCTACTCTCATAAGCAAGTTTTCTCACTTATATAATCCTTATTGATGCCTATGTTAAAACATTTGTTGTAAAAGAAAAGTTTGTTTAACAAAACAATTGTAGTTAATGCATAAGTTTGATATTACTTTTAGTTTGAATTGATTCATAAACTTCAAATATAACAATTGTAGTTAATGCATAAGTTTGATATTACTTTTAGTTTGAATTGATTCATAAACTTCAAATATAACAATTGTAGTTAATGCATAAGTTTGATAATACTTTTAGTTTGAATTGATTCATAAACTTCCAATATAATAATCAAGTGTTCCATTCTTACTTGAATCATATAATAATATTGTGTATAAATCGAAAGAAAGTTAAAAGAAATACAGTCATGAGCCATAAAAAAAAAACAAAACAAAGAAAATTGAATTGGAAAATAATTAAGTGTTCATCCAAATTTTTCTAAAGTTAAGTACAATATTAATTGTTGATTCCTATAGTTTTGGAAATAGATTTCTAACCTTGTATTGTCTTAATAGTTTTAGTCCGAGTAATATTAAATTTAGATATGCTTTTAATAGTAAGTATAATACATTGTTGGCTTTTATTGTCTTCAAAAGTGTTTTTTTTTTTTTTACTTTTAGTTTTTGTCTTATATCTACTATATTGGTTTAACTACTTATTTTGTGTTTTATTATTTGTCTACCAAAATTTCTTGAGTTTTGTCCTTAATAAGTTGGTATCTTTTATTTCTTAAGTGTGTTGTGAGTTGCTCCTCTTTTATTTATTGTTTACTAGATTATTGAAAAGTTAACTCTCTTTATTTCAAAGATCGACTAATTTCAGGGTACACTTTCCTATCTTTACTAAACAAGTCAAGGGTATACACTTAGAGATTGATATTTATTTATTGTACTTATGAATTTGTTTTTTTTAGATTGGTATAATTTTTGTTTGTGTTTAATAGTTATAAAATTGTCAAGAAATTACCACCTCTCCAAGAACCACATTGTTAAGGCTAGAAGAAAATAAAAAAGACTAGAAGACAAGAAAATTATAAGAAGAAAAGAGGAATTTTAATGTATAAATAAGAATGACTTCAATAACAATTTCCTCCTATATAAATAAAAACGAAGAAGAAACTATAAGGTAAAGTGGGCATGAAACTTATCCACTAAATATGGCAAAGCCAAACACATATCACTACAAGAAAATCAATGATTAGAAACTAATTTTAGAGACAAAAAATAATTAGTTGCTATAGTGACCAAATTAGAGACCATTTTGGAAACTAAAAAAAAATTTGATTTCTAAAATAGTTTTTATTATTGTTAAATGATTTCTAAATTAATATCTAATTAGCTACCAATGTTTTTGCTACCAAATTTAGAATCTAAATAATTGGTAGTTAAAACCTTGGTTGTTAATTAGATACCAATTTAGAAATCATTTAACAATAATAGAAATTAATTTAGAAACCACAAATTTTTTTAGTCTCCAAAATAGTCTCTAATTTGGTCACTATAGCAACTAATTATTTTTTGTATCTAAAATTAGTTTCTATTTGATGACTTTCTTGTAGTGTATCTTTCCAAATTTTATAGCATAAATGATTTGCAAAATTTTTTTTTTTTTTTTAATGGGAAGCACAAGTGGATCAAATTTTTTATTTCAATATATTGGATGAGATCAAAAGGTACCTTTTGCATGTAAGAAGTTTGGTGACTCACATGATTCCAATTTGAGAAGACCCCATTTAAGAATAATTTATTTCACAAAGATATGGAGTTACTATAAAAGTTCAAGAAAGAATAGATAAAGAGAATCAAACATTCAAATGCTATGGAGGAAGAGTTAGAAATACACAAGAAATTAGAAAAAATATTTCTCTTAATATTTCTTGTAATTTCTTTGTGAATAAAAATATGTTTTCTTTCTTTATAATAATTTCAAGACACTTAGTCTGGGAATAAGGCTAGTTCTAAAAAATAATGACCTTTGTTGGATAAACATGTGTATCAACTAAACAATGTATAATCTCTTCATATTCTATGTAAGGGACTTGTGTGAAAAGTTAGAATTCCATCATCTTAAGTTATCCTATATAAGCCTATTTACATTTGTATAATAATTTTTGAATTGAATGAAAGTATCCATGTGCTTTTGTTTGCATTTGTGAGTTTCAAATGTTAGTTCCTCCACTATACATATTTATCTTAAGTTTTATAAATTTAAGATAAATATGTATATTTATTTTAAGGTTAGTTCCTTGTTCTACTTTAAGATACAAATTTTATTAAATTTTTCTCTAGTGATGAGTATTTTTGAGTTTCATGTTACGTGTTCTAAATTCTAAAAATAAATAAATTTAATTTCTTATTTTAAATCAAATCAATCCAAGTTAAACTTTTATCACCAGCAAAACAAGTCTAATTAAGAAATAACAAGGCTATGTTTGGTTGGTCTTAGTCTCTTCAACAATATTCTTTTATGTCAAATAACATTGAAAGTCCAATATTATTGATTCCTTAAGTATGGTTGGGCATATTTACGTCATGTAGCTTTTAACTTACCTTAGAGTGTCTTTATAATTATTCTTTGCACAACTTTTTTTTTCTCTCTTTCTAGTGTTATATATGGATATTTCACTTCTAATACCTCATTTTATATTTTTGTTCTTTTATTGAAAAAAAAAAGATAAATATATAAGTAATAAGTAAATAAACTAAAATCTTGTATTAATGAGTGGGATCTCTTGACTTTTTTTACATCATTACCTAAATTAGTACAAGTTGAATTGAATTATATCCAATAAAATATAAAATTAAATTAAATGCAACCACTACAAGAAAATCATTAAATAAAAATTAATTTTAGAGATTAAAAATAATTAGTTAGAGATTAAATTTTTTTTTTATTTCTAAATTAGTTTCTATTATTGATAAATAGTTTCTAAATTGGTATCTAATTAACTACCAAAGTTTTGTTACCAAATTTAGAATCTAAATAATTGGTAATTAAAATCTTGGTAGTTTACTAAATACCAATTTAAAAACTATTTAATAATAATATAAACTAATTTAAAAACCAAAAAATTTTTTAATCTCTAAAATGGTTTTTAAATTAGTTAATATAATAACTAATTATTTTTTGTCTCTAAAATTGATTTTTATTTAATGATTTTCCTGTTGTGAGTTAATTTGATCCCATTGAATTAATGAGTTACCCATGTCAATAAACACCTCTATCTAAAGTTGAAAAGGTGAGGAAAGTATGATAATGCATCTACAATATAACTTGGCTTTTTTTTTTTTCCAAGAAATGAAAAAGTTTCCACGTAATGTGCAATTTTGCTGTTGAGGTGAAGAACAATAAAAATGACCCTCAAGAGACCTTTGGGCCCTAGTGTCATAACAATGTTCCCTTCTGTATTATTCATATTTTTGTAGCTGAATAGATTATGCATTCAACGGGTCTAAAATCTACTCGACAATCCCTAATTGATTTCTTAGGATCAATCATCTACCCTAATTAATTTACATTATCTAGCACTAATTAAATAACACAAAAAATAAAAAAAGAAAACTATAAGATGTTGATTTGTGTTTGATTCAAGTGCCATATGCCAATAACATGGTGACACGTTTAGATAATAATCCATATTGAAAAAGACGATAGAATATATTCTTGCTAGCTTTTTTTCTTCTTCTTTATCTCGGGTTTTGTACATGAAGATTTGAAGAAAAGGTTGTTTGTCTGTACCTTAATAGTAACCAAAAAGATTATGTATGCATAATCCAAGCTCAGAAACCTAATTGGTATCTAGGAGAATTTGATTAAGGATGATGAACATACCTCCTCCTTAGGAACACCACAATAAAGTAATAATAATAATAATAATAATAATAATAATAATAATAATAATAATAATTATTATTATTATTATTATTATTAAATAATAACAAATTGTTCTTTGAAAAAGTGATTGTGTTATGTGAGTTGTCCCTTGAAAAACTTGAGAGTGGTGGGCAAGTGAGACAGGAGAACAGAGAACAAAATAATTCAAAGACATGGAGAAAGCAAAGAAGGTGTAGTAGTAGAGTTGATGCATGTGGATGTGGCTGAGAATTAGGGTTTATGTTTAATCTCCTTCTCACACTTTCTTTAACATTTAACATTCATGGTGTCCATCAATAAATAATAATATAATTAACATGTATAGTATCCTACTATTTTAAGAAAAAATAAAACAAAACCTATATAATCATAACATACCTATCTAAATTCATCCACCAAAACCTTTTATCATTTTGGCTTTTTAGATCCTTTTTGGTCTCTCTCATAAGAAAAGTCCTCTGTATAATGCTAAGAATTTAAATTTTATGTTTTATATTGTGATTTAGTTAAAAAAATATTGTACATGGAATTTATTAAATAGTTACTGCACAAATTTAATAATCTTATAAAATGAATAGTTTTTAAAGAATGTTTTTAAAGAGAATTGTGGGAGGAAAAAAAATGTATAATAGCTGATAAAGATTTGGATTGAATTCGAAATCATTAAATGTTTGTTGTTATTAATTTATTGTTACTTTTTTAAGTGGAGAAATTGTGTTGTTATTAATTTATATATTATTAAATAATAAATTTATTTTTATTTAGTAAAAATAAAACCATCTATAACAAAATGATTATAAAATAAGTGTAGTATATATATTAATATTTGTGATTGAATGATAATACAAGAAAACTTTAAATATAGACTTTTTCTCTTTTAATGAATCTGTATTAAAAATACTTTAACCTTTGGAAACTTATATCCAATGAAAATTTGAGTTCACTTTTTACTGTAATCTTATCTATTGCTAACAGGTAAGCATTATTTCTTTATTAAACTTTGACCTTTTTTTGTTCTAATAGCTTTCTAAAATCAACTCACTCAAACTTAACTTTTACTAAAAGTAAATTCTCTTCTAAAGGAGCACAAACTTGTCAGTAGGATGATTTGTTTTTGTCAAAATAGTGGAAGTTCATTCTGTCTTTTGTGCTATTTTATTTTTGTTATTGGACATAAAGTTGGGCCTTAAATTATTTTGTTTTGTTCAAGCAAAGGGCTGCTTCTTCATGCACCTCCATACGTTTTACATTTTTGTCCTGCTATAGAAATTATATTCTAGATAATATAATTTTGAAGCTATTTTTTGATTCAGAAAAGGTTTCTGGATTATGTAATATGAAATGTATTTTTTTCAAAATTCAAGAAAAGTTTATGGATTATTTAATCTAGAATGTATTTTTTAAAATACATTCTAGATTTTACCAATCTTGAAAAAGTTCCTAGATCATAAATTACTTTCTAAATTACGTAATTCATAATATATTTAAAAAAATTTGTTTCAAATTACATAATTCAAAATACAATTTTTTATTTATGGATTGGTTAATCCAGAACATTTTATTAAATTCGAGAACAAGTTATAGATTGTCTATTTCATAAGATACACAAATATTTCAATTAATTTTGAATTTGTGTAATTTGGAGATCCACCAAATTATACAATTCAAAATATACAGAAAACATATTTTCATAACCAAACCTTAAAATATTTTAACTTTTTTCTATAAAAGGGTATTTTTAGAATTATAAAACTTAGGAGGGTATTGCAAGAGCCTATGGAGGTGCATGAAGAAGCAACCCAAGCAAAGTCATAGCACACATTTCTTTCTCTACCATCATATTTTTGTCATGCACCTCCATGAATATGAAACTTCTCAATTTATCCTTTTTAAATTAATTTAAAAAGTTATTTTTGAATTGTAAAATATAAAAGTTACTTTTTGATTTTGGACTGAATTGCACAATCTGAAAGTGATTCAAATTACGAAATCTAAAAGTCAAATGATTTTCAAATTGTACTATCCAAAAGTAAAAAAAGTAACTTCTATGAAAATTACATATTTACGGGGTCCACGAGAGAAACATGGAGGTGGAAAAAGAAATGGTGAGTGAGCTTATTTTGAGGCCCAAGGCTCCAGATCAATGTCATTGAAATGTGGCACTATAATCCTAACGACCTGCGACAAATAAACTTAGCATGCTATTACCCGTTTAGGATTTGTTTCATTTTCTGTTTCTGTTTATTTTATGTTACAACTTCATATATTATTTTATATTTTTATTCAAATAAATCTTAAAATAATCATTATATTTTAAAAGTATTTGTAGTACATTCTAATACTTGATAATATTATTCATTATTGTCAATGATATTATTATCTATTTTTAATGATATTTAAATCTTAAAATAAAAAACATGTGTCTTTTATTTTTATTAATCTATTTATAACTGTTTTAAAAATATTGAACAAAAAATTTTTTTTAATATAAAATTAGGGTCTTTAAAACTGAAAATATAAAGAAAATGATTTAAAAAATTATAATTAATTAAAAAAATTGGATTGATCTGTTTTTTTTAAAAATTAAATTGTGTGATTTGTGATTTGATCGATTACTTAAATATCACTATGTAAGATAGAGCTTAACAATTTTCTGGGTTACAAAATGATAGAGAGAAGTTTACACACACGACAAGCCTGATAACGTTTCAATTTGAGGGAAAATTGGAAATGTGTTTAACGACCAACACATATTGCGTGCTAACAAATCCCTTAATCCAGTCGCCAATTAGATTGTAGAAATCAACCATTTAATTTAGCATCTAAAACCTTAAACAAAGTCAATAAAAGGTAATCAGTTAAAAAATATACAATAAAATATAAAGTGACATTTAGTCCTCTTAAGAATCTCCAAAATCACTAGTATTAAGGATAAAAAGAATGAGGCTAAAATCTACATAACTTCTATATTTGAATGATCATATAACACACCTTAGTTTGGTACTTATACTTTTAAGGGAACATTTTCATACTAATAAAGATAAAGTAAAGGCAATTTAAAATTAGCATACTTCTTACAAATTTAAATGAAGTGAGAAGCTTCCAGAGATTGGCGACTAACTTCTATAGGATATTTGTACCAAGTTTTAGTTATATTGCAACATCTTTAAATAAAATTATTAAAAATGATTGGCTTTAAGTGGGAAAAGGAGAAAAAATTGCTTTTGAAAAATTAAAAAAACTTTTAACTCATGCTCCTATACTTACACTTCCTGATTCATAAAAATTTTTTGAAATTGAATGTGATGCATCCAAAACTGGGATTATGATTATACTCTTATAAAAAAAATTTCTTATTGATTATTTGAGTGAGAAATTAAAGGGATGACGTATTAACTGTTCTACTTACGATAAGGAATTATATTCACTTGTTAGAGGTTTGCATACTTGGCACATTACTTGCTTCCAAAAGAATTTGTTATTCATAATGATCATGAAGCATTAAAATATTTATTCATAATGATCATGAAGCATTAAAATATTTGAATAATCAAGACAAACTCAACAAAAAACATGTGAAATGGGTAGAAATTATTGGAAAATTCCCTTATGTGATTAAACATAAACAAGGTAAAATCAGCACACTAGCCAATACATCATCTAAAAGACATAATTTCCTTGCTATGGTTGAAACCAAATTTTGGGTTTGAACACAAAGAAATTGTATACATATGATCATGATTTTACATCTATTTTTCAATATTGTTATAAAAGATTTTTCATTAATAAATGACATCTCTTTAGAGCAAAATGATGGACAAATAGAGGTGGTAAATAGAACTTTATCTCAACTACTTCAATGTTTTATTTTTAAGAATTTAAAAGAATGAGAGGAACTTGTTCTTCATGTGGAGTTTGCCTATAATAGAGTGGTGAACTCTACAACCTCTCATTCTCCTTTTGAGATTATATACACCTATAAGCCAAGTATATCTTTATAACTTTGATTCTATGATATGTAATGATGGTTTTGAAAAAAACAAAATTTGTGAAAAGACTTACATTCTAGAATCAAATCTCAAATAGAGAATAAGGTTGAGACATATGAAAAGTTAGAAAGGTTTGGCTTCATTTGAGGAAGAAATAATTTTCTATTCAAAGAAAATCTAAACTATTACCTAGGGGAGATGGTCCTTTTCAAGAGTTCGGAGAGATAAATGACAATACATATAAAATAAATCCTCCCTTCACTTATAATATAAGCAATGATTTTGATTTTAGTGACTTATCTTTTTATAATGCAAGTGCTTCAAATTTGAGGTTGCATTCTTTTCAAGCGGTGGATGATGATGTGATCTCAATAAAAGAAGAGCTTATATCACCATAAGGCAAAGTTACTACAAGGGCTCAAGAAATAAAAAAAATAAAGAATTAGAGCTTGCAAAACACTTTCAAGCTTATGGAGAATGATATATAATGGGAATGTTTGAGAAGTTTGAAAAAGACACTAGAAATAATTTTCTTAATAATTCTTGTAATTTACTTATAAATAAAAATATATAAAATATGCTTTATTTCTTTTATATCAAAGTTTAACCGACCTTTTGTTTAATTTTTATTTTGTGCTTAAACAACAAAGCATAAAACATATTTATGAGCATCAGATTATGTCAGACACAAGTGTCTTGTTTAGCCTAACAAGACACAAGTTGTATGGCTCAACAAACACAAGTGTTGTTTGTTGTGTGCTTCGTCTATAGACTCAAGCATTGTGCTTTCCCTCTTCGTCTAATTAGCTTTTTCTTGATCAGACGCAAACATGTATACTTTATCCAATAAGCTTTTGATTGGACAATCAATAAATATGTTTTGTCTAACAGACATAAATTTTGAGCATTTCATACTACACCGTTAAACTTATAAATGCTTATTTTAAGCTTGCAGAGAATGTTCGTTTCTTCATTCTTTCATGAAAACATCACAATATTTTGTCAACATCAAGATATCTTGAAGAATATATTCAAAGTTGTTTGATGCAAAAAAATTTTTTGGAAAAGATCGAATGTGTTGCGGAGCCAACCAACTATATCATGTCTTGTGGTTTACTCAAAGGTGGAAAAAAAGATTCTTATCCTAGGCTTGATGAGACATGTCGTGTATCATTGGAGTTGTCAAAGAAGTTACACACATTTAATACTAAGTCAACAATATTTAAAGTGTCTTTAAGCTCCAAGTGTAGATAGACCAAAGTTTGAAGAAGAAGGCCCATGTTGAAGCTGTATAACGGGCAAAAAGAATTTGTAATGATTACCGTAACATCCCCAACTTTCTATACTCCAAATACTCATAATATTTTATTACAAAAATATTGTACCTTTTATAAGAAATCTAAAATGTATATACACCAAATAACTCAAGTAAAAAAAATACTACTAATTCCCCACCTCCTCAATGCTTAACTCCATTACTTGTAGCCTCTGCTCCCGTGTAAGACATGATCACAATAGGCTTTTAAAAAGAAGAAGAAATTTAAAAAACAAGACAATAAGGTAAGCTAGCAGTTTGAAACTTTCAATAAATATTTTAAATAAAATAAATTTCATTCACAAACATATTAATCATTATAAACCCTCCACTATCTAAAATCATCATCCACAAACCACCAAGTGTCTACAATGATCTCAATTTCCATATCACTCATTCCAGAAAATCTATTAACATTAACTCATAGACACTTGACTCTACTTTCGGAAGACTCGTGTATTGAAATTAGCATCTAGAGACATGCAACTGTTATACTACTCATTGTGAATCCAAACAGCTATGCGCATAATCATCTTAATATCTCCTCATCTCATCATCTCATATGACAGGGTAAATCCATATGATCAGCTTTGATCAATTCTTTCAAATTTCAGACTCAGTGATATGAACCTCCTTTGAGTCTCACCAATTGAATAACTTCATCTATGTGATTCTATTATATCAATAGAGTTAGGATCGTCTCATTCACACGACATTCACGCATCAATACACCCTAATAATAATCTTGACTTGGTATTTTCTTTTCTGAAAATACTATGTCTTGATCGCACTTTCATGTCATTTCATACTTTATGTAACACATTAATACACCATTCAATCACAACACATTTGAACTTTCTAAAACAATTAAAATATATCAAAAAATTGACTTAGACACATAACTAATTACTTTTAATCATATTTTTAAATAAAATTTAAAATTTCACTTAAAAACAATAAACAATAATAAACTAGGCTCTCAAAAGAAAAAAATAAAAATTTAAGTTGTTTTTTCTACTCTAGCTTGAGGGAAAATTATCTCGCTTGAGCGAGAATTGGTCTTGCCCAAGCGAAAATCATCTCGCTTGAGCGAAAATCATCTCGCTTGAGCGAAAATCATCTCGCTTGAGCGAAAATCGACCTGAGAGCACCCCATTTTCACTCTATTCTCGCTTGAGCGAGGTATGGAGAATCCAGTTTCCAAAATTTGATATATTACACATTTTCATCCAAAACATTTCATTCAAAATTAGTATATATTCAAACATATCCAACCAAAGAAACAATTCCTTGCTAGGATTTGGTAGTTACTCTTTAAATCCATAATACCCTATATATACATATTTAATATTTCTAAATCAAAACCATTCATAAACAAACAACTAAAAATTAGGATTTCTTGCACATCAATTATATCATAATACAATTGAACTCACTTATACTAATATTCAACACTTTTAACAGCAAACAAAATACATTCAATATTTATTCTCATTAAGAACAACATATATTGTACAAAATATACAAAATCAACTATTTCAAAAATTATGTTTAATCAAAACAGTACTTTGTTCGAAATTAAACAATCCTGCAAGAAAATTTGAGACCGATGGCCACGTCACCCCTACATTCAGATCTTCTAACTAAGGGTTCTATTAAAAATAAAACTATCTTCCCTTACCTGACTTTGAGCAGTTGTGCTCACAAAGAGCTCTAATCTTACATAGTCCAACAGTAGTTTAACCTGCACTACAGAGTCATGATCAACGATCCAAACATATCACTAGGACTTTGAACTAACAGGAACTAATCTTGAAGCTCTAAACATCACATGAAAACCATATTCTAAAGATAATATAACAATTTCAAAACTGACTTAAAGAAAGAAGGAGAAAAGATGAACTTACTATGTCTAAAACTCTGATAAAGCAGTCTTGTAGTATTCACTGCTAGTGATGACTTTTTACAGCAAGTGCACCGTGTTGTCATAAGTAATAATATGTCCCTAAGGACGAATATCGAAACCACAAGGAACAATTGAATTATCAAGTACAATACTCGCTAAATATAAAATAGAACAATAAAAAATGTGTTGAAAGTGGTTGTGTTGGCTATGATTAATAAGAAAACAGGGATTAGGTTTCATCTTTCTCACTCTCATGTATTTTAATTCGCATGTTAACATTAAGTTATTTTGAAATTGATGTCCGTATAAAATTCATTCATATCAATTTCTCGCATATAAAATTATTAAAAATGTTTTCTAAATATCGATTTCTCGCATATTTATAAAAACAACTTAGAGTCACACTCAGAAGTTAAGAGCAATTAACATTTCAAGTCTATTTCTAACACTCAAATATGTTAAGTATTGTAGTTTAGGTCAGAACCCTAAAAATACTTTCCAATCAAATTTAAGATTCTAGATCAAGAGTTAGAAATAAAACAACAATATCGATAATAAATCAAGAATAGAATATTATATCATATTTAAATGTCATCTCAATATATAAGAGTTCGAACAGATTACTCCCAATCCCAAATGGTAGAATTAGCCACGCATTTTCTAGTACCTTCTCTTCCTCCAATTGGGTTACAATTCAATCAATGATGTTTTCCTATCAATCTGGCACACTAGGATTGGGCATCTAGCCCCCTATTTAACCTAATTTCCTAGGGTTAGGTGACTTTCTGCATTGCGCTGATGGACTTTTTGATAAAAACATAAAATGACCCAATTTGTCTGACGCATTCTCGCTTAAGCGTGAAGTAGCTCGCTCAAGCGAGAAAGGCGTCGATTTTTTTAAACTTCACCGAAGCATTCTCGCTTGAGCAAGATACTCTGCTGCTGAGTTGGACTTTTTTTTTCCTTTCTTTGTGTGCGTTTTGGGCCTTCCAGCTTTCTCCTTTTAGCTTATCCTATTCTCTTTAGCCCAGTCATCTCCATTCTTCCCTAGAAACCTGAAATTAACACCAAATTAGGGAATAAATGTTCTTATTCAAATAAAGATCATAAAATATGTAAAAAGGTATAAATTCATAAATTAGGGATTATTTTATATGTAAATTAGCAATTAAAATTCATAAGTGTCTATATTTTAATTTGAAATATTACTGAAATTAGGCACTTATCAACTAGCAATCCAATGATAGACTTTGATTGTCACTCAAATGACAGAGATGTTCAAAAAGTTAGAAAGAAAATAGAGGAAGGAAAAAGAAAAAGTTTAGAGAGATGGTGGTTCTTTTAAAATGAAACCTTAATAACTGATTTTTCTATTTATATATTGTTTTCACTTTAATAATAAAATATTTAGGTGTCATTTAAAATATATCACTTATATTCTAAAGTTATTTTCTAGGTCCTTACAATTGCATTCTTCAAAGCTATATATAAAGGAAGCGCACAAGTTAGGACAAGCAAGAGAACTAGAGTTGTCGAAACATTGCCAATCTTAACATTGAAGCCTTAAATTTGTATGCATCATATAAGAGTGCATAACACATTGAGTTAATAAATGAATTGGTATAAAAATATATTGCATAAATCTCTCTTAAATCTTATCTTTTTATATTGTATGTTATTAATTTGCAACAAATCTAAGAATGAGAGTTTTGTGAAAACATACTTTGAAAAGTATTTTAGATAGTTCGTCTATTACCTTGAAGTTGTTTTTGATGACCCTTCATCAGATGCAATCCTTTAGAAAGAAATTTTGTCTATTTGCGTTCTTCAGACAAAGCTTTACAATTTTTTTTGAAAAGTTTTAATGCACAATTCAACCCTTTCTTCTTGTATATTTGACCTATTTTCACATGTATAGTAGAAATAAAAGATATGTAGTTTGGCTACAAGGATAACTTAGACAAACAAGGATCTTGGTTGGCAATTTAGGAGAACCAACCAAACAAGGCCTAAGAGTACTCTTCATCTTCTTTTAATAAGCTTGTTTTGAAGGAATAGGATAATAAGCAAACATGCCCAATATGCTTCATACTTTGTGCATGTGCTTATATAAGCATGCAAGCTTTGTAAAACAACATGCAAACATTGAATACAAGAGTCATGGACTTTCTATCAATTTGTGAGTTCAAAAGGTAAGTCCTCAGTCTTAAAATCTTATCTTTAGTTTTTTAAATTGAAGTGATTGTCTCTTACCTTGTCTTTATCTTGAAAAAGTGGATTCATCTTCTATCTTTTCCATCATTATATTTTTCTTGTTTTGCTCTTATGAATCAAACATTCACACTTGTTTTATCATTTAATTAAACTTTTTTTGGTGACAAAATTATAGAAACTTATGTATGATTCAATTTCTATATAGTACTTTGATATTTTATGAATATTGTTCATTATTTTTTTATAAAATTAAATTGTTCTTTGAGTTATAAGTTTCAAACTCCATGATCAGGGCTATCCAAATTTATACAAGAAGCTTGAAGTAACTTTCCCAATTAAAATGTTTGCAATATGGATTATTCTTCAATGAAAGGCCAAATTAATCAGTTAATTTTGTTTCCACTTCTTGTATAATTGATTTTAATTGATTGTGTTCCTGCCGGTTGACTCTTTCGTCAGTTGACTTCTGCGATCGCTTGCACCTTCTCTCTTTCCCTTGATTAGAATAGCTGAACCTGCAAAGAAAGAAAGATGGGTGCCCTAACGGCCGTTTGCACTCTGACGCTCAAGTCAAGATTAAGGCAAGAAACACCAATGTATAGCAAAGAGTTCTAGTCTCAAATGTTGCGTACCTTTGTGAATGCTTTGCTACCTGTTTTATAGCCTTTATAGGGTTCCTGCCGCCCCATCCTTGCGTCCAGGTGTTGCCTCCTAGCGAATTTAGGGTTACCTTTATGGGATTCTATCACACAATCTTCGTGCGCGTCTCGTGGCAACCTTCTATTCTTAGAGTGCAACTCTCATGGCAACCTTCCTTTTCTGGAGTGCTTAACTTGGGCGAGGGTGCTAAGGCATACGCTGTAACCCTAGCGCCGCATGGCCATCTCTTCTCTCTTAAACTAATACGCATGTGCCTTTTATGTTGTGTTTTTTCTCATAAGGACAGATCCTCTCTGCCAAAGTCTTACGTCACATGGAAACCCTGCGTGTGTGACTTATCCACGAACCTGATTCATATTTTTACACATGTGATTCTGTGGGTCCCTCTGTGGGTCTCATTGTGCCGACCTCTCACTCAATGGCCAACGTCCGAGGTCTGGCCACTACACAAGCCCCCAGGCTCGAGCTGGGACTTGTTCCAGCGAAGAGCCTTACAGCTCGCCCGGTCGACCTCTGCAGCACTGGCCCACGTGTCCTTATTACAGTCCTAAGTGATTTGACGCGTGTCGTACCAAGAAGTGACACTTTCGCGCATTTTTCTTGGAGCGTACACATGGCAATCTTTAGAGGCTAGGATGGCTTGACGCTTCATGTTCTCTTTTATACGTTACTTCCTTGCTTTCTACGCTCCCTACTATTTCATTCCCTCTCATTTCTTCATTTCAAAGTCTCTCCTCTGCGAACTGTTCTTCGAGCGCCTATCACTCCTCTCAAACTTCAACCTTTCATCCTTTCATTAACCAAAGGTATGTTCTTTCGGCCTCCTCTACCTTCGTTTCGTTATTACGACATTCTTTGTTTGCCTGTAACTATCTGGGATTGCCTATTAGATTCTCGCTTTCGTTTCGCCTTTGCCCTACCTTACTGTTCTGCCGCGTTTCCTGAGAGGCAATATCCTTTCCCTCTTTCTGAGTTTCTCCTTCTTTTTGTTGTCTTCCCTTGTGTTTTAGCCTTTGAAATGGACCAGCCTTCCTCCTCTCACTTGGGGTCTGAATCGGACTCCCCCCAATCTCCTGCCCGACAAGTAGTTCTAGCGCTCCACTTAGACTACTATCAACTCTTGTACCCCTGGGCCCCTGAAGGGCTTCTCAAGGAATCCTCTGACTTCACTTCCTCCGAGTCTATTGTCACCTATAGGAAGGCTGAGGTGCGAAGCAAGAGCAGCCACGCTAATCGCGTCTTCAGGAAAGACCACGATAAACACGTTGGGGTAGTCCTTTGCACCGCGGGCGAACCTGTGTGTTGCGACGAGTCCTCGGGGCAAGAGGTCCCCTTCTGCTTTATTTACTCCACTGTCTTCAAGAGGGTATGCCTTTGCTTACCCCTCAGTGGCTTCGAGAGGGCACTACTGACGGAGATGAACGTGGCCCCAGCCCAGCTTCACCCAAATGGCTGGGCCTTCGTGCGTGCCTTCGCCATCCTCTGCAACTACTTTGGGCGGCTTCCCTCGGTAGATTCCTTCTTATACTTTTTTGAAGCCAAGAGCCCTGGGAAGAACCTCTCGGTCAGCATAAACGAGGTTGCTGGGAGAGCCCTCCTGACCATCTTCCAGCAGTCTTACAAGGGATTCAAGGGCAAGTTCTTGAAGATCTGCTACCTGCCCTCTGACCCTACCCTCCTAGACGGGTTCCCGCTCTACTGGGTGGAGAAGCCCAATCTGGCCAAACCCAGGGCCCTAACAGACTTGCACCCGCAAGATAGGGAGGTGTGTGAATTCCTATCTAGCCTCGAGGCAGTGTTCAACACTGCCAAGCTCATCCAACATGAGTACCTGCCTAAGAGCTTGCGGGGGTGCATAGGTAGGGCCTTAGGCCATCTTCTCTGCCATTCTTCATTCTCTTTTAACAATTCTGATTTGGTGTAGTTTCTTCTGTTATAGTGCTTGCGCTCATTGTCTTTATTTTGTGTTTGTTGCAGAGATGACTATCATGTTGAACCAAGTGATGTTCAATGTTTTGAAGAATCCAAATCCTTTGAAGGATGTTGAAGCCTCTGCTTTGCTTGATGCTGCTGTGCTGGTTTAAAGCTTTGTTCTGGGGTAGTTTAATGTTGTAATCCACCCTTAGATTAAATCTCAAAGCAATTAGCATCTCAATCTTTAACAAAGCAAAGAGTTTTTCAAGCTAAGTTGAAACAACTGATTGTTCTGTCGAAACAACTGATTGTTTACACTTAGGTGTTTTGAGAAAGTTTGAAAACTGTTTTTGAATGGTGAAATCTGTTAAGTAACAAAACAACCGATTGATTCGAGGAAACAATCGATTGTTTGTTTTGGAACCATAACAGAATAACTATTTTCAATTTGACTGAGCTTTAAATTATTTGAAACTGAATACGCTCCAGTCATTATATGCTTTGACCAATCTTTTTAAAGCAATTAAGAGTTTGTTAAGATTTGATAACAAACTATATCTTGGTATAAATTCAGAAAAACTGTTTTTAAGAATAGAGAATCTTTTGAAAAAGTTTTTCTAAGAGAGTTTTTCAAAGTGCTGAGATTGCTTAAGATTTTTGTGATTGATCAAGGTGCTGGAATAGGATTCTACTTGTATTGATTTCAGATATTCATCTGTAACAAGTGTAATCTTTGTAAACTGCTGAACACAATTCGTCTGTGTGTTTTTGCTGAGATTGGTTGTATGTTCTTGAGGTGTTCAAGATCAACAATCTTAGTGTTGGCCAAGGAGAGTGTGTTTCTTAAGGTTTTCAAGGTCATTCTCTTGGTTGTTGTGTAAGTGATCAAGGTGTGATTGCTTAGTGGATTTCCTCAGGGTTTCTGAGAAGACTGGATGTAGCTCTGGATTGGAGTGAACCAGTATAAACAACTGTGTACAATCTTTCTATCCCTATCTCTTTAAATTTAGTTTGTTTGTTGTTTGTTGGTATAAACAACCGATTGTTTAGAAGAAACAACCGATTGTTTTTTCTAGCGTTACAGTTTTACTTGCCTTTTTGGCTAACTGAATTGCTGAATCAATTGGTTTCTTAAATAAATTCATTCTAGCTATGAAAAGTTTGTGAAAACCCCTTTAAATAATTCACCCCCCCTCTAGTTTAAAGCCATCTTTTCTAACATATCAGGGCTGAGCGAAGAAGATAATTGGCCGCGCGTGCCCTGAAAAAGAAGAGCAGCGTTGGCCCATCCCAATCTGCCCAGGAGGAAGCCCCTCCTTCAACTGACGACATGGCCCTCGACGTCGCACCCCTGGTTGCCGCAGAGACTACTGCTCCTCCCCAAATCGCGGTTGTTGAGGCTGCTCCCTCGGACGACGAGGGGACTTGCTTCGGCTTGGTATTCAAACGGAGACGCACACAAGACACCGTGGCGGTTCCCTCGTCTGGCTCAGAGAGGGAGGGTCCTCGGGCCCCTTGGGCGTTTCCTCCTCCCCTCGCATTGCCATGGAGCAGGGAGAAAGCGTCCCAACGGAAGGGTAGCTGAGTCCCCCTACCTCCCTGGTGCCATTTCTGTAGCGCACCTTGAAGTCCTCCCAAGAGATCGAGGAGGTGGAGAGCCTGGAGGTAGGGCCGCTGATGGACCAGGTGGCTCGGGGCTTTGACAAGGCTCTTGGGAGTGCCAGCCTTCTTTTCACAAAAATGATGAAGGCACACCAGGAAGCCGAGCACCGGGGCAGCGACTATTGTGGGGGCAGAACGTCGCATCACGAGCCTCACCCTGGAGGTGGCCGAGCTTCGAAAGTCAGACAAAGAGGTCAGGGACCTCCTATTCTCTAAGTCTCAGGAGACCCTACGAGCCCATGCAAAGTGTAACGACTTTCACCTAGCCGTTGAGGACTTGAAGGGTGAGGTGAGTCGCCAGGAGGAAGCTATTGCAGATCTGAAAGAAGAACTAGCATGGCGTGATGACGACCTGGCCCAGCGGGACGTTGAGCTGGTCAGGGTGAAGGAGGAGGCAGCAGAGTTGAAGGTGGAGATGTCCCGAAGGGAGGAGCTCTACCGGAAGTCCAGAAAGGAGCTTAGCGATGAGGCAGCTGAAGCCTACAGCGCTGGGTTTGGTGATGCCCTGGCCCAGGTTGCCTGCGCACATCCGGGGGTGGACCTCTCCCAAACCGGCTTAGACAAAATCATCCGAGATGGGCAGTTGGTGGATGCTCCTGTTGACCCTTGAGCCCTCCCTTTTCCTTTCCTTTGTTTTGCGCAAACAGCCTCTTTGTAATATTTGCACATTTTTTAACTTAATGAATTTATACTTCCGCACCTTCGTCTTCTTTACTAGCTTTATGTCTTTTCACATGGCTAAATATTTCAACTTCCGGTGCACTTAGCATTCCTTTCGCCTTCTAGTCTTACCTCTTGGGTTTCTTCATTTATACCTGTTTCTTTGATAACAGCTTTCTTTTTGCCGACCTCGACCATCGGGCTAAAGGAGACCTCTTCCTATGTCGATCTGGACTGATGGGTCGAGGAAGATCTCTTTCTCTGTCGACCTCGACTGATAAACCAAGGAAGATCTCTTTCTCTGTCGATCTCGACTAATAAGCCGAGGAAGACCTCTTTGTTTGTCGACCTCGACTAATAAGCCGAGGAAGACCTCTTTCTCTGTCGACCTTGACTAATAAGCCAAGGAAGACCTCTTTCTCTGGCGACCTCGACTGATAGGCCAAGGAAGACCTCTTTCTCTGTCGACCTCGACTGGTAAGCCAAGGAAGACCTCTTTCTCTTTCGACCTCGACTGATAAGCCAAGGAAGATCTCTTTCTCTGTGGACCTCGACTAATAGGCCAAGGAAGACCTCTTTCTCTGTCGACCTCGACTGGTAAGCCAAGGAAGACCTCTTTCTCTGTCGACCTCGACTGCTAAGCCAAGGAAGATCTCTTTCTCTGTCGACCTCGACTAGTAGGCCAAGGAAGACCTCTTTCTCTGTCGACCTCGACTGGTAAGCCAAGGAAGACTTCTTTCTCTGTCGACCTCGACTGATAAGCCAAGGAAGATCTCTTTCTCTGTTGACCTCGACTGATAGGCCAAGGAAGACCTCTTTCTCTGTCGACCTCGACTGGTAAGCCAAGGAAAACCTCTTTCTCTGTCGATCTCGACTGATACGCCAAGGAAGATCTCTTTTTCTGTCGACCTCGACTGGTAGGCCAAGAAAGACCTCTTTCTCTATCGACCTCGACTGATAGGCCAAGGAAGACCTCTTTCTTGTCTTATTCCCTACTGTGTAAACTGGAAAATTTCTCCTGTTTTGACCCTGCAGAAATCGAGGAAAGGATTGTTGCGAACCATACTATTCTTCTCCTTTCTTTATCAAGGTAGAAGAGGTTCCTTTAACTTCCCTTGACCTTGTTGTAAAGAGTCGAGGACGAGGTCTCTAACTCGCCTCATCCTTGCTACCAGAGGGGGAGGACTTTTACTGTGAACCATACTATTCTTCTCCTTTCTTTAACAAGGTAGAAGAGGTTCCTTTAACTTCCCTCGACCTCGCTGTAAAAGGTCGAGGACGAGGTCTCTAACTCGCCTCATCCTTGGTTCTAGAGGGAGAGGACTTTCACTGTGAACCATACTATTCTTCTCCTTTCTTTAACAAGGTAGAAGAGGCTCCTTTAACTTCCCTCGACCTCGCTGTAAAAAGTCGAGGACGAGGTCTCTAACTCGCCTCATCCTTGCTACCAGAGGGAGAGGACTTTCACTGTGAACCATACTATTCTTTTCCTTTCTTTAACAAGGTAGAAGAGGCTCCTTTAACTTCCCTCGACCTCGCTGTAAAAATTCAAGGACAAGGTCTCTAACTCGCCTCATCCTTGCTACCAGAGGGAGAGGACTTTCACTGTGAACCATACTATTCTTCTCCTTTCTTTAACAAGGTAGAAGAGGCTCCTTTAACTTCCCTCGACCTCGCTGTAAAAAGTCGAGGACGAGGTCTCTAACTCGCCTCCTCCTTGCTACCAGAGGGAGAGGACTTTCACTGCAAACCATACTATTCTTCTCTTCTCCTTTCTTTAGTAAGGTAGAAGAGGTTCATTTAACTTCCCTCGACCTCGCTGTAAAAAGTCGAGGACGAGATCTCTAACTCGCCTCATCCTTGCTACCAGAGGGAGAGGACTTTCACTACCTTGTGGTCGTGGGTTCGAGCCCCATGGTGGGTGTCAAATGTTCCTGTCGGTTGACTCTTTCGTCACTTGACTTCTGTGATCGCTTGGACCTTCTCTCTTTCCCTTGATTAAAACAGCTGAACCTGCAAAGAAAGAAAGATGGGCGCCCTAGCGGCCGTTTGCACTCCGATGCTCAAGTCAAGATTAAGGCAAGAAACACCAATGTATAGCAAAGAGTTCTAGTCTCAAATGTTGCGTACCTTTGTGAATGCTTTGCTATCTGTTTTATAGCCTTTCTAGGGTTCCTGCCGCCCCATCCTTGCGTCCAAGTATTGCCTCCTAGCGAATTTAGGGTTACCTTTCTAGGATTCTATCACACAATCTTCGTGCGCGTCTCGTGGCAAGCTTCTATTCTTAGAGTGCAACTCTCATGGCAACCTTCTTTTTCTGGAGTGCTTAACTTGGGAGTGGGCGCTAAGGCATACGCTGTAACCCTAGCGCCGCATGGCCATCTCTTCTCTCTTAAACTAATACGCACGTGCCTTTTATGTTGTTTTTTTCTCATAAGGACAGATCCTCTATGCCAAAGTCTTACGTCACATGAAAACCCTGCGTGCGTGACGTATCCACGAACCTGACTCATATTTTTACACATGTGATTCTGTGGGCCCCTCTATAGGTCCTATTGTGCCGACCTCTCCTTTGCCGACCTCTCACTCAGTGACCGACGTCCGAGGTCTGGCCACTACAGATTGTGTTTGTGTTCTTATTAAAATTATTAAGAGTTTTTTTTTTTTTTATCAATAATGATTACAAGTCATGTTTAATTCATCATACATTGTAATTCTCAATTTGGGACTTATTATAAGGAATTTACTTGTCATATTTTAACACACAAAAATAAGATTAGTGATTTTCATATAATATTATAACCAAGATTCTTTTATCACTTTGACACATCTTCCAAAAATTACCATTTAATACAAAAACTACTGAAGATATAACGTAACATTTAACTGAACTTGCACGGCTAGCGTTTGATCTCTAACATACAAACAATTTATGTCAATTGCAGATCTCATATATTAATTGACCATTTTTCTACATTCATAAAAAGTAAATTCTTTATATAATTTTTTTCTATATATTCAAAATTATTAATAAATATTATAAATAAGATAATAATATTCATGGTCTTAATTAAAAACTTATTTTAATATTATATTTACTAGCAAAAACACATGTATTATCTTGTTTGTATATTCATATTTTTTTCTTATGTTATGTACTTATATTAATTTTACATATTTATTTAAATAAAATATATGCAATTCATAGTTTGAATAAAAATAATAATTGAATGAGAATATATATTACATATTCACATAAAGGAAGAAGAAAGAGAAAAAAAACTATGCAATTATTATTAAGAAAGGTGTCATTTATATTTACTTTTTTTTTGGTATTTTTTACTTCAAATAAAACATAGATATAGAATATTTAGATAAAATGGAGATTTTCATCATATAGTGCTGTAAATATTTCATTTTAAAAAAATACTTTTTTTTACAATTAATTTTCCCTAATCTTGCCTAGAATATTTTTCTCAAATATATAATTAAAACATTCTTGGGCCATTTGCATAACGGAAAGCCCAATGCTATAACCCTAACAGTACAGTAAGCATGTCTATAAAGGTGACTTCCAAAGCTACTTCCCAGTGAGATCGGTTAGTTAGGGTTGGCTTCACAGCGGAGTGACACACTCTCTGTAACTGCTTCATGTATTCAGTAGCTTCTGATTCTCTTCACCATAGTTAGGGAGTGACATACTCTCTGTTACTGCTTCATGTATTCAATAGTTTCTGATTCTCTTCACCATAGTTATTATCTTGTGCTTAGTTTTATGAATGTTTGATTCATCGACAATGGAGATGCGAAAATACCCTGTGAGGAGGATCTCCCATAATTGATAGGAAGTGCCGTATGACACTCTAAACGCAGCGTTGATTGAAGAACTTGTTCTCTGTGGCGCTGTGTGTGTGATTTGGAACGGGTCTCTGAGGGTTTTCTTATTATTTTTAATTATTATTGTTTTATGTCTTTATTCATTTTTAATTTGGTTTTCTAGGATTAGGTCCGATGCCACGTCGCTGGTAGCTTCAATTCGGCAGTGACCAGTGATGCTATGATTGGACCAAAAGCAAAAGTGAGTTTCGTTTGTTTCGCATCCTGATAGGAATCTGTGGATCTCATACTTTATGATCTACAGAGCCGTTTTGTGCGATTACATCCTTATTGTCTGTTTGAACTTTATGTCGTTTGTTTATTCATGTTGTCATGCTTGTGATGAAGCCAATGATGTTTTAGTTTAATTGGAATTACCGTCTGATTTTTTATGACAATTTCTGGCTGACTGAGGCTTCGCATCTGCTTTTGGAATTTTGCTGAAATATTGTTCCTGTTTTATGTTTTGATTGATCTTCAGTGTTTCACTTAAACAAGAAGCCGCTTTACTTACAGTCTATAAAATGCCAGTGAAACTCAGGCGAAACGACTTCTTTGCCATATTCCACTTTTGAACTCAGGTGAAATAACTTTATTTATGAGTTCAGTCTATATAGATAACCAAAATATATATTGTGGTATTCATTGCCATTGAATAGATGCTTAAAATGACTTAATTTTCCACTTTTGCTTCCCTCTTCGTATGCAGATGCTTAGCATTGAAACTTGCATTGTTGAAGTCTTATAATTCATATCTTTGAAGTCAATTTGATGTTTCGCCTTTGATTGAAATGTAGGAAAAATTTTAATTTATGAGAACTTGTGTTACATAGAAGTTTTCTTCTTTTCATCTTTTTGGTTGTTGTTTAGATGGAATAGCAGGTGGACTATCATCAGTAAACCCTAAACATTGGATTGTAAGCAGATAGGAGGTTATAAAAATTGTGTTTGAGATGAAAATGATAAGTAATTGAAAAGTGGTTGATGGAATGAAACTAGAATGAAATGTGGAGTTAATCCATTACTTATTTAGTCCACGGGAAGTGATATATATATCATTACATTGTCTGTGGTAAAAGACTATTTCGATTAAATTGATTTCCCTTAATTTTATGGTTATAACTGTGGCATGTGGCAAAGATACTCTGGTCATACCTCTATTCATGTGACATGACGCAAATGACTTAGCTATCCATGTGGCATGATACAAATGATCATAGATATCCATGTGGTATGGTATTGTGGTCAATATCCATTAGTTTTTTTTCTTATATATTCTTTGCGATGTTGATCAAGTTATTTGTAACACTATGATGAAATCTATAATGAAGCATAATCTTATCTACATAATGAAATTCAACTCTTGGAAAACAAATGAGAGATACTGTTTACAACATCTCTAGTTTCAATGGCATCAAAAGTCAAATGTGGCCTCTATTTGGCTAACTAGGTTTAATGGCATCAAATGTGTGGCTTGTATTTGGCTAGGAGTTGTCGTTGTGTTGGTCCTCCTTTGAGACCAGCTAACATAAACATAAGAACATAAAGAAATACAGAGCAAATATAACATGATGTGAACTTTGTATTCTTATCTCATTAATGAATACAAAAATAACATACATCATCAATCAATGATTGAAGTTGTAAAGAAATGGATTCGAACATGTTAAGCATTAACAAAGATACCAAATCACCATTAGTGACCCTAGTGATAACATCTTCATCAATAGACTAGTATGATCAATTAAGTTTTTAATTTGCTGGTGAACTATGTTTTCATGTTTTATAACATGTTTTCTTGAAGTCCGTAAAAAGACATGTCCAAGGGAAAATAGAGAAAAATCATAATTTTCTGAAGAGTCAATAATTAAAATTAAATTAAAATATTGACTCTAATTATGTAACAATATTTTTTGTTGATATAATATAAAAAAACAATTAGAATATTCATAGTAAATTGTAGTAAATTATTTGAATACAATAATTCGTACTAACAATTGAAGAAATTTTGATAATAATTGAAAATTTTCAATTAAACAATTTCTATTTACGAAAGTTTCATTACATAATTTTTAACAACGAATTTGTATTAAATAATTACTGTACAATTATTTATATTAAATAATTGATATGAAACAGTTTGTATTAATGAAATTATACATATAGACATCATAAATTACTAAAAGCAATGCTTGCAGTCCTATTATTAGCCATCATAATTATTTTTTTTCGTAACACAATAAAAAAATAAAATTTCAAACTTGAGCTAACTGTATTAAGTTTTATTTAAGGACTCAAACTTTTCCAATAACGAAATATTACGTATACAAACGAATTAAATTATAAGTATGTTTAAAGTAAATATCATATTATTTTTTAACTGTATATAAAAAAGAACTTTTATGAATGAAAATGTTATATTCTAAAATTTTAAGTTAACTTTTTTATAATTCTGACATCAAATTATTCATAGTTTAATATTTTTGAAAGTAATATGTTACGTACATATTTATAAGTACAAAATTGATAAAAAAGTAATTATACTTTTAATCTGACATACAATTTTACAGAAAAATAATTCAATTACAAATATCAAATAACTTCAATCCAATAAATTCACATGATTTATACTGAATAATTTCTAGAAATAGTTTGCATAAATAAATTCGTATTAATTTTTTTTATCAAATACTCCCAACTGAATCATCATTGTTTCACCAAGATCGTACAAACACACCAACACTATCGCTTCATTGTTTAACAATTTCTAAGAAGCAAATAGGTACCACACACCATTCAACAAGACAAACATCCCATTCTCGTAAATTTTGCTCACTTACTCCATGCAATAACATTGAAGTCCAAAAATCAAAACCACAATATCATACCAAATACTTTACTATATTAATAACTAGTACGTTGACCCGTGCAAGGCACGGGAAATTGTAGATTATTTTATATTTAAATATTAATATTATAATCAATTCTTTTTAACATATAAAATTTATTAAATTGAAAAAAATAAAATTAAATATACTAAACTAAATATTAATTAAATATAATACACTAAACAGTAAACATTAATTAAATATAGTACATTAATTACATAGTTTTACATATTAAAAAGTTTAATTTATCCACAAATTAATTATTAAGTAAAAAGGAATGAATAAAGTTTCGGCATAACATATACATTACAATAGAATAAATCATTTGAAAAAATTTATATTATACAAATAATTTGTATAGTAGAATACAATAATTTGAACAAATTTACATTACATAAATAATTATATAATATTATGTTCCCATAACATATTTCTACTGATTTATGCTGAAAATGAAGGACTCCTCACCAACTTTATGCTCACCAACTTCATGCTGTAACTTATTCCTGAAAGTTATTCTGCAAAAATCTGTCACCATAATTATCAGAATTAAAAAAATAATTCATTATATTGTACCAAGTGCAGTTATAGTAAAAGTAAATGTGTGTTTCTTCCAGAAACATGTTATAGGCGAAAATCATATTATATTATGAAGTCACCTTTTGTCATATAAATTAAAATATAATATAATACAAATAAAATATGATGAAATATAAATACAATGAAATACTATTCATATAAATAACTAAACATCTTAAAAACCATACAGCAAAAATAAACATATATGCATCGGTAGGTTTTCAAAAAAAAAAAAAACCAACTTAATACTTCAATGACTAATTAATAATTAATAATAAACAATATATAAAGAATCAAATCAGTATAAGCATTCCATAATATTAACACAAATATATATAAAATAAAAAATATGATAAATTTTTTTTATGAATTTAATATACTGACAATTGTTATAGTGTCAAGCATATGTAATAATGCCAACACGTTATAAATATGCCAGATAATGAAACAAAATTGTAGTAGTTTATGTATGCACATTGCAAGTAATCGCTGAACAAATAGAATATGAATACTACTAAGCACACACACACACACATATATATATAGTGAACACATAGAGAGCAGTTAAGTATTCGGGTTCTAACAAAGTGTATGCGCAAAAGAATAAATATGTTTATCTTTGGTAAGCAGTGGTAAGTTTTAGCAAAGAGAAAAATAAAATAAATTATCCAAGATAGTTTAGATTGTGAATAGAAGTAAGTAAAAAACCCTGATATGAGAAGAAGGATTTGTGGTATCACATTCAAAGATAATGTTGTCTCCTTCACGTAAAGAATGAACCCCACAGAAATTCTTCCAGGCACTGCCAAGTTCAACGTTTGTAGAAGGAAACTTCCCTTTCAACACCTTGCATTCAAGCTCCATTAGTAGACCAAGCAAAGTAACCTTACAACATACAAAGCCTATATAAAAAATGCAATGAATATAAACATTCCATAATATTAACACAAACTATATAATCTGAAAAGTATAATTTTTATGATTTGCAATTGTTATAGTGTTAAGTATATGTAATAATGGCAACAAATTATAAATATGTCACATAATGAAAAAAATTGTAATAGTTTATGTATGCACATTGCAAGTAATGCATGAACAAATAGAATATTAATGCTACTAAACATAAACATATATTTAACATAAACAAAAAGTGCACTTAGCTGTTCAGGTTTCGCAACAAAATGAAAGTACAAAAATAAATATGTTCCATTTTTCATAAGCACTATAACTGTTACCCTAACAGAATAAAAGAACTTATATAGGATAGGTTATACGGTGAATAGAAGGAAGTAGCAGAACTTTGATATGAGAATAAGGATTTCTGGTATCACATTCAAAGATAATCTTGTCTTCTTCAAGGAAAGAATGAAGACAACAAAATTTCTTCCACGCATTGCCCAATTTAATGGCTTTAGAAGGAAACTTCCTTTTCAACACCTTGCATTCCACATCCATTAGTAAACCATGGAGAGTAACCTTATTGAATCTCCCTTGTCGAATATATTGTGCAAATGCAGCAGGAAGATCCTTCAATAGTATGGAAATAATAAGTGAAAAAAATTGAAGAAGAATATAATATATGACATTTTAAAAGAAATGAATGCTATACTAACCAGATAACTGGTGTTGATACTTAATGGAGACAACTTTACAGAAAAATAGTCAAAGGGATCAATGGTTAAGGGTTCCTTCCCTTCAATTTCCTCTAAATAACGATTTACTTCACTTTCAGGCACTTGATCCATATAAATAGTTATATGGAAAGCGTTCTGACCCACGTAACGAAATAATATATAGTGACCACCTATGAAGCCATAAAAATCAGTCAGAGTCCACCATCCACGCAAGATATCCGGCGACAATAAATTTTTGGTTATAATGCACTATATGGACATTCCCTTCCGAATCTGCAAGGGTCCACTCCTCTTCAAGTTCTTTTTGAAACTCCACGGCAAAACCACGATCAACATAACCAAGCTATAGATTTTAAAATAAAGAATAAAAACTTAGTAAATGGAAAACAATTTAAAAGAAAAACTTTAAGAAAAAAATAATATACATACTTCACCAGCAATGTTCATGCATCAGAAGACTCCTCTTGTTTCAAGTCTAATGATTTCTTCAGCACTGGGCGCCATTAAATGAAAAATGAAGAAGTAATTAGGAGAGAAAGTGAATAATAGAGAAAGAAGAAAGAAGAATGTTTTATAGAGCAAGAAAGAAGAAAAGAGTAGGATTGTGAATGTTCAATACGAAACTTAAATTATTAATGTTTAATGTTGAGATGAAATAATTATCTAAATCTAGTATAAATCTAGCGAATTTGATGGGAAGAGGAATGAATATTTTTTAAACAGTGTGAGAGAAGCCACATCAGGCATGTATATCTGAAAAAAAATAAACTCAAGTACACCTGCATATGAAAAAATAAAATCAAGGACACATGTATCTGAAAAAAAACAAAATGAAGTAAATATTGAAATGATTACCTGCTGCACTAACTCTGCATAGGAAGAATAAAGTAAATTTTGCAAGAAGTTTATAAGGAGTTTAGAAATGACACATCAATCAATAAACAAAGGCTTTAAATATTTATTTATTTATTTTATTTAATAAATATTTTGGAATAATGAATTAGTGAATTTTTAAGAAGTTTGCTAATCAGAAACATAACATAAAAAAAAAAAGAGAATAAAATGATAAAGACCTCGGCCAAAAAAAACACATTACAAACAACATAAAATTACTTTACATAAATATTAATAATAATAAGGATTTAAATTCAAAGGTTATAATTGAAATAATTTCAAAAAATAAATAAATTTCTATTTTAAAAAAAAATTTGGGAATTCTAGAAGTTATTGATATTGTTAATATTGGCATGAAATGACTACTTGCTGCTGCACTAACTCTGCATAGGAAGAATAAAACAAATTTGGAAATAAGTGTATAAGGAATTCAAAGGAACACTTTATCTTAAAAAGAATAAAATAAAATATTAATTTAATTACTCTGACAACTATTTAATGCACGCATGTACTAATAAGCAAAACATTTGACAATACTAAATGATGTAAGCTTCTATCTTATTTTGTAGAGCATAATGTTGACAAATACTCAACAGAGTAAGGTATATAATGCATTTATGCTATGAGATATAAGGTATAAAAATGGAGCATGATTAAATAAGAATTAATTATTATAAGACATAACATATAAGAAACAATAATAATTAAACCAAACAAGTGATGCTCTAATTGATTATTTTGGGCCTAAGAATATTATATTCAAATTCCAACCATTTAAATAAGAACAAAGTCAATATAAGTACTACAGAACATTACTTAATATGTAGATAAAAATGATGAGCATGAAAGAATATTAATTAGAGATAAGATACGAAGCATCTGATGTTGTAGTTGACATATTTTTGTCGTAATAATATTATATTCAATTCTCAACCATTTAAATTTAAATAAACCAAATTTAATTAGCTTAAAAAATAAAACCGCTAAAAAAATAAGAAAACACATGTATTCAAAATTACCTCATTACAACAATATATATTCAAAATTTAAAATGAATAACAGAATTTTAGGAAAATGTTTTATTTAAATTTTATTTAATAAATGTTTTGGAATAATGAATTAGTTAATTTTTAAGAAGTTTGCAAATTAGAAAAAAAGAATAAAATGATAAAGACCTCGACTATAAAAAACACATTACAAACAACATAAAATTACTTTACATAAATATTAATAATAATAAGGATTTAAATCCAAAGGTTAAAATTGAAATAATGTCAAAATAAAAATAAATTTGTATTTTTTTTTAAAATATTTTGGGAATCCTAAAAGTTATTAACATTGTTAATATTGGGATGAAATGATTACCAGCTGCTGCGCACTAACTCTGCATAGGAAGAATAAAGCAAATTTGGAAATAAGTTTATAAAGAATTCAAAAAGGCACACTCTATCTAAAAAAGAATAAAATAAATTATTCAGTTAATTAGTCTGACACCTATTTAATGCACGCATGTACCAATAAGCAAAAGACTTGACAATATTAAATGATGTAGCTACTATCTTGTTCTGTAGAGCATAATGTTGAGATATACTTAAGAGAGTAAGGTATGTAATGCATTTATGGTATGAGATATAAGGTATAAAAATGGAGCATGAATAAATAAGAATTAATTATTATAAGACATAGCATATAAGAAAAATAATAATTGCACAAAACAGGTGATGCTCTAATTGATTATTTTCGGCCTAAGAATATCATATTCAAATTCTAACCATTTAAATAAGAACAAAAAAAATATAAGTACTACAAAACATTACTTAATATGTAGATAAAAATGATGAGCATGACAAAATAATAATTAAAGATAAGATATAAAGCATCTGATATTGTAATTTGTATATTTTTGTCGTAACAATATTATATTCAATTGTCAACCATTTAAATAAGCCAACTTTAATTAGCTTAAAAAATATTACCGCTAAAAAATAAGAAAACATATATATTCAAAATTACCTCATTACAACAACATGTATTCAAAATTTAAAATGAATAACAGACTTTTGGCAAATAAATAATTTTACACTCCTGTAACAATTGTGTTATCAATAGGTATACACTTTAGTACATGTGATATGAAGAATAAATTTAAGCTAATTGACATACCTGTAAAGTTTCTTGAAACAGAATCTTACCTAAAAAATTTAGAGAAATAAATTATTATACCAGTTATAAATAAAAGACTCATTAAAGTAACATAAGAAAAAAAAAAATATATATATATATATATATATATATATATATATATATATATAAAATGAAGTCTAAGAAATTGTTTTAACTCCAATATTAACTATAAGGTAACTACATACCTGAAACCAACACATTACAGAAAGAAATTTTAAAGAGTAATTCTGCTAATATACTCAAAATATGTTGTCAATAGAAATTAAATAATATGTACAGAATAAGGAATACAAACTAAAATTGTCCAAGTAGTGCTAATAATACATTAAAATTCATCATTCAAATTAGTTCCTTTTGAATGTTGATATTTGTCCTTAACGTCTTCAATGAGATATGATCATCCAGTCTGTAGCCCTTAAAACAATTTCACTCCATAAATCAACATTTTGACATTGCATTTCAAGAGCCTGAATTGACAATTTGTTAACAATCATGGGATATTGAGTAAAAAGATTGATAGACGAAATTTCTTATAATAACAATAAATTATGTAAATTAATAATATAGGTAAGCAATACCTCATCAAGTGCTTCAGAGAATCATCATGTATGGTCTTTAATAGTACAAAATTGGTTCTTCTGATAAGGATATTCCTTTAAAAAATGGAATGAAATTAAAAAATATGGCAAATGTATTTGAGAATTAAATCTACACATTCTACAATTGATATAGAATACGTACCACATTTCAAGATCACCATGAAAATATTTTCCGATAAAATAAGATTCCTACAGACTTTTGTCACACACAAAATCAAAGATCAAACCTGTTACAGACAGCGTATATTAATTCTTAAATTCATGTTCATATATATTACAAAAAAGATATAAGAAATGAATATATTTTTCAATTAAAGAATTTTCATACCTCATATGTATGACTGGAAGAATATACTTCAAACATTTTCAAATATTTCTCTATAAACCACATTAGTTGTTAAATTAATGGTGTTGCCATTATCATCCAAAATCAATATTTTTAAGCCCTTCTTAGATTTTACTCTGGATATAGCAACATATAATTGTCCGTGTGTAAACACTGGACGTCGTAGATATAGACCAACTTTATTGAGCGTTTGACCTTGGCTCTTATTTATTGTCATGGCAAAGCACAAAGATATTGGGAATTGCCTTCTTTGAAACTTAAAAGGCAATCCTGTTTCGGAAGGAGTCAAGTTCATTCTTGGAATAAATATTTGATCACCAATATTTTTTCCAGTAATAACTTTGGCACCAATAACATTCTTCCCCAAGTGAGTTACTTGTAATCTTGTTCCATTGCAAAGCCCATTGGCTTGATCAATATTTCTTAGAAACATTATTGGAACTCCAACTTTTAATTTAACACAGTGATTGGGAATTCTAGAGCATTTGATATCATTAAAAAATTCAGTTGTGAACCACTCAGCTTGAGCATTTTCCTGTTCTTCAAATTCGCAAGGACTGTCTGAACTTAAATAAGTAACTTCATTTCCTGGGATTAAGGATAAAATGAACTCATTCACTTGATCCACACATTCTGTAGTAGGACATAATATTGCATCATCATCAAAAGAACCATCACAGGTCACATTGTTTATGTAGGAGGGATAAACAAATTCAACTAAATGCAATAAAGGTTGTTCAACATCTAAAATTAAAATGTCTTCCAGTATTTCAATACTTCCTTGTCCCAACTCATTTAAGTCTATATCTCCATCTCCAATGTGAAGTATCCAATCAGCAAACTCTTTTATTTCTGTTGAACTTTGAATTGATGTGTGACTCTTTAATCTCATATTTTAAGTAAGTTTTAGGACTTTGCAGTGTTTCCATAATTCTGAGTAATTTACCGTTGCCTTCACAATGTCAAATCTTGATCCATGTTTTACAACAGATAATATCTACCAAAAGTCTCCTCCCAAAACAATGACTTTACCACCAAAAGGTTTAAGAGCATTTTCTTCACTCTCAGCTCTGATGATATCCCTTAAAGTTCTATCCAGGGCTTCAAAACAAAACCTATTAATCATTGGAGCTTCATCCCATATAATTAATTTAGTTTCGATCAACAATTTGGCCCTAAAATTTCCTTGAGGTATATTGCAGGTTGACTTTTCATTTATTAACAGAGGGATGCAAAAGGTAGAATGAGCAGTTTTTCCTCCTAGAAGTAACAAAGAAGTTATACCGCTAGAAGCTACATTTAACACAATCAACCCTTTTGATCTAATTGCAGTGGACAAAGTTTTCCACATAAATGTTTTTCCAGTTCCACCATAACCATATAAGAAAAAAAAACCACCAACCTCTGACAGAACTGCTGTCATAATATTCTCATAAACTTCCACTTGCTCCGGAGTAAGAGATTGAAAAAGAGAACAATGCATTTCAGACATTTCTATTTTGTCATAATTCAACTCATCAATAATGAATCTATTTTGATAAATAAAAGAATTTGAATGAATAGGCTGTGGCAGACTTGGAATGTCTTTTAAAGACTTACCATTCAAAATTAATAAGTCTTCTACTTGTAGAAGACAAAGATTTTGTATTTGAGCATCTTCAATTATAAGTCCTGAGAAAGAGATTATATGTCATACAATAGTTATAAATTATAAATTTTGAAGAAGTAAAAAAAATTATACCTGGCAGGGCAAACTCCTTTCTTTTTTGGTATAGAATGTCATCTGATAACAACTTCCATGTTTTGTTCCACACTTCATCTGGTCTAGACATAGTATTCATTAGTAAAAGAGTAACAAACAGTCTTCTCAACTGATTTCCTGAAGCAAGGTTGCTGGACTCTATAATGGCATCAATAAACTCTTTATCATTTGCTAGAAGCCCCATTGCATAGCATGCCTCTTTAAATGTTTTGTGAATGAAACCATTAACAGTCTTGATGCTATCATAGTTACAACAACCCTTTTTATAATTCAACAATAACCTCAGATAATATAACTCCCCTGACCCCAGAGGAATATATGTTAGCCTTCCAATACTAACACCCATTTTCCTTGGCTTCCACTCTCTTGTTTTTGAGATCCAAACAAAATGTCTAGGGTATTCAGAATAAATCAAATTTTTACCCTCTGGATAAATTTTGTTAGCCTCAAACCAAGCTAAAAAAATTGTTCTTTTATGTTCATTTAAGTTCAATATTCCATCAATGTCTTCATTGTCTTTAAAGAGAATTGGTTGCTCGTATAATAGATGAAAAGTCAATCGTTGAACCGGAGGCCATCTATGATGAATATCAAAGGAAAATATTCTCCACACAGCTTCACATGGGGATATATATCTACAATCATAATACTGTTTAATTTCATCAACAATTGGTGTCTCTGTAGAGTCTTTATGAGTAGTAGTAATTTTCAAATTTGCTCTATCTGGACCTTAGTTCACATATTTAAACAAATACTTTATTGAATTAGATTTGTTGCAATATTCTGTATTAACATGGGCTTGGTACCTTAGTAGTAACAATGGGCTATATGGTACTACATTTCTATTGTCCAACTTAATTCCATTTTTAAGAATGAGTGTTCCGCTATCTTGACGTCTGTAACATGGATATCCATCTTCATCAATCGTAGTCAACAATTTAAACTTCTTGGGGTAAAATTTAGAACATCTACCATTAATCATGCAAGGTGAGCTTATTCGAGTTAACCCACATGGCCCATGTATCATGTAGGTTGCAACTGCCTTTGACAATTTAGGATATAAATTTGCATTCGGTAATTCTGCAGAAATCACTCCATCAATATCGGTTGGAGTTCATAACTTTTTCTCTCCATCCAACCACAATAATATGTGGGCATGAGGTAAACCCCTTTTTTGAAATTCCACAGTATACATACCTATAATAATATGAAAAAATCTTGAAATGTAATACATACTATAGAAAGGAAAGTGTTAAATATGGATTAATGTGGATTACCTACATTAACTTTGCCAAAATATTAATCTTTTTTGAAGTCAATCTTCATTTGATCTAATTTCATCTTGAATACTCTACAAACAATGTCTGGCCTATCAGCAATAGTTAATCCTTTTGAAGTAAAAAAGTCACGTATTTCTGACCAGTTTACATTGCAGGTAATAGTGATAAATAAATCAGGATATCCAAAGGTTTTGCAAATCGCCATAGCATCTTGGCAATTGTTGAACATGTACCTCATTCCTCCTGTAAATGATGATGGTAAAACTATACGCTTTCCAATTGAAGAAGAATTTGTTTCACCTCGATTCATTGCTTCTTGTACACCTTGTAAAATATCACAACGTATTGTTTTTTGGTTTAGTCTTATGAACGACAATCTTTGAGTTTCAACCATTGTATATGCATCAACAAAAAATTGTTGAAACAATCGACGTGAATGCACTATGTTCCCAAACTCAACATTTCTTTCTTGAATTCTAAATGCAATAAATTCTCTTAAGGAAATACGACTTCTTTTACGTTCTCTACTGTTACTTCCAAAATTCTGTATTGGAATCTCTTCTTGATAGCCATCCTCTCCAAAGGGGAATATTAATGGATATTGTAATGGAATAAATGTTGTATATGTTTTCATGGTGTCTAAACAATTGTCCTGAAATTTTTTTCACTATGATATCTCGTCCTACATCCATGTTGCGCATATCATCCACAATTAACGCTACTATCTCATCCGTTGTAGGGGTATTATACACTCTTGGATCTTTGTATCGATGTCTAAATAGCCTCAATCCAAAATTTGAATTTACATCGTTATGTACAAAATCTCTGACTCTTCTAAAACATTTTGCCAAAACATTGTTATCATCAATCATCTTGGTAAGATCTTCAATGAAGGATTTGTCAAACTTCAATTGTTTCAATTCCGACGTATATTCAATTTTAAAAAATATATCATAAATATTTAATTTTGAATCAATTCAGTTAACATAAAGTAACTGAATATAACACATACCCAAAGTGAGATAATCTATTTGACACTTCATTTTAAGTGTCATATATGTAAAGTTGTGCAAACTTAGGAGATGATCCACTATCAGGGAGTAAGCTTCCAATCCTATGATAGTTTTGTCCATGCAGAATAAATTGAGGAGGTCCATATCCATCATTTATCGAAGACCGAACATTCCCTCCAATTGAAGTGAATGAAAACATACTATTGTAACTTCTAATATTTTGTAGATAATGTTCACTTCGACTATCTTGTCCATTTAATAACTATAACAGCAATCTGGGAGGTTGTTGTAGGTAAGGGAGTTGTACTTTTCCCTTTTGACAACAAATAGAAAAATCAACGTTAACATAAGTCTTAGTTTTCTGAGATCTTTCCTCATACCACAGCTCGGCCAAACAGAACTGACATTGAATAGTAGGTTGTCCAAATTCAACAATATCTATTTTCAAAAAATTAAGAAAGGTGCTATATTAATTTCTGAGATAAATGCATTCAGTTTGCATAAAGAAGTCCAAGTTAAAGATATGCACCTTGATTTTCAGCTTTTGAATATAATTCAGAACTATAAACTTTTGTGGTGTCATCTAAAACAAAAAAATAGTAAAAGAAATTGGTTTTCAAAAAACTTCAAAATTTAAAATTATCAATTAACAATTTTAGTACCATTATTTTCTTCATTTTGCACATCTTCGTCAAAATTCAAGCTCTGAGTCACTGATTCAAGGATTTGAACACTGTATGTACTAGACTTGTTATGTAAGTTTTGTGTGTTACTAACTACATACCCTACACTTCCTGCAACTGAAATAGTTGGACAAATATGTTCAAAGCAAGGAATTATGTAGTAGTAAAATATTTGTTAAGCAATAAAAAGCAATATGAATTTCAAATTTAGTTGCCATAAAGAATAAGTTAAAAGAATTTACATTCATTTCCATAACTAACCATGAAATTTAGGTGTAAGAAATTCTTCTCCAGTACAAATTGTTTGTAAACCTGACAATGATTTCGAAGTTGTTTCCATCACGTTCAAATTATTGTTAGGGTTCACTGATTGACAAACACAATGATTGGGTTAAGAAAAATTGCCTATTTCATTAAATGAATTTTCATTTGAATGATGAATTATTTTATAAGTCATTGTTAAAGGAATAAATGTACGAAAATGAGTAATGTTTCAGTTTATATTTCTACTACCTCTTGCTTGATCATGCTTTTCCAAATTTCTCAAAATGTGCAGAAATACAAACAAAAAAAACATAGTTTCCAAAAAAATAATACAGAAATAAAATTCAAATGTATATTCATGACTATTGATATATATTGTAATCAACTATAAGGAATAATGGGTTGTTAACTAACCATGAGGATGTTCTGTGAGGCTAATGTCTCCATGAGTAATTGTTTCCATTGATGACAATGTTTTGGTACTTGAATGCATCATGTTTAAGTCATTGTTAGGAGTAAGGTTGTCATAAAAAGATAAATTTGAGACAGTAATTTCAGATGTCTGAGAATCAAAATCCTGACTTGATTCAACAGTACTTTGACCTATGACAAAAGTTTAAATGAGTGATACAATAAGATAAACAATTAACAATTACCATATAAGAAGTTATAAATTATTTTACCTTAAAGTTAATCTTTCAACAATGATTTGAACTACTTTAACATTTCACTGTGTTCAAATCATATATATGTCATCATTATTATTACTAAATGATTTCAGCTGGTTAAGGTAAAATTTATAGTATAACATAAATTAGTAGTATAATTAATAAATCTAAAGTATATGTATCTTTGTAATAATACTATAATTGTAATCAAATCACGTGAATTATCCGTTAAGAACTAACCTTCAACCTGCTTTGTAAGCACAATTTCTTCATTACTAACTGTACCCATTGATGACAATACCTTTGTACTTGAATTCATTATGTTCCAAAGATACATACATCATAATTATTACTACTTAATGATTTCAGCAGCTTAAGGTACAATTTATTGTAGAACATAAATTAGTACTATAATTAATAATTCTAAAATATGTTTATCTTTATACTAATAGAATAATTGTAATCAAACTACATGAACGATCTATTAATAACTAACCATGAAGCTGCTCTGTAAGGCTAATTTCTTCATTACTAACTGTATCCATTGATGATAATAGTTTTGTACTTGAATGCATGTTGTTGAATTCATTGTTATGAGTCATGCTTATAGAGAGAGAATCATTTATGCCCCTATTTGTGGAAGTTTGAGACCAAAATTGCTTACTTGAGTTGGCAATGGTTTGACCTACAACCCAAAATTTATTGACTCATAAGTGTTGACTTTAGTACTATAAGAAGAAATTTCATTCAATGACATACTGCGGTAGTTAAATGAACTAAAATGTCATTTGTACTACCTCTTCTTTGTTCATCCTTTTTGTGCAAATCATAAATGACGTTTTTTCTCTTTGCTCTTGCATCTTTAGCAACAACTGATTAATAGAAACAAAAGAAAAATATTGTTTCCAAACAAAGAATACAAACATGAAATTAAAATGTTTATTGATGTAGTATTAGTCTAAATTATAATGAAATATAATGAATAATAGGTTCTTAGGTAACCTTGAAGACGTTCTATAAGGCTAAGTTCTCCATTACTAATTGTTTCCATTGATGAGAATACTTTGGTTATTGAAGCCATTATGTATAATTCATTGTTAGGAGTAATCTTCTCATAAATAGGTATATTTGTTCTCATAATTGCTTATGCAGGAGAACCAAATTCGTGACATGAGTTATGCGTACTTTGAACTACAACAAAAAGTTCAAAATTAGTGATAAGGTAAGGTAAACAAATGACCAATTACTATATAAGAACTTATAAAATATTTTACATCCAAGTTAAACTTTGAAAAATATATTCAATAACTTTAAGTTTCCAATGTCTTCAACAGCTATCTATATTTTCAATATTAGTACGTAATTGTTCTACACATATGATATTAATTCAACAATAATTTTATTTGTATTTGTAATATAAAGATATGTAAAAAAAGGTAATTAGATTCCAGTATCGGTTGTTTTGACATTTCTAGTTCGCAATTCATACAATATAGTTTTTCCTTTTCTTCTGGCATATTTTCCACTATCACCATCGAGAACTAAAACAATCACTGGTGCAGAAACGTAAAACAAATGCGGTTATTTTCATTTTACAAATGCGGCTAAACAACCGCATTTGATCAACACGCATTTGTAAATAAGAGATTTACAAATGCGGTTAAACAACCGCATCTGTAAATACTATTTACAAATGCGGTTGTTTCCCGTAACCGCCTCTGTAAATGCTCCAGAGGTGTGCCAGGTTTCATGAATGGCAATGATTTACAAATGCGGTTGTTTACCTTAACCGCATTTGTAAATCAAGGCAATGATTTACAGAGGCGGTTGTTTACCTTAACCGCATTTGTAAATCAAGGGAATGATTTACAAATGCGGTTGTAGTAAACAACCGCCTCTGTAAATCACATTTACAGATGCGGTTGTAGTAAGCAACCGCATTTGTAAATCATTCCCTTGATTTACAAATGCGGTTAAGGTAAACAACCGCATTTGTAAATTAGGTTTTTTTTTTTTAGAACTATTTGGTTAGTTGTTTTCCCATACGAATTATCTTATGCAGTTTCATTATACCCATCCCAGCCAGGCAGACAAATAAACAGATTCAGAGAAACAAAGTCAATTTATAGTAATTGATCAAAATGTATACAAAAATAGTAATAATCTCTATCTATTCTTACAATATTGATCAAATCGTAGAGTTATAAAAGTTTAGGAAATATGTGGACCAAGATTGTCTCACATATGTCATGGCTTCCGAACTCATGGGTTCCTCATCCGTGAAGAACTGCATTTCAAAATGGTTGACACATAAATTAGTTTTAAGATAGATAAATTAGTTTGAAGTTATAAAAATAATTTAAGAAATCTTACCTCTTGCCAATTACTTGTAAGACCTAGTCTTACAATGGTACTCATCCATTGCATGACGTAATAGCCACACTCATAGCTTCCTGGTTGTTTATTACACTATAATTCAATAAATTGTAAAAGTTAGTATAATTAAACAACGAAAAAAAAAAAGAAAAATCTTACATACCTTTAATCTTATCCAGTTCAAATTTTGAAAATTTGAATTCGATCTCCCTTTTAGAATGTTATATCCACGCCATGAACTGGTTGAGACAAAAAACCTTGTTAGTGGATTACTTATAGTATCAACCATAGTTAAGTTTATAGTGTACTTACTTATCAATGATATTCTTAAAACTTGTGGATATCTTCTTGTGTAGGGAACAGAACCACAAAGCCGTCCTATCCTTCAGTGATAAGACAAGTAATTGCCAATGACCCCTATATCATCCATGAAAATAGTTGAGTAAATTTATAAAACATGAATATAATAAACTTTTAACATATATATATTTAAACTTACTCGTTAATATAAGGGCACAAATAAACCTCTTTTCTCTCTTTTTCCAGGGTGTTAGTGATGTATGATTGGGTCTCATTTGTCTTTGCTCCAGTGGGATTAGTATATGCAGGATCTAAGAATCCATACACATTTTCCTTCCCCTCAGTGACAGAGACACCATTCAAAAACCTACAAGTAATTAGTTAAATCATAATGAATGCTAATTTAACATAAATGAAAATGAAATGTAGGTAACGATACTTACATCATAAAAAATTGAATGATATTTATATTCAACTCCTGATCCCCAGCTACAAATTCTAGCAGATCTGACATGTATATGTACAATGGTAGCTCAGGGTTTGTTTCAAAAAAGGTATCATCCCATGGAACTTCCAGAGGATCTCGTCCAAGTTGTCTAGCAACTATAGCTAAGGAAGCTATAGGATCGTCAAGCGGAACCTCTTGTTTCTTTTTCGGACTTGGTTTCCGACGAGGTTTCTACAAAAAGAAAAAAGATTTGTTATAAATTACATGTAATATATAAATATAAATTAACACATGAAATGAAATTATTACCAGTGGTTGTGGCATATATCGAATCAGGTGTCTGGGCCAGGCTACAAAGGACTGAAATGCTTCGGCCACAGTTGTTACCTCTTCTGAAGGTAGTGGAAGACGAGCATCAGGTACTCGTACTCTTTCAACCGTGACCTTTGCTGCATCAGGGGAGAGAGGAACGTTATGTAAGGTGGTGGCGTCTTCATAGACTTTTCCAATGGCCACCACCTGAGGAATGATGCCACCTTCTACCAGTAGCTCACATTGCCTCGTCTGGCCAATGATATCATCCCCTGATGCTGTAGGAGCTGCACAACTCCCCTTTGTGCTCTTGGGAGCGGACTAAGAAGCGTCTGAATCGGCTGCTCAGCACAAAGTTGTTGCGATATCTCTTGTCGCAACTCTAGCCTCATCTTTTTCGTCTCCCTTCTCATCTCATCCATTAGTTCCTGACGTAGCCTTTGCTCCATTTCTTTTTTGCTCTCTTTGGAGGAGGAGGATGAGTGTCGTGGTGCAGCTCCAAAATAAAGTCTAATCCCAACTCCTTGTCCAGCTGCACGAACACGACCAGAGTGCTCAGGTTGTCCAATTGCTTCAACAAGGATATCGCGACGACCATCAGCAAGAAAATTACCTTGGGAGTCCAAGGCATCCTGCAAGAGACAAAAATCATGAGGTTTTATTATAAGTAATGCATCATAATAGATGAAAAAAGGCTTAAATAACTTACAATTTTTTCAATGATAAGCCCTGATTGCTCTGAACTTGGTGCACCCGACTTCTTAATTCGGGCCCTCTTCCATTTGTCATGGCGCGTAGGTGGTGATGGAGGATAAGTGACCCCTGTTTCCACATCCTGAGATGCACTCCCCTGTCTGGATTGCTCCTTTTCAACCATCAGTGCTTGCTCAAGCTTTCGATACCCCGCACGAGACATTACGTGCGGGGTAAGATTCTTTAAAGCTATTTCTTGAGCTTTCTTCCGCCGATGCTGTCATAATTGAAATAAACAAAGTGAATTCAATAATATTAACTCATTAATGTTATATAAGTCAAAATAGTTAAGTAGCTTCACTTACAGTCCATTCTTCAGTTAGACGGCTTTCTTTAAAAGCAAGCCATGTCTCTTCATCAATAAAATTGTATCTTTCACAAGGACTTTCATCCTTAAGCTCACCAAAAATGTATCTCGTCGTGAGTCTTGACTTAAAGGCGCGAAACTTTAGTCCGATATTGGATAGAATCCTTGATCGAAGCGGTTCCACATTAGGAATTTCAAAATTTGCCTAGAAAATAACATAACCAAAGTAAAGTTAGTCAATGAATATTAAATAGCTTTATATGATAACAATAATTATGTAAAGCTTACCAAAACATCCTCCCACAGCATGTTTCGGTCGACCTCTGACACCTCGTCCCATGAATTAATCAAAACGGAGACTCTCTCACGAGAAAGAACTCCAAGATAGCTATTAAACTCATCTGCATTAGGACCTGATGCCATTCCAGTGTTGACGTCAATGTCAACAGCTGTCTTCTCACCAGCGGCACGTTTCTTTGCCAGACGCTTCATCCTAGTAAGTCCTCTGTTGCCTCGTCCGGATCGGGGTCTAATTGGAGTTTGATCGTCACCCATATCTCTGTTAAAAAAATTATTTAACAAACATTAGTTCATCTGCATGGAAAGAAAATCATATCAAACAAAAACATAATATAGTAAATGCATATTATAAAAAAAATATTTCTAAATTTATTACCATAATGGGTTACAAGTTCATATGTAAATTCCTTCACTGTGGTCTTTACGGGTTGCATGTACATGATCAAGTACATCGTCATCTTTATTAGTTACCATTGGTGTGAATGAATGGGGTTCACCATTTTCAATATCATCTATGGCCTCCCCTTGTTTTTTCCCGTGTAAAACAACATACCAATGTTCTGACGTAGGATCTTTCACGTAGAAAACTTGAGATGCTTGTTGAACCATTATAAATGGCTCATCTCGATACCCTATCTTTCGAAAGTCCACTAGTGTGTATCCTGATTCATCAATTTTAACCCCACTTTTATTGTCAACCCATATACACTTGAAAACTGGAACTGAAAACTTAGTATAGTCAAGCTCCCATATCTCTTCTATAAATCCATAATATGCCATTGATCCAATTACAGGATTTGTATCTTTCGAGGTGGAAAACTGCATTGACTCGGCTTCAAGAGTAACACCAGAATTTTGAACTGTACTCTTTTCATCCATAGACTTAGTGTAAAATATACAATTATTCACTTCGTACGCTTTACAAGAAATGACATCAAACTTCAATCCAGCAGCCAACCAGGTCAAGGTCTCCGATGCCGTTGAATCCTTTAACACCTCCTCTTTAAACCAAGGCATGAATGTTCTATTATGTTCCATCAAGACCCATTTGTCTGCTTGTCTTGGATTATTTGCCTTCACAATGGCTTTATGAGCTTCTATGTAAGGTATAACTTCATCTGTATTATTCAATATATACAAATGTGCTTGCAAGACTTCTGACCGAGATTTGCTTACAATATTCACACCGCGTAAACATTTACTTGTAGAACGCCTATGGTGCCATGAATTAGCTGGAAGACCTATTGGATTTGCTTTTGACATGTAATCTGAACAAAATTCAATACTTTCTTCAGCTATGTACCTTTCAATCATTGAAGCTTCTGGACGATAATGATTTTTCACATAACCTTTCAAAATTTTCATATACCGCTCAACAAGATACATCCATCTTAAGTACACTGGTCCACACAATCTAACCTCTCTAACCAGATGCACAAGTAGATGAACCATGATGTCAAAAAAAGATGGAGGAAAAAACATCTCCAATTCACATAAGATAACAATAATTTCATCTTGAAGTTCATCTAGTTTTAATGGATCAATGACTTTACAACAGATGGAAGAGAAGAATGAGCACAAACGGGTTATGGTATGTCTAACATTTTTTGGTAAGATCCCACGAATAGCTACAGGCAGAAGCTGTTGCATCAAGATGTGGCAATCATGAGACTTCAACCCAATTAGCTTCAAATCTTGCATTGACACTAGGCTCTTCACATTTGAGGAATGTCCTTGTGGCACTTTTACACCCTTTAGACATTGACAGAAACTTACTTTTTCATTTTTTGACATGGTATAACAGGCTGGGGGCAAATATGTACGCTTACCCATTTCTATCGGTGCCAACTCCCCTCGTATGTTCATCTTAACCAAATCTAAACGAGCATTTAGACCATCCTTCGTCTTCCCGTTAATGTTAAGAAGTGTACCAATTAAGCTATCACACACATTCTTCTCAACATGCATTACATCTATACAATGTCTGATTTCTAACCTCGACCAGTACGGAAGATCAAAGAAGATTGATTTTTTCTTCCAAATGTTAGTCACAACTGACTTTTTTTTTGACTTACCGAAGGTGTGGTCTATGTTATTTACCTTTTCGTAAACCTCAGCAGCAGTTAGTGGAGTTGGTGGACCACTAGTCTCTTGGTGTCCATTAAAGGCTTTTTTCAACCTCCGGTAAGGATGATGACTTCTAAGAAACCTCCGATGGCGAAGATATACTGTCTTCCTTCCATGTTTCAATTGTTGAGAAGCAGTGTCTTCTTCACATATTGGACATGCTTTATGACCCTTAACACTATAACCTGATAAGTTACCATATGCCGGAAAGTCATTGATGGTGCAAAATAACATGGCATGAAGCTTGAAAGTTTCATTAGCAAATCCGTCAAATACTTGAACACCCTCATCCCACATTAACTTCAAATCTTCGATTAAGGGACTTAGATAAACATCTATGTCATTCCCTGGCTGTTTCGGACCAGATATCATCATAGACAACATCATGTACTTTCGCTTCATGCACAATCCAGGAGGTAAGTTGTAAATAACTAGTAAAACAGGCCATGAACTGTGATTTGTACTCATATTACCAAACGGATTCATTCCATCTGTAGCTAGACCAAGTCGGATATTTCTTGATTCTTTACCAAACTCTGGAAACTCATCATCAAATTTCTTCCACTGAACAGAATCAGCTGGATGTCGGTACATGCCATCACATTTCCTCTCATCTGCATGCCATCTAAGATTCTTAGCATCGTCTGGGTTTGCAAACAAACGCTTCATCCTTGGAATGATGGGAAGATACCACATAACCTTCATTGGGGGTCCATGCTTTTCCATCTCTTCAATAGTATCATCATCTGTTTGTTTCAATTTATAACGTGATAACCCACACCTTGGACAACTTTTCAACAATTCAAAATCTTTCCGGTATAATATACAATCATTAGGACATGCATGTATCTTTTTATACTCCATACCCATTGGACAAAGAATCTTTTTGGCCTCGTAATTACGATTAGGTAGAGTATTTCCCTCTGGAAGCATATCCTTCAACAGCTGGAGCAATTCCGTGAAACTTTTATCGGTCCATCCATTTAGTGCCTTCAAATTCATCAATCTTAACACTGCCGACAACTGTGTGAAGTTATTAGTTGATCCAGGATACAATGGAGTCTCTGCATCGCTTGACATACTTCCATATCCATGCGCTTTTGCAAAAGACTCAGCTCCCACATCACGAATCATGTCCTCCAATCGATCATCAACTACATCATCGTGTTCTGCTTCATCCGTGGTGGATCCCACATATTCTTCAGTTACGGAAACACGTGGTAAATTTAATAATTCACCATGCCATGTCCAAGTTGTATAAGATCGAAGAAACCCATCACATAGCAGGTGTTCCCTCATGATATTCACATCCAGTATCCTTCCATTCAAACAGTTAACGCACGGACACCTAATCTTTCCTCCATCACGACCACTATTAATCGCGTTACGCTGCGCAAATTGTATAAATTCTTCTACTCCTCTTTCGTACTCATCACTTATACGAGCACAATGAATCCAACTTCGATCCATTATATATTCTGCAATATAGATACCTAGGATTTTCTAATAAGTGTTCTATCTCATGCATTTGCTGAGGGTCGAACACCCCCGGACTCAATACCAGCACGTATTATTGTCGGAGGTCCAAATACAAACACGATATTCTATTCTAATGTAACAACTAACATAACATAAATTCTACTATAAACTAACAAATAATTACTAAATAATTTAAATTTTAGAAAATAGAAATTATATAATACAAATTATATAAATTAATACAAATTTATATTAAATAATATAAAAATTATAATACATAAAAAAAATATTCAAAGTACAGCAAAAAAAAATTAACAAAACTAACATAAAAACTACTAACTAAATAATATAAATTTTAAAAATTAAAAATTATATAATATAAATTTATATTAAATAATATACAAATTATAATAAATAAAGTCAAAAATTCAAAAAATCAACTAACCTTGTGTGCGAAGATGATGATTCAACTGATAGAAAACCAGAGGTGGAAGCGGGGCGCGACAGCGGCGAGCAATGCAACAGTAACTTCAAGCACTGCGCAAGGAAAAAACCATATATAAGAACAGCATTCCTAAAGCGAACTGAAGAGAATGAAATGGGTTACGAAACTCACAATGGAAGCAATACCAATGAAGATGCACAGAAGCAAGGAACACAGCGCAGCGCAGCAACAGCGACAAGGAAGAGCAGAGCAGAAAGAGTGAAAGTGCAGTGGCGCGCTTCAAATTTTAGGTTAAAAACATTTTACAAATGCGGTTATTAGTTAAAACCGCATTTGTAAATGAAAGTTTTTCATTTACAAATGCGGTCACGCGTATGACCGCATTTGTAAATGAAAGGCATTTCATTTACAAATGCGGTCACGCGTATGACCGCATTTGTAAATGAAAAACTTTCATTTACAAATGCAGTTTTAACTAACAACCGCATTTGTAAAACAAACTAATTTCAAAAATGCCACCGCGTTTTTAACAAAGGCGTTTTAGCGCGAAACCGCACTTAGAAAGGAGTATTCCTTTCATCATTTTGCACTAGTGAATAGTAATTACAAAGGAAAACATAAATAAATTACATACAGTACTTTGCTTTGAACTAAAAAATATAGTTAAAGTTATGTTTACCATTGCTGGACTTAAATAAGGATGTTGTGTTTGGATTTTGATTTTCTGGAAAATAAAACACATGAAAAACAATAAGTTAATTTATACATGGACATTATAGGTGTTAAAAAGTATAACATACCATCTAATTTTTACATATTGTTACCTTAAATTGTACTGAGAGTTCATTCACTCTTGCATCATAACTGATTATTAACTTGTTTTATGAACATAATTTGTAGAAATATATATATATATATATATATATATATATATATATATAATTAGAGACAATACCAATTGAAAAAACATGTTTTTGAAATAACAATACATGTATAATTGTTAGATGTGAACTTAAATATGTGCTATAATTAAAAATAAAGAGCATTAATTTGGTGGAAAAAAAAAGAATATAATAATGATTCAACTAATTGGTAGCATAAACCTTTTTTATTCTTTTGTTTAACAAATAATATTTAGGAATAGACCTAAACTGATTTGCATCTTTGTAAAAAAAAAAAAATTAACAATATATATCACTCTTAAAAATCTAAATATAAGTTGTAGAAGTTGTACCTGTTACATTAGAATTTGTTTGAGAACGGGTAACAATTCTATTTCTTCTATTAATATTTGGCTTGAGTTCCTGCATAACTATTGCAAGCTGAATGAGTGAACTTGACAAAGTATTGTAGTGAGAACAAATATTTTCAGCCATAAAAGTGTGTACCATTTTCATTACTACGTGTGTAGAATATATTGTTCACACCATCTTTGTTTTGGCGCCAATTTTTTGGGTACAAGGTGAGGAACATTACTTCCTTATATGTTATTACTTTGACATAATGCAGCCAATAAAAATTAAAATATTAAAAAAACAAAGAGCTGTAATTTTTGAGATTACTAACTGTGCACAATATTTATGTTGAACAAAAATGCTACTCGTTTAAAATTTGGCTGCGTTTTTTTTTATATTGATAGTGATTAGGATTTACTCCTTATACAATTTTTCTTTTGAATAAAAATTTTAATAACTTTGAAGTTATTTGAAGTTTAAAAAAACACAATAAAATATTTAATAACTACAATTTATGCAAAAATCTAAGTATGATATTTTTTGAATGGAAAATTATAAAAAAAAAAAACTACACTTTCAAATTATTTTGATTTAAAAATATGCAGGACAATTTAAACAGGTGTAATATTTTTATATAATGATATTTAATACTTCAAAGTGCTAAACCCTATAATTTACCTTTCAACAGGGATACCACTTGTACTCTTATACATGATTTTTCCTAATAATCAAATGAACTTCGAAATATAACCTAATTAAAAATTTAAATAATAACACCATAAAAACAATTAGCAAATTAGGTAGTACCAGTGTTCAATCATGAAAGCTAATGCAGTGAATGTATAGAAGCAGCTGTGAAAATAGGGGAACTTAACTTTTAAACTGTGCAAACAAAATTCCTTTTGCAACCCAAAAGAACAAATTTCTACTTTAAGCATTGTCATTAATGAATTGTTGGTTGACTTTTGAAAGAGTGAACCTACAGGAAAATATACTTGTCAGATTATACTGTCATACATTTGAACTAGAATGTAACCATAAACAATCTACTTAAACCACCAAAGAACCAACCACTGTGCAAAAAGATGAAACGTAAAGTACGATCATTTAAAAAAAGATAGCATGACCTGAGAACCCTAATGAGCATAAAAATGGGAACTTTGCATAAGTGTCTCTTGCACAATTGCAAAGAAGCTTTTCTGTTTAACAAAAAAAAGGAATCCTTGCATTAGAAATATCTGAAAAATAATAGACATCTTGCAAGAACAGGTAATATTTGTATACCACCAAAAAAAGTTAACATTTTTCTTACACAGTCGGTTTTCAAGAATGCTCATTCTGTAGTTCATAATTTTTATATGAAATGTTTAAAGCTTAAATCTGTGAACTAAAAACATTTAAAAATGCAAATTTTAATTAATATTTGTGGTCAAAATGAACAAAGATCCAAACTTTACTTACCTTTCCGATTCCATGGATACCTCTACACTGCATTTGGTTACCAAGTTCCGTATTGCAGAGTAGAAGAGAAAGCGTTTTTATGTGGTAGAGCTTAAGAATAAAGAAACAAGAATTAAGTAAAAATGAAAAAGAAAAAACCACAGCTCATGACTACAGAAGCCCAAACAACGTAAAGAATCTGGTAGAATAGATAAAAAGAAGTAGGCTGAAAGAAAGAATAGAAGCAGAGGCATTTGCAAGTAAGGCATTTCCAGAAAGAATAGGAGTTGAACATAATATGAATGTCCAAGAAGATGATAAATGAACGATGAATTAGCCATTAAGACTCCTAACTTTATTTGCTTTTCCAGAATCTTCCTCATTCATAATGATATTCTATAATAATGAGCTTTTTAACTTATTATGCTTATTTTACATTAAATAATTAAATAAATTTAAATTTTTTTGTATTTTAACTTTGTAATGTGTACTCATTGTGAAGGTAATGATGACACGCTGAAAGTATTATAATTATAATATTATAATATTATTACATCAAACTTTGCTTTTTGCAATGTAAAACAAATATCTTTTGTTGACATACTTTAAAAAAAATTTATCCATTTTTTTTATGCTATTACGATTATAAATTTAGTTTTATTTTTTTATTGCAGCTTAAAATTTATAATTGTGATAAATAAAAAAAATTCTAAAATTGAGGAATTAAAATTAAATATTCTAGATAAAGAATTCCACATAAAATAAAACAGATTTACAATGTAAGGAGTCCACAAATTATAAGTAAAACTAAAAAAATATTTTTTTTCAATAACTTGTACATTACAATAGATTACAATAATTTAAACTAATCTAAATTAAATAAAAAAATATATCTAATACTGTTTTCCCATAAGATATATACATGAAAAATGTACTATTAAACACCAACTCCTGCTTTAGGTTCATCTGCAAAAATATCTCACAATAATTACTGCAGTAAAAAGTATAATACATTACATTATACCAAGTATAGTTATTTTAAAACTAATACAAAAAATGTTTGTTTCTTCTAGAAACATATTGTAGGTGAAGTCATATTGACTTATGAAGTCACCTTTTCTTATATAAATTAAAGTCCAATATAACACAATAAATTTTAATGTCATGAAATATTAGTCATAGAAATAAGTACAAAATTTAAAAATCATAAAAAAAAAAAACATATATGCATCAGAACGTTTCAAAAAAAATACATGACTTAATACATCAATCAGTAATTAATAATAAAGAAATAGTAATAAAAAATATATACAAAACACAATAATATAACCATATCATAATATTAAAACAGATATATCAAATAAAAAAAATGATAGAAGATTTTTAGGATTTTAATTTACGCGCAATTCTTATAGAGTTGAGCATATTTAAAAATGTCAACACATTATAGATATGCCAGATAAGAAAAAAAAAATAAAAAACAGTATGCCTACATATCGCAAGTAACACCTACAACAAATACAAATAACTAAAATCAGATAACTAAACATAATGACAATAAAATGAAAATACACATAACATAAATAAACTGTTCTAGTTTCCAACAAAGTGGAAAACTGATCGTTAGCAGCAAAAGACACTACTAATACTTGCAAAATAAACTAACAATAGTTCAAAATAATCAAAAAGATATCCTAAAATGTTAACCAACTTCTTTATCTAGTTTGTCTTTTGTAGTGACTCTTCATCAGTAGTAGAACCCTTATATGAGAACAAGGCTTCTTCTTATCACATTCAAATATAATTTCGTCTTCTTCACGGAAACGATGAACACAACAAAATTTTTTCCACCCGGTAGAAAGTGTAACGCTTCTAGAAGGAAACCTGGATTTGAAAACCTTGCATTCAACATCTTTTAGGGATCCATGCAGAGTAAGCTTCTTGAACCTCCATTTGCATACATATTCCGCAAAAGGAGAAGACAGATCCTTCAACAAATAGCAAATAATTAGTTACTATAAAAGATAAAATATAAAAACAATCATTTAAAAAGAAAGGGTGGTAGACTGACCAGATAAGTTCCATTGACCTGTAAAGGAGACAACTTGACCTTAAAATGTTCAAAGGGACCTTGTACATCCTTCAAAAAGTCACTAACACCACTCTCACATACTTCTCCCATATAAACAATTATATGGAAGGATTTATGACCCACGTAACGGAACAATATAGGGTGGGTTCCTTTAAACCCATAAAAATCACTCAAAGTGGACCACCCATAGACAATTTGGGGAGACAGTATATGTTCGTTATAGTATACTATATGAATGTTCCCTGCACTATCGCTCAGCATCCATTCCTCACCCAGTTCTCTTTCAAATTCGATGGCAAATGCATGATCAACGTGCCCATTCTACGCATTTTAAAACAATAAAAGAAGTAAACAACTGAATCAACTGTGAAAAATGGGAATCTCGGTAAATAACAATGAAAATATAAATACATACCTCACCACGAATGTTCATTGTTGTAAATAGGCCTCGTGTATCAAGTTTAACAATTTCTTTAGGAGTGATAGCCATCAAAATCAGAAAAAGAAAGTTGAGGAAGATGCAAATAGGGAAGAGTAGGATTGTGAGTAATAAAAAAAATCATGTTCCTTATTTATAGCAAAAATGGAACCTACGAAACCCTTAATCTAAAACAATGTGTCCTTTCAATTCCACCATTAAATAATAATAAAAACAAATACATATATATATAATACAATATAATATATATATACAATATATATAATATATATATATATAATATATAATATATAATATTATAAGGAGTAGATGAAGGGTTTTTTCCGAACAGACATGTCCTTTCAGTTCCAATATTAAATAATAATAAAAAAATACTAAATTCGAATAATGATAATTAATTAATCAATTTAAAAATAATAATAAATTAAAGATCAATAAATACGAAAAGACAAAATTATAAAAAGCAGAGTACATGGGTATGTTACCTGTAATTATTCTTTGACGTTTCCATTTTCAATTATCTCATACAACACTGTTTCTTCAGTTTAAGTTATTAACAAATAATTAATAAAAATACAACTATATTTTATAATTAAATAATAATAATAATAATAATAATGACACACAAGATTAATTAGCATTATATAATAATAAATTAAAACAATGAAGATAAAATTGTATTATAATTTGTCCAATATATGTGTATATATATATATTAAATATGAAATATATAGATATTAAATAATCAAATATATATTAATAAATAATAAGGAATTAAAAAAATATCTAAAACCATAAATAACCTTCCATTTTAAATCTAATTTGACTTTAAATTTAAAATTTAAAATATAATGTTTTTAAGTTATGTAATTATTACTTCATGCCGTAATAAATAAGCAATCTAGGAAGATGAAATGAATGCTTTGATAAAAGTGTAAAGCAAATAGAAAGTACAGAGTTTATGCAAAAATAAAATAAAAAAATAAAGTGATGCCTTAATTGCTCTGACAGATATATAATGGAATCCTACATATGCGTTTGAATCCTTAGAAGTTCAGTCTGATGTGAACATATTTTTTTAAAAATAAAAATTCATAAGGATAAAGATAATATGAGTTAAAGATTCTTTTTTTTATTATCACATAGTAAGATATTAGCTATAAAAATTAAATTGACGAAAAAAATCCCTGTAATAATCGAATCTCTCAAAGGAAAACAGTATTTCAATAACCTTCAAAAAAAACAAAACAAAAATTATCATTTATAAAATATTATATTAATCTATATAAATTCATGAATTAAAGAAAAACTAAAAGGTTATTCACTTACCATTACGACTCTGGACTTTCATGAAAGAACCATTGTTAACCAATACAGTTACAAAAAGTAAGGCATTATATGAATTATACAAAAACAAACTCATTAAATAAATTAGAATGTACACATAAAATTGAAAAACAACAAAATTTAACAATGTCAAAATTAAGGATAAGGTCATTACGTACCTGAAACATAATGTCAACATATGAAACATCTATAATACATAAAGAGATTTAAAAATATAATTGTACTAATACGTTATAATATGTTCTACATAGGAATTAAAGGAAGTCTACAATACATCAAAATATATCATTCAAGTTACAAAACATTAGAGAAATTCAATGAAACTATACTACTCCCTTTTTGATCTTGATATTCTTCCTTAATATCCTCAGTGGGATATCATCATCGGGTGTGTGCGCAGGTGAATCAAAATCTGTTGTAAGGTGTGGAGCAGCCACTTCAGTAGCTAACACGCTATCAGTGCCTAAATCAACAGTTTCAGATTGCAAATCAACAGTTTCAGATTGGAAAATTTATTAAATAAATCCTGCAATGATAAGAAAACATATTAGTAAGATTGAATTTTAGATTTTTTTTTAAATAATACTTTAAATGAAATTTACCTGAGGAAGTGGTACAGAGGAATCATCCTGTTCGACGTCTTTCGTGGAGCAACCACTTCAGTAGCTAACATGCTATCAGTGCCTAAATCAACAGTTTCAGATTGCAAATCAATAATTTCAGATTGGAAAATTTATTAAATAAATCTTGCAATGATAAGAAAACATATTAGTAAGATTGAATTTTAGATTTTTTTAAAATAATACTTTAAATGAAATTTACCTGAGGAAGTGGTACAGAGGAATCATCCTGTTCGACGTCTTTAACACTACACAGTCTTTTCTTCTGAGAATGAAGTTCCTTCACAACAAGAGATTTAAATTAAATTAAAATAAAACACTATACATAAGAAATTTCAAGGTAAAATGAAAGTCATAATAGACTGAAATTAGGAAACATACCACATTTTCCACACAACCATGACAAAACCTTTGTATAGTGCTATCATCAATACACACTTTTTTGACATAGAATGATTGCTCAAATCTAAGAGATTGATCTTTAACACAACCAACTTTAAACAACACAGCTTTGTCAATCAAAAGATCAAATTCTTTTGGTAGTAAACCAGAATCAGCGTTCTAAATATTAAAAAACAAATATAAATCAATATAATAAAGTTTTCTTATATGCATAAATATACATATGCATGTTTGAAAAATTAACCTTCTCATGACTTTCAAATAATTTCGCACAAGATTTATTGATCAATGTACTGGCATCCCTATCAAATAGAACGAAAGTAGTGGAATCCGTTTCATCAAGTACTCGCACCTTCAACTTATACCTGAAATATAAAATACAGAAAAGGTTTACAAATTCTACCTATAACTTAATGAATATAGTTAATAGTTAATAATTAAATAATACTTTATTAATGAATTAATTAATAATTAACAAAATAATAATTAATGTTTAATATAATAATACAATAAGTAATAACTAATATATAATTAAATAAACTCAGGCAAACACAAACATTACCTCTGATTGACTTTGATAATATGTTTGTTACATTTCTCACAAAAAAACATTTTGGAATCCGGGTAAACAGCTTTACCATATAAGCAAGCCATGTACCACCAATCGTCATCAGCTACAATATGTTTTATTGTAGCTAAGACAACAAAAGTACTTTCTTGTAAAAAGAAAAAAAAATTGATCTTAAATTATTAATAATCCATTTCAATAAACCTTTTAAAAAAAGAACTAATACCTCTTTGCAATCTTTCAGGCCTTGAATAGTATTTCTATGAATCAAGTTGAGGAATTCATCCTCAACATTCTGTTTTCCAGAATCACACAATTGACTGAGTCCCTGAGTAGGAGAATCTGTACTTTCAATCATCCTACACATGTTAAAGTTGTGGTTACAAAGGGTCATACTTTTTTAAGTAACGAATAACAATGTATTGAACTAACCTTTTCTTGAGTTCAGTAGCGTCTTTAGACTGTATGTTATATATTATTTTTGTACAGTCCAAGCAATTTTGTAGACAAACCTTGTCTACATTGAAATATAATGCATTGTTTATAACCAAAATCATGCAAATACAATAAATACAATAAATAAAAAATTTTAAAAAAATTATAGTTTCATCACTTCACATACCCTGAAAAATCTTTACTTTAGCAAACTGCACACTGATGACAACATTTTGCAACTCTCCACATGACAGAAATGCATTGAGCTCATTAACATAGTTACCAAATAAAGTACACTCCATGCGGTAGCTGTTGTAAATTAAAATTACAGTTGTAAGAAAAAACATTTTGGATTAATTGTAGTATAAAATATTAACTTACCCATCAGCTTCAATAGAAATCACATTTAACTTAGTTGCTTACCCAGATCTATTCAGCTCTCTTTCCGTTCCCACACCAGTTAATATTCCAATAACATCTGTAAAAACATATTTGTTTAAACACATGTCCAAAGAAATCTGTTCAAGTAAAACAATATTACTTACCCACTAAATAGTCAATATCAAAACCAGGGGCCCTTAACACAGACATCGGGGTGTACTGAGGTATTGTACATGAAACCAAATCATTAGCAACACTTTGTCTTGTATCGCCATTTCCATGGAGAATGGAAACTTTGTTTTCTTGAAATCAGAAACAAACCACAATCGTATCAGGATCCAATTTTTACTTTGTGAATTAACATCATTGACACAATTTGTATTTTGTCTTAACACAGACATGGTAAAGGTCACCTTTGAGTAAAAGGAAAATGTAGAGTGAAAAAGTGGTACGGAATTACTTACCAAAATAACAAAAAAAAAAGAACTTTACAATATCAAATTGAAATATCTAGGAATAGTAACAAAACAAAATAAGAGTATTGTGAGACAAAAAGAATGAATATAATTATTATATATTTATTTTATTATAAATCTGTTTATTATTATTTATAATTAAATTTTATAATAACTAATAATTATTAAATGTTTTTATAACATAAATATATTTAAAACTATTGATAATTTTTTATTGTATTATATTTAATTTAATTTAATTTAATTATGTAATTTTATTTAAATAAAAAATGATTTCAGTTTAAAATAGAAAAGCATAAAAATATTAACCATATAAAAAATAGAGTTCGACAGAGTATAAAAGCAAATACTAACCATATAAAAAAATGAAAACTTAAAAATGTGGAAAAAAAAATACTTTTCCATTCCAGACAACATCTTTCTATTTTAAGCATCCTAACTACAATTTTACAATTTCAAATTAAAAGGGCTTAGGAATAGTAAGAAAACATTCCAATTTTCAAATGGCAAACAATTTTACCTAAATATAAACATGAGTTTAGTTCAACTATGTGATAAGACAAAAAAAAAATAATAAATAACTTGAAAAAAAATATACAAATAATGAAAAATAAACTCAGTTTCAAATTTTTCAATGAATGACAAAAAAGAAATTAAGCATGTCAGGTTTTATACAGAAGAGACTAAACATATAAAAAATCAAAACTTTAAAAGATGCAAACAATTTTTCTTTTAGATTCATAAGAACATGTTTCTACTTTAAGCATTGCCATCAATGAAAATGTTGTTTGACTTTAAAAACATGAATAGGCAGGAAATATAGTTGTCATGTTGCATAAAGAAGACATTTGACTTTAGAATTTTTGAAATTCCTAACATGATTTGTGTACCGACCAGTCCTCGGACACCGAGAACAGGTAGTAAAGGGCGAACCACGTCAGATGGGTCCCACAGCATGGGCCAAAGCCACGTGAGGAATGGACCCCATTAGAGGGTGATCAGTCATCGGTGTGTTCCCTCAGAGAAAGGTGATCAGTCATTCCCCTCAGAGTAGGGTGATCAGTCGTCGGTGTGTCCCCTGAGAGAATGGTGATTAGTCATCAGCATTTTCCCGCAGGGAAGGGTGAGTAGTCGTCAGACCACCAGGATGGGCTGAGGTGTCATCGTCACTCAGCAGGTCGAGGAGTCCTCGGCAACAGAGTATGGCGAGGTGACATCGGCCTTAGGTGGAGACGAGGTGACATCGGCCTTGGGGGAAGACCAGTTATCAGTAAACATGCCCAGAGGTAAGGAGAGGCCTGGATCACGAAGTGCCTATGCGGGTAGTAGGGAGAGCACAGTTGGGTGTAGAGTCCTGAGGGGACGAGTACTCACCAGAGCTAGGGTTTTCCCAGTAAAGCTACATGCATGGCACGTGAACAGTGAAGGCACTCCCAGAACTGGTGGCCCTAGAGACTAGGTGCACAAGGAGGCACCCAGGTGGTCACCCTGTTAAAGTTTGCACTCCAGAGAAGGAAACCTTATGTGCTAGATTACCCTAAGATTGGGTGATAGCGGCGCAAGGGTATTCCAGTAAACCCTAAATATGGCTAGTAGCGCAGTGAACCCTAATTAGGGTTAGCGGCGCTGTAAACCTTAGACTATATAAGGGACAGTAAGATACTTCGAAAAGGTACGCAGTTTCTAGACCTAAACACAGAGAGAGAAACTCAATACACTTGGTGTTCCTTGCCTTACACTGACTTGAGCGTCGGAGTGCAAACGGCCTCTAGGGCGCCCCCTTTCTCTTTTGCAGGTGCAGATTGCTTCGAAAGAACCAAGCCCGTATCAACGTGAGGAAGGAGGCGTGTGAGTGTCGTGGAGTCAACCGACAGGCGAGTCAACCGGCAAGAACATTTGGCGCCCACCGTGGGGCCGGAGTAAAACGAAGGTCCCATACACAAGAACGAGAGCAGAAATCGCAGAGAATGAGGAATACTAGACATGGATTTGTTCCGCCGAATGGAGCCGACGGCGTTACCATGCAACAAATCATGGAAACGATGCGCGCCCTCCAAGAGACGCTGGCAGAGTCCAGGGCGCATCAGGCGTGGATGCAGGAGGACCTGGCCGCCTCTCAGGCCAGGAATGAGGAGTTGCGCAAGGCAAATGAGGAGATGCGCTCGAGTCTGCACCACATGCAGCAAGCTGGGGGTCGCGTGGGAGAGGATCAGGCTCCACTGACGCCCCCAAGGGCCTTCCCTATGCCTTTCTCCCCTGAGATCATGAACACAGTGGTGCGTCCCAACCTGGTGGGAGTGAAGGCGTCGTTCACGGGGAAGGAAGATCCAGAAGCGCATCTGATAGCCTTCCACACCCAGATGATGTTGTCTGGAGGCTCAGACGCTGTGTACTGGAAGGTGTTTATGAGTACGCTGAGTGGAGTAGCTATGGAGTGGTTCGTGAACCTGCCAGAGGGCCACGTCACCTCCTTCCAGCAGTTTTCGAAGCTGTTCACAGAGCAGTACATCGTCAACAGAGCACCACCGATGGTGTCCTACGACCTGTTCGATGTGCGACAGTACCAGGGGGAGTCGTTGAAGGACTACCTCAACCGTTTTGGTGCGCAGGTAGTGAGGTTGCCCAGCAAGGACGAGGACATGCTGGTGCATGCATTCAAGAAAGGTGTGCTGCCTGGTCTTTTCAGTGAATCGCTCATCAGAGACCACCCCGCCACCTTCGCTGAGATTCGGCGATGCGCGGTGGTGCATATTGTAGCAGAGACGCAGGTCTCTGAGAAGAAAAGCAGTGCTGCACCGCCCAAGCCGCGCGAAGGACAGGGGAAGCAGCAGCGACACGCATGGGTGCATGAGGCCAGAGAAGGGAAGAAAGCGCAGGGCAGGTCTCGCCCCTACACACCCAGGAAGGATCAGGCCAGGGGGCGTGCAAGGGAGAACAATACAACCCCCAGGTATGATTTCATGATAGAGTTGGCGGAGCGATTGCAATTCCCGCTGTAACTGCAAGACTCCGAGTACCAGAGAAAACTCACAAGGTGCTTGGAAGTAGGAAGGATGACTGGTGTGAATTCCATCAGGCTTATGGACACACACTCTACACCTGCCTGGCGCTGGGGCATCAACTTGCTGAGTTGGTGAAAACAGGTTTCCTAACCGATTACCTGAGGGAGCCGCAAGGTGATCGCGCTTCGGGGTCCCAGGCAGGTGACCAGCAGCATGAGATCCCTGTGCACGGGGAAATCAGGTGATGGAGGGAACTACGCTAGGGGGGCTCCCAGGTAGCTCGGGGGGAAGCTGAAGCAGAGGGCATGATCGCTACTCGTGAGGTCGGTCATCGCCAATGAAGGAGACCCAACATATATACACCCAGTTAAGATGTAAAGTAGATGCGTTATTGCGCTACACACTGTAAACAGTTGAATACACCAGGGGGCACTCTTTTCCCTAAGGAGGGTTTTTAACGAGGCCACCCAATAAAAAAGACTTTAGTACATAAAGTATGTGTTTTCCAGTTTAAAGTTCCCCTTGCCCCAAGCGCAAGTGCAGATGATAAGTGGTCAGTACCAAGTGACCACCACCTACAGATCAACGCCTGGACAAGCGCCTGGGAGCAGAGTATAAGAAGTCATCGGTGGTTATTCATCGCGCGGTCAGTCATCGCCCCGTGCAAGCACGATCAGACATCGCCGCATGAGGACGCTATCTGTCGCCGCCACGTACAGAGCACGATCACTCATCGGCGCATGGTCATCGGGGTCTCGCCAACACGTGTTAAGCTGGGACCCAAGCTCCCAGCGAGAGCGTTACGCATGCACCTCGCATGATTCCAGAAGAAGAGCTCCTCGCCGGTGGGAACATGCATGAAACAGTGTGATGAGGCCATGCAGGCAGGATGCGCCTGGCGGTTGCGCTCAGACCAGCCACGCCAGGTGCTCTCCTGGGAGCATGCACCCACTCAGAGAACATTGGAGAAAAGTCCTCTTCCTCTGCTTCTTACAGCAAGGTTGAGGCGAGAGGAAAAGTCCTCTTCCTCTGCTTCTTACAGCAAGGTTGAGGCGAGAGGAAAAGTCATCTTCCTCTGCTTCTTACAGCAAGGTTGAGGCGAGAGGAAAAGTCCTCTTCCTCTGCTTCTTACAGCAAGGATGAGGCGAGAGAAAAGTCCTCTTCCTCTGCTTCTCACAGCAAGGTTGAGGCAAGAGATAAGTCCTTTTCCTCTGCTTCTTACAGCAAGGTTGAGGCAAGAGATAAGTCTTTTTCCTCTGCTTCTTACAGCAAGGTTGAGGCGAGAGAAAAGTCCTCTTCCCTCGACTCTTACAGCGAGGCTGAGGCGAGATAGAACCTGTCACTTTGAGTTAGAGGTCTCGTGAGTGGAGAGGTAGGTTCGTAGAAGAACACCTCCACTTCGAGTGAGAACTTCCATGTGAAAGAAGGGTTCGTCCAGAGAAATCCTCCTCGCCTGTGAGCGATGTGAGGTCAGTTAGAATCTGTCACTTAGAGTTAGAGGTCTCGTGAGTGGAGAGGTAGGTTCGTAGAGAACACCTCCATTTCGAGTGAGAACTTCCAACGTGGACAGAAGGGTTCGCCCAGATAAATCCTCCTCGCCTGTGAGCGATGTGAGGTCAGATAAATCCTCCTCGCCTATGAGCGATGTGAGGTCAGTTAAGTCCTCCCTCGCCTGTGAGCGATGCGAGGCAAGATCGAACCTGTCACTTGGGGGTTAGAGGTCTCGCAAGCGGGAAGGTAGGTTCGTCAAGAACACCTCCCCTTCGAGTGAAAACGCCCAACGTGAACAGCCAGGTTCACCAGTTAAGTCCTCCCTCGCCTGTGAGCGATGTGAGGCAAGATTGAACCTGTCACTTGGGGTTAGAGGTCTCGTAAGCGGGAAGGTAGGTTCGTCGAGAACACCTCCCCTTCGAGTGAGAACACCCAACGTGAACAACAAGGTTCACCAGAGAAGAAAGTCCTCACCCTCGACTTTGTACAGCGAGGCTGAGGCGAGAGAAAACCTCACCCTCGACTTTTTACAGCGAGGCTGAGGCGAGAGCAGAAAGACCTCACCCCGACTTTGTACAGCGAGGCTGAGGCGAGAGGAGAAAGACCTCACTTCGACTTCTTACAGCGAGGCTGAGGCAAGAAAGGTCATCGAGAAGCACTTTTCTTCCCCAAAACACAAGCATCATCTTTGGTGTTCAGGCCCTCTATGTGCTTAGCGCTGGAGTAACAGAGAAGTAAAGCAGAGCCTGAAGCGCGATGACTGATCGGTGGTGCACCAACATGCTAGTCGGTGGTCGGTGGTAGAAGCAGGTTCTGCTGCGAGAAGCCAAAGCATTTATGCCCGTCAAGTCAGTCGTCCAGCATGAAGTTATGCATAAAAGCTGTTAAAGACAATGCTGAGTCACATGCAGAGAGTTAAAAATGGAAAGGGACATGCAGCTGGAGTAAAGATTTCATTCATATTGAAGTCAATGCAGTGAGCCTTTACAGCTAAAAGGTTCATACAAGTTATGAAGCAGAAAAAGAAATTACAGGGAAAAGAAGAAGTTGGAAAGGGAGAAGCTCAAGGAGGAGGAATGATCTTGCCATCGACCACTTAGTCTCTTCCCTGAGAACGAGTTCACAGCTCGAGACTGAGAGGCTTGTGATCCGGTCGGTCCCGGTAGTCGATGACGTCAGCAACAGATGACCACGTGGACCATTCACAGGGTGACACGTGGTAGAAGATAGCAGGTGAATCAGAGGGGAGATCACTCAGAACGGTGATCGGTGGTCAGTTGTTAAAGTGACCACCACCAGCAGATCAGTGCCTAGATGAGCGCCTGACAACAGAGCACGAGAGGTAATAAAGCACTGACCAGTCATCGGTGCAAGGTCATTGGGGAGAAGCTTAATTTACACCTCTTTGTCGAGAAAGAAGCCCTCAATTCGAGCAGAGAGCTCACCAATGAAGTCCTCAGAGGGTAAGAGATGTGGGCGATGACAAGGTGGTGAGATGTCCCTTCAACGTGCTACTTATGTCCATACGCGCATAGCCACGTAGGTCGCCCGGGCCAATGACTTAGTCTCTTCGCTGAAACAAGTTAACAGCTTGAGACTGGGGGGCTTGTGTACCGACCAGTCCTCGGACACCGAGAACAGGTAGTAAAGGGCGAACTACGTCAGATGGGTCCCACAGCATGGGCCAAAGCCACGTGAGGAATGGACCCCATTAGAGGGTGATCAGTCATCGGTGTGTTCCCTCAGAGAAGGGTGATCAGTCATTCCCCTCAGAGTAGGGTGATCAGTCGTCGATGTGTCCCCTGAGAGAAGGGTGATTAGTCATCAGCATTTTCCCGCAGGGAAGGGTGAGTAGTCGTCAGACCACCAGGATGGGCTGAGGTGTCATCGTCACTCAGCAGGTCGAGGAGTCCTCGGCAACAGAGTATGGCGAGGTGACATCGGCCTTGGGTGGAGACAAGGTGACATCGGCCTTGGGGGAAGACCAGTTATCAGTAAACATGCCCAGAGGTAAGGAGAGGCCTAGATCACGAAGTGCCTATGCGGGTAGTAGGGAGAGCACAGTTGGGTGTAGAGTCCTGAGGGGACGAGTACTCACCAGAGCTAGGGTTTTCCTAGTAAAGCTACATGCATGGCACGTGAACAGTGAAGGCACTCCCAGAACAGGTGGCCCCAGAGACTAGGTGCACAAGGAGGCACCCAGGTGGTCACCCTGTTAAAGTTTGCACTCCAGAGAAGGAAACCTTATGTGCTAGATTACCCTAAGATTGGGTGATAGCGGCGCAAGGGTATTCCAGTCAACCCTAACTATGGCTAGTAGCGCAGTGAACCCTAATTAGGGTTAGCGGCGCTGTAAACCCTAGACTATATAAGGGACAGTAAGATACTTCAAAAAGGTACGCAGTTTCTAGACCTAAACACAGAGAGAGAAACTCAATACACTTGGTGTTCCTTGCCTTACACTGACTTGAGCGTCGAAGTGCAAACGGCCTCTAGGGCGCCCCCTTTCTCTTTTGCAGGTGCAGATTGCTTCGAAAGAACCAAGCCCGTATCAACGTGAGGAAGGAGGCGTGTGAGTGTCGTGGAGTCAACCGACAGGCGAGTCAACCGGCAAGAACAATTTGAAAACCCTACTTTGCAAAAAAATGGAAATTTTAGGTAGCTTTGTTTTGGAGATTTGTAAAAGAACCTTTTGTTTAGCAAAAAAAAGGAACACTTGCTTTAAAATTTCTGAAATAATACATAGATTGCCAAAATACACAGATGCAGATTATAGACAAAAAAAGGTGGAAACCCTAAAACACTCAAATACCCCCATTAACGATTTAAAACCAAAAAACCCATGAAGAAAACAACCATGTGTACAGAAGAACGAAAATATAAAAGAACGAAATTCATAACTGGGAAATCTTACCAAATTCATTGAAGGATGCATTCTTGCTTTCTGATGCGTACAAAATAAGGGAAAAATCTTACCTTGGTAGCGGTAGCGTTCACAGATTACTGAAAACGTAAAGAAATCAAGAGGAGCAAAAGTGAGATAGAAAGCGCAGAGATCAACATTAATGACTTAACATAATCAGGTAATAAAAACAAAAGAACCAAATGCAAGACAACCGATAGAAGTATAAAATCAGATGCAACATTAGTGAAAGTACAAAGTGCCAAATCCATAATTTTAAGAGCATGTGTTCTGTAAAAAATTCTGAAATATTTGAAAAAATGCAAACATTTTAACACTTCTCTGTAAAACATGAAAATCAAGAAACAACCCTATGAGAGTAGCGGTGGCGTTCACAGATTACTGAAAACGTAAAGAAATCAAGAGGAGCAAAAGTGAGATAGAAAGCGCAGAGATCAACATTAATGACTTAACATAATTAGGTAATAAAAACAAAAGAACCAAATGCAAGACAACCGTTAGAAGTATAAAATCAGATACAACATTAGTGAAAGTACAAAGTGCCAGATCCATAATTTTAAGAGCATGTGTTCTGTGAAAAAATCCAAAATATTTGAAAAAATGCAAACTTTTTAACACTTCTCTATAAAACATGAAAATCAAGATACAAACCTATGAAAGTAGTGGTGGCGTTGACAGATTACTGAAGAATGCAAAGAAATGAAAAATAGAAAAACTTTGATACAAAGCGCAGAGAGCAACATTAATGACTTAAGCTAATAAGGTAATAGAAACAAAAAAAACCCAATACACGCGGGTAAAGGTTTAAAAACAGATCTAAATTTACTCAATCGGAGTGTCAGATCCACAATTTTTAGAGAAAGTGTTTTGAACCAAATGGGACAACTGTGTAAAAATGAAAACTTTATCAACAGATTCTGTGCAAACATGAAAATGAAAAAATAAACCTTTCTATGACTTGAATACATCGAAAATACAAACTTTATTAACACTTTCTCTCAAAAATGACCAAAGATGAAACCTTTATCAGCTTTTTGCGTCATAGTTAACCACACAACTTTGATAAAAAAAATTCAAAAAAAAAATCATTTTTATTCTATGAACAACGTAACAAACATAGAAGCAAGAATATCAACAATGGAGCAAAGAAAACATAAAAGAGAGGAAAAGAATCAGTAGAAAGATGAAAAGCAAGAAACTATTGCAGAAAATGAAAAAGGAAAATGAATTGACAAACTAATGCTATATTTCTTACTTTCGAGAAAGTTGTTTAGTCAAATCAAATTTAATGTAATTTTGTTATTATTCTTAATTTATATTAATTAACATGAAAATCTTTTAGATTTCAAATATTATATTATAAAGTAACATATTGAGATAAAAATAAAAAATAATATTTCATAATAATATTTAACATAAAATTACATAATTTTATAATCTATACCTATTATATATATAAAGGGGATTCTCCACTTTAACTGCTCTAAATTGTTTTCCTAGTTTATCCTTACTTAATATTTTGTTTTATTAATTTATTTAGGTTATTTGGACATTTATAATTTTAGAAGTTAATAAAGCAGTTTTTTAATTATAAAATTTTAAAATATTGGGTATAAGAGGTTTTGAATTGAAGAAACCGTTTTCAATGTTAAATTTTGAAGATTATTTTTTCTTTTTCCTACATGTAACATTTTTTTTAACTACTCTTCTCCACTTCTTTATTAATCTCACGTATTCTATTTTAACTTCTCATTTTAACGTTTTGAGAATAAAAAAAATCGAAGAAAGAAAAATAAAAATGTGAGAGAAATTAATTTTTAAAGAATAAAAAAATTCAAAAAGATAAATAAATAATATTAACATGATTAGAAGTAAAATTAAATACATTAAATTAAATGAATCAAAATGTATGTCACGAAAATCCAAAAAAAAGTATAAATTTTATGTCGCGAAAATACATAACAAACAGAGAAGCAAAAACATCAAGATTAATGGAGCAAATAAACCATAAATGAGATGAAGAGAATCGTCAGAAACACTAACACATACAACAAACCGAGAGGAGAAGAAATCCAAGAAATGAATGAGAGAAACCAAAGCCAACGAAAAAGAAAGAGAAACCGGGAAGTAGAGAAATAGGAGAGAGAGAAACACTGAAAGTATATAAAAAACGGGAGTATTTAAAAAAATGGGATTTTGCACACGTGTCACTCACTTAAGAAATTTATTTATTTCAGATATTTTATTTAGTAGTATATTAAATAATTTAAGATTTATATTTATTTAGAATTTTGAGTAATTTAAGAATTTTATTTATTTTAAATTTTATTTAAGTATGACATTCAATAATTTAAGATTTGTATTTAGTTATGATTTTAAATAATTTAGTTATTTAATTTATTAAAAATTTTAGAAAAGTTTGAATAATTTAGAAATCTTAGGGTATGTATTTATTTAGGATTTTAAATAATTTATTACATATTTTTATTTAAGTAGAACATTAAATAATTTAAATTTTATATTTATTTAGAATTTTAAAAATTTTCATTTTTTAGATTATTATTTAAGTAGGAAATAAAATAATTTAGAATTTGTATTTGTTTAAGATTTTGAAAAATTAGAAATTTTATTCATTTTAGATTTTTATCCAAAAATGACATTAAATAATTTAGGATATGGATATATTTAGAATTTTGAATAATTTAAGAATTTTATTGATTTAAATTTTTTATTTAAAAATGATATTACAAATTTTTGGGTTTTTATTTATTTAGAATTTTGAAAATCTTAGAAAATATTTTATTTAATAATTTCAGATTTTGTCTAAGAAAGGAAAAGTTTATTATTAATCCTTCTAAGGTCCTTAATGATTAAATGCAATAGAATTTAAGTTTGGAATGATAAAAACATATAAATACCTTTTTTAAATTATTTAATAATTTATTGTATAACTCGTGTTAAGTTTCCTTTTCATTACCAATATTTTTTCATTTTATTCATTACTTTGTCAATAACATATAAATTACCTATATATTTGTTTGACTGTATTAAAAAAAATACAATGAATAAGTTACCAAGATGTTTTTATGAAGAAAATAAAGACGGTAAACATTGTGAATTTTCACTACAGATTAAATTTAAAATAACAAAGAAAAAAATACATATTAGATAGAAATTACATTATATTTAAATTTACACTATTAAATAATAAATAAATTTCTAAAATAAATGTACTTAATCCTATTCTTATTCCTATCAGCAACACTTTAATAATTTGTCTTTTTCACCAAAGAAATATACATGGGCTTCTACTTCTGCTTACTTGCAAATAGAAAAAAAAATGTGTTTCTCTATGAAAATAGAAATATGAAGTTGGGCACAACAAATTATGCAGACTATTTAACAAAATAACAAAAACATAAATATCTAAACCAATATAACAAATTATTGAATACATGATTTCGAGTAATAATAATAATAATAATAATAATAATAATAATAATAATAATAATAATATTATTATTGGAATTTGAAAGTCAAAAAAAAAATATGAATCAGAAAGGTAATTAATGATCTTGGAATTGTAAATTTTAAATTTTAAAAATATGAAAGAATAAATATTTGAAGAGTAATAATAATAATGGAATTGGAAATAAGTGTGCAGTAGAAGTCAGAAAAAGAAGATATGAATCAAAAAGGTAATTAATGATCTTGAAATTCTAAATTTTGAAAATATAAAATAATAAATAATAATAATTAATTAATATTTGCAATTAGTATCAGATGAACAGAAGAAAATGAAAGTGAAATATTTGCACAAACAAAGCACAAAAAGAAACGAAACCCAAGACGCAGCAAATAACAAAACCAACCATAGAAAACCTAATTTTTCATGCAAATGCAGAAGAACATGAATAGATTGCAGTTCACATAGTAGTTCAAAATGAAACCCAGCGAGCAAAAAAGAAAAACTAAAGCGAAGAAATCTAAGGAAACAGTAAAATCTTAATTTTTCCAACAAATGCAAAAGAAGATGGTTCACATAGAGTCGAAAACAAAAGCAACTTTGATAAGAACAATGGAGCAAATAAACCATAAAATAGATTAAAAGAATCAACAGAAACATGAAAAGCAAGAAACTTTGATAAGAAAACCCAAAAAAAAATCACTTTTATGCTGTGAAACAACGTAACAAACAAACACAGAAACAACAATATCAAGAACAATGGAGCAAAGAAACGGTAAAAGAGATGAAAAGAAAAGAATCACCAGAAACATGAAGATTAGTGGAGCAAAGAAATCATAAATGACATGAAGAGAATCGGCAGAAACATTAAAAGCAAGCAACTTTGATAAGAAACCCCGAAGAAAACACTAACACATACACTATAAAAAAAAAGCACACTATCACCTTGGTGCTTGAACATACGATGGATTCCACTACCGCTTGCTGCACACATTAAAGAAAATCCAAATGAAATGAAGAAGACCGAAATGTGAGAGAAAGCATACGCAAAGCCAATGAAGAAAAAATCGAAGAAACGAATGAGAGAAACCAAAAGGCAATGAAAAAGAAAGAGAAAGCGGAAAGTACAGAAATAGGAGAGAAAGAAACGCTGAAAGTATATAAAGAATGAGTATTTAAAGAAATGAGGTTTTGCACACGTATCAATCATACAGAGTGTCACTTGTCGCTCCCAGAATGAGTTTGAGATTGCTATTTTAGGTTAAAATTTGAATTTTTTTTTTTTGATTTTTTTTTTAAACTTGCCCCGAGAGTGACTTCCTTTGTATTATAGTATTGATACTTTACTATATTAATGATTAACTGACTTTATTATATATTGGGGCACACAATAAACCTAAAGAAAGAAAAGACTTGTGAACTGGATGTAGATAAGACCACCACTGCAGATTTGAATTTGAATTGGATCAGCTATGTGAACTTGGCACAGCTAGGCAGTGAAAATTGAGGCTAAATTGGAGCAGGTATGTGAACTTGTCTCAGCTAGGGAGTAAAGAAGATTGAACTTGGCATAATGGCATAATGAAGGAGTAAAGAAGATCTTCGCACAGCTAAGGAATAAATTGAGGTAGGGGTCTCTTTAATACAAATACAAATTGTGGACAAATTCTAACCACACATCACTTCCTGCAAGCACCGTGAATACTAAAGTTGTAATCTCCCCCACACCAACGAATTGTAAGCTTTGAATTCAAAGGTAGGGTGTCTAGGAAATCTCTGAACACAAATATTGAACTGTTGTTGCCATATGAGAGAACCAAAGACGTGCACGCGGGATTCATAGAAGTCGTCATAGGTTTATATGACTTCTTCATTGGTGTCATACTAAATTCCTTATAGGTGAGTACCACTTTGCCATGTCAAAGTCACTAGAATCGAGTACGAATTCTTTTGTGTCCCGAAGATAAAGCCGTCATCCTAAGAAATGATTTCTCTTGTGTTTAGAAGTCGTCATTATAGGAAATGACTTCTCTAAGCTAAAGTCGTCAATCTAGGAGATAACTTCTATGCATGTTATGTTATGAATTTGAAGTCGTCATGATGGTGTACAATTCAATACAAAGTGATTTGTCCCCTTATGAGACAATGGTTATGTGTTTCAAATGTGTATTCAATTTAACATGCTGAAATTAAATACATCAAAGAGTTTGAACCTTAATTGCGTGGAGGTTTTTCATACAATCAAACAACTATACATGATATGTTTTATATACACAAAGGATGAAAATAATACATATATTTGTATAAATTAATTGAGGGATTAAACTTTCCATAATCAATCAAAATTTAAATAATTATGTTGTATACTTCTATGCATTCAATGCTTACATTTTATGATAAATAATAAGCGAGTAATGGGAATAGACTTTTCCTTTCTACCTATAATTTGTTTTAGTTGATATATCTCATATTGTCCACGTAAAAGAATTATAGAGAAGGTTGGTGAAGACAATATTTCATCCTTCTTGTTATAGTGCAAAGTTCAAGCAAAATCGTTAAGGTAATGTAAATTTTTTGTAATCATATCCATATCTTCTTTCCTGTTAATATTCATGAGGATGCTTCTGCTTTAAATGGAAAATATAGTCCTCGCAGTTGAAGATGGTATACTACATTTCAATACTTTCTTGGTATTTGGTTTAGGGTTTAGGTTTTGTATTTTTAAAGTATTTTTCTAAATAAAATTGAATGTATGGGCAATAAATAGCTCTCTTTAGACCCTACAACTGACGCTAAGCATGTGAGTCAGTTTCAACGAGACCATCCCAAACCTGCAGTGCCAACATTTCCAACTGGTTGAATAGGTTCCACCAAGCCCTTCGTAGAACTTCCAAGCCCCTCGCCCTGCACAAATCATACAAAATAGTTATTCTACAATCATAAACCCGAACAATTCGACAAATATGTGATAAGACTTGGCGTTGCTATTCATGGCTGAATGGTGCGATGAGAAAAGTTCCTGAACAAGGTAACACTACTTTATGATGGATAGTGTAATTATAGAATGTCATGTAAAAATCATATTTGAACTGATTTTTAATAATTGACGATTGGATATATTATTCCTTTGTTGGTGTATGAAAATTAAACTTTTATTTTACACAAGGGGTTGTGTGGCTCATTACAAGACCTACTACATTATCAAATTCAAATACACCGGTCTTCCTCATGGCGTGGTGCCTTTTGAGCTGTAAGTTTGTGGCATGGGAAAAACTGAAATTATAATGAAAATTCAGAAGATTTAAGAAAAAAAAAAAAAACAAAGTAATTTGATGATAAGTATGAAGATACCTCTTTCCAACCCATGCTTTTTAGAAGTTTTCTGGCATAACTACCTGCTCCAAATGACATCTTCAAGGCCTCTGATGCAGCTTCTAGAGGACAACCAGCATCAGGTGAAGATGGCGTATTATAAACATCTGGCAGATTCTTCTGTCCTGGACCCATGCCGAAGCCACCATGCAATATTCTTCTTTCAGCAGCCCTATCTCTGTATGGATGTTTTATTTGCTGGCAGAGCAAACAAAAAAAATGAGTTCAAGGTTAACAGATTCTGGAGATATCCTTAAATGTGATCAATTGTTCTATAGAAAGGGTGATCATGGAAGAAGGGAAAGACAATTTAGAACCCTTATCTCTATGTTGTCATATTCTCTCTTTCTTATACGATCCCTTCAACTTCCCTAACCCACAACACTTACTGAAGTACTCACTTTCCACTCAGTTATGTGAAAGGAAAATTTATAAGCCAGGCCTCACTTGTTATATATACTACTTAGCCATCCTAATTGCTTTCCCAAGAAGTTGAGCATTCATTTATCTATTATAAAATGCAGCTATTTGTTTGATTTCAACATCAGACTACACACCTTACATGCAGAGGGATGACTTGGTAACGCAGACAGATCCTTCTCTACAGGTATTTCATCTGAAACTGAAGCAGAGCTTTCACTGGACTTGGAGAGATGAGTGATTTTTCTACTAGGTGATAGCTGGGGAAAATCCCAATGTTTTGTTGGATTTGAAGAATCATAAGTTGATAATGAAGCCATATATTTTGCACTAGGATTTCGCAATCTGTACACTTGTCCTGATAAAAGAACATGATAAGCAAACGTATTTAGTCAAGGGAGTATTTCTAGCTCTATCAATTTTACTGAAAATTCCAATACTGCTTCATTTTAGAAGTACTCACTCATCCATCATTTCAAAATGAAATTTATGACAGGTTGTATAGGAAAGATATACAAGCAAGAAAGTTTTAATTTTTTGAATTACATGTTAGCAAATCTCTCCATTATCATTTTTTTAATAATTATATCTCCTGACTATGGATGACAACAAAATTCATACTCGTAGATATCCACAAGTAACATCTACAATGAATATCAAACGAGTACATCGAAGGATACCAGTAAATACCTACAATGAATATCAAACGAATACATCTAAGGATACCAGAAAATACCGGGGTAATGGGTATGAGTATTTTAATTATCCGCCTATTAATGGGACAGGTATAGTATCATAGTATTCAACCAGCAGATATCCACTACTCGTTATTAGTGATTGACAAGGAAAACATTAAGAATTGAAGAATGGTTAAAAATTTGATTATGCATATTTATGTTTTTAATTTAGTCTTGTAAAATTAAAATTATCTTTAAAGAGATTAATTTTATTTATAGTTTAAAGAAAAAAATATAATCTTAATAAAAAATTTAAGAAAAATAGAAAAGAATCCATGGATATTGACAGGTGTAGAATAATCCACAGGATACCTGACAAATAATAGGTTGGATATTTTACACGGAGCGGGTAGAAGATAGCTACTATTTGCTGCGGGCAGCTGTTGTCATCCCTACTCATGACACGGTGTATGATAAGTACTAACAAGTACTAGAGTAAAATGCAAACCTGTTCTAACTCGTACCAGATCAAAATGTGCTTCACAGATGGGAGCAGATCTTAATTTCCCTCCACTAGAAGGGATAGATGGATGTTGTTTTGCAGATGGTTTCACCAATCTTCCAACCAACCTTGCCATTTTATCTTTTTCATCTCTTTTGAATCTCGTAACCATTTCCCAATCCCACAAGTCCACAATTGGAACCTCTAAAACCAAATCTTTCCCTGATTCAGTAACTTGACCATATTGAGCCCGCCATTTCTCTTCATCCAACAACATACCTGTAAAGATAGATCAAGTCTATTTAGGAGATAGATCAAGTCTATTTGGGAGATAGATCAAGTCTATTTAAGAGATAGGTCAAGTCTACTTAATACCTTCATCTATGGTACTTCTATCAACTATGTCACATTCATCCTCCATGTCCGGGATCCACTCACCCTCTTCCAGTTCATAAGAGTTGTTGTAAGCTACACCTTCATCTACAATACTTTTAGTATCAGCTAAGCCATTTTCACCCACTTGGTTTCGGTTCCACTCACCTTCCACTTCATAAGTTTTGCTGTGAGCTATACATTCAGGAAACAAATTCATTCACGAGCTGTATTAGTTATAACATAACAAAAAATGATAGAAGTTATGTACACACCATCAGCTGCTAACGAGTCATATCTATCATCTGTTTCCAGTGGCACTGTCACTCCATCTGCTTCACTTACTGCTATATTCTTGTAGCCAGACAAGTAAAGATCAATAAGTGTGTCCTCTAACCTGTTAGCAGGCAACTTGAATAATTTATGTACGAAAAGTTTGAAGGTAAAAATCATCAGTGGAGTAAGGATGTGCAAGGTGGATACCATTCTGATGGTGGTGGAGGTGGCTTTTCACAAGTTGGACTACTCACAGAATTTGTAGCATCTATTTCAAAGGCAGACACTTAGATAAATTAAGTTACTCATTTTAACTACTGCTGCATATCTGAAACACCAAAATGTTCCAAGAGTAGTGGAAAACCAATTGTCTATAACATTAATACAAATAAGTACAAATATTGGGGATTTGACAAGGCCGTGCTTGGTAGCAACCCCCTGTCCCTGCATACTGCAGACCTATCATCATTATACTATAATATTGTTGACAAGATTATCTTTTATAGTATGATTGTCCGGAATTAATGCAAATACAGAAACACAGTTGCAAGTTCATATACATACCATCAAGTGCTACATTAGCCTGGGTTCTTGTCTGTTGGTTAGTGTCAGAAATACTTTCAAGAAAGGAAATATAATCCTCGTTGTTGTTACCATCATATATTTGTTGAGGACTTTCTGTGGTAGTTTCCTTGTAAAGATATGTGTCTGCACTATCGTCCTAAGATATAACAAGCAAAAAAAACTAAATTTCTAACATAAAATGAGATTGATTTAAGAATTTATCTGTGGAAAATAAAATGTTAAATAGATTACTTAGAAGTCCAACTCCAAAACTACCTTATTGGTATCTAAAAGTACATAATTCCCATCCTCAAATTTGTAATAAGCACCATCTCTGCTGCTATAGTACCAGCCAGCATTAGGGTCATGGTAAAATCCACTACTGCAGAGTTAAATACATTTCCCCCAACGAATAAAGAGGGAGGAAAAAGTTAACGACAACAAATTTATACCAACAAAACAAAACAGAAGTAGCTCATTATATTCATAATTTACAACAGTATATACAATCAGATGCGAACATAATCAAAAATCGAAAGGTCTGTGAGGTTGGATTGGAGGGCGTGGAATCATCAAATAAGTCATTCGTATGTTTGATTAGGATATTGGAATGAAAAAACTCATTCCCAATCCCATTTAGTTTCATCTCAAAAATCAGAAATTATTCTAAATCATACATTCTTTTCGTCAATTCTAACATACCGAACATAAGAACGAAGAAAGGTAGAGTAATCATTTCATTCATATTCATATCAAACAGAGTCGTAGGAGTTGACCATTCTGTTTTCATTCTATCCACATCAATCATTAGGGTATTAAAACAAAGAAGGAAATAAAAAACGCTAATTTGAACAAAATGATAGCTTAGGCTTCACGCAATATGTTCAGAGGCTCAGCAGATATAAACAAGCACAACAACATGATGAAATTTTAACGTTCCAAGTATACTAATTACTACAAATTAAACTGAATGAAAGAATGAATAACCATAGCTTGTAGCAATTCCGTACAATGAATAATTAAAATGTAAACATGGCAGTGTTAAGGATTAAGAGCAAACAGAATAATGATTGATTGGAGAGAAATGTTTCGAAATTGGGGTCGAAAGGAAAACCTAGCGTGGAAGTAAAGTTGTGATTTGTGATCCCAAACAAAGGTAGAATCACTATTTTCACAATTTTCAGAATCTGCGTCCATAGCTTCTGCACTTCGATTGCTGAATCTCTCGTCGGCGTTGGAATCTCCACACCACCTTCTTCATGCTTCTCGGCACAGCCCAATATGTCTCTTCTCAAATTCTTCTACATTCATTTTTTAATTAAAGTGTATAACCAATCAATTTTTAATTAAATTGAAATCATAAAAATTTATGGCACATATGAACTATTAACCTTTTTTACTATTTTGTATCATTTTTCAAAATTTCACTTTTATCAAATATATATAGAACATTTGAACTTTTTAATTTTATAAAAAAAAAATCTTTTAACTATTGCTAATACAGAAACTTATAATAGTAATCCATTATAAATTAATATATATAAAATTTAAAAATAATTAATAAACATCAATGTGTTTATCATATATAATAATTTATAATTGAATGATAATTTAAAATGTTTTGATATTATCGGAGTATTTTAATTAATTTCTTTAGTATATTTAAAACTCTTCCAAAATTATAATGTCGGAAAGTAATCTATAAATCATTCTAAAAAAATCCAAAAATCTATTGCAAAAAATGTTTTGAAAATGGTAGTGTGATTAGTAAAAAAAAATAATTAAAAATGATTACAATCTTATATTAGTCCAATAGTGTATTTACATGAATAAGTATTTCTAACACTTTATTTAATAAAAAAAATATTAAATAAAGCACTTACTTAAGATGATTAAGCTTAATTAATCAAAGTAAAAGTAGAGTCAAATTTAAATATCTTTCTTTTCAAATTGATGGCATAACAATTGTCAAGTCAAAAAAAATCATTAAAAGATACTCTAAAAATATAGTAATCCAATTTATAATTATCCAAATTCATATTACTTTAACTTTATTTAAATGGATTTATCTCAAATTCAAATCCATATTTTTAGATTTTAAATTCAATCCATTTAACTTTAGATTGGATAGTTTTTTGGATTTTAAAAATCCAAAATCGAGGTGTTGTTTCAAGTTATGAAATGGTAGGTTGAGTCAGATCCAAGTAAGGTAGTACCGGGTCAGGCTTAGGTGTAGTCAAGTAGGCTTGGGCACAAACCGAGTTGAGTCGACCCAAGAGAAGGCCGAGTCGATTTAGCCTAGACCTAATTCAAGTCGAGTTAACTAAGGCCTAAGTCGAGTCCAGTTGACCCATGGTCTAGTCAAGTTGATTAAGCTTGGACACACAACAAGTTAAGTCGACCCAGACCTAGGTTGAGTCTAGTCAAAGTCAACGTTGGGCTCAAGTCCAACTCAGACCTAGGTTAAGCCAAGTTGGTCCATACTTTAGATAAGTTGAGTCAGTCCAAGTCCATATCGATTCAATTTGGTTGGGTCCAAGTTGAGTAGAGTTAAACCGGACCTAGATAAAGCTGAGTGGGTCTTGGCCTAATTCGAGTCGAGTTGACCTTGGCTTAGGTCCAACTCAATATGTTGATTGAAAACTAAATGTAATCTATTGCATCAGACGATGCAGTATAAAATGTTGTGTTGTCTTCTTTCTCCCCTATCTCATTTACATTAATTCTTATCCTCATTTGCATTAATATTGAAAATTACGAATAAAAAGTGTTTTGACTAAGTCCTTATGCTAAGTGATATAATTTATTAGACACAAGAACTATAATTTGATCTTTTTATGAACTAAATCAGAAAAGACTTTAGTCAAGTGATTTAGTTGACTTACATAGTTGTGTCTATTAAATTCCATCATATGCAATAGATACGATTTGATCACTCGAACCAAACTATCGTTTGAATATTCCCATTAAACTATATCCATGAAAAGATTTTAGAATTAAATGAAACACACCCTCCTTTCTTGTGTTTCACCTGTTTTCACAAATAGGGACTATGTATATCACTTTAAGTATGAGTGTTAATTAGTTAAAGTTTCTTACAAACTATTAATTGAGAGCGAGAGTTCATTGTAGAGAGAAACTTTGAGTTGTAATCAATGTTATCATAGTGAATTTTGTCCTGAAAGTGGGTTCAAATTCATTAATACTTTAATTGAACCACATTATCTTCGATGTGTGATCTTCTATCTCCTTCACACTCTATTTCTTTAAAAATCTATTGTAATTAATTTTGTTATTGGTACATTGTTTGTGTGTTGGACAATCTTTACAGTGAACTTTTGTGTGTTATTCTAAAATAAGTTTGTGCAGTAAACATGGATCATCAATCATCATGACTTTCATAAAGTATGAGATAGGGAAGTTTACTAGATTGTGAAAATTGAAGATGAACATTTTTTTTTGGTTTAAAAAGATCTTCTTAAAGTGTTGGAAGCTAAATCTAAGCTTTACACAACTATTCGCAAAGAAGAAGGAGGAAACATTATTGGAGAAGGCTCACTACACGATTGTTCTAAGTCTCGGTGATAAGGTGTTGAGATAAATTTCAGAGGAGAATATCACAATTGGATTATAGATGAAACTCGAGAGCTTATATATGATCAAATCTCTAGTAAATCGTCTACATATGAAGTGAGTGTTATACATATAAAATAAATGGTGAAAAGAAAATTGATGAACGACTAAAGGAATTCAACAAACTAACTCTAGATCTGGAAAATATTGATTTTCAGATTGAGGAGGATCAAATGTTGTTGTTGCTGTATTTGTTTCTTAAGATGCATCATCACTTAAAAAAATCTTGTTGTACGAAAGAAAAAATATCTCTCTTGAAGAGGTTCATGTGGATTTGAGCTCTAAATTTTTTTTTTTGACTATTGTTAATATGGTAATCGATTATAAATTAATATATATAAAATTTAAAACAGTTAATAAAAATCAATGTGTTTATCATATATAATAATTTATAATTGAATGATAGCTTAAAATGTTTTGATATTATCGGAGTATTTTAATTAATTTCTTAAGTATATCTAAAACTATAATGTCGGAAAGTAATCTATAAATCATTCTAAAAAGAATCTATCGCAAAAATGTTTTGAAAATGGTAGTGTGATTAGTAAAAAAAAAATAATTAAAAGTGATTACAATCTTATATTAGTCCAATAGTGTATTTACATGAATAATTTATTCTATTAAAAAAATTATTTTAACATCAATTAAATATGTCGTTTAGTTTAAAAACGGACTTAACCGTTACTATTTTTATTTTCCTATTAATTTATCGATGTAGAGTTTAACGTCATAAAATTATCATAAAGTCGATTTAATATAACTGTAAGAATAACTATCACTAAAATTATTAAAGTAGGTTCCTTTAAATTAATTCTAAAAAATTATCATCCAACATTCAATATTAACAACACTTGTGAAGTTGTGACTACTAGCAAAATCATGATGTTCTAAAAATAAAATAAAATTATCCTCCACAAAACCAATTTTTCCTAATTGTATAGTGATATTTAGAAAAGAAAAAAAAAATTAGGTCACATGGATACATGGAATCAAAGAGAAACAAAAACAAGGTCACTAGTTAACAAAAAAACTTATGTCCCATGGATACATAGAACTTGAATTTGAAAAACGGAAACGTGACTCAATAAAAAAATCATATTAAATAAAAATTCAAATTAGGGTCTGAAACTTCAAAAGAAACATCATTAAATACATTTTAATTTTTTTTTCTTTCAAGTGATGAGTGAAATGTCACTATATATACTTTATATATTTTATTTTCTTTGTATATGTTATTTTTATCAATTAATAGTATATATTTTATATTTAATGTTTAATAAAATAAAGGTTTTTAGTGATATTATATTTTATTGTAACTATCTGCAAATAAATAAAGTAATTTTATAAGAAATTTTTATTCATGAAAATAGAATTAAATATAGATTTCATAAATACGACTTCTTTATCATTAAATAAAGTTATTTATATAAGAAATTCTCTTCAATTTTAAGTAACACTTGTAATAAATTTTTATTGAATAAACTTTACATAAACTAATAACAACATCTACTATGAGTTACTTAAATGGGTTTTACATCTAACAAAAAGTTACTTATGTATTTAGGCGTTATTAAAACTATATTTAATATCGATTCCTTGTATATTTATAAAAAATCTTTAACATTAGATGTTGATAACAATTAACATTTCAAATATATTCATAATATTCAAATATGTTAAGCATTGTCATTTTGGTCAGAAATTTAGAGATACTTTTAAATCAAATCTAAGGATCTTGATCATAGTAAACAAACATTACAAATAAAATGACAATATCAATTATCAATCAAGAACAAAATATTATATTTAAATATCACCTCAATATATAAGAATTTGAATAGATTACTCTTAACCCCAAAGGGTAGAATTAGTCACTTATGTTGGTCATTACAAGAATGGAAAACAAGAAATGAAGATTCAGGATGTTTCTCCTTGATGGTTGCCTCCTTTAGGGTTTTCTAACACCTCATATTCTCCCAATTGAATGTCTAGAGTTGTGCCTCAAGCCTCATATTTAACCTAGTTGGACTTGGGTTAAGTGACTTTTCGTTTGGGCATGATTGGGCTGGCCTGGGCGAGTTGGACGAAAACAAGTCCAACATTTTTAGAGTGATCTCGCTTGGGCGAGATTGGGCTCACTTGGACGACATCCTCTGGTAGCCTTGGGCGAGTGTTTGGAGCATTCCAACTTCCCCTTTTTATCTTGTATATTATCCTTTTCCCCTTTCATATCCATTCTTCCCTAGAATCCTGAAATTAACACAAATTTGAGAATAAATCGTTTTTATTCATATTACAATCACAAAATATATAAAAAGGTTTAAATTCATAAATTAGGAGTTATATTATATTTATTTTATTAATTAATATTCATATAAATGTCTGTATTTTAATATGCAATATTACGAAAATATGACACTTATCAGTTTACACCTAACTTGAAGTGTAATCTCATATCCCTTGGTGAACTTCAAACAAAGGGGTATATGTTTAAAGGTGAACAAGGGATGCTAAAGGTAATGAGAGGATCCATGATGGTGATGAAGGGTTTAAAAAAGAATGACATATATACCTAACAAGGTGTCGTAGTATCTAGATCAATGCTCACTGCTAAGAAGACCGTCTTTTCCAAAATTGGGATATGACATAAAAGGTTGGGTCATGTAAGCGAAAAAGGCTTAGTTGAGTTGCATAAGCAAGACTTGTTTGGCAGTGATAACCTTTATATATACTAATGCACTTTATATATACTAGGATGGAGACACAACTTATTCTTTGACCTTCATTAAGGATCAACCTCTTGGATTCATCATCAATAGGAATTTGCTTTGAATATCAAAATCTCATCAAATCTATAGAAAAATCTTTAGTTTGGTAAGTACCTATCAAATTTCTAGTATGTTTTAGACCAAGATTAATTAGTTATTTTTCCTTAATCATATTATGGAAACAATTAGTTACAATAAACATGTTGCAACTAATATGATGAAATATCATGACCATACCCAAATTTATGTACATGAAAGCTTCAATAAATCTAACTCATTTATCATTAAAGAAGATACATGTACTATCTTTCAACTCAATGCATCAACAACCACGTTAAATTTACCTAGATTGTAGCTCAACTGGAAATCATAATCTTTCATAAATCTCATTCATCACCTTTGTTTCATATTTAACTCTTTCTGTTCAAACTAATATTTCAAACTCTTATGATCACCAAACTCATAAAATATAACACCATACACATAATGTCTCCTAGTCTTCAGAGCAAACACCACAATAACTAATTATAGAACATCAATGGGATAATTCTTCTCATGTACCTTTAAATGACAATAAACATATGCAATTAATTTATTTTCTTGCATTAGCATATATCCCAAAACCTGATCAAATGCATCATATTAACTTCAAAGGATTTACTTGGATAAGGAACAATCAACATTAGTGCACTAGTTAATCTTTGCTTCAAGTCATAGAAACTTTTGTCTCACACCTCTTTGTCTAGACAAAGGTTAATCCTTGCAGGTCAATAAAGTCAAAAGAGCTATTATTTTGGAGAAACATTCAATCTGATGAATTATTTCTCCAACAAATCTTCAAATTTGCCTACGTAGTTGGTGCCATCCTATGTAGAGCAATTTACATTGATTCGATACCCGATACCTGATCAATAAAGAACTCTATTTTTCTCTAAGGTGGGAACTCTGGAATCTTATCTAGAAAAACATCTATATACTCTTACACAACAAACATATTTATTATTTGACCACTATTACTAACCATTTTCTAAGCCAACAATATATAATATTATGCACCACCCAATATTTGTTTATGAAATTCTTGCGTTTAACTATTCTTTTTCTCTCAAAACTAAGAAATATCAATTCTTTATAACTGAAATCTATTAAAGTATAATTGACATATAATCAGTTCATCCCCAAGATAATGTCCAAGTTCTGTAAAGGTTGCAAATCATATTTACTCTAAGTTTAGTTTGCCAGTAAGCATAAAACACTCTAGATAAATTAAGGAAATAACTACTATTCTCAATATTGGTCTAGATACCAAAATATCACATAATAACTTACTTAAAGGGATTCGCAATATTTCAACACACAAACTAGAATCATATAATACACTACAAAAAAACCACTGATTAGAAACCAATTTTAAAGAAAAAAAATAATTAGTAGTTATAGTGATCAAATTAGAAACTATTTTGGAAACTAAAAAATTTTTTGGTTTCTAAATTAGTTTCTATTATTGTTAAATTGTTTCTAAATTGGTATCTAATTAACTACCAAGGTTTTAACTACCGATTATTTAGATTCTAAATTTGGTAGCAAAAACCTTGGTAGCTAATTATATACCAATTTAGAAACCATTTAACAATAATAGAAACTAATTTAGAAACCAAAAATTTCTTTAGTCTTCAAAATGGTTTCTAATTTGGTCACTATAACAACTAATTTTTTTGGTCTCTAAAATTGATTTCTAATCAATGATTTTTTTTGTAGTGATCCTCTTAGTGTTAAGATAAAAACATTTACCTAGTAGTAGGTTTTTAGACTATCAAGCCTCAACTTAACTAATAGCAAATGCTTGCCTTGCTCACCACTTTTTGGTTTCTATTACACTATTCTAGAAGAAATAAATCCCTTCTTAAACCTACAATTTTTAGTCAAATGACATGACTTCTAACATCTGAAGTAGATCATTAAAGAAGAAAATTGTAAATAATCTGTAATCATATGTGGCCCACCATATTTAAAGCACTTAAGGGAGGATTGCTAATGAGACTTCATCCCACTCTTTTTAGATGACTGAGATCCAAAATATGATTTCTTTTAGTAAGTTTTTTTTATTACCACTAGAGAAACCACTTGTCTTAACTCTGATCACTTTGCTGCTAGCCTTCACTTCTTCAACCACCTTGACTTTTTTTTTACTAAAGTGAGAAACTCTTTGATAGATAAAGGAATCACAACTTCCTTTATCTCCTGCCTCATTGTCTACTTAGTTTTCCTACACCATCAACTCTTATATATAATTTGTGTAGAATTTGATTGGGTGTTTAAATATAGTAACATACTACAATGAAATAATAATATCCATGATCAATTAAAAAATATTTTAATAATTATTCAAAAAAATTATTGTGTTATTTTATTTTAACAAGTTAAAATTTAATATTTATATTAATTTTAATTATATATATATATTTTAAAATATATGTATTATTATTTTTTATATTTGATATGTATAATTTATTATAATTTATAATTTAAATGAAAATAATGATGAAGGAACAATTAGATTACATATTTATGTATAGGAGAATAAAAGAATAAACGTAATTATATTCTAAAATAGTAGAAATGGGTGTATAGCTATTTTAATAGGCAGTAAAAACAATAATTATGAGTTAAAAATATTATAATTTTAAAACATAATTAAAGATAAATTATTTAGGTAAAATCGAGATATTTCATTATGTATCGCGATAAATAATTATATAAAAATAATTTTTTTTATAATTGACTTGTCCTAAACATTTTCTTGCCTAGAATATTTGTTTAAATATATAATTAAAGATTTTTTTTTACATCTCCATAATTTAAAAAAAAACCATTTTATCTTTCTAAAAGATGATTTCTAAATGATCTATTCATGATTTTCAGAATAGAATCTTTAGAACAATTTGTTTTGAACATAATTTCTAGAATATGATTTTCAGAATTTATGAGAAGCATTCTCCATAACGAGTTTCATGGAACAAGATTTCTATAACAAATTTGTAGACCTTTTGAAATAATTTTTTAGAACAAATGAAATGATTTCAGAATATAAATTTTAAAATATTTTTTTTAACAAATTTTTCATAACATATATAATATATTTTCTAATGAGCTTTCGATAACAAGTCTTTCTTCTTTTTCTTCTCTCAAAAAGAGGATAGTGATGAAGAATGGAGATGTAAAGGAAGAAGAAAGAAAAAAAAAAAACTGTGCAATTATTATTAAGGAAGGTGTAATTTATATTTACTATTTTTTTCTTATTTTTTAGTATTTCTTAATTCAAATAAAGTAGAGATATATAATATTTAGATAAAATGGAGATTTTCATTATGTATTGCTATAAATATAAATATTTCATTTAAAAAATAAAAGTTTTTTACAATTAATTTTCCCTAATTCTTGCCTAGAATATTCTTTTCCAAATATATAATTAAAACATTCTTGGGCCATTTGCATAACTGAAAGCCCAATGCCATTGACACGGGCGGCTCTAACCCTAACAGTTCAGTTAGCATGTCTATAAATGTGACATCCAAAGCACCTTCGCAGTGTGTTCGGTTGTTTAGGGTTGGCTTCACAGCGGAGTGACACACTCTCTGTTACTGCTTCATGTAGTCAGTAGCTTCTGATTCTCTTCACCATAGTTATTATTTTGTGCTTAATTTTATGAATGTTGGATTGATAGAGAATGGAGATGCGAAAATACCCTGTGAGGAGGATCTCCCTTCATTGATAGGAAGTGCCGTATGACACTCTAAACGCAGCGCCGATCAAAGGACTTGTTCTTTGTGGTTCTGTGTGTGTGATTTGGAACGGGTCTCTGAGGGTTTTCTTATTGTTTTTAATTCCTTTATTCGTTTTTAATTTATTTTTCTAGTATTAGGTCCGATGCCACGTCTCTGGTAGCTTCAATTCGGCGGTGACCAGTGATGCTATGATTGGACCAAAAGCAAAAGTGAATTTCGTTTGTTTCGCATCCTGATAGGAATCTGTAGATCTCATACTTTATGATCTGCGGAGCCGTTTTGTGCGATTACATCTTTATTGTTTGTTTGAACTTTATGTTGTTTGTTGTCATGACTGCGACGAAGCCGATGATGATTTAGTTTAATTGGAATTACCGTCTGATATTTGATGACAAATTCTGGCTGACTGAGGCTTACCCATCTGCTTTTGGAATTTGGCTGAAAAATTGTTTAAGATTAATCTTTTGCTTCATCTTCGGGGTTTGATTTAGTTGAGAAAGTTGCTTCTTGTTATATGGGAAATTGCTTTTGGTGGTTAATATTTCATAGGAAAAGAGCATGAATTATAGCCCATCATTTTCAAGATGAAATAAAGTCTTCAGTTCATGTAAAGATTTTCATGATACACAAGACTCACCCCACGGTTAAAATTCTTCTCATTTCTTCAACAGAAAAAAAAAAACAAATTCATAAAATTCTTTTTCTAGAGGATTAACTTTCCAAGATTCCTTAGATTAATTTGAATAGAGGTATAAATATTCAAGTAGAAGGCGAAATAGGAGATATCACCTGCATTAATCAAGGTTTAATCACTAAATACCCACAAAACTTTAACTGTCATACTTTCTATAATGAACATGTATTATCAAATTATACTATTTAGAACTAATTCATTTTGTAACATTATATAATAGCTTTATATATTATAAATTAATATTATTTGTAGCATGATTTCCAAAAACTAGTATATAAAGAAAAGACTGCTTTTATTAATAAATTGTAAATTGATATAACTTTTAATAAATATGAGATTTTCAAAACTAATATATAAAATAAGGATTGTGTTTATATATTCTAAATAGATATTATTTTCTAGTAAATATGAGATCTTTAACGTATGGAAAAAGTAAATCTTGATAATAATATGTTTCTTCTGAATAATCTCTAATTTTGTTAAAAAAAATTTATTTATTACTTTATACATGGGTTTTAAAGGGGTTTTCGTAATGGTATTTGAAGTATTGGGATTATCTTTCCGGTTTCAGTTTTCTGTTGTTGTTAACTGATTGGTATTGGGAGTGTGTACCTTTTTTATATTCCTTTTTTTTTTTAATCTTTGTATGTACCAGCTTCAACTTCTATATCTTGAAAATTCTATAGTTAATCCCCGATGAGGAGGGTATTCAGATTCCATTATATTATTATTGATTTTTTTTCTAAAGGATATTGTAATTCTTATTTTCATCATATTCTTTAAGCCAATGAAAGAAATATATATTTAATTCATTCCGTATTAAATGATTATAATATTTTTTTTCTAAATTTATCGCTTTGTTCTTTTCTTGTTACACTACAATAAATATAAGTTTTTTAAAAAAAATTAGTGATAAATATGAAATTTGTCCTTATTTATTTATTATTTGTGATTATTTTTTTTCTTATTACTAGTATTGTTATTAGTTATTTATAAATTAATAGTTATTATTATGAATGACAAATAAAATATGTCAAATTTATTTTTATATATTTAATAAAAAAATTACAATTAGATATATTTATATTAGTAGTAAAAAGTATTAAATTATTGTCATTTTAGATTTTTTTTTATAATTAATATTACTTTCATTTTATGAGTATTTGTAAATATTTTTTAATTTATCAATTAATGTTAAAAAATAAATTGTTCTACTTTAGATTTGAACTCATAACTCTTTAATGAGGTAATATTAATACTTCCGTTATACCATTTTAGAATTATTATGAAATTTGTGTCAATAATAATCTCATAAATTCATTCATTCTTACGTCTAATATAAAATTTAGAAATATACTTATTTATTTAAGTGATAAAAGAATTATTAAATTTATATTATTTTATATTTAAATTTATGATATTTCTGATAATGTAATTAATAGTGATATGTATAAAATTTGTCATTATTTGTATATTAGTTATGATTATATTTTAATTTGTCATTATTTATATATTAATTGTTATTATTTTTAATTTGTCACAATTAATATGAAATATCATATGATAAATTTATTTTTCTTTAAATAAGAATATAATTAATATTTGTTTGGATTAAGTAATAAGGATTAGATAGTATAAGATATTATATAATATTAATTATTATTATCATTATTATTTGACGTGTTAGGTGAAAATGGAATTGTGTCTTTGTCTTTGTTTTTTTACACACCTAATTTTTAGTTTCTTCTGGCATATCATACCAATCTGAAGGCATTGTTTTCACTACTACTAGCCAATTAGGATTTTTGGTGTCTTTAACATAATACACTTGTTGAACTTGACTAGTTAAGGCATATGGCTCATTAGTCTTCAAATTACGTTTCGTATTAATAAGAATAAATTCATATTTGTCTTCTTTTTATCCTCTCTTCTTCTAATACACATCCCACCAATCATATTAAAATATTTAAATAAAACAACATTATTTCCACCAAGTAACTTAATTCAATAATATTTGTCAAGACACCAAAGTAATCTAAATTACTTGAATTCTCATCACTTCTAACTAAAACTCCACTATTTTGTGATTTCAAGTACATATCTTGATCATTTAGATTAAACCTCCAACCACTATCAAATAACTTATACATCAAAAAACACGTAAATCTGGACCACATGCCAAGTGGAATAATGACTCATTTAATCTTTTGTGTCTCCTATTTTCAAAAGTGAAACCTGTTGAAAACAAATTTAGTTAATTCTTACATATTTTTTGAACCATTGAAAAAAATCATTTTTGATGTCTTTGTTCCACATTTTGTGTATTTTGTGTATTTGCTTTCTCCAATTCTTGTTTGTGCAACCTGATCATAAAATACACAATTATAATAAATTATATATAATCACAATAATATAAATGTGTAATTTAAGAAAATAACTTACTCAATAAAAGATGAGACTTCATCGCAATTTTAGAGAACATGATTTCTTGCTTGTTCTTATTATACTACATTTAACTGAACATATTTTTTTGCATGCAATGATTTTCTGATTTGTAGAAAAATTTTAAACTTTGATTTATTTAACTGTTGTACATCACCTTCCTAATTTCTTCCACATCTATTTAATCTTGTCTCAACTCCATCCAAATATCTTAAACAAAAGTGCACACATTCTTGTGCAATATATAAGCTTCAACAATACCTTCTGGACGAGCTTTATTTCTTAATATGATTTGAGTCTACGAAGGTACCTTTTAATTGGATACATCCAACGATATTGCACTGTACCACCAATCTTTGCCTCATCTACCAAGTGAATTGGTAAATGGACCATTATGTCAAAAAAGGAAGGAGGGAATATTTTCTCCAACTTACACAAGGTCAAAACTATACTTTTTTTCTAGAAAATCTAAAGTGTTTAGACTTACAATATTAGAGCATAACTCTATAAAAAATAACTAAATTCAATTAGGGCCTCACAAAATTCCTTTCGAAGAACACCATAAATTGAAAGAAGGAGAAAACGATGCAGAAATACATGACATTTCATCCCATATATTTCCCCCCCTTGGACATCTATACATCGAGAAGTACAAGATGAATAACTGTCTAGAACCTTTAAATGAACTAAAAATTTACAAAATGCATGTTTTTCTTGAGATGACATGGTATAACATGCATATGGAAATGTGTATTTTCCTTCTTCGATCATGGTCGCATGAAGCTTTGAACGTATACCCACATGGGCAAGATCAAATCGACAGTTGATGTTGTCTTTTGTCTTTTTTGAATATCCAACAATGTTTCTATTATGTTTTCACAAACATTTTTTTCAACATGCATAACAACATAAATCATTAAATAAATTATATATCAAATTAAATGATAAAAAATGTTAAACTACAACTGCAACTAAGTACAGAAGTCTTTGCCTAGCTATAAGAAAAGTTTTACGCTCACTTATTTGGCAGTATTCAAAATATAGTTGTTTTTATTTTTTGGCTGCAAGTGCTTATGAATCATAGCAGATTCACATTTCACTTTGAAGGTCTTTTTCTTTTTTAGAATCAATAGAAGGTGTAAGTCATCTCCCTTCTTTTGATTTTCTTATAGATCAGGGTTCTTATTCTGAAATTTGGGATTTAAATCCATTTAGGGTTTAGGGGGTGGGCTTCTTTTGATTTTGTTTAACAAGTGCAATAGTATTACACGTGTTTATGGGTTTCAAATGAAGTATGGTTTTTCTATTTCTTGTTTTTTGGTTTCAATTTTAGCTTTTAGTTACTATTTATGGTTTCTATTTGTTTTATTTTTGTACAAGTTTTGTAGAGTAATTTGTTGTGCCATCAAGTTGTTGCATACTCATCTATTGGTCGTTCTTGCATCATTTAAGGTGTGGATTTCAAGATAAAGTTTTTTACAGTTGGTAGTAATATTAAAGCTCACTATTTCAGTGAATAATTGTGTGAAATCTTTAAATGAAATAGAAATTCACAAAATGCATGTTTTTCTTGAGATGATATGGTATAACATGCATATGAAAATGTGTATTTTCCTTCTTCAATCATGGTCGCATGAAGCTCAGAACGTATACCCATATGAGGAAGATCAAATTGGCAGTTGATGTTGTCTTTTGTCTTTTTTTCAATATCCAAAAATGTTCCTACTATGTTATCTATAACATTTTTTTCAATATGCATAACATTATAAATCGTTAAATAAATTCTATATCAAATTAAATGATAAAAAAATGTTAAACTGCAATGGCAATTAGCTATGAAAGTCTTTGCCTAGCTATAAGAAAAGTTTTACATGCATTTGTTTGGCGATCTTCAAAATATAATAGTTTTCAGTTTTTGGGTGCAGGTGATTATGAACCATAGCAGATTCACATTTCACTTTAAAGGTCTTTTTCTTTTTTAGAATCAATAGAAGGTGTAAGTCATCTTCCTTCTTTTATTTTCTTATAGATTAGGGTTTTTATTATGAAATTTGAGATTTAAATGCATTTAGGGTTTAGGGGGTGGGTGTCTTTTGATTTTATTTAACAAGTGCAGTAGCATTATGCGAGTTTATGGGTTTCAAATGAAGTATAATTTTTCCATTTCCTGTTTTTTGGTTTCAGTTTCAGCTTTCAGTTACTATTTATTATTTCTATTTGTTTTATTTCTGTACACGTTTTGCAGAGTAATTTGAAGAGTAATTTGTTGTGCCATCAAATTGTTGCATACTCAACTGTTGGTTGTTCTTGAATCATTTAAGATGTGGATTTTCAAGATAAAGTTTTTTAAAGTTGGTAGTAATATTAAAGCTCACTATTTGGGTGAATAACCGTGTCGAACCTTTAAATGAACTAAAAATTCAAAAAATGCATGTTTTTCTTGAGATGACATGGTATAACAAGCATATGAAAACGTGTATTTTCCTTCTTCAATCATGGTCACATGAAGCTCTGAACGTATACCCATATGAGCAAGATTAAATTTGAAGTTGATGTCGTCTTTTGTTTTTTGTCTTTTTTTTTCAATATCCAACAATGTTCCTACTATGTTGTCACAAACATTTTTTTCAATATGTATAACAACATAAATCTTTAAATAAATTATATTTCAAATTAAATGGTAAAAAAATGTTAAACTGAAACAAACAACTAGGTATGAAAGTCTTTGTCTAGCTATAAGAAAATTTTTACGCGCATTTGTTTGGCGATCTTTAAAATATAACAGTTTTCAGTTTTTGGCTGCAGGTGCTTATGAACTATAGTAGAACCGCATTTCACTTTGAAGGTATTTTTCTTTTTCAGAATCAAAATAAGGTGTAAGTCATCTTCCTTCTTTTGATTTTCTTATAGATTAGGGTTTTTATTATGAAATTTGGGATTTAGATGAACTTTTTTTGAATTTGTTTAACAAGTGCAGTAACATTATGCGGGTTTCAAATGAAGTAAAGTTTTTCTATTTCCTATTTTTTGATTTAAATTTCAGCTTCCAGTTACTATTTTTTTTGTTTCTATTTGTTTTATTTTTGTAGAGGTTTTGCAGAGTAATCTGTTGTGCCATGACATTTTTGCATACTGAGCTGTTGGTTGTTCATGAATAATTTAAGTTGTGGATTTCAAGATAAAGTTTTTTACAGTTGGTAGTAATATTAAAGTTCACTATTTGGGTGAATAACCGTATGAAACCTTTACATGAACTAGAAATTCACAAAATGCATGTTTTTCTTGAGATGACATGGTATAACATGCATAGGAAAACATGTATTTCCCTTCTTCGATGATGGTACCATGAAGATCTTAACGTATACCCATATGAGCAAGATCAAATCGGGATTTGATGATGTCTTTTGTCTTTTTTTCAATATCCAACAATTTTCCTACTTTGTTGTCACCAACATGTTTTTCAATATGCATAATAACATAAATTGTTAAATAAATTATATATCTAATTAAATGATAAAAAAGTAATAAACTGCAACTAAGTATGAAAGTCTTTGCCTACCTATAAGAAAATTTTTACGCGCATTTGTTTTGCGGTCTTCAAAATATAGCAGTTTTCAATTTTTGGGTGCAGGTGCTTATGAACCATAGTAGATTTGCATTTCACTTTGAAGGTCTTTTTCTTTTTTAGAATCAATAGAAGGTGTAAGTCATCTTCCTTCTTTTGATTTTCTTATAGATTAGGATTTTTATTATGAAATTTGGGATTTAAATCCATTTAGGGATTAAAGGGTGGGCTTCTTTTGATTTTGTTTAACAAGTGCAATAGTGTTATACGGTTTTATGGGTTTCAAATGTAGTAGAGTTTTTCTATTTCCTTTTTTTGGTTTCAATGTCAGTTGTCAGTTACTATTTATTATTTCTATTTGTTTTATTTCTATACAAGTTTTGTAGAGTAATTTTCAGAGTAATTTGTTGTGCCATGACATTGTTGCATATTGAGCTGTTGGTTGTTCTTGAATCATTTAAGGTGTAAATTTAAACATAAAGTTTTTTACAGTTGGTAGTAATATTAAAGCTTACTATTTGGGAGAATGTCTGGAACCTTTAAATGAACAAGAAATTCACAAATTGCATGTTTTTCTTGAGATGACATGGTATAACTTGCATATGAAAATGTGTATTTTCCTTCTTCGATCATGGCCGCATGAAGCTCCGAACGTATACCCATATGGGCAAGATCAAATCGAAAGTTGATGTTATCTTTTGTCTTTTTTTCAATATCCAACAACGTTCCTACTATGTTGTCACAAACTTTTTTTTTTTCAATATGCATAACAACATAAATCATTAAATAAGTTATATATCAAATTAAATGATAAAAAATTTTAAACCTTTAAGTATGAAAGTCTTTGCCTAGCTATAAGAAAAGTTTTACACGTATTTATTTGGCGGTTTTCAAAATATAGCAGTTTTCAGTATTTTGGTGCATGTTCATATGAACAATAACAGATTCGCATTTCACTTTGAAGGTGTTTTTTTTTTAGAATGAAAATAAGGTGTAAGTTATCCCCCTTCTTTTGATTTTCTTATAGAGCAGGGTTCTTATTATGAAATTTGGGATTTAAATACATTTAGGGTTTAGGGGGTGGATTTCTTTTGATTATGTTTAACAAGTGCAGTAGCATTATGTGAGTTTATGGGTTATAAATAAAGTAGAGTTTTTCTATTTCCTGCTTTTTGGTTTCAATTTCAACTTTTATTTATTATTTATTGTTTCTATTTCTTTTATTTTTGTATAGGTTTTGTAGAGTAATTTGATGAGTAATTTGTTGTGCCATCACATTGTTGCATACTAAGCTGTTGGTTGTTCTTGAATCATTTAAGGTGTGGATTTCAAGATAAAGTTTTTTTTACCATTGGTAGTAATATTAAAGCTCACAATTTGGGTGAATAACCGTTTGAAAACTTTAAATGAACTATAAATTCACAAAATGCATGTTTTTATTGAGATGACATGGTATAACATGCATATGGAAACGTGTATTTTCCTTCTTCAATAATGGTCGCCTATAGCCTTGAATGTATACCCATGTGAGGAAGATCAAATCGGGAGTTGATGATGTCTTCTGTCTTTTTTTCAATATCCAACAATGTTTCTACTATGTTGTTACAAACATTTTTTCCAATATGCTTAATAATATAAATCGTTAAATAAATTATATATCAAATTAAATGATAAAAAATGTTAAATTGCATTTGTAACTAGGTATGAAAGTCTTTGCCTACCTATAAGAAAAGTTTTACGCGCATTTATTTGACGTTCTTCAAAATATAGTTGTTTTCAGTTTTTGGGTGCAGGTGCTTATGAACCATAACAGAGTCATTTTTCACTTTGAAGGTCTTTTTCTTTTTTTAGAATCAATAGAAGGTGTAAGTCATCTTCCTTCTTTTGATTTTCTCAGAGATTAGGGTTTTTATTATGAAATTTGGGATTTAAATCCATTTAGGGATTAGAGGGTGGGCTTCTTTTGATTCTGTTTAACAAGTGCAGTAACATTATCCAGTTTTATGGGTTTCAAATGAAGTGGAGTTTTTCTATTTCCTTTTTTTGGTTTCAATTTCAGCTTTCATTTACTATTTATTGTTTCTATTTTTTTTTTATTTCTATACAGGTTTTGCAAAGTAATTTCTATAGTAATTTGTTGCCCCATCACATTGTTGCATACTAAGCTGTTGGTTGTTCTTGAATCATTTAAGGTGTGGATTTCAAGATAAAGTTTTTTTTTACCGTTGGTAGTAATAATAAAGCTCACTATTTGGGTAAGAACCGTCTAGAACCTTTAAATGAACTAGAAATTCACGAAATGCATGTTTTTCTTGAGATGACATGGTATAACATGCATATGGAAACTTGTATTTTCCTTCTTCAATGATAGTAGCATGAAGCTTTGAATGTATACCCATTTGGAGAAGATCAAATCGATAGTTGATGTTGTCTTTTGTCTTTTTTTTTCAATATCCAACAATGTTCCTACTATGTTGTCATAAACATTTTTTTTCAATATGCTTAACAACATAAATCATTAAATAAATCGTATATCAAATTAAAAGATAAAAATTGTTAAATTGCAACTGCAACTAGGTATGAAAGTCTTTGCCTAGCTATAAGAAAAGGTTTACACTCATTTTTTAGCGCTCTTCAAAATATAGCAATTTTCAGTTTTTGGGTTTGGGTGCTTATGAACCATAGAAGATTTGCATTTCACTATGAAAGTATTTTTCTTTTCTAGAATCAAAATAATTTTGAAATCACTTTCCTTTGTTTTGATTTTCTTATAGATTAGGATTTTTATTATGAAATTTGGGATTTAAATCCATTTAGGGTTAGGAGGGTGGGTTTCTTTTGATTCTATTTAACTATTGCAGTAGCATTATGCGAGTTTATGGGTTTCAAATGAAGTTGAGTTTTTCTATTTCCTTTTTTGGTTTCAATTTCAGCTTTTAGTTACTATTTATTGTTTTTATTTGTTCTATTTTTGTACATGTTTTGCAAAGTAATTTGTTATGCCATGACATTGTTGCATACTGAGTTGTTGGTTGTTCTTGGATCATTTAAGGTGTGGATTTCAAGGTAAAGTTTTTTTACAATTGGTAGTAATATTAAAGCTCATAATTTGGATGAATAAACCATCTGAAACCTTTAAATGAACTAGAAATCCACAAAATGCATGTTTTTCTTGAGATGATAAGGTATAACATGCATATGGAAACATGTATTTTCCTTCTTCGATAATGGTCGCATATAGTTTTGAACGTATACCCATGTGAGTAAGATCAAATCGGGAGTTGATGATGTCTTCTGTCTTTTTTTCAATATCCAACAATGTTTCTACTATGTTGTCACAAATATTTTTTCCAATATGCATAATAATATAAATCGTTAAATAAATTATATATCAAATTAAATGATAAAAAATGTTAAACTGCATTTGTAACTAGGTATGAAAGTCTTTGCCTACCTATAAGGAAAAGTTTTACGCGCATTTGTTTGGCGTTCTTCAAAATATAGTTGTTTTCAATTTTTGGGTGTAGGTGCTTATGAACCATAACATAGTCATTTTTCACTTTGAAGGTCTTTTTCTTTTTTTAGAATCAATAGAAGGTGTAAGTCATCTTCCTTCTTTTGATTTTCTCAGAGATTAGGGTTTTTATTATGAAATTTGGGATTTAAATCCATTTAGGGATTAGGGGGTGGGCTTCTTTTGATTCTGTTTAACAAGTGCAATAGCATTATACAGTTTTATGGGTTTCAAATGAAGTGGAGTTTTTCTATTTCCTTTTTTTGCTTTCAATTTCAACTTTCAATTACTATTTATTGTTTCTATTTTATTTTATTTCTGTACAGGTTTTGCAAAGTAATTTCTAGAGTAATTTGTTGCGCCATCACATTGTTGCATACTAAGCTGTTAGTTGTTCTTGAATCATTTAAGGTGTGGATTTCAAGATAAAGTTTTGTTACTGTTGGTAGTAAAGGTTACTCTTTGGGTAATAACCGTTTAGAACCTTTAAATGAACTAGAAATTCACGAAATGCATGTTTTTCTTGAGATGACATGGTATAACATGCATATGGAAATGTGTGTTTTCCTTTTTCGATCATGGTCGCATGAAGCTCTGAACGTATACCCATATGGGCCAGATCAAATTGGTAGTTGATGTTGTCTTTTGTCTTCTTTTTTTTTTCAATATCCAACAATGTTCCTACTATTTTGTGACAAACATTTGTTTCAATATTGATAACAACATATATCGTTAAATATATTATATATCAAATTAAATGATAAAATATTTTAACTGCAACTAGGTATGAAAGACTTTGCCTAGCTATAAGAAAATATTTACTCGCATTTGTTTGGTGGTCTTCAAAATGTAGCAGCTTTTAGAATTTTGGTGCAAGTGCTTATGAGCCATAGCAGATTCACATTTCACTTTTTCAGAATCGAAATAAGGTAGAAGTCATTTTCCTTCTTTTGATTTTCTTATAGACTAGGTTTTTATTTATGAAATTTGAGATTTAAATCCATTCATGGTTTAGGGGGTGGGCTTCTTTTGATTCTTTTTAAGAAATGCAGTAGCATTATGCGGGCTTATGGGTTTCAAAAGAAGTATAGTTTTTTTGTTACCTATTTTTGCTTTTAATTTCAGCTTTCAGTTACTATTTATTGTTTCTATTTGTTTTATTTCTGTACATGTTTTGTAGAGTAATTTGTTATGCTATGACATTGTTACTTACTGAGTTGTTGGTCTTTCTTGAATCATTTAAGGTGTGGATTTCAAGATAAAGTTTTTTGTACAGTTGGTACTAATATTAAAACTCACTATTAAGGTGAATAATTGTATAAAACCTTTAAATGATGTAGAAATTCACAAAATGCATGTTTTCCTTGAGATGACATGGTATAACATGCATATGGAAATGTGTATTTTCCTTTTGTGATCATGGTCAGATGAAGCTCTGAACATATTCCCATATGGGCAAGATCAAATCGGGAGTTGATGTTGTCTTTCGTCTTTTTTTCAATATCCAACAATGTTCATACTATGTTGTCACAAACATTTTTTTCAATATGCATAACAACATAAATCGTTAAATAAATTATATATCAAATTAAATGATAAAAAATGTTAAATTGGAACTACAACTAAGTATGAAAGTCTTTGCCTAGCTATAAGAAAAGTTTTGCACGCATTTGTTTGATGGTCTTCAAAATATAACAGTTTTCAATTTTTGGGTGCAGGTGCTTATGAACCATAGCAGATTTGCATTTCACTTTGAAGGTCTTTCTCTTTTTCAAAATCAAAATAAGGTGCAAGTCATATTCCTTCTTTTCATTTTCTTATAGATTAGGGTTTTTATTATGAAATTTGGGATTTAAATCCATTTAGAATTTAGGGTGTGAGCTTCTTTTGATTCTGTTTAACAAGTGCAATAACATTATGCAGGTTTATGGGTTTCAAACGAGGTATATTTTTTCTATTTCCTACTTTTTGGTTTCAATTTCAGCTTTAAGTTACTATTTATTATTTCTATTTGTTTTATTTTTGTATATGTTTTGTAAAGTAATTTGTAGAGTAATTTGTTGTGCCGTGACATTCTTGCATACTGAGTTTTGGGTTGTTCTTGAATCATTTAAGGTGTGGATTTGGAGATAAAGCTTTTTACAGTTGGTAGTAATATTAAAGCTCATTATTTGGGATACAGGTAACAGATCTATAGTTTTTAATAATATTTTATGTTATTTGTTTGTTTTTTATGTTATTTTTTTGTTTTTTCTGAAGGATTTTATTATACGTATTATCATAAAAATTTTGGAACACTAGCTACTCCTATATAATTATTTTTAGCTTTGAAATCTATATCTTTAAAGCTTTTTAAGACTTTATGTGCATCATGTATGTAGTTATTGTATCTCATTGTGAACTAAATTTATGAACCACTATGTGAATTGAATTTATGAACCATTAGGATATATATTGTCAGCTATAGGCTTTCTATTCTAACTAATTAATAATTAGTTTACCCTTAAAGGCAACATGGGTGTTCAACCCTCTTATAAATCCCCGGTAGACGGCCCCAAAACCTCCCTCTCCTATTTTGTTTTCTCTTGTGAAGTTATTAGTTGCTCTGGCCAGTTCTTGAAAGGAAAACTTATTGGGTAGAGAGATTTTTTTGGAAATTATTGTCCATAGCATGGTGAAAAAGTGAGACATCTTCCATACCTCTACTCCTCAGCATCCATCTCACAAGAAAAGTTACCCCCAAAATAACAATTAAAACACCTACACCAAGTCCAACGCCCAGCCCTATCACCAACCCTCTTTTGCTTCCACCCTTTTGTAGCAAATATATATATATATATATATATATATATATATATATATATATATATATATATATATATCACCAAGTCCAACGCCCAGCCCTATCACCAACCCTCTTTTGCTTCCACCCTTTTGTAGCAAATATATATATATATATATATATATATATATATATATATATATGTGTGTGTGTGTGTGTGTGTGTGTGTGTGTGTGTGTGTTGTGTGCATGCAGTAGATTCACAAAGCAAAACATTAGAATACGCTACACACATAGTTTCACAGATGAGGCAAGTGTCTACGATTTCCTCTCGCAAGTGGGAAAAGAAAAACACATTGAGATTGAACTATCAAGCATATATGGCGAATTCAAGAGCATCCCTTGTCCATAGTATTGCTGCGATAGTGGAATACGCTATTAGAAGTTTTGGAGGAGATTTGGGGGCATTTCCTTTGCGTGATTTTTCTTTGGCAATGGAGAATGCGTGGAGTAGTATTGGAGGAGATTTCAGAACAGTACCTGTTCATGGTTTTGCTTCTACAATGGAGAATGTGATGGGAAGTATTGGAGGAGATTTGACAGCATTACCCGTGCATGGTTTTGCTTTGACAGTGGAGAATGCAATGAGAAGTATTAGAGGAGATTTGGGAGTATCACCCGTGCATAGTTTTGCCTTGAGAATGGAGAATGCTATGAGTATCATTGGAGGAGATTTGGGAATATCCCATTCCCCTGTGCATGGTTTTCAATTATTCACCTTAGTTGAGCTTGTAGCAGCCACCAATAATTTCTTAGTTGACAACAATTTCTTGCTTCATTTGGTCATGTTGAGTTTTCATAGAAGGTTTTTGATCTTTAATTAATAGACGTTGAGATTGCAATTTAATTTGAAGTTGGTTGTTAGCCTCTTCTTGCTTTTGGATTATGCTAGTCAAAATTTGCACTTCTAACTCTAAATCATTTGTTCTTTTTTGTGCATTCTCCACTTGACTTTGAACAAATTGTCTCTCTACATTTCTTTCTGTCATTGATACACTTCCTATACCTTGTGAGTGATTTGGTTTTGTTCCTAGTACATATGCAAAGTGTTTAACCAATGGCACAGGTGCTTTTGAAATTTCTTCTCCATACACTTCACCCACATTTTTCAATTTTTCCTACATAATGTTAACACAAAATAATTAACATTGGCAACTAACATTGCATTAAATCATTAAACTACTATATAAATAAGTTTTAAATTCTTGATTATTACATTCAAACTTCTGGCTAGATGGCATCACTAGAAACAAAAATTTGAAGATGAGCTGACCCTTTGTGCTATAATAGATAGGATTGGGAGAAGGTTATCTTATTTGGCTTTATGCAATCTTTCAAATTGTTTTTATTTCGAATCTATTTTAAGAAATTAATTTGAAAGTATTTACAATATAGGTTGGTAAAAAAAAACCCAAATAGAATCAGAAAACAATTTCATTCCAGGTAACGCATGATACTAAAACAAAGTACTTGAGATTTTCAATTTATTCAAATTATTTATGTTTAAAGAAGATTGAGATATATCTACAATATGTTGAAAATATATTCACAAGATTTATCTGAACAAATCTATTTAGGAAAAGATGAATTTTAAAGATATACAAAAAATAGGGTTGAACAGAGTCATTCCGCAGATAGAAATCTTTTTGTTTTTTTTTTGTCATAAAATCTCTTTGATTAAATGCAATTTTAGTAGATATATGAATTCAAAAGATTTCGTTCAAGAGTTATAATCAAAACATGTTACTTGTTCAACATCTTCATTAAACCGTTTAGCATGAACAAAACTGTAAACGCTCAGAGGGTCTAGTGCATATTGCATTTGTACAAATGATTGTTAGAACCAAATACAACCTTTAGGTTATTTTCTATATTATCAAAACATAAATTCCTCATATCTTCAATCATCAAACCGACTAATGGTTCATAGACCGTCTAGTATCTCAACAGACCGTCTAGTTGGTCATGAGACCATCTAGGGTCTCAACAAATACAATAAATGTTATGTGGACTAGATTTAGCTTTTATATTAACTTTTGTTATCATCAAAATATAGAAATATAAACTCCACATATGATATTTTGGTCATCAAACTCTTTAATGGTTATTAACATACACTTTAGTTTAGGCAAATTATCCAAATCATGAGCTCAACATATATTAGTATATCTTGTCATTTAGCATTGAAAACTGAATGCATTAAAATATTCATAAACTCCAAAAGTGATTCCAGTGATCAAGTTATAGTGTCATCAATTATAGATGATTGTATTTATTTACGTTTGTATAGATACAAGTACATGTTAAGATTTTATTTTTTATTTTAATTTAATATTTTTTATACATTACATTTCGTTATTTACTTGCACTAAATAAAGAATCAGTAGTCTTTAAAAGTTTTTCTTTAATTATTTAATATCATTCCACTTGTATAAAATCCTTAAATTTTAGGGCTCAAATTTAAGATAAAAAAAAAAAGAGTTGTTAATGATATTGTTGAAGTATTTTTCCATTTTTTTTTCACATGTCACACCGCACTGTTGGCCCAAATTTCTACAAGGTAGGTCAAAGTAGCTCACAAATCTTATAAGTGAGGGTGTTAAAATGGAAAAAAAAAAAATCCACAAAATTGAAAACCAATTAAAACATTTCTTTGGATTTTTTTATCTATTATTTTCTTTCATTTATTGGTTTGGTTTAGATTTTTTCAAAATCAAGAACCAAACTGAACTAATGGGTTATTGTATTGAAATATGTATATGTTTAAAGTTAGTATCAACTAATAAACATGTATAAGTGTGTCTGTCAAGGCTTTTAGGATTTGATTGTATTTTACTGACAATATATTTGTAGTTATCAAAAGCATAATAGCAAATTTGCATTGTACTTTATAATTGTAAGATTAATTTAAGTATAATTACCTTATTCGTTTTTATATTTGGGTCAGTATTCAATTTAGTACAATGGTTTTAAAAAAAATCAATTTGGTTTCTATGTTTTTAAAAATGTATCCAAATTGGTCTTTTCCGTTAAGTCTCACCTTACAACGTCAAGTGTTGTTTATGTGGTAGAAAGAGGTGTTTATGTGGCAGAGAGATGTGAGATTGAGAGATGTGGCACACAAACCGAAACACAACTCCCTCATCCTTTTCTCTTCTCTCTCCAATCCATGATGAGGCTTCCATTGCACTTTGTGGTGGCGTGGCGGTGGTTATGGTGATCACTTGGGTGGTGAACGTGTGCAGCGGAAGAAAAAGGAGGAGAGATGATGAGTCTTCTGATATGGATTGAATCTCCTCACTAGGATACAGAAAGTCTAGTTCAATAACCAGGTCTGAATATCCTGCACCATGAGACATGACGACTCCCCATCTCGGCCTTGAGGTGGCCATTAAAGTCACGTAAAACCCCTCCCTCCACTTTTTCTATGATTGTTGCACAAACTGTGTGCCCTTGGACATTACTACTAGTGAGCTCCCATTTGTAGCTCCAGCAATTGCACTGATGTAGTAACCTAGTTCCCATTGCTCCACAATCCATTCCTTATGGAGAAAGAAGGGTGAGAGTTCGTAAACTTGGCTAGTGAAACCTGTCCCTGCATCCATGATTAATGCCCATACGTTCTGACATGAAGCAACACTGCTAAAATATAAGCCATCCTTGTTTCCTTTATCAATGTGCTGGGATAACCTTGCATCTGATACATTATAGTGGTATCTTTGTTTCATTGTTCTACAAGCATTATAAACACTTATCCATTGGGATGTTGGCAAACTTATACAAATCTTTTTTTTTTGGCTGGTCATCGTCCTTTTCTTCCATAGCTAATCGGCTTCTCTTATGACTAATGAGCTTTTGTGCACCTTCTGTATTAATTGGTCTAATATCTGCGCTAGGACTAACAATCCCATCAAATAAAGAAATGTATTTTGCATAATTGGGTTCTTCATCAAACTTTAAGTTCACAACATGTTCAACAAATAGCTTAAAAGGTTGAGGGAAAAAGTAGCAAATAATCTCTAGAGATGTTCCCATCTTCATCTTGCAAACTAGTAAACCTTTGTTGTTACTCTCCGGCACTACTGCCGCCACCGCCTCCGGGTCCTCGTCGCAATCGCCTCCCCTTTCGCCATTGGACCTTGTTGCCACTCCTGTTGTTTCGCTGCTCCCCGGCCCCTGCTCGCTCCGTTACGAAGCACCGACATCGTTCATCCTTCAAATCTCATCCTCCACACGTAAATTCCAATCGAGGAAAGAAAAAACTAAATTCTAGAAACTCCACGTTTCCCAAATGCTGCTTCGCCTCCGATCAAATCTAGACGTGCGAAATTTACCCAAGACCTCAAAGAAGTTTCAAGAACCATGCCGATTTCATAATGTTGTCATTTCAGAACGTCTTCCTTCGACTTTCGAATGCTGTTGTGCATGTTCACCACCCAAGTGGTCACCACAACCATTGCCACGACCACTGCAAAGTGCAGTGGAAGCCTCATCGGGGATTGGAGTGAGAAGAGAAAACGATGAAGGAGTTGAGTTTCGGTTTTTGTGCCACATCTCTCAATCCCACCTTCTTTGGTTTACATAAGGTGTCCCATTTAACCCAAACAATTTTCTTTTCGTTGACACCCCACCCCCACAGAAACCTTCTTAGTAAACTCATGATTTCTTTACAGATCGATATCGGAGTCTTGAAGAGAGATAAATAGTACAGTGAGATAGCAGTGAAAAATGACTTAATCATACAAACTCTTCCTACAAAAGTTAGTTTCTTCCCTTTTCATATGGCTAGTTTCCTCCTCACTTTGTCTACAACCTCCTTCCAAAAATCCCTTTTCCTCGGATTTCCTCCTACCTTTAAGCCAAGATATTTGAACGGTATTGACATTTGGGCACAATTGAGCATATTAGCGTAAACCTATAGCTGTTGGCTTTGAACACCTATTGCTTCAATCCTTGTCTTATGAAAATTCACTCTAAGGCCAGCCGCTAATTTAAAGCATCTGAGTATTGTCTTGATAGTGAAGACATTTTGGTTTGTAGCTTGGCAGACAACCAACGTGTCGTCTGCAAACTGAAGCATTGATACTTCAACACGACCTTTCCTCAATACTCCTTTGAGCTTATTTTCACTCGTAGCTTTCCTGACTAGTCCAGCCAAGCCTTCCACAACAACTAAGAAAAGAAAAGAAAAGGAGCGATTGGGTCCCCTTGTCTTAGGCCTCTTTTCGGAGTAAATTCCCGTGTTGGGCTTCCATTTATCAAAACTAACACTGAAGATGATTCTAAGCATCCTTTGATCCAGCTAACCCATTTCTCACAAAAGCCAAGTCTACTAAGCATATAGTAAAGAAATTCCCACTGTACAGAGTCATATGTTTTTTCATAATCAACTTTTATTACTAGACCTGACCTCTTTTCCTTGATAAGATCCTCCACCACCTCATTGGCTACAACAATACTTTCCAGAATTCCCCTATCTCTTAGAAAAGATGATTGAGATTTATCAATAATTCTAGGTAGAACAATCTTCATTCTGCTAGCTAGGACTTTAGAGATAATCTTATAGATTACACCCACAAGAGATATTGGTATGTACTCTTCTAGATTCGTAGGATCTTTTATCTTAGGTACGAGAGCAATAAATGAGCAATTACACCCTTTTGGAATTCTTCCTGTGCTCTCAAAGCTACAAACCGCTTCAAGAATGTCAACCTTGATGATTTCCCAACAACTTTTGATGAAGTTGAAGTTAAAGCCATCTGGCCCGGAACTTTTTGATCCTTCACACTGCCATACAACCTTTCTTACCTCTCCTTCTGAAATCTTTGTGATGAGCCTAACATTTTCTTCTTGTGAAAGACTCAAAAAATGTACATTCCCTAGCCTGACCTTATAGTAAGGTGGCTCTGAGAATCATTTTTCAAAACAATTTGCTAGCCTCATAACGAACAATTTCGGGTTCCTCATTCCACACCCCATCCACAACCACACCTTTGATTTGGTTTGACAGTCTCCTTCAAGAAATAGTTGAGTGATAGAATTTTGTATTAGAGTCTCCTAGCTTGATTTCCTTAAGCTCGCTTAAAAGGTGAACTCTCTTCCTTCTTTCCTCCTCACTCAGAGGTGCAATTTTCTCTCTTTTTTTAGAATAAATATTCCCAAAAGCTTGTATATTCCAGATTTTTAGATCATATTTCAGCATCTTTAACTTTTCCTTACACCTGACCATCCCATCTCCTGCCATCACATACGAGCTCTACTTTCTTTGTACCAAATCTACAAATCCTCTTTCTGCCAGCCATGTGTCTAAAACTTGAAAAGGCCTTGGACCTTAGTTTACCTGATTATTTTTAACAATTATTGCAGAGTGATCCAAAACTTGTCTTGTACGGACGTACTGTTTGCTTCATGGCCAACAATCAAACCACTCCTGAGAGACCAACACTCTGTCCAATCTACTCATTGCCTTCCCGTTCGGTCTAAACCATGTGAACTTTATACCAACTAGTGGCACATCAAGCAACATGTTCTCATCAATACACCCATTAAACCCATCCATCTCTCTTTTTTTCCTCCCATAAGAATTTATGCCTTTTCTCTCATTTAGAGACCTCACCGCATTAAAGTCTCCAATTACACACCACTTAAAGCTTGTTTGTGATTGTGAATGCCGAAACAGAGTTAGCTTGTCCCATAGCAATTTTTTCTCCTCTCAAACACATGAAGAATATACGTTAATAATTGTAACCATTGAGTTTGTCTTTACATGTTTACCAAGCACCACTACAAATCCTTCTCCAATTTTATGACTGTCGTACTCAAAACCAGATTTGTGCCACATAGTTAAAATACCTCCACCTCCATTTTGAGCCTCCTTATGTATCCATCCAACCTCATTACTACCCCATAAAGAGAAACACATAACTTCAGAGAAAGAACTTACTTTTGTCTCTAGTAGGCACATCATCTCTAACCCGTCCTTATTTATTAGTCCTTGGATATTGTACCGACCAGTCCTCGGACACCGAGAACAGCTAGTAATGGTGAGCCACATCAGTTGGGTCCCACAGCATGGGCCAGAGCCACGTGGGATGGGTCCCACAGGTAACGTGGACTGGTGGGTGAATAGTCATCAGCATGTCGATCACCAGAGTGGACTGAGGTGTCCTCGTCACTCAGCAGGGCAATGAGGCCTCGGCAACAAAGTGTGACAAGGTGACATCGGTCTTGGGTATTTGAACAACAGAACTAGAATATCTAAGGTAGGCCCCAAGGGACTACCAGTGATCAGTGAAATGCCCAAAGGTAGAGAGAGGCCTAAGTCACGAAGCGTCCATGCGTGTGGCAGGGAAAGCACAGCTAGGTGCAGAGTCTTGAGGGGTTGAGTACTCATCAGAACTAGGGTTTCCCAGTAAGGCTACATGCATGGCACGTGAACAGTGAAGGCGCTCCCAGGACAGGTGGCCCCAGAGACTAGGTGCACGAGGGGGTACCCAGGTGGCCATCTTGTTAGAGTTTTGCACTCTAGTTAAGGAAACCTTATGTGCTAGATTACCCTAAGCCTGGGTGATAGCGACACAAGGGTATTCTTGTAAATCCTAAATATGGGTAACGGCATAGAGGAAACCCTAGACTATATAAAGGGTAGTAAAATATTTCACAAAGGTATGCAGTTTCTAGACCTAAACACGGATACTGAATACACCTGTTGTGTTTGCCCTAGTTTTTTGACTTGAGCGTCGGAGTGTAAACGACCTCTAGGGCGCCTTTTTCAATCTTGCAGGTGCAGGTTGTTTTGAGACAGCAAAGCATAATCCAAGGTGTGGAAAGGAGGCGCGTGATTATCGTAGAGTCAACCGACAGGAGAGTCAACCGGTAAGAACAGATATAATTCCACTTCCCTCCTTCCCATGCCTCTAATGTTTAGAGTACCAATTAACATGGATAACCTTGTACACCCCGTGGACCGTTCCTTAGCTTGCGATCCCTCACCTCCGTATCTTCTAATTCTTGTATGATCATTTCCTGGTCACCTTCATACGTAACCCCCAATTCTTTTCCCAATTCCCAAATTCTCAATGGGTTTGAGAGGTCATTTTTACTCCAAAATAGACGATTGCAATTTAAAATATTTGAGTCTGAGATGCTTTGACTCGAGCGAGTTACCTGATTGACGAGTTTTACTGGGTTCTCCTTTGAAGAACCTTCTTCCTCCATCAGATGCACCACAGCTCCCGTTGTTTCCGTCCATTGGAGTTTCAAAAAGCTTCCTCTTAAGAATCGCCTCCGTTTGGCCATCATTAACGACCAAAGCCTTGTCGAAGGCTCCTTTCATTGGATCTTCTACACCTCTAGGACTTCGTCTGCTATTGTTGGGGATCAAAGATAGGAGTTGTGGGCGTTGTCTCTCGCATCCGCTCATTTTCGTAAGAGGGGAGAGAGAAGATTGTCGATTCCGGGTAAGGATCACGGTTTCTTGAGACGTCCTCTTCCCTTCCTCCTCCATGGTTTACCGCTCTCCTGTATCTTGGTATATTAACGTGTAAGATACAGTCTCCTACTCTTACCCTATCCATCTCTTTGACTAGTCGATGAGCATTACGGACATCTAGGAATCTCACAAACCCAAAGCGCTTACCCCATGCATTCAACCTCTTTGCTATAAAAACTTCAAAAACTCTTCCCCATTTCTGAAAAAACTTAAACATTTCACGGTAACCATAAGCATATGGGAAGTTAGAGAAAAAGAACGTAGTATGACTCTGGCGATTGGAAGTTGTTCCTTTCCCTTTTTCAAACCTAACATCTCCCCTTGAATTCTTCATGGTGCTCTCACTTATAAGTATTTATTAATCTCTCCTTATATTAAGCACTAAATATACAATGTCTTTCTTTCCATATAATAAATATTTTTCTAGCTTTTGCTATCATATCCAGCCAAAATTCTTTTTCATATGATTTCCCCAACTAGAATGCCTAGATACTTAAACAGAACATTCACGATTCTACAATTTAACATCACTGAAAATCTTTCTGACATCCTATGATGCACTTCTATGCCTTCTAATTTACTTTTAAGGAAGTTAACTTTAAGTTATGTTTTTGCCGGTTGACCCGCCTGTCGGTTGACTCACGACACTCACACGCCTCCTTCCTCACGTTGATATGTGCTTGGTTCTCTCGAAGCAATCTGCACCTGCAAAAGAGAAAGGGGGCGCCCTAGAGGCCGTTTGCACTCCGACGCTCAAGTCAGTGTAGGGCAAGCAACACCAATTGTATTGAGTTTCTCTCTGTGTTTAGGTCTAGAAACTGCGTACCTTTGTGAAGTATTTTACTGTCCCTTATATAGTCTAGGGTTTACTGCGCCGTTAGCCCTCATTAGGGTTCACTGCGCTACTAGCCATATTTAGGGTTTACTAGAATACCCTTGCGCCGCTATCACCCAATCTTAGGGTAATCTAGCACATAAGGTTTCCTTTCCTGGAGTGCAAACTCTAACAGGGTGACCACCTGGATGCCTCTTTGTGCACCTAGTCTCTGGGGCCACCTGTTCTGGGAGTGCCTTCACTGTTCACGTGCCATGCACGTAGCGTAACTGGGAAACCCTAGTTCTGATGAGTACTCGACCCCTCAGGACTCTGCACCTAACTGTGCTCTCCCTGCTACCTGCATAGGCACTTCGTGATTCAGGCCTCTCCCTACCTCTGGGTATTTAACTGGTCTTCTCCCAAGGCCGATGTCACCTCGTCTTCACCCAAGGCCTATGTCACCTCGCCATACTCTGAGTGGCGATGACACCTTAGCCCATCCTGGTGGTCTGACGACTACTCACCCTTCCCTGTGGGGACACGCTGATGACTAATCACCCTTCTCTGTGGGAACATGTTGACGACTACTCACCCTTCCCTGTGGGGACGCACCGATGACTGATCACCCTACTCTGAGGGGAATACTCTGAGGGGAATGACTGATCACCCTTCTCTAAGGGAACACACCGATGATTGATCACCCTTTAATCCAAGCTGCCTGCGAGGTCCACTCCACGTGGCTTTGGCCTATGCTGTGGGACCCAACTGACGCGGTTCGTCCTTTATTACCTGTTCTCGGTGTCCGAGGACTGGTCGGTACAAGTTATAATGCCAATTTAAAACATGTATAACTACAATATTCTAGATTTCAACTCTACTTAGTATCATCAATAAATTGCAATTTGTTTCTTTCCCACTTTAACTTTTAAAGTCTAAAAATTTTTTCATCTTTGTCTGTCTCACTAAAATAAGAAAGAAGAACGGAGCTAGCGAATCTCCTGACCTAATATCTTTAGAAAATATAATCAATTCCTTTCATTAACTAGAAAAAAATAAATAGAAAAAAATAGATGACGATTTTAAACATTTGTTGATCCATTTAATCCATTTATGATAAAATTATAACATTTTCATAATATATATGAGAAGTTTTCTTAAAGTCTATCTATACTATGATGCTCTTAACACCCAATTTCGTCTGGATAATGAAAATTGTTAAATAAAATAAAATAAAATGATTTAAGGAAAAACACAAAAATGACAAAATTTAAAAATATAGTAAATATTAAAAATGATTAAACTGAAAAAACAAGAAAAATATGTTTTATTTAATTTGACAAAACTGTTAAACATATTAAATAAAATATTATAATTTATGAAAAATATATTAAAATATTAAAAAAGTGAATTGAAAAAATAGAAAAAATATGTTTTTATTAAATTTTAAAAAAAATTCAAAAATATTAAACAAAATGTTTTTTATATCAAATATATTTGAAAACAAAAATATATAATAAAAATATCTATAGTGTAAAATAAAACTTTTATAATATGATTTATTAATAAAAAATAATAATAAAATTTTAAACTGTAACCACTCTCTCTTGCCTCCCATTTTTCAATCTCCCACACCACTGATTCATACCTCAACTCCCCTCTCAACCTAGGCTTCAGTTTTTAATTTTGAATAATTTTTTTTTGCATTCTAATAGTAACAAACAACCATTCAACAATCATTTCTTGGAATAAAATAAAATAATAATATTATTATTTAACTAATTGTTTTTAAACTTTTTTTTATGAGGAAAAAAAATTATTTGAACTGGTTGAAACTAGTGTCAAGATTGGATAATGATATTTTGACACTATTACTATTCTCTCACATCTAAATTATAATTCTCTATATGTTATTATTTTATTATAATATTTTATTTATTAGTATTTTATTATAAAGAATAGTTGTTAAGTGAATGTAGATGAAATATAGAGTGCGAAAAAGATATTTTCTGTCTAAATTATTCACTTTGGTATTAAATATATATATATATATATATATATATATATATATATATATATATATATATATATATATATATATGATTGGACATATATTTTTTTATTAAAATATTTTAGATCAATTTTTTTTGAATTTAATTATTTAGTTTACACTAATTTTATATATTAAAGAGTCGTTTATATCTGTGATTATATATATATATATATATTTTGTCTAGTAATTAAAATATATCTATATTTTTAATATGATAAGTAAAATAATTTTATATTAATTTAACTTAATTTAGATATTTGTATGAACAAACACGTCCTCTTATATTTAATATTCAATAAAATTAAATTAGTAAATAAATAAAAGATAATTGTTTGAGTGTATCATCTTATATTCAATATCTTATTCTAATATAATAATTTAGTTTAAAAATATATATATTTTCTTCTAAATAAAATTATGCAGTGAGTTACAATATTAATGTATAGTTTATACTATTTTCGCTGTTGTATAATTTGTACGAGTATTAAGATTGCACTATCTTGTACTCTAAATGACGACGTGAATTATAAAAAACATAAAATCTCAAAAAATATTAAAATTTCAAAATTAAATAATTTATCAACACACATATCTTTTTACAAAAAAAAAAAAAATACATAATCCTTTATTTTTCATTGTGAATGGAAAAACAAATATGATCAATCATTGTCGGGCTAAAAAAAAATTCATTACAAATATCTTTTTATACATAAAATTGCGTAACCCTAAATTTTTCAGTAAATTCTTCCTGCACCTCCATGTTTTCCTCTTGTATCCCTATATTTTCTTCTTGCACCCCATATTTCCAAAAATACCAAATTTATCCCATATTTTTTATTGATGTTTTTTTTTTTTTTAATTCTAGAATGTGGAATTTGGAGACTTTTTAGATTATAGAATCCAAAAATTAATATTTGTGACTTTTTGTATTTCAGATTGCACAATCCAAAATTCAAAATTTGTATTTGGGATTGTGTAATCCAGAATGAAAAAATTGTATTCTAGATTGTGCAATCCGGAATACAAATTTTCTAGAATGCAAAATTTGTATTCTGAATTGTGTATCCATAATACAAAGTAATCTAGAATGAAAAATTTGTATTTTGGATTGTGTAGTTCATAATACAAAATAATCTAGAATGCAAATTTTGTATTCTTGATTAACAGTTCCTTTGTCTTTTCCAAAGTTTGTCGCCCTCAAATGCATTTATCTTTTGTCCTTTATGAATGCATATATATTGTTATCGGTCAATTATTTTATGTAGCACTTTCTCCCTTCTCTTTGATAACATTTTAAAAATTGTCTTATACACACTTCCCATTAATGATATAGGTTGAACTTATTCAACATTTATGGATTATCAATATTAGGTATTAGATTAATAAAAGATGCATTACTTCCTCTCGGCCACTTCCATAGTTATTACAACAATTTACAACTTTTAATATATTCACTTTAATGGCATCCTAGAATTGCTTAACAAAATTGAAATTAAGAGCATCAAGTGCAAGACTTTTAATACTATCATAATCCCATACTACTTCCCTAATTTCCTCACTATAAGAAAAACATGATGTTTTGTGGGCCAAAAACGGACGAAAATAGGCAAAAACTAACGCATAAGCGTCGAATTCACGTGGGTCAACAATCCAACAAAAAAACTGCGGAAGCAAATAGACATTTTTGTAGGCCAGCAAATGCGACGCACGTTGTGTGGGCCAGGACGATGAAAAATGGATGAAAGTTTCGTCGGCCAGGCCGAGGTAAAAGGGATGCACTTGCAGCGACTTATGTGTAGGTCTAATCGGCGCAAATGTATAAAATCACCTATGCATGGTTTGGCCGATGATCTGAAAAATAAACAAGAAAAATTGGCATAAGATTTTACGTGGGTCAGGCCCACGCAAAAGTCAACGAATACATTAATTAATATAAAAAAAATAAAAGCTTGCGTGGACTTTGCCGACGCATAAATGGTAGCAAAAAAAATCATTTTTTGTTCTAGCCATTTTACCCTGTAAGACATACCAACAAATCAAATTCAGAATTCAACATCATAAATTGCTATCATTCACACCACATTCATAATACCAAAATCATTCAAATAGTTAAATAAAGTCATTCAGATAATTTGATCCATTCAAATATTCAAAGGGAATATGAATACTTAAAACAAAACTTAAAATTAAAATTGTACTTTACAATCTTACTAAAACTACTAAAACTTAAAATGTTTGATAATTAAATTACATAAAAGAATGTAAATGAATATATAAAATGGATCTCATAGTGATGTGATTTGTGAAAACCTGTAAAAAAAATACAAACAATGTCAATAAATAAATGTAAATAACTAAAATACTCAGTATATAATAAAAATGTGAAATAATTAAAACTTACAGTCTGAGATGCACTTTAAGGGACAGGCTAGTCATCTTGCTCTGGATCATACTCGTGGTCGTATTGAATTGTGCTAGTGGAAGCATTTATGTCACGTTCCATTGAGATAAGTTTTTCCTTTATAACCTTCATTTCGTCCTTCAAGTGCATACTTTTGACCCCACATACTAAGTTCAGCACGAAGCATTTGATTTTCAATCACATGATCAGATTGTGAAGTGCTAGAAGCAGAGGGTTGAGTGAGGGAAGAAACTCCTTGGTGGAAGTTAGCAGTCAAGTCTGCCGTACCATACACTCTAACTCTAGTCTTTCCTCCAACAACTTCCTTCCAAGTTTGAAACTTTGTTGCAGGATCAAGTTGATGGACATCAGTTCTAGAGTCCTAAGAACTAAATCTACATTATTACAAGATATTTAATGAAAAAAAAATTAAAAACACAATTTCCTAAATCATTTCTAAACAGTAATGAACTTTTTTCCAAAACAAATTATGATTTTTTTATTAATTCCATATCCTTTTGTTAATTAATTCTCCAAATATTTTCAGCAATATTCTATCAATTATTAAACTCAAACTTTAATTCCATTATCATTCTAAAACAACTTTAACAAAAGTCCATATTAACAATCTATACAAATTAAAAAATTTAGAAATATGTCCATTAACTTGTTTAGAAATTTTGGAATTTTAATCTCATCATAATGACTAACACATTAAAAATTTAAGTTTTAGTTAAGCCAAATGTGGGTGTTATTAGATTCACACAACAACATTCACAAACCAACACGACCCAGCAGAGAGCACCAGAGCAACAAAGCAATAAAATTAATTAAAAATTTTTGAAATTTTAAAACTTTACATGTCCAAGCTGACCTTCATGAAGCAGGAGGTGGAGCTCAACAACGATGGTGAAGGCTGGAGCTGAAATGAAAAATAAGAAAAAAACTTAGAGCAGGAGCAGCAATGGAGAATAAGCAAAAGATGAAGATCAAAATAGAAGAAGAGAAGACAACCACTACACAATGTCGGACCAGTAATAGCGACACGGTGCAATGGACAACGATGACAAGTGTAGGAGGGGAGTGGAGTGCTTACGGCAATTGTGGAGTGCTTACGGCAATTGTGGAGTGCAGTGGCAATGGTGGAATGCAGCGGCGACGATCGAGTGTAGGGGGACGGTGGAATGCAGCGGAACAGTGGAGTGGAGCGGATAGTGGAGGTAGAGTGTGAAAGAGAGGAAAAATAGAAAATTTAAGTTTTTTGATTTGGGAGAAACTAAAGTGAGTGGGACAACGTGAAATTTTTTGTTTAGATATGTAGACTATGCGTCGGACGTAGCCGATCAGACGCATAGCTTTTATAAAACTTAATTTAATTAAAAAATGAATTAAAACTTTAAAAATTAAGTTAAAACTATAAAAAATTTAATTCAATTTATTTAAAAAAATATTTTAAATTTATACAAAAAATAAATTAATTTTCATGTATAAAAGAAATGCATTTAATTTATACAACAAAAAACTTTCTTTAATTTATACAAAAAAATTAATTTAATTTATAGAAAATAAATTAAATTAATTTATACAAAAAAATTTATTTAATTTATAAAAAAAAAATCATTTGATTTATACAACAAAAATTTAATTTAATTTATACAAAAAAAATTTATAAAAAAACAAATTGTACAACATAAAATTAATTTAATTTATACAACAAAAAATTAATTTAATTATATAAAAAATTATTTTTAATTTACGTAAAAAAAAATAATTTAGTTTATACAAAAAATATTCATTTGATTTATACAACAAAAATTTAATTTAATTTATACAAAAAAAAACTTAATTTAATTTATACAACAGAAATAAATACATAATTAAATTCAACTTTGGTTTGGAAAACCATTTATCCCTACAAGTGTTCTTCCTATCTACTATTATCTAAAAATAATCAATAAATAATCAATAAATAATCAATTTATTAATTTCTTGATGAAATCAAAAAATAACTTTTGATGTGTGATATTGAAAAAAAGGTTCCCTATCAATAATTTCATCAAATTAAATATAACATCTACTACCACGGATATCAATGAACTCTATTATTGAAATTACTCATGAAACCCTCTTTTAGCGTTTACAATCGAGTTCTTAGTTCAATTCTTACCTTATTAACTACAATAAAAAAAAAGTACATATGCTCCACCCAAAATGTCAATGGGCTAGGGTTATGAACTTATAATCCAAAATCTAATAATCAACTCTATTCCATGATTCTAAATTCATTTTATAGCAAACCCAATCGAAATGGAGTTATATATGTTACATTTATTAATAACTAAGTCTACTAAAATTACTATGTTAAAGACCTATTATTAATGCAATGAGAATTGTTTTACATGGTACAACCTTTATGTTCTTTAATACGAAGTCAATGACATATAGTAAAAAAACCTAAATCTATGAATCTGTTCTTTAGTGCATTGGAAAACTATATTAACACATTTATATGGAATATTGCACACGTGTCATCTCGTGACCCAAAACTTATTACATTATTATGTGTTTCAGTTGAAAAACATCAATTTTTTTGGAGATCATATTAAATAATTATAACAATTGCATTTATAGAACATGTGGTCAAGTTTGGGGCAATCTTAGAATTAAGAATAAGTTACTTATTCACACACTTATAATAAGTTACTCTTAATATGTTAGTATCATAAACATTCTTAATAAATCTTTAAAATGATCTTATGTTTCATTTATGAGAAGTAAGATCTTTTAAATCACAATAGATATCAAAGTAAAATCACTAATTCATTTATCCATTACACAAATATGACATTCAAATTTATTTAAATTATCAATAAAGTTCTATCTCACTTTTTATTTTCTTAAGTTTACTTTCAGATTTTAAGATAAATTGATTCTCTATTTTTAAATACATCCATTACATTTTACATTAACTAATTACTTCGTTCATATTCCTAAATTTATGTATATTTTACATAATATTTACAAAATTTAAATATATATTTCTTTTTACTCAATTATTATTTTTCTACATCTTTCAATTTTTTATAAACTTTATAGGATAATTTAAACCCTTAATCAATTTAATAAATTTAATTTAACTAATTTATATCAAAATTTAAATACTTATTATAATATTATAAATTAAATATAATTAAAATAATTTTTTTAAAATTAAAGTATTTTATACATTTATAAAAATTTATAAAATTTAAATACATATTTTCTTTTACTCAATTATTATTTTTCAACATTTTTCAATTCTTTCTAAACTTTCTAAGATAATTTCTTTAAATAATTTAAAATCAAACACTTAATCAATTTAATAAATTTAATTTAATTAACATATATCTAAATTATTAAAATTAAAAAATTTATTACAATATTAAAAGAAATGAAATTTAAAATAAATACAATAAAATATTAAAAATTAAAATATTTATTACCATATTATACATTAAATAAATTTAAAATAAATAAACTTTAAAAATTTAAATATTAAAATATAAGTATGCGCGATTATGATTCACACAATATTTTTTCTTACAACTTGTCGGTTTAGCCAACGAAAAATGAAATTATTATGTTTTTTTTAAATCTCTTCATGTGTCAGTTATGCGTCGAATTACTTTGCGTTAGTTTTGCGTAGATTTGATTGACAGAAAGTGGTCCACTTCAAATCCACACAAAGATTTAAAAGTTAATGGTCTGTGTTTTCTTTGTAGGTATCATACTTACCCCAACACCTCTTAATTGTATCTGTAAAATTTCTATTTGTATGTCACACATCTAAATACCTAAAAGTTTTATATCCTCAATCATATATTTAGCTATCAAAGCAAAATGGTTAGAGATGGTTCTATCTAGCCTACTCTTTATTGTCTAATTAGTAAGTTTAAGAATTTCTTCCATACTCTTTGAAGTGGCTTAACACGCAGTACACATTTTTATCGTCCTTCTACTATACTCAGTAGCTTTTCCCACATTCTTTTCATTATGCAAGCTCGAGAAATATAAATTTGCTACACTTAGTTGTTGGCATTTTTCATCCTATTTCTCTTGTAATATTATATATCATTTTCCATATCTTGAATTTGACATTGTAGATTTATTTTTATTCTAGGTACTCGGTACACATCCATCTCCATTTTCAACAAGATTATATACCCATTATATATTACTATTTCCCCCACATTGCATGACACTGCTCGTATGTTATTGTTACTATTTTTGTTTCTTGTAAGGATATCATGTCTAGGTCTTCATTTGCAATATTTTCTCTTATGTATCTACCTTTTGATGGTCCCCTAATCCTCTTATATTTAAGCTGTTATGATCCTCATTAATATCTATCATTATTCCCACCCTGACTTTTATTTATTCTTATTATTACGTTTTCTTCTTCTATCAGTGTTTTCCTTCTCCAAGGTTCCATTCTCTAAAACATTCTTTGTCATTCTTGTGTTTAGCTCGTTGTGCTCCTCTCTACCATTTTTAAAAAATGTCACTCTTAATAATTATTTGTTGCACTCAGAGGGAATCAACGTTGCCACCACTATTGACCACCATAGTTTAACTAGGGTCCCATATCTGCTGGCAAAGCCACCGTGGAGCGTCTTTGTTTGGTTGCGATTATGCAAAATAGCTTGAGCTCCTGTACTCTGACCAGATGACTTTTGAATATCTTTGGCTCTGAAGGAACACGAGGAGGATTCATCATCTGGCATTAAATCTTTAACCTCGTGATCCCCATAGATATATCGTGATCCCCACATCTAACTCGTGTTCTTCTATTTCCTATGATAGTTTCTTTAAATAATCACGTTCATACAAGGGCAATCCACCTATAAAAGATTACAATTATTTTGATAACATATTTGAAAGTTTAAGATTGACTAATTATGTTTAAGATACCGAAAGATGAAGCTAGATCGTACTCTTGTTGCACATGTGAAAAGACAAATGATTTTCCAAAAAAAATAAAATTACTAGGTAAAAGTGTAAAATATAATAAAACAAATAAAAGAACGGCATACAAGCTCGTGGAAACATCTACAATAGCAACGAAGAATCAGTTAAGAAAATAAACAATATATTTCTTCACTATTCACTATCCTGCAAAAATTAAAGAGACCCACCCAACTCACTTTTAACTTTTTCTTTTAGCGGTTCACTTCCTCTTCCAGAGATGTGTATCGGACCACTAATTCCAATTTTCTCATACTCTATCATTCTTTTTCTTTTATTTTCATCTTATTTTTTAATATCTATTACTTCAACGCAATTTTTATTTTTGTTTCAGTTAGTTGTTTTTTTTAAAATAATACATTTAATTCCATGAACTGTTCCCTATTATTTTTCTTCTCCATTTTATACACTATGTCGTTTATTTTATATATACCAAATAATTAACAAGAATTATCTTTTGAAGTAGACAAGAAATGGAGGAACCTAGACTTTCAGCATGTCTACACGGCAAACGGTGCCTTGTATCCAGCAAGCTTTTTTTCATTCTATCTTGATAAGGAACTAAGAACAAAACAAATTCGACATTTTTCACCCTGTTTTTCTTTTATCAAACTATACCATTAGAACTAGATAGCTATTTTCGTAAAAATTAATGAAAGCATTGTAGCACTATATAACTACGCAGCATTGAAAAAAAAAAGACATAACATATAAAGTGGCTTTTCAGTATATAAACCCACCAACCCAGAACACTCTAACCATGGCTCCAAGCTTAAGCAAAACAGTGCAACTAGGTTCGTTGGGTCTGGTCCACGACAATTCACCCATGTCCATAACCTTAAACGGATCCAACTTTCTCGCTAACGGCCACCCTTTTCTGACGGAAGTCCCGCCCAACATAATGGCCACCCCTTCGCCCTCGCTGTATTCCAAACCCACCGACACGGTGGTGGGTTGCTTCGTGGGGTTCCACGCGGAGGAGGCCAGGAGCCGCCACGTGGCGCCTCTGGGGAAGCTGAGGGGCATAAGGTTCATGAGCATATTCCGGTTCAAGGTTTGGTGGAGCACGCAGTGGGTGGGAAGCAACGGCCACGAGGTGGAACACGAAACCCAAATGATCCTTCTCGACAAGAATGACTCGCTGGGTCGCCCCTACGTGTTGTTGCTTCCCATTCTCCAAGGCTCCTTCCGAGCCTCCCTCCAACCTGGGTTAGATGAGTACGTGGACGTTTGCGTGGAAAGCGGGTGCACACGTGTCACTGCCTCCAGCTTCGAGAGCTGCCTGTACGTCCATGTAGGCGATGATCCGTTTCGGTTAGTCAGAGAAGCAGCGAAGGAGGTTAGAATGCATTTGGGGAGTTTCAAGCTTCTGGAGGAGAAAACCGCGCCAGGTATATTAAATTTGATTATGATGATAATTTAAAAAAAAAAAAAAAGATTTAGTTTCTAATTTAATGATTTGATTATTTTTTGCAGCAATTATAGAGAAGTTTGGTTGGTGTACGTGGGACGCGTTTTACCTGAAGGTGCATCCTTCAGGGGTGTGGGAAGGGGTGACGGGCCTTGTGGAGGGAGGGTGCCCTCCGGGGATGCTCCTAATAGACGATGGGTGGCAATCAATTTGTCACGATGAGGATCCCGTAACAGACCTAGAGGGTGTGAACCGAACCTCCGCAGGGGAGCAAATGCCGTGCAGGCTCGTCAAGTTCGAGGAAAATTACAAGTTCAGGGATTATCGCAGTGTTGAGGGGTGTGAGAAGGGTTTGGGCGCGTTCGTTAGGGATTTGAAGGAGCGGTTTAGGAGCGTGGAGCAGGTGTATGTTTGGCACGCGCTTTGTGGGTACTGGGGTGGTGTCAGACCTGAGGTTCCGGGCATGCCTGAGGCTAAGCTTGTTACTCCGAAGCTCTCGCAGGGGTTAAAAATGACGATGGAAGATTTAGCGGTGGATAAGATTGTGAACAACGGTGTGGGACTTGTGCCACCACATCTCGCTCACCGTTTGTACGAGGAGCTCCACTCGCGTCTGGAATCGGCGGGAATTGACGGCGTCAAAGTTGACGTTATACATGTAAGAAATATTGCCTCTAGAAATTATAATATACAACCAAAATTAATTATATAATAAAAACGTCTGCATATTAAATCATTTTAAATAATATTTATTCGAGATTATATACTGGTTTAAACATAAAAGTATTTTTGAAATACAATACTAAATGGGTTGAATTAGTTAATTTCATGGTACTTTTTTTTGTTTACATTGGAATCAAAGAAAACATTTTTAAGAATCCAATAGACTAGTGTAGGTTTTGATTTAGCAGCAGCACTACGTTAAGTTGAATATTTTGTTTTTATTTACGTTTAGTTTAATAGGAGCATATACACACACTACTATTGTCGTAATTGCAGGGTTGAAACATGAAAGCCAAATTGTCTCAACTAGAAATGGTTTGTCATGAGATTGAGAAGGTTTCTCTTTCCATTGGCACTATTTCTTTCCTACTACATCTGGTAAGTATACAGGACCTTGCCAAAATTAGTATCTCAACTCATAACTATCAACAACCTTTCCAACTTCATTTCATAGTTGAGGTATCATTTTACGAAGAAAATCTTTTATTTAACCATTGTTAATTTTTTTTAAACAAATATTAATTTTGGATCATTTCATTAGTGTATATTGATATTTTATACTACCAGCATGATATATTATACTAGGAACGGTTTAAAATCTTTTACGTTATGAAAATTTAGAAATTATTATTGACGTGATTTGGAAATAATTATGGTAAAACTCAATACACTTTTTGTATGATCTATAATGAAATGTTAGTATATAAAATCATTTAACATTTTCCATGCATAGACTATTTTTTTTCTAAATGAATAATTTAAAGGCGACTCACTCTTTTTCTTTTGTTGGGTTTGAGAATAAGTATTAAGCCCAAAAATGTAGTTTTATGAAAGTAAAACACTAAACAAAACATAGATATTTGTTTAGATGGTTTTGAAGTATAATATTTCGTGATTTGCACCCTGTAGTTGCTGGAAATGCTCTCCGAGGAATTCGGTGGGCGTGTTGAGTTAGCCAAAGATTATTACAAAGCACTCACTGCATCGGTGAAGAAGCATTTCAAAGGCAATGGAGTCATTGCAAGCATGGAGCATTGCAATGACTTTTTTCTCCTTGGCACCGAAACCATAGCTCTTGGTCGCGTAGGTAATACCACTTATAAGTTATAATCAATCGAAACTTCAATTTTCATCACATATTAGGAGATTGTGTCTATATTTAGTTTTGCATCGGATCAATTCAAACTTGAATTCATGATTTGCTTCTAAGCTGAAACTCCAGTTTTATATGCAAATTGTGGATATCAGAGTCTAGACCTTGAACCAAACACACTATTTCTGAATTCTGAAACTTGAATAAACCTAAATTTTCTACCCATAACAACTGATTCATATAGGAGATGATTTTTGGTGCACTGATCCCTCTGGGGATCCAAATGGAACGTACTGGCTCCAAGGGTGTCACATGGTGCATTGTGCCTACAACAGCTTGTGGATGGGAAATTTTATTCACCCGGATTGGGACATGTTTCAGTCTACTCATCCATGTGCTGAGTTCCATGCTGCTTCTAGAGCCATCTCTGGTGGACCCATTTACGTTAGTGATTGTGTTGGAAATCACAACTTCAAGTTGCTCAAGAGCCTCTCTTTGCCTGATGGTTCCATCTTGCGTTGCCAACACTATGCACTCCCCACTCGAGACTCTTTGTTTGAAGACCCTTTACACGATGGGAAAACAATGCTCAAAATTTGGAATCTCAACAAAGTAAGCCACCCTATTGAGTTTTATTGAATATTTGACGTAAAAGTTTGTGCAGATCATGAATGAGTGCTGATCATGACACCCAGTTGAGTTTTATTAACTAATCATGATCGTAAACCATGTAATAATCCTTTTATACTTGAAGAGACATATTATTTTTCATTCATATATCATGACATGATTGTTTGAATAAGTTGTTTTGATCACACCACAATGGCTTTGGAATTGTTATTTAACTTTTTATATCTTCGTTTTGTCACAGCATACAGGTGTTTTGGGTTTATTTAATTGCCAAGGAGGAGGGTGGTGTCCTGTGACTCGGCGAAACAAGAGTGCCTCTGAATTCTCACACGCTGTGACATGTTTGGCGAGTCCTCAAGATATTGAATGGAGCAATGGAAAATTTCCAATGTCCATAAAAGGGGTGGATGTGTTTGCTGTGTATTTGTTCAAGCACAAGAAAGTGAAGCTGATGAAGTGGTCTGAGAAATTGGAAGTTTCACTGGAGCCATTTAGTTTTGAGCTGTTGACAGTGTCTCCAGTGACACTGTTATCAAAGGGGTTAGTTCAATTTGCTCCAATTGGATTAGTGAACATGCTAAACTCTGGTGGTGCCATTCAGTCCCTGGAGTTTGATGATGACACAGATGTGGTGAAAATTGGGGTGAAGGGTTGTGGGGAGATGAGGGTGTTCTCATCAGAGAAGCCAATTAGTTGCAAACTAGATGGGGTAGCTGTGAAATTTGATTATGAGGATAGAATGGTGAGAGTCCTAGTTTCTTGGCCTACTTCTTCAAAATTCTCTATGCTTGAGTTTTTATTTTGATCCCTATTACTAAAGGGGATTTTGGAATGCTATGATGTTAAACTCTGTTTTTAAGCAATAACATCTTTATCTATTTCTTTCTTTACCAAGTGTTTTTATAAGGCAATATGTTCTACAGTGAATACACCTAACATCCTAATAAATTAATATTTTAATTATTTTTATTTTATTTTTTAATTTAAAATATTATTGTTTTTCACTGTTTGGATTGTTAAAGAAATTTTTTCCTATGTTCTAACTTGTGGATAAGTTGTGTAGAGATTCAAAATTCATTTTCAATTAATTACAAGAAATTATCTTCTTTTACTTAACTCTCTTTCGATAGTAAAAACTATCCACCTATGAGTTATTCATAAATTATAAATCTTCGTTTTCGATTTTAAACATTAGTGTTTGCAATATTTACTGAGTTTCTTTGAGATCCCAAACTTCTTCACTGAGCATTATTTTTTATTTATTATAAAAATACTATTTAAAATTTAATTTGAATTTAAAATTGAAGGTTGTTTTTAGATAAATTAAAATTTATAATTATTAAAATTTTAATCATTTTTTTACCTTTTTAATATTTCAATTTTGGCATTTTTTTATCAATAATACAATTAGTTGTGTTATTTTATTTTAATTTCTTAATGTCTTTCTCATTTTTTAAATGAATGATGAAAACGAAAAGCTACTTTTATTTGTGTCTTAGGAGTGACAGAGAACTTACTATAAGTAACTTATTAAAATATAATTTCATTTGTAAGTAATTTATAATATAATTTCATTTGTAAGGTATCTTAAAGGTACTTTGATTTATATACAAATTACTTTATTTAATTTGTAACTGGGATTTTTTTTATTTCTTCTATTTTAATTTTTAATTTTTTTAAATATTATTATTTATTATAAAGTTATAAAGACAAATAATTATTACATTGTTTTTATTATGTTTTGAATTATTTTTAATTTAAACTCTATATAGATCAAATTAAAATAATTTAATATTATAAATTATTCAACTAATTAATGTTTTATTTAATAATGTTAAGCGAAAATTATATATAATAAAAAATTAGAAAATGTAAATTCATTATAATAGTGTTTTAACTTAAAGATAAAAAAAATTATAAAATAAATAAAAATTAAATTCGATTAATACCATTTAATTAATTACTTTAAACAAAATGATTTATCCAAATAAAAAACTATATACAAATTTTAAAATATAAATAAAAGTATTAAACATTCAATTATTTAATAATTTAAAGTTATAATTAAATAATAAAATATTTTTGTTTAGAAAATATAAATTCATTTATATAATAAAAATTATATAATTATATATTTTTATATTTATTAAGTAGTTTATCAAATAGTATTATTTAATATTTTTAATTTAATGAAATATTTAAAAATTAAGAGTTGATAGATGAAAAATTCAAGTTAGAGCCATGAAAAACTTTATGCTTTGTTTGAATTAAGAGCGAATTTGAGATGATTTGAAGAAAAAGTGTGAAGAAAGTAAAATTGTTTGAATTAAAGTAAATAGAGTAAAAAGTATGGGATAAATTTATGAAAATTGGTGAGTGATGTGATGGGTGTGATTGAAATTATGCTTTTATTAATTAATAACAATGTAAGTTTACAAATTTATCCTTGTATTTAAAAAATATTAAAAAGTTAATTTAATTGATTTATTTATGAATTATAATTGTTTTTAATTAAATCATTATTTTGGATAATTGAAACTAACACCACTAAAAACCACACGGATAAGCACCGAGCACCTCACACGAAGCACCACCACGCACAACACGGAACACCACTTAAGCACTCTCACTTCACCACCAAACTCACACTGAGCATCACATTCACATATATAAATAACCTTACGTATTTATGGGTGTAATAAACATTCAATCACACACTGCCCACACACTTCCCAGTAAAAAAGGAGAGTCAAGAATCTTGCTTTTTCTTATGCTCTGACACTGTGCATGGCTGGCAAAAGAATCTTCATTGTTATTCACACGAGCTTTCACAAGGATAACAAAGTAATAAGTCATGGTTTACTTATCTTTCTTCATCAATCGCGACACACGAGCAAAAAACCTCCCTATTTCTTTTCCTTTCCCTCAATTCCTTTGTAATTAGTGGATACAAACAAAATCTTTCCTTGATATTCCATCCGTGTGAATAGTGTTCACCCAGAATTGATATTCCATCCGCATGAACAATGTTAATCCGAATGCAAACATGAACTTGTAGTTGTGTGTTACCATTAGCTTAAAATCAACCTCAACTATCCAACTTGTATGGACAAACCGATCCATGTAGTCTTTGATTTTTAATTTCACATATAGAAATTATTTATATATAAATGATATACATTAATATAAATATTTTAAGAAATTAATATATATATATATATATATATATTAATTTCGAATAACAATTTCTATTTAGAAGTTTAAATAATATAATATAATATAATTATTATTTTGTTTTTTTACTAAAATATATATTCTCTTAAAATAACATTATCATACGTACACAAATCCAATATTTTTCTCACAATTTAAAAAAAAAAATATCTTGATGAGTGAAGAAAGAATGATAAATATTAATTAATTTCCATGTCAATTCCAAAAATTTGCAAGACTTTTGCATCATATTAGAGCAAGCTTCAATAACTTTTTTATATCAACTACATGTCAAACCAAATGTTTTATATGAATTCTAAAAAAATCAAGTATTGAAGATTTACTCTAATTTATTTTAAAACTTATTGTATTGGTTAAGATTCAATTTAAAATAACGGAGTTTGAATGGATTTAAAAATATTTTTACAACATAAATATACATTAAATGTTGATGAAGGATGGTTAATAGTTTTGAAGATACGATCATTTGAAAAAAAAAATCAAATGAGCTTATGCATGAATAATAATAAAAAATAATATTGAATACTTTAATTTATACTAGTTATTATAATACAAGTTATGTTCACTTATTTTTGTCGAGTTTTTCTTTATCAAGAGAATACTATTAATCAAATATGGATGATTTACTATTATTTATTTCTTATAAATGAGAATATACAAAGTTACTTTTGATTTAAGGAAATACAATATGTTACTCTTAACAAGTAATTACAAGGAAATTTTCAATGAAAGGATATAAAACTTAAGCAATCCTTACACTATAGAGAATTGTTAAGGTTGGCATAAATGAAATTTCATATATGATAAGATACAAATCTTAATGTAAATGTTATGTCCACCAATAATTTGATTGATAACAATAAATAGTAACATGTTTTTGTGTGTCTAATATACCTAATGTGAGATAGGTATTAAACAAAGTCAAACATAACACAAGATGATAGTTATAAAAGTTTAGACGAAGTCATTGAAGATTGGACAAAGTGTTAGATGTATATAAAAGATAAGACAAAATCTCATAGCAAGACACATACAAAAGAGTGGGCAATGTGGTTTAAAGTCTTAGAAGATGAGTGTCTTAGACAAATAATATAAGTGTTTTGTGCTAGAAACATCATTGTGATGTAAGAATGTCTAAGAGTTACAAAGTTGACCAAGAATGCATCTCAAGAATGATTTTGACACATCACACTAGTCATCAGAGTTCGTATGGTTGTTAAAAGGATGAGAGAAATAACATAGATAAATACAATCATTTATGACAATTCAAAGCACTGATAGACACAATGTTCATCATTGCACATGGTTCCCATGACCTTATTATTCATACATTAGAACTTCTGCTAAAATCACCATCACTTATGCCAAAACCCCAACCTTGTCACTTTATTTGTAGTAATTAATTATATATTTTGTTGATTGCATCCAAGGTGATCAGTGAAAACCTTAATGGTTACGTTATAAAATTCACTTGTATTGAATCAAGAAAAAGGATACTCTAACACATATGTATGTTGATTGACTTATTCTAGAATGTCAGACAAAATAGTGATTAGAAAGAAGTCATTAAAATAGAGTATTGGCATTTCTGTCAAGGTTACAATGACAAGTGATGTAACCCTATGTTGAATCCATGTAGCTCTTTGTAATTTTTTTATATGTTGTGGTTTGATGGATGTTTTGAGTGGGTTAAATGGATGAAGAAAACTGAATGGAGAAGATGAATTTGGTTGGTGAATATAAAGACTTAGAAGAGGTGAGACCAACTCCTAAGTGATTCTAAGCTAGACACAAAACTAATGTTAACAAAGAGTGAGCAATGCAGACAAATTATGCACAAACTTGGACAACATTTCTTTATCAGTTCTAAGCTAGCTTACAAGAGGGTTAGCACTTGTATTTATAGTGCTAAGAGGTGCCAAGATTTAGAAAAGTTTAACCGGAAAACTTTTCACTCCTATCGTGACAAGTGTCCTCCTATAGTTGAAGAGAATCCTCTTCATTCTCATGGTGATAATGAGCTTTCTCTCATTAGAGAAAATCCTCTCAAATTAGAGGTTGACAAGTGGCCCTTCTTAGTTGGTGAAAATACTCTCCATTGAGAGAATGACATGTGGTCCTCATGCCTTCCTTGCCACTCCATGCTTTCTATTTACACTTTAGTAATTTATTTATGCATCCTAGATGGTTTAGAGTTGTATTGGGTTCAAGGAGGCTCAATTATAACTATAATTAGACTCACTTTTCCTATTTACACCATACTCAATTGGTCCATGAAAAATAAGCCCAATACATAACCTAAGTACAAGTCCAATTAAATCCTACACAAAAATTACCAAACTACACTACTTTATACAGATTTACAAGACTAAGAAAATGAAAAAGACTCTTAGAAATGGATACTCTAATCAAAGTTCTATCTTTTCCAATCTTCTTAGCCCAAAATTATGGTGACTTAGTTAATAAAAAAACATATTACGATGTAGTCCATGTTTTCTGTCTTAGGTTAGGGCACAAAAATTTCAAGAAATCTTGTTCCCTAAAAACATAAACATAGGAGCAAGATTAAAATATTGTCATTAAATATTTATGTGGTTCCATAATGGATAACTTTGTCCATAACTTGAATGATATGCTTAGTGATACTACAAGAAAATCATTAGATAGAAACTAATTTTAGAGACAAAAAATAATTAGTTGTTGTATTGATTAAATTAGAGACTATTTTAGAGACTAATTTTTTTTTTTGGTTTCTATATTAGTTTCTATTATTGTTAAATAGTTTCTAAATTGGTATCTAATTAGCTATCAAGGTTTTTGCTATCAAATTTAGAATCTAAATAATTGGTAGTTAAAACCTTGGTAGCTAATTAGGTACCAATTTATAAACTATTTAACAATAATAGAAACTAATTTAGAAACCAAAAATATTTTTAGTCTCTAAAATGGTCTCAAATTTAGTCAATATAGTAACTAATTATTTTTTGTCTGTTTTATTTAATGATTTTCTTGTAGTAACATGAACAAGTCTTACTAATATGACCACAAGAAAAAAAAAACCACTTAATATCTCACTCATGTTTATTTTGTGTTTACTTTTTATCCATTTCATTTAATCTTTATTTGTGTTATATCTAAGTTTTAATTAGTAATGAAAATTTATTTGAATTTATTTTCATAAATTATAAAATTTACTTGTACTACTAATTATTTACTTATACCAATATTAATAAATATTTACTCCTAATAATTAATAATAACAGAAAAGTTATAGAAACATTTTCATAAAAAAATAAATATTAAAACTTTGATATTTTAAACGAATAATTAATATTAACAAAATTTTACATATTATTACTTAAAAAATTGTTTAAAGAATAAATTTAATAATTTTCAAGTTAACTTACATAATTTTAATGGTTTTCATAAATGTATTAATTGAGTAAATAAATTTAATTTTTATTTATTATTAATTATAAATATATTCAACATTAATTTTTAATAATAGTTATACATTAAATCAAAGTACCAGTTTAGAATGATTTACAGATCCTCTTCTATTTGACCTAGGATTAAATAGCTTCATGACACTATTCTTGAACATACTTCTTGGACTGTTGGTACATGTACTTTTATTAACTTTTGGAATGATAAATGGTGTTCCACTCCTTCTTTATAATCATTGCAGAGATACCTAATGCTTCTAGAATTTCATATAGTTTCTCAATTCTGGACTAGTAGTGATTGGAGTATTCCCTTGCCATTACAACAGTTTTTTGAACATATCATTAGGCAGGAACATGATATTCCTAATTGGATTCTGGAAGATTTTGGGCGTTTCACTCTTAAGTTGGCTAGGACTTTTTCCTTGAATCTAAGAATTCTCTATGACTAGGGTAAACTCATTTGGTCTTCATATATACCTTATTCCAAAACTCTAGTTCTTTGAAAAGTTTTTCATGGGCGACTACCTACAGATCAACGCATTTAGCATAGAGATTTGCATATATATTCTATGTGTACACTCTATGAAAAGCAAGAGGAATCTATTCACCATTTATTTTTTTAATGTCCTAATGCTATGCATATTTGGAGTTAGGTTTGGCAAATTTTCCTTAGTTCTCATTTCTCTAATGTGGATTATCTCCTTTCTTTTATTAAGAGTGATGGTAGTCCTTTGGTTAATTTGATTAAACTTGTTGTGATAACTTTTTCTATTTGGATGATATGGTGAATGAGGAATTATGCTAGATTTCAAGTTAAAATTGATGTTTATAGGGTCATTTTGGTCATTAAAGATCTCGTTTGTCTAATGGATAATTCGTCTATGTTAGATATTATTAGATATTATTAGATATTATGAGATATTATAGTTATTGTTTTATATTTCATATTTATGTAATGGGCTTAGCCCATATGTTTATTTTTCTTATATAAACATAACCCTATGTGTTCAATATACACAAGGGATTTACCCTATTCTTTCTTTTCCTTTAATATGGTATCTAGAGCATAAGGTTAGGGTTCAAATTTTATTGGTGAACCCACTATTCACTGGAATTTTCCAGCCACCGCCCCACCGCCTTGCCAGAACTGCCACCGCTGCCGCCTCACCGGAGCCACCGTCGGAATCTCGCCGGAGCCGCCGCGGAATCTCACCGGAGCCGCCGCCGAAATCCTGCCGGAACCGCCGTCGAAATAGCTGCTACCGCCAATTGACTGGTGACTGGATTTAATTTTTGTCCTATATGGCTTCTTCCGCTTCCGCTGCCACTACGACTTCTTCCGCTGCCACTGCTACTGTGCAACCTTCTACTGTGGACCATACTTCAATTGATACCCCAGGCCAGCCTGCTATTTTCAATGAATTTCTTAAATGGTATGAGGATCGTCAGAACTCTAGTTCCACAGCTTTTGTTGCACATTCAGGTACATCTTTTGTTGGCCTCACTCACTCTACTTCCGTTGGCCCTTGGGTTCTAGATTCAGGTGCCACAGATCACATTACTGGTAATAAATCTTTTTTCTCTTCCCTATCTACTACGGGTTATTTACCTTCAGTTACCATGGCCAACGGATATAAGGTACCATCATATGGTGTTGGTACTATTAACCTTTTTCCTTCTTTATCTATTGACAATGTTCTTTATGTCCCTGGGTCTCCATTTAACTTATTATCCATTAGTCGTCTCACTCGTTGCCTTGATTGTGTTATTTCTTTTACCAAAGATTCTGTTTCTGTACAAGACCGGAGCTCGGGATGGATGATTGGCACCGGATGTGAGTCTCATGGACTTTATCACCTACAGATCTCTGCCCATGTTGGCGCGATTATGGATTCTCCATCTCTCATTCATGCTCGATTGGGTCATCCTAGTCTTGCCAAGATGCAGCAGCTTGTTCCAAGTTTGTCTAATGTGTCTAGTTTATCATGTGAGTCGTGTCAGTTAGGGAAACACATTCGTAGTTCTTTTCCTAGTAGTGTCTCACAACGTGCTTCATCTCCTTTTGCCTTAGTTCACTCTGACATTTGGGGACCAAGTCGTATTAAGTCTAATTTAGGATTTCAGTATTTTGTTACTTTTATTGATGATTATTCAAGATGTACTTGGGTGTTTTTAATGAAAAATCGTTCTGAGTTGTTTTCTATATTTCAACTATTTTACAATGAAATTAAAAATCAAATTGGAATTTCCATTCGCGTTTTGCGTAGTGATAATGGACGTGAGTATCTTTCTCATTCTTTTAAAAATTTTATGGCTTCTCATGGTATTCTTCATCAAACTTCATGTGCTTATACACCTCAACAAAATGGGGTAGCTGAGCGCAAGAATAGACATCTTGTTGAAACAACTCGTACTATTTTAATCCATGGTGATGTTCCTCAGCGTTTTTGGGGTGATGCTGTTCTTAGTGCATGTTATCTCATTAATCGAATGTCATCTTCAGTTTTAAATAACAAAATTTCTCATTCTATTTTATTTCCACATGACCCTCTCCACTCTTTACCTCCCAAAGTTTTTGGGTCCACATGCTTTGTTCATAATTTTAGTCTTGGTCTTGATAAATTATCTCCTAAATCACACAAATGTGTCTTTTTAGGGTTCACTAGATCACAAAAAGGATATAAATGTTTCTCACCTTCTCTAAATTGTTATTTTATTTCAGCAGATGTCACCTTCAGTGAATCTTCCCTTTACTTTAAGTCTTGTCTTTCTCCTTCTATGTCTTCATCTAATCAAGTTAATATCCCTCTTGTTGTACCTAGTGCACCTCAAGATTCACCACTGCCACCACCTCTTCAGGTGTATAGTTGTCGTCAAACGTCTCATCGTCCATCAGATGACTCTCTTCTAGTGCCAACACCTCATCCCCCTCCGGCTCTGACAGTTGAACCTCCGATAGTTGAACCCTGATCTTCCTATTGCTATTCAAAAAGGTATACGTGCTACTCGTAATCCCTCTCCACATTATACTGCTTTGAGTTATCATAGACTATCTCAACCCTTTTATACTTGTCTTTCGTCTATTTCTTCTGTATCTATTCCAAAATCTGTAGGTGATGCCTTAGCTCATCCTGGTTGGCGTCAGGCCATGCTTGATGAAATGAATGCGCTTCAGAATAATGGAACTTGGGAACTTGTTCCTTTACCATCTAGGAAATCTGTTGTTGGTTGCAGGTGGATTTTTGCTATCAAAGTTGGTCCTGATGGTACTATTAATCGTCTCAAAGCTCGTTTTGTGGCTAAGTGTTATACCCAAATTTTTGGTTTAGACTATGGTGATACTTTTTCTCCAGTGGCAAAGATGGCTTCTGTTCGCTTATTCATAGCTATGGCTGCTCTTCAACAATGGCCTCTTTATCAATTGGATGTCAAAAATGCCTTTCTTAATGGGGATTTGTAGGAAGAAATTTATATGGAGCAACCTCCCGGTTTTGTTGCTCAAGGGGAGTCTTCTGGATTGGTATGTCGTCTTCGCAAATCCTTATATGGCCTCAAGCAGTCTCCTAGGGCATGGTTTGGAAAATTTAGTAATGTTGTTCAACAGTTTGGTATGACTCGCAGTGAAGCAGATCATTCAGTTTTTTATCGTCACTCGAGTGCTGGGTGTATTTATCTTGTAGTATATGTTGATGACATTGTTCTTACAGGCAGTGATCACCATGGCATCTCACAAGTAAAACAACACCTTTGTCAACACTTTCAAACCAAAGATCTTGGCAAACTCAGATATTTCTTGGGGATTGAGGTAGCACAATCCGATAATGGTATTGTTATCTCTCAAAGGAAATATGCATTAGATATTTTGGAGGAAATTGGGTTGATGAATTCGAAATCTGTTGATACTCCCATGGATCCCAATGTCAAGCTTCTACCCAATCAGGGGGAGCCTCTTTCAGATCCTGAGAAGTACAGGCGATTAGTTGGAAAATTGAACTATCTCACTGTTACTCGTCCTGATATTTCTTTTGCAGTCAGTGTGGTGAGTCAATTTCTTAATTCTCCATGTGAAGATCATTGGAATGCCGTCATTCGTATACTGAAGTACATTAAAGGTTCTCCTGGAAAAGGTTTGTTATATTGTCATAATAACCATACTAAAGTCGTTTGTTATTCAGATGCTGATTGGGCAGGATCTCCATCTGATAGAAGATCAACTTCTGGTTATTGTGTCTCCATTGGTGATAACTTGATCTCTTGGAAAAGCAAGAAACAAAGTGTTGTGGCCAGATCTAGTGCAGAGGCAGAATATAGAGCTATGGCCTCAACTACTTGTGAGCTTATTTGGCTTAAACAGTTACTTTAAGAATTGAAATTTGGAGAGGTCCCTCAAATGACACTTATATGTGATAATTAGGCTGCTCTTCATATTAGCTCAAATCCAGTTTTTCATGAAAGGACCAAACATATTGAGATTGATTGTCATTTCATTCGAGAAAAGATTATATCGGGAGATATCAAGACTGAGTTTGTTAATTCAAATAATCAATTAGCAGATATTTTTACTAAATCCTTACGAGGGCCTAGGATTGATTACATTTGTAACAAGCTGGGTACATATGATCTATATGCACCAGCTTGAGGGGGAGTGTTAGATATTATTAGATATTATGAGATATTATAGTTATTGTTTTATATTTCATATTTATGTAATGGGCTTAGCCCATATGTTTATTTTTCTTATATAAACATAACCCTATGTGTTCAATATACACAAGGGATTTACCCTATTCTTTCTTTTCCTTTAATAGTCTAAAAGTTCTATGCGAAATGATTTGATTTCAATGTGCTTAAGTTTTTTGGTATTAATACTCGTAGTGGTAAAATTCTATCTCCTCTTCCTGTTAGATGGGAGTTTCCTTCTCTAGGTTGGGTTAAAATAAACACTGATGGTGCTGTTAGGAGTTCTCTTGGTTTCGTTACTTGTGGAGGTATTTTCCATGGGAGTATGGGGGATTTTATTGGTGATTTTTATGATTTTCTTGATGTTCAAACTGCTTTAGTTGCTAAGTTTTATGGAGTTAACATGCTGTTGAGCAAGCTCAAAAGATGGGTCTTACTAGTTTATGACTTGAATGTGATTCTACCTTGGTTTGTGATGCTTTTATTGTTATGACTAATGTTCTTTGGATGCTTTGTAATAGGTGGAACACTTGTCTTAAATACTGTAGAAAAATCAAGTTTTGAGTTTCTCACATTTTTCGTGAATGGAATGCATGTGTTGATAAACTTGCTAACTTATATTTTATTCATAGAGAGTATTTTCATTGGTATAATAGGCTTTCATCTAGTCTTGTCTTAGAGTTCTTTATTAATAGGTATAGATTGCCTATGTACCATTTTTTTTAATATGAGTTTTTGTCTAGTTCCCCATATTTTCTTGTATTTTTTTTAATTTTTTCTTTTAATAATATTTTTTTCATGTGGTGACACATGATTGTTGTTATTTAAGTTGTCAGCTTAACTGGGATATTAAGTTTCATAGTGATGTCTAATATGAGAGTTTTTATAAAAAAAATAAATGAATAAAACTAAATGATAATAATAATTATTATTAATCAAAATTACTTTTAATAATATCATTTAATATTAATTTTAATTAAAATTATTTTCATTAATTATTAACTTTAAATATAATTTTTATTAATTATATTAAATAATTTAGTATTAATTTTATATTTATTAAAATAACAAAAAAATGTTTAAAAAACTATTTTGAATATTAAAAACAAAATAAAAATAACCCTGCATAGAAATGAGGCCACGAGGACCGATTTCTAGCAAGGAAGACCAACATAATAACAAACAATGTTGTTGAGAAATTAGGGTGTCCAAAACGATTTTTGGGTGCGAAAAGCAAAATGTTCTATTTGGGTAAACATTTACTCCTTGGGTTTATGAGGGGGTAGAATTCTGATCTGATTTTATTTTCATTTTTAAAATATTTTTCTAAAATGTTAAAGTATTTTTTAAATATTAATTTCATCAATTTCATACAAAAGAAACTAATTTAGATATTTTTATTATTAGTAAATTTATGAATTTTTAAAAATTTAGCATTTATTACGGTAATAATCATAATTACTTTTATTACTAAATTTTAATTGAATATAAATTTTTAAAATGGATTAAGTATTTCAGTATAAATTAATTTTACATGTTTGAATAATTTAAAATGAGTAGTTAAATATAAATTAATGTTAATACCGTTGTTAAAGTTAATTTTGAATAAACATTATTATTATTAAACTTTATATAAAAAATTAATATAAAATAAAATCGAGTAATGATATTTAATATTATTTATTTTATTTAAAATATTAGATTTAATTTTATTTTTGTTATAAATTACTTATATAAATAATCATTAATATTACAGTTTTATTATTCAAATTTATTTGTAATAGTGGTGAGAAAAACCCAAAGACTCCCCCATCACGCGTACCATTTCTTTTTTTCTCTCTCTCACCATATTCTCTTCTCTCCCTTTTTTCTTAATTTTCTCTCCCAATCTTCATCTATTTTAGAATCTGATCGGACCACGTTGTAGCTGGCGAGTTAAGGAACATTTCTACCCGATCAGAATTTTAAACAGAGTAAGTTCATTTTTACTCTAAAGATCTTTTATTCTCTGTTTTTCGTTGTGTTTTAATCATCAATCTTGGTGGGGTCAGTTGAGAAGATTAATCCTCTCAACTTATTCTAGTATATACTGAATTTATGTTCTGTTTGGATAACTTGCATTAGGCCCATAAATCTTAAAGCTTATCCAGACGGTGGAGAATAAAATTCTAGAAGTTGCTTGGAAAGCAAGCAATTAAGGTAAGGGAAGCTAAATTTAATTTTTAATAGCACCCTAGGCTAGAAGATTCTGGATGTGAAAGGAACATGGTTCCAATATTCAGTTTCTCTTGCAGGGATGTTGTGTGTTTATATTTTGTGTTATTTGTTTATATATTATTTAAATTTGTAAAAATATTATATTTTGATGGTTTAGTATTTAAATGTTATTTTTTTATGTTAAATAAGATTTTAAATATTGTGGATTGTGTTCTGGAATGATACTGTATGATAAAAATCGTATGGAATTGAATTCATACATTTGGGATAATGTATGGACTGATGTTTGCTGTGTATTAAGTATTGATGCGTATGTGGTAACAGAGATCTCAGAGCTTCACTGATGATCTAAGTCACATAGACTAAGATATCAGGTGGTCAGAAGCTGATGGAGGAGTTCATGCACACCGTGACATATGAGATGCATGGCTTGGGTTGTATTGAACTTACCCTGACCCTTTATGTTGGATTTGCTGGTAATCTTTGGATCAGGTGTTAGTCTCTGGTGGGACTTACTTAATACGAGTCTTCCGGAAGACGTTGTTTGTTGATTATCTTGGATGTGTAGATCCATGTGAGATCTACGTGATTGTTTTATGTTGGGTTTTGAAGAAAGTTGAATAACTGAGAAATTGATCCATGTAATTTTATTTTCTTTTTGATTTAATTGTGTGTATTATAAAACTTTATTTTCACTAGCTTACCCTTGCTTTTCTTGTTGTGTTTGAACTGCGATGACTGTACTATGTACACGAGCAAATGATCATACAGGTGTAGGAGGTCTTGGAAGACTTTAGGATGTTTTAAATCTTATATTGTAAATATTTGTATTTCTATAAGTCATAATCTTGTAATAGAAATATTTTGAAAAACTCTAAGTTTGTATAGAAATATGTAGAACATGTATTCAAATAGTTATATGTATTTTTGGGGTGTTACATTTAATGGTATCAGAGCGGTTCATCCTTAGGATAACCTGAGGGTAGTGGGTTTATTGTGTTTCTCCTGTGTGTAGATTTTTGTTCAAGTCTAGCTTCAAGACTTAGATAAAAGTGTCTAATAGGATGTTTAATAAAGTTGTTTACTTGAAATCTTGATTGTGCTTGAGTTAAAGTAGTTGTTATGAATAAAGCTGAAAGTATTAAGAATGAAAAGAATCTTGATAGAGTGGTGAGGGTGCACACTCATGACTGGATCAAGATTATTTTCTATCTTAATTCTAAATTGTTAGAGTACATTTTAGAGATAAGTCTTGATTGGTTTTGTATCTATTTTGTGTGATTTTTTTTTTAAGTTAATTTGTCTTAAAGAAGTAGTTGGAAATTTTTAGTAATTTCTAACCTAATTCTTTATGTGCTTAGAAGATGGCACGTAAACCACCTACTCCTCCTCCACCAGTAGATATGCCCAACTTAGCTCGGGCAATAGAGATGATGGCAACAGCCTTGCAACAACAGAGTGCTACTATGGCACAACAGCATCAAGCCGCCCTTCATCAATTAGAAACCGCTAGATTAGCAGCAGAAGCATCTCAACTTCATCAACAACCCCATACCTTTAGTCTGGAGGATTTTCTGAGACACAATCCACCCAAATTTAATGGGAAGGTAAATCCAGATGAAGCAGACCAATGGGTGAGGGACATAGAAAGAATCTTTGAAGCTACTCAATGCCCATAAGAGAGAAAGTTATCTTATGCCATCTATATGCTAATTGAAGAAGCTGAGTTTTGGTGGATAGGTATGAAGCAGATGATGGAGGATAGAGAAGAAATTGTCACTTGGGAGAGTTTCAAAGTAAGATTCACGGAGGAGTATTTCCCTGATAGTGTCAGATATGCAAAAGAAATTGAATTCATGCAGCTAGAACAAGGAAATCTTTCAGTCACTAAATATGCTACTAGGTTCAAACACGTAGCTAGATTCTACACCCAGACCATGACTGAGGCTTGGAGATGTAGAAAATTTGAGTTTGGGTTGAAGCAAGAACTTAAAGAAGTGGTGATTCCTATGTCCATTAGAGATTTTCTTGCTCTAGTGGAGAAAGCAAAAGTGGTGGAGAGTTTGAAAAGTAGTAGTAGACTTGCTAAGCCTCAAGTGGGAGGACCTTCTAAAAGCATGCCTAAATATGAAGATAGAAAGAAACTTTATTTCAGACCTCAATCTTATAGCAGTGGAAGACCCAGTTCTCATTCACCACCTAGTTTCAGATGTTTTAGATGTGGTGGGCCACATGTTGTTAGATTTTGCCCTCATCCAGTGACAAATGTGACATGTGATAGATGTCACAAGTATGGTTATGCAACAAAAGATTGTCGTGTCTAGTTGGGAGCTCCAAATTCTGGCGGAGTGCAGCAAGTATAGCAAAATAATAATAAAAAACCTAGAGTAGCTGGCAGAGTTTTTGCCATTAGTGGAGCTGAAGCTTCGCAGTCTGATAGCCTTGTTAGAGGTATTTGTTCTATCCTTGGAACACAGTTATCTGTATTGTTTGATTCTGGGGTAACCCATTCTTTTATATCTTTTGATTGTGCTAAGAAACTTAAGTTGCCAGTCTGAGAATTAGAAATTGAGTTGGTGGTATCTACACCAACAGAAGGTATTATAGTAACTTCTTCCATGTGTGCTGAGTGTCCAGTAATTATAGATGGGCAGAGATTCAAGATCAACATGATTTGTATACCTCTAAAGGATTTGGAGGTTATATTGGGAATGGATTGGTTGTCTGCTAATCATATCCTCATAGATTATGGTCGGAAAAAGTTAATTTTTCCTAAGTTAGGAGAAATGCAAGTTATCTCAGCTCAGTAGTTTGAGAAAGAGATACAAGAAGGTGCAAAATGTTTTATGCTCTTGGCTTGTTCTATAGTTACTGATAAAGTACAGAAAGATATGTTTGTAGTTCAGGAGTTTATGGATGTATTTCCTGATGAGATTCCTGGACTTCCACCTAAAAGAGAGATAGAGTTTGCAATAGATTTGATTCCTGGAGCAGGCCCAGTGTCAATTTCTCCATACCGAATGGCACCAGCAGAGTTAGCTGAATTGAAGAGACAACTAGAAGACTTATTGGAGAAACAATTCATTCGACCTAGTGTTTCTCCATGGGGAGCTCCAGTATTATTAGTGAAGAAGAAGGATGGTTCATCACATCTATGAATAAATTATAGACAATTAAACAAGTTAACAATCAAGAATAAATATCCTCTTCCTAGAATTGACGATCTAATGGACCAGTTGCAGGGAGCAGTTGTCTTTTCTAAGACAGATTTGCGCTCAGGTTATCACCAAATTTTAGTGAAAGTGGAAGATGTTCAAAAGACTGCTTTTAGATCAAGGTATGGTCACTATAAATTTCTGGTTATGCCATTTGGTGTGACGAATGCTCTAGCTATCTTCATGGATTATATGAATCGAATCTTCAGACCTTTTCTTGATAAGTTTGTGGTAGTGTTCATAGATGATATCTTGATTTATTCTCGTACAAGGGAAGAACATGCAGAACATCTTAGAACTGTTCTGAACATTTTGAGAGAAAAACAATTATATGCTAAACTTTCAAAATGTGAGTTCTGGATGTCAGAAATACAATTTTTAGGACATGTTATCTCTGCACAGGGAATATCAGTAGATCCTTCTAAAGTGGAGGTTGTGCTTCAGTGGGAACGTCCTAAAACTGTTACAGAAATTAGAAGCTTTGTGGGGTTAGCAAGATATTAAAGAAGATTTATTGAAGGTTTTTCTAAAATAGTTGCTCCTTTGACCCAATTGACTAGAAAGGATCATCCTTTTGCATGGACTGAACAATGTTAGAGAGGCTTTGAAGAGTTGAAAAGAAGGTTGACTAATGCTCCTGTATTGACAATCCCTGATACCAACCAGTCTTTTGAATTCTTTTGTGATGCTTCCTATCAGGGATTGGGTTGTGTTCTAATGCAGAATAAGAAAGTTGTTGCCTACGCTTCTCGTCAGTTAAAGGTGCATGAAAGAAAGTATCCAACTCATGATCTAGAATTGGCAGTAGTTGTCTTTGCATTAAAAATATGGAGACATTTTCTTTATGGAGTTAATTTTAATGTCTTCAGTGATCATAAAAGCTTGAAGTATTTGTTTGATCAAAAGGAGCTTAATATGAGGCAGAGGAGGTGAATTGAATTTTTAAAGGACTATGATTTCCAACTAATATACCATCTTGGGAAGGCAAATGTTGTTGTAGATGCGTTGAGTCGTAAAAAGACACAAATGTCGTCGCTTATGATTAGAGAGCTGGCATTGATTGAGGATTTCAGGAGTATTAATTTTGGAGGTTTCCATGTCTTCAAATTGCATTAGTTGCAATACACTTGTTATAACTAATGAATTTCTGAAAAAGGTGATGGAGAAGCCGTTAGAAGATTCCAAATTGAAGAACTTCATGGACTTATTAAATACTGACAATGCTAAAGACTTCTCTTTAGGAGTGGATGGTATTTTGAGATTCAAAAATAGAATATACATACCGGAGGATAATGAACTAAAACAAACAGTGTTATCTAAAGGTCATAAAAGCAAACTCAGTTTACATCCAGGAATGACCAAGATGTATCAAGATCTGAAGAAGTCTTCTTGGTGGTATGACATGAAGAATGATGTAGCCAAGTTTGTAACTACTTGCTCGACTTGTCAGAAATCAAAGATTGAACATCAACGACTTGGAGGCATGTTAACTCAATTGGACATTCTAGTGTGGAAGTGGGACAGTATCTCAATGGATTTTGTTACCCACTTACCACGTACTTTGCGGAAGCATGACTCTGTTTGGGTCATAGTGGACAGGTTGACAAAGACGGCACACTTCCTACCTATAGATTTGAGAATCTCTATGTAGAAGTTGGCCCAAATTTACATAGATGAAATAGTCAGATTGCATGATGTACCTTCCAGCATAATATCAGATAGAGATCCCAGATTCACCTCCAGATTCTGGCAAACACTTCAAGAAGCTTTAGGGACTAAACTCAGACTTAGTTCAGCATACCATCCTCAGACTGATGGACAATCAGAGAGAACTATCCAGTCCTTAGAGGATTTGCTTAGGACTTGTGTGTTAGATCATTTGGGCAGTTGGGATGAAATTCTACCACTGGTAGAGTTCACTTACAATAACAGTTACCAAGCTAGCATAGGAATGGCTCCTTTCGAGGCATTGTATGGAAGAAAGTGCAGGACACCTCTGTGTTGGTTTCAGGATGGTGAGAGTGTGTTAATCAGACCAGAATTAATACAACAAACCAATGAGAAAGTCAAAATGATTCAGGAAAGATTGAAAACATCTCTCAGCAGGCAAAAATCTTATGCAGATCAAAGAAGAAGACCTTTAGATTTCTCTTCGGGTGATCATGTCTTTTTGAGAGTTACACCGTTCACCAGTGTAGGAAGAGCACTCAAAGCCAAGAAGTTGACTCCTAAGTTCATAGGACCTTATCAAATTCTCAAGAGAATAGGTCCCGTGGCTTATGAAATTGCCATGCCTCCTCCTTTAGCTAACATTCATAATATTTTTCATGTATCCCAGCTAAGAAAGTACGTACCTGATCCCAACCACATTCTAGAGTCTAATTCAATCTAGGTGAAAGAAAATCTGTCATTTGAAGTGAAGCCAATCAGAATTTTAGATTCACAAGTGAAACAACTTCGTGGAAGAAATATTCCCATGGTGAAAGTATTGTGGGATCTCATCTCTGAAGACTCCACTTGGGAAATTGAAGAGGAGATACGAGCATCATACCCTAATCTCTTTATTGGTAAGTTCATTTTCGAGGACGAAAATTTTTGTAGTTGGTGATAATGTAACAGTGGTGAGAAAAAGCCAAAGAGCCCCCCATCACGCGCACCATTTCTTTTTCTCTCTCTCTCTCTCACCATATTCTCTTCTCTCCCTTCTTTCTTAATTTTCTCTCCCAATCTTCATCTATTTTAGAATCTGATCGGACCACATTGTAGCTGGTGAGTTAAGGAACATTTCTACCCGATCAAAATTTTAAATAGAGTAAGTTCATTTTTACTATAAAGATCCTTTATTCTCTATTTTTCATTGTGTTTTAATCATCAATCTTGGTGGGGTCAGTTGAGAATATTAATTCTCTCAACTTATTCTAGTATATATTGAATTTATGTTCTGTTTGGATAACTTGCATTAGGCCCGTAAATCTTAAAGCTTATCCAGACGGTGGGGAATAAAATTCTAGAAGTTGCTTGGAAAGCAAGCAATTAAGGTAAGGGAAGTTAAATTTAATTTTTAATAGCATCCTAGGCTAGAAGATTCTGGATGTGAAAGGAACGTGGTTCCAATATTCAGTTTCTCTTGCAGGGATGTTGTGTGTTTATATTTTGTGTTATTTGTTTATATATTATTTAAATTTGTAAACATATTATATTTTGATGGTTTAGTATTTAAATGTTATTTTTTTTATGTTAAATAAGATTTTAAATATTGTGGATTGTGTTCTGGAATGATACTGTATGATGAAAATCGTATGGAATTGAATTCATACATTTGGGATAATGTATGGACTGATGTTTGCTGTGTATTAAGTATTGATGCGTATGTGGTAACAGAGATCTCCAAGCTTCACTGATGATCTAAGTCACATAGATTAAGATATCAGGTGGTGAGAAGCTGATGGAGGAGTTCATACACACCGTGACATATGAGATACACAGCTTGGGTTGTATTGAACTTACCCTGATCCTTTATGTTGGATTTGCTGGTAATCTTTGGATCAGGTGTTAGTCTCTCGTGGGACTTATTTAATACGAGTCTTCTGGAAGACGTTGTTTGTTGATTATCTTGGATGTGTAGATCCATGTGAGATCTACGTGATTGTTTTATGTTGGGTTTTGAAGAAGGATGAATAATTGAGAAATTGATAAATGTAATTTTATTTTCTTTTTGATTTAATTGTGTGTATTATAAAACTTTATTTTCACTAGCTTACCCTTGCTTTTCGTGTTGTGTTTGAACTGCGATGACTGTACTATGTATACGAGCAGATGATCATACAGGTTTAGGAGGTCTTGGAAGACTTTAGGATGTTTTAAATCTTATATTGTAAATATTTGTATTTCTATAAGTCATAATCTTGTAATAGAAATATTTTGAAAAACTCTAAGTTTGTATAGAAATATGTAGAACGTGTATTAAAATAGTTATATGTATTTTTGGGGTATTACAATTATTAATACAAGTAAATTTTGTAATTAATCATTCATAAAAATGAAAATTATTTTTTCATTATAACTTAAAGGATGAATGTAAAATTAGATAAAACATTTTATTAACATAAAAAAGAAATAGATTGAAGAACATATCATATACTCAAATTTTCATAATATTATTCATTCACCAATTTAATATTTTATATTAAAAATAATTTTTAATGTTTTTTATATATAAAAAAAAACTTCACATATCATTTAATGATCTTATAATGAATTGATTAAATAAATAAATTTTTCAATATTATTTATTTAAAAATATTATTTTAAATTTATTAAACTTTTTTGTACACACTTGAGAAAAAAAACGCTCCATAAAAAATTGTTCACAAGATACCCGTTTCTAACATGAATACTGAAAAGGAATTATAAACATTGTCTTCTGAAATTAGGTCCCGAGACCCATTTTATATCATCAATAGTATTTCAATCTATTTGGAAATTTATAAGGAGAACGGTCTATGGAAGGAATTTTTATTTATTTATTTTACAATTATTAAAGAAAAAAAAAATCCCAATCAGCAGAGATCTTGAAGCATCACTTCTTTGACAATGATCATAATATACAGACCTAGTATCTCAATTATGAAGGTTGAGAACATCTTGATCTTGAAAACATTCAACCTCACTTAAACAGGTTTTATAGAAAATGTATATTTGATGAAAGATTAATAATACAAAGATTAATTGTGATATTCATGTTAATATAGTTTCACTAACGCGCAACACATTTTTATACACAAGTTAGATAAAAAAAAAAAGTTAAAGTATATATTTAATAATATTTATTATTTTCAATCACTAGTATAAAATATTAACTTGTGTGTTGGATGATATTTTAGAAGTACCTTTCACACTGACTAAATATCAAGTAACAAAATCTATTAGGAACTAATATCGAGAAGATTGAAGAATACGAGTGACAATTAGAACGAGAATTTTCCAATTATAAAAGAACAGTTCTTAATTTCTAAATAAAAGTCTAATGAGATAAACTTTAAATTGAATTAAAACTAATACAAAATCCAATTTCATATAGAATTTTATTGTGTGATCATACTTAAATAAATCGGACATAAATTTGTAAAAAAGGGAGAAAAATAATGACTTGAAAGGTAATTTTAAAAAAAATAAAAACCATTACTTATCTAACAATTTCGTAAAGAAAAAGCCACCACTTAAATGATAATTTTAATTGAAAATATTAATAATAATTTTCAATATAATAAATATAACAACAAAGTCGTTAATCGTAGAATGAAATGTTGTTGATAAATAGTGATATTAATAAATTTACTAAGAGAAATGGTAGCATTTTGATTAAAAAACCTAGAAAAGGAGAAATTGTCGAAATTGATAGAGAAGACAATGGTTGAATTAGGATGACATGAAATGTTGTTGATTCAATGGTGAGGGTGGCATTAGACTTGGACCAGTCCACGTTGATGCAGAGATATCAGTCCGCTTCTTCCGGAGATAGGTATCTATGGTGCTCACCAATCAGCATTACAATTTTGTGACTTTTTTTCATTCAAGGAGTTATTTTATGAATTTTTAATTCAAACTTTGTGGGTTTTATTTTGTTATATCATTTCTAACTTTTTTAAACTTTTACTCTAATATACAAAATTTACAAAATTTACGTTTTTATTATATTTAGTTGTTGATAGAAATATATATTTTTAAGTCATGTTAGCATACTCTCATAAAAAGATCTTATATGAATTAAATCTTAGTTTTATAATCTAAGCATATAATTTAAAAATGAAATTATAAGAATCGGTTGATATTATTAGTAACAAGTGTAATTAATATATTATTAGTAACAAGTGTAATTAATATATTTCTTTTCAACAATAGACATAATATATTTTTATATAAGTATATTTTATTATTGAGTTAATTAATTATTATCATAAATCTATGAGATAATTCAATTCGATCTAATCCAATTTATTTAGATGAAATTGAATTTTATTTATAATTGAGTTAAATCTAACATTTCAAACTAACTCACCTTATATATGTTAAGTGATGGATTTAATCATGACTTATTCAAAATCCAATGAAATTTCCTCTTTATATTTTTACGTTATGAATAAATTATATTTCTTTTCATATCTTAAATTAGTTTAAACAAATTTATTATGAATTACTTGAAACTTTAAATTATTCTTTATAAAATTTATGTTCTTTTTCAATTAAGTTAATATTTGAAAATTACAACTTTAATAAAAGTTAAAAAATTCAACGTCATACTCTCATTAACTTAAATCAACCTAACCTGCTAAGTTGAATTACTTTAAAATTAACATAAAATTACGGAAACTCAACAAAAATCCAAATCAATTCAACAAGAACACTCTAGTTATTAAGATATTATATATTAAAATGGAAAGTTTTTTTTTTTTTCATTTAATGCGTCTAATCAACCTATAGAGAAAAAAGAGTTTAGTATTATTATATAATATATATCCCTGTAATTTTTTGTACACTATTTATCAATAAAAATACTTATTAGAAGGACTTCTAATATAACTATTATAAAATTTAATAAATTTATTATATATAATAATTGACTTTGTAAAGCCATACATACGGTACTTTTTAACTCTAAAAAAAGTCTTAATATTTTTTACATTTGAATTTTAAAAAAAATAATCATATTAAATCTAGTTTATCAATAAGATATTTTACTTTTAATTTTTTTTGAACATGTGACATTTAAAAAAGGTTAAAATTTAATAATATTTGTATTATACCTTAATTTATTTGAATTAATTGTTTAAGGATTTATAATTTTATTATTTTCTTAACTATTGTACTGCCGAATGGCCGAAAAGCTGGTTAGCCGGTAAGAATCACAGCGAAACGCATAATTAAGCGTAAGTAAACCAACTTAAACGCAAAGCATGATTAAATCATACTTGGGCCCCTCATTGGACCTACATGAAGGCTCATGGCAGCCAGGGCCCAACCATGACAGTATAAATAGAGGGGCAAGCACAACACCCAAGGTAATCTTGAACTCCCTACTCTCCTAATACCTGACTCTCGAACTGACTTGATCGTCAGAGTGTCATTGCAGGTACCCCCCCAGACATTCGAAGACCAAAGACCTGAAGACAGCCTTGCCGACAAGCCGAAAGGACGAGAAGAGCTCTAAAGAAACTGAAGTGTACCGCGAAGTCAACTTTGCAGGAACATTTTTTGCGCCCACCGTGGGGCCGAAAAGTAACCCCACGAAATACCCACATGGTGACCACAGGAAACATGACAGGCAACGACAGGAGCACTCAGGATGAAATCAGTCTGCCAGATCCTATGGCAATGATCTTGAAGATATGGGAAGAAATGGAAATGCTGAAGAAGAAGAATGGAAAGGAGATAATAGAGATAAAAAGAAGGAACGAGGAGGAGATGGAAGCATTACGAAAGGAGAATACCCACATTAGGCAGAAACTTGCTGAGAAGTTTGACATCCCGGAAGCTGATACGGGAATGCATGAGGCCGGAAGCTTGTATCAAGAAAACGCAAGGCCTACCTCACTGAAAGTTGCAAGCACTATTCCTCGGAAAAGCCCCTTTGTGGAAGCCATACTTGAGGTACCTTTGCCGGGAACCTGGAATAATCCAACTTTAGACAAGTATGATGGGACCACTGACCCAAATGAACATGTGAACGCGTACCTGACGCAAGTTAGCCTGCACACAACCGAAGATGCACTATGATGCCGAATATTCCCCACCTCCCTTAAAGGTGCTGCATTAAGTTGGTTTGCTCGGTTACTGGCCTAGTCCATAGACTGCTTCGACACACTCACAACGAAGTTTGGAGCACATTTCTCTACCAGCCGTCCACACCACCTCACTTCCATCGCTTTAGTAAACATCCGGCAGGAGAAGGCCGAATCCCTTAGAGCCTTTATGAACAGATTTGGAAAGATAGCTTTGAACGTACGAAACTTGAGCCCTGAAGTAGCGATGCACCACATGATAACTGCACTAAGGCCGGGACCGTTCTCAGACAGTTTATGCATGCAACCAGCCGCGACCCTGGATAAGTTGCGCTAGAGAGCAACCAAGTATATGCAGCTCGAGGAGTTAAAGGAGTTTCGCGCCAAGACCCGAGCACCTGATGAACCAGAAAGAAGGGGTGACAGAAGCAGGCAAATACAATTTGGAAGGTCAAAAGACTTCCCTAAGGGACCGCGTTTTACTCGGTATACCCCTCTCATGACCGATAGGTCGAGAGTACTGGAGGAAGCTCTGAATGCCGACCTCCTAAAAGCACCCACCAGAACTCCCACCCTGCCAAGCGCGGATCAAAGAAAGCACTGTCGGTACCACCGCAACTTCGGGCACACAATAGAGGATTGTTGGGCCTTGAAAGACAATATCGAAGAACTAATACAAGCTGGTCATTTGCGACGTTTTGTCCAAAGAGACCGAGAAGACGAAAAGCCTGAGGCAAGAACCGAAAGAAAGCGAGGGGTCCACAGAAACACCTTGGGGAACGAACGACAAGGACAAGGCCGAGAGAAAAGGAACCACCAGGAACCCATGCCTGTGAGAGGAGTGATAAACACAATCGCAGGAGGATTCGTGGGAGGGGGCACGACCTCTTCTTCTCGGAAAAGGCACCTTCGCGCAGTCAATTCTGTATACTCCATTCATAGGAGTGACAGAAGAGACTTACCTCCCACGCTCTTCACAAATGCAGACTTCAAGAACATAAACCCTAGGCATGATGACCCCATGGTAGTCACTATTGAGGTAGCCAACTTTGTAGTCATGAAAACGCTGATAGATCAAGGAAGTTCAATGGACATCTTATACTGGAAAACCTTCAAGAAGATGGGCATATCAGAAGACCACATCATCCAGTTTGGCGAACAAATCATTGGCTTCGCAGGGGAGAGGGTTGACACCAAAGGATATATTAACCTGGACACCAAATTCGGTGAGGGGAATCAGCACTGTAGGACGATCAGGATCAGATACCTGTTAGTAGATGCCGAAACATCACACAACATTTTGATCGGAAGACCATCTCTCAACAAATTGGGGGCCATAGTTTCAACCCCTCACCTGGCCATGAAGTTCCTATCCGACAGGCCGAGCAGAGGCCGGGAAGTGGTCACCCTCCATGCCGATCAAAAAATTGTAAGGGAATGTTATGCCACCAGCCTGAGAATTCCCCCGCCGCCGCCAAGCCGAAGACCCGAAGTAAATCACATATCCCTGAGTGACGACTTGGACCCTAGGCCAAGCAATGAACCTCAAGTGCAGCCAAAAGAAGAAGTGGTATCGTGACAAATGGGCCGAGAAGGACAGAATACGCAACTCAGGTCTACACTGGGAAAGGCAGAAAAGGACATCATCACAGCTGTCTTATCTGATAACTCAAACTTGTTCGCATGGACTGCGGCCGACATGCCGGGTATAGACCCTCGAATAATTTCTCACAAGTTATCAATTTGTAAAGAAGCCAAGCCGATAGCTCAGAAGAAGAGAAAGTTGGGTGGAGAGAAAAGACGCATAGCCGAAGAGGAAACTCGAAAATTCCTAGATGCCGACTTTATTTGAGAAGTTCATTACACCACTTGGCTGGCAAACATAGTGCTAGTGCAAAAGAGTAATGGAAGATGGCGGATGTGTACCGATTATACTCACCTTAACAAAGCTTGTTCTAAGGACGCTTATCTGCTGCCAAGCATTGATCGGCTTGTAGACGAGGCAGTTGGCCACAAAGTGTTGAGCTTCCTTGATGCATATTCAGGATACAATCAAATACGTATGCACCCGGCAGACCGAGAGAAGACATCATTCATCACAGAGAGAGCCAACTTTTGTTATGAAGTTATGTCCTTTGGTCTAAAGAATGCCGGTGCCACGTATCAAAGGCTGATGGACCAAATGTTCCGAGAACAGATTGGGAGGACTATGAAAGTATATGTCGATGACATAATTGTAAAATCCGATAGCATTGAGCAGCACGCCAAAGACTTGGCCGAAGTCTTTCGGCAGATAAGAAGGTATGATATGCGTCTGAATCCAGAAAAATGCGTGTTCGGAGTGGAAGGAGGAAAGTTCTTAGGATTCATGCTGACAAGTCGAGGAATCGAAGCAAATCCTGACAAGTGCCAAGCCTTAGAAACCATGAGAAGTCCGAGAAACCTAAAAGAAGTCCAGCGGTTAGTGGGAAGGCTGACGTCGCTGTCCAGGTTCATGCCTAGATTAGCAGAAAAAATCAGACTAATCTTGAAACTTATGAGGAAAGCGGAAAAATTTTCATGGAACAAATCTTGTGAGGAAGCTTTTCAAACCGTAAAGTAGACACTGGCCCAACCACCAATCTTGAGCAAACCCACTCACGGGACGCCTCTGCTGGTTTACTTGGCCGCATTGTCGGAAGCCGTGAGTGCAGCCGTTGTACAAGGCCGAGTAGAACAAAAACCTGTTTACTTCGTAAGCCGAGTACTGCAAGATGCCGAGACCAGGTATCAAGTAATTGAGAAGGTGGCTTTTGCTCTAGTTCACGCCTCCAGGAGACTTAGGCAATACTTTTAGAGTCACGATATCATAGTGCGGACTGATTTCCCAATCAACAAAATATTACAGAAACCTGAACTGGCCGGAAGGATGATTGGCTGGTCAGTCGAACTATCCGAGTTTAGCATCAAGTATGAGCCACGAGGGCCAATCAAGTCTCAATGCTTAGAAGATTTCACAGCAGAACTGCAGCAATGCCGGGAGCCGGAAGCAAGGTGGACATTGCATGTTGATGGTTCCTTAAATGCCAAAGGAGGTAGAGCAGGAATTGTCTTGGAGGGTCCGGACAAAATACAAATTGAACAGTCTTTACGCTTTGGTTTCCAAACATCCAATAACCAAGCAGAGTATGAAGCGCTCATTGCTGGTTTGCTTCTGGCCAAAGACATGGGAGTTCGAAAAGTGGAATGTAAGACGGACTCACAGCTTATGGTTGGACATATTAATGGAGATTACCAAATTAAAGATCCCCTACTCTTGAAGTATTATCACAAAGTGACGAACATTATTAGCCAGTTTCAAAATGTCACGGTAAGTCACGTAAAGAGGGAGGACAACTTGAGAGCCGTCACCCTGTCAAAACTGGCTACTGCTAAGACAAAAGGGCGACATGCTAGTATCATACAGCAGACCCTGTCGGTTCCCTCTGTCCACGCTGAAGAATGCATGGTAATAGAACAGGAAGACTGGGTAGCCGACATGAATAAAGTGGTCAAGAACCGAGAAGAAGGGAAGGAATGCCGTGATCTGTCCCTTACAAGGAGATCTTCCCGTTTTGTTCTATAGGGGAAGACTTGTATAAAAGAGGTTTCTCCACCCCGCTACTCAAGTGTGTGTCGAGAGATGAAGCAGAGTACATTATGAAAGAATTGCATCAAGGAGCATGCGGTCTGCACTCAGGAGCACGAACAATGGCAACCAGAGTCCTAAGGGTCGGGTACTACTGGCTGACAATAAGAGCCGACTGTGATGACTTTGTGAAAAAGTGTGTAAGTTGCCAGGAGCATGGCCCATTGATCCATCTTCATCCACACACGCTCCAGAACATTATCTCCCCTTGGCCCTTTGCCTTATGGGGAATGGACATAGTGGGTCCTTTTCCACCAGCAACTGGGCAGAGAAGGTTTTTGTTGGTGGCAGTTGATTATTTTACGAAGTGGATAGAGGCAGAACCTCTTGCGAGCATCACAGCTCGATAGATCCAGAACTTTGTATGGAAGGACATTGTCTGCAGGTTTGGAATTCCACATACAATCATCACAGACAATGGAAGACAGTTCACAGATCGAAAGTTAGCCGAATTCTACGAAAGTCTGGGCATTCGACATAAAACAAGCTCCGTGGAACACTCCCAAACCAACAGTCAGGCGGAAGCCGCTAACAAAGTGGTTCTCAACGAATTGAAGAAGAGGTTAGGTAGCGCAAAAGGAAAATGGGTGGAAGAGCTCGTGGAAGTTCTCTAGGCCTATCGATGTACCCCTCACTCGGCAACTGGAGAAACCCCATACAACCTTACTTATGGCACTGATGCCATGCTTCCGGTAGAGGTCGGAGAGTCGACAATCCGAAGACAACTCCATGACCTGAAGATAAATGAGGAATGCCTAAGGACAGAGTTAGACCTACTCCAACAATCGCGTGATAAAGCCAAGATAAGAGAAGAAGCCTGTAAACAAAGAGCTGTAAGAAGATACAATTCGAAAACCAAACCGAGAGCGTTCCAAGAAGGAGACTTGGTCTGGAGAATAAGAGGAGAAGCTCGCAAGATCCCAGCAGAGGGAAAGTTTAACACAAATTGGGAAGGACCTTTCAAAGTCAGGGAAAACCTCCAGAACGGCGCTTATCGCCTAGAACAGTTAGATGGCCGAGAAGTTCCTAGAACGTGGAACGTCAGCCATTTAAAAATGTATTTTAGCTGATATGTATTGCAGGTGTACTCTTTCCTACCTTCAATCTTTTTTCCAAGGGTTTTTGATTGAAGAAGGTTTTAACGAGGCACCAAATTTAATGAAATCAGGATCGTCAGCCACATCTCAGCATTAATTGTTGGAAAAAAACCTCTCGGCCAAGGAAGAATTCACCCAAGTGAATCCTTGCCGAGAGTACGCTAAAAAACCTCTCGGCTAAGGAAGAATTCACCCAAGTGAATTCCTGCCGAGAGCACGTTAAAAAAAAAAAAAAAAACTCTCGGCCAAGGAAGAATTCACCCAAGTGAATTCCTGTCGAGAGTACTTTAAGAAACCTTTCGGCTAAGGAAGAATTCACCCTAGTGAATCCCTGCCGAGAGTACGCTAAAAAACCTCTCGGCTAAGGAAGAATTCGCCCAAGTGAATCCCTGTCGAGAGTACGCTAAAAAACCTCTCGGCTAAGGAAGAATTCACCCAAGTGAATCCCTGCCGAGAGCACGTTAAAAAAAAAAAAAAAACCTCTCGACCAAGGAAGAATTTACCCAAGTGAATCCCTGCCGAGAGTACGTTAAGAAACCTCTCGGCCAAGGAAGAATTCACCCAAGTGAATCCCTGCCGAGAGTACGCTAAAAAACCTCTCGGCTAAGGAAGAATTCACCCAAGTGAATCCCTGCCGAGAGCACGTTAAAAAACCTCTGGGCCAAGGAAGAATTCACCCAAGTGAATCCTTGCCGAGAGTACGTTAAGAAACCTCTCGGCCAAGAAAGAATTCACCCAAGTGAATCCCTGCCGAGAGTACGTTAAGAAACCTCTTGGCCAAGGAAGAATTCACCCAAGTGAATCCCTGCCGAGAGTACGTTAAAAGACCTCTCGACCAAGGAAGAATTCACCCAAGTGAATCCCTGCCGAGAGTGCGTTAAAGAACCTCTCGGCCAATCCCTGCCGAAAGTATGACAAAAAGGCCTCTCGGCTACGTTAAAAGCAGTTTGAAGAAAACAAAGCAGCTAAAAGAAAAAAGCAAGTAATAATGCTAAGTCAATTATATTCAAAATGCCGAAAAGCCGGCTAGATTTACACAAAAGGGGGCGGCCATATGTTTACAAATAGAACTACATATGGCTCCAAAAAACAAAAAGAGACTTAACCGACTAACTGTCGGACTCTATGTTCTCGACCTCTGGGGCTTGCGAGGGAGCCGGGACCGCGGCTTGAGGAGAGCTCGGTATCTGGTCAAGCGGTAGTAGCTCACCATTGTGAACATCCTTATCAACATCGAACTTTGCCTCATCCAAGGGAATGTTGTAGAAGAAGGTCGCTTGCCGAAGAGCCTTCTTGAAGTTGGCTTCATGCTCTTCCAGAACATTGTCTTCGGCCACTTCCAACTCCTTCCGTAGCTTCTCCACCCTCTCTTCAGATCAATGTTGAGTAAGGGCCATATCCGAGAGACTCTCTTTTAACCCTTGAATCTCTTCGTCAGCCTTGTCGGCGACCTCTCTTCTCGTCCTATTGGCTAACTCGCACCTCTCTCTCCATTTCCTCATCTCGGCCTCCTAGTTGTGATTCAGAGATAAGAGGTTAGTATTTTCGGCTAACGCCGATTGTAGATTGGCCGAGGACTCGTCCAGCTTCCCTTGAAGGACCCCCACCTCGGCAGCATTTTTGTCTCGCTTCATTAAGTCTGAGGCCATCCGCTTGTCGAGAACGAGAGTCCTGGAGTATAACTCCATGAAAGCGTCATGCACTTGAGAAGGCCGGGCCGAAAGGTACGCGTCTTGCTGATAGGGGTTTAGCTTAATGCTAACCTTCTCGGCCACGTTCAGCTCGTGGCCGAGAAAGTCAGACCCACTGGAGCTCGGCCCCCCGGTCAGTCTGCCCCTCTTCGGAGATCTTCCAGATGAAGAGCGCTCCCTGTGATGCCGAGAAGACTTTCCACGGTCTTTTCCACCATCCTCCTTCCTTCTCTTTGGGTTGGAAGGAGGGCGACTGGTTTCGGCAGCAGGCACTGTGGTGATGGGGACCGCTGCCTCCACTACCGGTGTAGTTGATCCTCCCGGCATCCCTTCCCTCTCAGCTTTTTGAGCTTGCCTTTTCAGGTGAAGCTGTCGGAAATAATCCTTCTTCCCACCTGGCGGCGTCATACTTGCCATTATTCCTACATAAAATGAAAGGATTAAGTCAATCAAAATAAGAAAAATGCCAAGACGAGTAAAATCACATACCGTCAACATCAACACACTTATCGGATGACAAGTAGGCATGGACGAGAGACCGGGATGGAATCTTGCGTGGAAGTTGGTCTAATACCGACAACACTTCTAGGTCGTCATCGGTCATCAGGGACCTCGGCCATACATTGAAGCGCGCTGGATCCTTCGTCCAATAAAATGGAAACCTGGGAGTCTCACCTTCAAAGAAAAACGGCCTGCCTTTCTCATCTATAACAACCTTAAAGAAACCATCTTTAAAGTTCTTATAAGAAGTTGTATAAGGAGCAAAGAGGCTGTTTTTCGCTTGACCGATCAAGGACATCCACCCTATTCGGTCACCCGGCCTCGTACCAAAGAAATGTAAAAAAGACCTAGCGGTTGGTTCAAGACTCAATCCTCGCACAACATCCGAAAGGCCTGAAGCGATGCCCAGCTATTCGGATGCAATTGCGTGGGTGCTACATTTAAAACGCGCAACACTTCCATGGTAAAGGAGTCGAAAGGATAGCGGACATGCATGTCCGAAATCAAACAAGAGTAAAAATAAAAGAAATCCTTTTGCTCCTTCTCCCTACCCAGACACACGGTCTCGAACTCTCGGCACCTACGAAGTGCGAAAGCACCGTTAGGAACCCCTTCTAATACTATATCTACACTATCCACAAAATCCTGGAGCATTGAAACCTTTGTATACACAGAAAACACTTCCTGGACCTTCCCAAGAACCCACACATAATCGGCCTCTCGGTCTCCTCACCCTCATACCCACTAGACGACAAAGACGCTGCCGGTTCAACAACCTCTCGACTCAAAGGACTTGCAACGCAAGAACCCTCAACACTCTCAGCATCACTAGAAACGCCGTCCATGGCCAATGACCTACGGCGTCCAGACACTAATGAAAAACTGGAAACCGAAAGAGAAGACATGTTACCTCCAGAAACTCTTCAACCGACAAACAGGGAATAAGGAAATTAGGTATTCGACTCTCGGGTTCTCGGAGCTAGTTATGGTAAACGTAAAGAAAATCTGGTCCACCGCGACCCTTATTTATAGGCGAAGAATACGAACCGTCACGAGGCTCCCCCACCGTTGGATCAACCACCAATCAACGGTGCAGATTAACGCATGTTCTCTCTCCCTGACGTCATCAAGGTTACACGCGCTCGAGTACGGGAACCATAGTTGCCCTTCACCAAACTGCCTACCCAGAAGTACGCCGCGAAGCCTGAGACCTACTCCCCTTGTTGGCCATTCTCCTAAGCACATGCAAGACTCGGCATTACGTAAACTCCATTTGAGCCTGGGGGGCATATGTACTGCCGAATGGCCAAAAAGCTGGTTAGCCGGTAAGAATCACAGCGAAACGCATAATTAAGCGTAAGTAAACCAACTTAAATGCAAAGCATGATCAAAGCATACTTGGGCCCCTCATTGGACCTACATGAAGGCCCATGACAGCCAGGGCCCAACCATGACAGTATAAATAGAGGGGCAAGCACAACACCCAAGGTAATCTTGAACTCCCTACTTTCCTAGTACCCGACTCTCGAACTGACTTGATCGTCGGAGTGTCATTGCAGGTACCCCCCCTCCAGACATTCGAAGACCAAAGACCTGAAGACAGCCTTGCCGACAAGCCGAAAGGACGAGAAGAGCTCTGAAGAAACTGAAGTGTACCACGAAGTCAACTTTGCAGGAACAACTATGATTTAAGTTTTATTTACAAAATTTTTCCTTACATGTAATAAACAAGGTTTAATAAAATAAAGAGTAAAAATAATATCCATAAACACGGTATTGAAAATATAATTCAAATTATCTAATCCAATATTTTTTTTTTATCTATAATCTTACCCTACATAATGTTATAATCAGTTACAATATTGAATTATAAATTAATATTAAAAATGTAAAAAAATAAAACAGTTTTTGCAGCCTATCTCAAATTAGGATGTTTGATAGAAGAAATATTTTATATTTTCTTATAAAGTTAAAAAAGTATGTTTTCCAACTTTAATTTTTTTAAAAAGAAAACATTCTCATAAAAGAATTTCTAACAATATTTTTTAGTTGTATTTTCTGCAAAACCATTGCTATAAGAGATGATAGTTTAACATTTTCAAGTTACCGTAAAATTTTAATTAAAGTAAAATGTATACTCTTATTAGATTATTTGAGGCATTAAATAAATTTTTTTTAATGAAAATATAAAATTATTCTTCTTTTACTTTGAAGAGCATCTCATTGTTTAGAGTTGTTCAAAAATATTTGTACTAAAATAAATTGATATTGAAATAAATTAAATTACATTAAATAAAATAATTTTTCTTATAAATATTGAACTAAATTGTTATATTAATTTAATTTCAAAAAATAAATTATTCTTAAATATATTTGTTTGAATTAAATTTAACTATAACTAGAAAATATATTTTAAAATAAAATGTTGCAAGATGATAGTTTAAATAATTTAAAAATAATATAAAGTAATTAATTTGGTTCAATTCAGTCATATTGGTAAAATAAATTTCAATTAATTTAAATCATTATATAATTTAGTTAAACTTTGCGAATCATTTTAAGAGTATAATTCAATCCATATATTTCGCTGACTCATAATGTTACTCTTTGTTTTACAAAATATTTACATAAATATTTTCAAAAATAAATTTAATTAATCAAATGTATTTTAGAAATTTCTATAAATAAATACTTTGAAGGATTTATGATTTTCGAGTATGAAAAACATTTCCGGTATCAAACGTCACAAATAAGAATGATACAAAATTGAATTATTTTTTAAGATGAAATTAATAGTTAAATGTAGTCCCAAACATGGTGAATATTTAGAGAGAGTGATTTTATTGAGTCAATATTTGTACAATAGCTAGCATCAACATATCCCACATTACTAGTCATTAAGATACCTTAATTAGTACAACCTCAAAGTTTCCCATTAAAATTACTCCGATTAGTCATAAACTTCCTAACAACATTATATTAGCTTATTAAACAAATTTTCCTAAATAGATTAAATTAAGATAAAAATGAGATTTACCAACCATAATCCGAGAATATATTAAAAAGTTAATCAATGAACTAATATATATATACATATATATATATATATATAACTTATTTTTGTTATATGTTATGACTTCTATGAAAATTTTAAGTAGAAAAGTTATTTTATATTTTTATGCGTCATCTTATTTTTTTATTAATATTGTTAAAATATATTATATTATATTAAAAAAAATTGAAATAATTTAATATTGATTGAAGTTTTTATAATCCTTTGAATCTTAAACTCATATTTTCGATTGGTTTAGTGATGAATGCACTTATTACATCTTGTTTTCTTTTCCATTTCAATGTAGGAGCTTGTGTCATTAATGGTGTGTTTGGATTAAGGAGATAAATTGAGAGAGTGAATTTGAAGTGATTTGAGAAGAAAGTGTGAAAAAAGTTAGGTTGTTTGTATTAAGGTATCTAGAGTTTATTTGTAAGGAAAGTTTATTAAAGTTTGTGAATGATGTGATAGTTATGAGAGAATTTTTAAATTTTTTTAAAATGTTTAAAATGTATGTTTACAAATTTACCCTTATCTTTAAAAATATAATATCACAATTAATTAAAAAAATTAATTATTAATAAATAAAATCTATTAAAATATTATTGATAAAATATTTCATTTAAAAAAAATATAAATTATCTAATTATAAAAAATAATTAAAAATAAATTTTAATAAAAATAAATAATATTTAAATATTGAAAATTATAAAAATGTATTTAAAATTATTTCTATATTAGATAATATTATTTTTTTATAGTTAATATTATTATATAAATTATCTTTTATTATAAATAATTATATTTATTATTGTTCTTTTATTATTATAATTAATATTTATTATTAATATCATTTAAAAAAAATTATAACATCAAGGGTAATATGGGTAATTAACATCATCTATGTAGCTTTCTTCATAAATCTTTGGATAAAAGTGAAGACAGAAAAAAGCTATTTTTGTGCCTTTCTTCACTCACAAATGCACAAGAATCAATGGAAACAAACAAGAAAAATTTATGCATTTCTTTCTTCGTCTATAGTGAATAACCAGAAACAAACAAAGCATAAGTGATATTTACTAAGATTTTAAAAAATCACTTAAAAATAAGAGAGAATCTAATGTGACATAATAGTTGGACGCAAAAGCAAAAGAAAGGACACATAAAATGCGTTCTTAAAAAACTTCGTGATCCCTTGATAAGGTAATTGATATGGTACTCAAAATATCTTCTTTGATTCAATATTTTTCTGCTTTGAGTTTTCTACATTCTTAACTATTTTCTCCTTTTCCTCATTTACCATTTCACTGGGAATACACCTGAGAAGTTGGATATTCCAGATTTTGTGCTTTCTATTGTTTCTTTTAATACTGATGTACAAAATAACAATGCAATTATACTTTCATACTACATAATTCATTCAATAAAGTAGTTGCCTTAATTCCTTTCCTTGCTATTCTATTTTTGTGTGTGCTTATTTCCTTGGTTGTTTTAGTGGTGCTTTCATCGACTCCAATGGCTGAGAACACTCGTTTGCGGGATCTCCAATCCTAAACCGCTCATCATGATGAAGATGATTTGTCGTATTGTCAATTTGATGGACCAACATGATCAAGCCAGTAGGAAACAAGGGCAATCTTTGTGAGATTTGGTCACCCATATGCATGCGACAAATCAAGAACAGTTGGAGCAATTGAAGCACTCTCTCGAAGCTTTAATCTTGACTCAATCTCATCATATTGGGGCCACGAGCTCTAACAGATGGGATCACAGGGTAACCTTGTCGACACCTTCTACTTACCCACCTCATGATATTTCGTTGGGATTTCCACATTTCAATGATCTATCGTCAGTTCTTGAATGGATCTTTAAAGTTAAGAAGTTCGTCACTTATCATCACATGCCAGATTCTGACCAAGTCGACATTGCGACCATTCACTTTGATAAAGAAGTAGTTTCCTAATTTGAAATGTTACAATGGATGCATGTTATTAACTCATGGCACAATCTCACTTTCGCACTTGAGATGCAGTTTGGTCCATCTCCTTTTGAATGTCCTAAGGCTAAGTTGTTCAAACTCACTCAATCAGGTTTTTGTCTCTAACTACTACCTTCGATTTATGACTTTTGCGAATGGCTCTAATAGCTTGTCTGATAAAGCATTGGTTAATTGCTTTGTGAGGGGATTGCGCCTTGATATTCGACGTGATGTTATGGCTATGGAAACTTATTCTTTGATAAGAGTTGTTTCATTAGCCAAGTTATATGAAGAAAAATATGTTCCTACCAATATTACACATTCATAAGTGAATCATTCCTAGAAATATGTTCCATTTGTCCTATTTTAAAGGTTTCTATACCTCCTTTGTTACCCACTCCTCTAGCACCCCCGAATAGAAACTCAACTATAAAAAAATTACACTTGTTGAGATGCAATTAAGGAGAGAGAAATGTCTTTGTTACTTTTGTGATGAAAAGTTTACTTTGAATCATCATAGATGCCTGATGTGAGTTGATTTTAGATTGCACATTTTAATTAGTTGCTCTTGTTTATGATTTTTTATTTTAGTAATTTAAGGTGAGAACTCTAAGAAGATCTTCACTGGACACGAACTTAACCAAGTGGTTAAGTAAATGTGAAGGTTCACTTCAAAAGGACAAAGAGAAAAACACAGATATGGGTGAAAATGATGCAACTTGCGAAATTTAAGATAGGAGAAACAAATAAGAACACATAATAAAGAGACAAAGCAAAAGAGAAGAAGATGAAAGAAGGCAAGGAAAAAATAATGGTGACGCAAAAGTAGAAGAAAAGAGAAAAGATGAAAGGATTAGGAAACTTAGGAGGGATGGAGGTGGTCACGCCACTTGGAGCAGATGAACTCCAAGATGAGTGGTGCTAAAGCCGCCACTTGAGACGTCGCTCACTCAAGATAAGACCCAAAGTCGCCACTTAGGATATTACCCACCCAATATAATACCCATATAACCCAGAGTACTCAGACTCACAAATTCACTCCAGCAGAGTTTCTGTTCTCTATTCAAAATCAACTTGTAAATACATGGAGCAAGGCCCCCTATTTATAAGAATGCGTGCCTTGGTGGGCAAGAAGGGAAAAGGTAGGGTGGTAAATGTGTGAGGGGCTACCTTTAGAGTTTGACTAAGTCAAAACCGCACCTTAGGTTTGTTCTTCTAAAAACTAGGTCAAATTTCCTTCCTAAAGGGCTAGAAACAAGCTAAAATGATAATTACACCCCCTATTATGCTATAGGCACCTATTCTAGCCTATCTTTACTATTTTGGACTCCCGAAGTGAGCCCAATTTATTTACATAATTTTCTCTTGTGGAAAAACAAGAAGGAAAAACTTATGATATTTTGGTTTATAATTGGTTCTTCTTTTGCTGATGCTTTCTTGAGGTTTGGTGGGGTCCGACTTTGTATACTGAGATGACTGACCTTTTTTGTGAAGTGCTTGATGTGTCCTTAGTCATCTGCTGGTTGCTTTGGTTTGTATCAATGCCCTAAAAAATAATATATGTTTTTGCAATGTGAGGAAGATGATGGACCGAATGAAGAATTTAATCATGATGTTGAGTTTCCTATTATTGATGATGCCAATCGGGATCATTGATTATCTTTGAATGCGCTTAAAGGGGGATTAGGCGTAGAAATGATCAAATTTAAAGCTTACATTAATCAATTACATGTGACAATTTTAATTGATGGAGGGCAATTATGATAATTTTTTATAGTCAACAATTGCTAAATGTTTGAAGTTGTAGGTGGAAAAAACTCCATTTTTCAAAGTTATGGTAGGGAATAGAAGCTACATGAAACCTGAAGGAATGATTCCTGACCTTCCTCTTCAAGCTTAAGGTTATAATTTTCATATTCCAATCTTCTTACATGTCTCTGGAGATGATGTTATTTTAGGTGCTTATTGGTTAACAATTATTGGTCCACATATTGCTGACTATGGAGCATTGCACCTAAAATTTTTGTACAAAGGCAAATTCACAGTTCTGCAGGGTTAATAAGATAATTTGCCTACCCAAGCTCATCTCCATCATATTCGTAGAATGATACATACTAGTTCCATTGATGAAGTTTTTTCTCTATAATTGGAGAGAAATTGAAATTCAGCAATGATTCCACAGGAAACTGCTTAAAGAGATCCATTCAAATGCTGTCTTTTTCCTACAAAATTTTGTTCATCTTTCGTCATCCTTGTGAGTCTGTCACATTCTAAGTCTTATGACCATTTTATCAATTTTTTTATCAACAAAGAATGATGAATGTTCATGGTGCAGTAAAGGTTAAACCCTACAAATATCATCACAATAAAAAAGTTGAAATTGAGAAATCGATTGAACGAATGTTGAAGGAGGGGATCATGCAGATCAATAAAAGACCCTTTTCATCCCCTATTATAATAGTCAAGAAAAAACATGGTACTTGGTCTGTACAGATTATCAAGCTTTGAATGCTATTTTCATTAAATATATTTTCCTATACCTATAGTTGATGAGCTAATTGATGAATTATTTGGTGCCAAATTTTTCCCAAATTGGATTATGGTCTGGTTATAATTAGATTATGGTCTGCTTATAATTAGATTATGGTCAAATTGAAGGATAAACATAAAATGACTTTTAAAACACATCATGGGCATTATGAATGGTTGGTTATGCCATTTGGCTTAACAAACGCTCTAACAACATTCTAAAGCCTTATGAATGCCATTTTCAAAAAATGTTTAAGGAAATTTGTTTTGGTGTTTTTTGATGACCTATTGGTTTATAGTTTGAAGTGGAAATACCATTTACATCATTTTGGAAATTCTTTTAAAAATTTTACAGCATCGTAAATTATAGGCTAGGCTTTCTAAATGTTCCTTTGCAGTTCAAGAAATTAGTTATCTAGGTCATGTAATTTCTACTTTGGGAGTTACTAAGAAAAATGATAAAATAGAAGCTATCAAGTTGTGGTCTCAACCAGTTTCAATAAAACAATTGCGTGTGTATCTTGGCCTAATTGGATATTATAGGCGTTTCATTAAAATTTATGGTACATTGACGACACCATTAATTGATCTATTGAAGAAAGACAACTTCAAATGGTCTGTGGCAGTAGAAGATGTGTTTCAGACATTAAAGAAGGCCATTACATTATGTCCTCCTAATTTTACAAAACCTTTTATTTTGGAAAAAAATGCTCTAGGTATTAGAATATGGGTTGTTTTGAGCCAACACTACCATCTAACTGTTTATTTTTCGAAGAAACTATCTTTTCAAATGCAAAAGCAATCTATTTATGTCAAATAATTTTATGCCATTACTAAAGTTTTGACCAAATTCAGATATTACTTTCTTGACCACAAGTTTGTAATTAAAACTGTTAAATATTTTTTGAAATATTTGTTGGAGCAGAAACTACAGACCCTAAAGCAACAACAATGATTGCCTAAATTATTGGGTTATGATTTTTCAATCCAATATAAATTAAGAAAGGAGAATATTCCACCTACTTCTTTATTCAAAAGTTTGCTAATGGCATGGTCTGAATCAAATCATTTATGGTTAGCAGAGTTGGCTGAGGCAATAAAGAATGATGCAATTCTATATGAGTTGTATACTAAATTTTAGTAGGGTACCCTTCTAGATTCCAATTGTGCTTTCAAAAATGTTTTTTTTTTTTATATTGAAAAGATAGATTGATTATTCCATCTATATAACATAAAAAATAAAATATGTTCTAAGTAGTCATTGATGAACTATCTAAGTATGGTCATTTCATACCCCTAAAAACTAGATTTACAATTATAATTGTAGTTGAGGCCTTCATCTGTAATGTTGCTAAGATCCATGGTTTTCCTAAGTCTATTATTTTATATAGGGATTAAGTTTTTATTAGTGCATTTTGACAGTAATTATTTCACTCTCAAGGAACCTTATTGAACATGGATTCATCATACCATCCCCAAACAGATGACCAAATGTATTTGAGATGTTCTGTTTTTGCAAAACCAAAGACATGACAACACATGTTACCGTTGACACAATATTGGTATAATACATTTTTTTATCATGACATTGATATGTCTCCTTACAAAGCTTTGTTTGGTCGGGACCCATCTTACCTTATTCCTTATCAACATCATTCTAAAGATTCCCTACTCTAAACCCTAAAAGATTGTGACGATCTCTTGCGAATATTGAAGCAAAAATTACATAGTGCACATAATTATATGAAATCAAGCGAATAAGAAACGTAAAGATGTTCAATTTTAAGTTGGAGATATGGTTTTTGTGAAGTTGCAACCTTATAGACAATACTCCTTGAGTTGAAACAGATTTATAAATTGGGATTGAGGTATTTTGGTCCTTTTGTTGTGTTGAAAAAATATTGGTGAAGTCGCTTATAAATTACACCTTAGACAATAAAATTACATCATGTTTTCCATGTATCTCTCCTCAAGAGGTATTATGGAGTTCCACATGAACAATACCTGCCTTTTCCTTTTATATATTCAAAATATGGTCCACAGTTCAATCTGATGAAGATTTCATCTACACACATTGTTAGGCAAGAAGGTCTATATGTTCCATAATTGTTAGTTCAATGAGTTTTTGGGTGTTGAAGATACCATATGGAAAGATGAGACACATTTCAAAGAGTCTTATCATTTATTCAAGCTTACGGACAATGTTAAGATAAGTAGAGGACGATATTAAAACATGAGTTGAAAATAAGAAAAAAACTTGATATAATAATTATGACACATTTTTTTCAACCTTAAGAACAACGTTAATGAAGTAGGATATTAAAATATGAATTGAAAATAAAGAAAAACCTAATGTAACAAATGATAATCCAACATAAAAATAAAAGAAAGGACTAAAAAAAATATATTTTTAAAAAATTTTCTGATCCCTTAATAAGATAACTGATATGATACTCAAACTTCCTTCTCAGTCGGATATTTCAAAATCTGTTTTATTTTGTTATGTACAATTATACTTTCATAATATATAATTCACTCGATAAAATAGTTGACTCACTTCTTCTTTTCCTTTTGTCATTCTGCTTTTTTTTTTTTTTTTTCTTTCCTTAGCTGTTTCAGGCTCTCAACCACGTTATCCACATGACTTTACTTTCCTCCATTTCTCACTTTCGATCATGTCTATCTCAATATTTATTTTTATGGTACTAATATCTATAATCTCAAATTTAGAATTTAAATTAACAATTTCTTTTATAATAAAATTAAACAGACCACCTTTTACGTCATATATAAACAGATTTTGATTGTAACCAAAATCTCGATAGAAGCGCAGAAGCGATTCTACGTACGTGTTGCCACGACGTTTGAGGCAAGTTCGCTTTGCAAACTTGATTTGGTATCAAAACCAAAGGTCCACTTTTCCAAACACTTTATATGAGTGGCACCTGTGCAACCAGAAAGCAGTTCAACCAGCTACTTTCTTCTTCTTCTTCTTCTTCCACACACACCCTTTTCTTCTCTCTTTTCTTACGCCATGCCTAAGCTTACTTCCTTCTCTTGTCGACACTTCTTGGTGTTATCCCTCGCCTTGAACGTTAGTCTTATACTCAGATTAATGGTCTACGAAGGAGAAGAACCCCACAACCATTCTTGTTTCGGTTCACAAAGAGAGTCATCGATTGTACGAACCAATTCCAACATGCTTATATCATCATCCAATTCAACTTGCACAGCAGGAGGTGGGAATAGAGTGATCAACCTCGACCAGTAAGCAAAGACTTTACATAATATATGATTAACTAGTTTTGCTCATACATGATGTGTTGGTTATGGTTTATAACTTGCAAATATGTTAGTGGTGTTAGAGTGAGGAAGCAACCTTTGATGTTTCAAGATACTTGGTACATGCTTTTAGACATTTTTTACGTTCTCGTACTTAAGGGCAAATAATTTTTTGGTAAGAGGGGAAGTTTTTTTGATAAGTAAAAAGTAATGAGTTGTGTTAGTCTAAGGGAGTGGCAGATCGAAGAGAACCAGTAACCAAAAAGTAATGAGTTGTGTTTTGGATGGAAGATAGTTTGGCGCCAAATGGTTGAAAATCTTCGATTCTACTGTCATTTTATCTCTGCTACCACTTTTGTTTGTTGCTTTGTTAGTTGTGCCAATCGTGGCTCTGTTTCTGGTAGCTGTGACTGAGTCTTGCGTCTTTGGTACTGTTCTTTGCGTTCTGCTACCGCTATTGTTGCCCGAGAAGACAGGGACAACTCATCTTCTCTAACGTGACTTGCTCATACCAAAAATGTCAGGAATATAGCAGCAGACACAGTACACAACTTTGTTTCATTATATTTTTGTTTCTTTTGCATTCCTAGTAGAAAATCAGAGATTATTTATATAATTTAGATGAGTAGTGTAAATAAATTAATGGAATTAACCGAGAAAGCCCTTTGATCACATCTAAAAAAGGAATGGAATAATTTGGATTCAAAGATTTTTATAAGTGTTTGAATAAACATGATAAACTTAAATGTTCAATTTTTTTTTTTAAAAAAAAGGTTCAAGCTTTTAAGAGTTCCGTACGATTCGTCTGGTTTGTTTATATCCCTATTTTCGATCATCGTGTGTGTGAGAGGTGAGACAACCTGTTAAGTTCTCAGATAGTTAAATTCTAATAACTTTCTTAGTAAATTAAAAGTTGTTGTGAAGTTGTTTGGAACCACGTGGAACTCAGTCTTATTATGGTTTTTGACTATGTTCGGAGATAGCTGAAGATTACCACGGATTTCAAATGTGATCTACCACGTTTCCAAATATATCACCGAATATATTTTTTTCTCAGATTATGCAATAACGCCGAGTTTATAGTCTTAAATCATATAATAATTTCTTCAATACCGAATAATGAGTTTATAGTTCCTTAATTTCTAAGTTAGATTAAGACGTCGCTGATATTTTTGAGTGCATGTTTTTTGAAACATATATTTTACTGCTGCATTTTGGATCCTGTCATTTTCCTAAGTGTGTTTCATAATGTAACAAAAAACATCATTTTTATCATGCTCTCCCTTGAAGGGTGGTGATTTAGTTAGAAAAAGTAGAGTCCCATTTTTGTGGTAGAAGTGGTAGCCAAGTAGGAGAGTCTAACTTCAACACAATTGTCGGGATCCTGTTGACATTGTCTAACCCAATATCATTATATACATTAACCTTCTCTTTGATTTCTATTTTTTTTTATATTCAAAAGTGGTTCCTCTCTTTTAACAAATTATTCGTTTCCTAAGAGACACTCACTATTGCTATAATAGTGTATTTGATTAGGGAAAAAGAAAAGTGATGATAATTGCAAACTAAAGTAAAGGACCCCCATTTCAACTCAACTATTCCATCTATAAGAACCCTTGTTTTAGAGTGTGTTTAACTCCTAGAAGCACAATTTTTAAATCAAGAAACATTTGATATCCAACTAACTTTCTTCCTACCATTTTAAGGTACTGTTCTTGATCACATGGTCTTGCTCACACACTAGAGTTGCATTCACTATTTTTTATAAACTCAAAAAATCTACTGCATGTCCCAGAGAAATGGATCAAAATTACCAACACGCGAAAGTCTCAAGCTAAATGATAATTTTTTCTTTAAAACATAAAAATGTTTATCTTTCTTTTGCTTTGAAAAATAACGTAATAATATTTAAAAAAATAAGCTTAGTTTTTTTTATAAATGGTATAATATAATAGTGTTCGTTGGTAGTTGGAAGAATAGGAAAGAAGTTGGTGGGGTCACATTATGCGCACACTGCATAAAGACACTCTTTCGGCCATGGCCATAAGATAACACTATGTGGAAGCGCTTATTTTCTATGGTTCGCTGAATGAGTGAGAAGACATTTTTTAAACTTTTTTTCTGCTTCAATCGTGATTTGCTTAATTGCAGAAACAAGCTTTGGGTTGAACCCTTTGGAATCTGCATCTACAAATGTCAACTGCATTGTGGGTCCTCCGAAATTGGAAATCCAACTCCAACATATTTTGTCCCCTACTCTCTTCACTTCTGCATGCTTCCCATTCATTGATGTAATCCTAAATGCATACATCTACCCTTATATTTCAACCCACCAAATCATTGCTTTGTTAATGCTGTTTTATGATTACTTTCCTATAACCTTTACACGTGCACATTCATCCCTTAGTTAATTCAATACCCTCCTCAACTTGTTCATGGCTCCTTCTTTACCTAATTTGTGGACATCTTCATGTACAAACAAAATCATTACTATGCCTTAATTTACTCAAAAGAAATTGGATACAGAGTGATGGGATTTGTGTCTACATGTGAGAGGGGTTAAATGTATCTGTCTAGGTTCATTATATCTTTGAAGTTTTATACGTTTTTTCTTTGGTCTCACTGTGCTTTTAATCTTCTTATTACGCTCATTTTCGTAAATTTCATCTTCCATTCTTATTTTCACCACTTTGATTCTCTTGTTGTTTCATTTCTGTAATTTTAATTCATCAACAGTGTAATATAGAGTTACGTCAACATCAAAATATGTTGACGTCAATATGTCTCTTAAATATTTGATATCAGATTACAGATAAATTAAAATTATGCAGTTAAAAAAAACATTGGAGAACCAAATTTATGAGATGATATTCAAGTAAAAAATCTTTTAATTGATCCATATTTTTAGTATTGTATTACTTAAAATATATAATTAATAGAAATAGACAAGAAGAATGTATATAAAATAAAAAAATTGTAAACTTAATATGAGTTAAGGTTTTGGATTGAATTTTCTCAGTTTTCCTAAAAAAATCTCATCATAATTTAAAATGTTTTGTTCATGGGTGGACATGTGATGATAATGCATATTTTATACTTCATGACATTATAGAAGACATGGAATTTTTTATTCTGAAATGTCTGTTCATTGTGGGGCATGATGATAGTGCATGATGTGGGTAGTTTCATGTGAGCTGTGTTACATTAAAATAAAGATTGAAATTATATGAAATTGAGATTTTTTGCAGTGGAGACCCGAGAGTGTATGAGAGATTTTGGAGACAAACGGGTGAGAAGAGCACGATCATAATCCCGGGGTGGCAGTCAATGAGTTATTTTTCTGATGTGACCAACATTTGCTGGTTTTTGGAGGCAGAGTTTGCGAGGGAAGTGGTGAGGCTGCACACAGTAGTGGGAAATGCTGTCACAGAAGGGCGACACATTGTGGTTGGGACAGGTTCTTCTCAGCTCTTTCTGGCTGCTCTCTATGCTCTCTCCCCTACTGATGCACCTGAACCAATCAGTGTTGTCTGTGCCTCACCCTACTACTCAGTGAGTAAACATTTTCATATACTACATTTTATATTTCAGTGTAACTATCAATGATGTTTTAGTTTAGTTCATAATTGAATCACAATATAAAATTATGTTTTGTCTAGAATTAATAAACAAGAAGATTTCTAAGATATTGTAGCAGAATTTAAAAGTATTCTTTAGTAAAAGTGGATGATTAAAGAATAGCAAAGTCATTCTTGAATTTGTTTCTGATACAGCTTTTGGCATGTAAAGCAATGCTCTTGTACTAATTACCCCATATAGTTCATATAATTGTGTTATAAACAGTGTTTGACCACTTTGAGTTTTGCATGCTCCAAGGAACTTAAAACAGTGTACTAAGTCCAGAACATTTTTTGTTGGTTGTTGATGATGAACCACAGACATTTATTATAACAGTTGGAAATCAATAAACATTTAGCAATTGAGTTAATTACCTCCGGATTGATTCCCCTTTCTCTTTCTGAAATTCTTCTGAAAGAAACACCTATTAATTCTACCATTCAATGTGTTCGTACCATTTCTTATGTATCTGTACTCTGCAATTAATTTTCTACCTCCTGATCCCTTATATTTTTAATTTGGGTCTTACTGGTACTATCTTAAGTTATTTAAATAATTTTCTTGTTTTTTTTGAAAATCATGTCAAAGTATATTCTTATTAAAGGAAAAAAAAAACTTCTGTTTAATTCTTTAAGAACTGTTCCAATGACAGTGATAATAACATTTTATTTTTTCCTTTTTAATCCTTCCATGTGTATGAATATCTTCTCTTTTTCCCACACTCATAATTCTGCACAGCTGCAACTGATCACATGACACTTGATACTTTTGTCCAACTGTGGCATGTGCGGAACTGTCAGAAAAGTAGCTTTGGTTTGAAAATCTGAACAGGAAGGTCATCCATTCAATTGGTGAACAAAAAAAAGGTGTCATATGGCTTCATTGCTAATTATGGTATTATTGATCACCCTTAATCACAGTTGATCCTGCGTGGAAACAAGTTACACGCAAGAATGAGAGTATAATATAGAAAGATTTAGACAAGGGGCACACATTTTAGTTACATCACATGGTTCAGACTTTCTAATTAGGTCTTGCAGGAGCTTCATTATGGTTTGCATGGAAGATTTTGCAGTGACATGTTATTTAGTTTGACTAATGGATGGTTTGGCATGGAATTGACTAGTGAACTAACTAACTAACTACTTGCAGTCTTACCCATCAATGACGAATCACCTGAAATCAGGACTCTACCAATGGGGTGGTGATGCAGAAAGTTTTGAGAAAGAGGGTCCCTACATTGAGCTGGTTACTTCTCCCAATAATCCTGATGGACATGCAAGAATATCTAAGGTCAATAGAAGTCAGGGATTTTTGGTCCATGACCTTGCCTATTACTGGCCACAGTACACTCCAATATCAGGACCTGCAGATCATGATCTTACCCTTTTCACTGTTTCAAAAAGCACTGGCCATGCTGGAATGCGCATAGGGTAAGTTCACCCTTGTCATAAAGACTACCTTTATGTACACTCCTCAATTATTTTCCTTTTCACAAGATTTCTATAACCTTTCTTGAATTACTGCTCTACCAGAGTTGGATTTTCACTTTCATAACCTGCATAACCCTTTAATGTAAATATTCATTAACCAGATTATCAAAATAAAACTTTTAATTATCACTAAAAACAACAACAACCCAGTCACAATAATCACTTCTTTTGAAGACTTATTTAGAAACATTTATTAATACAATTTTATCAGTTGTCACTTCATTTTCTTTAAGTCCCAAACTTAACAACATAAAGGGGATTTAATCTCTTTTGGTTGCATAAAAATGTTTAGAGAAAGGAAAGATCTGAGATCCACTAGGTCATGGTATTTTGTGAGTAGAATTTTTAAACTACTTCGTTTTAAGTCTTTGATCAGGGTGTCATACTGACATTGTTACAAAATACCATTCTTCTGAGTCTGAGAAGGAATGATACATTATAACTATTAGCTTTACATTTTCCTGGAATGTGAAACCAAATATGTTATTATTAATCTATAGAAGTATGGCTAGTTGGACAGGAACCCCTTTGGTTTTCTGACAAGTGTTTGATCTATCCAAACATAAAGTAAAGAAAGATCAATGAAATTCCTAGAAGATTCCACATAATTTGTATTTTTGTGTAGGTGGGCTCTTGTGAAAGACAAAGAGGTAGCAAAGAAAATGACAAAATTCATAGAGCTGAACACAATTGGAGTGTCTAAGGATTCTCAACTCAGGGCTGCAAAGGTTTTAAGGGCAGTTTCTGACAGCTGGGAACAAGGAAACTCCCAAGAGGGGGAGTCCTTCTTCAAGTTCAGCCACAAACTCATGGCCAATAGGTGGAAGCAACTGAGACTAGTGGTGGAGCATAGCGAGTTGTTCAGTTTGCCCAAATTTTCTCCAGCATTCTGCACTTTTTTCAAAGAGGTTTTGGAGCCTCAACCAGGTACTTGCTCAATTGATCAAATTTGAAACTAATAAACTTCAATTTACATAAACTCTTATATTGTTATGTTGTGTGCATATTTGATTTGACAGCTTTTGTGTGGTTAAAGTGTGAGGGAAACGTGGAAGACTGCGAAAGCTTCCTTCGAGCACACAACATCTTAACTAGAAGTGGAAAACACTTTGGTGTTAGCCCAAAATACGTAAGAATTAGCATGTTGGATACTGATGAAAATTTTAGCTTCTTTCTAGATAGACTTTCTGCCATAAAATCCTGATTGGGGAAATTTGCTTCTGGGTAATGTTTGTATAATAATAATTAGAAGTGTTAGTTTTCTGTATGATGGAAAGTGAAACACAGAAATGCAATTTTGCTCCTTCATTTCTATCTTTCTCTTTTTCTGCATGTCTCATCTTGTTGTTTGTCTGTTTAATAATAATCGTTGATAAAATAAATAAAGTTCAAAAAAGTTATTTTCTAACTCAGATATCTTTAGTAAAACTAGTTGCACATGACAAACACAATAATGCGAGGGTAGTGAAGTTTGTAGTGAAGTAAAATTAATAGGCAAGGGTCCTTGAACCTGTCTTATTCAACTCGTCAATTAAACGTTTCAAATATAGTACGGGATGACCTAACCTCTCACCACTTTATAATGTGATCCACCTTCAACTTTGTCTTGCAATACTTGTTTAACTTTTCATCAAACTCAAACATAAACTTTAACACTACCTTTGTGACAAAACCTCATTTATACACCATAATAAAGATCTTCAAAACATAAATAATGTTATCGTTAATAATCTAAAGATCTTACATTGAATATAAATAAGAAAATTGAGTAATATATAAGAAAGAAAATCCATAAATTTATTTTCTTAAAGATTTTGGATTGATGTTAGTGTTAATTTTTTTATGAACTCTTCTCTTTTATGGATGATTACATAAATATTAGTTGAAGAATTTTAATATTTTGAAGTTTTATTTTATATTTTCTATATCTTAAACAAGTTTAAACAAATCAAATTCTTAAAAAAATTTAAACTAATTTAAGAGTAGACACCTATCATTTTTCAAAATAATTTTTAAAACAATTAAGAAAAAGAAAAAAACAACTAAATTAACTTTTGCATAAATTCAAAATAATTTATGTATAAGTTACTTTTGAAAAGTTATCTTATATAATTTCTCCAATATTTTATTTTTAACTTGTGAAAAAGTATCTTTATAAACTTTTTCTTTTCATTTTTCTGTCCTACTTGTTCTTCTAGGAAAACTAGTCCAAGCGGACTCCTATTTTTATTTAATGTTCAACAACTAAAAATTATAAATTTTTTGATTAGCCAAATAGAAACTTAAAATTTTTTGAAACATGTAGAGACTATTTTTACACTCCATTTTTAATATCTACACTTTCTTTTTGTTTCTTTTATTTAAAATGTCACATTTCCTTTCTTTTTGAAAAACACTCTTATCTTCTTTCCACTCTTCCTCATGTTACACATGCCTTTTTATGTTTTTACCGATATAGTAATAATACTTCTGGCACATTATAAATTAATTGAAATTAAGTATTGTTAAGATAAAAGTCCAATCTATTAAATTTTTAATTAAACGTTAAAATAATTAAATGTAAATCAGATATAAGTGTCATCAACTGATTAATCAAATTTATAAATCTATTGTTTGAGTATTTACTATTAGATGATATTTTAGAAAAGTGTAAAATATTTTCGAAAACACAGTTCAATTCTTCATCTTATGTTTTTCTTATTTTTACATGTATGTTTCAATCCAATTAAATTAAAATAGTTTTTCGTGCTCTCATCTTCGTCTTTTATTTTTCTCATGAATCTTTGATAAGAAATATCTCTTTTAGAAAAAAAAAAAAACTTTAAAAAACACATTTTTTTATGTCTTACATTTTGAAAAGTATTTTATAAAACACTATTGATTTTCTTGTTCTAAAATGTACTCTAAGAAATGTTAAGAAAACAAAACATGTTTTTAAAAATATTTTCGAAAATATAAAAAAGAAAAAAATTATGAAATATTTTTCAAAATACTCTCAATATGGTCCAAAATATAATTTCTTGTACACTATTTTTCTTTTAATATTTTGAAAATTAATTTCTGAAACTTATTTCATTTTCATGTTTTGGAAAGTATTTTCAGAATGTTAAGAAACTAGTTTTCGAATTGCTCTTTTGATATTTCAAATGTATTTTCCTTAGTACATTTTATTTTCATAATATTCTGGAAAATATTTCTAGTTTGTTAAGTGTTTTCCCAAACATGAAACAAGAAAGTGAAAATAAGAGTAAATATCATTTTAAATAAAATAATTAGAAGGGTAGTGAATTTAGCTAAAACTGATGCGTAACTAGAAAAAACCTTAAATCTATTATCGTAAACTCTTTAATCTTATATAATCCCAACACACTGGCATTAGCTGGGTTTTACAGTTTTGGGTTGAGGCCCAAATTATTTGAATTTATTACTAAAAATGGACTGTTTCTTCCAGCTCCTCCATAAATTCTTCTGCCACCCCCATAGAAAACGTAAAAATATATTTGTATCCTTCTTGTGCCACTTCTATAGAGTAGTTTTCGGATTATGTAATCCAGACACGCATTTGAAAAAAACTTTCGGATTACATAATCTATAAGGTAAAAAAGACTTCCAAATTATGTAATCCAGAAACTAATCATGCATCTGAAAAAAAGGTTTCCAGATTATGTAAGCAGAAGCTAATTATGAATTTGAAAAAAGACTTCTAGATTACATAATCCGAAATATTACAAAGATACATTTTTAGAAATATGAAAATTTATGGAGGTAGGAGAAGAACATATAGAACTGCAGGAAGCAACAGTCCTAAAAATATTATGAGGTTTACACTCTTATTCAATCGCAGACCGCTATGCATAAATATTAAAACTAGATATTTTGCATAAAAATTAAACTCTTTAAAATACTTTTATGAATAATACTACTTATTTATTTATTTTTGTCTTTTTTTTATCAGTTTATTTATTTTAAGGCGATTTTATTTTTTGATATGCCCAAGCCTGGTTTCTTAACCCACCATTTTGTATTGTGTGCTAATGCTCAAATGTAATAAAAAAAATGTTTGGTAACAAGTTTCACCTTTTGAAAGAAAAAAGTAAAAGAAAATGTAAACTATGAAATTCATGATTTTTAAATTGTAAGGATTTAAATGAACAATTTTTGTATCAGCAAATGAACAGCTGTTAGTAGCCAGAAAATAATAATTAATGGAAAACTTTTATTTTAGTAAAACTAAAGTACTAGAAAGAATTGTTTTAGCAATTGTGAAGTTCATGTTAAAAAACGAAGGGGTGCATGTTAAAAAATGAATGGGTGCATAACGTAATTCCCTTTCCTCAATCGAAATCCAAGACTTTCTATTCTCAGGTGACAATCATCAAATTTTCTTTCTCATACATTTTGTTTCTGTTACATAAATTTGTGTGTTTCTTATTATACTTTGATCTCAATCTTTCTTCACAAGTATTAAATTATGATTTACTTGTACCGTGGTTAATTATCACCAATGAAACACTCCACTTGACTTTAGATCTTCAAAAAAACCTTTTGAAATAAGTTCATGAGATCCACCATCAACTTTGTCTTGCAATACTTTGTTTAACTATTCATCAAACTCAAACATCAACTTCAATATTGCTTCAACTTTAATATTGCTTGTGACAAAACATCCTTTATACACCATAATAAAGATGTTAAAAACATAAATAACGTTATGATTAATAATCCAGATGAGTCTAAGTCTACATTAAGTAAGAAAATTCAGTAACATATAAGAAAAAAATCCACAAATTTAATGTCTTAAATTTTTGAATTGGGGTTAATGTCAAATTTTTTATATAAATTTGACTCAAATCTCGTTGTTATAAGATCTTCCCAGTAAATCTTCTCACGGAATATCCAACAATCATATCAATGCTTCCTTCGTATAGACGGTCAGATATATAAATATTAATTGAACAAATTTAAATTCACAATCATTTTAAAGTTTTTTTATTTTATTTTGTATATCCTCAAACAAGTTTAAACAAATCAAATTTATAAGCTAGTTTAAACAAATTCAAAAATAAACACCTATCATTTTCATCATTTTCCAATGTGATTTAAGACAACCAATAAAAAGAAAAAACAACTAAATTAATTTTTTCATAAATTTAAATTAGTTTATGTACAAGTTAATTTCTAAAAGTTATTTCATATAGTTTATCCAATATTTTATTTTTAACTTCTGTACAAGCTAATTTTAACTTATGAAAAATGTAACTTTAATTTTTTTTTTTTCATTTTTCTATCCTAGTTGTTCTTCTAGGAAAACTAGTCCAAGAAGAGTCCTATTTTTATTTAAATGTTCAACAACAACTAAAAAAATATAAAAGTTTTGATTAGCAAAAAAGAAAATAAATAAATTTTGAAACATGCAGAGGCTATTGATCCTACTATTTACACTCCTACAACAGGGGGTGTGCATAGGAATTGTGTGGGGTTTATGTAAACAGAGGAATGAGAGGTTAATTTTACAAATGTTGATGTGGAACAGGTTTTTTGTGAAACACAATTAAAAGTCTGGGCTCTGAAATATGTTTTGTAAATCATCTTTCACGTACTCAGACTGGTATTTTAGTCATGTTTTGTGTATCAAATCACTGTCTTAGTTGACTCAATTTTTCAGGATTATACATGTCTTGGTTTTATTGCACTGGTAGCTGTTTTTTGCAGAACAGATGATGGCTATGCATCGGAAAATATTTGCATTTGTAAAATAGTGTGAGAAAGTAATAGGTTGCATCACCAGTTCTTGGTTGGTACCAACAAAACCAAGGTCTAACTAACCTAGTGCCATTTTGGAGTGAAGACATGAAATTTGCAGAAGCAGGGAGTCGTGTATACATGCATAAGCTCTCACCTTCTGTTGCTTTTAGAAAGGCATTAGCCTATCTGTTGGTGGTGGAAACTATAGAATTAGATGGTCAACGAACTTAAGAACATTATCTTTGTTGATGAAAACCAATTGCTCTTCTTAACATCAGAGGCACTTTAAATAACAAATGCAGAAAGCTATTGGAGGTGGCTTGTTTGGAAGGTGGAGAATACACCAATATACCTAATTCAATATATCTATCTTGTTTGTTTGTAGTTTGGTTTGTTATATGGAATTTGTAAAAGATAGATTGTACATAAAAATTTTTCGGGTGGTGTCATGACAGTTTTTGTAGAAACACTTTTTTGTATCTTCTTGAAATAGGGATGAGAAATTTCACTTCTTTATATAATTAAGGGATGTAACATCACTAAAATCTCTTGTTTAATGTTTATTTATTTTTTGTTAAAAGAAAAATAAATTTACACTTCTTTTTAACTATCTATGACTTTCTTTTTGTTTCTTTTATTTAAAATGTCACTTTTCCTTTCTTTTGAAAAACGCTCTTATTTTCTTTTCACTTGCTCATATTACACATGCCTTTCTAAGTTTTTACCAATCTAGCAACAAGACTTATGGCATATTATAAATTAATTAAAATTAAGTATTGTTCAAACAAAAGTTCAACATCTTATAATTTTAATTAAGTATTAAAAACAACTAATACATCAAATATAACTATCATAAACTGATTAATCAAATTTATAAATCTATTATTTGAGAATTTACTATCAGACAATATTTGAGAAAAGTGTATACAAATTTTCAAAAGCACAATTCAGTTCTCCATTATTATGTTTTTCATATTTTCACAAATATGTTTCAATCCAATTAAATTAAAATAGTTTCCATTCTCTCAACTTCATCTTTTCTTTTTCTCATGAATCTTTGATAAGAAATGTCTCTTTTAGAAAAAAATACTTTTTTTTTCTAACATTATGAAAAGTATTTTATAAAACACAATTGATTTTCATGTTCTAAAAAGTACTATAAGAAACGAAAACAAAGTGTGTTTTTAAAAATATGTTCCAAAATATAAAAAGGAAAAAAATTATGAAATATTTTTCAAAATACTCTCAATATAGTCCAAAATATAATTTCTAGTACACTATTTTTGTTTTAATATTTTGAAAAGTACACTACAAGAAATCATTAAATAAAAATTAATTTTAGAGACAAAAAATAATTAGTTACTATATATCATGTTAGAGATTAAAAAAATTATTGATATCTAGAGTAGTTTCTATTATTAATAAAATTTAAAAATTAATTTCTAAATTGGTATCTAATCAGGAACTAGTTTTCGAATTGCTCTTCTGATATTTCAAATGTATTTTCCTTAATATATTTTATTTTCTTAATATTCATGAAAATATTTATATTTTGTTAAGTTATATAATTTTAAATAAAAGAATTATAAGGGTAGTGAATTTAGCTAAAACGGAGGCGTAATCGATTCTTGTAAACTCTTTAATCTTATGTAATCGCAAAAAAGTGACATTAGTTGGGTTTTACAGTTGGGTGTTTCTTTCTGTACCCCATAAAAATTGTGAAATGACGAAAATAATTTTGGGAGGTTTTAAATAAACCTTAGTGCATCGCCTCCCATCCTTTTCTCTACGTTTTTTTCTTGACACTATTTTGGTGAGCATTCTTTGCAATTTTGGTGTGCTTTTAGTGGACATACATAGACTTCTGTGCATTCTGGTGGTTAATGGAAGGGTTTGGAGTCGTTGTCCGTCAGGAAAGGAATGTAAGAGTTAGTTCTTTTTTTTTTACTTCTAGAATCCCTAATCCAGAATTTTTGCAGAAATGATAAGTTTGAAAGGCATTGGGGGAGTGCATGCAATTTGAATTCTGGAAATGGAATTCTGTAACATGTTTCCGGAATAGGCTTTCCAAAACTGCTTTACAGAATGAACTTTCTAGAATAGGCTTCCAAATTTGGAATTTCATAATCCTATTATGGAAAAGCCATCTGGAAAGCGGTTCTAGAAAGCCTATTAGGGAAACGTGTTTTTGTTTATGTTTTCGGTGTTTTTCTTGAATGAGTGCCTGATTTTGTGTAATAAAGTGTTTTGTATTAGTTGGAATGATGTATGTGCAGATCAAAATGGTGAGATCAAGGGGAGGAGGTATACAGGGCGACCATGTACGATTGACATTATCGGTTAGAAGAAGAAGACGTGATGATGAAGATGAACAACATGTTGAACATGAACCTGAAAAGCCCAACGCCATGTGAAGGGTGAAGTCAAACGTGATGTGGAGAATGAAGTGTATCCTAGAGGTCCAGTGGATAGGTCGTTGTTAGGAGATTATGAGGACCATGTGGCGAAACAACTATGGAATGGTGTGGTAAGTAAATATGTTGAAATATGATACATGAAAGTAAATTGTTTTGTAAATTGAAAATTTGATATCATTTTGATTGGTTATTGTAGGATCATGGTGAGTTGAAATTGGTTTCTCATGGGAGAAAAATAAATAAGATGGGTGCTCCTCATGGACGCATACAAGGTGTAGTGGAATTGTCAGGCTTAGTTGGTCTTGTTGGTGCAAGTTATGACACGACAAACAAATGATTGATGTTTTCCTTTGTAGAGAGATGGCATGCAAATACAAATACCTTTCATCTGCCTATAGGGGAGTTGACCATCACATTGGATGATGTGTCAAATTTGTTGCATCTCCTGATTATTAGGCAATTCTACTCCTACCTGAGCTTAGATGCAGCTGTGACAATGAATTTGTTGGTAGAGTCACTCTGTATTGATCATGGAGTAACAGCTACTGAGACAAGGCATCGTGTATGGTGGTTAAGGGAGGTCTATGAGGACACATGCATCAACAAATAGTGGACAATGGTTGCTATAACGTATTTGATCCACCTTGTAGGTTGCACCATCTTTGAAAATAAGAGTGCTACATCAACTAGTGTGTCTTACATGAGATTCTTCGTAAATTTGAGGCACACTGGAGGATACTTGTGGGTAGTAGTTTCTTTGACCCACATGTATGTGGAGTTGGGAGATGTTAGCTACGTAAATATGAGGCAGTTACCGAGGTATGCCACCTTATTGCAAGCATGGATATACAAGTATTTTCCATGTATTGGACAGAAGACATGTTCTAGATGAGTATGTTGAGAATGATCCCTGGTGAATGCGGTATGTTGTTGGGAGTAGATTGGCATCCCTTGTGTTGAACAAGGTGCTTTAATGTTTCCAAATATGCTTTGAAGACTTGAAGAATCTGCTGTCATGTGTTTTGTTTAGTAGATTTTGAATTGTTAATTTACACCTAGTTATGATCCAAGTTTGTTGATTCTAAATCTCTTTTGAAAGTGTTGTTTTCTAAAATCTGTGTTAATTTTAGTTAGTTGTTTCGTGATTTAAATCAATTGAAAAAACTTCTGTTCAAAGTCTGGGGACTACAACAAGTTTTTCAATTGGTTGATTTAATGTGACAATCGATTGAATTGAATTTAGTGTTTTTAAAAGTTTTTTTTTTTATATATAAAGCTTTCATGTTTGACATCATTATGCAACTTGACATCTCAGCTATGCTGACACCTCAAGTAACAACAATCATTTGCCATCACACGAAAAAAGTATTATTAAATGTAAAAGAAAAAAAGAAAGAAAATACAAAAAAGTATGCAAGGACTAAACCAAAACCCATATGTTAACAAAAACGGTATATAGGTAGACTATACCTATTTAAAAGACTTCTAAAAATAGACTAGAAGGAAGCCTATTATACCAATGAAATGGTTCTCTATGAATAAATCCTAAATTAGCCAACTTATCAGCACACACATTCCCTTCATGAAAAATATGAGTAAACCTAAACCTGATTTTGCCACAATAATTAAGACAAGTATTCTATTAATTACGAATCATCCACGGTACATTGGTCATAGCTGTAAATGCAGCACAAACCAAGGCAGAATCACATTTAAGCAATACACTAGCAAGCCCTATCCTTTGAGCTTCCTTCATAGCATATATAACTCCATAAAACTCAACAACCAAAGTAGTCTGAACATTAAGAAATGCTGAGAACCCACCAATAAAATTTCTCATACTCCCACGGAAAATACCTCCACAAGTAGCAAGACCAGGATATCCCCGAATAGCCCCACCAATGTTGATTTTAACCCAGTCTGGTGAAGGGAACTCCCATCTAACAGGAAGAGGACGAAGAACTTTACCAATACGAGTATTAATACTAAAAAACTTAATGACATTGAAATCCAACATATCATTCTTCATTGAAGCTTTAGATGAATTTCCCACAAGACAAGTTAAATCTTTAATTATCAAAATAGCCTTAGAAACATCAATCTTATCTTGAAATCTAGCATAATTCCTCATACGCCATATCATCCAAATAGAAAAAGTTATCACAGCAAGCTTAAGCAACTTAACCAAAGAACTACCATCACGCTTAATAAAAGAAAGAAGATCATCCTTATTAGAGAATTGAGGAGTAAGAAAAATTTTTCGAACCCAACTCCAAATACGCAAAGCAGTAGAACATTTAAAAAATAAATGTTGAATAGATTCCTCGTGCTTTCCACAAAGTGTACACATAGAACATATATGCAAACCTTTATACTGAATTTAAAAATGCTTTGTTTTCTTTTGTCTTTTTTTGTAAAGCCAAAACAATCGGTTATTTCGATAATTGAACTTATTGCTTTATGTGCTATGTTTAACAGAAAAGGAAATCAATCAGTTTGTTTTAAAAATCAATCAAGTGTTTTTAACAAAATTTTGTTATGAATTTCAAACTGATTTTAAATGTTTTCAATTAATGATCAAATGGTTTTAACCTCTTTCTTAAGTCTATATAAAGGCTATTTTATGATGATTTCAAAAAGAAGAAGAAAGTTTTATAAAAAACGTTTTCAAGAGAAGATCAAACAACTTTTGGATCATTCCTTGTGTGTGAAGTAGGAATTGAGTTTTCTATTCAATTGTTCTACTGTTTTGTAAAGCCCAAGTGTATTCTATTTCCTTGTTTTAATATTATAATTGTGTGTAAGACAATTTCAGAAAGCAATTCTGGAAACTGTGGTGTTGATCAAGAGTGTTATGTGTTCTTGAAGGGTTCAAGATCAACATTCTTGGTGTGCTTTTGTAATCTAGTTTTGATTGCATATATAGTGAATTCTCAGTGCTTAGCTGAGGACTGGATGTAGCTTTTGGTTAAGAGTGAACCAGTATAAATCTCTGTGTGTGAATCTCCTTAATCTGATATATTGCTTTAAATTTTGTTCTTTATACTCTGCTGCATTAAACAATCAGTTGTTTCGATAAAACAATTGGTTGATTTTTTTTCTTAAAGAACTGTTAATATGATAATTAATCTAGTTGAACAGAAAATTCAATTGATTGATTTTACAAATCTTTTTACTCTACTTCCAATATTTGCGAAAATCTTGCGAAAACAATTCACCCCCTCTTGTTTAGGCCATACATTCTAACACCTTGCATTTGTTTGTATGTGGTTACATACCATCTCCGTAGGTGTAGTGCGATTTACATCATATGAAGACCACATGGTAATGCGTCCTTTCGAGTAAATTTCTTTATTTTCAGGGTACATTTGGTTGAGGACATGCAGACAATTGCATTTGCTTGAATGTGTACTTCGAGAACCTAGATATACACATACTATCCCCCGTCACCCAACTACTATGATAGATGGAAACCCTTCAAAAGGTGAGGTGGATCGATGATGGTTACATTTTAATGATTATGTCATCCAGAATTTTACCTTAGCAGTTGATGTTGGAGCATGCATCCCTGGATATATGGAGTGGTTTTAGTTTGTATCACATTCATATATCATTCAAATGGTTGAGGATGATCATCTTCCAATGATAATCTGTGATGCACGTGGACAATTAGGAGGACATCATTAGGCAGATGATAGTGACACAGAGCATCCCGCAGTGATTAGAACTTATAACTTATTTTTTAAGTTATACATGTTGACTTTTGATTAATATAATTTTTTTTGGTATGATTGTAGGGTCTTTGTCGTAGAATTTCAACGACGTTGCAGTCGATGGTGGACGAAGATCACATTGTTGATGGTTCACTTGCTTGAGAAGGGACAAACAAAGCCCTTATGCTAGCCCGATCAACCACTGATGATATGTCTGTGTATGTACGAAGACCATGACATGAAATTTGATGAATATACACTTTCTTGAAATTTATATTTGGAATGGTTATGGAATTACTTCTTGCAACCTGATGAGTGAATTACTTCTTGTGTAATTTAATAAAAATAAATGTTTACACATTGAATTATCAATTGAAATACAAAGTCTAAACTACAAATGTCATCAAATGGGCATAATTTGAGTAAAAACTTGCATCCAACTAGTATAATATGATGACCAAGCTTGGATGATGGGATAACAATTGATAGACCATAATATATCTGTTGGTGGAATCAAACAACCTTATGGAAACTACACCTAATTTTTTTTATTAAACAATGTAGTAAACAAGTTAAGTAGATTATATCTCAACAAAATGATTTCCATAACGTGTCCAATTGAGATGATGTGATGGTGGTTGAGACCTTAATGGGAAAATAGTCATTGGTTGTTTAAGAGATAATAAACACACAAGAATCACATTATATCAATTAATAATAAAATATCCCATATCTGGAATTGTCATCCACTTATCTGGACTAATATGCAAACCAATGGAAATGAGTTAACTTAACTCATATGACAAAGTGTTAATAAATAAAGAACATGAATTTAAATCATTACAATTACCATGTGGTCAACAATAAGTGAGTTTTTCATATATTTATATTGTGCATCCCCTCCAAAAAAATCTCTATATTCTCGTTCTTGACACATCCATTACTCAACATTGTCATCTTTACTAATAATTATATTGTTATCAATACACTATTACTTTTATCAAAATCTGTAAGGTTACTTTAATTTATTATATTTGGATAAATTTAATAAACATTTTAAAAAAGAAAATAAGATAAAACTGTAATTATTTTTTTAGAAATTAAAATTAGTTTATACCCATAAAAATTTGGAGAAGTTAGACGACATACAAGATTTTATCACCTAAAATTAAGACAAAATCATATGTTTTGAACTTGTACAATTTGTTGTAGGATATTTCTTCATACGTTTAAAAGAGTCAACCAAGCTTTTGCTTTCATTCATGAAAGGATAATCCAAAAATGTAAAACTTTGTTGGATTATCTTTTTCAAAAATGTAGAGGCACTAGTTAAATTTTGGTATAATTACCTTATTCGTCCCTACATTTAGAGTCAATATTCAATTTAGTATAGTGGTTTTGAAAAATATCAATTTGGTCTCTATGTTTTTTAAAAAGTATCCAAATTGGTTTCTTCCATTAAGTTTTCACCAACGGTGTTAACTATTGATGACATGACACACACATTGGTATTGGTTTGCACACGTGGTGCGCTGAGGCTAAAGTCTTGGGTCTCCATTAATTCTTCACCCAACTTCTTATGCAGGTAACTTCTTCCTCACCATTAATTCACCCACATTTCTCACTCACTCTTCTAAAACGCCTCCTCTTCTCCCTTCCCTTTATTTATTCTCTTCTCCTTCCTACTATCCTAAAGGAAGGTTTCTCTCATCCCTTTTCTACTTTCCCCTCCCTCTATTTCTTCACACCATCCCTCCCTCCACTGTCAATGCTTTACTACCCCAACAATCTAACACTTCCCCTAATATGACTACGCCACCCACCCAAAACACACACCACACCAAACTACTCATACATGGTGGAGAGTCAGAAGGAGGGTCTGGTGATTGAGCTAGGAAAGTTGCAGCAGATGGAGGAGAAGAAGCTGGACCAGGGGTGCATGTACTGTTGTGGCAGTGATAGTGGGGTGGTTGTGCAAGACTGCTGTTAGAATTTATGGCCTTAAACAAGAGGGGGGTGAATTTTATATGAACGATTTTCACAAACTTTGAAGGTATAATGAAAGCCAATGAAGAATCACAGAGAAAGAAACCAAGGAAATCAAATAACAAAACTAATTTAGTTGTGATGAGGACCTAGGAGTGAGTGCGCCTACTAACCAGGCCCAACCTCTAAGGAGGAAGACAAGGAGCATGCCTCAAGACATAGGGCCAGGTCTGGATCCTCCAGCCACTACCTCAGCACCTAGTTTGCCCCAGAGGATCATGAGGAGCAGAGCATAGGCCTTGGGTGCTGAGTATCAGTTGGTTTCATTTTTTTTTTTTTATAATTTCAATAGAATAGGTGTCATTTAGCATAAAAAGGGGGGGGGGGGGGTGTGCGCTATCACTTTAGCTTGTTTGACCTATCTTCTAGAAGATTAGGCTTATGGTGTAGCATTGACCAAGGTCAATACCCTAGCTGCACCACTTTTGCTCCTTCCCATCCTACTCCTCTTGCTTGTTTTCCAAGGCTCCTTCACGCATTGTGTTTTTCATGTTGAATTTGATTAAAGAAAAGTTACTCTGCACAATTTGTGTGAGCTTTTAGTGAGGCTTGTTTCCTCTTGGCTTGGTCTTATCTTGAGGAGTGTGAGACTCTCAAGTGGCGGCCCTTCACTTATCTTGGTGGCTACCACACCCCAAGTGGCATGAACCACTCTCACAATCCACTCCATAAGTTTCCTTCTTCCATTTTCCTTTCCATTTTTCATTTCCGCCTTCAATTACTTGTCTTTATCTTAATTCTTGTTCACGGTTTTATGCTCTTGATTGTATGCTTCTGGATCATCATTTTGGTTTGGTCATGTCCACCATTGATGTTACCTTATAGCTTCTCTTTTCCACTTTGCATTCCTTTCATCACCTTATATTGTTTTTTATCTTTGTCTTTGTGAAGTGAACCTTCACACTTAACCACTTGGTTAAGTTTGTGTCCAATGGGAATCTTCCTTAGGTTTCACCACTAAATTGCTAAAATCTCAACCCTAAGTAAAGTGTCACCATAAAAAAATGGAACCCTCTAAAAATCGACTCACATCAAGTTGATTTCCAGAAAATCAACCAGTTGTTTTTGCGATTCAACTGGTTGTTTTTATCAGCAGTGAATAAAAACAACTTAAAACAATGATTAAAGAGTTTAGGGAAAGAAATAATCACACAAATAGATTTATACTAGTTCACTCTTATCCCAAGAGCTACATCCAATCCCCAGAAACCATTAGGTATCCACTATGCAATCAATCACAGATTACAAACCACACACACACGAAAGAAGTGATCTTGAATCCCTCAAGAACACACACTTCTTTTGGCAACCACACCACAGAATTCAGAACAACCTCTCATTCTGCACACACCATAAGTATTCCAGAAATACAAGAGAGAAAGAGGAAGGATTACACCTGATCAAAATCAAATCAAAAGACTACACAACAATCCTATTCCACTCCTTGAGAAAACCCAAAAAGCTTGAAGTAAATCTTTGAAAACTCTGAATTCTCCAATCTGTAGCATATTCCTTAGGAGTGTAAAACAACCTTTTTATACTCCAAAGGTTTGTTAAAAACATTTAAAGGAGGAGCCAATTCAGTTTTAAAACATTTAAAGCAGATTTACTAAACTTAACAATCGGTTGAATTGTCGAAACAACCGATTGAATTGATTTGACAGTAAAGTCAACCAAAGTCAAACAGTTTCAAATCCTTTTCAAAACCCACTAAGTGTCAAATAACCGATTGAAACGATAAAATAACAGGTTGTTTTTCCACTTCTTTAGAAAACACTATTTTTCAAAAAGGTTTTGATTTAAAACAGATTTGGGTCTTAACCAATAGTGGATTACTAATTCAAACTACTCAGAACCCATACACACAAGCTGCAACTAGGCCTTCAACCAAATATCATGGATTTGGAGACATCAAAGCCCTTGCTCAACAGCTGCGTAGGTGCACCAATACTATTAGTGGGATGATAGTATTGTCAATATTGACCTTTATAGGTGTGCTAGTTGCTGCATGGTGCTATTGGTGCTTCTTCAAGGTGGAACCTATGTGCTGGAACAATGGAAGTAGAGAATGAAGACAAGCCAATAACAAATAAAAAAGGTATGAATGAAACTGGTTTATTTTAGGTGATTTAAAATATAAGGATAAAATTATGAAAAAGAATGCATAACCTTATTTTCTAATAAAAGAAAATAAAAGTAAAGAATAATATTTTACAATTTGAACTTTAGTAATAACGTAATGTATCGTAATTGACTATATTTACATTACAAACGTAAACATAAAAGATTATAATTATAATAAAATAAATTTATATAATAATTATTATATATAAAATAATCAAGTATATTATATAATATAATAAAATAAATTTATATAATAATTATATTAACAATAAAAAATAAAAAAAATTATTAAATAATAATATTAATAATAAAATATAAAATAATAATAGTAGACAAATAAATTTATATAATACTAAAATTAATAATCAAAATAAATATAAAAATAAATAATAATAAAGTTAAAATTAAATTTTTTAACTAAATTTATTTTATAATAACAAAAATAATTTAATTATTTTATTAAATTAATCAAATCCTTTATAAAATTTTTTTATTTCTTTTTATTTTATTTATTCTTAATCTAAATAATCTCATTTTTCATTTTTTTTATTTCTTTTTTACTTTCTTATAAAAATACATACTTTTTAAGGTAGAGAGGGTAATACGTGTTATAAGAGTTGACTATAATTTTTAGTTGCGTTTATGTTTGTAGATTTTGGTGTGAAATTGCAAGCGCGTCACGTGTGCATACTAATACCAGTGTGTGTGTCATGTCATCAATAGTTAATGTCGTTGGTAAAAATTTAACGGAAGGAATCAATTTGGATATTTTTAAAAAAAATATAGGGACCAAATTGATTTTTTTAAAAACCACTGTACTAAATTGAATATTCACCCTAAATGTAAGGTTAAATAAGGTAATTATACCTTAATTTTTTAAGTCTAAAGAGAAACATCTTTTATGTTAAGATTAGTTTGCTTATGAATTGCAACTTCTATTTATGAGTACCCGAACCACTTCCGCACTATCCTATTTTTCTTTTTTCCAACCCTATATACTCAATAAGCTTTGTTCAAGTAAATATAATGAGGGTTGGTGTGTTAAAGTCAAAGTTAAATTGTTTTGTGATATTCAAATTTAATCTTTAATAAAAATAATCCTTGGGTATATTTTTTTTTATGTCTCAAGCATGTCAAATTAATTTAAAATAAATCCTTAAACATTATATATTTTCTTATCAACAAAGAATAAATTGAATGAAAAAGAATATTTAAGAAATATCTCAACCTTTAAAAAAAACTATTTAACATAACCATCCATCTCACGTACAAAAAGGATCTTATATTAGATTTGATATCTTATATTAGATCCTCATCAACACTGTCTAACCAATCATAAAGGGTCCAAGAACTTTTTGGCAGAAAACCTCTCGACCATGCACTAACTCATAATTGTCTTACAAATCAAACTATCCAGCCAAATAAAAAAGAAACAGAGTAATTTGTTAGCACCTATTACCCCGGTCCCTTAATGTATATGACTATATATCTTGCCATGCATGTTGGGAGGAGATAAAATTGCCTTAAGACTTTCCTGTCTCCATTTCTTTTTACTTTATTTTGATTTTTCACTTGCTCGCAAAACTTCCTATTGCTCGCGTAGATGCATGATAACAATTGCATTGCTTCACTACATCCATATCTTTGGCTGAACATAAAAAGGGTTGCTTTCCATGATATCTCATTGCTTTTATTGCAGCTGTAGCAGCCTCAAAACCATGCAACAAATAGATGCATCAATGCTGATGTGATTCAGTGCAACAACAACCCACTGTGATATGTATTGCCAAGTATGAGCATTTTTGCTCAAGAAAATGACAGATACATTCTACTGAATTCCCACATTTCCTTCGGAAAAATAAGTTAAATCTATTGATAAATGTCATAATTCAGTAAAATTTCATACAAAATAATAGACACTTATGGACTTTAATTGATAAAATAGTTATAATTCAACATCTAATTTTGAAATTTGAACTTTTTTACATATTTTTGGATTATGAGATGAATATAAGCGATTTACTCCCAATTTTATGTTATTTTTTAGGAATTTGAGGAGAGATGAAGCTAAAGGATATATTATGAATAAATATGTCACTTAGCCTAAGCCCAATTAGGTTAAATAGAAGGTGTGAGACATAAACCTAGACATCATTGGGGAAACCAAAGATAGGAAACTCTAAAGGAGACAACCGTCAAGGAGAAACGCTATGGATTTTTTTCTTACTGTTCATGATTGTAATAGCCCCCATGGGTAGCTAATTATTTCCTTTGGAATTGAGAGTAATCTCTTTAAAATCTTATGTATTGAGGTGATATTTATCTTTAATATTCAGTTTTTGGTTGATGATTGGTATTATCATTTTATTCTCAAAGGTTGAAATAATTCATGATTTTGATCCTTAGATTTGACTAGAAAGTACTTCTATGCATCTGACCTAAATGATAATGCTTAACATGTTTGAATGGTAAGTATAAATTTGAAATGTAAATTGCTTTATAACATCTATTCATAATGATAAGAAGTTTTTATAAACATGCATGAAATCAATATTTAGGAGATTCACTTAATAATTTTGGCATACAAGGAATCAATATGAATGATTTTTTTGTGTGCATGAATGTTAATCAAGATGGAATGTTGTATGCTTAAAACTACAAACAAGTGATAAGGATTAACCCCATTCTTAATTTTTTTAATTGAAATTTTTTACTCATTTACTTTGCTTTTATTTAATTTTCATGCAAACTATTGTCAATATCAAATCAAATCAAATTATTGTACATATTCTTATACTCAGTGAATGCTACTATTAGGGTTTTAAATAACTCTTCCTTGTGGGTTTGATATCCGTCCTTAGGGACAAATTATTATTTCTAACTTGGTACACTTGACATAAAAGAGTCATCTTGTTTTCATGACAACTCATTGCTTTTCTTGCAGCTGTAACAGCCTCAAAACTAAGCAGCAAAGAGATGCATCAATGTTCATGTGATTCAGTGCAACAACAACCCACTGTGATATGTATTGCCAAGTATGAGTATTTCTGCTCAAGAAAATGACAGATACATTCCACTGAAGTCCCACGTTTCCTTCAGACAAATAAGTTAAAGCCATTAAGCTTCCCAAGGGATGACCAACAAGTGTTGTTCCACAAGAATTGCCATGCCACATATCATAGCCATTATGAGCTAGCACCAGTAATTGCCCACAAAGGTTACAACTAGTGCTCTCAACCATAACTATTCCTGTAAAATCTGCAAAGAAAATACATAACAAAGAATATGCTACATTTATTGTTCTTGCCGGTTGACTCGGTTGCCGTTGACCCTGAAGTAGGTAGTGACTCCTTTCTACCTTGTAGTGGATTGGCGGCTCCGTTGAAGCAGAGGGACCCTACCTGTAATTGCACTCCGACGCTCAAGTCAGTACAGGGCAAGAAACATCAAACAACTAAGATATCTCAAGCCGAGAGTGTGTGTGAACTCTAAGCTTGCAAAGAATTGTGTTGGTGTGTGAACCTGTGTTTACCTTGGGCGTTACCCCATTATATAGTTGTTTTTAGGTTATCTGCCACATACGTGCATCTGCCCAAGCGATGCCTCTAGTGAATTTAGGGTTACCTTTTTCGGGATTCTAGGGTACAATTCCCCTATAATCCCGTGGCAACCTTCCTTTCTTAGAGTGCAACTCTCGTGGGCCTATCTCTTTTCTGGAGTGCGTAACTTAAGGTGTGGCCGCTAGGGTTTTAGTGCCTAATCCAGCGCCGCCAACCCAAACTTATCTAATAACTTAATATCTCGCGTGCCTCAAAACCATCACATGCCTCCTATGCGTTTCTAAGGATAATTCTATCGTGTCAGAGCCTCACGTCTTGAACACATCCTGTATGCATGGCATATCTGTGAATCTGGTTTCGTGCCTTGACATGTATAATTCTATGGACCCCTCCGTGGGCCCTACCATGCCGATCTCTCTTGTGCCTACCTCTCACTCATGTGCCGACGTCCGAGGTCTGGCCATTACACAAGCCCCCCAGGCTCGAGTTGGAACTTGTTTTAGCGAGAAGCCTAACTGCTCGACTTGTCGACCTACGCGGCACTGCCCTACGTGGCACTGTGGTGAGACTGAGTGATGGGACGCGCACAATGCTTCAAGGTGACATCTCACCATACTTTCCCTGGAGCGTACATGTGGCAATCTCAACGGCTAGGGTGCGTTGTCGATTCGTGCTTCCCCTATACGTTAGCCCTTTGCTTCCTACACTCTTCACTATTTCATTCCTTCTCATTTCATCTTTTCAAAACTCCTTGCTTCTTCGAGCGCTCTTTTCTTCTCTCTCGATCCTTCATCAACTTCACTTGCAATCTGTTAAAGGTACGTTCTTTTCATCATTTATGGCTTTCTTTTGCTATTGCGATTCCTCTCCATGCATTTATAACTGCTTGGGACTATTTACGTTTTCTGCTCAACTCATCTCATCGTGCCCTATTTTCTCGTCGCGATATATGTTTATTCCATTCCCCCTCTGAGCCTGTCTTCTTCCTCTTTTCTTTTTTTTCTTTCTTGTTTTAGCCTTCATTACTCTCAAATGGATCACTGTACCTCTTCCCACTTCGGGGTTGATTCAACTTCCTCTCAGCCCCTCGCTCGCCAAGTAGTCCTAGAGCTCCACTCTGACTTCTATCAGTCGCTGTATCCCTAGGCCCCTGAAGGACTCTTGAAGGAAGTGTCCGAGTTCACCACCTCCAAAGCCATAGTTGATTATAGGAATAAGAAGGTGAGAAATAAATCCAGCCTCGCCTCCCGCGTCTTCGGAAAGGAGGACGACAAGTACGTGGGGATGGTCCCCTGCAAGGTGGGCGAGCCCATCTGCTGTGACAAGGCTTCAGCTCAGGAGGCCCCCTTCTGCTTCATCTACTCCACCGTCTTCCAGAGGGTTTGCCTATGATTCCCTTTCAGTGGGTTCGAGCGGGCACTGCTGACTGAGATGAATGTCACCCCTGCTCAATTTCATCCAAATGGCTGGGCCTTCGTAAGGGCCTTCGCCATCCTCTATAATTACTTCGAGCGCCTACCTTCAATAGACTTCTTCCTCTACTTCTTCGAGGCCAAGAGTCCGGAGAAAAACTTCTGGGTCAGCATCAACAGAGTTGCTGGGAGAGCACGGCTAACCCTCTTCCAGCAAACTTATAAAGGGTTCAAGGGCAAGTTCTTCAATATTTGCTGTCGCACCACCGACCCCACCCTCTTGGATGGGTTTCCCCTTTACTAGGTGGAAATCCCCAACCTGGCCAAACCCCGGGCCTTGACAGACTTGAACCCCTAAGACAGGGAGGTGTGTGAGTTCTTGTCTGGCCTCGAAGCAGTGTTCAGCAGCGTCGAGGTCAACGAGTATCACCTGAAAACCCTGCGGGGGTATATAGGTATCTGTTTCCACTTTGTTTCTGCTTGCCTGCATACTTCCTTATCTATTTTGCATGTTAACCTGCTGCTAACTTGGTATGTTCCTATCCCCCATTTGTGGCAGAAATGACCATCGGCGCTAAAAGGAGGAAGCAACCGGGAGCCCGTGCTGCCAAGAAGGGTGTTGCAGGCCCTACTCGACCAGTTCAAACCGACCCCCTTGCCATCGACGATCTCACCACCGTCACTCCTCTCGCTACTGTCCCTCTTGCTGCCGCGGCCCCCGCTGAACTCCCTGCCACGCAATCCCAGGACGTAGCCGTGGTAACCGAGGTCCCTCCCTCTGATAACGAGGGCACCCACTCAAGATTGGTCTTCAAGAGGAAAAGAAAGGCTATCCAGGTGGCCTCTGACTCTGAAGGTGAGGGTGCCCCTTCCTTTAGGAATGACCCTCCAAGCGCTTCTTCTCCCTCGCATGCCACAGAACCTGAAGGGCAAGGAGAAAGCGTCCCTGAAGCAATGCGACTGAGCCCTCCTGTCTGTCTGGCCCCCTTCCTTCAACGCACTATGAAGTCTTCCCAAGAAACTAAAGACATGGAGGTGGGACCTCTGATGGAGCAGGTGGCCCAAAGCTTTGGGAAGGTGCTCGGCGGGTCTAGTCTTCTTTTCAAGAAAATGCGAAAGGCGCAGCTGGACGCCGAGCATTGGGCTGCTGCTTTAGTGGGGTCAGAGCGCCGCCTGACCAGCCTCACCCTTGAGGTTGCTGAGTTGCAGAAATTTGATAAGAAGGTGAGGGACCTCCTGTTTTCAAAGTCTCAGGAGGCCCTTCACCTCCACTCCAAGTGCAACGACTTCCGTTTGACGGTGGAAGACCTCAAGGGTGAGCTGCAGTGCAAAGAGGAAGATGCTGCAAACTTGAAGGAGGAGTTGGCTCGTCGTGTCGATGACTTGGCGTGGCGAGAGGCGAAGTGGCCCAAATGGAACAAGAGATGGGTCAGTTGAAGAGGGAAACGGCTGAATCCTCTACAGAGATGAGGGCGGAAATGGCTCGTAGAGAGGAACTTTACCAGATGGCCAAGGAAGAACTCACTGACGAGGCAGCTGAAGCCTACGGTGTTGGATTTGGTGATGCCCTCACCCAGGTTGCCTGCGCGTATCCTGGGGTGAACCTCTCCCAAACGGGTCTAAAGAAGATCATCGTCGATGGCCAACTAGTGGATGCTCCCGAAGATTAGAACCCCCTCTCCCCTCTTGTACTTCATTAGGCTGTCATTTTGTCTGTAAACTATAAATACTTGTACATTTCATTTAATGCACTTAACTTTCTACTTGACGTTTTTGTGTTAATAACTTTTCTTTCTACTCTGAATACCACTTGGCCGTTGCGGCTCTTTCTTAATACTGCTGTTGTACTTTTTCTGCATACTTTATTTTTTAACTTGTAATATGCCTTGATGACGATCTTGCAAGCCTGTATTTCTGATTCCCCGCGCGAGTCGCAGAAGAGGACTCCCTGGCCCGGCTCTTTGTTTGACAAGCCCAACCATCTTTGTCGACCTTGGCTGATATGCCAATGAAAACCTTATCTTTGTCGACCTCGACTAATAAGCCTAGGAAGACCTCATCTTGGTCGACCTCGACTGATACGCCAAGGAAGACCCCATCTTAGTCGACCTCGACTGATATGCCAAGGAAGACCTCATCCTGGTCGACCTCGACTGATATGCCAAGGAAGATCTCATCCTGGTCTACCTCAAATGATAAGTCAAGGAAGACCTCATCTTGGTCGACCTCAACTGATAAGTCAAGGAAGACCTCATCTTGGTCGACCTCAACTGATAAGTCAAGGAAGACCTCATCTTGGTCGACCTCGACTGATAAGTCAAGGAAGACCTCATCCTGGTCGACCTCGACTGATACGCCAAGGAAGACCTCATCTTGGTCGACCTTGACTGATAAGTCAAGGAAGACCTTACTGCCTCGACCTTGGCTGTCTAGGCCACAGAGAACTTCTCTTGGAACCATACTATTCTCCCCCTTTCTTTAACAAGGTAGGAGAGGTTCGCTTACGTGCCTCGACCTTGGCTGTCTAGGCCACGGAGGACTTCTCTTAGAACCATACTATTCTCCCCCTTTCTTTAACAAGGTAGGAGATATTCGCTTACGTGTCTCGACCTCGGCTTTCAAGCCATGGAGGACTTCCCTTGGAACTATACTATTCTCCCCCTTTCTTTAACAAGGTAGGAGAGGTTCGCTTACGTGCCTCGACCTCGGCTTTCAAGCCATGGAGGACTTCACTTTACTGTTCAACACAAATATATCTTTCTCAATTCTTTTCTTTTATTGGGTGACCTCATTAAAAAACCCCGTAGGGAAAAAGAGTGTCCCCTTCACTGAATAATACAACTATGTTGAATACAAAGTAATAAAATCACAAAGTAATTAACTAAAATAAAACTTGAGGTTGGCAGCATTCCATGTTCGTGGGATTGCCCCACCTTCCAGGGTCTCCAATGTGTACGCTCCATTCTCAAGGGCCTCGGCTACACGAAATGGACCAGTCCACTTGGGAGATAACTTCTTTTCCAACTGGTATGGATGGGCCTTTTGCATCACCAAGTATGCTACTTGGAACTGTCGAGGTTTCAGCTTAGACTTGTACTGGCATTCTACCCTCCTTTTTAAAGCTTCAGACCTGATGCAGGCTTCTTCTCTGACTTCGTCTAGTAAATCTAAGTTCACCCTTCTTTCTTCATTAGATTCTTCCACCACAAAGTTCTGGAAGCGTGGCGAGCTTTCCTGAATTTCTACTGGAATCATGGCATCTGACCCATATACCAAACTAAAGGGTGTTTCCTTGGTAGTAGACTGCGGGGTGGTATGATATGCCCACACAATCTTGGGAACCTCCTCCGCCCAAGCTCCCTTAGCCTTCTCCAGTCTCCTTTTTAACCCCGTTAGTAGGACTCTATTAGCCGATTTGACATGTCCATTGGTTTGAGGATGCTCGACTGATGCGGAAACCTGTTTGATGCCGAGCTTTGTGCACAATTTTCCCAGCTGCTGGCTTGCAAACTGGGTACCAATATCCAACACCAGACGCTTTGGTATTCCAAAGCGACACATTATATTCTTCCACACAAAGTGCTGGACTTTGTGCGCCGTGATCTCTACTACTGGTTCAACCTCGATCCATTTAGTGAAATATTCGATGGCCACCACGAGGTACTTCATCTGCCTGATTGCCAAAGGAAATGGCCCCATAATGTCGATTCCCCAAGTGTGGAAAGGTCATGGACTTTGGAGGGATCTCAATTCTTGTAGGGGTGTGTTATGCTAGTCTGCATGTTGTTGGCACTTCTTACACCGTTGTGCATATCTTATGCAATCTTCCCTCATTGTTGACCAATAATACCCTGCCCGAATGACCTTAGCCGACAGAGCTCGACCGTCGATGTGACTCCCACATATGCCTTCGTGGAGTTCAGTGATGATACGGGTGCACTGCGCTCAACTTACACAGGTCAGGATAGGATGGGTGTAACCATGCCTAAATAGCTTGCCGTCAATCAGAGTGTAGCGAATTACATTTCTCTTTACGGTCTTGGCCTCTGCTGTGTTTATGGGGAGTGTTCCTTCAGCAAGGTATCGTTTTTAGGGCGTCATCCATGTTTCCCCTTCTTTGACCAAATAAACCTGTGAAAACCTCTCCCTTGGTGGACCATACGAGCTTATGCGGGGCGTCCTTAACGTCTCCTGTGTAAGAGACTTATGACTCCTTGTTCCTATACTGATGTGAGTCTCTTATGAACCTTTCTTGGTTTGGGTTGAGTTGATATAGGTTTCATTGTATTCATGACACTTTCAAGAATTAGGATCAAAATTCTAAAGAACAATTAATAGAGTTTCTACTCAAGAAAACAAAGGTTCATACTAAAAACATATGAATAGGTAACTTGTAGTGTAAGATAACAATGGGATATGAATGGGTAATTCAAGAACAGTACCAAACTTCAAAGGAAACACAAGAACAACATAAGAACACCAAGAACAAGTGAAAATACCAATTGGAATTCAATAGGAATCAGAAAATCACAAAGAAACTCATCAAAGAACAAAAACCCATGGATGGAAAACAAGAACAACACATGTCTATGGAAACCCATGGTTTGGACGAAATTAAAACAACAAGAAAACAAGGAAATAAACCAAAAAAAAGTGCAGAACAATGGCAGCAAATGAAAAGAAACAACTCATGGAAAAGATTGAACCGATTAAAAATGGAAAAACTACAAGAAAACACAAATGGGTATTTTTAGAAGATGAATGGAAATGACTTATGTGGTTGTAGCCTTTTGGAGATGTGATTCACGCCACTTGGAGGGTGGTTCTTCCAAGATGAGTGGGTGGTGCCGCCACTTGAGAGTCTCCAAAGCTCACAAGATAAGACATGGAGGAGAAGAAGAGACAAGTCTCACAAACTCACTCTCTCTCAATTTCAAGATAATTTCTTTGCTTCTAACTTTCAACTTTTTCTTTATTAAGAACCAAGCACTCCTATTTATAATAAAGAGGGCTGGACATGTTACAAGGGAGAAGGAGTGGGAAGAGTCACTCTTCTAGCTCTTTCTAGTGCCTAAGAGAGAAAGGAGTATAAGAGTCATTTTTTCCACTTTTTCCTAAAGAAAGTGCCTAAAATGCCTTACATTTAGAGGTTTCTTTTGGTTTTCCTGTTTGGCATACTCCTAAGGCTATTTCTATATTATTTACAAATTTATACAAGAGTATTTACAAAGATTTATTTATACTACTATCTTTTGAATTTTCAAGAGAACCCAAAATGTTCTATTTTTAAGAAGACTAGTAAGAAGAATTTTAAATGCTTAGGTGGATGGCCTCTTCCTCCATTAGTGAAATCCTCTTCTACTTGATCTCCATCATATACCTAAGACATTTATCATCTGTACATGAATGCTACCTTCTCTGGCTGTTCGAGGTGCCCTCAGAGTTTCTTGAATGACTGTCCTCTGTCTGCTCCCCTTGCCTGAGCTGGCGAGTTTTGCTAACAAGTCAGCTCTGGCATTCTGTTCACGAGGGACGTGTAGCAATTCGAACTCCACAAATGTCCTTTTCAAAAGTTCAACATACTCAAGGTAGGCGGCCATCTGCGGATCCTTGGCTTGGTATTCACTTGTTACCTGTCTTGTGACCAACAGCGAATCGCTGTTGGCTAGTAAACATTCTGCACCCATCTCCTTTGCTAGCAGCATCCCTGCAATCAAAGTCTCGTATTCCGTCTGGTTGCTACTTGCTTTGAAGGCAAAATGCAGAGCCTGCTCTATAAGGACTCCTCCTGGTCCTTCCAAGATCACCCCAGCTCCACTACCCTGTTGGTTCGACGACCCATTGACTGAGAGGACCCATCGGAAACCTGCCTCTTCCTACTGAGTGGCCTTTGCAAAGAGTTCTGCCACAAAATCTGCATATACCTGACCTTTGATGGGTCCTCGCGGTTCATACTGCACATCAAATTTAGTTAATTCTACCGTCCAACGAACCATTCTCCCTGCAACATCTGGTTTCTGCAGGACCTTTTGGAAGGGGAGGTCCGTCATTACAATGATTGTGAAGCTATGAAAATAATGACGGGCCCGCGTGGACCTCTTGCATTTTTCAATCAAGCGATAGAGGCAGAGGCTTGACTTCAATCGCCTACGCTAGGACGGAGCTGCTGTCGAGTGAGGATTGGCCGAGGGGAGTGCCATCATGTAGCCGGGTACAAATAAGCCAGCGGAGCCTTCTCGCAGAGAAAACCACGGCTAGGGCCGCCTTCTCAATGACCTGATATCTTACCTCAGGCTCCTGCAAGACCTTGCTGACAAAATATATTGGTCTCTATGCTTGGTCCTATTCCTGGACGAGAACCGAGCTGATCGCCCTTTCAGTGATGGCGAAGTACAAGCAAAGTGAGAGACCTAGCTGCGGCTTATGCAACACTAGAGGACTGGCTAGGTACTCTTTTAATTCGAGGAAGAACCTTTCACACTCAGCAGTCCACACAAACCTGTTGTTCCTTTTCAGACATTGAAAGAAAGGGTAACCCCTTTCACCCCCCGCGAAAACGAAACGTGACAGGGCGGCTAACCAACCTGTTAGCTGCTGTACCTCCTTCACAGAAATAGGACTCCTCATCTTCGCTATAGCTGCACATTTCTCTGGGTTGGCCTCTATTCCTCGTTCAGTCAACAAGAATCCCAAGAATTTTCCTGCTTCCACCCCAAACACGCATTTTTCAGGGTTCAACTTGAGATTATACCTTGAAATGGTACTGAAGAGCTCCTCTAGGTCAGCAACATGCTAGTCTTTCTCCTGGGAGGTGACGACCATGTCATCCACATATGCCTGCATGTTTCACCCAACCATAGGAGTGAGTATTCTGTCCATCAGCCTCTGGTACGTGGCTCATGCATTTTTCAGATCAAAAGGCATCACCTTGTAACAGTAACTGGAGTGCTCTGTCATGAATGTCGTCTTGCACTCGTCCTTTGGATGCATCCGTATCTGGTTGTACCCAGAAAACGCATCCAAAAAACTAAGGAGTTTGCATTCTGAGGCTCTGTCTACCAAGGCGTCGATGCTGGGAAGCGGGTATGAATCCTTGAGGCAGGCCTTGTTCAAATCAGTGAAGTCGACGCACATTCTCCACTTGCCATTAGCCTTCTTTACTAACACCATGTTAGCCAGCCACTTAGGGTACTGGATCTCCCTTATGTGACTGACCTCCAACAGCTTTTGGGTCTCCAACTTGATGACCTGCTGCCTTTCTTAATTAAACTTCCATCGTCTTTGGCGGACAGGTTTGACCTGGGGGTCCATGGTGAGACGGTGACACAAAAAATCAGGGTCTATTCCTGGGATGTCTGAGGCAGTCCACGCAAAGGCATCCAGATGTCGGGCCAAGACCTCGGTGACCTAGTCCTGCGCCTCCTGGCTCAATAACTTGCCAAGCTTGAAGGGCTTACCCCTGACCTCTCGTTCCACGACCTCCCCCGCGGGCTCGACATGCCTGTCTGGGGCGACCTCTATGCGGATGTCCTCCTTGTCCCTGGACAACCCGGCGGTCACAGCACACATGCCTCTTTTGGTTTTGAGATTGTCTTCGTAGCACTTTCAAGCTGTCTTCTGATCTGACCTCATAGTAATCACCGCACCATCAAGAGAGGCAAGCTTTAACTTCATGTTTCTCGATGAAGGTACTGCTCCCAACCTATTCAAAGCAGGCTTACCCAAAAGAATGTTATAAGCAGATGGTGCATTGACTACAAGGTACCTGATGTTAACTGTGCGAGATGCCTTGTCGTTTGTGAACATGGTTCTCAACTCAATGTATCCTCTGACCTCCACCTGGTCTCCTGCAAATCCATACAAACACCCGTCATAGGGTCTCAACTGGTCGGGGGATAACTGTAGTTTGTTGAAGGTCAGCCAAAACATCACATCTGTCGAGCTTCCCTGATCGACTAGAACTCGGTGCACCCTCCTTCCCACGGTCATGACCGAGATCACTATGGGGTCATTGTCATCTGGGACCACATCAGCCCTATCTACCTTTGTAAAAGTGAGGTCAGACTCGGAGAATCGATCGAGGTCTACCTCCCCAATAGCCATTACCTATCCGGTGTACTTCCTTCGCTGGGAGGTGGTACACCCTCCACCCGAGAAACCCCCGGAGATAGTGTTGATTTCTCCATGGATGGGTACCTCGTGCCCCTGATCTGCTGCAGGAGCCATCAACGCAAAGTTTCCCTGAGGTTCCTGTAAATAATCCGTCAGAAAATCGATCCTTACCAGGTCGTCTATCTGATACCCCAAGGAGAGACAGTTGCTTAGAGTGTGACCATGCGCTTGGTGGAAGTCACACCACTTGTTTTTGTGTGGGCCCAGCTTCTTGTCAGACTTCGAAGGAAATTTCAACCTATTTGCCACCTCGGGGATGGCTATCAATTCCTTGAGCTCTATTTTGAAACTGTGCCTCGTGGGCTTAGGCTTTCTAGGCTCATACGGTGTTGTTTTAGCCTTCTTCCCCGTGGTGGCCTTATGTACCCTCAAGGGCTAAGCACGCCCTGGTAAACGAGCTTTGGGTGGTTCCACTCTAGCACGCTTCTCTGCCACGCCCCCTTCTGCAGTGATATGTGCCATAGTGCGGCACTGGATCTCCTCAAACATTCTGGGTGGACACCTTATCAACGCGTCACTAAAGGGTCATGGGAGGATCCCCCTTTCAAACGCATGCACGATCATGGCCTCATCTTTTGTCTGCAATCTGACCACGAGTGCCGCAAATTGGTTTAGGAAGTCTTTCAGTGGTTCTTCCTAGAATTGCCTTACATCAAAGAGATCGAACACGACAGGTGGGCGCGCGCGGTTGACAATGAACTGTTTCTTGAACAACTCCGTGAACTGGCCAAAAGACGTGATGTGTCCATCCGGGAGCCCGATGAACCAGTTCAAGGTCGTGCCTACAAAAGTACCCATAAATAGCTTACAGTAGATAGCGTCTGTTCCTCCAAAGATCATCATCTGGGTGTGGAAAGCCGTTATGTGGGCCTCTGGATCCTCGACCCCAGTGAAGGAGATTTTTGGGATCACAAAGGATGCTGGTATGACCGTCTCCATGATCTTTGGAGAGAAAGGCATGGGGCGAACCCTAGCTGGAGGTTGCACCCCTAGATCCGCCACCGCACGTTCTCCTATTCCTCTCTTCAACTCTTCATTGGCCCTGCGTAGTTCTTCGTTTGCCACCAACGATGCGTTTAGGTCTGCCCTAAATTGATCTTGGTTAGCGGTGGACGCTACAAACGCCTGCTGAAGGTTGCGGATCGTCTGCATGAGTTCTTGGATGGTTGCGGTTTGGTCACCCTCATCTCTTCCAGTGCCACCTTGCCTTGTACTCCTCTTGTTGTTAGGTTCTACTGATCACGACTGTGGATGGGACCTAGTTTTTATCGGGCCCCACGGTGGGTGCCAAATATTCTTGTCGGTTGACTCGATTGTCGTTGACCCTGAAGAAGGTAGTGACTCCTTTCTACCTTGCAGTGGATTGGTAGCTCCGTTTAAGCAGAGGGGCCCTACTTGTAATTGCACTCCGACGCTCAAGTCAGTATAGAGCAAGAAACATCAAATAACTAAGATATCTCAAGCCGAGAGTGTGTGAGAACTCTAAGCTTGCAAAGAATTGTGTTGGTGTGTGAACTTGTGTTTACCTTGGGCGTTACCCCATTATATAGTTGTTTTTAGGTTACTTGCCCCATACGTGCCTCTGCCCAAGCGCTGCCTCTAGTGAATTTAAGGTTACCTTTTTCGAGATTCTAGGGTACAATTCCCCTATAATCCCGTGACAACCTTCCTTTCTTAGAGTGCAACTCTCGTGGGCCTATCTCTTTTCTGGAGTGTGTAACTTAAGGTTTGACCGCTAGGGTTTCAGTGCCTAACCCAGCGCCGCCAGCCCAAACTTATCTAATAACTTAATATCTCACGTGCCTCAAAACCTTCACGTGCCTCCCATGCATTTATAAGGATAATTCTATCGTGTCAACACATCCTGCATGCATGACATATCTGTGAATCTGGTTTCGTGCCTTAACACGTGTAATTCTATGGACCCCTCTGTAGGCCCTACCATGCCGACCTCTCCTGTGTCGACCTCTCACTCATGTGCCGACGTCCGAGGTCTGACCACTACATTTATAGTCTTATATTACCTTAGAGATTCAATACAAATCATAGGATAAAATTCCTAATCTGAAAAAGAAAAAGAGACCTTGGCAATTTTGCACCTCATCCATGGCCAAGCTTGTAACTGTGCAATGTGGAATATCTTCAGCGTCTACCCTCCCTTCCTTTAAGTACTACCCTATTTCCATGGTTCATATGCTCCATACTATAGCCACCCAAACACCCCTCCACACACGATTATTCTTAGAGCTGAAATGAACAAAGGAAAATTGTTGAAGGGGATCACTTAGATTGTTGTGATAGGCGATACAATTGTTGAACATCAATAAAGAGATAGTAAATATTAGAGATAATGATTCCCATCTCCATTGTATATCTTGAAAAAAAAAAGGCTTAAATATATTCTGGTTCAAAATTAAGTATTTTAAAAGACATAGAAATGTATGTGGATAACTATAATTTGGAACTTATAGACACATAGGAATAGGTTGGTAAATGAGAGGGTGGACATTGAAGAGATATTCAACATAGCACAATTAAAAGTCTGGACATTGTTACAAAATAGGTACCAAAATTCTCTTTATCCTTCTATTTGTATAAAGTCTTTGGTTGTGTAACTAGAGCTAGAGAAGCTTGAGACAATGTTTAATTTGAGCAATAGAAGATAAGAGGTGAATTTATGAATCTTGACTTAGAGTTAAAGCCATTACAATATGCTTTAGTTTACCAAGAAATAGTATTGAGACTATGAGGTGGAACACATACTACTAGAAAATCATTGAATAAAAACCAATTTTAGAGACAAAAAATAATTAGTTGCTATAGTGACTAAATTAGAGACCATTTTAGAGACAAAAAAATTTTGGTTTCTAAATTAGTTTCTATTATTGTTAAATAGTTTCTAAATTGGTATCTAATTAGCTACCAAGGTTTTAACTACCAATTATTTAGATTCTAAATTTGATAGCAAAAATTTTGGTAGATAATTAGATACCAATTTAGAAACTATTTAATAATAATAGGAACTAATTTAGAAACCAAATTTTTTTTTAGTCTTTAAAATTGTCTCTAATTTAGTCACTATAGCAACAAATTATTTTTTGTCTCTAAAATTGATTTCTATTTAAAGATTTTCTTATAGTGACATATGAAATGTAACTAGGATATGCAAATTTAACCTATACCAAAAAGTAAAGCAAGAGAAGGAAACATGATAAGAACTATATTCATTAACCTAGAAGGTTTTTTTTTTTTTTTTTTTTTTTTTTTTTTTTTTGTAAACAAAAGGAATTTCTAACTGTGAGTAAGCGTACAAGATTTGAAGGCTACTATGGATAAGGCATGCTCCTCCGTCAACATTCTTTTGTAGCTAAAGAAGCTTTAAAAGTTGGAGTTCTAATTCAACAAATTCGACTAATAACACGGTTAATATTTTGATTTTCTTTGAAATTGATGAATTTCAAGGATGATACTTTTTTACTATTACATACAATTTCCAATAAGAAAAAAATTGACATAAGGTAGAGTATGACAAGGTATCCCAAAAGGATTAAGAGGGTTTGGTATCTTGATTTGTATTGTCTTATTATAATTTACATTAAATGATAGTAAAAAAAAAAAATCTACAAATTGACTTATATATTAAACATATCTTGCTATTTTTGGTTTCTTTGAAGGTCAAAGGAAATAAAAGACTCTTATAAAAAAAGACATCAGTAATAATGGATATTGAAACCATATTTTTGAGTATTAATAGAGTTTTTAGAGATTTTTTTCTATCAGCAAAAAGAATTTATAAATATGAGAATACTTTAGGTACTTCAATGCTTTTACAAAAAAGAAAAGTTCTATACATAAAAAAGAAAGACAAGTTAAATGGGAGTACATTCTCCACCTACATTCTCATCCCCATGAAAAAAACTCCTAGGAATTACTGGTAAATCACTACCTCAGCTCCTATGTTGTTTCATGAACACAGAAAAGGACATAATGGCATCTTTAAAAAAAATTGTTTGTTTATCATAGTAGACAAGTAATATAGTGCATATTAACACCCTATTGCTGAATTGTATGATCTTCTTGTCTTTTGGACCACCAATTTGTGTTGTTAAAACATCTGATCTTGACTGCCTTCATCTCACCTATTTTGACTTAGACAATTGTGGATCTGACATGAGTTATCCTCCAAGAAAGAATAAGACTATTCCGTATTCCACATAACTTAGTGAAAACATTCAATTTCAATACAACTTTATATTTTCATTGTATTTTCCCAAGGTTTTCCAAGAAAGTATCGTACATTGGATTAAGAATCACACACACTCGCACGCACAACACTATGTTTTCAGACCATTCTATCATCATGACAATAATGCTTAATCAACATATCCTTCGCCTTGTGAATATAATAAGGCGGATTATCAAGTATTCATGATAAAAGCAAAACATCTACTGTTGGAGTAAAAGGACAAGAATTGGAAGGCATTAGGTTCTGGCTTGATCCCAAAAATTTTCATTCAGTGACCATTTTGGAGACATGACGTAATGTTTCTATAGTTTAATTACATGTCTATGTTTGTAAACCATTATCAGGGGTGTCATTTTGGAGACATGATGTAATGTTTATATAGTTCAAGTACATGTTTATGTTTGTAAACCATTATCACGTAGAAGCACTGCATTGGTTGGATATGAGATGCTATAGAAAAACTATGGTTGTTACAGTAGAAGAAACATAATTGACTATTCAAAATATAAATTATAGGTTACATGGGGTATATGGATTAGCTTCGAGTAGGGTTCAAAATCCAATTTCTAATGTAAATCATCTTGAAAACTCATTTCTCAATCTGTACAAGACTTGAGACATCCCTTTATGTCTCTTATTTTAGAAAAATGATGGTTGAATAATCCCAAATGAGCTGCGCCAGCATACAACCGCCCATTTGGCTAAAATAAGAATATTTTAATGATGTTGTGGGCCCAAAAATTTATTAGGTTACGTTGTGGATTTAGGTTAAAAGATTTAGGGGGTTAGGACGTTATGAATTAAATTTGTTCGTTCTTCCCTACTTCTCCACCTTCGTTTCCTCTTCTACTCCCGTATCTACTCCACTTCTCGAGCTTTTGTTCCAGTCTTTCTTCCATCATCTGATCGAGGGTTTGTCTGTCCTCTACCTTCTCTTCCTGTGTTTCTTGTTCGTCGTCGTCCTCATGGATGTTTGCAAGCGTAGACCTGTGCATCTCTTTTCATGTTGGTTGGGTGGCGCTATTGGTGGCCTTACATTGAAGTGTGCTATTTAGTTTCACCAAAGGTAGTTGTTGATTTCTGTCGGTAAGTATACCGAATCAACTGTAATATAGTACTACTTAAAGTATGAATGTCAAGAGGGAACAATTCTAATTAAGAAGTTCTGTTATAAAACTCATTAAGTATAGAAAATAATTTTGATAACTTGTTCATAACCAAATTAAAAATTTCACAAGAAGTAACTCAAAGGTTTAAAGATTTGATTCAAGACGTAACAAAACTAACTTTTCAAATATAGATAAAGATACATGGAATTGAATTGCGTCTATCTCAATCATCTATAATTTTGGAATAATACAAAACATAATACTCAAAACTACTTATTATTAATGCTTAATTTAAAGTCATTTACCTTGATTCCTCACAGATGAAATTCATAAGATAATTTCTCAAATACTGATTCCTCAGATATCTAACAAATTATCCAACTTTATGAACAAAATTATGATGCAATTAATAACCTGAAATCTATTCCTAGCATTACAAGTTATCAAGTATTTTCGTCTATTTCAGATCCTTAAAATTATTTCCCAATTAAATTTAAGGATCAAAATCAAGACTCCATTGATCAGATAGAATCAAGCAATAAGCATGAAACGAAAATATCAAGAACAAGTAGAAAAGAAAATATTATATATATATATATATATATATATATATATATATATATATATATATATCACCAAGAATACATTTGAACAAAGTAGATTACATTAAATCCCAAGTTAGAAAGCACTTAGCCACTCATAACAGCTCCCCCAATCTTCATTCTTTATTTGATTTGCATAAGAAGGGCTGATCTGAGCAAGTTTTTTCTCCTAAGAACAGAGTTTTCTTCTTCTTCTCTCTCTAACTTCTCTCTATAAAAATCACTTCTTTTTCCATCGCCTCGTTTTATCTCTGTTCCAGAATTTATTTAAAGAATTTTAGCTCAATCGAGCCAATCTAGCTTAGGCTAGGTCATTCGGTGATGTTTTAGCTTGAGCGAGCAATTCTAGCCTCAGCTAGATTAGTATTGTACCATTAATTTAATTTGGATACTTTTAGCCTGAGCTAAATCTTCTAGCTTGAGCGAGATGCTTTCTCTTTCAATTTTCCTTCTTTACTCCTTCTTGTGCTTTCTTTTGATTTCTCTGAAATTTACACAAAATTTGGGATTCAATTTCTTCATTTGTTTCTTTGTTCAAAATATATAATCGGATTCAATAATTCTTAGATTAGGGTAATTTTATGACATTAAGCAACAATTAAATTCCAAAGCGTTCAATTTTCTCAATCATAAATACTACACATTGGCACTTATAAATTTTCCCCTAACCTAGAATCTTGCTTGTCCTCAAGCAAAGTAATTGAATCTCAAAAAATAAGAGTTCATTCCTCCCCAAAGAACCTTTAGAAATCAAATCTATAGTTCAATGTTAGAATAACTTATGAAAAAAGCATAGGATAAAAGAAAAAATTATGGTGTTTCCAATCAATTCAAACCAAGATAGGATAAGAATATATTCAATTTCCAAGGTAAACAATTGTTACTCTTTACTGAGAATCAAACTAAGAATTTCTCTCTTAATTCCTCACTGGTGAGTGTTTTCCCTCTCTTTTCACTAATTCAAGTTAAGTTAAGGTTTCCCTTCATTTCCACTTGATTACAAACACTTTCACAAACATAGACCTTGAGGTCTTTTTCAAGTTGTAATGAGGCTGGGTTACAAAGAAAATTTGGTTTTTCTAGGATAACAAAATTCTTAACAAAAGATTAGCATATTTGCAATTCAATTTCTAATTGTGTTATCCATTATCCCTTCCATAAGATTCATCCATATTGCTTCCCTTTTTATTCTTGTAATCCCCATTTCTTATTGACTTTTGATTTTTTGATTTTTGATTTCTTTTTATTTTTTTTGGAAAAGAGAATGAGAATGTGAATTATTTTGTAATCCTTTTTTTTTTATTCTCAAGATCCCAGCAACCATACCAAACCCAAGTTTTCTATTTGTAGAAATTTGAATTACACCTATGCTTTCCTTTTGTTAGCATACCACAGGGTAGGACAATATATGTATATCAGAAGCTAGGGTGCAATAAAACAATTTTCAGCTCAAAAAGGGTTATTTTTCTGCACATTTCATTATATACTGCAAAGGTTATTTGTTTAGCCTTGAGTTTTCTCACATCCAACTCTATTAAACATGCCTCAATCATCTCCATGTTTGGTTTTGTGATGCAAATTGACTAGAAAATTAGGCAACCTCAATTAACTCTTCACTAGTGAAAGTCTCTCAAACTATTTTAAGATTTCACACTCTCACTTGGCTAATTTCAATTCCTCATTTGTTCTCAGTCATTGTTTTCAACTATTTATGTTGTTCCAACTTTTATACATTACTATCCTTCCTCAATTTGAGTGATGGTTTTAGCCACAATTTTTTTTTTCAAATTTAATCCCTGATCAATCCATTTGGTTGTTCAAATTTAGAACTAGGGTTTTGATTTCTTTTTCCAAAAATTTTTACTATAACTATTCATTTCTAAAAAAAAAAAGTTGGCATCATCTATCTATGTACAAAATTTCACAAAATATGTAAACATCAGCCACTATTTACTAAATTAAGTTTACCATCAACAAAAGCTAAAGTAAGAAATATTAAACTAAATTACTAAAGTCAACTTACTAAATTAAACTACTTAAACTAAATTAATACTAAAATTAAAGTTAAACAAAAAGATAAAACCAGTTTTTGTTGATTGTGCATGAGAAGTATCAATCTCCTCTTGTGATTTTGTCCAACTTTGTACCAAGATCATCATTCGGGAATTGGTTTGAATCTTCATCTGCTGCTGTTGATCCAGATGGTCCAGCTCCCTTTACTGGTGCATCTTCTACATAGAAGCCATTCAAATCTTCCTCTCCAGCTCCCATTTCAGTTGCATCTCCAACTCTAATCCCAACTCCAGACACTCCTGCCTCCCCTGAAAAATTGTGCCTGTCCCCAAGCCAAAATAGATAATCATTAAATTTAATGGGTGTCATCCAAAGATTATTTTGACCTTGAGTAGAACCGTGGTAGAAGCCTTGTTGGATTTTTGAGTTTGTAGCAATTTGGGAATGAAACCTTAAAATGAAGAATTGCTTGAATGGAAATGACAATGAAAATGACTACGAAGATGGTAGTGAAAGTACTTACCTTGGTAATGGAAGTTTAGATGAAATGCGCTTGAATGAAAGAAAGCTTTGAAAGAAAAGTTCTAAACCTGGAGAGAAATAAGATGCATTGGGTTTGAATGAAGTTTTAGAATGGTAAAGTTTTGAGGTTTTTTTTTTTACCCCTCATAACTTTTTCTAGCCCAAGCTAAGTCTGTCTCGCTCAAGCTAGATTTAGCCCGAGAGCAGTAGATTTTTTTTTTTCCATTTTAGCTTAAGCTAAGAGTGGCTTGCTTAGGCTAAAATTTAGTCGAGACCAACATGTTCTTTCTAGCTCAGGCTAGAATTTGGCAAAGAGCAACACATTTTATTAGCTCAAGCTAGCTCATTTTAGCTTAGACTAAAATTTGGCCGAGAGCAATAGAGTTTTCTAGCTCAGGATAGGTCGTTTTAGCTCATACTAAAATTGTAGAACAAAATTTCTTTATTTTTCTGCATATTTAGCTTAGGCTATAAGAACCTAGCTTAGGCTAAAATTACCCTGCAGTGAAATTTTTTTGAAAATTTTTATTTTGTCTTTGCCAATAGTTTCAAACCTTTCTAAGCTTTCTTCCATCCATTCATTTCACCTAACATTTCAAACCTACATGACCATTACTCAATTTTTAAATTTTAAGGACATCAAATATCAAATTGGTTTTAAAGACATCAAATATTAAAACATACTACTAAATCAAAAGAAAAATTAAAGACACACTTCAAAATAAAACACTGGGTTGCCTCCCAGCAAGCACTCGCTTAGCGTCATATAGCTTGACGCCTGATTCAATTAAGGGTCATTCAAGTGGATCATAGTGGTGTGCCTTTCAACTTCACCACCAAAATTATGTTTCAATCTTTGTCTATTGACCACCCAACTTCTTTTTGAGGCAAGATCTTCCAATTCCATTGCTCCATATGGCTTTACTTGCTTGACTTGGAATGGTCCTGACCACTTTGATTTGAGTTTTCTAGGGAAAAGCCTCAACCTGGAATTGAATAACAACACTAATTGACTTGGTTCAAAAGTTCTTTTCAAAATTTTTCTGTCATGATAAAATTTGACCCGATCCTTATAAAGTTTTGAAGATTGGTAAGCATTGAATCTCAATTCTTCAAGTTCATGAAGTTGCACTTTTCTCTTCTCTCCAACAGCTTTAGGATCAAAGTTTAAGAACTTGATTGCCCAATATGCTTTGTGTTCCAATTCCACTGGAAGATGACATGCCTTACCATATATTAATTGAAATGGAGACAAAGTTGTAGGTGTCTTAAATGTTGTTCTATAAGCCCAAAGAGCTTCATCAAGTTTGTTAGACAATCCTTTCTGGAAGATGATATTGTTTTTTCCAAAACCTTCTTAATCTCCCTGTTAGAAACCTCTGCCTAACCATTAGTTTGAGGATGGTAGGCTGTTGCTACTTTATGTCTAACTCCATAATGTTCCAAAACCTTTTGAAGTTGAGCATTACAAAAATGTGAACGTCCATCACTTATCCAAACTCTAGGAATACCAAACCTGGTGAAAATATTTCTCTTGAGAAATTTGATCACAGTTTTGGCATCAACTTTTTGAGTTACAACTACTTCCACCCATTGGGAGACATACTCGACTGCCAGTAAGATATATTCATTTGAGAATGATGATGGTAGTGGTCCTATAAAATCAATTCCCCAACTATCAAATACTTCAACTTCTTGAATATTCTTCAATGGAATTTCATGCCTTTTGGTAATAGCTCTAGTTCTTTGGCAACTATCACACTTCTGAACATGTTCATGTGCATCTTTGAACAGAGTTGGCCAATAAAATCCAGATTGTAACATTTTAGTTGTTGTCCTTTGTCCATTGAAAGACCTCCATATGGTGACTTGTGACAATGCCAAAGAATATTTTTCGCTTCATCTCTTGTAACACATCGCCTTATCAAATTATCTGCACCAATTTTGAATAGATAAACATAATGATTAGCATCTTTGAAGAACTTTTTCTTTTGATGCCATCCAAAATCTTCAGGAACTACTCTTGCAGCTTTAAAATTTGCCATATCTGCAAACCATGGCCTTTCTTGAATTGCAAGGAGTTTTTCATCAGGAAACTCATCTATTACTTCTGATTCAAGTGCAATTACTTCTACATTTGCAAGTCTTGATAGGTGATCTGCCACATTGTTTTCACTGCCCTTTTTATCCTTTATTTCTAAATTAAATTCCTGCAACAGAAGAATCCATCTTATTAGTCTTGGCTTGGAATTTGAATTTTTTCAACAAGTACTTAATTGCAGCATGGTCAGTAAAAACAATTACTTTGGAACCAATAAGGTAAGATCTAAATTTTTCAAGTGCATACACTATAGCAAGCAATTATTTTTCAGTGGTTGTATAATTACCTTGAGCATCATTTAATACTTTACTTGATCAGTGTATCACATGGAAAATTTTCCCTTTTCTTTGCCCCAATACTACTGCTACTGCATAATCACTAGCATCATACATTAGTTCAAAAATGATAAAGTCAGCTAGGAGCAGTGATTATGGGTACAAAAATGAGTTTCTCTTTTAAATTCTTAAAAGAAATTAAACAGTTTTCATCAAAATTAAAAGGAGTATCCTTATTCAGAAAATTGCAGAGAGGTTTTGCAATCTTTGAGAAATCCTTGATGAATCTCCTATAAAAACCAGCATGACCTAGAAAACTTCTGATTCCTTTGATGTTGATAGGTGGAGGTAGCTTTTCAATAACTTCAACTTTGGCTTCATCTACCTCAATTCCTTTGCTAGAGATTTTGTGTCCCAAAACTATACCCTCTCTCACCATAAAGTGACATTTCTCCCAATTAAGGACAAGATTGGTTTCCACACACCGTTTCAGTACGGTATCTAAATTCTTTAGACAAGAACTAAAAGTAGATCCAAATACAGAAAAGTCATCCATGAAGACTTCAATGCCCTTTTCTAACAGATCTGCAAAAATAGCAAACATGCATCTTTGAAAAGTTGTTGGAGCATTACACAGTCCAAATGGCATATTTCTATATGCAAAAATACCAAAAGGACAAGTGAAAGAAATCTTCTCTTAGTCTTCTGGATTTACAACAATCTAATTATAACCTCAATAACCATCCAGAAAGCAGTAATAAGCTTTTCCTGCCAATCTCTCTAGCATTTGATCCATGAAGGGTAATGGAAAGTGATCTTTTCTTGTGGCTTGATTGAGTTTTCTGTAATCAATACACATCCTCCAACCTGTGATTGTTCTTGTTGGGATTAACTCATTTTTATCATTATGAATTATAGTCATGCCACCTTTCTTTGGAACTACTTGCACACGACTGACCCAAGCACTATCTGATATGGGTAAATCATCCCTGCTTCTAACAACTTCTGAACTTCTTTCTTTACATCCTCTTGCATGTAGGATTTAAGCGTCTTTGAGGCTGAGCTACAAGTTTGAAGTCTTGTTCCATGTGAATTTTGTGCATACAATAAGAAAGGCTTATACCTTTCAAATCAAATAGAGTCCATCCTATGGCTCCTTTATTTGCTTTTAACACTTTCACTACTTCCTCTTCTTCTTCTTCTTCTTCTTCTGTCAAAGAGTTGCTAAGAATGACTGGTTTTTCCCCATTTTATGCCAAAAATACATATTTCAAATGGGTTGGTAGTTGTTTCAATTCTAGCTTTTGAGGTTGAGAAATTTCTTCTTTGATTAGATCTTGCTTTTGACTAGCATCATAAAAAATCTCTTTAGCTTTATCTAACTCTTCAACACAATCCTGTATTTCTTTTCTTTCCCCTTCATCTATGTCTTCAATACTACCCATGATAGCTCTCATTAAAGGTTCAACATTCAAACATTTTTTCTGAGTTTCAAAAAAAATATTATCAATCACGTCCACTCTGAAACACTCTTTCTAATAATTTGAATACTTCATTGCTTCAAAAACATTAAAGCTCACTTCTTCATCTTGAACATAAACTTTCAATCTTCCTTTGTCTACATCAATTATAACTTTGGCAGTTTTCATGAATGGTCTTCCCAATATTAAAGGTACTTCAACATCTTCTTCAATACCCATAACAACAAAATCTACTAAGAATAGAAATTTATCTACCTTTACCAACAAATCTTCAATTATTTCGTGTGGGTATTTGATTGATCTATTAGCCAACTGCAAAGTCATTCTTGTTGGTCTCACTTCTACATCTCCAATTTTATTCAGTATTGATGAAGGCATCAAATTAATACTAGTTCCAAGATCCAATAATGCCTTTCCAATAGTGAGATTTCCTATGGTAACTGGCAAAGTGAAACTCCCAGGATCTCTAGATTTCCGTGGTAATGATTTTTGAATTATAGCACTACATCCAGCTTCCAATTCAACTATTTCTTGGTCATTGAATTTTCTTTTCTTTGTCAATAATTCCTTCATGAATTTAGCATATGTAGGCATCTGCTGTAAATCTTCAATAAAAGGAATGTTAATTTGTAATCTTTTGAGAATATCCATAAATCTTGCAAACTGTCTTTCTTTGTCTTTCTTTGTAGGAGCATGTGGATAAGGTACATCTTTTATAGGAACACTCCTCTCTTGTTTTTCACTTTTTTTTTCTATTTTCTCTTCATTTTCTACAACATCTTCCTTATTCCTTCCTTCTCCTCCCTCAGACTCAATTTGTTCTTTTTCATTCTCTCTCTCTTTTAAAACCTCCTCCTCAACCACTAAATTATCTCCAATTCCTTTTCCTATAACTTTCCCACTTCTGCTAGTAATAGACTTGCAATGCTCCTTGGGATTGGTTTGTGTATTGGCTGAAAATTGACTTCCTTGATTATCAGCTAACTTTTTAGCCAACTGCCCCACCTGTGTCTCTAAATCCGTTATTGATGCTTCAGTATTTTTCTCATTTGATAGAGAGGCTTGCATGAACTTCTCAAAAGTATCCTCCAATTTGAATGTTCTCTCATGAATGGAAGGATAATATGGTTGCTGCTGATAAGGAGCTTGCCTGTTAGATGATCCAACCTCTTGCTTCCACCCAAAACCTTGATTAGGATTATTCCTCCACCTTTGAGCCATGTTATTTGGATAGTTAGATGAAAAGCCACCTTGCCTTCCTTGATTATTCATATAATGAACCTCTCCCTCTAATGGATTTTGATAAGAGCATTGACCATTAAGATGATCTCCCCCACAAAAATCACACTTCAAAGCTTGATTTTGAACAAAAGAAGAATTTACTACATGTAGCTGTTGAGGCAATTTTGACATTTGCTTGGTTAATGCCTCAATTGTTGAGTCAAAATTTTATTTTGTGCTAAAATTGCATCTGAAGTACTAAGATCCAACACCCCTTTCTTTTGCACTGTATGTCTATCGTGTTGAGCTTGGTAATCTGTTGAGGCTATGGCATCAATGATTCTTGTAGCTTGCTTTGCATCAACAGTCATCATTGTACCTCCTACTACAGCATCCAGAATCAGTTTAGTATCAGGCCGCAAACCATTGTGGAATATGTTCAACTGAGAAATATCCTTAAAGCCATGACTAGGACACCTTCTTAACATCACTTTAAGACATTCTCAAGCTTCACAAAAAGGTTTATCTGGCCCTTGCCTGAATGTGGAGATATCTGACATAGCCTTGATATATTGAGAGAGTGGGAAGAATCTATGTACGAATTTCTCTTCTACATCATTCCAACTACTTAAACTCTAGTTTGGATGCGACTTTAACCATTCTTTTGCTTTGCTTGCTAGTGAGAAAGGAAATATACGCAAATAAACAAATTCAATATCATTTTCCTCGAAGCCCATGGTCCCAACCAACTCATAGAATGTGGATAGATGAGTATAAGGGTCTTCATAATCCATTATAGTGAATTGATGAGTGTTGATTAAGTTAAGAAAAGCTAGCTTCATTTCTAATGATTTGGTGGTAGGAGGTATGGCTATGCTAGAGAAATGCATTGGTCCTTGTTGCATGGCATAGTCTCCCAATGTCCTTCTAGGTGGATTTTGTCTATTATCAGCCATTTGTAACTCTATTTGATTGTGTGAGTTGAGAGTGTTGGAAGATTCAACTTTTGCTTGTCCTTGCTTTTGTTGAACCAAGTGGTGTTCAATGTTTTGAAGAATCCAAATCCTTTGAAGGATGTTGAAGCCTTTGCTTTGCTTGTTGCTGCTGTGCTGGTTTATAGTTTTGTTCTGGGGTAGTTTTATGTTGTAATCCACCTTTAGATTAAATCTCAAAGCAATTAGCATCTCAATCTTTATCAAAGCAAAGATTTTTTCAAGCTAAGTTGAAACAACCGATTGTTCTGTCGAAACAACCGATTGTTTACACTTAGGTGTTTTGAGAAAGTTTGAAAACTGTTTTCAAATGGTGAAATCTGTTAAGTAACAAAACAACCGATTGATTCGAGGAAATAATCGATTGTTTGTTTTGGAACCATAACAGAATAACTGTTTTCTTTGACTGAGCTTTAAATGCTTTGAAACAGAATACGCTCCAGTCATTAAATGCTTTGACCAATCTTTCTAAAGCAGTTAAGAGTTTGTTAAGATTTGATAACAAACTATATATTGGTATAAATTCAGAAAAATTGTTTGAAGAAAAGAGAGATCTTTTGTAAAAGTTTTTCTAAGAGAGTTTTTCAAAGTGCTAAGATTGCTTAAGAGTTTTGTGATTGATCAAGGTGCTGGGATAGGATTCTACTTGTATTGATTTCAGATATTCATCTGTAACAAGTGTAATCTTTGTAAACTGCTGAAACATTTCGTTTGTGTGTTTTTACTGAGATTGGTTGTGTGTTCTTGAGGTGTTCAAGATCAGCAATCTTAGTGTTGGCCAAGGAGAGTGTGTTTCTTGAGGTTTTCAAGGTCATTCTCTTGGTTGTTGTGTAAGTGATCAAGGTGTGATTGCTTAGTGGATTTCCTCAGGGTTTCTGAGAAGACTGGATGTAGCTCTGGATTGGAGTGAACCAGTATAAACATCTGTGTACAATCTCTCTATCCTTATCTCTTTAAATTCAGTTTGTTTGTTGTTTGCTGGTATAAACAACCGATTCTTTCGAAGAAACAACCGATTGTTTTTTCTAGTGTTACAGTTTTGCTTGCTGTTTTGGCTAACTGAATTGCTGAATCAATTGGTTTCTTAAATAAATTCATTCTAGCTCTGAAAAGTTTGCAAAAACCCCTTTAAACAATTCACCCCTCCTCTAGTTTAAAGCCATCTTTTCTAACAGCTTCTTCTTTTCTTTTCTCTTCTTGCTTTGATTTCTTCTAGCTGTCTTCTCAATTTCTGGATCAAACTCCAATTGATCTTCAGGAACCTGTCCTCTTAATAGCATATATCTAAGACAGCTCAAGCAAGGATTAGCATAAGATAAAAGAATAAGACCTAAACAATTATCTATTCACAAAGAAAACAAATTATTCACAATACTCAATAAGTTATACTTCAAAAATTCTTAAAAGAAATGGCTCCCCGGCAACGACGCCAAAAACTTGTTGATTTCTCTCGCCAAGTATACCGAATCAATTGTAATATAATACTGCACCATTAATTTAATCTAGATACTTTTACCCTAAGCTAAATCTTCTAGCTTGAGCGAGATGCTTTCTCTTTCAATTTGTGTTCTTTACTCCTTCTTGTGCTTTCTTTTGATTTCTCTGAAATTTACACAAAATTAGGGATTAAATTTCTTCATTTGTTTCTTGGTTCAAAATATATAATCGGATTCAATAAATCTCATATTAGGGTAATTTTATGACATTAAGCAAAAATTAAGTTCCAAAGTGTTCAATTTTCTCAATCATAAATACTACACATTGACACTTATCAGTAGTGCATTTTCTATTTGTTGGTGTATTAAGTTAAAGATTATTTTTGTTGGGTGATGAATAATCTAAAGTGTGTGTCCCTATTATTTGCCTTGTGGTGACCCTTGTATGACCCAAAGTCAATTTCTTGCACACACACTTAATACAATATATTTTCGTATTTCATGTTAGGGGTTATTCGGTGGGTTTGTATTTCAGTGTTATTGTAGTATTTTATTTGATAGTAGAATGTTAGGATACTCAAAGAAGAGAAATTGGTTATAATTAGAATATACAAAGAACTACATATGTGATGATAAGTGTCTACGCTATTTGCTTTTTTACTGAAGTACCACTTGATCTTTTGTGGAATATATTGTTAAAACTATATATTTTTGTGTACTTAGTTTGTGTATGTATGTATGGTTTTTTAGAATTTGTTTTCTCCAAAAAAGGAATTTTCTGAAGCAATGATATTATGAATTCAGTCACTGTTGAGTATATAAAGAAAGAGAGAGGTCACTACATACTGATATTGTAGATAGATGATCTTGTGAGTGATTATTGCATATATGTGTCTTGGTGTATAATTAATGTAGAGTCTTTTTTTGGAGTGTTAAGTTGATGAGGTACCAAAATTTTTAAGGAAAATGTTAAATCATGGCATGGATAAGAAAGGTAAAAAGAGAGTGTTAGTAGCAAAATGATTGTTAAGAAAAATTCAGTGTTAGCTAACAACAAATTTAACACTTATTTTTCTCAAAATTTGAAGTTGGTTGGGGTGGGGCATGAGGTGTGTGGGGAGAAAGTGAGTCAAATTAGGTGTTTGGAGTTCATGAATGTATAACAGTGTCAAGTAACCACAAAATTCACTCAACTAAGAGAGTGGTAGTATGTGGTCACCCTAGTATAAATATGTGGTGACCCACATTACTCTTCCTGCACAGACCCAGTGAAACAGTTTTTGGAAAGCTCAAGTTAGTGTTCCCGTTGGTTGGGGGGCCATGAGGTGTGAGGGGAGAAAGTGAGTTAAATGAGGTGTTTGGAGGCCATGAATGTATGACAGTGTCAAGTAACCACAAAATTCACTCAACTTAGAGAGTGACAGTATGTGGTGGTGACCCTAGTAGGAATATAGGGTGACCCACATTACTCTTCCTGCACTGAACTAATGAAATGTTTTTCTGGAAACCTCAAGTTAGTGTTCCCGTTGGTTGGGGTGGGGCATGAGGTGAGGAGAAATTGAGTTAAATCAGTTGTTCTTGCACACACACATTTACAAAATACATTCTCTCTTAATTGAAATTTTTTTTTCATGGTATATGGTTGAAAAGAAGTTAGTGAATTGTTGTTGTCTTGGATGAATTGGTTGATATATTTTGTTTTGGAAAGGTTTGAAATGTCTTCTTCCATTTCGATGGGAAAGTATGATGATGAAAAGTTTGATCATGAAGCAAGGAAAATGAAGGTTTCATTTATTATATTACTAGGTTGCTAATAGTTAATTTTGAAATTGTGAAATGATATTGAATTTAAACATTTTCCTTCCATGGTTATTATTAAGAAGTGGACTTTAAGCCTAACTCAACCTCATAAAACCGACTTATAAGGTGAGGTTTGCACCCACTTATATACAACGAAATATCTTCATCTCTAGTTGATGTGGGATCTCCAACACACCCTACTCACGCCGAGAGTGACAACTCATGCGCAGGACAACATATTATGGGTGGTCCGATAACAGCTCGATAGCGGGTGGCCTGATAAGCCCAACAAATTCTCACTAGGATAGGCTCGAAAATGGCTCTGATACCATATTAAGAAGTGGACTTTAAGTCTAACTCAACATCATAAAACCGACTTATAAGGTGAGGTTTGCACCCACTTATATACATTGAAATGTCCTTATCTCTAGTCGATGTGGGATCTCCAATAGTTATCTTTTAGATTCGAGTAAGACAAAGTGCACACTAAACATAGTGTTCAAATCAATAAAAATTTAATGTCATTACAGTTTCGAAGAATGTAGGCAACCCCTTTTAAGTGGATGCTCCAATTAGAAGATGAATTTGACATATCAAGTCCCATTCTTCGTGAATTAATTAATAGGTGGAGTGTTGATGATAGTTGTTTTAGGATAAGACAAAATTTAGTGCCTTTTAAGGATTTTGATGTGTGTTTTGCCCTGGGGTTGCGAGTGGTGGGTGAACAACTATGTTTAGAGGATGATGGTGGGTTGGTGAATGAGGTCTTTGGTGGAGAGGACATAAAATTAGATACTGTTTTGGAAAAATTGGGGGACAAAGTTTATAGGAAAAAAAAAGTTGATGAATTTTGTTGATTCTACATATTTCTGTTATTATATGTTTTCTATTTTCCCAGGACTTCTAGGACTTTTTCTTCATTTCCTTTTAAGCTTTCAGATAATTTAGATGCAGTGGATGCATACAATTGGGGCGGTGTAGTGTATGACTTAATAGTTTCTAGTTTAACACAATCATCAAAGATATATAACAACCAAACAAATGCCCACGAAATATATTTGGCTGGTTACGTTCCTGTTTTGCAGGTTAGTGACAATTATGAGAAATAACTATGTAGTTCAAGTTTAATAAATTTGTGAAGTTTTTAATGACTAACATTAATTTTTTAGCACCAGCTTTGGGTTGTTCAACATTTTGGCATTGGCATCCCTGTTGTGGATAAAATATCTTTTTTGCGGTTTTTGCAGTGGCCGTGTGTAAAGATTTGATCAAGCAGTTTAAATGAAGCGTTCTATGTAGCTGAGGTATTTAATTGTGTGATTAAGACCTCGACTGACATTGGTGTATTTTTATATCCTGATCATAACAAAAAAGTTCTCATTGCAAATTGTATGGGATTTGGCAGTGATTGAAGTGGAGGGAGGATTGACCATTGTTTAAGAAGCCCTCGAAATTCGAGAGGGACATGATGAAAATAGTGCCTATTCTTCAAGTGAGTGGGAGAAAGTTGATAATGTTCGAATATATGGCCTTAAACCAGAGGGGGGTGAATTGTTTAAGAATGATTTTCGCAAACTTTGAAGGTATAATGAACTCCGATGCAGAATCATAGAGAAAGAAATCAAGGAAACAAAACTTTTTAAATTGATTTCCAGAAAATCAACTAGTTGCTTTTGCGATTCAATTGGTTGTTTTTATCAGTAGTGATTAAAACAACTTAAAAGCAGAATGTAATGAGTTCGGGGAAAGAGAAAAGCACACAAGCAATTTATACTGGTTCACTCTTATCCCAAAAGCTACATCCAGTCCCCAGAAACCACTGGGTATCTACTATGCAATCAAAAACTAGATTACAAACAACCATACCAAAGAAGTGACCTTGAACACCTCAAGCCACACACTTCCTTTGGAAAACAACACCACAAAATTCATAACACCCTCTGATTTTGCTTACACCATAAATATTCAGAAATACAAGAGATAAAGAAAGTATTACACCTAATCAATATCAAAATGAAAGAGTACAAAGCAATCCTATTCCACTCCTTTGTGAAAATCCAAAAGCTTGATGTAAATCTTGAAAGCTTGAAAGCAATTTGCCAAAACTGAATTCTCAAAACTATTTCTTACCCTTTAGGAGTGTAAAACAACCTATTTATACTCCAAAGGTTGGTTAAAAACATTTAAAGCAGGAGCCAAAACAGTTAGAAAACATTTAAAGCTGATTTACCAAACTTAACAGAAATTTATTATGGATTTTCAAAAAACAATCGATTGAATTCTCGAAACAATCGATTGAATTGGTTTGACAGCAAAGTCAACCAAGTCAAACAGTTTCAAACCCTTTTCAAAAACCACCAAGTGTCAAACAACTGGTTGAAACAACAAAACAACAGGTTTTTTTTCACTTCTTTAGAAAAAATCTTTTTCAAAAAGGTTTTGATTTAAATCAGTTTTAGATTCAAACAAAGAGTGGATTACAAATTTAAACTACCCCAGTACACGCCCACACAAGCAGCAACTCAGTCTTCCACCAAACTTCATGGATTTGAACACATCAAAGCACTTGACCAAACTTGATCAACAATCTCCCCCTATTTGATGAAGACAAATCCCTGGTTGCTTGTGTTGTTCTGTTTGAATATAATCCAGCACCTGCAAAATAAATTCTATGCAAATACAAAGCATATATAACAGCAGGTTAAGAAAGCACACAAACCAGTTTTCTACATAACCATTTGGGTAGAAAAACTAGTCCAAAAACCAGAAAAAAATTAGTGTGTGCAACAATGCTCATAAGCAGGAATTAAACCAATTAAGTTCAGAGTTTTGCAGCAGGTTACACAACACATAAACCAACACCTTCTTCCCCTATTTGTCTTCACAAATAGAATGAAGAAATGGTAAAAACAGAATCAAGAAAGAGTTTGAGAATCAAGGATACCTAATTCATTTCTCAAGAAGAAAAACCTGTCTTTTGGCAAAGGTTTTGTGAAGATATTAGCAAGTTGCATTTCTGTTTCAATGAATTTCACTTCACAATCTCCATTTTTCACATGATCCCTTATAAAGTGATGATGGATCTCAATGTGTTTTGTTCTTGAGTGTTGAATCTGATTTTTGGTGAGATTTATAGCACTTGTGTTGTCACAAAGCAAAGGCACCTCGCTAACCTTTAACCCAAAGTCTTCTAGTTGCTGTTTGAGCCAAAGGATTTATGCACAATAGCTTCCAGTAGCTATGTAATCAGCTTCTGCAGTGGAAAGAGCCACACAAGCTTGCTTCTTGTTGCACCAAGAAATAAGGCTTAAACCAAGAAGATGACAAGTCCCACTTGTGCCTTTTCGATCCAGCTTGCACCCTACAAAATCAGAATCAGAATATCCAATTAAGTGTATAGGAGAGTGAGAAGGATACCATAGACCAACATTGGTTCATCCCTTGAGATATTTCAAAATGCGTTTTGCAACCTTGAGATGATTTTCCTTTGGATTTGCTTGAAATCTTGCACATAGACATACAACAAACATGATATCCAGCCTACTTGCGGTGAGCTAGAGTAAGGAACCAATCAACCCTTTATATTTGGTGTGATCTACCTCTTTTCCAGCCAAGTCAGCATCCATGTAACAGCTTGTTGGCATAGGGGTGCTAACTTCCTTGCAATTTTCCATCTCAAACTTCTTGAGAATTTCTCTGCAGTACTTTGATTGATTTAGAAAGATTCCATCTTTGGATTGCTTGACCTGCAGTCCAAGAAAGAAAGAAAGCTCCCCCATCATTGACATTTCAAATTCTCCTTGCATGGCAGCCACAAATTCTTCACACAGACTATCATTGGTAGCACCAAATATGATGTCATCAACATAGATTTGGACCAAGATAATTTTAGAATTTGACTTCTTGATAAAGTGATTCTTGTTAATCTTCCCTCTCTCATAGCCATTGGACAAGAGAAAGTTGCTTAGCCTTTCATACCACTGCCTTGGAGCTTGCTTGAGTCCATACAAAGCCTTTTTCAGCTTGTATACATGGTTAGGATGTTGATGATCCTCAAAGTCGGGTAGTTGGGAAACATAGACTTCCTCATTGATAATTCCATTGAGGAAAGCCCTTTTAACATCCATCTGAAATAGTTTAAACCCACTCATATAGGCAAAGGCAAGCAGCAATCTTACAGCTTCCAATCTTGCCGCAGGTGCAAAGGTTTCATCATAATCTATGCCCTTTTCTTGATTGTAACCTTTAGCAACAAGTCTTTCTTTGTTTCTTGTTATCACACCAGATTCATCCAGCTTATTTCTGAAAACCCATTTGGTTCTAATGATGTTCATCTGGTCTGACTTAGGAACAAGAAACCATACATCATTTCTTGTGAATTGATTTAACTCCTCATGCATGGTAGCAATCCACTTATCATCGTTGAGAGCTTCTTCAATTGACTTTAGTTCAATTTGGGAAACAAATGCCATGTGCCTAAAGTAGTTTGAGACAGTACTGCGTGTAGAAACCCCCTTCTGAATTTGCCCAATGATGTTATCAACAGAAAGATCTCTTGGAATTCTCCATTCCTTGGGCAACTCATCCTGTTGCAGAATTTCAATCGGTTGTTTCGCAAAATCAATCAGTTGTTTTTTTGGACAGGATTTTAGCTTCTACATAATGATGTTCTGTTCATCTTCTTTTGCACGATTCTTTAAGGATTCTTGTTCTGCATGGTTGATCTCATCAAATACCACAGGGACAGATTCTTCTACGATCATGAGTCTCTTGTTATAGATTCTATAGGCATGACTAGTTGAAGAATAGCCAATAAAGAGACCATTATCAGCTTTCTCATCAAACTTGCCCAGGCTTTCTGTACCATTGTTCAGAATGAAGCACCTGCATCCAAACACTTTTAGATGATTGATGTTTGGCTTCCTTCCATTGAAAAGTTCATATGGAGTCTTCTTCAAGATTGGCCTTATGAGCACTCTATTTATCACATAGCAAGAAGTGCTTACTGCATGAACCCAAAAGTACTTGGGTAAGGAAGATTCATTTAGCATGGTTCTTGCAAGTTCTTCAAGAGATCTGTTCTTCCTTTCCACTACTCCATTCTTTTGAGGAGTTCTTGGTGCAGAGAAGTTTATGAAAGATTCACAGCTTTTCACAGAAGGTGTCGAATTTTTCATTTTGAAACTCCCCTCCATGATCACTTCTTATATCACCTATGTTGCTGCAACATGTGTTTTGCAATCTTTTAGCAAGCTTCTTGAATGCAGAAAATGCATCACTCTTTGACTCCTAGAACAGTGTCCATGTAAACCTAGAAAAGTCATCAACAACAATAAGAGCATAGTAATTTCCACCAACACTCATGGTTCTTGAAGGACCAAAAAAATGTGCAGCAACTCAAGGGGCTTTGAGGTAGAAACAACATTTTTCAGTTTGAAAAAGAATGCTTAATTTGCTTCCCCTTTTGACATGCTTCACATATCTGGTCTTTCTCAAACTTGAGTTAGGGTAACTCTATCACAAGATCTTTAGATATCAATTTATTCAAATGATGCATGTGAATATAAGCTATTCTTCTATGCCATAACCAAGATTCTTCATGTTTGGATAGAAGACAACCTATAGATGTAGGATGAGAGATATCTAAAAGATAAACATTGTTGACCCTTTTACCAATCACCACTACTTCCTGTGAGTTGGGTAGACAAATCTCGCAAGAGTTTGGCTTGAAGGTTACTTGATAACCTTTGTCACACAACTGAGTAGACTATGCTTGAGCCCTTCCACATACAAGACATCATGAACCAAGAAGTTGTTCTTCTCTCCTATGGTGCCTCTTCCAAGAATCTTTCCTTTGTTGTTGTCTCCATAGGTCACATGTCCTTCTTGCTTGTAATTAATGCTCACAAACTTTGATTTATCTCCTGTAATGTGCTTGGAACAACCACTGTCTAGGTACCACATCTCCATGTTTTCCATCAAGTAGCCCTACAGGAGATAAAATCAAGCAGTAAGATTTAGTCCCCTTACAAATTTGGGTCCTTTGACATTAATATGATCATTAGGAACCTCAGAATTCTTAGGAACCCATTTCATAACACCTTTAGGAATAGAAAATTTCCTAATTTTGTAGAACCTAATAGAATGGCGCCTCTTCATACAACAAAAGCATATAACAATCGTTTGTTTTGATTTTTCAATCGGTTGTTGTACTGGACCAGAACTCGTAGCACTCAAAGCTCGCCGGTCAGACCTTGGCATTTCCCTCAAGCAGGTCAGCTCGGCACATGGTCCCACTTGTATGTCATGTAACTGGGCTCCAAGTATGTGTATATATTAACTTTCATTCATGTGCATAATGTAATCCTTCACGCATGAGATTAATTGCTAAAGTAAAGAAACGTAATAGGCTTAGGGGTGTGCTTAGCATGTCCAGGTCTATGATAAGTAAAGTGTTAACTGCAAGGCCCAAGCCCAATAACGCTAGGACAACCCAAGCTAAGCTGCATGCATAGCACGTAATAGCATTTGAATGGGAATGCATTAGTGGGAGCGCATTTGTATGTGAATGAATACATGATTATTGTATTGGATGGGTCCTTGCGTCAAGGTTGCGACGCTAGCCTAATTTGTTTAATGGGCCCGAAACACATAACCAAGCTGCTATGTGCTAATAATCAGTAGCATGCCCTTAAAGATAAATGTATATATATGGTTGCTCATGTTTTTGTTACGATTACGTATAGATATGTTTGTTGTTATCATGTTAGATATTTTCTATTGCATGGCTGTTATGCGTACATGTTTGTTACACGTAAAATACCTGTTGATAGTGGTTGTTAACCCTAAAAAGATAGGGATGTGCATGTATAACAGAAAGATAAGCCTGCAGTTTCACACCTGAAGATTATTGGTGCCTGTGTCAGGTGTTTTTCTGTTAGAGATATAAGATAATGTGCTTATTTTCAATTAATATTTGTTTATCTCAAGTACAGTTGGTGCATGACATGCTATAAGAGGGGCTGAATGACCTAGGTGAAGGTACGCAATTTTGAATACACTTTTTTAATACTGGAGCAGCTTTCATTTCTTATTCTTTGATAAGCCCTTACTGACTTAATCGTCGGAGTGAGACCGGCCATAAGGGCACCCTCTGTTTCACAGGAACCGCATCCAAACAACCAAGGAAGGCACAGTTTCCAACGGAGACAAAAGGAGCTAGAACCAGATATCAGAGTCAACCGGCGGCTAAGTCAACCAGCAAGAACAGACTCTATTTTCAAGCCAATTATTCAACCCTTTCAACCGGTTGTTCAAGAGAGCCAATCTATTAGCTTCTTCATGTGTTTCTTGAATGCCTTAAGAAGTTGACTATAATTTTCAGCATTAAAGAAGTTTAGGAACTTACACTGCTTGCATCATCTTCTCCTTTGGCCATTAGACACAGATTGGCCTCTTCATCTTCACTTGATAAGGAGCTTGATGATGACACATCATTGTCATCCCATACAATGTAGGCTCTTTTTTATTTGCTCTTCTTTTCGACCAACTCGCTTGACTTCTTTTCTTTGCTTTCTTTATTTGGGCATTCAACCTTTATGTGCCCTGTTCACCACAACCATAGCATGTATATTTGTTAGCATTAAAATCACTAGGTTTCTTGCTACCATATCTTTCATGGTTGGAATCTTTGTTGTGGTTCTTCTTCAAGAACTTGCTGAACTTCTTGGACAACAAGCTTAAACTCTCTTCCTCACTTTCATCACTTGAAGCTTGGTTGATCTTGTGCTTGGAAGCTTTCAAAGCAATGTTCCTCACGTGCTTATCTTCACTTTCTTGAACATTGAGCCTGTTCATCTCCAACTCATGTTCTCTAAGCTTCCCAAGAAAAGAAATTGTAGTCAAAGATATTAAATCTTTGGATTCTGAGATGGCTGTGACTTTCGATTGCCAAGATCTATCATGACACTTGAGGATTTTGATTTTTAGCTCTTCTTTGTCAAAGATCTTTCCAAGACTCGTAAGGTGGTTAACAATATGAGTGAATCTCTTTTGCACATCTGTAGCTGATTCTCCTTTTTGCATCCTAAACATCTCATATTCTTGGATCAGAGTATGTTTCCTTGCTCTCCTTACATCATTAGTGCCTTCATGAGTCACTTCAAGTGTATCCCACATTTCCTTCACGGAGGCACATTGTGACACCCTGAAAAACTCATCAGAATTTAAGGCAAAGGTGATGATATTCTTAGCAATACAATCAAACTTGGCCTTTTTATTTTCAGCATCAGTCCATTTGGAACAAGGCTTTTCAATAAAAACACCATCTTTTTCAAGCTTGGAATAAAAGGACCATTTTCAATTGCATCCCAAATTCCTCTATCAAGATATTCAACAAAGATTTTCATTCGTACCTGTAAGGACCTGTAAAATTAAATGGGAATAAAAGGAATATATTTTAAATGAATTCGAAGTATGTTTTATTTAAAATAAAAAGGAAGGAAAGTGTAGTTTAGAAGACTATGAGATCGCCTGGTTAGTACATAATCGCCTGTCGCCTAGACTACACATGATTGCCAATCGCATGTAGTGTACATGATCGCCAATTGTCTATGGTGCACATGATCGCCGAAAGTGCACTCAGTATGTGGTCAGGATACTGGATCAACCATAGTGGGTTCCAAAAACCACGCGTATCAAGGTGTGTGTTAAGCCTTAGATACGCTGTGCATGCGAAGCTCTATGCTTGAGCATAAGAAATCGTCCTTAGTGTTGCATGCATGGGCGCACGAGGAGTAGTGCTGATCTACTCTTGGAAATGTGAAGCTACCGACGTCACCAAGTCATGTGGACTTGATACCTTGGACGTAACATAGTGGGATGAAGAACCTCAGCAAGGCGTGGCGATGTTGTCGGGCATCACCAGGGCGCGAGGCATGCGGGCATCGCCAGGGCGAGACATCGGTCGTCTTCCAGAGAGAGACATCGGTCGTCTTCCAGGGAGAGACATCGGTCGTCCGCCAGGATGAGACATCGGTGGATAGTCATCGCGCGAGCGGTCATCGGTGGAAGGTTATCGCGCGATGTCGTGTTTCACACAGATAAGGTGGGACCCAGACTCCCAGCATGAGACGTCCTGCACGCGCGACACGTAGACAAAAAGGGTGGTTCAGAATAGTGACATCAGAGAGTTGGCATTCGCAGAGACACACGTGGTCGTACTATTCAGGGAAGCGTGCACGCAAGCTATCCTGCAGAGTGGGTGGTGGCAGCGGCAAATGTGGACAAGTTGGTTTAGATTCAAAAACTCACTTCTGCGAGGCAAAGAACGCTGCTGTGGTTCAAGAGTGACAGAGTGAGTTTACCTTCATCCTTCTCTTTTCTCTCCGTCGCGCTGCGATTCAGGCATCCTCAAGCACCAGTACGACGAGCGACGACTGCCTTCGGATACCTGGGGAGTTCTCTGCGAGTTTTCCGTCAGGACGCTAGAACAGAGTTAAGGCATCTTTAAGCTTCGGTGGGTTTTGGAGCTCTTGGTGTGTTGCGCAAGTTCAGGTAAGGGAAGCTAGCATTTTTTTCGTTTATAAAAACGTTAGGCGAGTACGTTCTGAAGTGAGGGCGACGTGGTCACCGGTTTTCATATTCTTTTTCACAATGCTCTGTTTTTATGTGTGGGGCGACGTGATCGCCGGTTTTAAATGTTGATTTCGAACTCCCCTGTTTTAGTGTCGTTTGAAACTGTTTGAGATTGAAATGTGATATTCGAAAATCTAAACCTTGGAATGATTGTTGCTGTGATTGGAATCGTTCGTTTAAGTGTTATATGATGTGTTGAATGTTGTGAATGTGAGATCAAGGCATAGTATTTTCAGGAAAGAAAATACCGTGTAAGATCGTGTAGGATGTGCATTGATCGGTGATTTCTATAATGAGATATCCTGACTCTCCTGATATAATGGAATCATATAGGTGAAGTTATTCAGGCGTTGAGAGTCGATGGAGGTTCATACGTATGGGTAAGTTGTTTGAAAGATAACTACTTGACCTGTTGTGTGGATTCACCCTGTCATACTAGGAGAGTGATGAGATTGAGATTGAGATTATGTTGATGCGCATAGCTGTGGGAACTTTACAGCAGTGTAGTATGACAGGTGCAGATCTCTGAGTCTAGTCAATGCACGTGTCTTCCGGAAGTAGTGTCAAGTGTCTGTGTGTGATGAGTCAGTGGAAGTCTGACGTGAGAAATGAGAAACATTGAAATTGATAGACACTTGATGGATTATGTGAATTGAACGACTCTTGAGGAAACTATGAAATATGTGATTACTTGATGGTCATGTGAAGGGAATGAGAAAGTTGATGGTTTTTACGTGGGTGTCTTAAATTTGTTTTATCTTGATTTTAAAGTTTCATATCTAAATTCTCTTTCAAATATCTAGCTTACCCTGCGTTTTTGTTTTATGGATGTTTTCTTAAACCTGTGATGATCATGTATAATTTACACGGGAGCAGATGATGTTGCAGGAAGTAGAGCTCCTCAGTGAGTGGTCGCCGGAAGGAGATCGCCTGTTTCTGTTTCTGTTAGGCGATCGCCTGTTTTCTGTTTCTGATAGGAGATCGCCTGTTTTCTGATAGGAGATCGCCTTTTTCTGTTAGGAGATCGCCTGTTTTTTTTTATTTTGCTGTATTTTGTTTAAGTTTTGGAAAACTGACTGGGTATGTATTAAACTCCCTGTGAGGAGAAATTTCATTTTACATATATATATACATATGTTCACTTTGATATTATTGTTTTACCTTTATTTCATTTTATAAATATGAAAAGAATTTGGCGGGATGTTACATTAATGGTATCAGAGCAGTTCGTCCTTAGGATGACCTGAGGGTTGTGGATCCATTGTGTTTCTTCTGCTAGTGGAGTCTTAATCAAAGCTATAGTGAAAGGTTTTCAAATGTTTTCTGATTGAAATCTTGTTTGTGCTTTAGTAGATATAGGCTCTGAATGAAAAGTTTTGGTATTAAGAGTGAAAGGATCTTGATAAAGTAGTGAGGGTGCACACTCATAACTGAATCGAGATGTTCTCAATCTTAATTCCAAAAGTTTGATGTTGAGCATATATCCACTTCTGGTGTGTTTTATCCCAATTATTAAGTGTGGTGATATTTGATTGGTAGTTTGTACCCATGACTGTTCAGTGTTATGTTTTCTATTTTGAGCATTATGATTCTGTTGATGAGCTCAAATTCTTAATGACTTTGAGATGCTGACCTTTGTAAGGTCAAGATGTTACCTCCTGAATGAATTGATTTCTTATCGATCTCGTTCTTGTAGTTGTAGGGAATATAGAAACCAATAGTTTCAAAATCTGAAACGAAGAGAGATGGCACGTAGACCTCCTACCCGTCCCCAACCTTCTTCGGAAATGAGCCAGATTGCCAAGGCTATTGAGATGATGGCAACTGCCATCCAACAACAGAATGCAGCAATGGCTCAGAATCATCAAGCTGCAATGCACCATTGGGAAACTGCTCGGTCGGCTGAGACAAATTCCCACGTCGGTTAGCCTCAGGAACAGATGGGACTGACCGAGTTCATGAGGCACAACCCACCCAAGTTCAGTGGGAATGCTACCCCTGATCAAGCAGATCAGTGGGTCAGGGAGTTGGAGAAAATCTTTAGGGCGACCTCCTGCCCTGAAGAGAAGAAATTGGTGTTTGCCACCTATTTGCTATCTGGAGAAGCCGAGTTCTGGTGGATGGGAGCTCAGCAGATGATGGAAGCCAGAGCTGATGTTTTAGACTGGGAGAGCTTCAGGGTGAGGTTTCTGGAAAAATACTTCCCAGATAGTGCAAAGTTTGCGAAGGAAGCAGAATTCCTCAGATTGGAGCAGGGGGAGATGTCAGTGAATGCTTATGCTGCTCGGTTTGAGTACCTCGCCCGATTCTACACCCAGGCGACCTCTGAGGCTTGGAGGTGTAGGAAGTTCGAAGAGGGACTGAAGCATGGGCTGAAGAGGACCATAGCCCCTATGTGCATCAGGGAATTTCACGCCTTAGTAGAGAAGGCGAAGATGGTGGAGACTCTGGAAAAGGGTGATTCCCGGGTGGTCAGGTCACACCCAGGGGGTTCTTCCAGTGGGAAGGCCAAGGTGCAACACCCACAAAGCAAGCCCTATGCGAGACCTCCACCACATCGGGTAGGAACAGCGTCATCCCAGTTTCAGCAGCAACAACCTTGGAAACCCAAGTGTTTCCATTGTGGTGGACCACACACGCCCAATGTGTGCCCCAAGAAGGCTTCGGAGAGAAGGTGTTTTGCATGTCAAAAGACGGGATACATTGCTAGAGATTGTCCTACCCAGAATAGGATGACTCAACCCGTTGGTCCTCAGCAGTTGAGGAATGGAGGCAGTAGACCTCAAGCAGCAGGGAGGGTGTTTGCCATGACAGGAGCAGAGGCGTCTCAGTCAGGTAACCTAGTGCAAGGTGTTTGTTTTATAACTGGTAGAGGTGTAAAAGCCTTGTTTGATTCTGGAGCGACACACTCCTTTATGTCAAGCCTGTGTGTAGCCGAGTTGGGCCTTTTAGTGAAGGAGTTACCGTTTGAACTGTTGGTCTCTACACCTGCGTCAGGACAGGTGTTGACCTCTACAGTTTGCCCTGAATGTCCAGTGATAGTAGAGGGACGCAGGTTCAAAGTAAACTTGATCTGCCTACCTCTTCAGGACCTGGATGTTATCCTGGGAATGGATTGGCTATCTGCCAATCACGTTCTCATAGACTGCGGTAGTCAGAAAATAGCGTTTCCAGACCTCCAAGAGTCAGATGTGATATCTGCTCAGCATGGGTGGTCGGAGTTGGAAAAAGGGGCGAGGTGCTTCGTGATCCTAGCTCGGTTGGAGGTGAAGAATGAAGGGGACGTAAGCAGGATACATGTGGTGAAAGATTTCATGGATGTATTTCCAGAAGAAGTACCTGGATTACCTCCTAAGAGAGAAGTGGAATTCTCTATTGATTTGGTACCTGGAGCTGGACCAGTGTCAATGGCACCTTACAGGATGGCTCCAGCCGAGTTGGTAGAATTAAAGAAGCAAGTGGAAGAGTTGTTGGAGAAACAATTCATCAGACCCAGTGTATCTCCATGGGGGGCTCCAGTGCTCCTAGTTAAGAAAAAGGATGGAGGGTCTCGGCTGTGTATAGATTACAGGCAGTTGAACAAGTTGACCATCAAGAACAAGTACCCCCTACCTAGAATTGATGATTTGATGGATCAATTACATGGGGCCTCGGTGTTCTCAAAGATTGATATGAGATCGGGGTACCACCAAATTTTGGTAAAAGCTGAAGATGTTCAAAAGACAGCATTTAGGTCTCGTTATGGGCACTATGAGTATGTGGTGATGCCGTTTGGAGTAACAAATGCTCCAGCTCTGTTCATGGACTACATGAATAGGATTTTTCGCCCTTTCTTGGATAAGTTTGTGGTAGTCTTCATAGACGACATACTCATTTATTCAAGGACCGAGGAAGAACATGAAGAACATCTGAAGACAGTATTGGAGATCCTGAGGGAGAAGCAATTATATGCCAAGTTCTCTAAGTGTGAGTTCTGGTTGAAAGAAGTCAACTTCTTAGGACATGTAATATCTGCCCAGGGGATCTCGGTGGATCTAGCCAAAGTGGAGGCAGTGCTTCAGTGGGAACGTCCTAAGACAGTTACTGAGATAAGGAGTTTTGTGGGCTTAGCAGGCTACTATCGGAGGTTCATTGAGGACTTTTCCAAGGTAGTGGCTCCTTTAACACAGTTGACCCGCAAGGATCAACCTTTTGCTTGGACCGACCGATGTGAGCAGAGCTTCATGGAACTAAAGGAAAGGTTGACTAGTGCTCCAGTGCTGGTGATCCCAGATGTAGGAAGACCTTTTGATGTCTACTGTGATGCTTCACATCAGGGTTTGGGATGTGTTTTGATGCAAGAGAAAAGAGTGGTTACATATGCTTCAAGGCAACTCAAGGTTCATGAGAGGAACTATCCTACTCATGATTTGGAGTTGGCGGCTGTGGTGTTTGCCTTGAAGATTTGGAGACACTATTTATATGGAGCTCGGTTCCAGGTGTTCAGTGACCATAAGAGCCTGAAATACCTGTTTGATCAGAAGGAGTTAAATATGAGACAAAGAAGATGGATGGAGTTCCTAAAAGATTATGACTTCCAACTGATATATCATCCAGGGAAGGCCAATGTAGTGGCAGATGCCTTGAGTAGGAAATCAATACAAGTATCAACCATGATGATTGAAGAGCAGAAATTGATTGAGCAGTTTAGAGATTTAAACTTTGGAGTGGAATTTCATGTAAATCATATTAGTTGTAGTAAGCTGGCTATAACTAATGACTTCCTTGGAGTGATAAAGGATAAGCAGTTGGAGGACCCTAGTCTGAAGCGTACTGTGGAGTCACTAGGGACTGACCAGGCTAGAGACTTTGTGATGGGTGATGATGGGATCTTGAGATTTAATGGCAGAATTTGCATACCTGCAAATGAAGAGTTGAAGAAGATGATCCTAGAGGAAGGTCACCGGAGTCACCTTAGCCTACATCCAGGCATGAACAAGATGTACCATGACTTGAAGGAGTCATTTTGGTGGTTGGGCATGAAGAGGGACATCGCCCAGTATATGACTACCTGCTTGACGTGCCAGAAGGCAAAGGTAGAGCATCAAAGACCTGGCGGTTTGTTACAGCAATTGGATATCCCTGAATGGAAATGGGACAGCATCGCCATGGATTTTGTTACCCATTTACCCAGATCGGTAAAGGGTCATGATGCAATCTGGGTCATCATTGATCGGCTGACGAAGAGTGCTCACTTTCTCCCGGTGAATATGAGGATGCCTATGGCCAAATTAGCACAGCTGTACATCAGAGAAATTGTGAGGTTGCATGGAGTGCCTTCCAGCATTGTTTCGGATAGAGATCCCAGGTCCACTTCACGGTTTTGGCAGATCTTACAAGATTGCTTGGGAACTAAGTTGAGAATGAGCTCGGCATATCATCCTCAATCAGATGGACAGTCAGAGAGAACGATCCAGTCCTTGGAAGATCTGCTGAGGACGTGTGTCTTGGATCAATTGGGAAGTTGGGATGAGGTGTTGCCACTGGTGGAGTTTACTTATAATAACAGTTACCACGCCAGTATTGGGATGGCACCATATGAAGCCCTGTATGGGAGGAAATGCAGAACTCCCTTATGTTGGTACCAGGAGGGCGAAGAAGTCTTGGTTGGGCCAGAGTTGATTCAGCAGACGACCAAGAAGGTGAAACAGATACAAGGCAGAATGAAAGCTTCTCAAAGCCGGCAGAAATCCTATGCAGATCAGAGGAGAAAACCTTTGGAGTTTGCTGCTGGAGATCATGTGTTTATGAGAGTGACGCCAACCAAGGGTGTAGGACGGGCGATCAGATCAAAGAAGTTATCCCCTAAGTTCGTGGGACCATATCAGATCTTAAGGAGGATTGGTCCAGTGGCTTATGAGATCGCCCTACCTCCCCATTTAGCGAATCTGCATAATGTCTTTCACGTATCACAGCTGAGGAAGTACATGGCAGACCCTAGTCATGTGCTGGAAGTGGACGATGTGCAGATCAGGGATGACTTGTCCTTTGAAGCAAAACCAGTTAGGATTGACGATTGGCAAAGTAAACAGCTCAGAGGCAAGACCATCAACATGGTGAAAGTGGTGTGGGATGAGAGATCGGGTGATTCAACTTGGGAGTTAGAAGAACCCATGAGAGAAGCCTATCCATACCTCTTTTCCTTGTAATTCAATTTTCGAGGACGAAAATTTTTCTTGTTGGGGAGAATGTAAGGACCTGTAAAATTAAATGGGAATAAAAGGAATATATTTTAAATGAATTCGAAGTATGTTTTATTTAAAATAAAAAGGAAGGAAAGTGTAGTTTAGAAGACTATGAGATCGCCTGGTTAGTACATAATCACCTGTCGCCTAGACTACACATGATCGCCAATCGCCTGTAGTGTACATGATCGCCAATCGTCTATGGTGCACATGATCGCCGAAAGTGCACTCAGTATGTGGTCAGGATACTGGATCAACCATAGTGGGTTCCAAAAACCACGCGTATCAAGGTGTGTGTTAAGCCTTAGATACGCTGTGCATGCGAAGCTCTATGCTTGAGCATAAGAAATCGTCCTTAGTGTTGCATGCATGGGCGCACGAGGAGTAGTGTTGATCTACTCTTGGAAAAGTGAAGCTACCGACGTCACCAAGTCATGTGGAGATGATACCTTGGACGTAACATAGTGGGATGAAGAACCTCAGCAAGGCGTGGCGATGTTGTCGGGCATCGCCAGAGCACGAGGCATGCGGGCATCGCCAGGGCGAGACATCGGTCATCTTCCAAAGAGAGACATCGGTCGTCTTCCAGGGAGAGATATCGGTCGTCCGCCAGGATGAGACATCGGTGGATAGTCATCGCGCGAGCGGTCATCGGTGGAAGGTTATCGCGCGATGTCGTGTTTCACACAGATAAGGTGGGACCCAGGCTCCCAGCATGAGACGTCCTGCACGCGCGACACGTAGACAAAAAGGGTGGTTCAGAATAGTGACATCAGAGAGTTGGCATTCGCAGAGACACACGTGGCCGTACTGTTCAGGGAAGCGTGCACGCAAGCTATCCTGCAGAGTGGGTGGTGGCAACGGCAATTGTGGACAAGTTGGTTTAGATTCAAAAACTCACTTCTGTGAGGCAAAGAACGCTGCTGTGGTTCAAGAGTGACAGAGTGAGTTTACCTTCATCCTTCTCTTTTCTCTCCGTCGCGCTACGATTCAGGCATCCTCAAGCACCAGTACGACGAGCGACGACTGCCTTCGGATACCTGGGGAGTTCTCTGCGAGTTTTCCGTCAGGACGCTAGAACAGAGTTAAGACATCTTTAAGCTTCGGTGGGTTTTGGAGCTCTTGGTGTTTTGCGCAAGTTCAGGTAAGGGAAGCTAGCATTTTTTTCGTTTATAAAAACGTTAGGCGAGTACGTTCTGAAGTGAGGGCGACGTGGTCGCCGGTTTTCATATTCTTTTTCACAATGCTCTGTTTTTATGTGTGGGGCGACGTGATCGCCGGTTTTAAATGTTGATTTCGAACTCCCCTGTTTTAGTGTCGTTTGAAACTGTTTGAGATTGAAATGTGATATTCGAAAATCTGAACCTTGGAATGATTGTTGCTGTGATTGGAATCGTTCGTTTAAGTGTTATATGATGTGTTGAATGTTGTGAATGTGAGATTAAGGCATAGTATTTTCAGGAAAGAAAATATCGTGTAAGATCGTGTAGGATGTGCATTGATCGGTGATTTCTATAATGAGATATCCTGACTCTCCTGATATAATGGAATCATATAGGTGAAGTTATTCAGGCGTTGAGAGTCGATGGAGGTTCATACGTATGGGTAAGTTGTTTGAAAGATAACTACTTGACCTGTTGTGTGGATTCACCCTGTCATACTAGGAGAGTGATGAGATTGAGATTGAGATTATGTTGATGCGCATAGCTGTGGGAACTTTACAGCAGTGTAGTATGACAGGTGCAGATCTCTGAGTCTAGTCAATGCATGTGTCTTCCGGAAGTAGTGTCAAGTGTCTGTGTGTGATGAGTCAGTGGAAGTCTGACGTGAGAAATGAGAAACATTGAAATTGATAGACACTTGATGGATTATGTGAATTAAACGACTCTTGAGGAAACTGTGAAATATGTGATTACTTGATGGTCATGTGAAGGGAATGAGAAAGTTGATGGTTTTTACGTGGGTGTCTTAAATTTGTTTTATCTTGATTTTAAAGTTTCATATCTAAATTCTCTTTCAAATATCTAGCTTACCCTGCGTTTTTGTTTTGTGGATGTTTTCTTAAACCTGTGATGATCGTGTATAATTTACACGGGAGCAGATGATGTTGCAGGAAGTAGAGCTCCTCAGTGAGTGGTCGCCGGAAGGAGATCGCCTGTTTCTGTTTCTGTTAGGCGATCGTCTGTTTTCTATTTCTGATAGGAGATCGCCTGTTTTCTGATAGGAGATCGCCTTTTTCTGTTAGGAGATCGCCTGTTTTTTTTTATTTTGCTGTATTTTGTTTAAGTTTTGGAAAACTGACTGGGTATGTATTAAACTCCCTGTGAGGAGAAATTTCATTTTACATATATATATACATATGTTCACTTTGATATTATTGTTTTACCATTATTTCATTTTATATATATGAAAAGAATTTGGCGAGATGTTACAGTACCTTCCAAAAATAGTAATTCAAACCACAAAACAAAGGTGGCCTGTTTATTGAGGCAACCTCCCCAAAAGTAATTTTTCAGCCATAAGAAAAAGGTTTTTAGGATCAAACTTGAATATCTTTCAAGAACTGAGCTCTTGATGTCAATTGTTAGAATATATGGCCTTAAACAAGAGGGGGGTGAATTGTTTAAGAACAACTTTCACAAACTTTTAAGGTATAATGAACTCCGATGCAGAATCACAGAGAAAGAAATAAAGGAAACAATGAAACAAAACTGTTTAAATTGATTTCCAGAAAATCAACCAGTTGCTTTTGCGATTCAATTGGTTGTTTTTATCAGCAGTGATTAAAACAACTTAAAAGCAGAATGTAATGAGTTCGGGGAAAGAGAAAAGCACACAAGCAATTTATATTGATTCACTCTTATCCCAAGAGCTACATCCAGTCCCCAGAAACCACTGGGTATCTACTATGCAATCAAAAACTAGATTACAAACAATCACACCAAAGAAGTGACCTTGAACACCTCAAGCCACGCACTTCCTTTGGAAAACAACACCACAAAATTCATAACACCCTCTGATTTCGCTTACACCATAAATATTCAGAAATACAAGAGATAAAGAAAGTATTACACCTGATCAATATCAAAATGAAAGAGTACAAAGCAATCCTATTCCACTCCTTTGTGAAAATCCAAAAGCTTGATGTAAATCTTGAAAGCAATTTGCCAAAACTGATTTCTCAAAATTATTTCTTACCCTTTAGGAGCGTAAAACAACCTATTTATACTCCAAAGGTTGGTTAAAAACATTTAAAGCAGGAGCCAAAATAGTTAGAAAACATTTAAAGCTGATTTACCAAACTTAACAGAAATTTGTTATGAATTTTCAAAAAACAATCGATTGAATTCTCGAAACAATCGATTGAATTGGTTTGACAGCAAAGTCAACCAAGTCAAACAGTTTCAAAACCTTTTCAAAAACCACTAAGTGTCAAACAACTAGTTGAAACGACAAAACAACAGGTTGTTTTTCCACCTCTTTAGAAAACAATCTTTTTCAAAAAGGTTTTGATTTAAATCAGTTTTAGATTCAAACAATGAGTGGATTACAAAATTCAAACTATCCCAGAACACACCCACACAAGCAGCAACTCAGTCTTCCATCAAACTTCATGGATTTGGACACATTAAAGCACTTGACCAACCTTGATCAACAGATAAGGAGCATAAATTGTGTGAAAACCTACTTGTAGAGAATAACAAGAGGATATGTGATGTGGAGAACCAATTAAGAGTGTAGTAAGAAGAATTGCACAAAGAAAAGAATTAGCATCTTCTACATCTGTACCTAAGGACATTACTAGATCACGTCGTCGCAGGTCACCTCCTCCACACTCGGCTAGTGGAAGCCCACATCCTATGGACATGTTTAGGATATATACAACATTGTGTTCGTTGGTCGGAATGGCTAGAAACCGATAAGTTAATATAGTGATGTACCATAACTTATTATTTTTTGTATGTTGACAAATTTATCTTCTTGTTTTAGTGTTGTTGTTGACATTCAAGGCAACATATTGACCGATTTGGACCTGCAGTGTTTATCTCTAGGAGCCAGAGTTGACAACATAGTGTAATTAGAAGTAAGAGTTGTATGTTGTATTTTGTAATTGTTTGAAACTTATTTAGTTGGAATTTTTTTTAGGTTATGTTGTTTGCAACAAGGTTGTTCATGGTTGATCAATTTTGAATGAATGAAAGGGTTCAACATATTTCCTTTAACCCTCTTTTTGCTCAGTGAATTGTGGATTTAAATTTTGTTTTGATGTGTATAGTTTTTTTTAATAGTACTAAATTTTTTACTGCCTAAAGGATCGTGTTATTCAAGAAATGAGTACAACTTCGGGAAAGAAAGAGTGGGACAAAAAGGATTACTGTTCATTTGCAAAAAAAATTGATTCCATTTGAATCACTATCACATTGTGATTTTGCAAATTTGTATTATGTAATTTTTTGTAATAGTTTTGGGTCATAATTTTTATGTGTCCCATTAAGTTATAATATTCACTTTTAGGTGTTAGTCCGAATGGTGCACAATGACCATTAATGGGTGTACGCTTTGAATTTCCATAGTAGGGAATTGCATGTCTTGGATCCCTTCGGTCATAGAAGGGGATAACACAACAAAATTGGTAAAACCATGGTAAAGAATAGAGAATGATGTTTAGTAAACAATGAACCCATGAATTTGGTATTTGTTTTGTGATGTTCTTATATTGTATGGTGTAGGCTATGCAAGTTGACCTTCTCTACGAAATGCTTTAGAAGTTTGGTGGAATGAATAGTCCCCCTATAAAAGTAGTCAAAGAAAAACTTCCTATACAGCTAAATGGGTTAGTATTGAAATGAAAAGTTTTCTTATTTTGATGCATATGAATATGTAATTTATTTTGATGTGCCTTCATTTATGCAATTATGATTGTGGGGTGTTGGTTTTGAAATATATTGAACTTTGGAATGGTATGGTTGACCATGATGGGAAGATGATGCCTGAATATAACATCGTACGTATTTGTTCCCTTGACTATAAGACTAAAATTTTTCAGTTTTATTGTTAACTGAAAATTGATTTTCACAATTTTTTCAGGAGGAACTTCCAGTTTTCCATTAGGAAATGGTTTGCAATTGGGTGCTAGATGCACGTAATGCGAAATGAGAAAGTGTGTTGACAGAATTCTTCTTTTGTGGTAGTTTAGAATGATGGTGGTTCAAAGTCCATTTGATTTCAAGTTTCATGTTCTGCAATTGTCTAATTATTTGTTAGATGTCTTAAAGGATCTGAACAATTGGTTAGATTTATTTTTGTAATGAAATGTGTATGCAGTTGTTGAATGAATTTTTCTAAATGTTGTATGAAGTACATATTAGAAGAGCTAGTAAGGGTCCTAGGAGCATTCAGAAATGTAGAAACATAATGGCTTACATGAACTTGCATTGATTTGAACAATTTTCCAATTTTTTTATGCCAGAAATGAAGACCAATATTGCTCTAGCATAACATGTAGCTGAGCTAGTAATTACAGTTAATATTAATTTCCATCATTTGTGATTATGATGACATGGTTTTCCACAAATAGTTTTATTGGTATTCAATGCAAAGGGTCCATTAGCAGGTGTGACATACTTTGGAAGATAACTTTTATGATCGTCCCTGATGAAGGATGAGTTGGTTACTCACTGAAAATAAACTTATAAATATTTATATTTTCCCATTTTGCTGCACTAAAATAAGTATAAAGTAGAGAATATTAAGTTAACCTAGAAATTTTGGTCACTTTTTTACCAACTCTTTAGATATCAAATATAACAACTAGGATTCAAGCGAGGAAGAGAAAAGTGAATGATACTATTCAAAAGCAACATTGGATCCAAAAGAGAATTGAATACTTAAAATTATGCATTGGGAAATCCTTAGCAATAGGCTGTCACTACAGCATTTTTATTACAATATTTTCTGAGCACATATTTAAGATACTCAAAAGAAGCACCAAGTCCAAAAATCTTAGTCTCTGAAAATGCTTAGGGATATTACCAATTGGCAATGTCTAAGAAGATTTTAAAATTTAAATAAAGTTTTTTTACGCATATGGGTGCATCTTCTGAGTTATGTAGTATATGAGCCAACCTCTAACCTTTTATCATCTGACCAAAGTTCTACTCAATATTTTTTTGTACAAAGAGTAGATTTTCATAATTCCACCCATAGTCAAGTGCAATGCTTCGAAAGGGCGGTGCATGAGCATGATGGGGGTGTCAACTGAGTGAGGAGGGGGCCACCAATATGCATGTGAAGATGTGCAATGACAGATGGACTTGGCTCATGTCACACTTGGTGGTGACCTGGTAGGGAATAAGAGATGACCTGAGAAGGAAATTGTGGTGGCATGTGACAAAGTTTCTACACACAAAGTAGATTTTCATAATTTCACCCACAGTCAAGTGCAGTCTCAAAAGGGCGGTGCATGAGCATGATGTGGGTGTCAACTGAGTGAGGAGGGGGCCACCAATATGCATGTGAAGATGTGCAATACGAGTGTCGTCTTAATTAGTTAACACATTACTCAACAGTCACGTCTGACGAAGTTTATGCAAAGTAAATAAATTTTCAAATTTAACCTTGATTAAAGTGAAGAGTGTTTTGAATTGAACAATTTGGAGGAGTAAACATACATTAAAACATAAGTACATAGTCTAATAAGGAAGCAGAAGTACATAGTCTAATAAGGAAGCAGAAGTACATAGTCTAATACAGAACCAGAAGTACATAATCTAATAAACAAGCAAAAGTACATAGTCTAATAAGCAAGGTCATAATAATGTTGTGAAGGAAATTCATCCAACATAGGCGTCATCTTAACTGTCATGAATTTCTTCCGAATGGGCTGCGAAAACAGTTTTGTCACCAGGTCATTGAACCAAACAGTCAAATAATTCGGCATTGGGCCAAACTGATGTGCTTTGACCTGAGCAATGTAAACCATGACTGGAAGGATCCATTTAGGTTGACCATTGCTTTGTGGTTTGTTGCTTGTTGCTATTGAACATGTTTCATGTGAGACTCTAAATTTTTCATGTAATCAAGCATAATCATGTGAGGAATAGTGGGTGACTGCAATTGGTATTGGGTGTACCGCTACTTCATCCTGACGTTCTTGACTTTGTTATCTTTGTGATTATTGTTGGTCATTGTTTGAGTAGTTCCTCTCTACAATTTTTTTGTGAATTAGAGGTCTGATTCTTGTGGAAGGGTTTATTTGTATACCATTTGCTGCAAATAAGGAAGTAATAAGAGACGAAAACCCCAAGCCTTTTTGATATCAAGATTTGTCCCACCTTGTTGCAATACAAAGTGATGAATAGAATCAAATATCAGGGTTGCGACGTTGACATCATAGTGTTTGAGTATACAGAGCATAATATAGCACCTTCCTATATTGAGGTTTGAGCTATGCTTGTTTGGGATAACATTAGACAATAAGAACGTTGTCCATATTTGGGTCAAAGTTTTCATACTCGATTGAAGAATTCTAAGTGGCTTTCTAGTGTTATTAGTCTCATATGTTTGGCCAGGAACACATAATAACTTTGTTGTTTCCCTGTCGTTGAACCAAGTAAAGTTAGTTCCCCGTTTAAGCCTACCATATGCGCATAACTCACCTTCATCTAGTTCTAGGGGATTTCCCAAAAATTCATTTATGGTATTCCTATCGAATGGAATCCACCTACCTCTTACTTTGGATCCGAGGTTCGTGTCACCCTTTTTCACAGGCCATGCATTAGCATAAAATTTAAGAACAACGTCTGGATCGTATTTGTCAACTGACATAGCTGATTGTTCCCATTTCCTCCATGTTAGTTCTTTAGCGAAATCACAATATTGTCCTTCCTTTAGTTGAATTTGTCTTTCTACAATAATCGTCCAATGCTTTATGGCTTCATATCGTTCCTTGCGGGTTTCATCCCTAAACAAGTTATTTCGAAATTCTTCCCGGGAGGGTTTCACCATTGGTTGCTTTCCTTGAGCGTGTGAGACCTTGTCTATGGGCTTTTGTGTTTTTGGAGCCATCTGCGACAAGTTCTTTCATCAATCAGTGCATAATTTCCCACATACACAACATATAAAACATATTTGCAATATATCAAACAATTAGTGTGCATTTAAAATTGTGACATATAAAAGCCATCCATATGTATGTCCAAACATTATTTTTGTGTACAATTGAGAACACCATCATAGTTATGTTCAATTCTAGTTCATTAGGAAATATAAATTACCTTCTCATAGAGTAAGGACAATTGATTTGAATAGAATACAATGTGGTTGAGGGAGAACGGTCCTTGTGGAAGAATGTGCTTGGTTGAACCATAATTAGTTGGAGCAGGGTGAGTAGAGAGAATGTCCCCAAATTTTTTGGTGAACCCTAATTCTACCTTTGCACTCTGTGGTTGTAAGAGAATATGGGTTGAGGCCGAATGTACAAGAGGGAGAATGTGGTTGAGTCAAAATGTAATTTCTAGTGAATGTGTTATGGTGGTTTAAACTGTGATTGCTTGAGAGTTATTGGATTTAGGCCACATACATTGCTGGATCAATTTTACTAAAGCCACTAAGTTTAGTGGGAGAGAAACTGCACCTCTGCACTACTGGATAAATTTCGCTCAATCCACTAATTTTAGTGTATGCGAAACTGCACCCTACACTGCTTGTATGAGCCAAACAGCACCCCTTAACCACTATCTAAATTTCGCTCAAGCCACTAATTTAAGTGACTGAAAGTGCACCCTACATTGTTAGTATAAGCCAAACTGCACCCCTTGTTGGATAAATTTTGCTCAAGCCACTAATTTTAGCGTGAGCGAAACTACACCCTACATTGTTGGTATGAGCCAAACTACAACCCTCCACCACTGGACATGTTTCACTCAAAAGAAATTATTTAGTGTAAATGAAAAAAACACCAATGCTTAAATACAAGTAATCTTGGACTTTGGGTGGAGCGAAAATAGGTGTTTGAAGTGAAAATGCATTAGTGCTAAGAGTACCCACGCAATTTTCGAATTTAGAAATACCTTTCGCATTGTTATTTCCAAAATAAATATGTTAGTAACCTTCGTGAAAGATGAGAAAACATAACATTTTCTAAAATTTATATTTTTTGGGGATAAACATGTACATTTCATCTTACAAAATATATTGAATACAGTTACAAAATTTTCATACAAACATATACAACCCACCCATTGCATGTGGGTGACCGAAAATATACAACATTGTTCAAGAATATGTAACAAAATTGTACACGTGTCATTCATAAACTCCATCCTCAATACATTGTCACATTCATCCACATTTACTCAGGGTCTTCTTTTTTACCTGCAAAGGAATAAGATAGATGACTTAAAAAAATCTTGATGTATAACAAATTTAGTGGACAATACATTGGAACAACATATAGTACAAATAACCGAATGACCTAAGGAGCACTTTAGTGGTGTGAACTATTCAAATTACTATCCAATGAGATCAAGAGCGAACCAAACCCAATTAAAGGCCTGCTTGAGAACTAACTATGGATACAATAAAATTAGTTATTCTTACACATTATAAAAATAATACATCATTTGAAACAGTTAAGTTCTTCAACAACATATATAATTTTGACATACCCCCTGAACTGTGTTACGTATCTCATTCAATGTATTTAGGTTGACTTTAGTTTCACCCATGACTCTCGAACATAGAAGTCCTGAATTGGCAACCTCATATGTGGCCTATAGCAAGTACAAGTAACTTCAATTTTAAAAAACTTTGGTGCACACTTATATGGATAAGAATTGTTTTAAGAAATAGAAATTAAATTAAGGGTCAAATATGTTATACATTTTACTAGTTGTAGTTGGATGAATGGGAATTTGGCTTGCAGTAGAAGATTTTTTCCGTTATCCACTCTTCTCATAGCATAATTTTTTTCGTGTTGAGCGTGGTCTTCACTTTTGTTTGACAACCATAGGGCTACACACTTCAATGATCAGACAATTCAAAGTCGTACGAGTATGTGACATTGGTTGTCCATGTACATCAGGCACGAGTGGCTAACCAACATTGTTCTTTGTTCTAGAATTGTCGTGTGTTGGTTGACCATGTTTCACGACAAAAGCATCAAGATGGTTGTACAAAAGTTCATACAACTTCTTGCACAACCCCTCATATTGTCCAACTTGTGGGTCTTTGTCCTTGCTCCCATATGAAGCTCTTATATATGTGTGCTTGCAACGAACATTTTTACTCCACCTGGTCAAAATATACTTCATAAGCAGTTTTGTCACTCTTTCTTGAGCAAAGATAACCAAGCAATGGCGATACAAGATCCCCCTAAATTCACGACAACCAGCATGAAACGTCCTGCACGCGCGCCACGTAGACAAAAAGGGTGGTTCAGAATAGTGACCTCAGAGTGTTAGCCTGCGCAGAGGCACGTTTAGTCGTACTGTTCAGGGCAGCGTACACGCAAACTTCCCTACAGAGTGGGTGGTGGCAGCTGTTTTTGTGGACAAGTTGGTTTAAGATGCAAAAACCCACTTCTGAGAGAAAGGAACGTTGCAGTGGTTCAAGAGCGAAAGAGTGTGTTTGCCTCCCTTCTTCTCCTTTTCTCTCCTTCGCACTGCGATTCAGGCACCTTCACCCAAAAGTACGACGAGCGACGGCTACCATTAGAGCACCTGGGAAGTTCTCTGCAAGTCCTACAAACCAGACGCAAAAACAGAGTGAAAGCATCTTTTAAGCTCCGTTGGGTTTTGGAGTTCTTGGTGTTTTGCGCAAGTCCAGGTAAGGGAAGCTAGCTTTATTTTCAATAAAAGCCGTAGATTTGCCGTTTCTGAAGTGAGGGCGACGTGGTCGCCGGTTTCATATTCTTTTTCGTGATTCTCTGTTCTATGTGTTTGGGTAACGTGGTCGCCGGTTTTAAACTCCTTTTTCATGATGTTCTGTTCTCATGTGTTTGGGCGACGTGATCGCCGGTTTTAAATACAGATTTCGAAATCCTCTATTTTGGACGTGATCGCCGGTTTTGGCGTTGTTTTTCGAACTCCCCTGTTTTTGGTGTTGTTTGAAAACTGTTTGAGATTTAAATGTGATATTCGAAAATCTGAACCAGGGGATGATTGTTGTTGTGATTGGGATTGTTCATTAAATGTTGTATGATGTGTTGAATATTGTGGATGTGGGATCAAGGCATAGTATTTTCAGGAAAGAAAATACCGTGTAAGATCGTGTAGGGTGTGCATTGACCGGTGATTCGTTTTTATGAGATATCCTGACTCTCCTAATATAATGGAATCATATAGATGAAGTTATTCAGGCGTTGAGAGTCGAAGGAGGTTCGTATGTATGGGTGAGTTGTTTGAAAGAGAACGAGCTCGACCCGTTGTATGGATTAACCCTGTCATGCGAGGATAGTGATGATATTGAGATTCATTTATACGCTTGTGAATGTGTGTGATTTCACGGCGACCCTGTGAATGTGTGTGATTTCACAGTGGTGCAGCATGGCAGGTGCAGATCTCTAAGTCTAGTCAATGCATGAGTCTTCCGGAAGTAGTGTCAAGTGTCTTGTGTGATGAGTCAGTGGAAGTCTGACGTGGGAAATGTGTAACATTGAAATGAGTAGACACTTGATGGAATTATGTGGATTGAACGACTCTTGATGAAATTGTGAAGTGTGTGGGATGAATGAGAAAGTGATGGACTCTTGGGAATGTTTGAAAAGGCTGATCTACGTTGTTTGTTCCAGTTTATAATTTAAAGTTTTTAAAATATCTAGCTTACCCTTTGTATTGCTCTATGGCTGTTTTTCTCTTAAAACTGTGATGATCGTGAATTTTACACGGGAGCAGATGATCTTCCAGGAAGTAGAGCTCCTTAGTGAGTGGTCGCCGGGGAAGAGATCGCCTGTTTTTACCTCTTTGTGGTGATCGCCTGTTTTCTGTCCTGATAGCAGATCGCCTGTTTTGGGTCTTCTGTTCGGAGGTCGCCGGTTTATGTATGGAGACCGCCGTTTTCGATGTATTTGACTGTATTTTGTTAAGTTTTGAAAATTTGACCGGTTATGTATTAAACTCCCTGTGAGGAGCAACTTCATTTTATATAAATACGTATGTTCACCTAAATATTATTGTTTTACCTTTATCTCATTTTATATTTATGTAAAGAAATTTGGCGGGATGTTACAGTTACAATATTCATGCATGTAGGTTTTCAAATTTGAGATATGTCCACCATCTGAGAAGGAAGTTCGTGTTTGTCATCCAGTAACACGTTCCACCGACTTTAGGTACAGTTCCACAAATTATCTTTACTTTAAAAAAAATGTTCTATATCCAATTACATTGTAATTCACATTTCAATATCCAAAATATATTTAGATGCAAAGCAATTGGAGTTATTGAATAAGATGGAGGAAGATAGAATCCAAGGTTCAAGGATGTTGTAAACGTCCCACATGTTACAAATGTTCCTATATGCACAATGAAGCAATGACAACACAAGATCCCTCTAAATTCAAATAACAAACATATGCAACAAACATCATGGTTTTCGCAGTGAATAAACACTATACAATTGGAGTGGTCTGTTCAGCCATCCTGGAATGACTCTTCCATAACATTGAACCAACAGGTATGTTCGTCAACAAATAAATTATTAACAGCACAGTTCATCTTCCCTTTAAACAGTGTTATCAGTTTTCGATTATGGCGACGCTACGGCAGAAGGCGGTGGCGGATTTTTTTACCACCGCCACAACAAGGCGATGGCAATTTCCCCTGGAAGTCACTTTTGGCATCTCGGGGTGCTGACGAAAAACAGAAATATCCAAAAAGGTGGAGAAAAATATGATGGCAGCGACGCAAGGTGTGCAAGTGTTGTGGCAGCGGCGCACACTGTGACAACGACGAAGTAGGAAGAAGAAAGAATTGCGTACGACACTGTGCATGAAGAAGAAGGAGTTGTGGTGCATGAAGACCTATACCTAATTTTTAAAAAACATAAGTTTGGGCCTTTGTCCCATTTAAACTTTTACCTAATAAAACCCTAACTAAAATTTAAATGTTGAATGTGTTGTGTGGTGTGCGGCTACATGCTATTAAGCCCTAATTAAAATATCAAAACTTATTTAAAATTAGGCTTTCTAGACCTATTTTTGGTCCATTTAAAACATATTAATTATTTTCATCCACAACACATTTTTTTTATCTCTGTCACTACACCTTCTTTGATTATTTCTTCCTACCTCCACTGCCTGCTGTCATCGACCGCCACCGCCATCAATCATTGTCTCTTTCATTATTTTTGTATTTTTTTGAAGTTATTTATATGTATATATTATATTTGTTTCGAAAGTAATGCTTCCGCCAGAACCCGTTATGTTTTCCGTTATAACTCTGTAAAAGGATTTTTGCGATCTCTGATATGATCTGTTATCCGATATCAATAACATTTCCTCTGAATGTTTGGATATATACAATGTATCCCTCGTCACCCAGCCACCGTTGATCATGGTGATCCTTCCAGATCTAAGATCGACCAACGATGGTTAGATTTTAATTCTAACCTCGTACAGGATGTCGTATTAGCAGCTAATGTTCGAGCCTGTGTTCCTGCGTATATGGAGTGGTTTCGGTCTATATCACACCCATATATCATTCAGATGGCTGAGCCTGTGTTCCTGCGTATATGGAGTGGTTTCGGTCTATATCACACCCATATATCATTCAGATGGCTGAGCATAATCAACCTTCAATGATTACCCCTGATGGAATGTCAAGACGGAAATGATACTATCTCTAAGCATCCTATAGTGGTAAGAACTTATTACTTGTTTATTTAAATAATACATGCTTAGTGGAATTACATACAGCCAAAACTCGTATGTAAAATTTGTATGTAACATTTTTTCATTATTATTTTTATCTTTTTTAATTATTTCCGATTATTATTTATGCCTACTTTTATTATTATTAATGTTGGAAGCAATATGCAGTAGACACGACTCAAACCCAAGTCCCTTCAGTAACCAAAGAAGCATTAACCACTAAACCAGACAAGTTCTTCCGTCATATTACGATTTTTATTATACTTATTATTATTAATAATAGTTATATTAATATTAATAATATTATTAATAATAGTTATATTAATATTAATAATAATATTAATAATAACGCTAATAATAATAATACTAATAATATTATTAATAATAATACTAATAATAATACTAATAATAATATTAATAATAATATTAATAATAAAAATCATAGTAATACAAAAGAATTTGTCTGGTGTAGAGGTTAAAGTTTCTTTGGTCACTGAAGGAACTTGGTCTTGATTCCCACCCACTACAGATTTTATTTTATCTGTCGTTTACATACGGAAAAATCCGTATGTAATGTCTCCTGCTCTATGGCGCCAAAATTACATACGGAATAAAATCCGTATGTAATAATCCGTATATAATTCGAGATTTTCTTATAGTGTTTATCAATGCAATTACAACTATAAATGTCGCCTAATGAACATAATTTGTGTAAAAACTTGCATCCGACTAGTATAATATGAACACCAAGCTTTGACAATTGGATAAGAATGAGTAGACCATAAAATATCTGTTGGTGAAATTGGACAACCTTCTTGCAACTGAACCTATTAAAAATGGTAAGCAATGTCATTAATTATGTTTTCCAATGATTCCTAAAATTCATTAAGAATGAAGTTCAACAAACCTCAACAAAATAATTTTCATGAACATGTTGGTGATGATTAAAATCTGTTGGAGGTTAAGATCTTAATGGGAAAATAGTTAATGATTGTTTAAGGGATAAACACTTAACAATCACATTATATCGATTCGCAATAACATATCCCATATCCAGAATTGTCATCCACTTATCTATACTTATCTGCAAACGGAAAAAAATGTAAAAAGTTAATCCAACTCATACACCATTTTACAATTAATAACATCATTCAAAATGAATAGAATTACCATGTGGTAAAATAAAAGTGAATTTTTCAAATATTCATATCATTCATCCCTGCCAAACAAATCAATATATTCTTGACACCATTGACAAAGTTCTTTATGCAAGTTCATGCGTATAATAGCCCAGGACTCCTTTCCCATACCCAATAGTGCAGCAACCACACGATAGCCACAATGGCCATCAGCCTTAACATCAACATCAACAATATCAACAATGTAAAGATGAATTTCCACAGGAAATTGATCTAGCATTGGGTTTGATTTGGTCGGAGGACTCTCTTAAATGAATCCCTTGCTACATTTCAAAGTAGAAGAACTATCATGTTGTGGAAGAATGACATCAACATGTTCAAAGTAAGAAGGAATTCGCTTCGTTGATCTACCAAATTTACTCTGACGCCCTTTTTGTACACCTTTTGTTTTGACATTCTCACTTGGTGGACACAAAGATGTCTTATCTGGATAGGAAATCTCATGTAATTTGGCTTTGATGTTAACCTTATCAGCCATGTCAACCTCATTGAACTGATTCATGATGACAGACCACTCTTATTGGATGGACAACTCTGCTAAAGTATCACCACTTGAAATATCTAAACAGCTTAATCGTGTCCAAAGTCCAAATGAGCACTGACTGTAATGGTATGCTACCCACACCAAAGGAGGCCAATTCATAAGCACAAGGAAGGTCATGAGTAGATCTAATGGTGCACCCACAACGAGACTTATCTAAACCAACATATTCAACTCGATCACTCTCTTCTGCAATATCCTGCAAAGCATATTCCGATACAAAGCCAACCAATTTCTTATATCTTGTTACATTAAAGACATGACTAACCATATGCAAACTTTTTTCAAATGAAGATTTAATTGCATTATGTTGCAAGATGATCATCTTATTCATGGAATCCCAACAAAAGCATAAGTCCCCCATTGACATCTTAAGGATCCTCTTTAAACTCCGATGTGCATTCATTAGAGCAATATCTCTATCACTAACCACAACCTTTGAGTATGAATCAACTCAAAAAAACAAACCTCTCAGCTTCTCTAGGGCCCATACAAAGTTATGATGACGTTCTGATGCGAGTAACATAAATGCAGCACTGAAGGTCAATCCCGTCGAGGTAACACCAACAACTTCAAATAAGGGCATCCTATACCTATTAGTTTTGTACGTGCTGTCCATCATCAATATAGTATTAAAGACATTCAATAGCTTCACTGAATCAGGGTGTGTCCAAAATAATCTTGCACAACATTTGTCCCTTCCTCAAACCTAGACCAATGGACCTACATAACTTTAGTGATATAAATATTCATCACTAAATATTATAAATATGTCACTAATAATATCTTGTGACAATAATTAAATTGTCACTAGTGTACTCTTGTCACTATTATACTTGTGACAATAATTTTAAATGCACTAAAAATAAATTCTATTGTGACAAAAATAATTATCACTAATAATCCTATAAAAATCAATTTATCTACAAAAGAATTATGTATACACCCCTCTTGCGGAAGAATTCCTTTGGTATTATTTTCAATTATTATTTACAAATATTATATTATTTATGTCTATGTCTATTTTTAGAATTATTATTTACAATTTACAATTATTATATATGCTATTATAATTATTATTAATTAATTAATTAATTAATGTTAGAAATAAATTGGAGCGAGTGGGACTCGAAACCAAGTACATTGAATTACCAAAGAAACTTTAACAATTACACCAATATAGTTTTGTTGTCATGTTATGATTATTATTATACTTATTAGTATGATTATTGTAACATCCCTCAATTTCTACTCATATATATATATATATATATATATATATATATATATATATATATATATATATATATATATATATATATATATATATATATATATATATATATGAAATTAATACATACATCATTCTCATAAATGTTTCTCAAATTAAACATCCCTCTTCGCTGAGATTTTAATACATACATCAAAAGTTTTCAAAAACAAAAATACAGCATTCAAGTTAAACCATCCCTTTCCCCAACTGCTCACTGAGGAGCTCTACTACCTGCAACATCATCTGCTCCCGTGTAAAAATACACGATCATCACAGGTTTAATAAAAACAACCACAAAACAAAACAAAGGGTAAGCTAGATATTTTTAAAAACTTATATCATAAGCATAACTTTAAACATCCATATAAATCCATCAATTTCTCATTCATTTCACATAACCATCAAGTGTCTATTAACAATTCTCTTTATTCATCTTTCTCATGTCAGACTTCTACTGACTCATAACACATAGACACTTGACTCTACTTCCGGAAGACTCGTGCGTTGACTCAGACTCAGAGATCTGCACCTGTCATACTATATCACTGTGAATCCACATAGCTATGCGCATAAATAATCTCAATATCATCTCTCTCCTAGTATGACAGGGTTAATTCATATAACAAGTCAAGTTAGTTATCTTTCAAACCACTTACCCATTCATATGAACCTCCTTCGACTCTCACCACCTGAATAACTTCATCTATATGATTTCATTATCTCAGGAGAGTCAGGATATCTCCTTCTAGACAAATCCCCAGTCAATGCACATTCTATAAGATCTTACACGGTATTTTCTTTCCTGAAAATACTATGCCTTGATCACACTTTCACATCATTCCATATCTCATACAACACATCCATGAACGATTCAATCATATCATATTTTTAAACCCTTTCTACGCAAACCAAATCACGAAATCAAATCATACAAAAGTTTAGAATTTCGAAGATCATATACATTTCACAGCATCTACCATATTTAAAATTCCATATTTCAATCTCAAACAATTACCGATCTACACAAAAACAGGGCATCGTGCAAGAAAATTGAAACTGGTGACCTTGTCACCCCCAACTTCAGAATCCTCTAGCCTAAAGTATTATTGAAAAGAAAACTAGCTTCCCTTACCTAGACTTGAGCCGATCTCACTAAGGGCTCCAAACCCACCGAAAACTCAAGGATGCCTTAACTCTGTTTAAGCGTTCTGATCGGGAAAACTTGCAGATTAACTTCTCGGGAGTCCAAGGGCAGTCGTCGATCGTCAAACTGGTGCGTGAGGATGTCGGAATGGAAGCGAGACGGAGAGGAAGGAAAAGGGAGAAAACTAAACTCACTCTATCTATCTCTACTCAAAAGCAGCCTTCGAACACTCTATCAGAAAGTGAGTTTTGAAACTAAATCACCTTGACCAGTAATGCCGCTGCCACCACCCACTCTGATGGAAAACTCTTGCGTGCAAGTTTCCTCTAACAGGATGGCCACGTGGTGTCTCTGTGCGCACCAAAACTCTGGGTCACCTGCCCTACCAAATCTCTGGCGCCAACTGCTCTGGGACACCCTTACAGTCTACGTGTCATGCATGCATGACGCTCTCGCTGGGAGCATGGGTCCAACTTAACTGTGTGTAGCAGGGAACCCCGATGACCATGCACCGATGACCAATCGGTGCTTCACTACTTCCCCCGATGACTGATCGCGCTCTGAATGCACCGATGGCTAATCGCACTCTGAGTGCACCGATGACTGATCGCGTTCTGAATGCACCGATGACTGATCACACAATCACTATCCACTAATGACTGATTTGTCTCTCATCCTGGCGATGACCGATGTGTCTCTCATCCTGGCGATCTCTCATCATGGTCGATGACCGATGTGTCTCTCATCCTGGCGATGACCGATGTGTCTCTCATCCTGGCTGATGACCGATGTGTCTCTCATCCTGTTGGCGATCTCTTATCGCCCTTGTGTGACGAGGACACATCGCCTCGCTCTGGTGACCGATGTCACATTGTCACACCCTGCTGAGGACTCATCGACCCATTACTCCACGCCTGTGGTATCACCCCCACATGGCTAGGTGGCGTCGGTAGCTTCTCCTGCCCGAGGACAGTTCGGTACAAACCTCTCACTTGCCAATGCCTGTAACACTAAGGGTAAATCTCCTATGCCAAAGCATAGAGTTTCGCAGTTATCCCGCATGCATGGCGAATCTAAGGTTCAAATCACACCTTGATAGATGTGATTTCTGGAACCCACTATGGCCCACCGACCGACCTCTACCATACTGACCTCAGACCTCTTGGGCGACGTCCGAGATCTGACTACTATGAATTTTCTATTATATGTTCTTTTCATTTTCGATAAGTAAGATATTCAGGAAACATTTAAATTATACTACTTCTACTCTAAGTTAATTTTCTAGGTCCTTACAATTATCAATATTAATATAATTAATAATATAAAAATTATTAATAATATTCATATATTTAATTATTCATATATTTAATATCATTCATATTATTAATTTCATTAATATTATTATTATTATTCAGATTAGATATCTCACGAAAATAACTGCTTCAGTTTTAGATATTCACAAAAATGAGTCTTTGAGTAATGTTGAGGAGAGCTTAATCCTAGGATTACATATGTGATGAATCATCTAAGAAGTCCAAAACAACAGTAGTTTCTCTTCAATTTTACTTTAAAAAAGCATGCATTTTTTTATAATTTAATTTGAAAATTCTAATTATCTCATTATAAATCATGTTAAATATTACTCAAACTTTTATATTCTTAAAAAATATTTATTTTTCATAATATTTTAATAAAATTTATATATTTTTAATTTTTTAAATAAATTTATAATTTTCTATTTTAATAAATGAGGTTATATTTTTATATCTTTTTAATAAACTAATACTTAATTATCTTGTTTTATTTATCAATAAGCGTTGATTATATATTAACTTAAATATAATTATATTCATATTTTATTATTTATTTAAATATATTATAAGGTCCACAATAAAGTAATAATTACAATTAAATAATTGTATATTATACATTATGGTGTTAATGACAAACTTCATTTCATATTTTTGTAAAATAACATTGATAAAACTAATTTCAAATAGAATAATTGCATTTTTTTCATAATAAACGTAAATACTAATATCTTATTCGTATCTTAACTCTGAGATATTTGAAGATATACCTTCTTTCAACATATGTGAAGATAATTTACAATTTGAACAATACATGATAACTGATTTAGTTATAACTAACTAAATTATAAGTTTCAAACTTATTTTTTAATATTTTAACTAGTTATAACTAAAAGCCTACAAATAGAGATTGATTCCTTATCCTCTATATTTATGCATTTATACATAATAACAAACTTTGTACTTAATGATTTATATTTTATAATTATATTTATTTTTAGAAAGAGATCAAATTTAATAAATAGTATTTATAAAGTATGAAGAAAAAAGATGAACATAATCAAATAAAAAGAGTGTTAAATTAAAAAGAAAAGATAATTTTTTTATTAATTATATTCTTATTGAAAGAAAAATAAATTTATCATATGGTATTTTACATTAATAAATAATTATTTATAACATGTATATTTTTTATTTTTAATAAAAATTTAGTGACAACTTAAAAATAGTCACAAATAATGTACAAATAGTAACAACTTAAAATATAGTCACAAGTAATATATAAATAGTGAAAACTTTTTTTTTATCAGCAAGAAGCAAATAAATAAACAGAATCACTTAAAGGATGATCTAACCATCATAGTGACAACTTAAAATATATTCACAACTAATATATAAATAGTGAAAAATTTTATTCATAAATAAAATTAATATTATTATTTGCATTATCACAAAATAAAAATAATATTGACTTATGAAAAAGAAGATCATACATTTAAATATAAAATAACATAAATTTAATAATTTTTTTTAAGAATGAATTTATGACATATTATTATTAATACAAATATTATGATAATTCTAAAGTGGTATAGTGAAAATAATGAATTTCTTTCATTTAAGGGTTTTAAGTTCAAATCTAAAGTAGAACTTTTTTTTTTTTAAGGTTTTTGTGACAAATTAAAAAAAATAGTCACAATTTTTATACTTATCACTATTAATTATATTGTCATAAAATGAAAATAATGTTAACTTATAAAAAATTATAAATTTAAAATAACATAAATTTAATATGTTTTTACCACTAATATAAATACATGTACTTGTAAATTTTTTATTAAATATATATAAAAAAAATTATAACACATTATTATTGCGACATGTTTTAACAAATTAATAATTATTATATATTTTTAATAATTATTTATTATATGTGTTCTTAACCTTTTAATATAATTATTGTGACATTTCTTAATTTTGTCACTATTATGAATAACATTTGTGACAAGTAAAATGGGTAGTCACAAATAATAGATAAATAGTGACAAATTTATCTTTTATCACTAATTTTAATATACTTATTATGATATTTCTTTTAGTTTTTCACTATTATAAATAATATTAGTGACAAGGAAAAAATAGTCACAAATAATATATAAATAGTGACAAATTTTATATTTATCATTAACCTTTTGTTACTAAAACTAATTTTTCTTATAGTGCAATGGGCATACGTATCTTACTTAAGTAACATCATCAATTGTTGCATTTCAGTTCTATCACCTTGTTCTGATTTTTTGTACAAATATCGTGAATTGTAAACTTGCTTTATTGTGATCACATTTTTCTCAATATGTTCTTTAATTGTTAGCAAAATATTTTTGGGCTTCACTACACTCTCTGTCATGTCTATAAGCATTGACTTCTCACTACATGTGAACCCACCAGCATATGGATGACCAACTAATGTATTTGTCAACTCATGATTATGAGACCCACAAATTAATTTCAATATCCATCCTTCACCACTCTTTACTGGATACCTTAATAATCTGAAAGGACAATCACATTTTCTAGATTCACTCTCAGTAACTTGTAAATCCTTCTTATATCGTTTGTATTTACTTCCTACCTCACAACCAAATAATACAAATATCTTCCTTCCTCGTTGGTCAGTTGAAGTATTCGATCTCAATATCACAATAATAAAACCAAAGTGAAACACAACTTTTCTAACCCACATCAAGAGCTCATCCCGAGTACAAAATATCTACAAAAATTATCACAACAAATTATTTCATTTATCAAATAACAAACAACCTAAACATACTTTACAAACTTAACTTTACCTCATTTGTAGTAAATGCATTTGTGCATTCATATCCATTCGATATATTGTCTATTGCTTTGTTAGATAATGACTTCTCAATATCATCATTATGTAGACCGTCCCACACATCAACCCCATCATATAGTTCTTGTTCAAATTATTCACTATTGTCCATACTTCAACAATTAAAAAAACGAAACTAAATCATTGCATTCCGGATCCATGAATCCATAAGTCAAACAATGCATTCCGGATCCAACAATCCATAATTTAAAAAAATCATTCCAGATCCACCAATCCGTAATTTAAAATATGCATTATGGATTCAGACCCGTAATTCAAAAAAATCATTCTGGATCCACCAAGAAATTAGGCTTTTGGATTCAACAATATAGAAATCAACAATTTATGAAAACTTTGCTTCTGGAACAGCCCCTCATCCTGTAAACAAAATGATTCACTTTCGGATTGATGAATCCATAGCACACTCTCGAATCCTAATTTTTGATAACCACAAAAACTCCATAACCACCAATCCTAAAAAAAACTTAATTCTTATCTCTAGAAGTCAAGCAACACTTAGGCAACGTAACCCACCCCTCCACCTTTTTCCGCACAGCTAAAAAGACCCTTCACTAGTGCCTGAGATGAATGAAGATGAGCAATACCAAACAAACTCGACTATGGTACCCTTTTTCAAATAAAAGGTCAAGACCAGTTTCGAGATTTTTAAAATTATAGGGGTGTAAGAAGAAAAACGTAGGAGTGCAGAAAAAAAAAACCTTATTATTTTAACCACATGGACGGGTTGTATGCTGACGCAACTCATTTTTAGTTGTCCAAATTTCGAAACCCTTTATTTTATTTTATTTTTCAATAAAAAAATATTAAACAAACTGAATTAATAATACAAGCAATTGCTTAGATTAATTCGTCAAGTAATTAATGTACCATTATTTAAACACAAACGACTATTTATGTCACAAATTTCGAGACATAGCTTATATGCTTTAAATCTAATTTAGTCTTTTAAAATGGATTTAAATTAATCTTCTTCATACAATTGCCCCCACAACAAAATGGAGTATGAAAGAGTTTCAAGTCCATATTCTGTACCTTCCACGTTAATTGTGTGAGGACATGGTCGTCTTTCTGCGCAAGTCAGAAAGAAACATTGGCCCATGAACGTACATTTTTCTAAGAAAATAATAATAAACAAGAACCAACCTTTTCCAAATTTCGATCACTGTTAGCTTCTGTTTATATATTTTAAAATCCCAAAACCCTACCAAGGGCTTCATCAAAATTATGCAATAACTAATAATATTGCGAGGGTCTAAAGTTTCTGAGATCGAGTATCTTATGCCCGTTGGAAGTTGGAAGAACCTTATAAGCATATCTTAGAATGATATTCTTTTGATGATTCTTTTTGCAATATCAGCATATAAGAAATTGCATGCCCTTAAACGACTGCTGTTGAAAGCTTGAAAGGGAGATACGTTTGAAAAGGAAAATGAAGAGAGAGAAATGAAAAGCATTTGTATGATCCATTTAGATAAAAGGGAAAGGGAAGAATGAAATTAGGGCATCTCTTTGACCCATAATCATAGGTTTGTTTAGAACAGAAGTAGTGGCAACCATCATGGCCATCATCATTGGAAATCTTGTAGACGAACAACTTTTAGCAATAAAAAATATAATTCTCATAAGGGTCATAAAGAAGTAGATAAAAGCAAGCACTGGTCTTCGATCAGACACTAATATCTTTTCTAGAACTCCTGCACGTGGCAATCAAGCATCATTCTGAATCCTATCAATTAGCTAGGACCATGGAATGTTAAATATAATATAAATATGCTGATCGAATACCAGAGAAATGTTTGTTATATACGTATATATGCAGGATCTTTCTGCGAATTTATGAAGGATTATTATAGTTGACTGAAAAAGAGAAAGGAAAAAAAGTAGATATCAGCAATGTAATGATGAGTTCGCGGCGTGAAAATTATTGCTTGGTGCATATGATTCCAAACCAAACTCTTAATCTGGTTTTAAGTGATTAAGATTCGTTTCACATACGCATGGTTGCTTGATTCTCAGAGGCACCAACTTCTGTTTTTGCCCCACTCTGCCTTCAGAATGATCATAACAATTTTATTAAAATAAACCTTAAGATCCACTCAGAATTATTGTTTGGCTTATCTTTTAGTTCCTAGCATTGGATACATGACAGAAACAATCATTTTGGCTTTTATTTTTGTTTCCATTATTTCATGTTACAGGGTTTAAAATATTGTGGATGAGAAAATGCAATTCAGATCAATTAGATTTTTTTAATCATACCCGTTATTCCTTTTTATATTGTTGGGCATAGAAATAAACAATGATTTTATTTTTCTGTCACCCTATATTAGAATACATAGTTATGAATATATGAGAGATACTAAGCATAACTTCTCATTGGTTTGATGTTTGCAAGATATACCAATGATTATTGAGCAAATGATTATTCTAAACCTAATTAATTTGTGCAAATAATGAAAATTTTAAAGTAAATATCTATTGAAATGAGATTGTAATTATTATTTTAAAATAATAAATAACAATCAATTTAAAAAATTATTAAAAACTTAAACTACAAGTAAATGAAATGGAAGGAGTAATAATTTTTTTTCTTTTTAAAATAATACTTTTTTCGATAGATGATTGTTGTTACTTGAGCTGTGAGTCTAACATAGATGTCAAGTTGCATAATAATGCTTAGCATGAAAGTTTTTATAAAAAATATTTAATTACCTTATTTGTCCTTACATTTGGGGTCAATAGTCAATTTAGTATAGTGATTTTTTAAAAAATTAATTTAATCCCTATATTTTTTTAAAATGTATTCAAATTGGTCCTTTTAGTTAAGTTCCACCTAACGCGTCAAGTGTTGCTTATGTGGCAAAGAAAGTGTTTATGTGACAGAAAGAGTGTTTATGTGGCAGAGAGAGTGTTTATGTGACAAAGTGTTTATGTAGAGAGAGAGGTGAGATTGAGAGTTATTATTATTATTATTATTATTCATATTATTATTATTACTATTATTATAATTATTATTATAATTATTATAATTATTGTTATTATTATTATTACTGTTATTTTTATTTTTATTTTATTATTTTTATTATTTTTATTATTATTATTACTCTTATTATTATTATTATTATTATTTTTACTATTATTATTATTATTAACATTATTGTTATTGTTGTTATTATTTTTTTTATTGTTATTATTATTATTAATATTATTATTAATAATAATATTATTACTATTATTATTATTATACTTATTTTTATTTTTATTATTATTATAATTAATAATAATAAAAAGAAGAATAAAAATAATAATAATAATAATAGTAATAATAATAATAATAATAAAAATAATAATAATAATAACAGTAATAATAATAAAAAGAATAATAATAATATTAGAAATAAAAATATTAATAATAATAATAATAATATTAATAATAAAAAAAAATTCTAATAATAATAATAATAAGAATAATAATAACAATAATAATATTATAATAATAATAATATTAACAATAAAACAATAATATTAATGATAATAATAATAATAATAATAATAATAATATTAATAATAATAATAATAACAACAACAATACTTATAATAATAATAGTATTAATAATAATAATAATAATAATAATAACAACAATACTAATAATAACAGTAATAGTAATAATAATAGAAATAATAATAATAATAATAACAATAATAATACTATTAATAATAGAAATAATAATAATAATAACAATAGTAATAATAATAATAATAACAATAATAATAATAATAACTCTCAATCTCACATCTCTCTCCACATAAATACTATCTCTCTGTTACATAACATTATCTCTATGCTACATAAGCAAAACCTAACGCCATTAAGTGAAACTTAACATAAAGGACCAATTTGAATACATTTAAAAAAATATAGAGACCAAATTAATTTTTTTAAAAACTACTATACTAAATTGATTATTGACCCTAAATGTAGAGACGAATAAGGTAATTAAACCTATAAAAAAATAGAAGGAATATTAATCTTTCATAAGATTATAGTAATAATTCATTAAAATATTTTTAAAAATAAGGTTTACTATTGCTCTACTTAATCAAACAAAATATATATTCTCATTTGTAACAACTAAAATTATAAAATTAAAGACTTCTTTATGATTATTTTGATGTTTGGAATATGAATTAATTGTGTTAAATATTTTGAGATTTTTATTTTATTTATGATTATCATATCCTACTCAGATAGAATTTAACTCGTACGTATGCTGGGTATGTGTGTGCTTTGCACAACATATTTTTTTATTAAATTATTTACAACAATATATTACATAGATTTATTAAATTAAATGTTTATAATCATAATTTTTAACTTAATGAATGAATATTTAGGATATCTTTGGGCTACAATTTATTTTATTTGAAGAAAATTGAAGACAAACTATTTTAAAGACAAAAATTGGCTAAAGAAACATATATTTATAATTTCACATATATATATATATATATATATATATATATATATATATATATATATATATATATATTATAGAACTTGTATAGTCAACTTATTTTCATATATTTTTTAACTTTATATACAATTTTTAAAGTATTATTATATATTTATTTCAATATATTTCTTTAATTATACGTGTTCTTGTCATTTGACTAGTTGTCGGTTGACTCTGATGTTTGGTTCAGGCTTCGCCTGTCTTTTCTGGAATCTGTACTTCTCTTGGTTACTGAATGCTTCACCTGCAGTGACAAAGGGTGCCTTCACGGCCGGTCACGCTCCGATGTTCAAGTCAGTAAGGGCTTTATGAACAAATAAGAAAAAGTAGTCTCAGTATTCAAGAGTGTATTTAGGATTGCGTTATTGTGTACCTTCATCTGGGACTTGAAGTCCCTTTTTATAGCATGTCATGTACCTGTTGTACTTGAGATAAACAAATCTTAACCGAAAATTAACACATTATCTTATATCTCTAACAAAAAACCACCTGCCACAGGAACCCATAATCATCAGGCCCCAAACTATAGGTGTTCCTTATGTAATATGTATGTGCACATCTCTATCTTTTTAGGGTTAGCACTATCAAGAAGTATTTCATGTGCAACAGATATATACACATAACAGGAAAATCTTGCGTGATATCTTGCGTGATATTAACAAACATATCTATATGCAGTTGTAACAAACATGTGAGTAAATTATATATATATATATATATATATATATATATATATATATATATATATATATATCTTTAAGCATCATTATCTTTAAGCGCATGCCACTGATTATCAGTGCATGACAGATTTGTTACGTGCTTTAAGCCCATTAAGCAGATTAGGCCAACCTCATAATCTTAGTGCAAGGTCCCACCCTTAAGCATTCGTTCATGTGTTTCACACTAATACACACTCATTTGTACGCTATTTCGTGTCATGCATATAGCTTTACCTGGATTGCCTTAGTGTTACTAGGCTCGGGCCTTAATACTTTGCTTATCACGGACTTGGTTATGCTAGACGCACCCCTAAGCCTATTACGTTTCTTTACTTTGTTGATCAGTCTTATTCATGGAGGATTATGCTATCCACATGCATGAGAGTTAATATATACGTATACCTAAAGTCCAGCCACATGGCACACAAACAAGGTCCATGTGCCGAGCTGACCTGTCTGAGGGAGATTGTCGAGGTCCGACCAACGAACTCTGAATGCTACGAGTTCTGGTCCAATACAATACGAAAATTATTATTTATTCAATTAATTATACATTTTCTTGAGACATCAATACTAAACAAAGACTAGGTCATTAACGAAACTTATTTTACTCATAAAATATGAATTAAATAAAAGACCACTAAAATATTATTTTTATTCGTTTTGAAAAGATGATCCACCATGAAATGAATCTATAGATCTATAGGCAGATTATGAAGGTGAAAGAGACAAAACATATTCCAGTATTTATACTTATATATAAAGAGGATTCTTCTTTATAACCACTTTTTGGTATACACAAATTTTTGTCTGATTCTACCCTTATTAAATATATCTCATTTTATTAGTACAAATGGAGTATTTTGCCATATCTACCGCGGCTCACTTTGAGAAAATGGTAATATTATTATATTTTTTATCTTTCTATATTTAATTTAAATACAATCTATTGTATTTTCTTATTAAATTTATGTAGACTAAGGAGCTTGAACGACAACCAACTGCTTGGGAGGTTGTAGAGAGAACGAAGAAATTGAAGACTGGACAATGGGTCAATGACAAGACTCGCGACCTTGCAGTATGTTTAAAATTGAAGTTATAATTTATTTTTACTATATGTTTTCTTCACAATAATAAATTTGACTTAATTTTTCAGGAGAAATATAAGAAACGCCGAGAGGAAGCCCAACAACAGCAAATGCTTGAAAGCGCATCTTCACAAAACTCTCACGTTGCATGTATTGATGACAATGAAATATACATTGATGTTGTTGGAGGTGGAAATAAGAAAGGGAATGTCTATGGTCTTGGTGTATTGAGCAAAAGGTTTAATAGTTCAACAAGTGTTCATTCTGCTACAAGCCAAGCTCCAGTAGCCCATCAAATAGAAGAAATGCGTGAGATTATTCAAAAGTTAAATGATGAACTTATGACAAAACATGTCAAGGAGCGAACACTTGAAGAAAAGATGAACCTACTAATGAAAACTCATGAAGAGCAAAGTGAACGCATGCGCAAACAAGATGAGTTGATGCGCAAACAAAATGAGCAGATGCAACTCATCTTACAACACATTCAAATGAATACTCCCATATCAGGTTCTTCGGATCCTACTACTAGTGGACATCATAAAGCAAACCACATTAGAGATGAAACTTCAAAAGAAGATTAGTTTTATATATGTTGATTAATAGATTTGACTTTTAACTAGTTTTCAATAGTTTTCGTTGTGTAATACGATTTACTTTTAATTTGAGTACAACTCCTTCTTAAACTATGTATTTGAAGTTCATTACTATTTAGCTTGATTGAATTTTGAGTATCTATAAGCAGGTTTGAATTTTTTATAAAGGGGTCTCCATTTAGTCACCGAATTAGCCACCAAAGTTTTTTTTTTTAATTAATTATTTTAATCCATTAACAACCGAAAATGGTAGTTGCTATCACCTTCTATTTTAGCCACCGATTTAGCCACCGACCTTTTTATAAATGTTTCGTCCCTAATCTGGTTGCTGGATTTTGGTGATCAAATTTTTTGCGACCGATTTGGCTACCGAAATTTCGGTTGCTAATTTGGTTTCTAGATTTTGTGACCAACTTTTCCGCAACCGATTTAGCCATCGAAATTTTAGTTGCTAATTTGGTTCCTAATTTTTGGTGACCAAATTTTTTGCAACTGATGTAGCTACCGAAAGTTTGGTTGCAAATTAGCGACTACTTTAGAATTCGGTTGCTAAAGACTTTGCGACTAGGGTTTTCGCTTCCATCTTAATTTGGTGGTTGTTTCGGTCGCAGATACGTTTAGCGACCGATTATAGTTCTTTTAGCGACTGAATTTGGTGGTCGCTAAAAGTGATTTTTTTTGTAGTGTTACTTAAAAAATAAAATTATTTTTTAATTTTTTAAATTAATGATATGAGAGTTTTTATATGCTAATCAACTCCCTACTCTTCCCTTAATTCCTTATTTTAAGGCAACAACAGAAAGAAAAAGAGCATACTCTCAACCTCAATCCCTTTCCACACCAAATCTCACTAATCAAATAAAATAAAACCTTCATTTTCAATCACTCTCTGCACTCCATTTCAATAAACTCTATTCTTTAGTAAAACCATCATTCTTTTTGTATCTACCATCAAGTGGATCCTAATTTTAATGTGAACATCATCACACTCTCCGATCCCAAAATCATAAATGGAAGAAAAGAAAAAACTTGAAGAAGAAGATAAATCAAACCATAGGAGGAAAAAAAATGTTGATTAATCAATTCATTTTTTTTTATGTTATTTTTTCTTTTCAATTTCAACTCATCCAAATTTATTTCTGTATGTATGTTAAATTTTTATCATCGTGGAAGTTGAGTAGAAGAGGAAAATGCAGATACACATGTAGCGACGGTGTTTCCACTAGTTTAAAATAATGTTTTTTTTTCTATACATTTTAATGTATATTCTTAAAATAAAACTTTGTAAAATAATAAACATTCTTATAATAGATTTTTTTAATCTTTTCCCTTTTTTAAAAAATATGGAATACACTTTAATTTCTACTCTACTAATGTATTTAAGTAATTTAAATGAGTAAAATAAAAGTTGTAAATCATAAAGTTGTTATACATTACAAGAAAATTATTAAATAAAAATTAATTTTATAAACCAAAAACTAATTAGTCACCATATTAATTAAATTAAATATTATTTTAGAGACTAAAAAAATAAATGGTATCTTATTAGCTACCAAAATTTGTTTATAAAATTATTGGTATCTAAAGTTATACGAATAAAATTTATAAATTAGTTTTTAAATTGGTATCTAATTAGCTTTCAAGTTTTAGCTACCAACTACTTTATATTTTAATATTAGTAATTAATTAGATATCAATTTAGAAACTAATTTATCAATAACTTTTTAGTTCATAAATAGTATCTAATTTAGTCAATATAATAATCAATTATTTTTTGTCTCTAACATGGATTTCTATTTAAATATTCCCAAGTAGTGATATAATAAAAAGAAATCAACACTCAAAAAATCATTAAATAGTCATTATATTGACTAAGTTATATATTATTTTATTGATATGTAAAATAGTTTCTATTATTAATAAAAAAAATTATAAAAAAATTTCTAAATTAACATATAATATCAGCTACCAAGATTTTAACTACTAAGTATGATAGATTCTAACTTATAATCTTTAATTAAATTATTTAATTAATTTATAATCTAAAGTAGTTATAGTTAAAACCTTGATAATTAATGTTAGATACCAATTTAAAAACTACTTTACAAACTTTTATTATTAGCAGAAATTACTTTATATATCACTAGTTTCTTAGTTTATATAATAGTATCTAACTTAATTAGTATAATGACTATTATTTTTTGTCTCTAAATTAGTTGTTATTCAATAATTTTTTTTAGTGGAAAATTTGATAATTTTTTTGACAATCGAAGTGGAAAGAATATACTTAAATAACTTTTTAATCCTTAAACTATAGAATTATTTTCATTTCTGTCCTCTTCCTTTTTTTTTCTCTCATTTTATAATTTTTTTTATTTTAATGATTGTGTTTATTTAAAGTAATGTACGCTTATAGATTGGTAAACAAACTACATATTTCATAAAATTGTAGAGACTGAGAAAATGAAAGTCTTTCAATATAAAAAGACTTGTAACAAAAATACGTAGTGTTATAGGACTGAAAATACCCCTATAATTTATATATTTCTTTTGTGGATTAAAAATAGTCACATCATTCATGTTCAACTTTAATGTGGTTTTACTTTTGATTATGCTCGACATGGCAAAATTTTTTTTCGTAATGCTATGTTAAAAAAGGAAATTGATGAAATTACGAAGAGAAAGAACATGAAGAAAAGATAATCAATTGTAGATGAAAAATAATCGATAACATATAACATATCAATTATAATATAATGATCATATTTTAAATAATAATAAAAATAAAAGATTATAATATATATATATATATATATATAAATTCATATAATAAGAAAATTAATAATATTAATAATAAAAAATTAGTAATAATAATAAAAGTAAATTTATAAAATAATAATAATAATAAAATTTTAAGTTAGTCAAAATAAATTTATAAAATAATGATAATGTATATAAAAATAATAATTAAAAAAATAATAATTACAATAATAAATATAAAGAAATTATAAAATAAAAACACTAAGAATCAAAATAAATTTATTAAATACTAATATTAACAATATTAATTTAACTTAATTTTTATTATTATTTTATGAATCTTTTATATACTTTAGATGACAATATTAGATAATTGTAGTTTTTTTTTTCCAATCAATTTTATGAATAGTGTGATAATACTGTTTTAATCAAACGTTATCATATAATTGTAGTTTTTTTTTTAATTATTGTAATTTAACTCTTTTTTCCATTATATTGTATTATAAATTTTATATTTAATATTAATTAGAGGTTAAATTTTTGCACCAAAATATGAGAGATCACTATTATAATAAACAAAACATAAATGAATAAAAAAAATTATAATAAACTTTAGTGTTTGAAAACTCATTGTTATGCAACATATGAGAGATCACTGTACATATTTTATATTTTTATACTTTCTTATGCAAAACAGTATATATATTAATAAAGTAGAAAAAAATTAAGAGGACTTCAAATGAAAATGATCTTTACCTTATAGCAGTTATTCTTAACGAGCTAGAGATCAAGTCGTTTGAGGTGGTAAATCTGAACTGAACAAACAATCGATTAATTCTTTAATGGATTGTCGAGCTTTAGTAGTAAAAACTAATTGAAAGTTCATTTGTAAAAGACTTTCTGATGCTTAAGTTAGTAAATGTAAAAGAAAGTATAAGTGAATTGTAATTGAAGTAGTCAATGAAATGTGAATACAACCTGAGATTGTATTTATAGGTTTTCATTTTAGGATAAGTAACCATTTCAATTATTAATTATAAGACCGAATTTCAAGCTCACTTGATTTTTTTTATCTCTTTCAAAAAAAGTGTTTTCTAAAAAGCTGTGAAATTTTAGTTACTTGTTTTTCAAATCAATCGGTAGAAAAAGCTATTACTCAAACGTCTTGAGTCTATAGCAAGTTTTTCAACTAGTTGAATTGTCGAAACAATTGGTTGTTTGACATTTAGTGGTTTTCAAAAGGGTTTGAAAAAACTTGGCTTTATTTTGTCTTTTCTGTCAAACTGAAACAACCGGTTATTTCGATAAAATAAATGGTTGTTTTATATGAAATCTTTAACAGAAAAATAATTTCAATCAGTTGTTTTGTAAAACAATTTGTTTTTTTTCTAATAGATTTCTTTTAAGAGTTCCAAATTGTTTTTAATGATTTCGACTATTTTTTATTTATGATCTAACAGTTTTAACCACTTCCTTGAGTCTATATAAAGACTGTTTTATAATCTTTTAAAAAATCTAAGAAAAAGAGCTTATTAAAAACATTTTCAAGAGAATCAACACTAGTGCAAAATGATGAAAGGAATACTCCTTTCTAAGTGCGGTTTCGCGCTAAAACGCCTTTGTTAAAAACGCGGTGGCATTTTTGAAATTAGTTTGTTTTACAAATGCGGTTGTTAGTTAAAACCGCATTTGTAAATGAAAGGCATTTCATTTACAAATGCGGTCATACGCGTGACCGCATTTGTAAATGAAAGGCATTTCATTTACTAATGCGGTCACGCGTATGACCGCATTTGTAAATGAAATTTCATTTACAAATGCGGTCATACGCGTGACCGCATTAGTAAATGAAATGCCTTTCATTTACAAATGCGGTCACGCGTATGACCGCATTTGTAAATGAAAAACTTTCATTTACAAATGCGGTTTTAACTAATAACCGCATTTGTAAAATGTTTTTAACCTAAAATTTGAAGCGCGCCACTGCACTTTCACTCTTTCTGCTCTGCTCTTCCTTGTCGCTGTTGCTGCGCTGCGCTGTGTTCCTTGCTTCTGTGCATCTTCATTGTTATTGCTTCCATTGTGAGTTTCGTATATATCCCATTTCATTCTCCTTTAGGAATGCTGTTCTTATATATGGTTTTTTCCTTGCGCAGTGCTTGAAGTTACTGTTGCATTGCTCGCCGCTGTCGCGCCCCGCTTCCACCTCTGGTTTTCTATCAGTTGAATCATCATCTTCGCACACAAGGTTAGTTGATTTTTTGAATTTTTGACTTTATTTATTATAATTTGTATATTATTTAACATAAATTTATATTATATAATTTTTAATTTTTAAAATTTATATTATTTAGTTAGTAGTTTTTATGTTAGTTTTGTTAATTTTTTTTTGCTGTACTTTGAATTATTTTTTTTATGTATTATAATTTGTATATTATTTAATATAAATTTGTATTAATTTATATAATTTGTATTATATAATTTCTATTTTCTAAAATTTAAATTATTTAGTAATTATTTGTTAGTTTATAGTAGAATTTATGTTATGTTAGTTGTTACATTAGAATAGAATATCGTGTTTGTATTTGGACCTCCGACAATAATACGTGCTGGTATTGAGTCCGGGGGTGTTCGACCCTCGGCAAATGCATGAGATAGAACACTTATTAGAAAATCCTAGGTATCTATATTGCAGAATATATAATGGATCGAAGTTGGATTCATTGTGCTCGTATAAGTGATGAGTACGAAAGAGGAGTAGAAGAATTTATACAATTTGCGCAGCGTAACGCGATTAATAGTGGTCGTGATGGAGGAAAGATTAGGTGTCCGTGCGTTAACTGTTTGAATGGAAGGATACTGGATGTGAATATCATGAGGGAACACCTGCTATGTGATGGGTTTCTTCGATCTTATACAACTTGGACATGGCATGGTGAATTATTAAATTTACCACGTGTTTCCGTAACTGAAGAATATGTGGGATCCACCACGGATGAAGCAGAACACGATGATGTAGTTGATGATCGATTGGAGGACATGATTCGTGATGTGGGAGCTGAGTCTTTTGCAAAAGCGCATGGATATGGAAGTATGTCAAGCGATGCAGAGACTCCATTGTATCCTGGATCAACTAATAACTTCACACGGTTGTCGGCAGTGTTAAGATTGATGAATTTGAAGGCACTAAATGGATGGACCGATAAAAGTTTCACGGAATTGCTCCAGCTGTTGAAGGATATGCTTCCAGAGGGAAATACTCTACCTAATCGTAATTACGAGGCCAAAAAGATTCTTTGTCCAATGGGTATGGAGTATAAAAAGATACATGCATGTCCTAATGATTGTATATTATACCGGAAAGATTTTGAATTGTTGAAAAGTTGTCCAAGGTGTGGGTGGTCACGTTATAAATTGAAACAAACAGATGATGATACTATTGAAGAGATGGAAAAGCATGGACCCCCAATGAAGGTTATGTGGTATCTTCCCATCATTCCAAGGATGAAGCGTTTGTTTGCAAACCCAGACGATGCTAAGAATCTTAGATGGCATGCAGATGAGAGGAAATGTGATGGCATGTACCGACATCCAGCTGATTCTGTTCAGTGGAAGAAATTTGATGATGAGTTTCCAGAGTTTGGTAAAGAATCAAGAAATATCCGACTTGGTCTAGCTACAGATGGAATGAATCCGTTTGGTAATATGAGTACAAATCACAGTTCATGGCCTGTTTTACTAGTTATTTACAACTTACCTCCTGGATTGTGCATGAAGCGAAAGTACATGATGTTGTCTATGATGATATCTGGTCCGAAACAGCCAGGGAATGACATAGATGTTTATCTAAGTCCCTTAATCGAAGATTTGAAGTTAATGTGGGATGAGGGTGTTCAAGTATTTGACGGATTTGCTAATGAAACTTTCAAGCTTCATGCCATGTTATTTTGCACCATCAATGACTTTCCGGCATATGGTAACTTATCAGGTTATAGTGTTAAGGGTCATAAAGCATGTCCAATATGTGAAGAAGACACTGCTTCTCAACAATTGAAACATGGAAGGAAGACAGTATATCTTCGCCATCGGAGGTTTCTTAGAAGTCATCATCCTTACCGGAGGTTGAAAAAAGCCTTTAATGGACACCAAGAGACTAGTGGTCCACCAACTCCACTAACTGCTGCTGAGGTTTACGAAAAGGTAAATAACATAGACCACACCTTCGGTAAGTCAAAAAAAAAGTCAGTTGTGACTAACATTTGGAAGAAAAAATCAATCTTCTTTGATCTTCCGTACTGGTCGAGGTTAGAAATCAGACATTGTATAGATGTAATGCATGTTGAGAAGAATGTGTGTGATAGCTTAATTGGTACACTTCTTAACATTAACGGGAAGACGAAGGATGGTCTAAATGCTCGTTTAGATTTGGTTGAGATGAACATACGAGGGGAGTTGGCACCGATAGAAATGGGTAAGCGTACATATTTGCCCCCAGCCTGTTATACCATGTCAAAAAATGAAAAAGTAAGTTTCTGTCAATGTCTAAAGGGTGTAAAAGTGCCACAAGGACATTAAATGTGAAGAGCCTAGTGTCAATGCAAGATTTGAAGCTAATTGGGTTGAAGTCTCATGATTGCCACATCTTGATGCAACAGCTTCTGCCTGTAGCTATTCGTGGGATCTTACCAAAAAATGTTAGACATACCATAACCCGTTTGTGCTCATTCTTCTCTTCCATCTGTTGTAAAGTCATTGATCCATTAAAACTAGATGAACTTCAAGATGAAATTATTGTTATCTTATGTGAATTGGAGATGTTTTTTCCTCCATCTTTTTTTGACATCATGGTTCATCTACTTGTGCATCTGGTTAGAGAGGTTAGATTGTGTGGACCAGTGTACTTAAGATGGATGTATCCTGTTGAGCGGTATATGAAAATTTTGAAAGGTTATGTGAAAAATCATTATCGTCCAGAAGCTTCAATGATTGAAAGGTACATAGCTGAAGAAAGTATTGAATTTTGTTCAGATTACATGTCAAAAGCAAATCCAATAGGTCTTCCAGCTAATTCATGGCACCATAGGCGTTCTACAAGTAAATGTTTACGCGGTGTGAATATTGTAAGCAAATCTCGGTCAGAAGTCTTGCAAGCACATTTGTATATATTGAATAATACAGATGAAGTTATACCTTACATAGAAGCTCATAAAGCCATTGTGAAGGCAAATAATCCAAGACAAGCAGACAAATGGGTCTTGATGGAACATAATAGAACATTCATGCCTTGGTTTAAAGAGGAGGTGTTAAAGGATTCAACGGCATCGGAGACCTTGACCTGGTTGGCTGCTGGATTGAAGTTTGATGTCATTTCTTGTAAAGCGTACGAAGTGAATAATTGTATATTTTACACTAAGTCTATGGATGAAAAGAGTACAGTTCAAAATTCTGGTGTTACTCTTGAAGCCGAGTCAATGCAGTTTTCCACCTCGAAAGATACAAATCCTGTAATTGGATCAATGGCATATTATGGATTTATAGAAGAGATATGGGAGCTTGACTATACTAAGTTTTCAGTTCCAGTTTTCAAGTGTATATGGGTTGACAATAAAAGTGGGGTTAAAATTGATGAATCAGGATACACACTAGTGGACTTTCGAAAGATAGGGTATCGAGATGAGCCATTTATAATGGTTCAACAAGCATCTCAAGTTTTCTACGTGAAAGATCCTACGTCAGAACATTGGTATGTTGTTTTACACGGGAAAAAACAAGGGGAGGCCATAGATGATATTGAAAATGGTGAACCCCATTCATTCACACCAATGATAACTAATAAAGATGACGATGTACTTGATCATGTACATGCAACCCGTAAAGACCACAGTGAAGGAATTTACATATGAACTTGTAACCCATTATGGTAATAAATTTAGAAATATTTTTTTATAATATGCATTTACTATATTATGTTTTTGTTTGATATGATTTTCTTTCCATGCAGATGAACTAATGTTTGTTAAATAATTTTTTTAACAGAGATATGGGTGACGATCAAACTCCAATTAGACCCCGATCCGGACGAGGCAACAGAGGACCTACTAGGATGAAGCGTCTGGCAAAGAAACGTGCCGCTGGTGAGAAGACAGCTGTTGACATTGACGTCAACACTGGAATGGCATCAGGTCCTAATGCAGATGAGTTTAATAGCTATCTTGGAGTTCTTTCTCGTGAGAGAGTCTCCGTTTTGATTAATTCATGGGACGAGGTGTCAGAGGTCGACCGAAACATGCTGTGGGAGGATGTTCTGGTAAGCTTTACATAATTATTGTTATCATATAAAGCTATTTAATATTCATTGACTAACTTTACTTTGGTTATGTTATTTTCCAGGCAAATTTTGAAATTCCTAATGTGGAACCGCTTCGATCAAGGATTCTATCCAATATCGGACTAAAGTTTCGCGCCTTTAAGTCAAGACTCACGACGAGATACATTTTTGGTGAGCTTAAGGATGAAAGTCCTTGTGAAAGATACAATTTTATTGATGAAGAGACATGGCTTGCTTTTAAAGAAAGCCGTCTAACTGAAGAATGGACTGTAAGTGAAGCTACTTAACTATTTTGACTTATATAACATTAATGAGTTAATATTATTGAATTCACTTTGTTTATTTCAATTATGACAGCATCGGCGGAAGAAAGCTCAAGAAATAGCTTTAAAGAATCTTACCCCGCACGTAATGTCTCGTGCGGGGTATCGAAAGCTTGAGCAAGCACTGATGGTTGAAAAGGAGCAATCCAGACAGGGGAGTGCATCTCAGGATGTGGAAACAGGGGTCACTTATCCTCCATCACCACCTACGCGCCATGACAAATGGAAGAGGGCCCGAATTAAGAAGTCGGGTGCACCAAGTTCAGAGCAATCAGGGCTTATCATTGAAAAAATTGTAAGTTATTTAAGCCTTTTTTCATCTATTATGATGCATTACTTATAATAAAACCTCATGATTTTTGTCTCTTGCAGGATGCCTTGGACTCCCAAGGTAATTTTCTTGCTGATGGTCGTCGCGATATCCTTGTTGAAGCAATTGGACAACCTGAGCACTCTGGTCGTGTTCGTGCAGCTGGACAAGGAGTTGGGATTAGACTTTATTTTGGAGCTGCACCACGACACTCATCCTCCTCCTCCAAAGAGAGCAAAAAAGAAATGGAGCAAAGGCTACGTCAGGAACTAATGGATGAGATGAGAAGGGAGACGGAAAAGATGAGGCTAGAGTTGCGACAAGAGATATCGCAACAACTTTGTGCTGAGCAGCCGATTCAGACGCTTCTTAGTCCCGCTCCCAAGAGCACAAAGGGGAGTTGTGCAGCTCCTACAGCATCAGGGGATGATATCATTGGCCAGACGAGGCAATGTGAGCTACTGGTAGAAGGTGGCATCATTCCTCAGGTGGTGGCCATTGGAAAAGTCTATGAAGACGCCACCACCTTACATAACGTTCCTCTCTCCCCTGATGCAGCAAAGGTCACGGTTGAAAGAGTACGAGTACCTGATGCTCGTCTTCCACTACCTTCAGAAGAGGTAACAACTGTGGCCGAAGCATTTCAGTCCTTTGTAGCCTGGCCCAGACACCTGATTCGATATATGCCACAACCACTGGTAATAATTTCATTTCATGTGCTAATTTATATTTATATATTACATGTAATTTATAACAAATCTTTTTTCTTTTTGTAGAAACCTCGTCGGAAACCAAGTCCGAAAAAGAAACAAGAGGTTCCGCTTGACGATCCTATAGCTTCCTTAGCTATAGTTGCTAGACAACTTGGACGAGATCCTCTGGAAGTTCCATGGGATGATACCTTTTTTGAAACAAACCCTGAGCTACCATTGTACATATACATGTCAGATCTACTAGAATTTGTAGCTGGGGATCAGGAGCTGAATATAAATATCATTCAATTTTTTATGATGTAAGTATCGTTACCTACATTTCATTTTCATTTATGTTAAATTAGCATTCATTATGATTTAACTAATTACTTGTAGGTTTTTGAATGGTGTCTCTGTCACTGAGGGGAAGGAAAATGTGTATGGATTCTTAGATCCTGCATATACTAATCCCACTGGAGCAAAGACAAATGAGACCCAATCATACATCACTAACACCCTGGAAAAAGAGGGAAAAGAGGTTTATTTGTGCCCTTATATTAACGAGTAAGTTTAAATATATATATGTTAAAAGTTTATTATATTCATGTTTTATAAATTTACTCAACTATTTTCATGGATGATATAGGGGTCATTGGCAATTACTTGTCTTATCACTGAAGGATAGGACGGCTTTGTGGTTCTGTTCCCTACACAAGAAGATATCCACAAGTTTTAAGAATATCATTGATAAGTAAGTACACTATAAACTTAACTATGGTTGATACTATAAGTAATCCACTAACAAGGTTTTTTGTCTCAACCAGTTCATGGCGTGGATATAACATTCTAAAAGGGAGATCGAATTCAAATTTTCAAAATTTGAACTGGATAAGATTAAAGGTATGTAAGATTTTTCTTTTTTTTTTTCATTGTTTAATTATACTAACTTTTACAATTTATTGAATTATAGTGTAATAAACAACCAGGAAGCTATGAGTGTGGCTATTACGTCATGCAATGGATGAGTACCATTGTAAGACTAGGTCTTACAAGTAATTGGCAAGAGGTAAGATTTCTTAAATTATTTTTATAACTTCAAACTAATTTATCTATCTTAAAACTAATTTATGTGTCAACCATTTTGAAATGCAGTTCTTCACGGATGAGGAACCCATGAGTTCGGAAGCCATGACATATGTGAGACAATCTTGGTCCACATATTTCCTAAACTTTTATAACTCTACGATTTGATCAATAGTGTAAGAATAGATAGAGATTATTACTATTTTTGTATACATTTTGATCAATTACTATAAATTGACTTTGTTTCTCTGAATCTGTTTATTTGTCTGCCTGGCTGGGATGGGTATAATGAAACTGCATAAGATAATTCGTATGGGAAAACAACTAACCAAATAGTTCTAAAAAAAAAAAACCTAATTTACAAATGCGGTTGTTTACCTTAACCGCATTTGTAAATCAAGGGAATGATTTACAAATGCGGTTGCTTACTACAACCGCATCTGTAAATGTGATTTACAGAGGCGGTTGTTTACTACAACCGCATTTGTAAATCATTCCCTTGATTTACAAATGCGGTTAAGGTAAACAACCGCATCTGTAAATCATTGCCTTCATTTACAAATGCGGTTAAGGTAAACAACCGCATTTGTAAATCATTGCCATTCATGAAACCTGGCACACCTCTGGAGCATTTACAGAGGCGGTTACGGGAAACAACCGCATTTGTAAATGGTATTTACAAATGCGGTTGTTTAACCGCATTTGTAAATCTCTTATTTACAAATGCGTGTTGATCAAATGCGGTTGTTTAGCCGCATTTGTAAAATGAAAATAACCGCATTTGTTTTACGTTTCTGCACCAGTGCAAGAGCCTTTGGATCATAACTTGTGTGTGAAATAGGAATTGAGTTTTCTATTCTTCTTTACTACTGCTTTGTAAAACCCAAATGTATTTTATTTCCTTCTTTTGAATACTGCAATTGTGTGTAAGGCAGATGCATAAAGGGTTTTTGAAAACTGTGGTGTTGCCAAGGAGTGTTGTGTGTTCTTGAAGGGTTCAAGATCAATACTCTTGGTGTGTGTTTTGTAATCTTGCTTTGATTGCTTAGTGAATTCTCAATGGTTAGCTGAGGACTGAATGTAACTCTTGATTAAGAGGGAACCAGTATAAATCTCTTTTTGTGAATCTCTCTATCTCTTCTCTTATACACTGTTTTACAATTTGTTCATTGTTTTCTGGTGTAAACAACCTGTTGTTTCGAGAAAACAATTGGTTAAATTTTTGTAAAGAACTATAAAATTGAAATTTTATCCAATTGAACAGAAAATCAATTGGTTGATTTTTTAGAATTTTTCACTTTCCTTCCAATTTTTGCAAAAATTTTGTAAAAACAATTCATCCGTTCTTATTTTGACTACATTCTAACACGTATAAATGGTGTATAAATGGTATAGTGATAGTTTTACACCGACAATATATTAACATTTAACTAAATAAATATTATAAATGAGATAAAAAGAATTTCATTTTTTGTTCTCTGCACACCCAATTCTTATATTTCGAAAAACGTCTTCAATTCATACATATATATGGACAAGTTTACATGTACACTTTTAATTTTCCTACACGCTTCTAACACCCAACAAAAAAATAATATTTTTTCTTACTTGTTTTTAATTGATTCATTCCAAATTATAAGTTAAGATAAAAGTGTTATTTTATTGGTGTTGGATAGGTGTTAAGTAGAAAATGGGGAGTACATACCTAAATTCGATTTTAGTCTCAAGAGGACTTCTGACTGCTCTAATCACTTACGAAATCTATTAAACGTTTTTATTATTTTTTTTGGTAAATAAATAGTTTAAAGTAATAATTTGTTAATTACTTATTGCATGCTTTCTGTTGATCTATCCAAAAACCTGATTAATTAATTAAATTATCAGCGAACAAGTTCTCAACCTTGTACTGTTAGTAGCCACTGAAGGTCCTCCATTTTTCCTCCAGAAAACCTCCAATCCATAGTTTGAACAATAGTTGTAAAAGATCACCAAAACCCTTATAAACTTTTCCATAATTTAATATAAAAGAAAAAAGTCAGAATAAAAATTAAAATTGCTTTCTTCCTAATTTAATTCTATTTTATATACAGGTTAATTTATAATTTTTTTACATGATTTTACTAAATTTTAATTTCGAACTTGTGTATAAACTAATTTTAATTTATAGAAACTTATTTTATTTTTTAATTTTTGTCCGCTATGAATGCTTATGAAAAAGCTTGTTAGTGAATAAGTGATTCTTGCCAGGGTTCAATTGGTTAAATTGAAAACCGATCTATAGTGTCCTGCCCAAATCTTTCTAAAAATCATATTTAATTTGGTCTGGTTAATATTTTGCTAGTAATCCATTGATTCTAAAAACATGTATTTTTTTTTTTGGTAATCAGATTTTTAAGAGATTGATAACTGCTAATGAATTTTATTTATTATTGTTGAACTTAAATAGTTATGTATTAGACGTGTTTGTTTCCAAACTTACTTTTTGTCATATATGTTATGGCTTATGATACCTTGGAGTGAAGTTTAAATCTTAATTTTATAAATTTATGTATCATCTTTTTTTATTAATACTACTTTATATATTGCAATTATATTAAAAAAACTAAAATAATAATATTTAATTAAAATTTAAAATTTTGAATTTTAAATGCATCTCTTTTCACCTGTTCAATAACGAGTATATTTCTGACCATCTTGATAACCAATAATCCTTCAGTAATTTTACTTTTTGAAGCAGTTGACTTTATACGCACATTGGCAGTTCGACAATTTACTACACTTTAAGAAACATTTACCAATTGATTGGAGTTGTAGATTATAACGAATTGCAATAGCCAGAGTCAAAGTGGGTTTTCCTAGTCAAACAAATAACTTTTTACTTTTAAGGTGGATATATTTATACCAGAAAAAGTCACAGAATTTATATATACTTTAATCCTAAATTAGTCTGTTAGAGTCTTTATATCTATGTTAATCATCACCATGAAGTATTATCCATTTAGGAGTTCAAAACTCTACCATGATTTTACTTTAAAAAGATATTTTGGTAACTTAAGAGAAGGTATATTTAAAGTGTTATTAATAACAATTTCTAACCGATGTTAGGTTTTTTTTTTATTAGTAAAGAATTAATTGAATTAAAAGGGACCACTTCAGGGTGTCTCAACCTGTAACAAAAACCAGAAACATCCAACAATAAATTGCTATAAAAGCAAACCTACTCTACTAGCACAACACAAACCCCCTAGCCCGCAAAAAGGGTCACGACAAACCCGAAATAAAACATACAAACCTACTGCTCCTTGTTTGGACACCATGACTACATCAGATCCAACATTGCAACCTAGCAAAGGTGAAGCTTGCAGCACTTTATGGCCAAATACTGTAGACCAGTAAGAGACCTTCACCTAAGCCCAAAAGAGATACAAGAGCCAGACACAAAAATCCAGTCGCTAGACTTGAAAAGAGAATAAACCTACACACACCAAACAGAAGCCCTTTCTACAGAAAACAGAACAGCTTTGGCAACATAAACATAAATGAAGCATCACTTTGCGTAGAGAAACCTACACAACCTGTATAACCTACTGCTGCCTTAGACACTTACAAATTAAAACCTGTTTGAATGGGAACAGATTCAAGAACAACAGTTGATGCAAATTTTAGGGGTTCAAAGGGTAATGACAGATAAGGAGGACTCTTGGGTTTGGAAAGGCATAGAGTCAGTCGTGTTCACGGTTAAATCAGCATACAAAATTCTTGAAGAAGACGTTCAGGGGACAGAGAGAAAGTTGTATGGGATTTTTTGGAGGTTGAAGGCACCACCTTCTTCACATATCACAACTTGGAGGGTTTTGGAAGAAAAAATAGCATCTAAAGAAAATTTGGTTAGAAAGGGGATGTGTACGACTTCTAATGTGTGTTGTTTGTGCAGGGAGGAAGAGGAAACCACGTCTCACCTTTTTTGTACTTGTAGAGTAGCTTGACTCGTGTAGTTTAAGTGTTACGAGTAGATGGGGTTGGCACCAACGGATCATAGGGAGCCAAAAAAATATTTCAAAAGCTTCAAGATGAGCAGTGTCAAGGATAGCGTTAATTAGATATGGGGATGCGTGTGGATAACAGTTGTAGGAGAATTGTGGTTATAAAGGAATAAATGGATTTTCAGAAGTGACATGATAGATCACATTGAAATCTTCACTTTGGCACAGATGAAGGCTTGGTCATAGGTTACGACTAAAGAACGTGGCATAAGTTTTTCATATTCTGATTGGTGCCTTGAGTCTTTAATTTGCATGAAGTCAGTCAATTGTTCTAGGACCTAGTTAGCATGTGTAACAGATATATACTTTTAGGTTGTTTTGTTGCTGCAAGGAGGTTAGATGATAAAAGTCTCAGATAGAACTTTTGTATAAAGGTTGAGGTATTCCTAAAATACTTCGTATTTATTCATTCGTTTCTTACCGATAAAAAAAAAAATTACGAATTAAAAACCGCACTAGTGCTCAACCATTTTCATTTGAAGTCCTCTTAATTTTTTTCTACTTTATTAATATATATACTATTTTGCATACAAGAAAGTGTAAAAATATAAAATATGTACAGTGATCTCTCATATAAAAACCGCACTAGTGCTCAACCATTAGATTATTGGACGTACCAAAACAACAGTAAAGTAAATATAAATATTATGCAAGTAGTTAATATTTAAGTTTGCAGGTTTTTCCTTAATGTAGATTAGGATATATATGATATATCATAAATCAATTGTTAACCTAAACATCAGGCTTTTAATCCAGATAAAAACTTCCTTTGCAGCTTGTTAGGGATCAATGTTTTTCAGCATAACATCAGGGTAATTTCGATCTCAAGAAGAATAAGATTGGAGCAAAATTCAAATATGTAACTCAGATTGCGTGAAAGGCCAAAGTATAAGGCATGAGACTTTCTTTTGGCAGCTACCTACCACCTTTATATACTCAAGCCTATGGATGGTTTTTGTATACATCTAGTAGAGCTTGAGAAAGGAATTTCTACTTGTGTTTGATTTGAAATGTATAAACTCATAGTCATAGTTATCGTTAAGAATTAGATACAATCCGTTTCAAATATATGTGAAAGAACCATCAGATCTAAGTGAAACATATGAGATGCCTTTCTTTGCTGAACATAGATTTTGTTTTTTTATTTTTTATTTTAATAGAGTTGAAATATCTTTCAAATACTCTGTTTATTATATTTTTTTTTATTATCCATTAAAAAAAATAATTACTTGTACCCAATTTAATTATTAGTGTAAAAGTAAGAATTCATATATATATATATATATATATATATATATATATATATATATTTGAACTGGATGACAATTAATGTGAAGTGGTTGATAAGTCCTTGGTAGAAGTGAAATAAATAAAGAAATTGAAAGAGAAGGAAAAGGTGTGTGAGAAGCAATTGTGAAGACTTACAGCTAAAAGCATTGTTGAAATTGATTAGCATTGAGGGGTGTTGATTTTCAAAGTCGGAATATTTTTGGTACACCCAATTGAAGTTGACACATGACGTGTGCACGTATAGCTGTCTGTGAATACTATTTAGCATGACAATGGACTTGTTTGTCTCTCTTGACCACATTGAGAAGAATAACGTAAGTACACTAGTACGCGTTTGGGTGTGTGAGTGTATGAACAGAGAGAGAGAAAGAGAGAGAAGGGTGTTGAACTTGAAGTTGAAGATGAACATGGAAATCACAGAAGGGGAGAGAGAGATAGAAGTGGTGGACCCTTTTACTTAGGTCCACGAGGACATAAAGAATTTGTTGTGGGGGCTTAAATAGGGATAGGACCCCCCAATACCCTCCACCACATGTTTGTCCTTTCTAATAACCTCACCCTGCCATTTTTCACCTGCTCTTTGCTTCTTTTCCACGTCTTGGCATGGTTCAGACAGACCAAGATTGATGGATTCTGAAATTATAACTATAGCATTCATTCAGAGGAACAAGAAGTTCAGAAAGCCATACTCACTTTTCTCTGACCCCCTACACTGCTTATATCACTATACCTAGCTTAGTTCCTAATTCAATATTCTTTCTTATTTAATCATTTCCAATTTTCTGAAGCTTTTCTTGTTCCAATGCCAATTAATTAATAATATATGTATAGGAATTAAAAGGGACTTGACGAATATAAGGAAGATATTCTGAGGGATTAGATTTGGTTCAGGAAAAGTTCCAAGAAAGAAAAAGTCGAGGATTTTGGTGATCTCGAGGAGAGTGATAAATTGGAGGACTAATTAAGAAGAGGACGTGACTCTCACTTGTAGACAGGTAAGAAGAGGAAGAGGGTCTATGAATGTATGTATGTATATGTCAGGCCCTCCCTCTTCATTCTGGCCTCATACTCTCATGAGATGAGGGAATTGGGATGGATGTTGTGATTTATCTGGATTCTTATGAGTGTAACAGTGTCCGTGCTATGTGCTGTTTTCTGCCAGACGGAGAAAAGTGACTGACAAAACTGAACCCAGAAACACAACACCATTTCTCTCTCTACCACCTCAGATTATTGCAGTTAATCAATACTCATCCAACAAAATATGTTTAATTATTGTAAAGCCCCTCATTAAGTTAAACAAGTTTTATATTAATTTGTTTAGTGAGGATAATGAAGATCAGATATCACTCATATTCTATCACCAATCTTACCTGATGGATTAATCTCGCACTAGAATTCAGGCTAAGAATGAGTTTGGTTGAAAGAATAAATGACGATGGACAAAAAAAGAAACAATATTGATGTTTAGTGGAGTAGAGAAAATAGAGTAAGAATGTTAAAAAATTGTGAAATTGAGATTGCTATTTCTGACATATTTCTATTCATCTCTCAGTCTTTTTCTTAATCTCTTCTCTATTTTTCTTTTCTACCTTTATTTTTCATCTATTTTTACTTACCAACTTATTTCAATTTTACATGTTGCACAAAGTGCACACTCTAAATACTTGGTGTTTAATGGTTGAGCTTGTATAGATTCATAACTATTTATGGAATTAAAATGACGGCTTGCTTTTCTTTGCTTTGGAAAGATGAAAGGTTTCACTGTTACTTTTCTTCAGGGAACATGGAGCTAAAGCAAATGCGGCTCAAGCTGTGTTAGTTCAATCACTCTTTTCTTTTCTTTTTTTCTTTTGTTTTGATTTTTTTCTTCTTATATTTTAAGCATTCTAACATATACATATATATGATCATGGAGAAAATAAAGAAAACCCTAGCCCTATTATTTGATCGGATTTCGAAAGGTTTACTGCTGCAACGAATGCCTATGATTCTGATCTCGCCAGGATCGGTTCAGAATTTACCTGTCATATTGCGAACTAACCTTTGCCTAGAAATAAACAAATTTCATTTAAAACAATATAAATTGAGACTAACTCAATTCCAATGGTTTGATTAATGAATAATAATAGAACATTTTATTAATTAAATTTTATAGTTGCTCGCCAAAAAATTAAAATAAAATGTTTATAATTCGTATGCATGCAAGTTGTTGTGAGTGTCAATGTAGATGCAGTTTAAATATGTGAGAGAGAGAGGGGTGTGACTGTTTCAGCTTCACTGCATTGTCTGGGGGAGAGTGTTGGTGTGGTTGATAGAAACAGTTTCGAAGTGGGAGCTTGGAAGAGAGACAAAAGAAAAATAAGAAAGAAATAAAAGCTGAAAAAACCCTAAGCATGAACTAGTTAGTATATGTATCTGCTGCTTTTCTGTATCGGATCCAATGAGTACAGCGACTGTGGCTCACTATTTCACTTTTTTTATTCAAGAAAAATGAGAGGGTGTTGCTGAGCCTCACTCTCACGGGAATTGAGACTATAGAGAGGCCAAGTCTTTTTATAACCAAGAGATTCATCACCCTACCTTTTTCTCAGTACATGATGAAAACTACAATTCAAAACAAGTTCGGATTGATTGCAGCACAGACACAGATTCAGAGAAACACTGCTCGTTTTCCTGTTAGTTGAGTTCATCAAACAAACATCACCCCCAATAATACCCACTGTGCTTTCCAAAGAACCTATAGAGACTAGATATACATGCATGTAGCACTAACAAGTTGTTCGGATTACCAAGAAGACTTTTACACGAGCTTTTACAACACTAGAGATTGAGACTTGAGAGACTTCCTATTTGTATATATGCTTTGAACTCAAGCGTAATACCTTGTTTCTGTGGCTGTGATTGTGACATTTTAACTCAACTTCTTCACTGTCACTGACACTATAGTTCTGTGCCTTTATTTTAGTGAAACTCTGCTGATCAGGTTAATTGAGCTAAAGCAAATTTGACGGTTGGTGAAGTTAAATTAACTCAATGGATGGTTTGGCAACTGAGGTAATTATAATGAGTAAAGAAAATTAAAGAATATTTAAATCATTGGTTGTGTGTAAAATGGGGATTTAAAATAAGAAGGAGAAAGTAAAAGGGTGGTCCATGAAGAAGAGGAAAATTAAAGTGGAAAACAAAGGAAGGGAATATATAGGGTAAGTAGGACTATAAGCGTCTAAGCCCGTAGAGTTAGGCTTTAGAATCAAGTAACGTTATTGCTCATTTATTCTTAATCATAAACAATGACAGAGAATGTCAACTCCGCATGCTCACTGCACATGCCTATAGAGTTGCACTGAATACACAATAAGAGTAGGTATAGCAATAGTTATACATTACTATGCATTTCTCATCCACCACCCACTTATTTAGGACTAACCATTTTCAAAAGACTACCTAAGTTTTTGGTACCTTAGGTCTTAATAAACAACACATGTTCATAATCATCACCTACAAAACAAAAACAAAACCCCTTCAAATTAATTTAAGTGAAATTAAACAGTAGATCATCAGTCACCTAGCCAGAACAGTCCAAGCCAGGCTACACAGCCAGAGACCATGACTACATATTATAAATATTGCATGGCCATGCCCTCAAGAGGCATAAACCCTAGATATGCAATATTATTCTTCAAACACAATTCACAAGTTACCTCCTTCTTCTCCTCTTCCATCGTTGATATTCTCAGGAGGGGTATCAGTCCATGGAAGAGAATAAGGGAAGGAGTTGTAAGTGGTGGTAGGAGAGGGCCTATAAAACCCACTTCCTTCATTTCCCAACCTTGCACAGAAAGACCTTTGGGGCATTTGTTGAATTGTTGCTGCTGGCATTGCTGGTGGCACAGAAAGAGAGGGTGGAGGTATCTCATTGTAGGCATAGCGAAGGAGATCAGCATTGGCAGAATCAAGCTCCTTTTGAAGCCTTTGAACTTGTCTCTGCAGGAAAGAGATGGCTCCTACGCAGCCATAAACGGGGTCTCTCACACGTGCCTCAGCTTCATAGGCAAGGGAGTTCACTGCATCTTCCCTCTGGTGAGGGAGAAGCTCGTTCAGAAGCTTCGTCACATTGCTAGCACCGAATATCTTGTGCACGTTGGCGAACTTCTGAGGCTCTTCTGGTGGGAAGTAAGGTGCAAAGATGCACCCTGAAAGGCATTTCCTCCTCAAGAATTTGCAGGCAGCACAAGGAGAATTGTAGGAGCTGGATGATGCCATTTTTGAATTTCCCTAAAAAGAAAAAAGATTTACATGAAATGAAATCAATTAACACAACTTTCCCTTCACCATTAGGTAGAATTATTTTTTCTTTTCTTTCATATTTTAAAGACGAAAAGTTTAGATCAGAAGAAAGTTATCCCTTATACAAGATATAGGACCACCAACATCTATGAAAATTTATTGTGAAATTTCATATTTCTTATAACTTTAGTGAGTTAACATGAAATAGAACTCAAACAACAATTTTATACTGTATGTAATAAGTAGAAGACTGGCCAAGTAGTCTATGTATTGTTCTCTAGTAAGCATTTTACTTTCAAAATTATTATGAAAATGAATGGTAGAAAAACAAAGAAAAAGAAAATTAGATCTGACTACTTAAGTTACACTTTTTTTTCTTGTCAGGTTCGTGTTTAAGTTCTTTCTTCGATCAAAGGAATCAACAAATGTATCCATGTAAGGATTATTGAATATTAGAAGCTAAATATATATATTAAATTGGTACAACATTAATTAGTCGGATCTTTTAACCCTTCATAATCCTTTCTTCCTGAAATCTCTTTAAGACCCCTTCCCATTACAAACATACGTACACGAACTGGTTTAAATTTAAGGATTAGTTGTCACTTTCTTAAATTATATTATAGTATGACCATCTTTATCCTTTCTTTTTCTTTAACAAACTTTCTTATTTCTTTTCTTAAAATATATTTTCCTTCTTTCCGTTCTGCCTTCTTTTTTCTCTATTCAAGAGGAGGAAAAAAAATTAATGAAGACTTCTTAATTTTAATCTTGAAACTCTCCCTTCCCCCCCTTAAGTTTCTGGGTATGTTCTATCTTCTTCCATGTTTAATCATCAGAAACTTGCACACACTAACACAGACAAGAAAACTTTATGTATCTTTCTTCTTCTGGAATTGAGCTGCATGAGAAAGTAAAAGCTTATAATTGAGTTGAATTAACCAGGGATCTGGCTGCAGCAACGAGGCATGTTGTATTCATGACTGCATAAAAAAAGCATATGTAAAATGGAAAAAGCCCTAAACAGTGAGTTCTCAAAAAGGACCCATTTTGTCTAGCTAGCACCGGGTACTTTACTTAAAAGAACATCAAACAGAGAAAAGAACTATACATGCATAGAGAGAAGAAGCAAGAGGGAAAGCTACAACATGAACATGATTTTACCTGTTTGTGATGTAGGTTTCTTTGATGAGAAGAACTAAAAGGGAAGTACCTTTTTTTCCCTTGTGGGAGGGCCTTTAGAAGCTGCTCTTTTACCCTCACAAGACAAAAGAGCCTTAGCCAATGAAAGATATAAGTCACAGATTTGTCACAGGAAGAGCACCCTTAAAGAGGAAACCCTAACTGCGAGAGAGACACAAGGTGAGAGATAAAGAGATAGGAGTGTGGAAGCTGATAATTAAGTGGCAAAAGTTTATGAGGGAGAGAAGGCAAACAGCATTGAGTGGATGGAGAAGGAATGGATGCAAAAGACAAAGGTAATAAATGGAGGTACACTATAAAAGAATGACTATGACCTTGCATCTAACAATAATATGGGGAATGTGGGGATTTCTCACATTCTCATTCTCTTTCTAATTAACCATGCACTTCAACTAAATTTAGCAAACCATTTATTTTCATTTTTATTCTTAAGACAATAGACTCAACTATGAGATCAGATCAACCATTTGTTTAAGAGAAATAAAATAATAATAATATAGAAAGTGTAATAAAAAGTATTATTATATATAAATAATATAACTTCAATAAATTTTGGGGAAAATATGAATCTAGAAATTTAAGCACTTCTCGTTCATTTATTTTATTTCTCGAAGTTAACATTTGTATATAAATGTTCATAATATGTCAACAAAATCTTCAGAACTATTAAGAAAATAATAACATTTTAAGATATTAGATGTCTATCTAATTTATATAACACTTGTTTTATAAAGTGATCAAATAGCTATAGGAAAATTAACATAACCATTTTTTAATTTTTTTTTTTGAAAAAATAGTCTGATTCCAAAAATTATTGATATATTTTATTTTTAGTATAGTAAAAAAATTTAATTTTATTTAAACTTTTTCAATAATTAAGGTAATTCGACATATTAATATGTAATTAACCTATGATTAAGAAGCTCTTCTACACTTAAATGTATTTAGCACTTGCAGAAAGTGTAGCTAATGGCGGTGGGTGGAATAATAGATGCAAAATAGCAGAAGTTATAACAGTGGTTTAATATTCACACTTTTGTATATCAAAGTAGAGTCAACATAATTATCCATGTAATTAGAATTGGAATATTGTCAACATAATTGTCCATGTAATTAGAATTGAAATATTTTGTTAAAGATGGGTGATATGAGAATTTTTTTTATACAAATTGAAATATCTTTTAAATGTTTTAATTTATTTATTTTATTTTTATTGATTTAAAAAATCATCAATAATGTTTAGTTTACAAAACATATTAATATTAATTTATCTTTTAATCTGATAAGTAGCTTAAGATAAAACACATATTCAATTACTTTAACATTATTGAGTCGGTTTTATTAGGGATGTGAAATATTTGGACTGCGATAGTTAGTGAGATTTAGAGTCACAGAAATAAGATTATTTTTAAAGGTGAAATTTTGGATTATTCCAAAATTTTCTCTTTAGCTTAATTAAAGATTTGGTTTTGGATATCTTCTAAATATTCTTCTATTTATTTCTCTTTTTCTGACTGGTGTATTGACTTTAGTTTGTCTTTATTCTGTTTAAATTGGTGCTAGAGTTTGATTTATGACAATGATAGTTTTTGAACATTTGTCTGAGGGACGTTTTGAGGTTATGTTATCTTTGTTGGATTGGATCACCCCTGAAGTGATTCACTTGTATATTTTGTTTTATTGCTGATAAAAAAATTGTAGGTAAAACAAAATTAATAAAATTAAAATTTATATGTTAAAATTGTAATTTTTTTTATTTACTAAAAAAATATATATTAATATTTATTGTACTAAACCAATTTAATTTAAGAAAGATTAGCATATGTATTTATTATATTAAAATATAAAAAAATCTTCGTTTTTATTTATTTCATTTCTTATACATTTAACAAGTTCACTAAATATAATTAACACGTTTAAACACAAGGGCACTAAGGAAATAAGCTATTAATGGTATTGAATAGATCAAGGATTTATGCATGAAAGTTAGCAACTAATGGTCTCACATACCTGCTAAGAAATGAATAAAAAATTAATATATTCATGTAAAATTTTATACTGTGCGCCCTTAAAGATACCATGAGGAATAGAAAAACGTTTCAATTTAGAAAAGTACTTACTATATTAAAAGTTCAAAAGTCGTTTAATACTTACTTTTGATTAATTTAATCAAATTTAATACCATGTAAAATAATGATATCAAACCATGTGCCATGGATATATTCAAAATTTCTTTAATAACGTTTAACATGCAAAAACTAATAAACCTTATTTATCTTTTAAACTTTTTCGTTTTCTAAATCATTGATAATTATCATAAAAACGCTAACTAATATTTGCCTATTAAAAAGTGAAAAGCGAAAAATTAAAAAAGAACAATTAAAACATAGAATACTTAGATTAGAACTTTATCAAAATTAAGCTAGATCAAATAGTAATTATTAACATCAGATCTACATATTTTGATATTAGATATAAATTTACTCACAAGCTTGCTAATAATTTAAAAACAGAATTTGAATTTTATCATTATAGTTTATAGGGCAAAGTGGTAGCATAGAATTTTTTAAAAATATTTAAAACACTTAATTCATAAATAGGGAGGTCAATGTACTAAAGGACTCTTAAAACAGATACTGTATTTATAAACAAGTAATTAAAAAAAAAAAAAAACTCTTATTGCTGATAAAAAAAAAGTAATTAACTCTTTCAATTTTTTTTATTACTGTGTTGTAAAATATTGTAAAAGAATGTTATATTTTTTGGGGGTTTAATTTAGTTTTGATGCTTGTGGGTGTTTTATGAGAGTATTAGGATATGCACACATCGCAAGAAATCAAACTATGGTTAAATTGAGGTAGAATTTGTTATTGGTTCAGGATTGTTAGAGGGTTAGGAGACTAAAATCCTTTTTTTTATAATGTATATTAATTTTTTTTGTAATGGATTAGAGTACCTAATATTCTCATTTATTTTATTTTTTATTACTAATAAAAAAACACATAAATAATTTATATATAAGAACTACGGAAAGTCTCATTGTTTTTATTTACGATTTCTTTTTTGTATTGAAATAGCCTAAAAATATGTAGCATTCGATGCAGGTTAAGTATTAATTCGTCTCACTTATGAAATTATTTTAAAACACTGTTATTATTTTGTATTCTGTTTGCTTATTGAAGATATCATATATCTTAGCATCTTCAAACATCTTTCAAATACTTTAATTAATTTTTTTTTCGATAAAAAATAGTTGTGGTTATTTTAAATTTTCTAGACAAACTCGGATTACTGAATACACGAAAGAGTTTATCAAAAACAAAAAGAACACCATGTAGATTTCTTTATTATTTCTGATTTTATTTCCATGAATTTTATCAATTTTATAAATATATTTTTTAAAACAATCATCTTTACATTGTTGGATAATAAAAATATTACTAAAGTAAGCATTTGGGATGAACATGTCTAGAAAATATCTTAAATTGTCAATTAATAAGCATATATATATATATATATATATATATATATATATATATATATATATATATATATATATATATATTATGCCATGCAGAAAGTTTATAACAATAACATATAATGAAACTCTAATCCGTATTATCTCAGTGTCCTAGAAACTATTATTATTATTATTATTATTATTATTATTATTATTATTATTATTATTACATCATTAATATTAATATTTCACAGTGAATTGCAAGAAAAGATAATGAAATGATTTACATGGTGAAGTCAATGTACGTATTTATAGCAAATATTGGATAGTGTTTGTTATGAAACATATTTTATGTTGATGGTCGAGACTTAGGAGAACATGACACCAAAGAAATAGGTGTTGTTGTCCGTTTTAAGGCACTATAATCTGCAGGCACTCTAGTGAAACCAGAAACTCTCCCTACATATTAGAGGGACCAATATTTCCTATGCATTTCACTCAGTAACTCTTGCAGAGGTAGTAAATAATAGTGTTATGCCACACCAAACATCTTATTCACAATATTTCTTTTAACTATTTGGAAAAATATGGGTATTAACTTTCTCTCATTTAATCACATTAAATGCATTCAACCTCTTCTCTTTTCATCATATTTTTTTTATGTTTTCAATCATATTTGTTCACTTTAATATAAACAATTCGAATCCAGTTCCTTCCAGTAAATAAAACTTGTCAAGTTATTTTAATAAATTTATAATTTATTTGACTAACTTCAATTTTTTTTATTTATTTAACTCAAATAAATGTATTTACTCACTTTTTATTCCAAATGTTACTTATATAAATATAAATAACTGCCATTTTTCTAGTATTCGTAATACTTAGATACATTTCTTAATTTTTAATTCTTTTATTAGAATTACACAATCGGTTCCAATAAATTTCGATACTGAATTCTTTATTTTAATTATTATTTTATACAAGAAATGCAAACATCACACCCTCTAACCATTTTTGTTATATATTAGCTAAAATTTATTGAATATTCTAAGTTTTACTCGTTTTTATGCAATAAAAAAAATACATTTTGTCATGCCATTTCCATTTCAAACCAATTTAATAAATAAGGTTATCAAAACATCTTTAACTAGTAAACTAGGCCAATAGTTTAAGATAAAAAATATATTGTTTTAGATTTGAATCCATTATTATACCAAACACAACCTATCTCCACATTTAACATACAATATCAAGGTTTCAGCTAAACATAGAAATTAAACAAATACCCTTATGTATGTTTTAATTGAAGAGTAATAGATAATAGGAAAATTATTCTTTTATATTACTACATTCACTTGAAAATTGCTTTTCATAATAAAATATTCTATTATAATAATAAAAATAAATAAAAACAAAATATAATGTAAAACAAAAATAGGAGTGGTAAACTATATTATTGTAGATAATAACCTAACTTTACCAATTAGGATATGATTGGATGGAAGAAGTATTTTATATCTTAGAAGTGACAACATGATAGTGACCTCTATATTTACATTAGCTGATAGCAATGGCAGAGTTCCCCCACCAACCTACATATACATCATCCATCACCTGACTGCCATATATGTATGCATTGCTTTCTGTTATTAATAGCCACATTTTATGATTATCGAATTAATTTTCTTGAAAGCTACATCATAATAGTTAATCTCAAAAATGAAATCTAAAGGCATGGAAAAATAGCTTGATTGCATACTTCGTGATGCAATGATTAGTTCAAGATAATCCCAGCCGCATAGATCAGAGCCTAAAAGCAAAAGGTTTTATTTTGTTTTCTTAAAAATTATTTGGTTGCTAAAAGTGGAAATATTGTTGCTTTGTGATCACAGTCTTAATCAAGCAACCATGGAGTTTTTTTTATTAAAGAATACAAAATATTTTATGATAGGGGTTCGTGTGGCATCATATGTGCCCTTCCATTTGTCAAAAACAAATGATATGCCCTTGCAATAGGGAACTCAAAAGATTCCCCTAAAGTGGGTAAATATTTGATTAATTGAAGAGGTGAAACTACAGGACATTCTGGTGATTGAGTGGTAACTTATGAGAATGTTAATTTTTTTTAAATGGTATCAGGATGCTAATTAGGATCATTAATTACGAACTCCAGGAAAAAACAAATTAGCCATCATTGGAGGGCTTTTCTTTTTCCTTTAACCCACACTTTGCCTTTTAAGTTTTCTCCACAGTTAAACAACCCTTATTAGTTGGAATGAATATTTATTTTGAATAAAGCTTTAGATTTGATTCTTGTTTGTAAAAAAAATATTTATTAAATATGATTAGTTGAATTTTATGGCTGGGATTTATATGCTAATATTTACTAATAATTTGGTATTAAATGAAGTTCGAATTTATAACATTCTATGTTTTTAAATTTTTCATATGTTTACTAAACTTGTTTTTTTATTAGAAGAAAAATATTATAAATCAAAATCAGCAACTCTTTTATAAAACATATGCATAAAAAGAAAGTTTAGAAATTTGTTCTCAGTACATAAATTCTTGTTTATCCTATACAAAACACAATTAACTTCAACAAAAAATAAAACCGTTTCTCTGACAATGGAGGTAAGCTTCTTCTTCTCCAACTTCTCATGATCATAATGGGAGGGACATGTGGAAGATTTTTCATAGATGGGGACGACTAAAAGATATCTTCATTTCCAGTAGGCTAAATTCAAAAGACAAAGGTTTGGTTTTGTGAGGTTCCAAGAGGTGGTAGAAGTAGATAAGCTTGAAAAAAGGTTAAACACCATCTAGATTGGGACTTGGAAGTTGGGGGTTAATAAACCAAGGTATAGGAGATCATAGGAGACAAGGAAGGAGTGGAATGCCAATCACAAACCTGTGCAACAGAGGAAGGAATTGAGACAGAAGGATCTCCGCTACACGTATGCCTAGGCAGTGAAGGAACGCCGACAACCATTCACATAGTCAAAGACGACAGAAAATGAGCGGAGGGCACAAATCTAAGAAATATTCACATTTGGGTTGATAAGGAAGATGCAAGATGGTTGAATGAGGGAGGGTTTTATCATGGAAGGATTCAATTTCATCCGAGTGAGATATCTAGGGGGATTATATGTGCTGTTGTCCGAAGGTTCAAAAGGAGCTATCCAAAAAACTCTCAAAGATAACAAGGAGTTGTTCTCTACCTTTTTCGATTCGGTAGTCCCATGGGAGGGCAGCTTTGCAGCGGACGAAAAGCTGGTGTGGGTTAGATATAGGGGAATACCTATTTCTCTGTGGAACAGAGCCTGCTTCGAAAAGGTTGCTGAGCAAGTAGGGTCATTGGTTGAAGTGGATGTTGCGATGACCAATTTCGAAGAGTTGGAGTTCACAAGGCTAAGAGTGAGGGTTCCGATCAGCGGTGAGACTTGCATTGTGAAGAAGATGAATTTTAATGACATTGTATGCAAGGTTGTAGTGGAAGAGGAACTATACTCCAAGAATATATGCGAGTGCTGTTCGCATGGAGGATGGGGGAACCCGAGAGGCGAGGCAATGGATGTGGGATTGAAGGAGAGGTTCGATGAAGATCTCCTCGAATCGGAGGATTCCGACGATGAAAAGGGGAATGGCAGTGAAGAGAAGTCTATACGGTTTTCGGCGGAGGAGGTGGCAGAGCAAGAAGGTGGCGCATGCTCAGTTAGCACAAGCATGGGGAGGGTCTCTAGGGTGTAAGAAGGGTTTCCCCATTTGGTGGAACAATCGGGCTACTTGAGTAAAGAAGGAAGTGTTAGGATGCTTGAAGAGGATGTGTCAGCACATAAGGAGCCTAGGGTGGCTAAGAAGTGGAATACAAAAAGTGGGAGAGAGAAACCGAGTGACCTAATTCTTGGTGGGCCATCTAAAGCCCAAATACACGTAGGGAGTGACTTTAGAGCTTTTATGGGCTTGAACCAAAAACAAATGGAAGATGAGTAGTCAAGGGGTGCCAATAGCAGGCGCTACACAACTAGCGGAATTCGACGCGACATAGGAGTAGAATGGCGACGTCTATGGAAAGGTGAGTTGGGGAAGCTCCATCTAACAGATTAGGAGGCGTTATCCCATGTTTGAGGGTCAAAAAGAAGAACATTCTATTGGATTGCCTTCTCCATGCTCGAGAGAGTAGAACGAAGTGTGCTCGTCGAAGACGACAACGTCCAAACGACACGCGGCAATCCTGCCATCTGGTTCATCTGTTCAGGCATATCAAATACACACCAGGGCCAGGGCAAAGGCGGCTGCAACAATACATAGTAAAGAAGAAGGTTTGGAGGAAGAGACAAAGAAAAAAGTCGTACCCATGCTCCTCACGAAAATGAACGACGTATGCACGCTTGACGACCAATCTGGAGAAGGAGGGGTTCCTTGCTCTGAAGCAGGAAGGAGAACCTTGTTGAAGGCCATCCCTTTGCTGGATTCAGCATCCAATCAGTGCGAAACAAGGTTAGTTTCCCAGAGTCTCAGTAGCTTATCTAACGGTGCAGTCCATAATTGCAACAGGCTTTTTTGGATGAAAAATGAGCATTCTGAAGTGTAAAAAATATGGAACATTGGAAAGGAACTGGGTTTCTCCTTCTCGAGAGAAGATGATGTTGTCATAGGCCGCATCCAAGCTATGGAGTTTTGTGATAAAACAGCTGTCAGGAGGGCAAGCATAAGTAAGGTGGAGAACAATTTGTCTGATGATGAAGATCATTAGTTTGAATATAAGGAGTGTGGAGGGTTCCATCAAGAAGAACTATCTGCGGGAGCTGATTCTAAAAGAACGGGCAGATGTAGTGTGTTTACAGGAGTTAAAGTGCAAGGAGATGGGGATGGAGGAGATATTCAAATTGTGGGGTTCAAATGATATAGATTGGGTATAGAATGGGAATGAGAATAATGTTGGAGGAGTTATTACGATGTGGAGGAGAAATTTCTTTCTTCTTGGCAAAGTAACCAATGGTTATAACTATAGTATTATTGAAGGAGAGTGGAGGTTAGGAGAAGCCGCACAGATTGCCATACTGAACAGGCATAACTCTAGTTCTCTGTTAGAGAAAAGAGAAGTCTGGGAGGAAGTAAGTGAGAAGAGAAGGGTGATAAACACAAAGTTATGGTGCGTGGTAGGGAACTTCAACTCCATTAGGAGATTGGGTGAGGAGAGGAATAAGGAGTGCGTTGGTGATCACAGAAGGGAGATGAGAAGATTTAACGACTTCATTGAAAGTTCTGAATTGGTAGATATACCGATGACGGGTAGAAAGTACACGTGGTATAAACCAAACAGTTTGATAAATAGTAGAATTGATCGGTTCTTAGTGTCCAGGGAATGGTTGGATAGGTGGCCAGATAACAAATATCACGTGTTAGACAGATCGATGTCAGACCATTGTGCTTTGGTGTTAAATACAGGGTCCACGGATTGGGGCCCGAAACTGTTCAGGTGTTTGGATGTTTGGCATAAAGATCACAGATTCAGGGATTTTGTCTGCAACAAGTTGCTTAATTACGAGGTTCAAGGAAGTGGGATTTTTGTCCTTAAAGAGAAGCTGAAGAAGCTAGAGTTTGACTTAAAAGTATGGAATCGAGAGGTCTTTGGCAACATTTTTAAATAGGGAGAGGACATTCAGAAGAGATTACAAGAGCTCGATGAAAAGGATGATGACAGTGAGTTGGAGGAGGTGGGAAGGGAAGAAAGAAAATGGCTTTTATTAGAGCAGAGACGAAACAATCTTAGTCAGGAGGCTATTTTCCAATAGAAAGCTCGTATCAGATGGCTTAAACAGGGGGACATGAATACAAAGTACTTTCATGTTGTTACAAAATGGAGAAAAGTAAGGAATGGTCTAAATGAGTTGAGAGAAAAGGGCCAGTGGTATGATGAGCAGGGTGTAGTGAAGGACAAGGTCAGAGAGTTCTTTAAACAACGGTTTGCTGGAGAAACATGCCAAAGTGTCAAGCTAGACAATGTTGGGTTTAACAAGTTATCAAAAGAAGACAATGTCATGTTGGTAGGAAGGGTATCTAAAGAGGAGATTAAGCAGGCAGTGTGGAGTTGTGGCAGCGATAAAAGCCCGGGTCCTGATGGTTTTAACTTCGGGTTCATTAAGTTTTGCTGGGAAGAGATTAAGGTGGACATCATAAAAGTAGTTAATAACTTTGAGGAAGAAGAAGATGGCCAAAAGGGACGAATGCCTTTTTTATTGCTATGATTCCTAAAGTTGAAAATCCACAAAGCTTGAATGAATTCAGACCTATCTCTCTAGTAGAGTGTATGTACAAGATAATGGCGAAGATCTTGTCCTTACGGCTGAAGAAAGTGTTATATAAGGTGATAGACACTAGGAAGTCAGTGGTTTTGGAAGGCAGGGGGATCATGGATAGTGTTTTAGTATCAAATGAAGTTCTAAATGATGTCAAAAGGAGAAAGAACAGTTGCATTTTTTTCAAGGTAGACTACGAGAAGGCGTACGACTCAGTTGACTGGGTTTCTTGTACTATATGTTGGGGAGGTTAGGTTTCTAAAGGAAATGGATCGGTTGGATAAGAGCGTGTCTTGAGTCATTGTCAGTGTCTGTGCTAGTGAATGGGAGCCCAACTCGAGAATTTAAGTCGAGGAAGGGGCTGAGACAAGGAGATCCTCTGGCACCGTTTCTTTTCCTCATAGTGGCAGAAGGTTTAGCAAGGGTAGTAAGGAAGGCGATTGAAAAAGAATTACTAGAAAGTGTGGAGATCGGAGGCTGACTTGTTAAGGTTAATATGCTTCAGTATGTAGATGACACGTTGTTTTTTTGCAAGGCGACAACTCAAAGCGTGTTTGTCATCAAGGCTATGTTAAATTGTTTCGAGTTAGCGTCAGGTTTAAAGGTCAACTTCTAGAAGAGCAGCATTTGAGGGGTAGGGTGTAGTCATCATATATTACAATGTTATGCAATTGTGCTGAATTGTGTCACGATGACAAGTTCTGCGAAAAGGTGGTGGAAAGAGCGAGGAATAGATTAAGTGGATTGAAAGGTAAATTTATCTCGGCAGGGAGACTGTGTCTGATCAAGTCGGTGTTATCTGCTCTACCCATATTTTATTTTTCGTTGTACAAGATGCTAGCCACGGTGAAGAAAGAGATTGTGAGACTGCAAAGGAACTTTCTTTGGGGTTAGGGTTTGGATGGGAGGAAAATTGCGTGGGCAGCATGGAAAAAAGTGTGTGAGCCTAAAGATGCGGGAGGGCTTGGGATGATCGACATAGGGCAGTTTAATATTGAACTACTAGGAAAATGGATTTGGTGCCTAGGCTATGAAAATAGGGTCTATGGAAAGAAGTGTTGGATTCTAAATATGGAGGTTGGAGGCATATTCGGGATCAAAGAAAAAGAAGCTCGGATTCTCTATGGTGGAGAGACTTGAAGGAGGTTTGGTGCCTTGACGAATGGAAGAACAAGTTTGAGGACAACTACTATTAGGAGGTAGGAAACGGGAGGGAGATCAGGTTCTGGGAAGATAGATGGGTGGGCAGTTTGGCCTTAAAGGACCTTTATCCGAGACTTCACACCATCTGTTCTATCAAGGACGCCTTTATATGGTAGGTTAGATAGGGGTAAGAAACTTCTAGCTACACATGGAAGATCGAGTGGCAAAGAAGCATGTTTGAATGGGAACTGAATCAGGAAATTCAGCTCATGAACATTCTGGAGGACCAAAGGGTAAGGAAGGACCAGGAGGACTCTTAGAGGTGGAAAGATACAACGACACTGGTATATAAGGTAAAATACGCTTATAAAATTCTTAAGGATGTTCCTCTGGAGACAAAGAGCGTCTTTTTGGGTGGGCTTCTGGAGGTTAAAGGCACAACAATCTTCTCATCTCACAACATGGAGGGTTTTGGAAGACAAAATAGCGACTAAAGCAAATCTGGCAAGGAGGAGTATAGGTTTGACTACCAATACTTGTGGGTTGTGTGGGGAGGAGGAGGAAAGTACGTCTCACCTCTTTTGTACGTGTAGAGTTGCATGGCATGTGTGGTCTAAATGTTACAAATGGGTGGGGAGGGTTCCGACGGACCATAGGGAGCCAAAAAACCACTTCTTATGCTTTAGGCCGACTGTGGTCAAGGAAAGTGAAAATCAGGTTTGGGGAGGCGTGTGGATAGTAGTGGTAGGGGAATTGCGGAAGCACAGGAACAAGAAGGTTTTCAGAAACGGTAGGATTGATCCTGTGGAAATCTTTGCACTATCGCAACTCAAGGCATGGTCATGGATGGTGTCCAATGTACGAGGCATAAGTTTTTCTTTTTCAGACTGGTGCCTTGAGCCAATGGTTTGTATGTAGTCTGTTAATTTTATTAGGTATCCTACTTATTAAGGGTAGGCATCAGTTTTTGAGAGAAAGGTAAGCCTTTTGTATACGAGTTGAGGTATCCCTGAAATACCTCTCATTTATTCATTCATTTTTTGTTGATAAAAAAAAAACAATTAACTTCAAAACATATGCATCTATATCCTAAAACAAAGAAATCCAAGTACATATAATTAGATTTTAGCTTTCTTAACCGCCATTTAGTTATTGTAGCTTAGTAGGTTCTTACAATTTTTTTGGGTTGACATTTTATAAACCAGATACAACACCATCTGAATTATCCTACAAAGAATATTTGGGAGAGTTGTGTAGTAGTCCTTGAGAATAAGGTCATAGAAGAATCTCATGACAACATTGATGTCCAAAAAGAAGGACAAACTGAATGGTATGAATTTCACACTCTTCATCTTTATCACACATTTCTCTAAACTACATACCTTTGTACTTTCTAGTACATTACTTTTGACAATCATCCCTTGAGAGAATGGGTTTCATTAAAAGGTACAATTATTCTGGATATGGTCATCATTTCTTAATAGTCAAACTAGTTTTACCCTCTACATATTTATTCTACTTCATGATCCTTCAACAATATGATCATTACTACCATTGATTAGGCCTACTCATTTCCATCTTGTTAGATCTTCTCACTATGCTCCTTGTTCATGTTTGCACTGCATGATAACTAGGATAATTCTAGGCTACATAATCCAAAGTGATTAGTTTACAACTCTCATATGAGAATCTCAATGTTTACCCCCTTTATCTGATATAGTAGTCATTCCTTACACTTCACACTATATCATCCCCTCCTTTTTTATTTATATGTTGTCTCCTATATTCCTCTTAGCTAATTGTATTCTTTTTTGTAGTTTCCATTCCTCTTACATTGGTTTGACTTACCCAAAGTATTACCAATCTTTCGTATCTAACACAATGCATCCTACTTCAAAGTTTTAATGCATTGTATTGGGTAAAGATACCAGTTTGAGTAAGATAAGTTTACTTAAAGTATTCCTTATTTAATCCAAACCCACACTCTCAACTAAGTTATACTAAAAATTTCTTCTGCATTTGGCCTTACATTCTTGAACACTATGATATTTCTTTGATTTCACAAAAATAAAATCACGCCTATCGATACCACTATCCATATCATATTTATACATGAGTGAGTTCTCTTCAATCCATCTATCATCCTAGTATATTATCCTACTTCTAGTACTTTCCAGGCCATATTCTCCTCAAACCAACTTATTTCCTCCCCAACTCCATATACATGATGTAGGTCCTTCAACCACCTTGACTCCACCTTTTACTCCCCATGGCATTCAGGTTTCTCCACGAGTCGTACTTTGACACCAATATATCCTTCCACAAACCCTTAGTTTCAACTCCTAGTATCCATTTCCATTTGGCCAATTGGGCAACATTAAACAACTTCATATCCTTAATCCCAAGTTCTCTCTTGATGGAAACCCATTCATCCACAACATCCATAGAATAAAGGGGGTAAAAACCTAAAGCTTTGTTCAGGGACTTACTAGCACATATGGGCCTAATTGGGTTTTTTTCTATCTTTTATAGGCCCAATAAAGAGAACAACTCTAGGAAGAAGGTTTGTACAGAGTATCTCATGGAAACCTCCATACCTTAAAAGAATACTAGAGCCTTAGTCAGAGACTACAAAGGAGACTGAAAATCATATGGCTTCAGCAGGGACAAGTCATCACAATTTTTAGGCCTACATTTAGTTTAAAATGAATAAATCTTTAGAGTAAAATATAATTTATTTGAGTTTGTAATTGTTAAATAAACTAGACCATGTATTTGGGCAAAGTAGAATATAATTTTTTTTCATCACTTTCGTGTTGTCTTCACTATTTTTTATTTGTCTTGAACATGTTTTCATTTCATTTCACCGATTTGTTTGTTGTTTTGTTCATTTTATTCGGTTCAAAATCACTTGCTCCTACTGAAACCATGCATATGTTGTTTTAGGTTCTAAATTTTTTGAAACTGTGTGTGCTTTTGTTTTTACTTGAGTCTTGTTTCATTTTATTTGGTTAATTCACTTTAATTTTGTGTCACTTTAATTTTCTAAATTTTTTCCATGTTGTTAAATAATGTTGAATCCCTAATTGTCATAAAATTCTTGTAGTACATTATCCAAATTTCGTTTTCTTGCTTTTGTGTCCAACAACTAAAAATTTTCAGGAAATTGTTTGAAGAAACTACAATATTATAAGATTTTGTATGCTTTTAATTTTTTCTATTTGAGTTCCTTTTTCTTGTTATTAGACCATTGGCAAGTTCATTAGAGTTAAGTTTCTTTTGTGTCTTTAGTTCATCATAATCTTCTTTCAATTCCATAGGTTTTCATAGGTTCAACTGGAAAAAAAAAATATTGTGCTTAATATTGAGATTTTTGACATGTCAATATGGATCTAGTAGCATTTATATGTTATAAAATTTGTGTTAAAAAGGTGCATAAAAATTGAAAAAGGAAAAAAAATCATAAATCTAAAAAGTCAGATGCACAAACTGAAAAAGTCCAGCGAGAAGAAATAGCGCCCAACATTTTTAACATCAATGTGAGATTTATTTCTTTTAGGTCCAGTACTGAATTGGTGAAAAGTATTTGTGACTATTTTCTAATTGATGTCATCTCGTGAGTATAAAAATTTGAAGATTGAAGTCATTTTAGAAAAAAAATTAATAAATTAGCTATGTACCAGTGTTTAACACTCTAGTTTTTATTTTTCTATTTTTGAAATCTAATATAGTGTTTTTCTTTAGGATTCTGAATTTGTGTGCCTACCTTTGTTGTGTGCCTTAATTTTTAGTTTGTCATGTTTCTTCTAAAATCTTTGTGTTTTGTCTCATAATCTCTCGAGTTTTACCTATTCTAAATTGAACTTTTATTGATTTTCCTTTTTGAAGTGGAATCTACGCTTTTGAGTTGTGGCTTTGTGAAACTGATTCATTTGCTAGGTAGCATCCTAGGAGAAGGAGAAGGAAACTTCAAGGTGACTCCCATAAAGAGAGCCAACAAGTGGAGGCAATTGGAGAGGATAAAAACTTGAGAGTGAGAGTTGAAGACTTCTATTTTGTGTAATTTCTTTTGTTGTAATCGATCATTTATTTACTTTAGGTGTCTTGGAAGAGTCTTTGGTATTCTTCCATCTCCTAAAATTTTTCTTTAACTTGCTTATTAGTTAAACATTTTTAGATGGTGAGTGTGTCTTGAAGGCTCACAAATGCTAACAAGCCTCACCATTAGGAGACGTCTTGTTTAAATTTTTGCAATCTAAATTCTTAGTTTTAAAGCTATGTTTTAGTTTCTTTCTTTAGAAAACTCTTTTTTGTGTTAAAGAAGTTTATGTAGAAGGAGGTTAGTAAAATGCATTTGGACCCTAGCTAGGAAAGACCTTGATACTTAACAAATCCACTATGATCCACCTCTCTTTCCTGAAAACTTACCTTATGTACTAAACTTATTTTCCTTCTTAAGAAAACTCTTTAAATACAACACTTAATATGTTTAAGCATACTTCTCATCATAGTGGAAGTGGCTCAAGTTCTTCACCAAAAAGTTTGAAACATTTACCTAAAGAACTTAAGTCACCCAAATTGTGCAAAAGGCAAAAGGAAATTTTTAAAGAAAGATATGCTAAACTTGTCATTCTTGAGGGGGAACTTAGAGTCTTAAGGGAAAAAAAAGGAGAAAATACAAAAAAAAAAAATTAAAAAGCAAAAAAAAATCACAAAAGAGTACAAGCAATTTTACTTAAGAGATAACATTGGGGGATAACCATGAAGAAGAGGGTATTCTTAGGCTAAACGTGAATTATCAATCTCTACCAACAAAGAAAGAAAAGCCCAGTCCAAATGTTCCCATGTTAATGCTATCTATCTTTGTTTTACTCTTGATCACCCTAATACATCCCAACAAGAGACTATTTTCAAAAAATGTGACCTAATTAACTTGTTCTCTTGTTGTGGATAGTAAATTATGCTACAATCTTTGTATTACTGAGTTAGATTAAAAATTTAACTTAACTACCAATTCTCATCCTAAACTTTAGAGAATCCATTGGGTTTTTAAAGATGAGAATGTGGTAGTCGAGTAACAAGTGAAAGAAAAGCTTTTCAAAGGGTACTATGAGAAAAAAAAATTATATGATTTAGTAACAAATGAAGCTTGTGATATTTTTTTAGAACGACCTTGATAATTTGATCATAAAACCATTTAGGAAGGCCATACTAATAAAATAACTTTCACTTATAACAAAAATAAGTTTGTACTTAGTTTTTTATCATCTTCACAAGTGGTAAAGAACCAAGAACAAACCGAAAAAGAAATAAAAAAGAGAAAGAGATAATTGTTTAACTCTCCTATGAAAAGAGCTTAGAAAAATAGAGTATAATTTTTGTCTTGTATTTTGACCTATGATAGATTAGGGTTAGGGTTATAAACCTACCTGTGGTTTCAATTGGGCTTCCATTGGCCCAAAGGAAACCCTAGGCTGGTCTTAAAGCAAGAAGGGTGCACCAAGAGGGCTAAACCATAAAGAAGGCGCAAGGAAAGCATGTGAGAGGTGATAGCTTTCGTTTTGTAGTCAAATTAAAATGATTCCAGCGTAGGTCTATCAATGCTAGAGAGATGATAGTATAATTATGATCAGATGACCTCAAGTTATCTCCCAACGAATCCAATAATGAAATCAGTAAACCAGTGTTTAGAATCTATCTCCAAGCAAGAAAAGTTAGCAATAACAATATAAAAGGGGTTGAGATTGTTTAACATAAAATATAAAAGAGATTAAAATAGCAAATAAATAGCGGTTGATTCACAAGTTCTTCCACTAATGAATTCTTCACAAGTTATCTAAAGATTATCACCCCTCAATTTTGACACAGAGCTAAACCAAATTGAACATGCATCAATCTAATTCAACTTGAAGCTCACAAGTAAAGCATGTGTCTACTGGTTTAATCAATACCCTCTTTGTTCCACGTGTATACTCCATGGGAATGCTTATCTCCTCACTCTTGAATCATGTGTCCAAGAAATTAATTAGAAAAATGTTAACTAACTAAGAAACCAAAGTTTAAGATAAGGAAGACTCTCAATCATGCGTTCAAGTACAACCTCTCACAAAAACCAATTTTCCAAGAGATTAGAAGATTAAAACAACTGCTATAGAGAATTGAAAAATGAAGCTTTTATTGATCAAAACCTTGAAACTCATTGGGGAATTACAAAGTTATCAACCAAAAAGTTTTAGCCTTCAATGTTGAGGAAAAAATACAAAGATAAAAAATACAGAAAAATAAACAAATGAAGCAACTTTGCACTAAGAGATATTGGTCTCTTTTGTGTGTTACCATATCTCTCCTTAAATAGACATGCTCCATGAAATCTCCTCCACATTCCATGCTGGAGACACTCATTTTGGTGGAGAAGATAATGGAGAAAATGATGGAGAAGATCGTCGAGAAGATAGCGGAGAAAATAGTAGATCCAGCTCTTACTTAGGTGGAGAAAATGTCTCCTACTTTGGATAAAATATTGTCAAATATTTTCTTTTGCTTTGATTCAAAGAAGCAACTTAGACTTTTGCATATTTAGCTCATTCAAAAAGGTAGCACTTCCTTCAAACCATTTACTCTAAAAACACAAAATTAACTGATCTCGCCGCGGACTCGAGCGTGGGGAGAATGCCTCGTCACTCCTTCATTTGGCTTTCTAACTGCTGCGCGTCCTGCAAGGAGGCTCCAGGAACCTTCGACGGGACTCCAAGCGGTGCCTGCAAAACACGCGAACGGCGCCTCTAGCGGCCGTTGTAGCTCCGACGCTCAAGTCAGGCAACGGGAACACCAAAAAGTCTCTCTCAGGTCTCTCTGTGTGAGACCGTGTGTGTGTGCCCTCAGTCCTCTTTGATTCGAAAACTGAGTGCTCTCGGTTTTGTGTTGTGTATTCTCAGGTCAAGATTGCATACCTGGTTTTGGTGTTCTTCTTCCTCATATAAACCCATGTAGCCCCTACAGGCTACCTCTAGGCCACTTAATTACCCTGCACTGTCGTTTCCACTCCCCAGGGCTACCTTGCGTGCCAGCCTTCTTCACTTGAGTGCCAAGTCTGACAGCGGAAGCCGCGTGGGTGCCTCTGCACCCCTCGACTTCTGTGCCTATCTGCCCTACCTATTCTCTAGGAACATCTTCACCATCCACGTGGCAGACATGCAACCCATTGGGAGATTCTAACCTTGATGGGTTCTCGTCCCAGCAGGATTCTGCACCTAACTGCGTCTTCTCATCTTCCTGCGTGGTCGTCTTCGCGACTAAGGCCGCGCTCCCTGCCTCTGGGCACTTTACTGATCTTTGGTTGCGTTGTTCACATCGCGCGGCCGATGTCACCTCAACACACACCGATGACCGATGTGATTCTTCACGTCCTCGTGCTCTGCTTATGGAATCAGGCGAGGTCCTTGACTAACGTTCTCGTTGGGAGCCTGGGTCCCATTTTAACACGTGTTGACAAGGAACCCCGACGACTGATCACTCTGCATGCACCGATGACTGATCACAATGCATGCACCGATGACTGATCACTCTGCACGCACCGATGACTGATTGGTGCTTCGTCACTTCTCGCGCTCTGCTTCCAGGCGCTCAAGTAGGAACCGATCTTCTGTGGTGGTCACTCGGTAGCTGATCACTGATCGCCGTTCTTGAACGATCTCCACCCTGGTTCATCTGCTTTCTCGTGCCACGCGTCACTCTGCGACTGACCCACGTCGTCATCAGCTGCTGACGTCATAGACTACCGATGACCGACCGGATCACAAGCCCCCCAGTCTCGAGCTGTGAACTTGTTCTCAGCGAAGAGACTAAGTGGTCTTCTTTGCCAAAGAGAAGAACGAGCTCGAAGCTGATGTACCTGAGACCATGGCTGTTGGTGCCGAGGTTCTGATAGGTGGGTTCCATGGGCTTGCAGCAGGTTCACTGCGTCCTGCCAGACTCGGACTCTACCCAACCTAGCCTCCACCATTCAGTGGCCGATGACAGGCTCATTCCTCCTCCTTGAGCTTCTTCCCTTGCCACTTCTCCTTTTGTGTAATTTCTCTTGCTGCTACAAACTTGTATATAAATCTTTTATGCATAAGTTCATGTTGGATGACTGACCTGATGGCGTCTAAACGCTTCGACTGATCGTCCAAGACCTTGCTTGGGCAAGCTTTCATACTAAGAGCTTTTGCTACCGACCACCGACTAGCATGTTAGCGCACCACTGATCAGTCATCGCGCTTCAGGCTTTGCATTACTTCCGTGTCACTCCAGCGCTAAGTGCATAGAGGACCCGACCTCTGAAGATGATGCTTGTGTTTTGGGGAAGAGGACTGCTTCTTGATGACCTCTCTTGCCTCAGCCTCGCTGTAGGAAGTCGAGGTGAGGTCTTTCTCCTCTTGCTCCAGCCTCACTGTAACAAGTCGAGGTGAGGACCTTTTATCTCGCCTCAGCCTCGCTGTATAAAGTCGAGGGGAGGACTTTTTCTATTGCCTTAACCTTGTTGTATAAAGCAGAGGATAAGGACTTGGTTCCTTTGCCTCAACCTTGCCGTAAGAAGCAGAGGAAGAGGACTTTCTCTGCCTGCACCCCGCTGTATAAAGTCGAGGGTGAAGACTTTCTCTCGCCTGCACCCCGCTGTACAAAGTCGAGGGTGAGGACTTCCTTTCGCCTGCACCCCGCTGTACAAAGTCGAGGGTGAGGACTTTCTCTCGCCCCAACCTTGCTGAAAAAGGCAGAGGTAGGGGACTTTTCTCTGCCTGCACCCCGCTGTGTAAAGTCGAGGGTGAGGACTTTCTTCACTGAGTGGGTGCATGCTCCCAGGGGAGCACCAGGGGTGGCTGTCTAAGCGCACCCGCCAGGCGCATCCCTGCCTGCATGGTATCACCGCACGCCCTTTGAGTGGGCAACTCCTTTTTTTTTTCTGGTTTGGAATCATGCGGGGTGCATGCGTAACGCTCTTGCTGGGAGCCTGGGTCCCAGCTTAACATGTGTTAACAAGACCCCGATGACCAACCTTCTTCTGGAATCATGCGAGGTGCATGCGTAACGCTCTCGCTGGGAACCTGGGTCCCAGCTTAACGCGTGTTAACAAGACCCCGATGACCAATGCATCGACCAAGTACTTACTCCCGACATGCACCGACGGCTGATCTTGCTTTGGGACCACCGACGTCTGATCGCGCTCTGCTTCTTGGTGCTTAAACGCGAAGATGATGCCTTGTTACGGGGAAGAAGAGTTTTTCTTGTCGACCCCTCTTGCTTGCCCCGAGGTCATCAACCTTTAGGTCTTGGTTCCTCTTGGACGTTTCTCGAAATCTTCTCTTTCCTCTCTTGGTTTTGCTAGAACTCCCGAGTTCCCAAACTTTGGCCACCTGCACTCACTCCTGGGGTGAGGAGAACATAGGTCGGTGGTCCGTACTCGCGCCTGGAGCGAGCAGGCTCCACCCGATCCCTTGCACTTGCATCTGGGGCAAGTAGGACTTGAAACTGGAAAACATGTGCACACTTGACATACTGAAATCTTTTTTATTGGGTGGCCTCGTTAAAAACCCTCATCGGGAAAAGAGTGCCCCCTGATTTGCTCAACTATTTACAGCATATACATTGAGTGTGTGTACAGTGCAAGAACGCATCTACCTTACAACTTAACTGAAGTAGAAACTTAAGTGTGTAGCGTTCCATGTCTATGGGATAGGTGCTCCATCCAGGGTCTCCAGCCGATAAGCTCCATTCTCCAGCGCCTCAAACACTCTGTATGGGCCCTGGCGATGACCGACCTGGCGAGCACACCATTCTTCCAGCAACAACGAAAAGCTGTCCTTAACTTCAAACTTGTTCGCGCCTCCCAAGTTCTCCATAAGCTCGTCGCTTCCCCTTCGTTACACCATTCGCGAGGTGTGTTAAAGCGAACTAACTGGACTTCCTTGAACCTGTGCGGGAAACTCATGACCTCAAGTGCTTCTCCAATCCCTCTTTCTCCTGCAGACGTGCAGAAATCCCACACTATCTGGGGTCTGGCGAGGCTCACAGAAGCGTAACCCTCGTTCACCCAGGCCTTGGGATCGACTGGCGGATATACTAAGTCAACAGCTAGAGAGCTGGACTTCTCGCCTTTCTCTTTGCAACTTTCTATCGCCGAGCTTAAAGACTCTGCCTCAGCTTCCACCTGAGCTACCTGGGAGCCCCCCCAGCGTAGCATCTTCTATCACCTGACTTCCCCGAGCACAGGGATTTCATGCTGCTGATCACCTGCCTGGGACCCCGAAGCGTGATTACCCTGCGCCCCTCGCAGGTAATCGGTCAGGAGTCCTGCCTTCACCAACTCAGCAAGTTGACGCCCCAACGCCAGGCATGTGTGGAGTGTGTGTCCATAAGTCTGATGGAACTCACACCACTTGTCCTTCCTCTTTCCAAGTACCACGTCAGTTTTCTCTGGTACTCGGAGTCTTGCAGCCACGGCAGGGACGGCGATCAGCTCTGCCAACTCTATCACGAAATCATACCTAGGGGGTGTGTTGTTCTCCCTTGCACGCCCTTTGGGCTGGTCCTTCCTGGGTGTATATGGACGAGGCCTTCCCTGCGCCTTCCTCTCCTCCCTGGTCTCATACACCCGCACCTGCTGCTGTTGCTTCCCCTGACCTCCGCGCGGCTTCGTCGGCACAGTGCTGCCTCTCTTCTCAGAGACCTCCGTCTCTGCTACTATGTGCGCCACCGCTCGTCGCCGGATCTCAGCAAAGGTGGCGGGGTGGCTCCTGATGAGGGATTCACTGAAAGGACCAGGCAGCACGCCTTTCTTGAACGCGTGCACTAACATGTTCTCGTCTTTGCTGGGCAATCTTACCACCTGCGCAGCGAAACGGTTGAGGAAGTCCTTCAGCGACTCCCCCTGGTACTGGCGCACGTCGAACAAGTCGTAAGTCACCACCGGCGGCGCTCTGTTAACTATATACTGCTCCGTGAATAGCTTTGAGAACTGATGGAAGGAGGTGATGTGGCCCTCCGGCAAGCTCACGAACCACTCCATAGCCACTCCGCTCAGCGTGCTCATAAACATTTTGCAGTATACTGCGTCTGAACCTCCAGATAGCATCATCTGAGTGTGGAAGGCTGTCAAATGTGCTTCTGGGTCTTCCACCCCCGTGAACGACGCCTTCACTCCCACTAGGTTGGGGGGCACCACCGTGTTCATGATCTCGGGGGAGAAGGGCATAGGAAATGCTCTAGGGGGCGACGGCGGCATCGACGTTCTGTCTTCGAATACGCGCTCATTCTGCGCCTGCAACTCCCTACGCATCTCCTCGTTCACGCGGTTCAACTCTTCATTCCTGCTATGCGATGCAGTCAGCTCTGCATGCATCTTCTCCTGCTCAACTCTCGATGCCGCGACGTTCTCCTGCAACGCGCGCATCATCTCCATGACCTGCGCCATGGTCACAGTTCCTTCACCAGCAGGTGGTGAAGGTGTCGTTTGTCTGGTTCTTCTACTCATCTGTGCGATTTCCACTCTCGTTCTTGTGTATGGGGGCTTCGTTTTACTTCGTGCCCCACGGTGGGCGCCAAATGATCTCGCCGCGGACTCGAGCGTGGGGAGAATGCCTCGTCACTCCTTCATTTGGCTTTCTAACTGCTGCGCGTCCTGCAAGGAGGCTCCAGGAACCTTCGACGGGACTCCAAGCGGTGCCTGCAAAACACGCGAACGGCGCCTCTAGCGGCCGTTGTAGCTCCGACGCTCAAGTCAGGCAACGGGAACACCAAAAAGTCTCTCTCAGGTCTCTCTGTGTGAGACCGTGTGTGTGTGCCCTCAGTCCTCTTTGATTCGAAAACTGAGTGCTCTCGGTTTTGTGTTGTGTATTCTCAGGTCAAGATTGCATACCTGGTTTTGGTGTTCTTCTTCCTCATATAAACCCGTGTAGCCCCTACAGGCTACCTCTAGGCCACTTAATTACCCTGCACTGTCGTTTCCACTCCCCAGGGCTACCTTGCGTGCCAGCCTTCTTCACTTGAGTGCCAAGTCTGACAGCGGAAGCCGCGTGGGTGCCTCTGCACCCCTCGACTTCTGTGCCTATCTGCCCTACCTATTCTCTGGGAACATCTTCACTATCCACGTGGCAGACATGCAACCCACTAGGAGATTCTAACCTTGATGGGTTCTCGTCCCAGCAGGATTCTGCACCTAACTGCGTCTTCTCATCTTCCTGCGTGGTCGTCTTCGCGACTAAGGCCGCGCTCCCTGGCTCTGGGCACTTTACTGATCTTTGGTTGCGTTGTTCACATCGCGCGGCCGATGTCACCTCAACACACACCGATGACCGATGTGATTCTTCACGTCCTCGTGCTCTGCTTATGGAATCAGGCGAGGTCCTTGAGTAACGTTCTCGTTGGGAGCCTGGGTCCCAGTTTAACACGTGTTGACAAGGAACCCCGACGACTGATCACTCTGCATGCACTGATGACTGATCACAATGCATGCACCGATGACTGATCACTCTGCACGCACCGATGACTGATCGGTGCTTCGTCACTTCTCGCGCTCTGCTTCCAGGTGCTCAAGTAGGAACCGATCTTCTGTGGTGGTCACTCGGTAGCTGATCACTGATCGCCGTTCTTGAACGATCTCCACCCTGGTTCATCTGCTTTCTCGTGCCACACGTCACTCTGCGACTGACCCACGTCGTCATCAGCTGCTGACGTCATAGACTACCGATGACCGACCGGATCATTAACAAAAATAATAATTAATGTCAAAATAAACCCAATTATATAAATCTTAATTAAAATAATGAATTTATTTATTATTATAATCCAATAATGTATGATTAAAGCTATTGAGTGTGAATAAAATTATGCTCATCAAGAGGCAAGAAATGTGTGACTAGACACATGACACACTCTTATTTGCTCTTCTAAATCTAGGGTTTATTTTTAAATTTGAATTTTGGCTCTCTTTTGGACTAACCCTAGCACTATAAATAAGTTTGTTGGCCCTCTTGTATTTTTCAGCTTGAAAGAGAAGAGTTATGCTGCCCATTTTTTGCCATAAACACTTGTTCTTGAGCTCTCTCTAGGGTAGTCTCTTGTGTTACCTCCCTTATGCTCCTTCCTTGTGAGTTGGCGTCACCTCTCACTTTCCCAAACCCATTTTCTCAACTTCAAATCCAGATTATTCTACATCCATTTCCAGCAGTTTATGCAACTCCTCAAAAAATTACAAATCAAAACAATGCTAGAAGAAAAGGATGTTATCATCTTTCATCCTTAGGCCTGCATATGTCTACCCGTTTAACCCAAGCTATTTTCCTTCCCTCAGATCCCCACCCTCATACAAATTCCCTTAGTAATTTCTTGATTGTTTCAAAAATGCAAGATAGTACCCTTAAAAATTACATATAATATAGAGACAAGATCGTAATGATTGATTTGATGAGGCTCACTTTGCCTACAAAGGATAGGGTTGAAATGTTTTCTAAAAATATTGTTTGATTATGATTCAATTTGTGAAGTATTCATATTATAACTCTTTCATTTGATGTATAATGTTAGACACAACTAACTAACTCCATTTAATCATTTGTCTATGATATTTTCTCAATGACTTTAAGAAATGATTAGATTGTAATTCTTACGTCTAATAGATCACAATTGGTGCACGCTTGACCTAAGCTGATTGGTTGAAAAAATAGACTTAATGAAGTATTTTTTTTCATAAATAATTTTCAACAAGATTCATCTAATAAAATAAAATAAAATGTATCATCAACATCTCCTAACAAATATGATTAGACAGACATATTTTTTTAAATCTTATTATATCATCATCTCTTTTAGTCTAAACGGTCACATTAGACGCAAATTTTTCAACTCAACTAAATCACTTGATTAACGTATTTTCTTGTTTACTTTAATAAGTGATCATATCATATTTCTTGTGTCTAACCAACCAATACATATGCAAATTAAATACTTATTTTTAAAAACACTTTGATAAAACATTTTTAATATGTATTCTCACATTAACTATCCTTTTTTAATTAAACCCTACATCCTAAACCCTAAACACTTTGATAAAACATTTTTAGTATGTATTCTCACATTAACTCTCCTTTTTTAATTAATACAGACAATAATTTGCAATATAAAGGAGATAAGGAAAAGAGAAAACACACATAACAATTTATATTGGTTCATCTGTCAGAACAGATTACATCCAGTTCTAGAACCAATAAGTCAAGTTCAACTATTCAGACATATGCTATAAAGTACACTGGATTATTCTTTGAGCTTGCGAGAACTCCTGCTTAACCCATTGAGTATTATTTACTTAAGCCATTCTAGACTTAATGAGTATTTTTTGGGCTTGTAGCCATTTCTGACTCAACGAGTGTTCTTCCCAAAGCCATTACTGGCTTAACCGAATATTCTTTGGGGTCCTGGCCACTCTTGGTTAACATAAGGAAGGTTGAAGGTTTATATCACCATCTAATCATTTTATCTGACTATAGGGAGGATTACATCTCACGAAGAATATAAGTTTTAGGCTTTCTCTCCTAGTTCAAATTATGTATTTTCTCTCATCTTTCAACAAATACAAGGGTAAGCTTACTCTCCTAGGTAGCGAGATAAACACTCTCAATGTTTTCCATGATGTTCTCCTAGATCAATATATTTTGGTAGTGTTCTTGTTCTAAGCTTTAGGATCCTTTTCTAAAGCTTTTTGGATTGCTCTAGTATTTGGGCAACACTTTAGCACAATGCAAATATGCTCTCTCTTCTTCTTGATGATAGACTTTACATAGGCACTGGAAAAAGGTGGTCATTGAGAGACTGCTTATATTAGTTGAAAAACTTTAGTTCTTGTGATGACTTCTCTTTGTCTATCGAGCTTGAAAAAACTAATTGCATTTAATGCATTTCAACTTTACACAAAGTCCTTGATAGCTGACAATGCTTATCTCCCTAGGTTGCATAGCCTTTTGCACCAATTTATCATAAAAGTGCACACCGTACAGGCAGACAACTGGGTCATAGTTGAAATGTTCATTGTGTCAGGTGGTTGGTGACAAAGATAACTTTAAATATTTTTCCAAGACATTTAATATTGACTTTAGCATGCACCTTTAATGGATCTCTTTGGCAGACTAAGGCGGTGGATTTTTCTTGCATCCAAATAGTAAACATGTACACACATATATATTCAAATGGTATAATGTTATTTGTGTGTATCTTTTGATCTTATAAGCGTATGGTCCGATTATATAAATGTTATGTCAACCATAAGGAAGACTTGCACAATGTTGTTTCGTCTGTCAGAAGCAACACTTGCATCTTACATGATCTGTTTGTTGAACATCAATGGTCTTACAGAAGATGTATGGTGTGTTTGAACTTGGGTGATTTTCATAACTTAATCAAAGTGATAGGGTGTTGGATGCTTCCTCAACGGGTATGATGAATGAAATAAAAGATGTCTTATTTAAACAACTATGACCTATAAAGAGACCATGAAGAGAAATGAAATACATAAAGTTCAGTCTATGACATGAAATGTAGACTACAGGGGACTAGTACTGCAGTATAAATAACATTTGGGACTATGAGGGATACAAGGTAGGAAACTAGGTAAGCAGTAGGAAATAAGAGAATGGAGTTTTCTATGCGAGAGGCTACAGGTTAAAAAAGGTATTATGGCCCTTTGCTTATGTATTGTGGGTACAACTGTAAGTATACTCTTACAAAGGAAGTCCCAATACATGGTTCTCTTCACCTATTACTCTTTCACTCGAGGAAGCCATGAGGCAATAATAAAAAGTAAGTTAAGCATGTTGGAGGCACAAAGGATAACCAACTCTATAAAAGGATAACCAACTCTATAAGAGACTAACTTATTAGTTGCTCCCTACCCAAAGACAATGAAATTATGCAGCAACAACTTAATATGTTATTTACAAGCTAGTTAAGAAGTAGTTGTAGAATTTTTCTAACTTTTTAAGGGTGTTGTGGGTAGGCTTAGTAAACAAGTACATATTGTATAAACCAGTGGACATGCTGAATGGGGAGAGCTGATGTAAACAATGATGACCCTGAGTGATGGGATGTTCTTCATGACCATTTGTTCTTCTTGAAATATGAGGTAAAAAGGTGGTGGAAGCTATGGATGATATGGGTCAAGGATGGCTCATATAGAGCTATGGGTTCCTTGTAGGTGCATGAAAGGTGTGGAGAGTGATAGGTTAGGCCAAATCACTTGGAGGAAGGTGAAGATGAAGATCAAAGTGTCTAACCTAGAGAGACTAGACAAAGAGTAGAAGCTAGCATAATTTTGGCAGCATTTACTCATATAAATTGATCTTAAAAAAACATGAGCCAAAGCACCCTATTTATAGGAGATGGTGCCTTGGAGAGTAAGGAACAAGGGTAGGATGGGGAATACATAAAAGAGGGGGCTGCTAGGGTGTTGACTAAAGGTCAATGCAGCCCCTTAGCATGCTTCTAGAAGGTAGGGCTACATTCCTACCCTAAAAGGCCTAGGTACAAGCTAAATTGTTAAATACACCCCCTATTGTGCTAAATGAACCCTACTCTACTGAAATTACAAATAAACTGAAATTAATTGATGCTCAGCTCCCATGGCTTGGGCTCTACTCCTTGTGGTCCTCTGAGGGGCCTTTGAATATGTAAAGAAAAGTTTCTCTGCCATCAGTAGCAGAGTCCCAATCTTCTTAAATACTCTTTTCCATGGACCTAGTTGTTGGGCCTGAGCTTGGGCTTTGGCTTGGGCTTGGGCCTCTTCCATCACTGAGGGATCTGAGTAAACTATGTATATAAACTGTGGTTTATATTATTAATAAAAAATTATAAAATAGTTTCTAAATTGGTATATAATAAATTAACTATCAAGTTTTTAGTTACTAATATTTTAGATTCTAAATTAGTCTCTGAAAGACTAATAGAAACTAATTTAGAATATAAAGTAGTTAGTAGCTAAAACATTGGTAGCTAATGGTTAGATACCAATTTAGATACTAATAATTTTTTAGTATATAAAATAGTCTCTATTTTAATTAATATAGTGATTAATTATTTTAATTTATAAAATTAATTTTTATTTAATAATTGTCTTATAGTATATGAATTGGAACATTGCAAATATTTCTGTTTAATATAACTCTTTAAATATGAAAACAAACTAGTTTTTAATATATTATAAGTAATTTTTCACTTTTCAACTAAAATCAAAATCAGGAGATGGTCCAATTTATACATAATGAATACTTAATGATAAAGAAAAAAAAGTCAAAACCATACTTCTTTTATTTTTCACGATAAGATGAATCTTAGTAATGCTAATATAAATCAAAGCTGTAAAATTTATCCTTTTTTATATTTAATCTCTCTGCTGCTTTCTAATTTCTTTCTGACTTTCTGTTTTGTCAATTGTAAATTGTGACGTTTATTGATTTCTTAGTGTCAGAGTTGATGAGCAAAACTCCATTTCTTTCTCGTCTACTCTCACAAACTTCTCTTTGCATTATCACTACTATTGTTAATTCCATTATTTCATCATGTATATATTGAGATCTCTAAATATTGCAAGTAAATTTGACAATTTTTTAGAGAGTATTAGCATTCATAATCGGTCATTATTAAACAAAACTAGAGAATAAATCATTAAACAATAAAATAATTTGATATGAAAAGTGTGAATTTTTTATAATATAACAATTTCACATTTTATCATATTCTAATCATTTTTTCATAAAATTTTTTTATTTTATTTTTCTAGGGATGGTCTACAAACAATTGTATTCAATATATTTTTTTTATCATCTTTCAAATTTTATTTTTTAGTGAACATTATAAAAAAATCATTAAATAAAAACTAATATTAGAGAAAAAAAATAATTAATTAAAATCTAAAGGAGTAAATACCTAAAATCTTAATAGTTAATGTTAGATATCAATTTAGAAACTATTTTATATACTTTTATTAATAATATAAATTTTTTTAGATATTAATAATATTTTATTTTATAAAATAATATCTAACTTAGTTAAGATAGTAATTAATTATTTTTTTTCTCTAAAATTAGTTTTTATTTAGTGATTTTTTCAGTGGAATATTATATACCATATAAACCACTTAATCATTTTGAAGTAGATAATTTATAGATATAGATATTTAGTTTATTTAATATTGTTTTAGATATAATAATCTTAGGGTATGATAAAATTGATCAAGATTTGAGTGAAACATAAAATATGAAATATAAAAATCAAGAAGATTCAAATGACACTATATATATCTTGAAAGAATAATAAAACTCAAGATATATCAATGAACAAGGATATTCGAGAAGACACAATTATCTCGAGAAAAGACTAATACAAGAAAACACACATTACCTTTAGAAGAAACCAATTTGAGAAGATTTACGAAGCGAAGATCAATTAAGTAGACAAAAAATAAACTCAGAAACTTGCTCAAGAACTTATTTGCTTTTTAGGTGTAACGTGGAGGTTGACAGAAGTTTTATTTTTTCAAAATGTGAATGCTATTAATTTTTACATTATAAATAGAATGTAGTAGGTCTTTTATAAAGGAATAATACATTTGTAAAACACAGCATCCTGATGCAATGCCTATGAGTAGAACAAACTACATTCAGTGTATGTCTTCAATTTCTTTTCCCTTGTATCTCTTTATTTAAATTTTTTTCTTTTCTTCTAACTTCTTTTCAATTTGTTTCTCCTACTTATATTCCGAAGAAGTATTGTAAATTAACGTAATATTCGTACTATAAAAAATTCTTATATATTGAAATGAATATATATATATATATATATATATATATATATATATATATATATATATATATATATATTTTGTAATATCATGGGTCGAGTTCGATATTGCACATTATCATATCACCTGTCGATATTTATATTTAAGGCCAAATCAGCGCAAATCAGGTAATCCCAGATAATCAGTCTTTAAAGGAGAAAATATTTATTATTCAATTAGGTCAAATACAGAACGGATAGGGTGGAGATTTTAGTATATATTAGAAAATGTACAAGAAAGAAAGACAGATTATACACTAGGTAAGAGTTCCATATTCTAAGTTATACTAAATGTTTTAGGTTTGAGATCGTCAATACTCTTGTCTGAAACATTTTGGTGCCCACCGTGGGGCAGGAAAAATCAATCATGTTTTGATCATCAGGAGGGCAACACAACGAACTACAACAGAAGAGGAGACAAACGGAGCACCACCACCTGATGCAACCCAGGCTCTGATGGAGACAATGAGAAAGCAAACTGAAGAGCGAGTGGAGGAGATCAGGAGGACTTAAGGAGGGAAAACACACAAGTAAGGGAGATGATGGAAGAATCGATCAGAGTACAAGAACGACTTTAGAGAATGAACGTAGAGCTTCAAAGGCAAATTAACAGTAAGAACATGGATGGTCGGCCAGAGGAGGATGTTGATACAACCCAATTATCCAAACAGATGACCAAGGACACAAGAGACAATTCACACTGTGATCAATCATCTCAACATTCAAGACAAGGCCACACCAAATATCAGAAGGACCTCAGCAGAAAAAGAACTAGGCATGCAAGACAAAAATGTTTATAAATAAATTGGACTCACTTTTCAATTTTTGGAAAGATATTAGATTGGGATTCAATTCATATAAACACTTGCATTCTATGTTTGGAATTAAATCAGCCACTACTCAAACAACTTCTAATTTATTTTTAGTTCTTCACAATTAAAATCAAAGCCAGTAGAATGGATTTAAGACTCCTAGAACACTAAGAACATAAGACTCAAGCAAAAGATGTAAGAAAAAAAATTGACACAAAAAAATTCAAAAGCAGAATTTAAATTTCTTAATGAATAAAAAATAGAATTGTAAATGACAAGGAATTTAAAGACTGAATTGAAAGGTGTTGAATTGTAAAGCAGAATTAAAATTGTTGGAAGATAAAAGACATAATTGAAATGTGCTAGAATTTTAAAGCATAAAATCAACTTTGAAAAGATAAGCATAATTAAAATCATGCTCTGAATACCACATAATGTAAGTTGATTTTAGATTGGCACATTTTAGAGGTTACTCTTTCGTTTATGATTTTTGAGATTAACAATTTAAGGTGAGAATCCAAAGAAGATCCCCACTGGACACAAACTTAACCAAGTGGTTAAGTAAGTGTGAAGGTTCACTTCTAGAGGGCAAAGAGAAAAACACAATATGGTGATTATGATGACGAAGGTAAATTGCGGAAATGGAAAGAACATAAGATGAAGAAAGACAAGTGATAACCAAAATTAAAAGACAAACATGATATCATAAAGAGGAATGGAATGGATGGCGCAAAAGGAAGATAAAAAGAGGAAGGGATGAAGAAAGCTTATGGAAGAAGAAGAGATGTCATGCCACTTGGAGAAGGAGGCACTCAAAGATGAGTGGTGAAAGAGATGCCACTTGAAATGCTCACACACTCAACATAAGACCCACTATGAGAACTCTCAAGTCTCACAAAAATATTTCTACAAAGTTTCTTTACTATCAAAATCCAATGTGTGAATACATGAGGCAGAGCACCATATTTACAGGGAGGGGTGACTTGGAGAGCAAGATGAAGGGAAGTAGAAATGGAATGGAAGAGGGGTGGCCTAGGGTTGTTGACCATGGTCAAAACCGCCCCTTAGGCAGAACTTCTAGAAGGTAGGTTAACCTTTCTAAACCTAGGTGCCTTGTCTTGAAAAAGTGGGCTTGGTACAAGCCCATTTCGCTAAGTACACTTCCATTTATGCTATATGAACCTACTCTAGCTTATTCTTCTATTTGAACCCCCAAAGTGAGTCCAATTTATTTACAAGCATTTTTGTCTTGTAAGAAGACTAGAAGAAAGAACATTTGATGTTCTGGTTTATGCTCAGTTCTTCTTCTACTAAGGTCCTTATAATATTTGGTGAAGCCTTGTCTTGAATGTTGAGATGACTGATCACAGTGTGAATTGTCTCTTGTGTCATTGGTCATATGATTGGCTAATTGGGTTGTATTAGAAGTGGAGCCAGACTTTCAACCATTTTTGGAGGAATTTTGAGGGAACCAATTCCTCCGAACTATGTTTTTCCAAAAATCAGATCGTTTACTGGGAAGCAAGATCCAAACGCCAATATAAAAATTTTTATGACCCAAATGTTGATTTGCGGAGGATTAGATGCGGTGCGATGTAAAATGTTGGCAGGGACGTTGGTCGACACAACATTGGATTGGTTCAGTACTTTGCCAGGAGGATCTATCACCTCTTTGGAAATATTTACCAAACTAATTATTGCTCATTTTGCGGCAAACAAGGGAAAGCCTTTAGAGACAGCAGATCTGTTTGAGGTCAAACAATCAAAGGAGGAATCTATAAAGCAGTTTTTGCGTCGCTTTAATGAGGTGGTAGTGAAAATTCCCCAATCAAATGAAGGAATGTTTGCAAAAGCCTTTATTTGAGGGCTTTGGGCAAGAATGTTTGATGGATCGCTGGTGCAAAGAAGGCCAGAAGACATGGCGGCTATCAATCATAGGGTGACATCTCATATTAAAGCAGAAGAATTTACCATTAAGAAGAGGTAGGAAGAAAGGAGGAATGAGGGGGCAATAATAGGAATATGACTTATTGATAATAAAGGAGGACCTTTGAAAGGAAGAAGAGAAGAGCGGGGAACCATCGATCATTATGGAGGTTTTAAACCTTTCAATAAAAGAAGAGGAGAAAGGTTTGAATGGGCCCCACCAAAGCTGACAGTGTCTTAGAAAGAAATTGTCAAAGATATGAATACAACTAGGCTTTTTCATTTTCCAAAAAAAAAAAAAAGAACAACAAAGTACATGGGCGGAGACAGAAACGTGTGGTATTATTTTCATATAACATATGGACATTACACCGAAAATTGTTATACCCTTTCAAGGAAAATCGAGGGGTTGCTAAAGTAGGGTCTGCTTCAAATCTTTAAAACCAAAGATGGGGAGGAGAAAGGTGAAAGAATAGTGGAACAAAAGGAGGATCAAGCAGGGAAGGAAGGAGGAGATAAGGATGTGGGGGATAAACACGAGAAACCGATAATAGGCGAGTTGAACACCATTGCAGAACAATTTTTGGGAGGAGGCGTGTTGAGTGCATGTCAAAAAAGATATGTTTAATCGATGATGCATCTGACAACCGAAAGGATACAAATGTCATCTTTGAATTTCACAGAAGATGATTTGAGGGATGTTTTTCCCCCATGATAACGATCTTATTGTAATATTGATGTTAATGAGGAGTCAACGAATTCACAAAGTATTAGTGGACCAAGGGAGCTTGACAAATGTCCTTTTTTAGGATGCTTTTGCTGTTGTGGGAGGATCATTGGATGATTTAGAACCTTATGACGGGGTGTTGGTTGGATTTTCGGGGAATCTAATTCAAGTGCATGGTTATTTAGAGCTTAAACAACTTTCAGAGAAGAAAAAGAAGCCAAGAAAATTACCATAAGGTACATGGTTGTAAATACTCCCTCCTCTTATAATGTGTTGTTAGGAAAACCGATAATAAATAAGTTGGGGGCAGTAGTATCATCAATTCATATGAAATTAGTATATCCCACTAATGAAGAGACAATAGGAATGATAAAGGTAGACTAAATGGTAGTGCGAAAATGTTATGAAGGTAGTTGAAAGAATAGAAGAAGATGTATGCATGTTGAGAAAGGAGTGTGGAATGTAGAGGGAGTAGAATTAGATCCAAGATGGACTATGAAGAGTGATCACAACTGATGGAGGACATAAAAACCATAAATCTAAGTGAGGGAAGGAGTGTAAGGATAGGTAGCAAGATGGACGGTGAAATAGAAAGAAGGTTGTTAGAATGTTTGAGGGAAAATGTGAGTTCCTTTGCATGGTTGGTGTACACATGATGGGAATCGACCCAGACTTTATCTGCCATCAGTTGTCCATTGATCCAAAAAATTAAACTGATGGTACAATGAAGGAGGAAGTTAGGAGAGGAGAAGTAGATGGTAGTGCACCAAGAAGTCGAAAAGCTTAAAAGTGTTGGTCACGTTAGGGAGATATAGTATCTGACCTGGCTAGCAAATGTGGTTTTAGCAAAGAAGAATAATGGCAAGTGGAGAATGTGCATGAACTTCACAAATCTAAATAAAGCTTGTACTAAGGATGCTTATCCTTTACCGAATATCGATTCATGGGTCGATGGAGTGTCGTGGTGTTAGCTGTTAAGTTTTATGGATGCATATTGAGGATATAATCAAATCATAAAGCACCCAAAGGATGAAGACAAAACGACATTTAGGGGGAGCCTGTCAAATTTTTGTTACACGGTAATGCCTTTTGGGTTGAAAAATGTTCGGGCAACTTATCAACGTTTGATGGATCTACAGTTATATGGTTATTGTATTTGAAGAGCTAGTAAGGGATACTTTACACCCTCTTGGAGGGAATGATAGGAAGGAATGTATAAGCATATACAGACGACCTGGTGGTAAAATCTATAGTGGCCAGTGCCCATGTGGAAGACCTTAAGGAGTTATTTTAGGCTTTGGATAAGTAAAAGTTAAAATTAAATCCAAAAAAATGTGTTTTTGGTGTTAAAGTGGGAAAGTTCTAAGGATTCATGCTGACTCAAAGGGGAATTGAGATGAACTCTGAGAAGTGTGGATAAATCATCAACATGCGGAGCCTGACCTTAATCAAGGAGGTGCAACAGTTAATAGGGAGAATGGCTTCACTATCCAAGTTTATTCCAAAGGTAGGGGAAAGGTCGTATCCATATTTCCAATGCCTTCTAGGGAATGAACATTTCGCATGGATGTGTGAAGGAGCTGTCCAAAAGTTGAAGGAAATGCTGACAGCACCACCAATCTTGATAAAGCCAAAAAGAGGTGATCTTGTTTACTTGTATCCTTGTGTAGCAGAAAGGGCAGTTAGCATGGTTATAATACAAGAAGTGGAGAAGGATTATAGGTCCATCTACTTTGTGAGCAGAACGCTTTAGGGTGTTGAGTTGGGATATCAGAAATTGGAGAAAGTTGTGTTAGCCATTTTCATCACCGCAAGGCGTTTAAGGTATTATTTTCAAAATTTTTAGATCATTGTTAAAACTTATTTACCTGTCAAACAAGTGTTGCAAAAACTAGATTAGGCGGGAAGGATGATGAAGTGGGTTGTTGATTTATCGGAGTATGGGATTTTATTTGAAAATAGAGGTTAGTTAGAACCCAAGCTCTTGTTTCGTAGTTGAATTAACACCTTCGAGAGACAAGCAGTCAGGAGATGCTTTGGGAAGGTGGATTCTATCAATAGATGGTGCATCCAATCTTCTAATGAAGTGGAGCTGGAGTAATACTAAAAGGGCCATATGGAGTATTGATTGAGCAATCATTAAAGTTTTCCTTTAAGGCGAGCAATAATCAAGTGAAATATGAGGCTTTGATCGTAGGAATGTGCTTGACAACTGATATGGGATTCAGGAGAATGATAGTAAGAAGCGATTCTCAATTAGTAACAGAGCAAGTGGCCGAGAATTTTCAGGCAAGAGATCCACATCTAGCAAAATATTTAACAAAGGTACGTTTGATGACAACTATGTTTGAAGAGTTCAATTTGGTGTACGTTCCACGAGATCAGAATGCTCGGGCAGATTAACTGGCGAGCATGAAAAGACCTGGTAACCCCAGATTGGTCATACAAGAAAACTTAGAATCACCAAGTGTAACTGTGGAGGAAATATTAGAAATACAGAGAGAACAAAGTTGGATGGATGTGTATATAAAATGACTAAAAAATGGGGAGGAGCTTGCAAATCCAAAAGAGCAAAGTATCTTGAGGAAAAATACAACAAGGTATGTTTTGACTAACAAGGTATTATACAGAAAGGGGTTTTCGATGCCTCTATTAAGATGTGTTGATAAGTCCAAGAAGGATAGAACCATGCAAGAGATACATGAAGGTGTCTATGGGAGCCACATCGGTGGATAATCTTTGGCATCAAAGGTTATTAGGGCAGGCTTCTTTTGGCCAACACTAAGAAAGAATTGTCTTTCTTATGTAAAGAAGTGTGACAAATGCCAAAGACATGCAAATCAAATAGGTGCACCAGCTGAACAATTATACTCTAGTTTCTCCATGGCCTTTTTATAAGTGGGTGATCGACATATTGGGGTCTTTCCCAATAGTTGTAAGGAAATTTAAGTTCATTGTGGTTGCCATTGAGTATTTCACGAAGTGGGTGGAAGCAGAACTGTTAACAACCATCACAATAGGAAAGATATCCAAGTTCATATGGAAATCAATCATATGTAGATTTGGCACGCCAAAGGAGTTAGTATCAAACAATGGAACACAATTTGTAAGTCGGAAAGTCAGACGTATGCGTGAAGGATTGGGAATTCGACAAGTGTTTTCGTCACTAGAACACCCACAGACAAATGGACAAGTTGAAGTTGCAAATAGATAATTCTACAAGGTTTGTGAAAAAAGATAGGGGCAGCCAAAGTAAGATGGGTACAATTTCTACCTGAGGTAATATGGTTATACCACACTACAGAGCAATCAACCACAAAGGAAACGCCTTTTGGGTTGGTTTATGGTAGTGATTCAATGTTGCCCATTGAGTTGGAAATACCATCCAAGAGAGTGGAAGATTTTTTGGAGAAAGAATCGGAAGCATGAAGGCTTTTTCATTTAAATACAATAGACGAGTTGAGGAACAAGGCCAAAATACAAGAAGCAACTCAGAAAAGGAGATTGGAGGCAAAGTACTTGAGCAGGGTGTACCCAAGAGAGTTCAAAGAGAAAGATTTTGTTTAAAGGAAAGTAGGGGAAGCAAACATGGATAGCAAGTTATCACCAAAATGGATCGAGCCTTACCGAGTTTGAGAAGTGATCAAAAAAGGAGCATACTGTCTGGAAATACTAAATGGTGGAATCATACCAAGGACTTGGAACGTGGCCAATCTGCATTTCATTATAGCTAATTAAACATATATGAAGTTTTGTGAAGTTTTATTTTGATTTTTTTTTGTTTACATTGAGACGATTTGATTTACTCATAATTTATGATAAACATGGATTATTCAAGATATTATGAGTTTGCAATTTATAGGAGACCAATAATGGTCCAAAATTAAAAGCAGAAAAAACCATGCAAGAGTGAAGACCCTGCATGGTGTCAAGCACGACCTCGATCCAATTCAAAAAAACTATGCAAGGGTGAAGACCCTGCATGGTGCCAATCATGAACTCGATCCATTCATCCGAAGAAAAAATCATGCAAGGGTTTTAACCTTACATGGTGCCGAGTACAACCTCGATCGAATATAAAAAACTATGCAAGGGTGAAGACTCTGCATGGTGCCGAGCATGAACTCGGTTCATTGATCCGAAGAAAAACCATACAAGGATCTTAACCTTCCATGGTGTTGAGCACGACCTTAGTCCAATACAAAAAACCATGCAAGGTGAAGACCCTACATGGTGCCAAGCATGAACTCGGTCCATTCATCAAAAGAAAAAACCATGCAAGGGTCGTAACCCTACATGGTGCCGAACATGACCTCGGTCCAATAAGAAAAAAAAACATACAAGGTATGAGGATTTACAATTATGTTTAAACATGAAAAGTGTGTTAGGTTTATGACATGAGTAAGCCAATTGAAAATAGTTTGATATTTTGATCGTACGTGGCGACCAAACATAAGGTCGATCTACATAAAATAATCATCTAAGGATTTATAAATGTTTTCAGAAGAAGACCGACCATGATAATTCATGAGCCTTTAGGCCAATTTTATCATCACATGTAAGTCCATAATTAGTATAGTGTCACCCCAAAATTAAAAATGTATGTCTGTTCGGGAAACGAGCAGAATAGTCATAACAAAATATAAGGCATCGTGTTTCGTAGGTTTTTGGTTTATAAAATTTTCAAAAGAATTTTCAAAGAGTTCACTTAGATACGACGTACATATTATGATCAGATACAAAATGAGTCAAATACATTAGGACATACATATTGCATGATTAAAATTGTTCAAGTTAGGATATACATACATATTACAAATTGAAAAATTGTTCCAATAGTTTAACAAAATAAGTAGGAAACATGATCTTCCCATCAACGACACTCTTGAATGGGTCGAAGACCGACGTGTCAATATCAAATTGCACTACTTTGAATTGCTCAATTGCTTCGCTAAAGCCTTCCACAAAGGATCGGGAAATTGCATCCTTAGCAGCCTCTAAGGTTGTGTCCAAAGTTAATATTTTGTCTTGAAGGATGCTCTCAGTAGACTCCCAGGCTCGGTTTGTGGCTTGACACTCTTCTCGATGACGAGCATAGTCTTCAATAGTCCTTTGAAGCTTACCAAGAGCATTGTCCCTATCCTGAGCCATGTCAGCAAGTTTGGCTTCAAGTTGGCATCTTCGAGTTCCTTTCTCGACTTCTGAGTCTCTTTAGCATCTTGCTTTAGCTGGTTCTGTACCATGTGATCAAATGCAAACAAAATCTCAGGCCATGATGACTTCTGACCTTGAATAGTAAGCGCATTATCCCCTTTCTTGCACGATCGGGCAGCCGATGAGCCTTGGTGATGGGAGGAGTTTTCTTCTAAGTCAATATGATCGTTCGTAGGGCGAGACACAGATGGACGCTTCCTCTTCAAAGTCATAGTAGTCGTCTTCTCAAAATCCGCAACAATAGGGGTGACGTGGGGTTTTACTTGAGCGCTTCTAGATCGGCGAGCCATTTCAGCTTTAGTCAGCAACATGGTGTTTTCTAAAAATAGAGCATACAGTAAGATATTAAGGAAACGAAAAAGAAAACAACAAACATAGTAAAGAAGGCAAGTTGCATAGTGATGCCTAACATGAAAACTTTTTATATTAAAAAAAAAAGCAAACGTAGTAAAGAAATGTACCAATGTAGACTTTAAGATCATTGGGTCGATACTTGAGCTTTAAAAGTACTAGAGTTTCAAACAAAACCCCCATGTCATCGAGAATTTTGCAGTCACTTAATTCACTATTTTCTAGATCTTCGGGGGATTGAGAAGGTTGACACTGAGAATGGGATGACCAGTATAGAGGGAACCCTTCTAATAGATCAGGATTATGATCGGATTTTTAAACTTTAATAAACTTTACTTTGAAAGTCTTATACGATGATTGAAAAAAAGTCAATAACCTTCGACCTTTGACTCCATTCACAAAAGCCCAAGAGGTTCGTTTTGAGGTTTAATATTCAAAGAAATAGAAAAACATGTTAAAGCTCGAAAAAAAACCGAATTGATTACACAAAATATGAAAGGCTCGTATGAAGGCCCTACTATTAAAGTGAAGTTGAGCAGGGTGACATTCATAGTGTTTAAGATTTCTTTTTCAAAGGTACTAAAAGGAAGTCGGATACCGAGTTTGGTAAACAAGGTTTCATAGAAAAAGAAAAAATGAGGCTCATTTATACAGTCTTTAAATATCGGCTCTTCTGGTTTACAAGGCACAACAAGAACGTCTTTTTCAGAACCAGTACGACTAAGTGCTTGGGCTTAATGGAGTTTTTGAATTCTTTCAACAAACATAAAAACAGAAACTTCACGAAGAATGTCAATTTTAGCCCAAGGATACACAAAATAATTTATGAGCTTAAGGAACAAAATTTAAAACATACAAAGCCAGACAAAGCAAGCAGAGGACGAATACGAAAGCATACCTGGGAGCATGATTTGTTGTTGGATGAAGGGAAGAAGGAATAAATGATGGTGAAGCACATAAGTGAAGAGGAGGAAAGGATACTTGAAGAGGTAAAGTAGTAGAGTGAGGAAGAAGAAACATCTGAAGCAATGAAGAAACCGCCAAGTTTGAATGTCGCCAATATAAGCTTGACACATGGATAGCAGGTACTTTGAAAGACATGTAATGCGACGCTCGAAAGAAGGAATAAATGAGGTGTGCATATCTATAAAGTGTACAAGGTCAGTTGGTGATCAGAATTATATCAATACAACTTAGTTATAGCCTCATTAGCTTATGTATAAGGATAGAGGGCATGTAGCATCGTGGGCCGAGCTTGGCATTCATAATTACTTAAGTTGTTTGGAGATCGTCAGTTTAAACTTAAGCTATATTGGGTTACACCTAAGGCTAGGGGACTGTAGCGTCATGGGTCGAGCCCGATATTGTGCATTATCATATCGCTTGTCAGTATTTATATTTAAGGACATTAATGTTGAATCAGCGCGAATCAGGGAATCCTAGATAATCAGTCTTTAAAAGGAGACAACATTTATTATTGAATTAGGCCAATAACAAGGCCAGATACATAGGATGGAGATTTTAGTATATATTAGAGAGTGTACAAGAAAGAAAGACAACACACTAGCTAAGAGTTCACATATTCTTGACTAATGTTCTAGGTTTGAGATATATATATATATATATATATTAGAAAATTATGTTGTTTTTATCAATATAATCATTACTTATTTAACATTACAAAAAAAAATTAGTTGTATTAACAGATTATTACTCACGCGTCTAAATCTGTTAATAAATTCAGTATTATCTATTGATTATTATCCACAAACCTGATTACTACAACTTATTAATATTAATAATATTTTATTAATATTAAAATATTAATAATTGTTAATATTATTAATATTCATAATATTTTATTAATATTAATTATAACAGTTATAATATTAAGTATAATCATAATAATAATGATAATATGACAACAAAGATCGTCTGGTAGAGTGTTTAAAGATTATTTGTTCACTCAAGGGACTTGGGTTTGGGTGCCTCTAACAACAATTTGTTGCTAACATTAATAATAATTATCATAACATAAGTAACAATCACAAATAATTACATAAATAATAATCTTAAATAATAAAGAAATTAAACACTAACATTAATAGTAATCATCATAACATAAGTAAAAATATATATAAAAAAAAGATGCAAGATTACCTATAGATTGGAGTTGGTGGATAATTTGTGGATAATGCAGACTTCGAATTTTTGTTGTTACCTACAAATTTTTCCATAAATAAATCCAATTTTTATTGTTTGTAATGTGAATCCAAATATCTATATTATTTTATGAATCATTTAATAATATTTGTAGAAATAATCATGAGTTGAAAATCAAATTTTTTTATCAATAAAGAATAAATTAATAAATAGAAGCATAAGTGGCATCCTCCAATCCTTTACAAAAACAAGTTTGAGGCGAGAAAGTCCTATAGCGACAAACCACCTAGTGTAATTGAAGCACCCGTTGAAAACCAAGTTATTGTTATCCATTGTTAGGAATTCCCTTTTCACTTCAAACAAATTGTACATCCAATAGAAATCTTCATAATCTTTCATGATGAGTGTAATGGTTCAATATCATGATTTGTTGTATTAATTGTTTAATATACATATGTTTTATTGTAATATTTTTATTATATGCGTTTATAAAGGAGTAAAGTTTTGAATATTACTAATAATATGAATAAAAATAATAACACTAGTAATAGTAATAACTAATATGAAACAAATGATGGTTTCATACATTGAAGATTTATTTTTTTTATTTTTATATTTTTTTAATTGTGCTAGTTATATAATTAATTGTTTGTTCATATACATGTAATCATACACAAGAATTACATAGTAGTGTATTTTGGTTTGTTTTAAAGAAAATCCAATTAGGAAATGAAAAACTTATTACAAGGATAATTTTAATGTTTTTCATTACATCAGATAACTAAAAGTGTATTCTGACTAACATATGTCCTTATTGTAATTAGAGTTGTGGTTGATACAAATATTTTAAGTGGAAGGAGTAAAACAAGGTAACTATAATTCATGTACCTTAAGGTTAGGAACTTTTAATCCATACACTAATTATTTTAATTATGAAAATAATTTTGTCACTTGTTTCTCATTTAGTCTAATAGACAAGTGAATTCGTTCAAATGTGGTTACTACATCATGTACTGGATGAGAGTCATCATTTGTTTGAGTATTATTGATTCCTGGATGGAGGTAAAACATTTCAAACATTTAGAAAAGTGTATTTTACTTTTTTTACTATTTCATAATAACATGAGTCAAATGTTTTATGTCTTTAATGATCAATCTTCATGCTTCTAAGATTTATTTTAACAAAAAAAGAATTAATAAATAAGAAGTATTTTAGAGATACCTCAACCCTATTACAAAAAGGCAAGTTATATATTTGCATAACCTCCAAAAAATAGCAAAGGTCAACAAAATATATCATAACAAGTACTCCAAAAAAATCACTCACAACACCATTCAACCCACACAAGTTAACTAGTGGAGTTGTATGACTGGCAACAGAAACCCCATCCATTAGATGTATAAAATTTCAACATCAGAAGCATATGGGAAAATAGGGAGAAATTTCTTCAAAGATTCATAATACCCCTCCATAACAAAAGCAGCCCAACATGCACAAGTATACTGCAACAGCTACACAGTAGTGCCCCAAAAAACAGGTGCAGAATCTCCACTATTGTTATGTCCCTTATTTTACTTCTGCCCATTAACTTATAATTAGATCTGCGCCATATAGTATATGATCACACTGGTATCCATGTACCTTCCCCACCCCTGAGGTCAACAAACTTCATTTCCATGCTCCCAATATGACATGCAACAAATAAGATAACAATGATCAACCTTTCTTCTCCAACATAGATAGGGTAGTTAGGTTTATTATCTTGTTTAGCTCATTTTTAGGTTAGATAAGACTTTTCTTTTATTGAACTTTTAGTACAAGTGTTTGGGTTATATTGTATGTATATTTAGACGATTTATTATGTGTATTTTAGGTTATAGTTTTAAGCTAAAACTAACTAATTTTTTTTTCTAAAAATGACAATGTTTATGTCGAACAATGTATTGTTTGACATAAATTTGTGTTGGAATAGGCCATATGTGATGTAAATTTACTTTAGATATGGCCAAGCCTGACATACATTTATGTCATACAATGCATACTTAAACATTACTCTATAATTAATCCTTATCTAATATCCATTTACATCTATTATGGATTAGTCCAACGTAGAAATGCACTTTTTACATTAGGTAAAATGTCTGATGTAAAGTTACATCTCTCGCACCCACAACAAATTGTTACATGGCGTAATTAGCCCTAAAATTTTGAATATAAGGCATCTTTTATAATAGTGCTAAAGAATTTAACTCTATTATTTGAACCATCATATATCCAAAATATTTTAAAAAATAAAATCTAAAAAAAATCAAGATTATGCCTTGAAACACCTTAATACCAATAAATTTTAATTAAATAATTTTATCTTAAACTTTGTAGTTAAATTGAAAGTTCTCCTTATTTAATACATCATTCATATAAATTAAAATTAATTGAACCATATTTTAAAATGTAATGAAACTTAAATTATTTAATTATTTTCTTCTTGTAAAATTTTGAAAAAATATACAAATAATAGAGGTAATATATATTTATAATTAAATAGTTGAATTGATAAATTTTATAGTTTTATAAAGTTATAGATGGTTTAATAATTAACACCAATATAATTTCATCTCTCTTCCCATATAGAATTTAATCCTCCATTTCATCTTTCTTCCCATACCAATAGAATTTAATCCTCCACTTATGTATGTAATTAATTTAAGGGAGGGTTAAATATGATTTTTGTCTCTATACTATAATGCAAAATTAGTTTTTGTTCCTAGTCCAAACTTTAGACCTCCTAGATACTTGTAATAAGGAAACTATTGGAATGAGTCCTTACCAATTCTTTTTTTTTGACGTAACAAATGAATTTTCTGTATGGATTATATTATAATATTATAACATCCACGTCAGCAATAAATCAGCATAAAATATTTTAACATCGTAGTCTGCACTAAAAATGTAAAAAAAAATGACAATGACTCATTCTAATAGTTTTCTTACTACAATTATCCACGAAGTCTAAAGTTTTGATTAAGGACAAAAATCAATTTCGCGTGAAAGTACATGAATAAAAACATATTTAACCCCTAATTTAATGATGTTGTTTTAGGTTAACATTTTCAATCATTTTTTTTAAAATAATGATAATCCCTTAATTACTTGGTTTTAAAATCCTTTATTACATTTGACATATATTAAATAATGTTAATAACTTCTTTTGCAAGATGTTATAAGGCAAACAAACAACAACTTACCCTCTTTATTCCAAAACTAATGATAAAAATATATAAATTGACACTACAAGAAAATCATCAAATAGAAACTAATTTTAGATACCAAAATAATCAGTTATTATATTGACTAAATTACATATCATCTTATGAACTAAGAAAATTATTGATATCTAAAGTAGTTTCTATTATTAAAAAAAATTATAAAGTAGTTTCTAAATTGGTATCTAATCATTAGCTACCAAAGTTTTAGCTACTAACTACTTTATATTTTAAATTAGTCTCTATTAGTTTTTTAGAAACTAATTTAGAATTTAAAATGTTAATAGTTAAAACCTTGGTAGCTAATTTAGATATCAATTTAGAAATTATTTTATAAATTTTTATCAATAATACAAACCACTTTATATATTAATAATTTTTTAGTCTCTAAAATAGTATCTAATTTAGTCAATATAGTGATTAATTATAGTGAGAATATAATTTGGTATATAATTATAGGGATATATTTATAAATAAAAAAATAGTATATAATAATAAATATAGAAAAAATAGTGAGGATTTTTTTTTACAGAAATAAAGTAATTTTTTCTTTTCTATTACTAAATTAGAATCGCTTTTTAATATTAAAAAAGTCATTTCAATATACATGTATTTATTGTAAAGAAATCATATCAACGCGACAGAATGTTTTCAACTTTCTAAAGCAATCACATTTGGATAATAAGAAACAACAACTACTTCAATTTCGTCAAAAATTCAAATAGTGACATTAGTAATACAAAGGAAGACCCTTGAAAATTGTTAGAAAAAACATTAATAACAAACAAAAATAATACTTTGACAACTATGGTAGTTATATACAATCCTGATGTGACAGTTTTAATAAAAAAAATATATAAAAAAATTAATTTGTAATTAAATAATATAAAAAATATTAAAATAATAATGTTGGTAGTTGTACGGTGAGTATAAAGAAAAATGGATTGTGAATTTATCATCCTATAACAAAATCAACTATTATAAACTCATTTGATGAGAGAAGAATAGAGTGGAAATATAAGTGGTCCACTACTATTGCAGCTGCCCTTATCATTTTCACAAGAACTCTTTATCATCACATTCACTCCCCAGCCACAATTTCAAACTACTCCCTAATCTTCGGACCCCATGTGTTCCAGTTGCAGATCATAATCAGATAACACCAATTTCTTTTTCCTTTTTCCTTTTCCCCATAGTAGTAGTAAGTACTCAATACCCTTTGATTTTGACACCTGCTGACTTCTGATGTGCTTCTTGCCCTAACTCTACTTCTATTACTTTCTTTTCCCAAAATAACCATTCTACAATTATATATATTATGGGATAATTTTATATAATGAAAATTTTATATTTAACTTACGTCGTCTATAAAAAATTTGTCAAATCAACAATATTTACAGTTTCAAGCACATGATTAGTGTGTGAACTAATGGAAACCTGTAAGGGGGAAAAATTGGAATATCATTCCCTCACCCTTTCTATCTCTCTCACACACACCTACAGTCCACAGATATTTGTTTCTCTTATCCCTGCATTATCTTCTTACATTTGGGAACGTGCCATCGTGCTTGCTTTTTCTCCCTTGGTACAGAAGTTGCATGCTACACCAAATAACACACTGTATCAATATATATATATATATATATATATATATATATATATATATATATATATATATATATATATATATATATATCATATCTTAGACTAACATCATTTTTATATAAACTACTTGTTAAGAATTTTGTGATTATTATATACATCAAAGAATAGGAGTGAAGAACTGTTTGCAAATGGGGAATTAATGGAAAACCCTGAACCTGTGTTATGAGCAATAATTTGAACTTGAATAATTTGTGTGCATGATGAGATTGCACGACAGGACGTGTCATTACTGCACTTCCCTTTACATATATTCCTGGGAAAGATTATGACTCTTGATGAACATTTCCAATGTCGTTACTAATGATCTTTCCTTTCCACACATTCCTGAGAAAGATTATGACTCTAGAGAAACATTTTGTAGGCAACGGAAACAGTGTATGAATGTGTACACGTGGGAACACGTAATCTTAATAATTAATGTGTTTGGAAACAGTTATGATGTTCCTCCTTTTTCACCAACACACTGTTAATTCCTTACTGAAACATGTGATATGAAAGTGCGAGACTAGTACACTACAGAACCATCCCATGAATGAATCATTGGTTGGCTGTAATTAATGTGCTCATCATGGCTAAATCTGTGTGCCTACCTTTTTCTATTTTTTTATTCTATGCTTAAGTAATGAGAAAAACACTACGGATATGAAACCAATTGGTATATCAGTTCAACCCCACTCAAACGTGATTATCCTTACCAGAAATTATTATACCAGTAGAAGAGGGGGAAAAAGCTCTTTAATTATATGTATATATTGAGATTTTCAACCAAAATTAGTACAAGTTTAAAAAAACTACCAAACATATAGATCAAGGGATAGATCTAGAGTTAATTAAGTTTAACTGATGCTCTTAAGTTTGAACTCTAACTGGCAATTATGTTGAGAAAGTTTTGTCACCGATAATCATTGTTTTTACATTATACATTTGCCTTCAGTAAAAAAACAAAGGTGATATGTAAAACATACAAATTATTACAAAGAGAAAAAGGCACTTTATTTTTTTCCTAATAAACCCTATCCCTGGTCCCTCAGTTAATTGAAGCAATTTTCTTGTAGTTGGCCCATGGGGAAAAAAGAAAAACAAGTAGTATTTGTTTAGTGGGAGTGGACTATGAAGGCACATGCTAGTGTTCCAAATTCGATGTTTGGACGAATAGGCAAGTTCCAAATCTGTGTGCGATTCAATGTGATGGATAAAAATGAGTGCATGTGCCTTTATGTATGATTAATTAAAATGGCCCTAATGATTAGAGGACATATAAACTTGGACTGTGCAATCTTGCTTTCGGAAAGATAATTCATCAGAATAATACTTTAATAAGAGTCACTCATTCTTATAGCTAACCTAAGAGGCACCAAACTCCTGAAGGCTTCTGAGAGCTAGCAAGAGGGGGTGTCAAAATTTACTCAAGATTCTGATTCTGCTTTTGAGCAGAATCATTTGTGTTACACTTACTGGTATGCCAACAATACCAGCCACCCCGTCCAATACAATTTTAAATATGGACAAATAGAATCATAAAATTCTCAAACACCAAGTAGGCCCTTCTCAGTGTTGAATAATGCTATCTAATGTGATGGTGTTAACAACATTAATTCTTTGTGACTCCCCTCCATGGTAAACAGTATATTTTTCACAATTAGTGATGAGGGTCTATTATTACCATCTGCATGATCCCAGAATATTTTTGAAGAATTTGGAAGGTCTTGTAGCAGAAATGAGTAATTTCATTCTTCAAATTGTGGGGTTTGGGGAGAAAAAACATCGTGGGTGGGCCACTGGGGTAAGCAAAAAAATGGCAGTCCGTGATAGAAAAGGGATGAGGACGTGCAGCTGCAGAATAACAAGATTAGGAGCAATAGTATAACGTCCAAATGCAGAACTGTGACAAGGGAATCCAAATGGCGCCAACTGTATAGGAATCTAATTATTGTAGTCAATAGAAAGAAGAAAAAATTCAAAAATGGAAGGAAGCACACACATCACGCTGAGAAAAAAAAAAAGGTGTTTCCACGACTAGAACCTTAGCACAGGAAATAATGGAAGCATTCACAAGATTTATTAAGAAAACGCTGAAAGGAATTATTAGCAATTACGTGATCAGCATTAAGAGGGGCACCAAGAAAAGTAGAAAAAAGAATCCTTGCTTTTGTTTTAGAAACCACTTGTGTACCAATTTTACTTCTCCCAGCTTAGAAGAATGCATTTTGGAATCAAACTGATAAAAAGATTGGCAGAATGTTTTTATTCGATCAAGTGGGTCGAGTCATCTGCACAACATTTTCCTTTCAAGAATTTAAAATTTTCAGCATCTGAATTGTTTACTCTCTTGTGGGTTTTCCAGTTGTGTCCTCAAAGTTTATCATATTCATTTTATATTGCTGTCAGGGTGACTAATATGCCTGATAATTCCACTGGATATGAATAGAATCGGAATGAGTTAAAAAACTACAAATAGAATGATATTCCCAATTTTTAATGTAATGTGTCCTTCCTTCCCATTTCATGATTTGATAATTTAGGGATGAAATTATTTCTAAGCCCTTCAATGGAATTAATGCAGAATGGAGTCAGATGTAATGTTTTAAAACTGCACATGCTTTTAGCTCTGCGAATTAATTTCTGGTATTGTAAAATGTATATAAGAAAAAGTGACTTCTTAGACGAAGTGCAACTTGTGCAGTTTTTCTTGCACCTTTCGAGGATTGTGAATAAAGTTAACCCAAAGGGACTAAATACCCCTTCATAAGAAAAATAAAGAAAATTGGTTTTTCCTCTTAAAATATTTGCATTCTATTTTTTATATAAATTTAATGGTAAATGCTGGCTACATGACATTATAGTAAATGTGTTTTAGATAAAATACTCCATATTTTATGATACTTGAATAACAATTTTGTTTCACAATATTATTAAGCTTTCACTTTTGTTCCACAGATTTATATTGTCAAATTTCAAAAATTTATTCAGCATTTAGAAAATAGTTACAAGGCATGAAAGGTAAGTTAACATTAAAAAAAATTTAATTAAGAGACTAAATTTAAAGAAATCAATTTTATTATTATGTATATAAACAATATATTCAGAAAATGAAATTAAATCTCACTACATGATGCATTATTTATTCCAACTCTTGATGATTTCCAACTCTTGATGATTTCTGATTTAAAAGAGTGAAACATAGAATATTAATGAAATCCCCATTACAAAATACCAAACAAAGAATTATATCTAACAGTAATCGGGGATAAAGACATAAAGACGGTTTCTATAATCCTATGACATTTGGCTCAGAGCACATGAGTGTGTGATGAAGAATTTCAGTGGTGAAAAACAATCTAAAAGTGTAAATATTAAGAAACCGCGTTTCGGTGTAGACAATATAATGGAAGCAAAAAGTTGGTTTATAATTCTGAAAGAAAATACAAGATTGGTCAAATTTGATTAGAAGCAAGGATTAACCAAATAGAGGGGGCGCATGGAAAATAATATACGGCACAGTAGATTGATGTTCTTATCCAAAGTTTTTTTTTTTTACTTCTATAGAGGTAAAATCAATACTAATAAATATGACACCAACACCACAACGAAATCAGGAAGAAATTGACGGATTTTACAAGGTCTAGAAAGTTCTGACAATCAGTTCTTGATTTGAACTAGGATGTTATTTGGATAGTATTCTAACCAAACCGTTCAAACCCAATGTCTTTTGGTTCAAGTAATGTTTTTTTAACTAGTAAAACATAACGACACAAATCACTTATGTGGTACTTTATTTTTAAAATATTATAGAAAAAGAACATATCTGAATATTGTGTTGTATGTGAGTACATTAGGGTACAACAAAATCAATCATATATACAAAAGAATAAATTAAACCCATAAATTGTTGTAACAACATCCCTTATTCATAGGGACAATTATTTTCATATGTAACATGTATCAATATGCCATCAACACTCCCCTCCAGGTTGAAGCACAGTGTCATGAGTTAAGCTTGCTAAAATGAAGTCAAGATGAAAGCTTCCAAGAACTTGCTGAGAATGTCCGTCAACTAGTCATTGGAGTCGACGTAGTCACTCATAATTTCCTCTTAAAACACATTTTTTCTTACAAAGTGACAAGCTATCTGTGTTTGGCCCGATCAAGAAAGATTGCATTTGATGTAATCTGAGTGACAACTTGATTGTCGCATATAAGTTTAGTATATTGAATGTCTCTTAATTTAGTCACGTACTTGCATGCAACCGATACCATAGCACAATTTTCAACCACAATACCAGATATAGCAATTATGTTAAGCTTCTTTCTCCTCAATTAAACCAAATTTCCTCCGATAAGACCGCAAAACCTAGAAGTGGGTCTCTTGTTTGACGATGATCCTGCCCAATCATATTAGAGTAACAAGTAATTTTGGCATTTCCTTTATTTTTTTTATATAGTACTTATCATTTTTGTACCAAACAATACGTATGACAACATCTAACTGACTATCACTAGTGGAATTAAAAAATTGACTTACCACTATAAAGGTGATGCCAGGTATGGTGACAATGAGATGGTTGAGTTTTCCTACGAAACGGCCCCTTTAACCTTGTAGAAGCTTGGCATAACTGAGATGACAATCAAGCATATCAGTCTCAGAATAACAGCATATTTATTGGCTAATGCAATATAAGAAAAGAATTGGACAGTTTCTATCCCTAACAAGTATTTGAGGGTCCCAAGTCTTTTGTCAAAAACTAAATGAAGACGTGAGATTTGAGTCTTTATTATGTCATTACTAGTGATGATGTCATCAACATATATTACAAAATAAATGCACCGCCCATATGAGAGAATCAATGGAGAAAAAATAGTCATCAACTTCACACCGAGTTGTGGTGAAATGTATTAAGGCGGAGAAAAAACAGCCAAACTACTAGGCATGATGAGTTCACTTCAAACCTCTGGGAGAATGACAAAAGCCAACATACAAGACAAGACTCACCAAAACACTAAAACGTGGATACTGATACATATAAATTTCGTGCAACTTACCATGTAACAAGGCGTATTTAATATCCAACTAGTGTAGAAGTCAATGTTTGGTAGTCATGCAAGAAAGAGACAAACAGATGTCATTTTGATCACTGAAGAAAAAGGTGTTCATATGCAGACTAAAATTTTGCACAACCATTGGTCATCCAGTGACTTTTAAAACTGTCAACATGACCATTTGATCCAATCTTTACTGTATAAACCCAAACCATTACTAGTCTTGTCAGGATTTAAGGGAACAAGTTCCCAAATGCCATTGGAGTGTAAAGTTTTCATACCATTCAACATTGCCTAGCACCAATTTGGTTTAGTTGTTGCTTCATATGTAAAGTTAGAATAGACACAAAATCCAAAGAAGAGACAAAGTAGGTGAAATGTCACTGGAATTCGTTTCCCTTGTTGGTAAGCAAACAATGGAGGTGGAGCAAAAGCAACAAGAGCTAAAACAATAGGCCAAATATACAAAGGTTTTGTAGTGATTATCACATCAAGTGCAGTGAAGGAGAAAATGCAGGTCTCAAAAAAATAGTAACTCGGTAAAGACTATATTGTTGAAGTTGAGGTAAAAAAACTATGATAACCCTTTTCGAATGGGTAACCCAAAAACAAATACATTCAAAAAGATTTGGTAGAAAGTTTAAATATACCTAATTTAAGGTCATGGCCAAAACATGTGAAACTATAGATAAGGAGAGAAACAAGGTAAAAAGTCTATCTGCAATACAAGATAGAGTAAGAATCTGATTGCAAAAAACAACTGAAGAAATGCTGTTGACAAGATGACGTGTGAGAAATCCATCATCCCAAAGTGAAGAGGTACATAATGGTGACGTAAGGTACTAGTAATTTCAACCAAGTATCGATTCTTTCTTTTGGCAATACCATCTTGTTCTCAATAGCGGACATAATTCTCAAGGAGATATTGAAGTGTTGCTCAAATGCCAACAACTTCCAACATGTTAGAATAGTTGGGAGTCAACATTTTATAACAAATGTTCCCTCTATTCCACCTTGAGGACAAAAGTCACACTTGAAGGGGGGAGTTATTGATAGAATAAGACAACCTTCTATCAAATAAAGAATAATTGGGGGCGCCAAGTAGTCAGTTAGTTGAGCAAAGACTATTAACAGGGGAAGTTGTTAGTAGTTGTGGATGGGAGAATACAACTAAGTAGTTTTGTGTGGGAAGATTTAGGTTCCTCAAAATATCTAAAAGCAATTCTAGTGAGAACTGTTTTGTTTGAGGAAGTTCTTTGATACAAGAAATACCCTGTTTCTTTGTTTACTGTTTCTTGGTCTTAATCTGATCCCACTTCTATCACATGTCTTCAGAAACAGATCACTCCAAAAGTGAAGAGGAACATCATGCTGAATTATAGTTCTAACAATTCCAACCAAGTATCGATTCTTTCTTTTAGCAACACCATTTTGTTGTTTTGTGAGTGCAAAACATTAAATGAATAATCATGAGGTCAAAAAGATCAAAACAAAAAACACAAATACTCACAAGCACTGTAAAGGTTTAAAATTTTAGTAAAAGATACACCTTTTTAAAGGTTAAGAACTACAAGGCACGTGAAAAAATTTGAAGGTACTAATTTGCACTTTTCCCTACAATATAATTGCTAATTTGACTATCACACAACACAATCATTTCAATGTGGAAAAGTGCATTTTGTCCAAGTTCAGTCCTTTCTTTTGGGTTCAATAAAGGGAAAGAAATATCAAGAACCACTTCGAAAATAAGACATTATCACATAAATTCCAGCTACTACTATGAAATATAATATTGATAATGCACTTAGATAATATGCAGCCCAACATCATACTTCATACTTTGGTTCTTCAATAGCTCAAAAAGAAGCCTCTAATCCAATCCAACAAATATAACATCATACGTCAACAATGGGAAAAGAAAAAGGGAAAAAAACTTACAAGGGGACATTGTAAAGGAAAACATTGGTAGGTCATAGAACTTTCCTCAAACTTGAAACAACCTAAGACATGAGATGCAGAAAGTGATGACAAATCCTTGGCACATCACACAAGCTACTCTCAGAAAATCAAATAAGCAACTAAAACAATTGACTGCACAGTTGATTACTCAACCCATAAACTTGAGCAACTTCATTGTGCAACAAAACACTTTATTCATCACAAAAGATAACATAAAGCAAATTGTATCAAAAGAAAACCTTTTCGGGCTTTGTTCCCTCAACTTGTCAAATATAATTTTGGACATATATTCCACCTGATACTGTAGGCAAACTGTTTGTTTGTTAGTGAAAATATTACTTGATAGAAACTTAGATATGTACTTGATAATTAAACAAAATACAGAATTAGAACTATAATATGAGCTTTAAACAAATAAAGAAAAAAGGAAATTTTGAAAAAGAAAAGATATTATTAGAGAAGGTGGTTTCTCTGCCCTAGTGGCCTCATCCACACCCAAACCTCTCCCTAAAAAGGGCATACATCTCATAGCACCAATGAATTCAAGAAGTTCTTGTCAGTAACCGTGCCCGCTAAATAGAAACATTAAACTAAAAGCCCAAGAAGATGTGAAAGTGTCTCTCGCTCTATAAAAACAATGCGTTTTGAGGTGTGAAGTGGGAGATAAGGGATTTCCTAATTGGCGTTTTGAATAAACAACCTTTTCATTTTTTATTCTTATTACTTGTTCACACTTTTACCTCTTAACCTATTCCTTCTTGTGCAAGCAAAAGAAATGGGACTTCAAAAAATTAAACAATTATTTTGTTAACTCTTGATATGAAATGAAATGAAATTTGCAATACTATACTTTATTAGATTAATCCTTGCCACCAATTTTTTATTCAACTAGTGTAGGCGTCAGAGCATTGAAAGAACCTTTCCTGAGTATGAGAGGTTCAGGAAGGACGCACACACACACACACGTACACACGTATTTCATACTCATCCTTTTCGTATTCAATTCCCTTCATGATTCACAACATCTCCACATTGTGAGAAGAGAAGTCCCACATTGAAAAGAATTTACTTTGGTGCTTACTTTCATGTTATAAATTGAGGCAGTGTTTCCTTAGTAGGACACATCAAAATCTTTTCCTTTTCTTTCCTATTGCTTTAGTGCAAAACTAAAAGAGGAAATTAGTTTCTCCTTTAATGTTCTAGTCTAATTGCTTTTCCTATTTCCAAGAGCCAAGAGAGTGTGTTATTGTTTTCTCCTTGGAGTTAAAGAGAAGGGTATTGTAATTTTCTTTCCTTCTAGTAAATTACATTATTGCCTATTGTTTGTTGTGTTACTCTTTTCATCTTTTATTTTAGTTATAAGTTCTTATCCTGTCACTCTGGTACCCAACAGTGGTATCAAAGTCTAGTTCATGATTGTATTTCGTTGGTATTGTATATAGAATAGTGTTGTAGAAAAATCTATGTTTTGTGACTCAGCTAGTATGATCTTTAACACCAGAACGGAATTATTCTTGTTACAGTCATTGTTGCAATAGACAACACTAATCATAGAAGTTCAATGGGAATAATTTCTAGTTGTGGAAACTGAAGATGAAGGCAATTTTGGAAAAAAATGACAATTGTGTAGATGCTATTAAAGAAAGATATGTGGACATCACAGATCAAAGATGGAAAGAAATTAATGATAATGTTATAGCAAATCTGCACTTAGCAATGGCAGATGCAGTTTTATCCAGCATTATAGAGAAAACTACTGTGAAGGAGATTTGGAGACTCATCAAATTGTACAAGGTTAAGTCCCTTCACACAATAATATTTTTGGAGAGAAAACTCTACTCTTCAAATGAGTGAGTCCACATCAGTGATGGACCACAAATAATCTGAAAACTATAAGCGAAAAATTTCGACTTAACTGAAAATGAACATATGGAGCTTCCACTTCAAAGTTTACCTAATTTGTATGATCAACTCATCATCAATATAACAAATAACAATATTGATGGGCACATACATTGAAGAATGCCGCCAGAGATATTCTTGAAGAAGAATCCAGGTGAAAAAGTAAGGTAGAAAAAGGGTGCAAAGTTCAAAATATGCAAAGGTTTTTACAATGATGAGAGTTAAACCAACCAAACATGGCTCTAGTGAGAGTCAAACTCATAGTAGATCAAAGTCTCAGAGTAAGAATGATCTCAAATGCTACCATCATGGCAAGAGAGAGCATGTAAAGAAAGATTGTTGGCAAAGGAAGAATGGAGGAAGGAACTCTAAAGTATCAACCTCACAAGGTGGTGTTGCAAGTACCTCAGAAGATAGAGATATTATGTTGAGTGAAGCAATAATTAGCTCTAATGGGGGAAAATAGTTACATGATAGGTTGATAGTGGATTAGGCGCAACTTGGCACATGACTTCACATCAGGATTGGTTTTACACTTATGAACCTATCTCAAGTGGATCTATGTTGAAGGGAAACGATCATGCCTTACAAATTGATGGAGTTCGTACTGTCAACGTAAAAATGTATGATGAGTGTTCACACAGTTCAAAGGGTACAATATATGGACTTCAAGAAAAATATATTGTCTATTGGGCAATTCTTTGGGTATAAGATCCATATTGAAGGTGGAATCTTAAAGGTGGTGAGGAGGAATCTAGTAATGATGAAAGTAGAGAAGATCACGACAAATTTGTATGTGCTTTTGGAAGATACATTGCAAGAAGCAGATGCAACGGTTACATTGACAAGTCAAGAAGAAGTGGTGATAATGTGACATCATAGACTAGGTCATATGTCAGAGCAAGGTCTAATGGGTATGACGTGATTTTGGTGGTTGTATATCACCTTAATAAGTATGGTCATTACATTCCCCTAAAACATCCTTATTCAACAAGATCGATAACAAAAGCTTTTATCAAAGAGTTGGTCAGGTTACATGGAATTTCAGCTTCAATTGTGAGTGATAGGGACACGTTTTTAAGTCTTTTTTTGGAAAGAATTGTTTAGACTCCAAGGTTCAACACTGAATATGAGTACAGCATATCATCCTGAGACAGGGGGAAGTCTTAAATCAAATGTTAGAAACCTACCTACGTTGTTTTAGTTTTGAACAGTCAAAAACAAGGGTGAATTTTATATCATAGGCTGAATACTGGTACAACACCAGTTTCCAAATAGCTACCAAATGTACTCCTTTTGAAGTAGTTAATGGAAGGGCTCCTCCATCTTTAGCTAGGTTTGTACCCAGGGAAACGTTGGTGGAGGCTGTCACTCAGAATTGGATGACAAGAGATGAGGCTCTCAAACAGATAAAATTCCATCTAGAAAGAGATCAAGGCAGATGACAAAATTTGCCAACCACCTCAAGAAACCTACTCCAATTGAAGTTGAAGATAAGGTACACCTTAAAATCCATCCCCATTGACAACTCACCATGCCAATTCAATTACAACCTAAGTTGTCAACTTGCTATTATGGTCCTTTTATTGTACTCTCGCAAGTAGGACTGGTAGCATATAAATTACAGCTACCTGAGAATGCCCGTATTCACCCAGTTTTTCATGTGTCACAATTGAAACTGGCCGTGGAAAATCACCAATTGGAATAAGAGTTGCCATAGGAACTTCAAGGTCTGTCTCGAAATTTTCTCCAACACAAGTATTGGATAGACGGTTGTGCATATACAAAGGTGTCCCAGAGCACCAGGTGTTGGTACAATGGAGTGAAGGGAGAACCGAAGTGGCTATGTGGAAAGATGTCATTACTATGAAGAACCAATTTTAGGATTTTAACCTCAAGGACAAGGTTGTTCTAGCATAATGTTAGACAAAAGGATAGTAAACGAGTGTGGAGAGTGTATTATAGAAGGAATTTGCAAAATAAGGCATAGGGTGGTGTGTCGGTTAGGTTGGTCTATATATTGAGACCAACCATGACGATGGGGAGGGAGTTCTTTTTCTGTTGTTGATTGACAAGAATTGCCCTGTGTGAAAGGAAGTAATTTCCTTTGTTAACAAACACTGTATTCTTTTGCGCTCTACGAGGGAATAGGATCACCAAGTAAAGGAAATAAATGGAAAAGTTAGAACTTAGGTGTGGAGATAAGCTTTGGAAACATATATACCCTATCACATAGTCACATAGTTTAAGTAATTTTTTTTTACATGAACTGACTTGGAACAAAACAAAATCCCTAGGAACTATGTATATGAAAAATATAGCAAGATAAAATATAGGCACCACTTGAGTGTGTTCAGCCACTGAAAGTAATGGAACAAATGCATGATTTAAAATATAGTGACATCAAAATTTAATCATTATTTAACACATCTAACTCAAGCATGATTTTGCACTAGTCTATAAATACATGAATTGGATACTGCACGATTACTTTGGACTGTGTTATGAACACCTTCATAACAGATATTCCAATCAATTTGGTCTAATAAACGAAAAATTAATGATGTTACTCTCAATATGTGTTTTCTATCAAGCATAGACTTAAATAAACTCCTGAATGTGTGATTTTATAGATGAGAATTCCTTGCTTTTTCTTAAAAGACGATTCCCAAGACCAATTCCATGCATTTCAAGAAGTCAAAAAAGTAGAAGCAAAAAATATAAAAAAATTATGTTTAACATTCTAATACCTTTTGGAGAATCCTCTGTTTCTGGCAAGAGCAGCAGCAGGCTAACTGCTTTCAATCCAGCTTAGTCCGGGCATTTTTCTCAGACCTCCTGTCATTTTATCCCTCAACCTTTTAACATCATCCCACCTCCCATCACCTGCATATATGTTAGAAAGCATAACCCTATATACATTATCAGCAGGATTATTTGAAAAAAGTTGTTGTGCTACAGTTTCTGCCAGCTCAGAATTTCCACAAGAATTACAGCAAGATAATAAGGCTCCCAGGATGGCCTTGTCTACAGGTTCTGGTAAAGACCGGGTCAGACTGTAAGCCTCCTCCAACTCCCAAGAACTGCCAAGGAGCTTCACCATGTAAACATAGTGTTCAGCCCTAGCTCTGATGTTAAATTCCTCCTTCATTCTCCGGAAAATTTCCCAGCCATCTTTGACGAGGCCAGCGTGACAACAGGCAGATAGGAGAGAAGAGAATGTGGCTTCATCAGGTACCAATCCTTTCTCCAGCATCTTGTCAAACATCTTAAAAGCCTCAGAAGCATATCCATGCAAGCCAAAACCCAAAATTACAGAATTATAAGAAACAATATTCCGCTTCGGCATTATCCTGAAAACACAAATTCCCAACTGCAAGCAACCACACTTTGAATACATGTCTATTAGAGCAGAGGAGACCCTGACATCTAGTTCCAATCCATGCCGAAGAGCATAACCATGTACCTCGCACCCTAGTCCTACATTTGCCATATGAGCAATAGTAGCCAATACACTGGCAACCAAGACAGTATCTGGCTTCTTATCTTCCATGTTCAATTTCCTAAAAAGGTGCAGCACCTTCTCATATTCCCCAGCTTGAGAATACCCCACAATAAGAGCAGACCATGTGACCAAATCAGGATTCAAAATACCGCAAAACACTCTATATGCAGAAGCCGTGCACTTACATCTCGAGTACAAACTCACCAGCAAACTACCAACATGAGAATCAGAATCAAGGCCACTCTTTTGACTTAAACAATGCAACCCTTGGCCAATGCTCAGCACTCCAGAATCTACAATACCCACAAGCAACCCAGCCAGGGTATATCCATCAGGCTTCTTCCCGACAAGTTTCATCGCACTGAACATCTGCATCCCCACATCCCACAGACCAGAGCTCCCATAACCAGAAATCAACGAATTCCATAAAACTATATCCGGTTCAGTGATCGTATTGAACACTCTACGAGCTTCATGAACAAGGCCAAGTTTTGAATAAGCAGTCACAAGTGCACTGCAACAAACAGGGTCCAGTCCTAATCCTGCAGCCACAGCACCTCCATGAACACGCCTTAGCATACTGAAATCAAAGTTGTCAGCACACGCACGTGTAAGACAAGCATAAGTGTGACCATCAGGACTTATGTCAGCCCCAAGCATGGTTCTAAACAGAGAGATTGCACTGAAAAATCTTTGGCACTGCGCGAAAGCTCGAATCATGGAATTCCAAAGATAGACACTTCGGTTGGAAGTTTTGTCGAACACATGATGGGCCGAGTTAATGTCGTTGTTGACTGCATACAGCCTGACAATTTTTGTTGCGTAAAAAGGGTCTTCTGAGAGATGGGTCTTCAAAAGAAATGTGTGTAACTGCTTCACCCTCAATAGGGACCTACAAATGTTGAGTTCGGAATGAAGCCATTCAAGTGGAATCAACATTAAGATAACAATGTTAACTTGTTACTAGTGTTATGTGATGCTGACAGCAACAAAAACAAGACTTGTGTTTAATTAGTTGATGAACAAGAGTTAGCATTCACTTCGTTATGGATGTTCCCAAGTTACAATAATTTTGAAAAGAGTAAGGATGAAAGAAAAAAAAGGATATAATGAAAAAAAAAAATTGTTTACTTTTTTATGTAAATACTAAAATTGGTTTACCCTTGCATAGACTAAATATAATTCACGAATTTAAGTTTTTATGTGAATAAATATTTAAAAAGATTCATAATATAAGTAATTTATGTATATTTGATATGTAAACATTATATATATATATATATATATATACACACACACATTTAATATATAAATATTTATTTTTATTTGTATGAAAATTATAATGAAGACCTCTTGGAAAAAACATATTGGCTTAATAAGACTTTTTGTCCCTGTCTTAAGGGACAAAAGTTAATTTTGTCCCTCAATTTTTAAATTGTTCAATGTAATTCAATTTTTTTAAAATAATTCAATATGATCCCTTCTATTAGATTATCTTTAAGAGAGTAAGTGGGTAATGAATTTGCACACATGGAATTTCATTTGGAACACCTATATAGTGACAGAATCGTTGGGGTGAGATTTGTCCTTTTTATATAGTTGTCCGAGTCATGTTCCCCTAATTTAAGTGCGTTCTTCTCTTCTGTTAGGTTGAGGGGTTTGCTTCATTGCTCATCAATGTTCGCACAAACAAGACATTGTTCATGTTGATCACAAACAAGGCTCGAAGTTCACAAACTTCTAGTCGGAGAAGTGGATTGTGGTGTTGGTGTTGGGGTACCAAGCGACACACTTAGGCGGCTTGTGAATATAAAGGGGTAGCAAGAGGTGGTGGTGGGAGAAAAACGTCAAATTGGAGCCTGAAAGGAGAGATCTTTTGGTCCCGAAGGAACAAGCAAAATTTGGGGTTTAGGGTTGCGGATTACTTTGAGATTTGTATGTTAGAAAGAGTGTGGGCTATTTGTTTGAGATTTAGCATGTGGAGGTTACTCATACAAAAGCATACTATGACTTAATATAATGTTTATACAACATAAATCGGGCAAAATGATGTTGAAGGGAAAGGGTATTATATTAACTTTAGATGTCACAGAGTTATATATAGGTTCACAAATATATATGTGTTTGGTTTAGCTCATCTTACAGCTTTCGGTATTTAAGTTGCTGGACTCTCACAGCAAAATAAACTCAGAACCCTCACCATAGAGAAATTTTCCAGTTTGGAAGACCCAAAGTACTTTCAACTAGCACAAATTGTTGTGCATAGGTGACATCTCTTTTAACATTCCTTTTATTTTATTCATTTATTCTCTCTTCCTTTCTTCTGCTCTGTTATTTGTGACTGCATTGCTAGAAGCTGCAATGGCTAGTAGATGACTAGCCAAGAGAATATCATTACAGCAACCCATATGCAGGAGAAGAAACTTTATTACTCTTTTTTTTTATTTCAAGTCTCTTATCAAGAAGTAGTAGAACTGTTAAATTTAAATGTTCTTAAATGAATTATAGTTTCATTAGGTCTTGGAGTTTTAAACCCAATCTGAAAGTATTGTCATTGTCCAACTCCTATTGATGGGAATGAGGTAGTTTAAGTACTTAGCACTTATTTGTCTTTTATGGTTAAGACTTGTGACTTTTTAGTTTAGGGGAGCTAATGATATTGTTCTGTCCGGCTAACCTAGGTGGATGCAACCTTTCTCTGCTTCGGTCACACTTCTAGATTCCGGAGGTCCTCCAACAGGGGGTGCTCCACCTGTAGATAAAACTCTGAGGATCAAGTCAGTGAGAACACTTTAGATATTAGTACGCAGTGTATATAGCGTAGAGTTCACTTACTTGGCAGCTAGGATCTCATTGCCCTTTTATAGCAGTCATCAAGTATTAATAACTGCATAATTTATTTGTTAATATTTCCCCTCATATTCTGGGATTATACCTTCACAGTATCGTCCTGACCGGATCTTTTCTCTGTTTCAAACAACTAACTGAATCAGTTATAATGTACCTTTAATGTTTAGGTCATGTCAATTTTACCGTAAATGAACATTCACTTGGAGATATTGGGCCCTCCATATTTGGGCCGATTTCCGGAGTTATGTCATGCTATACATATGCCGCTCTGACTGACGGGCCAGAAACTCAATCATCCGAACTATGGGCAGTGTATGCCATGATCAAGCCAGGGCCAAGCAGACTGAACAGTACAGATACTGTTGGACATTTAAACAGTGATAATTAAAATTTTCATAGTTTTTTTATTTACTTATGAACAATGTTTTTTATGTGTATATTAATTTCTTAAATGGTATTAAATTCTTAATACTTAATATAATGTGCACATGTTGCCTTATCCATCACAGCTGCCAATTGGACAACACCATGGTTCCTAAACCATTAAATATTCATAAAGGAAACCATGATGCTAGGGGAGTTTTAGAAGAGAGGATTTTAGTACTATGTTACCTCATGTCTACATTAAACTCGGGTTTGCCTTGGTAATCAACCTAATGTTACTTAGAGTGACTGATACATCTGTTCAGCAGTTCCTTTAAAAATTTCCCAAATCCAGCAATAAACTGTAGAAAAAACAATAACAAAATAAATCAGGCTTTATAGTGCAAAAGGATATAAACTTACAGTTTTTACAGTTTGTCATACATTTCCAATTTTTATGATTTTGTTTTAGATTAAATTACATGTTGTTCAATCCTATTGTCCTTTATTGCACATTTAATATTGGTAATAAACTGGTTCATAACCAGCTTTTTTAACTTTTTTAATTGGGCGATCTTGTGAAGCAGTGCAAGTTTACATTTGCTTAGCTGTTGCACCTTTTGTGTTCTTAAAAAAAATATGGATTAAATCTGAATCATTAACTACTACTATTTAATTAGCATATGATAACTTTAGGGTTTAGGGTAATTAGCATATGATAACTTTAGGGTTTAGGGTAATTAGTATATTATAACTTTCTAATACAACTTCTGAACTAAAGATGGTAGCAGCATTTTTTGTAGACTGCAGAATATTTAATTCTAGCAGCATTTTTTGTAGACTGCAGAAGATTTAATTCCTACGTGCAGATCCTATCCCCAACATTGAAGCCTTAGCAATTCCCAAACTGCCCATGGCATTACTGGTCGCAGAATTACACCCCTTTAAAGATTGCTCTGATTGAAGCAGCAGTGGCATTACTGTCATATCATAAGTTTTCTTATAATAGCACAATCTATTGCTTTATTTTATTAGCTTCTAGCTTGTACTTGAGGAATAATGATGTTGATATCTTTATTGGGGGAGGAGGGAAGGGTAGATGGTAAAAGTATTAAGTGAAGGGTCATCAATTCTATCCCACCATACGGAAAATTATCAACTTCTGCAAAAAAATTGTTCTATTATCGAAGTGAAGTCCTCACAGAAGAAAAAGGTTCACTCAAGCACTTGGCAAAATAATTCTTGTACTTGAGTATGAACTAGAGTACTTAATTTTTTTCATGATTGTGCTTGAGTATCTTACTCTAATGCATACAAATATAATAAGTCAGCACAAAGAAGGAACTAGTGATTAAAATCATTACAACACTAATTGAACCAAAATCAAACTTCTTACAACATGAAACAATGTCCCTACCCAACTAAAGTCCCCCTTTTTCTTTATTTTCATTTCTAAAACAATCAACAAAACAAACTAATATTACCTGTAGATCCTCCTCTCCCTTAAATATTACCCATCTGTTCTCTTTCACTAGTAAACCAAAACAAAATAGCAAAATCAGACAGATTTATAAGTGAAGATTCATCTTGTATTTGCTGGACACGAAAAAAATCCAAAGTTGTAAGCTGCATAAAGTATGAATAAAACAAGGCCTCATATTTGTATATGCTGCAAAGTAAATTTTATGCTGATTTACGTAAATAACATTTCAATTCATATACAAAAAGCTATGGTGGGGTCATAATAAGAAGAACAAAAGGTAACATGCTTAGCTTAGCTTAGATTTTGAAGCCTCATCGCATAGGTATGCACACAAAGGCATCATTAGATAGGGGCTGGGCTGAAACTGATGCAATAAGGGATAACGGTTGATGCGAAAGAGCTTCGTCCTAATGCATGATACCTGTTGGTGGGATAGGTGGCAAACCCAGCCCCTCTTCATTGGGCCCATCCCCTACATTCCTCTCACTCCTCTCATTCTCTTTCTCTTCTCTTCTCATCTCTTCTCACCCTCCATCAAATACACTTTCCATTCAATTAAACCAATATAAAAGAAATGAACTTATGCAAAATTATATTGTGAGAACTAAAATCTGAAAAAGAAACATAAAAGGAATAAAATCACAAATTATAAATTCAAGGAAGACAGACAACTTATAATATAGTAAAAAAGTTATATGTTATTCTTATCTTTTTATGTGCCAATAACCTTTCCATAACAATTAACAACTACTGCATCTAGCGCACATTACTTATGCTATTAATGATAGAAGATGATTAGGGACATTTCCTTTTTTAAGCTCTAAATTCAACCACCTCAAGTTAAATAAGCATAAAATATGTGAATCTTCATTTCCTAGCATCAACAAAGGAATCATGGACATAGCCTCTAGCTACCTACCATTACCATTCCAATTCCTATAACTATATTTAAAGACAACCTTTCTTTGTAAAGAAAAACCCCACTGCCAGTCCATTGAAGAGTTACCAGGTAAAGGAAAGTTAGACTTTCTTCAGAAGCTTGATATTCTAACAGAATTAACAAGTCTTATTACAGGCCAGTTCTAGTACGTCATTTGTCTCTGTCAAAGCCCTGATTTAATGTTAGCATGTTCAACCTGACTCTTCTTCAACTTTATCAATTTGTTGTTGACTGTGTTTTGCTTGTTTGCCAATACAAGCATGTGGTTTCAAAATTACCTTGTTTGAAAAATCTTAAGTTCATACAATTTGATTGCATCATTCTTAATTGACAGCATCTCCAAATAACATTAATATCATGTGGTGATATATGAACACAACTTTCACTTTAGTTGAATTACAAACAGTTTTGAGAAATTAATTTACTGATGTTATTTTTTGTGTGTGGCTAGCACATAATATTGCATCATCTCAAGGGATTCAATATTGTCATAGGTATCAAGACCCCACTAGAAAAATTATCTCTTTACCCAGCAAAAGTGTGGCCATATACAGAGGATTTCTTATTGTAAAGACCTCAGTGAAGCACTTGGAAAAGTATTGGAACATGACGATACAGACTCAGATAGAACTAAAGGCAAGAAACCGGATGTTGGTTTTTTGGAAACCACCAAACAGTGGGAAGTCACATTCGACACAACATATTGGAAGGCTGGAGCAATGTACGGGGGTAATGCCTAAGGAGTGAATAGGCCTAGGCTTGCCCAAATTCGCCTCAAAACCACAAGCCTAAATGGCCACCGACACACCACTAGTGCACTACAAAAATTTTATCTCCAAATCTCTGCAAATATTTCACAAAATAATCTATTTTCTCCTTCGGTAAATGCCTTTAAGAACTAAACAATATTCATCTAAGCTTAAATTACCACATCTCGTTCTATCACTACTTAAAGTTACAGAAGTTATAAAAAAAGGAGAACCTAAACCAGATTATATTGTCCCTTAGTAGTCCTGTTGTTGTGTGAATGCATCAGAATATTTCGATTCCCTATAACCTTCTTGTATATTTCCATTTTAATAAACCCTAAAATTGTTTTCTATTACATTTTCATCAGGAAAAACCTAAAAATAAGTGTTGTAAAATACCTGAATCTGATGTTCCACACTCCTTCACCTCCAATCTCACTAAAACTTTGTTTGCCACATCTTTCAGCTTCCAACAATGAGACGGTGGTCGCAAAAACTAAGGTTGTCGAATGGAGCTGGAAGAAATCGTGAATGCATTCCTGAATTTCGTGGCTTGGGAATGAGGGCTTCTTGTAGGGTGTTTGGTTTTTATTTTCGAAGAACAGATTAGAGGTTTCGTTTTCACAAATTAAAACCACAATTTGGAGATTTCGGTGTATATTTTGAAAAACAGAGTAGGGATTTAGGTTGCAACTTAGGAGAGATAGGGGAATGTGGGCAATGTAGTAATTGAGGTTTTAAAATGAACTAAATAAATTTTTTGTGAGTAATCACTATCTTTAATGACTTATCCACTGTGTATTGCGTAAATTTCTTAAGATATAATAGGAATTTTTTGAAAATAAGAAAGGAAACATAAAGTTGTGTGTAAAAGTGAGAAAGGATCCCCTCTTTATATAGGGAGAGAAATCAAAGATATTTTGTTTCTCCAGAACAGAATTCAATTTTCTATTATACCTTCAAAACTGAATTTGACTAGGCAATGCACGTTCAAAATTGAATTTGACTAGGCAATGGGAGATTAAAACCGTTTTTCTGTTTTTTATTTTGCAAAACCTAATTCTGTTTTACAACAATCCCCACATATTGCAAAAGATAAAACATAGAGATAAAGAAAAAATTCCGGGTTCATCTAAGATGTAATGCATCATAGTTGGTATAGCAAGCTGTATGAACCAATCTTAGATTGATGAACTTAACACATAGTGTAGTTGGTATAGCAAGCTATATGAACTAAGACACTTAGTATGTGTTAGAGGTTTATCAATCACAATACACCCCCACATTAGTTGTTGTTATCGTTGTGTTGCACTACTAGGCCATGCACGTGTCTGGTATTCATGAGTGTTATAGAGATCTTGTCAAGATCTCATGCAAGCGGTCCGAATTGGCACTCATATAGGTGATTTCATCAAGTATATGATGCAAATCATACACCACCCATAAGGGATATGAAAATCATTAAAAACTTTGTTAATCTTTAAAACACTTTTACCTCTGAATTTTAACCACAAAGTTTATCCTCTCAATAATGTAGTATCTAGCACTTTCACACACACCATAGGAATGGACAAAATTGATTTTAAATCAATATTAGTGCTAGCAGAACTAACAAGTGACTTGTTTTTACCCATATAAACCTTATTCATGGGATCTCCAATCACAAAGGTTGGGTTTCCATCACTTGTTTGTTTGCAAGTGGCTTAAGTCTCATTCCCCTCGATGTTTCTAAAATCAGTTTTCTCCCAAGAGGTTTAGTCAGAGGATCTGCCAAATTCCATTTTGACTTGACATAGTCGATAGAAATCGTTCCACTCTTTAACAGCTGTTTCACCAAATTATGTCTCAATTGTATATGTCTATTTTTTTCATTGTAACTTTTATTTTTAGCTATAGTTATTGCCGATTGGCAATCACAGTGCATTGATACAGATGGGGTTGGTTTCATTCCTAATGGAATGTTTGTTAAGAAATTTTTCAACCACTCAGCCTCACTACCAGCCATCTCGAGAGCAACAAACTCAGATTCCATTGTTGATCTTGCAATAATAGTTTGTCTGGCTGATCTCCATGTAACTGCACCACCCCCAAGTGTAAATACATAACCACTAGTGGACTTTGTCTCATCTAAATCAAAGATCCAGTTAGCATCATTGTACCCTTCTAGCACAGCGGGAAATCCACTATATTCAATGGCATAATCCATTGTACCTCTCAAGTATTTCATGAGTCGCGCAAGCGCATCCCAATGATCCTAACTAGGACATTGAGTATATCTACTCAGTCTACCTACTGCATAAGCAATATCTGGTCTAGAAAAGCTCATTAAATGCAATGAGCTCCCAATTATCTGGGCATACTAAGTTTGAGAAATAGATTCTCCTCTATTCTTCTTTAATTTAGAGTTAGGATCATTAGGGGTGTTCACTGACTTAAAGTCATAATAACCAAACTTCTTAAGAAGTTTCTCAATGTATTTTTCTTGGGATAGTAATATACTATCTCCCTTCCTTATGATTTTAACTCCTAGAATCACATTTGCTTCACCCATGTCTTTCATCTCAAACTTAGATCCAAGAAACAATTTTGTTTTAAAAACAATATCATTGCATGTACCAAAAATTAACATGTCATCCACATACAAACATATAATGACACATTCACCATTTTTAGATCTAAAATATACACATTTGTTAGCATCATTGATAGAAAAACCTTCACAAAGTAAAACATTATCAAGTTTTTCATGCCATTGTTTTGGTGCTTGTTTCAAACCATACAAAGATTTTAAAAGTTTGCATACTTTTTCCTTTTGACCTGGTACTACACATCATTCAGGTTGAGTCATATAAATTTTCTCTTCTAATTCACCATTCAAAAAAGTTGTTTTAACATCCATTTGATGAATTACTAACTTATGGATAGATGCTAAGGCTAACAACACACTGATAGAGGAAATCCTAGTAACAGGGGCAAAAGTATCAAAGTAATCTATGTTATGTTTCTGAGTAAAACCTTTAGCAACTAATCTTGCCTTATATTTCTCTATGGATCCATCCGGATGGTATTTCTTCTTAAAGATCCATTTACAACCAATGGGTTTTGCTCCTTTAGGCAAATCTACTATCGTCCATGTATTATTTTTCTTAATTGAATCAAGCTCAGTTTTAATGGCCTTATCCCAATGTTTAGCATCAGGAGCATTAGTAGCTTCTAAAAAACTTATTGGATCATTATCAACTAGATAAAGGTCATCTCCAAATGAGGTTTCCTTTCTCTATCTTTTACATCTCCTAATATCCTCACTCATGACATCACTAGCACTATTTATAGGTTGTTCAAATGTACCACTACTCTTTAGAGGAAAGATGTGTTCAAAGAACTAAGCGTTTTTCGTCTCTACTATAGTGTTACGTTCAATTATATCACTATTAAGAACTAGAAACCTATAGGCAGCACTATGTTCCGCGTATCCTAAGAACATGCAATCAGATGTTTTAGAGCCTATTTTCCTTTTCTTAGGGTCAGGTAACATCACTTTAGCTAAACACCCCCACACTCTTAGATACTTCAAATTAGGTTGATAACATTTCCACAACTCATAGGGTGTTTTACCAGTTTTCCTATATGGTATCCTATTTTGCAAAAAACACGTGGTAAGCAAAGATTCACCCCATAGATTATCAGGAGCATTAGAACTAATAAGCATGGCATTCATCATTTCTTTAAGAGTCCTATTTTTCCTTTCAGCTACTCCATTAGATTCAGGTGAATACGGTGGGGTTACTTCATGAATAATACCTTCTTTTACACAATAATCATTAAATAGAACATATTCACCACCTCTATCTAATCTAATTCTTTTAATTTTCTTATTCAATTGATTTTCTACTTCCGCTTTATAAGTTAAGAACACGTCAAAAGCTTCATCCTTATGTTTAATTAAATACACTTTGGTGTATCTAGAAAAATCATCTATAAAGGTTACAAAATAATTTTTACCACCTCTAGACATGGTTTGCTTTAAATTAGCAAGGTCGGTATGAATTAAACCAAGAAGTTCAGTTTTACGTTCTACAGAGTGACATGTTTTCTTCGTTATTTTAGCTTGTACGCATACATCACATTTACTATTTTGTTTGTCATTCATGTTGATAAATCCTAGTCGTTGCAATTTCATAACATACGAATAATTCACATGTCCTAATCTAGCATGCCATATACCATACAAATCAACAATATAAGCAGAAGATTCAGATTCATTCATAACTTCAGAAATGTTCAATACAAAAAGTCCTTGATCACAATATCCCTTCCCCACAAAAACATTGTTTTTTTGTCATAACAATCTTGTCGAATTCAAATGACACTTTAACCCCACCTTAACTTAGCAATGCCACAGAGATCAAATTAACTCTAATTGATGGCACATGTAGCACATCACTCAAAGCCAAAGTTTTACCGGATATGAGCTTCAAAAGAACCTTTTCTTTTCCTAGGATAGGAGTTGTTCTGGAATCACCGAGATAAACTTGTTCTTCTCCATCTCCCACACTTGTGTAGGAGGTAAACACATTTCTATTTGCACAGATGTGTCTGGTAGCCCCAGAGTCTACCACCCATTTGCTCACATTTGTCACAAGATTTACTTGTGAAACGACTTCCACAATTATATCTTCCCTTTCGGCTAGATTTGCCTTAGGAGGATAGTCGTTTTTGGCCCTGTGTTTGCACTGAGGTGCATGATGACCTGGCTTTTCACAGACAAAGCAATTACCCTTTTTCTTGAAAGTGGGGTTAGTTCCATTGGTATGAGAGAATTTATTATTATATTTCTTTTTGTGATCAGATTTTTTCTTGTACCTTTTTGGAGTTAGTTTATCTTCTATCACGTTTGCTTTGGCAGACAAAGTTTTGGCCTTTGCAGTAGCACACTCCTTCATGTTTGTGTCTTCAATGATGATGTGGGTAATTAGATCTGATAGTGTGCTTGTGCTTCAGTTGTTGTCTGTAATCCGTCCAAGATTGTGGAAGCTTTTCGATCAAGAGTTGGGATACGAATTCATCAGGCAAGGCTATGTTTTCTGCTTCGATATCTTCAAGCAACTTATGATATTCGTTTATCTGGATTTTGATGTCTTTTCCTTCGATCATCTCCCAGCGGTAGAAGTTTCCTATCACGAACCTTTGTCTGACGACGTCTTCGGCAATGTACTTGAGAATAAGGGAATCCCAAATATCTTTTGCTTCCTTGTAAGAAGCATAGTCATCAAACAGATCGTTAGATAATGCACTAAGTAAAGTGTGACGACATACCTTATTTGCATGAATCCAATCATCAATTTGTTTCGCAGTCGTGCTTGGGTCGGGTTTAGAAGTCGTAAGTGCAAAAGTGACTCCGTACATGTCCAAGGACACGCGTTCTTGCCAACGTCGAAAATTCTAACCAGTGAAGACTTCAATTTTTGAGACATCCGGAAATGGTTTCGCAAAGATCGGTTGGGTTGTGGAAATTGCGTTTGACGTTTCCGGAGCAGAATTCTTGGTTTTGTCCGTCTTGTCAGCTATAAGTCCTTACGATTGTAGTAATTGAGGCTTTAAAACGAACAAAATAAATTTCCCGAGGCGTGAGTAATCACTGTCCGTAAGGACTTATCCGCGGTGTATTGCGTAAGTCACCCAGGATACAACAGAAACTTTCCGGAGATTTCCAAGGATCAGAACTAGCAAGTTACTCTTAGAAGAGTAAAACCCAATAAAACCCAAAAGAATATTTATAATAAAAGAAATGAATAAAGAGTGAAGGGGAAGAGAGACAGTGAGAAAGAAAGGAAGCGTAAAGTTGTGTGTAAAAGTGAGAAGGGAACCCCTTTTTTATATAGGGAGAGAAATCAAAGATATTTTGCATCTCCACAACAGAATTCAATTTTCTGTTACACTTTCAAAACTAAATTTGACTAGGTAATGCACGTTCAAAATTGAATTTGACTAGACAATGCACGTTCAAAATTGAATTTGACTAGATAATAGGAGATTAAAACCGTTTTTCTATTTTATATTTTGCAAAACCTAATTCTGTTTTACAACAGGCAACATATTTTTGAATCACAACAGCGATTTCAAATGGATTTCGATTGGCTTTCAGAACTCTCAAGGTTTGGGTTTGAATTTCAGAACTCCTTTGCTTAAAGCTTAGATTTGAAGAACATTAGTGATGTTTTTTACTATGTATGACAAATACAATCTTTTTATCTAAATTAAGATTAATTTTAATTATTCAAGCGTATAATTACTTTCTTATTAATGTTGACCTAAGTTAGGTTCTACCCTCATTATTTTTCAACCAACATTATTTTTTATGAATAAATTAAAATTTTCTTTTAGTGCTGATAGGAATTATTTTTTTATTGACATTGTTGAAATTATTTTGTTTCATCAATCTAAACCAATCTTATTTCTATATTAATGTTGTAAAGGTTTTCCTGACGGTCTATTGTTTAGTAAATATTAGTTATATTTTTTTTTTTAATTTGAATCTGTAATGACTATTTTTGGGTCAATGTGTGAATTAATTATTTGTGGATTAATGTTATTAGTGTTACTAAATGTACAATTGTTTTTATCAATGTTAGTAAAAAGAATTTTTTAGTTGTTATATGTAGAAAATTTGGGTAAATAATTGGGATTGGTGTTAATAGGGAAAAAAAATGCAGTTAAAAGACCACTTTAATTGAAAAATAACTTCAACCAGCATCAATTGAATAAAATTATCAACTAAGATTTTGAATTATTAAATATATTTAATAATTATTTTTTTGTAATTTGGTAGTCTTCTTATTGAAAATGATGCATTGAAGTTCCGAGATAGTATAGAGGTGTCTTGCAAGTCAAATTTTTTTATATTGGCACAAGATAAATGAAGAGAATGGTACAGATGCAAAAACTATCGAAGACTGAAGTCATAAGAATATTAGAAAATATCACTGAATAATTAAATATAAAAAAGATTAAGAGTGTACTTCCTAAAAAATTATCCAAACATTTATTTGTAGGTTTTTTTTAATTCATTCGTATTATTAAGAAGATATTGAAATAAGTATTATGAAACATTATGAATGTTATCTTACCATTAAAATAAATATGTCTAAATTATTTTTTATTTTTATTTTGGGGTTATTGATTTGAGTATCTTCCTCCTCTTATTTCAGATAGGTACAAAATAATAATTAAAATTCTTTTTTAAAAGAATAAAATTTTATTAATTAGATTTTATTTATTTAAATAAAATATTTAAAAATATTTAAAATAAAAAAGTTAAATATGTTTTTGTAACAGCATAAAAAAAAAATAAAGAAGCAGAAGTTAAAGACATCCCTCACGCACAAAACTTTTCTTTCTCTCTCTCTCCCTTCTATCTTCTTTTTTAATTTCTTGCTTGATACCTCATTTATTTTAAAATCTGATCATACCACAATGTAGTTGACGAGTTAAGGAACATTTTTACCTGATCAGATTTTAAAAAAAAGAATAAGTTTATTTTTGCTCTAAAGATCCTTTATTCTTTGTTTTTTCTTAGAATTTAGTCATCAATCTTTATGAGGTCAGTTGAGAAGAGTAATTTTCTCAACTTATTCTACTATATACTGAATTTCTATTATGTTTGGATAACTTGCACTAGGCCTTTAAATTTTGAAACTTATCCAAATTGGGAGGATAAAATTCTAGAAGTTGCTTGGAAAGCAAGCAATTAAGGTAAGAGAAGTTAAATTTAAATTTTAACAGCGTCCCAGGCTAGAAGATCTGGATATGAGGGGACGTGGTCCCAATATTCAATTTTTCTTGCAGTGATGTTATTTGATAAAAAAATGTTTGATTTTATGTTGTATGAACATATATAAATATTAGATTTTGATAATTTGGAAGTTAAATATTATTTTTTATGTTGAAAAGGTTCTTGAATGTTATGAATTTTTAAATGTTATGTGACTGAATGATATGTATCATATATGAATGATGAAAATTATATGGAATTGAATTCATACATTTGGGATAATGTATGGACTGATGTTTGATGTGTATTAAGTATTGATGTTTATGTGGTAAGAGATATCTCTGAGCTTCATTGATGATCTAAGTCATATAGACTAAGATATCAGGTGGTAAGAAGTTGATGGGAGAGTTCATGCACACCGTGACATATGAGATGCACGACTTGGGTTGTATTGATACGGGTCTTCCGAAAGGCGTCAGATGTTATTATGTTTGCTGAATATCTTAGATGTGTTGATTCATGTGAGATCTATGTAATTGTTTTATGTTGGGATTTGAAGAAAATTGAATAATTTTGAAATTAATTATGTAATTTGGTTTTCTCTTTTTGATTTAATTGTGCATATTATAAAATTATATTTTTACTAGCTTATCCTTGTTTTTCTTGTTGTGTTGTAAACTACGATGACGGTACTATGTACATGAGCAGATGATCATCCAGGTATAGGAGGTCCTGGAAGGCTTTAGAATTTTTTAAACTTTATATTATAAATGTTTATATTTCTATAAGTCATAATCTTGTAATATGAATATTTTGAAATACTTCAAATTTGTATAATAGAATTGTAAAATTTGTATAATAGAATTGTAATAGTTAGAAGTTATTTTTTGAGGTGTTAGAGTTTTTACCAAGTTTTGGTAAAACTTAATCTTGGTCTATTTTAAAATTTGATTAATTAGTTCTCAAACTTAAATATATGTAAATTTAATTTTTTTTATGAACTATTCAACGATGAAATACAATATAATGGAATTAATCCTCTATCAACTTTCTAATACTACGCTGATTAAAAAAAAATTATAATACTACATCCAATGGCTTCATATGTTGTTGGGGTGACTGACTGGTGAAGAAAGAGTGGTTCCAGTGATGAAACTTAATTTAGTATTGAGTGCTGAAAACAAAACAATGAAGAAGGGACAACAAAAGTTGAAAAACACTTTCTTTTTTTTAAAGAGTGCGAATAATTGTTGAAAGAATATTAAACAACACATTTTCTCTAGTTATAAAATAAATGTTTGTCTCATAAAATAATTACTATAAACTTTCAATAAAAATTTATTTGTATCATATTTTTAATTTAATAAATAACGTTCAACTTCTTGTATTTTTAATTAAATGATATTAAATTTTTATCTTATTTATAAAAATATTTTTTGTAAAATATTTAATTATAAAAAAATTTAACTTTTTACTTATATTTTAGTTAATATAATATTTCTGAAAAAATAAGAAAAATAATATTTCTTTATTATTAATATAAAAGAAACAAATATTATTTATTAAAAACAAAGAAATATATATATATATTTTAAAAAAACTAAAAATAATTTTATTATATTATATAAAAAAACATAAAATATATTAATATTATAAAATCTATTATAAGAATTGAATAACCCCAAATTATTATTATTATTGTATAAATTGTTAAATTAATATTAAAACTGAACAAGTTTGCAAATTTTAGCTTTTTAATCACATGCAGTTAGAGATTAGGTAATTAAAAAAATGACTAAAAATGAATTTTTGATATAGAAGTAAAAACCTAATAGAATAAATATTATAAATGAAGTTATAAAAAAAAGAAAATAAGCAATAAGGGTAAAAAGGGAAATTGTGTATATATATACTTTTTTTTAAAATTTAAAAGTCGCTCGGCCGAAGCAAAGACCGAATGTTGTAGAAAGTGGAAAGCTGACATTACAAACCATGATTTGGCAACACTGCTTCCTACTCTGTATGTAACTATTTTCATCTACCAAGTGGAGACAATATATATAATATGATATATATGGTTCAAACACCAATCAGCTTCCCACTAATTTAACATTTCCCCTCTTCTATTCTATCAGTATCATTGTATCAGCATCACACATCATCCCCCTGCTTTAATCTTCGTCCATCACATCTGCACCACACCTGCTGCTGCATATACTACATCATTCTTAGTTTTCATACTCGTTTTAATTAGCATGCACTTTCAATCTGATTATACCTTTTTTACAATAATTATAAATGCTGGATAACAAAAACACTGATAGTAACAAATGTTATTACATAGAAGTAAGGATTCTATACCCTTCTCATTCATGTAATTTGTATCCATTTCAATTTAGTGTCAATTTTGAAGATAGCAAAAACTTACCCTTACTTAATAAACAATGCTAGGTCGTTACTTTCTGGTAAACAAGGCTTTAAAGTTGTCGAACACATGATTTCAAGAAATTAAATGAAATTGGTTAAAAAAATGCTGAGTTAAATATTTCAGGATTTATACACAAAAGATTAGAGCAAAGAACAATGTTGCTTATTGTAGACAAGGATGTAAAAAGAATTAGAGACAAAATATGATGTCCAAAATTATTAGATGCAAATAAGACTAACAATATCAAGAAAGCTTATACACTACTAAAAATACTTTTGAAAGAAATTTTGGAATTACTTATAGGGGTTGATTCATGGCTTTCCACACATGGAAAATATTCTCTCATAGGTGGGATCAAAATAAGTATGTTGCCACTGAGGCCAGGCAATTAACATGAACTAATGCTAGTTTTGGTTTTCAGTATCTAAATTAATCCCAATCTATTCTTAATTTCTCAATGACATGATTTCAAGAATATGAGCACTTTCTCTTTAAGAAATGGAAGGAGTCTGTGTGACTTTTACCCAAACAATCTGATGACAAAAACTAGAGACAACACTAAGGACCTTCCTATAAAGGATAAATTAATCCTTATTTTATCTAGCCTTTGTGTGTTTACCTCAAGGATTTGTATTCAAGCCATAAGATATCTATGATGAAATATTCTAATGTTAGATCTCCTAGAGGCAAGACTAAGGACATCCCTAAAAGGATTTACTCAACCTTGAATCCTTGTTTTATCTAGTTTGATTGTGCTTACCAAGAACATTTGAAAAAATATCCTCTAAAGCATTTTTTTCTCCAGATGACATAGCTTGGATTGAGAAATCAAGGAAGAAGCTAACTCTAAACTTCATCGTAGAACATAAATATTTGAATGAAACGGTTTCTTGTTCAAAAGTAAAAGACTTTCTGCGTTGTACTTTTAGGTTCAAGTATCAGGTATCATTAAGTACGAAATGATGGAAAATAATAAAGATGTTACTTAAGATTTTTAATACATACAGAGACATCAAGGATTATTTATAACCACAGAGTACCCACGAAGATCAAATTGAAGCTTTTTCACTTATATGACTAAAGTGAGTTGTGAAAGTGAGAAAAACTTCAATCAAAAGTGAGGCCAGGGCATTCAGGCTACATAGAGCATTAAGGTTACAGTCTCACAAACCCATAACATATCTACCCTCGTATTATAAAGAGTGATAATTACCTCGTTTGGGCAGTTAAAACAGAGTTCTTTGAACTAGCCATGTCATCATCGTTATCAGAATCAAAATCTTCACCACTCCATATGGGACGTTTTGGTCTGATATCCATGTGCTCCTCTTCCTGAAACCATTTACTAATTAAAATCAAACAAGAAAGAAGAAAAAGGAAGAGTAACAATATGGACAACTAATTAGAGTAACAACCTCTTCAGGAGCTTGTATGATTGATGGTGTTGTTTGAAAAGGTGCACTGGGTGCATGGGGAAGCCTGGAAAGTTGTTCCAGTAATGCATTCCTGGAAAATCAATTAAGACAATACCTAAATAAATTTTAGCTCCAAGGAAGTCCTAACAATAATCACTACATGCTGAAGCATTACATGGCTAGATTAGCAAGAACAAGAAATCTCTCATAAACATTTAATTTAATTATTACTGTGCATATCTAGCTAAAACTTAAACATGATAAAGTAGAATTCCTTTTTTTAATCTCTAGGGTGATAGCATCTACTACTAGGGAGGGGGGATTTGAAGCAGGCCCCCCAACCATTGATGGGAAGCAGGATTTCACCTTGGCTATTGCTCAATTGCCTGTGAGCTACTTTCAAAACAAACTCAGTATATATTGCAATCTAAAGGTGGAAAGCTCCATGAAAGGTGGTTGACATGAAAAGGCATTTGGGCATAGATGATAATCTAAAATTGTAACTTGTAACCACTTCCCAATGTTAACCAACCCCCCCCCCAAAATCAAAACACGGACAGACTTGTATGGTCACTATATGCATGAGAAAATGGATGCTATAATCTAGCTCAAGTTCAGTAATAGCCTCGCAGGCCTAGGCACAAAGGAGAGGCAACTTGCTACAGTGGCTTTAGATATTTGACGTCTAGAACAACAATCCAACAACGGAAAGGGCCATCTTCCAGGTCTAAACTATAACTTATTCAGGCGTATGCAATTATTTATAAGATTCTGGAAAGTTGAAGCATCGTATGTGCAGAAAAGATGTGACTTAGCTAATGAAAAATATAGTGCATCTGACTAATTAGATTCACAACTATTAACTAATATTCATGGCCAGATTTTTTCCTCAATCAAAAAGAAAAAAGAATTGAAATCAGAATCATGAATATGCAAGAGAAAAAGCAATTAATATACACTCACCGAATTTTTTCCAGATCCCTGGGTGCATTTAGGTTTTCCATGTTGGATGGCTCGAGATGAAGAGTGTAGTCTGGACCAAAATATTCATAATATTCATTGTAAGGCAACTTCGGATTAGGCTCCACTCCTACTGCCACCGCGGTCTACAACAAAGAAAGTGCAAAATGGTAATAAATAAGTATCATAATTAGGCCATAGCAAAAACCATTTACAATTCCATCCAAGTAGGTATAGAAAGGGACCTCATAACACCAACAACGAGCAACATTCCGAACTGTATATCCTCCCCCACCCAATACCATTAGAGGAACATTGAATGATCTAAGGAAACGAAGGCAATCTGCATGACCCTTCACAGTCAAGTTGAAGCAACCTAACCGGTCACCAGACAAGGAGTCAGCACCACACTGAAGAACAACTGCATCCGGTTGATAAACATCCATGACTTTCTGAATGATGGGGCGAAACAGACCACGGAAAGTCTCATCATCCAATCCATCATTGAGTGGGACATTTAGAGAATAATTCTTTCCAGCACCCACCCCAGTGTCTTTCATGTGCCCAGTTCCTGGGAAAAAATCCCCAAACTTGTGAAATGACACTGTCATGACCCTATCAGTAGTGTAAAATGCCTCCTCGACCCCATCTCCATGGTGAACATCAATATCAATATACAGCACACGCTGACCATCACCAAAGAATACATAGCATGAAAAATATAGCCAGAAAAGGAACAAAGGAAAATTAACTCTAATAAAGTTAACAAAACAAACACTAACAAGTAACAGAGAAGCAGTTTTTGTAAAAGTAAAATCATAATTTTGATTTTTCACATACAGAAAATTTAAAGGATAAAATATGTTTATAGTTCCACAAAATATCTGAAAATTCAGCTTTTAGTCCCCACATTCACTAAAATTGATATGATTTTAGGGCAAAATTGATTTTGGATGAAATTGTATTTGGTTAAAATTGATTGTGAAGCGATTAATGTTTAGATGTTTGTATTAAAAAAGCAAGTTGGTAATGAAATTTGGTGCAAAATTTCTCTCCAACCCAACAGCTTGCGACATCTCATAATAAACCCTAGACCCAGAATCAATTCCTGAACGAGGAGCCAAACACGCAAAAATTTACCCAATCACATTAACTAATGTTTCAATGTGATTCTAGACAATCTAACCCGAAACAAAACAACGCACCTAGACTCTCTTCATGTACTAAAAAGGTGTTTATTTTGAAAACATAAGAGGTGTCGTGGGTTGGATTGGTTGGGGTTCACAGTAAAATTAAGTCCAAATCGATACTATATAATTGCGTTGGTTTGCTGCGAAAACAGATAAGAAAAATACCCTATGAACTTTGAGAAGTTCAAGAATGCCGAGAACAATGTCGTTGACGTAGCAGAAACCGGACGCCTCTGCCTTCTTGGCGTGGTGCAGGCCGCCGGCCCAGTTGATAGCGATGTCGGCGTCGGCGCGGTTGAGGCGTACGGCGGCGCCGATGGAGCCGCCGGCGGAAGCGCGACAGAAGTCGAAGAGGCCGTCGAAGACTGGGCAATCCTCCCCGACGTTGAAGCGCTTGAGCTGGCGGTAGTGGGAGTGGGAGTTCTCGGATAGGATTTGCGGCGAAACGGAGGACAGGAACTCGACGTAGTCATCGGAGTGGAAGCGGCCGATGTCCGCCTCCGCCGCGGGAAAGGGACGGTTAACCTGCATTCGGCGGTGGAGACCGTAGTGCACGATGAGGTTGTGGGCCATGCGAATGCGGTGTGGCTTCATTGGGTGTCCTTGACCGTAGTAGTAGTCGCCGATGCAGGGTTCGTAGAAATACGTCACTCTCCGCTTCTTGGCGTCCGTACCCACCGACGGCAACGACGCCCCACTCTCCGTCTCAGCTCTCTCCCCTCTCGCCATCTCTCTCTGCTCCAATCAACAAAACCCTTCGTCTGTTTTCCCTCTACTTCAACATCTTCCTCACTCTCCCTTCCACCTTTCAAATTTATAGCCTCCACACCATTTCATCATTCTATCATTCCAATTCCAAATCTATTATTCTCTCCTCGATTTTGTATTCCTAAATCTTTTCCATTTTACACCTTTTAATTATTCTTATTATAAGTTTAGGGATTAAAATAATTTTAAATTTTCATACTATTATCAAAACTAAATTAATATTTACTTTAAAATATCAAAACCTAAATAACATTTTCGTAATTTTACCTTATTCAATCCTCGTCATTGTAAAATCTAAGGTAAATTATTTCCCATAGCTTTTAAAACAATTATTACTTAATTTTAGAGAATGTATTCATATTTTTATAGTATTTGATATATAATTTGAATATCTTCTAAATCAGTTTTAATTTTTAATGTAATATTAATCATGATAAATACTCAGTAAAAATAATATTTTTCATACATTTAATGCATAACTATCTTTTTTGTTTTTTTTACCCCCAATGTGTATGGTGGTGTTTTTTAGTCATTAAATGTATCAAAAATGAGAATTTGTTTAAAGATTAATTTTGTCATTTGTGTGTTAATTTGGTGATGTGAGTCATTATTTGATAACTCAATTATCACCTTATGAACAATTTGGGTAACTTAATATATGGTTGTTGAATATTTAATAAATACATTATTTTCTTTATTATTATCGTTTTGTAGTTAAATTAAAATAATATAATAGCATTATTGTGGTTAAATAATACAAAATCATTTCTTAAATATAATAATAATATTTAATTAAGATAATTTTTATAATTTATTTGTATAAAAAAAAAGCAAGCAAGTTGTTTAGAAAGGAGACAATCAAAAATAGTAAAAAAAAACAGGTTGAATCTCAAATTTTTTCAACAGTAAATTCTTCTTTAATTGATAAATATATTATTTATTCAATTATTTAAACAAAATTGAATTAACTAAACATGTGTCAAAGACAATTGAATATAATTAATGAAACATTCATTCACTAATTTATTTAATACCTTCCTTGTTTCTATAGGTTTACTCATAAGTTTTTTAATCTTTTACTTCTCAAATCATGTGTCCAATAGATTGTTTTGAAAAACTAACAAAAGTTTAATTAAAGATGTTCTTGCCAGTTGACCCGCCTGTCGGTTGACTCACGACACTCACACGCCTCCTTCCTCATGTTGATATGTGCTTGGTTCTTTCGAAGCAATCTGCACCTGCAAAAGAGAAAGGGGGCGCCCTAGAGGCCGTTTGCACTCCGACGCTCAAGTCAGTGTAAGGCAAGGAACACCAAGTGTATTGAGTTTCTCTCTCTGTGTTTTGGTCTAGAAACTGCGTACCTTTGTGAAGTATTTTACTGTCCCTTATATAGTCTAGGGTTTACTGCGCCACTAGCCCTAATTAGGGTTTACTGCGCTGCTAGCCATATTTAGGGTTTACTGGAATACCCTTGCGCCGCTATCACCCAATCTTAGGGTAATCTAGCACATAAGGTTTCCTTCTCTGGAGTGCAAACTTTAACAGGGTGACCACCTGGATGCCTCCTTGTGCACCTAGTCTCTGGGGCCACCTGTTCTGGGAGTGCCTTCACTGTTCACGTGCCATGCATATAGCTTCACTGGGAAAACCCTAGCTCTGGTGAGTACTCGTCCCCTCAGGACTCTACACCCAACTGTGCTCTCCCTGCTACCCGCATAGACACTTCGTGATCCAGGCCTCTCCTTACCTCTGGGCATGTTTACTGATAACTGGTCTTCCCTCAAGGCCGATGTCACCTCGTCTCCACCCAAGGCCGATGTCACCTCGCCATACTCTGTTGCCGAGGACTCCTCGACCTGCTGAGTGACGATGACACCTCAGCCCATCCTGGTGGTCTGACGACTACTCACCCTTCCCTGCGGGAAAATGCTGATGACTAATCACCCTTCTCTCAGGGGACACACCGACGACTGATCACCCTACTCTGAGGGAACACACCGATGACTGATCACCCTACTCTGAGGGAACATACCGATGACTGATCACCCTCTAATGGGGTCCATTCCTCACGTGGCTTTGGCCTATGCTGTGGGACCCATCTGACGTGGTTCGCCCTTTACTACCTGTTCTCGGTGTCCGAGGACTGGTCGGTACAAAAGATAAGATTGAATTATCAACATGTATTCAAAAAAAATCTCTAAAGCAATAATTAAATTTAGAAAAAAAAAACCAGACATTTAGCATAATAAGATATTGAAGAACAAAACTTTAATTGCACAAAACCCCTTATAATTCAATTTAAAATTATAAGAGAATCAATCCAAAGGAATGTATGTTGAACCAAGTGGTGTTCAAGGTTTTGAAGAATCCAAATCCTTTGAAGGATGATGAAGCCTCTGCTTTGCTTGATACTGCTGTGCTGGTTTATTGTTTTGTTCTGGGGTAGTTTAATGTTGTAATCCACCCTTAGATTAAATCTCAAAGCACTTAGCATCTCAATCTTTAAACAAAGTAAACTGCTTTTCAAACTAAGTTGAAACAAACGATTGTTCTGTCGAAACAACCGATTGTTTACACTTAGGTGTTTTGAGAAAGTTTGAAAACTGTTTTCAAATAGTGAAATCTGTTAAGTAACAAAACAACCGATTGATTCGAGGAAACAATCGATTGTTTGTTTTGGAACCATAACAGAATAACTGTTTTCTTTGATTGAGCTTTAAATGATTTGAAACTGAATACGCTCCAGTCATTAAATGTTTTGACCAATCTTTTTGAAAGCAATTATGGGTTTGTTAAGATTTGATAACAAACTTTCTTTATATAAATTCAGAAAAGCTCTTTTAAATAAAGAGAATGCTTTTGACAAAGTTTTTCTAAGAGAGTTTTCAAAAAGTGTTGAGATTGCTTAAGAGCTAAAGAGATTGATTAAGGTGTTGGAATAGGATTCTACTTGTATTGATTTCAGATCTTCATCTGTAACAAGTGTAATCTGTGTAAACTGCTGAAACATTTCTTCTGTGTATTGTTGCTGAGATTGGCTGTGTGTTCTTGAGGTGTTCAAGATCAGCAATCTTAGTGTTGGCCAAGGAGAGTGTGTGTCTTGAGGTTTTCAAGGTCATTCTCTTGGTTGTTGTGTAAGTGATCAAGGTGTGATTGCTTAGTGGATTTCCTCAGGGTTCTGAGAAGACTGGATGTAGCTCTAGATTGGAGTGAACCAGTATAAACAACTGTGTACAATCTCTCTATCCCTAACTCTTTAAATTCAGTTTGTTTGTTGTTTGCTGATATAAACAACCGATTGTTTCGCAGAAACAACCGATTGTTTTCCTGGCAGTGCTGTTTTGCTTGCTGTTTTGGCTAACTGAATTGCTTAATCAATTGGTTTCTGAAATAAATTCATTCTAGCTTGCAAAAAGTTTGCGAAAACCTCTTTAAACAATTCACCCCCCTCTAGTTTAAAGCCTTCTTTCCTAACAATTGGCATCAAGAGCTTGGTTCTTGAAAGTCATTCAAGTTGATCCTAAAATCTTTTTAAATGGCTGATAGACTACCTTTTGGGGAAGGTGCATCAACAAACAGACCACCCTTGTTTTGTGGTTTGAATTACCAGTTTTGGAAAGTTAGAATGAAAATATTTATGGAATCTCTTGACAAAGGAATTTGGGATGCAATTGAAAATGGTCCTTTTATCCCAAAGTTTGAAAAAGATGGTTCTGTCATTGAGAAGCCATGGTCTCAGTGGACTGATTCAGAAAGCAAAAAGGCCAAATTTGATTGAATTGCCAAAAATATTATAACCTCTGCTTTAAATTTTGATGAGTTTTTCAGGGTCTCACAATGCAAATCATCAAAAGAAATGTGGGATACTTTGGAGGTCACTCATGAAGGAACAAATGAAGTTAAAAGAGCTAGAAAGCATGCTCTCATCCAAGAGTATGAGATGTTTAGAATACTTAAAGGTGAAACAATAGCTGAAGTGCAGAAAAGATTTACACACATCATCAATCACCTTATGAGCCTAGACAAGACATTTGACAAAGAAGAGCTAAACATCAAGATCTTGAAATGTCTTGATAGAGCTTGGCAACCAAAGGTAACTGCAATTTCTGAATCTAAAGATCTAACATCCTTAAGTGTTGCTTCTTTGTTTGGAAAGCTTAGGGAACATGAGCTGGAGATGAATAGACTCAATGTTCAAGAGAGTGAAGATAAGCACACAAGGAGCATAGCCTTGAAAGCATCCAAACATAAGGGAAAGCAAGATTCAAGTGATGATAGTGATGAGGAAAATCTTAGTTTGCTGTCAAGAAAATTCAGCAAATTCCTAAAGAGAAACCGCAACAAAGACAACAACAAGGATAGGTATGGAAACAAGAAATCTAATGAATTAAATTCAAATAACTATACTTGTTTGGCTGTGGTGAGGAAGGTCACATAAAGGCAGTTTGTCCCAACAAGAGCAAAGAGAAAAAGACAAGCTACAAGGAGAAGAAAGGCAAGACAAAAAGAGCCTACATAGCTTGGGATGAAAATGAGGTGTCATCATCAAGTTCTTCATCAAGTGAAGATGAAAAAGCCAACATATGTTTAGTAGCTGAGGATGATGATGATTCTTGCAATTCAAGTGAGGTAAGTTCATGTGCTTCCTTAAATGAACAAAATTATAGTGAATTGCTTGAAGCTTTTCCAGAAACACATGATGAAACTAATAGATTGGTTCTTTCAAACAATCGATTGAAAGATCTTAACAATGTACTTGAGAAGAAAGTTAAATCACTCGAAGAGGATCTGAGAAAAGCAAAAATTGATTTTGAAAATTTGGAAAATCATTTCAAAAATGCCTCTTGCAAGTGTGACACTCTCATTTGCACAAATTGTGAAAATCTTGAGAAAAAGGTTCATTATCTTGTTGAAACTGTGGATAAGCTTTCAAAAGGGAAATCAAACTTTGAGAATGTCTTGGCATCTCAAAACTGTGTTTTTGGAAAGGCTAGTTTAGGCTTCAATCCACAGAACAAGCAAGATAGATTTTCAAAAGTTTTTTCAAGAAAATCAGAAAAACAATCGATTGGATCATCGAAACAACCGATTGTTACATGCTTTTACTGCATGAAGAAAGGTCACTCTGTTAGATTCTGTAAAATCAGAAAGTATTGTGTTCCTAAAGGTCTTATGAAATGGATTCCAAAGAGATGTGATGTTACTAACAGCAAAGTGAAGTCAAATGGACCCAAATTTGTAAGGGGACCAAATCTTGCTACTTGAATTTGTTTATGCAGGAAAAATAAAGAGAAAGAGAAGAAAAGAGGCATTCTGTTCAAGCTGTTAAAGAAAAAGGAAATCATTGAAGCTGAATCAATGTTGTGCAAAAGATCAAAACAATGAAGAAAAGTTTTCTTGATCAACAAGCATTTGGATCATTGAAGAAACAACACAAGGATAAGACTTTCCTTTTAACTGTTCTTAATAATTGTTTCAAAGTTCTTTCTTGTGATTAATTCTCTTTTAATCAATGTCTTCTGCTTTAATCTGCTTCTGTTAATGGCTAAAATCTTCAAAAATCAAGTTTTTGTAACTGCTGCAGAAAAACAACCGATTGGTTCTTCGAAACAACCGATTGTTTCGGGTCTGACAACACTGTGAAGAAATTGATTTAATTTTGAATTTCTCTTCTATCCGTTGCAGATCAATTTCAAAAGGGAGAATCTTGGTCAAAGTATCTGCATTGAAAGCTGAACGTACTCTCAGAAAGTGGTTACAACATTCATAAAGGAAAATATTCCAAAATCTTGGAAATTCAAGAGCCTTTATGACTAGTCAAAGATCACATGTGAAGACCATGTGTTTTTCAGTTTTTATTCTGACATTTACTGTGCAGAACAACTTTCTCTCTCTGAAAATCAGGTAACCATTAAATGAAATTAAACTCAAATTATTTTTCGTATGGCTATAAAATCATGTGCAGATGAACAACCAATTGCAACATCTCTTGCAATATCTCTTGCACCATCTCTTGAGAAAATCTGTAAAGAAGTGCTATCCTCTGTTTTCTCATCTTTGCTGCCATGGAATCAACTCCTCCCACTTCCAAAAGAATCAAAACCAGGGCTGTAAGGTCTGGAGGAAGGTTGGAAGGATGGTTTTCTGGAGATAAGGATCTCATTGAAAAGTATAGATATGAGACAAGTCTCAAGAAGATAAACAACCCCAAGGTTGTGAGCTTTGATTGGCTGAAAAGTCAAAAGCTGGACAATGTGAGAAAGCTACTCAAGGATCAATTTCTCAGAAGGTTCCTGGAGATGAAGGGAAACATATATCCAGATTTGGTGAGGGTCTTCTACACCAATTTGAAGTTTGAGGGAAACAATCTAGTTTCTCGTGTGAAAGGTGTGGACATGGAGATAACCCATAAAGTTTGGGCTGCTGTTGCTGGACTCAAATACTCTGGTCTACGAATCAGCAAAGGAAATCTTGGTGTGGTGGAGGATTTTAACAAAATCCAGTTCTACAGAAGCTGCTTGAAGAAGAATCAATCTCAAGTGAGTGCATGCTCAGTTGGAGGGTTGAAACTTGATGAGAGGTTACTTGCTCTCATTGTGACATGGATTCTAACTCCAAGGGGGAGTAACCATTCTGTTTTAACTGAAGAAGATCTAGTTTACATCTTCTGCATCACCAAGAAAATCAAGCTCAATTGGATTCACATAATCAAAGAGCACATGCAAAAAGCCATGAGGTTGGGTGATTATCACTATCCCTATGCTATTTTGATATCTAAATTTCTACTCTATTTTGAAGTTAATCTTGAGGATGAAACTTCTGAGCTGGTCAAGTCAACTCAAGAGTTGAACAATGGATCACTCAGCAAGATGGGATTTACAAAGATAGGTGGAAAATGGGTAATCAAGGATGGTGATCATGGTGCCTCATCTAGTGGTGCTGCTCAAGAAGAAACTGCTGATATGGATGTTGAACATGAAGATCCAACAGGAGTTTTTCAAGATGCTGGACCCAGTGCTGCTGATGAACATCAAGAAGAAAGGATTCAAACCATGTCTCCTTTTGAAAGATTCATGGTGAATAGGCTGGATAGCTTTGCTGAAAATCAAAGAAACCTTCATGATCTATGTGTTAGCAATTTCCAAAGGTTTGACACCAGGTTTGACAACATGGATGCAAGGTTTATGAGTCTGGATGAACAAATTGAAGCTGTCCAGAATCAAATCTTTGATCTTCAGTTTGGAGATAAAGAAGAATGAAGGAAAAACAACCGATTGGATCATCGAAACAATCGATTGTTTTTGGTAGCTGTTGGTGTTTGGTTTTATTTTCTTTCCTTCTGCTGTTGTTGTTTTAATTCTGATGTAATATGAACAATATCTGGTTTTATCTCTTATATTTGTCTATTTGTGAAGACAAATAGGGGGAGATTTATGCTTGTTTCAGGTTTTAAGATTGTCTTTAGTTGTTAAAAACTGTCTGGGTAATTTTTGTATGTTGTTTCTGATATTAATTGTTTAAGCTTTAACTTGTTTATATGTATCCTAACAAAATATCAGAAGTTCAATGTTTGCTCAAAGTTCAATTGCAGGAACTGCTTCAGATTTAATCAAAACAACACAAGCATCAGGGATTTGTCTTCATCAAATAGGGGAGATTGTTGAACCAAGTGGTGTTCAAGTTTTTGAAGAATCCAAATCCTTTGAAGGATGATGAAGCCTCTGCTTTGCTTGATGCTGCTGTGCTGGTTTATTTTTTTGTTCTGGGGTAGTTTAATGTTGTAATCCACCCTTAGATTAAATCTCAAAGCACTTAGCATCTCAATCTTTAAACAAAGTAAAGTGTTTTTCAAACTAAGTTGAAACAACCGATTGTTCTGTCGAAACAACCGATTGTTTACACTTAGGTGTTTTGAGAAAGTTTGAAAACTGTTTTCAAATAGTGAAATCTGTTAAGTAACAAAACAACCGATTGATTCGAGGAAATAATCGATTGTTTGTTTTGGAACCATAACAGAATAACTGTTTTCTTTGACTGAGCTTTAAATGATTTGAAACTGAATACGCTCCAGTCATTAAATGCTTTGACCAATCTTTTTAAAGCAATTATGGGTTTGTTAAGATTTGATAAGAAACTTTCTTTATATAAATTCAGAAAAGCTCTTTAAATAAAGAGAATGCTTTTGACAAAGTTTTTCTAAGAGAGTTTTCAAAAAGTGTTGAGATTGCTTAAGAGCTAAAGAGATTGATTAAGGTGTTGGAATATGATTCTACTTGTATTGATTTCAGATCTTCATCTGTAACAAGTGTAATCTGTGTAAACTGCTGAAACATTTCTTCTGTGTATTGTTGCTGAGATTGGTTGTGTGTTCTTGAGGTGTTCAAGATCAGCAATCTTAGTGTTGGCCAAGGAGAGTGTGTGTCTTGAGGTTTTCAAGGTCATTCTCTTGGTTGTTGTGTAAGTGATCAAGGTGTGATTGCTTAGTGGATTTCCTCAGGGTTCTGAGAAGACTGGATGTAGCTCTGGGTTGGAGTGAACCAGTATAAACAACTGTGTACAATCTCTCTATCCCTAACTCTTTAAATTCAGTTTGTTTGTTGTTTGCTGATATAAACAACCGATTGTTTCGCAGAAACAACCGATTGTTTTCCTGGCAGTGTTGTTTTGCTTGCTGTTTTGGCTAACTGAATTGCTTAATCAGTTGGTTTCTGAAATAAATTCATTCTAGCTTGCAAAAAGTTTGCGAAAACCTCTTTAAACAATTCGCCCCCCCTCTAGCTTAAAGTCATCTTTCCTAACAATGTAGTCTTCCATACAAAGGCAAAACGAAAGAATTATAACAAAGAAAAAAAAACTAAGGAAATTCTAATGCTCTATGTGAAACTTGTTTGAAGTTTGCATCTTTTTATAGGTTTCTTTGTTCCAAAGATTTTGGAAATATATTTTAGTTCAGGATATTGTTCACAGTTTCTGAGTTTCCAACTCTTTAGAATTTTTGGATTTTGTTTCCTATTTTGACACTAACTCTATTTCTTCGTATTCTTGTAAAATATTTGCTTCCAATTTTGTTTTTGAGATATTATAGATTGTATTATCTAATTTTTCTACTTGAATTTTCTTTACCATTTTGATTCATAGATGCAACTTGGACTTTCGCGTGTTTATTTAGTCCATTTGTAGTGGAAGACATTTCCTTCAAACTGTCACTCCTATCAAATTGTCTACTGTGTGCAACCACTAAACCATCTAGTCAGACCGTTTACTCTAGCTAAAAACAAAAATTAGCAAAAATACCAGTTAAGGCAAAAATAAACTTAATTAGATGAATCTTACTTAAAACAATGGGTTATACATTATTCTAGTCCAAAACATATATGATTAAAGCTATTAAGTGTGATTAAAACAATATTCATCACCCCTATCAAAGAAAAATTACAAATTTTTATTTGTGAATAAACTTACTGGCAAACTAATTTTATTAGTAACCTTGAGTAGATTATCATCAAAACAATTTATTGGTAAAGTTACTGAAAGATAAAATTCGTTTGTAATTTTGATATGTCACATTTTCTTAATGTTGCTAAATCATCTATAACAGTTATTTACCAATAGATTTTTCACATTTTTATTGTAAGTAAAACCAGTTTTCTTATAATAATAATATCATTCATTTTATTTAGATACAAATGTATCATTAATTTAATTAGTTAAATTTATCCATTAAGTTAAATATGAATTTGATTAAGAAATAATAATTTTCAATAACATCATTTTTTTCCTCATTTCATCTTCCTTTTATCCTTCACTCCTACTTTTTCCTTTCATAAAAATCAACTAGTATGCATATTACTCCTTTTGTTAACTTTGTCTTGGTGAGTAACTGAAATGGTTTCATATTATAGTTTTACACCATATTAAGCTAGTCAAACTAGTTAACTAAAAATCTATGATTGAATTAAGTTACATTTTGAGTTGAACATGTAATTAACTCGGTGTTGAGTGAAATAGTTGAATTTGTTGTGTCGTAAGCAACCTAAAGTGAAATTTGTTTTTGTCTTGCTATGTATAAATTTGTCTATTATTATCTTATTGCATAATTCTTTGTGAAAAGTTTTCGTTGTTGTCTTGCAACATGGCCTGAGGGACTATAGTTGGCTAGCTGAGGCACAAGGCAAGACATGTTGCAAAGTAATATTTGTTTTTGTTTCAAATTTTCAATAATCAACATTGGTTAATTACTAAATTTATTATTCGATACTAAATTTAAACCTAACTTATTCTTATAAGTTGTACTATCCTATATCGAGCAACCACTCCATCATATAATCCTTACAAAATTGATTTGCAATGTGAAAACTTGTATGTAAAAGAAATATGTTGGAGCTTTTATATTAACTAAAGAAATATATTATAATATATAGATAAATTCAAACATTATCTTACTAAATAGATTTGTGAAATTATGTTAAATTTAAATTCTACTTCTATTGTAACTTCGTCCTTCATCTAATAACAAATATATTATTTACTATGTTCATAATATTGTAATATATACAATAAAATAAAATAAAATTTGATTAATACGGATTAGATAAAGTATTCAGATAAAATTACTCATTGAAATAAATAAAAAATACATATACAACTCTTATAAAAACATTAAAATATTTTAACATAAATTTTTTTTTTTAAATCTAAAATTAAGTTTATTATAAAATAATATACTTTTCAAGGAAACAAAAAATTTATTTATATTATAATAAAATTTATATAATTATATTGTTTTATATTGTTTTATCAGGTAGTTTTATCAAACACTTATAACTTAAATAATTATTTTATCAGTTCAAAATTTATAAATTAGAAAGTTATCAGTTCGTAGTTAATTTTGTTTTTATAAATTAATTTATTTACTAGTTTTTTCCCCGATAAACCATTATTTCTCTTATGATCTTCATTCCTACATCTCTCTTCACTTATCCCTTATTTTCCAATAAACCGTTCATTAATTCCAAAATTTACTCTCTTCCCCGTTGTTTTCTTTTTTATTTTCTTCTTTACAACCAAATTCAATCTATATAAAGTTGTTCCATGATTATTTTTTTTTAAATAAAACACAACAGTTATGTTTGCGTAATTCGGTAATATGTATTTTAACTAATCATATGGATCCAAGGGATTGAAATTAAACCATTTTAATTCAGATAACTAAAATGAAACCTAAAATTTATATGAAAGGACAACATTCTTTATTTTGGCTTAAAACAAAATTTAGTTCCTAATTTTGTAAGGAACAAAGGCATCGTAATCCAAATACGCATAAAGCATAAACAACACAAAAAGTCCAAGAATAGAGAGGAAGAGAAAAAAACAAAAGTTCAATTAGGGTAATTTAGTTTTGTATCCCCATACTTATCTCTTGCACCTCCATGGAATATGTAAAAGAAAAAACTATTCCTTTTTGGATTGTGGAGAAGATGTGTGGAGGAGTTGAGGAAATGAATGTATGAAGATTCGAGAGGAAAATTTGAAGAAAATGAATGTGTTTGAATTAAGATATGTTAGAGTGAATTTACAAGAAAAATTTATTAAAATTTGTGAATGATGTGATGGTTGTGAAAAGATTTTTTATTTATTTTTTAAATGTAAAATGTAACTTTACAAATTTATCTTTATCTTTAAAAATATTTGAATAATAAAATATATGATATTTTTTTTATATATTTGAGTTAATTAAAATTTTATAAATAACTATATTTATTTGTATTATTATTATTATTTTTTATTATTTATTTTTATTAAAAATATAATAAAATATTTGATACAAATAAAATTATTATTATTATTCAATAAATTTATTTAATTATTATTAATTCATATTTATTATCATTATTTTAAAAATTTATTTAATTAATATTCTTTGTAATTTATTATTATTTTATAAATAATTTTAAATAATTTTATTATTTATTTTATTATTATATTATTATAATGAATTATATTATAAAATTAATATATATAATCGATTATGTATAATATATAATTGGTTATATATAATTTTATAAGATAATTGATTATATATCTTATATATATATATATATTATTATAATTGATTATTATAGAATTATATTATATATACTAGTGGGAACACAGACACTGACATGTCTGTGTATCCACATTTTTTATTTATCTTTTTTGGATTTTTTTTTATTCTTCAAAAATAATTTTTTCCATATTTTTTATTTTTTTTCTTTGATCTTCTTTTTATTCTTCAAAAATAATTTATCTCAAGAACGTTAAAATGAGAAGTTAAAAAAGAATAGGTGTGTGAGGTTAATGAAAAAGTGGAGAATGATAGTTAAATAAAAATAAATTAAAAAGAATGTCATTTAAAAAAAAATAACGTACCAATCTTTCCACTCTTCCGTAACAATCTGTCAGTTAAGTCAGAACAAATAAAATAAAATATTAAAATTAAAAAACTGCTTTATTAACTTCTAAAATTATAAAATGTCTAAATAACCAAAATAAATTAATAAAAAAAATATTAAACAAGGATAAAATAGAAAAACAATTTAGAGCAGTTAAAGTGGGGAATCTCTTTATATATATAGGTATAGATATAATATAATTAATTATTTTATTTGTATGATTAATTTTATATATATTTAGATATAAAGATAATTTAATTAAAATATGGGAATATATGATACCACGTTGTTATCATGTATTTATGGCTTAAAAATGGGAAATTGTTCATGGCAGGAAATCGCACTGGTGATGTGACTTTCATCACATTTTTTTTTTTTTTGATGTATAGGAGGAGTATATTTGAAATCGTTTGGGCTTTTCTTTCCTTTTTAAATTTTCAAATTCACAAAACACAACATTAAGGTGTGTTTGGATTGATGAGAGGATGTGTGTGAATTTGAAGGAGCGAATGTGTGAGAATTTGAAAGGAAAATGTGAAGAAAGTAAGTGTGTTTGGATTGAGGTATCTTAGAGTGAATGTGTGAGAAAAATTTATTGGAGTTTGTGAGTAATATGATGGTCGTGAGAAAATTTTTAATTTTTAAAAAAATATTAAATAAAAGTTTACAAATTTATCATTGTAATTAAATATTTATAAATAGTGAAATATGAAGGATTTTTGTATATATTTAAATTAAATAAATTTTTCTAAATTATTTATGGTACCGTTGAATTAATATTTTTTGGAAAAATACAAGTTAGTTAACATTGTCGGAATATGGAAAGTTATCATACAAATAATAGACAAAATCATATTGATATAAACATAATTTTTAAAAAAAATGATTTATTTATTTGTGATTTTTAGTTATTTGTATTTAAAACATTTTCAAAATTGTGTTGGATTTTACTTTGGAAAAAAATACAGAATATGTCAATTTATCAGAAAATAGAAATTTATCAGAAAATAATTGTGTTTGCATTAAAAATAAAATTTGAACTTCTCATAATTGTAAAAAAAAATAGATGAAAAATTACTAATATATGTAAACATTTTAAATTGTGAAATTCAAATAAATAAACTGAATATTCTTATTTTATAAAATATAATTATTAAATTAATTTATATTAAATTTAAATAATATTATTAATTATAAGCACACCCAGCAGCTACTAACCACACCCTAATAGTTACTAATCACAACATTTGTAGCTATTAACTAACCTCAATAGCTATTAAGCACACCACCACATAAAGCAAAAACTAAAACACATAATCAATTACTAAAGAGGGATAATCGATTATCCTTAATTTTTTTATACACATAATTGATTATGTGAGTAGTTGTAATTCAAGCATAATCGATTATCCTTACTTTTTTTATACACATAATTAATTATGTCAGTAATTGTAATTCAAGCATAATCGATTATCCCTTTTTTTTATACATATAATCGATTATGTGAGTAGTTGTAATTCAAACACAATTAATTATCCCTAATTTTTTTATACACATAATCGATTATGTGTGTAGTTGTTCTTCAAGCATAATCGATTATGTGAAATGCACTCTTTTCAAGGCTCATGATACTGCCTCCCTCCACTCAAATTGCATGCACAAATGGATACAATGACCACGTTCAAAAGCACACATATGTGGTGAGAGCAAAAAAGGAAACTCACGGCTGCCTACATGTTTTTCCTCAAGTTTCTTTGGTCATGTGCGAGGAACCTGTCTCAAAGGATCTTTGCCTTTCCACGCCCACACATCAGTGCAAATTGATGGATCCAAACGTGACACATCCCACAAATCCGTCTTCAGGCACAGTAAATTGGTTGTGTTTTGATTGAGGAGAGAATTTGTGAGAATTTAACGGAGTGGATGTGTGAGGATTTGAGAGGAAAATGTAAAGAAAGTGAGTGTATTTGAATTAGGGTATGTTAGAATGGATGTGTGAAAAAAGTTTATTAGAATTTGTAAGTAATGTAATGATTGTTAGGGGATTTTTATTTTTTTAAAGGTGTAAAATGTAAGTTTTTAGATTTATCATTGTTTTTTTTTTATAAATTAAACAATGGAACATGAGGTAGATTTTAGTTAATTAAAATTTTGTAAATTATTTTCGATACCGTTGAATAAATATTTTTTGAAAAAATATGATTTGCTTAATATTATTGAAACATAAAAAGTTGTCATAAAAAAATATTACTTTAACATATACAAATTTATTTTTAATTTTAAATTAATTTTAAAAAATATATAATTTATTTATTTGTGATTTTAGTTGTTTGTAATTAAAATACTATTTTTGATATTATGTAAGAATTGATTTTGAAAAAAAAATAGAGATTATATAATTTTGTTAAAACATAAAAAGTTATCAGTCAATAATTTTCTTTCAATTAAAAATAAAATTTTAATATTCTAAATTAGAAAAATTTATAGATGAAAAATTATGTATATATGTAAAATCTAAAAATTATTTAATATAAATAAAAAATTTAAATATTCATAATTTTGTAAAATATAATTAGAAAGTAATTTTATAGTTAATTTAAATAATAATATTATTATAATAATTCTTTATAATAATAATAATTATATAATTTTTGTATTATAAATAACTATATGTGTTTTTGATATTATAATTTTATTTGATTATTATTATTTATTTACTATTAATATTATTAAATATTTTTAAAAAATAAATTTATGTAATATTTAATATTATTCTTATTATTCTTTAAATATTCTTTAATATTCTTTATTGTCATTGTATCATATATATAATGAACTATATATTATATATATAATAATAATAATAATTATAAATAAATTAATATATTTTAAAATTAATTTAATATATAAATATACTTAGAAAATAAAATTACTATATTATTATTTTTATAATCAATATTATTATTATTATATAAATTTAAATATTTATTATAAATAGTTATATACATTTATTAAGTATTAATATTTATTAATAATAATGTTATTAAATATTATTATATTATATTATATAATCATATATTATAAATTTTACATATAATTAATTATATATATAATCCATTATGTTTGTTATAATTATAATATATAATTGATTTTATATATTTTTAAATTCTATATACTTTTAAATGTAACATATAATTGATAATTGATTATATATATTACATATATCAATTATATATGTTTTTAAATGTCATATATAATCGATTATATATATATATATATATATATATATATATATATATATATTTCTAAACGTAATATATAATAATAAATAAATTAATATATAATCGATTATATATATGTAACCTCCTAAATAAAAATCTAGCAGCCCCACACACAGTCACCATCTTTTTTTTTTTTTTTATTCTTTCTCTCTCCCTTTTCTCTTCTCTACCTTCTTTCTTAATTTTCTCTCCCATACCTCATCTATTCCAAAATCTGATTACGTCATGCTGTAGCTGAGGAGTCAGGCTACATTTCTACCCGATCAGATTTTCAAACAGAATAAGTTCATTTTTACTCTAAAGTTTTCTTATTATCTATTTTTCTCTATGATTTAGTCATCAATCTTAGTAGGACCAGTTGAGAAAAGTGTTTCTCTCAACTTGATTAAGTTCATACTAAAATTTGGTAATATTTGGATAACTTGCATTAGGCCGTAAATCTTGAAGTTTATCCAGACTCTGGGGAATAAAATTCTAGAAGTTGCTTGGAAAGCAAGCAATTAAGGTAAGGGAAACTAAATTTATCCTAGGCTAGAAAATTCTGGATGTGGAAGGGACGTGGTCCCAATATTCAATTTCTCTTGCAAGGATGTTGTTTATTTATATATTGGGTTGTTTGTTTATATATTATTTAAATTTGTGGAAATATTAGGTTTTGATGAGTTAGTATTTAAGTGTTGTTTTTTTTTATGTCAAATAGACTTTTAAATATTTTGGATTGAGTTTTGAATGATATTGTATGATGAAAATGATATGGAATTGAATTCATACATTTGGGATAATAGGACTGATGTTTGTTGTGTATTAAGTATTGATGCCTATGTGGTAACAGAGATCTCCGAGCTTCACTGATGATCTAAGTCACATAGACTAAGATATCAGGTGGTGAGAAGCTGATGGAGGAGTTCATGCACACCGTGACATATGAGATGCACGACTTGGGTTGTATTGAACTTACCCTGACCCTTTCTGTTAGATTTGCTGGTAATTTTTGGATTAGGTGTTAGTCTCTAGTGGGACTTACTTAATACGAGCCTTCCGGAAGACGTTGTTTGTTGAATATCTTGGATGTGTAGATCCACGTAAGATCTACGTGATTGTTTTATGTTGGCTTTTCAAGAAGATTAAATAATTGAGAAATTGATTCATGTAATTCGGTTTTCTCTTTTAATTTAATTGCATATATTATAAAACTTTATTTTCACTAGCTTACCCTTGCTTTTCTTGTTGTGTTTAAACTGCGATGACTGTACTATGTACACGAGCAGATGATCATACAGGTGTAGGAGGTCTTGGAAGACTTTAGAATGTTTTAAATCTTATATTGTAAATATTTGTATTTCTATGAACCATAATCTTCTAATAGGAATATTTTAAAAAATTCTAAGTTTATATATAAATATGTAAAACGTGTATTATAATAGTTAGATGTATTTTCAGGATGATACAAAATATATATATATATATATATATATATTTCTAAACATAAAATGTTATCAGTAAATAATTTTTCCTTTCACATCTTCTACTTTTTTCTGCATCTGAGTGAGCGAGGAAGAGATATCCACACTTTCAAATCTTTTCTCGCCCCCTTTTCAACGGAAATAAGTGAATCTAAACTCACACCATCCCCTATATTTTGATCTTCGAGGAAAGTAAAATTGTGAAAACAAATACAATGTTTGTGTCACCCCATTGACATTGGGCAATTTCTCTTTTTTTTTTTTCACCATATCATTTTTAACCTACATCCTATTAATTTTTAAAATTTCTAAAAATTACTCTTACTCTAGATTTAAAAATCTAGAATAGTAAATATAATTTAAAATAAAAAAATACACTCCAGACAAAAAAATCTGAAACACAAAATTAAAAAATATATTATAGATAAAATTTTTCATAATTAAAAAATGTATTATGAAAATTTAAATTTGAAATATTTTTAGATAAAAGATTTCAGAAATATTTTTTATTTACACCCTTCTTTTATTTAAGATTATTTTCGTCATTTTGAAAAGATATTTTTATCATTTCAAATAGCATCTTGGAAGCATATTAGAATTGATACGGTGCAGGAAGAAATTACCTTGACATTGCCACACTTTGTCTCCCACCTCGCCCCATGTGTGATGCGCATACATGGATGAAACGTCATCAAATTCTACACGAAAAGAACTTTCAGCTAGAGGCTCCTTTTTATTTATTAAAAAATAAAATTTTAAATATACAATTCAGAATTTGAAAATCATTTTTTCATAATTTTTTTTAAATATATAAATCTAAAATACAATATTATTTTTAAATTTTGTGTAAGTCATGTAATTTGGTATACATTTTTAAGTTTCAAATTACATATGAAAGGTTTCAAAATTTCCAAGAACTTTAAAACGAATGGTAGATGGGGAGATTTTAATATTGTTGGGGGCACAAAAGAAAAGTATGGGGTCCAAAAAGAAATTCCCAAAAGAAGAGAAAAAAAGATGAGGAACGCTAAAGTGGGTCGAGCCCATGGGGAGAAGACTGGGGAAATTGTTGAAGTTGGGAGGGCACCATCACAAATATAACCACGATGTTTCTTCCTGCACCCTAAATTTGTCTTGAATTATGTGGGTTTGTTACTTATCATCGTGGGTCTTTAAAATCCATGGACTGCATGATGTGTTCATGGGACTGTTTCTTCCTGCACCTCCATATCTTCTTTTGCCACCTCCATACACAATATAAAATTACATTTTTATTCTTCTTATGTCACTCCCATGGACTAGCTTCTGGATTATGTAATCCGGAAACACATTTGAAAAAAGACTTCCGGATTATATAATCCAGAAGCTAAAAAAACTTCCGGATTATGTAATCCAGAAAGTAACCAAGTATTTGAAAAAAGGCTTCCAGATTATATAATCCGAAAGCTAATTACAAATTTGAAAAATGAATTCCGGATTATGTAATCCAGAATATTACAGAAGGACATTTTTGAAAATCTGAAAATTTATGTAGGTGAGAGAAGAAGGTATGGAGGTGCAGGAAGAAACAGCCTGTTCATGGGATAGTGTGGGTGTGTTGTGGTTGGCCCTTTAAGTTCTGCACCTCCATAATTTAAAAAGAAACTCTCTAATAATCTAAAAAACCAATTTTACTCTTTTTAAATTTGTATTCCAAATTACATCTATGGACTGGACATTCATTATAAAAGATGTATTTCAGAATATACAATTTAAAATATATCATTTTTTTTATCTTTTTAAATTGTTTTGATATTCTTTTTACAATTAATTTCAAACACTACTAATTTTAAAGAATTATTTTTATATTTTGAACACAAATAATTTATTTAACACAATAATTTTTTTTAATAGTGACAATATTCACATAAAGTAAACACAATAAATACTAGTACAAATAACATATTCGATAATGACATATTAGGTCGATTAATAGAGAATTGGTATAAACAAAAATACGGAGATATTTTTGTAAATATTTGATACATATTATAGCCGTTGGAAGGACCAATTGATGTAATATGTATTGTTCAGAGTAAAAAAGAGGTTTAAAAAAATATATACTTGGAGCATGACATATTACAATGATTGGAAGGACCAATCGTTGTAATATATATTATTTAGAGTAAAAAATAATAATATACTTGGAGCATGACATATTACAGCGGTTGAAAAGGACCAACCGGTGTAATATTGTATTGTTTAGAGTAAAAAAAAAGTTTAAAAAAATATATATACTTGAAGCATGACATATTACAACGATTGGAAAGACTAATCGTTGTAATATGTATTATTCAGAGTAAAAAAAAAAAATACTCTGGGCATGACATATTATAACGGTTGAAAGGACCAACCAGTTTAATATGTATTGTTTAGAGTAAAAAAAGAGGTTTAAAAAATATGTACTTGGAGGATGACATATTACAGTGGTTGGAAGGACCAATCGATGTAATATGTATTGTTCAGAGTAAAAAAAAAAATTTAAAAATATATATACTTGGAGCATGACATATTATAGTTGTTGGAAGAACCAACTGGTGTAATATGTATTGTTCAGAGTAAAAAGGAAAAGATTTAAAAAATATATACTTGGAGCATGACATATTACAACGGTTGGTGACATATTACAGCGGTTGGAAGGACCAATAGCTATAATATGTACTATTCAAAGTAAAAAAAAAGGTTTAAAAATATATATACTTGGAGTATGACATATTACAGCGGTTGGAAGGACCAACTGGTGTAATATGTATTGTTCAGAGTAAAAAAAGGTTTAATATTCTTAACTTGATCAACTATAGAAATTTGCCACATTGTTTTTCTCCAATGCAATAAATGTTTGAAATGGAAATATTAACTTTGATGTAATCTCTATTTCTTTAAACATATATTTGCTATTTAAATTGTGTCTTTATCTGACTAAACTTGACTCGAGGCTTTAAACAGTTTTGGAGTCAAATCTTTCCTTTTCAGCATTGTTCATTTTCTTCATCGTATTAGACGCTCGATTTGGAATGTTTTGATATGCACCTTTAATGCATCATATCACTTGTTTGCACTTTGAAACATATTTCTCTTTGCAATCTTCATTCCTGACATCTTGAAATGGCTTCATTATTCATAAGTACAAATCTCTCTTTTCAACTTCATCTCGTTTTTGTTAAACGCTCAATAAGAAAACTTCATATGTGAAGTTTCATACGTGTCTTTATGTTCCTTTAACAATTTATGGAAACATTATAAGTATCAGTGAACATAATAATCATCACAATAAAGTATGAGTATCACTGAAAAAATATCTTTTAATATCTTTAAATTATCAAGACCTTATATTCTTATATTTATCACTGTAAATGCATTTTCAAATACTTTCCAAGTTAATACAAGATTTGAATGTTCAAGTACAATCAAATTTGAACACGAGTGTATTTCCACAAAATATATTTTGAAAAACTCTCTAATATAAGAAATATGCATGGTTTGTTTGTCAAAACTTTCTAGTTAAAATACTATTCATTCAAAAAATTCTAATACACACTCAATTTTATTCTTTAATGCATAGATGTATTTGAAATAGTCTATAATAATCAAGGAAAGTATATTTATTCATGAAAATTAAAGCACATAATATTTCATATTTTTAGTGTGCTTTGTTTTACACTTTCAAATATGAAAACTTTTAAAACTCATTCAATCATTAATCTTATTTGAAAACTGTGTTTTTTATGAATTAGTATCAAAAAATAAGATTCGAATTCATTCACATAGTGACAGGAAGTGTTTTAGAAATGTAAAGGTTATGTATAGACTCTCTTGATATGATAGACCGTCTGTTGTGTAGAATTTAGTGATCATCTAGTGTGTCCATAAACACTATATTTATAAGCTTTCCTTATGATTTGGATGCATCTGCCATGATATAGCTGTTGAACAAGATGCTTTGATGTCTCCAAATCCAAGTGGAAAGCTTGAAGACCTTGCTGCTGTTGTGTGTGTGTGTGTGTCTAGTTGTTTGAAACTTGTTAATTCACTCCTTAAGATGATCCAAACTCAATTGAATCTTTAACATTTTGAAAAGGTGGTTTTCTAAAAGGAAGTAAAATTTCAACAGGTTGAAAATTTGAAATCAACAGGTTGTTTGACACATAGTGGACTTTAAAATGGTTTGGAAAAGCTTTGTCTTTGGCTTTGCTGTCAACCAAATTTCAATAGGTTAAAATTTTGAAACAATAGGTTGTTTGACACTTAGTGGATTTTAATGTTGTCAAACAAGAATCAATCGGTTATTTCGAAAAATCAACCGATTGTTTTTCTGAAAACCTTAACAGAATTTCGTTAAGTGGTTTTTTTGTTTTAAATGATTCCAACAACTTTTGGTTTTTTGTTGTAACTATTTTAACCATTTGATTGAAAGATAAAAAGGTGATTTTACGCTCTTATGCATTAACAAAGTAAGAGAGATCAATCAAAAACAATTTTCAAGTTTTCAAAGAGCTTTTGGATCATCTCAAGTGTGGAATAGGATTGGGTCTTGTATTATGAACTTTGATCTTGTGATTTACCTAGGTGTATTCTATTCCCTTCTTTCTTGATAAATGTATTTATGTACTGGTGTTGCCAAGAAGTGTTGTGTGTTCTTGAGGGGATCAAGATCAACATTCTTGGTGTGGTTTTGCTAAGGAGTGGTGTGTGTTCTTGAGGGGTTCAAGATCATCACTCTTGGTGTGTGTAGCTTGTAATCTAGGGTTGATTACATAGTGAATTCTCAGTGGTTTCTGAGGACTGGATGTAGCTCAGGTGTTGAGTGAACCAGTATAAACATTCTGTGTGAATCTCTCCATCCTTACACTCCTTAAACTGCTTTAACTTTGCTTTTATAAATTGTTGATAAAAACAACCGGTTATTTCGTAAAAACAACAAATTGATTTTCTGCATCAAGCTTAAAAACAATTTTATATTTGGATGGACAAATTTTCCATTGATTAATTCTTCATAGCCTTTCACTCTACCTTCAATACTTGCGAAAATCTTTCAAAAAAAATTCACCCCCTATTGTTTTAGCCCTATAATTCTAACAATAGCTTTAGAGACTATCTGACGAGATCATATGGTCATGTTCTAGTACTTTGAGACTGTCTGGTGCATTTCTTCATAGTTGGACTATCTAACATGTCTTTGTGTTTACTTCAGTGAAATTGTCTAGTGAGTTTTTCTCATCTTTCTTATTAAGACTATTTGATATGTTCAAGATAACATTTCCTTTTAAAATGTTTAACATGTAATGCATTAATAAATCGTCTTATAAGATCTTCTATTTTGACCTTGTGTTATTTGATCTTCTAGACTTAGAATTTAATATTTGCAGATAAGTGAGCTTTATCATAAATCATAACACACCTTATAGTGTTTGTTATCATCAAAACATATAGATTCTCGTGTCATGAGACTGTTTAACGGGTAATAAATCGTTTAGCGGTTACTGGACTGTCTCACATCTTAACAGTTGTATATCCATAAAATTTAGTACAAAATAATGTGTATGGTTGGTAATGCAATGGAAGATTTTGGTATCATTGTGATCATTACATGTATAAAATAATGATCTAGAAAGTGTAGAATCCCTTATAGATGTTGGAAGTCTTTGGAAAACATTGTGTTGAGGCAACTTAGGTTTCTCTCAGGCTAAGTGTTACTTGAATGGTGTGTTGTTGCTTAGGTGAGGACCAAATAGTGTGCTATCATTGCATTAACCACTTTACATCGTTCAAGAGGCGTGTTGGTTGCTCAAGCAACATGATGTATAACTCAAGTGACGACTTGTAACTTGAGCGAGGGAGATCAAGATGATTCTTTCTCCTCTAGAAGCATATCGCTCAAGCGTTAAACAAAACACTCAAGTGATATGGCTTGTGGTTTAAATGTTGTTTTGAACGCTTATGGGCAACAAAGGTGGTGTACATGTGTCTCAAACTTGTGATGGTATCCTAGGTGCTTAAGCACTAGATGGACTTTCAAATGTCCAAAGGCAGTGGAGGACTTAAATTGTTGGATTATTTTCAACAAGTAATTGTCATTGAGATGTTGATTAATGCTTAAGTGATGGATGCTTATGCGATGGACACTCAAGTGACAAGGTGGTCATTAGAGTGAGTACCTTGAGAGGGTTTACTCTTAGGTTGCATTTCGCTCAAGTCCTGGTGTGTGCATTGCTTAAGTGAAATAGTCAATTGCTTAAGTGAAATAGTCAATACCTTTGTTATGTTAAGGTGGTCACTCAAGTGAGAGGAATTCACTCAAGCAATGATATGTTAGAATGTTGATGATTTCATGTGATATTGGATGCTTTATATATATATATATATATATATATATATATATATATATATATAGACACACACACCCATGCATTCAATGTGTATTGATTGTATGATGTTGTGTGTGTGTGTGTGTATATTTGACTTAATAGCAAGTATACATCTGGCTTGATAGTATATGTTTTGTGCCACCATGACATCAAAAACACAGGCTAGCTAAGATTTAGTGAGTTTAGTATATGTTACGTGTTAGTATTTGGTGGGACTGATTTATTATTGTTTAGAGTTTTTCGAATATTTTGCGCCATAATGACATAAAAAATATAGGTCAGTTAACATCTAGTGAGTTTAGGATGTCACATGTTAATTTTTGGTAAGCCTTATTTATCTTTGTTTAGAATTTTTTCAAATAATATCTTTTATTTAATTATGATATGATGAACATGTCAATTCATTAATATTCATATACATAATATTAATAAATGCATAATATTATAAGCATGATAATGATAGTTATATTATAAAATATTTTATTTTGCATTAGTTTATTCTTACATACTTATTGTTTGTTAACTGCATTTAGTTGGAAATATCACAATAAGTTAACACAATAACTTAGTGTAGTGATAAGCATAATAGAGTGACATATGTTATTAGTTGGAAAAGTAAAACCAAGCAACCTAGTGATGATATAATAGATTTTATGTTGTTTTTATTTAGAGTTTGATAATGTATTTTATTTTGAGTACTTTTGGAATTTAATATACGAAATTATATCTTTGTGTTGGACTAATATATTAGTATGTTATAATTTTACTGTAGGTTATAATTAAAAAAAACCCAAATAAATCACTGATAAAAATGAGTTTTAAAAAAATACATCATTCACCAACCATCAATAAAAGAACATATAAATTTTTCTTTCCCTAACTCGTTGTTGTGAATCTTAGGCTGTTTTAGATTTTATTACTAATAATTTATTTTAAGAAAATTTGAATTTGAGTTGAATGAGTACTCTAGGATTTTCTCTTTTCCAATATAGAAAATTACCAAATTTTATTATTATTTTATTTTAATTTTATACGCTTATTCATAGAAAAGTTAAAATAAAATATATTTATTTTAAAAATTATAAATCAAGAATGATATTCTATAATTAATATATTTAAGCTAAAAATAAAAATCATTATAAATTAATGCAATCAACGTTATCATAACAAAATTATGATAAAGGAAAACATTAAAAAAGATATTAAGCTACAAAGTAACAACTTTAACTTGAGTCAAATTGGATATAAGTATGTCTTGTCATTTTTCTTTCTCTAACGATCAAATATAAAACTATTTAATAAATAAATTAAATAATTTAAACCAGTATTATAAAATTGGGCGGTGATTTTTTTTAAATGTTTCATAAATTCTCATAGAAAAATTATAAAAAGATAATTAATATTTTGATACAAAACGATAATTAATCTTATTAAATATATGGTAACAAAAAATCTTATTAAATATATTAACCCAAACACACAATTAATCTTATATACTTGCCTTCAAATATACAGATATTCACAATCATTTCTCTAACATCATGACAGTTGTTTACAACTAAATCTAATTTTAAAAAATAAAAATAAATAAAAATAAAAATAAGACACGTTCCTCAACTACCAAAAATTTAAATAATATTTTAGCATAATATAATTTTCTAACATTATTTTCATTCCACCGCTGTTTTCCAAATTTAATTTTCCTTTTACCTTAAGAAATACAGATTTGCACTGAAAGTGTTTTATTGTTCGAATAACTTTTGTTTACATTTTTTAAATTCTTTTATATTTAATATTAAGTAAAAATAATGATATTTTATAGTAAAAATATGTATTAACTTTATTTTATAAAATTGAATTAGGTTTAAAGTTTATTTTTTTTTAATATTGAATTTATATAAAGTCTATTTTAATAAAAAATTTATTAGACTGATTAGATATAATTTATATACATAATTTAAGTCACAAATTGACATTTGATGAAATCTATAAGTTGAACTAAAGTTGAATAAGATTTAAAATTTATATTATTTATTTTTTAATTTATGAATTACTTTTTTAAGAAGAATATGCAAAGAAAGATAAAATTAATTTTTTTATAATTTAAAATTAGTTTAAGTATATATTAACAAATTTATAAAGTTATATGAGAAAATTGATATATAAATTAATTTTGATTTTATTTTTAAAAAAAATGGTGTTAACATGTCCTTCCAATTATCAAAAAGCTAAAAAGTTTATAATATTTGTCCTGCTGATAACAACCAAAATGATGACAATGATAGTATATTGGTAGTAATAATGATGTTCCTACTAATTTATGAATGTGGTGCATGCCTTTGAACCTTTGAGACTTTGAGCCTTTGACTTCACTGCTCTTATACTTATATAATAAGTATAATACCAAATGCAAAGATAGAATAATGAAATAAAATAAGATTCCAAAAGAAAAGAAGAAAGCCTTTTTTGTGCAAAAGTCCTTACTGGAGGATAAGGGGATACAATGAACCATACTCTGAGTCCTAAATTATTCTAGTCTTTTATATTTTTTTAGTTGTACTTATTAAGAATATTTGTACAATTTTGTGTCCAAAGAAAGAGATATATATTTATTGTGTTACTTGATATTAAAGGATATTTGGTAATTTTTTAATTCCTGTTTGGTTCTCTAGAGCGAAATAGATTAAAAATAAAAATAGAAGAAAAGTACTTTTTAAAATTATATAATTTAATAAAAAATATGAAATATAAAAAGTAGAAAATAATATAAATAAATAAAATATTACAATGTTTTATTATTTTCTAAAACTATTTTTTCTTTTGTATACTATATTCAACCTATAATTTTAATTCTCTTTTTTTCATCTTTCTCTCTTTACTTATAGGAGATAAAACTCTAATTTTTTCACACTATAAGAATTTCATTGACTATTTTGTTTTCCAATTATTAGTTATAGTGTTTTAATTTTTATTTGTGGGACACTATATGTATTCTTATTTCAAGCCCCCTTCATATATCGGTTCTTATCTACTTTCTAGATTCTTTTATTCAATAATTATTTAAATTATTCTTAATGTAAACTTTTGATCCATGTATTTAGTAAGCGTTTCGAAATAAACTCTTTAATCGAGAATAAATTTATTAAAATAATATTTAAAGTTAATCATCGTATTGAAGATATAATTTATTTCAAAATTTTGTGATTTAGAAACATCTTATTAAGAGAAAAGATATTTATATTATAAATTATGTTTACTTTTATTTTAAATTACAGAGATAATTTATATCTATACATTATTGTTACATTAAAAAAACTAAAAATTGGAGGGAAACAATTATATTATATCTAAAGTTTCTACAGTGGACCACCCTACCAATTATGATATTTTGTCTAGAATATATTTGTGATTGGAGAAAGGTACAGAAATATTTTATACTGAATATGCATGATTATTATGAGGAAATATATTATGTATTAGTAATAAACTTTTTTTTTTTACTTTTATAATAACTATTTTAAAATTTATATCACATTATTTTACACTGACAGTGCATGGTAATTAAATTCAAATTTTAAAAATTAGTTTTGTTTTAATTAAATATTAGATAAAAATAGTTAATAAAATTCAATTGAAATGTTAGATTTATTTTCTTGTTTTGTTTATTAGTGAAGATATAATGAAAAAACAAGAGAGATGGGCCCATGGCCCAACTCTGCAATATGATAAGACTTTTCATTATATCTACTTTAGCTAATAATTCAACTTATTCCTAAAAATTATTTGTATACTGAAAAATTATTTTTCAGAAAACTAATATCAGACATATATTTTTTATTATATTAACATTTGAAAAAGATATATTATCTTAATTCTTATTTATATAAATAAGATATCAGATAATTTTAAAACTTACTATTAGATTGAAAATTCCTTATCTCTCTCACACACATATAAAATTTTACAACATATTTTATATCTCATTTATATAAATCAAAATTAACATAATACTCTTTTTCAAAATATATTAAAATATAATTTTTTACAAATAACGTTTCTTTCCATCACTAAACAAAAATATTAAATAAATTTTAAAGACTAAAAAAATTATGATATCTAAATTAGTTTTTGTTATTGATAAATAGTTTCTAAATTGGTATTTAAATAATTAGTAGCAAAAACCTTGATAGCTAATTAAATACCAATTTAAAAATTATTTATCAATAATAAAAAGCTAATTTAGATACCAATAATTTTTAACAATTTTCTAATTTAATCAATATAAAAATAAATTATTTTTTGTCTTTAAAATTTATTTCTATTTAATGACATGATTTAAGAAAAATAATAATAAAGAGTTTAGTATATATAAGTAGCCTTTCGCACATTATTATTAACTTAGATAAGAAAATAATTATAATATTTATATAAAATTATTGATAATATAACATTTGTTAAAAGTTATACCAATGTAATTCAATTTCTCCCCATTTTTTTTAAACCATGAAATATTTATATTAAATTAGATGTACTTATTTGGCATATCTTATTCAAAATTGAATTAAATGAACCACTTACACCTCTAATTCAAAGTGATAGATAAAGAAATCTAATACAATTTTTTAGTTTCATATTATTTTAATTTTTAAAAAGTTAAACTTAGTCAATTGCAGTTGAAAATTATTGCATAAAAGATAATATTAACATAATGTTCTTAGTAGAAATATTACTTTTTTTATTTATATAAACAAAGTGGACCTAAATAATTTGAGATTGACTGTAACAATTGTTGTTGGAATCAATCGTTCTTCTCGTATTTGCTTCCTTGTATTTGGTCGTTCCTCCTTTGCTCCACTTGTGCACCTTAGAACTTTAACTTTTCAGCTCTTTGATTTCTTGGTGCTCGGTCGAGAGTGAACCTGCAAAAGATTCTCTGACGATTAAGTAAGTACTTTGTATTAAGAGTTTATGATATAATTGATAAAAGCGTACCTTACTCTTGTGTCAGGATGCAAGTCGAATTTATAGGGAGTTACCCCGATTTATAGAATTTTACCATACTTATCATTTATCTTTGATTTTCTCTTTAATGTATTTAATCATTTGGTCGATCGATCAATGATGTTGAGTGAGGCTCACTCGACTTCAACCGATACACTTTTATTCAAGTTATTAATAAAGTGAAACTTTTTATTTGAGTAGAGTTATTAAGTTGAAAATTATTACACAAGATAATTAAACAAGGTTTTTAAGTAGAAATATCACTTTTATTTAAGTTATTAATAAGGTGAAACTTTTTATTTGAGTAGAGTTATAAATAATAACAAGAAATGAGTACAACGAACAATAACCAAATTAAAATTTACTTGTTAATGAAATTTCAATGTACAAGTCACTAAATGAATAATAAAATAATAAACAAATAGTTATAAGTATTAAAAAATTGAGTTGAAGTGAATCTTTGTATTATGAAAATTTTCTTTTATTTATTTATATATATATATATATATATATATATATATATATATTTACATTGGTAGTCTTATCTCTTGAATTAGATCATATTAAGTCTTATAACACTGTTATAACACTGTTGTAAAATATTATATTAAATATATAATAAGAGATAGTTGATTTGGTAAGTTTTTAACAGATTATAAATTGATATGTTGATAATATTGGTCTATAAGATATTAAGTTATATAATGAGTATATATGATAAAGATAGATACACAAGTCCCCTAAGAATAAAATCCGAGTAGTAAGTAGTTTGAGTTGGATGATTTGTTTGGATTAATTATTTTGACGAAGATGAATGTGTTTTGAAAAGATTTTAACTAAATGAGATAACATAACAGGATAATTGAGCTTAAAGTAGTCTAGTGTGATCATGTGTTGTTAAAGTTTAAAGTAACTTAAGCATGATGCTAGTTATTTTTTATGATATCGATGTGTTTAATAATATAACTTTTATTTGAGTTCATGCAATAAGGAGTCGATATGCAACCATTTATGAGTAATAATTTGTAACGCCACACTGAAGGCTCTTAATGAGAGGATTTTATGGATCCTAAAACAATAAAACTCTTAAGTTGAGAATGTTTCATTTCTTGAGGGTTGTCTTAAAATGTCATGTTCTTTGAAGACTAAATGAAAAGGTGCTACATTTGGATGTTTTAGGTATAATATTTTATGTGAAACACTTTCATTATTGCATATAAAATGATAATTTGCCCTTTATCATTTCTTCATCATTCCTTCATCTCTTTCTTGCACTTGCATTTTCTTTGAAGAAACTATTTCCCTCAAAGCTCTCAAGTTTCTTTAAAGACTCTTGAGTTTCTATATTTTTTTATTATCCTTGTTGCTTTTAGTGAACATCTTAGGTACATTATTCATCTTTATATGTCACATGCATTTTCTTCCATTCGTAGTCTAAGTGACTCTCCCCATGGTGATGTTCTATGGTTGACAAGGAGGTCTTTGACATTGGGGATGATTTTATCGGTAAAAGATATGAATGAATCTTTCTTTGATGAAAATTATGATATTTTTAAGGAGGTAAATTATTTTATAAGGTTTTGGTTGGGGTAGCCACTATGAAAGCTCCTTTTGTAGCAAAGACGAACCTTTCCGCTATCATTTCCAAAATTACAGTCACAAGAGATGTTCCTACTAAATAAATAGCCCCTCTTGTAGATAAGAAACCATCTTAGTAGAGAAAAATTGTGAAACAAGGTTGAGTACAAATAGGGGAAATTAGATGTTTACTTGATGTGGCCTCATGATGTTGGTTGGTTGCAAATTCAGCTTGAAATTTTCGATATAAAGTTCAAAATTGAGCTTTAAATTTTCAACAAAAATTTGTCGGTAAGGCCATGTACCATTGTATTGCTTCTCCTTCGAGTGTCACAGGAAAAAATCGACAAAGAATTGCTTTATTGTTGGAGTAGAGGTTTATTTGGGTAAAGTATGTTTCAAGATGGTTGTCGACATCAACAGAACCATTTTATTACCTTATTTTTGGATGTTTCCAACCTAGAGAGATAAAGGTAAACTCATGATTCCTTCTACGAAAGGATGATGACATTCTTCATCTTATGGATCATAGTGAATGTTTACTTGATGTGATTGTGTATTATCCTGTTGCCTAGCACGCTAAGAAGGTGCTTGAGACTCTTTAATTGCTTATTTTCATTCAAGCTCTTTGACTTTGGTGATGGAAATGAGTATCTTATGCTTTCAATGACACTTGATTTCATAAGGACGATCTTGACTTTATTGTCAAGGTTGAATGTTTGTTTAACGATTGATTTGATCCCATTATGACTGATCTTCATAATAGGAGTAAGTGAGATCACAACTAAGTTGTGATTGCTACAATTCTCTTTATTTTTTTTAACCATTCTAATCATACCTTTTAGGGTTTCAAGCTCAGTCTGGTATTGCTTTCATGAGGATCTATATTTCTTTTGTTGTCTTTGTTTGAATCATCTTTAGACAATTAATACTTTTAAGTTGTAAAATCTCGTCAGAAGTTGCAAAGCCTCATTACATTGTTGCCATTCAGGCATGTGCTTGTCATGCTTTCACTACATCTCCTCTATGTGAGCTTTGTCCATCTCAATTGTGAATGAGTTTGGTATATTTTGACTTCTTGTCAAAATCATTAACCTACGATACTAAGGAATTTCTTCCAAAGCCTCATCATAGGCACTATATGTTTCTATTGAAAATATAAATCCTTTGGTTGAGTTGTTAAATCTTCAATTTCCATAAGTTGATTATAAGGTAACAATGAGAAATTAGTTCAACCACTACAAGAAAATCATTAAATAGAAACTAATTTTAGAGATAAAAAATAATTAGTTGCTATTGACTAAATTAGATACTATTTTAGAGACTAAAAAAATTATTAGTTTCTAAATTAAATTATATTATTAATAAATAGTTTCTAAATTGGTATCTAATTAGCTACCAAGGTTTTTGCTACCAAATTTAGAATTTAAATAATTGGTAGTTAAAACCTTAGTAGCTAATTAGATACCAATTTATAAACTATTTATCAATAATAGAAACTAATTTAGAAACTAATAATTTTTTTAGTCTCTAAAATAGTATCTAATTTAATCAATATAGCAACTAATTATTTTTAGTCTCTAAAATTGGTTTCCATTTAATGATTTTCTAGTAGTGAACTATGATGAGAAATGAGTAAAAACTAAATGAAACTTCCTTTATGGATGATACTACAACGCTCTAGTTATTACATAAACAATAAATGATAATGGATTGGACCTTTTCAAAATTCAGTCTAAATCCAATCCAAATATAGTAAATAAATTGAATAAAAAATCCAAATCCATCTTAACTAGATCAACTTGATATGGATTTTTTCAATTCAATTTAAATTATATTAAATCCACTTTGTCAATTAGATTGAATCCGATATGGTATTGAATTAATTGATATAATGTGAGATTAATCCAACTCAACTTGACATGGGCTTGGCTTGATGTAGGCCCAATGTATCGATCGAATAGAGGCCTAACTTAACAAGGCTCAAACTGGCCGAATCCATATCGATCCTACCCAAGCTTAACTCGACTTAGAATGACTAGACATAGCTCAATTTAGGCTCAACCTAACTTAATGTCGATTGAAATTTGCCCACATAACTTAGCTAAATGTGGGGCTGACTCCACTTAACTTGGCCTTGACCAACCAAGCTCGACCTAACATGGGATTGATGTAACCTAGCTTGACATGGTCCCAACCTGTTGTGGACCCAATGTCTTGAACCAACACACACTTACTCGACTTGGCCCGACTAAGAATGACAATAGGGTGGGACAGGGGCAGGTTTTACTTTCCCATCCTCATCCCCAAAGTAAAACTCCATCCTCGTCCTCACACCCAACATGTATGAATTTTTTGTCACATCCCTATAGGGTAACAAGTATACCTGTACTCGCCCCTTCATTGCTTCAAATATTAATTAAATATTTTTCACAAAAATATAAAATAAAAATCATAATAAAAGAAACATGATATTATCAAGGATTTAATGTCAAAACGATACTCATATTTTGTTTTCCAATATCAAGTATCAAGAAAGAAATTGTAATATGAAGTATCAAGAAAAGTTATAATTGCATAAATCTCAAATCAGAGTATGAAAAAAAAATTGGATAAAGGTAAAAAGTTATAGAAAAGAGTAAAAGTGATCAAATGTGTACCCTAAACCTAAAAATAAGTTATGAAACTCAGAACCAAAGAAAAGTTAATACAAGTTTTTCAGGTTACCTAATAAACTAAAGATGTTTTAAAATAGGGATGGGTATGAGGACAAGTTATTGGGACGAAGACGAGACATATAAGTACAATCCTATTCTCATCCCCATACCCAACTTAAAAATCAATTATTACCTATATTGTTGGAGATACCACATCATCTAGAGATTTTTTTTATCAACAAAGAATAAAAATGAATTAAAGGGATACTTAAGGGGTATCACAACCCATAAAAAAACCAACCACCTTTCGGCTTAGGACAAAACTGGACATAAATTTGCAGCTATCAAAACCAGCAACAAAAATGTTACAAAACTTTAAAACCACTATTGCATGGAACCAACACCTGTAGAATTGGCCACTGCCTAAGCCTAATACTCTACACCGTGACAACATCTTCATAAAAAGCCCCATACATGACAACATTCATACCCCTTTTTTGATGTAAAACCTTAGAAGTTGCAGATGTAATTTTTGCATAGGAGTTAACGAAGTACAAAAGCAAAATTCATATTTTTTCTTTCCTGCTGCAGCCATCAATCCATCATGAATGGATCTAAAAGGCAAGGCCAAAACAATTCAACTATTGCTTATAAGCAACTACTGGACATAAAAATACCAAAGAGTAGGCTTATCTTTACTGCACCGCAACTGCATCATTAATACAAAAATATGCAATGCTTGTTGAACCTTATGAAAGGCATCTTATGCACCTAAAAATCCTACAAAATTATGCTTCAGAAAAAGCCTAAGTGTGCTACAATTTCCTACGCACCAGAATTGCACAAATATGCAGTAACCTTCACAGATAAAACCTACAGCTTTTGATATAGACAAAACCTCCCCTGCATCTACAACTTCCTCCTCCTAATCTGTTTTCCAAGGTCCCTTCCAACTATCTACACTCCCAAGGAATCCTCCACCTAACTAAGACCTCACTCTTCTTCATCTTCCTCCTTCACCTAGGAACATTTTCCATATTGATTTGCTGCAGCTGCTTTCTAATTCTACAGCTCCTTAAAACTTCACCTGCACTGAAAACATAGAGGCAGCAACTCTACTAATGTTTATCACAGCTAGCCACTATGAAAGTTCCTTTTGTAGCAAAGATGAACCTTTCCATTATCATTTCCAAAATTATAGTCACAAGAGATGTTCCTACTAAATAAATGGCCCCACTTGTAGATAAGAAACCATCTTAGTAGAGAAAAATTGTGAAACAAGGTTGAGTACAAATAGGGGAAATTAGATGTTTACTAGTTGTTTACTTGATGTGGCCTCATGATGTTGGTTGGTTGCAAATTCAGCTTGAAATTTTCGATATAAAGTTCAAAATTGAGCTTTAAATTTTCAACAAAAATTTGTCGGTAAGGCCATGTACCATTGTATTGCTTCTCCTTTGAGTGTCACAGGAAAAACTCGACAAAGAATTGCTTTACTATTGGAGTAGAGGTTTATTTGGGTAAAGTATGTTTCAAGATGGATGTCGACATCAATAAAACCATTTTATTACCTTATTTTTGGATGTTTCCAATCTAGAGAGATAAAGGTAAACGCATCATTCCTTCTACGAAAGGATGATGACATTCTTCATCTTATGGATCATAGTGAATGTTTGCTTGATGTGATTGTGTATTATCATGTTGCCTAGCATGCTAAGAAGGTGCTTGAGACTCTTTAATTGCTTATTTTCGTTCAAGCTCTTTGCCTTTGGTGATGGAAATAAGCATCTTATGCTTTCAATGATACTTGATTTCATAAGGACGATCTTGACTCTATTGTCAAGGTTGAATGTTGGTTTAAGGATTGATTTGATCCCATTATGACTGATCTTCATAATAGGAGTAAGTGAGATCACAACTAAGTTGTGATTGCTACAATTCTCTTTGTTTTTTTTAACCATATTAATCATACCTTGTAGGGTTTCAAGCTCAGTTTGGTATTACTTTCATGAGGATCTATATTTCTTTTGTTGTCTTTGTTTGCATCATCTTTAGACAATTAATACTTTTAAGTTGTAAAATCTCGTCAGAAGTTGCAAAGCCTCATTACATTGTTGCCATTCAGGCATGTGCTTGTCATGCTTTCACTACATCTCCTCTATGTGAGCTTTGTCCACCTTAATTGTGAATGAGTTTGGTATATTTTGACTTCTTGTCAAAATCATTAACCTACGATACTAAGGAATTTCTTCCAAAGCCTCATCATAGGCACTATATATTTCTATTGAAAATATAAATCCTTTGGTTGAGTTGTTAAATCTTCTATTTCCATAAGTTGATTATAAGGTAACAATGAGAAATTAGTTCAACCACTACAAGAAAATCATTAAATAGAAACTAATTTTAGAGATAAAAAATAATTAGTTATTATTGACTAAATTAGATACTATTTTAGAGACTAAAAAAATTATTAGTTTTTAAATTAAATTTTATTATTAATAAATAGTTTCTAAATTGGTATCTAATTAGCTACTAAGGTTTTTGCTACCAAATTTAGAATTTAAATAATTGGTAGTTAAAACCTTAGTAGCTAATTAGATACCAATTTATAAACTATTTATCAATAATAGAAACTAATTTAGAAACCAATAATTTTTTTAGTCTCTAAAATAGTATCTAATTTAATCAATATAACAACTAACTATTTTTAGTCTCTAAAATTGGTTTCTATTTAATGATTTTTTAGTAGTGAACTATGATTAAGAATGAGTACGAACTAAATGGAACTTCCTTTATGGGTGATACTACAACGCTCTAGTTATTACATAAACAATAAATGATCATGGATTGGACCTTTTCAAAATTCAGTTTAAATCCAATCCAAATATAGTAAATAAATTGAATCAAAAATCCAAATCCATCTTAACTAGATCAACTTGATATGGATTTTTTCAATTCAATTTAATTTATATTAAATCCACTTTGTCAATTAGATTAAATCCGATGTGGGATCGACTTAATCGATATAATGTAAGATCAATCCAACTCAACTTGACATGGTCCTTGCTTGACGTAGGCCAATGTATCGATCGAACAGAGGCCTAATTTAACAATGCTCAAACTGGCTGGGTCAATCTCGATCCTACCCAAGCTTAACTTGACTTAGAATGACTAGACATAGCTCAATTTAGGCTCGACCTAACTTAATCTCGATCAAAATTTGCCCACATAACTTAGATAAACATGGGGCTGACTCCACTTAACTTGGCTCGAACCGACCAAGCTCCACTTGACATGGGATTGACATAACCTAGCTTGACATGGTCCCAACTCATTGTGGACCCGATGTCTTGAACCAACACAAACCTACTGCCCAACTAGGAATGACAATAGGGTGGGATAGAGGCAGGTTTTACTTTCCCATCCCATCCCCAAAGTAAAACTCCATCCTCGTCCTCACACCTAATATGTATGAATTTTTTGTCACATCCCTCTTGGGTAACAAGTATACCCGTACTCGCCCCTTCATTGCTCCAAATATTAATTAAATAGTTTTTTTTACAAAAGTATAAAATAAAAATCATAATAAAAGAAACATGATATTATCAAGGATTTAATGTCAAAATGATACTCATATTTTGTTCTCCAATATCAAGTATTAAGAAATAAATTGTAATATGAAGTATCAAGAAAAGTTATAATTGCATAAATCTCAAATGAGAGTATAAAATAAAAATTGGATAAAGGTAAAAAAGTTTTAGAAAAGAGTAAAAGTGATCAAATGTGTGCCCTAAAAATAAGTTATGAAACTCATAACCAAAGAAAAGTTAATACAAGTTTTTCAGGTTACCTAATAAACTAAAGATGTTTTAAAATAGGGATGGGTATGAGGACAAGTTATTGGGACGAAGACAAGACATATATGTACAAACCTATTCTCATCCCCATATCCAACTTAAAAATCAATTATTACCTATATTTTTGGAGATCCCACATTGACTAGAGATTTTTTTTTTTATCTGCAAAGAATAAAATTGAATTAAAGGGATACTTAAGGGGTATCATAACTCGTATACAAAAGCCAACAACCTTTCGGCTTAGGAAAAAACTGGACATAAATCTGCAGCTATCAAAACCAACAACAGAATTGTTATAAAACTTTAAAACCATTATTACATGGAACCAACACCTGTAGAATTGGCCATTGCCTAAGCCTAACACTCTACATCGTAACAACATCTTCATAAAAAGCCCCATACATGACAACATTCATACCCCTTTTCGATGTAAAACCTTAGAAGCTGCAGATGTAATTTTAGCATAGGAGTTAACGAAGTACAAAAGCAAAATCCATATTTTTTCTTTCTTGCTGCAGCCATCAATCCACCATGAATGGATCTAAAAGGCAAGGCCAAAACAATTCGACCATTGCTTACAAGCAATTGCTGGACATAAAAACACCAAAGAGTAGGTTCATCTTTAATGCACCGCAATTGCATCATTTATACAACAAATATGCAATGCTTGTTGAACCTTATGAAAGGCATCTTATGCACCTAAAAATCCTACAAAGTTATGCTTTAGAAAAGGCCTAAGTGTGTTGCAATTCCCTATGCACCAGAACTGCACAAATATGCAGTAACCTTCATAGATAAAACCTGAAGCTTTTGATATAGACAAAACCTCCCCTGCATCTACAACTTCCTCCTCCTAATCTGTTTACCAAGGTCCCTTCCACTTATCTACACTCCCAAGGAATCCTCCACCTAACTAAGAGCTCACTCTTCTTCATCTTCCTCCTCCACCTAACAACAATTTCCATATTGATTTGCTGCAACTGCTGTCTAATTCTATAGCTCATTAAAACTTCACCTGCACTGAAAACACTGAAGCAACAACTCTATTAATCTTCATCACAGCTAGCGCATAGCTGCATAAAACCAGCAGGGATTGGTGGCATTATGCTAAAAAGTTGCATAGACTGGTATAGCAAAACCTAAAGAGCATACGCATCCTGTGGGTGACAACATGATCCTTGCATCAGCCACCTCTCCTACCACAAATCTGCTCCTTCTCATCCACTTATACACCTCACCCTTCCATAACAAAACCAGGATTTCAGAAACACACTTCACATCTAGTTCTTAATACACAAAATAGGATTCAACAGCCATTTCGAAAAGGAATAAATAAAGGAATGCATTCTATGTTTCAACCAAAGCCAACACTTCAGTTGTGCCATTTGGAAGATTTCTTCCTCATCTACAACCCCCTCCTTGAAGATAATAAGGTTCCTTTGTTCCCAGATACTCCACACCATAGCCATCCACATTCCTTTCCACACCAAATTCTAAGAAAATGAGCCTTGTGGTAAGCAGAACTACTCGAAATGACTATTCAAGTCATCATGCTGGACAAACAATACATCAATCCATATGAAACAATGATCCCACACCTCCTGAGCTATCTTACACTTTAAGAAGAGATGTTGTAAAGATTCATTTACAGCTAGGCACATAACACACTCATGTGAAGACATCTCCACCCCTCTCTTAGAGAGATTAACTCTTGTTGGGATACGATCAACCATTACCCTCCATGCCGTTGTCAAGACATTCGAGAAAGCTTTAACCATCCAAAACAGCCTGAATACATTCTAATGAAGCCTAATTCCATGATTTGCAAGACGAGCATAAGCATTTTTTACTGAAAAATCTCTAGATTTGTCACCTTCCCATATTTGTCTATCCTTCACCTCCTTGAGCAATTTGACCCTTTCTAGGAGCCTTAGAAGCTCTTCTTCTTGTGTAGTCTCCCATTGGAACCTATCCCTTCTCCACTCAAGCCCCCAGTGCCACATAGAGTCTTCCCACTCCCCTACCTCCGTCACCATCATTCCCTTATCCATAGACATAGAATACAACCTAAGATACATATTGATGAGAGGAATACAACCAGCCCAAGCATCCTCCCAGAACCTGACCTTGTCCCCGCTACCCACTCTCCACCGTACAACTTCTTTAAAACAACCTCCAACTTGTCCCTCCCCACTACTTTTAGATAAGTCACACCACCAATATGAGTGGTATTTGGCATTTAATTGACCTTGAGCATGTTGCGAGTCATATTTAGATAGAAGAATATCCTTCCAGCTTCCTTTTTCTTCACTTAAGAGCCTCCACTTCTACTTTGCTAAGAGAGCCACATTCAAAATTATGACATCTTTAATTATTATCCCTCCCTCCTCCTGAGGTTTACAAAGATTTTCCCAACTCACCCACGCAATAGATCTTTTATCCTTCCCCATACCCACAGAAAGCTTCTTTGAATGCTAATAATTTTATCACACATTGATTTTGGAGCTTTATAGAAGGAGAAATAAAACAGGGGTATGGACGTGAAAACTGACTTGATCAAGTAGATTCTACCCGCCAATGACAAGAATCTCCCCTTCCAGGCACTTAGCTTAGCACTAACTTTACTCACAATAGGTTCCCAAAATTTTTACCTTCTAGGGTTACCACCAACTTCTAACCCTAGGTATATAAACGAGATCATCATGATAGTACAGTGCAGAGTTTTAGCATACACATCTAGATTAAGTCTATCAACATTTACTCCTGCCAACATTGACACTTGGAAGTTTATTTTAAGCCCTGACACAAGCTCATAGCACCTGAGAATAGCCATCAAGTGAAAACATTAGCATAGGAATCTTCACACATAAAAAGCGTTTCATCTGTAAACTGTAACACACTTGACTCGACCTCCCTCATACCCATTTTCACACCTTTGAACATATTCTCTTTGATCACTTGTCTGACAAGCCCAGCCAAACCTTCTGCTACCACCAGGAAGAGAAAAGGTGCTAGGGGGTCACCTTGCCTTAGTCCCCTGGTCGGCCTGAACTCAGAAGTAGGACAACCATTTACCAAAACAAAGACCGAGGACGACTCTAAACACCCTTTGATCGACTAGATCTTCAACCTTAGAAGCATATCGAGCAGAAAATCCCATCTCACCGAGTCATACACCTTTTCATAATCCACCTTTAGACACAACCCCTTCCCCCCTTTCCTCCTCAGCTCATCAATCACCTCATTAGCTACAACATGTAAGGTAAGGTTTGTACCTACTTATATATCATGAATTAGTCTTATCTCTAGTCGATGTGTGATCTCCAACATGCCGTCCTCACGTCGAGATTTTCCAACTCGTGCTTGAGACTATATATTTATGGCTGATTTGATAGCAATCCGATAGTGGGTGGCACGATAGGTCTAACAAACTCCCGCTATGATAGACTCTAAATGATTCTAATATTAATTGTTAGATTTAGCTCTTATGTACATACCTATCCTCGTCCCCATATCTAATTTAAAAAAATCAGGTATTACCCATACCTATACCCATATCCAGTCAATGCGAGATTCACCACCAAAATCAAGACGGGTTCAAATAATACACACATGGAGAAGTTCATTTGTTATCCCTGAGATTGAGCTAGCCCAGTGCATCTCAGTCTTACCTAGGCCGGGCTTGTTTGGAGCCGACCAAATTCGACTTGACTTGGGCCCGTCTAGGTTGGACTTGACTTGACTTCGACCTAACCTAACTGATTGAACACATGCTTGCCCCCAACTTGGGTTGACTTGGACTTAGGTCAACTCGGCTGAACCTAATGTGGAGTTGGCCTAACTCAATTTTACATGATTTCGACCCAATGTAGACCTGATGTCTTGGCCCATGGACCCAACTTGACCTGGTCTATCTCTATCCCACATGGCTCTGACCCAACATGGGCCTAACTCGACATGATTCGATCTGAGTCTGGACCGACTCAACTTGACTTGGGTCCGAGTCAACTTGGATCAATTTGGGTTCAAGCTGCCTTGGGTTGAGATCAGCCTGAGTGAACTTGGTCTTGATTAGGTTAGGCCCGACCTAGTCTTGATCAGATTATGACTGACTTAGACCTAGCCCAACATGATTCAACATGGGTTGACTCCAACTTGAATGAACATGGACACACCTTGACTAGACTTAATGTAGACTCACCCTAACTCAAATCGACTTGGGCATGAGCTGACCCAACTTGATTTGGGCTCAAGTCTTGACTTAACTATGAACCATATTGACTTGGTTAATTAAAATATTAAAATCCAAAAGTATAGATTTAGATTTGTTATAAATATATTTAAATAAATTTAAAATAGTATGAAATTAGATAATTATCATTTGAATTTAAAAATTTTAATTTTCTCTCATTCTTACAATAAAATAATTAAAACATATTTATATATTGAAAGGTTCCTTCTTTATAACTTTATCTTTTATATTAATGATGTGAGTATGTTATGTTTGAGTATCTTATTATAACTAACTATTGAAAAAATGCTAAAATATAAATAGTTTATTAGATTTTATCTTTAAATTACTAATAATAATTAATTTATAAGATATTGAAAGTATATTTTGAGTATATAGATAGATATATACCGATAATATATACTTAAAATAATTTAAGAAATAAATAAAATTATATAATTGTCAACCTAGTATCGAAAGAAATTTTAATTTTATAATGAAATTTAAATTTAAATTTCTGAAAAATGTATAACTGCTTGCAAGGTAATTCTTAGGTGTCTCTACAGATAGAGTTTGAAAAAAAATATTCTCATATTTTATTTTCTCAAACTTGATAATAGTTTTTATATGGATTTAGTTTTTTAATTTTAAAAGTACACAAATTTGGTATTTTTTTAATGTTGTGACTGTAAAAAGTTATCATTAAATATTAAATTTAAACAGGAAGAGTGATTTAATTAAAACATTTTTAAAATTGAAAATATTAAATTTATTAATTTAAAATGCAAAAAGCAAAATCAAATTTAACTAAAATACATTTTCCCCTTTAAAGTCTTTCAACTCCTATACGAGCCGTGGCCATGACTGATGTGTGTGCATTATTATCCTCATGTTTGTGGTTCGAATTAGTAATATTTTTTTACTAAAATAAAATAATAATATATTAAATTATATTAAATAATTTTTTATTAAAAAAATCATTTATGTTTTTTTTGACTAATTTGGGTGTTACTCTTAAAAGTGAAAATATACACTTCATATCTTAATAAATTAATATTTTAGTTATTTTTATTTTATTTTTAATTTAAAATATTATTATATTATTATTATAAACAGTATTAAATGTATGTTTTTTTACTGTTTATAGTGTCAATAAAAAAAATTTCGACTAATTTCTATCAAGCACCTATTAATATTAATTTATCTATCTTAATACTTAAATCTTAATAATAGAAATACTCTATCAGCAATTACTTTTCTTTAAGTCCCTATCTTATTATATTGTATACTATTTTTCATATTTATAGTGTTTTTTTTATTGTATTTCCTCTCATTAGATATCTAATCATATCCATGCATCATTTTCCTATTATATATTGTCATTTTCTTATAAATAAAAGGTTGGAAAATAATAAAGGTTAGATCAATAATAATGTAGGGCACGTGGACCATATTTGAATCATAAGAATATTAATGAGGGTGCTTCGCAGTCCAACTCATTTCCGTACACCTTTTCGAAAACGAACATCATATTGTTTTTTTAAATTAAAAATTATATGCCAAATATAATAAAAGAATTAGTTAAAAGTTGTAAATTTATAAATAATTTTTATGACGGAATGTCTTTTAGTGATCAATGATGTATTGTCTTTAATCACATCTTCCTTTTATTTCCAGCAATTATTTTCAAAAAAAAAAAAAATCTGACATGTATCCATCAATATATGTTAATAAATAAATAATATTACAGCATTTCTCTCATAATAGATTTCATCAATAATTAATTAAGATGGAGCTTTAATTAATTAATTTTTTGTGGAATTAGGAAGTATGGAACTTTAATTAATTACGTGGCTAGGTCTAATCTTCTGAACCTTTAAATTATTGATTAGACATGATGAGAAAGGTTTTCTCTTCTCAAGGCACTCTAATTACAACTTTTGACTTGTTTGATAGTGGATTCAGAGGGACCAAAAGAATCTTCAAACTTTCCATCCTAATCAAGCATTGAAACTTGTTCATAACCCCAACTTTAAGTTAACCATGAAAACAATGTCACAAGATTCGTGTTTTCCCCTAATAATCTCATGCCACAAGAGATCATCACCATCCACTCATTAAAAGAATCTTGCCAATTAAATCAAAATAACTAACATATATTACTTTTATTAGTTTATCTTACGTGTTAAAATAATATGTTATACAAACATTATTTTCTTTCGATTAAGAAATAGATTTGAGAGAAACTTGGGTGAAAACAAATTAATACACTGGCACAATCTTAATATAGGATTTTATTTTTTTAAAATATTATGTATTGATTACACTTTCACTTCATTACATACATTATTTAATACATCAATGCACCATTCAATTACATCATATTATAAACTTTCTAAACAATTTAAATATATCTTAAAATTCACTTAAACGCATAACTAAATTCTTTTAATCATATTTTAAAATTAAATTTAGAATTTTCATTTCAAAACAATAGGCAATAATAAATTAGAATTTCAAAATCAAAAATAAAAGTTTTAAGTTTTTTTACTAGCTTGAGTGAAAAGCTTGAGCGAAAATAAATCTCATGCTTGAGTGAGATTGACCTTGAGAGCACCCAAAATTTCATCTTAGACTTTGCTTGAGCGAGATTCCATCTCGCATGGACGAAAACGGACCCGAGAGCACTCCATCTTTCATTCTATTCTTGTTTGAAAGAGAATTATCTCGTCTTAAATAGATATGTAGAAAAATATGCTTTTAAACTAAATCAACTATTAAGATCAACCAAAATCTTTTAGATTCAAATAAAAAAATCTACCAAAAATCATCCATATCAAAATCAACATATTCACATTTTATTTCAAACAATACCCGTAACATCCCTACTTTTATCCATATTTAATAAAAAGCTAGCAATATCTAATTAACATATAAACATATATAACTATTTCATATTGCATCTCAAAATATATCCCTCTTCATAAGGATTTTAATATATACACAAAGTATTAAAAACAAAACATTCAAATAAAAATATTTGTCCTCTGATTATTCCTTGAGGAGCTCTATCACCTGCAATCTCATATGCTCTCGTGTAAATTAACACAATCATCACATATTAAAGAAAACAAATACAAAATAAAACACATGGTAAGCTAGCTATTTTTGAGAATTCTAATATAAATTTGACTTTTAATAACAAACATAATCCATCAAATTCTCATAATTTGCACACAAACATCAAGTGTCTATCACATTCATTATCCACATTACTCTTGTCAGATTTCTACTGACTCACATACTCAAACACTTGATTCTACTTTCAGAAGACTCGTGTATTGAAATTACCATCCAGAGACCTGCACCTGTCATACTATTCATTGGGAATCCACATAACTATGCGCATAATCATCTCAATATCTCATCATCTTATATGACAGGGTAAATCCATATGATCTGCTTTGATCAGTTCTTTCAAATCTCAAATTTAGTCAAATGAACATCATTCGACTCTCACCAACTAAATTAACTTCATTTATATGATTTCGTTATATCAGTAGAGTCAGAATAATCTCATTCACATGATACTCACACATCAATACACACAAATCAATACACCCTAATCAAATCTCAACACAGTATTTCCTTTCCTGAAAATACTATGTCTTGATCACACTTTCACCTCAGTGCATAATTCATTTAACACATCAATACACCATTCAATCACCTTATATTTTAAACTTTCTAAACACTCCAAAATGTTGAGTTTATGAGAGTCTAAGTTCAATAGGGGGCTGAATTGTATTTAGGATAATTTTCGCAAATGCAATCTTTAAAAAATCCTGACACAGTAAAAACAACAGATTTATTTAAAGGAAAACAAGTTGAATTTCTTGTTCAAGGTACAATTCAGAAATAACAACAAATTAGTTTTAGAAATAACAAATTGTATTTTTGATTTGAGTATTCTATTTAAAATTGTTCTTACATTTATACATTATGAGTATAGAAAACAGTTTTCAAGATAAGATCTTGATTAGTTCTAAAAACCACAATGACTTATTAAAGATCTAATTTTATTTTGTTAAGCAAAATTATACCAGAAACCAAATCTAATCAAGTTCTTTAAGTTTTAAGAAAAATTGAATTAATTCTTTAATCTTTAATGACTTGCAAGTTGCTTGATCTTTAATATGAAAGAATCAAATGTTAGAACACTTTTCTGCTTTAAGAAAACTATTTAAGCATTTAAAGAACCTCAATGACAAAATACAAAAAAATTCAATACTGCAACAAAACAACATATTTATTTCCAAAACAACAGATTCAATTTAAACCAGTTTTACATATTTCCAGATTTTGAGTGGAGTGATTATGTAAACAGAAAAGCACACTAGTTTTTATACTGGTTCACTCAACATTGAGCTACATCCAGTCCCATCTCACACTAAGATGGATTCCACTAATTCACAACAATATTTTACAAAAGATAACAAAAAATTAATTCTTGAACCCTTCAAGAACCAAAGATACAAGCTGAAAAACACTATTTCAGCAAATTCCTACTTCAAGAAACTCTATCTAGAAGCTTATTAACACACCTTTACAAAGAAAAGGATTTAAGGAAAGAAAACACCTTGTATGTAGAATTAGAGACTCAAACCGGATCTATACAACTACAACACCTTAAAGAAGCTCCTAATCACCCACCAATGTGAAAATGACAACATAAGAACTTCAACAGTTTTTCAGAAAAGAATTTCCAAAAACTAAACTCTCTTGAGAACCTCTCAAAAACTCTTTGAAATTAGTAAGAAAATTGTATTGAAAGGGATGATAATTGAAATCATGTATCCTTTTATAGGATTCAAAACATAACAAATTTGCCAAAACTGTTTAAAAAATTGTTGAAACACAGTTGATTAAAAATTGACAAAATAGATTGTATTTTGAAAATACACTTGGTGGAAACATAACCAATCTTTGAGTAGTTGAAAACAGAGTGTGGGAACAAAACTGAATTTTGGAAACAAAACCGATTTTTTGAAAAACCAAAACAGTTTTGGTGCAATAAGATTTAAATTAATTGTTTCACCGAAAAACAGATTGAAAAGTTGGTACAATTTGAAAAAAACAGGTTGTAAAAGATTTTTTGAAAAACCAAAACAGTTTTGGTGCTATAAGATTTAAATAAATTGTTTCACCAAAAAACAGATTGAAAAGCTGGTACAGTTTGAAAAAAATAGGTTGTAAAAGATTTTAACAGATTAAAAACCTATGACAATGTTAAAATAACTTTTAAAATCACTTGTGCTTGGGATCATCACCATGGCTATGGGATATGGAGTTAGATCAAGATATACTAGACACTTTAAACAATTATATCTTAACTAAGACTACAAAATACACTCCATATGACAACATCCATACTCACATATCTTCAAGATTATTTTCTTCAACAAATTCTTCATCAAGATGAGTAGGATCTTCAAGATCTCCAACATAAAATATATCTAAAAATTCACTTAACAACAATAATCAATAATAAACTATGCTAAAATAATAATAGTATTTTTTTTTTTTGAAATGGCTTGGGTGAAAAAAATTTTAGTACCAGGAAAATTAACCAGTGTGCACCCAGGATTTTTGGTTTGAGCGAAAAAATTTAGTGTGGACGAAAATGGACCAACGTGCACCCAAGATTTTTGGCTTGAGCGAAATTTTTTTGGTTTGAGCGAAAATGGACCAGCGGGCACTCCACACTTTCCCCATTTTCGCTTGAATGAGATCCCATCTTGTTTGAACGAAAATGGACCTAAGAACACCTAATATTTTCATTCAAATTATTATTTTATCAAATATAATAAATCAAAGTAACAAATTTCCTGCTAAAGTTGGATAATTACTCTAAATCAACATCAAAACAACCAATACTCAACAACATTATCCTTTAAGTGATTCATTAAAATATTTAATTACATTCATTATTCAAATAAAAAATAATATAATTTTATAACATCTACCATATCTAAAATTTCACATTCTAATTTCAATGAAATTCTAATATACTCAAAGCAAACAATCCTGCAAGAAATTTTGAGACTGGTGACCACGTCACCCCTACATATTTTCTAACCTAAGGTTTTATTGAAAATTTAAAACTAGCTTCCCTTTCCTGAGTTTCAGCAGGTGCTCACTAAGAGCTCCAAACCTACCAAAAGCTCAAGGGTAGCTTAACCTGCACCAAAGAGTCTTGATCAAAATCTAACTATATCACTAGGACCCTGAGCTAACAGAGATTAACCCTAAAGCTAAAAAAGTCACATGCAAAACCTAGACATACACAAACCTAACAAGTTTAGAATTTGACTCAAAGAGAAGAGCAAAAATGAATTTACTTCATCGAAGATTCTGATTGGGCAGTCTTGTAGTATTCACTGCCAAGAGTCTAATGGTGAACTCTGATCATCAAATTGATGAGTGAGAAGGTCAGAATCTTAGAGAGAAGGGAGAGGAAAGGGAAAAAGAAATTTCTAGAGAGATGATGGTTCTATTAAAATGAAACCTGAATAACTAAATTTTCTATTTATATGCTCTTTTCATTTTAATAATAAAATACTTAGGTGTCATTTTAATTGAATCACTTCTATTCTAAGAATAATTTTCTCGGTCCTTACAATACCATGCATTACTCATAAGCAATCAATCCTACAAATAAAATTTGGAACTAGTGACCACGTCAACCCCACATCCAGATCTTCTAACCTAGGGTTCTATTTGAAATTAAAACTAGCTTCCCTTACATGAACTTAAGCATATGCTCACTAAGAGCTCCAAACCTACCAAAAAGTTCAAGGGTAGCTGAACCTGCACCGCAAAGTCCTGATAAAGAATCTAACTTATATCACAAGGACTCTGAGCTAACAGAGACTAATACTGAAGCTAAAAGAGTCACATGAAAAGCCAAGATTGAGACAAACCTAACAAGTTCAAATTTTGACTCAAAGAGAAAAGGAAAAATCAACTTACTCTATTAGAGATTATGATTGGTCAGTTTTGTAGTCTTCACTTTCAGGAGTCTAATGACAGACTCCGATCGTCAAACTGATGAGCGAGGAGGTCAGAATCTTAGAGAGAAGGAAGAGAAAAGGAAAAAAAGAAGTTTTGGAGACATGGTTGTTCTTTTAAAATGAAACCTGAATAACTGAATTTTCTATTTATAAATCTTTTTATTTTATTAATAAAATATTCAAATTTCATTTAAAATATATCACTTATGCTTTAAGATTATTTTCTATATCCTTACAATAAGCATCTAAATCCTTATAATTAGATTAACTTTTAAATTAATAGGTAAATATTTTATTCAATATATATTTTGTTTTTAGTATAATATTAAAAAAGAATATTCATAGTATAAAAATTGTAGTTTTATTAATTTTGTTTCAACTCAATCCATGTTTGATGTAATTGAATATTTATTTGGTTTTTAAGGATTGTCACCTATTACTACAAGAAAATCATTAATTGAAAACCAATTTTAGAGAAAAAAATAATTAGTTGTTGTATTGACTAAATTAAAGATCATTTTAGAGACTAAAAAATTTTTTGATTTCTAAATTAGTTTCTATTGTTGTTAAATAGTTTCTAAATTGGTATCTAATTAGCTACCATGGTTTTTTGCTACCAAATTTAGAATTTAAATAATTGGTAGTTAAAACCTTAGTAATTAATTAGATACCAATTTAGAAACTATTTTACAATAATAGAAACTAATTTAGAAATTAAAAAAAAATTTAGTCTCCAAAATGGTCTCTAATTTGGTTACTATAACAATTAATTATTTTTGGTCTCTAAAATTAGTTTTTATTTAATTTTTTTTTGGTAGTATATGTTTGTTTTGGAGAAAATTAAGATTAACATTACCTTTAATTTTACTTTTTACTCTGTAAATTTAAGTTTCTTAGTGATTCCTTTTACCCTTTTTTTTTTATAAATTTAAAATTAGTAATTTTCTTTAAAATTAATTATATATTAATAGTAATTTTTTTCATTAAAAATCAAGCACGTATTCAATTACCTTTATTAGTACAATTCAACTAAATTTATTATTTTAAATTAATTGTTAGTTTAGTATGAATAAAATGATTGTAACTTTTAATTAGTTTTAAACTCAAATCATGTGTCCTTAGTGGGTCATCTTTGGAGTTCTGTAGACGACGTGAAATATTTTATTCTTGTCTTCTTAATTTTATTTTATATTTTGTTATTTGGTTGAATATTAGTTAAAACAGTAAAAAAAAAGTTCAAAAGGTAAGAAAGAAAGAAGGAAGCAAGGTTAGTTTCAGGAAAAAGAGCGAGAAAAATTAGGAAATTAAGAGATTTATGTGATTGAAATTTTGCACAAAAACGAAATAAAAGACTTGAAAAAGGAGAAAAGAGCATAATAAAGTATTATTAAATATTTTTTTAATATAATAATTAAATAAGGGAATAATATTATAATAAACATACTTTTTATGATTTCTCTTCATTTCTTTTGTAGTAAATATTCTTGATCTTTTGTTTTACTTTTTCACTACTAAACGGAAAAATAAAGCTAGAAAAAAGGTCTAATCAAGGATAAAGGAAAGGAAATGGTTTTCTAAAGCTATCATTTCACCATCATCGTCACTTTAAAAGGAAGCTTTATAGTTGTCTCTGATTGGAACCATTTGAAAAGGACAATTGTCTTATGGAAAAAACCAATACCCTCCAAATCTTCACATTTTTGTTTTTTCTCTAATTCTTAATTCTTATAGAAGAATTTCTTTTAAAAATACGGGTGTAAAAATCGATCGGTCCGGCCGTTTTCATTCGGTCCATTTTGATTTGGTTTATTTTAGTCCCGTTGTTTTCGTTCGATTTGTTATTGGTTCATCAAAAATGAATTGGGTTAGATTAATCTGTTAATGTTATATAAGTTAAAATTGCTAATCTGCTTTATCATAAACTAAATTGACGAGTTTATCTCTCATTTGTTAATTTTTTTTAATTTTTAAAATTTTGAATATATTTATTTGGTTGTAATAATTGATATCACTTTTTAAACATATAAATATAAGAAAAAATAATAAAACTAAATTAAATTTTAATATTTTAATCAAATAAAATTTAATGTCTAATAAAATAAAGTAAACATTAATAATATTTCAATAAAATAAAATAATATATAAAAAAATTAATGTAAATAAAATTTTATATAAAATATTGATCATCACTAATATTAATTCCAAAAATATAATATTCATATTTAAAAGTAACAAAATGAAAAAAAGACGAGACTAAAAATACGAATCAACAAATTTAAAATGTTAACTCATTTTATATAAATAATAACAAATTAACGGTTCAACCGTCAAATCTGACTTACTTTATCATCTTTATTTACGGTATCACTTCTACTTAAAAATAAGATGTTTATATAAAATTTATAAATTACTTACATAATTGGTGTGAATAGATCGAATGAAAAATAAGATTGTTAAACTTTAATCATTAAATATTAGGTTATTGCTAATACGAAAAGAATATTAAATTATTGCTGAAAGTAACCTGTATACATTAATGGTCATGACCTACTCATTTTCATATCGTCTAGTAGGACAAACAAGACTCTGCTAAATCATATGCACGTTTTTGGATTTGCTTGTAAAACTTAGGATCGTAATAGACTAATGCTTGTAATGTACTATATAATGATTTCTTTTGAATCACTAGTGAATTTATCTTATATCACATCTTGCATAAAGTTACAAAAATGAAGTAAAATTATCTGTAATATAATATTAAAAATCATAAAAAGATAAAATGATGGATGGATACTTTAATATGAGACTAAAGACATTTGTAGAACACAATATAAATGATTTTTTAAAGTTATAACTTTTAAAATATTATACAAATGGGTTTTTAAAAGTATTATTGAATGGGGTAGCTTGCTTCCATTGGTGTGTGCTTAAATGTGCGAATTGAAAACAAGGAATGGTGGAAAGATTTGACATTGAGACCTCTCACAATTTGCCATGTATATGTATTTTTCTTATACAACTGAAGAAGTAATATTGTATGAATTTTAAATTCATATTATACATATTATTTTAAATTTTAAATTAAAATAATATTATGCTTATTTTTAATTTATAAACATGTATGACTGAAAATTAATTAAAAAAATATCATCGTAAAAACAATGTAAAAAAAAATTGTGAAGGTAATATTTGTACCATCTTTTATTTTTTACCAACATTGGAAATTGTTATACATATATATATATATATATATTAAAAACATTACAAATGTGGAATATTTGAGCTAAATGCGTGGTAATATATATGTAGAGGTAATATTTATATTATGTTTATATATATATATATCATTAAAAGAAAATTATTAAATAAAAATTAATTTTAGAGATAAAAATAAATAATTACCATTTGACTAAATTAGATATCTTATTGAAAAAAAAAATTAATAAAAAATATTTTTTATATAATGGTATAAATAATTATAATTTTCAATAAATTTAAAATAAAAATTAATTTAATTTTTTTTTAAAAATATGAATAATATAATATTTTTGTCTTTTACAACAATAATTATAAATTAAAATAATTGATGATTGTAAATATATTTTAATTCAAACATGACATATATTTTTCGATTTTTAAAAATTAATTTATTTGATATAACTGGTTAGATAAATATAGTTTTATAAAAGCAAGCTAATTATATCTTGTTTTAATTTTTTTATAACTTCAAAAAACTTTTATATATATATATATATATATATATATATATATATATATTCTCAGAAAAATAAATGAATTAAAATAAATAAATTCAGTATATAAAAATATTTAACTTAAAAAAGAATTATATATATATATATATAATGTTATTTAATATATATATATATATATATTATTTATTGGTAATATTTTTCTTTAACTTTTTATCAAAATTTAGTAAATATTAACTATGTTTTAAAATATGCTGATTAAATCATTAAAATATATTTTTTATTATGTTAAAAAATTGTATTTTTATAACTTTTAAATACATTTTATATGATGTTTAAAGAAATTTTTTTTCGTAAGTCGTACAGTTAATGTCTCAATTTTTTTATTCTTATTCAATTTGTAAAGTAAGATTAGATTGAAAACATAAAGAATAATTATGGCAATTAGTTTGGAATTGAATTGAAAAGATTATATAAACAGTTATTATGGCAATTACAAATAAGAATTGAGTTTGGGAATGGGTTGTGCTCTTCTCTTCCTTCTTCATCTTCTTCTTTCATTTATCTTCTTCTTTCATTTTTCATCTTCTTTAATCCCTTCGATCAATGTTATGAGAAGAACAATTTTTTGCTAGAACTTGTTGTTCCTCACTTTTAGGTCATTTTTCCATTTCTCTCTCCACAAAAATGCTTCCTGCACTCTCTAAATTCAAGATTAACCATGTTGGGGCTAAACCCTCTCCTAACTCCATTCCCATGCTTTCCACACTCAAAATCGCAAATTCGTCCACAATTGCAAATGGGAGCAACATGATGCAGATGCAGACCTATAGGCATATATTCCCACTCAAGGAAACAAATGACCCTCGTATCCATTCACAAACCACCATCCAAAAATGTTAATGAGAAGAAGAAACCCTAACACCCACATTTTATTAATTTCTGCCAAACTCAATCTGATGCAACCTCACACAACACTCAATCTGACGTGTCTTTAAATTGACAGTCCACGTGAACAATTCTCTCCGCCACATCAGCAACACTTAACGCCGTAAGGTGAAACTTAATAGAAAGGACCAATTTGGATACTTTTTAAAAAACATAGGGACCAAATTCATTGTTTTAAAAACCACTGTACTAAATTGAATATTGACCCTAAATGTAGGGATCAATAAGGTAATTATACCTAAAAATTTATAAAATATTTTCTAAATTGATATTTAACCATTAGCTACCAAGATTTTAGCTACTTACTGCTTGATATTCTAAATTAGTCTCTATTAGTCTTTTAGAGACTAATTTATAATTTAAAATATTTGTAGCTAAAACCTTGGTAGAACATAAATTTCCAAAAGAAACTGAGGTAGACCTTTCCCATTTTCATGGTTGAGAGAATGTAGAGGAATAATTAGATTGGGAGATGAAGGTTGAGCAAATATTTAAGTTCCACCAGGTACACCATGAGAGAAAAATGTCTTTAGCAACATTAAGCTTTTAGATCAACTATGTACTGGTGGACAACTTTGGTTAGAGACCTTAAGATGCATAAAATTTCCCAAATAAGATATTCGAATAAGCTTAAAGCATCCTTTAGGAAGAGACACATACCCTTATACTATGATAGAGATTTAATGGATAAGCTTTAAAGACTCTTACAAAAAGAAATGAGTGTAAATGAGTACAGATTGAAAATGGAGTTGTTACTACTGAAAGGGGGATTAGAGAGAAGCCTTAAATAAACTATAGATAGGTTCCAAAGTGGCCTCAATCATGACATTAGGAATAGGGTTGAAATCCTACCTTATAATGATTTGGATGACTTAGTTCAACTATGTGTGAGTGTAAAACAAAAACTGAAGAGAAATGCTATCTCTAGGAGAGACACCATATCCTACTCTAAGAACAATCATAAAAAGGGGGCTACCCTTCCAAATAAAAAATATGAGGAGCCACATAAAGAAAGAAGGGAAAAGAAAAAGAAAAATAGAAAGAAAAATACAATTATAAGAAACCCTTTAGAGAAACTAAGACAAAAGGTTCTGATGCTTCAAGTGTCTTGAAAGATGACATTGTCCATCCGAGGGTCTTAAAAAAAGAAACATGGTTTTTAAAAGATGAAGACATCAGAAGTTAGAACAACTCTCTTTCTTCACCTAATGAAGAAGAAATGTTAGATGATGTAAGGACCTGTAAAATTAAATTGGAATAAAAGGAATATATTTTAAATGAATTCGAAGTATGTTTTTATTTAAAATAAAAAGGAAGGAAAGTGTAGTTTAGAAGACTATGAGATCGCCTGGTTAGTACATAATCGCCTATCGCCTAGACTACACATGATCGCCAATCGCCTATGGTGCACATGATCGCCGAAAGTGCACTCAGTATGTGGTCAAGATACTGGATCAACCATAGTGGGTTCCAAAAACCACGCGTATCAAGGTGTGGGTTAAGCCTTAGATACGCTGTGCATGCGAAGCTCTATGCTTGAGCATAAGAAATCGTCCTTAGTGTTGCATGCATGGGCGCACGAGGAGTAGTGCTGATCTACTCTTAGAAATGTGAAGCTACCGATGTCACCAAGTCCTGTGGAGATGATACCTTGGACGTAACATAATGGGATGAAGAACCTTCAGCAAGGCGTGGCGATGTGTCGTCGGGCATCGCCAGGGCGCGAGGCATGCGGGCATCGCCAGGGCGCGAGGCATGCGGGCATCGCCAGGGCGAGACATCGGTCGTCTTTCAGAGAAAGACATCGGTCGTCCGCCAGGATGAGACATCGGTGGATAGTCATCGCGCGAGCGGTCATCAATGGAAGGTTATCGCGCGATGTCGAGTTTCACACAGATAAGGTGGGACCCAGGCTCCCAGCATGAGACGTCCTGCACGCGCGACACGTAGACAAAATAGGTGGTTCAAAATAGTGACATCAGAGAGTTGGCATGCGCAGAGACACACGTGGCCGTACTGTTCAGGGAAGCGTGCACGCAAGCTTTCCTGCAGAGTGGGTGGTGGCAGCAGCAATTGTGGACAAGTTGGTTTAGATTCAAAAACTCACTTCTGAGAGGCAAAGAACGCTGCTGTGGTTCAAGAGTGATAGAGTGAGTTCACCTTCATCCTTCTCTTTTCTCTCCTTCGCGCTGTGATTCAGGCATCCTCAAGCACCAGTACGATGAGCGACGACTGCACTTGGATACCTGGGAGGTTCTCTGCAAGTTCTCCAAACCGGACGCTAAAACAGAGTTAAGGCATCTTTAAGCTTCGGTGGGTTTTGGAGCTCTTGGTGTTTTGCGCAAGTCCAGGTAAGGGAAGCTAGCATTTTCGTTTATAAAATGTTAGGCGATTAGGTTCTGAAGTGAGGGCGACGTGGTCGCCGGTTTTCATATTCCGTCCACGATGCTCTGTTTTTATGTGTGGGGCGACGTGATCGCCGGTTTTAAATGTTGATTTCGAACTCCCCTGTTTTAGTGTCGTTTGAAACTGTTTGAGATTGAAGTGTGATATTCGAAAATCTGAACCTTGGAATGATTGTTGCTGTGATTGGAATCGTTCATTTAAGTGTTATATGATGTGTTGAATGTTGTGAATGTGGGATCAAGGCATAGTATTTTCAGGAAAGAAAATACCGTGTAAGATCGTGTAGGATATGCATTGATCGGTGATTTCTATAATGAGATATCCTGACTCTCCTGATATAATGAAATCATATAGATGAAGTTATTCAGGCGTTGAGAGTCGATGGAGGTTCATACGTATGGGTAAGTTGTTTGAAAGATAACTACTTGACCTGTTGTGTGGATTCACCCTGTCATACTAGGAGAGTGATGAGATTGAGATTAAGATTATGTTGATGCGCATAGCTGTGGGAACTTTACAGCAGTGTAGTATGACAGGTGCAGATCTCTGAGTCTAGTCAATGCACGTGTCTTCCGGAAGTAGTGTCAAGTGTCTGTGTGTGATGAGTCAGTGGAAGTCTGATGTGAGAAATGAGAAACATTGAAATTGATAGACACTTGATGGATTATGTGAATTGAACGACTCTTGAGGAAATTGTGAAATATGTGATTACTTGATGGTCATGTGAAGGGAATGAGAAAGTTGATGGTTTTTACGTGGGTGTCTTAAATTTTTTTTATCTTGATTTTAAAGTTTCATATCTAAATTCTCTTTCAAATATCTAGCTTACCCTTTGTTTTGTATCGTGGTTGTTTTTCTTAAAACTGTGATGATCGTGTATAATTTACACGGGAGCAGATGATGTTGCAGGAAGTAGAGCCCCTTAGTGAGTGGTCGCTGGAAGGAGATCGCCTGTTTCTGTTTCTGTTAGGCGATCGCCTGTTTTCTGTTTCTGATAGGAGATCGCCTGTTTTCTGTTAGGAGATCGCCTGTTTTTCTATTTTGCTGTATTTTGTTTAAGTTTTGGAAAACTGACTGGATATGTATTAAACTCCCTGTGAGGAGAAATTTCATTTTTCATATATATATATATACATATGTTCACTTTGATATTATTGTTTTACCTTTATTTCATTTTATAAATATGAAAAGAATTTGGCGGGATGTTACAGATGACGAGGAAGAGATCCTTCCTTATGAATTTGAGTTAGTATTAGTACATAAACTTCTTGGAAGCCAATCAGTTTAATTAAAGTAATCTCAACGTGAGAACCTATTCCACACAAGGTATAAATTTGTTGAAAATAGTAGTTCTGTTATTGTGGAGAGTGGCTCTAGTCGCAATTATTGTAGTTCAAGATTGGTAGAAAAGTTAAACTTGACTACTAAACCCCATCCTAAACCTTATAAACTCTAATGGATTAAAGATAGTGGTATAGTAGTCAAAGAGAAAGTAAGTATACCTATTTCCATAAGCAGTTACAATGAAAATGTTTTATGTAATATTATTCCTATGAAAATTGGACACATTTTATTTGGTAGGCCATGATAATATGATCACAAATCTATGCATGTTGGTGATGACCTTTTTACAGCAAGTGCACCGTGTTGTCAAAAGTAATAATTTGTCCCTAAGGACGAATATTGAACTCAAAAGGAACAATTGAATAATCAAGTAAAAAATTCACTAAATATAAAACAGAATAATAAAAGTTTGTTGAGAGTTGTTATGATGACAATGATTAATAAGAAAACAAGTCAAAGAGTTCGTTGCTTCAATTGGAAAAATAGGGATTAGGTTTCATCTTTCTCACTCTTTTGTATTTTGATTAGCATGACAATATTGTGTCCTTTGATTGATATTGATGCCTATATAAAAATCATTTATATTGATTCCTTGCATATAAAATTATTAAGATGCTCCCTAAATATCGATTCCTCACATATTTATAAAAACAACTTATTCTTAAGATCATACGTCGATAGCAATTAACATTTCAAATCTATTCCTAGCATTCAAATATATTAAGTATTATCATTTAGGTTAGAACCTTAGAAGTACTTTTCAATCAAATTTAAGATTGTAGATCATGGTAAACCAAGCATTACAAACAAAACAATAAACCAATAATCAATCAAGAACAAAATATTATGTTTAGATATAACTTCAATACATAAGAGTTTGAAAAGATTACTCCCAATCCCAAAGGGTAGAATTAGCCACATATGATGACTGTTACAAGTAGGGAGAGCAGGAAAAGAAGATCCAAATGTTTCTCCTTGACGAATGCTGTTAGAAAAGATGGCTTTAAACTAAAGGGGGGGGGGGTGAATTGTTTAAAGGGGTTTTCGCTATCTTTTCCCAGCTAGAATGAATTTATTTCCGAAACCAATTGATTTAGCAATTCAGTTAGGCAAAACAGCAAGCAAAACTGTAATACTAGAAAAACAATCGGTTGTTTCTTCGAAACAATCGGTTGTTTATACCAGCAAACAACAAACAAACTGAATTTAAAGAGTTAAGGATAGAAAGATTGTACACAGTTGTTTATACTGGTTCACTCCAATCCAGAGCTACATCCAGTCTTCTGAGAAACCCTGAGGAAATCCACTAAGCAATCACACCTTGATCACTTACACAACAACCAAGAGAATGACCTTGAAAACCTCAAGAAACACACTCTCCTTGGCCAACACTAAGATTGCTGATCTTGAACACCTCAAGAACACACAGCCAATCTCAGCAAAAACACACAAACGAATTGTTTCAGCAGTTTACAAAGATTACACTTGTTACAGATGAATATCTGAAATCAATACAAGTAGAATCCTATTCCAGCACCTTGATCAATCACAAAACTCTTAAGCAATCTCAACACTTTGAAAAACTCTCTTAGAAAAACTTTGTCAAAAGATTCTTTTTTTTTTTTTAAATCAGTTTTTCTGAATTTATACAAAGATATAGTTTGTTATCAAATCTTAACAAACTCTTAATTGCTTTAAAAAGATTGCTCAAAGAATTTAATGATTGGAGCGTATTCAGTTTTAAAGCATTTAAAGCTCAGTCAAAGAAAACAGTTTTTCTGTTATGGTTCCAAAACAAACAATCGATTGTTTCCTTGAATCAATCGGTTGTTTTGTTACTTAACAGATTTCACCATTCAAAAACAGTTTTGAAACTTTCTCAAAACACCTAAGTGTAAACAATCGGTTGTTTCGACAAAACAATCGGTTGTTTCAACTTAGCTTGAAAAACATTTTGCTATGTTAAAGATTGAGATGCTAATTGCTTTGAGATTTAATCTAAGGATGGATTACAACATTAAACTACCCCAGAACAAAGCTTTAAACCAGCACAGCAGCATCAAGCAAAGCAGAGGCTTCAACATCCTTCAAAGGATTTGGATTCTTCAAAACATTGAACACCACTTGGTTCAACAATCTCCCCCTATTTGATGAAGGCAAATCCCTGGTGCTTGTGTTGTACTGATTAAATCTGAAGTAGTTCCTGTAGAGAAAGCATTTGCACTATCCAAAGCTTCTTACAGCAGCAAGTTAGATTATACCTCTTTTAACATAATATTCAATCGGTTATTTACACGAAACAATCGGTTGTTTCTATCAGCAGTAGCAGAAAACACTTTTATACTTAGAGATTTAAACATTTTATGCATATAAGATACATATATACAAGAACCAATAATTCTCCCCCTATTTGTCTTCACAAATAGATTTTAACATGTACCAAACACAGATTTTAAGAGAGATTATTTAGATCAAGAATACCTAACTCATTTCTTAAGAAGAAAAACCTCTCTTTTGGCAAAGGCTTTGTGAAGATGTCAGCTAGCTGCAGTTTGGTCTCCACAAACTTCACTTCACAGTTCCCATTTTGCACATGATCTCTGATGAAATGATGTCTTATTTCAATATGTTTGGTCCTTGAGTGCTGGATTTGATTTTTGGTAAGATTGATTGCACTTGTGTTATCACACATCAAAGGAACTTTGCTGATTTGTAAACCAAAATCTGCAAGTTGTTGTTTGAGCCATAGGATCTGTGCACAACAACTACCAGCAGCTATATATTCTGCCTCAGAAGTAGAGAGAGCAACACATGCCTGCTTCTTGCTATGCCATGAGATTAGGCTAGAGCCAAGAAGGTGACAAGAGCCACTTGTGCTCTTTCTATCTAGCTTGCAACCTGCGAAGTCAGAATCTGAATAACCAATTAAATGTATTGGAGAATGAGAAGGATACCATAATCCTATAGATGATGTTCCTTTGAGATATTTCATAATCCTTTTTGCAGCTTTGAAGTGTGACTCTTTAGGATTTGCTTGATATCTTGCACATAGACACACCGCAAACATGATGTCCGGCCAACTTGCTGTTAGATAAAGCAATGATCCAATCAAACCTCTGAATTTTGTTTGATCTATACTCTTTCCAGCAGTATCTGCATCCACGTAGCAGCTTGATGGCATTGGAGTGCTTGCCTCTTTGCAATTCTCCATTTCAAACTTTTTGAGAATCTCCTTGCAATACTTTGATTGACTTAAGAAGATCCCATCCTTTGTTTGTTTAACTTGCAATCCAAGAAAGAAAGATAGTTCTCCCATCATAGAAATTTCAAACTCACCTTTCATTGCAGGCACAAATTCTTCACACAACCTATCTTGTGTAGCACCAAAGATGATGTCATCACATAGATTTGCACAAGAATTATTTCTGCATATGACTTCTTGATGAAGAGAGTCTTGTCTACCATTCCTCTTTCATAACCAAGAGATAGCAGAAAGTTGCTAAGCCTCTCATACCACTGCCTTGGAGCTTGTTTTAGTCCATACAAAGCTTTCTTCAACTTGAAGACATGGTTGGGATACTTGTGATCTTCAAAACCCGGTGGTTGATCTACATAGACTTCCTCATTGATGTAGCCATTCAAGAAGGCATTCTTTACATCTATTTGGAAGAGTTTAAAACCACTCATACATGCAAAAGCCAGCAGTAGCCTCACAGCCTCCAATCTAGCCACAGGAGCAAAGGTTTCACCATAGTCTATGCCCTCTTCTTGATTGTAGCCTTTGGCAACTAGCCTTGCTTTGTTTCTAGTGATCACTCCATCCTCATCTAGCTTGTTCCTGAAAACCCATTTTGCACCAATAATATTCATTTCATTAGTTTTAGGGACAAGAGACCATACCTCATTTCTTTCAAATTGGTTTAGCTCTTCATGCATAACTTCAACCCACTTCTCATCCTTGAGAGCTTCTTCAATTGACTTTGGTTCAATTTGAGAGACAAAAGTTGTGTGTCTGCAGTAGTTTGAGATGGAGCTACGTGTTGAGACACCTTCCTTTATCCGCCCTATGATGTTATCCACTGACAGATCTCTAGGAATCCTCCACTCTTTGGGCAGCTCACTCTGTTGCAGAATTTCAATTGGTTGTTTTTGCGAATCAACCGATTGTTTTTCTGGACAGATATCCAGCTTCTCCGAATTGATGCTCTATTCGTCTTCCTCAGCACTGATCTTTGGATTCTCACTGATTCTGCGATCTACCTCATCAAAGACTACATGAATTGATTCTTCTACTGTCATCAACCTTTTGTTGTAGACTCTATAAGCATGGCTTGTGAGTGAATAACCAATGAAAATGCCAAGGTTAGCTTTCTCATCAAATTTTCCCAAGCTTTCCTTTCCATTGTTGAGAACAAAACAGCTACAGCCAAAGACTTTGAGGTGGCTGATGTTAGGCTTCCTTCCATTGAAAAGTTCATATGGAGTTTTCTTCAAAATGGGCCTTATAAGCACCCTATTCATCACATAACAAGAGGTGCTCACTGCATCTGTCCAAAAATACTTAGGAAGTGATGATTCACTAAGCATTGTCTTTGCAAGCTCTTCAAGAGACCTGTTCTTCCTCTCTACAACTCCATTTTGCTGTGGTGTTCTTGGAGCAGAGAAATTGTGTAGGATTCCCAACTTTTCACAGAACTTGACAAACTTCTCATTTTGAAATTCTCCTCCATGGTCACTCCTTATGGAACCTATGTTGCTGCTCTTTGTGTTTTGAAGTCTTCTTGCTAGCTTTTTGATTGCAGCAAAGGCATCACTCTTTGATTCCAAGAACAAGGTCCAAGTGTACCTAGAGAAATCATCAACAATAACAAGAGCATAATAATTTCCACCAAGACTCATAGTTCTAGAGGGTCCAAAGAGATACATGTGAAGGAGTTCAAGAGGTCTCAATGAAGAGACAACATTTTTGGTTTTAAAAGAACTTTTCACTTGTTTCCCTTTTTGGCAAGCTTCACAAATGTGATCCCTCTCAAACTTGAATTTTGGCAGCCCAATCACAAGATCTTTTGGTATTAGCTTGTTCAAATGATTCATGTGAATATGAGCAATTCTTCTATGCCAAAGCCAAGATTCATCTTCCTTGGATAGAAGACATCCAATTGAACATGGTGAAGAGATATATAGAAGATACACATTATTAACCCTCTTACCTACCAACATTACCTCTTTGGTGTTGGGTAGACAAATTTCACATGTGTTTGTCTTGAACATCACTTGATACCCCTTGTCACATAGTTGGCTAATACTCAGTAGATTATGCTTTAGGCCTTCAACAAAGAGCACATCATGAATCACCAAGATGCTCTCATCTCCTATGGATCCTCTCCCAAGTATTCTTCCTTTGTTGTTGTCTCCATAGGTGACATGACCCTCTTGCTTGAAGGATATTCTCAGGAACTTTGATTTGTCCCCTGTCATATGCTTGGAGAATCCACTGTCCAAGTACCAAAGTTGCTTTCTTTCCTCCAAGATTTCCTACAGAAAAGATTTTCAAATACATAGGTTTGGTCCCCTTATGAATGAGGGTCCATCTGGTTTATACTCATCAATACAAGCTTTATTTTTCTTGGGAGTCCACTTCATAAGCCCTTTAGGAACAACATCTTTTCTGATTTTACAGAATCGCACAGAATGACCTCTTTTCATGCAATAGAAGCATGTAACAATCGGTTGTTTCGATGGTCCAATCGATTGTTTTTCTGGCATTTTCGAAAATGTTTTTGAAAATCTATCTTGCTGGTTTTGTGGATTAAAACCCAATCCAGATTTTCCAAAAAACACAATTTTGAGATGCTAGCACACTTTCAAAGTTAGATTGGCCTTTAGAAAGTTTATCCACTGTTTTAACAAGATAGTGGACCTTCTTTTCAAGATTTTCGCAATTTTCACAAACTAGAGTATCACACTTGCAAGAGGAGTTTTTGTAAATGATTTCTAGATTTTCAAAATCCATTTTTGAATTTTCTAAATCCTCTTCCAGTGCCTTTACCCTGTTTTCAAGTCAGCTATTCTTTTCTTTCAACCGATTGTTTAAGAGAGCCAATTGGTTGGCTTCTTCATGTGTTTCAGGCTTGAAGCAATTGACCATAATTTTCAGAGTGTTTGATGAACTTACACTACATGAGTCATCCTCCCTTCTGGCCATCAAGCAAAGATTGAGGCTTTTCTTGTTTTGCCTTTTCTTCCTTCTTTCTTGACTCTTTGTCATTGTTTCCTTTGGTTCATGAGCAGCCTTGAGAGTCTCCCACATTTCCTTAGCAGTTTTGCACTTTGATATCCTGAAAAATTCATTAGTATCTAGTGCAGAAGCTATAATGTTTTGAGCAGACCTATCAAGCTGAGCCATCTTACATTCATCATCTGTCCATTTGGACAAAGCTTTTGCAGTAAAGGAATTATTCTTTTTGAATTTTGGAATGTAAGGACCATTCTCAATTGAGTCCCAAATTCTTTGATCAATTGATTCAATAAAGATTTTCATTCTTGCTTCCCAAAACTTATAATTCAATCCATAGAATAAAGGTGGTTTGTAGATTGAAGCACCCTCCTCAAAAGATAGTTTTCCAGCCATAAAAAGATTTTAGATCAACTTGAATAACTTTCAAGAACCAAGCTCTTGATCCCAATTGTTAGAAAAGATGGCTTTAAACTAGAGGGGGGGGGGGGGGAATTGTTTAAAGGGGTTTTCGCAATCTTTTCCTAGCTAGAATGAATTTATTTCAGAAACCAATTGATTCAACAATTCAGTTAGGCAAAACAGTAAGCAAAACTGTAATACTAGAAAAACAATCGGTTGTTTCTTTGAAACAATCGGTTGTTTATACCAGCAAACAACAAACAAACTGAATTTAAAGAGTTAAGGATAGAAAGATTGTACACAGTTGTTTATACTGGTTCACTCCAATCCAGAGCTACATCCAGTCTTCTGAGAAACCCTGAGGAAATCCACTAAGCAATCACACCTTGATCACTTACACAACAACCAAGAGAATGACATTGAAAACCTCAAGAAACACACTCTCCTTGGCCAACATTAAGATTGCTGATCTTGAACACCTCAAGAACACACAGCCAATCTCAGCAAAAACACACAAACGAATTGTTTCAGCAGTTTACAAAGATTACACTTGTTACAGATGAATATCTGAAATCAATACAAGTAGAATCCTATTCCAGCACCTTGATCAATCACAAAACTCTTAAGCAATCTCAACACTTTGAAAAACTCTCTTAGAAAAACTTTGTCAAAAGATTCTTTTTTTTTAAGTCAGTTTTTCTGAATTTATACAAAGATATAGTTTGTTATCAAATCTTAACAAACTCTTAATTGCTTTAAAAAGATTGGTCAAAGCATTTAATGACTGGAGCGTATTCAGTTTTAAAGCATTTAAAGCTCAGTTAAAGAAAACAGTTTTTCTGTTATGGTTCCAAAACAAACAATCGATTGTTTCCTCGAATCAATCGGTTGTTTTGTTACTTAACAGATTTCACCATTCAAAAACAGTTTTCAAACTTTCTCAAAACACCTAAGTGTAAACAATCGGTTGTTTCGAAAAACAATCGGTTGTTTAAACTTAGCTTGAAAAACATTTTGCTATGTTAAAGATTGAGATGCTAATTGCTTTGAGATTTAATCTAAGGATGGATTACAACATTAAACTATCCCAGAACAAAGCTTTAAACCATCACAGCAACATCAAACAAAGCAGAGGCTTCAACATCCTTCAAAGGATTTGGATTCTTCAAAACATTGAACACCACTTGGTTCAACAAATGCCTCCTCTAATGTTTCTTACACCTCCTATTCTCCTAATTGGGTTACAGTTCACTTGTGTTTTCCTCTCAATCTTGCACCCTAGGATTATGCCTCAAGTCCCTTATTTAACCTAAATGACTTGGGTTAAGTGAATTCTCGCTCAAGCGAGCTCAATCTCGCTTGAGCGAGTAAAATGTCGAAACACCCAATGCTGTTGGAGCAATCTTGCTCAAGCGAGAATGAGCTTGCTTGAGCAAGATGCTTTTATGACGAGGTAGCTTTGTGTGAGTTTGATGTGTGACGATGCCTTCCAGCTTTTCCTTTTTAGCTTAGATTATTCTCCTTTTGCACTATCATCTTCATTCTTCCTTAGAATCCTGAAATTAACACAAAATTTGAGAATAAACCGTTCTTATTCAAATAAAAGTCACAAAATATGTAAAAAGGTATAAATTAAGGGTTGTTTTATACTTATTTTAACAATTAATACCCATAAGTGCCTATATTTTAATATGAAATATTACTGAAATTTGGCACTTATTAGTTGGCTACACGAATAAAATAATTTTTACTCACCAAGGAAGCAAAATAATTTTAAAATAAGATGAAGGTAAAAATAAAAGAAAGAAAATATCAAAAAAGAAAAAAGGAAAAGGAAAAGAATAAGAGAGAAGAATAGTATAAACACCATAAAAAGGAAACTTTTAAGAGAATATGCATGTTTCTAAACTCTTCTTCCAAAAAAGGTAACAATTTTGATTTATCTTTATAAAAATCTCAAAAATAACAATTTGTTTTGTCATTGAATAGCAATGGGAAATGGTCAAAATGAAGTAAAGAAAACATGATTTTAAAATAAAGGTCGACAATACAGTTTTTTTACAAAAATCATAATCGGCCCTCTTTTTTATGTTCTCAAACGAGAGGGCCTTCCTTGGGTGCCTCTTGAGTTTCAATTAAAAAAGTTTAAGAGTTTTATTCAAGTATTCTCCTACCCCTTGATGGGTTTCATTCATTTTGAAGGATAAACAATGTCCTTGGCATTCAGTTGGGTAGGGTGCTGATTTGTAATCATCTTCATTGCACTTTGATTGACTTGAAAATAAAGACCAATGTTATACCTTTGTCAAAAAAAATTTGTTTGCATTTTTTGTGCCATTGTAATACGCCTTTACAAGAATTTTTTTATAGGTCATGCTTGTTGTCCTTGTTTTTGGTTGTCGCAACTTCATTCATGACCATGCATCAACTTTGTGCATCAATGACATAATTGGTGAAAGTTGGTTGCATAATTGGTTATGGTTAGCTACATAATCGATTATGTGGTCCTACTGTTTTCTCTTTTATGCTTTTTATTTGTCATGTTAGTATTTTGTAATTTTGACCATGTCATTAAGGGATCTTAATCATGCCTTTGGTTAAAAAGAAAAGCATTTCCTCATTGGTAAACTAATTTCATTAAGATATGGACATTACAAATATTTTATCCAAAGTCTATGATTATATTTTTTGAATTTATTCCTATAAAAAAGTATGCATGATTTGTGTAAAATATGTTTAAAAAGCAATTTAATAACCTTTTCTTATTTTATTATTTTTTAATTTATTATAGGAAAATATAATTCTAAATTGGCCATTGGATGCAAGTTTTATGTAATGTCTTCATCATCCTTAAAACTGAAGCGACAAAGAGGTCCCCCACAACGGAAAGATAAAGAAGCATGGCATATTGCTAACCCAACCTCTACAACAAAATTTTCCTACTTTCCTAATCTAGTAGATCACATGTGATTTTTCATAACTAAAAAACAGATGAAGAAATATTGTGATGATTATGAGAACAAAGTAATTTGTCCAACTGAAGGTAATAGATTTTCCATTTTTTGTTAGGACTTTATTTGCATTTCCTTGACACTTGGCATTTCAAAACTTAGAGAAATACTTTTGTCATGGAGAGGTGATTACTATGACAACCTTGTCAAACTCTCAACACAAATCTCAAACTCCTTGACACAGAAGATGTGGTCACCAAGGTATTAAAGAAGAAGATTATAATAAAACTTGATGCCCATGTTTATGTCACGAACTTGAAATATGAGGGGCATATGTCTGATCTAACATACATCCTTCAATTCCTCAATTATGATAGGAATGTTGTTTTGGCTTAAATGATAAGACTAAAGCTTCACAGACATCCTTGTAGGAATGTCAAAAGCTTAACCATTGAGGATAGATTATTGCATTACATTTATGTTCATATTCTAAGTTCTCACAGTATTAACTATGTGCGACTCCTACATGACGATCTTCATGATATGGGTAGTGAAACATAATATTGCCATATCATTCAACATATGCAAAAACGTAAGAGCAATGACATGTCGCTGCCTTATGCTCTTCTTATAACTCATTCTTTTAAATGTGGGATTTGATTTAACTTTAGGGGGCAAGATTGAACTAGGGTGGTCAAATATCTTAAATGACAGATCTTTGATAAATAATACATGACAACATGGCAAGGATTACCATGAACAACAACATGACCATGGCAAAGAAAACCTAAAAAATGCAAATGAATTTTAGGATTTAAGGACATCTACCTCATCTTGCCAATGATGACAATAAGTTGAACTAAATATGAGTTACGATGAAACTTTAGTTGTGTTAGGTTTTCAAAATAAAAGTAAGTTTTCCCTAATGTGGTATAGGTTCAACCTTGGTCAGTCTCGAGATAACATTGCATGCAAGAATGATTATATGTATTCTTTCTTTCACAAATTAGCAAAGGGAGAAAGTTGGAATTGAAATTGGAATGTAAAACGAATTGAAAGGTAAAGCAGAGTGAAGACTAGACCATATATAGACCATCATCTAATGAATCGTCTAACAACACTTGAGAGTGTAAAGACTAAAATGTAAATGGAAGAATATTACAAACAATAAATTGCAGTGTAAACTAAAGACAAGGGAAGTGAAACAAAAACAATGAATTACAACGGTTAGACAGTCTAGTCTACAATCGTTTGTTAGACTGTATAACAGTTATTATGCAATAAAATGAGTTGTGCATAAAGTAAAATGAATTATGCAAAAAAGGTCTACATACAATAATTAAATTGTTTAGTCAACAATCACTTACAAGACTGTCTAATGGTTCTACACAATCCCATTTATGACCCAAGAGAACAAGAAGAAAGTATTTAACCAATTCAATAATGATTCAAGAAAAGGGTGAGTGTAAAAGGGGGCAAAGGGTATTACTTATAGATGCATAAAACCATTGCTCTTCATATCATAGGGAATGTGGAACTTAAAAACAAGACAAAATGCAGCTATAAAGTGAGAAAATTCAGAGTCCCTACAGGCCAAACAAGGCCCTTACAAAAATGCCAAAAAATGACCTATTCTATATGATGTGAGGCTTCTACTCCTCACACTCTTCTCCTTTTGTGTTTGACTGAATTTGAGCATGACTTCTAGGGGTCTTTGGCTAATTTTTCAAGCCCAAATCAAGGCCCAATTTAGGCTCACATATGGCTCTGCAAAAACCTACAACAATTAAAAAACAAACTACACCTTTAGAATATTGACAAGACTAAAAAAAGGAAGAAAATCCTAGTATTATACTCTTTAATTGTAGAATCTTGTTCCATGAGGTTTCACCTTCTTCTATCCTCTTAGCCAAGAGTTTTGAGGTTGGATGGTTTCCATCAAGATCTTCGAAAAACAAAGGTGGTCTTGTTTCAACCTCCCTAGAGAAAAAGGTTTAGCAAAGCCATTCAATAAAATCACTGGATCTTTGTTTTGATTTTCTTTCAAAATCTAGCTCTAAGACCAATAGTTAAAAAAAAAAAGTGGCTTGATTAAACCAAGAAGGGGGTGAGTTGGTTTATAAATTTTTTTCCAAAAAACTTACTTTCTTTAAATTATTTTTAGACTTAAAAGGAGAATGCAATTATAAGTAAAATTAAAATTGATTCAAGAATTGAGTATGATAAAACTAATACTAGTTCAAATCCTTCGATGCTACATCCAACCTCAATAATTCAATCTTAGAATTGTTGGTTCCACTAACTTTTACAAAGTTATACAAAGAATCAACTCATGAACAATTTCAAGAGGATATACAACACCCTTGATACCAAGAGGATATCAATCCTTATTAACTATTAACACATAAGAGGATATCTAGCTTATCAACTCTTGATCACCAAGTACATTGACAACACTAAAACAATCCAATTAAAGTATAAAAGAAAACAAAGAAAGATTTTACCAAACTTTCTCATAGCAGAAGCACTCTTAAAAGATCAGTATAAAACACAACCTTTATTCAAATCTTTGTAGCACAATAATGAGTATAAGATAAGCTTAGAATTCTTAGAAAAAAACTCCATTGAATGCTTATAATTCGTGCATAAAATATAGATTCATGTGTTTTGTTTATAGATTTGAAAGTTGTAAGGACCTGTAAAATTAAATTGGAATAAAAAGGGATATATTTTAAATGAATTCTAAGTATGTTTTTATTTAAAATAAAAAGGAAGGAAAGTGTAGTTTAGAAGACGATGAGATCGCCTGATTTGTACATAATCGCCTATCGCCTAGGTTGCACGTAATCGCCAGTCGCCTATGGTGCACATGATCGCCGAAAGTGCACTCAGTATGTGGTCAGAATACGGGATCAACCAGAGTGGGTTCCACAAAACCACACGTATCAAGGTGTGGGTTAAGCCTTAGATACGCTGTGCATGCGAAGCTCTATGCTTGAGCAAAAGAGATCGTCCTTAGTATTGCATGCATGGGCGCGCGAGGAGTGGTGCTGATCTACTCTTGGAAAGGTGAAGCTACCGACGTCACCAAGTCATGTGGAAATGATACCTTGGACGTAACATAGGGGGATGAAGAACCTTCAGCAAGGCGTGGCGATATGTCGTCGGGCATCGCCAGGGCGCGAGGCATGCGGGCATCGCCGGGCGCGAGGCATGCGGGCATCGCCGGGCGCGAGGCATGCGGGCATCGCCGGGCGCGAGGCATGCGGGCATCGCCGGGCGCGAGGCATGCGGGCATCGCCAGGGCACGAGGCTTGCGGGCATCGCCAGGGCGCGAAGCATGCGGTCATCGCCAGGGCGAGACATCGGTCGTCTTCCAGGGAGAGACATCGGTCGTCCGCCAGTATGAGACATCAGTGGATAGTCATCGCGCGAGCGGTCATCGGTGGAAGGTTATCGCGCGATGTCGAGTTTCACACAGATGAGGTGGGACCCAGGCTCTCAGCAGCAGACGTACTGCACGCGCGACACGTAGACAAAAAGGGTGGTTCAGAATAGTGACCTCAGAGTGTTAGCCTGCGCAGAGGCACGCGTAGTCGTACTGTTCAGGGAAGTGTACACGCAAACTTCCCTGCAGAGTGGGTGGTGGCAGCGGCTTTTGTGGGCAAGTTGGTTTAAGATACAAAAACCCACTTCTGAGAGGAAAAAGAACGTTGCAGTGGTTCAAGAGTGAAAGAGTGAGCTCACCTTCATCCTTCTCTTTTCTCTCCTTTGCGCTGCGATTCAGGCATCCTCAAGCACCAGTGCGACGAGCGACGACTGCCCTTAGAGCACCTGGGAGGTTCTCTGCAAGTTCTACAAACCAAACGCAAAAAACAGAGCTAAGGCACCTTTAAGCTTCGGTGGGTTTTGGAGCTATTAGTGTTTTGCGCAAGTCCAGGTAAGGGAAGCTAGCTTTATTTTCAATAAAAGCCATAGATTTGCTGTTTCTGAAGTGAGGGCGACGTGGTCGCCGGTTTCATATTCTTTTTCATGATGTTATGTTCTTATGTGTTTGGGCGACGTGATCGCCGGGTTTAAATACAGATTTCGAAATCCCCTGTTTTGGACGTGATCGCCGGTTTTGGCGTTGTTTTTCGAACTCCCCTGTTTTAGTGCTGTTGAAAACTGTTTGAGATTTAAATGTGAAATACATGTGATATTTGAAAATCTGAACCGTGGAATGAATGTTGCTGTGACTGAATCGTTCATTCAGTGTTGTATGATGTATTGATTGTTGTGAATGTGGGATCAAGGCATAGTATTTTCAGGAAAGAAAATACCGTGTAAGATCGTGTGAAATGTGTATTGACTAGGGGCTTGTCTAGAAGGAGATATCCTGACTCTGCTGATATAATGGAATCACATAGACGAAGTTATTCAGTTGTGGAGAGTCGAAGGAGGTTCATATGAATGGGTGAGTCGTGTGAAAAAGAACGAGCTCGGCCTGTTATATGAATTAACCCTGTCATACCAGGAGAGTGATGAGATTGAGACTATGTATGCGCATGGCTGTGTGGATTTCACAACGACCCTGTGTGGATTTCACAGTGGTGTGGTATGACAGGTGCAGATCTCTGAGCCTGAGTCAACGCACGAGTCTTCCGGAAGTGGAGTCATGTGTCTATATCTTATGAGTCAGTGGAAAGTCTGACGTGTGAACCATGAATATTGAAAGTAGCGAATAGACACTTGACGAGTTTGTGGAATATGGGAATGTTGATGGTTGAAATTGATATGGATTATGAATGGCGTGAGGATTCATGTTTTCTATTGATTTAAAGTTTCATATTTAAAGTTTTTAAAAACATCTAGCTTACCCTTTCATCTGGTATTGTGATTGTTTTCTAAAACCTGTGATGATCGTGTATTTTTGCACGGGAGCAGATGAGGTTGCAGGTAGTAGAGCTCATCAGTGAGTGGTCGCCGGAAGGAGATCGCCTATTTCTATTTCTGTTAGGCGATCACTCTTTTTCTGTTGTCTGATAGGAGATCGCCCTTTTCTGATGGGAGATCGCCCTTTTCTGATACGAGATCGACTGTTTGTCTTTTGCTGTAATTTTGTTTACGTTTTTTTGGAAAATTTGACCGAGTATGTATTAAACTCCATGTGAGGAGAAACTTCATTACATATATATAATTATGTTCACTTCAATATATTTGTTTACTTTTAATTTTATTATATAAATATGAAAAGCATTTGGCGGGATGTTACATTAATGGTATCAGAGCAGTTCGTCCTTAGGATGACCTGAGGGCTGTGGATCCATTGTGTTTCTTCTGCTCATAAAGTTTATTTGAGTTTTAAATAACAACTATAGTGAAAGGTTTTCAAATGTTTTTGTATTGAAATTTTGTGTGTGCTTTAGTGAATATATGCCCTAACTGAAAATCTTAGTATTAAGAATGAGAGGGTCTTGATAAAGTGGTGAGGATGCACACTCATAACTGGATCGAGATAATCCTCAATCTTAATTCCAAAGGTCTGATGTTTAGCATACATTGAATTCTGGTGTGATTTACGTCATTTTATGGAGTGTTTTTGTAATTGACTGAAAGTGGTTGTTTGGGTTGATGGTGGTATACCAGTAGCTGTTCTGGTATTTTGCTTGAGATTATAAGTATTATGATTCTGTTGATGAGCTCAAATTCTTGATGACTTTGAGATGCTGACCTTTGTAAGGTGTAGATGTTACCTCCTGAATGAATTGATTTCTTATCGATCTCATTCTTGTAGCTGTAGGGAATATAGGAACCCATAGTTTCAAAATCTGAAACGAAGAAGATGGCACGTAGACCTCCTACCCCTCCCCAACCTTCTTCAGAGATGAGCCAGATTGCCAAGGCTATTGAGATGATGGCAACTGCCATCCAACAACAGAATGCAGCGATGGCTCAGAACCATCAAGCTACAATGCACCATTGGGAAGCTGCTCGGTCGGCTGAGACAAATTCCCACGTCGGTCAGCCTCAGGAACAGATGGGACTGACCGAGTTCATGAGGCACAACCCACCCAAGTTCAGTGGGAATGCTACCCCTGATCAGGCAGATCAGTGGGTCAGAGAGTTGGAGAAAATCTTTAGGGCGACCTCCTGCCCTGAAGAGAAGAAATTATTGTTCGCCACCTATCTGCTATCTGGAGAAGCCGAGTTCTGGTGGATGGGAGCTCAGCAGATGATGGAGGCCCGAGAGGATGTGTTGGATTGGGAGAGCTTCAGGGTGAGGTTCCTGGAGAAATACTTCCCAGACAGCGCAAGGTTTGCGAGGGAAGCTGAGTTCCTAAAGTTGGAGCAGGGGGATATGTCTGTGAACGCCTATGCTGCTCGGTTTGAGTACCTCGCCCGATTCTATACCCAGGCGACCTCCGAGGCCTGGAGGTGTAGGAAGTTCGAAGAGGGACTGAAGCACGGGTTGAAGAGGACCATAGCCCCGATGTGCATAAGGGAATTTCACGCCTTAGTAGAGAAGGCGAAGATGGTGGAGACCCTGGAAAAGGGTGATTCTCGGGTGATCAGGTCACACCCAGGGGGTTCTTCTAGTGGGAAGGCTAAAGTGCAGCACCCACAAAGCAAGCCCTATGCGAGACCTCCATCACATCGGGCGGGAACAACGTCATCCCAGTTTCAGTAGCAGCAACCTTGGAAACCCAAGTGTTTCCATTGTGGTGGACCACACACCTCCAATGTGTGCTTCAAGAAGAATTCAGAGAAAAGGTGTTACACCTGCCAAAAGACGGGGCACGTTGCTAGAGAATGTCCTAACAGGAATGGGGCGACTCAACCCAGTGGTTCTCAGCAGTTGAGAAACGAAGGTAGCAGACCTCAGGCAACAGGGAGAGTGTTTGCCATGTCAGGAGCAGAAGCGTCTCAGTTAGGTAACCTCGTGCAAGGTGTTTGTTTTATAGCTGGTAGAGGTGTAAAAGCCTTGTTTGATTCTGGAGCGACACACTCCTTTATGTCAAGCCTGTGTGTAGCCGAGTTGGGCCTTCTAGTGAAGGAGTTACCTTTCGAACTGATGGTCTCTGCACCTGCGTCAGGACAGGTGTTGACCTCTACAGTTTGCCCCGAATGTCCAGTGATAGTAGAGGGACGCAGATTCAAAGTGAACTTGATCTGCCTACCTCTTCAGGACCTGGATGTTATCCTGGGAATGGATTGGCTAGCTGCCAATCACGTTCTCATAGACTGCGGTAGTCAGAAGATAACATTTCTAGACCTTCAAGGGTCAGAGGTGATATCAGCTCAGCACGGGTGGTCGGAGTTGGAAAAAGGGGCGAGGTGCTTCGTGATGCTAGCTCGGTTGGAAGTGAAGAATGAAGGGGACGTAAGCAGAATACATGTGGTGAAAGACTTCACGGATGTATTTCCAGAAGAGGTACATGGGTTACACCCTAAGAGAGAAGTGGAATTCTCTATTGATTTGGTACCTGGTGCTGGACCAGTGTCAATGGCACCTTACAGGATGGCACCAGCCGAGTTGGTAGAATTAAAGAAGCAAGTGGAAGAGTTGTTGGAGAAACAATTCATCAGACCCAGTGTATCTCCATGGGGGGCTCCAGTGCTCCTAGTTAAGAAGAAGGATGGAGGGTCTCGGCTGTGTATAGATTACAGGCAGTTGAACAAGTTGACCATCAAGAACAAGTACCCCCTACCTAGAATTGACGATTTGATGGATCAAATACATGGGGCCTCGGTGTTCTCCAAGATTGATCTGAGATCGGGGTACCACCAAATTTTGGTAAAAGCTGAAGATGTTCAAAAGACAGCTTTTAGGTCTCGGTATGGGCACTATGAGTATGTGGTGATGCCGTTTGGAGTAACCAATGCTCCAGCTCTGTTCATGGACTACATGAATAGGATTTTTCGCCCTTTCTTGGATAAGTTTGTGGTAGTCTTCATAGACGACATACTCATTTATTCAAGGACCGAGGAAGAACATGAAGAACATCTGAAGACAGTGTTGGAGATTCTGAGGGAGAAGCAACTCTATGCCAAGTTCTCCAAGTGCGAGTTCTGGCTGAAGGAAGTCAATTTCTTAGGACACGTGATATCTGCTTGGGGAATCTCAGTGGATCCAGCCAAGGTAGAGGCAGTGCTGCAGTGGGAACGTCCTAAGACAGTCACTGAGATAAGGAGCTTTGTGGGTTTGGATGGCTACTATCGGAGGTTTATTGAGGACTTTCCCAAGGTAGTGGCTCCTTTAACACAGCTGACCCGCAAGGATCAACCTTTTGCTTGGACCGACCGATGTGAGCAGAGCTTCATGGAACTAAAGGAGAGGTTGACTAGTGCTCCAGTGCTGGTGATCCCAGAGGTAGGAAGACCTTTTGATGTCTACTGTGACGCTTCACATCAGGGATTGGGATGTGTTTTGATGCAAGAGAAAAGAGTGGTTGCATATGCTTCAAGGCAACTCAAGGTTCATGAGAGGAACTACCCTACGCATGATTTGGAGTTGGCGGCTGTGGTGTTTGCCTTGAAGATCTGGAGACACTATTTATATGGAGCTCGGTTCCAGGTGTTCAGTGACCATAAGAGTCTGAAATACCTGTTCGATCAGAAGGAACTAAACATGAGACAAAGAAGGTGGATGGAATTTCTGAAGGACTACGATTTTCAACTCATGTATCATCCAGGGAAGGCCAATGTAGTGGCAGATGCTTTGAGTAGAAAATCAATACAACTAGCCACCATGATGATGGAAGAGCAGAAACTGATCGAGCAGTTCAGAGACTTAAACCTTGGGGTAGAATTTCACGTAAATCACATTAGTTGTAGTAAGCTGGCTATAACTAATGACTTCCTTGGAATGATAAAGGACAAGCAGTTGGAGGACCCTAGTCTGAAGCGTACTGTGGAGTCACTAGGGACCGACCAGGCTAGAGACTTTGGGATGGGCGATGATGGGATCTTGAGATTTAATGGCAGAATTTGCATACCTGCAAATGCAGAGTTGAAGAAGATGATCCTAGAGGAAGGTCACAAGAGTCGTCTTAGCCTACATCCAGGCATGAACAAGATGTACCATGACTTGAAGGAGTCATTTTGGTGGTCGAGCATGAAGAGAGACATCGCCCAGTATGTTACTACCTGCTTGACGTGTCAGAAGGCAAAGGTAGAGCATCAAAGACCTGGCGGGTTGTTACAGCAACTGGATATCCCTGAGTGGAAGTGGGACAGCATCGCCATGGATTTTGTTACCCATTTACCCAGATCGGTAAAAGGTCACGATGCAATCTGGGTCATCATTGATAGGCTGACGAAGAGTGCCCACTTTCTTCTAGTGAATTTGAAAATGCCCATGGCCAAGTTGGCACAGTTGTACATCAAAGAAATAGTGAGGTTGCATGGAGTGCCTTCCAGCATTGTTTCAGATAGAGATCCCAGGTTCACTTCACGGTTTTGGCAGACTTTACAAGATTGCTTGGGGACTAAGTTGAGAATGAGCTCGGCATATCATCCTCAAACAGATGGTCAGTCAGAGAGAACGATCCAGTCCTTGGAAGATCTGCTGAGGACGTGTGTCTTGGATCAATTGGGAAGTTGGGATGAGGTGTTGCCGCTAGTGGAGTTTACCTATAATAACAGTTATCACGCCAGCATAAGGATAGCGCCATACGAAGCCTTGTATGGAAGGAAATGCAGAACTCCATTGTGCTGGTACCAGGAGGGCGAAACAGTATTGGTTGGACCAGAGTTGATTCAGCAGACGACCGAGAAGGTGAAACAGATACAAAGCAGAATGAAAGCTTCTCAAAGTAGGCAGAAGTCTTATGCAGATCAGAAGAGAAAGCCTTTGGAGTTTGCTGCTGGAGACCATGTGTTCATGAGAGTGACACCAACCAAGGGTGTAGGACGGGCGATCAGATCAAAGAAGTTGTCCCCTAAGTTTGTGGGACCATATCAGATCTTAAGGAGGATTGGTCCAGTGGCTTATGAGATCGCCCTACCTCCCCATTTAGCGAATCTGCACAACGTCTTTCACGTATCACAGCTGAGAAAGTACATGGCAGACCCTAGTCATGTACTGGAAGTGGACGATGTGCAGATCAGGGATGACATGTCCTTTGAAGCGAAACCAGTCAGGATTGACGATCGGCAAAGTAAACAGCTCAGAGGCAAGACCGTCAACATGGTGAAAGTGGTGTGGGATGAGAGATCGGGTGATTCAACTTGGGAGTTAGAAGAACCCATGAGAGAAGCCTACCCATACCTCTTTTCCTTGTAATTCAATTTTCGAGGACGAAAATTTTTCTTGTTGGGGAGAATGTAAGGACCTGTAAAATTAAATTGGAATAAAAAGGGATATATTTTAAATGAATTCTAAGTATGTTTTTATTTAAAATAAAAAGGAAGGAAAGTGTAGTTTAGAAGACGATGAGATCGCCTGATTTGTACATAATCGCCTATCGCCTAGGTTGCACGTAATCGCCAGTCGCCTATGGTGCACATGATCGCCGAAAGTGCACTCAGTATGTGGTCAGGATACGGGATCAACCAGAGTGGGTTCCACAAAACCACACGTATCAAGGTGTGGGTTAAGCCTTAGATACGCTGTGCATGCGAAGCTCTATGCTTGAGCAAAAGAGATCGTCCTTAGTATTGCATGCATGGGCGCGCGAGGAGTGGTGCTGATCTACTCTTGGAAAGGTGAAGCTACCGACGTCACCAAGTCATGTGGAAATGATACCTTGGACGTAACATAGGGGGATGAAGAACCTTCAGCAAGGCGTGGCGATGTGTCGTCGGGCATCGCCAGGGCGCGAGGCATGCGGGCATCGCCGGGCGCGAGGCATGCGGGCATCGCCGGGCGCGAGGCATGCGGGCATCGCCGGGCGCGAGGCATGCGGGCATCGCCAGGGCGCGAGGCTTGCGGGCATCGCCAGGGCATGAAGCATGCGGTCATCGCCAGGGCGAGACATCGGTCGTCTTCCAGGGAGAGACATCGGTCGTCCGCCAGTATGAGACATCAGTGGATAGTCATCGCGCGAGCGGTCATCGGTGGAAGGTTATCGCGCGATGTCGAGTTTCACACAGATGAGGTGGGACCCAGGCTCTCAGCAGGAGACGTACTGCACGCGCGACACGTAGACAAAAAGGGTGGTTCAGAATAGTGACCTCAGAGTGTTAGCCTGCGCAGAGGCACGCGTAGTCGTACTGTTCAGGGAAGCGTACACGCAAACTTCCCTGCAGAGTGGGTGGTGGCAGCGGCTTTTGTGGGCAAGTTGGTTTAAGATACAAAAACCCACTTCTGAGAGGAAAAAGAACGTTGCAGTGGTTCAAGAGTGAAAGAGTGAGCTCACCTTCATCCTTATCTTTTCTCTCCTTTGCGCTGCGATTCAGGCATCCTCAAGCACCAGTGCGACGAGCGACGACTGCCCTTAGAGCACCTGGGAGGTTCTCTGCAAGTTCTACAAACCAAACGCAAAAAACAGAGCTAAGGCACCTTTAAGCTTCGGTGGGTTTTGGAGCTATTAGTGTTTTGCGCAAGTCCAGGTAAGGGAAGCTAGCTTTATTTTCAATAAAAGCCATAGATTTTCTGTTTCTGAAGTGAGGGCGACGTGGTCGCCGGTTTCATATTCTTTTTCATGATGTTATGCTCTTATGTGTTTGGGCGACGTGATCGCCGGGTTTAAATACAGATTTCGAAATCCCCTGTTTTGGACGTGATCGCCGGTTTTGGCGTTGTTTTTCGAACTCCCCTGTTTTAGTGCTGTTGAAAACTGTTTGAGATTTAAATGTGAAATACATGTGATATTTGAAAATCTGAACCGTGGAATGAATGTTGCTGTGACTGAATCGTTCATTCAGTGTTGTATGATGTATTGATTGTTGTGAATGTGGGATCAAGGCATAGTATTTTCAGGAAAGAAAATACCGTGTAAGATCGTGTGAAATGTGTATTGACTAGGGGCTTGTCTAGAAGGAGATATCCTGACTCTGCTGATATAATGGAATCACATAGACGAAGTTATTCAGTTGTGGAGAGTCGAAGGAGGTTCATATGAATGGGTGAGTCGTGTGAAAAAGAACGAGCTCGGCCTGTTATATGAATTAACCCTGTCATACCGGGAGAATGATGAGATTGAGACTATGTATGCGCATGGCTGTGTGGATTTCACAGCGACCCTGTGTGGATTTCACAGTGGTGTGGTATGACAGGTGCAGATCTCTGAGCCTGAGTCAACGCACGAGTCTTCCGGAACTGGAGTCATGTGTCTATATCTTATGAGTCAGTGGAAAGTCTGACGTGTGAACCATGAATATTGAAAATAGCGAATAGACACTTGACGAGTTTGTGGAATATGGGAATGTTGATGGTTGAAATTGATATGGATTATGAATGGCGTGAAGATTCATGTTTTCTATTGATTTAAAGTTTCATATTTAAAGTTTTTAAAAACATCTAGCTTACCCTTTCATCTGGTATTGTGATTGTTTTCTAAAACCTGTGATGATCGTGTATTTTTGCACGGGAGCAGACGAGGTTGCAGGTAGTAGAGCTCATCAGTGAGTGGTCGCCGGAAGGAGATCGCCTGTTTCTATTTCTGTTAGGCGATCACTCTTTTTCTGTTGTCTGATAGGAGATCGCCCTTTTCTGATGGGAGATCGCCCTTTTCTGATACGAGATCGACTGTTTGTCTTTTGCTGTAATTTTGTTTACGTTTTTTTGGAAAATTTGACCGAGTATGTATTAAACTCCCTGTGAGGAGAAACTTCATTACATATATATAATTATGTTCACTTCAATATATTTGTTTACTTTTAATTTTATTATATAAATATGAAAAGCATTTGGCGGGATGTTACAAAAGTTAATGATTGCAAACAATTTCTAAAACTTTTAATCAATTATATTAAGTGTTAATCGATTATTCTATAAATCTGTTGATATTTTTTTTTAATCGATTAAAAGAAGTGTTAGTTAAATTAGTTCAACAATTACTACTTAAGCATATTTAATCTATTATGAAAAGATGTAATTGATTATTTCACTAAAAACTTTGAAAAGATTAAAATGGTTCTCTACTTTAATTGATTATTATTAAGATAATTGATTATCCTGTTCTAATCCTCGTCAAGAGATGTTTAATCGATTAAGCTAAAATGTAATTGATTATTTTGTTCTAAAAACCTTTTAAAATAATTTTTCTCTTTTAAAAAAAACATTTTAACTCAGTTTTACTTAGCTATGTGCTAATTTTATGAATTCCTTTCGTGCGACTCTAAAAAACATGTACACAAAAGCTAAAACATTTTTGATACATTTATGATGACTATTTTACAACAAGTGTACCGTGTCAGAAGTAATAATTTGTCCCTTAGGACATATATCGAACCCACAAGGTATAGTTGAGTTATCAAGTATAAGATTCACTAAATAGAAAACAAGAAGTAAAAGTTTGTAGGATGTTTGTTGTGTATGATTGCAAGAATTTTAAATAAAGCATAATAAAGAATTCTTGATTCAATTCGAAAAATTGGAATTAGGGTTCATCCTTCTCACTCTTTTGTATTTCGAAAAACATAAGAATATTCTATCATTTGATTGACATTGATGCCCTTATAAAATTCATTCATATTGATTTTTTGCATATAAATTTATTAAGATAGTCTCCTAAATATCGATTCGTCGCATATTTATAAAACTCCTTATCCTTACAATTAGATGTTGATAGCAATTAACGTTTCAAATCTTTCATAGCATTCAAATATGTTAAGCATTATCATTTAGATAAAAAACTTAGAGATACTTTTCAGTCAAATCTAAGGATAAAAATCATGATAAACAAGCATTACAAATAAAATGACAATACGAATCATCAATCAATAACATAATATTATATTTAAATATCACCTCAATACATAAGAGTTTGAACACATTACTCTCAATCACAAAGGGTAGAATTAGCCACTCATGTTGGCTATTACAAGCTTGGAAAGCAAGAAAAGAAGATCTAGAATGTTTCTCCTTGACAGTTGCCTTCCTAGGGTTTTTTTATCACCTTCTATTCTCCCAATGATGTCTAGAGTTGTGCCTCACGCCTCATATTTAACCTAGTTGGACTTGGACTAAGTGACTTCTTGTCTGGGCGTGATTAGGCTTGCCTGGGCGAGTTGGACGAAAAAAAGCCCAACTTCTCAAGAGTGATCTCGCTTGGGCGAGATTTGGCTCACTTGGGCGAGTTCCTCCGGAGTGTTTCTAGCTTAGGTGAGTTTTTGGGTGAGTTTTGAGCGTTCCAACCTTCCCTTTTCATCTTGCCTATTCTCCTGTAGCTATTTCATCTTCATTTTTTTCTAGAATCCTGAAATTAACATAAATTTGGGAATAAATTGTTCTTATTCATATTATAATCACAAAATATGTAAAAAGGTTTAAATTCATAAATTAGGGGTTAAATTAGTTATTTTATCAATAAATATCCATAAGTGCATGTATTTTAATATGAAATATTACTAAAATATGACACTTATCAACTCTCCCAACCTAGAATCTTGCTTGTCCTCAAGCAAAATAAATGAATATAAATAAATCATATTTGAATTTAAATATCAAAACAACTTTGGCATTCAGGGGTTTATCCTTCTCACTCTTTTGTATTTTCAAAAGCATAATAATATTCTATCCTTTGATTGATATTGATGCCCAGATAAAATTCATTCATATCGATTTCTTGCATATAAAATCATTAAGATAGTCTCCTAAATATCGATTTCTCGCATATTTATAAAAACTCTTTATCCTTATGATTAGATGTTGATAGCAATTAACATTTTAAATCTATTACTAGCATTCAAATATGTTAAGCATTATCATTTAGGTCAGAAACTTGTGCTTTTTTTTGGATTAGAGAGTGGATTTGAGATGATTTGAAGGGAAAGTGTGAAGAAAGTGACGTTGTTTGGATTAGGTAAATAGAGTAGAAAGTGTAAAAAAGGTTTATGAAAGTTGGAGAGTGATGTGATAGGTGTGATTGAAATTATTATTTTTTAATTGATAAATATGTAAATTTACAAATTTATTCTTATACTTAAAAATTGTTTAAAAATTAATTAAATTGATTTATTTATAAATTAAATAACATTATTATTTTTATCTTTATTTTTTTTATAATTAATATAATTATTATATAATTTTTTTATTATTTATATTTATAATTTACTATATATATATAATATGATTAATTATGTTATTTTATAATAGTTATTTTTTATAATTTTAATTATATTTTTTATATTTGAATTGTAGTCTTATTTTAAATAAAAATAAAAATAATTTAAGTTTAAAAATAAAGACTAACGTAAATTATAAATAATTATATATATATATATATATATATATATATATATATATATATATATATATATATATATAACTTTCTTCACAATTCTTTTCTAAAGCATGAAGAAAGTTTTAAAAATGTAACTATTTTCGTTTTTCATATTTTTTATTATTTATTGTCTCATTTTTCGTGTTTTACTTCTGCACAGTAAAACATTTTCTTTTCCTCGCCCAGAAACAAACGAGGCCTTAGAGATATTTTTAAGTTAAATCTAAGGATAAAAATCATGATAAACAAGCATTACAAATAAAATGATAATACGAATCATCAATCAAGAACATAATATTATATTTAAATATCACATTAATACATGAGAGTTTGAACACATTACTCCTAATCCCAAAAGGTAGAATTAGTCAGTCATATTACAAGCTTGGAAAGCAAGAAAAGAAGATCTAGGATGTTTCTCCTTGACGACTGTCTCCTCTAGGACTTTCTATCACATTCTATTCTCCCTGTCTAGAGTTGTGCCTCACACCTCATATTTAACTTAGTTGGACTTGGGCTAAGTGACTTCTCGCCCGGGCAAGTTGGACGAGAAAAAATTCAACTTCTTTGGAGTGATCTCACCTAGGCGAGATAGGGCTCGCTTGGGCAAGTTCCTTTGGAGTGCTTTTGGCTTAGATGAGTGTTTGGGCGAGTTTTGAGCGTTCCAACCTTTCATTTTCATCTTGTCTATTCTCCTTTAACCCTTTCATCTCCATTTTTTTCTAGAATCCTGAAAGTAGCACAAATTTGGGAATAAATCATTTTTATTCATATTATAATCACAAAATATGTAGATAATCTATTAAAACTAAACGATCTACTAGATCTAACAAGGTTGTTATTCTTTTTTTTTTTGTATTTTAGGATAGAACTTTCTAGTGTGACATTCCTTCTTGCAATCAAAACATTTTATAGTGAGACCTTAACTTTGACCACCTTGTACATCCTCTATTATAAGTAGTAGATGTTCTTCCTTTTAGAATTAAAGTCCAAGTTCAAGTGCATTGAGGGGGTGAATTGAACTATCAAGAATTTAAAAAAAAACTTTTTTTAGAATGAATATTTGATTAGAAAATCAATTTCAATTTGGTTAAGTTCTTTTAATGTGCTAAAATTCAGAATAGGAATTAAACAATAGATTGAAATTATGAAAAGCCAACAAGAGAGAAAGAGAAATATGCACAATAGTTTATACTAGTTCACTTTTATACAAGAGCTACATCTAATTACTTGACTACACCAGTCAAACTTATACTAAAATGAAATTGTTTACAATAGAAAAATAATTAAGAAAACACCAATAACCTCTCTCTTCAACCCTACAAAAGAAGAACACTAAACCAATAACACTCTATTGAGTTGATTCTAATAACCTTATTCAAATCAACAACTTTACAAGATATGAAAGAATCACATTTGAACACAATATCACTTGATCTACCAAAAGTATAGCAAAAAAAGAAAACTTCAAGTAAGTACACTTAGGTAAGAGAATTGATATCAAAGACACAAAAAAAGAAAGGTCCAAGAAAATGACTTTACTAAGTACAAAATGTCTCTCAAATTTGAAAAAATATATGAAACTCAGTTTTTCAAAATTCATGTCAAATGAGATGAAAATGAAAGAGTTTTTATAAAATATGCTCTATTAGATTTAATATTAAAGCTACATTTTAAAATGTTGATTTCACTCATTAGTGAAAATCGCTTCCATTTGTTTGAAAACATAAAATAATTTTAATATGTTGAAAACTCATTATTTTAATAGATTAAAATTGTTCTCCATAACTACTCAAGGTTTTTAAGTAATTTTAACATAATAATTTAATAAAATAATTATTAAAATATCCACCACATTCATGTTGAACTTAATGAATATTCAATGAATTAAAATACCTTTAATCAGTTATAATTATCTTGTTACGAAGATAAGTTATAAAAATTTCAAAACAAATTTCTTTTAAGTGATTAAGAATGAAACAACTTGGAAAGAAAAAAACTAAAACATTGTTCAATGTAAGTGTACATTTGTCCCTTGGGATATTAAAAGAATCTTGGCTTAATCAATTCATATCTTATAAAATATTGTTACAAACTTATTAATTTAAGAAACTGGAAAATTACTTTATTAAATTAATTATATGAAAAAAAGAAAACAATGACCCATATTGTCAACATCTTCCTAAAATATATAATGAAGGTTTTTTTTTTTTTTTTTGAATGTAGTGCACATAATTATTCTCAGTTCCAACACTTTTATCAGTTTGACACCTCCTTAAGTTATTTTTAAAAAACGAATAAAAAATCTGTAGTCTTATTTTCTATTATAACCAAGACGATGTAACTTACGTTTTTGTATTCGTCTTTTGAACTATCACCATTAAGATTTTTTATATTTTTCATATAAATATATTATGTCCAATTAAACAAGTGACTTCCAATAATAAAAATGTTCGATCTATTATTTGAATATCCAAAAAAATCTCTTGAAGGAAATATAATGTTTATCCAAGGGTTCGCTTTGATTAATTTGGGAGTGTAATGTTTCATTGTTATTATATAACTTTTCAGTAACTATATATTTGTTCAATTATACTTCTAAATTAATTTTTAAAATTTTATTTTAAAATTATTAATTATTTGTTAAACATAATTCAAAATAAAATAATAAAATAACATACATAAAAATCAGGGAAGCCCATTTTCATCAAAATAAATCTAAAGAAAATTAAATTCTTGTGTTCATTACTCAAACTCCGGCAGCCGGATTTTATCTTGAAACGGTAATTAAGTTTATTTCTGTGAATAAATGTGACGGGTCTGTTGAGGGATTTTGTTTTTATCTTTGAGTTAGAAAAAGAAAATTCTAATTTACGTTGAATAGAACTAAAATTAAAATATTTGGAAATTTGTATAAAAAGAGAAATAAATATGAAGTAATCAGTGGATAGAACAATGTAAAAAGTTGTTTTCGGGTGTGCAGAGAAAAGTCAAAATCGTACATAATATTATCAGTGTACTATGATAAAATATTAAAAAGATGTACCATAAAATTTGTCATTCATTTAAGAAAAATGTACTGTAAATGATAATTATTAGGGTTACGAATGATCCGTAGCACTTTTGCAGTTACTTTTGAAAGGACTTGATGTCATTGGGGTATATTTGATTGGATGGGACGAGACTGAAGTAAGTGAAAAATAAAATGAAAAACAGAACTGAAGGAGAAATAAAGAAAAAATATAAATTTTAAAATAACTAATTGGCTCATTCCAATAAATTTATAGATATATATATAATTTATATTGAAATTAAAGAGTTAATGTTAATATAAAAACTTTAATTTCGTTAGTTTTATTTTAAAATTCATAAATAAATGAAGTAGTTGAATACGTATTTAATTTTAACTAGTTATAACGTTTATTTATTAGAGAAAAATTAATATTAATAGGTAATTAACTTTCAAGAAGTTATTAAACTTTTGAATTTATAAAACATAAAATAATTTTTTTTCTAAATTAATTTAATTATTAAAAGAATTCAAATAAAATTAACGCAATAAAAAATTTTATAATAAAATTCTTTTTTACTTTATTAAAAAGAAATATGTCAATACTTATCTTAAATTTTTTAAACTAAAATTTGATTTTTTACATAATAATTAAATAAAAGAAAGTGCATGATTATATGATTTTTTTTTCTTCATTATAATGAGTAACATTATTATTTTATTATATATAATAACCATCAATTTATATAAAATATCAAAATAAATATAGAAACAAGATATATATATATATATATATATATATATATATATATATATATAATTTTTTCATACCGTATTTCAAAATATATCCTTTTTCATAGGGATTTCAAATATTCAAAATAAAATAAAATATTTTCATCTTCCAGTTGTTCATTGAAGAACTGTAACACGTGTATTATCATATGCTTCCGTGTAAATAGTCCATCGTCAATAATTAAAAGAAATAAAACAAAATACAAACAACAAAGTAAGCTAGCTATTTTAAAAACTTTTAATATAAATATAACTTTAATTATCAACATAAAGCTAGCCATCAATTCTTATACATTTTTATAAAACCATCAAGTGTCTATCATAATTCATAATTCACCTTTCTCATGTGACTTCTACTGACTCACAATACATAGACACTTGACTCTACTTTCGGAAGACTCATGTATTGAAATTAGCACCTAGAGACCTGCATCTGTCATGCTACTCATTGCGAATCCACACAACCATACGCATAATCATCTCAATATCCCATCTTCTCATATGCCAGGGTAAATTCATATGACCTGAAAGACTAGACTATATTTCAAACTGCAAACAGTTATATGAACCTCCTTCGACTCTCACCAAATGAATATCGTCATCTATGTGATTTCATTATATCAGTAGAGTCAAGATCATCTCATTCACATGACACTCACAAATTAATACATCCTAATAACAATCTCGACACGATATTTTCTTTCTTGAAAATACTATGTCTTGACCACACTTTCACATCATTCCATACTTCATTTAACACATCAATACACCATTCAATCACATCATATTTTAAACATTCTAAACAATCCAAATATATATCAAAATTCACTTAAACACATAATTATGTTCCTTTAATCATATTTTTAAATAAAATTTAAAATTTTCACTTAAAAACAATAAGCAATATATAAACTAGGTTCTCAAAAGCAAAAATAAAAATTTTATGATTTCTTCATTGGCTTGAGTGCAAATTTGCTCGCTTGGGTGAGAATCATTGGATAGTATACATATATGGTTGTTTATTTTTCTTGTGAAAGAGATGCATTAAATCATTGAAGGATTGATTTTGGGCTTTTTTAAGGGTTCAAATTTTTTTTATTTTGTTATATTTAGAATTAAGCGAAAATCCTATTGTTTGAGTGAGAGTAAAACCGAGAGCACCCCTAGAATTTATTCCATTTTTGCCTGAGCAAGATTCCTTCTCGTTTGGGCGAAAATGGACCCAAGAGTACCCTATCTTTTCATTCTATTCTCGCTTGAGCGAGAATTATCTCGCCTAAGCGAGATATGCACAAAAATCTACATAATTTTTCCTAATTTCATCATTCATAGTCAAACAAAAACAATTTCAATAACTCATTCACTTCAAGAGTAACTTACACTACATCAACTATACAAATTAACCAATTTTTCAGATTTAAACAAGAACATCTACAATAAATCCATTCATATCAAAACCAACAAATTCAAATTTTATTTCAAACAATACCCAGCATTACTCATAAATAATCCATCTTGCAAATAAAATTTGAAACTGGTGATCACGTCACCCCCACATCCAGATCTTCTAACCTAGGGTTCTATTTGAAATTAAAAATAACTTCCCTTACCTGAGGTTGAGCAGGTGCTCACTAAGGTTCCAAACCTACCAAAAGTTCAAGGGTGTCTTAACCCGCACCATAGAGTCCTGATAAAAAATCTAATTATATCACTATGACCCTAAGCTAACAGTGACTAATTCTGAAGATAAAAGCATCACATGCAAGCTTAAAATAAAGGCAAAACCTAAAAAGATCAAAACTAACTCAAAGGAAAAGGAGCCAAAATGAACTTACTCTATCTGAGATTTTGATCAGACAATCTTGTAGAGTTCATTGCCAGGAGTCGAATGGCAGACTCCAATCGTTGATCTCAAGAACAAGGATGTTAGAATCTTAGAGAGAAGAAATAGGAAAGGAAAAATGAGTTTTTAGAGAGATGATGGTTCTTTTAAAATGAAACCTGAATAACTGAATTTATATTTGTAACCTCTTTTAACTTTAATAATAAAATATTCATGTGCCATTTTAATTGTACCACTTCTACTCTAATACTATTTTTCTTGGTCCATACATTCTCCCCAACAAGAAAATTTTCATCCCCGAAAATGGACTTGCCATAAAAGAGATAGGGATAGGTTTCTCTCATGGTTTCTTCCATTTCCCATGTTCAATCACTAAACCTATCATCCCACACCACCATCACCATAATGATGGTGTTGCTTCTGAGCTATTTACTCTGATGATCTTCAATCCTAACTTGTTTCGCTTCAAAAGACAAGTTATCCTTGATTTGCACATTATCCACTTCTAATACGTGACTAGGATCTAGGATATGCTTCCCGAGCCTCAGACATGAAAAACATTATGTAGGTTTGCTAGCTAAGGAGGTAGAGTAATCTCATAAGCCACCAGACCTATCTTTCTCAAGATCTGATAAGGTCCAACAAACTTAGGAGATAACTTCCTCGATCTGATATCTCGTCCTACACCCTTGGTATATGATACTCTTAAGAACACATGGTCTCCAGCTGTAAAATCCAAAAGGTTCTTCCTCTGATCTGCATATGATTTCTGCCTATTCTAAGAAGCTTTCATTTTGTCTTGTATTTGCTTCACCTTCTCAGTGATCTGTTAAAGTAACTCAGTGATCTGCTAAAGTAACTCTAGCCCAACAAATATTGTCTCACCATCTTGATACCAACAAAAAGGAGTTATGCACTTCCTCCCATACAAAGCTTTATATGGTGTCATCCCAATATTGGCATGGTAACTATTATTATACGTAAACTCTACCAAAGGCAACATCTCTTCCCAACTCCTCAGATGATCCAATACACGTGTCCTCAACAGATCTTCTAAGGATTGGATCATTCTCTCATACGGGCCAAATGTTTGAGGATGATATGCAGAGTTTATTCTCAACCTAGTTCCTAATGAATCTTGTAGAGTCTGCCAAAATCGTGATGTAAACCTAAGATCTCTATCAGAAATAATATTGGAAGGCACTTCATGCAATCTCACAATATCTTTGATGTACAACTGTGCCAACTTGGCCATAGATATCCTCAAATTAACTTGAAGAAAGTGAGCGCTCTTCGTCAGTCGATCAATTATCACCCAGACTGCATCATGACCCCTTTCTGATCTTGGCAAATGGGTAACAAAATCCATAGCAATGTTATCCCATTTCCACTCAGGAATATCCAACTGCTGCAACAAACCACCAGGTCTCTAATGCTCTACATTTTCCTTTTGACATGTTAAGCATTTTACAACATACTGAGCTATTTCTTTCCTGATGCCTGACCACCAAAAAGACTCCTTCAGATCATGGTACATCTTATTCATACCAAGGTGTAGACTAAGATGACTCTAATGACCCTCTTCTAGGATCTTTCTCTTTCACCTCTTCATTTGCAGATATGCAAATTTTGCCCTTGAATCTTAAAATCCCATCTTCCCCCATCACAAAGTCCTTAGCCTGGCTAGTAACTCCACAGTACACTTCAGATTAGGATCCTCTAACTGCTTTTTCTTGATCATTCAAAGGAAATCATTAGTTATAGTTAACTTACTACAACTAATATGATCAACATGGAATTTTACTCCCAAATTCAAATCTTTGAACTACTCAATCAACTTCTACTCTTCAATGATCATGGCTGACACCTGTACTAACTTCATGATCAAAGCATTTGCAACCATATTACCATATTAGCCTTCCTTGGATGTTACATCAGCTGGAAATCATAATCCTTCAGAAACTCCATCCATCTTCTCTGCCTCATATTCAACTCTTTCTGATCAAATAAGTATTTCAGACTTTTGTGGTCACTAACACCTGAAATTGAGCTCCACACAAATAATGTTTCCAAATCTTCAAAGAAAACACCACGCTGCCAATTATAAGTCATGTGTAGGATAATTTCTTTCATGAACTTTGAGTTTTCTTGAAGCATATGCAATTGCTTTATTTTCTTTCATCAAGACACAACCCAATCCCTGATGTGAAGCATCACCAACATTGAAGCACTAGTCAACATTTTCTTCAGCTCCATGAAAGTCAGCTCACATCTGTCAGTCAAAGCAAAAGTTTGATCCTTTCCAGTTAGTTGAGTCAAAGGTGCTACTACCTTGGGAAAAATCTGCAATGAACCTCTGATAGTAGCCAATTAGACCCATAATACTCTTTATTTCTGTGATTGTCTTTGGACATTCCCACTAAAGCACTACCTCCACCTTGGTTGGATCCACAGAGATCCCTTGAGCTGATATCATATACTTTAAGAAGTTAACGTCCTTCAACCAGAACTCACACTTAAAGAACTTAGCATACAATTGTTTATCCCTCAGAATTTCCAACACTGTCTTCAGATGCTCTTTATGTTCTTCCTCAGTCCTTGAATAAATAAGTATGTCATCTATAAAGACCACAAAAACTTATCCAAGAATGAATGGAATATTCTATTCATGTAATCCATGAACATAGTCGGAGCATTTTTTACTCCAAATAGCATCACTACATACTCATAAAGTCCATAACGAGACCTAAATGATGTCTTCTAAACATCTTCAGCCTTTACCAAAATCTGGTGGTATCTAGATCTCAGATCAATCTTTGAGAACATTGAAACTTCATGTAACTGATCCATCAAATCATCAATTCTAGGCAGAGGATACTTGTTCTTGATTGTTAACTTATTCAACTTCCTGTAGTCCACTCACAAACCACTCCCTCTTTATTTTTAACCAACAACACTAGAGACCCCATGGAGAAATACTGGGCCTGATGAACTGCTTCTCTAACAACTCTTCCACTTGTTTCTTCAATTCAATCAATTCAGTTGGAGCCATTCTGTAAGGTGTCATTGACACTGGTCCAGCTCCAGGTACCATATCAATGGAGAATTTCACTTCTCTCTTAGGAGGTAATCTAGGTATTTCTTTTGAAATACATCCATAAACTCTTTCACTAAAGGTATACGACTAATCTCATCTTCATTTTTAACTCCCACCTGAGTTAAAATTATAAAAAAACTTGATCCTTCGTTCAGCTCAGACCAAACTTGTTGATAAATACAAGTGTTAGCCCCCTTGTAAATCATATTTGAATTGATAAAGAAAAGCTGCCCACGTTGCTGGCTCATTTCTCTTCAAATTCTCACTTTCAAGTTTGCGCTTCTAATAGTGTTTTGCTTGAATCTTCTTAGGAGTTGGCCTAACCTCTCTTAAGCTTCATTATCCTTCTCCATATACCAATACTTCACAGTTTCTTTCACCCATTTTAGCCACCCAATCCCACCAAATTCCGCACCACAAAATACAAAACAAAAGACTCATAGCAACGCAAGCTAGGATTGCATCATTTGGTATCAAGAGCTTGGGTCTTCAAGAGATAAGTTGTTCTAACTTTTGTTCTTCCATTTCTGTGTTGTTCCTCACTTTTTAGAATGTCTTGAATCTGTTTTAAATGTGTTTTCACCATTTAAATATGTTTTTGTTTACTTTAATTGGTTCAAATAGCTTTTTCTTTCTTGAACCATTTATATTGGTGTTTAGGAGTTCTTTTTGAGTTTATCTTGTGTGCTTTTGATTTTTGTTGAGTCTTTTTTCATTTTCTTTTGGTAAAAACAGTTTATGTTGTTTTAATTTTTATTTTATGATCCATTTCTAGTTGTCTAAAGTCATGTTGTTTCCATATTTTTCATAAAATCAAGTAGTCCTTTGTTTGATTTTTTGTTTCTTCACTACAAGAAAATCATTAAATAGAAACTAATTTTAGGGACAAAAAATAATTAGTTGCTATAGTGACCAAATTAGAGACCATTTTGGAAAAATTTTTTGGTTTCTAAATTAGTTTCTATTATTGTTAAATGGTTTCTAAATTGGTATCTAATTAGCTACCAAGGTTTTAACTACCAATTATTTAGATTCTAAAATTGGTTTCTAATAAATGATTTTCTTGTAGTGCTTGTTTTTACAATGAGTATCCATGTGGTTTGAGTCTTTTTGTGCCTTTTGTGTGCTCTTCTTTTTATGTTTTTGAGTCTCTTATCTTGTTATTAGATCATTAACAACTTCATTAGAGTTAGGTTTCTATTATGTCTTGAGTTTCAATTCTTTTTTTCAAACCCTTAGGTTTCTTCTTTTCCAATTTTTGTGAAATTTTGTCTCTGTTGTGAGAATTTATTGTGGGTTTGTATTTTGGTAAAAAAATATGAAAAAAATCATAGAACCCTATTGAGATGTTGTTGGTATCCAGTTAAAACAGAATGCCCAAAAGAAAAATAGAAAAAAAGTTATAAACAACAAAAGTCAGGATGTTTTCAGCCCGAAAGAAACAATTTCAGTGTGTTGTTGCTCTCAGTATAAAATTTACTGCACCTTATTCCTTGGGCTTTTTGACTTGAAAATTTTACCAAACCTTACTTGATGTGTTTTGGAGTTGGTACAAAAGTTTGGGATTCAAATTCATTATAATATTTTCCCAATAAATTTTTGAATCATCTCTGCTAGTGCCGAAAAACAGTTTCAATTTCTAAATACTGGTGTTGCAGTGTTTGATTTATTTCTTTCAAAATACACATCTATTGACCTAAAATTTATTTCATTTGATCAAATATTGTGTTGAGATTCTCACATAAAAAGTTCATACAAAAAATGTTTTTGTATTAAGTTTCACAAATTTTGGAAGTTTCAGTATATGTTTCATTCTAGAATTTTTATTTTTTTTTGAAATCTATTCTAGTGTTATTCTTAGGTTTCCTATTTGAGTGCTCACTGTTATTGTTATCTTTGTTGTTGATTTGCGTCTTAAAATACTTCTTGAAGTTGTCACTACAAGAAAATTTTTAAATAGAAACCAATTTTAGGGACAAAAAATAATTAGTTGCTATATTGACTAAATTAGAGACCATTTTCGAGACTAAATATTTTTTGTTTCTAAATTAGTTTCTATTATTGTTAAATAGTTTCTAAATTGGTATCTAATTTGCTACCAAGGTTTTTGCTACCACATTTAGAATCTAAATAATTAGTAGCTAAAACCTTAGTAGCTAATTAGATACCAATTTAGAAATGATTTAACAATAATAGAAACTAATTTAGAAACTATTTTTTTTATTATCTAAAATGATCTCTAAAATTAGTTTCTATTTAGTGATTTTCTTGTAGTGTGTCAAATTAATCCATTTGAGTTTAGCAATTTTAAATTGAGCTTTTCTTGATTGTTTACTTGTTGACCCCATAAGGTGAAATTCATACTGAGTGGAAGTTTAGTTTTGAAGTTGCGAAGCTAATTTCTACTAGATGATTCATGGCTAAAGGCTAAAACAGTGATTATTTGGAGAGGACAACAATTGAAGACAAGAATCAAGTTCATATAAAGAGAAGGAAGATTTGACAACTTGAAGAAAAGAAATTCATTAAAAAAAATGTTTTATTTTTAGCTTTGTATCACGGAACCTTTGTGTTCAAGTTTATTTTCCTTGCTTATTTTTGCTTACATTAGTTGGTGGGGAAAATTCTTTCAAAGCAATCCCATTAAAAACATTATAATAGCTAAATTCGTTCATTAGTAGTGAAAGTGTGTCAAGGGGTTCCAAGTGTCACTTGCACTTTCACACAGGACACGTCTAGTTTATTTTCTTCATCATTTCTTCTTTTTTCTTTAATTCATTCTTGTTTAATTTCTTGCTTTCCTTTATTTTTCTAAGTCTTCGTGATACCTAGGTGATTGTTCTCTGTTTGTAGTTGATCTTCCTTTGATCACTAGGACCCCTTGTATACATCACATTTAGGAAAAATTTGTTTTGAAGTTTTTTTAGAGGAAACACTTTGTTAAGACTATCCGAGGTAAGCTCTGGCTAAGGGAAGACTTGATATTTAAACAGTTCTAGTGACTCACCTCTCTTTCCTGGAAGTGAACTTGGAGACAGTTTGACTTGTTGACCTTGATTGAAACTTCACCCAGTCTAAAACCTATTTGTGAAAATATTTTATCACTCATTTGAAATTTTTTTTTTGTGAAAACCATTTCTTTTTAATTTCAAAATGAGTGATCATTTACATGCATCAAGTGTACAAAGAAGTAATAGGGAACAAGAAGATGGCTAAGGGTGGAGAGAGGAGAATAGAATTTTGAGAGAAGATAAAGATAGAAAATGGGATGAGATAAAAGAAATGTTAGGAAAAGTGGTTCCCAAAATAGACCTATTCATAGAAGAAAGATTTATAACACCCATTATCAAAGAAAGGAAGGGGTGTGTTTTGAGCCTAGAAGTTTATATTATTATGGATTTTTTTTCGTGTGGGAATCGAAGCCAGGTTTCTTCATCTTCAGTAACAAAAGAAACCTTAACCACTACACCAAACAAATTCTTTTGCAATATTATGATTTTTATTATAATTATTATTATTTCTAAGATTCTTATTAATATTATTATTGTTAATAATATTATGAATATTATTAATATTATGAATATTATTAATGTTATGAATACTATTAATATTATTAATATTTAATATTATTTATTATTAATATTATTTATTATTAATATTGTTAATATTAATAATAATTATTAATATTAATATTATTAATATTGTTAATATTAATATTATTAATATTGTTAATATTAATATTATTAATATTAACAATATTAATAATATTAATATTGTTAATAAATATTAAGATAAGATTAGTAATTTAATAAATAATTATTAATATTATATTAATATTATTAATAGGTTTATTAATATTATATTATTTTTTTAAGATTAATAAATATTTCAATAATAATATTAATAAGGAAGATAATTAATAACAGAAATAATAATATAATAATAATATAATATTAATAAAATTCTTAATAATATAATATTAATAATATAAATATTATATTAATATAATATTAATAATATTAATATAATGTTAATAATAGTAATATAGTGTTAATAATATAAATAGTAATATTAATATTATATTAATAATAATATTAATAATATAATATTAATATTAATTATTTAATAATTATATAATATTAATAATATAATTTATATTATGAATATTAATATTAATATAATTTATATTATTAACATTAATATTAAAATTAATATAACTATTATAACTAATAATAAGTATAATAAAAATCGTAATATGACAGAAGAACTTGTCTGGTTTAGTGGTTAAAGCTTCTTTCCAACATTAATAGTAATAAAGGTAGGTGTAAATAAAAATTAGAAATAATTAAAAAGATAAAAATAATAATGAACGGATTTGACATACGGATTTATCCGTATGTAATTACATATAGATTTTGACCGTATGTAATTCCAATTTTTCTTGTAGTGATGGGAGACAAAACTTGATCAAACTTTTAAGAAATACAAAGTGGATGAATATACTGGATTTTTCTTGGCTGCCCTATGTTTTCAAGAATATGCTAGGTCTTGGTGGCAACAAAAGCAACTTGATGATAGAATTGCTACAACATCAAAAATAGAGTATTAGAGTGATTTAAAGGCGTGTATGAGAAAAAAATTTGTTTTGCCTTCATATGATAGAAAAAGAAAGCTTAGAGAAGAAATGAAAGAGCTTGTTAGAATAGGAAGAAAATTTGTAGACGGAGAAAAAGAATACACTAGAAGAGAAAAAGAGTTTAAAGAAAAATTACAAGCTCTTGTCAAAAAGAAAGAAGAGAAAGAAAAAAAAGAGAAAGAGAGGAGAACAAAAGGAAAGATAGAGAAGAGAAAGAAAAGAGAGAAAAAGTTTTGATGGAAAAGGAAAGAATAGAAAAGTCTTTGTTTGGAGTTGAACCAGATATTGATAACATTTTTCCTTCTATAAACAAACCTTGTGAGGAATTTCTTAAAGAAATATCTGTGTCTGGAACTGAACGAGATTGTTCCTCCACAGAAAACACAAATGAAGGTTTGATTGAAAAGAAGAAGAAACCCACAAAAAAGAAGAGTCTCTTATGACACCCCTTGCAAGCATAGTTGAGAAAGAATCCTTAAAAGGGCATTGCAATACTTTGAGCTCTTCTTTTCAATTATATAATGCTCATTCTTCTTCACAAAAATCTCAAAAACAACATTTTGTGATGTTGTTGCCTAGCTTGGGCAATAAACAACACAAAGTGAACAAAAATATTTTTTGAAAAAGGTCCTATGTTTTTCTTTCAAAAATTTTATAAAAATAAAGGACCTTATTTCTATTTTCTTTTATTTTTTTAATTTTCTTTTAATAAAGAAAATTATCTCATATTTGTTTAATGTCTATTGTAGATTGACATTTGATCCAAGAGGAAAATAACAAATAAACAGAGGTTGTTGTCATTGAACATCATTCAGGATCTGAGGACAAATCCTTTTCAAGAGGGAGGGTCTGATGGAGAACCATCCTGAAGAACACATATTGGGCCTTTAACTAGGGCCATGGCTAGAAAAATGGAAGAAGAAGAAGAAGAAGAAGAAGAAGAAGAAGGAGTTATCTTGGGCTTGTATTTTTAACTTTTTCTTCCAAATTTCCTAGTCTTATAAATTTGTACAAAATAGTATAGGCTTTATTTGGGGCTTGTATTTCGGCCATTATCTTGGACCATGTTTTAGGCCAATTTTGCCAATTAGAGTAAGGTGTAAATAGAAAAAGAAAGAGTCTAGCTAGAGTTACAATTAGGTCTCCTTGGACCCAATACAACTCTAGACCAGCTAAAGAGTTTTTATGGTGAAAGCTTGCACCTTGGCTGCCCATAGCACTATAAATACAAGTGTTAGCCCCCTTGTAAATCAAATTTGAATTTATAAAGAAAAGTTGCCCAAGTTGCTAGCTCATTTGTCTTCAAATTCTCACTCTCAAGTTTGCATTTCTAATAGTGTTTTGCTTGAATCTTCTTAGGAGTTGGCCTAACCTCTCTTAAGCTTCATTATCATTCTCCATACGTCAATACTTCACAGTTTCTTTCACCCATTTTAGCCACCCAATTCCACCAAATTCTGCACCCCAAAATACAAAAAAAAAAAGAAAGAATCATGGCAACACAACCTAGGATTGCATCGAAAGGTCAAATTGGTGGGGGAGGCTTTCAAAACATTTTTGGCTTAGCCTACGCATCTAGTCATGTTAGTCTCAACCTGGCCACAAGTATTACATTGTGTTATTTTCTATTTAATTATTATTGTTATAATTTCTATCAATGTTAAACTAACATTTTGTCTTTGTTTAGGATCATGTCCCGTTGTGGTAAGCATGTTATGGGAACATCTACTAGTAATGATGATGACATGGTAGAATTTGAGGATGATCAACTTATAATCATATTACCTAGATTGAGGAGGAAACTATTGCAATTACATGGGAATAATAGAGTATTTGACATAGATACTATTGTTATTTTTATTATATTAGTGGGAAAAAGGTAACATATCTAAACATATGATTATTTGTAATTGAAGTCTTTAATGATCAATCTCTGTTGTCCCAGGATGACATCCAAAAGTTGAGAGAATAATGGACTACTTTACTTCTCCATCATAGATAGTATAGTTTTATTTTCTTGTTCATAAAATTTTTAGATTATATTAGATGATTTTGTATATAGATTTTAGTTCAAATGTTTATTTATTATTATTTGATATTTTTCTATATTTCAGATTTTGGTTTAAAGTCAAAACCAATGTAATTTTAAAAAAAAAGCATCCAAAATTTACATCTAGGCATGCATTGGTCGACGTAAATTTTGGACAATTTTTTAACTTTTTTTTATTACAAATTTACGTCTCTTGCGTTCAAATCTAATGTAAAATAAAAGTTTTTACTGTCATCTACTTTAACATCAGACTATTAACAAAAATATAAAATCCTAAATAACAAACATAAAAGAGTTCTTTTGCACCAATAACTTCGTTGTTATGCACAACAAAAATTTTTTTTACAATCATTTAAGTTTTTCTATAAAGAGAGGCTCTTCAACCACTAATTAAGCTTTGATCCTTTCTCATTTACAAAGAGTTTGAATCTCTTATCCTTCCACCACACTTAAGTACTTAAAAAGTTTGAAATTCTTTATTCTTTGATAATATTATAAAATTAAAATTAGTATAGCTAAGTTATTAAACTTTCTATAAAAAGGACTAAATTCTTAGAAATACAAAAACTAAAAACATTTCTAACATATATCATTATTAGATATATTTTTCAATAGTCTTTCGACCTCAAATCTATTAAAATAATATTGTTAGGGTCAATTATCATATTCGAGGTATTGTCTACTTTAAAATTTAAAGCTCTATTACAGTTTTATTCTTAAGACATTTGGAAAGGTTAAAAAAAAATGTATATAAATTGCTATTGACCTCAACTCCTAAATTATATGTGAAGGAGTATCGTGGATCTAGAGAATGAATTAAATGGTAACTAAGCATTTTATGCAACTAGATTAAAACGATGCACTAAGTGTTTAATATTACAAAAGTGTTAACACAAATTGCTACTAAATGTTACATTGTCTTGTCTAATAAATGTGTTTGAACTTTGCATCGTCAAAACTCTTAACATTTAATTGATTTAGAGAGGTTTGAATAAACAAAACTCAATAAAATTATACAACTTTAATGACCAAATCATAAAATAAGTGCAAAGATAACAGCTAAAATGTAAAACACAACATGTTAACTATTTGTTTGATGATAGAACCAAAACAAATTTAAAATTAATTATATGTGGCCTGAAACATATGATTTTAGGGTAGGGATAATAAAATATTTTTTTGTAGTTATAGGATGAAATGAGTAATTATTTCATTAGTATATTTTTATTAGTATGTTATATGTATCAATTATATTTTTATTAGTATTTATTTTTTAAATATTTTATATGCTTATAATAAATAAGATAAAAAGCAGTAAATTAATTTCAAAATAAGTGAAGATATTAAATATTCTTAATCGTGAGTTAATTTAAAAATAGACAGATGAAAACAAGAGTAAAAATAAATTACAAAAGAATGATAACGTACTGAACTCAAATTAACTTCATGTAACTTCTCAAAATACCGACGGCTCGATATGTGCAACTGTGTAATACGCGTTTTTTCGACGTCGACAACGTGCTTTTCTTATCCATCTAAATGCTTATTTTTCCTTGAAAAAAAAAATTATAATTGCAATGATTTTTCCAACAGTAAATACATATATGGATAAATATATTTTTTCAAGTTTATATTTTTGTTATATTAGTTACTTCAAGTGCACATTATCTACCTCCAAAAAGAAAAAAAAAAGTACACATTTTCTAAATGGGGAACTTCCACAATACCTAAAAAAGTTTAAGTAATGCTTGCGTAAAGATCTGCTTCATTACTTGAGTAGTAGTTACAGAAATCTTTCTAATTAAGAATACACATTAATTAATTTTGATTTTTTTTATTCATACATTAACTTTGATTCTATAAGCCTACCAGTGTATATATATGTTAGAGAGAAAACACACTACATGAGAATAAAAATGTTAAATAAATGAAATATTTTTTATGATAAAAAATACTATATAGTTGTATCCATGTGTCTATTGAATATAATATAAATGTATTAGTCGTGGTTCTTTATATATCGTTTTGATGATTAATTTAATTACAAAATACAATATTAAAGAATTATTTTGACAAAGGATATATTTTTAGATAATTAATATAATATATTGAAAATTAAAAATTGCCGTTACTATCATATATATTTTTTAAAAGCCTGAAAATAGATATACTGTTAAGATAATTTATGAGTTTAATGATTAGTATCATTTAAATAAAAAATTTACAGTATTAATTAATTAAAATTCATTGTTATCATATACATTTTAAGACACTTTTATTTAAAACTAACATATTTAGCTTGCATAAAGTATATGAATGGATAACAATAAATGTACCATTTACTCGGAAGTAATTGATCCTTAAATTAGATGTTTAATGATAATTAACAACTTGTATTGTAAGCCAAAGAAGAAGAAAAAAACGTGTATTTAAAGCCAAACAAATCACTAGCAAATACTTAGTGCATGCGAGGAATTATTGTTGTTTTACAGATAAACATGCATAACACAAACAATCAATTATTCCTTTGACAATAACTTATCTTTCAAAATAGTTCCCAACTAATTAATATCAAACTCTTCCAGTGATGGACTTTAGGTATATTAAGAAAATAATTGTACTACAAGGACATTAATTTTTAACTGATAAATGATAAAATAATATATTAATATTTAAAAAATAAATAAAAACTGATCATTATCACCTTTACCATGAAATAATGATCACTTTTAATGTTTTATTTTGCTAAATCATTAATAATCTAAAAGAAAATGGTTATTTTAATACTTCCATTTTGTGAAATAAGAAATATTAAAGAAGCAAGAAGGATTATAATTGATATTTATATAATATTAAGAGTAACTTAAAATTTCATCAAATATTTTGTAAAATTCACAATTTTTTTAGTCTCTTAGTTAAATTTATAAAGAAAAATTAAGAAAAAAAAATTTAGTCTCTTAATTAACCACATAATGCTTGTGATTTTTATATATGATTAGAACTTGTTACTAGATGTAACTTGACAATCTTTTGATATATTTTTTAAAACCAGAAGTTAAGCAAAGTTATGAATAATTAAAAATTAATAGATTGAAATTTAAAAAATTAAAGATAAATAATTAAAAATAAAAAAGCTAAAATTGTAGGAAAATATGTAAAAATTAAAATGGCTGATTTTTGTATATAAAGAACTATAATTACAATTAAGCGTAATTTTAAATTAAGAATTTGTAATAGTTTTTGTATTTTAAAACATTAGTAGTATATATACTATATATAAAACATATTAATTGGAAAAATAAATAAATAAAAATTCAGCAGCGTTAATTGAACTCCGACATGAGAAAAAAGTTTTAATTGGTTTTGCGGCTTTAATAGTTTTATTGGAATGAACAATAATTACTTTGGGCCTTTTTTGAAATTAAAGTTGCGTGTACATGTGTCGGCTACTTTTATGGTATCTCTTACCATCCACACAAAATTTCCAACACACCAAACCCATTCATCTTCTTCAAATTCTTTCTCTAAATATATTGATAATACTAAATATTATAGTTTAGTTCTTAATTCACACTCTTAGCACATTTATTATATATTTTTTATTTTTTTAATTCAACGCTTTTTACTAATTATACTCTTAGTTTTGAGAAAATTAAAATATTTTGTATATGAGAGAATCGATAAATTGGAATTTGTATATATTAATGTAAATGGATTGGAGTTTGTATAAATTAATCATTAGGATAATTTATTTATTTATTTACTAATTAATTTACTTTTATTAAAACGAGAAAAAAATGTTTGGCAAACTCTATAGAAAAAAGATAAATTATTTTATAGAAATTTTTTTAAAAATTACACTTTAATACCCACAAAAAATGTTTTATTTTAAATTATTTTTATATAAAAATAATGTCAAAATAATAAGTGTAACGAAACCTTAAACGTGTACATATTATAAAACAGAAAAAGTAATATTTTTTGTTATTATTTTCCATATGAATCATGCCACCACAACCATATAAAAACTTTGAAAATTCATTGGCGCATGCAAGAGGTTCATTCACATTTATGCGGTTATAAGATATGTTTATCACTATGAATTCTTTCTATCTATATTTTATGTTACTTTATAAATTTATTTTGATGAGTACCTATTTTTTATTTTTTAGAATTTTTATTAAATGGCCTTTCGTACCTTCTACAATATAACCAAAATTTTGTAACAACGGGATTAATCCAAATTTCCCATTATCGTAAGTAATTATTTATATTGTTAAACACCTAGAGTATATGCAAAATAGATTCTTTTCTTTTAGTTTATTACACTCAAAGGACACAAAATTTTATCACTTATGTCAACCAAGGTTAGTAATTAAATTTTATTCTAATTACGAAATTTAATTAATAATATATAGTTTTTACTAATTACATTAAAAAATAAATTTTCTTTAAAGCGTCTTTAATATTAGAACCTAAAAAGAAAAAAGAATCATTAAATCCCAGCTAATATTTGAATAGTATTTTTAGAACGATATTATTAAGATAAAAGTGCTTAAATTTTATTTATTTTTTAGTTCATTTTTTTTTTCATATAAGTTTGTAAGGAGTATTATTTATAGTTCCAAAAGTATCAGTAAAATAAATGATTATAATCATTTTTGACATTTTTAAAATTAAATTTTTTAAATATATGATTTTGATATTTTTTTATTATCATTATAACACTTTTAAATTATAAGTTAAATTAAGTTTACCTAATATTTTTAATTTTCAATTCACATTTTTATCGGATGGGATAAGTAATTTTTTTTTGAGTAAACAAGTTTTATCTCAAAAGGTGTTTGCAAGCTTGAAAAAAAGAATAACTTTTTTTAAACTCTTATTACTGGTTTTAACTTTTTAAATAAAAAGTTACCTGTACAAAATATATTCTTAGGTTATTTTTCTCTTTTCTTACTGAAAAAAACCAAATTATTTTCGGTACCATCGTATCCTCACTAAGCCCAAGACTCACAATAAATTTGCTAGCCTAAGATAAATTATTCCTATTTTAGGTTAATTCTAGAATGAATAATTTTTTTATGAACCAACCTAAAGTTGTCTGATATAGTAGCATTTTAATCAATGAGAACGATAAAATATATTTAATTGAATTTATTTTATAATAACTACAATGTGGGCAAATATTAGAAGAAAAAAAAAGAACAATAATGAATCTTAGTATGCGTTTGGATTGTTGTTTCAAGGGAAACTAAACATTCTTTGTGCATTTCAATTCGCTAAACGGAGAAGCAATATTATTGATGGATTAAAACAAAAGTTAGTTAACACACTCTTAAGTTGGAGACTTAATATTTCGTTTCAACATGCTCACTACCAATGTTCTCTTTGTCATAAAGCATAAAGCATAATTCTTTGTTGTAAATGTCAACAAATCTTTCATCATTTTTCTTTGGCTTTCCTTGGTTTGCATCTTCACAATTTAAGGACTAAATAATACCTACACCATTATTAGACCAAAATGACTATTACAATGGGTTATTCAAGGTGATTCACTCTGGAGCCCTAAATAGATGTTTCACTCTAGTTTATGCTTAGAAATTGAGTAAAAATAAAGACAAGTGATAACAATTAGGGAAGAAAAAGTAGATATGGTCAGATAGGTTGATCCATCATCATTTAGATGGAGTGAGTTAACTTTTTGAACTCGTATTGACCTGACATGTCTAACCTGCTAACCCGGCAAGTCAAGGGCAGAGTGAATTAGTCTACTCTTCTTTATTTTTAGCACTTTTAAAGATGTATTATTGATATTTATTTTATTTTGTTAGACATTAAATCTCTTTTGATTATAATATTAAAGTTTGATTTAATTTTATTACTCTTCTTTACATTTTTATTATCTAAAAAGTAATATCAATTACTACAATCAAGTAAATAGATTCAAAATAAAAAATTACAAAAATTAAAAAAAACAGTTAAAAAATAACAGACAACATATCAATCTGTCAGTCCACCATATGACAGGACGAATTATTAATTTTAGCCTTATGATCATGATAGCCAATGGATAGTCGGAGTCAAACTTGCCCGTTTTACCACTAATAATAATTAGTATTGTTTAATATAAATGAAATAAATAAAAACTTTCAAGTTAATGAATAAATGTTAATTATTCTTCTTTCTTCTTGAATTCTAGATAATGTTTTGATCCCAAAGTACCATTCAATTGATTACACATTTATTATAATGAATAAAATGCTTTCAAACTTTGAAGCAATAATTTAACTTGCTATATAACTTACTATATATGCTCAAGGATAATTGATTAAAATAACATCATATATGTCGATATGATTATATAATTTTTGTTAAGTGTAAAATAATATTTTTAATTTCAATCTAGTTTCCTCTCCCTCCCATCATCCAAGCTGAACAAACTTGTAATATTATTTACTTTTATTTTTTTTCAAATAAAACAAACTTAAAATTCCATCCCCTTTTTTCCTATCTAATTTCCTCTTTCTTATTTTTCACAGCTTTTTTCTCTTTACCAAATAGCAAAAAATTAAGGAATTTTATTTTATTTTATTAATAATTAGAAAGTGTTATTTTAAAATTATAATTTTTTTAAGTAAACGCGTTATAAATTTCTAAGTACTGTAAATACTCCCTAAGAAAGGTTTGTTAATAATACATTTATTCTAACTCTTTTTACTATTGACTAAAATTACCAAAAATATATCATAAATGAGAGTTTATTTATTAGAGTGAGTAGGTTCACACAATTTTATGATTATTTTTAATAAATTTTATAAAAATATGTTAGACAATACATTTCTTAAAATAAATTGCCTTTCGGGAAATCTAAATTTATTGTATTGATTTAAAATGACATAATATATAGGATGAGATCATCATCATCAGGTTAACTCAAAAGAACAATTATGCTAGGTTATGATTCAGGATTATTATTTTTAAACCAAAAGAAGAATCTAACATTTAACATGCGGAATAAATTCGAGATTTACCAAAGGCAACATCATGTTTATAGTAAAAGGAATCTGACTAGCAAAAAGGGTTTTTCCTTTTGAACTCTAATTCCTATTTCTTGAAATAAAATAAAAAAATTGTGAAATATAACTGAAGCTATACGTGACCAGCAAAACCAATTTTCTCACAAAAGATTTACTTCATAGAGCATATTTATTTATTTATGATTTATCATTTTGTATTAGAGAAAATATTTATGTATTTTTTTATTAAAAAGTATTTTAAATATTAACACAATTCTATATTTATGATTAAAACTAAAAGGATTGGTTAAATTAACTAAACACCGTGTTTGATAATATAATAACTTTAAGGTAAATAACAAAAGAATGAGTTTAATTGAAGAGAATGTTGCGAAGTTGAAAATAGAAGTCTAAAATGCATGGTTATATTATAGAGCTTTTATAGTTTATGATACTTTCTTATAATTATTTCTAGAAATAGGGAGTCTTAAAAATCAATCCAATACAATGCAAAAAGCAGCACCGGATTTGCGTAAATCCCACTTGATTGCTTCACCTTCCTCCTCAGCTTCTCTCTCTCTCTCCCATTCGATTTCATAACTTGAATCCTAAGTATGATTTATACCCTCCTCTTCTCTTTAAATGCACACAATTAGTTCCAAGTTTTACCCTCTCTACACAGCAACACTGACACATTTTCCACCTCCACAAACCTTTCACTGACACAAGCACACGGGTAATGTCTCACTATATAGACCCAGTCACCACTTCATAGTTCACACACCCTTTCTCCATAATTAGCAAACACACTGTCCTTTTGTGTCCTTTTTCTCACTGTCCTCGCACACATGGGTCGTCATTCCTGTTGTTTAAAGCAAAAACTAAGGAAAGGTTTATGGTCCCCCGAAGAAGATGAGAAGCTATTCAATTACATAACCAGATTTGGCGTTGGCTGCTGGAGTTCTGTTCCCAAACAAGCTGGTATTAATCTTAACACTTCCCCAAATTCTCGGTTTCTTTTTCTATGATTCCTTGTCGCTGAAAGAAAACCATTACTTTATGAATTGCAGGACTGCAAAGGTGTGGAAAGAGTTGCAGATTGAGATGGATAAACTACTTGAGGCCTGATTTAAAGAGAGGGATGTTCTCTCAACAAGAGGAGGATCTTATAATTAGCCTTCATGAAGTTCTAGGAAATAGGTGGGCTTATATGCATTGAATTAATTATATGCTAACAAATTGTGATGCTTTGGAAGAGTTTTTGAAATGGTTATTTTCCAATGTCAGGTGGGCTCAAATTGCAGCTCAATTACCAGGGAGAACAGATAATGAGATTAAGAACTTTTGGAATTCATGTTTGAAGAAGAAGCTAATGAAGCAAGGGATTGACCCTGCTACGCACAAGCCTATCCTCAGTGCTGAAGAGCACATAATAAAGGAAGAGAAGGACTCCATAGAGACACCGTCTATGCTATTACCAGTGTCTCATGGGATTTTAGTCTCCTCATCACAGGATTCACCACTTCTAGTGAACAATTCAAATTACTATGATGGTTTGTTCAATGTAACAGAAACTTCAAGGGAAGTTTTCATGAGCAAGAATGCATTGGACCCTTTGTCCTACTTTGAATTCCAAATGGGTTACAATTCAAGTGTGAACCCAATTAGACAGTTTGATCAGAACCAGGTGGGAACCAATTCGAGTTATGGATTCTCCTCATTGCCGTGTCTGAATAGTTCTGATCACCACGGGAACGTGTCGGTGGCAGAGTTTTCAGACAACAACTCAGCTTCTAAAATCAGTTCTTTGTTGAAGGAAAGTTCCAGCAATAGCTCAAGCATGAGTGTTTATCCAGGGGCGGGGTCTCAAATGATGGAAAATGCGGGGTTCTCATCATGGGAAGGTGAGAACAAAATTGATCCTTTGCTACAGTTTCAAGTCAATGTGGTAAAATCTGAAGAGTTCAAGACAAGTTCGTGGCAAGAAGGGCAGTTTCTGACTCAGAATTCCATTGATTTCACTACCTATCCGTTAATGTCACTGTCGGAGGATCTAACGGGAGCAAATTTTGATGTGTTCCAGCACATGTGAGCTGTAAATTCTTCTGCTTTTTTTTTTTTTTTTCATTTTGAGTTGATTTTTTTTTTTTTGTGTTCTTTATCCCTCGTTGAAAATTGAAACGAAAAGATAGAGAACAATAGAAAGATGTTGATAACAGCAGATTTGTAGCAAAAGATTTGAGAACTGATGAGATGATCCCCCTCCTCTCCGGATATCTTTGTTTTTCCTGTTGATGTATCTGTTTTCATCAGCAGAAGTTTGAATGACGATTATTGCTGATTAATGAGTGAAGCTAATTATTTTTGTTATCCTAATCTTTTCACGTGTCCATTCACAACCCTTTTATTTTCACATATAAGAATTATAATTCAGAGTACTATTCATGGTATATACTGTAATTTGACTCGTGAATACATTACAAGTTAAACGTGTATAATTTTTTATTAGCGTGATTACTATCTAATTTTTTGATTTAACATTTGTGATCTGATAGCTTAGATTATGGTTATCATTTGTATACGAAAATTATATATTTAAATATTGAACTTCAAATGTTATCACAGATAATTAAAATTTTAAAACCACCAAACAAGATGACTTCAAAACCTTGTTCATTTATTCCTCTCACTTTCATGTAAAATTCTCTCTCTCACCGTCACACATTCCTCTTTCTTTTCTCTTAAATTATAGTCCTTGTCGTGCTTACTTTGGTTGTCTTCCATGGAGAAGCGGGTCAAAGACTCAAATTATCAAATATGATGAGGGGTACTTGTCACAGCTATTTGCAGCGATGCAGAAATTCAATGGACGTATATACATCGACAAGGATATATATATATATATATATATATATATATATATATATATATATATATATATATATATATATATATATATATATATATATATATATATATATATATATATATATGTGATGTTACATGAGTGTGGAATTGATCTGTGGAAAAGTCTACAGTGAAGCTGAAAAAGATGAACGAATGAAAAGCCGTACATATAATATTAGGGAACGAAAAAGGCCTTTGAAAAAGAAAAAAACATGAAGCTTCTTATCCTAAGTGCTCGTACATTTTATGTACGCGTTGATGAATACACAGAATGACACACGTATAAACAAAAATATGAAGGGTACGTGAGCATTGGTGAAAGAGTTTGAAAGAGTGTGATTATGATATGGTGAGGTATATCGTATATTATTATGAAGGAGATAGATGGTGTGTGTTGCTGCATTGGCATTGGCATATGATATGATATGATCCAGTTGCGGGCTCCAGGCACCACCATGCATATTGTGAATCCCTCCAAAAGGTTAAAATTGGCTGCCAAAGAAGTGCATTATTGGAGAGAGATTCATATTGAAATGAAGCATAAATAGGTTATATGTTAAGGTGTGTGTAGGTGTAGGGTCTTCTCGTATCATGTATACACGGTTCAAAACTGATGTCCAAATTTGTGCCTGTTTCAAAATCATCTCTAATTATCTGTCACCACACACTGCTCCAACACACAATAATATACATAACTTGTCAGCTCCATAACTTGGTGCTTATTGTGGATATATCTCTATATTATACATAACTTGCATCAAAATTAATAATGCTTCTGCTGTATGTGCATATACATTATATATATATATATATATTGATATCCGCATCATGAGTTGCAGCTCTCTTCTGGTTTCAGACAGGTTCCAGAAATTATAACAACAGAGAACGTGACTGTATATTTTATAATTGCAGATCAATTTGCTGATTCGCTAGATCTTTTCATGTTGCTAGCTATACATATTTCTCACTGTTAAAATGATTTTGCAGGTGAATATATATAACACAAAATAAATGCTTGTAATTTCAATGAAATTGATTTTTTATAATAATGATTTTATAAAAAAAAGGATTAGTTTTGTTTGAAATTAAATTTTAAATGTTTATTCTTTAAAGCAAACTTGATATAAAACTTAAGCTATTTTCTTAGCACTTTTACCCAAATGAAAGTTTAGACGCAAAATGAATTTTGTCTGATAATAATAAAATATCTGAATCATTACTAAAATCATGTCTGACATATACGAAGTGATATATAAAAGGAAGCTTTCATTAGCAGCTAAATAAATATTAATTAATGTATTTACTAATAGTTTATTTAGAAATACTAATAAAACTATACATTATTTAATAGCTTAATTAGAATATATATATATATATATATATATATATATATATATATATATATATATATATATATATATATATATATAGTAAAAACCTTTACTAGGGATTTTTACAGGCCTTTATTTGGGTTTTAGTAGAAACAAGTAATAAAATATTTAAATTAATTAATAGATTTTATTCTTTTGTTTTAGTTATTTGTCTTGTCTTTAACAGTTGAAATATAATTTTCCATTTTATGTTATACAAATAAATTTATAAAAGTATAAAAAAATAGGATAGTTAAAATATTTACTTACACATAAATGTTATAGTACTATGATACAACTCACACAGTATAAAAAAATACTAATAAAAATTTATTTTAATAGTTTTGTTACTACAAGTATTTAAGAAATTTAAAATATCAACTATAGATAAAAACCAATTTCATAATATAATACAGAAATAAAAAATATATTTAACCTAAAAAAATATTGTTAAAAATATAAAACATATGTTTCATATAAATCTGTATTTAATTGATAAAGTATACTACATTTGAGTTGAGGGTTTAATTTAAGTTTATATTTTAGATTTTTTTAGCAGTGCCTAAGATAAATATAGTCCACTAATGAATGGGTTGTACATGCAAAAAGCAGAAGAGTCATAAATCAGAATCAAAGCAACTCACAATACATACGAAAAGGCATCCAAAAAAATGAAAGGGTCCCATAGATTTGGATAAGTATGGTGATGGTGATGAGAAATCGCATTTAAGCGATGTTAAGTGTTTAGACAGAGTGCATGTGTTTTTCGAGTCAATAATGCTGTTTTTCATAGCATACAAAAGAGTCAAGTACAGTGGCCCGTATCACTCCAAATGCTCCTATTTCCTCCACACCAATTTGACACGGGGAAAGCCACTACTCAATAATATATTTTCAATCACAAAACCTAAATATTGCACCCATAACTTTCTCATTAATACTTTAACTTACCTTAAATTTATGCTTATCATTCATATCAAATAAATATTTATTTTCATCGGTAAGAAAAAATTATAGAAATATAAATAGGATCCTATGAATATCTCAACCCCATGTACAAAACTTTAAGGTGTTTACACAACTGATTAAAACAAAGTTATGCCACATAAGACATCCCAAAGTCTCAAAACTTATATCACTAATATTCAAAATATGGTGACAAATAACTGTTGAATTGATTGATAAGTAGTATATGATAAAAGATGAATTAAAGTGAATGAAAAGAGAAATAGCAAGATTTATATAAGATCACTAGATCACAAGGGATAAATCTAGTTGCATAATTACCTTGATTAAATCAATTCACTATATTTCAAGTTTTACAATAACTCATTTCAGTTATTGTAAAACTAGAAGGTTTAGGAAGTGTTTTTAGTCTCATGTCAGAGTTTTCTCAATAGAAAAAAAGATATTTTTAAAAAGAATTATTCTGATTTGATGTTATTGATTTTGAAGTTAGAAAGATATATAAATTTTAGTACGAAATAATTTTAATCGATTAAATCCATTTAATGGATTAAAACAAAGCTTGAAAATAAGCTTTCGGGATTTTAATATGTTAAAATAACTTAAATTATTTTAATTAATTAAAAATTCGTTTTAATTTATTAAAACAAAGTCACATTGACAACTTTGAATTTTAAGTGGTTTTAATAATTTAAATCGTTCTTTTAATATATTAAAATGTTCTTCTTTATTTTTCTAACAAATTTAAGAATATATTAATAAATTAAAACACAATTTAATATCTTAAAACAAAAGTGTGAAACACAAAGGGCTCCCACAAAATTTATCAAAATTTATAAGGCTTTCCAACTTAGTAAATTATCAAATCAAGAGGAAACACTTAAAACATGATTAAAACAAAAAATTAAAAATCAAACCTCAGATAAAACACAACATCAATATCATCATTAACTTATATCTTGTGGTTGGAAGCATCAAATCTTCAATTTTGTAATTACTAAATCTTTAAACTCCAAATTTTTATATCAACATATTAAACACCCCACAACAAAAGATTTAAGACACTAGATGATCTATCAGTGTCTTGATACGAAATCTTAAATGTTTTGATGACAACAAACACTATAGCGTGTTATAGTTTATAATAAAGCTTACTAATGTGCAGTATTAGACGATCTTATTAGTAGAAGATAAACAAAAGACCCATTGCTTTTAAGTCGACAAAAGATCCAATTGTAAAAGACCCATTGCTTTTAAGTGGACATAAGGATCCAACTGTAAAAGACCCATCAGACGATCTAATGACACATGCTCACTATAGAAGATCATTGGACGATTTAATCTTGTCTCAATGTTGGACAAATCTCTAAGAGATTATAAGGATAACAATTAAAGAAGAAACATTGTCCAAACAAATTGTTCAAATGAGAAAAGACACGTCAGATGATCTTACAGAAATAAATAACATGATCACAATGAGAATGTCTCGTCAAATGATCTCAAACAACTAGACCAAAAGATCTTGCTAGAAGGTAATGACAGACAATCAATCCTTAATGGTCAAAGTTTATTCAAATAAAGAAACTATTTGAGGAACAAATATTGATTAAAAATGTGAAGATTTCATCAAAGTCAATATTTTCATTTTGAGCATCTAACGGCTATATTGAGGAATGAAGAACAAAAGGCTTCAACAGTCACATTTCTAAAGACTATACAATGACCTTGAAGATGAAGAGCACAACAACAAAGCATATATAATGATATACTTGATTTCAAATATTATAACAACAAAGTGTATATAGTGATATACATGATTTCAGAAAGCACAAAAGTGTGATTCTTAGTTATGTGATTGGATTTTTGCTATATAGTTTACATTTGTTATTGTAGAGCAATATGTGAGATTGGGTTGTGATACAAATCACCTCAACAAGCAAATGACTAAGGACACAACAAACACTTCAAAATTAGGTAAGTCATCCCAGCGTACAAGACTTGGCCCTACCAAACATCAGAAGGACCTCAGTAGAAGAAGAGCTGGAATAGGCCAGAGATACAAAAGTTCTTTCTTCTGGTCTTTTTACAAGACAAGTTTATGTAAATAATTTTGTCTCTTTTTGGGGGTCCAAATAGAAGAATAAGCTAGAGTAGGGTGTGCTTAGTAATTTGGGCTTGTGCCAAGCCCACCTTTCATGACATGTGCACCTAGGTTTAGGGTTTCTTTGACCTACCTTCTAGAAGGTTTCTCACAAATGACGCCCCTACCCCTCCCACTCTTGATCCCCAAGTCACTCTCTCTTATATAAATGGTGCCTTGTCTCATGTATTTTTACATTGAATTTTGAATAGAAAAGAAACTCTGTCAGAGTGTTTAGGGAGTTGAGTCTCCTATTATATTTGGGTCTTATCTTGAGTGCACAACACCTCACGTGGTGGCTCTTCACCAGTCATCTGGGAGTCTCTTACCCCTCCAAGTGGCGTGACCGCACCTTCATCATCCTAAGTTTCTCTTTCCTTTCATCTTTTATTTTCCATTCCTTTATGTTCTTGTGTTAATCTTTGTCTATTCAGTTTCCATCTTCTTTCTTTCCCTTATATGCTATTTAATTCCACCCCTCTTCATCATCATCACCATATAATTGTGTTTTCTCTTTGCCCTCTATAAGTGAAGCTTCACACTTACTTAACCACCTGGTTAAGTTTCGTGTCCAGTGGGAATCTTCTTTAGGTTTCGCATCATATTCTGCTTAAAATAAAAAACCATAAACAAAGTGTAACCCATAAAATGTGCAATCCTAAAATCAACTCACATCAGGTTGTGTGTTAAACCATTGTAAATATTTCACTATATAAAGTATACCTTGTGAGGTTTTCATTGTTCTCTTTGAACTGGAGTATTTTCTCATTGTATTGAGAGGTCTAAGAGATTGTGACTGTTTGCTTAGAGAGGTAGAGAATACATGGTGATCTGCAGAGGTGTAAGAGTACTAGAATACCTGCAAAGGTGTAAGAATATTGGGTGACCTGAAAAGAGATGTTGAGTATTTGGTGTACTTGGATGAGAGATAGATGCTAAGTCCACAAGTCATGAGTTTTGTAGGAAAAAAGTAAAACTAGAAGCCTTAAAAGAAGGTGCTCATAAAGCCTTAAAAGCTTCCTCCTTTACAAAGAGTTTGAATCTCTCATCCTTCACCACACTTAAGTACTTAAAAAGTTGAAATTCTTAATTCTTTGATAATATTATAAAATTAAAATGATCATAGCAAAGTTATTAAACTTTCTATAAAAAAAAGGTTAATTTCTTAGAAATTCAAAAATTATAAACATTTCTAGCATATATCATTATTAGATATATTTTTTGATAGTCTTTCAACCTCAAGTCTATTAAAATAATATCGTTAGGGTCAATTATCATATTCGAGATATTTTTTGTTTTAAAAATTCAGAGCTCTATTACGGTTTTGTTCTTAAAAGACATTTGGAAAGGTTAAAAAAAAAGTGTATATAAATGACTGTTGACCTAAACTCCTAAATGATATTTGAAAAAGTATCGTGGATCTAGAGAATGAATTAAATGGTAATTTCCATTAAACATTTTATTCCAAAAAATCAAAATGATGCAATAAGTGCCTAATATTGCAAAAGTGTTAACACAAATTGCTACTAAATGCTCAAGTGGCGGCTCTTCACCACTCATCTTGGAGTCTCCTCACCCTCTAAGTGGCGTGACCACACCTTCATCATCCTAAGCTTCTCTTTCCTTTCATCTTTTATTTTCCATTCTTTTATGTTCTTGTGTTCATCTTTGTTTATTCGATTTCCATCTTCTTTCTTTCCCTTATATGCTCTTTAATTCCGCACCTCTTCATCATCATCACCATATAATTGTGTTTTCTCTTTGCCCTCTATAAGTGAACCTTCACACTTACTTAACCACTTGGTTAAGTTTCATGTCCAGTGGGAATCTTCTTTGGGTTTCTCATCATATTCTGCTTAAAAATAAAAATCCATAAACAAAGTGTAACGTATAAAATGTACAATCCTAAAATCAACTCACATCAAGTTGTGTGTTAAACCATTGTAAATCTTTCACTATATGAAGTATACCTTGTGAGCTTTTCATTGTTCTCTTTGAACTAGATTATTTTCTCATTGTATTGAGAGGTCTTGATCTTAGGGGGAGATTATGACTATTTGCTTAGAGAGGTAGAGAATACATGGTGACCTGTAGAGGTGTAAGAATATTGGGTGACCTATAAAGAGATGTTGAGTATTTGGTGCACTTGGTTGGGAGATAGATGCTAAGTCCACAAATCAAGAGTTTTGTAGGAAAAAAGTAAAACTAGAAGCCTTACAAGAAGGTGCTCATAAAGCCTTGAAAGCTTTGCTCAATGATACTATTGAGCCAAATCCTACCCCTTTTGTTGAACTCAATAGTGCCCTTCTTCTTGAAGAAAAGATTCTTAAGAGAACGCAAGATATTATCATTAGTAATTTATTTAATGAAAGGCATGCTAAAAACAAATGATTCTTGAGAAAGAGGAGCACCAACAAACATTTAGGGAGGATGAATTATTTGAGATACAACTTGTACAGTCTAGATTTTTTGACAGAATAGATAGCCTTATACTCTCATTTTCTTAGTAGCTTAACTAGTCTCTAAATGATTTGCTTTTTGAGTTAGTACCAAAGTATCCTCGTTGGTCCTCTACCCAACCTCCTCAGCCCCCACAAGAGTGATGATTTCTTCCAACAAACCCTCTTTAATGATGCTAAAAAGGGGGAGATAATAAAATTCTTGGAAGTTTTTGGTTTTTAAATAAATATTGTTGCTTTTTGGTTTGAGTATTTTCATTTGAAGTGTTTTTCTTTGAATTGATTTTACTATCTTTTCATGAAATAAATAAAGAATTGATTTGATTGATATATCTAATTATGCTTGCACATACATGAAAGAATAATACTTAGATCTTGATATGTTTTTACCCATAAAATTTTAGTTTTAGTCATCATCGAAAAGGGGAAGATTGTTAAGACATTAGATAGTTTATTAGTCTCTTGATACGAAAGCGTAAATGTTTTGATGATAACAAACATTATAAGGTGTGTTACGATTTGTAATAAATCTTAATAATCTACAGTATTAGATGATCTTATTGGTATAAGATGAGCAAAAGACCCATTGATTTTTAGTTCTCAGACAATACAATAGTAAAAGACATATAAGACGATATAATGGCACAAGCTCACTATAGAAGATCATCCGACAATTTAACCTTGGTCTCAGTGTTGGACAAATCTCTAAAAGCTTATAAAGATAATAAATAAAAAAGAAGTGTTGTTCAAACAAATATTTCAAATGGGAAAAGAAGCGTCATATGAACTCACATAAATATATCAGAAGATCTCAATATGGTGTTGTTAGACGATATCAAAGAACTTGACCAAATGATCTCGCTAGAAGGTCTTGACAAACGATCCTAGTACTTATGGGTACATTAAAAGATCTCATCAAACAGTCCCTTTAGTCATCACAAGACAAACGATCTCAAAGCACATGAGAAGCCCAACTATATAGTGCTTATGAGAACATTAGACGTCACTGAACATTGAGCATATCATACGATCTTATTATCTTCTACCTATCAGATGGTCTACTATGCCAGGGAAGTGTCCAAACTTACTTTTAGATTCTTAGAATGTTTTGTAATTAATTGGTTTCAAATATTATTTAACACTATTAGTTCATATAAAACACTATTTTCAAATAAGATAAACCATTAAATAATATTTGGAAAGTTTTCGTATTAGAGAACGTGACACATAGAAAACTAAAAATCCCAAAAACTATGTGCTTCAATAATTTGTGAATGAAAAACACTTTCATATTGATTATAAATATTTTTGAATACAATTGTGCATTCATGATTAAGTTTAAATCTATATTGGGAAAGATTTTCAAATGAATAATACTTCTACTGAAAAGTTTTCGATAATACGAGCATGCACATTTTACATATTAAAGAGTGTTTTGGAAATACATTTTGTGGAAAGATATCTAGGTTAAAATGTGATTAATATTCAATGTTCAAATCTTGTGTTAACTTGGAAAGAAATTAAAAATGCATTTATAGTGAAATATTTGAGAATAGAAGGTCTTGATAATTCAAAAATTTTATAAGACATTGTTTTCATTGATGCTTATGATTTTTTCTATTGATTATAATGTTCACTCATACTTACATTGTTCCAAGAAATTATCAAAGGATCATAAAGACACGTATAAAGGTGAAAGCTGAACTTTCTTTTCTAAGTGTCTAACAGGAAAAATATGAAGTTAAAGAGCAAGATTTGCTCAAAAGAAGATTCAAGTAATATCAAGGCGATGAGAATGAAGATATACAAAGAGAAAGAAGTTTTGAAGTGCAAACAAGTGATACACTTTTTTTGGTATACACTTTTTATTTTTTTATTTTATAACATGAGTTTTTGCAGGAATGTCATATCCAGCAACGGTGCAATTCTTGGTTGACTCTCTCCATACAAATGGAGAAGGAGGGTGAAGCCTCAGTGATGGAAGAGTGCTTTCATGCTTGGAGAAATTGTTGGTGAGCAGAAGCAATTGTGGATTGAAAACGGACAAGGTCCTCCTAAGAGGTGTGTTGACCTTGGAGGTGCATGCTAGGTAGGGAATGAGAGTGATGAGGCCATCTCACTTGACTAGATGAAGAATGAAGACTAAAGGTGTCTATCCTAGAGGTAAGAGACAAGAGTGATAATTGGCACAAAGTTGGCAGCAATTTCACTCAAATTAATCTTTCTATTTACATGAGCCAAGCACCTCTTTATATAGGAGAGAGGGCTGGACATTTTGGAGCCAAAATTTGAAAATTCAAAATACAACTCTCCAATGAGAAGGTGCCATGTGGAGTCATGCTTTCCATGTTCAGCTCACACCTTCCATGCTAAATCCTCTCCACTCCTAGGCTGCCATGTGGACGTCCATGTGCTTCATGCCAAGGTGATTTTCGTCCTCCAAAATACCCTAGACGTTTTAGGGTTACATTGGGCTCAAAGAAGCCGAATTGTTACCCTAACTAGTCTCTTTTAACCCTAACTAGTCATATTTTACTATTGGCCTAAATACATGCCCAAAAACCTATGCTACTTGGCCCAAATATTTGGTCCAATTATTTTATGCTACTAGGCCCAATACATGGCCCATGAAATCCTAAACAACTTTATACAATTTATTTAAGCTAAAGCTTGGCCCAAGAATAATGTTGATTAGTCTGCAGGAACTCAGTCTTCTTGTGTTCTTCTGACCAAAGCTTTAATTTATGTTTTGATGACTTGGAGGTCTTCTTGGATATGTTTGTACATTCCTTCACCCTAGAGTTGTCCTCTTGATTGGGCCTACAAAAGGAAACAAAAGCCCAATTAGACCCATATTTGCAAATAAATCCCTAAACAACCTCTAGGTCTTTATCCTCCTTATTATGTGATTGTGTGTGGCTGGATGGTTTCCATCACTTAGTGTCTCCTTCACTATGGCTTGGAGATGCACAGATATGTTTGATTTCAATGTGATCAAGTTTTTTTGTATTAATACTCGTACTAGTAAAGTTTTTTGTCATCTTCCTGTGAGATGGGAGTTTCCTTCACCAGGCTGGGTTAAAATTAATAATGATGGGGCTGCTAGGGGATACCCTGGTCTTGCTACTTGTGGAGGTATTTTCCGTGGGAGTATGGGGGAGTTTATTGGAGCTTAGTCTGCGTTTCTTGGAGTTCAGACTACTCTGGTTGCTGAGTTTTATGGGGTTATGCATGCTATGGAGGAAGCTCAAAAGTTGGGGCTTACTAATGTCTTGTTGGAAAGATGATTCTGCTTTGGTTTGTGCTGCCTTTACTGCTAGGGCAATTGTTCCTTGGATGCTTCGGAATTGATGGAATACTTGTCTTAATTAATGAGGGAAAATCAGGTTTAGGTTTACTTATATTTTCCGTGAAGGGAAAGCGTGTGCTGATAAGTTGGCTAATTTAGGATTTATTCATAGAGGATCTTTTCATTAGTATAATAGGCTTCCATCTAGTCTATTCTTAGAATTTTTTATGAATAGGTATAGTCTACCTATGTATCGTTTTTGTTAGCATATGGGTTTTGGTTTAGTTCCTCATATTTTTGTATTTTCTTTCCTTTTTCTTTTTTAATAATACTTTTTTCATGTGATGATAGATGATTTTTGTTACTTGAGGTGTCAGCCTAGCTAAGATGTCAGGTTGCATAGTGATGTCTGACATGAAAGCTTTTATTTAAAAACAAGTGATACAACATATTGAAGGCTCATATATGAACTTTCATATTTGAGCGCCTGATACGTAGAAGAAGATGAAGAGTATTGAAAAAGAAAGATTTGAGTCCAGAAACGTTCAATGCTCAACAGTCAAAGTTTATTCAAATAAAGAAACTATTTTACGAATAAATATTGATTAAAGATGTGAAGATTTCATCAAAGCAAATATTTCCATTTTGAGCGTCTAATATGTCGAAGATGAAACAATGCAGAAAAGGAAATATTCAAGTCCAGAGTTGGTTTAATGTTCACGTTCAATTTAATTCAAGTAAAAAACATTTGGTTTAAGAACATATACATAGCATCGGAGCTGAAGTTTCCATTTGAAGTGTCTAATGCATCAAATGAGTTAGAACAATGTGGTGGATTTGTGTACATATTTGAGTAAATAGAGTTAAAGCCTCAACATTCATATATGAAGAAAATAAAGAAATAATTTGAAATGCATTACAAGTTCAAGATACATGAAGATTGATAAGAGAAAATGTTTCTATATTGAGTGTTTAACAACTATATTGAAGAATGAAGAATGAAAAGCTTCAACGGTCACATTTTTTAATACTATATAAAGACATTGAAGATGAAGAACATAACAACAAAGTTTATATAGTGATATACAACCTTTGACAAAGCACAGAAACATGATTCATAATTGTGTGATTGGATTTGTGCTATACAATTTACATCTTCTATTGTAGAGTGATGAACATAATTTTATTCACACTTATTAACTTGAATCATAAATTATTGGAATGTAATAATAAATAAATTCATTGTTTTAATTAATATTCATATAATTGAGTTTATTTGGACCTTAACTATTATTTTTGTGTTTTTAGAGAAATGGTCTGAAGGAAGTGTCTACCTTTGTGAATGGGCCATATATGCAAAACTCCAAGTTGCTTCTTTGAACCAAAACAAAAGAAAAGTTTTGAGAGGATTTTATGCAAAGTATGAAAGATGTTTTCCACCTAAGTAGGAGCTGGATCTTCTCCACTATTTTCTCCATGATCTTCTCAATCATTTTCTCCACAAAAGTGGTGCCTCCAGCATGGAATGTGGAGGACGTTGCATGGAACATGCCTATTTAAGGAGAGCCAGGGAAACACACAAGAAAGACCAAGACCTATGAGTGCAAAACTATTTCCTTTGTTTATTTTTTCTACATTTTTTATCTTTGTATTTTTGTCTCCACGTGTAAGGCTAAACCTTTTTGGTCTATTCATTTGTAAATTTCCATTGAGTTTTGAGGTTTTGATCAATAAAAGTTTAATTTTTCAATTCTCTATAACAATTGTTTTCATATTCTAATCTCTTGGAAAAATGGGTTTTGTGAGAGGTTGTACTTGATGCATGATTGAGAGTCTTCCTTATCTTAGACTTTGATTTTTTTAGTTAGTTCACATTGTTCTAATTAATTTTATAGGTACATGATTCAAGAGAGAGAAGTTAAGCATTCTCATGGAGTCACTACTAGAAAATCTTTAAATAGAAACCAATTTTAGAGACTAAAAATAATTAGTTGTTATATTGACTAAATTAGATACTATTTTAGAGACTAAACAAATTATTGGTTTCTAAATTAGTTTCTATTATTGATAAATAGTTTCTAAATTGGTATCTAATTAGCTACCTAGTTTTTAACTACCAATTATATAGATTCTCAATTTGGTAGCAAAAACCTTGGTAGCTAATTAAATACCAATTTAGAAACTATTTATCAATAATAGAAACTAATTTAGAAAAAAAATATTTTTTTAGTCTCTAAAATAGTATATAATTTAGTCAATATAACAATTAATTATTTTTTGTCTCTAAAATGGGTTTCTATTTAATGATTTTCTTGTAGTGAGTATATAGATGGAACAAAGTGGGTACTGATTAAACCAGTAGACGCATGTTTTACTGGTAAGCTTCAATTGAATCAGAATGACACATGTTTAATATGGTTTTGCTCTTTTTAAGGATTGAGAAAGAACTAATATTTAGAAAACCTGTTAAGAATTCAATGGTGGAAAACCTTGGAGATTAACTAGTTTTTATTTATTTATTTTTAATCTATTTTATATTTTATGCTAAACAATCTCAACCCCTTTTATCTTTATTGTTATTGCTAACTTTTCTTACTTGTAGATAGATTTAAAATACTAATTTACTGATGTCACTATTTGATTCGTTTGGGAGACGACTTGGGGTCATTTGACCACAATTATACTATCATCTATTAGCGTTAGATATGTTTATGCAGCAATCATCTTAATTTAATAGCAAAACAACAACTATCAAATTTGACACTATTCCCGGGAAATCCAATTTGAATATGGTTATCATTTTTTTCTTTATCTGCATACTTTTTTTTTCTAATTTTTTTTTTTGCATATCTAACTTTATTTTATTTATATTAGTTTTATGTATTGATTATAGTTTACAAAAGGAAAAATAATAATAAATTAAAAAATTTGATGTATAATTTTTTATCTTATTTTATTTTATTTCTTCATATCTTATATCTTTATCTTATTTTATTTAATTTTATTATATTTTTATCTTATTTTGATTTGCTAGATCTTATTTTATTTATTTTCTATATTTAATTATTTATTTTTTCTATTTCTGATTTTTGTTTTTGTTTTTATTTTTTTATCGTTAATTTCTATTGTTATTTTTAATATTTTGTATTTTTTTCTGTTGTGTTGTTTTACAATTTAAATTTTACTTTTGTTTTTAGCTTAAACTTTAGTTTTTGTTTCTCTTTTAATTTTTAAGTTTTCAAAAAAAAAAAAATTAAGGAAATTTGTAATAGTGATCTAGGAAAAACTTTAGTTAGGAAAGACTTGGTACTTAAGAGTGTTAAATTGTGAACCACCTCTCTTTTTTGGGAGTTTACTTGGTAAACTTTCAACTCTTTTTCTTAACACAATATATATATATATATTATATTTTTTTTATGTATCTACATAATTTTTTTAATTTTTTTTTTTGCATATCTAGTTTTTCATTCTATTTGTATAATTTTTTTTTTTGTTTTCACTGTAATCGCATTATAAAGAAAAGAAACATATTTTTAGAATAGATGATCTACTGATAAAGCGTCTAACCATTTTCCATTACATATCTCTCCTATTTTAAATTCTAAAATGGAAAGAAAATTAGCTGAACAAATTTACAATTATGTGAAATGCATTGTGATCCATATATGCAACAACCTTCACAGTTTTATGAGCAGCCTTTGCAACAATGTGAGCCATACTTTCAGCAGTCTCAACATTATAATCCATATTGTCAGCAGTCTTATGAGCAACCTCAGTAACAACCATATTATCAACAATTCTATTACGATGAAAGTCAGACTCTTTTTAACCATTTTTGTAAACTCATAATATTCCTCATAATTTTTGAAGAGCCATCTTTAGAGGAGCTGGTTAGATAATTAATGATAAACGAAATGAAATTTCAACAAAGTATAAATGCTAGTCTATTAGAATTATAAGAGAAAATTGGTCAATTAGCTAGACAAGCTGAAGATATTGTTAAGCAAAGTTTGAATTCACATCATTATCCTAATCTAGATATAGCAAAACTTTCAAAATTTGATACAGGTTATACTTGTTATCCTGATATGTGTGCTGAGATTAATTCTGCCATGCCTCTAGTTTCCATTTCATTTGCAGGTATAAGCCCTTATCCAGATACTCCCGAAGTGCATATGACTGCTCAAGGTAAGGAGGATTTTGATGATTCATGTGTAGGTGAAGGCACTCCTTTAAATGGAAAGTCTAACCTTGAAGTGTCTACCATCCAATAATGCCTACCACTGCCCTAGACGCTATAAAACAACCAATCCAAAATCATTCTCTTCTTTGCATTGATAAAGTTAATGGTTTTAAGGATGATAATTTACTTGATTTTTCAGAAGAATTTTGAATTATTCTGTTTTATTGATACTTTTACTTTTGATTCATGTATTGGTTCATTCATTTGTCAAGCATGTGTTGTTATTAAAAGTTGTAGTGCAGGTTTTGATACAGTAGCATAGATCATTGTGGAAAAATGCTCAGGCTCAACTAAAGTAGCTTCGAACACATCTAGTTTAGCAAATTTGCAAGATAATGAATTCTCTCTAGGCACTAGATGCCCTCCTGTGCAACCACCACCACCTCCTAACATACCTCTCACTTCATCACCTACCCCAATAGACTATCTACCATAGTTAGATAGTCTAGTCGATCCTTCAACCACCATCCCACCCAACATGAACCATATTCACTACCACCTGAGCATAACCTTAAATGCTCACACTCCATCAACAACAACCCACTAGCTCATCCTTTAGGACACATTCCCACATTGCCACCTCTAGACGGTACAATATCAGAAAAATCAATTAGATATTCTACATTATATAAGCCTCTCTCTTCCATCTATTCATCACACACCATCACCCATTCATAAAACCATCTCTACCCTCCTACATTCACCCCCTGGCCCCTGCCAGTCCTACCCTATTGCACAGAGGTTTCTCACAACAGATGGTTCTTTTTATTGACTATGTACACTAAGGTACTGTATGCCTTGGCTAGACCTTCCAGCAATCATCTTCTCTATGTCACACTATATGAAGGCCTTTGGCTTATATTGCCTTTGGTTTAAAGAGATTAGTTGCAGTTCTTCCTTTCCCTCAAGCTTGATGAGGGAGCCTCACTTTCTCACTCTTTTATTACTTATATTGCCATTTCAGTTTCTTGCTTTTACATTGAGGATAATGTATTCAAGTGTGTGGAGGGAGGGGAGAATTATAGTTTAGGATTTGCTTTTGTCTTCTCTTTTTTTGTTTTTGTTTGAGTTTTTTTAATTATGTTTAAATAAAATAAAATAAATCAACTTTCTAGGACCATCTAATGGCTGGTATGTTCATAATTCTTCTAAATTTTAGTTTCTTAATCATTGTTTTTGTATTTTCTTAAAAATTGAAAAATAAGTTGGTTATGAGAAATTTTGGGTCGAATCTTTTGATAGACTGTCCCTAATGAGTTTTTGAGCCTTAATTGATATATCATTTAATTCTCTTTTTAGTGTGTTTTCATTAATATTTGTTTATACTCTAGAACTTAGCTTGGTTTTTTGTTTTACAACTACCATTTACATGCATAAACTGATAAGATTGAGGTGTTCTTTGTTTAATTTAGCCCACTTAGCCATATTTTTCTACCTTCATGATAATTCATTTGTTAAACCCTTGAGCCTATAAATTTTTTATTATTTTTAACCTTCATTACAAGTCCTAAAATAGAAAATCATGTTTCTCCCTACCTTAGAAGATAAAGAAGCTTTGAAATTATTTGGGAATAGGTTTTTAAAGAAGTGTGGGGGTGTATCTTATTTTCATGGTTTACCTCTTTAGTTCAACAAAGAAGATAGAAAAGAAAAAAAAAATAACAAAACAACAAAAAGAAAACCAAATAAAGAAAATAAGAGTGGGACGTCTAATACACTGGGTAGATTGTCTATTGTATGGAAAAAATGCTATCTTAAAATAAAAAGAGAAGTTTTATTGTCATGATACTTATGTTGGATATCTCAAGGATCCCAACTACAGTGTTTCATGAATCCATGAGTGAAGTCCTCCTGCTTTATATGTCTAGGTAGCTTATGTTTTTATTTTGTTGTCTTGATTTATCTTTTGCCTTTAAGAATGAAGATCCAAGAACAAAATGTTTTTTCAACTAGTTAAATTGTTTTTAATTGGTTAAAATGTTTTTCAACTGATTAAAAAGGTTTTCTACTAGTTTTAATTTTGTTTTCTGGATTACAGTTTTTCAATTGTTATCTTTTAAATCAATTGATTGAAAATTCTGAAATGTTTTTAGATTTTTTGTAATATGATTTATATATTGAAAACCATATTTTGATATGTAAGATAAAAATTGTTTTCAGTTTAAGTATATTTTATTTGAGAAAAATTAGTTTTCATACAAACTACAATTTTTAAGTAAAATCAAACAAATTGTTTTGATGTTTAATTGGTTGATTTTACTAATTGCACCCTATCTGTTTTAAAACCATTTATGTTTTAACTTTTATAAAATGGTGTGTTTGTTTTCAGAAAAAAGGTTACATAGTATACACTTTTACAATCGGTGAGAACCTTAGTGTGAGAAGTTTTTGAAAGAGTGAGTCTTAGATTGATCTTTGAGAGTTCTTGGAGCCTAATTTTCATCATCTAGATAGGGGTCAAAGATTCTTCAAGTGTTGATGTGAATTGGGAGATCATGTTGCATTTCTTTGTTCACAGTCAAAGTGATTTCGTTTCCTTTTATTATTTTTTTGTGATTCTGTGTTTGTAAGGGCCAAGATAGGGTTTCTTGGTGAGAATTACAGTTGTGACAGGGTATTGCAGTGTGTGATTTGGTTCTTAGTGTTCAAGAACTATTTTTGTTCTTCTTGTAAAAGAATTTTGTTAATATAGTGAATTTCACCTTGGTATGAGGTGGGACTGGATGTAGCTCTGTTGTGAGTGAACCAGTATAAAATTTTGGTGTCTTTTAAGCTTTCTTTATCACTGCATTTTAATTTTTTTGTAATTTTTTTTCTGTACTAGTTTAATCAATCGACTATTTCTAAAAATTAATCAGTTGTTTTGTTCTCTGCATATATGTCTATTTTCCTGAAATAATCAAAGCAATATGTTAAAGAATATTGTGTGGTTCATTGTGAGTTGATTTTGTTTGTATCCATTCATATTCATTACTGGTTATACAAGTTATTTTGAATCAAAGAGTTTTCTTTAAAACATTGTTTAATTTCTTTGAATTTTGTACTTTTCTTGAAAGTTGTAATATCTCTATTCTTTTATTGTTAACTAGAAAAACAAAGTTATTTTTAAATATAATTTGTTGAAATTAATTCAGAAATTCATTTCTTAAAACTTATTTAAATCTTTTCAAACTGTGATTTTGACTTACAAGTTTGTGCTATAAGATTTGTGTGTTAAGAAATTTAATCAATTGTTTTTTATAAAGACTGATTCATTTTTCTTAATCAGTGTACTTTTCTAAATATTAATCTGTTGATAAGAAAAATAATAAATTAAAATTCAGTTAGGATTGCTTTAAACCACTTATTGTGAAAATCTAACTAAGTACAATTAACTCCCTCTTGAACTTAGTCCCCATTAATTCAACAACTTACACTTGTTTTTATACCTATCCTCCATTGCTCCATTTTTTATATGGTTTTTGAGCCCCTTTTCCCCATTTTATCTACCTTTATCTTAGCCTTATTACATCCTTTATGAAGTTCTCATGATCTCTAATTGCATGTTTTTCAATTGTTGTGAATATCAGAGTTTTGCTAAGCATATGGTAGTGTTTGTCTGCATGAGTGTTGAGTGTAAATACAAACCCTAAACACTTGAGAGTTGGAAAGTGTCTAATGAAATTTTTGTCATTCTTGATTTAACATTTGATTTCAATCACCTTTTGCTCAAATGTAGTTTTGCTACAACACCAACTGCTCTAGTTAATTGTCCATCCTTTTCGAGTGTGATTTATATGTTATGTATGGTTGTGCCTAAGGGCATATTGGTTGAAGTAGATTCTTCATTTTTATCAATCAAAACCTCTTCCCAAACTGTACAAGTTTCTTACAAAGCATATGACTTTTTGGATGTAGATGATAATATCTATATAGATGGATCTTCTATATATCGCACAATGAAGTACCACACGAGTGGGTATATAGGAATCCAAATTTTTCGCTCATGTTATGATCTTCTACATCCTAGGTCTTCCTGTTCCTTCATCTGGCTTATGTTCTTCATGTAGCATTCAGATTGAATGACTCTATGAAATTACATTGCTACTTCCAATGGTACGGGTAACCTAGGAGACATCTCTCTTTTTCCCAGAGGGGATCCTTACAATTACCACAACTTAGCTTTCAATTTGCTTCTGACCATCAAATGACATGTGAATAACCCACCCTCCCTTGTTTGAAAGATGTTCTTTCCAAGTAAGCACTTTGTTTCAAGTCTATGGATCATAATTAGAAATTAGCTTCAAATTATCAAAAACCAAAATTTCCACACAAAATGAACTCACCTTAATAGGTTAACAAATAAAACCACAAAACGCTCAATTTAAAATACTAAACTCAAATGGATTTGAATTGACAACTATAAGGAGTAATTGGAAGACAAAAATCAAGAATTAAAGTTGTAAAAATAGTGAGTACAATAATTAGGAAACCTAGGAGCAGCACAAGAGTAGATTACAAAACAAAAATTCTAGAATTTCAAATTTCATTAGTAATTGATTGATTTATGATTTTTTTTCAAGTATGATTCGACTTTGAAATTTTAAACTAAGCAAGATGAATTCAAACATAACACAATGGCAAAAATTCTGGATAAATTCACTTTTTGTGCAAAACAAAAAATGATAAATCCAACACAGATTCAACTCGTTGGGTGTAGGTTCAACTCGCTCAGCCTTTTAAACATGAGCTTATGGCTTTTTCAAATTTATATCTTTTTTTTCACTTAGAAATTTCTAAAGATTTTTTAGGACATTTTCCTCAGACATATATGAAGTCAGATTAAAAATTTCAAGTCAATTCTCGCAATATTCCAATTGATATAACTTTTTCTACCCAATACTAGAATTCAACAAAAGGTGCAAATTGAAGAAACCTAAGGAATTTGAATGAAAAGAATATTTTACTCAAGATATCATAGAATCCTAACTCTAATGAACTTGTTAATGAACTAATAATAAGATAGGATACTCAAGAACAAAAATGAAAAAACACTCAAAGACATATTTATGTCAACAACTTGCGGTTTACTCAAACAAATCAAGAAACAAAAATTGAACGATAGTACTACTTGAATTCTATGACATGTATCGATTTAACATCACTTACGACAACAAGGAATGGATTCAAAACTAAAATGAAAAATCCAACAAGAAATATATTCAATGAAATTTGAATTAAGACTCAAAAAATTACAAAAGCATACAAGTAAACACAAATAGAAATCCTATGAAGCATGTATGGGTTGTTCAAGGAAGAAAATGTAATTTGAACCGATTAAATACAAAAAAACAACATTAAACATTAATACAGAAACAAAACATTTTGAAGACATGAAAAACAACATGAATATAACATGGAAAAAAGAACAACAAAAGAAGGAATACTTATCTTGATCGCGACCAAGCTCTAAATACCAAATAATGCAATTCCTAGTTGCATCCACATGCGTCTTTGTGTATTTTTTTTGTTATGCGATTTGTTGGAAGCAAAATAAAGGTTTTATGGATGCATTTTGAGATTTAAATAAGGTGAATTCAGTGGTAGAAGTAGAGGTTTAGAAGAGGTAATGCCAACTTCTAAAGGTGATGTAATTCGTTCTTGAGTTTTGGAGGATTTGATGGAAGGTAGAAGAAGACTTGAGAAATTAGTGGAGGAAGCATCAATTGGTCATGGAGGAGAAGGTGTTTAGCGTGAAGTTTCTAGGTGCAAGGGCCAAGGAAGAGGTTAGGCCAACTTCCTTGAGTTTCTAGAATGCAAGAGAGCATCTTAGAAGAGAGACTTGGAGAGAAATGTGCTGAAATTTCAGAAACACAAATTCAATATCATTCAAGTCTAAATTTTTACAAGGCAAGCATATTTATTTATAGTGTTAAGAGTCTCTTAAGGACTTTTCAAGTTCTAAAATCCTCTCCATTTTAAAATCGTGTGTTAAAAAAACTCTCCATTCAGTGATTGACACATGACACCAAATGATTGGAAAACTCTTGAATGAGGCGCCTATCAAGTCTTTAGAAGGAACTTGAAGAGTCACTCTTGCAAGGAGAAAGCGTCAAGCCTTGTTGGAGAGAATTGGAGCTTTTTTTGAAGAGTTTCTAAATGTGGACTTAAGGCTCAACATTTCTATACTAAATTGGCTTAGAAATACAAAGGTAGAAAATAATATTGACAAATTTACAAATTTATATAATACGTTTTCTTCTGTATTCTTCCAAATTGTTCATCTGCTCTTAGTTGAGAAAAATGGCGGCTTTAGTGAGGATGGTCCTCCATTAAAATGTTTTCCAAACTAGACACTCACAAGTTTTAATAAAGACAGAGCAAGGAGATAAGTGTTTTGAAAATTTGACAGCATTTCTTTTTATCAAGTCCAAGCTACTTTTACAAGTGTATTTTCACCTCTATTTATAGCCTAATTGGTGCCAAAATTCAAAAATATTCATCCACTCATAGGTTGACAAATGGCCTTTTATAATTGCAGCAATTCCTCTCCATTCCTAGAATGACAAGTGGCATTTTGGCATTGGGTGAGAAAGCTCTCCATTGAGGTGTTTCCATGTGTAATGTCACGTCATGTTCCCCATGCCTTTTCCAACTGGCTGCACATGCTTTCCATGTCCGCTTCATGTCACCTTTTAACTCTAGACTCATACTTTCCAACCTTAGACGACCTAGGGTTGCATTGGGCCTAAGGAGGCCCTAGTTAGACTCTTTAATCTTATTTACATCCTACTTTACTAGGCCTAATACATGACCCATGAAAATTGGCCCAAACACAAGTCCAAAATAAAAGCCTACACTATTTTGTACAAATATTTTACAAGACTAAGAAGAAGAAAACAAAAATTCTTAATAAGGGATCCTTCAATAAATGCTCTATCTTCTTCAATCCTCTTAGCCCAAAATTATGGTGGCTTGATTGTCCTCCATCATATAGGAATACCATTGCACTTCACCCACACAATATTATTTCTTGAGACCACTTGATTTGACCATGGGGTGATTGATTCGAAAATTATTGAAAACCATTTGTTATATTGAAAATTATATGAACTTTAGGGGGTTAATATAATTTTGGATTTTCTTAGTAATTTTTATTATGTTTTTAATAAGTGGTTGAATCATGGGAAGGAAAAAACTACAAGAAGATGAATCATTCATATTCTCATGATAGAAAATATTGATGGATTTAGTGGGAATTAAATACAACATTAGTGGGAATTAATTACTAGTGAGCATTAAAAGTTACTTAGTAAGGATTAATGTGAAATTTAGAGTGTCTTGCATAATTTGGCCTATAAAATGATGTATTTGAAATATAAAAAAGATGTATGAATTTTGAAAGAAAATTGTGTTTTTTCTTTGTGAGAACTTTATAGAGTTCTAAGTTATAGGAACCTAAATTCGATCTTATCAGGGTAACCTATGATAATCAACTTCATGACTTAACACTCACATTCTTAAATTTCTTGAGTGCGCAACTAATGAGAAAATAGAGGGAAGGATATTGATGTTACACTTAAGAAAAATGAGAAGGTGAGTGATAAGTTATGGGATCATCACATGTTACCTTAATAAGATCAAATTTGGATTCCTATTGTTAGAATATACGGCCTTAAATAAGAGGGGGGTGAATTGTTTATAAAAGATTTTTGCAACTTTGAAGGTATAATGAACTTCAATGCAGAATCACAAAGAAAGAATCAAGGAAACAATGAAACAAAATTGTTTAAGTTGATTTCCAGAAAATCAACCGATTGTTTTTGCGATTCAACCGGTTGTTTTTATTAGCAGTTCTAAAAACAACTTAAAAGCATAATGTAAATGAGTTCAGGGCAAGAGAAAAGGCAAACAAGCAATTTATACTAGTTCACTCTTATCCCAAGAGCTACATCCAGTCCCCAGAAACCACTGGGTATCTACTATGCAATCAAAAATTCATATTACAAACAACCACACCAAAGAAGTGACCTTGAACACCTCATGCCACACACTTCGTTTGGCACACACCACCACAGAATTCAGAACAACCTCTGATTCTTCTTACACTTCTAATATTCAGAAATACAAGAGATAAAGAAAGGATTACACCTGATCAATATCAAAACAAAAGATTACAGCAATCATATTCCACTCCTTTGTGAAAATCCAAAAGCTTAATACAAATCTTGAAAATTCAAATTTGTTTTCTCAATCTCAAAATGTCTAAACTATTCCAATGCCTTTAGGAGCCTAAAATAACCTTTATATACTCCAAAGGTTTGTTAAAAACATTTAAAGTAGGAGCCAAAATAGTTAGAAAACATTTGGCTTGACAGCAAAGTCAACCAAGTCAAACAATTTCAAACCCTTTTCAAAAATCACTAAGTGTCAAACAACCGATTGAAACGATAAAACAATAGGTTATTTTTCCACTTCTTTAGAAAACAATCTTTTTCAAAAAGTTTTGATTCAAATCAGTTTAGATTAAAACAAAGAGTGGATTACACATAAATCTACCCAGAACCCACCCACACAAGTAGCAACTCCAGCCTTCCACCAAATTTCATGTATTTGGAGACATCAAAGCTTAAGATCATCCTTGATCAACACTTATAACTTATAACTTAATAAATTTCTCACAAAGAGAAAAGATAATTTTCTTTCAGAAATCATATGTCTTCGTGATTGTATTTCAAGTACAATCTTTCACAAGTCAAATTATGTAAGACCTTATAAATTTCACATTAATCCTTGTTAAGTAAAATTTAATGTTTAATAGTAATTAACTTCCACTAATGATGTCTTTAATTCCCACTACATGCATTATTATTTTTTCACCATGAAAATATGAGTGATTCACCTTCTTTTATTTCCCCCTCTTCCCACATGACCATTCAACCACTTAATTAAAAATATTATAAAAATGATAAAGAAAATCTAATTATATTAACCTTCAACCCCATAAAATACGTTGTTGTATACATACATATTAATAGCGTATGCAAAAGTTTGTAAGTTCTAGCATCTATGTATAAATTTTAATAAGCATACTAACGCTTCATTTGGATCTGGGTGAATATTATTCACTTGGATTCAAACTAGGGTGTCAATCGTGATTGGATCACAAAGTGTAAGCTAATTTTAGGATGCGTATTTGCAAGGGCTATACGAATTGAGTTTTTTGCATAATTGAGAAGATTTGGAAATAAATACTATGAAACATAGTTGACACTTGTATCTTGTCTGCATTGCCTTTGCTTTTTACACATTAAATTCTATTGTTCATACACTATTTCAGTTGCAAAGATTCCCTGGCATGCCTGTGAGATTCCTCTACTTGCATACTATGATGTTCACGGTTTCAATTCACCATTAATAAAAGCTTCAGTGCATGTGACAGGTTGTTGCAATTTGGGTGAGAATTCATTACGGGTGCGAGTTTGAGTCATTTCTCACATTCATTGTTGGAAGGTCCAGTGAGTGTGTGAGACAACGATGGTGCCATGATGGTTCGATGGTGGTTTTTCTACTGGTTTGGTGGTGTTGTGAGGTGAGTTTGGTGTTGTTGTGAGGTGAGTTTTGATGGATCTGCATGCACGTTTGTTGATAGCCATAACCGATTAGCCATAAGACATGATCGATGCTGGTTTTTTTAAAGGGATAATTGATTATGCAAGTCCCATAATTGATGTTGGTTAAGTTTCGAGAGAGATAATTAATATTCAAAGTCCCCTAATCTATTATGCTTGGTTTTTAAGAGGATAATCGGTTATATCCTTCCCATAACAGATTATGGGTTTGTTTTAAGTGCCTAATCTATTATATTCTTAGCAACATCGATTATATGAGTTTTTTTTTTTCATTTCCCTTTGTATGTTTCATTGTTGTGTTGTGTAAAACTTACTATAAATAATGTCCTAGTGGTAGATCTAGCTGGATAGGTTTTGGTTTCCATGAATGAATGCATTGTGGTTTTGCAGGTGTCATTTTGTTTGTGTAGAATTGATGGTAAGGTGGTGTTGCTCTTGTGGTCTTGGTTTGTTGTTTTGGTGTTGTTCTTTTCTCTTGGTTTATTGTTATGGTGTTCCTATGGTGTGGTGGTTTGCAAAAAAATCTAAGGCTTCTTTATATCGTTGGCCCTCCATATTGGATGGTGTTGGCTAAATTGAAGTACCATAGACTGGAAGCAAATGTTGCAAACCCTCCTGATGATCTAAACTATGATCTTGATATAACATTAGCAGCCATAATGAGGTCAGGAATGTAGGGTCCTAAAGTCATGACTGTAGGTGGTCTGTCAGTGGATGATAGACTACTTCATTACATATTTGTTCACATCTTTAGTCCACGACAAAATAATTATTCTCAATTGTTACGTGGAGATATTTTCATATTATGGTGGTAACTAAAAATAATATTGTCATTAACTAACCCCATTATATAATGCAACACATGATCAAATGTCGGGACAATAACATGCATCTTCCCTATGTCATGCTCAGCACACGGATCATGAATGCATGTGAAGTCAATTTATCACTCAAAACAAGTCTCGAACTCGGATGGTTCCATTTCTTTGGAGAAAAAACAATGAAAAAGTTAAATATCCATCAGGTAGATGTATGGTAGCATGAGAAGGATCAGTTGGAGGATGACGAAGATGATGCCAACCCAACCATTTTGGACGAGGATGTTCATGGAAGTGCGTCTCAGGCCCCAATCTAAGATCACTCTAAAATGATACCACAGATTTTGAGTAAAATTCAAGAATTGCAGGAATCGATCATGACTATGAACATCAACATCAACACACATTTCGACATGGTTCATGACAGAATTGACTACCTACAACAACAACTTCATTAGTTCTGGAAGTTTTCTGAATGATACACATTTTAATGTATCATTGTTATTACTTTCCAAAACATTATTATAATTTCAATGTTTTTTTTCATATATATATATATATATTGTGCTTTATTTAATATTTATTATGCATTCACTTTATTGATGATTTTTGCTTAAACATAAACAAATTTATTGCATTTCCAATATTTTATGGACTTTTTTTTCCTTCACACAATTTTAATTTTTTTAATTGAACTAAATAAAGTTTTTGGCAATCATAAATATGTTATGAATATTTCACATAATTCATATTTTTTCATAAGTTAGCTTTAAAAGATCAGAAATAATATTTTAATTTAAAAAAAATTACAATTTACAAATAAATAATTCATAATAATAATTTTTTTAATTCAACCAAATATATTTTCTAACAATCATAAATATGTTTCCAATATTTCACATAATTCATATTTTTTTTCAAAGTTAAAGAATAATATTTTAATTATCGAAAATAATATTTTAATTACAAACAACTATAATCTACTAATAAATCAATCAAATTAATTTTTCAACAATTTTTAAATACATGAACAAATTTATAATCTTAAAATTTTTCCAATTAAAAAAATACAATTTCAATTACTATCATATCACTCACAAACTTTCATAATTTTTTTTCTACAATTTTCACTCTATTTACCTTAATCTAAACAACCTTATTTTCTTCTCAATTTCCTTTCAAATCATCTCAAATCCACTACCTCAACCACACTCCCTAATCCAAACAAAACATAAATGTTCCAATTATAATTTCTTAAAAAATTTATTTCAATTATAAAATCTCATAATCTTATTTAGCTAAAAAATTATAATCTTATGAAGATAAAAACTTAAATCTTGATATACATTATTCAAAAGCTACACGCTATTAAGTTGATGTGGGTTCTACAAGGTTTTTCTTCTAAGAGTTAGAGTAGATATCAATCATTTTTTTCTCATTAAGTGACAGATTTATAGTACGTCTTATAAAAAAAGCAAAAGAATTAAGAAAGACGAAAAGAGATATTTTTTAATGTAAGCGATATATTATTCCACATACTAAAATTTTATATTTCAGACTAAATTGACTAAGATGACAGCCTATAGCTAGGCCCTGGTGTTAACAAGAGTACAATTCTTTAATGTTCCAAGGAAAGAAATAATGAAAAAAAAAATAATGAAAAGAAAAATTGTTGATTTATTCAAAAGAAATGAACAAAATTAGTTTCTTATTTATATACTATTTAATATTTTTAATCATTTTTATTATTATTGTAAAAATAAGTTATAGATTTCAAATAATCAATTATAAGTATATGAAGAAACAATATTTAAACTAAACTGATTATTTTAATTAAATAATAATAATAATATCCTTAAAAATAGTTAAATAAAAATAAAAAAATTGTGCACAGACCCTACCCGAATATATTAGACAGGAAAAACAAAACATCACAATTAGTGACAGCTCAGGTGAAGAAAAGAAATTCAATAGCCCATAACTACATCGTACTTGAAGCGCTATGAGTCGCGCAAAATTTATCTAAACCTTATAATTAATAATGTTCCTTTTACAATAAATTTTGCTTAAGCCGCCACCGATAGCATTTGCTGTTCACGCGCTACACGCAAATTGCAACTACTTTACCACAGATCCTGTCGTTGACCAACTAAGATTTTTTTCAAAGATAAGGTTTTCTAATGTAATACATACTCATAATAAAATCTAATAAACAATGATAATTATAATTACGTATATATATTTCAGAGTCTGATAATAATATTTTAATTTCATATTGTGAATGTAATATGTTTATCATAATGGGATGTTTTATTTCCGCAGTCTTTATTTGAAAAAATAAAATCTAATAATCACTGTTACTAATGACGCGCGCTACCGCCGACTGTTTAATTATCCAGCCCCATATAAATAAATGCATTATTTAAACCTTATAATTGATTCATTTTTTTCACAAAATAAAATATCACAACTAATTCATTCTCCAAAATAATAGCTATTTTCCAATAATAAAAAAATATAAATATTAAGCTAATCTGCATCCTTTTCTGCTGTTGCTTTCTAAACGAACCAATTTCTTTAAAACCTTTATTTATTGTAATGTTTTTATAATTTATTTTGTATTTATTTAATACTTGTAGAATTATAATCACTGATTTTTTTTCCAAAATAAACTTATTTCAGAAAAATGTATCCAAATAAACTCGTTTCTATTCTAATTCTTAAACTAGATTAATTTATTATTTATTTGGAGAATTCGGTTTTCAAGAGTTGAATTTTCAATATGATGGAAAAAAAATTGTCGTTTCTTAAACACTGAATTCTTACCACGTGAATAGGATGTGAGTTTAGTTTAGGAATTAAAGTGGAGAAAGTTTATTTGGGTAATTTTTTTATGATGGGTATATTCTGAGAAAAAGTTCATAATTTATGAAACTTGTAAATTTGCTATTGAGAATTAGGAGAAAGATGCTTCAAGCGATAGCATGTTCACACTTCACACGTTATAGATTAATCACCAAAGGATCTGCCGCCAAGGTATGAGAAGTAAATCAAAAGAGATTCTCATTGCAGAAGCTGTCACAGGTCAAAATCAGTAATTAGGTTAATTTTCTTTACAAAGTTAAAGTCAATAACATCCATTAATGCTAAACTTAGGTTCAAGATATCATCATTAAACCTCTGCTAAACCTTAAGTGAGTGTGTGAAACCATATTTAGTGAAATCCAAACGCAAAAATGTACAAATTAATATAGTCCCTTAATTGTAGTAATGAGTATTGTACACTACATGCCGACGCAGCTGCTGGCTAGTTGAGGAACACCATTTTAGGTGTTGATGATAGAAAGTGAAAGTGTTGGATTAATTAAGAAAGAAAAGATGGTAGAAAAGGAAGGAAAACTTGGTTGAAGTGAAATACTAGATAATAGTGAAGGGTTTGTTGTGTTGGTCAACTAAAGGTGCGGCCGACAAGAGATATTGGGATGCTTTTGCTGAATAATAGCCTTTAAACCCAACAACTTGTAACCATATATGATAATAAAGGGACATCACAGGATACTGTCTCATACTTGAAAGGAAATCAATGAGGAAAAATGTTTATGGTGTTAAAGCCCCTTTCCCAGGTCCTGCATTGCTGGTCAACTCAACTCTTTTTAGGGTAAAAAGTAATTCTTCTCAACTAGCTACCTAGATTCATTAATGTCTCAAAGTTCAACTTTGTCACTGCCTTTATGGAACACATCTTTCCAATTCTCTGCATGTTAATTACTATCTCCTAAACATACAATAACTCAGCTAAATCCCACCATATTTTTCAACAACAAAAAAATACCCTAAACAATTTATACACATACTGTTAACGTAAACATATTATATTTATGATATTATTTTAAAAAAACTTGGGATTAACCATGAATGAGACTCAAAGAAAATTAATTTCAAGAGAATTTTTTTACTTTTATACCTGAGTTATATGTTATATATTCAAGACATGTAACTTTACAAAAATACTAGCCATAAATAACGTTTGTTAGAGACCTAAAAGGTTGAACTTTAGTAGCCTTACCTTTGACTAACTTTGATATTTACAAACTTTGTCAATTACTAATTATAAAAGTTTTTATTGATATATTTTATTAGGGTCTCTATTTTTTGTTTAAAAAAGTTGAAAATTTCAAATCTTGAAATATTCGAACTCAAGTTCACTGGAATCAATGTGTTGGTATGCATAGTGATATTAATCACACATTGGTGTTTCTTTTATCTATTTTAACTACTGGAAGCGTATAAAAACTGGCATCAATCACTTTAAACTTAGAAATGGAGTATATTTAACACAAGTAAGAAGTATGTATCTATAATCTTGATTTACACTTCATGTTGTGAGTTGATTTAAGCGTTCATAACAAAAATTATAGCTAACTTGATTTCTTTTGCAATTGGAATCAGATGAGAGAAGTGGATGAATTGAAAGAAAATGAAGTTAGGTAGGCAGCAATGATGCGTGGTGATTGGACTTGAATAGAATGGTAAAGTAATGCGTTGAACTTAACCTCAGGGCTTTGGCTTCGGGACATAGACCCTGATAGGTGTTGATGATGATGATGATGATGGGAAGGAAAGAATGTCAAAAACAGATTCTCACTGTCATTGGGAATGATGAAAGCTTAGCCCAAAAAGACCTAAAGAAAATAATTGCATGCCCAAGTCAGAAGGAATCGATCATAGATTGTAACAATGTGCCATTGCAACAACATATTCCCCAGCATCATTACCAAATATCTTTAACAATGGTGTTTGACATCTAGCGACTCGTTTGTGATAATTTTTGCGAATAAATTACACTTTTACCAAATAAAAACGGCTTTTTGGCTTAAAAGTAATTATTATTAACTAAATTTTATAAAATCGATTTATAATATAAGATTTATATCTTAGTTATATATTTTAAAATATCCTTAATTATATTTAATTATTGTAAGATTTTCAATATATTGAGACTGTCAACTTATATGTGAAATTATGTATTTATGAGTGATATAATAACGATTCAATGGTGAATGAACTGATAATCTATTCAGGATATGTTTTATTTGCAAGACGGAGGATTCATTGATATGGTCTTCAATCCACTAGGAATACCTTCACGAATGAATATAAGACAAATATTAGAATGCTCGCTCGGTTTACCAGAAGATATGTTAGATAGACATTATCGAATAACACCATTTGATGAGAGATATGAACAAGAAGCTTCGAAAATACAAGTGTTTTCTAAATTATATGAAACCAATAAAAAAACATTTAATCCATGAATATTTGAACCTGAGTATCCTTGGAAAAAATAAAATATTTGATGGAAGAACAAGAAATTCTTTTAAACAACCTGCTATAATGAGAAAGACTTGTATTTTAAAATTAATTCATCAAGTTGATGATAAAATCCATGAATGTTCCAGTGAATAGTATGCACTTGTTACACAACACAACAACCACTTAGAGATCAGGGAGGACAACTGTCTAACAAATTTTTATTATGATAAAATTTAAGTCTAATTTAATTTTATAAAATCGATTTATATAAAACAAAATTTCACTAACTTATATATTATAAAATATTATTATTCCTAATCAACTTGAATTTCCAACAATGAAACTTAAACACCAAAAGGAAACAAAATACTTTATTTCTGTTCTTATTATTAAGGGGGGCTAAAACGATAAAGCGAACAAACTTGAAAGTACATAAAGCATCCCTTAATTTGAACGTCTTAATGATGGCTTCTCATCAAAGATAAGCTACCTGTTCTGTTGTCATCTCTGCAAATGTGTTTTTCACTGATTGCGCTTTGCTCATTCAACTCACGAAACTTCTAATTACGTATTCAATGAGTTTGAGTGCATTTTTCTCTTCTTTTTCTTTTACCAAATTCCCTAACGATTTTAACTTCTACAAAGTCAAGTGGACATTGAAATGTTTTTTCTTATTCTCTAGATATTATTACTCCCCGAATGTCCTAGCTAATACTAGTTTCTGCAAACCCTAAATTTAGGATATTTTGACAGAGCAAAAACTTTGTACGATTTAGAGCATCCTCATACCCTACCGTCACATCTCCTTTTGTAAGGCTAGAGGCAACTAATTTCATTATTAGTTTACTTACTTTGTAATATATTTCGATAATTAGTGTACCTTAAATTAAACGTGATTAATAAACTAGTTAAAAATAATTTGCTTAGTTTATTAGGGTAACGTTACTTAAAGAAAAATGCTTCTTTTATTGATATTAACTTATGCATGGCATATATTAAATATGTGTTTTAAAGAGTGTGTGAAGATTTTTAAGGGCTTATTAAAATCGAGAACTTATTGGTTTTACACGTATGTTATTGGTCCTATACACTTTATATTTTTATTAACAAATGCTAATCCTACAATAAAATATGCTTAGGTTGATAATGGGTCATCACACACTAAATAGGTATTAAAATCGCGATAAATATTTAATTAAGAACCATCTAGATAAATGGGTAAATCAGATATAAGTGAAGATTAGAAGGTATGCACTTTTCATTTTCTTTAATATCTAAATAAAAGTTATGGAAAATACCATACAAATAGTCATGAAAACACTTATAAAAATCCAATCACAACAAGGATATAATATTTTCTTAAGTTGTATGTTTTGTTTCACTTTCATATTCTTTCAAACTAAGTACATAGTTCATATTCAAGCTCAAAACTCCATCAATGCAAGGATCCTAAGGTATTTAAGAGTTTTATTAAAGTTCCACTTTGAGCCAATTCTTTTAAGTTTTCAAATCATAAAACTTCCTTTCATCCAAGCTAAAGCTTATAGTGGTGAAGGTGCAAGGCTATTTTTCACAAGAACCAAAGTAAAAATTAATATTAATTCATCATAACAACACCATTATAACAAAGAGATGATAAAAGAAATAATGGTTAAGTTTGATTGTGGGAGTTAAGAAAGAAGAAATGATACGAACTTTTCCATACCTTTGGTGCTTTGAGAGGAAGGGATGAAGATGAAGAAAAATGGAATAATTGGACTCCTTCTACACCCTTGGAGCTCACATTTTTGTAAGAGAAAAAAAGGGAGAAGAGAACAAAATACGTTGGAACATCTGGTTCTAGAAAGGGGAGTTGAATAAATCATATACATTTTCTTGAGAACAAAAGACTAGATTGTCTAGTGAACAAGCAAAACAAAAATAGCAAAGTAGTTTTATACTATTTACCCAAACTCATGGTTTATGTTTAATTCTTCCTTAAGATAACTTCTTAAAAGGTTTCACTAATCAATCACTTATTGCAACGAGTACACAAATCACTGCTGGTTATCATGAGTATACAAACCACTCATGATTTTCTCATCTCAATTTTCTCTTGAGATCAAGACCTAAACAAATTAATAGGAAAAACACTCAAAGAGATGGTAATTTTAAGTTCATAAGGTTAATTCACAAAGTGAAAAATGCAAAGTTGTATATATAGCTCTCGCACTAAGAACACTTAATAACTTACAAATATTAGAAAAGTGTTTAGCTCTTATGTTCTTCTCTTGCAACTTGAATTATTTTTAAAAGGTTGCTTGTAGATGACAATTGATGTGTTCTTGCTTCTCATAAATCCATTGCAGTCTTAACTATTATTCTTGCAGAGCTTTTATTGCATTCCTTGACTTGCAATGATTGGAAGCTTTACTAGAAATATTTGATTCTCTTTTATTCTTACATCTCTAAACATGGAAGCAATTTAAACATATGCAATAAAAGCATGATGCGTTTTATTAATAATTAGTAGTGCATTTCTTTTGTTTCTTTTTAAAGGTTTCAATATAAACGTATAGATATAAATTTTCTATATAACTTGTGTTTTGCATTTAATCCTTTAAAGCTTATATAATCGCATAAATTTATCACTTTTGGTTTCATTTTAGCTCTAGAAAAATTTGTGATTATGACTTTGTTACGTGTCTATGTTTAACCATTAAAGGCATGAGCTCTTATTGATGATCTAGTGAGTTACAACTTGCACAAAATACACATTAAAAGATTCATATAAAATATATGTAAATAGTATGTTCATTATTTGTTATTATCAAAATTCTTAATAAGGATTTGACTGTCTGGGGTCTCAATAAAAGAAATAGGAATGAGATGGAAGATTTTCGATAGAAAACAGAGGGGAAAATGAAGTTGTCTCAAATACTTAAAATACTTTAACCCTTAAAAAGTCAAGTGGTAGGGTTAACACCCCTTCCTTAAAGGCTTAATGGACCACTTGTAGGGTTGTTGACTTTGAGAAGGGTTGGTCTAGGTTTGGCCAAATTTAATTAACCTAAGGCCAAATTTAATTAACCTAAGTAGGTATACCTTATCATATTAACTCTTTTGTCGATCCTAAATTACCTTTATCTTTTCTTTGATTTCTTTTACTTTTTCTGTGATTTTTGCAACACTTTATGATGGAAACCTATCAAGACACAATATCTATAGAATAAGAAGAAAGAAGACCTAGAGCTTTGTTCATGGATTTACTAGCACATATGAGCCTAATTAGATTTTTGTTTATTTTTTATAGGCCAAATGAAGAGAACAACTCTAAGAAGGTTTGTACAAAGTATCTTAGAGAAACCTCAATATCTTAAAAGAATACCAGAGCCTTAGTCAGAGACTACAAAGAAGATTAAAACTCAGTTGACTTTAGCAATCATCATCATTTTTGGGTATGACTTTAGTTTAAAATAAATAAATAAGTTTTTAGAGTAAAATATGATTTATTTGAGTTTGTAATTATTAAATAAATTGGGACATGTATTTCGTTCAAGTAGAATAGGATTTTTGCTCTTGTACTTTGACCTATGATAGATTAAGGCTAGGGTTAGTGTTCTAAACCTACCTAGGTTTCAATTAGGCTTCCATTAACCCAAAGAAAACACTAGGTTGGTCTTTGGATCAAGGAGGGTGCACCAAGGGGACTGAACCACAAAGATGGCGCACGAAAAGCATGGGAGAGACAAGGAGGTGTGACTAGACACATGACACACTCTCAATTGCTCTTCTAAATCTAAGGTTTACTTTTGAATTTGAATACTTCAATTTTGGTTCTCTTTTGGACTAAACCTAGCACTATAAATAAGTGTGCTTGCCTCTTGTATTTTTCAGGTTGAATGAGAAGAGTTACCATTTTTGGCTATGAACATTTGTTCTTAAGCTCTCTCTAGGGTACTCTCTTATGTAGTCTCCCCTAGACTCCTTTCTAGTGAGTTGGCTTCACCTCTCACTCTTCCAAACCTATTTTCTCCACTTCAAATCCAGAGTATTCTACATCCATTTCTAGCGGCTTCCGCAAGTCCATACACAATTACAAATCAAAATAGTGCTAGAAGAAGAGGATTTAATACGACATAATTATTTATTTACTTACTGCATGTCAAAAAGGTATTTTTGGATTTATTATTAGGGTGCCACAAGAATATCTGGTGGTGTAGGAAGAAGCAACCTACAAATTAGATCCATTTGTTGAAACCACTCTTGATCCAAGATGCCATAATTTGGTGTCTTGATCTTGATACCCTATGAAGCAACCTATAAATGGATCTTAAAGATTTGGATATACCAAATTATGTAAAGAGTAAAAAAACATGATATTGATGATATTCAACCAATTGGATAATAGAAATGCAAGTTCTATAAGAAGAACTTGTATAGTTTAGAACACATGAATTTTATTAAGGAAATGAAAAGAGCATAAGCTATACGATTCAAGTAAACAAAGTAAACCAAGAAAACTAAGAATCAAATAGAAATCAGGGATCAAACTCAAGTAAACAAAGTAAACCAAAGAAACTAAGAATCAAATAGAAATCAACGATCAAACTCAAATTTAAGAAATGGGATGCATACCCATTGAACGATAAGTTCAAGATAAGTATAAGTAAATAATCACTACTTAAATGTAAGTAAATTAATATAAGATTCACAATGAGATAAACTCAAATCTAAGGAAATTGTCCCAAAGCCTCTTTCAAACTCTTTTCAATGAATGATTCATAAATAGTGAAAGCCTGCTTATCGAGAAGATGACCATGAAGTTTAACTTTTTAAAGATGCTTTAAAACCCTAGACTAACCTAGATGTAGCTTCCAAAATAAACTTCTCATGTTTTCTTGCTCAGACATCTTATTAATTATTTTTATTATTCGATCTAAATATACTATCAGAAAGATTTTATCATTCTAGAAAAGTTAAAAAAGGAAGGAGAAATTATTAACTTATAAAGAATGATGATCAAGACAAGGATGTAATAGTTAATATTTAAAAAACAACTATTTTAATTTAAAATGTTTTGAAATTAAATATTTCTTCTAATAAATTTTTTAAAATATTGTTAAAATATTATTTGAATATTTTAAATCATTTAATACACAAAAAAATAATTAATTATTATATTAACTAAATTAAGTATTTAGAAATTATTTATATACTAATAACTATTTTAACCTCTTAATATCTAATTTAGTTAATATAGTAAATAATTATTTTTATTTTTTAAAATTAGTTTTTATTTAATAATTTTTTTATTAATTTTTTTGAATTTTTTTTTAAAAGTTTCTTAGATGTTTTAAAATAAGGTAATTAAGTGTCGTCATCGAGTTCTAACTAACTTTAAAATTTGAGAAAATTATTACATCTAACTATCCATTATCATCTTTAACCAAGAAGGTTGTACTCTGTACCTTTCTATTTTGTTTTAAAAAAAGTTTCATTTTTATATGTCTATTAGAATTTCAATGACACATTTTTTATTTTGTTCCTATCATTCCCCCCAAACACTTACAATAATTTTTATATAATTTACGCCCGTATTTATTGTATTAGATGGGAAAAGAAGATAAAATAAAAAAATTGTACAAATATATTATTAGAATAAAAAATTTTTGTTAGATTTCTTAGTTCCTACAAAATAGCATCAGTAGACATATAAAAAGTAAAAGGGAGTAACTTCTTAAGTCCTTTTTATCATTACCTTTCAAAGAGGTAGTAGCTTCTTAATTACTTCACGTCATTATTCTACATTTTTCTTTTTATTGTTAATTATTTTCTTTTTTTTATTAGAAATGAATGAATTAAATGAAAAGATATATTTTAAGAGTGTTGTAACCCTTATAAAAAAAACCTACACCAAATAAAAAGAGAAAAGCATATAAAGAACTACAACAGTTACAAAGACTTTACTACAACTCTCCTTTGGATCCTCCTTTTGGCGAAAACAAATTACAAATATTCAAATCCAATTGAGTCTACTTTTGAAATTCAACCATTGTCATAACATTGAACACCAAAACTGCACTGCATGAGCATCAAATGACTCTGCTCTTCCTGCTTGTTGCTGCAGAGTTTGTTCTGCATTGACACCAACTTCTTCCTCCAATGCTTCCCTAGCTTTCTTAGATCCTTCCTAAAGCATCACAACTGCCACATACTTGTTACATATGCCTGCACCACAGAGAACAAACCTATCCCTTCCAAAAAATAATTAGATATAATGTAAGGTATGAAACTCTACAGAATCTATAAAAACTAAAGCATCAAGCCTAGGTGTTTTCAACCTTAACACTTGCTTGACCCAGGAACCACTATGCCTCTCACATGTTCACCACTTCTGCTGCAACTCCAGAATTCTTAAACTGCCTTCTCCTTACTCATCATACTAACATACTTTTGGTCTTGCTTCTAAAATAACCCTCTTCTAATTCAAACCTGCAAAGACAATACAGTACAATTCTAAATTTATAAATAGAAATGAAATTAGTTGATTTAATGCGAGATTAGATATTCTAAAAATTTGATACTTTTAATTATCCTTTGAATATTCAAACATGGTGTGATTATTTCATTCTTCAAAAAACATTATATTTTTAATATTAAACCTTTGTTTTCTTTATGATTGAACCATTCATGAGTATTTTTTATAAATATTATTAACTTGGATTAAAATACTGAAAAGAATTGATAGATTTTTAAAGTTTAAGGATCTATACAAAATATATAGGCAAACAAAAAAGTAGAATTTTGTATTCTAAACATATGTTCTCCTCCTCAAATTCTCTAATGTTTTTTCTAGTGGTCACTGCTTTGAATTTTCTTAGCTTTACTTCCTCAAGATTGTATTGGTTTGCATGTAAAGTTGGCATGCATAATATTAGGTGGTGATAGATAGTATAAGAGTTACTAAGAAGACTCGCGTAGTACGTGAGACACGAATGTGACCACAGTGCAAGTACCTTGTACTAGAGGCGTAGAGGTTTTTAAAACACAAGAAAAGCTAGTTGATGCTTCTAAGCTGCTAAAGGCTATTGATGAGATGTTTAGCCATAGGTTTTTGGATCCTTTATCCAATAAGTCCACTGGATGATGCGAACTATATTGCCCCACACTCGTAGAAAGGTGATTTCTTCTTGCAACCCCATAATTTCTTCTTGCACTCCCATAATTATTTTAATTCAAAAATACTCTTTTGTAAATACTATTAGGTTATGGGATTCTGTTGTTGGAGATTAATGAAGTTAATGGTGAAGTCTGTAGTGAAACTTGTGTTGTTGGTTGCTTTCGTGGTTAGCAGTAGTCATTTGTAGTGATTTTTGGTGATGGTTGTGAGAGATGGTCGTGATGGTTAGGTAGTTAGTTTTGTTTGTAGTAAGGTTTTTTTTTTTTTTTTTTACTTCTAAATTGTATAATTCATAAACTTTTCAGATTATACATCTCATAATGTAATCATTTTCATTTGATATTTTGGATTACACAATCTAAAATATAAAGTTATATTTTAGATTGTATAATCTCAAATATAATTTGATATTTTAAATTTTGTAATTTAGAATATAATTTTATATTTCGAATTGAATAATCCATAACATAATTTTATATTGCATAATCCAAAAAATTTATCGAATCCAAAATATCTTTTGGATTGTACAATTCAAAATATAATTTTATATTTTGGATTTGTACAATCCAGAAGGTATTGTGGATCTAGAAAACCTTCTAGATTATACAACCTAGATTGTAAAGTTATATTATGGTTTGTAAAATCCAGAAGGTATAGATTGTCTTAAGGAATACCTTCTGCATAATTGGCTCAAGCGAAGGTCCTATAGGGAATCCTTTCTACCAAATATGTCAGTCTTCCTATTCCTCCACAATATTAGCACCATTATGATAACATACTTTGTGATGATCTCCTTTAGAGAGTGATGTTGTAGGTCTATGCCATCCATGACCTTGGGATAAAGCACCTCTCGTCCTAGCCATTATTCTATCAAAAGCATGATCCTTAGATTAATAAAATGATAAACAATCTAATCTAGTATAAATGTTTTCTTTACACATTCTGAATTATAATTTGAAAGGTATTCTCAAATCTGGAAATACCTTATAGATTGTACAATCTTAATGTATTTGTTTTATAAAATGCATTTTAGATTGTACAATCTAGAAAGTATTTTCGAATTTGGAAATATCTTAAGAATAATACAATTCAGAATGTGTAAAGAAAAAAAAAATCATCCCAAATTTTGTTTCGTTTTCAACCCATCTCGAATGAAAAAAAAAAAAAACACAAATCTAAGAACTTGATAACAAACCTTGTTAATGAATAATGTAGTAACTCTCCAATACATATTTAATCTCGGACGAACGTAGAGCAAGTGCTCTAAAATACTCCAAACCACAAATCTCCAAAGAAAAGTCAAGGTCGTAAAAGGGTGCCTAAGGGATGCACAGGTGCTAAAAGGAAGAAGAAGATGAAATAGTCTTTTTATTAAAAATATGGAGGTGCAGGAAGAAAATATAATGATGGAGAGATGGAGCAAGAAAACACCAAAGAGAAAAACTAGTTTCCCAAGTTAGAGCAACAGGGTGATGTTATCAACTCCTATGTTCTGCTAACCTCCTACATATATGATATTTATAAATTAATTAAATTAATTCACAATTATTAAGAAAGCATTATTAGCCTTAATTTGTATTTTTAATGGTAAACATAATTCCAAAATCACCTTAAAAATATTGGGATTAACAATATCTCTTTTTTCGTAAGTTACTTTTCACTTCAATAATTAATTTATAGAGAGAAAATAATGGTACTGAATTACTCATCCCTTTTAATTAGATAAATTTTAAATAAATATCCTAAACCCTAAACATTTTAGTACTTTAAAATAAAAATAAATATAAGAATACAAACAATATATATTCCAATCCTTGTTTTTATGTTTAATAAAAAAATTAATTTAATCTCCATTTTCTATCCATATTCTTCTACCATCTATCTCTTTGTTGAAGTCTGTGGAGCTGATACGAAAACTCTCTCTCAGATTCCTCATCAAAGTTAGGATGTCTTCTACACCTATGCCTTTCTTCCTCACACCCTTTTTCCATGTTTTGATTGAGAACTAATTGTCCAAACATTTCTCTTATCTCATCCATTTTTTTATCTGTGTTTTCTCTATGTTTTTGTAATTTTGTTCTCAATAACCTATCCTCCTCTTTCCACCCATAGTCATCTTCTGTGTTCTTATTACTACCTTGAACTCTATATGCATGATTATGATCACTCATTTTGAAATTAAAAAGAAATAATTTTCACAATTTTTTTTTTTTATATTTCAAATGAGTGATAAAATATTTTCACAAATAGGTTTTAGAGTTAGTGAAGTTTCAATCAAAGTCAACAAGTCAAACTATCTCCAAGTTCACTCCCAAAATAGAGATGAGTCACTAGGACTGCTTAAATACCAAGTCTTTCCTTAGCTAGAGCTTACCTTGGATAGTCTTAACAAAGTTTTTCCTCAAAAGAAACTTCAAAACAAATTTTCCCTAAATGATCAAAGGAAGATCAACTACAAATGGAGAGCAATCACCTATGTATCACGGAGACTTAGAAAAATAAAGGAAAGCAATAAATTAAACAAGAAGGAATTAAAGAAAAGAAGAAAGGATGACGAAAGTAAACTAGACATGTCCTATGTGCAAGTGCAAGTGACACTTTGAGCCCCTTGACACACTTTCACCTACTAATGAACGAATTAAATTATTACAATTTTTTTTAATGGAATTGCTTTGTAAGCATTTTCCCAACCAAATAATGTAAGCAAAAATAAGCAAGGAAAATAAACTTAAACACAAAGGTTCCGTGATACGATGCTACTATTACTACGCTTTTTTTAATAATTTTCCTTATTTTCTTCAAGTTATCAACACTTTCTTCACTTTGTATGGTCTTGATTCTTAATTTTCAATTGCTGCCCTCCCCAATTTTATGCAATAATTGCAAGTCTTTAACAAGGAATCATCAAATAGGAATTAGCTTTCACAACTTCTAAAACACAATTCCAAACAAGATGAATTCACCTTAGGAGGCCAACAAATAAAAATCAAGAAAAGCTCAATAAAAAAAATTGTTAAACCTCAAATGGAATTATTATGACAACTGCAAGGAGTATTTAAAGACACAAATCAACAATTAAAGCTAACAAAAACAATAAACACTCAAATAAGAAACCTAAGAATTACACTAGAATTGATTTCAAACAAAAAAAAAAATTCTAGAATGAACTTCCAAAATTCATGAAACTTCGTCCAGAAAAATTGTGTATGAAACTTTTATATGAGTATGTCTACACAATATTTGATCAAATTTTAGGTCAAATGGATGTGTATTCTGAGAGAAATAAATCAAACATTGCAGCACTAGTGTTCAGAAATTAAAAATGTTTTTTAGCACTGATAGAGATGATTCAAAAATTTATTTGGGAAAAATTATAATGAATTTGAATCCCAAACTTTTATCCCAACTCCACAACACATCAATTAAGGTGCGATAAAAATTTCAGTTAAAAAAGCCCAAGGAATAAGGTGCAGTAAATTTTATACCGAGAGGAACACCACACTGAAACTGTTTTTTCTGGGTTGAAAACATCCTGACTTTTACTGTTTATAATTTTTTTCTATTATGTTTTTGAACATTACTTTTTAACTAGATACCAAGAACATCTTAATATAGTTCTGTGAATTTTTGTAGATTTTTTTTTTATCGAAATAAAAACCAACAAGAAATTCTCACAATAGAGACAAAATTTCACAAAAACTAGAAAAGAAGAAACCTAAGGGATTTGAAAAAAGAATTGAAACTCAAGACATAATAGAAACTTGTTGACTTTTCTCGACAAGTATATTGAATCAACTATAATATAGTATTTTTTAAAGTACGAATGTCAAATCCACAGGAAACAATTCTAATTAAGATGTTCTGTTATAAAACTCATCAAGTATAGAAAATAACTGTGAGAACTTGTTCATAACCAAATTAATGATTTCACCAGAAATAACTCAAAGTTTAAGATTTGATTCAATAAGTAACGAAACTAACTTATCAAATATAGATAAAAACACTTGGAATTGAATTGCTTCTATCTTAGTCATCTATATTTTGGAATAATACCATATATAATACTTAAAACTACTTATTTTTAATGCTGTAATTTGAATTCATTCACCTTGATTCCTCACAGATGAAATTCATAAGATGATTTCTCAAATACTGATTCCTCAAATATCTAACAAATCATCCAACTTTATGAACATAATTATAGTACAATTAATAACCTAAAATCTATTCCTAGCATTACAAGTTATCAAATATTTTCGTCTACTTCAGATCCCTAAAAATACTTTTCAGTTAAATTTAAGGATCTAAATCAAGACTCCATTGATTAGATAGAATCCAATATATATATATATATATATATATATATATATATATATATATATATATATATATATATATATATATATATATATATATATATATATATATATATATATATATATACACGCACACATGTATATACCACCAAGAATACATTTGATCATAGTAGATTACATTCAATCTCAAGTTTGAAAGCACTTAGCCACTCATGACAACTTCTCCAATCTTCATTCCTGATCTGAATTACATAAGAAGGGCTGATTTGAGCAAATTTTTCTCCTGAGAACAAAGTTTTCTTCTTTTTCTCTCACTAACTTCCTTAAAATCTCTCTTCACCTTCCTATTTTAACTTTGTTCCAAAATTTATTTAATGAAATCTAGCTCAAGCGAGCCAATCTAGCTTAGGCTAGATCTTTCAGTGCTATTTTAGCTTGGGCGAGAAATTCTAGCCTGAGCTAGTTTAGTATTGCACCATTAACTTAATCTAGATAATTTTAGCCTGAGCTAAATCTTCTAGCTTGAGCGAGATGTTTCCTTTAAATTTCCTTCTTTACTTATTCTTGTGATCCAATCTATAATTCTTTGCTTTCTTTCTTTTTAATGCTTCACATTCATCTTAAATTTACACAAAAATTGGGATTAAATTTCTTCATTTGTTTCCTAGTTCAAAATATATAATTGGATTCAATAATTCTCATATTAGGGTAATTTTCTGACATTAAGCAACAATTAAGTTCCAAAGTGTTTAATTTTCTCAATTATAAATACTACACATTGGCACTTATCAATTTCCCCCTAACCTAGAATCTTGCTTTTCCTCAAGCAAAGTAATTGGATCCCAAAAAAATAAGAGTTTATTCCTCCCCAAAAATCCTTAGAAATCAAATCTATAGTTCAAAGTCAGAACAACTTATGAAAAGAGAACATGATAAAAGAAAAAGATTAACGTGTTTCAAATCAATTCAAACCAAGACAGGATAAGAATATATTCAATTTCCAAGGTAAACCAATTGTTACTCTTTACTGAGAATCAAACTAAGGAATTTCTCTCTTAATTTCTCACTGGTGAGTGTTTCCCCTCTCTTTTCATTGATTTCCAAGCTAATTTAAGGTTGCCCTTCATTTCCAGTTGATTACAAACACTTTTACAACCATAGATCTTGAGGTCTTTTTTAGGTTGTAATGAGACTGGGTTTCAAAGAAAATTTGGTTTTTCCAGGATAAAAAAATGCATACTTAACAAAAGATTAGCATATTTGCAATTCAATTTCTAATTGTGTTATCCATTATCCCTTCCAGAAGATTCATCCACACCGATTCCCTTTTTATTCTTGTAATCCCCCTTTCTTATTTATTTGGATGTTTTATTTATTTTTTGATTTTTTTTTAAGAAAAGAGAATGAGAATGTGGATTATTTTCCTGTCTTTCTCAAGATCCAAACCCAATTATTCTAATTATAAAAATTTGAATTGCACCTATGCTCTCCTTTTGTTAGCATACCACAAGGTAGGACAATATATGTATATCAGAAGTTAGGATGCAATAAAACAAATTTCAGCTCAAAAAGGATTATTTTTCTACACATTTCATTATATCCTGCAAACGTTAGTTGTTTGGCCCTGATTTTTCTCACATCCAACTCTATTAAACATGCCTCAATCATCTCCATGTTTGATTTTGTGATGCAAATTGACTAGAAAATTAGGCAACCTCAATGAACTCTTCACTAGTGAAAGTCTCTCAAACTATTTTAAGGTTTCGCACTTTTACTTGGTTGGCTGATTTCAAATCCTCATTTGTTCTTAGGCATTGCTTTCAATTATTTACCTTGTTCCAACTTTTATACATTACTATCCTTCCTCAATTTGAGTGATGGTTTCAGCCACAATTTTTTTCAAATAAGTCCCTGATCAATACATTTGGTTGTTCTAATTTAGAACTAGGGTTTGATTTCTTTTTCCAAAAAATTTTACTATAACTATTCATTTCCAAAAAATAAGTTACCATCATCTATCTATGTACTAAATTTCACAAAATATGCAAACATCAGCCAATATTACTAACTTAAGTTTGCCATCAACAAAAGTTAAAGTAAGAAATATTAAACTAAACTACTAAAGTCAACTTACTAAATTAAACTAGTTATACTAAATTAATACTGAAATTAAAGTTAAACAAAATGATAAAACCAATTTTTGTTCATTGTGCATGAAAATGTCAATCTACTTTTATGATTTTGTCCAACTTTTTGCCAAAATCATCATTCTGGAATTGGTTTGAATCTTCATCTGCTACTGCTACTCCAGATGGTCCAACTCCCATTTCTGGTGCATATTCTGCATAGAAGACATTAAAATCTTCCTCTCCAGCTCCCATTTCAGGTGTATCTCCAACTCTAGTCCCAACTCCAGACGCTCTTGCCTCCCCTGAAAAATTGTGTTTTTCCTTAGGCCAAGATAGATAATCATTAAATTCAGTGGGTGTCATACACGAATTATTTTGACTTTGAGCAGAACCATGGTAAAGGCCTTATTGGATGTACATTATGCCCTTATGGTTAGAGGCATTCTGCAGTTGGATGTGCTCTATTGAGGCTCTGATGTATTCCATGATGTGCTCCATGGTGATTGGATTTGAAAAGTGTTGTAGTGAAGGGACTGCAAAAGGTTGGTCTTTAACATTAACTAGATGTGGAGGGTGTGGGTGTTGTTGGGCTTCTTCAAGATTGATACAATTTTCATCAATAAATTTTTTATCAATGGCAGGTCTAACTTTTAGTGTTGGATTCACTGCCACCCTTTGACTTGCACAGGGAGCTATGATGAGTGCTGGAAACCCTAAAGAACCTTTGGCTTTTTCATTATTCTTATTTATTTCTAGCCTTGCAATTTTATAAGTATGATCAGAAATAATTTTAGCCACATCAACCACATAGTCATCTCTTATGAGGGAGTAAAGCAATTGGCATTTCAGTAAATTCATATAAGAGATATGACCTATAGGTATAATGTTAGCTAGCAGAAAAGTCATCCAAACCTGAGCTAGAGTTTTCATATCTATTATTTTGATCCTTAGTGAGTTTCTAGTGGGTCCTATCTGAAATGATCTGTTTGGAATGCACAATTTCTGTAGAACAGCCCTTTCACTGAAGTCATCTCGTGAAGTTTTCATTCTTTGATAAGTACATTTAGCATCATCTGTTAGTGGATTTCCTAAGAATTGGTTGATTGCATTTCTGTCATAGTGAATCCATCTACCTTTGACTTTGGCCTTCAAATCATTCGAACCTTCAGCCTAAGCATTTGTGCAAAATTCAAGAACTATAGTTAGGTCATACTTAGGATAAGGATATTCCAACTTTCTCTAATTTCTTTGCATCAGTCCATTCAAAAAAGAGTCAAATTCTTCAGGTAAAAGTGTCACTTTCCTTTTTGAAATGAAAGACCAAGTTTTCAACTCATCATATCTTTGCTTCTTGTCTTTGCTTGGCTCAATATTTCTTGGCGGGCTGGGTGAATCAACTCTAGCTCTTTTTCCTTTGTTAAAGCGTGTTGGGTTAATACCAGCTATAGATTTGGTACGACCTATTTTTCTTCACATGTAAGAATAAGCATTTCTCAAAACCAAAGTGTTCTATTTTATTGGAATTTTAACAAACACTTGGTATGCATGATGTAGAATGACATTGAATGAGTAATTTTTGGTATTTAATCCATGGAAGACAATGCTTAACTTTGAATAAACTCAAAACAACAATCATATTCAACCTCAAAATATTCAAATATTAACAAGATTGAATCTTTGAGTTTATAGCAATTTAGCAATGAAACCTTAAAATGAAGAAATGCTTGAATGGAAATGGCAACGAGAATGGCTATGGAGATGGTAGATTTGAACATAAAGTACTTACCTTGATATTTGAAGTGTAGATGAAATGATTGAATGGAAATGAAAGCTTTGGAAGAGAAGTTTTAAAACTGGAGAGCAAAGTAAATGAGAATAGGGCGCACTGGTTTTGAATGGAATTTTAAAATGGTAAAGTTTTGAGTTTTTTTTTTTTTTAAGAAAATCTTCACCACCAGCAACATAACTACTTCTAGCCTAGGCTAAGTCTTTTTAGCTCAGGCTAAAATTTGGCCGAGAGCAACACATTCTTTCTAGCTCAGGCTAGGTCATTTTAACTCAGGCTAGAATTTGGTCGAGAGCAACACATTTTTCTAGCTCAGGCTAGAATTTGACTAAGAGCAACACATTTTTCTAACTCAGGCTAGGTCATTTTAGCTTAGGATAGAATTTGGTCGAGAGCAACACATTTTTCTGGCCAAGCTAGGTCATTTTAGCTTAGGCTAGAATTGCAGAACAAAATTTCTTTATTTTTCTGCATATGTTGCTTAGGCTATAAGAACCTATCTGAAGCTAAAATTACCCTACAATGAAATTTTCTTGAAAATTTTCATTTTGTCTTTGTCAATAGTTTCAAACCTTTTTAAGCTTTCTTTCATCATTCATTTCCCCTAACATTTCAAACCTACATGACCATTTCAAATATCAAATTGGTTTTAAAGACATCAGATATCAAAACATACTACTAAATCAAAAGAACAATTAAAGACACACTTCAAAATAAAACACTAGATTGCCTCCCAGCAAGCGCTGGTTTAGTGTCATATAGCTTAATGCTTGATTCAATTAAGGGTCATTTAGGTGGATCATAGTGGTGTGCCTTTCAACTTCACCACCAAAATAATGTTTCAATCTTTGTCCATTGACCACCCAACTTCTTTTTGAGGTAGGATCTTCCAATTCCACTACTCCATATTGTATCTTGACTTGGAATGGCCTAAACCATTTTGATTTGAGTTTTCCAAGGAAAAGCCTCAACCTAGAATTGAATAACAACACTAATTGACCTGGTTCAAAATTTCTTTTCAAAATTTTTCTATCATGATAAAATTTGACTCAATCCTTATAAAGTTTTGAAGATTGGTAAGCATTGAATCTCATTTCTTCAAGTTCATGAAGTTGCACTTTTCTCTTCTCTCCAACAGCTTTAGGATCAAAGTTTAAGAACTTGATTGCCCAATATGCTTTGTGTTCCAATTCCACTAGAAGATGACATGCCTTACTATATAACAATTGGAATGGAGACAAAGTTGTAGCTGTCTTAAATGTTGTTCTATAAGCCCAAAAAGCTTCATCAAGCTTGTTAGACCAATCCTTTATGGAAGAAGATACTGTTTTTTCCAAAATCTTCTTAATTTCCCTGTTAGAAACCTCTACCTAACCATTAGTTTGAGGATGGTAGGTTGTTGCGACTTTATGTCTAACTCCATGGTGTTCTAAAACCTTTTGAAGCTGAGCATTACAAAAATGTGAACCTCCATCACTTATCAAAACTCTAGGAGTACCAAACCTAGTGAAAATATTTCTCTTAAGAAATTTGATCACAACTTTGGCATTAGCTTTTTGAGTTGCAGCTGCTTCCACCCATCTGAAGACATACTCGACTGCCAGTAAGATTTATTCATTTGAGAATGCTGATGGCAGTGGTCCTATAAAATCAATTCCCCAGCAATCAAATACTTCAACCTCTTGAATATTTTGCAACGACATTTCATGCCTTCCAGTAATAGCTCCAGTTCTTTGGCAACTGTCACAATTCTGAACATGTTCATGTGCATCTTTGAACAGAGTTGGCCAATAAAATCCAGATTGTAACACTTTAGTTGTTGTCCTTTCTCCATTGGAATGACCTCTATATGGTGAATTGTGACAATGCCATAGAATATTTTTAGCTTCATCTCTTATAACACATCGCCTTATCAAATTATTTGCACCAACTTTGAATAGATAAGGATCATCCCATACATAATGATTAACATCTTTGAAGAACTTTTTCTTTTGATGCCATCCAAAATCTTTAGGAACTACTCCTGCAACTTTAAAATTTTCCATATCTACAAACCATGGCCTTTCTTGAATTTCAAGGAGTTTTTCATCAGGAAACTCATCTATTACTTCTGATTCAAGTGCAGTTACTTCCTCATTTGCAAGTCTTGATAGGTGATCTACCACATTGTTTTCACTGCTCTTTTTATCTTTTATTTCTAAATCAAATTCCTGCAATAGTAGAATCTATCTTATTAGTCTTGGCTTGGAATTAGATTTTGTCAATAAGTACTTAATTGCAGTATGGTCAGTAAAAACAATTACTTTGGAACTAATAAGGTAAGATCTAAATTTTTCAAGTGCATACACTATAGCAAGTAATTATTTTTCAGTAGTTGTATAATTACTTTAAGCATCATTTAAGACTTTAATTGCATATTCTATCACATGAAAAAATTTCTCTTTTCTTTGCCCCAATATTGCTCCTACTGCATAATCACTAGCATCACACATCAGTTCAAAATGATAAAGTCAATTAGGAGCAGTGATTATAGGTGCAAAAATGAGTTTTTCTTTCAAATTCTTAAAAGCAATTAAACAATTTTCATCAAAACTAATAGGAGTATCCTTATTCAGTAAATTGCAGAGAGGTTTTGCAATCTTTGAAAAATCCTTGATGAATCTCCTATAAAAACCAACATGACCCATAAAACTTTTGATTCCTTTGATGTTGACTAGTGGAGGTAACTTTTCGATAATTTCAACTTTGGCTCTATCTACCTCAATTCCTTTGCTTGAAATTTTATGTCCTAAAACAATACCCTCTCTCACCATAAAGTGACATTATTCCCAATTGAGGAAAAGATTGGTCTCCACACACCGTTTCATTACAGTATCTAAATTCTTCAGACAAGAATTAAAAGTAGATCCATATACAAAAAAATCATCCATGAAGACTTCAATGCCCTTTTCTAATAGATCTGCAAAAATAGCAAACATGCATCTTTGGAAAGTTGTTGGAGCATTACACAATCCAAATGGCATCTTTCTATATGCAAAAATACCAAAAAGGACAAGTGAAAGCAGTCTTCTCTTGGTCTTCTAGATTTACTACAATCTGATTATAACCTGAATAACCATCTAGAAAGCAGTAATAAGCTTTGCCTGCCAATCTCTCTAGCATTTGACCCATGAAGGGTAATGGAAAGTGATCTTTTCTTGTGGCTTGATTGAGTTTTTTGTAATCAATGCACATCCTCCAACCTGTGACTATTCTTATTGGGATTAACTCATTTTTATCATTATGAATTATAACCATGCCACCTTTCTTTAGAACTACTTGTACAGGACTGACCCGGGCATTATCTGATATGGGATAAATCATCCTTGCTTCTAACAGCTTCTGAACTCCTTTCTTTACCACATCTTTCATAGTAGGATTTAAGCGTCTTTGAGGCTGAGCTACAGGTTTGAAGTCTAGTTCCATGTGAATTTTTTGCATACAATAAGAAGGGCTTATGCCTTTCAAATCAGATAAAGTCCATCCTATTACTCCTTTATTTGCCTTTAACACTTTCACTACTTCCTCTTCTTCTTCTGTTGTTAGAGAGTTGCTAAGAATGACTGGTTTCTCCTATTTTCTACCAAAAATACATATTTCAAATGGGTTGGTAACTGTTTCAATTCTAGCTTATGAGGTTGAGAAATTTCTCCTTTGATTAAATCTTGCTTTTGACTTGCATCATAAGGAATCTCTTTAGCTTTATCTAACTCTTCCACACAGTCTTGTATTTCTTTTCTTTCCCCTTCATCTATGTCTTCAATACTACCTATGATAGCTTTCATTAAAGGTTCAGTAGTCAAACATATTTTCTGAGTTTCAAGACAAATATCATCAATCGTGTCCACTTTGAAATACTTTTTCTGATCATTTGAATATTTCATTGATTCAAAAACATTAAAGCTTACTTCTTCTTCTTGAACACAAACATTAAATCTTTCTTTGTCTACATCAATTATAACTTTGGAATTTTTCATGAATGGTCTTCCCAATATTAAAGGTACTTCAACATCTTCTTCAATATCTATAACAACGAAATCTACTAGGAATAGAAATTTATCTACCTTTACCAATAGATCTTCAACTATTTCATGTGGTTATTTGATTGATCTATTAGTCAACTAAAAATTCATTCTTGTTGGTCTCACTTCTACATCTCCAATTTTCTTCAGTGTTGATAAAGGCAACAAATTAATACTAGCTCCAAGATCCAATAATGCCTTTCCAACAGTGAGATTTCCTATGGTAACTAGCAAAGTGAAACTCCCAGGAACTCTAGATTTCTGTGGTAATGATTTTTGAATTATTGCACTAAGTCCAGCTTCTAATTAAACTATCTCCTAATCATTGAATTTTATTTTATTTTTCAATAATTCCTTCATGAATTTAGCATATGTAGGAATTTGCTCTAAAGCTTCAGTAAACAGAATGTTAATTTGCAATCTTTTGAGAATATCCATAAATCGTGCAAATTGTCTTTCTTTGTCTTTCTTTGTAGGAACATGTGGATAAGGTACATCTTTTATAAGAACACTCCTCTCTTGTTTTTCACTTTTTAAATTTTTTTTTTCTATTTTCTCTCCAATATCTACAATATCTTCCTTATTCCTTCCTTGGCCTTCCTCACACTCAATCTGTTCTTTTTCAATCTCTCTCTTTTTTAGAACCTCCTCCTCAACAACTACCAATTCCTTTTCCTATAACTTTCCCACTTCTAGTAGTCATAGACTTGCAATGCTCCTTGGGATTGGTTTGTGTATTGGCTGAAAATTAACTTCCTTGATTATCAGCTAATTGTTTAGCCAGCAGCCCCACTTGTGTCTCTAAATTCCTTATTGATGCTTCAGTATTTTTCTAATTGGATAGAGAGACTGGCATGAACTTTTCAAAAGTATCCTCCAATTTTGATGTTCTCTCATGAATGGAAGGATAATGTGGTTATTGTTGATAAGGAGCTTGCCTGTTAGATGATCCAGCCTCTTGCTTCCATCTAAAACCTTGATTTGGATTATTCCTCCACCCTTGAGCCATGTTATTTGGATAGTTAGATGAAAAACCACCTTGCCTTCCTTGACTATTCATATACTGAACCTCTTCCTCTGATGGATTTTGATGTGAGCATTGTCCATTAAGATGATCTCCCTTGCAAAATCACACTTCAAAGCTTGATTTTGAACTAAAGAGAAATTTACTGCATGTAACTGTTGAAGCAGTTTTGACATTTGCTTGGTTAATGCCTCAATTTGTTGAGTTAAAATTTTATTTTGTGTTAAAATTGCATCTGAAGTACTAAGATCCAGCACACCTTTCTTTTGCACTGTATGTCTATCGTGTTGAGCTTGGTAATTTGTTGAGGCCAAGGCATCAATGTTCTTGTAGCTTGCTCTGCATCAACAGTCATCATTGTACCTCCTGCTGTAGCATCCAAGATCATTTTTGTATCAGGCCTCAAACCATTGTGGAATATGTACAACTGAACAATATCTTCAAAGCCATGATTATGAAACCTTCTTAACATCACTTTAAAATGCTCCAAAGCTTCACAAAAAGGTTCATCTTGCCCTTGCCTAAATGGGGAGATATCAGACTTGGCCTTGATATATCAAGAGAGTGGGAAGAATCTATGTAGGAATTTCTCTTCTACATCATTCCAGTTACTTAGACTCTGGTTTGGATGCGACTTTAACCATTCTTTTTCCTTGCCTGCCAATGAGAAAGGAAATAGATGCAGATAAATAGATTCAATATCATTTTCCTCGAAGCCCATGGTCCCAACCAACTCATAGAATGTGGATAGATGAGTATAAGGGTCTTCATGATCCATTCCAGTGAATTGATGACTACTGATTAAGCTAAGAAAAGTTGGCTTCATTTCTGATCATTTGGTTGCAGAAGGTATGACTATGCTAGAGAAATGCCTCAGTCCTTGTTGCATGGCATAGTCTCCCAATGTCCTTCTAGGTAGATTTTGTCTATCATAAGCCATTTGTAACTTTGTTTTATTGTGAGTTGAGAGTGTTGGAAGATTATCCTTTTGCTTGCCCTTGCTTCTTCTTTTCTTTTCTCTTCTTGCTCTAATTTTTTCTAGCTGTCTTTTCAATTTCTGAGTCAAATTCCAATTGATCTTCAAGAACTTGTCCTCATAATAGCATATATCTAAGACAACTCAAGCAAGGATTAACACATTATAAAAGAATAAGATCTAAATAATTATCTATTCACAAAGAAAACAAACTATTCACCATACTCAATAAGTTATACTTCATAAATTCTTAAAAGAAATTGTTCCCCGACAACGACGCCAAAAACTTGTTGACTTTTGTAGTGGCCAGACCTCAGACGTCGGCAGTATATAGTAGAGGTTGACGTGGTAGAGGTCAACATAGTAGGACCCATAGAGGGACCCTCAGAGATTACATGTTGTAGTAGCTAGACCTCGGATGTTGGCAGTGTACAGTAGAAGTTGACATGGCAGAGGTCGACACAGTAAAGCATTACATTAGTGAAAGCCTAATTCAAAGAGATACCTTGCATGCGGAATGTGTATAAGACATTTGGGTCTAGCACAAGTAGATTACCCCTAGGGGCGCCAATGTCCAAGAATGCTAGGGTTCTCAGAAAAAGCTGCATACAAGGCACGTGAGAAATTAGAGCACTTACAAGAACGGATTGGTCTCGTGGCGCTGCGACACATGTTGTAACCCTAGCGGTCATACCATTAGATACGCACTCCAGAAAAGGAATGTTGCCACGAGAGTTGCACTCTAAGAAAGGAATGTTGCCATGGGAGTTGCACTAAGACTGTGCGATAGTATCTCGAAAAGGTAACCCTAAATTCGCTAGAGGCAAGGCTTTAGCAAGAGAATATTAGCGGCAGGTTAACCTAGAAACAATTATATAAGGGGGGTAAACTCCAAGGAAAAGGCACGTTGTCTTCTACACAAGACATAGTTCTTACACACACATATTATAAGCTTAAGCACTTTTGCTTGTTTGATGTTTCTTGCCCTGTATTGACTTAAGCGTCGGAGTGCAGTTACAGGTAGGGTCCCCCTCTGTTTCAACGGAGCTACCCTTTGGAGAACCACCGCGAAGATAGGAGGAGCCACCTCCTGCCTTAGAGTCAATGACGGCTGAGTCAACGGGCGAGAACATTTGGCGCCCACCATGGGGCCGGTAAAACTAGGTCTCATCCACAGTTGTGATCAGAAATACTAGATGACATGAGGAATACTAGGCAAGCACTGCTGGAAGGGAGGAGGACGATCACGTAACCATGCAGTAACTCATGGGAACTATCCTTAACCTTCAGCAGGCATTTGCGGCATCCAGGGCTGACCAAGAAGGGGTTTTGGCTGATGTTCGTGCCTAACAAACCCTCAAACAGGATTAGTTCAGGGTTGAACTGGATGCATCGCTGGCAACCAATGAAGAGTTGCGTAGGGCTAACGAAGAATTGAGAAGGGGAATGGGAGAGCGCGCAACTGGAGAGACAGGCGCACCCACACCAGTCAAGGCGCGTCCCATGCCTTTCTCCCAGGCAATCCCTTCAACGTACATGGTCCCAAAGATCACCTTCACTGATGCTGAAGACCCCCAGGCTCCCATCATAGCTTTCCACACATAGATGATGATTTTAGGAGGGACCAATGCCATGCACTATAAGTAATTTATGGGAACGTTTTCAGGAACAACGCTGGATTGGTTCATTAGCCTCCTCGATGGACACATCACATCGTTCGACCAGTTCTCATCACTATTCAAGGAGCAGTTCATTGTCAACCAGGCTCCCCCTCCCATCTCCTTTGACCTTTTTGATGTGAAGCAATACCTGGGAAAACCAATGAAAGAATTCTTGAATCGCTTTAGGACATTTGTGGTAAAGTTACATACCAAAGACGAGGCCATGATGGTACACGCTTTCGGGAAGGGAATCTTATTAGGACCCTTCAGTGATTCCCTGATCATGTGTCAACCCAAGACTTTCAACGAGATTCGTCGTTGAGTTGTGGCCCACATCAGCGTAGAAGAGCAGGTAATAGAGAAGTGCGTGAGGGTCGATCTATCCAAACACTGTGCGGCAGGTCGCATTCAACCTATGAGGGTGCATGAGGTCACAATAGGGAAGAAGGCCAAATCGACGCCCTATGAGTCGAAGAAGCCTAGGCCCACTAGGCACAGCTTTAGAGTAGACCTCAAGAACCTGATCGTCATTCCCAAGGTGGCTAGCAGACTAAAGTTTCCTCAGAAGACTGACAAGAGACTGGGACCCAGCAAAGACAAGTGGTGTGATTTCCATCAGACGCATGGTCATAGTCTAGGCAAGTACTTAGTGCTAGGACACCAACTTGATGAACTGGTAAGAAACGATTTTCTAACAGATTACTTGCTAGAACCACAGGAGACCCTAGCAAAGATGGCCCCAGCAGGAGACCAGGGGCACGAGATACCCATCCATGGAGAGATCAATACCATCTTTGGAGGGTTCTCAGAAGGAGGATGTACTGCCTCTCAGCGAAGGAAGTACGCCAGAGGGGTAATGAATGTCGAGAAAGGGGAAGCTTACCAGTTCCTAGAACCTGACCTCGTCTTTACGAAGGTTGACCACTTGGATGTGGTCCCAAACAAAAATGACCCAATGGTAATTTCAGTGGTGACGATAGGAAGGAAGGTACACCGAATCCTCGTCGACCAAGAAAGTTCGACGGACGTAATTTTCTGGCCGACCTTCAACAAGCTGCAGTTATCCTTTGACCAGTTGAGGCCTTACGATGGCTGTTTATATGGTTTTGCGGGAGACCAAGTGGAGGTCAGAGGCTACGTCAAGTTAAGAACAACATTCACAGATGGCAATGCGTCTCGCACTGTCAACATCAAGTATCTTGTGGTAAATGCTCCTTCTGCTTATAACATTCTTTTGGGCAGGCCAACTTTGAACAGATTGGGAGCAGTACCCTCAACAAGGCACATGAACATGAAGCTACCCTCACTTGATGGAACGGTGATCACCATCAAGTCTAACCAGAAGACGGCTAAGAAGTGTTATGAGAACAACCTCAAGACGAAGAGAAGGGTGTGCTCTATCAGTAGTCGCGCACCCATAAATGAAGGAATTTTCCGTGAAGAGGTCGCCCCAAAGAGGCGAACCAAGCCAACAGAAGAGGTCATTGAACGAGTGATTAGGGGCAAATAGTTAAAACTTGGTAAGTCCTTGAGTCAGGAAGCGTAGGACCAGGTCGCTGGGGTCTTGGCCCGACATCTGGACGCCTTCGCGTGGACTGCCTCAGGCATGCCAGGTATTGACCCCAACTTCTTGTGCCATCATCTTACCATGGACCCATAGGTCCACCTGTACGCCAGAGACGCAGAAAGTTCAATGAGAAGCGACACGTCATCAGGCAAGAAACCCAGAAGCTGTTAGAGGCTGGTCACATCAGGGAAATCCAATACCCTAAGTGGTTGGCCAATGTGGTGTTAGTAATGAAAGCCAATGGCAAGTGGAGGATGTGCGTTGACTTCACGAACTTGAATAAAGCCTGTCCCAAGGACTCCTACCCATTACCCAACATTGATGCCTTGGTGGACAGCGCATCAGGATGCAAACTCCTCAGCTTCTTGGCTACATTCTCTGGATACAACCAGATCCGGATGCACACCAGAGATGAATGCAAGACAACATTCATCACAGAGCTCTCAAGTTATTGTTACAAAGTGATGCCTTTCAGATTGAAGAACGCTGGAGCAACCTACCAGAGACTGATGGATAGGATACTCGTCTCTATGATAGGGTGAAATGTGCAGGCATACGTAGATGACATGGTCGTCACCTCCCAAGAGAAGGACCAGCATGTCGCTGACCTGGAAAAGCTGTTTAACACCATAGCAAGGTACAAGTTGAAACAAAACCCAGAAAAATGCGTGTTTGGGGTTGAAGCAGGAAAGTTCTTGGGCTTTTTGCTGATAGAGCGTGGAATAGAAGCAAAAGCCAAGAAGTGTGTGGCAATCCTGGCCATGAGGAGTCCGGTCTCAGTGAAAGAGGTACAACAGTTGACAGATCGGGTGGCTACCCTGTCCCAGTTTGTTTCAGCAGAAGGGGACAAGGGCTATCCTTACTTCCAGTGTTTAAAGAGAAATAACCGGTTCGTATGGACTGATGAGTGTGAGGAATCATTCCTCAAGCTGAAAGAGTATCTGGGTAGTCCCCCAGTGTTATGCAAGCTATTGTCAGGTACCCCACTCTACCTGTACTTTGCCATCATGAAACGGGCGATTAGTTCAGTCCTGATCTAGGAGCAGGACCAGGTGTAGAATCCCATTTACTTTGTTAGTAAGGTCTTGTAGGGACCTGAGGTACGCTACCAAACTATAGAGAAGGCAGCGCTAGCTGTAGTATTTTCAGCATGGAGGCTCCGCCATTATTTTCATAGTTTCACTATCATTGTGATGACGGACCTCCCCATTCACAAGGTCTTGCAGAAACCTGATGTAGCAGGAAGGATGGTCTGCTGGGCAATTGAGTTATCTGAATTTTGAGATGCAGTTTGAGCCCAAAGGGCCAATCAAGGGCCAAGTTTATGCTGATTTTGTAGTGGAACTGTCCTCAGAAGCCACACAGCAGGGAGAGGCAGACTTCAGGTGGGTCCTCTCAGTAGATGGGTCGTCGAACCAGCAAGGCAGCAGTGTCAGAGTGATGTTGGAGGGACCAGGTAGGGTCCTGATCAAGCAGGCCTTGTGTTTCGCCTTCAAAGCTAGTAACAACCAGGCAGAATATGAGGCTTTGATCGCGAGAATGCTACTAGCTAAGGAGATGGGTGCAGAATGTCAGTTGGCCAAGAGTGATTCATTGCTGATAACAGGGTAGGTGGTAGGTGAGTACCAGGCCAAGGACCCCCAGATGACTGCTTACCTCGAGTATGTGGAGCTCCTAAAGAGAACTTTCGTAGCGTTTGAGTTCCTGCATGTCCCCCGAGAACATAATGCCAGAGCTGATTTACTAGCAAAACTCGCCAGCTCAAGCAAGGGGGGCAGGCAGAGGACAGTCATACAGGAGACTCTTAGAGCACCTTGAACAGCCATAGACAACATGGGTGACGTTCAAATGATAGGTGTTTTAGAAGAAGGGAAAAGAAGTCATAGATCGCTAACCTAGGAGACGCTGAAAACACCCTGTATAAACGCATATGGTCCGCTAGAGGAGAGGTCGTCCTAGGTTCACCTACTCGAAAAGGAGGAAACCTAGATGACCCCTTACAGACGCTATCTAGCTGGCAGAGTGCTCCCCATGGACCCGATGAAGGCCAAAATTTTGAAGAAGAACGCAGCTCGCTACATTTTGATTCATGGTAAGTTGTTTAGGCATGGTTACACCCATCCTATCTTGACCTGTGCAAGCGGAGCGTATTGTACCCGTATCATGTCTGAGCTCCATGAAGGCATGTGCGGAAGCCACATCGGCGGCCGAGCTGTGTCATACAAAGTCGTTCGAGCTGGATACTACTAGCCAACTATGAGAGAAGATTGCATGAGATATGCACAACAGTGCAAGAAGTGCCAGTAGCACGCCGACTGACATAATGCGCCTCCAGAGGGATTGAGGTTGATCCACAACCCATGGCCCTTCCACACCTGGGGGATTGATATCCTGGGGCCTTTTCCTTTAGCAGTTCGACAGATGAAGTACCTTGTAGTGCCCATAGAATACTTTACCAAGTGGATTGAGGCCGAGCCAGTGGTGCAAATCATAGCTCACAAAGTCCAACACTTTATGTGGAAGAATATAGTTTGTCATTTTTGAATCCCAAAATATTTGGCGTCTGACCACGACACCCAGTTTGTAAGCCAGCAGTTGGGCAAGTTGTGCATAGAGCTCGGCATCAAGCAGGTATTTGAGTCAGTCGAGCACCCTCAGACTAATGGGCAGGTCGAATCAGCTAAAGAAACTTGGGCAGAGGAGGTTCCCAGGATTGTGTGAGCATATCACACCACCCCACAGTCCACTACCAAAGAAACACCCTTTAGCTTGGTGTATGGGTCAGATGCTATGATTCCCGTAGAAATCCAGGTGAGCTCGCCTCACTTTCAGAACTTTGTGGCTGAAGAATCTAACGAGGAAAGAAGAGTGAACTTAGATCTGCTAGATGAGGTCAGAGAAGAGACCCGCATCAAATCTGAAGCTTTAAAGAGAAAGATAGAGTATAAGAATAAATCCAAGCTTAGACCTCGACAATTCCAGGTAGTTGACTTGGTGATGCGAAAGGCTCATACCTACCAGCTAGAGAAAAAGTTGTCTCCCAAGTGGACTGGTCCATTCCGTGTGAGAGAGGCCCTTGGGAACGGGGCATACAGGCTGGAGACCTTGGAAGGTGGGGCAATTCCCCGTACCTGGAACGGTGCCAACCTCAAGTTCTATTTCAGTTAATTACATTGTATTTAGATTTCATTTAGTTGCATTCAGTTAAATTGTATTTCAGATGTATTCAGTTAAGTGGACACTCTTTTTTCCTACGGGGTTTTTTAACGAGGTCCCCCAGTAAAAAAAAAGAATTAAGAAAGACATATTTTTTCTTAGCAGAAAGTGAACCTCTCCCTTGTCTTATACGCCAAGGATGAGAGTAGTATAGTTCCATTGTGAAAGGTCTTCCTTGGCTTGTCAGTCGAGGTCGACACAGTGAAAGTCCTCTTCCTTGTCTTTGTACAACAAGGTTGAGGCAAGTAAAAGTTCTTCCTTGGCTTGTCAGTCGAGGTCGACATAGTGAAAGTCCTCTTCCTTGTCTTTGTACAACAAGGTTGAGGCAAGTGAAAGGTCTTCCTTGGCTTGTTAGTCGAGGTCAACACAGTGAAAGTCCTCTTCATTTTCTTTGTACAACAAGGTTGAGGCAAGTGAAAGGTCTTCCTTGACTTGTCAGTCGAGGTCGACACAGTAAAAGCCCTCCTCCTTGTCTTTTTACCGCAAGGTCGAGGAGAGTGTGAGGTCTTCCTTGACTTGTTAGCCAAGGTCGATACCAACGAAGTTTCCTACCACGACTAACACGCCAAGGCAAAAGCCAGTGATAAGATTGAATTAAGCAGTTGTTATGATGTTTGGGCAGAAGCGATGATGGGGTGCTTTCGAGTTGACAAGATCGCCTTAGAAACAGATACGAAAACGAAGAAGAATATATACCAATCAATGCAGGTCCATCAGATAAAGGTCATACAAGTCCATCATGAGTTAAGAAGGCCACACAGATGCAAAGACAGTGTTGAAAGAAGAAGCATTGCATAATTATGTTCGCTCGTACACAAAAATATAAGAGTTATAAAGAAAAGGTTGAGACATTGAAGAATAAATTCATTAAAGATGGAATGTACAGATAATTACAAAGTTTTACAAAGAAAAAGGAAATCAAGAGTCTACAGGGGCCTTCACCAGTTGCCCATCAACAATGACCTTTGTTAGGCTAGTTTGGGAAAGATCTACCCCAAGATGCACGTAGGCAACCTAGGCGATGGCGTCCCCACAACCTTCACCATAGGCTTCAGCTGCCTCGTTGGTGAGATCATCGATGGTCTTCTGAAAGAGCTCCTCCTTGCAAGCCATTTCCTCCCTTAGTTGGCCCATTTCCTTCCGTAGCTTACCCAGCTCCACCTCCCGTTGGGCCAAGTCTTCCTTCCTCTGCTCCAACTCCTCAGCAGCCTGGGCCATGGCCTCATCCTTGCCACCCAGCTCTTTCTTTAGGTCCTCCACAGAGAGGCGAAGGTTGTTGTTTCTTACATATAACCGAAGGGCCTCTTGCGATTTTGAAAACAAGAGGTCCTTGGTTTCTTTGTCAGCCTTGCGAAGCTCAACCACCTCCAAGGTGAGTCCCGTTAGACGACGCTCCGCCCCAGTAGCCGCGAGGACTCTTCATTCAATCTCTTCCTAGGCCCTCCATACCTTGGTGAGAAGGAGATTGGACCCAACAAGAGCCTCCCTAAAGCTCTTAGCCACTTGTTCCGCGAGAGAACCCACCTCCATGCTCTTCAGATCCTTCTGAGCTTGGGTGGACTTTAGGACCTGTTGGAGGAATGGAGAAAGGGCAGTGGGAGGACCCCATGCTCCACCCTCAGAGGCAGTCTCCCCCGGCCCTCTTCAGCATTAAGGGGAGAGGAGGCGCTGGGTAGGCACTCCCTGAAAGAAGGGGTCCCCCCATCCTCTGAGCTTGAAGCCACTTGGATGGCAACCTCGCCCTTGTGCTTCCTCTTGAAGACCAGGCTAGAGCAGGTGTCCTCGTCATCAAAGGGAGTTGCCTCAGTGGCCATGGCCACGCCCTAAGACCTCATGATGTAGGAATGACTTAGAGCAAGCAGGAGAGAGAGGACGACGGTGGAGGAGCCAGCAGTAGTGGTGAGGCCAGCACCACCCCTCTTTACAGCCAGACGCCTCTTACTATCGGCACCAATCGTCATGCCTACAACAAAACAGAAAGACTCAGTTAGCAACAGGTAAAGGGTAAATAAAAAACAGGCATATGTAGAACAAACAATGATCATCAAAGTAAGAAGAAAGGTACCAATATAACCCTTCAAGGCCTTAGGGCTGTATTAATTCTTTATCAAGTCAGTGGTGCTAAATACAGTTTGGAGGCCAGAAAGGAACTCGCACACCTCTCAATCTTTGGGATGCAAGTCTTGGAGACTCTTAGGCTTCGCCAGTGTGGGTTTCTCAACTCAATACAGGGGAAACCCATCTAGGAGGGTGGGGTTACAGTCGTTGCAGCAAACTTTGAAGAATTTTTCCTTGAAGCCCTTGTAGGATTGCTGGAAAAGAGTCAGCAGTGCTCTTCCAGCAACCCCGTTGATGCTCACCCACAAGTTCTTCCCCGAGCTCTTGGTCTCGAAGAAGTATAGAAAGGCGTCCACGGAGGAAAGGTGGCCAAAGTGTTCGCACAGGATGGCGAAGGCCCTGACGAAGGCCCAACCATTGGGATGGAGTTGGTCGGGGGCGACGTTCATTTCAGTTAACAGCTCCCGCTCAAAGCCAGTGAGAGGAAGGCAGAGGAGGACCTTCTTGAAGACCGTCGAGTAGATGAAATAGAACGGACCCTTCTGGCCTCGTCATAGCACACCAGCTCCCCCACCTTGCAGGGGGTCACCCATACGAAGTTATCGTGTTCTTTCGTGAAGATACGGGAGGGGTGGCAGGTCTCGCTCTTCCTATAGTCCACTTTACTCTTGGAGGTAGTGAACACGGATACCTCCTTCAGAAGTCCGCTGGAAGCCCAGGGTTATAGCGTTTGGTAGTGAGTAGGAGGAAGAGCTACGGTTGTTGGTGGAGTCGAAGGTTGGGGTGAGTTGGATTCATCCATGGGTTGGGGTGAGTTAGACTGATCCATCGTATGAAGAAATGGCTAGAAACAAGGAAAAGAAAAAGAAAGGTGAGGTTCAGAATGGGAAGAACGCGTGCATCTCAAAGAACACAACGAAGCAGAAAAACAGAGAACGAGGAAATGTAAAATGCGAGAATCGTAAACAGACCCATGTAGTTATGGCACATTAAAAGACATTGCAATAGTAGAAATGAAGACAGAAATGGAAAAAAGAACGTACCTTTAAGTGATTCTGGTTGTAGATGATGAGGTATTGAGAAGGGAAGTAGAGTGCTTGAGAAGCGGAAACGTTTGAAAAAATAAGCAAGAGAGGGAATGAAATAGTGAAGGGTGTATGGGGACAAAGGGTTTAACGTATAGGGGAAGTGTACGCTCAAGAAAAAGTGTGGTGGGAGGTCACCGCGAGGCACTGTGCGCGTCCAATCACTTAGAGCTACCTCAGTGCCACGTAGGTCGCCAGGAATAGCAGTTAGGCTTTTCGCTGAAGCAAGCTCCAGCTTGAGCCTGGGGGGCTTGTGCAGTGGCCAGACTTCGAACGTCGACAGTATATAGTAGAGGTCTACGTGGCAGAGGTCAACACAGTAGGACCCACAGAGGGACCCCCAGAGATTACATGTTGTAGTAGCCAGACCTCGAACGTCGGCAGTGTACAATAAAGGTTGACGTGGCAGAGGTTGGCACAGTAAAGTATTACATTAGTGAAAGTCTGATTCACAGAGATACCTTGCATGTGGAACGTGTATAAGACATTTGGGTCTGGCACAAGTAGATTACCCCTAGGGGTGCCAATGCCCAAGAACGCTAGGGTTCTTAGAAAAAGCTGCATGCAAGGCACGTGAGAAATTAGGGCACTTACAAGAATGGATTGGTCTAGCGGCGTTGGAACACAAGTTGTAACCCTAGCGACCATACCGTTAGATGCGCACTCCAGAAAAGAAATGTTGCCACGAGAGTTGCACTCTAAGAAAGGAATGTTGCCATAGGAGTTGCACTAAGACTGTGCTATAGTATCCCGAAAAGGTAACCCTAAATTTGCTAGAGGCAAGGCTTTGGTAAGAGAATGCCAGCGGCAGGTTAACCTAGAAACAATTATAAAAGGGGGGTAAATTCCAAGGTAAAGTCACGCTGTCTTCTACACAAGACATAGTTCTTACACACACATATTATAAGCTTAAGCACTTTTGCTTGTTTGATGTTTCTTGCCCTGTATTGACTTGAGCGTTGCAATGCAGTTACAGGTAAGGTCCCCCTCTATTTCAACGGAGCCACCCTTTGGAGAACGACCACGAAGATAGGAGGAGTCACCCCCTGCCTCAGAGTCAACGACGGCTGAGTCAACCGGCGAGGACAACTTTTCTTGGCAAATATACCGAATCAACTATAATATAGTACTATTTAAAGTATGAATGTTGAATCCACAAGGAACAATTCTAATTAAGATGTTATGTTATAAAACGCATCGAGTATAGAAAATATTTGTGAGAACTTATTCATAACCAAATTAATGATTTCACCAGAAATAATTCAAAGTTTAAGATTTGATTCAACAAGTAACGAAACTAACTTATCAAATATAGATAAAAATACTTGGGATTGAATGACTTCTATCTCAGTCATCTATATTTTGGAATAATACCATATATAATACTCAAAACTACTTATTCTTGATGTTGTAATTTGAAGTCATTCACCTTGATTCCTCACAAATGAAATTCATAAGATAATTTCTCAAACTTTGATTCCTCATATATCTAACAAATCATCCAGCTTTATGAACAAAATTATAGTGCAATTAATAACCTGAAATCTATTCCTAGCATTACAAGTTATCAAATATTTTCGTCTATTTCAGATCCCTAAAAATACTTTTCAGTTAAATTTAAGGATCAAAATCAAGACTCCATTGATAAGATAGAATCTAGGAATAAGCATGAAACGAAAATACCAAGAACAAGTAGAAAAGAAAATATTATATATCTATATATATATATATATATATATATATATATATATATATATATATATATATATATATACACACACACATATATATCATCAAAAATACATTTGATCAGAGTAGATTACATTCAATCCCAAGTTTGAAAGCACTTAGCCGCTCATGACAGCTTCTCCAATCTTCATTCCTTATCTGAATTGCATAAGAAGGGTTTATTTGAGCAATTTTTTCTCCTAAGAACAGAGTTTTCTTCTTTTTCTCTCACTAATTTCCCTAAAATCTCTCTTCACCTTCCTGTTTCAACTCTGTTACAAACTTTATTTAATGAAATCTAACTCAAGCGAGCCAATCTAGCTTAGGCTAGATCTTTCGGTGTTATTTTAGCTTGGGCGAGCAATTCTAGCCTAAGCTAGTTTAGTACTGCACCATTAACTTAATCTGGATAATTTTAGCCTGAGCTAAATCTTCTAGCTTGAGCGAGATGTTTCCTTTAAATTTCCTTCTTTACTTCTTCTTATGATCCAATTTATAACTCTTTGCTTTCTTTCTTTCTAATGCTTCACATTCATCTGAAATTTACACAAAATTGGGATTAAATTTCTTCATTTATTTCCTGGTTCAAAATATATAATCAGATTCAATAATTCTCAGGGTAATTTTTTGACATTAAGCAACAATTAAGTTTCAAAGTGTTCAATTTTCTCAATTATAAATACTACTCATTGACACTTATCAAAACCTAACTCTAATGAACTTGTTAATGATCTAATAACAAGATAAGAGACTCAAAAACATAAAAATAAGAGCACACAAAAGGCATAAAAAGACTCAAACCACACGGATATTCATTGTAAAACAAGAAAACAAAAATCAAACAAAGGACACCTTGATTTTATGGCATATATGTAAATAACATGACTTTAGACAACTAAAAATGGATCATAAAATAAAAATGAAACCAACATAAACTATTTTTACCAAAAGAAAATGAAAGAAGACAAAATTCAAAAGCACACAAGATAAACTAAAAAATAACTCTTAAACACCAATATAGATGGTTGAAGAAAGAACAAGCTAGTTGAACCGATTAAACCAAACAAACAACAAAAAAAATGGTAGAACTAAAACAAAAAAAGAATCAAGACATGAAAAACATGTAAAAATTAAGAACAAATTTTTTGAGAACTTATCTCTTGAAGAACCATGAACCTAATGCTCTAGATACCACTTGATGCAATCCTAGCTTGCATTGCTATGAGTCTTTTTTTTTTTTGTATTTTGGGTTGGAAATTTGGTGGGATTTGGTGGCTAAAATGACTAAAAGAAATTATGAAGTATTGATGTATAAAGAATGATAATGAAGCTTAAGAGAGGTTAGGCCAACTCCTAAGAGGTTCCTTGTTAAAACGCTTAGAAATAAGGCTAGCAAAAAGTGAGCTAGGGCTAAAATTTTGGCAGCAATTCAATAGTCTATTCAAAGGTCATTTACAAAAGGGGTAGCACTTGTATTTATAGTGCTATGGATAGGCAAGGTGCAAGTTTTAACCCTAAAAACTCCCCACTCATAGAAGGACAAGTGACTCTCTCTAATTGGGGCAAATCCTCTCAAATTAGAGGTTGACAAGTGTCCTCCTCTAATTGGAGAGAATCCTCTCCATTCCCATGAAGACAAACGTCCTTCTGATATTGATGGGAATCCTCTCCCTTAAGAAGATGCCATGTAGACTTTCATGCCTTCCTTGCCACTCCATGCTTTCTATTTGTACTCTAGTAATTTATTTGTGCACCCTACATGCTCTAGAGTTGCATTGGGTCCAAAGAGGCCCAATTGTAACTCTAGCTAGACTCTTTCTTTTTCTATTTACACCTTACTCTAATTGGTCCAATACATGGCCCATGAAAATTGGTCCAAAACATGGCCCAAGACAATGGCCGAAATACAAGCCCAAAATAAAGCCTATATTACTTTGTACAATTTTATAATACTAGGAAATTTAGAAGAAAAGTAACAAATAAAGTTTTTTGAACTCCTTCTTTTTCCTCCATTCTTCTAGCCATAGCCCTAGTTAAAGGCCTAATATGTGTCCTTCCGAATGGTCCTCCATAAGTTTTTCAACCGGAGACCAAAAATTTTCACCAACAGATCCTCCGTGAATGCGACAAATCCCCCACCGCAGGTCACTTAGGTTTAAAACCCACATTGGCGTGAGTAGTCGCCTCCTTCTACTAGCCAGGATGTACCAATGACATCAAGACCTTCATACAACGTTGCTTCACATTCCAACACAACAAGTACCTACCAAAAAAAACTCATGTGTTAATCCAACCTCTGCCAATACCAGCTCAAGTTTGGGAAGACTTATCCATGGATTTTATTACACACCTACCTTCATCCGCAAGGCACACTGTCATTTGGGTATCTTTGACCGCCTCACAAAATACGCTCACTTCCTCATGCTTCCAACCCACTACACAACTCAGAGCATTGCACATAGATTCTCTAGCAAAATTTGTCGCCTTCACGAGATCCCCAAATCCACCGTTTTTAACCATGACCCCATTTTTATTAGCAACCTTTGAAAACCTGTTTCAAGCACAAGGAACAACCCTCAAGTTCAGTTCATCAAACCACCCCTAGACAAATGGTCAAACAAAAGTGATAAACAGAGGATTAGAAGCATACCTTCGCTGTTTTACCAATGACCACCCCAACTCATGGTATCACTTTCTCCACCTTGCAAAATTGTGGTACAATACATCACATCATTTGGCCATCGAAACATGACCCTTCACTGCGCTTTGTGGTTGTCCACCACCATCCATTTTGGACTTGCTACATACCCCACGCTCCGACACCATCGTCACCGAGCTCTTCCACCAAAACACCATCATCTTACACGAATTAAAGAAGCATCTCCCGTGCACACGCCAACGCATGCGTGACAGCGCCAATCGCCATCGCTCCAACGTGTCCTTCAACGTCAACAAATGGGTGTGGGTCCGTCTCCAACTGTATCGACAATACTTCATGGAACGTGCCTCTTCACCTAAGCTCGCGCCATGCTACTTCGGCCCGTATCGAATCCTCCATTGTATAGGCACAGCGACATATGAACTCCAACTGCCAGCAACTTCGAAGATCCACTTCGTCTTCCATGTGTCGTTACTTTGAAGCTACAAAGGCCCCCCCAGCCTCACTGATGGAAAAACGCTCTTCTTCTAATAGTGATCTTTGTAATTTCTTCTTTGGATGATGATGAAGGAGATCTGAGGAGCAGAAGCATTACAAAAACTCAAGAGGACTTTCCATGGATTGAAGTGGAGTTAGGAATTTATGAGAGTGAGAGGTGAGGCCAACTCACTAGGAAAGAGACTCCTATTTATAGGAGAAAGTCTCTCAAAACTTCTCAAATGAGAGTGTGACAAGTGTCACCACCTTATTGGTGCAAATCCTCTCCATTGAGGAGAAGACAAGTGGAGCCTCATGCCTTCCTTGCCTACATTTCTATTTGCACCCCTCTTTTACTGTTTTACACTTTACTTTCGTTTCTATTTGCATCCTTCTCTACTTTGGCCCAAAAATTTTTACAAGGCTAAGAAGAAGAAAAAGACTCCACAAACTCTTCATTAAAGCTCGATCTTCATCTATCTTTTTGGCCAAAAGTTTCAAGGTTGGATAGTTTCCATCACTCACACCCTTCAAACTCAAATGCAATCTCTTTGCCCAGTGAAAATAACTTTAACTCAAGCTCCCTCTCACCTAATCCCCTAACTGCACCACCCTTTCTATCCAATGACCATCAACCACGTCAAAAGTTGCTATTGAAAAGTGACCTCAAGCCCCTCTCCCACTCAACAATCCAAAATGCTCTACTTATATAACCTAACTCCTAACCCTGATATTCAACCCGACCAACCCACAACTCCCAAGCCCAACCCAATACAATATCCCTACCCACTTTGAGGACAAAGCGTCTCCACAAGAGAAAGAAAATGTTAGAGCAATGGGTCCCCGAGACAGCAGGCCTACTAGGCAAAAGGATCGGTCCTCATGGATCAAAGACTATGTTTAGTAATATACTAGGAGAAGTGTCATGTCTAATGTTTGTTGTTGAGACTTAGGATCCAATAACTTGAATCAGCCCAAATTATCTCCTATTAAGGTGATGAGAAATGTAAATAAAGACATGAAGAAAGTTATCTTAACCCAAAGTAGAATATTCAGACCTTAGTATTTATCTTGGTAGGCAACAATAGCCGCAACCTATCACATAGCGCTAGACGCAAGACGCAAAGCTAGATGCTACGTAACACCGCTCATTATTTTCTATTTTCTTATTCAACAACTTGGTAAGAAATGGGCGCAACACCAAGTAGCAGAAAAGCACAAAAAAATGGAATATACCTCTGACAGAAGGGTCTTTCACTAGGAGAAGCAAATGGAATCAGCAACACAAACATTGCCCAATTGTAGAAGTCACTTATTGTGGCTGCACTTACAGCCACTCTACGTAGCTCTGTACAGAGGATCTTAAGATCAGCAAGAAGGTTAACGAGGACAGGGAAGTTTGTGAAAGAGAACCAAAGCCCAGAATAAATATGCGCTGTGTGTTGTAAACTGACGTGTCAAGGTTAGAACCCTTGTAGAGAGCTTGAGCCATAGAATATATTGCAGCCCCAAACAACATTGGAAAGATGGAGCCAGCCATACAATAGTTGTAGCCAAGAAGTGCTTTTGGAGATGTCACAAATGTAAACACTATTGTTCTTGCTAGTAGTTGTGGACATAGCACTAAAACTGCCTACATTACCAACAAAGTATAAAAGATAATACATTCTATAATACCCACAAATTATGGGAAGAATTGAAAGTTTTGCAAAGAAAGACAATCGTGCAACCAATTTTTAGATAGAACGCACTTCTTCGAACATATATGTTATTACCAGTTAAATTTATAAACAATACTAATGTTAATTATTAAATAAGAATTTAGTATAATTTTATGACATCAAAAAAGTTTTAACAAAAACAAAATAGTTTAAAAGATTGATTTGAGAGTTTTTGTTGCTGGCTAGTATTTTTTTTTTGAGCAATGATGACACTGTATAATTAACAAGCCTTCCTTCATATAGTTTGAATGTAAACTTGCTTAATATATATAGTACCAAATGGTTTTGCACGAAATATATTTCGTACTTGTTTTAATAGAAACTCTCTCTTGGCGTTCCGCTGATTCGAACGTAAGTACTCCGATAATGCATGCATATATAACTATAAAACAAAGAAAGAAGGAATGATTACGTAAAATTTTGTATGTAGAATCAATTATATATAAAAGAAAAGAACTTGAATGCAAGAAATGGTGGTTATTAATTTAAAGTTTTCATGAAAACAATTAACATCACAGTATTTAAGAACTTGTAAAATGAAAAGAGAGAAATGAGTGCACTTGTAAGAAATTCAGCAACAAAATGTGGTTGAGTGAAAGTTCTTATAATGCGTGCGAGAGAGACAATGAAAAGCAATAGAAGGGTAAGTTGTGGAAGGAAGAATGGTAATATGTTTTCACATTTCCAAATAGGATTGGGATTATCTACAATAAGTTGGGACTCTATTGTGTCACTTGTAATATCATTTACATTTTCTTCCAAATTTTGCTTTCTCCTCTCTTCTCGTTTCACAAATTATTGTCATATATATTTGTCGCCAACATTATCTATTTGATCAATCAATTAATGATGGAAAGGAAGAATAATAAAGGAAATCAGTGGAGGGAACCAAAAAAATTATAAACACAGTCATGTGGGGAGTTATGTTGCTATGTTTTCTTGTCTTCGATCACGAGCAACTGCTTAACTGATTTCCTATTTTTGTTCGACGCAAGTACTTCACAAAAGTTTTCATTCATTTCTGCCAAAGTTTCTTTAATTGCCCAGTTGATGCCAGACCAGGATGGTATCTTTTTGGATAATAAGTTGTTAAGAAAATTAGGCAATGATTGTTTAACGTACAATTTATTTACTGTGAAATACATACGATAAAACTAGTGTTTACGTTTTTTGTACAAATTAAACTTTAAGATAATTATATTTGAATCGTATAAAAAATTACTTTCTTACAGTAGATAAAAGGTAAAACAGATTTAACATAATGTGACTGGGTAAAGAAGTATTGTTATAACTAAATTTTGAATAGAGATGAGTGAAATTACTAGGACAATATAAGCTGATATTAAAATAATAATAAGAGATCATTTTAATTTATTTTAACGGAAGATTAATGAAAATATACTTGTAAAAAATATAAATTACTCTAATATTGACTGGTACTTGTGGCTTTAAACTACGTGATGTATCATATTGGAATACTCATTCAAAATGATTATTCAATGAGTTTACTTTTTAAAATTATTTTGAAGTGTGAGTTACTAGTTTTAGTATCAAGTGAAAGGCACAAGACTTATAGCGTGTTTGGTTCCAGGGATGGTATTGTTGTCGACGACAGAACTCTCAGTATCACTCCGTTTGCTTCCAGCGTTGCATGCGAGTGAGGGAGGAGGTGTAGAGAAAGTAGAACAGATTTGCCATCTTCGACAAAATGAAGAGAAAGTAGAGCGAGTGTCACGTCATAAGTAAGAAGTTACCCTTCTAGCCTTCCTTTTTTCTTCCATGCCACGACAAAGGACTCCTGCATGGGCACTGTTCATGGCTGTGTAGATTCGTCTGTGAGATTCCTCACTTTGGCTCAGGAATCGTTTGACCATGGTGGAAGCCTGTGAGTGAATGCAGTGGAGTGAATGCAGTGGTTGAGGAGTAGTTGTGCCATAACTTCCTTCTTCACTCTATAAAACTATGCCTAGAGGTTTCAGTTCACTCATCAAGCAACGCAAGGTCTTCCTCACATGCAGTGATTCCTACATTGGTTAAGTGATTCCTACACTGGTTAACTGGGCTTCAGGAGACTCCTAAGGCATCACTGTGTGGCTGTGCTTCGTTCATCTCAGATAAGACTTTTCTGCATTTCAAGTATAGCATAATCGATTAGGTCTGAAAAATGGGTGCCTACATAATCGATTATACACTTAAAAGTACTGGATAATCGATTATGCATATGCAATAATCGATTATTTGTGAATTTGGAGGCACATAATCGATTATGTATGTAGTTTAGAATGCAACATAATCGATTATGTGATTTGGATAATCGATTATGTGTAGTTTATGCCTAGTTGAATAATCGATTATGTGGGTAATTTTCTTTGGCTAATTGATTATGTGAGATTTTGAACTTGCAGCATAATTGATTATGGTTCTTAAAACTTTGGATAATCAATTATGTGAGATTTTGAACTTGCAGCATAATTGATTATGGTTCTTAAAATTTTAGATAATCAATTATGTGCTTTTTTGAAGGGAAGTGATAATCAATTATGTGATTGGTTTTCCAGATTTTTTGATTTTTTGAATTTTTTTTAATATTTTTCCAGGCACACTTTGATCTTGCTTGACACTTGCATTGTGGTTTTGTTTTGCTCTCTTGAGGTATGTGTGGTTTATTTAAAAATATATATTTTATTTATCTTTAAATTTTGTTTGAATGTTTATTATGTTTGGAATGGAATTCGTTTAAATCATGTTAAAATAGTTATTTTTATTAATTAGCTTATAAATTTATATATTTTATATTTATATATATATATATATATATATATATATATAATGATTTAAAGAATCATAAATAATATTAAAATTATCTACATAAATTAACTTAAGTAACAAAATTAATTTCAAATAATAAAATGAAAAATAATAAATTATACTTACATTTATAATTATATATTTAATTATTTTATTGAATTTTACATTTTTTTCTTTTATTTATAAATTAAACTTTAAATTATTTTAATTAACTAAAATATGCACAAAATTAATAGTTACTTATTTTTTTATATATAAGGATAAATTTGTAATCTTACAATTTACACTATTCAAAATAATTTAAAATACTCTTATAACCATCACTTCACTTACGCATTTCAATAAATTTTTCTCACATATGCACTCTAACATACCCCAATCCAAACAACCTCAACTTTCTTCACACTTCCACTCCCCCACACCCTTTAATCCAAACAAAGCATTAGAGAGAATTTATAAGAGAATAAATTCATCTATTCGATGACAAGATTTTTACGGCACATAAAATAGAATAGAATGCTAAATGTAATTTACAAGGCAAAAATCAAGCAATCAAATAGAATCACATTACATTTTAGATTTAAGCTTCACTGTTGTCAGTCATTATTATATATATATATATATATATATATATATATATATATATATATATATATATATATATATATATATATATATATATATATATATATATATATATATATATATATGCTATTCTACAAATATTAACGTCATACATGTTTTACTATCAGATAGAAGACAGAAATGACTTATACTTCTCAATAACTTTTCAGTTTAAAACATAGGAGGCAAAAGGGTCCTGTAGAGATATTTCTAATGCATAAAAAATCATAAATTTGAACTACACGGTAAAAAGGGAACAAGAACATGAAATCACAAAACCCAGTATCGAACCATTTATTTTAAACCAAATAATATCGTCGAATTCACTGTTTCAGTACAAGCATCTAAAGTCAAATTTGAAATCAGAATAGTCAGGAACATAGAAAATCAAACGAATATTACCAACAAGCTTTCCAAAATAAACGAGATCACGATTATAGCCAATAGCTTAATCAATATTCTAGATTCAAAAGTATAATGTCCTCAACTTCATATTTCAGGGGATGTCAAAATAGTACTTGTGTGTTTCTCTTACCAGCAGCCCATACCCATAACTTTTGGTCGGACAAGTTCCTAAAGCTTTGCCGTTAACCCACTCTGAATTGGCTTCGAAGAACCATTATCCTTAATTTCATTATCTTTAGAATCCATTTCACATGCATTAGGTGGGACATCGATTGCAGGGGAACAATTGAAGAATCCATGAGGCTGCACAAAAGAAGGGAGCTTTGTAGATCAGACAAATGGAAAACTTCTAGATGCAATTAAATATGTAGCGTGAACAAGTTAATAAGATCAACACACCCAAAACAATCATAGACAATAAAAAACGCATTTCTGGTCTTAAAAGTCATTTGATGGAAAAGATGAGGTCCACCGAGCATTTAACAGAACAATAATACCACATAAAAATTTACTGATATTCTAGTGCTGTTCAAAGTTCTTCGCATTCAAGCATTAACATTACAAAGTTAAAAAAAAAAAAAAAAATCAAAACAGGATCAACAAACCACCATATAAAGTAACCTAAAATGATTGGCAAACAACCAACTACTGGAGTTCTCAAGAAAAGTCAATAAAAACAACCAACTGAATCAAGTAATTACCGTGAGCATAAAACCAATGTGCTCTACTGGCATAACAGGCCAGTCTTCCAAACGAGGAACATGTGTGATTCCAAATACATACCTGAAGATAACAGTTAGTCTGAAGGGGAAAACATTTGAAAACAAATCGAGGGTGGAATGTTTAAGTAAATGGGAAAAAGAATATGAAGAAACTTATTTTTGACATTTTAATAAAACAATAAATAAAAAACTGACTGGTCATTTCTTGATGCAGTTACACACTTCAATATACCACTTTTGATGATTTAGCATTACAAATTTTGTTAAACTGAATACTTTCATGAAATCCAGTAGGAGTGTGTGGAAATAGGGGGAAGGGTTACCAAAGAACTATATTAGTTTCTTCCAAAGATCGGTTCTGTTTAACCCATGTAGCTAGTCCTTCACGATCACGCGGATTTTGATTTGGAAATTCTCCTCCAGGAAACATCTCATCACGTGAATATGTTGTTACCCAAAAATTATGCTTCAAGAAAGCAGCTCGTCTTAAAAACTTGGCTTCCGAGCCTGCCAATGGTAAGCAGTTTGAGCCAGGAACCAGCTTGTATCCTGTCAACTGGCCAGTTCTATTGCATGTTCTTGTGTTCCTTACCTGCAGAATTATTAAAAAAAATTAACAGGTCTCGATCAAAGAATTAACTCAAAAAGTCAAAAACTGTTAGAACCATGTTTTAACATAATATACAAAGCCCTGATTTTAAATGAAAGTTGGACAAAAGATGCCAACCCACAATGAATAAACATTTTCCAGGTGATAAAACCAAGTATAGAATTTTCAGCATTAGGTACAAAAGACACCTATTTGAAATTGTTTTCTTCCATAAGAAACCAATAAAAAATTTTCAAAAGACTTATATACGATTGTTTAGGCTATGTGTAACAATAATTTCTCATCATTGCAAATAAGTATTCAACAGTTTGACAAAATGCAAAATTACCAATGTGGAGCAATCAAATTCCAGAAGAAACCAATCAAATTACCAACAGTTTAACACCAATAGTCAGAAGTTGGCTATATAACCCACATAAGACTTACAATCCAATGTCGTGCAGTCAAAGAATTACAATCACGCATGGCTTCCAATTCAGATCTGAGCAAAGTCTCTTCGGCATAGAAAGCATTGTTATGAACATTATTCTCACCTGGTTCCTCAACTTTCATATTGACCTCCACAACCTACCAAACATCTCGTTAGAGTAAGAGTGTGCACTTAGAAAAGAATTATGATACTTAGTTTATTGGAGAATAAGGAAGCTGTTCACAAGTAAAATTGCAACTAAATCATGAAGGTATCCATTATTTCAGCGTCAAAATAACAGTAAAATTGGCTTCTGAATACCCAAGGAAATGGCGAGGGATGTCACAAACTTGCAATTTCTAGAGGGTGGGATGAAACAAAAAATTAGGAAGTTTTCATAAATCATGATGAAAAAAAGGTGCACTTAATTTGAGTTTTGTTTATAAATGTTGATGAGTTACTGTAAAATTATAATCAATAATCCTTTAAGATGAAACATTATGCGAGAACTAAATATGCTTTAAATATCTCTAAATATTTCTGCAGGAGGAAAATTCACTAGATCAGGACTGTCAAAATGACCACTTTATCTATTTAATCAAAATAGGTACGCAATGACCACTTTATTTGATTCACCTACATTTAACAAGTACTAAAGGATAAAATAGAAGTTAATTCTATTTTAAACTAATTTTTATTAATAGAGACAGAAAATGATAAAGCAAAACCCAGTTAGTTAGGTATGTTCGTGGTACGGTTTGGTTCGGTTTTTGCTTAAAACTACATCCGAAGCAAACATAAAAATTATGCAGTTCAGTTTGAACATAAGAGAATTCAAACCAAACCAATCCTATTTTTGTAGTTTGGTTTAGATAGGTTTTGTGGTTTTATTGTACAATTTTTATTCGGTCTTATCTTTTTGACACGATGGCTTAATATTATACCTTGAATATTCTCATTCCTTACTCCACTAATTAAAAATATTTGTTTTTTTCAACATTGTATATAGTAATAAACAATTTATTTACACATTGACAGCTTTTTTTTTTATGAACAAAGGAACTAGAATAAAATAAATATAAAGACAAGAGGAGTACCTATGGTTTTACAACAAAGAAAAAACAAAAACAAATGTGTTTACGTTGTACTAATACATTGTGGCATAACTACTGGATAATCTCCAAAATCTACCTCTCATAAGCCTAATAAATCCCCTGCACACACCTATACAATTTTGGAGGAAGTTTAAAACATAAACATCAAAATCACTCCCTCTTCATGTTTCCTTCCAATAATTTTTTATTTTGCTTTAGTATTTTTTCTCTCCCAAGGCCCATAATGTAATATTTGCACCAACACAACAACTCTTCCTCCACCTCATTCATACGTTAAACATATTATGTTACTCCACCATCATATATTTATAAGCATAAACCAAGTTAGGTATATAGGGTTTTCCTATCAGATACACATTCTCTAGTATATGGTTGAAATAATAAATCAAATACTAATATTTAAATAATTGATTTTTGTTCGGTTCAATTTAGATCGATTCAGAAGTGTCAAACTGCAAATCAAACCATTGGGTTTTGAAAATAAAAATAATTGCTTTTTTTTTTTTTTTTAATTAGTTTTTAGTTTTTAAGATCAATTATCGGCTATTTTTTTCTGTTCAGTTCTGTTTTGAACACCCCTAATAACCCCGTAAGGTAAAATTTAGTAATTCAATGAAAATTACCTGATTCAAAGCTTCACCTGGTTTAGAATCAACAGACATGTCCATACGGGCAACAAAAAAGTGCTGATGAACTGGTGCATATAGACCAGGTGCAATCATGGTTCCATATTTTCGAAACTCTCCAGGCAGCAAGGCTCCTAGGCTAAGAATTCCAGTTAGCTTGACTTCAGCTTCAATCCTTCCATCCTGAAAAATCACACACCATCATTTTCCAGAAATATCATATGACGAGGATAACATAAAATTTTGAAGAAGACAATATACAAATAAAACATGAAAAAGTAAACCACAGAAAAAATGTTTAAAGCTGAAAGTTCCTTCGACCAAAAATACTAGCTAATTAACTGAAAGGATAGAGATGCAGAGTCTTACAATAATTCATCAGATACTCGATGCTTGTGAATTTAACAATAATTCATCAGATACTCGATGCTGGTGAATTTAACAATAATTTAAAATGGCATTGATTTAAGCATGTTTATCTTTAAAAAAAAAGGATATAACACTCTACTTGCCTGATAAAAGTGCCAAAAAAATCCGTACTCGTAATTAGCCACAGTACACATGAAAGAAACAGTAAGTCTTCTAGATCTTCGGACTTCTGCTAAGCCAGTTCTCCAGTCTTGATGCTTCCAGAGAATTCCGTGATCCTCTTCATGTAAACATACACAATTTTCTATTGTTTCCACCCCACCAGTGAAATTAGTGAAGTGAGCATCAAAATACTTGATGTAGCCCAAACAATCACATCCCTGTAACAACAAACATTGAGCTCAGACTATAAGGAATCCATTCACTGAGAGTACAATGTCATATTAGAAGAAACAAGAGGAGAAATATGCTATTCTAAAAACCTTCTTGAGGGAATGTGCATTTTTTCCCAAGCCATCTTCCCCAGCATCAAAAGCATTTTTCCTATAATGTGGTTCGTTCGGGTCTCCATAGGGAACAACCATCTCCACAAAACTCATCCTGTGAGCAACAGGCCTTCGCCCATGACTACCATCAATATATGCAACAGAATATATAACCAAACCTTCTTTGGGTGTGAATCCAATACGAAAATTCCACTGTTAACAGAGGAAGAACAAAGACAAGTTATATATATCAAGTTTCAAATTATAGTTGCAATGAATCAACTCTTGACATTTCCAATGACAAATTAATAAAAAGTAATCTAGCGTCTACCTTCTGCCATTCAACAAAATACCCATTGACACGGAAGCTTGGACCTTCGGGCTGAATAATTTGCAACGGTTTTACATCACTTCTATCAGAGCCACCTCTGGTTTCACCAGGAGTATAATTCCTCAAGGGATCAACTGGTGGAAGGGGAACAAGTTTACGATCTTCAAACTCTATCACCACCATGTTTTGCATATCAACTAGAACATAGATGCCCTCAACTGGGCGGGCGTAGCCATTTTCCATGGGGCAGTCACTCTCAGATTGACAAAATAGGAGGGGCTTGGCAAGTCTTCTCCCAGGAGCATCTGCTTCACTATAATAACCAACACACCTGCGACAAAGTTATGCAGAACAAAGTTTCAATACAAAAAATGCAAAGGGAAAGAATAATAATGTCTCCAGAAAAGAGATCCATCAGCAATGAATATCCAACTAAAATTACCAGGGATCGACCATTACAAGGTCCATGTCTTCAATACCCCTTTTCTTCATAGCCTCTATAAATGGGGGAAAACTTTTGACTACAGCCTCACATTCTGCATATTCCTCAGCATCCTGAATATAAGAATTTTATGGAATTGAGGATTGTAGAATATAAGAACTGCAGCAGCTTGATAAATTTGGACATATGCGCAGAGGTAAGTCACTTAACAGCTTTTCAAAAACTTTACACTTCTGATTATCTTGTATAACAAAGCTTGGAAATTCAATTTCAGATTTAGACTTTACCAATACATTAAACCAATCATCATTACTCATGGCAAAGAGGTGACATGCAGTCTGGTCCATTTATTTTGCAGCTTGTAGGGTTGACAAAACCAATACATGAAAGATATACAGACTTGAAAAAACTTCGGATTAAATTCTTTTCCTGATCAAGACAGACTACCCAAAAAAAATTGTGACAAAGATGTAGAAATACTAAAAACTTGTTTTGGTTAAATTTAATTTTTTAATCAGATTTGTTATTCACTATTCGTATAGGAAACTATCATAGTCTCATTCATAAACACAGAAGTAAAAGCAAGCCAACCAGCTATAGAGACTGCTATTTATACAACACATTCAGTGACCCGTTCCAAAAATGTCTGCCAAAATTTAAACCATCATTAAGAGGTAAAATTATTTAAAAACACTAAAGTACTACACAATGGTTAGAAAAGGAATCTGAAGTCATAAGGAAAAGACCAACATACCATTGGAGGTTGAACATCAGGAACAACATGTGATGCAATTACTTTTCCTCGGTGATGGCCACCTCGAGTTACTGCATGTACTTGTGACAACTCAACAATCCATATACTAGTCTCGTTAGATTTCTTATTGTAAACAACAAGTCTAGCACATCTTGGAGGGAGTTTAGTTGGAATTAGAGGTCCTCCTCTAGTTCTGGGAAGTAATGATGGTTGGAAAGGTGGAAAGAAATATGCATCTGCTAGTGCAACAACATTTTTATCGGGCTCCAGTAAAACTACTTCAATGAAGCGCATACTATCTCTAAGCTGCAAGATATATAATACAATCCGGAAGGAAATGAAACATCATAAGTAAACACTAGTTGAACTCATTCAATTGTTGCCAGCACCATCCAACTTCCACTTAAACAAAGAATAAAACATATAATAAAAAAAATCATAGTGTAGCTGACAACCTCTGGAGTAGCTCCAGCGGCCCTCACAGTTGCCACGGCCACAGATATTTCAGCAGCAGTTAAAGGGTCCAAAGGGTGGCTGGACTGGGGCCTTGGCATTGCAGTGACTCCTATGCAACATTACAACAAAAATAGTAACATAGTTTAGCTAATATTTAAAAAATGCGAAAGCAAGAAGAACCTACATTCAAGAACTTGCAAAAAAAATTGGAATGTAGGAATATAAGACCTGTTTGATTTCCTTTTACTTGTTAGTTCTAAAAACTGTTCTCTAAACAAGTTGCCACCACTCAACAATCAATACCTCATCCAAAATTGATTAAGTTCTAAAAACTAAAATCCCAAAAACAGAACCAGATGACCGATATTCATGTTCTCCCATTCTCACTTCTGTTTCGTGTTCCCAACTCGAGAGTATGGTTATACCTATATTATCATTTCCATGAATAAAAGCATACGACGATAAATACACGCAAGCACACAATCATTAACCAGATATCATTTCACATACCATCATCATACGCACAGAAACATAGCAGCATGAAGTGAACCATATTGTTTTTAATTACTCGTGGTTCTTCATACCTTAACCCCACAATTCTACATTTTTGTCTGTTAAACGAGTTCAAAAAAATATACGTAGAGATTAAAATGAATGATCTCTAGGCACTGAGAGAGGAGTTAAGGCTTATTCTTGTTCTTGCAAATAAATAACTAAACATTTTCTTGAATTTTAATTTTTGTATGCAATTGAGGTATTTGATTTGATGTGACGTAAAAAAGAGAGAAACAGAAGTGAAAAGATGTTATGTTAGGTACCCTTGGCAGGAGAGACATTTGCGGAGGAATCGACGGGACGAATGAGAGGGACGTCGGTGGCGGCGGTCCAGTCTTGCGGCGGGGCGGCGGCGCGGGGAATGGCGGTGGAGTCGGCGGCGGCGGAACAACAAGAAGAGGACGGCGACGGCGGTGGTGGTGGCGTCGCCTTTTGCGAAGCTGAGGCCATTGCAAAGGATTCGCTATCTCACCGATTCCGCCACCCCAATAGGTCTCAGCACAGTACACTGACATACAGCAATTCACCCTCTTCTTCTACTTCTTCTTCCTTCTTCTTCTTCTTCTTCCACTGCACCAGCACCGTGATCTGAACACAAAGAAAGAAACCACGCAACAGAGAGAAAGAGCAATGAATGAATAGGAAGCAGAGGCAGCTGTGACGATGGACACGAAAAAAAGAGAGTAACTCTGCTTATATAGTGCCAGATCAAGCCACGTGTTTCTAGTTTTAACTCTCCTAATTCTCTTATTTTCCCATACCCATTATCATCCTTAATTACTATTCCTGTGTCAAAAATCTTGCACTCAATTAGTCACGCAAATCATCATGTTATTTGTAATTTTTTTTCTTAATTTCACGTCATGTTTGTTAATCATTAGTAATTAACAATAGCAGCACTATATATGCTTTTTAACAAAATATAAAATTGACACATAAAGTTTAAAGACTAAGATTTCAGTTAAGGCATGAAAAAATGAGATCCATTATATGACATGCAATTGAAGAATAAAAGTGAAAAACTTAATTAATGAGGGAAGATTATTGTAGTTGCTTATATGGATTATTGGAGATTTCATATCTATTAGAAATGAGAAAATTTTATTATATACAAGTAGATGCAAACCTCATCTTATAAATTGATTTTATGAGGTTGAGTTAGATTTAAAATTCACTTATAAAAAGTTTAAATAATTTAATTTGATTTTTGTATGTTTTTAAAGTATGATTAAATATTTAAAATGAACGTTGATGAAAGAAGAGGTGAGGTAAGAGAGAGGGTTGGGAATAATAGAAGTGTACGTTGAGATTTGAGATTAAAGAAAAGAGGGAGAGGGCTTATCAATGGGGTCCAATACGATAAGCTGGTGCGGGGTTGATAGGACGATCTGCTTTTGCTTCTACACATTTTCATAAACTCCAAATAACTAATAATAACCCTTTTTTACATCACCACCAAGCTTTGCTTCATTCCATGAAAGGACACAAATTAACAACCAAGCCACTGCCACTGAATCAGGGTACGTCTTTTTTCTGTCTATCAACATTAATTTTAAGATAAGGCTCTACATTTTCAATATTCAGAAGGAAAATTATATAATATTTAGTCATACGGTACGGGGTTTCTGCAATAATAGATAAATTTTCAAAGCTCAAAATTAATTTGGAAAATTATAATTTTATTATAAGCAATTAATTTGAGGAATATCCCTCTCACATAAATATAACCAGATTTTATCATATTCAATCCTGAATAAACATATAATTTAAAACATATTTGTTGCAAAATACAATAAATCTTAATAGAAGTAATTTGAGTCAAAATAAAGGATAATTAAAGAAAAAAATAATAATATGAGAAAAAAATTAAGGAAATGAACCTTAATTTTAGCAAAAAAAAAAAATTATAAAGTTCAAGAAAATGACTAACTATAAATACGTTTGCTAAGACAATAAAAAAACATAACACACTTTATACGCTAACAAAATAGATCATCATATCTCTTAATTAGAACATTTGGTACCCCATATGGGACCTAGTGAAACTCTCTCCTTTTACAAGCAAAACCTGAAAACATAAGGAAGAGGTAAATTAGTTAGAACGATATCACTTGGTTATAAAATTGTATGATTTCATTTTCTATTCCCCTAATTATCACATTAAATATTGATATCTCATATTTTAATTAAAATTGATTATCATGATAATATTAGTAAACTATTATTATTTTAGAAGCTAGATCGTTCTCCTATTACTCATTTTTATTTATTATCATTTATCCACATGTTTTATATTTTTATAAAATATGATACACATAAGATTTACTTTTCTCTTAAATATATAATTAAATAAAATTGACATTTGATTTATTTTAATTATTTTATTATGGTCAAGAAAAGTTATAAAGTTTATTTCTTTACTAAATACATACATATATATAACATTAATAAAATTATAAATAGTCAGTATAAGTTATAAAGTTAATTTTTTATAAGTTGTGTTTATATATTTTTGCATCTCCTTAAATTTTAGCAGGAATACTTAAGAGTTATTATTCTTAGTTAACTTCAAGGAATAAAATTCACAATGAAGTGATGCTCACCTATCCAAATTGTGTAAAGTATATTGACGGAAATAACAGACGGAGGAATCATCTCAAGAACGTAGAACGCAACAAAATTACATTTTTATTATTGTTAAATTTCAATTATGGTTTTCTTTACTAAGACATTTTTTTTTGCTATGACAATACATTTTTATGAAGCAATAAATTTTGCTAACCCACATACAACAAAAATTCGATAGGAAGGAAAAAGGCAAATGAGTGCTCTAGGAATTTTCATCCCAATGACTATTAAGTTCCCAACACACGAGAAAAAGAGAAATTAAGTTCTTAGATATTTCCATCCCAAGGATTATTAAGTCCCAAACACATGAGGAAAAGGATGAGCAACTTTCCTAGGGATCTTCATCCTAGAGACTATTAAGTCCCCAACACATGAGAAATTAGGATGAATAAGCGTCCTAGTGATCTTCATCCTAGAGACTATTAACTCCCCAACACATGAGAAATTAGGGTGAATAAGCGTCCTAGTGATCTTCATCCTAGAGACTATTAAGTCTCCAACAAACAAGTAAAAGGGTGAATGAGTGTCCTAGAGATTTTCATTCCAAGGACTATTAAGTCCTCAACACATGAGGAAAATGACGAACAAGTGCTTTAGGTTTTTTGGTCCCACAGGGATTATTGAGTCCCCAAAACACAAGGAAAAGGGTGAACAAATGTCCTAGGGATTTTCATTCCGGGAACTATTAAGTCCCCAACACACGAAGAAAAGGGCAAAAAGTGCTTTAGGAAATTTCATCTCAAGAAATATTAAGTCCCCCAAAAAGGAGGAAAATGGTGAACGAGTACCCTAGGTTGTTTCATCCTAAGGACTATTAAGTCCCCTACACATAGAAAAAGGTAATGAATCTTAAGAATTTTTTTGTTTATATTAAAATATTTTAAATCTAATAAAGAGCAGTGGACAAGACTTTTTCAAAGTTAAGGATGAACACACGGGGACCATTCACCATTCAAGCAAATCATACTCTAATCCTAGGGATTATTAACTCCCCAACATATGGAAAGAGGGACCATTTATTGTTCAAAGGTGATCGGGTTCTGATGTCAATAAATCAAAATTACAAATGTATACAAGTAAGGCCAATTTTCAAGGCCCATATTCCATTCAAAAGGGATCGCACTTTGATGTGAGGTGAATTTTAAAACGATTCGCAAAAGAGTTGCATACAATATTTACAAATGTTTAAGCTAAAATTAACAAAAGAAAGTAAGCAAAAGGCAATCCAAATATTAAGAAAGGAACACAAATTGTAATCAAGATATTATCCCATAAAGTACATCTATTCAAGCATTTTCATCCACAATTTTCTCATCTACAATTGCAAGGGTCTAAAGGAGAAAGGTTAGAAGTAGGGTATAAAATTTGCATTTGTTCAACGACACCATTGAAACCTTCCATGAAACTATGAGCAATATCGTCCCGAGATTCGTTTAAAGTCGTCTTGAGAGTAAGATTGTCGGATTGAAAGGAAGCCTCAGCTACTAACCAGTATAACTTATTAGCGTGGTGAAGCATGCAATTAAGCTTAGAGTAATGATTATCGTGCTCTCATAATACTTCATTAAGAAATGTCTTCAAGCGATCCATCTCAGAATAAGCAATCGCTAAACTCTTAGTCTAATTAACTTCTTTGGCATCTTGATTTGTTGATCGATCTTTTGTACCAACAACAAAGAGGGAGGCTTGGGAAAGGCATTTTTCCATATTTTGAAATATGGCCAACTAGGTCATCCGATCAGAAGTCCCCTGATCAAATCCAAATTGATAACATTTTCAACCACAAATCCCTTAATAGATGTAGAGTGGTAACTCTCGACCTCCTTTTTCTGTTATGTTCTTTGACGAACACACTTTCTTTGAAACCCCGATTTCGTTCTCTCAAGGTCCTTAGTGTTAGGTTCTGAACAACCTTTACATTGCATAACCTTCATGTGACGAGCCATTTTCTTTTGTGATAAGGCTATCTATTCTGTACAAAATAAAAGATCTGTTAGAAAGGTGAAAGCATAACGAATAAAATAAAAAGAATGGTGCAAATATTGATGAAGACTTTGAGGTCTAAAGCACAAAATTCTACTTTTAAAATAATCATCAAATATTATGTAGATGAGATTGTAGAGTTAAAATTACACTTTAAAAAATAGTTTGAACTAAAGAATTTAGGTCTTCTTCATTATTTCCTAAGGATTGAACTAGCATATTTTCCTAGAGATTATCTTTTATCTCAATCTAAGTATATTATCATTATTATAGCACAGGTTGTCATTCTGATACTCTCACATCTGATCACCCTATTGAGTTCAATTTGAAATATACTCCTTTTGAGGGTGCCATTCTATTTGATCCCACTAGGTATTGTACTATTGTTGACAATCTAGTATATCTCATCATTAATCATCTTGATATTTGCATCTTATGAGTCAATTTGTTGTTTCCCATACTACAATATATTGGGAAATTGTTCCTCGCATTCTTAGATATCTTTGTGGTACTCAATTTTATAACCTTCTTTTTGCCTCATCATCTTCTTTTGGAGTTGTGTGCTTATTTTGATGCTTGGGTTGGTGACCTTACTGATCATTACTCTACTATAAGTTTTTATGTCACCTTCTTTCTGACATGGGTGTTTCTCTTTCTAGACCAATTACTATGTATTCTAACAATAAAAATGCTATTGAAATTTCTCATAAGTCAGTCTTTCATGAGTGCACAAGGTCTATTGAAATTGATTTCAATTGTCATCATTTTCAACATAGAGCCATTAGTTTGTCTTTCATCTCTTTTGCTATGAACACTCCTTATTTATTTAAGGTTTAATTACCTTATTCGTCCCTACATTTAGGGTTAATATTCAATTTAGTATAGTAGTTTTTAAAATAAATCAATTTGGTCCCTATGTTTTTTAAAATGTATATAAATTGGTCATTTCCATTAAGTCGTACCTTATGGTGTCAAATGCTACTTATGTGGCAAAAATATGGGATTGAGAGATGTGACGTGTCAAGTTTCACCTTTTCCCTTTTCTCCTTCTCTCCTCCACCATCTTCCAACTTGGATCAAAGCGTGGTATGGTAGTAATATGATTAAAGCGTGGGCATTTGAATATGTATGAGGTGTTTTCAAGGCCAACCTCTCTTTATAAACACTTCCACAATGCTCATTTCTATCTATGGGAGATCATATAGTTTGTACTTAGAAAGATAAAAAATTTCATTACTCATTACCTTGCAGTAGCCATGAAACCAAGTGATATCATCATTTCCCATCCATTGACGTTGATGCTGTAAAATAATGAAATTCAGTCTCATGCAGCAAAGAGAAAAGTTTACAATGCATGAGAGTGCAACATTGTACCAAAGGTGGAAACCATATGTTACAAAGGAAAAAATGGTAGGTAATACATTTCTTAATACCTTTTTTTCTTAATGCCCGAAATTAATTTGAACTCATAAAATAATGTAAACTTCAGTCCCTAATTTCATGAACTCAAAATGCTATAAAAATATAATTTTGGAAAAAGAGTGTGTTTAGATCTCTCATATTCCAACAATGTAATGTGAGACAATGCAAAAGTAATATACCATATAGATAAAACATCAATTTGGACCTCTGCATTTTCCATGTTACCCATTAACAAAACCAATATCGTGTTGTACCAGAGCTCAAGACTGTAAAGTACACAATAGAATAAAGTTATTTTTCACAATCTAAAAGGGTCAGCAAAATCTTTTGTTGGAAGCTTACTATTCTACACACTAATTGAGTATAAATTATTATTTATAAATTTTAAATATTATATATACATATATAATTTATTGTTTTATTAATGTTGTGTGGAGACAATAATATATAAAAAAAACTATATAAATGATAACTAAAAATTAAAAGTAATATATATATATATATATATATATATATGTTGACCCAAATTTTTGAAGGAAGATAAAAATTTGTACATACTAGAACGCCATTGGTAAAGCGTAGGAGAACAGTGAAGACAAGGGCAAAAGCAGCAAGTTCCCTTGGACCAATATGACTAACAAAAGCTTGACTTATAATATTGAGACCAAAGGTGGAAAACCTAGTGAATATGGCTGGTGCTACAACTATCCACATAAAAGATGTTCAACCCAAACTTTGCACTTCTCAATACGAAAATGGAAAAAAAATGTGAGCGTTATTGGAATCGGGAAAACTTGTAAGAAAGGTTGTGATCCAAGTTGGAAGATGGTGGAGGAGAAGGGAGAAAAAGGAAAAGGGTGGTGGTGGAAGGTGGAGGAGAGAGGGAGAAAAGGGAAAATGTGGAATTTGACACATCACATCTCTCAATCCCATCTCTTTGCCACATAAGCAGCATTTGACACCATAAGGTGCGACTTAACGAAAATGACCAATTTGTATATATTTTAAAAAACATAGGGATTAAATTGATTTTTTTTTAAAAACCACTATATTAAATTGAATATTGACCCTAAATGTAAGGATGAATAAGGTAATTAAATATTTGTTTAAAAAAATTCAATCTATTAAGTGTTTTCTTAAATTGATTAACAAGTTCTTGATGCTTCATGTCAATGCATCGTATAAAAGCTATATTCCTCTTATTTTCCATGTGTTCCCAACTTTTGTTTCATTGTTATGGATCATGTGTTTTCTAGTATTTTAAGTCATGCATTGAAGGTTTTAAATATATAACAAGTTGTTTATTCAAGTAAATGATATTTTTCTAACATATATATATATATATATATATATATATATATATATATATATATATATATATATCATGCAACTTTATTGACTGCAAATGTAAAATATGAGAATCATAAATTATTTCACTAATTTTTGCAATTGTTTAAGGTGAGACAAATGACACTTTGATATGATTTTTCTAACTTTTACGACAATATGTAGCACCCGAAGCAACTTATGTATGATTACAAATAGAGATATAACTATATTGTCATTCTTAAAGTCTAAAGAAATTTGTTGGGAAACAGAAGGCCTACCACTAGTGTACTACATTAGACATATTGTGTCAAATTTCAACAAAAAATTGAAAAAAAATGTAGAGTTGAAAAGCCAAGTCATTAGCCTGAGTACTCATATATTTCCTCTTCCATACAAGTCTTTTACATTGTTTAATTACATAACAATTCATAAAGTATTTTACTTTTTCTTTATTACATAAGATACAAAATGAATTAAAGTAATCAACAATTAAAAAGTTAAATTAAATGTTATGTAGTTAGAGTTTCGACAAGCTATTTCTCGGTTAAATCAAATGTCATTAGAAAAAGGAATTTAAGTATATAAAGGAGGCAAGAATATGATAATCATTCTTCTAAAGTGCATGGAATCTATTTTGAAGGGAGTAAGAGCCTTATCCATAATTGTTCTAGTCAAAATAATACTAGAAATATTGGTTTGATGAATGAGACATTAAAAAAATGTGCATGTTGTTTCCAAGTCCAATTACTCAATTATATTCTTATAATAAAAAAGCATTTTTCTTTATTACATAGTAAATCATTATTCCAGCACATGCTCGTCACTCTAATACTCGCACATCTGACCACGCTATTGAGCTCAATGTGAAATATACTCCTTCTGATGGTGCCCCTCTATTTCATCCCACTAGGCATTGTACTATTGTTGACAATCTAGTATATCTCATCATTAATCATCTTGATACTTGCATCTTATGAGTCAATTTATTTTTTCCTTACTACAATTTATTGGGCAACTCTTCCCTGCATTCTTAGATATATTTGTGGTACTCAATTTCATAACCTTTTTTTGCTTCATCATCTTCTTTTGGAGTTGTGTGCTTATTTTGATGCTTGGGTTGGTTAAAAAAAGTTTTTATCTCAGTTTCGTTCTGACATGGGTGCTTCTCTTTCTAGACCAATTACTATCTATTCTGACTATTAAAGTGATATTGAAATTGCTCATAACTCAATCTTTCATGAGTGCACAAAACATATTGAAATTGATTTTGATTTCACTTGTCATCATTTGTAACATAAAGCCATTACATTGTCCTTCATCTCTTTAGCTATGAAAAAATCTTATTTGTTTACAAAATCTCACTATATTAAGTGTTTTCTTTTATTGATTGACAAACTCTTGATGCTTCATGTTAATGCATCGTATAAAAACTATATTCATCTTCTTTTCCATGTGTTCCCATCTTTTGTTTCATTGTTATATGTGTTTTCTAGTATTTTAAGTCATGCATCACACACACACACACAAAGGACACTTTGATATATACAATTTTTCTAACTTTTACGAAAATATGTAGCACCCTAAGCAACTTATGTATGATCACAAATAGAGACACAACTATATTGTCAGTCTTAAAGTCTAAAGAAACTGGTTTGGAAACAGAAGCCCAACCACTAGTGTACTGCATTAGATATATTGTGTCAAATTTCAACAAAAAATTAAAAAAATGTAAAGTTGAAAAGACAAGGCATTAGCTTGAGTACTCATATATTTCCTCTTTCATACAATTCTTTTACATTGTTTAATTACATGACATTTCATAGAGTATTTTACTTTATCTTTATTACATAAGTTACAAAATGAATTAAAGAAATCAACCGTTCAAGCTAAATTAAATGTTATGTAGTTAGAGTTTCAACAAGTCATTTCTTGGTTAGATCAAATATCATTGTAAAAGGAGACTAAGTACATGAGGGAGGCAAGAATATGATAATCATTCTTCTAGAGTATATGGAATGTATTTTGAATGGAGTTAGAAGTCTAGTCAAAATAATACTAGAAATATTGGTTTGATGAATGAGACATTAAAACAATGTGCAGGTTGTTCCCAAAGTCCAAATACTCTTCTTATAATAATAAATCCTTTTTCTTTATTAGATAGAAATTATGATAATGAAAAATAAGTCTGTTATATAATTTTAATTTAAATTATTCTTGATTAGGATTATTATGTGAAGAAAAGATGATAAGAATAATATGGATAGATCAATATATGTGTGATAGTACTCGTTTGAGAAATATCAATAGATCTCCTTTATTAATTTACATATAGATAATAAACATATGAACGTGATAATTAAAATAAATCAATTGATATTTCATAATGGTTAATATAACCTTAATATTAAGAGAAGATTCTTAAGAAGAAAATAAATATGTTTGGATAAATTGGATGAAGGAAGAAAAATGTTTAGTTATTTGTCATAAATTAACTTAATGGAGTTTGGTATTTGTAGAATACTGTACAGAGTTTATCATAGTTGTAAAGGATGAAAAAAATTATGATTATTTTATAATGGTTATTCAAAATAAAACTATAGTCCTAAACATTGAGGATAACTATTTGATGTCTACATAATATATTAATTTGATTAACATATTACCGACTCATTTTTTAATCTAGAAAGTCACACAAAATGAAGTGTTCAAATATTTATTAAAAATTCGTATTTAATTATTAAATTAGAAACTTTAATATGATCAAATAAATAATTAATTTTAAATGGAATGAAATTATATTAGTTTCTAGCACTTGAAAAATAATAAATATAAAGGAAAATAAGAACCAAAATATTTGAAGAAATTATCTTAATCCGTACTCCATAATTATAATATTTGAAGAAATTATCTTTATCCGTACTCCATAATTATAATATTTGAAGAGATTATCTTCTCCATAATCACATTAATTGATAGCAAAATGTTAGTATGGACGTGGATGTAAGTTGAGTCTTTACATCATTGAAGAATTTTCATGCTCCAAAAGCTTATCTGCATGTACATATTCATATGTATTATCCGTTATTCTTTTATTTTTTTATAATATAGATATAAAATAAAGATTTTTTTTTCTATGATATCAACATTATATTGAATTATCACATGTTACAGGCAAGTTATGTAGTACAGACACGGAAACTGATACGACACGGATACGGATACGAAGATACGTATAATTTTTAAAATGTAGGGTATGGGGAAACTGATTTATATATTATATAATTATGAATTATATAAATTAACAGTAAAGATTTATGTGTACAAGTATGTTTTAGTTTCTTTTTTGAGTAGAAAGATGTTTTTCATGGCTGATTCAAAAAGATTTGTTCCTTATTTTTATAATTATACTAAAAATTTATACAATAAATTTGAGTTTTTAGAAAATTAATGTATTTTTTCTTTTTAAAATTATATTAGAATTATGCTAGAATAGTCAGAAATTCAATAATATTTTTTGAATCAGACATTTCATTGATACATGTCTTACGAGTGTTATACAAGTATCGTGTCCAATACGTGTGTCCAACGTGAACACTTTATTTAAAAAAAAGTGTCTAAACTTCATAGCAGGCAAGTCGTGAGTACTTTTTAGAAATGATTATGGGTCATCTTAAAAAGTACAATTAAAAAAACTATGAATTTGATATTTAAGATTTGGTAGATAAATAATAAGTTATATAGTGAAGTAAAATAACTAGTGGTATAATTGCGAGAAATTTTAAGTTCGTTTTGTTTGTTTTTTTTTTTTTCATCTACAAATTGACACATTTGTTGGCTTATATCTATAGATTGTAAAACATTTACAAGACTACATACAGTTTCATCTAGTTTAAAATAAAGATGATCGGTCTACTATACAAATCTAATTTTCATTCTTGAACCTAGTATGTAAAGATAATAAACATGAGGGCCAATTACGATTTTACTCTTATTTTGAAAATCAGAACTTTTGAAAATTATTTATGATAATTTGTTCAATTTTGTCTTTTTTTTCTTTTAAACTACGTAACAAAATTTCACTTTAATCACATAATCAATTTAAACTTATATTAAAAAATTTAACTAAGTTTTACTTTTAATTAAGTTTCAACTCTTCGATTTGATACCGTTCTCGTAACTCGCACTGAAATAATGTTTTATCCCTAGATTCTAGTTAATTACTGTGCTCAATCCTGATAAATTTAAATGTTTTTAAATAAGACCCTATTAATTTTTTTTTTCTATTCAGTACTTAAAAGTTCTATAATTTTCAATAGAATCCTTTACTATTTGATTTTTCTAACAACTACGTGACTCGGTTAATATAAAAACTAAATAACATAGGCTCAATTAAAAAATGTAGAATTTTGAATACTCAATAAACTAAAAATAATTTAATAAGAAATCAATTAAAAACATAAAAAATTACTAGTAACTTGAAATTTAATTAAGTCAAAATTTTATAATCTTAAAGACAACTAATTACATCTTAGAAAATTAAATACCTAAACATTATTTTAAAAGTAACACTATTATAATTTTAAAAAGTATAAATCAATACATTTTAATTTATTATATAAGTAATTTTAATTTGCATATTATTATTTATTTTATACATTATTTATTATCGAAAATATATATTTTATAATATATAATTAAAAATATAGGAGGTTAAAAAAATACTAAAATCATTACTTAGGTGCTTACTTAACTAAAAGAAGGTTACAATTGATTATATATAATTATAGGAGGTTAAAGAATACTAATCATTACTTAATGATTACTTAACTAAAAGAAGGTACCATTACAATTGAATTAAGTAACAACTTTAACAATAAATAAATAAAAATTGTCACTTAAGAAATTAAAAAAATTAAAATTGTTAAGTAACGACTTTAATATTAAAAAACTAAAAGCTTTAATGTTAAAAAAAAAAAAAAACTAAAATCGTCAATAAGGTGAAGATTTTCTACAGTAAAATTATCAATTCACTTACAATTTATCAAAATCCGTAGTTTATTCAAATTATCCATTTTAGTAACTTCTGGGGAAAAAAAAATCACCTTTTGGTGAAACCTCAAGTTCAATTAAAAAAGAGGTCTCCAAGAAAATAGTATTTTTACTATACAATTATTCAAATTTATTGGTTGGTTTGCTTTGAATTTAAGATAATAACATATGGAAGGGTTACATTTAATGTACTTATTTAAAAATAAATTTAAACTAAATTAATCAGGTTAAGGTTTATTTTATTTTTTATTTATTTATTTGAGGTACAAATATTTCAAAACTAACGACGTATCCTTATTGGACACTCTATCCACACACCGACACAATTCCAATAGTAGATTAATTTGATTTGTCCAAGTCCTATGTATTCAATTTTTTCATATTAATAAAAAGATTTATAAATAAAATGTTAAATATTAGGATAATTATTACTAATAATAATAAAAATATAAAAAATCAATTCAGGAAAAATTACAAAAATAAATATTTTTATTAATTTTTGTAATGTTTAATTACACAGAACTTAAAAGTTTATGAATAACAAAAGTAATAAAACTGATTGTATTAAAAAGGTTATTTCATCGCAAAATATGTAAAATGTGGTCATAAAAGGAGCCCCAAAAGCTTTTTATCAGGAAGAAGGAACCTCAATATTAATTATTATAGATTACTTATAGATTACGTACTGTTATACAGTTATTTCTATGCAACAAGATTAACAATTTAAATAAAATTTAAATTTACATTCATTTATAAAGATATAATAATATATTTGATAAAATTTTAATTAAAGAAAAAATTATATAAAGTACTTTATACTATCTTATTATCATAAGTTATGGTATATGATAAAATCATTTATGTTTATGCTTTAAATTATTTATAATAAATAATATGAAATTTTCTCTTTCTCTTATAATATATTGAAATAATATTTAATACGATAAATAAGAATTAAAAATACATTGTTTAAATTTTAACATGTATAATAATGTATAAATTAAATAACAACATATCAAATTATTTAAATACATAAAAATAAAACAAATGCGTGGTGACAATGATGGGACGTAATTTTAACATGTGATAGATATCACATACCACAACAAAAACAACAAACATGAGAAGTGCGATGCAACATGACTTTGATGTATACCCGTCAATTCAAACCACCATACTTAACATCCTTTTTAATGGTTATGTTAACTATCTAACATCATCATCATCATGCCATATATAAATATAAATTTTGTTCTTAAATATTTTAAAATAAATTTCCCCTTCTCTAATTGCTCTTCATAAGAAATAAAAAAAAAATATACACAACTTTAAGAAAAGAAAAACAAATAAAACATAAATATACATTTTTTTTTCTATCTTCTCAGTATATCTCTGCAAAGAGGATCTTTGTATAACAATATCTATTCCTATGTAACATGATTATATCAGTTCATAAACAATACACAGACACACAAAATAGGATATGCTACAATTTTAAAACTTTTCATACATGTACATATTAAATTATACAAACATATTACATTCATATCTTATACTATAATGGATACAATTTCAATTCAATCATTAAGCATTTATTACAATCAATTATCTAAGTCTTAATCTATTGGCTACCTCTTATGTCACCATAACAAAACTACATAATAGGAACTCAATTCACTAATGACAAAGTAAATTTTTATGACCTACTAGACACAACTCTTTTTCACATAGTAGAATAAGTCATAGAAACTTTTTTCGACTCTCATGACCTAATATTTTCTTCTATGTGAGTTCAATATCAGTAAAGTCATGACAACCTCCTTCAAAATCCTAAATTCAATATACAACCTAAAAAACTCAACATAGTATTCCCTCCCTCGAAATAACTATGTTCATCACACACCACATGTCATATCATAATCATACTATCATAGATTTTCATTCATACATATACATCCAACTCAATTTCAAGGTTTATAAATTAAAATTAATCATTAATTACATTATAATAAAATTCAAATATCATATATTGATCAAATATCACAATATAATGAAAGATAAACAAATTTTAACATTTAAAAATTTCAAAGTTTAGAAAACACTCTTTCTCTCTTAGCAAAGACTTGGCATGTCCAACGAATTAAACACATTTTCCAATTTGTCCAACCAATTTTGCTTGTCCAACCAAAGACGTCAACGTGCCTAGCGAATTTTAGTCACCTAGCGAAAATTCTGCTCACCCAGCAACCAAATTCTTTGTCCAACAACTACACCACTGGAAGTTTTCGACAAAACAACTCATTGAGAATTTTGCTTGCCTAATGACTATATAATTAAGGAATTCTACAGAATATAACATGTGACCCAATTGGTTCTAACTGAGATTTTCCTTCATTTCTTATGCCTAACATGAAATATTTTGTTCCAACATAACAACTTCAACCAATTTGACTCCTTCGAAATATTTTCACTTTTCACAACTGAACATACAACAAATATCTAATTTTAAATTCATTCGTTTAAATCAAACAATTCACTAGTCCAAAAAGGGGGTTTGACAACATTTATAAACGTCGATTCAAACGAGAGTGTCGTTTAACAAAATATGGTGGCAAATTTGTTATAAAGGCAATTTTTAGGTGACAATTATAATTACAAGTGTCATCTATTTGAAAACACAAGATATAAACGATGGTTTTCGGGGGGAAATCGTTGGCTATTTGTTGAATATAGACGACGATTTTGGGGGGAACCATCGCCTATACCTGAATATTCCATATAGACAACAATTATGACCTAATAATTGTCATCTATATGCTTACTTATTTCCTTTCCCAACTTTCTCCCCTTCACGCTTTGTTTTCTATTGGTGTTGTATTCTCTTTTCTACGCCTTCTCTTTGTTTTTCATTGTTGTCATTTCTTGTAATATCTTATCTTTATTGTGTTGACGTAGTTTTCTATGCTTTATGTGCTTTCTTCATTTTGAATGTATAACAAGTTGGTCTTTATTGGAAGTTGTGTGCTCCTCATCTTCTCCTCGCCTCCGTAGCACTATGTTACCTTCAAAGTTCCTTGCAATTCCTCCACAGTCTTAGTCTCTGGTCCTCCCTTACCAAGTTAGTAGTTTTAGGATTTTTATTTAAATTTTTGTCAATATTATTTATAAATTATTAATAGTTAGATGAGTAGTTTATTTGTTAATAATATAATTATTAATTAGTTAGATTATTATTTATATGTTTAGGTAGATTATTAGTTAGGTTATTATTAAATTATTAGTTTAATTACAAATAATAGAATTATTAATGAATTAGATTATTATTTATATGTGCAGGTAGATTATTATTTTATATGTCTTATGTAGATTATTAGTTAGGTTATTATTAAATTATTGGTTAAATTAGTAGTTTAATTGTATAATTATAATTTATTAATTAGTTAGATTATTTTTAAAATTATTAGTTAGATTATTAATTAGATTATTAGTTAGGTTATTATTTAAATTATTAGTTATATGATTAGTTTAATTGTAAAATTAGAATTGATTAATTAATTAGGTTATTATTTAAATTATTAATTAGATTATTAGTTAGGTTGTTATCTAAATTATTAGTTAGATTAGTAGTTTAATTGTAAAATTAAAAATGATTAATTAGTTATATTATTATTTAAATTATTAGTTAGATTATTAGTTTAATTGTAAAATTATAATTTATTAGATTATTATTTGAATAATTAGTTTGATTATTTATTAGATTATTAATTGAATTATTATTTATATTTTTATTTAAAGTAATACTTAGATTAATAATTGTAATTATAAAGTTGGAATGATTAATTTTAAATTGCATGTACAATTACAATTGTTTCATGTTGGTATTGGGTCCAGAGGTGTCTGACCCTTAGTAAATATTGTTGGATTTTTGAAATTTTGTGTTTTAAGTGTTATGTTCCCTAAATTTAGTAGACTTTCATTGAGAGACTCTTAGTTTCCTGTTTCAGATTTAGTACATTTTTTTTTCTAGTACTCCTCCAATTGTAAATTTTTTTTTCCAAACATTTTATAAAAAACAGAGGAGGTTGTACTGACAGTAAATGTATTGAATCTTGAATTGTCCAGTTGAAAAGTTTAAGAAGAATAATAACTTTTTATTAGTTCATTAGTACATAACTTGTAATCTACATTTCATATATTTTACATAATTTTGGTTCATTGCACTTTGTGTTGATCTTCGGGTGCATATTTGATTATGGAGATTTCGTGTCACCACTTTCAATTCGTGTAACCTGAAGACCAATGCAAAATGCTGCTGAAATTTTGTAAAATATAAGGGATGATGATTAAAGTGTAGGTACTATTGAAGTAATAATGTAAGTGAATCTTCTCGAATGAGATAGGTTCATACCTTTAATAAAAATGTGAGATTTGACATGCATTTAGTCAATACCTCAATGATGATTACAAAACATACATATGGATTGATCTTGGATCAATTCAGCACATAGAAGTCATCAATTTAAGTAAAAATTAACGTTAACATACATTTTTGGATCAAAAAAAGGTCATAATCCTTATTCAAGGTATGCCAACATTGACGAAGAAACTTGGCGTTTATTTGTTGAAAGTTCTGAGGTTGAGCAATGGACAGTTAATATAATCACTTATTCTTTCAAATTAAACGTCATAAATAAATTCATTATTAAGTGATTCACTATGTTTGCTCCATTTGTGACAAGGTGTTAAGAAAAAAGCTAAGGCTATTTAGACACATAATGTTACCCTACACTTGTTGTCTCGTGGAGGTTATTGTAAGCTTGAAAAAGCTATTGTTAAAACGTATGGCCAAACAAGAGAGAGGTGAATTGTTTTCACAAGATTTTTACAAATATTGTAAGTAGAGTGAAAAGATCTGTAAAATCAATCAATTGAATTTCTGTTCAATTGGATGAATTATCATATTAACAATTTTTTATGAAAAATCAACTAATTATTTTCTCGAAACAACTGACTAAGAAAAAAACTAACTGTTTAATGCAGCAACATGTAAAGAACAGAAATTAAAGCAGTGTATAAGAGTAGGGAAAGAGAGATTCACACACAGAGATTTATACTAGTTCATTTTTAATCAAGAGCTACATCCAGTTCTCAACTAACCACTAAGAATCATTATGCAATCAAAACTAGATTACAAAACACACACCAAAAATGTTGATCTTGAACCCCTTAAGAACATACAACACTTCTTGGCAACACTACAGTTTCTAGAAACCCTTTCTGAAATTGACTTACACACAATTATAGTATTCAAAGAAGGAAATAGAATACACATGGGCTTTACAAAGTAGTAGAATAGCTGAATAGAAAACCCAGATCCCACTTCACACATAAGCAATGATCCAAAAGCTCTTGATCTTCTCTAAAAAACGTTTTTGATATAGCTCTCTTCTCATCCTTTTGAAAAGGTCACATAACAGTCTTTATATAAACTTTAAGAAGTGGTTAAAAATTTTAGATCATTAATTGAAAGCAATTAGAACCATCTAAAAACAGTTTGGAATTCATAATAGAATTTTGTTAAAAAAACAATTGATTAATTTTAAAAAGAACTGATTGAATTCTTTTTCTATTAAATATTTCACATAAAACAGCCAGTTCGTTTATTGAAATAACTGACTGTTTTTGCTTCATAGAAAAGATAAAAGAAAACCAAGCTTGTTCAAAACCTTTGAAAAACACTAAGTGCAATTCAATCGGTTGTCACGATAAATCAACTAGATAAAAAATTTGTTGTAGTCACCAAACTTTGAACAACACTTTTTTCAACTGATTGAAAGCTCAAAACAACTGACTAAAATTCACATAGCTTTTTAGAAAACACTTCTTTCAAAAGAGATTAAGAATCAAGTGAACTTGGATCAATACTAGACGTAAATTGACAACTCAAAATCTACTAAATAATACACACAAACACAACAACAGATTCTTCAAGTCTTCAAAGCAGATTTGGAAGCATCAAAGCACCTCGTTCAACAACTATGATAAGGGAGAAGGAGAAAGCATGATCTGTTACTACATCTGATAATGAAATAAGGGCTAGTCATTCGAAAGTAAAGTTGGCTCTAGAATAGAGGTTGAATAGAGCCTGAACTCAAATTTAGTACCTGTAGAAATTATCAAGGGAAAACAATATCTAAAAGATAAAATATAGAGAGAAAAGTACACATATAATTTATACTGGTTCGCCTACAACTTAGGCTACGTTTAGTCCACTCAAGCAACTTGCTTAAGAGCCTTTATCAACTCAAGTATTCTCAACCTCTCTAATTAACAAGTATTTTACACCTTTCCAGGTAACAAGTATTTTATACATCTCTCTAGGTAATAAGTATTAAACACTTATCCAGGCAAACAATCTTAATCTCCCCCTGAGACCAAGACCTCTTATCAAGTGAGAAAACACTCTCAAATAGAGAGCAAGTAGTGAAAGCTCACAGGATTATCTTCACATAGTGAAGGATCTACAATAAGGCTCACTTCCCAACCTATGAATTCTCTAAACAACAGATAAGAAATATTCTCTTAGAGTAAGACTATACACACTAAGAAATGAAATCGCTCTATAGGCTCTGTAAAGTTATACATTCTCTTCTTATGTGTATCTTTTCTTCATATTCAATGTATATATGCATTAGATTATTGACTGTTAAAGTTTTAATTCTTCTCTTTGTTCACATATTCGTTGGACACTGTATATAAAATTATTGCTCATATTTGATTCTTTTGTGTCTTGGATTTTAAATGTATTTTGATTTGTTTCTCATTTAGTAGCAATGTGAACGTTGATTCATTAATACTATGATCTTTGGGTATCCTTCATTCTTGTGCATTTTTCATCATCTTCTTCACGTCAGATGCTGGATATGACAACTTCTTCTTTAATTATATTTTGTGCTCTTTGAGCGTATGAAACAATTTGAATTGTTTCCTTTATGATCTCTGATGTGAACATTAAACCGCTACTCTATGTGACTGATTCTTCAATCATATCTCTGTCACATTGCTTCACTGTAAATACCTTGGACGCTTGATATGGAAATATTTGCTTTGTCATTAACTGTGTGTCTTTTGGTTTGTGAATCTCTTTCTATATTTGTGGTTGATTTGAACATTGAGAATATATCTTGAATATGCTTTGTATCATGTTCTCCACTTCTCCATCATGTACTCGTATTTTAACTAGTTTCCTTAATTAGCTCAATAAGAACGTTGTATTGATTCTTCACTGTTAGGATTTGTTCATTTGCACACACTTGCTTTAGGAAATGGTTGAATGACACTTTAATACTTGATCGAATCAATAATTGCTCATCAGCTTTCTTATTTTCTTTAGTTAGATCCTGAGTATGGAAACTCTGAATTTTGCTTGTATGCATCTTGATGTTCCTAAATTACATTTAAAAACATTTTATGAATCTCAGGAATGAATATAATCTTTATATTAAAGAATGGTCATTGCTGAAATAATATCTTTGATTGAAACATTTTATGAATCTCAAATATAAATTGAGAAATATTATCAACATTTTCTTATTTCATATTTAGACAACATATTTAATTTCATATTATTGAATAAATATTTTCAGTATAGGTTATATTTCTCTTTAATATATTTCACAAAATATGTTTCGAAAAACCTTTTAAAGTATAATCAGATATATGCTATGTTTTATGAAAACTTTTTCATACAGTCTTTTAATAAATCAGTAATATTTGAGATGTATTTGAAATCAATTTGAAAACACTCAGGAATATTTATATTCCATTTTGAAGTATTTAAGCACACTGTATTCATTTATCAGTTGTGCTTCGTATTTTCAAAATACATTTTGTTCTTGCCGACTGACCTGGATCAAACCTTGGTGATGGACTCCGGGATGACTTTTCTTTAATTGTTGTTGCTGCTCTGGGATGCTAATAATTCTTAGTGAGGAGGGCTCCACCTGTTGACAAGACTCCGACGATCAAGTCAATGAGAGCATACAACTATGAATATCTAAATATAAAGTATTTGTATAGGTGTAGTATCACCAGATTCAAACTTACCTTTTCTCAAGGTCTTAAGGCTATTTTATAGCATTCGTAGACCTCCCTTTAAGAGTTAACAACATAAAGATATTTTGTTAATATATCCCTTTATTTTATGGATATAGGTAGAACATTATCTCTAACAAATTATTTTCATCAAATCTTAGAGTAAATATCTGTACCTTAGCTAATTCGGTTATTCCTTCTATTATTTTTAATTTAATTATCTTATTAAAATACCTTGCCAGCTGTATGGGCCAACCTTCTGACGTATCATTGGGCTTACCATTTCGGGCCGAGCTAAGCATTCAATTTTTATAAACTAGGTGGATTAAGTGGTGCGCTTAAGTGCTCGGGTCAGGCCTCAATCACGTTCGACCAATACACATCTTATTCATTTTGAATAAAATTCATTTGCAGTGAATTCGTAATATCAAAGCGAGTATTGAAAACATATGACAATCGTTTGGGCAGTATATAAAATGTAAATTCTAAGTTTGGAAACTTCCACGTTCACTCGCGCACCATCGTCTGTCATGTGTATGACTGGATTATCATCTCGTCTTATGTTGATGCTCTCATCGTTAGTTACATGTTCTGCTTAACAACACATTCCATTGAGTTCCTTATTTTAGACATCGTCTACTAGCTTGATGAGACTTTTGATAAAACATGACTATCGTCCAATGTCTCTAGTGAAGATCTAATACTTTCTTGAAGTTTTGTTAGCTTCTAACATTATTTTTAAGGTGTTTGTGTTTTCACTATACATATCATTATGAATTTTTGTTATCATTAAAACATGTTTGGAAGATTTTCATTATGAGATCGTCTAAGAATGAATCTTCTTAACGATCTTCCCTTTTTGATGATGACAAAAACTTTAAATGTAATGTTGTCTTTTGTGATTGTTTGTTATGTCACAGTTTATAATATCAATTGTATCAGATATTTATATGCAATTAGTATTCATTCTTAATATAATCTGTTTAAAAAACTCAAAAAAAATAAAACAAAACTTTAACATAAAATTATTTCTCCCCCTTTTTGGCGTCAATAAAAAGGATAGCTGAAGATAGAAAAGAAATCATCATAGCTACAGGGAGTGTGGTGGTTGACAGGGTTGGCTAAAGAAAGGATTGCCATTGAGTGCTTGGTTAATCTAATGAGAGAAACTAAGGGCTAGATCATCTAGTATAGACTTTCAGCGTGCCTCCATCTGTTGGATGCGAAACAAATCTTCCTTTTTATTTTCCCTTAGCCTCTCCTCAAGCCTAACAATATGTTGATTGACTTGCATACTTTCAGTATATGTTGCTCTACTAATCCTCTCTTGGGTTTTATTTATCAGCCATTCCTCATTGGGGTCAGCCTCTAGTTCTTCTACGTCTTTTAGCATAGCTTAGAGTGCCTTGTCAGTGCTCTCCTTAATGTTTTCTAACATAGTTCTCTTTCTAATAAAGCTTGTGTTGGTTAAATGGGTCTTTTCCTCCCAATTAGAGAATAATGAGTGATCTTCATTTTGTGGGCCAGGGTATAGACGATAGGTCATGCAGGATATTGTAATGGGTGAGTTAGCCTAATTGGATTGACTCATTCTGGGATTTTGTTGAGATTTCAATGGTTATAAGTCTTTCAGATTGGGTGTTATATCCTTAGGTTGGTTCTATTTATATAGATATTGGTGAAGTCCCAAGGCAGCTCAGATATAATCTTTTTTAGGAAAGAAAAGATTTGAAAATACCTTTTTCGATTATCTTTGATTTTGAATAAATAATAGATATTCGAAGAAAATATTTCAATTTCAAAGATTTAAAACTAGTGTCCTTCCGTGATTTTCTGATTTTGCGAGAATGATCGTTTATGATATGCATGCAAAGACTTAATTGTCTTAAGAAAAGATTTATATGTCAAGAAAAACAGTTTTAGGCTTTACTAATTGACTTTAATCACCCTTTAGTAATACTCATGCCCGAAAGATCTCTAATTTTTGCAAATCTCTCTTCTACAAGAGGTTTTGTGAAAATATTTGCAAGTTGGTTCTCAGTAAAGATAAATTCCAAATTCACGATACCTTTTTGGACATAGTATCTTATGAAGTGATGTTTAATTTCAATATGTTTGGCCCTTCAATGCAAAATTGGATCTATAGATGAACTAATTGCTACATTGTTATCACACATTATAAAGATTTGAGCTTCATGAATGTTGTAGTCCTCAAGTTTATTCTTTATCCACCAAGAGTTACGTACAATAGAGTGTAACTAGCACATATTCTACTTCTGCTGTGGACAAAGCAATCGTTCCTTGTTTCTTACTAGTCCATGAAACGATATTACCTCCAATGAAGTGACAACCTCCACTGGTGCTTTTTCATTCCACTTTGTGTCCAGCATAGTCTACATCACATAATCCTTAAAGATTATATTTTTCTCGAGCTTTGTAATAGAGGCCAAGGTTGGAAGTTCCCTTGAGATATCTGAATATCTTTTTTATAGCACTGAGGTGAAGTTCTTTAGGGTCATCTGAAATCTAGCACATAGACATATGTTAAACATTATGTTAGGCCTTGATGCTGTTAGATACAACAAAGATTCTATCATCTGCCTCTATGCAGTTATGTCCACTGATTTCAATTATTTCTTAAGTCCAAGGAACATTGTAAGATGCATTGGAGTGCTCATGGACTTGGCATCATCTAATCCAAACTTCTTTAGCAACTCTTTGACATATTTAGTTTGACGCACCATAATCGGTCTGATTGCTTAATTTGAAGTCCTAGGAAGAATCTGAGTTCTCCCATCATACTCATTTCAAACTCCTTTTGCATAAGATTGGAAAATTGTTTGCACAAGAGATCATTTGTGGCTCCATAATATATCAACATATACTTGAATCAATATGAAATCCATGTCATGATCTCTTCTAAATAATATGGTATCTACATTGCCTCTTTTGAAAAACATTTCCACAAGGAAGTTGCTCAAACGTTCATACCATGCCCTTAGAGCTTGCTTGAGGCCATATAAAGCTTTGTTAAGTTTAAAAACGTGCTTTGGTAGGGCATCATCTTCAAAACCTGATAGTTGCTCACATATAACTCTTTTTTGATAAATCTATTTAGGAAGTTGTTTTTCACATCCATATGATATAACTTAATTTTGCTAAAGGCAACAAAGAAAAGTAGTATTCGAATAACATCTAACTTGGCTACTAGGGCATATGTTTAAGTGCAGTATATGCCTTCTTGTTGCAAGTAGTCCTTAGCTACCAGTCTAGCTTTTTTCCTCACAACTTTTCCTTGTTCATCTAATTTTTTTATGAAAATTCACTTGGCTCCAATAACTGACTTTCTAGAGGGGTGTTCAACTATAGTGTCCAGACGTTGCACTTTTGGAATTGCTCTAGTTATTCTTTCATAGCTTTTACTCAATGTTAATCTTCCAAAGCTTCCTTAACATTCTTTACTTCTAGTTGTGAGATCATAGCAAATGATCCTTTGCCTTTGGCTTGGTTGATAAACCTCTATTTGTGTCTCCAATGGTAGCATCTATAGGATGGCTTTTTATAAGGGTTGAATGTCTCCCTGTTGGTTCTTTGATCTCTTATCCTGAATCGTTTGCAGAAGTATTTAGTTTTTCCTTTTGATCATCTTTGTGAGCTATGGAATCGTCTGGCATTTTAACTTGTTTGTCTGGTAAGCTCTCTTTTAGTTCCTACAAGGTAAAATTGGAAGAATCTTCTCATTCTGATAATTTCTTATCAGGAAAGTGGTCATTAAACCTTAAATGAATAGCTTCATCTACCACTTATGTTCTAGAGTTATATACTATTGAACCAAGTGGTGTTCAAGGTTTTGAAGAATCCAAATCCTTTGAAGGATGATGAAGCTGTTGCTTGCTTGCTGCTGCCGTGCTGCTTTGTTGTTTTGTTCTAAGGTAGTTTAAAGTGTAATCCAACCTTAGATTAAATCTCAAAGCAATTAGCATCTCAGTTTTTGATAAAACAAAAGTGTTTTTCAAACTAAGTTGAAACAACCGATTGTTCTGTCGAAACAACCGATTGTTTATACTTAGATGTTTTGAGAAAGTTTGAAAACTATTTTTGAATGGAGAAAACTGTTAAGTGACAAAACAACCGATTGATTCGAGGAAACAACCGATTGTTTGTTTTGGAACCATAACAGAAAAACTGTTTTCTTTGACTGAGCTTTAAATGATTTGAAACTGAATACGCTCTAGTCATTAAATGCTTTGACCAATCTTTCTGAAAGCTTTTATGGGTTTGTTAAGATTTGCTAACAAACTTCCTTTTATATAATTCAGAAAATCTCTTTTAAAAGATGGGAATGCTTTTGAAAAAGTCACTTACTAAGAGAGTTTTGAAAAATTGCTGAGATTGCTTAAGTGCTAGAGAGATTGATCAAAGTGCTAGAATAGGATTCTACTTGTATTGATTTCAGATCTTCATCTGTAACAAGTGTAATCTGTGTAACTGCTGAAACATTTCTTTTCTGTATTGTTGCTGAGATTGGTTGTGTGTTCTTGAGGTGTTCAAGATCAGCAATCTTAGTGTTGACCAAGGAGAGTGTGTGTCTTGAGGTTTTCAAGGTCATTCTCTTGGTTGTTGTGTAAGTGATCAAGGTGTGATTGCTTAGTGGATTTCCTCAGGGGTTCTGAGAAGACTGGATGTAGCTTTGGGTTGGAGTGAACCAGTATAAACAACTGTGTACAATCTCTCTATCCCTTACTCTTTAAATTCAGTTTGTTTGTTGTTTGCTGATAAAAACAACCGATTGTTTCGAAGAAACAACCGATTGTTTTTCTGATAGTGCAGTTTTGCTTACTGTTTTGACTAACTGAATTGCTTAATCAATTGGTTTCTGAGATAAACTCATTCTAGCTTCAAAAAGTTTGCGAAAACCTCTTTAAACAATTCACCCCCCCTCTAGTTTAAAGTCATAATTTCTAACATATACTCTATAAGCTTTAAAGGTTTCAAAATAGCCAAGTAAGATTCCTTCATAGTTTATGGAGTCAAATTTGCCAAGTTTTTCCTTGGTGTTTAGAATAAAACATTAAACTCCAAAGGGATGGAAGTAGGATATGTCGAGTTTTATGTTCTTCATAGGGAGTTTTGTTTTCTAAGGGTCTTATGTAAATACAGTTTTGTAAATAACAAGTTGTGTTTATCGCTTCAATCCAAAAATGTTTAGGTGTTGAGCTTGCATTTAACATCGTTCGAGCCATTTCTTGTAAAGATCTGTTCTTTATCTCAACAATATCATTCTGCTGTGGTGTCCTGGGAGTAGAAAAGTTATGGTTGATACCATGGTTTTAGCAAAAATCTCAAAGGTTCTCATTTTCAAATTCTCCACCATGATCACTTCTAAAGGTGATGATAGACATGCCTTTTTCATTTTGAATTTGTTTAAAGAAATTACATAAGACCTTTAAAAACTCATCCTTGTGTCTAAGGAACTTAAGCCATGTCCATCTCATAAATTCATCCACAATGACATATTTTGCCACTAATAGACTCAGTTCCAGTTGGTCCAAAAAGGTTTGAGTGTATCAACTCAAGAGGTATTTTAGTGAAAATTTCATTCTACCTCTTAAATGAGCTCTTAACTTGTTTCCCCATGACACATGCCTCACAAAGAAGATTATAATTGAATGAAAATTTTGGCAGACCTCTTACGAGATTGTGTTTTACTAGAGATTAATCTCAAACTAGCATGACCACACTTCTTGTGCCACAACCAATGACCATCTTTCCTTTTAGACATGAGATAGGACACCTTTTGACGTGATAACTCATCCATATCAATTTTATAATGATTTTCGCGTCTACTAGTAGCAAACATTTTGGTTTCATCACTCAGGTAGACTATACATTGGTCTTTGTAAAAAATAACATTGTTTCCACAATCACACAGTTGACTTATGCTAAGTAGGTTGTATTTTAGATCATCTACTAACAAAACATTGCCTATACACAAGGAAGGTTTTAGACATATCTAGCCACCACCAATCGCCTAATCGTGTTGGTCTTCTCAAGAAATTACTTTTCCTCCTTTCTTTAGTTTGAGGTTTTTGAATATATACTTTTCTCTCGTCATATGATGTGAGTAGCCACTGTCCAGGTAGCATGATAGGGGTGTCTTTGCTTGCATTAAGAACATCTGCAAGAGGTATTATTTTTATTTTAGGTACTCATACTAGTTTGGGTCCTTTATGTTTTACTGTCATACTTTTGAATCTAGATAGGGTTTAGTAAATTACAGGTTAACAAAGAGGAGGAAATGAACTAAAAAAATTATAATATAGATGACAACTTAGACCAAAATCGTCGTCCATATCACCATATAGACGACGGTTAAAGCCAAGAACTATTGTCTATATAGTCCTCTAATAATTTTTTTTAATTTTGTCACACATTAGGCGACGATTATAGCTAAAATCGTCGTCTATAGGCATTTTATATTGTCTTTTAATTTATTTTGCCTAGAGATATAAACTATGGTTTTTCTAAAAATGTAGCTTATAAGTACAAATATAGGTGACGATTATCTCCTAAAATCGTTGTATATATCCAAAATTTTAGACGAGGTCTTATAATGTGTTCCATAGACGATAATTTTGAAATTTTCATTGTACAACTTGAAAAACCATCAGCTATGAGGCTTTTTACGGTAGTGATTCCATCTCAAATCAAAACATTTAAAGCACATTCAAATAACATATAATTCCTACATAAAATCAGTTATTGTGATCATGTCACATTCACATCGAGATCATCTATCTTAAGGCACTATCAAAACTGAACTAGTTTCCCTTACCTTTTAAATATAGCTTAAATTAAGTTTAAGCTTCTAATTCCACTACTCTCATATAGAAAGGCTAAATCTATATAAAAGAAAAGACTTTCTTCATCAATCTAAACATACTTTCATGTTCCTGAACTAATAGAGATTCATCTTTTCCTTAGAAGGAGCATATGTAAGACCCTTAGTCCTTATACATGCAAAACTTCTCAAAACTAACTCAAGTAAAGAGACAAAGAGGAACTTACTCTAAAGGAAATCTTGATAGAGTGGACTTGCTCTGTTCTCCATCATGATCCCTAAGGTGTGTGATCTATGAAAGGATGAACATAACTTTAGAAATCTAGAGAGAAGACATAGAAGATAGAGTGAAAGTATTCTTAAAAAAATTGTGATTTTTTCTGAAATGAAGTTTGAATAGTTAATTTTTTTTTTCTATCTATAAATTTCATACTTAATAAAATACTCATACTTCATCTCACTTATACCAATTATTCTCTTAAACAAATAACTAGGTCTTTAGAGCATATATATATATATATATATATATATATATATATATATATATGGAAAAATAATATGTCTTCAATTTTTATGGTTTTTACTCAATTTTTAGATTTTTAATTAATTAATTTAGTCTTTAATTTTAGAAATATGTGAATTGGGTCTTATATGATATTTAAATAAAATAGTTAGTGAATTTTATTACTATTACCCAATTAAATAAAATAATTAATTTCATCAATTAAAAAAAAATCAATACTTAAAGGAAATTTTCAGTGAAAGTTTCACCAAAAGTCAAACAACAAAACATGGTTTTTTCCCTTACATAATAAGAACGAATTATAGGATGAACCACCATGGTACGTGCGCTACCAGTTACGGTATCCACACACTATCCTCACTTTATAGTGTCACATCATATACTTTTTTTTTTTTTCTTTTCCCAAATTCGAGTTAACCTTTCTCATTAGCCACTCTATAGAATATTGCCATAGGTGATTTTTAATATAGAAGTTTTTTATATTAATGTTCATTGATAGAGAAAATCTATATCGTTTTCTTTAATCGGTTTTAGAATTGAGATTAAAAAGAACGTAATTGAAAATATAAACTTTTAATAACGATTATTGAATTAATGTTAAAGTTATTTTTAATATTAGTTATGATCATAATTTTTTCTCAAAATAATTATGATAATAATAAATATTTCTAAATTCCATAAATTTACATTTATTTTGTGACATTTCCTTAATTTTGTCTAGAAAATAGTTAGAAATCTTCAAATATTTAAGACATTAACATTCGTAATTTGTAAAACTGAAGTTATTCTTTAACATAACCTTGATCTTATAAAAGAAGGTACAGGGTAGGTTGATATCATAATCTCCCTCTATAGGGTTGAAAGATGTTTAAAATACTCCATGAATTATGCCTTTATCAAATAACTATTCCTTTATTACATGTATTTTATTGTTTTCTTTATTATTGTGAGTTTAAACTCCTCTCTCTTTGAAAGTTTTTGTTTCTTATTTTAAAGTCTTAATCTCACGGGAGATTAAGACAAGATAACCAGGAGTGGTTTCTATAGTCATTGTAATCAGAAATGGTTTGTGTACTCAATGTAATAATTTATTTGTTTGATTAGTGGAACCTCTTCTGAAATTATTTTAAGGGAGAAATAGACATAACTTGTGTATTTAGGTGAACCGGTACAAATATGCGCTCTCTGTGTGTGTGGGAGGGGTGTGTGCGCGTGCGCGTACGTGCGTGCGGGCATGCGTGTGTGCGTGCGGGCGTGCGTGTGTGCGCGTGCGTGTGTGTGATCACACATACTACATCTAATTTTTAACTAACTTGTCAAATTCCACTAGGTAGACTCATGTTGTAAAGTACACACAAGCATTTTTTTTCCTTTTTAAGCATCATCAACAATGGGGTGGTGTCTTATGGGTAGAACATCATACAACAAGTGGGCAGAATAACCATAGAGGTATTTATTGTAAGTAGATGATAACAATACTTTTTTTCTATGTTTTGTATATTTAAGCACAAGATAGAGAAAAGAATATGTTAACAAAAGGTATGGACAAAAGGGTGTTGACATATTGGAGAGGTTTCTCCCCTGGTTTAGGACCACCTGTATAATCTACATAAAACTTGTATCTTTTGAATAGATTCAAGTTGTGAGATGTACAAAGATCTCGGTCTTTCTCCATGAGTGATGCCAACATATTGCGTGTTGGCTAGCATGGAAATTCCTTAGTCAAACAATAGTGATCTTCGTCTTCATCTTACAAAACCTCTTTACCCTTGTAGAGATGGAAGGGTACTTGCTTCTGAGGGCAATCTACTGCAAGCTTGTAAGAGGTGAAAGGATGAGGCAACAATGCAATGATCCAAAAGAAAAACAATTGCTTTAAGATGATGGTGATTTTTCTGTAGGACTCATTAAGCCTTTATTCATACATTCGATGTCCCATCATCTGCATGGTGCACACATCTTTATTTTCTTCCCATTCATCAAAATCTTCACTTTCTGAAAGATATTTTGAGGGTTGATGGGAACAATCCAACAAATGGATTGAGGCTTCATCTAATTAATCCATGCATGATAAGTTGCATGGAGTAAGATAAGGAAATTACACTGATGGGGGTTGGACCAAGGTGATAACACTTTGATGCATTACACTCGTTTGATATACGTGTCAAGAGTATGTATCTCTGACCCATTGTCTTCTTCAAAGGACACTTTACCCTTGGTACACCAAGGCAAGCAAGCTTGATGGAGAGCAATCTCTTAGAAGACAATCTATATCGACCTTGGACATGCTTGAGAAGGAGTTGGCTTTGGCCTTATCAAGCCATAAGTTGTGACATTTTATTTTAAACCACCTTTCTTATGAGAAATAGTTTTTCTTTGGGATGTCATTTACTCTTCTTCAATTTTGAAAGAAGATAGAAGAACCATTTGTTTTGCGTTCTTTTCTTTTTGGGAGATCTATCAGCTATCACTGCTCTTTCTACCATGTATCTCTAAGAATTGGCGCCTAGGCAATAGTGCATATAGATTTGTCTCTATTACAGGTAGATCATTTAATTATCACTAACATCTTTCAAAAAGTTAAGTCAGATGAGAAAGGACTTACATTTCGTTAGCACATTCTCACACAAACATTATTACTATATAGATGATACCATCGTTTGACCAGTCAATCATCTTTAAATTCTACTAAATTAAAATTAGATTTAATAAAACTAAATCTTTCATAGGAAATGCCTTAGTGATAATATCAACAAATTGATGATCTATCTTAACAAAGTGTAAATCAAAAACATTTTTTATGGACATAATCACGAATGAAATTATATCTCACTTATATATGCTTAGCCTTTGAATGTAGAATGAGGTTCTCAAATAAAATAATTGCACTAGTATCATCACAATATATAGGTATATTGTTTTCAAAATTAGAGTAATCTTTAATTTCTTACTTAACCCACAAGAGCTGAGAGCAGCACCTTTCAGTTGACATGTATTATGCTTCAATGGTCGATAGAGAAATTTGAATTTTCTTTCTTGCTTGACCAAGATATAAGACATGGTCCATTGAATAGACAACTTCCACTTGTGCTCTTTCTCTCCAAATGATTTCTATCATAGTCTGCATTACAAAATCCTTCTAATTTGAAACAAATATTTTTATTGTACCACAAACACATATTAGTGGTTCCCATAGGACAACGAAAGATCTATTTAAAATCTTTAAGATGGGACTCTTAAGAATCTAATTGAAATGTTGCACATAAATAAATGTTACGTACAATGTTAGACCTATTGGAAGTAAGATATAATAATCATGCCTCTATAGATTGTCTAATCTACTTTCTTACCATTTTCATCCTTATTTAGGATTTCCAATGTATTATTCATTAGGGTCTTCATAGGCTTTACATCCAACATGTTGAAATTTTTCAACATTTCCTTTGTGTACTTTTGCTAATGAATGTTGATCTTCTTTTCTTTTGACGAATTTGGAGCCCTAAAAAGAACTTAAGTTCTCCAATCATGCTCACTTCAAATTCTTGATGTATCAATTTAATGAAATCTTTGCACAAGGATTCATTAGTAGCGTTGAAGATAATATCATCCACACAAACTTACATTGTTAAAAAATCTTTGTTGTGCTCTTTCTTGAATGAGGTATTATCAACCTTTCCTCTTTCAAAATCACTCTTCAAAAGAAATTTGTTCAATCTTTCATACCAAGCTCTGAAATTTTGTTAAATACCATATGGAGTCTTTTTAAGTTTGAAATTGTGGTTTGAGTTGGATGTATATTCAAAACTTGGAGGTTGTTTTACATAAACTTCCTCTTCAATAAAACCATTTAGAAAAGCACTTTTTACATCCATCTAATATAGTTTTATGTTTTATAAGTAGCAAAGGATAATATTCTTATAACCTAAAGACACGCAGAGGGAGCAAAAGTTTTGGTAAAATCCATACCTTTTTGCTTATTGTAGCCCTGTTGATGGAGGTACATCCAATCTGCCACCAACTCAGGCTAAGAGGAATGAAGAATATGAAGTAGAGAAATATAAATCCTTTTAAATTCTTCCTCTTAAGACTTGCAAATACTTATATACAGTGGTGTAGGTTTTCCCAACCTTGTATGGAGGGCTAGACATTTTATAGCTTTTTATTATGAGCTGAGTATAATAGGTTTTGGTAGAGTCATAGAGGAAGAGCTAGGTCATAAAACCTAACCCTAAGAGAGAGTTGGTGCACCTCTTATATGAAACCCTAACTTGCCATGAAAGTAGGGTCTGTAGAAGCTTCCTTGGGCGAAAAGGTATGGTTTCTAAACCCTAACCCTTGCACAACACACTACCTCATCTCCCCTATCTGTATAAATTGAGCTCTCCTCTTATTGAAAATTCAGACTTGAAATTGAGTGTAATGAATTTTTGTTGATTTAAATCCAACTCTCTCTCTTTTTGCAAGTATCTCTTATCTTGCTTCCTTTTTTCTAGTGAGTGAAGCCTTGAAGGTTCGCCTAACCTCCTTCAAAGCACCAATCTACACATCACAGAATTACGGTTCCTTTTGTTCTACATAAATTTCACTTGTGTCGCCTATAATCTCCATTCACATCTCATTTTCAACCGAAGAATATGCATGTATCAAGGAGATCTCAATCATTTGGTCATAAGATCTTTTTGTTTTTCACTATTTAATTGGTTTATTCAAATAATTTAATCGGTTCAAACTTCTTCGTTTTCTTTTTTTAAACAGAAAACAAAAAAGTTTACTTAGGTTCTTCATTTTTCTGTGTTGTCCATGTGTGCCTGATTTTGTTCTTGAGTTTTTATCAATTTTAATCGGTCAAAACTATGTGGAACACTTTCTTTCTAGTTTATAATCACTGCATGTTATGTTTAACGTTGTGTATATCCTTAGCTTGTCATAAATTTCAATTATGTGCTAGTTTACTAACTGTTTGTAGAAATTGTTAGAGTTAAGCAGGGTCTGAAGATCAAGAGGGGAGGGGTGAATTGATCTTTTAAAAATTTTTGCAACAGGAACTGACTTCTGTATAACAGAGATTAAAAGAACAGATTGATTTCAAATAAAACAGATTTATTTTTCCAAATCACCTTCTTACAATCAGAACTTAATCAAACAAGATTTTATACAATTAGAAGGAACAGCAGAATACACTTGTTCAGATATTTGCAAGAAGGTTTCAACCAAGAGAAGAACAGTTCTTATTAAACCCAGAATTAACAGATTCAATTTCAAATGAACAGATTTATTTTGGACAGTTATCAATTCAAATTCCAAAAATAAATGCAAGAAAGGAGAGAAGATTGCACACAAGTTTTTATACTGGTTCACTCATCAAGAGCTACATCCAGTTCACCTTACACCAAGGTGGAATTCACTAAACACATACAACAATTACAGCATATACAGCAGTTCTTGAAACCTACAAGAACACTCACATACAAGGCTGAAAAACACGTATTTCAGCACACCTTGCACTCCAAGAAACCCTATCAAGAAGTGACTAACACTTCCACCTTTACAACAAATGAGAAAGAAAAAAATACACCTGAAAAGAAGATGCAAGAACTCAAACCAGTAGTTCAATCTGCTGCAAAAACTGCACCAGCACCTTCACAAAGCACAAGGTTTTCCTAGAACAAGCACACTTGAAATTCCTTTTGAAAACCTTTCACAAAAGCCTTTGAATTCTTCTTCTCACTCAGAAACTGATTGAAACGTGATTGCACTGTGTCTTTTGTGTGAGAGAAGTCTTCTATATTTAAAGAAACCAGTTTCTAACCACTTTTCAAAAAACAGTTTGAAAAACAGTTAAGAATAACAAAACCAAAATAAATCTATTTATTATCCAGGAAACAGATTTATTTTTGTCCAGTATTCAGACTTTTTGAGAAAACTTTAAACAGCATTTTTGAAAACTTTAAACACTCCTTGTGTTTGGTTTAAGCTTGCTTTAGGCAACTAGAACAGAATGACCGATGACCGACCGGTGCCACATTACATTCCAAATGACCGATGACCGATCGTACAACATTACTTTCTCAAAGACCGATGACCGATCGTGCCTCATTACTTCCTCCAATGACCAACGACCGATTGGTTCCTCATACTTCCCCAATGACCGACGACCGATTTGTTCCTCATTGCTTCCTTCAATGACCGACGACCGATTGGTTCCTCATTAGTTCCTTCAATGACCGACGACCGATTGGTTCCTCATACTTCCCCAATGACCGACGACCGATTGATTCCTCATTACTTCCCGCAATGACCGATTACAGATCGGTGCCTCATCACTTCCTCACCTCCTAAGCCTAAACCAAAATTCACTTAAATCCTTTTACAAAACTATAAAGTACCGAAGCAATTTTCTTCATCAAACACACTTTAAGCCAAGGTTGGGAAGAAGCTTCCTTCAGCTTCAACAATCTCCCCCTGTTTGATGGAGACAAATCCCCATAGCTCGATTGCTTTGAAGAAAGATCAATACCTGTACAAAGCTTGATTCCACAATACACAGATTTAAAGTGAATATTGAATAAGAGAAGAGTAGAGAATATATATACCTCCCTATACCACTGCAGCTTATACCTCCCTATACCACTGCAGCTTATAAGATCAGCTATTTTTCTCCCCCTTTGGATTCATCAAACAGCATGGAAGCAAATAAAAACAGAAGCATATAATAGCCATACATGATAGTTCATAAAGTCCTTAAGAGGGGAATACATTCCAGAATAGAGATGAAAATATAATGTCCAGAAACAGGCACCAAAACACAGAAATAAAAGGATAATGTTCAACAGACATAAGAAGACAATATTGGGAAGAAAGAAAACTATTCCCTGTAGTAAAGCTCAGCCAGTTGTTCCTGTACTCCCTCGAGTTGATAATCTAGATGCTGGAACCTGGCTTGAGTCATCTCAAAGTAGGCTTTCTGGTCTTCTGAAAGATTGTCAAGTCGATGCAGTACTTGCCTTTCAAAACTAGACAAAGGTTCACCTCTGAATTCGGGAGAATGATATGCAACCAGTGCATTGTGTGCTGTAGCATCCAAGTCATCATGATTCGGTTGATGATCAGCATGAACATTGTCATCTTCCATAGGAATAGCAGCTTCTTCATCATCATTGTTGTTGTGGTTGGACGTACCATGTTCCATTCTAGGACCTGTTGTCCTTTTAAAAACCCACTCTTCACCTTCCTTGAGGAATCCCATCTTCATGAGCGTAGAGTTGTCGATTTCACTAATTGCTTTGATTGGCTCGTTTCTCTCATTAGTAGTGTCAATCTCAAAACAATCGATTAATTTTGAAATGAAAATTGCATAGGGAAATCTGTAATCAGATAGCCTCTTGGATTTGAGCATATGCTCTGTCATTACACAAACCCAATTTATTTTTATGCGATGCATGAGACAGTAGAGTAAAATGAGGTCTTCCTCATGTAATGTAGCATGATTACTTCCCCTAGGTGTCAGTTGCCATGCAATAACATAGACTAGAAACCTAGGAGTTAGGTTCAGATTACCTGCATGAAACCTGTTTATGTGTTGATTCTTATCTCTCATGCAGCTTGTGTAGAACTGAATTTTATTGAATTCTTGAATCATGGTTGTGTTCCCCTTTCCCACCTTGAGGCCTGAATACTTGATTCCAGCGATGTTGCTCCAAACTTCACTTGTTATTTTTATTTGGACACCTTTTACGTGGGAAATTAAATTTTTCCCATCAAGGATCAGATTGGTATAGAATACCTTCACTAGATCTGGATAGATGTTGCCAGTCATTTCAAGAAATGGCTTCAATCTCTGATGCTTGAGAAGTGCTTTGGGTTCAGTCAGCTTTTCACTCTTCATCCATGAAAACTCGAGGATCTTTGGCACATTTACCTGTTTTCTACTTATCTCATGTAAGTAAGTGGTCATGGCTTCAGCATCACCATCGAACCATTTCTCTAAAATACCTTGAGTGTTATTCTTCTGCTCACGGGATTTCTTCCTTTTGTATATCAATGATGCCATTTCTGAAACCTGTTCCTCTTTATCAAAAGAAAACTGAGAGATTGCAAGCAGAAGTTGAATGTGTGAACTACAGGTTTTGAATACCATTATTTATAGAATCAAACAGATTGTATTAATGCTTAGCAGAGTTGGAGTGTTAAGAAGAAACAAATCAAAAACACAGAGTCAGTACAGATTTTATTCCTGCAGCAGTTTCAGTTTTTGGAAAGAGGCAAAATCATTTTGAAAAAGTGTTTTAGCTTTTAGTGAGAAATAGCTTTCCATACAGTTAGTCAAACCAGTTTGAATATCCAGACAGAACAGCCATAAACCTGCTGGTCAAAGCAATAAAGCAGTTAAGGTGCATGTATAATTTCTCTTTCCTAGTTATGTATATTTTAGGCACAGAAATAAACAGATTAACCAGAGAAATAACATGTTATAGATTTAAAATATCACTGCAGTGAACAGTTTAAGCTGATAATGCCCAATTCGTTTAACAAGAAATAAAACCTATCTTTAGCCAGAGGTTTTGTAAACAGATCAGCCAATTGAAACTCAGTACTAATGAATTTAATATCACAAATACCATTAGCTATATTTTCTCTTAAGAAATGATGTCTAATCTCTATGTGCTTTGTTCTTGAATGTAACACAGGATTTTTAGACAGGTTTATGGCACTGGTATTATCACAATTAATAGGTATCTTGTTTAACAGTATTCCATAGTCACTTAGCTGTTGCCTTAGCCATAATGTTTGAGCACAGCAGCTTCCAGCAGCAATGTATTCTGCTTCTGCTGTAGAGAGGGCAACACAAGCTTGTTTCTTGCAATGCCAAGAAATCAGGCTTGATCCTAGCATGTGACATGTTCCACTAGTGCTCTTTCTGTCAACCTTGCACCCTGCAAAATCAGAATCTGAAAAACAGTTTAAGTATAAGGAAACATGGTTAGGATACCATAGTCCAACAGATTTTGTCCCTTGCAAGTATTTCAGAATTCTCTTGACTGCATTGTAGTGAGATTCCCTTGGATCAGATTGATATCTGGCACATAGGCATACAGCAAACATAATATCAGGTCTGCTGGCAGTTAAGTACAGCAGGGATCCAATTAAGCTTCTGAACTTGGATTGGTCAACAGGTTTTCCTGCACAGTCTTGGTCTAGTTGACAGCTTGTTGAAATAGGAGTGCTAATTGCCTTACATTGATCCATATCAAATTTTTTTAGCAGCTCTTTGCAGTATTTTTCTTGACTAATGAAGACTCCATCCTTGAGCTGTTTCACTTGCAGGCCAAGGAAGAAGTTCATTTCTCCCAACATTGACATCTCAAACTCTCTCATCATTGTATTGACAAAAGCTTCACACATTTCCTCATTGGTTGACCCAAAGATTATATCATCTACATACACTTGTACCAGGATAATATCTTCCCTTTTCTTCTTAATGAATAGAGTCTTGTCAGAATTCCCACGGTTATAGCCTTGAGAAAGCAAAAATTCACTTAACCTTTCATACCATTGCCTTGGTGCTTGTTTTAGTCCATACAAGGCCTTCTTAAGCTTGTACACATGTTCTGGATTTTTGTAATCTTCAAAGCCTGGGGGCTGGGAAACAAACACCTCCTCATTTATGTATCCATTTAGGAATGCACTTTTAACATCCATTTGAAACAATTTGAAGCCTTTGATGCTGGAAAATGCTAGAAGTAATCTGACAGCTTCAAGGCGTGCTACTGGTGCATAGGTTTCACCAAAATCAATACCTTCTTCTTGGTTGTATCCTTTAGCAACCAGCCTTGCTTTGTTTCTAGTGATAGCTCCATGTTCATCCAGCTTGTTCCTGTACACCCACTTGGTTCCTATGATATTCATCTCATGCTTTCTTGGAACTAAGGTCCACACTTCATTGTATTCAAACTGGTTCAGTTCTTCCTGCATTGCTGTTATCCAATTGCTGTCTTGCAGTGCTTCTTCCAGGCTTTTAGGCTCAATCTGTGACACAAAAGCTACTGTTCTGCAGAAATTGTTGAGAGAATTTCTGGTTGAGACTCCTTTCTCTAGTTTTCCAATTACATTGTCAAGAGTAAGATTCTTGGGAGTCTTCCATTCCTTAGGCAACCCTGCATTCACAACAGACTCTTTGACAGCATTTGGATTAGTTGTATCAAATTCAGTTGATTGATTTTTCTGCAGAATTATTCTTAAATCATCCACACCAGATTCATCCAAAACAGATTTCGGTATAGAACAATCTGTTTCATCAAACACCACATGCATAGACTCTTCTACAGCAAGCAATCTTTTGTTATAGACTCTATAAGCATGTCCATTTATAGCATAACCAAGGTGTATACCTTCATCAGATTTAGGGTCAAATTTCCCAAGATTATCTTTACCATTATTTAGAATAAAACATTTGCACCCAAATACTCTAAGATGGCTAATGCTAGGTTTTCTTCCTTTGTACAGTTCATATGGGGTTTTCTTAAGAATAGGTCTTATCAATGTTCTGTTAAGCACATAGCAAGCAGTATAAACAGCATCAGCCCAGAAATACTTTGGTAAATTTGATTCATTTAACATAGTTCTTGCTAATTCTTCCAAAGATCTATTCTTTCTTTCAACCACACCGTTTTGTTGAGGTGTCCTAGGAGCAGAATAGCTATGTGTTATGCCATGCTTTTCACAAAACTTATCAAATTTTGCATTTTGAAATTCTCCCCCATGATCACTACGAATCTGTTTTATGCAGTTCTCATTTTCATTGTTCAAAACCTTTGCCAATTTCTTGAAAGCTTTGTATGTATCATTTTTAGAAGCAATGAATAGAGTCCAAGTATATCTAGAAAAGTCATCAACAATCACCAAAGCATAATAATTTCCAGCAAGGCTAGCAGTCCTAGATGGTCCAAATAAATCCATATGCAATACATCCAGAATTTTATTTGTAGAAACTATATCTTTAGATTTAAAAGAGGTTCTAATCTGTTTTCCTTTTACACATGCATCACACAACCTGTTATTTTTAAAACATATTTTTGGTAGACCAGAAACAAGGTCCTTAGACAACAATTTATTCAAGTGATCTGTATGGATATGAGCCAACCTCCTGTGCCATAGCCAAGACTCATCACTTTTTGACAACAAGCATTCATTTTTAGAATTGTTATTAACAATGTCTAGGAGATAGATGTTGTTTACCCTTTTCCCTGTGAACAGCACCTTACCAGAGTTCTGATTTGAAATTGTACATGTGTTGGCTTCAAAATTAACCAAGTATCCCTTATCACAAAGCTGACTAATACTGAGAAGATTATGCTTTAAGCCTTCAACATATAGGACATTCTCAATTATAGTTGAGTCTTTAGTGCCAACATCTCCTCTTCCAAGAATTTTTCCTCTATTGTTGTCCCCATATGTGACATAACCTTCAGCTTTGAGTTTCAAACTTATGAACTGGGCCAAATCACCTGTCATATGTTTTGAGCAGCCGCTATCAAGGTACCACTTATTTTTCCTGCTGTTTTTCTGCAAAACAGATTACATATATGGTACCCCTCTTAGTATAGGGTCCAACATGATTAATACCTTTCCTTAGGAAGCCATTTGGCTAAGCCTTTAGGAACAAGATATTTTCTAGCCCTACATGTTCTTGATGTATGACCAGATTTCATGCAGTAGAAACAGGATGCAGTATATACTGTATTTAATCTGTTAAAAGAAGAAAAACCTGTTTTGGCAGGAACAAAAAAACTGGACAGCTTTTTAACATTTTGCTTTATTCCAGGATTATATCCTAAACCATTTTTATTAAAGACAGCATTTTGTGAACCCAATAATGTTTCAAGATTTTCTCTTCCTTTTGTGAAATTTGATAAAGTCTTTAGAAGATATTCAACCTGTTTTTCCAATTTCTTACAATTTTCACATGTTTTGATGGATGCATGCAGGCAGGTTAATTCAAGACTAATTAACTCAGTTTTAGCTTTGTTTAGTTCTTCCTCAAGAGCCTTTACCTTAGGTTCAAGAACTTTATTCATTCTGGTCAGCTTATTACACATGACAGCAAGTCTATTGGCTTCATCATGAGTTTCCTTAAACGCAATTAAAAGCTGATCATAATTTTCAGAATCAGTTGAGTAATTACTTACTGAGTCTGAAGTTGAACCTTCATCATTTGCCATGAAGCACAGATTTGCTTCTTCACTCTCATTTGAGGATTCACTTGTTGAAGATACATCATTATCCTCCCAAGATATGTAAGCCCTTTTTCCCTTGCTTTTTTCATTCTTCTTGCTTGCTGATTTTTCTTTATGTGGATTGTTTGGACAATCAGCTTTTATATGACCTGGTTTGCCACATCCAAAACAGGTGTAAGTAGAAGAATTAGAATCACTCTGTTTTGAATACCTTTTTCTTTGCTGTGTTCTGTCTCTAGTCTTCCTTTTAAGGAATTTGCTGAATTTTCTAGTGAGCAAGCTTAAGGTTTCATCTTGTTCAGGATTCTCTTCTTCTTCTTCACTTGTGTCATGCTCCATGGTGGTCTTTAAGGCAATTCCTTTGACTTTCTTCTCCACAGTTTCTTGGTCTTTCAATCTTTTCAGCTCCAATTCATGTTCCATCAGCTTTCCAAAGAGTGCTGCAGTGGACATCTTGGAAAGATCCCTTGATTCTGAAATTGCTGTTACCTTTGGCTGCCAACTCCTATCAAGGCATTTCAATACCTTTATGTTGAGCTCTTCCTTATCAAAAACCTTGCCAAGACCCGTGAGGTGATTTACAATGTGTGTAAATCGTTTCTGTACATCTGCAATGCTCTCACCAGATTGCATTCTGAACAACTCATATTCCTGGATCAATGAGTGCTTCCTAGCCCGTTTAACATCTTCTGTGCCTTCATGAGTTACCTCCAGTATCTCCCACATTTCCTTAGCTGATTGACATTGAGACACCCTAAAGAACTCATCCATATTCAGTGCAGAGGTGATGATGTTCTTGGCCAGAGAATCATATTGAGCCTTCTTCCTTTCAGCTTCACTCCATTCGGACCATGGTTTCTTCACAGTTTCATCTTTCACAGTCTGCATAGGTATGAAAGGTCCGCTCACCACAGCATCCCAGATGCCCATATCAATGGACTCCATGAAAATCTTCATCCTGATTTTCCAGAAAGCATAGTTGACTCCACCGAACATAGGAGGCCTATTGATGGATGCTCCCTCAGCAAAAGGCATCTTGAATTCAGACATTTCTGCACAACTTGAGTAACCTACAAGCCCTTGCTCTTGATACCAATTGTTAGAGTTAAGCAGGGTCTGAAGATCAAGAGGGGAGGGGTGAATTGATCTTTTAAAAATTTTTGCAACAGGAACTGACTTCTGTATAACAGAGATTAAAAGAACAGATTGATTTCAAATAAAACAGATTTATTTTTCCAAATCACCTTCTTACAATCAGAACTTAATCAAACAAGATTTTATACAATTAGAAGGAACAGCAGAATACACTTGTTCAGATATTTGCAAGAAGGTTTCAACCAAGAGAAGAACAGTTCTTATTAAACCCAGAATTAACAGATTCAATTTCAAATGAACAGATTTATTTTGGACAGTTATCAATTCAAATTCCAAAAATAAATGCAAGAAAGGAGAGAAGATTGCACACAAGTTTTTATACTGGTTCACTCATCAAGAGCTACATCCAGTTCACCTTACACCAAGGTGGAATTCACTAAACACATACAACAATTACAGCATATACAGCAGTTCTTGAAACCTACAAGAACACTCACATACAAGGCTGAAAAACACGTATTTCAGCACACCTTGCACTCCAAGAAACCCTATCAAGAAGTGACTAACACTTCCACCTTTACAACAAATGAGAAAGAAAAAAATACACCTGAAAAGAAGATGCAAGAACTCAAACCAGTAGTTCAATCTGCTGCAAAAACTGCACCAGCACCTTCACAAAGCACAAGGTTTTCCTAGAACAAGCACACTTGAAATTCCTTTTGAAAACCTTTCACAAAAGCCTTTGAATTCTTCTTCTCACTCAGAAACTGATTGAAACGTGATTGCACTGTGTCTTTTGTGTGAGAGAAGTCTTCTATATTTAAAGAAACCAGTTTCTAACCACTTTTCAAAAAACAGTTTGAAAAACAGTTAAGAATAACAGAACCAAAATAAATCTATTTATTATCCAGGAAACAGATTTATTTTTGTCCAGTATTCAGACTTTTTGAGAAAACTTTAAACAGCATTTTTGAAAACTTTAAACACTCCTTGTGTTTGGTTTAAGCTTGCTTTAGGCAACTAGAACAGAATGACCGATGACCGACCGGTGCCACATTACATTCCAAATGACCGATGACCGATCGTACAACATTACTTTCTCAAAGACCGATGACCGATCGTGCCTCATTACTTCCTCCAATGACCAACGACCGATTGGTTCCTCATACTTCCCCAATGACCGACGACCGATTTGTTCCTCATTGCTTCCTTCAATGACCGACGACCGATTGGTTCCTCATTAGTTCCTTCAATGACCGACGACCGATTGGTTCCTCATACTTCCCCAATGACCGACGACCGATTGATTCCTCATTACTTCCCGCAATGACCGATTACAGATCGGTGCCTCATCACTTCCTCACCTCCTAAGCCTAAACCAAAATTCACTTAAATCCTTTTACAAAACTATAAAGTACCGAAGCAATTTTCTTCATCAAACACACTTTAAGCCAAGGTTGGGAAGAAGCTTCCTTCAGCTTCAACAGAAATGTCTAGCCAAATGCACATAAACTATTTGATGAATTTATTTGAGTAAATATGAGTGTAAAAGCATTGGTGCCTTTTTTTTGTGTGTATCCTTGAGTTCTTGATTTAGTAATAAACTAGTATCGAGTCTCATTATACATCAATTCAATTTTGTCTTGTTGTATTGTTCAATTTCATTAGGATTCATTAGTAAAAACTTTGCATACAGATCAAGATATGATATTGTCAAATCATCAATAAATTACATTGGAGCATGGAGAAATTGCGAAGTTCTAAAACCTACAAAAAGAAATATGAGATTAAATACTGTAGAGAAAATGAAAGTGTCAGGGATATAAAAGAATTTTGTTGTTTGGATAATGAGTATTTGAAATTGAAATATGGATTTCAATGAAAATGGTAAAGGCTATATTGAGATACTAAAAGGTATTTAGTTTGAAAACACTTATTCACATTTACTATCATTAGTTGAATTTATCATTAGTTGAATTTGTCAATAATATGTTAAAAGTGACATTATATTTCTTAATTTTTATATAATGAGGTTATAATTTATCCAACAATTAAATGTGGTAGTTTCCAAGGAAAAGAATACATAAATTTAGATACATCTTTGTCAATTTGATGAAAACCAGGAGACTCAATGTAAATGTTTGTGTTATAAGAAATATTAAATGTTTACATATTACAAGTTATCAACTTCAATTGAAAATAGGTGTAACTTTCTTTCAATTTTCAAAGACTTTCCCTTTGATCTTAATATTTTATAAAAATAATAAATAAAATTTAAAGTAATTTAAATTAAATTAATTTTGTCAATTATATTAAATCTATCTTAATCTAGACACGGGTTGACTTGGCTCAACTTGTACCTGGGCCAACTCGGTTAGACCTGGATCCGGACTGACTATGCTCGACCAAGTACCAGATCAGCTCAGCTCGACTTGGACTCAAGCTAACTCGACTCGATATGGATCCAGGCTGACTCAACTCGATATGGGCTCGGGCCGACTCGATTCGACCTGGGTTTGGGCTCACTCGGCTCAACTTGAGGCCAAGTGGACTTGGCTCTACTTAGACCCGGGCCAACTCAACTCGACCTGGACCTGAGTCGACTCGATCTGGTACTACTTAGCTCGACATGGGTCTAGTCCCACTCAGCTCAACATGGCCCCAGGTTGACTCGACTCCCGAACCAACTCGAATTGGGTCCAGACTGACTCGAGTCAACCTTAGCTCAGGTCAACTCGACTCGACCTTGACCTAGGTCGACTTGGCTTGACATGGGCCCAAGTCAACTCGACTAGACCTAAGCCTGGGCCAACTCGACTTTAGCAAGGCCTGAGTAGACTTGAGTCAACCTGGTCGGTGTCGACTCGACTTGGTACCAAGTTGAGCCTACTCAACTCGACCTGGGCCCGACCGACTTGGCTTGACATGCGTCGGGCCGAATCAGCTTGACTTGGACCCAAGCCGACTCGGTTTTGACCCATTTGGCTCGACATGGGCATGGTGCCACTCAGCTCAACATGGCCCCAAGTTGACTTGACTTGACATGGGCTCGGGCTGACTCGACCAGGGATCGGACCGACTCAGCTCGACCTTGGCCTACGTCGACTTGGCTCGACGAGGGCCCAGGTGAACGCGGTTCGACTTGGGTTGGGCTGACTCAACTTGACTTAGGCCGACTCAACTTGACCTGGGCCCAAGCGGACTTGGTTGAACATGGGATCAATGCCAACTCGACTGGTACCAAGTCAACTCAGCTCAACTTGGGCCCAACCGACTCAGCTCGACTTGGTACTAGGCTTACTTGGCTCGACTCGAGCTCAAGATGACTTGGCTTAACATATGCCCGGGCCCACCCGGCTCGACTTGGACCTTAGCTGACTCGACTCTGACTCGACCTGGACCCAGACTGGCTTGACTCAGCTCGACCTGGGCACCGGCCGACTCATCTCTACATGGATTTGTTAGAATCAGAGGCCTTAAACAAGAGGGGATGAATTGCTTTTGAAATATTTTTGCAAGTATTGAAGGTAGAGTGAAAGCTAAGAAGAATTAATCAATAGAAAATCTATTCAGCCAAATACAAAACTAATTTTAAGCGTGATTCCAGAAAATCAACCTGTTGCTTTGTTTATACCAACAGATTTGGAAAGCAAAGTTAAAATAGTTTAATGAGTGTAGGGATAGAGAGATTCACACAAGATGTTTATATTGGTTCGCTCTTAACCAAGAGCTACATCTAGTCCTCAACTAACCATTGAGAATTCACTATGTAATCAAACCAAGATTACAAACCACACACCAAAAGTGATGATCTTGAACCCCTCAAGAACACACACCTCTCTTTGGCAAACCACACAGTTTCCAGAAACACCTTCTGAAACTACACCACACAAAAACACACAGAAATACATTGTTCAAGGAAGAAGGGAATAAAACACACCTGGGTAATTCAAAGATTAAAGTTCAGAATTATAAGACCCAATCTTATTCCACAGTTGAGATGATCCAAAAGCTCTTTCAAATCTTGAAAACTATTTTTGATTGATCTTTCTTAGTTAATGCTTAGGAGCATAAAACAACCTTTTTAATACTCCAATCAAATGGTCAAAGCAGTTAAATCAAAAACCAAAAGCTGTTGGAATCATTTAAAACAGATTGGAACCACTTAACAGAATTTTGTTAAGGTTTTCAAAAAAACAACCAGTTGAATTCACGAAACAACCGATTGAAATTTCACATCCTTTTAGAAAACTCATCTTTGCTCACTTGTTTTTTTATCTAACGTGTGTTACAGGATGTCAGAACATACATTGAAGATGATTGATTCCTTAGATGAGCTCACAGAATCCTTCAATACTAACTCCTAAATATTAGTCAAATCAATTTTTCTTCAATCATGAAATCTTTAACATTTAGGAACTTGTAAACTTCAACCATCAATCATCAAAGGTACTTTTTTACCATAGTAGATAATTATATTGGATATATGAACTTCAGAATCCTCCTCAACTGCCAGTGAAGGACACAAAAAAATCAGTTAATTATGGCTATCATATGCAGCTTTGATGAGTATGCAAACCATCTTTTCTTTTAATCAATCGATCTGCAACATGATATAAAAAATCCTATGGTTTCTTCTTTTATAATAAACAAGTGCAATTACACCTACATAGATTAACTGGAGTAAATGGGAAACTAACTTTGCTTCCTAGCATAGGAAAAAGTTGAACATTATTATTAATACCACTTTTCTTCTTTCTAGAGTATACCCTCCACACTTCAGGCTTCACCCTCTGCTGATTCAGTAGAAGATCATGAGCACATGCACCTTAAGAAACTATACACTTAAGCATGCAGAGGTTATGCTTAAGGTATCTACACCATCACATTGCACATGTCTAGAGTTGCAACAATACCCAATTAGAGGTCTAGTAGCCACATACACTAGTATGCATGTTCTACCAACTTATTTAGGCTCTAAAGAAAAGAGTACCTAAGTCTCTGGATATAAGTTTTAAACAATACACGGTCATCATCTAGGAAAGAAAAGGCAAGAAAGAAAATTAAGAGACACGATACAGCTTCAGTCACCTAGCTAGAAGAGTCCAACTAAGGCTACATAGCCAAGAGTCCATAATAGACATATATAATATCACCACGCCATCTGAATATTGTAGGTGATGGAAGAGGCCTAAGCTCAGGCCCAACAACTAGGTCCATGGCAAAGAGGATTCAAGAAGAGTGGGACTCTGCTACTGATGGCAGAGAAACTTTTCTCTACATATTCAAAGACCCTTCAGAGGACTACAAGGAGTAAAGCCCAAGCCATGGGAGCTGAGCATAAATTAATTTTAGTTTATTTATAATTTCAGTAGAGTAGGGTTCATTTAGCACAATCGGGGGTGTATTTAACAATTTAGCTTGTACCTAGGCCTTTTAGGGTAGGAATGTAGCCCTACCTTCTAGAAGCATGCTAAGGGGCTGCATTGACCTTTAGTCAACACCCTAGCAGCCCCCTCTTTTATGTATTCCCCATCCTACCCTTGTTCCTTACTTTCCAAGGCACCATCTCCTATAAATAGGGTGCTTTGGCTCATGTTTTTTTAAGATCAATTTATATGAGTAAATGCTGCCAAAATTATGCTAGCTTCTACTCTTTGTCTAGTCTCTCTAGGTTAGACACTTTGATCTTCATCTTCACCTTCCTCCAAGTGATTTGGCCTAACCTATCACTCTCCATACCTTTCATGCACCTACAAGGAACCCATAGCTCTATATGAGCCATCCTTGACCCATATCATCCATAGCTTCCACCACCTTTTTACCTCATATTTCAAGAAGAACAAATGGTCATGAAGAACAACCCATCATTTGGTATCTAGAGCTTTGGTTCTTCAAGAGATAAGTGTTCTCTTCATTTTATTTTTTGAGTCTTTTTCTTTATTCCATGTTGTTCATCATATCCTTAAATGACTTGCTGTTTTTTATTTCTTTTTAAGTTGGTGTTGCTGTTTTTAAATTTCTATATTTGGTATTTTTGGTTCAACTTGATCTTGAACTTCCATTTTCAAACTGTTTTAGGTTCCTTTTGTGTTGGCTGTTCTATTTTTATTTTATTTGAGTCTTATTGATGTTTTTAATCGGTGCAAAGTGTTTGTGGTTGAGTCATTTTGATTTTTGAATTCATACAAGTTTTGTCAAAGTCATGTTCATCCTACAATGTCATAAATTCCAAGTGGTGCCTTTTATTGTTGATTTGGTCGCTTGATTTTGTTTTGAGTGCAGTTTATATTTGTGGTTTTGAAGCTTTGGTGCCTTTTATATTTTCATATTTGAGTTCATACTTGTGTGTTAGTTCCATACAAGTTCGTTTCCAATCATTTCCATTGTGTTTTTGAAGTTTCTTTACCGTTTTCTAATTCCAAGTTAGGATTTCTCTGTTTTCTCTGCTACTGTGCTGGCTGGAATCATTCCCAGAAATTACATTTGTTGGTAAAAAATTCTGAAATTTTGGATTTGAGTAGTTTGATGTGTTAAGAAAAATTGAAAAAAAGAATCACATAAAAATTCAAAATACAAAAAAAATGATAAATGAAATACGAACAGAGTGCAAAAATCCTAACTCTGAAAAAACGCTGACGCGGCAGTGATTTCGGAAAAATTATTACAATTATTTGGCTCACTGTTTTGGTGAAATTCCAACGCCTATATTGAGCTAAAACATTGAAGTTTCTGTGGTTAAAATTTCAAGCTCAAATTTGAAGTATTCTGTCCAGCATAAAATTGGAAAGTTGTGAAAAATTTTACACAAAAAATTCTGTAGTGCTGTTTTGGTTTTATTCATCTATTCTAGTTCCATTCACTAGGATTCCACTTTGTGTGCTACCTTTTTCTTGTGTGCCTTAATTTTTTGCTTGTCAAATTTTATTGAATACTCTTTCAAGTCTTGTCAAATATCAACTCCATTTGCAGTAGTCCTTGATTTTAAATTTGAGTTTTGTTGCTTTAAAACTTGCTTGACCTCTCTTTGGTGGATTTGACCTAAAAAGTGCTTTGGTGAGTGTGGAGCTAAAATTTTGTTTTGGTGAAAACCATATCACTAAAAAGGAGCTGGATTAAAGATTTAAGGTTGAATAACCTAAGGAGACAAAGCAAGGGACAGCAGCAACCTCATTGAAAAATACACAAATATACACAAAGGAGCTACAAGTGAAGGAGTGCATAGAATAGGACTTTAAATTTTTGTGCATCAAAATTTGTTAACCTAATTTCTTTGTATTTCTTTGAGTTGTAATTTGCAAGGACATTGATTAATTAGTGGATTAATACGTCTTAGACGGTGAGTGTGTCTTCAAGGTTCCAAAGTGCCAAGAAGCCTCACCTTAGGATTCGACTAGTTTTAAAAGCTTTCTAGATAGCAATTTTCATTTGTGTTTTATTGCTTTACATATAGTTTTTCTTGCATAAAAATTTTGTTTTTATCTTTGATTGTGCTCTAAGTAAATTGCTTAGAGAAAGGTTTCTGAAAGTGTTGTGGGATAGTATCTGGCTAAGGAAAGGCTTGGTACTTAAGAGATCCTAGTGATCCACCTCCCTTTCCTGGGAAATTACCTACTTCACTCCACTTATCTTTCTTTTTGAAAATTACTTTTATCACAAATCCTAAACATGTCTACTCATTCTTCAAGTCATAGTGAAAGTGATAGAAAATCCACAAAATCTCTTTTGAAACAATTGGCTAGAGATTTTCAATCACTATCACTAAGACAATTGCAACATGAGGCTCAACTTTTGGAAGATAAAAAAGAAAGAGATGCCCATCTTGCACTTTTGGAAGAGGAGTTGAGAATTGTTAGAGAAAAAGATGAATACATTCGAAAATTAAAAAAATCACATGCATCACATGCATCTAGTTCTAGGTCAAGTGACTCACATGTTGAGGGGAGTCTGAGAGTAAATGATTATTATCAACCTCCACCTAGAAGAACTAGGAGAGAAAGCCACCCAAAAGAAACTAGGGTAGACTTACCTCATTTTTATGGAAAGGAAAATGTTGAAACATACCTAGATTGGGAAATGAAAGTAGAACAACTTTTTGCTTGCCATCATGTTAGCGAGGAAAAGAAAGTACCCTTAGCCACTTTAAGCTTTCAAGGAAATGCTATGTATTGGTGGACAGCCCTAGAGAGAGATAGGCGCCTCCACAGGGACCCTCCCATAGAATATTGGAATGACCTTAAGGGAGCCTTGAGACGCCGCCATATTCCTTCATACTATGATAGGGAGTTAATGGACAAGCTCCAAAGACTCCAACAGAAAAACATGAGTGTAGAGGAGTATAGGCAAAAGATGGAGCTCTACATGATGAGAGCCTCTATTAGGGAAGAAGCCACCACCACCATAGCTAGGTTCCTAAGTGGTCTCAATCTTGAGATAAGGGATAAAGTAGAACTTTTTCCCTACAGGGACTTGAATGATTTGATCCAACTTTGTATAAAAGTTGAACAACAAAATTTGAGAAAGGGATCAAGTCGCAAGGAGAGTTCTTACTCTAACTCTTATCCCAAGAGAGAGTATAGAAGAGAAAAGGAGGATAGTCTTTCAAAGGATAAATCCAAAGAAACTCCCAAGAGTGTAGGAAAAGATGTGTCTACCTCACAACCCCGCAATAGAGACATCCAGTGCTTCAAGTGTCTTGGTAGAGGCCATATAGCATCCCAATGCCCAAATAGGAGAACCATGATCTTAAGAGGGAGGGATGAGTATAGCAGCCAAGATGAAGAGTCTAGTGGGGAAGAAGAGAAGGAAAGTAGTGAGGGGGCATATCCTTGTGAGGGAGAATTAATGATGATCAGAAGAACCCTCAACAATCAACCTAGTGTGAACCATGAAACACAGAGAGAGAACATCTTTCATACAAGATGCAAAGTTTCAGAAAACATTTGTTCTCTCATTGTGGATAGTGGCTCTTACTGCAATTGTTGTAGCACTAGGATGGTTGAAAAGCTTAATCTACAATTAATACCTCATCCAAAACCTTACAAACTTCAGTGGATAAATGAAGATGGGGAATTAACTGTAGATAAGCGGGTAAAAATCAGTCTTTCTGTGGGGAACTATAAAGATGAGATTTTATGTGATGTAGTACCCATGGAAGCCTGCCACATCTTATTGGGAAGACCATGGCAATTTGACAAGAAAACCATCCATAATGGTCTTACCAACAAGATAACTTTTACCCATAGGGAAAAAAAGTTTGTACTCTATCCTTTAACACCTTCACAAGTGGTAAAGGACCAAGTACAAATGAAAATAAAAAGAGAAAATGAGAAAAAGAAAAAAAAAGGAAAACAAGAGAAAATCCTTTGGAACGATGTTGAGGCGTGGGAGAAGAGTGTTCCTTCCCACAAGGTTATTCAGAAAGAAGAAAAATTTGAAAGTAAAATTGAAAAGATACTTCTATCTGAACAACCTTCAGGCCTCCTTCTGTGTAAAGGAACACTTGCATGCACTGCCACACTTTCTGAAGTTTGTGAACTACCTCTTCAAGTCCAAAAACTTTTAAAAGAATTTGGTGATGTATTCCCTGAGGAAGGACCTATTGGACTTCCACCTGTTAGGGGTATAGAACACCAAATAGATTTAGTTCCGGGAGCTAGTTTACCAAATAGACCAGCTTACAGAACTAATCCGGAAGAGACTAAGGAGATAGAGTCACAGGTTCAGGATTTGTTGGAGAAAGGCTGGGTTCAAAAAAGCCTAAGTCCTTGTGCTGTACCTGTTTTGTTGGTTCCAAAGAAAGATGGCAAGTGGAGAATGTGTTGTGATTGTAGGGCCATCAACAATATCACCATCAAATACAGGCATCCAATTCCTAGACTTGATGATATGCTTGATGAATTGCATGGGTCTACCATATTTTCCAAGATTGACCTTAAAAGTGGATATCACCAAATTAAATTAAAGAAGGTGATGAGTGGAAAACTGCTTTTAAGACCAAATTTGGACTATATGAGTGGTTAGTGATGCCTTTTGGACTCACTAATGCACCTAGCACTTTCATGAGGCTTATGAATCATGTCTTTAGGGATTGCATAGGTAAGTATGTAGTAGTCTATTTTGATGATATCTTAGTATATAGTCAAAGCCTAGAGTCCCACCTAAGTCACCTTAGGGAGGTTCTTTTAGTGCTTAGGAAAAATAGTTTGTTTGCCAATATAGATAAATGCACTTTTTGTGTAGATAGTGTAGTGTTTTTAGGATTTATAGTAAACAAAAATGGGGTACATGTTGACCCCGAGAAAATCAAAGCCATCCAAGAGTGGCCAACCCCGCAAAATGTAGGAGATGTTAGGAGCTTTCATGGTCTAGCAAGTTTTTATAGAAGATTTGTTCCTAACTTCTCAAGTCTAGCTTCACCACTCAATGAGTTAGTAAAGAAAGACACTCCATTTTGTTGGACAGAGAAGCATGAGCAAGCCTTTCAAAGTTTGAAAGCTCAACTCACTAATGCACCCATTCTAGCTTTGCCAAACTTTTCAAAAAAATTTGAGCTAGAGTGTGATGCATCAGGAGTAGGAATAGGTGCTGTGTTGTTGCAAGGTGGGCACCCAATTGCATATTTTAGTGAAAAACTTCACGGTGCCACCCTCAACTACCCCACCTATGAAAAGAGCTTTATGCACTTGTGAGGGCCCTACAGACTTGGGAACACTATCTAGTTTCAAAAGAATTTATCATACATAGTGATCATGAGTCTTTGAAATATCTAAGGGGTCAACACAAGTTGAACAAAAGACATGCAAAGTGGATGGAATTTCTTGAGCAATTTCCATATGTTATCAAATACAAGAAGGGCAGTACAAACATTGTGGCTGATGCTCTCTCAAGGAGACATATCCTCTTTTCTAAACTTGGAGCCCAAATTCTTGGATTTGAAAACATACCTGAACTTTATAAAGAAGATCAGGATTTTGCACCCACTTTTGCTGAGTGCCAACATAGAGCACAAGGAGGTTTTTATGTTTCTGAGGGGTACTTATTTAAAGAAGGAAAACTTTGCATACCCCAAGGAACACATAGAAAACTCCTTGTAAAAGAATCACATGAAGGAGGACTCATGGGCCATTTTGGAGTTGATAAAACTCTTGAGCTTTTGAAAGGAAAATTCTTTTGGCCACACATGAGGAAAGATGTCCAAAGACATTGTCATAGATGCATTTCATGTTTAAAAGCTAAGTCTAAGACAATGCCTCATGGACTCTACACTCCTTTACCTTTTGCAAGTGCTCCTTGGGAAGATATAAGCATGGATTTCATATTAGGACTTCCTAGGACACAAAGAGGTTTTGATTCCATTTTTGTGGTAGTGGATAGGTTTAGTAAGATGGCTCATTTTATACCTTGCCATAAAGTGGATGATGCTAGCAACATCTCTAAGCTCTTCTTTAGAGAAGTGGTAAGACTACATGGTTTACCTAAGACCATAGTGTCGAATAGAGATCCTAAATTTATTGGCCATTTCTGGAGAACTCTCTGGGAAAAGCTAGGAACTAAGTTGAACTTCTCAACTTCTTGTCATCCTCAAACGGATGGACAAACTGAAGTTGTAAATAGATCTCTTTCCACTATGCTTAGGTCAATCATGAAAGGAAACCACAAATCTTGGGATGAGTACCTTCCTCATATTGAGTTTGCATATAATAGGGTAGTTCATAAAACTACTAATATTTCTCCTTTTGAGGCTGTGTATGGGTTCAATCCTCTTACTCCTTTGGATTTGTTACCTCTACCTAATCCACAAAATTTTGTGCATAAGGAAGGAGTAACGAAGGCTGAATTTGTAAAGAAAATGCATGAGAGGATTAAGAACCAAATACAACAACAAATAGAGAAATACATGAAACATAGCAATAAGGGGAAGAGAGAGATGATTTTTGAGGAGGGAGACTGGGTTTGGCTTCACCTTAGAAAAGATAGATTCCCTAATCAGAGGAAGTGTAAACTTAGTCCCCGGGGTGATGGTCCTTTCCAAGTTCTCAAAAGAATCAATAATAATGCACATCAAATTGACCTGCCTGAGGAATATGGAGTACATACTACCTTCAATGTTATGGATCTAACACCCTTTGCAGGTAGAGAAAATGAAGAGGCAGAAGCATGTGATTTGAGGACAAATCCTCTTCAAGAGGGAGGGGATGATGGAAGAGGCCTAAGCTCAGGCCCAACAACTAGGTCCATGGCAAAGAGGATTCAAGAAGAGTGGGACTCTGCTACTGATGGCAGAGAAACTTTTCTCTACATATTCAAAGACCCTTCAGAGGACTACAAGGAGTAAAGCCCAAGCCATGGGAGCTGAGCATAAATTAATTTTAGTTTATTTATAATTTCAGTAGAGTAGGGTTCATTTAGCACAATCGGGGGTGTATTTAACAATTTAGCTTGTACCTAGGCCTTTTAGGGTAGGAATGTAGCCCTACCTTCTAGAAGCATGCTAAGGGGCTGCATTGACCTTTAGTCAACACCCTAGCAGCCCCCTCTTTTATGTATTCCCCATCCTACCCTTGTTCCTTACTCTCCAAGGCACCATCTCCTATAAATAGGGTGCTTTGGCTCATGTTTTTTTAAGATCAATTTATATGAGTAAATGCTGCCAAAATTATGCTAGCTTCTACTCTTTGTCTAGTCTCTCTAGGTTAGACACTTTGATCTTCATCTTCACCTTCCTCCAAGTGATTTGGCCTAACCTATCACTCTCCATACCTTTCATGCACCTACAAGGAACCCATAGCTCTATATGAGTCATCCTTGACCCATATCATCCATAGCTTCCACCACCTTTTTACCTCATATTTCAAGAAGAACAAATGGTCATGAAGAACAACCCATCAGTAGGTCACACCTCAAAAAGTATAAACCGTAGAAGGGTTAATACTGCAATCATAATTCACAAATTACCTCCTCCCCCTCCTCCCTCACTAATGTCCTCCGAAGAGGTATCAGTCCAAGGAACTGCATAAGGGAAGGAATAAGCAGAAGTAGCAGATTGCCGATAAAACCCAGTTTCATTACCAAATCTTGCAGTAAACTGCCTTTGGGGCATGTGTTGAAATGAAGCAAGTCCTGGTGGCACAGAAAGTGACGAACCCCCGGTATTCCCATCAATACTCCCAGCCTTTGACCATTCGGTTTGAGCCTTTTTAAAATAAAATGCTAACGAAGAAAAAGGGGGCCTCCTCAGGGAACCAGCAGAAAGGCTCTCAATTCGACCTAATTGACTACGAGTCGCTATGATTCACTACGAAAATAGAAGCAGATGCACTAATCAATTCGACCTAATTGACTCATCCCACCTCGAACTCTCATTTAGCGCATCGACTTTAGCAAGAAAATATTTGGTAAAAACCCAAAAAGCGAAAGAAATCACCAACCTTTAGGGTTTCACCGCAAATGAAGAACATTCTGCCTTCGTTTGGCTCCAGTGGTCACCGATTTCACCGAAGCCCTTTACCTCCTCACCATGAAGAACGTCGTTTGCCCTAAGGTTTCCAATGCACACCAGCCAAGTCCAGAATTTATGAAGAAGAACGCATGTAGAAAGAAGAAGAAGGGGATTTGAGCAGAACAAGGTGCTGGAATTTGGGAAGATGTAGGCACTCAGGGTTGGAGTGTGAGAGCAGAGCGTGGGAGAAGTTCGTTTTCACAAGAGAGGGAAAGCTGAATAATGCATTTTCACGAGAGAGGGAAATAAGAGTTTTGCAAACTCTAATTTTATTTACATTTTATTTAAATTTTATTTTAAACCAATTGGCCACACGTGGATAAACGTGGTTTAAAGGGATTAACGGGTTTATACCCATGGCCTAAAACATTAACGGGTTTTTGCCCGTGGTTTTTTATAACTTTTAAGCCACATTTGTAAAATCGTGGTCTCTACTATGTTTAGGCCACACTTTTGTACATGTGGTCTATTTTAGCGTTGCCTAAAGTACAAAATGTTGTAGTGTTTCAAAAAGATTAAGATTCAATTATCCTTGGATCATCTTAAGGAGTGAATTAACAATTCAAAGACTACTACACACACACACATAAACCAGCAGCAAGGTCTTCAAGCATTCTTCTTCGATTCGGAGACATAAAAGCACCTTGTTCAACAATCTCCCCTATTTGATGAAGACAAATCCCTGGTTTGCTTGTGTTGTAGTTTTTGAATTTGATAGGACCTGTAAAATAGAATTTGGGCATATACAAAGCATACATAGCAGGTGGATAACCCAGGCTTAAAAGGACACACACAAATCTGCACATACATAGGTAGAAAAACATAGAAAACCAGTGTGTGTGATAGCAGAGACTGCAAAATCATGGTGTGTATCAAAGCTATGGCAACTGCAACTCAAAGCATATTTAAACACACCATAGAGTAGCAGAATTACAACACATAAACCTCCAATTCTCCTCCTATTTGTCTTCAAAAATCGAATAAGAGAGTGGATAAAAACAGAATTAAGAAAGATAGTTTAGCAAGCATAAGCAGAAATATAAATTGATGCATGAAATCCCTCAATCTTCCTTGCCATACTAGAGCTCGAATAGCTGGTTCTTTGCAGCTTCAATTTGTTCATCTAGATTCTGAAACCTTGCAACACAAAACTCATAATGACTCCTTTGATCATAGGCCATGTTATCCATGTGATTAATCATCAATCTCTCAAAAGGTGACATAGAAACAATATGATCATCCATATTTCCAGTGCTTGGACCAGCACCATAGGCTTCACCAGGAACATCATTGCCTTTATCTCCCTATCCAGCTTGGTGTTCATCTGCTTCATCATCTCCAGTATTAGGAGCAACTTGATCATCCTCATCTGCTTCAGCTTGGTTGCCACTAGAAGAACCCCTTTATTATTCATCTTACTTACCCATTTTCTACCAACCTTAATGAATCCCATCTTGCTCAAAGATCCATTATTGACTTTATGAGATGGCTTCACCACCTCAAATAATTCTTCTTCAAGATCAATTTCAAAGTATTGCAGAAATTTTAAAATAAGAACAATATACGAAAATTGATATGCACTTAACCTCATTAACTTTTTTATGTGTTCTTTAAAGATGTGAATCCAATTAACCTTGATCTTCTTCATAATGCAGTATATGAGAACAAGATGCTCTTCGATGAGGACTGAGTGATTGCTCCCCTTTGGAGTCAACATCCAAGATACTACGAAAGCAATCATTCTTTCATTCAGCTTCAAACCTCCCACAAAAAAACCCTTCACTTTAGAATGAGGATTTTTTAGGCATCTCCTATAATACTGAATCTTGTTGAACTCCTCCACTACACCAATGTTTTCTTTGTTGATTCTCAACCCAACATACTTCAACCCTGTGACAGTAGTCCACACATCTGAAGTAATCTCCATATCAACTCCTTTTACATGTGAGCACAAGTTCTCACCATCAATGTGAACATTTGTGTAGAAGACCTTCACAAGATCATGATATGTGTTTCCTAACATTTTCATAAACTTTTTCAGCTGCTATTCCTTCAAGATATTTCTCACCTCATTGAGATTTTGCCCTTTCAGCCAGTTGAATGTTATCAACTTAGGATTACTGATGGCTTTCCTACTTGATTCATGAAAGAACTTCTCAATCTTCTCATCATCACTTGAAAACCAATTCTCTAGGTGTCCACCTCTTTTTACGTCACGCGTTTTCATCCTTTTTTATGAGGGAGGTATTGAGACCATGATGCAGAGATGAATTTTGAGAAAAGGTAATGGAAACAACAAGTTTCAAGAAAGGTAGCAGAGAAACAATGGGTTGTTTCTTTCAAAAATTCAGTTGAAACAGCACACGTATATAAGCAGAAAAAGTAATCAAGATACATTGGAATTTAAGGGGGTTGTTTTTCCAAAGAAAAAGAATCTATTGCAGTAGGAATATGCCCTACGTCAGACCCAAACAGATATAGCATTGACAACACCTTTATTTGATTTGACCATTCATAAAAAGTACTTAAATTTCCAATAAACCCAAAGAATATATTCCATTATGATCTGATTCAAAGGCACATTTAATGCATATTTGACCCACAACAGTTTTTGAAAGAAAAGAAACAGATGTAACCATGAGTAAGCATTCAAAATAGCTTATTTTAAAGGTGTCAGAGGTAAAACAATCAGTTGTTTCGTGAAAATAATCGATTGTTTTACTGAGACGACAAGAAAGTGTTTTTCAAAGTAAATAAACTTTCAAAGTGATGGGAAATGCATAATGAAATTCATTCATACCTTTACACAGAGACAACCTCAACAAGTTTAACCAAGATAAAAAAATGTTTGGAAGTTCATTTGGTCATATGAGGCAAAAGCATAGGATGAACATATACAACTTACTTTACATAGGTCATGAATTTTTGACATGTCAAGAATCTGAGTAAGGCGTATGCTTCTAAACCATAATAATACAAATCACTTTGATTAGTTTTCACCAGAGCACATCTTCTTTGACCCAAGGTTTTCTTGATTCCAAAGAATACCTTAGTTGTTGTCCCCAAGACTCTCTTGCTTAAGAAGTAGATTTGACAAACTTGATTCTATCTCTTATCATGTGCTTAGGACAACCACTTGTTCAGTTATCACAAGTGATGATTTTCCATCAAGGCAAGAAACAAGATCAAGAAGCAAGGTTTGGTCCCTTTACAAATTTGGGTCCATGGGTATTAACTGGGACAGTAGGAACCTTAGAATTCTTAGGAACCCACTTCAAAACACCTTTAGGAACAGAAAACCTTCTTACTCTGCAGAAAATAACAGTATGGCCCTTTTTCATGCAATAAAAGCACGTTTCAACCAGTTGTTTCGACAAAACAATTGGTTGTTTTTCAAAGAAACTAGAAAATGGTTTTGAAACTGATTTGTTCTTGCTGTTTGGATTAAAACCCAGTCCAACTTTGCCAAAAATGCATTTTTGAGATGCAAGAACAGTTTCAAATTTTGATTGGCCTTTCGAAAACTTGTCCATAGTTTTTAAAAGATAGTGGACTTTCTTTTGAAGTGATTCACAATTTTCACAAAAGCTAGAATCACACTTGTAAGAAGAGTTTGTAAATCATTTCCATATTTTCAAAATCATTTTTTGAATTGTTTAACTCTTCTTCCAAGGTTTTGACTCTATTTTCCAACCAATTAGTTAAGCCTTTCAAGCGGTTGTTCAAAAGGGCCAACCTATAAGCTTTTTCATGAGTTTCTTTGAATGCATCACAAAGTTGGCTATAATTTTCAAAGTTTATGGAAGTGCTGGAACTTACACTACTTGTTTGTGATTCTTCCTTTGCCATCAAACACAAATTGGCTTCTTCATCTTCCTTTCATGATGTAGGCCCTTCTTTTCAAACTTCTTGCTTGCTCCTCTCTCTTTTCTCTCATTGTTTGGACAATCAGCCTTGATATGATCCTGTTTACCACATCCAAAACAAGTATAGCTTGTAGAATTGAAATCATTCATTTTCTTACTATTATACCTGTTTGATGGTTGATTATTGTCTTGGATGTTCTTTTTCAAGAACTTGCTAAACTTCCTTGTGAGTAATTTGAGAGTTTCACCATCACTGCCCTCACTTGAGTCTTGACCATCCCTATGACCAGCACCTCTTAAAGCTATGCTCCTCACATGTTTTTCTTCATGTTCTTGTTCATTTAGTCCATTCATCTCAAGTTTATGCTCCCATAGCTTACCCAACAAGGAGGTTGTGGTCAATGTTATCAAATCCTTGGATTCAGAAATTGCAGTGACCTTTGGTTGTCATGATCTATCCAAGCATTTGAGGATCTTGATGTTCAACTCCTCCCTTTCAAAGATCTTGCCAAGGCTGATGAGATGATTCACTGTGTGAGTGAATCTTTTCTACACATCCGAGATGGTTTTCCCTTTAAGCTTCCTGAACATTTCATATTCTTGAATTAAAGTATGTTTCCTTGCTCTCTTCACATTAGTGGTGCCTTCATGGGTAACCTCAAGGATGTCCCACATCTCCTTTGCAGAAGCACATTGTGAGACCCTGAAAAACTCATCAGAATTCAAAGCATAAGTGATGATGTTCTTAGCAATGCAATCATATTGAGCTCTTTTACTTTCACTCTCAATCCATTAGGACCAAGGTTTTTCAATGAAAACATCATCTTTTTCACATTTAGGTACAAAAGGGCCATTTACAATAGAATCCCAGATTCCTCTATCAATTGATTCAACAAAGATTTTAATTCTAATCTTCCAAAATTGATAAATCAGTCCACAAAACAAAGGTGACATATTTATAGAAGCACCCTCCTCAAAGGGTAGTTTTTCAACCATTTTAAAAAGATTTTAGGATTGAAACTTGAATAACTTTTAAGAACTCAGCTCTTGATGCCAATTGTTAGAATTAGAGGCCTTAAACAAGAGGGGGTGAATTGTTTTTAAAATATTTTCGCAAGTATTGAAGGCGGAGTGAAAGCTAAGAAGAATTAATCAATAGAAAATATGTTCATCCAAATAGAAAACTGATTTTAAGCTTGATTCCAGAAAATCAACCTGTTGTTTTCACGAAACAACCGATTGTTTACACTAGCAGATTTGAAAAACAGAGTTAAAATAGTTTAATGAGTGTAGGAATAGAGAGATTCACGCAAAATGTTTATACTGGTTCACTCTTAACCAAGAGCTACATCCAGTCCTTAGCTAACCACTGAAAATTCACTATGTAACCAAACCTAGATTACAAACCACACACCAAAAGTGATGATCTTGAATCCCTTAAGAACACACACCACTCTTTGGCAAATCACACAGTTTCCAGAAACACCTTCTAAAACTGCACCACTCAAGAACACACAGAAATACAATGTTCAAGGAAGAAGTGAATAGAATACACCTGGGTAATTCAAAGATTAAAGTTCAAAATTACAAGACCCAATCTTATTCCACACTTGAGATGATCCAAAAGCTCTTTCAAATCTTGAAAATTGTTTTTGATTTATCTCTCTCTTTCTTAGTTAATGCTTAGAAGCATAAAATAACCTTTTTATACTCCAATCAAATGGTCAAAGCAGTTAAATCAAAAACCAAAAGCTGTTGGAATCATTTAAAACAGATTGGAACCACTTAACAGAATTTTGTTAAGGTTTTCAAAAAAACAACCAGTTGAATTCACGAAACAACCGATTGAAATTTCACATCCTTTTAGAAAACTCATCTTTTCAAAAAGATTAAGATTCAATTATCCTTGGATCATCTTAAGGAGTGAATTAACAATTCAAAGACTACTACACACACACACATAAACCAGCAACAAGGTCTTCAAACATTCTTCTTGGATTTGGAGACATAAAAGCACCTTGTTCAACAAGGTTCAGGTGAACTTAACTCGACCTAGGTCCAGGTTGACTCGGCTTGACATGGACCCAGATCGATTAGTCTCGATCCGGGCTCGAGTCGACTCAGCTCGACATGGACTCGATCTGGCCCAGGTCGACTCAGCTCGACCTGAGCCCGAGTCGACTCAACTTGACCTGGTTTTGTGTCATCTTTGCTCGACCTGAGCCTGGGTCGACTCAACTCAACTTGATCCCGTGTCATCTTTGCTTGACCTAGTCGGACCAATTCGACTCAACCTAGATCCTGGTCGACTCGGCTTGAGCTTGACTCAGACCGACTTAGCTCAATCTGGACCTGTGTTAACTTGGCTCAACCTGGGTCCAAACCAACCCAAAATTCATTTTGGATGATCCAAAAATATATACAATCTATATCTAATCCATATCCAATTAAATGGATTGGACTTAAAATCTAAAATATAGATTTGAATTTGAGAAAAATTCATTTAAATAGAATTAAAAATAATATGAATTTGAATAATTATGAATTGAATTTCACAATTTGAATTTTTTGTGTACCCTTAATTATAATGGTACTAGAAAGAGATTCCTTTGAAAAACTTTTGTCAACTCTTAGATAACCTAACTTTAAGTGAAATTGTTTATTAATTCGTTTCTAAGATAAAATAACTCATTTTACATTTTTCTTTTTATTACTAATAAATGAATAATCAACCTTCAAGGTTATTCAATGAAGTCTTCAAGTTAGACTTTTGATGCAAATCAAGTTGATAATATAAGATGAAGCACCAAATAGATTTCACAATTTGAATTTTTTGCCTACCCTTAATTATAATGGTACTAGAAAGAGATTTCTTTGAAAACTTTGTCAAACTCTTAGATAACCTAACTTTAACTTTAAGTGAAATTGTTTATTTATTCCTTTCTTAAGATAAAATAACTCATTTTACATTTTTCTTTTTATTACTAATAAATGAATAATCAATATTCAAGGTTATTCAATGAAGTCTTCAAGTTAGACTTTTGATCCAAATCAAGTTGAAAATATAAGATGAAGGACCAAGATAAATAGATTACACTTTGAAACATTTCACCAATCTTTAAAGTTCAAAATGACGAAAATAATGAAAAATCATTTAGTTATTAACTAATTGTCAGATACAATTTTAGACAAAAAAGAAAATCATTTAATGAAGAATAGATCAAGACACTCCATGCATATTAAAGTAAAAATGCAGACAATAGTGAAGAGTCATTTAGTTATCAACTAATTGTCAACAAAATTTTTCCTTTATGAGGAATAGATAAAGACACACCTTGAACCGTTAAGTCATCAGTAAATCATTTTGAAGTTTGGAAAGATTGAAAACTTCTAAAACCTACAAAATAAAATTATGAGGTTAAACACCGCAGAGAAAATGAAAATGAGAGGAAAATAAAATAATTTTGTTGTTTGAATATTGAAGATTGCAAATTAAGATATTGATTTGAATGAAAATGGTAGAGTATATTGAAACACCAAAAGATATTTTGGTTGAAAACACTTCTTCACTTTTACCATCATTAGTTGAACTTGTCTATACTATTTTTTAACAAAAATGTTACTTTCACACTAAAAAACCAAACTACGTTCGTTTCACAACCTATTATAATAATATAATAATATTTTAAAATATTAAAAAAAACATAGTTAAAATATTAATTTGTTAAGTTATTAAGTCAATATTTTTTTACTGTGTAATGTCCAGTTATGAGCATCCTTTTTCTAATAACATTATATTTCCATTTTTTTATAATGAGGCTATACTTTATCTAACTATTCAATTTATAAAACCAAGTTAACTATTTCTTGCTAACTTTGGTGACCGAAGAGGGAAAGGAAGTATTCAAGTTCATATACATATTTGCCAATTTGATGAAAATCACTTGATTCAATATAAAAGTTTATGTTACAGTTTTTAAAAAATATTAAGAGTTCAGATATTACGTTACGAACCTGTAGGTGTAATTTTCTTTAAATTTTCTTTAAATTTTCAAAGATAATTTCCTTTAGCCTTATTGCTTTTGAAATAACAGTAGACAAGAGTTAACGATAATCACTTCTAAAGTGAGAGAGACATTATCTTCCACATCTAGAATTTATACATACGAGAAAAAAACTAAAAAGTACTAAAAACTTTGAATGAAAATATATCACTTAAAACAAATGCGGTTTACAAATAACTTTTTTATAACAAGTTTGAATTGCATGTTAATTCACATTGATATTAAAAGTAGTTTAAGAACAACATACTAACCCCAAAATTTAGACTTAATTGTTAGAATACTTTCTCCATATATGAAGTGGAGAGAGATGCAAACGGGCTTTTAAAGATAGAATTTCATTTCTCGCCTTCATACGCTTAAATTTTGTAATATTCCAAACAGCAGTGCTCTTCAAACTGCAACACATGAAAAGCATCACATGTCCTCAACATTCATGTGTTCAACGTAGGTTGAAGTTTACAATGTTTTTTATTGTTCTCTTTACCATTCCTCCCAAAAACACTCACTCATCTAAAACTCTCAAATCAAATTATCCCTTCCGTCGAAACAAAAGGGGGAGCAATATTTGAGAAGCTCCCATTTCCGAAAGCACAGTTCTTTTAACGAAAGAAGTGAATAAGTTTAAATGGAATAGACCCAAAAACGCGTTGGACAACTTCCAAATTCGATTCAATCTCAATTTCACAATAGATTAGATTAAAGAAGAGCGTAATAGATTAAATCCTGAAATATAGGAGAGACTAAGCAACATGGCCGGTCCATCAAAAACGAAACGTATCGAAAAAAGGGAAACGAAAACCCTAAAGGTACCGTTAAAATCAAGCGGTGAGAACAACAGCGCCTCCAGCCTCCTTGATCTTCTTCTCGGCGATCTTGGAGACGAGCTTGGCCTTGACGACGAGGGGTTGGTTCTCCGGCAGAACGCCCTTCCCCAAAAGCTTGAAGTAACCGAACTGCGTGACGTCGATGAGAGGCGCCATGTTGTCCTTGGAGGCTTTCTCCTTGACTTCCTGGGGGACGAGCGACCAGAGCTTGTCGATGTTAAGGATGGGGCAGTGGAACTTGTTGCGGAGCTTGTGGAAGTACCGCATTCCGACCTTCCCGAAGTAGCCTGGATGGTACTTGTCGAAGAGGATACGGTGGTGGTGCATGCCTCCGGCGTTACCTCGCCCTCCGGGATGCTTCCGGTGTTTCCCTATGCGCCCGTGACCCGCGCTCACGTGACCCCTCTTCTTCCTGTTCTTCTTGAACCGCGTCGTCATCTTCTCTTCTCTTCGCACACACAACCACCCTCCTCCTGCTTTGAGCCCTTGCAGCACCGGAACGACCAAATTAGGGTTTTTCAATTTATATCTCAAGCTTTTTCTGCTTCTTTTACGGTTTTGACCCTTACTGCCTAGGCCCAATAACAAAAAAGGCCCTTTCTGTTCCTGAACGGGCTTGGAGTTTCAGTTTTTAGGCTTTTTCTTTCTGCGCCTCATAATTTCTAACTGCACCTCAAATTTTTGAAAATGACATTTTACTCTTTTTAATGGTAACTTTCAAATTACCTCTTTCTGGAACAAATTTTCTGAAATTTCTGAAAAAAATTTCCAAAATAATCTACCTAAAACATATAAAAAATGCATTCACTTTTTAGAACAAGATTTGAAGAACATAGGAGATGTTTTCTAAAATAATTTTTTTAAAAGAAACTTTTCAAAATAAATTTTTGAAACAAACTTTTCCAAATAAATTTTCTAAAATATGTCATAACAAAATTTCTAGAAGGAGTTTCTAGAACAACTCTATCTTCTTCTTCCTCTAAAAGAATGCAGCAAGGGAGGTGAAATTGAGGGTGCAATACGTGGTGCAACAAGAGGAAGTATTTTTAGTTTCTGTTTCTCAATATAAAAATGTGGTTAGTAATTATGAGGGTCCAGTAAACGAAAGTCTAGTTTTTATTCTATTCTCATCCTGGTTTGTTCCTATCATAAAAAAATTAAATATAAGTAAATAAAAGAATATGGCAGAAATCTGTTTTTGAAATATTGAACAAACATGACCCATTATTTTTAATACTAAATTATCATGGTCATTAAATAAATTATAATATTTTATTTTGTTTGTAGATGTAGGAGATCTCAACTCGATTAAATATTAGGACATTTCATAGTATATAAATGGAGGTAAACCTCATGTTATAAATCGGTTTTATGAAATTGAGTTACGCTTAAAAAAAGTTTATTTCTTAATATGGTATCAGAGCAATTTCAAGTCTATTCTAACGATTCTTTGTTGCACTTATCAGATCACCCACTATCGAATAAGTGACTACAAACCTTATCTTATAAACCAGTTTTATGAGATTGAGTTAAACCTAAAGTTCACTTCTTAATAATAGTAATTTATTATGATTTTATGAGATTAAGTTAGGTTTAAATTTCACTTCCATCTTAATCTTAATAGTAGTAATTTATTGTGATTGTAAAAACAAATTATATACTTCATTCTGATTTTTAAAAAAAAATATTTTATATACTTTATTATAACCACGTCACGTGTTCATTTTTCTCATTTGTTTCGTGTTGTCTTCATCTATGGATACTGTTAATTTTTAAGATTGGACAAAGTTGAGGTGTTCGTGTCACTTACATAATTTTATGAGTTGCAAAGGTTATTTATCTCGTATCATTACGATTTTTTCAAACTGTTTTTAAGTGAGAAGGAAAAAAATTAGAAGGCTTTTTAAATATAAGATATATGTAAGTTCACATGTCTTATGTGAAATGGAAAAAATAGTATAATATTAAAATTTATAGAGAAGTTCTGAATAAGGTTTCTTATATAATCTATTAATGATGACAATACAATTTAAAGATATTTACATATGCTTTAAATGCTCAAATAAGTAACAAAACAATTTGAATAAGTCTTGTAGTTGAGTTTAATAAGAATGCAAAATGGCAGACAAATAATAGATAAGTTCGAAAAGATAGATAGAAATTTAATAAAACTATATATTTTTTATCATAATATTGCATTAAAAGGATAAGTTGAAACAAAAGGTTATTTTTCAAATAAATGATTGAAAAAACAATGTGAGTACTAACAAATATTTTATAGTTTTTTTCCAATTAAAAGTATTGACCTATTATTAGTTAAATTAAAGAATCCCTAAAGTATTTTGGATTAATGTAATCCCAAATTTAAAATTTTTATTTTCAGTAAAAAATATTCAAATTAATTATCTTTTAATTAGTATTGTATACTAATGGTCAAAATTGTCCATCAATGGGTTGATTTGATAAATAAATTAATAAACTATAATCATGAGAATTAAATATATGTCAAGGAGTTATTATCTTATATCATTCAAATTAAAAATAAGAAAATTGACATTTAATTTAATATTATTTAAATTAACTAATAGTGTTGAATTTGAGTTGCAAAGGGGATAGATTCTAATTCATTAGTATCAAAACCTTTGTTTTGAATATCAGCGTTAAGTAGTGTTGGTTTGACCAACATTGAAATGACACATAAAAATTAAATTAATTTTTAATTAAGGTAGTTAAGTGGTATTAATATCTATTTGTGATCAAAACTACTAACTTTTTTATTAAATTTGTAATATAGAATCTAATCTAAACGACACAAATCAGTTAAATCTATTTCAATTTTCTTATTATTCAAAGAATTTGGGTTTTATTAGAAGAAACATTTGAGTTAAATGTAAAATTATTATTAAAAAATATGAAACATCAATACATATAACTAGATGTATGTAAATTGAAATATCATAGTAGTATGTAAATATCAATCCAAATTTGCACAATTAATCAACTCAACTAATTAATTTAATTGAATATTCTAATTGAGATAAATTATGATTATTAATCAAATCAATATTATTCAATTCAATGTATAACTCTAATCATCCAACTAGATCTCAATTGAAATCTAATTTGAATCTTATTAATCGAAAAAACTAATTTTATATTCACTGTGAGATTTGATAAAAGTGCAAAACAATCAATATCAAACTCAATTTTAGATTTTACATCGTCTTAAATATATAAATTATCTAAGAGCACTAGCCTTCTATGAAACTCTATTTAGAATGAAAAGAAAAAGAACTTGGAAAGACAAAGAAGAGAGACTAGAAAAAAGGAAAGAGAATATGGAAAGATAAAAGCAATTGTTGAAATTTAGAAGAATGAAAGGTATAAGATGCATTAGAGAATAATTATTTGAACCAAGTAAGTTGTTTAATCTAAGTATTAGAATATGATAAGACTATTCAAAGTCTTAGCTAACCATTTGACAAGGATTAAATATCATAAGACAATTTGAAGAATGATCAGATAGAAGAATGACAAGACTAAAAATTAGGATCTTTCTTCTGAGGATAAGAACAAGAGATTCTTAATTCACTACAAAAATAATAGATTTACCCATAGATCTTAATTCATGGTGAATTCATAATTATCTATAGATTATAATCAACAGATCTGAATTTGTATGTAAATTCAGAATTATCTATAGATTATTATCCACGGATCTGAATCCACATGTAAATTCAGTATTTCCTATTGATTATTACCCACATATCTCTATCCATAGATAAATTTTGCATTAAAAATTTTATCCATAAATTTGTATCCATAGATAAACTCAATATTATAACTAATATTAATGTTTTGGTGTAATTACCTTTTTGGTCCCTACATTTGGGGTCAATATTCAATTTGATATAGTGATTTTTAAAAAAATCAATTTGGTCCCAAGATTTTTTAAAAAGGTTCAATTTGGTCCCTTCCGTTAAGTTTTCACCAACGACGTTAACTGTTGATGTGGTGTCGTACACACTAGTATTGGTCTGCACACATGGCGCATTAGAGGTTGAGGCAACGGTCTTGGGTATCCACTTTTTTCATAGCTTCTATGTCCTTCCCTCACCTCACCTCCTTCACCCAACTTCCTATGCACAACCCTCCTCACCTCACCTTCTTCACCCAACTTCTTCCGCATCCAAATCCTTCTTCATCATTAATTCACCTACATTTCTCACTCACTCTTCTAATACGTCTCCCCTTCTCCCTTCCCTTTATTTATTATCTTCTCCCTTCCACTATCCCAAATTAATGTCTCTCTCATCCCTTTTCCACTTTCCCCTCTCTCCATTTCTTCACACCCTCCCTCCCTCCATTGTCAATGCTTTTACTACCCCAACAATCTAACACTTCCCCAACATGATTACACCACTCACAAAGTACACACACCACTCCAAAGTAATCATACATGGTGGAGAGTCAGAAGGAGGGTCTGGTGACTAAGTTGGGGGAGTTGCAGCAGATGGAGGAGAAGAAGCTCAACCAGGGGGTGTAGGTACTGTTGGTGCTATGGGCGGTGATGGTGGGGTGGTTGTGGAGGCTATGTGGGTGCACCACCTAGGGATTGTGCTATGCATAAAGTAGCCAGAAGCCTCAGGATGAGAAGCACTTGTTCTGCAGAAGAACCCATGTACTGTGCACTTCATATTGCATAAGAGTAGCCACGACAATACTATTGGTGGGACGACAATACTATTAATAATAGCCCTTATAAGTGTGCTAGTTGCTGCATGGTGTCATTGGTGCTTCTTCAAGGTGGAACCCATCTGCTGGAATAACCTCATATATATATATATATATATATATATATATATATATATATATATATATATATATATATATATATATATATATATATATTAGGGTTTTAAATATCTTTTCATCATCAAAATAGTAAAACATATAGGTTAAATTATTCATGCAAACTCTTGTTATTTTTCTATTTCTATATTTTTTTTAAAATTTTATGAACTTTAAATGGTAGAAACTAAAACAATATGTGTATAAGAATGGAAAATTACAAAAAATAAGTCAATATGATATTATTTTTTGTAGGACTATAAACCGATAATAGTAATACAGTTACCTATGGGAAGAGGAATGAGGCTAGTAGAGAATGTAGACAAGCCAATAACAAAATATTCTCATACATTTCTTTTTTAATATTTTTTTTTTACTTTTAGAAAATAAAATTGTTAAATGATGTATTAATTGTATTAATTTGGATATGTAGTTAATCATATATATTATTTCTTCAAAAATAAATTTCTCCATGAGAGAAAAATATAAACAAAAAATAAAATCAACTTTTTTTTATAAATTAAGTTTAGTTTATATAAGTTAAAAGCAAAATTTTAAATAAATTATGCTAAAAAAAATCTATAAACTAATTTTAATTTATAAAAAAGGTTATGTTTTACTATTTAATTATCTTCTCTAAAAATTTTGTTCGCAGCAGACCCACCACACTAGCAACTCCACCACCATCTATCTTCAGGGATGAGAGAGATATTTCTTTGGAACATTAGGAGAGAAGGAAGAGGGAGAAACAGTTTAGAAGAGTGAGTGAGAAATACAAGTGAATTAATTGTGCAGAAGAAGTTGGGTGAAGAAGGTGAGGTGAGGTGGGTCGTGTAAAAGAAGTTAGGTGAAGGAAGTGAGGGAAGGGCACAAAAGCTACAAAAAAGATAGAGACCCAAGACTATAGTCTCAGCCTATGATGTGTCACATGTATAGATCAATACCAGTGTGTGTGCCATGTCATCAACAATTAACGTTGTTGGTCAAAACTTAATACAAGGGACCAAATTGAACATTTTTAAAAAACTTTGGGACCAAATTGATTTTTTTTAAAACCATTGTATCAAATTGAATATTGACCCTAAATATAAGGACAAAAAAATAATTATACCTAATATTTTTATTAATATTATTGATAATATTGATATTTTATTTATATTATTATAATAAAAATTAATAATATTAATATTAATGATATTAATAATACTAACAATATTCATAACATTAATACTACTAAAAAGTTTAGTAAAATTAATGACATTAATAATATTTTTAATACGAATAATATTAACAATATAAATAATATTAATAATATAAATGATATTAATATTTTTAATAAGGTTAATAATATTAATGATATTAATATTTTAATAATATTAATAATTTTAATAATATTAATAAAACATTATAATAATCTTAATAAGAAAAATAATTATAATATGAGAAAGTTTGTATGGTGTAACGGTTAAATGTTATTTGTTTACTTAAGGAATTGGGGTTTAAGTCCTTCTTTTGTTATTAACATTAATAATAATCATGATAAAATAAATAATAATCGTAAATAGTAAAAAAAATTAAAAAAAATATTCAAAAAATTAATATAAAATATGCAAGATTATTATGAATTTACTCACAGATTGGGGCTGGTAAGTATTACCTACGGATTGAAGTTAGTGGGTCGAACACATCATTCATAGGTAAATTACCTACAAATTTTAGTTCATTGTAATATTGATTTACCTACAGATTTTTTTTTGTAGGTAAATCCAATTTTTCTTGTAGTGATTACTGCTCATGGTAGGACTAATTTAATGCAAGTGGTAATATTACTAAGATTATTTTCTTCTACTCCATTATTACTTCTTCCAATACCTTGCTTTTTCTTTAGCTCTTGGCATTCATTCCACTAATCACCCGATTTTCCACAATTGAAATAAGTCACTGTCTTTGTGAGACAATTCCTTAATAAATGAGATCCTCCATAGTGGAAACACCTGTTAAAGTTGGTTATACCCGAAGTATTGGCAGGAGAGGAATTTTTTTCCTTGAAGAATTCCAAGAAGTATGGAATGGGTATTGTTTCTTATTGTTGAACTTATTTTTCTTGTGTCTCAATGGCCCTCCTTGCTCATTGATCTTGTCTTGCCTTAGTATCATCTTTGTAAATCCTGTAATGATTTACAAGAGTAGAAAATGAGACAATCTCCAAATAACCAATTGCATGTTTAATGTCAACTCTTAGTCCACTTTCAAACTTTAAGCAACGAGAACATTCATAAACTCTCTTGTGAAAGTAAGGACAATATTTTGAAAACTCATCAAATTTTGCTACATATTCTCCTACATACATGGTCCTTGGACGAAGATTAAGGAATTCAACTTCCTTCCTCCTTCGAAGATCCTCTAGGAAATATTTCTCAAGAAACTTTTGTTTAAAGACTTCCCATGTAATTTGTCTTCCTTCATCTTCCAGTTGTTACTTGGTAAATTTCCACCAATTTTGAGCTTCTTCAACGAGCATAAAGGCAGCAAATGTGACTCTATTTGCATCAAAACATGTCATTATAGTGAAAATTTTCTCAATTTCTGCTATCCATGATTGAGCACCATTAGGATTAAAACCCCTTTTAATTTTTTTTGGATTGTTCCAATGAAAGGTTTTTAATCCTTTATTTTCTATGGTTTCAACATTTTGTTTTCGGTTCATACTTTCCAAGACAATTGACATTCTTTCCAACAGTTCTTGTGTAATTTTTGGTCCATTGTCCATATTTTCTTGAAAGAATGAACAACTACCTTAGTTTTCTTTAAAGTTAAATTTTTTAATTTCAATCATTACTCAAAAAATTTCTTTAGTATAGGCATTATTTATAAGTTATGACTTATTATTAATCGACTTATCTTGCAGTTTTCTTAAATAAGAAAAATGTAAGAACAATTTCTACTTTTAGTAGAGACAACACACAACATGGAAAAGACCATATCTAAGGTCTTGATATGATGAAGTGCTCTGATACCACTAAATGTAACACCCTGTCTATATTATATATAATTATTATTTAATTATAAATTGGGAGTATATTTGTTTGTAATATTATTTTCTTAAAGAGAACTTTAATCTTAACATAACCCCATAGCTATAAATGTATGCAATATTTTACATCTTTATAATTATTCATAGTATATTACAAAATCATATAAATTTTGCACAATAGTGAGAGTTGTACATTAGAGTAGAGAATTATCTATATATTTAAATATTTTAAATTTTTCATGAGTCATCATTCTAGAGGAGGTCTCCCAAAATCTTCCCGAACAACTCTTACTGAGCTAGTTTTGCTTCTACTCATACAACAGGTACATATCAAAGAAAAAACACATAATGGGGTGAGGTTTTTGTATGCCTTAAATATCAATCTTAATAAACTCAACAAATAATGGGGCTATAACTTGATCTATAACCATAATGGAAGCTTATGACTTGACTAACAATCATAAGACTTAATATCATTGTATGACACATATGGATCCATATTCCACTTTTGATGATCCACTATGAATATCAAAAGTTACTTGAGAAGTGATTAGGTAGTTGAGTATTTCTCATAAAACACACAAAAAAAAACATCGGTACAATTATAATTATTTTTCTCAAGAATTCTGACAATATACCAACAAAAAGAGATATATACAGATATATACTGACTACCTAACCTTGACGATATTGAGCATGTATCGGACAGTCCTAAGTTTTGGCCTATGAATATCCTAGTCTAAGACGCTATTCTGAACTATCATACTATTCACCTACTTGGTAACTTCCTTAAACCCCACCTGGTCTCTGCCTTTCATCCGCAATATACCAAATTGTGGCTTTCCAAATATAAAGACTCATACATTAACATGATCTTAACTCAATACAACGAATTTTATGACTATTTTTCAACTAACGTATTTTTTAACACTTTCAAAAATCACATAACATGATGACTATTAACATGTATTATATTTGTTTTGCCAATAATTTATACACATAATTCAAACAAATATAAAAATATAAAATAATAATAAAACATATAGATAACTTTCTTTTATCCAAACTCATTAAATAAAAATAATAATTATTTCTACTTTATTTTTATTATTATTTCATATATTTCTTTGAATTATAAAAAAATCTACTTCAAATTTCAAATAAAATAAGAATTAAAACAAGAATTTTAAATCATTAGATATGCATGAGTATATTATAATAAAATACTAAAAATATAAATTAATAAATAGCACTAGACTAAATATAAATAAGATAAATAAAACTAGTACGTAACTGAAGATAAATAAAATAAATAAATAAGACCAATGCGTAATTAAAAATAAATAAATAAATAAGATCAATGTAAAATTTGAGATAAATAAAAGGTTTAATTACCTTTTTCGTCCCTACATTTAGGGTTAATAGTCAATTTAATATAGTGGTTTTTAAAAAAATCAATTTGATCCCTATATTTTTTAAAATGTATTCAAATTGGTCATTTCCATTAAATTTCACCTGACGACGTCAGCGGTTGCTGATGTGGCAGAAAAAGAATGCTTATGTAACAAAAAAAGTGCTTATGTGGCAGAGATAGAGTGTTTATGTGGAAGAGAGATAATGTTTATATGAAGAGAGAGGTAGGATTGAGAGTTATTATTATTATTATTGTTATTGTTATTATTGTTATTATTATTATTACTATTGTTACTATTATTATTAATATTATTGTTACTATTATTATTATTATTTTTATTTTTATTATCATTATTATTATTATTATTACTACTACTATTATTATTAATATTATTATTATTATAACTATTATTATTATAACTATTATTATTATTAATATTATTGTTATTAATATTATTGTTGCTACTATTATTTATTATTATCATTATTATTATTATTACTATTATTCTTATTATTATTATTTATTACTATTTTTATTTTTATTACTATTATTATTATTATTACAATAATTATTATTATTATAATTATATTTACTATTATAATAATAATTATTATAATAATAATAATAACAAAAATAATAATCATATAAAAAATAATAATAATAAGTTTAATAATAATAATAAGAATAATAATAATTGCAAAATTAATAATATTAATAATTAAAAAATAATATTATTATTATTATTAATATTATTATTGTTATTTATTACTATTATTATTAATATTTATTATTATTATTATTACTACTGTTATTATTTTTATTTTTTATTATTATTGTTATTACTGTTATTATTATTATTATTAATATTATTTTTATTATGATTATTATTATTAATATTATTATTATTAATTTTTTACTAATATTATTATTTTTATAATTATTGTTATTATTATTAATATTATTATTACTGTTATTATTATTATTATAATTATTATGGTAATAATAATTATTATTATTATTATGGTAATAATAATAATTATTATTATTATGGTAATAATAATAATTATTCTTATTATTACTATTTTTATTGTTATTATTTTTCTTATTTTATTATTTTTATTATTATTATTAATATTATTATTGTTATTATTATTATTTTTATTATTTTCATTATTGCTCTTATTATTATTGTTATTATTATTTTTTTTATGATTATTATTTTGTTTTATTATTATTATTTTTTGTTATGATTATTATTTTGTTTTATTATTATTTTTATTGTTATTATTATTATTACTATTATTATTATATTTACTGTTATAATATTATTTTTTGTTATGATTATTATTTTTGTGATTATTATTTTTGTGATTATTATTATTACTATTATTATTATATTTACTATTATTATATTTACTTTTATTATTATATTTACTGTTATAATATAATTTTTATTGTGATTATTATTTTTGTTATTATTATTATTACTATTATTATTATATTTACTTTTATTATTATATCTACTATTATAATATTATTTTTGTAAAGATTATTATTATTATTTTATTATTATTATCATAACTATTATTATTATATTTACTATTATTTTACATTTACTGTTATAATATTATTAATAATAATAACAATAATATTAATAATAATAGTAAGAATAATAATAGTAACAATAATATTAATATTAATAATAATAATAGTAATAATAACAATAACACTAATAATAATAACACTAATAATAATAACACTAATAATAATAATAACATAATAATAATATTAATAAATAAAAAAATAATAAAAATATTAATAATAATAATAACAATAATATTAATAATAATAATAATAGTAGTAATATTAGTAACCATAATAATAAATAATAATAATAACAATAATAACAATAATAACAATAATAATAATAATAATAACTTTCAATCCTACCTCTCTCTTCACTTAAATATTCTCTCTCTTCCACATAAACTCTCTCTGCTCTCTCTACCATATCAGCAACCGCTGACGCCGTCAGGTGAAATTTAACGGAAATGACCAATTTGAATACATTTTAAAAAATATAGGAACCAAATTGATTTTTTTAAAAACCAATATACTAAATTGACTATTGACTCCAAATATAGGGACGAAAAAGGTAATTAAACCTAAATAAAATAAATAAATAAAACTGGTACATAAATAAAGATAAATAAAATAAACAAATAAATATGATTAATGCATAACAAAAGATAAATAAATAGAATCAGTAGAAAATAAATAAAAACAATGTATAACTTGAAATAAATAAATAGAATTAATGTGTAATTAAAAATAAATAAATAAAATAAAATAATTAAATAAAACTAACGCCCGAGATAACTAAAATAAATAAAATTAAAAATAAATAAAATAATAAAATACACATAAATTTATTAAGATTAATATAAAAAGAATTTAACCTTTTCACTCCCTCCTACCTTTCCTAATAAAATAGTGTGAAGATTTAAAATCCCCTCACTCCAAATCTCCTCTTCCTTCCCTTTTCTCTTTCTCTCTATCTCCCTTCTTCTTTCTATCTTAACTTTCGTTACTTCGACTTTCACGTTCTCTTGTATCTACTTATAAACTAATTTTATTTTGTTTTGTTTAGAAGTTATGATGAGATTTCTTTTCTAATGAGATTCATCTTATCTTATTTTTATTCTTTCTTATTTATTATAAAATTCTGGTAAATAATAATAATTTTTTTAGTAATTATATATATATTGTAATTAATTATTATTTTTTATTTTCATTTTATTTAGTCATAATATTTCTTAAAAAAGTTGATTTATTTGTTAATATATATATATATATATATATTTAAATATAAACTTAATCAGTCACAAACTATTTTTTTCTAAAATTCTATACTAAAATAAAATCGTATGCTTCTTAAAAGGTGTTACATAAAATAAAAAAACTAATGTGTGATAGAGCCATGACATTACCTCAAAAAATAAAACTCTCTGAAATCGTGCTTCATACCATGACTTAAAAGTGATAAAAAAAAAACTTTTCAAAACCAAAATTATCCTTTTTTTTAATAAAAAAACTTTAATATGCTAGTCATCAATATATTACTTGACATCTCGGTTAGGCTGACACCTCAAATAACAATAATCATTTGTCATCACATGAAAAAAATATTATTAAAAAAAATACAAAAATATGGAGGACTAGACCAAAACTCATATGTTAACAAAAACAATACATAGGTAGACTATACCTATTAATAAAAAATTTTGAGGACTGATGGAAGTTTATTATACCAATGAAATGATTCTCTATAAATAAATAATAAATTAGCCAACTTATAAGTACACGTATTCTCTTTACGAAAAATATGAATAATTCTAAATTTGATTTTTTGCTAGTGAAAAAATTGTACTTGAAGCAAGACTTATTCATTTATTTTGAAACTGTATATCTAAACACTTATCCATATTCCATAAATTCTAAACACAACTGCCCCACTTTTGTAAATTTGTCATATATAAAACACATAAAATTAAAATAAATAACTAAAGGGGACACTTTCTCTTCATCATTCATGACTCAATCCCTTAAAATTACCTTATAACAACAAATCCCATTAAACCTAAAATACTAGTTATATATAATCAACAATGTGTAAAAACAAAGCAAACAAATCACAAGAAGACAATAAAATGCACTATTGAGCCTAAAGCTAGCAACTACATGTGATTACACTGTTTTCTTGGCCAAAGAGGACCAGACAATACAAAAAAGCAATTCATTTGGTGGGTTATATTTATCCACAATAATTAATAATGATAGACATATACCTCTTTTTAAAAAGACACCTATTCTTATTTTATGTTTTTTCTACCTTTCTGATTTGACATCATATATTAATATCATTCCCTCTCTCTATATGTATGAGGTAAAATGATATTTTGGATGTGCATGATATATAGTTTCCATCAATTAATTCCCACTAACCCACTTTTCATGAATCAATTTCCAATTTTCTTTATAATTGTTTTATGTATAAATTTTATAATTGTTTTCTCATGAAATAACCCATTAACATATAATGTACATATATCTAAATACAAATAATGTTATTAATTAATAAGTAATGACAAAAGCTGACAGGGAATTTGTTAGTTATATGACAGACATTAATAAATTTTATTTTTATTTTTAGTATTATATGACACTCATTAATTATTATTACTTTGATTAAACTATTAATTGATTATCTCAAGTAATATTTATTAATGTATGCAATACATCCAGTAATATATCTATTTTTTAATATTTAAATATATTTTTTTACTTTTCTATCTTAAAATGAATTTTTAAAATAAAAAATACTAATTTTAAATTTTGAAAGAAAAAAATAAAACATTTTGCGAGACTAAAATCAAATTATACCTATTTTATAAGGATTAATGTAATATAAATTTTAAAAATATTTAAAATAAAATTTAAAAATGGACTAATAATATTTAAGTGTTGTAATTTTTATAATATCAAAATCTTGTGTTTTTAGCTACATTACACAAAGTTATATAAAATGTTAATACATTTAGCATTATGGGGGACACACACACAGAGACACACACACAGACACACACAGACACACAGACACAGACACAGACACAGACACAGAAACAGACACAGAAACAGACACACAGACACAGACAGAGACACAGAGACACACACACACACACACGCACGCACACACGCACGCACGCACGCACGCACGCACGCACACGCACGCACGCACACGCACGCACACGCACGCACACGCACGCACACGCACACACACGCGTCAAAACGAAAAAACATTTAAGAAATTTGTATAAATCTTACAATAAAATATTAAATAATATTGGTACAAATATCAAGTAATTATACAAACCAAATGTATGAAGTAATATACAATATGTTTTCTAACTTAATCCCTTATTGATTTAGAAATTATTTAAAAATATTATTTATCCAATGCTGATTAATCTACCCAAAAAATTTGAATAGTTATTGATCAAATTATTATTCAAACCTAATCGAGCATTATTTCTTATTTGATATAATAACATTTTGCCTATAAATATTTTAGAAGGATTTTTTTCTCGGTGAGCGTAATTATTCAATCCTCAATTGTCTGTATTAGTTTTACCTTGCTGTAAAGCCAAATCATAGCCTATTTTAGCTATTTTAGTCTTTTGATTGTTCAATATGCTAAATGTAACACCCCGAAAATACATCTAACTATTATAATACACGTTTTACATATTTTTATACAAACTTAGAATTTTTTAAAATATTTCTATTACAAGATTATGACTTATAGAAATATAAATATTAACAATATAAGGTTCAGAACTACATCCTAAAACTCTCCAGACTCTCTGACACTTGTATGATCATCTGCTTGTGTATGTAGTACAATCATTGCAGTTCAAACACAACAAGAAAAGGGTAAGCTAGTGAAAAGAAATTTCATAACATATTTAATTCATGCAAAAAGAACAAATCAAACTAATAATTTATAAACATTTCTTTAAATGTTGTTATATAAAATTTCAATATCAATTTCATCATTCATATAGACCACACATGGATCTATTTTCAATCACAGTCATTGGATTTCATTTTAATCCCACTTCGTCTTCTGGAAGACTCATTAAGTATGCCTCTACCAGAGACTACCACCTGATCCAAAGATTACCAGTGAATCCAATAGAAAGGATCAGGGTAAGTTCAAACATCCAATACCGAGTGTCTACAGCGGGTGTATGAACTCCCTCTCAGCTTCTCACCACCTAATATCTTAGTCTACATGACTTAGATCATCAGTGAAGTTAGAGGATCTCCATTAAGCATAGGCTTTTCATACTTAATGTCATCAAACAACAACTCATACATTATTCCAAATGTATGACATTAATTTCATATCATTTTCATCATACATTATCATTCAAAAACACAATCCACAATATTTAAAATCTTATTTAATATAAAAAATAACACTTAAATACTAAACCATCAAAATATAATATTTTTACAAGTTTAAATAATATATAAACAAACAACACAAAATATAAACACACAACATTCCTGCAAGAGAAATTGAACATTGGGATCACGTCCCTTCCACATCTAGAATCTTCTAGCCTAGGGTGCTATTAAAAAAAATTAAATTTAGCTTCCCTTACCTTAATTGCTTGCTCTCCAAGCAACTTCTAGAATTTTATTCCCTGCAGTCTGGATAAGCTTCAAGATTTACGGGCCTAATGCAAGTTATCCAAATATTACCAAATTTTAGTATAAACTTAATCAAGTTGAGAGAAGCACTTTTCTCAACTGGCCCCCACTAAGATTGATAACTAAATCCTAGAGAAAAAGAGATAATAAAGAAACTTTAGAGTAAAAATGAACTTACTCTGTTTGAAAATCTGATCGGGTAGAAATGTAGCCTGAGTCCTCAGCTACAACATGACGTGATCATATTTTGGAATAGATGAGGTATGGAAGAGAAATTGAAGAGAGAAGGGAGAGAGAAAATAATAGAGAGAGAAAGGATAAGAAAAAGAAGAGAAAAAAAATGAAGGTGCGTTGGGGAGGGGTTCTGTGGCTCCTGCTTCTTTATTTTTTATACTATTACACTAAAAATACTCAATATTGTTTATACTAAATGAATTATAATTATTATTCTTTATATCAACCATCTCAAAATTACTATAGCATATTTGTTGTCTTAATACTTTTAAACTTGTGCTTGTATTTACGTATCATTCTCAAGAGGATTTCTAGCATAAGTATAAGCTAAATTTCTACTACCATTAAATATTAATTGAGGATTATTATCTAACCTTACCATTTGGATACACTGCCTAGGTGGCACTCATATATTTAACTTGATATCCTTGACCTTATTATAGGGATAATAGAGAATGTTGGAATTGGCTCCACTTCAGTTATTACTACATAACTCACTCATATTATTACTAGTGGGTTAATTATTGACTAATCATAGTTCATATCAAAATAGTTAAAAATGTCTATACACTACTACAAGAAAATCATTGATTATAAATTAATTTTAAAAACAAAAAAAATTAGTTACTATATGACCAAATTAGAGACTAACAAAATTTTTAGTTTCTATTATTGTTAAATGGTTTCTAAATTGGTATCTAATTAGTTATTAAGGTTTTAACTACCAATTATTTAGATTCTAAATTTGGTAGCAAAAACTTTGGTAGCTAGTTAAATACCAATTTAGAAACCATTTAAAAATAATAGAAACTAATTTGGAAATTAAAAAATTTTTTAGTTTCCAAAATGATCTCTAATTTAGTTACTATAGCAACTAATTATTTTTTATATTTAAAATTAATTTCTAATCAATGATTTTCTTGTAGTGATATTATATAGAAATAGTTTCTGATGATTATTATTATTATTATTATTAATTATATTCAAAATTTTACCTATTCGTAATCACATAAAACCATATAAATATCATAACATGTCAATTTGTTTGATGTAAAAAATTGTTGATTCTTGATAAATGGCTATCTTTTAATTTATAATTTCATTTTTAAATAGTTTCTTGAACAAGTATTTCTAAAATTGTATAAATATTTGGATTTAAGGAAATAATCATTATACTTAGGTTAAGTAAAAGAAACAAAAGATAGAATGATGAAGAAATATATTGGCCGTTGAGAAAATTAAGAATTTTTGTTTTGATTGTAAATGGTGCGCAAGTTTTGGAGGGTGAAGATCAAAGCATTTTGATATGCATAACATGTGATGCAGTGGCAATGGCTGACAATGGCTGAGTGCTAGAAATCATAGATTTTCATGATCTTTAAGTTTAGCTATGTTTAGCATGTAATGTTTAGTTTTTGTGTTAGGAAAAGAGGTTTGTGAATCTTATATAAGGGTTAGAATATCCCTGAAATGTCTCATTTTATTTATTTATTTTCGATAAAAAAAAAACAACATTGTGTGAGTGTGTTTATATAAGAATAAGTATTTTATAAATATATTCTTATCTAAAAAGAAGATAATCTTATAATATATAGTGTCAAATAAAATTTGAAATTTCTAAAACTCCCCAGAACTCCATATCACACCTTGGAAAAACTCAATATGCTTACATTTATGCCTCAATTCACTATTTTTTTTTTTTTTTATAATCGATTCATCAATCTTCACTTTCAAAAATTTCGAGTCAATTTTGTTTCGAAATTGTTTTAAACTTTCTCCAACATAGCTTTTAATATATCTCATATTCCATATTTTAATCAAGTTTGGAGCCAATTTATCTCATCCCAACAGTATGTATATATTATCATTATTTAAATTAAAAACCATAGAAAATATTAATCTAACTTATAAAATTCATAAATTCTATTGTTTTTAGTTAAGATAAATTTATGAATTTTATAAGTTAGATTAATATTTTCATCCCAAACCACAACAATAGTCTTTTATATTTCTTAAACCCTAAATAATAAGTCCTAAACCCTAAAATTCCTTTATAACTAAGTAAAGTCGTGATTCTTTCTCAATTTTTTGTTGTTGTCATCTTAAACCAATGATCTTGAGCGAAACTAAAATCTCCTTCAATGGAAAGAGAATAAAATGAAAAGAATGGAAATATAACCAATGGTCTTGAGTTATGTTTTCCTAAATTTAAGTTGAGCAGAGTTGGTCTAAACCTAAGTCAAACTGTGTTAGTCTGGACTCATGTTAGGTTGCACGGTCCAAATCCATGTTAAGTCAAGTCAGTTTAAACTTAGGTCAATTTGAGTCAGCTTGGCCCCATGTTTAGTCGAGTTTTGTTGGCTCATGTCGAACTAATTATGATAAGGATTAGGTTAGGTTGTGCTTAGATTGAGTTGAGTCTAGTCAAGTCTAGGTCAAGTTGGGTTCAGGTAAGATCGAGATGGATCAGGCCAAGTCAGGCTAAGTCAAGTTGAAATCATGTTTAAACGACACATCAGGCCTACTACATCGAGTTAGAAGAATATTAAACTTGGATTGATCTCACGTCAGGTTGATAAAGGTTAATCCTACATCAAATTTAATCTAATTGATAAATTGAATTTAATTTATATTTAATCAAATTTAAATTGAATTAAAAAAAATTAAATCAATCCGATCTAGTTAAAATTGATATAGATTTTAGATCTAATCTATTTTATTGGATTTGGATTGAATTTAGACTAGATTTTGAAAATTTCAATTTATGAAACAAGTGGAATTAAAAATCCTTTCAATGGAAAGAGGATAAAATAAAAAATAAAAAAAACTTGAAACAAAGCTGCTTTTAGCAACATATTCATAACACAAAATAGGTCTCATTTATTGCTTAAACACTAATGCAAAAAGAGGATTTGACCATGTCTATAAATGTCAGTTTAAACGGGAACGTAGTATATTAAAACGGTTGTGAATAAAAACAACATATAGGAAATGATTATAATTAGAAACATTACCTATGTGAGAGTAGAGAGTATAGGCAACAATTGTTGGAGGGGACCATCGCTTATTTAAAATAGGTGGCGGTTTTGGGGACACAGTTCTCTACTCTTGAATATTAGGTCATATTCATCATCTATATCCTTATTTATTTAATTTCCCAACTTTCTCTCCTTCACAGTTTTGGAGGGCACCGTTGCGCCTTTTGTTTGCTCCCCGTTGTTATCTTTGTTAGTTATGTGTAGTCTTTCTTGTTTTAATGTTGTATTTGATGCTTTATGTGCTTTCTTAAATATTTTTTTCCATTTTCAGTGTAGAACAAGGTTGTTTGGAGTTGGTAGCTGCCTGCTCATCTTCTCCTCATCGCCATAGCCTACGCACCTTCCAAGCTCCTTAGCTCCTCCACCGCTACTCGTCCCTATTAGGTTAATAGTTTTAGAGTTTTTATTTTATTTTATTTTTCATTATTATTTGTAATTATTATAGTTTTAATGAATTATTAGTTAGATTAATAATTTAAATAATATAATTATTGATTAATTATATTACTATTTATATATCTAGTTAGATTATTAATTAGATAATTTGTTAGGCTATTATTTAAATTGTTAATTAAATTAGTAGTTTAATAGTAAATAACAGAATTATTAGTTAGTTAGATTGTTATTTAAATGTCTAGGTAGATTATTATTTATATGTCTGGATAAATTATTAAATATATTATTAGTTAGGTTATTATTTAATTTATTAGTTAGATTATCAAGTTTAATTGTAAAATTAGAATTGATTAATTAGTTAAGTTCTTATTTAAATTATTAGTTAGATTATTAATTGAATTATTATTTAAATTAATACTTATTGCATGTATATTACAATGGTTTAATACGTATTGCTAAATATTGTTGGATTTTGGAAATTTTGTGCTTTAAGTGTTGTGATGTCCAAACTTATTGTGTGATGAAGTATTTTATGGATGCTCAATCACCGGATTTGGAATCAATGGACTATGTAAGAAAGACTTGGACCACATACTTCATTAGATTCTATAACACTAGGATGGATGATGTTTAGTTTTAGTTTTAGTTTATATGATTTAGTTTTAGTTTTGGTTTATGTAAATCTTTTGTCAATCTCAACAAGATTATAAATGACGGTTTACAAAATAACTATTCGTCTATGTTTTTTTTCTAAATTTTTTATACATTATAGGTTAAATAATGGTTGATCAAATAATCATCGTCTATGAACTACAAACTAAACCGTTGTCTATATGAAAAAAATATAAATGATGAACTGAACTATCTATATTAAATATTACAATTTCAAAATCATCACCTAATGACCTAAAAAACCACACTCAAAACACCTTTTTACATTAATGAAAATGAGATGTTTAGGAAACTTACTGCTGGTCCTAATGGGTTCCTCCAAGTGTTTCAAATTTTGCAATCTTAAAGTGTATTTTAATTAACCTTTTTATTTATTTTTGTCCAGCTTTAACATTTTTGATTTATTTTTACCCATCTCTCCTTATGTGTTATTATATTTCGTTACATGGTTCGCACAACTTGAAGTTGAACACAATATAAGAGTTTCTTTTTTCAATATTTTCGGAGACAAAAAAAAGTGATCGAGGTTTCTCTGTGCCCACTGTGACAAATAAATAAAATATAGAAAATAAATGTCCACTCAAAGGCACTGACGTGTGAAATCTTGAGCAAACAAGAGGATAAGATTAAATATTCAAATTCAAAACCAAAATTATTATGCAGATTATAAGTATTATTCAGTTGATTTGCGTCTTGAATTTAAATATCCAAAGACGAGAGCAGCCATATCATTAACTTCCTCTTAATACCATTAATCTTATCTTAATGTAAACCAAATAATTGAGAAGGTATCATTTTTCTATAAAATATTTATGTTGTAGTAAAGTGTGAATTGTAGTTCTACATAAAACTCACGTTGTTTAATGAATTTTTTATGATTACTTGTTATCAAATTTTTTAATATATTTTCTCAAATGAATTCATTAAGTAGTATAAATAGGATCAGTTCATCTAAATGATGTAGTGGGTAAAGTAAATAATTCTAAATTCGTGAATTTCTTATATCAAAAGTCTTGAAGTTTATCTTAGAGTCTTGTATTAAATAAAAATACATAAAAAGAACAATATATAAAAAAAATCTCCTCAAACTTATTTATTTCAATATTTTATGTTAAACATGTGTTATGATTTGTTATATAAATGTATTAATAACTTTAATTATGTCCCAAAGCTACAGTATATATAGACTAATACTTGTATAATTCTGAAAACAACAGGGGTGAACAAATATCTAGTATTATATTACATTACAAAATAGAAAGCAAGTCCCCTCTATAATACATTTATGTATTATATATATATATATATATATATATATATATATTAAATAGGATAAAAGTTTGGGATAATGTTTTGGGATAAGAAGAAAGTAGAAGGATAGAAGGTATTTGTGACAGCAACAGAACAAGGTTGGGGTTGCAGGCAAGGGAAATAGCCCACATGGTGATGACATAATGTGAGAGTGTGACTTGAAGATGGAGATGGTAACAGGAATTGTGGTCAGCACCTGATGCATATTTGAGAGAACATGCTCTTCACCACTTCACTCTTCCATTATTCATCCACAATCAAGGAACACAAAGTGCTCAGACCACACTTTTATTAATATACTTTCTGGTTGAAATTTATTAAAAATTCTATAATTGAGAAAAAAAAAATTTAACTCGGAGAAGGGACACATCAAATTTTATAATTTTCAATAAATTTAAATAAATAAAAAGTGTGTTGTAAAAATATGCTGCCAATTATTTTATGTGCACTCATTTATTTATGATATATATATATATATATATATAATTGAAATAATTTTAGTGGAGACTACCTAAAGTACTATTGGATTATTTAACAACAAAGAGATAATAATATAGATAAAGTCAGATAATTCTAAATAGTCTTTCAAAGAATCTAATAGTAAACTCAATTATTGACTGTTCAAAATGTATCTTTAAGGAAAGTTAAAAATATAGAAAAGACAAAAATGAGGATTTTGATATTTTTATGCAGAAAAATAAAATAAACGTTTAAAAATAGTAAAAGAAAGAGATTGACTCTCATGTTCTTTCAACAACAAATTCATCATATATTTTTAAGATTAATATCCTTTCAATTTTCACACAAAATCGAACGTTTAGTGTCTCACTTGTCTTCAAGCACTTACTCATAAGACATTTATTTCTACTTCTTGAACTAAGCGAACAACAAATTAATTAGAACTAAGCAAACTAACCAAAGATTTTAATTAAAAAGAACTGGATTATTAACCAGCGACAAAAAAAAATTCCTTTAATAAAAGTTAGAATTCAAAAAGACCAACAATAAAACATGAATTGCCACACTAAATTGAAGAACAAAACTTTGTCGTATAGAAATCTCAAAATTCATTGCAAAATTGCAAGAGAATACACCCAAATGAGTTTAACCTTCTATACAAAGGCAAAACGAAAGTATTACAACGAAGAAAAGAAGAAAACTATAATGCTATGTTTTTCAAATGCATCTCGTTGTGAATACTTCCTTCGTTTCCCTTGAAGCTTGCATATTTTTATATGTTTCTTTGCTCCAATGATCTCGGAAATACAAGGTATTGGTCACATTTTCTCAATTTTCAACTTTCTAAAATTTTTAGATTTTGTTTCCAGATTTAATGTGAACTCTGTTTCTTCATATTTTTTTGCTGATGATTTGTTTCTAATTTTGTTTATGAGATTTTGTAGATTTTATTATCTTATTCTCTTACTCAGATTTTGTTTCCTATTTTGATTGAAAGAATCAACTTGAACTTTCGCTTGATTAGTCGTAGACGTTGCCTTCAAACCGTCTAATCCTCGTAATTTGCATCAAATTCTTTCTACATCTTTGTCTTCAATACATTTGATATTTCTGAGTTGTTTTCTTCATCCGAGCTTGACAAATGTATCACTAGACAGTTTATTCCATATTACCACTGGACTGCTTGATTAGACCGTCTATTATGAAAAATATTAAATTTTTTATGAAAAATATTAGATCGTCTATGCGATTAAAAATACAAGATTAGTAGAAATAACATTTAGACACAAATAAACCCAATTAAATGAATCATAATTAAAATAATAGATTTATTCATAATTATACTATCTTTTATATCATTAGTAATAAATATAAAATAAAATTTTCAAAACTACTTCCATTTTTTATTTTTTATTTTTTATTTTTAAGCGGGAGATTTTTTGTCCGAAATATTTAATTAACTCTCCTTTAGTAGTGTTAAATACGCTATTTGTCTTTCATTTTAAAACATTATTTTTTGTTTTTAATAACGTTATCTCGCCTTTCTATATCAATTTAAAAATAATATTTACTAAAGTTTAGAATGAAAAACCATTACAAGACTAAAAGTAGTATCACAGTCTAATTTTAAAACACATTCATTTTTTATATTATTAATAAAATAACACTTATACTTCTTATTTTCTTCATATTTATATTTTATTAAAGTCACATGTAAATACAAGAACACGTGAATAAATCTAATATATTTTATAGCTGTTTATTTATTTTTATATTAATAATGTTTTCTAAATTAAAGTATAACTTTTATATTTTTATAAGGTAATTTATAATTTAGTAATAATATATTTTTATAATATTTTTATATATTATATTTCAATTTTTTAAATTTTTATAAAAAATATTTAATTTTATATCTGCTCAACTCTCATACTCACTTATAGATTTATTATTATTTTTTTATTAATTTGAGCGTTAGAAAATTTTTTACACTCTCCTTGTCGTTTTTGATAAACTTGACTATTGGTTTTCAGAGACACAACTCAGCTTGATATGCAAATCACCTTTTTCACCGCGGAGATCTGCGTTATTCTTTGATAAAAATATTCGGCGTCCACTAGAGGTTGAGTAAAAACTTCCCATACCATAAAGTGGTATGATTCTTACTAGAAGCCAAACTATCATCTCGACTTCATTCAATTTTGAGATGCACCCATCATTTGGCAATACCTTCAAAACACACATGAAAAATATTTTCTAGAAGAACGAGGACACTCTTTAACACAAATAGTCAACATGAAATAACGGTAAGCGGGGGAAAACTTTTTGGTTTTATAATCACTCAACAAGGCATAGTACAAGTTGAAGATATACTACATTTGATTCAAAATGTACACTTTTTCATTAGCTTGATTCTCCCCCCCCCACCCCCCCCCCCCCCCCCCCCCCCCGCACCCACAAGATGAGTTCTATAGAGGAAGGTTCTAATGAGATACATTCTTCAATACAATATAGTTTTAGATTTTTTTTTTCAAGTCATTTGAAAATAAGTGATCATCATAATAATCTAAAGTTGTTTGAAAATAAACGACCATCACATCAGATCATAGTAGTATGAAGTAGTTCAAAAATAAGCAACCATTATCAACAATTGTTTGAAAATAAACAACCATTACATCGGACCATAGTGCAATATCACTTGAAAATAAGCTACCATCATAAAACAAGGTTGTTTGATAATAAACATTCATCCCTCTTTATATATTGATAGACGGTGTATAATAATGTTTGGACTTACCCTTGATATGTCGGCGACAGTCTAAGGAAATAGGTCAGCATTTTCGATAATTTCTTTGCTTACCATCGTGATGTCGGTCAATGTTAGTGATATTCCCATGTGGGTTGAATGCTCGTGATCTTGTAGAGGTATTGGACATAGGTCTTCACTAGGTTCGATGCAGGCATCATTCATCCTTGGATCTAGAACTACCAGGGCGACCATGTATTTTTTCTTGGGAGCCCTAGATTCTTGGGACCAGTCTCTGCTTGGTCCTTGTGATCTTTGGGATTGTTCCCTTTTGTGGTCTCAGGAACGCCCCCTCAGTGATTGCCTGTTGTGGGGTCAGTTGGTAGGTTCAACCTTCAAACTAAAAACATAGCATTCTTGTGCGTCTTTTTGGTCCACGTGCACTGTGACTATGTCGCCCGAGGCAGATGAAAACTTTATGGCAAGGTTTGGACTTGGTACTATTGCTCGAAGTTGGTTTATAGACAAACGCCCAAGCAGAATGTTGTATGAGGTGTTGGCCTCAATTATCATATCTTGATAGTTCGATAAAGATGCTTACCCTCTCCGAAAGTGGTATATAAGTCAATATACCCTCGAGTGTCCACCTGTTCTCCAGAAAAGTCAACTATCTAGTCATCATATGGTTGGATTTCAAATTTTGGGATCCTCATCTTTTTGAAGGTTTCCCAGTAAAGAATGTCGACCGGACTTCCTTGATCTACCAACGTCTTCATGATGGAAAAGTTTTCGACTTCCACAGTGGTGACCATTGGGTCATCTTGTGCTGAGTCAATTACTGTGAAATCATCATCTGTGAAGAGTATTGAGGGTATTCTTGGTCGACCTTTGATTGTGGTTGAGTTCACTGATTGAATGTCTCGAAGATGTTTCTTCCGAGCAGAGCTCGAACATCTTCCACATGTGAATCCTCTAGTGAACATGTTAATTACCTGATGATTGCTTCTAAGCGAAGGCTTGACCCTTCTCGGGGTCTCACTCCTTCGCTATTGCTTTTCGGGTCTTTGGTCATCGTCATGATGACACTGAGAATAAGGTTCCCTTCATTCATCCCTTCATTTATCCCTTCGAGGATATTTCTCCCTCTGATGGGATCTATGGGAACTTTTGCTGGCACCTTGGACAAACTTGCGTAGGTTTCTGACTTGAATAAGCTCTTCTATCTTGTCTTTCAATGCTTGACACTCTTCGATCGTGTGGTCAAAGTTGTGATGATATCGGCATTACCTGGATGTATCAACGTCCTTTGGACTTTGTAGCTTTCGAACTTCTAGGATGAGGTCGACATTTAGTCCTTGATTTTCCCCTATTAGCATTCAAAGGGGTATAAGTGTGAAATCGAGGACCTCACTTTTCTCTGTACTTGTCGGATCTACAGAGCACATGTTTTCCACCTCGAGCTTTCTCCTTTCCTTTATCTCTTCCATTGTTCGCTCGGACATGATTGCGATAGTCACGCAATTCTTCAAGTTGCATATTAGTTGCCTGCTGCCTTAATTCTTCTATGTTTGCTGCTGGTTTCTTACACATACTATCAACAAACGGGCCCAATCGAAGTGTTGTGACTAAGTGATGCATGACTACCTTTAGGCTGAGGTTCTTGATGTTTAGAGATAATGTGTTGAATCTCTCCATGAAGGCTCAGAGTGATTCACCTTTCTCTTGTCGTATGTTGACAAGTGTTATGGATGTGAGATGATGTGGTTGACTCATTGCAAACTGAGTGCTGAATTTAGATAATAAAGTTTTGAAGCAATCCACCGAATCAGGTGGAAGTCTTGTGAACCAACTAAGTGCTCCTCCCTTCAGTGAGGTGGGGAATACTTGGCATTTCACTGATTTGTCTAATGTGTAGAGGCTCATTTGTGTTTTGTACACGTCAAATGTGCTCCTCCGAATCTGTGGTATCATTGTACCAATCGGTATTCAATCTCTTCCAGTTAGGAGGGAGTTGTGCTTCCATAATTTCAATTATAAAGGGGTGTCCCTTTGGTTCGTCTTCTATGACGACAGTATGCTCTATATGTGATCTAGAAGACTTATAAGTCTAAGTTTGAGCTGTAGCCATTCTCTCTTGATTCTGTGTGCGATCACTTCTTTGAGGAGAAGTTTGTCTATGCCGCCCACACCTGGCTTTGAGTATGGGCTCGGTTAGTTGCCGTTTCATCTGTTCATTTTGCTCTCTGAGGACTCGTACCTCCTCTTCATTCTTTCGACGAAGGGCTACCTTCTCTTTATTCTTCTAACGCATTTCCTCCATCTCCTTTTGTAGAGTTTGGAGCATAGCAATTTGTTCAGCTTTTGGCATCCTGTCATTCACCATCTGTCTTGTCGAAACCATTGTTGCTTTCTTTGACTCTATCTCAATCCCACAATGGGCGCCAATTGTACTTGAATAGACTAAAAGAGACCTAGATAGTAACTAGAACGGGAACTGGCAGTAGCAATTATCATTGGTGTCTCAATCGCTCTTCCCTTATCCTTCTCGTATTTGCTCCCTTATGCTCGATTGTTCCTCCCTCGCTTCTTAGAACTTCAACTCCTTGGTGCCCAGTCGGGGGTTAACCTACAAAAGGTTCTCCGACTATCAAGTAAGTACTCTGTGTTAAGAATGAATGATGTAATTGATAAAAGCGTACCTTACTCTTGCGTAGAAGGCTTATTTATAGTGTTTGGTAGTGGACTATTTGGTTCATGGGCCGTATCTGACACGTATCAACAATAAATCATTATTAGCTGATTTATCTCATAATTCCTGAATTTAGCGGGGTGTAGCCAGAATTTATAGAGAAGTTACCCTGATTAGTAGAATGTTATCGTACTTGTCATTTATCTTTGATTTGCTCTTTAATGTAGTTAATCACCCGGTTAATCAGTCAATGAAGCCAAGTGACGTGGCTCATTTAGTTTCGACGGGTACAAATTTAGTAATAATTTTTTTTTTCACTTTTAAAATCACTTTTCAAAGATGAAGAACTAGTTTTTAATAAAATATTTAAAAAAGAAGATAAAAAATAAAAGAGAACACATATATATTTATATTGGTTTATTTTATTTACTAAAACTACGGCCAATTATTTATATCACTACAAAGTTTTATTAATTCAAACAAAGATATAAGTATTCTTCAACAACCACTTCTAATCTTATCACAAATATTCTTTATACTTATTTTTCTAAGTACATCTAAAGTATTATTTATCTAGTATTCTCCTCAGACTTTTAATTTTTTTAAATTAAAAAAATAAAAACTTGAATAGAAGTATTTGTAAAAGAAAGATTATATCACTAAAGATACGTAATTTTACAAAGAATAGATCAGTATTACAAATAGCATAATAAAGAATGATAACTTGTGAGTTTTCTTATATTCATTAACATTGTTAGTAGTACATGTTTACAGTATATATAGGAGTCTTTAAAACCATAGTTATGGCAAGAAGTTCAAAACTCTTCAAAAGGACATATGCAAATTCAGTATTTATTGTGAAAGAAAGTTTCGTACCTTGTTAAATCATTCATCTAAAAAAATTTAATTTTTAATGTAATCTTTTAAATCATCATGATAGTTCTTACTCATACTTTTATTATTCATTTAAATAATTTCTCCTTAAATATAAGTCTTTTATACATTTATATAAGATTTTATCCACAAGTAACAATTAAAATTGAATTATTGACTCATTCAATTATTAATTCATTCAAGATATTGGATTACTCATTAAATTACAGTGTGTAATTATCATCGAGTTTTATTATGGAATTATATGTAAATTAGGATTAATATGATTGGATGACATTCAATTATTTCTTTTTATTGTGTTTGAGAGTTTTGCTAAAAGAATATTCTTTTGTTTATTTGTCTTTTTCTTTATTTTCTTTTTATTTATAGTGTAGTTGTTTATGTTATTTTTGAGAATTTATTTATTTATTTTTCTTTGTATAAATTTTGTCTAATCCTTTATATTTTATTTATTTATTGTTTTATATAAAAAAAAAATATAAAACTGCATAGTATATATTAAAGATAATATGTTTACATTTTTCATGTGTAACCAAACAATCACTTTATTGGCGATTCTTCCCTTTTTAACTTTCTAATTAGACATGGGTTTAAACCCTTTTGGGACCAAATTTAGGAAAATTGTTATTATGTTGATATATTAAACTGTCTAAATTTTATATTTATTTTATTTTATACTTTTAACAAATATTAAAATTTTCAGTTGATACGAGCCTTATAATATTTATAGTTATCGAAAAATACTCAAATGATTAGAGGCGTTGCTATCATAAACCCAACTCAAATATCTGGTTTGTGATAAAGATGTGCAAGGTCAGGCCAAAACTTCTTGTCTGCTCACTGCATTCACTAATTATCACTAATTCTAACACTGTTTCATATGCTATTTTCTCAAACAATACCTCTACTCACACACTCTCCTTAATGAGCTTATGAAATTTACTTATCCCACCATTTACACATTAGGTTAAGTTCAAAAATAATTAATTTAATTCAGCTAATTTCATCATGAATAAAAAAAATGTAATTTAGTTCCACTCACTATGTGTTAAATGATGTATTTTTTTTATATATTTATTGTATTAAAATTAAAGTGGTTTCTTTACTCATTAAATTAAGTCAACTTAGTTATTTATCCTAATAAAATAATATTATTAAGTGAAATAAAAAAGATTTAAAAATAGAGAGAATTTATAGTGTAGGTAAAATAAAGTGAGTTTGAGTTAGTCTGGCACAAGTTAGTGGGTCGATTTAGTGTTTTTAATCTATTAGTATGCTCTGACCAGTTAAATTGATGGACTAGAGGTGGGGTGAGGTAAACTAAATTAATTGATGGACTAATTTAATTTTTTATATTATATTATTTGAAAGATACAAATATATAATTCTACGGTAACTTAAATCATTAACACCTACATTAAATTTTAATTATTAATTATAATAAAATCATAAAAATAAAAATAAATTTTAATTTATTTAATTAAAATAAATAAATAATTAATTAAAAACTTAGACTATATTAATATGATTAAGTATTTTTTTAATATATATATTAAAATTTTAAAAAAAGGAAAAATAATGGGTGGGACAAAATTTCTAGCTGCCTTACTCCTTTTTTTTAGTGGGCCAATAATAGGACTAACCAAATTTGTCACCCATATTATATAGTCACCTCATAGTACATAAGATAAGGAAACCAAATTTAATGCGTATTAAAAATATTTTTTCGATAAAATCTGACTTTATTGGTTTGAATTGCAACAAATGTAACTCTTCATGGTATTCTAGGTATAACAAATGACGTGTATTTTTATATTATGATACTTTGATGAGGTGACTTTGATGTCTTTTCACTGTGTTTGTATATAATGATTTACTTTTCATGTAGATTGGGAGGGTAGATGTGGTTGTTTGTTTTTGTGAATTAATTGTGATTTTAGATGATGGAAAGGATGGAGATGGCGAGATTGATATTCCCTCAACCATGAATGGAAAAGAGGATAAAGTTACTTGAATTACCATTTTGCCTTACAATTATAAAGCATAACTTGTTGACAATTGGTGTGAATATATTGTTGCCAAAACATGTAATAAAAGGTATTTTGACAATTATTGCACCAAAGTAAATTTTTTTAAGTTTTCAACACTCTTTTTAAGTGTTGAAATTTACAAAGGATAAAACATGAATCATGTATTAAGTGTTAAAAATTACAAAACATAAAACATGAATCATGTATTGTCTTAAACATTAATGATTTCAATAATAGATTATAACAATGTGTAATATTTCTTTACTTTTGATAAAACACTTATATAATTAGAGGACATGACACACTTATAAGATTAGACGATATACATATAGACTAAGCTAACATCGTACTATTCGAATATATGTGTGTGTGTTTTGCAGGATATGTCTGATGTCTCCGTCTAAGTAAAGAGATCTATTCAAGATCAAGTACAAGTCAACATCAATATCTCATGGAGCACAAGCTAAAATTGTTTTCTTCACCAACCTTCTAACATAATTAGTATTTCAATTGTAGTTTAGTTATCTGTCTTGTACAATATGTACTTTTACCATGAGATGGTGTGGAAAAGTTATGCTATCAAGGGAGTTAAGTATTGTTAGCAATCAAAGATATTGAATATAGAAGAAAGAATGCATTTAAAGTCGCATGTAAGTTCCTCAGACGTAGAAAGGACATGCATGAAGAAGTGAAGGTACTCAATAACAACTAGAAATGGTCTTCTGCAATGACTATCTTCTTCTAGTGCCTATATAAAGTCATTCATCAAGAAAAAGAACCAGAGAGCAAATGTTGCATTGTGCTTAAATGTTGTTAAGATTTCTTGTATGATACACTACCAAGCGGATACATCCAACAATTGTGCGATGATAAAATATTGAATGAATAGCCTCGCATTGAGTCATACCAAATTTTTGAACAACTTCACTAAATCTACCAAACCATGCCTTAAGAGACTGCTTGAAACCATATAAAGACTTGCAAAGGCGACATACCGATGTCGGAGACTATCCCTAAGCAACAAAACTAGGAGGTTGCTTCTTATAAATTTCCTCCAACAAATCACCATGAAGGAAGACATTCTTGACATCCAACAGATAAAGAGGCCAACAACGAAGAGTAACCATGGCAAGGAATAATAGGATAGAAGCCATCTTAGCAAAGGGAGAGAAGATGTAACCATAGTCCAATATGAATATCTGAGAATAACTTTTGGCTACCAACCAAGCTTTGAGTCTATCAATAGTGCCATCAGAACCAACTCTAATAGCAAACATCCACCTACAATTAACAACATATTTTCCAGAAGGCAAAGGAACAAAATCCCAAGTTCCAATGTTCTGAAGAGAACCCTATTCAACAGTCATAACTCTTCTCCAACCAGGGTGGGCTAAAGCATCACCTATAGTTTTAAGAATTGACATAAAAGAAATAGAAGAAAAAAAGTATAAAGAAATAGAGAAACTTGATGATAGCTTACATCAATACAATGAGGTGAAATATTATTTATTGAGGCATATATGACATGAGGTTTGATAAAAAAAATGTCATGTGAAGCCATAAAAGTTTGAAAGGAATGAGAAAGATACTCACGAGCATTGTCACTACAAAATGCACAAATAGAAACACGAAAAAGATTAAAAATAGAAATTAACTCAAAAAGATTTTTAATTAAGAACAACCAAGAACATCAAGAATAATTATCAATAAAAATTAAAAATATTAGAATCTAAAGTGGAATTAACACGATTCGGTCCCCAAATGTCAGAGTGAACCAAATCAATATAGATAAAGCTCTAGCGAAAACACTATTGGGAAAAGGACTACAACTATGTTTACCTAATTGACATCATTCACAGACAAACTCATAATAAGTTGTTGCAGCTAGGTGAGGCTAGGATGACCCAAATGAGCATGGAAAATACATGGGGAATCCAATACCAAGCCAACAAGAGTAAAGGTTTGAACATCGTAAAGGCCATGAGATTGACATCCGATGCCAATCATCCGTCCCAAACTTCAATCTTATAAGAAAATAAAATCTTTATTAAAGGAGATGACACAATCAAAGGAATGAGTGAGACAATAAATGAATAATAAATTAAATGAAGATCAAAGGACATAAAATGCATTGTCAATGGAAAGAGAAGGGAAAAGATAAACAATACCAACACCGTAAGATGGGGCCCGAGAACCATTAGTTATGGTGATAGGTAGTACAAAACAATAAGTGGAAAAGGTAGAGAAAAAAGACTTATTACCAGAGATGTAATCGGTGGCCTTAGAGTCAAGGACCCAATGGTCAAGAGAGGTAAACCGAGTGAGACTAGAAAATGAAGGGCTCATGTGTGAAACAGAAGTAGTGGAACCAAATCTCTAATGTTTCTCATGCCATTTCATGAACTCGTGGAAGATAGCAAGTGAACTAGAACTATCATATGGAGTGAGGCCTGAAGGAGGGGATGAAGATGAAGCTATTTGGGCAACAACAATAGATCAACCAAGACGACCATGCAATAAATAACACCGGTTAATTGTATGACCTAGTCTGTTGTAATGATCACATTAGGGATGACTCTTTCCAGGTTTGTGAGAGTGGTTGCAATCTTCACATTAAGATACTAATGATGGAGGACCATCCACAAGCTCCAAGTCACTAAATACAAGACTAAGAAAAAAGAATGTACAACATAAAATATTTGTTTTAGTTTGTAAGAAGTAAAATAGCTATTTCAGGTCTTGTATTTTGGGACCATTTTCTAGAGTAGAATTAAATACAACATGTATACTCTAGAAACCCTCACTTGATATACAAGCAAGGGTTTCTAGAGCACAAGTATATAGAGTAAGCACGACTCCTCATTAGTTATAAGCTCCAAAAGCTTACCATAGGTTAAGTAGGCTAACCAAGGTTAAGGTAACTTAAACCTTAAGCTACCTTCACCCATGGAAGCCTATAAACAGGTGTTCCTTCTTTTTTGTATTCAAATTTGAACATTAATTGAATGAGTATTTTGAAATTCAGATTCATTCTCTCCTAAATCTGTCTTTGCTAATAAGCCTTCAAACACCTAAATCACTTCCGAAAACTCATTTCATTCCTCATTCTTTAGTGCAATTCTTCATACTTCCGCTGCATCTTCATCTCTTTTCATCCAAGGAACACCTTAGACTATAGTAGGTGGTATCAAACCACACAAAGATCCATGGTTGTTGTGATAAGTGCCATAATTCAGTAATATTTAATGCAAAAGGATAGGCACTTATGGACTTTAATTGTTAATAAACTTATAATCCAGCCTCTAATTTAGGAATTTGAACCTTTTTACATATTTTTGGATTATGAGATGAATAAGAAATATTTATTCCCAAGTTTATGCTAATTTCAAGAATCTAGGGGAAGATGGAGATAAAAGGGCTAATGAACAAGTTAAAGACAAGATGAAAAGACAAAATTGGAGAATTGAAATCTCGCCCAAACTCGCCTTAGCAAGATCACTTCAGAGGAACTCACCCAAGGCTTTCTTAAGCAAGTTCACTCTAGTGAAATTTGGTTTTTTCTCGTGAGAATCGCTTAAGCAAGCAATATCTGGCTTGAGGGAGATGTCACTTAACCTACATCAAATTAGGTTAAATAAAAGGCTTGAGGTAGAACCCTAGTCATCGGAGGGAGGATAATCAGAGATAGAAAACCCTAGAAGAGGTAGTTGTCAATGAGAAACACCCGGGATCTTCTTTTCTTGCTTTCCATACTTGCAATGGCCAATATGAGAGATTAAGTCTTCCTTTTGGGATTGTGAGTAATTTGTTCAAACTCTTATGTATTGAGGTGATATTTATTTATAATATTTTGTTCTTGATTGATGATTTGTATTATCATTTTATTCTTAAAGTTTGAATCTTTATTCATAATTTTGATCCTTATACTTGTTTGGAAAGTGTTAGAGTTATAGGCCTTAAACAAGAAGGGGTGAATTATTTATGAAATATTTTTGCAAATATTGAAGGTAGATTGAAAGATAATGAGAAATCAATCAATTAGAAATCAATTCAACCAATTAGAAAACTGTTTTTAATTTGATTGCAGAAAATCAACCGGTTGTTTTTGTGAAACAATCAATTGTTTATATCAACAGTAATTAAAATCTAAGCAAAAACATTTTAAAGAGTTAAAGGATAGAGAGATTAACACAGAATGTTTATATTGGTTCACTCTTCATCAAAAGCTACATCCAGTCCTCATAAACCCCTGAGAATTCACTAAGTAATCAAACCTTGATTACAAACAACACACCAAAGTGAGGATCTTGAACCTTCAAGAACACACAACATCTTTGGCAACACCACACAGTTTTCAGAACAACCTCTGAAATTGCACAACACCAATTCACACAAAATTACAGTGATCAAGAAAGAAAGGAATAGAATACACCAGGGTATTGTCAAAGATTAAAGTATAGAGAATACATGAACCCCCTATTCCACATTGAGAATGATCCAAAGCTCTTTTAAATCTTGAAAAAACTCTTTGTGATTAAACTCTCTTTCTTAGTTAATGACCACGAGTGTAAAACAAACTTTATATACTCCAATCAGTTGGTCAAAGCATTTAATTCAAGAATCAAAAGCAGTTTGAATCATTTAAAACAAATTGGCCACAACTTAACATAATTCTGTCAAGGTTTTAAGAAAATTAATCGATTGAAATCATGAATCAACTAGTTGAATTGACTTGACAGCAAAGTCAAACAAAGTCAAGCTTTTCAAAATCCACTAAGTGTAAAACAACCGGTTGAATCGACGTTTCAACTGGTTGATTTTTCTCACTCTTTAGAAAACACATCATTTTCGAAATGATTAAGATTCAATTAACTTTGGATCATTCTAAAGAGTGGATTGCCAAATTCAACTACACTAGACACACACACACACAACCAACAACAAGAATCTTCATGTATTCCACTTGGATTTGGAGACATCAAAGTACCTTGTTCAAAATCTCCACCTATTTGATGAAGACAAATCCCTGGTTTGCTTGTGTTGTAGTGTTTAAATTTGATAAGACTTGCAAAACAAAATTCCTGCATATACGAAGCATACCTAGCAGTAGGATAATCCAGGTTTAAAAGGCACACACAGATCTGTATAAGCTTATGAAGAAAACCACCAAAACTAATGTGAAAATAGTGGTGAATTGGGGTGTAGATCAAAGATATATCAGAGATATAACAACAACATAATAACCAGAGTTATAGCAGAAATGTAGCAGCAAATACAACACCATAAACCACATCATTCTCCCCTTATTTATCTTCACAAATAGAATAAGAAAAGGAATAAAAATAGAATTAAGAAAGATTTTGAGAATCAAGAATACCCAATTCTTTTCTCAAGAAGAAAAACCTATCCTTAGGCAGTGGCTTGGTGAAAATATCTGCAAGTTGCTTGTTAGTTTCAATAAACTGCATTTCACAATCCCCATTGCTCACACGATCCCTTATAAAGTGGTGGCGAATCTCAATATTCTTTGTCCTTGAATGCTAAATCTGATTTTTAGTAAGGTTGATAGCATTTGTGTAATCACAAAGCAAAGGCACCTTGTTGATCTTCAAGCCAAATTCTTCCAACTGTTGTTTGATCAAAAGGATTTGAGCACAATAACTACCAACAACTATATACTCAACTTTTGCAGTTGAGAGGGACACATAAGCTTGCTTCTTGCTATGCCAAGATATGAGGCTTGAACCAAGAAGATGATAAGTTCCACTTGTGTTTTTTCTGTCCAGCTTACACCCTGCAAAATCAGAATCAGAATAACCAACTAAATGTATAGGAGAGTGAGAGGGATACCATAAACTAACATTGGTTGTGCCCTTAAGATATTTTAGAATTCGTTTGGCAGCCTTGATGTGAGATTCTTTTGGATTTGATTGAAATCTAGCACATAGTCAAACTGCAAACATGATGTCGGGCCCGCTAGCAGTGAGATAAAGCAAAGAACCAATCAATCCTCTGAATTTGGTTTGATCTACTGCTGCTTTAGCCAAGTCAGCTTCCATATAGCAACTTGTGGACATTGGTGTGGATGTCTCTTTGCAGTTTTCCATCTCAAACTTCTCGAGAATCTCTTTCCAGTACTTGGTTTGGCTTAGGAAGATGCCATCCTTTGATTGCTTGACCTCCAACCCTAAGAAGAAGGATACCTCTCCCATCATAGACATCTCAAACTCCCCCTGCATAGCTGCCACAAATTCCTCACATAGACAATCATTAGTAACACCAAATATGATGTCATCAACATAAATTTAAACCAAAATAATGGTAGATTTTGAATTTTTAATAAAAAAAGGTCTTATAAATTTTTCCTCTCTCATAGTCATGAGACAAGAGGAAATTGTTAAGCCTTTCATATCACTGCCTTGAGGCTTGCTTAAGTCTATACAAGGCCTTTTTCAACTTGTACACATGATTAGGATGTTGGTGATCTTCAAAGCTGGGAGGTTGTGAGACATAAACCTCTTCATTGATGAATCCATTGAGAAATGCACTCTTCACATCCATCTGAAATAGTTTGAAACCACTCATACAAGCAAATGCATGCTGCTCCAATCTGGCCATAGGTGCAAAGGTTTCATCATAGTCTATGCCTTCCTCTTGATTGTATCCTTTAGCAACCAACCTAGCCTTGTTCCTTGTTATCACACCATATTCATCCAGCTTATTTCTGAACACGCACTTGGTTCCAATGATATTCATCTGATCAGTTTTAGGAACAAGAGACCACACATCATTTCTGGTGAATTGATTAAGCTTATCATGCATGGTAGCAACCTAGTTTTCATCTTTAAGTGCATCACCAATAGATTTAGGTTCAATTTGATATATAAAAGCCATGTGTTTGCAGTAATTTGAGACATTGTTTCAAGTACACACTCCCTTATCAATCTGCCCAATGATGTTTTCCACAAAAAGGTCTCTAAGAATCCTCCATTCTTTGGGAAGTTCATCCTATTGCAGAATTTCAACCAGTTTTTTCGTAGAATCAATTGGTTGTTTTTCTAGACAAGATTCCAACTTATGCAGAATGATGTTCTGCTCATCTTCTTCTGCATAATTCTTCATAAATTCCTGTTCTGCATGGTTATTCTCTTCAAAGACAACATGAATGACTCTTCCACAGTCATAAGCCTTTTACTATACACTCTATAAGCATGGCTAGTTAAGGAATAACCAAGATAGATACCACTATCCATTTTTTCATCAAACTTGCCAAGGTTTTCCTTTCCATTATTTAAAATATAACACTTGTAGCCAAACACTTTTAGATGACCAATGTTGTGTTTTCTTCCATTAAACAGTTCATAAGGAGTTTTCTTTAAAATTGGTCTAATGAGGACCCTATTCGTTACATAGCAAGCTGTGCTAACAACATCAGCCCAAAAATATTTTGACAAAGAAGACCCACTCAAAATGGTTCTAGCAAGTTCCTCAAGAGACCTGTTCTTCCTTTCCACAACCCCATTTCGCTGGGGAGTTCTAGAAGCATAAAAGTTATGAAAAATCCCAAATTTATTAGAAAAAAAATTGAATTTTTCGTTTTGAAATCCCCCCCATGATCTTTACGAATGGCACAAATGTTACTGCAACACAAGTTTTATAATCTCTTGACAAGCTTTTTGAATGCAGAAAATGCATCACTCTTGGATACCAAAAATAGTGTCCATGTAAACCTAGAGAAATCATCAACAATGACAAGTGCATAGTAGTTTCCACCAAGACTCATGGTTTTTAAAGGACCAAACAAATCCATGTGCAGCAGTTCAAAGGGTTTGAAAGTTGAAACTATATTTTTCAATTTAAAAGAATGTTTGATTTGCTTCCCCTTTTGACATGCTTCACACATGTGGTCTTTCTCAAACATGAGTTTGGGTAAACCTACCACAAGATCTTTTGAGATCCACTTATTTAGATGATGCATGTGAATATGAGCTATCCTTCTATGCCATAACCATGATTTCTCATGTTTGGTTAGAAGGCAACCAATAGATGCAGAATGTGAGATATCAAGTAGATAAATATTGTTGATCCTTTTAACAATCAACAAAACTTCATGTGATTTGGGCAGCCGTATCTCACATGTGTTGGGCTTGAAGGTTATTTGATAACCTTTGTCACACAACTGGCTTATTCTTAGAAGGCTATGCTTGAGTACTTCCACAAATAGCACATCATGGATTAAGAAGGTATCCTTGTCTCCAATGGTTCCTCTTCCAAGAATTCTTCCTTTGTTATTGTCTCCTTATTGTTGAACCAAGTGGTGTTCAAGGTTTTGAAGAATCCAAATCCTTTGAAGGATGATGAAGCTTTTGTTGTGCTTGCTGTTGCTGTGCTGGTTTAGTTAGGATCTGGGTAGTTTGAGTTGTGTAACTCAACCTTTGATTGAATCTAAAGCTCAGGCATCTCAACTTTCAAACAAAGTAAAGTGTTTTTTCAAACTGAGTTAAAACAACCAATTGTTTTATCGAAACAACCGATTGTTTAAGCTTAGGTGTTTTGAAAACTGTTTTGAAATGTGAAAATTGGTTAAGTAACAAAACAACCGATTGATTCGAGGAAACAATCGATTGTTTGTTATGTTTTTATAACAGAAAACAGTTTTGACTTTGACTGAGCTCTAAATGGTTTTAATTCATACGCTCCAGTCATTAAATGCTTTGACCAATCTTTCTAAAGCAATTAAGAGTTTGTTAAGATTTGATTACAAACATCTTCTTTATATATATACAGAAAAACATATTTGTGTTTTAAGAATCTAAGTGAATTGTGAAAGTTTTTCTAAGAGTTGGAGATTGCTTAGAGTTTTGGTTGATCAAAGTGCTGAGATAGGATTCTCTTGTACTGATTTCAGATTGCTTCTGTAACAAGTGTAATCCTTGTAATTCTGTGAACATTCGTTTCGTGCTGTTGCTAAGAAGAGCTGTGTGTTCTTGAGGGGATCAAGATCAGCTTTCTTAGTGTGGTGTGCTGACCAAGGAAAGTGTGTTTCTTGAGGGTGTTCAAGGTCACTTTCTTGGTTGTGTGTAAGTAATCTAGTGTTGATTGCTTAGTGGATATCCTCAGGGTTTCTGAGAAGACTGGATGTAGCTCTGGGTTGGAGTGAACCAGTATAAACATCTGTGTACAATCTCTCTATCCCTAACTCTTTAATTTCAGTTTGTTTGTTGTTTGCTGGTATAAACAACCGATTGTTTCAAAGAAACAAACGATTGTTTTCCTGGCAGTGCTGTTTTGCTTGCTGTTTTGGCAAACTGAATTGCTTAATCATTTGATTTCTGAAAGATATTCATTCTAGCTTGAAAATATTTGCGAAAACCTCTTTAAACAATTCACCCCCCCTCTAGTTTAAAGCCATAATTCCTAACAATTGGCATCAAGAGCTTGGTTCTTGAAAGTTATTCAAGTTGATCTAAAATCTTTTTTATGGCTGGAAAACTATCTTTTGAGGAAGGTGCTTCAATCTACAAACCACCTTTATTCTGTGGATTGAATTATAAGTTTTGGGAAGCAAGAATGAAAATCTTTATTGAATCAATTGATCAAAGAATTTGGGACTCAATTGAGAATGGTCCTTACATTCCAAAGTTCAAAAAGAATAATTCCTTTACTATAAAACCTTTGTCCAAATGGACAGATGATGAATGTAAGATGGCTCAGCTTGATAGGTCTGCTCAAAACATTATAGCTTCTGCACTAGATACTAATGAATTTTTCAGGATATCAAAGTGCAAAACTGCTAAGGAAATGTGGGAGACTCTCAAGGCTGCTCATGAACCAAAGGAAGCAATGACAAAGAGTCAAGCAAGAAGGAAGAGAAGACAAAATAAGAAAAGCCTCAATCTTTGCTTAATGGCCAGAAGGGAGGATGACTCATGTAGTGTAAGTTCATCAAACTCTTCAAACTCTGAAAATTATGGTCAATTGCTTCAAGCCTTTCAAGAAACACATGAAGAAGCAAACCGATTGGCTCTCTTAAACAATCGATTGAAAGAAAAGAATAGCTGGCTTGAAAACAGGGTAAAAGCACTGGAGGAGGATTTAGAAAATTCAAAAATGGATTTTGAAAATCTGGAAATCATTTACAAAAACTCCTCTTGCAAGTGTGACACTCTAGTTTGTGAAAATTGCGAAAATCTTGAAAAGAAGGTCCACTATCTTGTTAAAACAGTGGATAAGCTTTCTAAAGGCCAATCCAACTTTGAAAGTGTGCTAGCTTCTCAAAAGTGTGTTTTTGGAAAATCAAGATTGGGTTTTAATCCACAAAACCAGCAAGATAGATTTTCAAAAACTTTTTCAAAAAGGCCAGAAAAACAATCGATTGGACCATCGAAACAATCGATTGTTACATGCTTCTATTGCATGAAAAGAGGTCATTCTGTGCGATTCTGTAAAATCAGAAAACATGCTGTTCCTAAAGGGCTTATGAAGTGGATTCCCAAGAAAAATAAAGCTTGTGTTGATGAGCATACACCAGATGGACCCTCATTCATAAGGGGACCAAACCTATGTACTTGAGAATTTTCTTTGTAGGAAATCTTGGAGGAGAATTCCAAAATGAGAAGTTTGTCAAGTTCTGTGAGAAGTTGGGAATTCTACACAATTTCTCTGCTCCAAGAACACCACAGCAAAATGGAGTTGTAGAGAGGAAGAACAGGTCTCTTGAAGAGCTTGCAAGGACAATGCTTAGTGAATCTTCACTTCCTAAGTATTTTTGGGCAGATGCAGTGAGTACCTCCTGTTATGTGATGAATAGGGTGCTTATAAGGCCCATTTTGAAGAAAACTCCATATGAACTTTTCAATGGAAGAAAGCCTAACATCAGTCACCTCAAAGTCTTTGGCTGTAACTGTTTTGTTCTCAACAATGGAAAGGAAAGCTTGGGAAAATTTGATGAGAAAGCTGACCTTGGCATTTTCATTGGTTATTCCCTCACAAGCCATGCTTATAGAGTCTACAACAAAAGGTTAATGACTGTAGAAGAATCAGTTCATGTAGTCTTTGATGAGGTAGATCGCAAAATTAGTGAGAACCCAAAGATCAGTGCTGAGGAAGACGAACAGAACATCAGTTTGGAGAAGCTGGAAATTTGTACAGAAAAACAACCGGTTGATTCGTAGAAACAACCGATTGAAATTCTGCAACAGAGTGAGCTGCCCAAAGAGTGGAGAATTCCCAGAGATCTGTCAGTGGATAACATCATAGGGCAGATAAAGGAAGGTGTCTCCACACGTAGCTCCATCTCAAACTTCTGCAGACACACAACTTTTGTCTCTCAAATTGAACCAAAGTCAATTGAAGAAGCTCTCAAGGATGAGAAGTGGGTTGAAGCTATGCAAGAAGAGCTAAATCAATTCGAAAGAAATGAGGTATGGTTTCTTGTTCCTAGAACTAATGAAATGAATATTATTGGTGCAAAATGGGTTTTTAGGAACAAGCTAGATGAGGAAGGAGTGATCACAAGAAACAAAGCAAGGCTAGTTGCCAAGGGCTACAATCAAGAAGAGGGCTTAGACTATGGTGAAACCTTTGCTCCTGTGGCTAGATTGGAGGCTGTGAGGCTGCTGCTGGCTTTTGCATGTATGAGTGGTTTTAAACTCTTCCAAATGGATGTAAAAAGTGCCTTCTTGAATGGCTACATCAATGAGGAAATCTATGTAGATCAACCACCGGGTTTTGAAGACCACAAGTATCCCAACCATGTCTTCAAGTTGAGGAAAGCTTTGTATGGTCTGAAACAAGCTCCAAGGCAGTGGTATGAGAGGCTTAGCAACTTTCTGCTATCTCTTGGCTATGAAAGAGGAATGATAGACAAGACTCTCTTCATCAAGAAGTCACATGCAGAAATAATTCTTGTGCAAATATATGTTGATGACATCATCTTTGGTGCTACACAAGATAGGTTGTGTGAAGAATTTGTGGCTGCTATGAAAGGTGAGTTTGAAATGTCTATGATGGGAGAACTATCTTTCTTTCTTGGATTGCAGGTTAAACAAACAAAGGATGGGATCTTCTTAAGTCAATCAAAGTATTGCAAGGAGATTCTCAAAAAGTTTGAAATGGAGAATTGCAAAGAGGCAAGCACTCCAATGCCATCAAGCTGCTACATGGATGCAGATTCTGCTGGAAAGAGTATAGATCAAACAAAATTCAGAGGATTGATTGGATCATTGCTTTATCTAACAGCAAGTAGACCGGACATCATGTTTGCGGTGTGTCTATGTGCAAGATTTCAAGCAAATCCTAAAGAGTCACACTTCAAAGCTGCAAAGAGAATTCTGAAATATCTCAAAGGAACATCATCTATAGGATTATGGTATCCCTCTCATTCTCCAATACATTTAATTGGTTATTCAGATTCAGATTTCGCAGGTTGCAAGCTAGATAGAAAAAGCACAAGTGGCACTTGTCACCTTCTTGGCTCTAGCCTAATCTCATGGCATAGCAAGAAACAAGCATGTGTTGCTCTCTCTACTGCTGAGGCAGAATATACAGCTGTTGGTAGCTGCTGTGCACAGATCCTATGGCTCAAACAACAACTTGCAGATTTTGGTGTACAAATCAGCAAAGTTCCTTTGATGTGTGATAACACAAGTGCAATCAATCTTACCAAAAATCAAATCCAGCACTCAAGGACCAAACATATTGAAATAAGACATCATTTCATCAGAGATCATGTGCAAAATGGGAACTGTGAAGTAAAGTTTGTGGAGACCAAACTGCAGCTAGCTGACATCTTCACAAAGCCTTTGCCAAAAGAGAGGTTTTTCTTCTTAAGAAATGAGTTAGGTATTCTTGATCTAAATAATCTCTCTTAAAATCTGTGTTTGGTACATGTTAAAATTTATTTGTGAAGACAAATAGGGGGAGATTTATTGGTACTTGTATATCTGTATCTTATTTGAATAAAAATGTTTAAATCTCTGAGTATAAAAGTGTTTTTCTGCTGCTGCTGATAGAAACAATCGATTGTTTCGTGTAAACAACCGATTGAATTTTATGTTAAAAGAGGTATAATCTAACTGGCTGCTGTAAGAAGCTTTGGATGGTACAAATGTTTTCTTTGCAGGAACTGCTTCAGGTTTAATTAGTACAACACAAGCACCAGGGATTTGTCTTCATCAAATAGGGGGAGATTGTTGAACCAAGTGGTGTTCAAGGTTTTGAAGAATCCAAATCCTTTGAAGGATGATGAAGCTTTTGCTGTGCTTGCTGTTGCTGTGCTGGTTTAGTTAGGATCTGGGTAGTTTGAGTTGTGTAACTCAACCTTTGATTGAATCTAAAGCTCAGGCATCTCAACTTTCAAACAAAGTAAAGTGTTTTTTCAAACTGAGTTAAAACAACCGATTGTTTTATCGAAACAACCGATTGTTTAAGCTTAGGTGTTTTGAAAACTGTTTTGAAATGTGAAAATTGGTTAAGTAACAAAACAACTGATTGATTCGAGGAAACAATCGATTGTTTGTTATGTTTTTATAACAGAAAACAGTTTTGACTTTGACTGAGCTCTAAATGGTTTTAATTCATACGCTCCAGTCATTAAATGCTTTGACCAATCTTTCTAAAGCAATTAAGAGTTTGTTAAGATTTGATTACAAACATCTTCTTTATATATATACAGAAAAACATATTTGTGTTTTAAGAATCTAAGTGAATTGTGAAAGTTTTTCTAAGAGTTGGAGATTGCTTAGAGTTTTGGTTGATCAAAGTGCTGAGATAGGATTCTCTTGTACTGATTTCAGATTGCTTCTGTAACAAGTGTAATCCTTGTAATTCTGTGAACATTCGTTTCGTGCTGTTGCTAAGAAGAGCTGTGTGTTCTTGAGGGGATCAAGATCAGCTTTCTTAGTGTGGTGTGCTGACCAAGGAAAGTGTGTTTCTTGAGGGTGTTCAAGGTCACTTTCTTGGTTGTGTGTAAGTAATCTAGTGTTGATTGCTTAGTGGATATCCTCAGGGTTTCTGAGAAGACTGGATGTAGCTCTGGGTTGGAGTGAACCAGTATAAACATCTGTGTACAATCTCTCTATCCCTAACTCTTTAATTTCAGTTTGTTTGTTGTTTGCTGGTATAAACAACCGATTGTTTCGAAGAAACAACCGATTGTTTTCCTGGCAGTGCTGTTTTGCTTGCTGTTTTGGCAAACTGAATTGCTTAATCATTTGATTTCTGAAAGATATTCATTCTAGCTTGAAAATATTTGCGAAAACCTCTTTAAACAATTCACCCCCCTCTAGTTTAAAGCCATAATTCCTAACACTTATGTCACATGGTCTTCTTGCTTGAGGAAAAGATTGTCAAACATGGATTTATCCCCAGTCATGTGCTTAGAACAACCACTATCCAGGTACGATATATGCTGATTTGTCACCAAAGATCCCTGCAAGATCAAGATCAAGTAGCAAGATTTGGTCCCCTAACAAATTTGGGTCCATAAGCATTAACTGGATCATTAGGAACCTTAGAATTCTTAGGAACCCATTTCAATACACCCTTGGGAACAGAAAATTTCCTAACTCTGCAGAATTTAATAGAGTGGCCTTCTTCATGCAGTAAAAGCACAAAACAACCAGTTATTTTGACAAATCAATTGGTTGTTTTTGAAAGAAACTTGAAAATGGCTTTGAAACTGCTCTTTTCTTGCTCTATGGATTAAAATCCAAACTAGCTTCGCCAAAAACACATTTTTGAGCTGCAAGAATAGTTTCAAAGTTTGATTGGCCTTTAGAAAGCTTATCCACTGTTTTTACAAGATAGTGAACCTTCTTTTAAAGTGATTCACAATTTTCATAAAAGCTAAAGTCACATTTGCAAGAAGAGTTTTTACAGATCATTTCCAGGTTTCAAAATCATTTTTCGAATTTTTAGCTCTTTCAATGCTTTGACTCTGTTTTCCAACCAATTATTCATGCATTTCAAGCGGTTGTTCAAAAGGGCTAACCTATTAGCTTCTTCATGAGTTTCTTTAAAGCATCACGAAGCTGGCTGTAATTTTCAAAATTAATTGAGGTGCTGGAACTTACATTGCTTGTATCAGATTCTCCCTTTGCTATCAAGCACAGATTTGCCTCTTCATCTCCATTTAATGATGAGCTAGAGGAAGAAACATCATTATCTTGCCAAACAATGTAGGATCTTTTAGATTTGCCCTTTTTCTCAGACTTCATGCTGGGTCCTCTCTCCTTGCTTTCATTATTGGGGCAATCAGCTTTGATATGACCCTGTTTACCACATCCAAAACATGTATAATTTTTAGCATTAAAATCATTGAGTTTCTTGCTGTTATACCTATTTGAGGATTGATTCTTGTTGTTATTTTTCTTCAAGAACTTGCTGAATTTTCTGGTAAGCAAGTTGAGAGTTTCTCCATCACTGTCCTCGCTTGATTCTTGCCCATCTTTATGACCAGCAGCTTTCAAAGCAATGCTCCTCACATGCTTCTCTTCATGCTCTTGATCATTTAGCCTATTCATCTCCAATTGATGTTTTCTAAGCTTGCCAAACAAGAAGGTTGTTGTCAAGGTAGTCAAATCCTTGGATTCAGAGATGGTTGTGACTTTGGGCTGCCAAGATCTGTCCAAGCATTTGAGGATCTTGATGTTAAGTTCCTCCCTTTCAAAGATCTTCCTAAGGTTGATGAGATGGTTAACAATGTGAGTGAATATCTTTTGTACATCAACAATGGTCTCCCTTTTCATCATTCTGAACATCTCATACTCCTGAATTAAAGCATGTTTTCTTGCTCCTGAATTAAAGCATGTTTTCTTGCTCTCTTTACATAAGTGGTTCCTTCATGTGTCACTTCAATAGCATCCCACATTTTTTTTTCTGAAGCACACTGTGAGACCCTGAAAAACTCATCAGAATTTAGAGCAGATGTGATGATGTTTTTAGCAAGACAATCAAATTGAGCTCTTTTGCTTTCAGGCTCAGTCCATTGGGACAAGGGTTTTCTATGAAAACATTATCTTTTTCAACTTTAGGAACAAAAGGTCCATTTACAATACCATCCCAGATTCCTCTATCAATTGATTCCACAAAGATCTTCACTCTGACCTTTCAAAACTGATAATTCAGATCACAAAACAAAGGTGGCCTGTTTATTGAAGCACCATCCCTAAAGGGTAGTTTTTCATCCATGAAAAGGTTTTAAGGATCGAAAACTTGAATGAATTTAAAGAACTCATCTCTGATACCAATTGTTAGAATTCTAGGCCTTAAACAAGAGGGGGTGACTTGTTTATGAAATATTTTCGTAAATATTGAAGGTAGATTGAAAGACAATGAGAAATAAGTTCAGTCAATTAGAATATTGTTTTTAATTTGATTGTAGAAAATCAACCGGTTGTTTTTGTGAAACAATCGATTGTTTATACCAACAGTGTTTAGAAGCAAAGCAAAAACAGTTTAAAGAGTTAAAGAATAGAGAGATTAACACATAATGTTTATATTGGTTCACTCTTCATCACGAGCTACCTCCAGTCCTCAAAAACTACTGAGAATTCACTAAGTAATCAAACCTTGATTACAAACAACACACCAAAGAGGTGATCTTGAACCCTTCAAGAACACACACCACCTTTGGCAACACCACACAGTTTTCAAAACAACCTTTGAAATTGCACAACACCATTTCACATAGAATTACAGTGATTAAGAAAGAAAGGAATAGAATACACCTGGGTACTATCAAAGATTAAAGTACAGAGAATACAGGCAATCTTATTCCACAATGAGAATGATCCAAAGCTCTTTTAAATCTTGAAAAAACTCTTTGTGATTAAACTTTCTTGCTTAGTTAATGACCAGGAGCGTAAAACAAACTTTATATAGTCTAATTAGTTGGTCAAAGCATTTAATTCAAGAACCAAAAACAGTTTGAATCATTTAAAACAGATTGGCACAACTTAACAAAATTATGTTAAGATTTTCAAAAAATCAATTGGTTGAAATCACGAATCAACTGGTTGAATTGACTTGACAACAAAGTCAATCTTTTCAAAACCTTTTCAAAATCCACTAAGTGTAAAACAACCGGTTGAATTGACATTTCAACTGGTTGATTTTTCTCACTCTTTAGAAAACACATTTTTTTTCAAAATGATTAAGATTCAATTAACTTTGGATCATACAAAAGAGTGGATTAACAAACTCAACTACACTAGACACACACACACAACCAGTAGCAAGGATCTTCATGTATTCCACTTGGATTTGGAGACATCAAAGTACCTTGTTCAACATAAAGTAATTATAAACATCTGACCTAAATGATAATGCTTAACATATTTGAATGCCAACAATAGATTTGAAATATTAATTGTTTTGTAACATTTTTTTGTAGTGATAAAAAAGTTTTTATAAATATGCGAGGAATCGATATTTAGGAGACAGTCTTAATAATTTTGTATGCGAGAAATTGATATGAATGATTTTTATATGTGCGTCAATGTCAATCAAGATGGAATGTTATATGCTTTTATTCATTGAAAATACTGATGAGTGAGAAAGATTAATCCCAATCCCAACATCTTGAATTGGATCATTTAAATATTTACTTTGTTTTTATTTAATTTCTTATACAATATTCATGATACCAACAACCTTTCAAACAAACTTTGGAACATTTTTTTATATCTAGTGAGTATTATACTTGAGATTTTAGAATTGTTCCTCGTGGGTTTGATATTCATTCTTAGATACAATTTATTACTTTTGATTCAGTACACTTGCCGAATTAAAGAGTTATTAAGTTTTTGGTGTCGTTGTTGGGGAACAATTTTAATTTCAGAATACGAATTTCTAAATATTGTGAATATTTTTAATTGTTTATTTTTTCTTTCTTTTATTAATTTTAGATTTGTTTTAAATTTTGAAATTTTAATAATTGTATTATTTTTATTGCTAGTTACTCATTGTGTTAATCCTTAAGTGAGTTGTCTTATATTAAGAGGACAGGTTTCTAAAGATCAATTGCAATTTGAATCAGAAATTGAAATGGCAACTCGGAAGAATAGGGTTAAAAAGAGAAAAGAAAGCAAGGAGAAATTAGAGAAGAATCCTTAACCACTTCTACCCTTCACATTGAAATTTTTTAGGAAGAAAGCAACATGGTTGAAGAACAACCACCATAGCCTAGAAGAACACTTGGTGATTACTCTATGTAGTAGGGGCCAAGGCATTTTTCTAGTATTTCAATACCTACTACCACTAAGACCTTGAAGATGAAACCTGTATAACTCAATCTGATCAGTACCCATCATTTACAACAATGGACCATGAATATCTATGTAGACATTTGTCTACATTTTATAAGTTGGTAGGAACAATGGGCTTTCAATCAGGTGATATTGAATTTATTTATTTGCATTTTTTCCCTTTTTCATTGGTAGAAAAAGCTAAGGAATGACTCGAATCTCATCCAAATCAGAGCCTCACCAGTTGGAAAGATGTAGAGGAGAAATTTTTATAAAGATTTGTTCCACTATCCTGCTACATCAAAGGAAAATCTGATATTTCTATGTTCATACAAGGATGAGATGAAGCCTTCAGTGAAACATGGGAGAAAATGCCCAAATATTGGGTTTGAAGATATTGCACAATTAAACATCTTTCATAATGGCCTCATATTTGATACAAATATTCTTCTAGACGCTACAGTTGGTGGTACAATGATGGTTCTTGACGTAAAACAGTCGACAAAGATTATTGATGCATTGACATTAATAGACTATCAAGCCCATAATGATAGACATATTGAGGAAAAAAAAGGGATGTTGGACCTTAATACTTCATATGCGATTTTGGCTCAAAACAAAATTCTAACATAGCAGATTGAAGATTTGACCAAGCAAATGTCTAAGCTGCCACAACAAATACAAGCTACACATTATTGTTAGAGTCAACATCAACCAATGAGGTATGATTTTTATGGAGGTGGCCATTTAATTGGTAATTGTTCTTACCAGAACAATCCATCTGAATAGGATATTAATTATATGAGCAACCAAGTAAGACAAGGTGGTTTCTCCAATAACAATTATCAGAATAATATGCATCAAGGTTGGAAAAGCAATCAGAATCAAGGTTTTGGGTGGAAACAAACCTCTTTTCAACAACTACTCTATCCTTCAATTCATGAAAGACAAGAAAATTGGAGGATACCTTGGAAAAAATCATACACATGTGCGACAGATTGCTAAACAGTTGGCAGATTGAATGAGTGATCAATTTTGGTTCACTGTTTCAACTTGTGTTCTTCCTTTTTCCTCATTGTTTTTAGTGATTCCTTCCTTGTTTTTCACTTTCCACCGATTTTTTTTTTTTTTTGCATTTCTACCATTTAATTTCAATTCTACACATTTTAAACGGTTTAATTTTCGTTTTAATCCATACAAATTTTATCAACACTTTCCCGCATTGTCCACTGCACTAACCTATGTTGTTCTTTTCTGCTTTTTCGTTTTCTTGTTTTAGCCATTTTAATCAATTGTTTTTGTGATTTAATCTTTGTTTTATCGTTTAATATCTTCCATATACAATTCAAACGCTTTACATTGTGTTTTTTTGGTCAAAATTGCTTTAATCTCCATATTTTTTTGTCCACATGCAAACCTGTCAACAACATTGTTCTTCTTTAATTTTGTATTGATTTTCTTGTTGTTTTCTATGTTTAATTCTGTTTATGTGTGCTTTTAGGTGTTGTATTTTTTATTTCAAATCATTGCATGTCAATTGTCATGTCTAATTCTTGATTAATTTTTCCAAATCATTCAAAGTATTTTGTTGTATACAAACTGTTTGATAAAATGCTTCTTGTGAACACACATTGTTTGTAAAATGTTCTTTATGTCAATTATGAGTATAAGCTTTGGTGGATTTTTTTTCCACATCTTTGAGTCTCTATACTTGCTATTAGTCCATTAATAAGTTTCTAGATTCAAATTCATTGTTTGTCTTGACGTTTTTGTTCTTCATTCATTGAATTCTTTATGTTTTGTGTTCAGTTTCCAGATTTGTAGTAATTTCACATAGGTTTGCAAATTTATTCTAAACATATCTTACATAGAAATATTATAATTTTTGTTCTTTTAGAGCTTTATTATGTGGAAAATATCCAGTAAAGATGGCAAGTCCTAATATCAAATACAAAAAATTTATAAATCACAAAAGCTAGGTTGTTATTTTTGTCTGAACAAAAAATCCAAGGAATATTTGCTCTCGGTTTCCATTTTACTGCACCTATTTCCTTTGGTTTTTAGCTTTGAAATTTTAACCACATATTCCTTAGTATGTTATCTTGATATGGTTAAAATTTCAACTTCTAATTCGCAATACAAAAATTGGAATAAGTTTTAGAACCAACTCTGCCAGCATTGAAACTAAACTGTTTTCTGGTGACCTTAAGCTTGCGGTGTTCTCAACTTGCGTGATTTATTTCTCAGTGTATACATATCCAATTAAACTGAAATTTGTGGCATTTGACCACTTGTTGAATTGAGAGTATACCATAAAAATTTCACCATGAAAACGTTGTGATAAAAATTAATACAAATTTTAGAACAGTCAGTGTCAGTCCACTCTAGATTTTTATTTTGTAATCCATTCTAGAGCATTTCATAGGTTCCTTTTGATTGTGCTATACTTTATTTTGTAGCTTTAATTTTTGCTTTTCATTTTTTGGTTTTCACTTGTTGTTAGTCATATTAATCTCCACTAGAGTTTAGCTTCCAAAATTTTAGTTTTTCTTGCTTTATTTCTTGGCTTCTTTTGGTAAAAAAAATTGGTGCATTGTGGTGCTAAAAGTGGTGCAACAAGGAGTGATTTGACTCAACTATTTTGGGGTGACACTTTGGCCTTCAAGACTCTTTATCAAAGGGAGAAAGAAAAATCAAAGAGAAGCAACATTTCAGCCTCATTCATCACAAATACAATGCCAAACTCACCAACACATTTCAACAAACACCTTGTCTCCAAAATTTTAATTGTTGTCATATTTTCTTGTATCACATAATTTTGAGTAGTTTGTATTTTTTGTGCTTCAATTTGTCTTTATATTTCCATTGTTTGGCAAAATGCTCTAAAGATAATCCCTATAAACTTTGTAATATTTCTCGTACATTAGTGTGTCAGTGAGCTTTAAGTGTTCATTGTATGATCCCAATTGTGAACAAATCAAAGTAGGACAATGCTCGTACACCTTGATTTTTCAGGAGGCGGGGGTACTGCATTGAAGGGTATTTGTTGATGGCATGGTGGGGTTACATGGGTTAGTGTCCGAGATAATGGAGTGGTACTTTGTGCATTGGTTGCTTCCTCGGTTCGATTGTCATCCTCATTCCTTTTATGTTGTTCCTCTTGGTCCACTATCTTAACTGGGCATGATTTGCCCTCATGCTCTACTTCATGAGGTTGTTGTTGTTGTTGTTGTTGTTGTTGTTGTTGTGCAGATCTTTGACCATTATGCTCTTGTTGGTAAGAAACATGGTTACGAATGACATGCATCTCGTTACGATATTGAGAGACTAGATTTTGCTATGATGTTGAGTCCTCAACAACTCCATATCCTTAACCAATTGGTTTCAAATATCAAGCACAACTGAGTTGATATGGGCCTTGAGTGCATCCAATACAGATGGATCCATGTCTGCTTGGGATGTTGAAGTTGTTGTTTGGTTTCTCGTAAGAACCATATGACGATGTGATCCTGGAAAATGTTTTACCACGACACCACGGTGGGGTCAAATGTTCTTACCAAGAATGAGTGGTGGGACACCTAGAGAAGATTCTCTCGCGCTCAAGTCACTAAGAACATAGAGAAAATATGTGAGTAAATAAATGAGTACGAGATTCAATTATACATTATGAAGAAATGATACTATTTATAGGCATTTGGACCTAGATAGAGACCTAACAAAGTGACAACTTTCTCGTAATCACTAGGCCATGTTGTATGACATGTAACCTATTTTTTAGACTATCTTTTAGATATTTGACTCTATAATCCAAGCTATAAGATGACATGGGTGGTTGACACATAATTATAAGATAAATATGGACAATTAATACCCACTACTAGTTCAGTTGCAAGATAACTACATATAGTTTTTGTCCATTAACTATTAATGAATATTTAATGAAAAATATCTAATAACTACATATCTAATAAATATCTATATTTTAGGTATGGGTAATACAATTTAGTTGGTGTATATAATTTTCTTCTTATATGTTATAGTTTAATATCAAAACAAACAAGATTTAGCAAAAAAAATATCATTTTCAATGTTAATGATATTTTTTACATCGTATATGCTAAAAATGAACGTAAACATTAATTGTTATAAACCAGTATTATGTATTACTTTACGTTAGTTTGGTGCTCAATCTGGCATTTTTTTTTTTTTTTGAGTTTAGGTTATTTCATGTATCTCACGATGTGTATGTGACCTAATTTGGTTATAAAACGTATTATATTTACGATATTAAAGTCCTATTTTATGTTAGTGTTATGTATTTCGAAAATGGAAAAATTAATATAATTATGAAATGTATATACTTTTATATTAAACTAGTTTACAAGAATTATATATTGAATCAAAATAATATCTTTATCTTTGGTGTCCAAAGATTAACTACCCAATTTGTTGAGTAGTTAATCTATTTGTGCATATTGTATTAGCAATTTGCTGATTGCTAATGAATCTGGTTACAATCTATTGTATTGCTCTCATGTGAATATTTGTGCATATTGTCAGAAAAATTCTGGAACGATTAGATATGTTGGGTTGAAAAAGAGTAATGAATGATTGAATACTAATTCTGGCCAAAAACTTTATCATAAGATAAAATCCTTATTTTTACATCCTAAATTTTACATTTATTTATGTTATCATATTAGTTTTATTTTTCTTTGTTACGAGATTCTGCCATCTGAAAATATATAAACCTTTAAACATTGAGTGAAATTTGTTTTCAATGAATTTTAAAATAATATTTCATATATTTAAAACAAGTATTTTTTTAATCAGACCCTCACGCAATGATGTAATAATTTTAATATTTATGCTGGAAAAAAAATACATGTGTCTTCTACTCTAGTCTTATTATCTTCCTTCAACAAACTGAAAAAAAAAAGCTAAACATTCTTCACTGCAATTGAAAAGGAAAGCCTGAGTAGAAGAAAGTTAATACAATCATTTCCTCCAAATTATAAAATCTCAAAGAATTTGAAGAAGAATACATCCAAATAAATTTATATTTTCTTTTTCCATAAGCAAATGACAAATATATTGCAGCGCGTGCTCCTGTAAAAATAAATTCTCATTGTATATTTTATATTGTGGTGCAAATATATTCTAACAAGTCATGTAAGATTTAAGGATGACTACACAATTATTTATTTAGATACTTTAAAAAAAAAAAAGAGTTCGTAAACATTATATCAAAACCAGTAAGAAAGAAAGAAGTTGCTTAAAGATCGGTTTGATTCCTTAAAAATGTATCTGTTCTTGTTAAAAGCATTAAAGTTAAAAATTAGTCTTCTAATTAATGTTTAAAAGTATTAAAGTTGAAAATTAGTATATCAAAGTAAATATATATATATATATATATATATATATATATATATATTTATAATATTATTTCATATGAACCTTCTTTACCGACTTTCATTATATGGTGGGAAAAAAACATTATGTAACATGGTGGACTAAATCAAGAAGAGGTGATATAACATATAGTTTATATTGGCTTGTGGTTCCAATGTTATCCCCGATAGATTAGCAACACAACTTTTTTAGTGGGTATCTCTAAATGTAGGAGGCACTTCAAGTTGGAATACAATAGATTTGTTAGGTCTCTATTAGCATGTTGAACTTTTGTATCGTTTTATGTCAACTCTTATGTGACTCCATTCATGATTCAAGTATTGTATGAACTCCTTGTTGGTGTCACGTGTATTTTGTAAAACACCATTAAAAATTTACCATTATTGAATCAATATGATATTAGAATCCTTTTTCAATCTGAGACAAAGATGAATCATATAATAGATTGATCTAGTCAAAATACAACTAATATAGTCAGAATACAACTAATAAGTGATGTGAATTGATTTTAGGATTGAACATTTTCATGGATTACTCTTTTGTTTGAGTTTTGAGATTAACAATTATGGTAATAAGTTCAAAGAAGATTGTCACTGGACACGAACTTAACCAAGTTGTTAAGTGTGAAGGTTCTCTTCTAGAGAGCAAAAGAGAAAACACAATTATATGGTGATGACGATGATGAGGTGCGGAATTTAAGAAGCAAAAGATAAAGAACAATATAGACCAAATGAAAAAAGAAGATAGCAAGACATAAGGTGAAGAATGATGGCGCAATGAAGAAAAGGAAAAGAGAGAAAAGATAAGAGAGCTTAGGTGAAATGAAGGGGATGATCATGCCACTTGGAAGGTGAGGGAATTCCAAGATGAGTGGTGAGGAGCCGCCACTTGAGGTGCACTACTCTCAAGATAAGATCTAAGAACAATTTAAGAGACAAAACTCATTAATCAGTCAAACAGAGTTTCTCTTCTTAATTCAAATTCAAGTGTAAATACATGAGACAAGTCACCCTTTATATAGGAGAGAGTGACTTGGGGAGTAAGAGTGAGAGGGGTATGGGTGTCATTTGTGAGAAACCTTCTAGAAGGTAGGTCAAAAAACCCTAAACCTAGGTGCACTTGTCATGAAAGGAGGGTTTGGCACAAGCCCAATTTATGCTAAGTACACCCCAAATTTTGTTAAGTGAACCCTACTCTAGCTTCTTCTTCTATTTGGACCCTCAAAATGAGTCGAATTTATTTACATAAAGTTGTCTTGTGAAAATACTAGAAGGAAGATCATTTGATATTCTGGTTTATGTTTGGTTCTTCTTCTGCTAAGGCTTTCTTAAGGTTTGGTGGGGCCTGGTCTTGTATGCTGAGATGACTGACCTAATTGTGAAGTGTCTGTTGTGCCCTTAGTCATCTGCTTGTCAAGGTGGTTTGTATCAATAAGTATAGTTTTATTTTATCAAAGTATGGAAGGATTTAAAAAATAACCTTAGAGTAGAAGTGATATATTTTAAATGACACCTGAATATTTTATTATTAACATGAAAAGAATATATAAATAGGAAATTTAGTTATTCAGGTTTCATTTTAAAAGAACCACTATCTCTCTAAAAAAAAATTTCCCTTTCTCTGTATTCTCTCTAAGATTCTAACATTCCCACTCATTAGATCAACAATCAAAGTCCGCCATTGGACTCTTGACAACGAACATTACAATATTGCCGGATCAAAATCTTATATAAGTTCATTTTGGCTCCTTTTCCTTTGAGTTAGTTTTGATTTGATTAGGTTTGCCTTTAGGTTAGGCTTTCATGTGATGCTTTTATCTTCAAAATTAGTCTCTGTTAGCTCAGGTTCCTAAGGATATAGTTAGATTTTTTTTCAAGACTCTGTAATGCAGGTTAAGCTACCCTTGAACAATTTCAGGATATGGAGCTCTAAGAGAGCATCTGGGAACCTAGCTTTAACTTCAAATGGAATCCTAGGTTAGAAGATCTGAATGTGGGGGTGACGTAGTTTTAATTTCAAATTTTGTTTGCAAGATTGATTGTTTCTGAGTAATGTAGGGTATTGTTTGAAATCAAATGTGAATATGTTGATTTTGATATGGATGATTTATGGTAGATGTTTTTGTTTGAATATGAAAAAATTGTTGATTTGTATAGTTGATATAGTGTAAGTTAATCTTGAAGTAAACGAGTTATTCCATTTGTTCTTGTTTTACTCTGAATGATTTAAATTAGGTTAGACATAATGATGATATATATATATATATATATATATATATATATATATATATATATATATATTGATAGATTTAATTGACGAGAGTACTCTACTGTGTTGAATAAGATATTTATGGTTTGAATTGTTAAATTTTGTTGTATATATATATGATGAAATTGGGTTGAAATCATGTATTTTTGACAGAATTATGCAAATTTTTCTACATAACTCGCTCATGCAAGATGATTCTTGTTCAAGCGAGAAAAGAGTGAATAGATGGGGTACTCTCGGGTTCGTTCTTGCTAAGGCAAAAGCCATTTTGCTTAAGAGAAAATGGGGTAAATTTAGAATGTTCTTGGGTTCAATCTCGATCAAGCGAGAGGATTTTCGCTTAGGCGAGACCTATTCTCGCTCAAGCAAGTTAAAAATAATACTTAAAGTTTTATTTTATCTTTTGAAAGCCTAGTTTATTATTGCTTATTGTTTTTAAGTTCAAATTTTAAATTTTATTTGAAAATATGATTAAAGGAACTTAGTTAAGTGTTTAAATGAATTTTGTGACATATTTGAATTGTTTAGAATGATGTATTGATGTGTTAAATGAAGCAATTAGGTGAAAGTTTTTGATAAAGTATACTAAGATGAAACTTTGAATTGACAAACGAACAGTTAAAACCTTTTTCAAAAGAGTTAGTTTAAAAATCTCTCATTTCTTAGTTCAGATTTTATAACATGCAATATGCAAGAGATTAAGGATATGATGGATTTATGCTAAAAGTTTTTATATTGGTTCGTCTTTGACTATAGACTGCATCCAGTTCTTGACCAATTTGGTCAAGTTTAACTAAGCAGACTAATGTTGTGAAGATACAATCGAGTATTATTTAGAAATCAACCACTCTTGGATAAAACAACCCAAGTATTATTTGAACATGCAATGACTCCTAACTAAAAACTTAAGTATTTTTTGGAACTCAGTACTCCTGGCTAACAACTCGAGTATTGTTTGGACCTTAACCACTCCTGACTAAACACTATGTGCACTCCCCAACTTTGCCACCAACTTATGTCTATGGTTAAATTAATTGAATGATGGTGTGATTGTGAGGAGTTTCAAACTCTTCAACTACCTTGTTCTCACGTCATTGCTATTTGATCATTTTGTCATTTAAAGCTAACGACATTTGTCGCCCCCAATGTACACTCTCCACAATATTTACAAGGCTTATGAGGTCCAATTTCCTCTAGTTCGAATGAGAATTACTGGTCTACTTACATGGGACCAAATTTGATACCTAGTCCTATGATGCGACAACACGAATCAAAAGGAAAATTTACCAAAATGGTGTAATTCATTTTGAAAATTACACAAATGGGCAAATGCAGAAAAAATTACGAAAAGGAACATTTTTTAGTCAAAGTTACCAATAGTGTAGACAACATCAATTAAATTCATTAATCTGCCATTGTTTTTAATGAAAGTTGTCAACTGGATTGACAACTTCAGTTTATATAAAATGTGAAGGAATTGTACACTGGGGTTGACAACTTTAGTGTATTTTATCTAAATTGAAGTTGTCAATTCGGTTGGCAAGTTCAATTAAAAAATTTTCAACATAATTAATATTTTTTCAAAATAAAAATATATATAGTTAAAATTTTATTTTATAATGATAAATAATACCAAAAATTTAATTTAATTTAATTTAAGAAAACCATATATACATTTGAAGAATTAAAATAATTTTTTTTACAATAATTTTAAATAAATTGGGTTAAAAATGATTTGTGTGATAAATTAAAAATATTGACTATTTTCTAAATATTGTTAAAGTTAAAAATACACTTATAAAAAATGGGATACGATTTATGCATAAATTTTTAGATTATATAACATATGAAAGTATAGACTATATAATATGTAAAAATTAATAATATATATGTATTTATGTTAAAATATATGTATTAAAAAATAAATTAAATTATTGAATATAAGTCATTAAAAGAAGATGATACTAAAATATTTGATGAAAACAACATTACAAATGATTCTACTGTCTAAATGGACAATTTCCTCCGTTGTGACCTTCATTGCAATAGTAAGAACATTTTTTTGGCTAGTTTTAAATTGGTTAATCCATTTCATTATACAAACGAGTTGTAATTGGTCGTCCCGAGTCTTTACATTGCATGTGGGGGTCATGATGCAATCCTAGCTTACATTGTTATGAGTCTTTTGCTTTGTATTTTGGGGTGCGGAATTTGGTGGGATTGGGTGGCTAAAATGAGTGAAAGAAATTGTGAACTATTGGTGTATGAAAAATGATAATGAAGCTTAAGAGAGGTTAGGTCAACTCCTAAGAGGTTCCTTGATAAAACTCTTAGAAATAAGACTATCAAAGAGTGAGTTAAGAGACTAGTTAAAGCTGAAATTTTGGTAGCAATTCAATGGTCTATTCAAAGCTAATTTACAAGGGGGCTAGCACTTGTATTTATAGTGTTATAGGCAGCCAAGGTGCAAGCTTTAACCCTAAAAACTCTCCACTCATAGAAGGAAAAATGACTCTCTCTAATTGGAGCAAGTCCTCTCAAATTAGAGGTTAACAAGTGTCCTCCTCTAATTGGAGAGAATCCTTTCCATTCCCATGAAGACAAATGTCCTTTTGGAATTGGTGGGAATCCTCTCCATTAAGGAGATGACATGTGGACCTTCATGCCTTCCTTGTCACTCCATGCTTTCTATTTGCACTCTAGTAATTTATTTGTGCACCCTAGATGGTCTAGAGTTGCATTGGGTCTAACGAGGCCCAATTGTAACTCTAGCTAGACTCTTTCTTTTCTATTTACACCCTACTCTAGTTGGCCCAATACATGGCCCATAAAAATTGGCCCAAAACATGGTTCAAGACAATGGCCGAAATACAAGCCCAAAATAAAGCCTACTTTGTACAATTTTATAAGACTAGGAAATTTGGAAGAAAAGTTAAAAATTAATTATCCATAAAAATAGATTTTTCTGAACTCTTTCTTCTTCTTCCATTCTTCTAACCATGACCCTAGTTAAAGGCCTAATATGTGTCCTTTCAGATGGTCCTCCATCAGGTCAGGTATGAAATTTTGCCCGATATAAGTTGACCAATAATCCTCGTTTTGAACGAGATGGAATTCAACTTGATATGCCTTTCTAATCGTGTGGAGGCTGTAAACTGGATCAATAAATATCATCATTTGTAAATGACAAGAGCAATAAATGACAATAACGTGAGCTTGAAAGTGGCCACAATCACACCATCAATCATTTAATCTAACAGTATATGACTGAGGTCGTCGACCATGTTGGGGGTGGCTAATTCTTGGATATCAAATTCCAAGTTTTTTGCATTAAACCTTTCCACAAAACACATAGCTGAATCTTGTTGATTTTTTCTAAGTAAGGTTGTGATATCTTCTGGATAATAATGACATGTGCATAACATGATATCTATTTTGAAGGCTCGTTCAACAAACCATGTTTTTGTTTTTTCAAAAGTTGCCTTGACCAAAGCGAAAATCAGCAAGGAACGAGCTCCCTTAAGCACGGAGTTAATGCATTTCACTAGATTTGTGGTCATATGACCATACCTCTTTCCCCCATCATATGCCTGAGTCCATTTCTCCAACAATATACGATCTATTCAGGAAACTGCTTGCTTGAACTCAGATCGAATAACTGATAGCTTTGCCTGTACAATGGGTTGTTTCATCCCATAAGTTGTCATAAAGAAGTAAATGAAACTAGTTAAATCGTAAAAGATTGTAATTATCTATGAGGGAAGGTAAGGAATGTTATTACCCATGTTAATCAACTGTCGTTTGAGCTCAACAATTTTTTATTTTTTTGTTGAAATTCGATGCAATATGACATATGCAATACATAGAAACGAGGTCGTCTCCTTCCCATCCAACTTCTTTGGATTGTAATGTCGAAATTATACTGGTTCCTCTATCAGTAATCATGCACAAATGCGGTTGAGGTGTCACATATTGTGGCAATAACTGGAAGAACAAGATCAAAGCCTCCCGAGTCTCTAATAAATGCCTAATTTCAGTAATATTTTATATTAAAATATAGGCACTTATGAGTATTAATTTCTAAAATAAATATAAAATAATCCCTAATTTATTAATTTATACCTTTTTACATATTTTATGATCTTTATTTGAATAAGAACATTTTATTCCCAAATTTGGTGTTAATCTCAAGTTTCTGGGGAAGAATGGAGATGACTGGGCTAAAAAGGAATAATATAAGCTAAAAGGAGAAAACTGGAAGGCCTCGGAACGCACAAGCGTACAAAAAGCCCAACTCAGCATCAAAGCAACTCACTCAAGCGAGCTCATTCTCACTTCAACGAGAATTCCTCAGAAGCATTGGACAAAATCGACGCTTTGCTCACTCAAGCGAGCTATATCTTGCTTGAGCGCGATAGCACCAGAGACATTGGCCCTTTTTATGTTTTATTTGCTTAAACTAGGCCATCAACGTCACGCAAGAAGTCACTTAACCCTAGAAAATTAGGTTAAATAGGGGGCTTGAGGCACAACCCTAGTGTGCAAGATTGAGAGGAAGACACCATTGAGTGACTTGTAACACAATTGGGAGAATAGAAGGTGCTAGAAATCTCTTATGTATTGAAGTGATATATGAATATAATATTCTATTCTTGATTGATTATTGGTATTATTGTTTTGCTTCTAATTCTTGATTTAGAATCTTAAATTTGACTGGAAAGTATTTTTATGGTTCTGACCTAAACAATAATACTCAACATATTTGAGTGCTAGGAATTGACATGAATTTGATCTTGATTCTGATGTGAGTTGATTTTAGATTGCACATTTTAAAGGTTTCACATTTGTTTAGATTTTGGATTTTAGCAATTTAAAGGTGAGAACCCTAAGAAGATTCCCACTGGACACGAACATAACCAAGTGGTTAAGTAAGTGTGAAGGTTCACTTCACAATGGCAAAGAGAAAAACACAATATATGGGTGACAATGATGCAATGGTGCAGAATTGAAGAGAACATAAAAGAGGAAACGAAACAAGACCAAAATGATAAAGATGACCGAATGGAAGGAACATTAAAGAACATGAAATGGAAATGGATAATGGTGCAAATAAAGAAGGAAAAAGATGAAGGGATGAATAGAACTTATGGATTAGAACAGGAATTCATGCCACTTGGAGCAGATGAACTCCAAGATGAGTGGTGCTAGATCCGCCACTTGAGATGTCACTCACTCAAGATAAGACCCTAAGTCGCCACTTAGGATATTACCCACCCAAGATAAGACCCAAAAACTCAGAGTACTCAGACTCACAAAATCACTTCTGCAAAGTTTCTTTTCTATTCAAATTCAACTTGAAAATACGTGGAGTAAGGCACCCTATTTATAGGAATGGGTGCCTTGGTGAGCAAGAAGGGCAAGGGTAGGGTGGTAAATGTGTGAGGGGCTGTGAGAGGCCTGCCTTTAGGGTTTGACTAAGTCAAAACCACACCTTAGGCTTGTTCTTCTAGAAACTAGGTCAAAAAACCTTCATAAAGGCTAGAAACAAGCTAAAATGATAACTACACCCCCCTATTATGCTATAGGCAACTATTCTAGCCTATCTTTGCTATTTGGACCCCTAAAGTGAGCCTAAATTATTTACAACATGTTTTATTTTTAAGAAGACCAGAAGAAAGAACATTTAATGTTCTAGTCTTTGCCCATTTCTCCTTTTGGAAAGGTCTGCTAGATCCTTGGTGGGGTCTTCACTTGAAAGTTGAGATGACTTCTCATAGTGTGAATGGTAATTTGAGTCCTTGTCTCCTTGTTGGCTTGGATTGTATCAGATTCTAAGTTATTTTTATAAATATGCGAGGAATCGATATTTAGAAAGAATCTTAATAATTTTATATACGAGGAATCGATATAAATGATTTTTATACGGACATCAATATCAATCAAAGAACATAATATTACCATTCTAATCAAAATACAAAAGAGTGAGAAAGATGAAACCCAATCCCTATATTTCCAATTGAAGCAACAACTCGGTGACCTGTTTTCTTGTTAATTCTTGCCATCATAACAACTCTCAAACAAACTTTTATTATTCTGTTTTTATATTAAGCAAATCTTTTACTTGAATATTCTATTGTTCCTTGTGAGTTCAATATCCATCCTTAGAAACACATTATTACTTCTGACAACGCGGTACACTTGCCGTAAAAAGTCATCAGTCTAACCTTCAACAATCGCAAACGCCAATGGAAATATGTTTTGATTCCCATCTTGAGCGATTACGGTCAACAATGTTGCATGGTATCTTCAGATTAGAAATGTCTCATCAACTTGTGCAATGGGCTTGCAAAAGTTGAAACCATTGATACAAGGCTTCAAAGACCAAAACACGTGATCCAACGTGTAACAAGATTTGTCTTAAACACCATCAACCATACAAGGAGAAGTAATATACTGCACAATTGTCCCCGGATTGCTTTCTTTTACTACTTCCAACCATCCAGGAAGATCATTATAAGACTGATATCGTCAAATGCCATAGCAAGACCTTCTATTTTTCCAACCAAGCTTTTCTATATGTGATAGTATAGCCATGCAAATTTTTTATTTTTGCAATTAAGTTTTTAATTGGGACAGAAATGTTTGCTTTTGTTGATGTTAGCACCATGGACGCAATATGGGTTCAGTCCATAGTCTACCGAAAGATTTGTTGACAAACAACTATGTTGTGCATCAATTTACTTTATCTCCAATTGACTTTGGATTTTACTAAAAGATGCACATATTCTCCATTGGCACCCTCCACCATGATGTATGCACTGAGCCACATATTTGTCTAGCTTTGATTCCACGACAACTAATTTGTAATTCTTGTTTATGTGGTATTGTTTTATGGCATTCAATGTTGCCTCCTTTGATATGAAGATATGTGTTCATTGAGGTCGTAGTCAATGTTATGTTCAGACTAATTGCCAGATGGAATATATTGTGAAGAAGATCTCTTGAACTAATCTTCATCATCCAAATCAAAGTTGTAGTTCCCTCCATCTTCACTTATGTCATCCACGATGTCTCTAATTATTGTTTCTTCATGTTGGCTTAGTGATGTTTCCCCAGCATTCCACGTGCCCATCTGCATTTTAAAAAAATAACATTACCTTATACAAATACATACATATATATATATATATATAAATATTATATATATATGTGTGTGTGTGTGTGTGTTGCCTAAATAGGAGGAAAGAAGATGATAAACAAGAATGTTACGCAAAGTTTACATTACCTTTATGATTTTGTTTGAACTTTACACTAAAAGGAGAAAATAAAGTATCCCACAAACCTTCTCAAAAAAAATTTATGTGGATGCAACAATTGAGAGATATTGAAGTAGAACAAATGATGAGTACAAGACTTCATTGCTCTTTTATTATATAACAAAATTGTGTCTAAATTGAATATAACTTAACATAATTATTTCAATTTTCATTCATTATGAAAAGTCAAATCCCTTAACTAATCTACAAATGTGCCCCTTTTTTAGTGTATAGAAAACTATCACTCACGGTACACTTTGTTTCATTTATTTTTTTTCAGTTTCATAACAAAGAAGTTCCCTTCATTGTTGGCAACTTCTATTCAAAGTTGTCTTCATCGTTGGCAACTTTGCATGAGCACTAAATGAAAAAGTTTCACACACCGTTGACAACTTCTATTCAAACCACGTGCACCCCCTTTCTTTCCTAAAATGGCATTCTTTCTTTCTCACATCACATGCTTACAGTAATTGTCACTTTGCTCAGATTTCTTTCCTCACATTTTTTTATTAATTTTTGACACAAGAAAACAAAGTTCAACTCAAGTTATCTTAGTTGTAAATTTCTTTATATTCCTTTGTTTACGTTAGGTGGACTTGGATGATGCATAGGACGCATACAGGAGGAACCACTAATCCCCAAATACAGGCAATGTTTGATGACATTAAAGCTAGAGAGGTTGTAAACAATATATAAACTAACATACCATTTTAACTGAAAATTTCATATTATTGATGTTTCAAACATTTATTTACAATTTCTTTGTACTCCATATCGAGTGGATTATGTTAGGCACTTGATCACTATTGAGATTTCCCCAGTTGCACAGGTGGTAGTTCCTCTCATATGTTTTACAACGTTTGAATTTCATTAGGTTGATAGGGTTATGCGTCAGTTTGGATTTCGATAGAGTATTCCAAGTGACCCATTGAACCTTGATCAACTTCACAGAGAGGATATGAGAGGATGGACTGATTGATACTGGCCACAATATCATGTCACATGGATTTCTATTTGGAATGACCATCACAATCGTCTAATTCAGGGAAATCAATTTAATGGAAATGGCCATTTGCATGACAAGTCAACATATGTGTAGTGGTACATCAATCATACTATTTGCTACATCTCGCCTATACAGTCACCGTCCGAAGAACGTTGTAAGTTCAATTACAAAATCATTTATTATTCTTCATTGACTCATCCAAAATTAACACATATTTTCAAAACATTATGATACGTCACAGGAGACTACACAACCTCACTATCAACATCATGTTAGGTATTCTTCTCAAGTTGAATCGTTTCAACAATAATCTTTTCGTTTGTCAGGTGCTCACCCGACTCAGTTGTTTGGATTTAGGGATCAAACTCTCATGTCATTCCAATCATCATTCCATCAACCACCTTTCAACCACTCAACATTTCCATCTCAACAATAACTTTTTGCTGGTCCATCAAATCCCTTTGCAACCTCTAACATGACCCCCCCATCTGCCTACAATCCAATGTCATCCATGCAGTATTATCGACGAACAATGTCTTCACAGGTGTCTGAAAATTAGAGTGAGGACAACGAAGTCGAAGACACTGACAATGTCATTCCATCTCCACCTCTCCTACCGTTCCATCCGCACAACAACCACAAGGACGACCACAAAGACAATGAAGAAGACCACCCTGTGGCACAAATTTTCATAGATGATAACTTTTCCTACATTTCTATTTTTTAATCATGTAGAAATTATACTTATTTCTCATTTTATAAATATTGTTTAAATGTTACCCCTTTTATTTATAATTGTATCAACCATAAACGCTACTTCACGAACATAATTTCATTTTTTTAAAAACAAAAATATTTTTAATTTTAACAATATTTCAGAAATACTAAATATTTTATATTTATTGCACAACCTATTTTTAATCCAACATGATTTAAGGTAACTTTTTTTTTTGTCAAAAAAAATTTATTTTTAATTTTTTTAATATTATTTATCTATAAAATACAAATTTTCACAACATTCTTATTCACTTCATGTAATTTTAAACAATTTTTAAATTATTATTATATACATTTTTTATTTTAAAAAATATTACTGAAGTTGCCAACAGAGTTGACAACTTCAATTTAAATAAAATTGTCCACCTAGAATCCAATTTCTTCACAATTTATTCAAACTGAAGTTATCAATCCTGTTGACAACTTTAATTTAAAAAAAGTGGCATATTAATGGATTTAATTGATGTTGTCTACACTATTGACAACTTTAACTCATAAATGTCCATTTCCGTAATTTTTTATGCATTTTCCTATTTGTGTAATTTTCAAAGTGATTACACCATTTTGGTAAATTTTCCCAAATCAAAAAGACCAAGTACTCAATGTATCCATAATGAAATGGATAAGTCAATTTTAAATAAGGCAGAAAAATGTTCATATAGTTGGAACGAAGGTCATAATAGAAACTATTGTCCACATAGACAAGTAAAATTTACTTCCAATTTCCATTAGTAATTTCTCTATTTTTTATTTTGCACTATTGATTTATAACTTCATTTTTTTCCATTATCACACAAAATAATCAAACAAATATTAATATATAACTGCATAAAACTAACAACATAATTTTTATGTTACCCCTAATCACAATCCTTATAATAATTTCTATATTTTTAAACTATTTTAATTTCGTTATAATTTTTATAAAATTATTTATTGTCTTATTTTTTTAATAATTATGTACATAATAATTTTTACATTTTACAAATAATATTTTTATATAAATAGTTAATATTAACATATTTTTATATAAAATCGTATGTATTAATTTTAACATAAATAATAAAATAACTCATGCATAAGTCATATAAAGGGTGCATGACTTCAGTTAAAATTTTAAAACAACTCAAGTCGTGCTACGATGACACAACTTTAATTTAAATAAGAGATACGACTTCAGTTCAAATATGATTACAATGAAGTTGTGTAAATTAGAGTTGTGTCACTCTAACACGACTTTATTTAAAATAAAAGAAATTCAAATATCAATTAATATTAATCAAAGTCGTGTATGTATAAAACTATTTTACTTCTCGTACTAAAGTCGTCTCAAGCTGACATGAGTCCACTTTCACAAAACTCAAGTCATGTTTTGTATGCACAAGTTCTTCACAATAAAATCATGTCACACATACATAACTTATTTATAATAAAATTGTGTCATATTGACAAGACTTATTCATTTCTTAAAAAATATATCTTTTTCAATAAAATTCAACTTTCAAAAGAAAATTGTATCATGTTTAACGACGTAATATAATTAATTTTTAAAAATCTATCCATTTCAATAAATCTTAAGACAAAATTGCACCATTTAAATAAAATAAAAAAACAAAAGAGGCACTATGATGAATAAGAGTTTGAATCTCTTTATATTTATTAATTATGGCTTTTTTAACCACATATATTTTTTTCTTCTTTACATATTTTAAACATGCATATGATTGTGCTAGAGAAGATGCACAAGTAAAGATTAAAAAGAGAAAAATGTAAAATAAAACATGAATGAACATATACAATAAAGTTCTCCTAATGATCTTATCAAATCATGATTCTCACATATGATTAAGAAGAAGATAAGCACTTACCTTGATCCATGAGAGATCCTACGTGAACAGTTTCTTTACGTCCTTTATCTCAATCTATCTCTTTTCAATCCCGCTCTTGTCACACCCTTTCTTGATGGCCAATAGTGAGACAACTTTTATTTGCAGAGACAAAACTCTATTGTTATTATTTCCCAATCTCTATCAGATGTAGGTTTTCATTAGGTATCATCAGATATATATTTCTCACATTAACCAATGATCCTTTTATTTTATTATTATTATTAAATCACATTCAGGCCCAAAGCCTAAACTCTATGTCATGTGAGTCACATTATAGAAATTAATTTACATAATTTCTTACATTCTCCCACTTGACTCATATGAGTTATAATACTTTCATGATTTAATAATTACATAAATCATAATGCACATTTAAAGGCCTTACATAAATTGGTTTTCTCATCATTCAAAATCAAGGATACAAAAATAATAAGAGTCATGGCAGTTACATGTCATTTTAATCAACACATTTCCTTCTATGTACTACTATATCATCCTTTCTCCTTAGTATGACTTTATAATGAGAAATTCATAATGGGTTCAAATATAATGTCATTTTCATCAATAACAACATAATTTGTTTTCCACAACATAATTTACATGCATATACATAAAATAGAAAACATAAATTTTAGAAACTTTTATTTATCAATGAGCTCAGAGTGTCAAATAAGCATTAATAACAACATTTATCATTCACCAGTAGACATAATGCCCATATTTTCAACATGACCAGCAAATATTTTGGGGGTAACCCTTTTCTTAAAGGGTCAGCAATCATAAGATCAGTGCTAATATGTTCTATTGACACTCTATGTTTCTGAACTTCTTCTTTAACGACAAAGTATTTCAATTCCATATGTTTAACACCTTTGGAATACTTGTCAATTCTTAGAAAAGAAGATAGTTGTGTAGTTATCACAATAAATTCTCAATGGCTTGGCAATACTGTCAACAATTCCAAGTCCTGAAATAAAATTCTGTAACCAATTAGCCTGAATTATGGCCTCAAAGCACGCCACAAATTTAGCCTCCATGGTGGATGCGACAATGACTGACTGTTTTACACTTTTCAATGAAATCGCTCCTCCTGCTAAAAGAGATACACATAACTAAAAGTAGACTTTCGTGTATCAACACAACCAGCAAAATCTGAATCTATATATCCAATCACCTCAATATGATCATATCTTTAATAAGTAAGCATGTGATCCTTCGTTCCTTGTAAGTATCTTAAGACTTTCTTCGTAGCTTTTCAATGATCCAATCCTGGATTACTCTAGTATCTACCAAGCATACCAACTGCAAAGCTAATATCTGGTCTTGTACATGTTTGAGCACACATTAAACTCCCAACAACAAATGCATAAGGGATATTCTCCATCTATTTCCATTCCAAATCATTCTTTGGACATTGCATGAGACTAAATTTGTCTCCTTCCTGTATTGGAATAGGAGATGTTGAACATTTATCCATTATGAATATCTCTAAAACTTTATTAATATATGCTTTCTAAGACAAGCCAACAGTCCTTGTGATCTATCATGGAATATTTCAATTTCTATCACATAGTATGTCTCACCCATATCTTTCATGTCAAAGTTATTAGAGAGAAACTTCTTTGTCTCACTTAATAGACCAAGATCATTAGTTGCAAGCAATATATCATCAACATAGAAAATCAGAAATATAAACTTGCTCCCACTGGCCTTCAGATATATACACCGATCAACGATGTTTTCCTTAAATCCAAAGGTCACAATAGTATCATTGAACTTAAGATACCATTGTCTAGAAGCATGTTTAAGCCCGTATATTGATTTCTTAAGTTTACACACCATGTGTTCCTTTCCTTCTTCAATGAACCCCACTAGTTGATCCATATAAACATGCTCTTTTAAATTCCCATTCAAAAAGGCAGTTTTAACATCCATCTGATGCAACTCAAGATCATAATGAGCTACTAATGCATTATAGTTCTAAAAGAATCTTTCTTAGAAACAGGTGAAATTGTTTCCTTATAATCAATGCCATCCTTGGCAACAAGTCGAGCTTTATAATGTTCGATATTTCCATGAGAGTCACGTTTAGTGTTAAAGACCCATTTACACTCAACTCTCTTACATCCTTCTGGCAATTCCATAATGTCCCATACATCATTTTATGCCATTGATTTAAGCTCATCTTTCTTGACATTTAACCATTTATAAGAATTATCACCATTGATGGCTTCCGAAACTGAAATTGGATCGTTATCAATGCTTAAGTCATTTTCTGAGTCTTATAGATAAACCACATAATCATTCGAAATAAAAGACTCTCTTTCTCTTTGAGATCTTCTTAATACTATTTCTTGTGCTTGTTCTTGTAGTGGACCAGATCTCAATCCTCAGAGATCGGACATCGGTGCCTCCGATAGGCAGGTCAGCTCAACTGTTGAGTCGAGAGGGTTTCAATTAGTTGTTTGTTGCATGATACAATCTTAAAGATATAAGCGTGCATTTAAAACAGAATGGTTATTTGCGGTCTACACTTAAAGATAAAAGATAATATTCTCAGTTATATTCCAATTGAGATTTTATTCTCTCTAGAGCAGTTGTATATGTTATACGTAAAAGTATGTAAACGTACTTGAAATAGATTTAATCATGGGGAACGATATCCAAGTTGATATCCAGGTGGTTATTTTGTTAAGGTTGGTTGCACTTCAAAGAGATAGAATTCCACACAGTTGTGCTGTTAAGATTACACACCGTAACAGAATTCTCTCCCATTGAATGTTTTCTCACTAGAGATAAGATTCCCGTATGGGATGTTGGTTACCATTGGTAACCTAATGACACTCTATAAAAGGGGCTTAAGGTCCCAAGTGAAGGTACGCAATTCTAAATACACTTTTTTAATACTGAAGCTATCTGTTCCTTATTCTTTCATAAGCCCTTAAGGGCGACCTATGTCTCAATAGGAATAATATCCAAACAACCAAGGAAGGCACTAATTTCATCAGAGATAGGCGGAGCAAGAACCAGTCATTGGAGTCAACCGGCGGCCAAGTCAACTGGCAAGAACTTTGGCGCCCACCGTGGGGCCTGATAAAACTAGGTCCCATCCACAGTTGTGATTGAAAGTTATCACGAGATATGAGGAATGCAAGGCAAGGTCCCGCAGGATCTGAGGGAGTCAATACTCCTACTATACAGCAACTCATGGAGACCATCACAACTCTCCAAGAGACAGTGGCAACGTCCAGAGCTGACCAGGAAAAGGTGTTGGCTGAGGTGCGTGCTGAGTAGGCCCACAGGCAAGACCAGTTCAGGGTCAAGCTAGACGCATCGCGAGCAACCAACGAAGAGTTTTGCAAGATCAACGAGGAACTGTGCAGGGATTTGCAGCGTTTGGGTGATCGCGCCGTAGGAGAGCAGAGCCCGCCTACTCGACCTAGGGCTCAACCAATGCCCTTCTCACAGGCGATCATGGATGCTGTCATACCGACAAACTTCATGATGCCAAAGATCACGTTCACAGGTATGGAGGACCTTGAGGCTCATCTCACTGCATTTCATGCTCAGATGATGATCTCGGGAGGTACGGACGCTATGCATTGTAAGCTGCTCATGGGCACGTTTACAAGCACGACATTGCAATGGTTTATCGGCCTTCCTGACGTTCATGTAACCTTGTTCGAACAGTTTGCCACACTGTTCAGAGAACAGTTCATTGTAAACCAAGCTCCACCCCCTGCCCCTTTCGACCTCTTCAGGTTGAAGCAGAAGCACGGAGAACCTTTGAAGGACTTCGTGAATCGGTTTGGAGCGTTTATGGTGAAACTCCACACCCAAGATGAAGCTTTATTGGTGCATGCCTTCGAACAGGGAGTGTTGGCAGGCCCTTTCAGCGATTCCTTGATAAGGAATCGGGCCAGAACATATGGAGAGATCAAGCAGCGAGCTGTTGCCCACATCGCCGCTGAGGAAGCAGTGACTATGAAGCATGGAAACACAGGTACAAGGCAGGCTAAGCCCCGTGAGAACAATCGTACCCAACCTATGAGGGCGTATGAGACTACAACAGAAAAGAAATCGACACGACGGACACCCTATGAATCGAAGAAGAACCAGTCTAGGCCGAGGTCAAAGGATGACCTACCTTTTCAACCTCAGTTTAGGATATCTTATAAGGAGTTGCTCGCCATGCCAGGTATACAGGAGAAATTGAGGCCCACTCCAAAGACTGATAGATCTTTGGGGCCAAGCAAGAGTACGTGGTGCAATTTTCATAAGGCTTATGGACATGACGTGGAAAATTGTATAGTCCTGGGCTACCAGTTGGCGGGGCTGGTGAAGGAAGGCCTCCTGCAGGATTACCTGTTAGGAGGTCAGGAGGAATCCAAGGAAGACACGCTGACGGAAGAGCAGAGGCATGAAGTACCCATCCATGGGGAGATCAATACTATCTCTGGTGGATTTTCTGGAGGAGGTTGCACTGCTTCCCAGAGAAAGAGGTGTGTAAGGGAAGTGATGACAGGAGAACCAGGGGTCTGATCAGCCAGCTGATCCCGACCTCTGCTTCATCCGAGCAGATTTGAGGGACGTTGTCCCACATGACAATGATCCCGTAGTGATTTCAGTGGTCACCGTAGGGAGAAGGGTGCACCCAGTTCTTGTAGATCAGGGGACCTCCACTGACGTGCTGTTTTGGTCGACATTCAACAAGCTAAATTTGTCACCAGATCAGTTGAGGCCATATGATGGCTGTTTGTATGGTTTTGCAGGGGATCAAGTAGAGGTGAGGGGGCACGTAGACCTGAGGACGACCTTCACAGATGACACCTTATCTCGGACCATCACTATAAGGTATTTGGTTGTTAATGCTCCGTTTGCTTACAATATTCTTTTGGGCAGACCTGCTATAAATAGGTTGGAAGCTGTGACCTCGTCGAGACATATGAAGATGAAGTTGCCCTCCTCAGAAGGAGGGGTGATTGTGATCAATTCCGACCGGAAGGCAGCAAGAAAATGCTACGAGAATAGCTTAAAGAACAAACGAGGGGTGTGTGTGGTCACCACTCAACCCCCAGAAAATAAAGACTTATGTATGGAGATCGCCATTGATAGTCGATCTCAAGTCTTGTTTAGTTAATGCATATTGAACAATGAAGGGGACGCTCTTTTTCCCTCACAAAGGTTTTTTAACGAGGTCACCCAGTGAAAAGTATTTGCGAAAGATGATTTGTCATGACATTTCTGGTGTTTTGCAGGAATATGGCCTCGCCCTGGGGACTTTCCAGGCGAGGGAACTTGAATATGGCCTTGCCCTAGGGACTCTCCAGGTGAGGGAACTTGAATATGGCCTCGCCCTGGGGACTCTCCAGGCGAGGGAACTTGAATATGGCCTCGTCTTGGAAGGAATCCAAGCGAGGGAACTTGAATAGGTACATAGTGACTCTTAAGTCGCAGCTCACCACCGTTGTGGCTCGAGCACCCGAATAGGTACATAACGATTCTCAAGTCGTAGCTCACCACCATTGTGACTCGAGCACCGAAACAAGTACATTGCGACTCTTAAGTCGCAGCTTGCCAGCGTTTTGGCTCGAGCTCAGGTATGTGACCTCGCCTTGGAAGGTTTCCAAGCGAGGGAATTTGAACGTAACAGGTATATGGCAACCCAGGTTTGAGAAACCTCTCGCTGTGAAGTGTTTCGAGTGTGGATATCTTGAGTGGCAACTGGCCAACGTTTTGGCTCGAGTTAAGGAAGATGGTTTCTGTCTCAGTCTAATACTAAGCTCAGGACCTCAACCAGGACAAGTCAGGGTCAACCCTGCAGAAGAGTAAGGCACCACAAAGGTGTTCAAAGAAGAATGTGTAAAGGAAAATGTCAAAGTTTGGCATGCCTGAAGTATAAGAAAAGTGGGAGGCCCACCACAACCATGAGGTACAAGTTCTTATGTGAATAGCTCTATCAAGAGCACTATTTGATTAGTAGTCAATTACTTGAAATGCATTACTATGTTATGTTTGGATTTGTTATTAAGTCATGGTATTTGCATCGTATAAGTGTGAGGTAATCGAATGCATGATAGTTGTGTCTATTAGAAGCATGCATTATCACCATACTGGTCGAGGCATAGCATGAGGGCATAAATAAACTATTCATACATATATGCATAGTATTGGAAATTGTTTTGAAGGTTACAGAAGGAAGTGCAAGCAGCAACGCTTTTTTCTCGCTGATGTGGACACGTGAACGCTGGCAAGGAGGTCGTCGTAGGCGAGCAACTTAGTCTCTTCGCTGAGCTTGCTAAAACAAGCTCAGCTCGAGACTGGGGGGCTTGTGTAGTGGACCAAATCTCAGTCCTCAAAGATCGAACATCGATGCCTGCGACAGGCAGGTCAGCTCGACTGTTGGGTCGAGAGGGTTTCAATTAGTTATTTGTTGCATGATATAATCTTAAAGATATAAGTGTGCATTTAAAACAGAATGGTTATTTGGGGTCTACATCTTAAAGATAAAAGATAATATTCCTAGTTATATTCCAGTTGAGATTTTATTCTCTCTAGAGCAGTTGCATATGTTATACGTAAAAGCATGTAAACGTACTTGAAATAGATTTAATCCTGGGGAACGATATCCAAGTTGGTATCCAGGTGGTTATTTTGTTTGGGTTTGTTGCACTCCAAGGAGATAGAATTCCACACAGTTGTGCTGTTAAGATTACACACACCGTAACAAAATTCTCTCCCATTGAATATTCTCTCACTAGAGATAAGATTCTCGTATGGGAAGTTAGTTACCAGTGGTAACCTAATGACACTCTATAAAAGGGGCTTAAGGTCCCAAGTGAAGGTACGCAGTTCTAAATACACTTTTTGAATACTGAAGCTATTTTTTCCTTATTCTTTCATAAGCCCTTACTGACTTGATCATCAAAGTGTGACCGACCATAAGGGCGCCTTCTGTCTCAATAGGAACAACATCCAAACAACCAAGGAAGGCACAAATTCCAGCAGAGATAGGCGGAGTCAAAACCAGTCATTGGAGTCAATCGACGGCCAAGTCAACTGGCAAGACCAGTTCTACTACAGGTTCATTATTAACCTTGTGATCATTAATTTTTTGTTCTTCATCATCGTTGAGTGGTTCAACTACATTAGGAACAAAAATACATGAAGTAGAGGTACTAGTTAAAGGAACTTGTACTCTAACTTCCTTAATGTCCACATTTCGTGAAGCATCACTCCCACTGGTTTCACCATTTTCAATGACCTGTGCATTACCAGTTTCAAAAATTCTTGTGCTATAGGTAGGACAATAAAACATATACCCTTTTGACTTTGCTGGATAACCAATGAAATATCCACTGATTGTTCTTGCATCCAATTTCTTTTCTTGCGGATTGTAAATTCTAATTTCTGTTTGACATCCCCAAACATGCAGGCGTCTCAAACTAGGTTTCCTTCCTGTTCACAATTCAAAAGGTGTCTTTTGAACTGCCTTACTAGGAACCTTGTTCGACAAATACATGGCGGTTTTTTAAGCATACATCCACAATGATACATGTACAGTTGAATTACTTAACATGCTCCTAACCATATCCATTAAGGTTTGATAACGCCTTTTTGAAACACCATTTTGTTGTGGTGTACCTGGTATTGTGTATTGAGCATAGATACCACGTTTCTCAAGGAACCTAGCAAACGGACCAGGGTGTTTTCCACTTTCATCATACTTTCCATAATATTCACCACCTCTATCTGACCTGACAATTTTTACCTTTCTGTCTGATTGCCTTTCCACTTCATTTATATAAACTTCCAAGGCATTCACTACTTGAGATTTTTCATGCAATAAATAAACATAACCATAACGTGAAAAATCATCAATAAAGGTGATAAAATACCTTTCTTTACTGAAAGAATTTACATCAAAATGTCCACATATATTAGTGTGTATAATTTCAAGAAGTTGAGTACTTCTTGTGGCTCCCTTCTTTGTGTGTTTTGTTTGTTTGCCTTTAATACAATTCACACATACATTCAGATCAGTAAAATCTAAATTTGGAAGTATCTCATTCTTTACTAATCTTTTCATCCTTTCTTTGGAAATGTGTCTCAAACGTTTGTGCCACAAGAAAGCAGAACATTCACTCACTAAACTCTATTTAGTGCCCACATTATGATGTGAGGTCATAAGAGTTCAACATATAAATTATCAACATTCAATTTATATAATCCATCATAAAGAGTACTAGATCCAATCAAACAGGTACGCTTATATAAAATGAAACAAGCATTTCCAAATTTAAAAGAGTATCTATCAACATCAAGTTTAGACAATGAAACTAAATTCCTATATATACTAGGTACATAAAAAGTATCCATCAAGTCTAAATAAAATGCAGTGTTGAGGATTAAACGATAAGTCCCGACAGCTTCTTCCACTAGAACCTTCTCTCTATTCCCTATAAAGGCAAACTTTTCATTTGGCTTTATGGTTCGGGTTGAAAGGAACCCCTGCATCATATTAGAAACATGAGTTTTGCATCCAGAATCAATCCACCAAGAATTATGTGGAACTTACATAATAAGCATTATGCTTACCTTTCTTTTAGAACCAAGCCTTACATTTCATACAATCCTTTTGAAAATGTCTAGATTTCTTGCAGAAATGACATTTGTCATTTTTCTTCTGGAGCTTAGTAGAGGACTCATTTATCTTCAGTGGTCCTTTACTCTTTCCATGTTTCTTGTACACTTTCTTTTCAACTCCCTGATTCTTCACATAATGTATTGAGTGGTTTCCTTGATTCTTAAGTCTTGTCTCTTCCTAAACTAACATACTGTGAAATTCATGCACATTCCATTTATCTTTCATGGTGTTATAGTTCATTTGGAAAGGACCATACTCAAACGGTAATGAGTTCAAGATGAACTGCATGAGAAAATTTTCATCCATTGCCATTCCATGAGACTTAAGTCTTGCCGCTATATTTTTCATTTCAATGACATGTTCATGCATAGTACGAGAACCATCAAATTTTATGGTGGTTAAGGTACTCATTAATGTCCTAGCAAGAGACTTATCAGCAATTTGGGAGCGCTCTTCCACAAATTTCATAAATTCTTTTGCACTATCAGTTTTGGAAATAGCGGACTTAATATTACTTGTTATGCTCATTCGCATAAACTTCAGGCTAAGTCTTGACTTTTCCCAACCCTATAATGAGTTTTCTCCTCATTGTTACTATCACCAGTAATAACAGTAGGTTTCTCGATTTGAAAAGTCAAATCAAGATCCAATACACCTAAGTGAAATTGGACTTGTTCACTCCAGTCCGAAAAATTTAAACCATTAAAGATTGGAACAGACGTAGCATGTGAATGTAAAGATACAAGAATAGATATTGCAATCACACGTACTTAACATTAATGCTTTGAGTCATAAACTTAACATACAATACAGATTCAGATAACAAGCATTCTATGCATACTAATGTTCTCCTTTGGGTGATACATTAATACACAAAACATAATGATGCTAATAATATTAACATAATTTGGCAAGACAAATGCATTAACTAGAAACACTTGTTATCTTTGGATATACAAGAAAAACTAATAACACATACACGCTACCAACCATCATATCCATTAATTATAATTATAAGAACAACTAATTAACCTTTTGAGTGATCCATAAATGTCTTATAATAATGAATTTCAATTTACCCATAAATACATAATTTACAATCTATTCTATAGGTAAATGAAATAAAATTCATCAGTAATTTGAAATTAAATAAAACATAAAGATTTTATCACTTTAGTGATTTCAAGTCTATCATATAAATAATTCCAAAATTTCAATTTAAAATTAAATGCATAAAGCAGAAAAAATTTAATTTTCCATTCCTTACTTTCAATCAATTAATTAAACTTTAATTTAATATAAATTGAATAATATTATAATATAATGTAAGGTGCAGGAATTAACGACGTAAGGTGCCAGGAATTCACCCATGCGATTCATTAACTAAATTCCACATTATATTATAATTTAATATAAATTAAATTAACTTGAATCTTAAAGTGCAGGAAATAATTCATACACGGTTTCTTTTCCCCTCTTGCTAAAACCTTAAAACATCAATCACATCCACCACCGCCACTCTGCACCATGCAACAGCTACCAACCGCGAACCACCGCGCACCGCCAGCCACGAACCGTCGCGTTCCACATGAATAAAGGGTGTTGCATCCTGTTTAGGGATACGACCACCGCTCCACCAAAGGGTCACCGCGTAACGCCATTGCTCTCCCTCTCCAACCCCGACACCACCGCGCTCTTTTTCTTCAAACCTCGACACCGTCCACGCCGCCAAAGAGTGCATGAACCACCACTCCAACCACGAACCTTCGCGCCCTGGGTTTGGATCTCAACCCTTGACACCGAACCAGGTTGCGGCCAACCGCGTTGTCGCTGCAGGCATTACCAGCGATGAAGATGGACGAACGGCGATTGAGGATGCGCGAGCAACGATGGCTTGCGGTTCCGCAAATAGGTTCATAGGGTTAACGCCGTTAATGGCATTGGGTGCACGAAGAAGAGGTTCTTTTATTAAGGAATGGATTATAAAATTAGGGTTCTTAAATTAAGAATATTTTAAAATTAGGATTCAAGATTTGGGAAAAACATTAATGGAGAATCCTAAAATGAGCAAGAAGGCTCTTATAGGACATGTAAAATAAAACATGAATGAATATATACAATAAACTTCTCTAAATGATCTTATCAAATCATAATTCTCATATACGATTAAGAAGGAGATAAACACTTACCTTAATTTGTGAGAGGTCTATGTGAACAGTTTCTTTACCTCATATTCTCATATACGATTAAGAAGGAGATAGGTTTTCATTAGGTATCATCAGATATATATATATATTCTCACGTTAACCATATTTTATTATTTATTATTACTAGCAGGAACACAGGCGCTTCCGCACCTCTGTATCCGCATTTTTTATTTTTATCATTACAACACATGTGACACCATTAAGCAATAAACCAAAAATTCATTCTCGATTTAATCAACATTAATCATGAAACATATTATATATAAAAGAATAAAATATAATGAAATATGCTTCTCTTTTCTTTGTCTTGGACCTACTGAGAGACTTAGTCAAATCGTTTCTATCCTTTACCACCATTGTCAACTACTTTCCTTCCATACCCTCCATCACCACCACCCTCCTTATTCTTAACCCTTCCAATCAAATCTCAAAACAAACCATTTTTTTTCTATTCACAAACAAAACTACGAACCTTTCCCTACACTCTTCAATGGATGTAGAAGCACATGTAACTTTCTTTCGATGATGCAACACGCACCGAATACAGTGGATGTAGAAGCACATGCATCTTGTTGAGTCCTTCTTATACCTCTAGTCACATGTTTCAATCACAATTTCATAAGAAAAATGTCAAATTAGTGTTTCACAAATTGAAATGCATATAAAAAGAATTATCGATTGTTGTGATGGTGCCCGCAACTCCTTTTGTTAAGTTCTTCCCCTCCATTTAGTCACAAACTTCAATTACAATTTCATGACACAAAGGTCAAATTAGGGTTCCACAAAGATTAATCAAAACATAGAAAGAGAAAGAGAAGTGAGAATGAAAATATGTTTTTACATGAAAAAGGAAAGGAAAGAAAAAAGAAAATGGAAAATAAGGTATAAAAAAAAAAAAAGGTTTAATTACCTTTTTCGTCCCTATATTTAGGGTCAATAGTCAATTTAGTATAGTGGTTTTTAAAACAATCAATTTGGTCCCTATATTTTTTAAAATGTATTCAAATTGGTCCTTTCGGTTAACAGCTGCTGATGTGGCAGAGAGAGAATGTTTATGTAGAAGAAAAAGTGCTTACGTGGCAGAGAGAGTGTGTTTATGTGGAAGAGAGAGAATGTTTATATGAAAAGAGAGGTAAAATTGAGAGTTATTATTATTATTATTGTTATTATTATTATTATTATTGTTATTATTATTATTTATTATTATTATTACTATTGTTACTATTATTATTATTAATATTATTGTTACTATTATAGGGACCAAATTGAATACATTTTAACGGAAAGGACCAATTTGAATATATTTTAAAAAATATAGGGACCAAATTGATTTTTTTAAAAAACTACTATACTAAATTGATTATTGACCCCAAATATAGGGACGAAAAAGGTAATTAAACCAAAAAAAAAGAGTAAGAAGTAGAATGGGTATGTGAATTTATGCGTAGTGAGGATATACAAATCCAATAAAGATTAAAGACTCCTTCTTAAACCAATTTGAAAATTATTCTTACATACATTTTTCATAAAATATTTCAAAAAAAAAAAAATTGTTTCCTAAAAATTTAAAATTTTGAAAATTTAAAAATTTTAAAGTTTGAAAATTTTAAAAATTTAAATTTTTTTTCGAAATTTGAAGTGTTTCGAAAAGGCTTTAGGGTTTGAAATTTTGAAAAATTAGGAGTGACACCAAGTGCTCATAATTGTTCTTGCCGATTGACTTGGTTGTCGGTTGACTTCGATAACTGGTTCAGGCTCCGTCTATCTTTTCTGAAATCTTCACTTCTCTTGGTTGTTAGGTGCTTCACCTGTTGAAACAGAGGGCGCCCTTACGGTCGGTCACACTCCGACGATCAAATGAATAAGGGCTTTATGAAAGAATAAGAAACAAATAGCTTCAGTATTCAAAAAGTGTATTCAGAATTGCGTACCTTCACCTGAGACCTTAAGTCCCTTTTATAGAGTGTCACTAGGTTACCACTGGTAACCAACTTCCCATACGAGAATCTTATCTCTAGTGAGAGAATATTCAATGGGAGAGAATTCTGTTACGGTGTGTGCAATCTTAACAGCACAACTGTGTGGAATTCTATCTTCTTGGAGTGCAACAAATCTTAATAGAATAACCACCTAGATACCAACTTGGATATTGTTCCCCAGGATTAAATCTGTTTTCTAGTATATTTACATGCTTTTATGTATAACATATGCAACTGCTCCAGAGAGAATAAAATCTCAACTGAAATATCACTAGGAACAGTATCTTTTATCTTTAAGGAGTAAACCGCAAATAGTCCTTATGGGCTCTGGTCCACTACACAAGCCCCCCAGTTTCGAGCTGAGCTTGTTTCAGCAAGCTCAGCGAAGAGACTAAGTTGCTCACCTACGGCGACCTCCTCGCCAGGGTTCACGTGTCCACATCAACGGCTAAAAAGCATTGTTGCTTGCACTTCCTTCTGTAACCTTCAAAACAATTTCCAATACTATGCATATATGTATGGATAGTTTATTTATGCCCTCATGCTATGCCTCACCAGTATGGTGATAATGCATGCTTCTAATAGACACAACCATCATGCATTCGATTACCTCACACTTATACGATGCAAATACCATGACTTAATAACAAATCCAAACATAGCAAGGTAATGTATGTCAAGTAACTGATGCAACTACTATTCAAATAGTGCTCTTGACAGAGCTATTCACATAAGACTTGTACCTCATGGTTGTAGTGGGCCTCCCACTTTTCTCATACTTTGGTCATGCCAAACTTTGATATTTCGCTTTACACATTCTTCTTTGAACACCTTTGTGGTGCCTTACTCTTCTGCAGGGTTGACCCCGACTTGTCCTGATTAAGGTCCTGAGCTCAGTATTAGATTGAGACAGAAGCCATCTTCCTTAGCTCGAGCCAAAATGTTGGCGAGCTTCCATTCAAGATATCCACGCTCGAAATGCTTCAGAGCGAGAGGTTTCTCAAACCTAGATTGCCATAAACCTGTTACGTTCAAATTCCCTCGCTTGGAAACCTTCCAAGGCGAGGTCACATACCTAAGCTCGAGCCAAAACATTGGCAAGCTGCAACTTGAGAGTCGCAATGTACATGTTTCGGTGCTCGAGTCACAACGGTGGCGAGCTACGACTTGAGAGTCGTTATGTACCTGTTTCGGTGCTCGAGCCACAACGGTGGTGAGCTACGACATGAGAGTCGCTATGTACCTGTTCAAGCTCCCTCGCTTGGAGTCCCTCCAAGACAAGGCCATATTCAAGTTCCCTCACCTGGAGAGTCCCCAAGGCAAGGCCATATTCCTGCACAACACCAGAAATGTCATGACAAATCATCTTTCACAAATACTTTTCATTGGGTGACCTCGTTAAAAAACCCTTGTGAGAGAAAAAAAGTGTCCTCTTCATTGTTCATAAAAGACAATATACATCAACTAAAACAAGACTTGAGATCGGCTATCAGTGGCGATCTCCACACATGAGTCTTCTTCATTTTCTAGGGGTTGAGTGGCGACCACACACACCCCTCGTTTGTTCTTTAAGCTATTCTCGCAGCATTTTCTTGCTGCCTTCTGGTTGGATTTGACCACGATCATCCCTCCTTCTGAGGAGGTAACTTCATTTTCATATGTCTTGACAAGGCCACAGCTCCCAACCTATTTATAGTAGGCCTGCCCAAAAGAATATTGTAAGCAGAAGAAGCATTAACAACCAAATACCTAATAGTGATGGTCCGAGATGAGGTGCCATCTGTGAAGGTCGTCCTCAGCTCTACATGCCCCCTCACCTCTACCTAATCCCCTGCAAAACCATACAAACAACCATCATATGGTCTCAACTGATCTGGTGACAATTGTAGCTTGTTGAATATCGACCAGAACAGCACGTTAGCCGAGCTCCCCTGATCTATGAGAACTCGATGTACCCTTCTCCATGTGATGACCACTGAAATCACTACTGGATCATTGTTATGTGGGACAACGTCCCTCAAATCTGCTCGGGTGAAGCAGAGGTCAGGCTCAATTGGCTTATTAGACCCCTGGTCCTCTACTATCATCACTTCCCTTACATATCTCTTCCTCTGGGAAGCAGTGCAACCTCCTCCAGAAAATCCATCAACCCGTGGATGGGTACTTCATGCCTCTGCTCTTCCGTCGGTGTGTCTTCCTTGGATTCTCCTGACCTCCTAACAGGTAATCCTGCAAGAGGCCTTCTTTCACTAGCCCTGCCAACTGGTAGCCCAGGACTATACAATTTTCCACGTCATGTCCATAAGCCTTATGAAAATCGCACCACGTACTCTTGCTTGGCCCCAAAGATCTATCAGTCTTTAGAGGGATCCTCAATTTTTCCTATATACCTAGCATGGCGAGCAACTCCTTATAAGATATCCTAAACCGAGGTCGAAAAGGTAGGTCATCCTTTGACCTCGGCCTAGATTGGTTCCTTTTCGATTCATAGGGTGTCCGTCGTGCTGACTTCTTTTCTGTTGTAGTCTCATACACCCTCATAGGTTGGGTACAATTGTTCTCGCGGGGCTTAGCCTGCCCTGTACCTATGTTTCCATGCTTCATAGTCACTGCTTCCTCAGCGGCGATGTGGGCAACAGCTTGTCGCCAACAGCTAGCCGCTTGATCTCTCCATATGTTCTGGCCTGATTCCTTATCAAGGAATCACTGAAAGGGCCTGCCAACACTCCCTGTTCGAAGACATGCACAAATAAAGCTTCATCTTGGGTGTGAAGTTTCACCACAAATGCTCCAAACCGATTCACGAAGTCCTTCAAAGGTTCTCCCTGCTTCTGCTTCACCCCGAAGAGGTCGAAAGGGGCGGGGGGTAGAGCTTGGTTGATAATGAACTGTTCCCTGAATAGTGTTGCAAACTGTTTGAATGAGATTATATGGCTGTCAGGAAGACCGATAAACCACTGCAATGTCGTGCCTGTAAACGTGCCCATGAGCAGCTTACAGTGTATAGCGTCCGTGCCTCCTGAGATCATCATCTGAGCATGAAACGTAGTGAGATGAGCCTCAGGGTCCTCCATACATGTGAACATGATCTTTGTTGTCATGAAGTTTGTCGGTATAACAACATCCATGATCGCATGCAAGAAGGGCATTGGTCGAGCCCTAGGTCGGGTAGGCGAGCTCCGCTCATCTGCGGCGCGCTCACCCAAACGCTGCAAATCCCTGCGCAGTTCCTCGTTGGTCTTGCACAACTCGTCGTTGGTTGCTCGCGACGCGTCCAACTCGACCCTAAACTGGTTTTGCCTGTGGGCCTGCTCAACACGCACCTTAGCCAACACCCTTTCCTGGTCAGCTCTGGACACCGCCACTGTCTCTTGGAGAGTTGTGATGGTCTCCATGAGTTGCTGTATAGTAGGAGTATTGACTCCCTCAAATCCTCGGGACCTTGCCTTCCATTCCTCATATCTCCTGATAAGTTTTAATCACAACTGTGGATGGGACCTAGTTTTATCGGGTCCCACGGTGGGGGCCAAATGTTCTTGCCAGTTGACTTCGATGACTGGTTCAGGCTCCGTCTGTCTTCTCTGAAATCTGCACTTCTCTTGGTTGTTTGGTGCTTCACCTGTTGAGACAGAGGGCGCCCTTACGGCCGGTCACACTCCGACGATCAAGTGAGTAAGGGCTTTATGAAAGAATAAGAAACAAATAGCTTCAGTATTCAAAAAGTGTATTCAGAATTGCATACCTTCACCTGAGACCTTAAGCCCCTTTTATAGAGTGTCATTAGGTTAACACTAGTAACCTGTAACATCCCGCAAAATAAAACCATACATACATGTATAATGAAAATAAAGGTAAACAAATAATATTGAAGAGTACGTGATAATATATATATATAAGTAATGAAGTTGCTCCTCTTAGGGAGTTAAATACATAACCAGGTCAAATGTTTTCAAAATTTAAACGAAATTCAACCAAATACAACAAGACCGGCGGTCTCCATACATGAACCGGCGATCTGGTAACAGAAGGCCCAAAACAGGCGATCTGCAGCAGGACATAAATCCGGCGATCACCACCAAGAGATAGAAAACCGGCGATCTCTTCCTCGGCGACCACTCACTAAGGAGCTCTACATCCTGGAAGATCATCTGCTCCCGTGTAAGTTATACACAATCATCACAGTTTTAAGAAAGCATCCACAGAACCAAAACACGCAGGGTAAGCTAGATATTTTAAAGAGAGTTTAAATAAAACATTAAATCAAGGTAAACAGTTTCAAGATATTCACGTAAAGCTATAGAGTTGCTCATTCCCTTCACCTGATCGCCCAGAAATCACACATTTCACAATATTTTCAAGAGTCGTTCTATTTCACAAACTGCATCAAGTGTCTATCAATATCAAGTTCCTCATTCCACACGTCAGACTACCACTGACTCAGCACACGAGACACTTAACACTACTTCCGGAAGACTCGTGCATTGACTAGACTCATAGATCTGCACCTGTCATACTGCCCACTGTGAAATCACACACATTCACAGGGTCGCCGTGAAATCACACACATTCACAAGCGTATAATGAATCTCAATATCATCACCATCCAAACATGACAGGGTTAATCCACACCACAGGTCGAGCTCGTTCTCTTTCAAACAACTCACCCATACGTATGAACCTCCTTCGACTCTCAACCCCTGAATAACTTCATCTATATGAATTCATTATCTCAGGAGAGTCAGGATATCATGACGAATCACCGGTCAATGCACATCCTACACGATCTTACACGGTATTTTCTTTCCTGAAAATACTATGCCTCGATCCCACATTCACAACATTCAACACATCATACCACTCTCAACTAGATGATTCAATCACCGCAATAGTCATTTCAAAGGTTCATGTTTTCGAATATGTCATTTGAATCTCAAACAGTTTTCAAAGCAACACCAAAAACAGAGAGTTCGCAAACAATGCCAAAACCGGCGATCTAGTTCAAAAACAAGGTATTTCGAAGACTGTATATAAAACCGGCGACCACGTCGCCCAACCACATAGAACAGAGCATTCACGAAGATGAAAACGAAACCGACGACCACGTCGCCCTCACTTCAGAAATAGCTAAACTATGGCTTGTATTGAAAATGAAGTCTAGCTTCCCTTACCTGGACTTGCGCAAACACCTAGAGATCCGAAACCCAACGAAGCTTGAAGAACGCCTTGGCTCTGTTTTTGCGTCTGGTTGAAGGACTTGCAGAGAACTGCCCAGGTGCTCTAATGGTGGCTGTCGCTCGTCGTACTCTCGTGTGAAGGTGCTAGAATCGCAGCGCGAAGGAGACAACTGGAGGAGAAGGGAGGTAACTCACTCTTTCTCTCTTTGAAGGCTGCAACGTTTCTTTCTCTCAGCAGTGGGTTTTCTACATCTTAAACCAACTTATCCACCAAAAGCAGCTGCCACCACCCACTCTGCAGAGAAGTCTGAGTGTACGTTTCCCTGAACAGTACGACTACAGTTGTCTCTTGCGCAGGCCAACCACTCCCTGAACAGTACTACTGAGCGTGCCTCTACGCAGGCTAACACTCTGAGGTCACAATTCTGAACCACTCTTCTTGTCTACGTGGCGCGCGTGCAGGACGTTCCATGCTGGAAGTCTGGGTCCCACCTTCTCTGTGTGTAACTCGACGTCGCGCGATGACCTTTCACCGATGACCACAGGCGCGAAGTCTATCCACCGATGACCTCTCCCGCGAAGGCTATCCACCGATGACCTCTCGTGCGAAGGCCATCCACCGATGACCTATCGCGCGAAGGCTATCCATCGATGACCTCTCGCACGAAGACAATCCACCGATGACCTCTTGCGCGAAGACTATCCACCGATGACCTCTCGCGCGAAGACTATCCACTGAGGACCTCTCGCGCGAAGACAATCCACCGATGACCTCTCGCTGGCGAACGACCGATGTCTCCCCCTGGCAAAGCCCGCATGCCTCTCGCGCCCTGGCAATGCCCGCATGCCTCGCGCCCTGGCGCCCATGTGTAGCAGGCGACCGGCGATCATGTACTACTAGGCGATCTCATAGTCTTCCAAACTACACTTTCCTTCCTTTTCATTTTAAATAAAGACATACTTAGAATTCATTTAAAATATATCTCTTTTATTCCAATTTAATTTTACAGGTCCTTACATAACCAACTTCCCATACGAGAATCTTATCTCTAGTGAGAGAATATTCAATGGGAGAGAATTATGTTACGATGTATGTAATCTTAACAGCACAACTGTGTGAAATTCTATCTCCTTGGAATGCAACAAATCTTAACAGAATAACTACCTGGATACCAACTTGGATATTGTTCCCCAGGATTAAACATGTTTTCTAGTATATTTACATGCTTTTACGTATAACATATGCAACTGCTCCAGAGAGAATAAAATCTCAACTGAAATATCACGAGAAACAGTATCTTTTATCTTTAAGCTTTAAGGAGTAAATCGCAAATAGTCCTTCTGGACTCTGGTCCACTACAATAATAATGAAATAAAATATTGATATAAGGATAAAATAGGAAAAAATTAAGAAAGTTAAAGAGGGAAATCTTCTTTATATATAAGTATGAAAATTTTAAAATTTTAAAATTTTTTCAAAATTTGAAATGTTTCGAAAAGATTTAGAGTTGGAAAATTTGAAAAATTAAAATTTTAAAAGTTTGAAAAAATTGGAATGACACTAATATTTATAATAATAAAATAAAATCAAATATTGATATAAGAATAAAATAGAAAAAAAATTAAAGAAGTTAATGAAGGAAATCTCTTTATATATAAGTATAAATTATTATTATTAAATTATACGCCTAAAATTTAAACTCTATTTCATGTAAGTCACATTATAAAAATTTACATATTTTTAAAAAAAATATAGTTAAAATATTTCTTAATTTACCGTTATCTTATGTGAGAAGAGAGTATTTTTTAATAATATAATAGGGAATAGGGAATGTACATATACAACTTTATTGAATGTCACCACCATAAAGTTACGAATAATTTATACATATTAAAACTCAATCATTAACCTTATTTATTTTTCTCTTAGATAATTAATTTTAACACTTTTTAACAAACATCATTTTTAGTATAATTTTTCTGAAAACTTTATCAAAATAAAGGTTAATATTGGCTCAATATTTAGAATCTTCTCGATCAAAGGGTGGCTCATCAGAATGGGCCACCCTGGGTATCACAGTCCAACTGTTTTTTTTTTCGAATCTATATAAAAGACCTCGCTTGCTTTCTTATTTAATTTTGTATACTAATAATGATAACGATCCTCCGTGTTTTTATATTTTTTAAAATTAAATAAAGAAACAAGTGATAGATGGTTAAAATAAATATGAATAGTTTGTTGTGTGATATATCGTTAAAAGGTGTCAATAATTTAAAAGGATTACATAAGATTCTGAGGAGAAAAATGATAGTAGTTACATGAATAAAATATTTCCTTCATACTAACCAGCAGATATATTTGTTATTACACTATTTTATTTTTTAATGACTTGAAATTTAAAATTTATAACATCTTCAATTTTATGCATTCATTTAAATAAAAAAAATATTTTTTTTATGTTTAATGTGTAATATATAATTTGAATCAAAATAATGTTAAAAAGGCAATATAATTATAGATTTGCATGAGAATGAAAGAAATAAGAAAGGGCGCATATATTGTGGGCATTGAAGTTGATGAGTAGTTTATTTTTATTATTGTTTTATTGTTGTATAATAATACATGATAGTTTTGAAATTTAAAATTTTAAAAATAAAATAAAAATATGAAATGTGTACACAAAATATTTAATTATATGTTATTATGAATTATTTTGATTTTATATATTTATTTAAGTAAATATATGTATATTTTTAGACTTATATGCGTAATTTATAATTTGAAAAAAAAAATATTGAAAGTAATTTAAATTGTAGATTTACATGAAAAAAATTAAACAGAATTACGTACAATTATTTTTAAAAGAAGTAGAATTTATATTCGCTATTTTTTTATATTATTATTTAGGTAAGATAATTTCGATGTTGAAAATGATATAATTTTAAGATAAAATTAGAATTAAAATTTAAAACTTTAAATTATTATATATTTATATTAGTGGGAATACAGGCGCTCACATAACTGTGTATACAATTTTTTTTTTATTAACATTGTTTTATATATATATATATATATATATATATATATATATTTTTTTTTTTTTTTCTTTTTTGATATTAAAATTTGAATAAATAATATTTGATATTAAAATTTGAACAAATGATGTTATTATTCGTATATTTATATTAAAATTTATAGTACGTTTTATTAAATATGAATATTCGTGATGTCTATGATCAATAATCAACCGTCAAAGCATATTTATCCACGAAAAAAATTCAATTTCTACACTTAAGATATGAGAATATGTGTTGTTGTTTTTATAACATCTATTTGTGTCAACCACGGAGACAAACAATAAAAAAGGTGAGGATCAGTAAGAAATGGTGAAAATGCTTTCTAGGAATGCGGGAAACCCCAATAATAATTTATTAAGGTTTTGCTTTCCTCGCATCATAAAGAGACAAATAATAAAATTTACTTTAAATCACCTATGCCCTGACCCTTAAATACAAAAACATGCATGTATATGGTAGTTAACTTTACCACACCACCTCTGTTACATCCTCTCTCTCTCTTCCTCGCATACTCCAACAATCTCCCACACTATTGCCACCATACCTTCAAAACATTACACCACGCAAACCACCTTCACTGCATGTCATGCGCTTTCTTCTCTGCCATCCACCTCATTCAATCAGTGAACGACTCAACTCTTTCAGATGCGTGTCCCATGTGAAGCACACTTCGAGGTGTAAGGGCTTAAAACTGGAACATTTCATTTTGAAGTATGTGCACTAGACTGACAAAAACAACCTTCTATTAAATAGTATCACTTTTAAATAATAAAAATTAAAAAGTAATCAAATATGAACAAAAAACGGGCATAACTTACTCGAGGTACAGAACAGAGGTTGATAGTTTAAGGTTCAGAAAAAAAAAATATCTCTTTTTCTTTCTCTCACGCATGCAAACATTTGTTCTGATAGTTGCTCTCCCTTTGGGTTCTCCTTTATCTTCAAATTTGGATATTCTCTGACTCTAAGAGACACTTCTCAACTCTTTAGTGAGTATTTGTAGTTTAAATTTCTGGAACTTTCTATTCATCTGATTACTTCGGTGTTGACAATGAAATAATAATATAGATGTGAATTATCTCTTTCTTGGTTTAAAAATCTTGAACTCGCGATGCTTCCTTGCGTCCTATATCTCTTATTGGCTTCCTCTCCTTTTCGTTGCCTGATAAAATGAGACGGGTGAAAGTAGGAGAAGAACATGGAGCGTGAAGGAAGTGGGTTCAAGATGTGTCAAAATTTATGAGCATTTTTTTTTCTCTCTATAGTCTAAATATAAAAGAGAAAAGAGAGTGGATGTAACCGTGAAAACTATCAATATTTTAAAATTCAAATGGGAAAAGGAAAGGGAAAAGGGAAAAGGGAAAAGGGAAAAGGCAAAAGGCAAAAAGGCAAAAGGCAAAAGGCAAAAGGCAAAAGGCAAAAGCAAAAGGGAAAAGGAAAAGGGAAAAGGGAAAAGGGAAAAGGGAAAACGGAAAACGGAAAAGGGAAAAGGGAAAAGGGAAAACGGAAAAGGGAAAAGGGAAAAGGGAAAAGGGAAAAGGGAAAACGGAAAACTTAAAAGGGAAAAGGGAAAACGGAAAACGGAAAACGGAAAAAAAACGGAAAAGGGAAAAGGAAAACGGAAAAAACGGAAAAACGGAAAAGGGAAAACGGAAAAGGGAAAACGGAAAACGGAAAAGGGAAAACGGAAAAGGGAAAACGGAAAACGGAAAACGGAAAAGGGAAAACGGAAAAGGGAAAACGTAAAAGGGAAAAGGAAAAAGGGAAAAGGGAAAACGGAAAACGGAAAACGGAAAAGGGAAAAGGGAAAAGGGAAAAGGGAAAAAGGGAAAAGGGAAAAGGGAAAGGGAAAAGGGAAAGGGAAAAGGGAAAAGGGAAAAGGGAAAAGGGAAAAGGAAAAAGGGAAAAGGGAAAAGGGAAAAGGAAAAGGGAAAAGGAAAAAGGGAAAAGGAAAAGGGAAAAAGGGAAAAGGGAAAGGGAAAAGGGAAAAGGGAAAAGGGGGAAAAGGGAAAAGGGAAAAGGGAAAAGGGAAAAGGGAAAACGGAAAAGGGAAAAGGGACAAGGAAAACGGAAAACGGAAAACGGAAAAGGTAGAAGGGAAAAGGGAAAACGAAAACGGAAAACTTACAAGGGAAAAGGGAAAGGGAAAAGGGAAAAGGGAGAAGGGGAAAGGGAAAAGGGAAAAAGGGAAAAGGGAATGGGGAAAACGGAAAAGGAAAAGGGAAAAGGGAAAAGGGAAAATTTAAAAGGAAAAGGGAAAAGGGAAAAGGGAAAAGGGAAAAAGGGAAAAGGGAAAAGGGAAAAGGGAAAAGGGAAAAGGGAAAAGGGAAAGGGAAAAGGGAAAAGGGAAAAGGGAAAAGGGAAAAGGGAAAAGGGAAAAGGGAAAAGGGAAAAGGGAAAAGGGAAAAACGGAAAAGGAAAAGGGAAAAGGGAAAAAAAAAAAAACGGAAAACGGTTAAAAGGTAAAAGGGAAAAAGGGAAAAGGGGAAAAGGGAAAAGGGAAAAGGGAAAAGGTAAAACGAAAAGGGAAAACTTAAAAGTTAAAATTAAAATTTAAAACGGAAAACGGAAAATTTAAAACGGAAAATTTAAAATTTAAAATTAAAACTTAAAACTTAAAATTTAAAATTTAAAACTTAAAATTTAAAATTTAAAATTTAAAACTTAAAATTTAAAACTAAAATTTAAAACTTAAAATTTAAAATTTAAACTTCAAATTTAAAACTTCAAATTTAGAACTTAAAACTTAAAACTTAAAATTTTAAATTTAAATTTTAAATTTTAAATTAGAATTTTAAATTTTATATTTGAAATTAAATATCAAAAAATATTTAAAATAAAAATTTTGTTTCCAATTTTTTACCTAATAAATTTAAAATTTTTGAAATTTTAATAAATTTATAATTTTAAAATTTTAATAAATTTAAATTTGAAGGGTTTTGAAAAGGTTTTAAAGTTTAAAATTTTGAAAAATTTAAAATTTTGAAAAATTAAAAAAATTTGAAAAAATAAAAAATAACGCTAATGGTCGGAATAATGAAATTAAATTAAATATTAATATAAAAATAAAATTAAAAAAAATTAAAGAAGTTAAAAGAATGAATATATAAAAAAGTATAGACTTTGTTTTTGAATACGAACGTAGTCTTTCCTACAAGAAAAGCAAAAAGAAAGGAATATCCGCATATGTGGGAATAGTCTGAATTGACCGTCATTATTAATCACTTACCAAGCACTCCATGTAGTTTCCTTTCCCTGTTTTTAGTTTTATTTTTATTTTTATTTTAATTTTAATTCCTACTTATTAGTCACGTAAGGAACACTCCTAGTAGGTTCGTAGTTTTTTTTGTTATAATTGTTAATTATTATTAGTATTTAATCAATACATTAACTAAACAAAATTGCTTTAGAAAATACTGAAAAAAAGTTAATAAAAGATATATTCTACTAAATAAAATTATTTAATAGTTTTCTTTAAAATAGTTAACAATATTTAATAAATATCGTAAATGTAAAGACGTTAAATATTTTACTTATAATAAACGGTCCTCTTTGTAGAAAATAAAAATCAAGGGTTGTTTGGTAACGAATAGGAAAATTATATTGGTAAGAGAAAAGTTTTGTTCACATTAAAGAATACGCGTGGGCCTGTTCTTCTGCTTATTTCTGCCTATAAATAAACCCCAAATGCACTGCCCAGGGTTTCAAGCACTAAGCCTCCAAACGACGGAGGAGCGAAAAATTCCGAGTCTGACTCAGTTCTCTCTTTCCAGAATCTTCCAATTCAAACCTTCTTTTCTTTCAACCCTACTATTAACTCACTCTGTAGCAAGAACGAGTCATGGAATCCAAACTCAGTCAAAATATCAAGCTCCTCTGTAGCTACGGCGGCAAAATACGCCCACGCACCACGGACGGCGAACTCCGTTACGTTGGCGGCCACACCAGAGTACTCAACGTCCACCGTTCGATCTCCTTTTCAGGTTCTTTTCGCAATCTTTAAGCCTCCGCTTTCACTCTCGCGTCTGTTCGTTTCTTCTTTGTTTTGTGAATTTAATTTAACGTTTCTTTACGTCGTTTTGCAGAATTGATGGTGAAACTTTGCGAGTTTTGTGGTTCGTCTGTGATCTTGAGATGTCAGTTACCCAAGGGAGACTTGGAGACCTTGATTTCCATCACCAACGATGAAGATCTCGCTAACATAATCGAAGAATACGATCGTGCATCGCTGAAACTGGCGCATCCGATGAAGATCAGAGCCGTCCTCTTGCCGCCGAAGTCGGAGAAGAAGGTTTCGCCTGCTCCGTCGTTGTCCTCGGCGTCGTCCAGCGCCACTCATTCTCCAGCCAGATCGCCTCACACATCCGCCGAATCCTTGCCGTACGCGGCGATGTACCGCCACGGATGCAATTACCGGACGCCGCCGCTGCCGTCTGCGTACGCTATTGGCGTGCGTAACGGCTCGGCGAAGGCCTGTTGCTACACGCAGTTCGATGGAAGCCCCAGGTTTTGGCGTCGTGGACCTCATTGCTATAATTACTGTCATTGATGCCAACCGATTATTTAGATAGTAAATACAGTCACAAAAGAATCGCGAATACGATGGATTCCATACATGATGACGAAAATATCATAAGGACCGAAAAAACGAAAAACGAAAAAGAAAAAAGAAAAAAAGATGAGAGGATTGTGAAATACAATTATTCTTTTTTAAATTTTGATAAAATTTAGATATGGATGAATTGAGGTTCCAGTTTTTTTAATCGATCCTAAATTTATTTTTGAGTATAAGGGCTGCTCGGGACTCTGTTTTTTTAACAGTTAGCGTTCCGTTAACAACCGTCTGATATGAGACAACGATTCCTGTGAGGCGTTATACGTTTTGCTTTGGAGGTTTCGCGTGTTAACTGAGGCCACACGCGTTCAATTTTTGTACGACTTGATTATTTTAGGTGGGTACGTATTTCCCTTGACATTTTTTTTCTTTTTGAAATTAGTTATCGATTATTCTTGTTGATTTATATATTTCTTGTTGAATTTGCAGGATATATGACGGAGACATTGTAGCGTGAATTGTGGGGATTGTGGAAAAGGACAAAACCTTGAACCTTCTTGAAATTAGGGTTTCAGGCTATTACAATGAAAAGCCACGTTATTTTGAAAGTTATCCTAAAAAGAAAGGTTCAATTATAAATAGAATTAAAAATAATGAATGGTATTGCAATAATTATATCGAGGACCAAAACCTGAAGATAGGCGCTGGTGGAGCAAGTCGGCAAGTTGGTTGGGTGAAAGTGACATCATTGAGGCATATTTCTGGTAGCCTTTTTTGATGGGTTCAATTCAACCGCTTTATCCGATGATTGGATGCGGTTCAGGAATAAGTAGAAAAATAAGTGTGAAGTAAGAATCTGCCCCACCATTGCAGGAGAAGATGAAAACTAAATAAATAATATAGATGGAGAAAGAGAAGGCCATGGTCCCAATAGTTCATGAAGGGGTCACCTTTGAAATTGGGCACACACAAGTTTGGTCGAGCTGAGGAATAACTAATAACACGAGAAGCGCTACGACAGGTGGCGTTAAACTTGAACGTCAAGCAAAAGTATCTACAATATTTTAAACAAAAGTGGATTAATTAGCTTTTGTAAAGAAAGACATTTGAAAAAGAAAAGGAAGAACAAAGAATTATGTCGAAGTTCGTAGCAGTTACATTCTCTTTGACTCCGCCCGCGTGTTGGCACCGCCCGCGTGTTGGCACCGCCATTGGAGAGGGATGGAGGATGGTAGTACTTGCGGGGCCTGTTTGGGGGCAATTTGAGTGAAACCTTGCTGCAATCCTCACCCCTTGATCAAAAATCTCCACCAGCTTCCTCATTCACCTTGGATCAATCAATATATTAGGAGAACAAACCTTAACCCAAATAAATTTTCGGATCCATTGATCAATTTGTTTGAAAGGTTTCACTCTAATTGCCTCCAAACAGGTCGCAACTACTACCATCCTTCATCCCTCTCCAACAACCACGCCCACCACTCCCATAGCATGCAAAGGCGCTTTAGGGTCGATTTTTTTTTTCGTTTTTACGGTCCTTTTGATATTTTGGTCATCATGATATCATGTGTGGAATCCACTTCGTATTCGCGATTCTTTTCTGACTTTATTTACTACATGAATAATCGGTTAGCCCTCAGTGGCAGTCATTGTAGCAGTGAGGTCCACCACGCCAAAACCTAGGCTTCCATTGCGTGTAGCTACAGGCCTTCGCCGAGCCGTTACGCACGCCGATAGCGTACGCGTACGGCAAGGATTCGGCGGATGTGTGAGGCGATCTGACCGGAGAATGGGTGACGCTGGACGTCGCCGAGGACAACGTCGCAGCAGACGAAACCTTCTTCTCCGACTTCGGCGGCAAGAGGACGGCTCTGATCTTCATCGGCTGCGCCAGTTTCAACAATGCACGCTGGTATCCTTCGATTATGTTAACGAGATCTTCGTGGCTGGTGATGGAAAACAAGGTCTCCAAGTAAACACCACATTCGGATCACAAAAAGCCTTAGAATCAACAGTAGCTAAATTGCTTCCTTCTATTATGGCCAGAGTTAGCATCCATCCTTCTCCTTGTGCTTTAATTCCTTGATACCTTTCGTGCTCCGGCTTGCATGAAGCGTGAGATTAGACCCAATACTTTTTCACCTTGAAGAACCAAGATAACACATACAACAAATTCCCCAATAGAATCTGTTGAATTCAAGCCCTTGAATTCCACTAGAAGATGCCAGCAACATATGCACAAACACGGACTTTACCATTAAGAATGTTAAGAAGACTTTGAAGTTTGCTAAATACTGCAGTGACTGAGGCTCTGCTCGTAATGTTGCCAAAGCTTGTTCCTTACTAGAACCAAGGTCCTTTTACAGTCTGACATAACAAAATAGTGATCAAAGCTTTCCCTCTCATCATGGTGCTCTGTACCAAATTCATTCGCCAAGATATCACCAGACGTGAAAAATGTTCCCCTGATGAGAACTCTGGTCCAGGTGTGATCACATAAAGTAGTTCTACCTTGAAGCTGCTGCTCTACATAACATCTGGAGTGCTGACACTGGCCAAAACAGCCAAGTTCTTCCCATCAGCCTTTAAATATGTCTGGTCCTCGTAGCCTTTGACAGCCTTCACTAATTTAATGGCTGCCTTGAGGTAAGTAAACGATATTTTTTAGGACTCCCCACCATTCTCTGACTTCCAAGGACCAACTTGCAGTTCTGTAGTACCCTGTAGATCAGCCAGTGCCTTGGGAAAATTAGAATCAGGTGAAAATAGTAATGTATTCAAGTCTCCAGGTGCAACTATGTATATATAATTGATCAATAAGAACTCCTCCTGACAAATTGCTAAGAATTTCACTTCCTTGCTCTGCAGACTGCATTTTTTTTCAGTTTCTTCGAAAGTCTCAATAGGGGTCTGGTCTCAGTAACTTCAACTTTGCTTGTTTTAGATTGGTCGGAGTCAATACTTCTGCTGGGTGACCTTGAAGCTACAACAGTGCATTTGTTAAAAATTTGAACAATTCGGCCAGCAAATGATTTTTTATTCACACAAGATTTCTTCTCCTTAGAACTCGAAGATGCAGTTTCTTCCTTTGCAGGAGAAGACATGTTTGAAAAGCTGGCTGAAGACATCGAAGGAGAATTAATAATTGCATCAAGACATTTTCTTGGAGGAACTAACTGATCACCGATGTCATTTGATTCCCCAGATCCATTTTGGGAAATGAATATACTTAAATGAATCTCACCGATTTGCTTGTTCTTTGAACTTTTTGTTTTTGGATTTCAAAGAATACCAAGCAATGCCAAAGGATTTAATTTCCTCTTCAAAAACTAGTGCGATAGGCACCTTAAGCTGTCCCACATAGTCATAATTAAAGAACTTGCCTTCATCCATCCCAGAGACAACAAGCGAATCTTTAAATTCATCGACCCAAAAAGTAAATTGTTCATCCCACATTGGATTCAAACTTTTCACCACTTTGGTCTTGAACTTTTGTTTACCCAACTGCACCCGCAGAACAGATCACTCAACCCATTGGAATCCGTCACTGCCAAGTTTTTTTCCTCAATCTCACGAACCACAAGCTTCATTTTCCAATCATATCCACAATCTTAAGGCAAAAAAGTCAACGTTTTCCTTCAGCAGACCGCAACCCAGAAAAACCTTTCAAAAGGGAAATGCAGTGCATGCGGAAGGAGGATATTATTTATAATCAAGCTCCAATAACAACAGATTGGATTGGCAAACCCCAGAACTGAATTGATCAAACACATGACCAGGGGAAAAATCAACCCAACAATCTGACAGAAACATGTATAAGTAGTACTGATTCTGCTAGGAAAAAAAAAAGACATATCAGATTTCAGAATTTCTGGAATAAAAAGTTAAAGGTGAGCATCTTCATTCTAAAAGAGTATGATGACATACAATTCTTAAATAAGAATCTATATCCATGAAAATAAATAAATAATAATTCTACTTTAAAAATGTATTTTTCTATCAATAATCAAATAAAAAATTATTGAAATATGAAATTTTATAAGTTAAGATAGATTAAAACTTAAGAAATTAATGATTTAAGATTATAGCAAATCAAATTTATATTTAAGAAAATTTTGAACTTAATTATATTCACAATATTATTCATTTTTTTAATTAACTATGTTATTAATATTTTTTAACTTAATTGAAAATCTTAAATCATTAGAATTATGATTTCTAGAAAGAATTAAATTTTGTTTGATAGTTGAAAAGTCTTTTAGAACATGTAATATGTTATTTTTCTAAAAAAAAAAAATTTATAAAAACTCAAGTAAAATATTATTACAAAATTTGATAGCATATTATTAAACTCTAATGAAACAAATCTATCAACATAGTGATTCTCTTCTCTAAAATTATGAGAAACTTTAAACTTAATATCTTTATAAAAAAGATAAATATTTATTCCATTTATTGCGGATGGACCTGGGAATTAGATGTCGCTGACAAAAAAATAAAAAGCAAGGCAGATCAATACATAATCACTCTCCAGCCATAAATGTCTATAACCAACCTCTTTAACATACTCAATAGCAATTATAACTATCATAAACTCAGCGAAGAGGGAATATTGGATCTTAAGAAAAAAAAAAAAGTCTCCAACAAACTTCCTCATACTCCCTCTAAAGATTTTATCACAAACAGTAAGGTCAAGAGAACCTCTAGTAATACCATCAATGTTGATTTTAATCCAGTTAGCAAGAAGAAAAGTCTATAAAATCTAGATAGTCTTAAAGACTTTTAAAGACCTAATACTAATACTGATACCAAAAAACACCAAAATAGAAAAATCAAATATTTCATTATAAATAAATTTATTAAAAAACTTACATGATATTTTAAATCTAATATAGCTCTTTATAGAATTAATGACAAAATATACATTAATCTCATATATATATATATATATATATATATATATTAAACAACACTTTTTTTCATAACCTTACTTAGATTGAAATAACTTTTCTGGAATGCATAATGTACCGACCAGTCCTCGGACACCGAGAACAGGTAGTAAAGGGTGAACCACGTCAGCTGGGTCCCACAACATGGGCCAAAACCACGTGGAGTGGACCCCGCAGGCAGCTTGGGTTGAGGGTGATCAGTCATCGGTGTGTTCCCTCAGAGTAGGGTGATCAATCATCGGTGTGTTTCCTCAGAGTAGGGTGATCAGTCATCGGTGTGTTCCCTTAGAGAAGGGTGATCAGTCATTCCCCTCAGAGTAGGGTGATTAGTCATCGGTGTGTCCCCTGAGAGAAGGGTGATTAGTCATCAGCATTTTCCCACAGGGAAGGGTGAGTAGTCGTCAGACCACCAGGATGGGCTGAGGTGTCATCGTCACTCAGCAGGTCGAGGAGTCCTCGGCAACAGAGTATGGCGAGGTGACATCGGCCTTGGGTGAAGACGAGGTGACATCGGCCTTGGGGGAAGACCAGTTATCAGTAAACATGCCCAGAGGTAAGGAGAGGCCTGGATCACGAAGTGCCCATGCGGGTAGCAGGGAGAGCACAATTAGGTGTAGAGTCCTGAGGGGACGAGTACACACCAGAACTAGGGTTTTCCCAGTAAAGCTACATGCATGGCACGTGAACAGTGAAGGCACTCCCAGAACAGGTGGCCCTAGAGACTAGGTGCATAAGGAGGCATCCAGGTGGTCACCCTGTTAAAGTTTGCACTCCAGAGAAGGAAACCTTATGTGCTAGATTACCCTAAGATTGGGTGATAGCGGCGCAAGGGTATTCCAGTAAACCCTAAATATGGCTAGTAACGCAGTGAACCCTAATTAGGGTTAGCGGCGCTGTAAACCCTAGACTATATAAGGGACAGTAAAATACTTCACAAAGGTACGCAGTTTCTAGACCTAAACACAGAGAGAAACTCGATACACTTGGTGTTCCTTGCCCTACACTGACTTGAGCGTCGGAGTGCAAACAGCCTCTAGGGCGCCCCCTTTCTCTTTTGCAGGTGCAGATTGCTTCGAAAGAACCAAGCCCGTATCAACGTGAGGAAGGAGGCGTGTGAGTGTCGTGGAGTCAACCGACAGGCGAGTCAACCGGCGAGAACATTTGGCGCCCACCGTGGGGCCGGAGTAAAACGAAGGTCCCATACACAAGAACGAGAGCAGAAATCGCAAAAGATGAGGAATACAAGACACAGGTCCGTTCCACCAAGTGGAGGCGACAGCGTTACCATGCAACAACTCATGGAGACGTTGCGCGCCCTCCAGGAGACGGTGGCGGAGTCCAGAGCGCATCAGGCACGTATGTAGGAGGATCTGGTCGCTTACCAGGCCAGGAATGAGGAGCTGCACAAGGCCAACGAAGAGCTACGCTTGAATCTGCACCACATGCAGCAAGCTGGGTGTCGCGTGGGAGAGGATCAGGCTCCACTGACGCCCCCAAGAGCCTTCCCTATGCCTTTCTCCCCTGAGATCATGAACACAGTGGTGCCTCCCAACCTGGTGGGAGTGAAGGCGTCGTTCACGGGGAAGGAAGATCCAGAAGCGCATCTGATAGCCTTCCACACCCAAATGATGTTGTCTGGAGGCTCAGACGCTGTGTACTGCAAGGTGTTTATGAGTACACTGAGTGGAGTAGCTATGGAGTGGTTCATGAGCCTGCCAGAGGGCCACGTCACCTCCTTCCAGCAATTTTTGAAGTTGTTCACAGAGCAATACATCGTCAACAGAGTGCTACCGATGGTGTCCTACGACCTATTCGACGTGCGCCAGTACCAGGGGGAGTTGTTGAAGGACTACCTCAACCGTTTTGGTGCGCAGGTAGTGAGGTTGCCCAGCAAGGACGAGGACATGCTGGTGCATGCATTCAAGAAAGGTGTGCTGCCTGGTCTTTTCAGTGAATCGCTCATCAGAGACCACCCTGCCACCTTCGCTGAGATTCGGCGACGCGCGGTGGCGCATATTGTAGCAGAGACGCAGGTCTCTGAGAAGAAAAGCAGTGCTGCACCGCCAAGGCGGGAAGGACAGGGGAAGCAGCAGCGACACGCATGGGTGCATGAGGCCAGAAAAGGGAAGAAAGCGCAGGGCAGGTCTCGCCCCTACACACCCAGGAAGGATCAGGCCAGAGGGCGTGCAAGGGAGAACAATACACCCCCCAGGTATGATTTCATGATAGAGTTGGCGGAGCTGATTGCAATTCCCGCTGTAGCTGCAAGACTCCGAGTACCAGAGAAAACTGACAAGGTGCTTGGAAGTAGGAAGGATGACTGGTGTGAATTCCATCAGGCTTATGGACACACACTCTACACCTGCCTGGCGCTGGGGCATCAACTTGCTGAGTTGGTGAAAACAGGTTTCCTAACCGATTACCTGAGGGAGCCGCAAGGTGATCGCGCTTCGGGGTCCCAGGCAGGTGACCAGCAGCATGAGATCCCTGTGCACGGGGAAATCAGGTGATGGAGGGAGCTACGCTAAGGGGGCTCCCAGGTAGCTCGGGGAAAAGCTGAAGCAGAGGGCATGATCGCTACTCGTGAGGTCGGTCATCGCCAATGAAAGGAGACCCAGCATATATACACCCAGTTAAGATGTAAAGTAGATGCGTTCTCGCACTATACACTGTAAACAGTTGAATACACCAGGGGGCACTCTTTTCCCTAAGGAGGGTTTTTAACGAGGCCACCCAATAAAAAAGACTTTAGTACATAAAGTAAGTGTGTGTTTTCCAGTTTAAAGTTCCCCTTGCCCCAAGCGCAAGTGCAAGTGATAAGTGGTCAGTACCAAGTGACCACCACCCACAGATCAGTGCCTAGATGAGCGCCTGACAGCAGAGCGCGAGAAGTACTGAAGCACCGATCAGTCATCGGTGCAAGGTCATCAGGAAGAAGGGTGATTAACACCTCTTTGTCGAGAAAGAAGTCCTCAATTCGAGCAGAGAGCTCACTAATGAAGTCCTCAGAGGGTAAGAGATGTGGGCGATGATAAGGTGGTGAGATGTCCTTTCAACGCGCTACTCATGTCCTTACGCGCAGTGCCACGTAGGTCGCCCGGGCCGATGACTTAGTCTCTTCGCTGAAACAAGTTAACAGCTTGAGACTGGGGGGCTTGTGTACCGACCAGTCCTTGGACACCGAGAACAGGTAGTAAAGGGCGAACCACGTCAGCTGGGTCCCACAGCTTGGGTCAAAACCACGTGGAGTGGACCCCGCAGGCAGCTTGGATTGAGGGTGATCAGTCATCGGTGTGTCCCCTGAGAGAAGGGTGATTAGTCATCAGCATTTTCCCGCAGGAAAGGGTGAGTAGTCGTCAGACCACCAGGATGGGCTGAGGTGTCATCGTCACTCAGCAGGTCGAGGAGTCCTCGGCAACAGAGTATGGCGAGGTGACATCGGCCTTGGGTGAAGACGAGGTGACATCGGCCTTGGGGGAAGACCAGTTATCAGTAAACATGCCCAGAGGTAAGGAGAGGCTTGGATCACGAAGTGCCCATGCGGGTAGCAGGGAGAGCACAGTTAGGTGTAGAGTCCTGAGGGGACGAGTACACACCAGAACTAGGGTTTTCCCAGTAAAGCTACATGCATGGCACGTGAACAGTGAAGGCACTCCCAGAACAGGTGGCCCTAGAGACTAGGTGCACAAGGAGGCATCCAGGTGGTCACCCTGTTAAAGTTTGCACTCTAGAGAAGGAAACCTTATGTGCTAGATGACCCTAAGATTGGGTGATAGCGGCGCAAGGGTATTCCAGTAAACCCTAAATATGGCTAGTAGCGCAGTGAACCCTAATTAGGGTTAGCGGCGCTGTAAACCCTAGACTATATAAGGGACAGTAATATACTTCACAAAGGTACGCAGTTTCTAGACCTAAACACAGAGAGAAACTCGATACACTTGGTGTTCCTTGCCCTACACTGACTTGAGCGTCGGAGTGCAAACGGCCTCTAGGGCGCCCCCTTTCTCTTTTACAGGTGCAGATTGCTTCGAAAGAACCAAGCCCGTATCAACGTGAGGAAGGAGGCGTGTGAGTGTCGTGGAGTCAACCGACAGGCGAGTCAACCGGCGAGAACACATAATAACTCTTTATTTAAATGTGAGACCTCCTTTGATATTTTTATAATTGAAATAGGGGTTTTACCCGATGTATCTAGATGCATTTTAAGCTTTTCTTTCTCAATACATTTGACTTATTAATGTTTATTATTAGACTTGATATTTTGCTTTAAAGATAGAAGTTAACCTTCTATTATTCAAACAACTTTCATGTTAAATCGATATTATTTTCAAAGAATGGAATTCCATTATCACCTTCTCCATCTCCTTGGTTTTATATATAATGAGGACTACACTATCCCATAATATCACAAAAACAGTGTTTCCCATGTTGACTTGATAATCAATTTAATTAAGGTATTAAGTTGTAGATGGAAGCTTGATAGCGGCTTGTGGAGTAGAATCTATATCATATATTCCATCTTGATTCTTGGCTATTATTTGTAGGTTGGTGGGTATATAATTTGTGAGGATGGTTTTTTAGAATTTTGCATGTGAAAGGGAATTCTCTTAGTAGCAAGTCTTTGAGAAGAGAATAACAACGTACCATTTAAGGAACTTGATATTGAAGTTTTCAAAATGTGTGTTTAGACTTCTCTTACAAACTAATGACACGTGTTTTGATTGACTGACTTGTGCCCATGGTTTTTACTTCTCATATTGAGAAGGTTTTCCACGTTAACAATTTTTGTGTCTTCCTGAAGTGTGTTTTTGTTGCTGCCATTATTTGTTATTGCTCCTCACAGATTCTTGCTAGTTGGGGAAATTATTATCCGCTGCTTATTGCTCTTGTTGAGATATTATTTTTATTGTGTTGAATTTCCCATCACACACAACACCATTCTCTAACTTACTTACAAGGACACGTGTTTAAAAATATATTTTTCTATCAATAATCAAATATAAAATTATTGAAACGAAAATGTTTTGTTAATACTCTCTCTCCCTTAACACACACTTGACGTCGTAGATGTGACATTGGGTGAGGATGTGGTAGAGGAGTTTTTTAGTAATTCTAATGGGAGTGATGTGGCATTAAGAATAGTTTTGTAACAATGTAAAAGTTTAGTTTCTGAGTATGAGTGCGGAAGCGGGAGAGTTTCGAACGAAAGGGAGAAAGAAGCAGCGACCTCGTCAGAGGAAGGGAGAAAGAAGCAGCGGGTTGTCGGGGTGTGCGGTCGCCACTGCTTCTTTGTTTGTTGTTCAAGTGTTCAGCATCATTGGCTTCACTCGTCAATCAAAATCGGCCCTATATTACCCTGGTTACTTAAGCTAACCAATGTAATATATTGGCTTACCACATGCAAAACTGGTTACCCATGTGCCTTTAAGTGGTTACTTCTGTGACGTTTATGGTCACCCACTCTTCATATGAAAAAAAATTCAATTTTTTTTTTAATATGGGTCATATATTACACCCATGGTAGAACTAGACACCCACCCTAACAAAACTGGTTACCCAGCCACAGATTCCTCCACATGTACTGACACACGCAAAACTGGTTACTCATGTGCCTGTAAGCGGTCACTTCTGTGATGGTCACCCAGTCTTCATGAATAATTTTTTTTTTTAATATGGGTCATATATTACACCGGCTTAATGGCTTAACCGGTGTAATATGGGTCATATATTATACCCATGATAGAATTGGACACCCACCTTACCAGAACTAGTTATCAAGTCATAGGTTCCTCCACATGTACTGGTACATGCAAAACTTGTTACCCGTGTGCTTGTAAGTGGTCACTTCTGTGACGTTTATGGCCACCCACTCTTTATGAAAAAAAAAATTCAATTTTTTTAAAATATGATTCATCTATTACACCGATTAGATGACTTAACCGGTGTAATATGGGTCATATATTACACCCATGACAGAACTGGACAGCCACTCTACCAGAACTGGTTACCCAGTCAGTGGTTCCTCCACATGTACTGGCACACGTAAAACTGGTTACTTGTGTGCCTATAAGTGGTCACTTCTGTGATGTTTATGGCCACCCACTTTTGATGAAAAAAATTCAAAATTCTTTTGGATATGGGCCATATATTATACCGGTTAGATAGCTTAACCAATGTAATATGGGTCATTCTGAGTAAAAAAAATAATATATTACACCGGTTGTTATTAAGAACCGATGTAATACATTTTTTTTTACCCTATTTCAAAGCTCATGCCTTATTGCTCATTTGCGCTACTATCCTATTTTGAACTTGTCACGTCATTGCCACGTCTGTAGAGTCAAATGTGTGTTACTGTCAGACAGTGTCAATATATCAAGACTCTTATTGAAATATAAATTTTCATATAAGTTAAGATAAATTAAAACTTAAGAAATTAATGATTTAAGATTATAGTAAATCAAATTTATATTTAAGAAAAAATGTGAACTTAATTATATTCACAATATTATTAATTTTTAATTAACTATGTTATTAATATTTTTTTAAACTTAATTTAAAATCAAATAATTAGAATTATGATTCCTAGAAATAATTAGATTTTGTTTGGTTGTTGAAAAGTCTTTTAGAACATATACACTATGTTACTTTTATAATTTTTTTAACATTTTTATAAAAATCATGTCAAATATTACTATATGAAACTTGATATCTTAGTTAGGTTAACACTTCAAACTCCATCAATCGTATGTCAAACATAACATAAAAGAGAAAAAATAACAAGGAAATATAGGAGATTAGATCAAAATCATGCAAAGAAATTCAAGAGAACTTCATATAACAGTCTAAGTAAAACTATACATAGAGAGTTTTATATTATTATGGAAAAAATATAAATAAATGTTAGATGTCATAATAAACATATTTAAGCTTATTATTCAACTTTAGAAAGTAAGTCTATCGACACATTGATTGTCTTCTCTAAAAGTATGAGAAACTTTAAACTTAACATCTTTTTTTTTCTAAAGAAAAAAAAGAAGTGCAACACGAGGAAACTTAACATCTTTATAAAAAGACAAATATTTATTTTATCTATTGTGGATGGACCAGGGAATGAGATGCTTGAAAAAAAAGAAGCAAGACAAATCAACATAGAATCACTCTCCAGTCATAAATATTTGTAACCAACATCTTTAGCATACTCAATAGTAATGGTTACTCTCATAAACTCAGCAAAGAGGAAAGACTAGATCATAAGAAAAGAAGAAAAGTTTCCAACAAACTTCCCCATACTCTCTCTAAAGATTTTAGCACAAGCAGTAAGGTCAGGAGAACCTCTAGTAATACAATCAATGTTGATTTTAATCCAACTAACGAGAAGAAAATTTCATAAAATCTAAGTAGAGTTGAAAACTTTTCCAAACTTAGTACTGATACTAAAAAGTACCAAGATAAAAAATTCAAATATTTTATTATACATAAATTTATTAAATTTATTGAGGTTCTAATGTAACTTTTAATAAAATCAATGACAAAATGGTATTAATCTCATTTACATATATACATGTTTACTAAACAACACTTTGTTCATAACCTTTACTTTGTTCATAACATTTACTTAGATTGAAATAACTTACTTTTCTTTGCAAGCATAACTCTTTATTTAAATATGTGACCTCCTTTGATATTTTTATAATTGAAATAGAGGTCTTACCCTATGTATCTAGCTGCATTTTAAACTTCTCTTTCTCAATACATTTGACTTATTAATATTTATTAGAGTTGATATTTTGTTTAAAGATAGAAGTTAACCTGCTATTAGTCAAACAACTTTCATGTTAAATCAATATTATTTTCGAAGAATCGAATTCCATTATCACCTTCTTTATCTCCTTGGTTTTATATATAATGAGGACTACACTATCCCACAAAATATCTTAAAAGCATTGTTTCCTATATTGACTTGATAATCAATTTACTTAGGGTATTAAGTTGTAGGTGGAAGCTTGATAGAGGCTTCTGAAGTAGAATCAATATCATATATTCCATCTTGGTTATTGGCTATTATTTGAAGGGTTGGTGGGTATATAATTTGTGTGGAGATTATTTTTTAGAGTTTTGCATGTGAAAGGGAATTCTCAGTAGCAAGTCCTTGAGAAGAGAATAACAACGTACCATTTAAGGAACTTGATATTGAAGTTTTCAAAATGTGAGTTCAGACTTCTCTTACAGACTGATGACACGTGTTTTGGTACACACAACACAGCACAAACAAGAGTCAAAATTGACGGAAATGGAGTTCATTTTAGTTTGCAATTTAATAATTTTAAAAATGTCCAACTCAATGTAATTATATTAATTAGTATTAACGAAACACGAAGTTGGTTATATTTTGTTAATGGAATAAAATGAAGTATCTTACAAAAGATAAAAAATACAGTGAGACTATTTGTTAACAAAAAAAATAGTATTTTATTTTTGTCTCATTGCATAAAATACATCTTTGTTTCGTATACCTATATAATATAATTTATAATAATAAATATTTATAATTTTATCATTGTAAGAAAATCATTAAATAGAAATTAATTTTAGATACAAAAAATAATTAGTTATTATAATGATTAAATTAGAGACCATTTTGGAGATTAAATTTTTTTTTTATTTCTAAATTAGTTTCTATTATTGTTAAATGGTTTCTAAACTGATATCTAATTAGCAACCAAAGTTTTAACTATCAATTATTTAAATTCTAAATTTGGTAGAAAAACCTTAGCTAATTAGATATCAATTTAAAAATCATTTAACAATAATAGAAACTAATTTAGAAACTAATTTTTTTTAGTCTCTAAAATGATCTTTAATTTGATTACTATAGCAACTAATTATTTTTTGTCTCTAAAATTGATTTCTAATCAATAATTTTCTTGTAGTGTATAATAAAGAAAGATTTTTGTCCATGTAAATTATGTTTTACATTTATATATTTATTATAATAAATATTTTACATTGTAGCATAATGTTACACTTTTAGTTATTGATAATTTTTTTTAAAACGTTAAATAAAAGTTAGACTTAAAGATACAAAAATTATAGATTGAAAGATATTCAAGACTTGGAAAATTTTCTAAAAGTGCTCTTGTTTAAAGAAAAAATCCTAAAATAATTCTCACTTCTTTTTTTTGTTGTTCCCTCTTAAAGACCATGAACAACATAAAATCAACTATAAGAGACGTTTTTTGTTTGTTGGAATCAAATGATGATGGGGGTAAAAATCCTTAGCAACCCAACAAAGAATGACCTATTTGATAGAGAAATAGTAAGTGCTTAGACATGGCTAGTGTTACACAGAATACCCAAGTTTCTTTGCCTCTTCAATCTATTGAATCAGAACAGAAGTGCATATAAATGAAATAGTTTATTTTTGTGAGAAAAAGTAATTAACAAACTTACATTACCCACTTTCTGGTGGCAAGAGAAGCTGAGTGCACAAAGATAGACAAATCCTTGTGTTTTTTAAGGTGTTTCAAAAGTTTTAGTTTCATAATGCTTAGTTTTATTTATTTTGAAGAACGAACACAAACACACACACACACACACATATATATATATATATATATATATATATATATATATATATATATATATATATATATATATATATATGTTTATACCTGTTCAGTTGTTTGTTCCCATGTGCAAACCCAATGCCTCCAGTACTTTTCTTGTCTTTGTTTCAACTCTTCAAGCAGTTTAAGTTTTAACCTCTCTCTACTCTTTAGTTAAATTCACCAAAGAGAAGTGAAAGCTCAGAAGAGGGGAAGGGGGCAGACAATTAACATTTGACTCATCGTTTCATCTGAATTTAACTCGTGCTATTGTTAAACATTGGTTATGCTACAAGGTTAAAAATATTTAATTAAGCAAAAAAAAAAAGGAACACATATAATACAAAGTTCTATATGAATGAGAAGCCAATGCTCAATACTAGGTCCAAAAACCAAATAGAAGAAAAACTCAATTCAAAGATTTGGCCTAGCAGTCCCAAATCATACAAACAGAACATAATTGGCCACCGATGTGCAGCTTTCTCAAACACAGTTTCTTGCTCAAATTCTTCACCTTCAGATTCCTCTACATTGTCAGCATCATACAAACAGAACATAATTGGCCACTGATGGGCAGCTTTCTCAACCAGTTTCTTGCTCAAATTCTTCACCTTCAGATTCCTCTACATTATCAGCATCATCGTCATCTGCCTCATTATCAAACTCTTCTTTATCATTTTCGTTTGTGGTTTTCCCTATCACAATGAGGTTGCTGTTCATCTTCCTTATCTCATTGCACTGCAATGATTCATGACGACAATGACAGGTATGATGAGTAATGAACAATATGAAAGAGAAATCCAAAGAGCACAGTAAATTGCACCTTGTAACCTATTATCTTGTTAAGTGAAAACTACCTTATGTCATGGATAATCCAGGCCTTTCTTAACTGTCATGATGTATATGCGGACGATTACTTTACAAATATGCCTACTAGTCAGTATCATGACAGCCATGCAGCTAAGTTCAAGCAAACAGCTAGATGCTAATGTGGGAAAATGATAGCTTGCCCTTTGAGGAGATTTTATTTGTTTTGTGTGTTTGGTATGTCGTTTTCACGCCACATCCTTGGCAAAAATCACATCCACAGGCCTCAATGATGCAGAAGCTACTTTTTATTGGTTCATATGGATGTAGTGAGAAAACAACTATCCATGTTGCAAACTTCATTCCAAACATAGCCTAGGGCATGTTTGGATTAAAGTTTGTAAACTTAAGTTTAGAAAAAATTCATTTCGCAAACTCAGTTTATAAAAACAACTCTACATTCTCTTCTATCTTAAATCGAGTTTCAAGACAAAATTATAATAGAACAAGATGTTCTTTAAATTGAGTTTAAAATCAGGCTCAACTGAAAACCAAACAGTATGTTTTTCATCTTGTAATTTGTGAACATACTTTTGGACCATGATACCAAAAACCAAACATGCACTTAGTATAATTCGAGGATATCTCCTAACTTAAAATCCGGGAATAATTCCTTACACAAGAGATAGTGATCATTAAAGCAGACTTTGTTTCTCTCCACAAAGCTTTTATCATATACACAACTAAGAATCAGACAGTGGTCAGACCAACAAGCGAAGGCATCCAACCATCTTTTTGTGCCAAACTTAGTTGGCAGATTTTATCCTTATAGGATGACCAAACTTAGTTGTTCCCTAAGATATGAAATTCTAAGAGAAAGATGCTAAAAACCTAAATATGTGAACAAAATCTAAGAAACAAAATGTTCCACCTATTATACTTCTCTAGAAGGAGAGAGGATAATTTTGACATAAATTTCAGACCATGTGTGTTTAGATTAACATATCTGCAGAAAATCATGTGTAATATTTCTCACTTTGTGAATCCCCAGTTATGACCATTCATGCACAGTCTAATGTTTCATATTATACGTATGCTGCTTCAACCATAGGTAAATCATGTTCAAATTGTGCGACCGAAATTCAAGGAAGAAAAGTAAATCTAAACATTTAATCATCACAATTCATATGTACCATGTGATCAAATCCCTACACGCCACTGAAACCCAAATTCCGAATCATTTGATTAGAAACATAGTAAACCTAGAAAAAAATGTGTGCAAAGATGCGTATAAAAGTGACAGAGTACAGCCCAAAAGATACCGTTTTGAAGGAATTTATATGGCGTTAGAAACAGAATGTAATGAAGAGAGGTAACAGAAGAAAAGGGGTGGAGGGTAGAGCCAAAAGAAAGGACCTTTTCTTCGAAATCGGACTCTTCCAAGGCGAGGAGGAGTTCTTCGTTTTGGGGGTGGGGCCACTGAGAGGGTAGAAGAAACGACGTCGGAATAGTCCTGGTGGAGAGTGGGTACTGCGTCATATACGCCGGAAACTGTAACATCTTTTCTTCCTCACTCACGCTCCAACGTCTCTATTTCATCCCACTTTTTATTTATCAACAAATAATAAAAAGTGTTACATAATTTTTTTTAATTTTAAATATATTAATTTTTTTATATATATTTAATTTATTATGAATTTTTTTAATGAATCACTCATCTTTCTTCGAATGAATTTATTCATTCCACTGTTAAAGGTATCCATTCCCTTAAATCGTTTTAATTTATGAATAATAGTGGAGGAAATGGCCAAGTTTAGTAAAGGTGTTTATTCTATCGAGTTATGTGATGATGTAACTTGATTTAATTCAACTCAAATAAACTAGTTTAGGTTTTATTTATATTAGGTCAAATTTGAGTCAACTCAAATTAATTTATTGTTGTATAAATTAAATGATGAGTTTAGAATAGATGATTTGGAATCCACTCTTTTTATTTTATTTAAATGTGAATAAAAATTAATATTTTTTAAATGTTTAAATTTTAGAGTTATTTTATATTAAATATTATTACTTTATGGATTATTTGTGGGGACTCAAAATATTAAAATTTAGGATCACCCATTCTATAATAAAATTTATTTTGTTTTCTAATAATAATTAAAGATATTTTTATCTTTTTTTAGTGTTTGTATTTTGAAAAGACTTCGAGAAAACATGTAAAAAAAAAAAAAGAGTTGAATTGTGTTTTAATATTTGTTAAAATGTTTTTACAAGTTTTGTTTGATAAGTGTTAATAAACAAAATTTATACTTTGACATTGACAAATAATGTGTCAAGTAGTATTCTCAATAGTATCGTTTTATGAAGATCGTCATATGCAACTTTAAGTTTGATAAATACACTATCAAAAACATTTTTCAAAATTTGTTTTTCACAAAGCTCCCATTCTTAAATTAGATTAAGACTAATAACATGCAATTTAAAGAGATAATGGATAAGAGAGATTAACACAAGTTGTTTCTATATTTGTTTTTCTATAAACAAAAATTACATCCAATTCCCAATCAATTGATCGAGTTTCACTAAACAAATTAACAATGTGAAGATACAAACGAGTATTGTTTGGACCTGAGCCACTCTTAAAACAATCGGAGTATTATTTGAACGTGCAACCATTCTTGGCTAAAAACCCGAGTTGTTTGGACCTCAGTCATTCCTAGCTAAACAATTTTTTCTTTTTCTTTTCTTCTTTCTTATTCCCTTCTATTTTCTTTAATGGATTGGATATGAATATTTTTATAAATGAAAATGAATATTAATTTGTATATTTAATTGATTTAAGATTTTGTGTAAATGAGTTATATTATATGTTAATGCTTATTGAAAATGATGAAATTTTTATGAATTTAGGGTACATCTGGATGATGTGTGAACTTTTGTTTGAGTAATGTATAAAATATTGAAACAAATGTTTGTAGATGAGATCCTCTTGCTTCACTAATGGTTTAAGTCAACATACATTAAGATATAAGGTGGTGTGAAGCTGAGGAGGTAGTTCTTGCACATCGTGACATGTGTAGATGCACCGTGACATGAAACACAACTACACCACGACATCAAACATTAAACATAGTCAATTCAAAAACAACAATATTCTTCCATTTCAATAATATTGGATGCAACCTTAGAAGAACTTTCATCAACTTTTTTATAATTATAATCTTCCCCGTCATTTGCATACATTAAAACAATGACAATGAATTAATTAATTTAAATAAAAATAATACAATAAAAATAGGAACAATTAAAATAATTGAATTAACCTCGAAAAATCTATGCTTCCAACTAGAAGTACAAATTATTGCTTCCATATTTCCAGGCAAAAGACGAATCCTATACTTGTTAAGAATTTGAGAACCAATGCTAAATGCAAATTTTGATGCAATTGTGATTATAGGGAAGCTCAACAAATCTGTAGCCATTAAAGTAAGATTTGAAAAGCGTTGACTATTATTTTTCCACCATTCTAACACATCTATTTGCTCTAAAAAGTTAAAATCCAAAGTTGGTTCATCCAAATAAGTGTTCAGTTGTGTCTTTCCAACTTTATTAGCTACTTGAAGCTTGCGCATATTTAATTCCTATTATGATGTAATAAGTTAGTAACATGCATAATGAACAATTGCAACCAAAATTAAAATTGAATTAAAGTAAGCAAGTTACATAAATAAAAATACTTGGTTAGAAATAGATGAGGATGAAGATTGTCTTTGCTTATCCTTTTGAACATTTGATGATGTTGTCAAACCTTTGGTAAACCCTTACATACTTCCAACGAATCTAAAACAAAAAGAATTGAAAGTAAAGTACGATGAGAATATTCAGCAAAAAGTTTGTATATTTTTTCCTTGATCTTTCCAATTTCAGCTTCCAAGTAAGTGTATCAATTTTTTCAAAGCAAAAACCCAATGTTTCTAACTTCATCCTTAGGTATAAAATTACATAAAATGCAAGTACATCGTTGTATTCATCCCAAGCCATGTTCTTAATTAGTACATCCTCATCTTTCACATTTTCCATCAACAAACATTGGATTTTCCAAACTTGTAAAAAAACAAGTTGGAAGTAGGATAACTTGTAGAAGAAATCAAGTTAGTGATATCATAAAAGGGTAACAAGAACCTACAAATTTTTCCATCTCTCTCCCACTCTTCCTTCGAAGGGCAATATTTATAAGATTCATCAATCAAGCGCAAGCTTCCAAAAACACGTTGATATTTAAGAGTATGTTTACTCATCAAGTAAGTAGAGTTCCATCTTGTAGGGGCATCAAGACACAATCCACATGATGCATCAATATCACTAAACCTTTTAAGGCATTGTATGAATTTCACCATTCTACTTTCTAAACCCCTCACATATTGATGCTATTTCTAATTTGGTTCAAAGCATCACCAAGCACCTTTAATCCTTCTTAAAAAATTAATATGTGTGCACAACAACGAACATGAAAGAATTCACCACCTCATATCAAACCATTTTGTAAAAGAAGTTGACTTCTTAAAGTATTTTGGAGAACATCATTAACAGAAGTATTATCCAAAGTCATAGAAAACACTTTTTCTCTAGTCTCTAATCTTGTAAAAATTCATTAATTTTCTTAGACAACTCAAAACCTGTGTGAGGGGGAGGCATATGACAAAAGTTCAGTAGCTTGCTATTTAACTTCCAATTTAGGTCAACAAAATGTGTAGTCAATGATATGAAACCCTCAGTATTAATAGATGTCCTTAAATTAGAAGTTAAACATATCCTACTAGGAATGGAAGCAAGCAATTTCTTAAGCATTATTTTTTCTTTCATATACATTTTCCCAATATCAGCCTTAATAGTGTTTCTAGAAACCATAATTGCATTAGGACACAAGTAGTTTATCCAAGTCCTAAGTTCAGGATACTCAACAAATTTATAAGGCAAATTGTGCCTCATAATTAGATTAGACAACAAATCTTGATGTACAACTTTATCTATCTTTTTTTCCTTCAACTTTCTCTGCATATCTAAAATCATTTGATCCACATCTTCAATTTTTCTTTTATCACATTTCATAACATGACGATTTAAATGAGAAGTACCATATTTTCTTTTGCCAATTACATACATTTTATCGTAACTATTGCACCTTGCCCTTTCTTTTTCATCCTTACCCTTCCCAATCTTAGTAAAATACCTTCAATCAAATGTGCTAACCTTATCCCTTTTCTTTTTTTCAGGTTCAATAGTTTAATATTGTTTTTTAATATCATCTTCCTCAATTTCATATTCACAAAGGGTCATGTTAGTACATTCCTCATCCATTCCAATTTGCAAATTAAGATCTTATCCAGAATGTGAATGATTTATAAAAGATTTGTCCATGCATCATAACTTATATACATGATCAGTTTGTAAAATAGGATTTGTAGACAGGGATATTTATCTTTTTTGGTTAATAATAATATATCCAAAAATCAAGAATGATAACACAAACAAAACATGCCATAATTCGTACTGTTCTCCATAATTAATATGCCAATTCAAAAAGTTCTCCATGGATTTAGACAATAAATCAAAGAAAAACATACATATAATACAATCTCACAAGAGGCAGAATAAACCTGAGGAAGGATGATAATGGAGGGCGATGGTGGAGGGCGCCGTCAGAGTTACGGGGAAGCTGGATGGAGTCGAGGACATGCGGAGCAGAGGCGGAGGCCGTGCGTGGAGATAGACGCAAAGTGGAGCAGATGTTGATGCAAAGGTGGAGCAGAGGCAAGGCAAAGGCAGATGTTTCGTACAACTTGGGGTTGGTGACTTAACCCAAAATTTAATAATTTCTTTTATGCAGGTCAGCGGGCCAACCTGCCCCGCCCCGCTGTTGGTCCACACAGGCTGTGGGTTATAAGAGACGAGCTTAAGCAGGTTAGCGGGTTGGATTAATAAGTCTGCCCTGCACCTTTTGCTAATGGGTTGCGGGCCGGCCTGCATGGCCTGCCTCGCATTGCCATCACTAGTTGTTTCATGATTTAATTTCAGATAGAGGTCACTAGTGAGAGCTACTAGATAAGCATTATACCAACAATCAATTGATTTACATACATGTTTCTAGAGGAAGTGTCAATGTTACCTTCCAAGATAAAAGTTGAGTTTTCCTTTGATATGGTGCCTAGGGTGAGGCTAGTGTCAATGTCAACTTATAAGATGACTCCAATTGAGTAGTAAAGCTGAAAAAGAAATTGGATATTTCATGGAGAAAATAGTTTATCCATTCAAGTGTGTCACCATGAGGAACATCAATGTTGTTAGTAAGGAAGAAAAGTTGGGGGATCTAGGTTGTATAGATTTTCGATAACTAAACAAGATTTTTTAGGAATGATAGTTTGATGGATAAAAATTTTTCCCAAACATACATAAGATTTGGGTATCAAAAAATTTAAGCAAAGAATGAAGATGTGTAGAAGGAAACCTATAGATCCAAATATGACCGCTATGAGTGTGTAGAGATGTTGTTTATTCATGGATTACATAAATAAGACCTTTCGTAACTTCTTGGACAAGTTTGTCGTAGTTTATATAGATGACATGTCTATCCATCCACTACTCTGGAGGCGCATGAGTAACACCTGAGAGTAAAGACAATATTTTTGAGGAAAAATAGTATAAATGGGAGCTTTGGTTGGTGAAGATATAAATTTTGGGGTATGCCATATCATCTTAAGGAATCTATTATATCCAATCAAAGTAAAGGTGACACTCTAGTTAAATGTCCCAAGACTCTCATGGAGACCAAAAGTTTTGTGAATCTAGTTGATTGTTATAGGAGGTTGATGTAAGGGTTTTCTAGGATAGTAATATTGTTAACACTGTTAGAATATATGGCCTTAAACAAGAGGGGGGGTGAATTGTTTATAAAATATTTTCGTAAACTTTGAAGGTATAATGAACTTCAATGCAAAATCACAGAGAAAGAAATCAAGGAAACAATGAAGCAAAACTGTTTAAGTTGATTTCTAGAAAATCAGTTGGTTGTTTTTGTGATTCAACTGGTTGTTTTTATCAGCAGTTATAAAAACAACTTAAAAGCAGAATGTAAATGAGTTTAGGGCAAGAGAAAAGCACACAAGCAATTTATACTAGTTCACTCTTATCCAAAGAGCTATATCCAGTCCTCATAAACCACTGGGTATCAACTATGCAATCAAAATCCATATTACAAACAACCACACCAAAGAAGTGACCTTGAACACCTCAAGCCACACACTTCCTTTGGCACACAACACCACAGAATTCAAAACCCCCTCTGATTCTGCTTACCAATATTCAGAAATACAAGAGATAAACAAAGGATTACAACTGATCAATATCAAAACGAAAGATTACAACAATCTTATTCCACTCCTTTGTGAAAATCCAAAAGCTTGATGCAAATCTTGAAAACTCAAATTTTTTTTCTCAATCTCAAAATGTCTAAATTGTTTCAATGCCTTTAGAATCATAAAACAACCTTTATATACTTAAAGGTTTCTTAAAAACATTTAAAGTAGGAGCCAAAATAATTAGAATACATTTAAAATTGATTTACCAAACTTATCAGAAATTCTGTTATGGATTTTCAAAAAACAATCGGTTGATTTTTCGAAACAACTGATTGAATTGATTTGATAGCAAAGTCAACCAAGTCAAACAACTTCAAACCCTTTTAAAAAATCACTAAGTGTCAAACAACCGATTGAAACGATAAAACAACTGGTTGTTTTTCCACTACTTTAGAAAACAATCTTTTTCAAAAAGTTTTTGATTCAAATCAATTTTAGATTCAAACAAAGAGTTGATTACACTTTAATCTACCTAGATCCCACCTACATAAGCAGCAACTCCAGCCTTCCACCAAACACCATGGATTTGGAGACATCAAAGCTCAAGATCATCCTTGATAAACAAACACAACTAAACTGCAATGATTGAGCTTTTTGTTTGGATGAATAGATAAGAGAATAATTGTAGTAGAGGTTGATTAGTTACTAATATTAGTAATTCTAGGCATATAAAAACTTTTGAGTATAATGTATCACATCATATGTTGGGTTATGTTTGGATGTAAGAAAAGAGGGTGATAGATTATGTTTGAAAGAAACTAAAAGTTTGTGAGAAGAATTACCCTATTTGAAACATACATATAGTGATAAAGGTGTTGCCTTGAACATTTAGAGGTACTATCTTTATGGTGCCTAGTTTCACATGTTCAATGATCGTAAGAACCTCAAGTACTTTTGATCGGAGGGAGTTATAAACGAGACAAAAGAGATTGATGAAGTTTTAAAGGATTATAATTTCAAGTTTATGTACTATCCAGGGAAGGTGAATATGATAGAAAATGCTTGAGTAAGAAGACAGTCCAAGTGTCGGATGTAATGATCAAGAACTTAAGTTAATTGAGTGTAAGTATTAAATAGGCTAAGGATTTCATGATGGGAGTAAATGGGGCTCTGACATTCAGGATAAAGTTTGTGTACCTCCTGTAAATAAGAAGTCAGAGAAAATGATCTAGTATGAAATTTATAAGAATGACTTAATTTACATGAGACATAAGTAAGATATGTCAGAACATGAAGAAGTCCTTTTGATGGTTCAACATAAAGAAGGAAGTGGATCAATATGCCTTTTTCTGTTTGACTTGTTAAAGGAATGTTACAACAATTGGACATGGCTGAGTATAAATGGAGTAGCATCATTATGCCTTGGTGATAAGTGTCATAATTCAGTAATATTTCATAAAATAATAGGCACTTGATAAGTGTCATATATTAGTAATATTTCATATTAAAATACAGACACTTATGGATATTTATTGATAAAATAACTATAATTTAACCCTAATTTATGAATTAAAACCTTTTACATATTTTGTAATTATAATATGAATAAGAACTATTCATTCCCAAATTTGTGTTAATTTTAGGATTATAAGGGAAAAATGGAGATGAAAGGGCAAAAGGAGAATATACAATATAAAAAGGGAAAGTTGGAATGCTCCAACACTCACCCAAACTTGCCGAAGCTAGAAGTCTCCTAGAGGATCTCGCCAAAGCGAGCCCAATCTCGCCTAGGTGGGATCACTCCAGAGATGTTGGGCTTGTTTTCGTCCAACTCGCCCAGGCGAGCCCAATCACACCTAGGCGAGAAGTCCCAAGTCCAACTAGGTTAAATATGAGGTGTAAGGCACAACCGTAGACATTCATTAGGAGAATAGGAGGTGATAGAAAATCCTAGAGGAGGTAGCTGTCAAGAAGAAATATCCTGGATCTTCTTTTCTTGCTTTCTATGCTTGTAGTGGCCAACATGAGTGGCTAATTCTACCCTTTGAAATTGGGAGTAATTTGTTCAAACTCTTACGTATTAAGGTGATATTTAAATATAATATTTTTTTCGTGATTGATGATTGAAATTGTCGTTTTATTTGTAATGCTTGTTTCACCATGACTTTGATCCTTAGATTTGACTGAAAAGTACTTATAAGTTTCTAACCTAAATGATAATGCTTAACATATTTTAATGCTATGAATAGATTTGAAATGTTAATTGCTATCAACATCTAATCGTAATAATAAATAATTTTCATAAATATGCGAGGAATCAATATTTATGAGACTCTCTTAATAATTTTATATGGGATAAATCGATATAAATTAATTTTATATGGCCATTAATATCAATCAAAGTATAGAATATTACTATGCTTTTCAAAATACAAAATAGTAAGAAAGAAGAACCCCAATCCCAATTTTCCCAATTGAATCAACAACTCTTTACTTTGCTTTTATTTAATTTTCATGCAAACTATTTTCAATATTAAATCAAATCAAATTATTGTACATATTCTTATACATACTGAATATTACTATTATGATTTTAAATAATTGTTCCTTGTGGGTTCGATATTCGTCCTAATGAACAAATTATTACTTCTAACTCAGTACACTTGATGTAAAAGAGTCATCAACACTTGTGGACTTTAATTGATAAAATAATTATAATTCAACTTCTAATTTAGGAATTTGAATATTTTTACATATTTTTGGATTATAAGATGAATATGAATGATTTAATCCCAATTTTGTGTTATTTTCAGGAATTCAAGGAGAGATAAAGATATATCATGAATAGAGATGTTACTTAGCCCAAGCCCAATTAGGTTAAATAGAAGGCATGAGACATAACCCTAGAGATCATTGGGGGGAACCAAAGGAAGGAAACCCTAAAGGAGGCAACTATCAAGAAGAAACTCTTTGGATCTTTTTTCTTGTTGTCCATGCTTGTAATAGTCACCATGAGTGGCTAATTCTTTCCTTTGGAATGGAGAGTAATCATTTCAAACTCTTATGTATTGAGGTGATATTTATCTATAATATCCAGTTCTTGATTGGTGATCATTATTATCATTTTATTTTCGAAGCTTGAATTATTCATGATTTTTATCCTTAGATTTGACTGGAAAGACTTCTAAGCACCTAACCTAAATGATAATGCTTAACATATTTGAATGCCAGGAATATATTTGAAATCTTAATTGCTTTATAACATATGTTTGTAATGATGGTAAGTTTTTATAAATATGGTAGAAATCGATATTTAGGAGACTCTTTTAATAATTTTGTATGCGAGGAATCAATATGAATGATTTTTATATGTGCATCAATATCAATAAAGATTGAATATTATAATCTTTTGAAAAAATACAAACGAGTGAGAAGGATGAACCCCAATCCCAATTTTCTCAATTGACTTATACAAATATTTTATTTTGCTTTATTTAATTTCTTGTAAATTCATCATACAAACAAACTTTCCAACAAACTTGTACATATTTTTATTATAATCAGTGAATATTATACTTGAGAATTTAATTGTTCATTGTGGGTTCAATATTCGTCTTTAGGGACAAATTATTGCTTCTGACTTGGTACACTTGTCGTAAAATAGTCATTAATTGGTTACATTTTTCTATAGTCAGTGAGAAGACATAGTGCAATTTGGAAGATAGTAGACTAACTTATGAGTAATGCACAATTTCATTTAGAGAAGATATATTGAATTTTTAAAACATAATGATTTTCAAATTTTCAACTGATGTACCATCTTATGAAAGTAAATGTTAATCCTGATGCTTTGAGTTGCAAGAATATACAAGTGTCAACACTTATGATTATAGAGTGGAGTTGATTGAAAATTTTAGAAATTTGAATTCAATATTATTTATAACATGCCTATTATAACTAATGAATTTCTAGAAAAAATTAAGAGAAGCAATTGATGGATTCGAATTTGAAGAATATTTGAGCCTATTAGATATTGATAAAACTAAAAACTCCTCTGTGGAAATGAATGGTATCTTAAGAATTAGAAAATTAATATGTGCGTTACAGGATAATCAATTAAAGTAGATGGTGTTATCTTAGGGTTTTAAAAGCAATCTTAGTTTACATACATGTATGATTAAGATGTATCAAGATCTCATAAAGTCATATTGGTGGCCAAAAATGTTGTTAAGTTTGTAGTTTCCTATTTAATTTTTCAAAGATCCAAGGTTGACCATCAATGACTGGAATGTATGTTAACCTAGTTAGGCATTCGGGTGTGAAAGTGGGATAATATTTCCATGAATTTTTGTCACCCATTTTCCATGTACAATGAAGAAACATAACTCAATGTGGGTAATAGTGGATAGATTAACAAAAACTGTACATTTTCTACCCATAGAATTGAGGATTTCTATGTAGAAGTTAGCTAGATTCATATAAATGAGATAATCATATTACATAGTGAACCCTCCAATATAATATCGAATAAGGATTTTGTTTCATTTCTAGTTTTGGCAAATGCTTTTAGGAGCTTTGCAAACCAAACTCCAACTTAGTTTAGCATATCATCCACATGTTGACGGACAATCAGAGAGAACTATAGAACCCTTAGAGGATTTGTTTAAAACTTGTGTGTTGGATCATTTGAGTAGCTAGGATGAAATTTAACTTTGTTAGGATTAATCTATAATGAAAATCATCAAACAAGCATAAGTATGATTCCTTAGGAAACATTATATGGGAGGAAATGCATAACACCTTTATGTTGATTTTAGGATGGTGAAAGTGCGTTAATTGAACCAAAATAATACAACAGACTAATGAAAAAGTCAATATGATTTAGGAAAGGTTGAAAATATATTTGAGTAGGTAGAAATATTATACAAATCAAAGAAGAAAGGCTTTAGAATTATCTATTGGTGAACATACTTTTATGAGAGTTACACAATTCATTGGTCTAGGCCAATCAATCAAATCAATGAAGCTAACTCCAAAGTTTATAGGATCCTATCAAATTCTTTGGAGAATATGTCATCTTGTATATGAACTTGATTTACCTCCTCCTTTAGCCAACATTCACAATATCTTTCATGAATTACAACTAAGAAAATATGTACCTGATCCTAGTCATATCCTAGAATTTGATTTAGTACATGTAAAAGAAAATCTATCTTTTGAATTGAAGCTAGTTACAATTTTAAATTATGGAATAGAGTAACTCCATTATCGGAATATCAACTTGGTCAAAGTTTTGTGTGGTCTCATATATGGTGATTCTACCTGAAAGATGAAGGAGTACATAAAATAATCATATTCTAATATTTTTCTTAGTAACAACTTTCAAGCGTTGGGGATATTTATGAAGCCCTGCCCCCTCTCTCTCATTTCTTTTTTTTCTTATTTTTTTTTCTCTCTCTCTCAACAATTTTCATACCTTTTGTCTAAATTCTTTCCTTTAAATCTCATCTCTTTCAGAATCTACTCACACCTTGCAGTAGTTGAGAGTTAAGGATCATTTTCAACCAATTAGATTTTAAAACAAAATAAGTTCCTATTTACTCTAAAGATTATTTATTTTCTTCCTTATGAATTTTTCTTCAATCATAGTGGGGTTAGTTGAGAAATGGCTATTTCAACCTGATTAAACTCATATTGAAATTTAGTTATGTTTGGATACTTTGCTAAAGGTCTCTAGATGTTGAGTAGTTCTCTTGCTTGAGTTGGAACTTTCTTCAAAAATAAGGAATTATAGCTAAGGAAGCTATTTATGTTTTTGATAAAACCTTAGAATAAATAATATGGATATGAATGTGACTTGGTCACAAAATTTTGGTTTCGATGTTGGGATTGTGTTTTGTTTGAAATTTATTTTGAATATTGAAATTGAGTGTTATTTGAGTTTTATCTTAATAGATATTTGTTGTAGAATATTTTGAATTAAATATTCTTGTTGTGAAGTTAATTTAGTGACTAGATTATTCATGTTAAGGTAAATAATTTATTAGACTGAGATTTTGAATACGTTTGAATGAGTAAAGTTAATTTCCTATAGTTTTTCACGTATTAGTTTATGAGTTTGATGTTACCAATGTTGAAATGAAATAAGTGCAGAGGGATGTTTGAGTGAATTTTAAATTCTACTGATAATTTTGAATGTGTTTGAGCGTTGTATTTGTTAAACTAGATTTGGGTAAAACTTTTTGAAAATACATGAGGTTGATTTTCTGATATTTTAGCTCAAGCGAAGAATTTTTGCTCAAGTAAAAATAGAACAGAAATCCAAGCCTTGCTTTTAGTCCCATTTTGCTCAAGCAAAAATAGAACTAGACCTCAATCTTTGGCTTCTCCATATATTTGCTCAAGCAAACCAATTTTTGCTTGTTGCTTTCTACCAGATTTTCACTCATACGAGAAGCAAGCCAATTTTTGCTTAAGCTAAATTTTTCTTCTTCCTTCTTCTGTCCTTCTAGTCTCTTTAATGGATTAAATATGAATGCTTTTATAAATGAAAAATGAATATTAATTTGTATATTAAGTATTGACATCTATGTTGTAATAGAAATTCATTTACTTCATTGATGGTCTAAGTCACAGACTAAAACATCAGATAGTAAAAAACTGAGGAGAGTTCTTACACACCATGACATGTGTAGATGCACAACTTGAATTGTTTTGAACTTACCTTGACCTGTTACTCTTGGGCTCGCTTGTTGGATTGGATCAAATATTAGTCTCTAGTAGGACATACTTAATATGAATATTTCAAAATATGTCAATTAATATTTTTTTAAAAAAAAATTTGTGCGATCTATATGATCATTGTATGTTGATATTTTAGTAAAATTGAATTGTTGTGATTTATTAATTAAAATATCTTCTTTTATATATTTTTTTATATACTTTTTTATGTTAAAAATTTATTTTATTATTTGATCTTTGAATGTGTTTGTATTATGAAGTATAACTATTCTACAATATACACGAACTAATAAATACGATTGTATGATTGAATTTTATTTTTAGTCTTTATATATATATTATGTATTTAAGTTATATTTTTAATTATTATAAATTCTGTAAGACTTAAAAGGGATAAATTTTTAAGGATATTACATGTATAATAAGAGTAATTGTAAAAGAAATTTCTTTATTTATAACTAGCGGAAACACAGGCGCTCTCGCGTCTCTATATCCGAATTTTTTATTTATTTTTATCTAAGTGTACCTATATTGATATATTGTCAAGGAAACATGGCTAACATAGTAGTTATATATGATAAATTTGCTAATATCTTTAATTTTAAAAATAGAGAAGAAAATCAATTTAAAACAGAAAAACATTCTCCAAAACAAACGGGTCAAAACTCAAAACCAAATGGTTTTGTGAATAATTTGAATCAAATTGAAAATTAAAAAAAGTAATAAGAAGCATTATGTCATAATCAATTAGATTAAAGACAGTCAACATAAAGTCCATCACAAATTTCATAAATTTATGAATTGAAAATGAGTTTAAATGAGCACAGTATTTCTCCACTTTCTCCAAATAACCTAGTCCACATCTAGCAATAGTTAAGTGACAATAAAGAAAATAAATTTTTAAAGTTAAAAAACTTCTTTGTTAACTGCTGAAATGCTGAAATTACAAAATAACTAAAATAAAATATTAATAAGGATAAAATAGGAAATTCATAACTTTATAATAGTAATTGAAAAAAATGAGTCTAAAATAGGAACATACCAACTTCTCCACTCTCTAAATAAAGTGGCCACATCTAGCAACCATTAAGTGACAATAAATAAAATAAATTTTTAAAACTAAAAATCTGTTTTGTTAAATGTTGAAATTAGAGATTTTTTCTAATATAGCACTATTTACATTTTTATTTACCCATCTAGCACTCTTTTGTTTTTATTTCCCTATCTAGCACCATTTTAAAAGTAAAAAAAATAATAAATTAAAAAAATTTGATAATTTAAATTTTGAATGCAGTAAAAAAATAAATGTATTGGTTGTAAAAAATAAATATTTTTAATGTTTAAAATAGTTAGAAATATAATTAATGAATAAAGAAATGATTTTTTACAAAATAAAAATAAAAAAGTAATAAATTAAAAATTTTTAGTTTAAAATTCAATTTTTTTTAAGAATGAAGAAAATAAAAAATTAAACCCTACAACAACATAAAAGTTGAATCTATAAACATAAATTAGTATTTATTTTTATTATTATTGATGATGTAATCATGTTAATTTTGAGTAAAAAATATAGGACATAATTATAAAAAAATCAAAGTCAATTAGTATTAATTAATAGTGGAGACACAAATAATATTGAAGTGTCTACCCTAAATGCAAAATCCTAAAAGAAAAAACCAAATGCAAATGTTACACTTAATGCTTAAAAATGATAAGAAAAAAATGTAAAAATAAATAAATATAGAAAATAAAAACAGCAACATTGCAACAGGTCTTTCATGTTACGAAAGACTATTTGATAGAACTCGGAAATGAAGAGTTTTGGTTTGCATACACTAGTCAAATACTATGCCCAAGTCCCGACTTAAAAAGAACCTCAAAGGGGAGGCCTAAGTCAAGTCGAATAAGGACTGATATGGACATAAGAGAACAACATGATCGAACAAAAAAATGTTCATATTGTCAAACACTAGGACACACAAAAAGAACTTGTCCCAACATTACTGGATTGTGCACTTCTCGTCATTAATTATGTTTTATTTTGCATAAACTATTTAATGTACCATTGAAGAAAATATTAAATGAATGATCATCTTTCATTTATTTTCCTTTTTATGATCAACATATACTTATTTAGTATTTTATATCTCTTATCTTTATCTTGTTTAGATTTTTTTTTTATATCTTTTATCTTTATCTTATTTTGTTTTGCCTTTATTTTATATCTTTTATGTTTTTAGTTATTATTATTTTTCTGTCATTCTTTATTTATTTCTATTTCTATTTTTATTTTTATTTTTATTTTATTGTTGTTGTTTTTATTTTCTATACTTATTTATTTTTGCATTTTTTTTCTTCTCATTTTTAAGCATTAAGTGTAGCATTTGCATTATTTTTTTTTTTTTTAGGATTTTGCATTTAAGGTAGACACTTCAATATTATTTGTGTCTCCACTATTAATTAATACTAATTGACTTTGGTTTTTTTATAATTATGTATTTTTTACTTGAAATTAACATGATTACATCATCAATAATAATAAAAATAAATACTAATTTATGTTTATAGATTCGAATTTTACATTGTTATAGGGTTTAATTTTTTATTTTTTTTATTCTTAAAAAAAATAATTTTAAACTAAACATTTTTAATTTATTACTTTTTTATTTTTATTTTGTAAAAACTCATTTCTTTATTCATTAATTATATTTCTAACTATTTTAAACATTAAAATATTTATTTTTTAATGCATTCAAAATTAAAATTATCAATTTTTTTAATTTATTATTATTTTTATTTATTTTTGAAATGGTGCTAGATAGGGAAATAAAAAATAAAAGGGTGTTATAGTAAAATAAAAATAAAAGGGTGCTAGATAGGAAAATAAAAACAAAAGGGTGCTAGATGGGGAAATAAAAATGTAAATGGTGTTAGATAGGGAATTCAGTCTTGAAATTACAAAATAACCAAAATAAATTAATAGAATAAAATATTAATAAGGATAAAATAGGAAATTCATAAGTGTATAATAACAATTGAGAAAAATGAGTCTAAAACTATGTAGCACATACACGGACACGGACACTGATACGACACGGATACGGACATGGAGATACATAAAATTTTTAAAATGTAGGATACGGGGACACAAATTTATATATTATATAATTATGAATTATATAAATTGATAGTAAAGATTTATGTGCACAAGTATGTTTTAGTTTCTTTTTGGAGCATAAAAATGTTTTTCATGGCTGATTCAAAAGGATTTGTTTCTTATTTTTATAATTATACTAAAAATTTATACAATAAATTTGAGTTTTTAGAAAATTAATGTATTTCACCTTTTTAAAATTGTGTTAGAATCGTGCTAGAATAGTAAAAAATCAAACAAATATTTTTTGAATCAGACACTTCACCAATACTTGTCCTACGAGTATCATACAAGTGTCGTGTCCGATACGTGAAAAGAGAGTGTCCGAGCTTCATAGGTCTAAAAGAGTGTGCTAATTTATCCACTCTCTCCAAATAACATGGTCCACATCTAACAACCATTAAGTGACAATAAATAAAATAAATTTTTAAAATTAAAAAATTATTTTGTTAACTGTTGAAATTACAAAATAACTAAAATTAATTAAATAAATAAAATATTAATGAAGATAAAATAGAAAATTAATAAATAAATATATAATAACAATTGAGAAAAATAAGTCTAAAACAGTAACGTATCAATTTCTCCGCTTTCTCCGAGTAATCCACATCTAACAACATTAAATGACAATAAACAAAATAATTTTTTTTAAAATATTTTATTAAATACTGAAATTATAAAAATAACTAAAATAAATTAATAAAATAAAATATTAATAAAGATAAAATAAAAATAAATTTGTGTATACCAAAAATAGTTATAATAGATAATCCTTTATTTATATATATATATATATATATATATATATATATTATAGATTATAAATAATATAAAAATTGAGACGGCTATTGTATCCATTAAACATTCCTTTTATATTAATACTTTATCATCTTTTCACAGATTTCTTTGGATTCAGTCACAAACCAATCTAAATTTTCCGATATAATATATAAAAAATCAATATTTTAAAATGTTATTGAAAGAAAGTTACACTGGAAGACTACATATGATGATATATTCTTCCTTGGCTGCAAACCACTGCCAAATTCTTATAATTTAATAAGAAAAGTGATTAGAATCCCAAGCAAGTACTTATCTATGGACAGAAATAGATTACACCTTTATTTATTAAACACTTATTTTCTTTTTCTATAACTTATTACATTATATATTTTACAAAATCATAACTTTTCTTTCCTCTCTATGTGGATGTAGATGAATCATTTTCCCTTACCCTATATTGCCCCCTACCACAACCCAATTTCCGATTCCCTCTCAAACAATTTTGGCACCGCTTACACAACACATCACAGACAACAACAAAACTAACTTTAAGGAAACTTTGACCCCATAAGAACATCAACAACCAAACCTGACAAGTGAATCATGAATTCTGAAGAAACCATCATCCATAAGGAATGTCTAATAATAACTACCAGAGTTTCCGTTTGCAACCAAACCTCGTGTCATCTCACTTCAATGTCCACGTATTCCTCTAACACGTGACTCCCCCTCTTCATTCCACGAAAATAAAGAAGAAGAAACCACTCTTTTCCTTTTACTGTAACACCCTTTCACATGCCACCCTGCTTTTGCTTTATGTGTTACGAGTTGTAAAGACCCAAATTTATTAGAAGCTATGTTGAGGCTTTACGTGTGTATTTTGGAGGCCAAGGACCTTCCCGTGAAGGATACATACGTGAAGCTTAGAATTGGCAAGTTCAAGGCCAAGACAAGGATTTTGACGAACAAGTGCACCCCCATTTGGAACCAGGAGTTTTGTTTCAGGGTGCATGATGCTGAGGACGTGCTCGTTGTGTCTGTTGTTAGTCATGTGAATGAGTGCAGGGTGACCAATGGTTATGTGGGTTTCGTGGGTGAGGTACGGATACCTGTAGCCTCAATTTCTTTTGAGGATAACCAAACCTTGCTGCCCACCTGGTTCTCTCTTCAAAGCCCCAAGACTGGGAAATTTTTCAATAAATATTGTGGTTTGTATCCCTCACTACATTACTTACACTACTAGCATTAACATAATCATCTCTTCTACTTGTTTACCACATGACATGAGTTTAATGTCTATACATACACTAACAAAAAATCATAGTAGATATGATTCTAAAGAAATTTTTTATATAATTCAATAAACTTATCATATATAATGATTTATATGACTTGTGACTAGATACACAATTCTGTAAACTTATCGTTGTACTAAGAGTGTATGTACTATTTTCTCTTACTTTATGTTTCTTTTAAACCATTCTTTTATTTCTGTGTAATTTTGAACTGCTTTGCAATATGGAACTGATATTTAGCTCAATGTCTTGTAAAATCAGGGAAAGTTCTCCTTACTGTTTCTCTTCAAGGTAAATGCTGTGCTTCTTTTACCAAGCATAAGCATCCTCCAAATTCAACTTTTGCAGTTGAGAACTCAAAAGACTTGGAATGTCTTCACACTTCATGTCGGGCACCTTGTGATAAAATGGGTATAGGCAAACAGTTGAAGGTTATTGCTAATGTTGTGCATAAGATTTTCAAAAAGAAAGAAGGAAACTCAAAGCCCGGGGATTCTTCAGAACTATCAACTATGTTATCTGATTTTGAAGACAGTGTTCAGGAAGATTCATCTCCTTGCAGCTTTGAAGAAGCCGTTGCACTAATGGAATTAGGAGATAGCAAACCTGAGATGCCTGAAAATTTGTCTGGCGGTGTTTTAGTAGATCAGATTTATTTAGTCTCTCCAAGTGACCTTAATGTGTTTCTTTTTGCACCCAATTCTCAGTTTTGTAAAGATTTGGCTGAACTACAGGGAACAACAAATGTGAAAGAGGGACCTTGGACATGGAAAAATGGAGACATGTCAAGTTTAACACGAGTTGTTTCCTATACAAAAGCTGCAACAAAATTGATTAAGGCAGTCACTGCCACTGAGGAGCAAAAGTACATTAGAGTGTGCAGAAAGGAATTTGCTATATTTGTTAGTGTAAGCACACCAGAGGTCCCATATGGGAATACATTTAGGATTGAATTGCTTTACAAGATAATGCCTGGTGGAGAGGTATCTTCAGGAGAGGAATCCTCCCATCTTGTTGTGTCATGGAGCATTGTCTTCCTCCAAAGCACAATGATGAAAGGCATGATAGAAAGTGGGGCAAGACAGGGATTGAAGGAGAGTTTTAGCCTGTTCTCCGAAAAACTAGCGCAGAATTTTAAGGTGCAAGATAAGGCAAATTTTCCAGACAAGGAACATTTTTTAGCAACTTTGCAAACTGAAGACCAGTGGCATTGGTGGCAGGCAATTACATACTTTTGTAATTTCACTGTGGTTTCCACCATTTTCATGTGTTTGTATGTGATGGTGCATATTTTATATTGTGGTCCAAGTCTACCTCAGGGCTTGGAATTTAGGGGGCTTGAATTGCCAGATAGTTTTGGGGAACTCATTATAAGTGGAGTTTTAATCACCCAGTTGCAGCGTGTTTATAATATGCTGTCTCACTTTGTTCAAGCAAGATTTCAAATGGGTAAGTAAAAATATCTTTTGAACATATTATAATTGTTATCTCTGTTAAGGGACTTCATCTGAGGGATCACACTCGTCTTCATTTTCCTCTAATAGGAACTGACCATGGCCTCAAAGCTCATGGTGTTGGATGGGTTCTTACAGTGGCTTTAATTGAGGGGGTTGACTTGGCCTCCTTGGAATCAGAAGGGTTGTCAGATCCCTACGTAGTTTTCACTTGTAATGGACAAACAAGATCAAGCTCTGTCAAGCTTCAAACTTCGAATCCTCAATGGAATGGTTTTGCCTTCTAACTTGTTAATAGTTATCTAATCTGCAATAACTTGTTTTGATATGGATACATCTTCACTGAAATTGTCTATTTGTATTGATACTTATATGCAGAAATATTAGAGTTTGATGCTATGGAAGAACCACCATCAGTTTTGGATGTGGAAGTTTTTGATTTTGACGGTCCATTTGACCAGGATGTTTCACTTGGACATGCTGAGATCAATTTCCTAAAGCACACATCAACTGAGTTGGCAGACATGTGGCTCTTGCTCGAAGGAAAACTTGCTCAATCTTCTCAGTCAAAGTTGCACCTGAGAATTTTCTTGGACAATAATAAAGGAGTTGAGACAATCAAGGAATATTTGGAGAAGATGGAAAAGGAAGTAGGCAAAAAGGTAAGCATTAGCATTAGCATTAGGAATCTTCCTTGCTCCCTTCTCCTTGCCCCATGCACATGCCTTCGTAATTGGTATCATGCAGTTCAACCTAGCCTACTTCATTTTTTTCTTCTTGTGTCATAGAACATTTAGACCTATTTATTGTATATAACTGAGTAGCTGAATGGCAGTTGAATCTTAGATCACCACAAAGGAATTCTACATTCCAGAAATTGTTTGCATTACCTCCGGAAGAATTTCTCATAAAAGATTTCACTTGTTACCTCAAGAGAAAAATGCCTTTACAGGTACGCAAGACATCAAAAGGGAGAATTGTTCTAATAATATGAAATGTTGACTTGATGTATAACAAGTTATATCCATAATGTAAACAAAGGATGCTTTCCTGCTATAGGGTCGGCTGTTTCTTTCAGCAAGGATTCTGGGGTTTCATGCCAATTTCTTTGGACACAAAACCAAATTTTTCTTCCTTTGGGAAGATATTGAAGAGATACAAGTGCTTCCTCCATCATTAGCAACTTTAGGAAGCCCTACATTGGTCATAATTCTTCGAAGCGGTCGAGGTCTTGATGCAAGACACGGTGCAAAGACTCAAGATGAAGAAGGGAGACTTAGGTTTCATTTTCAATCATTTTCTTCATTTAGTGCTGCCTCCAGGTATGAACAAGGCATGCTTATATTCCTAATCTCATATATTGATGACATCTATTGACATCTCATTTTGTTTCCACAAAAGAACAATAAAGGCCTTGTGGAGAACAAGAATTCTAAACCCCTATCAGAGAGAACAAATTCCCGAAGAACATGAAGATCAAGAAGGCTTTGTAATTCCAGAAGACTCTGCATCTATATTAGAGAATGAAGACAAAATGTCCAGAATTTTCTCTGCAGAACTACCAATCAAGGTAAGCTACCAATTAATAGTACCACAATAAAACTAAAGACAGAATTGGCCTCTTCAAGATTATTTTATGTGTAGTATTAAGCTTATCTAGCTCTATTTGTGTGGTGTTACGTACTCTGGCTCAGATGATATCTGTGATGGGAATTTTTGGTGGAGGAAACCTGGAGCATAAAATTATGCAGAGAACAGGATGTATGAACTATGAAACTACCTCGTGGGAGCTAGTAAAACCTGATGTCTTCGAGAGGCGTGTTTCATACCAATTCAATCGACAAGTGTCAGCTTTTGGAGGTGAAGTCACATGCACACAACAAAAATGTCCAAATGCAAACACTGGAGGTTGGACTGTGATTGAAATTATGGCTCTTCATGGTGTCCCATTTTCTGACCACTTTCATGTATGCTAACTGGAAACTCAAACTTCAATTATTTTGTGATAAATTAACTTAAAGGGTACCTAATATTCATTGCCTGCAGATTCATCTTAGGTACGAAATTGAGAAATCATCTCTTGGTGAATGTGCTTGCAAGTGTGATGCTTACATTGGTGTTATGTGGCTTAAGAGCTCCAAGTTTCAGCAGAGGATCAACCGGAACATAATAGCCAAGTTTAACCTTCGGTTGAAGGAAATATTTGAACTGGTTCAGAAAGAGATTTTGCTTATGTCTCAGAAATCAAATGGATAGGGATTATGTTAGGGAGGTATAACAAATGTACTAGGCAAAAGAAAAATGAGTTTTCTCTTGAACAATTAACATTCTGAAATATCTTATCAGCTATGATTTTTGTATTATTTTATAACGCTTTGTTCAAACTTTATTTACTGCTTTCTGTTCATTAAACTGTGAGAAAGTTTGAATGGAAGAAATTAGAGGAAAATGGAATGACTAATTATTAGAAGTGTGAAATAGGAATAAAACTTATACTCATTTTTGTTTTCCATAATGTAAGTGAAATATTTGTCCATGGTATATTTGTATTTGCACATGTGTATATATTCGTGTAAATATTTATTGATTTTTTTATAAAAAATAATAAAGAAAAATATCGTATGATAAGAAATTTGATGTTTAAAGTATAGTTTTTTTTTTCAATATCAATCAACAATAAATTACAATAATTTCATAAATTTTATTCAACTATATAAATACTTGATTCCCAATTTAAATAACTGATATTATATAAATACTTTATTCGAAATTTAAATAAAAAGTTGATATTATATAAATACCATTTAGAAAGTTGATATTATTTATAGTTCAATCAAGGACGGGTTCAGAAAATATGAATTAATTTTTTATTTATATCTGTGAGATTTAATATAAAAAATAATACTATATATAAAAATAAAAGCATGAATAAATTGTAAAATAACAAAATAGAGCCATGTATTAAAATTTTATTTTAATTAAATAAATTTATAAATTAATCAAATATATATAATACTCAAGTCACATGCTAAACGTAACCTTTATTTCTGTGATGCATTGAACAGTACAATGACCCATAATTGGTTTTAGAAGTTATAACTAATCGAACTATATCATAAATATGAACATTTTGAAAAGAAAAATTGAATCCAATTATTTTATTATAAAATGAACCGGTAAAGTGAATCGGTAAAATGAATGATTTTTGAAGAGGTTTGATTTTTTTTTTTAAGAACTAGAACATAATAAATTCCAAAATTCAATAATTCAATTTAGTGTAGCATGTTTAGGGATAAATTCCAAAATTCAATAATTCAATTTAGTGTAGTATGTTTAGAGATGACAAAGTGAGATGGCTATAGAACCTACCTATAATGCAATGATTGATGAGATAAAACGAAGCCAAGAATGTGTTGGCTATGATGGTGAGAGCTGGTGCGAAATCTAGTTACCCTTAACAGTTTAATGGATGAGTATTACTCAGTTAATGAAGTAAAAAATGTGAAGTATGTATTCAATTATATAACCTAAATGGGAGTAACTTCTAATATTTACAGTTACAATATCATTATTAATGGATTATGTAAGAGTAAAAGGGTGGATGAGGCTATGAATCTCTTTCAGAAAATGTATAGGGGGAATGTGGTTCCTAATACAGTAACTTACAGTTCTCTTATAGATGGTTTATGCAAATCTAAGAGAATCTCTTGTGTTTGGGCTCTGATTATGAGATGCGTGATAGAAATTAACAACCAAATGTAATCACTTACGGTTCCACGCTTTATGCAAAAATTGATGGGAAACACGCACGCGGAAGCAACCATACATAATCACGAATCAATGCAAGAAAATAAATGACACAGGATTTAACGTGGTTCGGTCGCCAACTGCAACCTACATCCACACGAGCAACTATTAGGTTTTCATTTTGTCCTGTTGCACACCAATTACAAGTACAATGATCTCTTTAAATAGAGATAAATAGAGATAATAAATGGGACACAATGATTAAGCTCAATCACTAAAACATAGTGTCTACTCAGCCCAACCCAATTGATCCTGGCTTCATACCCAACAATCTCCCACTTGAAGTCACGGAACAATGTTCACCTGTGCTTCAACTGTGTATATGTACTTCTGTAATCTATCACCGGAACTCAATGTTCCACCACTAGTTGCCACCAGCCTTCTTAATCATTTTGAAGGCCACATCAGTCATGACTAAAACTGTCACTGACCCATTCTCTGTTCCTACCGGCTCTCACTTGCGAGAACTGCCAGATCCTGGAACAACTTTAGAACAAACACTCTCCATACTGAACAAGAAATTTTCTGAAGGTGTTTCAACAGCTGGAATACTGGTTCTCCTAACCCACTGTCTTCTAGGGACCTTAGCTGAAACACAACCCGTGCTCCCACTGCTATAAGTACCTTTGACTGGTCTATTTGAACCTTTCCATGCTCGTTCATCCTGAATCTAACCTGTGGCTCTGGGTTTCTCTCTTGTAAAGACAACCCTCTTCTGCCCACGAGATTCTGTGAACCGGACTTTGTTTATCTTTTGGGCATTGATTCCTAAAATGCCCACCTCCTCGCAGTTCCAACATGTTACACTTGAGCCATCCCGAGTCTTTGATTGACTCCTTCTTTTGTTCTTGCTCCCACTATCTCTGATATCTTTCTTACCTCTAACGACATATAGCGATTCACTAGATAATTCCCCAGAACTCCTTCTTCGGACATCCTCGCCAAGAATGAGATCACGAATCTTCTCAAAAGTGAATCCATCGGGTCCCGCTGAACTGGTAACTACTGTAACCGTTCCGAACCAACTGTCAGGCAAAAACAATAACAATAGTAAAGCTTGAACCTCATCATCGAACTTAATGCCCACTGACATAAGTCTGGCTAAGATCGAATTCATTTTATTGATGTGCTCAGTAACTGAACTGTCATACTCCGTGCCGTAGCGGAAAAACAGCCACATCCCGCGCCTAGCACCGTACCGTCACTGCTGCACTAGCAGAAAAATGCACGCGCCACCCTGCGTCTTCCGTCACTGCCATCGCACTGCACCTCCGTGCCGTCTCGCTCACCGCAAGCACCTGCACCTATTCATCGTGAAAACGCAACCCGCTGCCGCCCCTGCGAAACCCTAACTTTGGGATGCCGCTGCTGCCCCTACAAAACCCTAGCTTTGGGACGCCACTACAGCCTCTGCAAAACCCTACCTTTCGGACACCGCTGCAGCCCCTGCAAAACCCTAGCTTTGGGACGCCACTGCAGCCCCTGCCAAACCCTAGCTTTGGGATGCCACTGCAGCCCCTGCGAAACCCTAGCTTTGGGATGCCGCTGCCGCCCCTACAAAATCCTAGCTTTGGGACGCCACTGCAGCCTCTGCAAAACCCTAACTTTGGGACGCCGCTGCAGCCCCTACAAAACCCTAGCTTTGGGACACTGCTGCAACCCCTGCAAAAACCTTAGCTTTGGGATGCTGCTACCGCCTTTACGAAACCCTAGCTTTGGGATGCCACTGCAGCCCCTGCGAAACCCTAGCTTTAGAATGCTACTACTGCCTCTGCGAAACCCTAGCTTTTGGGACTCTGCTGCCTCCTCTGGGAAACCCTAGCCGCAATTTTCACTTCTCGTCGAATAATTTCTGCTGATCGGATCTCTAGTGTGAAAACGAACCAAGCTCTGATACCACTTGATGGGAAACACGCACGCGGAAGCAACCACACATAATCACGAATCAATGCAAGAAAATAAACGACACAGGATTTAACGTGGTTCGGTCGCCAACTGCAACCTACATCCACACGGGCAACTATTAAGTTTTCATTTTGTCCTGTTGCACACCAATTACAAGTACAATGATCTCTTTAAATAGAGATAAATAGAGATAATAAATGGGACACAATGATTAGGCCCAATCATTAAAACATAGTGTCTACTCAGCCCAACCCAATTGATCTGGCTTCATACCCAACAATAATCATCTAGACAAGGCAATTAAATTATTCAGTAAAATGATAGAGAAGGAAATTCGGTCAAATATGTACACTTGTACAATTCTTATTGATGGAATGTGTAAAGTGGGTAGAATTGAGAATGCCCAAGAGACTTTTTGAGATCTGTTGATTAAAGGCTACTGTGTCAATGTAACCACATATAATGTTATGATCAATGGTCTGGTTTACCTGATGAGGCATTGACCTTGTGGTCCATGATGGAAGACAATGGTTGCATGCTCGATTGTATAACTTTTGAAATAATAATTTGTGCACTCTTTGAAAAGGATGAGACTAATAAGGCAGAGAAGTTTCTTCGTGTAATGGTCACTAAAAAGGCTTGTTGAAATCATAAGTAGAGGATAAAGGTTTTTTTGTCGAGTATGGATAGACAAGTAGGTATGACATCCTAGAAATAATTGAAAGAGGGAGTCACGATGGTGGTTGTTTTGCAGTTGACACCCATATTGGTAAAAAATTGCTAATAATTGGCTAATGATGATCTTAGCCTTGAGCATTATCAAATTTTTTTTCTTACCGTTTGTTTCATTGTGATTTGAAGCCAAAAAATATTCTATATGTGATTTCGAACTTGCTCAAGTTTCATTAAATGAAAGTCTAACAACTATATTGTGGATAGTAAGTATTCTAGGAAATTGATGCACTTAGTATTTTTGTTTTGCTTCTGCCTTTGAAGATTTTTAGTTGGAAAGTGCAGTCAAATTAATTATTTCTCTTCCAGAATCATCCTTCTAACCATTTTGCTTACTGATGATTTTACCTACTCTTATATTCAAGACCATGTTGCATATGTGGTTCTTTTTTTTTTCTCAAAAGTAAGCTTCTTGTATTCTTTCCACATTACACAAATTTTTATGTAGTTTGTGACATGTGTCTGAACATGTATGACTCCAAATCTGTTTGTGCTTAATTATGTGATATAGTACAATAATTCTACTGTTATACCTATCAATTTTGAAAATTAGCTTGATATGCATATATAATACTCCCCACATGAAACTACTTGAATTTAGAGTTGACTTGTTTGTATCAAATATCAATTAATGCATATACGATGTGTATTTGTTATTATGTTTTAGTTGCTTTTTCTTCATTTTTTTGCAAAAACTTCAGTTTGTGTATGAAATATGAAGTTGAAAAATTCTTTAAGTATTGATGCACGCAAATTTAAATACTTCATTATTGTTGTTTGGAGCAATGGATGCATATTTGAAAATGCTTAGTGGGAAGCCATTGTTTCCTGGAAAAAATGTAGTGCACCAATTGGATCTCATTGTGTATCAAATAAAGGGTATGATTTAATTCATTAAAATGTAGTCAAATTTTGCTGCAAAAGAAGAAAAAAAGTTGTCATGGTTATATTGTAAAAAGAAAAAACCATCACTATTATTTTGGTATTTAGAATTTTGTATAATTTTGTTCTTGAAAGTATTATAAATAATTATATATCTGCGATCCATTGAGAAAAAACACGGGGTAGATTGTCTATTTCACTCCACTAGTGGCCTACTCCGTATAATTCACAGCTTACACGAGCCAAGTACGGGGTGGGATGGACTGGTTCGCATAACTTGCATATTTTAAAAATTTAGAAATTTTTTTCTGCATCCCTATAATTTTTTCTTGTATCCTTTTATTCTAAAATATTATAATATTGCCAATTCCAAATTTTACAATCTTGAATACAAATTTGTATTATGGATTGTGCAATATAGAATATTATACAATTCGAAATACAAATTTTAATTTCATGATTCTATTATTGGTTATTAATTCTGATTTTATTAGTCTTAAATAATATACAAGTAGTATTGCATTAATGGTCAGTTTACAGGACTGTTAGTATTCCTATTTTATAGCTTCCAGTAATTGTAATTTTATTATATATATTATTGAAGTAAATCAAAATGTAAGAAGTAGTTCAGCAGTTTTGCAATTCTGTGCAATTACGTTCAATTAGTTCCTACAACTTTTTGTCTTCTATTATTTTCTTTAATTAGTTTCTACAGCTGGTATCAGAGCCAGTCTGTTATCATGAACTCTATCCCATTATCAGTCTCTATCCTTGATGGAAAAAATTATAATCAGTGATGTGTGTAGATGAGAGTTTTGTTTGATTATCATGAGTTATGGGATGTCGTTGAGAGTGGAGTGTCTGCATTAGCTGATAATGCAACTGAGGCGCACCGAGTAGCGCATCATGACCAGAAGAAGAAGGATAAGAAGGCTTTGTATCTCATCCATCAAGGGATGGATGACGAGACATTTAAACAAATAGAAGGAGCAACAACTGCAAGTGAGGCTTGGACCATTAATTCAACCAATTATAAAGGTGATGACAAGATCAAAAGGGTGCGTCTTCAAACCCTAAGACGCCAATATGAACTGTTGCAGATGGAAACCACAAAGATTGTTGATGTCTATATAAATAAAGTTCTTGCCTTGACAAATCAGATGAAGACCAATGGTGAAACACATTCGGAGCAGACAAAGGTGGAGAAGATTTTGAGGTCTTTAACTCCTAGATTTGAACATGTTGTTGCCGCAATTGAAGAGGCCAATGACAGTAAGGTTATTGTCCGGTTCCCTACGAGCGCATGAGCAGCAGATGAATGACAATAAGATTGAAAAACCAATTGAACAGGATTTTACCAGCACAAGCCTCAATTGGTAGCTCCTATCATAAACACGGTAGTTCATGAGGCAGAGGACGGGGACGTGGTGGTAGCTATTCTAACAAAGGTCGTGGTGGCCAGAATCATGGAGGCGTTGAGCAAAACAACACTGGTTTCAATCACAATCCAAGTTCAAATAACTCTTGGCGCGGAGGACGTGGTAGCGGAGAACATGGTCACGGAGGAAGAGGAGGCAGGTATAATAAATCAAATATGGAGTGTTATAATTGTCATAAATGTGGTCATTATGCAAATAAGTGCAGATCAAAAGGTGATAATCTTGCTGTCAATTGTAATCTAGAAGACCATAATCACAAACAAGATGAAGAGGATCATGCAGTACTAATGGCAGCCACATCAAATGAAACTCCAAACAATCAGACTTGGTATTTAGATACAGGTTGCACGAATCATATGTGTGGTCAAAAGGAGTTGTTTGCAGATTTGGATGACTCATTTCACACAAAAGTGAAATTTGGTGATGGCAGGTTTGTTCTAGTGACTTGAAAAGGGCGAATTCTTATCACATTGAAGAATGGTGATCACAGGTACATCTGTGATGTTTTCTATGTACCTAATATGAAAAGTAATTTGTTGAGTATGGGACAGTTGGCCGAAAAGGGTTATGTGATGCACATAGTTGAAAATCAATACTCAATTTTTGATAAAAAAGGTGATTTGATTTTTAAAACCTTTTTATCAAAAAACCGCATGTTTCCAGTAGATTTTCAAATGGGTGATTTCAAGTGCTTGAATGCAATAGTGAATAATGAATCCTGGTTATGGCATTTACATTATGGGCACTTAAATTTTCAGAGTTTGGAAAATCTCTCCAAACGAAATTTACTGAATGGTTTACCCCATATTCATCACCCTGATCAATTGTGTGAGGCTTGCATTTTTGGAAAGAATCACAGGATATCATTTGTTAAGGAGCCTTGGCATGCGAAATTTCCTTTAGAGCTTATTCATACAGATGTTTGTGGCCCAATGAACATATCATCAATTGGAGGTAATAAGTATTTTTTAACCTTTATTGATGATTTTTCAAGGAAAACCTAGATTTATCTATTGAAAAGCAAGGATGAGGTATTCCACTGCTTTAAAATATTTAAAGCATCTGTTGAAAGACAGAGTGGCAGACTAATAAAGATGGTGCTTAGTGGTGGAGGGGGTGAGTACAAGTCTAATGAGTTCAAGAGGCACTGTGAAGAACTTAGGTTGCAGCATAACATAACCTGTCCTTACACACCTCAACACAATGGAGTTGTAGAGAGAAAGAATAGAACAATTATGGACATGACGAGGAGCATGCTTAAAGCAAAAGGTATGCCAAATTACTTTTGGGCTGAGGCTGTAACATGTGCGGTATATTTGATAAACAGATCACCCACTTGGAGTGTTCTTAACACAACTCTGATTGAGGCATGGAGTGGATTCAAACCCAATGTGCAGCACTTGAAGGTATTTGGGTCAATTACTTATGCTCATATCCCCAAGGCAGCAAGATCGAAGTTGGATGATAAGGCAGTGAAGACCATTTTCATTGGATATAAGCAATGGGGGATACAAACTGTACAATCCAATGACAAAGAAGGTGATTATCAGTCATGATGTTACATTTGCTAAAGATGAGGAATGACAATGGAATGAAGCAACTGAAATAGATTTGAAAAAATGATATATTTTACGTTTTGAATGATGATGAGGAAGATGAAGTCACTCTTGAAGCACCTGTAGTTCAACCTGAAGCTGTAACTCAACCTAAAGTTGCAACTCCAATTGCAACTATGATGGAGTGACCAAGAAGGCAACAACGACAACCTGTACATCTTCAAGATTACGAAGTAAATCTTGATGATGAAGTTGATGACAATGGAGAATTGGTTCACTTTTCTTTTCTTACAGATTCAGAACCCGTGAGACTTGCAGATGCCATTCAACACCCCAAATGGCAAAAGGCTATGAATGAAGAATTGATGGCGATTGAGAAAAACAATACATGGCAGCTCAATGATCTTCCAAAAGGACACAAAGCAATTGATGTGAAGTGGGTGTACAAGATTAAAGTGAAAGCAAATGCTGAGATTGATAGATACAAGGCAAGGTTGGTGGCAAAGGGATTTGAGCAAAGAGAAGGCTATGATTACGAAGAAATATTTTCTCATGTAGCTCGAATGGAAATAGTGAGATTAATCATTGCTTTAGCTGAACAAAGGCAATGGAAAATTCACCAAATGGACGTCAAGTCTGCGTTTCTAAACGGCTTACTTGATGAAGAGGTTTAAGTAAAGCAGCCGCCGAGTTTTATATAATCTGGCAAAGAGGAGAAGGTGTACAGACTAACTAAGGCTTTATATGGTCTTAAACAGGCACCAAGAGCTTGGAACAAAAGGATTGATTCATTTCTTCATGCCACTAGATTCAAAAAATGTGCATTAGATCATGGTCTTTATGTAAAGACTAATGATTATGGAGATTTTCTAATTTTATGTCTTTATGTTGATGATGTGATTTTTACAGGAAGTAATCTCAAAATGTTGGTGACTTTAAGCATATCATGATGAAGGAATTTGAGATGACTGATCTCGGTCTTATGTCCTATTTTTTAGGCATTGAAGTCATCCAAGGAGATGATGGAATCTTCATTCATCAAAGGAAATTTGCTGCTGATTTTTTAAAGAAGTTTAAGATGGAGGATTCAAATCCAGTTAAGACTCCAATTGAAACTGGAATTAAGCTTACGAAGGAAGGTGATGGGCGAACTGTATATGCAACATACTTTAAGAAGATTGTTGGGAGCCTTAGATATCTCACGTGTACTAGAGCCGACATATGCTATGTTGTGGGATTGGTTAGTCGATAAATGGAGTCATCTCAACAAATTCATTTACAAGCTGTAAAGAGAATTGTTCGTTACATCAAAGGTACTACAACTTTTGGTCTATTTTAATCTTCATCTAAGAAAATTGAGATCGTTGGATACTCAGACAGTGATTGGGGTGGAGATTCAGACGAGAAGAAGAGCACAAGTGGTAATAGTTTTATGATCGGAAAGACTGTTTGCTTGTGGTCATCAAAGAAACAATCAATTGTTGCATTATCTACTTATGAAGCTGAGTATGTAGCAGCAGCAGCTAGTGCTTGTCAATCAGTTTGGCTCAGCAATATCATGACTCAAATTGGTTTTAATCTAGATGTTCCAATGAAGATTTAAGTTGACAATGTCTCTACAATTAATCTTGCAAAGAATCCGATTTTTCATCAAAGAAGTAAACACATTGATATCCGGTATCCCGTCCTGCGAGACCAAATTGAGAAGAACAAGATCAAATTGGAATACTGTAGATCAGAAGATCAGATTGCAAATATTTTCACTAAGCCATTGAAAATCGATGATTTCATCAAGTTAAGATATTTGTTGGGCATGAAGGTTGTTCCAAATCAGAATTAAGGGAGGATGTTGGTTATTAATTCTGATTCTGATTTTATTAGTCTTAAATAATTTACAGTTAGTATTGCATGAATGGTCAGTTTACAGGGCTGTTAGTATTCCTATTTTATAGCTTCCAGTAAATGTAATTTTATTATATATATTATTGAAGCAAATCAAAATGTAAGAAGCAGTTTAGCAGTTTTGCAATTCTATGCAATTACATTCAATTAGTTCCTACAACTTTTTGCCTTCTATTATTTTCTTCAATTAGTTTCTACATCTATAACCCGAAAAATTATTGAATTCCACATTTTAGAATTAAAGAAAAAAATTCAATGGAAAATATTAAATGATAATTTGAATATTTTTTGAAGTATGAGATGCAAGAAGAAAGACATGGAGGTGCAGGAAGAAATTACCCTTAATCCATACTTCATAACACCTTCACGAAATTCAATAATAAATTTTTAATATTTAATAGTATTTTTTTTATCTTTTTCTAAAATGCATAGATTATTTAAGTTTTAATAGTCATCAAATACTAATGTAATAGTGAGTTTAGTCTTTTTTATAATAAAATTTAAATATATTATATATATAATATTTTATATTACTTTTTAAATTAAAATAATAATTATGTATTTTTTAAAAATTTATATATTTAATAAAATATTTTATTAATAATTTATTAGTATTATTGAAATTCAAAGCAAAAATATTATTATAATTCTTTTATTCATATATTATTATATATTATTATGTATATTTTGTGAGAATAATATTATAAAATTATTTACTTAATTCATCTAAATAAAAAAATTAACTTAATAAAAAATATTCAAAAGTTATTTTTAAAAATAATTATTAATTTAAAAAATATTTTTTATGCAAATTCATATACTCACATCTAAAGAGAGCCATTAAAATTAACTCACATATTTTTTTTAGTGATTATCCGAAGTACATTTTGAGCCATATACATGACTGTCTATGCCGCACAGCCAACTTCTGATAAAGTTGAATGGCAAGGTTTTGATTCTGAGGAGAATGGAAAGTGGCATGCCACTATTGTAATAGCATGCACATGCCATATCACAAATTAGTGACTTCAATTTTTCACTTAAATATTTTTTTATTTTCTTTCATTCTCCATTATTTATAATTTACTTTTCTTTTCCACAAGTCATCTCTTTTATGCATTTTCTATTTCTACTTAGTTTTGGGAGTTTTGTTTTGGTTTGTCATGGTCTCTTCAACTCTTTAGTATACTCTCTTTTTTAGTTTTTATCTCTTTATCCGTATTTTCCAATTCTTTCACATTTAGAGTTGAGTTAAATCTCTTTTTGATGATGATAAACATAAATTTTTATACTTTAATTTTTTTTTCATACAAAAAAATCATATTTGCACTATTGTCATAATAACGAAGTAGTGAGTGGATTTAATAAAAATCTTGTACTTCATTAACCAGTGTATTATGATATTGACAAATATGAAGTTTTATATTTTTAACTATTTGTTTTCACAGAGAAGTTTCACCTTTGTTTATATAAAAATTGTAGTAACTCTCCATTAACATAATAACGAAGTAGTATACTAATATAACCAAATGACTTAACATAATTAACCACTAAATTCTCTGGATGTGTAACACATGAACTTTTGTAATAAACTCTTTTAATCTTATTTATGAGTCCTTAACAATGCATAGTGATACTCATATATTGTTCTTATATCATATACTATAAAATATTATAAGAAAATAAAATAACTAACTTTAGTAGTGATTTAACCAAAATCTTAAACTTTGTTAAATAATTCTAATAAACATCAAAATACTTTAATAGTTCCTTCTTTAACACACATAAGAATAACTTTTGTAATACTATTATGTCAAAAAGTAAAATAATTAAAAAAAAAATATGAAGTCATGTCAAGGTGTATACTTGCTATTTGTCATGTGGAGATGTACATTTAACCTTTTCTTAGTTAGATTTATGAGATTTTTCTTTTCTTTAATTTTGAATTTTAAATAAGTTTTAAATAACAATTTGTTTCTTCTCAGTTAGTTACTTTAAATTCTAAATAAATCAAATGATAAGTTGGATATTTTAGAGCTTTTAAATTAGTTTAAGCTTCTTACATAGATTTTAATTAATGAATTTATGTGGGTAAAATATATATCACGTTAGTGAAGTGTTTGGAAAACTCACTAATTTGGTTTGTGATTTTAACGTGTAAAGGTGTAATATATTACTAATTATTAAATGCTTTGGTATTATCATTGTCCTGACAAACTTAGATAACGGAATAACTTTCTCTTTATAAATTTAAACACATTATATAAATATTATAAATGTTTATCTATAGAAAAACTTGATAGTCTTCATTATTATTTATAATAATAATTATTTGTATTAAAACATAAGTCATAATTAATGTAAAAAAAATAAGAATAAATTAAATTACGTAAAATAACTTCTTTTATAAAAGATGTTGAATATTATAAGATTATAAGGAGTCTTCAAGAAATATTTGACAAACCTGTGAGACTGAACAAGATGACCTTGGTCTTCTTATCCACATAAACTTGCAATAAAGAGAAGTAAGAAAAAGATGAAGAGAAAATGATCAAGAATTTCTATTATTTGAAAACATTAGAAGTCCGCTTTATTGATGATCAAGATAAAAATAAAAAGAAGAAAAAAAAAGAAAAGAAAATCGAGATGAAGAAATAAGAATAAGATAAACAGCATATGTTCTATAATATTTCTATTTTCATGAAGATCAAACGACTCTCCTTAAAGAGAATCAATATTAGATATATATGATAAATCACCCCTTTGTATGAGCACTCTGATACAAACATCAATTATCAGACATCTCAAATTAGGTTTACAGATATAATATGAAAAGTGTATTGTACTATACACATACACAAGATATTCATCCTCTATGTTCCTTTCGCTATTCCATAAAAATTATCTCTTATCGATACTGACAAAAGTATCATCTAAATACGTCAAAACATTATAAGAAAAATAATTAAATAGAAATCAATATTAAAGATAAAAAATAATTAATTATTATATTAGCTAAATTAATATTATTTTAGAGAAAAAAATAATTAATTATTATATTAGCTAAATTAGATATTATTTTAGAGACTAAAAAAAATATTAGTATCTAAATTAGTTTTTATTATTGATAAAAAAAAATCTAAACTAGTATTTAATTTATCAATTTTAGAATCTAAAAAATTGGTAGTTAAAACCTTAGTAGCTAATTAGATACCATTTCAGAAACTATTTATCAATAATAGAAACTAATTTAGATACCAATAATGTTTTTAGTATTTAAAATAGTATATAATTTAGTCAATATAACAACTAATTACTTTTGGTATATAAAATTGGTTTCTATGATTTTCTAGTAATGGAAATTCTTTTCATAATTTTTATGAACATAAAGGAATTTGTATTGATAAAGAGTGTCTTCTAATGACCTCTAACTACAACAAGTAAGAGGATGATATCAAAAGAAATTCATGATCCTCTAAAAAAATGCTCTAACACACAACGACTTAAAAGCACACAATGTTCAATCGTCTTTTTGGACACTTATATGTCAACACACTTATATAAAGTAGAATCAATCAGAAAACAAGTCTAGAGAGATATCATCAATGTTTACACATGCACGTGAAAAAGTTCTAGAAGCCTAAGTGTAAGAATAATATTTTTTCTTCTAGATGACTAAGTTAGAAAGAGATATTGTAATTGTAAATCTCTCACTTGTGTGTAGTGATTCTATGGGAGCAAGGAAGAAATTAGATTTCATATCCACTATAGAGTCTAAACCTTGTATCAAACAACTTTATTGTAGAATAGTTACAAGTGATTTTGTGTACTTAGCCTAGAGAAGAATTATATATTCAATGCTAAACTCAAGGGGAGTTTAGTGGACAATTGGAGAGGCTTTGTATACTTCACCTAAAGAGATATTATGTACTAAGATAATTAATAGTTATTTTATATACTTGTTTATAAGCACAAATATTTGTGACAATACACAATACTTGTATTATGTAAAATAATGTAAGTCATTATTGTTTAGCTTTGACAAATTAAACATAGTTTTGTTTTTGAGTGAACTAATATAATAATATTTCTTTGCTTCTATTACTTGAGTATTAACTTGTGGTTATTCCTTTATAAAATGATATGTGAATATTTTGATAAAACTATCAAATGATATTTTATTGGGTATGATAGGCTCTTGCGAGAGTTTTCTAATTGCGTTTTTATAATAATTTTACTTAACTCCCCTTTTAGACTTAACCTATAACTTCAATTACATTATTTTGTACTAATGTATATATCGGTTTCAAAAGTCACCAGTATTTATAAGTAATGGTAAAAATTAGGCTCCATTGGAGGAAGGGAAATGAATATTTTATTGTTTATTTTAATTGATTTATTTTCTTTATATAATATTGATTAATGTAAAAGAATATCAAACCAATAATAAAAGATAAATATAGATTAAAAAAATTTAGAATACATATATATATATATATATATATATATATATATATATTATACAGATAAAAAAAAATGAGAAAATGATACATAAATGAAATAAAAGCGCAAAAAAATCTTGAAAATAAAGAATCTTCATGAACCTCTTATAATTTTAAATTGTATGTTTAATAAGGTTAAATATCACATTATTGTTAACAGTTTTTTTTTGTTGTTATGAAACACAATTTGAAATCACACTGAAGTTATGAATGATAAAAACATCTTTGATTTTTTTTTTCTTATATAGAAGTTGTGCACATTAAAGATGACTTTAATTTAATTAAGTTTTTGCTAATATGTTAAAGTCGTGCATGACAAAGACAATTTTTAATTTTTTTTTAAAGTAAACTCATGCATGAAAAACATGATATCAATTGTTTTATTTTTGAATTAAAGTATAACATGGCAAGGATAACGTTGTTAAGATGCTAGAAGGTCTATCAGTCTCTTGATACAAAAACCTAACACTATAAGGTGTTATGTTTTGTAATAAAGCTCACTCATGCGTAATCTTAGACGATCTTAATAATAAAAGATAAGAAAAGACTCACTAGACGATCTTACAATAAAAAATATCCGTTAAACTATCTAATTAAGACCATTAGACGATCCTATCTTGGTCTTAGTATTTAAAATCACTAAAGAGATCATATGGTTTAAAGAGAACATTTAAAATGAGGAACATTGTCCAAAAAGTTAGTTCAAATGAGAAAAGCCATGTCAGACACTCTCACGGGAATGATAAGACAATCTCGTGAGAAGGTCTCCTTAGATGATCCTATTACTCATGGATACCTCAGAAGATATCGTTAGACGATCCCAAAAGGCATAACAAGCTTAGAAGAACTTAAAGCATGTGAAAGCTAAACTACACAGTGCTTCATAAGCTCATCAGACGGTCACTAAAGCTTGTTCTAGATAGACGACCACTTCGTCTTCTACTCATCAAACAGTCTACTATACCAGAAAGAGTCTATATATAAACTATTACATTCTTAAAATGCTTTGTGACACTGCTCATATATTTTTAAATCTTAGTTGACATTATTAAATCATATAAAACAAAGTTTTCAACTAAGATAAATGATTTTGGAAAGTTTTCATATTTGAGAACATAACACAGTGCATACTAAAAAACTCAAATATTATGTGCTTCAATGATTTGTGAATGGAAAACACTTTCCATATTGATCATAAACATTTTCAAATACAGTTGTGCATTCACGATTAAGTTTAAAACTGTATTGGAAAGTTTTCAAATGAACAATGCTTTAACTGAAAAGTTTTTGAAAAAGGCACACACATTTTTCATAAAAAGTTTTTAAAAATATATTTTTGGAAAGATATCCAAGTTAAAATCTGATTATGCTTAAACATTTAAATCTTGTGTTAACTTGGAAAGAATTTGAAAGTGCATTTATAGTGAAATAACTGAGAATACAAGGTCTTGATAATTCAGAGATATTGTTGTTTCAGTGATACCCATGACTTGTTATGTTGATTATAATGTTCACTAATACTGATATTATTCCTATAAATTATCAAAGGATCATAAAGACACATTTAAAGTTGATAGCCAAAGTTTCCATATTAAGCGTCTAACAAAAAAACGATGAAGTCAAAGAGTGAGATTCACATAGATGAAGATTCAAGTAATATCAAGTCGTTGCAAACAAAGATTTACAAAGAGAAAGAAGTATCAGAGCACAAGCAAGTGATACAACGCATTAAAAGGTTCATATCTGAACATTTCATATTGAATGTCTTATACGAATAAGATGATAAACAATATAGAAAAGGAAAGATTAAAGTCCAAAATCGCCAAAGCCCCAAAGTACACATCCATTTCAATAAAGAAACAATTTGAAGTAAACATACGCTTAAGGACGCGAAAATTACATCAAAGCCACCATTTCCATTTCGAGTGTCTACTGTAATAAAGGATGAACAACATGGCATATCTCATCAGTTGAAGGGGTTAAGATGATTCAAGCTTCAACATTCGACTATATACAGATAAAGAAACAATTTGAAGAGCAAGTAATTGTTTAAAGACGCGAAAAACTCATCATAGCTAAAATTTCAATTTTGAGTGTGTAGCATATTGAAGAAGAAGATCAACATGGCAGATTGATCATGATATTAAAGTTAAGAAGATTAAAGTTAAGAAAGAATTTCAAATGCTTCACACGTCAAGGATGCACAAAGATCAATCAGAGCAAAACTTTCTATATTGAGCGTCAAATGACTATATTGAAGAATGAAGAACACAAAACTTCAACAGTCATACTCTAAAGGCTATATAAAGACCTTGAAGATGAAGAACACTATAATGAATGTACATAAAACTAAATAGAAACATCATCATCAAGTGATATTTAGTTGTGTGTTAGAATTGTGCTTATACAATTTACATCTACTTAGTAGAGTGATTTATAAGATTGGGTGCTTAACCTTTGTTAACACTGTGAAGTATATACCCTTAAAGTTTTGATTGTTCTCTCGATAGAGATTTTTCTCATTGTTAAGAGGTCTTGGTCTTGATCCATGCTCCTGGTGACTCTCTTGGGAATGGTGGGGTGTGAGTGTTGAGATGACTAAGATGGATGGTTTGCTGGGTTGGCTAACCAATCCCTAGGTTCTGTGTCATACTCCTGGTAATCCTCCTAGGAGGCTGGGGTTGGTTAGATGGTGCTATGCTATTCACGGGTTCATCACATGTTGTGAGGATGATCCATGCATTCGAACATTTGAGTTGGTTGAAGACTAGATTGACCAAATGATTTTTGTTGAAATTATTGAATAGTTAAAGAAGACCTAACATGTTGCTAAAGAGGTTGGGATTGAGGTTGTTTAGTCTCTAGTGATATGTCGTACTTTTGGAAAAAATTTTGTTAACTTTGGATGAATAAAAATACAATATTAAATACATCGAATAATATGTTGAATGTACCATTGCATGTATGTTCTATTGTCAGACAAATGGACATTTTATTGAACTTAATTCCTTGAATTAGATAGTTATGTTGGTTATTCCACATTGTTATCTACTTTTCGTGATATTATGGTTAATATCTATATATTGGTCCTCTAATGTCTTCTTTATGAAGTTGATCATGGGTTAGTTGGAATACTTTGGTCAAAACCCAAACTGGGGCATAACTTGATCAGCTTGATAAAATTATAATATGACAAAACATATAAGAGGAACAATAGCTTGACTTACAGGAGAAACAACAATACTAATGAAGCTTCTGACATCATATGTACAATAAGAAATTCAGAAAAACTACAAAACAAATTGCTAACATTATTTATAAAATATTTTGTGAAAATATGATGTAACTATGGTTTTATTTACAATCTCTTTCTGCTGTAAGTGGTCAAATATATTAGGTATTTGAGTAATTGTACTCGTAGGTGTATTTGTCCTTTATGTTGTTGGAGACCACCCATCAAAAACATTAATTATGTCATATTAAACACAAAAGTGAAAACTTATTGTAACTATAAACTTTACAATTAAGTATATACTGTTTTTTTAATTAACAATTAAGTATATACTGTGAAAAATAGAAAATAACACAAGAAGGGAGGGTTGAATTATGTTTTAAATTTTTTTGCAGTTTTTTGTTGCTATTCTCTGTGCTTGTGTTGTCAAACAATACAAAGATGAATGCACTGATAGAATAAAGAATTTTCACAAGGTTGATTTTAACTTTTTGATCCATATTTAGTTATTTAAACAGATATATGACATGCAATGTAAAAGATTAAAGAAAAATAAATAAAATATACTCAATAGTTTTACACTAGTTCATCTTATCGCATAAACTACGTTCAATTCTTGACCAATCAATTAAGTTTCACTAGGCAGATTCACATGCGAAGTACACACGCGTACTCTTTCCCAAGCCACTTTTAGTTCAAACAAGTCTTCTCTCAACAACCACTCTTGTCTGAACCAAGTATTCTTTGAACAAGTCACTCATAACTTAACTAAGTTTTTTTTCAACAAGCCACTCCTAACTCTTACAAACAAAAGGATTGGACAAATCACTAGCTTAACTCACTAGAAAGGGTAGAGTTTATCAACGAGTACAAGGTTAGGCTTTTTTACTTGTTCTCTTAGATGAACACAAACAATGTTCTATACAAAGCTTTTAAGGAGTACATTGTTTTCACAAATTTTTAACACTTGTAAAATTATGGTCACTTTCTTTTTCTTTTTTTTTTTTTCTTCTTGTTCAAATCATGTCTTCTTATAGGCTTAAAAATAGAATCATTGCATTCCATTTTTTGTTTGTTGAGTAGCTTTGAACTCTCTTCATTGTCTTCTTTCTTCTTATATTATTGTCTGACGAGCTCTTACATTGAGAAACATTAAATGCATGACATATAGCATTAATTTCTCTTTTCTTATTCATGCAAACTCTCTAATAGCTAGCAGTATTTATCTTCCTCGATAGCAGATCTCTTTACACCAAACAATGGTTAAAATTGCACACTTTAAATGATAACCAACTGAGTTAGAGTTAAGAAATAACTATGTTAGAAGATTTGGTGGTCATTGCAACTTATCTTACATCCTAAGAGGTATTTGAACGTTGTTGTTTGGTATGAATCTTCTTAGGATAGACATAGAAGACATTCTCTCCATCTTCAGACTCAAACCTTGGAATATTCTTCATGAGTGTCAACTTGAAGTCTTGGTTTACTTATCATTTGAGTGATCATCAATTAACTTATGAAACAAAGTGGAACTTGACATAGTGCTTTATTGTTTTTTCGAAGAAGCCCATGCTCTCATGATTTAGTCAGTGTCTGTCAAACGCAATTGCTTCATCTCTTTCAAGCTATTGACTTGTTATGTATAAGCAAAGAATCGAAACATTTAGGGTGTTGTAGTTTTTCTCTAACATATACATAAAATAAATAACCTTTTAGCGAGTGGGAAATCAAGCCCCGCAATAATGTCTTCAGTACTAAATGGCTAAATAGTTAGAGAAATACATGTAATGTGATCACAAACCTAGCATTGCAAAAGTAACATACAACCTCTAATATTGTTTTAATTAAAGTAAATTTCATTATCTAGAGCACTATAAACATATGCCAATACAATTGAGCATAAACTATAATTTGATACGTCAATCAAGTCAACCAATTATAGTAGATACATCAGATGAATTATACTAGTTGATGTATCTAACATTAATAAACTTCCAATCAGTGTTAAATTGTCTGTTTGTTCATGTTAAGTGATAACAATGTTGGTTGCACGATCAAAAGTTGCTGAAATGTGTTGTTTATCAAGATAATTTAATTGAATTCCCTTTTACCACAATTGTGAGTGGTAACAACCCCAACAATTGTTCACAAAACTGGTCACACTAATGACATGTTCTTTATCAATTGGAATACTAAGTTGCAATGACATGTATTCTAATGTCACAATTGGTTCTACAAGTAGAAAATGGACGGAATGAGTTTTTGTTCCTCACTTGTCTACTAATGTTGTGACCAAGTGATGGTTGATGTCAATATTTGTAAATATAAGCAAATTTCCAAATCTAGCTTGATGAATTAAATTTTTTATGATGCTTAAGGATCCAAATTGCATGTCATTTAAGGTAGAAAATTATTTCATTGCCTTCCCATACAACCTTAGTCACATGTTTGTGTTAGAGATGCAAAATTGACATATTGGATGGATGTCGTTGATTATATGTCATGTTATCCAAACCAATCTTATACAAAGAATTAAAAACTTTGGAAAACAAGTAAAAATATTCTTTGAAGCATAATGAAATTAAACATAATAAAAGCATACTCTTGATGTGAAGACGGAAGGAAGGAAAAAAATTTGATTGATGAACTAGTTAAGTACTTTAGGCACACAACTACTTATATAAGCTTTCATTTGTAAACTCGTGAAACTTTGTTGTTGAATTCATCCACCAAACACTTACTACACCTTTAAATTCAATCATAAGTGTATGTCCTTCACATTCAAAGTTCACGTGCTAGTCTTTCACACTCCATCAACTTCAACAGAGTTTCCATTCACAACTACTAATTGAAGTTTTCAACCAAGGAGACTAATGCATGATCATGCAGTGAATGCAAGCATCTCTAAATTTGTGCTTGGAATCTCTAAATAAATGAAGCAAAGGGAATCAATAGTGAAATAGCAATAGAATGTGTAATCGCGAACAATGTTCGAGGACCTTGGTCTCTTGTGAAGTCGTACTTGAAGTTGACAACTTCCATTATACTGAAGTCGTGCTTCAAATGCACGACTTCCATTGTACTAAAGTTGTGCTTGAGCATGATGCCTTTAGTTGAGAGTGGTTAATGGCTCATGGATCTAGAACACAACTTGTCCTTCTTAAAATATGTTTCTCATCTTTTGTTAATAAAATACTCATTGTGACTCTATTTATTCAAGAAAAATAAGAAAGGAACTTTTTAAAATATATTTTTGTAGTTTTTACTAGTATAATTTTATTTATCTTTTGGTATAATGCACTTTTAGAGTTTGAAGAATATCAAACTAAGTTTTATAAATTAAAAAATGTTCAATTAAAAGGTGGTGGTTCAATTTAAGTTGTGCAAAAAGTGTTGGTAGATGAATTGAGAGCACTCATTAATCAAATCAGTTTTGTTAAAAAGCCTTACTCGGTGTTGTAATTTACGACATGAGATAATTGAAAAGAAATAGATGAAGCAAAGTGATATAAGAAAAATTATGAAATGGGAATATAATTGGGTGTAGTTCATAGAGGGAACATGATTATATAGGTTAAGTAGTGGAAATGGACTTGTCATGAAACAATTACAACTCTAATCAATCAACCACATTATATTTGAATGTTTTATATCCATAATAGTATGAACCTAGCAACAAAATTCCAAATACAAATTGTTGACCATATTTAAACATTGAAGCATTTTTCATATGCTTAGCTGAGTAGATTTCCTTCCTTGTTCTCATATTGAAGAGTTTTTATTGTTTTCCATATTTTATTATTAATAACTAATATTGTTATTAATACAAACATATGTAGAAATTTTATTTTTGTTTTGTAAATGGCAAATGGACGGGTAGCACGTCGTTGGAAGTTCTATGCCCGTTGAGAAAGAACATATCATGAGAGATATCATTCATAATTTTAGTAAAAATGAGGAGAACCTTGAGTTTGTATCTCAGGAAGAAGATGTTTTTTCAAAAACATCTACACAACAAGTCCAGTCATTTATTCAGTTTAGGGATAACATTCAATATGAGCTTTCTAAACACGTGTTTTTAGACAAAATAGGCTACACTTACTACCACTAAGCAACACTACATTGACCAATGCTGCAAATTTATGGTAGTGGAATCCAAGACAAATAGACATGTAACATATTGCATACATTATGACAATGGTTGCCAACAATGATTGCGGGCATCTTTCACCTTATCTTTTGGACAATTTTCAAGACACCTCATGTTACATCTAGGAATGCATACTTTGGTCTTTCCAGTCATGCAATGACAAATTTAATTGTTGCAATCCATTGCCCAAGTTGATGGCACATTTTTTTCCAGTGGATATGTTCTTCCAATTATTATGAAAATATGTCATGCCTTAATTGAATATATGTATGATAACTAGTATAGGAATGACCATGTTGTCAACATTACAATATGAAAAGGTTGGATGGGAAGCAAATGATATCAAACGAGCTCTTCTGTCGGTCGGTAGCTTGCTGGCGAAGTTGCCTCATCATGTTGGCAGCCTCGGGATCAGTTTGAGCCATGATACCTATAATAAAAAATCAATTTCAGCACGGTAAAAAAACTTAGGAAAATAGGACTCAAAGAAATTTCTACATACTGGAAAAGTCCATCCAATGGTGGGGCGATTGATACACCGCAAGAATCTTCCGGGTAAGGAGCCTCTTTAGTAGTTGATAAAAAACATAGAAAAATTCTCTACTTGGGGAGTCATAAATGACTTTGGCGATGAATTATACCGAGTGGGAGACCGATTCCAATAAAAAGAAAATTTTGGTTTTCCCTCAACATCATAAAAATAAGGTTTCCCCTCTGATTCGAAGAATAGTTTGAAAAATCTAACTTTAAAATTTTTTGTAAGATGAGGAAAAGGGAGCAAAAAGGATACTACCCGATTAACTGGACAAAGAAAGTTAACTCACGGGATTGGTCGGACGGGAGTTGTAGTAAAAGAGAATAGACTGAGGGGACGACTTCAGTCTAAATAAATCACAAATAAGTCAAAAGACTTGCAACGCAGCCCACGAATTGGGATGCAGTTGGCTCAGACCCATGTTGAGAATCCTAAGGACTTCTACTATAAACTCGTCAAAAGGTAAACTCGCGTGGAGGTCAACAAAAAGACAACAATAAACATAAATGAACTCTTGACTTGACCCCTGCCGACCGTGACAAACACTTTTAGAGGTGCTACAACATTCGGTTGTAACAACGTCTAAAGGTGAGTCTGACTTTAACATAGACACTTTTGACACGAAGTTCTCAATCGAGGACGAGCCCTGGTACTGATTGATATGCTCAATTACATGAGGATCCACCCAGTTGTAACCAGCTCGACAAGGTGGTAGGCTAGCAAGGTTGGTCATGCCACTAAGGCCAACCAACCGCCTCGGTTCGTTCTCCATCACTATCAAAACCCCTCAAAAGAAGAAGAAGTAGAAGACGAAGACTCGAAAGAAGACATCACTAACCTTTTGAATAGAGTGGAAAACACCTCGCCACAATTCGGTACTCGAAATATAACTTGGTGTTCAGAGTCGGAGAGAATTAGCAAAGAAATACACATGAAGGAAACCACTATTTATAGAAGTCCTACCACGGGAATGTGAAGTGTCGTACCCCTCGGAACCGTTAGATCTACTTACATCTAACTGGTCTAACCGTAATGACTTGAAACGTCACAACTAGTAGAACCATCAAATTTGTTTGCATCGAGCAGTTAAACTTCTTACTTTAAAGAAACATCTTGAAAAGCATCCCATCAACGTTGAATTTGCAGAGACACACGTTCAGTCCTGTCCCCTTCAACCTCAAAACACAAAATGATCACATCTAGACTCTTCTGGAAGGATTTCCCTCAAGCTTGAGGGGCAAGTGTACCGATTGTGACTGGACGATCCTATAACACCTGGTATCAGATGCTGACCGACCAACTAGTGTAAATACATCAAGGTGAGAAGGAATATGTGATAAATAGGTGATGGAGGACCATCCAGAAGGACACATATTGAGCCTTTAACTAGGGTCATGGCTAGAAGAATGGAAAAGGAAGAAGGAGTTCAAAAAACTTTATTTTTATGGAGAATTAATTTTTAACTTTTCTTCCAAATTTCCTAGTCTTATAAAATAGTACAAAGTAGTATAGGCTTTATTTTAGGCTTGTATTTCGACCAATGTCTTTGGCCATGTTTTGGGCCAATTTTTTGGGCCATGTATTAGGCGAATTAGAGTAGGGTGTAAATAGAAAAAGAAAGAGTCTAGCTAGAGTTACAATTGGGCCTCCCTGGACCCAATGCAACTCTAGACCATCAAGGGTACATAAATAAATTACTAGAGTGTAAATAGAAAGCATGGAGTGGCAAAGAAGGCATGAAGGTCCACATGTCATCTCCTTAGTGGAGAGGATTCCCACCAATGCCAAAAGGACATTTGTTTTCATGGGAATGGAGAGAATTCTCTCCAATAAGAAGAGGACACTTGTCAATCTCTAATTTGAGAGGATTTGCTTCAATTAGAGAGAGTCACTTGTCCTTCTATGATTGGAGAGTTTTTATGGTTAAAGTTTGCACCTTGACTACCCATAGCACTATAAATACAAGTGCAAGCCTCCTTGTAAATTGACTTTGAATAGAATATTGAATTGCTGCCAAAATTTCAGTCTCAACTAGTCTCCTAACAAACTCTTTGCTAGCCTTATTTCTAAGTGTTTTAGCAAGGAACATCTTAGGAGTTGGTCTAACATCTCTTAAGTTTCATTATCATTCTCCATACACCAATACTTCACAATTTCTTTCACCCATTTTAGTCATCCAATCCCACCAAATTCCGCACACCAAAATACAAAACAAAAGACTCATAGTAATGCAAACTAAAATTGCATCAATAGGTAATTCAATTTTTATGATTATACACATTAAATATGACCCATCAATGATAGAGTTCATTCCGAACTATATAAATAAACATATTAGAGAAAACAAAGGTACGTCATTATTATAACATTAATAGCATCAAAATGCTGAATATTTACTTGAACATTCGAGAATCTTTTACAAATACACTCCCAAAACCTACACTTAAAAGAAAAGAAGAAGAAGGTGAGCAGAGAAAAAAAAAATCAGTTGCAAGTAATATCTAATTCCCTTACAAGTACAATTATTTTTCTCATTCTTATTCGCTCTCTTCTCTAACAAAAATATATGTTTCTTTCACCAACAATAATACATAAAACGAATATTTCTTTCTTTAACAAGTATGCACAAAAATAATTACTTAAAAGTTATAAATGTATTTGTAGAACATAGGATAAATGCTTTAGTTATTCCCTTGTTTTTCTACTTAACACTCAAGTCCAACCATTTGGGTCGCTTGAAGAAATGTATTGACCATGGATTGCTCAAGTTATAATCATTATTTTTTAACTAAAAAACTTTTATTTTTATTCTTTTGATCCTTTTCAAACTTCAAGAGACCAAATATAGCCTTATTTTTTTCATTTAAAAATTTGATTAATTTATACATATATTTGTGTATACAACTAAAAAAAGTCAGATATTGTTTGATTGACCTAAAAAGGACGAAGGAAGAGAGAGATAGGAAAAAAGAAGAAGGGAGTAAGCAGTGAGTGAAGTGAGTTGTTGCAGATTCCATATGAACTTTTACTTAACTGAAACAATGAAATCAGAAGTCACTGTCCAATTCCTAATTCTTGTAACTAAATCAGACAAAATTCCAAGGACGATATTCTCAACGCTGCATTGAATCGATTCCATATTATCCCAACTCATCACAAATTCCCAATTCTCAATTCCAAACCCCAAAATCTCTTTCTCTCTCTCTCGCCATGGATCCCAACCCTGGAACCTTTCCCCTCCTCTCCTACGTCATGTCGCGCCTCCCTTCCCTCACCCTTAGACCAGCCGCCGCCACCGCCACCGCGAACTCTGACTCCGACCAATTCGACATCGAGCAGCCGCGCGCCGCAGAGATCGTGGGGCAAATGCCGCACCTCGCCGACCCGGACCTCATGGCCTCCATGGGCCGGGCCGTATCCCAGGTGGCCCAGGCCCGAACGGTCCTGAACCTGATCGGGGAGCGGCCCACGCACGAGGAAGTCGACAGCGCCAGGGCCAGGCTCGCGGAGATCGAGGCCCAGCTGTCCCACGACCTGGAGGAGATTGTGCTCCGGGCCCGGCCCGCGGAGATGGAGATTCACGGGTGGCGGGCCCAGCAGGCCGAGAAAGAGAGGGAGTGCAGGGAGCTGGCGGAGACGGAGAAGCGAATCTGGAAGTCGGTGCTGCAGCTGGACGAGATGCACGAGGCCTACGAGAAGCTTCTGAAGGAGGCGGAGAAGCGGTTGGTGAAAATGTACGAGATGAAGGAAGATGGTGATGGCGATGTTGTTGGCGAGGAAGTGAACGAAGAGGTTGTGGGAATTCTTCAAGAGGCCTATGGCAAGGGAATGGAACGCGTCAATCTTTCTGGACGCCAATTGAAGCTCTTGCCTGAAGCATTTGGTCGCATTCCTGGCTTGCTCCTGCTTGATCTTTCTGCCAATCAACTCTCTGTAACTACTACTTCAACTCATTCCTTTGTTTTCAACCCCTTTACAAACACGCTAATAATACTCACACCATTCTATTTTTATCATAGAACATCATCAATCAATTACATTTTGTTTCCATAAATTTATCTATTAGGCTCTGTGAGAAGAAAAAAATAAGTATAGTTATTTCAGTTTCTTGTGTAAACTAAATTGGGTTAATTTTAAATGGAGACACCCAATGCATTTTATCTTATTATTTTTTTTTCTCTTGCAAATGTTTTTCTTGATCCTAGTCTTTTTCCGTTTAAGCTGGTAGGTGACATGTGTCTTTGTGCAAAATTGACAAATAACCTTGTTCATCTATCAAGATGTTGTAGAGATCTAGATCTACCTGCGACACAAATTTCTAGTTAATGTTAGCTCTTTATTTTGAATGTGGGTGTGTATGTTTCTTGGTTTACCATTGATATGTCTAAAATCGTGCCGTAGTACTGTTTTGTCTTAATAATTTAGAACCTTGAGAGAAAATAAGAAGTTAAAATAAGCTTAAATATTTCAATTTTTATAATAGCTCTTTTTAACTTTAGCGTTTGCATAACTTAATTTAATTTGTTATGAGAAAAACTTAAATTTATTTTATCTTTTTAACTTTTTCTTTTATAAGCACTCTCTTAGAAGTTTATCCAAACAAGTTTTTTAACTGCTCCACATACATACTAATAAATATTCTGTGCATCAATAGGCTATTTCTGATTCAATAGCTGGACTGCAAAACCTTGTGGAGCTTAATCTGTCTTCAAATCTTTTGGAGTCTCTGCCTGATTCAATTGGGTTATTACAAAAGTTGAAATTGCTCAATGTCTCTGGAAACAAGCTGACTGCGCTTCCTGATCCCATCTGTCACTGCAGGTAAGTTAGAAATTCATAAGAGTAACACGATGTTATGGTCACCAATTTTGCTATGCCTTGTGATTTGGTTCTATGCAAACTTTAGAGCTGCATATGATTATTTTGTAAGCCATAATAGACCACCAGTAGAATAGTAAAATAGGACCAGTTTTGTGCATGCATGATCAAAAAACTTTTTTTTTATTCAAATTGTTGGAGTGTCTTATATCAAGGTTATATGGATTTTGTCATTTTATTTCTGCGTCTTTCACCATTTTAAAATCTACGTTTAAACAGTGTACAGTATCTCTGTCATCTCATTTTTCAAAACCGGTACCAGAAATCATACTGGAGTCATTGAGGAATTTGTTTTAAATCTAAAGAATATGATTGATTGATCTCCTATTATATTGAATGATCAGGTCATTGGTTGAGTTGGATGTGAGCTTTAACAATCTATCATATTTGCCAACAAACATTGGATATGAATTACCGAACTTGCAGAAACTCATCATTCAGTTGAACAAGATTCGATCTCTTCCCTCATCTATCTGTGAGTTGAAGTCCTTGCGCTATTTGGATGCTCACTTCAATGAGCTACATGGGCTTCCTATTGCAATTGGGAGACTGACTAATCTTGAGGTTCTCAACCTGAGCAGTAACTTCAGTGACCTCAAAGAACTACCAGAGACATTTGGTGATTTGACTAACCTCAGGGAATTGGATCTCAGCAATAATCAGATCCATGCACTTCCTGATACATTTGGGCGCCTTGATAATTTGACCAAGCTAAACTTGGAGCAGAATCCTCTTGAATTGCCACCAATGGAGATTGTAAATCAAGGGGTTGAAGCCGTAAAGACCTTTATGGCCAAGAGGTGGCTTGATATATTGTTGGAGGAGGAGAGCAAAAGCAGCCAAGAAATGCAAGAACTAGAACAGGGTGGTTGGTTAACACGAAGCACCTCCTGGTTGAAGAATGTTTCTGGAAATGTAATTGGGTATATTGGAACTGCCGTTGGAACTCCTATGTCGCCCAAATCTCCCAGAGATGCATATCTTGATCAGCAGCTATGAGGTGAAGGTCCAACACATTGGAACTGTCATACTTGTATTTTGGAGAAATAATGTACATACTATGTGCTGCTAAGCAACAATTCCCTGCTACTCCTTCCTTTTGTTCTCTGCCCCACAAAAAATAACGTCGGTTGCTCTGCTTACATATACTTTTGTTTTGCTGAGGCAATATCTGGACGAGAAAAACCAGTATTAACTTTATTTCCCAAACATTTTTGTATTAGGTGAAATTCATGTAGATTTAACTAAATATGTGACTCCCATTTTTAAATGAGGGGAAATTATATGAATTTCTATCCTGTTGGGATTGATAGGAAGAAATGAAATAAAGTAAAATGAAATGAAATGGTTTAGAACTTGGTCTTATTAAAGTTAGTGTAAAACACTTACAAATAGAAGCTGGGATTCTTGCTATCTGATGGTGGAGGCATAATGATATGATTTTTAATGGGCATGTTCTAGCACTTCCGTTTAAGAGGTGGAGTAAGGTTGGGTTCGGTAGAAGAAAGAAGTGTTATATGGATTCCTCCTTGTGAAATTGAGATTGCTGTTATTTGTTTATATTCAGATTCGCAATTTGCGGTTAAGATTGCTATCTTTTGGTTGCAAATTGCAATCATCCATGTTTTCCAGAGTCCAAACAAGTTGGTGATAGTTTTAGTCAAATATGGTTAGTTATCCAAGTTTCTAGACATCTTTTTAAGGTTGTTCCCGATTGTATTTATCTCCGTACATTGCTTAAAACAGCTTAAAAAAAGGATGTCCGAATTCAGTTATATTTTTTTTACTAAGATGATGTTATTCCTAACTTGGACAAATTTTTAATTTTTTTTATAGATACCAATAAATCGTGTTTAAAAATATGAAATGGAGAAATTGTGTTTTTCAAGCATCACTTGTGAGTTATATTAAGAGTAATTTTAAATCGTGTTATATTTTTTTTATTTCTTTTAGAAAAATTGTGCTTAGAAGTACTATGATTTCAAAAAAAAAATTCAAACACGTTTTTAAAATTTTTTTAAATCGTTTTTTCAAACATGTTTTTATTTATTTAACTTTAAAAAACAAATTCAAGTACATTTTTATTTGTTTCCTTAAATCATTTTTTTTTCACGTCTTTAATAAATATTTTGTTTTTTATTTAAAAACGATTTATTATTTTTGAAAATAAAAATTAACTTATAGATTTTTGTATCTAATTTGTAAGTACATATAATATATTTTTGCGTAATGGGATTCATTAATTAAATTAATAACATTATTCAATGTAAATTAGGAAATAAAAAATAATAAATAGACAATTAATTTAAATAAAAAATTTAAGGAGATAAATAATATCAACGAAGAAAAAATTGAAAATAGTATTTTGATAAAAAATTTATTGTGATCTTTGTTTCAAAAATAAAAACATTTTTTTCTTATTGAGACTATCTAAATAACCATTATACTTATTTAAGAAAGAAAATTGTTTAATATACATAAATATATAAATATATAGACTTGAAGTCAACTCACACACCTCAAAAAACACATTGTATTGTATGATTGGGAGACGTATTATTATTGTTACATGACATATGTCGATTTTGCATGATCACATACATTTTTGCCATAAAAAATACCTTTCACTTAACCATTAGATTAATGTGTAATTAGGGTTTAGGATTTAAGGTTTAAGGTTTAAGCTTAATCTCATGTATTCTTTTTATTAATATGCATTTTTTTTTACTATTACTATCAAGAACAAAAAAAAAAAAAGTTCTTAAAGTAACAACCTTTCACCAAGGTGATTGAGTACAAACCCAAGGATAGTAACTTCGGAGAGCTCATCAAGGACACGTCCATGTCACTATGGTTGAAGACGAAGTAACATAGGGAGTCAATGGGATTATAACACTAGGGACATCGCACAATGATGAGAAAGAGAAGGCACGACATTGAGAAGGGCAACACAATGGTACTAAGTTTCATGGTTTTGCTTTTCTAATTATGTTAAAAAAAGAAAATGTTAACTTGATAAAAAAAAGTACAATAAAATATTTGTTGATGTTAGTCTATTAACACTATTCTAAATTCAAATTGTGTACATCAGGTTGCATCTCTTATTCGAGCTCAGAGCTATATTCTTAAGACACCTTCCAAAGTTTACCTATATGGAATCATAGCACCAAAGGAGGAGAATAAAGTTTGCTTTTATTTAAAATATACAAATGAGTTTCACTATCATTTTTCTTCACCTCGCATGAATAAAAAATTAAATAAGAACAATATTGTTTTATTTATGAAATTTCTCCTTGGTAGCTGTATCTGGCAGATACGAGGAGTGCACGACGTAATGTCAGACCCATTTTTGTAAGTTAGACACAATCTATTTCTAAACATGTCGGAGAGACACGATCCACTCCTTGAACACCTATTCGAAACAAAATCTCAAACAAATCATTTTAATAAAAAAATTATATGAAAATATTAAAAAAATCTATTATAATTTAGAGGAAGAAAAGAAGAAATCAGAAATAAATAATATATTTTTTCCTTAAAACGATTTATAATCTAAAAAATACACTCTATAAATCATATAGAAATTACAAAAACAAATAACAAAATAATTATACTCTATTAAAACTTGAGTTGGAACACGGCATATAGAGGGTGTGGTGGTGAAAGTTGTTGAGTTGTAGGTTCCTAATGCAAAAGAAGAAGAAGAAAAAAAGGAATGCGAAAGAAGAAGAAAGAAGAGAAACTAAGTCTACAGGGAGAGGTAACCGTGTTCTTAATGCTTTTTGTTTTATATTATTTGTGCACTGTCCAATGATTTGCACTGCCTAATATTAATGTTTTTTTCTTTTCATTGAATGCATAATTGTCAATTCTTAGAGCACGGTCTTCTTTCTGTTTTATATTGAATGTACATACAATGCCAATTTTGCAGATTTGAATTTAAGATTCTAAATTTTTAATATTTTCAAATAATTTACATAGAATTTATTATATAATTATATTCATTAGGATTATTTTCTATTCAATATTCAATGGGCATTGTAATTCTGAATAAAGTTACAGGAACCTTGAATTTAATTTTTTTTTATTTAATTTTTAATATTTTCAAATAATTTAAATATAATCTATTATATAATTATATAATATTATGTATTATTATATAATTTAAATATTTTATTTTATTTTTAAACTACTAACATGAAAATAAATTTTTTATATTTTAAATATTCACTTAAATTTTTATTAAAAATAATATTTTATAAAGGTAAATTAAACTTTTAACTTAAAAAATTAAATATTAAAGATAATTTATTTTATAATAATTATTAAAAACGAAAAATATAAAATAACCTTAAATAAATAACATAATAATTGAATATTTTTAAAAATATAAAATATATTATAATTAATCTTTAATTTATTATATGTTTTCTTTTTTTATATTTATTTAGTAAATTTTTTATTTTAAATTTAATTTTGTTATATCAAAGATGATAATACTTTTAATAATAATTATATTGAAATTAAAAATATAAAATAACCTTAAATAGTATAATAATTGAAAATTATTTTAAATATATATAATATATTACATTATAATTAATTTTTAATTTCTTACATATTTTATTTTTTATATTCATAATTTGATTTCTATTAAATGAATTTATTTGATTTCTATAAGTAAATTTTTTATATTTAGTTTATTTTGTTATAGGAAATTAAGATGAATATATCCAATCAAGCTACTGAATAAGAAGATGAAATAAAATTTTTATGGAGATATGTTTCGAAGTTAAGAAAAACTTTCGGTGGTAAAAATAATATGATCAAGTGTAGCTTGTGTGATTTTTCATTTAATAATAAGAGCTCACTTGTTAAAATTTATAGGGGGAGGAGTTAAAATTTGTCCGGATATGACCCTGTCAAAACTTTATTGAGTTTAAAAAAATAGACAATGAAGCATCATTGAAAATAGAATATTTAAAAAAGAAAAAGATTCCTCTACCACTTGTATCTGATGAAGGAAATCAGTGATCTTAACCCAAAACTCAAAGTTTCTTTACAAGCTACTTTCAATATTCAAGCGAGAGATACTCTTCATTGTGAAGTTGCAAGGATGTTTTATTCTTCAGGACTACCATTTCATTTAGCAAGAAGTCCTTATTATAGGAGTGTATTTTCTTATGCAGCTAATACTTCTAATCTTTGTGGATATGTACCGCCAACATATAATAAATTGAGAGGTCCTTTACATTCAAAGGAAAGAAGTCATGTATAAAACCTTTTGTAACCTATAAGAAACTCATGGAATCAGAAAGGTGTAACAATTGCTAGTGATGGGTGGAGTGATCCTCAAAGAGGACCACTTATAAATTTTATGACTATCACTGAGAGTGGACCAATGTTTTTTAAGTTAGTAGATGGATCTGGTGAAATAAAGGACAAAGATTTTATTCCTAAACACATGAGAGATGCAATTATGGAGGTTGGGCCGAGAAATGTGGTACAAATTGTAACTGATAATGCATATGCTCATAGAATTAGAATTTCCTTCAATGTATTTGACTCCCTGTGTAGTGCACACCTTGAATCTTACATTGAAAAATATATGTGTAGCAAAAAATACAGAAAAAAAATACTTATCAACAATGTTCTTGGATCTCACAATTTGTTGATGATGCTACCTTTATTAAAACCTTTATTATGGGACACTTTATGAGATTATCAATGTTCAATAACTTCAACTCATTGAAGTTACTTTTTGTTGCTTCAACAAGATTTGCTTCAACCATAGTCATGCTAACAAGATTTAGAAATTTGAAGAAAGAACTCTAAGAGATGGTTATTAGTAATGAATGGTCTTCTTACAAAGAGGATAATGTGAATAGTGCACAATTTGTGAAAGAAAATTTGCTGACTGATAAATGGTGGATGAAGGTTAATTACATACTTGCTTTTACTATCCCTATCTATGATGTTCTCAGAAAAACAGGTACAGATATCATTACTCTTTATTTAGTATACGAAATGTGAGATTCAATGATTGAAAATGTGAGAAAGGTCATATACCAACATGAAAGAAAGACAAAAGTTGAACATTCACCATTTTTTAAGGTAGTAAACTTGATATTAATTGATCGTTGGACTAAGAGTAGCACATCTCTTCATTGTCTTGCTCATTCCTTAAATCCAATGTAATACAATATAGTTAAATTATTTTATAATTATATTTTATTGAGTACATAATATTATGTTAATTTATGTTTTTATATTTTTTATGTAGATATTATAGTCATGAATAGTTAAATGAAGATTCACATCAATTTAAGGAACTTACTCAAGAAAAAAATAAATGTTTTAAGAGGTACTTTGATGATGTGGATGTAAGGAGACAGGTAAATATAGAGTTCACAAAATTTTCAGATAGAAGAGAAGATTTAGCCAATGTTGACTTTTTAAGGGATAGAGGTAAAATGGATGCAAAATATGGTGGATTGTTCATGGAGTTCATACACCAACACTTCAAAAGATAGATCTTAAACTACTTGGACAACCATGTTCTTCTTCTTGTGAGAGGAATTGGAGTACCTACTGCTTTATACATTTTTTAAAAAGAAATAAAATGACACCTAAAAAGGTAGAGAATCTAGTATTTGTCCATAGTAATCTTTGTCTTCTCTCAAGAAACTCCTCAAATTACAAAAAGAAAACTAAATTATGGATATTGCAGAAGATGACTTTTCATTGGATGACAATGGAATTCTTGATATTACTAACTTATCTCTTGATGAACCAAAATTAGAAGTTGTATTTTTTTAATGAAGATGAACAAATGTAAAAGTCAAACATTATAGTTTACATAAGTACATATTTTTTTAAACTATTTTCATAAATGTTTCTCTTGATTTTTTTCATATAACAAAATATATTACTACAGTTTAATTTATTATATAGTCGTGTCCCGTGTCTTATAATTTTCAATTTAGCCGTATCTCCGTATTCGTATCTTTATTGTATCCGTGTCCATATTTGTATCTCTCCTTTATAGCTATCACTCCTTTGAAGCTCAATGACCTTGGACACAACGATTGCTTGGTCACATATACCCTTAAGTTCTAGGGCCCTCTCTCTCATTTCTTTACCCTTTTCAAGATCCATAAACTCTCCAATCAATTCCGATATTTCTTTGTGTTATCAATTCTTCACTTCCCAACTCTCCTCTTTTTAACTCCCACCAATTCTTCCACACTTCCAAAATTTGTCTCCTATTTGGGACTTTGGTCAAAGAAAAGAGGGAATGTCAGCATTGGAATACTAGCAAAAACAGCTTCCAGAGTGAAAATCCACCCACAAAGGCTCCAAAATCCACCCACAGATGGATGTGACAAAACGTTCAATTGGTCACACCAAGGCATCATTTCTCTTTTAGCCAGGAAAACTTCTCCACTAACACCCACAAATAACGAACACCACTCGTTTTTAAAGCATAAACAATCTCATTCATTTGGGCGCAAGACACACAGAGGAAACTACCCAGGGAAATGTACATTAGTGACATAGCTGGCTGAGAATCTAGCCAATTTAAGTAGTCAAAGTTGTAATCAGTGTAGGAAACTGAATGACTTGCTTCGGGTTTGATGTAAGGGAAGGCAATGGGATAAATTGGAAAGTGAAACATGGCTCTCAAAGAATCAATTACTCTCAGCTTCCAACTCTTGAATAGTAGACAATCTGCTTTGGGCACTACTGAAATGCATTCCAACTCAAGTTGCAAAAATCTCAACTCATTCTCACGAAGCACCGTTCCAAGATCAGCCAATTTTGCCGGACAAATTCCTGGTATATGCTCTTCCCAATCATCTGCCTCATTGAAAGCCACAAAATTCAAACGCCAAAGAATTATAGTGTGTATAAATTAAACTTGTTTATCTTCAGTAATTACAGCAAAAAATTAAAACTTGTTTCAAACATGAAAAACCTGGAATTCCCAAATTCACTGCTCCAGAGATCTTTCTTGTATCTTGAAACAAGCTAAGTTAGAATCACCGACAAATTCTACTACCTATTTTGAAGTTTATAGTGTACAAAATTAAAAACGACGATGAATATAAACACTGGTTAAGCACTTCAAAATGTGAATAAGTTAAAGCGAAAACTTATCAAATAGCTAAAAGGCTTAAAGTCCGAACAATTAACATGTTTCATATAAGATAATTTTATATTGTTCAGTGACATTAGAAACTTAACCTAAACGATCGGCCTTCAAAGCTCCGTTACGAACCAAGCTTCCTAGTTGACGTAAGCTGAGGAAAAAGGAAGCCGACATGGTCCAAAGCAGCGCGACCGGAATATCCATGCGGCGTGCGATGGCGACTGGGAAGTGCAGCTCAACCGGAATATCCATGCGACCGTGGATAGTCAATTTAAAATCTCCAAAGAGACTTTACTCAAGCCGATACCTATAATTTGGTTTTGTAACTATATATTTATGGGATTCAATAATGATCTGGGTATAGTCTGATTTGATAGATTAATAAATTTTTGTTAAGGTAAATTTTAAATAACATATATTATATAAAAAATAAATTTTAAATTTAATTTAATTTTATAAAAATATTTCTTTATAAAATAAGATTTATAAATATTTATATATTAAAAAATATTATTATTTTTAGTTGACATGAGATTTTAAAAGGTAATTAAGGTTTAAAAATGGTATTATCTTTAGTTGGATCTGCTACGAATGCGTGGGCTTAGGGTAGCAGGCGATTAAGGCGAGCCATTCTTGTGTGGCTATGATGAGAGTGGAAGTTTGAAGAGAAGAAAAGTTTGTTGCAGAGGTTGATCATGGAGTTTACGTGTCCTTGGCTAGGGTATGGCATGGCCACCACGTGTCCTCTTAATCCGAGACTTTCTGCAACTGCAAATTCCATCTCTCACATGCAAATTTTTAAATAATATTTTCATTTCCTCTACATATTATAAATATGTTTGTTTTGTCTAACTCTTATAAATGGAAATGAATATAACATTCTTCTTATGAAAAGTGTTTCTCGTTTGTTATGCTTTGTTCTTAGATATCAAATATTTATGGTATATATATATATATATATGCATTTCATTTTTTTCCACTATTTACTTTTGATTTTCATCACGGTTCATGTATAATTACATTTTTAAGCATAAACGAGGAGAACATATTTGTTTTAAAACATAACTAAATCAAAATTATAACTGGTTGAACAAGATATGCAAAATGTTTGAACATAAGTGTTATATAACTTATGCTTCTAATTAATTATTATACAAAAATATTTTCCATAATGCTTTCACAACTACTTAAATAATTTGAGTTTTTAATTAAGATATAATTACTTGATCCTTACATTTAAATTTTATTACAGTGATATTTACAAAAATTAATTTGATTCTAAGGTTTTTTTAAGAGATATACAATTTTGCACCTTTTGTTAAATTTTCACCAATAACGTTAATTGTTGATGATGGTGACACACGTGTGTCATTGTTGTACACACATGGGTTGTGAAGTGTGGTACACATGTGACAAATTTATAATATGTCATTTTTTGACATGGCAATTGGAGAAATTTTGTGTCATGAGATTGTTAAAGAGAATGTAATTAGGAAAAGAAGATTAGGGTTTGTTTAATTGCAATCAATGATTTGGGCGATTTGTTCTATTTAGGAAGACAGGTTGCAGGTTTTTGTTGATGATAGTGGTGCAATAAATATCCTAAAAGTTACAGATAAATATGATGAAGTTCATTTATTTTTAGTACATATTGTATCAAAGGCCCAAGTTGTGGAGCATTATTTTATAGAATATAGGGATGAAAGTGGTAATGATAAAGGTGCAAGTGTGGGTGAGGATGAGGGTTAGGGTTAGGTTTAAGGTGAGGATGAAGTTCATGAGGGTGAAGTTGAGGAAGGTGATGCTGAAGAGGATGATGGTCAGGAAGTAACTAATGCAAAAATATGATTTTACGACGACTTACTATGACAGTTGTAATATATCCACCCATCATAATAAATTAAGCAGTGTCATAATCGTAAATATAAATATACTGACTATGATGGGTGACTATTTAATTGATAAAATAAATATTTACTATGATGATTATATTTTTATCTATCATAAAAATTACACTATGGCATACTTGCAAATACGAAAAAACATTTTATGTTGATTCTAAAATCCAAGTGACACAGAAAGACTTTGGTGGGGTAAAAAAATGATGATTTTGTTTACGCGCCCAATTTCCCCTTCTCCTTCATCTCCCCTTCTCCTTCTCAATCGTTTTCCTTTCTCCAAAAATTCAAATGCATGCTCATCCGGCCTTTCTCCTTTTTTATCGTTTTCCTTCTCCAAAATTCATATGTGTATTTGGAAGGGGTGCATTTGGAAGCCTTGACTGATTTGAAAGAATAATATTTTTATGAAAATGTATTTTTGAAAAACACTTATGATTCTCTAGGGTGATGTTAATGTATTTTGGAAGTACATTTATGATTGTATTCAATCTGACAATGTCTTGTTACAGTACAATTGTAATTTATATTTAATGTTTTCTAGTGTATGGTAAATGAGGTTGCTTCTTTGCACATGGCTTTGCTTCTTTGTTTTGCTTCCTTAATTCATTTTATATTATACTGAAATCAAATATCATTAATACACATTACATTATATTGAAATTAAATTTAGAAAAAACCTCAAATATCATTCATTGAATTGCACAATACATTAAGTCATTACAACATAATTCTAAAAGAGACACATAACTCATGGGAATTTTAGAAAAATTGACAACATAATTACAACAAAAAAACACACCCTTACTAACAACATCTGAATCCACTTTCTAGACACCTTTACACGTTTTTTCAGACTACAAATCTTATTCCTTTGTCTAACAATATTGCATCCCTTTCATCGCTAACATCTTCAATGCACCATGTGAAGAAATTACAACCCAACACTACGTCACTCCTACTTTGTTTTGAACCAAAAAAATCAATACCTTCAATGCATAATTTTCCATAAAATACAGTTCAATACATCTCACCTTGTACTTTGGCCAACTCTAAAATTGTTTCCCAACATTTTTTTATAGTTGTTGATATTCTCAAAATAGCAAAATCCCCACAATCGAAAATGGGTGCAATGAAGGCATTCCCGCTCCCACCACCATGACAAAAATTACAGCGATGCTACACTCCTATCCAATTACAGTTGCATGATGATGAAGAGTGATACCCAGACATTGATGCACACTCAAGAAAAGCCTTCACTCTTCTATAGAACACCCTCCAACAAACAATGAAGCCCTAAGGTCAACCCTAAACCTCCACAGAGCACCTTCCAACAAATAGCGAAACCCTCAAAGAACCTCCACAGACCACCCTCAAAGCCCTCGAAGAAATGCTCAATGCAGGGGACTAAACCAACCCCAACATACATAAAAAATAGGCAAATTCTAAACCCTAAAACCTAAATGTGGCCTACGTGTACAACACTTTACAGTCCACGTGTGCACAACAGTGACATTATATGTGCGACATCATCATCAGTTAACGCCATTGAAGAAAATTTAAAAAAAGATACCAAATTATATACATTTTAAAAAACCTTAGGACCAAATTGATTTTTTTTTAAACCATTGTAGTAAATTGATTATTGGCCATTAATATAGGGACCAAAAATGTAATTATGTCTTTAATTAATTAGTGTAATCTATTTACATCTAAAGTATATTTGTGACTAATTCATAGGTTTGTGATTAGAGGAATCGGGTGATTGACCCAAACATGAAAGCATTAGTTTGGGGACCAAGATCATCGACAACATTATGGAATATGTACTTCATTAATGGGTACAGGTTCAAACAAAGACATGGAGTGAAGGCAAGAAAACCACAAATTATGGGGTGCATGTAAAAGGTGTCATAGAAGGAGGACAAATGACTTCTTTGGCGTCATCAAACATATTTATGAATTAGAATATCTTGGTTTGAGTAAGAAGAATCCATTTTTCTTTTGTGAATGGTTTGATCCAACCATGAATAGAGGAACCAAAGTTTATTCCAAAATATAACATTGTAGAAATCAAGATGAGTAAAAGATTTATTCCTTACAATCCCTTCCTTCTTCCACAAAAAGCAAGACAAGTTTATTATGTGCCTTATCCAAATATATGTAGGAACTTGTATGGTTGGAGGGTGATCATCACAACAACACCCCGAGGTCATGTTGAAGTTGACGACATACAAGATGATTTATCTTATCAACTTGATGAAATGTCTAATGTGTTACTAGCTAGAAGAATTGAACAAGTAGAAGGCTTAACTGACACATTAGTTGTTGAATTCGTCAGTTATTATCTTATCGAAGCAATACAAGATGATAATGATGATGATGAAGATATAAGGTCAATGAATCAAGTCAAGAAGATGAAGAACATGATGACAACGACATTAATGATTGGGACTTTGAAAACACCGATGACTAATGTATAATATTTTTTCCTTATTATTTGACAACCAATATGACAATGTACCCAACTTAATTAATAATTTTATATTTTTTTTTCTAGGAGAAATGCATAAGACTAGAGGATGGGAAGGTTTTGTCATCAGAAATAGCCATGCTAGGTGTGGAGTTCCCACAACTATGCATGGTTGTCTTTCAATAGAACTATGGTTCATCCCACAACTATGCCCATCACCCCAAGTATGTTTTCTTTAATCCTTGATGCCCTCTTCCTCCATCCCTTCTCCCTCCAGCCCCTCCTCATCCAAGGAGTATGTAGTGCGATAGGACAATGTTGAACTTGATTGGTCCATATCTTTCCATTATTCATTACCCATTCATGTCCTACATTATCTCAGCATTTTAGATCTTCCTCATCTTCTTGTATCCCCTATTATACCAGTCCAATCTCTCATGACTCCAATAATCCAATCTTTCTATGTTTTGATACTCCATCCCACTTGGGGTCCCCCATTACAGTCTACATTTGGTCCCTCATCAGTGCACTTCTCTAGTGTTCCATTAGTTTGTGTGACTCCTTAATTCCCAATGCAACCCGCTCATACATCAATGTAGCTCTTCCCTAGTATGCCAATAATACCCACTGCGCCTACTATGCACCACGATCTCCCTAATGAAAGAGGTGCAATGTGATGGTAGTGGGAGGATCATCATACGACCATTGGGTAAAGGGTAAGTTTTTTATCACATTCAAATTTATTGTTCTTGTTTGTTATACTTAATGTTTAACATTTTGGTTTGCATGCTTTGTAGGTGGACACCTAATCATTATGCTATTGAGGCAAGTTAGGCATGCAACTAGATCACAGTTTAGGGGTCCCTACCATCATTATGACGAAACACTCGAGGAAGTCTAGCTTAAATGGTGGACTAAATTTAAGATGATCTTAACATAACATTTTTCACTCCTTCCCATTTAAACATTTATTAATATCATAAAAAATTTATTTAATTTTGTTGTTCTTTTTACATACTCAAGTGACTTGGGCCCTTCATGATGAGTGAAAAATTAGAAAAGTGTACGAGCCAAAGGTTAGAAAATGCCTTTGTTATATGTTTAGTAAAGCTAGGATGAAAGCGACCATACCTAGTTGGATTGGTGAACACGCATGGATTGATCTCTTGAACTATTGAGATTCTGAAAAGTTCAAAGAGAAATCAATCCAAAATAAATTGAATAGGTCATTGACTAGAGGTGGGGCATTGCACTCCAATGGTCATAAATCACACCTTGACATGCATTGGGCCTAGTAAGTACATGACTTATCTATATTTTGTTACATAAGTCTAAGGTAATATTTAATGTTGGTAACTTTTCCATTTATTTAACAAATGTAAATTTGATCGACCTTTTGAACCCGATGAGTTATTCATGGCCATACACACTAAGAAGGATGGTCTTTGGGTTGATAGTCGTGCCCGTGACACTTACGTAAGTTATTGCTTAACTTTTGGGTACATGATTTATATTTTTAACTTAGTATTGTAACACTTACAATTTCCACAATGCACTAGGAAACCTACCATGACCGATTGAAAGTAATCCAATCTGACAACTCTGAAGGATTAACTTCTAACCTCCAACGAATCAATGCAGCAACAACACTTCAATGTTGGAAGGATGTTGTTGGAGGCAAGAGTAGACGTCAATTTTATGACACTGCAGACTTGGATGCCAACATTCACCATGGAGTGTCTTCTCTAACCCAACCTTCATTATTTGCTCCTTCCAGTGATTACTTAGCTCATAATGAAAAACTTCATCAACAAATGTTTCAAGCAAATGAAAATGCTAAAGCAACAAATCAAAAAACTGATGAAACAAATCAAAAGTATCCAATGTTGGAGGATAAAATAAAGTTGATGGAGCAAAAATTAGCCATGATGATGGAGCGACAACAGGGTGACACCTCAATAGACACAAGTCAAGTTCATCCTCACTATGATGAGGCTTTGATCATCAGCCACTACCTTGAGTTCATCATTTTGTAAGTAAAATTAACTAGTATGCATGTCTTTTATTTAATTCACTAATTCTAAATTTAGTTTTTCAAGTTCAATATGATTTTTTATTTAGGTATTACTCCATTTAGTAATCTCATATACCAATACTCAATTTATTTTATTTATTCTTATTATTTTCACATGTTTTTTCTGGTTCTCATTCCAATATCATCTTTGCAACAAACCTATGTACCAAAATTTCAATTTTTCGTTCTTAGTTCATCATATCTTTATGTTCACTTACATTACATTCTTTATTACTTTTAGTCAATTAAAATCATAAGCAGTAGGTTTTATTTCAGTTTCATATGACATTTTCCTTTATAATTGGTATAACTGAAATTAACTTTTCATTAAGTATTAGATTCACATTGAAACCAATTACAGGTATTATAATTGAACTTCAATATTGATTGCAAATTCAAATGTGGATTGGTTGTTAAAAATTTTTGCAAGTGTTATACTTGAAATTACATTTTGATTGCAATTGAAATTTGGATTGGGTGTTGAAAAAAATTGTAGGATTGATTTCAAATTCAAATTTCATTTGTTCAAAAAAATTGCAGGTCTTGTAACTAAAATTTCATATTGATTTCAAATTGAAAGGTGGATCGTAAATCCACAACAAGTTGCATGAGGTATAAGTCTTGGTGGTGTTATAAATTTATTTATCTATTTTAATCAATTACTAGGTGTACTATTTATTAAAATTAAATTTGAATTCAAATTTCATTTGGAATTAATGTATGTAAACATTTATTGGTAATTGGGTATCGACGATGACAGCTTTTGGTTTGGTAATTGGTTCACTAGTGCAAAAAAGACTATTTTCGACATTACATTCACAGCGTTTTTACGGTCAGACGCTATCCTTCAAAATGCGGTGACATTTTTGAAATTAAATTACTCTAAAAGTGGCTATGAGGTAGAGCCGCCTTCTTACAACAAAGAGTTTCGTCTAAGAGGGTGACTTTACCTCACAATCGCCTTCTTACACGAAGTGCTTTGTTGTAAGAAGACGACTTTACCTCATAGGCACCTTTTTAGAGTCTTTTTATTATTCATAGCGCGCTAGTTACACTTTCATATTTTCTTGTCTTCTAGCGCTTTGTTTTCATCTTCTTCTATGTGCTTCTTCTTTATCTTGAGCCATTGTCATCTTCGAGTCATTGTGTAAGTTTCTTTCAAGCTCTTTGCTTCTTCTTCACCATTGTTTTTTGTTTTTTTGTTTTTGTTTCTCTTATTTGTTTCTTTTCTCCCATTGTTGTGAAGGTTCTTCACCATTCCTACTGTTTCATTGCCTTGCAGGCTGTTCTTTGGGTTTTTGTTGTTCCTCCATTCGATTCCTCATCGTTGCCGTTGCCGCTGCTCTTTACCACTACTGTTACCTCTTCATAGACTTCTATTATAACCTAACAACTAACATAATATAAATTAATAATAATGCATATATTACATATACATCTTATAGGGAGGTGTAAAAGGATGACTTTTACCATAGCCGTTCTCTTTGTTTGAATCTAAGAAAGTGACTAAATAGCCGCATTCTTTACTTTGTGACATAAGACTACACGTTGATCAACAACGACTAGAAAGTCTCCGTTGTACGGTTAAAATAGTCGTTGTTTTTAATCTTTTCTGCACCAGTGGTTATTGGTGCTGACAGGTTTAGATTTTGATTATTCAACACAGACACCAAAACAATAGCAAAACAACAACAAAAATAAAAAACAATAAAATAGAAATTACAAGTCTAGCATCGGTCACACCCATGCTTTAATTAATAAAATATTTAAAAATTTCAATTCATGCGTCGACTAAGTTGACGATTCACATTTATTTCTTTATTTTTTTCTCCATGTAGTGTCCTAACAATGACACTAAATTTAATTATTTAATTTTATATAAACTATAGCATCCCGCAAATCGATGTTAACATAATTTTTTTATTTTGTTATCTAGCTAGTGTAGGTTAGACCTTAACCGAATTTTAAATAAATGAATAAATATTTTTACTTTATGTCGACTTGATCGATGCTATCTTTTCATTTCGTGTAAGACTTGTGTCACGTTAATTAAAACTATAGTTGTGCCTGGTTCATAGACTGATTCTAACGCAATAGCCTCCATTTAATTAGCGTATATTCGCATTAGAATACCAAATTAGCACTTGTAACCATTTATTGTCTGTTTTTCTCTCCATGTTTTGTCTTTGAATGACATATTATTATTATTTTTTGCAGTGTATTATTGTATTTTTGCTTTTTGAGAAATTTCAAAAAAAACACATTCAGGAGATTATGTAAAGTTACTTCTATAACAGATCAAGAAAAATAAATATTTTTTATTATTGTAATACTTTAATTATTTAATTCTTTACAAAAATTTAAAAAAAAAAGAAATTTATTACTGGACTTTTTTTATTTAATTCAAATGATATCATTGAGTAATAGTGGTTATTAGGAATTTATTACATGTATTACATTTTTACGTTTCAACAATAATTACAGATATTTTGTAAATTATTTTCCACTAATTACAATAATTACAATATTTGCTTTGTAGATGATATTGTTAATATTTTTTATTGTTTTAATAGTTTAATTAATAATTCTTTACAAAAATATAAAAATAGAAACTTAATACTCAGTTTTGTTTATTTTAATATAAATTATACCATTGAGTAACTATAGTTATTAGGAATTTATTACATGTATTACATTTTTACGTTTTAACCATAGTTGCTGACATTTTTTAATTAATTTTTCACTAATTAAAATAATGAAAATATTTGCTATTGTACACTATATTGTTAATAATTTTATTGCTTTATTTTAATTCAAATTATATCATTGAGTTAAAGTAGTTATTACGAATTGATTACATATTATACTTTTACGTTTGAACAATAGTTGAATAATAGTTGCTGAACAATATCCATACTTTCATCTTTCATATAAGAGTCGATAATCACATTAGAAAATGTGGCTATGCTCTTAGGTCTTTTTATTGATGGTGAGCTTATGATTGGTTTCATCACACTGAAAATATTAAATAAAAACTAATTTTAAAAATAAAAAATAATTAATTGTTATATTGACTAAAGTAAATATTATTTTAGAGATTAAAAATTGTTGATATCTAAATTAGTTCATATTATTGATAAATAATTTCTAAATTGGTATCTGTTTAGCTATATAAAAACTAATTATTTTTTGTCTCTAAAATTGGTTTGTATTTAATGATTTTCTACAAAATTTGGTTGGACTCAATACTTCCCCAAGTGTAGTTAAGGGCAACGTCATCAAGTTATTGTGGCTCAACAACAACTTTCAACAACTTCTAAAAGATGCTATTGATGATGTCATCACTCAACATGCCATTAGACATATTCTTTTATTAATTGGGAGTGTGTCGATGCCAGACACATAAGCAAGCAGAGTGCATCTCATGTATCTCATATTATTAGCTTACTTGACCCCTGTTGCCACTTATATTAGGACTTAACTGTCTTGACTTGTCTTTACCGTGCATTAGATCATGGAATTGACTTAAACCAAAACAACATAGGAGGTCGAATGTTATTCTTGCAGTGCTAGATTGAAAGCTTTTCCCCAATAATTGAGCCATTAACTACTGAGGACATTGTTGTCGAACATGATTTTCCACTAGCATAATGATATATTTTCATGTACAAATTTACAACCACAATTCAACTTTTGTGTTCAATTTTAATACATTTTTTGTTTATACAAGGTGGTCTCGTGCACCATCACAAAGGTACCACCCAACTACAACTACAATCAATTTAATAAGGAAGACATTAAATGAATTACAGCCCAAACAAGTTCGTAATATCATCATAATTATTTCCAATTCGATGTTAATAAGTATAAATTTTATCTCATACTAATGCCAATATGTTGCAATTCTTGTGGACTCCCTATTGGAAGGCTTACATTGCTTCATTGATCACTAGTGAAGTCTCTCCTTTAGTAGGACAATAGTTTCGCCTATGTGTTTTGCAACCATTGAGTTCCATTAAGATGATCGAATTATGCGACAATTTAGGTTTCGATAAGTATTATAAACTTAGATCAACTCTATAAAGAAGATATGTGGAGCAGAACAGACAGATACTGATCGAAATACCATCAATGGTGGATAATAATGTGATTGATAGACAAAATTGTCTTATTGAAGGCATTCAGTTCAACGGTAATGGTCATTTGCGTGATACCACATCATACATGCAATTGTATATTAACCATACTATCCACTATATATCGTCTCAGGAACCGGTGTCCGACAATGATGTAAGCTAACCCATATTTGCCTTTTATTTTTAATCATGTAATTTTTCTTTATCCAAATGTTAACATTGTTTTCCAATAGTATGACACGTCATAAGAGCCCACGCAACCGCAATCGCATTCGACTTATCAACCTTTGGGGTTTGCTTTTTATAATCATGGTTTCCAAGTTGGTCAGTCCAGTCAATTAGGTCTTCAACAACTATCTACATCCACATAAATGGATCATTTTTGCCACCTCTCATTTCATTCTCCACACCAATACGTTCCTTACACTTATAATATTTATCCTTCTAAATCGGATACTTTTTCAAGTCCACCAAATCTATTTAAAGCTACAACCTTCACCCCTCCTTCTGCATATAATTTGAGATCATCCATGCACTACTATTGCCCTAGAATACCCTCATCGATACATGATAATTAACCGAATAACGATGATGACTACAAAAAATCTTGTATAAAGTGACGGTTTTAATATGACAGTTATTAATAACTGCCACAATTTTCTGTATAATACGACATTTTATTAACCGCTAGAATTTTCATTTAGAATACGTCATTTTTAACTGTCGCAATTATCCTTTAGAATAAAATTCTCGTGTTTGCTTTCCCTCCCTACACCATTCCATTATTCCTTTTTTTTTAAAAAACTTGCTTTCACTTGGAAATTGAATTTTTTTTTTTGAAAACTTACTTTCACTTGGAAAATGAATTTTTTTTGAAAACTTGCTCAGTTGGAAACCAAAACCTATCTTCTCTCTCGTCACTCTCTCTGCTAACGAAACCATCTTCACTCTTGTCCCTCTCTCTGCTCCACATGAAACCCTAACGCCTCTTTCCTCTCTCTGCTAACAAAACCAAAAATCCCTAACGTTGCCTCGACACGAAACCCTACTCTGACCTTCACGAAACATTCACTCTTCCCTTCACTAACGCTCATTCTCGCCTTCCTAACGCTCACTCTCGCGTCCGCCATCGCCACCTCCGCGCAAGGATTCAACACAATCAATCGTTTGTTTAGGTTTGTGCTTGCGCGCCCTAAACTATTTCTTCGAAATCTATTGTTCGAAACTGTGTGCAATCTATCGTTGTTCTTAATTTGTGAAACAAATATTGTGTATGACTTTGTTGTTGTGATAAATTTAATTTGCGATTTTTGATCTAATGCTATTGTCTAATCTGCTTGAGTGTTGCTGCTATTAACTTTTTCTAGTACATCTATTATTGTTTTTTTTTAATTAATAAAATCAAAAGAGATTCAGTAAATGTGAAGTAAGATCAGTTTGATTTCACTATAGTCATATTGTGATAATTTTGACAAGTGCTTAATTGTCTTGAAAGAACATGCATCACAGGTGGGAGGTGTTTTTGTGATAGGGTAGATATTTGTTGATGGAATTGATAAAGTCAGCTTGGGTTATGGGCTGCATATATGCCATGTTTGAGTTGCTAGCAAACTTTTGTTTATGTTTTAGTTGCTAGAGGATCCTTTTGCAGTGGTTGACCAGGGGTTTGTTATTCAAGGGGTATGATAGTTTTCTAACTAATTTTGCATGATTGATTGAGTTGCTTTGGTCCTTGGTTGCACTCTCTTTCCGTTTTAGTTTGCTACTCATAACTAGCTTAAACTTGAGAATGAGTGGTAAGATATTGGTTATAGGTTGTTAGAATTTATTGATATCTCACATCAATGGTGGATATGACCATAGTAGAGGTTATATAGGCCTGAGAAATACTCTACTGAATTAGGCTCAACTAAAATTGAAGATGTATTAGATTATGGATCTATATTTGGTTTATCCTTCAAGAAGAAGAAATAATTTGGTAATTTGGTATTTGTTTACTTATATTGTGCTCTCTATTTTAATATATTATAATCCCCGCCACATTATACTTATATTATTATTGTTGAACATATAGAAAATTAATACTGGTAAGAATCTTGGACGAGCTGAAATGTGGAAGATCACACATAAGAGAAAAAATGACACATGTGAATGATGAAGTGCTGGAAATTGGGATAAGTGTTTGGACTGCTTTAATGATGATATATTGTACTGCTTCCATACATATCTTCATCATAACCCTGTATACATCAAATCTTCCTCTTGAGTAAGCATCCTGATTACATGCAAAATGCTCATGTTGTTTGGAATCGATGTTGTAGTTGTAGTTGAGTTCAACGGTTTGATAGATATTTTTGAATTGTGGGATCAGTTTACTGTTGTGATAATATATTTTAACAAGAATGTGTTGTTTTTTTGAATTGTGGGATTAGTTTTTCAGCAACCTAGTTTAAGTCTTGGGGTTTATAGGGTTCAAATGACCTGTTCTTGGTTCTGAAATGCTTAATGAAAAGGGGTTTAGTGCTTGATTATGTTTACTGCTGTGATAATATATTTTAACAAGTATATGCTGCTTTTTTGAATTGTGGGATCAGTTTTAACAAGTACTTCTAATGTTTGGATTTCCAATATTCAATGACTTAAATATGACATGTTGCATTATAGATATACACATAAGATAAGGTTATTATTTTTCTAAAAAGTTAGTTAATCAATTGAATAGTAGCTATTATATGTAACCAATTCAATAAGCAAGGTGGGTAAGGGAATAGGTAGGTGGTGACGTAGCTTGGTAAGTCTAATTTTGATACGTTGCTTACAATATTAATTCCCAGTTTAATTGGGTTCATAAGGGATCTAATTTTGACACGTTGCTTACAATATTAATTCCCAGTTTAATTGGGTTCATAAGGGACCACCGACAACACTTACTTACATTCTTCTTCCCTTTAAATTCTGATAGGAAGACATTCTTCTACATTATATATCAAATGGAAATAAATAGGGATATAAATAATAAAGTCTGTGTCAATGCTCCTAACTCGAAGGTAATTATGACTGGTTATGCACAAATAAAGTCTGGGCATGCATTTAGTTTATTTTTGCTCTCTTGAAAAGCTATTTGTCATATTCCAAGGTAGGATTTCACACTGGATTAACATGAGAATTAAGCATTCACTTTGGAAGGTTTGTAAGGACTATTTTAGTTTTTATTCTTTAGTTCTGATATATAATTTACTCAAACAATGCAAAAATCATGTCAAATGATCTGTTCTTGGTTCTGAAATGCTGTGATAATATATTCTAACAAGTATATGTTTTTCTTTTGATTATTTTCAATTTTATCCAGGAACAAATTGATGAATTAATGTTGACAAATCCAAAAGGTGGTTCAGAAATATCTCCAGAAGATCCAATTGGTGTCATATTTGGTAAGGAGCATCCGGGTCGAGTTAGAGGGCTATCATATGGAGCTTGTCCTAGCCTTGCTTTCAAAGGATCCACAACAAGGTTAATTCATATGAACTATGCTTCCTCTAGTTGAACTTCATCAAATATGGAGGACAAGGTAAATCAAATGGAAACTGAGCTTGCAACTGTGAAAAATCAAATGAACACTTTGCTTGCGTATATTGCTTCGAGAAAAGGTGTTCTAGAACATTTTAGTGCAATGACAGCTAATTTGGTTCATGCATCCATCAATGAGGTATTAATATATTTAAATATTTTTTAGTGTCTTTTATTTTATAATTATAAACATTCAATTTCATTAAACTAAAATTATTTATTTATTTCAGGTATCAGATACTGGAAGTGGTGCTCTATCACCTAATCAAATAATAGGATCAAGTGCTGGAAGCAAAACTGATTAGGGATGTGTGTTTTAATTCTAAACTTGATTAGGAATGTATGAACTTTTGAACAATTATATGTTTTCATTTTCAATTATGTATCAACTTTTGAACAATATTATGTATGTTTTAATTTTCAATGAAATGAGTGGATGCTTAAAAGTTTTATACATTATTTCATTTTATTATTATATTCTATTTTTTTATTATGAAAATATATTATGTTTAGTTAATTGTGCAAACTAGATTATAGAAAAAATATAAAAAAGATTATAAAAAAAATTAAAATATATGTATATATATAAAGGATAAAAAAGAGGTGGTTAAAATTTATTTATTTAGAATTAAAATTACGACGGTTAAAAACACCATAATATACCCTATATAATGGCGCTAGAATCTTCTTTAATGAATTAAATTGTGTCAGTTATAACTGACACTATTTACATATAAAAACCGCCACTTTAAACGTAGTGTTAAAGTGGCGGGTGTTGTGGCGGATAGTGTGAAACTGCCACATTAAACTTTGTGGCGGCCAATTCTATGACGGTTAGGGAAACCGCCACACGAGTATATTGTGGCGGTTATAAATGCCACTTTATACAAAAAAAAAAACTGTCAGAATAAACACTGTTTTTTGTAGTGGATGATGAAGATACCAATGATGATCCACCTCCACCTCCATCCAACGATCACCCTCCATGAAGATCTCGAAGACAAACAAGAAAAACACCTTGTGACAAGTCTTCCCATAGATAAATTACTTCTTTTATTGTAAAATTTGTTTTTTATTCTGTATTTTGTAATGAATTTTACTAATTTGTCTATTTGTAATAAATCTCTACTTATCATGATTACTAAAACATTAGCTACCACTCCTATTTATTTCCCAAACGCACAATAACAATTCGGTTTATTCACAATTATCGTTTTCTATATTAAATTAGTTATACCCAAATATGAAACAATACAATATTAAACAATTTTTTTTCCTAAAACATAACTCCAACATAAATTTTATTTATCAAATAACCAAATCAATATATTACATAATTCACTACCATTCAATACATAATTTTAATTTATTCAAAATTGTAATTAAATAATTAATTAAACATTACTATTTACATAAAATTTATTATTATTTTTATATTAACTAATATTTTATATACATATATATATATATATATATTAATATTTCTTATTTGAAAAAACGTACACCTAAAAGATTGACTTACACAATAGTTATGTCTATGTGACACAACTTCACTTTAAACCTATTTACATAGAAGTCGTGCAAAAGTGACATGACTTTAGGATAACATGATTTGAAGGAAAGTCGTATTGTTTAGCCACCATTTTACTTAACAAAAAAAAAATTCACTAATCAAAATTATGTTAGGTTGACACGACTTTATTCAAAAAAGTAAAATCATGCAACCTTGACACGACTTTATTTTAACATGGCAAAAATTGTGTCACCATGATATGACTTTCTCATATTGAGGTTTTCCACGCACACAACTAATCCTAATTTGGATTTTTTTTTAAAAGAATTCTATTTTAATAAAAAATGAGTTAAAATGTCCCAATTTGATAAGAAAACTTAGAGCATATATGTAGTCTTTAATGCACTTTTTGTTTCTGAGAAATGAAAAGATTTACTGTATACAAAGAAAACGTGAAATCAAGAGAATAAAAAATAAAAAACACAAAAAACGAGAAGTATTTTGATATTCAGACTTTCTCCGCTTCTTATGAAAGATTTGGGAAGAAAATTGTAAATATATATTTTTATAATTAATTATTTGTAATTTACTTTCTTACCCTTTTTTATTTTAAAATCAAATTATTACTAACTTTATTTAAAATAAAATTACATAATTAAATATAATATAATAAAAAAATAATATAATATAATATGATAAAATAAAATAAAATTTAAAATTTAAAATATTAAATGTTAAATAAATTTATGCTAGAAAAATATAATAATTATTAATTATAATAATAATTATAAATTATAATTACAAATAATAATAGTAATAATAATAATAATAAATAATCAATTTATACTAAAAAATAAATTTATATAATAATTATATTAATTATAAAAAAATAAAGATAAAAATAATAATGTTATTTAATATAAAAATAAGTTTTTATCAAATACTTAAATGTTTTTTTTTATCAAATTTTATATATTTTTGTATTTTTTTAAGTTAATATTTCAATCACTAGAAATAATATTTTAACTAAAAATAATTATAATTTATTGATAAATTAATCAAATTAATTTTTTAACAATTTTTAAATATAAAGATAATTTTGTCAACTTAAATTTTTAATTATATTTATCACATTACTCACAAATTTTTACAAACTTTCCCACACTTCTTATTCTATTTGTCTTAATTCAAACAACTTCACTTTTTTTTTTCACACTTTCTCTATAAATCATCTCAAATTTACTCTCTAATTCATATAAAACTTAAGTGACTTCTAGCATAATCTTTACAATTCTCCAATTTATAGAAACCTACAGCATGTGTAGTCTTTAAGGTGACATTTAATTGTGCAAAAGTGATCTAAATATAATTTGATAAATGATTAAAATCTCCAACCCTACTCTAAGCTAAGGTGTGGTGTCTCTATCATAGCATATGACTGTGGAAGTACATTAATACTACGTCATGGAACATATCCTATTTAAAAATTCCTTAATCAGTTCCATATACGTAGGGACCCTAATTAAGATTTCTAAAACCATGTTTGTGTGTCTCTTCTTTCACCATGAACCTGGTTTAACCTCTGTCCGTGTGGGTAGCTTATGTAGCGGGTCGTCCCATGTTGACATGGTCAGTTTCCATGTGCACTTGAATGGGTTTATGGCTCCCACACTCTTTATTTGTTGTTTATTATTATTACATCACTAGTTTCCTCCTCCTCTTCTTCCTTTTTCTTCTTAAATAAAATAAAGTTAAAAAATTTCTTCACTCTACTTTCCCACACTTTATTCTTTAATTAATTAATACATAATATATAGTCTCAATCCTTTTCGTGGATCATGATTCTGTCTGCAGATCAAGTGTAACCTTCTGTGCCCATACTCATTGTAATTAATTATTATTAATTAAACCAAAACTCATTTTCCACTATGATTTTCATATATATAAAGAGAGATAGAGAGAGAGAGAGGATTTTAGTTTTTACTTGAGGGCTTGGTGATTGGTTCTTTTCCATGTTCCCCTTTCCGGGGATTCTTCTCTATTCCCCATGAATTTTCAAAATATCTTTTTGGGCTTTGGGCTTTGCTTTCTTTTGTGGTCACTCTCTCTTTCTCTCTCTATATCTCAAGCATGTGGGTTCCATGCTTCTGCCTCCGAAGGAAATGTGAAACATCACCCTGCTGAGTTTTTGATCTCCGGGCCTGACTTTTTGAGATGTGGTTTCTGAGCTTCAGAACACACTGCAGAGCATGTTTAGTTTAGTTCTCTGTTACATGTCAGCATATCCATTCATTTCCTCTGCAAATCCGGCTTCTTCCAATGGCTCCCTTCTAGGGTTCTCTTCCATCTGATTTCACTCTGCCAAGGTGGAGCCTCATAACTGGCTCATGAAGAATTTAACTTGAGAACATCTTCCCATTATTGTAGAAGAAAAAGAACAAAAATGGAATCTGGAGTTAGGTTCTACTCAGTTGATGAGTTCAGATTGGACCCCAAATGGCTGATTGATCCTAAGCATCTCTTTGTTGGGCCACAGATTGGAGAGGGAGCTCATGCTAAAGTCTATGAGGGAAAGTAAGTTCATATCTTCAAACCCCATTTCCTATTTCCTCTCCACAAGGTTAAATTTTTTATCTTTATTTATTAGTAAATTGCATATCTGATTCCTGGATGTCATTTGCTTATGGATTTGTAATTATTGATTGTGTGTGTTATTTACTGATTTGTAAAGCTTCATGTTTTATAGTTTACTGTGTTGATTGGGATAATTTTACTTCTTAATTTGGACTTGGGTTGACCTTCAGCTTCATTTCCTGCAACAATCACTAATGGACCTGAATTATGCTTCTGTGATCGGACTAATTACTTTGAATTTTTTCATGAAGTTTCCAGTTTTGTCAATCAGCTTCTAATTCTTTTGCTGGGCTGCTTCAGATATAAAAACCAAACTGTTGCTATTAAAATTGTACACAAGGGAGAAACTGCGGATGATATCGCCAAGAGAGAAGGGCGTTTTGCTAGGGAGGTGGCAATGCTGTCTAGAGTGCAACATAAGAACTTGGTGAAGGTGGGAATTTGGTTTAGGCTTTCGCTGATTCTTATTCTTGTGTCTGGTATATGTTGTTGAAGCAAAGAGATATGTGCAATATACAAAAACTACTTTATATGCCAAGTTTCGAACTAGTGATGATAAATATTGCCACTCTGTTTCTCAACAGTTTATTGGTGCTTGTAAGGAGCCAGTAATGGTGATAGTCACTGAGCTGCTATTAGGAGGAACATTGCGTAAGTATTTGCTTAACATGCGTCCCAAATGCTTGGATAGACATGTTGCCATTGGTTTTGCACTTGATATTGCACGTGCTATGGAGTGCCTGCATTCCCATGGGATCATCCACCGTGATCTCAAACCTGGTAATAATTTGCTTTGCTTTCTTTTAATAAACTAAAGTCAGATCCAGTAGATGTTTGCTTGTATGCATTGTAGTTTAAGTTAATTTGCATTTCTGGGAAAATTCATGACTGGTGTTGCAAATGTATTCTTTGTTTTATTTGCGTGTGGCCTGGCCCTAATGTGTGTTTTTCAAATCTATTTTTATTATTCTTCTCCTTTTATATGTATAGAATTTATGTTCAAAAGAATATCACATGATGGTTTGGTTTCAAATCCTCATTTTCCCAACCGTTATTTTCACTTCTCTCCATTTACTGTTAATTGGATGCCTCTATCAAATACGTCTTCCTTTCTTCATAACTGATCCGTAAGTCAGATAGTTTTTATTGGAAGAAAAATTAACATAATCAAATAACTGGTGAATATTTGTTACCATCAGTTTTTAAGGTTGCTAAGTATGTTCGTTATGAGAGATAGAGTTGAAATAAAATGAATGTTCACTTAGGTTGTTACATCTTAAAGAGCAGTCAAAGTAAGAGCAGTCAAAGTGAACGTGACACTACTTTGAAGACTGTATTTTTCTCATCGTGTATGTTTGTGTTTTACTGGCACTGAATTGATCAGTAGTTATGTACATATGCAATATGACTTCAAATCTTCATTGGGATTTAAGATTTAAATTAAGTTACAATTGTTTCAACACTATGATATACGATGACGATTGCTAGGAATTGTTCACTTATTCTATCTAAGCACTATGCTTATTTCCAATTTTCCCCACCCTCTTCAAATACTGTAACATCTGCTGTGTTTAAGTTCGATGATGTAATTTTAAAATTTATACTGAAATGAACAAGCTTTAATTGGTTCTTTGTTTCTAAACACACTTTTTTTCTGTGTTCCAATGTAGAATGACTAGCTCATTGATAATATAACCTCAACATTTCCTTTAATGGGAGTTGGACTAATGGACTGTTTTTTTATGTATTGTTAACCTTGGGATTAAGTTATACATTAGTGTTTGTTTGAGACACTTGCAAAAATTAGATGATTTTAATAATCAATAATATGTATAATTGATTATAGAAAAAATTATTTTTTGTTTGGCTTAGTTTGTTAAAAAGTGATTTTAACATATTTAATACATCTGGATGAGTAAAAAAAATCAGATTTTACAGAAGAAAAAAAGTATGGTTGATGGTAATTGGGAAATTAGGTGTTGGGAAGTAATCACAAGTTACAAATTTTCAGATTTACGAAAATAACTTTTTTTTTTAAGGAAAATCCTTACTATATTTCAGCAGATGTCCCAAACATCCAGCTTATTTTAGAAACAACTTATTTTGTATAAAAAAAACATCTGAAACTTTACCAAATATGCTATAATATACATTCACTATTTTAATGATACCATCCCAAAAATGCCCTTCAATTAATTGAAATTTTATTTTTAATGATTTTTTTATTCTTGATATCAAGTTCCAATTAATGACCCATTATGGAAAAACTTATTTTTTAACTATGATTACTAGAATACTAAAATGATATTTATTATATTTCTTAATTAGTGCAAAAATTAGTTAAGTTTGCTTATATTTTGAGTCAAAGGAAGTATGTAGCAGCACTGTTCATGTAGTTGTGTGAAAACATTTCTTAATTTCCATGGCAATACGAAATAGCATTTTTATTCATCTTTTGCTATTAGTTGTTAAGCTAGTATCCTTTTATAAATTGTAAAACTTTTCATAGTGCAGAACATCTACATATTGAATATTATGAAGATCCTTTTATTTTCCTCTATATAGATAACTTGCTGTTGACTGAAGACCAGAAAACAGTGAAGCTAGCAGATTTTGGTTTAGCAAGAGAAGAGTCATTAACCGAGATGATGACTGCTGAAACAGGAACCTACCGCTGGATGGCTCCAGAGGTATATTGATTAATAGATGCTCTCTGTCCTCCCTCCATATTTATGAGCATCTATGACTGATTACAGTGACAAAAATTGCAGTTGTATAGTACTGTTACATTGAGGCAAGGGGAGAAAAAGCATTACAACCATAAAGTTGATGCTTATAGTTTTGCAATTGTGTTGTGGGAGCTCTTACACAACAAAGTTCCTTTTGAAGGCATGTCAAACCTTCAAGCCGCATATGCTGCAGCCTTTAAGGTTAAAACATCATGTGCCTGTTACATCTTTTTATATAATATTATTTGTCTTGTACTACATATAGTTGCTAACTTAAAATGCTTCTTTTGGTTTCAGAATGTAAGGCCAAGTGCAGAGAATCTTCCTGAGGAATTGGCTCTAATTCTTACTTCATGCTGGCAAGAGGACCCAAATGCCAGACCCAACTTCACCCAGATAATCCAAATGCTCCTAAATTATCTTTACACTGTTGCACCTCCTGAACCCATGATTCCTTCAAGAATATTCAGTTCTGAGAACACTGTCTTGCCGCCAGAGTCTCCCGGAACTAGCTCCTTAATGGCAAAACGTGATGACACAGGCGATACACCAAGAGCAAAGGACGAAGTCAAGCCTAATGGTTTTCTTTGCTGCTTTAGTCAGTGTTATTAACTTGAAATCAAGTCTGAGTTTAAAATGACAAAAAAATGTTAGATAGAATCTAGTCCAAAGTGATCCTTTTGACAACTGGGTAAATGTTTAGATAAAAATACCTTTGCAATTCCAGTAAAATTTAGTTCTTTTTTCTGCAATCCCACTTGGCATGTTTTTTCATCTCACCTAGATGTATGCATAGGACATCAGTCTGTTGAAGCTAACTAGTCATACAGCATTGTTCAGATTTGCCACTAGAGTTTATCCATCATGGACTATATGTGGAATTTTGGTTCTTGCCAACCCAAAGGATACAGTAGACACATGAAGTTATCAGCTTTTGTTTCTTGCATTCATATTGCAGCCAACGAAAGCAATGGTTGGACAAAATGATCAAAACTAAAGTATTTTGATAGCCATTGATTGGTTTCACCTGTTTGATGATTTCTATTTTCTCTTAACCAAAGTCAAGGGATCTAGAATTTTTTTCACAATTGGATCTCAAAGTTAGTGCTTTGGTCTACTTCATAGATAATGGTGTTTTTTCATGCACCCGATCAAAGTTCTTCCTTCAACCCATCAAATAGGTGAAATAACCAAATGTCCTATCTAATTCATTCTTGTCAAGAGAATTCATTCTTATGAAGAAAACTCTTTTTGGAACACAAGGGAAATTAATTTGGAAAACACATCCTGTTATATATTTTATGGAAAGTTTATCTTGGAAATCCATCTCTAGAAAATATTTTCTGAAAAACGTTTTCTAGAATACATTTCATAAATTATGGAAAAGAAGTTCTGAAAAAACATATGAAAAAGATAATCCAGAAGGCAATTAAAAAATGGGTAAAAATAACAATGTTCTTTTACAATATAAGACGTTTGGGTTCACCATCAAGAATTGAAGGAACATGAAGCCTCATGTTTGTTTTCATTGATATTTCTCAATTGACTCTTATTTGATGGTGCCACTTTTGTTTGCATGATATGGTCTAGGGCGAGTTGACTCTCACCACCAAAGAATTATAAATTCTTAAATTATTTGGCATTTTTGTGTGGAAATGTTAGCAGAGAAAGGGTGACAAGAGCTGGTGAGAAGAAAGGTGGTCAAAATGAGGGGATAAAAGTGTCTTTTTGTGTGACAAGAAAATTAACCTAATTTAATTTGTGCAAATATTTTAAGTCAACTATTTAGAATTTGTCTTGAACGGGAATAAGTGTGTTCTTATTAACAATAATCACTAGTGCATAAATGACATTTTACACTGATTTTAGGAAGTATTCTAAATCGATCCTGCTACCGGTATAGATGTGGGCATTATAAAATGTCAATTATATATAACACCAGTTACCGGTGTTATATACAGTCCTATATTACACTGGTTACTCGAGCCAACCACTGTAATATAGGAACTTAAAATATGTAGTGGGTAAGACATATTACACCAGTTGGCTAGAGTAACCGGTGTAATATGGATCAGTTTTGAATTATGAATAAGGCCACATATTACACTGGTTAAGGTCATATCCGGTATAAAATGTGCCTCTAGGGCACATTTTTGAGTGATTTGAGCCCCCATATTACATTGATTATGGTCATAACCGATGTAAAAAGTATCCGTTTTTTTTTTTATAAATTTAATAAATTGTGCTTTTTCCAAAATTTATAAACCTGTAAATATAATAAAACCAGAATACCAACTATATTGATTTGTATATGTAGAGAAATATAAACATATGCTATTGAAACTAATCAAAATTGTATAATTTACATCTAATGAAAATGTACATATGTAAGAAAGTTACAATCATTGCATGTTTTGATTCCTAACTTGTAGAAAGTACTTGGTCCATTCTTGACGGATTTCTTCAAGACTTTGTGTGCTTAGTGGTTCGGAATCTTCAAAAAGTTGAGAAATGTAAGAGTATATTAGTGTTCATACTATATCCATAATGAGAAGTTAGAACATTTAAAATCACATAATACCTGCTCCCAAGAGTCTATAATCCTCACACATGCTATGGTTCACATCCAATGCATCACATAATAACCACATTCAAAGTTTCCTTGTTGCTTATTGCACTATTATGAAATATAAGTAACAATTAATTTAATTGAACTAAAAAAATTAAAACTTAATAGTTTTAATGAAGAAGTGAACATATACCTTAGGATAAATCCAATGTAGATTTTGTAATGATGAAGTGGATTTACCCCCTAAGACACTGTATACATTGATTGCACTAAAACGAGAAAAATCATTAGTAATTCACAATAAATTATATAATTTAAAACCATGCTTTGAATACCACATGATATAAGTTGATTTTAGGATTGCACATTTTATGGGTTAATCTTTTGTTTATGCATTTTAAGATTAGCACAATATGGTGAGAAACTCAAAGAAGATTCTCATTGGACACGAACTTAACCAAGTGATTAAGTAAGTGTAAAGGTTCACTTCTAGAGGGCAAAAGAAAAACACGATTATATGGTGATGATGATGAAGAGGTGCGAAATTAAAGCATATAATGGAAAGCAACAAGATGGAAAAACCAAAAATAGGAAAAGAAGAACACAAGAATATAAGAGGAATAGAAATGGTGCAAGGAAGGAAGAGATGAAGAGATAGATAACGGAAAGCAACAAGATGGAAAAACCAAAAAAAAGGAAAAGAAGAACACAAGAATATAAGAGGAATATAAATGGCGCAAGGAAGGAAGAGATGAAGAGATAGAGGAAGCTTATGGATGATGATAGAGGTCACGCCACTTGGAGTGGTGGGAAACTCTAAGATGAGTCGTGAAGAGCCGCCACTTGAAGTGCACAAATACCCAAGATAAGACCCAAAAAGGAGAGCACTCAAGACTCACTCAACACTTTGACAGAGTTTCTTTTCTATTCAAAATTCAAGGTGTGTAAAAATACATGAGGCAAGACACCCTTTATATAGGAGAGAGTGACTTGAGGAGCAAGATTGAAAGGGTAGGGGTGTCATTTGTGAGAAACCTTCTAGAAGGTAGGTCAAAGAAACACTAGACCTAGGTATGTCATGAAGGTGGGCTTGGCATAAGCCCAAATTACTAAGCACACCCTACTCAAATTACTGAGCACACCCTACTCTGGCTTATTCTTCTATTTGGACCCCCAAAGTGAGCCCAATTTATTTACATAAACTTGTCTTTTAAAAAGAACAAAAGAAAGAAAATTTGATGCTCTGACCTATGTCCAGTTCTTCTGCTGAGGTCTTTCTAAAGTTTGGTGGGGCCTTGTCTTGGATGCTGAGATGACTGACTTAATTGTGAATTTTCTATTGTGTCCTTAGTCATTTGTTTGTCGAGATGGTTTGTATCAATTCTTCAGATGAAGAATCAACTTGTTGAATTCATCCAATTGTTTGCTAATTGTCTCTTTATTACTTATCTTATATGAGTACAACACTTCAAATACATATGGTTCACCAGAGGTTTTGTCATGCACAATCTCTCAAGCTTTGTACATAGTCGCTTTGATATTTGCATCAACACCTAGTCACTAAGGCTAAGAACAATCGTGTTGTGAGGTTTCTCCAACAACGCTTTCTTGTCCTTCTTTGTCATGGCTATCAAGCTTGAATTCTCCTTCCAAAGCTTCAATGAGGTCATGTTGAAACAAAAGAGCACTCATCTTCAACTGTCATAATCTGAAATCATTCAACCCAGTGAATTTCTCAACCTCCTACTTTGTAGAAGTCATCATGATTGAATTCCACATTCATTGCACTAGTTTGTTGCGGAATAACTCAAAATAAATTCACTATAGAACTGTCTACCACAGAAATAATAAAATGATAACAGAGAATCTGTAAAAGAAAATAGTTAGAATGAAATGAAGGAAGGGCAAGGAAGTATCATTAAAAAAAAATAACATGGTTTAATTGAAGAGATAAAGAATTAAGATCTACGTCCACGACAAAATTTATTACCAAACATATATTACAACTCATTTTTTTTTTCTCTCAATGAACTCTCACTCAACTAATAGTTTTATCTTACATAGTTGAACAACAACTCAGTTGACAAAACTGCTAATACAGGTTCCTAATTATAAAATACCGATATTGTAACTAACTTTCATAAATTATGTCTTAACTAGAAAAGAAGACACATGAAAATTTCTTCCACTGAGATTGAAACATTACTTAGGTAGACTCTTCAAATGATACAAGTTGAAAATAAAGTTAAAATTTAATGCAGGTAGACCACCTATGCCACAAGATGTTAGAGTGGAAACAAACACTGATGATTATACATACACAAGAACCATTAGATGATTCCAACCCCTTCAAACAATCTAAAGCTCTCTCAGACAATCTAAGAACATTAATGCAATTTTACTAAGTCAATCCTTACACTTCATATAACCAACCAATGTATAAATGTATACCTTTACACATACACACACATACATACATACATATATATATATATATATATACATATATATATATATATATATATATATATATATATATATATATATAAAACAACTCTTTAATCCACATAACGTAAATAAAGAATAACAAAAATGAAAAAATAACAATAAACCATATAAATATCTATAAAATCTAGGATTCTATTTAGGTCATGTTTTTTCAAACAGACATAAACTTTTATATCTATTTTGTTTTTATATTCAAAAGTTGGTGAATGAATAATGACCCTGACATTTTATCATTTTAGTTTAATTTTTTCAGTACAAACTTTAGCAAAAAGGAAATGAAATAAAAACATAAAATATTTTCTCAAAGCAAAGTAACTCTTTGAGAAATAGGAAAATTATAGTAGCGGATCATTAATACTTGTTTGTATTAGAAAGTGAATTTGAGGAGGAAAGTGAGGATATTTTGATTAAATTAAATAAAATTAAAAAAAAATTATGAAAGTTTGTGAGTTGAGTGTGATTAAAATTGTATTTTTTTTAATTAATAAAAAATATAAAATTACAAATTTACTATTTGTATTCAAAAAATAATTTTAAAAAAATATGATTTATTTATTTATACATTTTAATTGTTTGTAATTAAAATAATGTTTACTGTATAAAAACTCACTTTAAAAAAATATGAATTATGTCAAATTTTCAAATAACAAAAATTTGTTAGAAATTATATTATTTCAATCCAGAATAAGATTTTAATACTTGTGATTGTAAAAGATATTTTCCAAAATTTGAAAATATAATAAAATTTTAATATTTTTATTTTAATTTAAAATAAAATTTAATATAAAGAGTAATTTTATATTGCATTTAAATAATAATATTATTTTTTTATTTAATTTTTATAATTAATATTATTAAAATTATATAAATTCATCTTTTTATTATAAATATTATTAATTATTTTTATATATTATAATTATAGATTATTATTATTTATTTTTATTAATAATAATATTAAATATTTTTATTACATAAATTTATTTAATATTTTTATTTTTATTATAGATACATATAAAAACTATTTTTACAAAATATATATATATATATATATTATTTTTATTGTTATTATTTTTATTGTTATTATAATTATTGTTAACTTTTTCATTTATATTTTTATTATTATTATTTTAAAATATTATTTTAATTATTAATATTATTTTTAAGATTATTATTTATTATTTTATTATTTTTATATATTATTACTATTTAAATATTATTATTATGATTATATAATGTTTACATTTATATTATTATTATTATTATTTATATTACATAATATTGTAATAATTTATTATATATAATTAATTATGTTATAAAATATAAAATAATCGATTATATAAAAGTTTATAAAAACGTAAACAAATTAGTTAAAAAAAGTAATTGACAGATAAATAAAGATGCTAAATGTAAGTGATTAGTAAAAGTTGAAAAATGCTAAATAAAGATGCTAAATGCTAAATACAAGCTTAAAAAAAAGTAAATTGAAGAGCATCAAAGATGGGTGGAATAAATTTTGCTCGAAAACAAATGCCTTTTTTAAATTAAGGAAACAAGAAAAGAAAAGAAATGATAAATATACAAAAGAATAAGATAATGAAAACAAACTAGGTTTTGGAAGGTGTATTACACTAATGTTGCAACAGGTTTTGTGATGTTTTTGGCTAAGAAAGAAGATGTCGGAATCTAAGTTCATTTGTGGAAGCTTTGTCTTTGAATAATAAATATATAATTACATTTTATAAGTTTAATTTTAATTTAAACTTTTGTGATAACTGAAGTTAATGATTAAAAAATCCTTAAAATGAGAAATTTGAATTGAATTAGAGGAGGTGAAGGGTTGAGGATGTGAGTGGTGAGAGGAAGATGTGAAAGGTAACAGTGATTAAAGATGCTAATGGAGACATTGAGAAGAGGACAAGAGAGATGATTGTGATTGGAAGAGTGTTCCAAAGTAGTGGTGATTGAAGATCATAGGTGGTTGGATGATACCAATGATAAGGATGCTCCATGGATAGTCCAAAACAGCAATGGTAAGAAGAAATTGACAACAGTAGTGATAGCAGAATATCAATCATGGATGATGATGCTATTAATGATAATGACCAAAACCAAAAACACCGGTAGCATTTTCTTTTAATAATTTTTTTCTTTTTTATCTATTGTTCTCAATATCTTATATAATTTAATGGGTTGGTCTTTATTGAGAGGTAGGAACTGAAGGGTATAAATGGAAGGAAACTAATAGAAATAGAGTGAAAATTGAGTATTATTTAAATTAATAATAAAATAATTAAAAAGAAAATAAGAATAAAAAGTTTATAAATGGTAAGATCAATACGGTAATATATATATATATATATATATATATATATATATATATAAATTTGGTGATTTAAATAATCATCAAAAGTATCTTTTTAATATTTAAGCAAAGTTACTTGTTTTAAAATTAGTTTTAGAAGAAATATATCTAAATAAAATACGTTTTTATTATAAGTAATCATAATAATAAAATAATTAATTATACATGAAATTAAAAATTAGAATAATTTAATTTAAATAAACATTAACCAATTTTATAAAAAAAAAAATTAGTTGTTATATTGACTAAATTAGAGTCTATTTTAGAGACTAAAAATATTTTTAATTTCTAAATTAGTTTTTATTATTGTTAAATAGTTTCTAAATTAGTATCTAATTAGCTACCAAGGTTTTAACTACCAATTATTTAGATTCTAAATTTAGTTGCAAAAACATTAGTAGCTAATTAGATACCAATTTAGAAAGTATTTAACAATAATAGAAACTAACTTAAAAACCAAAAAAAAAAAAAAATAGTTTCTAAAATGGTCTCTAATTTAGTCAATATAGCAACTAATTATTTTTAGTCTCTAAAATTAATTTTTATTTAATGATTTTCTTGTAGTATTAGGTTACAAGTAAAAGAGTCTAAGTATGTCAAACTAGATAATTGAACTCAAGAAAATGCATTTGAGGAAATTTCTCATACTTCATTTAAATTAGCTCCCAAATACAGACACATCTTTCTTCTTTGCAAATCTGTCTCTTCTCTTTAATTCCACCACCACAGTAAATTTGTAGAAGCAAATAAATCGTTAGCTTAGAGACTAAATATCATAATTTAAACAACAAATATTATATCAAGAAGTTCAACGGTCTACTTAATGTCATTCTAATCACTCATCTACCCTAAGGTGTTATATGCACTAGTGCAAACTGTAGAAACAAACACGGTTTATTTAGTGCGGCTTTGCGCTCAGACGCTTTCATTAAAAATGCGGTGGCATTTTTGAAATTAAGTTCATTTACAAAAGCGGCTATTTGTAAAACTGCACTTGTAAATCAAAAAACGCTTTCATTTACAAGTGTGGCTATTTGTAAAGTTGCCATTGTAAATCAAAACGTTTGATTTACGAATGCGGCTTTACCTTCAGTCGCCCTTGTAAATCTTTTTTTATCCTAATTTTTAAAGCGCGCCACACTCTTTCATATTTTCTTTCTCCTCTTCGTTTTGCGTTTGCACTGTTCTTGCTCACGTTTGTGCTTCATGTTCATCTCTTCTTCTGCAGCTTCGTTCATTTTGTATTGGTGCCTTTGTAACTTTCTTCGAGCTCTTTTTCTTCTTCTCTAATGGTGTATAAATCTTTTTTTGTTTTTCTCACATTTTGTTCTTGTGTGTTATTTGGTTTGCTCCGTCGTTGCTTCCTTGTCCGCTGTTCACCAACGTTTCCTTCACACTTAAGGTTGGTGGTGTTTTAAAATTTTTGAATTTTTTTTTTATGAGTGGTTGTAATACATTTTGATCAATATAAACAATTTGATTCTTTGAATTTATCTGAATTTATGTATTTGTGTGGCTGGATATATATAATTGAACAGGTTAATTTATATGGGAATAAACATTATTTACAAGGGCGGCTATTTACCATAGCCGCACTTATAAATGGTATTCACAAATACAGCTATACAACCGCATTCTTATCGTTTCGATTGACGAATGTGTGCTCATCAAATGCGGCTATATAGCCACCCTTATAAAAGTAAAATAGCCGCACTCGTTTTGCATTTTTACACTAGTGATGTAGTCACAAATTATTTTGACCATGTTGTTTTAACATAGTCTAGTGCTTCTAAGTCTAATGGTTGTGGATCATTGAAAAACTGAAACATTTAAAAAAAAATTCGGTTAGTCCATAATTAATAAACACTAAATTTCAATTTTTTTGTATTGATGTTTTACCTAATCCAAACCTCTATCAATTCCAGCTCGCACAATGGTTGACATCCACTGCATCACATAGTAACCACATTCATAACTTCCATATTGCTTATTACACTACAAGTCAAAATAAATGTTATTAGATGGATCAATGACACACATTGAAGTGAGTGAACAAAATTACTTTAAATACCTTAAAGGTGCATCCAAATGATCTTTTTTGGTCTTATACTTGGTCTACCACTCAATATGTTATATCCAGAATAAGCACTGAAATAACAAGATTTCATGTTACTGTAAGGACCTGTAAAATTAAATTGGGATAAAAGGAATATATTTTAAATGAATTCTAAGTATGTTTTTATTTAAAATAAAAAGGAAGGAAAGTGTAGCTTAGAAGACTATGAGATCGCCTGGTTAGTACATAATCGCCTGTCGCCTAGATTACACATGAACGCCAATCGCCTATAGTGTACATGATCGCCAATCGCCTATGGTGCACATGATCGCCGAAAGTGCACTCAGTATGTGGTTAGGATACTGGATCAACCATAGTGGGTTCCAAAAACCACGCGTATCAAGTTGTGGGTTAAGCCTTAGATACGCTGTGCATGCGAAGCTCTATGCTTGAGCATAAGAAATCGTCCTTAGTGTTGCATGCATGGGTGCACGAGGAGTAGTGCTGATCTACTCTTGGAAATGTGAAGCTACCGACGTCACCAAGTCATGTGGAGATGATACCTTGGACGTAACATAATGGGATGAAGAACTTTCAACAAGGCGTGGCGATGTGTCGTCGGGCATCGCCGGGCGCGAGGAATGCGGGCATCGCCGGGCGTGAGGCATGCGGGCATCCCCAGGGCGCAAGGCATGCGGGCATCGTCGGGCGCGAGGCATGCGGGCATCGCCGGGCGCGAGGCATGCGGGCATCGCCAGGCGCGAGGCATGCGGGCATCACCAGGGCGCGAGGCATGCGGGCATCGCCGGGCGCGAGGCTTGCGGGCATCACCAAGGCGCGAGGCATGCGGTCATCGCCAGGGCGAGACATCGGTCGTCTCCCAGGGAGAGACATCGGTCGTTCGCCAGGATGAGGCATCGGTGGATAGTCATCGCGCGAGCGGTCATCGGTGGAAGGTTATCGCGCGATGTCGAGTTTCACACAGATAAGGTGGGACCCAGGCTCCCAGCATGAAACGTCCTGCACGCGCGACACGTAGACAAAAAGGGTAGTTCAGAATAGTGACATCAGAGTGTTGGCCTGCGCAGAGGCACGCGTAGTCGTACTGTTTAGGGAAGCGTACACGCAAACTTCCCTGTAGAGTGGGTGGTGGCAGCGGCTTTTGTGGACAAGTTGGTTTAGATTCAAAAACCCACTTCTGAGAGGCAAAGAACGTTGCAGTGGTTCAAGAGTGAAAGAGTGAGTTTACCTTCATCCTTCTCTTTTCTCTCCTCCGCGCTGCGATTCAGGCATCCTCAAGCACCAGTACAACGAGCGACGACTGCCCTTAGAGCACCTGGGAGGTTCTCTGCAAGTTCTCCAAACCAGACGCTAAAACAGAGCTAAGGCATCTTTAAGCTTCGGTGGGTTTTGGAGCTCTTGGTGTTTTGCGCAAGTCCAGGTAAGGGAAGCTAGCATTTTCGTTTATAAAAACGTTAGGCGAGTACGTTCTGAAGTGAGGGCGACGTGGTCGCCGGTTTTCATATTCTTTTCACGATGCTCTGTTTTTATGTGTGGGGCAACGTGATCGCCGGTTTTAATGCTGTTTTCGAAATCCCCTGTTTTAGTGTCGTTTGAAAATGTTTGAGATTAAAATGTGATATTCGAAAATCTGAACCTTGGAATGATTGTTGCTGTGATTGGAATAGTTCATTTAAGTTTTATATGATGTGTTGAATGTTGTGAATGTGGGATCAAGGCATAGTATTTTCAGGAAAGAAAATACCGTGTAAGATCGTGTAGGATGTGCATTGATCGGTGATTTCTATAATGAGATATCCTGACTCTCCTGAGATAATGAAATCATATAGATGAAGTTATTCAGGCGTTGAGAGTCGATGGAGGTTCATACGTATGGGTAAGTTGTTTGAAAGATAACTACTTGACCTGTGGTGTGGATTCACCCTGTCATACTAGGAGAGTGATGAGATTGAGATTGAGATTATGTTAATGCGCATAGCTGTGGAAACTTTACAGCAGTGTAGTATGACAGGTGCAGATCTCTGAGTCTAGTCAATGCACGTGTCTTCCGGAAGTAGTGTCAAGTGTCTGTGTGTGATGAGTCAGTGGAAGTCTGACGTGAGAAATGAGAAACATTGAAATGGATAGACACTTGATGAATTATGTGAATTGAACGACTCTTGAGGAAATTGTGAAATGTGTGATTACTTGATGGTCATGTGAAGGGAATGAGAAAATTGATAGTTTTTACGTGGGTGTCTTAATTTTGTTTTATCTTGATTTTAAAGTTTCATATCTAAATTCTCTTTCAAATATCTAGCTTACCCTGTGTTTTGGTGTTGTGTTTGGCTTTTTCTTAAACCTGTGATGATCGTGTATAATTTACACGGGAGCAGATGATGTTGCAGGAAGTAGAGCTTCTCAGTGAGTGGTCGTCGGAAGGAGATCGCCTGTTTCTGTTTCTGTTAGGCGATCACCCTTTTTTTCTGTTTTCTGATAGGAGATCGCCTTTTCTGTTAGGAGATCGCCTTTTCTGTTAGGAGATCGCCTGTTTTTCTATTTTGCTGTATTTTGTTTAAGTTTTGGAAAATTGACTGGTTGTGTATTAAACTCCCTGTGAGGAGAAATTTCATTATATATATATATATATATATATATATATATATATATATATATATATATATATATATATATATACATATGTTCACTTCAATATTATTGTTTTACCTTTATCTCATTTTATAATTATGAAAAAAATTTGGCAAGATGTTACAGTTACAACACATAACATTATGCAATGTAGAAGGAATAATAGATGTTAAATGGAATTGTCTAACCAATATACTATTTGTTTAAAATAGTTAGGAGATTTCTTATGCAACGAGAAAAACCATGCAACGGTGTGATCTTGAACATGTATGATCAATAGTTGTCAATGATGCCTACATAAAAAAAAAAAATAGTTAGTCTCTCTTATTTCAATAATTTAGTATAACTTATTTCAATGAAAATAGACTTACTCGTGGATGTACGGAGTAATATACATTTGTTTTCTTCCCTTCTTTGAGGAAGTGGTAATGTATGTTTGTGTTTCTGATTTTTTTGTTACTTAGTGGATGAATAACTTGAGGGTCTAAAAACTCATATGTATCTTGTTTTCCCTCCTTCAATCATAATTCATAATTACCAAATTGAGCAAAATAAATATAAATGGTACAAAAAAAATTTTAAAAATTGTCGAAGGTCGGACACCCTCGGACTCAATCTCAATGTGTTTAAAAATAAATTCATTATCAAATTAACTAAATACAACAACAAACTAAACAATTATTAAAACAATAACATCAAATTTAAAGTCGTCGAAGTTTGATTGCAGAAACCTACGAGTAGGAAACGCTTTCACGGCAGGATCACGATAGTGTCGAGAGAGTGGGTAATATTGTACATGTTGGGGGCGCAAGAGCGCAGGGGAGGGGGAGAGGTGTAGGAAGCACGGGGAGCGGTGGAAGTTGGCGCAGGAGGTGTAGGACAATGCAGACGATGCGGGAGGTTTGGGACGACATTCAGGATCAGGGGCTACACAGGTACGATTGGTCAGGTGGGGACGGTGCAAGCAAGAAGCGAGGAAGAGGAGTTTCACGCAGAAAGAAGAGGAAGTTGTCTCGACAATTTAATTTAACGAGACTTTTAACAATGGTTGTTTAGTAATTGTCGTTGTTTCCTGCAACACATTACTTTTAACGACGGTTGCTCAGTAATTGTTTCCATTATTTTAACGATGGTTGGTTTACAATTGTCGTGGTTTCTCAAAATGTTACTTTTGACGACAGTTCTGCCATCTACCATCATTAAAAATGTTCATTTAATTATGAGAATACTATCGTATTTTTTTCCCTAACGCTTTTGTATGAACCATCATTATTTATAGTTTTCGTTAAAATATTTTGTACTAGTGAACAGTTCATATTCCATTAGTCAAAAAGAAAAAGCATATTACAGTAGAAAACATCAATTTTTACTCAAGTTTCAATAAGAAATTTTGATCAGTTCTAGGTTGGAAATATAGTTTGGGAGTTTCATATTTTTATGAATACAATATGAAATTCATAAATTTTATTAAATAAAATTAATATAAATAGATTAATAAATGTAGACATTTCAAAATTTATCATATAATTCTAAATTATTATTAGTATTTAAAATATTTATAGGATGGGAAAGGGTTCTAAAGGTTGAAGGCAAATGGGAAATATAAATGGTGATGGCAATTGTGTATGCTTCATGTTTATTTGCTAAAAAAAAGGATATGGGAAGGATTAAGTTAAATAATATCTACACATTTGATTAAGAAATGGTGTCTAGTTGGGGATTTTAACATTATAAGAAGAGAAGAGGAAAGAAAAGCTTTAGTAAGTCATGGTAGTAGCAAGAGAAGCAATCCATAAAAGTTTGATCTTTCATGCAGAGACAAAACGAATGAATTATAAAGAAGAAAATAAAGAAAGTAAGAAATTGTGATGCTTTATTTTATGAATGTTTTCTAGTGTGAAGGTTCAGGATTTCTCCTTGAAGCATGTATCTATTTATAAGTTTCTTTGTTCCATGAATTTCGGAATTATATTTTGTCTCAGATATTTTTTGTTTTTATTTCTTAGTTTTCAACTTTTTAGAATTCTTTGGTTTTTGTCCAATTCTATTGCAAATTCTATTTCTTCTTATTTTTCTATATAATTAGCTTCTAATTCTGTTTCTGAGATATTGTAGATTTTATTCTTTAGTTCTGTAACTTAGATTTTGTTTCTCGTTTTGATTAAGAGAAGCAACTTGGGCCTTCATTTCTCAGGCCCACTCGCATCAGTAGACTCTTCTATTAGATTTGTGCATTAGATGCTTCTATCAGATGGTCTAGCCTAAGATGTTCACATAAGATGCTTACTGCATCTTTGTGTTGATTGAACTTGATGTTGCTTAGCTACTTTATTCAATTAAGGCTTAGCATATGAGTTGTTGGACTGTATGCTCCTATGTAACCATTATACCATCTACTATGACTAAAAATCCTATATTACTAGTAATAATAGTTAAGGCAAAAATAAACCTAACTAGATTTAATCCTATTTAAAATAGTAGATTTATTCATCATTACAATCCAAGAAAGTTGTGATTAAATGTTCTAAGTGTGAGTAAAATTATGTTTATCAAATACTGCCACACTTACTCTTTTACTCTCCTAGGTAAAACACTTCATTAACTCACAAAAGATAAATAGTTCAATACAAATGACAAGATTTCAAAAACTTCTAGGAAGGCATATGAGCAGGCATAATAAAATCTCCCCGAAATAAAGGAATCAAGAAAAGTGTGAAGGGAAAACTCTACATCTCAATTAATAAGATGATAACTCATTAAGGGGTGAATCAAGAATAATAGAATTTTCACTAGTCGTAATGGGATGTAATAGGACCAAGGTGAAGGTAGGTAAAATGAGGGATAAGAGGCTTAAAACCATAGAAAGTAGAGAAACAATGAGAAATAAATCCATAAACAAGTTTAAGTAGCACACATCTTCAAAATTACAATTCAACTACTTTTTTTCTTTTAGATATCATTCTTGTGTTATTGCTATTTCATGTAGTAATCAGTCTAACATGTGCATTAGACGGTCTGCACTTTTGTTTTTATTTTATTTCTTTATTTTTTTTAACAAATCCTTTTCAGCAATCAATCATTCAAATGAGGAGGTAAGCTAAAGAAAATGAAGTACAACCCCACACTTATTCAAGAACATGTTCCCAAAATAGTTCCAAGGATCCTTTATCTTCTAAGGTAGGGACATTCATAGTTTTTCATTTTAAGGCTTATAATGAGGTGTCAAAAAAAAAAAAAGGATATAGACTCCAAGGGACTAACAAGTGGATTATCATAAGAGTAGGAAAATATGGCTGGTGGATTGATATCAATAAAGATTGGCTCAATCATATCAATTCATGCATGTGAAAAAAAGTAACAAAACAAAGAATCAACCTAAGTTCTAGAGTATAAGCATACATGAGTCAAATCACACTAGAAAAGAAAAGAATGACATAAAACTATCCATCCAACAATCAGGCTCAAGATCTCACCAAGGACAACTCTATCACAAAAGATTAAACCCAATGCATAAGACGGTCCATCCAACAACAAGGCTCAAAATCTCACCAAGGACAATTCTATCACAAAAGATTCAACCCAATAATTCTCAAGACCAACTTACACAGACCAAAAGGCATTCTCCTATATGAAAATGTTCCAAAAGGGAAGGAAAATATGGTTTTGTGCTAGTCTTCTAATGCAATAAATATTTGAAGATAACTAGAAAAACTATCCAAGAAAAAGTAATGGATCTTACCTGGCAGACGCTTAAGAATCTAATAAATAAAAAGAAGGGGAAAGTGATCTTTCCTAGTGGATTGATTCAAGCATATGTAGTCAATGTTAACACTACAAGAAAATAATTAAATAGAAACCAATTTTAGAGACAAAAATAATTAGTCAATATAGTAGCTAATTCTTTTTTGTCTGTAAAATTAGTTTTTATTTAATGATTTTATTGTAGTGTAACTCTCTAGCTATTTTGTACTCTAGTGGGGATCAATTCATCTCTCTCATTATTCCCCATTGTTATCCCATATTTCTAGGGTACTACTTGAATTAGGCTCATCCAAGTACTATCAAATATGGGGTAGATGATAACAACTTGCAACAACTTGGTGACCTCTTTCTTAACCACATCAAGAATCTAGGGATTAAACCTATGACGAGGCTACTTGACAAGTTTTTTTCCCATCTTCTAGAAAAATCCTATGCATACACATAGAAGGGCAAATACCTAGTGTTCTCGCCGGTTAACTTTCTTGCCAGTTGACTCTACGACAATCACACGCCTCCTTCCTACGCCTTGAATTATGCTTTGTTGTATCGAAACAATCTGCACCTACAAGATAGAAAGGGGCACCCTAGAGGCCGTTTGCACTCCGACGCTCAAGTCAATACTGGGCAAGCACACCAAGTGTATTAGGTATCTCAGTTTAGGTCTAGAAACTGCGTACCTTTGTGAAGTGTTTTACTACCCTTTATATAGTCTAGGGTTTCCTCTGTGCCGCTACCCATATTTAGGGTTTACAAGAACACCCTTGCGCCGCTATCACCCAAACTTAGGGAAATCTAGCGCGTAAGGCTTCCCTTAACTGGAGTGCAACTTCCAACAGGATGGCCACCTAGGTACCCCCTTGTGCACCTAAACTCTGGGGCCATCTGTCCTGGGAGTGCCTTCACTATTCACGTGTCATGCATGCGGCCTCACTTGGAAACCTTAATCTTGATGGGCACTCTACCCCTCAAGACTCTGCACCTAACTGTGCTTTCCTTCCCACACGCATGGGTGCTTCATGACTAAAGCCTCTCCCTACCTCTGGGCATTTGCTGATAACTGGTCTTCTCTCGGAACCCACGTTAGATGTTCTAGTTCTGTTATTCAAAACACCCAAGACTGATGTCACATCGTCCCACTCTATTGCCAAGGACTCATCACCCTGCTGAGTGACGAGGACACATCAGTCCACTCTGGTGTTCGACACGCTAATGACTAATCATCTCACTAGTCCATACTACCTGTGGGGCCCAGCCCACGTGGCTTTGGCCCATGCTGTGGGACCCAACTGGCGTGGCTCACCATTACTATCTGTTCTCGGTGTCCGAGAAATGGTCGGTACACCTAGAATATCTAAAAGTGTCCAACCAATGACTTTCTTTTGTTCTCCAATCACTTGCAACCGTTTCTGCTCTTGATCATTAGAAAAAGCAATAGAAATAATCATTGGAAGCTTTTGCTTTATTTTATATAAGCATATTTGAGGTGGGCAATGAGTGGCTTCAGTTCAAGTGATAGTGGCTAGACGATAAACAGTAACAATCTAGTACTGAGAGATACTTCAACAACTTCTAAATCTGCAAAGTCGAACGCATTTGTGCATTCTAGCTTAATAACTTCTACTGGTCCATTAATATCAGAACCTACATCATACTATTATTGGAATATGTTCTGTCAGACAATTTAAACTTATCTATCTTTGCATTTGTATAGTCAATTAAATTAAAATCTCATATAAGTTCTAACACATTATCATCTACAATGTCATCAAGTAGTTAAGATGACACACATAATGGTCCTCAGTTAGATGTTTCATAGCATCTGGGACGTTGAATTGTACTAGACTATCTCCAAACTCCATAGTAAGTGTGTCTGCATGCCCATCAATCTTTGTCCTAACTAATTTGAGGAAGGGTCTGCCAAAGTAATGGTGGTTGCTACTTCAGTGGGCATATCTCCTCCTTTCATATTTAGTTTGTAAAATTCTGCTAGAAAGACAAGGTCATTCATTAACTCTATCTAGCACATCTTCTACTAGTCTTGTAGGGTGGACAATGCTCCTATTGGCCAACTACATTACAAGTTTGCAAAGGTCCAAGAGACAAAGAAGAGAAAATAGATTAAGACATAACATTTATAGATGCTCCTAGATCAAACATAATTATCAAATTTGGTACTTGATGACTATGTTACGGCAAGTGTACCATGTCAGAAATAATAAATTTGTCCCTAAGGATGGATATCGAACCCACAAGGAACAATTAAATTCTCAAGTATAATATTCACTAAATAGAAAAATAATATAATAAAGTTTGTTGGAAGTTTGTTGTGTATGAGATTGGAAGAATGTAAATAAAGTAAAGTAACGAGTTATTTCATTCAATTGGGAAAATTGCGATTGGGATTCTTCTTTCTTTCTCTTTTGTATTTTGAAAAGCATAATAATATTTTATCGTTGATTGACATTGATGCTTATATAAAATTCATTTATATTGATTCTTCACATATAAAATTATTAAGATAATCTTCTAAATATTGATTCCTCGAATATTTATAAAGACTCATCATCATTACGAGCAGATGTTGATAGCAATTAACATTTCAAATCTATTCCTAGCATTCAAATATGTTAAGCATTATTATTTAGGTCATATGCTTAGAAGTACTTTTCAATCAAATCTAAGGATCAAAATCATGATAAAACAAGCATTAAGAATAAAATAACAATACCAATCATCAAGCAATAACATAATATTATGTTTAAATATCACCTCAATACATAAGAGTTTGAAAAGATAACTCCCAATCCCAAAGGGTAGAATTAGCCACTCATGTTGGCCATTACAAGCATGGAAAACAAGAAAAGAAGATCCAGGATGTTTCTCCTTGACGGCTGCCTCCTCTAGAGTTTTATGTCTCCTTCTATTCTCCCAATGATGTTTAGGGTTATGCTTCACACCTCATATTTAACCTAGTTGAACTTGGGCTAAGTGACTTCTTGTCCAGGCGTGATTGGGCTCGCCTAGGCGAGTTGGACAAGAAAAAGTCTAACTTCTCTGAAGTGATCTCGCATGAGCGAGATTGGGCTCGCTTGGGCAAGTTCCTCTGGAGTGCTTCTAGCTTAAGTGAGTTTGGGCGAGTTGAATCATCGTTCCAACTTTTTCTTTTTATCTTGTCTATTCTCCTTTCACCCTTTCATCCCCATTTCCCCTTAAATCCTGAAATTAACACAAATTTTGGCAATAAATCGTTCTTTTTCATATTATAATCACAAAATATTTAAAAAATTTTAAATTCATAAATTAGGGGTTAAATTATAGTTATTTTATTTTATCAATAAACATTCATAAGTGTTTTTCTTTTAATATGAAATATTACTGAAATATGACACTTATCAGTACTACTTATGATACAAGGAATAGAGAAGGTTGTATCATAATTAGATTGTCTGATCAAACTATCTGCAGCTAATGCAGTCTGATCATCTTGTTCATAAATTTGATGGATATCTAGCATTTGGACATTTTTACCTAATCTGAGAGTGATGGAACTTGCATTCTTTGGATTTATATCATTTAGGCTAGAAGTTTGTTAAAACCCTGAGATTGCAATTGATTCAAGATGGTTGTCATATGATCCATATGATTTTTCATATTCTGATGGCAGCCTTTATTCTTTGTTGGAAATTCATGGCGTTCATAATCAGTTGTTGCATAAGTTCCTCCAAACAAGGTCCACTAACAGATGGTGGTGTAGGTTGTTGTTGTTATTATGATCTTGTGAGACAATGTATTCAATTTTATTTAAGTGACCTATTTATTTGTGGTTTTGATGATGTCACTAGTTGTTTTGGTACATTTTAGGTCTAACTTTCTAGTATGTTTTTTCTTTATTTCACATACTATCTTGGAATCACACTCTACCTTGAAATTATGTGTTCCATACTCTATACCTTAGAACTTTTTGTTACAAAGTGTTCTTGTCGGTTGACTCTCCTGTCGATTGACTCTACGATAATCTCACGCCTCCTTCCCTCTCCTTAGGTAATGCTTCACTGTATCGAAACAACCTGCACCTGCAAAGACAGAAGGGGCGTCCTAGAGGCCGTTTGCACTCCGATGCTCAAGTCAATACTGGGGCAAGCACACCAAGTGTATAGAGTATCTTAGTTTAGATCTAAAAACTACGTACCTTTGTGAAGTATTTTTCTACCCTTTATATAGTCTAGGGTTTCCTCTGTGTCGCTACCCATATTTAGGGTTTCTGCAGGAATACCCTTGCACCGCTATTACCCAGTCTTAGGGTAATCTAGCGCATAAGGCTTCCCTTAACTGAAGTGCAAATTTTAACAGTATGGCCACCTGGGTACCCCCTTGTGCACCTAATCTCTGGGGCCATCTATCCTGGGAGTGTCCTCACTGTTCATGTGCCATGCATGTAGCTTCACTTGGAAACCCTAATCCTAATGGGCGCTCAAACCCTTCAAGACTATGCACCTAACTGTGTTTTTCCTGTCACACGCATGGGCTTCGTGACCTAGGCCTCTCCCTACCTCTGGGCATTTTGCTGATAACTGGTCTTCTCTCGGGATTCACCTTCTATAGTCTAGTTCTGTTGTTCACAACACCTAAGACCGATGTCACCTCATCCCACTCTGTTGCCGAGGACTCATCACCCCATTACGTGACAAGGACACATCGTTCCACTCTGATGATCGACATGCTGATAACTAATCAATCCACCAGTCCATGCTACCCGTGGGACCCAGCCCGCATGGCACTGGCCCATGCTGTGGAACCCAAATGATATGGCTCACCATTACTAGCTATTATCGGTGTCCGAGGACTGGTCGGTACACAAAGTTTACCTTGAAATCGATTATAAATATTACCAAATTATAGTATATAAGTGAATATAAATTTATCTTATAAAGTTAAATTAAACTTAAAATTTACTTTCTTATCTAATATTATCTAATATAAATTATAATTTCAGTCTAGTTATTATATAATGTAATAAATAACTATTAAGTAAGATCTTAAACTCTGCTGGGAATTATAATCCGAAGTCATGTTTGGTGAAATAATGGCATCAATGTTTTGTGAATCATATATTTTCTAGTATCTTTGTCATGACCACATTTTCTGAATTAGGCTTTTGTGCGTGGCTAGCACGTGCCTTGAATTCTATACTCTAATGGTCCCGTGATATTTACTTCAAGCACTACGCCTGAGGAATATGGAAAGAATTTGCATATTTAAATCTTTTCGCTATAAGCCAAATAGTTCCACATCTCCATTTATTCTACAAAAAGTTAATTCCCCATATTTTAATTAGGTTAAGACTTAGAAATATACCTACTTTAAACATTTATTTTTTGTTATATTATATACTAGGATGGCAAAACGAATAAACTTGGTTTATTTGGACTTGATCCCCCACTAGCTCCTCTAAAATTAATGGAGAAAATGAAATCGAAGTTTTGATCCACCTCACAAAAGTATAAAATATAGAGAAAAGAAAGGTATAAAATTATTTGTTTCATAAAATTTATTTAAATAGATAAATTTAGTTTAAAAATATATTAAATATATTAAAATTGTTTTAAATTTTATTTGAATACTAATTTTTTATTAGGGCTAGAGAAATTAAATCTATAGATAAAATAACAATAATTACAAACATATATTTTAACTTTTTAAAAGCAATAAAAGTAATAAAAAAAATACATATAATAAGAGCTTTAAATTTAAATTTTTAATATGTTCTTTTCTTAAAAGACAGATTAGACACTGCGTCACTAGTGGCATGTTTCGTATATGATCTCTCTCTACAGAAAAATCAATTACTTTTTTAATAAGATTTTGTGTCAACTATATATAATATAATATATATATATATAAATATAAAAGTATTATATATAGTTCATACAAAATCTTATTAAAATAATTATATATATAATACTTATATATATATATATAATATTTATATATTATATTTATATATTATATTTTTTTTTTAAATCACTAAATATATTTTATTAAATATCAATTAATAGAGGAAAAAATAATTTTATATTAATTAAATTAGATATCATTTTATTAATTAAAAATTTATTAATAATATATTTTATTATTAATAAAAATATAGAAATTAGAATTTAATATAGTTATCAAAATTTTAGTTAATAATTATTTTAAATTTCAAATTAATTTTTAAATTAGTGATTAATCTAAAATATAAAATAATTAGTAACTAAAATCTTGATAATTAATGTTAAATAATAATTTAAAAAATATTTTATAATTTTTATTAATAATATAAATTATTTTAATATTAATATTTTTATTTTATAAAAAAATATCTAACTTAATTAATATAATAATTAATTATTTTTTATATCTACTTTAGCTAATATAATAATTAATTGTTTTTTATTTTTAAATAAGTTGATATTTAGTTATTATTTTAATGAAATATGAAAGTTAAAGACAATGTAGTGTTGATTTTCTAAAAAAATATTAGTGCATCAATTATTACTTTCAGAGCAATTCACATGTCATTTATTGGGCATATAAACTCAGAATCTAAACTTTTAAGCAACATACTGTTTAGAAGGAACTAGATTCAACTTTAATAATGTTGAAAATAAAGAAAGTAGAGCAATATGCCGTGTATAAATACCCCACCAACCAAATTTCAACCTGGTTCTTGTGCCATCAATCACTTGTGAGTTGTGAGTGCATATCAACAAAAATTAATCTCAAGATGGAGTATACCCGTGTTTCAGGATATGAGAGAGAGCCTTTTGTTGAGTATTCAACCCATACACCAATGATGGGCAATTACCACCCCAATGCCCACCGTGAGTTCACAGAGAAGGTTGTTTATGAGGACAGTGTGATTGGGGGACCTCACCACCACCACAACCACATGCATCAGCGCCACCCTGAGACTCGTGAGGTGGTGAAGGTGGTGGAGTACGAAGTTCCTGAGAGGCGCGTCGGTGAAGTTATCTACGAAGAGAATAGAATGGCTTATGGCACTGATCGATACCTTCCAAGGTATTGAATGTTGCAGAAATGCAAGAACCCTACGAGGTCTTGTCATGTGGCTATGAATTGCTAGCAGGTTACCTAACCTAGTACATCAAAATCACCGCTAGTGTGCTTTTGTATTAAATAAATTCCTGCTTAGCTACCCATTATGTTATAAACCATATGTCGTTATTTATCAATAAACCTATGTTAATTAATATGTCTGTGTAAACTGCATGCATGGTGATTTATTTTTCATTCAAGTTCTGACCAAATAATCACTGTTGGAAAAGATTCTTTTAACTACAATCATAAACTCATTTTGATAATGATAACGATATATACTTTCCAAATAAACTGAGACGGATTTCTAAAAGAGTTTTGGAGAGTTGCAAATATGATATAGTCTTCTCAAGTGCAGGTTTGATTTTGAAAACGTTTCCATAATTTTGTCATTCAAAATCTTGAATGTCTTCTCAAGTGCAGGTTTGATTTTGAAGATATTCTTAATACTATATATCACGGTAAAATTTAAGAATAAGAAGTTCAATGAAAGTACGTAGTTTCTTTCTATGAAAAGCAATGATTCGTGATAGACGCACACAAAATTACTATGAATGTAAGTTGCTTTACTTGCCATATTTTGTTCTGATAATTTTCTGAGTTTTTAATTTTAATTATGCTATAGTTAATAATAACTAGTTCATTTGGTGCAATCTCCATCTAACCTATCAGAATTGTATATACGATGCGTGCAAATCCAAAACTCATCTTCCTTTCATACAAATGGCTCATTGTCTGACGTTGCGTTCACAAATTCATCAACGTGGATTCCCTTTTTTAAAATTGTTAAACGCATTTCTTCCTTTAATAAGAAAGCTTTTCTTTCAGCACACACAACTCACTCACACACACAAATAAATAAATATATATATATATATATATATATAATCATAAATTTTTAATAAATTAAAATATCGGAAGTTTTATTGAGAACCAAAGTTGTTTTATTTAACCAATTAAAATATTATTTAAATGATTAAAATCTTTAAAAAGACAACTTAAGGTTATTTTAACCGATTATAATGTATTTTAATTTATTAAAATGTTCAACTTCATTTTTTTACTGTTTTAATTAATTAAAATTTGATTAAAAAAAATTGATTAAAACATATAGTTTTAATTAAACTTACATTAAGAATGCAATGAATTGGAGATTAAATTATAGTGTGGATCAAGCCACAAATGTTATTAGAGTCGGTACTCCGACACAAACATAACTAAAAAGTTTAACATGGACTATAGAGATTCTAAGCGGACGCAAAATGAAATAAAAAAAAATTATAAAATACGAGGATGTGAGAGCTTAGCTGACTCTATGCATTACCGAGGATGTGAAGGCTTAATCAACATTACGTGTTAGATGTGGCATGAGAGGGCTTAATCAATGTTATGCTTTAAACTCTAAGTGTTAGACAACATCGAGTATTAACTATTCAACCTAACTATTCAACCTTAGAATAGTTGTTCCACTAACTTCAATAAACTTTTACAAACCAATAAACTCTTGAACAAGTAGTAATAAAGCAAGTGTTAGATGGGCTAAGGGTGGGGAAAAGAGAAATTGAGGGCAACTTGCTACAATTTTCTAGATGACAGACATTTATTTTTTCAAGCTAGGACATCTTGGTTTTAAGGGTATTCTTGGGTATTTTGAACTTGTATTGAGGTTTAACGTGAATTTTGATGGGGAATGGGTATAGACTAGTACAATTGAAATATTTGTGGCGCTTTTAAATTGTAGTACTATATGAATATTTTATTCACATACTTAGGAATATATCCCTAGAGGAAAAGCATAGGAAAACACCTTTTTGGCAAGGAATGATAGGAAAAATTAAGAAAAGATTGACCAAATGGAAAGGAAAACCTACTTTTTGCTAGTAGAATTACTCTAATATAAGATCATTCATAATTACTAGAATGACATTTTTTTACCTATTGATGTTTAAAATATTGATAAGTATGGAAAATGAAATAAAGAAAATTCAGAGAAACTTTCCATGGGTTGGGAACATGATTGTAGGAAAATTGCATGGGACAACTAGGATAAGATATGTTAGCCAAAGCATGAAGGATGGTGAAAGATCTATGACTATTTAATATTTCTCTATTGCAAAAGTGGAAGTGAAGGCTAGGGAAAGAAGACAAAAGTTTATGGAAAGCCATTCTAAAATCCAAATATGGGACATGAAGGACCTTAAATAATAACACAAATTATACATATTATTACTAATGGTGGATATATATTAGTCCAATGAATTTATTTATTATTATAGTCCAATAATCTATGATTAAAGTTATTGAGTGTGAATAAATATATGCTCATCAATGACGCTTTCGTCTCAGTGTCCATAGACGTTGTCAAACCTCATTTTTGCACTAGTGACTGGAAATCATTTCATGCTTTACACTCCATTCTTTGTAACTTCCATTTTACTTATTTTTATAGTCTCGAATTGTCATCAACTTTTCATACTTACTCTGCTTCCCATGATCTCCTTCCCTTAGTTGATTAAGTGTTGTCATCTTATATTTGAGTTCAAAAGAAGGGATCTAATATATTCTTGGATTTTTCTCAAATGCATAGTTTACGTCATTCATTTTGAGCACATTAATGAATTTGTTTTACCTAAAGATTCCTTTTGCATCTATAGTTCTCTTATATTGCTAATTTTGCCCTGCAATTGTTAGATAGAACCATTGTTCACTAGGTTTCATACTCGAGTTTGTATTTCATCTAGACATTTTTCTATTTCCTCCCTTATGTACAACTAAACTACGGTGCATCTCTTTCCTTATTTTTCTAGGATAAGAATTTTATGTTATCTCTACTCCATAGGCTTAGGTGGAATTGACATACTACATCCTTAAGGTTAGAATTAGAGTAGTTTTTGTGAGTTGAAGTCCTCCATCCAAACACTCTTGGTATTTTAGGGGGACCTTTATAATTATGTCTACTAAGTTGACAGGTATTGAGAATCACTACAAATTGTTCCCCCTATATACACATTCTCATTCATGTAGATTGGTGCATCTGCCTGATAGTGGCATAAATAGAGGTAAGAGAAATGAAAAAGGAAATTACCATCGGATCCACACTATTCTCATGATTTTAATCTGACTTGTGTTTGGGGACAAAATAATGTCAACATGTTAAATAGGTCAAAGATCACATCAACATAGTATATGCCATTTTCTACTCAAAACCAGGTCCAAAATTGTACACTTTGATGTAACACATCACCTCACATAACAAGGTAGATTGGATTTGAGAAAAATATCCTTGATAGTTCTCTTGTACACATTATTGTATATTCCAACCTCTCCCTCATCAGTTTCTCTTCCCATATTCAATATTGTATAACATCATAAACTTCAGAGACACAATTGGGCATAGGCACCAATTTGAATAAGAGAATTTGGCTTTTTAATTTTTGCTTGTTATCCAAGTCCATACATTTACTAAGTTGAAAATCTCCTCTACATCTACTTTATATATGTTATTTCTTTACTTCCATATATTCCATAATATGGTCACCCACCCACAACTCTATATCCCATTTTCTTTGGTGTTTAGTCATGTAAACTAATTGGTGGAAATTGTGCTTTGCTAGATATTGTTGAGTTATGTTGAGTTCAACCCACTTGTTGCACATATCCACACATTCCCTATTATCCTATATATGAAAAATAAGTGACTTATTGTTTTCTCATTTGCTTCACTTAACATATGTCTTGTTTCCTACCATTATCCCTCTACTATATATAAATTGTCCCTTGTGGCTCCTTATTATGTAATACTTTCCAAGCAAAGAGTTATGCATATGGTAACACTTTTATTTTCCAAAAGATATTAAACATAATCTCATCTTCCTCTGTGATTCCATATTATAGTTTCTTATAAGCAAATTTGATAGTATATGTTTTTCATTCTTCCTCCCTTCAAATTCATTCATCCTCCATTTGCATATTTAAAGTTTTATTTGCTAGCTTCAGTACCAATGCTAATCCTAGAATTCTCCATCATTCTCGTCTCCATAATAACCCTATTCCTATGTGCATCCATTCCAAGTCCTTAGTTGTCCTAGTGTGGACTCCTTACACAATGAATTTGCGTGAAGTTTAGGTTATCTATTTATCATCCCAAAACCTAACTCTATCTCTAAATCCTACCCTCTAATCTATGTTTCTACTGAACAAACTTTCTTATTGTAGCTCCCCTCACACCTTTCTAATATATATCCACCATTAGTAATAATATGTATAATTTGTGCTATTATTTAAGGTCCTTCATGTCCCATATTTGGATTTTAGAATGGCTTTCCATAAACCTTATTCTTCTTTCCCTAGCCTTCACTTCCACTTTTGCAATAGAGAAATATTAAATAGTCATATATTTATTCACACTCAATAACTTTAATCATAGATTATTGGACTATAATAATAAATAAATTCATTTTTTTAATTCATATTCATATAATTGGGTTTATTTGGGCCTTAACTATTTTTTGTGTTAATTTTGTATTTTTTATATTAGTTTGTATGGAGTGTCTACCTTTACAAATGGGCCAAATATGCAAAAGTCCAAGTTGCTTCTTTAAATCAAAACAGAAAACAAAATCTGAGGAGAAGAATGAGAAAATAAATTCTACAATACCTCTGAAACAGAATTGGAAGCAAATCTTTTGAAAAATACAAATACAATTCTTGAAAGTTGGAAATTGAGAAACTGTTAACAAAATCAAACCAAAATATTTTCCCAAGATCCTTGGAGCAGAAAAACCTATAAAAAGACACAAGTTTCAAGGAGGAAAAAAAAAAACTTCACAAGATTTATTTAGTTTCTTTTCTTCTTTGTAATTCTTTTGTTTTGCCTCCGCATGGAAGGCTAAATCTTTTTGGTTGATTCCTTTGTAATTCCCTCATTGAGTTATGAGGTTTTAATCAATAAAAGTTTCATTTTTCAATTCTCTATAGCAATTGTTTTAATATTCTAATCTCTTGGAAAACTGGTTTTTGTGAGAGGTTGTACTTGAATGCATGATTGAGAATCTTTTTTATCTTAAACTTTGGTTTCTTAGTTAGTTCGCATTGTTCTAATTAATTTCTTGGGCGCATGATTCAAGAGAGAAGAGATAAGCATTCCCATGGAGTATGCACATGAAACAAAGTGGGTACTGATTAAACAATAGACGCATGCTTTACTGGTGGGCTTCAATTGAATCAGATTGACGCATGTTCAATCTGGTTTAGCTCTGTTTTAATCTTTAGAGAACCTGTAAAGAATTCAATGGTGGAAGAACATGGGGATCAACCACTTTTTATTTGCTGGTTTAATCTCTTTTATATTTTCTGCACAACTATCTCAAACTTTTTTTTTTATCATTATTGTTATTGCTAACTTTTTATTGCTTGCAGATAGATTCTAAACATGGATTTACTAATTTCACTATTGGATTCGATGGGAAACGACTTGAGGTCATCTAACCTCAATTATACTATCATCTCTCTAGCATTAGACAAGTCTACGCTAGAATCATTTTAATTTGACAGCAAAACGACAACTATCAGTCGTTTAAAAAAACGCGGTGAAAATTTTGTAAATAAAATAAACATATAGGCGATGGTTGTAATTACAATCGTTTCCTATTTGGAAACAAAGGATATAGACAACAATTTTATGGGCAACTATTTCCTATTGTGAACACTATAGACTACATTTTTTGTGGCAACTGTCGTCTATACCTCAGTATTCCATATAAACCACGGTTATTAAGTCATAATTGTTGTCTATATGGCTTTTATTTCCCCCTGTAAGCATTTTCCCCTTCGCACTTTCTTCTTCGCTACTCTCGCTGTTGTCTTCTCTGTGACTTCATTTTGCTGTCATTGCTTGTAATGTGCTTTCCTTGTTATTTTTCATTTGTGCTATCTTCATTCGTTTTTCTCCATTTTCAGTATAAAACGAGTTGATTTATGGAGTTTGAAACTGTTGGTCGTCTTCACCTTGCCACTACAGCTATGCGCTACCTCTGAAGCTCCTGAGCTCCTCCATAACCTCTACTCTGTTACTAGGTTAGTAGTTTCAGGATTTTATTTTAATTTTTGTCATTATTATATAATGAGTTATTAATAAGAGTATATAAGTTCACAAAATATGACTTTATCTGTTTCGTTTGGTCTTTGTGCTCTAACACGCACTAGGACACTACAAGAAAATCATCGAATAAAAAATAATTTTAGAAACAAAAAATATTTAGTTTCTATATTGACTAAATTAGAGACCATTTTAGAAACTAAAAAAAAAATTGGTTTTTAAATTAGTTTCTATTATTGTATAGTTTCTAAATTGGTATACAATAATAGAAACTAATTTAAAAACCAATTTTTTTTTTAGTTTCTAAAATGGTCTCTAATTTACTCAATATAAAAACTAAATATTTTATATTTCTAGAATTAGTTTCTATTTAATGATTTTCTTGTAATGGGAAGTGAAGAAAAGATAAAAATCACTACTATCTATGGATTTGCATATTGTAAATCTATGCTTCCCTTTTGAATTCTTTTACATTGCTCACAATAGGCGGCAATTGGTCAACTAACTGTTGTCTATGAGATAAAACACTACAAAAAAATCATTAAATAAAGATTAATTTTATAGACAAAATAATAATTAGTTACTATATTAACTTAACTAAATTATATATTATTTAAGAGATTAAAAAAATTATTGATATTTAAAATAATTTCTATTATAAATAAATAGTTTCTAAATTAGTATCTAATCAAATTTTAAAGTTTGTATCTATTATTTTAAAAAATTCTGAATTATAAATTTATATATAAAGGGAATGAAAGAAAATGGAAATCAAAATGTAAGAGTTGCCATATATCAGTAATACATAATGTATGATAATCGGAATTAGAAGTCATCTATCATTTGCCAAAACAATATATATATATATATATATATATATATATATATATATATATATAATAGGTAATCATTGAAATTATGAATCATTTTTCAAATTGCATCCAAAGGTGAGAATAGTATTTTGTTCATAGGATATGAATTAAAACACACGAAAGCATAATATAAATCCATAAAGGCTAAGTAACGTGTTAAACTTATAAATATGAACGCAACTTCATGTCCACATTTTGAATTATTAGGTTTTCTCAGTAACTAGCATGTGGCCAGAAATTCATATTCAAGTTGACCCCATTATATTTATTCCATACAATGTACTGGAATAATTCGAAAAGAACTTGTGAACTTATGATGCAGAGAATAAAACTTTTTTTTTCAGCAGCATAGAATAAAACTAACTTTAACTTTTAAGTTATGCCTTCAAATAATTGTATTTATGGAAAATCTTAAATAGAGAAATCCTACTATAAAAATTCTCAATACATTTTAGTTATATTAAAAAAAACAAAATTATTTTTACTCGTAAAATATTGTTAAATATCAATTATTATTTAGATTAAATATATTTTATATCTGTTTATTTTCAGAAAAAATTGATTTTTATTGTTAATCCAAACTTCTTTAATACTTGTAATAAAAAAATTATTAAAATAAATTTTTATCAGTTTTATTTTAATTATATGACTAATAAATTTCAGTTTCAATTAGGATATTAGAATATTTTATATTAATTTATTACTAATAAGTATAAGTATCAAAGATACACGACGAAAAAACATATTTAGTTCTTATTATTTTAAATATTTTTAATAATTGTTCATTAATAATTAATAATATTACTATATTTTTAAAAAAATCTATGGGCAAGTGTCAATCATTGTCCTTGTCTACAAAGAACGATGGATCTAAACTTAGGACGAATCTATGGTTTTCGATTTGACATAAAAACTTGGAATTAGATTCAACTTTTGTCAATTTTGAATATTAACAATAAATGATAGCATAGATATATGTGTTAACCTTTTCCTCTATATATATATATATATATATATATATATATAGTTCTGAAGTCTCACCTCCATATTTCACCCTTGTGTGATTTACTTGTGAGTATCCAAAAACACAAAGAGCAAAATGATGAGATCAGGGGAGTACTACAGCCATGTTTCAGAAGTTGAGAGGGAGTCTAGGACTGTTGAATACCCTAATGATGCCCCTCTTTCCTTCAAGAAGGTTGTTTACGAGGAAAATAAGGTTGAGGAACCCCACCACCACCACCTCTTCCATAGGCACCACCACCACCCAGAGACTCGTGAGACTGTGAAAGTTGTAGAGTATGAAGTTCCTGAGAGGCGTGTTGGTGAAGTTGTCTACGAAGACAGGACAGTGTGGCCTTGAATTGCATGCTAGGGTTGAACTTCAACTTCTTATGATGTGCCTATTTACTAAGGAAGACTATTCTCTAGTATAAGTATCACCACTGTGTGATTCATTTAAATAAATTGCTCCTTAGTTACCACTTACGTTATAAATCTTATATAATTTCAATAAAGTTATGTTACTATATTTGTGGTGTGTACAAAGTACGTGCTTTAGCATGCATGATTATTTGTTTTTTATTCAAACTTTTGGGAGGAACCTGGATCCAAATCCTCACGGATCTTTCAAATACAACCGAATCAATTTTATCACTAAAAAAATAATGAATAAATAAGAGGTAATTTAGTGATACATCAATTCTTATACAAAAGATCTATTTGAAACTCTTATATCTTCTAACTTCCTTACAAAAATTGAAAAACCTAAAAACAGATACATTTTACTCATGTTAAATATCTCTTAGAAAAATTGACAGACATCATGGAAACCTTAAACTCAAGTGTAACCTAATTAATGATATATACCCACATAAACTATATGAATGATTTCTTAAAACTTTTAAACAACACGTTTTGGAATATATCACAGTTTTTCATTGAATCAAATCATATTCTGAATGCGATTGAGATCGCTCTAATATTATACACATAATCTCTAGCCATGTTTAACTAGGTTAATTTTTTTTATCACTAAAGAAAATTTATATATAAAAAAAATAAACACAAAGGTGATTCAATCCTTATACACAAATTTACAAGATGTGATTATATGTTAGTCAGCTTGCCCTTATACCAAAAAATCAAGTACTCCATATATTCTCCTTAATCCTCCCCCCTTAAAATAGATTCACCCATAAAAACCTCTTTGTCCCCATAGCAAAGCAGCTTGAGAGAGGTGTACTCTCTGGTCAATAGTTTCATTGCTCCATTTCTAATGTATTCTTTATTATAATTCAGTTCCTCAACTCATTCCAACTTTGTCAGGTTTGTAGGCTCCTATATATTACTGTGTTACAGTTCATTGTAGTACAATCTCCTTCTCTTATTATTTATATCAGTTTGTAGCCCTTGCCATGTACTGTCACTACAAGAAAATCAATATCTTTCATCAGTCAAAAACGGACACGAATGAACAAAACTGACCCCTAAATGTCGGATTTGCGTGAGCCAACCATCTGACAAAAAAGTCGCAAAAGCAAAGTGATATTTTTCGTCAACCAACATAAGCGACACACATTGCGAGGGCCAAGACAACGAAAAATGGACGAAACTATCGTCGATCAAAAACAATGTAATATCATCGGCTTATGTGTGGGCAAAACCGATGCAAATGTATAAAAAACATGTATGCACCAGTTTGGTCGACGAAGAAGATAAAAAAAAAAATGACATCAAATTTTGCGTCGACCTAGCCGACATAAAGGCCAACAGAGAACTTAATATAAAAAAATAAAAATTTGCATGGACTTGGCTAACGCATAAATGGCAGCAAAAAAAAACATTTATTTTTTCTTCTAGCCATTTTTACCCTGTAACAACTACACAAAAAATACCAATTCTTATCCTGTAACAAGTTCAGAATTCAAAATAACAAATTCTTATCATTCACACCACTTTCACAATACAAAAATCATTCAAATAGTTAAACAAAGTCATTCAGATAATTTCATCCATCCAAATATTCAAAGTGAATATCAATACATAAAACACAACTTAGAATTAAAATTCTACTTTAGAAATTAACTAATTAAAATGGATCCCATGGAGTAGAAGAAGCACTTATGTGGTCTGTGAAAACCTACAAAAAAAAATACAAACAATGTGAATAACTAAAATATTTAGTATATAATAAAAATGTGAAATAATTAAACTTACAGTCTGGGATGCACTTTAAGGGACGGGCTGGTCATCGTGCTCTGGATCATATTGGTGGTCGAATTGACTTGTATTAGTGGAAGCATTGTCACGTTGCAACACTAAGACAAGCTTTTCCTTTATGACCTTCATTTCGTCCTCTAAGTGTGCTTACTTTTGACCCAACATATTAAGTTCAACACGAAGTAGTTGACTTTCAATTACCTGATCAGATTGTAAAGCGCCAGAAGCAGAGGGTTGAGTGAGGGAAGAGACTCATTGGCAGAAGTTAGCAACCAAGTATGTCGTACCATACACTCGACCTCTAGTCTTTCCTCTGGTAGCTTCCTTCTAAGTTTGAAGCTTTTTTGTTGGATCAAGTTTATGGACATCATTGTTAGAGTCCTGAGAACTATTTACTTGAAGGGCCCTCAAGCGCTCATGATAGTTTTCCTACATAGGTCATTAGGAGATGGAAATGTTAGGAAATTAAAATAAAAATTTTAAAAAACTTAAAAGAATAACTTATATAAGTTTCACGAGCACGAGTATCAACCCAATCACCCTTCTTATATCACTTTCTTGCATGTATGCATTGTTCACCATTTTGACTAATGACCCAAAGTCATCATCATGCCTAATGTTATCATAACTGGTGGATGCAATGTTTAAGTTAACCTCATTTGTCCTTACTTCTCCGTGATAAACCCATACCCTGTAGTTGGGTTGAAAGACATGTTGAAGCAGATGACTCCTGACATGAGAAGGTTTGAGAATTTTCTCACAACAACATTTCACACATGGACACCTTACCCCTCCATCTGGTATGTATGAAACTTGATTCATTACCTTAGAGACAAAATCATGAACACCATATATGAAGGGTTGTCTCAATCTTCTTGAAGAATCAAGCATTTCATACATTCTCGATCCATTGTTCTACATGTTGATGATGAAATTATCAGCACTTAATAGTATACTTATACCCTACAAACGATCTAACACATGAATCATGTGAATATTAGTGTCCAGTTCACTGCATATGTCACATGTGAACTTTATTGTTTAAACTTAGTATGTTAAATATTTAAAACATACTAATTGATGTAATTAATTATCGTGTTAGTGTAAGAATCTTGTATTTGTAAATCCTAGACGAATAGGATACAATAATGTTCGAGCTTAATATAGTACAATAATTCATACATTGAAATTTATTATCGTGGTACTCTAAGAATTTTGTATTTGTAAATCCTAGATGAATAGGATACAATAAGGTTCTAGCTAAATAAAACACAATAATTCATACATCGAAATTTTACTTGATGCGTACGTGTAAACATCGTAATTTCATTTAACGCATACGTATAAACATCGTAATTTCATTTAGGGAAAAGATCTCGCCTCAATAACTTATGTTATTCTTATTCTATTTTGCTGCTAGCCCTTCCTCTCTTTCAACGCTTGGCCACTCATATGCTATTGTCGCCTTGGAGCCCACCCTTAACTTAAGCTGGTTTCACCCCTTCCGTCTCTAGTAGCCTTGCCTACAACCTTTAGAAATTATTGTGTTACTTATGAATGAAAGGAAATTCCTTGCTTTAGAAAAGAGAAGAGAGCCAACGACAACAGCTAATTCATCTAGTATACGTATAAACATTGAAACTCATACATCATAATACATATCGTGATTTCATTTAACGTGGATGTATAAACATCGTGATTTCATTTAACGCATACGTATAAAAATGAAATAAATTTACTCTCTTAATTCAATTTTTATCTATGACAATTTTAAAATATTTTAGTTATTTGAAACTTAGGCCAATTTGATTTCTACACCAACTAGTTCACTTTTACTCTATGCAGACCCTCTTTATTTTATACACCCCCCACATCACTACTTCCAACATATTAATATGAAAAACATGGGCCCATTATGCTGCCTATCATTTTAGTCTATGCTGCCCATCACTTTTATTCTATGCTGCCCCTATTTAATTTATACAACCCCACGTCACTATTTGTAATTTTCTTGAAAAAGTTTGCCCAATCTGCTGCCCATATTTTTTACTCTCTGGAGCTCCTATTTAATTTATACACCCCCTACGTCACTATTTGTAATTTTCTTGAAAAAGCTAGCCCAATCTGCTGCTCATATTTTTACTCTCTACAGCCCCTATTTAATTTATACACCCCCACGATACTATTTGTAATTTTCTTGAAAAAGTTGGCCCAATTTTCTGCCATTATTTTTTACTCTCTGCAGTTCATATTTAATTTATACACCCCAACGTCACTATTTGTAATTTTCTTGAAAAAGTTGGCCCAAACTGTTGCCCATATTTTTTACTCTCTGCAGCTCCTATTTAATTTATACCTCCCTTACACTATTTGTAATTTTCTTGAAATAGTTGGCCCAATCTGCTACCCATGTTTTTTACTCTCTGCAGCCCCTATTTATTTTAAATACCGCCCACGTCACTATTTGTAATTTTCTTGAAAAAGTTGGCTCAATCTGCTGCCCGTATTTTTTACTCTCTGCAGCCCCTATTTAATTTAAACACGCCCCACGTCACTATTTGTAATTTTCTGGAAAAAGTTGGCCCAATCTGCTGCCCATCCCTTTTAAGTTTTTTTTTTAAATAACCAATGGAAAAATGAAAAATTTTACTCTCTGCAGTAGCAATATTTTTTTTTAAACACAATAGAAAAATGAAAAACTTCTAAACATATTTAGTTATTAAAACATAATCAATGGAAAAAATAAACTTCTAAATTTATATTGTACTTAATTATTATAACATAACCATTAATTCAACATAATCAATTGAAAAAATAAAATAAAAAAACTTCTAAATCCACATTATTACAAGATAGTGAAAAAAAAATTCAAAATACAATTTCCTAAATTATTTTTAAACAGTAATAACTTTTTCCAAAATAAATTATTACTTCTTTTATTAGTTTCTTATCCTTTTATAAACTCTCCAAAATTTACAGCGATATTCTGTAAATTATTAAACTCAAACTTTAATTCTTATTCTAGAAACAACATTAACAACACTTTTACAACACTTAGCCTTAAAAACATCTAAATTTTCGTGTTTTACTTAAAAATTAAAACTACTATATCATTAAAAATAAAAAATACAAATTTAAAAAGTTTAAGGTAAACTATGAACGATAAACTACAGTAGTTTTGTAGGAGAAGTTTCAAATCCTTTCCATTTGCTTAACAATCTTGGACTTTAAAAGGTTTTTAATACGTTCAAAGAACAAAATTTATTTCACAAAATCTTCCAGCAAATGACAGTTTTAGTATTTCATATCCCTAACTTTTTTACTTTATCCAGTACTAGTTTTCATACTAGTCCCTTCTTTGATTTGTCTCTATGGGCAGTCCCAAAGTACATTGAAAGGAAAATTTAACAAGTCATTATTGAGTTGCAGTGTCATTTCTTGAATCTCCATTTGGTTTATCCTAAACGCTACACACTTGCTTTTGTAATAAATTATCTTTAGTCTTCATGCAACATTGTAGTAATCCCGAAAAAAATTAGTAAAAAATTCTAAAATTTTAAAACTTTACCTATGATAAATGGTGTTCGACCAGCAGCGGTGAAGGAAGTGGAAGCTGACCGTAGTGGAACTGGAGGTGAAGCTCAACAGCAGCGATGAAGACTAGAACTGAAATGAAGAGAAAAAACTTAGAGATGAAATGGAGAAGAAGAAAAAAATGAAAAATAAAATAAGAGAAAAGAGAGAAGACAACCGGTGAATAATGTCGGATCAATCACAGCAACACGGTGTAGAACCGGAGGACCACGGCGACAACTAGAGTGACAGCAAAATGGTGACAGTGAAACAGAGTGGCAGCATGCTAAAGTGAAAAATTAGGTTTTGTGAATTTGGAAAAAGAGAAAATTGACGGGGACAACGAAATTTTGCGTTTAAATAGGTACAGTATGTTTCGGCCACGTCCGACACATAGGTGGATGCTTGCTTTGCATCAGTTGGCTGATGCCAATCTTGCTTTTATAAAATTTTAATTAAAGATATATTTCATTCAGTATTTTAAACATTTTAATTAAATCTTAATAAAGTTAATTAAAACTTTAAAAAATTTAATTTAATTTATACAATCAAAAATTAATTTCATTTATACAACAAAAAATTACTTTATTCTATACAAAACAATTTAATTTAATTTATACCAAAAAATAGCTTAATTTACAAAAAAAATTAATTAAATTTATACAACCAAAAATTAATTTAATTTATACAACATCAAAATAATTTAATTTATAAAAAAAAATTAATTTATGCAAAAAATAATTTAATTTAATTTATATAAAAAAATCACTTTAATTTATACGAAACAATTTAATTTAATTTATACAAAAAAAAATACTTTAATTTATACAACAAAAATTAATTTAATTTATACAACAAAAAATTAGTTTAATTTATAAAAAAAATAATTTAATTTATACAACATCAAATTAATTTAATTGATAAAAAAAATTTAATTTATACAACAAAAAAATAATTTAATTTATTCAACAAAAACTTAATTTAATTTATTCAACAAAAACTTAATTTAATTTATTCAACAAAAAAATAATTTAATTTATACAAAAAATATATTTTTTAATTTATACAAAAAAAATTAATTTCATTTATACAACAAAAAATTAATTTAATTTATACAACAAAAATAAATACACAATTCAATTAAACGTTGGTTTGGTTACAAGTGTTGTTTCTATCTACTATTATCTAAAAATAATCAATTCAATAATGTCTTAAGGAAACCAAAAAATAACTCTTGAGGTGTGATATTGAAAAAAAAGGTTTCCTTTCATATCAAACAATTTCATCAAATTAAGTATAGTTTGTGTGTCATAGCATCTACTACCACGAATATAAATGAACCCTATTATTGAAATTGCTCAAGATACCCTCTTTTAGTCTTTACAATCCAGTTCTTAGTTCAACTCTTACCTTACTAACTGCAATAAAAAAAACAAGTACATATGTTCCACCCAAAACGGCAATGGGTTAGGGTTATGAACTTATAATCCAAAATCTAATGATCAACTCTATTCCATGATTCTAAGTTCATTCTATACAGATCCAATCGAAATGAAGTTATATATGTTACATTTATTAAGAACTAAGTCTACTAAAATTACTATGTCAAAGACCTATTATTCATGCAATGAGGATTGTTTTACATGGTACAACATTTATGTTGCTTAATACGAGGTCAATGACATACAGTAAAAGAAGTTAAATCTATGAATATGTTCTTTGGTGCATTGAGAAACTGTATTAACACACTTTATGGAATATTGCAGATGTGCCATCTCATGACTCAAAACTTACTACATTATTATGTGTTTCAGTTGGAAAACATCAATTTCTTTTAGAGATCATATTCAGTAACTATAAGAATTGCATTTATAGAACATGTGGTCAAGTTTGGGACACTTTGGGTATTATAGTAATCTAAGAATTAAGAATAAGTTACTTACTCACACTTTGTCTTAATGTTTGTATCATATACATTCTCGATAATCTTTAAGATGATTTGATGCTTCATTTACGAGAAGTAACATCTTTTAAATCACAATGGATACTAAAGGAAAATCACTAGTTCATTCATCCATTAGAGAAATATGACATTCAAATTTATGTTACCAATCAAAAGTTTCTCACATTTTCTTTTCTTAAATTTACTTTCAGATTTTATGATAAAATTGACTCTCTATTTTTAAATACATCCATTACACTTTATATTAATTAATTACTTCATGTTAAATTTATATTCCTAAATTTATGTATATTTTATATAATATTTACAAAATTTAAATATGTATTTTTTTTACTCAATTATTATTTTTCTACATTTTTTAATTCTTTCTAAACTTTTTAAGATAATTTCTTTAAATAATTTTAAAATCAAACACTTAATCAATTTAATAAATTTAATTTAACTAACCTATAAAGAAAATTTTAAAACTAAAATATTTATTACAATATTAAAAAAAATAAATTAAAAATAAATACAATAAACAATTCAAAATTAAAATATTATTACAATATTATAAATTAAATAAATTTAAAATAAATAATCTTTGAAAAATTAAAATATTTAAATATAACAATGCGTCGGCCGTAGCCAACGCAACATATTTATTTTTAAACTTATTGTCGGTCAAGCCGACGCATAACCTAAATTAGGCCGTCGGTTCTAGCCGATGCAAAATTAGTTTTTACTTTTATTTTTTTTCTTCGTGTGTCCGTTATGCGTCGGACTACCACGAAAACCAATTTTGCGTCGATTTTGTATGGGTTTGGCTGATGGGAAAGACGTTCACATTAGGCCGACACAAATGTTTGACAGCTAATCTCGTGCTTTCTTGTAGTTATGATTTGTGTAAACCAATATAGGAAGCCCTTAAATGATTTATGTGGCAAGTACCTTTCCTGCACAAAAAAAACATTGAAAAACCCTAGAATTGACCTAGTTGACACTTTTTATGATGTTAGTTGATTTTAGGATTGCATATTTTATGGGTTACTCTTTTGTTTATGTGGTTAGAGATTAGCAATTATGGTGAGAAACCGAAAAAAGATTCTCACTGGACACGAAGTTAACCAAGTGGTTAAGTAAGCATGAAGGTTCACTTCTAGAGGACAAAGAGAAAACATAAATATGGTGATTATGATGATAAAAGTGCGAAAATAAAGGACATGAAAAGAAGCATAAGATGATGAAGAAAGCCAAACATAAATGAATAAAAGTATGGAAGAATGGCATAAGGAAAAGGAAAGAAAAACAAAAGGGTGAAGAGATTAAGAGATGCTTATGGAGTAAGGAATCATGCCACTTGGAGGGGGAGGAGAGTCCAAGAAGAATGGTGAAGAACCACCACTTGAAGTGCACAAACACCCAAGATAAGTCCCGATTTCTAGGAGATAAAGCTCACTAAACACTCCTGTAGAGTTTCTTTTCTACTCAAAATTCAATGTGTAAATACATGAGGCAAGACACTCTATTTATAGGAAAGAGTGTCTTGGAGAACAAGATAGAGGGATAGGGGTGCCATTTGTGAGAAACCTTCTAGAAGGTATGTCAAAGAAACCCTAAACCTAGAAGCACTTGTCATGAAAGGTGGGCTTGGCACAAGCCCAAATTACTAAGCACACCCTACTCTAGTTTATTCTTCTATTTGGACCCCCAAAGTGAACCCAATTTATTTACAAACATTTTGTCTTGTAAGAAGACTAGAAGAAAGAACATTTGATGTTCTGGTTTATGCCTAGTTCTTCTTCTGCTGAGGTCCTTCCGACATTTGGTGGGGCCTTGTCTTGGTTGCTGAGATGGCTGATCAAAGTGTGAAGTGTCTCTTGTGTCCTTGGTCATCTACTTGGCTATTTGGGTTGTATCACTTTATACTATCTATATCCATTTTTTTATGTCCTACAAATCATATCCAAACATGTCATTCGACATACACACCAATCTGAATAAGAGAAAATAGCCTTATTAAAATTACAGTGCACCTATGTCCTCATCTTTAACTCATCTACATCTAACCTTGCATTCTTAAATAACATGGCATTCCTTTAGTCTCATATACATCTAACTACCACTATCCACTTCCCTCTCCAAATCTTATTCCCAACCACTTTTGAAATCCATTAAATTAAATTGTTGAAAGCGTAGCCTAGGGTGTCAATGTTATGCAGTGGTCTCACCTACCCATATATAGCATAAATTCAAGACCTTCACAACAGATTGACATGTAAAGAAAAGATTATTATTTGTTTCATTCATCCTACCATACATGATACATAACCTATCTTGGATGTGTACTCCTTTAAGAGCTAGATTTTCCATTGTAGTGTGTCTACCTAAAAGCACTCTCCATGGTACATGTTATGAAGATGGGATGACCTTAGATTTTCATAACATCTTATAAATAATTCATTTTGTTTTCCATTATTGTAGTTGTCTATCTTTTTATAAGTAGATTTCACTATGTACTCATTCTCCTCCGCGTCCTTCCACACTCATTCGTCTAGATTACCAATTTGAAAACCAAGTTGGTTTATGTCATGTGTAAATTCAATGAATTGTTGTTCTTCCCATCCAAACCAACTCCTTCTTAATTGTAAACATCATATCTAATTATTGTCTATCCAACCTTCAACATCATTAATTGTTATGTTCTTATATTTTTGAATTCCCATAAATTCTAGGTTATTTCTACATTAAAAAGATATACCCACGCCATCTATCCTCCCAAAAATTTACCTTGTCACCTTGTCCTACCCTCCAAGTAACATTATCATCAAATTATTCCCCATTTATGCCTTGCCCACAAACCCTCTAAGGTTCTTTGCCACCATGACCCATACGTAACATTTCCATTATCATTCAAGTTCCTTCAATAGTCATATTAATATTCTAAAATATCCTTCCATATCCTTTGTGATTTATAGACCCTAACTCCATTTCCACTTAAACAATAATGTTACATTAAATAGTTTGATATCTAAGTCCTAAGTTCCCTTCTTCCTTGGTTTACATATGTCTTCTCAATTTATCCATGCTATCTTGTTCCCCTTATTTCTCCTACCTCCACAAGAAATTCCTTTGAGTAGCTGGAATCTTATAGAAAGAGATGTAATACAAGGGTATAACAGAAATGATAGATTTTAGTAAGCCTACTCTACCTTCCAAAGACATAAATCTCCCTTTCCATATACCCAACCTATTCTTGATCTTATTCATAACCTTTTGCCATATGACTACCTTTCTTAGGTTTCTCCTATCACCATTTCCAAGTATTTAAATGGTATATTCATATGACTACAACTTATCTTCTTAGAAAAGCAATCCATTTGATACTCTTCTACCCCTAGTCCCCCTACCTTACTCTTATAAAAATTAATCTTTAACCCAAAAGCAAGTTCAAAACATCTCAAAATGCTCTTGATAGTGAAAATGTTGTTTATACTCGGCCTAGGTATAAAGCTTTATCCTTTGCAAACTGTAGAATACTTATCTCTACCTCTTTTTTTACCTATCTTCACTTCCTCCAAGAAATTCCTCCTAGTTGCTTGCCTTACAATCCCATTTAATCCTTCAACAACTATTAAGAATAAAAAAGGCACTTACCGATTCCCATGCCTTAAACCTTTAGTTGGTTTAAACTTTGTTGTTGGGCTTCCATTAACCAAGACCGATATTGTATATGACTCTAAGCAACCCTTCACCCGTGAAATTCATTTACTCTAGAATCCTAATATCCTCATCATATACTCTAAGAATTCTCATCTGATAGAGTTGTACGCCTTTTCAAAATCCACCTTGACAATGACACAACTTTTTTTCTTTCTTCGACTTCCTCAACTACCTCATTAGTCACTAACACACTATCTAACATACCTCTTCCCTCAAAAAACGCATATTGTGATTGATCTAAAATCTTAGAACTATTTTTAATCTTAGGATAATAGCTTAGATATTATTTTGTACATACTACCCACTAAAGAAATTGGTCTATACTCGCATAAATAAGTGGGATTGGCTACTTTGGGTAGTGTCATAAAAGATACATTAGAACCCCTCGAAAAGAAACCATTGTTTTGAAAGAACAAAAATGCTTCCATTATGTCATCTTTCATAATTTCCCAAAAATTCTTAATGAAAGCAAAATTGAACCCATCATGACTTGAACTCGTATTACTATCACACTCCCAAATTGCATCCTTCACATCCTCTTCTATAAAGGATTTAACTAACTAGTTGTTTTCTCTATTGAGATAGATGTAAATCCTATATTATCCAACTTAACAACCTTCATGATTTAGACATTTTGTTCTAGAAATACAACCTTACATTATCTTTTATCATTGCAGGTTCCTCACACCATTTCCCTTAGATTTCCATCCCAGTTAACTAATTGTTTGCCTTTCTTCCTCTATATTTGCATGATAGAATTTGGAATTGTTATCCCCATGTTCTAACTATTTTAATATTGATTTTTGTTTATTAATTGCATCCAATCTATGACTTATAACTTCCAGGTCAACAAGGAGATGTTGTAACTACTCACTTCCATTATCATCCATATTGTTATCATCATCTAACCTATCCAAGAATCCTAATTCCTCAATGATTTTGCATTTCTTAGTAATCTAGTTTCCAAAGACCTCTTGATACAAACCAATTAGACAAGCAGATGACCAAGGACACAACATACACTTCACAATTAGATCAGTCATCTCAGCATACAAGACAAGGCCCACCAAATATCAGAAGGACCTCAGTAGAAGAAGAATTGGACATAGGCCAAAACATCAAATGTTCTTTCTTCTAGTATTTTTAAAGGATAAGTGTTTGTACATAATTTGGGCTCACTTTGGGGGTCCAAATAGAATAATAAGCTAGAGTAGAGTGCACTTAGTGTAATTTGGGCTTGTGCCAAAGCCCACTTTTCATGACAATGCACCTAGGATTAGGGTTTTAAACCTAGTTTCTAGAAACTAGGTCTAGGGGGCGACATTGACTATAGTCAACCCTAGGAGCCGCCCCTCATCCCTTACCTTTCTACCCCTTTCTTGTCTTACTCTCCAAGTCACTCCTTCCTATATAAAGGGTGTCTTACCCCATGTAATTTTAACATTGAATTTTGAAATAAAAAGGAAACTCTGTAGGAGTGTTTAGTGAGTTTGAATGCTCTCAAATTGGGTCTTATCTTGGGTGTTTGTGCACTTCAAGTGGCAACTCTTCACCCTTCATCTTGGAGTCTCCCACCACTCCAAGTGGCGTGACCATCATCTTCATCCATAAGCTTCCTCTATCTCTTCATCTCTTCCTTCTTCTTTGTGCCACTTTCCATTCTATTTTATGTCTTATTCTACTCTTTAATTTCGACCTTTACATTGCTTTTCTTTATCTTGTTCCGTGTCTTAATTTTCGTACCTCATCATCATCACCATATAATTGTGTTTTTCTCTTTGCCCTCTAGAAGAGAAAATTCATACTTACTTAACCACTTGGTTAAGTTCATGTCCAGTGGCAATTTTCTTTGGGTTTCTCACCCTATTTTGCTTAAAACAAAAACTCATAAATAAAGTGCAACCTATAAAATGTGCAATCTTAAAATCAACTCACATCACCTCTTTATTCCAAGTTTTTCAGTTTGTTTTTAAATTTTATCATGTCATTAACTTGTGCCCTCATAACTATTCCACAACTCTTTAACCATCTCATCAAAATCGAATGTAGTTAACCAAACATCTTAGTTCCTAAATGGTTTAGGGCCCCAATCTAGCTGTTTATTTTTCAATACTAAAGCACAATGATCAGATACAACCCTATCCTATAAGTATTGTTTGTCCCCAACCTATAATGTCAACCATTCCGATGAGACAATAATTTTATAAATTCTACTCTTAGCCAAACCATTTGACTTATACCATGTATATTTATGCCAAATCAAAGGGATATCTAACATACTTATATTATCTATGAACTAATTAAAATTTCACTTGTTATAGTTCAATGTTGTATAATACCTCTCCTCTCTTCTACTATACGCATCACATTAAAGTTCCCTAGTATACACCAAACTAACATGCTTTTCTCGCTTTGATTTGGGCTATTTCAGACCATAATTCACGTTTTTACCTTAAACTACATGGCAAATATATATTCATAACCACCATTGGAACCTTTTTTTTTTTTAAATATATGTACCCCCTAATAGTATATATAGGGATACCAAATTCTTAAGCCATTTTTGGAAGATCTTATGAGGAAAACTTGAAACAAAACTCATGTGTTTAACAACAGATATCTTCCTCATGTAGAGTTTATTTACAACAGAACAGGAAATTCCAAAACTTTTCTTTCTTCGTTTGAATTTGTGTATAGATTTAATCCCACAACCCTTTTTGATTTATTACCTCTTCCTAAGCATTATTTCATTTTGTGTAGTGAGGCACTTGAAAGGGCACTCATGACCAAGGAACTACACACAAAGATTAAAGAAAAAATGAAAAGGAAGATTGAAAAGTATGCAAAGCATACCAACCAAGGAAAAAAGAAAGTCATCTTCTCTCATAGGGATTTCCAACTCAAAGTAAATTCAAGCTTCTACCAAGAGGAGATATTCCATTCCAAATGCTTAAGAGGATTAATAACAATGCCCACATACTATACTTTCAAAGTTAGTATCAACTTAGCTATATGTCTTTAATGTATTTGACTTGAATCATTTTGATATAGGTATTTATAATTCAGGGAGAATCCTTTTCAAGAAGACGATGATGGTCTGAAATTGGATTAAGAAGAACCTACACATAACCTTAACGAGGTTTAACAAAGAAGTAAAGGTAAGATCCAAGAAGGGGTGGAAAAAGTTTAAAGCCCAAGAAATGTCTTAAGGGGAGTGCTTACAAGAACACAAGCCAAGGAGATGGAGGAAGAACTCAAGAAAGCTAGTATAAAATTTAGGACTTTAGAAAATGAATAATATTGTAAAAATTACATTTTTAAGATCATTATGAATACGGAATAAGGGTTTACGTATGCAACCTTGGGTTAGATGGAAGTCCACTCTTGCATTAAGGGCAAAGAAGCTCATGACCTTACCCTTATACAGGTCATGGGGAATGCAGGCAGAAGGTGTAGACGAACGAGATCTTTTGGTGTCCAAGCATTGCTATGTAGGTCAAGAGAGGTGGCATAAGGAAAACAGATGAAACAAGGGAAAAAGAATAGTCTGAAAGCAAGAGAAAGGAATTGGCACAAGATGGAAAAGGTTAAATTTTTGCATATTATGTAGAAAACGAAATGCGAGTCATATACCACATACTTGAGCCTGATAGGCAACCAATGCTGGAAAATCTCAAGTAGGCAGGGGACAAAACCATATATGCAACATCAACATTCATTTTTTAGTTTTAAGCAAGTTGGTTGTGGCTTGCAGGATGGAAGGTGCTTAGCTTTTGTCTAACCGTGGTAAGCTCATAATTTAGGCTAGATTGCTTATCTGTTTTATTCTTCTATTGGTTCTTTTGGATGATTATGTAATGCCTTTTGGTAACTTTTATGGCTAAATGGTGAGTAGTTTTTTGGACCTTTATTGTATATGGTTGGAACATCCCTGAAGTGTCTCACTTAATTATATTTATTCATTGTTGAGAAAAAAAATCTAGTTGAGCTTGTAAAAACAACTTGGAAATAAAAATACACAAGTGTGAGTTTTCCTCTTCTTTAGACAACCTTTCCCATTGGTTATGAGAATAAAGTAGTAACTCTCTCCTTCTTGCTTATCCTTAGTGGTACTCTTTAGCTTGTCTTAGGTTATGCTTGAAGGTTCCAAGTGTCAAAGCTTTATGGAAAGCATTGGTCTTTAAACTTTTAAGGAGAAACTCACATCTTCCTTTTATCAGTTGCTTCAAGAAGAAGCTTACTTTTGATAAGAACTATCCCCTTCAATCCTTGGTTCCTTTTGTCTTTTTTCTTCTTCATTCTTTTTAACGCTTTATGGAACAACAATAACAACCTTTTATATTTCCCCTGTATGTCAAAGAACCACACTGAATACTACATTTTCCTTCCCTAAAGCTTAGTCTAACTTTCAATCTAATCTACCTCTCCCATAATTCTAAAAGAAAAAAAACCTTGTTCCAAGAATCTCTCCAAGAATCCTTCGGTAGCTATTGGACTTCGACCCTTAGGACATCCAAAACTCCACTACAATCCAAACCTCAAAGCTATAATTCCCTTCCTCTAACCATTTGCAACCTACCTAAATCTATAAAACACAAAAACTCCCTTTCAGGAACCAACCCTTGTCACCATATTAAATACACCATTTGCATCCAACACCTCAATAACCCTTCCAAGAAGGCTTCGAGATTCATCCAAGAACTTAAATCTTTTCTTTTAAACTTGAACTAAATCATACACAAGCCACACAAACACCTTCTACAACCTACATTCCATCCCTAATCCATCAAGAACACCAACTAATGAATATCAAAGAATATTGATTGTTTCTTCCAAATGTTCTTTTTAGTGGATTCTTTGTGTCTATTTTAACACAATGTTAATGTTCTTTACCCGTTCATATACTCACTAACCATTTTAAGGTGTTAATGCAATTTCATCCTCCTAACATTCATTAATTGTCTTTTTTAATCTTCGATATGGATGACTATAGATAATGAATTTTCAATGCCTAGTGTATGTGGTCTTTTGCCCATATCTCAACTGAGTATAACTAGTGTTTTCTTTCATATATAGGACACACATAATAGTCCTTGACACTATAAGCACTCAAGCTAGCATATGCTGAAAAGTTATTTATGGTGCAAAATAATATTGAACACAACATAAATTTATCTTCGCAATATACATTAAACATATTTTTCTAACAATTGTGAGACTAAAATCATCATAAATAACATAACATATTTTTTCTCCATGCATAACAAGACATGTTGTAAATGACAAAACAAATTGACCATAAATTATGTTACACAACTCAAATTTCCATGAAGATTCATCTCACCTCTAAATAATCCAATTTTCTTATTTTTTTTTCCTTAGTACATTCCAAATGTTGAAAACATTTTATGAATCATCTTCTATTACAAATTTAACTAGAATTAAATTGATTTTAATCCATTATAATCAAACATGTTAAAACAAGTGGAGACTTAACAATTAGATTAAGCTTAAAAAGAAAGACTTCCTAAATAAAATATTGCTTATATATATATAATCAACCTTTTGCAATTTTTTTTATTAGTAATTATGATATTGGAATGAATTATTTGTTAGTAGAAAAGATTTTACAATGTAACAATCTAACCATTCAAACTTATATTACTTGGTTACAAGACACAAGCCAATATCATTTATACAAACTAATTGTAGTGGGCTACATTTGTATATGACAAGACTACTTGTTTTCCATTTTTTAAATAAATGATATTACTCTAACCCACCATTGAATTTAAGTGTTGGTATTTCCTAATAACCATGCTTAGAAGTCACACTGATTTAACAACATTATAAAATGAAGAAAGTGTTGTTATAATTTAGATACCAAATTTAAATAAAAAAGACTCGTTCCAAAAACCAAAAAATGTATTTAAGTTTTTTACCTAAATTATTCTTAAATATTGATTTTTCTGGTGTGCTAGAGTTCATACTGGCCTTTTCCCGCTCATTTTTAAACGAAAACCCTTCTCTTCTTTCTCACTACACAACTTCAGTTTGGAGCGACAACATGAGTGCTCCCATGGACACAGAGCTCACAACCTACGAAAATGGCGCTGTTCCCCAACACTCACTTCCCGAGGACAAAGTTCTTGTCCCTGGTACTTTCCCTCTCTCTCTCCACTCTACACATTCTCATATCTCATCTTACTCTTTCTTTAATCACTCTTACTTTGCTCCTAGTCGAGGTAACCCTAAAACCTTCCAGCACCGCTAAAATCGAAGATGTTCGTTCCGCCGTTGAAGGGTAACCCCTTTCACTTCTTTGCCAAATTGCAAATTAAAGTTTTCGTTTTTTTTCTCCCTCCAAATTGTGATTAATGCGGTTCTCAATTTAGCAGGATGCTTGAAAAGAGGAGTTTGAGCTATATCGATGGACCCATTCCGGTGCCTCTTGATGAGGCGTTTCTCGTAGATAACGTGGAAAGACTTTGCGTTTGCGGATGTGATACTGGTCGGGGATTTCTTCGTTTTAGGGTTTAAGAATAGTTAGGAATGATTGGAACTTAATGATTTGATTTCTTTTACTTTTCTTCAAAATGTGAAATTGCATAAAAAGACTTTTGGTCTCAATTTGAGTTGGATTGAGTGTTTTAGCAATTAGCACAACAACATAGCAAATTCTGTTGAATAATAATTCCCTGAATGGAGAGAGAGGGACTATGCTTCATTCTACTGCCGCTTTTCTGACTCTGATTCTGTAAAATGTAACTCTTTTGTAGATGATGGGAGGCACAATGATAATGTTCTTTTGTTCTGGCAAGTCAAGCCTATTGTACATGTTTTTCAGGTGATACTGCTGACTTGATTTTATTGCCAATCTGTTGGTCTCAGTCTCATTTTCTTTGGTTGTGTCATATCCTTATGAGTATGAAAAAGGATAGATTTAGCTCCTCTAAAGTGAGGAGGGTGCACTTTGAAAAATAAAGCACTGTTATACTATTATTTTGGAAGTGCCATTTGAAGTGAATATTTCTTGGTCTGAATTTTGCTTTGTCAGCTTAGCGAGGAAGGTCCATGTGAGGATATAAGCTCTGATGGGCAGTCTTCTAGCTTCAATGAATGGATTCTTCCTGCAAAAGAATTTGATGGCATGTGGGAAAGGTTATTACTTTTAGTAATTTATGCTTTTCCTGTTCTAATTCTATACTGTTTATTTTTTATGATTAACTATAAAATTCTAAATCATTTGCCCTGCAATATCAACCATTCTGTTTGCAGCTTAATATATGAATCTGGTCTAAAGCAACGGTTATTACGTTATGCAGCAAGTGCTTTGCTCTTTACTGAAAAAGGGGTTGATCCATTCCTTGTTTCATGGAATCGGTAAGAACTGGACATATTTATTTAGTTATGATCTTCAATTCTGAAACTTTGTTTTACATTTGCATGCATGACCTGATATGTTCATGTCCGGTGTCTTCCCTGGCAGACAATAAGCATAATGATGCTTCATGATATACTGAGCAAACTTTGATTTCTGGACACCCGAAAAGCAACTCAGTATAACTGCTGATTTGTTTTAGGACTTGCTTCATAGATTTGTTGATGAGAAAAAGTTTGCAGCATACGCAACTCTGATAAACAAAACTTTTTAAAAATCTTTATCGAATTCCTTGCAAACCTTAGAAACTACCGAAAGGACTGAAAAATTGCACACAAAGGAAGATGAACAAGAACATTGTGATGGTGGGACGATAATTTGTCTTGCTCCTTTTTTTAGACTCTGACTGCAGAAAGTGAACAGTTTAGAACTAAATAATATCATGTAGGCTATTTTCCTTGTAGAAAAATTAAAGAAAAACATGTTTCTTCTTTTTTATTTAATTTTGATGCTATTTAAGTAAAATTGTTTATTGTATAGCAATAACGGGAAGTTGAACTATGTACCTATCTTAATATTTTTAGAAACTTTTATATATGTGCAGCATAATTCTGTTACATGGACCTCCTGGGACTGGAAAGACATCTTTATGTAAAGCATTAGCTCAGAAATTAGCAATTCGGTTCAATTCAAGGTGCAGTGATCTATTATCAATACTTTTTTTTATATGTATTCTACCAATATTTCCCAATGAAAACAAGTGAATAGGGAACATAAATTAACTTGCCTGTTTTTTCCCCACTCAGATACCCTCAGTCCCAGCTTATTGAAGTGAATGCACATTCTTTGTTCAGTAAATGGTTCTCTGAAAGCGGCAAGCTGGTATGCATATCTCGAACTCTGTGTGTCATAGGCTTGCATATTGACTTATCTATAATTCATATTTCATATTGGCTGCAATTTTTGTTGGTGGGTTTACAGTCAAGATTTCTTCCAGTTAAGTAATATGCTTGAGACATAAAACTTCATGTATTTATCATTGTTACCTTCAAGTTTATATCGAGTGAGATCAAAGGATTTAGCTGACTCAAGCTAGGAACACCCACTATTTGGTAGAGCATAGAATTGCATTAAGGAAAAGGGAACAAAAGTCAAAACGTTTTTTTGAGTTTGGGTAGTTTTCAAGATCTTTTCCTATATCACTGGACATAATTATTTCTATGTCATTATACCTTCACATGATGGATGTGGATTTTCTACTTTGACAAATTGGCTAGAGCCGTATGAATCTTGGAATAAAACTTCATTATAAGTATCCTTTTCTCATTTTTCACCTGGACTGCCTAGTATTGTTTGTGTGATAATGAGTAATAGTTCTGTTTCGGAGGGTATCTAACATAAATTAGTTCATTTTAGGATCACCTCATGGCAAAGTGGAGTTCTTAGTTACAGTGCAGTCTGAAAATAAAAGTAAACTAGTACTAGTATGTCTAGCAAAAATGGAAAGACTTACAACCGTCATTTTTGTTGTTTTGTTGCTTTGGAATTCAGGCATATAATTGCTGTTATTGAGCATGAATCCGGGTAATAGTATTGGGTAGGTGGGTAAAACATTTACAGATTAGGGTACAAGTATGATAAGAAACAAACAAATAAAATATAAACCAATAAATAAAAAAGCAGTATGTAATATGCAATGTTCATACTTTTATTTTAGTTTCTACAACTAAATCAGATATACTAGGACCGCACAGGTGAAGGGGAAGTTAGCAGCTTGTACTTAATACCAGTTCATTGGAATATGTGGTCCTGCAACCATTTAGAAAGAGATGGGTTGCAGCTATGATGGAACCTCATATAGAGTATGGAAGGGTGATCTTCTACCTTAGTGACTCCTCACCTACAATCCATCAAATCCATCAATTAGCTCGACATCATTATAAGATGACAACTAAAAGAATTGAATCTCCTCTGCCTTTACATGAGAATGCTCATGCTTAGCTTCAAATTATGGATTGAAAGAATATAAGATGAACTTAAGAAAATAGTATCTAAAGCAATGCCAAAAGTAAAAGAAACAAGAGAGAAAAGATGGAATAGGAGAAGAAATGTAGAACACACTACTTTAGTTAAACTCAAGATGAGAGGTTGAATCACCACTTGAACTTCTAAGACTTTAAGAGAGAGTATCACACTCTCAAGAAAACAATGCTCTCACAATTTCTCAAAGAATGATACAATAGGGTTATATATACCCATAGGTTTTGTCTAAGCTTGGCAACAGTAGGAGGCAAATTCAAAATTTAGTTCTAGAATATTTAAGGAATGAGCGTACCATATACACACTTTCCTTGTCACCTTGGTGCTTTCCTTGTGTGTGTGGAGCCTGCCTTATGCATGCTATCAAGGTGTGTTTGTCTTCTTGTTTGTCCGAGAATATTTGCTTCTTACACCTTGATTGAGTGTGTTCATTTGAGGTCCAATTAACAAGTCCAAGCTACAATTACAATTAAAAAGAAATACATTTGAAAAAGCAAGCAAATCCTAAAATCTGAGTCCATGAAATACTAAAGAAAGAAAACAAAGAATTATTTTTGAGTGAAGAGGTTATTGTTTCTCATCATATTTCTTGTAATTCTCCTAAAACCCATCTTGTTCCTTTTCTTGTTGATTTATGCACTAATCAAGTTGACTAGTCTCCATTTTAAAAACAGAGAAGCTGAGCTACTAGTTAGACTTTAACCAAACTGAATGATGTTATGTGATCTATTTAGAGAAACTGGGAAACTATTGTGCAATATGAAGCCACTTAGGCTGTCTGTCCTTTTAGTTTGATATCAATGCTTTAGTAAGTTTATAAACTAAAGAAGTTCTTTTCTATAATCCAAAAGTCCTGCATATTGAGTATCACTTAACTGAAACAATATAGGAATTTATGGAATTTTGAATCAAGGATTTGATTAGTCGAATTGTGAAATTGTCAAATTTAACGATCCTGTATACTTACCAAGTTACTTACTATGCTTGAACTATTTTTTTGTATGGTTATCAAGTGTGCAATTGTGTTTTTGTTTTCTACTAGGTAGCGAAACTTTTCCAAAAGATTCAAGAAATGGTAGAGGAAGAAAGCAATCTTGTGTTTGTATTGATTGGTGAGGCATAAGATAACAGGATAAATTCTGACTAATTGCTCATGTATTTTTCTCCTATGTCTGCTTGAGTATGTGCTTATGTTATGATCCTGCAGATGAAGTCGAAAGTCTTGCTGCTGCTAGAAAAGCTGCGCTATCTGGTTCTGAACCTTCTGATTCTATTCGGGTAAAATCCTTCACCCCATCCTATCAATGGAATAAACTCACTCCCCCCATCCCCACTATTTTGTGAAACTGTTTTGGATTGTTTAAAAATGTAATTCAGGGGTGTTGGCTTTTGTTCTTGGGTGTTTGTCTAACGTAAGTTGAATCTGAATACGGAATTTCAGGTTGTCAATGCATTACTAACTCAGATGGACAAGTTAAAATCATCTCCTAATGTGATAATTCTAACCACTTCCAACATAACTGCAGCTATTGGTAAGCCTCAATTTCTCATCTATTCAATTTTATGGCTTTTTTCCTTGTAAGTTATAGCGGGTTCTTTCTCTCTGATAAATTTGAATATTCACATCTGATTAGCTTATCATATGTTAGTCTACTTACAAGTGAAGTGTATAGTAGTTTTACAATATGTGGAGTTAGTGCATTTCTTTGTTTTATCATGATTCACGGTGGAAATTGGTAGCCAGTACCGAATATTTTTTCCTCACCAAGCACCTCTTTGGGGCATCAGAGTCAAGTTGTTATAAATAAAGCACTGACTTTCGTTACCAGCATAGTAAAAAACAAATACTATTTCCAGATCCGAAATTAGCATCACCCCAATGTAACACATCACAACAGCAGCCTTTTCCCACTAGGTGGGAGCATCATTCCTCTCAAATTTCTTCTTAAGTAGTTTTTTCAGTATCCTCCATAAATTTCATTAAAACGCATTTCACATGTTGTATATATACAGATTTATCAATTTTATTGCAGACATTGCTTTTGTCGATCGAGCTGATATCAAAGCATATGTTGGTCCCCCAACTCTTCAAGCTCGGTATGAAATATTAAGGTCCTGCTTGCAGGAACTGATACGTACAGGGATCTTGACTAGTTTACAGGTGCAAAGAGTTCTCAATCTTGGCCGTCTATCTTTACAAACAAGTCATTAATATTGGAATCATTATTCCGATGCAGACAAAAGATAATATTTATTCCGATTCAGACATTCTTTTGGCTAATCATACTGACTTTTAGGATTGCAAGAATGTCATGCTTCCAAATTACGCTTGTGCAAAGGAGAGGTTGAACGCTCTAGATTTTCATGAGGGTGCTACATTCATGCAACTGTGCAAGCACTTATTGGAAACCGCGGAGGCATGTGAGGTAGGGAAAAATATTTCTTGTGGGTGTGAACAGTAATCTTTTGTTTGACCTTAAATCTTAACTGATGAGTGTGATCTGTTTACAGGGAATGAGTGGAAGGTCTTTGAGAAAGCTTCCATTTTTAGCACATGCTGCACTTTCAAATCCTTATGATTGCAACCCTGTTAAGTTCTTATGTACAATGGTAGAAACAGCAAAGAGGGAGCGTTCTGAGCTTCCTGACCAAAATAACTAAAATTTCAATTCAAAATGTGTAAATCAAAAGTGTAACCATTTCATCTACTGCATTTAGTGCGACATATATATGTTTGATGCAGCAGCGATGCTTATTTATTATTACAGGTAATTAACAATGCTTAGTATCTAGTACTAGCGGCGGTATAAATGGCTGATCCTAGAGAGATAACTTCAAAATACCGATGGGTGGGGAATGGAGAACCCTTGGTTATTTCCAATTAAATTTTCTTTTATTCTTATAGTCAAATGGGTTATAAAGAAAGTAAGATGAGTGTTTGTATAAAATCATTATTAGATTTTAATACTGGTAGAATATATTACGTTATCCTTTCCTCATTTTGAAATATATACTTCCTTCTCTTCATATAATCATGACTTGAATTTTACCCTTTTTAATGTAACTAAATCTCTTGTTAGTGGGCAAGAGAAATAAACTTGTTTCCACGGATATTATTCTATTTCGTTTTAATTTTGATTGAAAAATTTTGTACTGTTTCGAAATAAGTATAAATATTAAATATTGGTAATATAGTTGGAGTGATAGTGATAATTCTAGGTATAACTCTTGATTATTTAGTGGTGCCGATAACATTCAGTATTTAGGGATAAGAGGAATAGTTATTCCATACATTTAGATCTTGAAAATGAAACAGGAGATTAAAAATAAAATTTTTTCCTAGGGGAACAAGAATTTTTTTCTAGATTTTTGAATAATGTTATTAAGAGTGATTAATATCATTGTGTATGATAGTCCACATTGTTGGAACAATGATGTTAGTAGTTGCATTGATGGTTATTTTCATTCTCAAATGTTTATTCATAGTTGCATTTTTGGTTATATTGACAAGGGTGCGCTCTATCAAAATTCTCCCTACACCCATCAATTTAAAAAGAAATGTTTTACCTTTATTTCAAATGACTTCATGATTATCTTTTCCAAAAGTTTTTTTTAGAACATTTTGGAATTCGTAAAATATTTTTTTAAAAACATTTTCTAGAATAGATTTATGGAATAAACTTTATGTTCCAGAATGTATTTTCTGAAATAAGTTTTCCGGAAAGTGATTCTAGAATGAGGATGGTGGGGTGCGGGAAGATCTGATGGAGCGTAGAAAGAAACACCCTATTAACAAATAAAATGGAAGTTCTTTGTATAGTCACTTTTTTGGTAAGGGATATATATATATATATATATATATATATATATATATATATATATATATATATATATATATATATATATATATATATATATATATATATTGTTTTAAATTATTAAAATATTTTTAATTTATTAGATAATTTAAAAAAAAATATTATTAGTATTTGTTTTTTTTTTATTTCATCTTATACGAAGAATTTTTCTTATTTTTTTTGTTACACATTCTCTTCCCATTGTTGAACTCATTTGATATCTACAAATTTTACTAAAATGTGTAAGGTATTTCTTTTTTCATCATAATCTCAATTACATATTTCATTTTTTTCTCTTAGTATGGATTTTTTCCAAATAATGTATTGTATTTAAGGAGAGATAAAATCTCAATTTTATTGAATTATATTGTTTTTAGAACAAATATTTTCAACCTCAAGTCCGTTATAGTATTGTTAGGGTTAATCATCGCATCCGAGGTATTGTGCGCTTTGGAATTCGGTACTATGTCACTGTTTTGTCCTTAAAAAGCATTTCAATGGATTACGAGAGAAAGAAGTATATAAACTGCCTTTAACTTCGACTTTTGAATGATGTTAGACTATATTGACGTACCAAAACAGTCACATAAGAATAAGAATATTTGACTATTAATGTTGAGTGTTCAATTTGATAAATATTTGGTTTTGTAGGTAACTTAAATCTTATATTCTTTCTATTTGGTTCCTAATTTTTTGTTTCATTTTTTTTATGACCGTTTCATAATTTTCCATTCTCTCTCTTTCAATTTCAATTAATTTAATATCTACTAATTTTACTCAAATTCTTGAGATATTTTTACTTTCAACATTTTTCACAAATAATAAATGATGTAATATTCATGAGTAGGGATGACAAAACATATCTGCGAATATGTTCGTGTAAATTTTGTAATGGAAACTAAATGGATATCCTTAATAGATAGATGTGAGTAATGATGAGTACATATATTTTAATTTTCCACTTTTTGATTGGGTAGATACATTCATCATGGTTGTGAATATGGTTGTGAATAGGGATGACAAAGCGGGACAAACTGTACGGGTTGGCTTGCATAAACTATGTATTTTAAAACTTTAGACATTTCTTTCCGCATCCCATAATTTCTTCTTGCAACCTCATATTCTTAAAAATTCTAAAATTATCCATTCAAAATTCTACAATCTAGACTACAAATTTGTATTTTGGATGTGCAATCTAGAATATTCTACAATTCAAAACACAAATTTTAACTTCTAGATTCTAAAACCCGTGAAGTTTTTGAAATCCACATTCTTGAATTACAGAAAAAACATTCAATGAAGTAACTTGAGTATTTTTTTTAAGAATGGGGTGCAAGAAGAAAAACATGGAGGTGCGGGAAGAAACTACCCTTAATTCCTAATCATAACACCTTTATGAAATTCGATAATGGTTTTTTAATATTTAATAATGTTTTTTTGTCTTTCTAAAATACATAGATTGTTTAAGTTTCAATACTCATTAAATACTAAATACAGTAGTCAGACTTTAGTCTTTTTTTATAATAAAATTTAAATATAGTATATATATAATACTTTATATTATTCTTTTAAATTAGAATAGTAATAATGTGTCTATAAGTATTACCTTAAAAAATTGTATATATTTAATGAAATATTTGATCAATCAAAATTAATTAGTATGATTGAACTTTAAATTTCATTGAAAATCAAAACATCATTATAATTTTTTTATTCATATCTTATTACACATGTGTGTCGTGAAAATAATATCGTGAGACCATTTATCTAATTTATCTAAATAAAAAAAAATTAACTTAATAAACAAAAAATAAATTTATTCAAAATTTATATTTAAAATTTTATTTTTCATTAATTTAAAAAAAAAATCTTGTACTGGCTGGCCTATAGGCCTACGAGCTAGTCTACATGTGGGATGAACCAACAAAATTAACTCTCATTTTTTACACGGAACAGACCAACTCAATCTATATTTTACGTATCAAATACGAAATGAGTCTATGCAGGAGAGACTAACCCGCATTACTATCCCTACCTATAAATGCCCTATACCTATTAATAATGGTTATTAAATTTTATTAAAGTATTTTAAAAAGTCAAGTGATAAAATCAAGTACGTGAGAGAGATATTAATCATTAACGAATTATTTAGAATTTGATTTAAATAGTTATATTTTTTTTATCTAGACCTATGAAATTAAAGTTGTTTATAAAAAGATTAATTTTTTTAAAACTTAAAATTTTATGGTGCAACTCATTTAAATTTGTTCAAATGTATTTGCATAAATATTTTATTTGAATAGTATTTGAATATTATTTTTTTAATTGAGTTTATATTTTACAGAACTGTTTTAAATAATTTTATTAAAAAATAAAAGTGAAAAATACTTGTGGGTATCTATAGATATATACCTCTGAGTACAAAAAAATCTCTGGACATTTTTTCGTGGATACTGGCATACCCCTAATTATAACATTTCAATTATATAATTGTTTTTTTTTTTATCAGCATGTATAATTGTTATTTAATATTATATTTTTGTTGTTGTAATTTTTCTAAGAAAATTACTTATTTAATATTTTAAAATATGAGAGTGACTTTTACCTAGATATGGGTATACTCGCTATTAATTGAAATGAGACATATTTTATATCAAAGTATAAGAATAAGGATGTGTATGAATTTTTAATGTAGAAAAATATAATAAAACATGTATTTCTATAGTTTTTAATATTACTAATAAAAGTATTATAAATATTATGGATGTTCACTTTTCATTTATTTTCACTTATTACCCATCTGAGTACAATTAATTTTCACTTATAATTAATCGAATAGTAAAACAAAACGAAAACGGCTTCAAAAAGCCGTATTTTAAAATATATTCGATTTTTGTAAATATTAAAACCCAATGTGTTTCGATACATTACTTATTTATACTCTTTAATTTATTCGAAACGTGCCCATTTTAGTATTACCCTTGAAACAAAAAATTCTAATTTGATGTGTCCAAATGTTTTGAATTGTAAATTATTTTCTCTTTTATATAAATAGATTTTTTCCCCCATACAAACTTGTTTAAACACATAAAAATTTAACTGAGTTGATAATAATATTTTAATACTACACATAAATTTATTAATGAATTATTAATATCGAATTTTCTTAACATTTCTCCTAAAAAAAAAGAACACGTGGATGACTTGGCTTCTTGTGTCTCAATTTGTATACATATATTGAGCCTCTGGAATGAAAATTGCCTTTCAAGCTAAGTTTTTATATCACAGCCATTTCCCGAGAAAAGGACACAGAGTTGTGGCAAGCTAGGGCAGTACTAACCCTAGTTTTACTGAAATTAACGTCTGCTAAGTAGTAAATACAATGAAAACATTCTCTTTTCTAAGTATATATATGTCAAAGAAAGGGAATTTTAACCTTTGCAAAAGATTATTGATGAATGCAAACAATGTAGTCACAATTAAGCCCAAAACCTTGATGTTCCAATCAAATTCGTGAGTGCATATATATATATATATATACTCGTTTCTGAAACCTTCTTTCAGTACAAAAACACAACCAGACTTGATCAATAAGTAGTTTCTTAAAGAGAGTTTTTGCATATCAATTTGTCACTTGCTAATAGCTTCCAACACCAAGCATCTGGTGAAGAATTGGATAAGTTCATGCCCCAAGGAAGTAGCACACGCTTTCTTTGAATCTTGAATAATAAATATGTCATCATATGGAACCTTAGTAGATAAATACTAATAATCGGATCCCACACACTGCGAAGTAATCATTATGGCACATGAAGATCCATGTTATTGATATAGTATTTTATATGCTTTCACTTCTCTTTCACACCATTTCCGTTTCATTCTTAATTCATAAAGAACATTCTTTGGTTTGATGCATCAAGCTAAATTAATTTACGTGCAGATACGTGTATAAATATCATTGGAATTTGGCCACCTTAAGTTGTAAAGAGTTCAAAACAAAGCATATGGTTGGCGCAGATCGTTAAACTACAATTATTTAACTGCAAGACAATGCTTAAAAAATGATCTGGTTATTAATTATGGACTTCATCCATGTGCAGGTATTTCCTTTTTCAGTCGTTGGTGTGTTTTTTTACAATTGCACAAGAGGGTTATCACTGACATGTGCAGACACATCATTCTCCCCCACAAAGTATTCACCAATTCCATATACACAGCAGGTAGGTGAAGATCACTATGTGCAAAAATCTCTTTAAAAAGTTTTCAGACAAGCCCCACATGCTGCAGGAAGCACTTATAAGCAAAGCGGTTTAAAAAACTATAATACTTTTTTGGACACTTCCGACCAAAAGAAAAAGGAAAGAAAAGCCAAAACTTGAACCACCATAGACAAAGACCCATTCGGGGAGGGGTGCAGGCTTTGATACAACTTGTTAACTTTGCCAACAAAAAGAATGCTTCAATCTTCAACACCCTTCACTGTCTAACACCCCTTTCTGCTTTCCTTTTTCTCCCTTGTGGAAACGTGCCCCCACTGTACATTAAAGAGAAAACGTTTGCATGCGGGAATATAACATAGGCTCTCTCTACACTATGCGTGCATCACAATGTTTCAGTACACTGCCTCACACAGCCGCTTTTCTGCATCTACATATACACAAACATCATCTGTGGTGTCTTCTTATATATTCATACTTTCACACAAATCAAACATGTCTCTCTATTCTATTTGTTTCTATCACATGCCTCTTTCTCTTGTCCTCTTTCTCCTCCTCCTTTTTCTTAACCATTTTGTTTGGTTAAAGTTCAACAATGTCTTCTATATACTCTCTCAACATCTTCACCTTCACCTTCACCTTCACCTCTGTGACGATTCATACATTCATCTTTCTCTTATGCCAGATATAAAATGGCACTGCATGCCTTTCTCATCATGGGAAGAGTCCGCAGCAGAGGTTTCCTTAATCTAGGCTCTACTAGCTAACAGCAGCCATGAAATAGAAGGCCTAAACTCCATCCATGGGGAATTATGCACTCCTGGTCCGAATGGTTTTTGCTTCTTAGTATATTGGTCTACCCTTTTTTCACTTCCTTTTTTTCTTTCATGATGTTTTCAAGAGTGTGCAACCATGCATACAACTATATGCAGCTAGTGCTAGATGCCATGCATGTTGTGAAGTTCATTCAGATTTTTTTTTGCTGTACCTTTACTGTTAGGCTATAGCTTAACTTGCAGAGCGAATAGATTACTACTTCTGAATAATGAGTCTGTTGAGTGGAAGTGTCACCATACCTTGAGTAAGGTATGAGAATGTAAAAGCATCGCTTGCAACTGATTTTTGTTTAATAACATCTCCATATTCGCTGTATTTCTTCTTTTTTTCTTGCTGTTGATCTTGTACCTTGTTCAATTATTCCACAATGTATAAAATTTTGATGAGTTTTCTGTAAGTCACAACTACAGCCATTATGGACCAATATAGGAATAAAATACTTGATAAATAACGTTTGCTCATATACAGACGACCGAACGAAAGGACATGGCTATGATTATCCTTTTCTTTGTAGCAATAAGGATAGTTGCTACATATTATATCCATATTGATGATAAAAAAAAACGAGTACGTAGCTCCTCCAACAGCTATATATGTAGATCTCACTTTGAGAATATACAAATTAAAATGAAAAGTTCAATTTTCTTTTGGGATATGTAGTTTTAGACTTCAGATTACTGAATCCAGGAGAATATGATTTGAACTAAAAGAGCTATAAGCTACCTATTTTCCACCTTTTGGTGTGATTATTTTAATTGGGAATATGCATGGGAAGTGAGGCAGTGATGAATCCTCTTTCGTTGTTTCTAAGGTAAAGAACGGCAGAGATATGTTTAAAATTTTCTCTCCATGTTGTGAGAAAAGAAGTCTTTAAATTAATATGCTAAGCTTGAGGAAAGAAAGCAAAGAAAAGCAGTAAGTTGCAGCAGTGTGAAAGCAGTTTGACATAGAAGTCAGGGACTGTGCCAGATTCCTAGATGCTTTAATTTTGCTTATTTTCTAATCTTGTAGCTAGGTATTGATCCCAATATTAGACATGCATGATGATCTGTTTTGACTCTGGGGTTCTAAATAAACATACAATACAGTTAATTTGAACATGGCTTTTTCAGTGTTGATCGGTGGCAATCACATATATAATGAGTTCAAAGGAACATTCACTTTCCTTTTGCTTTTCTTTAATCATGAAACGTTTTGGTTGACTATATGGTTATGTGTGTCGAATGTGCCTACTGAATCCTGGGCAGGCTCCACTACCAGATGATGGATAATATCCTATACTCAAAACATGATAAAGCTAATTTTTGACATTGTAATCATTTCTGTCTTTGGTTTTTCTTTCTTTATGCTTTTCTATTATCTTAATCATAACTAGAAACTATAAAGTGTCAATTTCGGCACGGCGTTCAAAATATAGATGGGAAATCTATCTCTATATTTGGCTCACCATTTTTTTTCTTTATCTATTTAATTGTATACTAGTGTATTATGGATGTTAACGGTTAGATGAAAGATAATATATATATTTTACTTACAAATTAATTTGTACGTGAAACTCAGATTTTGCTGTTTTTTTAATTATAATTTATCATCCGAACAACTTTCGGTGTATGAACTATTTAGGGTTCAAGGGACCTAACTAAAGCATTTTAAAAGTGAAAAAGTGTAAGTGTTGCTGGTGTAGAGTTTTTATCCTTCTTGGTGTCCAGATCATATGTTGTTATATTATTGGGAAGCAGAAGAAGTCTTTCGACACACACACATATATATACATATATATATATATATATATATATATATATATATATGACCAAGAGAATAAATAGTTGCTCATGTGAAGAAGCTGAAGACTGGAAATTGAGGCACCAAAATGTACCATTGTAGGTGCTGATGGGACATGTTTTTTGATATGATGTCACATTTAATTGTGTGTAGGCGTTATATCTTCTTCCTGATTCAAAAGCATTGTTAATTTTGCAATTCATCGTTGGAATTCATTGTTGATTGCTAATGAAAGCATCAACGATAAGGGAGAAAGTCAATATTCTCCTTCGCTTTTATTCAAGTGTATAATGATCACAACAGTTCTAACTACCTCAGGAATGTACTAACAAAGAAAAAGGGATTATAAGATGAAATGGAAGTTGCAATCATTCTTTTAAAAAACCAATTTTAGTATCTCTAAAACTACTGAAGTATCCTATGAAGACTAGGGTCAAGAATAAAGGAAAAAAATAGAAACACAAGTAGATGAAGAACATGATAATGACTTTTGCCGAAAAAAAAAACATGATAAATGAGTACACAATGAATAGTGTAATGTAATTATTATTATTTTTTACACACTCTTACATGCAACATAAAGCTTATAATATAGAAAATTAAAGAGAAATTCTCCTTGCACAAGCTTATTATATAGAAAACTAAAGAGGAAAATTCTCCTCTTCATACACTGCTATTATATATCCATATTTTTTTTTAATTTCAACAATACCCTTCTGATATTTTTTTTATTTAATTTCAACAATACCCTTCTGAGTATGGTGTTTTCTTCTTCATTTGTGTTGCTTGTGATAGTTGCTTATTGGTGGTTAAAGTAAGTTTTATGGTATTTTTACTGGTGATGGTTATGTTTTAGTTAGTTTTTTTTTTCCATTTTTTTGGAAGTCAAAAAACCTAAAAAAAAAACTAGCAAGATGCAAAAATGGAGTACAAAACTCAATTTTTTTTTATCTTCACACAAAGTAACTTCGAATACAATGAATATTTTCGTCAACTCTCTCACACATGTTGAAGTGATAGAATTGCTATCTCAAATGTTGCGACTGGAAGGGAGGTATGCGGCTGTAAGAGAGGTATGAGGTGCAGTTGATGTTATTTTAAAAGGCGAGGTTATGCTTCATTAAGGGTTATTTAATTTTTTTGAAAAGATTAAAAATGACTCTTCACAATTAATATGGAGGTGCACGGAGAAAGTATGGAGGTGGACGAAGAATTTTCCATCTAAGAGAATAGAAAGAAGGAATGGGCTGAAAGAAACAAAGTCCAATAACAAAGTCTCAATAATCTTCTTCATGTTGGAAGATGAATGTTTATTATTCCAAGCTTGGTATGGGTGAAAAAATGGCCAACTCAACCCATTTTAGCTTGGCCTACCACCTTACCATAGGGGGGCCGACAAGCTCACATGCTGGTTTGCCAACTTTATTTAAATGTTATTTTTTAAAATTTGTTTATATATATATTTAAAAATATTTAATTATATTAATATTTTTTAAGTTTTTAATTGATTAATTAATAGCTCTAATAGGATAAATTAAAATAACTATTGTTAGTTTCATGGTTATCAAACTCGTGAGTTAACTCGCTAACTCGGCCGAGTTTAAGAGTCTACTCCCGGGTCACGAGTCAACTTGTAAACAAACTCATTTTTTAGAAAATTCGAGCCAGACTCGTTAGAATCGGTCAAACCCATGAGTCTCAAGTCAAGTGAACGATTTTAGATTTATTTTGTTTCGTACCTGTGTTTGTTCATGTTTCATTTGAGGTTTTCATTTTCGTTCTTGTCGTCTCCTCGCCCTTGCTCACCGTCTCTCACCGTCATGTAGTCGTCGCTTTATCGTCATTTCATGTCGTGTCGCCTCGCCTAGCACCGTCGTCGTGTTATACCTTTGTTTTCATTTAGATACTTTGGTTTTGTGTCGCGACTAAGTTTCACGATTTTGTTTGAGGCTAGGTTGGGTTCGCGATTTTGTTTGGGGTGAATGGTGAATGGAGAATATGAAATGGTAGTGACATGTGTGGTTTTGGGATGGAGGTTTCATGCATAAATTCTAATGCAATTTAGGAGTTTCAAGAGGGGGTTTTGGGAACAAAGTAATTTGGGTTTTTTTTAGTGTGGCTGGAAAATAAAGTTAAAATTATTACTTTTTTATTGATTGTGTTCACCAGACAAAGTTTACTGATTCGGGAAATGGTTCAAATTTTGGAAGTGTTGTTACATCTTTATCACTTCCACCTAGAAATAAAAATGTTGCAGGAAATAGAACAGATGTTGGATGGAACCACTGAAGAGATGTCTAGGATAATAGAAAAAAAAAAGTGAAATGTAATTACTATTCAAAGATATTTAATGCAGATTCAAACATCATCTTGCTTGGACTATATATGATTCTGAACCTTGTGTTTCAATACCAGAAGAAGTTAAAGTCTTAATGAACTTGTTGGTGTATGAACTTTTTTATTTCAATATTGTGGAATTGGTATCATGAATATTTTTTTTATTGAATTTTTATATGAAGTAGACTCTTACGAGTCTACAAGTTGGGTTTACGAGTCGAGTTATAGACCTCCCACGAGTCTACGTAGAATCTCAAGTCTAATAACCTTGGTTGGTTTAAGAGATTGCGTTCAAGAGGGGGATAAATTGAACTACCTCAAATTTTCGCAAAACTTAGAATGAGATCTTTGTTGAAATTGTTGATTACTCAAGATAAAAAGTATTTCAAGAACCAAATGATAAAGAGAGAGGGAGAGGGAAGATGTACACAATTGCTTTTTATACTTGTTCACTCTATCCAAGAGCTACATCCATTTGCTCAGCCACACCAACCAAACTCATACTAAAATTTCAAAGTTTTTACAAGTACACAACCAAAACAGTGAAAGTAAACAACTCAAGAAACTACATCTTGAACCCTACAAGATTAGTTTACACATCTAATAAGACCATGTTACTATAATGTATTTGCAAACCATATCCTAAGACAGTCTAAAGATACAAAACAAATTCAAAAAATGAAAATAATATCACTTGGAACGATATCAACACAACAAAAAAGAATAAGCCAATTGAAGTTCCATGTTTCTCTTCAAACATGATATTGATAACAAGATCTTCACAAAAAAAGCTTTAAGAACAATTTTCAGCTCAACTTGAACTCTCTCTCAATAGTAGAAATGATTTTAGAAACTTTGGTTTTGATGTCGTGTTAAATGATTTCAAAACGAGAGAGTTATATAGATTTCAATATGTCTATTTTAATGTATTTAAACTGTGTTTGATATGTTAAGTCACTTCCTAGTGAAAATAATTGATTTAATCGTCATTTTAATAGATTAAAAAGATTAGTCCAAAGTCTTCATATAGCTTAAGTGATTTTAATATATAAAAAAATCGTTTTAACAAATTGAAAAAGAGAGATCATAACTAATTATGGTTTTAAGTGATTCTAATTGATAAAAATGATTATCTCATCAATTAAAATGATTATAAGAACATTTTAACAAATTAGAAACATCTTTTAATCAATTAAAAAATAACTATCACTAAGACAAGATTTATTTCATTTGGAAAAGCTTTCTAAGTGCAATTTTAGGATCAAATCATGAAAGAGAAAACTTATAACACAACCTAAAACACTTATAGATCTTCATGATCATTTCCAATCTTTTTCATGAGTGGTGTTGGATTCATAAATACATAACTCATAACTCAAACAAACCCCCCTATTTGATGAATACAACCATATGATACAATAAAGACAACCATCTGATACAGTTCAAGCACAAACGTGTTGATATGTGTTCATTTAAGACGAATCACAACACAAAGTATACACCCAATATGAAAACACAAATAGAAAAATTATCTTCCCCTTTAATCAAATTTTGGCAGATGAATGTAATGAACAAGTAAAGCATAACAATCACATAAAAACATTGTTCCAGTGCATAAATAACAATATAAAATAAATAGCAAAAACAAGAAACAAACAAACAACAAACCTAAGAAACATAAGCAACGACTAATTGATGCAAACATATATGCCTAATTTCCCTTATTAAAATAATGTTCAACAAGTTGTTCTTAGATCCCTTCAATATGGTTGTCCAAATGCTAAAACCTTGCTACGCAGAACTCATGATAGGATCTTTGATCAACAACCATTATATCCATGTGAGCAAATCAAATTGTGAAAGAGGTGGACTATGGTTCACTGGAGGAACATATGGTAGAATATCTATAACCATAGGATCATCCTCTTTGGTGTTGTTTGGTCTAACTTCATTTGTAATGATGTTAGTAGGAACAACATCTCCATCATCACCCTTTGTAGTTCAATTATTATCAACCTTCATAAACCCTAATTTATGAAGTGTAGCATTGGTGATTTCATTTGTACCTTTGATCACTTAAAAAAATTCCCCATCTAAACTTACTCCAAAATGATCCAAAATCTTGGAAACAAGGACAACATAAGGAAATATGTAGTCAAACAAGAATATAGACTTTAACATGTGATCTTTAATCACATAAATCCAGTTAACCTTAATTATATTTTGAATTCCATACATCAAAACAAGATCCCTTTCATTCAATAAAGCATGATTACTCATCCTAGATTTAAACTACCATGCTATGATGAAGGAAAGTAGTTGTTCTTCAAGTTTTAAGCCACCAATGTTGAATCCCATGATGGATGGAATAAATTTCTTTAAACAACTTCTGAAGTTTGCACTTTGTTGAAGTTCTCAATAACACTTGTATGACCTTTACTAACTTGAATGCCTTCATACTTTAGGTCAATAAGTTGCTTCCAAACATGTGAAGTAAGCTCAATATTTACTCCTTTCACTTGAGATTTAAGAACAACACCTTCAAATGTTAGATTAGTGTAGAAGAACTTGACCAAATCTGGATAAACTTTACTAGTCATTTCAAGGAAGTTTTGAAGAGTCATGTTGCAACAACTTTCTCAAACCTTTGAATTTTTCCTTTGTAGACAAGAAAACTTGAGAATCTTAGGAACATTCTTCTTTCCTACTTATTTCTTGAAGAAACACTATCATCCTTTCTTGGTCACCAGCAAACCATATTTCAAGATGACAAGTTCTAGCACAAGGAGAGAAATAAGATGTTGGAACTAATGGTTCACTATGATGTGGAGTTCTTTCTTCCACCTGAGCCAAAGAACTTGGTTCTTTTTCTGGACGGTGTTGAGACAATTTGACATAAGGAAAACTATATGCAATGATCAAGAGAATGTTAGGAATGTGATGCAGTACATTCAATCTTGGTCAAGTTATAAAAGTACTAGAGTTTATCCATGAGCATATCATATTTAACTCAATTAAATGTAATTCTAAATTAATAGGTGAAAATATCAAAGATTGGCAATTGCAAGACAATTTTGGATAGATAAATGTGCAGCTACAAAGATGTTGAGATTCATTTGTTTTTATTGGAAATAAGAGTTTTAATCAAATAAAAAATGACTCAATCAAAGATATTTTAAGCTTTATTAGTAGCCAATCATATTAAAACAAGTGTCAAAGTAGTTATTATGTGTATCACAATCAATTACCATGAATTACAGAGTAGTAAAAAAGAAAATGAGAATATGAACACATTGTAATGAATTAAATATATTTCTGAATTGATTAAAACAATTATGTATTTTTCATTAAATTATAGTAAGTATTTTTAATGAAGTAAATCGTCAAGTGAATCAAGTAAAACAAAGATGAAATATAAGAAAAATGATTGAATAGGGGATTTAATCGATTATTGCAACAAGTTTATCTATTAAAACATAACAAAATGAGGATGAATGTAGTAACACAATTAAAAAAAAATTCAGAATGAGTTTGAACAACACTAAAACATCAAATATTAAGATATTTATTCTTGATATACGAATCAATCAATACATGATATTTAAGTAATCAAGAATACCAAATTTAGTTCTCAGATAATTGAACTTATCTCTTGTTAGTGATATAATGAATATGTCAACTAATTGATTGACAATATTAATGAATTCAACATTCACCTTTTTAAAATGTGATCTCTAATAAAATGATGTTTTATTTCAATATGATTAGTTCATGAATGTTGGATTGGAGTTTTATTTATATTTATAGCACTATTATTATCATACATTAGATTTACCTTATCTGGTTGAAGTCCAAAATCTAGTAACGGTTGTTTCAGCTAGATAATTTGTGCACAAAAAATCCCAATAACTATATATTCAATTTCAACTATTGAAAGAGAAACACATGCTTGCTTTTACTATGTCAAGACACCAAGATTCTTCAAAAACATCACCTAGATACCACAATCCAACATTGATATTTCCTTTAAGATATTTCATAATTCTTTTAGCAATCTTATAACATGATTCCTTGGGATTGGACTGATATCTTGTAGACATATAGAAACTAAACATGATATCAAGTTTGCTTTTTGTCAAGTAAAGAAGTAATCCAATTAGCCTTTTGAATTTGGCCCCTTTTCATCAAAATCTAAGTAGCAATTAGTAGACATATGTGCAAAAACTTCTTTGTAGTTTTCCATTTCAAATTTCTTCAACTAGTTTGTACAATACTTGAATTGACTCAAGAAAGTTCCATGCTTCATTTACTTGACTTGAAGTCCTAAGAAGTAAATCAACTCTCCCATCATGGACATCTCAAACTCCTATGCATAGCTGATACAAATTCATTGTCTTAGTACTTGTTTGAGACCATATTAAAGATTTCTTTAGTTTATACACATGATTTGGAAACTGATGATCCTCAAAGCCAGGAGGTTGAGGTACATAGACTTCTTCATTTATGAAGCCATTTAGAAAGACACTCTTGAGATTCATTTGAAAAATCTTGAAACCACTTATAAAAACATATGCAAGAAGTAACCTTACAACTTTTAGTCTAGTTACATGTGCATGCATTTTATCAAAGTCTATTCCTTCTATTTTATTATAACCTTTAGCTACAAGTCTTGCTTTGTTTCTAGTGATAATACCTAGTTCATCCATTTTATTTATGAAAACCCATTTTGTTCCCTATTACATTCATAGTTTTAGTTCTGGGTATAAGCATCCAAATATCGTTTCAAACAAATTGATTAAGTTCTCCATGCATAATAGATATACAATGTTCATATTTTTTAAAGCATCATTGATATTTTTAGGTTCTACTTGAGAAGAAAAATGCCATTGTGTTGCAGAAATTATTTGAAGAATGCTTGGTAGATACCCCATTTCCAATTTATCCAATCACATTATCAAGTGAGAGACTATTGGAATTCTCCATTCATTTCGAAGATCCTTGTGAGGTTCTTGTTCAGCATCAGTCTCACTAGAACTGCTCTAACTGTTTGGCTTTCTCAAGTTTAATTTGGTGAATTTATACAACAAGTCGTCATCACCAACGTGATTATTTTTTATAGTAATGGAGGAACTTCCTCCATTTCCTACGTCACCATATACAAGAATTCTCCCCTTATTGTTGTCACTATAAGTGAAAAAACCTTTTGTTTTTAGTTTCGAATTAACAAATTTCCCCAGATTTTATGTCATGTGCCTTGAACAACCACTATCTAGGTACCAAAGCAGTGTTTTGGCCTTCAATTGCATCTGCAAAAATATTATACAACAGAGTATGACACCCTTATTAGTTTGGGTCCAACAATGTTAACTTTCTCTTTTGACACATTTTGGAAGCCATTTCATTTTACTACTAAGTACATCAAATTTCCTAATTTAAAATTTCTAATAGTATGGCCTTTTCTCATACAATCTACCCAAATATTTTGACAAATAATGTCAAATTTTTGGAGTGACTCTTTTCATCTAGTTCTTTTTAGATCTTCATGATCATTCCCTATCTTCAAATTCTTTATGATGGGTGTTGGATTCATCAAATAAATGAACCATAACTCACAATAATTATTCTCTTTACATGTTAAATTATTCCATTATAATTAATAATTAGAAATTATTTTGTAAGTGTTAATGATTTAAGTTACAATACTATTTCGTATTTGAATCCTTAAACTATTTTTCATTTTAATTTTTAGTTTAAAATGAAAAGGTGAGTTGGAGGGCTACGCCCCATGTCGCCTTTGGCCCACCAATTTGGCAGGCTAAGCGGGATAGGCCAAAGTGGGTTGGTGAGTTGAAAACACCAACTTAGCCCACGAGCCAAGGACCATTTTGCCACCCCTAAAGCCTGGAGACAAACAGTATTGAACGTTCCATGTTTGAGAGCCTTAGTGAAGATATCGATAGGCTTCTCGATGGTACTTATTGGAAGGAGATGGAATAAGCGAGCTTATAGTTTCTCAAGAATGACATGGCAATTGATGAAGATATTTCTATTCATACTTAGAGTGTTTAATCTTGGATTTGTTAGACTGTAATTGAAAATAAATTCTCTGTTTTAATTAATATTTACCTAATCAGGACTAATTGGACCTTAATTAATATTGGCTAAAGTTATATATTAATTATATTCTCTCACTTTTCTTGTTTCTAATTTACTAAGATTATGTGCCTTGATGACGAAATTTCAAATGAAGAAAAACAATTTCAAATTAATCAAGAACTCAAGTTCTTCCTAGAGGATATTTAAGTTTATCTAATAATCTATAATGTTTCTTTCCCCTTGCTTAATTAAATTAACCTATTGCTTGATTAAATTAACCTTTTGAGGATCATATATTTGAAAATGATCTCCCTTGAAAATTCATTACCTTATATCCTCCCATAATATTTAAGCATTGTCGATGTAAATCATGCTCTGTCCAATTTGGGTTGATAAAGGTTTTGTAAGCCACGAAATAACCATCATGTTGCATCATTCTCATGCATTCAAAATGCAGTCATTATGTACTAGTTATGTAATCTTACCATTGATGAACTTCACTTTTGCTTTTGGATAATATGGTGTTTCCTTTGCTCCAACAGTGACAATTTGGACCATTCAAATGAGGGTGACAAGGATCATAATGGGGTTTTCACCTGGATGCAAGTGTGTGTGTGTGTGTGTGTGTGTGTGTGTGTGTGTGTGTGTGTGTGTGTGTGTGTGTGTGTGTGTGTGTGTGTGTGTGTGTGTGTGTGTGGTGTGTGTGTGTGTGTGTGTGGGTGTGTGTGTGTGTGTGTGTGTGTGTGTGTGTGTGTGTGTGTGTGTGTGTGTGTGTGTGTGTGTGTGTGTGTGTGTGTGTGTGTGTGTGTGTGTGTGTGTGTGTGTGTGTGTGTTGTGTGTGTGTGTGTGTGTGTGTGTGTGTGTGTGTGTGTGTTCGTAACCTATCTGCAAGTAATAAAAAATAAACAATGTAAAGATGATTGAAAAACAAGTGACTCTCAAATTCTTCCACTAATAAATTCTTAACAGGTTATCTAAAGATTATCATCCATCAATTCTCACACAGGGTTAAACTAAATTAAACATGCATGATGGAGGACCATCCACTAGTTCCAAATCACAATACACAAGGATAAGAACAGAAGAATGTACAACATAAATAATTGTCTTAGTCTGTATAAAAATTGTAAAAAGTAGAATAGTTATGTTCATGTCTTGTATATCTAGACCATTTCTAGAGTAAATCAAAGACACTCTAGAAACCCTCACTTGTCATGCAAGCAAGGGTTTCTAGAGCATCTTAAGTGAACTTGGATGACACCTACTTAAACTACTAAACTCACCATGGTTAAGCTTGCTTAACTAGAGTTATGGTAGCTAAAAGAGCAAGTTACCTTCATCTAATTCACCTATAAATAGGTGACTTTCACCACTTGAATTCAGATTTGGTATAATTGAATGAAACCTCTAAAATTTCAGAACTCATTCTCTTTAAATCTCCTTTTTGCTAGAGAGCCTAAAGGCCTAGTGAAACCCTAGGGAGTTGGCCAAACCTCTCCATAATTTCAGCACCAAAACCACTTCAAACCTTTACCAATTCTCCTTATCCTCGATGCATTTCACATTACTTTCGCTTCATCTTTATATCACTTCATCTAAAGGTCAATTTGGATTGCATTGATGCGTTAATCCAATTCAATCGAATCTTATTAGTGAAACATGTGTCTATTAATGTATTGAACCTTCACCATGCGTTCGAGAACAATCTTTTACAAAAACTAGATTGCAAAAAGATCAGAAGGTTAAAACAAACTGCTGCATAGAATTGAAAAAAAAGAATTCTATGGATCAAAACCTCAAAATCAATGGGGAATTACAAGGGAATCAACCAAGAAGGTTTAACCTTCTACGTGAAAGATGAAAGCAAAAGAAAATAAATCTAGGTCTAAGAGTGTTATTCCACTATGAAAACTCAACGCAAACACGATAAACATGATGCCCTATTCATTCTCATAAGTCACTTTTATAATCTTGTTTTTTTTTTTTTTGCACAAAATAGAAATCAGAATCTGCCTCATGATATTGTTTTACAATTATCAAATGCTTCTTTTCTCAGTTTTGAATTATCAAGTAAATATTTTGTTTCCAAATTTTGTTCAAATTTGCGCATTGGTTATAATTAAACTCAGTGCTACTACGAGAGATATTTGAAGATTTACTTGAACAATATCTTCGAAGAAGATTTGCTCTATTTTTGGTGCATTTAATAGGGGATTTTTAATTTTTGAAATTCGAGAGAAGATTCCTATAAAAAATTTGCTTCCAATTCTTTCTCTAAGATATTGTAAACTTAATTCTTTAATTCTTTAATTCAGATTTCGTTTTCCGTTTTGATTCAAAGAAACAACTTGAACTTTCGCGTGATTCAGTCCACTCGTATTGGTAGACACTTCATCTTATAAGACCTTCTACCCAGAGAAATATTAGACTTTTACTACGAATGAAACACCAGATTAGCAAAAATAATAATCGTTCAGATCAAAATAAATCTAATTAGATGAATTTTAATTAAAATAAATAATTTATTCATAATAATGTATAATTAAAAATTTAAAGTCTGAAAGAAATTATGGTCATAGTGCTGCATTTGTTTCACGTTACTTCCATTTCTTCAATCGAAGTCGAAAATAATGTCACATGTGTAGTCTTCAACTCCTCCTCCTTCAGCATCATCATATTTAGAGGAGACTTAGTGTGTTCACCACATTAGCATTCCACTCGTTTTCGAGTTGGCAGGTCACTTCAATGGCTTCAAAGACATCACTAAGCTGGTAAATCCTTATATTTCATTTTCCCGCCATTTTTCCAAGTTCTAGATCTGAATGTTAATCTTAATCTTTTACTCCTTATTGTTTATTGAATGTTAATTAGGTTGTGATATATTTCTTTGTGTCGTGGTGCGATCCTTGCAAGTTCCTAGAATGAGAGATTCACGCTTTGCCTGAAAAAGTTACCGATTATGGTTTTTAATTGTTGACTCCAGAGAATCTCTGCTGAAATGAATCCAATTGTTGTTTTGGTGAATGATTCTGATCTTTGTCAGTTTATGTTTTGGATTTTTAGGATGTAGCATAGGAGTTAGAGGTAGCACCTGGTTCACCATCGCACCCAAGCTTTGTTCTCGCAATAAAGCCTTTTCACCCTCACAGGACTCTCTTCTTTCTTTCTTTCTTTCATCGCAATGCCTTTCTTGTTTATGGAGGCTCTTGAGCACCGCCATGTTCTCCACATTGTGGCTTAGTCTGTTCCGCTTATAGAACAATGTGGTTGATTAATCAGGACGTCAAATTTTCAATACAAACAATTTATTATTACTATTATTATTATTAATTATATTTTTAAGTTAAATTAACATGAATCTCATTTTGAGAAATGGAAACTCTATTATTAGGATTATAGAAAAGTTATTTTAAGTACTATAATCAATTAATTAATTAACAATTTAATTAAATATATGATAACGTGATCTTCTTTTTTACCAATATTTTTTTTTTATAGAAACCTATATTGAATTGGATTAGAATGTCATTTGAACTATTGATAGCGGATTGGGTTCATGATTGTAATGTAATTGAATTCTTTATGTTATAATATTTGAGAATTTAATTATTTTGTTTTAAGATTTTTTTGGGAAATATTATGTTCTTTATTTTTTTTTCTATATTTTGTTGAGCATAACAATTTTTTTTTCTTGAAAAAGACTAACCAACCCACTTCTTCCCCCAACCTATAACCTATTAAAGGTCTTTCTTCCTGCACCTTTATAATTTGTTGTGACATCCCATATTTCTTAAAATATTAAAAATATTTTTTATTTTATTGATGATTTTTATTTTAGAATGGTGATATGAAAAAAATCTAAATTATAAAATTCAAAAGTTATTTTTCAGATTTTATAATCCAAAATAAGTTTAAAAAAAATATATATTCTAGATTATAACATCTGAAAGTTATTTTTAGAATGTACAAACTAAAAAATATTTTTGGATTTGAAAATAGATAAAATTAATTTTTTCACCTGAGCTATAACGGTGCAAGGAAAAGCTATGGAGGTGCAGAAATAAACAGCCCATATCAATCTTTTGTCGGCCAGTCAACACACTCCTTTTTTAAGGACAATATTTGGGCTGAGCAAAAATTATAGGCAATTGCTTCCTGCACCCAATCATTTGCTTCCTGCACCCAACACACTCAAAAGAAATATCCATTTTGTCCTTAATGATTTTAAATTTTTGTCTTTCGGATATTTATATCCGTAAGTCAAATTATAAAGTTCTGGATATACAAATACAGAACTAATATGTCACTTCCGGATTTCACCATCTGGAAGCTTATTTGAATAGTATAAATGACTTTCTGGATATCAAAATCCGTAAGCAAACATAAATGAGTTCCGGATCTCAATTCTTAACACCATTTACAGTACACCATTTTGGATATGAAAATCCAGAACTCATAGCTCACTTCCGGATATGACCATCCAGAAGCTTAAATGAAATTTGAAAATGAGCTTCCAGATTTCAAAATCCAGAATGTATAAAAATGACTTCTGGATATTGAAATTCGTAAGAAAATGTGTGAAAAAAGGCAGAATGAGATTTTAAAATTTTCGTTGGGTACAAGAAACAATTGATTGGGTGCAGGAAGCAATTGCCAAAATTACAGTAACCAGTCGGCATTGGATTCAAGTTTCCCAAACATCTATTACACAAAGAAATAACTATATTTATTACTGGTCTTCAAAATATATATTAAATTTTCCTATAAAATTTTAAACTGAATTCCTAACAAAACCAAGTCCACGACTATGTAAAAATCAAGTTTTCATTTATTATCTGAATAAAGGCTATTATTTGCTTAAAAACTCGATTTTTTGTCACCGTGCGGATTGAACTTTTACTAAATAGAAGCCCAAATACGTTTTGGGCCAGCCCATATGGCCACTTCGTTGTCACGTGTCTCTACTTTTGAAGCATGCAGTATTGCTCCACTTATCAGAAACGGTCAAGTCTGAAAAATTTTATAGTTTTCAAAGATTATTTTGCTATTGACCATTGACCATGTTCCAACAGAACATCATTTGCATGTAACCGTTTCCTTTGAAGTCTATGCAATTCACGGTTGATTCAAGGGACAACCAAGATGTCCTCTGCCTTCAATGGTGATCACATTTTTTCTCTTAAATCTAATTAATAGTTTAATCATTTTAAGGTTCTATTTTGGAAAGTTTGGAAAACTACCCTTGGTTCTACTAAGCCTTCCATATATGCTGCTTTGACCACACAGATTCCTTCACTCAGAGTGAGACCATTTTGTATATAAGTAGCTCTTCCTAGGACCCCCAAAGCCATAGCGAAAAAGAGTTTCTTTGGAGAAGTAGAACATGGAGAGGAATATGGCAAAGGAACAGCCCCAAGGTCTTGCCTTAAGGAGGAAGCTGGAGAGGCTGCAGTTGGAGTTGAGCACCATTAATCTTGGAATTCAGTCTTACGTACCTGGGCAGGGAATTAATGGAAATTGGGGGTTTCCTAGATATGGTGTTGGAGAGGAAGTTCATGATCAAACGGAAGCAGATGGTGCTGTGTTTGATAAAGGTGATTTTTTTTTTAATTCTAGGCTGTTTTTTTTCTGAAAGTTTTATCTTTTTATTTTCATACATAGTGGCATAAAAAGAGCAATAAAGAAATGCTATTGCCTTAGAGATAAAGCCTGATTAAAAGGTTCTTATCTATCAATATTCTTGTGCGTGAGTGAATGGCTTGACTTGACATTTAGTATTTTGCATTTGATCTTATGGTTTTACCTTTAGCCTAGGGCTGTCCTGAGATTTGGCTTTGCCATGGAAGTTTCTTGTATGTTGTGGAGAAGGGTATATAGAGTGGTGAATAATTTAACCTTCTCCTTGTTATTAGAGTCATTTAGAATGAGGGATATTACCATGTAACCAAAAAAAAACAACTCCAAATGCTAACATTTACAAATAAAAAGTTGCCGTAAATTAGAAAAACATGAATGATTTTAAACGTATACATAAGGTAAAGAAAACATATTTCTTAAAATCCTAATCTCTTGCCTCAATCTTCCCCTCCTTACAACTAAAAATAACACAAGAGCATAAGTAAATCTTGCAACGTACCTTTTCCTTTTTGCTAGTATTTTGTCAGTTTGTGCATTTGTTACAGCTTATTTAATTTTCCTACTCTTATTTTGAGATGTGCCAATTATACCATTTAAAAAAGAGTGTTGGTGCCATAAGTAACTCACTGAGGCAGATTCCTTTTAAACCATACAGGACATTATTCAGTGTTCAATTTAACAGTTGAGGAACCAGTGATTGACATGAAACATCCTGCGGGGGAAAGTAAAGCTGAACCAGTGCCTGATCCGTTTATGTCACCATTTATCTGCAATTTGTCTGGTCCAAACTCCAGTGGTATCCATCATGGTGAAGGTTTCTCCAGCAATGCCTTAGACATTTCCAAGCCAAAAGGGTATATCCTTCTTTCCATGTCTGTTTTGTATTGGCGATATGTTTGTATGAGGTGAAAAACAGCAAACATGAGAAACTAATATAAGTGCAGAGTGTAAGAGAATGTAGTAAAAAATAAACTTTATTTTCCCTTATAGTCGTTGCTAATCTCCTGTAAAAAGGAAATGTTATAAATGTTTTTCACATTTTCACTAGTATCTGATAAACTCAAGTGCAGTAATCTATCTGAATTTAGTATTATTATAACTCATTCATTGTTCAATACATTAAAATAATAATAATAATGCTTCTCATAATATGGGGAGCTATTCTATAGTTGACGGTGATAACTTCTATAGTTTCCCAAATGTTGTATTTATAGTACTATTATTTGTGTACTGTACAAGATATATCACCTGGAGTTTTTCCATAGTTGGTTAACAATAATATTCATTCTATCCATGATGTGACATTACATATATATCGTATATGAAATTATTCTGCTTTGGGATTTTTACTTATTCTTTCCATGTTAAGGTTACTTTGAAATATTAGGGAGGTGAGTGAACCAAGACACTGCAGGGACATTTTTAGAGCTAAGTTACGCAACCTTTTTCTACCATTTCCATCACACATGAAAAGTAATTGTAGTCTTGTTCTTTTTTCTGATTTCAATCTGCATCAAATAAGTGTCTCGGTTACCATATCTTCCTCTGAAATAAGTTTAGCCAGTCATAATAGAAAGAATAATGATATTCTGTATCTCGAGTTTTAGTCATAGATAGTTTCAAGTCCAAATGAAAGTGAATTGATCTCTTCTACTTTACAGCACAGGTATGAAAAATGGGAATTGATCAAGTTTTTAAGCGAGTTGAATAATGTATGCCATAATGCCAATATGCTTACTGATTCCCTCTTAAATAACTTACATTTGTTGAGATATTATTCAGGTTGTTTCTCTGAAGCGCTTACTCTAAATCTATTGCTTGAGACTATGATGGTAATTATATTAAGTTTGCAATTTTAGAGCACTATGTAGCCAGTTTTATATATGCAAAACTTTAGAAAGCTTCTTCCTGTCTTTTGGAATTTAAAAACTGTTGCTCTGAACCTTGAATTTGTTGAGTTGTATGATACCCTTTTACTCTGAATTATCTTAGTATCTATATGATGTGACACTCATTAGTATGTTCTCCTGAGAACCAAATCTATCTTACTCATGCTTAATATGGTTAGTTAATATTTGTAACGAACAGCAATATTTGAAGTAAATACTATAATTTTTTCCATTAATACATTCCCAAATTTACGAATTAAAATTATTTATTGCAATAAACTGAGAACTTTTTACACATAATAAAATCCTCCATCTGATGTTGCATGAACTTAGTAGCAATAACTCTGCACTGTCTTCACAATAAGCAAAGAAATAAGGTATATGCAATGCTACATTCTTAATTAAACCAAATGCTTAGATGTTGCTGGTAGTTTTGTTTGCAGCTTTGGAACAGATACGGGTGATGAGAAGGACATTGAAAACAAAAGTATGTGATTGAAGACAAAAGTATTTGAGGGCATCTTTCGATCAAGAGGTGGTATTATCAACTTTAATTTATGAAATTTGCATCTTAGAATTCATAAACACAGACATGCATTGCTACTAGCTACATACATCTTTTCATAGCCTTCATGCTCCTAAAAATGGAACTGCATTGTATTTTAGAATAGCTAATCTAAGCTTTGCATTGGATGGCTGATTAGCTCGTACTGCAGGCATGTATTATTGAACATTTGAGCTTATTTATGGTATATTTTACATCTACATAGGATTCAATGGCCTATGGGGCTGAAGCGTGTGAAAGAAGGATAATCAGATGAAGTTTGATGGTTTGAGTCTTTGCTTGGATGAGATAGAGAGGATTCAAGATGATGATTAGTTGGCCTAGGTTTCTATGTTTTTGGTTGTTAGTTTAAGGTTTTGTGGTAATTTTGATGTCATTTGAACGTTATGTAGATAAGGTATTTTATGTTTGGTTTTTCATGAATGTTTAAAATATTGGATATTTTGGTTGTTATATACTGTTTGAATTTTCCTTAATAAAAAAAATATTGTTACAATCACAAGCAAAATGCGTCAATATGCTTCTACTTCTTAAAGATAGTGATACTTTGACATTGTTTATCAATTTAACTACCAGCATCTTTTAAAGTTGATATGATATTTACTAAATAATTTTTTACCACATTAGTCTCACTTGTCAAAAGGGCAGTCTCAATTGGAAGTTTTCTAAAAGGAAAAATACATATACTTGACAAACCATTATAATAATATAATATTTTAAATTAAAAATTAAAATAAATATAATTAAAATATGAGTTTATTAGAATGTGAAGTGTATGTTTATATTGTTTATGATGTTCAGATATCACTACCTTTTTCAAAAATCAGTGTTAAAAAATCGTTTTTACTTCTTAAATAACTTGATATTAGTTTCATCTATTTGACATCCAAAAATTATTATTTTATTATAATATAATATTTTATTCCAAAAAACAGTTGTAAAACATCCAAAAATTATTATTTTATTATAATATAATATTTTATTCCAAAAAACAGTTGTAAAATAATTGTTTTAGTGTTAGAGTTTAAAAAAAAAACTTTATTCATCATGAGAAGTTACTCAAACCAATACACAACCTAATTTATTGATATATTGAGAAACCTATTCAAGATATAATCTAAAACTACTAATTTAAGCACTTATTATTTTTTTCTTCAATGAGAAAAGGGGAAGTTCAACAAGGAACTTGGATTCGAACCTATTCACTTATTATTTATGATCCAATGATCAGATAGACTCCCTAACCCTAGGGTTGTTTCTTCCTGTACCTTCATACCTTCTTCTCTCACCTCCATAAATTTTCAGATTTCCAAAAATGCCCTTCTGTAATATTCCAGATTACATAATCCAGAATTCATTTTTCAAATTTGTAATTAGCTTCCGGATTACATAATCCAAAAGTCTATTTTCAGATACATGGTTACTTTCTGGATTACATAATCCGGATGTTTTTATTAGCTTCCGGATTATGTAATCCAGAAGTCTTTTTTCAAATGCGTTTCCGGATTACATAATCCGGAAACTAGTCTATGGGAGTGGCATAAGAAGAATAAAAATGTATTTTCAAATTATATATGGGGATGGCAGAAGAAATGAAGAAAATATGGAGGTGCAGGAAGAAACAGTCTAACCCTAGATAGGCGTTAGGTGAGGTATTGAATTAAAGGCTTGGAAGTGATGAGGATAATAGAAATTAAAGATTAATTTACAATAATTGTGAATGTGACTAAGTGAGTGTGGATTTGAGTTGAGATGTTGCAAAGGTTCTAGTATGGAGATGTCCTTTGATTGAGGTTGGTTGACTCGTTTTCTTCATCCTCTAGTTCATTGGAGAGGAAGGTACAGCAATGGCTTTGGAAGTAGTTTGGGAGGAAGATCCTTTTAAAGTGTCACATGACTAGTATCACTGTTTAGTTCTTGCAGTGTTTATATAGATGATTTATCTAATTTGGATTTTCAGTAATGCAATACTTACTATGTACTTGACTTTGGTATGATTTCATGTGTACATTTAACTTGTATGACAATAATAATTTGATTAATTAGGTTATGAAATTATTAAGTTAGAATCAAAATGTTAAATATCAATTTAAAACCATTTAAATACAAATATATTGTTTTCTAAAATTTCATTCAAACTAACATCCTGCCCAACAATTTTAACTCCCCAACCTCTCAGTAATTATATTTAATGTAAATTTCGATTTCATATACCAAAACTAATTTATTATTTTTTTATCATATTTATTTTGGTCCACAAAAACAATTAAATTATTGTTCCAAATAAAATCCAATTTAAATTCTTTTTATGATTACCTAAAATCTAATTCCAACGAGAAAGAATAAATATAATTAGTTAATTATCATGGGTTTCTATATTTTATATTATTTTTGTGTGTGTGCATATTTTATATTAATTACCTGTTTATTTATGGTATGCCACTTTGTATTTAGTCTACGCCATAAATATTTTAAGTGCTCAATCCAAAGGGACATTTCAAATTACCACATTTTATAATGTTAACCAAGTGATATATGTTAGACCTTCATTGGGCTAATTCCTATTAGTAATTAATATAGAAGATTAAGAGTTTGACTGGACCAAAATAAATAAATATAGTAATTAATTTTAGTTCCTCGTATTTGAAAAAAAATATGTTTTTTAAACCTAACCATTAAATTTGAGGGAGTGAAATGATTTTTTTTTTTCAAAACCCTTTTATTTCTCAAATACTGTATTTTTTAATTTAAAGAACTGAGGCACTTTTTTTTAGTGAAATAATTAGATTCACTTTCAGTTTCAGCGACTAAAGGTATAATTAAGCTTTAAAAAATTTCAAACATTCATTATTTTGTTTAAAACTTAATCCCAATTAAAACCAAGTTCACGAAATTTTAGTGTTTTAAAATCAAATTTACATATGCTTTACAAATACAAAACTATATGTTCTAAATAAAGGCAATTGGGCTTGAGCTGTTGATACACACAAAAAGCTTATTGAAAACGTGGTTTAATTTGGAAAGATTAAAGTGGCACGTGTGAGTGATCAATGGTCAATCCTTTTGAGTCAGAAGGCAAATAAATGAGTAAACAAAATTGAAATTGACAGGAAAGCATGTCCTGTTCTGTGTGTGTTTCTCTTTGAATTTAGAAAAAATTGAATAAAAGTAAATATTCCTTTTTGCTGCGATTGACTTGGGTTGGCTCAATGAGCAATGTTTAGAGTTAGTCAAATGATCAGGTTTGAAATTTTTTATTGTTTTGAATGTTTATTTTGGCATGGACCATTGACCATAATAGAACAGAACATCATTTGCATGGAACTGTTTCGTTAGAGTCTAAATTTTGTCTGTCTTAATTGGTGGTTAAAAAAAAATCTTAATTTGACCACTAATCTAATAATGATTCACAGGTTGTTCTTTATATGGCAAGTTTGAAAAACTACCCCAGATTATGCTTAGTTTTCCATCTATGCTGCTCTTATCCTTCACTCACTGTGAGACCATTTTGTATAAGAGTACTACTTCCTTCAAAGCCATAGCAAAAACAGTTTCTTTGGTGTAGTAGAAGGTTGAGTTCTTTGAAGATATATGGCAAAGGATAGTGATTTCCCAAAGGAACAGCCAAAATCTCTTGCCTCAAGGAGGAACCTGGAGAGGCTGCATTTGGAATTGAGCAATGAAGGAGTTCAGCCTTTTGTACCGGGGAAGGGAGTTAATGGAACTTGGGGGGTTCCTAGATATGGTATTGGAGAAGTTCATGACCAAACAGAAGCGTATGGTTCAGAGTATAAGAAAGGTGACACTTAAAATGAGTATATTTGTGGTGTCAGAAATAGCTTTCTAATGCATATCATTTTTAAACTTTACAGGAAATAATTCAATTTTCAATTACACTGATGAGGGACCAGTGATTGACATGAAATTTCCTGCTGTTGGAAGCGTTGCTGAACCAGTGCCTGATCCACTTTTGAAACCGTTTATCTCTGTGTCTGCTTCAAAATCCTGTGATGTCCATCGTGGTGAAGGCTTCTCTAGCAATGCCTCAGACAATTCCAATGCAGAAGGGTATGATTCTTCTTTCCATCCGTATTTTGTAATGGCGATAAGTCAGTATAAAGTAAAAAAAGGGAAAACAAAACATGAAAAATTCAGGGTGTATGTAGTTAAAAATTAACTGCTTTTTTTTTTTCCTTTATAGTCATTGGTAATCTTTTGCTCTAGAAAATGTTATAACTGTATAAATATGATCTTCTGCAGAACTTACAATAGAGATATAATATAGATCCTGCATTTGATGCTGCATAAACTTAGCAAGCTGTCTTTAAAAAAGGCAAATATGCAATGCTACATTCTGTACTTAAACTTAATTCTGAAACATTAATGGTTGATTTGTTTGCAGATTTGGGACAGACCCCGGAATAGGGGTAATGAGAAGGATGTTGAAGAGGAAAGGTTGATGGTATCTTTTGTGCATGAGTTTGTGTTATAACCTTTAATCAAGGAAACTTTGATCTTTCTAGAGATATGATAGAGAAGAAGATTCAAGATGATGAGGATATTTAGCTGGCTTTGGTTTCTATGTTTTTGTTATAGTTTGTTTCAGGTTTTCTGTTTTAGATTAGTGTTATTTTGATGTCATGTGAACTGTAAGGGGCTGTGATACTTTATGCTTTGGATTTATGAATAGTTAAAATATTGGGTATTATAGTTAATTAATGATATATCATTGTATATTTCTTCAATTTGGTCTATTCACCTGATTTTTTTACGTAGAATTAATATAACTTTTGTGTTCTTATTATATCATACCTTTTTTATCGTTATAAAAGGGGTGAAATAATTAATTTTCACATTTGTATTTTGTACACAAAACACATTAAAACTTTTATTTTTTAAACTCTTGTTCTGATATCATATTAAAAAATAATTATAAGTCTAAGTCTAAATTAATTATGCTATTCTAGTTAGCGTATCATTTTAGTAATGGAATTCTAATTTTATTCTTAAAATATATAAAAAAGGAATTTATATTTAGAATATCATTGTTCTTAAAATCTAAACAATATGAGATTATTCAATTTATGTATATTTTTTTATTTTTTTTATCAGTAAAAAAAATGAATGAATAAATAAGAAGTATTTCAAGGATACCTCAATACTTATACAAAAGACCTACTTGAGACTCATACACCTACTCATGCTAAATATTTCCTAGAAAAATTGACAGACATCATATAAATCAAAGGCTCAAGGCACCAATCCGAAAACGAAAAACTTACACCATGCGCTCTAGAAATTACCCATGACTAAGTCTTCATATGTGCCAGAGTAAAGATTTCAATGTGATCTATCTTACCACCTCTGAATATCCTCTTGTTCCTATTAACCACAACTATCCTGCAACTGCTATCCATACACATACCCATATGATGGAGATCAAGTAGAAGAGGATTTTACTAATGGACGAAGAGGTCATCCACCCAAGCATTTAAAATTCTTCTTACTAGTCTTCTTAAAAAGTAGAACAGTTTGGGTTCTCTTGAAAATTCAAAAGATAGTAGTATAAATAAATCTTTGTAAATACTCTTGTATAAATTTGTAAATAATATAGAAATATCCTTAGGAGTATGCCAAAGAGGAAAACTAAAAGAAACCTCTAAATGTAAGGCATTTTAGGCACTTTCTTTTGGAAAAAGTGGAAAAAGTGACTTTTCTACTCCTTTCTCTCTTAGGCACTAGAAGGAGCTAGAAGAGTGACTCTTCCCACTCCTTCCCCTTTGTAACATGACCAGCCCTCTCCATTATAAATAGGGGTGCTTGGTACTTTGAATAAAAAAAGTTGAAAGTTAGAAGAAAAGAAACTATCTTGAAATTGAGAGAGAGTGAGTTTGTGAGACTTGTCTCTTCTTCTCCTCCATGTCTTATCTTGTGAGCTTTGGAGACTCTCAAGTGGCAGCACCACCCACTCATCTTGGAAGAACCACCCTCCAAGTGGCGTGAATCACATCTCCAAAAGGCTACAACCACATAAGTCATTTCTATTCATCTTCTAAAAATACCCATTTGTGTTTTCTTGTAGTTTTTCCATTTTTAATCGGTTCAATCTTTTCCATGAGTTGTTTCCTTTCATTTGCTGCCATTGTTCTGCACTTTGTTTGGTTTATTTCCTTGTTTTCTTGCTGTTTTAATTTCGTCCAAACCATGGGTTTCCATATGCATGTGTTGTTCTTGTTTTCCATCCATGGGTTTTTTGTTCTTTGATGAGTTTCTTGTGATTTTCTAATTCCTATTGAATTTCAATCAGTATTTTCACTTCTTCTTGGTGTTCTTATGATGTTCTTGTGTTTCCTTTGAAGTTTGGTACTGTTCTTGAATTACCCATTCATATTCCATTGTTATCTTACACTACAAGTTACCTATTCATGTGTTTTTAGTATGAACCTTTGTGTTCTTGAGTAGAAACTCTATTAATTGCTCTTTAGAATTTTGATCCTATTTCTTGAAAGTGTCATGAATACAATGAAACCTATATCAACTCAACCCAAACCAAGAAAGGTTCATAAGAGACTCACATCACCATATCTTATTAACGTTTCCCTTGACGCCGCTCAACCTAAAAGGTTAATCCATACTTTCTTACAAAGAAGTCACTTAAATTATATGGATTTATGTTCTACAGGTTTGGGTGCAGTAAAAAGAGTCAATTTAGCTAATTCATCGAGCGGATTTGGGCCAATGTAAGAAGTCTTGCTCAACATAGGAGACATGCACTAAAAAAAATTAAGATAGAGAGTGACCCAAAATTTAGTGTTTTAGGCATTGGTCAGAGCCTACTAATATTGAGAGGATTAACTCTAGAGCATAATGCAAAATGAAACCAAGATCTACTGAGCGAGTTATCTTGGAGCTCAACAGATCAAAAGTCTTTAGATTGAAGAAATTGAATCCCCTGAGTGAATCACCCATGCCCTGAATGTAAGCCACTAGTTGAAGAGGACTTGATTGGAGTATAAATAGAAGAGTTGGAAGAGGAGAAAAGGAGGACAGAGGAAGACCAAAATTGAGATACTTTAAGAATTGCACCATTGGTTCTTTTATTTTCTTTTCCTTTTATTCTTGTATTCAGTAATTAATCCTACTCATCATGGGTAGCTAAACTTTCTAGTGTTGGGATAGGATTATAAATTCTTTATACTTTCATGATTCATATATGATATTATATTTTTCTATCAATCAATTTAGTTGTGTTCTTAATGCTTGACCTTATAGGAATAGTTGTACTCGATTTTAGAATTTAAATTTATGGGAAAATACTTTCTTGTTCTCAATTAAACTAAAGCAACCAAAATTAGCAGTTGTTGGGAATAGTGTTGTTGTGTTGGATAACATTGTTCTAGGATTAATGTGGGAGTCAATTGTCTTTGATCAATGAATTGATTGATAGGCATTGGATTTCTAGATAACCATGATTAAGGAATTAACTTGATTTGATTAGTTGAAACTAGAGAAACTGGATGTAATTTTAAGTATGAATAAGAAATGCAGAGTTCTTTTCAAATCTTATTCAATCCCAACACTTTATCATTCTAGACAATTACACCATTTGTACTCATTCCTCATCTAAGTCCACAATTATGATCTCCTTCATTTTCAACTTCTACAATCTAAGGTTACTAAGTCATGCAACTTTAGGCAAAGAAAATCATAACTATCAAGTTATTTACTAGTCTATCAAGATACAACAATTTCTTTTAATTATACTATAGTTGACTCAGTTCACTTTCCGAGAGAGATTATATCATTTAGAAATTTAGGGACATTTTTTTACCATGAAAACATTGAGATTTAGAACCATATATAATAAGAAAACTTGCCAATAAACTACAATTTTCCTAAAAACACAAGTAAAATCTAAAGTCACGTTCTTAAAATCTTCAAAATAATTTAGTCACCTATATTTAATTCTTAAAGAAATAATGTTACTTTTTTAAGAGCTTAAAGGATGATATTTTGACAACGACTATAGAAATATCATAACACTCCGTGATTACTCTATGTACCATCACGAAGGAGCATTGTTGAGCCTTGTAGTCAAGACACCTTGCTCAAGATGGAGATGCAATTTGAAGAAAAGTTGAATCAAATAAGACATTTCTTGAAGTAAGAGTTTGATGAAAATTTTGAATCCCTTACTCGATCTCATCAATACACGTAAGGAACAACTTATATAGTGCTCGAGATATTGTTACTCTAGTACCTATGTCGAATACAAAGGTTCAATTAATAAGGGAGACTTTAAACACATTTTTGGCATGACAAAGGCATTTGGTTAGGACACTCTTAACATGGCAAAGGTATTGCATTATGTTTCATTTTTTTTATTCTTATAAGTCTATCAATGCAACACTAACTTTTCTCCTTTGTTTTGGATTTTGTCCTTATTGCTAAAGAGAACATGTTATTGATGATGATGGGATGATGGAAGTTAAAGATGATCTCATAACTTAACTTTTGACCATAGTAACAAGGTTGAGGAGGAGACCTTTGTAGGTATAAACAAAATTTTTGGAGTCGATACTTCTATTGTTTGTTTGTACATTTCCCTACTAGACACATTATGGATTATCTTGGGAACCTCTATTTAAACATTTCAGTCATACAACTTTGGGTCATGTAAGCCATATTTTTCGTTTATGTTTAAGGATTTTATAATAATTACATTTAACCAATAGTTTCATTGTATTAGGTATATTGAAAAATTGTGTATGAAGCAAGGAAAATCAAAAGTATATGAATTTGTCGAGCCTCAATCCATCCACAAGTTTGGGAACACGAAGGTGCAGATCCATTAATACTTAAACACATCCGATGAGTGAGTCACAAAAATATATATACTTGACTCCATACATAGATGGATTAGTTTTAAATAATTATTTTATTTTTTAAGTATGCTACTTATATAATAATTGGTTTTTCATTGCATGTAGGTCCCATTGGCAGTTAGTTGTCATTATACCTAGAGATTATGTCATTGTGTGGTTTCGTTTGTTGCACCATAAACCCACCAAGGAAATCAAAAGTCTATTACAAGGACAACTTTAACATTGTTTTAATTACATTTTAAAGTGCATATATATTCACTAGCATGTGTATTTAGTTTAACTAGTGTTGTGGCTAGAACATATATTTTAAGTGGAAGAAGTAGAATAAGATCACTGCAATCCATTTATCCTATTGTCAGTGAACTTTTTAATGAATACACTAATTACTTTATTTTTAAACTTTCAAATAATATTATGATTTGTTTTTAATTTTAGTGTAATAGGAAAGAAAATTCATTTGAATGTGGCTACTATAATGTACGAGATGAAAATAATCTTTTTTGCAGTTATTACTTATTCGTATATAGGTGTAATATATTTCAACAAATCGGTTAAGTTTAGATTTACTTTAATAAGAATTGAATAATAATATAAGTCAAATATTTCAATTCTTTCAAGATCAAACCTCATTGTCTTAGGATAATATGTTACGCATAAGGTATCAATGGGTAGCCTATCTTCTGAACATAAATAGTAGTTAAGTTTATCATTTTCATTTAGATTAAATTAATTTCATTTAAACTTTAAATAGAAATGTTTTATTTTATATTATATACACGCGCTATTTTATTGTATTACTTGTTTTTTGGTCTACAGATTTTTGGTTTGATGTTAATTTCTTTTCATAAATAGCAATAATTTTTATGTTGGTTCATAGCTTATGCAAATCATCATTAATTATGTTGGCTATGATCATAAATATTGTAAAAATTAGTTGTTTTACATTGAATTTGACAAAACAGATGTATATATTGGTCATTATACTTTTACAAAAGTCAATGTTTATTTGATATAAATGCATTCATTTTTTCACATCATGATGCTAAAAGTCAAACATAAAAGGTGTTTTTACATCATGTGTAAATCATTGAAGGTCTTATTTTTATTACATCTCTCATATATACATCATTTCTTTGTACGAGGTAATTTCATTGGGTTCACAAAGAATCAATTATCCGAAATCATAATTGATTATATAATCGATTATCTAAAAAAAAAATCAATATCCTAATAAAAATTAATTTTCATAAGTTTTGCAAATAATCCATTATGTTAGATAATGTCAAAAGTTGTACTTTCGTTAATAATTAATTATGTTTAATCATAATAAATTATACTAATTTTTATGAGTTAAATGAAGAACATAATAATAAATTATGTTTACTTATAATTAATTATTTTAGTTAGTAACAGAAATTGTTTTCAAACTTTTTTAAATAGAAAAACATTTCATTGTTTTCAAACAACTCTTTTCAAATACTATTTGGAAGAAATTTTATTGCTCAAGATCACTGAATGTGTTACATGTTTATGATGTAAATCTCTTAAGGAACAATTGTCACTTCAAGTGATATTTTTTCATTATTTCTGTAATTTCCTTTGTTGTAGACATTAGTGTGTGGTATGGTTATAGATATTTGAGTGTTTTCAATACTTTATGTTTGTTTCTTGAAGGGTGTTTTAAGAAGGATTGTGAATTTCCCTTGCAAAAAATTCTTATAACTAAATAATTCAAGAATTTAGTGGAACAAACCAATTAAGGTATTAGGTTATACGTAGATTCTTGTGAAATCCAACTAGTATAAAAATATATGTTTTTTTTTTTATATTTTCATCTTGAACATACCAACCTTATTTCCTTTTATTCATTGAAACTATTGTTGTTTATTCTTATCCTCTAAATAATTTTTTTAAAAAGATATTTTTTAACCAATTTTCACCCTTCTTAATTGGTAATTTGAGTTTGCACGTTGTTTTACAATTTAAGCATGACTTGACTACTCTCATTGCTTAAATGATGAATTGAAAATCTTTGAAGTAACAAACATCATTATTATATACCTTCAATATATATTTTCTTTTCTTTTACCAATCTTATGATTTTAGGTTAAAATTTTCTTGATTTAAAATATTTTAGTTACACATGTAGTTATGTGCATACAAATAAGATTATTAATTAGATTTGTAATTCCTTATAAGTAAAAATAAAACAAAACAAATTAAAGTCTGAAAAATAACTTAAAAAAAAAATAGATAGAGGAATAAAATTAACATAAATAAATATTTGCTACACAGGAACAAAACATCTGATAAGAAGTGATTCATTGATTACTATAATTAACAATAAAAAACAAAACGTTAAAAACACTAAACATAGAATGAAAATTATAGAAAGACCGAAGTATAGAATTTAAATTCCTCTCTTATGGTAAATACAAAATAAATTATCATTTTTCTGCTAAAATACAAGCATTACAGTATTTCTTTCTCTTTTTTTACAACATAATTTGCTCCATTCAGTTTTACTCCGTAATTTTTTTAAAGTCTCTAGCTTATAATTTTAATTAATAAAGTACAAACAAGATTTTTCAAAAATTTTTTGACAATAATTATAATTATTATTTGAAATTCGGTCCAGTTTAGAAAAGTATTTGATTTAAATAAATAAAAAATAATTTTTGCATCAAGAGTAAAATATTTATACTGATTTTAGTACAAAATCACTTTTTAGATAAAAATGCTTAATTATATTTTCAATCTCTAAAATCTGGATTGATTAAAAATTGGTCCCCAAATTTTAACAAAAACCATTTTAGCTTCTTAAAATTGAAAAAAAAAGTTCACGAAATATAATAAAATGGAGATTTATAACTGAATTGAACTAAATTTTAGAGACCAAAATATAATTAAGTGAAAAGTATTTGAAACAAATAATTTTATTTAAAACTTTATCCCAATTAAAACAAATTTCATGAAATAAGATGTGTTAAAATAAAGTTCACATATACTTTAGAATACTATACAAGTAGAGGAAATGGGGTTAAATAAATTTAACTAAAATATAATTGAAAATACATAATAGTAATTGATATTGTATTAAGATCGATATTATCGTAATTTATTACAGAGAAAAGTTTTTTGTAAACGTGGCTTGATTTGGTAACACGTGTTGGCAGAGAGAATAAGCGAGTAAAGTGGCATATGTGAGGATGAACAGCCAATCTTTTGTGTGTCAGAAATGAAAGTTGAGAGTTTAAGAAGGGAAAGAAAGGAGCAAGAAAAAGCTGAAATTGACAAGAAAGCATGTCCTGTTCTGAGTTTGTTTCCATTTGAAAGTAGAAAAAAATGAGTAAAATACAATATCCCCTTTTGCTATGATTGACTTGGGTTGGCTCAGTGAGCAATGTTTAATGTTAGTCAATGGTCAAGTTTTAAATTTTTTGTTGTTTTGAATGTTTATTTTGGAATTGACCATTGACCATATTCTAACTAAACAAAATGCATGTAACTGTTTCGTTTGGATTTTATGCATTTCTCATGTTTGATGAATGGTACAGTAAAGATTTAGCCAGTCTTCAACGATGTTCAAAATTATTTTCCCAATTTAATCAGCAATGTAATGATTCTCAGGTTCTGTATATGGAAAGTTTGAAAAAGTACCCCAGATTCTACTAAACTTTCCATTTATGCTGCTTTTATCCTTTACTCAGTCTGAGACCATTTTGTATATAAATACCATTTCCCTAAGCCTTGAAAGCAACAGCAAACAAAGGTTTTTTGGACAATGGAGAGGAATATGCCAAAGCAACAGTCTCCAGGTCTTGCCTCAAGAAGAAACCTGGAGAAGCTGCAGTTGGAATTGAGCAACATCAAAAAAGGAGTTCAGTCTTATGAACTGGGGCAGGGAAATAATGGAACTTGGGGATTTCTTAGATATGGTATTGGGGAGGAAGGTCATGACCAAACTAAAGCAGATGGTCCTGAGTTTGATAAAGGTGAAATTGCAATTTTTTTTCTTTTTATTGTTTCATAATAGTGGCATAACAAATGTAATGAAAAAGGCTGATTGTACAGTTTTCATTCTGCACGAATGCCTTGACACTTGATATTTTGGATGTGTCACAGAAATTATGTATTTTGTCAGCTTTGTGCATTTGTAGCATAGCTCATGAATTTTTTCTATTGCTCTGTTATAGTTTAAATTTTCCTTTTATGGCTTTTTAAATGGAGTTCTTGTGCCAGAAATAGCTTACTCATCATGCAGATCCCTTTCAAACTATAAATTATTCAGTGTTGAATTACACAGTTGAGGAAACAGTGGTTGACATGAAATTTCCTGCCAGCGGAAGCAAAGCTGAAGTAGTGCCTGATCCACTTTTAACACAGTTTATCCCCAATATGTCTGCTCCAAACTCCAGTGGTATCCACCGTGGTGAAGGTTTCTCCAGCAACCCCTCAGATGTTTCCAATGTAATAGGGTATGATCCTTCTTTCCTTTTCAATTTTGTAATGAGACATTTATGTATGAAGTGAAAAAGAACAAACATGATACACTGATAGTTAAAAGTGCATAGCATTAAAAGAATGTAGTTAGAATTTGATTGTTTGTTCCTTAATAGTCATTGCTAATCTCCTGTTGTGGGAAATGTTACAAATGTTAGAATATGACTAATTTTGCCAGAAGGAGGTTGGTTTCCCTTTTCTGAAAATACAATGAACTTCTAGTCTAAATGGAAATACTTGTTGCATTGAATTTTGTGGACTTTTTGCACATCATAAAGTTACAAGTGTAGATCGTGCATTGAAGATTTGAACTACTTTATGGTATATTTTACATAAATACAGGATTGAAGTGGAGTTGCAGCGGGCACATGAAGAAGAAAATCAGATGAATTTTGATAGTTTGAGTCTTGGCTTGGATGAGATGGAGAAGAAGATTCAACGTGATGATGATTAGATGATTTAGGATTCTATGTTTTTGTTTGTTTGTTTCTGGTTTTCTGTTTAGATTTATGTTATTTCGTGATGTCATTTGAATAATAAGTGGCTATGTTAACTTATGTTTTTGATTTTCATGAATTGTTGAAATATTATTATGGTTTTTATTTTTTTATTTTTTTTTATGAAATATGCTCTTTGAATGCCATAATATTGAGTGAAATTTCCGGGATCAACTTAACTTAGGCATTTGTCATTAACCATTTTATAGATTTTTTATGATCATGCCAAAAGAGAAAGATATATTCAAGTTTCCGATCTGCATAGAAGTACAATATATATGCTAAGTTTTTACTTCAAGTGTTTATCAACATAGAAAAAAGAGAAAGAATTTGAAAGATAATGATGAGAATGTAGAAATGAATGTGAAGATGACATTAGTGTTAACCCATGAATTTTTTCCAGTTAACTAATGAAATTATTTATGTTTTTGTTGTAGATTGAATTAATAATCTAATTCATCCATAAGTTTTACAATTTTAGAGCGATATATACCCTGCATATGTTTTTGCAATAGATTATAAAAATATGTTTTTGCAATAGATTATAAAAATAATTGAAGTAGAGAAAAAAAAAAAAAAATTTTAGCTTAAGTGAAAATTGACTTGTTTGGAAGAAAAAAAAATTCTTTTAAGAAAAAGTGGCACAAATCAAAGGTTGAGTTGTAGCTCTATTTTTACTTAATGGAAAAAATTCTTCACTTATATTATATTTTATATATGTGTATCAACATTAAACTCATAAACATTTGTATACTTAAAATTAAATATTTTGCTTAAAAATAACCACGACTTGAACCAATTTTTCCTAGATGTAGTATTTTAACTCAAAACCAATAAACACACAACAATTTCATTTAAACAATACAAATCTTATATCAATTAAGATTCATCTTAAGTTCAAATATCTAAATATGTTACACAGCCTTACATATAATTCAAAATATGTTGACCACATCATCTTCATGTGCAGATCATCTATCCTAAGGTACTATCACAAACATAAATAACTTTTTTTACCTATAATTCCCCATTCTAAAGAATGTTCCAACTCAAGCAAGGGAACTACACCTAGAACAAAATATCCAAACATAACCAAATTTCAGTATGAGCTTAACCAAGCTAAGAAGACCACTTTTCTGAACTAACCCCACCAAGATTTATTACAAATTCATAGAGAAAGGAATAAAATAAAGAATCTTTAGAGTAAACATGAACTTACCCTGTTTGAAAATGAGAAAGGAAAGGAAAGTACAGATGAAAAATGATGGGAGGGAGGGGGGGGCGTTACAATTATCCTTAAAATTATCTTACCAAAGAAAGAACTAGGGTATGCTTTTCTTATCTTCTGATTTATCTCCCAAGTCAAATTACTGGATATGAGATTTCACAAAATTGTAACCATGTTTATATTCCTAGCACAAAGTTGCTTCACTTTAGAATCTAAAATTCTAATTGGTTTCACTTCAAAGGATAAATTTTCTTTCACTTGGACTAAATCAGATTCTAGGATATGATTAGGATCAATTACATATTTCCTTATGATGGAGAGAGGCCAAGCTCACCCCACCATGAAAGCCAAGGGCCAAGACTAGACCGTCTAGAACCACATGGAGAGCGTCTAGCACAAGACAAGGGGGAGCTACATGAGGAGCGTCTAGGAGGGAGCCTAGACCGTCTAGGACCTCTCACAAGGTCCATGGCCAAGGACATTCACGCCCAAATGAGTCAAGCCACAGATGGGAGGGAGAAGACCTTGTACATGCTACTTGGAGGCCCATTAGGGGTAGCTTAGTAGATTAGTGTAGTGTAGAAAGCAAAACTTGCTCACTTAGGGGTGTGCTATCAAAAAGGTGCCCTTAGCAATAGAAGGAGGGGTGTGCTAGCAAATAGGTGCCTTTAGCAAAAGAAGGAGGGGTGTACTATCAAATGTTGCATTTTTTGACCTATCTTCTAGAATATTAGGATGATGGTGTGGTTTGACTAAAGTCAATACCCTAGACAACCCCCACTTTTTGTATTTCCATCCCTACCCTTTAAGCTTGCTCACCAAGGCTCCTAAATCTATAAATAAGGAGGCCTACCTCATGTATTTTCAAGATTAATATGAGTAAAGTTATGCTGCCAAATTTGTGTCAAGCTTTGCTTTCTCCTAGTTTCTAGGAATTGATCTTCATTTCCTTCACCTTCCAAGGGTTGGCCGAACCTCCCTACTCCCATACACATCATGCACCTTCAAGATCACCATCACTCCTAGGAGGATCTTGCTCATTTCAACCATTGCTTTCGCACCATCTTCAACATCCAAGGAGAGCTCAACATGTGAAGGCCATCATTTGGTATCATGAGCATGGGGTTCTTCAAAGATGAGTAGTTCTTGGTCCTTTTTCATTTTTGAGTTCTTCTTTAATCCTTGTTGTTCATCTTTGTTTTCCATACTTGTCTTGCTGTTTTTTAAATTTTAATTTGAATTGGTGTGCTGTTTGGAAATTCCATTTGGTGCATCTTGTTCAATTGTTCTTGAGCAATCTTGGTGCAATTTTTGGTAGGATTCCATACACCTTTGTGTTGCTGTTTTTCTTTTAGGTTTTGAGTCTTTATTGCAATTTTTATTTTGGTTCATTTTATGCTCTTTGAGTCTTTAATTTTTGAATCTATATATGTTGTCTAAGTCATATTTCTCCAAAATGTCATAAAATCATAAGTAGTACTTTGTTTGGCTTATTTGTTTCTTGATTTTGGTCTAAAAGTTTGATTTGAATCTGCTGGGTTTTTGAGCTTTTGGTGCCTTTTTAATTTTTAGGTTGAGTTCATATTTGTGTTTTAGTTCTACACAAATTCATTCACATCTTTTTCCTTTGTGTCTTTTGGTATATCTTGCTGTTTTTTCCATTTTACCCAGAATCCCCTGTTTTGCATCAATCTGTGCTGGCTGTTTTTGCTTAGAAAAATTATTTTTCCACATAGAAAAATTTTGATTCTCTGGAATATGCAAGATTGAGGTGTTATTGAAAAGACAAAAAAAGAATCAGGTCAAAAGAAGAAATAGAAAAAAAATGAAAAATATCTTAAAAACAGTGTGCAAATCTGGACGTTCCAGCTGGCATAACTGAACACTGTTTTTGTAAAATTCATTAAAAAAAAATGGCTCATGCGTTTTGGGTGAAATCTGTCCCAGAATCTTGTTGAGATCTTGAAATATTTGCATATCAATTTTCAGAGGCAAATCTTTAAAGGACAGCTCAGTATAAAGTGGGGAAAGTCACGTTTTCTGGCCACAACAGATTTTCAGTGGTGCTGTTTTTTTGTTTTTTTAAATCTATTCTAGTCCTATTCTTAGGATTCACTTTGTGTGCCTACCTTTCTTTGAGTACCTTTATTTTCTTATTTTATATTTCTTTGGAACTCTTTCTAGTTGTCATAATTTTAACTCCATTTGGTGGTACTGTTTTTCTAATTAATTTGTTTCTTGCTTTAATCCTTTGGCCTCTAAATTTGGTGCTGAAATTGTTTCTCAATTGGTGCCTATTTGAGTAGAAATTTAACTTGAGTGAGGTCTAGCTTGTGTGATAGGTGCTGGATTGGAGAATTAATTTCCTAATTCTAAGAGGAGCCAAAGCAAGGGCAGCAAACAAATATTACCCAAAAACACCACAAACACTTGGAGGGCCCAACAAAGAAAAGACAACCAAGGGAGTGCCAATAGCAAAACAAGGATCAACAAAAAGGGGGTTTTCTTAATCTTCTTTGCAACTTAACCTTGTTAATTACTTCTTTAATTACGTGATTAGACGGTGAGTGTGTCTTCAAGGGCTCCAAGTGTCCAAGAAGCCTCACCTAGGACCGACTAGTGTAGACTTTAATTGGTTTAGCATGTGTTAATTGTTTTAATTATTTTCCTTGCTTAATTAATTACGTTTGCTAATTGTCTTACCTTGTTTAAGTTTGTTAATTCTTTGCTTGGTTAATTAGCTAGTTGCATTGTTTTCTTGTATCAAAAAGGATTTCTTCAACTTGATTGTGTTTTAAGTGGTTTACTAAGAGAAAGCTTTGTGTGAAGACATTGAGGGATAGTCTTTGGCTAAGGCAAGGCTTGGTATTTAAGTAGTCCATTGTGACTCACCTCCCTTACCTGGAAGACTACCTTCTTTGACTTCCCTAAATTTTCTCAAGGTAAAATACTTCTACACACAAAGCTTTAGTCATGTCTTCTTCTTCTCATTCTCCAAAGTCTATTGAAAATGAATTAAAATCTATGAAAACTCTTTTGGAAGAAGTCTCACAAGCCGTGCAAATGATTTCTTTTAGACAATTGGAGAATGAGTCTAAAATTAATGAATTAACTAAAGCCCAAGAAGAAAAGTCACAAAAATCAAAAAAATCTCAAACTCATGCATCTCATTCACAAATCCAAGAGTCTCTAGGGGAGGGAAGCCTTAGAATGTATGACTACTACCAACCACCCCCTAGAAGAAATAGGCAAAGGGAGCAAGAGGGCCCAAGGGAGGTTAGAGTAGACCTACCTCATTTCCATGGTAAGGAGAGTGTAGAAACCTACCTAGATTGGGAGATGAAAGTAGAGCAACTCTTTGCTTGCCATAGGGTGAGTGAAGAACGCAAGATACCTCTAGCCACCCTTAGCTTCCAAGGGAACGCCATGTATTGGTGGACCTCTCTCGAAAGAGAAAGACGTCTTCATAGGGAACCTCCAATTGAATATTGGAACGACCTTAGGGGAGCCCTAAGACGTCGCCACATACCCTCATACTACCATAGGGAGTTGATGGACAAGCTCCAAAGACTCCGGCAAAACAATATGAGTGTTGAGGAGTATAGACAAAAAATGGAGCTCTACATGATGAGAGCCTCCATTAGAGAAGAGGAGCATATCACCATAGCTAGGTTCCTTAGTGGCCTCTCACTTGGGATAAGGGATAGAGTAGAACTCCTTCCATACCAAGACTTGAATGACTTGGTCCAACTTTGCATTAAAGTTGAGCAACAAAATTTGTGCAAAACTTCAAGTCTAAAGGTTGGATCCTACTCTAACTCCTATCCCAAGAGAGAATATAGAAGGGAGGGTAGTACATCAAAAGAAAAATCTAGGGAAACTACCAAACCCTTATCCAAAGATGCCTCCACCCCACCCATTCGAGCTAGGGACGTTAAGTGCTTTAAGTGCTATGGAAGAGGGCATGTGCAAGCACAATGCCCAAACCAAAGGACTTTGTTTTTGAAAGGTGTAGATGAGTACACTAGTGGCGAGGATAAGCCAAGTGAAAGAGAGGAAGGGGGAGAGGATGAGAGGGTAGATCCATTAGAGGGAGAATTGCTAATGATTAGGAGAACCCTCAACAATCATCCTAGTGCATCTATGGAGACACAAAGAGAGAACATCTTTCACACAAGATGTAAAGTTTTAGAAAATATATGTTCTCTCATTGTGGATAGTGGATCAAGCTGCAATTGTTGTAGCTCTAGAATGGTTGAAAAACTCAATCTACAAGTAGTTCCTCATCCTAAGCCATACACGTTGCAATGGATAAATGAGAATGGGGAACTAAGTGTAGATAAGCAAGTGGAAATCAAGTTTTCCATAGTGAACTACAAAGACAAGGTTTTATGTGATGTAGTGCCTATGGAAGCTTGCCATATACTCTTAGGAAGACCATGGCAATTTGATAAAAAAACCCTGCATGATGGTCTTACTAATGAGATTTCCTTCACCCATAAGCATAAAAAGTTTGTACTTAGTCCTTTACCACATTCCCAAGTGGTGAAAGATCAAATACAAATGAAAGAAAAGAGGGATGAGGAAAAGAAAAAGAAAAGAGAGCTTGAAAAGGAAAAAGTCCTTAGGGATAGGAAGGAGTGGGAGAAGAGTGTTCCTTCCCCCAAGGTTGCTCAACAAGATAAGCCTTTTGAAAACATCTTGGAAAATTTGCTTCTTGTTGAACAACCAAGCCTTGTCTTTTGTAAAGGAACACTTGCATGCACTGCCACAAGTAGTGAACTCATGAGTCTACCTCCTAAAGTAGAAAAACTTTTAAGTGAATTTGATGATGTATTCTCTAATGAGGGACCCAATGGACTCCCTCCCATTAGAGGTATAGAACACCAAATTTACTTGATTCCGGGGGCAAGCCTACCAAATAGGCCCGCCTATAGAACTAACCCCGAGGAGACCAAGGAGATAGAGTCACAAGTTCAAGACTTGTTGGAGAAGGGTTGGGTTCAAAAGAGCCTAAGCCCTTGTGCTGTACCTGTCTTGTTGGTGCCCAAAAAAGATGTAAAATGGCGCATGTGTTGTGATTGTAGAGCAATCAACAACATCACCATCAAGTATAGGCATCCAATCCCAAGGCTTGATGACATACTTGATGAATTGCATGGGTCCACCATGTTTTCCAAAATTGACCTTAAAAGTGGATATCACCAAATTAGAATTAAAGAAGGTGATGAGTGGAAAACTGCTTTTAAGACCAAATTTGGACTATATGAGTGGTTAGTGATTCCTTTTGGACTCACTAATGCACCTAGCACTTTCATGAGGCTTATGAATCATGTCTTTAGGGATTGCATAGGTAAGTATGTAGTAGTCTATTTTGATGATATCTTAGTATATAGTCAAAGCCTAGAGTCCCACCTAAGTCACCTTAGGGAGGTTCTTTTAGTGCTTAGGAAAAATAGTTTGTTTGCCAATATAGATAAATGCACCTTTTGTGTAGATAGTGTAGTGTTTTTAGGTTTCATAGTCAACCAAAAGGGGGTGCATGTTGACCCCGAGAAAATCAAAGCCATCCAAGAGTGGCCCACTCCACAAAATGTAAGTGATGTAAGAAGTTTCCATGGGTTAGCTAGCTTTTATAGAAGGTTTGTGCCTAATTTTTCAAGTCTAGCTTCTCCTTTGAATGAACTTGTGAAGAAAAATATTGCATTTTGTTGGAATGATAAGCATGAGCAAGCCTTCCAAAGGCTAAAAGCTCAACTCACCAATGCACCAATTCTAGCTCTCCCAAATTTCTCCAAAACTTTTGAGATAGAATGTGATGCATCGGGAGTGGCATAGGTGCGGTATTATTGCAAGGTGGTCACCCCATTGCATATTTTAGTGAAAAACTCCATGGTGCCACCCTCAATTACCCCACCTATGACAAAGAGCTTTATGCTCTTGTGAGAACCCTAAAGACTTGGGAACACTACCTTGTGACCAAAGAATTTGTAATCCATAGTGATCACGAGTCTTTAAAATATCTAAAGGGCCAACACAAGCTCAACAAGAGACATGCTAAATGGATGGAATTTCTTGAACAATTTCCTTATGTAATCAAGTACAAGAAGGGAAGCACCAACATAGTGGCCGATGCTCTTTCAAGACGGCACACACTCTTTTCAAAATAGGGTGCTCAAATTCTTGGATTTGATCACATAAGAGAGCTTTATCAAGATGATTAAGAATTTTCATCCATCTATGCCCAATGTCAACATAGAGCGCAAGGAGGTTACTATGTGTCCGAGGGATATCTTTTTAAATAAGGAAAACTTTGCATTCCCCAAGGCACACATAGGAAACTCCTTGTCAAAGAATCACATGAGGGGGGACTCATGGGCCATTTTGGAGTTGATAAGACTCTAGACATTTTGAAAGTAAAATTTTATTGGCCACACATGAGGAAAGATGTCCAAAGACATTGTTCTAGATGCATAGCATGTTTGAAAGCAAAATCTAGAGCAATGCCTCATGGACTCTACACTCCCTTGCCGATTGCAAATGCTCCTTGGGAAGACATTAGCATGGATTTCATTTTAGGACTCCCTAGGACTGCAAGAGGCCATGACTCTATCTTTGTGGTAGTGGACCGTTTTAGCAAAATGTCCCATTTTATTCCATGCCACAAGGTAGATGATGCTCAAAATATTTCTAGGCTCTTCTTTAGAGAAATGGTGAGACTCCATGGTATACCTAGAAGTATTGTGTCCGATAGAGATCCCAAGTTTATAAGCCACTTTTGGAAAACTCTTTGGAGGAAACTTGGAACAAGACTACAATTTTTCACTTCTTGTCATCCTCAAACGGATGGTCAAACCGAAGTAGTCAATAGATCTCTAGGAACTATGCTTAGGGCTATCATGAAGGGAAACCACAAGTCTTGGGATGAGCACCTTCCCCACATTGAGTTTGCTTATAATAGAGTAGTCCACAAGACTACTAATGCTTCTCCTTTTGAAGTAGTATATGGATTTAATCCTCTCACACCTATGGACTTGTTACCCCTTCCTAATCCACAAGATTTTGTGCATAAGGAAGGAGCAATCAAGGCCGATTTTGTTAAGAAAATTCATGAGAAGGTTAAACTTCAAATACAACAACAAAATGAAAAGTATGCAAAATACCACAATAAGGGGAAGAGGGAAATGATTTTTGAGGAAGGAGACTTAGTTTGGCTTCATCTTCGAAAAGATAGATTTCCCACTCAAAGGAAGTCCAAACTAAGTCCCCGAGGAGATGGACCCTTTCAAGTCCTCAAGAGAGTCAACAACAATGCATACAAGTTGGACCTACCTCTTGAATATGGAGTGCATGACACATTTAATGTAATTGACCTATCTCCATTTGTAGGTACCAATGAAGACTTGGATTTGAGGACAAATCCTTTCCAAGGGGGAGGGGATGATGGAGAGAGGCCAAGCTCACCCCACCATGAAAGCCAAGGGCCAAGACTAGACCATCTAGAACCACATTGAGAGCGTCTAGCACAAGACAAGGGGGAGCTACATGAGGAGCGTCTAGGAGGGAGCCTAGACCGTCTAGGACCTCTCACAAGGTCCATGGCCAAGGACATTCACGCCCAAATGAGTCAAGCCACAGATGGGAGGGAGAAGACCTTGTACATGCTACTTGGAGGCCCATTAGGGGTAGCTTAGTAGATTAATGTAGTGTAGAAAGCAAAACTTGCTCACTTAGGGGTGTGCTATCAAAAAGGTGCCCTTAGCAATAGAAGGAGGGGTGTGCTAGCAAATAGGTGCCTTTAGCAAAAGAAGGAGGGGTGTACTATCAAATGTTGCATTTTTTGACCTATCTTCTAGAATATTAGGATGATGGTGTGGTTTGACTAAAGTCAATACCCTAGGCAGCCCCCACTTTTTGTATTTCCATCCCTACCCTTTAAGCTTGCTCACCAAGGCTCCTAAATCTATAAATAAGGTGGCCTACCTCATGTATTTTCAAGATTAATATGAGTAAAGTTATGCTGCCAAATTTGTGCCAAGCTTTGCTTTCTCCTAGTTTCTAGGAATTGATCTTCATTTCCTTCACCTTCCAAGGGTTGGCCGAACCTCCCTACTCCCATACACATCATGCACCTTCAAGATCACCATCACTCCTAGGAGGATCTTGCTCATTTCAACCATTGCTTCCGCACCATCTTCAACATCCAAGGAGAGCTCAACATGTGAAGGCCATCACCTTATTTGTGATGTATGAAATATATTATGAATATTGGTTAAAGAAAGAGACAAAGTAAGTTCATATGCAATAGGACCTATTTTCCAGAGAATCTAATAAGGTATGATGAACTTTGGAGTCAGCTTTCTAGATTTGATTGCTCTCCCTACACCAGTTAATGGTGTAATTCTAAAAAAAAAAAAACAGGTTTACCAGTAGAGATTTCTAAAGGTTTTCTTCTTTTATCTGTATAAAATTTTTTTTCTACTCATAAATGTTTTCATCCTTTCTTGAATCATCTTTACTTTCTCATTGGTTAGTTGTATTATTTTTGGTTCAATTAACACATTATCCCCATCATGAAATCAACATAAAGTTGTTTTTCATTTCTTCCCATACAACGCTTCCTAAGGAATCACACCTATGCTTGCTTGGTGGTTGCTATTATAAATGAATTCTACAAAGGTAAAATTTTATCCCAATTGCTCAAATGATCAAACACAGTAGTTATAAGAAATTCCTTTAAGGATTGGATAGTTCTCTCTAATTTTCCATCAACCTATAGATGATATGTTGAACTAAGTTAGAGTTCGGTCCCTAAAGTTTTTTGAAGCCTCTGTCAAAACCTATAAGTGAAATGTCTATGCTGGAAAGTACACTATGTGATGGAGGACCATCCCAACATATTTAGCCACCACAACTCAGGATAAGAGTAGAGAAGATTATAAAGCTTTACAAAAGATATTCTATCTCTAAGCCTTGTATAAATTTGTATATAATAGAATAGTCTTTTCTGGCTTTGTATTTCTAAGCCAAACATTTAGAATAGGTTAAAAATAATTCCAAGACCTTCTAGAAACCTTCACTTAACATTTAAGAAAAGGTTTCTAGAAGCATCTTGAGGAGAGCTACATGGTTTTGAGCTTTAACCTTCACCATAATTAAGTTTCACTTAACTACGGTGCAGACACCCAAGAGGCATGATTTGTGAACACTTGAGCCTATAAATAAGTGGTTTCTCTCTTGTATTCTTGGACTTGAATGATATATTGAATTGTGTTCTGAATTTTTAACACGTTTCTCTCCAAGTCTGTCTTTACTAGATGCTCTCTAGCCAAGTAGAAACTCAAGGAAGTTGGTCTAACGTCTTTCTTGGCCTTTGCACCTAAAAAGACCATGCCTATTCATATTCTTCCCAAACCCACTTTCGGTGTTTCCTCCGTAAAAATTCAAGCCTTCCATTGCCTCCATCAAATCCTCCCAAAATTGAAGAACCAAAGTGCATCATGTGGATCAGAGCAAGGACATAGAAGCCTTAATCTCAAAACTCTTTTGGTTGTGTTCTTGAGTTTTCCGAATTATGTTCTTGTATTTTTGTCATGATTTCTTCAATTTTCTTTCATTTCCCCGTTTATTCTTGTGCTTCCATAGTTTAAACATCTTTTCCACCATTTATTTTTGTGTTTTAACCGATTAAATTCAAGTTATAACTCATGTTCTTCATTATTCTTGATGTTCTTGAATTGTTATTGACTTTTTTTTACTTTTAATTAGTTTATTCTTTGTTTCTTGATGTTTTCTACTGTTTATTTTCCTTTGTTATTGCTTTAATCAGTTTAGTTTCATTTATTTTTATGTTTTCTTGTTTCTTTGGTTTCTTTATACATTTCTTATAAAAACCCAGAAAAGTCCTATGTTTTTTCGTGGTTTGGTTCAATTTTGGGTTTTCTTTCTTGGTTTAATTGTTGTTTGATTAAATATAGGTGTGATGTTAGGTGCTGTTTGTGTTTTTAATCCTTGTATGTCAATAGTCTCTTCTCAATTTTGTTTAATTTTGTCACATGGTTCTAGTTTTCAGCCATAGTGTTTGTTAAAATGTCTTTTAGAATGCACACTATGTGTTTGTGTTTTTGCTAGAGTCTTAAAATAGTGGTATAAACTTTGTGCCTTTTTGTTTTGTACTCTTTGAGTTCTTGTGTCACTATTACATTAGTGCGCTCCATTAGATCTATTTTCATTGTGTCTTGTTGTTTTTGTTCTTAATTCCATTGGATTCCTAGGTTTTTTTTTTTTTTCCAGATTTTTGAATTTTTTTTACCCTAGTTTGGAAATTTTATTCAGAGTTCATTTTTCATTAAAAAATTCTAAACAAAATTACACAAATACTTTGATATGTTTTTTGTACCAAGTTAAAAAGGTATGTCCAAAAAAAAAAGTTATAAACAACAAAAGCTGAGACATTTTGGGTTCAAAAAAATAAGTTTTACAGTTTTGTTTACTCTTAGTTTGGGATTTATTGTGCCTTATTCTTTGGGTGTTTTGATTTGAAATTTTTACTAGACATTTATTATTGTATTATTGAGTTGTGGTTAAAATTTTAGTCCAAAATTTGTTCTACAAAATTCGAAATAAATTTTTGATTCATCTCTGTCAGCGTTGAAAGATAGGTTTATTTCTATGATCTAATACTTCATTGTATGTCAGACTTTTTTATTTGTTTCTAATTGAATACGCATATGTTTGACCTGAAATTTGTTACGTTTGATCACAAGTTATGTTGAGGTTCTCGGATAAAAAATTCAACAATTTCTTTCGGGAAAATGTTTCATAAATTTTGGAATGTCTAGTGCCAGATTACTCTAGATTTTTGTTTTGTAATCCATTCTAAAGTCATTCTTAGGTTCCATTTGCTTGTGCTAACTTTCTTCTTTCCTTTAATTTTTGTTTGTCACTTTTTTGGTTTTATATTGTTTTTTGTATCATTAAATTCCTTTTGGTTTAGCTTTCCAAATTTGTTTTTTCTTGCCTGTGTTCTTGGACTCATACTTTGGTGAAAGGCTTTGGTATTTCAACTTTTTGGTGTTGAGGAAGAGGACTCTTAGACTTCTTCTTTGAAGTGAAACTTTGCATAGAGAGAATCTATAAAGGAAGAGAAGGAGACAAGAAATTTCAGAGGACAACTTCATTACATCCTCCACATCAAGAAGCTTCAAGGAATTTCATCAAGTTTGTGCTATATTTTTCTAGAATTTTTGTATCATACAATTTTTGTGCAATTTTACTTTTGGGTTGATTGGGACTTTGCTCCAAAGGCAATCCCAATAGACATTATTATAGTTTACACGTGCATTAGTAGTGGAAGTGTGTCAATGGGCTCTTAGTGTCAACTGCACTTTCACCTTAGGATTCAACTAGTTTACTTTCACTAGCATTTCCTTTCTTGCTTTAATTTATGGTTTTATTTTCATTCTATTATTTTCTTGCTTTTAAGTCTCTATGATAGACAAAATTTTTATCTTTTCTTGCCTTTAATAGATATTCCTTTGATTTTAAGTTCATTTCTGCATTTACACACCTACCCCCATTTCTAAGATTGTTTTAAAGTTCTTTGAGGGAACTTGTGTTGAGGAATATCTGGGGTAAGCTCTGGGTAGGAAAGTGTTGATACTTAAGTAGTCTGACCTCACTTTCGTGGGAGTGAACTTGGAGAAAACTCATACTAGATTCCTTGATTTACTTAAAAAAAATAAAAATAAAAAGTTGAAAACATTTTATCACTCAACTTGAATTTAATTTTTTTTTTATGATAACACTTTTTGTTTTAAACTCAACAATGGGTGATCATAGCATACTACATTCTTGCATTTCAAAATCTAAAGATAAATCTAGACATAAAATTTCTTTCCTGATCACATTGAGTGTCCACCTAAATCTCCTTGTACTCCTACCACTTTAATAGATGCAATTTTTTTTGTGAGGAAAAATATTTAATGGTCAGAAGACTACTTGGTAACCATTCTAGTAATTTGGAATAGTCACAACAATAGAATCTATTCCACACAAGATGTAAAGTTTTGGACAAAACATGTTCTTTAGTTGTGGATAGTGGATCCTATTCTGATTGTTGCAGTGAAAGAGTGGTCCTCAAGTTAAATCTTTCAACCACACCCCATCCTAAACCTTATAAGTTACAATGGATCAATAAGGGTGGTGGTATGGTTGTTAGTAGCCAAGAAAATATTCCAATAACCATCGGATCTTATAAAGAAACCATTTTGTGTGACATTATTCCAATGGATGTTGGACATATTCTACTTGGCCACCCATGGCAATTTGATCATAAAGTTATTCATGATGGTCAATCCAATAAAATCATTTTTCGATATTTAGGGAAAAAGATAATTCTTTGTCCTCTAACACTTGCACAAATTAAAGAAGATCAAATTTCTTTATGAAAAATCATTGAAGAAGAAAATAGGGAGAATGAGAAATTAAAGGAAAAAATATTAGAAGAGATAGAAAGGGAGAAACTAGAAAGAGAACAAGGAGAAAAGAAAGAAAGGATAAAGAAATTTTCTGAAGGGTTAACTGATAAAGAGTAGAAAGAAGAAAATTCTAGTCCTAATCCTCTTCATACTGTTTACACTAACTCTTTCTTTGATAAAAGTATTTTGTTGAGAAATGTTAACCAACTAGATAATCTCCTGATGACTTTCTACGATAAGTGCACCGCGTTGCTAGAAGTAATAATTTGTCCCTAAGGACAGATATCGATCCCACAAGGAACAGTTGAAATATCAAGTACAATAATCGCTAAATATAAACAGAACAATAAAAAGTGTGTTGGAATTTGTTGTGTTGGCAATGATCAATAAGAAAACAAGACAAAGAATTGATTGCTTGAAGTTGGAATAATAGGGATTAGGTTTCATCTTTCTCACTCTCATGTATTTTGATTAGCATGTTAATATTAAGTTCTTTGATTGAAATTGATGTCTGTAGAAAATTCATTTATATCGATTTCTCGCATATAAAATTCTTAAGAATGTTTCCTAAATATCGAATTCTCGTATATTTATAAAAACAACTTAGAATCACACTCGAATGTTAATGGCAATTAACATTTCAAGTCTATTTCTAGCACTCAAATATGTTAAGTACTATTGTTTAGGTCCGAACCCTAAAAATACCTTTCATTCAGATTTAGGATTCTCAAACATGTCACAACTATTAATAAGCAAAACAACAATACCAATAATCAATCAAGAACAAAACATTATATCATAATAAATATCACCTTAATACATAAGAGTTCGAACATATTACTCTTAATCCCAAATGGTAGAATTAGCCACGCATACTTCTAGCACCTTCCATTCTCTCAATTGGTTACAATTTACTCAATGGTGTTTTCCTCTCAATCTGGCACACTAGGGTTGAGCCTCAAGCCCCTTATTTAACCTAATTTGCTAGGGTTAAGTGACTCCTTGCGTCGTGTATTTGGGCTTTTTGTGCAGTTGTGCGTTATAAGGCCTTTCAGCTTTCTCCTTTTAGCTTATATTATTCTTCTTTAGCCCAGTCATTTCCATTCTTCCCTAAAAACCTGAAATTGACATCAAATTTGGGAATAAAATGTTCTTATTCAAATAAAGATAATAAAATATGTAAAAAGGTATAAATTCATAAATTAGGGATTATTTTATATTTATTTTAGCAATTAATACTCATAAGTGCCTATATTTTAATATGAAATATTACTAAAATTAGGCACTTGTCATCTCCATAGAGAAAAAAATTTTCAAACAAATTTTCAGAAGGTTTTCTCTTATGGATAGTTGTAACTTTATTCCTTTGTTTATTAAAATGTTGAAACACAACATAGATTAACTTTCTTGGCTTCAAAATGATGGGAATTTAGTTGAGTCAACAAGTGAAAGTCAAGCCTTCTTTAGAACATTTTATTAGAACGACTTGGGCATTTTAACCATACCTTAGTTTACCATGGTTGTTTTAATAATAATATTACTTTCACTTACAGAGAATTTGTGGCTAGTTGTTCAATACCTTCACAAGTAGTGAAAAACCAACTATAAACACATTTGAATTTTGAAAAATCTCTATTTGGAGCTGAATCAAACAAGAACATAGATTCCTATGGAAAACCTTGTGAAAGATTTCTTGAAATAAAACAATCTTATCAAAAGATTAAGCAACTTCATGAGGTAGAAAAACATAAGAGTAATCATACTCCTTGGGTCAATCTTGTCTATCTTTTGGGTAAGGAGTACATTGACCTTGAAACAAAGGTCCTTTCTTCCATTTTTCTTCATCTTTTTGTTGTACATATTTAATTCATTTTACCTTTTTATTGTTTTTACAGGTTTATCTTTTACCCTAGAGGGAAAAAAATGGACTCAAGGTGGTGGCATAACTATGCTGTAATATGGATCTGAGGACAAATCCTTTTCAAGAGGGAGGCTCTGATGGAGAACCATCCTAACATATTTAGTCACCACAACTCAGGCTAAGAGCAGAGAATATTATAAAGCTTTACAAAAGGTATTTTATCGCTTAACCTTGTATAAATTTGTATATAATAGAATAGTCTTTTCTGGATTTGTATTTCTAAACTAAACTTTTAGAATAAGTTAAAAATAATTCCAATGCCTTCTAGAAACCTTCGCTTAACATTTAAGCAAAGGTTTCTAGAATCATATTTAGGAGAGCTACACAATTTTGAGCTTTAACCTCACCACAGTTCAGTTTCACTTAACTAAGGTGAAGGAATCTAAGAGACATGGTTTGTGAACACTTGAAAAAAAACCACATACATCATTTGAAAAAAAAAACCAAAAATCAATTAAATATGCAAAATGAATATTCATTGTTCATTTATAATAAATATTTGCATACAATCAATTAAGAGACAAGTGGAGAGAAAAAAAATATTTTTTAGATTGAGTGAAAATTGTCTCGCTTGAACAAATATTTATTTTTTTTAGTGAAAATTTTGGCACAAAGCAAAGGTTGACTTACAACTCTATTTTCGCTTGAGGGAGAAAATCCTTCTCTTGGGTGATAATAAGCCTGAGAGTAAGGCTTGAATCTTCATTCTATTTTCACTTTAGCGAAGCTATCATAAAATCAACCACATGCAACATAATCAAATATATTTTCAAAGTTTTACTCAAAATCATATTAACATGTACAACTCTTAAATACATTCAAAATACAATACATAATTTTCTCAAACATATCCAACCTTTTATCATTCAAATTCAATGTGCATGTGTGTATTCGTTCAAATCAAACTCATAAACATTCTTATGCCTAACATTGAATAATTGGCTTTAAAATAACAATGACCTAAACCAATTTGTCCTAGATGTATTATTCTAACATAAAACTAATAAAAACAGAACAATTTCATTCATTCAAATTATACAAATCTCATCTCAATTAAGATTCATTTCAAACTCAAATATCTAAAATATGTAGAAGCAACACACAACCCTAGAAAAAACTCAAAATAATGTGACAACGTCACCTTAACATCTAGCTCATCAATCTTAAGGTTCTATAAAAAATATAGATAGTTTCTCTAGCCCGTAATTTCTTATTTCAAAGAAAATTTAAGCTCAAACAAGAGAATTACCCAAAATCTAGAGACCTAGAGTATAGTATCCAAAGATAACCAAATTTTACTATGAGCTTAACCAAGTTAAGAGAGTCCCTTTTCTCAACTAACCCCTTCAAGATTAATAACAAATTCATAAGCAAAGAAAGAGGATAAAGAATCTTTTGAACAACCAAAACTTTGTTAAAAAATCTAATTGGTTGAAAATGTTTCTTAACACCCTAACTAGTGCAAGGTGTGATCAAATTATAAAAGAGATGAGATTTTCATAAAATAATTTAGAAAGATCGAAAAGAAAAATCTTGATAAAGAGGGAGAAAGGAAAAAAAAGATGAAAGTGAGAGAGGAGTTTACTTTTAAATATTTTATTTTCATTATTTTTTAATTTAAAAATTTAATAAAGGTAAATTAGAAATATAGAATATGCATATTAAATAGAGGAATTTCTTTATATATATTATCACTAGTCTCTATATATTTTAAGAAAAAAATATATTGATAATAGTGGTTAAAAAATAGTAGCTGATAATTGTTTTTAATGTTTGGATAATATTTTTAATTCTATTTTTTTAATTTTAAAATATAATTAAGGATAAAGTAAGAATATAGAATTAGAGAATTTCATTTATATGTAATTTTTAAATAAATATTTTTATTTATTTTTTATCTCATAAAATTTAAAGTTACTTTTTTAATCGTTATAAATATTTACATTTTTGTTTTAAATCCAATAAAATAATTTTCTTTGATTTGTAATCCTACAAAATTAAAATAATTATTTTTAGTGTATAATGTTTATTTTAAATAATTCATTGAAATTATTACTTAATTTTTTATTTAACATATAAATAAATAAGTAATATCATATACTACTAAGAACCAAAAGTTATAATTTTTAGTTAAGCAGAAACCAAAAATAAATAAACATAAGAACTAAAGTTAAAACTCCCATATTTTACAATAACTAAAAACATATTTAAGCCTTAATAGAAACAATAATAATAAATTTAAAATAATTAAAATAATTAAAATATAATATTATAATTGAACTTTATCTATGAATTTTAAAAACTTTATTTAATATTATTTCTATTAATTTATGATTATTAAAAATCTGGAATAATTATAACTAATGTAATTGATTTAATTCTTTATAAAATTTCAAACTCAATTAAATTTACATATTACTTACACAATTAATTATTTAAAATTAGGAAAAACATCAATAAATTCCTTATTTTAAATTACCTTTATTTACAAAAATATATTAAGTAATAAAACGAACCTATACTTATATATAATATTTATATTCTTCATTATTAATTGAAATAAAATATTTTAAAATTTACCTAAGATATAGACAATCATCACCATTAAATATAATTTATCTTAAAATATATTTTAAATCAATTACTATTCAATGTTATTATTATAATTTTTATCTTTAAAAATTGTGAATAAGTAATAATATAATATTCAATGTTATTATTATACTATTTATATATCTTTAAAATAGTCAAGATTTGAATAAAATTAATTAATAAATCTTAAATATATTCTTATTTGAAATCTAACTATTTAACAAAATAGTAATTATTATTGTTATAATTTTTGTAACAGTTTCTAGGATTTGAATAAAATTAAATTATATATATATATATATATATATATATATATATTAAGAAAGTCTTTTTTGTAATTATGATTGTTCATAAAATTAATTTAATAACTATATAACAAATTAAATTATGCATTATGTATAACTAATATATTTTAATTTTATATTCTGAATTTTATAGAAATAAAAAGTTGACATAAGTAGTCATATAATATTCAACTTATTATTATAATATTTAAATACTTATATATCTGTAAAACATTAAAAATTGAATAAAATAAAATATTAAATATTTTTTAAAGTAACTATTTGTAAGAAAAAACTGATAGTGCTAGTATATTATTATTATTATAGTATTTAAAATGTGAATAAAAATGAATTTGAAAATAGAATATATATATATATATATATATTAAGATAATAATATATCATTTATTATTAATTGTCAATTTAAAATTTTGAATAATAAATAGAATGTTATGACTTAATATTAAAGTCATGAAAACTGATGCCAGTAATAAAAACATATATAAGTAGCATCCAGTTAAGTAATTTTCCTTTTTTTTTATTGAATATAATTAAGAGTATTAAACTCAAATATATCTAATGACTATTATATTGTTAAATAAAAATTGTACTTAAATATAAAATTAAAAATAAATAAATTTGTAGATTTATCATCTTGTAAATTTTATTTTATATATATTTTTATTTATTTTAGTTTTAATTGATAACAGTATATTGTTTTTATGCAATAGAGATACTTCATTTTGAATGATTGTAAACTTTGAGTACATAGTTTTTTTTAACTGGTTTTAATATATTAATTTTTCTATATTATTTATTAATTTAAAAAATAAGATTAAATATGTAAATAAATAATAGTAATATTTTAATGATAAATATTCATTATCTAGAGATCAATTTAGTGAACAATTTTTTCTCTATATTGAGTCACTATACTAGTTTCAACATAATATGTTCATTTAATTAGTATCTATACAATGTGACCATTGGATTAATTTCTATATAAGATTGTTAATGAGTGATCTCTATATAATATTGTTACTCAATAGATTTCTATATAATTGATCAGTAAAGTTATTTCCATATAATAACAAATAAATTAATTAGTGTGAATCATAATTTAAATTGCTTTCTAATCTAAGTTATCAAAAATTTAGTTACTTACTAAAATTACATTTTAAATTAGCTTATAATTCAATTAAGGACTAAATTACACAAAGATGAGTTGATGTTAAAAAGAAACATTATACAACAACATATACATAATACATATATCTATTATATTATTAATATCACTCATGACAAATTATAGTAAAAAAGTAATATTTTTCAATCACATTTGAATAACACAGTGTAACTTCGTACTCAACGACTTTTGAAAGACTTATAACAAAGATATTATAAACACTATTGGTAGAAATGAATTTTAGTAACTTTTCATAATCAACGTCTTTCGAAACACTTATAATAAAGATAATCAGAAATCATATTGGTAAAAATGAATCTTAGTTTTTTTAGGGTGATTAGCTACATCTACTATAGAAAGGGTGATATATCATTCAGCTTCTCACCACTTCAAATTTTATCTACCTAATTAGATCATAACTAAAACATAAAATATTTAAAAAGATTCATGTTTAATACATGATCTTTTGAGCTCAAGAAATAAGTATCATCACCATGTATCAATAAAACAAACCCTCAAAATAGAAAACAACCATACAAAATAATGTTATAAAAAAATCACAAAATATATATACTCCGTGTATATATAACTCATTACTAATACTATATCAAACATGATCTTCTATATCAATCATACATTTATCAACATATAAATTGTGAAGTTCATAACCACTAACCACTAGCACTCTTAACTACTAACCATCAGTTTTAAGATGGAGATCTCCACATTAATTAGATATTAGAACATTTCATAGTATATAAGTAGGTGCAAACTTCATTTTATAAGTTAGTTTTATGAAGTTGAGTTACACTTAAAATATACTGGAGGATGTAATTTGAGAAAATAATTTCTCTTTTGAAATTAGGGTGTTTTAAGATCAAGTTCACATATGCTTTAGAAATACAGAATATGTTCTAAAACTTACTTGGGGTTGAGATGTTAAAATACAAGTAGAGGAAATGGAGTTAAATAAACAATTAAAATATAATTGAAAGCACATAGCATCGGCATCAAGAAATTGATTATTGTATTAGGATCTATATTTTCACAATTCATGACAGAAAAAAAGCTTATTGAAAACGTGGTTTAATTTGGAAAGATTAAAGTGGCACGTGTGAGTGATCAATGGTCAGTCCTTTTGTGAGTCAGAAGACAAACAAATGAGTAAACAAAAGTGAAATTGACAGGAAAGCAAAGCATGTCCTGTTCTGTGTGTGTTTCCCTTTGAATTTAGAAAAAATTGAATAAAAGCAAATATCCCCTTTAGCTGCGATTGACTTGGGTTGGCTCAATCAGCAATGTTTAATGTCAAAGTCCCCTTTCTGTTTTTAATTTTCTTGGTGTTTTTCTAAATGGTCAAGTTTGAAATTTTTTATTGTTTTCAATGTTTATTTTGGCTTTGACCATTGACTGTTCCAACTGAACATCATATGCATGTAACCGTCTCGTTTGCAGTTTATCAAATTCACGGTTGATGCAAGGTACAGCCAAGATTTAGTCAGCATTTGATGTTTGATCAAAATGCTTTTTCTAATTTAGTGAGTAATGTAATGATTTCCAGGTTCTCTTTATGGCAAGTTTGACAACTACCCTGCATGGAGTTCTTTCTACTCAGATTTCCATATATGCTGCACTTATCCTTCACACACTGTGTGTGATACCCTTTTGTATATAAGTAACACTTCCTAAGCCTTCACAGCTATAGGAAAAGAAGTTTCTTTGGTGCAGAAGCTTGAATCAATTGGAGAAACCATGGAGAGTAAGTTGCCAAAGGAAAAGCCTAAATCTCTTGCCTTAAGGAGGAACCTGGAGAAACTCCAATTGGAATTGAGAAACATCATTCAAGGAGTGAAGAGAAATAATGGAACTTGGGGGTTTCCTAGATATGGTGTTGGAGAGGAATTTCAAGACCAAACAGAAGCGAATGGTCCTGAGTCTTACAAAGGTGAAATTCAGAAACTTTTTAATTTTATATTGCTGCATACCAAACATAAATAAAGATTATACCCTTAAAATGAGTTATTGTGCCACAATATTTTACTCATGCAGATACTTCTAAAACCATACAGGAAATTATTCAGAGCTCAATTACACAGATGAAGAGCCAGTGACTGAGATGAAGTTTACCGCCACGGGAAGCAAAGCTGAACTAGTGCCTGAACCACTTTTCACACCGTTTATTGTCAATGAATCTGCTGTAAACTCCAGTTGTATCCCTCCTGGTGAAGGTTTCTCTAGCAAAGCAACAGACATTTCCCAATCAAAAGGGTATGATCCTTCTTTCGATATGTATCTCTGTTGAAATGTCTGTATAAAGTGAGAAAGACCAAGCATGAGAAACTGAGATTTCAAAGTGCAGAGCGTTTAAAGTGAGAAAGACCAAGCATGTAGTTAAAATAAGCTGTTTTTCCTTTCTGGATATTGCTAATATCATGTTCTAGGAAATGTAATAAATGAAGAAATATAACTAATTTTACCAGAAGGTGGTTGATTTCCTTTTTCTGAAAAGATAATGGTCTTTTGTATCTCATGTTCTAGTTATAGTTTTCTAGTCTGATTGGAAATTATCTGAATATTTAAGAGAGTTGCATACTGTATGCAAATATGCTCGTTGTCCTACCTCCCACTTAAATAGCTTTCAATTGGTGAGATACAATTCAGATTGCTCTATGCAGCACTTACTCCAACTCTAGCCTTGAACTTACTATGATATAACTATCATTTTCCTTAATGCATTCCAAAAAATTGTGAATAAATATTTGTTGCTATGGATTTGATGCTGCATAACTTTGTAGCAAGGGTTGTATACTGTCTTCAAAATGGGCACAGAAATGAGAAATATGCAATGCTAAATTCTCTTCTTAAACCCAAATCTGAAATATTGCTGGTGATTTTGTTTGCAGCTCTGAGACAGATGCACCCCGGGATTCAGGTGATGAGCAAGATATTGAAGAAAAGAGGCTGACGGCGTCTTTTGTGCAAGAGTTTGTATTATAACCTTTAATAGAGGAAATTTGCATCTAAGTATTTATTGGCACAAGAATTTAGAATAGCTCATCTAAGCATTGGACTGGATTAAAGATTTGAACTAATTTATAGTATATTTTACATTTATATAGGATTGAAGATCTTATGGAATTGCAGCAGGCAAATCAAGAAGAAAATTGGATGAATTTTGATAGTTTTAGTCTTGGCTTGGATGAGATAGAGAAGAAGATTCAACATGATGATGATTAGTTGGCTTAGGATTCTATGTTGTTGTTTGTTTGTTTCTGGTTTTCTGTTAAGTTAACGTTATTTCGTGATGTCATTTGAATAATAAGTGATTATGGTAATATGTTTTGATTTTAATGAATGGTTGCAAAATGGACCATGGTTTTTTTATGACATATCTTGTTTGAAAATTTGGTACATTTTCTCTCCTATTAACATTAACCTTTTAATGTTTTGATACATTTTTTTATCCAAAAAGGATGAAATGTATAGATTGGTTTTCATGTTTTCTCTTAAAAGTACAAATATGTGTTAAATTTTTATTTTGCAGCTTATATAGTACCATGAAATGTTTATCATAGTAAAACAGAGGAAAGAATGTGAAAGAATGAGTATGTACGAAGAATGTATGAAAATTGCAATATGATAATATGTTTTGAGGAAAGGCTTAAAAGGGAAGACTTGAAAATGTTTGTTATTTGTGTTGTGTTTAAATGAGTTTTGATATCAAATTTATCTTTTCTGCAAAGAGTTTAAATTTTAAACTTATTCAAAACCAGCTTAAAAAGGAATCACAGAAATTCATTTTGAAACTAGAATCAATTGACCCAATTTCAGAATGAAAAAGTTTATAAATAGATTATAAGAGTTTTATTTTTATTTCATAATTATAATTGAAAGAGATAGATGAAATGTATTTCTGAGATGATTTACAAATGTGATTACAGTATTAAATTATAGACTGTTTACAACTTAATTAAGGAAAAAATAATAGGTCATGAAAACAAGAAATAATGGGTGATTAAAGTTGTACAAATCACTAACAAATTTGTCCTGATAAATAGATAATGAAATCTGCACTTAATTATGGAATAATTCTCCTAATCATGCAACACTCCCCCTCAAACTGGTGAATGTATATCCATCATTCCCAGCTTGCAAGTAAGAGTTGAACTGGATTGTGTGCAATTCTATAGCAGACTTGTTATCACACGCCAAACCCATAGGAGCTTCATATTTTATTTTGAGGTCATCAAGTATGATCTTCATCCATAATAGTTCACAAACCCCTTGAGTCATGACTCTAAATTCTGCCTCTGCACTTGATCTTGCAACTACATTTTGTTTCTTGTTCGTCCATGTCACCAGATTTCCACTTAAGAACATGCAATAGCTTGTGGTGGATCTCCTACCAACAATTGATCTTGCATAGTCAGCATCAGTATATACTTTCATGGATAAGTTTTCCCCCTTTTTGAATATCAATCCTTTCCCTGGAGAAGCTTTTAAGTACTAAATAATTTTATTTAGTGTTTGCAAGTGTCTTTTTCTTAGATCATGCATAAATTGACTAACCACACTAACTGCATAGGCTATGTCTGACCTAATGTGTGATAGATAAATGAGTTTTCCCACAAGTCTTTGATATTGTGTCTTCTTCACTTTTAGGTTTTCCTCATCATTCCCAATCCTATGATTTTGCTCTATCGGCACTCTAGTGGTCTTAAACCCAACTTAAGATCAAGGATGCATTTACTTTGAGAAATAAATGCCCTGTCTCAAGTAAGCAACCTCTACCCCAAGGAAGTACTTCAGCTTCCCAAAATCCTTCATCTCAAATTGAGTAGCTAGTCTCTCCCTTAAATTTTATTTTTCAATCTCATCATCACTTGTAATGATCATATCATCTACATAGACTAAAAGTAGAGTGAGTTTACCATTCTGAGAATGTTTTATAAACAGAATATGGTCACCTTGGCTTTGTCGGTACTCGAAAGATACCATAGCTTGAGTAAACCTTCCAAACCAAGCACTTGGTGATTGTTTAAGACCATATAGGACCTTCTTAAGTCTACACACCTTATTCCCTTCATTAATAGCACCATTACCTGGTAGAATCTTCATGTATTCTTCTTCCTCCAAGCTTCCATGCAAGAAGGCATTCTTAACATCAAATTGATGCATCTCCCAACCAAAGTGCGATGCCAAAGAGAGAATAATTCTAATTGTATTCAATTTTTCCAATGGAGCAAAAGTCTTCTCATAATCGATCCCATAGGTTTGAGTATACCCTTTTGCAACCAACCTTGCCTTATATCGATCCAATGTGCCATCAAACTGATACTTAACTGTGTATATCCACCAAAAATCCACCGCCTTCTTATCCTTTAGTCTCTCTACAATCTCCCAAGTCTCATTCTTTTCGACAGTGGTAGGCGGTGATGGTTGGCAGCCGACGGTGGTAGTGACGTTCAATGGCACAAAGTGGTGGTGGTCAATGGAGAAAAAACAAAAAAGTTGCAGCAGTGAAGGCTGCCCAGAAAAAATAATTGCAGCAATGAAGGCTACTAAAAAAAAGATTGTAGAAGTAGAGTCTCCTAAATCAGGAGCTCTAATACCAAGTTGAAAGAAATAGATGAAATGTATTTTTGAGATGATTTACAAATGTGATTACAATCTCAATTTATAGACTGTTTACAACAAAATTAAGGAAAGTAATAATAGGTAATGAAAGCAAGAAATAATGGGTGATTAAATCAAATCAAATCACTAACAAATCTGTCATAATAAACAGAGAATGAAATCTTCTCTTAGTTATAGAATAATTCTTCTGATTATGCAACAATTATAAATTCTTTTCTATATTCCTTTTAGAAGTTTAAATTTTTTAGTTTTCTTTATCTCAATAATAGCCCATGTTCTTGAGGAGGCAGTAAAATATAGATCAAGATAATTTAAAAAGAATAATTTGTTTATTGAAGTAAGTATTTAATTTTCTATTGTTGATTGAACCTGATTTTCTTTGTTTTGGATTTTAAGTAAGGGAATGTGTTGATGATGTATGACTAAACTTTGGGAATTTCACTATATTAAGAAATGAACATTAAAAAATCGGTTTATAAGATGAAGTTAGTGTCCATTTATATATTATGAAATGTTTTTATTTATCGCACTCACTTATATATTATGAAATGTATTTATCTTTAGTCGATCTGGAATCTTCAACATGTTAAATGAATAGAGTTACTAAATATATTTATTCATGTTTACATTGAACCTCCTAAGTGAAATGTATTATTGTTGGAATAATGTAATTGGTAGGATATTGTTAATATTAGAGAAAGAAGTTCTCTTAAAAAAAACATATTAGAAACACTAGATAATCTCATATTTGAAGAAAAAAACACATAAAAGGAAAAATGAAAACACATGGTGTGATGAAGAACAATTATATCGATATATTTATTAATAAATTATTTATGAATACATACCAGAACCAAATGTAGTGATTCATAGAAAGTTTATAAATACCACACATTCAAACAAGAAAGAGAAAGTTTCAATTTGTAAAATTTAATAGTTTGACTGTTTAAACTTTATTACGATCATACTATATATGGTAGTAGCATCATAACTAAACATCGTAATATAATAGAATAATAAGCATAATATAATAACATAATGTCTTAATTAACTAACATGATAACTACCTAATAACAACTTAATAATAAACACAATGTATAAGATGGTTTAGCAAAATAACAATGATATTCTCAATAAACTTCACATTGACTTAAGTTTACTTACATCTTACTATTAATGATGACAAAATGGGGTGGGTCATGTGGGTCGAGCCACATTTCGATAGTATAAAACGTTGGGCGGGCTGACAATTTGAGTCTGCTAACCCGCTTAGGCCTGCCTCACATAACCCGCGGCCTGTGCGGGCCAAAGATGGGGCAGGTGGACTGACCCATAGAACCCATGTATGTTAACCCAAAGAAAACAAACACGCACCCAAACCACATTTCTCATTCTCTCCTTACGAGTCCTTGTTCCATATCGCAACTCTTCTTCTCTTTGTGACTAACCAGCCCCTCCTTTGTTGCGCCGCCTCTTCTGCCACGCCACACCACACGTCAACCACAGTCTGAGACCAACCCTTCCTTCGTCGCACTGCCCTCTTCGACCACACCACACCTCACATCCATCGCAGTTCTATCCTACCGTCACCACAAACGAAGCTTGTTGTCCCTTTGCCTTCCTGGACTCTCCGTCGCATGTGTCTTCCTAGACTTCTTTTATTGTTTTTAACTTGTTTAAGTGCTCCTTTGTGTTCACATTTTATTTATTTATTGGTAGTCATAATAATACACATTTTTTGTGCATCACAAAGAAAATTGCATGCCCTGACACCATATGCACTAAATTTTCCAGATATGCAGTTTTGTGTTCTTTTCTGATACAAGTTTGCTTCCTCTCATCCACTTAATTTTCTTTATGAAGTTACTGAAAATGATGTTATGGATCCAACACAAAGTATTGACAAATTATTCTTCATCACTTTCTTTTTTTTATTTGGAAAGAGGAATTATTTGGGCTATATTTGAACTATGCATTACATAAAAAAAACCTTGATTTTAGAAAGGTAAAACAACTTTGTGCTTTTGTGATTTCCATTTTTTGTTTCCTTAAAAAGGTAACAATTATTGGATTTGTTTCCCATTTAGACTCCCTTCTTGGTCTCCTTCTTCCTTCAAATAATGTCATATATCCAATACCCTTATATGAGTTGCAACACCTTAACTGGTATCAACTTTTGGTAAACGTGATACAAATTTCAGCAACAAGTTTTTTTTATTATTAATGAAATTTTAATATTTTTTTAAATAATTTTTCATATGCAGGCTGCCTTGTAGACCCATAGCCCAACACTTATGCGGGATAGGCCAAAAAGTTTAGTTTGTGCCTCTTTTGCAGAGCAAGCCAACAATGGAACGGGTCAAAACAGGGCTACCTAGCCCGCATTGTCACCCCTAGTTACTATCAACTATTAATATTCAAATTTGCATGAGATTGATATTATTATAATTTTATAAATTATTATATTTGATTGTATTGTATTAAGTAAATAAAAATTGCATTTTAGGGATAACTAAATAGAAAATATACTTTAAGAAATTTCAAAACATATATGAGGAATGTATTATATATATATATATATATATATATATATATATATATATATATATATATATATATATATATATATATATATATATATATATATATATATATATATATATATATATATATATATATAAAGGAGATACCAACTATGAATTATGTTATTTTTTAAGAAAGACAATTTTTATTATAATATTAAAGTATTGAATGCATGTATTATTTAATAATTATAATAAATAATATGTAAGAAGTAGTTTGTCGAATTATTCATAGAGAATCTTTTCATTGATATAATAGGCTTCCATCTAGTCTGTTCTTAGAATTCTTTATTAATAGGTATAGTCTACCTATATATCGTTTTTGTTAAGATATGGGTTTTGGTCTAGTCCCCCCATATTTTTGTATTTTTTTTCTTTTTTTTAATAATACTTTTTTCATGTAATGACAAATGATTGTTGTTACTTGAGGTGTCAGACTAGCTGAGATGTCAAGTAGCATAATGATGCCTAACATGAAAGTTTTAAATAAAAAAAAAATATGTAAGAAGCAGTTTTTCTAGTTTAGAGAAATTATTTTTAAAAATAAATATTAAAACTTTAAGTTATGTTTAAAAGTATCAATTAAAATTTTAATTATTTAATTATTTATTTACTATCTTTAAACTTTTTTTTTTCCTTTCTATGATGCTTTTTATAAGTTTCTAAAGTAATGTATCATCTTTTTTCTTATAAAATTTTTAGGATGTGATTACATCTTAGACTATTTTAGCTAATATATTTTGATCTCGACTAAGCTCTCATTTACTTTATATCATTTCTAAAACACATACAAAGATAATATATTTTTTTATATGATTTGAGTGTTGATAAACCATATTTTGAGTTATACATGAAAATGTGATTTTGTTTGCATAATAGGTATAAAATAGGGTTTAAAACATGTTAGAACGAATAGAAATTGAGTAATGAATTTTGGTAGCTATTTGATCGTTAAGTTGGTCACTCAAAATATAATATTTATTTTTATGTATATAGTATTATACTCAAGTGTTCATTTGTACTAAAGTGATAAAGTTTTTTCTCAAGTTATGACTTGAGGTTTAAAAGACAGAGATACTAAAATAATAAGTTCTCCTATGGAGATCTTATCACTCAAGCAATGATTGATCGCTCTATAAATAAAAAGACCAAATTTATAAGTAGAATTTGAAACTTGGTGACTTGATGCACCAAACTTGTTGATCAAGCGAAGGTGTAGCGCTTGATTGATGAAAAATTAGTATTGATTCTCTTTTTACTAAAAGTTTGGATGCTAAAACACTAGTTGATTGCTAATGCAAGAAAGAGGTTGAATTAATTTTTTCTTCCATAGATGTATCATTCAAGCATTAAGACCATCCGCAAGTAATAATATATCATATCAAAAGTATATTGCCAGTCAATTTATTTGAGTTGTTGGTCAAGCAACATACTCACAATTCAATCAACATTCCCCTATTTGTTTAAAAAAAATTATTTAAAATTTAGGTTGAAAAGTTGTTCCATTCCTCAATTTGTGACATAAATTTGAATGTGGATGAGTAATCATAAAATATGATTGATATGTATCTTATTTTATAGAAGTACTAAAATTAAACATGTTGTGAATTTTGTAAATAATAATCAAAGTGACATTATTGTGATTAATATGACACATTAATGTAGGTGAAAAATGAGAAAATAACTAAGATGTTAATGTGTTGTGTAACTATTAAGTTACATAATTCATATAGATGAAGATTGTTGAAGCTGAAGGAAGCTTCTTCCCAACCTTGGCTTAAAGTGTGTTTGATGAAGAAAATTGTTTTGGTGCTTTATAGTTTGTAATAGGTCTTAAGTGAATTTTGCTTTTAGGCTTAGGATGTTATAAAGTTGCCTTCGGTCATCGGGAGAAAGTAATGAGGCACCGATCGGTCATCGGTCATTGGGGAAAGTATTGAGGCACCGATCGGTCATCGGTCATTGGGGGAAGTAATGAGGAACCAATCGGTCATCGGTCATTGGGATAATCTGTTCCAGTTGCCTAAGCAAGCTTAAACCAAGCACATGGAGTGTTTAAAAGTTTTCTCAAAAAGTATGAATACTGGACAAAAATAAATCTGTTTCCTGGAAAATAAATAGATTTATTTTTTGGTTCTGTTATCTTAACTGTTTTTCAACTGGTTTTTGAAAAGTGGTTAGAAACTGTTTTCTTTAAATATAGAAGACTTCTCTCGCACAATACAGAGAGTGCAATCACGTTTCAATCAGTTTCTGAGTGAGAAGAAGAATTTAAAGGCTTTTGTGAAAGGTTTTCAAAAGGAATTTCAAGTTGCTTGTTCTAGGAAAACCTTGTGCTTTGTGAAGGTGCTGGTGCAGTTTCTGTAGCAGATTGAACTACTAGTTTGAGTTCTTGCATTCTCTTTAACAGGTGTAATCTTTCCTTTAATTTTGATTGTAAAGTTAGTTGGGTTAGTCACTCCTTGATAGAGTTTCTTGGAGTGCAAGGTGTGTTGAAATAGGTGTTTTTTTAGCATTGTGAATAGGTGTTCTTGTGGGTTTCAAGAACTGCTGATTTTTTGTAAAGGTGTAAGTGTTAGTCACTCCTTGATAGGGTTTCTTGGAGTGCAAGGTGTGCTGAAATAGGTGTTTTTCAGCCTTGTATGTGAGTGTTCTTGTAGGTTTCAAGAACTGTTGTATATGCTGTAATTGTTGTATGTGTTTAGTGGATTTCACCTTGGTGTAAGGTGAACTGGATGTAGCTCTTGATGAGTGAACCAGTATAAAAACTTGTGTGCAATCTTCTTTCCTTCCTTGCACTTATTTCTGGAATTTGAATTGATAACTGTCCAAAATAAATCTGTTCATGTGAAATTGAATCTGTTAATTCTGGGTTTAATAAGAACTGTTCTTCTCTTGGTTGAAACCTTCTTGCAAATATCTGAACAAATGTGTTCTGCTGTTCCTTCTAATTGAGTAAAATCTTGTTTGATCAAGTTTTGATTATACAAAGGGGATTTGGAAAAATAAATCTGTTTTCTTTAAAATCAATCTGTTGTTTTTTAAGTTCTGATTGTACGAAGGTGATTTGGAAAAATAAATCTGTTTTGCTTAAAATCAATCTGTTTTTAAGTTCTGCTTGTACAAAGGTAATTTGAAAAATAAATCTGTTTTGTTTGAAATCAATCTGTTCTTTTAATCTCTGTTACACAGAAGTCAGTTCCTGTTGCAAAAATTTTAAAAGATCAATTCACCCCTCCCCTCTTGATCTTCAGACCCTGCTTAACTCTAACAAAGATATCATGTGGCAGAAGTTGATGGATATTTTTTCATCAAATTGAGGTTGATATATAAGTCATTGATACTCGACCAATTGTATGAGAAATTACCCTATAGAAGGTTGTTTAATAAGATCTACATTAGAGAAGGTAGATTATCAAACAAATCAAATAATATTGTAACACATGTTAGTCTTTGGGTCCAAACATAATATTAATTTTTTTAAATAATAAATTATTCTATATCTATTATTGATTATTTAAGTGACTTTTGATAGGTTTACATTGTGAAAAATATTTATATTGATATTAATTATTGAACGTTTAATTGAATACTTAACTCAACTTTATATTATATTAATATTTGTTATCTTACTGTAATTGTGTTTGTGATCCTATTATAATTTTGTTTGTGATCGTATTATAAGAGTATCTTGGCATAAGAATAAATGGTTATATAAAAGTATGTGGTAAAGGGAGCATGCAAAGTTAAACTTATAGAGTGTTTGGTTCTGGAGGTGGCACTATAGCGAAGACGGATGAGAGGGTGCCACCCCGTTTGGTTCAGTGTATAGTTAAGGGTGAGGGTGCGAGGGAAGAGAAAGTGGAGAGTTTAGATGGTCTTATAAAAAATGAAGAGAAAAAAGAGAATGCTAAGCAGAAAGCCATGCCACACACCATAAAATACCATGCTACCCTTGTTTTTCTTCACTTTATACTTTATGTTACACCAGCAGCCTACCATGCCATGCACACGACAAGAGCACCACTACAACACTACCAGTCCATGCACAACAACAACAACGACACTGTGTACGCATGTCATGCACAAGAGATTCCTGAATTTGGCACAAGGAATCTCTTTGACCACACTTGAATGACATTTGAATGCCATGAATGCAGTTGGTCAGAGTAGATACATCATAATAAAGTGCTCATTCACATATATAAAAGCATGCTTATGGGAACTTAAGAATGCAGTCAAACAAATTGAAACTATCCTTACAAAATTTTGCATTGGTTTAGTGGGCTTGCAGAGGTTCGTAAGTTAGCAAAGTGGTACGAGAGTGAGTTTGGTACTGCATCTTTGATCTCAGGTTAGCATTTAATGATTTTTGTAGCGTGCCTAATCGATTATCACTGAAAAACAACACATAACATAATCAATTATGTTGTTAAAAATAGTGGATAATCGATTATGTTGGTGACATAATCGATTATCTTTAGTTTTTTGGTAGCATAATCGATTATCTACTCTGTGTAAATATTGGCTTAATCAATTATTGTAACTACAAGTATAATCGATTATGCCACTGAAATTTTTAGATAATCGATTATGTGGTATTTTTAAGGTAGAGGGTAATCGGTTATGTTCATATTTTTTCCAGATTTCTGCATTTCTGTCTAACATGATTTTTGTTTTCTTTTTTTAATCAAATGTGTATTGTTTTCAGACACATCTTCTTCTTCCTCCCAATTGTATCTTGTTCTTGTTCTGCTCTTCTTCCTCCCAGTGGAATTGTGATCTTGTTCTCCTCTTCTTCAGGTATGTGGTTTTTTAACACAATGTTTGGTTCTGGGGGTGGCACTATAGAGAAGACGGATGAAAGGGTATCAACCCCATTTGGTTCAGTGTATAATTGAGGGTGAGGGTGTGGGGGCAGAGAAAGTAGAGGGTTTAGCTTATCCTCTCCACAATGAAGAGAAAAGAGAGAATGTTAAGCAGAAAGCCAATCACACACCATAAAATACCATGCTACCCTTGCTTTTCTTCACTTTATACTTTATGTTACACTAGCAGCCTGTCATGCCATGCACACGACAAGAGCACCACTGCAGCACAGCCAGTCCGTACACAATGACAAAAATGTCATTGTGTACGCATGTCATGCACAAAAGATTCCTGACTTTGGCACAAGGAATCTCTCTGACCACACTTGAATGTCATTTGAATGCTACGAATGCAGTTGGTCAGAGTAGATAGGTCATAATAAAGTGCTCATTCACGTATATAAAAGCATGCTTATGGGAACTTAAGAATGCACTCAAACAAATTCAAACTATCCTTACAGACTTTTGTGTTGGTTCGGTGGGCTTGGTGAGGTTCGTGAGTTAGCAGAGTGGTATGAGAGTGAGTTTGGTAGTGCATCTTTCATCTCGGGTTAGTATTCAGTGAGTTTTGTAGCGTGCCTAATCGATTATCACTGAAAACAACACAGAACATAATCGATTGTGTTGTTAAAAATACTGGATAATCGATTATGTTGGTGACATAATCGATTATCTATAGTTTTTTGGCAGCATAATCGATTATGCTTTGTATAAATTTTAGCTTAATCGATTATTGTAACTGCTGGCTTAGTCGATTATGCCTTTGAAATTTTTGGATAATCTTCTATGTTGTATTTTTAAGGCAGAAAGTAATCGGTTATGTTCATATTTTTTCTAGATTTTTGAATTTCTGTATTGCGTGATTTTTGTGTTCTTTTTTTAATCAAATGTGTATTGTTTCCAGACACAACTTCTTCTTCCTCCCAGTTGTATTGTGTCCTTGTTATGCTCTTCCTCCTCCCAGTTGAATTGTGATCTTCTTTTGATCTTCTTTAGATATGTGGTTTTTTTTTTTTTTAAATATATCTTTTGTTTTTGTGTTGAATTTGTGGTTTAAATTTATATTCTGTTTGGATGTTTAGGGTTTTTGAATTTAATTTGTTTAAATTATTTTAAAGTAATTATTTATGTTAATAAATTTGTAATTTTAGATGTGAATTTTTTTTGAAATTCAATAATTATATTACTAAATTAATTATTCCTGTTAAGTTGTTTATTTAATTTATTATTGTATTTTGAAGAAATAAATTTGATGAAATATAAAATTTATTTTCTTTGATATTAATTTAAATTATAGATGTGAATATATTTTTTAAAATATTATTATTAATAAAAATGATTTTTATCTTTTTTATAAAAATTAATTATATACATTATTTTAAAATAGAAATATTAAGATAGTAATAGAATTTATATTATATTATTTTAAATTAATTTAATAGATTAATATATTTATTATTGAGAATCCATTTGAGCTTTGATAGTATTAATTAAAATCCATTTTAAATATAAACTAAATTAATATAATTATTGTTTTTTATTGATTAGTAGGAATTTATTTTCATATTAGTCAGAACACATTCAATTTGGTTTTCTTGTTTTTAGATTATTCCTTTATTTTTTAAATTCTTTTATTTATAAAAGTATTTTTTAACATTTAATTCTTTATAAAAAAAATATTTTTTTTATTTAAAATTAATATTTTGACATAATGGAAATATAAACTGTATTTTTTTTCTATCCAATCATTCAATACTTATGTGTATTAAAATAATACAATTCATTATTAATTTAGATATGTTTTATTAGTTTAAGATATTATAAACAGTTGAACATATTAATTTATATATGTATACAGTTTTTAATATACTAATTAAAAGTCAAAATTGAATCTAACGTTTGGATTATTATTATTAATATAAATTAATTTTATCTTATTAATCAAAATTAATTATATGCATTATTTAAATTAATTATATGCATTATTTAAAATGAAAAATGTTAATATAGTAATGGAATTTATGTTATATTATTGATAATTGAATTTATAAATTAAATATATTTTTATTATCGAGAAACCATTTTTGAATGATTTTTTAGAGTGTTAAATGAAATTCATTTTAAATATAACAGAGTGTCTAATTATTGCTCCTATTTTATTATAGGTCAAACGTATGTTAGAATCAATTTTAAAAATTATTCTGCTTATATTTATTGTTATTACAATGGGTAAAATATAATAATTAACATTATCAGTTTAAGATGCGGTCTAAATATAGTTTATTTCTCAGATTTTACATAACATATTAATCTTATAACTAAAAATATTATAAATAATATTTTAGTAATTAAAAAAACAAAAAAAAAAGTGAAAAGAAGAAATTAGAAGTTTTAATACCTCAATGATGTCATCTAATTAGATGAATATTGGAAATTTGAATATGTGTACATACTTTTATCAATTATTGTTATATAATTTTACGTAATTGTTATTCTTTTGTTTAGAATTTTTTTTGTTTGATTAAATTTTAATATTGAAAATTTGAATTTGTGTATATATTTATATTATTTTTTTTAGGTTAATTACCTTATTCGTCCCTATATTTAGAGACAATATTCAATTTAGTATAGTGGTTTTTAAAAAAATTAATTTGGTTCCTATGTTTTTTAAAATGTATCCAAAATGGTCATTTATGTTAAGTCGCAACAAACAACATCAAGTGGTGCTTATGTGGCAAAGAGAAGTGGGATTAGGTTTAGTGTGAGATGTAAGGCGTCAAGTGACATGAATGGTTAGATTAGTTTAGTAAAAAATGAATTGGGAGTTAGGGTTTCTAGAATTTCAATTGGGGGTTACGAATTTTTAATTGTAAGCAAGTGCTCAGGACCTTCAGGAATAGGCCATTTTCAAATTTTCACACAAGATATGGGGCAATGACACCGATAACCTGTTAGACCAAGATTCTTTTGATGGTGCGTCAGGACGCACTCCTGAAAGTCGTTACCTTGGTCGCAATGTTAAGGTGAAGATTGACCAACTTGATAACATTGATGAAATAGACGAGAGAGTGTCAAAGCGGTTGCAGCTAAATGATGCAGAAGATGAGAACAGAGATTATGAGCAAAACAATGGTGGTAGCATAAAGGGCTTCATTGAGGAGACCATGAGGTCCTGTTTCTCCCCATTGCTGAAGGAAGTGCTGGATAAAGCACACGAACAATCGCCTCCTGGGTTGGTGCCAATGCCATTGCCGTTGTGCCCTCAAGATGTGGACCATGCGCAATGGAGAAAACGAGGGATTTTGGAACTGGAGGTGTATTTGAAGCGGTTGGAGTTGTTGCAGGATCAGATCAAGGCTAGATTGGAGGAATTGCGATCTAGATGAAGATGACATAAACTAAAACATCTCCCAGATGTGCAGAAACAACTTGTGTTTTATCCAACACCAACAACTTCAACAAATAGTAATAGCTTTAGCAATTCTGTAATGTTTTTTATGTATCCAAAATGGTTCAATTTGAGGTGTATTTTACTTTACAGTCCACATAACCCCTTCTCTCTGCCACATAAGCACCACTTGACGCTGTTTGATGCGACTTAACAGAAAGGGCCATTTTGGATACATTTTAAAAAACATAAGGACCAAATTGATTTTTTTTAAAACCATTATACTGAATTGAATATTGCAGAGACGAATAAGGTAATTATACCTTTTCTTTTATATTATAGTATTGAAATGATATAGTCATTTACAATAAAATATTTATTTAAATTTGTATGAGTTATTATAATTAGGTTTTAGGGTATCTATATTGATGTAGTTTTACATCGAAACGGTAACCGTATTCGATATGTTATATTGACACTTACTCATAATCATGGTTCTGGATGAAAAGTTAAACATTACATGGATAACATTATGAATTCGAAAAGGCATTTTGACGAGGTAGAGATGGTACATTTTGAGGAAATGGTTGCAATTTATGACGATCTTGATGCGGTGAACATGAATTTAATTTCACAAATACAACAACAGATTAAAAAAATACTGAAGGTACATCAGTGATGATCATTTGTATGATTGGTTTTGGATTGAATTTGTTATATACGGTGCGTACTACAACCAACTCTATGAGTGAGTTCCAACCACAAAAAGAGTGTCGTAGACAAGAATTGATGGAATACTTGGTTCATACTGAACAATGTCGTGATATTATTCGCATGGGACTAAGAGCCTTCCTTCAATTATGTCAACGAATACGAGAAACTGGACTTGTTAAAGATGCATATCAATCAAGCGTGGAAGAACAAGTTGCCAAATTTCTCCACATTATTGAGCATAATGTGAATAATCAAAGTGTTTCATTCTTTTTCTATCGATCTGGAAAAACAGTTTCCCGTCACTTTCATAATGTTGAGTGCTATTTTAAGGTTGGAGGGAGAATTCTTAATTCAACCAAATGGAACGGTTGTAGAACCACAAATCCTTAACAACCATTGATTTTACCCCTACTTTAAGGTTTGCTTATGACAACATTAATTTTAATTATATATAATATTTTATTTATTTTTTGTTTAATTAAAATTATGAAATTTGGTTTACATTAGAACTGTTTAGGGGCCATAGATGGACTCATGTACGTGTTAAGGTTGCACGTGCTGATGCACCTCGTTTTTTAGGGAGAAAAGATTGGCCAACCCAAAACATATTTGCAGGTTGTAACTTTGACATGAAGTTCACATATGTCCTGGTCGGTTGGGAAGGAATTGCCTCTGATTCCAGGATATTGAAATACGCTTTGGTACGAGACGATCATTTGATTATTCCAGAAGGTTAGTTTTACGGGTTTGGGTGTGTAGAACAATAAATAGGTTATAGTAGTCTATACTAACATAGGTTTCCACAACATTTGTAGGAAAATACTATCTTGGTGATGCAGGTTTTATGTTAAAACCAAAAATAATAGCACCTTATCGTGGAATTGATGACTATCTACGATAAGTGCACTACGTTGTCAGAAGTAATAATTTGTCCCTAAGGACGGATATCTATCCCATAAGGAACGGTTGAATTATCAAGTACAATAATCGCTAAATGTAAATAGAATAATAAAAAGTGTGTTGAAATTGGTTGTGTTAGCAATGATCAATAAGAAAACAGACAAAGAATTGGTTGCTTCAAGTTGGAAAAATAGTGATGCAAGTTAATACCACTTAAGGATGACCAAAGATGATATATATAAAGGGTCATTTCAACAAACAAAAGAAGACTTCACAAAAAGAAGAAAGGGCCATATTCCAGAACACTTGAAGTTCTTCTTACTAGTCTTCTCAAAGATTAGAACATTTTGTAAATAATTAGGTTCTCTTGAAGAATCCAAATAGTAGTATAAATAAAGAGGGCCCAAGCCCAAGCCCAAGAAGCCCAAGTCAAGTTGGGGCCCAAGCCCAATCCATGAGCATCAATAGGAGCAAGGCTAAAGCTTTAGGAAATAAGCATCAATGGATGTATCTCTTTTATAATTTCTTTTGTGTAGTTTTTAGTAGAACATTAAAGGAAGGTATAAATATTAAAATAAAGGGTGCTAATGTACAAAAGCAAGTCACGCCTTCCATGTGACATAAAGAGTAGGTGTAGGTGTAGTTTTTAGGAGGTGCCAAAGTAGAAAAAAGGTCACACCTTCCATGTGACTCAAGTTTGGCTCCAAATTAGAATTTCAATTAGAAGTGCATTTGAATTTTTTATACTTTCATTTCAACCCTCTAAAACTATAAATAGAGGTGCTTGGTCATTGTAAATTCAACATTGAAATAGAAGTAAAGTTACTATACTCAAATTGTGAGTGAATTTTGTGAGACTTGTTCTCCTCTTCCTTGTCTCATCTTGTGATGCTTTGGAAGCTCTCAAGTGGCAGCATTCCAACACTTATCTTGGATCATCACCTCCAAGTGGCGTGTCCATTCCCAATCCATGACTACAACCACATAAGTTTCATCTTCTTTCATCTTCCATAGTCATTTCAATCGGTTGTTCTTCTTTGTTTCCAATTTCAATCGGTTATTCTTGTTCTTCTTGTATTTCTATTCGGTTCATTTGTTTTTAAATTCAATTCTATTCTGTTTTCTTGTTCATCTTAATTTAATTGTTTTGTACAAGGATATACCACTCATAATTGAGTTTGGTTCATCATTTGGAAGGCATTGACTCCATTGATGATTCCTTAAGCTTCCTTGAGTTTGTGTGTTGTTTCAATTCTGTTTTGTATTCTGTTTTTGTGCCTAATTCTGTTCTGTTTTTGCATTTTAATTCTGCACCTTCATTGTCATCATCCTTCACCTCTAATTGTGTTTTAACCTTGGACCTTTGGAAATGAACCTTCACATCTACTTAACACTTGTTAAGTTAATGTCTAGTGGGAATTTTCCTTCGGTGACTCACCTATAAATTGCTAAGAATCTTGATCCTAATTCTTAAAAGTGTCACAAATATAGTGAATCTAAAATCAATTCACATCAAATAGGGATTAGGTTTCATCTCTCTCACTCTCATGTATTTTGATTGGCATGTTAACATTAAGTTCTTTGATTGAAATTGATGCCTGTAGAAAATTCATTTACATCGATTTCTCACATATAAAATTCTTAAAAATGTTTACTAAATATCAATTTCTCTCATACTTATAAAAACAACTTAGAATCTTGTTGATGACTTTTTACGGCAAGTGCACCGCATTGTCAGAAGTAATAATTGTCCCTAAGGACGGACATTAACCCCACAAGGAACAATGAATTATCAAGTACAATAATCGCTAAATATAAAACGAAACAATTAAAAGTGTGTTGAAAGTTGTTATAATGGCAAGAATTAACAAGAAAAAAAATCAAAGAGTAATTATGTCAATGGGACAAATGGAGATTAGGTTTCATCTGTTTCACTCTCATGTATTTTGATTAAAATGTCAATATTAAGTTCTTTGATTGAAATTGATGCCCGTATAAAAATCATTTATATCGATTTCTCGCATATAAAATCCTTAAGAATGTCCCCTAACTATTGATCCCTCACATAATTATAAGAACAACTTAGAACGAAGCCCAGACGTTAATAGCAATTAACATTTCAAGTCTATTCCTATCACTCAAATATGTTAAGTATTGTTGTTTAGGTCAGAATCCTAAAAATACTTTCCAGTCAGATTTAAGATTCCTAATTTGTCACGAAAAATTAAAGGTAAAACAACAATACCAATAATCAATCAAGAAGTGAATATTTTAATATAAAATATCACCTCAATACATAAGAGTTCGAACATATTACTCCCAATCCCAAAGGGTAGAATTAGCCACGCATACTTCTAGCACCTTCCATTCCCCCAATTGGGTTACAGTTCACTCTATAGTGTTTTCCTCTCAATCTGGCACACTAGGGTTGTTTCTTTAGTCCCCTATTTAACCTAATTTGCTAGGGTTGAGTGACTTCCTGGGTCGCGCTTATGGGCTTAATAATAAAAACATAAAAATAGCCCAATTAATCTGACACATTCTTGCTATTGAGTTGGACTTTTCTCTCTCTCTCTCTCTCTCTCTCTCTCTCTCTCTCTCTCTCTCTCTCTCTCTCTCTCTTTTGCGTGTTCTGGGTCTTCTACCTTTCTTCTTTTAGCATATATCATTCTACTTTAGTCCAAATCTCCATTCTTCCATAAAAACCTGCAATTAACACCAAATTTTTAGGAATAAAATGCTCTTGTTCAATTAAAATCATAAAAAATGTAAAAAGGTATAAATTCATAAATTAGGGATTATTTTATATGTAAATTAGGAATTAATACTCATAAGTGCCTATATTTTAATATGAAATATTACGGAAATTAGGCACTTATCACTCGTCCAAATGTTAATAGCAATTAACATTTCAAGTCTATCTCTAGCACTCAAATATGTTAAGTATTGTTGTTTAGGTCCTAAAAATACCTCTCAGTTAGATTTAGGATTCTCAAACATGTCACAACTTTTTAGAAGCACAACAACAATAGCGATAATCAATCAAGAATAAAATATTATATATTAAAATATCACCTTAATATATAAGAATTCGAACAGATTACTCCCGATCATAAAGGGTAGAATTAGCCACGTATACTTCTAGCACCTTCCATTCTCCCAATTGGTTACAATTCACTCAATGGTGTTTTTCCTCTCAATCTGACACACTAGGGTTGAGCCTCTAGCCCTCTATTTAACCTAATTTGCTAGGGCTATGTGACTTTTTGCATCGCGCTGATGGGCTTATTGATAAAAACATAAAATGGTCCAATTTGTCTGACGCATTTTCGCTCAAGCGAGAAAGGCGTCGATTTTTGAAAATGCCCCTGGAGCATTCTTGCTCAAGCGAGAATATCTCGCTTGAACGAGATACTCCACTGCTGAGTTGGACCTTTTTTTGCTTTTTTGTGCATTTCGGGCCTTCCAGCTTCCTCTTTTTAACTTATATCATTCCTTCTTTAGTCCAAATCTTCATTCTTCCCTAGAAACTTGAAATTAACACCAAATTTGGGAATAAAATGCTCTTATTCAAATAAAGATCATAAAAAATGTAAAAAGGTATAAATTCATAAATTAAGGATTATTTTATATATATTTTAGCAATTAATACTCATAAGTGCCTATATTTTAATATGACATATTACTAACATTAGGCACTTATCATTCTCCTCAACTTAGAATTTTGCTTGTCCTCAAGCAAAGTAAATCAATAAATTTGAATTTAAATATCAAACAGTTTAATTCACTAAACAACAAATCAAATTAGAAACTTATGATGCTTCCAATTTCAAATATAGAAAAATATAGACACAGTCAACTTTCAGGATCAAATCAAAACAAATAAATGTCAATTCATTAAGGAATTTCTTCTCATATGCTTACAGGTAAGTGTTTCTCTCTATTTTCACTAAATCATAACAAATCAATGTTGCTTTTCATTTCATCTTCACATCACAAACATACTAGAAACATGAATCTTGAGGTCTTTTCTAGGGTTGTAATGAGGCTGGGCTTCCAAAAAGTATTGGTTTCAGATAACAAAATGCACATCTTAAAGAAAAAGAACATACCTACAATTCAATTATAGAGAACATATATGTTATCTAATCACCATTTTCTTTTGAGTTCACACTTTTCCTCATTTTCTTTCTATCTTTTCATGATTTTCATGAGGAAATTTTTTCTTTTCTATTTCTGTTTCTCTCTCTCTCTCTTTTTTTCTCATCAATAGGAATAGATTCTTTCTATTTTCAAATTTTTGAGCTTTCAAAATTTAGAACCAACCATTCCCTTTTCTATATTTATTGCACCTATGTTCTTCTTCCTTAAACATGCCAAAGGGTAGGAAAATATATCATTAAAGGTTAGGGTGCAATAATAACAAAAATTCTTGGCTCAAAGGGATATATAAAAAAAAATTGAATTCTAATAAGATCAAGGTTGGCTATTTGGCCCTGGGTTCCTAATTAACACAATTCCCTCAATCATCTTCATGCTCTTTTATGATGTAACAAAAAATAAAAATTAAGCAACCACAACTGTCAATTCATCAGTAAAACTCTCAAAATTGTATAGGGTTCACACACTCACTTGGGTTAAATGGTCTCATTCCTTTTTTATTTTGTCATTCTCTATCCTAATCAATCATCCTGTTAAATTTTCACGTATCAAAATTTCAACTACAACTGAATAGGGATTCAATCATATTTTCTTTTCTAACATGTGTCTAGCTCATCTTACTATTTAATATTTAAACACAAATTCTTTTTTCCACAATTCAAAATTAATATTCTAGTTCTTTTTTATTTGAGAAAAATAAACTAGAAAACAAAATAACTAAAACTAAAATTTATTCAAGAAAAATAATTCAAGACATAAAACTAACAAAACAACAAAACAACAAATTTATTCAAAATACAAAATAAGCAATTAAAATAAACTAAACAAATAAGAAAATAAAGAGAAAACAAAATAACCAAAAAATAAAATAAAATAACTAAACAGAAAACTAAAACAAAATTCAAATAACTGAAAAGAAAATAGAATTAGAAAAATAATACCATATTTTTGCTCAATCCTCTCTTCCTAAGAAGTCATCCAGCTCTTTGTTAAAATCTTCATCTATAGTCTTTCTTCATTCGCTGGATCTGCCCCCCCCCCCCCCCTGAATAATAAAACATGTCCCTAGGCCACTACATAAACTGCAAAATGATTAGGAGGCATATAGAAATTGGGGTGCCTTTTAAGAAAGAAAAAAAATTTTAACATTTAAAATTTATTTATTTTTTTTGCAAAAAAATTTCGCTTAGAGCGAGAACCCCTGTGAGAAAACACCATTTTTTTTTATGTAAAACTCACTTGAGGGAGAATTTCGTTGTCAAACTCGCTCACACGAGACATATCTCGCTTGAGCAAGATAACTCCCGAGAGCACTCCTCTTTTCATAACTTTCTCGCTTGAGCGAGATTTAACTCGCTTGGGCAAGACTTCCTGCAAGAAAACATGATTTTGAAAAATAAAATCAACAAAGGTAGCAAAACAACATAAAACTAAAAAGTGGATTGGGTTGCCTCCTAGTAAGCACTTGTTTAACGTCATCTAGCTTGATGCCTATTTATTTCAAGGTGAACAACTCCCTTTGTTGCATCCTTTTGAACACATTCTTCCCCTCCATTAAAATTTTTTTGACCATAAAAAAGATTAAAAGTTACCTCCTCCTTTTGAGCTCTAACTTGAAGTTCTCCTTTGTCAACATCAACTATGATTCTAGCAGTCTTCATAAAGGGTCTACCAAGTATCAAGGGAGCCTCTTCATTTTCTGTTTTATCCATGACAACAAAATCCTTAGGGAACATGAACTTATCCACCTTCACTAGAATGTCTTCAACCACACCATAAGGATATTTGATGGATCTGTCTGCCAATTGTAATTGCATCTTGGTGGGTTGAACCTCCAAATCACCTATTTTCTTCAGCATTGCCAAAGGAATTAGATTTATGCTTGCCACCAAATTCTGTAAGGCATTGTCCACAGATAAAGCACCTATAGATATGGGAAGATTAAAACTTCCTGGGTCCTTAGATTTTTTAGGCAAGCCCTTTTGAATAATGGCATTGTATCTATTCTCCAGCTCTATATTTCTCTCTTCAATATAGCTCCTGTTCTTTCAAAATCTCTCAAGTGTTGAATCTTGCTTTAGATTTCCTGCAAAATAATTTTTATTAACCAAATTGTCAATAAATTTTTTGTCCCTCTCTTATTTTTTTAAGTAGCATGAGGATATGATAAATCTTTTTCAAGAACACCTCTCTCCTTATTTTCACTTTTTTTTTTCTCCTCACTTCTTTTCTTTTCTCTCTCTTTCTCATCTCTCTTCCCCTCCATCTCATCTTTTTCTTCTTTTTCAGCCACTACATTATTATTATCCCTCTCTCCTATTATTTTACCACACTCAGCAGCAATTTCATTGCAATGCTCTCTTGGGTTGGTTTGGATGTTGACTGAAAACTAGCCACTTTGTCCCTTTTCAATTTGTGCAATTTGTTTGGGTCCCATCTGGATATCTATACTCCTAATCGTGGCCATCTCTTTTCCTGCTCGATCACAATCTTTGCTAGGGCGTCTTCAGCTTTACTAATTCTTTCAAGAATGGATGGATCCTCAGCTTCAGGTGAATTGTTCTGATAAAACCAGTGACCATTAGGATGATCACCTCCACAAAAATCACACTTGATTGGTTGACTCTGGCTTTGAGATGAATGAACAGTATATAATTGTTGGGGCAATTTAGCCATTTGTGCGATTAGTTGCTCAATCTGTTGTGTCAAAATTTATTTTTAGCCAAGAGTGCATCTTTTAACAACCCTTTATTCTGAAGACCTTGTCCATCATGTTGGGCTTGATAATCAGTTGATGCCAATGCATCAAAAATCCTTGTCGTTTGTTCTACATCAAGAGTCATCATTATGCCGCCAGCTGCAACATCTAGGAGCATCTTTGTGTCCGGTCTGAGACCAGTGAAAAATATGCTTAGTTGAGCAATATCTTCAAACCCATGATTTGGGAATTTTTTAAGCATCATTTTAAATCTTTCCCATGTCTCACAGAATGATTCATCTGCTCCTTGTCTGAACATAGAAATTTCAGACTTTGCTTTGATGTAGCGAGAGATTGAAAAAAAACTTTGCAGAAACTTTTCCTCTACATCCTTTCAACTAGTGAGACTTTGATTCGGAAGTAATTTAAGCCATTCCTTAGCCTTTCCTGCCAATGAAAAAGAAAGCAAGTGCATATAAACATTTTCAAGATCACCTAATTGAAAGCCCATTGTTCCCACCAATTCATAAAATGTATACAAATGTTAATATGGATCCTCGTGATCCATTGTTATGAATTGATGGGTACTGATGAGAGTGAGAAAAGCGGGTTTTATTTCCACGGCCTTGGCGGTAGCAGGTATTGCAATACTAGAAAAATGCCTTGGCCTCCGGTACATGACATAATCTCCAAGTGTCCTCCTAGGAGGTGGTGCTTATTCTTTTGTCATGTTGCTTTCCTCCTGAAAAAAAAAAATAATAGTGGAAAAGAAAAGTGGTTGAGGATTACTTGCTAGTGTCTCCTTGTCTCTCTTTAGTCTTTGTCTTATTGTTTCTTTTGGCTACCTTTTCAATCTCTGTTTCAAATAATAATTGATCTTTGGGAATTTGACCTCTTAATATCATATAAAACAGTTAATTCAAGGGTTAGCATAGGGATTCACTAACAATAACAGAATAATTTATTTATTTTTTATCAAATAAACAAAATAAAATAAAAACAAATCTGCAATTAAAATAAAATAAACAAAAATAAAATAATATAAAAATAGTAAACAAATATAAACAAACTAAAGAAATATAAACAAGAATTAAGAAATATTAAGGAAAAATAAAAGCAATTAGAATATTTACAATATTCACAATATTTTGGAATTCATATTCAAAAAGCAAATTGTTCTCCAGTAACGACACCAAAAACTTAATGACTTTCTACGACAAGTGCACCGCACTGTAAAAAATATGTTAAGTATTGTTGTTTAGATCAGAACCCTAAAAATACCTCTCAATCAGATTTAGGATTCTCAAACATGTCACAACTTTTTAGAAGCAAAAAAATAATACCAATAATCAATCAATAACAGAATATTATATATTAAAATATCACCTTAATACATAAGAGTTCAAACAGATTACTCCCAATCCCAAATGGTGGAATTAACCACGCATACTTCTAGCACCTTTCATTCTCCCAATTGGTTACAATTCACTCAATGGTGTTTTTTCTCTCCATCTGGCATATTAGGACTGAACCTTTAGCCCTCTATTTAACCTAATTTGCTAGGGTTAGATGACTTCTTGGGTCACTTTGATGGGCTTATTGATAAAAATATAAAATGGCCCAATTTGTCTAACACATTTTCACTCAAGCGAGAAAGGCATCGATTTTCGAAAACGCCCCTGGAGCATTCTCGCTCAAGTTGGATACTCCACTGCTGAGTTGGACTTTGTTTTGCTCTTTTTGTGCGTTCCGGGCCTTCCAGCTTTCTCCTTTTAGCTTATATCATTCCTCTTTAATCCAAATCTCCATTCTTCCCTAGAAACCTTAAATTAACACCAAATTTGGGAATAAAATGCTCTTATTCAAATAAAATCATAAAAAATGTAAAAAGATATAAATTCATAAATTAGGGATTATTTTATATGTATTTTAGCAATTAATACTCATAAGTGCTTATATTTTAATATGAAATATTACTGACATTAGACACTTATCAAGGATTAGATACCATTTGAAAGAATATTCACGAAGAGGGCCACAAAATGCTAAAGAGTTGTTTAATCATCGACATTCATCACTTAGAAATGTAATTGAGAGAACTTTTGGGGCGATGAAAAAACGTTTTCCAATATTCAATCAAGTGACACTCCTTCTGACACTCCTTCAAACACTCCTTCTATGCCTTTTGCGGGCTTTGCTGGCACATCCTCGTCTCGAGGATCAAAAAGAAAAGGGCCCACCATGGATGGAGTTGATGAACATTTTGCTTTGTTGAATACAAATATTCAACAATGTGTTTCGTCAATGAAGGATGGAAATCAAAATTCCTCTGAGTTCGTTGACATTGCTCGTGCACAAGCAATCGCAGTACAAGAAGTAGTTGGGGAAATTAGACGAAGAAACGACTTATATGCTGAGCATGTACACCATCATCGTCGTCGTGCATTGTACCAGTACTCTGAGTCTGATATTTAGGCAATGCTAGTGGAACTTAACATCCAGGATGAACAGGTCATGGATCAATGCTACGAGCTTTTATGTTAGCATCCAGTCACAATTAAGCAACTATTTGGGATGTCATATGAGCGTTACATGACATAGTTGTTTGCATTTATGACTAGGCGTTGATTTCATGTCTCTGACTCCGCGTTACCTTCATGTCTTTCACTTATATGTTATGCTTTTATTTCATTTTAGTTGTTGTGTAATTTGTCTGTGTATGTTTCTTATTGGAGAATTATTATCAGAACTTTTACTATTCTATTTGAGGACTTATAGTATTGTCTTTTCATTAGTAATGTAATATTTTGTTTATGAAGTTCTACTATTGTGTTTGATAACTTCTACTATTTTGTTTAAAATATTTTCGTGGCTTTCGTTTACTTAAAATTGTGTTTCATATTTGATGTCATGAACATTTCATTCTTTTTATACAAGGTTATTATTGCATTATCCATGGCATCATCATCCTAGAAATGCCAGAGAACCCCGTAAGGGTAAAGCTCCAGCAGAACATCATGTCGTTCCTCCTACCCAAGTAATAGCGGTTGAAGAAATTCTTGATTATTCAAGATACTTTAGTACAAAACGTCAAATGATGGTGTATGAAAAAATGTTTCATGGCAGACTAGTGTTATCACCAAAAGCTATGCATTTTCCATTTTTTGTCGCATCGAGGTTTCAATTCTAGAACCATATGAATTTCCAAGGATTACAACATTTCCTTGGAATGAAACTTCCGTATTATGAGGACTTGGTGAGAGTATTTTATACAAATCTAAAGATCACACCTATTGGTGACCTTTCTATTGAGATTTTCTCAAACCAAATACACATAGGACAAATGGATTGGATGAACATTGCAAATCTCAGGTATGATGGCGTTAACTTAACCCCTAGAACGATCCTTGAGGAAGTAAATTTTGATCGAGCACTAGCATTATCATCCATAATTTGTGAAGATGTTCAAGGTCAAAATGCCAGAAATGATGGTAGTCTGAATATGAATGACAGACTATTACATTACACATGGGTGCACATGTTGTGCCCTCGTGGCAGCAACTTTGTAAAACTATTGAATAAAGATATTTTCATGTTGTAATGCATCAAAAATGACATAATGATTAAGTGGCCTTATTACATCATGCAACACATGATCAAATGTCGGGATAACAACATGCTTCTACTGTATGCAATTTTGATAACACAGATCATGCAGGTGTATGGCTTGGACTCGTCAAATGATGCAGCAATAATGCTAGGATGGAATCATTACTTTGAAAAAAAAAAGTATGACGAAATTATATATATTCTAGGTCAATAGTGTATGACAACTTAGTAGGCCTGACCAAGCAGACGAAGAAGATGATAAAGACCTTCAATTGGCATAAGAAGATGTTCAAGGCGGTCAACCAGAGCCCGCAATCCCAAATTAATCCAAAATGTTAACCCAAATTTGGGGCAGGATGCAAAACATCCAAGAAAATATGAGGAACCTAAATACCCGTATTGATAGGGTTGATCAAAAGATGGAGCGAATTAAGGATACTCTGAATGACATTCAATGTCATCAAGGTCATTGATTGTCTTATCATTATGTTATTGTTATTTCCATTTCTCTTTTCCATGTTGAACATTGATGAATCATTATTGTTATTGTTATTTTTCACGTTGAACATTGATAGATTGTTATTTAATATTAAGATTTTCATGGTAGTTTTCATGGTACTTATTTAGAGAATGACATTATTTTGATTGCAAGTTTTTTAACATTTTATTTATATTATGCATAAATCAAATTTAGGCTCCATTACCTAAATTGGAGAATCAAAAGCATTGCTTAAGTAGCCTTCAATGTATACGTATCACACCACATCGTCGTCTAGTTGTACTAGTTGTGGTGTGCAAAAATGTAGTACTTTTACCCATGGTGCTGGGAGCACAAGTGCCTTCGTTGCTCCTATTTGTGATTGTGGAGAGTTTGTTGTTTTGAGAACAGCAACAACTAAAAAAAATGCCGAAAAACGATTTTGAGGTTTTCCCAAGTACAAGGTAAAATTTATTCAATTAGGTTTGGTGCAAACTTAAGAATGTTATTTTAAACTTATTGATTGTTCAATTTTATTCTTTTCTTCAAAACAGATTAGAAGTGGCATAGTTTTAGGCTGTAATTTTTTCAAATGGTGCATTAAAGACGTTGCTGATGAAAGAGATGCAATTATTGTCAAACAAAGGAATAATATGTCTTCTAGAAAAACATTTGAAGGTTTCCATAATAAGGATTAAAATGTTATTAGTGGGGATGTGTTTTCTTTTTCTAATTAACATTATTATGTTCTTAATTTTGACATAATTTCAAAATTACGAAGAAATTAACATGTCTTTATCTCTCTTCGGATCAAATGTAATGACTTTATATATTTTTGCGACTACTTAATGTTCATCCTATGTTCTAAATATCCATTTACTTTTTAAAATATATTAATTTTTTTAATAATAATAATAATAGAATCATGATTAATATTAATTTTGTGTATATATAAATATATAACATAATATAATTTAAAGAATCATAAATAATATTAAAATTATCTAAATACATTCATTTAACTAACAAAATTAATTTAAATTAATAAAATAAAAAATAATAAAATTATATTTATTTAAATTCATATTATTTTTTCTTTTATTTATAATTGAAATTTTAAATTATTTTAATTAATTAAAATGTGCACAAAATTAATTATTATTTACTTATTCTTTTTTTATACACAAGGGTAAATTTGTAATCTTATAATTTACACAATTAAAAATATTTCAAAAATATCCTTACAACCATCACATCATTCACAAACTTCAATAAATTTTTCTCATACATCCACTCTAACATACTCCAATCCAAACACCCTCAACTTTCTTCATACTTTCTTCTCAAATCCTCACACTTTCACTCTCCCACGCCCTCAACTTTCCACTCTCTAATCCAAACAAAGCATTAGAGATGACAACAAGATAGGGTGGGAGGGTGCAGGTTTGGCTATCTTCATCTCTATTTTCGAAGTAAAAATTCATTGTTGTCCCTATTCACATACTTAATGAATATGAAATTTTTGTCTCATTCTCATTTCCATTGAGAAATGGATATAACCGTACCGCTTTTGTATCTGCCCCTTACTATTCTAAATATTAACTAAATATATTTTTGAAAAAAATAAAAATCACAACAAAGAAAAAATGATATTATTGAACACGTCAAAGTAAGAGACAAATATTCTCCTGTGAAAAAATAAACAATAAATAAAAATATTAAATAAGAGTATAAATAATCAAATGTGTGTTTAAAACTATTTGATTTAATGAAATTAAGGTTTGTATTTCCTGAAATGTAATACACCATTTGAACCACACGAATGAAACAATGTGTAATCAAGATTTTGATAAGAGAGAAAATACTTTAGGTATCTGAATGAACTTTGTGAATATTAAACAAGTTGAACAACAATTGAGAGTGAAAATTAGAAATTGTGGTAAAAGAAATAAGAGCTTTTCAAATGAAACGAAACTAAGGATCAAATAGATCAGTGAAGATAGGATTTTTAAGTTATATAATAAATTATGAATGTTTGATTAATTTAGAATAGGAACGAGTATGAAGACTAGAAGTAACGATATAGGAAGGAGGATGGGACAGATATGTACATATTCATCCTCATCCCCATATCCAATCTTTCATATTCATACTTGAATAGTGTAAAAATTCTCCCATCAAATTAGGAGTGGTTTCGAACAATACCCACAAAAATAAATTTATTTGTCATTCCTAATTCCACTTACACATCTCTTATGTTTCTTTCTTTTATTTTATATATATATATATATATATATATATATATATATATACACGTAATTGGTATTTTTTTTTAAATGTTGCATATGCAATATAAATACTTAAATATATTTTTAATCCTTTAAATTTCAGCTGATTTTGTTTATGATTCTTAAAATTTAAAATTGATTTTTTTTCTCTCTCTTAGAAAATCTTGTTTTGATCTCTCTGTCCAACCGTCTTATACCTATTTATTGTCAAAATATATAATTAAAAAATATACTGTTGGTTATTTGATGATAAGAATACAAAATTAAAATAAGTTGTCAAACTACAAGAGAAAAATAAAATTTGAGAATAAATACAAACTTATCCTAAATTTAAAATATTAAAATCATATTTAAACATAGATATACTATCTTTATATGTCTCAATTCGGGAAAAAAATTCCTTATTCGTTTCTCAATTTAAGAACACATTTATTTTCTATTATATTTTTTTTCTATTTTTTAAATAATTTGTAAATAATTTGTTGTGTTAGACAGAGAAAGAAAAAAAATAAAAAATAATAATTTTACAACTATTTTATTAGCATTGAGAAAATTTAATAAATTTATTGATTTATTCAAAACAATCTTAAAAAATAAAGAAAAAGGAACGTACATAGTATTCACCCCATTAATGTATTAAAAATATGTTATTAAATGATATTATTTATTATACTTATTAAATTAACATATGATTAATATATGCAATAAATATTGCACACACATCCATCTTTAATATATATGCATTTAAAACACCCAATAATATTGATTATATTTATAAAATATAACATATAATTAACATTTAAAATTATATAATTAATATTACGCGCATTATTAATATATTTCGTCCGTTTATGTTTAAATCTAGTATTTTTAAAATATTTTTATTTAATTGTTTTTTTCAAATTTTAAGGAAATACTAGTTATTCTTTTAATATATTTATTTAACTGTTATTTTTAAAGTCGAAGACGATTAATATTTTAGACTAATTTATTAATTAAAAAGAATAAAATTACAATCTATTAAGATTTTTTTTATTGATCAAATATGTACCCATTTTTCTGTCATGGAGGCTTTGCATGATCGAATGCCTACTGATGAACGTGGTTTGTTGTAGTTTCTGTGTGTAGTTTATGTGAGGATGCTGCGGAATTGTCTCAACATGCGTTCTCAACAACTGTGAATTGCTTCAAGAATTGATTCTGTTCCACTGATTTTCTTGAAGATTATATGTTTGCCTTCCTTATTAAATGCAAATAAGGAACGTTATTATGATTGGAACGTGATTCCTTATGTTCATCCATGCAAATCTGGTATTCGTATATACATCTACAAGGAGGGACATGTTTGTAAGGGTTGGAGAGTAGGGAAGACTTTGCATGGTGAGTTACTTTACCTATCTTTCTCAGTTTTTTTTTTTTGTAAGAATCAATGTCTTAGTTTTAGATTCTTTTTGTGGTTCATTTGAGTTTTGGTCTAGTTTTCTTGTGAACTTCTATGTACCTTGTTTTCCTTGTTTTCTTTCTATTTTTTATTTAACATGTTACAGATAAATTGATCAGTTTTGAAACGTTAAGATGCCATTATTTCACGGTGATAACGCATGCCAAAATTTGAAGAAAAAAATAATATATATATATATATAATTAAAAATAATTGACAATTTAACTGTGAATTGCTTCAAAATTATAACTATTAGAAGTGGAAAGAAAAATAACTTTTTATTAAAATATGGATCTACGTGGAAAAATGGAGAAATTTTAAAAAGTTATAAACTAGTGTCTTTTTTAGCATAATTGTCAGAGTAACATTACCTATAACATTAACCATAAAGATAAAACACTAAGGAACATTATCATGGATTAAAATAGTACAGGTTGTTTCAACAAGATGTCTATTCTTGCACTCAGCTACCCCATTTTGTTAAGGTGTATAAGCACATGAAGTTTGATGAAGAATACCATGAGAAGCCAAATTTTTTTTAAAAGAATGAGAAAGATACTCACATTTATTATTACTAATGAAAATTTCAAATTAATTTTTAATTTTATTGTAAAATATTTGAAATATAGAAAACAACTCATAACGGTTTTTTATTAAAAATAGTCAAGTACATCTTGAATAATCATCTATAAAAGTAACAAAATACTGAAATCCTAAATTAGACTTAATATAACTTGGTCCCCAAATGTCAAAGTGAACTAAGGCAAAAGGAGATGAAACACGTTGTGAGACACTACTAGGAAAAGAACTACAAATGTGCTTCCCTAACTGACATGACTCACACGATAAACTAGATACATTAGACAAACTTGGAACAAGTTGTTGCATCTTGGCAAGATTAGGATGACTCAACCGAGCATGAATGAGAGATGGAGAATCCACAATTGTGCAAACATGTGCAGAGATCTGTAGTTGATAAAGTCCATAAGACTCACATCCGGTATCAATCATCCGTCCTAAACTCCGGTCCTGTAAAGAAACAAAATCTTTGGTAAAAGAAATAATTAACACAATCAAGGGAATAAATGAGACGACTAATTGATAATAAGTTAAATGGAAACCTAGGGACATAAAGAACATTATTAATAGATAAAGAAGGAAAAAGATTAATAGTACCAACACCATGTGATGGTACCCTATATCTATTGGTCATGGTAACTGAAGGTAAATAACCCGTAGTAGATAGGGAAGAGAAAAATGATTGATTACTAGTAATGTGATCTGTGGCACCTGAATCTAGAACCCAAGGGCCAAGGGAAGTAGAGTGAGTGAGGCCAACAAAAGATGTACCTTAATGTGCAACAAAAGCAGTGGAACCAAGGTTCTGACGATCCTCATACCATTTAAGAAATTCATTAAAATAGTAGGATGGCCTAGGGTATCAATTGAATTATGGTCCACATTAGAAGGTTGCATAGAGTAGTTTGGGCAACCGCAACAAATTTAGGAGGACGACCATGTAAGACATAACATTTGTCAATTTTGTGGCCAAGTTTGCCATAATGGTCACACTTGTGACGCTCTTTGCCCGACTTGTGAAGACGAGTACGATCATTATGATGAGAGACTAAAGTAGAAGAGTCATCAACATGAGACGTTATATCAGTGGTGTGTTTACTTGAAACATGCAGAAGGGTAGAATAAGTGGAAGTAAAATTGTGTAAGATAAGAGATCGCAAAATTTGATCACGAACATGAGAATAATCATTAGGAAGGCCATGTAAACCCAATAACATGAAGAACTTGGATCTTTGTTCTAGTTCTTAAGAAGGAGTGGGGCAGGAGGTAATAACTCATTAAAATCATGAAGAAGAGCATGAAGTTTCCCCAGATATTTCGCCATTGTACATCAAGATGTTTGGGAGGAACAACTGTAAGGAGATTTTGACACACACCATAAAGACGTTGAGTATCATTGGTATATAATAATTTTGCTTGTTCCCAAACTTCTGATCATGTGTCATAGGTACGATTTTTTTTAAAAGATGAGTGAATGGTAGATTTGATAATAATGCATAATTGAGCATCAATTTTCAACCAACGGGAAACCTCATTTTCAGCAACATTAGGACAGTTAAGATGATCAACATAACCTTGACTTTTAAGCTATAATTTAATATCTGAGGCCCAAGTGTCATAATTGGTTTCATCCAATTTGTCAATAGAGAGATGAACATTGACATAATTAGTATAAATAGACAGATGCGGCATATTGGCATCGGAAGAAGCCACAATGGTAGCGGAAGCGGAAGAGGGAATGGAAGAAGCCATAGAGAATAAGGATAAATCCAGTCACCAGTCAATTAGCAGCAGCAGCAAAGATGAAGGCTCCGGCAGCATCTTCAACAGCAGTTCCGACAAGATTTTGGCAGCGATTCCAACGAAGGTTCCAGCGGCGGCTCTGGCGAGGTAGTGGGGCGGTGGCTGGGAAATTCTAGTGAACAGTGGGTTTACCAATAAAAAAATTGAACCCTAACCTTATGCTTGATACCATATTAAGAAGTGAACTTTAAGCCTAACTCAACCTCATAAAATCGACTTATAAGGTGAGGTTTGCACCACTTATATACTATGAAATGTCCTAATCTCTAGTCGATGTGGGATCTCCAACACACCCCCGCCACGCCGAGACTACCAACTCGTGCGTGAGACTATATATTATAGGTGGTCCAATAACGCCCCGATAGCGAGTGCCTTGACAAGCCTAACAAACAATCGTCACGATAGGCTCAAAAATGGTTATAATGCCATATTCAAGGAAAAGAAAGAATATGGTAAATTCCTTATATATATTGAACATATAGAATTATGTTTATATAGAAAAAGAAATATATGAACTAAGTCCGTTACATAAATATGAAATATCTAACCACCTTAAAAAATTTTATATTTGATATTTCCAAAAATCAAGAATTCCTTAATGATACTTATATTTAAATGAAGTTTATTTTTAAAAACCCATTTGATTAAAAAAATGTAATTTTAGCATGAAGTGTAAAAAATTACATTAAATTTTGCTATAAAATTAGTTTTGAGATAAAAAAAAAATTAAATATATATTTTTAAAACATAATCCGACTTGAAACTAAGTTCACGAAATTAAGGTGCATTATATGCTTGAAGCCTTATGATCTAAATTGGGGTTGAAAGCTTGATTTACAAGAAGAAGAAATGGGAATAAATTTAAGCAAAATAGTTAAAAATAGTGATAGATACGAGGGAGTTAATTACGGGAGTACAATCTCTATTATTGTAATGCAAACGTGGTTTAATTTGGTAACACATTTTGTGGGAGAGTAAGGGGGTGAAAGTGGCACGTGTGAGTGAGGAATAGTGAATGTTTTAGTGTGTCAGAAGTGAGAGTTGAGAGTGTCAGAAGGCAAAGAAATGAGTAGCAAAACACGACCACACTAATCGGAGTAGATGAAGTGTTGAGTGATGATGATATTGACGGGAAAGCATGTCCTTTCCCTTTTGAGTTGAGAATTCTCTTTTGATCACTCACTCACCTCACCCATCTCTTTCTTCCTTCCCACCATCATGGACTTCGACTTCAGGGCTTCCACTATTCATTCCTCCAATCACTTCCCCTCTCTCCAAGCTTCTCGCCTTCACTCAGGTACTTCTTTCAACACCCATTTTCACTTTCTGCTCTTCGCTACTGCATTTCTCTCTCTCTGCTTATTTTACATGGTTTCTCTGTTCATCTTTCCTCTTGCTGTGAAAATCAACTCCTAAAGGTATGTCTTTTCCCTGGTGGGGTGCAAGAGAGGGGAAAAAAAGAGAAAGAGGGCATTTGGGTTGCTTTGGAATTGCATTGAACTTTGAGTGAACTGAATTAAATCCTACGTCCACTAGTGAGCGAAGGTTAATGTCAAAGTTCCGGTTTTTCTGTTTTCGTTTCCTTTCGAAGGGCCTTCTCTTGGAAGCATGCAGTGTTGCTCTTAAAAGGGTTGGCATTTATCAGAAACAGTTATTTTTGAAAAATATTTATTGTTCTGAATGTTTGTTTCTGCCATTGAATGTGTTGCGAGTGGACATCATTTGCAAGTAACCGTTTCGATTGGTGTCTGTGCAATTCACGGCTGATGTATGGGACAGCCAGGATATGTTTGTTTTGGCTTTAACGGTGAACAATTTTTTTTCTCAATTTAATCACTCATTAATGATTTCGAGGTTCTCTGTTTATGGGAACTTGGGCTTAATTAAGATAATAAATCAAACTACTCTGGCAGGTTCTGCCAAGCTTTTCCATATATGCTGCTCTTATCATACGGGAGTGCGAGATAATTGCGTATATAATTAACTTCTCCAGAGCCTTAAAAGCAGCAATAAGAAAAAACAAGGGTGAGAAGGTGAAGTGAATTGGAGTAATGACGAAGGAGTGTGATTCCCCAAAGGAAGAACAGCCTCAAGTTGCTGCTTTGAGGAGGAATCTAGAAAAGTTGAATTTTGAAATGAACCGCGTCAATGAAGGAATTCAGTCGTATATACTGGGGCGGAGAACTAATGGAACTTGGGGGCCTTCACGATATTTAATTGGGGGGGAGGAGAATGTTTCTGAGTCTGATGAAGGTGAAATTGAAAAAGTTCTAATTTGAATTGTGCTTATGTGAACTATTTTCTCCCTTCTTAGGGGCCTAACACATGTAATCGTTAAGATGTTGGTGGACTTAAAGGCCGATTAAATGTGTGATTTATTAGTTTTTCTGTTCATGAATGCTTTCACATTTGGTGTTTTTCTGGATATTTGTTATCCTATGGCTTCCTTCACCTTTTTTCTGAGTTTTGGATGTGGCCTGCAAATTGATAGAATGTTTAGATGGACGAGAATGGGGCAGTAGCGATGGGGCAGGTTGGAATGGTGAATAATTTAGCATTCTCCTTGTCACTGAGATTTTTAGAACGAGAGGATTACCCTCCAAACCCTCCTTTTTTCTCAATTTTTACAAACAAAAATTACCTAAATTTAGTGAAACTTAGATGATTTTAAACAACAAAAGATGAATCTTTCCCTCCTCCCACCTAAACATACCATGAAGATCATACTGGAACCTTGGCACTGTGCATTTTCCTTCTTGTTAAGATTTTGTGACCTTGTACATTTGTAGCTGTGCATAACATATAATGCATTTATCTTTCCTGTTGCTATTTTCTTTTGAGATGTACCTTTTATGGCTTTCGAAATGGATCTCTTGTGCCTGAATTGCCTTACTGATGGGGATTCCATTTGAACTATACAGATAAATATTCAATGCTCAATTATACAGATGATGATGATGATGCAAAATCTCTTTTTCAGTGTCCTTTCTGTGACTTTGAGTTTGATTTTTCTTCAGTCCGTGCTCGTTTGGAAGAGGAGGGTTACTATGACCCAAAAGATATGGTATGAAGGTTCTGAATTTTGAAATTTAATGTTTGGCAGAAGTTATTGCTAACATCATAACATGTACACTTTTATTAGACTCTGTTTCCTTTTCCTACTTTCCTTGATTAATTGTTAGACTGTCCATTAACTTTATTATAGTTTGCAAACTATAGTTCATAGCTTAAGTTCAATTGTATATGACACTGAACAGAAATTCTGTGTATCTACTTCATACGGTGCACTCTTCTATGAAAAAGAAAAAGGTGAGGATAAAATTAACCCGCAACCATTTTAGTTCAAACCTAAGAAAGAATGAATTAATGTTTCAGAACATTTCACTCAGGTAATTAGTTATTAGTTATAATATAAATTTGAAAACTGACTGACTCTGCCTTAATTTTCCTATATCAGACCTGTCCTCTGTGTGATGAAAATTTAGGGGAGGATGCAATCAAGGTTTCACAGAATTCAAGTAAGGTAAATATTACCCAACTCAGTCTTGGAATCTTTGGGTTCTAAATGTAACATATCTCACTCTTTGTTTTAAGAGAACTTGATTCTTTCCCAAGTCAATTGAATATGTTAATAAATGATCTAAACTTTCTATAGAGATCTTGGAAGTCTGACAAATCTAGCATCTCATCGGGTGATTCGGTAGTGTTTGTTGACAAGAAACTTCCTGCCAGAGGAAGACATGAACCGGTGCCTGATCCACTTTTGTCACCATTTGTTCGCAATGTGTCTGTTCCAAACTCCAGTGGTATCCAACCTGGTGAAGGTTTCTCCAGCTGTGCCTCAGACATTTCCAGTGGAAAGGGGTATGATCCTTCTTTCCGTATGTATTTTGTGTGTTTATATAGAGTGAAAAAAGAGCATGAGAAAGTGATAATTCTAAGTGCAAAGCATCAAAAGAATTGTTAAAGATCAACTTTTTTTCCCTTTATAGCCACAGCTAAATGTTATAAATAAATGTACAAATATGACTAATTTAACATCTTCACTGGTATATGCTAAACTCACAAGAGTAGTCTATCTCAGTTTATTATTATTGTAACTCATTTGTTGTTTTATACATAAAAATAGTGATAATAATACTTCTTATGATATGGGTAATTGTTTGCCCTATGTGATACATTATATATATAGTGTGTACATAGTGATTCATTTCTAAATTGTCTGTGCGCTGTGGATTTAGAAGACATATCAGTCTGAGTGTATTTATTAATTGGTTTATTCTATTCGTAATGTGACATTACATTACATATATGAAACACGACAAACTATATTCAGCTTTGGATATTTTACTATATTCTTTCCATTTGAAGGTTACTTTGAAAGCTTAGGGAGGTGTGTGTATACGATATAGTTTAGATTGTCAGAATTAGAAATAACCGGAGAGGGGGAGGGGATTTCATTGAGATTCATATACTCAAATTCCTATAAATGATTCTGTAGAGTAGATTACTTGTGCATTTTCCTGCTAGCTCCATCTCCCTCTTAAAGTTAAAGGTTCATTCTGATCTATTTTCTGGTTTCACTAGAAGTTGAATGCTGCTGACACTGATACCTTGTCTTCCTCTGAAACAACCTCATATAGTCATAAGTAGTAATAGTACCAGAAGGTGCTTGATTTAACTTTTCTGAAAAGATAATGATCTTTGTATCTCAAGTTTTATTTATTGTTTTCAAGTATTCTATTCTAGGAAATTATTTGAATTTGTTTGAGTATTTTGTACAGGTATTAAAAATGAAAATTGCTTGGTAGTTGCATTACGTATGTACTGACTCCCACTAAAATAGCTTGCATTTCTTGATATACAGTTCTGATTGTTTCTCTGAAGCTCATGCTCCAACTCTAACTTTGCATAACCTACTTTGTTGGTGATTATTAAGTTGGCAATTTATAGGACTACATAGTGAGGTTTACTCAGTATGATTATGAAAACTTTCCTTCTGGATCTTGAATTTGTCGAATTGTAGGATACCCTTTTAGCAAAAATTACCTGACTGTCAATGTGATAAGACACCCTTATTAATATGTCCTGACATTTGTTTCACAAGCATGCTCTTCTGACAAGCAAATCTATCTTACTCATCCTGTTAAATTTGCTAGTTAAATATTTTTTGACGAGTAGCAATATCTGAAACAGTAACCATCTTGTCTCCTTTAATACATTACACAATTTTCTTAATTAAAATTATTTGTTGCACTGATAATGAGGAGGATAAAGGTTTTGTGTAGATCCTGTTTTTGATGCTGCATAAATATAGCAGCAACGGCTGTATACTGTCTTAAAAACAGGGACAGAAATAAGATTTATGAAAAATTCTCTGCTTAAACTGAGTGCTGAACGTTGCTGGTGGTTTTGTTTGCAGCTCTGGGACAGATTCGGGTGATGAAGAGGATATTGAAGAGAGAAGGCAGAAGGTATCTTTTGTTCAAGAGTTGGTATTTTCAACTTTATTCTAGGAAATATGCATCCTACAACTTATAGACAGTCTTGCGTTCAGGTAGCATTGATCCTTGTAAGAAAATAACTTCGTTTTGCTATGGTGCAAGAATTTAGAATGGGTAATCTAAGTGTTGGATAGTCACAAAATTGGATGGTTGCCTCGTTTGCAGGCATGCATTATTGAACATCTGAACTTATTTATGGTATATTTTAAATCTACATATAGAAGTTAATGTTTTGCATTACTTTATTATCATGGCAAGAATGAGCCATGATTCACGTCTTTTTCACGGAATGCTTTTATTACTCGAATTGGGATATGAGGCTTGATTGATTCAGCAGGTTAATCTGATGGTGAACTATTATTATAACATTCCAACAGGGTGGAACTGATGAGCAACTAATGTTCATTTAGAGAGTACTGATTAATTCCTGCTCAGCTATCTCCAGGTTGAACAATTTAGATCTCCAGGTTTAACAATTTAGTTTGGCGTGACCGTAACTTCATTATGATACTGGTTATTATTTCTATCATGTTAGAATGAGTTTATGGAAAATCCACAATTGTAGTCTTTAGCAATGACTAATCTCGAATGAAAGGATGAGGGAAACTTGAAAATAACCCAAATCAAACCCTTATCTGAGAATTTATTCAGGTTGTTTATCCTTCATGAGTATAGCACACATTAATATATTAAGAATTACAAGGTTTTAAGAGACATCAGGTATTAAGGGTGTTTCAATTTGAGTACTGGCATGAAACCACTATTTTTGTTTGGATTAAATTCATTATTTGATGAAATATAATATAATATAACACGAATTCAGTGGAAGAGAGGATTTGACAGTGAAGCCTGATTGAATAGATGCAATAAAGCAAATGTAATAACAGCTTAAGCACCTTATCTGTTGCACACATGTAATTTGCATTCAAGATAGTGAAGTAAAACAGTAGTTACAGCGAAGAGAATTGATGATGGAAGAAGAATATTCATCCTAAAGGTAGAAAGTATAAGAAAAAGGGAAAGGAAAGGAAAGGAGTATAGAAAGAAGAGGAAGAAGAGATGAAAAATGAAGAGAGGGGTGGAGTTTGAGAGTTCACTCGATGATGGATTGGATAACACCAGCACCAACGGTCTTCCCTCCTTCTCTAATGGCGAACCTCATTCCCTGTTCGCAGGCGACAGGCACAATGAGCTCGACGACAATCTTAACACGGTCACCAGGCATCACCATCTTGGACTCCTCGTCCTTGTCGTTCATGATGGAGGTCACCTTTCCCGTCACGTCGGTGGTTCTCATGTAAAACTGAGGCCTGTAACCTGGAAAAAATGGCGAGTGCCTCCCACCTTCCTCCTTCTTCAAAACATAAACAATGGCCTCGAACTTGGTGTGCGGCGTAATGCTACCAGGCTTCGCCAGAACCATCCCTCTCTGAATGTCTATCTTCTGAATCCCTCTCAGCAACAGCCCCACGTTGTCCCCCGCCAACGCCTCGTCCAGAATCTTCTGGAACATCTCCACGCCGGTGACGGTCGTGTTCCGCGTTTCCCTCAAGCCCACAAGGTCAACGGTTTCACCAACTTTGATCGTCCCACGCTCCACTCGCCCCGTCGCGACTGTGCCACGCCCGGTTATTGTGAAAACGTCTTCCACAGCGAGAAGGAAAGGGAGATCGGTTTGGCGCTGCGGAATGGGAATGTAGCTGTCCACTTCGTCCATGAGTTGGTAGATTTTATCGACCCATTCGTTTTCGCCGCGTTTGATTGCAGGGTTCTCCATGAGAGCTTCCAGAGCTAAGAGCGCGGAACCCGAGACGATGGGGATGTCGTCGCCGGGGAACTCGTAGGAGGAGAGAAGCTCGCGGACTTCGAGGTCGACCAATTGGAGGAGTTCTTCGTCGTCGACTTGGTCCTGTTTGTTCAGGAAGACCACCATGTTCGGCACGCCCACTTGTTTTGCTAGCAAGATGTGTTCTTTCGTTTGTGGCATGGGGCCGTCGGCGCCGGAGACCACCAGGATGGCGCCGTCCATCTGGGCAGCGCCGGTGATCATGTTCTTGACGTAGTCGGCGTGGCCGGGGCAGTCCACGTGGGCGTAGTGGCGGTTTTCGGTTTCGTATTCGACGGTGGCGGTGTTGATGGTGATGCCGCGGGCGCGCTCCTCCGGGGCCGCGTCGATTTCGTCGTACTTCTTCGGGGCGCTGTTGCCAAGGGCGGCGAGAGCCATGGTGAGGGCGGCGGTGAGGGTGGTCTTGCCGTGGTCTACGTGCCCGATGGTGCCGATGTTCACGTGGGGCTTCTTGCGCTCGAACTTGCCGCGCGCTGCGCGGACGGTGAATTGGCGGCGGTGGGTTGTGGTAGAGGGGTTGCGGCGGAGGATGGTGGTGGGGTGGAGGAAGGAGGAGGAGAGAGGGGTTAGTTTATGGGTGGTGGTGGTGGTGGTGGTGGAGCGGAAGGGTGTGGAATGTAGAGAAGATGATGAAGGAGAAGAAGAAGAAGAAGAAGATGCATGTGGGAAGAGTATGAGTTTGGAGGAAGCTGTTGCTGAAGAAAGAGCCATGGTTTTGGAAATGGGAATTGCAGAGAGTGAAGAGAGAAGATGTTTGTGTGAGTGAAACTATTATGTGTTTGCGTTGTGTGTTATCTGGTGGTGTTGGTGAGAGTGTGTGGACGGATAAAATATGGCCTCATATTAGTTCTATCCTTTTTCTGCCTCAATTTTTGAAGGATCACATTATTCTCTCATTCTCTCTTTCTCATGTTAACCCAACTCAAATGCTTATGAACCAAGATTTTGTATGAATTTTCCATTTAGCATTTCCATTTGTTTACATTTGTTGCTATATATCCACAGCCCTATTCATATAGGTTTATAAAACTACTTACACATTTTTGAAAAAAATATGTAGTTGAATTTAATTGAATGGGAAGGATGTCTTCTTAGAAGACAATTTTTATTTTGAAATATTCATATTAAAGTATGAAGCTAAAATAAATTGTGTACATTTTAAAATGTAAAATATGTGATGAGTACAATTCTATTTCCACGCTTTCTTAAACTCTAATGGAGAATATAAACTCTAATGGAGAATATAAATACATTCTTTTAAATAAGATCTATCCAATCAAGATTAATTGGACTTAACTTGACTAGATGATCTTGTTAGACGGTGACAATCCATTAGATAGTCTTCCTAAATTGTCTATAGCTGAGTGCACTACTTTGAATAGAAAAGATGTGGGTTATATGATTCTCTTACTTTTTGAAGAAACAAGTTCCAAATCTAATCATATTTTCTGTGTAGATATTGTTAAGATTTTTTACAAATATAATCATCTATAATTCTTTAGAGAAAATCTTTTGCACCATCTCTTCTCTTACAATAGAGTCGATCACGTTAGGCCTAATTAATGAAAATCCAAATTGCATACATGGAAGATAAGTGAGAAGAAAAATCTAAAACAAAATTGGAAATAAGATATCTGCAATATAATATGTAACAGAAAAGGAAATAATTGTATTAAGGAGAATTGAAAGATAATATATGGGACAACATCTGGATCCAAAATCCATGAAAAAAAAGACTTATAAATAGAGTTCAGAGGAAAAAAAGAAGACAGTCGCAAAACACACTTTAGACTTAGATTTATTTCCTTTTTATAATTTTCTTGTTTTTGTGTTCCATACGGAAGACTAAACCTTTCAAAGTGATTCTCTTGTAATTTTCCAATGAATGAGCTTTATATTCAATAAAGTTTTATTTTTCAATTTATTGTACCAAATTGTGTTAGACAATATGATCTTCTTGAATTTTGGTTTTTGTTAAAGGAATTATTTGTTCAAATGTGTGGCCAAAACAAGAGGGGAGTGAATTATTTTCACAAAGATTGGAAGTAGAGTGAAAAGTTCTGTAAAAATCAAATTGATTTTCTGTTCAACTGGATCAAATTTTAGACTTACAATTCTTTATAAAAAATCAACCAGTTGTTTTATCGAAACAACTGATTGTTTATACTAGAAAACAAAGAACATATTACAAGGCAATGTATAAGAGTAGGGAAAGAGAGATTCACACAAAGAGATTTATATTGATTCACTCTTAACCAAGAGCTACATCCAGTCCTCAGCTAACCATGGAGAATTAACTATGCAATCAAAACTAGATTGCAAAATACACATCAAGAATTCATAACAAAATTCTATTAGAAAAACAACTGATTATTCTGAAAAACAACTAATTGATTTAGTTTTCTGTTAAGGATTTCATATAAAATAGCTAGTTGTTTTATCGAAATAACCGATTGTTTCTGTCTTACGTAAAAGAAAAAAGAAAGCAAGACTTTTTTTAAACCTTTGAGAAACACTAAATACCAAACAACTAGTTGTTTCGATAAATCAACTCAATAAAAAACTTATTATTGTAGTTACAGGACCTTGAACAACAACTTTTTTTCAACTAATTGATTTGAAAAACAACTAACTAAAATTTCACAATTTTTTAGAAAATACTTCTTTCAAAAGAGATAAAGTGAGCTTGAATCAATACTAAATGTGAATTGACAATACAAAATCTACTAAACAACACACACAAACATTGCAGCAGGTTCTTCAAGTCTTCAAATCAGATTTAGAAGTATCAAAGCACCTTGTTTAACATTATTTTTTAATGCTTGTTGAGAACTTAGTTCTTTTCTTTAATTGGACTTGGTTAGTTTTCTTAATTCTAATCAATCTCTTCTTTGCTTAATTTTAATCAATCTCTTGTTTGCTTATTTTAAAAGGTATAAGATAAACATCTCACGAGTAGATGTTTGGAGATGAGTGAGATACTAAATATGTTAGTAGATGCTTGTTTTGCTAATAAAATTTTGTTAAATTTGATTGACGTTTGTTTGATTAAGTTTAACTCTGTGTGAGAATTGAAAGAATGATAATCTTAAGATAACCAATGGTGAATTCAGTGGTGAATGAACTTGAGAGTCAACATGCTATCTTTATCATTTTTCTACGTCTTTTATTTTTTTTGCCCAAACAATCAGAACCCTCCTTTATTTTGTTGTTTCTAACTTTTATTGTTTACAGATAAGTTTCAAACATTATTTATCTAAATTTACACTTGAATTCATTAGGAGACAACTTAAAATAACTAACCTTATTCATATTATTATCTTTTTAAGTGTTAAATAGTTCAACGTTGTGTTAGATGATCTAACATTGTGTTAGACAATCTACACTAGAATTATTTTAATTTAGATGTGAAATGACAACTAATCATAATTATTTTAATTTAAATATAAAATGACAACTAATCAGGATGTTGTTTTATTTACTGATTTAATATTATACTATTTTTTATGATATATGACTCATTTCCTATTTATTTTTTACATATATAAACAACTTGTAAATCATTAAAAATATCATAGAATTTCTGGATGGATGGTCCAAACAATTTACATCCTTTCACTACAAATATCTCTTGCTTACTTCCCTACAACGGATTGGAGTATTGACCTAGTGAATAGTTCTATCACATTTTGAGAAAATATGTTATTCGATATTAACATTTACCTCAAATTTGGTTACTCCACTAGTGTTAGATGGACCTGTTGTGGTCACTTTTTTCATGCCACCTGTTGTACATATCAACCCTTTAATCAACCTATTTCCTCCCCTCAATAAAATTATTACTAGAGAAAAATATATGATGTAAAAATGTATTGTGAAAGTTATTAAGAATGATGTAATAGATACGAAATAAAATAATATGTAAATAATTATTTAATATAGGTTGAAAACAGTAAGTAATGATAAAAATATATCATATAATGGAATGATATAATATCATGTAAAATTAGTCTCAATTTATTTTCATAATTTCATTTTGGGCATTCAACGATCAAAGAATTATCTAGAGAGAATTCTATGAGTAGAGGCTTAAATTTCCTTGTCAAGCTTAAACATATTTGTTTTAAAGAGTGTATATGAGATCTCTCAATTCTTCAAAATTAGGTGTTTAAAAATAATCAAAGATATTTATAACAGGTTAAGGAGACAATTACAAAATCTAACTTGAACAAAGCTATTAAAGATTGAATAATTTTCATAATTGCTCAAAAACAGGGGCAAATAAAGTATGTTTGAACTTCAATTTTCTCTCAATTTAATATTTTGAATAATCTCAGTTAAATTTAAATAAGTTCAAAGCAATTATTTTTTGGAAAACATGCTAAAAGTTCTTTTGCTTTCTCAAGACACCCAATGTTATTGCTTACTGAAGTTAAATATGATTTTCTTAGTTCAGGTTTAGTGAAAGACACATTAGATACCTAATGATTTCGCATTTGAATTACCTTTAGAATCTCTTATTAAAGTTTTGAGTGTCTAAAACATGATAATGCATTAGACAATTTTTTGCACCAAAAAAACCAGTAGACACTCTGTAGAAAATACATAAGACAGTAGACGTTTTCTGCAACTTACATATTGCTAGACGATTAGGCTAATCTAAGGATAGATATTGTATTTAATTCATTACATCTTGCTTTGTTTGAATTTCTTAAGCAAAATTTAAATCTAACAAATCATAAGCTTTTATTTTGGGTATTAGACCCTTAAAAATTATCTTTCAACCAATATTTAACCTTGAAACAATATGTACGAAATATTGAGAGATATTCACAAAATTTTCAAAAAGTCTTTCTAAAACCCGATTTGGATATAGTTTATAAAGAAAGAATAGATTTTAAATTCTAAATTGAAATAGGAAAACATCTAATGGGATCGGTCATAGAATCGTCTAATGATATTGTTCATAGAGCATCTAATGATAAAAAGAACATCACAATTAAGAAGGAAAATAAGAGCAAAAAGAATACCAACGTGGCGAAGGTGAAAGCAGATCTTTGTCCACCACCTGTTGACTGGAGAAGAAATATAAGAAAAGGGATGAAAAAAATCTTAAAGACATTAAATATAGAGTTCACAATTCAATGGTTCTACGAAAAAAGATTGACTGTTCTTTCTTGAGACCTATATGAGTTTGATCAAGTCCTTTCTTGGTTGTGATTTCTGTGTAGGATCCTGCTTAAACATTTGTTCAAATTCTTCCACGAAAGAAGAGATCACAACAACCACACTAAATAATTTGCTAAACACATTTATGGAATTACAATATCAGATGTTAGAGTTCGGTTTATAAATCATATCCAAATTCATTCAGGGTGAAAGCTCGTTCTGGGTGAGATTTCGGTGAACTTGAAAAAATCTTTTAAAAGTTACTTGCTAAACTCTGCTTCTTTATACATTCTTTGAAAGGAAAAAATAAGACCACCTCAAAATACGAAAAAATATAATATTTATTTATAATAATTTTCATTTTTTATTTGAAATTATTAATTTATTTTTTGATGAACTAGAATTAAAAAGTGGATTTTTCAATGAATACTACTAAATATGACAGGTGCCAAAAAAATCATATGAATAATACCAAATTTTTAAATTCATGTTATGTTTTATGTTTTGAAGTCCTAAGAATAATGCTAAATAATTCATACAGTAAACTTCATCTTCATCCACTCTACTCTTGAATTTTCTCACCTCGTGCTTTCGGATGGTTGCAGCACACCAATTTATATAACTATATGCATTAAATATTTTACTATATATATACAGATACAAATGTATGATAGAGATAAGAATCATTCGTCAAATTACAACACTAAATTCAATTTTAATACATATATTCTAAAATCTAATCTTTTACTTCCTTATTCAGTGAGCTCCTGAATTTGCAACTCTATTTGCTTATGTAAAAATATAATCACTATAAATTCTCATAAATCAATCTTATAAGTAATATACATATGACTATATTCAAATAATATTTTACTATTTAATTCATTACTTTATACAATATGTTGAGATTTTACATTGAATAAGATTTAAGATTAAGATTAAATCATTATATAAAGTCTCATCTTACTAATAATTTTTTTAAGGTTGAGTTAAATATAAACATACTTACTAAGATGATATCATAGTCTATCTTAGTCAAATTCATTGGAAGCTATTATGTCACCTTACCAAGTTCTTATTCAATCATCCATAAATATGTAAACTCATGTTTGAGATGTTCATTTTTTAGTGGATGAGTGTGTTCAAAATTTTACATCGACTAGGATTAAAGTAAATTATAATATATAATTGAAGTACAAACTTTATCTTATAAACTAATTTTATGAAGTTGAGTTGAATATAAACTCGCTTATTAATAATAAAGAACTCAACAAAAGTCTTCTAAAATATTGGTATTAATATATTTTATTAGATACTAACATCTCATACCTAAACTATACAAACCTTTTTTCATAGACTAAGGCAAGATAACTAATATCCATGCACATTCATGTGTTTCAGATGTGGAATGCACTTTTCATAAGCTTTTATCTCCTCAAGTTTTAGTATACATGATTTAGACTAAATCTTTTTGTCTCATTTTTGCTAAATATATTAGAAAAAAAAAATATTGCTATAACTAAAGTTCATTAAAAAAAACTTACCCAAATCTATTTTAGGAATTCTAACTTCTTTAACAACTATAATTACATTATTAATATTTCGAAACACGAACAACTCTTGTTATTCGAAATTTAAAAAACGTATAATACAATCATAACTCGAACACTTAAACATGCAAACTTCATCATATTCATACAATTTCAACTCAAATATATATTCAAACAAAAATATTATTGTGAGGGTTTAGGGTTTAAAAATATTATTATGAAATAGAAGGATTATAATGTTTAAAAGTTAAAGGAAAGTTATATGTATTCAAACAAATGAAAATATAATAAAACTAATAGGGTCAAGTAAAGTTATCAAACTTGAGAGTCTAATCAAATTCATAAGAGGCCTATAAACTCGACTCGTAAATCCAACTCGTAGACTTGTAAAAGTCTATTTCATATAAAAATTTAATAAAAACATATACCAATATATCATTTTACAATTATTTTACTATGCTAAAACATAATCCCAATCCCAATCTTATTTTAGTCACTCTAAATAAATAAATAAAAAAAAATCCCCAAATCAGCTTAAAAATAACTCCCAACCCTAAATCCAAATAGTTAAAAATTCCTGCACCCAACATAAAAATAACCCAACCCAATAAGGTTAAAAATCCCCAACCCAACATAAAAGTAGCTCCAAACCCTAAATCTAACCTTTCCCCCAATTAACCCAATCAATATAGGAAAAATAAATGCAAAACCAAACTTTAATTATTTTGATCGAGTGAAACAAAACTTCTAACAACTCTCGTACTTGAATTCATATTTTTATCTTAATTGAATGAATTGAAACATAGATAAAATTTTAATTTTTAACGATATAAATAATTTTTTTTATGATTAATGAAATTTTAATTTTTGAAAAAAAAATATTTTTCTTATGCAAGCTGGCTCGGAGGTTACCTCTTATGCGGGCGGACTAGTGAAATGAATCTACACTCCTTGCGTGGGACGGACCAACCCAATTCATATTTTACGAATTAAACACAAGACAGACCAGCCTGCATTATTATTCCTAATTTCCTCACTATAGATATTTACAAGATTTAAAGTTTAGATTAAAAAAATCAATTTTACATTATAATATTTCGAAAAAATCCATAGTTAATCCTATTATTACAATTCTTTCACTATTAAGCAAGTATGTTCACTAATTACACTCCACACTTGTTATGTAGAGAAGCCTGACCACAGGTTTTTGTCTTTATTTAAGGTGATTTGTTAAATAAGCAATTGAGAAAGTATACATCCACGTGGCCTTTTCACAGCGTTGTTCCTTACTCTTTGATTGCGACGGCTATTTTATTCATGTCTCCACGTTAAGTACACTTGCTGGAACCTATATCCACCACAACAAAACCATTTGCTTCTGTCTACATCGTTTGTTTCTATTAAAAGTAAAATAAAATTTTAAAAAGAAATAGAAAATTAATATATACATTATTTAGAGGATTGGAAAGAAAGACAGAAATCTTGTCAAAAATATTACATTATTTAAAATAAAATATATTTAACTTAAAATTTGAATTCTTTGTTAGTTTCTTTTTCATTTGAGTTTCTTTTTACTTAATATAATATATATATATTAAATGATGCATCTCTTTTCATTCTCCTTAATTTTCACTCGTCGAAAGACTAATCTGTCTTTTCTAAATGTAATCAACCAAACAGCGACTTAAAAGTCAATATGCAAAACTTAAAATTTCATTTCATATGTTTAAAAAAGCTATTGATTTTAATAACTTATAATTCAAATTCAAATCTATGGCTTTGATAATTTTGTCAAATAAGTCATAATTTTTATTAGTCATTGCCTACGTACTTGATCTTTTGTCCTCTCCTATTTCACCTGGTATTTATAGGACCTTGAAATATGAAAACTATACTTAAATGTACTTTTTTTGGAATATAAAGGAAAGTGTACTTTTAGTCTAAACAGATTTAATTGAATTAATTTTAACAATATTTTCATTAATTTTATTCCTCGTATTTTCTAATATTTTTAAAAACATTATCTAATCTAATAATAACTAAATAAAATATTAATTGAAATAAATAGCAGTGGTTGATGTTTCTTGAGCAATAGTCTACTCATTACTTTCTAATATAAATAATTTCATATAGCAAAAATAGTCGAATTATTTATACACTAAAAATGTTCAGAATCAAATAGTTTAACTCAAAGTTCTTTCTATCGATAAAAAGGAGGATAAAGTTCTTATTTGAATTATTGTATTTTACTGTGATGGAGAAAGCAAGAATACACATTCACACATTCGCCATTTTGAAACCAGAAACGTAACATCTCCAAAAGAAAGCGGATGATTGATTTTAGAAAACTAAATTAAATTTACTCTTAAAACCACATTAGAATAGAAGTGAAAAACAAAATGTATTTGTTATAGAAATATTAATTTTCTATAAACTTACTTTTAAAATAAAACATTAAATAAGTCACTTAACTTGAAATTTAATTGTAACAAAAATCAATTTCATAGAATAAAAAAAATTAAAATGAAGTTTATATATATTGGCAGGGTAAACAAAGGATTCCAAGTTTCCAGTACTTGACCTCCAAGCCTAGAAAGACCTGCATGTAAATGGAAACGACAGGCAGATATATATGTACAAGTATACATTTTCTATAGTTTAATTACTTGTATCAGACTATTTACAGATGAGATATTAAATTGATATAATCCTGTTTCATGACCTATAAAAACCTAATTTCTTACTTTAACCCCATGTTTGTTGGGTAAATACAGCAATAGCATTGAGTCCTCCAAGCTGGATACCACGTTAAGCCATTCCTCAAGGAAATCTCTCCTGCAAAGATCACTCCCTAATTATCAACCAACTCCAGCTGCATTTCTTCTTCACATCACATACCAAGAACACTTAAACCATTAAAAAGTTACCCTCTCTTAAGCATCAATTATGAAAACCAAACGATTAACAGTCTACAAGTTCCAAGCAACAAGCAAGATATCTACTTCTTAATTTCAATCCTAATTGAGCTTTGGCCTTTTCTAAATGAAGAACCCGGGACTACCATAAACTTCACAAAAGGGGCATTTAGATGAAGGAAGGGCAAGCCTCGCCCTACATTTCACCGCCAGGCATCTCTAGGTTGCATATATTTAGAACCTTCTGGCTAATTTCTGGAGAAAGTTCCTTCAAAAGATCTGAGACAGCTAATTCGTGCTTCTTCTTTAGTTCATCTAACTCCTCTCTTTGTTTATCCAACAAATTCTCCAGTTTTGCTACTATGAGATTGATGTATTCTGTTTCCGAATCTTTCACGCTTCCAGATATTTCATTCAGAGGACCTTTTTCACTGGTTCCTCCTGATTTAATACTTCTCTCACTGGAAGGGGAATCAACAATCTCATCACTACAATCACCAACACGATCATATGCTGAAATATCACCATTCGAGGCCAGGCTGCCTTCCTCAGCGTTTGCATCTGCAGCAAAACAAAATTTTGAACTACCAGCACGAAATGGAGAGTTTCCACCAACTCCCCTTGGTGAGTCCGACCAGAACTTTCGACCTGAAGGTAATACTTCTAATGCGAGACTGCCAGGAGAAGAAATGGAATCGAGTTTCATAGGAGAGGCCTCTGGCTTACTTTCAGAGGTATAGCCTGAATCTTGACTATAACTGTCAACAGGAATTTCACTGACATTCCAACTAGGAATGTGATACCGAATTTCAGAGTCAATCATCCTAGCAATAGTTGTAACATCTTGATCAGTAAGTTCCAACTCCTCAACCATTTCACTAGCAACAGACGTTGAAGTGTCTGCTTCAATATCAAAAGGAAAGTGGATATTGCGAATATGACCTACATGGAAATGAACATCAGAACCAATAAAAAAGAAAATAGAAACTTTAGATAAAAATAAGACAAGAAAATTGAGATCAGACCTGAGGAATCTGCAATTCTCAATTTTAAAAATATTGTATTATCATCTCTCCTCTGACCTTCCACCGTGAATTCCCTACTTGCCTCAGTAGAAGTATCCACAGCAACTTGATTATGAGAAACATTTCCTGCATTTGATACATCAGATGGTAAACAAAATAAGATAGTTAATTGGGGAATTTAGATGCAATGTATATGATTACCTGAATGATGGGTTTGAGATCTTGAAGATCGGCCTACACTTTCATTATCATAATCTGACTGAAGGAAAGGATCCGTCAAGAGGTCCTTCGCAGACAACCGCTCAGATACATGAGCAATACACTTTTCAATAAATGCTTTAACTTCAGGATCTATCACTTTTGCCAACGATGCAGGCTTTATTCCCTACCAGGAATGGAAACAACAATAATAAACATAAAGATGATAAATGAGAATAAGGGCTGGTTTGAGAAAATGGTTTCCGTTTCTATTTTCACTAATAATTGAAAAAAACGCTTTTTTTTTTATGCTTTGTTTCCTGTTTTCAAAGATTTTGACAAGAGAATGTGAAACAATTTAACATTTTTTTAGTTATTAGTGAAAAGCATAAAATAGCGATGGAAAATGTTTCCTTGAACCAAGCAAGCCCCTAAAATATCATGAGTACCCTTCAACTGATGACTACTGGACAGTTATTTGATTCTTTCACAGAATATGAATAAGACTACGGAGACAGAAAAACATTTTTCAATGTTGAGTAAAAAAAATTTCAGAATGATGTTTTTTTCCACGACCTTTTTAAACATTAAAAGGATGCCAACCACATCTGAAGTACACTTCAAACATCTAGATTAGATGTCTAGCAATTTCCTACACAAGCTAAAACCTACCACGATTCTTATTGAAGATGTGTTAACCATTATTCCCTAAAGAGGAGCGTTAGCACCCACACTCTGCTATTGGTTAAATTTGATAGAAGATTACAAAATCATGAGCAAGACTCATTAACCAAAATGTGAGACCCATAGAATTATGTGATTTCTAACAAATTTCAGCTAATAGCATAGAGTGTGTTCAAAAGAATGTGCTAATAGCATTTCTCATTCCTTAGAAGCCAATTAAAATTCAGGTTCAAGTACTGGAGAATAAGAAAAAATACCATATAAAATATTCTATGATTTTTTTTTTTAAGTTGTATGCGTGCAAATTCAACGATCTCTCAAAATTTTAAGAGCTTTCATTGCGCATTGAATACTACATCCATCTCCTTTTAGACGAAATGAACAATTCTAATACCAGCGTTGCATCACATGTAAGGTAAAATAGTTCCAACATTTTGATAAAAGAGCTAAACTCACAGATGTCACTTTCTTGTATATTTGGGCAGCATTGGCACATTCAACATACGGATACTCAACTGTTACCAACTCTAGCAAGCACATACCAAAAGCATAGATGTCAACAAGCTCGTTGTATTCCTCTTCGTAAAGTTCTGGGGCCATGAACTCCGGAGTTCCTAGGCTCATAACGAGAATTACAGACGCTTTCAGAACAAGATTCCCTCAGCAGTCCACAAAAGAAAAAAAAAATGAGTATAACAATTTCACAGGAAATGTTACCTATGACACTATGAGCTGAATTGGCCTGCTGGAGGATAGCCGCCAATCCTAAATCACCAATTTTTACCTCCCCTTGATTCCCATTGACAAAAATGTTATCACACTTCAGGTCACGATGAATGATCGGAGGATTATTACTGTGAAGATAGAAAAGGCCTTCCAGAATCTGCTTAGACCATTTCTTCACTGCTCTCAAATCAACATGCTTATGTTTCTTCCGGTATCTAAATTAATAAAGTCAAACATAGACAGAAAAAGCTCACCAAAGTCACAAAATAAAAGCAACACAGAAGCCGAAAGAGACTCACTGGCGCAACGTTCCTGAGGTGAAAATTTCAGTAATGAAGTTGACGTGCTCGCTCTTGGAGTCAATCCATGAGTTGTAAAACTTAATTATATTCTTATGCTTCAAAGTCTTGAGCAAATGAACCTCCGAATAAAGTCGCTCAAAATCTTCAGAGTTACGCAACACATCCGCCAGCTTAATCTGATTCCAAGCCACTTCAATGCCTTCCAATTCATCAAACGCTCGATATCTACATTTTCATTTCACTGTTAAGGTCAAACAAAAATCCCCCCACCCCCAAAACAAATCCATGCATATTGATTATTTTAATCAAGCGTGGAAAAATTCAGCAACAGAAAAAGGATACACTTTCTTGAAAGCCCCTTTCCCTAAAACTTCCTTGTACTGCAGAATAATCCAGCAAACCAAATCAGATCAAGCGTACTATTTTAAAATACGTTGCAATACTAATCAATCGATAATTAATAGAATTAGATTAAACAGCAAGGTTAACGAAGGGATATAAAGGAATGCATGAAGGATCGGCATTGAGGAAGAAGTGAAACTGACCCGACCATAACGACCAGAGGGATCAACCTCGACGAATTCGATGTCAGGATCGTCGAGGTCTTGCTCGGAGGAATCCGTCGGCATTGGCGGAAACCCTAGCTGGGAAGAAAATGGGGGAAAAGTGAAGAGGAACAAGAATTATGGGTGTTGTTATTGGAATTTTGAAGAGCGCAAGGAAACAATGCTAGCTCTGGTTCTGCTTCTGGTTGTGGTTGTGGTTATTGGCAGGGTCAAAACTGCAAATAAAATGGTAGGGTGCTTTGGATTGAAACGCTCCGTTTCCGTTATGGCCTTGGAGGAGGAGGAAGAGGAGGGTGCGTGCAGGTGCAGTGTAGGTTCAAGGAGACGCAACTAACATGCTGTTAATATTTTAGGCTGGCCAAGTCAAATAGCATTTATAAGTTCGTTGCCTACTACTACTCATTTTTGTTTTTTATTCATCACTTAGCTTGATAAGCAAGTAACATAATATTACATTTTTTAATTATCATTAAAAAAAATGTGATTAATAAGATTTCATAAGCTTCAGTAAAATATAAAACTATCATTTTTTTTTTTAATTTTTACTGTTGTAGGTTGAAAATTTGGCCAATTACATCATTTAGTTTTAAGCTTTTGACATTTTCTTACTATCAAACTCAATTTAAAAATAGAAAATGTTTTCAATTTGAGCTAAATTTATATCAGTCCTTTAAACACAAAGTTGATATTTGGTTTCTTTAGTTAGAAAAAAAGTTTATCTTTAACTATCTGTCAAAACATTATTGAAATTTGAAATGAATACTTTAACAATAGAATGTTTACTATAAAATTGCAATAAATAAATAACTTGTAATTATTAATTATATAAGTAAAATATTTAATGTAATTAAGGTAGAGAGACAAAAAAAATATTTCTTAAATTATATAAACTAAATTGATAAATTTTAAACTTGTGCGACAAAAACTTAATAGAACCAAAGATAAAGTTAAAAACAATACTAACTAGTGCCGTATGTTCATCTATATTCCTGTGATGAATTCTTTTGGCCTCGATTGAAGATATCTTCCGTGTTTGGTCTTCTATTATATTCTTTAGTTTTTATGTTATATTCACTATTATTTTTTTCATATTTACAATATTTATAAAATAAAATTTTAAAATTTAAAATGATTTTTTATCATATTATTAATATTTTATAATATTTTATAGCATCATTTCTCATATAATGAATTAAAAATTATTTTTTAGTAACTATATGATCTTATAACTTACTATACTTGCTATCTTTCAACTCTGATCCTATATTGTTGTGAGTGTTCTTCTTTGTATATAGATGATAATAATAATGTACAACATAAAGAGACAAAGAAAGAGAGAATACAATTTGTAATTTTTATATTAGTTTGTCTTACCCAAGAGATTATATCCAATTTTGAATCAACTAATTGAGTTTCAGATACTATTGCGAAGTACAAGTTGACTATTCTTTGGACATGTAGCACTCTAACTAACCTCTTGAGCATTCTTGACACAAACCCCTCTTGATTTAACTGAGTATTCTTTGATCATTCATGGCTAACTCATTGAGTATTCTTGACACAAGTCACTCATGACTTAATTGAATATTCTTTACTCAAGTCACTCCTGGCTAAGATAAAAAGTTGTATATAGAGTAATCAGCTCACGTTGAAGCTTGCTTGAGATGATAATCGTTTGAAGACATATGTGGAATTTGATCACTCTTTCTCTCAGTTAGATGATTCAACACCAATAATGCTATCTACGAAGATTTAGATGGGAATAAAAAATCTGAGTAGTGTTTGAACACTTTACAATGTGGTCTCTCTCTTTCTTCCTTTCTTCGAGATGGTTTATATAGGCTATAAAGAAATGACTATTATCAATTTATTTTTGTCCATTGAATCAGCTTTAGTTTTTTTGTGTGTACTTCCTTTGTTTGATGAGCTTGCTTGATTGGAATGCATTAAGTGCACTTCGTATAACATTAAATGCTCTCTTATTCTTTACATAATCTTTTCAATAACTGGATCAAGTTAACTTTCCTTAGGTAGTAAGCCTTGGCTTAATTTTTCATACTTGTGCGTAGTATGTGGTAGATATCACTTTCAGAGTTGTCAATGCTTAGTCTTAGGGAATTTGCAGAGAAGAAGCAACTTTACCTTGAGCTCCAAGATATCTTTTGATATTGACTTTAGCTTCTCTACAAAATAAAATAAGCATATAGATATTTATTGAAGTATGAGATTAGCTTAGTCTATATGGGTATCATCTGATGTTTTATGCATGTTTCATCTCATCTTCTATGTACCTTAGCAGAAAAGACATCACAATGTTGTATCGTCTATCAGATGAAATATTTGTGTCATACATGATCTGTTGTTTACCCACAATGATTGTTTTATAGGACCATCTTTTATACTTTGTTGTTTTTAGCACTTAATCAAAATCATAAGGTATTGGACTTTTACCTTAACACTAGTAAAATTCATTTTCAACCAATAAAAAAAGTTCTTAGATATTTTAAGGGTACAATTGATTTTGGAGTAAGATACCATTATGTTAAAAATTTTAGTCTTCTTGGCTACTCTGATAATGATTGGACTGAATGTGTTGATGATATGAAAAGTACTTTAGGTTATCATTTTAGTTTTGGTTCTGAAATTTTTCGTGGCATTCAAAGAAGTATGAAGTCACAACTCAATCTACTGCATCAGCATACTATGTTGTTGCAATTGTTGTAGCTAATCAAGCTCTTGAGATCTTAAAGCTCGTGACAAATTTTCATATGGAATAAGATAACACAAAGATACTTTTGATAATCCAGCTACAATTTCAATTGCTAGTAATTCAGATTTTCATGGCAAAACCAAACATTTTAAGATAAAGTATTTTCTCAGGGAGACATAAAGGGAGGGAGAAACAAAATTAACAGAAGAACAAAACACTAATATCCCAAAAAAGGGGATCCTAAAGATAAATTTGAATTCTTGAGGGAAAGGCTTAGAGTATGTTGTTTCAAAGTCAAGGATAACTGTTGATTGGATGACTCATGAATCTAAATTTTAATGTTACTTTTGTTGCTATTTTTAGGACCCATGATAGTTTCTATTCTTTTTTAATATCATATCATCATCATCATACCCTCAAAACCTCAATATCATCCATAAATGAGATTTTGGTGAGATATTCAAGACCCAATAGTAAAGCAAATATATTCTCCTAAGTGAATTTTAGAATTCGAATGTGAACTTGCATAAGCGAAAGGCTATCACCATTCTACATCTCATATGATATGTCTTTTTAGAAAACTTTTTCTTACAAATATAGCATTTTCATGATTTATACTTTGTTGTTTAACATTACTTAATCAAAATTCTAGGGTGTTGGATCATATTCTAACAAAATGAACTAAAAGTTGGACAGTGAGGTATCTCTCAAACATAATGCCTAAGAACACAAGTTGTAAAACCTAAGCTTGCTTTGTCCCATTTTTGTTTTGTAATGAAGTCTCAAATACCATGTTCACTAGATTTGACCACTATCTCTAACCTAATCTAAAACTTTGAACACCTAATATTTAAAGGTATTTGAAAAATAAATTCTCAATCATGAACATGACAAATTTCACCATTTCAAAATCTTTTTTCTGAAGATGTTGATTTAGACAAAGATCCATCAAGTGTCTATGATGGTGAAACCATATTTCAATGTATACATAAATGAACAAGGAAAGTAAACCTTATTTTAAAGGAACATATCTTGATTCCCATAAACTATAGTTAAAAATTCAAGATAATTATTCATTAACTCATGAAAAATTACTAATGCAAGATATTTGGAGCTCTTGTCATGTTTGTGGGTTGTGGATAACCCATTATTGGTATTTAGAAATTTAGTGTCATATCAATTGAGAACTCACTTTTTAGATGGACATAATGTTTATTTTCTCTTACAATGTTGTTAACATGTAATGTGTGTTGTTGTTTGATGTCGAACTTGTTCATCTTTGTTGATCCCATTACTTTGTGAGAAAAAAATCTAGTAATTATTATGAAAACTACCATTAAGCCTCCTCTTTGGAGATATTCTTACATGTCTCATGATCTTTGTTTCTATTCCTTTTAGTCTTCTAGCCGTTAAGATTTCTTCTCTATTGTTTGTTTGCAAAACCAAACTTTCTTTTGTTTCACCTGAAAAACTATGTTATTATTTGCACACTCTATTATTTGTGGAGAAAATAATAAAAAAATGTGTGATACACTAGAGTTAGAACCACCTAAACAAAGAAAACAAGTGCATCTCATTCATCTCCATCATAAACATTCAAATAACTAGTTGTATTATGTGCCACCTTGTCTTATTATTTTGCTTTTCATTGGTTTGGACCATGGAGAGATAATAAAAATAAATAGTTCATTGTTAGTAGGTGATACAATCCAAGCCAACAAAGAGATGACCAAGGACTCAAATTACCATTCACACTATGAGAAGTCATCTCAACTTTCAAGTGAAGACCCCACCAAGGATCTAGCAAACGTCACCAGAAAGAGAAATGAGCAAAGACCAGAACATCAAATGTTCTTTCTTTTGGTCTTCTTAAAAATAAAACATGTTGTAAATAGTTAGGGCTCACTTTAGGGGTCCAAATAGCAAAGATGGGCTAGAATAGGTGCCTATAGCATAATATGGGGTATGGTTATCATTTTAACTTGTTTCTAGCCCTTTAGGAAGGTTTTTTGACCTAGTTTCTAGAAGAACAAGCCTAAGGTGCGGTTTTGACTTAGTCAAACCCTAAAGGCAGCCCCCTCACACATTTACCACCCTACCCTTGCCCTTCTTGCCCACCAAGGCACCCATCCTATAAATAGGGTGCCTTACTCCAGGTATTTACAAGTTGATTTTGAATAGATAAAAGAAACTCTGCTAGAGTGAATTTGTGGATCTGAGTACTCTGGGTTTTATGGGTCTTATCTTAGGTGGGTAGTATCCTAAGTGGGGACTCTGGGTCTTATTTTGAGTGAGTGACATCTTAAGTGGCGGCTCTTGCACCACTCATCTTGGAGTCCATCTACTCTAAGTGGCGTGAATTCCTTTTCTAATCCATAAGTTCTATTCTTCCCTTAATCTTTTTCCTTCTTTATTTGCGCCATTATCCATTTCCATTTCATGTTCTTTAATGTTTCTTCCATTCGGTCATCTTTATCATTTTGGTCTTATTTCGTTTCCTCTTTTATGTTCTCTTCAATTCCGCACTCTTTGCATCATTGTCACCCATATTTGTGTTTTCTTTTTTCCCTTGTGAAGTGAAACTTCACACTTACTTAACCACTTGGTTAAGTTCGTGTCCAGTGGGAATCTTCTTAGGGTTCTCACTTTTAAATTGCTAAAATCCAAAATCTTAAACAAAGAGCAACCTTTAAAATGTGCAATCTAAAATCAACTCACATCATGTGGTAATCAGAGCAAGGTCTAATTGTGCTTATATTGCTGAGTTGATATTTTGCTTTTAAATTTTTGCACATTTTAATTTCTCCCTTTTACATTCAAGCAATTTAAATTTTGCCTTTAAATTTCTGTCATTTACTGTTTCCGTCTTTTTATTCATTAAACACTTTAAATTCTGCTTTTTGAATTCTGTTTTCTGTCAATTTTTTTGTTTCTTACCGCTTTTGCTTGCGTCTGATGTTCTTAGTGTTCTAGGAGTCTTTCATCTATTATGTTTATTTTAATTTTAATTGTGAAGAATTAAAACCAAATTAGAAGTTGTTAGAGTAATGGTTGATTTAATTCCAAACATAGATTACAAGCGTTCATATGACTTGAATCCCAATATCTTATCTTTTTCGAAAACTGAAAAGTGAATTCCATTTGCATGCACAGAATCAATTGAAAGTTTCAATCTGTCAATTCAGGACAAAAAAAAAAAGGAAGCAGCAAAAACAACACAAAATTTTTAAGTGCTTTCACTTTCCAAATTTCGTTTACAAAAGGGGTTCTAACTATATGACAAATTGTTTTCGTAATTGTGGAGTTTAATCCCACTTGCTTTCTCAATTTCTCAAACCTTTTACATCTTCATAATTAAAGTTTCAATAAGTTTCCTTGCATCTTTTTTGTGCTTTTCTTGTTTGTCTGGTTCAAAGTTTTGTCTTCACCTTAATTCCTTTTTGGTTTAGCTTTCTTTGCTTTAAGCTTTTCTTACTTGTCTTTCTTTATTTCTTAAGTTTTGTTTTGAGGGCTCTTTGGTGAGCAAGTGTAAAGAGCTTTGTCATCTTTCACTTGAGATGTTGCTACAAGTGTAGACCCTTTTTGTGGAAATATCTTTCTTGAGTGATACACGAGAGTGAGAGTTTAACTTGTAATTTTTCACTAATTGTTTGTTTCCTTCTGCAAAATTATGGCTAATTTGTCTTCAGGTGGATCTTCAAAGCCGCAATCACCTCAAAAGGCACATCTTTTGGGAGAGCTTGTGAATGCTAAGAGACGAATGGCCCGCAAAGACGAGGAAATAAGACAACTAGTGCAACGATTACACGGATTAGAAGAGACTCAAGAGATATACACTAGAGAAAGGAGATGGGAGCCGACAAGAGAAATTAGACAATCCATGCATTATGGGAATCAGGAACAAGATTGGAGAATGCATAATTTTGAAAACCGGCGCCATCAACACCAACATCAACCAAAAATTCTTTTAATTTCGTAAAGTTACTTAGTTTTAGTGGGGATACTGACCCTAATTTGTATTTAAAATGGGAAGCTAAAGTAGAACAACTCTTTAATGTGTATGAGGTCGAAGAGAACCAAAAAGTTAGGTTAGCTTCACTAGTTTTTTTAGACTATGCCATACAATGGAGGCAATAAACTGTAATGGACATTGGGCTAAACAAGAGGCCAGTCGTAGTCTCTTGGAGTGATTTAAAGTTATGCATGCGCGCGCAGTTTGTTCCTCCTCATAGGAAGGAACTCTTGTTGAAGCTCCAACGATTTCATCGAGGACCTAGGATGGTAAAGGAATATTTTGAAGATTTGGAAACCACTTTGACAAAAGTTAATATGCATGAAAATGAAGAGTCAAAGATGGCTTGTTTTGTGAGTGGATTAAGAAGAGAGATTCAAAATGTTGTAGAACTTTATGAGTATACTTCTTTGGAAAAAGTGGTTCACCTAGCTATCCAAGTTGAATCACAACTTTTAAAGAAAACATCTTTCAAAAATACTTATAATGATGACTTCTATAACTCAACTTGGAAGGGTAAAAAGCAATTTTCAAAACAAGATAGTCCTTCCAAGTCCTCTAAAGAATCCACCCCACAAAAAGAACATCTTTCTCCTTCTAGGACAACATCGCCAACCAAAACCTCTAGCACAAAATGTTTTAAATATTTAGATTTTGGGCACATAGCTGCCAAATGTCCAAATAAAAGAACCATAATGATAAAAAAAGGTAAATCAATACCACATTAAAACAAAAACCAAAAGAGAAAATGAAAAAGAAGAGGAAAGTACAGCAGGTATCATCTTGTTGACCTGTACGAAAATAACTGGGCCTCCTAGGTATACTTCTTCCTTTTCTTTTTCATTCCCAGATAATTCTAAATACTTTAAATCTTTGATAAAGAAGTTTAGGGATGATCTTCAAAAACCTCCCAAAAGTTCTACCCTTCTAAGAGGATTTTCATAAGAAAATCATCTCTTCCCTAAACATTCTCTACAACACATGGCCTGTATCTAGAATTCACCCATGTGAACTCCCCAAGCTTCATGAACATAAGTTTGTTTCACATCCTAAACTTAGAAATATCTCCTTTGGGAACAAACTAACTATGTTTTTTGCAGGAGTTCTAAATTCGAGGTCGAATTCTCTCAAACTTAGGGGGCATGATACAATCCAAGCCAACAAGGAGATGACCAAGGACTCAAATTACCATTCACACTATGAGAAGTCATCTCAAATTTCAAGTGAAAATCCCACCAAGGATCTAGCAGACCTCACTAGAAAGAGAAATGGGCAAAGACTAGAACATCAAATGTTCTTTCTTCTGGTCTTCTTAAAAATAAAACTTGTTGTAAATAATTTGGGCTCACTTTAGGGTCCAAATAGAAAAAATAGGCTAGAATAGGTGCCTATAGCATAATATGGGGTATGGTTATCATTTTAGCTTGTGTTCTAGCCCTTTAGGAAGGTTTTTTTGACCTAGTTTCTAGAAGAACAAGCCTAAGGTGTGGTTTTAACTTAGTCAAACCCTAAAGGTAGCCCCCTCACACATTTACCACCCTACCCTTGCCCTTCTTTCCCACCAAGGCGCCCATCCTATAAATAGGGTGCCTTACTCCATGTATTTACAAGTTGATTTTGAATAGAGAAAAGAAGCTCTGCTAGAGTGAATTTGTGAGTCTGAGTACTCTGGGTTTTATGAGTCTCATCTTAGGTGGGTGGTGTAAGGACCTGTAAAATTGAATTGGAATAAAAAGAGATATATTTTAAATGAATTCTAAGTATGTTTTTATTTAAAATAAAAAGGAAGGAAAGTGTAGTTTGGAAGGCTATGGCCTAGTAGTACATGATCGCCGGTCGCCTGCTACACATGGTCGCCAGGGCGAGAGGCATGCAGGCATCGCGCGGCCGCGAGGCATGCGGGCATCGCGCGAGTGCGAGAGGCATGCGGGCATTGCCAGGGCGCGAGAGGCATGCGGGCATCGCCAGGGCGCGAGGCATGCGGGCTTTGCCAGGGCGCGAGAGGCATGCGGGCGTCGCCAGGGAGAGACATCGGTCGTCTTCCAGGGTGAGGGAGACATCGGTCGTTCACCAGGATGAGTCAGCAGTGGAAAGTTATCGCGCGACGTCGAGTTTCATACAGAGTAAGGTGGGACCTAGGCTCCCAGCATGAAACGTCCTGCATGCGCAACACGTAGACAAAAAGAGTGGTTCAGGCTAGTGACCTCAGAGTGTTAGCCTGCGCAGAGTCACGCTTAGTCGTACTGTTCAGTGAAGCGTACACGCAAACTTCCCTGCAGAGTGGGTGGTGGCAGCGGTTTTTGTGGAGAAGTCAGCTTAAGATGCAAAAAACCCATTTCTGAGAGAGAAAGAAGGAAACGTCGCAGTTGTTCAAGAGCGAAAGAGTGAGTTTACCTCCCTTCTCCTCCATTCTCTCCTTCGCACTGCGATTCTAGCACCTTCACACAAGAGTACGACGAGCGACGACCACCATTAGAGCACCTGGGAGGTTCTCTGCAAGTCCTTCAAACCAGACGCAAAAACAGAGCCAAGACATTCTTTAAGCTTCGTTGGGTTTCGGAGCTCCTGGTGTTTTGCGCAAGTCCAGGTAAGGGAAGCTAACCTTCATTTTCAATACAAGCCATAGTTTTGCTGTTTCTGAAGTGAGGGCGACGTGGTCGCCGGTTTTCTGTTTCCTTTCGAAATGCTCTGTTCTATGTGGTTGGGCGACGTGGTCGCCGGTTTTAAATACGGATTTCGAACTCCCCTGTGTTTGATGTTGTTTGAAGCTGTTTGGGATTTAAATACAATATACATGTGATATTCGAAAATCTGAACCTTTGAAATGATTTCTGCTGTGATTGAATCATTTATTTGAGTGGTATGATGTCATGAATGCTGTGAATGTGGGATCGAGGCATAGTATTTTCAGGAAAGGAAATACCGTGTAAGATCGTATGTAATGTGTATTGACTAGGGGCTTGTCTAGAAGGAGATATCCTGACTCTGCTGAGATAATGGAATCACGTAGAGGAAGTTATTCAGTTGGTGAGAGTCGAAGGAGGTTCATATGTATGGGTGAGTCGTGTGAAAAAGAACGATCTCGGCCTGTTATATGAGTTAACCTTGTCATACCGGGAGAGTGATGATAATGAGATTATATATGCGCATGGCTGTGTGGATTTCACAGCGACCCTGTGTGGATTTCACAGTGGTATGGTATGACAGGTGCAGATCTCTGAGCCTGAGTCAACGCACGAGTCAATCCGGAAGTAGTGTCATGTGTCTATGCATTGTGGGTCAGTGGAAAGTCTGACGTGTGAATCTTGAATACTGAAAGTAGCAAATGGACACTTGACGAGTATGTGGATAATGGATATGTTGATGGTTGAAATTGTTATGGATCATGAATGGTGTGAAGTTTTATGTTTGCTATTTATTTAAAAGCTTTTAAACCATTTAGCTTACCCTTTTCTTCGTATTGTTCTCTGGCTGTTTTCTCTTAAAACTGTGATGATCGTGTATTTTACACGGGAGCAGATGATCTTCCAGGGAGTTGAGCTCCTCAGTGAGTGGTCGCCGGAAGGAGATCGCCTGTTTCCGTCTCTATCGGGTGATCGCCTGTTTCTGCCTCTATCGGGTGATCGCCTGTTTTTCTGTTCTGGTAGCAGATCGGCTGTTTTGGGCCCTCTGATAGGAGATCGCCGGTCTATGTAGGGAGATCGCCGGTTTTCAATTCATTTGGCTGTATTTCGTTTAAATTTTGGAAAAATATACCGGTTATGTATTAAACTCCCTGTAAGGAGAAACTTTATTTACATATATATGATTTTGTTCATTTCAATCTAATTGTTACTTTTATTTTCATTATATGAATATGTATGGTATTTTGGCGGGATGTTACAGGTGGTATCCTAAGTGGCGACTCTGGGTCTTATCTTGAGTGAGTGACATCTTAAGTGGCGGCTCTTGCACCACTCATCTTGGAGTCCATCTACTTCAAGTGGCGTGAATTCCTTTTCTAATCCATAAGTTTTATTCATCCCTTAATCTTTTTCCTTCTTTATTCGTGCCATTATCCATTTCTATTTCATGTTCTTTAATGTTCCTTCCATTCGATCATCTTTATCATTTTGGTCTTGTTTCGTTTCCTCTTTTATGTTCTCTTCAATTTCGCACTCTTTGCATCATTGTCACCCATATCTATGTTTTCTCTTTGCCCTTGTGAAGTGAACCTTCACACTTACTTAACCACTTGGTTAAGTTTGTGTCCAGTGGGGATCTTCTTAGGGTTCTCACCTTTAAATTGCTAAAATCCAAAATCTTAATTAAAGAGCAACCTTTAAAATGTGCAATCTAAAATCAACTCGCATCAGTTGGTAACTCCAATAGGAATGAGAAAGCCAAAGCACCTTAATTAGGAAATTAAATTTCTAATAGAACTTGAGGGTTGGGACAATGGTAGAGATAAAGACAAGAAAAAGATGTTGTAGTGTGTTACCAGTCAAACTACATCAAATGATAGGTAAAGAAAGAAAAAAAACTTTAATCATTACCACATATGACATTATTACTGAAAAATCAAGTAGTTAAAACAAATTAGACATAAAAAAATATGTTTTAGATTAGACAAAGTTTTTTTTGACAAGACAATGACCACTTACAATCAAGTTCTTATAATTATCTTCACACAAAAGACATTAGCCTTAATTAGGTTGGATTATTACATAGGATTTAAATGGAGTTAAGTAGTTAGGTTGCAATAAAACCATGCTTATTATATATGGATAGCCTAATTTTTCCTAAATCTCTTATGGAATCATCCACTAGTCTATAGAGAAATTCAAAGGATAACTAAGTAAGGAATCATGGATTTTGAAAGTTTGTTTGGTTGTGAATACAAAATATATGAATAATGAACTTGTAATTGTCATTGAATCATGTGATTAAGCCTTCTGTTAGCATCATGGGATGATTGACTCATTATATTATTGTTTTTCTTTCTTTTTGTTGTTATAATGTGACATTATGAATCTATTCATCATAATAAATGTGGCTTATGGACCACCATAGACCATAGTTTTAAAACTATGGATGATCAAGCCACATTTTTAAGATGTTGTCTTTAAAAATGAATTTATTAATGTGCCTTATAAACACTATATGCCACGTGTAATACACCATAAATCCTTTCAGCTACAGTTTTTAAGGTTGTTTATAATTTTTCAATTACCAAACATCATAAAGGCGTGGGCTAAAAGTATAAGTTAAAATTAAATTGTTTATACTAAACACACTTTCACTATCATCATTGTCTCTCTCGTATTTGTCATCTCTCTTAGAATCGTACATTTACCTTGTCTCTCATCACTTTCACTCTCTCTCAGTCTCACTCTGTCGTCTCTCTTATAATCTCTTAGAACCTCTTAGAATCGTCTATCTTTCCTAATCTTTCAATGTTAGTTTATCTCGTCTCTCATTTTGTTGATGTGCTCTTGCCTACGTCTCTCAGTTTCAGGATGTTTCAACATTTGTAGGAACAATTTCATGACTTAATTTTTAATTTTTTACTTCAATGGGTTTGGCATTGTCAATGACAAAATAGAAAAGGAATGATGTTACATGTTAGTCTATTTCATTCTTTCATCAATTTAATATAGGTTTTTGTTTTGGATTGACTTTCAAATCTGAAACAAAAACACAGGTTTGGTCCAATTGTATTGGATTTGCTTTGAAATGAGAAACCCACAACCAATTCAACTTAATTATTTTTAGTTTTACAACTTCTTCAATGTCTTTAGAGTTTTTTTTTCCTTCCAGTTTTAGTTGGATTGATTGGTTTGGATACTTATAGTTAGTTGAAACTGTTAACTATACTATTGATTAACACCATATTTTTATATATATTAGAAGAATTATAACATCTCTATTAATTTGGTATTGTAAATCGACTCTTGTATTTAATTTTAGCAAGCCTATATAGATAAGATATTATGTTCATGGTTATTGTTGCTTTATAGCATTTCTCCTTATGGAAACCATGTAATTATGGGGTTTCCTTGTTAAAAGCTTTCTTGATGTTTTAACAAAGATAATTTTACACGGGTTTAATGGCAGATTAGTTAGTCGTAGCTTGATATATGAGAAAGAAAAATCTCAGTTGGAGTTGGAGGTAATGTCTAATTTGTTTCGGATCTTATTGATTTATGATTCTTCTTGTGTGCATGTATAATAAATATTTTGTATATAGAAAATCTAGAAAGCATAGGTTATTCAGAAACTAGATAAAATTCACAAGCATTTTAAGTATATCACTTAGAGAAGTGTTCTTTTATGTTCAATGTAGATTCTTTTACAATCATCATGATGTTACTTTTGAGAGTCCCAAACTCACCAATCTCATAGCTAAGCATGAAAGCTCTAAAATCTCACCAATCTCATACCTAAGCATGAAAGCTCTAAAATTTCACCAACTACTCAAGAAGTCACCGCACATAAATTCATGACGTCATTTGATAACATTGATATTTTTTTGTTAGTCTAAACTCCAAAATTATATTGAAAACTTAAATGAATTTGGTGAACAAACATTGTAGTTATTTAGATTGAAAATGTTATATCTTTCTTTTCTACACTTTTGATAATATTACATTGTTAACTACGAGTCAACATTCCTACTCTTCATGCAACAACATCAAGTCAAAGTTGTAAGAGAACATTTTCAAGTTATGTTTGTTTAGTAGTAATCTATAATCTATAAATTTTTCCAACACTTCAAAATTTAAACTAAGAAAAAGAAGGTTGTAAAGGTGTTCACATATCACTTTGAATACTTGAAGGAAAAGCTAGCTGATATGACCTAATCAGTTTTCCTATTATATGACTAGTGATTTGGTTCAAAATGTAAATACCGTCATGTATTAATTGTTTTAAATTTAAATGGGTTTCAGTTTTTTCTTTAAAAATTATATATAAATTCCTCATAAAATGGAAATTTAATTTCATCAAAGACTAAATACAAGTTCAAAGAAAGTCTTAGCTGATTTATCAAATCCACTGAATACAAGTACATTTAGTATATCAAAATACAATCTAAATGCTACTTGTAGTTTCAAATTAATTGTCAATCATGTAGTATATGTTCAAATTTAAGAGAGGGAGCTATATTTGGCTTGAACTATAATAACAAAGTTTCTAAATATGGATAGATAATATAAGAGTTTCTAATGATTTAGAATGCAAACACCAGTTTGGTTCATTTTTTATTGGACTGGTTTTCAAATCTAAAACCTGCTACCAATTCAACTTAATTATCTATTTTTTTGTTTTACAATTTCTTCAATGACTTTAGAGATTTTTTTCAGATTGGTTTGAATACTTCTAATTGATTAAAACTATTACCGAGTAACAAAAGATCTTTGGATATAGCAGAAAGATGATAACATCTCTGTTAACTTGGTATTATCGTATCTTATTTTTAGCAGGTATATACAACCAAGAGATTATATTCATTGTTCTAACTGCTTTATCGTTTCTCTTTATGACAACCATGTAACTATGAGGGTTTCCTTGTTAGTGAAGCTTTTCAGGTTCTTCAACAAAGATAGTGAAGTTTTTTTTCTATTTCAGGTCTTAAGTTGCATAGATATTAAAATTGGAAGTAAAAAAACAAATATTATCTCCATAACTTGATATTTTTTGTTTTTACCTTTTTGTATGAAATTGAAGATCATTTGGAAAAGAAAATTCACAAAATGTTGTAATTTCTTTTAATTTTAAAATATACTAGGCGATATTAAACTATAGTTTTAATATTTTCAATTGTACAATTACGTTTTCAAATATACATTATGGTAGTCTAACATTTAATTACATTTCTAAACGTTGTCAGTTTTATTTATATTATCTTCAATTACAACAATTTAAAAATATATATTTAATTGTCTTTAATATATTTATTTATTCTATTAGTTTAATAAATAGTCTTTTAATAGTTTATATGATTTATTATATTTTTATATTACAATAATAATTTTCAAAATGAATGAGTGACTTAATGCCTAATAATTTTTTTATAAATGTGGTCTGAAGGGAATAAGTCATATTTCAAAGTTATAAGTGTTGTATAAGATATAACTTAAAAAAGAATAAACCATATTTGTAAAAGTGTTGCTTAAATTTGTTTAAATCTAATTGCAACAATCAAATAATAATGGTTTCAACTAAATACAATAATTAAAAAATTCATTGTGTAAAAAAACAATTAAAAAATTCATTGTGTAAAAAAACAATTAAAAAATTCATTGTAAAAAAAAATACCGACTAAAATGTGTTAAATATGAAATGAAGTGTTATCTAAATGTTGATAAAAAAAATATCCCTTATTATATCAATCTAAAACAACAATTTTGAAAATACACGTAGTCTTAAGAAAAAAATTGTTACCTTTACTATTGGAAAATTGTAATCAAGCTGTTACTTAAAGATAAAATTACAATTTTTTAACTTTAGAAAATATTTTTTTAGTTGTTATGTAAAGTGTATGTAAAAGTTTATTTTTCAATAATATTTAACTAGCTTTAATTATTTGAATTGTAAGAAACACCACTTGATAATGAAAAAGTTATTTTCTTTAAATGTCTACATATGTAGTTCAGAACCTAACCACTTTTGTTAATAATAAATTATTTCTATAAAAGAAAGAGGTTACTACTTTAAATCTTAAGTACATAAGAAGGTAAAAGTTTATTTTTCATATGCAAACATTATTTACTAAACTCATTACATTCATACTATATTAGTTACTATCATTTAAAAATTTATTCAATGGAATACCAAAATCAACTTCTTGGTTGCTAATAAATAGTGAGGCCTGTAATTTAGCTTTAATACTTTTATTACCTAATATTGAGAGAGAAGTTCTTATTATTTATAATTGCAATTATTAATACAATAAACAAGACTAACATAATTATACAACTCATAATATCCTGATTACAGTATTTCTATGTTTATACAATATATTTATAATCACAATTTAAAATATTCCTAACCCAAAAAACTCACATAAGTAGTTAATTGAAACGATAATGGATTAATAGGTACTAAGTTACAACTAAGATAGATATAGTTTTACATCCTACCTATAAAAAGATAATAAAAAAAAAACACTTTTTGGGATCTATCATATATGAATTCCAACTTAATAAGACATAATTTTGATGTCAGACGAGGAAGAAGAAGGGTTCACAAGATGTTTTAAACACATTTCTATGTCGTTTACTTACAACAAACTTAAGACATTTATAAAATATTATAAGTTTGCCACTGCATTTGTTCTTACATCGGTTATTATAACTGGTATAGAATGATGTTCTCAAATGCTATTTTGTAGTAGCAAGTGTCACTTGAAGCTGAGGTTACTAACCTCTAAAAACTAGCTCCAAAATGTTAAAGTGTGGAATACTGTAGGCTAAGCACAAGTTAATTTTTTTTTTTTTTAAAAAAAACGAATAAATAGAATAGAGGTATTTCAAGGATATCTTAATCTTACAAAATCAGTATGAAACATCTTTTCTTTAAGTTTCTAATAAAAATAGAGATACATAAAACAAAGTCACCCAACTAAATACCGAAAAGAATCCCTATAATACTTCATCCCGTAAAACATTATCTAATAATTTCTGATCGATTTCATGTATATCATAGACTCAAGACACTAATCAGAATATGAAAAACTTAATAATACCCTATGAGAATACTTTGTCATTTTGCAACTTTTTAATTTCAAGTTGTTTGCAACATCACACTAAGTAGAGAAATACTTCTTACTAAGCACCAAAAAGACGACACTACGTGTTAAGATTGTTATGCTAAGCATGAAAGCAAAATAAACGGAACTTTCCTCTGTGATTTCCACTCTAAAGGAACATTCCTCTGTGATTTCCACTCTAAAAGAACATGGAAAGGTAGACGATGAGCACCAAAAAGTTCTCGTAAGTGCTATAAAAGGAGAAAACTGCTATGAAAACCAAATCTTGCCCAGAGAAAATTAGGACAGGTTAAAAAAAACTTGTTACGATCAAGGTTATTACTTGGATAGAATCTTCATAAATTGTTGCTGATCTCTCTCAACTAAGTTGTTACTTGTGTTCATTGAGGTGAGATTGTTGAACACAACTGCACATGTGTTTAGAAATTGGAATGACTATAGAATTTCAATTTAAATTGTAATAGCAGGAATATTTGGCAGAACCCATCCTAGAATAACCACTCAGCCAACACATTTACTTGGTATATACCTATGTCTTGGATTTTCCGAATCAAAGTAATAAGTACAATTGTAACTAGTGAAGTTTAAAGTTTGATATCATATTAAGAAATATATTTTAAATCTATCTTAACTTTATAAAATTAATTTATAAGATGAGATTTACACTTATTTATATATTATAAAATATTTTTATTTTTAATTGATGTGAAATTTTTAATATAAAATTTAAAATTTTAGACATAATGGTAATAATAATAATATAGAGAAAAATATATTATTTAACACTCAAATTGTAAAACTTTTATTTCACAAACCCATAGTTACTAAATAACAATTCATAATATATCTTGAGTATACAACATTTTTTCCATAATCCCTTAACAGTCAATAATAATATTATTTTAATCATTTTTTATATTATTTAATTATAAAATTATTTTCTATTATATATTTTTTTTTCAAAATTAACAAATCTAGATGTTTCGACATTAAGATCAATTACCGCATTTAAAGTATTGTATATTTTAAAGATCTGTTCTCCGTTACAATTTTGTTTATAAAAAACGTCTCGACAGATTGAGGAAGGAAGAAGCATATAAATTGTTTTTAACTTCGACTCTTGAACGATGTATGACTATATTGACGATGCCGGAACATTAGAGTTTGTATATAATTATGAGGGATATGAAAGTAGTTTTCAATGATATATTGATAGTCCTATTTAAATATAACTAAATAGTAATTTTATTTAATTCATCAATTATCAATTATTATTATAATATAGTTGTTAAATAGTTATTTTAATTATGAAAAGTGTTATTTTTCGTTTTTAGAATGTTGAATTATGTGTGTTTCCAAATGATAGTGTATAGGTTTCACGTTATGGAATAAATTCGAACTAGTCGCTTGAATTGTATAGGAATATCTCTTAAAGTTGTCAGCATATACTTTTTCATGACAGACAATATACGTGTTGAAATTCTATTAAATTTCAACGAACTTAGTGAATAAACTATAATAAATTATCTATATCTATCTAAAGATAGAAGAAAATAAAAATACACAAATGAAATAAGAAATCGAAAAAATGAACAAGTTGACTATATGAAAAAGTAAGAGGTTTTGGGCTTAATTATAACAACATCTTAGTAGATGCACCCTATGAATGCATAACTTGTGTATTTACTTTACCTTTTCTTTTGTTGTCAATAGACTAGCATAGTGAAGAATTTATTGATCAATAAGGATAAAAATACAATATAAATTAATTAATAAAGACAAAGTACCAAAAATACTATTACCCTATATAAACTAAAAGGTTAATTAAGTGAAATCATTTTAAAAGTTAAAAACAAAATACATGTCAATTAGAGTTAGTTAAGAGTTTACACAAAAATAATAAGAAAAATATTATAGTGTTTAGTTTTAACTTTATTTTAAGTTCTTTTTATTTAATATCATTTTATTATTAATAATTTATTTTAAGTCTAGTAGTATAGTGTTAGTATAGTTTTTAGTATTATCTCAAGCTCATATGGATTTGACACTCTTTCTTATTTTTAAAAAACTACTAACAAGTGTTTGCAAGAAAGTCAACAACCTATTAAAAATATAAACTACACGTGTAGAAACCTATTTCATAAAGCACCAAACTTTATTAGGTGTACAAAAGTTCTCTCTAGAATTCAAAAAGTATATGGAAAAGATATTACTTGATCTGATGGATTATCCAAAAATGTGAAAAGCATATTGTTATGTAATGTTATCATTTTATGTCTTTAAGTAAAAACTTCAAAAGATTTTTTATAACAAATTACAATATGATGATATTGAAGAGTTCTTGAATAACAATAGAAATAAACAAGAATGATTTGAAATTTGATGAAACATGTTCTGCTATGAAATTTTGAAAAAACACAGTTATTCGATCATATTATAAGTAATAATAAATTATTTTATTCTTACCTGAATATAGAAAGTATATAAATAATGTAATTAATTATCTATAGTCCTCATCAATTATCTGCCAACCTTGTATTCTAAGTTTCATATAATGAAATTAAGATAATCAATTATTCTACTTATAATAATCGATTCTCGCATAAGATAATCAATTAATTGCACAAATATAATTTTTTGTATCACAAAATAAATCAATTTTATTTTAACATAAATCAATTACTATGTTTTAAAATACTTTTTAAAACCCTTTTGAAAAAAAAAAAGAATTTTGTTTACATGAAGACAGAGAATAATCCTGCAAAGCATAAACCTAAACTTACTTAAGAATAATCCATGTGACACAGGCAATCATACATGAAAGCAAAAGACAACACCTTATAATTGTTGAAGGTATTTTATAAAAGAAACTAATCTAGAGCATTGATAAATATAATTCCTAAAATATAACTTAATAATAAATAAGAATGAAAGAATAAAATACAAACATATATTTATACATATAAATTACTAAAAATAGATTATTGATAAAAAAATATTAAAATTTACAGAAACAAGTATTTCAAAACATTAGAATAAAGTTTCTTTATACGACATACATACAATCCATACTTTGTTCCCTTTTGACTTTTTGAACATGTAACATCACCTGGTTGCATGTCAACATATATATGATCATCCCAATAGCAACATAAAGAAACACACAAGCTAAACTAGTTGAAAAGAACCGATACATATAGTTTCTTTAAATAAAATATGTTAATATAATACAAAATCATTCATAATCTTATTAATTATCACCTATAAAAAATTTATTAAATAGAAACCAATTTTAGAGGCTAAAAATATTGGTATCTAAATTAGTTTCTATTATTGATAAATAGTTTCTAAATTAATATCTAATGTTTTAACTACTAACTTTAGAATCTAAATAATTAATAGCCAAAACTTTGGTAACTAATTAAATACCAATTTAGAAACTAGTTACAATAATAAAAACTAATTTAGACATCAATAATTCTTTAGTTCTTAAAATAATATATAGTTTAGTCAATATAACAACTAATTATTTTTAGTTTCTAAAATTTGTTTCTATTTAATAATTTTTTAGTAATGTATATTTCTCGCTTTAACAAAAGTCACCAAAGAATCACATCATAACTTATTTCACTTTAGACTAACACTTGACACATGATCAAAGATTACTTGTTTCTATTATAACTCTCATCAAATTAGGATATTTTCTTACACTAGTGCAAAATGTATAAACGAATACGGTTTATTTAGTGCGGTTTTGCGCTCAAACACTTTCGTTAAAAACGCGGTGACATTTTTGTAATTAAGTTTACTTACAAGTGCGGCTATTTGTAAAGCCGCACTTGTAAATCAAGCCTTTGGATTTACAAAGGCGGCTATTTGTACAGCTGCCTTTGTAAATCAAAATGCTTTGATTTACAAGAGCGGCTATTTGTACAACCGCCTTTATAAATCAAAACGCTTGATTTACGAATGTGGCTTTACAAATAGTCGCCTTCTTAAAACCTTTTTAACCCTAATTCCAGAAATGCGCCACTTACATTTTGATACTCTCCTTTCTCTCACGCTTCGTTTCTCTTAACTGCTTCCTCCAATAACTGTGTTTCCTCTTTTCTTTCTCTCTTCTTTGCATTGTCTTCGTGCCATTGGTAAGCATAGTCTTCCTCTCTTCTTCTTCACCATTCACCATTGATTTTTGTATGTTTTGCGTTTCTCTTATATTTTGTCTTATGTCATTGCTAAGGTCATGCTTCATTTGGAATGTTTTTGTTTGCTTTCTGCTGTGCCTTCCTCGTCGCTGTTGTCGCCTTGCTCCGTCATATATTTGCGTTTCATTGGGGAATTTTTATTTGTGTTTTTTGGACTTCCATTGGGATAAAATACGAAGAGGTATGATATGGATGCACCAATACATAAAAAAAACGCTAAAATAATGACCATGTTCTTCAGAAAAGATAAAAGTTGAGAACTTTGATTAGAAACCCAATCAATGGCGAAAAAGCAAAGAAACCCTAAACGCCTTTTGTAAATGCGATTTATAAATGCGGCTATGTAAATAGTCGCATTTATAAATCGAATTTACGGATGCGGCTATATAGCCGCATTCATATCTCTTCGATTTACAAGTTCGTGCTGATCAAATGAGACTATATAGCCGCCTTTATAAATTCAAAATAACCGCACTCGTTTGGCTTTTCTACACCAGTGTTATAGGTATTGTACAAAGTGTTCTATATGAACTTCCATCGATTTTTTATCACATGATATATTTATCTAAAAGATTTAGATTATTAGTAAAACTTGAATATCTTATTCCCGTAATAGTTTCATAACTCAATAGTCACACTATACTCAAACCAAATTTCACCTTGGTAAACTACCTTCATACTATTATACAATGTATTTCATCTCAAACATTTTCTAAACACATTTAAATTCATCAAAGAGAATAAAAATTTTCTCTTAACTTAAGCTCTTGGTAGATTAAGGAAAGTAGAGGAAGAAAAACCGAAGTACCAAAAAGGACTTATTGATTAGCTCAATTGATCCAACCTTAATAAGTTCAAACATACCAAAAAAAAAAAACTTTTTCCCCAATACCACTTTGCATGCATGGTTCTCATAAGAAAAAGGAAGTGATGAAAGGAAAGAGATTATTCAAGACAACAATCGATATGTATGTTGTAGCTTATCTTTTAGCTACCATGAATTTTAAAAAGTGGTAAAGAAGGAGAACATATGTTATGTTCTTGAGAGAAGGATGAGAGGTTGGAGAAGAGCGTGAAATAGAGTGAATAAGGAAACTCTTAAGCTTTTATTAACTTCATAAAATATTAAAACTTGTTATTTGCAGTCCATGAGAGTAAGCTTACTCCCCTTCTTCATCTTTTTGGTTCTAGATTAAAATCTATACTTAACTTACTTAAAAGCCAAAAACAAAATGCTTAACTTAACTCTTAAGCTTTTATTTCCATTACCTACCCTAATTTCTATTCTTACCCTCCGATAACCTAATGTCATTTAGGTGGGATGAACCAACATTTTGAGCCCGCCAATTCGCATTAGCCTAACCCATGAACCCATTGAGCACTAGTACAAAATAACTCATTAACGACAATTAAAAATGTCATATAAAGACGGTTCCCGAACCGTCGTTATTGCGGGTGTCGTTATAAATCAATTGTTTATAATGATGGTTCTAGAACTGTCGTTATAAATACACATTAACGTGCAAAATATAAAAAAAAAATTAAAAAATTAAAATACACTTATAACGACGGTTCTAGTCTATAACCGTCGTTATAAATGTCTATGGAGGGCTTTTAAAGACGGTTTCAGTGAGAACCGTTGTTATAAGTGTATTTTTAAAAAAAAAATATTTTTTTATTATATAATTTCTCTAATCCTACATAAAATATCAAATTTCAAAACAATAATGCATGTAATATCATAATTTAAATATGAAAGTGTACAAAAAGTTCTATAACTATATGAAAAAGTTTCACGTCATTCTAAAATGATATACGATTACCTTAAGATGCATCCAAGTGAGTTTCTTTCCATTTGCACTTGCACTTCTCCCCCCACTCAACATGTTATATCTAGAATAAACACTGAAATAATAAAATTTCATGTTAGAACACACACATAACAAATTTGTGAGTAATGTATATGAATGTAATGTAATTATAATGGTTTGATAAATCTCTAATTTATACTAGAAAACATTATGAAAAATTTCAGAATTTTCTGATAAGTGTAAGTATGAAAACTAAAACCTCAAAATATCTAAATAATACTAAAAAATAAAAAAAAAATGACAGTAAATGATGGATTTTTATAATTTTGGCGGGGATTGGCCATGGCCTTCGTTACCTCATTTCAGACAACTTTCATTTTTTACTTGTCTCCATTCGACTTCTCTATCAAAAGTTATGGCCGTTTGAAGTTTTTTCATGCTAATTTTTGGCATGGAACCCTAAAACCTAAATCTATCAGTCTTCTCCTCAATTTCAGGACTCCTCAAATATACACTAAATGAAACCCTAAACTATTAACTAATCAACACATACACTCAAATATGTATTAAAAAATTTAAAACTCTAAACCCTAAAAATACTAACCTTTTGGAGCCAAGTCCGTGGTGGCAGCGTGTGGTGGAGGTACTGGCGGTGCGGAAGGTGTTGTCAACGTGCGGTGGTGAAGCGTTGGTGCGCGAAGGCAGAGGTAGTTGTTTGGTTGTGCACGTGGAGGAGAGAAGTCGATTGACGACGTGTTGGTGAGTCATGGACGGCTGGACAAGAAGTGACGGGGCGGGGTTGGAGGCGCGGAGCGGCGAAATTGGAGGACCGCGCGATGCACAACTTTTATTGTATTGGAGGAGATGACGAGAATAGAGAAGAAGAGTGAATGGAGGAGGGGTCATGAGATGAGAGGCGAGAATGGGAGAAAAGAAAGAATGGAGGAGGAGGGTGGGGGGCTTTGACAGAATGATAGGTATGAATGAGAAGATGAGTGAATGAGTGTGCTTTATGTAGCGGGATTTTAAAAATTTTGAAGCAAACAAAGACAATTCGTTATGAAACCATTGTTATATGTGTTATGTATGAGTTATAAAGACAGTTCCTTTTGGAACCGTCATTATATGTACCTCTAAATGACTTATAAAGACGGTTCCGGGAACCGTCGTTATAAGTCACAGGCGGGACGAAGCGAACCAACTTGTGTAATTCATAGTGTATACATTATTCTTTCTTTACACGAATTTCATTCCCGCATGCACACCACATACACTACAAGGAAATCACTAAATAGAAACTAATTTTAGAGACAAAAAATAATTAGTTGCTATAGTGACTAAATTAGAGATCATTCTAAAGACTAAAAAAAATTTTGGTTTCTAAATTAGTTTCTATTATTGTTAAATAGTTTCTGAATTGGTATCTAATTAACTACCAAGGTTTTAACTGCCAATTATTTAGATTCTAAATTTGGTAACAAAAACTTTGGTAGCTAATTAGATACCAATTTAGAAACTATTTAACAATAATATAAACTAATTTAGAAATCAAAATTTTTTTTAGTCTCTAAAATTTAGAATCTAATTATTTTGAAATGACGAGTTGGTCTCTAATTTAGCCACTATAGCAACTAATTATTTTTGGTCTCTAAAATTAGTTTCTATTTAGTGATTTTCTTGTAGTGATATCCTTTTTTTGTTCTTCTCCTTTCGTTCCTTTTCTGGTATTTTCGCTCTTCTGGTTTGGGGAAAAAATTAGGGTTTAGGGACCAACTTCATGAGGCCAATTCAATTCCCAACCCATCCTTCTTCATTGTGGAACAAAAAACTCGTCATGCCTCTCCCCTGCACCTATTTCAATGGCTCTGACAACTCTCTCCCTACCATTGCTACCATTATTGTTAGGTACTTTACCATGCTCATAGATTTGTGTTTAACGTTGTTATCATGTTTTGCACATAGAAAAAGAAATTTTAGTGTGGATCATATGGCCTATAAAAAAACTAACAAATGTAGCTTAATGATTCTCTGTGTAAAGTTTTGAAGTATTGTTGACCCCATACATTAATATGTTTTCACAATTCAATTTTGTTTTTGCAATTTTATTATTAAATCTAAAGCATATCACTCTCAGTCTTTAGAATTTCAAAATGGATCCTATTATTCCTATATACAATTCTAAATTCTTAAATGCACTTCTTTAGTCACCATTAATTTTTTTTGATGAATTATTCCTATATACAATTCTAAATTCTTAAATGCACTTCTTTAGTCACCATTAATTTTTTTTGATGAATTTTTTAGTATGATTTTTTTTCTCCATTTTATTACCTTTGGTTATAGAACTTTAATGTAATTCACAAAATAAAAGTGTTCAAGAGTTTCTATGGATTGAATGGTATCGTGTAATTAATTCACTATCATGTTGATGTTCTTGCTTATTATTTTCTAACCTTGTTTTGATATTTATTTCATCTAGAATTTTAGGAGGAACTTTTTGTAAAGTGTTTTGAAGTTTTGGTGTCCCCACATGCTCCAACTAATGTTTTTCTTGTCAATAATAATGAGATGGTAATTTTTTACATTGTTGTATAAGGATAAGAATTAATTAATGTTTTTGTAAGTCGTGATACAATTTAGTCATTGTTACCACTTATTTCTATTATTTTAAATTGTTTATTGATACAACCCAATTATACAAGGAGATAACCAAGGGCACAACAAACACTTCACAATTAAATCAGTCATCTCAACATCCAAGACAAGGCCCCACCAATCTTCAAAAGGACCTCAGCAGAAGAAGAAATGGACATAGGCCAGAGAATTAGATGTTCTTTCTTTTGGTCTTTTTAAAAAACAAGTTTATGTAAATAAATTGAGCTCACTTTAGGGGTCCAAATAGAAGAATAAGCTAGAGTAGGGTTCACTTAGCATAAATTGGGGTGTACTTAGCATAAAGTGGGCTTATGCCAAGCCAACCTTTCATGACAAGTGCTTCTAGGTTTAGGGTTTCTTTGACCTACCTTCTAGAAAGTTTCTCACAAATGACACCCCTACCTCTCTGTCTTGTTCTCCAAGACAGTCTCTCCTATAAATATAGTGCCTTGCCTCATGTATTTCACACAGTGAATTTTGAATAGAAAAGAAACTCTGTTAGAGTGTTTAGTGAGTTGAGTCTCTTAAAGGTTCTTGGGTCTTTGCTTGGGTCTTATCTTGTGAGTGTAGTGCACTTCACCACTCATCTTGGAAGCTCCCATCCTTCTAAGTGGTGTGATCCATCTTCCATTCCATAAGCTTTCTCTCATCTCTCTCTTTTTCTTTCTTCCATTACGTCTTCCATAATTCCATTTCCATTTGCTTATTTGTTCTTCATTTCTTTTATTCGGTCATCATATTGCTTCATTCCATCTTATGTTATTTTAATTTTCACACCTCATCATCATCATCACCTTATATTGTGTTTTTCTCTTTGCCTTCTAGAAGTGAATTTTCACACTTATTTAACCACTTGGTTAAGTCATGTCTAGTGAGAATCTTCTTTGGGTTTCTCACCATATTCTGCTTAAAAAAAAAAACTCATAAACAAAGTGTCACCATAAAATGTGCAATCTTAAAATCAACTCACGTCATTTATTCCAATCAAGTATAAAAAAATTAGTAAATTAAAGACTCAAGTGCTAGACTTAAAAAATTCAACCATGTGATTGGAGAGTTATTTTTTATGAATTTTGCCATTTTCAACTTTGGATCTTTGTAACCATAATTTAAATTCAATAGTTATATCAATCAAAATAGCTACGTAATCATGTTTGTCCTTTATTAGTGTAATTTAGTATTAATTCGTTGTTTCTATTTTGCTCAACAATGAATAAATTAAATAAATTTGGAACACTTGCCAAGTTGTTTTGGAAAATTTGGAAAATTACTTTGTTGTTCAGAATATGTTGTTATATGCTCAACCTTTTATATATTGTTGTTAATTTTTTCAAGCTTGGTTTTATGTTACAGAAAGGTACAAAGTAAGACAAAAAGCAAACCCCAAACCAATGAAACACTTGCCCAGTTGTGTTGTCATACTATTACTTGAAATTCATTCTGACTTGTTGCACTAGTTATGGCATGGTTAAAAATGTTTTTTATTTTATTTTGATTTCCTTATATTTCTTCTTGTTTGACTTAATATTGATTTATTATGTGGACTATTATCGTTCTCTTTGTCTTTGTCTTTTAATGACATAGAAATTAAGATCACTTTTTAATTAGAAATAGGATTGAACATTAGAAATAATGGATGAGTCAATTAGTAAAAATTTTTGTGATCTTAATGCCCATGACAATCATGTAATTGAGAATGGGGTTAAGATATTTTTGAAAATGAATTTAAAAGTGTTGAACCTAATAAGAAAAAAAGATAACTCTACAATATCCGATTATTGGAAATTCTTTACTATCATTTGTGATGATGGAAAAGAGAGGGCAGGGTCTAATGGCTATAACAAAAAATATGTAATTCATGGTAAAAAATATGAGACTTCCCACTTAAAGTGTCATATTGAAAGGTGTAGCAAAAAAATTTGAAGATGTAAGTCAAATAATTTGGATATGCAAGAAAAGTTGAAGGCAAAAATAATGATCAAATCGTGTTCCTTGAATTGTGTGCTAATTTAATTATTCGACATGGTTTACCATTGAAATTTTTCGAGTAACGAAAACTTACGACTTGGATAAGTTATTTGAATCCTGATGTGATTCTACTTTCTATAAATACTATTAAGAATGAGATATTAAGAATATTTATGAAAGAAAATAGCAGGGTGAAGGAAGAGTTGAATAACATTACAAGTTGCATTTGTTTAACTTATGATATATATTATAGATATCTTGCACTACCATCGGTTATATAAGTTTGACAACGCATTATGTTGATTCAAATTGGAAGTTAAGTAGAAAAATTCTTAACTTCTGTCCTTTTCCTCCACCTCATGCTGGATTTGTGTTGTCTAAGAAGATAAATGAATTTTTGCATGATTGGGGAATTGAAAAAAAGAATCATTTCTATAACTTTGTGATGGTGAGTTCTTTCATGAACATTTTTGTGCACACACTTTAAATTTGATTGTTCAAGAAGGATTGAAGGTACTTGGTGATGTTTTAGATCAAATTAGGGAGAGCATGTAGTATGTTAGGGGGTTCTGAGAGTAAAATGATTAAATTTAAATAAGTGGGTTGTGTTTAGATGTTTCTACAATGTGGAACTCAAGTTTTTTTATGCTTCAAAGTATTCTTAAATTCCAACGTGTTTTTGGAAGCTTACACCTAATTGATGAGAATTACAAGTATTGTCATATGAGGAAAAATGGAAAACGTTGAGATTCTGCTATGAAAGAGTTTGTCCTCTTTGTTGGGAAGTAAAGTGATAGAAAATAAAGGAAAATTTGCAAATGGTTTTTTTCTCAATATTGTACCGAGGGTTCAACTTCAAATGCTTTAAATCTAATCATATTGATCTTTCATCTTCACCTGCTTCCGCCAAGTCAAGCCTTTTTATGTAAGTTATTAACTTTGTTACTGATTCAAATATTATTTTTTAGTTAAATAAAAATTTTTGGCTTATCATATTAGAAATTAAAAGAATGCAAACTTCAAGATGCTGCTAAAATGGGAAGGAATCAACTTGATGAATATTTAGATGAACTAACATTAGATATAGATGTTGAAGAACATATGGATGTTCTTGAATGGTGGAAGAGTAACAATCAACATTTTTTATCTTTCATTGATGGTTAGGGACTTCTTAGTATCCCGATTACTACAATTGTAATTTAATTTGTATTTAACATTGATTCAAGGATTCTTAATAAGTATAAAAGTAATATTTTTTGTTAGAAATTGTGAAAGCAATTATTTATATGTCCAATTGGAAGCATGGTTTTTTATGGTAATTTGTGTAATTTAAATATAATTAATATTATTTATTTTGATAAAAAAAATTATATTCTAACATTTTCTTCAATTTCATGTGATATTGAAGATGATGAAGAAAGTGACAAAGATGGAAGAGTGGAGAGGACTTGTTCTAAGGGTGCCTCTAATAATCCTGAAATGGCTTCTTATTGCTTTATGACTATTTTTGTTATGTTCAGTTTTGATGACTTTAATTTTAATTAGTTTCATGTTTAATTTTGGCTATTGTTGATACTTTAACTTTATTTTTCTTTATGTTTCATTTGGCTAAGGTATGTTGTGTTGAATTGTTGATGACTAAATTTTATTGTAATTTATGATTCATTGGAGTATTGTTCACATTTACTTTATTTTGTTAGGCATTAAACCTTGTTTGATTATAATAGTAAAGTGTGATTCAAGCACCTCCTAAAGGTTTTCACCTTTTAAGAGGATTTTCATCACAAAGATTTGTCATTCCCCAACATTCTTTTCAAACTTGGTTTGTATATAGAAATCCATCTTATGCACTCCCAACATTTAAGGAACATAAGTTGAGTTCATATTGCAATCCCTGCACTATCTTATATGTGAACAAACTAACTATGTTATCTACAGGAGTTCTGAATTTGAGGACAAATTCTCTCGAACTTAGAGGGCATGATACAACCCAAGTAGCTTCAAAGATGACCAAGGAAGCAAAAGACAAAGCACAAGGTGAACAGTCATCTCAGCAAACAATTCAAGACCCCACCAAGAATCACATGGACCTCACCAGAGGAGCTGGGCATAAACCAACACACCAACTATTCTTCCTTTTGGTCTTCTTATAAGATACAAATATGTTGTAAATAATTGGGCTCACTTTAGGGGTCCAAATAGCAAATATAGGCTAGAATAGGTGCCTATAGCATAATAGAGGGTGTAGTTATCATTTTAGTTTGTTCTAGCCCTTTAGGAAGGTTTTTTGACCTAGTTTCTAGAAGGATAAGCCTAAGATGCAAGATTGACTTAGTCAAACCCTAAAGGCAGCCCCCTCACACATTTACCACCCTACCCTTGCCCTTCTTGCCCACCAAGGCATCCATTCCTATAAATAGGGTGCCTTCATGTATTTTAAAGTTGAAATTGAAGTAAAGTTACTTTGCACAAATATTGTGTGAGCTTGAGTAAGTGTTATCTACTCTTCCTTTGGTCTTATCTTGATGAGAATGAAGCTCTTAAGTGGCGGCCTAACACTTATCTTGGTGGTTTCCACACACCAAGTGGAGTGACCATCCACCCCCACCTCCATAAGTTTCTTCTTCCATTTTCCTTCATATTCCCTTTCCATTTATGTTAATTTTCCTTGCTTGTTCCCTTAGGTTTGCTCTTGTTTTTGGCACTCTTAATTGAGTAAGGTTCATCATTTGGGTTGGCTTCGACCACCATTGATGCTACCTAGTTTCCTTTCTTCATTTTCCCAAATTGCATCACATTCTCACCATATAATGTCTTTTATCTTTGCCTTTGTGAAATGCACCTTCACACCTACTTAACCACTTGGTTAAGTTAGTGTCCAGTGGGAATTTTCCTAAGGTCCTCACCATTAACTCCTAAAATCTCAATCTTAAAGTAAAGTGTCACCTTAAATGAAAACATCTAAAATTCAACTCACATCATGATGACTTTAACTTTAATTAGTTTCATGTTTAATTTTGGCTATTGTTGATACTTTAACTTTATTTTGCTTTATGTTTCATTTGGCTAAAGTATGTTGTGTTGAATTGTTGATGACTAAATTTTATTGTAATTTATGATTCATTGGAGTATTGTTTATATTTATTTTGTTTTGTTAGGCATTAAACCTTGTTTGATTATAATAGTAAAGTTTGATTCAATTTAATTGGTGTTCCTTGCATTTTTATTGTCTACAAATAAATAAATAGGCCCAAAATCAAAAAATGGAAAAGTTACAAAAAAAATTGAATTTTTTTTTAAAAAAAAAAATTGAAAAATGGCGATCTTATAACAGGGCGGATTACAAATTTCAGTTCATATATCCTAGGCGAGTTAGCTTGGATTGTTTCGTTTTTGGTGGATCAATGAGCTTGATAGAAAACGTATCGAGCTAACTTGTTTTGTCATCCCTACATGCGAGCAATTGAATTGATGAAGATAAAATAAGAGACTTAGATCAAATTGTTTAATTTATTAGGTATCAATTTAAGAAAAAAATTGATTAAGTATTTAAAACAAAAATTACTCATGAAAACCTACAATTGTTTAAGCCTTAAATAAATTGTAACTTAAACATAATTTAAATTTAAGTTTTGCTTATACATGATTTTATTAGATCTTTGAAAATAAATTTAAGTCTAAAAGTTGGTTAGGAACTACGAAAGGTATTATGTGATTTAATACTTAACAACCTCACAATTAAAATGTTACAATTTATATGTGATTTAACCCACTTGAGTTCCATCACGAGATAAGTGATGTACCTTACAAGATAATTGAGGAGGTGTTGCTGTTGTTAGTTCAACATTATTTCTTCCTAACAGAATATAACTATTAATTAAATCATGATTAAATTGAACATTTCTTTGGTATCAATGCTATATATACAACTTTATATTTATATAAAATTATTTGATATTTTATTTATATAAATTAAATGTGACATAATCTATGTATATATGAAATATAATCATTTGATATTTTTTATTATTATCATTATTTAATTTTGATAATATTTAACATAAATATTTGGCAAGTATATAATACTTTGTTTTGGAAAATTATACAACTAAAGATGAAGTGAAATCTGAACAAAAGTGTTATGAAAACATAGGAAATTTAAATGAAAGTAATTCATAGAATTACTCCTAAGGTGAGGTACTAGTATTATGAAAATTTGATTGAAGCAGCATTTGTCCCTTAGTGAAAAGGCATATATTAGTCTCTTCACATAAGTTGAAGACTGAAAAGAATCTTCTGAGACATAATCCTGAACAAATCAGGCTACATGTGGCCCATAACAGTGGTCCCAAACATGGCCTTTTATCTTTGGGGAGATCCCAACTTGGCTGGAACCCATTTTCTGTTTCTGAATTAGGTGGGCCTATAGCAGGAACACTTAATGGGCTCTTCCTACTAACACATTTCATACCCAATTCCCCAAAAATAAATATTAAATAAATCTCCTTTTCTAAAACACCTCTAACTCTCTTCCACTCCTACTACAACATATTAAATAGAAACTAATTTTAAAGATAAAAAAATATTAATTTCTATAGTTACTAAATTAAATACTATTTTAGAGATTAAAAAATTATTAGTATCTAAATTAGTTTATCTTATTGATGAATAATTTTTAAATTAGTATCTAATTAGCTACTTAAGTTTTAGCTACCAATTATCTAGATTTTAAAATTGGTATCTAAAACTTTGATATCTAATTAGATACCAATTTAAAAATTATTTATTAATAATAAAAATTAATTTAGATACTAATAATTTTTGTAATCTCTAAAATAATATCTATTTTTATCAATATAGTAATTAATTATTTTTTATTTTTAATATTGATTTCTATTCAATAATTTTGTTGTAATATTCTTTGATGCTTTATTAGGTATGCTTCATCAGGTATGGGTGGTTCAAAACTCTTCCACATGTGCTTAATTTCTACACATTAAAAAAATGTTCATTTCAAACAAGAAAAATAGAATAAATCTGTGGACATGATTAAAAGTTAATAGTTAGAGATTCAAATAACTGTTTCATGAAGTTCACTATAATCTCATAAGCTATTTTTATTCAATCAGTTCTTATTTAATTGGAGATTCGGTTTAGAGGAGTTAAATAATTTTTCAATAATGTTATATTATTATGGTAATATCTTATGTCCTAAATTAATAAGAATAAATTACAATACGTGATGTCTTTAGTATTAATAATGAATGTTTTATTTTATTTTATTATATAAGAATAATTTAAAGAGATAAACAAATTTCGCATTGGAGAGGAAATAATGGAAATAACCTCTTGGAAAAAAGAGACATTATATTTATAGTCACTAATGTGACATGAAGTATTTAAAATAAAAATCAAATCAAATTGATTTACATTATTTTAATCATTCACCTTTGTAAAAATATAATTTTATAATATTATATCAATTAATTACAATGGAACTGTTATCATATTAAAAAAAATATTAAATACTAATTAATTTAAAAATTAAAATAATTAATCATTATATTAATTAAGTTAGATATTATTTTATAAAGTAAAAAAATATTATTATTTAAAGTAGTTTCTATTATTAATAAAAATTTATAAAATAATTTTAAAATTAATATTAATATTAATTACCAAAAATTTAACCATCAATTAATTTTAGTTTTAAATTAATGATTAATTTATAATATAAAGTAATTAATAACTAATATTAGATACCAATTTATAAATTACTTTATAAAATTTTATTATTAATATAAAATATTTTAAATATTAATATATGTTTAGTTTATAAAATAGTATTTAATTTAATTAATATAATAATTATGTTTTTTAAAATTAATTGTTATAGGAATTGATCAATATTGTGTAATATGTAATAGTATTTTTTATTAGAAAGAATGTGGTATTTAGATCATATTGATAGCTATAATTTTAGGATGTTAAGCGTCGTTTTTTCACCTTTTCTTCTCTACTTCACTTTCATAATATAGTTATTTTTTACTTTTTTATTCGTTTTTCTTTATCAGACTTCTAGGTAATTCACATTCATTATAAACTTACCATGACCCATCGTCACTTCTAGGTAATTCACATTATAACTTTATTTTGTATATTGTCATTGTAGTTTTAGTACTATTTAGAATTTTGAGTTGATATTTTTTATGCATATTAATTTCACTACACATAAGAGGGTTTTGGGTTCACTTGATCAAGAAAGAAAAAACAATTAGTGCTGACTCAAAAATTGAAATATGTCAAACTATTGATAAAAAATTTCTAAATGACTAGTATCATATATTTTTTGATAGACTCAAAATTACAAAATAAAGTGTTGTTCTTTTTGAGTTTTTTTATATTTATTTTATAGGATTTATTAACTTTTTTTTCTAAATTTTGACTACTGGTTCGTGTAGTTAGAGAGTAAATGTTGATTTCATCTTCTTAAAATTTAAAATGAATTTAGGAGAATTATTATACTCACACTCCATCCTATGTAGTGCTTTATAATTGATTTAGGGAAGTTTTTAAATTGATGTAAGGGGGTTTTCAAATTGATTTAGTTGAAAAGAATATATTTTTGGTGCCTTGTTTGATGTGTACAAATTTTTTTAACTATAAAGATGCCATCTAGGATAAATTAAAATATTATTATTAAAAAAAAGGTATTTTCTACAAGTGTTGTTGATTAAAATCGATACAACATACCATATCGTTAATAGACTCAATTGACGTGGTATGTGAAAAGAAATAAATTAGCTCTTAGAACTGGTGAAGTATGATTTAAAAACATTTTACAAAATTTTTGCAAGATGGTTGATAATATATGGTCTAAAGGCGATAGTCTCCCAATTGAAAAAAGGTTTCTAGAAGGTTTTCACAAATAACTTGTGAAAGATAGTCAAAACTACTTCAAGTATAATAGACAAGGTAGAGAAATGTTTTTTTTTTTTAATATACTAATTCACCTCAATATTAGGCCACATAAAACAAATATTCTTTTTCACCAAGTGACTTCTAACTTTTACAAGTATTCTTTAATTGTTACTTCTCGTACAACAAAATAGTTGTTTAAAAAATAAAGATAACTCTCATAAGAGAAGTTATACAAATTAAGGTCCCTTGTTGAGAGAGTTTTATAAAGTAAAAGTTTTACAAATATATAACATACTATTGGTATTTTGTGTAAATCCTTAGTTGCATGGCGAGCTTTCTAGTGATAAGTGTGTTGAATAAGATCATTATAACTTGTGTGTTGATCTTCTATTGTGTATTAGAGTTGTATATGGAGTTGATAGTCTTTTAACTCATAAGGATCTCTATTATATTCAATTTGTTGTGCTTCAAAGTACCTTTAATTCTAAACATCATTTCCTTGTACTAACAACACAATTTTAAACATATAGTAACTTTTTTTTATTATGTTAAAAGCCTTTATAGAGAGATTCATGAGTTAATATGTTGACGAATTTTTAAAATGTTCTAGCAAATACAAATTGAATTTGCATCTTGTTATAAAATTTCATCTTGAGTCTTTTGTCTTCTATTGTTACACTTTAATACGAACGTCGTCTAAAAGTTGTATGAGACAAGACAGTCTGGTGACTTAACTAATTTTGAACTTCTTATAAAGATGATCTTGTAGTTTTTTCCTATTAAATATACTCAAAATAGAAATATTATTAGTTCATAAAAATTATATATTATTGATTATGATGGGTTTTCTAAACTCTTTTTTATCTACAAATATTATACTTTCTTTATCTATAAAAATTATATTGTATTAAATTAGGAAATGCTCTTTTGTGTTTCCTTTGAGTAAATACAAGATATACAATATTAAGCTAAAATATTCACTTTGTATATGATTTACAACTAATGAAAAAAATGTATTCTACTTTCTATAATACGTTTACATTAATTATATGTATATCAATTATAAAAATTATATAGAATACATAAAATAAATTATATAAAAAATGTTTTTTCCATTAGTGGTTTTAATGGGAAATTAAGTGCATGAATCAATTAGTATTTTTCTTTAATCTTTAAAGAAACTTTTTCCTCTTTATTGTTCCTACACAACACATCTTTTCGTATATATATAATCATTTCAATTAACTTAAGTTAATTTTATTCTAAGGTGAGAAAAAATCTAAATTGTCAAATCAAATTCATATTACTTTAAGTCTATTTAAATTAATATATCCCAAATCCAAATCTATATTTTTAAATTTTAAGTCCCCATTTAATTAAATTTGGATTAGATAGATTAGACAATTTTTTGGATTTTGAAAATCCAAAATCAAGGTGTATTTTCAAGTCATGAAATGTTAGGTTCGGCTAAACCTAAGTAAGGTAGGTCAAGCACATGCAAGGTCAGGGCAAGTTAGCTCGAGTAACAATTAGGCTAAGTCGAACCAATTCTAGGTTCAGTCGAGTTGGTTTAGGCCCAAGTCGATTCGAGTCAACCCAAACTAAAGTCTAGCCAAGCCAGCCGAGGTCCAAGTCAGGGCAGGACCACGTTCAACTGAGTTGGGCTAGGCTGATGCTGAGTCAGGTTTGGTCTGGTCTAGGCCGAGCCTAGCTTAAGTTGAGTCTAGGTCGATCCGAGTTTAGGTTAGACTAAGCCTTGGTGGGACTGAGACAGACCGAGTCAGGTCTAACCAAGTTGAGTTAGGCATGTGTTGGGTTGCGACATTGGCCCTACATCGGGTTAAAGCCATTTGAAATTGAGTTGGATCGATCCCACGTCAAATCAAGTCAATTTGAGCCTATGTCAACTCAAGTTAGGGAACAAACGTTTAATCGAATTGGACTAGATCTAAGTTAAATGAATTGAGTCAGACTAGGCCCAAGTTTAGTGGAGTTTGACTGAGTCAAGGTCAAGTTAGGCCTAAGTAGGTCTGAGATGGATTGCAAGGGTCGGATAAGTTGAGTTGGGTTTGTGTTAGGCCAAGACATTGGAACCACATCGGATAAGAGCCAAGTCAAGTTGAGTTGGGTTGATCTCACATCAGATTGAGCTGAGTTGACTTGACCCCGTGTTCAACTGAGTTATGTTGGACCTAGGTCGAGTCGATTTAGATAGATATTAGCTTAGATCAGGCCCAAATCAAACATCGCCTGGTCAAGTCTTGATTTAGTCTTGATTTAGTCTTGCTGAGTTCAGGTCAAATCAAGTTGGATTCGTGTTTGACCACTGCATTAAGTTGAGATCATTTTAAGTTGAGTTAGATTGATCTCAAGTCAAGTCCATCAAATCGATCACACATTAAATTTAATATAATTGATAAAGTAAATTTAATTCAAATTTAATCCAATTAAAATAAATCTAAAAATCTATTTTATTATATCTGAATTGAATATAAAGGTGATTTAAAAAAATCAAATCCATATAATGTTTTCATACGTTTAGTTAAATACGAGTTAACAACCTTTTCTTCATATTTTCTCTCAATATATTAATAAAGTTTTTCTTTTATACTAGGTCAATTTTGTTAATATCGTATTATATAGTTTAATTATTGCGCTACTAAGCTATTTTTTATATTTTAATAAAATATTTCATCTGAGTAAAAATAATAAGAGTTTTGTTGAATTAGATGTATAATTACTTAAAAATATATTCTTCATAAAGTAAAATCAACATTGATATAAAAATTATATATATATATATGTATATTATTAATGTAAAATTATTAATAAACTTTTCTAATACGAAAATTCAGATGTGATATTTTCATTTTATGTTTATATTAAGTTGTAATTAGAAAGAGGAGTCAAAACTATATAAAAGGACTATTTTTACACCATGCATTCTCCTTTACAACCATTGATCAACTCTAAATAATAATAAAATATTAATTTAAGTTATTTAATTAAAATTTTAATTAAATTATTGAATAAAAAATTAATAAAAGGTGTAGGGTATCAAGGTTATATTAGTAGAATTAGTATGTAAATCGTATTTCAATGATATGTTTGTTGTAACAAGAGGAAATCATTGAAAAAAGTTTTGATTGACATAGACCATCATGTCTTTCAATGCTAATTTATCTACCCATCTCCTTCTAAGATTTATTCTAAGGCATAGTCATGTCTTTATCTTGTTTAAGGGAACACATTTGTTTAAAAGTAAGTTATATTTTTACATTTTATAATTATTTTCCTATCACATCATCCATTATTGTGTATCTACTACACCTTCAAATATCTCAAATGATATTTCTTTTTATAATCTCCCTTCCATTATAACTCTAGTACTTCTTCCCTCTTACTTCAATAACCATATTAAGTTTATTGCCTTATTTGAAAAATTAACTAATTATTTTATCATTACAAAATAAAAATAATTATAATACTTTCAAAATAACTATATCCAAATTTATAGTTATTATAAGGCTCGGACACTCTTCTCAAATGACGTGTCCGTGTCGGATACACGTATCGGACACGACACTCGAAAGACACTTATCGATAAAGTGTTCAATTCAAAAAATATTTGTTGAATTTCTGACAATTCTAGAACGATTTTAGCACAATTTTAAAAAAGAGAAACACATTAATTTTCTAAAAACTCAAATTTATTGTATGAATTTTTAGTATAATTATAAAAGTAAGGAACAAATCCTTTTGAACTAGCCATGAAAATAATTTTTCAGCTTAGAAAAACCTGAAACATACTTGTGCATATAAATCTTTATTGTCAATTTATATAATTCATAATTATATAATATATAAATCCGTGTCCACGTATTCTACATTTTAGAGATTATACGTATCCCCATGTCCGTATTAGTGCTACATAGATTATATATCAATAAAGCGTTCGTTCAAATAGATTTAGATTCATATCTTTTAAGTAATTTCTTATTGAAGTATTGTTGAATTTGAATATTGTACTAAAAATAATCAGTCATAATTTTTAAAATATATTAGTTATTAATAAAATCAATGGATACTTTACACTTACAACATATTTGGCCTTAAAGGACTTAAAAACATATTTAATTTTATCATTATGTTATAAGTATACTTTTACCTACGAATAGAAGGGTTTGTTGAACTTTAATTACTTACCTTTATCTCCTGTTAGTAGTTGTATGCAATGTGTAAAAATGTTTTACTTACAATTAATTTACATCTATAAATTTTTTTTATAACTAATCTGGTATTGCTTTTCTTATTTCTCATTTCTTCAATTCAATTTAACTCGTGTTTTTTTACCAAGTTGTTTCTTAATTTTTAATTTCCATTAACTCATTAGTTTCATTCATTTTCTTGCCGATAAAAAAAAAATAGTTTCATTCACATATTTGAAGAGGTAATGTTATTTATTTGAATATCCTTTTTGTTTTAGTTTAGTTTGTTAGTTTTATTTAGTGTTTTAGTTTGAAAACGAATGTTTCTTTTGTTTCTTGAACTTGATTAAGTAATTCTCTATAACTTTTGTTACATTTTTTTTATTATTAACCGGTTTAAATGAATTGTGTTAATCCTTTTTTCTATTCTTATTAATTATTTTATAGTTTTAGTTTAATGTAGATTTATTTTCTTTAACTGCACCCATTTATGATTTCATGTGCACGGTTATTTTGATTTTTTAATTAATTTTTTTTGTTAACAAAAATGTATTAAATTTGAAACTAATGAAAAATTAGTTGAAATTATGGTTGTCGTTGAACACAGCTCAAAATGTCAATATATTGTAATATTGTTTATTCATCAAACAAGTTAAGGGTGATTTCTAAAGCTTTGAGAATTTATATATCTTATGGTTATTTGCTTATTGTTGCTTATCCCATATATAAATTTTGTAAAGATATTAATAATATTGTTTAGGTTATTTGTAGAGATAATAATAATAATTTGTTATAACCTCATCATATCTATCTATTCTTCAATATTGCGTATTAAAAATCTTCACTAGTGCAAAATGATGAAAGGAAGACTCCTTTCCAAGTACGGTTTCGCGTTAAAACGCATTTGTTAAAAACGTGGTGGTATTTTTGAAATTAGTTTGTTTTACAAATGCGGTTATTGGTTAAAACCGCATTTGTAAATGAAAGCTTTTCATTTACAAATGCGGTTGTGTGTATAACCGCATTTGTAAATGAAAGTTTTTCATTTACAAATGCGGTTGTGTGTATAACCGCATTTGTAAATGAAAAGCTTTTCATTTACAGATGCGGTTATACACACAACCGCATCTGTAAATGAAAAACGCTAAGACCCTTGCCGTGTTCCATTTCTTCTTCTTGTCCTCTCCTTCTCCACCCTTTGCCCATCAGTGCTCTCTCCACACTTACCCTTTCCCTTCACCACCGCGTCTTACTTGAGCCATCTCTTCCGCGCCTCTCGCTCCATCTCCACCACCGTAAACCTCCGCCAAGTCTTCTGGCTGGCAACACCGTGCGGCAACACCTTGGGGTCTTGGTTGCACCCACAACTATAGAAGGTTAGTTTTTTTTAGGGTTTACGGTTTTAAATTTTTTAATTAATTTTATAATAAATATTGATATTTGGATTTGGATGTGGATGTTTGTTTAAAACTTGATTGTAGTGTGTTTATGTGTTTAGTGTGTGTATGTTTAGGATTTAATGTGAAAAATTTGTAGGAAAACTTCAAATGACCATAACTTTTGATGGAGAAGTCGGATGGAGACGCATAAAAAATGAAAGTTGCTCGAAATGAGGTAACGAACGCCATGGCCAATTTTCGAGGGGGATTGGCCTCACCAAAATTTCAAAATTCCACCATTTACTATCACTTTTTTATTTTTTAGTATTATTTAGGTCTTTTTTAGGATATTTTGAGGTTTTAGTTCTTATATTTACACTTGTTAGAAATTTCTAAAATTTTGCAAAACATTTTCTAGCATAAATTAGAGATTTATCAACCTATTTTGAAATGTAGTTCTTCACGGGTGAGGAACCATGAGTTTGGAAGCCATGACATATGTGAGACAATCTTTGTCCGCATATTTCCTAAACTTTTATAACTATCTGAATTTGTTTATCTGTCTGGTTGGCTGGGTATAATGAAACTGCACAAATGCTCTAAAAACAAAACCTGATTTACAAATGCGGTTGTTTACCTTAACCGCATCTGTAAATCAAGGAATTGATTTACAGATGCGGTTGTTTACTACAACCGCATTTGTAAATGTGATTTACAAATGCGGTTGTTTACTACAACCGCATTTGTAAATAGTATTTATAGATGCGGTTCTTTATAACCGCATTTGTAAATCAGATTTACAAATGCGTGTTGATCAAATGCGGTTGTATAGCCGCATTTATAAAATGAAAATAACCGCATTTGTTCTACGTTTCTGCACCAGTGCTTGAAACCAATATATATATATATATATATATATATATATATATATATATATATATATATATATATATATCTTTTCACTAACTAAGTATGCAAATTTTTGTTTGGTATAAATTTTAAATTTTTATTCACAAGTAGAAGTGTCCAAAGAAACCACTCTAATCCAATGAACTAGGTGATAAAATTGTAATGTTGAGCTTCACATAAAATCATAATATTCGGGTTAACCTATATTCCAAATAAGTTATGATTTTATGGTTTGACCTAATTCTTGTATCAACCAAATAAAAAAAATATTAATATTAATATATATATATATATAATAAATAAAAAATTCAAAATAATATAACATGTTATTTATATTTATATATTTTGTTCTTATCGGATTTGATATAGAGCCTTTCCAAATGTTGAATCCAAGTTATTGATAAAGATCAACTTTCTTTTTGGAGGATTGTCGAACTTTATCACCAATATTAAGTGTGAGTCCACTTGCAGAAGACTCTATGATGCTCAAGTTAGTAAGAGTATAATATTTTTTGAGTAACACGTGAATATTAAGTATTAAGTTAGTGAGAAATACTCCATGTAATTGTATTTATAGGTGTGAGAGGATGTACTAGTAATCACTTCTGTTACAAGTAGTTGTGCCGAACTTTGCGGTCACTTTAATATGGTTATAATTGCTTTAGACTAATTATTAACAAAATATATAATTCAGTACATGTGGTTAATTAATATTCATAAAAAAATTTCATTTTAGATATAATGATTTGATATATAAATTTTAATACATGTATATGTTGTAATAAAATAGTATAATTATTATTTTAAAAATAGGTTGACTTAAAATTTTGCAATGGAGCTGAACATTTATTTTGGTTGTCAATTCATTTCGATTCGAGCGAAATAGAGTCAAATAAAAAATATCCACTTAAATTTTAATCACAATCTTTTTTTTTTTTTGTTTAATTCAATCTATTTTATGGATTTTTTTTGAGTTAATCCACTAAGTAAGATCATTTTCAAGTTTTTTTCTAATCACATGTCTTGTAATGCTACACTCCGTATTGAAATTTTAGTCACCTAGGTATTATGATTTTTCATCACATGGTTTCTTCACCTTTTTTGATAAAAAAAATATTTCATGAAAAAATTTCATATCACATAGTTTTTGTTGAATAATTTATCTTAAAAATTGTCAAGTAAGTTTTGAGAAATTTTTTTTTATCTGTAAAACAATAATATATTAACGGAACACAACTTTCGATAAGCACATATAGAGTCTGTTGAAGAACAAACATACTCATGCATTTAAAGTTATTATACATGTTTCCTTTGTCTATCCTTAGCTAGCTCATGATACAATTAGAACCTTCCACCTCTTTATCTATAATCTATTTGAAACGGTCATTCTCCCACATAAACAACTCTGTTCTCCATCTAAGATTTCAACTTCATGTCTCTTCTTCAAAAAATTCCATTTCACTCGCAGTACACTTATTCTACTCTAACATAATGTAAAACTTGTTAAACACATCACATAAAGATCTTTATTTTTGCTCCATCCGAATTTCATACCAAAATTTGACCTTTTCACGATTATTGACTTTTCTTATAATGTTCTCGTGAAACTAGCCAAGTTGATTTTCCTCATCACATAATCTTTTTAAATCTTTCCACCACGCAGAAGCTTGTTTGTTTTGTTCAATAATATATTATGAGTCTCATCCTCCATCCTTTGATATTAAAACCCCCAAACTGAATTATGTTGTTTTCACAATCCCCACCACCATTTCCCTAACACTCTTAAACTAGGTAATATCTTTAACTCTTAGACTCCCATTCTTCTAAAACTTACAAATGTTATCATATCTTTCACAATATAACAGGCTCTCTGATGGCTTGGTCACGAGCCTCTAATGCTTGCTCCAGCATGGCACTAGCTGTGTCCAAGTGATCTTGAAGTGACCTAACTTTCCTAAGAAATAATTTGATGTTGACTTTAGCTTACTCCTTTAATGGATCTCTTTGACAGACAAAGGCAGTAGACATTTCTTGCATCAAAATAATAAACACATATATATGTTTAAGTAGTACGATATTAGCTTAGTTTATGTGCATATCGTTCGATCTAATGTGTGTTATCAGATATAAAGAAATACTACAGTATCGTCTAATAGACGAAACAACTACATCTTACATTAACTATTGTTGAAGTCATTCATATTATAAATGATGCATGATTCATTTTTTATGCTTTGTAGTTTTCAACATTTAATCAAAATCATAGGGCATTGGATTTTTCCTTAACACAGAAGTATAATATAAAGAACACCTTTTATTGAACATAAACTCCCAGCGAGAGAAGTTGTTCTCATATTCCAACTTCCTAACTTCTTTTTTACTTTGTCAATAACTAGCTTCCACGTTGCTTACTTCATTTGGCTAGCTCTAATAGGTTGTCCTAGCTAAGTGAAAGGAATAGAAAAAATTTCACAATTTCTCCTATTGACAGATTCATGATTTAACCAAAAAGCTCAAATATACTCCTTTTAAAGTTCACTCTTAAAGTTGAAGTGATTTCATAACATCTTAAAATAACCTTAATAATGATTATATGTTGTCATGCTTCACCCAGAAATATCATGTCATCAGTAAATTAAAGAATACCGATTCCTATTTTTTCTCATCCAACTTTATAACTTGAATACACTTTCCATAAAAATAACTTCTCTCATCAAACCATTTAGTCCCTCACCCATAAGGGTAAATATGAATGTAGTTAATGGATCTCCCTATTTGAATCCTCTCTTCATTTTAAATTCAACAATAGTACTCCCATTAACTAATACAAATATCGAGCTTGATTGCAAGCATTACTTTATCCATCCCACCCACTTCGAGTCAAAACTCATTCTAATTAACATATACATAAGAAATTCCCAATTCACACAATCATATACTTTCTCATAATCAATTCTAAACACTAAACAATCTTTTATGTTGTATCACTCTTGAACAACTCATTCTTTAAGCTATTCAAATTCACTTTTGTCCCCTCTTATGAGATGTTTTACATACTTAAAGAACACATTTTATCTGTAAATGTAATATTTCATAGGACATTGATGACACATATTTGTGTACATATTTATAGCTTTACTTTATATCAAAAACATTTTATAACTTTACTTTATATTAAAAATACTTTCGATATGTTTTATCTTCAATTTTTAAATAATTTTCTTTTAGTTCTAATAAATTGAACTCAATATACATAATTGGTTTAATTTTGTTTTTTTAACTAATAACATTTGTTTATTGTTTTGGCCATAACTTTTTATGTAAATTTTATTTTTAGTTGATTCTAGTTGCATTATATTCTAAATTTTTAGGAATTTAACATGAACGTATGGTTGATTGGGTTCAAATTTATTTTCTATAATTTTTGGAAGTTTAAAAAAGTTTATTGAATTTTTTTATAGAAACTCACACGAAGTTGACTTTCTTAGTTTTAGTTTAGACTTTTGTAATTGGATTTATGAACCTAATTAAAACCTTTAATTACTAGGCCTAGGTGTACAAGTGATTAAAGAGCTTATATGTATATACTAAATAAGCTCTAATTAAAGGGACAACATTCATTTTTGTAGTTTTATAGTTCTATATATTGTCTCTTCCTTTTCTTTTCACTCGAATTTTAGAATTGACTTTTCCTTTTCCTTCCTCTTTTTTTTTTTTTTCGTTGTTCCCCATCCATGTAGAACTAATTCTTGAAGTTCAATTCACAAAATCAATGATTTAACACTTCGAGTTTGTTTGTTTTTTCTCTCTAATTTCGGTTTGTGTTTTGTGATATTAACTTGTGTTTCTGATTTTATAAATTATAATAGAAAGATATTAAATTTTAATTTGATAATTGAATAAGATTATATTGATTTATACTGTCATTTGATTCATATGTTTGGTTCAATGACATTTTTTGATTGAATTAATTCATTGAACCGAATAATTGTTTAAACTTGGATCTTAGATAGATTAAGAGAAATTGTATGAATTTTGAACATGTGAATTTAGCTTTCATTTATAATTGTTTTTGTTTTTATCTATTTTCAATTTAGTATCATTCCAAAAATTCCCATATTAATTTAATTTATATAGGAATAATATTAAAGATTTAGTACAATATATATGTCTCATTTGATAACTGAACTAGGTTGTATTTTATATTATAAAAATTTATAAAAATATTTTGGTGTTTTGATTTCAAAACGACATTGAAAATCAAACATAAAATGTGCAATATACAAAATAAGACATTTTTCTTAATATTACATATAAAATATCAAAAAAGGCTAACAAGTTTATTGAAATTGTGAACAAATAAATAGGTAAATGAAAGAAAAGAAAAATGTGTTAAACAATATTTAATAAGTTGAAAAAAAAATTACTAACAAATTTGATTTGACATCTCAATGCAAATTGAATGGAGAGAAAGAAATCAATGTTATATTGTATAGGAAGTGAATTTAAGTTTAACCCATGCTCATAAAACTAGTTTATAAGGTGAAATTTGTATGTGATGTGGATTTCCAACATATTCCTCTCACGTCCATACATTGACTTCTCATGTGTGAGACTAGATACTTGTAGGTGGTTCAACAATGATCTACGGGTGATACGATAAATCCAACAAACATTGTTAGAATACTTTGATAGTATATTAGGAAGTGAGTTTAAATCTAACTCATTATCACAAAACCTGTTCATAAAGTGAGATTTATCTCCAGTTATATATTATAATTTTCTCTTATATCTCATTGTCAATGAGAAAACTACCATGAAAATCTATAAATAAGCCTTCAAGAAGAGAAAAGAAATCAAGAATTAAACAATTGATTGATGGAACAAAATAAAAACATGTTAAATCATGTTAAATAAATTAAAAGATAAAAAAAGTAAAATATCTAATTTGAAATCTCAACTTGGATTCAACAGAGAACAAGAAATGAATTGAAAGTAGGAATTGGTTAATGTTTCCTTCTTTGTGAATAACAAGTCTAATGAATAACCCTAAAATTGAACCTTGGGAAAGAACTTAGAGAAAAAAAGTTGAATTAAGAAATAAATCTACTGAAAAAAAAAAAAAAGCATACTAAACCATATTAAATATACTACAAGAAAATTATTAAATAAAAATCAATTTTAGAAACTATAATTAATTAATTGTTATATTCACTAAATTAGATATTATTTTAGAGACTAAAAAAATTTTGGTATCTAAATTAATTTATATTATTGATAAATAATTTCTAAATTCGTATTTAATTAGTTACCAATATTTTAACTACCATCTTTACAATCTAAATAATTAATAATTAATAAAATATCAATATAAAAATTATTTATTAATAATAAAAACTACTTTAGATATAAATAATTTTTTTAATCTCTAAAATAATATCTAATTTAGTCAATATATAAAAACTAATTTTTTATTTCTAAAATTAATTTTTATTTAATAATTTTTTAATATTAATAAATAAATAATTAAAAAAAATTAACAAACCCTCTAAGAAAAAGCGAGACTACAGAAAGAGAAAGTATTAAATAAAAGAATATGTAAATCAGAATAAGAAAGTACTACAAAGTATTAAAAAATAATAAAAATCCAAAAATTGAGTCCTTAATAAAAAATTAAGTAATATTATTGTTAATTTGTGGTTATTTCTCTCTTAGCAATTTTGAGGTTAATTATGTGAATGATAATATATTTTTTAGAATTTTTTGTAATAATTTTTTATTCATCATAATTATTATTTTTTAAATAATAAAAGAAACTGATTAGTGGCCTTGAATAATTAGTACAAACATAATAAATTTTGGCATATCGGTTTTACTCAAATAAAAGCATGCTAAATGATTATTTTGATGTTAATCTTACACGTGCTTCACTTTCTAATATGTAAAATTTTCTTGTCTTTCTCTTAACTCTTTTTCTGGGAAACTGGTTGCTCTTGTTATGTTTGAAAAATTGGAATGTTATTCAAATAGTACATGTGTATTTCAATACTTATATTCATTATAATGGAGAGACAAGAAAAGGACCATGATTAGTTCTCTTGATTAATTTTGTGTGATGGAGATCATCTTGAACTATTCAACTAATTGCATTATTGGAGGATGTTTACCATCATTGGTTTTCATAATTTATTAATCACAATATAAATATTCTAAAATAGTTAAGATATCATTTAACTAATGTTAATGTTATTAAAATAATAGTAGACCAAACTTAAAAATATTTTATTGAACAGATTACATTGAAATTCTTTTTATTTATGTAATATTGCACTCATTTTTTTCTTTATAATATTTAAAAAAATTATGAATAATGTCATTATACTCGAATATCTTATTATCTTAGAAAACTATCTTTTTATTGTAAAACTGTTACATCAACTTCACATTAGGTTATTTTCTCTATTTTATTTCTAACCAAATATGTGAATATCATTAGATGGCAAATTCCTGTCAAAAGCTTAGATGGAATATGGAATTGTGTAACATAGTATCACATCTTTAATTTTCACATAAATTGAAGGAGATAGGAACAAATAACAAAGATATAAAAGCTTGTAAACTAGCATAATGTCTTTTATATTGATTAAGTGTTTTTTTTTTCTTTTAAACTTAACTAAAGTATATTTTAAATCATTAAATATGTCAATATATGTGAGTAATTAATTTCAGTTATATATTATAAGAAAATCATTGATTAGAAACCAATTTTAGAAACTAAAAATAATTAGTTGCTATAGTGATCAAATTAGAGATCATTTTGGAGACTAAAACAATTTTTAGTTTTTAAATTAGTTTCTATTATTGTTAAATGGTTTCTAAATTGTTATCTAATTAACAACCAAAGTTTTAACTACCAATTATTTAGATTCTATATTTGGTAGCAAAAATTTTAGTAGCTAATTAGATACTAATTTAAAAATCATTTAACAATAATAGAAACTAATTTAGAAACAAAAAAAAAAATTAGTCTCCAAAATTGTCTCTAATTTGGTCACTATAGCAACTAATTATTTTTGGTCTATAAAATTGGTTTCTAATAAATGATTTTCTTGTAATGATAATAGATAATTAGAAATTCGCTACAATGTGAAACTTTGACTTAAATTTATAAAGTTAAATAGTTAAAAGGTTTTAAAATATAAAGATTTTCATGGCTTTAAGGAGGAATGGAAAATAGAAAAAAGAAGAAAGACTTTTCCAAAAAGAAGAAGAAAGACTTTTCCAAAAGAAATAAACTATGTATTTGTGTCATTCAACATGTATGCACAACAATAAACTTTTATACAAAGGACAGAGGAGAGAAGCACTTGGACTTCGTAACAGAGAAAACATAAAGAAAAATCTATAAGAAAACTTTAGGCCTAAAACGTAAATTGTGAAACCCTCATTCAAGCTGAAGTATGTATGCAAATAATTCCCAAAATTGTTGATAAGTTTCTAAATGTTGTCTCGCTCAAGGGCCTTTGTTAGAACATTTGCAGGTTGCTTCACAAATCGAATGGGTAGAAGATGGAATAGATTATTTTGAAGCCTTTCACGAATCACATGACAATCAATATCTATGTTTGGTTTGTTCGTGAAAGCTATTATTAAGAGTTATGTTCCTGTGATTGTGAGTTACAATTAGGGTATGCAGTGTTGGAGATGGTAATATGAAGATCTCTTAAAAGGAATGTTAACCATTGCAGCTCACAAGAAGTCGAGGTCTAGGTGCAATATTCTACTTCTGAGGATGATCTATTAAGAGTTATGTTCCTATGATTGTGAGTTACAATTAGGGTATGTAGTGTTGGAGATGGTAATATGAAGATCTCTTAAAAGGAATGTTAACCATTGCAGCTCACAAGAAGTTGAGGCCTAGGTGCAGTATTCTACTTCTGAGGATGATTTGGAAACTGTGTTTTGCTTCTTGGTTTTCCATGAAACCAAGGATTCTCCTAGGAAAATGAAGAAACCGGTGGTTGAGCGTCGAGTCAAGGAACATGATGTCCAACCAGAATCGCTAAAAGCTTTTAAAAGTAAGATAGAATTCTTTGAATAAAACAAACCTTGTGCAGGCACAACTTTTATGTAACATAGAACATGTTGAACAACACGATGGTGGTAGATCATAGGTTTATGAATGAATTAACCTAGATATAGAACTACAAAGCATATATTCGGTCTAATGTTTACCAGATATAGAAGATGTCCAATGAGTCTTATATAACTTGAAGGTTCATGAATTTCAATATCTTCAAACATGTTCTCTACCTTTTTATGCATGGGTGTGGCTACAGGTTTGGCACCCAACATCCCTATATCATCAAAGATCTCTAATGCATATTTCTTTTGACAAAGATGCATACCTTCTTGTGTTTGTGCTATCTCCAAGCTAAGAAAGTATTTCAATTTGCCTAGGTCTTTGATTTTGAATGTTGCACTCAACAAATTCTTGACAGAAGTTATCTCATTCAAATCATCACCAGTTAAAATTATATCATCTACGTAAACTAATAATACAACAAAAGATTTTTGTTTTTTTTTCGAATAAAGAGAAAATTATCAGCTTGAGATTGGATGAAACCTGTGGTCAAGAGATATGAAGCAAGTTTTTCGTACCACTGTCGAATGACTTGTTTCAAGTCATACAAGGACATAGTTAGATGGCAAACTTGGTTTGGCCTTGCACTGGTGACTCCCGGAGAAACTTCCATGTAAACTTCTTCAGTGAGGTCATCATGTAGGAATGTGTTATCCATATCTAGTTGTTCAAGATACCACTTTTTGACAACAACAATGGTAAGGATTATATGAATGGTTATCGATTTTTCTACTGGAGAGTATATTTTGATGAAATCAATCTCTTCTCTCTGTGTGTAGCCTTTTTCGCACTAACGCGCTTTGTACCTTTCAATATTTTCATTTGCTCTTCTTTTAATTTTATACACTCACTTGTACCCGATGGGAGTCTTGCCTTTTGGAAGATCCACCAACTTCCAAGTGTTGTTGATCTCAAGAGATTTAATTTCATCGCTCATGGTTGCTCTCCATTTAGCAGATTTAATGGCTTCCTCATAAGTGTGTGGTTCAGTTTGTAAGAATAGAGAAACATCGTAGTTAAAATGCTCATCAAATAAATTATTATATGATAAGATTGATTTGAGTGTGTACCTTGCTTTGTTAACATTTCTTACCCTTTGTGAAGATGTTAGCAACTGGTGATGACAATCTTCTAAGTACGTAGGGCTCCTTCGATCTCTTGTTGATCTTATGAGATTTTCAGTATCTCTTGTTTCAATATTTCTTCCTTCGTCTACATTGCCTTTGTGGTTACTGTCATATGGGAGGATGTCGTACATATGCTCCATGAAATTCTCATCATAGCCTAGCTTATTTCATTCACTTTTATCAATGACTTGACAAAAGTTTTATTCATAGAAAAGCACATTTCTGAAGACGAATATCTCTATGGTTTGTGTATCAATAACCGCATAGCCTTTTGTCCTGCTTTAAAACCAAAAAGATACAATATTTGGCCCTAGGATCTGGGTTTACTTCTGTTGTTTTCAAGAGTAGATGCAAAACACAAACATCCAAAGATACGAAGGTTACCTATATTAGGAACATCACACTTGAAAACTTGCACACGCACTTGACACTGCAAATGCACGTAGGTATGGGTCGTAAAGAATCTAACTCTTCCCATAATATTTTTGAATCAGTGTAATACTCAGAGATGTTCTTCTCTTCTTGCTTGATCGAGTTTATTTTTGAAGAATGTCAAATGTGAGAAAATGGTTGCTTTTGGAAAATCTTTCCTTCAAATCTTCCCATAATTCTCTTTCATTGTCAATATAAATGACGCTTTGAGCGATATGTGTGGCTAGACTTTGAGTTATCCAAGAAATGAAAATAACATTGCAGCATTATCATGCTTCATATTGTTTGCTTTTGCATGCCGGTTCTAGAATTTCTCCACTAACAAACTTGAACTTGTTCTTTGAGAACATAGCCCTTTTCATCACATGACTCGCGAATGATAGTTATTGCCATCAAGTTGAGGCGTGACCAACACCGCTCATGAATTTTCTTCAGGGTAAAGATAGTCGAGACTTGCTTGATCTTGTGAGGAATTTTTCCAAAAGAAATAAATTGTGTATTCCTATCATTCAGCATGTATACACAATTATAAATTATAAACAAATAAAAAATAAAAATATTAAACATGACTTTGAAAATCAACCATACTTTGTATAGAATGAAGAAATTTTTTAGTTATTTGAATTGAGATGAAAAATATGAAAATAAATTACAATAGTTAAGTTTTCTATCCATTAAAAACTTTGAAGAGAAAAAAAAAATGTATATTTAAATATTAAAAATTGAAGTTGACTTAACGACAGAGAATTTAAGTTTTTCAAACTGTTTCTAAAGTAGGAAAAACAAAAGTTTTATTTCAGTAGGCATTCAATTTAAACAGTAAAAATAAAATAAAAAGTCCCTTTTTCATGAATATAGTTAAGTACTGTTCTGGGTTTGTCAACATCCATACCCTGAATATGATGAAAAACAACATCTTTGCTTCTAACTCAGCGTAGAAGCAAACACTGTTAATATAACGAATCAAAATCACCTCGGTTTAACAAAAGTTAAATTAATTTTGTTGGTGAACTCTTTGAAACTATTTAAATTTGTCCTTCAACTTTTTCTTTCCTAATCGGTTTTAGAATTTGTACAACGCCGCTGAAATAGGTTTACAAAGTAAAATAAATATTGGAGGAATATTTTGATGGTATTGAATTTTTATGATGTTAAAATTTACTATAATCTCTGAAAACTACAAATATCAGCTATATTAATAATACTTAGGTATATTTTGTTTTGAATTTTGAAGTGTTTTATGAAATGTGAAAATTTGAAATGATTTAAAAGTAGTGAATCAGGCATTTTGTTTAGTAAGTACAATGGAGGTTGGAAGCAAATTTTAATAAAATTTGAAGAGGAAACAGGTAAGAGAGATTATTGACAGTTGTGCAGAATATTAAAAGGGTTGTTCCCTTTAACTCTCACTCACTGCCAGTCCATATGCCAGCCAGTTTGGAATATATGATTTTCTTTCCAAACTCCATTAAACACTTCTGTCACCACCTTCCTTTCACACACCTTCTCACTCAGATCTCTCCTTCACACACCAAATACCTCCTTTCACTTTTTCAATTTTTTTATCCAATAACCACTCACCCTTCACATTGTTCATCACCAACACCTACGACATTTTATCACTTGTTCCATCAAGATTGTTTCATCAGAAGATACCTGGGATCAAAGAGTTGATCGTCAACAACAATGCAAGACGCAATTGGGATTCCAGCTTGCTTCTCTTCTGCCTTGAAATCAAGTGATGATCACACGACCGTGACCCGTTCAGGCCAGAGCGTTCACATGTCCGTGTACAGAACAAAGATTGCTGATCACTGCCGCTTGATCACCATCACATGGTGCAAAAACTTGATGCTCCATGGCCTCTCAGTCGCAGTGGAAGGCCCGGAAGGAGAGGCACAATACAGCTGCAAGGTCGAGCTCAAACCGTGGTACTTTTGGAGAAAACAAGGTTCCAAGCGCTTCCTCGTACACGGTAACAAAGCTGTTGACGTTTTCTGGGACCTCAAGGCAGCGAAATTCAACGGCGAGACGGAACCAATTTCGGAGTACTACGTTGCCGTGGTGTGCGAGCAAGAGGTGGTGCTCCTGGTCGGTGATTTGAGAAAAGAAGCGTACAGAAGAACCGGGTGCCGACCAGCACTTATCGACCCGATTCTGGTTTCGAAAAAAGAGCACATATTTGGGAAGAGAAAGTTCTCAACAAGAGCGAAGTTTCACGAGAAGGGTAGGTGCCACGAGATCTCAATTGAGTGCAAGAACAAAAGCAACATTGGAGGGGAATCGGCATCAAGTGGGGTTGAAGTTCAGCCAGAGATGGAGATTAGATTGGACGGGCACGTGGTGATCCACGTGAAGCACTTGCAATGGAAGTTCAGAGGGAACGAGTCCATCCATCTGAACAAGATGAGAGTGGAAGTGTATTGGGATGTGCACGATTGGCTCTTTAGTCCTGGTTTGAAACACGCTTTGTTTATTTTTAAGCCTGTTTTATCATCCATGTCTGTGTCTATGTCTATGTCATCATCATCGCATTCAATTTCATCCTCTTCGCCACCTTTATCGTTGTCGTCCACATCCACACCATTATCCACTCAAACGGGGAGTTCTGGATCCTTGGAGGGGTTTAGTGTGAACGAGTCATCAGAATTTTGCTTGTTTCTATATGCTTGGAAGGTTGAGTAGTCAAAATAATGGTAATATTATTGTTTTTTCATATCATCAACCCAAAAGACTTCCAAGATTTGGAAAAGGTGTGGCAAAAAATGCAATGTTGATGAAGATTGAGATTGGTTTGAGAGTTGAAAGAGAGAGAGAGAGAGAAGGGTGGTGGGGCCAGAGAGAGGTTTAGGTACAGCTGGGGTTGAACAATTGTGCATAATGGACAAAATGGATTGAATCACAGACACATGCCCAATAATTCTGCATGCGTCCACGTCTATCTACATCTGTCATCTACTGCTTTGCAAATTCTCTCTCTTCACTCATCTTGAGAACAGAGCTATGTATATGTTTTAAATTATGGGGCGAAGCTGCACCTTATGTAAAGCTTAAGTATAACATAAATATAGCCAATGGATTATTCAACTCAATGTCTGTATTTACCCATGAAAACCCTTGCATGTGACTCACTTCCTGTCAACAATGGATGCTTGGTGATGCTGATATAGATGTGTACACCAATGCAGAACTTACTATCATTCTACTTATTCAATTCAAATTAGGGTTTTATTAAAATAATTACAAACTAATCTCTCAAATTATGATGAATATTTAAATGACATACTTCTTTTAACCATTATTTTTCTAAATGTATGAAGTTGAGATTGAATTTGACCATATTGAAAGTTATCTGTTAACTGTTAATTAATTAGGATAGTTTTTTTATTGAATAAAGGTTTAGTTTTGATAACAAATTATTGTTAAAGAATAAGTAGAACGGATTTGTAAATCCTTGATCTGATTTAGAAATTGGATTTCCATTATCGTCTGATTTATAAAAAAATAAATTAATCAATTCTTGAGAAAAATAGAAAATTCGAAAATATAAAATAGAAGAAAAAAAAATGGAATTAACTACTTATCTAGAAGAGCTATTGAGAAGGTGAGAAAGTTTAAGTGATAGGTGAGAGAAGAAGATGAGTTATAATGTCATCATTTAAATATGTATATGTGTGTGTTGTGAGAATTAAAAAGAAAAAAATTAACAGCAACAATATTATAAAATTTAGGATTAAACAATAAGCAGGTATATATAGACAAAGAAAATAATAAAATTATATTACTCATCTAAAATATCGAACACAAATATTTTATAAGAAAAATATTTAAAATCTAATTCCAAGCCTAAATTAGGGTTTTTTAATTTTTGGGATGGGATCAGTCTTGGAACATGGGTTGATTGTGATCCTAAATGATCTAAAGGGTTTCCATTTAAATGCTTGAGTTGATATGCATCCACAAACTTTTCCAGTGGCTTTTTTCCTTATGGTTGGTTGCTTTATTTTATAATATCTTTTTTCAAGTGCAATTTCACGTCTTCCAAAAATTTGATTTTCTTATAAATCCTTTGCTAAAGGGTAAGCTTATCATCATTATCAAATTGGTCATCAAATTTATGGCACTTCTTTTAATGTCTTTTATTATCTTGTTAAAATATCACCTAAATAATTTTCATGAGATATTAAAAAATTTTATGTAGTTTTTTCTTACAAAATGTCTCAAAGCAATCCAATTGACTTTCAATTTTGTCCTAACTTTGATTATCTTTTTAAAACCAGCATCTTGAAAAGCTAGATAAACTTACTTTTTGAGTTAATAACAATTGTTGTAACAAATTTGAAATCTTTTCAGCAACTAATGCTCATAGTTGCTCTTTTTGGGATGCTCTCCAATCATTTTTAGTTGATTTTGGAACTTATGGGGTGCTTTTCAGATATCACTCTCCATTGAAATTAGCCTCATTGCCAAGTTGCAACATTCTCATTTTTTTAATTAATATAATTTTTCACTTTAGAGATTATGTCCTGTACTCTACTTCTACAGTAGAATCTTAATGCTTTTTATTTTAACTCCATAAGATCACCTAGGGGTGAGAGATGCACACACATATTATATTTTCTTTCTCCAATAATCATAGCACGAAGTTGCTATTATTAAAGGGTTAATTTTACATATAAATCAAAACAAAAAAATAGGAGAGGTTATAGGGAGATGTTAGAGGTGAAGATCGGGTTGAGACGGTTTGACTCAAGTTAAGAATGTTGTTTTTGTATTTGGGTATAGATAGTCGTTTAACTTTTTTCGCGTTATTTGCTTTAAAACTATCAACATAAGTGGTTGGTTGAAGAAAGTAGGTGATTTTATATAAGGATTGAGTATTTCTAAAATACTTTTATTTATTTTATTTTATTTTATTTTATTAATAAAAAAATATATAAATCAATTATATAATATTAATTTATAAAAATAATATTTTTATCTACTTATATGACACAAGTTAATATAATTTGCAATTAGTATAAAAATTTTAACACATTTATTATATGATGAATTGGACATTTTGAGTAAGAGATTAGTTACCGGTAACCCAAGCCAATATTTAAATTATTGTTTGAAAAAAAGAGCTTATATTCAATGCACAGTAGTTGTAATATCTCAATAACCTTTTTAATGTTATTGGTTTTTCCACTAATCACTTTCACACCAAGATATTTTATTGAGTAAAAAAATTTGATGAGAGGAAGAGAGTTGGTGAGGGTTGCATGGTAATTTCGCTCTTACTAACCATTCTTGCTTACATTTGCATTGCTTCACAGTCACTGCTATAATATATATGCTATAAGTTGGAATTCAAAAGTCTATGCTATGAGACATTTAACTACATATCTCCACCTTTGCAACAAATTATTAAAAAGAGATTATTAAACAGTAAGTTTAAGATAAATTTATTGTGATAGTGATGTTTGCTCCAAAAAAAATGTTGTTGTTGGTTCCGAGAAAAACAATCCTAGTTAGAACTTGCAACCTGTGTCTCTCTAGAGGTCCAGTCATCATGATAGGTATGGACCACAGTGAAAGTGAGATTGGGGTAAGTTAGATCCCTTCAAAGGATGAAACATAGTGGTAACTTAATTCAACTAAGTTAATTCACATCTTTAGTAATCTTACCCTATCAGATGAAATTGGATTCATTGGTACCAAAGAAATTGAGGAACCTTATGTTGGTTAACTCGAAGACCACTTTCGGAAGCCCATTCTCCTTTATGGACCTCTCATACTTGACCCACCCAACACCGTTTTAGAGAGAGAAAAATATGGAGTGTATGGCTTCGGAGGTTCCAGATGGTTTTGATTTTTTTTTTTTTTTAATTTGGGAATGAACACAAACCCTATTAAATAAAACTTTAAATTTAATTTAATCTATAAAATCAGTTTTTGTAAGGTTTAATTTTTACTCACTTATATATTTTGAAATGTTTTTATTTTTAGTCGATGTGTGATTTCTAACTAACTCAAAAAATATGAAGTTTAACATGCAAATTACCGTATCAAATTCTTCAATAGTAAAAAAGGTTAATTTTATGATTACATAATTTTTTTTTGCAAAACTTTGTATTATCAAAGTCTACTTTTTTTCCAAAACTTTTGCATTATCAAAGTCAGTCATAACAATGAGAGTTATATAATTGATGTTAGATTATCATGTTGATTTTGTTCAAAATATGATTAATTTGAACATCTAAAAGCTTCAATTTTTATTTTAGTTAAATTTTCATGTGAGACCACTTTCTATAATAATATGATTGTTGATAAGGTTTCGAGATGAAGAATTGTATGAGCAAAATGAAGATGAATACTCTCTGCAACGAGGAGAATAAACACACAACACCGATAATCACACTCTGTAATACAAAGAAAGCAAACAAGAATGAAACCATAAAACAAAGAAAAGGGAAAGTAACGAAGAAAACGTAAAAGAAAATATTATGATACTGAATTCAGTGTTAAAAGCAATACAAGGGTGTGTAATATAAAAGAAAAAAAAGATGTAAATTGGGCCTAAGTACATGGTGGGTTACAAAAAGTAAAACGGCCCAAAACAAACCCAAAAGGGAAAATAAATTTTGTCACCCCCTCTCAAGCAGGGAATAAATATTTTTCATTCCCAGCTTGGACTTCAATTCAATAAGGATGGCAAGGGCAAGAGGCTTCGTGAAGATGTCAACAATTTATAGTGAGGAGAATATTGAAGTAATTTTAGAAGACCAACATTGATCTTTTCTCTAACAATGTAACAATCGATCTCTATGTGTTTGGTGCGCTCATGGAAGACCTAGTTTGAGGCAATCTGAATTACTTATTGGTTGTCATAGTAAAGAGTTGTTGGCTCAATGTATGGAATGCCTAGATCCTTAAGAATGTGGGTGAGCCATTGTATTTCACAAGTGGTGGTTGCAAGTGCTCTATACGCTATCTCAGACAAGTGATTCACCCAAAAAGAAGGAATAACTAGTTACTGATTTGCAAGTTTCAAAGAAAGTTGCCCAATTAAAATCATTGTATGAATAGAACTATTGCGGTGAAGGAAGATTCCAGAACTGGATTGCTCTTAAGATATCTTAGAAGATGAAAGACAACTTGTTGATGAGCTTTGGTTGGTGAAGAAAGGAACTGACACAAGTTGTTGACGTTGAAAGCTATATCAGGTCTAGTGTTGGTGAGGTAGATCAATCTTCTAATGAGTCTGCGGTAGGTTGAAAATTATGCCTCATTAAGATTGATACCCTTTGATGAAGTAAGCCGAGAAAAATGAGTCATTGAAGTTGGCATTGGGAAAAATTCTAACATTCCCATTTCATGAAGGAGGTCCAAGACGTACTTCCGTTGGCTAGTATGAAGACCACTGTTGTTTCAAGCCACTTCAAGGCCTAAGAAGTATGTGAGATCCCCCAGGTTCTTTATCTTGAAGGTACTTATCCAGTAGAGTGGTGATGTGAGTGATTTTCTTAATATCATTGTCAGTGAGTGCAAGATCATCAACATAGACAAGGATAACAATTATTTAAGTGTCATTACGATTACGATTTAAGAATAGGGAGTGATCAGCAGAAGATAAAAACATATTTACTTGAAAGAAGAAAAGCTGATAATTTAGCATAACATTGTCTGCCAACCTGGCGAAGTCCATAAAAAGGTTTTTGGAGTTTTCATACATGTCGAGGAGTAGGGAGAGAGAAAAACCAGGTGGTGGTTGCATATAGTCCTCTTTAAAGAGATCTCCATGTAAGAAAAGATTGTTAACATCTAGCTGTTTTAAAGACCAGTCATTTGCTACAGCAACTGCCACCAAGATTTGTAGGGTGGTTAATTTTGCAACTGGAGCTAAAGTGTCCAGAAAATCGAGTCCCTCTAGTTGCATATAGCCTTTGGCAATCAAACGTGTCTTGTAGCGATCAAGAGTCTCATCTGATTTATGTTTTACTTTATAAACCCATCAACAACCTCTAGTTTTCTTCCCTAGTGGAAGAAGAATGAGCTATCAGGTTTGGTTAACAGTAATAGTAGTAAGCTTTTCTTACCTTGCTTGCTTCTAGCAAGCATTTTTAGAAGCTTCATTATAGTTATGAGGCTCCGTATTGGAAGACATAGAAAGAAAAATATTTTTAAAAGCAATAGATAAAGATATATAAGGATAAATTTACTAATAAGATACTTAGTACTTACAGTGTTTGCATTGGTGAACTTAATTCGAAAGTCCTCTAAGTATGTTGGAGCTCTTCGTTGTCTATTGGATTTATCCCTTTTAATTTTTTATAAGGAGCAATATTTTGTACCAATAGAGTAAGAGTACAATTAATTAGAAAAGTAGCATGTCAAACAACAAAATCCCAAAACAGAGGAGGTAAATTTGCTTGAAAAAACAAAGCACGAAGTAATATTCAAAAGGTGTTGGTATTTTCTTTAAACTATGTCATTTTGCTCACATGTTTTAATACATGTGGTTTAGTGAATTATGCCTTTAGAAGAAAAAAAATCTTTCATAGCAAATTTAACTCCATTGTTTGTGCGGATAATTTTAACAGTAGTTTGAAATTGATTTTTAACATAAGTAATAAAACTAACATGATTTCTAACTTCAGATTTTGTATGTAAAAGAATAGTCTATGTACAATGAAAAAAATCATCAACAATGATTAAGAAATATTGAAAACCTTGCATAGAAGTTATAGAACATGGAACCCAAATGTCCATATGTATAAGATAAAAAATAGTAGCAATTTTAGAAGCACTTAAAGTAAAATGAAGTTTCTTATGTTTAGCCCCGATTATATATATCACACATATGCAGTTTGTTAGCAAAGATATAAGAGTATTGAGTTCTCAACACATTCAATCTTTCATTAGAAAGATGTCCTAGACTATAATGCCATAGATTAATGTCCTTAATAATGCAATTGACAAAAGGAACAAAATTGTGTGTAGCAATATTATTGGAAATAGCAGAATAAAAAATGTACAAGCCAACTTTTACACTTACTAAACCAATTTGCTCTTTGGTTAGGTTGTCCTCTATGACACAGTGGGTAGAAGAAAATTTAAATTGCAATTAAGAAGTAAAGAAAGTTTTGAAGTGGAAACAAGGTTGAAAGCAAACTGAGGGACATACAAAATATCAATTAGGTAAAATTTGTGATTAAAAGCCATAATTCTAGAATTTTTTGCATAAACATGATTACCATTAGGTAGATTAATAAGAACAAGTTTAATACTTTTATATGAAGTGAAATCAGATAAAACAATACACACATGATTAGTAGCTCCAAAATTAAGAATCCAATAATTTGCAATATGTTGTAAACTATTCAAAATAATTTTACTCGTTGAAGACTGCTTAAGTGTTTTGTGATTGGAATCTGCAAAGAGAGGTCCCACTTGATTTACTTGGACTGGATTTGTTGCACTACCACTACTATTTTGTCTAAACAAGTTAGACAAAATTTGGTACACTGGGGGATATTCGTGTTTTTTTGTAGCAAGTGTCAATAATATTACCATTTTTGTTACAGTATGTGCACAATTTTCTATTGATATTGGTCTTGTAAGTCTTATTTTCTTGATTAGGAAAACTAATCTTCCTAAAATAGGCATTCTCAGTATGACCATATTTACTATAGAGTACTGAGCATACACCCTCCTCCCCCTGACCATCATAGTTCTTTTTGTTGGACAATTGGCAGCTATGTGTCCAAAACTTAAACATTTTGAAACATTTTCTATTTGAGGTTTTGGTGGGTGACTTAGGGGTAGAGGTGGAAGGGTTTTCTTTAGAAACTCTATGGTGGGAAGTGGTTTCTTTTGAGAAATTGGAAGGATAAGTTTTTGTAGAAATTTTGTTTTTATCCTTCCATGAAGATTTGTAGAAGCCATCATTATGAGCATTTTTTAAAGATGTTTTCTTCAAAACTTGTGATTCCACCTTGATGGCTAGGTGAACCAATTTCTCTAAAGAAGAGTACTCATATAATTCTATAATATCTTGAATTTCTATCCTTAAGCCACTTACCAACCTAGCTATTTTTGACTCCTCACTATCATGCATATTAATCTTAGTCAAAGTAGTTTCCAAGTCTTTAAAATATTCATTTATCATTTTAGGTCCTTGCTGAAGCTGTTGAAGCCTCAACAAGAGTTCCTTCCTATAATGAGGAGGAACAAACTGCATGTGCATGTATTCTTTCAAATCATACCAAGAGACCACGACTAGTCTCTTGTTCACAACTTGATGCCACCATTGCATGGCATAGTCTAAAAATTCTAGGGAAGCTAACTTAACTTTTTGGTCCTCTTCGATCTCATACACATTAAAAATTTGTTCTACCTTAGCTTCTCATCCTGAGTACAAATTAGGATCACTTTCCCCACTAAAACTAGGTAAATTTACAAAAGGAAAAGAAGTATTTGGTGGTTGGTGTTGGTGGCGCCTAGATCCCACATTTTGCATTCTCCAATCTTCTTCTTCTTTTTCACTTCCATAATGCATATGGTACCTTGTAGCTCGTCTAGGTTCTCGCCTCCTTTCTCTAACTAGTCTCTCTTGAGTATCCTCTAACCTTTGCATTCTTTCCACTAGTATTTCCTCTTCCTTGTTGGCTAAACTCCTCTTGACATCTGCAATCTCCCCCAAAAGATGTGTTTTTTGAGGGGATTGTGGCTTTGAAGACTCTCTCGAAGACAAATGAGCCATGATTTTGCACAAAAGAAAGCAAAAAATTAGTGAAAAACAATAATTTAATGCACTCACTCACGTGTATCACTCGGCTATCTGGTAAAGGATGGAAAAAAATTAAGTTCACTCAAGAAGGTTTTTTTTATCAACACTCTAAAAGGCCTACACTTGGTAGCAACACTTCAAATGAAAGTGGTCAAAGATCTTATCACTTGTCCATACAAAGAGTCCCCAACAAAACTTAAGAGAACAAAAAAAAAAATTGAAGACAAGCAAGAAAAGTTGAAAGAGAGAAAGCTAAATCAAAATGGAAGTATGATGATGACAAAACTTAAACAAGACAAATAAGAAAAACACTTATGAAGACTCAAAGAAACTTACTTAAACTTTTAAACTATGAAGGATAATTTTCTTAGAGATTGCAAATGAAAGAAGGATAAAATTCCACAAATGTGAAAATAATTTGCCTCATAAAAAGAATCCTCTTAGCACTTTAAACTTGAAACGTGAATTTCATTCAATTTTTTTTTGTATTTGTTTTTTGTTTTATGGATTTAAAATGTCCACATTCTTGACATGCATATTTTTCATTCACTTTCAATTTTCATAAATAGGTTGGGATTCAATTCATATGATCACTAGAATTCTTTGTTTAGAACTAAGTCAACTACCACTTAAACAAACTCTAATTACTTTTAGTTCTTCACAATTAAAAGCAAAATAAGCATAATGGATTTAAAAACTCCTAGAACACTAAGAACATAAGACTAAAGCAAAAAAGGTAAGGTAAAAAAATTGACTCAAAATAATTCAAAAGCAAAATTTAATTTTCTTAATGAATAGGCGGAATTATAAATTACAAGAATTTAAAGGCGGAACTAAAAGGTACTTAAAGATAAAAGTGATAATTGAAACGTGTTGGATTTTAAAGGCAGAAATCAACTCAGAAAAGATAAACACAATTTAAAACCGTGCTCTGAATACCACATGATGTGAGTTGAATTTAGGATTGCACATCTTTATGGGTTGCACTTTGTTTATGGTTTTTGATTTAGCAATTATGGTAATAGGCTCAAAGAAGAATTTCACTAGACATGAACTTAACCAAGTGATTAAGTAAGTGAATGTTCTCTTCTAGAGAGAAAAAGAAAAAACACAATTTATATGGTGAAGATGATGAATTGAGGAATTTAGAACATAAGATAGAAATGGTAAGATGATGACCAAATGAAGAAAAAGAGGAAAGAGCACAAATGGAAGACAATGGCGTAAAAGATGAAAGGAAAAGATGAAGAGATAAGAGATGCTTATTGATGATGAAAGGAAGAACACGCCACTTGGAGTGGTGGAAGACTCCAAAATGAATGGTGAAGAGCCGCCACTTGAGGTGCACTATACTCAAGATAAGACCCAAGAACTTTAGGAGAACAAAGCTCACTAAACACTCAAGTAGAGTTTTTTTTCTATTCAATTTCAAGTGTCAAAGCACATGAGGCAAGACACCCTTTATATAGGAGAGAGTGACTTAGGGAGCAAGAGTGAGAGGGGTAGGGGTGTCATTTGTGAGAAACCTTCTAGAAGGTAGGTCAAAAAAAAACCCTAAACCTAGGTGCACATGTCATGAACAATTTACTAAACACCCTACTCTAGTTTATTCTTCTATTTGAACCTCCAAAGTGAGTCCAATTTATGCTAAGTACACCCCATATTATGTTATATACATCCTAATCTACTGAAATTAAAAATAAAGAGATTAGTTGGTGCTCAACTCCTATCATGTAGGCTCTGCTCCTGGTGGTCCTCTGAGAAATGATAAGCTCTGAGACACTAGCTATGGAGTGATCCTGACCTAGCCTTGTGTCTTGTGTCATGGTCCTAGTCATCATTCTAGAAGGTTGGGCTAGCTCAATGGGTTCTCTATCTCTCAGGGCTTCATCATTAGGTTAAGACCTCTTGCACAATGTCACCAACGTTAATGAAGTGTTCTATGTTGAGTGGAATAGTCATTTTTAGTTCTCTTGAGATTGGTTGTCATGACAGTGTTCACAACCATGGTAAGGTTGAGGTTTCTTGCTTGAGAAACTTTAGCAAAAGGTTTAGAAAAAGTGTAATAGTCTCTCTACTTGGATGTGTCTTTTATAGTTGGAGAGAAGAACCATTTTGACTTGATTTGAACTTTGGGCTTCCACCCATTCGACACTATTGATAGACCTTAGTGAAATTGTTTGCATTTTTAACTTAAAACGCACATGTGCAATGCATGTGTGCATGATAGAAGGTTTGATAATAAGTCATAAGGTACAATATATAGATGATGCATCTTTCCTTGCATACATTTATATTTATAGCCCATGCATTTTTGTAATTAATTGTTCTCTTAAAGGACATGCCTAGAAGTTTAGTTTCACAAACTATTATATCTTCTAATAGGAGTTTTGTAAATATATCAAGAAGTTTATTTTATACAACTACAAATTGTATATCCATAATCCTCTTTTTTAAACATGATTTCTTTAAAAATGATGTTAAATCTCAATATGCTATATACCTGTGAATGCAATAAGCTTTTTGAAACACTAATAAGAATATTATTATCATTGAATACAAAAATAATATTGTCATAAACTGTATAGTCCTCTGGTTAGTTCTTAATCCTTACTTATTAAAAACAAAGTAGTTATTAAGATCTATATGTTCTAAAAATGTTAAAAAAATATACTCATATAATTAACAATTATAAATTATTTGTGTAATAACATTAATTTTGTATTCTTATAATCAAATATTTAATCATATATTTATGTTATTTTTAAAATTCATTTTGACAATGTTTATATAAGAGATTTAGATAGAATGGCTGAATATTTTATCCTTAAAATATAGTAATTAAAAATACCAATTTTAAAATTGAAAAACCAAAATTTAAATTTATGTAAAATTAGAAGCTAAAATCATATCAAATTAGAAATTTATTTATTATAACTTTACATAAAAAAATTATTTAATGCGTAAGTCTTGAGAGTTGAAGCTTAGACCATTGCATTTTGTACTCCCATATATTAATGTTGCATCTCATAAAAATTGAATTGTCAATTTTATCATTCAGAAATATATATTTTGGATCACGCATTTTAAAATATATTTATGGATTTATAAATTCAGAAGTACATTCCAAAATATATTAATACATTTTAGATTATACATTCTGAAATATATTTTCAGAATAAACATTCCAAAATAATTTTTGGATTTAGAAATACAATTTAGAATGTGTCACTTTTCAGGATGTATTTTCATATCCAAAATTGTATTATAAAATATACACAACTTCAAAATAGGTTATGCAATTTAGAAAGATCACCCAATCTAAAATATGGTTATTTTATAAATCTGAACTGGAAATATTTTTTATATTTTGCCACCTTCATTGGGGTGCAACTTCAAACAATAAGGGTGCAGAATGCAATGGCGTGTAGCTTAAGAGTCATACTGAAACCAAAGTTCCAGAGTGAGTTTTACGCGCAATTTTTCAAAGGAAACTTTGGGCCCTTTTAATCCAAGCAACGGAGAAATGAAAAACCCAATAATATATAACAAAATAAAATAAATAATATAAAAAATCTAAATTTTCTTTAACGTCCATTAATTGGTCGATTAGTGTACTCAATTTAGTCATCAAATGAAACAAAATAGAAAAAAAAATATTTAATTAGGAAAAATATATTTTTTTTAATTATGAAAATGTTACAGTATTTTCATTCTCTTCTAAACGTCAACAATGGTACAAATCAAATAAAACTAGTTTCTGTCCAAAAATAAATAAAACTAGTTTCAACATGGATCATTTGATCTTACTGCCTTTTACCTTAAGTGTTACCAAAAATGTAAAAGTATCCTTTTATTTCCAACTTCAAATACTAACTTCCCTGTAGGTTGGACCAGAACCAGATCATAGGTACTTTATCAATTATTAATAAAAAGATAATAGGCATTTTTTATTAACAGGAACACATCCTGTCATACAAATTAACTTAGGGGGCCAAAAGTCATGTCTGTACTTTCCATTCTGTCAGTTCCGACTAGTGATATCCTGTCGTCGTAGACATCAATATATCCAAATGCATTGGTACCAGGAGGACATTCCAAAGCAGCTTCAAAAACTCTATGGTGTATCCCATGAGAGTCAATGGAGTATCCCCCTTTATGATCATGCCCTGCAAGACAGGCCTTAACGCAATTGTATCTGTGTATCAAATTCATTACCTCATCATAATTCCACAACAGTGTCGCTTTACTTGCCGCACCAGGATCTAGAGGCAAATGGCAGCAGACAATCACCTTCTGTTTCAATTTTGTTGCATCCAGGAGAACACCATCTAACCATTCCATCTGTTCCTTTCCAAGAGCTCCATTAAACATGACAAACCTTCTTTCAGGCCCCTCCAAATTATCTGGACTGTTCTTATCTTCATTTGGATTCTTCTCACTTAGGATTTTCATGGCCTCCAATGCTTTTGGATGATCTTGTGGCCAACCAATGGCACTGATGTCATAGGCATCCAGAACTACAAATCTATATTCAGGCACTGGTGAGAAATCATAGTATGCACGGCCATCAAGAGTTTGGATCTTCAGTAATGGAAGCAACTTACTGCGAGGGAGATTGTATAGGCAGTGATTGCCAATCATATGATACACTGGTCCCCCCTTGAACATCTCAAATTCGTCCACAACTTTTCGTACACTGTCAAGAGATTGATCTTTGGGACAAAACCCATCAACAATATCTCCAAAATTGATCACAAACATGTGCTTCTGATAAGTGTTCCATTCTTTAACTGCTCTCTGCAACACAAGAATACTGTGCCTATAATACCGTGGAACACCAAGGAATGAGCGACCATCAGAAATGTCAGCATATTGGACATCAGAAATCAATCCAAAAGAAAAACGTGGTTGCGTAGTAGCTAGTCCATTAGAAGAAACCATGGCGTCTCTCCCTATATGCCCCTATCACACATTAAACATTTATAAAGTCAACAAAGCAGAACTTTCCACGAGCAATAGGATCTAAAATTATACAAATAGGAACCAGCCATCTCATTCTCCACTTCAGCAACCATTCAGAGAATCAGAAGGTAAAGAATACATATCACAAACAAAAACAAGCAAAATGTTGAGTTGCTAACAGCGTGTGTTCAAATTATCTGCTCCTAATATTTTCTTATCAAAGTAGTTTTATCCTCCTCTCACTTGTATAACAGTCTTCATGTGGTCAAGTTCATCAATCCAAGATTAGAAAATGCAGTTTCCATTCCTCATCTTACATTAACATATGTTAAGACCAGTATTTATTATAAAGTAAAACTTTCGGGAATGAATTTCCAGTCATGCGCGAGGACAGAATAACTAACAAGCACGTGAAAATCATAGGCAGTTGGTAAATGAAGAAATAACCTCACTCCAGCTCTAACGGTATGTTTGAATGCACTCATTCAGTGTTGAAGGTAAATTGTGAGCCGAGAAAGTTGGTGCACTGTTCGTATATGGAATAGCTGATTAGCGAAAATCTACATGGAAAGAAAGGGAAGGATGGGAGAATGTGCCCCTCCCACATGTGAGGTGAGGAAATGAGAGAAATTGGATGGTGGGTTAGGGAGTTTATCCCTTTTCTCCTGCATGGGAAGAATTTTTGCAATAATTTGCACGTTTTGGGTGCGAAATGTGCAGACTGAGTCCCATAACAAATTGTGGTTCCTTGCCTAATCTATTATTATTATGGTGTTGGACATAATCTATTATGGGAATCGAAATAGTTCAGGCATAAACCCTTACAAATTGCACATTTTGTACAAAAGCTTGTGACTGCATTGTTGAATTAACTAATAGTGTGTGAGTCTGTGAAAGAAACTTCATTGAAGTTTTATTTCTCATGTCATACAAATCCAAATTTTATGCAATATTTATAGAGCCAGCAGACCTGAGAAAATATGCTGATCCTGATACTTCAAACAGACAAGTTTCCCTTTAGTCTAAATTCACTATATCATTAAGAATACTTTGTACTATTTAGTTTTCATTCTTTCCAATGCCTTTAATTATTCCATTTATTATGAGTTGACAAGGAAAATACTAAATCTCCAGTAATGGAAGGGCTTGATGCTTTGATGGCAGTATGCAATTTTTTTGTCTCACTTAGTCTTTAGCAATTAAATCATATTAATACTGTTGATAATTTTTTTTAATGTTTTTTTCTTTTTTTCTTTTTTCAGAAAAGAAAGAGATTGATAATACCTTCCTAACCTGATGTATATGGTGAGAGACATCATTTTTTTTCTTCATGACCATTTTATTGTTTAATTAATATTCATCGTATTATTTTACTGATCAACCTCAGTCTTCGTTACTTAATTCGTGTGCTGCTCCAAAATCTCAGAAGAAGGTGAGTCCCCACCAATGTCCATTTTGTCAGCAATAAGTAGTTTGCTTCTTAAAAGAATGTAGAGAATGAAAAGTCACTTTAGTTGTACAGATGAACAATCAGTATGTAAAAACGTCCCAAAGTTGGTTTATTCATGTGAAGATAATGAGTTAGTGATAATTAATTTTATGGTGCAGAAATTAAAAGACACTTTTAAATTAGTGAATGTTTGGATTATTAAGAGATGATACATTCAGAATTGATGGCGATTCTTCTTTTAAGAGAGATACTTGATCTAATTACATGTTCTATCTCTCTAGAATAATCTCAAATGGAAATTAGACTAATGGTAACAGTGCCAACCATGCAAACAGAGACCACAAAATTGCGCCATGCCCATACCAATTTAAAAATCAACTGAATTTAACATATTAAACTAAACTCCCATAAAAAATTTAACTTAATTATTTTATAACTTCAGATTTTTAAACTGAACTACAAGAAAATAATTTAGTTAACTATTCCAGGAATTAAGCAACTTAATAATATAAACTAAAGAGAACACGTTATGTAGTTTTAAATAACGATTTTTCAATTAAGCAACGTACTTTCAAAAACAGATTTCTCAACTAAACAAAGTAGTTTTAAAAACAAATTCATAAAATAGATCATCAAAAAGTTTTGTCCAGATTTTAAAAAGGTATGTAAGTGAAAAGGCAAGTCTAGTATATACTTTCAGAATTGGAGAAAAAGTATAAATTAATCGCAACCTCTTTAGGTTTTGCAAACTTTAAAAACTAGAAAAAAAAAAAACTGGTTTTAGCCCTGTAAATAGAATAAAAACAGATTCAAGTGTTTATAGCTGCTTTTGAACGGTCAGAAACCAATTAAGGGATTTAAAACGTCTTAAACTGTGATATTTTAAGAACTTCATGGCAAAATATGAAATGCATCTCATCTAAACTATTTAGCATTTTAAATTCTACTTTTCATCAATTAAATTCTTATATTAGTCCATTTTATGGGCTTCTCACACTTTAAAACCAGTTCACATTCACTCACATGTAAAATAAAGGGTTCTACACTAGTTTAATCTGGTTCAGGGTCATTCAAAGATTATGCAGACATAACATCACAATGCACACAGTCCAGAGAAACATAAATTTTTTTAGGTACAAATGAACCCCACAATGCTATTCCCTCCGCCCCAACCTTCCTTGGCTTGCCCCACCTGATGCATTTCATTTCAGAAATTTCAAAGCAACAAAGGTTTTATCCAATTCCAAAACCAAATAAACAAAACAAATTCTAATAAGAGATCAAGCAGCGATAGTAAAATTGCAGTCTAAGACTTGGAACAAAATCATTGTTAAAGCAAATGAACAAAATAATCCAACATGAAAGGTTACCTCGATTGAGAGCTTCAAAGTAGTTTCATAGGGTTTCGGAAGACGGTGTCCACAGGTGCATCAGCGGGACTGAGAGTTTATAGCTTCAGAGCTTCATACGAGTTCGTTGGCATCAGACAAGGGCTTCATTGGAAATATGACTAGAACATGCGATTAGGGCTACGAGAAAATGAGGATCTGAAGAAAACGGGATTAGAGGGACGTACAGGTTAAGTGGTTGTTGAAAACGGAGAAGCTGCAAAACGCGAGACGCCAACGCCAATAGAATTGAGGCTGTTCAGGCTTAGTTGTCCCACTTACAGAACTGGCGGTACGCTATCATTATACAATAAATAATAAATAAGCACGTTAGAACAATTACAACTCTCTTATGCTCCGTCCAACATGCTTACCTACTTCCACACACAATTCTAAAATTATTATAGAAACTGAAAAAATATTATAAGATAATCATAATTTGCCCTGTAAATTCCACAAAAAAGTGTTACTCCATATACGTGATAAAAAGTCGATTTAATTAAATATTTCTTTCACAAATTTATTTGATTTTATTTTTCTTGATGAATTTTAATTAGACAATTTGAAGCTTTAGACCAAATGTTAGAAGAACTAATAACTTACTAGTTTGTCAATAAGTATTAGGTGATATTAAAAATGTACTAGAGAAAGTTCAAAAAGTATTAGATAAAGTCGATACATATTAATCTTGTCGATAAATATTTGTTTTGTTGAGAAGTATTGAATCAAAAAGTACTGGTGTTATCAGTTATTAAAGGCTTATTAGTATCTTTGCAGATACTCCACTTACAAGACTGAGACCATGAGATTGAGAAGTGATCGTGAATCAAAGACTTCGAGATACAAAGATTAATCAACAAAGAATGTGTTATCTTATGAAGGTTATCTTGACCTTGTAAGAATATTTTGGCACCCACCATGGAATCGAGTAGAACTTCGGCAAAAGGACCACATGGTTACCACATGCAAAATGACAAGAAACAAAAGATTTGTCCTATAAGAAGGACAAGAGAATCATGTATACCAAATCGCACTAGCAAAACTCTAAAAGGAATTATATAGACCATGAAGAGAAACAACATTGAGGAAATGGATACCTTAAAAGTTGAAAATGCTCGTATGAAGCGAAAACTGGAAGGTAGCAGTACCCTATTGCTAGATCCCAAACCGAATCAAGGAAAACTTGTCAAATCTTGTCGTCCATTCCTTTCAAGAACCCATGGAGTCGACAACTATCAAATTATGAAAAATTGTCCATGCACCTCTGCTCATACGACATTTGGTGCATCATTCTATCGACACCCCTCACATAAGGGATCATGGAGACATCCCTTCCAGCCAATGGGAAGAATCACACCTTAGACAAGTACAATGGCATGACGAATCTAGACAAGCAGGTTGACATCTACGTCACTCATGTTAGCCTGTAAACTTTGGAAGACACAATTCTATATAGAGTTTTCCCAAAAATTGTCAGGTTGAATTGTTCATACTGAAGTAGGATTAAGAGGATCTGAACAAGTATAACATTTTTGTGCTTTATTTCTTGCTTTCTCTATTCTTTATTGTATTACACTATTTTCTTGTATCAATTAAGATTCCAATTAAAGGTGCATTATAGTTTTCAGTCTTGAAAGTTTTGAAAAAGAATTTCAAGAAGGTGAAAGTTTTCTGAAAAAGTTTATAAAACTAATTTACCCCTTAGATCATGGTCGTCACACTTCCACCCATGCAGAAGTATCCTAATATTGAGAAGTAATATTGATCATCTAACCTATATGCACACTTGAAGGCATGCATGACTTAGACCAATCTTTTCTTTGATAATTTGGTCGTACATCGTAGAATCTTTCCGAACATAATGAATAATTATGCAATGATATTATTCCTTGTCTAGGAATTCGATAGACTCATTTTAAACATTGTGCTATGTTCACATATGGTTTGCAACTGTTAGAGCAAAGTACAATAAACCCTATCTTTAGTTTGTTATGTGGTTAACAACAAATTATAAAACAGAATTTTCTAAGCATCAAGTTTCGATAGACACAAGAACTTCATCTTGTTGTAAAAGAGATTGAGACTAAGCCAAACCAAGAAGGGATGAATTGATTTTGAAAACTTCTTGAAAAGATTATACCCTTATTAAACTATTTTTAAAATCAAGTATATTTAGAAAACCTGAATGCAATTAATTAAGGAATCAAGATTGATGAAGATAGCAAATAGAAAAACAATACAACAAAAGCACTATGTAAAAAATAGACAAAGTATGAAAAAGATTACACAAGATTTATGCTAATTCAGATTACAACAGATCTTACATCTAGTCTTAATTATTTAACCTTAGAATAACTTAAATCTATTATCCTAATATGTCTATTACAAGCACTCAAAGCATGTGAAACATGTACAAAATAAGAAACACAAACAAATCAACTCCCAAATACTATCCGGAGGATATGTTCAACTATTGAATTACATCCAGAGGAAAACAACAAACACTCTTGAAAAATCTCGAAGCACACAAACTAGGATTAGCCCAGTTTCACAATGATGAAAAGAAATACCAGATGCACAACAAAAACAATCACAAGATGGATTCAATATAAGTACACAACATTTATAACACATTGACAAACTTAGAGAGATTTGAAGGATTTCTCGAAAATTCTTAAATGAACTCTTGGAGTAAATAAAGTTGGCTCAGTTTTATCTCTAAAAAAATTATTAATCAAGCTTTGTAAATTTTGATATTTTGTTGTGCAGAATGAATTAAGGATTCAATTTATAGAAGTTTTGAAAAATTGTTTAAAAACTTATTTTGATACATTTAATCAATTATTCTCAAAAGAAAATGATTTTCAAATAAATAAGTAATCTATTTTAATCTATTATATTCTCAATTAATCGTTTATTTTGTTCTTCAACGTTAAGGGAAGAATTCAAGAACGTTTTTAATTGATTATTTAAATGTCTTAATCGATTATTTTTATAGATCATCTAAAAGCATACATGTTTGTTCTCTGTTATAATTCATTATCAAAACTAATAATTGATTATCCTTTTTTTGGAAACATATCAATAACAAATTAGTCAATTACACAAAACCTTAATTGATTAAAATAAATTTTAAAAAATCAACATAATTTAACCTTTTAAAAACAACTTTTATCATTGAGGTTAAGATTAGGTTTATATTAAACTAAAATTGTTGTGATTACCTCATGTGCAAGACTCACAAACAGATGGAATGATACTTATAGCAAGAAATACAAGTTTAGCGTCACCATTTTCAAACATCATTACCAAAAAAAATTCTTTAAGACTTGACTTTACTCTTCAAGTCCAACATGTCTCGTTGAACAAAAGCAATTGTTTTGCTTATTTACTTCATCCGATAAGTTTTTGCTTGGATAAATGATATGTGTATTTCGCCTGATAAGCTTTTAACAGACACAAACATGATTACATCGTTTGATAAGCTTTTGATGGACACAAGTGTGCTTACTTTGTTTGATAAGTTTTTGTTTTGACAGATAATAAGTGTACTTCATCTGATAGAGACAAGCCTAAAGTATCTTGAAACACTTCATGGTACATGTTGAATATTCATAAATTTTTATTTCATGCTTATAGAGAATGTTCATTTTTTACAAGAGGATTTCACATTGAAGTATCTACATCAGGATCTCTAAAAGAACACACCTAAATTTTCTTTAGTCAAACAACTTTTCTGAAAAGGCAAAATGTCAATCCTAGAAGGTAGTCAGTCGCATTAGGCTCCACGCTTTACTCTAGTTTGGAAAAAACTACCTGACCTAGGCTTGATAGGTGATATAGTGTATTAGAAAGTTACATAAAGAAGCAACACACATTTAATGTTGCATGAAGCACATTTAATGCATCTACGAGTTTAAACATGGATAGACAGAAGACGAAGAAAAAGAACAACGCAAGATCTCACAACTACTCTTAAACAATTTTCAACGACTCTTTTATTTTCAACACCTATATAAAGAAGATCTTGTGAAGAAGAAAGATTGATGACACTCATGCAAAAAATTTTAATGCTCTTGTGTTTTCAAGAAATCCCTTGATATTTTAGATCACACTTCTTTTTTTAATAAAGTGTCTAGCCAAAAGTGGTTGGACCCAAAGAATACTCAGTTGTTTAGCAAGGAATGACTATGTTCCAAAGAATACTCGATCTCATCCAAGAGTGATTGTTCTCTAAAGAATACTAAGTCTTATCCAAGATTGACTATGTTCCAAATAATACTTGATCTTAGTTCCGAGTGCTTATGTTGCAAACAATACTTTGTGTTTAGCCAAGAGTGATTGAGTCCAAATAATACTCAGTGTTTAACCAGAAGTGGATAGGTCCAATAATATTTGTCTTGTATCTTGCAGCGTTAGACTGTGTTAGTGGAACTTGATCGTGTTGCTCAAAAAATGAATGTAGTATGGGTTTTCAGATAAACCAATGTAAGAATATCATGTAAATCTCTTTCAACTCTTATATTTTTACATTGCATGCTATTAATATGCAACCAGACTATGAAAGAGTGTTTTGTGAAAACATGCTTGAAAAATATTTTAGAGTGTGAAGTTGCATTTGACAAATTTTCACATGTGATTCTTAAGAAAACTTATCTAATAGTGCATTTGTTGATAATGTTAATTTTCACCATTATTATTAGTCATTTTACATTAAAAACCAACTCTTTTTTAGCTTTTAACTTACTTAGTCCCCCTTTTGATCTTATTTTGTAAATAGTTAGATATTGATTACTCTCATCTAATTATACCACTAATTCCCATTGTTTGTTGTTTAGCGACTGAACAAGAAACCATTGAGTCTAGCCAAGTAAGAGGAAAATCCATGGAAATGTAGAAGGAAGGTCAAATATGAGAACTCTAAAAGATAACTTGCTTAAGAGCCACCTGGTTCATGTTCATCCCCATAAAATCAAAGAGGATTTTTTGTTACTAAAGATTAGCACTACTCATATCGCGCTAAGTGCCACACGACTTGTATTTAGCGTCACTTGATACATTTGTTGTTTTTGCATGCATGCGTCCAGTGTGGAATATCTACCATTAGGAGCCAATTTTGATAACATGACACCTTTGGCTTATTTCTTTTTCCTAAGAAAAAAGATTCTCGCTAGTTTTTTAAGATGGGATGCATTTTGGGGAGACTTGTGGGTGGTTATGGTTTCCATGAAGTCCTCCATTCTCCTTCTTCGTTTTCCATCTTCCTCCATAGTTTATCTTTACTTTTTAGGCTCTTCATGACAATGAAGAGTTAAACCCATGATAGGGTTAGATGTAAGCAATTAAACTCTCATGTAATTGGTACTATTTATATGTTTGTGTCTTTCTATTCAATGTTAGTATTTTGTTTCTATGCTTAATGCTTGTTGTGGTGTGATCATCCATAGCTTGATATTTGATTCATTGTGTATTGGAAAATATCTTTTGTTATCTAAAACCAAAACAAAATACCAAATGACTCATTAGTCGTCTTAAACCCTTGTTATGAATGCAAATTTGCTTATTAAGTGCTCAAGGAATTAACTTTTAATAAAGAAACTTAGTTCATTCTACTAAGAGATTAGGGTTTAAGTAACTTGTGGATTGACTTTAGCATTAAATTGGAGAGCAGTTGAGTGATTATATGCATGGGAGTGAGGTTTGACGAAGTCTACCCCTAACAAGAACTCATCATATCAATTGTTATCTATATTGCTTTCTAAGTGTTCGATAAACCATTTATGAAATATTATTTTGTCTAAATTAATTATCATTTGCAATTATTGTTGTGTATTGCAAAAGTCTTTTGGAAGAATGATAATTACTTACTATTTAGTACACTTGTTATTGAACAAATCATCCTAACATCTCAAAACTTTGCAAAATATTTTGAAAATCTTAAATATACAATTCAACCCTGTCTTCTTGTATATTTCATTTGTTTTCACAGTTGGTATCAGAATGAATTTATGTCAAGCAATGACGCAACTTGGTATCATAATGAATTTATGTCAAGCAATTGAGGAAGTTGTGCAACAGTTTTACCAGATAAATAACAATACTGACCCAAAGCATCATGCATAAGCAATGTTGCATCATGTTGCATCCTTGCCTCTCAAAAGAAAGGGACATCTTAAGTACATATTGGTTGATTCATGAACTTGCAAATTATCAGTACCAACTCAATTAAGTTATTCCAACTTTAAATACAAACTTCCTCTAGGTAAGACTAGAACGAAATCATAGGTACTCTATCAATTATTAATAAAAGATAATAGGCATTTCTATAAACAAGAACACATCCTGTAATACAAATTAACTTGGGGGGCTAAAATGCATGTCTGTACTTTCCATTCTGTCAGTTCCGATTAGTGATATCCTGTCGTCGTACACATCAATGTATCCAAATGCATTGGTACCAGGGGGACATTCCAAAGCGGCTTCAAAAACTCTATGGTGTATCCCATGAGAATCAATGGAATATCCCCCTATATGATCATGCCCCGCAAGGCAGGCCTTAACGCAATTGTATCTATGTATCAAATTCATTACTTCATCATAATTCCACAACAGTGTATCCATATTTGCCGCACCAGGATCTAGAGGCAAATGGCAACAGACAATCACCTTCTGTTTCAATTTTGTTGCATCCAGGAGAACACCATCTAACCACTCCATCTGTTCCTTTCCAAGAGCTCCATTAAACATGACAAACCTTCTTTCAGGCCCCTCCAAATTATCGGGACTGTTCTTATTTTCATTTGGATTCTTATCCCTGAGGATTTTCATGGCCTCCAATGTTTTTGGATGATCTTGTGGCCAACCAATGGCACTGATGTCATAGGCATCCAGAATTACAAATCTATATTCAGGCACCGGTGAGAAATCATAGTATGCACGGCCATCAAGAGTTTGGATCTTTAATAATGGAAGCAACTTGCTGCGAGGGAGAGTGTATAGGCAGTGATTTCCAATCATATGATACACAGGTCCCCCCCTAAACATCTCAAATTCGTCCACAACTTTCTGTACAGTACCAAGAGATTGATCTTTGGGACAAAACCCATCAACAATATCTCCAAAATTAATCACAAACATATGCTTCTGATGAGTATTCCATTCTTTAACTGCTCTCTGCAACACAAGAATACTGTGCCTATAATAACGTGGAACACCAAGGAATGAGCGACCATCAGGAATATCAGCATATTGAACATCCGAAATCAATCCAAAAGAAAAAAGCGGTTGCGTAGTAGCTAGTCCATTAGAAGAAAACATGGCGTCTATCTCTACGTACCCCTATTACACATTAAACATTTATAAAGTCAACAAAGCAGTACTTTCCCAGAGAAATCTGATCTAAATTTACACAAACAGAAACCAGTCATCTCATTCTCCACCTCAGCAACTATTGAGAGAATCAGAAGGTAAAGAATACATATCACAAACAAAAACAAGCAAAATGTTGAGTTGCTAACTTCGCCTGTGTACAAATTATCTGCTCCTAACATTTTCTTATCAAAGTAGTTCCATCCCCCTCTCACTTGTATATCAGTCTTCATGTGGTCTAGTTCATCAGTCTAAGAATAGAAAATGCAGTTTCCATTCCTCATCTTCACACACAATTCGTTTTTCATTCCTCCTCTTCCTTTATTTTGTAGATTTACAGGGAATTTTGATTGAAGGGTTAGATATCTAAGGTTTCTGATTAGATAAAACTGATTAGAAGCACTTGTAATAGAAGAAAAAAAAAAGAAAAATGATATAAATTTCTTCATAAATTGATATTAACTTCTATATATAGAAGTGGATTGGTGAAATTTGAGAGGGAGGACAAGACATGAGTGATGTCATGATGAGTTAAATTTAGTGCAACCATAGAATAAATTCACAGAACTAAAGTGCACCAACAGCAACTGCAATTTGAAATCATTATCAGCAGATCACAGACACGGGATATAAAATACATAACAGCAATCCATTACGAAAAAACACCCTGTAGAATCTACCATCACGAGTCACAATCACATATGAATTATTTACAGCCTTGTGACTCATGAAACATATTTGAAAAACTAGCAGATCTTAAGTTCAATTCGCCGATGACAACAAGAACACCAGCTGATGAGCAAACTCGAATTAAAAAGATCAATTGTTGAATTAATTAGAACCTCACTTTATTTGGCATCACATCAGAAATTCAGTTTTCCTAAAAGCCCAAATTGGTTAGAACCTTGATAAGTTCGTTTGGCGAACACTAAAAAGAAACAATTGGTCTGGGTTCAGAGCACCATAAAGAGAATCGAACAGTGAAATAGAGGGACGTACCAGTGTTAAATAATTTGAAACGGCAAAATATTTTGTTGAAAACAGAGGGGCAGCAATGGCGTCAAGGTTAGGAACAAGGTACTCTACCTCCACCATCTATATATCTATTTATATATATATATATATATATATATATATATATATATATATATATATATATATATATATATATATCACACTTTTTTTTTACTTTTGTTTAACTTATTTTGCAACATATAAATATAATACTCTTAAAAAAAATCAACATTTTCATTATAATTTTTAGTTAAAAATATAGAGTTTAATTAAAAATCATGAAATTAAAGTTACATACATATATGACTCGACGTTTAATATTTTTAAAAAAAATGGATGACTTTTTTAATTCAATTTGTTTACACTTTACATTGTGTATAATATTTTAAAAATCAAATAAATTTAAATGATTTAAAAAATAATAAAATATCATAAAATTAAACTCTAACTCATTATGTATTTTTAAGACATCTCTAGCATCATTATAATATGTATAGGAATAAGATTAACATTGTATTTCAAGAATCATATGTTATTAAAAGAAAAATAAAATTGTAATATAATATATTTATGAATGGTTCGATATTTATTAAAATAAGTTTAAAATGATTCTGATACATTTTAAGAAGTGAATTTTAAATCTAATTTAATTTTATGAAATTGCTCTTCTAAAATAAGTTTTACACTCACTTATAAACTTTGAAATATCATAATCTCTATATGGGATCTCCAACACAGAGACTCACCAAAACTCATACATTAAGAAAATATTTATATTCAGGCAACCTAAATCTAAATCTATTTTTGGACAAATTTAAAGTAAAACAAGAAGAAAACTATCAAATTAAAGAAAATCATTCTTCATATACATCCTTAAGCTGGCTAAATTGTCTACATATTTATTTTCTTATCTAAATGTGTGAAGCTTTAAAATTAAAACATTTATTTATGTCAATGCAACAATTCTATCTATCTCGATAACACCAAGGAACACTATTATAATTCTTAAAAGAAGAAACCATTAATATGAAATCACTTTCCAATCATAAAGAGTTCAAACTTGTTACCTTTGTCAGCAAGCATACCACCAAGAATCTCAGTCGATAGTGATACAATCGAAGTAGCCAAGAAGATGACCAAGGACTCAAAAGACAATTCACACTATGAATAGTCATCTCAGCAATCAAGTCAAGGCCCCACCAAATATCAGACGGACCTCACTAGAAGAAGAACTTGGCATAGAGCAGAACGTCAACTGTTCTTTCTTTTGGTCTTCTTAAAAGACAAAAACATGTTTGTAAATAATTTGGACTCACTTTTGGGGTCCAAATAGCAAAATAGGCTAGAGTAGGTTCACATAGCATAAAAGGGAGTATACTTGGGCTTGTATCAAACTCACTTTTTCAAGACAAGGCACCTAGAATTAGGGTTTTTAACCTACCTTCTAGAAGCTATGTCTAAAGGTGTGGTTTTGACCATGGTCAACACCCTAGGCAACCCCTCTCCCTTACCATTTCTACCCTTCACCCATCTTTCCCACCAAGGCACCCCTTCCTATAAATAGGGTGTCTTGCCTCATGTATATTTACACATTGAAATTTGAAGTAAAGAAACTCTACTGGAGTGAATTTGTGAGTTTGAGTACTCTGAGTTATTAGGGTCTTATCTTGGGTGGGTAATATCCTAAGTGGCGGCTCTTCCACCACTCATCTTGGAGGGGTGACTTCCTTTCTCACCATAAGCTCTCTTCATCTCTTCCCCTTTTTACTTTCTTTTAACGCCTTCCATTCACTTCCTTCATCTATATTCATAATTGTCTTTTAATTGTTGGTTCTCTTCATCTTGTTGTCTTTATTTTCCGCCCCTTTTTGCACCATCCACACCATATATCTGTGTTTTTCTCTTTGCTCTTCTGAAGTGAACATTCACACTTACTTAACCATTTGGTTAAGTTCGTGTCCAGTGGGACTTCTTAGGATTCTCACCTTAAATTGCTAAATCAAAAATCTTAAACAAAGAGCAACCAATAAAATGTGCAATCCTAAAATCAACTCACATCAGATAGCAAGATAAGAAAAAGAAAATCTCCCATATATTTTTCTCTGCCATCTATGAAAATACTTGCACAATCAGCAAAATCAGATTACCATAAGCAATCACATACACATTACATTTAACATAATCAACCAAGATAGACTTCTAAACAACCATCATAATTTTAGGAACTTTATAAACATGCATATTCCCATTATAAGTCTTCAATATCACAAATTCTTCAATATTATTCTTCATCATACATTTAGAAGTATTTTTAATCATTCTCAGTCATGTTATTAATAAGATTCTTTATGGAGAAGATATTAATAGGTGTTATTGTATAGAGGAATTGAAAGAATCTTTGGTTAAACAATTAACTATTTCACTTTGGTTGAAAGTCTGTTTTCTTCCTTTTGCTTCTTGCTCACTACCTTCGATTCTTGATCAAGAAGACACCTACAAAAGGTGTTTCGAGATTTAAGTAAGTGTTTAATATTTAGTATAATAAATACATAATTATGATGTACATCTATTTTTGGTTTTTGTGCCTATTTATACAACTGTGATGGGTAATATTTTTACTGTTGGATCGATATTAGCATGTAGATCATGACTAAAGGTGTATTACATTCCGTAGGAGTTAATCTTATTAATTATTCTTTAACCTTAATGTATTTAAACATGTCGATCAGTACTGGATATCGAGACATCCCGTTATCATCCGACCTCGATCGGTACAATAAGTTTATTGATTTTTTTAGAATTTCTTATTTTTCAAATATTCCATATAACATAAATAAAGCTGCCAAGCGAATGTCTTGAACTTGCGTAGTGCCAAAATTATAAGAACCTGCAAACCAAAAACAATAGAACTATTATCAAGTAAACAATTAAAGGTGTCTTGAAACCAATTCCAAAGGTGCAGCGTCATCGTGCACCCAAAGAAAAGATGGTGAGTCGTGCACCCAAAGAACATAATTGAATCTCAATCTTTTGAAGATTAAAATCTGCATGTAATCTGTCTAAAATCAATTTCAAAAGAAATAAAGACCTTGCTGGAAGAATACATGTCTTTCAAACTTTAGAAAGCCAAGGATTAAAACTAGTTCTTATATGTATGTAATCTTTGCCAACCTTTTAATTCAAAATACCATCAGATTCGTCCAAACCACTTAATTTGCCGAATTATTGAGAGCATAATTCTTTAAATTATTGAGAGCATAAAGAATTAAAATATCTTTGCATCTGATGTTCTCCATTAACCTAAAGAATTTAAAGGACATTGGTTGCATATGCACCTGATGTTCTCCAGTTGCATGTAGATTTAAAAAATGTATTTTGCTTGTGTATTTGTCATTCCCAATAAGCATGTAGAATTCGAGCAACGTTAGTTTCATGTGTGTTTGGAGCTTCCCATGATCATATTAATTTCATAACCTTCATTTTTATCTTTATATGTCTAAATCCAAATCTTCATTGAGTCTTGAGACTTATGTAAGATCAATTCTTAACTTCCAAAGAAATAGTCTAGTGATTTGAGATTGGAGTATGTTTAATAAAAATGTAAGGAGATAGTTACATTTAAGTGCCAAGGTGTTAATATTGAGACAATTGTGTCTAAATCGCTTCGGTGAGAGTATCATTTGATGCTCTCGCTCCAACAAAGACAAATGTGATTAATTGAAGTATTGTCTAAGTCACATTATTAAGTGTTTCATCTAATATCCCCACTTAGTGGAACTATTTTTGCTCAAGCGAAAATATCGTCTAATGTCTCTATTTAAGTGATCTTTACTTGGTTTGTTTGATTGTATTTGTTGTATATACATGTGTTTTATGTAGAAATGTTTGATTATATGCTTGGATGATTATTGTTTTAATTCAATGATGGTGATATACACACACACACACATACTTACATACATACATACATGAAATGACATACTTATGCATGAGGTATGATTTTTGAAGTCACAAATCTAGGATGATGTGTGAACCATGGTTGTTCGTGGGTATAAAACAAAGATTTATACTGTAACAAGATTCTTTAGCTTCATTAATGATCCATCACGTAGACTAACATGTCTATTGGTGAGAAGTTGAGAGGGGTTTATCATATTGTTAGATCACATGTTGGAGTTTGAGAGAATGAATCGGAATGCATGTTGAGGTCTAGGTAAGAATATATTTCAAACCTACCACAATCCATGTAGTCGACATTGCATACATGTAGGTCTTCTAGATTGTAGATATTTCTTAATATATATATATATATATATATATATATATATATATATATATATATGTGTGTGTGTGTGTGTGTGTTTGTTTTTAGAATTATGGGTTTCTTATAGATATTTTTTGGCAGCTTACCTTGTGTGATCGTTGTCTATGTGATATCATGTTATGAATGTGTTAGGTAGACGATTAGATTCAGGTGCACACAAGTTATGCCTGGAAGCATGTATGTAAAGATCTGTAAAATAATACAAGTAATAAATGTGTAAAATGGTAACGAGGGATGAGAGAAGTCAAAATCAAATATAGTAAAAGTGCGTCCTTTTAAAATAAAAGTAGTTATGAATAAATGTAAAAATGTATTGAAATTGTCTTGGAAATTATTTTAGCATCCATTAGTAAAACACAGTTTCTTAAAAATAATTGCATTTGAAAAACCACAAAATCCCTACTACCTTCAGGTTCTTAGTTTTTTCCTTAGTTTCAAATTTTTGATTGTTTTAAAGATTCAATACGTATGAATGCAATTTTTTAATATACCCTTACATATAGTTGAGTAATTAAGACTATTTTTAAGTGAAATATTAATAACTTACTTTTTATACTGCAGTTACAGTAAAATATTAATGTTATTTCTTAGTGAAAATAGTATGGAAAATTGTTTCATGGGAGTAAAAATGTGGTTGAAAATAATATAGAAATGGAAAAAGAAGTTGGAAATAAGAGAAATGGGTAATGAAGCAAAGGTACACAATAGTTTTATAAAATCAATCATAATCCCACATGTAAAGCATGTTTATTTAAGTAATGCTGCATCCTTGCCTCTCTCAAAAGAAAGGAACATGTTGAACACTAACCCTGGTTGATTCCTGCAAATCACCAGTATACCAGCTCAACTAAGTTACTTCAAACTGAAACTTCTTTTGGTTAGAATAGAGCAAGATCATAGGTACTGTACCAATGATTAATAAAAGATAATATGTATTCTTCCAATAGTAATGTTATATCTTCTTAGGAATCTTCCTAGTTCTTTATAAAAAAGTATAAAGCAAAGAAGAAGGTACTGTAGCATAGGTACTGTACCAATGATTAATAAAAGATAATATGTATTCTTCCAATAGTAATGTTATATCTTCTTAGGAATCTTCCTAGTTCTTTATAAAAAAGTATAAAGCAAAGAAGAAGGACCAATTAAAAGATGTTGAAGGATGATTTAGATAATCATTCTTCTTCCAAGGCATCAAAACATCAAGTCATAGAAACTAACTTGTAGGATAAAAATGCATGTCTGTACTTTTCATTCTGTCAGTTCCCACAAGAGATATCCGGTCATCATAGACCTCCATGTTTCCAAATGCATTTGTAGCAGGAGGACATTCCAAAGCAGCTTCAAGAATTCTATGGTGTATCCCATGAGAATCAATAGAGTACCCTCCTTTATGATAATGTCCAGCAAGACATACCTTAACACAGTTGTATCTATGTATCAAGTTCATTACTTCATCATAGTTCCACAACAGTCCCTTCTCACTTGCTGCACCAGGATCTAAAGGCAGATGGCAACAAACAACCACCTTCTGTTTCTTTTTTGTTGCCTCCAGGAGAACACCATCCAGCCATTCCATCTGTTCATTTCCAATGGCTCCATTGAACATGAGAAACCTTCTTTCAAGCCCCTCCATACCTGTTGGACTATTTTTATTTTCATTTGGATTCTTCTCCCTCAGGATTTTCAAGGCCTCCAATGCTTTTGGATGATCTTGGGGCCAACCAATGGCACTGATGTCATAACCATCCAGAACTACAAACCTATATTCAGGCACTGGTGAGAAATCATAGTATGCACGGCCATCGAGTGTTTGGATCTTCAATAATGAAAGTAACTTGCTACGAGGGAGATTGTATAGGCAGTGATTGCCAATCATATGATAAACAGGTCCCCCCCTGAACACCTCAAATTCGTCCACAACTTTCTGTACAGTACCAAGAGATTGATCTTTGGGACAAAACCCATCAACAATATCTCCAAAATTAATCACAAACTTATGCTTCTGATCAGTGTTCCATTCTTTAACCGCTCTCTGCAACACAAGAATACTGTGCCTATAATACCGTGGAACACCAAGGAATGAGCGACCATCAGGAATATCAGCATATTGGACATCAGAAATCACTCCAAAAGAAAAAAGTGGCTGTGTAGTAGCAAGTCCATTAGAAGAAAGTACCATGTCTCTCTCTACCTGACCCTGTCATACATTCAACATTTAAAGAGATCAAAGTAGACATTCCAAGAGCAATCTTATCTAAAGTCCCACAAACAGGAACAGGTTATCTCCTTCTCAGCCTCAGAAATTATCCAGAGAATTAGAAGAGAAAAATACACAACACAAACAAAAAAACAAGCGTGTTTTTTGGGTTGCTAACTTTGCTAGTTTTAAATTATCTGAATCCTGACATTTTCTTATCAAAACAAGAGTAGTTTCACCCCCCTCCCCCTTGCATAGGGCCAATGACTCTAATGAATGAAAGCCAAAGCAACAGGAATATGAGATGAAGAAGCTCTCTTTTCTTTCCCATTTGCATGGATGCAAAGTTGAGGTCCCAACTCCTGAGGATGATTAGGAAGGGGAGTTTCAGAACTTACTCTGAGTTTTGGGAAGATGAAAAAAGGTTAGTGGTTAAAGAATACGATGAAGGAAACAGAGATAAGCTTTTCAATTCAACGAATTAGGGTTCCTAACCACATAATTCACGAGAAAGTGCGGTATAAGAAACAAAAATAGGCTATTGTCGCAGAAGCAAAAATTTGAATTTGAATCCTTGTATTTGAATTCTTATTATATGCTAGCTGCAACAATGTCATCAAACCATGGATTTTATTTCCAGTTATCCCCTAATTGTAAATGGTATCAGATTAAGGTTCAAGCTTAACAGCATTATTTGCAATGTCTCAAGAAAAAACGCCACAGTTAAGCACAATTCAGCTATAACAGGAAAACCAGCTGGTAAAAATGGCAATATTCAGTACATGGCCTCAAGGATTTTGGTTTAGCCATAATGTTGAATCCATTTTTGTGCATTGGATTAAACTTTAGTAGAAGAATGTTTACTTAACAATCTAGACTGTGAATAAATGTGATAGTGAAATGTAAGGCTTATGAATGATAGCACTGGAGAATCTATTGGACATAGCATTGGAGATTGAGATACCCAAAAGCCCCAAATTGGATTAAGAAAATGAATTGCTTTGTTTAAAGAAAGAAGGAAGAAGTTGGTTTGGGACAGCGAAATAAGGTGAGAGAGGGATTAGAGGGACGTACAGGTTAAGTGGTTGTTGAAAACGGAGAAGCTGCAAAACGCGAGACGCCAACGCCAATAGAAGTGTGTAGTTCCAGCTTAGTTGTCCGACATACAGAACTGGTGTTAAGCTATTATTATACATTAAATAATAAATAAGCACGTTAGTACAATCACAACTCTCGCTCATTCTCCCAGGAACATGCTCGCCTACTTTCCCACACAAAATTCTAAAATAATTCCCTTTCCACATGGAAATAAATAGAAACTGAACAATAAATAAATAAAAATAAAATATATATATTTGAGTAATCTCCACCGAATCTTACATTCATTCCTTATTATCATTATTGTAAACATGTGGAAAGGCTATCCTGACCTCTATATTTAAAATAATAATAATAATTGTGGGGACATAATAAAAACAATGAATGATTTGTGGTATAGTGTATTATAAGATTATGAAAGCGATTTAGAAAATACAATAACATTGGAAAAGATAAATAATAATTATAATAATAGTTAAAGAAGTAAAACAGCATACATAAAATATAAAATTAATAAAATTATAGATTTTACACTATCATAATCATCTTATCATTATCATGGAAGTTATTATCTCATCCTATTGTGTATAGACATTGCTTGCTGGTTGACTTGGGGTGAATTTTCGTTGGAAGGCACCGCTGCTGGTGTGTCTTTTGTAGGTTCACGTTTTTGTTTTATGATTTTCCATGTGCTTTTCTTGATTTCTGATGTTTAACAAGATGTCTGCTGCATCTGCTAGGTTCCAAGATATTCCCTAGGCGATCTACTCATTTGGATCTATGCAAGAAGCTGAATATTGCTTGAAGCTTTCTTGGAAAGTGGAAAACGAAACCTTTGGGAAGGGTTTTTATGAATTCGAATTTGGCTGCCTCGAGGATATGAGAAGGGTATTAGATGTAGGTTCTTGGCAATTCTCACCTGGATTCTTAGGGGTTGTTGCTTGGTCTAACGATTTTGTCCCTTCAACTATGAAGATCATTAAAGCACATACTTGAGTTAGGATCTATGGATTGTCCTTGAAGTATTGAGAACCTAAAGTCATCTTCTCCATAGTCAGGGGCGTTGGCACACCTTTGGCTTTGGATAATAGCATTATGCAAAAATCTAGAGGTTTCTATGATAGAGTTCTCATTGACATAGATTTAACTTCTTATTTACCTAACCAAATCCTGATTGAAAGACCAGGAAATGTCTTCATTGTTGATTTGGAATATGAAAAATTCTTTCCATTTTGCTATCGTTGCAAAAAGATACGACTTGAGTTAGGATCCATAGATTATCCTTGAAGTATTGACAACCTAAAGTCATTTTCTCCATAGTCAAGGGCGTTGGCACACCTCTGGCTTTGGATAACAGCATTATGCAGAAATCTAGTGGTTTCTATGCTAGAGTTCTCATTGACATAGATTTAACTTCTTGTTTACCTAACCAAATCCTGATTGAAAGACCAGGATATGTCTTCATTGTTGATTTGGAATATGAAAAACTCTTTCCATTTTACTATCGTTGCAAAATGATACGACTTGAGTTAGGATCCATGGACTGTCCTTGAAGTATTGACAACCTAAAGTCATCTTCTCCATAGTCAGGGGCGTTGGCACACCTTTGGCTTTGGATGACAACATTATGCAGAAATCTAGAGGTTTCTATGCTAGAGTTCTTATTGACATAGATTTGACTTCTTATTTACCTAACCAAATCCTGATTAAAAGACCAGGATATGCCTTCCTTACTGATTTGGAATATGAAAAACTCTTTCCATTTTGCTATCATTGCAAAATGATAAGACTTGAGTTATCTAATTACAGGTCCATTGTTGCTTAGAAAACGATGGCCTCAGGTTCCAATTGAAGCCACAGAACAAAGGGAAACAAACTTGATGTAATCCTATGTTGAATCCATGTAACTCTTGTAATTTTTTATATGTTGTGGTTTGATGGATATTTTAAGTGGGTTAAATGGATGAAGAAACGGAATGGAGAAGATGAATTTGGTTGGTGAATATAAAGATTTAGAAAAGGTGAGGCCAACTCCTAAAAGATTCTAAGCTAGACACAAAACCAATGCTAACAAAGAGTGAGCAAAGAAGAAAAATTGTGCCCAAACTTTAGCAACATTTCTTTATCAATTCTAAGCTCATTTACAAGAGGTTTGACACTTGTATTTATAGTGCTAAGGGCAGTCAAGATGCGAGTTTTAACCATAAAAACTCTTCACTCCCATGGTGACAATTGACTTCCTCTCATTGGAGCAAATCCTCTCAAATTAGAGGTTGACAAGTGTCCTTTAATTGAAGAGAATCTTCTCCTTTCCCATAAAGGCAAGTGGTGTTTTGGCATTAGTGGGAATTTTTTGCATTGAGGGGATGACATGTGGACCTTCATGCCTTCCTTGCCACTCCATGCTTTCTATTTGCACTCTGGTAATTACTTGTGCACCCTAGATGGTTTAGAGTTGCATTAGGTCTAAGGAGGCCCAATTGTAACTCTAGCTAATTTTTTTTTTTCTATTTACACCCTATTCTAATTGGCCCAATACATGACCATGAAAATGGCTCAAAAGATGGTTCAAGAAAATAGCCCAAATACAAGCCCAAAATAAAGCCTATACTACTTTGTATAATTTTTACAAAACTAAAGAAATTGGAAGAGCAAACAAAAATTACTTCTCCATAAAAATAGAGTCTTCTGAGCTTCTTCTTCTTCTTCCAATCTTCTAGCCATGACCCTTGTCAGAGGCCCATTATGAGTCCTTCTAGATGGTCCTCCATCAAGCCTTATATTTCTAAAGAGCAACATGTTATTGCCCTCTCTAAGTCCCCCTTACAAGTGCAACCTCAAAATCATATGGATTCTTCTAAAGCTTTGATTGATGTTGCACAGGTTGGGAATTCAGTAGAGAAATCTTTTGCTGCTATTAAAACTGTTGATGTCACATAAGAAGATTTTTGGTTTTGAAAGAGAGGAGGATGCTAACATGCCCTTTCTGGAAAGTATAAATGAGGTAATTGAAATTGAAGAGAGAAATGAGGTCCAGGGCTTAGCTATTGATCATGCCATCACATAGAATTTGGACCCTGTTGTTACTGCTCATAACTTCTTTGTTGCTATCCAAATCTCTCATTTTCCTAAGATTCCTAGAGTGGTTTTTGTCCCTCATGATTCTCTTAACATTGTTGTTGGAGAACTATCTACAGCTAATAAAGCTACAATTGTCACCTCTGGCACAAAGGTAACTTCTTCCTCTGCCAATATTGACATGTGTGCACAATCCTTTTTCATCTTTAGCAGGTTTAGAGAAGGATATGCCTGAAATCAACTTGCCAGTTGATAATACTCCTTTGCTGACCAATTACATCACTAAAGTTGGGATGGCTTTGGCTGAAGTATTGCTCCTCACAACCTAAATTGCAGATTTGATTATGCTATTATGGTCGCGTTTGATGCCACTATTGCGCAGAAGTCTACTCCTCTTACTACTGCATGTGATATAGTTGTTGCTTTAGAGCTTGATGTTCCCTCTTCAGCTGCTGCTTTGGTGAAGGATGTTATTGATCCTGCTTCTAATCTGCCTTCTCCTTATGACAATAACTTCCTAAAAGAATACAACATTATTTCTAAGTATTGGATGAATAAAGTCAATAAGAAAAACTCTCTTAGTAAGAATGAAAATTGTGTTTTTCAAACTACTAGGAGACTTGAGCGTTCTAAAAAATGTATTAATAAAGGTCAAGCTAAGAAGAAATGATTATTTGGACTTTGTGTTGGTTTTGGAGTTTTCATCTATAAGTGTTGATTTGGATATCTTGTTTGCTGCATAGTTTTTCTTTGGGGTTTTTTCAAAATATGTTTACCTCCTTATCTAGGTTTGTTATTTATGGGTTTTGGTCTAGTCTCTCATACTTGCTTGTACTATTTTTTCTTATTTTTTTTAATAGTATATTTTTATGTAATGACATATAATTGTTGGATCTTGGAGGGTCAACCTAACTAAAATGTCCAGGTTCCATAATAGTATTTAACATTAAGTTTTATGTAAGAAGAGATGATTCTTGTTGACAAAATTTTTTCATAAGTTAAAAATCTATCTTAGAAATTAGTAGGATGCTGAGTTGATAAGTTAGTTTTTTAATAATAATAAGTGAACGAATAATTTTTAGTATAATTAACTAATTAATAAATGTAAATAACATAATAATAATAATAAGTGAATGAATAAGTTTTAGTATAATTAACTAATTGATAAATGTAAATGACATGAGTACAATAGAAATATTTTTATTTTGTTTTTAAACATAAATATATTATTATGTAATTGCAATTTTAATTTTTTAAACAATTAATTTTGTATTAAAAAGTTAATTAATTAATTATTTTTTAAAATATGGACATTTTTATTTCAGTAAGTCATTTTATCTAAAAGTATTAATCAAATTTAATTTAATTTATTTTTAGAATTTATTTATTTATTAATTTAAATCATTGTTACATTAAGTTTTTCTTTAATTTTCATTATGTGTAATTTTCATAGACCATTTATATAATAAACTATTGGTTACTTCTATATGTAAGGTTAAATTTTTTTAATTTAAATTATATAAAAATTTAAGAATTAACTCAACAAATATTAAAAATAATGCAATAATTATTTTTTTTATAAAATAAAAATACATAATATTAGATGAAAAATTAAAAAAAATCATTAATTATAACTTACTTGAAAGTAGTTTGTAATTTACAAATTAAAAACTCTTAAAATAAATTAAAAATATTTTATCAAACACTTTTATACCAGATAAATTAATTTATAAACTAATTAAATAAACTAATGGTTTATTGATTGGTCTTATCAAACATATTTTATATTTTTACAAAAGAAATATCAATAAAATGCTAAAAATAATCCTATAAAGTTTATTGTCTTATAATATAGTTGAAAAATATTAGTTATTTATGGATAGTTACTTTCACCTTAAATATGCAATGCACAACTTCTTTGAGAGAAGATTAATTTAAAAATATATAAAGTGAAAAGAAAGAAAACATAAATTTTAACACTCTATTAAAGATAATTTTAAAGATAATTTTGTAACAACAAGATCACTTACTCAGAAATTTATTGTCATAGCTTAAATTATTCTCTCCGTTCGTCCTTTTAGCCATTTAATTTTTGTTTAATTGAGTGGTGTTCTTTCTTTCTGATTAAGTTTTTTTAATTAGTTACTTTGCTTGTTTCAGTTCAAATAATGTATTTAGTAAAAGAGTCAAATTATTTGAAAAATATTATATTTATTATTATTATTACTATTATTATTAAATTTTGGAAATAAAGCTTTAATATGCAGTTCATGGAAATAACTTTATTGTTCTTTACCCATTAAATGTTTGAATTCGACCCTTATTGAGTGTTACAATTAAGATAAAAAAAAGTAAATGTTCTTGCCGGTTGACTTTTCTGCCGACTGACTCTACGACAATCTCGTGTCTCCTTCCTTCACCTTAGGTAATGCTTCACTGGATCGAAACAACCTGCACCTGCAAAGATAAAAGGGGCACCCTAGAGATCGTTTGCACTCCGACGCTCAAGTCAATACTGGGGCAAGCACACCAAGTGTATAGTATATATGAGTTTCAGTCTCAAAACTGCGTACCTTTTTAGGGTTTCTTACTGTTGCTTATATAGTTTAGGGTTTCCCCTGTCTCTGTTGCCTGCATTTAGCGTTTCTCTAGGAATGCTCTTGCGCCGCTATTACCTAGTCTTAGTGTAATCTGGCGCGTAGGACTTCCTTGCTGGAGTGCCACCTCTTACTATATGGCCACCTGGGTACCAACCTGTGCACCTAATCTCTGGGGGCCATCCATTCTAGGGGTGCCCTTAACTGTTCACGTGCCATGCATGCAAACTGTCCCTTATAAACCCTAACCCTAACGGGCCTTAGTGTTTCCAGGGCCTTTTGCTGGTGCTGTGCCCAAATGCGCTATTCATACCACACGCACGAGCACCTTGTGACTCCGACTTTCCCCTAACTCTGGGCGTTTCACTGATAACTAGTGTGTTTCCTGGGGTCCACCTCTCGTGGCCCAGTTTAGCTGTTTGAACTGCTGATGCCCGATGTCACATCGGCTTCACTCTATTGTCGAGTACACATCGTCATATCCTCCTGATCGATCTCTGAGTACACATCGACATATCCTGATGTTCGATCTCCGATCACTAATCGGCACGCTGGCTTGTACCGCTTGAAGGACACTGTCTCACGTCGCTTGTAGGACCCAGCTTACGTGGTCCATTACTCTTAGCGGTCGTTGATGTCCGAGGACTGGTCGGTACAGTAAATAAATTCAAAACTTGTAGCTTCTGGAACGTTTTCCTTGATACGTTTTTGCTTGATAGTTACCAAAATAAATAAAAAAAACAGTTTTTATGAAAGAAATAATTATCAAAATAGTATGAGTAAGGATAAAATTGTAAAAAAAAGATAATCTAAAAATAATTACAATTTTTTTTATCTCTTTTTATATTAGTAAAAATTACTTAATTAGAATAATGATTAACATAATAAGGAAACAAAATTAGTTAAAAGGAACAAGTTACAGTGGAGATATGTAAAAAAAAAAGAGGCACAGTAACATTTACGTGTCCGTATAGTCTATTATTTATTTATTTTAGTAAGCTAAAATTTAAAAATTGAACACATCACAGAGTAGCATCTCTCTTCCATTTTTGCAAGTAAGGATTATAATTTATTAACTGAATGAGAAAGGTCAATATATAGAGATAGAGACGTTATTACACGTGTGTGTTCACTTTTGTAAGGTAATAAAAAATAATTAATAGAATTAAAAATTTAGTTGATATAACAGTTATTAGGGTAAAAAAAAAAAATTAAAATAGAGTGGCGTTAGAAAAGGGTTACATATATTATGTGTATAGATAATTTAATGTGATGTAAATATAAATGAAAGCAGTTTCATAATAAGGGATAAAAAAAATGAATAGATTTGTGATTGAAAAGATTAACTGCCAGTGATAGGGTGATGAATAAAAGAAGCAGTGGTGGAGTGAGATGAGAGCGCGAACAAAAGCTGGAGTACTACAAGAAAACAACAAAGACAGTGGTTTGTTTGCACTTTTCGAAGAGACGATTGAATTGCGCCAGGTGAACAACGCAATTTCACCACCCAATTCGTGACATGTAGAGAAACAATAACCATTTTCGTCATTCGCAATCGTCGATTTGCGAATTCCGTTTCGTTCTGCCATGGCGCTGCGAAACGGCAGCAGAAAAATTTCGTTCGAGGTTCTCGGTGTCGATGGCGAATCGGATCCAAGCGAACACAGCCGCAGGAAGCGCAGGCACCGCGCCTCCAAGCGCAAGAAGAAGCTTCTTGATCGCGCGGATTCCGTCGATCCGCATATGACGCCTCTGGAAAACGGAGGAGCCTGCAACGGAATCGAGCTCGACGCTGATAGGTATTGCGCTGGCGGAGGGAGCGTCGTTTATGAGGAGGTGCGTGAGGCGACTGTGTGCGCGGTGGCGGAGGCGCGTGAGTCGGACAGCGAGGTTCCGACGGCGGTGCGCGGTGGCATCGAGGGGTTTAATTTTGGGAAATTGAGGCAGAGGAACGTGAGTTGTGGGAGTTCCGATGATTTGGCGGCTTCGGTGGGGCGCGATGAGAAGGAGGAGGGTGGTGTGAAGGGGAGTTCAGTGGAGAAACCGACGAACGAGCCTGATAGGAATGTGGCTACGAAATTGGAGACCGTGGAGTCGTTGGACTGGAAGCGTATCATGGCGGAAGATCCGAATTGTGAGTGGTACAATGGTCCTTGCTGTGCATGCATCTCATGATTATAATTGCGATGATTTTTCGAAAAATTGACCCTGTAAAAAATGCTACCAAATGTGTTGCAACAAAATTATGCATCGACTTCGAAGGGAAAAGGCTGGAAAAATAGACGTGGGGTTGGTTCTGTGTCCCCACTTGTTATGGAATTGGTGGCATGGCTAATCGGATACTGCAAACGTTGACTGAATAATTCATACATTAAGGTTTTAAGTTAGGCTTTGTTGAAATCTCTGACGTTGTAGAAAATTAAGAACAAATGCGGCCACAATTCCAGTAATAGAGATCCTAAAAAATTTAACAGTATAGAAAATTCCATACAAAATGTGACAACATTTGCAATTCCGGAGATCTAAAAAACATTAATATTATTGCTGAAATTGCAGTGCCGAACAGTTTTTTGAAAGCTTGCCTGATAGTGAAAAAAGATGGGCAGTTTAATCAAGAATATAAGTTTCACCTTTTTTCTTATTAGGCTTCAGCTGCTAATTTATGAATGAAAACTAGGTAAAAGGTTTGTGTAGTTCTTTTTACCTGAAGTGATATGTTGCCTGATTTTCTTACCCTGTCATGTTTTTTACCTGTGCCATGTTTTCTTCTTTTCTGCCAAATTAACCTTGCGGTGGTGTGTTTTGATGTCAGGCCTGTTTTCAGTGGAAAAGTCTCCTGTAACATACTTTTTGGAGGAAATGTACAATGGAAATTCTTTACGGAGCACAACAACTCTTGGGAATGAAAAAGAACGAGAAAGAGTTTATGATACTATCTTCCGCCTGCCCTGGAGATGTGAATTGGTATACTTCCTTTCTTTATCAAAAGGAGAGAAATAAAAAGTACTCTGGTTATATTTTTGTGATGTTATTATCTATGGATACTCCAGGTTGAGCTGCTTGTATTTACTTTCAAAATAACCAGTATAAGTTCACATGTTTTTGGGGAAAGAAAAGTAAAGCTAAACCTTCTACCTAATTTATAGTAGCCAATCTATAGTTGTATATTTATATTAAGGCATTCTACATTTGTTTTGTATCATGAACGTGGAACGCAATTGCAGCTTATAGATGTTGGCTTCTTTGTCTGCTTCGATTCATTTCTTTCATTATTAACTGTTATGCCAGCAAGGATCATGATGACCATTTGGAGGCTTCTAAAGACAAGGTTAGTCACATTTCCTTAATTTCTCCCCTTGTAATAAAAATTTTGTTGGGCATGCATGTGGGGAATAAGGTGATAGATTAATCTTACAGCACCTGTTTCCTTAGTTTAGATTTGTGATGTAAGCACAAAGTACTGCTCGTATAGTACTACAATCTTAGAGTGCTTCAGATGTCGTCATAAATCTTTGATGACAGAACAAAGTGATTTTACATGAACCACACTCTTCCAAATTAGCAGTAGGTTCAGCTGACATTCTATGTGATATAGGTCTTAGTTGCTAATTTTTGTATCTGGGTTCTGTTAGTCCCTGATTCGAAGTTAGCTGAATAAGTTAGACCAATCTCTCCTACAGAATCTACATATTCTTGTGCTTTGACTTTGTACTATCTTTTTTAGTTCAACTAATGTTTTAAAATGCAAGTACATCATGGTTTACGTAGTATTACAATATGGACTAATCTTGCGTATGACAGGCAGTTCAAGAGGTTGTCAACAATGGAAATTTCAGATTTTGGATGTTTTCTTATTATGACCTGTGGAGTGGTTCTTTTGCAGCGAACAGGTAAAGTGGTTTCTGCTTCCATGAGTATAGTATAAGTAATATCATTTCTTTGTTGTATTGTTCAAGTTTAATATTATGCTAATTTTGTTTTATTTATCTTTCCAAATGTGCTGCAACAGATATCAGCTTAATATATCATATGATCCGTGGTCAAGGAACAATAAAGTTATATGTGGTCTACAATGTTTTAGAGGTGAGCATAAATTTATTAGTCTGGATTAGGGTGAATAAATAGCTCTCCAAACTGCCAGATATCAACCAACGTGAATATTTATGTGTTATTGAGTTTAATTTTGATTCATTATTTGGATATAATTTTTAGACTATCAACTAATTAAAAGCCACCCTAGATAGGATATGACCTTTAAAGTAATCATTTCAGAAGTAAATAATCTTTACCATATGCAGTAATCCATGATGGGATGACAGTGTAAAAATCTTAGTGCATTCTAATTAAGTTTTATATTTATATCTTATATTATATAAGGTTTATGGGAGCAAGATCGTATGGTGACAAAGTAAAGGAATTTCAAAGAATATGGAATTATAAAATTTTGCTTTGTAGTTAATTTGTAAACCGTGAAACTCTGACATCAGATGAGATAAAATATTGCTGTATTTGAAAATTTTACTATCTCCTTAAATAGCAGAGGCCTAGATGAGATAATGAAAATGTGATGAAAGAAGTAGGATGGATGTTGTGTAAATGATTTTGTAATAGCTTTTTGAAACATGCATATGGGCATTCAGTAGCCTTCTGGTATTTAAACATAATGTTATAACATTTTCGTTTTAGTTCCCTATTGGTTGCATAAGTGTTGCGAATCATAATGCTCAAAATGTTACTTATACTGTTAATTTGTCAACTTGCAGATATTTGATAAACTATGTCAAAGTTTTAATGGGGATGTGTTGCAAACATTATTTCTTTCTGCTGAAGGACTTGCGAATTGCCCCCATGAAAGCATTAGATTCTGGATTTGGAGATTTGTTTCGGACCAAGCTTTAGCTGTGGTTGCTTCGAATATCCTTCATCTTTGTTTTTTCCCCAGTTGTTTGGTTAAATTTTTTCTTATGTGAAAGCAAATTAAGAAATGGTCAGTGATTTGATTCCTTGACTGGTCTTACTTGTTCATTCTTTTATCTTACTAGCTCAGGCAATCACGTTGTCAACCTGTATAGTTGCTCATAACAACGCTCTGTTGGCATTGCTGGTGTCAAATAATTTTGCTGAGATCAAAAGCAATGTGTTTAAGCGGTACAGCATGGATAATGTTCACAGTTTAGTTTACTTTGGTAAGTTATCTTTCCTATAATGGTTTTACTTGGGATGCTGTTGTTTACTTCTTCATTCAAATGTGGAAGCAGCCCTGTATGGTCTCATTTTCGGAATATTATATGTGATAGTTTTGACAATAGTTGATTTGTTCAGGGTTATATGCCTTACTTTATCGATAATGTCAACCAAGTAAAATTGTTTTGATGATTGAATTTTGAAGTGAGTGGTTTTTATTTTGAACGGTGGTATTTCAATCTATAGGGTGTACGAGTATCCCTTTATTTCCTTCTTTGGCACCTTACCCCTCTGCCACATAAATATGTTAAGGAGAAAGCTTTGCTTTTAATAGTTTGATTTAATTGATATGGATATTTTGTTACTCAAACAAGAGTCCGATGTCTTTTGAATTAAAATGAAAATTTGTACACAGGAATGAACTTTAACTTTAGGATAAATGTGTTGGTCCATATATTTTTTGCCAAATCAATGAAGTTGTCCTTGTCTTTTAAAAATATACGAAATTAGTTCTTCATACTTAAATATAGCATTTAGAGGGTGGTTGTTCACAGCCACAAAGTTGGAGGAGGGATTAAATTCACATTTTAAAAAATTTTGAGGACTAATTCATCTATTTGAAAGTATAGGGATCAAACCAAGTTTTGTCCGAAAGGATATGGACTAAAAACACATTTTCCCTTTTATTTGCTCCATATAATTTCTACTTGAGGTATATGGATGGAATCGTTTGCTAGTACCTAGCGGCTAGAGAATTAAGGATATGCCGTAGTCTTTTGCACAATAAAGAATTAGTTGTGATTCCCCTGCACCAAACTTGGTATGTGCATAAACTTGTTTGTCTATCTTTTGAGTTCTTTTTAGTTTGAATTTAGACAAGGATTTGCTGCATTATCACCTTATTGAAATGTTTACACTAGCAAGTTTAAAATCATACTTGGACGTGTGAAAAAATGTATGAATTTCTTTAAAATGTGATATAACAAACACTTTTTTAAATTATAGAAATTAAACTATTTTATTTAAAGCCATAACTTTAAGGCGTCCTATTGGTTACTTAAAATTATAATAGATATTTTATTGTTATAAAAATCTCGTCTCTGTAACTTACACCTCAATTTTTTTTCTGCTCTTGTTTTTCTTGCAATTTTCTGAAATAGCTATGATTATTTTTTTGTTATTTTCTGGGAATTTGCTCTACTTTCTATATTAAAAGTAATATTATTTGTATGTAGGTTTTGCAATTTATTTTACTGTTGGGTGGGCTGAGGAGAGAGGAGAGGAGAGGAGAGGGATTTTAATAAAAATTTGTGTTTGGTTCAGAAATTTGGAGAGAAGGGAAGTGAAAATGAAAGGAAAAAAACATCTCCATTTTTTTTTGCCTCTTGTTAGGAGGATTGGATACCCCCACCCCCTTGACCAAGTAGCTTGTAGGTAAAATAATTTTGTAAAAGTTATGTTAGTGTAAATTTTCTATATAATATATGTTTATCTAATCTTAGCTCCTGATTATTCTTTGTCCAATTCTTTTTTATGGTTTTGAGCGAGAGTCAAGATATTTGTTCTGCTTTGACAATTGCATTATTTATAACCTTTTTTTTCTCATTTTTCCTGTAACCTCTTGCTATATTTTATTCCTCCCTTTACTTATGGCGACAAGCAGATTCCGTAGAGAGATTCCACATTTCATCATTTATCTTATTCGTCTTGGCTCAAAATATTCTGGAGGCAGAGGGTCCTTGGTTTCAAAGTTTTCTCATTGTAAGTTTGGAAATATTTTAGCTCATAATATTAATGAAAGAAGTTTTGTTAATCCTGTTCCTGACTCATATTTTGGATGGTGCAGAATATCCTCTTGGTTTATGTATGTGAAATGGTTATTGATATTATCAAGCATTCATTCATTGCGAAATTCAATGACATTAAGCCCATCGCATACTCTGAGTTCCTTGAAGATCTTTGTAAACAGGTATTATCATCTGATTTCATGTTTTTGGATATTATTTATACAGTATGCTGGTTGTTTACTACTAAGGTGTGAAAAGCTGGAACCATTTTGATATATTTTCATTCAAATCTCAACTTAAAGCTGAAAACTGGAGTGAATTTATGAGCAACACAACTGAGTGCACAGAGACTCTCCGTGGTTCTACCATAATTGCCTTTTGAAATCCTTTGCTGGAAATATGTGCTTTGATGGGAAAAGGTAGATAAGCTGTTTTGTTACAGCAATATACTTGAGAGAGATACTTGTGACTTTGATAAGAGTGATGTATAACTTTAAGTCATATTATGACAATCAAATTGCATTAACATTTTGTTCCTTGTTCTTTGATGGAGCTTTCCAAAGAATATACGCCTGACATTTGACTGTTCCATTCTGTAGACTCTAAATATGCAAACTGAGGGCGCAAAGAAAAACCTGACTTTTGTCCCCCTTGCCCCAGCATGCGTGGTAAGCATATAAGATTTTAATTGTCCATTTGGTTTTTCTGTTTTTTAGTTTGCCGAATCATCATCTGTGCACTTTTTTACTTTTATAACTGATTCTTAGGTTATACGAGTTCTCACTCCAGTATATTCTGCAAACCTTCCTAACAATCCCCTTCCATGGAGGCTTTTCTGGATTCTGCTTTTTTCAGCAATGACCTATGTTATGCTTACAAGCCTCAAGGTCCTCATTGGCATGGGCTTACAGAAGCATGCCACTTGGTATGTTGATCGCTGCAGAAGGAGGAAACATCATTTTCATGAAGATTAGTTTCGAAGGAAAAAATACTAGTGTTGGTTATAACGTGTCCACTCGACCCAAAGAACATTTTCTGAAAGATCACAGAGGGAGATAACATTCAGGAAACTTGACTCCGAATTATCATTGGTGCGTGGCACAAACGGGAACAACTTTGGTTTATATCTGGAAGGTGTACTTTTGATTTATAGCTTGAAGGTGAACCGATAGATGGTTTCCCTTTTCAATTTTGACAGCAATATATAGTTTGACTTTACAGAAATAATAATACAATGTTATATAGGCTTGCATAGTTTCAATGAAATGTAATCACCTCTACTCAATAAAAACAATAGCACATCTTTTTTACCTCTTTCCAAATTTAACTATTCAAAAAAATAAATCTGTTTAATAAGTCTTGTAACTGAATAATGTTACATTAGTTTCTGAACTAAATAAAATGTAAATAAGTCTCAGAAAAGATATTGATCAAATTACTCCAAATTTTGGAAAGATAATGATCAACATATGTTTAATTCTTTTGTTACTTTAAGGGCTAATGCGAAAACGTGAGGCGTAAGTATTGATTTTATAAACGTAATGTTAATTTAAGAAACTTTAAACTTTTATTTTATTTAACTTTTTCTGTAAGAAAAGGAAATAAATGACATGATTATATTTAAGTAATTTATTTGCAATAAAAAGGAAAAGAAGTTCGAAGATTAATAGAATTAATTACAAGCATTAAGTTATTTTCAACGAATCATCAAAGATTAATGATAATATATATATATATATATATATATATATATATATATATATATATATATGATATTACAACTATAAATTATTATTATTACCTATAATTTTTTTAGAGTTAAAGATATGAAAGAAAAAGTTGTTTTACTTTGTAAGAATTATTCCACTTCTATAATAAACTGATGAGTGTTTTTCACAAACTATTTCATATTTAAAATTTAAAATTGATGAGTGTTTTTTATAAAATAATAATATATTATTATTAAAAATAAAATGAAAAACAGTTTTCAATTAATTATAAAAATAATTAATTATTTAATAAATATTTAAAAAATATAAAGTGATTGAAATATGCTAAATCAAACAATAAAATAAAATATTAATAAAGATAAAATACGAACAAATTTCTCTACATAAAAAATATTTATAATGAGACATCCTTTATATATAGATATATATTTATATATAGATATATATGATTATTATTATTATTACTATTATTTTTTTATGAGTTAATAAACTACTTATTTAAATTTTATAAATAAAAATATAACTTTAATAATTATCAGACGAGAGACAACACACCATGTTACACATCCATCCATTTCTCTCACACATTAATCTATTTTGCCTAATTATATAAAAATAATAATAAATGAAATTAATATTATAGTTTTTTTTACAGAAGGTATAATTTAATTTCTTGATATATCCCTTCAAATTTCATGTTTAAAGTTTTTCATGTATTTTTTATTTTTATTTTCCCGCTTCATGAAATAAATTAAGAAAATATTTATCTGAACTGTAAAATGACAATTAAAATGGTAATTTTATTTTTACCTTAAATAGGATTGAACTGATTTGAAAACTTAATTTTACTCATTAATTGAGGCAGAAATTTAAGACATCCAAAACTGGATGGATATATGGATGAATGAAGTTCGAATAGATTCAATAATAATGAAAAGAAATTATTAGATAGGAAAAATAGATATTATATATATATATATATATATATATTAATTTTTAAGTAATTATCCAAATATACACATGAATTATATTAAATATTAAATAATTAGCTTTATATTTTTTCATAAAAATATAATGTGACAAAAACTTGCTAAAATTAAGTAATTTGAATACAAATATCAATAGTTTAAGAAACTTTATATATACTAGCAGAAAAATTTCTAAAAACAGCATTGTCTGTTGTACATGTATCCGGTTTTTTAAATATTTTTAAAATTTTATTATATTTTTTCTTATAGATATTATATTATAAGTTAAAAAATATTTAAAATAATAATATAATATTAACAATGTACTAGATTTAGTAATTTACTTTAATATCTATTTACTGTAATTAATTATTTAATATTTATACATATCCTATGATAATAATTAAATATAATTTAATAATAACAATAATAACAATATAGATTATTTTCATGAATTAAATATGTTATAGAATTTCTTTTTGGGTGAACTACGATGACTGTACTACGTACACAAGCAAATCATACACGTGTCAAAGGGTATGGAAGGCTTTAGGATGTAATTTTGAACCTTATATTGCTAATATTTGTATTTTTATAAGTCATAATTTTGAAATAGAAATATTTTGAAAAAAAAAAATCTCCAAATTTGTACAATGTAAAGATCTAGAAAATAACCTTAGAGTAGAAGTGGTATATTTTAAATGACACCTGAATATTTTATTATTAAAATGAAAGAACATATAAATAGAAAATTCAGTTATTCAGGTTTCATTTTGAAAAAACCACCATCTCTCTAAAAGTTTCATTTTTCCTTTCCTCTCCCTTCTCTCTAAGATTTTAACCTCCTCGTTCATTAGTTTGACGATCAGAGTACACCATTAGACTCCTGACAGCGAAGAGTAAGTTCATTTTTGTTCCTTTTTCTTTTCCTCTTCCTTCTCTCTAATATTCTGACCTCCTCGCTTATCAGTTTGACGATCGGAGTCTGCCATTGGACTCCTGCCAGTGAACTCTACAAGATTGCCAGATCAAAATCTCAGATAGAGTAAGTTCATTCTTGGCTCCTTTTCCTTTGAGTTAATTTAGATCTTATTAGTTTTGTCTTTTTCTATGCTTTGCATATGATTCTTTTAGCTTCAGGGTTAATCTTTATTAACTCAGGGTCCTAATTATATTGTTAGATTTTGATAAGGACTCTGTGGTGCAGGTTAATTACCTTTAAGCTTTTGGTAGATTTGGAGCTCTTAGTGAGCATATGCTAAAGTTTAGGTAAGGGAAGCTAGTCTTATTCTTTTCAATAAAACCCTAGGTTAAAAGATCTGGATGTGGGGGTGACATAGTCATCAGTTCCAATTTTTGCTTGCAGAATTGTCTCTTTTAAGAGTAAAGTAAAATATTGATTTTAAGGTGAATAAGTTATTGAAAGTGTTTGTAATTGAGAATTTAAAGTGTTTGAATGGTGAGATAAATGGGTTGAATTGTATTTGAATAGTTGTTGGATTACTTAAAATGTGATGTTTGATGAGAATTGGTTGTTTGATTTTAGATGACGAATGATTTAGAGAGGATATATTTGGAACTTATTTATGTGTTCAAGTGAATTTTGAGATATATTTTGATTGTTTACAAAGTTTAAAATATGATGTGATTGGTGCATTGATGTGTTAAATGATGTGTATAATTAGGTGAAAATGTGATCAAGACATAGTATTTTCAGGAAAGGAAATACTGTGTTAAGATTGTTATTAGGGTGTATTGATTTGTGAGTGTCCTATGAATGAGATGATCCTGACTCTACTAATATAATGGAATCACAGATGAAATTATTCAGTTGGTGAGAGTCGAAAGAGGTCCATTTGGCTGAATCTAAGGTTTGAAAGAATTGATCAGATTAGATCAAATGGATTTACCCTGTTATATGAGATGATGAGACATTGAGATGATTATGCGCATGACTATGTGGATTCACAGTGAGTAGTATGACAGGTGCAGGTCTCTGGATTCTAATTTCAATACACGAGTCTTCCAGAAGTAGAGTCAAGTGTCTAAGTATGTGAGTCAGTAGAAATATGACCGAAGTAATGTGAATGATGAACGTGATAGACACTTGATGAAATTTTGAAAATATGTGAATATTGAAGGTTTATGTTGATATTTAAAGTTTTATATTTGAACTTTTAAAAATAGTTAGCTTACCCTGTGCTTTGTTTTGTGTTTGTTTTCTTTAATCTGTGATGATTGTGTTAATTTACATAGGAACATGTAAAGTTGCAGGTGATAGAGCTTCTCAATGAGTAGCTAGAGGAACAAATGTTTTATGTACTTGTGTGGACTAGAGGGGTCCAGATAGTACCTGTCGCGAGTTGTACAATTGCTAACGTGTAGGTATCCTTTGAGTTTCTTCGAGATTCCTTCCTTTGCTGTTAATGCTCAGACGGTCGAGGGTACTTGCAAAGGCATTCCGAGGCTCAAGTCAGTGTTACTATTATGAGTATATTTTTGTGAGATTTTGAAAAATGTACCTTACTCTTTCCTCAAGAGCTCTATTTATACTGTTGGTTCATGGGCATTTACCTTTATGGGTTGGATATCAGTTGTTCCATGACGTGCATAACGATTCCTTGATATCAAGGGAAAGTAAGTCTTTTGGTTTTATTAGTTTTATTCGTTATATCAGAGATATTTTTTGGATATTTCAGAGTGTGACTTTGACTCATTCAACGCTATCTGCAACTGCTTATTTATTGCATTTGTTGTTATTTGACTCGAGCGACCAGTCTTCGATCTGAGACCGACTCGTTTGGTCCTGACTGGTACACTTGCCCCCTAGGCTTGAAGAGATTTATCTTGGAAGAGCCGAATGTGACTATTGGAGTTCCCAAGGTTAGATGTGACCCTTGGAATCATTAAATATATGACAGGGATGTGACGCTTGCTTTTTGGAAAAAATTGTCATTTGGAGTCACACTGTTTAACTAGACGCATTTAATGGTGGAGATTACGTGTCGTTTCGAGTGCCAGGTAGTGTTAGCCATTGGATGCGAACAGATCCAACGATTTTGAACGAATGGGGCAATAACTTCTCTCTTGTTTGATTTACTATAAATAGGGCACCATTTGAGCGTAGTAGGGTTTACCCTTTCTTCTCTGTGCTTAGAACTTGCGCCATTTGCTATGAGTGCCGAGTCTACCATCCCTTTTCTTTAGTTGTCGAATTCTTAGGTCAACAATGTCTTCTTTCGTTGATTTTTCTGTTAATGTTGTACACATCGAGTCTTCTATGACTCGGACTACCTCAAGTAGTGCGAGGGAGGAGAGTGAGTCGATTCAATCTTCGGACGATCCTAGTTATGATTGGGTCGATCCATCTGTTCTGAAAATCCCTACTAAGTTAAGGGATTCAGATAGTTTAGACCAGTTTTTGTCTACTAATTCTTTTGTGAGACCTGATTGTCTAACCGATGCAGTAATGGCTGATATTTGTGGTCACACCGACTGAGTGTGTCATGGCTTGGAAAATGCACCACAAGATTTTTTTGTGTATATAATACCTTCTTCACCGATTTGCATATAACCTTACCTTTTGATGATTTTACCATGGGGTTCCTTCGGATCCTCAATGTGGCTCCTACACAATTACACCCTAACTCGTGGGTGGCCCTTCAGGCGTTCCGAGTATTGTGTGATCTTTTCAAGCTTATTCCCACCCCTAAGCTTTTTTGTTTTATTACAAGCGTCCAATTTTCAATGGATGGACGAATTTGAGAGAATATTCCTTGAATTAAAAACCTTTTTAGCATCCTATCTAGTCATTCAAAAACCAATCACCAAAGAGCCTATAATTGTTTATCTTGCTATTTCAGAAGATGTAGTCAGTGCGATTTTACTCCAAGATGTGGAGGCCACCGAATGACTTGTTTATTTTATCAGTTGGGCACTCCATGGTGTAGAGAGTCGGTATCAAATGATAGAAAAAGTCGCTATAGCTTTGATTATCATCGCAAGATGTATGCGTATGTATTTCCAGAATCATTGAGTCATAGTTAAAACCGACTACCCCATTATGAAAATATTGGCGAAACTCGATCTGGTCGGACGAATGATAGGATGGGCAGTTGAATTATCCGAATTTCATATCCAGTACTAGCCAAGGGGGGCAATCAAGTCACAAGCCTTAGCTGATTTTGCAGTTGAGTTTAGTCCTCAACCGAGCGAAGAAGACAACTCTCCATGGACTCTACATGTTGATGGCTCTTCCAATAGTCAGTCATGTGGCGGCAGGGGTGGTACTATAAGGACCGAGTAGTATTCTCATTGAACAAGCTCTAAAGTTCAAGTTTAAAACATCAAATAATTAGGATGAATACGAAGCGATTATAGTCGGTCTTAATCTTGCTATAGATTTAAATGTAAAAAAATTGTTATGTAAAAGCAACTCATAGTTGGTAGTCAGACAGCTTAAAGGAGAGTTTGAAGTACGGGAAACACTTTTACAATTGTATTTCCACTTTGTATAGGGGTTGATTTCAAAATTTGAAGAGGTAAAAATCCAACACATACGTCGGGAGCATAACGCCTAAGCCGATATGCTTTCACATCTCGCAACTGCCACAAAGAAAGGCATTCATCGGTTAGTCATTTATCTAACCTTAGCTAAACATAGTGTGGGTTCGGAAGAATGTATGGCGACCGACACTCTGCCAAACTGGATGACACCCATCAAGCAATTCTTAATTGATGGAACGTGTGAAGCGCATTCAAAGAAAATGATGAAGCAGCAAACGACCTGGTTTCTGCTAATAGATCAAGACCTTTATCGACGAGGTTATACTCGCCCACTTTTAAAATGTCTTAGCCTTGAACAAGCCACCTATGTGATGCGAGAAATACATGAAGGAGTATGCAGTACCCATTCTGGAGCACGAACGATGGTAGCCAAAGTGACGTGAGCGGGCTATTAGTGGCCAACCATACAAGGTGATTGTACACAGTATGTTCAAAAATGTGTGAAGAGTCAAGAATACAGTAGTTTATCCCACCAGAAACCTGGGAATCTCCACTATATTCTCTCCCCATGGCCATTTGTGAAGTGGGGAATGGACATCATTGGACCATTTGCTCCGAGCAAAGGTCAGTGCAAATTCCTATTAGTAGGTATAGACTACTTTACCGGGTGGATAGAGGTCGAAGCCTTAACGACCATCACCGCATGGAACGTTGAAAGTTTTGTTTGGAAGAATATCGTGTGCCGGTTTGGACTGTCTCATGTCATCATCACTGATAACGGCCACCAGTTCATTGACTGAGGGTTGGTCGAGTTTTACAAAAAACTTGATATCGAGCACATCACAAGCTCCGTAGAACATCCACAAACTAACGGCCAAGCCGAGACCGCCAACAAAATTATTCTTAACGAATTAAAGAAAAGGCTCGGTCCTGTCAAAGGTAAATGGACTAAAGAACTCCTCAAAGTCTTGTGGGCTTACCGATGTACGCCACAATCTACAACCAAAGAGATGCCGTATAGTTTGACTTATGGAATAGAAGTCATGATTCTTGTTGAGATAGGAGAACCTTCCCTATGATGACAGACGTTGGATTTAGATTTAAATAAAGAGTTTACTGGTCGGCCTTGGCCTCATCAATGAACTCCGCGACAAAAGCAGAATAAGAGAAGAAACATGCAAATTAAAAGCGACAAGATGATATAATTCAAAAGTAAAGCCTAAGAATTTTCATATATAAGATATGATATAATGTTAAAGATTATATAGAAGAAGAGAAGATGTTTATAAGCACAAAATAAAAATTAAAAAAGTTTATTTTCATAAATAAAACTGTTCTTTATTCTGAAATTCACAATTCAACAATAAAACTATTCTTTATTTAACAAAAATTCAAAATTCAACAATAATAATGAAATGACCAAAATTCAAAATAACTTAATAAAAAAAATATTAATATAAAAGATAAAATAAGAAATAAAATATAAACACAATAAAGTAATTACGAGGAGAAATTTTTTTATATATAAATTAACGGAAACATATTTTTACTTTTATTATTTATAATTATATTTAATATTAAAAACCGAATAAAAGATGTTATTATTTTCATATATTGATATAAATTTGTAGTTTATTAGACATTAGAAGGCACACAAATTTTCTCAATAGACCCACAAATATATCATGATCGAAACATAATAATCAACATAATAGTAATAATTTAATCATAATTAAATATATTTAAAATCTTAATTTATAAATTTGATTGATTTATTACAATAAAAAATTTATCATATAATAATTATAATCATTTAGTGAAATTCAACTTTAAAGTTTATTAATATATATCAATATCTATCCGAATCCTTTGTTGTATGGACTTATAAAATTGATATACACTGGTGCAGAAACGAAGAATAAATGTGGCTATTTTCATTTTATAAATGCGGCTATACAGTCGCATTTGATCAACACGCACTTGTAAATCAGAGATATACAAATGCGGCTAAATAACCGCATTTATAAATACTATTTACAAATGTGGCTTTATGTTGGAGCCGCATTTGTAAATGCTCCAGAGGTGGAATTGGAATGATTTATAGATGCGGCTTTGGTAATAGCCGCATTTGTAAATCATTGGCTTGATTTACAGATGCGGCTAAGGTAAATAGCCGCATTTGTAAATAAGTTTTTTTTTAAAGAACAGTTTGTGTAGTTGTTTATCCCATACAAATGAACGTCTGCAGTTTAATTATACCCAGGCAGCCAAACAGATAAACATGTGCAGTTAAGCTAAAAGTGAATTCATATATTGATACAAATGTATACAAAAACAGTAATAATATATCCATCTCTATCTTCCTACACTATTGATCAAATCGTAGAGTTATAAAAATTTAGGAAATATGTGGACCAAGATTGTCTCACATATGTCATGGCTTCCGAAGTCATGGGTTCCTCATCCGTGAAGAACTGTATTTCAAAATGGTTGACACATAAATTAGTTTTAAGATAGATAAATTAGTTTGAAGTTATAAAAATAATTTAAGAAATCTTACCTCTTGCCAATTACTTGTAAGACCTAGTCTTACAATGGTACTCATCCATTGCATGACGTAATAGCCACACTCATAGCTTCCTGGTTGTTTATTACACTATAATTCAATAAATTGTAAAAGTTAGTATAATTAAACAATGAAAAGAGAAAGAAAAATCTTACAAACCTTTAATCTTATCCAGTTCAAATTTTGAAAATTTGAATTCGATCTCCCTTTTAGAATGTTATATCCACGCCATGAACTGGTTGATACAAAAAACCTTGTTAGTGGATTAATTATAGTTTCAACCATAGTTAAGTTTATAGTGTACTTACTTATCAATGATATTCTTAAAACTTGTGGATATCTTCTTGTGTAGGGAACAGAACCACAAAGCCGTCCTATCATTCACTGATAAGACAAGTAATTGCCAATGACCCCTATATCATCCATGAAAAGAGTTGAGTAAATTTATAAAACATGAATATAATAAACTTTTAACATATATATTTAAACTTACTCGTTAATATAAGGGCACAAATAAACCTCTTTTCCCTCTTTTTCTAGGGTGTTAGTGATGTATGATTGGGTCTCATTTGTCTTTGCTCCAGTGGGATTAGTATATGCGGGATCTAAGAATCCATACACAATTTCCTTCCCCTCAGTGACAGAGACACCATTCAAAAACCTACAAGTAATTAGTTAAATCATAATGAATGCTAATTTAACATAAATGAAAATGAAATGTAGGTAACGATACTTACATCATAAAAAATTGAATGATATTTATATTCAACTCCTGATCCCCAGCTACAAATTCTAACAGATCTGACATGTATATGTACAATGGTAGCTCAGGGTTTGTTTCAAAAAACGTATCATCCCATGGAACTTCCAGAGGGTCTCGTCCAATTTGTCTAGCAACTATAGCTAAGAAAGCTATAGGATCGTCAAGCGGAACCTCTTGCTTCTTTTTCGGACTTGGTTTCCGACGAGGTTTCTACAAAAAGAAAAAAGATTTGTTATAAATTACATATAATATATAAATATAAATTAGCATATGAAATGAAATTATTACCAGTGGTTGTGGCATATATCGAATCAGGTGTCTGGGCCAGGCTACAAATGACTGAAATGCTTCGGCCACAGTTGTTACCTCTTCTGAAGGTAGTGGAAGACAAGCATTAGGTACTCGTACTCTTTCAACCGTGACCTTTGCTGCATCAGGGGAGAGAGGAACGTTATGTAAGGTGGTGGCCTCTTCATAGACTTTTCCAATGGCCACCACCTGAGGAATGATGCCACCCTCTACCAGTAGCTCACATTTCCTCGTCTGGCCAATGATATCATCCCCTGATGTTGTAGGAGCTGCACAACTCCCCTTTGTGCTCTTGGGAGCGGGACTAAGAAGCGTCTGAATCGGCTGGTCAGCACAAAGTTGTTGCGATATCTCTTGTCGCAACTCTAGCCTCATCTTTTCCGTCTCCCTTCTCATCTCATCCATTAATTCTCTACGTAGCCTTTGCTCCATTTCTTGTTTGCTCTCTTTGGGGGAGGAGGATAAGTGTCGTGGTGCAGCTCCAAAATAAAGTTTAATCCCAACTCCTTGTCCAATTGCACGAACACGACCACAATGCTCAGGTCGTCCAATTGCTTCAACAAGGATATCGTGACGACCTTCAGCAACAAAATTACCTTGGGAGTCCAAGGCATCCTACAAGAGACAAAAATCATGAGGTTTTAATATAAGTAATGCAGCATAATAGATGAAAAAAGGCTTAAATAACTTACAATTTTTTCAATGATAAGTCCTGATTGTGCAGAACTTGGTGCACCTGACTTCTTCATTCGGGCCATCTTCCATTTGTCATGGCACGTAGGTGGTGATGGAGGAGAAGTGACCCCTGTTTCCACATCCTGAGATGCACTCCTCTGTCTAGATTGCTCCTTTTCAACCAACAGTGCTTGCTCAAGCTTTCGATACCCCGCACGAGACATTACGTGCGGGGTAAGATTCTTTAAAGCTATGTCTTGAGCTTTCTTCCGCCGATGTTGTCATAATTGAAATAAACAAAGTGAATTAAATAATATTAACTCATTAATGTTATAAAAGCAAAAATAGTTAAGTAACTTCACTTACAATCCATTCTTCAGTTAGACGGCTTTCTTTAAAAGCAAGCCATGTCTCTTCATCAATAAAATTGTATCATTCACAAGGATTTTCATCCTTAAGCTCACCAAAAATATATCTCGTCGTCAGTCTTGACTTAAAGGCGCGAAACTTAAGTCCGATATTGGATATAATCCTTGATCGAAGCGGTTCCACATTAGGAATTTCAAAATTTGCCTACAAAATAACATCACCAAATTAAAGTTAGTCAATGAATATTAAATAGCTTTATATGATAACAATAATTATGTAAAGCTTACCAGAACATCCTCCCACAGCATGTTTCGGTTGACCTCTGACACCTCGTCCCATGAATCAATCAAAATGGAGAGTTTCTCACGAGAAAGAACTCCAAGATAGCTATTAAAGTCATCTGCATTAGGACCAGAAGCCATTCCAGTGTTGACGTCAATGTCAACAGTTGTCTTCTCACCAACGACACGTTTCTTTGCCAGACGCTTCATCCTAGTAGGTCCTCTGTTGCCTCGTCCGGATCAAGGTCTAATTGGAGTTTGATCATCACCCATATCTCTGTTAAAAAAATTATTTAACAAACATTAGTTCATTTGCATCGAAAGAAAATCATATAAAACAAAAACATAATATAGTAAATGCATATTATCAAAAATATTTCTAAATTTATTACCATAATGGGTTAAAAGTTCATATGTAAATTCCTTCACTGTGGTCTTTACGGGTTGCATGTACATGATCAAGTACATTGTCATCTTTATTAGTTATCATTGGTGTGAATGAATGGGGTTCACCATTTTCAATATCATCTATGGCCTCCCCTTGTTTTTTCCCGTGTAAAATAACATACCAATGTTCTGACGTAGGATCTTTCACGTAGAAAACTTGAGATGCTTGTTGAACCATTATAAATGGCTCATCTCAATACCCTATCTTTCGAAAGTCCACTAGTGTGAATCCTGATTCATCAATTTTAACCCCACTTTTATTGTCAACCCATTTACACTTGAAAACTGGAACTGAAAACTTAGTATAGTCAAGCTCCCATATCTCTTCTATAAATCCATAATACGCCATTGATCCAAGTACAGGATTTGTATCTTTCGAAGTGGAAAACTACATTGACTCGGCTTCAAGAGTAATACCAGAATTTTGAACTGTACTCTTTTCATCCATAGACTTCGTGTAAAATATACAATTATTCACTTCGTACGCTTTACAAGAAATGACATCAAACTTCAATCCAGTAGCCAACCAGGTCAAGGTCTCCGATGTCGTTGAATCCTTTAACACCTCCTCTTTAAACCAAGGCATGAATGTTCTATTATGTTCCATCAAGACCCATTTGTCTGTTTGTCTTGGATTATTTGCCTTCACAATGACTTTATGAGCTTCTATGTAAGGTATAACTTCACCTGTATTATTCAATATATACAAATGTGCTTGCAAGACTTTTGATCGAGATTTGCTTACAATATTCACACCACGTAAACATTTACTTGTACGACACCTATGGTGCCATGAATTAGCTGGAAGACCTATTGGATTTGCTTTTGACATGTAATCTGAACAAAATTCAATACTTTCTTCAGCTATGTACCTTTCAATCATTGAAGCTTCTGGACGATAATGATTTTTCACATAACCTTTCAAAATTTTCATATACCGCTCAACAGGATACATCCATCTTAAGTACACTGGTCCACACAATCTAACCTCTCTAACCAGATGCACAAGTAGATGAACCATGATGTCAAAAAAAGATGGAGGAAAAAACATCTCCAATTCACATAAGATAACAATAATTTCATCTTGAAGTTCATCTAGTTTTAATGGATCAATAACTTTACAACAAATGGAAGAAAAGAATGAGCACAAACGGGTTATGGTATGTCTAAAATTTTTTGGTAAGATCCCACGAATAGCTACAGGCAGAAGCTGTTGCATCAAGATGTGGCAATCATGAGACTTCAACCCAATTAACTTCAAATCTTGCATTGACACTAGGCTCTTCACATTTGAGGAATGTCCTTGTGGCACTTTTACACCCTTTAGACATTGACAGAAACTTACTTTTTCATCTTTTGACATGGTATAACAGGCTGGGGGCAAATATGTACGCTTACCCATTTGTATCGGTGCCAACTCGCCTCGTATGTTCATCTCAACCAAATCTAAACGAGCATTTAGACCATCCTTCATCTTCCCGTTAATGTTAAGAAGTGTACCAATTAAGCTATCACACACATTCTTCTCAACATGCATTACATCTATACAGTGTCCGACTTCTAACCTCGACCAGTACGGAAGATCAAAGAAGATTGATTTTTTCTTCCAAATGTTAGTCACAACTGACTTTTTTTTTGACTTACCGAAGGTGTGGTCTATGTTATTTACCTTTTCATAAACCTCAGCAGCAGTTAGTGGAGTTGGTGGACCACTACTCTCTTGGTGTCCATTAAAGGCTTTTTTCAACCTCCGGTAAGGATGATGACTTCTAAGAAACCTCCGATGGTGAAGATATACTATCTTCCTTCCATGTTTCAATTGTTGAGAAGTAGTGCCTTCTTCGCATATTGGACATGCTTTATGACCCTTAAGACTATAACCTGATAAGTTACCATATGCCGGAAAGTCATTGATGGTGCAAAATAACATGGCATGAAGCTTGAAAGTTTCATTAGCAAATCCGTCAAATACTTGAACACCCTCATCCCACATTAACTTCAAATCTTCGATTAGGGGACTTAGATAAACATCTATGTCATTCCCTAGCTGTTTCGGACCAGATATTATCATAGACAACATCATGTACTTTCGCTTCATGCACAATCCAGGAGGTAAGTTGTAAATAACTTGTAAAACAGGCCATGAACTGTGATTTGTACTCATATTACCAAACGGATTCATTCCATCTATAGCTAGACCAAGTTGGATATTTCTTGATTCTTTAACAAACTCTGGAAACTCATCATCAAATTTCTTCCACTGAACAGAATCAGCTGGATGTCGGTACATGCCATCACATTTCCTCTCATCTGCATGCCATCTAAGATTCTTAGCATCGTCTGGGTTTGCAAACAAACGCTTCATCCTTGGAATGATGGGAAGATACCACATAACCTTCATTGGGGGTCCATGCTTTTCCATCTCTTCAATAGTATCATCATCTGTTTGTTTCAATTTATAACGTGATAACCCACACCTCGGACAACTTTTTAACAATTCAAAACCTTTCCGGTATAATATACAATCATTAGGACATGCATGTATCTTTTTATACTCCATACCCATTGGACAAAGAATCTTTTTGGCCTCGTAATTACGATTAGGTAGAGTATTTCCCTCTGGAAGCATATCCTTCAACAGCTGGAGCAATTCCGTGAAACTTTTATCAGTCCATCCATTTATTGCTTTCAAATTCATCAATCTTAACACCGTCGACAACCGTGTGAAGTTAGTTGATCCAGGATACAATGGAGTCTCTGCATCGCTTGACATACTTCCATATCCATGCGCTTTTGCAAAAGACTCAGCTCCCACATCACGAATCATGTCCTCCAATCGATCATCATCTACATCATCGTGTTCTCCTTCATCCATGGTGGATCCCACATATTCTTCAGTTACGGAAACACGTGGTAAATTTAATAATTCACCATGCCATGTCCAAGTTGTATAAGATTGAAGAAACCCATCACATAGCAGGTGTTCCCTCATGATATTCACATCTAGTATCCTTCCATTCAAACAGTTATCGCACGGACACCTAATCTTTCCTCCATCATGACCACTATTAATCGCGTTACACTGCGCAAATTGTATAAATTTTTCTACTCCTCTTTCGTACTCATCACTTATACAAACACAATTAATCCAACTTCGATCCATTATATATTCTGCAATATAGTTACCTAGGATTTTCTAATCAGTGTTCTATCTCATGCATTTGCCGAGGGTCAAACACCCCCGGACTCAATACCAACACGTATTATTGTCGAAGGTCCAAATACAAACATGATATTTTATTCTAATGTAACAACTAACATAACATAAATTCTATTATAAACTAACAACTAATTACTAAATAATATAAATTTTAGAAAATAGAAATTATATAATACAAATTATATAAATTAATACAAATTTATATTAAATAATATACAAATACAAATTATAATACATAAAAAAAATTCAAAATACAGCAAAAAAAATACAAAATCTAAAAAAAACTAACATAAAAACTACCTACTAAATAATATAAATTTTAGAAAATAAAAATTATATAATACAAATTTATATTAAATAATATACAAATTATAATACATAAAGTCAAATATTCAAAATAAACCAAGTAAAATTCAAAAAATATAAAAATGAACCAACCTTGTGTGCGAAATGGTGATTGAAGTGGTAGACAACCAGCGGTGACAGCGGAAGCGTGGCGGGACAGTGGCGGACCAGCGATGGAGATGAGTACAGCAATGCACCAGTACCTTCCACCAATGCAAGGAAAAAAGCAAATATAACAACGACATTTGTAAAGTGAACTGAAGAGAATGAAATGGGTTTAAGAAACTCACAATGGAAGCAAGGAACTGAAGATGCAGAGAAGCAAGGAACTCACAGAGCGCAGGAACAGTGAAAGCGAGCAAAAGCGGAGAAGAAAGTGTGAAAGTGCAGTGGCGCGCTTCAAATTTTAGGGTAAAAACATTTTATAAATGCGGCTATTTGTTAAAACCGTATTTGTAAATGAAAACACATAGCCGCATTTGTAAATGAAGACACATAGCCGCATTTGTAAATGAAAAGCTTTTCATTTACAAATGCGGTTTTAACAAATAGTCGCATTTGTAAAACAAACTAATTTAAAAAATGTCACCGCGTTTTTAACAAATGCGTTTTAGCGCGAAGCCGCACTTGGAAAGGAGTATTCCTTTCATCATTTTGCACTAGTGATAATTTATGATTTATAGTTGGAGAAGAGGAAAGACTTATTTGTTATAATTTTTTAATAGGATAATTTATTTTTAATAAATAATTATTTAAAGTTAAAATTCTAAACTTATACTGTGATATTTTAATTTTATAAACTTATGTCTAATTTTTAAATATATTATCATAAACTTTATATTTATTATAAATATTTATTTTTTTATAGAAATATAGTCAAGAAATGCATACTAAACCATATTTAGTGATCCTTGAGTGGCTCCAACAGTCAAATAACTGAGAAAACCCTTCAAGTTAACAAAAACCTCACTTTTTCTAAGGAACATTTATCTGATATTTGCTTTAGGGTGGTGGTTGTGCATGGCAGGAGAAGGTTGAGGAGTTTATTTTGGAGGGTAAGAGCATGTGAAGAGGAAAATGAAGAAGAAGACTTGCCATACTAAGACCAACTTTATCTATGACCCTCTCAGTCTAACCTTCGATGATGGCAATTTTCTCTTGTTTTGACTCACGCAACAAATAATCTCGCATCATAACTACCACACCGCTCACAACATGAGATGATGGAGATTTACAAATTAAGAGGTTTCTTCACTTGTTTTATTCGAAGGACCCGCGTGACTCGGGGTGTTTGGATCTTGTTCAACACAAACTCTCTTTTTCTTAGACTCCCTTCACAGTTTATGTTTTTTACTGTTCCTTTGGCCACAAAACAACCAAGTTTCAGGGGAACAATAATAAAAAAATAACGAATAATCAAATAAATTTTTAAATCTAAAAAAATTCTTTATAATTATAAAATGACTGAATAAGTAAAATAAATTAATAAAATAAATATTGATATAAAGATAAAATAGAAATAAATTTTATGTATACCAAAATTAATTTATGAATTTGTGGTTTTTAAATATCTTTCTATGTATCTACACTTTTTAAATATACATACACAATCACATATATTTATAATAAAATTAAAAAATACGAATAAATTGATAAATATAATATGGTATATGATATGTGGCAATATATAATAAACAACATAATAGTAATATCATGTATGTTAATCATAAGTATCATATATAAAAAATAAAATATTGTTATTTACAGGTATATTTCAACATGTAAAATTAAAATTAAAAGCGTATAGTAATAAATAATAATGCACATCATCATTTTAAGAATCTTACAAATTATGATTCTCACACATTATATTCAATTATAATAGAGATAGACACTTACCTCTTGATCCATAATAGTTCCTATGTGAGGAGTTTCTTTAATCTCCTTTTCTCAATCGATCTCTTAACAATTTTATTCTTGTCATTACACCCTTTATTGATGGCCAACAATAAGACAACCTTCTTTGCAGATACAAAATACTATTTCTATTCTTTTCCAATCTCTATCATATTAGTTTTTCATTAGGTAATATATATATATATATATATATATATATATATATATATATATATATATATATAACTTCTCACATTGACTAATGTGCCTTTTATTTTATTAAATGATATTCAGGTCCAAAGCCCAACATCTATTTCATATGAGTCAAATTATAAAATTAATTTACATAATTTTCTAACATTTTCCCACTTGACTCAGATGAGCTAAAATACTTTCATGATTTAATAATTACATAAATCATAAATGCACATTGAAAGATCTTACATAAATTGGTTTTATCGTCAATCAAAATCAAGGATACAAAAATAATGAGAGTCAATCGTCAATCAAAATCAAGGATATAGAAATAATAAGAGTCATGGCAGTTACATGTCATTTAATCAACACGTTTGCTTCCATGTACTACTATATCATCCTTTCTCCCTAATATGAATCTATAGTGAGAAGTCCATAATGGGTTCAAACATAATGTCATTTTTATCAACAGTAACATAATTTTTTTTCACACCATAATTTGCATGCATATACATAAAGTAGAAAACATAGATTTCATAAAATTTTATATATCAATGAGCTCAGAGTGTCAAATAAGCATTAATAACAACATTCATCATTTACTAGTAGACATAATGCCCATATTCTCAACATGACCAGTAAATGTTTAGGCAATAACCCTCTGGTTAAAGGGTCAACAATCATAAGATAGTGCTACTATGTTTTATTGACACTCTATATTTTTGAACTTCCTCTTTAACGACAAAGTATTTCAATTCTATATGTTTAGCACCTTTCGAATACTTGTCATTTTTAGAAAAAAAGACAGTTGCGAAATTATCACAATAAATTCTCAGCGGCTTGGTAATACTATTAACAATTCCAAGTCCTGAAATAAATGTCCACAACCAATTAGCTTGAACTGTGGCCTCAAAGCATGCCACAAATTCAGCCTCCATGGTGGATGCAGTAATGATTGACTGCTTCACACTTTTTCATGAAATCGCTCCCCCGACTAAAAGATACACATAACCAAATGTGAACTTTCTTATATACATACAACCAGCAAAATCTGAATTTGTACATCCAATCACCTCAAGATGATTAGATTTCCTATACGTAAGCATGTGATTCTTTGTCCCTTATATCTTAAAACTTTCTTTGTAACTTTCCGATGATCCAATCTTGGATCACTCTGGTATCTACCAAGCATACCAACTGCAAAGCTAATATATGGTCTTGTACATGTTTGAGCATACATCAAACTCCCAACAACAGATGGATAAAGGATATTCTCCATTTGTTTCTATTCCAAATCATTCTTTGGATATTGCATGAAACTAAATTTGTCTCCTTTCTATTTTGGAACGGGAGATGCTGAACATTTATCCATTTTGAATCTCTCTAAAAATTTATTAAATATATGCTTTTTGAGACAAGCCTAATAGTCCTTGTGATCTATCACGAAATATTTCTATACCTATCACATAGTATGCCTCGCCCATATCTTTCATTTCAAAGTTCTTAGAGAGAAACTTCTTAGTCTCACTTAATATACCAAGATCATTAGTAGCAAGCAAGATATCATCAACATATAGAACCAGAATTATAAACTTGCTTAAGTTTACACATCATGTGTTCCTTTCCTTCTTCAATGAACCCTACTGGTTAGTCCATATAAACATCCTCTTCTAAATTCCCATTCAAAAGGCAGTTTTGACATCCATCTGATGCAACTCAAGATCATAATGAGCTACTAATGGCATGATAATTTTAAAGGAATCTTTCTTAGAAATAGGTGAAAATGTTTCCTTATAATCAATGCCATCTTTTTGTGTAAAACATTTGGAAACAAGTCAGACCTTATAACTATCGATATTTCCATGAGAGTCATGTTTAGTCTTAAAGATCCATTTACACCCAACTCTCTTACATCCTTCTGACAATTTCATAGGTCTCATACATAGTTATGTGCCATTGATTTAAGCTCACCTTTCATGACATCTAATCACTTATCAGAATTATCATCATTGATGGCTTTTGAAAATGAAACTGGGTCATCATCAATGCCTAAGTCATTTTCTGACTCTTGTAGATAAACCACATGATCATTCGAAATAGCAAACTTTCTTTCTCTTTGAGATCTTCCTAATACAAAATCTTGTGGTTGTTCTACTACAGGTTCATTGTTAACCTCATGACCATTAATTTGTTGTTCTTCTTCATCATTGAGTGGTTCAACTACATTAGGAACAACAATACTTGAAGTAGAGGTACTAGTTAAAGGAACTTGTACTCTAACTTCCTTAATCTCCACATTTTGTGAAGCTTCACTCCCACTAGTTTAACCATTTTCAATGAACTGATCATTTCCAGTTTCAACAATTCTTGTACTATGGTTAGAAGAGTAAAACATATACATTTTTGACTTTGTTGGATAACCAATGAATTACTTAACATACTCCTAACCATATCCATTAAGGTTTGATTACACCTTTTTGACACACCATTTTGTTGTGGTGCACCTGACATTGTGTATTGAGCACAAATACCATGTTTCTCCAAGAACTTAGCAAATGGACCAGGGTGTTGTCCACTTTCATCATAATTTCCATAATATTCACCACCTCTATCTAACCTGACAATTTTCACCTTTCTGTCTAATTACCTTTCCACTTCATTTATATAAACTTCCAAGGCATTCATTACTTGAGATTTTTTTTTTTCATGCAATAAATAGACATAACCATAACGTGAAAAATCATCAATAAAGGTGATAAAATACCTTTCTTTATTGAAAGAATTTACATCAAAAAGTCCACATATATAAGTGTGTATAATTTCAAGAAGCTGAGTGCTTCTTGTGGCTTCCTTCTTTATGTGTTTTGTTTGTTTTCCTTTAATACAATCCACACATACTTTTAGATCAGTAAAATCTAAATTTGGAAGTATTTCATTATTTACTAATCTTTCCATCCTTTCTTTGGAAATATGTCCCAAACGTTTATGCCATAAGAAAGCAAAACATTCATTCACTAAACTATGTTTAGTGCCAACATTATAATGCAAGTTCATAAGAGTTTCAACATATAAATTATCAAGATTCAATTTATATAAACCATCATAAAGAATACCAAATCCATCAAGTCTAAATAAAATCCAGTGTCAAGGATTAAAAGATAAGTCCTAACAGCTTTCACTGGAACCTTCACTCTATTCCCCATAAAGACAAACTTTTCATTTGGTTTTATGGTTTGGGTTGAAAGGAATCCCTGCATCATATTAGAAACATGAGAGTGCATCTGGAATCAATCCACCAAGAATTATGTTGAACTTCAGTTAAGTTTGATTCAAAACATACATAATAAGCATTATGCTTTCCTTTCTTTTCGAACCAAGCCTTATGTTTTAGACAATCCTTTTTGGAAATGTCCAGATTTCTCACAAAATGACATTTTTCATTTTTCTTCTAGAGTTTAGTAGAGGACTCATTTATCTTTAATGGTCCTTTAGCCTTTCCATGTTTCTTGTAAACTTTCTTTCCAACTCCTTGATTGTTCACATAATTAACGGAGTGGTTTCCTTGATTCTTAAGTCTGGTCTCTTCTTGAACTAACATACTGTGCAATTTATGCACATTCCATTTGTCTTTCATGGTATTAGTTCATTTGGAAAGGACCATACTCAGACAGTAATGATTTCAAGATGAAATGTACAAAAAAATAAAAATAAAAGTATCCACTACCATTCCTAGTGACTTAAGTCTAGCTGCAATATTAGTCATTTCAATAACGTTCATTTATAGTACGAGAACTATCAAATTTCATGGTAGTTAAGGTACTCATTAATGTCCCAACAAGATACTTATCAATATTTTTGGGAGCGCTCTTCCACAAATCTCAAAAATTCTTTTGCACATTCAGTTTTGGGAAGAACAAACTTAATATTACTTGCTATGCTCATTAATAAACATCATGCTAAGTCTGTTTAACCTTTTCCGACCCTATAATGAACTTTCTCTTTAATGTTGCTAGCATCAATAATAGCAACATGTTTCCAATCAGGGAAAATTCAATCCATTAAAGACTGGAACAGACTTAGCATACGAATGTAAAGACAGAGGAACAAATACTTCAATTAACACATGTTTAACATTAATACTTTGACTCATAAACTAAACATACAATACAGATTCAAATAACAAACAAACAAACATTTTATGCATACTAATGTGCTCCTTTGGGTGATACATTAATACACAAAACATAATGATGCTAATAATATTAACATTATTTGGCAAGACATATGCATTAACTAGAAATACTTGTTATCTTTGGACATACAAACAAAACTAATAACACATACTCGCTACCAACAATCATATTCATTAATTATAAGGACAACTAATTAATCTTTGGATGATTCATAAAGGCCTTATAATAATGAATTTCAATTTACCCATAAATAAATAATTTAGCATCCATTCTATAGGTAATAGAAATAAAATTCATCAATAATTTGGAATTGAAATAAAATTCAATTCTATGATAGATTTGATCACTTTGGTGATTACAAATCTATCATACAGATAATTCCAGAAATAATATCATTAATTGAAATAAAATTCATCAGTAATTGGGAATTAAATAAAATATAAAGATTTGATCACTTTGGTGATTACAAATCTATCATACAGATAATTCCAGAAATAATATCATTAATTGAAATAAAATTCATCAGTAATTTGGAATTAAATAAAACATAAAGATTTGATCACTTTGGTGATCACAAATCTATCATCTATCATTTATCATACAGATAATTCCAGAGATAATATCATTACTTGAAATAAAATTTATCAGTAATTTAGAATTAAATAAAACATAAATATTTGATCACTTTGGTGATTACAAATCTATCATACAGATAATTCCAGAGATAATATCATTACTAGAAATAAAATTCATTAGTAATTTGGAATTAAATAAAACATAAAGATTTGATCACTTTGGTGATTACAAATCTATCATATAGATAATTTCAGAAATAATATCATTAATTGAAATAAAATTCATCAGTAATTTGGAATTAAATAAAACATAAAGATTTGATCACTTTGGTTACAAATCTATCATACAAATAATTTTAGAAATAATATCATTCATAAAAAATATATACAAATATATACTTATGCCCTTACTTTTATTTATCATAATTTTTCATCTTGCAATTGAAATAAAACAAAAATTCATGATTTATGATGCAGCGGAAGACTTGAGATTTTTTCATTATTTTAATTTGAAATCATTTCATAATGCAACATAAATGAAGGGATAAATTAAACCATCAAAATTATCCTCAAATGTTATTATTTTCTTTACAATATTCATAATTTTAAAATTAGGGTTCATAAAATTGGGAAAAAACTCATTCATGGAGAATCATAAATTTGAGCAACAATAACTTTGATACCACATGTAAAATCAAAAGCGTACAGTAATAAACAATAATACACATCATCATCTTAAGGATCTTCATATTCAATTATAATAGAGATAGACACTTACCTTGATCCATGAGAGTCCCTATCTGAGCAGTTTCTTTAATCTCCTTTTCTCAATCTATCTCTAGGCAATTCTATTCTTGTCACACCCTTTATTGATGGCCAACAATGAGACAACCTTCTTTGCAGATACAAAACCATATTTATATTCTTTCCCAATCTCCATCATATTAGGTTTTCATTAGGTAATATAATATAATATATATATATATATACACATATATAACTTGTCACATTGACCAATGTACCTTTTATTTTATTAGATCATATTCAGGTCCAAAGCCCAACATCTATTTTATATGAGTCATATTATAAAATTAATTTACATAACTTTCAAACACAATATAATAATAATAATAATAATAATAATAATAATAATAATACACAGGCGTATATTCTTGAGTTTATTAATGTCAGGTTTCCCTGTTTATTGATATTAGCATCCTCCTTAATTGACCTCAAGCTCAACCATGCTATTCTCCATTAGTAATGCTATTTATTCTCTCATTATTCTTCCTTTTCTTCCCTATCTTGAAAAGATCCTTGATTTCTACATCCTCTTCACCTTCTTCTGCCTACAAATTTGATGTAATAGACTAAAATGTATCACGAAGGCCATTTGAAGAAACAAGTCCTAAAATTAACTTCTCAAAAAATTGTCTCAAAATAAGGCAAAATCAAGAGAACATAATAACTCAATTCTTACCCTCAATGAATGATAATATCCTTGAATACAAATCTTTATTTGGTGTCTTAGAATTTATTTTTGTAAAACCATGACATTGTAAATGACTGATTTCTTCTTTAGAATATATGTATATAGAAATATATGTCATGATTTTTCATGACATTTGTAAATTTACCATATATAATTACTATGTTGGCTATGTTTCGATCATAATATATTAGTAAGTGCACTTAGATAATTTATGTGCCTTCTCATGTATTATAAAATAGAATAGAGATGAACAAAAGAGAAAAAAAAGAAGACAAAGGATATGAGAAGGAATATTTCTTTTATTTTATTTTCCTTACTTAAGTCAAATCAAAGAGTTTGAATATATACAAGCAATATAATCATTCTATGTCTAGCTAAAGAGACATAATGTAAAATAAAGAGTCAATAAAGGCTAGAATAAGAAAAGAAAAAAAATAAAGGCTAGAAATATGTACATATGTATAAAGAAAAACAACTAAGAATTAGAAAAGAAAAAATTAATATTAGCTTCCTTCTAGAAGTCTTGTATCCTTATCCTTTATTACCCCCCGCAAGTTAAGGAGTAAATATTGATGAGACCCAGCTTGGAACAAATACTCTTGAAAGATTGAGGACCTAAGACTTTGGTCTAAATGTCAATCAGTTGCTCTGTGGGAGAAATGGGAAGCAAATGTATGAGACCCTTCTCCAATTTTTCCCTAACAAAGTGACAATCTATTTCTATGTGTTTTGTACGCTCATGAAACACTAGATTTGTTGCAATGTATCTTGTTGAGTCATTGTCACAGTATAAAAGAGATGGTTGCTCAAAAGGAAATTTGAAATCTTGAAGAAGATGAGTTAGCCATTGAATTTCACATATAATAGTAGTCATTGCCCCATATTCAGCTTCATAAAAACTCTTTGATACTGTTCCTTGCTTATTTGATTTCCAGGATATGAGGGAATTCCCAAGATACAAACTAAAACCAGTTTGTCTTGAATCACTACATGTGCCCCAATCACTATAAAAAAAGACGTTTAAATGAGCAAAAGTGTTGGAAGAGAAAAATAAACCAAAACTCGGAGATCCTTTAATATATCTGATACTTTTAATTGTTGCATTATAGTGAGCAATTGTAGGCTTAGCAAGAAATTGCGAAAGTTGTCACATAAAAAAGATTATGTCAGGTCGGGTATTAGTGAGATACATAAGCCTTCCAATCAATCTTCTATAGGCTTGAACATCTGTTAAAGGAACACTTCTAGTAGAAGATAATTTTGCATGATTATCAATTGGAGTAAGTGTAGGTGTGCAGGCTAAAAGACCTGCATATGTTAACAATTCAAGTGCATATTTCCTTTTATTCATCATTATCCCTTTCTTACTTGCTATTTTAAGACCAAGAAAAATGTGTTAAATTCCCAAGATCCTTAATCTTGAATGTTTGATTCAATGCTTGTTTGATTCGCTCAATATCCTATTTATCATTTCCTGCCAATATTATATCATCCACATACACAAATAATGTTGTAAAAGATTCTTCCGAAGAATTAATGAACAATGAATGATCATTCATAGATTGAGTATATCCCACAGAAAGAAAAAAGGATGTCAGTTTGACAAACCACTCTCTAAGGCCATATAAAGCCTTCTTTAATTTATAGACTTGTCCTGGTTGAGGCCATATAAAAAATGTTTTCAAAGAAGATCAATAGCTTTTGGATCATTGCTTATGTGTGAAGTATGATCTAGGTTTTCTTTTCAATTGTTTTACTGCTTTGTAAAGCCTAGGTGTATTCTATTTTCTTATTTGAATACTATAATTGTATGTAAGTCAGTTTTAGATAGGGTTTCTGGAAACTGTGGTGTTGTCAAGAAGTCTTGTGTGCTCTTGAGGGATTCAAGATCAACATTCTTGGTGTGTGTTTTGTAATCTAGTTCTGATTGCATAGTGTATTCTCAGTGGTTAGCTGAGGACTGGATGTAGCTATTGGTTACGAGTGAACCAACATAAATCTCTCTATGTGAATCTTTCTTTCCTTACTTTTATACACTCATATTGAGCCTTTTTTCCTTCACTCTCAGTCCATTGAGACCAAGGTTTTTCAATAAAAACATTATCTTTTTCAAGCGTAGGAATAAAAGTGTTGAACAAGATACTTTGATGTCTCTAAATCCATGAGGAAAACTTGAAGACCTTGCTACTGGGTGTGTGTGTCTTGTCTAGTAGTTTTTGACTTGTTAATTCACTCTTTAAAATGATCCAAGTTCATTTGAATCTTCATCTTTTTGAAAAGATGGGGTTTTTTAAAGGATTGTGAAATTTCAACCTGATGAAATGTCGAATCAACCTGTTGTTTGACACTTAGTGGTTTTTAAAATGGTTTGGAAAAATTTTGCTTTGTTTTGTCTTTGCTGTCAAATAGAATCAACCGATTGTTTTGATAAATCAACTGGTTGTTTTTATGAAAACAATAATAGGAAATTTATTTCAATCGATTGATTTGGAAAACATCTGGTTGTTTTCATAACAGAATTTTGTTATGTGTCTTAAATTGTTTTAAATGTTTCCAACTACTTTTGGGTTTTGATCTAACAGCTTTGACCACTTGATTGAGGTTATATAAACGTTGTTTAACATTCTCTTGAATTGACTAAGAAAGAGAGATCACTTAAAACATTTTTCAAGAATTTAAAAGCTTTGGATCATCTCAAGTGTGTGGAATAAGATTGGGTTTGGTATACTTCTGAACTTTAGCTTTGTAATACCCAAGTGTATCCTATTCTCTTCTCCTTGAACATTGTATTTATGTGTGTTCTTGTATATGACGGTTTCAGAAAAGTGTTTTTGAAAATTGCAGTGTTGCCAAGGAGTGTTGTGTGTTCTGGAGGGGTTCAAGATCAACATTCTTGGTGTGGTTTTGGCCAAGGAATGATATGTGTTATTGAGGGGTTCAAGATCATGACTCTTGGTGTGTGTTTTGTAATCTAGGTTTGATTACATAGTGAATTCTCAGTGGTTAGCTGAGGATTAGATGTAGCTCTTGGTTAAGAGTGAACCAGTATAAACCTCTTGTGTGATTCTCTCTATCTTTTCTCTTATAAACTGTTTTAACTTGATTCCATATCCTGCTGGTATAAACAATTGGTTGTTTTGTGAAAACAACAGGTTGATTTTCTGGAAATAACCTTAAAAGAGAAATTTTATTGAGTTAAACAAAAAATCAATTGGTTGATTTTTTTAGAAGTTTTCACTCTACCTTCAAACTTTGTGAAAATCTTGTGAAAACAATTCAACTCCTCTCTTGTTTAGGCCACTAATTCTAACAAAAAGGACCATTGGTGATAGCATCCCAGATTACTCTATCAATTGCCTAAAAAAAATTCATTCTTACCTTCCAGAATTGATAGTTTAGTCCACAAAACAAAGGTGGTCTATTTATAGAACTTCCCCAAAGGATAGTTTTTCAGCCACTTTTCAAAAAATATTTAGGATTGAAACTTAAGTATCTTTCAAGAACTTAGCCCTTGATGCCAATTGTTAGAATGTATGGTTGAAACAAAAAGGGGTTGAATTGTTTTCGCAAGATTTTCAAAAAGACTGGAAAAAGATATAAAAGATCACTTAAATCAATTAATTGATTTATCTGTTCAACTAGTTATTTATCAAATTAACAATTCTGTGAAAAATATAAACTGGTTTATTTTTACGAAACAACTGATTGTTTAATGTAGCAGAACACATAGACCAATATATAAAGTAGTTTATCAGAGTAAGGGAAAAGAGATTCACATAGAGAGATTTATATTGGTTCACTCTTAACCAAGAGCTACATCTAGTCCTCAACTCACCACTGAGAATTCACTGAGTAATCAAAACTAGATTACAAATCACAACCAAGAGTGTTGATTTTGAACCCTTCAAGAACACACAACACTCTAAACCAAAACCACAGTTTCTAGAAACATTATCAGAAATTGTTTTACAGACAATACAAAATTGAAAGAAAGAATTAGAATTACAAAGCTAAAGAACAATAGAACAGAAAACCTAAATTCCTACTTCACACAAAAGCAATGATCGAAGACTTCAAGAGTGATTAACAAAACTCTTTAATCATCTCTTGGAAACATTTCTATCAAAACTCTCTTCTTCTTTTTGAAATGATTATAAAATAGTCTTTATATAGACTTTAAAAAGAGGTTAAAACAGTTTTATCATTAAATGAAATATGTTAAAAGCATTTAAAAATAGTTTGAAAGTTATAAATATAATTATATTCAAAACACTTGATTGATTTTTAAACAAACCGATTGATTTCTTTTTATGTTAAAAAATAGACATAAAAAGTGAGTTCATTTATTGAAATAACCAATTGTTTTTGTTTGACAGAAAAGACAAAGAAAACAAATAATTTTTAAATCCTTTAAAAAATTGTAAGTGTAATTTAATCGGTGTTTGTGATAAATCAACCTATTGAAAAGCTTATTGTAGTCACCAAACTTGAACAAAAGCTTTTTCAACTAATTTAAAAGACGAAACAACTAACTAAAATTAACATAAATTTGAAAAACATAACTTTCAAAAGAGATTTAGAATCATACAAACTTGGATCATAACTAAGTAGAAATTAACAATTCAAAATCTACCTAACCACACACACATAACAAAAAATTCTTCAAGTCTTCAGGCTGGATTTGGAAACCATCAAAGCAATTGGTCATGAAAATTTCAGTCTCATTATCACTTCTTCTTATTTTTATTATTGTCTCGAATTGTGTTTGAACAAAAACAAAAAGAATTTCCAAAGTCTTGACAACTTTAGATTTTTGTTTTAAAAGAAAATTCTGTGTGTACCTCGAATAGTCATCAACTATGATCAAAAAATATTTATGACCATGATATGATGGTATTGAGTATGGTCCCCACACATCTACATGAATCAATTCAAAAGATTTTTTAGATTTAGATGTACTAATAGGATATGAAAGTCTTTTTTGTTTTGCAAAATGAAAAACTTCACAAACAATAGATTTGTTATATTTAACAAAAGGAAATTTAGTCATGATAACATCAATATATTTGTTAGAAACATGTCCTAATCAAAAATGCCAAAGGGTTTCTAGATCACTAGCATTAACATTAAGAATATTAATGGTATGTGCATATTTGATGGGTTTGATTTGAAGTTTTTGATAGGTTAGGATCTTGAGTATATAAAGTCTATCTTGAATCTTAGTTGAACCAATTATTTTCAAGGAGTTATTGTCCTGAATGTGACAACCATTAGACTCAAAGGTAAGAACACAAGATAAATTATCAATCAATTTTGCTACTGAAAGAAGATTAAAAGTGAAACAAGGATGATATCGGTAGTTTTGTTGTCAAATTAAGATGTGATTCTAGCGTAGACCTATCTAATGGTAGAGAGATAATAGTATAGAAGTGACCAAATGACCCCAAGTCGTCTCCCAACGAATCCAATAGTGATTCCAGTGAACAAAATTCAAAACCTATATTCAAGCAATTAAAATTAGCAATAATAGTAAAGCAAAAGGGGTAGTGATTGTTAAGCAGGAAAATATAAATGATGATTTAAAACAGTAAATAATGCAAGTTGACTCCCAAGTTTTTCCACCAATGAATTCCTCATAGGTTCTCTAAAGTTCATTCCTTTCTCAATTCTCAAACAAAGCTAAAATATATTGAATATGCACCAATCTGATTCAACTGAAACTCATTAGTAAAATATGCGTCTACTAGTTTAATTGGTACCCACTCTGTTCCATGTGTATACTCCATGGAAATGCTTATCTTCTCTCTCTTGAATTATGTGCCAAAGAAATTAATTAGAACGATGCAAACTAACTAAGAAACCAAAGTTTAAGATAAGAAAATCTCTTAATTATATGTTCAAGTACAATCTTTCACAAAAACCAATTTTCGAGGAGTAAGGAGTAATGTACTTTTATAAGCACATTAAAGGAGAAGGAGTAATGTAGTTATGTATGTATGAAGACAAAGAAAATAGAGAATTGAGATTTAAGATTAAATAGCAAGAAATAGAGGTGTGAGTAATCATTACTAAGACCATTTCAGACGTCCATTTCTTTTACCATTACACTTCGCTATTATTTATTTTCATCATTTTTCATTATTCTCTTCTTCCATATATATGATCAGGTCTTAATTATTTAATTGACTTTTTCTAATTCAATAAACTCTTTGAAATGTTTGTAAGATAATTTACATTTTGATCGTTTGCTATCTCCAACACAACCATAAGTAATTATAATCATATATGGTAAAAAAATATTTTAGTACTAAAAGGATAAATAACACTAAAAATAATTCATAATTAATAATAATAATAATAATACATATCAATGATGATGGATTATTCGTACTAATTAAGTACTAATTAAGAAAATACAAATACTATAATACACAAATCCTAGAATGTGTATCGGTTTTTTATTATTATTAATGAATTTAGAGTTTCGATATTCACTTTTTTTTTTTATAATAATAAAAATTTACTTTTAAAGATTGAACTCTCAGCATTTAAAAAGATTAAAAAAACTGATTAAGAAAACACTGAAAATAATGAAACATATAGTTTACATAAATTTTTATTAATAAAGTTAATACATATATCATACTTTGTCGCAGTTAAAAAAATTGAGAGAAAAATAATGAAGTTATTTTGGTAGATTTTCCGTTTTAGAGTGAAGTATGATATCTTTATTTTATCGTTTCTGTAATAATATTTTACGGTAAATGTAGTTTTTATTTTTGAAATTATTTTATCTTTTCTGTAATAATATTTTACGGTTTTATTTTCGAAATGATCAGAAGATCCAATAACACACTATAAGATCTGAGTAGCTCTTCCCTACCTGCTTTATTTTCGTGAAATCCTCTCCCTTAGTATCAAACGACTCTGTTCCTTTTGCATTTCATACATTGATTTTCTTCTTTCTATACTTTTTCTTTCTTTTTTCACTGTCGCTCGCCCACAAGACAAATCCTAACCCTCTCACCTCCAATTCTTTTCTAATAATTGTAGTGGCCAGATCTCCGACGTCGGCCAAGAGGTGAGAGGTCGGCCACATAGAGGTTGGTCTGGTAGGGCCAACAGCGGGTCCCAGTAACCACACGTGTCAAGATGTGAATTGGGCCCCCAGATACGCCATGCAAGCAGGATATGTGCGAAACGTTAGGCTTTGGCATAAGAGATTTATCTTTAGAGTTGCATGCATTGGCACGTAAGGGCTTAAGGGCACGTGATGGGTTTAAAAGACACGTGAAGGGTCAGTTTGAATCATAAAGATAGACCCCACAACGTTAAGAGTGACAATATACTGTGATATTCGTTCATAAGGATAATTGATTAAAGATAGAAGGTTACCGCCATACACGCCAAGAGATTAAGAGATAAAAGATATTGTTCCTAGTAATATGTTATTGATATGCAGACGGTTATGGTAAAGCGGCATTAGCACTCCAAATATACCCAGATACGCTATTAAAGTTGACGCATGTATAACAACTTTCTCTCACTCACTGAATATTCTCTTCCTAAAGATAATATTCCACACAGGGAAAGTTGGTTACCAGAGATAACCTAATAGCACTCTATAAAAGGGGCGTAAGGCTCCAGGAAAAGGTAAGCAGTTTTTGAGACTATCACTATTTTACTATACACTTGGTGTTTTTTGCCCTAGTTTTGACTTGAGCGTCGAATTGCACACGGCCGCGAGGGCGCCTCTCTTTCTTTCTTTACAGGCAAGTCATTCTAACAGTGAAGGAGGAAGAAGAAGGTGCTGACAATCGTAGAGTTTGACCGACAGCGGGTCAACCGGCAAGAACATTTGGCGCCCACCGTGGGGCCCGATAAAACAAGGTCCCATCCACAGTTGTGAAGAGCAAAGTCAGACAGCATGAGAAGCACTAGGCAAGGTGTCACTGGAGGAGGCGATGGTAATCACACCGCCACCATCCAGGAGCTCATGGAGACAATCCGCAATCTCCAGCAGGCGTTCACCGCCTCCAGCGCTGATCAGGCCCTAAGGCAGGAATAGTTTAGGGCTGACCTGAACGCGTCTTTGGCGGCGAATGAGGAGTTGTGGAGAGCCAACGTGGAACTGAGAAGAGGAATGGGAGAAAGGGCAGCAGCGGGACAGGGGGCCATGCCTCCAGCCAGGCCTCGACCCATGCCTTTCTCGCAAGAGATCATGCAGACAGTAATACCAGCGTCTATTGTAATCCCAAAGATTACTTTTACAGGGGTAGAAGATCCAGAAGCCCACATCACAGCGTTCCATACGCAAATGATGATCTCTGGGGAGAATGATGCCATGCACTGCAAGCTGTTCATGGGTACTTTTGCAGGGACAGCGCTGAACTGGTTCGTAGGACTCCCAGACGGACACATTACGTCCTTCGAGCAGTTTGCAGAATTGTTCAAAAAGCAGTTCATTGTCAATCGGGCTCGGATGCCGGTTGCGTTCGATCTCTTTGATGTAAAGCAATTCCAGGAAGAACCACTGAAGGATTTCCTCAACCGATTTGCGGCATTGGTGGTGAGACTGCCAACCAAGGACGACGCTATAATAGTGCATGCCTTTGAGAGGGGAATCCTTCCTGGACCCTTCAGCGACGCACTTATACGATGTCTAGCAAGGACATTTGATGAAATATAGTGCAGGGCGCTCGCCCATATCACGGCAAAAGGAAGAGTCGCCGAAAAGCGTGCAAGGGTCGACCCCTCCAAACCTCGCGCCCCAGTACACACCCAACCCCTAAGGGTGCATGTGGCCACAGAGAAGAAAGATAGATCTGCACCCTACGAGTCCAGAAGGCCCAGACCAACCGGGCACAGCTTCAAGGTCAGCCTCAAGGAGCTCATCACAATCCCTGAGGTAGCAAGCAGGTTGAAGCCTCCCCAGAAGGCCGATAGACAAGTCGGACCTCGAAAAAGCCATTGGTGTGATTTCCATCAAGCCCAGGGCCACAATCTGCGCAATTGCCACTTCTTGGGTTATCAGTTGGATGATGTAACAGCCCGGAATTTTCTACTCATACATATATAATAAAATAGCGGTAGAAAAATAATATCAAATTAACATATGTATATATAATAAAATACATCCATCCCATACATTGTATCTCAAAAGAACATCCCTCTTCTAGGGGTTTTAATACATATCCATCAAAAAGTTTTAAAACAACCGAAGGAAAACATTTAAAACTAAATCTATCCCATCCTCCAACACGCTCACTGAGGAGCTCTGCCACCTGCAACCTTATCTGCTCCCGTGTAAATTAACACGACCATCACAGATTAAAAAAACAACAAGCACAAAACAAAACACAGGGTAAGCTAGATATTTTAAAAACTTTAAATATGAAACTTAATATCATCATAAACCATCATTTTTCTTTTTCACACACTTCACAATTTTCTCAAGTGTCTATAATATTCAATTTCCACATTACTCTTGTCAGATTTCTACTGACTCACAAATATAGACACTTGACTCTACTTCCGGAAGACTCGTGCTTTGAACTTAGCATCCAGAGACCTGCACCTGTCATATTACCCGCTGTGAAATCCACACAGCCATGCGCATACTCATCTCAATGTCTCCTCATTTCATATGACAGGGTAAATCCATTTGATCTGCTCTGATCAGTTCCTTCGAACCTCAGACTCAGCCAAATGGACCTCCTTCGACTCTCACCAACTAAATAACTTCATCTATGTGATTCCATTATATCAGTAGAGTCAGGATCGTCTCATTCACAGGATACTCACAGATCAAAACACCCTAATAACCATCTCAACACGGTATTTCCTTTCCTGAAAATACTATGCTTTGATCACACTTTCACATCATTCAGCATATCAAACCTTTTCTAAACAATCCAAATCACAAAAATCCAATCGCACCAAAGTCTAGAATTTCGAAAATCATATACATTTCACATTTCAATCTCAAACAGATTCCGATATACACAAAACAGAGTATCGTGCAAAACAATTTGAAACTGGTGACCACGTCACCCCCAACTTCAGAATCTTCTAGCCTAAGGTTTTTATTGAAAATAAAACTAGCTTCCCTTACCTGGACTTGAGTAAAATCTCACTAAGCTCCAAACCCACCGAAAAGACCTAAGGATATCCTAACCTGCACCATAGAGTCTTGATCACAAATCTAACGAGATTACTCATTTCTGCGTTAACAGAGACGATTTCTGAAGCTAAAAGAGTCGCATGCAAAGCCTATGCAGAGGCAACCCTCTCAAGTTCAGAATCGACTTGAAGAACAGAGCAAAACGACTTACTCTATTTTAAGGCTTTGATAAGAAAACTTGCAGAGTAACTTCCCCAGGAGTCCAATGGCAGGTTGTCGATTGTTAACTGGTGAGGGAGGGTGGCCGCGTCGTAGAGTGAAGGAGAAAAAGGTAGAAGGGAAACCGAAATGAACTTAATCCCTCAGAGGACCGTCCATAAATCTTCGCTGCCATCACCTACTCTCTGGGAGAACTTTTGCGTGCAAGTTTCCTCTGACAGGATGGCCACGTGGTGTCCCTGCGCGCACCAACTCTGGGTTACCTGCCCTACCAAAACTCTGACGCCAACGACTCTAGGTGCCCTTACTGTCTACGTGTCGCGCATGCAGAACGCCCTCGCGGGGAGCCTGGGTCCCAACTTATCTGCGTGTAATAGGACCCCCCGATGACCAGCCATCGATGACTGATCGCTTCTCAACTATCCACCGATAACCGATGTGTCTCTCATCCTAGCAGACGACCGATGTCTCATCGTGGCAGACGACCGATGCGTCCCTCATCCTGGCGATGACCGTGTGTCTCTCGTCCTGGCGATCTCTCATCGCCCTTGTGTGTGGCGAGGACACATCGCCTTGCTTTGGTGACCGATGCCACATTGGTAGAACGGGTGATTGAAGGAAAGACCTTCAAACTCGGCAAGGCCTTGACCCAGGAAGACCAAGACCAGATAGCGGCTGTGCTGTCAAGACACTTGGGTTCTTTTGCATGGTCGGCAGCTGACATGCCGGGGATTGACCTCGACTTCTTGAGTCATCGCCTGAATTTTGACCCCCAGGTCCGCTCGGTGCGTCAGAGGCGTCGCAAGTTGAATGAAGAAAGACGCCAAGCCATCAGAGAGGAAACCCAGAAACTACTGAAGGCGGGGCATATCAGGGAAATCCAGTACCCGCAGACAGAGGACAGTGATTCAGGAAACCCTGAAGGCACCTCGGACAGCCACAGAGGAATCCACGGATACACAAATGGTAAACATTGTGCAAGAGGGGGCCAGGAGTCATAAGTCACTGACCCAAGAAACGCTGAAGGTATCTCGTATAAGTTCCTATGGCTTGACAACTGAGGTGACATCGCAAGTCTGTGCAGTAGGGGAAGAACAAAATTGGATGACACCATACAGACGGTACCTAGCGGATGCGACGCTTCTTGTAGACCCAGCGGAGGCAAGGGTTGTGAAAAAAAATGCACCTCGCTACACCTTGATTGATGGGAACCTGTTCAGACATGGGTACTCTCATCCACTTTTGACATGTGTAAGCGGGACGCAATGCACCCGCATAGTTACGGAGCTTCACGAAGGGATATGTGGAAGCCACATCGGGGGCTGAGCTCTGGCAGCCAAAGCCGTTTGTGCAGGGTATTATTGGCCCACAATGAGAGAAGATTGCATAAGATATGCGCAGAGATGTAAGAAATGTCAGGAACATGCAGACTAGCACCGAGCACCACCAGAAGAGCTGAGGTCTCTCCACAGCCCGTGGCCTTTCCACACGTGGGGGATTGACATCCTAGGACCCTTCCCACTAGCAATCAGGCAAATGAAGTATTTGGTCGTGGCCATAGAATATTTCACTAAATGGATAGAAGCAGAGCCAGTGGCACAAATTACGGCGCACAAAGTCCAACACTTCGTCTAGAAGAATAATGTGTGTCGTTTTGGGATCCCCAGGCGCCTAGTATCTGATAATGGTACACAGTTCGCAAGTCAACAGTTGGGAAAATTGTGCTCGGAGCTCGGTATCAAACAGGTCTTTGCGTTAGTCTAGCATCCTCAGACGAATGGACAGGTTGAGTCAGCAAACAGGGTCCTACTCAGAGGACTGAAGAGGAGACTCGAGAAAGTAAAGGGGGCCTGGGCAGAAGAGGTCCCTAGGATTGTATGGGCATACCACACTACTCCACAATGCACCACTAAAGAAACTCCTTTCAGTCTAGTCTACGGATCAGATGCTATGATTCCAGTAGAAATACAGGAGAGCTCGCCCAGATTCCAGAACTTTGTGGCGGAAGAATCTAATGAAGAGAGAAGGGTGAACCTGGATCTGTTAGACGAAGCAAGGGAGGAAGCCCGCATCAAGTCTGAAGCATTAAAGAGAAGAGTAGAGCGCCAATACAGGTCGAAGCTGAGACCTCGGCAGTTCCAAATCGCCGACCTGGTGATGCGGAATGCTCATCCCTATCAGCTAGAGAACAAGCTATCTCCCAAGTGGACGGGCCCATTTAGGGTGACAGAGGTCCTGGGAAATGGAGCTTACAAGTTGGAGACCTTAGAAGGCGGAGCTATTCGCCGCACCTGGAACGGTGACAAGCTTAAGTTTTATTTCAGTTAATAGATACATGTTTAACACAATTGTATTATTCAATTTAGGGGACACTCTTTTTCCCTACAGGGTTTTTTAACGAGGTCATCCAATAAAGAAAAGAATTTAGAAAGACATGTGTTGTGTTGAACTGTAAAAAGAACCTATTCTACCTTGTTAAAGAAAGGGGAAGAATAGTGTGTTTCACAGCGAAAGTCCTCTTCCTTGACTTTTTACAGCAAGGTCGAGGCGAGAAAAACGAACCTCTTCTACCGTATTAAAGAAAGGGAAGAATAGTATGGTTCACAGTGAAAGTCCTCTCCCTCGACTTCTTACAGCGAGGCTGAGGCGAGAAACCCCTTAGTGTGAGGCTCGAGGTTGACACATCAGGAGGTCTTCCTTATGAGTCGAGGGGCAGCTAAGTTATATATTCCCCCTTAGTGTGAGGCTCGAGGTTGACACATCAGGAGGTCTTCCTTATGAGTCGAGGGGCAGCTAAGTTTTATTCCCCCTTAGTATGAGGCTCGAGGTTGACACATCAGGAGGTCTTCCTTATGAGTCGAGGGGCAGCTAAGTTATATATTTCCCCCTTAGTGTGAGGCTCGAGGTTGACACTTCAGGAGGTCTTCCTTAATGAGTCAAGGGGCAACTAAGTTATATATTCCCCCTTAGTGTGAGGCTCAAGGTTGACACATCTGGAGGTCTTCCTTATAAGTCGAGGGGCAGCTAAGTTATATATTTCCCCCTTAGTGTGAGGCTCGAGGTTGACACTTCAGGAGGTCTTCCTTAATGAGTCGAGGGGCAGCTAAGTTACGGTCTTCCTCAATGTAGGACTCAAGGTCGGCACATCAGGAGGTCTTCCTTGACGAGTTGAGGTCGGCTGAGAGGAAAGAGACCTCTCCCTCAACTTTTTACAGCAAGGCTGAGGCAAGAGAAAAAAGACCTCTCCCTCGATTTCTTACAGCGAGGATGAGGCGAGAAAGAGTTACGGTCCACCTCAAGGTAGGACTCGAAGTTGACCAGCAGGATGTCTTCTTTGACGAGTTGAGGTCGGCCAAGTTGCATTCCTCCTGAACGAAGGAGTTGAGGTCGGCCCGCAGGAGGTCTACTTTGACAAAAGAGTGGGGAACCACCAAGATAAGGCTCTCCTTGATTTGTCAAGGTCGACTCAAGAAGAAGTCTCCCATCGCCAGAGTATAAAGAAAGAAACCTTCTAAAGCTTATCAGCCGAGAAAGGAGCTTCAAGGGCCAGTTAACCAAGGAAATTAGCATGGGTCAAGGAGTAAAGTTAAGGGCCAGCTAGAACCACGTCAAGTTAGTTCAGAAAAGGATTTTGCTGTGGATTGAAGGGTGAAAATGCACACGTCAGTTAGCACAATCGCCAAGCACAACCCACACAGGATGAAAGTTGGGCTGCAAAGGGAAAAAGATTGATTCAAGTTGTAAAGAAAGGACTTGTAGCTCATTCATTACAAGCAGTTAATGTTATCGCTTAAGGAAAATACACAAGCAGGTAGAGTTTGGCGAAGGTATGATAAATCCATTCTATCACTTGGCAAGTGTTTACAAAGGAGGGCATAAAAATAAAGTAAGGAAAAGCCTAAGGCTCAAAGGGAGCATCTACCAGTCGCCCGTCTTCGATAGCCTTGCCGACGCTAGTTTGGGAGAGATCCACCCCAGGATGCACGCAGGCAACCTGGGCCATAGCATCGCCAAACTCGGCCCCGTAGGCTTTAGCTGACTCGTCATTAAGCTCTTTTATGGATCTCTAGTGTTGCTCCTCCTTCCTTGCCATCTCAACCTCCAGCTCAGCACCCTTTGCCCTCCATTCAGCAGCCTCGGCCTTCAGTTCTGTGGCCTCCTCCCGCGTTCGCGCCAGCTCCACATCCCGCTGGGCCAAGTCGTCATCCCGATGCGCCAGGTCATCTTTCAGGTCAGCAATTACACCTTCCTGGCGATTCACCTCACCCTTCAGATTTTCCATGGCCAGGCGGAAGTCGTTGCACTTGGCGTGAGCTCTTAGGGCCTCCTGGGACTTTGAGAATAGGAGGTCCCTAATCTCTTTGTCAGACTTCCGCAACTCGGCCACTTCCAGGGTGAGGCTTGAGATGCGATGCTCAGCCCCTACGGCAGTTGCGACTCGAAGCTCTGCCTCCCGGTAAGCCCTCATTGTCTTGGTGAGGAGGAGGTTGGTGATCCCAAGGGCCTTACCGTAACCCCGAGCCATTTGGTCCAGTAGTGGCCCTACCTCCATGCTATCCTCTTCCTCCATCTCTTGGGATGACTTCAATATGCGCTGGAAGAAGGGCGCCAAAGAGGTAGGGGGCTTGGTGGCCGTTCTGTTGGGGCGCACTCCCCTTGATCCATGGAGGCGCGTGGTGGAGAGGGCATCGCTGGGTTAGGCTGAGGACCTACCCCTTCAGAGTTAAGTGAAGGGACATCATGGACACGCCTCCGCTTGAAGACAGGCCCATCACAGGTCCCCTCATCGTCGGAAGGGACGACCTCAGGAGCCGCAGGCTGGGGGGAAGCAGGGGGATCTGAGATAGCTGCTGCAGCGATTGGGACGACTTCAAGAGCTGCGATGTCAGCAGGCGGAGGGGCGTCCTCTTGGGCAGGTTGAGAGGGGCCAGCACCGCCTTTCTTCTTTAAGAGGCGAGCTACCAACTGTTTCCTACGCTCAGCTCCAATCGTCATTTCTGTAGTCAACACAAATTAAAGACATCAAAGCAGGCAAAGTAATAACAAGGAGAACTATATTGCACAGACAAGCTAAGGCCTTACCGATCTGCACTCGTAAGCTTTTGGGCTGGTACTCATGTTGTATGATTTTGGCAGTATTGAACACAGCTTCGAGGCTGGACAAGAACTCGCACCCCTCTCTGTCTTGTGGGTGCAAGTCCGTAAGAGCCCTGGGTCTGGCCAGATTGGGTTTCTCCACCCAGTAGAGGGGAAACCCATCCAAGAGTGTGGGGTGGGTAGGGAGGCACCGAATCTTCAGAAATTTTCCCTTGAAACCCTTGTAAGACTGCTGGAAGAGGGTAAGAAGCGCTCTTCCAGCAACTCCGTTGAGGCTGACCCAGAAGTTTTTCCCAGGACTCTTAGCCTCGAAGAAGTAGAGGAAGGAGTCTACTGAGGGTAGACGTCCGAAGTAGTTGCAGAGGATTGTGAAGGCGCGCATGAAGGCCCAGCCGTTAGGGTGAAGTTGAGCTGGGGCCACGTTCATCTCCGTCAACAGTGCTCTCTCAAAGCCGCTGAGAGGAAGGCGAAGGCCAACCCTCTTGAAGAGAGTGGAGTAGATGAAACAGAAGGGCGTCTGCTGCCCCGAGGTCTCGTCACAGCATACGGGTTCACCTACAGTACAGGGAACTACCCCAACGTACTTGTCGTCGTCTTTCCCGAAGACGCGAGTGGCATGACTGGTCTTACTACGCACCTCAGCCTTCCTGTAGGCCACGATGGATTCGGAGGTGGTGAAATCGGAAAACTCCCTGAGAAGCCCTTCAGGAGCCCAGGGATATAGGGGTTGGTAGTAGTTTGAATGGAGCCCTAGAACTACTTGACGGGTAGAAGACGGTGAAGAATCAGAACCCGACGAAGATGTGGAAGATTGATCCATTGGAAAGGCTAAAAAATAGGGACAATCAAGAAAAAAGGTTTTAGAAAGAAGGAAAGGAAAACGCGTTCCCAGAAACGCGATAGAATGGAAAAGGGAAATGTAATGAAACGGGAACAATCCCAGCCCAAGCAGGAACAGGGGATAGGCAGTATCGCAATGGAAGAACAAAAGCGAGAGAGGAAGAAAGAACGTACCTTTGATCGTTAGAAGATGTGGGACGAAGTTGGAACGCGAAAGGGTGCTCGAAGAACAGTTTGAGAGAACAGAGGAGTTTGAAATGCGAAGTGAAGAGGGAATGCAACAGTGGGGAGTGTAAGAGGCAAGGATGTAACGTATAAGGGAAGAATGTGAAACGACGAATCAATCCCACCGTTGAACATTGCCACGTGTACGCTCTAGGGAAATGTGCAAAAGGGTCACTTCTTGGTACTGCGCGCACGTCGAGTCATTCATAAATGTGACAAGGACTGGTAGAGTGATGCCACATAGGTCGACTGGGCAAGTTGTAAGGCTCTTCGTTGAGACAAGTCACAACTCGAGCCTGGGGGGCTTGTGTAGTGGCCAGACCTCGGACGTCGGCCAGACCTCGGACGTCGGCCAGACCTCGGACGTCGGCCAGACCTCGGACGTCGGCCAAGAGGTGAGAGGTCGGCCACATAGAGGTTGGCCTGGTAGGGCCAACAGCGGGTCCCAGTAACCACACGTGTCAAGATGTGAATTGGGCCCCCAGATACGCCATGCAAGCGGGATATATGCGAAACGTTAGGCTTTGGCATAAGAGATTTATCCTTAGAGTTGCATGCATTGACACGTAAGGGCTTAAGGGCACGTGATGGGTTTAAAAGACACGTGAAGGGTCAGTTTGAATCATAAAGATAGACCCCACAATGTTAAGAGTGACAATATACTGTGATATTCGTTCATAAGGATAATTGATTAAAGATAGAAGGTTACCGTCATACACGCCAAGAGATTAAGAGATAAAAGATATTGTTTCTAGTAATATATTATTGATATGCAGACGGTTATGGTAAAGCGGCATTAGCACTCCAAATATACCCAGATACGCTATTAAAGTTGACGCATGTATAACAACTTTCTCTCACTCACTGAATATTCTCTTCCTAAAGATAATGTTCCACACAGGGAAAATTGGTTACCAGAGATAACCTAATAGCACTCTATAAAAGGGGCGTAAGGCTTCAGGAAAAGCTACGCAGTTTTTGAGACTATCACTATTTTACTATACACTTGGTGTTTTTTGCCCTAGTTTTGACTTGAGCGTCGGAGTGCACACGGCCGCGAGGGCGCGTCTCTTTCTTTCTTTACAGGCAAGTCATTCTAACAGTGAAGGAGGAAGAAGAAGATGCTGACGATAGTAGAGTTTGACCGATAGCGGGTCAACGGGCAAGAAGAATAATCTTTTCCAAATTCCAACACACACCGCATCAGCCATGGGTTACGAAGACAATCCGTGTGTTTCTGTTTCCTTTTTCCTTGAATTAGACTTGCGTTAGGATTTTTCTTTCTTTGATTCACTCGTTTTCTTTTATCAATCTGCTTTCAGGTATCGCGACGAGGACGGTGAGCCCTTGATGGACTACGACGACGTTCAATCCGACCGCGAGCCCTCCCCGGAGCCGCGTCACGAGCTCGACGATTACGAGGACGATGTCAACGACCAGTGGCGCGGCCGGGATCGGTCGCAGACGCCGGTGTACGACAACGATGCAGCGCGCTCGAAGCCGCGGAAGAGGCTGATCAATAAGAGCGACGATGGGAAGCAGTCGGTGGCGCCGGAGGTCGAGGATGAGGAGGAGGAGGGGTATGTTCCAGAGGCGAGGTTTGACGAGGAAGATGGAAGGAAGAGGAAGAAGAGAAACGAGGTTGGGAGTGGGAAGAAGGAGAAAAGGCTGAAGGGGGAACAGAGGTTCGGTAGTGGCAGTGGATTTGGGGGTTCAAGAAAAGGTTTTGGTGGTAAGGCTGGGAAGGACCATGATGGTGAAGTTAAGGAGATGTGGGATACAATTGCTGGAGGAGATTCTGAGGTATCTGCCGCATTTTTTATACCGCCTTTGCGATTTTTCTTGATTGATTGGGCGGAAATGATTTAAATTGATATTGGTTTTGAATAATTTTGAATGAAGATGGTTCTCACAATTTATTGAACTAAACTGGTTTTTACAATTGATTTTGAATGATGAAATTGGTTTTGCAAAGCTGTTTTCATTATAATTGATTTGAAGTAAACCGAATCATGTTTGGATTTAGAATAAAAACAGTTCTCCACCGCAAAAGCTATTTAAACTCTCCTAACTCAATGAATTCGTGGATCAAACAAGTGAACATTTACGTTGAAAATTTCCTGTTTGTGGGATTGGGGATAATAAATGTGTGAAACTGTGAAAAAAAAGATTTTTTTTCTCCATTTTGAACTTTTGTGGATTGATCATAATTATTGTTTGCTCTCATTTTTATAATGGCGAGTATTTTGCCGTTATTGTATCTGATCGCTACTTTTTGTTTACATTAATAGGATGATCACGAGGGTGTCAGGGATCTGGATGATGACAACTTTATAGATGACACTGGAGTGGAACCTGCTTATTATGGTAGTGATGAACCACGTTCTCCTGGTGATGCTCCTCAGGTTGGTGATTATCCCTTTTTAATTTTTTTTACTAAGTTATTTTGCCATTAGATTCACTTTGTTAATAACTTATTAGATTGTTGGTAAACTAGAAATATTGTATATAATAATGTTCATATTGTATATAATAATGTTCATTGAGGATAAGAATTGAGCTATTATGTTGTGATGATTTTGCCTTAGTTTGAGAAGTTAATATTTAGGACCTGTTTTTTCAAATGGCCTTTGTGATACATTTTAGTCTGTTACATGGAATCTGTAGGCAGAAGAAGGTGAAGAGGATTCAGAAATGAAGGATCTTTTTAAAATAGGGAAGAAAAGGAAGAAGAACGAGAGAAGTCCTGCTGAAATAGCATTACTAGTGGAGAATGTCATGGCTGAGCTTGAGGTTACAGCCGAAGAGGATGCTGATCTTAATAGACAGGGAAAACCTGCTATTAATAAACTGAAGAAGTTGCCTCTTCTCACAGAAGTACTCTCGAAGTATGTGGTTACTCTATTAACATTGATTTCTTTAATATTGTATAGTTACTTTATCCTTGTTTTAATAATTTTTGCATTTATTTGGCAGGAAACAACTCTAATTAGAGTTTTTAGATCATGGAGTTCTAACATTATTGAAGAATTGGCTTGAGCCACTTCCGGATGGAAGCTTGCCTAATATAAATATACGCACGGAAATCTTGAGAATTTTGAATGAGGTAATATGAGTTTACACTACTACAGCATTTTAGCTCTTTATTTTTTACCAAGAAAGATTTAAAATCACGTTTATTTGTGTTGTTATGCAGTTTCCTATAGACCTAGAGCAGTACGATAGGAGAGAACAACTGAAGAAGAGTGGCCTGGGAAAGGTAGGGTTTCTTTGATCATGCGAGTAATTCTCTTTTCTAATAGGTCATAAAATACCCTCAAATATGTGTAATCTATTAATAATTTGGACTTTTTTTATTATGTTGACAGGTGATTATGTTTTTATCGAAATCCGACGAAGAAATCAGTGTAAATCGAAAACTAGCCAAAGAGTTGGTTGACAAGTGGGTAAGTAATGCACGATTGAATTAATGTTCCATTATAGACTTCTATTTTTTTTATCCTCGTCATGTAGTGTTTTAAATGTCTAAGTTGTTTTTTAGCACTATGTGTGATACTATTTACTGAAAATGACTAATTCTAGAACTTGTGCGTATATTTTTTGCTCTATGACCAGTTCATTTGTTATCTTCTTTCTTTTTGTAATTGCAGAGCCGGCCTATATTTAATAAGAGTACCCGATTTGAAGACATGAGAAATGTAGAAGATGATCGGGTTCCATTTAGGAGACCATCGGTTAAAAAGTACTAAACTTTTCTCTCTTGACCAATACTTCTTCCATCATGAGCAATTTATATAATTTTGTTAACATCTTACATAACAGGCCAACCAATAAAGCTGCAGGAATATCGAGAGATAGTGATCTTGATTTGGAAATTACACAGTAAAGCCTGGAAAACTCTTTGTTTAGTACTGAACTGAGTAATTTCTAAAATAGATTGGATTGTAATTTTTCTAACTGTAATGCAGGTCTACGGCTGGACAATCCTCTTCTATGCAGCATGCTTCGAGGCCGGAAGTAACACCTTTAGATTTTGTTATACGACCCCAATCTAAAATTGATCCAGACGAGATTAGAGCACGGGCAAAGCAAGCTGCCCAAGATCAGTACCGTATGAAGGTTGGTGCTTTTCTTAGCTTTTACTTTATAATGCTCAAGACAAAAGTGTGGGTTGAAAATTATGGCCCTAATTATATTAGATAATTCAACCATAAATCTGGATTTAAAAGGATTAAACAATATTACTCCTATAGTTAGTAAACCAGTATACTCAGAGTCAAGAAAATCAGAATCCCCTCAATATTTTCCTACAGCATCACAAATATTAAATACATTAACCAAAGAAGATCTCTTTGAAATAGATAAAAATTGGATTAGAGAAGATTTTAATGCTAAGTATAACCAAGATAAAAGACATTGGTATTTTAAGACATATACTACAAAATAGACAGAAGACTTTAGGACAAAATTTTATAATTATATAAAAAAAAATTAAGATAAATGTTTACTTCTTTGATTGGTTTAAGTTATATAATCAAGGACATGAATTAAAATACCCATTTAGTAATAAAGAGATATATCCATTACAGCAGATAACCAATACTTTGGAAAACCATAACTAATGAAATTATCGAATCAGAATATCCTCCTATACAAGGAATAAAAATACAACCATCAAAAGAATTGGAAGTAGAAGCTAGCCCGTATAAAGATGTAAAATTAGAAGAAAGACAAGTGGATCTTAAAGATATAAGAAAGATACATTCACAAATTAATTATTCAAATACAGTATTAGATGTTATGACAAAACAATTATGTAGAATAGAAAATTATCATTCAAAGAAGAACCCAGTAGTTCGAAAGAACCTGTAAAGCCTATATATAAATTGTTTAATGTCCCTAAAAAAGAATTAGAATCATTAAGACTAAGAAGTAATACAGATTTAAAAATAGAAGAATTAAAAAAGAGAATAGAGGAGATAAATAAAAATTCTATAAACACATTACAAGTAAATAAATTGAAAAATTATCCTAAACTCAGAAATTGGTATAATAGGCCGACACCAGCAGATGTACAATTTGAAGAAAGAGGAGAATTAGTACAGAATAGTTTCTCACGAAATGATATAGTAGAATGGAATTTAGACGGATTAAGTGAACAAACAATATTAGATTTAACTTGTCAAATGGTCAATGGCGGCAACCGTCCATAAAACAAAAGGATGTAGTGATAAGTTAGCAGCTATAATTATTATTCAGGGATTTACTAGCCAATTGAAAGGATGGTGGGATAATCTTTGTACTGAACAAGATAGACATGCAATAGTTAATAGTGTTAAAGGAGAAGATAAAAAAGAAGACGCTGTATCAACCTTAATATATTCTATTATTCAAAACTTTGTAGGAGATCCCAATATACTTAAAGAGAGATCAGCAAACCAATTAGCAAATTTGTATTGTCCAGCCATGTCAGATTATAGATGGTATAAAGATACCTTTTTATCAAAAATAACTTTAAGAGAAGATGGTTTCGCCGGATTTTGGAAAGAAAGATTTATAGCCGGCTTACCGAAATTATTTGCAGAAAAAGTTAGGATGAATCTAGAAAGATATTATGGGAAACCAATGAATTATGATTCATTAACCTTTGGTCAAATTCATAATATAGTAGTAGAAACATGTATACAAATTTGTACAGATTTTAAAATCCAGAATAAGCTTAGAAAAGAAAGTATGATTAACAAAAGAGAAATAGGAAACTTTTGCCAGCAGTATGGGATGGAACCCATTAGAGCACCCAGTGCTAAGAAAAAGAAGACAATTAGAAAACAAAACAAAATAGAACGAAAATCGTATAGAAAGTCATATAAAAGAACTAATCTACCGCCCTTAGAAAATAGACCAAATAGAAAACCCAAATATAAAAAACTCAAGAAAAATAATGTATGTTGGAAATGTGGTAGACCTGGACATTACGCAAATAACTATAAAGTAGCAAAGAAAATAAATTTATTACAAGATGAAGAGTTAAAGAAAACCCTCATAAATATATTAATAAATTCTGAATCAGAAGACACTACTGAGGAAGAAGGAGAAAATGAAGAGATAAATGAATTAGAAATAGATGAAATAGATTCAGAATTAAGTAGTGAAGAAGATATTAGTAGTAAAGAAGATTATTGTATAGGACCAGGATCATGTGATTGTAAGAACTGTCAGAAATCTATTAACATGCTAAATAGAGATCAAACTAATACCCTAATCTCTATTATAGATAAATTAGAAGATTCTCCATTAAAAATGAATTTTTATTACAATTGAATGATTTAATCACAAAAAGTGAAGAGGTAAAAAAACCTATAGAACCTATAAATATAAAAGATATTTATAAAAAATTCACACCAATAAATCAACAAGTGAGTATAAAAGACCTACAAAATGAAATTAAAAATCTAAAGCAAGAAGTTCAAAAGCTCAAAGAAAACGGTATTGTACTAGAATATAGATTATTAGAATTAGAAGGAAAAGAAATATTACATAAGCAAGAAAAAGAGAAAATAGAAAATGGAGAAGAGGCATCTACCTCAGATAATTATATTAATCTATTAAGTCTCATAACAACCCATAAATGGCATACCGAAGTAAACTTAGTAATAAAAGATAAAATCTTTAAGATGACAGCATTAATAGATTCAGGAGCAGATGTAAATTGCATAAAAGAAGGAGAAATACCTACTCAATATTATGAAAAAACAACAGAAGTAGTGTCAAGTGCAAATGGAACAGATATGGATATAACATATAAATTATCTAATGTCAAGATATGCAAAAACAATATTTGTTACCATACTTCTTTCATATTGATGAAAGATATAAATCAAACTATGATTTTAGGAACCCCGTTTTTAACATTACTATATCCATTTCAAGTAACTGAAAAAGGACTCATAACAAATACTTTAGGAAAAGAAATTTGCTTTGAATTCATAAAACCACCCAGAACTAGGGAATTAAATCTATTAAAAGAATCCTCAATATCTTCAATAAAAAGTAAGAAAAGACAGATAAACCTATTAAATAAAGAAATAAAGTTTAAAAGGATAGAAGAACAGTTAAAGACAGAAAAAATAAAACTTTTAGTAAAAGAATATCAAGACAAAATAGAAAAAGAGATATGTGAAACAAATCCTATAGCATTTTGGCATAGAAAAAAATATACAGTATCATTACCATATATAGATAACTTTGATGAAAAACAAATACCCACAAAAGCTAGACCCATACAGATGAATCAAGAATATTTAGAATATTGTAAAAAAGAAATTCAAGAATATCTAGAGAAAGGGCTAATACGACCCTCTAAGTCTCCTTGGAGCTGTACAGGCTTTTATGTTATGAAAGCCTCTGAACTAGAAAGAGGAGCACCAAGATTAGTTATAAATTATAAACCATTAAATAAAGTATTAAAATGGATTAGGTATCCATTACCTAACAAAACAGATTTAATTAAAAGAATTCATAACGCAACTATATTTTCAAAATTTGATATGAAATCAGGATATTATCAAATCTCAGTAAAAGAAGTAGACAGATATAAAACTGCTTTTGTAGTACCTTTTGGCCATTACGAATGGAATGTAATTGCACAAGGACTAAAGAATGCTCCTAGTGAGTTTCAAAACATTATGAACGATATATTCTATCCATACATGAAGTTTGCTATAGTATATTTAGATGATGTACTAATATTTTCAAAAAATATAACAAATCATAAAAATCACTTAGAAGAATTCATAAAATTGATAAAAGAAAATGATTTAGTAGTATCCGCAAAAAAGATAAAAATATTTCAGACAAAAATAAGATTCTTAGGATACGAAATTTATCAAGGGATTATTACCCCAATACAAAGATCATTAGAATTTGCAGACAAATTCTCAAATGAGATAAAAGAAAAGCAACAATTACAGAGATTTCTAGGATGTGTAAATTATATAGCAGATTTTATTCCTAACATTAGAATTACTTGTGCACCATTATATTCTAGGCTTAGGAAGAATCCTCCAGTCTGGGATGATAAAATGACAGAAGCCATTAAAACTATAAAAATCCTAGTAAAAAAATTACCTTGTCTAGGAATACCAGATATGTCAGCCTTTTTAATAGTTGAAACCGATGCATCAGAATTAGGATATGGGGGTATTTTAAAACAAAGAATTTTTCAGAATTCAGAAGAACAAATTGTCCGTTATCATTCAGGAATTTGGCATTCATCACAACAAAAATATTCAACAGTTAAAAAAGAGATTTTATTAATTGTTTTATGTTTGCAAAAGTTTCAAGATGATTTATTTAACAAAAAGTTTTTAATTAGGACTGATTGTAAATCAGCCCCTAGTGTCTTAACCAAAGATGTTCAAAACTTGGTTTCCAAGCATATTTTTGCCAGATGGCAAGCATTACTATCATGTTTTGATTTTGAAATTGAACATATTAAGGGAGAGAAAAATTGTCTTCCAGATTTCTTAACTAGAGAATTTCTACAGGCTTCATCATGAGTAAAATTCCAGCAAAAGCCAACAGCAAAGACCAATATGGCCCCCCACTGGGGTCATCCATTAACAGCAAAGGACAAAGTTCCGCATCAGTATCATTGAAACCTCAGACCCCATTAAAAAAGAGCTTGGCTGAAATAGTTAGACATCCCTTATCACCATCACCATCACAAAACAAATACACCCCCCTTCTATATGCAAACACCCTAGTTGGGCCTAAAGACTTTTTAAACAAACCTTCCAACTTATTAAACACCACCATAACTATCCCACAGACACCCCAAACCTCTTCACATGAAGATTATATAGTAAAGCCTGAATTATTACCCATAATTACTCTCGAGAAAGAATGGATAAAAGAAACCCCTATTAAAACCGCAGAAGAGCTATTTCCTCCACAAACTCATTACCCTCCTAAAAATTTACATAAAACAAGAACCTTTTACGAGTTTATATTAGTAGATACAGACTCAATAGAAGTAATTCATACACCAGATGAACAAGGAAACATTCTATATTCAAAAATAAAAATATTACAAGTATTAAATCCCCATAATTGGGATCAACCTCCCCATAAACCAAAATCTTTTTCAAGGACCTATCATCCTCAGTATTACTCCTATTATGATTATATGGATGCCTGGAATCACGTTATATACCTAAGCCCAGGAAGACATTCTTGGTTCTTATGGTTCCGACGAGGCATTTCTTTAAAATTTCCAAAAGGGTTTTTAAAATGGTTTGGAGAATTTGGACCTCTTCCTACTATTTTCCCCTCAAAAGTATCAGGAGTGTATAATCATTTTAGGGAAAAATCCACTTTTGTCCCTGGATACAGATTAATATCATTCGTAGCATGGAGACTAGAGAAAGAGTAAGGATGCCAAAAATTCTTAGAACCCTAAGTGATTTAGGATTAAGAAACAAAGATAAACAAATAGTAATTAGAACTCCGCAGCAAGAAGCTTCATCTTCCTCTAACTCTGAAAACAATAAAGAAAAAGAGTTACAGATAGCTGAAATAGAAAATTCATTACATAATTGGTCAATACCAATAGTTAAAAAATGTGAAGTATACAAACAACATAAATTCTGGTCAACTAATCAGGATGAAATACATATAGTGGAGTATAGTTACCCAGGAACTAAAAATAATAAAACCATCAATCTATTAGAACAATCACTATTAGATCAACATATAAAAAATGGATATAATTTTATACATCTAGGATTAATACAAGTAGCAGCAAAACCAAATTACCGATTAGGAATAAATAGTCCAATCTTAATAATGCTAAGAGATATTAGACTTAAAAAATTTAACGATTCAATAATTGCAATATTAGAAAGTAATTTACATGATGGTCCAGCCTTCTTTAATTGTTATCCAAATTTTTCAATGAATATAAAAAACGAAAAAACCAGTAACGCCTTAAAATTATATATTAACACCCCAGATAAGATAGTTGATGAAACCGCAGGCCCAATACAGATAATTTACAGAATTTACTACAAAGCTTTAAGATCCTCACCAAGAGATGAAACCATATTAGTAGAAGCAAATCTTAGAAAATCATCAATACAAACCCCTAAAAGATTAACCCACGAACAGGTAATCAGAAACATTCCCGAAGAATGGATATTAGAAGATATAATAGAAGAACCAAAGATTTATAATACTGAGATAAGAGAAATAATTCAAGATGGTACTGATATTAGGTTAAGAATGAATAGGACGGGTTCACTTAGGATAAGAGAACCACAAATAATTCATAAACAACAACCATCCAGACACTCTGTAGATAACTCTACCATAAATCTAGAGTTAAAAGGATTAAACAATATTACTCCTATAGTTAGTAAACCAATATACTCAGAATCAAGAAAATCAGAATCCCCTCAATATTCTCCTACGGCATCACAGATATTAAATACATTAACCAAAGAAGATCTCTTTGAAATAGATAAAAATTGGATTAGGGAAGATTTTAATGCTAAGTATAACCAAGATAAAAGAGATTGGTACTTTAAAACATATACAACGGAACAAACAGAAGACTTTAGAACAGAATTTTATAATTATATAAAGAAAATTAAGATAAATGTTTACTTCTTTGATTGGTTTAGATTATATAGTCAAGAACATGATTTAGAATACCCATTTAATAATAAAGAGATATATCCATTACAGAAGATAACCAATACTTGGAAAACCATAAGTAATGAAATTATCGAATCCGAGTATCCTCCTATACAAGGAATAAAAATACAACCATCAAAAGAATTCGAAGTGGAAGCTAGTCCGTATAAAGATGTAAAATTAGAAGAAAGACAAGTAGAGGTTAAAGATATAAAAAAGATACATTCACAAATTAACTATTCAAATACAGTATTAGACGTTATGACAAAACAATTATACAGAATAGAAAAATTATCGTTCAAAGAAGAACCCAGTAGTTCGAAAGAACCTGTAAAACCTATATATAAATTGTTTAATGTACCTCAAAAAGAATTAGAATCATTAAGACTAAGAAGTAATACAGATTTAAAAATAGAGGAATTAAAAAAGAAAATAGAAGAAATAAATAAAAGTTCTATAAACACATTACAAGTAAGTAAATTAAGAAATTACCCTAAACTCAGAAATTGGTATAATAGGCCAACACCAGCAGACGTACAATTTGAAGAAAGAGGAGAATTAGTACAAAATAGTTTCTTAGGAAATGATATAGTAGAATGGAATTTAGACGGATTAAGCGAACAAGCAATATTAGATCTAACATGTCAAATGGTCATGGCAGCAACCGCCCATAAAACAAAAGGTTGTAGTGATAAGTCAGCAGCTATAATTATTATTCAGGGATTTACTGGCCAACTAAAAGGTTGGTGGGATAATCTTTGTACTGAACTAGATAGACAAGCAATAGTTAATAGTGTTAAAGGAGAAGATCAAAAAGAAGACGCTGTATCAACCTTAATATATTCTATTATTCAAAACTTTGTAGGAGATCCCAATATACTTAAGGAAAGATCAGCAAACCAATTAGCAAATTTGTATTGTCCAACTATGTCAGATTATAGATGGTATAAGGATACCTTTTTATCAAAAATAACTTTAAGAGAAGACGGTTTCGCCGGATTCTGGAAAGAAAGATTTATAGCCGGCTTACCAAAATTATTCGCAGAAAAAGTGAGGATGAATTTAGAAAGATATTATGGAAAACCAATAAATTATGATTCGTTAACCTATGGTCAAATTCATAATATAGTAGTAGAAACAGGTATACAAATTTGTACAGATTTTAAAATTCAAAATAAGCTCAAAAAAGAAAGTATGATGAACAAAAGAGAAATAGGAAACTTTTGCCAGCAATATGGGATGGAACCTATTAGAGCACCTAGTGCTAAGAAGAAGAAAATAATCAGAAAACAAAATAAAATAGAACGAAAACCATACAGGAAGCAATACAAAAGAACTAGCTTACCACCATTAGAAAATAAACCAAATAGAAAACCCAAATATAAAAAAGTCAAGAAAAACAATGTCTGTTGGAAATGTGGTAGGCCTGGACATTATGCTAATAGCTGTAAAGTAGCAAAGAAAATAAATCTATTACAAGATGAAGAATTAAAGAAAACCCTCATAAATGTATTAATAAATTCTGAATCAGAAGATACAACTGAAGAAGAAGGAGAAAATGAAGAAATAAATAAATTAGAACTAGATGACATAGATTCATCAGAATTAAGTAGTGAAGAAAATATTAGCAGTAAAGAAGATTATTGTATAGGACCAGGATTATGTAATTGTGAGAACTGTCAGAAATCAATTAACATGCTAAACAGAGATCAGACTAGTACCCTAATCTCTATTATAGATAGATTAGAAGATTCTCCATTAAAAAATGAATTTTTATTACAATTAAATGATTTAATCACAAAAAGTGAAGAAGTGAAAAAGCCCATAGAACCCATAAACATAAAAGATATTTATAAAAAATTTACACCAATAAATCAACAAGTAAGTATAAAAGACCTACAAAATGAAATCAAAAATCTAAAGCAAGAAGTTCAAAAAATCAAAGAAAACGAAGTTGTGCTAGAATATAGATTATTAGAATTAGAAGGAAAAGAAATATTACAAAAACAAGAAAAAGAAAAAATAGAAAATAAAGAAGAGGCATCTACCTCAGACAATTATATTAATCTATTAAGTCTCATAACAACCCATAAATGGCACACTGAAGTAACCTTAGTAATAAAAGATAAAATCTTTAAAATGACAGCCTTAATAGATTCAGGAGCAGATGTAAATTGCATAAAAGAAGGAGAAATACCTACTCAATATTATGAAAAAACCACGGAAGTAGTATCAAGTGCAAATGGAACAGATATGGAAATAAGATATAAATTATCTAATGTCAAGATATGCAAAAACCATATTTGTTACCATACCTCGTTTATATTAATGAAAAATATAAATGAAACTATGATTTTTGGAACCCCGTTTTTAACTTTATTATATCCATTTCAAGTAACTGAAAAAGGACTCATAACGGATACCCTAGGAAAAGAAATTTGTTTTGAATTTATAAAACCACCCAGAACTAGAGAATTAAATTTATTAAAAGAATCCTCAATATCCTCAATAAAAGGTAAGAAAAGACAGATAAACCTATTAAGTAAAGAAATAAAATTTAAAAAGATAGAAGAACAGTTAAAAACAGAAAAAATTAAACTTTTAGTAAAAGAATATCAAGATAGAATAGAAAAAGAGATATGTGAAACCAACCCTATAGCATTTTGGCATAGAAAAAAAATATACAGTATCATTACCATATATAGATAATTTTGACGAAAAACAAGTACCCACAAAAGCTAGACCCATACAAATGAATCAAGAATATTTAGAATATTGTAAAAAAAGAAATTCAAGACTATCTAGAGAAAGGGTTAATACGACCCTCTAAGTCTCCTTGGAGTTGTACAGGCTTTTATGTTATGAAAGCCTCTGAACTGGAAAGAGGAGCACCAAGATTAGTTATAAATTATAAACCATTAAATAAAGTATTAAAATGGGTTAGGTATCCACTACCTAACAAAACAGATTTAATTAAACGAATTCATGATGCAACTATATTCTCAAAATTTGATATGAAATCAGGATATTATCAAATCTCAGTAGAAGAAGTAGATAGATATAAAACTGCTTTTGTAGTACCTTTTGGCCATTACGAATGGAATGTAATGCCACAAGGACTAAAAAATGCTCCCAGTGAGTTTCAAAACATTATGAACGACATATTCTACCCATACATGAAGTTTGCTATAGTATATTTAGATGATGTACTAATATTCTCAAGAAATATAACAGATCATAAAAATCACTTAGAAGAATTCATAAAATTAATAAAAGAAAATGGTTTAGTAGTATCAGCAAAAAAGATAAAAATATTTCAGACAAAAATAAGATTTTTAGGATACGAAATTTATCAAGGGACTATTACCCCGATACAAAGATCATTAGAATTTGCAGACAAATTCCCAAATGAAATAAAAGAAAAACAACAGTTACAAAGGTTCCTAGGATGTGTAAATTATATAGCAGATTTTATTCCTAACATTAGAATTACTTGTGCACCATTATATTCTAGGCTTAGGAAAAATCCTCCAGCTTGGGATGATAAAATGACAGAAGCCATTAAAAACATAAAAACCCTAGTTAAAAAATTACCTTGTCTAGGAATACCAGATCCATCAGCCTTTTTAATAGTTGAAACCAATGCATCAGAATTAGGATATGGGGGTATTTTAAAACAAAAAGTTTTTCAAAATTCAAAGGAACAAATTGTCCGTTATCATTCAGGAATTTGGATTTCATCACAACAAAAATATTCAACAGTTAAAAAAGAGATTTTATCAATTGTTTTATGTTTACAAAAATTTCAAGATGATTTATTTAACAAAAAGTTTTTAATCAGGACTGATTGTAAATCAGCCCCTAGTGTTTTAACCAAAGATGTTCAAAACTTGGTTTCTAAGCATATTTTTGCCAGATGGCAAGCATTACTATCATGTTTTGATTTTTAAATTGAACATATTAAAGGAGAGAAAAACTGTCTTCCAGATTTCCTAACTAGAGAATTTCTGCAGGCTTCATCATGAGTAAAATTCCTGCAAAAGCTAACAGCAAAGACCAATATGGCCCCCCACTGGGGTCATCCACCAGTAGTAAAGGTCAAAATTCCGCATCAGTATCATTAAAACCACAAACCCCAGTAAAAAAGAGTTTGGCTGAAGTAGTAAGACATCCCTCATTACCATCACCATCACAAAACAGATACACCCCACTTGTATATGCAAATACCCTAGTTGGGCCTAAGGACTTTTTAAACAAACCTTCCAACCTATTAAACATCACCCTAACCATTCCACAGATACCCCAAATCTCTTCACATGAAGAATATGTAGTAAAGCCTGATTTATTACCTATAATTACTCTCGAGAAAGAATGGATAAAGGAAACTCCTATTAAAACAGCAGAAGAACTATTTCCTCCACAAACTCATTACCCTCCTAAAAATTTACATAAGACAAGAACCTTTTACAAATTCATATTAGTAGATACAGACTCAATAGAGGTAATCCATACACCAGATGAACAAGGAAAGATTTTATATTCAAAAATAAAAATATTACAAGTATTAACTCCCCAAAATTGGGATCAACCTCCCCATAAACCAAAATCTTTTTCAAGAACCTATCATCCTCAGTATTATTCCTATTATGATTATATGGATGCCTGGAATCACGTTTTATACCTAAGCCCAGGAAGACATTCTTGGTTCTTATGGTTCCGACGAGGCATTTCTTTAAAATTTCCAAAATGGTTTTTAAAATGGTTTGGAGAATTTGGACCTCTTCCTACCATTTTCCCCTCAAAAGTATCAGGAGTATATGATCATTTCAGGGAAAACTCCACATTTGTCCCTGGATACAGACTAATATCATTTGTAGCTTCTCAGTCTATCACTTGGATTATTTCATGGGATTATGTATTTACGACCCCATATGAAGGTATAGAGATCAAAATGTTATCAAGAAGGATCAGGATAAAGTGGTGGAAGAACTTTAATCTTGATCTTATCAGTATAAATCGTATCAATGAATGGATGAAAGCTCAAGGAATAGCAGTAAAGGACTCCAGTATCAATGAAGAATCTTTATTTCTCACAAATAAACAACAGATAATGGCCGCCCTGGCATCAGCATCTTCTAAAGAAGAATTTGAAAAGACATTACAACTAGCATCATCATTACACGGCTCTACAAAAGATGACTCAGGAGCCGGGTCTTCTCAATCAAATCCATACTATCAGAATGAGGATATGTATTACGACTAAAGAAATCCAAATGATCAAGATATAGAAGAATCTCACAACAGGAACCTTATCACCAGAAAATCACATCATAAAATCAATACCACTACTTTATTAAAGTAACACTACTTTATTAAAGTAGCTTTATTAAAGTTTTCTGCCACAAAACATGTAAAGATTAAATTGTAAATAATTATCAGTTTGTCTTGTAGTATAGCAGTGTTTCTATATAAAGAAGCCTTCAAGATGTAAGGAGGCAGAGTCGTTTGGAAGAGTGAGTTTTAGAGTTTTTGTAAACAATCTTTCTGAAATAAGATTTTCAATGTTTTCTGAAAGCTCTGTTCATGTAAGTTTTCATTACTTTGCACATTTTATCATTTTCTATTATCGATCCTGTACTGATAATAGAAAATGATAAAATGTGCAAAGTAATGAAAACTTACATGAACAGAGCTTTCAGAAAACATTGAAAATCTTATTTCAGAAAGATTGTTTACAAAAACTCTAAAACTCACTCTTCCAAACGACTCTGCCTCCTTACATCTTGAAGGCTTCTTTATATAGAAACACTGCTATACTACAAGACAAACTGATAATTATTTACAATTTAATCTTTACATGTTTTGTGGCAGACAACTTTAATAAAGCTACTTTAATAAAGTAGTGTTACTTTAATAAAGTAGTGGTATTGATTTTATGATGTGATTTTCTGGTGATAAGGTTCCTGTTGTGAGATTCTTCTATATCTTGATCATTTGGATTTCTTTAGTCGTAATACATATCCTCATTCTGATAGTATGAATTTGATTGAGAAGACCCGGCTCCTGAGTCATCTTTTGTAGAGCCGTGTAATGATGATGCTAGTTGTAATGTCTTTTCAAATTCTTCTTTAGAAGATGCTGATGCTAGGGCGGCCATTATCTGTTGTTTATTTGTGAGAAATAAAAATTCTTCATTGATACTGGAGTCCTTTACTGCTATTCCTTGAGCTTTCATCCATTCATTGATACGATTTATACTGATAAGATCAAGATTAAAGTTCTTCCACCACTTTATCCTGATCCTTCTTGATAACATTTTGATCTCTATACCTTCATATGGGGTCGTAAATACATAATCCCATGAAATAATCGAAGTGATAGACTGAGAAGCTACAAATGATATTAGTCTGTATCCAGGGACAAATGTGGAGTTTTCCCTGAAATGATCATATACTCCTGATACTTTTGAGGGGAAAATGGTAGGAAGAGGTCCAAATTCTCCAAACCATTTTAAAAACCATTTTGGAAATTTTAAAGAAATGCCTCGTCGGAACCATAAGAACCAAGAATGTCTTCCTGGGCTTAGGTATAAAACGTGATTCCAGGCATCCATATAATCATAATAGGAATAATACTGAGGATGATAGGTTCTTGAAAAAGATTTTGGTTTATGGGGAGGTTGATCCCAATTTTGGGGAGTTAATACTTGTAATATTTTTATTTTTGAATATAAAATCTTTCCTTGTTCATCTGGTGTATGGATTACCTCTATTGAGTCTGTATCTACTAATATGAATCTGTAAAAGGTTCTTGTCTTATGTAAATTTTTAGGAGGGTAATGAGTTTGTGGAGGAAATAGTTCTTCTGCTGTTTTAATAGGAGTTTCCTTTATCCATTCTTTCTCGAGAGTAATTATAGGTAATAAATCAGGCTTTACTACATATTCTTCATGTGAAGAGATTTGGGGTATCTGTGGAATGGTTAGGGTGGTGTTTAATAGGTTGGAAGGTTTGTTTAAAAAGTCCTTAGGCCCAACTAGGGTATTTGCATATACAAGTGGGGTGTATCTGTTTTGTGATGGTGATGGTAATGAGGGATGTCTTACTACTTCAGCCAAACTCTTTTTTACTGGGGTTTGTGGTTTTAATGATACTGATGCGGAATTTTGACCTTTACTACTGGTGGATGACCCCAGTGGGGGGCCATATTGGTCTTTGCTGTTAGCTTTTGCTGGAATTTTACTCATGATGAAGCCTGCAGAAATTCTCTAGTTAGGAAATCTGGAAGACAGTTTTTCTCTCCTTTAATATGTTCAATTTAAAAATCAAAACATGATAGTAATGCTTGCCATCTGGCAAAAATATGCTTAGAAACCAAGTTTTGAACATCTTTGGTTAAAACACTAGGGGCTGATTTACAATCAGTCCTGATTAAAAACTTTTTGTTAAATAAATCATCTTGAAATTTTTGTAAACATAAAACAATTGATAAAATCTCTGTTTTAACTGTTGAATATTTTTGTTGTGATGAATTCCAAATTCCTGAATGACAACGGACAATTTGTTCCTTTGAATTTTGAAAAACTTTTTGTTTTAAAATACCCCCATATCCTAATTCTGATGCATCGGTTTCAACTATTAAAAAGGCTGATGGATCTGGTATTCCTAGACAAGGTAATTTTTTAACTAGGGTTTTTATGTTTTTAATGGCTTCTGTCATTTTATCATCCCAAGCTGGAGGATTTTTCCTAAGCCTAGAATATAATGGTGCACAAGTAATTCTAATGTTAGGAATAAAATCTGCTATATAATTTACAAATCCTAGGAACCTTTGTAACTGTTGTTTTTCTTTTATTTCATTTGGAAATTTGTCTGCAAATTCTAATGATCTTTGTATCGGGGTAATAGTTCCTTATAAATTTCGTATCCTAAAAATCTTATTTTTGTCTGAAATATTTTTATCTTTTTTGCTGATACTACTAAACCATTTTCTTTTATTAATTTTATGAATTCTTCTAAGTGATTTTTATGATCTGTTATATTTCTTGAGAATATTAGTACATCATCTAAATATACTATAGCAAACTTCATGTATGGGTAGAATATGTCGTTCATAATGTTTTGAAACTCACTGGGAGCATTTTTTAGTCCTTGTGGCATTACATTCCATTCGTAATGGCCAAAAGGTACTACAAAAGCAGTTTTATATCTATCTACTTCTTCTACTGAGATTTGATAATATCCTGATTTCATATCAAATTTTGAGAATATAGTTGCATCATGAATTCGTTTAATTAAATCTGTTTTGTTAGGTAGTGGATACCTAACCCATTTTAATACTTTATTTAATGGTTTATAATTTATAACTAATCTTGGTGCTCCTCTTTCCAGTTCAGAGGCTTTCATAACATAAAAGCCTGTACAGCTCCAAGGAGACTTAGAGGGTCGTATTAACCCTTTCTCTAGATAGTCTTGAATTTCTTTTTTTACAATATTCTAAATATTCTTGATTCATTTGTATGGGTCTAGCTTTTGTGGGTACTTGTTTTTCGTCAAAATTATCTATATATGGTAATGATACTGTATATTTTTTTTCTATGCCAAAATGCTATAGGGTTGGTTTCACATATCTCTTTTTCTATTCTATCTTGATATTCTTTTACTAAAAGTTTTATTTTTTCTGTTTTTACTGTTCTTCTATCTTTTTAAATTTTATTTCTTTACTTAATAGGTTTATCTGTCTTTTCTTACCTTTTATTGAGGATATTGAGGATTCTTTTAATAAATTTAATTCTCTAGTTCTGGGTGGTTTTATGAATTCAAAACAAATTTCTTTTCCTAGGGTATCCGTTATGAGTCCTTTTTCAGTTACTTGAAATGGATATAATAAAGTTAAAAACGGGGTTCCAAAAATCATAGTTTCATTTATATTTTTCATTAATATAAACGAGGTATGGTAACAAATATGGTTTTTGCATATCTTGACATTAGATAATTTATATCTTATTTCCATATCTGTTCCATTTGCACTTGATACTACTTCCGTGGTTTTTTCATAATATTGAGTAGGTATTTCTCCTTCTTTTATGCAATTTACATCTGCTCCTGAATCTATTAAGGCTGTCATTTTAAAGATTTTATCTTTTATTACTAAGGTTACTTCAGTGTGCCATTTATGGGTTGTTATGAGACTTAATAGATTAATATAATTGTCTGAGGTAGATGCCTCTTCTTTATTTTCTATTTTTTCTTTTTCTTGTTTTTGTAATATTTCTTTTCCTTCTAATTCTAATAATCTATATTCTAGCACAACTTCGTTTTCTTTGAGTTTTTGAACTTCTTGCTTTAGATTTTTGATTTCATTTTGTAGGTCTTTTATACTTACTTGTTGATTTATTGGTGTAAATTTTTTATAAATATCTTTTATGTTTATGGGTTCTATGGGCTTTTTCACTTCTTCACTTTTTGTGATTAAATCATTTAATTGTAATAAAAATTCATTTTTTAATGGAGAATCTTCTAATCTATCTATAATAGAGATTAGGGTACTAGTCTGATCTCTGTTTAGCATGTTAATTGATTTCTGACAGTTCTCACAATTACATAATCCTGGTCCTATACAATAATCTTCTTTACTGCTAATATTTTCTTCACTACTTAATTCTGATGAATCTATGTCATCTAGTTCTAATTTATTTATTTCTTCATTTTCTCCTTCTTCTTCAGTTGTATCTTCTGATTCAGAATTTATTAATACATTTATGAGGGTTTTCTTTAATTCTTCATCTTGTAATAGATTTATTTTCTTTGCTACTTTACAGCTATTAGCATAATGTCCAGGCCTACCACATTTCCAACAGACATTGTTTTTCTTGACTTTTTTATATTTGGGTTTTCTATTTGGTTTATTTTCTAATGGTGGTAAGCTAGTTCTTTTGTATTGCTTCCTGTATGGTTTTCGTTCTATTTTATTTTATTTTCTTCTTCTTAGCACTAGGTGCTCTAATAGGTTCCATCCCATATTGCTGGCAAAAGTTTCCTATTTCTCTTTTGTTCATCATACTTTCTTTTTTGAGCTTATTTTGAATTTTAAAATCTGTACAAATTTGTATACCTGTTTCTACTACTATATTATGAATTTGACCATAGGTTAACGAATCATAATTTATTGGTTTTCCATAATATCTTTCTAAATTCATCCTCACTTTTTCTGCGAATAATTTTGGTAAGCCGGCTATAAATCTTTCTTTCCAGAATCCGGCGAAACCGTCTTCTCTTAAAGTTATTTTTGATAAAAAGGTATCCTTATACCATCTATAATCTGACATAGTTGGACAATACAAATTTGCTAATTGGTTTGCTGATATTTCCTTAAGTATATTGGGATCTCCTACAAAGTTTTGAATAATAGAATATATTAAGGTTGATACAGCGTCTTCTTTTTGATCTTCTCCTTTAACACTATTAACTATTGCTTGTCTATCTAGTTCAGTACAAAGATTATCCCACCAACCTTTTAGTTGGCCAGTAAATCCCTGAATAATAATTATAGCTGCTGACTTATCACTACAACCTTTTGTTTTATGGGCGGTTGTTGCCATGACCATTTGACAAGTTAGATCTAATATTGCTTGTTCGCTTAATCCGTCTAAATTCCATTCTACTATATCATTTCCTGAGAAACTATTTTGTACTAATTCTCCTCTTTCTTCAAATTGTACGTCTGCTGGTGTTGGCCTATTATACCAATTTCTGAGTTTAGGGTAATTTCTTAATTTACTTACTTGTAATGTGTTTATAGAATGTTTATTTATTTCTTCTATTTTCTTTTTTAATTCCTCTATTTTTAAATCTGTATTACTTCTTAGTCTTAATGATTCTATTTCTTTTTGAGGTACATTAAACAATTTATATATAGGTTTTACAGGTTCTTTCGAACTACTGGGTTCTTCTTTGAACGATAATTTTTCTATTCTGTATAATTGTTTTGTCATAACGTCTAATACTGTATTTGAATAGTTAATTTGTGAATGTATCTTTTTTATATCTTTAACCTCTACTTGTCTTTCTTCTAATTTTACATCTTTATACGGACTAGCTTCCACTTCGAATTCTTTTGATGGTTGTATTTTTATTCCTTGTATAGGAGGATACTCGGATTCGATAATTTCATTACTTATGGTTTTCCAAGTATTGGTTATCTTCTGTAATGGATATATCTCTTTATTATTAAATGGGTATTCTAAATCATGTTCTTGACTATATAATCTAAACCAATCAAAGAAGTAAACATTTATCTTAATTTTCTTTATATAATTATAAAATTCTGTTCTAAAGTCTTCTGTTTGTTCTGTAGTATATGTTTTAAAGTACCAATCTCTTTTATCTTGGTTATACTTAGCATTAAAATCTTCCCTAATCCAATTTTTATCTATTTCAAAGAGATCTTCTTTGGTTAATGTATTTAATATCTGTGATGCCGTAGGAGAATATTGAGGGGATTCTGATTTTCTTGATTCTGAGTATATTGGTTTACTAACTATAGGAGTAATATTGTTTAATCCTTTTAACTCTAGATTTATGGTAGAGTTATCTACAGAGTGTCTGGATGGTTGTTGTTTATGAATTATTTGTGGTTCTCTTATCCTAAGTGAACTCGTCCTATTCATTCTTAACCTAATATCAGTACCATCTTGAATTATTTCTCTTATCTCAGTATTATAAATCTTTGGTTCTTCTATTATATCTTCTAATATCCATTCTTCGGGAATGTTTCTGATTACCTGTTCGTGGGTTAATCTTTTAGGGGTTTGTATTGATGATTTTCTAAGATTTGCTTCTACTAATATGGTTTCATCTCTTGGTGAGGATCTTAAAGCTTTGTAGTTATAATCTATCTTTGTAACTTTGTAGTAAATTCTGTAAATTATCTGTATTGGGCCTGCGGTTTCATCAACTATCTTATCTGGGGTGTTAATATATAATTTTAAGGCGTTACTGGTTTTTTCGTTTTTTATATTCATTGAAAAATTTGGATAACAATTAAAGAAGGCTGGACCATCATGTAAATTACTTTCTAATATTGCAATTATTGAATCGTTAAATTTTTTAAGTCTAATATCTCTTAGCATTATTAAGATTGGACTATTTATTCCTAATCGGTAATTTGGTTTTGCTGCTACTTGTATTAATCTTAGATGTATAAAATTATATCCATTTTTTATATGTTGATCTAATAGTGATTGTTCTAATAGATTGATGGTTTTATTATTTTTAGTTCCTGGGTAACTATACTCCACAATATGTATTTCATCCTGATTAGTTGACCAGAATTTATGTTGTTTGTATACTTCACATTTTTTAACTATTGGTATTGACTAATTATGTAATGAATTTTCTATTTCAGCTATCTGTAACTCTTTTTCTTTATTGTTTTCAGAGTTAGAGGAAGATGAAGCTTCTTGCTGCGGAGTTCTAATTACTATTTGTTTATCTTTGTTTCTTAATCCTAAATCACTTAGGGTTCTAAGAATTTTTGGCATCCTTACTCTTTCTCTAGTCTCCATGCTACGGGACCACTGCTGACCAACGGATTTATTGCCTCTCTCAGGTCTTACCACCGGGACCACAGCTGACCAACGTATAAACACCTCTCAGTGCTACCCTAGAGACTCTTTGAAAGAAATAAGAACAGCAAAGGTTCTTATTACCTTGGTGATATAGTTTTAAGATCCAAAGACTCACAAATAATAACTATTACTTACGCAGTAAAGTTGCGTAATCTTCCCTTTATTACTCTTTTGATTATGTTAATAACACGTTTGTAATATTGTTTCTTGCAATGATATCTAAGGGGATCTGTAATCTTTTCTTCAGAGTTTATATATCCTGCTAATTTGAGATTAAATTTTCTATGATGTAATATGGCGTTTTTTAATGGGTTGGGGTTTCTTCTTCTAAGCCTTAGCATGGTAATATTGCCAGTTTGTGGGTTTTTCCAATATATGTAAAAGTCACTGGTTATTCCAAAAGGCATGTTCTATACCCCCAAGAGAAAACCAAATATAAAAACAGTTATGTGAAAACATAAAATAGTTTATGCAACAAATATTGAGCCTTACTGGCTCTGATACCAAATAGTACAGGATCGATAATAGAAAATGATAAAATGTGCAAAGTAATGAAAACTTACATGAACAGAGCTTTCAGAAAACATTGAAAATCTTATTTCAGAAAGATTGTTTACAAAAACTCTAAAACTCACTCTTCCAAACGACTCTGCCTCCTTACATCTTGAAGGCTTCTTTATATAGAAACACTGCTATACTACAAGACAAACTGATAATTATTTACAATTTAATCTTTACATGTTTTGTGGCAGACAACTTTAATAAAGCTACTTTAATAAAGTAGTGTTACTTTAATAAAGTAGTGGTATTGATTTTATGATGTGATTTTCTGGTGATAAGGTTCCTGTTGTGAGATTCTTCTATATCTTGATCATTTGGATTTCTTTAGTCGTAATACATATCCTCATTCTGATAGTATGGATTTGATTGAGAAGACCCGGCTCCTGAGTCATCTTTTGTAGAGCCGTGTAATGATGATGCTAGTTGTAATGTCTTTTCAAATTCTTCTTTAGAAGATGCTGATGCCAGGGCGGCCATTATCTGTTGTTTATTTGTGAGAAATAAAGATTCTTCATTGATACTGGAGTCCTTTACTGCTATTCCTTGAGCTTTCATCCATTCATTGATACGATTTATACTGATAAGATCAAGATTAAAGTTCTTCCACCACTTTATCCTGATCCTTCTTGATAACATTTTGATCTCTATACCTTCATATGGGGTCATAAATACATAATCCCATGAAATAATCGAAGTGATAGACTGAGAAGCTACAAATGATATTAGTCTGTATCCAGGGACAAATGTGGAGTTTTCCCTGAAATGATCATATACTCCTGATACTTTTGAGGGGAAAATGGTAGGAAGAGGTCCAAATTCTCCAAACCATTTTAAAAACCATTTTGGAAATTTTAAAGAAATGTCTCGTCGGAACCATAAGAACCAAGAATGTCTTCCTGGGCTTAGGTATAAAACGTGATTCCAGGCATCCATATAATCATAATAGGAATAATACTGAGGATGATAGGTTCTTGAAAAAGATTTTGGTTTATGGGGAGGTTGATCCCAATTTTGGGGAGTTAATACTTGTAATATTTTTATTTTTGAATATAAAATCTTTCCTTGTTCATCTGGTGTATGGATTACCTCTATTGAGTCTGTATCTACTAATATGAATTTGTAAAAGGTTCTTGTCTTATGTAAATTTTTAGGAGGGTAATGAGTTTGTGGAGGAAATAGTTCTTCTGCTGTTTTAATAGGAGTTTCCTTTATCCATTCTTTCTCGAGAGTAATTATAGGTAATAAATCAGGCTTTACTACATATTCTTCATGTGAAGAGATTTGGGGTATCTGTGGAATGGTTAGGGTGGTGTTTAATAGGTTGGAAGGTTTGTTTAAAAAGTCCTTAGGCCCAACTAGGGTATTTGCATATACAAGTGGGGTGTATCTGTTTTGTGATGGTGATGGTAATGAGGGATGTCTTACTACTTCAGCCAAACTCTTTTTTACTGGGGTTTGTGGTTTTAATGATACTGATGCGGAATTTTGACCTTTACTACTGGTGGATGACCCCAGTGGGGGGCCATATTGGTCTTTGCTGTTAGCTTTTGCAGGAATTTTACTCATGATGAAGCCTGCAGAAATTCTCTAGTTAGGAAATCTGGAAGACAGTTTTTCTCTCCTTTAATATGTTCAATTTAAAAATCAAAACATGATAGTAATGCTTGCCATCTGGCAAAAATATGCTTAGAAACCAAGTTTTGAACATCTTTGGTTAAAACACTAGGGGCTGATTTACAATCAGTCCTGATTAAAAACTTTTTGTTAAATAAATCATCTTGAAATTTTTGTAAACATAAAACAATTGATAAAATCTCTGTTTTAACTGTTGAATATTTTTGTTGTGATGAATTCCAAATTCCTGAATGACAATGGACAATTTGTTCCTTTGAATTTTGAAAAACTTTTTGTTTTAAAATACCCCCATATCCTAATTCTGATGCATCGGTTTCAACTATTAAAAAGGCTGATGGATCTGGTATTCCTAGACAAGGTAATTTTTTAACTAGGGTTTTTATGTTTTTAATGGCTTCTGTCATTTTATCATCCCAAGCTGGAGGATTTTTCCTAAGCCTAGAATATAATGGTGCACAAGTAATTCTAATGTTAGGAATAAAATCTGCTATATAATTTACACATCCTAGGAACCTTTGTAACTGTTGTTTTTCTTTTATTTCATTTGGAAATTTGTCTGCAAATTCTAATGATCTTTGTATCGGGGTAATAGTTCCTTATAAATTTCGTATCCTAAAAATCTTATTTTTGTCTGAAATATTTTTATCTTTTTTGCTGATACTACTAAACCATTTTCTTTTATTAATTTTATGAATTCTTCTAAGTGATTTTTATGATCTGTTATATTTCTTGAGAATATTAGTACATCATCTAAATATACTATAGCAAACTTCATGTATGGGTAGAATATGTCGTTCATAATGTTTTGAAACTCACTGGGAGCATTTTTTAGTCCTTGTGGCATTACATTCCATTCGTAATGGCCAAAAGGTACTACAAAAGCAGTTTTATATCTATCTACTTCTTCTACTGAGATTTGATAATATCCTGATTTCATATCAAATTTTGAGAATATAGTTGCATCATGAATTCGTTTAATTAAATCTGTTTTGTTAGGTAGTGGATACCTAACCCATTTTAATACTTTATTTAATGGTTTATAATTTATAACTAATCTTGGTGCTCCTCTTTCCAGTTCAGAGGCTTTCATAACATAAAAGCCTGTACAGCTCCAAGGAGACTTAGAGGGTCGTATTAACCCTTTCTCTAGATAGTCTTGAATTTCTTTTTTTACAATATTCTAAATATTCTTGATTCATTTGTATGGGTCTAGCTTTTGTGGGTACTTGTTTTTCGTCAAAATTATCTATATATGGTAATGATACTGTATATTTTTTTTCTATGCCAAAATGCTATAGGGTTGGTTTCACATATCTCTTTTTCTATTCTATCTTGATATTCTTTTACTAAAAGTTTTATTTTTTCTGTTTTTAACTGTTCTTCTATCTTTTTAAATTTTATTTCTTTACTTAATAGGTTTATCTGTCTTTTCTTACCTTTTATTGAGGATATTGAGGATTCTTTTAATAAATTTAATTCTCTAGTTCTGGGTGGTTTTATGAATTCAAAACAAATTTCTTTTCCTAGGGTATCCGTTATGAGTCCTTTTTCAGTTACTTGAAATGGATATAATAAAGTTAAAAACGGGGTTCCTAAAATCATAGTTTCATTTATATTTTTCATTAATATAAACGAGGTATGGTAACAAATATGGTTTTTGCATATCTTGACATTAGATAATTTATATCTTATTTCCATATCTGTTCCATTTGCACTTGATACTACTTCCGTGGTTTTTTCATAATATTGAGTAGGTATTTCTCCTTCTTTTATGCAATTTACATCTGCTCCTGAATCTATTAAGGCTGTCATTTTAAAGATTTTATCTTTTATTACTAAGGTTACTTCAGTGTGCCATTTATGGGTTGTTATGAGACTTAATAGATTAATATAATTGTCTGAGGTAGATGCCTCTTCTTTATTTTCTATTTTTTCTTTTTCTTGTTTTTGTAATATTTCTTTTCCTTCTAATTCTAATAATCTATATTCTAGCACAACTTCGTTTTCTTTGATTTTTTGAACTTCTTGCTTTAGATTTTTGATTTCATTTTGTAGGTCTTTTATACTTACTTGTTGATTTATTGGTGTAAATTTTTTATAAATATCTTTTATGTTTATGGGTTCTATGGGCTTTTTCACTTCTTCACTTTTTGTGATTAAATCAATTAACATGCTAAACAGAGATCAGACTAGTACCCTAATCTCTATTATAGATAGATTAGAAGATTCTCCATTATTCTTATTGTTACTATTATTATTATTATTTTATTATTATTATTATTATTATTATTATTATTATTATAACTATTCTTATTATAACTATTATTATTATTAATATTATTGCTATTATTACTGTTATTATTATTATTTTTATGATTGCTATTATTATTATTGTTATTATTATTATTATTTTTGTTATGATTATTATTATTATTATATTTTTTATTTAATATTATTTTTATTATTCTTATTATTATTACTACTATTATTCTTATTCTTATTATTATTGCTATTAATATTATTGTTATTTATTATTATTATTATTATTAGTTTTATTTTTATTATTATTATTATTATTATTATTATTATTGTTATTATTATAATTATTATTATTATTACTAATATTATTATTATATTATTATATTATTACTATATTATTATTATTCTTATTGTTATTATTATTATTATTATTAATATTTTTATAATTATAATAATAATAATAATAATTTTTTATTATCATTTTTATTATTATTATATTATTATTATTGTTAGTGTTATTATTATTATTTTTATGATTGCTATTAATATTATTGTTATTACTATTATATTATTATTATTTTTGTTTTATTATTATAATAATATTTTAACAGTACATATAATAATAATAACAATAAGAATAATAGTAATAATAATAATAGTTATAATAATAATAGTAATAATAATAATAAAAATAATGATAATACTAAAAATAATAGTAATAATAGCAATAATATTAATAATAATAATAGTTATAATAAGAATAGTTATAATAATAATAATAATAGTAACAATATTATTAATAATAATAATAGTAACAATGGTAATAATAATAATAATAAATAATAATAATAATAATAATAATAATAATAATAATAACTCTCAATTCTACCTCTCTCTTCATATAAACATTCTCTCTCTTCCACATAAACACACTCTCTCTCACATAAGCATTTTTTCTGCTACTTAAGCATTCTCTCTCTGCCACATCAGCATCCACTGACGCCGTCAAGAGAAATTTAACGGAAAGGATCAATTTGAATACATTTTAAAAATATAGGGACCAAATTGATTTTTTTAAAAATCACTATACTAAATTGACTATTGACCCCAAATATAGGGACGAAAAAGGTAATTAAACCTAATAAGTATTAATTCCGTAATGTGACTATCATCGCTCAACAAAAATTTTCACATGACAAAAAATTGAACACTAATTATACATAAAAAAAAGCCAAAATAAAAAATCAATAATCTACATCAATATCAATAAAATCGACTTTTAATACTTTATATAATGGAAGAAAGTCAAGTTCATGATCAATCACTAGCTCAATGATAAGGAAAGTTTTCTGCTATTGATGGTAGAGACACGCTTTTATACATGTTCAAAATGTCATAACTTAAGGAAGATTCTCTGGTATTGATGGTAGAGATACCCTTTTATTCAAGTTCAAAATGCCATAACTTAGTGTAGAATTTCTAGAGTATAATTTATTTTGCTAAAAGTAAAATAGGAATTTTACTTATAATTTTTCTTAAATTGAGTTAGGGTTGAGAATTTAGGCATCTAAAAACCAACCTAGGTTAAATTAAGGTTTCTAGAAGACTCCTAATTAACTTAGGCCGGTCATTTAGATCTAAATGAGTCACATGAAGCACACTTAGTCATGCTTGCCTTGTGAGCTCATTTTAGGTGCCTAATTCAAAGTTAATTTGTTTGAATTTTCCCACTTTTTTCCTTGTACATTGGCCGGACCTCAACATTATATATTGGGGTGCTTGACTCTCATTTTTCCAAGATCAAATATATGAGTGAATTACTGTCAAGTTTGCAAGCTTTCTCACTCCCTTGTCTAGAACTCTCTAGGATAGACACCTTGATCTTCTTCTTCACCTCTCTACGTGATATGGCCCAACCAATCACTCTCCATACTCTTCTTGCACGTTCAAAGAAACCATAGCTCCATTAGAGCCATCCTTGTCCATTACTTCCATCAAGCTTCCAAGTTCATCAAAAATTCAAGAAACCAATTGGCAATGAAGGCTACACCATCATTTGGTATCATGAGCTTTGGTTCTTCAAGAGATAAGTGCCTTCTCTTCATTTAATTTATGTGTTTTCTTCATTTTCGATTGTTCATATACTGTTTTGTTGTCTTGTGTTTTCAATTCAAGTTACAAATCATTTTATGATGTTTTTTTTTTTCAATTTTAATCGATTCAAACTCTTCCAATTCTTGAACCGTCCATTTCAATGTGTTTTAGGTTTTCATTGAGTGAGTTGTGCTATTTTTATTTTAATTGAGTTGTTCTTGCTGTTTTAATCGATGCATTCACATTTTATTTGAATCATTTTAATTTTTGAATTCATTTAAGTAATGTCTAGTCATGTTCATCCTACAATGTCATCAATTCCAAGTGGTTCTTATTATTTTTTATTTGGTTGCTTGTTTTTAATTTGAGTACAGTTTTAATTCTAAATTTAAAGCTTTGGTGTCTTTTTATTTTTCCAGATTTGAGTTCATACTTGTTGTTAGTTCCATACAAATTCAATTTCATTCAATTTCTGGATTTGGAAACTTCAAAATCATAATAGAATTGAATGGAAATTGAACTTGTATGGAACTGTTCTCGCCGGTTGACCTCGGTTGGATTGGATGGAGAGCTTTGCTTCTGATTTGTCTCCTCTTGTTGTTTTGGAACGCGGCTCCGTTGGGACAGAGGGGGCTCTACCTGTTGATCACATTTCGACGATCAAGTCAATGAAAGCATTCAAAATATCAAATCAAGTCTTAAGTATTCAGAAACAACATACCTTTACCAGGGATCTCAAGGCCCTTTTATAGATATCTCTTCAATAGTTTTTACTAATGAGAATATAATCTCAACAGAAAGCATATAATCACAACAGAAAAATCACCTGCTTACATACACCTTTTATTCTCGGGTGCTAATAATAGAAAAACCACCTGTTTACATGTGCACCATTATTCTTAGCTGCTAACTTCTTTATTCCCAACAACTTTTATTAACATATGTATTATAACCAAAATAAAATATTCCCTTTTATCTTAATTATCTTTTCCAAGCCGACCACCAACATCTGGGCCGAACTCATGACCTGCCTTTTGGACCCAAAAATCGAGTTGACCATACCTAAATGCTTAGACCAAGGTCCCGAGCACTCCTGTCTAGTACATAAGCCTCCCAAGATGGAGTCGAGCTCGACTAGGTGAAGAGGCTTACCAGTACTTGGCGGCTGACACGACGTTTTCCCCAATGGGTAAGTAAGGTGCGGTTGTCGAAGCATTTTTGATGAGACGTCTCACCACACTGGATCTAAGGCATCACACGTGGCGTGACATCAACGATGGAGAAATCCTATCATTTCAATTTTCACCTTTTCGAATTAACCCCCTCTCGAGCCTCCATTTTTGCCACACTGTTCCATTTCCCTTTGCTTCCCAAATTTTCTCTTCGTTTCCAAAATTTTCTCTTCGACATGTCCTTCTTGCTCTTGTGCCACCACCCACCACCGTCGCACTGGGTTGACCACGGTCACCCCAGGTATTCCACTCAACTCCACTAATGAAAATCACTTATTCATTTCTGACTTGCATTGTGAAAAACTCATCCCTATCTTCTCTCGCAACTTTCACATTCCCAAACTCCCTCATTCTCTTGCTCCAAAAAAATTTCCTTACGTCCTCCCTTTCACCATCATCACACATCTCTAGCGCACCAACTAGGTGATTCTTTTCTCTACCGATGATCATCATTTAACTTACTGATTGTACTGCATGGATTCAGAATGTGCTTTATTTTGTTCTTGATTTGCATACTCTGCCTGGTTTGAACTATACTCGTACTCTGTTTGATTCTCTTAACATCTTGACACTTTGAACACTTTTCATTTTCATCAGCACTTATGATCTTTCTTATGTATATTAATTTTGGGGATCTTTACAAATGCATGCCTCGCTACTTAATTCATTCTCTTTATCTTAACACAAATCATATAACAAGTCATTGTTGACTTAAACGCAAAAGTAACAACTTTCATACCTTGATAAAGCATCTATCTTTAAGTAAGCGATGCTTTCGCAGTTAGGGCAAACTCTTGTCTCAAATTGATTTCATAAACAGCCTCCATATTGGGCGATTCTTGGTATGATTATTACATTGATTCCATGATGCCTTACCTCGTAGAGTGACCACCTAAGTAGCTGCCTCTATCTCAGGCTTGGCCATCGTCTCCATACTTATCAAGCAACTTATCTTTACAAGCCATCCATACTCGAACGTCCCTATTTATTCTATGCAAAGTCATTTCGGCGCGTGCCAAACTTCATAACTTAACAAATAAATTCATCTTACAGGGAGCCTATGTTCGAGTAGTCGTACCTACCCTGAGCTAGGTCAACTTACCATGTGCGTATGACTCTATTCATAACGAACCAACTCGCAGAGTGCTTATACTCTGGTAATCGTTCTTAGGCCGAGTTAGGTCGTCTTACCTGACCAAATAACTCATTCATACCAGCTCACACACAGGGCGCCTATACTCGGGTAGTCGTACTAGCGTTGAGCTAGGTCGTCTTACCTGACCAAATAATTCATTTATACCAATTTACGCGCAGGGCGCCTATACTCGGGTAATTATATTGACGCCGAGCTTGGTCGTCTTATCTGACCAAATAATTCATCTATACCACTTTACACGCAGGGTGCCTATACTCGGGTAATCGTACTGACGCCAAGCTAGGTCGTCTTACTTGACACTAACTCAAGTGATCCACTGAAAAAACTAATCTCACAGGGTGCCTATGCTCAGGTAGACGTACCTACGCCGAGCTAGGTCGACTTACCATGTGCTAACTCAAGTGAATCAAACAAACAAATTAATCTCACAGGGTCGATATACGTACTTACGCCGAGGTAGGTCGGCCTACCGTGTGCTAACTCAACACTTAACCAATCAAAACTAATGCAACATCTTCTAAGAACAAATTTATCACTAGATGACCTTGCTAAAAAACCTCTTCAAGGGAAAAAGAGCATCACCTTAAACAACATATTGTTCAAAAGAAAAGCATAAAAAACTAAATATCTTAACTGAAGTAAAACTTAAGATTCTCCACATTCCACATTCGTGGGATGACCCCTCCTTCCAAGGTCTCCAACTTATAAGCTCCATTCTCGAGCGCCTTGACTACATGAAACGGGCCAGTCCACTTTGGAGACAACTTGTTCTCCAGCTGGTAGGGATGGGCCTTTCGCATCACCAAGTTGGCAACCTTGAACTGTCGAGGTTTCGTCTTAGTCTTTTGCTTTAACTCCACCCTCCTCTTTAAAGCCTCCGAGTTAATATCGGCATGCTCACGCACCTTGTCCAACAAATCTAAGTTTGCCTTCCTTCCTTCATTAGATTCCTCAACAACAAAGCTTTGGAACCTAGGAGAATTCTCTTTTATCTCCACTAGTATCATGGCATCTGACTCATATATCAAACTGAAAGGTGTCTCCTTGGTTGTTGATACAAGCCAAAGTCATCAGTAGATGACTAAGGACACATCAAGTACTTCACAAAAAGGTCAATCATCTCAGTATACAAAGTCGAACCCTACCAAACCTCGAGAAAGCATTCGCAGAAGAAGAACCAGTTATAAACCAGAATATCAGAAGTTCTTCCTTCTTGTTTTTCCACAAGAGAAAATTATGTAAATAAATTGGGCTCACTTCGGGGGTCCAAAATAGCAAAGATAGGCTAGAATAGGTGCCTATAGCATAATAGGGGGGTGTAGTTATCATTTTAGCTTGTTTCTAGCCCTTTGGGAAGGAAATTTGACCTAGTTTCTAGAAGAACAAGCCTAGGATACGATTTTGACTTAATCAAACCCTAAAGGCAGCTCCTTACACATTTACCCGATCCTATACATAGGATGCCTTACTCCATGTATTTACAAGTTGAAATTTGAAGAAAAAAAACTCTGCTTGAGTGGATTTGTGAGTCTGAGTACTCTAGGTTTTATGGTTCTTATCTTAGGTGGGTAGTATCCTAAGTGGCGACTCCGGGTCTTACCTTGAGTGAGTGACATCTCAAGTTGTGGCTCTAGCACCACTCATCTTGGAGTTCATATGCTTTAAGTGGCGTGACCACCTCTATCCCTCCTAAGTCTTCTAATCCTTTCATCTTTTCCCTTTCATTCTCCTTTTATCTTTGTGTCACCATTCTTCTTCCTTTTACATCATCTTCTTATCTGCTTCTCTTTATTTGTTCCTTAGTCATGCATTTTGTTCTTGCTTATTTCTTTTAAATTCCGCAATTTGCATCATCGTCTCCTCATATCTGTGTTTTTCTCTTTGCCCTTCTAAAGTGAACCTTCACACTTAACTACTTGGTTAAGTTCATGTCCAATGGGAATCTTCTTAGGGTTCTCACCTTATATTGCTAAAATCCAAAATCTAAGCAAAAGTGAAACCTTTAAAATATGCAATCCTAAAATCAACTCATATCACAAGTTCCCTTGGCCTTTTCTAACCTCCTATTCAATCCTTTCAATAGAATTTTGTTAGCTGACTAAACCTGGCCATTCGTCTGAGGGTGTTCTACCGAGGCGAATATCTGCTTTATTCCAAGCTTCGAGCATAGCTTTCCTAACTGTTGGCTAGTAAATAGGGGTTTCGTTGTCGGACACTAGGTGCATTGGAATCCCAAAATGGCACACAATGTTCTTCCATAAAAGATGTTGTATGTTGTGAGTAGTTATTTGTGCAACTGGCTTGAATTCAATCCACTTGGTGAAGTATTGAATGGCTACAATGAGATACTTCATCTGACATATTGTCAAAGGGAAAGAGCCTAAAATGTCTATTCTCCATGTAAGGAAAGGCCACGAGCTACAAATTGACCGCAACTCCTCAGCTGGTGCGTGGCACCAATCAGCGTGCTTCTGATATTGCTCACAACGTTGTGCATATTTCACGCAATAATACCCAGCTTAGATGATCTTCAATGAGAGAGCTTGTCCTCTTATGTGACTACCACAAATGCCTTCGTGGAGCTCGACCATTATGCGAACGCACTAATCTCCACTTACACAGGTGAGGATGGGGTGGGTATAACTGTGACGAAAAAGGTTGCCATCTATTAGGGTATACCACCCTGCCTTCCTCTTAACAATCTTGGCCTGCATGGGCTTGGTAGGAAGTAGCCCATAACCTATGTAACGCTTGTAAGGTGTTATCTAAGTCTCCGTGGTGTCGACCTGCAAAATTTCAAGATACTCATCCCTCAATAACCCATAAGTGATTATCCTTGGGACTTTCAGGGTTTCTTGAATCATCAACCGATGCCTTCTCCCTTTTCCTAAGCTGATTCCTAAGACCTCCATGTGACCGACCTCGGTCGACCCTTCTACTGTTGTCCTAGGTGACTTTAATGTCTCCTGGATCACTAACCTCTGCCACCCTCCCCTACCTGAACTAGCCAACTTAGACAGCAGGTCTGCTTGGGAGTTCTGCTTTCTAGGAACATGAACGAGGTTGAACGTAGAGAAAGCTGCTTTCAAGATCATTACATATCTAAGATATGAAGCTTGCTGCGGGTCTTTGGCTTGATACTCACCCGTGACTTCCTTGGTGACAAGCAACGAGTCACTTTTTACTAACAAACTCCGAGCTCCCAACTCCTTGGCTAGTAACATTCTTGCTATCAAGGCCTCATACTCGGCTTGATTGTTGCTTGCCTTAAACGTGAACCTCAGGGCTTGCTCAATTAATAGCCCACTTGGTCCCTCTAAAATGACCCCAACTCCACTCCCTTGCTGATTGGAGGATCCATCTACTGAAAGGACCTAACGGAAGTCATTTGGATTGGGCTAGGAGTCCATAGACAAAAGTTCTACCATGAAGTCGGCGTATACCTGGCCCTTAATCGGCCCCTGCGGTTTATACTGTATGTGGAACTCGGATAAAACCATCCGACTTGCTATATCAGGCTTATAAAGGACCTTGTGAATGGGCAGGTCGGTCATCACGGTAATGGTGAAACTTTGAAAGTAATGACGAAGTCGTCGGGCTGTAAACACCATGGATAGGGCATCTTTCTCAATGGCTTGATACCGAGTTTCCGGATCCTGCAGTACCATACTCACAAAACAGACTGGCTTTTGGACCTTATCTTGATATTGCAGAATGACCGAGCTGATTGCTCGATCAGTAACTGCAAAATAAAGATGAATAGGGGTACCTGGGATTGGCTTTCCAAGAATAGGGGGACTGGCTAAGTATTCTTTCAACTTGATGAAAGCTTACTCACATTCACTAGTCCACACAAAATGGTTGTTTTTCTTAAGACATTGGAAGTAGTGGTACCCATTGTCTCCACTGGCGGACAAGAAACGAGAGAGGGCGTTCATGCACCTGATTAACTGTTGTACCTCTTTCACATTGGCCAGGGTCATCATCCCTATAATTGTCGTGCATTTGTCGGGATTCCCCTCTATGCCCCTTTCCGTTAGTAGGAAGCCAAGAAACTTCCCTGCTTTTACCCCGAACACACACTTATGTGGATTAAGCTTTAAGTTGCACTTCGCTATTGTTGTGAATAGCTATTCTAAATCAGCAATATGTTGATCCTTGCTTTCCAATGTGACAACCATGTTGTCTACATATGCCTGCACGTTTTGCTCGAGCATTGGGGCAAGGATCCGATCCATCAGCCATTGATAGGTTGCGCCAACATTTTTAAGGCCAAAGAACATGACCTTGTAGTAGTAACTGGAGACCTCGGCCATAAAGGCTGTCTTATTCTCGTCCTTCGGGTGCATATGAATTTGGTTATAGCCCGAGAACGCATCCGAAAAGCTTAATAATCGACAACCTGAGACGTTGACCACCAAGAAGTCCATGCTCGGTAGTGGATAAGAATCCTTGGGGCAAGCTTTGTTCAGATCAGTGAAGTCGACACACATTCTCCACTTCCCATTGGCCTTCTTTACCAACATAACATTCGCCAACCACTCAGGGTATTGGATCTCCGTTATGTGGCCAGCATTCAAAAGCTTCTGATTTTCTTCTCGGATGACGAGGCGTTTATCCTCATTGAACTTTATTCTCCTCTAGGCCACGGGCTTGACCCTTTCATCCATGGTAAGCCGATGGCATAGAAAGTCTAGGTCTATCCCGGGCATGTCCACGGATGACCATGCGAAAGCATTCATGTTTTCTGATATCACATCGGCTATCTTATCTTCTAACTCTTTGCACAACGAGGTATCAAACTTGAAATTCTTCCCTTTTATCTCCCTATCTTAAAACTCTCCAGCAGGTCCAGGTCATCTCTCATTGACGGCATCCACCTATGCAGTCCATTCTAACTCTCCTGCTTGGATAGCAATTGCATAAGCTCCCTTTAGATTCTTCAAATTGCTCTCATAGCATTTTCATGTCGTCCTCTAATAAGCCTTTATGGTGATAACTCTTCCTTCAATAGAAGGAAGCTTCATCTTTATATGGGCCATTGAGGCCACTGCTTCCAACCTGTTCAGGGATGGTCGTCCTAAAAGCAAGTTGTAATAAGAAGACGCGTTAACAACAATGCACCTGATAATCATCCTAGCCGCACTTTCATTGGAGAAGGTTGTTCTCAGCTCAACGTATCCTTGTACTTCTACCTGATCTCCCGTGAAGCTGACCAAACACCCATCGTATGGCCTCAACTGGTTAGGGGATAATTGCAAGTTGGTTCCCTAAAACATTACATTAGCCGAGCTCCTCTGATCGACCAAGACTCTATGCACCTTCTGCCCTACAGTGACAACTGATATCACCATCAGATCATCCTCATGAGGAACCATGTCTCTCAGGTCGACACTTGTGAAGCAGAGACTGGGCTCCATAGAATGATTAGGTCTCCTCGTATCCAGAGATATCATGGTTCGTGTATATCGTTTACGTTTGGAGGTCAAGCTTCCTCCTCTAGAAAATCCTCCTGAGATGGTGTTCAGCTCTCCATGGATTGGTGTCTCATGTGTTTGGTCCCTGATGGCAACTTCTCCCTTTGGTTCTTCCAGGTTATCCTCGAGATATTCATTCAAGAACCCTTCCTTGACCAGGCTAGTCAATTGGTGGCCCAAGGCTATGCATCGTTCAACGTTGTGCCTAAATGCTCTGTGGAACTCTCACCAGGCATCTTTTCATGATCCCAAGTTTCGATTTGTCTTTCGAGGAAACTTTAGCTTGTCTGCTACCCTTGGCATACTTAGGAGCTCTTTATAGGATAATCGAAATTCAAGCCGAGTTGTTGACTCTTCCCTAGCCTTCATCTTAGGCTCATCTTTCTTGGTTACATATGGTACGTACGTCAATTCCGTTCTCTTCTCGACGAAGGTTTCATTGACCCGCAAAGGCCAATCTCGGTTGCTCTCCTTAGACCTAGACGGCCTTGAACGCGAGTTGCCATTCTTCTGAGCACGACCTCTTTCACCTCGATATGGGCAACAGCTTGTTCACATACCTCAGAAAATGTCTCTGATGGATTCCTAATTAACAAATCGTTGAACGGTCCTACCGTCATCCCTTGTTCAAAAGCGGCGATCATCATCTCTTCGTCATATGTTTGAAGTCTTACCGTAAACTCCCAGAACCTATTCAGATAATCTTTTAGTGCCTCTCCCTCCTTTTGTTTGACGCTGAAAAGGTCGTACAACCTTGAGGGTTTTACCTTGTTGACCGAGAATTGTTCTCTAAACATCTTGGAGAACTGAGGGAAAGAGGTGATTTGACCATCTAGGATCCCACTAAACCATTGTAGAGTTGTACCTATAAAAGTGCCCATGAACATCTTACCCTGGATGGCATCGGATCCTCCAGAGATGATCATTTGAGCATTGAATGTCGTGAGATGATTTTCAGGGTCCTCTATTCCTGTGAAAAAGGTGATTTTAGGTGTAATATAATGAGGTGGCACAGGCTCATCCATGATTTCCTGCGAGAACAACTTGGGATTATCTCTCAATGACAAGTTCAGAGATCGTTCCCTGGTGGAACATCAGTCATGTCAGTGCAGGCTCTTCTCTAATTCCTCATTGGTTTTGCACAAATCCTCATTGGTTTTCGTGTTCTCCTCCATACCTATTTGGAAGGCTTGGATTTCTGCCATCAAACGATCTTGTAGAAGCTTGCTCAACTTGGGCTTCCGCTCGTAGCCTCTCCTGCTCGGCCTTAGCTTCTTCTTGGATAGAAGCACTATCTGTATAAAATAAAGTAGACTGCGCTTGTATAGGATTTGTATTTGTAAAATACTTTTAAAGGCATGTTATAGAGATATCAAAGACACTCTAGGAGATTCTCACCTATCACACAAGAAAGGATCTCTAGAGCATCTTAAAGGGGCATATATGCCACTCTTTAAGCCACTAATCCTACCATGGTTAAGCAAGCTTAACTAGGATTAGGGTAGCTTAAGGAGCAAGCTACCTTCTCCTTTATCATCTAAAAATACCCTTACTAAATTTGATGTAAATGTGCCTTCATCTGGTTTGGATTTTCTTGGTGGAGAGTTGCGGAAGCTTCATGGATTGATACGGACAAGGAGCTCACATAGAGCTTGTGGATTCCTTGAAGGTGAAGGTTAAGTATGGAGAGTGCTAGGTGAGGCCTAATCACTTGAGCTAGTGGAAATTTGAAGACTAACTGTCTATCCTAGAGAGGGTTGGAGACAAGAGTGAGAATTCGCTCAATAATTTGGCAGCAATTTCACTCATTCATTAATCTTCTATTTACATTATCCAATCACCTCAATTTATAGGACAGAGGGCTGAACATTTTGGAGCCAAAATTTGAAATTCAAAATAAAACTCTCCAATGAAAAGGTGCCATGTGGAGTCATGCTTTCCATGTTTAGCTCACACCTTCCATGCTAAATCCTCTCCACTCCTAGGGTTCCATGTGGACGTCCATGTGCTCCATGCCAAGGTGATTTTCATCCTCCAAAACACCCTAGACGTTTTAGGGTTACATTGGGCTCAAAGAAGCCCAATTGTTACCCTAACTAGTCACTTTTAACCCTAACTAGTCATATTTTGTTAGAATTGATGGCTTAAAACAAGAAGGGTGGGGGGTGAATTGTTTTTCAAATATTTTCACAGATCAACAAGGTTTGAAGATCTTTATCAAATTACAGAAAGAAAGATTAATAAGATAGGAAGAAACAAGATTTATAAAACTGTTAGCAGAATTTTAACCTGTTAATTAAAATTTCAAGATAACCGGTTGTTTTTCTTACAAAAGCAAAAGCCAAGATACAAGCAATGTAAACAATAGCAATATAACCGATTGATATTTCGTATTAACTGGTTGTTTATGAGCACAGAGAATAAGAACAAGTTCAATCAGTTAACACATCACAATTTTAACCAATTGATATTTCGTATTAACCGGTTGTTTATGATAGAATCAGAAAATATCAAACAGTTTATACAAGAGATAGAGAGATTCACACAGATCAATTATACTGGTTCACTCACCTCTAAGCTACATCTAGTTCCCAGAACCACACTGGGCAATCCATTATTTGTAATGCACAACAAATTACAATACACACAATTACAAAGATAAGATCTTCTCACCCAAGATCACACACTCACAACCTTTGTAATTCAAACCACACTAGAACAGCCCTCTGCCTTAGCAGATTAACTATTTTCACACCCTATCACAATTGAACAAATACAAGAAATAAATAAGGAATAGAGTACACATGAATCACGAATTCTAAAACACTTCTTGATCAGAACAGAAGCTATTGAGCAATCTTGAAGACTTTCTTTGCAAAACTTTCTCAACACAAAATTTCAATTCTCTCTCTCTGATTTTTCTAAAAGATTTTTTTGTATTTCGTTGTTCTTAGAGAGAGGAGAGAGATCCCAATTTATAAGATTTCAAAAAGAGCCTGTTAGGGACGAGCTAAGACAGTTAGAGAGCCAGTTGTAATTGGCCATAATTGATTTTCAAAAAATAGTTTGAAATTCAAATTTCAACTGACTAAAATATCGAGGTAACCGGTTGAATTAGTTACAGCTGTTATGAAGTTAGTTTGAAAACCACTCAGACGGTCCATGAAAAAACAATCGGTTAAAACGAAATTATAACTGGTTGTTTTATCATAGTTTTCAAAAACATATTTTCTCTTTTAAAACTAGATTACTCAGCTTGTGTTTATGATTAAGAAAGACCTTTAAAAATTCAAAAAGCACACTAAAAAATGATTCTAAACAACGGCAGCTACTCCAGCAACTCAAGATCTTCAGGATTCTGGATTCATCAAAGCCTTGACTCAACATATTTTACTATTGGCCCAAATACAAGCCCAAAAACCTATGCTACTTGGCCCAAATATTTGGTCCAATTATTTTATGCTACTAAGCCCAATACATGGCCCATGAAATCCTAAACAACTTTATACAATTTATTTAAGCTAAAGCTTGGCCCAAAAATAATGTTGACTAGTCAGCAGGAACTCAGTCTTCTTGTGTTCGTCTGACAAAAGCTTTAGTTTATGTTTTGATGACTTGGAGGTCTTCTTGGATATGATTCTACATTCCTTCACCCTAGAGTTCTCCTCTTGATTGGGCTTACAAAAAGAAACAAAAGCCCAATTAGACCCATATTTGCAAATAAATCCATAAACAACCTCCAGGTCTTCATCCTTCTTATTATGTGGTTGTGTGTGGCTGGACGGTTTCCATCAAAACTCTTTGTACATAGATTTGATATTAATGTGAATGAAGAATTCTAAAATGGAATCCATTGTCTCTCAAGTCTCCTCTTGCCTACAAGCCTACACGGCCTAGTGAGCCCTTGGAAGTTTGGCCTCACCAAATTCCTCTTCAAAGCACTCATCATCACTAAACCATACTCACAATCACCGAACCATATTCACTTCACACCATTCGGCCTTCCTCCTTCAATCAAGTCTTTTGCCGCCTCTCCATACTTTCCGCACAATCAAGAGTTGGGACTGCATCACTCAAGCTTATCGTTGGACCAAATAGATCCATATACAAAAAGCTTAGGAGGCCTTGAAGTGGAAACACAATGTTTGGGTTTGAAATTTTTTTTTATCTATTTCGTCTTCTAGCATGCTTCGTAGAGAAGATGAGTTTTCCATGAAAGATTAGGTACACCTCATACAAGATTTTTCCTCAAAAGTTTTGAAATATATTTGAGGTTTAAATGTCCTAATTTCCTATGCTAAATTCATCTCTCATCTTTTGTGGATAACAAAACATTTTACTTACTTAAGTCCAAGAGATCAATCTCATAGAGATTGCTCTTTCGTCTTGCTGTGAATACAATTTAGCTATTAGATAATGAGACTATGCATGCATCCTTTTCGGTTCTTTCTTATTAGTTTTGGGTATTTGTTTTCTTTGTTTGCATCTAACATGGGTATGTCCAAACTTCCAACAATTTTTACAAGTACCTATAAAATATCTTGGTTTTTCTTTCTTTTGTTCCCTATCCAAGACCAAACTTGTCAGATACATCTCTTAAAGTTGCAAAGAGAAGATTTAAAGCTTTAGAAATGTCAGCAATTTTTTAAAACCATCCTTACAACATGTCTCTTTTTCTTGCAAAAGTTTTTTATTAGCAACTAAGTTTTAAAAAATGGTTATAAGTTAATCACTTTTTAGCTTCTCGTTTTATAAATATAAGACTATAAATTTTGCTTTAACTGAGTATATTTTTTAGAGATAGAGTTACAATTGTTGAGGTTATCCTCAAAAGATATATCATTGTCTTCATCTTAATCAAACAATGACCATGATGAGTTTGCACTTGAGGTTTAGATTTTACCTTTCTATATCTGCCATAAGACATAGATCGGAGTGTTTGTCTGCACTTGTGTCTGAGTCTTCTTAGGTTGCCATAAGAATTTTCTCGGTTGAGTCATGCTTTCTTGTTACTTTGGGACACTCATTTCTTATGTTTCCTAACTTATTGCACTCAAAGCAGACGATAGATATCCTAGGAGGTTTCTTCCTCTTTCTACCTATACGAGTTTTCCCTTTATCTTGGAGGAAACCTTATGTTTACTTGCCCTCTTCATCTTGGAAACTACTTAAACATTCAAGGTATTAGGGAGGTTTCATCATCAGTTGAATAATCAGACTTCTCCCCATATATGTTTTTGTTGTTTTCTTGACTCTTAATGACTTTGTTTTCCTTTCATTTGATGGTCATCTACCTTGTGAAAGACTTGTCCAACATTTCTTTCTCTATGACTATTATAGCTTCCTTTTGTTCTTTGTCCTACAAATGGGCTTTATAAAATCTCAAAATCCGAAGAAGTTCTTCCCAAATGAACTTTTTGAGATTTCTCACCTTAGGAATGGTTTTCGTCTTGGGTTTCCAAATCTTAGGTTTGTTGTCCAGCAACTTCAATTAGAGAAGCTTTGTCTAAGAGCTTCCATCCTATTAAGGAGTACTTGCATTCTATAAAACATGTTGTCCATTCTTTCATCCCCTCCTTCACGATGAAATAATCATACTGGCAGGCAAGTGTGGCGGCTTTATGAAGTTGTATATCCACATTCTCTTCCCAGTTTAAAGCTAGAGAATCCCATATCTCTTTTTGTAGTTTTTAGCCTACACATTTTCTTCTACTCATTCTTAGAAAGTGTACGTATGAATATATATCTTGCGTTGTTGTTTAGCATGTAGTTGTATTCTTCCACGTCCCAATCCACTTTGAGGACGAGATCTTCACCCTTGATGATAATGTCACAACTTTTGTTGTAACGCCCCTCAATATCTTATTCTTATTTATATAATAAAATAAAGGTAAAACAATAATATCAAAATTAATATATGAATATATAATAAAATACATCCATCAGTACATTGTATTTCAAAATAATATCCCTTCTCTAGGGAATTTTAATACATAACCATCCAGTTTCAAAATAAAATAAACTACAGCACAAGAACAGACGATCTCCTTGTCCATCCACTCACTAAGGAGCTCCACTGCCTACAACATCATCTACTCCCATGTAAATTACACACGATCATCACAGTTTTAAAGAAAACAAACACAAAACAAAACGCAGGGGTAAGCTAGATATTTTTAAAACTTTAAAACATGAAACTTGGTATTAACGTAAACCATCCAATATTCACACATTTCACAATTCCCTCAAGTGTCATTCATTTCACATAATCCATCAAGTGTCTATCAAATTTCAATATTTCTCTTTCTCACGTCAGACTTCCACTGACTCATCACACATAGACACTTGACACTACTTCCGGAAGACTCGTGCATTGACTAGACTCAGAGATCTGCACCTGTCATACTACATTGCTGTAAAGTTCCCACAGCTATGCGCATAAACATAATCTCAATCTCAATCTCATCACTCTCCTAGTATGACAGGGTTAATCCATACAACAGGTCAAGTAGTTATCTTTCAAACCACTTACCCATACATATGAACCTCCATCGACTCTCAACGCCTGAATAACTTCATCTATATGATTCCATTATATCAGGAGAGTCAGGATATCTCATTATAGAAATCACCGATCAATGCACATTCTACACAATCTTACACGGTATTTTCTTTCCTGAAAATACTATGCCTTGATCCCACATTCACAACATTCAACACATCATATAACACTTAAATGAACGATTCCAATCACAGCAACAATCATTCCAAGGTTCAGATTTTCGAATATCACATGCATTTCACATTTCAATCTCAAACAGTTTCAAACGACACTAAAATAGGGGAGTTCGAAATCAACATTAAAACCGGCGATCACGTCCAAAAACAGGGGATTATGCAATAACATTTGAAACCGGCGACCTCGTCGCCCCAACATCAAAATCTTCTAGCTTAAGGTTTTCTTGAAAAAAATAAAGCTAGCTTCCCTTACCTGGACTAGCGTAAACTTCACTAAGAGCTCCAACCCAACGAGATTCAAGGATGCCTTAACTCTATTTTAGCGTCCGGTTTGGAGAACTTGCAGAGAACCTCCCAGGTGCTCTATGGTAGTCGCCGATAGCCAACTGGTGTGCTAGGGCGTCTGAACGTATGGAGAAGGAGAGGGAAGAAACAGGGAGCTAAAGCCAACTCACTCAATTTCTCTCTACTCAAGCAGCGTTCCAACCTTGCCTATCCAGACTGAAGTTTGAACTTAAGCCACCCTTCCCAGGAATGCCGCTGCCACCACCCACTCTGCAGGGAAGCTTGCGTGTACATTTCCTCTAACAGTAATGCCACGTGGGTCTCTGCGTACACCAACTCTGGGTCACTTTCCATACCAACTCTCTGGAGCCACTGTTCTGAAGCACTCTCCCTGACTACGTGTCGTGCATGCAAGACGCTCATGCTGGGAGCCTGGGTCCTACCTTATCTGTGTGAAACAAGATCCACCGATGCCTGGTCGCGCGATGACCATCCACCATACACCAATGCTTGGTCGCGCGATGACCATCCACCATCCACCGATGCCTCTCATACCGGCAATGACTGATGTGCCTCTCATCGATGACACATCGCCACGCCTTGCTGAAGGTTCTTCATCCCACTATGTTACGTCCAAGGTATCACCTCCACATGGCTTGGTGACGTCGGTAGCTTCACATTTCCAAGAATAGATCAGCACTACTCCTCGTGCGCCCATGCATGCAACACTAAGGACGATTTCTTATGCTCAAGCATAGAGCTTCGCATGCACAGCGTATCTAAGGCTTAACCCACACCTTGATACGCGTGGTTTTTGGAACCCACTATGGTTGATCCAGCATCTTGACCACATACTAAGTGCGCTTTCGGCGATCATGTACACCATAGGCGATTGGCGATCATGTGTACTCTAGGCGACAGGCGATTATGTACCAGAGAAGTCGGAGATCGCCTCCGTCTTCAACAACGACAATCTCGTAGACTTCTAAGCTACATTTTCCTTCCTTTATATTTTAAATAAAAACATACTTAGAATTCACTTAAAATATATCACTTTCATTCCAATAAAATTTTCTAAGTCCTTACATTTGTCACAACTGATAGTGTGGACTTTATGTACAATTTTTATCCAATCTTTTTTAGTATGAAAAGTTTTCTCCGAGAAAAAAACGGAAGGCTTGGAGAGAGAGGCTCCTTCGACAATCAACTTTGGTTTCATATCTGCCATAACCTTTGAACATTTTGGGTTGTATTTTTCCATAACACTATTTGATCTTCGATTCGGTGCTGATTGCGTTCTATTTTATCGTAACCTTGGAACATTTTCAGAGAATCCATGTTTCTCTCTTTCTCTGATTACGCTTCTCTTCTCATTGGAACTTGTAAATTATTTATTTTGTGAAAAACTAATAATACCGATTACTGGACAAATAGCGTAGTCAACACGGTGTGTTAATATTAATTTTTTTTTAATTATAATTTCAATTTCTGAAATTTTTGGATAAATCCTATTTTAGTCTTTCAAAATTAAAAAATAATTTATCAAAATATAGTTTTAGTTCCTAAACAAAGAAACTATTTTTTTTTTTTGTTTTTAATTCTATTTGGAATCTAAAATTTAATATATATATATATATATATATATATATATATATATATATATATGACTTTTTCAGTTATGAGAAACTAAAGTTTCACTTTTTTTAATTTGGAGAGCAAAACATAATTACCCTAAATTTTAAGGAAACAAAACATAATTAAGTCTTTTTTTTTCTTTCACATCTTTTTTAAAAATTGAACATTAAATATAAATACTTTATTTTAGAAATTCAAATGTTGAATTAGTAAAACTAATTATAATGCAACCGTCTTATAAAAACATTTATAAAGTCATTTTATTTTAAATGAATTTTGTTCTCGCTGGTTGACTTGGTTGTCGTTGACCCTGAGATAGGTAGTGACTCCTTTGTTCCTTGGCGGTGGGTTATTGGCTCCATTGAAGCGGAGGGGCCCTACCTGTAATTGCACTCCGACGCTCAAGTCAGTACAGGACAAGAAACACAAAAAATAACTAAGATATCTCAAACTGAGTGTGTATAAGAACCCTAAGCTTGTATATTGTGTTCGTGTGTGAACCTGTGTTTACCTTGGGAGTTACCCCTTTATATAGCTGTTTCTTGGTTACCTGCCACCTCAATGTCCCTAGAGAATTTAGGGTTATCTCCATGGGATTCTAGGGCACAATCTCCCTATAATACCGTGACAACCTTCCTTTCTTAGAGTGCAACTGTCGTGGGCCTATTTCTTTTAGGAGTGTGTAACTTAAAGTGTGGCCGCTAGGATTTTAGTGTCTAACCCAGCGCCGCCAGCCCAAACTCATCTAATAACTTAATACCTCATGTGCCTCAAAACCTTCACGTGCCTCCCATGCATTTCTAAGGATAGTCTCTCACGTCAGAGCCTTACGTCTTGACTACATCCTACATGCATGGCATATCTGTGAAACTAGTTTTGCGCCTTGACAAGTGTAATTCTGTGGGTCCCTTTGTGGGCCCTACCATGCCGACCTCTCTTATGGCGACCTCTCACTCATGTGCCGACGTCTGAGGTTTGGCGACTACAAATTTTATTATTTTAGAATAACTCTTACAAGTTTTGTTTTAATGATGAAATTTATAAAATTTATATTTACATAAAATATTATTCTCTTGTATAGATCACTGTGAAATTTTGACATCCTAATTTAAGTTTGCACTTCAATAAGAACACTACAAAAACATATTAAAAGAAGTAAATAAAAATTTATGTAAAATTCTATAAAAATAAAATTAAAGAACATATAAAATGAAACTAAAGGAGTTAGAGATGGTTGTGGATTGAACTAGGTAAGATTTAGACAAACTTATTATTCAACCCACTAATAAATATTAAGTTTACTCAACCCACTAAAAAAATATTAAGTTAGCTGGGTTGAATTTCTTATTTTTATGTTAAACTGAATCCAACAAGATTTTAAAAAACTTTTTTTTTAATAAAAATTAATTTAAGGTTTCAAGAAAGTTAATAAGTCAAGTCATGACAAGTTTGTCCAAACCAATTCAAGACATGAAAAGATAAACATAACACAATTTGTCCTCAAACAAGTTATAATTACAAATAAACATTACCACAAAATAAATATAATCTAAAGTTTAAATAAAAGTCACAATATTCTAATGCATGAAGTCTTCTCAAAATGATAAACATTACAAAGTAAAAACAAATATATAATAAATTATTAGTAAGATGAAGTTTATGAATGAAATGTGAAAAATTTTAAAGATAAAATTAATTGTACTTGTAGAAGGAGTAGTCATTGATAATACTTGATTTGTTCATATTTTTTATAAGCTTATTGCATTCCCTAAGCATTTTTATATTTTTTATTTCTATTTTTAGCATAAATTTTCATTTTTTTGTAAAATAGTTAAAGTTGTAATAAATCTTGTATAAAACTATGTTTTCAGTTGAACATTTTATATAGATCTTCTGATATTCAATGATGATAACCTTTTGAGCTTATCTTTGTTGTAGTAGATTTCTGATTTATGGAGCTTGAAAGAAGACAATTGAACCATGAAAGATTTGAAGTATGAGCTGAAGGGAACAAATCACACAAATATGTTAAATAGAGGATGTGTTACACGACCTAGGGGCTGAAAAATAGTCTAGTGTAGGATATCTTTGTAATAGATTTTCTTTGGCCCAAATTTTGTTCCAATTCAGGTCTATCCATTTGTAGTTTCTGAACCTTATAAATAGAGAACTTTAGGACAATTAAGATACGTTCATTTTCTTAAGTTTGCTTACGCTTATGTTTACTTACAAGTAAATGGTAGTTTAGTCAGATTTCTATTTTTACATGAAATTCAATTTTTACCCATTCAAGTTCTTTAACTTTTGTTTATTGGTTTTGCTTCTGTAACTTTAAATTTGGAAGATAATTGAATTCTAAAAAATTGTAACACTGAATACGAAATCGTGTTAGAGAGTGCTCTATTCAAGTTGTTTTCTTCATTTAAATCGTTTTAAATTTTTGTTCTCGATTAAGAATTATTTTCTTTACATATATAAACCGATTGGTTATGTGTTCTTTTAATTAAACAAGTAATCATATTTGAGATTCTTGCATTCAAGGTTGGAGATGAGTTCAAAGTCGATGAGTTGACCATGATTTCTCTTTGATGTTTAATGTTTCTCGAATGAAGTTTATTCTCTTTACTGCAATTCTATTAAATTCCTACATTTACAATTTTGCATTTACATTTCAATTGCAATTTCAATTTAAGTATGTTCTATTTTCAGTTTTTATAGTTTTCGTTCTTCAAGAAATTCTATTGTTTCTCTTCAAGTTTTTTTGTTTACTGTTTCTTTCATTTACATATATGCACATTTACATTCTTATCTTTTATATTTCAATTAGACAAAGAGTTTTATACTAATACAACTACTAGACTGATTTGGTAGATGATTGTCCATTAAACTGTCTGATGGTTGCATTTAGTCTTTTTGATTCATAAATTCATATGTTTTACATGTTTTAAAAATTCTAATTATAGTTTTAATTCATTTTTACAATCACTCATTGTCTTCGTCTACTATAATTCTACTTTCATTGTCTCATACATGCTATGTTTTTCGTTTTGTTATTGCAACTTCGTTGACTACAACAAGTTTTTCATCCAGTTAATTTCTCATGACAACCAATTGAATTGCACTTAGTGTTTGTCAAAAGGATTTGAAAAATAATTGGTTATTTAGATAAAAGAACTAGTTGTTTTATGTGAAATCTTGAACAGAAAAAGAATTCAATCAATTTATTTTAAAATTAATCAACTGTTTTTCAAAAAAAATTTTGTTATGAATTTCAAACTGTTTTTAAATGTTTCTAACTACTTTCAATTAATGATCTAACAGTTTTAACCACTTCTTAAAAGTCTATATAAAGACTATTATGTGATTTTTTAAAAAGTAAAGAAGAGAACTTTATCAAAAACGTTTTCAACAGAAGATCAATAGCTTTTGGATCATTGATTGTGTGTGAAGTATGATTTGCATTTTCTTTTCAATTGTTATACTGCTTTGTAAAGCCCAAGTGTATTCTATTTCCTTCTTTGAATATTGTATTTGTCTGTAAGTCAATTTCAGATAAGGTTTCTGGAAATTGTGGTGTTGCCTAGAAGTGTTGTGTGCTTTTGAGGGGTTCAAGATCAACATTCTTAAACTAATTTTGATTGCATAATGAATTCTCATTGATTAGCTGAGGACTGGATGTAGCTCTCTATGTGAATCTTTATTTCCCTACTCTTATACACTTATATTGAGCCTTTTTTCCTTCACTCTCAGTCCATTGAGACCAAGTTTTTTCAATAAAAACATTATCCTTTTCAAGCTTAGGAATAAAAGGACCATTGGTGATAACATCCCAAATTCCTCTATCAATTGAATCAACAAAAGTTTTCATTCTTACCTTCCAGAATTGATAGTTTAGCCCACAAAACAAAGGTGGTCTGTTTATAGAAGCACCTTCCCCAAAGGGTAGATTTTCAACCATTTTTCAAAAAAGATTTAGGATCGAAACCTAAGTATCTTTCAAGAACTTAGCTCTCAATGCCAATTGTTAGAATGTATGGCTAAAAAAAAAGAGGGGAGTGAATTGTTTTTGCAAGATTTTTACAAAGATTGGAAGAAGATTGAAAAGATCAATTAAATCGATAATTAATTTATCTGTTCAACTAGTTATTTATCAAATTAACAGTTTTGTGAAAAATATAAACTAGTTATTTTTACAAAATAACTGATTATTTAATGCAGTAGAACACATAGAGCAATATATAAACCAGTTTATCAGAGTAAGGGAAAAGAGATTCACACAGAGAGATTTATAATGGTTCACTCCTAACCAAGAGCTACATCTAGTCCTTAACTCACCATTGAGAATTCACTAAGTAATCAAAATCATATTACAAACCACAACCAAGAGTGTTAATCTCAACCAAAACCACAGTTTCCAAAAACACTATCTAAAATTGTTTTACAAACAATACAAAATTGAAAGAATTAGAATACACTCCGGCTTTACAAAGTTGAAGAACAATAGAACAGAAAACCCAGATTCCTACTTCACACAAAAGTAATGATCGAAGATTTCAAGAATGATTAACAAAGCTCTTTGATCTTCTCTTGGAAACTTTTTTCATCAAAACTCTCTTCTTCTTTTTGAAATGATCATAAAATAGTCTTTATATAAACTTTAAAAAAAGGTTAAAACAGTTTGATCATTAAATGAAATATGTTAAAAGCATTTAAAAATAGTTTGAAAATTATATAAGAATTTTGTTAAAAAAAACTTATTTGATTTTTAAAACAAATTGATTGATTTCTTCTTCTGTTAAAATTTGAAATTAAAAAGTGAGTTCATTTATTGAAATAACCGATTGCTTTTGTTTTACAAAAAAGACAAAGAAAAGAAATCATTTTTAAATCCTTTCAAAAATCGTAAGTATAATTCAATCGGTTGTTGTGATAAATCAAATAGAATTCTGTTAAAAACACTTTATTGATTTTTAAAACAAATCGATTGATTTCTTTTTCTATTAAAATTTGAACATAAAAAGTGAGTTCATTTATTGAAATAACCGATTGTTTTTGTTTTACAAAAAAGACAAAAAAAACAAATCATTTTTAAATCCTTTCAAAAAATTGTAAGTGTAATTCAATCGGTTGTTGTGATAAATCAATTTGTTGAAAAACTTGTTGTAGTCACTAGACTTTAACAAAAACTTTTTCAACTAATTTAAAACACGAAACAACTAACTAAAATTAACACAAATTTGAAAAACAAAACTTTCAAAAGAGATTTAGAATCATACGAACTTGGATCATAACTAAGTACAAATTAACAATTCAAAATCTACCTAACTACACACCCACAACCATAGATTCTTCAATTCTTTAAGCTGGATTTAGAAATCATCAAAGCAACCTTGTTCAATAACTTATGGATCCATTTTTACTTTTTGAATTGTACAATTTGGAATACATACTACAGTGTCGAGTGTTACAGATTGTACAATCCAATACACGAAAAAATGAAAAGGATAAGCGAACAAAAAATAAACTCTAAAAACACCTAAAAAATTATTACAATCACCAACGTTCACCACCACCAACCACCATAAGTAACTACAACCAATCACCACAAGTACCCAAGGCCATTAGAAAATGAAGAATAAGTCACCACACTTTCCTCCAATACAAAAATCCTAACATATATTGAGAATGGTAGGGTTAGAATTTTAAAAAAAAAAAAAATATGGGCGTGTAAGGAGAAGGGATGGAGGGACAGGAAGAATTTGTCTACTTTTTTTAAATTACCAAAGTAATCATTGTGTTTTCCAGACCGATGCTATTAATTTTTATTTTTTTTTCATTTATGTGGGGCCTATGCATTAATAAAAATTAATAAAATATTATAATATTTTATAGTTGGACTGACTTTAATGGTCGTTGCCCATACACAAACTTGAATTTTCCCCTCTTTGCGTTAATTTTTTTACCGATTCTAATTTATTATTTTCTTATAGTATTTCACGTACGATTTGCTTGGATATTTTACCTATTTACATAATTACCATGTAATATTACACCAATTTGATGAAAAAAAATCATTAAGAAAGTAATACAAGTGAAGCACGATTTTTTATTTAAGAAGATTAAAATGGTGCTTTCATTCATAAGACTTTTTATTATTTTTAAAAAAAATATATTAAAAATAAAATCATGCATTAAGTATTATAGTATATAACAAAGATGAAAAAAAGAGAAAAAAGAGAAGACAAAGGATATGAGAAAGAATATTTCTTCTATTTTATTTTTCTTGATTAAATCAAAGCAAAGAGTCTGAATATATATAGAAGCAGTACACTCATTCTAGGTAGCTAAAGAGACAATGTAAAATAAACAGTTCATAAAGACTAGAATAAGAAAAAATAAAATAAAGGCTAGGCATATATGTACAAAGAGAAGCAACTAAGAATTAGAAAAGACAAAATTAATATTAGTTTCCTTCTAGAAGTCTTGTATCCATATCCTTTGTTCCATGCATGCGTCTACTGGTTTGATCAGTACTCACTTTGTTCCATGCATATACTATATGAGAAAGCTTATCTTCTATCTCTTGAATCATGTGCTCAAGAAATTAATTAAAATAGTGTGAATTAACTAAGAAACCAAAGTTTAAGATAAGGAAGACATTCACAAGATTAGGCGATGAAAAAAACTACTATATAAAATTGAAAAATGAAAGTTTTATTAATCAAAACCTCAGAACTCAATGGGGAATTACAAAGGAATCAACCAAAATGGTTTCCCGTTTCATGCAGAGATTAAAAAAAATTACAAAGAAGAAAAGAAACTAAAAAAATCCTATGAATTTAATTATGTATAAAGAAAGTTGAATTTTCTCAACATTTTTGGTGTTTAGTCACTATTTGCATTCTTTTGTAGTGAATTTTAATAATAAATTTATATGTATATGCAGTTTCTAATATATATTATGTGTCCTATTTGCTAATTTTTTTTTAGCTACAAGGTATTATTTGTTATCATATATACTTGTAGTTAATAATTAAAGATAGAAGAAACCAAATTAATACATATTGTACCGGTAGGTACCGGACAAGACCCTGCCGGCCTACGTGGTCGACCGAGGACACCATCATAAATATTAATAAAGAAGAGTGTTACACTTAAAGTTGAAAGAGTCAAAGCCACATCGAAGAATCCAGGAAGTATATCCAAACGTCCCCCTGATATTTTAGGATACGCTATACATATCTCAATAACTGATCCTAGGCCCATAGGATTAAAGCCCATGAGGTAACCCTTTAAATACAGTGCTCAAGCCAGAATCAAGGTACGTTTTTTCCCAATCACTAAACACTTCACTTCGAACACCCTCTTACTTGAGCATCGGAGTGCCTTTTGCAAGTACCCTCCCCCGCCCGACCAAGGACAAAGAAGACTTCAGAGAAACAACTGGACAAGGAGACCGACACGTCAGCAATTGTACGCACATCAGCAAGTAGTGCCTGGGCCCCCTTTTCTCATACAGGTACAATTGGCGCCCACCGTGGGGCCGAGGCAACATTCAACAAGATGGTAACAACAAGAAACAGTATGAACGACAATACAGCAGAGCAACAAATGGAGATGATTCAGGCTCTCCAAGCTCAGATGGAAGAATTACGCTGAAAAGGAGTGGAGGACCAACTGCGCAAAGAAGAGGACAAACGACAACAAGACGAACAAATATCTCAATTGAAGGAACAGAATGCTCGATTGCTGCAAAAGTTAGAACAACCTGAGCGAGAGGTTCAATCTCACACACCTGTGCCGACCGCATCTCGAACACCTCATACCATCCATCAGACGCACCAGACTCATCAAACATATCAAAGCTCCAGGAATGACACTGCTCAGAGAAAAGATAAGGAGGTCGTCCAAGGCCATCCTTTCACTGATGAAATCATCAATGCTCCACTCCCTGACAAATGGAGAGGTCTTACCATCAAACTCTATGATGGTTCAACTGACTCGAACGAGCACCTAAACCTCTTTAAAACGCAGATGACCCTTTACACAATTGACAAGGCTGTCTGGTGCAAGGTTTTCCCTACTTCCCTCCAGGAAGGACCTCTCAGTTGGTTCACTAAACTTCCTCCCAATTCTATTGATGATTTTGATGTCTTGTCAACAACGTTCACAACCCAATATGCGACCAACCGACCACATCATATGTCTTCCATGTCCCTTCTCACAGTGAAGCAGGAGAAAGGCGAGTCCCTCAGGACATTCCAAGACAGATTCAGTAAAGCATGTATGAACATCCAGAAGTTGAATCCGAAAATAGCATTACATCATATAATCTCGGCCATCCAACCCAGTTGATTCACCGAGAGTCTTATTAAAAGACCCCCTCAAAACATGGAGGAACTTCGAACCCGGGCTACCAAATTCATGCAGATAGAAGAGCACATTGACTACCATCAGCGATTTCAGCAAAATGAAGCTGGAACCGCCAGCAACACTGATAAAAATAAGGAGAAAGAGAAGGAGAAAGAAAAAACCAATCGGGCAACATCGAGATTCAACCCGACCGACTGTTATGGAGGAGGCCATCTTTTGAGGTTCAACAGTTACACCCCTCTAACTGTTCGTCGCGGCCGAATCTTAGACGAAGCACTGCATACCGAGCTAATCCTAGCCCTAAAGCAAGCTCAAACTTTGAAGAATGCAGACCCTGCCAAACACTGTCAATACCATCAAAATTATGGCCATACAACTAAGGGATGTCAAGCATTGAAAGATAAAATCGAAGAACTCATCCAAGTTGGCCATTTACAGCAATTCGTGAGGAGAACCAAACCGACCTCACAGTCTACCCCCAGAAATAGTGGTCGTACCTCTCGGGATGACGACCGATCATACCGAAGAGATTACCAACGTCGCAGTGATCATCGTCAAGGAACCAGAAGGTGAAGCGAGAGTCCAGTTCGTCGTACTCGCCCCCAAAGTGAAAGCCCCGACCGAGGTGATAGGACCAGGCAAAGAGTCCATGAAGTCATCAACACCATAGTTGTACCTATTTTCTTGGGTGAGCCAACAACGGACGTTAATTATATTGCGGGCGGTTTTGTAGGGGTGGATATTCAAATTCAGCAAGGAAAAACCATCTTTGAGCTCTACAGTCGGCCCATTTGACTTCAACATGAAAACGCCCGCACATACCTCCAATTACTTTCACCGATGATGACTTGAATGCAATTGACCCGGCTCAGGACGATACCATGGTGATCACTATGGAAATAGACAAGTTCGCAATCGCTAAAGTCTTATTGGACCAGGGCAGTTCGGTTGACATTTTATATTGGGATACCTTCAAAAAGATCCAAATTCCAGACACAGAAATACATCCTTACAATGAACAAATAGTTGGATTTTAAAGCAAGCGGGTTGATACCAAAGGTTATATTGACCTTTACACAACCTTCGGTGAAGAAGACGGTCTACGTAAAACTATCAATATCCGATACTTGTTGGTTAACGCTAGTACGTCCTACAACATTCTTCTCGGTCGTCCGTCCATCAACCGGTTGAAAGCTATTGTGTCTACTCCTCACTTGGCTATGAAGTTTCCTTCTGTCACAGGAAACATTGCAACCGTGCATGTTGATCAACGAACCGCACAAGAGTGCTATGTCGCCAGTCTGAAGTTTGAACCCACTAGGCGGTTATATACAGAGGGGTTGAACAACCGATCCCCTACCAGAAGAGGACGATCCCCAAAAAGACATTCTCGAGGTCGACATTCCAAGAGACACATGATTGCCCTTATGGACTTAGATCCACGCCTTGATGACCCTCCAATGGAAGCCAGTGAAGACCTCCAACCTATACTTCTTCGCAACAATCATCGCAGCACTAATATGGGTACGTCGCTAAAGTCGGACGACCATGACGCCATAAGCCGAACCTTGGTGAAAAATGCTGACCTCTTTGCTTGAACTGCCACAGACATGCCTGGAGTAGATCCCAGTATCATCACCCATCGTCTGTCCCTTTACAAAGAGGCTAAACCAGTAGTCTAGAAGAAGAGAAAACTTGGAAAAGAACGACGTAAGGCCGCCCAAGAGGAAACTGACAAACTGTTGCAGGCTGGGTTCATATGGAAAGCTCACTACACGACGTGGTTATCCAACGTAGTGATGGTCAAAAAGTCGAATGGAAAATGGCAAATGTGTGTTGGTTATATAGACCTTAACAAAGCATGCCCCAAGGATTCATATCCTCTACCCATTATCAACCGACTGGTTGATGGAGCAGTAGGGCATCACATACTTAGTTTTCTTGATGCATATTCTGCCTATAATCATATCCAAATGCACTCGCGAGACAGAGAGAAAATAGCCTTCATGATCGACTCCGATAACTTTTATTACAAGGTTATGCCATTCGGCCTCAAAAGCACCAGAGCCACTTACCAGCGATTGATGGACCATGTCTTCCACGACATGATTGGACGAAACGTCAAAGTTTATGTAGATGACATCGTTGTCAAGTCTGACTCTTGTGAACAACATGTTTCTGATTTAAAAGAAGTTTTTCAGGCTCTTCGCAAGCACCATATGCGTTTAAATCCAGACAAGTGCGCGTTCGGTGTTGAAGAAGGAAAATTTATGGGTTTCATGCTCACCCATCTGGGCATTGAAGCCAATCTTGAGAAATGTAAAGCCATTACCAAGATGCGCAGCCCTAGCAACATTAAAGAAATATAGAGGTTGATCGGTCAGATTACTGCTATAGCCAAATTTGTTCCCAAGCTCGCAGAAAAAATGCAGCCTATTGTGCGCTTGTTAAAGAAAACCTCCCACTTTGAATGGTCGACCGAGTGTGAGGATATATTTACCCAATTGAAAGCCTTCTTATCATCTCCACCGGTCATACAGAAACCGGACGCACGAAGCCCATCATAGTTTATCTTATTGTTTCCGATGAAGCAGTGAGCTCAGTCTTGGTACAAGAAGTAAAGTTTGAAGAACGACCGGTTTATTTTGTCAGCCGAGCCCTTCACGATGCAGAAATCCGATACCAGATGATTGAAAAGGTTGCCCTAGCTCTCGTTATCACTGCCTGCCGAATGCGGATGTATTTTCAAAACCATCGTATCATCATTTGGACTAATTATCCTATCGTGAAAATTCTCATGAAGCCCAACCTTGCTGGACGAATGATTGGATGGGCCATAGAATTGTCAGAATTTCATATTCAATATCAAGCTCGAGGAGCCATCAAATCACAAGCTCTCACCGACTTCGCAGCAGAACTCGTCCCATCATCCAGTGAAGAACGCCCACAATGGATTCTACATATGGATGGATCTTTGAACAGTCGATCGTGCGGCGCAGGAGTCATCCTTGAAGGACCCGGGGACATTGTCGTCGAACAAGCCATGAAGTTCGAATTCAAAACCTCTAACAATCAGGCTGAATATGAAGCAATTATTGCCGGCCTTTATTTAGCCCGAGAATTGGAGGTAACACGCTTTGTCTGTAAAAGTGATTCACGACTGGTAGTCGGTCAACTCAATGAAGAATATGAAGTCAGAGAAACTTGCTACAACAATATTTCCACTTTGTACGAAACTTGATGGGTAAATTTGAAGAAGTTGCAATCCAACACGTCCAACGCAAAAATAACGCCTAAGCAGATGCCCTCTCTCGGTTAGCCACTACCAAAACAAAAGGCAACCACCGGTCGGTCATTCATATCACGCTAACAAAACCTCGTGTTGACACAGAAGAGTGTTTGACGACTGACACCGAACTTAATTGGATGACCCCTATTCGACAGTATTTGATTGATGGTACATACGAACCACGGTCCGAAAAAGTGATGAAGCAGCAGACCGCCCGATTCATATTTCTTGGTCCAGATCTCTATAGGAGAGGCTACACTCGACCACTCCTAAAATGTTTAACTCCCAACCAAGCAACGTATGTCATGAAGGAAATACATGAAGGAATATGTGGAACCCATTCTAGAGCACGAACCATGGCAACTAAGGTGCTCTGAGCTGGTTACTACTGGCCGACCGTTCAAGGAGATTGTAGTGAATTCATCCGAAAATGTCTTAAGTGTGAAGAATATGGCATCCTGTCTCACCAGAAGCCTGAAGACTTACACTACATTTTATCCCCTTGGCCATTTGTAAAATGGGGAATGGATATCATCGGTCCCTTTGCTCCAGGTAAAGGGCAGTGCAAATTCCTCCTAGTTGGCATCAACTATTTCACTAAGTAGATTGAGGCCGAACCTTTAACGGCAACCACTGCACGCAACGTTCAGAATTTTGTCTAGAAGAATATTGTATGTCGACTCGGACTCCGTCAGGTCACTATCACTAATAATGGCTGCCAATTCACCGACTGAGGCTTGGCCGAATTCTACGAAAATCTTGACATCAAGCATATCACCAGCTCGGTCAAACATCCACAAACCAATGGTCAAGCTGAAGCAGCTAATAAAGTCATTTTGAATGAGTTGAAAAAACGCCTCGGTCCTGCCAAGGGTAATTGGACAGAAGAACTGCTTGAAGTCCTCTGGGCCTACCGTTGCACTCCACAGTCCACCACTCAAGAGACACCCTACAACCTGACGTATGGTACCGAAGCAATGATCCCAATTGAAGTTGGATAACCCTCTCTGCGACAGCAAATGTTGAATCTTGACCTAAACCAAGAAAGCCTTTTAGTCGGCCTCAATCTTATTAATGAACTTAGAGACAGGTGTAAAATTCGAGAAGAAGCTTGTAAGTTATGAGCAGCCAGAAGATATAATTCGAAGATTCGGCCACGGAATTTTCAAAAAGGTGATCTCGTATGGCGAATGCGTAGTGATACCCAAAGAGACAGCGGCAAGTTTTCCAGCAATTGGGAGGGACCATTTCGTATCGCCGACTGAGGATCTGGTGGAGCGTATTATTTAGAATATTTGTTTGGACAAAGTGTATCGAGATCGTGGAATGCCACGCATATCAAATTCTATTATAGTTGATTATTAATAAAGAAAGTGTACTCTTTCCTCGCTCAGTCGGTTTTTCCCTAAGGAGGGTTTACGATTGAGAAGGTTTTAACGAGGCACTATAAATTTCTACATTGACTTGTTTCTGTTTTAGTTCGTATGTAAACATACTACCAAAACCACCATTGTTCACAGCATAAGGTGAATTCACCATTCTCCGACTTCAGGTCGGTTTGAACACAATACTAAATACTCAAAATTACTTAACTATAATCTGAAACTATAGCTTCGTACGGCTCCAAAATTACCTAAGCGTAATCTGAAAATACAGCCTCATACGGCTCTGAATCTATAGTCTTGTACTATCTGAAACTATAGCCTCATATGGCTCCGAAATTACTTAACATAATTTGGAATTACAGCCTCGTACGAAAGTTGAATTTATCCTTGTACAGCTCTGCAGTTACTTAACGAAATATGAAATTATTTATTATCTGAAAACATAGCCTCGAGCTGCAATTGAAATTACCTAGCGTAATCTAATACCCGGCGTATCCTATCGTCGCACAACAATCGAAAAACATCCAAATTAAATCTGGTCAATGTTCAGTCGGCACAGTTCTGCAATATGCGAATTAGATAATCCCATCCATCTCATGTTCGGCAAAGAAGAAATATAAACATATGGTTATAGCATCCGGTCAAAAGTTAATCAAAATACTATTTCTTTGAATGATGCCTCCAGCTCGGGTCCGGGTGTAGGTGCTTCACCCTTGCCTTCGGCATCATCTTCTCCCACCAATTGTCCATTGATCACCTTCTTTTCAATATCATAACGGTCGTCGTCGGTTGGAACTCCATGTAAGACAGCCGCCTGACTGATGCCAAGTCGAAAGTATTCCTCGCTAACTTGCAGCATGAAAGTATGACACTTTGCGACCTCAGCCTCCAGTACCTTCTCTCGATCAGTAGCCGTCGGCTTGACCTTCTGTAACTCGGCCTCCATATCAACTTTCATCATTTCTTGGGCCTTTTCCGCTGACAACCTCTCTTCTTCTAATTCAGCCTTCACTTTCTCATTGGCTTCCAAAGCAGTCTTCAGTGACTGCGAGGACTCGATTAGATCTTTTTTAAGCTTAGGGATCACCACAGTGGTCGCCCTTTCTAATTCCTCGCCAAGCTGCTATCAAGGTCCGACTCTGCAATTCAAGTTTTTCATGGATCAAAGTGCTAGTTGAGAAAGCTGCTAATAGACTCTCATCTTCCGACAGCAGCTCAACCTGGACGCCCGCCGCCATCTTTAAGCTCGGTTCCAACATGGAGATTTGGGGTGGCGACTGCGACGACCTAGCTTTCTCTACCTTCGCCGATCGTCCCCTTTTCTTGTTCAATGGCAACCCCACCTCAGTAGCCGGTACCATGTCCACTGGTGCGGCTGGTGTTGCAGCCTTTTCTTTTATGGGCGCATCAATGCTACCCAATTTTCTCTTCCCGGACTGTCGACGGAGGTTGTTCATAAAATTTGTTAGTCTCAGCTTCGTTCGGTTCATAATTCCTACAAAACATACAAGAATTACACACTATTAATGAAGTGAAGAAATTTAACTTATGAGAATCTACATACCAATAAACTCCACCCATTTGTAGGACGACCCATATAGGGAAATTAAATCCCTTGTTGGTAGCTTGTACGGCAGTTGGTCCACTACTAGAAGCATAGCTTTGTCCAAAGGTGTCAAGGCCGCCCGAGGAGTCATGTTCAGCATGGCCATCGGCATCACCTTGAATAGTCGGCATATCATCCTGAATGCCTGGAGACATTCCCAAGAATTTGGATGTAGACTACAAGAAAATCTCGAATTATATACGGATTATTACATACGGATTTTTCCGTATGTAAACCAAAGGTCCATTACATACGGATATATCCGTATATAATTTTGGTGCCATAAAGCGGGAGACATTACATACGGATTTTTCCGTATGTAAACCACAAATAAAATAAAATATGCAATGCGTGGGAATCGAAACCAAGTACCTTCAATGACCAAAGAAACTTTAACCACTACACCAGACAAATTCTTTTGTATTACTATGATTTTTATTATACTTATTATTATTATTATTAATATTATATTCATATTATTATTAATATTATATTAATGTTATTAATATTTTATTAAAATTATTAATATTTTAATATTTATTAATATTAAATTATTAATAATTTTAATAAAATATTAATATAATATTAATAATTTTATTAATATTAATATTATTAATATTAATAGTATTAATATAACTATTATTAGTATTAATATAACTATTATTAATATTAATATAACTATTATTAATAATAATAAGTATAATAAAAATCGTAATACGATAGAAGAACTTGTCTGGCTTAGTGGTTAATGCTTCTTTGGTTACTGTAATTTTTCTTGTAGTGGTAGTTGTGTCGGCGCCACGTTCAGCATGTGCAACACATCCATCGTAAAGTCATCCAGCGGAAGAGTTACGTGTAAATCCACAAAAAAGGTGGTGTACACAAAGAAAAAGTCATGTGGGGAATTCTCCCGACCATGACACACTCGTTCGGTAGCCCCACACAAATCAGCCATCACTATATCTCCCAACTGGTCCTCCCTAACGAACCCTACCTTCCCTAACACTTTATCTAAGCTCTCAACATCCCTGAATCGAGTAGGAATATTCAAAACGCTGAGATCAACCCAGTCATAATTAGGACCCTCCAACCGACTCATACTTCTGGACGTTGAACATTCGTCCTTACATTCTTCCCTAGACGACTCTATTTGGACTATATTATCATAATGACGTTCGGAAGTCATAACTAACCTTTATAAGCGGAGACACAACACGTACGCACAAGAAGTGATGCAAACAGCGCTCGACACTCAGCACTCGGAGCAACTCGGCACTCGCGTACACAACAAACGTGTAATTCTACCCCCTCAAGCGCTATTTATAGGTTTTCTGCATCAGCCATCAACACACCCCCACCGTTAGATGCACTTCAATCCTACCACGGCGCTCCTCATTCGGCATCCCAATCGTCACAAAACTTCAATTGTTGGATCAATCTCGCCACCACTTCAAAAAAGCAAACGTCCCATCGTTCCACCATTAAATGCTTCTGACACTCCTTGGGAGCCGTGCCAATCCTTTTTTACTCTTCAGAATTTCCTTTCTTCGAGCCTGGGGGCCAAGTGTACCGGTAGATACCAGACGAGACCCTGTCAGCCTACGTGGCCGACCAAGGACACCATCATAAATATTAGGGGTGGCAAAGCGGGGCGGGCCATGCGGGCTGGCCCGCGGCTCGCTAGTCAAAAACACGGGGCGGGCTCAGCTTTTCAACCCGCTGACCCACTTTAGCCCGCCCCACATAACCTACAGCCCGCGCAGGCCAATAGCAGGCCGGGGCGGGCTGGCCCGCTAGCCCGCAAAAAAAAATATTTGTATGTTGACTTGGGTTGGACTTGGCAGTGACAACTTGGACTAGAAAAAAAATATTAATGTTTTTGAATTAACTATGTTAATTGTAGTGGTGTTTATGTTTAATATTTTTGAATTAGATATTTTTAATGATTTTGAAATGGAAGAATATTAATATTTGATTTTTATCTTAATTGAATTAATGATGTTTGCCCATGTTTGAAATGGAAGAAAAAAATATTGATATTTGATAGTAACAAATATATAGGTTCAATTTGACAAATTTTCAAGAGCTAAAAGTAAAAAAATATTTTCTTTCAATTTCTCCTTTTTAAAAAAAAAATCGAATGCGGGCTGACCTGCAAACCCGCGGGCTGGCCCTTATGCGGGGTGGGGCAGAGAATCCAACCCACATTTGTTACGCGGGGCGGGCCAACCCGGCCCGCATTTTGCAGGCCAAGTGCAGGGTGGGCCGATCCGCTTTGCCATCCCTAATAAATATTAATAAAGAGGAGTGTTACACTTAAAGTTGAAAGAGTCAAAGCCACTCCAAAGAATCCAGGAAGTATATCCAAACGTCCCCCCTAATATTTCGGGATACGCTATGCATATCTCAATAAGTAATTGTACACACGTCAGCAATTGTACGCACATCAGCAGTGCCTGGCCCCCTTTTCTCAAGTACACATATATTATAAAATTTAATTATGCTACATATATATAGATAGGTAGATTATTTTCTTGGAAGTTATATCTATTCACTGGTGCAGAAACATAAAACAAATGCGGCTATTTTCATTTTACAAATGCGGCTATACAGCTGCATGTGATCAACACGCATTTGTAATTACAAATGCGGCTAAATAACCGCATCTATAAATACTATTTACACATGCGGCTTTTTGTAGGAGCCGCATTTGTAAATGCTCTAGAGGTGGTGCCCAGGTTTGGAATTGGAATGATTTACAGATGCGGCTATTTACTATAACCGCATCTGTAAATCACATTTACAGATGCGGTTATAGTAAATAACCGCATCTGTAAATAAGTTTTTTTGTTTTTTAGAGCATGTGGTTAGTTGTTTATCCCATACAAATTAACTTGTGCAGTTTCATTATACCCAGCCAGCCAGACAGACAGATAAACAAATTCAGATAAACTAAAAGTCAATTTATAGTTATTGATCAAAATGTATACAAAAATAGTAATAATATATCTCTATCTATCTTCTTACACTATTGATCAAATCGTAGAGTTATAAAAGTTTAGGAAATATGTGGACCAAGATTGTCTCACATATGTCATGGCTTCCGAACTCATGGGTTCCTCATCCGTGAAGAACTGCATTTCAAAAATGGTTGACACATAAATTAGTTTTAAGATAGATAAATTAGTTTGAAGTTATAAAAATAATTTAAGAAATCTTACCTCTTGCCAATTACTTGTAAGACCTAGTCTTACAATGGTACTCATCCATTGCATGACGTAATAGCCACACTCATAGCTTCCTGGTTGTTTATTACACTATAATTCAATAAATTGTAAAAGTTAGTATAATTAAACAATGAAAAAAGAAAGAAAAATCTTACATACCTTTAATCTTATCCAGTTCAAATTTTGAAAATTTGAATTCGATCTCCCTTTTAGAATGTTATATCCATGCCATGAACTGGTTGATACAAAAAACCTTGTTAGTGGATTACTTATAGTTTCAACCATAGTTAAGTTTATAGTGTACTTACTTATCAATGATATTCTTAAAACTTGTGGATATCTTCTTGTGTAGGGAACAGAACCACAAAGCCGTCCTATCCTTCACTAATAAGACAAGTAATTGCCAATGACCCCTATATCATCCATGAAAATAGTTGAGTAAATTTATAAAACATGAATATAATAAAATTTTAACATATATATTTAAACTTACTCGTTAATATAAGGGCACAAATAAACCTCTTTTCCCTCTCTTTCCAGGGTGTTAGTGATGTATGATTGGGTCTCATTTGTCTTTGCTCCAGTGGGATTAGTATTTGCGGGATCTAAGAATCCATACACATTTTCCTTCCCCTCAGTGACAGAGACACCATTCAAAAACCTACAAGTAATTAGTTAAATCATAATGAATGCTAATTTAACATAAATGAAAATGAAATGTAGGTAACGATACTTACATCATAAAAAATTGAATGATATTTATATTCAGCTCCTGATCCCCAGCTACAAATTCTAACAGATCTGACATGTATATGTACAATGGTAGCTCAGGGTTTGTTTCAAAAAACGTATCATCCCATGGAACTTCCAGAGGATCTCGTCCAATTTGTCTAACAACTATAGCTAAGGAAGCTATAGGATCGTCAAGCGGAACCTCTTGTTTCTTTTTCGGACTTGGTTTCCGATGAGGTTTCTACAAAAAGAAAAAAGATTTGTTATAAATTACATGTAATATATAAATATAAATTAGCATATGAAATGAAATTATTACCAGTGGTTGTGGCATATATCGAATCAGGTGTCTGGGTCAGGCTACAAAGGACTGAAATGCTTCGGCCACAGTTGTTACCTCTTCTGAAGGTAGTGGAAGACGAGCATCAGGTACTCGTACTCTTTCAACCGTGACCTTTGCTGCATCAGGGGAGAGAGGAACGTTATGTAAGGTGGTGGCGTCTTCATAGACTTTTCCAATGGCCACCACCTGAGGAATGATGTCACCCTCTACCAGTAGCTCACATTGCCTCATCTGGCCAATGATATCATCCCCTGATGCTGTAAGAGCTGCACAACTCCCCTTTGTGCTCTTGGGAGCGGGACTAAGAAGCGTCTGAATCGGCTGCTCAGCACAAAGTTGTTGCGATATCTCTTGTCGCAACTCTAGCCTCATCTTTTCCGTCTCTCTTCTCATCTCATCCATTAATTCTTTACGTAGCCTTTACTCCATTTCTTTTTTGCTCTCTTTGGGGAAGGAGGATGAGTGTCGTGGTGCAGCTCCAAAATAAAGTCTAATCCCAACTCCTTGTCCAGCTGCACGAACACTACCAGAGTGCTCAGGTTGTCCAATTGCTTCAACAAGGATATCGTGACGACCTTCAGCAACAAAATTACCTTGGGAGTCCAAGGCATCCTGCAAGAGACAAAAATCATATGAGGTTTAAATAAGTAATGCAGTATAATAGATGAAAAAAGGCTTAAATAACTTACAATTTTTTCAATGATAAGCCTTGATTGCTCAGAACTTGGTGCACCCGACTTCTTAATTCAGGCCTTCTTCCATTTATCATGGCGCGTAGGTGGTGATGGAGGAGAAGTGACCCCTGTTTCCACATCCTGAGATGCACTCCCCTGTCTGGATTGCTCCTTTTCAACCATCACTGCTTGCTCAAGCTTTCGATACCCTGCACGAGACATTACATGCGGCATAAGATTCTTTAAAGCTATGTCTTGAGCTTTCTTCCGCCGATGTTGTCATAATTGAAATAAACAAAGTGAATTCAATAATATTAACTCATTAATGTTATATAAGTAAAAATAGTTAAGTAACTTCACTTACAATCCATTCTTCACTCACCAAAAATGTATCTCGTCGTCAGTCTTGACTTAAAGGCGCGAAACTTAAGTCCGATATTGGACATAATCCTTGATCGAAGCGGTTCCACATTAGGAATTTCAAAATTTGCCTACAAAATAACATCATCAAATTAAAGTTAGTCAATGAATATTAAATAGCTTTATATGATAACAATAATTATGTAAAGCTTACCAAAACATCCTCCCACAGCATGTTTCAGTCGACCTCTGACACCTCGTCCCATGAATTAATCAAAATGGAGAGTCTCTCACGAGAAAGAACTCCAAGATAGCTATTAAACTCATCTGCATTAGGACCAGATGTCATTCCAGTGTTGACGTCAATGTCAACAGCTGTCTTCTCACCAGCGGCACGTTTCTTTGCCAGACACTTCATCCTAGTAGGTCCTCTGTTGCCTCGTCCGGATCGGGGTCTAATTGGAGTTTGATCGTCACCTATATCTCTATTAAAAAAATTATTTAACAAACATTAGTTCATCTGTATGGAAAGAAAATCATATAAAACAAAAACATAATATAGTAAATGCATATTATCAAAAATATTTCTAAATTTATTACCATAATGGGTTAAAAGTTCATATGTAAATTCCTTCACTGTGGTCTTTACGGGTTGCATGTACATGATCAAGTACATCGTCATCTTTATTAGTTATCATTGGTGTGAATGAATGGGGTTCACCATTTTCAATATCATCTATGGCCTCCCCTTGTTTTTTCCCGTGTAAAACAACATACCAATGTTCTGACGTAGGATCTTTCATGTAGAAAACTTGGGATGCTTGTTGAACCATTATAAATGGCTCATCTCGATACCCTATCTTTCGAAAGTCCACTAGTGTGAATCTTGATTCATCAATTTTAACCCCACTTTTACTGTCAACTCATTTACACTTGAAAACTGGAACTGAAAACTTAGTATAGTCAAGCTCCCATATTTCTTCTATAAATCCATAATATGCCATTGATCCAATTACAGGATTTGTATCTTTCGAGGTGGAAAACTGCATTGACTCGGCTTCAAGAGTAACACCAGAATTTTGAACTGTACTCTTTTCATCCATAGACTTAGTGTAAAATATACAATTATTCACTTCGTACGATTTACAAGAAATGAAATCAAACTTTAATCCAGCAGCCAACCAGGTCAAGGTCTCCGATGCCGTTGAATCCTTTAACACCTCCTCTTTAAACCAAGACATGAATGTTCTATTATGTTCCATCAAGACCCATTTGTCTGCTTGTCTTGGATTATTTGCCTTCACAATGGCTTTATGAGCTTCTATGTAAGGTATAACTTCATCTGTATTATTTAATATATACAAATGTGCTTGCAAGACTCCTGACCGAGATTTGCTTACAATATTAACACCACGTAAACATTTACTTGTAGAACGCCTATGGTGCCATGAATTAGCTGGAAGACCTATTGGATTTGCTTTTGACATGTAATCTGAACAAAATTCAATACTTTCTTCAGCTATGTACCTTTCAATCATTGAAGCTTCTGGACGATAATTAGTTTTCACATAACCTTTCAAAATTTTCATATACCGCTTAACAAGATACATCCATCTTAAGTACACTGGTCCACACAATCTAACCTCTCTAACCAGATGCACAAGTAGATGAACCATGATGTCAAAAAAAGATGGAGGAAAAAACATCTCCAATTCACATAAGATAACAATAATTTCATCTTGAAGTTCATCTAGTTTTAATGGATCAATGACTTTACAACAGATGGAAGAGAAGAATGAGCACAAACAGGTTATGGTATGTCTAACATTTTTTGGTAAGATCCCACAAATAGCTACAGGCAGAAGTTGTTGCATCAAGATGTGGCAATCATGAGACTTCAACCCAATTAACTTCAAATCTTGCATTGACACTAGGATCTTCACATTTGAGGAATGTCCTTGTGGCACTTTTACACCCTTTAGACATTGACAGAAACTTACTTTTTCATTTTTTGACATGGTATAACAGGCTCGGGGCAAATATGTACGCTTACCCATTTCTATCGGTGCCAACTCCCCTCGTATGTTCATCTCAAACAAATCTAAACGAGCATTTAGACCATCCTTCGTCTTCCCGTTAATGTTAAGAAGTGTACCAATTAAGCTATCACACACATTCTTCTCAACATGCATTACATCTATACAATGTTTGACTTCTAACCTCGACTAGTACGGAAGATCAAAGAAGATTGATTTTTTCTTCCAAATGTTAGTCACAATTGACTTTTTTTTTGACTTACCGAAGGTGTGGTCTATGTTATTTACCTTTTCGTAAACCTCAGCAGCAGTTAGTGGAGTTGGTGGACCACTAGTCTCTTGGTGTCCATTAAAGGCTTTTTTCAACCTCCGGTAAGGATGATGACTTCTAAGAAACCTCCGATGGTGAAGATATACTATCTTCCTTCCATGTTTCAATTGTTGAGAAGCAGTGCCTTCTTCGCATATTGGACATGCTTTATGACCCTTAACACTATAACTTGATAAGTTACCATATGCCGGAAAGTCATTGATGGTGCAAAATAACATGGCATGAAGCTTGAAAGTTTCATTAGTAAATCCATCAAATACTTGAACACCCTCATCCCACATTAACTTCAAATCTTCGATTAGGGGACTTAGATAAACATCTATGTCATTCCCTGGCTGTTTCGGACCAGATATCATCATAGACAACATCATGTACTTTCGCTTCATGCACAATCCAGGAGGTAAGTTGTAAATAACTAGTAAAATAGGCCATGAACTGTGATTTGTACTCATATTACCAAACGGATTCATTCCATCTGTAGCTAGACCAAGTCGGATATTTCTTGATTCTTTACCAAACTTTGGAAACTCATCATCAAATTTCTTCCACTGAACAGAATCAGCTAAATGTCGATACATGCCATCACATTTCCTCTCATCTGCATGCCATCTAAGATTCTTAGCATCATCTGGGTTTGCAAACAAACGCTTCATCCTTGGAATGATGGGAAGATACCACATAACCTTCATTGGGGGTCCATGCTTTTCCATCTCTTCAATAGTATAATCATCTGTTTGTTTCAATTTATAACGTGATAACCCACACCTCGGACAACTTTTCAACAATTCAAAATCTTTCCGGTATAATATACAATCATTAGGACATGCATGTATCTTTTCATACTCCATACCCATTGGACAAAGAATCTTTTTGGCCTCGTAATTACGATTAGGTAGAGTATTTCCCTCTAGAAGCATATCCTTCAACAACTGGAGCAATTCCGTGAAACTTTTATCAGTCCATCCATTTAGTGCCTTCAAATTCATCAATCTTAACACCGCCGACAACCGTGTGAAGTTAGTTGATCCAGGATACAATGGAGTCTCTGCATCGCTTGACATACTTCCATATCCATGCGCTTTTGCAAAAGACTCAGCTCCCACATCACGAATCATGTCCTCCAATCGATCATCAACTACATCATCGTGTTCTGCTTCATCCATGGTGGATCCCACATATTCTTTAGTTACGGAAACATGTGGTAAATTTAATAATTCACCATGCCATGTCCAAGTTGTATAAGATCGAAGAAACCCATCACATAGCAGGTGTTTCCTCATGATATTCACATCCAGTATCCTTCCATTCAAACAGTTAACGCACGGACACCTAATCTTTCCTCCATCACGACCACTATTAATCGCGTTACGCTGCGCAAATTGTATAAATTCTTCTACTCCTCTTTCGTACTCATCACTTATACGAACACAATGAATCCAACTTCGATCCATTATATATTCTGCAATATAGTTACCTAGGATTTTCTAATAAGTGTTCTATCTCATGCATTTGCCGAGGGTCGAACACCCCCAGACTCAATACCAGCAGGTATTATTGTCGAAGGTCCAAATACAAACACGATATTCTATTCTAATGTAACAACTAACATAACATAAATTCTACTATAAACTAACAAATAATTACTAAATAATATAAATTTTAGAAAATAGAAATTATATAATACAAATTATATAAATTAATACAAATTTATATTAAATAATATACAAATTATAATACATAAAAAAAAATTCAAAATGCAACAAAAAAAAATTCAAAAAATCTAAAACAAAACTAACATAAAAACTACCTACTAAATAATATAAATTTTAAAAAATAAAAATTATATAATACAAATTTATATTAAATAATATACAAATTATAATAAATAAAGTCATATATTCAAAATAAACCAAGTAAAATTCAAAAAATGTTAAATGAACCAACCTTGTGTGCGAAATGCTAATTGAAGTGGTAGACAACCAGCGGTGGAAGCGGAAGCGTGGAGGGACAGCGACAGACCAGCGATGGAGATGACCAATGCAACAGTACCTTCAACCAATGCAAGGAAAAAAGCAAATATAAGAACCGCATTTCTAAAGTGAACTGAAGATAATGAAATGGCTTTACGAAACTCACAGTGGAAGCAATAGGACTGAAGATGCAGAGAACCAAGGAACTCACAGAGCGCAGCGCAACAACAGTGACAAGCAAAAGTGGAGAAGAAATAGTGAAAGTGCAGTGGCGCGCTTCAAATTTTAGGTTCAAAACATTTTACAAATGCGGTTATTGGTTAAAACCGCATCTGTGAATGAAAGCTTTTCATTTACAGATGCGGTTATGTGTATAACCGCATCTGTAAATGAAAAGCTTTTCATTGCGGTTATACACATAACCGCATTTGTAAATGAAAGCTTTTCATTTACAGATACGGTTTTAACCAATAACCGCATTTGTAAAACAAACTAATTTCAAAAATGCCACCGCGTTTTTAACAAATGCATTTTAGCGCGAAGCCGCACTTGGAAAGGAGTATTCCTTTCATCATTTTGCACTAGTGATTATAGTTAGTTGTAATTGATTTTATCACAAACTTATCACGACAATATATTAATTAATAATAAATATATAATAAAATATTAAATATCATAATATTAAAATAAAAAAACATTATTATTAGAAAATCATAAAATAAATATCTGGCTAAGTATATATTAGAAGGTGCATACTACACTACCTACTTTTTGGAAAGGCTGGTTTAGGCTTCAATCCACAGAACAAGCAAGATAGGTTTTCAAAAGTTTTTTCAAGAAAATCAGAAAAACAATCGATTGGATCATCGAAACAACCGATTGTTACATGCTTTTACTGCATGAAGAAAGGCCACTCTGTTAGATTCTGTAAAATCAGAAAGTATTGTGTTCCTAAAGGTCTTATGAAATGGATTCCTAAAGGATGTGATGTTACTAACAGCAAAGTGAAGTCAAATGGACCCAAATTTGTAAGGGGACCAAATCTTGCTACTTGAAATTGTTTTTGCAGGAAAAATTAAGAGAAAAAAGAAGAAAAGAGTCATCTGATCAAGCTGTTGCAGAAAAAGACAGTCATTGAAGCTGAATCAATGCTATGCAAAAGATCAAAACAGTGAAGAGAAGTTTATTGATCAACAAGCATTTGGATCATTGAAGAAACAACACAAGGATAAGACTTTCCTTTTAATTGTTCTTAATAATTGTTTCAAAGTTCTTTCTTGTGATTAATTCTCTTTTAATCAATGTCCTCTGCTTTAATCTGCTTCTGTTATTGGCTAAAATCTTCAAAAATCAAGTTTTTGTAACTGCTGCAGAAAAACAACCGATTGGTTCTTCGAAACAACCGATTGTTTCGGGTCTGACAGCATGTGAAGAAATTGATTTAATTTTGAATTCCTCTTCTATCCGTTGCAGGTCAATTTCAAAGGGAGAATCTTGGTCAAAGTATCTGCATTGAAAGCTGAACGTACTCAGAAAGTGGTTACAACATTCATAAAGGAAAATATTCCAAAATCTTGGAAATTCAAGAGCCTTTATGACTAGTCAAAGATCACATGTGAAGACCATGTGTTTTTCAGTTTTTATTCTGACATTTACTGTGCAGAACAACTTTCTCTCTCTGAAAATCAGGTACCCATTAAATGAAATTAAACTCAAATTGTTTTTCGTATGGCTATAAAATCAGGTGCAGATGAACAACCAATTGCAACATCTCTTGCAATATCTCTTGCACCATCTCTTGAGAAAATCTGTGAAGAAGTGCTATCCTCTGTTTTCTCATCTCTGCTGCCATGGAATCAACTCCTCCCACTTCCAAAAGAATCAAAACCAAGGCTGTAAGGTCTGGAGGAAGGTTGGAAGGATGGTTTTCTGGAGATAAGGATCTCATTGAAAAGTATAGATATGAGACAAGTCTCAAGAAGATAAACAACCCCAAGGTTGTGAGCTTTGATTGGCTGAAAAGTCAAAAGCTGGACAATGTGAGAAAGCTACTCAAGGATCAATTTCTCAGAAGGTTCCTAGAGATGAAGGGAAACATATATCCAGATTTGGTGAGGGTCTTCTACACCAATTTGAAGTTTGAGGGAAACAATCTAGTTTCTCATGTGAAAGGTGTGGACATGGAGATAACCCATGAAGTTTGGGCTGCTGTTGCTGGACTCAAATACTCTGGTCTACGAATCAGCAAAGGAAATCTTGGTGTGGTGGAGGATTTTAACAAAATCTAGTTCTACAGAAGTTGCTTGAAGAATAGTCAATCTCAAGTTAGCACATGCTCAGTTGGAGGATTGAAACTTGATGAGAGGTTACTTGCTCTCATTGTGACATGGATTCTAACTCCAAGGGGGAGTAACCATTATGTTTTAACTGAAGAAGATCTGGTTTACATCTTCTGCATCACCAAGAAAATCAAGCTCAATTGGATTCACATAATCAAAGAGCACATGCAAAAAGCCATGAGGTTGGGTGATTATCACTATCCCTATGCTGTTTTGATATCTAAATTTCTACTCTATTTTGAAGTTAATCTTGAGGATGAAACTTCTGAGCTGGTCAAGTCAACTCAAGAGTTGAACAATGGATCACTCAGCAAGATGGGATTTACAAAGATAGGTGGAAAATGGGTAAGCAAGGATGGTGATCATGGTGCCTCATCTAGTGGTGCTGCTCAAGAAGAAACTGCTAATATGGATGTTGAACATGAAGATCCAACAGGAGGGTTTCAAGATGCTGGACCCAGTGCTGTTGATGAACATCAAGAAGAAAGGATTCAAACCATGTCTCCTTTTGAAAGATTCATGGTGAATAGGCTGGATAGCTTTGCTGAAAATCAAAGAAACCTTCATGATCTATGTGTTAGCAATTTCCAAAGGTTTGACACCAGGTTTGACAACATGGATGCAAGGTTTATGAGTCTGGATGAACAGATTGAAGCTGTCTAGAATCAAATCTTTGATCTTCAGTTTGGAGATAAAGAAGAATGAAGGAAAAACAACCGATTGGATCATCGAAACAGTCGATTGTTTTTGGTAGCTGTTGGTGTTTGGTTTTATTTTCTTTCCTTCTGCTGTTGCTGTTTTAATTCTGATGTAATATGAACAATATCTGGTTTTATCTCTTATATTTGTCTATTTGTGAAGACAAATAGGGGGAGATTTATGCTTGTTTATGCTTGTTTCAGGTTTTAAGATTGTCTTTAGTTGTTAAAAACTGTTTGGGTAATTTTTGTATGTTGTTTCTGATATTAATTGTTTAAGCTTTAACTTGTTTATATGTATGCTAACAAAATATCAGAAGTTCAATGTTTGCTCAAAGTTCAATTGCAGGAACTGCTTCAGATTTAATCAGAACAACATAAGCATCAGGGATTTGTCTTCATCAAATAGGGGGAGATTGTTGAACCAAGTGGTGTTCAAGGTTTTGAAGAATCCAAATCCTTTGAAGGATGATGAAGCCTCTGCTTTGTTTGATGCTGCTGTGCTGGTTTATTGTTTTGTTCTGGGGTAGTTTAAATGTTGTAATCCACCCTTAGATTAAATCTCAAAGCACTTAGCATCTCAATCTTTAAACAAAGTAAAGTGTTTTTCAAACTAAGTTGAAACAACCGATTGTTCTGTCGAAACAACCGATTGTTTACACTTAGGTGTTTTGAGAAAGTTTGAAAACTATTTTCAAATAGTGAAATCTGTTAAGTAACAAAACAACCGATTGATTCGAGGAAACAATCGATTGTTTGTTTTGGAACCATAACAGAATAACTGTTTTCTTTGACTGAGCTTTAAATGATTTGAAACTAAATACGCTCCAGCCATTAAATGCTTTGACCAAACTTTTTGAAAAGCAATTATGGGTTTGTTAAGATTTGATAACAAACTTCTTTATATAAATTCAGAAAAGCTGTTTTAAAAAAAAATGAATGTTTTTGACAAAGTTTTTCTAAGAGAGTTTTCAAAAAGTGCTGAGATTGCTTAAGAGCTAAAGAGATTGATCAAGGTGTTGGAATAGAATTCTACTTGTATTGATTTCATATCTTCATCTGTAACAAGTGTAATCTGTGTAAACTGCTGAAACATTTCTTCTGTGTATTGTTGCTGAGATTGGCTGTGTGTTCTTGAGGTGTTCAAGATCAGCAATCTTAGTGTTGACCAAGGAGAGTGTGTGTCTTGAGGTTTTCAAGGTCATTCTCTTGGTTGTTGTGTAAGTGATCAAGGTGTGATTGCTTAGTGGATTTCCTCAGGGTTCTGAGAAGACTGGATGTAGCTCTGGGTTGGAGTGAACCAGTATAAACAACTGTGTACAATCACTCTATCCCTAACTCTTTAAATTCAGTTTATTTGTTGTTTGCTGATATAAACAACCGATTATTTCACAGAAACAACCGATTGTTTTCCTGGCAGTGCTGTTTTGGCTAACTGAATTGCTTAATCAATTGGTTTCTGAAATAAATTCATTCTAGCTTGTAAAAGTTTGCGAAAACCTCTTTAAACAATTCATCCCCCCTCTAGTTTAAAGCCATCTTTCCTAACAACTCCCAGTGTGCCCTTATGGTCAGATAAAAATTTCTCTTATCACACAAGTGAAAACTACAACATGTTATATCTTTTATTATATGAAACACTTGCAAGTATGTAAACTACAATTGTTTTCTCTTACTTTTCCCATTTGTTTATAATGTGAACATAAATTAATATTTTTTAAATGTTTAAATTGTTAAAGTTGTATGGTTTGACATTAAATACTACTACTCTTTTTATTACTCCTTGTGAAGATATTAAAATTTAGGACTGATAACCACTTAGTTGTATATGGATTTCAAAAAAACTAAGTTTTCCACAATGTAGTATATCACTAACCTAGCTTGAATTCCGAAAGACCCTTCTGGCACAACTCCTATCTCACACAACTTAACGAAGCATAACAGAAAAGAAAAATTAAAATAAAAAATAATGAAATGCATTAAAGTACTCAACAAAAACATAAAAAATTGGAATTGAAAACTAATAGTAATAAAAAATTGGAATTAAAAAACCTGAAAATGTATTTTTTTCAGGCCAAAATGATCTTTTTGATTAACCTATGGAGTGTTGATCATGGATGATCTTGTGCTTTGATGTCCTCAAATCCATGAAGTTTGGTGAAAGGCTGGAGTTGCAGCTTGTGTGGGTGGGATCTAGGTAGATTAATGTGTAATCCACTATTTCTTTGAATCTAAAACTGATTGGAATCAAAACCTTTTTGAAAAAGATTGTTTTCTAAAGAAGTGGAAAAACAACCAGTTATTTTATCATTTCAATCGATTGTTTGACACTTAGTGGTTTTTGAAAAAGGGTTTGAAGATGTTTGACTTTGTTTTCAAACCAATTATATCGGTTGTTTCGAAAATTCAACCGATTATTTTTTGAAAATCCATAACAAAATTTCTGTTAAGTTTGGTAAATCAATTTTAAATATTTTTTTAACTGTTTTGGCTCCTACTTTAAATGTTTTTAACAAACCTTTGGAGTATATAATGGTTGTTTTATGCTCCTAAAGCCATTGAAATAGTTTAGACATTTTGAGATTGAGAAAACAGATTTGAGTTTTCAAGACTTGCATCAAGCTTTTGGATTTTCACAAAGGAGTGGAATATGATTGCTGTAATCTTTCATTTTGACATTGATCAGCTGTAATCACAGAGGGTGTTCTGAATTCTGTGGTGTTGTGTGCTAAAGGAAGTGTGTAGCTTGAGGTGTTCAAGGTCACTTCTTTGGTGTGATTGTTTGTAATTTGGATTTTGATTGCATAGTAGATACCTGTGGTTTTTGGGGACTGGATGTAGCTCTTGGGATAAGAGTGAACCAGTATAAATTGCTTGTGTTATTTTCTCTTACCCTGAAGTCATTTACATTCTGCTTTTAAGTTTTTTTAATCACTACTGATAAAAGCAACCGGTTGAATCGTAAAAACAATCGGTTGATTTTTTTGAAATCAACTTAAACAGTTTTGTTTCATTGTTTCCTTGATTTCTTTCTCTGTGATTCTGCATTGAAGTTCATAATACGTTCAAAGTTTGCGAAAATCTTTTATAAACAATTCACCCCCCTCTTGTTTAAGGCCATATATTCTAGCAATTGGCATCAGGAGCTCGGTTCTTGAAAGATATTCAAGTTTGATCCTAAAAACCTTTATCTTATGGCTGAAAAATTACCTTTTGGGGAGGGTGCCTCAATAAACAAGCCACCTTTGTTTTGTGGTTTGAATTACCAGTTTTGGAAGGTACGAATGAAAATCTTAGTTGAATCTCTTGATAGAGGAATTTGGGATGTAATTGAAAATGACCCTTTTATTCCTAAGCTTAAAAAGATGGTATTTTTATTGAAAAGCCTTGGTCCCAATGGACTGATGCAGAAAATAAAAGACCAAAGTTTGATTATATTGCTAAAAATATTATCACCTCTGCCTTAAATTCTGACGAGTTTTTCATTGTCTCACCATGTGGATCTGCTAAGGAAATGTGGGATACTCTAGAAGTAACACTTGAAGGAACCAACGATGTAAAGAGGGCAAGGAAACATACTCTAATCCAAGAGTATGAAATGTTCAGGATGCTTAAAGGAGAATCTATTGCGGATGTGCAAAAGCGATTCACTCATATTGTCAATCACCTTATGAGTCTTGGAAAGGTCTTTGACAAAGAAGAGTTGAACATCAAGATCCTAAAATGTCTTAATAGATCTTGGCAACCCAAAGTCACAGCCATCTCAGAGTCTAAAGATTTGACATCTTTGACTACAACTTTTTTGTTTGGAAAGCTTAGAGAACATGAGTTGGAGATGAATAGGCTCAATGTTCAAGAAAGTGAAGATAAGCATGTAAGAAACATTGCTTTAAAAGTTGCCAAGCACAAGATCAACCAAGCCTCAAGTGATGAAAGTGAGGAACAGACTCTTAGTTTGTTGTCCAAAAAGTTCAGCAAATTCTTGAAGAAGAAACGCAACAAAGACTCCAACCAAGAGAGGTATGGCAACAAGAAACCTAGTGATTTTAATGCTAACAAGTATACTTGCTATGGTTGTGGTGAACAGGGGCACATAAAGGTTGAATGCCCAAATAAAGAGAGTAAAGAAAAGAAGTCAAGCAAGAAGGAAAAGAAAGGAAAATAAAAAAGAGCCTACATTGCTTGGGATGAAAATGATGTCTCTTCATCAAGCTCCTCATCAAGTGAAAATGAAGAAGCCAATTTGTGTCTTATGGCCAAGGAAGAGAATGATGCAAGTAGTGTAAGTTCTTGTACTTCTTTAAATGCTGAAAATTATAGTCAACTTCTTCAAGCTTTCAAAGAAACACATGAAGAAGCTAATAGATTGGCTCTCTTGAACAACCGGTTGAAAGGGTTGAATAACTAGCTTGAAAATAGAGTCAAGACACTGGAAGAAGAGTTGGAAAATTCAAAAATTGATTTTGAAAATCTGGAATTGCTTTACAAGAACTCTTCTTGCAAGTGTGACTCACTTGTTTGTGAAAATTGTGAATCTCTAGAAAAGAAGGTTCACTATCTTGTGAAAACTGTGGATAAGCTTTCAAAGGGAAAATCCAAATTTGAGACCGTCTTGGCATCTCAAAATTGTGTTTTTGGAAAATCAGGTTTAGGATTTAATCCATAGAGTAAGAAAAGTAGGATTTCAAAGCCTTCTTCAACTGTGCCAGAAAAACAATCGATTGAAAAATCGAAACAATCGGTTGTTACATGTTTTTATTGCATGAAGAGGGGCCACTCTGTTAGATTCTGTGAAATTAGGAAATTTTCTATTCCTAAAGGTGTAATGAGATGGGTTCCCAAGAATTATGAGGTTCCTAATGATAAAGTTAATGCCAAAGGACCCACATCTGTAAGGGGACCAAATCTTGTTGCTTGAATTTATCTTTTGTAGGGAAGCTTGATGTATGGAGATGTGGTACCTAGACAGTGACTATTCCAAACACATGACTTGAGATAAATCAAAGTTTGTGAACATCAATTTCAAGCAAGAAGGACATGTGACCTATGGAGACAACAACAAAGGAAAGATTCTTGGAAGAGGCACCATTGGAGACAAGAACAACTTCTTGGTTCATGATGTCTTATATTTGGAAGGTCTCAAGCATAGTCTCCTTAGCATTAGCCAGCTATTTGACAAGGGTTATCAAGTAACCTTCAAGCCCAACTCTTGTGAGATATGCCTACCCAATTCACAGGAAGTAGTGTTGATTGGTAAAAGAATCGACAATGTTTATCTTTTAAATATCTCTTCTCCTACATCTATTGGTTGTCTTCTTTCCAAACATGAAGAATCATGGTTATGGCATAGAAGAATAACGCATATTCAGATGAATCATTTGAATAAGTTGATATCTAAAGATCTTGTGATAGGGTACCCAAACTAAAGTTTGAGAAAGACCATTTATATGAAGCATGCCAAAAGGGGAAGCAAATTAAGCATTCTTTCAAACTGAAAAATGTTGTTTCTACCTCAAAACCCCTTGAGCTGCTGCACATGGATTTATTTGGTCCTTCAAGAACCATGAGTTTTGGTGGAAACTACTATGTTCTTGTTGTTGTTGATGATTTTTCTAGGTTTACATGGACACTGTTCTTGGAGTCAAAGAGTGAGGCATTCTCTGCATTCAAGAAGGTTGCCAAAAGATTACAAAACACTTGTTGCAGCAACATCATTGCTATTAGAATTGATTATGCAGGGGAGTTCCAAAATGAAAATTTCAGCACCTTTTGTGAAAAGTTGGGAATATTTCATAACTTTTCTGCACCAAGAACTCCTCAACAAAATGGATTAGTGGAAAGGAAGAACAGATCTCTTGAAGAACTTGTAAGAACCATGCTAAGTGAATCTTCCTTACCTAAGTATTTTTGGGCTGATGCAGTAAGCACTTCTTGCTATGTGATGATTAGAGTGCTTATAAGGCCAATCTTGAAGAAGACTCCATATGAACTTTTCAATGGAAGGAAGCCAAACATTAGCCATCTAAAAGTGTTTGGATGCAAATGTTTCATTTTGAACAATGGGAAAGAAAATCTGGGTAAGTTTGACAAGAAAGCCGACAATGGCATCTTTATTTGCTATTCTTCAACTAGCCATGCTTATAGGGTTTGCAACAAGAGACTCATGATTGTGGAGGAGTCTGTTCATGTGGTGTTTAATGAAATTAACCATGTAGAACAGGTTTCTTCGAAGAATTATGTAGAAGAAGATGAGTAGAACATCATTATGCAGAAGCTTGAATCCTACCCAGAAAAAAAATCGATTGATTCTACAAAATAACCGATTGAAATTCTGCAACAGGAAGAGCTGCAAAAGGAATGGAGAATTTCAAGAAATCTTTCTGTGGATAATATCATTGAGTAGATCCATAAGGGTGTTTCTACATGCAGTACTATCTCTAACTACTGCAGGCACATGGCTGTTGTCTCCCAAATTGAACCTAAGTCAATTGGAAAAGCTCTCAAGGATGATAAGTGGATAACTGCCATGCATGAGGACCTGCATCAATTCACAAGAAATGATGTCTGGTTTCTTGTTCCAAAGTCAGACCAGATGAATATCATTGGAACCAAGTGGGTTTTCAGAAACAAGCTTGATGAATCTGGAGTAAGAACAAGAAACAAAGCAAGACTTGTTGCAAAAGGTTATAATCAAGAAGAGGGCATAAATTATGATTAAACCTTTGAACCGGTTCCAAGATTAGAAGTTGTAAGGTTGTTGCTTGCCTTTGCTTGTATGAGTGGATTCAAATTGTTTCAAATGGATATTAAGAGTGCTTTCCTCAATGGAATCATCAATGAGGAAGTCTATGTTGCACAACCACTGGTTTCGAAGATTGTCAACATCCTAATCATGTATACAAGCTAAAAAGGGTCTTGTATAGACTTAAGCAAGCTCCAAGGCAGTGGTATGAAAGGCTAAGTAACTTTCTTTTGTCCAATGGCTATGAGAGAGGGAAGATTGACAAGACTCTCATTATCAAGAAGTCAAATTCTGCAATTATCTTGGTCCAAATCTATGTTGATGACATCATTTTTGGTGCTACCAAAGATAGTCTATGTGAAGAATTTGTGGCTGCCATGCAAGGAGAATTTGAAATGTCAATGATGGGGGAGCTTTCATTCTTTCTTGGACTGCAGGTCAAGCAATCCAAAGATGGAATTTTCCGAAGTCAATCAAAATATTGCAAAGAAATTCTCAAGAAGTTTGAAATGGAAAGTTGCATGGAAGCTAGCACACTTATGTCATCAAGTTGCTACATGGATGCTGACTTGGCTAGAAAAGAGATTCCAAGCAAATCCAAAGGAATCTCATCTCAAGTTTGCAAAACGCATTCTAAAGTATCTCAAGGGGACAACCAATGTTGGGCTATGGTATCCTTCTCACTCTCATATACACTTAATTGGATATTCTAATTCTGATTTTGCAGGGTGTAAGCTGGACCGAAAAAGCACAAGTGGGACTTGTCATCTTCTTGGATCAAGTCTTATTTCTTGGCATAGCAAGAAGCAAGCTTATGTTGCTCTTTCCACTGTAGAAGCTGAATACATAGCTGCTGGAAGTTGTTGTGCACAATTTTTTTGGCTCAAACAACAACTAGAAGATTTTGGGTTGAAGGTTAGCAAGGTGCCTTTGCTTTGTGACAACACAAGTGCTATAAATCTCACCAAGAATCAGATTTATCTATCAAGAACAAAGCACATTAAGATCTGTCATCACTTCATAAGGGATCATGTGAATAATAGAGATTGTAAAATGAAATTCATTAAGACAGGGATGCAGCTTGCTGATATTTTCACAAAGCCTTTGCCAAATGACAGGTTTTTCTTTTCAAGAAATGAGTTAGGTATTCTTGATTCTCAAACTCTTTCTTGATTTTGTTTTACCCTTTCTTCATTCTATTTGTGAAGAAAAATAGGGGGAGAAGGTGTTGGTTTATGTGTTGTGTAACTTGCTGCAAACTCTTATTTGATAGGTTTAAATTCTACTATTTAAACTTGTTTAAAGCTGCTACACACACACTGTTTTGAATGGTTTTTTCTGCTAAATTCGTTATGCAGAAAACTGGTTTGTGTGCCTTCATAACCTACTATTATATATGATCTGTGTTTGCATAGATTTTGTTTTGCAGCTGCTGGTTCAAATTCAAACAGATCAACACAAGCAACCAAGGCTTTGTCTTCATCAAATAGGGGAAGATTGTTGATCAAGGATGATCTTGTGCTTTAATGTCTCCAAATCCATGAAGTTTGGTTGAAGCCTGGAGTTGCTGCTTTTGTGGGTGGGATTTAGGTAGATTAATGCGTAATCCACACTTTTTGTTTGAATCTAAAACTGATTGGAATCAAAACCTTTATGAAAAAGATTGTTTTCTAAAGAAGTGGAAAAACAACTAGTTGTTTGACACTTAGTGGTTTTTGAAAAGGGTTTGAAGTTGTTTGACTTGGTTGACTTTGCTGTCAAACCAATTCAATTGGTTGTTTCGAAAATTCAACCGATTTTTTTTTGAAAATCCATAACAGAATTTCTGTTAAGTTTGGTAAATCAGATTTAAATGTTTTCTAACTATTTTGGCTCCTGCTTTAAATATTTTTGACAAACCTTTGGAGTATATAAAGGTTATTTTACGCTCCTAAAGGCATTGAAACAGTTTAGACATTTTGAGATTGAGAAAAAAGATTTGAGTTTTCAAAATTTGCTTCAAGCTTTTGGATTTTCACAAAGCAATGGAATAGGATTGCTGTAATCTTTCGTTTTGATATTGATCAGGTGTAATCATTTCTTTATCTCTTGCATTTCTGAATATTGGTGGTGTAAGCAGAATCAGAGGGTGTTCTGAATTCTATGGTGTTGTGTGCCAAAGGAAGTGTGTGGCTTGAGGTATTCAAGGTCACTTATTTAGTGTGGTTGTTTGTAATTTGGATTTTGATTGCATAGTAGATACCCAGTGGTTTTTAGAGACTGGATGTAGCTCTTGGGATTAGAGTGAACCGGTGAAAATTGCTTATGTGCTTTTCTCTTGCCCTGAACTTATTTGCATTCTGCTTTTAAGTTGTTTTAATCATTGCTAATAAAAACAATCGGTTGAATCGCAAAAATAACCAGTTGATATTATGAAAATCAACTTAAATAGTTTTGTTTCATTGTTTCCTTGATTTCTTTCTCTGTGATTCTGCATTGAAGTTCATTATACCTCAAAGTTTGTGAAAATATTTTATAAAAAATTTACCCCCCTCTTGTTTAAGGCCATATATTCTAACATGGAGGTTAAGTAGAAGCTATGAAGGTATAGAAAGAAACAACCAAAAAGTTTGCATCAATTTACAACATTTTTTCTATCATACCAATGATCATTTGACCACTTAATATAAAACTATACTTTGTGAAAAAATTTTAAAATCATTTTGAAACAATGTTCTACCACCCTTCTTGTGTTTCTTTGGTTATCTACATTCACATACACTTGAACAATAATAAAGCATTTTTGTGGTGCTTTTTTTTAATAAGTTTGTATCAACCTTGTCTCTTTCAAAATCATTTTCTAAAAGAAAATTGTCCAATCTATCATACCAAGCTCTTAAAGCTTGCTTAAGAACATAGAGATACTTTTTATGTTTAAAAACATAGTTGGGCTTAGAAATATCTTCAGAATTTGAAGCCTGTTTGGCTTTGGCAAAAACTTCTTCTTCTATAATACATTTAGAAAGGCACTTTTAACGTTTATTTGATAAAATTTTATACTTTTTAAATAGCAAAGGCTTACAAGACTTTTATCACCTCTAAACGTGCAACAGGAACAAAGGTTCCAGCAATACCTTCTTGACGATGTAGCCATGTGCTACCAATCTAGCTTTATTTTTTACCACTTTGCAATTTTCATCCAACTTTTTTTTGAAAACCATTTTGTACCTATCACACTCTAATTAAACGGAGGAGGTACTAAGAACCAAATGTCATTTCTCGTAAACTCGTTCATCTCTTCCTCCATTGCTAGAATCCAGTATTTGTTTGCTAGAGCTTCCTCTATATTCTTGGACCCTGTCTGAGATACAATAGCCATTACCATTTCCTTTTTGAAAGAAAATCTAGTTCTCACACTGTCATCTCTTTCTCACATGATCTGATCTTGAGGGTGAGAAGAAATGTATCTCCACTCCTTTTGAATTGTTTGACTTTCCTAATTAGGTTCAGATGGTCCTTCATCTGATGCTTTAGCTTTGTCTGGTGCTTTGTCTTCGTCTTACCTTTTTGTAGCATTAATAAACTAATATTTGTCTATCCTAGTTTCGCTTAGTTTTTTTATTTGCAAATGTAAAAGATAATTTTCGAGATCTGATAGTTTCCTATGAGAAATCGACAAATCTAACATTTACAGTTCCTTTATAATCAAGGTATGTGAGTTGTACACTTTGTATGCCTTTAATTTTTTAGAGTAACCAAAGAATGTACGTACCTTTGTCAACCTTGGAGTCAAATTTCTACTTTGATCCTTGGTGTTAAGAATGTAACATGTATAGCCAAAAGCATGAAAATAACTAATATTGGGTTTCCTATTCCTCTACAATTCATCAAGATTCTTTTCCAAAAATAGGTCTTATAAGTATTCTATTTTGTACATAACAAATAATGTTAATTGCATTTGCCCATAAATGCTTTGGAATTGAGTTTTCACATAGCATGATTCTTACATTCTTACGGAGAGTTCTTTTATTTCTTTCTATAACCCCATTCTGTTGAGGTATTTCTGGTGAAGAGAAATTGTGGTGTATGCCATTTGATTCACCGGACATTCAAAATTCTCCATTCACAACAACATTGCACAATTTGTACTCTTTGCAAAATACTTAAAATACATGGAAAGTCTAACTCTTGTAAGCTAGGAATAAAATCCATATATATCTAGAATAATCATCAATGATGGCTAGCCCATATTGCTTGCAACATAGACTCAAGGTTATCGTTGGATATAAATGTCCTAATTTCCTATGCTAAAGTCATCTCTTGATGTGAGTTGATTTTATGATTGATCATTTTATGGTGACACTTTACTTAGGATTGGATTTTAAGACAATTAAGTTGATAACCCAAGAAAAATTTCCACTGGACATTAACTTAACCAAGTGGTTAAGTAGATGTGAAGGTTCCTTTCCATAAGGCAAAAGAGAAAAGACATGAATAAGGTGATGAATGGATGCAAGCCAAAACTTAAAGAGGAGAAAAGGAATGCATCAATGGTGTACAAGCCAATCCAAATGATGATCCTTACTCATAAAGAGTCTCCAAACCCGAAACACAAATACAAGGCAAGGAAGATAAAAACGTGAACAAAAGGAATGGATAAATGGAAGAGATGATGAAGGAAGAACTTATGGATGGTGGAGCAATGGTGAATCACGCCACTTGATAGGGTGGAACCACCAAGATGAGTGGAAGGAGGCCGCCACTTGAGAGCATCATCACCCACAAGATAAGACCACAATGGAGGAGACTCACTCACTCACTACTCACACAAAATTTGTGTATAGTTTCTTTACTATTCAATTTCAACTTAGGAATACATGAGGTAGGCCTCCTTATTTATAGGTATAGGAGCCTTGGAGAGCAAGCTTAAAGGGTAGGATGGGGAGAGCAAAATGTGGGATGGCTAGGGTGTTGACTATAGTCAATACCGCACCCATCATCCTATTCTTCTAGAAGATAGGTCAAAAATGCCACAATTGATAGTACACCCCCTTCTATTGCTTAAGGCACCTATTTGATAGCACACCCCCCCTCTAATGCTTAAAGACACCTATTTTACTAACATTACAAATAAGGAAAACAATTGATGCTCAGAACCCAAAGTCTGTGCTTGTAATCCTTTGTGGTAAAGTGGGAGCTGAGGCAATGGTTGGAGCATCCTAACTTGGCCCTTGGTCCTGTGTCATGCTCTTAGTCTGCCTCCTCTGAGGTTTGGCCTGGTCAGTAGGCGTATTCTCTTCTAGGTCCTCATCATGCTCCCCGGGTGGGAGGGAATTCGTCCACGAATTTGGAAGGCCTGCTGAGAAAGGAGTCAGATCACTAATATTGAAAGAATTACTGCCTAAATATGTATAAGGAAGATCCAACTCATAGGCATTATCATTGATCCTTTTGATGACTTGAAAAGGGCCATCACCTCGTGGCAGAAGTTTGGACTTCCTTTGAGTAAGAAATCTATCCTTCCTCAAGTGAAGCCAAACCGAGTCCCCGGGTTCAAAGATCAAAGCCTTACACCCCTTATTAGCATATTTAGCATACTTGCCTACCTTCCTTTCTATTTGAAGCTTAATGTGGTTGTGCAAGTCTTTTATAAAAGAAGCCTTTTCAACACCATCTTTGCACAACACCTCTTCTAGCACATGAATAGGAAGGAGGTCAAGGGGTGTGAGGGAATTAAACCCATACACAACCTCAAAAGGGGTGTGAGAAGTAGTAGAATTAAATACCCAGTTATAGGCAAACTCAATATGAGGTATCAAGTTCTCCCACACCCTTGGGTTCCCTGAAATAAGGCATTGCAACATTTGACCCGAAGTCCTATTCACCACTTCTGTTTAACCATCAGTCTGGGGATGGCATGTAGTAGAAAACAAGAGTTTAGTTCCAAGTTTTCCCTACAAAGTCCTCCAAAAGTGACTTAAGAACTTAGAATCCTTGTTAGATACAATACTCTTAGGGAGCCCATGCAATCGAACTACTTCTTTAAAGAAGAGTTTTGCAATATGAGTTGTGTCATCTACTTTGTGGCATGGAATAAAATGAGCCATTTTAGAAATATATCCACAACCACAAAAATAAAATCCATACCCTTAGATGTCTTGGGAAAACCTAGAATGAAATCCATGGAAATATCTACCCAAGGCATATTACGGATGGGAAGAGGGGTATATAAACCATGGGGTTGCACTTTAGACTTAGCCTTCCTACATGCTATGCATTTTTCACAGAAGCTATGTACGGATTTGCACATGTGAGGCCAAAAGAAATGTTCATGCAATGTGTCTAAAGTTTTAGCTACCCCAAAGTGTCCCATAAGTCCACCTTCATGTGCCTCTCTAACAATAGATGTTCTCAAAGACCCTTGAGGGACACAAAGTCTTTTCCCTTTAAAGAGAAAACCATCATGTATGAAAAAGTCTTTGTGTCCTCCATTTGAGCACTCTTGATAGATGTGAGAAAAATCGAGGTCATCCTTATAAATTTCCTTTATGTGATCAAAGCCTAAATATGTAACATCCAAAACATTTAGCAAGGTATGTCTTCTTGAAAGAGCGTCCACAACCACATTTGTTTTACCTTGCTTATGTTTGATCACATAAGGAAATTGCTCAATGAACTCCACCCACTTGGCATGTCTCTTATTGAGCTTGCTTTGGCCTTTCAAATATTTAAGGGATTCATGATCACTATGTATCACAAATTCCTTTGGAAAAAGGTAGTGCTGCCAATTTTGCAAGGCTCTTACAAGAGCATAAAGTTCTTTATCATAGGTGGAGTAGTTGAGATGACTCCCCTTGAGTTTTTCGCTAAAATAAGCTCTAAGGTGACCCTCTTGAAGGAAGATTGCCCCAATGCCTATATTAGAGGCATCACATTCAATCTCAAATGTCTTAGTAAAGTTAGGGAGTGCTAAAATGGGTGCCTTAGTCAACTTATCTTTCAAAGTTTCAAAAGCTTTTGCTTGTTCTTGGCCCCATTTAAACACAACATCCTTCTTTACTATGGCATTCAGAGGTGCGGCAATGGTACTAAAGTATTTCACAAACCTCCTATAAAAACTAGCAAGGCCATGAAAGCTTCGTACCTCATTAACATTGGTGGGTGTGGGTCAATGTTTAATTGCTGCAACCTTTGTTTCATCTACATGCACCCCTTTTGAACTTACCACAAACCCTAGGAAGTCTATGTGGTCTATTGCAAACACACATTTTTCAAGATTGGCATACAAGTTTCACTTCCTAAGGGTTTCTAAAACTTGCCTAACATGTTGTTTATGTTCCTCTAAAAACAAGTTGTAGATGAGAATATCATCAAAGTAAACCACTATAAACTTGCCAATGAAGGGTCTTAAAACATGGTGCATAAGTCGCATGAAGATGCTTGGAGCATTGGTTAAGCCAAAGGACATGACTAACCACTCATATAAACCAAATTTGGTCTTAAAGGCGGTTTTCCATTCATCTCCCGGTTTAATCCGTATTTGGTTATAACCGCTCTTAAGATCAATTTTGGTGAATACTCGAGACCCATGTAACTCATCCAACAAGTAATCTAATCTAGGAATGGGATGCCTATATTTGATGGTTATGTTGTTTATAGCGCGGCAATCCGTACACATCCTCCAACTCCCATCCTTTTTAGGGACAAGAATCACAGGCATAGCCAAGGACTCATGTTATCTTGCACCCCCCCCCCCCCCTTAGTTATTAATGCCTCTACTTGTTGCTGAATCTCTTTGGCCTCAGTTTGATTGGTCCTATATGCTGGCCTATTTGGTAAAGAAGCTCTAGGAATGAAATCTATTTGGTGCTCAATTCCCCTTAGAGGTGGTAATCCTTTAAGGGGATCTTGAAACACATATTCAAATTCCTTTACCTAAACAACAATACTTAACATATTTGAGTGCTAGGAATAGACTTGAAATGTTAATTGCTATTAACGTCTGAGCTTCGTTCTAAGTTGCTCTTATAATTATGCGAGGATCAATAGTTAGGAAACATTCTTAAGGATTTTATATGTGAGGAGTCGATATAAATGATTTTTATCAGGCATCAATTTCAATCAAAGAACTTAATATCGACATGCTAATCAAAATACATGAGAGTGAGAGAGATAAAACCTAATCCCTATTTTTCAAACTTGAAGTGACCAATTCTTTGTCTGTTTTCTTACTGATCATCACCAACACAACCACTTTCAACACACTTTTAATTGTTTTATTCTATATTTAGCGATTATTGTACTTTATAATTCATTGTTCCTTGTGGGATCGATATCCGTCCTTAAGGACAATTATTACTTCTGACAACGCGGTGCACTTGCCGTAAAAAGTCATCACCAACATCTTCTGTTTTAGTCCTTCTAAGTGCAAGAAATTTTGAATGAAAACTATAGAGGATATATTATAGACATAATGCCTGCTATCTTTCCTTTTCTGCCTTCATGTTTTTGGAGGTCTAAGAATGTAGAATTGGTATCCGTCATGTGTCACAAGCAAGCACTATCTAGGCACCAACTTTCCTCCTGACCTTTTCCCATACAACAGATTTGCAATAGGAATTATGAGTTTCTTAGGTTATAAAATCCTTTTGGGTTCTTTCTTATTAGTTTCAGGTATTTGTTTTCTTTGTTTGCATCTAACATGGGTATGTCCAGATTTCCAACATTTTTAACATGTACCTCTAAAATATTTAGGTTTTTCTTTCTTTTGTTCCCTATCCAAGACCAGGCTTGTCAGATACATCTCTTAAAGTTGCAAAGAGAAGATTTAAAACTTTAGAACTGTCAATAAATTTTTTTTAAAATCATCCTTACAACATGTCTCTTTTTCTTGCAAAAGTTTTCTTTAGCAACTAACTTTTAAACAATGGTTATAAGTTGATAACTTTTTAGCTTCTCATTTTATAAATTTAAGACTATAAATTTTGTTTTAACTCAAGATATTTTTTAGAGATAGAGTTACAATTGGTAGGTTATCATCAAAAGATATATCATTCTCTTCATTTTAATCAACAATGAGCATGATGAGTTTGCACTTGAGGTTTAGATTTTACCTTTCTATATCTACCATAAGACATAGATTGAAGTGTTTGTCTGCACTTGAGTCTGAGTCTTCTCAGGTTGCCACAAGATTTTTCTTGGTTGAGTCATGCTTTCTTGTTACTTTGGGACACTCATTTCTTATGTTTCCTGACTTATTGCACTTAAAGTAGATGATGTCTTTGGAGGTTTCTTCCCCTTTCTGCCTATACGAGTTTTCCCTTTTTCTAGGAGGAAACCTCATGTTTCCTTGCCCTCTTCGTCTTGGAAATTACTTAAACATTCAACATATTAGAGAGGTTTCATCATCAGTTGAATAATTAGACTTCTCCCCGTATATGTTTTTGTTGTTTTCTTGACTCTTAATGACTTTGTTTTCCTTTCATTTGATGGTTGTCTACCTTGTGGAATATTTGGCCAACATTTCTTTCTCTATGACTATCATAGCTTCCTTTTGTTCTTTGTCCTACAAATGGGCTTTATAAATTGTCAAAATCCCAAGAAGTTCATCCCAAATGAGCTTTTTGAGGTTTCTCACCTTAGGAATGGTTTTCGTCTTGGGTTTCCAAATCTTAGGCATGTTGTCCAACAACTTGAATTAGAGAAACTTTGTCTAAGAGCTTCCATCCTATTCAGGAGTACTTGCATTCTATAAAACATGTCGTCCATGCTTTCACCCCTTCCTTCATGGTGAAAGATTCGTACTAGCAGGTAAGTGTGGCGACTTTATGAAGTTGTATATCCACATTCTCTTCCTAGTTAAAAGCTAGAGAATCCCATATCTCTTTTATAGTTTTTAGCGTACACATTTTCTTCTACTCATTCTTAGAAAGTGTACATATGAAGATATATCTTGCCTTCTTTAACTGCATCTAGTTGTATTCTTCCGCGTCCCAATCCTCCTTTGAGGATGAGATCTTCACCCTTGATGATAATTTGTCACAACTGTGTGGACTTTATGTACATTTTCATCCAATCTTTTTCAGTATAGAAAGTTTTCTCCTAAAAAACTGAAAGCCAGGAGAGAGAGAGAGGCTCCTTCGACAATCAACTTTGGTTTAATAGCTGCTACAACCTTTGAACATTTTGGGTTGTATTTTGCCATAATGCTAATTGATCTTGGATTCGATGCTAATAATAATAACAATATTATTCCCTTGTATGGATCACTGTGAAATTTTGACATTCTAATTTAAGTTTGCACTTCAATAAAAACACTTAAAAACCATATTAAAAGAACTAAATAACAATTAATGTAAAATTCTATAGAAATAAAATTAAAGGACATATAAAATGAAACTAAATGGAGTTAGAGGTGTTTGTGGATTGAACTAGGTAAGATTTAGAAAAACTTATTACTCAACCCACTAATAAATATTAAGTTTATTCAACCCTCTAGAATATTAAGTTAGCTTGGGTTGAATTTCCTCATTTTTATGTTAAACTGAATCCAACTCAACTCACTCTTTAAGTTGGATTAGATTAGATTAGATAAAGATTTTAAAAAAAATTAATAAAATTTATGTTCATAAAATTTAATTTAAGGTTTCAAGAAATTTAATAAGTCATAACAAGTTTGTCCAAACCAATTCAAGACGTGAAAAAAAAAAACATAACACAATTTGTCCACAAGAACAAGTTATAATTACAAATAAACATCACCATAAAATAAATATAATCTAAAGTTTAAATAAAAGTCACAATATTCTAATGCATGAAGTCTTCTCAAAATGATAAACATTACAAAAAAAAATACAATCAATTATTAGTAAGATCAAGTTTATGAATGAAATGTGCAAAATTTAAAGATAAAATTAATTGCACTGGTAGAAGGAGTAGTCATTGATAACACTTGATTTGTTCATATTTTTTATAAGCTTATTGCATTCCCTAAGCATTTTTAGATATGTTATTTCTATTTTTAGATAAATTTTTATTTTTTGTAAAATAGTTAAAGTTGTAATAAATCTTGTATAAAACTGTGTTTTCAGTTGAAAATTTTGTATAGATCTTCTGATATTCAATGATGATAACCTTTTAAGCTTATCTTTGTTGCAGTAGATTTATAATTTATGGAGCTTTAAAGAAGATAATTGAACCATGAAAGATTTGAAGTATGAAGGGAACAAATCATACAAGTATGTTAAATAGAGGAAGCGATAGACGACCTAGGAGCTGAAAAATAGTCTAGAGTAGGATATCTTTGTAATAGATTTTCTTCAGCCCGAGTTTTGTTCCAATTTACGTCTATCCATTTGTAGTTTTTGAACCTTATAAATAGATAACTTTAGGAACAATTAAGATATGTTTATTTACTTAAGTTTGCTTACGCTTACGTTTACTTACGAGTAGATGGTAGTTTAGTCAGTTTTCTATTTTTACATGCAATTCAATATTTGTCCATTCAAGTTCTTCTACTTTTGTTTACTGGTTTTGCTTCTGTAACTTTACATTTGAAAGAAAATTGAATTCTAAAAAATCATAACACTGAATACGAAACCGTATTAGAGAGTGCTCTATTCAAGTTGTTTTCTTCTTTGAAATCGTTTTAAATTTTTGTTCTCAATTAAGAATTGTTTTCTTTACATATATAATTTGATTGGTTATGTGTTCTTTTCATTAAACAAGTAATCATATTTGAGATTCTTCCATTCAAGGTTGGAGATGAGTTCAAGGTCGAAGATGAGTTGACCATGATTTTTTGATGTTTCACGTTTCTCGAATGAAATTTTCTTCTCTTTACTGCAATTCTATTAAATTTCTACATTTACAATTTTGCCTTTACATTTCAATTGCAATTTCAATTTAAGTATGTTTTATTTTTAGTTGTTATAGTTTTCATTCTTCAAGAAACTCTTTTGTTTCTTTTGAACTTTTGTTGTTTACTGTTTCTTTCATTTACATATCTGCACTTTTACATTCTTGTCTTTTATATTTCAATTAGATAGGGAGTTTTACACTCATGCAACTATTAGATCGATCTAGTATATGATTGTCCCTTAAAATGTCTGATGGTTGCAACTAGTCTTTTTGATTCATAAATTCATATGCTTAACATGTTTTAAAATTTCTAATTGTAGTTTTAATTCATTTTTACAATCACTCATTGTCTTCGTCTACTATAATTCTACTTTCATTGTCTCATACATTTTATGTTTTTCGTTTTGTTATTGCAATTTCATTGACTACAACAAGTTTTTCATTCAGTTGATTTGTCGTGACAACCAATTGAATTGCACTTAGTGTTTTTCAAAAGGATTTGAAAAATAATTGGTTATTTAGATAAAAGAACTAGCTATTTATGTGAAACCTTTATCAAAAAAAGAATTCAATCAATTTATTTTAAAATCAATGAACTATTTTTCAAACAAAATTTTGTTATGAATTCCAAACTATTTTTAAATGTTTCTAACTGCTTTCAATTAATGATCTAACAGTTTTAACCACTTCTTAAAAGTCAATATAAAGACCATGATGTGATCTTTTCAAAAGCAAAGAAGAGAGTTTTATAAAAAAACATTTTCAACAGAAGATCAATAGCTTGTGTGTGAAGTATGATTTGGGTTTTCTTTTCAATTGTTCTACTGCTTTGTAAAGCCCAGGTGTATTCTATTTCCTTTTTTGAATACTGTATTTGTGTGTAAGTCAGTTTCAGATAGGGTTTCTGGAAATTGTGGTGTTGCCAAGAAGTGGTGTGTGCTCTTGAGGGGTTCAAGATCAACATTCTTGGTGTGTGTTTTGTAATCTAATTTTGATTGCATAGTGAAGCTGAGTACTAGACGTAGCTCCTTGTTACGAGTGAACCAGTATAAATCTCTCAGTGTGAATATTTTTTTCCCTACTCTTATACACTCATATTGACCCTTTTTTCCTTCACTCTCAGTCCATTGAGACCAAGGTTTTTCAATAAAAATATTATCTTTTTCAAGCTTAGGAATAAAAGGACCATTGGTGATAGCATCCCAGATTCCTCTATCAATTGATTCAACAAAAAATTTCATTCTTACCTTCCAGAATTAATAGTTCAGTCCACAAAATAAAGGTGGCATGTTTATAGAAGCACCTTCCCCATAGGGTATTTTTTCAACCATTTTTCAAAAAAGATTAAGGATTGAAACTTAAGTATCTTTCAAGAACTTAACTTTTGATGCTAATTGTTAGAATGTAAGGCTGAAACAAAAAGAGGCATGAATTTTTTTGCAAGATTTTCACAAAGATTGAAAAGATCAGTTAAATCAATCAATTGATTTATCTGTTCAACTAGTTATTTATCAAATTAACAGTTCTGTGAAAAATATAAAATGGTTATTTTTACGAAAAAAAACTGGTTGTTTAATGCAACAAAGCACATAAAGCAATATATAAAGTAGTTTATCAAAGTAAAGGAAAAGAGATTAACACAAAGAGATTTATACTGGTTTACTCCTAATCAAGAGCTACATCTAATCCTTAGCTCACCACTGAGAATTAACTAAGTAATCCAAACCAGATTACAAATCACAACCAAGAGTGTTGATCTTCAACCCCCCAAGAACATATAACACTTTCAATCAAAAACCACATTTTCCAAAAACACTATCTGAAATTGTTTTACAAAAAATACAAAATTGAAAGAAAGAATTAGAATACACTCAGGCTTTACAAAGTTGAAGAACAATAGAACAGAAAACCTTGATTCCGACTTCACACAAAAGCATCTTTAAGAATGATTAAGAAAGCTCTTTGATCTTCTCTTGGAAACGTTTTTATCCAAACTTTCTTCTTCTTTTTGAAATGATCATAAAATAGTCTTTATATAGACTTTAAAAAGAGGTTAAAACAGTTTGATCATTAAATCAAATATGTTAAAAGCATTTTAAAATAGTTTAAAAATTATAACAGAATTCTATTAAAAACACTTGATTGATTTTTAAAACAAACCGATTGATTTCTTTTTCTATTAAAAAATGAACATAAAAGTGAGTTCATTTATTGAAATAACTGATTGTTTTTGTTCATTTACAGAAAAGACAAAGAAAACAAATCATTTTTAAATCTTTTCAAAAATCATAAGAATAATTGAATCGGTTGTTGTGATAAACCAACCTATTGAAAAACTTGTTGTAGTCACCAGACTTGAACAAAAGCTTTTTCAACTAATTTAAAACATGACACAACTAACTAAAATTAACACAAATTTGAAAAATGAAACTTTCAAAAAAGATTTAGAATCATACGAACTTTGATCATAACTAAGTACAAATTAACAATTCAAAATCTACATAAATACACAGACACAACAACTCATTCTTCAAGTCTTCAAGTTGGATTTGAAAATCATCAAAGCAACCTTGTTCAACAACTTATAGACCAGTTTTACCTTCTAAATTGTACAATTTGGAATGCATACTACAGTAAGGGGTTTTACAGATTGTACAATCCGATATACACAAAAAATGAAAAAATAAGCGAACAAAAGAAAAACTCTAAAAACACCGCAAAAATTATCACAATCACCAACGTTCACCACCACCAACCACCATAAGCAACCACAACCAATCACCGCAAGCACCCAAGACATTTCAAAATGAAGAATAAGTCACCACACTCTCCTCCAATAAAAAAAAAAACCCTAACATATACTGAGAATGGTAAGGTTGGAATTTGAAAAAAAAAATATGAAGATGTAGGGAAAAGGGATGGAGGGGCAGCGAGAATTTGTCTACCTTTTTTAAATTACCAAAGTAATCATTGTGTTTTCCAAACCGATGCTATCAATTTTTTTTTTTTTTTTGTCATTTGTGTGGATCAAACATACACTAAAGCCCAAGCATCAATAAAATATTATAATATTTCATAGTTTGGTCGACTTTACGTGCATCTGCTGAATGGCTGTTACCCATGTAATATTACACAAATTTGATAAAAAAAATCATTAAAAAATTATTCCAAATGAAGCACGATTTCTTATTTAAGAAAATTAAAGTGGTGCTTTCATGCACAAGACTTTTTATTATTTTTTTAAAATATATTAAAAATAAAAACATGCAATGGGTATTATAAAATATAACAAAGATGAAAAAAAGAGAAAAAAAAAAGGAAGACAAAAGATATGAGAAAGAATATTTCTTCTATTTTATTTTCCTTGATTAAATTAAAACAAAGGGTCTGAATATATATACAAGGAGTACACTCATTCTAGGTAGCTAAAGAGACAATATAAAATAAACAGTCAATAATGACTAGAATAAAAAAAGATAAAATAGAGGCTAGACATATGCACAAAGAGAAACATCTAAGAATTAGAATAGACAAAATTAATATTAGTTTCCTTCTAGAAGTCTTGTATCCATATCCTTTGTTAACCCCCCGCAAGTTAGGGAGCAAATATTGATGAGACCTAGATTGGAACAAATACTCTTGAAAGATTAAGGACTTAAGACTTTGGTATAAATGTCAGCTAGTTGCTCTGTGACAGAAATGGGAGGCAAATGTATGAGATCCTTCTTAAATTTTTCCCTAACAATGTGACAATCTATTTCTATGTGTTTCGTACGCTCGTGAAACATTGAATTTGTTGCGATGTATGTCCTGAGTCATTGTCACAATATAAAAGAGATCGTTGCTCAAAAGGAACTTTGAAATCTTGAAGAAGATAAGTTAGTCATTGAATTTCACATGTAACAGTGGACATTGCCCTATATTCAGCTTCACAGAACTCTTTGATATTGTTCCTTGCTTCTTTGATTTCCAGGATATGAGGGAATTCCCAAGATACAGACTAAAACTAGTCACTGATTGTCTTCAATCACTACAGGTGCCCCAATCACTATCACAAAAGGCTTTTAAATTAGCAGAATTGATGGAAGAGAAAAATAAACCAAAACTCAGAGCTCCTTTAATATATCTTGCATTATTGATACAAACCACAGTAATCAGCAGAGGACTAAGGACACATCAAGCAATTCACAAAAAGGTCAGTCATCTCAAGATACAAAGTCGCACCCCACCAAACCTTGAGAAAGCATCAACAGAAGAAGAACCAGCTATAAACTAGAATATCAAAAGTTCTTCCTTCTGGTCTTTCCACAAGAGAAAGGGTATGTAAATAATTTGGGCTCATTTTGGGGTCAAAATAACAAGATAGGCTAGAATAGGTGCCTTTAGCATAATAGGGGGTGTAGTTATTCATTTTAGCTTGTGCCTAGCCCTTTAGGAAGAAAATTTGACCTAGTTTCTAGAAAGACAAGCCTAGGGTGCGATTTTGACTTAGTCAAACCCTAAAGGCAACCCCTTACACTTTTACAATCATGCCCTTGCTCTTCTTGTTTTCCAAGGCACCCATTCTGATGTAAGTTGATTTTATATTGATTCATTAGGTGACACTTTTTTAGAATTAGGATCGGAATTCTTAAGCAATTAAAGTGAGAAGTCTAAGGAAAATTTCCACTGGACATTACTTAAAAAATGTTAAGTAGATGTGAAGGTTCATTTCCATAAGACCAAAGGACAAACACAATTATAGGTGATGAAGGAATGATAGAACAAGGTGCGGTAAGTGCAAAATTGAAACACAAAAAATTCAATGAAGAACACTAAACAATAAGCAAGAACCGAATAGAAACAAGAATACAAACACAAGACATATTTAGGAATGGAAATGGAATGGAATGGAATTGGAATTGAATAGATGAAGGAAAGGAAAGCTTATGTGGATGAAGCTTGGGAAGAAGGTCACGCCACTTGGAATGGTGATTTGCTCCAAGATAAGTGATGATGCTGCCACTTGAGAGTTCCCAAACAGTCACAAGATAAGACTAAAGATAGGAGAAACAAGTCTCACTAATCTCACACAATTTGTGTATAGTAACTTTACTCAAAATTCAACTTGTGATTACATGAGCCAAGCACCTCCTTAGATAGCTTTGGAGGGCCGGTTTTCACAAAGAAAAAGGTGGAAAAATTCAAATGAAACCTAGTTTGAAAATGGGGCCTAGGATAGTCACATGGAGGGTGTGACTCTTTACCATTTCTTACTATAGACCCTATACTTCTATCCACACCTTCCTTTTATATTCTATTTAAACCTACTCTAAAGAAATTACAAAAAGAGACATCAATTGATGCTCATCTCCTAAAGTCTTTGCCCTACTCATAGTAATCCTCTGAGGCATGGTGGCTGCTAAGATCATGGGTTGGGATTGGGCCTCAGATTGGGCTTGGGCTTGGGCCTCAGGCGCCTTCTCTCCTTGGTCCTCATCACATTCCTATAAATAGGGGGCCTTAATCCATGTATTTTCATGTTGAATTTGAATAGTAAAGTTACTCTGCACAATTTGTGTGAGGTGTTTGTGAGGCTTGTGACCTCTTAGCATTAGGTCTTATCTTAAGTGATTGAGAGTTCTCAAGTGGCAGCCCTCTACACTTATCTTAGAGGAAACCACCCTCCAAGTGGCGTGTCCACCTCTCTCCCATCATGCATAAGCTTCCTTTTCCTTCATCTTTTCTTTTCTTCTTCCATTCCACCGTTTATCTTTGTTTTATGTTCTTATTTTCCTCCATTGTCATTTCGGTTTCCATCAAGTTCTTATGCTTCCTTTATGTTCTTTTAATTTTCGCCCTTCATCATCATTCACCATATACTTGTGTTTTTCCTTTGCCCTCTAGAAGTGGACTTTCACACTTACTTAACCACTTGGTTAAGTTCGTGTCCAGTGAGAATCTTCTTTGGGTTCCCATCATATAATTGCTAAAATCTCAATCATAAGTAAAGTGTCACCTCTAAAATGAAACAATCTAAAATCAACTCACATCATGTGGTATTCAGAGCATGGTTATTTCATGCTTATTTGCTTTGAGTTGATTTTGACACTTAACTGTAATTGATTTTATCATAAACTTATCACGACAATATATTAATTAATAATAAATATATAATTAAAATATTAAATATCATAATATTAAAATAAAAAATAATATTATTAGAAAATCATAAAATAAATATCTGGCTAAGTATATATTAGAAGGTGCATACTACACTACCTACTTAATGTATATTAGTAAATGCCGATATATAGGATATAATATAATGACGGATTCTTTAATTTTATCATAAATTTAGTATATCAAAATATATAAAAATGACATATACATTTTAAATATTATTATAAATTATATATATATATATAAATATATTATTATATACTTACGTGTAATCACATTTCTATAATATATTATGATAATTTCATAAATATATTATATATGATAGCTATGATATTAAGATACTGATATAAAATTAAAACTGATAACTAGAAGGTTTGTTGTATAAAAAAAATATTTATAGATATATTAATATTTAAAAAACTACAGATACAAATAAATTTATAATAAATTAAAATAATATAATGTAAATTTATATTTTTATTTTATTTTAATAAATATATATAATAATATATAAAAAGTACAGACATAAATAAATTTATAATAAATTAGAATACATATAATAAAAGAAAAAATATACATACACATGCACGAGATTAATTTTAGTAAATACAATGTACATATATAATAATAGTAATAAATTAAAATATTACAATATAAACTTGTTATAATATATTTAAAAATACGAATATACATAATAAGTTAGAATATTATAATATAAATTTATAATAATAATTAAAAATATAAATACATATAAATTTAAAATAAAAATAAAAAATACTATGTATTTTTATAAGTGTATATTTAAAATAAAAATAAAAAATACTAGGTAATTTATGTTTTGATCGTTCGCTATCTCCAATCCAACACATCCATAAGTGGTTATGATCATATATGATAAAATAATATTTTAGTAATAGAAAGATAAATAACACTTATAATAATAATAAGTAATTATTCGTACTAATTAATCTAGGGTGAAAAAATACAAATACTAAAATACACAAATCATAGAATGTGCAACGGTTTTTTGTATTATTAATGAGTTTAGAGTTTCGATGTTTAATTTTTTTTTATAATAATAAAAAAATTTCTTTTAAAGATTGAAATCTCAGCATATAAAAAAAAAGAAAAAATAATTAAGAAAACACTAAAAGTAATGAAACATATAGTTTACAAAAATTAATAATAAAAAAAATTATTTATATAGCATAGTTTATCGCAGTTAAAAAAATTATATAATAATAAATTAAAATATTACAATATAAACTTGTAATAATATATTTAAAAATATGAATATACATAAGTTTATAATAAATTAGAATATTGCAATATAAATTTATAATAATAATTAAAAATATAAATACATATACATTTAAAATAAAAATAAAAATAAAAAATACTATGTATTTTTATAAGCGTATAAAGAAAGAAGGAGTAATGTGGATATATATATATATATATATATATATATATATATATATATATATATATATATATATATATATATATATATATATGTGTGTGTGTGTGTGTTCTTGCTGGTTGACTCGCCTGTCAGTTGACTCCACGACACTCACGCGCCTCCTCCCTCTCGTTGATACGTGCTTGAATCTTGCGAAACAATCTGCACCTGCAAAAGAGAAAGGGGCGCCCTAGAGGCTGTTTGCACTCCGACGCTCAAGTCAATAGTGGGCAAGGAACACCAATGTATTGAGTCTCTCTGTGTTTAGGTCTAGAAACTGCGTACCTTTGTGAAGTATTTTACTGTCCCTTATATAGTCTAGGGTTTACTGCGCCGCTAGTTCTAATTAGGGTTCACTGCGCTACTAGCCATATTTAGGGTTTACTGGAATACCCTTGCGCCGCTATCACCCAATCTTAGGTAATCTAGCACATAAGGTTTCCTTTTCTGGAGTGCAAACTCTAACAGGGTGACCACCTGGATGCCTTCTTGTGCACCTAGTCTCTAGGGCCACCTGTTCTGGGAGTGCCCTTACTGTTCACGTGCCATGCATGTAGCCTTTACTGGGAAACCCTAGTTCTGATGAGTTCTCGACCTCTCAGGACTCTGCATCTAACTGTGGTTTTCCTGCTACCCGCATAGGCTCTTCGTGATCCAGGCCTCTCCCTACCTCTGGGTATTTAACTGGTCATTGGCCCACCCTGGGAACCAATCTTAGCTGTTCTGGTTACGCTGTTGAAATCACCCAAGACCGATGTCACCTCGTCACACTCTGTTGCCGAGGACTCCTCAACCTGCGGAGTGACGAAGACACATCAGCCCTTTCTGATGATCATCACGCTGATGACTGCTCACCCTTCTCTGTGGCAACATGCTGATGACTAATCACCCCTCTAGGCTGATGACTAATCACCCTCTCTGTAGGCTGATGACTAAGCACCCTTCTCTTCAACCACCTGCGGGGTCCATTCCACGTGGCTTTGGCCCATGCTGTGGGACCCAGCTAACATGGTTCGCCCCCTTCACAAACTGTCCTCAATGTCCGAGGACTGGTCAGTACAATATATATATATATATATATATATATATATATATATATATATATATATTATATATATATATATATATATATATATATATATATATATATATATATATATATATATATATCATACTTTGTCGCAGTTAAAAATATTCAGTGTACAAATTAATTAAGATTCACTGTGCAAATAAATTTATATCTTTTAATACATTAATATCTTTATATTTCAGTTTCACTCATATCTCTAGAAAAATAATAAAGTTATTTTGGTAGGTTTTTCGTTTCAGATTGAAGTATCATATCTTTATTTTATCTTTTCGATAATAATATTTTACGATAAATATAATTTTTATTTTCGAAATTATTTTATCTTTTCTGTAATAATATTTTATGGTAAATGTAGTTTTTATTTTATGGTAAATATTTATTAAACAACCTGCACATTTAGACATGTTTTATAGATTTTGTTACAATAACTAATATAATTTTATTTATCTTTTTTCATTTCATTCAATCCTTGCAGTCCAACCTTTGAGTATGGAAATTATCGCCAGATCCAATAACACACTATAAATAAGATCTGAGTAGCTCTTCCCTTAGTATCAAACATTTTGAATTTTGCATTTCATACTTTCAGTTTCTATCATTTTTCTTTCTTTCTTCACTGTCGTCGCCCACAATACAAATCCTAACCCTCTCACCTCCAATTCTTTTCTAATAATCTTTTTCAATTTCCAACACACACCGCATCAGCCATGGGTTACGAAGACAATCCGTGCGTTTCTGGTGATGAACCACGTTCTCCTGGTGATGCTCCTCAGGTTGGTGATTTATCCTTTTTAATTTTTTTTACTAAGTTATTTTGCCATTAGATTCACTGTGTTAGATTGTTGGTAAACAGAAATATTATATATAATAATGTTCATTGAGGATAAGAATTGAGGTATTATGGTGTGTTGATTTTGCCTTAGTTTGAGAAGTTAATTTTAGGACCTGTTTCTTCAAATATCCTTTGTGATACATTTTAGTCTGTTACGTGGAATCTGTAGGCAGAAAAAGGTGAAGAGGATTCAGAAATGAAGGATCTTTTTAAAATAGGGAAGAAAAGGAAGAGAAACGAGAGGAGTCCTGCTGAAATAACATTACTAGTGGAGAATGTCATGGCTGTGCTTGAGGTTACAGCCGAAGAGGATGCTGATCTTAATAGACAGGGAAAACCTGCTATTAATAAACTGAAGAAGTTGCCTCTTCTCACAGAAGTCCTTTCCAAGTATGTGGTTACTCTATTAACATTGATATTTCTTTTACATTGTATACTTACTTTTTTATCTTATTTTAATAGTTTTTGCATCTATTTGGCAGGAAACAACTCCAATTAGAGTTTTTAGATCATGGAGTTCTAAAATTGTTGAAGAATTGGCTTGAGCCACTTCCTGATGGAAGTTTGCCTAATATAAACATACGCACGGAAATCTTGAGGATTTTGAATGAGGTAATACGAGTGTACACTACTATAGCATTTTAGCTTATTATTTTTACAAAGAAAGATTTAGAATCACTTTTATTTGTGTTGTTATGCAGTTTCCTATAGACCTAGAGCAGTACGATAGGAGAGAACAACTGAAGAAGAGTGGCCTTGGAAAGGTAGGGTTTCTTTGATCATGCGAGTAATTTTCTTTTCTAATAGCTCATAAAATACCCTCAAATAAAATATGTGTAATCTATTAATAATTTGGACTTTTTTTTTATTGTGTTGATAGGTGATTATGTTTTTATCAAAAATCTCACGAAGAAAACAGGCTAAATAGAAAACTAGCCAAAGAGTTGGTTGACAAGTGGGTAAGTAATGCACGATTGAATTATTGTTCTATCATAGACTTCTATTTTTTTTTTATCCTCGTCATGTATTGTTCTATTTACTGAAAATGACCAATTCTAGAACTTGTGCGTATTTTTTGTTCTATGATCAGTTCATGTTTATGTTAACTTTTTTTTTTTTAATTGCAGAGCCGGTCTATATTTAATAACAGTACCCGATTTAAAGACATGAGAAATGTAAAAGATGATAGAGTCTCCTTTATATTAGATCAAAGAATCTCTACAAACAAAATAAATAAGTTATATTAAAAACTTTGTAATAATAAAATTAATATATTTTTCATGTAAATGATTGTTTTACAATTCATAACTATAATGAAAATGATTTTGAATACTTTAACAATTTGATTCTAAAATAAGTCATGTAAAGGATTATGGACATTTTAATGCTTTTAAAACATTTTTTTTATATCGTATTAGAAAATGTCTAAATGAAATAAATTTGTTTTTCTATACTTTTTATATTTTTTATTTTTAATTTTTAAATTGAAATAATATACATAACATTAAAATATGATTACATTGTTGTTATACTAAAAAAATACTTTTTATATTAGTTGTTGTGTAATCAATATTGAAAGTCAAGTATATGAAGGGTGACAAAATGTACTGAATTACTTATTTTTTGTTTTTTTTTAATTTTTTGTTTTCAAAAGTAGGTCTACATGATCTAATATTTAGAATTACTTAAATTTTTTTATCTTATTTCAAATGTTACATCAAAGTTATCAATTTTCTCTCTCACAAATATGATGTTATAAGAAGATAAGTTAGGAGGAATCTTAGAGAAATAATTCTTATTCTTATAATAATAATTAGGAATTTTAATTATTATTATTATTATTATTATTATTATTATTATTATTATTATTATTATTGTTGTTGTTGTTGTTATAATAATAATAACAATAATAATAATAACTCTTAATCTCATATCTCTTCACATAAACACTCTTGGTCATATAAGTAACACTTGATGTCGTAAGGTGAGACTTAACGGAAATGACTAATTTGGATATATTTTAAAAACATAGTAATCAAATTAATTTTTTTTAAAATCACGGTACTAAATTGAATATTGACGCCAAATATAAAAATGAATAAGGTAATTAAATGAATAAAATATAATTATTTATTTTTATTATTTAGACTTGTATTTTGTAGATTTTATTTTTTTTTAAATGTTTCGTCCCCTTGATATATGGAAGTTCTCCAAAAGTATGAAAAGCTCGAGAACTTTGTACCAGCCATTCGAGTGTGGTTGAAATTTGTTCCAGAGCCTAACGAAAATGCAAATAATAAGTTTAGTTTATGGTTTATTTGGCCTAATTGGAACTTAATCAAGTTTACCTTTTTTTTATCATTTTCAACCAAAGAATGTAAGGAAGCAAGAAACATGTTGCAAATTCTTCCTCCACCTCCGACCTCTTTACCTTTCTCCTTCTATACTAATCGTAATTTTAATTTTTTTTTAAATTTTTTTAAATAATTCTAAATGAAGTATAAAATCACTTTTAAGTAACCTCAATAGTCGCACCAATACCTCTCTTCGAGTCATATATGTCCCTTTCAGTCGTGATACTTTCATTTTTCTCTAGTTACAATGTTTGAGAGAGCAATTTCATTATTTGAGCATGTGTGAGAAGGTTGGCGAGAAGATTCGTTGTATTCAACATTCCCTAGTGTGAAGATAATTTCTTTTTTCACTTTTGTAATTTTTGTTGTAAAACCATATAAACGGATATTACAAAATAAAAACAGTTTGTGCACAGAAAACCTTGTGGAAGTGAACAGTTTTTTCTATGCTATTGGAGGGGGTCTTGGAACGTGTAGAGGAGACTAGATTTACTCTGAGGTTGATGCGCGACGTTGCCTTTCTCCACCCAAAATCGTGGCCGCCACAACCGAGAAGGTTCACGCCTTTCCTTTCTCTGCGTTCCTACTTTCTCATAGGTCTTTCCCACTTTTCCAGTGGTCTCTTTCGCTTACGGAGGTTAGCAATTGGGGTGGTTATGTTTTCTTGGTCATTGGATATGGAGCAGTTTCATATCTTCGTAGTGAGTTGTTGCTCTTTCTCCATCTATAAATATGTGTCCCCTTTGCTCCGAAATCATCTCACTCACGGCTTCCTCTATTCTTTTTCACTCATTTATTCCTTTTCTCTTACTTTCAAATTTTTCGGTATTTTGGGTTCTTACTCTAGAGGAGATTACTTGTTAGTTCTGATCATCGTATTATCCGAAAAGTTCCTATTGTATCCTGGGGGACTTGCACAATATACCGCGAATAAGTCCTTACAGACCGTGTTCACCCACACCTCAAGAGACCAATATTTTCGTGTTTTTAGCTTTAATTTGCTACAATCGTAAGGACTTATGGCTGAAAATACGAACAACAACAATTGTACATCGAAACGTCAAATGCTATTTTCGCAACTCAAAACATTTTTGCGAAACCATTTCCAGACGTCTCAAAAATTGAAGTTTTCACCGGTCATAATTCACTACAAGAAAAAGGAGAATTAAGAATTCTTATGCTCAAACTGGGTTTCTTCCAGCAATTTTCCATCTGTTAACTGGTATATATATAAACTATGAAAGGGAACAAGTTATGAATTTCCAAAAATAAAATTGAAAAGTATTGTGTTCAAAGTTATTGTAAAATGCCAGTTCCATACTATTGTAAGTTGTGTATGAGTTTTAGCACAGAAGCTTTCAGACAATCCAACTGATTCAGTTTACGTGAAAAAAGTATGAGTTTGTCCTACAACTAGTGCAGTATCTATACATGGACACAAAAGTAATTATGTCCAAACTACCTTTGGTGCCATTAGAATAAACATGACAAACAAAAAGAATAACACCAGAGCCAGGAGAGAAAGCCAAAATATTACTCATAAAAGTTGACATGGATACTGGATAGAATCTTACATAACTGTATGCCTAACAACAACAATAGCCATATCCCACTAACTCAAATTTTCCAGCACTCACTAGTCACCAATAAGAAGAGACAAGTGCTAAAACCATGAATTTGTTAACAGGTAATTAGAAGTTCAACATTATTATTAAACTACAATTCCACATTCATACTGATACACCTAAAAAAATAATTTTAGCTAAAAACGCATTCGTGGGATGAGTACTTAAGTGTCAAAATAGTCCTTGCTCATAATCTCATTGTTTCGTGTTGCACAAGGTATGATATTTTGACTCATAAAGATTAAGATTAAAAATGCAGCATGCATTTAGCACAGGAGCACCAACAGGTAACAAAATAGTGTCCTCATAGCATGTTAAAACACAAAATAAGATTTTAACAAGATTTAAATGCAATGACTTTCGATTAATTCAATTAAAACCTTCACTCAGTTCACATATCTCCAAAACATAGCAAACCTATAGTTTTAAAGGTAGAAGCAAATTAGCTCTTAAATAGATCTTGTGAAGTACTTACAAGAACTCACAAGGGAACCCAGACACCTCCAATTGAAAGTATGTTGTGTAAAAGCCTACTCCCATGATAAAATCTGCTTCTTTACAGGGGCATCTTCATATGATTTCTTCTCTACATCAAGATACTGGTACAAAAGTTTCCAAATAACAGCCCAACAAGCAAAGTAACCTATATATAGTCACAAAAAATAGAAAAGCACCAACAAACTACCAAGCTGAAGTCCCCACATAATACACGAAATTTTATCCTATCCATACACACATGGTAATTAAGATATTATATAAAATAACTAACTTTAAAATTCAAACAAGTGTGTGTCTTCATACAATCATCTGCAATCAATCACACAGGCTATTAGACAGATGACTGAAACAAAATATGCAAGGACAGAAACAAAAAATATGAAGAATGCAGCTACCCATGAACAAACTCTGAGTCATCCTTAGTCAAATCTAGGGCAAAACAGTGTATGGTTGCTGCTGCAAATCTACCCAGTCAAGGCCACCAATCCAGTTCCTGTTTGCATCATTGCAAAAAGCTAATGGAGAAACAAAAATGAAAAAGTTAAAATTCATTTACCTTTATTATGACTTTGAATGTCTCCTTTCACGGTAGGGTTTCAGTGATTACTTCGTTTGTCTCTTTCCTAATCAAGTTTGTGCCTTCTGCTTCTTCAACTCGCCACGAGTTCACGATGCGATGATGGTACGGTACGGTATGCACTGATTTCGTCACATTCTGGAACAAGGGCTTGGGTTTGAGACTGGGTAGAGCTGCAGGTACGAAATCGACATTTGGATTCTGAGATTTGAGATTTAGGCACAATGTTAGGGTTTATCTTGCAAATGCTTCACATTTCAAAACCACAGTGAGATGTTGCAAATTTGGCAAGCACGGGACCTTTAAGGAAATGTTGGTTTAATTTTTTAATATTACCCATGGACTGTGGGATTTGCAAGAAAAAGGGCTCCAAAGCCCTTAATTTGCTGAATCCAAAATAAAATATAGATTTAATTATCTTTTTCGTCCCTATTAGTAGTTTAATAGATCACTTCGGAATGGCATATACATCACATATCCTGGATCAAGTCAAGACTCTGGGATTCCGCCAAGCTACGGCTACATCCATTTCATTAGAAATTGATGACCTTTTAACAATACCTTCAAGGATGGCTAGTCCGAGATGGTCAATAGTTAATTTAGTATAGTGATTTTTAACAAAATCAATTTGGTTCCTATATTCTTTAAAATGTATTCAAATTGGTCTTTTCCGTTAAATTTCACCTAACGGCGTCAGCGCTGATGTGGCAGAGAGAGAATGCTTATGTAGTAGAAAGAGTGTTTATGTGGCAGAGAGAGTGTTTATGTGAAAGAGAAAGAATGTTATGTGAAGAAAGAAGTATGATTGAGAGTTATTATTATTATTGTTATTATTTTTATTATTATTATTTATTATTATTATTACTATAGTTACTAGTTTATTATTAATATTATTGTTACTATTATTATTATTTTTATTATCATTATTATTATTATTACTATTAATATTATTATTGCCATTATTATTATTATAACTATTATTATTAATATTATTATTAATATTATTATTATTATTATTATTATTATTTTTATTATTATTACTACTATTATTATTAATATTATTATTACTATTATTATTATAATTATTATTATTATTACTATTATTCTTATTGTTATTATTATTATTATTATTATTGTTATTATTATTGTATTTATTATTATAATATTATTAATAATAATAAAACAAAAATAATAATTATAACAAAAATAATTAGTAATGACAGTAATAATAATAATAATAATCATAAAAATAATAATAATAATACAAATAATAATAATAATAATAATAAAAATGATAATAAAAAAATTATTATTATTATAATAATTATAAAAATATTAATAATAATAATAAGAAGAGTAAGAATAATAATAATAGTAATAATATTAATAGTAATAATAATAAATATTATAATAATAATAATAATAATAATACTAACTATAATAATAGTAATAATAATAAAAATATTAATAATAATCATAATAAATAACAATAATAATAATAACAATAAGAAGAAGAATAAGAATAATAGTAATAATAATAATAAAAATAATATTAATAAATAACAATAATTTTATTATTATTATTATTATTATTATTAATAACAATAATAATAATAACAATAACAATATTAATAATAATAAAAAAATAATATTATTATTGTTATTATTATTATTATTTATTACTATTATATTATTATTATTATTATTATTAATAGGTTTAATTATCTTATTATTATTCATATTATTATTATTTTTATTATTATTATTATTATTTATTACTATTATTATTATTAGTGTTATTATTATTATATTTACTGTTATAATTATTATTATTATAATAATAATAATAACAAAAATAATAATCATATAAAAAAATAATAAGAAGAATATTAATAATAATAAGAAAGAGAGGAATAATAACAATTACAAAATTAATAATGTACTGACCAGTCCTCGGACACCGAGAACAGGTAGTAAAGGGCGAACCACGTCAGATGGGTCCCACAGCATGGGCCAAAGCCACGTGAGGAATGGACCCCATTAGAGGGTGATCAATCATCGGTGTGTTCCCTCAGAGTAGGGTGATCAGTCATCGGTGTGTTCCCTTAGAGAAGGGTGATCAATCATTCCCCTCAGAGTAGGGTGATCAGTCGTCGGTGTGTCCCCTGAGAGAAGGGTGATTAGTCATCAGCGCGTCCCCACAGGGAAGGGTGAGTAGTCGTCAGACCACCAGGATGGGCTGAGGTGTCATCGCCACTCAGAGTATGGCGAGGTGACATCGGCCTTGGGTGAAGACGAGCTGACATCGGCCTTGGGGGAAGACCAGTTAAATACCCAGAGGTAGGGAGAGGCCTGAATCACGAAGTGCCCATGCGGGTAGTAGGGAGAGCACAGTTAGGTGCAGAGTCCTGAGGGGTCGAGTATTCATCAGAACTAGGGTTTCCCAGTGAAGCTACATGCATGGCACGTGAACAGTGAAGGCACTCCCAGAACAGGTGGCCCTAGAGACTAGGTGCACAAGGAGGCATCCAGGTGGTCACCCTGTTAAAGTTTGCACTCCAGAGAAGGAAACCTTATGTGCTAGATTACCCTAAGATTGGGTGATAGCGGCGCAAGGGTATTCCAGTAAACCCTAAATATGGCTAGCAGCGCAGTAAACCCTAATTAGGGCTAGCGACGCAGTAAACCCTAGACTATATAAGGGACAGTAAAATACTTCACAAAGGTACGCAGTTTCTAGACCTAAACACAGAGAGAAACTCAATACACTTGGTGTTCCTTGCCTTACACTGACTTGAGCGTCGGAGTGCAAACGGCCTCTAGGGCGCCCCCTTTCTCTTTTGCAGGTGCAGATTGCTTCGAAAGAACCAAGCACATATCAACGTGAGGAAGGAGGCGTGTGAGTGTCGTGAGTCAATCGACAGGCGGGTCAACGGGCAAGAACAAATAATATTAATAATTAAAAATTAATAATAATAATATTATTATAGTGATTAATATTATTATTGTTCTTTATTACTATTATTAATATTTATTATTATTATTATTATTACTCTTGTAACGCCCCTCAATATCTTATTCTTATTTATATAATAAAATAAAGGTAAAACAATAATATCAAAATTAATATATGAATATATAATAAAATACATCCATCAGTACATTGTATTTCAAAATAATATCCCTTCTCTAGGGAATTTTAATACATAACCATCCAGTTTCAAAATAAAATAAACTACAGCACAAGAACAGGCGATCTCCTTGTCCATCCACTCACTGAGGAGCTCCATAGTCTGCAACATCATCTGCTCCCGTGTAAATTACACACGATCATCACAGTTTTAAAGAAAACAAACACAAAACAAAACGCAGGGGTAAGCTATATATTTTTTAAAAACTAACTTTAAATATGAAACTTTAAAATCAACATAACCAGCTTCTAAACATCCACATAAATCCATCAAGTGTCTATCAAATTTCAATATTTCTCTTTCTCACGTCAGACTTCCACTGACTCATCACACATAAACACTTGACACTACTTCCGGAAGACTCGTGCATTGACTAGACTCAGAGATCTGCACCTGTCATACTACATTGCTGTAAAGTTCCCACAGCTATGCGCATTAACATAATCTCAATCTCAATCTCATCACTCTCCTAGTATGACAGGGTTAATCCATACAACAGGTCAAGTAGTTATCTTTCAAACCACTTACCCATACATATAAACCTCCATCGACTCTCAACGCCTGAATAACTTCATCTATATGATTCCATTATATCAGGAGAGTCAGGATATCTCATTATAGAAATCACCGATCAATGCACATTCTACACAATCTTACACGGTATTTTCTTTCCTGAAAATACTATGCCTTGATCCCACATTCACAACATTCAACACATCATATAACACTTAAATGAACGATTCCAATCACAGCAACAATCATTCCAAGGTTCAGATTTTCGAATATCACATGCATTTCACATTTCAATCTCAAACAGTTTCAAACGACACTAAAACATGGGAGTTCGAAATCAACATTAAAACCGGTGATCACGTCCAAAAACAGGGGATTATGCAATAACATTTGAAACCGGCGACCTCGTCGCCCCAACATCAAAATCTTCTAGCTTAAGGCTTTCTTGAAGAAAAAAATGAAGCTAGCTTCCCTTACCTGGACTAGCGTAAACTTCACTAAGAGCTCCAACCCAACGAGATTCAAGGATGCCTTAACCTGCACCATGGAGCCTTAGTCACAAAACTAGCTATACCACTCATTTCTACGTTAACAGAGACGATTCTTGAAGCCAAGAGAGCTGCATGCAATGCCTATGCAGAGGCAACCCTCTCAAGTGCAGGATCGACTCGAAGAACAGAGCGAAACGACTTACTCTGTTTTAGCGTCCGGTTTGGAGAACTTGCAGAGAACCTCCCAGGTGCTCTATGGTAGTCGCCGATAGCCAACTGGTGTGCTAGGGCGTTTGAACGTATGGAGAAGGAGAGGGAAGAAACAGGGAGCTAAAGCCAACTCACTCAATTTCTCTCTACTCAAGCAGCGTTCCAACCTTGCCCATCCAGACTGAAGTTTGAACTTAAGTCACCCTTCCCAGGAATGCCGCTGCCACCACCCACTCTGCAGGGAAGTTTGCGTGTACATTTCCTCTAACAGTAATGCCACGTGGGTCTCTGCGTACACCAACTCTGGGTCACTTTCCATACCAACTCTCTGGAACCACTGTTCTGAAGCACTCTCCCTGAATACGTGTCGTGCATGCAAGACGCTCATGCTGGGAGCCTGGGTCCTACCTTATCTGTGTGAAACAAGATCCACCGATGCCTGGTCGCGCGATGACCATCCACCATCCACCGATGCCTCTCATACCGGCGATGACTGATGTGCCTCTCATCCCGGCGATGGCTGATGTGCCTCTCATCCCGGTGATGACTGATGACACATCGCCACGCCTTGCTGAAGGTTCTTCATCCCACTATGTTACGTCCAAGGTATCACCTCCACATGGCTTGGTGACGTCGGTAGCTTCACATTTCCAAGAATAGATCAGCACTACTCCTCGTGCGCTCATGCATGCAACACTAAGGACGATTTCTTAAGCTCAAGCATAGAGCTTTGCATGCACAACGTATCTAAGGCTTAACCCACACCTTGATACGCGTGGTTTTTGGAACCCACTATGGTTGATCCCGCATCTTGACCACATACTAAGTGCGCTTTCGGCGATCATGTACACCATAGGCGATTGGCGATCATGTGTACTCTAGGCGACAGACGATTATGTACCAGAGAAGTCGGAGATCGCCTCCGTCTTCAACAACAGCGATCTCGTAGACTTCTAAGCTACACTTTCCCTCCTTTATATTTTAAATAAAAACATACTTAGAATTCACTTAAAATATATCACTTTCATTCCAATAAAATTTTCTAGGTCCTTACAACTCTCATTATTATTTTTATTTTCATTATTAATATTATTATTATTGTTATTATTATTATTCCTACTATTATTATTATTAATATTATTTTTATTATGATTATTATTATTATTATTATTATTATTATTATTAATTTTATTATTAATATTATTATTTTTATAATTTTTGTTATTATTATCAATATTATTATTACTATTATTATTATTATTATTATAGTAATAATAATAGTTATTATTATTACTATTTTTATTGTTATTATTATTATTTTATTATTTTTATTATGATTATTAATATTATTATTGTTATTATTATTATTTTCATTATTGTTATTATTATTATTTTTTGTTATGATTATTATTTTTGTTTTATTATTATTTTTATTGTTATTATTATTATTATTTTTATTATATTTACTGTTATAATATTATTATTTTTGTTATGATTATTATTTTTGTTATTATTATTATTATTACTATTATTATTATATTTACTATTATTATTATATTTACCTTTTTATTATATTTACTGTTATAAATTATTTTTGTTATAATTATTATTTTTGTTATTATTATTTTTACTATTATTATTATATTTACTATTTTTATTATATTTACTGTTATAATATTATTAATAATAATAACAGTAATAATAATAATAGTAACAATAATATTAATGTTAATAATAATAATTATTATTATTATTATAATAAAAATAACAATAATACTAATAATAATAACAGTAATAATAATAATATTAATATTAATAAATAATAATAATATTAATAATAATAATAGCAATAATATTAATAATAATAATAGTAACAATAGTAATAATAATAATAAATAATAAGAATAATAATAATAATAACTCTTAATCCTACCTCTCTCTTCACATAAATATTCTCTCTTTTCCACATAAACACTCTCTTTCTGCCACAAAAGCACTCTTTCTGCCACGTATGCATTCTCTCTCTCCCACATCAGCAACCGCTGACGCCGTCAGGTGAAATTTAACGGAAATAATCAATTTGAATATATTTTAAAAAATATAGGGACCAAATTGATTTTTTTAAAAACCACTATACTAAATTGACTATTAACCCCAAATATAAGGACGAAAAAGGTAATTAAACCTAAAATATATGTTGACAACCAGCAACCCTATACAATCTCTAGTTAAGAATATAAAAAAAAATGTATTTTTGTCATTTTATATAAAAATTGAGATTTTAGACAAAGAAAGAGGGTTGTATATGTAAGCAAGGTTGTCAATATATAATTTTTCAAATAAAAATGAGTTTATCACAGGAGGCGAAACTCACGATCAAGAAACAAAATTATTAATATAATTAGAATAATAATATAAAAAATAATATTATTAATATAATTTCTAATATTCTTAATTACAAGAATAATATCATTTTTAGCGACCACCAAATTCAATCCCTAAAAGCACTATTATCGGTCGCTAAACATATTTGCGACCAAAACAGTCACCAAATAAAGATGGAAGCGAAAACCCAAGTCTCAAAACATTTAGCGACCAAATTATAAATTGGTCGCAAATTTGCGATCAAAATTTTTGGTGGCTAAATCGGTCGCATAAAATTTGGTCACTAGAATTCAGGAACCAAATTAGCGACCAAATTCGTATTAAAAATTGATGGCTAAATCAGTGGGTGAAATAAAAGATGATAGCGACCACCATTTTCGATCGTTAATTGATTAAAATAATTAATTAAAAAAACTTGTGGTGGCTAATTTCAGTGACTAAATGGAGACCCCTATAGCGACATAATTGATTTCGATAGCTAAATACTTTTCTTAATTATAGTGACCAATTCTGTTTGGGTCACTAAACAACAACTTTGTAGATATAGCCACCAAATCAATTTCGGTGGCTATTTTTATATGTATTATTAATACCTATTTAAAATGGTATGTTGACCATTTAATAAAAAAAAATAATTAAAACCTGCTTATAGATACTCAAAACTCAAACAAGCTAAATATGAATGAACTTTAAATACATAGTTTAAGAAGGAGTTGTACACAAATTAAAAATAAACCATATTACACAATGAAAACTATTGAAAACAAGTTAAAAGGGTCAAATTTATTATATAATTCAACATACAACTAATCTTCTTTTGAACTATCATCTCTAATGTGGTCTCCTTTATGATGTCCACTAGAAGTAGGATTTGAAGAGCCTGATATGGGATTATTCATTTGAATGTGTTGTATGATAAGTTGCATCTGCTCATTTTGTTTACACATCAACTCAGCTTGTTTGTATATGCATTCACTTTGCTCTTCATTACTTTTCATCAATACCTCCATCTTTCCTTCAAGTGTCCGCTCCTTGGCATCTTTTGCCATAAATTCATCATCATCATTGTAGTGGACCAGAGCCCAAAAGGACTATTTGCGATTTTACTCCTTAAAGATAAAAGATAATGTTCCTAGTGATATTTTAGTGGAGATTTTATTCTCTCTAGAGCAGTTGCATATGTTATACGTAAAAGTGGTTATTCTGTTAGGGTTTGTTGCACTCCAAGGAGATAGAATTCCACACAGTTGTGCTGTTAAGATTACACACACCGTAACAGAATTCTTGAATATTCTCTCACTAGAGATAAGATTCTCGTATGGGAAGTTGGTTACTAGTGGTAACCTAATGATACTCTATAAAAGGGGCTTAAGGTCCCAAGTGAAGGTACGCAATTCTAAATACACTTTTTGAATACTGAAGTTATTCGTTTCTTATTCTTTCATAAAGCCCTTACTAACTTGATCGTCGGAGTGTGACCGACCGTAAGGGCGCCCTCTGTCTCAACAGGTGAAGCACCAAACATCCAAGAGAAGTGCAGATTTCAAAGAAGACAGACGGAGCCTGAACCAGTCATCAGAGTCAACCGGTGACCAAGTCAACCGGCCAGAACATTTGGCGCCCACCATGGGGCCCGTTAAAATTAGGTCCCATCCACATTTGTGATTAAAGCTACTGAGCAGTATGAGGAACACAAGGTAAGGTCCACTGGGATCTGAAGGGAGCAAGGCCCCCACTTTGCAGAAAATCATGGAGACCATGAGAACCCTCCAAGCAGCAAATAAGGAAGCCAAGGCTAACCAATCGAGTTCGTACAATGGATGTTTGGTCGGCTTCGTATGAGATCAGGTATATTATTGTTAATGTACCTTCTGCTTACAATTTGCTTTCGGGTAGACCCTCTTGGAACAGGTTGGGAGCAATAGCCTCCACCGCATGGTCAAGGTGCTCAAGAATGGAGCGAATAGACTAGAGACCTTGGAGGGGGAAGCCATTCCTTGAGCGTGGAGCGTGGCAAACCTCAAGTTGTATTTCAGCTAAGATATTCTTGCTTGATGCTTTCTTTTTGAACAATGTGTGATAAATTTGTTCTTGGAAAATTATGCATTTAGCTATGATGATTTACTTGAATTAGCACATAGTAAGTCAACCTAACTCGGTGTCGGTACGACCACTCGAGTGTGTTACGATTTTGGCCAAGATGTTGATCAGTCTAGAAAAGGTGATAAAGATAAAAAAAGATATTTTTATCTTTTGTGATATTATTCTAAAGATAAAAGGATATTTTATCTGTTGTGATATTGTCCCGGAGATAAAAGTGATATTTTATCTGTTGCGATATTATATCTGTTGTGATATTATTCTTATGATAAAAGATAAAAAGATATTTTATCTGTTGTGGTATTATTCTGAAGATGGAATTGTTATTTAAATTTGTTATCATATTATGGAGATAATGGATATATGTAAAAGTGTTATCATGTTATTCCGAAGATGACGTGAATGATTAATTATGATTTAAATCTTTTATGATATTATTATCATCATCATTGTCGTGATCTTTCACACGAGAGAAGTTATTATTGCTACTGGATATGAAGTGTAGTAGTGTAAGAGTACATGTCTAGGAAAGTTCTGGCAAGGAAAGACTTGGTATTTAAGTGCGTCCGTTGGTGACCCACCTCTCTTTCCTGGGAACTTACCTGGTGTACTAGTCCACAGTCTACAATCATTATTCTAGTAAGCATTATTGTTTATAGTATGATTTCAGTTATCCAATTAAGCACAGGGTAAGACGACCTAACTCGAAGCAAATGTAGCTACTCAAGTATAGTTGCCCTGTGAGATGAATTGACTTGGAACAGGTGTGGTCATCCAAACTAGCACATGGTGAGACGACATAGCTCAGAGTAGATGCAGTTATCCAAGCAGGTGTCCTACGAGGAACTTGAATATGGCCTTGCCTTGGGAACTCTCCAGGCGAGGGAACTTGAATATGGTCTTTCCTTGGGGACTCTCCAGGCAAGGGAACTTGAATATGGCCTTGCCCTGGGGACTCTCCAGGCGAGGGAACTTGAATATGGCCTTGCCCTGGGGACTCTCCAGGCGAGGGAACTTGAATATGGCCTTGCCCTGGGGACTCTCTGTTAGAAAAGATGGCTTTAAACTAGAGGGGGTGAATTGTTTAAAGAGGTTTTCGCAAACTTTTCCAAGCTAGAATGAAAATCTTTCAGAAATCAAATGATTAAGCAATTCAGTTTGCCAAAACAGCAAGCAAAACAGCAATGCCAGGAAAACAATCGGTTGTTTCTTCGAAACAATCGGTTGTTTATACCAGCAAACAACAAATAAACTGAAATTAAAGAGTTAGGGATAGAGAGATTGTACACAGATGTTTATACTGGTTCACTCCAACCCAGAGCTACATCCAGTCTTCTCAGAAACCCTGAGGAAATCCACTAAGCAATCAAACCCAGATTACTTACACAACAACCAAGAAAGTGACCTTGAACACCCTCAAGAAACACACTTTCCTTGGTCAGCACACCACACTAAGAAAGCTGATCTTGATCCCCTCAAGAACACACAGCTCTTCTTAGCAACAGCACAAACGAATGTTCACAGAATTACAAGGATTACACTTGTTACAGAAGCAATCTGAAATCAATACAAGAGAATCCTATCTCAGCACTTTGATCAACCAAAACTCTAAGCAATCTCCAACTCTTAGAAAAACTTTTTTCCAATTCACTTAGATTCTTCTTAAAACTCAAATCTGTTTTTCTGTATATATATATATATAGAAGATGTTTGTAATCAAACCTTAACAAACTCTTAATTGCTTTAGAAAGATTGGTCAAAGCATTTTATGACTGGAGCGTATGAATTAAAAGCATTTAAAGCTCAGTCAAAGTCAAAACTGTTTTCTGTTATAAAAACATAACAAACAATCGATTGTTTCCTCGAATCAATCGGTTGTTTTGTTACTTAACCAATTTTCACAGTTCAAAACAGTTTTCAAAACACCTAAGCTTAAACAATCGGTTGTTTCGATAAAACAATCGGTTGTTTTAACTCAGTTTGAAAAAACACTTTGCTTTGTTTGAAAGTTAAGATGCTTGAGCTTTAGATTCAATCAAAGGTTGAGTTACATAACTCAAACTACCCAGATCCTAACTAAACCAGCACAGCAACAGCAAGCACAGCAAAAGCTTCATCATCCTTCAAAGGATTTGGATTCTTCAAAACCTTGAACACCACTTGGTTCAACACTCTCCAGGCGAGGGAACATGAATATGGCCTTGCCCTGGGGATTCTCCAGGCGAGGGAACTTGAATATGGCCTTGCCCTGGGGACTCTCCAGGCGAGGGAACATGAATATGGCCTTGCCCTGGGGACTCTCCAAGCGAGGGAACTTGAATATGGCCTTGCCCTGGGGACTCTCCAGGCGAGGGAACTCGAACAGGTACATAGCAACTCTCAAGTCGCAGCTCGCCATCGTTGTGGATTGAGCACCCGAACAGGTACATAGCGACTCTCAAGTCGCAGCTCGCCACCGTTGTGGATCGAGCACCCGAACAGGTACATAGCGACTCTCAAGTCGCCGCTCGCCATCATTGTGGCTTGAGCACCCGAACAGGTACATGGCAACTCTCAAGTCGCAGCTCGCCAATGTTTTGGCTCGAGCTCAGGTTTGAGAAGCCTCTCGCTATGAAGGGTTTCAAGCATGGGTATCTTGAATGGCAGCTCGCCAATGTTTGGGCTTGAGCTAAGGAAGATGGCTTCTGTCCCAGTCTAATACTGAGCTCAGAACCTCAGCCAGGACAAGTCAGGGTCAACCTTGCAGAAGAGTAAGGCACCACAAAGGTGTTCAAAGAAGAATGTGTAAAGGAAAATGTCAAAGTTTGGCATGACCAAAGTATGAGAAAAGTGGGAGACCCACTATAACCATGAGGTACAAGTTCTTATGTGAATAGCTCTGTCAAGAGCACTATTTTATTAGTAGTTGCATCAATTACTTGAAATGCATTACCTTGCTATGTTTGGATTTGTTATTAAGTCATGGTATTTGCATCGTATAAGTTTGAGGTAATCGAATGCATGATGGCTGTGTCTATTAGAAGCATGCATTATCACCATATTGGTTGAGGCATAGCATAATGGCATAAATAAATTGTCCATACATATATGCATAGTATTGGAAATTGTTTTGAAGGTTACAGAAGGAAGTGCAAGCGGCAACGCTTTTTAGCCGCTGATACGGACACGTGAACGCTGGCGAGGAGGTCGCCGTAGACGAGCAACTTAGTCTCTTCGTTGAGCTTGCTGAAACAAGCTCAGCTCGAGACTGGGGGCTTGTGTAGTGGACCAGAGCCCAAAAGGACTATTTGCGATTTTACTCCTTAAAGATAAAAGATAATGTTCCTAGTGATATTTCAGTGGAGATTTTATTCTCTCTAGAGCAGTTGCATATGTTATACGTAAAAGTGATTATTCTGTTAGGGTTTGTTGCACTCCAAGGAGATAGAATTCCACACAGTTGTGCTGTTAAGATTACACACACCGTAACAGAATTCTTGAATATTCTTTCACTAGAGATAAGATTCTCGTATGGGAAGTTAGTTACTAGTGATAACCTAATGACACTCTATAAAAGGGGCTTAAGGTCCCAAGTGAAGGTACGCAATTCTAAATACATTTTTTGAATACTGAAGCTATTCATTTCTTATTCTTTCATAAAGCCCTTACTGACTTGATCGTCGGAGTGTGACCGGCACTACAAGCCGTATGTAAATAATAGACATAGACAAATCAAAATCTACAGCAAGTGGGAATCGAAGCCAGGTTTCTTCAGTAACAAAAGACACCTTAACCACTACACCAGACAAATTCTTTTGCATTATTATGATTTTTATTATAATTATTATTATTTTTCAGATTCCTATTAATATTATTATTATTAATAATATTAATAATATTATGAATATTAATAATATTAATATAATATTAACAATATTTATTAACAATATTAATAATATTAATATTAATATAATATTAGTAATTAATATATTAATTAATAATATTATATTAATATTATTTATATTAATATTATTAATATTAATAATAATATTAATAATATATTATAATATTAATAACATAAATAATAATATTAATAATATAAATATTATATTAATATAATATTAATAATATTAATATAATGTTAATAATAGTAATATAATGTTAATAATAGTAATATAGTGTTAATAATATAAATAGTAATATTAATATTATATTAATAATAATATTAATAATATAATATTAATTATATTAATAATTATATTAATATTAATAATATAATTTATATTATGAATATTAATATTATTTATATTATTAACATTAATATTAACATTAATATAACTATTATAATTAATAATAAGTATAATAAAAATCGTAATATGACAGAAGAACTTGTCTGGTTTAGTGGTTAAAGCTTCTCTAGTGACTGGAAGGACTTGTGTGACGGTGCCTGAACCAGTCATCAGAGTCAACTGGTGACCAAGTCAACCGGCCAGAATAATCATCATCATCATCATTATTAGTATTATTATTATTATTGTAGTTGTTGTTATTATTATAATTATAATTATTATTTTTATTATTAAAATAAACAATTACATTTAGCGACCGAAAGAAAATCGGTGGCTAAAAAATAAACATTTTCGGTCGCAGATATATTTTTTCCAATTTATTCAAAACAACCACCACTTTAGCCACCGATAGTTTTGTCACTCTCATATTCAGTCGTTGATTTGGTTGCTAAACTAACTAACATCATTAACAATTCATTCGGTCACTATTTCAGTTGCTATTTCAGTCGTAGATTTGAGACTGAGGATATTCAGTGACTATTTCGGTCGTAAATTTTTCGATTGCTAAATTCAGTGACTAAATTGTTATTTTTTTTGTAGTGTAATACAATGAATAAAACTAATATTGATAAACAATTCCTAATAATAGGTTTATTTATTTATTTATTTCATTAAATTAATGGGGGAAAAGTTCTTGGAGAAGTTGTGTTACTGCCAAAGTATGTTATGCTAATTCTTGTTAGAATAATTATTCATGGATTGTCAACGATTGGCAGTTTAATAATTATTCATATATTATGTGTTAACAGCTTTGAAAGTGAATAAAATCTGCATTTGTAGAACTTTTAATAATTACATTATTTAAACGAATTATTTATTAATTGTATTGATAGTTAATTTTTATGATAAAAACGGCTGATTTTTTTTAATTATTTTTATTCAAAAAAACTCTAAGATGAAAGTTTGGTTTTAAAAATAAAATTCAGTTATTCCACCTTAATAATAATAAAAAAAAAAAGAAACATGTGGGCCAACAACAGGAAAAATTGGCTATGTAAAAGAATCATATTTAGTGCAAAAGTTGTAAGAAAACTAAGAGATGATTTTTCTTTTGTTAGGAGCAACGCGTGTTGAAATGGATTAGTATGAGATTCAAGAGTGTTCCAAGGCTTTTCTCAAAAGAACAAAGAAAGAGAAGTTAAGTGCAAGGGGTATGCTTCATTTCACTTCTAATTGAAGAGAACATTTTAACCGTCTTTGAAGGTTTGTGGAAGGGGAAGATTGCACAACACACATTAGTTTCTTTTCTTTTTTTTCATTTTTCCATCCCTGTACTAATTTGCAATTACAATTTTAAATCAAGATTTTAATTTATAAGGATTTTGAAGTTTATGCGTTATCATTGCAACTGTGATATTTGTTAGAATGTTTTTGGTGACTTCAAAATTTCGTAATTAAGACTTTAAAATCATCACTGTGATCCATTTAAACCTGGTGCTCTATTTACACATCATAAAATAGGTCGATTGTAAATCTAGATGCTAGGGTAGCTTTTCTACAGAATATATATGATGAGTTTAAAAAAGGGAGGGGGAGAGGGAATCTGTGGTTTTATATAAAGTTCATTAATTTCTAGAATTTAATTATGTGATTGATTTCTTAGTGTTTCTCTTTTGAGTATATGATGAACATTGCAAGTTTATTTATTCTTAGTACTGGACGACCTTCAAGGGATAATGATACCGTGAGTTTATTGTACGAGGCATCTTACGCACCAGTACTTCAATTTGTATTTGTGTATCTATGTACTTTAGGATATATCATCGATCCATATAGATGAGGTAGCCAAACCTATGAAATATAGATACTTTTATGATGACAATTTTGATGAGGATTTTCTTCCTCACTGTTAAAGTGCTTGCATATAGATCAGACGCAATACATCTTGGCAGAATTGCACTGAGGAATATGTGGAATGCACTTAAGATCTCAGTGCATGGAAATGAAGATTTTGCAAATTGGGTACTATTGGCTCAACATTCGAAAATATGCCCACTTGCTTATTAAAAGATGTTAAAAAAGCCAAAAGTTTGACCATTTTCACTCATTGCCCATAGGAGATTTGTTTAATTAGTACCCTTCAATCATTTACCACATGGGGAATGCGTCTTCTAAAGCCGTTTCCATTGGCAAAGGGTATGTGGAATTTCTTAGTGTGACTATTGATTACTTTACTAAATGGACACAGGAGCTTTTGGCAACCATTACAGCTTAGGAAGTACATAAGTTCTTTTTGAAGAATGTGATATGTAGACATGGATTACCCCATTATGTCATTACTAACAATGATTGAGAATTCATAGATAAGAAAGTCGAGAATTTTTACAATAACTTGACATTAAGCACCGAGTTTCATTAGTAGAACATTTCTAAACCAATAGTTAGTTGGATGCAATAAATAAAGTCATTTTAAATGAACTTAAGAAAAATCTTGGCCAAGCAAAAGAACTTTAGGTAGAAGAGATACCTAACATATTTTGGGGATATCATTATACACCTCAACTTTTGACACAAAAGACACCATTCCTTTTGACATACTAAGTAGATGTCATGATTCTCGTCGAACTCGGAGCAGCCTCTTGGTGAAGGCAAAACTATGACAAGCATAACAATGATGCCAATTTAAGAATTGAACTAGTCCTTGTTCTTATAATTTACGACCGAATATCCCCTATCAAGCACCTCTCCTATCTTCACTTCTATTGTCCTTCTGATATATCCGTGAGGGTTAATCCGCGAGAGGAGTACCTACAAAGACACTCCAACGCTCAAGTCAGTTGAGATACATATGCTCAGTGAATTTAGAATTATAATAGTCATTACCCTTTTACCATGAGGTCTTCCTTTATTTATACTTTTTTATTGGACTTTATACCTTATGAAGATTAACACAGGCTTAATAGTCTCTTAATCATGCTTTATCATCGTTAATCAAGATTAGTCTTAATTAGCTTGCGAAACCGTGCAACGTAGCACTTTAGACAAAAGACCTTATTGTCATGTATTAATTGACTATTCGGATTTTCTCGATTTCCGATAGGATTCAAGCTCCAAGGCTTGAGTTTTATAATAAGCGAAAAGTCTAATTTACCAGTGAATTTGTCAAAAGACTTTTTGCCAGATTGATGGTTGTAATTATTCTTTTTATTCATAAATTTATATGTTTTATATGTTTTTAAAATTTTAATTGTAGTTTTAATTCATTTTTACATCCACTCATTGCTTTTATCTATTATAATTTTACTTTCATAGTGAGATACATATTGTGTTTTTTGTTTCTATTATTGCAATTTTATTTTTCATTTATTTTAATTCCAATTTTTTATTATTATTAGTTTTCAATTCCAATCTTTTAAGTTTTCGTTGAGTCCTTTACTAAATTGCATTATTTTTTATTTCTCTTTTTCTTTTCTGCTATGCTTTGTTTTCTATTCTTTACATTTATTGTTTTTGAAAAATTCAATTTCTCCCTGTTTTAACTTGTTCAAAGAAAATATGAAGCAAGGAGTTGTGCATGGGTCATTCGGAATTCAAGTTAGGTTAGTGATGTATTACATGAGGGATAACTTAGTTTTTGTTTCAAATCCCATATACAGCTAAGTGGTTATCAGTCTTAAATTTTAATATTTACAAGGAATAGTAAGAAGAGTAAATTTTAATATTTACAAGGAATAGTAAGAAGAATAGTAGTATTTAATGTCAAACCATACAACTTTAACAATATAAACATTTAGAAAATATTAATCTATATTCACATTCACATTCACATTATAAACAAATGGAAAAGAGTAAGAAAAAACAATTGTAGTTTACATACTTGGAAGTGTTTCATATAGTAAAACAACTTGTTATAGTTTTCAATTATGTGATAAAAGAAATTTTTATCAGACGACAAGGGCTTGGGAGTGTCTCTTTCCTCTCTCTAACCACATAATCCACATAAAGTAAGTCTACATCAAGATAATCTATTGGGTAGTTGCAACTTAGAAATTGGCCTTGCGAGATTAGAGAGCATCGATGTTAAGAGATCTAATGTTAAGTGTGATGTTTTTGTTATTATACCATTTTACTTTCTACAACTAAGCAAACCTTCTAGTATCGGGTTTAGTAAAATTTGGCTCTTTCTAAAGCAAGTTCAGGTATATGGATTCTTTGATGTTCACTCACAACTACTCTATTACTCATAAATACTGCGTAAGCATTTGATTTGAGATATCCACTACAAAGCAAACACTAGCTGATTAGAGGTAAAATACTCACATCGACTGTTCTTTAATTGAGAACCTATTTATTACTATAAATATTTCACCAAAGAAATCCATTCAAACACACTTTTACTGTAATGTTCTAAAAACCAAGTGCAAATGAAGCTCAGAAACTAAGGTTCATTAGAAGTTGATGGCAGAAAACGAATTAATGAACATCAAAATTATTTAAAAGAAAATCTTAATATATAAGTTGAAAAAAACATAATAAATGTCAAGCAAAATGTTTTCCCAAACAAGGAACCGAGGATGAAAATGTATAACAATCAAAAACGATAATCTAGGCACGTAAAGTAGGTGGCAGAAGGTGTAAATGCACTAAAAAGACATCATTAATAGTCTAATCCTCGTCTTCCTCATCTCCATCTCCACCTGCTGCCTTCTTAGCAGCAGCCCTTTGGTTCCTTCTCTTCACTCTTCCAGGGCGTCCTCCACCAAGGGGACTTGTAAGTGAAAAGTCAATGTGCTTCTGTGAGTCGACCCTCACCAAGAAAGAGGGGATGTTCACCACTTGCCTACCAACCCTGCCGATCCCAAATGACACAATAAAAAGGTCATTCTCCCAATAATACATGAATAACGAATATATCAAACAAATTGGACTGATACAACACCAATTAGTTCTTGCAAAAGAGAACTTCCCAAAACAACTCACAATATATTCACAGGTTGCTTTTGGACTTATTTCAATAAGCTCTTTAAAAAAAATATCTTACAACCTTTATAAAATAAATTCACCCTATTCCATCTTCAATTATGAAAACAACTAGACTACATTTACATATATTACTTCACAAGCAATTATGGAAGAAAAAAAAGTACAATGAACTATATATTTCTGCAGCAAATTAAGTTAATTTCAATTAACAAAAGAAAATTAATTCATTTTGCTTATGATTAGTCAATACATCCATATACAACCTAATTCACAAACACTAAAGCAATTAATCGTGTATATAAACTCATCAAGAATAAGAAAGTAAAAAACTATAAAAAAAAATTATCAAGAACATTGCATTTCTTTTCCTGTATATGCATTTTAGTCTTAGTCAGAAAAAAACATACAATTTAAAAAAAAATTAAAACTCGGAGAAAAAAATCCTCAATTCAATACTGTATAATTTCGGAAGCAAAACCAACAACGAGAATGAAATCAACACGAAAAAGGAGAGGATTTGAAAGTGGAAAAGGACCTGATGTGTCTCTGCTTGATGAGAACCCTGGCATGGTGGATGGACTTGGCCATGCCGGACTTGAAGACTAGGGTCTGGAGGCGACGCTCTAGGAAGTTCTCGACAGTGAGTGCGAGGACGTAATCGAGTTTGTTCTGGGTCTCGTCTAGGAGACCGTAGCGGAACATGCGGCGGAGGAGAGCCTCGCCCTCAAAGATCCGGCGCGGGTTCTTCTCATCGAGAGTGAGGAGGTTACGCGCGTTGTTACGGATGCGGCTGAGGGCGTACTGCACCCTCCACAGCTCCCTCTTGCACCTCAGCCCGTACTCCCCCACCAGCTTCAGCTCCGCGTCCAGACGCTCCTTCTCATACGGACGACGAGGCTTCTTGAACGTCTTTCCATCTGCCATACAAAACAAAGAGATCAATGGTGTTATTACGATAAAACGGCGTTGTGAGGGAGTGTTCATCCATCCACTCACAGTTCCTGTAAAACGAAACGTGGACCATGACTGTTGTCTTCTACGGCGGCGGTGCCGTTTTCCCTTCTCCACTGCTGTGCTCTGCTCGCACTTGCGCCTGGATCTTCTGTCTCCCTTTGTTTCGCCTCTTTAAATGAGAAACCCTAATTCCTCCTGCCACCTATTATTTGAGCTTTGAAATTAACAAATGGGACTGGGCCCAACTTCTTCACCCACAGGCATTTTCTTTCTTCCTGCACCCCCAAGTTTTCGACCTGCAGAAATGTCAATTTTATTTTTAATGAAAAAAGTTAATAAAAAACCTAAATTTTATTCTCAATGAAAAAGTTAATAAAAATCTATTCAATTAATATTTTGAACACTAGATATAAATAGTGGAGGTGTGTTAGAAGTATTACATTCCCCCAACAGAATGGAGATAAAACTAATATAAAATTATACCCATTCGATACATTTTATCATTTTATTGTATAAATTATCGAAAATACATGTGTTCTAGTGTATGTATATTCATATTTTTATAATATTAAAATATATAATTTTATTATTTCACTATTTTTATTATTTGTATGAATAATTAATAAAAAATAATACAATTTAAAATATGTATATAATTTTGTAAAAATAGTTTTTATACATTTTATTTACTTTACCCTTTTCTGTTACACTTTTTTATAATTATATATGATTTATTATTCTATTTATTCGTAATATTTTTATGTAACTACCATCTTTAGTTACCTATTTTTAAAAGGATAATGTTATGCAATGTGAATGTGATAGTGTTAGTAATTTTGATTTAAATGTGTTTTAAAGATTATTAAAATAAAGTTAATAATTTAAAAAATATTAAAAATTCCAAAAATTTTATAACTTATATTTTTATATTTTAAAAATTTAGATTAAGTATATTAAAATGAATAATTTAGATTCTTAAAAAAAAATCAATCTCATTTTTTTAAAATACAGATTGGATTACACTTAATATCAATTTTTTATTTTGTGTTAAAATATACAATACTTATATCAATATTTTATTTTATTATTTTATTTTGGTTATTTTGTTATTTTATAATTACTTGAATTTAAAATTTAAAAAAAGAGTTAATATTAAATTTGAAATAAGTAAGTGTATGAGAGATTTGTACTATATTTATTTGAAAAAAATTAGTCAAATAAAATTTTGAATTGAAACGTGATTTGATGGGTAGTTACTTTAACTCACTCAAACGGGTAAAAAGACACACTATAAAAGAAAACTTTGAGAGAAGTGTGAGAAAAAGAGACTGAAACGGAAAAAAAAAAAAAAAAAGAAACATCAAAAAATGAATGTAAACCAAAAAAAATTAGTTTTTTTTTTCAATCTAAAAGTATTTCTTACTGAACCAATATAATTATCGTTTATTTTGTTTTGATCAAACAATTCAGGTCGTATAAATTTCGATTGTTTAATTGTTAATGTTCTTCATTTTTATTTTTTTTACTTTACTTTTCATTTTCGTACAACAAGTGGAGGTGGAAGAGGAAGAAGATAGAGAAACAGAATATGCCAAACTGTTACTTGAATACAGAACATTCAATTTTTTGCACAGGTACAGAGTTATCTTAATGTTATTATTGATGTGGCTGTCGACGGGAGGATGGACGCATTCCGAATACAGCATTATTGCAAAGAAGAGGAAAGGGATTAGAAAATAGATATTTTCTTAGGGTTTGTTACCCTCATCTTACTCTTCTTCTTTTTTTTTCATTATTATATTCCTCTATTTTAGTTTTATATTAGTAACAAATAAAATTAGTGATATACAAGTCTTGAGAATGAAACAGATGACGTAATTGCTATAATATAATTATGTTCATTATAAATTTGAATTTGTTTAATATATTTTTTACTCTAACTTAATTATTAAAATTATATATTGAAACTCATAGCTGATGAGAGAAAATGTTTCTATCTTATTTTTTCTTAATGATATTTGATATTTAAAATATATGAATACACATATAATAATATACATATAATAATAATAATAATAGAAGTAAAAAATACGGATACACATGCGCAAGAGCGTTTGTATTTTCACTAATATTATATAAAGAGGATTATCTTTATACCTGTTTTTTTTTTTACACAATTACTTTCTTATTTTATTTTTATACTAATATTTTATTTTATTATTTTAGAGATATATGATAAGAGAATTTCTTTCTTTTTATTATTATTGTTACACACAAAATGGTTATTAGAAGTGGAATGGTTTTGAAACTGATTCTGAAGTGGAGTGGTTGCTAAGTTTAAAGAAATGGTTATTAGAAATGGAAAGGTTTTGAACCTGATTATCATTGAGGTGGAGCAGTTGCTAAGCTCAAAAAGAGTATCTGCTTTCATGATAAATGTATTTAATATCCTTGCATCCGTCATAATTATTCAAAATCACACACAAAAATCAAAATCCAAGTTCCTTTATGCTATCCCAAGGAGCATTTCCGACGAGAAAGATAATGATGTTATGGTGGAGGGGTCGGCACATTCTCTACCGAGTTTGGTTGCTAAGGTAGGGCGTGGAGGAAGTAGTAATAGTAGTGGTTGGTCGAAGAATTACGTTAATCATTTTTGGAATACGATGTCGTTTCAAAGTTTTGAAGGTTTTTTTAATAGGAGTAGTTGTCGAAACCACATCGCTCGGGTGGAGATTACGCTGCACAAGATATGTCATGATCAACCAAGAGCTTTTTCAAAGAGGATATGCTCGATAACTTAAATGTATTTCAGCAGACCAAGCTAAATATGTTCTAAAGAAGATCCATAAGGGTATCTGTAGAACTGAGAAGGAAAATGTTTGACTTGAACATAAATCAAGAGAGTCTAGTGGTCGACCTTGACCTAATTAATGAGTTCAGAGACAAGACCTAGAGAGGAAATATGCAAGCTCAGAGCAACACGAAGGTATAACTCCAAAGTCAAACCAAGAAATTTCTAAAAAGGCGACTTCCTGTGACGAATGCGTACTGATGCGAGAAAAATTGAAGGAAAATTCTCAGTACACTGGGAAGGATTGTTCCGAAAATGAAATGTGGCGGCCAACGGAGCCTATTATTTAGAATTCTTGTCAGGAAAATTTGCCCTCGTGTATATTACTTTTCTTGATTCAATTTGCATTTAATTTTGTTTTGTACTCAATTGTTGGACCTATTTATTATTGCTTCTTTTGTGTGTTTACTACTAAAATTGCCTTAATTGTTACTTGGAATTCTAAGTTTTGTCATATTCTTAATCTTTCACTTGAAAGTAGTCCAAATCTAATTGATTTTTTTCTTGATTTTCCTCCTCTTATTTTTGTGTGGATTGAAAATAGTTAAATCTTCCATTGTTCCTTAAGAACTTACCTTACCTTAAGATAACATTTTAGGTTTTGTTGGAGAATAATGAAAGTTACTTTTTTAGTGACCTCAAGAGACAAGGAAGGACTTTTAAAAGACTGCAAATAGTAGTGAAGAGTCAAATTAAGATCTGGATCGAAAACATACACAAAAAGCCATTTAACACATTGGAAGCAAATTTGTGATGAAAATTCCATCACTAAGTGCTAAATTTGTGACTAATTTGTTATTGTTGTTTAGTGTTTTTTTCAAGAAATTTTCTTCTATTTTCTTGTTTTTTGTGTTTTTTTTTCTCAGGTTTCTTAGAAAAATTTCTTTGGTACAATCCCATCTCTCAAAGTAGACATTGTAATGGAAACTTTTTAATCTTGTAAAAGTGTTCCAAAGGACTCATAAGTGTCACTTAGACTTTTACACTAGGATACATCTAGTTTACATTTGAAGTTTATTTTCTTTAAAAATATTTCTGTTAGTAGCCTTAATCCATGGAAAAAACTAGGATCCCGTTTCAATACGTCTAATAGACCTTCGTTTGGTCCAAATAAGGGTAAGTGCTCACTCACTTGAAACTATTTTTAAAAAAATTTTGTCACTCCATTTTTGTTAAAACCTTTCAAAACTTTGAGAAAATCTTTCAATAAGAAATGAGTAATCATTCTCATTTTGGGAATTCTAGTATGCATGGAAGCTAGGATCATAATGAAAAAAATGAACTTAAGCAATAGAATGAGGGACTTCAAAGAAAACACAAGAAAAGATATGAAAGAGCTTAATACTAATACAAACCACAACAATCAGCAGATGACTAAGGACACATCAAGCAACTTACAAAAAGGTCAGTCATCTCAGTATACAAAGTCGGGCCCCACCAAACCTCAAGAAAACATCAGCAGAAGAAGAACCCGTTATATACCAGAATATCAGAAGTTCTTCCTTCTAGTCTTTCCAGAAGAGAAAAGTTATGTAAATAATTTGGGCTCACTTTGGGGGTCCAAATAGCAAGATAGGCTAGAATAAGGTGTCTTTAGCATAACAAGGGTGTAGTTATCATTTTAGCTTGTTTCTAGCCCTTTAGAAAGAAAATTTGACCTAGTTTCTAGAAGAACAAGCCTAGGGTGCGATTTTGACTTAGTCAAACCCTAAAGGCCACCCCTCACACTTTTACAATCATGCCCTTGCTCTTCTTGTTTTCCAAGACACCCATTCTTATAAATAGGGGGCCTTACTCCATGTATTTACAAGTTGATTTTGAATAGAAAAGAAACTATGCAGAAATGATTTTGTGAGTCTGAGTACTCTGGCTTTTATGGGTCTTATCTTAGGTGGGTAGTATCCTAAGTGGCAACTCTGGGTCTTATCTTGAGTGATATCTCAAGTGGCGGCTCTTAACACCACTCATCTTGGAGTTCATCTGCTCTTCAAAGAGAAGATCTATGTGGCAGATTGAGCTAATATTGGAAGTTAAGAGAATTAAAGTGCCAACGTTCATAAAAGAATAAGATAAAGAAAGTTTTTGAAAAGCCTTAAATGCAAGGATCAACCAGAACAAATTGTATCCTTATCAAGCATCTAACGACTACATGAAGATTGAAGAACCCTAAAGGTACAACGTTCACATTTCAAAAGTCTATATAAAGATTTCAAGGGTGAAGAACACAATAACAAAGTACATACAAGTGATATACGACATATTCAATTCTACAGAAAAGCCTTTCAATTGTGTTTAGAATTATGCTTTTACACTTTCATATCTGCTAGTAAAGAGCGACTCGTGAGAATTGGGTTGTGAATTAAACCATTGTAAATCCTTTACATTGTTAAGTATACCCTTAGAACCTTCATCGTTCTTTTATTAAAGAGTTTTCTTATTGTAACGAGATCTTAATCTAAGGGAGAAATTAGTAATGGTTGCCTGGAAAGGTAGAGAATACTTGGAGAACCTACAGAGGTTGAAAATACTGGGTGAACCTAAAAAGGTGTAAGAATACTTGTGTAGTTGAAGAGCTGTAGAATACTTGTGTTAGTGAAAGGCTCTTGAGTGGTTTGCTCAAGGGGAATGGATGTAGCTCGAGATGTGGGGTGAACTAGTATAAATTCGGTGTGCATTGCTCTCTCTCTCTCTCTCTCTCTATATATATATATATATATGTATGTATATTTCCTATTATTTGTTAGACCATGTGTTTGATTGTGTTTCACATGTGCGATTAGACTTTAGGCTCCATTCAACTCCCCCTTTTGGAGCCAATTATACCTTCAAGAAAGATGATCACACAATAATTTTTATATTGGTTCACTCTTCCACAAGAGCTACATCCAATTTCCCAATCACACCAATTGAGATTTCACTAAATCACAAAATCTTTACAACACAAGACTCTCAAGAACACAACTCTTGACTCCTACAAGAATGTTCTTCAATCACACAACACTTAAAAAAAATTAGAAATCCGATCTAATTTCACACAAAACTACAGAAAAGATTCAAATATGAAACAACTACACCTAAGTTTTGGTGCAGAAAAAAACAAGTTATGGAAAACTCTGAAAAAGCTCTTCACCACAACAAAAGTGATTCAAGAGCTTTCAAGATTTTCTCCAAGAATCAAATGCATGATTCAAAAGTTTTTTTTTCTTCTCTCACATAAAATAGTAATTCGCTCTTAACAAATTTGAAAACTTTGAATTCTATAAAAAAAATACGGAAAAACATAATTTTATCTAAAATTGAAACAGTTAGTTTTAAGCCATTAAAAAAAATTTCAACATGCATGAGACATCATCTTTCTCACCAAGAACACTTCTTGTCGATGTAGACAACGAAAAGAATAACATGCATGTCATTGGAAAGATAATGATGGTAAAATGTAGCTTTTTAACAAGTGTGTCTCTATTACTAATTTCTGTACTTTTATTATTGGTTGAAAACAATTTTTCATCCCAATATTTGTCGCAATATTTTTTCTCAATGTAGTCCCCCATTTCCATTAAACCCTTCTTTTTATAGTGTTTTAAAATATTTTGTGAAATGACTTATTGAGAATGTTATTTTTGGGATTATGACAAACTTCAGATCTGTAATGGAAAGAATAGATCAGGTAGATTTTTGACCCGATTGGCTCAGGTCACTATGGGATACATTGCTAAAGATATGATGCATGTTGACGTAGATCCTCGTTCGGGTAAGCCGTCTAGTCCAAATGTTGCTAAGTTTAACATTTATTTAGGACTGATAGCTCGACAACATGTTTCTATTGTCATTCCATCATGGGATGAGGTTGAAGAGACAAAGAAGAACTTCATGTGGCAAGATATTCAGGTATTACAACATTTTGTGTGAACACCTTATTAGTTAATTTTGTTATTATTTGACATTATCAATTGAAAAAAAACAGATGATCACGTATTTTTTCCAAATCTTGACGTATTTGATTCATTGTAAGGACAATAATATGTCCCATTGATAGATTTTCCATTTTGGTGAGCAAATTGAAAAAACTCATACTTTTCTATACTCTTCACTATTGTGATATGCATTCGTACGGTTTTGCTCTATAACTACGCATGTTACAAACTCCATCATCATCAACCATGTAATATGAAATTCTTTCCTAATTGAAGGTAAGGTCCAACCCATTCACTCATGAGTCACCAATGAAACTTCCAACACAAGGTAAGGTCCGACCCATTCACTCTTTGAGTCACCAATGAAACTTCCAACACAGTTGTTGCAGCTGCTACCAGAAATAACAACACAAAACCACCCTTTTCGTGAAGAAGAAACTGAGAGGAAAGAAGAAACACATAAAGTTTTAAAAGAATTTTACGTTAAACCCATTATATAGTCAAACATAAAATTCAAAATTTATATGAAAACCTTAAATTTTGAGTTTTAAGTTTGACGATAAGGGTCGGACTTAAAAACTTCTTTTATTTGAAAAGAGCTAGCGTAGTTTTTTAATGTCCCGGGCTTAGTGGTTAGTCATATAATGTGTGATCTAAATAGTTGTTTTTCCACTGGTGAGTGAATTACACTGTGAGAACCAGCGAATAAATATCTCAATTACCACAAGCAAATTTAATAAAAGCTCAAACAAGAATAAACAAGAATGAAGTGTTATGCTGATTTAAAGAGAGTGAATACAGAGTATGAATGAGGAGACCTGGTGTATTTAAAAACGCAACCTTACCATCAGCCTATATTGCCTAATACCTCTATTTTTTTTAATCAGCAATATTAGTTCTACTTTTGCTTCGCGCCAACGAATTTGAGACAACAGAATGCGAACTTCAGATTAAGGATTCAGCGCCAAGCGTTGGGAATTTCGGATTTTATTTCAGCTGCGGATTTGGGATTTCATTAGGTTGAACCAAGGTGCGAATCAGGGAAAGTCTGGCTTTTCATAGACATATGATTCAACAGGAAAGTTCAATACTGCTGCTTTAACAATCACTCTCAAACACAAATCATAACACGAAACAAGAAGAAACTACATCACACTTTTGTACTGCAACATATCACATGCATTAAAACAACTTGTAAAGACAAAATGAAATAAAGTTGGGTAATCGTTGTTTAGATATTGGAAGTCGGTATTGGTTCGAGATGCAGAGGTTCTTTCCTACTGGTAGTGAGGCCAAATTTCTCAGTCATGTCAAGGTCTGAATCAGACTCACCACTTTTAGATAGCTTCCAATCGAAGTGACATAAAAGATTAGCAAGCACATATTCCACTGTTGCTAGCCCAAATGCCATAGCAGGGCATTTTCTCTTCCCAGAACCGAATGGGATAAACTGAAGGTCTCTACCATTGAAATTAAACTCACCCTTTTCAAATCTCTCTGGTAAAAATTCTTCAGGCATTTCCCAAAATTCAGGGTCCCTCTGAATTGCCCATGCGTTGACAAACACCATTGTTTTCTCAGGAATATCATACCCTCCAAGTTTGACATTGGATGTTGTTTCTCTAGGGACCAAAAGTGGAGCAGGTGGGTGTAACCTGAGAGTCTCTTTGATTACACATTTTAAATACTTCATTTCATCGATATCATTGTCTTCTATTTTTGATTTATCCCTCGCAACTCTTCTTACCTCCTCCTGCACTTTCTTCATTGTGCCTGGATTTCTTATAAGCTCTGACATTGCCCATTCTAGTGTTGTTGAAGTTGTGTCACTTCCTCCCAAAACCATGTCCTGAAATTATGGAAACAATAAATAGCCCATTTTTATGGCAATGCTTAAGGCCATGCTGCTTATTTTGTTTCAAGAAAAATGTGTTTCACTTATCACGTTTACTGTGTTTTTCTTTTTTCTTATTTCATTTCAAAACTCTTTCTGTACTCATACAAACATGCATAGAGAAGAAAGAAGCGATAGAAAGAAATACCATGATAAGGGCTTTTACGTCATCATATGTGAGCTCGAACTCTTGCCTATCACTGTCTTGAAGTTGGAGGAGAGTGTCAAGGAAGTCTTTCTTCTCATGATCCACCTTTGCCATCTTACGCTCTTCAATTAGATGATCGAAGATAGCATTCAGTGCTTCAAAAGTGGCCTTGTACTTTTTAGTTTGGCCACTCAGAACGCCAACCCAACCCAACAATGGAAATATGTCTCCCAAACTGAAATCTGAAATATGAGTCATCGTTTCCCTTGCAAGCTCACCAAATCTGCAGTTTCCATCTTCACCATCGTATTTCCTTCCGAATATACACCTACAAACTATGTTGTTTGGGGTCCTAACAAGCATCTCGCTGAGGTTCACAGAAGAACCACTGCTCGTGCATGCTTTACGTATGTTACTAACCAGTGCCTCTACTTCTTCTTCTTTTATGAACTGAACTGCTTTAACCCTTTCCGTGCTCAGCAATTCCACCACGCAGAGTTTCTTTTTCTGTCTCCATTCATCACCGTAGGATGAATATGCAACGTCTTTGCACCCGTAGAGCAAGATTCTCGGGGCTGTGAGATGTGGCCTACTCGCGAAAAATTCGTCTTGGATTCGCAAAACTTCTCTGGCTAAACCTACGGAGTTAACCACCAAAACGGGAAGCTGACCCAGATTCAACAACAACAAAGGACCGTGTTTTTGTGAGAGGGTTTGGAAAGATCGATGGGGAAGTGTTCCTAACTGGTGGTAGTTGCCGATTATAGGTAGTTTTGGAGGGGATGGAGGTAGATTGTGTTTGGTTCTTCTTGTGAGCTTAAACACCAGCAACATGCTGATGAAGAAAGAAAACAACAAGAAAAGGGTATCTGTCACTTGCTTCATGCACCATGGTAGATTTAGAGCCATTCTTCCTTTTGTTAAATCACTTACTCATATTGATGCAGAGCTATAGCACTATTATATATACCTACACACTTGTACATGTTTATTCATAACTTAAGTTGTTATCATCTTGATTACTGATTATTTTTATAAAAATATAGAAATGCTATTAAGATCTCTTTATATCTTTTTAATACTTGTATACTTATTTTTTTTATTAACTGAATTATAACTTATATGTGAATGTTATTTATGTATACTAATCTATAGTTTTTAGTGAATTATTAAATGTGTTTATATATAAGAGAATGATTAATAGAGTTATAATAGTGCTTCTCAACTATTCTGTGTTTCGGTGCATCGGCAATGTCATGTTTTTTTTATGTAGTTTGCTTCCTTTTGTCTACTTATTCTAAAGCAGCGTGCGTGCAGAGATGAACCTAGAAAGGAGATTAGAACTGCGTTTGGCAGCACTCAAAAGAGGCATGATGAATGAAGTCTGTGATTTTCGTTAGTGTTGAAACTTTGCCTTATCCAATAACAATGATGATATTCATACTCAGACCAAAAGAAAATGAACTGTACATCTTGAGTCGGCAGATTTCTCACATCACAATCATCCTTCAATTTTTTATTCATATAGCTATTTTTGCTTTGTATTATTGTTGTTTAGTATATATATATATATTTGAATTATTTTTGGAATTTTCTTTCAGTATTTTTGTATCATATAATATGTTAATACACATGGTAATAGCTTAAGTCATAGTAAAGTTACATTATTGGTTAAAGTTTCATTGAAAAAAGAGGTGCTTGATATCAGCTTGTTCGGTGGAGTTATCAGCAACAGTGAGAATTGACAGATAGAAATCATAAAAAAAATAATATTTCACACTACTTAAAAAAAATTACATCCACACTAACAATATAATAATATACATTAAAATTAAAATTAAAAGTAAAACAAATATATTATTAAAATGTTATATTTTAAATTATAAAATTGATATTTTTATGCTTATCAAAATATCAGCAGAATGTAATCATACACAATCACTAACACTATTTACATGACACTTTTATTCAAATCATAATTTTTATCTTATATCAAAATTACGGAAATTTTAAAAAATATATAATTTACTTTGAAAATTATACAAATAGATAAATGTAAAAAAAATTAAGAAATGAACATTTCTGATCAAAGATATTAGTAGTGTAGAAAACATCAATTAAATCTATTAAATTATTGTTGTTTTTTATTAACTAAAGTCGTCAACCGCATTTAAAACTTTAGTTTAAATAAATTATAAAAATACTGGACATTGGCTTGACAATTTTATTTAAATTAAAATTGTCAATTTTATTGATAATTTTAGTTAAATTATTTTTAGATAATTAATATATTTTTAAAATAAAAAAGTATATAATAATAATTTAAAAATTATTTAAAATTAGATTAAGTAAATAATAATATTGTGAAAATTTATATTTTATAGATAAGTAATGTAAGGACCTAGAAAATTTTATTGGAATGAAAGTGATATATTTTAAGTGAATTCTAAGTATGTTTTTATTTAAAATATAAAGGAAGGAAAGTGTAGCTTAGAAGTCTACGAGATCGCCGTTGTTGAAGATGGAGGCGATTTCCGACTTCTCTGGTACATAATCGCCAATCGCCTATGGTGTACATGATCGCCGAAAGTGCGCTTAGTATGTGGTCAAGATGCTAGATCAACCATAGTGGGTTCCAAAAACCACGCGTATCAAGGTGTGGGTTGAGCCTTAGATACGCTGTGCATGCGAAGCTCTATTGCTTGAGCATAAGAAATCGTCCTTAGTGTTGCATGCATGGGCGCACGAGGAGTAGTGCTGATCTATTCTTGGAAATGTGAAGCTACCGACGTCACCAAGCCATGTGGAGGTGATACCTTGGACGTAACATAGTGGGATGAAGAACCTTCAGCAAGGCGTGGCGATGTGTCATCAGTCATCGCCGGGATGAGAGGCACATCAGTCATCGTCGGGATGAGAGGCACATCAGTCATCGCCGGGATGAGAGGCACATCAGTCATCGCCGGTATAAGAGACATCGGTGGATGGTCATCGCGCGACCAAGCATCGGTGGATGGTGGAGGGTCATCGCGCGACCAGGCATCGGTGGATGGTGGAGGGTCATCGCGCGACCAGGCATCGGTGGATGGTGGAGGGTCATCGCGCGACCAGGCATCGGTGGATGGTGGAGGGTCATCGCGCGACCAGGCATCGGTGGATGGTGGATGGTCATCGCGCGACCAGGCATCGGTGGATGGTGGATGGTCATCGCGCGACCAGGCATCAGTGGATCTTGTTTCACACAGATAAGGTAGGACCCAGGCTCCCAACATGAGTGTCTTGCATGCACGACACGTAGTCGGGGAGAGTGCTTCAGAACAGTGGCTCCAGAGAGTTGGTATGGAAAGTGACCCAGAGTTGGTGTACGCAGAGACCCACGTGGCATTACTGTTAGAGGAAATGTACACGCAAGCTTCCCTGCAGAGTGGGTGGTGGCAGCGGCATTCCTGGGAAGGGTGGCTTAAGTTCAAATTTCAGCCTGGATAGGCAAGGTTGGAACGCTGCTTGAGTAGAGAGAAATTGAGTGAGTTGGCTTTAGCTCCCTGTTTCTTCCCTCTCCTTCTCCATACGTTCAGACGTCCTAGCGCACCAGTTGGCTATCGGCGACTACCATAGAGCACCTGGGAGGTTCTCTGCAAGTTCTCCAAACCGGACGCTAAAACAGAGTAAGTCGTTTCGCTCTGTTCTTCGAGTCGATCCTGCACTTGAGAGGGTTGCCTCTGCATAGGCGTTGCATGCAGCTCTCTTGGCTTCAGGAATCGTCTCTGTTAACGTAGAAATGAGTGGTATAGCTAGTTTTGTGACTAAGGCTCCATGGTGCAGGTTAAGGCATCCTTGAATCTCGTTGGGTTGGAGCTCTTAGTGAAGTTTACGCTAGTCCAGGTAAGGGAAGCTAGCTTTATTTTCAAGAAAACCTTAAGCTAGAAGATTTTGATGTTGGGGCGACGTGGTCGCCGGTTTCAAATGTTATTGCATAATCCCCTGTTTTTGGACGTGATCGCCGGTTTTAATGTTGATTTCGAACTCCCCTGTTTTAGTGTCGTTGAAACTGTTTGAGATTGAAATGTGAAATGCATGTGATATTCGAAAATCTGAACCTTGGAATGATTGTTGCTGTGATTGGAATCGTTCATTTAAGTGTTATATGATGTGTTGAATGTTGTGAATGTGGGATCAAGGCATAGTATTTTCAGGAAAGAAAATACCGTGTAAGATTGTGTAGAATGTGCATTGATCGATGATTTCTATAATGAGATATCCTGACTCTCCTGATATAATGGAATCATATAGATGAAGTTATTCAGGCGTTGAGAGTCGATGGAGGTTCATATGTATGGGTAAGTGGTTTGAAAGATAACTACTTGACCTGTTGTATGGATTAACCCTGTCGTACTAGGAGAGTGATGAGATTGAGATTGAGATTATGTTTATGCGCATAGCTGTGGGAACTTTACAGCAATGTAGTATGACAGGTGCAGATCTCTGAGTCTAATCAATGCACGAGTCTTCCGGAAGTAGTGTCAAGTGTCTATGTGTGATGAGTCAGTGGAAGTCTGACGTGAGATAGATGAATATTGAAAGTTGTTGATAGACACTTGATGGATTTTTGTGGAATGATTGACACTTGAGGAGATTGTAAAATGTGTGATTTCTTGAGGGATTTTATGTGGGTGTTTTAAATCTGTTTTTTTTTTTGTTTAAAATACCTAGCTTACCCTGTGTCTTTGTTCTGTGGCTATTTTCTTAAACCTGTGATGATCGTGTATAATTTACACGGGAGCAGATGATGTTGCAGGAAGTAGAGCTCCTCAGTGAGTGGCCGCCAGAAATAGATCGCCTGTTTTTCTTTTTATGTTGTACTTAGGATTTATTTTGAAACACTTGATGGAGATGTATTAAAGCCCCTATAAGAGGGATGTTTCTCTTTGAAGATACAATGTATGGGATTATGTATTTTCATTATATATACATATGTTAATTTTATAAATGAATGTTTTACGCTTATTCTAGTATATCAATATGAAAAGGAATTGAGGGGTGTTACAAGTAATATTAAAAAATTAAAACTAAATTTTGTTTTGATAAAAAACAAAGTTGCCTTAAATCAAGTTGGATTGGATTAAAAATACGTTGTGCAATAAATATAAAATATTTAGTACTTTTTAAATATTATTTAAATTAAAAATACTTTTGTTGTTTTAAAAAAATTAAAATTATGTTCGTGAAGTAGTATAATTTCAACATTACAATATGAAGAAGTTGGATGAGAAAGAGATGACCTTGTTTCTATGTATTGCATAGGCCATATTGCATTGAATTTCAAAAAAAAAAAAATTCAAAAATGTTGAGCTCAAACGACGGTTGATTAACATGGGTAATAACATTCCTTACCTTCCCTCATAGATAATTACGACCTTTTACCATTTAACTAATTTCATTTACTTCTTTATGACACTTATGAAATGAAACAGTCCACTGTACATGCAAAGCTATCAGCTATGCGATCTAAGTTAAAGCAAGCAGTTTCCTGGATAGATTGCATATCGTTAGAGAAATGGGCTCAGGCATACAATGGGAGAAAAAGGTATGGTCATATGACCACAAATCTAGCGGAATGCATTAACTTTGTACTTAAGGGGGCTCGTTCCTTGCCGATTTCTGCTTTGGTTAAGGCAACTTTCGAAAAAACAAATATATGGTTTGTTGAACAAGCCTTCAAAATAGACATAATGTTACGCGCATGTCATTATTATCTAGAAGATATCAAAATATTACTTAAAAAATATCAATAAGATTCGAATATGTGTTTTGTGGAAAGGTTTAATGTAGAAAGTTATGAATTTGATGTCCAAGAATTAGCCACCCCCAACATGGTCGACGACCTCAATCATATTCAGTTAAATTAAATGATTGGTGGTGTGATTGTGGTCACTTCCAAGCTTTTCGACTTCTTTGTCATCACGTTATTGTCGTTTGTTCCTCTTGTCATTTACAAATGACGACATTCACTAATCCAGTTTACAACTTCCACACGATTAGAAAGGCATATCAAGTTGAATTTCATCTGTCTGAAAAGAAGAATATTGGTCTACTTATATTGAGCCAAATTTCATACTTGACCCCCACATGCGACGTAAAGACTCTGAATGACCAATTACAACTCGTTTGCATAAGGAAATGAATCAACCAATTCAGAACAAGCCAAAGAAATGTTCTTACTGTTGCAATGAAGGTCACAACAGAGAAAATTGTCCATTTAAACAGTAGAATCATCCTTTGCAATGTTGTTTTCATCAAATGTTTTAATATCATATTCTTTTAATGACTTATATTCAATAATTTAATTTATTTTAGCATAAATACATGTATATTATTACTTTTACATATTATATAATCTATACTTTCATATATTTTTATATAATCTAAAAATTTATACATAAACCATATCCCATTTTTTTATAAGTTTATTTTTAACTTTAACAATATTTAAAAAATAGTCAATATTTTTAATTTATCACACAAATCATTTTTAACCAAATTTATTAAAAAAAAAATCATTTTAATTCTTCAACTTTATATATGATTTTCTTAAATAAAACAAAAGTATTTTTTTATATTATTTATAAAATAAATTTTTTAACTATATATATTTTTATTTTAAAAAATATTAATTATCATTCATTTTGAAAAAAAATTCAATTAAATTTGTCAATTGAATTGACAACTTCAATTTAGATAAAATACATTAAAATTGTCAACTCAATGTACAATTTCTTCACATTTTATTTAAACTGGAGTTGTCAATCCCGTTAACAATTTTAATTAAAAAAAGTGGTAGGTTAATGAATTTAATTGATGTTGCCTACAACATTAACAATTTTAACTTAGAAATATTCTTTTCTGTAATTTTTTCTATATTTATCCATTTGTGTAATTTTAAAAATAGATTACAACATTTTAGTAAATTTTTCCAAAATTACAATCCTATAAATTATTATTTTATTATAATATATTTTTAATTATTTTAATATAATACTTTATTATAAAAAAGTGACTATAGGTGTCAACAAATAGATATTTTCCTAAGATGAATAGAAAAAATATTAATTTTTTTATTAGATGTCAAAAGGGTGTAGAAATATTGAAAGGTGTACTTGCCAAGAGGTTGGTTTAGAGTGTGATTTAATTCTTTCGGTGTTATTGTCACATAAGAGGGATATATAATAGGTCTAATTTAAATAAGAGTTCACCCACTTTTCTTTTATTCCACTTATCATCTTTAAAGGGGCCATGTGTTCAGATTCTCTTTTTTGCAGGACACAAATTAAAATCCTTCAAACGAGGAGGAAGAAAATTAGCTAGTTGAAATTAAAACCAACCTTAAATTTATCTAAGATGGTTAGTCTTACGAAATTAAGGTAAATAATTATGTGAATGCTGATAATATGTTTGGTTTAGTTTTATGTATCATTTAAAACTCCATCAAAGTTACTATATAGTTTTAAAAATAATCACTGGTAAGGCGACATATAATGTGTTAACGTATCATTCATCTTTTTTCTTTTCTTATAAATATTCTACTTTTTCATATTCTTTCTTTAAAATAATAATATTAGGCTATTCTTATGAACGCAATGTTTTATTTTCTTAGTCTCTTATGAAAATAATTATATTCTTTCAAATTTTAGAAACAATGGTTTGTGTAAATTTTTTTTTTTATTATTATTATTATTATTATTATTATTTTGAAAGCAAGAAACAATTGTTCAGTATAAGAATATTACCTTTTAGCGTTGGTTAAAAACGGATAATCCTAAAGCGTAAGTAGTGTACGCCTTGCCTTGCGTTGACTAAAAAATTCACATTGTGCGGTTGGAAGTAATTGAATTTATGATTTTTGGATATCCTACCACTTTACATTCAAAACAAAATATTAATATTTATAATAAAAGAAAATTAAAAAAAGAAAAATCTTTTTAATAAAAATATAAACATATTAAAATAATTTTCAAAATTAAAAAAACTATAAATTTTTATAAATAATTAAAATATTAATATTTGTTGTGGGTGTAGGTTAAACCATGGATGTCTAAATATATTTTTGTTGAATTTTATGTCTGCTTGTGAAGGTGATAAAAGTAGTGTTGACTAAACAAAATGGATGACCAATATTTAATAGCTAAACCAACGCCAACTAAACGAAATATAAAAATAAATTAAAAGATATACGTCGGTCCAGCTAACATTGAAAAGAAGGCAGTTTCTTTCTGCACCCCTACATTTTTCTTCCTGCACCCCACAATGTAATGGAAAGACAAAAATATCCCTCAATTCAGATTGGGAAATCCGTAAATCTTCTGGATTTCTGAATCCGGTAATCTTCTAGATTGGTGAATCCGGTAATCTTCCAGATCCATCAATCCGTAATAGAAATTAAATTTCCAGATTCAGCAATCCAGAAGTCAACAATTTGCCTTCGAAACATTCACTTCTGGATTGATGAATCCGTAGCACACTCCCGGATCCCGAAATCCGGTAACCTAAAAAATTATAGTTTTTTCAAATAAAAGATGAAGGCCAGTTTTGGAATTTACAAAATTGTGGGGGTGCAGGAAGAAAAACGTAGGGGTGCAGGAAGAAGAAGCCTGAAAAGAAATGGTTTTCAGCAATATTGAGAAACTTACTTATCTCTCATGTGAATGACCATACCCAACTATTAAAATTAAAGAGTAATAAGTTTTTTTTTTTTTATCTCTGGAATAAGTTATATTTGATGCATCCAAAGTCCGTGAAAATTGAATTTGTTTCTCACATGAAGAATATGAAAACTATATTCCATTAGTATGTTTATAGGTCTAATTTCGATTTAATGAATTTGTACCTGTTTCTTTTCAAACTTAATTGTTCCAAAAAGCTTTAAGAATATTTTTTAAATTATTTAAAAATTCCAACATCTGAGATTGCTATAATAAATAAAAATAGTTATAAGTTATTAAATTTTAATGTTAAACAAAGATTATAGTGAAAATTTAAGTATATTAAGTTATATCTTATTAATGGAGGCATGTATCAAACTAGTCACCATTGTAGTAAAATGTGTTGGATCGTCATCTTGTCTAGAAACAATGTAGGCAAACAATGTTTGCATTTGGTTCTTAACTTGTAATGTCCTCCACATTTGGTGAAGTTATATTAGAAGAAGCATAATTCATACCACTTTGCCTTGTTGTGAATCTCTTAAAAATAAGGGTAGGAAAAACTTCATATCACAATTCTCTATCATTCACATAGGTGCTATTTTATGTGTGATCTTCCACATTTCAACTCACCTAATATTCTTATCAGTCTCAATTTTTTATATGTTTAAAAAAAATAATATAAATACAAAAATCACAATATATTATAATTGAGAGCAAAATATAAGTAAAAGAATATTAAATTATCCCTAAACAAACACACAGCATCATGAGTGTTTTATCAAGAGCTCCTAGAAGCCTATGTTGCTCATTGAATGAAGGAATAATAAATGAAATATACCTTTTGGCTAGATCGACAATATGTGGACAAGGAACCTAAATGTTCAAGAGTATTAGTCAAAACAAATTCACAAGTTACTTAATAAAGCTATGCTTTAACTTGAAACCCCAAACAAAATAAAAAAATGTATGTGCAAGATAAATATATGTAACCGAAATTACATTGCTATTTAGTTTCTACTAAGTTAAGGATCACTACTGCAAACAATAAAAAACCAGTAACTCAAATATCGTGGAGTATGAAACAAAGTGACAATATATGAAAAATTATAAACTATTCAAACTAGAGGGTGCTTGTTGAGATTAATTTTACTGCAACATAATTTTAAACTTAAATAGATCAAGCGTAACAATGTTACATTTATGGAAAAGCATTACTCAGTAGCTTCAATCTTTTGTGGCGCTAATAAAATCTAAGATTCATAACATGTTATTATGTAGAAATTAATTGGTGACTCTAACATTGTCTCCCCATCAATCATATATTATTTTCATGTGGCATATCTTTCTACTGTTTTATGTTGAGTCCATCCATTATATAAATAGGTAAATACTGTAAAATATGAGTGAGTATAAACTTCATTTTATAAACTAGTTTTATAAGATTAAATTAGGTTTAAAGTCCACCTCTTAATATAGTATCAAAGTCATTTAGAGTCTATCATAATGAGAATTTGTTGGACTTATTTGGGTACCTACTATCAGGACGTTATCGAACCACTCATAATATATAGTTTTATGCATGAGTTGACTCGACGTGAGATGGTATGTTGCAGATCTCACATCAACTAGAGATAAAGACATCTCATAATATATAAGTGAGTGTAAATCTCATTTTATAAATTGATTTTATAAGATTAAGTTAAACTTAAAGTTTACTTCTTAATACAAAGTGATCATACTTCTTATTTTCATTAAATTTCACTCACTTGATCATTAGCTTATAATATCTAAGTTGTACAATGGCTAAAAGTTGTACAAATTTCCTAAACCATTCAGCAGCAACAATGTCACCACTTTACAATGCCGAATTCACTATTCAATCCTTTGAAAAGTAAAAAAAAAAAAAATACTATTAAAAGGGTACTTCTAAGTCATGTTAATCCAAACTTATTTCACTAAATTAGAATTATTACATAATAAGTAAATAAATAAAATATTGCTTACAAAATATTGCATATATACAAAAGGTCTAACATAATGCAAAGGAAAACATTTTACCTATTTCAATGAGGTAGATCCTAAAAAATAGCTGGAACTCATATATGCCTTTGAAAATAAAAAATAGAGATATCAAACCAGCAATCCCAATATAGATATACATATAACATTTTATAACACGTGTTAGAATAGTATAGAAAAGGACATATTGATGCTTGTTTCTTCTCTTATATGCTTAAAAAAAAAACTACAAAGACAAACCCTAATATGCTGCCAATTTCTTGCCTCTGTCATAACTGAAAAATCAAAAGCATAAAGTAATGAACAATAATGCACATCATCATTATCATAAGGATTTTATAGACTATGATTCTCACATACAATTAAGAAAGAAATAGGCACTTACCTTGATCCATGAGTGATCATACTTGAGCAGTTACTTTATCTCCTCCTTTATCCCAATCTATCTCTTAGCAATCTCGTTCTTATCACACACTTTCTTGATGGCTAATAGTGAGACAACTATTATTTGCAGAGACAGAACCCTATTGCTATTATTTCCTAATCTCCATCAGATGAAGATTTTCATTAGGTATCATCAGATATATATTTCTCATGTTAACCAATGGACCTTTAATTCTATTATTATTATTAAATCACATACGAGCCCAAAGCCCAAACTCAATATCATGTGAGTCACATTATAGAAATTAATTTACATAATTTCTTACAATACACAAAATTCAAATACATTATTAAAGAATAAACAACACATAGTAACAAACATGCACATGAGGGATGAAAACCACAACATTCGTCCTACAACTATACTACATTCTTCTTTTCAAACTTCCCAGGAAGTCACGATGAGTATGAGATGATCAACATTTTCCAGCAGTGGACAAGGGTGAAGGAAGTGTTCATTTCACGTAGACTTAATAAGTGGGGAAGAAGATTCAAATCTGTGAGGTTTTTTGTGGTGGAAAACGCAGTTAGGCTTGAGAAGGAGCTGGATCAAATCTATATTGGTAACATGAAACTCTACGTTAACATTCCAAGATACAAGAGAGTTGGGTTTGAACAAAAGGAAGGCACATCTAGAGAGGAAAGCAAACAATCTGTTCATGAACTAGTAAAGTTTAAAAGTGAGGAGGTTTGGAAGGAAAAAAAGGGAAAGAGGTGCAGAGGTCTCATAATGCGAAGCAATCATACGCAGATGCAGTGAGAAAAACTTCGCAAGGTTATTGGAAAGGTCCCATTGTAGAAACCAAGTCACCAGTTCTACCTTGGATGGCAAATAGTGCAGTTGGCCGAATGTCCCCAAACCTTAACTATGCTCAGTTGTTCGAAGAATTTATTAAAGGGGGTACGAATATGATTAGAGTGAGGTATATGGGAGATAATCTGGTCCTCTTAACTCCCAGGGAAGGAGAACGGATGGAAGATCTTATTAAGCTAAACAAAGACTGGTTTGAGAGTGTTTTTGAGGTTATTGATCCATGGACATAATCCTTTGTAGCCGGTCACAAAATTGTGCTGGTCAGATGCTATGGTGTACCCATTTCATTGTGGAATAAGGATTGCTTATCAAAGGTGGTTAGGGAAGTGGCCTCTCTGGTAGATATTGATGAAGCTACGACATCATGGGACAACCTTGAGTATGCTCGAATCCAGGTGCATTTGCTTAAGTCAGGTGATGCTCGGTTGTTAAAAGGGTTTCTGATTAATGGGTAAGTTTAAACATCAACATTGTTGAGGAGATACCCAATCAAGGGGGAGGAATGTGTAAATGCACCTATAATCACTATGTCTCATCTGATAGTGTTTCGTCGTTGGAATCCTGTTGAAGAAATGATCTTTTCTCGACGAGGAGTAGTGACGCCAGGGGTGGGAATGTCGATGGGGTGCTACGACGACCAAAGGAGCCTAAGGGGAAGGGAAATGAACGGTCGACGCTATAGACAAAATGGATGCAATTGGAGGAATGTTCTGAGTGTAAAAAGGGGTATTAGCGGAAAGGTGGCGACTCTTACTTTAATAAGGCAAAGTGTACGCAGATGGATTCTGATGGTGGGGCAGCCTTATCTGTCTCACAACAGGTCAATTCTGCATGTCTTTTAATTCAAAGTGCCCTTAATAACCTAGTTGAAGTTGTAGAGACGTCCAGTGCAAACAGTGCTATGCCCAAAACAGGCGAGGCCCAATCTTGCAGTAGTGGATCCCAAACCCAAGTGAGGGGCGCTGGAGGAAAGTTAGTGAGCCTAGAGCACATAAAGGTAGAGGGCAACGACATGGAGGGTGCGAGTGGGGTTTCTTTGGGCATTGCACAGATGTCGAAGACGGGAAGGATGACGGCGGCGCAAATCAACTTCGTTGAACTCTAATGAGCAACGAGATCATCGTCTAGATGAGAGGGTCCCCAAACCAGCTTAATCAATCGTCGTGAAGAGCAGATGTGTGATTTAGAGGGAGTTAGGGGCAGTGCAGGGTCGGAGAAGAGTCTTTTTTAGATGGGGAAGAAGTAGCAATCGCGGAGGATGGTTTCAAAATGCCTATGAGGGTCCACAGGCTACGAGCTCTATGGGAGTTGGGGGAGTCAAATGTGCAGCTATGGTGGAGGTCCAAAGGGGGAGTAGGGTCCCTTCACTACGGGAATAGCTCGTCATCTTGGTTAAGCATAAGCTATAATGCGGTTTCTAACAGTGATATCATTGAATGTAATAATCGACTAAGGAATGATGAGAAAGTAGTCAAATCAGTTAGGCTTTGGGACTTAGGGTAAATAGTTGGGAATGACATGCTTAGGGGATGAAGGGGTGATGATCAGAGAATTAGAATGTATAGAAGATAGTGATAATGAAGTTATGAAGAAGCACAAGGAGGGCATCACAAATGGTGTTTTATGATAATCATCAACTTGAATATCAGAGGTGTAGAGGGGGACTAAAACTAGTTATATTAAAAAAATTATTGCTATGGAGGGAGCATAATTCTTGTGCTTGCAAGAGACAAAAACTATTGTGTTTTCAAACACCAAATGCTTTTCGTTGTAGGGGGATTCTAATGTTGGATGGGTACATAATGAAGGTGTAAATGGGGTAAGGAGTACTTTATCTACGTGGCACAAAAAAGCTTTTCGCTATGAAAAGCATGTGGTTAGAGGAGGTTTCATTGCTATTGTTGGGCAACATCTCAAATCAAATACTAGTTGTGTTGTGATTAATGTGTATGCAGCTTACAACTTAAATGACAAGGTTGCTTTGTGGGAGGCTCTGACGAACTTTAAAAGTACACATCAAAATTTGGGTTGGTGCTTTTTTGGCGACTTCAATGCTATTAGAAGTGAAGATGAAAAGAGAAGGGTTAGAGGTAAAGGAAGTGGTAGCCAAAAGAATGAGATTAATGGTTTCAACAATTTCATTGAAAAAAACTATCTGGTGGACTTACCAATCTTAGGCAAGAAGTACACTTGGTACAAAACAAACGGTTCAACTAAAAGCAGATTAAATAGAATTTTTATCGCCGAAGAGTGGCTTTAAATATGGCCAATGTGCAAGCAATATGTTCAATCGAGAGTGGTATTAGACCATTGTGCTATAGTGGTAAAGTCATGGGTCAAAGATTGGGGGCCAAAGCCATTGAGGTCCATTGATGCGTGGCATATGGAGCCTAGGTTCAAGGACTTGGTGAAGGCAAAATGGAATTCCTACTCTGTGTAAGGCAATAGTATATCCAAATACAAAGACAAGTTGAAGATTCTAAGGGCTGACCTTAAAGAGTGGAATCGGGATGTGTTTGGGAGTTTGTACATGAATAAGAAAAGGATTCTAAAGGAAATTGAGGAGCTAGACGTCCAGGATAATAACAACAACCTTGAGGTTAATGCTAACCTGAGAAGAATGGAGATAATAAGTCAATTGAGGGTGATTGATAAAAAGCTTGAAATTTTCTTCAGGCAAAAAGCTCGAGCAAACTGGTTTAAGCATGGAGATACCAACTCAAGATACTATCGTTCTGTGATTAGGTGGAGAAGACTTAGAAATGAGGTCAAAGGGGTTGAGGTTGATAATCAATGGAGTAAGGAACTGGATGTTGTCCGTAGGGAAGCCAAGAAATTGTTTGAAAATAGGTTTATGGACACACATGATTTTGGAGTTAGTCTTGGTTATGTGGAGTTCAAATCACTACTTGAGGATGTTAGCTCAAGATTGGTATATGAGATTACAGAGGATGAACTGAAGGAAGCGGTTTGGCAATGTGAAGGTTCAAAGAGTCCAGGTCCAGACGACTTTAACTTTAATTTCATCAAGAATAGCTGGGATACCGTTAAGCACGACATTATGGATGCAATGAATTTTTTTTTCAGGAAACAGGGTACATCTCGAAGGGGTGTAATGCCTCCTTTATTGCATTAGTTCCTAAAGTGAGTGACCTCACAAAACTTTAGTAGTTTAGACCGATCTCCCTTGTAAGTCCTTTATACAAAATCATAACTAAGGTGTTATCCTGTCGTATTAAGGATGTGCTCCCTATGGTTATTGATGAAAGTCAATCAACTTTCTTGAAGGATAGAGGTATATTAGACAACATTCTAATGACCAACGAGGTGGTTGATGAGACGAGGGGAAATCAAAGGAGTGAGTTGTGCTTGAAGGTGGATATGAAAAGGCATACGATTCGGTTAGGTGGAACTTCTTATTCGATATGCTACACAGGATGAGCTTTTACAACAAATGGATAAGGTGGGTCAGAGGTTGTCTGGAGTCTGCATTAGTGTCAGTTTTGATTAATGGAAGTTCCATGGAAAAATTTAAACCATCTAGGGGGTTGAGGCAAGGAGACCCCTTGGCCTTGTTTCTCTTTCTTGTTGTAGTTGAAGGACTGGTTGGACTAGTCAGACAAGCTTTAAAGGATAATAAGCTCAAAGGTGTGAAGGTAGGGAGGAATCGAATTGAATCATGTATGTTACAATTCGCTGAAGATACTCTTTTTATGTGTGAAGACTCATACTCTAATATCTTCACAATTAAAGCAATCCTAAGGTGTTATGAGCTTGTTTCTGGTATGAAAATCAACTTCTACAAATCAAAGTTTGATGCAACCCAAGTAGCTATGAAGATGACCAAGGAAGCAAAAGACAAAGCACATGGGGAGTAGTCATCTAAGCAAACAATTCAAGGTCCCACCAAGGATCACATGGACCCCACTAAAGGAGCAAGGCATAAACTAGCACACCAACTATTCTTCCTTTTGGTCTTCTTATAAAATAAAAATATGTTGTAAATAATTTGGGCTCACTTTAGGGGTCCAAATAGCAAAATAGGTTATAGTAGGTTCATATAGCATAAAAGGGAGTGTACTTAGCGAAATGGGCTTGCACAAGCCCACTTTTTCAAGACAAGGCACCTAGAATTAGGGTTTTTGACCTAGTTTCTAGAAGGAGTGCCTAAAGGTGTGATTTTGACCTTAGTTAACCCTCTTAGGCCGCCCCTCCCTCTCTTCCCATCCTACCATTGCCTTTCTTGGCCACCAAGGCACCCATTCCTATAAATAAAGTGCCTTACTCCATGTATTTTACAAGTTGAAAATTAAGTAAAGAAACTTTACATAATTTGTGTGAGCTCTGAGTGAGGTGTTGTTCCTCTGCATTTGGTCTTATCTTGAGGACTGTGAGACTTTCAAGTGATGGTCCTTCACTTATCTTGGTGGCTACCACACCCCAAGTGGTGTGAACCATTCTCACCACCACTCCATAAGTCTTCCTTTCATCTCATTTCCATTTCCGTATCCATTTTATTTCTTGTCTTAGCTTCTCTTCCTTGTTTTCGGTTTTGCTCTTAATTGTGTGCTTTGGGTCATCATTTGGTTCAGCTATGTCCACAATTGATGCTACCTCAGCTTTCCTTTTCCGCTTGCATTCATCTATCACCATAATCCTATTTTATCTTTGCCTCTGTGAAGTGAACCTTCACACTTACTTAACCACTTGGTTAAGTTCGTGTCCAGTGGGAATCTTCCTTAGGTCTCACCTCTAATTGTTAAAATCCAATTCCTAAGTAAAGTGTCACCATAAAATGGAACCATCTAAAAATCAACTCACATCAAAGTTGGTAGGAATAAATGTTGAAAGGAACTCCCTTGATTTCTATGCAAAAACTTCAAACTGTACTCTCATGTAAATACCTTTTAAGTATTTGGGGATAGAAGTAGGAGGTAACCCAAGGAAGAAGCAGTTTTGGGAGCCAATTGTGAATAAAATAAGTGCTAGACTTAGTGTTTGGAAAGGGAGATTTTTATCTTTGCCAGGAAGAATATGCTTGCTCAAATCGGTTTTCACTACCATACCACTCTTCTACTTATCCTTCTTTAAAGCTCCGACATCGGTGTGTAACAAAATCATTAGTATCCAAAGGAGATTCCTCTGGGCATGGGAAAGAGATCAAAGATCTATATCTTGGGTTAGTTGGGAGAATGTATGCAAGCCCTTGGAGGAAGGTGGGTTGGGGATTAAAAAATTAAAAAGTTTAATATTGCTCTTTTAGCAAAATGGAAATGATGGTTGATGAGTGATGAAAAAGGGAAGTGGAAAGATATTCTTGTATCAAAATATGATTCTGGAATAGGTAGAAGACAATCCCATCTGAAACTCCAATCCTGGTGGTGGAAAGACTTATCTATAGCTTGTGGGGAGGGAGAAAAAGAAGGATGGTTCCAAGAAGCTGTAGCATGGAAAGTTGGATTCGGGGACAAAGCTAGATTTTGGGAGGATGCCTAGGCTGGTTACAATAAACTTATGTCATTTTACCCTAGGCTATTTTCTTTATCTCTGGATCAAGACTCGACGGTGGGCGAGGTAGGTACATGGGATGATTCGGGTTGGCAGTGACGGTTAAGGTGAAGGAGGGTTAGGTTTGAATGGGAATATGTACAAGAAGAAGATATGCTAAGGTACTTAACTAGGGTTGTTTTGAATAAGGAGATCAAGGACTATCTTGTATGGGGAGGGATTCCACAGGGGTCTTCTCTGTGAAATCAGCCTATGCATGTCTGGCTAATCAAGTCACCAGTCTCTCGTATAGCTTTTTTAACCTGTTGTGGTAGGCAAAAGCATTGTCTAATGTCTTAACAACTGCTTGGAGGATTTTGTTGGATAGAATTTCAACACGAACTAGCCTAATTAGGAGAGGTGTGGTAGTTAACTCTTCTTTATGTGCGCTTTGCCAAGCTTTTGAAGAATCTACCCAACATCTACTCCTAGAATGCACCATTGCACAGCGAGTGTGGTCTCTATGTTTCAGATGGATAGGTATACTATCTGTTCAACATAAGGACCTCAAGTGTCACTTTGAGAACTTTTACTTAATATATATGACCATCAAGCAGAATCAGGTTTGGAGAGGTACTTGGGCAGCTGTAGTATGGGGTATTTGGGAACAGAGAAATAAAGCAAAGAGTACTTAGTGCCGAAGAAATCTTCCACTCGACTCAACTCAACTCGTGGTTATGGCTGAAACATAGGGTAAGTCACTTTAATTATGCTTTTTCGGATTGGCACCTGAACCCGAGCCAATGTATTCAAAGCTATTGCTAAATCGAAACCAGAAACGGGGAAGTGAAGTTGTAGATAAGCTCTCTGCGTTTTGGAGTTATGTATTAGCACCACGCAGCTGCATTCTGGTTTAATAGTTGCTGGTACCTGTGGCAAGTCAGTGCCTTCTGTCATCAGGTGCAGAGAGTCTCTGCTTGGAAACCATGTTTTGCTTAAGAGAGGATTATTGCAAGCTTGATTCCAGTCATGAGGTTTTGGTCTAATACTAGCAAAGCTGGATAGGGTGGGGGCAGGAAAATGGCAGAGGAGTTCTTTGACGTTAGAGCATCACAACTCCTTTTTTATGCAGACGCAGGTGTGGATGCAGTTTTCTGTAGAGGGATGAATGTAGTTGCGACATTTAAATCAGTATAGAGAAGGATTGGAAGGTTCCTGGTAGCTGCTGTAGTTGCCTTTGACAATCTTTGGGAATTATGCAGCAATTGAAGCACAATTTTCTAAGGAACATAGGTGCTCATGCTGTCATCCACAAGGGTCTACAAGTACTCAAGAATGCGGACCACCAAAGGGAGGGAGGACGCAACTAATGGTTTCTCTGTTGTTCATTGCATAATTATGCAGCCTCACTAGAATATGCAGTTATTCTTATGCTTTTTTTGCAACAAAGGCCAAATCCTTGCCAATTTTGCTAATGCTGTCATGCTTATTGGTGTTGCTGTCAAGGCACCAAAGTTTCTATGCAGACTGGGAAGTTTAGAAGCTAAAGAGAATCCTCTAAAGTGGTGGTAAAGCAGTAGGGACTAAGGAAGAATCACAATCTTTATGTCAAAGCTAGCATACAATTGGTCTCACAAATATAGCAGCTTCAATGAAAGTTGCAAAAGTATCTTCGGGTACTATCTGATAACAGGTTTGAAGATGCTAGCATGGCAACTAGGCAAACTTTTCCACAACTGAGCTCTCTTACCATATAACTCTGCCGTAAGTACCCCTGGAACAACACCAAAATTCTCTGCCAACGGGGCTCTAGTTGGTCCAATACTCAGCCTGGGAGAAATTTGAAGCATAGATAAGGTATAAGGAAGTTGTCTTCATAGTCAATGCAAAGTTTGGAACTGGAACAACAATGAGTAAGGAGTAAAAAGGCATTTTCTTTGCCATAGTCCTTTGGTGTCCTGCTCTAAATAACCATCTTCTTGAACTGAGTAGTATAAACTTTGTTGCAGTTGCTGCACTTTAAAGCTGCATAATCGGTTCATAGTTTGGCTTTAAAGGAAAATCTCTTTTTCAATGCTTCTTAGATTGGAATTGGCTGTTAGGCCTAATTTGAATTTTTTTTTAAAAGGGTTTAGACACCTTTAAGTGTCTTGTTTAATTATATCAATTCATTGTTGATAAAAAAAAACCAGCACATAGTAAATATGCAATTCAACTTACACACACATGATAGTGTATTCAAAACAAGTTAAAATCGATCTTATTTTGTTAGTACTACCAATAGTATATTCAACTTATACATGATCTCAATTAATCGTCTTGGACTGTCTAACGAGTTTTTCTTTTATGCATTTGAAGACAGCTAAATGAACAGAAAAAATGTATGGTTTCATATGCATAGGCCATGCTTAAATAAATGAGATGGGCTTGCTATATCATTTATTTCTCTAAGCAAGATAATTGAGGAAATAGTGAACACATGGAACCTATTTTCCCCTTTCTTTACAAGTATGGGATGGATGGTGTCTTAACCAAAGTTCCAAAGAAAATAGAGTGAATAACCAGAATAATGGAGTCTTGCTTAAACCTAGTGAAGAAATTTAATTGCTTAAATCTAGAAAAGAACCATGATGGGATAAAGATATCACAACATGTCACTATGTGCTAGGATTCAACTGTAGGAGTCAATCTTGTAACTCGTACGGATGACACTAACCATATAGTTTTTGTATAAAGTATAAAATAATAGAAGAGCTGAAATAGGGAAAGTGCTACTTATTATTTTTTTTGTGTCTCTTTGGCAGGACCACCATCATGTATCAAAAAAGTTATAATAATGCATATGCATTTCAGAATTACTCACAGTACCTGATTCAAGAAGGCAACCAGTCAAATCGCATATATCCCTGCATCAAATATAAATTAATGAAGCTAATTAATACCTCTTTTAGGGACGTGATCGAAAACATATTGCAACAACAATAAAAATATCAAATCCCTATTTCCTATCACAACACCGCAAACAATAAAGAATTGACGGAAGCAAAATCGACACTAAAATCAGAAAGGTTGAAACTTTTCCTTTGTGAAAATGTTGTTACCACACGAATCACACAACTTCAAAGAAAAAAAATGATATTGGATTGAAAGCTATAAGATCCATTATAAGGGTATTTAGACCACTTGATTAAATGACTACATTTATAAGAATATGTTTTTGTTTTTGTGAGTATTGGACAAAACTTTTTTGACATGAAGTTTCAGCACACTTTTCATGGGAATTATATAGGTTAGGATAGGGCAAACATCTATGTATTTTCTCTTGCTTTTTCTTTTTATCTTAACATTGTCTTTATTTTATCCTCTCTTTTGGTTCATTTTCAGTCTTCTTTTCCTTGACTTTTTTGGTGTTCTTCCCCATCCCTGTCATACTTTGTAACAAAAGATAAAGATGTCGACGAGTTCTTACCCCAAGAGTAAAGTGCTTAGTTATTGCTAAGGTTGTGAAGGTGAGGGTTGAATATGAAGGGTTTGGAAATCAAGAACGAGAGAAGTGACGGTGAGGGTTTCAAAATTGGGAACTAAGAGTAATGATACTGAGTGTTTCAAAATAAGGAACAAGAGAAGTGATAGTGAGGGTTTAGAAATTAGGAACCAGAGAAGTGACTGACTTTTTTTCTTTTAGGTTTGGATATGGAGACTTTGGAAATGAGATAAGAGAATGAGATTTTTATTGGTTTGGAAAGAGAGTTTTTCTCGAGAAATGAAAATTTTTGGTTTTTGGAAGTCAAAAACAAGAATGAGATGGAGGGAATGAGTAGGAGAACAAAATTATAATGATATTTTGAATAGAAAATGTGACATTTATGAATGTGTCCTATTATATACAATATGAATGTGTCGTATTATACAAATAATTATGATTGTTTTTTATAATTGTCATACTAGAACAACTATCACATACACAATTTTTTATAATGTGGGTTGAATTGGTACTTTAATATGTTAAAATATTTATAATTGAGGTCTTTAAAGATTGAAGTGAACATTTTAACTAATTGATTTATTGAATTAATTGGTTAAAATGACTTAAGATTTTCAAAATAAATTCAAAAAAAGATTTTTCTATACTAAAACTTGTTTTTAGAAAATTAAAATTCTTAAGTTTTCAAAAGGATGTTGTTTTAATAGATTGAAAACTTGAATTAGTCTATTTTTTTCACTTTAAATGAAATCAACAAATTCAAATGAAGTTTTAATCGGTTAAAATTTATAGTTTTAATTTTAAGTAAAATTGTACTTGTAGTATAAAAATCAAATTTTCAGAACTTTGATTGTTTACAAAAAGGGATAGATTTTGAATCCTTATGAGAACAAGAAACAATTATAAATTGAGCTTTTTGAATCTTGGAAAAAATCTTTGTGTTCTTGAATCTTTTTTGTGTTGGTCAAGATACTTTTCTGAGTTTTTCCAAAACTTGGATGATTCTACAGTAAAACTTAGATGTTTTTTTTCCTAATTTTGAATTTTTCTTGTTCTATTGTGAGAAATTAGATAGGGTTTCTAATTTCGGTTCATTGTATCGTGTGACTAAAGAACACTCTTTTAGGATTCAAGAGGTGTGTTATGGGTTGTCTTGTATTGTAAAATTTTGTGATTTAATGGAATCTCAACTAGTGTGGTTGAAAAACTGGATGTAGCTCTTGAGGAATGATGAATCAATATAAAACTTGTTGTGTGATCTTCCTTCTATCTCTATTTAAAGTTCTGCACAATGATGTTGATTTTATTCTTGAGTTCTTGCAAATTTAACTTGTTGATATCTTGACATAATAAAATTTAATTGATTGATTATGCGAATTTCTGTTAATCAATTGAAATTTTAATCAGTTAATTTTTCATCTGCAAATATTTTAATCAGTTGATTTCTTAAGAACTTCATTCTAAATCAGTTTTTCGATAAAATTTGTGAAAGTTCAATTCACCCCCCTCTTGAACTTAGCGTATCTTTTCAATAATTGGTATGTAGAGTAAGTTCTTGAAATTTATTCAAGTTTTGGTTTTTACTTTTCAAAATGGATGAGAATAAATTGCCTTTTGCTGGGACTGTCTACTAATAGACCACCTATGAATGGAGAACTGAATTATCAATTCTAGAAAGGTAATGAAGATCTTTATATAATCAATTGATCGAGATATTTGGGATGTGATTGTTAATGGTCCTTTTGTGCCTAAGCATGTCATAGATAATGAACTTGTTGAAAAACCATGGGCTGACAAGTCTCAAACCAAAAATAAAGAGTCAGAAAACACACTTTTGTACGGGTATGAATTCTTTAGAATTAATTTAACACAAAGAGACAATGGTTTACACATATTATAAACGATCTCATTGGTCTTGGGAAGACCTTTCATAAGGAAAAGTTGAACATCAAGATCTTATAAGGAAAAGTTAAACATCAAAGTCTTGAAATGTTTGGAGATAAATAGATTAAAAGAGAATAAATTATTAGAGTACTTAATAGAATAAAATAAAATAAAATAATACTTATTAGATTTGATTCATTCACTTATTTGATCTATTTTAAATAATTTCTTATTTCTTATGCATGAAAAACATTTATATCCTTTAAAAGTATAATAGAAATGTTTATACACTAAAATATCTTTGAAAAATAAACTAAGTCAAGCACATAAAACATGTTTTGAGTAATTCTCTATGCATCACCTTATTTTGGTACCAAAAATACCAAGAAGCAAAATCATTTGTCAAAATCTAATAAACGGTATCAAGCTTCAACTAAAGAAAACAAAGAGACCCAAACGCACCTACATTATTATTCATATTTTTATTTTATTTACATCATACACATAAGACATTGACCTTAAACTGGTGTTGTCATGCCTACACTTATTTATTTTCTTCTTTGCGAAATTACATTACTATAGAAACAAAAAAAGGGGAAAAAAAAAACTTATGATGACAACAGAAAAGAAAACGAAGTGAAATACCATTAATTCAAGACACCAAGAAATCCACATGATCGATGTCAAGGTTCATATCCAAATGAGTGTAGTTCAGGTTGAAGATGAAGTGGTACTTTCTTGAAGACAGTGAGTCCCCATATCTCACTCATGTCTACATCTTGCATTGGTTTACCAGTGTCAGGAATCTTCCAATCAAACCAGTAGAGGAGATTAGCAAGCATATACTCAGTGGAAGCAAGTGCAAATGAAATTCCAATACACCCTCTTCTCCCAGAACCAAAGGGAATAAACTGCAAATCATTTCCTTTAAAATCTACTTCTGACTGATCTTCAAATCTCTCGGGAAGGAACTCTTCGGGCCTGCTCCAAATTTCAGGGTCCCTCTGAATCGCCCATGCATTCACATACACTCTTGTTTTGGATGGAATATCAAAGCCTTTCACTTTTACATCAGATAAAGTTTCTCGGGGTGTCAAAAGAGGAGCAGGTGGATATAATCTCAGAGTTTCTTTTACTACACATTTCATATAACTCATTTGATTTAAATCATCTTCATCCACTTTTAATTTATACCCAACAACTCTTCTTACTTCTTCTTGAGCTCTCTTCATGGCATTAGGATTCTTCAAGAGCGCCGCAAATACCCATTCCAAAAGTGTTGAAGTAGTGTCACTTCCTCCAGCAAATATGTCCTAAAATTATGAAAATTGAAACATCCCTTAAGAAGAGTTGTTTATGGATTCTTAAACATAAATTTTAAGCATATTATATTTTACTGTTAGAGCAATTATTTATAAGAATTGATGGTGGGTGGGTGAATTAGTATAAAATATCCATTAAGGATTGTATCATTAAAAAGAGAAAATTTTGAAATATTTTAATCTTAGGTGACGTGATTGCATCATTTGAAGATGCTCTATGCTACCTTTTGTGAGCATGTCAGAGCAGAAAAGAAGCATATGTAGCATAAGTATTGCCTTGACGTCATCATGTGTAAGCTGAAAATCATGCTTTCCTGCACCATCTTGAATTTGAATGAGTGTCTCGAGGAAGTCTTTGTTATGAGGTTGGTAACCGTCGCTCTTCACTATTCTCTTGCGTTCAGCAATTAACTGATCAAAGAAAGAATCTAATGCCCTGAAAGTGGCCTTAAATTCTGGTATTTGGCCAGTAATAACGTCAATCCAACCTAACAAAGGAAAGAAATCTCCCACACTGAAAGTGGCTAAGTGTTTCATCATCTTCCTTCCTAGCTCTCCAAAGCTGATTCCACCTTCTGGGTTATCATACTTTCTTCCAAGAACACATCTAGATATTATGTTGTTCGAGGTTTGAATAAGAATCTCACTCAGGTTCACGCAAGAAGACCCTTTACTTGCGCTGCATGCTTCACGTATGGCACCAAGCATCCCTGAAACTTCTTCTCAAATGGACTGAAAGGATCGCACTCTTTTTATGCTTAGAAGATCAAGAACACATATCTTCCTTTTCTGTCTCCACTCTTCTCCGTAGGGTGAAAAAGCCACGTCCGTGCACCCATAAATGATGATTTTCATGGCTGTGGTCTGAGGCTTATTGGAGAAAGCGACATCGTGGGTTTTGTATACTTCTTTGGCCAAATCAACTGATGAAACCACAAGAGTTGGAGTTTGGCCTAATTGCAGCAGCAAGAGAGGGCCGTACTTGCGAGAGAGTGCTTGGAAGGAGCGGTGTGGGAGAGTGCCTAGTTGATGAAGGTTTCCAATTATGGGTAGTTTTGGTGGGGAAGGAGGCAAATTGAACTTGTTCTTTCTTCTTCTGTTACTAAGCACAAAAAGGAGGCTTAAGAAGAAGAACAAAATGGCTATGTAAGGGGTTGGTAATTGCTCTAAAAGTGAGGATGATGGTTGAACTTGAAGAGCCATGTTTTCTAGAGTCACTTGGATTTTAGTAAGGTAGGTGTGTATGCATCCTCCATAACCAGGGTTCAGAATTTATAGAATTTCATTAATGAATAGCATGGAGAAATGTATCATAACAAAAACACGCATAAAAATAAACGTAATCCTTTCCAATAAAATAATATGGAACCAACGTGGGCTGCAGAAATTTGTGTCCTCATATACAGTTTTATTTTTAAAATTATTTTTATTTAATTATACATGCACAAACAGTTTTACATTTAGTCCCTATGTTTAAAAATTACTCGTATTAATCTGCTTATAGACATTTAAATCTGTTTTAATATCTGCTTTCAGATAATTACTAATTTTATCTTTTATTATACTTCCTCTTCGGTCATTTGTATAAAAACAAATGGTTAATTTTTAAGTAATAATGTTATAAATTTTAAATTTTATATTCAAATTGCCCTAAAATTAATTAGTGGCTATTTTAGTTACACTACAAGTAATTCATGGGGAATATTTTTTTTCATATGTGGTGACTAATAATGTATCTTCATAATTACATGGATATTAAGGAAGTATTCCGTCTATAGATTTTGCAACAAATTCAAGGTGTGAAGGAAAATTAATACATGTTTTTCCTTTTTAATCACTAAAAAGAATTTATAAATAATAGACTAAAATGGAGACTCTAACTATTCATCAAAACTGTTCATCAATATATAATATATTTGCATAAGGCATAACTATCACACCTACAATTGTGCATTTAGTACAATATATTTTTCAAAAAATAACATCTCATTTTGTACTGAAGTAATAATCATTAAGTTGCATGCCAGAAGTCAAAAGGCCGATAGGGTGTGAGGACAATAAAGTCTCGGTCTATCAAACACCATATCTATGGATCACAATATTTTAATTATAAAATAGGAAAATGTAAAATAATGATCAACCTTAATATTGTACCAAAGTCTAAAGATTAAGTCCAAAATATTAAGAATGAACTCAACAAATATAAAATACAAAAAGTAAAAGCTCAATAAGATTTATAAAATCCAATAAAAAGCAATATAAATAGAAGATTTGATTAACAGGTAAGTAAAATGTTTATTTTAGAGATTATCACTTAATTTAAATGATGCTGACTTTATCATCGGAGTACCTTGCAAGTATACCCACCTGTCTGAGAGAGTGTAGACCAACCTGTCTGAAAGAACTGAGACCAACCTACTTGAGAGAGTTGAGACTAACTTGTCTGAGAGAGTCAAGACCTACCTGAACTAACATTCACCTGTCCAAGATAACAAAGATCCACATGTTAGAAGAAAATGAAAGGTTGTGAAGGAGGGAGGACGAGAAGTGTTGAAGTTACAATTATTTTCTCTTATGGAAAGCCTTGTAAGAACCTTTTGGCACCCACCATGGGGCTCAAGGTAACTTAACTAAAATCAAAGAAGAATGACAACTAGAAAAGGAGGTCAATTAGGAGGAACGGAGAACAATTAAGAAGAAGCGGTGTCGGTGGCTATGCTGAGGAAGTTACATGAGGAGTTTGAAACTTTAAAAAAGAAAAACGAAGAAGAGATGAATATGTTGAGGGCCAAAAATGTATATATGAATGAAAATTAAAAAAATAAAGAAACAGTTCCCATTACAACTTCCTTGGAAATTGTTGAACCGGGAAGGCGTGTTCATCAAAGTACATATAATGAAGAAAGTTTTGAAACAACACATAGAAGGCAACAAGAAACATCAAACACATTTTGGGGCATCTATGAGAAAACATCCATTCTCAGAAGCAATTGTGGAAACCTCATTACTCGATTGGAAGAATCCCACAATGGATAAATAGGATGGAAACACTGATCATGATGAGCATATAGCAATTCATACAATACAAGTTAGTTTGTATACATGGACTGATGTTGTTCTTTGTCGATCTTTTTGACAACACTAAAATGAGCAGCGTTAAGCTGGTTTAGACATCTGCCGCCATTATCCATTGATTGTTTTGATACTTTGGTTGAGAAGTTTGGAGCACAATTTGCTACAAGTCGTCAACATCAATTAACTTTAATTGCTTTAGTTAACATACGACAAGAAAGGGGAGGAGTCACTTAGATTGTTCATGGAACATTTTGGGAAGGTGTCATTAAGCATACATAACCCAAGCCTTGAAGTAATGATGCATCATATGATCACTGCACTAAGGTCGGTGCCATTTGTTGATAGCCTTTGTAGAAAGCCAGCCGCTAATTTAGACGAGTTGAGACAAAGGGTTGCAAAATTTATATAAATGGATAAGTAAAGGGATTTTAGAAATAAAGTAAGAGCAAATGTTGGAGTTGAAAAGAAAAAAAATGAGAGAGAGAAAGATCAACAATACAAAAGAGTGAGAGAAGTACCTCATAAACCAAGATTCACACAGTATACATCGCTTAGCACTAATAAAACTTGAATACTATAAGAGACACTCACGATATAATTAATACCTGCACCAAGGAAGGTTCGAACACCAAAATGAGTTTATCACAGTACACATTGTCAGTATCACAGAAATCATGACCATTATACAGAAGAATGTGTAGCCCTATAAGACTGAATAGAGGAGTTTATCCATGCTGGGTAGCTAAAACGCTATATACGAGGAGATGGAGGAATGCCAAGAAGAGGGAGAAGCCCAAAATAGAAGGAGAGTAGGTATGGAGATAGAAAAGAAGAGAAGTATAATGATAAAAGAGATGAGAGATGAGAGATGAGAGGAAAAGGTGGAAAAAAGATAAGTCAAAGGACTCGTCAAAGTCCTCAAAGGAGGAGAAGCCGAGAGAGAGGTATTGGAAGACCTATAAGAGGATTTATCAAACGATACCAAGAGGATTTGTTGGAGGAGGGGTATCTTCGTCTGCTAGAAAGAAACATCTGAGATTGGCTTGAACAGTGCATTCAGTGTTTCGAAGAAGAAGCATGCCATCCATAACATTTAGTGACAAAGACTTTCAACTGATAGATCCTGATAAGGATGATCCAATGGTGATGAATGTAGAAGTGGTAGAGTTCGTAGTTATGAAAACTTTGGTAGATCAAGAAAGTTCAATTGACATTTTGTATTGGGAGACTTTTCAGAAGTTGGGGTTGAGAGATGAAGATATTATGTCGCATTGAGAACAAATTATCGGATTCTCGGGAGAAAGAGTGGATACAATGGGGTATATAGATTTGAAAACCACATTTGGAATGGGAAGAGTGGCATAAACAGTTAGGATAAGGTACCTTGTTGTGCAGTCAAGTACTTCATATAATCTATTGGGGCGGCCATCACTGAATAAGTTAGGAGCTATAGTTTCGACACCACATTTAGCTATGAAATTTCTGACAGAAAAAGGAGCGATTGCTACAATATGTGTTATCAGCGAGTAGTGAGAGAATGTTACCTAGAAAGCCTTAAAATGGTTCAAGAACTGAGAATAACACGAAAAGGCCGAGATGATGAAAGAGCTTTAATAACAATGGTTGATTTGGATCCTCGAATGAATAATGAAAAAAGAATTGAGCCGAAAGAAGAGACAACTATGGTTCAGTAGGGTGAAGATGAGAAACATTACACTTATATTGGGGGAAGTATACCTGAAGGTTTGCTGAGTGAGATGATTAAAATTTTAAAGAAAAATAACGATTTGTTAGTATGGAGTGCTATTGATATACTAGGATAAACTCACAAATTATCTTTATGCCGAGAAGTCAAACCAATAGCACAAAAAAAAAGGAGGTTGGGGGAAGAAAAGCAAATGGCAGCCTTAGAAGACATTGAGAAGTTTTTGCAGGCTGGGTTTATTAGAGAAATCCAATATACAACATGATTGACAAACGTGGTGTTAGTCAAGAAGTCAAATGGGAAATGGAGGATATGCACTGATTATATGAACTTGAATAAAATGTCTGCCCTAAAGATTCATATTCGTTGCCCGGTATAGACAGATTAGTTGATGGCGCATCTGGTCGAACAATGTTCAGTTTCCTTGATGCTTATTCTAGGTATAATCCAATACAAATGTATGAACCTGTCATGTCGGAAACAACTTTTAGTACTGAAATTGCTAATTATTGCTATCGGGTCATGCCTTTTGGATTAAAAAATGCAGGGACAACATACCAAAGATTAATGGATAAGGTGTTTAAAGAGCAAATTGGGAAGAATATGGAGGTTTCTGTGGATGACATGATTGTTAAGTCATGTAAGATTGAAGCTCATGTAGGAGATTTGGAGGAAGTTTTTGCAAGAATAAGGAGGTATGATATGAGGTTAAATCTAGAAAAATGTGTCTTCGACATAAGAGGAGGGAAGTTTTTGGGATTCATGTTGACTGATAAAGAAATTGAAGCAAATCCCAACAAATGTGAAGTAATCTTAAAAAATGAGAAGTCCAAGCAACTTGAAGGAAGTCCAAAGACTAGTTGGAAAGTTAACTGCCTTGTCAAGATTCTTACCAGTGTTGGCCAAAAGAACAAAATCAATTATAAAATTGTTGAGAAAAGCAGAAGCATTTAAATGGAATGAACATTGCGAACAAACTTTGCAATGATAAAAAAGTTATTGGTAGAACCCCCAACCCTTGTAAAACCAGTATTATCCCAACCAATCATTGTTTACCTAGCAACATCACCTGAAGCAATTGGAACAACATTAATTCAAGAATTTCCAGAACAAAAATCGATATATTTTGTGAGTCAAGCGTTACAGAGTGTCAAAACCAGATACCAACTTGTAGAGAGAATAGTCCTTGCCCTAATATATACCGCAAGACAAGTATGACTATATTTTCATAATCATCAAATTATAGTGAGAATCAATTGTTCGATAGGAAAAGTCTTACAAAAACCATAGATAGAAGGAAGAATGGTAGCATGTCTAATAGAGCTTTCAGAGTTTGGAATAAAATACAAACCGAGAGGAACAACCAAAGCACAATCTCTTGCAGATTTTGTAATTGAATTGCCAACAACAACACTTGAAAAGGAAACACGGTTATTATATGTAGATGGATTGCCAAATAAGAAGGAAAGCGAAACAAGAATTGTATTGGAAGGACCAAGACATTTTCAGCTTGAATTTTCACTAAGATTTGAGTTTAAAACCTCAAACAATCTAGTAGAGTATGAGGCTTTAATTCCAGGTTTAATTCTAGCCAAAGACATGGGAGCTATGAAGGTCATTTGCAAAAGTGATTCTCAGTTGATAGTAGGGCACATTAAAGGTGAGTACCAGGTAAAAGATCCTTTGTGTTGCAATATTATCAAAAAGTTATGAGTATTATGCAAAAGTTCAACAAATCTGAGATTGAGCATATATGGAGAGAACATAACTCAAAAGCAGATTCTTTACCTAAGTTAGCAAGTTGTAAACAGCAAAATCAACACAACTCAATAATACAACAAACCATGAGTAGTTCAAATGTTGGATTAGAAAAATGTTTGACAACAAATACTAACCAAGATGATTGGATCAAGACATTTAAAGAGTTCATTAGAGGTCAAGAGCAAGCAATTGTCAAAAGTAATAACATTGCAAAAAAGGCAACAAAATTTGTCATGATAGGAGACGACTTATATAGAAGAGGATATTCAACATCGCCATTTAAGTTCCTTTCACAAGAACAAGCCAAATATATTCTCTAAGAGTTGCATGAGGGAATGTGTGGATTACACTGTGGTGCTTGAACAATGGCAAAAAAAGTTTTACGTGTCAGATATTATTGGTTGACAATACGAGAAGACTGTAACACCTTTGTGAGATCTTGTAGAAAGTGTCAAGAATTTGAAAATCTCAATTATATACCATCTCAAGAGTTGTAGGGTATGATTTCACCATGACCATTTGCAAAGTGAGGGATGGATATTCAAGGTCCATTTCCTCCCAAACAAGGTTAAACAAAATTTTTAATTGTGACAATATATTACTTCACAAAGTGGATAGAAGCTGAAGTCGTAACAAAGATAACAACACAACAAGTTCAAACCTTTGTTTGGAAAAAATATCATTTGTAGATTTGGCATACCACATACCATAATAACAGACAATGGCCGACAGTTTACTAACTAAAAAGTTGTGCAATTCTATGCAGATTTGGGAATCAAACTGATAACAAGATCAATTGAACATCCACAAACAAATGGACAAGTGGAGTTGGCAAATAAAATTATACTTGTTCAGTTACGAAGAAGGCTTGGAAATGCTAAGGGACTATAGGCAGAAAAATTATGAGAAGTATTGTGGGTCTACAAATGCACACCATAAACATCTACTAGTGAAACTCCATTAAACCTTACATATTGAACTGATGCTATAATACCAGTGGAAGTTGGAGAACCAACATTAGGACGACAAATAGAAGACTTTGGGATTAATGATGAATGCCTCAAAATATAGTTTGACTTATTGGAAGAATTTTGAGAGAAAGCGAAGGTTTGAGAAGAAGCCGTAAAAAGAAGAGCTACAAAGAGGTTTAATTCTAAAGTGAAACTGACAAGCTTTTATCAAGGTGATTTAGTATGACGAATGAGGACAGAAACAATAAAAGATCCAACTCAAGGAAAGTTTGCACCTAACTGGGAAGGACCGTTTAGGATAATTGAAAATTTTCACAATGGGGCCTATAGACCTGAGCAATTAGATGGAAAGGTAATTCCAAGAACTTGGAATGCAAGCCACTTGAAGTTTTATTTCAGTTAGAAATATTTTCAACATTGTAAGTTTTTCTCGGTTTAGGTTGATGTCACAAAGACATGAATCCCTCTTAAGACCATCAATGTATATATTACCTCTCGGTCAAGGAAGCTTTCATTCTGAGTAAATGCCTTCCGAGTTGGTATCATTTCAATAAATATCGATATACAAATCAAATTGCATCGTTCAGAATAAGAAAGAAAGCATCAAAAGCTCTCAACCTAGGAAGTTTTCATGAAAGTGAATCCCTCTTGAGAGAAACTAAAATTCTTTTTCATCAAATCAAGCCGAAAGTATCTCTTAGTCAAGGAAGTCTTCACGATTAAAGTGAATCCCTTCCAAGAAAAAATTTAGAAAAATTACCTTTTTTTTTTTCTTCAAATTAAGCTGAAAGTATCTCTTAGTTAAGGAAGTCTTCACGATTAAATTGAATCCCTTCTGAGAGAAACTTAATTCAATTAGTTTCTTTATCATATTAAGTCCAGCTTGATGTGAGTTAATTTTTGATTGGCACATTTTAGAGGTTTCACTTTTATTTAAGCTCTTTAAATTAGCAGAATATGGTGAGAAGTTCAATAAAGATTGTCATTGGACACAAACCAAACCAAGTGGTTAAGTAAGTGTGAAGGTTCTCTTCTAGAGAGCAAAAAAGAAAACAATATATTATGGTGAAGATGATGAATTGTGGAATTAACATAAGATGGGAGGAAGCAAGGTGATGGCCAAGTAGAAAATGAAGAGCAAATAAGCAAATGGAAATGACAATAGGTGATGTGAGTTGATTTTTAAAGGGTTCCATTTTATGGTGACACTTTACTTAGAGTTGGAATTTTAGCAAATTAAAGGTGAAACCTAAGGAAGATTTCCACTGGACACGAACTTAACCAAGTGATTAAGTAAGTGTGAAGGTTCACTTCACAGAGGCAAAGATAAAAATTTGTATAGGGTGATAGATATAATGCAAGCAGAATAGAAAAGGCTATAAGGTATCATCAATGGTGGACATGGCCGAACCAAATGATGATCCACAAGCACACAACAAGAGCCAAAACCGAGACAAGCAATTAAGATAAAGACAATAATGAAAGTGGAAATGGAAATGGAAAGGAAAAGGAATAAGGAAACTTATGGAGTGGATTGTGAGAGTGGTTCACACCACTTGGGGTGTGCTAGCCACCAAGATGAGTGAAGGGCCGCCACTTGAGAGTCTCACACTCCTCAAGATAAGACCAAGCCAAGAGAAAACAAGCCTCACTAAGAGCTCACACAATTTGTGCAGAGTAACTTTTCTTTAATCAAATTCAACTTGAAAAATACACTAGACAGACCTCCTATTCATAGGTGAAGGAGCCTTGGAAAACAAGCAAGAAGGGTAGGATGGAAAAGAACAATATGGTGCGGCTAGGGTGTTTGACCTTGGTTAATGCCGCACCATAAGCCTAGTATTCTAGAAGTTATGTCAAAACAAGCTAGAGTGCTAGCACACCCCCCTTTTATGCTAAATGACACCTATTCTACTAAAATTAAAAATAATGAATCCAACTGATGCTCAACATCCAAGGCCTATGCTTTGCTCCTTGTGATCCTCTGGGGCAAACTAGGTGCTGAGGCAGTAGTTAGAGACTCTTGACCTGACCCTGTGTCTTGAGGCATGCTCATTGTCTTCCTTCTCAAAGGTTGAGCCTAGTCAGTAGGCGCACTCTCTGCTAGGTCCTCATCATGCTCTTCGGGATGGAGCGAATTCGTCCACGAATTTGCAAGACCTGTAGAGAAAGAAGTCAGATCACTAATATTGAAAGAATTAATACCTAAATAGGTATCAGGCAAATCCAACTCGTATGCATTGTCATTGATCCTCTTAATGACCTGAAAAGGGCCATTGCCTAGATGAGGTGTCGCCCAAGCAAGCCTTACTCCTTTTAGAAACTAGGTTAAGGGGCGGTTTTGGGAGAGGGTTTCTAGAAGCTAGGTTTTTGGTGGGTTTGGCACAAGTCCAGTATACTAAGTACACCCCCTTCTAGCTTATTCTTCTAATTGAAGCCTAAAGTGAGCCTAATTTATTTACTTAACTTTTCTTGTAAGAAGACTAGAGGGAAGAACAATTGGTATTCTGGTTCATGTCCGATTCTCCCACTGCCAAGGTTCTTTTAAGGTTTGGTGGGGCCTTGTCTTGTATGCTAAGATGACTGACCTAGCTATGAAGAGTCTGTGGTGTCCTTAGTCATATGCTTGTCGAGTTGAGTTGTATCACAGCATGAATGCCTACCAAGCTGAGAATTATAAAAATAAAGGAAAACTTCAGAAGTTGGAGTTAATGAGAGATATTTACACAATATCGAAAAAGCCTAAACTGAAGCCCAACTATTAGGGTGCAACTGAGTATGAGCTACATTCAGAGGACAAAGAACACCCATTTGAAACTCATCTAATAAAGTCGAACATGATTATCGGTCAAAAGACATTTATAAAAATTAAAGAATTCAGCAAATTCCCTCTCATGACCATGACAAACATTGTCAATAGCCCAACAACGTTGAAAAGAAACCACTTCTTTGGTACAGGAGAGTAAACAAAAGCGTTGGACAAAAAACTATGAAGAGCCGAAGACCAGTGATATGGCAAAAAAATACTCTTAAACTCTATAATCAACCAATTCATAACCACACCATAAGCTCCAATTTTTTTGAGCCCTATCAGATCGTTCTTTAGCTTCCAAATTAGTAGCATCATCACTTGAAGGCAAGCTACTAGAAGCTTTATTTTGTGCAATAGAAATAGTTGTAGATGAATTCGAATGAATATCTTTATCAATATCTTCAACCAGTCTCCCGACAGCTTGATCACTTTTGCTCGAAAACCCCAAATCCCCATCAGAACCAAAAATAGAGCTTGATGAAGACATAATACCTTTTTAAGAAATCTTGCAGAACGAATTTTCGGTTATAACAATACAAATGAGCAAAAGTAGTGGGTCATTCTTATAAATGAAATCCTATTGATAGAAGTCAAGCGTCTCCGGCAAACAAAGCGACACGAATCATTAACCTTCTGATTCGAATGCATCCAATGACTTTAAATAAAGACGTTTTACATCAACCATGTCAAGTTTAATGATCACGTACACGAATCGATATAATCTTCCATATAGAGTGTCATTAAATGCAAAAGATCCTATAAATACATAACAGTTACATCTTAATAACAAGAAGTCCTCTTAGCATTTCGTTGGTCCAAAACTCCTCATGTGTTGAGGGGCTAGTGTATTGTCCAAGTAACCATTAAGTTGTATGACCGAGAAGTCGAAATGTCGATAGGCCGTGACCACAAACTCTCGGTCTATCAAACACCATGTGATTTATAAGGATCAGAAGATTTTAATTATAAAATAGGAAAATGTAAAATAATGATCAGCCTTAATATTATTCCAAAGCCCAAAGGTTAAGCCCAAAATATTAAGAATGAACTCAGTAAATATAAAGTATAAAAAGTAAAAGTCCAAAAAGATTGACAAAGCCCAATAAAAAGAAGTGTAAATAGGTGACTTCATTAACAGGTAAGTAGAGTGTTCTTTAGAGATTATCACTTAATCTAATTAATTATGCTTGATCATCAGAGCACCTTGCAGGTACACCCACCTGTCCGAGAGAGTCGAGACCAACCAGCTTGAAAGAACTGAGACTGATTTGTTTGAGAGAGCTGAGACCAACCTATCGGAAAGAGCCAATATCTACCTAAGAGAACAAACATTATCCTGTCCAAGATAATAAAGACCCACCTGTTAGAAGAAACTGAAAGGTTGTGAAGGAGGGAGGACGAGAAGTTTTGAAGTTACAATTATTTTATCTTGTGCAAAGCCCTATAAGAACATATTCCACACAAAAATGAATGCTCTTTGTCATTACATAAGATTAGCTTGTTTTACCATTGGTCATTATCTCCTATGAAATGTGTTTAAAGTGTACGCATTGCTCTAGGTTGTTCACTTAAACCTTTGTTCATATTTTGGCAAAATATTTGTCCTACAATTGCATTCCTATTTGCATCATTAATCTCAGGGATACATAACAAGCATCCTTTCTTGTTTATAGTTGTAACCACATTGGAGTCTTTTAGTTCCTTAGTAAATGCTTTGATTCTTGTTTGGTCCAACTATTGATGAACTAGTGCTTGTGTTTTCCAGTATAGAGTGTGTTATACCTCCTTGCACTCTAAATCTTCCCTTGCACACTAGTTGTTTGGTAACATTTTGCAAAATGTATATGAAACAACCACGCAAGCAATGTAATATAAGGAGTATTGTGCCTTTGTGCTTATAACAACCTTGTGATTTCAACATATTTACGTGCATCATAACATTGTTTCCACCAACTTACCATTATACTGAAAAAGATTATTTGGTTCACTAAAATAAGGAGGAGTACCAATGTTCAGTATATTTAAAAAACACATAGTAGATGTAGATGTTGAAGATGGGGTTCTTTTACACTTATCCTATGTCTAAAAATTTGTACAACTCTGTCCTTGCGCACTATATGTAAGTCTTTTTTTTTTATTTTTGTGTGGTAGTAATGCATGTTCTAGGCATATACACCAATATTTTGTGAAAATTTTGCTTTTCTTTTCTAAATTTGTAATTCATGCTCAAGGTTTTAATTATGCATTTACAAATGTTTCCACCTCATTTGCTAGTGCATCCTTATATATAATATTATTCCGTTGTTCCCAAATTTCTCTCATAATGGCCATCTACATGGTTTTTCAAATTCTATTTTCATTTTTTTTAATCCTAGTATATTCAACTGAAGAAAGTGGATAGCTACATTATTTGGTAACACATTGGTAATATTTATTCGGTTGTCGCAAAGGTTCCAGGCCATTGTAGTCGTCTTTCATTTAAGGAATAAATGATTCAAATATTTTATGTGGTTACTACAGGACACACATTGGTTACTACTTATCTACACTCCCATTCTAAATAGATTTTTTCTGGTTGTTATTCTATTCAGGCACACTCTCGAGATAAAACGTCTTACATTTGGTATAACAATCATTTTCCAAATTTCATGAAAAATTTGTTCTTCACCAGTTGCATTGCATTTTGTTGCGATACTATACATGCACTCTTTGTTGTGTATTCACAATTTTTCTCATTTTTCCATTCCTAACTATCTTTTCCATCTAACTTTGGAATGCAATTTACTAGCTAAATATGGAAGGATTGTACTTAATTTATTTCTCAATCATACCATTGCCTTCTCCATTGAAAACTCAACTTCCAATTGGAACTATTCCAATTCCCAATTTTTGCTATTGTTGTTGTTTTGGTTATGAAGGTACTATATTTTATGGGGTATGTCTCAGCTAGTTTAGATTGTGGAGTAAAGCTATCATGACAGAAACTAATTGTCTCCCGCTTTTTTATCTTCCACTTAATATTACAGTCAAATCGAGGTTTTTCTTAATCTACACGACATGCCCTTTTCGAGTCTTTCCACCTCACTATTCATACTTTGAGACTTTGGGCTGACTTAATTCTCTCTGATTTCCATATTTGGATTCTAATATGATTCTCCATAATTCAGTTGTTTTAGTTGCATAGATCCATTTCCACTTGGCTAATAATGTTTCATTGAAGATTTGTAAGTCCTTTATATCTAGCCTACCTAGATTTTTTGGTTTGTAAATTTCAAATCACCTAACCTAGTCTATTTTACTTCCCTCTGATCCCCATCCTCATAAAAGTTTCCTTTTAAATTTTCTTAATTTCATTTATGACCAACCTTGGGGCTTTGAAGAAGGATATGTAAAACAAGAGAAATGAATTGAGCACTGATTTAATCAAGTAGGATCTACCTGCAAAAGTTAGTTTTTTACCCTTCTGTATTGTTAACATCTTCCTTATTTTTGTACCATAGTATCCCACATTTTGTACTTCCTAGGATTTCTCCAATCGATATTCCTAAATAGATGAAAGAAGTGTTCATTATAGAGAAATTTAGGAAAGCTACATTAATGGAGCAAGTGCATCCCCTTTCTTAATTATCTTTGTGGCACTAAACTCTTTTGTTAAACTTTCATTCACCAAAATATAAATACACTACAAGAAAAATTGAAATTACATACGGATTTTTTTTTCCGTATGTAAATAATAGACAAAACAAAATCTGCAATAGGTGGGAATCGAAGCCAGGTTTCTTCAGTAACAAAAGAAACCTTAACCACTACACCAGACAAATTCTTTTACAATATTATGATTTTTATTATAATAATTATTATTTTTAAGATTGTTATTAATATTATTATTGTTATTATATTATTATTGTTATTAATATTATTATTGTTATTAATATTATTATTGTTATTAATATTATTATTGTTATTAATATTATTATTGTTATTAATATTATTATTGTTATTAATATTATTATTGTTATTAATATTATTATTGTTATTAATATTATTATTGTTATTAATATTATTATTGTTATTAATATTATTATTGTTATTAATATTATTATTGTTATTAATATTATTATTGTTAATAATATTAATAATATTAGGAATATTAATATTAGGAATATTAATAATAGAGGAAGAGGAGGAAGAGGAGAAAGAGGAGGAAGGGGAGGAAGAGGAGGAAGAGGAGGAAGAGGGAAGAGGATTAGAGGAAGAGAGGAAGAGGGAAGAGGATTTAGGAGGAAGAGGAGGAAGAGGAGGGAGGAGGAATAGGGGGAAGAGGAGGAAGGGAAGAAAGAGGAAGAAGAGGAAGAGAAGGGAGAGGAGGAACAGGAAGATTAAGAGAAGGGAGAGGAGGAACAGGAAGAGGAAGAGAATTTCTCTTAAACATTAATATTAATTTTATATTAACATTAATATTAATATAATTTATATTATTAACATTAATATTAATATAATTTATATTATTAACATTAATATTAGTATAATTTATATTATTAACATTAATATTAATATAATTTATATTATTAACATTAATATTAATATAATTTATATTATTAACATTAATATAAGTATAATAAAAATCGTAATATGACAGAAGAACTTGTCTGGTTTAGTGGTTAAATGGAGGACCATCCTCACTTCCCAAGTCATCACACACATAGCTAAGAGCAGAAGACCAACCTCAGAAATCTACAGAATAAATCTTTTTCTTAGTTTGTACAAAATGTAAAATGTAGAATAGACATTTCTTCATGCCTTGTATTTATGGATCATTTCTAGAGTAGGATAAAAATAACTCAAAGGCACTCTAGAACATTTCTTCACCGCCATTTAAATTGGTTGTTTTTCATCATATAACAAAACTACATCATGTTTGTCTTGTTCTTCATTGTTCTTTGTTGTTCTTGCTTTTTCCTTCATTTTAATCGATTCAATTTGTGTTTTCTGTGTTGTTACACTGTTAATCTCTCTTATATACAATATATAAATGGTTTATCTTATGTTTTTGTTTGGTTAAAATTGCTTCAATCTTCATAAAAACTTATCTACATCAAAACTTGTGAAGAACAACCATTGTTCTTACTTGTTAATTTTGTGTTGTTGTTTGTTTTAATTCAGTGTTTGTTTCGGTTTCTATGTGCATTTAGGTTTTTTTTGTGTTTCCAATCCTTTCATATCAATTTTTACGTTGTAATTTTGTTTCATTTTTCAATTCAATTTATTTTTCAACCATACTACAAAGTGGTTGATATATTTCTCTTAGTTGCACACACTGTCAAAATATCTCTACCTATTTCAATGGTATAAGCTTTGGAGCATTTTTTTCTTTTCTGTATTTTGAGTTCTCATTATACTATTTGTTCATTATTTCACTCATATTACATAAATTTCATTGTGTCTTGTAGTTATGTTCTTTAATTCCTTGAATTATTAGGTTTCTTTTCAATTTTAGAATTGTGATATGTTGACCTAGATTTCCAATTTTATTTTGAACTCATTTTATGTCCAAAAATTGTGAAAATATACATGAGAGCTTTGATATGTTCATAACATCCAGATAAAAAGGCACCTCTAAATACATATTTGAAAATAATTTATAAGCCATAAAATCTAGGACGCTTATTGTGAATCAAAAAGAATTTTCCTATGTAGTTTGCTATCAGTTTAGAATTTACTGCACCTTATTCCTTTGGTGTTTTTTGTTGAAATTTTTATCAAACCTTTATTATAGTGTTGTTTTGTTCTGATTAAAATTTGAACCTCAAATTCGTTTTAAAAATTCGCAATAAATTTTTAATTGCCATTGTCAGTGCTGAAAGTAAGACTCAATGTAGAGTGTTAGGCGCTTCTCTATGTCTGATTTTGATTTATTTTTTTTCTCATTGAATAGACATCCATTTGACCTCAAATTTATTGTGTTTTACCACATTTTTATTTGAGATATTAAGATAAAAAATTTGTCTAGAAATTTGCTCTGGAAAAATTCTCAAAAATTTTGGATTAGGCATGCTAGTTTACTCTAGATTTTGTTTTGTTGATCTATTCTAGAGCATATCTTAGGTTTACGTTGTTTGTGCTAGCCTTTTATTGTAGCCTTAATTGTTGCTTGTCACTTTTGGCTTTACATTGTTGTTGTCACATAAATTTTCATTTGAGCTTAACTTTCCAAATTTTAACTTTTTTTCTTTTCTTTCTTTGGCTTCCATTGTTCAAAGTGATTGGTGTCATTTTTTGTACCTATGGGAAAATTAAAGTTGGTTCGTTGTGTAACACTTTGTCTTTGAGGAGCTATATCAAAGAGGGAGGACCACAAAGAATCAAGAGGATTATCATTCATAGCATCATCACAAGTGCCTTTCAACAAGTCAAGACACCAAGCATTTCATCAAACATTTTACCTTCGCTGCTGTTGAATTTTTGCATCACAAAATTTTGTGTAATTTTCTTTGTATACATTTCAGTTGTTTGGGAAAATGCTTCAAAGGAAATCCCAATAAACTCCGTAATAGTAAATGCGCATTAGTGTGAAAGTGTGTCAGTAGGCTCTCAGTGCCAACTGCACTTTCGTTATAGGACTCGTCTAACTTTATTTTCACTTGTATTTTCTTTCTTCTTTTATTTTATGTACTGTCTTCCTTCTTTTTTTTCTTTTTTTTTAAGTCTCTATGATTCTTAGGATCTTCTTTTCTTGATTCTAGTAGACCTTCTTTTGGTCTTAAGTTCATCTTTGCATTCACACACACATTATTAAGGTTCAAAATTGTTTTAAAGTTCTTTGAGGAAACTTTTGCGAAAACTATTTAAGATAAGCTCTGGCTAAGAAAGTCTTGGTACTTAAGTAGTCCATTGTGACTCACCTCACGTTCCTGGGAGTGAATTTGGAGAACACTCCTTCTAAAATCCTTAACTAACTTCACCAAAAATAAATTGTTTTAAAAACATTTTATCACTCTAATTGCATTAAAAGCTTTTGTGAAAATTTTTCCTCTTTTCAAAATTCAACAATGAGTGATCCATCTCATCATTCTAGTGTTAATGTAACCTTAATTCTCAATATCCTATTGATGTCCATGAAACACTAACCAAACAAACCAAGGAAATTACTGAGTTATGGGATAAGATAGAAAAAATTTTACAAAATCATGAAAGCAAAAACTATAGGTCTAGGAGTAGGCATGGGGAAGGGTCCCACAAACATATGAGGGTCCATAATTGTAGTCCAGACTACTACCAGCAAAATCCTAGACAATGTAGACATAGGTTTCATCATGTGTTCAGAGAACCTAACATTCCTTCCTCCCTTTTATGGATTAGCAAACATAGATGACTATCTGTTCTTACCGGTTGACCCGCCTGTCGGTTGGCTCACGACACTCACACGCCTCCTTCCTCACGTTGATATGTGCTTGGTTCTTTCGAAGCAATCTGCACCTGCAAAAGAGAAAGGTGGCGCCCTAGAGGCCGTTTGCACTCCGACGCTCAAGTCAGCGTATGGCAAGCAACACCAAGTGTATTGAGTTTCTCTCTGTGTTTAGGTCTAGAAACTGCGTACCTTTGTGAAGTATTTTACTGTCCCTTATATAGTCTAGGGTTTACTGCGCCGCTAGCCATATTTAGGGTTTACTGGAATACCCTTGCGCCGCTATCACCCAATCTTAGGGTAATCTAGCACATAAGGTTTCCTTCTCTGGAGTGCAAACTTTAACAGGGTGACCACCTGGATGCCTCCTTGTGCACCTAGTCTCTGGGGCCACCTGTTCTGGGAGTGCCTTCACTGTTCACGTGCCATGCATGTAGCTTTACTGGGAAAACCCTAGTTCTGGTGTGTACTCGTCCCCTCAGGACTCTACATTCAACTGTGCTCTCCCTGCTACCCGCATGGGCACTTCGTGATCCAGGCCTCTCCCTAACTCTGGGTATTTAACTGGTCATTGGTCTTCCCCCAAGGCCGATGTCACCTCGTCTTCACCCAAGGCCGATGTCACCTCGTCTTCACCCAAGGCCGATGTCACCTCGCCATACTCTATTGCCGAGGACTCCTCGACTGCTGAGTGACAATGACACCTCAGCCCATCTTGGTGGTCTGACGACTACTCACCCTTCCCTGCAGGAACGCGCTGGTGACTAATCATCCTTCTCTGTGGGAACATACTGATGACTGATCACCCTACTCTGAGGGAAATGACCGATCATCCTTCTCTAAGGGAACACACCGATGACTGATCACCCTACTCTGAGGGAACATACCGATGACTGATCACTCTCTAATGGGGTCCATTCCTCACGTGGCTCTGGCCCATGCTGTGGGACCCATCTGACGTGGTTCGCCCTTTACTACCTGTTCTCGGTGTCCGAGGACTGGTCGGTACACTATCTAACTTGGAAGATGAAGGTTGAGAAAATTTTTTAGTGCCACCAAATTGATCATGAGAGGAGGGTTACCCTAGTAACCCTTAGTTTTCAGGAGTCAACAATGACTTGGTAGACAACTTACATAAAAGATCTTAGGTTACAAAATAATCCCCTAATAAGATATTGGAATGAGCTTAGCTCTACGCTTAGAAAGAGATATGTACCTTCATATTATGATAGGGAATTAATGCAAAAACTCCATAGGATCACCCAGAGAGAGATATATGTAGATCAATATAGGCAAAAAAAATGGAATTGCTCATACTAAGGGCAAGTATCCGTGAAGAACCAGACTCACAATGACTCATTTTCAGAGTGGTCTCAATTATGATATAAGGGATAAAGTTGAACTCTTACCTTATAATGATTTTAATGACCTTGTTCAACTTTGTTTTGGAGTAGAGGAACAATTAAAGAGAAAAACATCTTTTAGAAAATCCTCTTCTTCTTATAACTATCCCACAAAAAATATAAAAAAAGATAATTCTTTGTCAATAGAAAGAGCAAGACCACAAGAAAAAAAGAGGGATACGGCACCAAATAAAGAAAAAGATAAAAAAAATTATGTTACTTATTCTAAAGAAATAAAATTAAACAAGTTCAATGTTTCAAGTGTCTTGAAAAAAGGCAATATGCTTCTAAGTGTCCTGAAAAACAAAACATGGTTTTAACAGAGCAAGACACTAGAATTATTGAGACTTCATCTTCTTCAGATAATGAAGAACAAGTGGTGACTTATGAAGAAGAAATTCAACCATGTACAAGTGAGTTATTGGTGGTCTAACAAATTTTACAAAGTCATCATGTAGAGCTAAATCAGTCACAAAGAGAGAACCTATTCCAAATACGTTGTAGAGTTTTGGATAATGTTTGTTCCATTATTCTGGATAGTGACTCTTGTTGTAACTGTTGTAGCTCTCGGTTAGTTAATAAATTGACCTTAAAAATTCTACCTCACCTCCAACCTTATTAATAAGATTGGATTAGCCAAGAGGGTGTTGTGGTAGTTCAAAATCAGGTAAGTTTGCCCATTGCCACAGGAAACTATAAAGAAAACATTTTGTGTGACATTGTCCCTGTGAAAATAGGACACATCATCTTTGGTAGACCCTAACAATATAATCATAACAATTTTCATGATGGTTACTCTAATAAAATCTCTTTTTCCTTTCAAGGCCATAAAATTATTTTATATCCTCTCAGACCTCAATTGGTGAGAGAGGATAAAATCAAACTGAAAACAAAAATGGAGAGTGAGAAACTAAAATTTGAAAAAAAATAATAAACACATAAAAGAATATTCCCCTACACCTTCTTCCAAACCTTTTTACATGCTTTTACCATCCTTTGAAAGAGGTACTACTTCTTCTTCTGTATTCAGATTCTCATATTAAACAACAAAAACTCCGTTTTCATACCATGCTTCCTTACTTCTTTTGTATTTTCATTATGTTTGTTGTTTTCTATAGGTGGATCCATGAACCTGGAGGGTTGTGATCATCATTTTCCTTAATAAGGTGGCACAATGAACTGATCTAAGGACAAATCCTTTTAAAGGAGGGACCCTTATGGAGGACCATCCTCACTTCCAAGCCATCACATACATAGCTAAAAGTAGAAGACCAATCTAAAAAATCTACAGAATAAATCTTTGTCTTATCTTGTACAAAATGTAAAAAGTAGAATAGACATTTCTTCAGGCCTTGTGTTTCTGGACCATTTCTAGAGTAGGATAAAAATAACTCAAATGAACTCTAGAAACCCTCACTTGACACTCAAGCAAGGGTTTCTAGATTTCCTCCTTAAGCATGGGATGGAACCTTCACACTGCTAACCTTCACCTTAGTTAAGTTAGCTTAACTAGGATTATGGTAGCTTAAGGGGCACATTATCTTCATCTCAAGAGTTTATAAATAAGTGGCTCATGACTTGTAAACTCATATTTGGATCATCTGAACAAAAACCTCTAAATTTTTAGAATCATTCTCTCCCAATCACCCATTTTCTAGAGAGGATATAGGCATAGTGAAACCTAAGGAAGTTGGCCTAACCTCTTCCTTGAACTAGCACTAAATCTTCACCATATTTTCACCAATCCTTTTTCATTTTCAGTTACACTCCAAGTCTTTCGCTACATCTCCATCCTCAAATATCAAAGGCAAAAAACGGATTGCATCATAACCTTTCTAGCATGTAATATAGAAATTCCCATCTTATTGAATTTCAAAATCTGCTTTTATGATTATGCATTTTTTTCATTTTCCCCCTTATCCCATGTACCACCTCACTTGCCACTAGAAAAATATCAAGTAGGTTTCTACTTGCTATAAATGCATACTAGGTTTGATTTATGAACCTTGTTAGTATTCTCTTCAATCTATTTGCTAAGATTTTAGAAATTATTTTGTATATGCACCCAACTAAAGAGATTGCTCTATATTCCCTAAGATTTTGTGGATTTTGGATCTTAGAGATAAGGGTGATAAGAACACTACAAGAAAAGCACTACAATACCATACTTATGAAAATAATTTATTGTTGTATAAATTTTCCCTTTTGGGATGTTCCAATAATTTGGAATGAAATTGAAATTGTACCAAAAGGATAGTACTTTCCTTAAATTCCCACATTACTTCCTTCCTGAACTTAAAAATTATCATTACATACGGATTTTTTTCCGTATGTAAATAATAGACAAAACAAAATCTGCAGCAGGTGGGAATCGAAACCAAGTTTCTTCAGTAACAAAAGAAACCTTAACCACTACACCAGACAAATTCTTTTACAATATTATGATTTTTATTATAATTATTATTATTTTTAAGATTGTTATTAATATTATTATTGTTAATAATATTAATAATATTATGAATATTATTAATATTATGAATATTATTAATATTATGAATATTATTAGTATTATGAATATTATTAGTATTATGAATATTATTAATATTATGAATATTATGAATATTTAATATTATTAATATTATGAATATTTAATATTATTCCTATTATTAATATTTAATCTTCTTTCTTCTTAATATTCTTCCTCTTCTTTTTATTAATCTTCTTCCTCTTCTTTCTTCTTCCTCTTATTTCTTCTTCCTCTTGTTCCTCTTCTTCCTCTGTTTCTTCTTCGTCTATTTATTATTCCTCTCGTTCCTCTTCTCTTCCTCTTCTTCCTCTTTTCCTCCTCTTCTCTTCGGTTTTTAAGAGGAAGAAAATTTTCCTCTCTTAAGAAGAAGAGGAATCTAGGAAGAATCTTCCTCCTCTCCTCTTCCTCCTCTCCCTCTTCTCTTCCTCTCCTCTTCCTAATATTCCTCTCCTGTTCCTCCTCGTAATCGTGTTAATCCTCTCCCTCGTCCTCTTCCTCTTAATTCTCTTCCTCCTTCTATTAATATTAATAATATCATTTATATTATGAATATTAACATTAATATAATTTATATTATTAACATTAATATTAATATAATTTATATTATTAACATTAATATTAATCTAACGCCCCTAAAATCTTATTCATATTTATATCATAAAATAAACATGAAACAATAATATCAAAATTAACATATGTTTATATAATACAATACATCCATCTCATACATTGTATTTTTTTCAAAATAATATCCCTTCTTTAGGAAATTTTTAATACATAACCACCCAATGTTTCAAAATAAAACAAGATACAACATATGAACAGGCGATCTCCTTGTCCAACCACTCACTGAGGAGCTCTACTGCCTGCAACATCATCTGCTCCCATGTAATTACACGATCATCACAGTTTTAAGAAAGCAAACACAAAACAAAACACAGGGTAAGGTAGATATTTTTAAAACTTTAAAACATGAAACTTGATATTAACGTAAATCATCAAATATTCACACATTTCACAATTCCCTCAAGTGTCATTCATTTCACATAATCCATCAAGTGTCTATCAACAATTTTCAATAATAATCTTTCTCACGTCAGACTTCCACTGACTCATCACACATAGACACTTGACACTACTTCCGGAAGACTCGTGCGTTGAACTTAGCATCCAGAGACCTGCACCTGTCATACCACACCACTGTGAAATCCACACAGGGTCGCTGTGAAATCCACACAGCCATGCGCATACATAATCTCAATATCATCACTCTCCCGGTATGACAGGGTTAATTCATATAACAGGTCAAGTTAGTTATCTTTCAAACAACTTACCCATACATATGAACCTCCTTCGAATCTCAACAACTGAATAACTTCATCTATGTGATTCCATTATATCAGCAGAGTCAGGATCGTCTCATTCACAGGATACTCACTGATCAATACACTCTAATACCAATCTCAACACGGTATTTCCTTTCCTGAAAATACTATGTCTTGATCACAATTTCACATTCATCCAGTACATCATACCACATGTAAAAGCACAATTCCATCATATAATATTTTGAATCTTTTCTTAAACAATCCCAATCACAGAATCAATCATACCAAAGTTCAGATTTTCGAATATCATATGCATTTCACCTTTCAATCTCAAACAATTTCAAAACGACACTAAAACAGGGGATTTTGAAATTTGCATTAAAACCGGCGATCACGCCGCCTCACACAGAAAAACAGAGCATCGTGCAAGAAAGTTTGAAACCGGTGACCACGTCGCCCCAACTTCAGAATCTTCTAGCCTAAGGTTTTTATTGAACGAATGCTAGCTTCCCTTACCTGGACTTGCGTAAAATCTCACTAAGAGCTCCAAACCCACCGAGACTTAAGGATACCCGAGCTCTGTTTTAAGGCTTTGATCAAAAAACTTGCAGGGCACAACGTCAGGAATCCAGGGGCAGTCGCCGATCTTCAACTGGTACGCTAGGACGTCTGAACGCAGGGAGAAGGAGAGGAAGGAAACAGGGAACCAAAGCTAACTTACTCAATCACTCTCGAACCACAGCAACGTCCACTGCCTCTCAGGAGTGAGTTTTGAATCTAAACCAACTTGCCCAGAAATGCCGCTGCCACCGCCCACTCTGCAGGAAGCTTGCGTGCACACTTCCTTGAACAGTATGACTACGTGGGTCTCTGTGCATACCAACTCTGGGTAACTTACGATACCAACTCTCTGATGCTAACTATTCCGAAACACCCTTTTTGTCTACGTGTCGCGCATGCAGGACGTTCTCATGCTGGGAGCCTGAGTCCCACCTTATTTGTGTGAAACACGACATCGCGCGATAACCATCCACCAATGACTGCTCGCACGATGACTGATGCCTCTCATACCGGTGATGACTGATGCCTCTCATACCGGCGATGACTGATGCCCCTTCCTGACGGACGACTGATTCCTCACCCTGGAAGACGACCGATGTCCGATGTCTCTCCATCTGGCAGACAACCGATGTCTCATTCATGAAGATGACCGATGTGTCTCCCATCCTGGTTGATGACCGATGTTCCTCTCATCCTGTTGGCGATCTCTTATCGCCCTTGTGTGTGACGAGGACACATCGCCTCACTCTGGTCACCGATTCACATCGTCACACCCAGCTGAGGGCTCGTCCTCCCATTCCTCTAAGTCTGTGGTATCACTCCCACATGACTCGGTGACGTCGGTAGCTTCTCCTTCCCGAGGACAGGTCGGTACCAACTCCTCGCGTGCCAATGCATGCAACACTAAGGACAATCTCTTATGACCCAGCATAGAGTTTCGCATACATAACGTATCTAAGGTGCAAATCACACCTTAATACGTGTGATTTTTGGAACCCCCCTATGGTCCCCCGACCGACCTCTACCAGCTAACCTCAGACCTTGGGCGACGTCCGAGGTCTGACCACCATGAAACTTCTATTACAAGCTCTTTTTATTTTAAATAATAACATCTTCAGAAATTATTTAAATATAACACTTTTATTCCAATTAAATTTTTCTAGGTCCTTACAATTAACATTAATATAACTATTATAACTAATAATAAGTATAATAAAAATCATAATATGACAGAAGAACTTGTCTGGTTTAGTGGTTAAAGCTTCTCTAGTGACTGGAAGGACTTGTGTTCGAATCCTGCCTGCTACAGTTTGCTTCCAATATTAATTTTGGGAGTTGTGTTCGAATCCACGGATTTTGACTGTATGTAATTCCAATTTTTCTTGTAGTGTTTTTTAATAAGGAATTTCAGGTAAGGGAAACTAACTTTAACTTTTAATAGCACCCTTGGCTAGAAGATCTGGATGTGGAGGGGACGTGGTCCTAATATTCAATTTATCTTGCAGGGATGTTGTTTGTTCATATATTGTTTAAACTTGTAGAAATATTAGATTTTGATAGTTTAGTATTTAAGTGTTGTTTTTTTTTTATGTTAAATAGGACTTTTAATGTTGTGGATTGCATTTTGAATGATATTGTATGATGAAAATTGTATGGAATTGAAATCATACATTTGGGATAATGTGTGGATTGATGTTTGTTTGTGTATTAAATATTGATGCCTATGTGATAATAGAGATCTCCGAGCTTCACTGATGATTTAAGTCACATAAATTAAGATATCAGGTGGTGAGAAGCTGATGGGGGAGTTCATGCATACCGTGACATATGAGATGCACGACTTGGATTTTATTGAACTTACCCTGATCCTTTATCTTGGATTCATTGTAATCTAAGTCTTGGGTATTAGATTAGGTGTTAGTCTCTAGTAGAACTTACTTAATACACCAAAAGGCGTCAGTTGTTATTCTATTGAATATCTTGGATGTGTATATCCATATGGGATCTATGTGATTGTTTTATATTGGGATTTGAAGAAGATTAAATAATTGAGAAAATGATCCATGTAATTTGGTTTGCTATTTTGATTGAATTGTGTATATTATAAAATTGTATTTTCACTAGCTTATCCTTGTTTTTCTTGTTGTGTTGTGAACTACGTTGACTATACTATGTATACGAGTTGATGATCATACATGTGACGGAGATTCTGGAGGACTTTAGGATGTTGTTTTGAACCTTATATTGTAAATATTTGTATTCCTATAAGTCCTAATAATGTATTAGGAATGTTTTGAAAAACTCTAAACTTGTATATATACATGTAAGATTTGTATTGTAATACACCACCCACTCTCCACCTACATTTAAACCCTTTATGTCATTCTTCAATCTTGTCTAATTTGTTACATAATGATAACATCTAGAATTTGAATCTCCTAGGATTATCGGCTTTTATCTTGATATTTTCTTTTATAGAATCTCCTCTTAAAGCTGATTTTTTTAATTACATGTGAAGTTTGGGTCATCTTTTATATATATATATATATATATATATATATATATATAAAGACTGGAATAATCTTTTCTTATAATTATTGTTAATATATATATAACACATTTAGAAGTTCGTCAAATATTTGCATATTGAAAGAATTGGTGAGGAAATTTGTGATTTTATGTTCTCAAGATAAAAAAAAGATAGATATTGTTCGATAAAAATGGCGACAAAAGGATGGTTGTTAGGTATGTTAAAAAAATGCTCATTTTATGTCAAAGCAAGTCAAAAAGTCATCACAATCAATAACAAATTGTAAAATTAAATTTAGCAAACAAACTTTCAATATTAAATATCTATAAATTAAGAGGGAAAATTCAAATAAAATTAAAAAGGATAAATGGATATCACTTTAGAGATATCACAATAGATATATCACATAACATTGATATATATATATATATATATATATATATATATATATATATATATATATATATATATATATATATATATATATAAAGATATATGTAGATTATTAATTTTATTTAATATATCTTTTTACATGTGTTGATATATAATTATAATTTGGACAAATAGTCCATTCGATACAATAAATATTGATATATTTGATTTTAGAATAATAGAAAAAAATAATCACAATTTTAGTATAACTACTTTGATCATGATAGTTTTTGTTTAAAATCTGTTAATAGTTAAACTAATTGAGGGCCTGTTTAATCTTTAGTAATTGCTAAATTAATATTGATATGCAATTATTGTACAAAGGATGTTAATATTTTTCTTAATAAACACACGTAATCTTTATTAAATATCAAATATGTGCTCAATTATTTTTAACCATTAATAGAGTTTAAACCTAAATGATGAGAATTTAAATTATAATTTTTTTTCTTATTCTACTTAAAAAAATATGTTAATACTTATTCTACATTATATATGTACTGAACTAGAACTCGTAGCGCTCAGAACTCACTAGTCGGACCTCAGCATTTTCTCTCACGCTGGTCAGCTCGGCACATGGGCCTCACTTACCATGTGATTGGGCTCGAGGTATGCATATATATATATATATATATATATATATATATATATATATATATATATATTAAACTCTCATGCATGCATATGGTATAATCTCCCACAAATAAGATTACTTACTAAAGTAACGAAACGTAATGGACTTAGGGTCGCACCCAACATATCCAGGTCTATGATAAGTAAAGTATTAACAGTAAGGCCCAAGTCCAGTAACGCTAAGGCAACCCAGGTAAAGCTGTATGCATGACACGAAATAGCGTATGAATGGGTGTGTATTAGTGTGAACGTACAAGCGAATGATTATGGGCGGGACCTTGCGCCAAGGTTACAAGGCTGACCCAATTTGCTTAATGGGCTTGAAGTGCGTAACAAAGCAACCATGTGCTGATAATAAGTGGCATGCGCTTAAAGATAAAGATGCTTAGAGATAAAGATATATATATGGTTATTGATATGTTTGTTACAACTACATATAGATATGTTAGTTAATATCACGTAAGATTTTCCTATTATGCGTATATGTCTGTTGCACATGAAATACCCTTTGATAGTGCTAACCCTAAAAAGATAGGGATGCGCACGTACATATAACAGAAGGAACACCTGTAGTCTAGGACTTGAAGATTATTGGTAGGGGGTTTTTTGTTAGAGATATAAGATAATGTGTTTATTTTTAGTTAATATTTGTTTATCTCAAGTGCAACAGGAACATGGTACACTATAAAAAAGGACCTAAGGTCCCAGGTGAAGGTATATGTAATTCTGAATACACTTTTAGATACTGAAACTACTTGTTTCTTATTTGTTCACAAAACTCTTATTGACTTGAGCGTCGGAGCGTGATCGGCTGTGAGGGCGCCCTTTGTCTCTGTAGGTAAAGCATCCCACAACCAAGAAATATGCAATTTCCAAGGCAGAGACATATGGAACCTGAACCAGTCATCACAGTCAACCGGTGACCAGTCAATCGGGCAGAACAATATATACCTTATAACTTTTATTACTTACTGTGTATATTGATTGTATTCTTGAAATTTAAATAATTACTAAAAAAATTATTAAATAAAAACTAATATTAGAAACTAAATTCCTTATATTAACTAAATTAAATATTATTTTAAAAATTAAAAAAATTATTAATATCTAAAATAATTTTTATTATTTATAAATAATTTTTGAATTCGTATCTAATATATTACACTTATCATAATCATGGCACAAATGAATTATACACTTGAAAGATGTTATTTACATATTAGGATTGAGGATGAGAATATGATGGATAAAAATAAGACTTATCATTATTCTCACATATGAAAATGTTGTCCCATTATATGTCCAGCTATTGGCTATCCATAAAAAATATTTGTAAATTTTGTTATATCTGCGGATACCAATAACTATCGTAGATATTTTTTTCCTTAATTTTAAATAAAATTATTTAAGAAAATAAAATTCATTAAGAACTAATTTTAAAATGTAATTTAAATAAAATTACACAGTAAAATATTAGTGTAAATAAATTTAATTTTTCTTAAAAATAAATTTAAATATATTGTACTACAAAATATAAGTTTTAAAATAATAATCCTTTTACAAATAAAACTTCATTTTTTTTATATAAAATTAAATTTTAAATAATTTTTCAATAATTAATATTTCAATAAATAAATTTATTTTGATTATTTTTTTAGTTCTATTGGGAACATCTATTTAACATTTGTTAAAATCTGTATTGACCTTTAGTAAAGATACTTTTCACGAAAAAGCAGTATGAGGCCTTGCTTTCTGAATTTGGAGGTGAGGAATGAAAATCGTGTGGGAAGACTAATAAATAAATCTGTATTTGGAATATTCTTCTATCTATTTTTATGTTTATACAAAATATTTAGACTAATCACACATAAATATATATACGGATCATATCTAAGTTTTTAAAGTGAATATTATATATATATATATATATATATATAACTTTTTTTCTTCATTTTTTATTTAAAATTTATGTAAATATTATTTTTATAATTTGAATTTAGAGAAAAGAAAATATATGTTTTTATATTGAATATATATTATTATTTTTACTTTGATCTTTATTTTATTTTAAAAATATTTAATAAATATTTATGTACATATGCATATGTGAATGCGAATATTCGTTATCCAAAAGAAGAAAATGAGACAAATTTCTTGACGAGTATAATGAAAGTATAAATTCTCTTCTCCAGAGATTGTTCACATATAATATCTCTTTCCATTACAGAATCTTAAGATTTCATTTATGATGTTTTGAGTTGGTTCCTACGTGTACATACTTCATTCTTTATCAATTTCTTTTATCAGTAAAAAATAAAATAAGGGAGTATTTAGAATATACACATACAGATTTAAGATGTATGCATATTGTATAATACCAAAATTTCTTTTATAAAATTTCATCATCCAATCTCACAGGTAAATCAAAATTAATTAACATCTCAAAAATCTTCTTTATCCATTCTTTATCATTAGCTAATATTTCTTTCCCTGAAAAAATAACTATATACCTAAATTATCTTAAAATAATCATTAAATAAAAATTAATTTTAAAAAAAATAATTATTATATCGATTAAATTAAATACTATTTTACATAATGAAATAATTTATATCAGAAATAATTTATATTATTAATAAATAATTTTTTAATAGATATTTAATTAGTTATTAAAATTTTAACTACTAATATTTAGATTCTATTACTAGTTGAAACTTATTAACTAATTAGATATCAATTTAAAAATTATTTATTAATAATAAAAATTATTTTAAATGATGTTAATAAATTTTTTTAAAAATAATATCAATTTAATTAATATAATAATTAATTATTTTTTATTATTAAAATTGATTTTTTATTTAAAAAATTTTCTCGTAGTGTAGACAAAAATTATCATGCCAAGATTACGATTATTTTCAATAAATATTTATAAATTTGTGATAATAAAATATTATCATATTGAATTATATAAAACTTATGTACAATTTAATAAATTGATGACTAATTATACAAATTAAAGTTAATATATATATATATATATATTAGTTATAATTACCTCTTAATTACTAAAACTAAATAGAATAATATATATTATGAATAATTTAAAAAATATTAATTTTGATGAAAATAATCAATGTGGTGATGTCATGTGCCCCACCGAACTATGTGACGAATCTTCTACAATATATAACTGATTAGTTAATTGTCATTAGTTTATTATTAATATAAGTTAACTAAACTAAGCTCTATAAATGAAGCAGTTGCACGAAATTGTATTTCCTTTTTACAAAGTTTATTTCTTTTTATTTAGTTATATCACAATGCAATATTTTATGAAAGTCTTTGCTAATATGGTGTTTGGCCTTATCAAATTTAGGAATCTTATGCACCCTTTCTCAAAGTTAAAAAAAAGTAAATTAGTCTTTCATATTTTAAACATTTCCATCTGTCTCATAAAAAATGTTATCGCAATGATAATGTAGAAAAATTACGACATCAATAATAGTGTTATTAGGTATTAGTACAGAAAATATTTAAGGCTAAATAGAATGTATAAATTTAAGTTAAAATAAAGGATTTCATATCAAACATTCCCTTCAATATGAAAAAACAAATATGTTCTTTACGAGGTTCGTTTATTTCTACGTATTTATCATCTAATATTTTTGTTTCATCTTAGAGATAAAAAACAAGATTGCAGTGTTGTATTAATTTTCCGAAAGAACATTTGCATCTTATATTATTTGCGTTTTATCAGAGTTATCATTTTACAAAAGAAATATAACTATGTTTTATTGGTTTTGTTCTTGTGATTTGTTTTTGTTTGTCATGTGTTTAGTATTGGTTTTGTTTTTATCAGGTTTTACTAGTAGTTGATAGAGGATGTTACATTCATTATAACTTACTATTGGGAACTCATGCACTCACGTGCCGTGTCTGTGTATCTAATTTTTTATTTATTTTTTTTTGGGCTTTTTTTTAAAAATAATTTTTTTCACATTTTTTATTTCTTTTTTTTATTTTCTTTTTATTCTTCAAAAATAATTTATGTTAAGAATGTTAAAATGAGAAGTTAAAAGAGAATAGTTGCGTAAGGTTAATGAAGAAGTGAGAATGGTAGTTAAATAAAAATAAATTAAAAAGAAGATCATTTTAAAACAGAAAAATAACGTATCAATCTTTCCACTCTCTTGTCAGTTAAGTGACAACACTGCCAGTTAAGTCAGAACCAATAAAATAAAATTTTAAAATTAAAAATCTGTTTTATCAACTTCTAAAATTATAAAATGTCTAAATAACCAAAATAAATTAATAAAACAAAATATTAAGCAAAGATAAAATAGAAAAACAATTTAAAGCAGTTAAAGTGGGGAATTCCAAATATCTAAATAACCAAAATAAATTAATAAAACAAAATATTAAGCAAGGATAAAATAGGAAAACAATTTAAAGCAGTTAAAGTGGGGAATCCCCTTTATATATACTAGCGTGAACACAGGCGCTCTCGCGCCTGTGTATCCGCATTTTTTTATTTTTATTAATGTTTAATTTATATGTTTAATGTTTGATATTGAAATTTGAATAAATAATGTTTGATATAAATTTTGAATAAATGATGTTATTATTCATACACGTATATTAATAATATAAATTTATAGTACATTTCAATAAATATGAATATACGTGATGTCTATGGTCAATAATCAACCGTTGAAGCATATTCATCTGCTAAAAAAATCCAATCTCTTCCTCACATACTCCAACAATCTTCCACACTATTCTTGCCACCACGTCTTCGAAACATTGCACCACGCAAACCACCTTCACTGCATGCCATGTGCTTTCTTCTCTGTCATCCTCCTCATTCAATCAGTGAGCGACTCAACTCTTTCATATGCATGTCCCATGTGAAGCACACTTTGAGGTGCAGGCTTAAAACTGGAATACTTCATTTTGAAGTATGTGCACTGGACTAACAGAAACAACCTTCTATTAAATAGTATCACATTAAAAAGTAATCAAATATGAACAAAAAAAACATGCATAACTTGCTCGAGGTTCAAAACAGAGGTTAAGAGTATGAGGTTTATAAAAAATTATCACTTTTTCTTTTTCTCGCACATGTAAACATTTGTTCCGATGGTTCCTCTCCCTTTGCGTTCTCCTTTATCTTCAAATTTAGATATTCTTTGACTTTGAGGGACACTTCTCAACTCTTTGGTGAGTATTTGTAGTTTTAATTTGTGGAACTTTCTATTCATCTGATTGTTTTGGTGTTGACAATGAAATGATAATATACATGTGAATTATCTCTTTCTTAGTTTAAAAAATCTCGAACTCACGGTGCCTCCTTGCGTCCTGAATCTCTTATTAACTTGCTCTCCTCTTCGTTGTCTTATAAAATGAGACAGATGAGAGTAGGAGAAGAACATGAATTGTGAAGGAAGAGGGCTCAAGATGTGTCAAAATTTATGAACATCTAATCTGAATATAAAAGAGAAAAAGGAGTGGAGGTAACTGTGAAAACTATTAAGATTTTAAAACTCAAAATTTAAAATTTAAAATTTAAAATTCAAAGTTCAAAATTTAAAATTTAAAATTTAAAATTTTGACAGTTTAAAAAATTTTAAATTTTTCAAAATTTAAAATTTTTCGATAAAGCTTTAAGGTTTAAAAATTTTAAAATTTTAATTTTTTTGAAAATTTTAAAAAAATTTTAAAATTTTCAAAATTTGAAGTGTTTCAAAAATGAGTTAGGATTTAAAAATTTGAAAAAGTTTAAATTTAAAATTTTGAAAATTTAAATTTAAAAATTTTTAGAAATAGAAAATTTTGTATTATAAATCTATACCTATATAAAGGGTTTCTCCTCTTTAACTTTCTTAATTTTTTTCCTATTTTATCTTTATATTAATATTTTATTTTATTTTAATACTATGGGCATTGAAGTCGTCTTTTAAAAAATTTAAAAATTTTTTAAAATTTTAAAAGTGTTTCGAAAATGTTTGAAAATTTGAAAAATTTAAAAATTTTCAAATTTGAAACATTTTTAAACACTTCAAATTCCAAAAAATTTTAAATTTTAAAAATAATTTAAATTTTCAAACCTTTTTGAAACAATTGAAATTTTAAAAAAATTTAAATTTCAAAGGATTGTAAATTTTCAAAATTTTAAATTTTAAAATTTTTCAAACCTTTTCGAAACACTTCAAATTTCAAAAAAATTCAAATTTTAAAAACTTTGTGAAACACTTCATATTTTTTAAAAATTTAAATTTTTCAAATTTTCAAAAAATTTAAAATTTTCAAAATTTTTTAAATATTTTCAGAAAATATTTTTAAAATAAATATATAAATGAAGAAAAATTGAAAATAAATATATAAATGAAAACAGATTAAAAATAAATATATAAATGAAAATAAATTAAAAATAAATATATAAATGAAAATAAATTAAAAATAAATATATAAATGAAAACAAATTAAAAATAAATATATAAATGAAAACAAATTGAGATTCGTTGTAAATATTTTTAGAATAATTTAATTACATTGTGTAACGTGTCATTCGTACTTGACACTGCATTATGAAATTATGGTGGGTTTCCCTTTTATGAAAGAAAAAAAAAATCTTCTAACAAAATTTCTAAATGGAATTCCTCATATCGAAAACCAACTACTGCTGCTTTACCATTCTGCAACAGTTCTACACCAGTGGTCCATTCGTCGTCGCATTGAACAACTCCTTCATCGTCTATGGCTGTGGCGAGTCAATCAATATCATTGACTCTGTTACCATCGCCATCAATTCCACCTTCGATGCCGACTTCGAGTCCGTCACTGCCATGACACTCAACCCTAACAATTGCAACGGTACGTTTTTTCCTTTTCAATGTTTTATTCAATGAACAAAATTCTACCACTTTTTGTTGTTGTTGTTTTGATTAATTGTTATCTTCGTGTGTTTTATGGGTTATTATCATCATATAATATTAAAGATACGCATAAATGAATAAAAAAAAAAGAGAGTAAATTCAAACATTGCATTTTCATCTTCTACTTTATAATTCAAAAATAACACTTACTGGTTGGGTTCGTGGTTCTGAAACGAAAATACTTGGATTCGTGTTCTGGAACCAAAAACCTTGGGTTCGTGGTTCTTGGATTTTGAATGTGAAAATACAAAACAAAAAAGAGTGTTTGATGGAATAATATTATCTGTTATCTTATTATACCTTTAAGATTTAAGATATAAAATTAAAACAACTCACAAAATTATGTATATGTCCTTTTATATATTTTTAAAGTAATCAAATAAAATATAAATCTAAAGATAAAATTGGAATAAAATTATAGAAGTTAAAAAGGGAATCCCTTTTATATAGGTATAGATGATATTTCAAAAACTCAAAACATTCTCATTAGGACTTTCATTTTCTATCGTATTATTAATTACATGGAGCTTCCCTATACATTATTTGCTCCAAAATATTACGAAATTCTAACAATTTCCATATTTTAGACTCAATTTGATTTTTATGTTTGGATTTTAATCAACTATTTTATCAATTTTATATTCATATATTATTTTTTTAAGTTTTCTTTTCTATCTTCTATCTATTGTTTTCTGAATTTAATTTATTACACCATTTCTAAAACAACAGGTAATTTTTATTGTAATAATTTATTTTTTCAAATCGAAATAATGTCGACAAAAGTGAACCTAATAAATATCAATGCAAATTTTAAAAGAAATATGAAATAATTTCAAATATCTATCCGGCTAAATCACCATCCGACATAATATTTTATTAATATAATAATTTGAAAAGTTAGTATTGGCTTCACCACTAATTGTATTATTTATAAGTAAATTTTTTTACACTAAGCATTGGTCGGTTAAGATAATGATAAATTCTCTAATATTAAATTAATTTTTTGTGCAGTACCTAATTTTATAAGTGTTTCGGACCATTGACTAACACTAATATTTTACCTTCCATACTTTTATGTTGTGTTTGTATCCATATATATACTGTGGTCCACGAAAGGAATGGCGCAGATTTGTATTGTTTAGATAAGTGGTTCTGAAGGGATGAGTGAGGATGGAGGGATTGGGATTTGATGTTCTTCTCTATCTGTAGAGAAATGCGAGTGATTCCACGTAGACAACATGTCATTTACTTCAATACCCTATGTTCATTGTGCATGTACATGAGAATGGAATGTGAAAATGTAATTAAAATGTTGAAAATCGATTTTGATGGAGCTTGTAGTGAAGGAAGATTGATTCATATTATTGTCTAAGGGGGAAATCAATTTTCGTAGTTGTTATAATGAAGGGAGAATCGATTTTGTTGCATGTAGTTGTTGATATGCAAGATCAATTTTCAAGGAAGTTAGTGTGAAGCTAGAATTCTCCACTTGTGGTTAAATGGATTTTCGTGCACTTTGTGTAGAAGTCATAATTGATTCTTAATTTATAATAATTAATTTTAAGGGTTAAATATGTCTTTGTCTCTGCAATATAACATGAATTGGTTTTTGTCCCTTCTTCTAGCAAGATTCTAGGTTGGGGGGAGTTGATAAGTGTCATATTTCAGTAATATTTCATATTTAAAGACAAAAACTTATGGATATTTATTGATAAAATAACTATAATTTAACCCTTAATTTATGAATTTAAACCTTTTTACATATTTTGTGATTATAACATGAATAAGAACGATTTATTCCCAAATTTGTGTTAATTTCAGGATTCTAGGTGGAAAATGGAGATGAAAGGACTAAAGGAGAATAGACAAGATGGAAAGGAAAAGTTGGAATGCTCAAAACCGCCTAAGCCAGAAGCACTCTAGAGGAACTCACCCAAGCGAGCCCAATTTCGCCCAGGCGAGATCACTCCAGAGAAGTTGGGTTTTTTCTCGTCCAACTCGCCCAGACAAGCCCAATCACGCCTAGGCGAGAAGTCACTTAGCCCAAACCCAACTAGGTTAAATATGAGGCGTGAGGCATAACCCTAGACATCATTGGGAGAATAGAAGGTGATAGAAAACCCTAGAGGAGGCAGCCATTAAGGAGAAACATCCTGGATCTTCTTTCCTTGCTTCCCAAGCATGTAATGGCCAACATGAGTGGCTAATTCTACCCTTTGGGATTGGGATTAATATGTTCAAACTTTTATGTATTGAGGTGATATTTAAATATAATATTTTATTCTTGATTGATGATTGCTATTGTCATTTTATTCTTAACGCTTGTTTTATCATGATTTTGATCCTGAGATTTGATTGAAAAGTACTTATAAGCATTTGACATAAATTATAATGCTTAGCATACTTGAATGCTAGGAATAAGTATGAATGTCAATTGCTATCTAACATTTGTTTGTAACGATAAGGAGTTTTTATAAATATGCGAGGAATCAATATTTAGGAGACTATCTTAATAATTTTATATGCAAGGAATCAATATAAATGAATTTTATATGAGCATCAATATCAATCAATAATAGAATATTATTATGATTTTCAAAATACAAAAGAGTGAGAAGGATGAACCCCCAATTCCAATTTTCCCAATTGAATCAACAACTCTTTACTTTGTTTTATTTACATTTTTGCAATCATACACAACAAACTTCCAACAAACTTTATTATATTGTTTTCTATTTAGTGAATATTATACTTGAGAATTCAACTATTCCTTGTGGGTTTGATATCCATCCTTAGGAACAAAATTATTACTTCTGACTCGGTACACTTGCCGTAAAATATTCATCACCCAACTAAAGAATCCTGATTTTAAGGGGTACATATGAGTATAGCAGCCAAGATGAAGAAGCTAGTGAGATTGTTGCATGTAAGAGAGAAATAAGTGAGAAAGTCTATCCATGTGAGGGTGAATTACTCATCACTTGAAGATACATTAGCAATCAACCTAGTCATCAACCCGAATCCCATAGAGAGAATGTTTTTCATACAAGATGTAAATTTTTTGACAAAACTTGTCTCATTGTTGACAGTGAGTTATGTTATAACTATTGTAGTACTAGGCTAGCTGAGAAGTTAAACCTCCCTGTCATTCCCCATCCAAAACCATATAAACTTTAGTGATGATGGAGAATTGTAATTTAAACAACAAATGAAGGTCGATCTATTTGTGAGCAAGTATGGAGATAAAATTTGATGTGGTGTAGTGCCCATGGAAGCTTGTCATGTCTTATTGGGATGACCGTGGCAATTTCATAAGAAATCCATGAATAATGGACGTACCAATGAGATTACCTTCATCCATAAAGAAAGAAAATACATCTTTCATCCTTTTACACCTTCCCAGGTGTTGGAGGACCAAATAAAATTAAAACAGAAAATAAATAATGAACAAACACTAGTTCTCTTAGGACAAGGTTGTAAGTCTAAAGAGTTTAGTTGGCAAGATTTTGAGAAAGAAGAGAGGAAAGAAAAAGAAATGAAAAAAAAAAACCTATGTATTCCTCTTTGATTAAATCATGTGATGAGTTGCTAGAAAATTTGAAAAAATATATAGAAGGCAACCAAACAAAATTGAAAAATAAACAAATAAACTTGTTTAAAAAAAAAACAAGAACTTTTGTCTTAAAAGCACATGGATTTTAAAAGTCATGATTATTTTCTACAATTTTTGCATAAATCTGTTTTTTATGGAATTTCTAAAAAAAAGTCATTTGAATTGTTTGATGACTACAATAGATTGTCATTTGATCCTGGAGGACGAACATAGCTTTTAAACAAGAATAAGGTTGTTGTTTGGAACCAAACTTGTAGACGTAAGGATAGATCCTTTTAAAAGGGATGGGATGATGACAACCGTCCAACCACAAACTACTATTAAGACAATGACATGAAGAGTAGGACTCAACAGAGACTGGCAAAGACTCTCTCACATAATTTTAAGGCCATGACCTAGTGTTACAAAGTAGAATATGATTTCACGTTCTTGTAAAATAATTAGGCCTACAATTGGGCCATGTAGCATATGTTTTGGTCCTAAAGTAGATTAGGGTTATGTTAGGGTTTCTAAACCTACCTAGGCTGGTCCTATAAAACCCTAGGGTCTAAAAACAAGTCACATGGAACTCATTGCCCTCACATGACAAGTGTGACTAGCTTTTGACGCTTAGTTTGAATTCAAATTTACCTTGATTTTCTCTTGTAATTGGTCAACCTCCTCACCTATGAAGGTGCAAGGGTTGATATTTTGTAGATCAAATATACAAGAGTTATGCTGCCAAATTGTAATCAAGCTCTCTTTTTGTGTCCTCTCTCTAGGATAGACACTTTGTTTGATCTCTCACATTTCTCCAAGTGATTAGGCATCACCAACCACTTTCCATACATCTCACGGCTACTCCAAGGTTCTTATAACTCCTTCAATTCTTCCTTGACTCCAATTATCCATTGCTTCTACCAATTCCATCCAAACAATTGAAGAAACAAATCAAATCGAGAAAATGCAAGCTATCAATAAGTTTCTGCCAATTCCTAAAGGGTCTGAAGGTGCCACAAGGGCATTCATCAAATGTTAAGAGCCTATAGTCTCAAACATTGAAGCTACTTGGGCTAAAGTCTCATGATTGTCATGCAATAGTTATTGTTGGTAGCTATTCGTAGGATACTACCTAAAGATGTTAGCAATTGGACGACCCTTTGCACCTTGGTCATGTGTATACTGTAGGATTAGGGATTGACATTCGTCATTTCTTTGGGACTTCTTTATGACAATATTTCTCTGAGGCACCTAGCCAAGAGGTCATCTTGCAATTGAGGCAATAGATCATGCAGAAGGTAAAAGAAGAGGTTACTCAGAAGCTGAGTGATAAGGGCTTTTAGTAATATTTTATATTAAAATATAGGCACTTATGAGTATTAATTGCTAATATACATATAAAATAATCCCTAATTTATGAATTTATACCTTTTTACATATTTTATGATCTTTATTTGAATAAGAGCATTTTATTCCCAAATTTGGTGTTAATTTCAAGTTTCTAGGGAAGAATGGAGATGACCGGGCTAAAGAGAAAAGGATTAGCTAAAAGGAGAAAGCTGAAAGGCCCAGAACGCACAAAAAGAGAAAAAGGCCCAACTCAGCAGCAGGGATTCTCGCTCAAGCGAGCTCATTCTCGCTTGAGCAAGATTGCTCTAGTGGCGTTATCAAAAGTCGACGCCTTTCTCGCTTGAGCGAGAAAGCATCAGAAACATTGGGCTATTTTATGTTTTAATCAATAAGCCCATCAGTGCGATGCAGGAAGTCACCTAACCCTAGTAAATTAGGTTAAATAGGGGGCTTGAGGCTCGACCTTAGTGGGCCAGATTGAGAGGAAAACATCATTGAGTGATTTATAACCCAATTGGGAAAAGAGAAGGTACTAGAAGATGTGTGGCTAATTCTACCATTTGGGATTGGGATTAATCTGTTTGAACTCTTATGTATTGAGGTGATATTTAAATATGATATAATATTCTATTCTTGACTGATTATAGGTATTGTTGTTTTATTTCTAACTTTTGATCTAGAATCCTAAATCTGATTGAAAAGTATGTTTAGGGTTCTGACCTAAACAAAAATACTTAACATATTTGAGTGTTAGAAATAGACTTGAAATGTTAATTTCTATTAACATCTGAGTGTGATTCTAAGTTGTTTTTATAAATATGCGAGAAATTGATATTTAGGAAACATTCTTAAGAATTTTATATGCAAGAAATCGATATAAATGAATTTTCTACGGGCATCAATTTCAATAAAAGAAATTAATGTTAAAATGCCAATCAAAATACATGAGAGTGAGAAAGATGAAATCTAATCCCTATTTTCCAACTTGAAGTAACAAATTCTTTGCCTGTTTCTTATTAATCATCACCAACACAACCACTTTCAACACACTTTTTATTGTTCTATTTTATATTTAGCGAGTATTGTACTTGATAATTCAATTGTTCCTTGTGGGATCGATATCCGTCCTTAGGGACAAATTATTACTTCTGACAACGTGGTGCACTTGCTGTAATAAGTCATCACTGAGCCAGGAGTTTGAGTAACACCTCGAGAGCTTAGGTCTGTCCTAGCAAATTGTTCCTACGCACCAGACCTTTGTGGCTCCCATAGGTAGATATAACACAAAGGGAAGTTGTGCATCTGATAATCCATCAGGGGATGACAATGGCGAGATAGGCAAATGTAAGTTATTTATGGAGGACGATTTCACTGCTCAATTGGTGGTCATAGGGAAAGTCTTTGTAGGGGTCACTGTTTTACAAAATATTCCTCTCTCCCTTGATATGGTGAAGGTCACAGTTGAGAAGGCACACATTGCTAATGCTGCAGTTCCTGTGCCACCATATAAGGTATTTATTATGGCACAAACATTTCAGACTTTCATAGCCTGATCTGGACACCTTGTTCGATGTATTCCAAAACTTTTGATAAGAAAATAAATTGTAATTATTAGTTTTTATTTATGTGTGAATACATTTTTACATTTAATTTATTGAAATTGTTGTTTATTTTGCATCAATATAATCCAAAACCTGGTCTTTAAAGAAAAAATCAAGATGTTTCTATTGACGATCCTATAGTCGCATTATTACATGTTGTTATGGCTATAGGTACAAACCCTACAGAGGTTTTGTGTGATGCTACTATTTTTGGAAGAAATAGTGACATTCTATTATATATATAAATGTCAGATGTGTCAGAGGTTGTAGTTGGCAACCAGAAGCTTAATGTATCGGTTATTCAGTACTAGATGATGTAAGTCTCTTAAACATTATTTCATTTAATTTATATAATTAAATCATTGATCATGATTTAACTAATTATACATGTAGGTATATGTCTAGAGTATGTATTAACGAGGGAAAGAGGTTGTCTACAAATTCATGGATCCCCAATCAATTCACCCTTTGGGAAATAAGAAAGTTGGAACTCAAACATACATCACCAATTGCTTTGTAACATGGGGAAATAGATATATTTTACCCCTTATATTAATGAGTAGGTACAATTTTTAAGTGGTCAATTATTACTACTTCATCAATTGTACTTATACTAATGGTTTTTTCAATGCAGGCGTCACTGGCAATTACTTGTGATATACATAAATGATCACACTACTGCATGGTTTTGCTAATTACACAAGATGCCACCCACGTATCTCAAGAAAATAGTCGATTGGTAATTAAATTATCAACTTACATCATTTTATTACTTAAATGTTTTCTAACTTGTGTTTTTTTTATTAAGTCATATAGTAGATATAACATTTTGAGAGGTTGACCAAGTGCAAATTCCCAAAAAGCTTACATGGTTACACCAAAAGGTTATTTGTAATTTTCACTAATTAATTTCCTATCTTCTTTTGTTTGTGAAATAAATATTTTTATAAAATTATCATTAATATTGAATTGTAGTGCAATAAACAACCAGGAGGGTATGAGTGTGGCTATTATATGCTATGGATGAATACCGTTAGGTAATCACATTTAACTAATTCTTTATATAAAATAAAGTCTACTTTATGCACTAATATCAACTTATTCTATGTTGAGTATTTTATGAATGTATCACCACTCGATTCCGAATCAATGAATTACGTGAGGAATGCTTGGGGGACATACTTGAAATAATTAGTTTATAATTTTATTTGATGTGGTTAATATTCTATAGTTTTATGAGTATTTTATTTATTTATATGTTTTACTATCATATTTCTAAATCTAGCTGGGGTTTTGTAAATTACAGATTAAAAAGAGGAGGAAATGAACTAACTAAACTGAACTAAAAAAAATTATCATATAGACAGCAGTTTAGATTGAAACTATTGTCTATATTCCATATAGACAACAGTTCATACCAAAAACTATTGTCTATATAGTTACATAATTGTTTTTTTTATTTTGTCACATATTAGGCAACGATTTACGTATATACATTAGTGGATGTGTTTTATAATTTCAAATATCTAGTAGACTAAGTTTTTACTGAAAACTTCATTTATAAAATATATGTTTTGAAGAAAATTTTAAATACATCGTTGTACAGTTTGAAAAATGGTTGTTTATGACCTTTTAATATTAAACCTACTAAAATTATGTTTACTAGTAATAAATATAGGAGAATTTTTTTTATTTTGATAGCTTTATCAGGATGAATGATTAGGATAAAATTTCATTAAGTTTTGAAGAATGTTTTTTTCTTTTCTTGCACTAAGGTCTAAAGTGATAAACCGTGATTATCAATGCTATGACCACACTTAGATCGCATTTAACAATGGTCAATCCATTATATTGTAACCTAAAACTAAAATGGTTGTAGTGGTTGTTTTACTTTGTTATGTTATTTTACTTCCTCCACATATTTTTTTCTCATTCAAATAACTTTATTTCCTATCACGTCTATTGCTCCTCTATTTTATCTTTTCCTCCTATTTCATTCATATTTAATCCCAAAGAAACATCTTCAAGCTGCGACCTACTCTTTGGAAAAACTGGTGAGAAATGGAATACTAATATTTGTTAAAATATTAATGCATTTTTATTTCAGTTTCTGTTTTGGGCCCTTTTCTGTCTTTTGGGCTTTTATTCTTTCCTTTATAATTTTCTCTCTGTAACCCTTGAATACATATGTTTTCATTTCCTGATTAATGAAAAATTTTAGCTTTATCTCTTTTCTCTCTCGATACTTTTTCCTTCCCTCTCTGAACTTCTATGAGTTTGCATTGCACTGCCCTCAAGTTCTTGATACTAGGGTTACACACTCTTCCTAAATGAGTAATTACCTTTATGAATAATATCATAATAGAGTATTTATTAGATTTTGATTCATTCACTTCTTCATCTATTTATATTCTGATATATGTTTCCTCATGTTTCATCCATACTTAGTCCTAAGCAAACATCTATATAAAGAGTAAAGGTATTCATGAAATCCAATCAAATCAAAATATTTGAATCAGATTTTAAATCTAAATTCATATTTTTTATAAAATTAGTTTAGATTTTTATAAATCCAAATCTAAATATTTGGATTGGATTAAATCCAAATCCAAATATAAAATAATTGTTCTATAACCCTTTTTTATATTTTTTTTTCTAAAAGATATTTTTCATTCATCTTTCACTTACCTTTTACACACCTACAACATTTACGCAAACCCAAATCTAATCACCTTAGTTATGTTTTATAAGATACTGATTCAACCAAGTTCATTTTAAAGGACATTAGGAAAAATACTGTCCAAAATAAGTTGAAAAAAAAGGATGATTGAAATTCGTAATTTGAAGAAGGATCCTTTTATCATTAAAGTGAAAATAATTGCTTTTAAAGAATTATATAAAAATTATTCTAAGTTTACATATTGTTCTGTATTTTGAGCAATAGATAAGAATTCATATTTTTATATTTTAAAACTAGATTCAGAAATAAATGTGAAGAAGATGGATTGGAAGATATACAAATTTTCAAAAGTTCTAAAAATCATTTTCTTGAGAAAATTTTAAAATATTTGATTAAAAACACTCTCATTTAATATAATTATTCCAATTTAAAAGAATATAAAATGTTTGTTGTGTAATGCTTTGTGAAGCGTGAAGAACATATCTTATAACGGAAAAAAAATCACATCAACGTGAATACGGAAAACTGGTTGGTTCATAAAGCATTTGTTCATCAATGACATGACCATATATAGCTTAAAGTTGATTCGGTTATTTGGAAGGTTTGGCTAATAATTCAAATAACTATAACTGAGATCTGGATTTTTTTATTTATTTTGAAAATCTGTTTAAGTAAAATGAATATCTGATCTAGAAAAGTGATAAAATATGAATCAAAATAAAAATCAGATTTAAAGAAATTGATTTTAGTTAGATTGGAACAGTGCAAAAATATAGCATTTTGGTTCAATTGGATTGTTTGTCCACCCTAATAAGGAGTGAAATGTAATATACAACAATATACTACACTACTTAATAGATAACAATAAAAAATAGTATTTATTAGATTTGATTTATTCACTTATCTTCTATTTTAAAGTTTGCAATTTCTTATTTCTTATGCATAATAAACATTTATATTCTTTAAGAGTATAATACAGATGTTTATACACTAATATATCTTTGAAAAATAAACTAAGTCACACACTGAAAACATGTTTTGTATCACCTTATTTTTGTACCAAAAATTCCAAGAAACAAAATCCTTTGTCAAAATTTAATAAACAATATCACAACTTCAACAAAAGAAAATAAAGAGACCCAAATACTTTGTTTTTCATATTTTTATTTTATTTATATCATAAATTGACAGTCTTTAATGATTTGAGCTTACAAAATTGTTTTGAATTCCTTTCAATTTGGGTAATGTAGTGGCAGTGACCAATTGTACTACCTAAGTTGAGTTGGCTTTGGACAAAAATGTTGCATCTCATGGTACATAAAAGGTCAACGACAACAGTTCTTTTAGTAATTACATAGCTGTTTCAAAACCGTTGTCTACGAATACATAGTCTATTTTGTTGAGGCATAGACAACGACTCTAGAACCGCTATGTATAAGTCACACATAAACGACGGTTATGAACATAACTGCCATTTTATACCCTTCCCTAGTAGTGCCTTAAGTTTAACATGGTCAAGGTATAAACGGTGGTGACCATAATCATCGTTTATACCCTTACATAAAGAGTGTACATTGTCGAGGTATAAACGGCGATTATGGACATAACTGCTGTTTATACCCTTCCTCGAGAGGTATAAACAGCGATTATGACCATAACCGCCATCTATTATGGACATTTTTTTTACTTCATTTTGTTTTATGCGTTTTCCCATATAAATTAACCTATTCATTTAAACTCAGCCAACCAGATACATAAATTCATTCATTCAAAGAAGCAAATTATATATATTGATAAAAATGTATTACAAACACTAATAGACATTTCTAACTATCTATCTAATTCCTATACTATTGATTAGGTATCCTAGAGTTATAGAAATTAAGGAAATATGTGGCCCAAACATGTCTCACATAATCTATGGCGGCTAAAGGCAATGGTTGCTCATCAGTAAAGAATTGCATTACAAAATAAGATTCACATTAATTAGTGTTAAGATACATATACTTTAAAGAACTCTAAAGAATAATTTAAATATTAAAAAATTTTCGATGATCGAACACCCATGGACTAATACCAACACGTATCCAAGAATTATAAATATACATGCAATATAAAATTAATAAATTTAATCATATATACAATTATACATAATAAAGAATATCAATTAGAAATCAATAAATTATTTATAATCTAATTGCAAAATCTAATTAAAAATCATTAAATTAATTATAAGTACTGAATAATATTCCTCTTACAATGTAACAAATTAATAATTCTATTCTAAGCTAACAATTAATATAAATTAATAATAAATACTAGATATACAAATTAATAATACTAAAAATATTAAAAAAATTAAAAACATCAACCTTGCGTGAAGGGCATAACCGATGGTGAAAAGCAGTGGCCGCATCAACGAAACAATGAAGAGGCATGGTGGTGGCAACGGTGACAGTGGTGGCAGCAGAGAGAAGAGTCAAAACGAAGGCAATGAAAACCTTCACCAATGAAATGAATGGAATATGAGAAACCAATAAGAGAAAGAGAAAATAAGCAATGGAGAATGCAATGAGTAAATGTGAAGGAAGAACTTACAATGGAGAATGTGGCAATGGAGATGAAGAACCAAAGAGCGTAAGAGAGTAAGTTCGCAAAAAGACAATACAAAAAACGAAAGCGTAAGTGACGCGCTTCGAAGTAGGGTAATTTAAGGGGTCTAAAACAACAATTCTTAGGTAAAGTTGTTGTTTTAGACTCGTTTTAATTTCAAAAATGCAACTACATTTTGATGGACAACGTTTAACAATAAAAACAATGTGTATTTGGTGTCGTAAATGGGCTTTTTTTCCACTAGTGAGAGGTTCCTATAGATGTTGCTCTAGTGTCTGATACTATCGCTCAGAGGTCTACTTTTTTTACTATTGTGCCCGATGCTGATGTTGCTCTAGAGTCTAATGCGGTCCTCACTTCAGGTGTTGATTTGTTCTTGAAAGAATTTAAAATTGTTGTTAAGTATTTGAATGATAAGGCTGATATGAAACAACCTCTTATTGATAATGGAGATAATGTTGTTAAAACTACTAGGAGGCCTAATCATCCTAGAAAAAGTTTTAAGGTGTTTGATGATAATAAATTATGAGAGTCCTTGCTTTTATGAGATCTTATCTATAGGTGTTGTTCTTGCTGGTTGACTTTCCTGTCAGTTGACTCTACGACGATCGCACGCCTCCTTCCTTCACCTTGAATTATGCTTTGCTATCTTGAAACAACCTGCACATGCAAGATAGAAAGGGGCGCCCTAGAGGCCGTTTGCACTCTAACGCTCAAGTCAAAACTAGGGCAAGTACACCAAGTGTATCGAGTATCTCAGTTTAGATTTAGAAACCGCGTACCTTTGTGAAGTGTTTTACTACCCTTTATATAGTCTAGGGTTTCCTCTGCGTCGCTACCCATATTTAGGGTTTACAGGAATACCCTTGCGTCGCGATCACCCAGACTTAGGGTAATCTAACACGTAACGCTTTCCTTAACTGGAGTGCAAACTCTAACAGGATGGCCACCTGGGTACCCCCTCGTCCACCTAATCTCTGGGGCCACCTGTCCTGGGAGGGCCTTTACTGTTCACGTGCCATGCATGTAGCTTCACTGGGAAACCCTAATCCTGATGGGTACTCAACCCTTCAAGACTCTGCACCTAATTGTGCCTTCCCTGCCACACGCATGGGTGCTTCTTGACTTAGGCCTCTCCCTACCTCTGGGCATTTTGCTGATAACTGGCCTTCTCTCGGGACCCACCTTAGATGTTCTGGTTCTGTTGCTCAAAACACCCAAGACCGATGTCACCTCGTCACATCCTGTTGCCGAGGACTCACCATCCCACTGAGTGACGAGGAAACATCAGTCCCCTCTGGTGATCCACGCTGATGACTAACCAGCACACTAGTCCATGCTACCTGTGGGACCCAGCCCACGTGGCTCTGGCCCATGCTGTGGGACCCAGCTGACGTGGCTCTCCGTTACTAGCTGTTCTCGGTGTCCAAGGACTGGTCGGTACAGGTGTTGTTTTGGTTCTTTCACTAGTGTAGAAAAGCTTAAAAACGATGGCTATTTTAATTGTAAAATGACAGCTTCTTAGCCGCCTTTGATCAACATGTAGTCTTATGTCCCAAAGCAAAGAAGGCGGCTATTTAGCCGCCTTCTTAGATTCAAACAAAAAGGGCGGCTATGGTAAAAGCCGTTCTTTTACACCTCTCTATATTATTTATTAATTTATAATTAATATATGCATTATTACTAAATTATATTATGTAGTTGTTGGGTTAGAATAAAACTTTATGAAGAGGTAACAGTGGTGGTGAAGAGTGGTAGCAACGAAGAACCGAATGGAAGAACAACGAAAACCCAAAGAATAGCGTGCTAGGCAATGAAAGTAGGAATGGTGAAGAACCTTCACAACAATGGGAGAAAAGAAATAAATAAGAGAAAAAAAAAACAAAAAAAAATGGTGAAGAAGAAGCAAAGAGCTCAAAAGAAACTTACACTATGGCTCGAAGAAGACAATAGCTCGAGGAAAACGAAGAAGAAGCACAAAGCAGAAGAGAAAACGAAGCACCAGAGACAAAGGAAGTATGAAAGCTTAACTGGTGCGCTCTGAGCTAGGGTAATAAAAAGAGTCTAAGAGGGTGACTATTTGGTAGAGCCGTCTTCTTACAACAAAGCGCTTGGTGTAAGAAGGCGGCTATGAGATAAAGTCGCTCTCTTAGACAAAACACTTTCTTCTAAGAGGGCGACTTTACCTCATAGCCGCCTTCTTACACCAAGCGCTTTGTTGTAAGAAGGTAGCTTTACCAAATAGTCACCCTCTTAGAGAAATTTAATTTCAAAAATGCCACCACATTTTGAAAGATAGCGTCTGGCCGTAAAAGCGTCTTAAATGTAGTGTTAGTAGCTTCTTTTCTTGAATTTTGGAGAGGATTGGCGGAAGCTTCAATGGAAGAGATGAACAATGATGGCTCATATAGAGCTATGGTTTCCTTGAAGGTGCATGATAGTTAGGGAGAGTGATTGGTTGGGCCATATCAGTTGAGCTAGGTGAAGAAGAAGATTAAAGTGTCTATCCTAGAGAGGCAAGACAAGAGAGTGAGATGGCTAGCATTCTTGGCAGTAATTCACTCATTCATTAATCTTGAAAATTCATGAGCCAAGCCCCTCCTTATATAAGGTTTAGAGGTCCGACTATTTACAAGAGAATTGGTGGGAAATTCAAATGGTAAAGTTTGAATTTAGGCACCTATTTGAGCTCACATGGCAAGCGTGATCAAGGTGTGCATCATGTGAATCAAATTATGTTAAATGACTAGCCCTGCGCTAGTTAGGAGTCTTCTAGAAACACTAATTTCACCTAGGTTGGTTTTTAGATGCCTAATCCAACCTTAATTACATTTTAGAAAAATTACAAGTAAAATTCCTAGTCTACTTTTGACAAGAAAATAAATTCTACACTAAATATTTACAACTAGGTTTTTTTGGCATTTTTAAACATGTAAAGAAAAGTTTCTCTGCCATCTATAGCAGAGTCCCAATCTTCTTGAATCCTCTTTGCCATGGATCGAGTCGTTGGGTCTGAGCTTGGGCTTGAGCTGGGGCTTCTTCCATCTTCCCTCTTGAAGAGGATTTGTCCTCAAATCACATGCTTCTGCCTCTTCATCTTCACTACTTGCAAAAGGTGTTAGACCCATAACATTGAAATTGATATACAGGTCACTTTGATATGCATTATTGTTGATTCTTTTGAGAACTTGGAAGGGACCAACACCTTGGGGACTAAGCTCAGACTTCCTCTGGTTAGGGAATCTATCTTTTCTAAGGTGTAGCCAAATCCAGTCTTCCTCTTCAAAAACCATCTCTCTCTTCCCCTTATTGCTATGTTTCACATATTTCTCTGTTTGTTGTTGTATTTGATTTTTAATCCTTTCATGCAATTTCTTTACAAACTCAACTTTTGTTACTCCTTATGCACAAATTCTTGTGGATTAGGTAGAGGTAACAAATCTAAAGGTGTAAGGGGATTAAATCCATACATAGCCTCAAATGGAGAAATATTAGTAGTTTTATGAACTACTCTATTATATGCAAACTCAATATGAGAAAGGTACTCATCCCAAGATTTGTGGTTTCCCTTCATGATTGACCTAAGTATAGTGGAAATAGATCTATTTACAACTTCAGTTTGTCCATCCGTTTGAGGATGACAAGAAGTTGAGAAGTTCAACTTAGTTCCTAGCCTTTCCCAGAGAGTTCTCCAGAAATGGCCAACAAATTTAGGATCTCTATCCGACACTATGGTCTTAGGTAAACCATGTAGTCTTACCACTTCTCTAAAGAAGAGCTTGGAGATGTTGTTACCATCATCCACTTTATGGCAGGGTATAAAATGAGTCATCTTGCTAAACCTATCCACTACCACAAAAATGGAATCAAAACCTCTTTGTGTCCTAGGAAGTCCTAATATGAAGTCCATGCTTATATCTTCCCAAGGAGCACTTGCAAAAGGTAAAGGAGTGTAGAGTCCACGAGGCATTGTCTTAGATTTAACTTTTAAACATGAAATGCATCTATGACAATGTCTTTGGGCATCTTTCCTCATGTGTGGCCAAAAGAATTTTCCTTTCAAAAGCTCAAGAGTTTTATCAACTCCAAAATGGCCCATGAGTCCTCCTTCATGTGATTCTTTTACAAGGAATTTTCTATGTGTTCTTTGGGGTATGCAAAGTTTTCCTTCTTTAAATAAGTACCCCTCAGAAACATAAAAACTCCTTGTGCTGTATGTTGGCACTTAGAAAAAGTGGGTGCAAAATCATGATCTTCTTTATAAAGTTCAGGTATGTTTTCAAATCCAAGAATTTAGGCTCCAAGTTTAGAAAAGAAGGCATGTCTCCTTGATAGAGCATCTGCCTCAATATTTGTATTGCCCTTCTTGTATTTGATAACATATGAAAATTGCTCAAGAAATTCCATCCACTTTGCATGTCTTTCGTTCAACTTGTGTTGACCCTTCGAATATTTCAAAGACTTATGATCGCTATGTATGAAAAATTCTTTTGAGACTAGATAGTGTTCCTAAGTCTGCAGGGCCCTCACAAGTGCATAGAGCTCTTTATCATAGGTGGGGTAATTGAGGGCTGCACCATGAAGATTTTCACTAAAATACGCAATTGGATGCCTACCTTGCACTAACACAACACCTATTCCTACTCTCGATGCATCACACTCTAGCTCAAAAGTTTTTGAAAAGTTTGGTAAAGCTAGAATGGGTGCATTGGTGAGTTGAGCTTTCAACCTTTGGAAGGCTTGCTCATGCTTCTCCGTCCAACAAAATGGAGTGTCTTTCTTCACTAACTCATTAAGTGGTGAAGTTAAACTTGAGAAGTTAGGAACAAATCTCCTATAAAAACTTGTTAGGCCATGGAAGCTCCTAACATCTCTTACATTTTGTGGGGTTGGCCACTCTTAGATGGCTTTGATTTTCTCGAGGCCAACATGTACCCCTTTTTTTTTACTATAAAACCTAAAAACACTACACTATCTACACAAAAAGTGCATTTATCTATATTAGCCAACAAAGTATTTTCCCTAAGCACTAAAAGAACCTCCCTAAGGTGACTTAAGTGGGACTCTAGGCTTTGACTATATACTAATATATCATCAAAATAAACTACTACATATTTACCTATGCAATTCTAAGGACATGATTCATAAGCCTCATGAAAGTGCTAGGTGGATAGTGAGTCCAAAAGGCATCACTAACCATTCATATAATCCAAATTTGGTCTTAAAAGCAATTTTCCACTCATCACCTTCTTTGATTCTTATTTGGTGATATCCAATTTTGAGATCAATTTTAGAAAATATGGTGGACCTATGCAATTCATCAAGCATATCATCATGTATAGGAATTGGATGTCTGTATTTGATGGTGATATTGTTGATGGCTCTACAATCACAACACATTCTCCACTTGCAATCTTTCTTTGGCACCAATACAACAGGTACAACACAAGGACTTAGACTCTTTTGAACCCAGCCCTTCTCCAACAATTCCTGAACTTGTGATTCTATCTCCTTAGTCTTAGGTGACATGATTGCATCATTTGAAGATGCTCTATGCTGTTAGAGTTAAGCAGGGTCTGAAGATCAAGAGGGGAGGGGTGAATTGATCTTTTAAAATTTTTGCAACAGGAACTGACTTCTGTATAACAGAGATTAAAATAACAGATTGATTTCAAATAAAACAGATTTATTTTTCCAAATCACCTTCTTACAATCAGAACTTAATCAAACAAGATTTTATACAATTAGAAGGAACAGCAGAATACACTTGTTCAGATATTTGCAAGAAGGTTTCAACCAAGAGAAGAACAGTTCTTATTAAACCCAGAATTAACAGATTCAATTTCAAATGAACAGATTTATTTTGGACAGTTATCAATTCAAATTCCAGAAATAAATGCAAGAAAGGAGAGAAGATTGCACACAAGTTTTTATACTGGTTCACTCATCAAGAGCTACATCCAGTTCACCTTACACCAAGGTGGAATTCACTAAACACATACAACAATTACAGCATATACAGCAGTTCTTGAAACCTACAAGAACACTCACATACAAGGCTGAAAAACACCTATTTCAGCACACCTTGCACTCCAAGAAACCCTATCAAGAAGTGACTAACACTTCCACCTTTACAACAAATGAGAAAGGAAAAAATACACCTGAAAAGAAGATGCAAGAACTCAAACCAGTAGTTCAATCTGCTGCAAAAACTGCACCAGCACCTTCACAAAGCACAAGGTTTTCCTAGAACAAGCACACTTGAAATTCCTTTTGAAAACCTTTCACAAAAGCCTTTGAATTCTTCTTCTCACTCAGAAACTGATTGAAACGTGATTGCACTGTGTGTTTTGTGTGAGAGAAGTCTTCTATATTTAAAGAAACCAGTTTCTAACCACTTTTCAAAAAACAGTTTGAAAAACAGTTAAGAATAACAGAACCAAAATAAATCTATTTATTATCCAGGAAACAGATTTATTTTTGTCCAGTATTCAGACTTTTTGGAGAAAACTTTAAACAGCATTTTTGAAAACTTTAAACACTCCTTGTGTTTGGTTTAAGCTTGCTTTAGGCAACTAGAACAGAATGACCGATGACCGACCGGTGCCACATTACATTCCAAATGACCGATGACCGATCGTACAACATTACTTTCTCAAAGACCGATGACCGATCGTACCTCATTACTTCCTCCAATGACCGACGACCGATTGGTTCCTCATACTTCCCCAATGACCGACGACCGATTGGTTCCTCATTGCTTCCTTCAATGACCGACGACCGATTGGTTCCTCATACTTCCCCAATGACCGACGACCGATTGGTTCCTCATTACTTCCCCCAATGATCGATGACAGATCGGTGCCTCATCACTTCCTCACCTCCTAAGCCTAAACCAAAATTCACTTAAATCCTTTTACAAAACTATAAAGTATCGAAGCAATTTTCTTCATCAAACACACTTTAAGCCAAGGTTGGGAATAAGCTTCCTTCAGCTTCAACAATCTCCCCCTGTTTGATGGAGACAAATCCCCATAGCTCGATTGCTTTGAAGAAAGATCAATACCTGTACAAAGCTTGATTCCACAATACACAGATTTAAAGTGAATATTGAATAAGAGAAGAGTAGAGAATATATATACCTCCCTATACCACTGCAGCTTATAAGATCAGCTATATAGCTCGATTGCTTTGAAGAAAGATCAATACCTGTACAAAGCTTGATTCCACAATACACAGATTTAAAGTGAATATTGAATAAGAGAAGAGTAGAGAATATATATACCTCCCTATACCACTGCAGCTTATAAGATCAGCTATTTTTCTCCCCCTTTGGATTCATCAAACAGCATGGAAGCAAATAAAAACAGAAGCATATAATAGCCATACATGATAGTTCATAAAGTCCTTAAGAGGGGAATACATTCCAGAATAGAGATGAAAATATAATGTCCAGAAACAGGCACCAAAACACAGAAATAAAAGGATAATGTTCAACAGACATAAGAAGACAATATTGGGAAGAAAGAAAACTATTCCCTGTAGTAAAGCTCAGCCAGTTGTTCCTGTACTCCCTCGAGTTGATAATCTAGATGCTGGAACCTGGCTTGAGTCATCTCAAAGTAGGCTTTCTGGTCTTCTGAAAGATTGTCAAGTCGATGCAGTACTTGCCTTTTAAAACTAGACAAAGGTTCACCTCTGAATTCGGGAGAATGATATGCAACCAGTGCATTGTGTGCTGTAGCATCCAAGTCATCATGATTCGGTTGATGATCAGCATGAACATTGTCATCTTCCATAGGAACAACAGCTTCTTCATCATCATTGTTGTTGTGGTTGGACGTACCATGTTCCATTCTAGGACCTGTTGTCCTTTTAAAAACCCACTCTTCACCTTCCTTGAGGAATCCCATCTTCATGAGCGTAGAGTTGTCGATTTCACTAATTGCTTTGATTGGCTCGTTTCTCTCATTAGTAGTGTCAATCTCAAAACAATCGATTAATTTTGAAATGAAAATTGCATAGGGAAATCTGTAATCAGATAGCCTCTTGGATTTGAGCATATGCTCTGTCATTACACAAACCCAATTTATTTTTATGCGATGCATGAGACAGTAGAGTAAAATGAGGTCTTCCTCATGTAATGTAGCATGATTACTTCCCCTAGGTGTCAGTTGCCATGCAATAACATAGGCTAGAAACCTAGGAGTTAGGTTCAGATTACCTGCATGAAACCTGTTTATGTGTTGATTCTTATCTCTCATGCAGCTTGTGTAGAACTGAATTTTATTGAATTCTTGAATCATGGTTGTGTTCCCCTTTCCCACCTTGAGGCCTGAATACTTGATTCCAACGATGTTGCTCCAAACTTCACTTGTTATTTTTATTTGGACACCTTTTACGTGGGAAATTAAATTTTTCCCATCAAGGGTCAGATTGGTATAGAATACCTTCACTAGATCTGGATAGATGTTGCCAGTCATTTCAAGAAATGGCTTCAATCTCTGATGCTTGAGAAGTGCTTTGGGTTCAGTCAGCTTTTCACTCTTCATCCATGAAAACTCGAGGATCTTTGGCACATTTACCTGTTTTCTACTTATCTCATGTAAGTAAGTGGTCATGGCTTCAGCATCACCATCGAACCATTTCTCTAAAATACCTTGAGTGTTATTCTTCTGCTCACGGGATTTCTTCCTTTTGTATACCAATGATGCCATTTCTGAAACCTGTTCCTCTTTATCAAAAGAAAACTGAGAGATTGCAAGCAGAAGTTGAATGTGTGAACTACAGGTTTTGAATACCATTATTTATAGAATCAAACAGATTGTATTAATGCTTAGCAGAGTTGAAGTGTGAAGAAGAAACAAATCAAAAACACAGAGTCAGTACAGATTTTATTCCTGCAGCAGTTTCAGTTTTTGGAAAGAGGCAAAATCATTTTGAAAAAGTGTTTTAGCTTTTAGTGAGAAATAGCTTTCCATACAGTTAGTCAAACCAGTTTGAATATCCAGACAGAACAGCCATAAACCTGCTGGTCAAAGCAATAAAGCAGTTAAGGTGCATGTATAATTTCTCTTTCCTAGTTATGTATATTTTAGGCACAGAAATAAACAGATTAACCAGAGAAATAACATGTTATAGATTTAAAATATCACTGCAGTGAACAGTTTAAGCTGATAATACCCAATTCGTTTAACAAGAAATAAAACCTATCTTTAGCCAGAGGTTTTGTAAACAGATTAGCCAATTGAAACTCAGTACTAATGAATTTAATATCACAAATACCATTAGCTATATTTTCTCTTAAGAAATGATGTCTAATCTCTATGTGCTTTGTTCTTGAATGTAACACAGGATTTTTAGACAGGTTTATGGCACTGGTATTATCACAATTAATAGGTATCTTGTTTAACAGTATTCCATAGTCACTTAGCTGTTGCCTTAGCCATAATGTTTGAGCACAGCAGCTTCCAGCAGCAATGTATTCTGCTTCTGTTGTAGAGAGGGCAACACAAGCTTGTTTCTTGCAATGCCAAGAAATCAGGCTTGATCCTAGCATGTGACATGTTCCACTGGTGCTCTTTCTGTCAACCTTGCACCCTGCAAAATCAGAATTTGAAACACAGTTTAAGTATAAGGAAACATGGTTAGGATACCATAGTCCAACAGATTTTGTCCCTTGCAAGTATTTCAGAATTCTCTTGACTGCATTGTAGTGAGATTCCCTTGGATCAGATTGATATCTGGCACATAGGCATACAACAAACATAATATCAGGTCTGCTGGCAGTTAAGTACAGCAGGGATCCAATTAAGCTTCTGAACTTGGATTGGTCAACAGGTTTTCCTGCACAGTCTTGGTCTAGTTGACAGCTTGTTGAAATAGGAGTGCTAATTGCCTTACATTGATCCATATCAAATTTTTTCAGCAGCTCTTTGCAGTATTTTTCTTGACTAATGAAGATTCCATCCTTGAGCTGTTTCACTTGCAGGCCAAGGAAGAAGTTCATTTCTCCCAACATTGACATCTCAAACTCTCTCATCATTGTATTGACAAAAGCTTCACACATTTCCTCATTGGTTGACCCAAAGATTATATCATCTACATACACTTGTACCAGGATAATATCTTCCCTTTTCTTCTTAATGAATAGAGTCTTGTCAGAATTACCACGGTTATAGCCTTGAGAAAGCAAAAATTCACTTAACCTTTCATACCATTGCCTTGGTGCTTGTTTTAGTCCATACAAGGCCTTCTTAAGCTTGTACACATGTTCTGGATTTTTGTAATCTTCAAAGCCTGGGGGCTGGGAAACAAACACCTCCTCATTTATGTACCCATTTAGGAATGCACTTTTAACATCCATTTGAAACAATTTGAAGCCTTTGATGCTGGAAAATGCTAGAAGTAATCTGACAGCTTCAAGGCGTGCTACTGGTGCATAGGTTTCACCAAAATCAATACCTTCTTCTTGGTTGTATCCTTTAGCAACCAGCCTTGCTTTGTTTCTAGTGATAGCTCCATGTTCATCCAGCTTGTTCCTGTACACCCACTTGGTTCCTATGATATTCATCTCATGCTTTCTTGGAACTAAGGTCCACACTTCATTGTATTCAAACTGGTTCAGTTCTTCCTGCATTGCTGTTATCCAATTGCTGTCTTGCAGTGCTTCTTCCAAGCTTTTAGGCTCAATCTGTGACACAAAAGCTACTGTTCTGCAGAAATTGTTGAGAGAATTTCTGGTTGAGACTCCTTTCTCTAGTTTTCCAATTACATTGTCAAGAGTAAGATTCTTGGGAGTCTTCCATTCCTTAGGCAACCCTGCATTCACAACAGACTCTTTGACAGCATTTGGATTAGTTGTATCAAATTCAGTGGATTGATTTTTCTGCAGAATTATTCTTAAATCATCCACACCAGATTCATCCAAAACAGATTTCGGTATAGAACAATCTGTTTCATCAAACACCACATGCATAGACTCTTCTACAGCAAGCAATCTTTTGTTATAGACTCTATAAGCATGTCCATTTATAGCATAACCAAGGTGTATACCTTCATCAGATTTAGGGTCAAATTTCCCAAGATTATCTTTACCATTATTTAGAATAAAACATTTGCACCCAAATACTCTAAGATGGCTAATGCTAGGTTTTCTTCCTTTGTACAGTTCATAAGGGGTTTTCTTAAGAATAGGTCTTATCAATGTTCTGTTAAGCACATAGCAAGCAGTATAAACAACATCAGCCCAGAAATACTTTGGTAAATTTGATTCATTTAACATAGTTCTTGCTAATTCTTCCAAAGATCTATTCTTTCTTTCAACCACACCGTTTTGTTGAGGTGTCCTAGGAGCAGAATAGCTATGTGTTATGCCATGCTTTTCACAAAACTTATCAAATTTTGCATTTTGAAATTCTCCCCCATGATCACTACGAATCTGTTTTATGCAGTTCTCATTTTCATTGTTCAAAACCTTTGCCAATTTCTTGAAAGCTTTGTATGTATCATTTTTAGAAGCAATGAATAGAGTCCAAGTATATCTAGAAAAGTCATCAACAATCACCAAAGCATAATAATTTCCAGCAAGGCTAGCAGTCCTAGATGGTCCAAATAAATCCATATGCAATACATCCAGAATTTTATTTGTAGAAACTATATCTTTAGATTTAAAAGAGGTTCTAATCTGTTTTCCTTTTACACATGCATCACACAACCTGTTATTTTTAAAACATATTTTTGGTAGATCAGAAACAAGGTCCTTAGACAACAATTTATTCAAGTGATCTGTATGGATATGAGCCAACCTCCTGTGCCATAGCCAAGAATCATCACTTTTTGACAACAAGCATTCATTTTTAGAATTGTTATTAACAATGTCTAGGAGATAGATGTTGTTTACCCTTTTCCCTGTGAACAACACCTTACCAGAGTTCTGATTTGAAATTGTACATGTGTTGGCTTCAAAATTAACCAAGTATCCCTTATCACAAAGCTGACTAATACTGAGAAGATTATGCTTTAAGCCTTCAACATATAGAACATTCTCAATTATAGTTGAGTCTTTAGTGCCAACATCTCCTCTTCCAAGAATTTTTCCTCTATTGTTGTCCCCATATGTGACATAACCTTCAACTTTGAGTTTCAAACTTATGAACTGGGCCAAATCACCTGTCATATGTTTTGAGCAGCCGCTATCAAGGTACCACTTATTTTTCCTGCTGTTTTTTGAGTCTGAAGTTGAACCTTCATCATTTGCCATGAAGCACAGATTTGCTTCTTCACTCTCATTTGAGGATTCACTTGTTGAAGATACATCATTATCCTCCCAAGATATGTAAGCCCTTTTTCCCTTGCCTTTTTCATTCTTCTTGCTTGCTGATTTTTCTTTATGTGGATTGTTTGGACAATCAGCTTTTATATGACCTGGTTTGCCACATCCAAAACAGGTGTAAGTAGAAGAATTAGAATCACTTTGTTTTGAATACCTTTTTCTTTGCTGTGTTCTGTCTCTAGTCTTCCTTTTAAGGAATTTGCTGAATTTTCTAGTGAGCAAGCTTAAGGTTTCATCTTGTTCAGGATTCTCTTCTTCTTCTTCACTTGTGTCATGCTCCATGGTGGTCTTTAAGGCAATTCCTTTGACTTTCTTCTCCACAGTTTCTTGGTCTTTCAATCTTTTCAGCTCCAATTCATGTTCCATCAGCTTTCCAAAGAGTGCTGCAGTGGACATCTTGGAAAGATCCCTTGATTCTGAAATTGCTGTTACCTTTGGCTGCCAACTCCTATCAAGGCATTTCAATACCTTTATGTTGAGCTCTTCCTTATCAAAAACCTTGCCAAGACCCGTGAGATGATTTACAATGTGTGTAAATCGTTTCTGTACATCTGCAATGCTCTCACCAGATTGCATTCTGAACAACTCATATTCCTGGATCAATGAGTGCTTCCTAGCCCGTTTAACATCTTTTGTGCCTTCATGAGTTACCTCCAGTATCTCCCACATTTCCTTAGCTGATTGACATTGAGACACCCTAAAGAACTCATCCATATTCAGTGCAGAGGTGATGATGTTCTTGGCCAGAGAATCATATTGAGCCTTCTTCCTTTCAGCTTCACTCCATTCGGACAATGGTTTCTTCACAGTTTCATCTTTCACAGTCTGCATAGGTATGAAAGGTCCGCTCACCACAGCATCCCAGATGCCCATATCAACGGACTCCATGAAAATCTTCATCCTGATTTTCCAGAACGCATAGTTGACTCCACCGAACATAGGAGGCCTATTGATGGATGCTCCCTCAGCAAAAGGCATCTTGAATTCAGACATTTCTGCACAACTTGAGTAACCTACAAGCCCTTGCTCTTGATACCAATTGTTAGAGTTAAGCAGGGTCTGAAGATCAAGAGGGGAGGGGTGAATTGATCTTTTAAAATTTTTGCAACAGGAACTGACTTCTGTATAACAGAGATTAAAAGAACAGATTGATTTCAAATAAAACAGATTTATTTTTCCAAATCACCTTCTTACAATCAGAACTTAATCAAACAAGATTTTATACAATTAGAAGGAACAGCAGAATACACTTGTTCAGATATTTGCAAGAAGGTTTCAACCAAGAGAAGAACAGTTCTTATTAAACCTAGAATTAACAGATTCAATTTCAAATGAACAGATTTATTTTGGACAGTTATCAATTCAAATTCCAGAAATAAATGCAAGAAAGGAGAGAAGATTGCACACAAGTTTTTATACTGGTTCACTCATCAAGAGCTACATCTAGTTCACCTTACACCAAGGTGGAATTCACTAAACACATACAACAATTACAGCATATACAACAGTTCTTGAAACCTACAAGAACACTCACATACAAGGCTGAAAAACACCTATTTCAGCACACCTTGCACTCCAAGAAACCCTATCAAGAAGTGACTAACACTTCCACCTTTACAACAAATGAGAAAGGAAAAAATACACCTGAAAAGAAGATGCAAGAACTCAAACCAGTAGTTCAATCTGCTGCAAAAACTGCACCAGCACCTTCACAAAGCACAAGGTTTTCCTAGAACAAGCACACTTGAAATTCCTTTTGAAAACCTTTCACAAAAGCCTTTGAATTCTTCTTCTCACTCAGAAACTGATTGAAACGTGATTGCACTGTGTGTTTTGTGTGAGAGAAGTCTTCTATATTTAAAGAAACCAGTTTCTAACCACTTTTCAAAAAACAGTTTGAAAAACAGTTAAGAATAACAGAACCAAAATAAATCTATTTATTATCCAGGAAACAGATTTATTTTTGTCCAGTATTCAGACTTTTTGGAGAAAACTTTAAACAGCATTTTTGAAAACTTTAAACACTCCTTGTGTTTGGTTTAAGCTTGCTTTAGGCAACTAGAACAGAATGACCGATGACCGACCGGTGCCACATTACATTCCAAATGACCGATGACCGATCATACAACATTACTTTCTCAAAGATCGATGACCGATCGTACCTCATTACTTCCTCCAAGGACCGACGACCGATTGGTTCCTCATACTTCCCCAATGACCGACGACCGATTGGTTCCTCATTGCTTCCTTCAATGACCGACGACCGATTGGTTCCTCATACTTCCCCAATGACCGACGACCGATTGGTTCCTCATTACTTCCCCCAATGACCGATGACAGATTGGTGCCTCATCACTTCCTCACCTCCTAAGCCTAAACCAAAATTCACTTAAATCCTTTTACAAAACTATAAAGTACCGAAGCAATTTTCTTCATCAAACACACTTTAAGCCAAGGTTGGGAAGAAGCTTCCTTCAGCTTCAACATATGCTACCTTTTCTGAGCATGTTAGAGGAGAAAAGAAGCATATGTACCGTTAGAATTGACATGACATTATCATGTGTAAGTTGAAAATCATGCTTTCCTACACCATCTTGAATTTGAAGGAGTGTTTCCAGGAAGTCTTTATGAGGTTAGTAACCCTCCCTCTTTATTATTCTCTTGCCTTCAGCAATTAACTGATTAAAGAAAGCATCTAATGCCCTGAAAGTGGCCTTAAATTCTGGTGTTTGGCCAGTAACAACATCAATCCAACCTAACAAAGGAAAGAAATTTCCCACAATGAAAGTGGCTAAGTGTTTCATCTCTTAACATTAAACTCAAAGTTGTCATCAATTTTGTTTTGAAATATGAATGGGTTAATAATTATTATTTTTAATTTTAGTTTTAAATATCATTTATCCCATGATTTTAAATGTAATTTATAATATAACTATTAACCGTGGGAATGTAAAATATGAGAAGTCTATTATAAGAATATTTAGAAAGATTTTATTCCCATTTGAAAAATGGCACTAAAATAAAAGTTATATTTTTTTGTTCACATCATGATCTTCCTTCCTACCTCTCCAAAGCTGATTCCACCATTCGGGTTATCATACTTTGTTTTCGAAAACACATCTAGACATTATGTTGTTTGAGGTTTCAATCAGAATCTGACTCAGGTTGACGTAAGAAGGCCTTTTACTTGCGTTGCATGCTTCACGTATGGTACCAAGTATCGCTGCAACTTCTTCTCGGATGGACTGAAACGATCACACTCTTTTTACGCTTAGAAGATCAAGAACACAGATCTTCCTTTTTTGTCTCCACTCTTCTTCGTAGGGTGAAAAAACCACGTCTGTGCACCCGTACATGATGGTTTTCACGGCTGTGGTCTGAGGCTTATTGGAGAAAGAGACATCGTGGGTTTTGGACACTTCTTTAGCCACATCAACTAATGAAATTAGAAGAGTTGGAGTTTGGCCTAATTGTAGCAACAAGAAAGGGCTGTACTTAACAAGATAGGTGCCGATCCTACGGAAGCAAGAAGAGGATGAAAAAGGATATGCGACCCCTGATTGAAGGGGAAGAACAGAGGAACCAGAAGAAAAGAAAACCCTAACAGTGTGAGAGCAGAGAAGAAATAGAGAAGAAGCATGAAAGGAAAGTGAAGAGAAGAGGAAAGTATTATTATTGTGTATATTACAAGGGGTATAAAAAGGAGAAAATTAAACCGTGTTAGGCAGCCCATTCAGGAAAGCCCAAACTTGGCCAAAAAAGAAAAATACAAGTACCTATATTTTATCACCCCTTCTCTAGCTGGGAGTACAGGTTCCTCATTCCCAGCTTGGATTGAAGAACTTTGAAGGTAGATGGAGGTAGAGGCTTTGTGAGGATGTCGACAATTTGCATTGAGGAAGAGATGGGGAGTATTTTTATCATTCCAGCATTAGTTTGACCCGAACAAGGTGGCGGTCGATCTCTATGTGTTCGGCCTGTTCGTGGAAAACTTGATTGGATGCAATCTGTATTGCAGACTAGTTGTCACAATAGAGGATGGCAGGTTGGATGGAATGAATATGTAGGTCTTGTAACAAATAGGTTAACCATTGGATCTCACATGTGGTTGCAGCTAGCGCTCTATACTCAGCTTCTGAAGAGCTTTTGGAGATCGTCTGTTGCTTTTTGGATTTCTGGGAAATGAGTGATTCACCAAGGTAAATAGAGAAGCCAGTTACAGATTTTCTTGTCTCGGGACAGGTGGCCCAATTTGAGTCACTGTATGCTTTGAGTTGAAGAGTGCTCACTACTGACAGAAAAAGACTATGACCAGGTGCATTCTTGAGATATTGAAGAATGCGAAAGGCTGCTTGACGATGAATTGTTATAGGTGCTAAAACAAATTGACTTAGTTTGTTCACGTTGAATGCAATGTCTAATCTGGTGTTGGTCAAGTAGATAAGTCTTCCTATCAGGCGTTGGTATAAGGAGGACTCTGCGGCAGCTAGGGGAACACCTTGCCTACTTGAAAGCTGCGAAGAATGGACCATGGGTGTTGGAACAGGTGCACAGTCAAGCATCCCTGTCTCATGTAAGAGGTCCATGGTATACTTTCATTGTGAAAGGTGAATACCAGTACTGCTTCGGGCTACTTCTAGTCCTAGAAAGAAAGTTAGGTCACCCAAATTTTTGATTTTGAAGGGTTGATGTAGCAGTGTGGTGATGTGAGTGATTTCCTCAGAATTATTTACAACGAGGACGATGTCATCAACATACACAAGAAGAGTAGTGATGTGTGTCTTGTGTTTTTATAAATAATGAATGATCAGCAATAGATAAAACATAACCATTGGTAAGTAAGAATTGGGATAGTTTGGCATACCATTGTCGACCTACTTGGCGTAGTCCATAGAGCGAACGTTGTAGTTTGCAAACAATGTGTGGATTAGGGACATCAACTCCTAGAGGTGGCTTCATGTATACTTCTTCAAAAATGTCTCCATGTAGAAAGGCGTTGTTAACATCCAGTTGTTTGAGGAACCATTTGTTTGATGCAGTAAGGGCTAGAAGTAGGCGCAAGGTGGTTAGCTTTGCAACAGGAGCAAAAGTATCAAGAAAGTCTAGCCCTTCAAGTTGTGTGTAGCCTTTCGCAATGAGACATGCCTTGTAGCGAGCAATTGTACCGTCTGATCTGTGCTTTACCTTGTACACCCAGCGACACCCAATGGCTTTCTTTCCCAAGGGAAGGGGTACAAGTGTCCATGTGTTGTTGGTAGAGAGAGCAGCAAGTTCTTCTGCCATTGCTTCTTTCCAGCAGTCATGTTTGGAAGCATTCTCATAATTGTGGGGTTTAGTTGAAGAAGAAAAAGAAGCAATAGTACGTTTAAAATTATAAGATAGAGTATGATAGGACATAAATGTTAAAATAGATGGCTTAAAATAAGAGGGGGGGTGACTTGTTTTTAAAGGATTTTCGCAATTCAGTCAAGATATGAAGATCTTTATCAAATAACAGAAAGAAGGCTTAAGGAGAAAAAAAGAACCAATATTGATAAAATTGTTTTACAGAATTTTAACCTGTTAAAGTTTCGATTTAACCAGTTGTTTATGTTATAGACGCAACAACAATATAACCGATTAAAGTTTCCTGATAACTGGTTGTTTATGTTATGTAGGCAAGAGACAAAATATAAGCAGTATAAGAAGCAAAAATATAACCGATTGAATTATCGTTATAATCGTCTGATTATGTGTTAGAGATTAAGAGCAAGTTTAGCTAGTTAACACATCAACAATATAACCGATTGTTATTTAGTTGCAACCAATTGTTTATGACAGAACACAAATATCAAACAGATTTAAGAGAGAGATGGAGAGATTCACACAAAGCAATTATACTGGTTCACTCTCTACAGAGGTACATCCAGTTGCCAGAACCACACTGAGCAACCCACTAATTTGTAATGCACAACACATTTTAAGTATTTACAATTACAAAGGTTGGATCTTTACAACAAGATCAACCACACACAACCTTTGCAATATAAACCAAACTAAACAGCCCTCTACTTTCGTAGATTAACTGTTATCACACCTTATTGCAATTACACAGATACAAGAAATGATTTAAGGAAGGAGTACACTTGAATTACGAATTCTAAAAGCACTTTCTTGATCAAAACAGAAGCTATTAAGCAATCTTGAACTTTTTCTTGCAAAACTTTCTCAGCACAAACTTTCAATTCTCTCTCTCAGTTTTCTGTAAAAGATTGGTGTGTGTTTTCTTTGTTCTTTTCAAAGAGAGGAGAAGGTTCCTATTTATAAGATTTCAGAGGGAGTTCATAAAGAGAGCCAGCTGTAATTGGCCTTAACAGATTTTCAAAAAATAGTTTGAAATTCAAATTTTAACCGACTAAAATAATGAGATAACCAGTTAAAATTGTTACAGCAGTTATGAAGATAGTTTGAAAACCCCTCAGACAGTCAATGAAAGAACAATCAGTTAAAACGAAATTATAACCGGTTGTTTTATTATAGTTTTCAAAAACACATTTTCTTTCTTAAGAACAGATTGCTCAGCTTGTGTTTGTGATTAAGAAAGAACTTACAAATTAAAACACAGTAAAAGATTCTAAACAACAGCAGCTACTCCAGCAACACAAGATCTTCAGGATTTTAGATTCATCAAAGCCTTGATGCAAGATTCTCCCCCTATTTGATGAAGACAAATCCCTTGTTGCTTTGAAGAGTTGTGTTTAGAATTTGATCATCAACAGCAATCACAGATAGAAGTAGAAACACGCAGAATTTCTTTGCCAAAAAGGTTAGAGCACCATTACACAACTTTCACAGCCAAATCAGAATGAAAGACAAACCATAGGTGCAAACAGCAGAAGAACAACTGATTAAGACGCAGGATTAACCGGTTGAAAAATAGCAGAGCAGTGAAACTTCTATCTAAGGCAGTGATTAAAGGAAGAATTAAAATGTGTAGTTATAAACCATTACAACCCAAATAAACCACACCAATTCTCCCCCTATTTGTCATATCAAATAGACAAAAGAAAGGCATAAAAACAACACAAAAATAAAACAGAAATTGTTTAGAAAACTAAACTAGAAAACTTAAAAAGAGGGACTATCTTCCCTATCAAACTGAAGTTCTGAAATTTGATTATGGAGCTCTTCAACTTTCTCATCCAGGTTGGTAAAGCGTGAGTTCATATTGTTGAAGTTCTCACCAAATTGCTGGAAATTTGTTGCACAAAAGTCATATAGATTCCTTTGATTTTCAGCAAAGGTGTCCATCCTGCTCACCATGAATCTTTCAAAAGGAGACATTGATGTCATCCTTTCTTCAGTGTAGCCACCACTGTGTCCTTCTTCAGGAGCTGGATTCTCTTGAGGTGCAGTTGTTTCAGGTTCATCATCATGGACTCCACTTGGGCCAGCTTCAACATCCTTGCTCACCCATTTCCTATCAATCTTGGTAAATCCCATTTTGATTAGGGATCCATTATTGACTTCACTTGATGACTTTACAATTTCTGACTTTTCTTCTTCCAGATCCACTTCAAAATATTGCAGAAATTTAGTCACCAAAACAACATAAGGATAGTGGAAGTCACTTAACCTTATTGTTTTTTGCATATGTTCTTTGATGATGTGAATCCAGTGGAGCTTGATCTTGTTTATGATGTAGTATATGAGAACCAAGTATTCCTCCGATAGTGTGGAGTGATTGCTTCCCCTTGGAGTCAAAATCCATGAGACAACAAAGGCTATTAGTCTTGCATCCAGCTTCAGCCCACCAACAACAAGATTTTTCACTCTAGCTTGAGGATTTTTGAGGCAACTTTTGTAAAACAACATTTTGTTAAACTCATTTACACCTTTAGTGTTGCCTCTATGAATTCTCAGTCCAGAGAATTTCAGGCTAGCCACAGCAGTCCACACATCATTTGTGATCTCCAAGTCTACCCCTTTTACATGAGACACAAGAGTATCACCATTAAATTTTAAATTAGTGTAGAAAACCCTTATCAAGTCTGGATAAATGTTGCCATTTAATTCCATAAATCATTTCAGAAGTTGGTCCTTCAACAGCCTCCTTACTTCCAAAATTTTCTGTTCTTTCAGCCACTTGAAAGAGATCACCTTTGGAGTGTTGATGACTTTGCTACTGGTTTCATGGAGATACTTGGCTATTAGCTCTGGATCACTTGAGAACCAACTTTCCATTTCTTCTAACCGTTATGGTTTTTGTCTTTTAGCTGAGGGAGGAGTGATATCCATGGCAGGAACAAAGATGATATATTGCAGAGGTTAGTGTAGAGAGAAAGAGAGAAAAACAGTTGGTTGTGTTGAAGAACAACTTGTTATTTCAGATTTATAGGCTCAGAAAAAAAATAGCTGGATTAATAGTATTAAATGAGTCAAAGAGTCAGACGAAAAAGGAATCAATTCAACTTAATAAAGTTGTTTTTGTCAGATCAACACAAAATGAACAGAAATCACATGTAAGCTTTGACCAAGTTTTACAAGCAGTTTTGATTTCCAAGATTTGAAGGAATCTGATTTGTAGAGAGCTGTTAGAGCAGAGGCAAACAATATTCAAGCATGCAATTAATACAATTTTGACTACAGATATCAATGGGCTTGAATAGAATCACAAATCAAATCACAGAATTTAAAAACAGATATTCCAGTGTTGACAGGGAGCAAATGATCGGTTGTTTCGAAGAAATAACTAGTTGATTTTTTTTGAGGCAACAAGAATAGCTAAGCATCTTTCTTGAAATTGCTCATGAACCAGAGGCATAGTTTTGATTATAGCACCTGCACTTGAAAAAGATTTTGAAAAGCAGAATTTATCCATAACCAAACCCAGTATTGTAGTATTATAATAGTGTACACTTAAAGCAGTAAAATCAGTGTTGTAAACTAGTGTGGGCACATAATTATAACAACAAAAGATTAAAACAGAGACAAGCATTGGTTTTAAAACTAACACAATAGACAAAAACATACATAAACTTCTCTCATAATCATGATTTAAAAAGAAATAGATTTAAACATGCATAAGCCAACAAGATAGCATTTCACAGATATACTAGAGGAAAAACAATCGGTTGTTTCGACAGAACAATCGGTTGTTTTACTGTGACAGGGTTTTTGAAAACAAAATTAATCCAATTCCTTTGACAAAACCCAAAACAACTTGTGTACAAGATAACTAATATGATATATGAACAAGATTGAGGTAAATTCAAAACAGAAACAGTTTAAAGAAAAACATTGAAATATATTTTGATTGTTCAAGAGAGGAACCCAATACAACTCTTTCTTTGAGTCTTTATAGAATTGAATAATAGACCAACAACTATAGAAAGCAATTCTTTAGCCCAAGATGATGCATTTTGAAGAACCAATTTCAACAGAACCTTTAGCATCTTGCATCACAAGAAAACATTAGATACTAAGGTTTGATCCCTTTGTAAAGATGGGACCTTTGTTATCAGCAGAAGTATTTGAAACCTTAGATTTTATAGGAATCCATCTTTGAATATCTTTGGGCACGAGAAATTTTCTTACTCTGCAGAATTTAATAGTATGGCCCTTTTTCATACAGTAATGACACCTTTAAACCGGTTGTTTCGAAAAAACAACAGGTTGTTTTCTTGAAAGAGGTTTTGAAAAGAAATTTCTCTTAATTTTCGAATATTAACCCAGTCCAGCTTTGCCAAAAACACAGTTTTGAGAAGCAAGAACCTTTTCAAAGTTGGATTGGCCTTTTGAAAACATGTCCACTGTTTTTAAAAGATATTGGACTTTCTTTTCAAGAGCTTCACAATTTTTGCAAAAACTAGTATCAACACATTTGCAAGAAGAGTTTTGATACACCATTTCTAACATCTCAAAATCAGTTTTAGATTGATTCAACTCTTCTTCCAAATCCTTGACACATTTTTCTAGCCAGTTATTTAGTCCATTTAATCTATTATTTAAAAGAGCCAGCCTATTTGCTTCTTCATGAGTTTCATTAAAGGCATCAAGCAATTGATAATAATTATCACCTTTAGTTGAAAAGGATGAACTTGAGCTGCTGGACACTGAAGTTTTCAGGCATAGGTTTGCATTTTCATCATCATCAGAAGAGCTGGATGAGGATATCTCGTTGTCATCCCATGCAATGTAAGCTCTCTTTGCTTTGCTTTTTCTATCTCCTTTCTTCTGTTCATACTTTTCTTTAGCCTCTTCATTTGGACAATCAGCTTTGATATGTCCTTATTCCCCACATCCAAAACATGTGTATTTGTGGAAGTCATTTGATTTCTTGGAGCTATACCTCTTGGAGTATTGCCCTTTGCCACTCTTCTTGAGGAACTTACTGAATTTCGTTGATAGAAGACTTAAGGTATCTTCTTCACTATCACTGGTTTCCTCCTGGTTTTTATAACTGGTTGTTTTCCCAAAATAACCGATTGTTTTTAAGGCTATGCTTCTGTTGTTTTTGTCTTCACTTTCCTGTACCAGCAATCTGTTCATTTCTAACTCGTGCCCTCACAGCTTTCCAAATAGTGAAGCTGTAGACATGGAGGAGAGATCTTTGGACTCAGAAATGGCAGTCACCTTTGGTTTCCGAGATCCATTAAGACAGTTTAATATCTTGATGTTGAGTTCTTCTTTCTCAAAATGTTTCCCCAATCCTATGAGGTGATTGATAATGTGAGAGTTCTGCACATTTGATATACTTTCTCCCTTCTGCATTCTAAAGTGCTCATACTCTTGAATCAGTTCATGCTTTCTGGCGCGTTTCACATCAGTTGTGCCCTCATGAGTTACTTCCAAAATATCCCACATTTCTTTTGCTGTCTTAACAACTCAATCATATTTAGCTTTTTTACTTTCTTGTTTTGTCCATTCAGACCAAGGTTTGTCAACAACATCATCATCATTTTTAGTTTTAGGAATATATGGTCCATTTTCTATAGCATCCCATATTCCCCTATCCGTTGATTCAATAAAGATTTTCATTCTTACTTTCCAAAATTGGTAATTGACCCCACAAAACAAGAGTGGTCTATTTATTGAAGCACCTTCCCTAAGAGGTAATTTATCAGCCATCAAAACAATTTTGAAAAAGGGAAACTTGAGTATTTTTCAAGAACCTTACTCTTGATACCAATTGTTAAAATAGATGGATTAAAATAAGAGGGGGGGGGGTGAATTGTTTTTAAAAGATTTTCGCAATTCAGTTAAGATATGAAGATCTTTATCAAATAACAGAAAGAAGGCTTAAGGAGATAAAGAGAACCAATATTGATAAAACTATTTTACAGAATTTTAACCTGTTAAACTTTTGATGTAACCGGTTGTTTATGTTATAGACGCAAAACCAATAAACAGGCAATGTACACAACAACAATATAACCGATTAAAGTTTCCTGATAACTGGTTGTTTATGTTATGTAGGCAAGAGACAAAATATAAGCAATATAAGCAGTAAAAATATAATCGATTGAATTATCGTTATAACCGGTTGATTATGTGTTAGAGATTAAGAGCAAGTTTAGCCAGTTAACACATCAACAATATAACCAATTGTTATTTAGTTGCAACCGGTTGTTTATGGCAGAATAGAAATATCAAATAGATTTAAGAGAGAGATGGAGAGATTCACACAAAGCAATTATACTGGTTCACTCTCTACAGAGGTACATCTAGTTCCCAAAACCACACTGAGCAACCCACTAATTTGTAATGCACAACAAAATTATAAGTATTCACAATTACAAAGGTTGGATCTTTACAACAAGATCAACCACACACAACCTTTGCAATATAAACCAAACTAAACAGCCTTCTACTTTCATAGATTAACTGTTATCACACCTTATTGCAATTACACAGATACAAGAAATGATTTAAGGAAGGAGTACACCTGAATTACGAATTCTAAAAGCACTTTCTTGATCAAAACAGAAGCTATTGAGCAATCTTGAACTTTTTCTTGCAAAACTTTCTCAGCACAAACTTTCAATTCTCTCTCAGTTTTTTGTAAAAGATTGGTGTGTGTTTTCTTCGTTCTTTTCAAAGAGAGGAGAAGGTTCCTATTTATAAGATTTCAGAGGGAGCTCATAATGAGAGCCAGCTGTAATTGGCCTTAATAGATTTTCAAAAAATAGTTTGAAATTCAAATTTTAACCGACTAAAATAACGAGATAACCGGTTAAAATTATGACAACAATTATGTAGATAGTTTGAAAACCTCTCAGACAGTCCATGAAAGAACAATCGGTTAAAACGAAATTATAACCGGTTGTTTTATCATAGTTTTCAAAAACACATTTTCTTTCTTAAGAACAGATTGCTCAACTTGTGTTTTTGATTAAGAAAGAACTTACAAATTAAAACACACTAAAAGATTCTAAACAATAGCAACTACTCCAGCAACACAAGATCTTCAGGATTCTGGATTCATCAAAGCCTTGACTCAACAATAAAATTATTAATAGGGTATTTAGAACTTACAGTATGTGCAGATGGCATGTCGGTATGAAAATCTTTAAGGTATGCAAGGGTTCTCCTAACCCGAGTGGACCTCCGTGGCGAGTTATGTCCTGCATTTTCAGTGGGAATCATGGTCTCAGTGGCAGTGTTGTTAATGCCAGAGAAAATATCATAGGTGGAATTATAAGATTGAGGAACAGGCAAAGATAAATTGTTGGGACCCTCATTATCATCATCATTCATTTTATACGGAAAGTGATGTTCATAGAAAACAGTATGCCTTGAGATCTCAATTTTATGATTTTGAAGATTAAGAAAAAGATAACCTTTAGTGTGTGGTTGAAAGCCAAGAAAAATACCAGATACAACCCTATCATCTAGTTTCTTTCTGTGAGAAGTAATAGTGCTAGAGTAGCAAAGATAACCAAAAACACGTAAAGATGAGATATCATACAAAGTACCATGTATTTTTTCATAAGGGGTCATGTTCTGAAGCAAAGGAGTGGAAATACAATTGATGAGAAGAACAACATGTAAAACAACAAAATGCCAGAAAATAGGAGGTAAATTAGCTTGGAAAAGCAAAGCACACGTTACATTAAGAATATGCTGGTGTTTGAGTTCTACAATACCATTATGTTCGGGTGTTTCTATACAAGTTTTTTGATGAATAATTCCTTTTGAAGAAAAAAAATTTGTTATAGCAAATTCAGCCCCATTATCAGAACGTATAATTTTGACAGTGGTTTGAAAATGGTTTTCAACAGAAGATAAAAAACAAGTTATATGAATTATGACTTCAGATTTTGTGCGTATAGGAATCACCCAAGTATAGCGAGAAAAATCATCCACAATGGTTAAAATATACCGAAAACCATGCATAGAAATAACAGAGCAAGGACCCCATATATCCATATGTAAAATCTCAAAAATTTTAGAAGTAATGGAATCACTTAAAGCAAACGGAAGTTTTCTTTACTTTGCTCTATGGCAAGTATCACATAGATATGGTTTATGAGCAGAAATAAAAGAGTATCGAGATCTCAATACATGCAATCTTTCATCAAAAAGATGTCCCAGTCTATTGTGCCACACATTAGTATCTTTTGAAACAAAATGAAAAGAAGGAACAGATCTATTTGTGGCATGTCTTTGAAAAACAGAAGAATGAAAAATATACAAGCCATCCTTGGCTTCAACTGTACCAATCTTCTCTTTTGTTAGATTGTCTTGTATCACACAATCCTTGGATGAGAATACCAAGTGACAGTTCAAATTCGAAGCAAGTTTGGAAGTAGAAATCAGATTAAAAGTGAATTCAGGCACATGCAAAACATTAGTTAGGTAAAACTTATTATTGAAAGCAACAGTTCCAGAATAACTAGTGTAAAAATGATGTCCATTTGGCAAACTGATAAGAACAGGTTTGATACTTTTATAAGATGTGAAATCAGAAAAACAGGTGCAAACATGATCAGTTGCTCTTAAATCTAGGATCCAAGAGCCTTTAATAGTAGTATAAAGATTTGAAATAGTAACATTACCAGTTGGAGAATCCTTGTGATTGGTATCAATAGTAAAAGAGCCCACTTGATTTACTTGCACCAGAGGCTGATTCGCAATATTATTTGCTACATTTTGCTTGATCAAGGTAGATAGGACTTGACATTGCTAAGCTGTGAAGACAGAACACATGTCTCCAGAAGAACCCTGTTCTTGTTGACAATTCTCAGAGGAAATATCATCAGTTAAAACAACATTAAGCAAAGGAGTAGTCCTACTATTTGAGGGATTATAAATCGGAGGAAAACCATGTTTCTTGTAACATGTATCTATGGTGTGGCCATTCCTACCACAATGAGTACAAACTTTCCTATTGCTGCTGAATCTGGAATTCTTATTTTCTTGATTTGGAAAACCCACTTTTCTGTAATAGACATTCTCAACATGACCCAATTTTCCACAGAAAGAACATGTAATAGAAGAACTACAATTCAGACTAGTATGATTAATATTTGTAATCAAAAAATTACTTGCCAATTGACGTTCTTGCTGTGCCACAAGAGAGAAAATTTTCGAAATAGGCGGAATCGGTTCCATGAGGAGCACGTGGGACCGAATGTTGCTGAATTGATCATTAAGCCCTCAAAAAAACTGCATGGCTTGGTCCTCGCATTTACTTTGACTAATAATAGAGGCTACAGAGCATGAACACTTATGTTGACTGACACAGATAGGGTTAGGTCAAAAATTATCAAACTCATCCCAAATAATTATGAGTTTCGTAAAATAATCAGTCACTGAATCGTTTTGACTTAAAGAAGATGCCTCTAATTGCAAATAGGAAATCCTAGAGAGATCACCTTGGGAATATCTTGTTTTCAAATCATTCCAAACATCTATAGCAACATCCATTCAGATTACACTTTGTCTAATTGGAAAAGATACCGAATGCACTAACTAGGACACCACCATGTTGTTGCATCTGACCCATGACAAATAGTTGGGCTTCCTCGTTGGAGGACGGGGATGGGTGCCCAAGACGAATTCCACTTTATTCTTCGCACTTAGCACCGTTATGATAGACCTACTCCAAGAATGATAGTTCATCGTGTCAAGAAATGGTGAAACTAGTGAAGCCACGAGGTTTTCACCAGGACGAAGATAAAGGTAGCTGTTTGTAGAGGGTTTCGTTGTGGTTGATCTTGTTGTTCGTTCTTCTGCCATTTTGCTAAAAGAAAGAACAAGAAAAGAACGTAAGTATTGAAAAAGTTATAAAGATGAAAAATAGAAGGAAGGTAGAGCACATAGCAAAGTTCTTCAAAGGAAGAGCTCTGATACCATAACAAGATAGGCACCGATCTCGTGGAAGCGAGAAGAGGATGAAAAAGGATATGCGACCCCTAATTGAAGGGGAAGAACAGAGGAACCGGAAGAAAAGAAAACCCTAACAATGGTGAGAGCAGAGAAGAAAAGAGAAGAAGCGTGAAAGGAAAGTGAAGAGAAGAAGAAAGTATTATTATTGTGTATATTACAAGGGGTATAAAAAGGAGGAAATAAGACTGTATTGGGCAGCCCAATCAGGAAAGCGCAAACTTGGCCAAAAAAGAAAAATACAAGTAATTATATTTTATCAGTACTTGCGAGAGAGTGTTTGGAAGGAGTGGTGTGGGAGAGTGCCTAGTTGATGAAGGTTTCCTATTATGCGTAGTTTTAGTGGGGAAGGAGGCAAATTGAACCTGTTCTTTCTTCTTCTGTTACTAAGCACAAAAAGAAGGCTTAAGAAGAAGAACAAAATGGCTATGTAAGGGGTTGGCAATTGCTTTAAAAGTGAGGATGATAGTTGAACTTGAATAGCCATGTCTTCTAGAGTCATTTGGATTTTAGTAAGGTAGGTGTACATCCTCCATAACCATGGTTGAAAATTTATAGAATGTCATGAAGAAATGTATCATAACAAAAAGAGTAAAGTTCCAATAAAAGACCATACTCACTTAACAAACTATTATAATAATATAATAATATTTAAATTAAAAAAATAAAATAAAGATAATTAAAATATCAATTTATTATGAAGTTGTTAAGTGAATGTGTTTTTACCATGTGGAGTGTTAAAGTATCACTATTCTAACAAAAATACCCATATATACATATATGTAAAGAGGATTCATCCTTATAATCGCTTTTTGTTGTAACAATTATTTTCCATTTTTATTCGTATTAATATATCTTATTTTATTAATTTATTTTTAAAATTTTAAAATTATGTGAAGGAGTATATTTCGTAATCTTAAAATAAAATTATTTTTAAATTAATGTTAAGGGACAAATTTTATATGCAAACTAACCTCACTCTTCTCTTAACTCCTTATTTTAAGGACCTAAGGCACAATCTTTATGAAAGAGGTTTTTTTAGAATAAGAAGAATGCAACACTTCAAGTAACTCCATTTCTCGGTGAAGTCATCATTCTATTGCATTTACCATCAAGTGAATCTCATCCATAACTTGAACACCATCACACTCTTCTATCCCAAAACCACCAGCAAAAGAAGAAGAGAAAAATGCCGAAGAGGAAAAGAAGCCCAAACCAGAGGAGAAGAAAGAAGATGTTGATTAATCAATTCATCATTTTCCTTTTATATGTTTTTTTTTTTCCTTTTCAACTTCAACTCATCCAAAATTATTTGAATTTGTGCAGTCTCAAGTTATCATAGTGGTTTTGAAAGTCCACATGCATTGCAAAGCTTGTCGTAGGAAATCGAAAGACGCATCGAGAAAATAAAAAATTTGTGCATTTATTCTGTGATTAAAATTTAAAAATACGGATACATAGGCGCTATCGAATCTATGTTTACGTTAGTGAAAATAAAGGTGATGATTGGTTAACTGGGTACAGAGTAAAAACATATACTTCACAATTTAATAAATTAATATTTTAATTATTTTTTATTTTACTTTTTAATTTAAAATATTATTATATTATTATAAGAAGTTGTCATGTGAATGTTTTTTTATTGTTTGTGGGTAAAAAAATCTTATAAATAAATATCATCCTTTCCATTAACGTGGGCTGCAGATTTTTTTATTTTATTTATTTAAGTATACATGCTGATAGGTTGTTCTTCATGACCAATGTTCTTCTTGAGGAAATGAGGTGAAAAGGTGGCGGAAGCAATGGAGGTGATGGATGAAGGATGACTCATATAGAGCTATGGGTTCCTTGTAGGTGCATGAAAGGTATGGAGAGTGATAGGTTGGGCCAAATCACTTGGAGAAAGATGAAGGTGAAGATCAAAGTGTTTAACCTAGAGAGACCAGACAAGAGTAGAAGCTTGCAAAAATTTGGCAGCATTTACTCATTAAAATTGATCTTAAAAAAACATGAGCCAAAGCACCCTATTTATAAGAGATGGTGCCTTGGAGAGCAAGGAGTAAGGGTAGGATGGAGAATATACAAAAAAGGGGGCTGCTAGGTATTGACTAAAGTCAATGGCACACCCTAGGAGCAAAGTTCTATAAGCTAGGTCAACTTCCTACCCTAAAAGGCTCTACTCAAACTACAATGATAAGCACACCTTCCCTATTATGCTAAATGTACCCTACTCTACTGAAATTACAAGTAAAATGAAATTAGTTGATGCTCAACTCCAATGGCTTGGGCTCTACTCCTTGTGATCCTCTGAGGAATCTTTGAACATATAAAGAAAAGTTTCTCTGCCATCAGTAGCAGAGTCCCACTCTTCTTGAATCCTCTTTTCCATGGACCTAGTTGTTGGGCCTGAGCTTGGGCCTCTTCCATCATCCCCTCCTTCTTGAGAGGATCTATCCTTAGATCTACAGGGTTGATCTCAAACAGCAACCTTATTCCTGCTTTGAAAACTATGCTCGTCCTCTAGGGTCAAATATTAACCTATAGTAAGCATCAAAGAAAAGTGAGATAAAAAAAATTAAGACTAGTGTATTCAAATAAAATAGTAAGGAAATAAGCCCCTTTGTTATTTTTATAAAAGTTTTGTTGGAAAGAAATAAGGCCCTTTTTCAAAAATATTTTTGCTTCCTTTGTGTAGTTCATTGCCCAAGATAAGCAACAACATCACAAAGTGTTGTTTTTTTATTTTATTTTTGAGAATAAGAGTAAGTATCATGATTCAAAGGAAAATGAGAGTTTAAAGTATTGCACTACCCCTTTAAGGATTCTTTTCCCACTATGCTTGTAGGAGGTGTTGTAAGATACTCTTCATTCTTTCTAGATTCCTCTTCTTCTTTTTCAAACAACCCCTCACTTGGATTTTCTGTGGAGGAAAGGTTTATATCTATATCTAGTTCAACTTCAGACACAAATTTTTCTTCAAGCATATTCTCACAAGGTTTTCTATGGAAGAAGAATTTAAGTCAATGTTTGGTTGAACTCCAAACAAAGGATTTTTTGTACTTTCCTTTTCTATCATCACTTTTTCTCTCTTTTCTTTCTCTTCTCTATCTTTCCTTTCATTCTCCTCTCTTTCTCTTTTGTCTTTCTCTTCTTTCTTTCTGATAAGAGCTTGTAATTTTTCTTTAAACTCTTTTTCTCTTCTAGTTCTTCTAGGTGGAGGTTGATAATAATCATTAAATCTCAGAGTCCTCAGCATGTGAGTCACTTGACCTAGAACTAGATGTATGTGATGCTTGGGATTTTTTTAATTTCCTAATGTATTCATTTTTTTCCCATGACAATCTTCAACACTTCTTTCAAAACTGCAAGATGGGCATCTCTTTCTTTTTTATCTTCCAAAAGTTGAGCCTTATGTTACAATTGTCACTACAAAAAAAGGTGTATGTGGCGGCGGTTATTAAAAACCGCCACAATTAGCCATATAATACGGCAGTTTCATAATCGCCATAATTTTCCTTCGAAATGTGGCATGTGGAACTGCCATAATTATCCTCCGAATAAACGCTTATATGTTTGATTCCCTCCATCATATTTGCTTTATTTTCTCCATAAAATTTCATTTCCCACCCTTAGTCAAAATTTTAATTTTTCAAAATCCTATTCTCGTTCCATCCTCCAAAATTTTCTAAAACCCTTTGAAACCCTAAGCTCACCTCTGAGCCTTGTTCCCAAGCCAAACCTCTAAACTGTGTTCCCAAATCAAAGCTCTCAGCCTTGTTCCCAAATTAAAGCTCTGAACCTTGTTCCCAAATCCAAAAGCAAAATCCTATAGCTAATTAGTTTCCAAACCCAATGTATGACCCTCATTGCGAAATCGAAACCCAAATCCCGAAATCGAAATCTAAGAGCGAAGCTTCCCCATTTGAGAGCACACAATTTTCTTTGAATTTCTCTTTGAACCATCGCTTCTTTGTTACAATCTATCTCTCTTTGAATCCTCCTATGCATCACCGTCTTCTCCGCCGCATCCATCGACTACTACCATAGGTGTGATTCAAGATCTCGTCATCCTTCTCGAAGTCAACAGGTGTGATTCAATTTCTCGCTCCACCAACACGATGCATGTTTCTTTCTTCGTATTATGCTTCTCACACTACTAAACTCTTGTTTTGTTGTCTTAGGGTTCTTACGGACGCGCACAACATAGAAAATTGTATTGCCAAATGTTAGATCGATTTAGGGTTTTTTTGGGTCCTCTGTTCCTTGTGGGAAGCACACTAATTCGATCATCAAGTTCCATATTTAATTACGCATTTTTCCATTAATATACATAACTTTCAATTTCTTGATGTCAAACCCTAGTTTTTTTGGACATTCAACTGCCAAAAGATAAAGCAAAAGGCCAAATGTTGTTGGAAAAGAACATAAATCAATATAGTTATCGTATTCTTTAATTGTTTTATTATTGAAAAAAATTCCTAGATAATGGAAAATTAGTCTAGATGATACAATACTTTATTTTGATTCCCATGGTTTTATGATTGTGATTTGTATAGCAATTGTTCAGTTCACAGTTCCTTTATTTGAAATTGCTAGAAACAATGTATTAAAAAATTACTATAGCGTTGCAAAGAGGGAAAAGGTAGGAATCATCATAAAGAGGGCAAATCCAATGCAAATGATTCATGATCAAAATTCGAACGAGCCTCGTAAATGGAAATTCATGAAAAAGATAGGTAATAATAGTTGTAATATGCTTCTGAATATTTTCCTATAATATAAAAACAATTCAATTTGCATTTGTTGAACCATTGACTCTTGAATGTGCCTACCATGTAAATCCAATACCAAGATCAAGAACTAGGAAGACAAACTAATCCTTCCTTTATGTAAAATTTTTGTAAGAATCGCATTTTTTATTATTCTTATTGGTTGCTTTGAGTTTTTTTTTTTTTCTTAATTTGAGAGAGATTGATCTTGCTCTCTCCCTCTCCTCTAATGTAAGATGGTTCTTAATTGTGAAAAGGTATATTTAATGTACATTAATGTAGATTGATGTCTATTCATTTTCAAGAAAGCGGAAGAAGTTGGTGGATAAGGCCAGGGCCAAGCAGCTACAACCTCATGAATACAATACTGTTACTTGTATTTTATTGGTTTTGTTGTACATCTTTGCAAATTTTAAAATTTATTATTGAATCCTTAAATATTGTAGGTAGGAACTAGAAATTTTGATAGTTCACTTCATATTATTTCATTAGACAGTAGGGTGCTAAACTATTTGAAAATTTTCAATTACTAGATTATCTTGTATCTTGTATGTCTTATTATTATTTGTAACAATTGCAATTGTGGTTGTTTCAAAGAATTTTACAACATCTAAAATCATGTTGCATGCTAAAACTCTTAGAGAATGGATTTCATCTGCACTTGAGTAAGTGTCGTATTAAGAGAAGTTGCTCAACGATATTAATGTAAGCATTGGTTGGACGTTTAGTAGTTTCCTTCATTTTATATGAGGAAATGTGCAAAACTAGATTTGGAACTTATGGTTTCTAACTTATTGTAAGATAAACCCCACTCCCATGTGCCCCTTTTCTAATATTTTATACTTTTGAGCTTTATTGTACATGTGAATATCTGTCAACCATATATTCTTTTAATTATGGTGATACTCCATATTGGTTATCCCTCCAATATGGTTAAGTTAATTTTATAATCTATAATGTTGTGGTTGATATTTCAATTCTACTTTTTACTTGTTTGGAATGCTAATCCTTTTGTAGTGGATGATGATGATGATGGACTATGGAAGCCCTCAAATATTCCTAATCCAGCATACAAAGGTCCGTGGAAACGAAAGGTTTTTAATGCCACACATTTAAAGTTAAAGTCATTACTCTTTTAAGCTTTCTGATTGTTGAAAATTGTTGAACTGCAATAAATATATATATATATATATATATATATATATATATATATATATATTCTGTGTTATGGTTTAATTGTACATCAATATGTTTAATTCTAGATGAATAATCTAATTAAAACCTCCATTACGTCATTTACGAACTTCATCTAGTAAATCTAGGTTTAGCTTTCCCCCTTCATTAGACTCTTCCACAACGAAATTCTGGAATTGAGGAGAGCTTTCCTGGATTTCCACCGGTATCATGGCATTTGACCCATACACTAAACTGAAGAGCGTCTCCTTGATCGTCGACTGAGGAGTGGTGTGGTAGGCCCACAGAATCCAAGGAACTTCCTTTGTACATATCCCCTTAGCTTTATCTAACCTTCTCTTCAACCCCCTCAGTAAGACATTGTTAGCCAACTCCACTTTACCGTTTGTTTGAGGGTTCTCTACTGAGGCAAATATCTGTTTTATCCCGAGTTCCAAACACAGCTTACCCAATTGCTGAGTTACAAACTGTGTTCCATTGTCGGACACAAGGTGCCTAGGGATTCCAAAATGACAGACTATATTTTTCCATACGAAGTGTTGTACTTTGTGACCAGTTATATATGCGACTGGCTCAGCCTCAATCCACTTCATAAAATATTTGATGGCCACTATGAGGTACTTCATCTAGTGTATTGCTAAAGTAAAAGGACCCAAGATGTCTATTCCCCATGTATGGAAAGGCCACGGGCTATAAATTGACCGTAACTCCTCGGTTGACGTGTGATGCCAATCGACATGCTTTTGACATTGCTCGCACCGATGAGCATGCCTCCCGCAATCCTCCTTCATCGTCAGCTAGTAATACCTTGCTCAGATGACCCTTAAAGCGAGAGCTCGGCCGCCTATGTGACTACCACAAATACCTTCGTGTAACTCAGCCATTATGCGAGCATACTGACTCCGCTAACACAGGTGAGGATGGGGTGAGTATAACCAAGGCGGAACAACTTACCATCAATTAAGGTATATTTCCCAGCATTCCTCTTAATTGTCTTGGCCTCCGCAGGCTCGGTAGGAAGCAGCCCATGACCTAGGTACTAGGTAACGTTGGTAATGGGTGATCCAAGTCTTCATGGTACTGACTTGCAAAACAGCAAACAACTCGTCCTCCGGTGTCTCATATGCAGCCATCCGGGGAACTTTTAGGGTCTCCTGAGTCAATGACCGGTGACTCCTTCCTCTTTTGGAACTTATCCTCATGACCTCTACTTGAACGACCTCAGATGGACCTTTCTCAGCTGTCCTAGGCGACTTCAAGGTCTTTTGAATTACTGACCTCTATCGATCTCCCTTTCCTGAGCTTGCCAACTTGGCTAAAAGGTTAGCTCGGGAATTTTGTTCTCGAGGCACGTGGACGAGTTTGAACTTAGGAAAGTTCCTTTCAAAAATATAACGTACTTGAGATACGAGGCTAACTATGGATCTTTGGCCTGATACTCACCTGTCACCTGCCCAGTGACAAGCAATGAGTCACTCTTTACCAACAGATTCCGAGCTTCCAACTCCTGAGCTAGCAACATTCCTGCTATCAGGGCCTCATACTCAGCTTGATTGTTGCTTACATTGAACGCAAACCTCAAAGAGTGTTCAATCAGCAAGCCACTGGGTCGCTCCAAAATGAACCCCGCTCCACTCCCCTACTGGTTGGAGGATTCATCCACTGACAGAACCCACTGGAAGTTTCCAGGATCTGGACAAGGAACTTCTGACACAAGCTCTACCACAAAGTCAGTATACACCTGCCATTGATTGGTCCTCGAGGTCTATATTGTATATCAAACTCAGACAACTCCACCGACCAATGGACCATCCGCCCTACTATGTCAAGTTTCTACAGAACCTTGCGAATGGGTAAGTTAGTCATCACTATCAAAGTGAAGATCTAGAAGTAATGACGGAGCCTCCAAGCTGTGAACACTACTGCTAAAACGGCCTTCTCAATAGCTTGGTACTGCTCCTCTGGCCCCTGCACACTTTATTGACAAAGTAGATTGGCTGTTGGACCTTCTCTTGGTCCTGCACAATCATCGAGCTGATTGCCTAATCTGTGAAAGCAAAGTAAAGACGAAGGGGAGTACCTGGTAGTGCCTTACCAAAGACAAGGGGACTAGCCAAGTACTTCTTTAGCTTGACAAAGGCTTCTTCACATTCCGGGGTCCACACAAATCGGTTGTTCTTCTTTAAGCACTTGAAATACGGATACCCTTTGTCTCCACTAGCTGATAGAAAATGAGACAAGGCAGTCATCCGTCCAGTTAACTATTGGACCTCCTTGACATTAATAGGGCTTCTCATTCCTATAATTGCGGCACATTTGTCAGGGTTAGCTTCTATGCTTCTCTTGGTCAACAAAAATTCGAGGAACTTTCCTGCCTCCACCTTGAACACACACTTCTTAGGATTCATTTTCAGATTGTACTTAGCTATCACCGTGAATAGCTCTTCTAAGTTAGGAACATGTTAATCTTTCTCTTTTGACGTGACGACCATGTCGTCCACATATGCCTAGACATTTTGCCCCGATCAAGGGGGTGAGAATTCTATCCATCAACCTCTGATAAGTGGCACCAGAATTTTTTAGGCCAATGGCATGACCTTGTAATAGCAACTTGCAAATTCGGCCATAAAGGCGATCTTGCTCTCATTGTCGGGGTGCATACGAATCTGATTGTACCCCGAGAATGCATCTAGAAAGCTTAACAATCGACAGCCTGAAGCATTATCGACAACTTGAAGCATTATCGACTAAGGAATCGATGTCTTGCAATGGATACGAGTCCTTAGGGCAGGACTTATTCAGATCTGTGAAGTCAACGCACATCCTGCACTTCCCATTGGCTTTCTGTACCAACACCACGTTTGCTAACCATTCAGGGTATTAGATTTCCCTGATATGGTTGGCATTCAAAAGTTTATGATTTTCCGCCCTAATGATCAAGCGTTTTTCTTCATTGAACTTTCTCCTCCTCTAGACCACTAGTCGGACCCTCTCATCCATAGTAAACCTATGGCACAGAAAATCGAGGTTTATCCCAAGCATGTCAATGCGCTCATGTGCCTTGTTATCACCTCAACTATCTGATCCTGTAACTCCTGACCTAGCGAGGTGCCGAGCTTGAATATCTTTCCACCTATTTTTCTTTCTTGAACCTCCCCAACAGGCCCTAGTCGTTGCTTATTAGCGATTTCAGTTTCTAAGATCTCAGTGGTCCTTCCTTCTTGAACAATAGCAGCCAAGTACGTGCCCCTCCTATTCTTCAGGCTACTTTCATAGCACTTTTGGGTGGCCTTCTGATCAGATCTGAGAGTAATTACCCCTCCCTCAAGGGAAGGCAACTTCATCTTCATATTCTTTGTGAAGGCTATTGCACCTAACCTGTTCAAAGAGGGCATACCCAAAAGCAAATTATAAGCAGAAGGTGTATTAACTACAATATACCTCACAACAATAGTCCTTGTCGAGGCGTCATCAGAAAAGGTCGTTCTCAGATTGACATACCATCGCACCTCCACCTGATCTCCCGCGAAGCTGACCAGACACCCGTTGTACAACCTCAACTAGTCAGGAGACAACTGCAAATTAATGAAGGTTGACCAGAACATCACATCAGTTGAGCTCCCTTGATCGATGAGAACTCGATGTACTTTCCTACCTATAGTGACAATAGATACCACCATCGAATCATTGTCATGAGGGACCACATCTTCCAAATCGGATCTCATGAAAAAGAGATCGGGCTCCAGCGAGTGATCAGGCCTTCTTGTTTCTATGGACATCACAGCTCTTGCATACCACTTGCGCTTAGTAGCAGTGCTCCCTTCTCTATAGAATCTTCCCGAGATGGTGTTCAACACTGCTTGATCTGGTACTACATGCAGCTGATCTCTTAGAGTGGCTTCCCCCTTAGGTTCTTCCTCATCGGTCTCTAGATATTCCTTTAAGAACCCTTCTTTAAGCAATTATGCCAACTGGTAACCTAGGACTATGCATCACTCGATATCATGTCTGAATCCCTAGTGAAGCTCAGACTAAACATCTTTCCTTGACCCCAAATTCCTATCAGATTTTTGGGGGAACCTCAGCCTGTCTGCTACTTCGGGTATGCCTATCAAATCTTTGTATGGCATTCAGAATTTGGGACAGAACTCCTCCTCCTTAGCCTTTGTCTTGGGCTCATTCTTCTTGTACGGTGCATGTCTTGAATTTGCCTTCTTCCCGGTTGAGGTCTCATTAACCCTCAAAGGCCAAGAAGTTCTACAGTTCTCCTTTGGCTTAGGTAGCCTAGAATACAAGCTGCCATTTTTCGTGGCCACCGCTTCCTCGACGTTGATGTGGATGACAACCCTTCGTCGGATCTCGAAGAAAGTCTCCATTGGATTTCTAATCAACGAATTGCTGAATGGTCCTGCTGCAATTACTTGCTCAAAGGTGGTGACCTTCACATCTTCGTGATGGGTCTGGAGTTTCACTATGAATGCCCAGAACCTATTTAAATATTCCTTCAATGCTTCCCCTTCTCTCTGTCACACATTATAGAGGTCATACAACACTGGGGGTTTGACCTTATTAGCAGAGAATTGTTATCGAAATAGCCTGGCGAACTATGCAAAAGAGGTAATGTGGCCATTAGGGAGTCCACTGAACCATTGCAAGGCTGTACCTGTGAAGGTGCTCATAAACATCTTGCACCGAACTGCGTCTGACCCTCCAGAAACAATCCTCTAGGCATTAAATGGCGTGAGGTGATTTTCAGGATCCTCCACCCCTATGAAAGTAATCTTGGGCGCAATGTAGTGCACTGGCACCAACTCATCCATGATTGCTCATGAAAACGGCTCGGGACAATCCCTCAAGGGTAGATTTAAACCTCGCTCCCTTGTGGGATGTTGGTCACACTACTGTATGTCTCTGCTCAAATCTTCATTGGTTTTGGGTAGCTCTTCTGTAAGGACCTAGAAACTTTAAATTGGAATAAAAGTGTTATATTTAAATAATTTCAGAAGATGTTATTATTTAAAATGCAAAGAGCTGGTAAATGAAGTTTCGTAGTAGTCGGACCTCGGACGTCGCCCAAGGTCTGGGGTCAGCTGGTAGAGGTCGGTCGTCTGACCCTTGTATGAACCAAGTAGTCAGGTGCGATGACTTTATCGTGAGGTAATCACGTGGGTGTGCTCGAGGAAGACATGTGGATCAAGAAGAGTAAGGGAAGAAAAGTGTAGCTTAGAAGTCTACGAGATCGTCGTTGTTGAAGACGGAGGCGATCTCCGACTTCTCTGGCGCATAATCGCCTGTCGCCTAGATTACACGTGATCGCCAGTCGCCTATGGTGCACATCATCGCCGAAAGTGCACTCAGTATGTGGTCAGGATACTGGATCAACCAGAGAGGGTTCCAAAAACCACACGTATCAAGGTGTGGGTTAAGTCTTAGATACGTTGTGCATGCGAAGCTCTATGCTTGAGCATAAGAATCGTCCTTAGTGTTGCATGCATGGGCGTACGAGGAGCAGGGCTGATCTACTCTTGGAAATGTGAAGCTACCGACGTCACCAAGTCATGTGGAGATGATACCTTGGACGTAACATAGTGGGATGAAGAACCTTCAGCAAGGCATGGCGATGTGTCGTCGGTCATCGCCAGGGCGCGAGGCATGCGGGCATCGCCAGGGCGCGAGGCATGCGGGCATCGCAGGGCGCGAGGTATGCGGTCATCGCCAGGGCGAGACATCGGTCGTCTCCCAGGGAGAGACATCGGTGGTCCTCCAGGGTGAGACATCGGTTGTCTGCCAGGATGAGGAATAAGTCGTCCGTCAGGAAGAGGAATCAGTCATCACCGGGATGAGGCACATCAGTCATCGTCGGTATGTGAGACAGACGGTCATCGCCAGGATGAGGGGCACATCGGTCGTTTTCCAGGAAGAGACATCGGTCGTCTGCCAGGATGAGACATCGGTGGATAGTCATCGCGCGAGCGGTCATCGGTGGAAGGTTATCGCGTGATGTCGAGTTTCACACAGATAAGGTGGGACCCAGGCTCTCAGCATGAGACGTTCTGCACGCGCGACACGTAGACAAAAAGGGTGGTTCAGAATAGTGACATCAGAGTGTTGGCCTGCGCAGAGGCACGCGTAGTCGTACTGTTCAGGGAAGCGTACACGCAAACTTCCCTGCAGAGTGGGTGGTGGCAGCGGCTTTTATGGACAAGTTGGTTTAAGATTCAAAAACCCACTTCTGAGAGGCAAAGAATGTTGCAGTGGTTCAAGAGTGAGTTTACCTTCATCTTTCTCTTTTATCTCCTTCGCGCTGCGATTCAGGCATCCTCAAGCACCAGTACGACGAGCGACGACTGCCCTTGGAGCACCTGGGAGGTTCTCTGCAAGTTCTCCAAACTAGACGCTAAAACAGAGCTAAGGCACCTTTAAGCTCGGTGGGTTTTGGAACTCTTGGTGTTTTGCGCAAGCTCAGGTAAGGGAAGCTAGCCTTATTTCCAACGAAAATCTTATATTAGATGATTGAGATGATGGGGCGACGTGGTCGCCGGTTTTCAACTGTTATTGCATAATCCCCTGTTTTTGGACGAGAATGCCGGTTTTGGTGTTGTTTTTCGAACTCCACTGTTTTTGGTGTTGTTTGAAAACTGTTTGAGATTTAAATGTGATATTCGAAAATCTGAACCTTGGAATGAGTTTTGCTGTGATTGGAATCGTTCATTTAAGCGTTATATGATGTGTTGAATGTTGTGAATGTGGGATCAAGACATAGTATTTTCAGGAAAGGAAATATCGTGTTGAGATTGGTTATGAGGTGTATTGATCAGTGAGTATCCTGTGAATGAGACGATCCTGACTCTCCTGATATAATGGAATCATATAGATGAAGTTATTCAGGCGTTGAGAGTCGATGGAGGTTCATACGTATGGGTGAGTTGTTTGAAAGAGAACGAGCTTGACCCGTTGTATGGATTAACCCTGTCATGCTAGGATAGTGATGATATTGAGATTCATTTGTACGCTTGTGAATGTGTGTGATTTCACAGTGACCCTGTGAATGTGTGTGATTTCACAGTGGTGAAGTATGACAGGTGCAGGTCTCTGGATGCTAAGTTCAATGCACGAGTCTTCCAGAAGTAGTGTCAAGTGTCTTGTGTGATGAGTCAGTGGAAGTCTGACGTGAGAAATGAGAAACTTTGAATTGATAGACACTTGATGAATTATGTGAATTGAACGACTCTTGAGGAATTGTGTAATATGTGATTACTTGATGGTCATGTGAAGGGAATGGGAAAGTTGATGGTTTTTACGTGGGTGTCTTAAAATTTGTTTTATCTTGATTTTAAAGTTCATATCTAAACTCTCTTTCAAATATCTAGCTTACCCTGTGATTTTGGTGTTGTGTTTGGCTTTTTCTTAAACCTGTGATGATCGTGTATAATTTACACGGGAGCAGATGATGTTGCAGGAAGTAGAGCTCCTCAGTGAGTGGTCGCCGGAAGGAGATCGCCTGTTTCTGTTTCTGTTAGGCGATCACCCTTTTTCTCTTGTCTGATAGGAGATCGCCCTTTTCTGATAGGAGATCACCTTTTCCTGTTAGGAGATCGCCTGTTTTTTTTTTATTTTGCTGTATTTTGTTTACATTTTTGGAAACTGACCGATTATGTATTAAACTCCCTGTGAGGAGAAAACTTCATTACATATATATAATTATGTTCATTTCAATATTAATGTTTTACCTTTAATTCGTTTTACAAATATGAAAAGCAATTTGGCGGGATGTTACATTAATGGTATCAGAGCAGTTCGTCCTTAGGATGACCTGAGGGCTGTGGATCCATTGTGTTTCTTCTGCTCATAAAATCTGTTTGAGTTTTAAATAACAACTATAGTGAAAGATTTTTCAAACGTTTTGTATTGAGATTTTGTGTGTGCTTTAATGAATATATGCCCTAACTGAAAATCTTAGTATTAAGAATGAGAGGATCTTGATAAAGTAGTGAGGGTGCACACTCATAACTGGATCGAGATGATTCTCAATCTTAATTCCAAAGGTTTGATGTTTAGCATACATTGAATTCTGGTGTGATTTATTTCATTTTATTGAGTGTTTTTGTAATTGATTGAAAGTAGTTGTCTGGATTGAAGGTTGTATACCAGTAGCTGTTCTGGTGTTTTGCTTGAGGTTATAAGTATTATGATTCTGTTGATGAGCTCAAATTCTTAATGACTTTGAGATGCTAACCTTTGTAAGGTCTAGATGTTACCTCCTGAATGAATTGATTTCTTATCGATCTCATTCTTGTAGGTGTAGGGAATATAGAAATCTTATAGTTTCAAAATCTGAAACGAAGAAAGATGGCACGTAAACCTCCTACCCCTCCCCAACCTTCTTCAGAAATGGGCCAGATTGCCAAGGCTATAGAGATGATGGCAAGTGCTATCCAACAACAGAATACGGTAATGGCTCAGATTCATCAGGCTGTAATGCATCATTGGGAAACTGCTCGGTCGGCTGAAACAGCTTCCCACGTCGGTCAGCCTCAGGAACAGATGGGACTGACCGAGTTCATGAGGCACAACCCACCCAAGTTTAGTGGGAATGCTACCCCTGATCAAGCAGATCCGTGGATCAGGGAGTTTCATGCCTTAGTAGAGAAGGCAAAGGTGGTGGAGACCCTGGAGAGGAGTGATTCCAGGGTAATCAGATCACACCCAGGGGGTCCCTCCAGTGGGAAGGCCAAGGTGCAGCACCCACAAAGCAAGCCTTATGCGAGACCTCCACCACATCGGGCAGGAGCAGTTCCGCCCCAGTTTCAGCAGCAACAACCATGGAAACCAAGATGTTTCTGTTGTGGTGGGTCACATAACGTCAAGGTGTGCTCCAAGGGGAATTCAGAGAAAGGATGCTTCAAATGCCAAAAGATGGGACATATTGCTAGAGAGTGTCCTAACAAGAATAGGATGACTCAACCCGGTGGTTCTCGGCAGTTTAGGAATGAAGACCGTAGGCCGCAGACAGCAGGGAGAGTGTTTGCTATGTCGGGAGCTGAGGCATTTCAGTCAGGTAACTTAGTACAAAGTGTTTACTCTATAGCTGGTAGATGCGCTAGAATTTTGTTTGATTCCGGAGCGACACACTCTTTTGTGTCAAGCCTGTGTGTAGCCGAGTTGGGCCTTCTAGTGAAGGAGTTACCGTTTGAACTGTTGGTCTCTACACCTGCATCAGGACAGGTTGCGACCTCCAGAGTTTGCTCTGAATGTCCAGTGATGGTAGAGGGACGCAGGTTCAAAGTAAGTTTGATCTACCTACCTCTTCAGGATCTGGATGTTATCCTAGGAATGGATTGGCTATCTGCCAATCACATTCTCATAGATTGCGGTAGGCAGAAAATTAGCGTTTCCAGATCTCCAATAGTCAGATGTGATATCTGCTCAGCATGGGTGGTCAGAGTTGGGAAAAAGGGGCGAGGTGCTTCGTGATCCTAGCTCGGTTGGAAGTGAAGAATGAAGAGGACGTAAGCAGGATACATGTGGTGAAAGATTTCATGGATGTATTTCCAGAAGGAATACCTGGACTACCTCCTAAGAGAGAAGGTTTCACGCAGAATGGGGGTTGTTTTGTTGATCGGGATTTGAAAGATGAGTGTGGGAATGGTGGGTTGAAGTTAAAGGCTCTTGAACTTGGAAAATGAGGATGCAGCTCTGTCTGTGAATGTAGAAGGGAAGGAGGTAATGGCTACGGATAAGAATAAGGATAAGCCATGTTATGATAGTGTTGATTCACTTCCGTTGAGTTCTTCTGGTGATGTTAGGGAATTGCAAAATGTTAGATGTGGAAACTGTAACATCCCGCCAAATTTCTTTTCATAAATATAAAATGAATTAAAGGTAAAACAATAATATTTAAGTGAACATAATTATATATAAGTAATGTAGTTGCTCCTCACAGGGAGTTTAATACATAACTGGTCAAATTTTCTCAAAACTTAACAAAATACAGTCAAATACATCGAAACCGGCGGTCTCCATACATAAACCGGCGATCTCCTAACAGAAGCCCCAAAACAGGCGATCTGCTATCATGGCAGAAAACAGGCGATCACCACAAAGAGATAGAAACAGGCGATCTCTTCTCCGGTGACCACTCACTAAGGAGCTCTACTTCCTGGAAGATCATCTGCTCCCGTGTAAATTATACACGATCATCACAGTTTTAAGAAAACAGCCACAAAACCAAAACACGCAGGGTAAGCTAGATATTTTAAAGAGAGTTTAGATATGAACTTTTAAAATCAAGATAAAACAAATTCAAGGTACCCACGTAAAACTATAGAGTTTCTCATTCCCTTCACCTGGTCGCCAAGAAATCACACCTTTCACAATATTCTCAAGAGTCATTCTATTTCACAAAATGCATCAAGTGTATATCAATTCAAAGTTCCTCATTTCTCACGTCAGACTACCACTGACTCAGCACACAAGACACTTGACACTACTTCCGGAAGACTCGTGCATTGACTAGACTCAGAGATCTGCACCTGTCATACTGCCCACTGTGAAATCACACACATTCACAGGGTCACCGTGAAATCACACACATTCACAAGCGAATAAATGAATCTCAATATCATCACTATCCTAGCATGACAGGGTTAATCCACACAACAGGCCGAGCTCGTTCTTTTTCACACGACTCACCCATTCATATGAACCTCCTTCGACTCTCAACGCCTGAATAACTTCATCTATATGAATCCATTATCTCAGGAGAGTCAGGATAATCTCATTATAGACATCACCGATCAATGCACATCCTACACGATCTTACACGGTATTTTCTTTCCTGAAAATACTATGCCTTGATCCCACATTCACCACATTCAACACATCACATAACACTTAAAGGAATGATTTCAATCACAGCAAAACTCACTCCAAGGTTCTTATTTTCGAATATCTCATTTAAATCTCAAACAGTTTCAAAGCAACACCAAAAACAGGGAGTTCGCAAACAACGCCAAAACCGGCGATCTGGTTCAAAAACAAGGTATTTCGAAGTCTGTATTTAAAACCGGCGACCACGTCGCCCAAACACATAGAACAGAGCATTCACGAAGATGAAAACGAAACCGGCGACCACGTCGCCCTCACTTCAGAAACAGCTAATCTATGGCTTGTATTGAAAATGAAGGCTAGCTTCCCTTACCTGGACTTGCGCAAAACACCAAGAGCTCCAAGACCCACCGAGCTTAAAGGATGCCTTAGCTCTGTTTTAGCGTCTGGTTTGTAGGACTTGCAGAGAAACTCCCAGGTGCTCCAATGGTGGCCGTCGCTCGTCGTACTCTTGTGTGAAGGTGCCAGAATCGCAGCGCGAAGGAGAGAATGGAGGAGAAGGGAGGTAAACTCACTCTTTCGCTCTTGAACAACTGCAACGTTTCCCTCTCCCAGAAGTGGGTTTTTGCATCTTAAACCAGCTTGTCCCCAAAAGCAGCTGCCACCACCCACTCTGCAGAGAAGTCTGAGTGTACGTTTCTCTGAACAGTACGACCATGTTTGTCTCTTGCGCATGCCAACCACTGCCCTGAACAGTACGACCGCGAGTGTCTCCTGCGCATGCCAACATTCTAATGTCACTATTCTGAATCATCCTTTTTGTCTACGTGGCGTACGTCCAAGACATTCCATGCTGGGAGTCTGGGTCCCACCTTCTCTGTGTGCAACTCGACATCGCGCGATAACCTTTCGCTGATGACCTCTCGCGCGAAGACTATCCACTGAGGTCTCATACTGGCAAACGACCGATGTCTCTCCCTGGAGAACGACCGATGTCTTTCCCTGGAGGACGACCGATGTCTCTCCCTGGAAGACGACCGACGTCTCTCTCTGGGAGACGACCGATGTCTATCCCTGGCGACACCCGCATGCCTCTCGCGACCCGGCGATGCCTGCATGCCTCGCGTCCCGACGACGCCCGCCCGCATGCCTCTCGCGCCCTGGAGACGTCCACATGCCTCGCGCCCTGGCGATGCCCGCATGCCTCTCGCGCCCTGGCGATCATGTGTAGTAGACGACCGGCGATCTCATAGTCTTCTAAACTGCACTTTCCTTCCTTTTTATTTTAAATAAAAGCATACTTAGAATTCATTTAAAATATATCTCTTTTTATTCCAATTCAATTTTACAGGTCCTTACAGAAACAAAACTTTCTGTGCCTTGTTTTTCTGATGGGATGGGATTTGCAGCTAATCCGTCAGGTGGTAGTTGTAGTGATCAACATCTCGTTTCTGATCCTAGAAACAATGCTGCATCGTCAGCCATAACAACAAGTCCTCACCCTGAACGCAGTGAGGGATTTATGATCTGTGTGTTGAACATTGAGCACCCTGAGATCCCATGCAATGCTAATATGGATGTATCCATTGGAATTCCTGAGTGAGCAGCTCCGAAATCCCAACCAGTTGCTAAAGAGGTGGGTTTTTCATAATCTGCTATTAGTAATCAAAGAACAGATGAACCAGATGGGCGCCTGAAGGGAAGAAGCCGTTCTCTTTCAGTCTTTTGCTGCTTCAAGATCGGTTCGACAAGAAACGATGCCTAATGTGAATTCGAGCTACAAACCTGTCGTTTTTGAACTGAAAAGTGAAAATCCTGGAAGGAACTCTATCTCTGCAGTTTCTAGACAGAATAACAATGTGGATGCCAACCCAAGTCATGGCAAATCAGTTCGTGCCAATGATGGACATCTGAAACAAGAGAAATTAGAAGTTTAAGGATCAAAATTTTGAGGGGGGTTTTCTGGTCTGCAAGTCTCTACTCCTACCAATGAAATGACAAAATGTGGACCAAAGCCTAATCTGTTCTTCCAGGTCGGTGCTAGTATAGGGGTACTCTAGCGTGATGGTGGCGTTAGAGAATGCTGGTTTAGATGAAAAATCTGGAGTGTGTCTCCAAGGCTGTTGAAGGTCCAGTACGATGATTTGCTTGATAAAGAGGGACTGTAGAAAACTAGAGGAATGGGTCTCTTCATCTAGAGGGACAGCTACTGATTAATTGGGTATGCAATGTTCAGACCGCTTAACAGTCAAGCCATGCTCTCCTGAACGCCATTCAGGTCGCCCTCTTGAGTTTGAATCAGCAGTGTATGCCTGGTGGTATGATGGGTGGTGGGAAGGTGTTGTAACTGCAGCTAATGTCAGTGGTAGAGGGATCTTTGTCAGATGGCTCTACCTTAGAAAGTGAATCATCATCCATCCCCAAAGTTGAAGTTGCTAAGAAGGTGAGCAAGAATCCTTTGGTTGGGAAACCCTGTGGATCTGGAAAATATGAAGGGAATAACTTTGAGGGAGCCACTCTATGTCGCTCCTGAGGACAAGGGTAACAACTCTAGTGGTAGCTATGAGGACGAAGCTGACAAGGCTGTGAAAACACTTCTGGCCTTAAATGAACACAAGGATAATAACTCTTGTAGAGACAGTGATGATGTTGACGATGAGGAAAAGACCTTTGGAGTTGTAGTTGGAGACTATGCATTTATGAAAGTGACACCGACCAAGGGTGTAGGACGAGCTATCAGATCAAAGGAGCTATCTCCTAAGTTAGTCGGGTCATATCAGATCTTAAGGAGGATCGGTCCAGTGGCTTATGAAATCGCCCTACCTCCCCAATTAGCAAATCTGCATAATGTCTTTCACGTGTCACAGCTAAGGAAGTACCTTGCAGACCCTAGTCACGTGTTGGGAGTAGACGATGTGCAGATCGGGTGATACAACTTGGGAATTAGAAGGAACCATGAGAGAAGCCTATCCCTACCTCTTTTCCTTGTAATTCAATTTTCGAGGACGAAAATTTTTCTTGTTGGGGAGAATGTAAGGACCTAGAAACTTTAAATTGGAATAAAAGTGTTATATTTAAATAATTTCAGAAGATGTTATTATTTAAAATGCAAAGAGCTGGTAAATGAAGTTTCGTAGTAGTCAGACCTCGGACGTCGCCCAAGGTCTGGGGTCAGCTGGTAGAGGTCGGTCGGCTGACCCTTGTATTAACCAAGTAGTCAGGTGCGATGACTTTATCGTGAGGTAATCACGTGGGTGTGCTCGAGGAAGACATGTGGATCAAGAAGAGTAAGGGAAGAAAAGTGTAGCTTAGAAGTCTACGAGATCGTCGTTGTTGAAGACGGAGGCGATCTCCGACTTCTCTGGCGCATAATCGCCTGTCGCCTAGATTACACATGATCGCCAGTCGCCTATGGTGCACATCATCGCCGAAAGTGCACTCAGTATGTGGTCAGGATACTGGATCAACCAGAGTGGGTTCCAAAAACCACACGTATCAAGGTGTGGGTTAAGTCTTAGATACGCTGTGCATGCGAAGCTCTATGCTTGAGCATAAGAATCGTCCTTAGTGTTGCATGCATGGGCGTACGAGGAGCAGGGCTGATCTACTCTTGGAAATGTGAAGCTACCGACGTCACCAAGTCATGTGGAGATGATACCTTGGACGTAACATAGTGGGATGAAAAACCTTCAGCAAGGCATGGCGATGTGTCGTCGGTCATCGCCAGGGCGCGAGGCATGCGGGCATCGCCAGGGCACGAGGCATGCGGTCATCGCCAGGGCGAGACATCGGTCGTCTCCCAGGGAGAGACATCGGTGGTCCTCCAGGGTGAGACATCGGTTGTCTGCCAGGATGAGGAATCAGTCGTCCGTCAGGAAGAGGAATCAGTCATCACCGGGATGAGGCACATCAGTCATCGTCGGTATGTGAGACAGACGGTCATCGCCAGGATGAGGGGCACATCGGTCGTTTTCCAGGAAGAGACATCGGTCGTCTGCCAGGATGAGACATCGGTGGATAGTCATCGCGCGAGCGGTCATCGGTGGAAGGTTATCGCGTGATGTCGAGTTTCACACAGATAAGGTGGGACCCAGGCTCTCAGCATGAGACGTTCTGCACGCGCGACACGTAGACAAAAAGGGTGGTTCAGAATAGTGACATCAGAGTGTTGGCCTGCGCAGAGGCACGCGTAGTCGTACTGTTCAGGGAAGCGTACACGCAAACTTCCCTGCAGAGTGGGTGGTGGCAGCGGCTTTTATGGACAAGTTGGTTTAAGATTCAAAAACCCACTTCTGAGAGGCAAAGAATGTTGCAGTGGTTCAAGAGTGAGTTTACCTTCATCCTTCTCTTTTATCTCCTTCGCGCTGCGATTCAGGCATCCTCAAGCACCAGTACGACGAGCGACGACTGCCCTTGGAGCACCTGGGAGGTTCTCTGCAAGTTCTCCAAACTAGACGCTAAAACAGAGCTAAGGCACCTTTAAGCTCGGTGGGTTTTGGAACTCTTGGTGTTTTGCGCAAGCTCAGGTAAGGGAAGCTAGCCTTATTTCCAACGAAAATCTTATATTAGATGATTGAGATGATGGGGCGACGTGGTCGCCGGTTTTCAACTGTTATTGCATAAGCCCCTGTTTTTGGACGAGATTGCCGGTTTTGGCGTTGTTTTTCGAACTCCACTGTTTTTGGTGTTGTTTGAAAACTGTTTGAGATTTAAATGTGATATTCCAAAATCTGAACCTTGGAATGAGTTTTGCTGTGATTGGAATCGTTCATTTAAGCGTTATATGATGTGTTGAATGTTGTGAATGTGGGATCAAGACATAGTATTTTCAGGAAAGGAAATACCGTGTTGAGATTCGTTATGAGGTGTATTGATCAGTGAGTATCCTGTGAATGAGACGATGTTGACTCTCCTGATATAATGGAATCATATAGATGAAGTTATTCAGGCGTTGAGAGTCGATGAAGGTTCATACGTATGGGTGAGTTGTTTGAAAGAGAACGAGCTTGACCCGTTGTATGGATTAACCCTGTCATGCTAGGATAGTGATGATATTGAGATTCATTTGTACGCTTGTGAATGTGTGTGATTTCACAGCGACCCTGTGAATGTGTGTGATTTCACAGTGGTGGAGTATGACAGGTGCAGGTCTCTGGATGCTAAGTTCAACGCACGAGTCTTCCGGATGTAGTGTCAAGTGTCTTGTGTGATGAGTCAGTGGAAGTCTGACGTGAGAAATGAGAAACTTTAAATTGATAGACACTTGATGAATTATGTGAATTGAACGACTCTTGAGGAATTGTGTAATATGTGATTACTTGATGGTCATGTGAAGGGAATGGGAAAGTTGATGGTTTTTACGTGGGTGTCTTAAAATTTGTTTTATCTTGATTTTAAAGTTCATATCTAAACTCTCTTTCAAATATCTAGCTTACCCTGTGATTTTGGTGTTGTGTTTAGCTTTTTCTTAAACCTGTGATGATCGTGTATAATTTACACGGGAGCAGATGATGTTGCAGGAAGTAGAGCTCCTCAATGAGTGGTCGCCGGAAGGAGATCGCCTGTTTCTGTTTCTGTTAGGCGATCACCCTTTTTCTCTTGTCTGATAGGAGATCGCCCTTTTCTGATAGGAGATCGCCTTTTCCTATTAGGAGATCGCCTGTTTTTTTTTATTTTGCTGTATTTTGTTTACGTTTTTGGAAACTGACCGATTATGTATTAAACTCCCTGTGAGGAGAAAACTTCATTACATATATATAATTATGTTCATTTCAATATTAATGTTTTACCTTTAATTCGTTTTACAAATATGAAAAGCAATTTGGCGGGATGTTACATCTTCCATCTGATTTTGCATAAGCACTTGTTCAACTTGGGCCTCTTCTCATAGTCTTCCTTGCTCCTGTCTGTACTACTCGTTAGCCTCCTGAAGAGTCCTCATGGTCTCCATAAGTTGCTGCAATGTGGGAGCCTCAACTCTTTCAGATCCCTGCAGTACTTGTCTGGTACTCCTCATCTTGTCGATGAACTTGATCACTGATGTGGATGAGATCAAGTTTTATCGGGCCCCGGGGTGCCAAATGTTCTTGCCAGTTGACTCTTTCATCGGTTGACCTGGGTTGAACACTCCTCTTCAAATTTGCCTCCCTTGCCTCTGATGTGTGTCTACTTGTTGCACTTTAGAATGTGACTCTGTTGTGACAGAGGGCACCTTAACTGTTGATAACACTCTGACAATCAAGTCGATGAGGGCTCACGAAAAAAGGTAATCAGTTTCAGTCTAGTGTCTAGAAACAATGTACCTTCACTTGGGGTCTCAAACCCCTTTTATAACTATTCGTGTAACAACTTTCGTTCATGAGAATATAATCTCAACTGAAAGCATAACTGAAAACATTTATTCTTTTATCTTAACAGAAAAACCACCTGCCACGGGCACCATTTATTCTCAAGTGCTAACGACAGGTTAACGTTCGGTTACGTGTGTGCGCCCTTATCTTTGGGCGCTTCTCTTTTATTCTCAACAGGTATTTTATTAATATGTAACTAACATGTAACAAATAACAAACACGCACACATAACAACCACATGTGCACACTTATATATAAGTATATACCATGGGCCCCCCTCATATGGCAGACTCATTATAATTATACCTTACTGGGCTTACCAATAAAACTAGGCCAAACTCATGACCAACACCCTGGGCCCAATAACCGAGCTGACCACTCACCAGCCCAAACCGAGAAACGAGCTTCCACCAGCCCAAACTGAGAATCTAGCACTCCTGCCAGTACAGTTTCTAATTTCGATTCATTATATTGTGTGACAAAAAGAACACTCTTTTAGGGTTCAAGAGGTGTGTTCTGGGTTGTCTTGTATTGTAAAATTTTGTGATTCAATAGAATCTCAACTAGTGTGGCTAAAAAACTGGATGTAGCTCTTAAGGAAGGGTGAACCAATATAAAATTTGTTGTGTGATCTTCCTTTTATCTCTATTTAAGGTTCTCACAATGATCTTGATTTTATTCTTGAGTTCTTGCAAATTTAACTTGTTGATATCATGACAAAATAAAATTTAATTGATTGATTTTTCGAGTTTCTATAATCAATTGAAATTTTAATCAGTTAATTTTTCATCTGCAAATATCTTAATTGGTTGAATTTTTTTAAGAACTTCATTCTAAACAAGTGTTTCGATAAAATTTGTGAAAGTTTAATTCCCTTGAACTCGACCTATCTTTTTAATAATTGGTATGTAGAGTAAGTTCTTGAAATTCATTCAAGTTTTGGTTTTTGTTTTTCAAAATGGATGAGAATAAATTGTCTTTTGCTGAGAGTGTCTACTAATAAACCACCTATGTTTAGAGAAGTAAATTATCAATTCTAGAAAGTTAATGAAGATCTTTATACAATCAATTGATTGGGATATTTGGGATGTGATTGTTAATGGTCCTTTTGTTCTTAAGCATGTTAGATAATGAACTTGTTGAAAAATCATGGACTGACTGCTCTGAAACCAAAAATAAAGAACCAAAAAACACACTGCCATACGAGTATAAACTCTTTAGAATTAATATAACACGAAGAGACAATTATAGATGTGTAGAAATGGTTTACAGATATTGTAAACCCTCTCATTGATCTTTGGAAGACCTTTCACAAGGAAGAATTGAACATCAAGATCGTGAAATGTTTGGACACATCATGGCAATCAATAATCACCACTATTTTATAATTAAAACATTTTATCACCCTAATAACAACTCCTTTGTTTGAAAAGTTCATAGAGCATGAAATGAATAGATTAAAAGATAATAAATATATTAGAGTACTTAATAGATAACCATAAAAAATAATGTCTATTAATTTGATTCATTCACTTATTTTGTCTATTTTAAACTTTATAATTTCTTATTTCTTATGCATGAAAAACATTTATATTCTTTAAGAGTATAATACAAATGTTTATACACTAAAATATCTTTGAAAAATAAACTAAGTCAAGCACAGAAAACATGTTTTGAGTAATTCTCTATGCATCACCTTATTTAGGTACCAAAAATACCAAGAAGCAAAATCATTTGTCAAAATCTAATAAACGGTATCACAGCTTCAACAAAAGAAAACAAAGAGACCCAAACACTCCTGCATTATTATTCATATTTTTATTTTATTTATATCATACACATAAGACATTGACCTTCAAAAGGTGTTGTCATGCCTGCACTTATTTATTTTCTTCTTTGCCAAATTACATTACTCGAAAAAAAAAGGGAAAAAAAACAACTTATAATGACAACAAATACCATTAATTCAAGACACCAAGAAATCCACAAGATCGATGTCAAGGTTCATATCCAAATGAGTGTAGTTCAGGTTGAAGATGAAGTGGTACTTTCTTGAAGACAGTGAGTCCCCATATCTCACTCATGTCTACATCTTGCATTGGTTTACTAGTATCAGGAATCTTCCAATCAAACCAGTAGAGGAGATTAGCAAGCATATACTCAGTGGAAGCAAGTGCAAATGAAATTCCAATACACCCTCTTCTCCCAGAACCAAAGGGAATAAACTGCAAATCATTTCCTTTAAAATCTACTTCTGACTGATCTTCAAATCTCTCGGGAAGGAACTCTTCGGGCCTGCTCCAAATTTCAGGGTCCCTCTGAATCGCCCATGCATTCACATACACTCTTGTTTTGGATGGAATATCAAAACCGTTCACTTTTACATCAGATAAAGTTTCTCGGGGTATTAGAAGAGGAGCAGGTGGATATAATCTCAGAGTTTCTTTTACAACACATTTCATATAACTCATTTGATTTAAATCATCTTCATCCACTTTTAATTTATACCCAACAACTCTTCTTACTTCTTCTTGAGCTCTCTTCATGGCTTTAGGATTCTTCAAGAGCGCCGCAAATACCCATTCCAGTAGTGTTGAAGTATTGTCACTTCCTCCAGCAAATATGTCCTGAAATTATGAAAATTGAAACATTCCTTAAGTAGAGTTGTTTATGGATTCTTAAACATAAATTTTAAGCATATTATATTTGACTGTTAGAGCAATTATTTATAAGAATTGATGGTGGGAAGGTGAATTAGTATAGAATATCCATTAAGGATTGTATCATTAAAAAGAGAAAATGTTGAAATATTTTAATCTTAGGTGACGTGATTGCATCATTTGAAGATGCTCTATGCTACCTTTTGTGAGCATGTCAGAGCAGAAAAGAAGCATACGTACCATTAGAATTGCCTTGACGTCATCATGTGTAAGCTGAAAATCATGCTTTCCTGCACCATCTTGAATTTGAAGGAGTGTCTCGAGGAAGTCTTTGTTATGAGGTTGGTAACCGTCGCTCTTCACTATTCTCTTGCGTTCAGCAATTAACTGATCAAAGAAAGAATCTAATGCCCTGAAAGTGGCCTTAAATTCTGGTATTTGGCCAGTAATAACGTCAATCCAACCTAACAAAGGAAAGAAATCTCCCACACTGAAAGTGGCTAAGTGTTTCATCATCTTCCTTCCTAGCTCTCCAAAGCTGATTCCACCTTCTGGGTTATCATACTTTCTTCCAAGAACACATCTAGATATTATGTTGTTCGAGGTTTGAATAAGAATCTCACTCAGGTTCACGCAAGAAGACCCTTTACTTGCGCTGCATGCTTCACGTATGGCACCAAGCATCCCTGAAACTTCTTCTTCTCGAATGGACTGAAAGGATCGCACTCTTTTTAAGCTCAGAAGATCAAGAACACATATCTTCCTTTTCTGTCTCCACTCTTCTCCGTAGGGTGAAAAAGCCACGTCCATGCACCCATATATGATGATTTTCACGGCTGTGGTCTGAGGCTTATTGGAGAAAGCGACATCGTGGGTTTTGTATACTTCTTTGGCCAAATCAACTGATGAAACCACAAGAGTTGGAGTTTGGCCTAATTGCAGCAACAAGAGAGGGCCGTACTTGCGAGAGAGTGCTTGGAAGGAGCGGTGTGGGAGAGCGCCTAGTTGATGAAGGTTTCCAATTATGGGTAGTTTTGGTGGGGAAGGAGGCCAATTGAACTTGTTCTTTCTTCTTCTGTTACTAAGCACAAAAAGTAGGCTTAAGAAGAAGAACAAAATGGCAATGTAAGGGGTTGGTAATTCCTTTAAAAGTGAGGATGATGGTTGAACTTGAAGAGCCATGTCTTCTATAGTCACTTGGATTTTAGTAATGTAGGTGTGTATGCATCCTCCATAACCAGGGTTCAGAATTTATAGAATTTCATTAATGAATAGCATGGAGAAATGTATCATAACAAAAACATGCACAAAAATAAACGTAATCCTTTCCAATAAAATAATATCGAACCAACGTGGGCTGCAGAAATTTGTGTCCTTATATACAGTTTTGTTTTTAAAATTATTTTATTTAATTATACATGCACAAACAGTTTTACATTTAGTCCATATGTTTAAAAATTACTCGTATTAATCTGCTCATAGACTTTTAAATCTGTTTTAGTATTTGCTTTCAGATAATAATACGGTATGTGTACTTTTGTGTAGACAAAGTGAACCTAGATAGTACATATACGGTATGTGTACTTTTGTGTAGACAAAGTGAACCTAGATAGTACATGGGATAGGTTGTAGCAATTGTTATTTGTGTCGGTCACTCGATCACTCTCTAGTGCTTTAATGCTTTACTCCTTCAAACTTTAAAACTTATTCTCCTTAGCTCTTTAGTGCTCGGTTGGGAGTAAACCTGCAAAAGGTTTTTCGATGATAAAGTAAGTACTCTGTGTTAAGAGAGTGTATTGTAAAATTGATAAAAGCATAATATTTAGTAATGAGTCAACTGATTGATGGGTCATATCTGACAGATATCTGCATAAAATCGGTGTTAGCTGATTTCTTGGGGTGTCACCCGGATTTTATGGGGCGTGGCCCTAATTTGTAGGGGGTTTCCTTAATTGTCATTTATTATAATTGTGCTTTTAATGTAGTTCTAACCGGTCGGTTGGTTATCGAGATCGAGTGACGTGGCTCACTCAGTACCGACCGGTACATTTGCCCCTCAGGCTCGATGAATATATATACTTTAAGAAGAGTTTAGATCTGACTGTTGGGTACTTCGAGGTAAGAAGTGACTTTGATGCAATAAATGATGTATTAGAGACAGGATGTGCGTCATCAATTTTTTGAGCTTTTCGAGTACTTCGAGTATCACATTTTTTGATCAAAGACTCGGCTAATGAAGTAGACCGATCGTTCTTCTTTTTCAATCTCTTGTACTAAGGTCGCTGGAGAAAGAGAGCAAGAGAGAAAGACTAACTGTAGCGAGAGAACAAGGTCAAAACGTCTTCAGCGATTTCCAGTTTTCTCACCTTATGAACCCTAATTAGCCCCCATTCTTAAGCATATACAAGTGCGGCTACCAGAAATAGCCGCACTTATAAATGGTATTTACAAGTGCGGCTATATAGCCGCACTCTTATCTCTTCGATTTACAAGTGCGTGCTGATCAAATGCGGCTATATAGCCGCCCTTATAAATGTAAAATAGTCGCACTCGTTTTGCCTTTTTGTACCAGTACTACCTCTTTGGAGACCGCAAGATATACTATAATTGGTCGTTGGGCGTCCGATTTTTGTATAACTGGAGGAGCTGCCAGGAAAGCTTTTAAGTGAAGGAAAATTTCTTTACACTCAGGTATCCAATTGAATTTTGACGGTTTTATCAATAGTTGGACGATAGGCTTAGTCTTTTCTATCACCTTTGGCACAAATCTAGATAGGATTGTCAATCGGCCAATCAGCTTATGTATTTCTTTTATATTCTCAAATCTTCTCATTTCAGTGATAGCCCTGCACTTTTTTGGATTCACTTCCATGCCACGATGGGTGAGCATGAAGCCTAGGAATTTTCTGCCTTATACTTTGAACACATACTTCTCGGGGTTGAGGCACATACCATGATCTTTGAGAGCTTTGAAGACTTCTTTGAGATCTTGAATGTGTTGTAGGCATGAATCAGATTTGATGACTATGTCGTCAACATAAATTTCGACGTTTCGGCCAATGATTATGTCCTACCATAGCTCAATAGTAAAAGTTAGTACAACATTAAACTTTTAATACTATACAGGATCATAGAAGTGTTGGGCAACGGAGCTTATCAACTAGAAATTCAAGACGGAGTCATCCCACGAACGTGGAATGCAGCAAATCCAAAGTTCTATTTCAGATGAGGTGCATATGTGTTTCTTTTCCTTCGAATACTTTGTTTTAGTTTGAGGTGACACTCTTTTTCCTGCATTAGGGATTTTTTTTAATGAGGTCGCCAGTAATAAATTCCATCTTTGAAAATACTTGAGATGTGTGAATTATCCGATTATGCACATGGTAAGTTGGGCTAACTTGGTGTGTGAATGATTACTTGATTCTAAGCGCTCTATGAGATGAATAAATGTTAAGTAGTTGAATCGTCCGATTATGTACATGGTAAGTCGAGCTAACTCGGTGTGAATGATTACCTGAGTTTAGGCGCTTTGCGAAGTAATTTGGGCTAGCTCGGTGTACGAACAATTATTTGAGTGTAGGCGTTCTGTGAGATGAATAAATGCTAAACAGGCGAATCATTCATGGCGCGTGATAAGACGACCAAGCTTGGAGTAAGTATGATTATCTGAGTAGGCGCTTTGCGAAGTAAGATCCAGAGATCATGATAGTCGACCTCTGGCCAGGTTCGTGAAACAAAGCTATACAAGCCGAAGTTGGGCGTAGGCTCATCTTAGCCACGGGAAGGTTGTTCATCGAAAGGTTAGTTCTCTATTAAGATGGAGTTCCACATTTTTTCATGCTTAGCTTTGTCTAAGTAAGACAGATTTTTGTTATACTTATACTTCATGCTCAGGGTATAGAGGTGAATTAGTTTAAGTGATAAAGTATTCATGTGTGTATGGTAGTAGCATAAGTAATTGCGTAAAGGCATTCATAAAGATGTAGGTAAATTTCCCTAAAGTTGTAGAATGATATGCAAAAATATCGGTGGTAGTGAGAAAGTTAAAAGGTTTAAAGGTTCAATGCTGAAAGCAGTAAGAAAGTTAGAAATAAATAAAAGTTATGATCCGTATAAAGTTAAGTTATTCCCCCATTAGTTGGCCATCAATGACGATTTTACCCAAGTCAAGCACTTAGAGATCCATGGTAGGATGCACAACCACAACTTGTTCCACGGCAGCCTCAAATCCTACGAGGTAGGATTGAGTAGCCTCAAATCCTTCTTCAGCTTATCAACTTCGGTTAAAAGCTTATTCCTTTATTTAGCTAGGCTTGTTGGCTCTTGAGTTAGGCTTGCTACCTCTTGAGTCTTCCCTACCCGAAGTCGCTCGGCTTCTTGGTATAGGTTGTTCACGTGGGTGATCTCAGCCCGAAGGTGTCGTACCTCCTTGTGGAGTTTCTATAAGCCAAGAGAAATTTCTAGAAATGCAATCAACCATATGAATGACAATAATCAATAGAGTTAAGTGAGAAAGGCATACCTAGATTGTGAAGAGACAGTGGCATGCGGTGGCGCGAAGAGGAAAAGGAGGGAGTTTTGGAAGAAAGTTTGGAGGCAGAGTGGAAGTGAGGAAAATGATGGTGAGAAGGGTTATTTTGAAAAATGAAGAAGTTGAAACAGCAGGATTTCTCCACCATTAATGCAAACGCCACATGTACATCCTACATTCAGTGTGGTAAGATGTCCTATCAGGAAACGCTTCGGCAACCGTGCCCCACCTACCCTCTGTGGAAACGTCATGCAGCTGCCAGTGTCGGATAGTCTCTTCGCCTAGTCAAGCTCAGCTCGACCCTGGGGGCTTGCGTACTGGTCAGGAGTGTTCGGGACCTCGACCCAAACACTTAGGTATGGTCAGCTCAGTTGTATAAGTCATGCTTAACTCGACCTGGGCTAGGTAAGGGCTCAATAACTCTTTATGTAAGGACCTGTAAAATTAAATTGGAATAAAAGGGTATATTTTAAATGAATTCTAAGTATGTTTTTATTTAAAATAAAAAGGAAAGAAAGTGTAGCTTAGAAGACTATAAAATTTCCTTGTTAGTACAAAATCGCCGGTCGCCTAGACTACACGTGATCGCCAGGGCGCGAGGCATGCGGGCATCGCCAGGGCGAGAGGTCATCGGTGGATAGTCTTCGCGCGAGAGGTCATCGGTGGATAGTCTTCGCGTGAGAGGTCATCGGTGGATAGTCTTCGCGCGAGAGGTCATCGTTGGATAGTCTTCGCGCGAGAGGTCATCGGTGGATAGTCTTCGCGCGAGAGGTCATCGGTGGATAACCTTCGCGCCAGTGGTCATCGGTGAAAGGTTATCGCGCGATGTCGAGTTGCACACAGAGAAGGTGGGACCCAGACTCCCAGCATGAAACGTCCTGCACGCGCGCCACGTAGACAAAAAGGGTGGTTCAGAATAGTGACCTCAGAGTGTTAGCCTGCGCAGAGGCACGCTTAGTCGTACTGTTCAGTGCAGCGTACACGCAAACTTCCCTGCAGAGTGGGTGGTGGCAGCGGCTTTTGTGGACAAGTTAGTTTAAGATGCAAAAACCCACTTCTGAGAGAAAGGAACGTTGCAGTGGTTCAAGAGCGAAAGAGTGTGTTTGCCTCCCTTCTTCTCCTTTTCTCTCCTTCGCACTACGATTCAGGCACCTTCACCCAAAAGTACGACGAGCGACGGCTACCATTAGAGCACCTGGGAAGTTCTCTGCAAGTCCTACAAACCAGACGCAGAAACAGAGTGAAAGCATCTTTTAAGCTTCGTTGGGTTTTGGAGTTCTTGGTGTTTTGCGCAAGTCCAGGTAAGGGAAGCTAGCCTTCATTTTCAATACAAGCCATAGATTAGCTGTTTCTGAAGTGAGGGCGACGTGGTCGCCGGTTTCGTTTTCATCTTCGTGAATGCTCTGTTCTATGTGTTTGGGCGACGTGGTCGCCGGTTTTAAATACAGACTTCGAAATATCTTGTTTTTGAATCAGATCGCCGGTTTTGGCGTTGTTTTGCGAACTCCCCTGTTTTTGGTGTTGTTTTGAGACTGCTTGAGATTTAAATTTGATATTCGAAAGTTTGAACCTTTGAAATGATTGTTGCTGTGATTTGAATCATTCATTTGATTGGTATGATGTTTTGAATGTTGTGAATGTGGGATCAAGGCATAGTATTTTCAGGAAAGGAAATATCGTGTAAGATCGTGTATAGGTGTATTGACTAGGGGCTTGTCTAGAAGGAGATATCCTGACTCTGCTGATATAATGGAATCACGTAGATGAAGTTATTCAGTTGTGGAGAGTCGGAGGAGGTTCATATGAATGGGCGAGTAGTGTGAAAAAGAACGAGCTCGGCCTGTTATATGAATTAACCCTGTCATACCGGGAGAATTATTGACATTGAGATTATATATGCGCATGGCTGTGTGGATTTCACAGCGACCCTGTGTGGATTTCACAGTGGTATGGTATGACAGGTGCAGATCTCTGGGCCTGAGTCAACGCACGAGTCAATCCGGAAGTAGTGTCATGTGTCTATGCATTGTGAGTCAGTGGAAAGTCTGACGTGTGAATCTTGAATACTGAAAGTAGCAAATGGACACTTGACGAGTATGTGGATAATGGATATGTTGATGGTTGTAATTGGTATGGATCATGAATGGTGTGAAGTTTTATGTTTACTATTTATTTAAAAGCTTTTAAACCATCTAGCTTACCCCTTTTCTTTTGTATTGCTCTGTGGCTGTTTTCTCTTAAACTGTGATGATCGTGTATTTTTGCACGGGAGCAGACGAGGTTGCAGGTGGTAGAGCTCCTCAGTGAGTGGTCGCCGGGAGGAGATCGCCCACATATATTTCTGTTAGGCGATCACCCTTTTTATGTTGTCTGATAGGAGATCGCCCTTTTCTGATAGGAGATCGCCCTTTTCTGATGGGAGATCGCCTATCCTGTTGGGGAATCGCCTGTTTTTATTTATTTTGTTGTATTTAGTTTACGTTTTTGGAAACCGGCAGATTATGTATTAAACTCCCTGTGAGGAGAAACTTATTTATTTATATAAAATTTTGTGCACCTCAATCTATTTGTCACCTTTACTTTCATTTTATATTTATTCCAAAGTAATTTGGCGGGATGTTACATTAATGGTATCAGAGCAGTTCGTCCTTAGGATGACCTGAGGGCTGTGGATCCATTGTGTTTCTTCTACTTATAAAATTTATTTGAGTTTTAAATAACAACTATAGTGAAAGGTTTTCAAACGTTTTTGTATTGAAATTTTGTGTGTGCTTTAGTGAATATATGCCCTAACTGAAAATCTTAGTATTAAGAATGAGAGGGTCTTGATAAAGTGGTGAGGGTGCACACTCATAACTGGATCGAGATGATTCTCAATCTTAATTCCAAAGGTTTGATGTTTAGCATACATTGAATTCTGGTGTGATTTATGTCATTTTATTGAGTGTTTTTGTAATTAATTGAAAGTGGTTGTTTGGGTTGATGGTTGTATACCAGTAGCTGTTCTGGTATTTTGCTTGAGGTTATAAGTATTATGATTCTGTTGATGAACTCAAATTCTTAATGACTTTGAGATGCTGACCTTTGTAAGGTCTAGATGTTACCTCCTGAATGAATTGATTTCTTATCGATCTCATTCTTGTAGTTGTAGGGAATATAGAAACCAATAGTTTCAGAATCAGAAACGAAGAAGATGGCACGTAGACCTCCTACCCCTCCCCAACCTTCTTCAGAAATGAGCCAGATTGCCAAGGCCATCGAGATGATGGCAACTGCCATCCAACAACAGAATGCGGCGATGGCTCAGAACCATCAAGCTACCATGCAGCACTGGGAAACTGCTCGGTCTGCTGAAACAAATTCCCACGTTGGTCAGCCTCAGGAACAGATGGGACTGACCGAGTTCATGAGGCACAACCCACCCAAGTTCAGTGGGAATGCCACCCCTGATCAAGCAGATCAGTGGGTCAGGGAGTTGGAGAAAATCTTTAGGGCGACCTCCTGCCCTGAAGAGAAGAAATTGTTATTCGCCACCTATCTGCTATCAGGAGAAGCTGAGTTCTGGTGGATGGGGGCTCAGCAGATGATGGAGGCCCGAGAGGATGTGTTGGATTGGGAAAGCTTTAGGGTGAGGTTCTTGGAGAAATACTTCCCAGACAGCACAAGGTTTGTGAGGGAAGCTGAGTTCCTAAAGTTGGAGCAGGGGGATATGTCTGTGAACGCCTATGCTGCTCGGTTTGAGTATCTCGCCCGATTCTACACCCAGGCGACCTCTGAGGCTTGGAGGTGTAGGAAGTTTGAAAGGGACTGAAACATGGGCTGAAGAGGACCATAGCCCCGATGAGCATCAGGGAATTTCACGCCTTGGTAGAGAAGGCGAAGATGGTAGAGACCCTGGAAAAGGGTGATTCTCGGGTGATCAGGTCACACCCAGGGAGTTATTCCAGTGGGAAGACTAAGGTGCAGCACCCACAAAGCAAGCCTTATACGAGACCTCCACCACGTCGGGCGGAAGCAACGTCATCCCAGTTTCAGCAGCAACAACCTTGGAAACTCAAGTGTTTCCATTGTGGTGGACCACACGCGTCCAATGCGTGCCCAAAGAAGGCTTCTGAGAGAAGGTGTTTGGTCTGCCAAAGGACGGGGCACGTTGCTAAAGATTGCCCAAGCAGGAATGGTGCAACTCAACCCAGCGGTTCTCAGCAGTTGAGGAACGAAGGCAGCAGACCTCAGGCGACAGGGAGAGTGTTTGCCATGTCTGGAGCAGAAGCATCTCAGTCAGGTAACCTCATGCAAGGTGTTTGTTTTATAGCTGGTAGAGGTGTAAAAGCTTTGTTTGATTCTGGAGCGACACACTCCTTTGTGTCAAGCCTGTGTGTAGCCGAGTTGGGTCTTCTAGTGAAGGAGTTACCCTTCGAACTGATGGTCTCTACACCTGCGTCAGGACAGGTGTTGACCTCTACAGTTTGCCCCGAATGTCCAGTGATAGTAGAGGGACGCAGATTCAAAGTGAACTTGATCTGCCTACCTCTTCAGGACCTGGATGTTATCCTGGGAATGGATTGGCTAGCTGCCAATCACGTTCTCATTGACTGCGGTAGTCAGAAGATAACGTTTCCAGACCTCCAAGGGTCAGATGTAATATCTGCTCAGCAAGGGCAGTCGGAGGTCGAAGAAGGGGCGAGGTGCTTCGTGATGCTAGCTCGGTTGGAAGTGATGAATGAAGGGGACGTAAGCAGAATACACGTGGTGAAAGATTTCACGGATGTATTTCCAGAAGAAGTACCTGGGTTACCCCATAAGAGAGAAGTGGAATTCTCTATTGATTTGGTACCTGGGGCTGGACCAGTGTCAATGGCGCCCTACAGGATGGCACCAGCCGAGTTGGTAGAATTAAAGAAGCAAGTGGAAGAGTTGCTGGAGAAACAATTCATCAGACCCAGTGTATCTCCATGGGGGGCTCCAGTACTCCTAGTTAAGAAGAAGGATGGAGGGTCTCGGCTGTGCATAGATTACAAGCAGTTGAACAAGTTGACCATCAAGAACAAGTACCCCCTACCCAGAATTGACGATTTGATGGATCAAATACATGGGGCCTCGGTGTTCTCCAAGATTGATCTGAGATCGGAGTACCACCAAATTTTGGTAAAAGCTAAAGATGTTCAAAAGACAGCTTTTAGGTCTCGGTATGGGCACTATGAGTATGTGGTGATGCCGTTTGGAGTAACCAATGCTCCAGCTCTATTCATGGACTACATGAATAGGATTTTTTGCCCTTTCTTGGATAAGTTTGTGGTAGTCTTCATAGACGACATACTCATTTACTCAAGGACCGAGGAAGAACATGAAGGACATCTGAGGACAGTATTGGAGATCCTAAGGGAGAAGCAATTATATGCCAAGTTCTCTAAGTGTGAGTTCTGGCTGAAGGAAGTTAACTTCTTAGGACACGTGATATCTGCCCAGGGGATCTCGGTGGATCCAGCCAAGGTGGAGGCAGTGCTTCAATGGGAACGTCCTAAGACAGTTACTGAGATAAGGAGTTTTGTGGGCCTAGCTGGCTACTATCGGCGGTTTATTGAGGACTTTTCCAAGGTAGTGGCTCCTTTAACACAACTGACCCGCAAGGATCAACCTTTTGCTTGGACCGACCGATGTGAGCAGAGCTTCATGGAACTAAAGGAAAGGTTGACTAGTGCTCCAGTACTGGTGATCCCCGAGGTAGGAAGACCTTTTGATGTCTACTGTGACGCTTCACATCAGGGTCTGGGATGTGTTTTAATGCAAGAGAAAAGAGTGGTTGCATACACTTCAAGGCAACTCAAGGTTCATGAGAGAAACTACCCTACGCATGATTTGGAGTTGGCGGCTGTGGTATTTGCCTTGAAGATCTGGAGGCACTATTTATATGGAGTTCGGTTCCAGGTGTTCAGTGACCATAAGAGCCTGAAATACCTGTTCGATCAGAAGGAACTAAACATGAGACAAAGAAGGTGGATGGAGTTTCTCAAGGACTACGATTTTCAACTCATGTATTATCCAGGGAAGGCCAATGTAGTGGCAGATGCTTTGAGTAGAAAATCAATACAAGTAGCCACCATGATGATGGAAGAACAGAAACTGATCGAGCAGTTCAGAGACTTAAACCTTGGGGTAGAATTTCACGTAAATCACATTAGTTGTAGTAGGCTGGCTATAACTAATGACTTCCTTGGGAGGTTAAGGGATAAGCAGTTGAAGGATCCTAGCCTGAAGCGTACTGTGGAGTCACTAGGGACAGACCAGGCTAAAGACTTTGTGATGGGCGATGATGGGATCTTGAGATTTAATGGCAGGATTTGCATCCCTGCAAATGGAGAATTGAAGAAGATGATCCTAGATGAAGGTCACAAGAGTCGCCTTAACCTACATCCAGGCATGAACAAGATGTACCATGACTTGAAGGAGTCATTTTGGTGGTCGGGCATGAAGAGAGACATCGCCCAGTATGTTGCAACCTGCTTAACGTGTCAGAAGTCGAAGGTAGAGCATCAAAGACCTGGCGGGTTGTTGCAGCAACTGGATATCCCTGAGTGGAAATGGGACAGCATCGCCATGGATTTTGTCACCCATTTACCCAGATCGGTAAAGGGTCATCATGCAATCTGGGTCATCATTGATAGGCTGACGAAGAGTGCCCACTTTCTTCCAGTGAATATGAAGATGCCTATGGCCAAGCTGGCACAGTTATACATCAAAGAAATAGTGAGGTTGCATGGAGTGCCTTCCAGCATCGTTTCAGATAGAGATCCCAGGTTCACTTCACGGTTTTGGCAGACCTTACAAAATTGCTTGGGAACTAAGTTGAGGATGAGCTCTGCATATCATCCCCAAACAGATGGTCAATCAGAGAGAACGATCCAGTCCTTGGAAGATCTGCTGAGGACGTGTGTCTTGGATCAATTGGGGAATTGGGACGAGGTGTTGCCACTGGTGGAGTTTACTTATAATAATAGTTACCACGCCAGTATTGGGATGGCATCATATGAAGCCCTGTATGGGAGGAAATGCAGAACTCCCTTATGTTGGTACCAGGAGGGCGAAACAGTCTTGGTTGGGCCAGAGTTGATTCAGCAGACGACCGAGAAGGTGCAACAGATACAAAGCAGAATGAAAGCTTCTCAAAGTAGGCAGAAGTCCTATGCAGATCAGAGGAGAAAGCCTTTGGAGTTTGCTGCTGGAGACCACGTGTTCATGAGAGTGACACCAACCAAGGGTGTAGGACGGGCGATCAGATCAAAGAAGTTGTCCCCTAAGTTCGTGGGACCATATCAGATCTTAAGAAGGATTGGTCCAGTGGCTTATGAGATCGCCCTACCTCCCCATTTAGCGAATCTGCACAATGTCTTTCACGTATCACAGCTGAGGAAGTACATGGCAGACCCTAGTCATGTGCTGGAAGTAGACGATGTGCAGATCAGGGATGACTTGTCCTTTGAAGCAAAACCAGTCAGGATTGATGATCGGCAAAGTAAACAGCTCAGAGGCAAGACCATCGACATGGTGAAAGTGGTGTGGGATGAGAGATCGGGGGATTCAACTTGGGAGTTAGAAGAACCCATGAGAGAAGCTTATCCATACCTCTTTTCCTTGTAATTCAATTTTCGGGGACGAAAATTTTTCTTGATGGGGAGAATGTAAGGACCTGTAAAATTAAATTGGAATAAAAGGGTATATTTTAAATGAATTCTAAGTATGTTTTTATTTAAAATAAAAAGGAAAGAAAGTGTAGCTTAGAAGACTATAAGATTTCCTTGTTAGTACAAAATCGCCGGTCGCCTAGACTACACGTGATCGCCAGGGCGCGAGGTGTAAGGACCTGAAAAATTAAATTGGAATAAAAGGATATATTTTAAATGAATTCTAAGTATGTTTTTATTTAAAATAAAAAAGGAAGGAAAGTGTAGTTTAGAAGATTATAAGATTTCCTTGTTAGTACATAATCGCCGGTCGCCTAGACTACACGTCATCGCCAGGGCGCGAGGCATGCAGACGTCGCCAGGGCGCGATGCATGCGGGCATCATCAGGGCGCGAGGCATGCGGGCATCTTCCAGGGGGAGACATCGGTCGTCCGCCAGGGTGAGGCATCGGTGGATTGCCTTCGCGCGAGAGGTCATCGGTGGATTGTCTTCGCGCGAGAGGTCATCGGTTGATAGCCTTCGCGCGAGAGGTCATCGGTGGATTATCTTCGCGCGAGAGGTCATCGGTAGATAGCCTTCGGGCGAGAGGTCATCGGTGGATTGTCTTCGCGCGAGAGGTCATCGGTGGATAGTCTTCGCGCGAGAGGTCATCGGTGAAAGGTTATCGCGCGATGTCGAGTTGCACACAGAGAAGGTGGGACCCAGACTCCCAGCATGGAACGTCCTGCACGTACGCCACGTAGACAAAAAGGATGATTCAGAATAGTGACATCAGAATGTTGGCATGCGCAGGAGACACTCGCGGTCGTACTGTTCAGGAAGTGGTTGGCATGCGCAAGAGACAAACGTGGTCGTACTGTTCAGAGAAACGTACACTCAGACTTCTCTGCAGAGTGGGTGGTGGCAGCTGCTTTTGTGAACAAGCTGGTTTAAGATGCAAAAACCCACTTCTGAGAGAGGGGAACGTTGCAGTTGTTCAAGAGCGAAAGAGTGAGTTTACCTCCCTTCTCCTCCATTCTCTCCTTCGCACTGCGATTCTGGCACCTTCACATAAGAGTACGACGAGCGACGGCCACCATTAGAGCACCTGGGAGGTTCTCTGCAAGTCCTTCAAACCAGACGCAAAAACAGAGCCAAGGAATTCTTTAAGCTTCGTTGGGTTTCGGAGCTCCTGGTGTTTTGCGCAAGTCCAGGTAAGGGAAGCTAGCCTTCATTTTCAATACAAGCCATAGATTAGCTATTTCTGAAGTGAGGGCGACGTGGTCGCCGGTTTCGTTTTCATCTTCGTGAATGCTCTGTTCTATGTGTTTGGGCGACGTGGTCGCCGGTTTTATATACAGACTTCGAAATACCTTGTTTTTGAACCAGATCGCCGGTTTTGGCGTTGTTTGCGAACTCCCTGTTTTTGGTGTTGCTTTGAAACTGTTTGAGATTTAAATGAGATATTCGAAAATAAGAACCTTGGAGTGAGTTTTGCTGTGATTGAAATCATTCATTTAAGTGTTGTATGATGTGTTGAATGTTGTGGATGTGGGATCAAGGCATAGTATTTTCAGGAAAGAAAATACCGTGTAAGATCGTGTAGGATGTGCATTGATCGGTGATGTCTATAATGAGATTATCCTGACTCTCCTGAGATAATGGATTCATATAGATGAAGTTATTCAGGCGTTGAGAGTCGAAGGAGGTTCATATGTATGGGTGAGTCGTGTGAAAAAGAACGAGCTCGGCCTGTTATATGGATTAACCCTGTCATACTGTGAGAATGGTGAACTTGAGATCGAGAATGTGTTGATGCGCATAGCTGTGGAAACATTACAGCAGTTTAGTATGACAGGTGCAGATCTCTGAGTCTAGTCAATGCACGAGTCTTCCGGAAGTAGTGTCAAGTGTCTTGTGTGCTGAGTCAGTGGTAGTCTGACGTGAGAAATGAGGAACATTGAATTGATAGACACTTGATGCATTTTGTGAAATAGAATGACTCTTGAAAATATTGTGAAATGTGTGATTTCTGGGCGATCAGGTGAAGGGAATGAGAAACTCTATAGTTTTACGTGGGTATCTTGAATTTGTTTTATCTTGATTTTAATGTTCATATTTAAACTCTCTTTAAAATATCTAGCTTACCCTGCGTGTTTTGGTTTTGTGGCTGTTTTCTTAAAACTGTGATGATCGTGTATAATTTACACGGGAGCAGATGATCTTCCAGGAAGTAGAGCTCCTTAGTGAGTGGTCGCCGGGGAAGAGATCGCCTGTTTCTATCTCTTGGTGGTGATCGCCGGATTTATGTCCTGATAGCAGATCGCCTGTTTTGGGGTCTTCTGTTAGGAGATCGCCGGTTTATGTATGGAGACCGCCGTTTTCGTTGTATTTGATTGATTTCGTTAAGTTTTGAAAAAAACATTTGACTGGTTATGTATTAACTCCCTGTGAGGAGCAACTTCATTACTTATATATATAATTATGTTCTCTTCAACATTATTTGTTTACCTTTATTTTCATTATATAAATATGAATAGTTTTTGGCGGGATGTTACACGAGGCATACGGGCATCGCCAGGGCGAGAGGTCATCGGTGGATAGTCTTCGCGCGAGAGGTCATCGGTGGATAGTCTTCGCGCGAGAGGTCATCGGTGGATAGTCTTCGCGCGAGAGGTCATCGGTGGATAGTCTTTGCGCGAGAGGTCATCGGTGGATAACCTTCACGCCAGTGGTCATCGGTGAAAGGTTATCGCGCGATGTCGAGTTGCACACAGAGAAGGTGGGACCCAGACTCCCAGCATGAAACGTCCTGCACGCGCGCCACGTAGACAAAAAGGGTGGTTCAGAATAGTGACCTCAGAGTGTTAGCCTGCGCAGAGGCACGCTTAGTCGTACTGTTCAGTGCAGCGTACACGCAAACTTCCCTGCAGAGTGGGTGGTGGCAGCGGCTTTTGTGGACAAGTTAGTTTAAGATGCAAAAACCCACTTCTGAGAGAAAGGAACGTTGCAGTGGTTCAAGAGCGAAAGAGTGTGTTTGCCTCCCTTCTTCTCCTTTTCTCTCCTTCGCACTACGATTCAGGCACCTTCACCCAAAAGTACGACGAGCGACGGCTACCATTAGAGCACCTGGGAAGTTCTCTGCAAGTCCTACAAACCAGACGCAGAAACAGAGTGAAAGCATCTTTTAAGCTTCGTTGGGTTTTGGAGTTCTTGGTGTTTTGCGCAAGTCCAGGTAAGGGAAGCTAGCCTTCATTTTCAATACAAGCCATAGATTAGTTGTTTCTGAAGTGAGGGCGACGTGGTCGCCGGTTTCGTTTTCATCTTCGTGAATGCTCTGTTCTATGTGTTTGGGCGACGTGGTCGCCGGTTTTAAATACAGACTTCGAAATATCTTGTTTTTGAATCAGATCGCCGGTTTTGGCGTTGTTTTGCGAACTCCCCTGTTTTTGGTGTTGTTTTGAGACTGCTTGAGATTTAAATGTGATATTCGAAAGTTTGAACCTTTGAAATGATTGTTGCTGTGATTTGAATCATTCATTTGATTGGTATGATGTTTTGAATGTTGTGAATGTGGGATCAAGGCATAGTATTTTCAGGAAAGGAAATACCGTGTAAGATCGTGTATAGGTGTATTGACTAGGGGCTTGTCTAGAAGGAGATATCCTGACTCTGCTGATATAATGGAATCACGTAGATGAAGTTATTCAGTTGTGGAGAGTCGGAGAAGGTTCATATGAATGGGCGAGTAGTGTGAAAAAGAACGAGCTCGGCCTGTTATATGAATTAACCCTGTCATACCGGGAGAATTATTGACATTGAGATTATATATGCGCATGGCTGTGTGGATTTCACAGCGACCCTGTGTGGATTTCACAGTGGTATGGTATGACAGGTGCAGATCTCTGGGCCTGAGTCAACGCACGAGTCAATCCGGAAGTAGTGTCATGTGTCTATGCATTGTGAGTCAGTGGAAAGTCTGACGTGTGAATCTTGAATACTGAAAGTAGCAAATGGACACTTGACGAGTATGTGGATAATGGATATGTTGATGGTTGTAATTGGTATGGATCATGAATGGTGTGAAGTTTTATGTTTACTATTTATTTAAAAGCTTTTAAACCATCTAGCTTACCCCTTTTCTTTTGTATTGCTCTGTGGCTGTTTTCTCTTAAACTGTGATGATCGTGTATTTTTGCACGGGAGCAGACGAGGTTGCAGGTGGTAGAGCTCCTCAGTGAGTGGTCGCCGGGAGGAGATCGCCCACATATATTTCTGTTAGGCGATCACCCTTTTTATGTTGTCTGATAGGAGATCGCCCTTTTCTGATAGGAGATCGCCCTTTTCTGATGGGAGATCGCCTATCCTGTTGGGGAATCGCCTGTTTTTATTTATTTTGTTGTATTTAGTTTACGTTTTTGGAAACCGGCAGATTATGTATTAAACTCCCTGTGAGGAGAAACTTATTTATTTATATAAAATTTTGTGCACCTCAATCTATTTGTCACCTTTACTTTCATTTTATATTTATTCCAAAGTAATTTGGCGGGATGTTACACTTTACGAGGTCGGTCTAGGTTTTTAGTAAGTTTACGTGGAAAAGATAATTAAAATAACAAAAGGAATAATTAATTAGTTGAATAAATTATTAAATGTGAGTAGAAATAGTTAAGAATTATTGTACTTGAAAGAAATAAGTACACGCTAACAGAATGTTGTTATTGTTGAATTATATTGTTGTTGAAGATTATATTCTGGTTGTTGAGATTATATTCTCATTGATGAAAATTCTTGAAGGAGTGTAGGGGTTTAAGACCCTGGGTAAAGTGATATTTTTCTGGTAACCCTACACTTAGATATTTTACTCAGATATTCATAGTTGAATGTTTTCACTGACTTGATCATCGGAGTCTTGTCAACAAGTAGAACCCTTATTGTTGCGGATTACTAGCATCTCGAAACAACAACAACAAACAAAAATGATTTAACCCGGAGTCCACAACCAAGATCCGACCCCAATCAACCCGCAAGAAACATTTGATAATTCATCATTTATGTTATCTTCATAATATCATATGATAACAAAAAATATTATAAAAATATATATTATATAATAAAAATAATTATATATACATAAAATGTATTTTTGTCAAAATCTGTTAATAGATAGTACCAAAATTAATTTTTTAATTAAAAAAACTAAATCAACAACTAAATATATAATATTTTTTAATTTATTTTTAAATATAATGATAAATTTGTATATACTTTAAAAATGTTATTTTTATGATAACTTTCTATATTTCAACAATGTTAAATAATTTTTATCTTTTTTTCAAAAATAATTATTCGACGATATAAAAAATGATTTAAAAAATTTTATTTAACTAAAATCTAAAAAAAATATCTCATATTTCATTATTTAAATATTTTAAAACATACAAGTAAATATGTAAACTTATATTTTACATTTAAAAAAAAATCAAAATTTCTTCATAACATCACATCATTCATAAATTTCAATAAATTTATTTGATTGTTATTATTTATTTTTAAAAAAATAAATTTATTTAATATTTAATATTTTTATTATTATTCTTTAAATATTATTTAATATTATTTTTTTGTCATTATATTATATTATAACAAATTATACTTTCTGTATAATAATAATTATTATTACTATAAATAAATTAATATATTTTAAATTTAATTTAATATATAAATATATTTATATTATCTTTTTATAATCATTATTATTATTAAATAAATATAAATATTTATTATAAATAATTATATATATTTATTATTATTATTTAATATTATTTAATTATATTATAAGATTAATTATATATTCTAATCGTAACATATAATCATATAATCGATTTATATATATATATATATATAATTAATTTATATATAATAATAACATAAAATCAATTATATATATAATTAAATTTATATTTTTTTTAAACGTAATATAAAATTATTATATATATAATTGATTATATATCTTTTTAAACGTATTAAATAATCGATTATATATATATAATTAATTATATTTATATATAATAATAAATAAATGAATATATTTTAAAATTAATTTAATATATACTTTTCTTGTAGAATTGAGATTCTTAAGAATAGACTGCTACTGCTTATCATAATCGTTAGAAAGATATAAAATTTATACACGTGCATAACATTTTTTTCTCTCCTAATTATTATGTTGAGAAGATTGGCATGAAAATTGAGTTTATCCTGTCACTTTCCTTGGATCAAGTCTTATACAGACATCAACGATTACATACTACTTTTGACCACGGGTTATTATTTATTTGGATATAAATGGCTACTAGATGTATTCATATAATGCATATTTGCTTGCTAAGAAAATTCACATGCTGATCGTGAAAATTTTCATAAATAAGGTATCGATTTAAATTTTATTAAAAGCAAGATTCATTAAATTAAAAAAGTTTAAGTCAAATAAAGAATGAATATTTTATTATTTTAAAAGTTATAAAGGTTATATATAAAATAAAACAAATTCATTCTTTATTTATTAAAATATTTATCTTTCTAAACTTTAAAACTTCTTACTTCTCTTTACGTTAATGTTACACAGAAAGATCAAAGACTAATAAATGAATGTAGGTGCTAATATAAGTTCACAGTGATATGTTTAGTCTTTATATAAGACCTTTTTGAGAAATTGGAGACTTTCCTTACTTTTATAAGTTTTTTGGAGAAATTTTTCGATGAGTAATTCTTCAAAAGACAACATAAATTAAGGTGTAAGAGAAGTTATTTAATTTGTTATGTTTATTTTGAGAGAAGGATATTCTAAAGATAATACTTGGATTTTTCTATTGGATTGAATTCTAAGTTAACTGTTATTGAATTGGTATTGTTGATTTATTTTAATTGATTTTATTTGAGGAATATTATGGGTGGAGATGAGATGATGATAAAATTTAAACTATACATGTGGAAGAAAACTTGGAATTAAGTATAATGTTTATACAAATCTATATTTGAGATAACGTGTTTGTGTTGTTTATGTTTAAACACGTTATTACTTAATGGGATTATATGCAACGTTTTCAGTAGTTTAATCCCATTATTATTTATGATTTATTTTGGAATTACTTTTCGACGGTTTGATAAATCTCGTTACTTTCATCGGTTTTGAAAACCTTTCCGGTAGTTTTAAAATTTCTGTTATTTCAGACGGTTTTAAAATTCTTTGTTATTTCCGACAATCTTGAAATCCCTTTATTTTTACAGTTTTGAAACTCTATAGATTGAAGTCGTTTTATTGTTCAACCTCGACTCCTTTCACAATTTGAAAATCGCACCTTCACTTCATTTTCTTCTTCTGTACTCGTTTTATCTACACATAATGCAATTTTTTTAAAAATTTTATTATATGTTAAATCATGCACTCTATATTTTAAATAAATGAACAAGACATGTCTATTAAAATTTAAATTATAAAAATAAAATAAAAGATATAATTTGTATTTCAAATTTCAATTTACAAAATTCTAAACTAATAAATTACTAGTTTTAAAATAATATTTTTATTATAGATCAGATGTGTTTTCTAGGTAGCTAAATCACGCTTAAATTGGAGAGTGATCAAATATATTTTCAAACTAAATATTTAACATAAGTTCATAATTTTTGATATTTTGGGTATGTTGGGCTTGGGTATGTTTCGGCTAACCTTTAGTTCAGCCCAATATCTTTTCTTTTCCACACACTATGTATATCTAGAATGTAATTTTGCTACGTTACACATAACATAATAAAATTTTCTTTTCCTTTCTACGTGTCTCTGTCTCACTACCCTGTTGACTCATCTTCTTTCCTCTTGAGTTTCTTGCACTACTCACTCTGATGGAGAACATCAATATGGTATTAAAGCAGGTCTAACCCGCTCAGCTCCATTGCTACCGGTTTTCTTATTCCCCTTTATTCCTTTATTTTCCCTTTCTTTGTTTCTTATTTTTCCTTGTTCCTTTCCATGGTCGCCACCCAATAAAATGATCAACAAAACCCTCTCAGTGCCTACTACCTTCATCCAGGAGAAAACCCAGGTGTGGGTCTTATTAGACCACAACTTGACAGATCTAACTATCACTCCTGAAGTAGGTCTATGAAATGAGCTTTACTTGCAAAGAACAAGTACAAATTCGTTAATGGTAATATCTTGAAACCAACACGAGGTGATAAAGAATACGAAGCTTGGGAAAGATGCAACGTCATGGTGGTTTCATGGATCACACGTACACTGGCTACCCAGATAGCACAAAAGCACTGTGTATATTGATAATGCAAAAGAATTGTGGGAAGAACTTAAAGAACGATTCTAAAAAAGCAATCACTTTTACGCCTTTGATCTATTGCAAGAAATCAAAAATGTGAAACAAGGAGAGAGGAACATCATAGATTACTTCACAGACTCAAAGATTTTAGGGGAGGAATTGGATTCTTTGCGACCACTACCTGTTTGAGCTTGCAAAGTAAAATGCAGTTGCTATGTGATGAAGACAATGGCAAGTTACAGAGACTTCGGAAGGGGTTATGTGTTTCTTAAAAGGATTAGGAGAAAATTATAATACTTTCAAAACACAAGTCTTACTCATAGAACCTCTGTCAAATATCAATCGCATCTTCTCCCTTGTTTTGCAGCAAGAAAGGCATTTGTATGAAAGCATAAATGTATATACAAAGATTTTGCTCAATAGCGTTAATCATCATAATCAAAGAATGAACAACAAAATTAACCATGGATGGCGCAACCAAGGAAGAGGAAAAGGAAGGAACTATAGGAAGCAATGCTCTTACTGTAATAAGAAGAACCACGCCACAGATGAATGTTATTTGAAGCATGGTTTTCCACCATGGATAAAATAGAGAACTAACTACACTTGAAATGTGATTGAGAGAGATAAGGATTGTGATGTTAAGAATGAAGAGTCTTCACAAGGTAAGATTCTTAACGAGAAAATCTTTTTAGCTTTCGGCCTTGAGCAATTGCAACAGCTCGTTGACATGATCCAGAATTCCAAAAGCAAAGAAAAGGCAGTAAAAAATGCCATGGGTGAAAGTTCAGAACAAAATCCATACAAAGGTAAAGAAAGTAAGTCTTTTTGGATTCTTAACACGAGTTTCACTGATCACGTAGCTTGTTCTATCTCTTTATTCATAAGCTATCACAAAATAAAATTAGTAAAGGTCAAGCTACATAAAAATCAATATGTGTATGCTACTCATGTTGGAACTGTCTTTCTTTCCTAAAATATTACACTACATAATGTTCTATATATCCCATATTTTACTCTAAATATAATATATGTTCAACGTCTTATATCTTCTTTAAAATGTCAACTTGTTTTTAGTCACAATATTTGTCACATCCAGGAAAAGAATTCCTGGAGGATAATTGGTCAAGCTGAGATTCAAAATGGACTTTATCATTTGTACGCTAACAAGGAAAACAATTCTGTTTACACTTTACATATTGATTCTTTTGATACAATTCATGATCTGGATGTTTGGCATTGTAGGATGGCTCATCCTTCAAATAGAATATTAGATTGTTTAGCTAAACAATATTCTGATATACATTACAATGATAAAAATATCTTGCTCCTTCTCATCTCGTAAAACAACATAAATTGCCTTTTCCTCTCAATAAAAAAAAAGTAGTCAAAATATTTTTGATCTCATTCATATAGACATATAGGGACCTCTAGGTATTCCTTCTTTGAATGGCCATAGATATTTTTTAACTATTGTGGATGATTTTAGCAGACATACTTGGGTTCATCTAATGAAAAATAAAAGTGAAACTAGAGAGTTTTTACAAAGTTTTGTTGTTTATGTTAAAAATCAGTTCAACAAAAATGTGAAAATAGTTAGAATTGACAATGATTAAGAATTCTATTGGAAAGAATTTCATGAAAAGCATGACATAATTCATCAAACCTCTTGTAACAAAACCCCACAACAAAAGTTCATTGTTGAGAGGAAACATTAGCATATTCTTAATATCACTCTGTGCCTTATATTTCAGTCCAGATTACCTAAAGTTTTTTTGTGCTATGCTGTTTTGCATTTTGTTTATCTGGTTAATCGTCTTCCTTCCCCTGTTATTCATAACAAATCTCCTCATGAACTCTTATATAATACTGCACCTTGTTTTTCTAATATTAAATTTTTTGGTTACCTTTGCTTTGCATCCACTCTTGAACAAAATAGACACAAAATTGACCCTAGGGCACATAAGTATATTTTTCTTGGTTTTAAACAAGGTACGAAAGCTTATGTTGTTATGGATATTCAAACTAAAGAAGTTTTTATATTTAGAAATTTTATTTTCTATAAGTGTTCTTTTTGCATGCTTCATAATAAAGTTGATCAAGCTGTCATACAAGATGATGACTTCACAAGAATAGCATATGATAATAATCATACACAAGGCGAGACAGAAACCCAAACTAAACAAAGGGAAAATATGATGCATGATGTTCCTTTTATATAAAATGAGACTGGAAATTTCACTGAACAAGAATAGTTGAGACGGTCCACCAAAACCAAGAGAACACCAACATTCCTTGAAGACTATCATCATCAACTCATGATATCACCATGAGTAGAAACATTAAAAGGTAATAACAAGGTACGTTATCCTCTTGTCGGTTATATCCTATAAAGGACTATCTGAAAAACAACTGAACTATACTTTATCTATTTCCTTTGAAACTGAGCCAAAATGCTATGAGGAGGCAAAATGCTACATGAATGCATGGAAGCTATGAAAGTTGAAATAAAAGCGCTTAAAGCCAACAAAACTTGGGATATTATAGATCTTCCTCATAACAAGATTCCCATTGGCTGCAAATGAGTGTATAAAATCAAACCCAAGGCAGATGGTCAAATTGAAAGGTACAAAGCAAGGCTTGTAGCAAAAGGCTACGAACAATGTGAATGCATTGACTACATGAATACCTACTCACCTGTAGCAAGACTTACAACTATACGCACTATCTTGGTTGTAGCTGTTGTTATGGATTGGCACTTGGAAAAACTAGATATGAACAATGCATTTTTTCATGGAGATCTACAAGAAAAAGTTTATATGAGCTTGCCTCTTGGTATCACGACAATGAGAAGTAATCAAGTTTGCAAGTTAACCAAAGCTCTGTACGATTTAAAATAGGACATCAAACAATGGTATGATAAGTTAAGTTCCTTTCTTTACAACATTAGTTTTGTTCAATCCAAAATAGATAATTATTTTTTCATTAGAAAATCCGAGACTTCTTTTATTGCTTTACTTATATACGTGGATCATATATTGATTGTTGAAAATGATGCAAAAGATATAGATGTTGTCAAAAATTCTTTAAACTCTGCTTTCAAATAAAAGACTTGGGACATCTCAAGTTTTCTTGGGTATGGAAATTACTAGAACACATAAGGATATATATATGTATATATATATATATATATATATATATATATATATATATATATATATGCTAAAGAAAATATGCTTTCAATATTTTGGTTGATGCAAGTATGCTTGGTGCTAAACCTGCAAACACACCTATGGTACAGAAGAACGACAAGTTTTTTTTTTTTATCAAAGTTTGCCAATACATAATATAAATCTATACCGAAGAATCATTGGAAGATTATTATATCTTGTAAACACCAAACCTGTAACATCCCGCCAAATACTTTGGAATAATTATAAAATGAAATAAAGGTAAACAAATATATTGAAAAGAACAAAATTATATATATATAAAGAAGTTTCTCCTCACAGGGAGTTTAATACATATTCGGTCAATTTTCCAAAAACGTAAACAAAATACATTAAAATATGAATACAGGCGATCTCCTAACAGCAAAAAGGCGATCTCCTATCAGAGAACGGCGATCTCCTATCAGAAAACAGAAAAAGGGTGATCGCCTAACAGAAAGAGGAACAGGCGATCTCCTTCCGGCGACCACTCACTGAGGAGCTCTACTTCCTGCAACATCATCTGCTCCCGTGTAAATTTTACACGATCATCACAGGTTTAAGAAAAGCCAAACACAACACCAGAAATCACAGGGTAAGCTAGATATTTAAAAGAGAGTTTAGATATGAACTTTAAAAATCAAGGTAAAGCAAATTCAAGATACCCACGTAAAACTTTCAATTTTCTCATTCTCTTCACATGACCATCAAGTAAACACGTATTTCACAATTCCTCAAGAGTCATTCAAATCACATAATGCATCAAGTGTCTATCAAATTCACTGTTCCTCCATTCTCACGTCAGACTTCTACTGACTCATCACACAAGACACTTGACACTACTTCCGGAAGACTCGTGCGTTGAACTTAGCATCCAGAGACATGCACCTGTCATACTTCATTGGCTGTAATGTTTCCACAGCCATGCGCATCAACACAATCTCGATCTCAATTTCATCACTCTCACAGTATGACAGGGTTAATCCATATAACAGGCCGAGCTCGTTCTTTTTCACACGACTCACCCATTCATATGAACCTCCTTCGATTCTCACCAACTGAATAACTTCCTCTATGTGATTCCATTATCTCAGCAGAGTCAGGATCGCCTCATTCACAGGATACTCACAGATCAATACACTTCATAACCAAATCTCAACACGGTATTTCCTTTCCTGAAAATACTATGTCTTGATCCACATTCACGACATTCCACACATCATATAACACTTAAATGAATGATTCCAATCACAGAAAAACTCATGCCAAGGTTCAGATTTTCGAATATCACATTTAAATCTCAAACAGTTTCAAACAACACAAAAACGGGGGAGTTCGAAAGACAACGCCAAAACCGGCGATCACGTCCAAAAACAGGGGATTGCGAAATCTGGGTTTAAAACCGGCGATCACGTCGCCCAAACACATAAGAACAGAACATCATGAAAAAGAATATGAAACCGGTGACCACGTCGCCCTCACTTCAGAAACAGCAAATCTACGGCTTTTATTGAAAATAAAGCTAGCTTCCCTTACCTGGACTTGCGCAAAACACCAAGAGCTCCAAAACCCACCGAGCTTAAAGGATGCCTTGGCTCTGTTTTAGCGTCTGGTTTGTGGAACTTGCAGAGAACCTCCCAGGTGCTCCAAGGGCAGTCGTCGCTCGTCGCACTGGTGCTTGAGGATGCCTGAATCGCAGCGCGAAGGAGAGAAAAGAGAAGGATGAAGATGCACTCCCTCTTTCACTCTTGAGTCACTGCCACATTCTTTGCCTCCTCGCAGTGGGTTTTTGAATCCAAGCCTACTTGTCTACGCATGCTGCTGACACCACCCCCTCTGCAAGAAAGCCAGAATGTACGTTTCACTGAACAGTACGGCCACGGTTGTCTTCTTGTGCATGCCAACCACTTCCCTGAACAGTACGACCGCGAGTGTCTCTTGCGCATGCCAACTTTCTGATGTCACTATTCTGAACCACCCTTTTTGTCCACGTGGCGCGCGTGCAGGACGTGCCATGCTGGGAGTCTGGGTCCCACCTTAACTGTGTGAAACTCGACATCGCGCGATAACCTTCCACCGATGACCGCTCGCGCGATGACTATCCACTGAGGTCTCATACTGGCAAACGACCGATGTCTCTCCCTGGAAGACGACCGATGTCTCTCTCTGGGAGACGACCGATGTCTATCCCTGGCGACGCCCGCATGCCTCTCGCGCCCTGGCGATGCCTGCATGCCTCGCGCCCCGACGACGCCCGCATGCCTCTCGCGCCCCAGCGTTGCCCGCATGCCTCGCGCCCCGACGTTGCCCGCATGCCTCTCGCGCCCTGGCAACGTCCACATGCTTCGCGCCCTGGCGATGCCCGCATGCCTCTCGCGCCCTGACAACGTCCACATGCCTCGCGCCCTGGCGATGCCTGCATGCCTCGCGCCCTGGCGATGCCTGCATGCCTCGCGCCCTAGCGATCATGCGTAGTAGGCGACCGGCGATTATGTACTAACCAGGAAATCTTTTAGTCTTCTAAACTACACTTTCCTTCCTTTTTATTTTAAATAAAAACATACTTAGAATTTATTTAAAATATATCCCTTTTTATTCCAATTTAATTTTACGGGTCCTTACAAAACCAGATATTATCTTCTCAGTTTAATTCCTCAACCAGTTTGTCCAGGCTGCATCAAAGCTTCACCACCAAGCAGTTCAAAGAATTTTAAGATACATCAAATCCTCTCTAGCACAAGGTATATTTTTTCTTAAAAGTATTGACATTCAACTTAAAGCTTTCAGTGACTCAAGTTGGGCCTATTGTATCATCACATGTCGTTCAACCACTGGTTTTTGTATCTACCTTGGAGACTCTTTGATAACATGGAAAACCAATAAGCAAAGCATCATTTTTCGTTCTTCGTCTGAAGTAGAATACCATGCTCTAGCCACCACATATTGTGAAATACAATGGCTCATATATCTTCTCGAAGATCTCTACATCATTTTCAACTATGCAACAAGCCTCTTCTGTGACAGTTAATCGACAAGACATATAGCTCACAACAACGGATTTCATGAGAGAACTAAGCATTTGGACATTGACTGCCATGTGGTAAGGGAGAAGCTACAACATGGGCTTTTTCATATTCTTCCCATAATCTCTGAAGAACAACCTGTAGACATTGTCACAAAGTCCCTCAACTATGCAACTTTTCATAAACTTGTTACCAAACTTAGTGTACAGAATATACATGCACCAGCTTAAGGGGGTTTTGACATTTTGGGTCTGCTGGTGATGTAAGTTGATTTTAAGATTGCACATTTTAGGAGGTTCACTTTGTTTATGGTTTTTGAATTAAGCAGAATAAGGTGAGACTCAATGAAGATTGCCACTGGAAACGAACTTAATCAAGTGGTTAAGTGTAAAGGTTCTCTTCAAGAGAGCAAAGAGAAAAGCACAATATAAGGTGATGATGATGAGGTGCGAAAATTAAAATTAACAAGGATGAATAAGGCTAAGTTAAGACCCAAAATTAATAAGAAGGTGAATCACGCCATTTGGAAGGGGGGAAGCTTCCAAGATGAGTGATGCAGAGCCACCACTTGAGGTGCACTACACTCAAGATAAGACCCAAATTAAGAGAGCACTAATACTCACTAAAACACTCTGACATAGTTTCTTTTTTATTAAAATTTCATTGTGTCCATTACATGAGGCAAGACACCCTATTTATAGGAGAGGGTGCCTTGGTAGGCAAGATGAGAGGAGAGAGGAAAAGAGAGAAGAGAGGGGTGACCTAGGGGTTGACTCTAGGTCAATGTTGCCCCCTTAGGCCTAGTTTCTAGAAGTTAGGTTAAAAACCCTAATCCTAGGTGCACTTGTCATGAAATGTGGGCTTGACACAAGCTCAATTTACTAAGTACATCCTACTCTAGCTTATCCTTCTATTTCGACCCCCAAAGTGAGTCCAATTTATTTACAAAAACTCATCTTTTAAAAATACTAGAAGAAAGAACATCTGATGATCTGGCCTATGTCCAAATCTTCTTCTGCTAAGGTCTTTTTGAGGTTTAGTGGGATCTTATCTTGGATGCTGAGATGACTGACTTAATTGTGAAGTGTCTGTTGTGTCTTTGATCATCCCAAAATCAACTCTCATTAGTTGGGCTTGGGTATGTTTTGGCTAACCTTTAGTTTAGCCTAATACCTTTTTGTTTCCACACACCATGTATATCTAGAATGTAATTCTGCTACGTTACATACAACATAAAAAAAATTTATTTTCCTTTTTGTGTGTCTTTGTCTCACTACTTCGTCATCTTTTTTCTCTTGAGTTTCTTGCACTGCTCACTCTGATGGAAAATGTCAATAATAATGAAATTCAATTTCATAAATATATCAAGCCAATGCTTGGTACCTCCTTTTGTTTTAGTTTTTCATTCCTCAATTTTTAGTCCTTCTATAGCTAAACTAAAAAGACTATGCACACTAAAATTTCTGAATGAAAATTGTATTTGAAAAAAATATAATAATAATAATAATAATTAGTCATTTAATTCTTATATACAAACTTTATTTTGTGTCTTATTAGTTGAAATTTCCTATTTTAATTGCTTGTTAGATACTTTTAATTCTTATATATACATTTAATCTACTATAATAATCTCTACAATCTAAAGTTATAAAAATTAAAAGTGGTACATATAGAAATTAAAAAATATATATTTTAAAAATAACATTATTGCATAAATGTTGTGAATTAATAAGGGGAAAGAAATGAGAGCATTATTGTACAAATGAAGTTTACAATTAGAGAAGAAAGCAAGATATGTTTTCCTGCAGTAGCTGGGTTACGTTAACCGTATAAGCATAATATATAATAAAAAAAACTAAACAACAAATAAATTGCATGACACTTCACACAACATCAGAGTGAGAGAAAACTAAACCCCTTATATAAATCAAAATTGCAAGCCCGAACGAAATCTAATTCACAGTCAACATACTTGTCCAAAGTGGCTTGAATTGAGACATTGCAATGTCAAGCCATGATTTTCATGTTGCCATTGAAATGCACCACAACTGTATTTTTTTATCTCATCCATGCCAATGCTAAGGTTATAGCCAAATCCCAAAACATGCCATAACTTAGGTAGTGGTTTTATTGTTGAGTAATATGTGATTAGACCTGGTGACAATGTCGCTAATTTCCTTAGTGTCCTATTCTCGTTCTACATTAACATGAGCACAACACGTTAAATATGAAATGATCACATCAAAAGATCATGCATTTTCTACTTCACTGAAAATCAAAACACTTCAACATACACAACTAAAGAAAACTTACAAGTATTAGATACCACTTATATATATAGATATGATTAAGTTCAAATATGTTGGTTTTCTAACAAACTTGTATGCCATAGCTATATGTAATGCATGAAGCATCTAATCATTGCAAACCTTTAAAAACAAGATGATTCAATAGTAACAATAGCATGTGAACATTGAAATTTGCATGTGCTACAAAAATAAATTGATAGAAAATGGTGTGGGGGCATAAATAATTGGTGAAGACCACTGCATCCATAACGACTAGCTCCATTGATCAATAATGAAGTTGTGCACTTGTCTTTAGAGGTGCAGCTAGGTCCCTTAGATTCGTGGTATTCAAAAGAAGGCCAACTAGTTACAAGCATTCACAAGAATCAAAGATAAGACAAAAATTCATTTTAGTTTTTGGGTAGACATGAGGGACACAATGCCCAAACTAACAAAAAATTGACATCAATCCTACTAGCAAGTTTGGAATAAGGAAAAGCAACCAGTAGAAATATCACTCTAATGGAGAGTTTCTTTTTCTACAGTAACAGGTCAGACCAGGTGGTGAAAAGTTCAAAACAAGTAGTACTGATTGTGAAATTTTTTTTCACACTCTCCGTCCAAGAAGAATGTAGTGATAATCACTAAAAGGGGTCAAATTTTGTGTCATATTTATCAGTTTCCAATTTAGTACAAAATCTAAATAGTGTGGATGGCTTTTTGACAAATAGAGTAGGTAACATAAGTAAGTTTCTTTGTGTCTTTTTAAGTGCTTTTCTTGTTTGTCTTCTCTAAGTTTTGTCATTATCTTACTTCCATTTTGGTTTAGCTTTCTTTCTTTCAACTTTTCTTGCTTGTCTTCAAATCTTTCTTATGTTTTGTTGGGGGCTCTTTGGTGAGCAAGTTTTAAGAGCTTTGACCTCTTTCACTTGAAGTGTTGCTACCAAGTGTAGACCTTTTGGAAAAATTACAAAAACCTTTCTTAAGTGCAGTTAACCTTTTTTTCCATCCTTTCTAAAAAGCTGAGTAATATACGGGAATCTTCTAAATCGCAATCTCATCAAAAGGCACGTCTTTTGGGAGAGCTTGAGGATGCCAAGAGGAGCTTGGCCCACAAAGAAGAGGAAATGCGGTAACTAGTGGAAAGAATGTAAAGGCTAGAGGAGGCTCAAGAGAGACAAGTTAGAGAAAGGAGATGAGAGCCTAGAAGAGCTACTAGAAATTACATGCACCATGGAAGTCAAGAAGAAGAACAAGATTGGAGAGTGCACAATCTTAAAGAAAGGCGCCATCAACACCAACCACCAAAGAATTCTTTTCCTTTTGTAAAGTTACCTAGTTTTAGTAGGGATGGTGACCTAAATGTATATTTAGGATGGGAAGCTAAAGTAGAACAAATCTTTAATGTGTATAAGGTCGAAGAGGACCAGAAAGTTAAGTTAGCTTCTCTAGAGTTTTTGGACTATGTCATGTAGTGGTGGTATCAAGCCGTAATGGACATTCGGCTACACAAGAGGCCAACCGTGGTCTCTTGGTGTGATTTAAAAGAATACATGCGTGTGAAGTTTGTTCCTCCTCATTATAGGAAAGAACTCTTGTTGAAGCTCTAACAACTTCAACAAGGACCTAGGAGTGTAGATGAATATTTCAAAGACTTAGAAACTACTTTGACCAAAATTAATATGCATGATAGTGAGGAGTCAAAGATAGCTAGGTTTGTGAATGGTTTAAGGAGAGAAATTCAAGATATTGTAGAATTATATGAGTGCTTTTCCTAGGAAAAATTGGTTCGCCTAGCAATAAAGGTAGAATCACAACTTTTGAAGAAAACCAATTTAAAAAATACTCATAATGATGGTTTCTACAAATCTTCATGGAAGGATAGAAAAAAATTTCTACAAAAACTTTTCCTTCCAATTTTTCAAAAGAAACCACTTATAACCATAGAGTTTCTAAACCTTCCACCTCTACCCCTAAGTCACCCACCAAAACCTCAAACACAAAATGCTTTAAATGTCTAGGTTTTGGGCACATAGCTTCAAATTGTCCATCCAAGAGAACCATGATGGTAAAAGGGAGGGTTGTTGTGAGTGACCATAGTTCCCAATCCTTAAGGTCTAGTTCCCCTACCTCTTCCAAAAGCCAAAGTGAGGATGAGTATGAGGTGTCTTATGAAGGTGATTTGTTAGTAGTAAGGCTTATGCTTGGACAAGTTCAAAAACCTTTTGATGAAAGTCAAAGAGAAAATATTTTTCATACAAGGTGCCTTATTACTGACAAATTATGTTCATTAATTGTAGATGGGGGTAGTTGCACCAATGTGGCAAGTACAAGAGTGGTGGAAAAACTTGGATTACCCACCATCTCTCATGCAAAGCCCTACAAGCTCCAATGGCCTAGTGAAAGGGGAGAAATAATTGTTAATAAAAAAGTCCTCATAGCCTTCTCAATTGGAAAATATAAAGATGAGGTCTTGTGTGATGATGTGCCAATGGAAACCACCCACATTGTATTAGGAAGGGCATGACAATTTGATAGAAAAATTTTACATGATGGCCTTACTAATAAAATATCTTTTACCTTCCAAGGGCATAAGATCATTTTGAAACCTCTATCTCCAAAAGAGGTAAATAAAGATAAAATAAAAATGAAAACAAAAAGAGAAAATGAAAAAGATAAAGAAAGAACAGATAAACTGGGTAAAAATACCTAACCTTACACTGCAAAAACAATCATGTTGACCCGTACAGGAATGCAAACTACACCTCCAAGATGTTCTTCTTCCTTATCTTTTTCATTACCTGGTAATTCTAAATACTTGACATCTTGGATAAAGAAGTTTAGGGATGAAATTCAAACACCTCCTAAAGGTTCTCACCTGTAAATATATAAATATAACAGTTAATGATAAATATTTTGATGATTATGATAAATATTTTTATGATCATGTAAATATAATTATTTAATGATAAATATTTATGGTTATGTAAATATAACCACTTAATTATGATTATGTAAATATAACCAATTAAAGATAAATATTTATATGGTTATGTCAGTTAATGATAAATATTTTTATGATTATGTAAATATAACCAGTTAATGATAAATACAAGTCTATAAATACAATAATGAGGGAGTACTTCTGACTTATTTAATACTCAATACATCTACTTTTTAATCATATATATCTTACACTCTTACTCTTGAGCATCGAAGAGGTGGACTTTCACTTAATTTTCATTGCTAGAGCTCAACAATTCGTCAAGATAGAGCTTGGTCTACCTGATCACCTCGGATTCACCACCTTAAACGACTCAACCTCAAACTCGATAAAAATGTTTATTTTTAAAAATATAATATATTATACTACAATTAATTTTAATTTGCTACATGTTTTGTTTTTTTATTCATAAATTATTTCTATTAGATGAATTTATTAGATTTTTATATTTAGGTAAATTTATTATATTTAATTTATTTTTGTTAGGAAATTAAGATGAATATACCTAATCAAGCTATCAAACAAGAAGATGAAACAAAACCTTTGTGGAGATATGTTTCAAAGTTAAGAAAAACTCCTAGTCGTGGAAATAATATGATCAAATGTAATTTGTGTAATTTTTCATTCAATGGATCTTACACTCGAGTAAGAGCTCATTTGTTAAAACTTACGAGATCAAAAGTTAGATGTTGTCCAAATGTGACTTCGTCAAAACTTGTTGAGTTTAAAAAATTAGACAATGAAGCAACATTGAAAATAAAGGGTTTGAAACAAAAAAAAAAGGTCCTTCTACCACCTGTATCTGATGAAGGAAATCAGACTAACAATGATGTTAACCCTAAATACATAGGTTCTTTACAAGCTGCTTTCAATATTCAAGCGAGAGATACTCTTAATTGTGAAATTGTGAGAATATGATATTATTTCGAACTACCATTTAATTTAGAAAGAAGTCCTTATTATAGAAGTGGATTTTCTTATGCAACCAATACTTCTAATCTTAGTGGATATGTACCGCCAACATATAATAAACTGAGAGGTCCTTTACTTTCAAAGGAAAGAAGTTATGTAGAAAATCTTTTGCAATCTATACGAAACTCATGGAATCAGAAATGTGTAACAATTGTTAGTGATGGATGAAGTGATCCTCAAAGAAGACCACTTATAAATTTCATGGCTATCATTGAGAGTGGACCAATGTTTTTGAAGTCAATAGATGGATCTAGTGAGATAAAGGAAAAAGATTTTATCACTAAACACATGAGAGATGCAATTATGGAGGTTGGGCAAAACAATGTGGTACAAATTATAAATGATAATGCAGTTGTATGTAAGGCAACGAGTATGCTCATAGAATTAGAATTTCCTTCAATCTATTGGACTCCTTGTGTAGTGCACACACCTTGAATCTTGCATTGAAAAATATTTGTGTAGCAAAAAATAATGAAAAAAATAGTGATATTTATCATCAATGTTCTTGGATCTCACAAATTGTTGATGATGCTACCTTTGTTAAAAATTTTATTGTGGGGCACTCTATGAGATTATCAATGTTCAATAACTTCAACTCATTGAAGTTGCTTTCTGCTGCTCCAACAAGATTTTCTTCAACTCTAGTCATGCTAAAAAGGTTTAGAAGTTTGAAAAAAGGACTCCAAGAGATGGTTATAAGTGATGAATGATCTTCTTACAAAGAGGATAATGTGGATAGTGCACAATTTGTGCAAGAAAATTTGTTGACTAATAATTGGTGGATGAAGGTTAATTATATACTTGCTTTTACTACCCCTATTTATGATGTTCTTAGAAAAACAGATACAGATATGGCTACTCTTCACTTAGTATAAGAAATGTGGGATTCAATGATTGAAAATGTGAAAAAGGTCATATACCATCATGAAAGGAAGACAAAAGTTGAATTTATCATTTTTTGAGGTAGTAAAGTTAACATTAATTGATCGTTGTACTAAGAGTAGCACATCTTTTTATTGTCTGGCTCATTCTTTAAATCCAAGGTAATACATTATATAGTGAAATTATTTCATAATTATATTTTGTTGTGTACATATTATTTATAATATCTTAAATTTATAATATTATATTAATTTATGTTTATTTTTTTTTAATTTTGTAGATATTATAGTCATGAATGGTTAAATGAAGATTCAAAAAGACTTGCCCCACATCAAGATCTCGAATTACTCATGAAAGGAAAAAATGTTTTATAAGGTACTTTGATGATGCAGACGTAAGGAGACAGGTAAATATAGAGTTTGTAAATTGTTTAGATGGAATAGAAGATTTTGTCGATGTTGACTCTTTAATGGATAGAAGTAAAGTGAATGCAAAATCATGGTGGATTGTTCATGGAGCTCATGCACCAACACTTCATAAGATAACTCTTAAGCTACTTGGACAACCATGTTCTTCTTCTTATAGTGAAAGAAATTGGAGTACCTATTCTTTCATACATTATTTGAAAAGAAATAAGATGACACCTAAAAAGACAGATGATATAGTATTTGTCCATAGTGATCTCCATCTTCTCTAAAGAAATTCCTCAAAATACAAAGGAGAGGAAACCAAATTGTGGAATGTTGCAGGAGATGATTTTTCATTGGTTGAAAATGGAATTCTTGAGATTGCTAGTTTATCTCTTAATGAACCAGAATTAGAAGTAGTATCTTTCAATAAAGATGAACAAATGTAAAATTCAAACATTATAATTTAAATAAGTTTATCTTTTGTTAGAATTTTTTATAAATGTTTTTTTTTTTAAATTTTTTCAATTAGGAATTATATTAGTATATTTTAATAATATATATACGTATATGTCGTGTTTCATGTCTTATATTTTTCTATTCAATCGTATTTCTGTATCTGTGTGTCAATATTTATGCCTCATAGGCTCCAAAGTAGAGAAAATGATTCAATTGCTTAATTCTGCAGTCTAAAGTTACCGTCACCTAATTCCCTGGCCTAGAAGTCTGATGAGGTAACAATTTCCTTCCTTCCTAGTGTTTGGATTATCATTGGCAAAATTGCGCTGTACCAAACATGCATTTCGTCATTTGGGAATTAATTTAGTAAGTCTTTCTTTGGGTCACTTTATATTAACTACTGTTAATGCTAATGATTTATTTTTTTCAGTTTAATTTGTGTTTAATTCTTATGCACTGACATCTTAAACCTTTGTAAATTGTCAATTAATTATGAATTATGATCATATATATCGTTAAAGTGATTCTAATATGTAGTAAAAAATAATTGAATGAAAATCAGTCCCTACTTTTTTTCCAAGTGATAGTGGTGTTAGATCTGTGCTGAGTTTGGTAACACTGTTATACCAGCATACTGGAGACTATTTTCAAAACTTATTTTGTGTAGGGAACATAATAATGTGTTCAAATGCAGGATCCGAAGCAATATAGGGGCCCAATTTTTAATTTAATCATGAACGAATGTGAAGTTTCTATCCCTTAATAGAAAGTCGAATTGATATAGGGAACAAATTTCAAAATTATTCGTTTTCCTTTTGTAAAATTTTTTTGTTTAGCAAAGTGTTTTATTAATGTCGAAGCAGCAATCACATCACACGGTCATATTTTGTGGTCATCTTTGGTAAACTCTTTACACTGGTAAACTCTTTAGAGGATTAGAGGATGGTGACACACTCCATTTAAATGATATCTCAATTGGATACATGTATCGGACATCGATATTCATAAAAAATAAAAAATGTATTTATAAAGTATTTTATTAAAAAAATATTTATTAAATTTTTTATAATTATAACACGTTTTAACATAATTTTAAAAAAGAGAAATACATTAGTTTTCTAAAAACTCAAATTTATTGTACAAATTTATATTATAATTATAAAATTAAGAAATAAATATTTTGAACCAGCCATGTGAAATATTTTTCTTCTACAAAAAAAAAAAACTGAAACATTTTTTTCATATAAATTTTTATTGTCAATTTATATAATTTATAATTATATAATATACAAATCCATGTTCTTATATCCTACAATTTAGAGATTATACATATTTCCGTGTCCGTGTTATTTCAGTGTCAGTATAGTGTCTGTGCTACATAGGTACTAAAGGGTCAGTGTAGATAGGTACTAAAGGGTCACATTGTTCTTTGAAATGCTAGATTTCCTAATGGGACAAATGGTATAAATAAATAAACCAACTCAAGTGAAATGAGCCATTTTCCATCTTACATACAATAACTTAGCAATTTTTTTTCTTTCAATTACTTACGGGACATGCTCTTGATATTCTTGCCCGAATTCCTTTGTGGAAAGATGGTCTTGACTATCGACATGGTCTGGTGATGGAATTGGGTACTAACTCAATGTTCACCAAGGTATTTGTTCTTGCCAGTTGACTTGCTGTCGGTCAAACTCTACGATCGTCAGCACCTTCTTCTTCCTCCTCCGCTGTAGAATAGCTTGCCTGCAAAGAAAGAAAGATAGGCGCCCTCACGGTCGTTTGCACTCCGACGCTCAAGTCAAAACTAGGGCAAAAAACACCAAGTGTATAGTAGAATAGTGATAGTCTCAAAACTGCGTACCTTCTCCTAGAGCCTTACGCCCTTTTTATAGAGTGCTATTAGGTTATCTCTGGTAACCAACTTTCCCTGCATGGAACTTTATCTTTAGAAGGAAAATATTTAGTGAGTGAGAGAATGCTGTTATACGGGCGTAATCTTTAACAGCGTATCTTTGTATATTTGGAGTGCTACTGCCGCCACCTGCATATCAATAACATATTACTAGGAACAATATCTTTTATCTCTTAATCTTTTGGCGTGTATGGCGGTAACCTTCTATCTTCAAGCAATTGTCTTTATAGACGAATATCACAGCATATTGTTGACCCTACGTTGCGGGGTCTATCCTTATGATTTAAACTAATCTCTTCTGGTAATCACCCTTCTCTGAGGGAACACACCGATGACTGATCACCCTTCTCTGAGGGGACACACTGATCACCCTTCTCTGAGGGGACACACCGATAACTGATCACCCTTCTCTGAGGGACACATCGATGACTGATCACCCTCTAATCCAAGCTGCCTGCGAGGTCCACTCCACGTGGCTTTGGCCCATGCTGTGGGGCCCAGCTGACGTGGTTCACCCTTTACTATCTGTTCTCGACGACCGAGGTTTGACCACTACAGTATTATATTGAGAAACTATCACTATTTGCTTCTTGCTTATTTTCATTCCATATTCTATTTTTTTTCCTTTTCCCCAAGTCAATACAAAATGAGAATTAAATTAATGTAATGTAAATTCTGCAGGACCGCACCTAATCAGTTTCAGACCATAGGCTCGAAATGTACCATTGCAATCTTTTATGACTTTTACATATGGTTAGTATCATTATATTATAGCAGACCATGAAATTGTGATTACATTATTTGTCTAAAATTATTATTATTATTATTATTATTATTATTATTATTATTATTATTATTATTGTATTTGATTGTTCTAAATCATTTTCAATTTATTTATTGGTCATTTCAAAGACCAGAATTGCATCAAACTTTCTTGAGGTTTAAAACTCTGCAAGAAATTTTATTTTCCTGATGTTACCTATCTTTGAACCTTGTTTTAGGCTGGTAGTTTATGACCTTCGCTGTTGTATAATTTAATTTAAAACTGGAGAACTTTCCATGATTACAAAACACGTGTTATTTAAATTATTCTGTTGGAGATCCCACATTGACTAGAGATGAGGACATTTCATTGTATATAAGTGGGATGCAAACCTCACCTTATAAGCCAGTTTTATAGGGTTGAGTTAGGCTTAAAGCCCACTTCTTAACATGGTCTCAGAGCACCGATCTTGGCGCTCTGACAGCCTCTCCATTTTTATCCGCTAAATAAGAAATCATGTCTTGCAAAGAAGGCACCAATAACGAGTCCGATAAAAACCTCGTACAAGGCTTCACTGCTGAGCAAATTCAACAATTGGCAAAGGCTATTTACTCGCTCCACAATAACGGTAAAAGTGACACGTTTGTTAGCTCTGTAGATTTGCTTGTCCATAACTCGTCTATTAATTATGCTTCTACAAAACCATGGATTTTGGATAGCGGAACAACCGATCACATTGCATCTGATTCACAATTTTTCACACACAATTCATCATCATTTATTCCAAATGTTAATCTGCCTACAGGCTCAACTGCGCCCATCTCATCTACGGGCACAATTAAATTCAATGACAATATCACTCTCAAAGATGTGCTTTGCGTTCCTTCTTTTAATTTAAATCTCATGTCCATTAGTAAGATAACCAGTTCACTAAATTGTTGTGTCGTTTTTACTCCACATGGTTGCGTTTTGCAGGACTTGGCTACGGGGAGGATGATTGGCTCGGGTAAACAACACGCAGGCTTATACTACATGTCCCCTCTTCCAAACCAAGCCCACGCATCTCAAATTTCGACCGACCCTGATTTATGGCACAAGCGCCTCGGACATCCCTCTCCGGCATATCTACAACTTGCATCTTCCTTACTACCTATCAGTAAAAATCTCATTCCCATTCATAATAATTGTAGTATTTGTCCCAAAGCTAAACAGACAAGGCTACCCTTTCCTTTAAGCACAATAAAATCTCATTCTCCATTTAATCTATTGCATTGTGACATTTGGGGTCCTCATAAAACCCCAACTCATTTTGGAAAACGTTTTTTTCTCACTATAGTCGATGACTATACTAGATGTACTTGGTTATTTCTTATGAATCACAAGTCTGAAACCCAACATCTCTTAGAATCATTCATTACTTTTGCACAAAATCAATTTCAGGCATCTATTAAAACCATCCGTGTTGACAACGGATTGGAATTTATTTCTATGCATAATTTTTTTCTCAAAAAAGGTATTGAATGTCAACGCACTTGTGTCTACACTCCTCAACAAAATGGAGTAGTAGAACACAAACATAGACACATTTTAAACACAGCACGAGCCCTCTTATTTCAGTCTCATTTACCATTAGAATTTTGGGGGGAATGCGTTTTAACCGCCACATATATCATTAATCGTTTGCCAACACCTTTACTCAAAAATAAATCACCTTTTGAGATGCTATATAATCGTCCACCTTCACTTTCTCACCTAAAAACTTTTTGGTTGTCTCTGTTATGCAACTGTTGTTTCACCTAAGCAAAAATTTGATCCGCGCGCTCGACAATGCATCTTCATTATCCTCTCAATCAAAAAGCATACAAATTATTTGATATAGATACAGGCACTTTTTTTACAAGTCGGGATGTCATCTTCCATGAAAGTGTTTTCCCATTCTGCCAACAGTCCCAGACGCAATCCTCACCTCCATTACAAGGTATTTTGCCTACTATTGACATTGACTTACCCACTCCTGTCCAACATTCACTCAACCAACCTTTTTCTCCTACTTGTCATGATACACCTGAACCTCCATCAAACCAACCTTTTTCTCCTACTCATCACAATGCACCTGAACCTCCACCAAACCAACCTTCTTCTCCTACTCATCATAATGCACCTGAACCTCTAGTAGACCAACCTTCTTCTCCCACGCCAAGAAGTCTAACACCCATTACCAAACCTTCTCCAACTGACCTTCCTGTTCGACGATCCAGTCGCATATCAAACCCACCTTCCTGGCTACAAGACTACGTAACGGGATCCCAAGCCAATCATTCAACCACTGCCCAAGACCGGTCGAATGGAACCAGGTATCCTATGCATCATTTTCTTTCTAATTCACGATTTTCTTCTACACATAGTGCATATCTTGCTAACATCACAGCCACCAAAGAACCTCACACTTATGCTCAAGCTATCCTTGATCCAAATTGGCAAAAAGCAATGGACGAAGAGCTTTCTGCCTTGCAGCTAAATCAAACGTGGACCTTGACACCGTTACCCGTTGGGCAGAAACCAATCGGATGCAAATGGATCTATAAAATAAAGTACAACTCAGATGGCAGCGTCAACAGATATAAGGCGCGCCTTATCGCAAAGGGGTACACTCAGATTGAAGGTGTCAACTATTCTGAAACTTTTTCACCAACATCAAAATTAACAACTTTGAGGTGTCTCCTCACTATTGCAGCAGCCAGAAATTGGTTTACTCACCAGCTAGATGTGCAAAATGCCTTCTTACATGGCACATTGCATGAAATTATTTACATGGACTTGCCACCCGGGCATCATCGACAGGGGGAGAACATTGTATGTCGACTCAACAAATCCCTTTATGGTCTCAAACAGGCATCCCGAACATGGTTTTCAACATTTTCTCATGTGATTAAATCTGTAGGATTTCAACCGTCCAAGACAGAATACTCTCTATTCATAAGACAGAATAACTCATCATTTACTGCCCTTTTGATTTATGTGGACGATTCTTAACATATTCAACTATCGGTTACTGACAATATAATATGTCATAATTTTTTGATGTTTCTTATTGATGTAGTCATTCATAGGTCCAATTTCAATGTATAGTTGGGTTTATTAACAGTGGTGTGATTAGAGTTCTGTTTGACCATTGTTTGGAAAAATTTTAGATCCTAAGGATAGATGAGGCTAATATTATTTTTTTTTTATCAACAAAGATGAGGCTAATCATATTTTCAGTCACAAATTGTCCCTTATTCTAGTTCATGTCACATTCGGGAAGTATATTTTATGTTTGCCTAATTGCAGATAATGCATTACTATCACAATTTACATATACATGAGTGACATACATAGGTCATCAGTTTTTAAGGCTACAATCTAAGTTATCTGACATACCTAGTGTACCTGAGTGGAGAGAGGGATCCAGACACTACTAGTTGGTGAGTGTATAATTGTTGACGTATTAGTCTCTTTGTTCCTACTAGTCTTCAGTGTTCTTCTTGTCCTTCAGTCGACTACGGGAGGTACCTGCAAAAGGCACTTCGATGCTCAAGTGAGAGTTCTCAAGTGTGATATCTCTAGTGCTTAGAAAAACGTACCTCTTTCTGGTTTGAGAATAGTATTTATAGAGTTACCTCATGGGCTTAGTCCTTATAGGCCTGGGGTCAGTTGCTGATAGACTTGCATGGTGAGTACTGCAAAATCAGGGACCATATATCACGTTTGAATGTGATTCCCGGATTCCTTGGAGTGTGCTTTGACTGCCTTGACTCATTTATTGGCATTCATTAGGATGTCATCCGGTTGGCCACGTGGGCCGAAGTGGGTCCATTCGGTACCTACCGGTACACTTGCCCCCCAGGCTCAAGGAAGGACGGTTTCGAAGAGTCGAATATGGCCGTTGTGGTTCCCGAGGTGTGTCAGGATCATTAAATGAAGTTGAACGATGTGACGTGCACTTTTTGCATTAAATGAAGCTGAACGATGTGACGTGCGCCTTTTCGGAGGTAGTGCGATGATTGATCTAACGGTGGAGATCAAGTGGCGGTTCGTATACGGAATGGCAGAAACTGTGAGATGGAGATGGATCTAACGGCAGAGGATGACTCATGACTTTTGGGAAAAAGCTATAAATAGCGCCTAGAGAAGAAGATTTCCGCGTATAGTGCGCTGTATAAAATCCAAGCAGCTTCGAGTGCCGAATCCTCCAAGACTGCTTTTGTGTGCTTGTCTGTGCCTCCTTCCCGAAGGTTAGTGATGTCTTCTCACCATTCCTCCAATAGTGTAGTGCATATAGAGTCATCTGTCAAGAACCAATCTTCGTCCGGTAGTACAGAGAGTACGAGCGGATCCAAGGGTCCAAGCTATGAGTGGGTCAACCCTACTATACTAAACATTCCCACCCGCTCTAGGGATCCAGAAGGTTTAGATAAATTCTTAGCAAGGGTATCCTTTGTGCGGTCGGATGTGCAAGGAGACATGGTGTTGGCCGATATTTGTAGGTACACCGACCGGGTGTGTCATGGTAGAGAGAATGCACCCCATGACTTCTTTTTTGTGTATAACACACTTTTTTGCGAATTTGCACGTGACCCTGTCGTTCGATGGCTTCACGATGGACGTGCTCCACCTGCTGAACGTGGCACCAACCCAACTACATCCAAACTCATGGGCGTGCTTATAGGCATTTTGCATATTATGCCGCCTATTCAATCTCATGTCGATGGCCAAAGCGTTTTTATTCTACTATAATATGCACCCCAGCACTCCCGTGAGCTGGGTGTCCTTATCGAGCCGTCCAAGAAGTGTGCGCTTTGCAGCTTTTACCACATCGTACAAAAATTTTAAAGAGAGATATTTCAAAAATTTTGTAGAATCGAACGACTGAGATTACTTTTGCAACCCGGGGGGTGAAACAAAGTTTCCTTTTCATTGGACCCAAAAACTGACTACCCTGACTCCCAGCCCCAGGGCGGCCATGACGCCTCTGGATAAAACAGTTATGGTAGTGTTTGACCAGCTCCCGAATAAGTTACCAACAAGGGAGATAATATCATTGTATGGTTTATCCGAGCATTGGACGGATTTTATTGGTATGTAAATGTCTAAGTGTTGTTCAATTAGTCATCAAATTGATGGTGTTTAATTCCTTTGTGTTTTGCAGAAATTATGACTTGAACGGACGCATCCTTGGCTGACTACATGAGCAATCTTCGCCGGCAAGCGGGTAACCGGAAATTAAGTACTTTAGACGCCATAGTGAAGAAGCAGAGCCTTGCCGCGATGCCGATGGATGCGGTGCCGGCGCCTGAAGCTACCCCCCGGTGAACAAGAAGAGGGGGCGTCCGACAAAGGGTGCACAGCCAGAGGGCCGTGCTGGACCATCCCAGACGCTTCATCAGCCATCGATGTTGGAGTCGAGTCTCAACATGGCGGCAAGTATCCAAGTGGAATTAATTCCAAAGAACGAAAGCCTGTCGTCCGCCGTGCCAACAAAAGATTTGATGGTAGAGGCCCTAAAATTACAGAGCCGAGCACTAATAGTCGCCCGGACTGTGGTGGAAGAACTGGAGAGGACTACTTCTGTTGTGATCCCTAAGCTGAAGAAGGAGCTGACCGAGTCTTCTCAAACCTTGAAGACAGCGCTGGAAGCTAATAAACAATTGAAGGTGTAGATGGAAGAGGAGAGGTTATCGGCTGCCAAAGCACAAGAGGTGATGAAGAACAACTTTGATGCACAACTAAGGGAGGCGGTCGACCGGGAGAAGTCGTTGGAAGCCGAAGTGAGCAAATGCCAGGATTTCATTCTGCGTATCAGCGAGGAATATTTCTAGCTGGGGATCCGACAGGCAGCATGTCTGCATGGTATATCGGTCAACGATGACCGGTATGATATTGACAAAGAAGTGGTAGATGGGCAGTTTGTGCGACCCGTTCGAGTTGGGGACGGGGAGAGAAGAGACACAGAGGGTGAAGTAGAGATGCTTGGCCCTGACCCCGAGCCATCATTCGATGAATTGATGTTGTAATTGGAAATATGTTGGACTCGACATGTGGGCATCGTACACTATTTACCTTTATTTTCGACATCTTATTTCGTTCGACCGTTGACTAGTAGAAAACAATGCATGCTTGGTTTTTTCGTCTTATTTTACATTCTATCTTATATGTGCGCAAGTAGTAAAGACTTAGAATTACACTAACTGCAAATGTCGTACGAGAGTATAGGTTCAGATTATGCTAGGTAATTGTAGTTTCCGTACGAGGCATATAGTTTCAGACTACGCTAAGTAATGATTTCGATTGTCGTTGGAGGCTTATAATTTCAGTTGCTACATGATGCATATAGTTTCAGATTACGCTAAGTAATGATTTTGATTGCCATTGGAGGCTTATAATTTCAGTTGTCGTATGAGGCTAATGAATTCGAATCGCATAGCAGCGTGTCCGGGCCGACCGATTATATAGGTTAAATGAGAGAAACAAGCAAATATAGAAATTTATAGTACCTCGTTAAAACCTTCTCGATGCATAAACCCTCTGTAGGGAAAAACTAATCGAGCGAGGAAAGAGTGCACTGTATTTATTAATGTTCAACTGTAATAAAATTAGAGATGCGTGGCATTCCACGTTCTCGATACACTTTTGCCAGATAAATATTCTAAATAATACGCTCCACCGGCCGCTGTATAAACAATACGAAACGGCCCTTCCCAGTTACTGGAAAATTTGCCAGTGTCCTTTCGAGCATCACTATGCATTCGCCATACCGAATCGCCTTTGTGAAATTGTCTTGGTTTTACCTTGGAATTATATTGCCTCGCCGCTCGCATCTTACAAGCTTCCTCCCGAATGTGACATTTGTCTCAGAGTTCATTAATGGGGTCTAGGCCGATCGATAGGATTTCTTTGTTTAAGTCAAGATCCATGGTCTATCGCCGTAAAGAGGTTTCACCAATTTCAACAAGAATCATGGCTTTTGTTCCGTACGTCAAGATGTACAGTGTTTCTTGAGTTGTAAACTGTGGGGGTGCAACGATAGGCCTACAGGACTTTGAGGAGTTCCTCCGTCCAATTGCCCTTGGCGGGACTGAGTCGCTTTTTAAGCTCATTCAAAATAACCTTGTTGGCAGCTTCGACCTAGCCATTAGTCTGTGGATGCTCGATCGAGCTTGTGAGGTGTTTGATGTTGAGCTTTTCATAGAACTCAGCTAGGCCTCGGTCGGTAAACTGCCGACCGTTATCGGTAATAATAATCTGAGGAAGGCCAAACCGACACACAATGTTTTTCCACATGAAGTTCTGTACATTACACGCAGTGATTGCGGTCAAGGGTTTGGCTTCAATCCACTTAGTAAAGTAATCGATATCGACCAACAGGAATTTACATTGCCCTTTCCCTGGAGCAAAAGGGCCAATAATGTCCATACCCCACTGCACGAGCGGCTAAAGGGATAACATATAGTGTAGATCCTTGGGCTTCTGGTGGGTCAGGTTGCCGTATTCTTGACATTTGAGACACTTCCGGATGAACTTGGTGCAGTCACCCTGAATAGTCGGCCAGTAGTAACCGGCTTGTAGAACCTTAGCCGCCATCGTGCGTGCTCCTGAATCTGTCCCATAGACCCCCTCTTGTATTTCTCTCATGACATATGTGGTCTGTTCAGGAGTTAAACATTTCAGAAGTGGACGAGTGTAGCCCCTTTTGTAAAGATCTTGACCAATTAATACAAAACGTGTGGCCTGTTGTTTCATCGTTTTCTCGGAATGTGGCTCACATGTTCCTTCGACTAAATATTGCCTAATGGGGGTCATCCAATTGGGTTAAGCATCAATCATTAAGCATTCTTCTGCGATATTACTGGGTTTTGTCAATGTGACATGGATGACTGTTGCTTTGTGGTTGCCAGCTGAGAGAGTGCGTCCGCACGGGTATTATGATCGCGTCGAACATTTTGTAGAGATACTTTCGCGAACGTACTCATCAAGCGTCTAACGAAATGAAAATACTATTGTAGCAAACTTTCTCGAACCACATACTCTTCATTAAGCTAGCCAACCACCAACCGTGAATCACTTTTACAAATTAATCGAGTGACCTCCAACTCCTGGGCTAAGTGTAACCCAGTGATAATAGCTTCATATTCGGCCTGATTATTTTGAAGTTTTGAACTTAAACTTTAAGGCTTGTTCAATAATGATTTCACCTGATCCCTCCAAAACGACTCCAGTGCCGCACGACCGACTATTGGATGAGCCATCTACATGTAAAATCCACTTGGAATGTTCTTCCGCAACAGATGGTGGAGTGAGTTCAGCTGTAAAGTTGGCAAGGGCTTGAGATTTTATAGCCCCCCGCAGTTGATACTGGATATGGAACTCTGATAATTCTACGACCCACCCTATCATCCGTCCTGCTAAATCTGGTTTCGTCAAGATTTTCATAATAGGAGAGTTGGTTCTAACTATGATGCGATGATTTTGGAAATACATCCGCATTCTCCGGGCGGTAATAACGAGAGCTAACGCCACCTTTTCAATCATTTGATATTTAATTTTTGCACCATGAAGTGCTCAGCCAACAAAGTAAACTGGCCGTTCCTCAGACTTCACCTCTTACCCAAGAACAGAGCTCACCGCTTTGTTTGAAACGACCTGATAAACAACAATGGGCTCACGGGTGTTCGATTTCTGGATGACTGGTGGAGACGATAAGAATGTTTTCAACTGGAGGAATATTTTCTCACATTCGGCTGACCATTTGAATCGGGATGCTTTCTTTAGTAACTGGACTATGGGTCTTGTTTTTTCTGCAAGTTTTGGCACAAATCTGGACAAAGCTGTGAGCCGGTTGATGAGTCTTTGGATTTTTTTAATGGTACTGGGGCTTTGCATTTCGACGATGGCCTTGCACTTCTCTGGATTGGCTTCTATGCCACGATGGGTGAGCATAAAACCGAGGAATTTTCCGCCCTCGACACCGAACGCACACTTGTCAGGATTTAGGCGCATTCGATGCTTGTAGAGAGCTTGGAAAACTTCTTTAAGGTCAGAGACATGTTGCGCGCGTGAGTCTAACTTGACAACAATATCATCGACGTAGACTTCTACATTCTGCGCAATCATATCATGGAAGACGTGGTCCATCAACCTTTGATAAGTGGCTCCTGCATTTTAAGTCCGAACGACATGACTTCATAATAGAAGTTCTTGGAGTCAGTCATAAAAGCTATTTTCTCCTTGTCACGTGGGTGCATCTGGATTTGATTATATCCGAAGTACGTGACAAGGAAACTGAGAATGCGATGACCGGCAGCCCCGTCAACCAGCTGGTCGATAGTAGGTAGTGGATAAGAATCCTTGGGACATGCTTTTTTGAGGTCAGTGTAGTCGACACACATTCACCATTTACCATTTGACTTTTTAACCATCACCACATTAGCTAACCACGCTATATAGTGAGCTTTTTGGATGAATCCGGCATGCAGCAATTTTTCAGTCTCCTCTTGAGCGGCCTTGCCCTATTCCTCACCCAATTTTCTCTTCTTTTGGGCGACAGGTTTAGCTTCTTTATACAAAGATAACTTGTGAGTAATAATGCTAGGGTTTACTCCTGGCATATCCACAGCAGTCCAAGCGAAAAGGTCTGCATTCTTCACCAATGTTGTGTTGATAGTTGTCCGGTCGTCCGACTTTAATGATGTACCGATGTGGGTGATATGATGATTATCACGAAGAGGTATGGACTAAAGGTCTTCATTGGCTTCCATCCGAGGGTCATCGAGCCATGGATCCAAGTCCACGAGTGCGATCATGTGGCGTCTAGAATTCCGGTGCCCAACCTCAAAGTGCTTTGCCGGAGACCGTCCTCTTTTGTGGGGGGACTGGTCGTCCGACTCTACCTTGTATAGTCGCCTGGTCGATTCGCTTTTGAAACTGGCCACATAGAATTTGCTTTTGAAACTGGTCAACATGTACTGTTGCAATGTCTCCGGCAGCCGATGGGAATTTCATGGCTAAGTGAGGAGTAGAAACAATAGCTTTCAACCGGTTGATGGATGGGCGACCGAGAAGGATGTTGTAGGAAGTATGGGCGTTGACTAGGAGATACCGAACGTTGATGATTTTATGGAGACCATCTTCCTCACCGAAGGTTGTGTAAAGATCAATGTAACCTTTGGTGTCAACCCGTTCGCCTGAAAATCCAACAATTTGTTTGTTATAGGGTTGTATATCGGTTTCTGGGATTCACATTTTCTTAAAAGTTTCCCAATACAAAATATCCACCAAACTGCCTTGATCTACTAAAACCTTGGTAATTGCAAACTTGTCTATTTGCACAATGATTACCATAGGATCGTCCTGAGTAGGGTCAATTGCGGTGAAGTCATCGTCTATGAAGGTGATCGGAGGCATGTGTGGACGTTTGTGCAAGGAAGTTGAGTGAACTGATTGAATGGCTCGGAGGTGCTTCTTCCTGGCCGAATTGGAAAACCCACCCCCTATGAAGCCTCCTGCTATATAATTAATATTGTGGTTGGGTGTACCAAGGGAGACCGGTCCGACGATCGTGTTTATGACTTTGTGAACCCACTGTCGAGTCCAGGTACCTTGTTCAGGGCTTTCACTGCGGGCGTGAGTACGTCGTACTAGGCTTTCACTATGCTTCCTTACGATCTGACGGTGATCAATTCGTCGTTGATAATCTCGTCGGTACGACCGGTCATCCTCCTTAGAGGGACGACTAGTGCTCTAGGTGGAAACCATGAGTTTGTTCTGGTTTTCTTGACAAACTGACGAAGGTGGCCAACTTGGATGAGTTCTTCTATCTTGTCTTTCAATGCTTGACATCCCTCGGTCGTGTGACCATAGTTACAATGATACTGGCAATGTTTATCGGTATCTGCATTTCTCGGTGTTTGGGCTTGCTTCAAAGCCGGTATTAACTCTGTTTGTAATGCTTCATCCAAGACTCGGCCTCTCGGAACAGTTAAGGGGGTATAGTTGTTGAATCTTGGGATCCGGCCTCCTCTGTACCGGTCGGATTTAGGTTTTGACCGACCGACTTTCTCTTTCTCCTTCTCTTTGGTTTTATCAACGTTTTCAGTGGCTCCAGTTTCGGCTTGCTGAAATCGTTGATGATAGTCAATGTGTTCGTCTATCTCCATAAATTTAGTAACTCGAGTTTTGAGTTCTTCCATGTTTTGTGGAGGTCCCTTAATGAGACTCTCTATAAATCGACTCAGACAGATGGCCGAGACTAGGTGATGCAGTGCTATCTCCGGGTTTAATTTTCTAATTCCCATGTAGGCTTTACTGAACCTGTCCAAAAAAGCCCTTAGTGATTCACCTCTTTCTTGCTTTACTGTAAAAAGTGACATGGAGGACATGTGATGTGGCCGGCTAGTTGCATATTGGGTTGTAACTTCATTGATAGAATGTTGAAATTATCAACAGAGTTAGGAGGGAGCTCGGTGAACCAGCCAAGAGTCCTTGTTGGAGCGAAGTAGGAAAGACCTTACACCAGACCGCTTTGTCAGTAGTGTATAGCGTCATCTGTGTCTTAAAGACATTCAAGTGTTCGTCCGGATCAGTGGAACCATCGTAGAGTTTGATGGTGAGGCCTTTCCACTTTTCGGGGAGTGGAGCATTGATGATATCATCAGTAAATGGGTGACCCCGGGCCTCTTCCTTTTTCTATGTAGCTTCATCTCTAGAGCTTTGATGGGTGTGGTGAGTGGACGGAGGCATTCGGGAAGCAGTTGGCCCGGGTGTGTAGGACTGACCCTCCCGCTCGGGTTCTTTGAGTTATTTCATCAACCTGGCATTCTGCTCTTTCAACAGAGACAGTTCCCCATCCTGTCGGCGTTTGCCCTCTCGTAATTCCTCCATCTGAACCTGAAGAGCTTGGATCATTGCCATTTGCTGTTCTGCCGTATTATTGTTCGCGTTGTTCCTTGTTGCTATCATCTTGAGGCATTGGATATTAGATGTTGAGAATTGCCTCGGGCCCCACGGTAGGCGCCAATTGTACTTGAGTGGAGAGAGGGGCCCAGGCACTACTAGTTGGTGAGTGTACAATTGCTGACGTGTCAGTCCCTTCGTTCCTACTGGTCTTCAGTGTACTTCTTGTCCTTCGGTCAGGTGGGGAAGGTACCTGCAAAAGGCACTCAGATGCTCAAGTAAGTGAGAGTTCTCAAGCGTGATATCTCTAGTGCTTAGAAAAACGTACCTCTTTCTGGTTTGAGAACAGTATTTATAGAGTTACCTCATGGGCTTAGTCCTTATGGGCCTAGGGTCAGTTGCTGATAGACTTGCATGGTGAGTACCGCAAAATCAGAGAAAATATCTCACGTTTGAATGTGGTTCTCGAATTTCTCAGAGTGTACTTTGACTGCTTTGACTCATTTATTGGCCTTCATTAGGATGTCATCCAGTCGGCCACATGGGCCGAAGTGGGTCCATCCAGTACCTTTCGGTACACTGGTTGAACTTCTATGGGTTATGCACTTCAGTCTTATCTGAACAAAACTTCTATGGGTTATGCACTTCAGTCTTATCTGAACAGTACAAGAGGAACACTTATTAACTATGAGGTAACCATCTAAACCATTCTCTTTATCAGTTCATTTTATCCATTAGTATTTGATATTTCTTTCTCTTACTATTACCGTGTTTGTTCATAGGTGTTTGTATATGTCATTGCTTAACACACTCACACACTTTACCTAGTTCATGTTAACTAAATAGTTTAAGATTTAGAATTTAGAATTTCTAATATAACAAATTGAATAGCTTCAATATCGTGCTTATGTCACCCTTTGGAACTTTGAGAACAGTAGGGAAATTTAACATGAATTTGTATCGGTTGTCAATAATGGAGTCCAGGATTAAGTATTTTACTATAATTATGTCCAGGTTCTCACCTCATCTCTATTAATATTCATAGTTTCTCATTCTAATTATGTTGGGGTTTTTTCTTAAAAAAGTATTTTTTTGTGATCATTGATCTAAATTTTCTGGTACAGTTCTTTCAAATTAATTGAAGGAACTGCAGTTGAATTTGCATTTTGCTAGAAGACATAACTACTATAAATGGTGGGATTGGGACTGAGGAGCACAAGAGTAAAACTATTGATCCTTTTCTTAAGCATGGAGTCAGCAAAACATGTCAAGATCACCTAGATTGTACACACTTATTAAGAAGGAATGGTGAGAGAGTTTGCCTGATGACAATGTGTTTGGTAGTCAAGATAAGGGTATAAGCTAACCATCTAAAATCATTCTCTTTATCAGTTCATTTTATTCATTGGTATCTGATATCTCTTTCTCTTGCTGATACTTGGTTTGTTCATAGGTGTTTGTATATGTTGTTGTTTAACACAATTACACACTTTATATAGTTCATGTTAGTTAAATGGTTAACTTCATTTTCTGTCATATATGCTTTTGCAGTATTCAGTTATTTAATATTTCATACCTTTTTCATTTATTTTATTTCTTTTAGATAATGTTATTATAAATAAGAAACCCTTATTTGATAAACTGGTTTTCTTTGACACAGGGAAGAAGTAGATTTCAAAACTAAAAAAAAATAAAAATACTAGTTTTCATTTCTCTAAGAAACTGTTACGTCAACCTTTTTGTATATAACCCAGTAAGTATTTATATATTTTTATTTATATCTTTTAGCCACAGAAAATGTTTCATGTATTATTAAAAGTATTATTGAAAGTAACTCCCGTGAAAAAGATGAAGTTACGTATTGTACCGTGTGATACAGGTTCGAAGAGGTATACTGCTCCGCTTATTGGAAGAAAGCTTAACTACTAGAATTATGGTAAAACAGGCAATAAAAAAATTGGCAGAGAAAAGTTCTTCAGCGGGTATGGATTTGAATTGGATTTAAATGCCTTTTCATTGTGCCTAGTGTCTTTTATGAGTGCAAATATCTAGAATTTATGCTTTTTGTTAAATGTAACGTGCTTAACAATAACACATACTTTTAAATATTTCTTATCTATAAATACTTTATGTGTTCACAAGTGATCAATCCTATACTCTTTTTTTTTTTTACTTTATTTTCACAATTTTATTTTGTAATATTTATCGTTCTTTTTACCCAAGACAACACTAAATTATTATTCTTGTAGTCTCGAGGATTTTCTTAATCCTCCAATTATTTTAATTAAACAAGAAATTGAGAAATTTTAGAAGTTTTTTTAATAAAATGCATCTTAAATATTTTTACTATTATCAGTTCATGAATTTACTTATATATCTTGTGTATGATGTAGAGAATGATTTTTTTTTTTTTTATAATTTAAACAGTTAAACAAGATTTACCCAGTAATATAATTATCTTTTCAGCTATTTATTGCTAGACGACTTGCTTTGAAGCTCATAGCGAATATAACCTATGGCTACACTGCTGCTGGATTTAGTGGTTACGATGAGGATATTCTACATGAAAATTACATAGAATCCCCTTTTGTTTAAAAAGGTTTTATTTGAATACTTTTTCACTTATTGGTTTGTGTTCTAAGTGTTTTGTTCTGTTCAAATTTACCAATTCTTCTTGAACCATTCATCTCTTGTGTTTTAGGAATTTCTATTGAGTATACCGTGAGCTTTTTGTTTTGTTTTGAGTCTCTTTTAATTTAGTTCGGTTAATTCAATGTTTGTTGGAGTTATTTTAATTTTGAAATCATATCCATATTGTCTTGGTCATGTAAATCCATAATTTTCAACATTTCACAGTAGTACCTTTGTTCAGTTTTTAATTTCTTGCTTTGTATGAATATGTGCTGCAATTTGTGTGCTTTTGAGTGCTTTTAATTTCTGAATTTGAGTTTTATACTTGTTAATTAGTTCAGTAGTAACAAGTTCTTAGAGTTAGAATTTTCATTGTTTTTTGAATTTATGTGCCAATTTCATTGGAATCTATTAGGTATCCTATTTTTCAATTTTTCCAGATTTGAGTGCTTGCTGAAAATGATTTGTTGCGATTTACTCTGTGACAATTAAATTGTGAGTTTCTGGAATCAAATTGTGAATTTTTGGATTAAGTACCTTGAGGTTTTAAGAAATAGCAGGAAGAAAAAGCGCATCAAAATATAAAATAAAAAAATTGATAAATCAAAAACAACATGATGCTATTTAATGACGCACTTCTAGGGAAATTGATTTGGCATCTTCGGTCGGTTGAGGGTGGGATGTGGAACGAGATCATCAAGTTTAAATATAGCAACTGAAGAGTATTGAGAGGGGTTGAGAATAATTCTAAGGGGTCGCTTTGGTGGAAGGACCTGAAGAAAGTCTGGTGGGGGATTAACTTTGAGGATAACATTGATTGGAGGTTGGGTGATGGGAATCGAATTAGGTTTTGGGAAGATATGTGGGATGGTAGCGAGGCTTTAAACGTAAGATTCCCAAGGCTTTATTCGATTACTAAGGATAAAGGTGTTGTTGTTGTGTCACAAGTGGGGGGTTGGGACAACAACAAGTGGTCTTGGAAGGCGAAGTGGAGGCGTTCTCTTTTTGAGTGGGAAGTGGATGAGGAAGCCCGTTTAATGTATCTATTGGAGGACAAGGCCTTGTCCTTAGGGATTATGGATAAATGGGTTTGGAAGTTGGATGAAAGTTCATGTTATTCTGTTAGTTCGGCATATAGTAGGTTAAGGTTGGCTGAAGAGGGTACATATGATTATATTTATGAGGTATTCTAGAACCCTATTTACCCTCGATAATGACTACTGCTTGGGGAGTCTTGGCTGATAGGTTACCAACACGTGCGAACTTGATGAAAAGAGGGATTGTTATGAAAAGTAGTATGTGTGTCTTGTGTAGGGAAGAGGAGGAATCTGAGAGTCATGTTTTCTTTAAATGCAAGGTAGCTTGGAAGGTATGGAGTGATGGAGATCAAGCTCAAGAGGACATGGAGGCCAATCATCACGAAGAAGAAGAGGTTGAGGACGTTCATGGAGATCAAAGTCAACCTCAAAGGCTCACAAGAAGCATGTTCAAAGCTTTAGGAGTAAGGGGACGTTTATTTTCCCTTTTTGTAATTTCATTGTGTGAGGGTGCTTAGAGGAAAACATGAGAAACCTCTTGTGTTAAAGCATCTTTAGGTCTTTAGTTAGGAGCATTGGGAGGGGGGTTCGTTAGTAAATAGGTGTAGGAGTTAAAATAGGAGGTGCCAAAGTGAGAGAAGAAGTCACACCTTCCTCATGACTTGTTTAGGCGCCATTTTCATTTGAATTTGGGGGGAGTTTTTGAATTCATTTAGCTTGCATTTCAGCACCTTCACACTATAAATTAAGGTGTTGCCCTTGTATTTTTCAGATTTGAATTATGAATTAGAGAAACTTTACTCAATTTTTGAGTGAGCATTGGAGAGCTTTGCATCTTCTTCACTAGTCTTATCTTGAAGGTTCAATGGTTACCTCAAGTGGCGGCTTGCACACTCATCTAGGAGCCTTCATCCTCTTAGTGGCGTGATCATCCAACCATACCTCCATCTTCATGAGCATTCTCTTCTCCTTCCTTCCTTCTCTTCTAATTTTCATGTCTTAGCTTGTGTTCTTGTGTGTTGGTTCGGTTGTTTTGTATTTCCAGCACTTATATTCAGTTTCCTTGCCTTTAATTTCATTTTTGTTGGTTCAATTCTTTTCTATGCCAATTCTATTCGGTGCTATGGTTTTTCCTATCACTTTAATCGGTTCAATTTGACAATAATTGGAACTTCCATATGAGTTTGTGTTTTGGCAATAGTTTTGGTGAGTTCTTGACTTAGAACATTGATCCAATTCTAAGAAAAAGTGCCTCTCTAATGACCAACTCAAGATGTTTCCTAAGAATGTCAAGAACCTTTCATCTTATGTTCTTGAATTCACATCATGGAGCATGTGCAGTAAATGGGTTAGGGAGGCCTTCATATACCATTAGGATGCTTGTTACCATTTCAATCAGTTTTACCTGGGTTGGACTTCTTAGAAGATTAACAATTATTGGAGGTGCATGAGGATTGCTGTGATTGGGAAAATTTGGAAATAGAGGAACCTCTTCATCTTTAAAAATGGTAGAGTGGATTGTTCGGAGATCTTCACCTTGGCCCAACTCAAGGTGTGGTCTTGGCTCACGAGTAGGGTAAACAATGTTTCGTTTACTTATGCCCAATGGTGTTTGGACCCTTTGGTCTATTTGAAGTCATTTAAAAAGTAAGGGTGGTGTTGGGGGTCTATGTGAGTGTAAGTGTGTGAGGATTCGGCAGGTATGGTCTTTCTTATGATTGTTATTGTATTTCCTTGTTTCTCGAGTTGGATGCTACTAATGTTGGTCTATGGCCAACATTGGAGTTTGGTATGTGTTACAGGTTCTTTAGTTGGTTCCAGGATTTTGAAGGATTGAAGTTTATTGTTTCTTTTTCCTATATTGTTGTACTTTTTTTCTTTTGGGTGGAAGTTCTTGTTAGGCTTTTGTTAGGATTTTGTATATGCCATTGGTTGGATAGGGTAATGAGTCTTTAAATCAGACGATGCCGGGCAGTGCTGGTGGGGGGAATATTTCATGGATAGGTAGGTAAGCGTATATGTTATATTGTGTTTTTAGGTTGGTACTACTAACATTGACTTTGGCCAACAAAGGGATATGGTGTTGGCTGCAGGTTGTGAGCTACATTCTGGTGTATTGAAGGTAAGTTTCGATCTTCGTTTTATCTCTTGTGGTGGGTTTGAACAGGTTCTACGGCTATCGAGCATGCCGGTAGGCATGTTAAGGTCTTTTTGGTTTTGAAGAAGAGTGGGTTCTTCTAGGCATGGAGTTGTAGGTAAGGTTATAGGTGAGGGATTTTAAGTTGTATTAGTATTGGTATTGTGATTTGTAACAATGCGTGTAGTTTTTTTGGTTGTAGTAGGGTTTGTTTTTATTTGTATTGTTTAGTCTAAAGACTGGTTGTATGAACACGGATAGGGTAGCAGGGGTTGTCTTTTGGTGTGGTTTTCCAATACTTCTTTTGAGGTTTGGTTTGGAGGTATGTAGAGCCTGATTGGTCAGGTGCTGAGTAGGTTGGCTTTTGCCACTTTGTGTATAAGGGTTGGAACACCCCTGAAGTGTCTGTATAAGGTTTGGGACAACCCTGAAGTGTCTCATTTTATTTTATTTATTCTTTGCTGATAAAAAAAATATATGAATTGCACTCAGCGTGATGAATAGCGCATAGTGTTATGAACTTGAGCTTTGAATTTTCCAGATTTATCATAATTAATTGTTGCACTGTTTCAATGAAATTCTAGTGATATTTTTCGATTTATTGATTCAATTTTTAGTGGTAAAAATTTTAGAGACCAAAACCAAAAAAAAAAAATCAAATTAAATCAAACAAGTGCATTCATATTTTGCTACAAATTCTTTAGTAATTTTGGTTATTGTAATCCATTCTGGAACAATCTTAGGTTCTATTTTTTTTAGTGCCAACTTTTATTTTGAACTGTAATTTCATTTTGTCAATTTCTTGTTATTCATTTGTGCTTGTCAAATTGAAATTCCTCTTGAGTTGTCCTTGCTTCAAATTAAACTTTTGTTGCTTTTAAATTTTGCTTGACCTATAGTTGGAGTGTTGAAAATCTTGTTTTGGAGCTATGATTTGGTGACAAATAATTCATTAAATAAAGGAAAGTAGTTAAACTTACAAGATTGAATATCCTAAAGACAACAAGCAAAAGGAAGAGACATCAAATGCAAGAGAAGGACAAACACTTGAGAGACATAGTATAGGAAGAAAGTTGTGTATTAAAAAAAAGTTTGATTGTATTTCAATTGACTTGTAATTGTTCAAAACTTCAATTAGTGGATTAATCTTTTCGCTTTAGTTGGTGAGTGTGTCTCCAAGGTCCAAGGAGTCAAGAAGCCTCACTTAGAAAATGATTAGTTTTAATTCTAAGTGTTAGTTTTATTTGTTATCTTTTAGTGTTGATAAGTTTGACATCTCATTTTTGCTTCCAATAAATTGCTTAGAGAAAAAATTGTGAAGTGTGTTGGGATAGGATCTGGCTAGTAAAGGCTTTGGTTATCAAGTGATCCTTAGTGTTCCATCTTCCTTTCCTTAGCTTGCATCTTTGGGAATTATTCTAACACAGTCATTTTAATATGTCTAACCATTCTTCTCACCATGTAGCAGTGACTCAAGTTCTTCTAAAAATATTTTGAAACAAATTTCAAAAGATTTTTAATCACTACAACTTTGGAGAATTCAAGATGAGAGGCAAAGTGTAAAAGAAAGAATTGAAAGAGAAGTTCATCTTGCAGTTTTAGAGGAGGAAGTTAGGTTATTAAGAGAAAGAGATGAAATATTGTTTGAAAAAAATAAATCAAAAAGAGTCTTACATATAAGGAATCTAGGTAAGGGGATTCTCCTTCTAAGATAGGGAGTTTAGGAATTAATGATTACTATCAACCCCAATATAGGAGACTTAGAAAAGAAAGCAAGAAACATGAAGTCAGAGTTGACTTACATTACATTCATGGGAAGGAAAATGTTGAAATCTACCGAGATTAGGAATGAAGGTAGAACAACTTTTTCCCTGTCACCAACTTAGTGAAGAAAGAAAAGTACCCCTAACCACTTTAAACTTTCAGAGTAATGCTATGTATTAGTGGACTTCCCTGGAAAGTGAGATATGCCTCCATAATGAACATTCAATTTTATATTGGAATGATCTTAGGAGTCCATTCAGGTGTTGTCATATTCATTCTTACTACAATAGGGAGCTTATGGACAGGCTCCAACAGAAAAATATGAGGGTAGAAAAGTATAGGCAAAAGATGGAGTTGTACATGATCAGAGCAACTAGTAGGGAAGATGAAAATACCAGCACATCTAGGTTCATAAGTGGTCTTAGACTTGAGATAAGAGATAAAGTGGAACTTTTGCCTTATAGAATCTTAATGACTTGGTCCAACTTTGCATCAAAGTGGAACAACAAAATTTGAGAAAGGATTAGTCATAAAGAAAGTTCTTACTCTAGTTTTTATCCCAAGAAAGAGTATAAAAGGGAGGGTGAATATCAAAAAGAAATATCCAAATGGAATTCCTAAATACCTAACCAAAGAAAAGGTATGATCCACCTCACACACTCGAGCTAGGGATATTCAATGCTTTAAATGTCTTGGTATGGGTCATATACATCTCAATGCCCTGACAAAAGAATCTTGATCTGAACGGGTACATATGAGTATAACATCCATGATGAAGAAACTAGCTAGTGAGATTGTTGCATCTAAGAGAGAAATGAGTGCGAAAGCCTATCCATGTGAGGGTGAATTAATCATCACTCGAAGGAACCTTAGCAATCAGCCTAGTCATCAACCTGAATCCCATAGGGAGAATATTTTTCATACAAGATGTAAACTTTTGATAAAACTTGTTCTCTCATTGTTAATAGTGAGTTATGTTGTAGTTGTTGCAGTATTGGGCTAGCTTAGAAGTTAAACCTCCTTGCCATTCCCAATCCAAAACCTTATAAACTTCAGTGATGATGGAGAATTGTCAATCAAACAACAAGTGAAGGTTGAGCTATCTATCTGCGACTATCAAGATAAAAACTGTATGTGATGTAGTGCCCATGGAAGCTTGTCATGTCTTATTGGGACGACCATGACAATTTGATAAGAAATCCATGTATAACGCACGTACCAACAAGCTTACCTTCACCTATAAAGTAAGAAAAAACATTTTTCATGCTTTGACACCTTCCCAGGTGTTGGAGGACCAAATAAAATTAAAATAGAACATAAATAATGAACAAACACTAGTTCTCTTAGGACAAATTTGTAAGTTTGAAAAGTCTAGTTGGCAAGATTTTGAGGAAGAGGAGAGGAAAGAAAAAGAAATGGAAAAGAAAACTCTGCATTCCTCTTTGATTAAATAATGTGATGAGTTGCCAGAAAAGTTAAATATATATATATATATATATATATATATATATATATATATATATATATATATATATATATATAAAAGGCAACTAGAAAAAATTGAAAAATAAACAAATAAACTTGTTTTAAAAAAATGAACTTTTGTCTTCTTAAAAGGCACATGGATTTGGAAAGTCATAATTATTTTCCACATTTTGTGCATAAATCTATTTTTTTATGGAATTTATGAGAAAAGGTCATTTAAACTGTTTGATGACTACAATAGATTTTCATTTGATCCTGGAGGACGAACATAGCTTTCAGACAAGAATAAGGTTGCTGCCCAGAACCAAACTTGTAGATCTAAGGAAAGTCCTTTCAAGAGGGAGAGGATGATGACAATCGTTCAGCCACAAACTACTATTAAAGCAATGACAGGGAGAATACATGAAGAGTGGGACTCAAAAGAGACTGACATAGACTCTCTTGCATAATTTTAAGGCCATGACCTAGTTGTACAAAGTAGAATAGGATTTCCCTTTCTTGTAAAATAATTAGGCTTCCAATTGGGCCAAGTAACATATGTTTTGGGCTTGTATTTGGGCCTAAAGTAGATTAGGGTTATGTTAGTGTTTCTAAACCTACCTAGGTTTAATTGGGCTTCACTTAACCCATATCAAACCCTAGGTCGGTCCTATAAAATCCTAGGATCTAGAAACAAGTCACATGGAATTCATTGCCCTCACATGGCAAGTGTGACTAGCTTTTGATGCCTAGTTTGAATTCAAATTTACCCTAATTTTATCTTGTAATTGGCCGACCTCCTCACCTATAAATAAAGGTGCAAGGCTTGGTATTTTGTAGATCAAATATACAAGAGTTATGTTGCCAAATTGTAGCCAAAGTTTCCTTTTGTGTCCTCTCTCTAAGATAGACACTTTGTTTGATCTATAACATTTCTCCAATTTTCCATTAATTCTTCCAATTCCATCCAAACACTTGAAGGAACAAATCAAATCGAGAAAATGCAGGCTATAAATAAGTTTCTGCCAATGCCTAAAGGGTGTGAAGGTGCCACAAGGACATTCGTAAAATGTTAATAGTCTAGTTTCAATGAATGATTTGAATCTACTTAGGCTGAAGTCTCATGATTGTCATGCAACAATTATTGTTGGTAGCTATTCATGGGATACTACCTAAAGATGTTGGCAATTGGATGACTTGAGCACCCTAGTCGTGTGCATACTGCACGGTCAGGGATTGACATCCTTCAGTTCTTTGGGACTTCTTCACGATGAGGCACCTAGCCAAGAGGCCATCTTGCAATTGAGGCAACAAATCGCGCAGGAGGTAAAAGAGGAGGTTACTCAAAAGCCGAGCCAGGAGTTTGAGTAGCACCTTGTGAGCTTAGGTTTGTCCTAGTAAATTGTTCCTGCACAACAGACCTTTGTGGCTCCCATTGGTAGATATAACACAAAGGGGAGTTGTGCAATTGATAATCCATCAGGGGATGACATTGGCGAGACAAGCTAACGTGAGTTATTTGTGGAGGACGGTTTCACTCCTCGATTGGTGGTCATAGGAAAAGTCTTTATAGGTGTCACTTTTTTGCATAATATTCCTCTCTTCCTTGATATGGTGAAGGTCACGGTTGAGAAGGTACACATTGCTGATGTTGCAGTTCCTGTGCCAACAGATGAGGTATTTACTGTGGCATAGGTATTTCAGACATTCATAGCCTAGTATAGACACCTCGTTTGATGTATTCCAGAACTTCCAATAAGAAAATAAATTGTAATTAGTAATTTATATTTATGTATGAATACATTTGTACCTTTAATTAATTGAAAATGTTGTTTATTTTGCAACAACAGATTCAGAAACCTAGTCCTTAAAGAAAAAAGCAAGATGTTTCTATTGACGATCCTATAGTTGCATTATTACAAGTTTTAGTGGCTATAGGTACAAACCCTATGGAGGTTCAATGGGATGTTATTGTTTTTGGAAGAAATAGTCACATCTTATTATATATACACATGTCGGATGTGTTAAAGGTTGTAGCTGGCAACTAAGGGCTTAATATATCGATCGTTCAATTCTAGATGATGCAAGTCTCTTAAACATTATTTCATTTCATTTATATAACTAAATCATTGGTCATGCTTTAACTAATTATACTTGTATGTATATGTCTAAAGTCACTACAAGAAAAAATGGTTTTAACAAGGGTTATTTTTACATTATCCAGGGTTAAAACCTCTATTAAGTCATTTACCCAGGGTTGCAGTTTCTCCCACTAAACCATCCCTAGGGAACGTTTCCCCTGGGGTTTTTTAAACCTAAGGAAAAGTCTTTGAGAACCCTTGTTAAATACCATGGGTTTAAGAACCTCCGTAAAATACAACGGGTGTAAAAACCTCCGTTAAATACCATGGGTTTGAAAACCTTCGTAAAATACCATGGGTTTTAAAACCTCTGTTAAATATCGTGGGTTTAAGAACCTTTCTAACCATGAGTTTCAAAATTTTCATAAAATGACTTACCGTCTGAAATAATCTTCAACCCCATTTTTCACCATCTTTAACGATCCTCTTGACTTCTCTCTTCCATCGTAGACACACTGCTCTCCAGCATCGGCTCCATGGCCGCCGACGGTAGACCTAGTAAGGAATCACAATTCAGGCACACTTATGTCTATTATATCTAAGGAGAAGAAACACTAAATAAGACACTATATTATTCATACTCCAATATTGCTTCTTCCATCACCTTACTGTCTCAACATGGGAACTAGTGTTTATCACTGCTTTATATATCCTAAATAATTGCATTATCTATCAGATGTGGGCTTCAAAGCCATGTGTGTTCTTGGCTAGGATGACTTCAAAGATTGCAAGAACATATTGCAAAGAGAAATTAACTTTATTACTTCTCACTTTCACAGTGAATTAATTATTAGCTGCATTTTAAAATAAAGGCCTTAGTTTAAAATATTTCAAAATTATGAGAATTAAATATTAACAATTATAACTAAAGTAAAATTACACATAAAATATACGTACATCAAAAGCTAAAATCAAATAAGTCAGATTTTTTGAAGTATGAGTTCATAATAAAAAAAACTAGGAATTATATAAGCCAGCTATCATCAATCATAATAAATATGCAAATACTATTGAAATACTTATTATCCAATATTAGTTGTTGAAATACTTATTATCCAAGGTTATTTTGGTGAGTTTTTAAGATAAAATTTTGAAACTTTAGAAAACTTATTTGTAAAGTTACACTCTTAAAATTTTAGAGAATTTATTTATAATATATATAAAATATATTAAAAGTATATAGTTTTTAATTATTTATTTATAAAAATATTTAATTATATTTATTTATTGAAGTTTGAAAGATCTGGAGTGTTTTATTGAAGTTTTACAACAAATCTTTGCAATTTAATGAAGGTTAAAAAAACCTCCACTATTTTTCTAAGGTTTTAGAATAAACCTTCAGAATTTAATGAAGGTTAAACAAACCTCCGTGATTTTGCTGAGGTTTTAGAATAAACTTTTGGAATTTAACGAAGGTTAAAAAAAACTTTGCTAAGGTTTTAAAATAAACTTTGGAATTTAATAAAGGTTAAGAAAATCCTCGTTATTTTGCTGAGGTTTTAAAATATACCTTTAAAATTTGGTTAAGGTTAAAAAAACTTCCATTATTTTGCTGGGGTTTAGAATAACCTTCAAAACTTAACGAAGGTTAAAACAACCTCCGTTAATTAAATAAATTCCTATGGTTATATTAAGCTCTGCTAAATAACTTCCATTAAAACCCTTTTTTCTTATAGTGAGTATGTATTAACAAGGGAAAAAGGACATCTACGGATTCATGGATCCCTAATTAGTTTATCCTTTAAGAAATAAGAAAGTTAAAACCCAAACATACATCACCAACTGCTTCCTAACATGGGGGAAATAGATATATTTTACCCCTTATATTAATAAGTACAATTTTTAAGTGGTCAATTATTAGTACTCCATCAATTGTACTTATACTAATGGTTTTTTCAATTCAGACGTCATTCCCTATTACTTGTGATATACGTAAATGATCACACTACTGCGTGGTTTTGTTGATTACACAAGATGCCACCTATGTATCTCAAGAAAATAGTCAATTGGTAATTAAATTATCAAGTAACATCATTTTATTACTTAAATGTTTCTTAACTTGTGTTTTTTTTTTTTTATTAATTAGCTTATGTAGTAGATATAACATTTGGAGAGGTCGACCAAGTGCAAATTCTCAAAAGATTACATGGTTGCACCTAAAAGTTATCTTTTGATTTTCATTAATTAATTTCCTATCTTCTTTTGTTTGTGAAATAAATATTTTATAAAGTCTTCAATAATATTGAATTGTAGTGCAATAAACAATTTGAAAGGTATGAGTGTGACTATTATATAATGCGACGGATGAATACTATTGTACGAGTTGAAATTGACAAAGGTTGTGAATAGGTAATCCCGTTAACTAATTCTTTATATAAAATAATGTCTACTTTATACACTACTTTCAACGTATTCTATGTTGAGTATTTTATGGATGTGCCACCACTCGATTCTAAATCAATGAATTACGTGAAGAACGCTTGGGCGACATACTTAAAATAATTAATTTATAATTTCATTTGATGTAGTTAATATTCTATTGTTTTATGAGTATTTTGTGTATTTATATGTTTTATTGTCATATTTCTGAATCTAGCTAGAGTTTTGTAAATTAAAGGTTAACAAAGAGGAGGAAATGAACTAACCAAACTAAACTAAGAGAATTCATAATATAGACGACGATGTCGTCTATATCCTCATATAGACGACGTTTCAAACAAAAAATTGTTGTCTATATGACATAATTGTTTTTTTTTTAAATTTTATCACATATTAAACGACGATTCAGATAAAAAACATCGTCTATATGTTACTGCATGTGTTTTATAATTTCAAATGTCTAAAGATATAAACTACGATTTTACTGAAAACATAGTCTATAGAATATATGTTGTGATGATGATTTTAAATACATCGTTGTAGAACTTGAAAAATCGTCGTATATGACCATTTTTACATGAAACCTACTAAACCTATGTTTAGTAGTAATAAACGATATAGTCTAGTAATGATGAATGATTATTCTATATCAACATGGATAAAATTTCATTAAGTCATTCTAACATTGAGGAAGTCTGATATTATTTGTTCAACTAACTAAATTCGGTAACTTCATTGTAAAAAAAGTAAAATCTTCATTAGAGTGACGATTCCTTCCTAGTGAAGTCTTGTCCCCAAAATTAACTTACCTATTTTTATAATATCTTTTAAAATACCTAAATTAGTAAGTTAAAAATAGAAGAGCTCCATTTTGAAGAAAAAAAAATCTTGTTTCTTGCACTAAGGTCTAAAGTGATAAACCGTGGTATATTATCAATACTATGATCACACTTAGAACACATTTAACAATGTGGTAAATCCATTATATTGGGACCTAAAACTTACTTTACTTCTTTTAATATGTTAGTATTTCCTCCATCATATGTTTTTCTCATTCAAACAACTTTATTTCATATCACGTCTATTGCTCCTCTATTTTATCTTTTCCTCCTATTTCATTCATATCTAATCCTAAGCAAACATCTTCAAGTTGCGACCTACTCTTTGGAAAAACTCGTGAGAAATAGAATAATAATAATAACATAATAGAGTATTTATTAGATTTTGATTCATTCACTTCTTCATCTCTTTATATTCTCAAATATGTTTCCTCATATTTCATCCATACTTAATCCTAAGCAAACATTTTTATAAGGAGTGAAATATAGTATACAGTTTTATGAGTCCTTAGACAATAGTTTTATGAGTTATTAGACAATAGTTTCAAAATATAGATAGCAATTCCAAAACCATCGTTTATAAGTCACATTTAGACAACAGTTCTTTTAACCAACCGCAGTATATAACGAAAATCAAATATGGTACAATACCAGGGAATAGACGACGATGTTGTACAATAACCGCCATCTATTCCCTTCGCTGAGACTACTTAAAATCTTACATGGTCAAGGTATAGCCGACAGTTATTGTACAAAATCATTGTCTATTCCCTTCACTGAGAGGTATAGACGACGGTTATAAGCCATAATTGTTGTCTATTATGGGATTTTTTTTTTAGTTCATTCTGTTTTATATGTTTTCCCTTCTTCATTAACCTATTCATTTAAAAACCCATCCAAATACATAAATTTAGACACATTCATTCAAATAGGCAAATTATATATATATTGGTAAATGTATTACAAACACTAATACATATTTCTATCCATCTAATTCCTATACTATTCATTACCTATCCTTGAGTTATAGTAATTAACGAAATATGTGGCCCAAACATTTCTCACATAATCTAGGGCTTCGAAAGGCAGTGGTTGCTTATCTTTAAATAACTGCATTACAAAATAAAGTTCAAATCAGTGTTAAGATACATATACTTTTGATACAAACCAAGACAACAAGAAGATGACCAAGGATGCACACTATGAAATGTCATCTCAACATTCAAGTGAAAACCTCACCAGAGGGAGAAATGGACAAAGACCATAGCATCTCAAGTTCTTCCTACTGGTCTTCTTAAGAATAAAATAAGTTGTAAATAATTTAGGCTCACTTTGGGGTCCAAATAGAAAATATAGGCTAGAATAAGGTGCCTTTAGCATAATAGGGGGTGTACTTATTATTTTAGCTTGTTCCTAGCCCTTTTGGAAGGCATTTTGACCAAGTTTCTAGAAGGACAAGCCTAGGATGCGGGTTTGAGGCTGCCCATTTTTTCTTTTTTCCCATCCTACCCCTCTTGCTTGTTTTCCAAGGCTCCTTCAACTATAAATAGGAGGCCTTACCCTTTGTATTTTGATGTTGAAATTAATAGAAGAAAGGTTACTCTGCACAAATTGTGTGAGGTTTGAATCCTCTTAGCTAGGTCTTATCTTGAGTAGAGTGAGGCTCTCAAGTGGCAACCCTTCACTTATCTTGGAGGATACCACCATCCAAGTGGCGTGAACCATCCTCTCACATTTCACTCTATATGTTCCTTCTTCCATTTTCCTTTCCATTTTCCATTCCATTTATGTTCTTGTCTCTTTTTCTCTTATTTGTTGCTCTTGGTTTTATGCTCACTATTATGAGTTTGATTCATCATTTGGTTGGCCTTGATCACCATTGATGTTTCCTATTTTCTTTTCTTCAATTCCGCAATTGCATCTCATCCTCACTATATCTTGTTTTTCATCTTTGCCTCTTGGAAGTGAACCTTCACACTTACTTAACCGCTTGGTTAAGTTCGTGTCCAGTGGGAATCTTCCTTAGGTTCTCACCTTTAATTGCTAAAATCCCAATCTTAAGTAAAAGTGTCACCATAAATGAAAACATCTAAAAATAAACTCACATAAACTTTTATTATAAAGAATAGTTTAAATATTATTACTTGTTCCCAGTATTTTGGAATGCCTACTTTTACAATGGTAATCATCCATTGCATAACGTAGTAGCCGCACTCATAAACTCATGGTTGTTTTTACACTACAATTCAATATAAATTAAAATTTAATATTGATATTTTGATAAACAATGAAAAGAAGAAGACAAAAATTACAAACCTTTATTTTCAACCATGTCAGCTTTTGATAATTTGCACAGGGTTGACCTCTGAATATGGTCTATCCACTCCATGCCTTGATTAATAGAAAAAAACTTGTTATTAGACATTTAAGTATTATACGCAGTTAAGTTTATAATGTAATTACACATTAACTATTTGCTTCTAATGTGTGGATGGCCTCTTGGGCAGCGAACAAAACAACAAAACAGTGTTATCAACTACGGATAACACAAGTAACTACCAGTCACCCTTGCTTCATCCATGAAAACAGTTAGTAAATATTTAAAACATGAAATATTAATAATTGACTACTTATAATTGAACTTACTCATTAATATAAGGGCAAAAATATATTTCTTTTTCCTCTTCAATCAGAGTGTTGGTGATGTATGACTGGGTTTCAAATTTCTTCATTCCAATTGGATTAATGAAATAGGGATCCAAGAATCCATAGACATCTTGATTCCCGTCATTAATAGAAACTCTAAACAAATACCTACAAGTTATTAGTTAAAGCATAAAGCATAAAGTTATTAGTTAAAGCATAATCAATAATAATTTAATATAAAGTAAATTGAAATATAGGTGAAAGATACTTACATTATAGAAATATTGAACGATGGTTATATTGAGCTCTTGGTTTTGAGCTTCAAATTCTAACACATTTGACATGTAAATGTATAGAGGGTGTTAGTGTTTCTTCCAAAAAAGTATCATCCATGGAACCTCTAGTGGGTTTGTACCAATAGCCTTAGTAGGTGATAATAAAGAAGCTATAGGATCGTCAATGGTAACCGAAAGCTTCTTTTGCAGACTTGGTTTTCGACGACATTTCTACAAAATAAAGAATATTTGTATTAAATTAGATATAATACATAAATATAAATTAGCTACAATTACCATTTTGGTCCCTATGTTTGGGGTCAATATTCAATTAAATGTACTGTTTTTTAAAAAACTCAATTTAGTCCCAAGGCTTTTTAAAAAGATTTAATTTTTTCCCTTCTGTTAAGTTTCCAGCAATGACATTAACTATTGATGATATGGCACCCATAGTGGCATTGATTTGCACATGTGGACTGAACGAAATTTTAGGATTTGGAAATTAGGAAATAAAGATTGAAGGAGAGGGAGGCAGAGGCGACGACGACTGTGGTGGTGGAGTCAAGGGAGGAGCAGCGGCGACTGTGGTAGTGGTGCCAAGAATGGGCAAGATACTACAGAGTGAGAAACTAAAAACAAAGAATAAACTCACCCCAATCAAAAAAGGTAAAGGGAGAATAAAATGGGTAGATTGCGAGGCCAACGAGGACGATGAGTGCGACCAGAATCTTCCACAATATTTGAAAGAGGCAGCAACAACAACTTCTTCCATGTTGATGGTGGTAGCATGGTTGTGCCGCCGGAGGAATGGCGAGATTGTAATAGGAGCCTTTCAAGTGGGGTTACTTATCAGCCATGCTTGCAGATGAGTGAATTGAATGAACTAGCAAGTGGTGAGCAAAGAAATTATGAAAGGAAATTAAAAATGAAAAGAATTAATGTAGTATAACTAGGGAGTTGATGAGAATGAAGAAGAAGGGAATGGTGCTTATATATATATATATATATATATATATATATATATATATATATATATATATATATATATATATATATATATATATATATATATATATATATATATATATATATAAGCATTGAGGATTCTATGGATACAATACAAAGCTTTTGGGAGTACGTAGCATATATCTATTTATTTACTCATGTCATGGAATCTATCGAGATTGACTATGCAAAGTTGGACGTAGATTGATCGCAGCCATGATTACTAACATTTGTGCGAAAAAAGTTTTTTTTATTGTAAATGCAGCCTCCTTTAGTTCATATTCTATACTTATAACACTTAAACTTGTGGGCATAACCAATGTGTACAAACTTTAACTACAAAACACAAATTTAACTACAAAACACAAACTTAATAACATGAGCACAATGACAATTTCTTCATCTCATTCCAATTTAGGAACTTTTTCTATCTCATTCCAATTTAGGAACTTTTTCTATCTTTACTCCTCTTGAGTGTGCATTAAGTTGTGTCATCGTTCCCTTTGTTTCCTCCCATGGCAATTTGGAGGAGAAGCGATGAGCATGTGCACCAGAATAGCCCCACATGGAAGCTGGTTTCTTGTGAACACTCAATTTCCTGTGAATTGGGAATTTAAAGAAAGTGTCAATTTGATGATGTGCTTCATGAATGAGGTGTGAATCAACGTCATAGAAACTCCTTTCAAAACCCATCAAGGTCCACCACTGGTGCTTGGAGCTCGCCTTGGACATCCACCAAGTACTCCTTTGGCCAAACGAAATTTGTGGGCAAGTGGGGCACAACATCAACTTCTGATTTAACAAAAATATATAAGTGATGCTTCAATCAATTAAGGAAGGATTCAAAGAACTCTATGACTCCACCACCACAGTCGTCGCTGCCCCTCCCTTGGCTCCACCACCACAGTTGTCGCTGCCACCCTCTCCCTCAATCTTTTTTTTCCAATTTCTAAACCCTAAAATTTCATTCACTCCATGTGTGCAAACCAATGCCACTATGTGTGCCATGTCATCAATAGTTAACGTTGTTGTTGGAAACTTAGCGGAAGGGACCAAATTAAACCTTTTTAAAAAAACCTTGGGACCAAATTGATTTTTTTAAAAACCACTATATTAAATTCAATATTGACCTCAAATGTAGGGACCAAAAAGGTAATATACCTATAAATTAATATAGTGAAATTAAATTCTTACTGGGGATTTTGGAATAACTCGAATGAGGTGTCTAGGCCAGGCTATAAAGGTCTGAACTGCCTCAACCATAGTAGTTACCTCATCTGTCGATAAAGGAACATGAGTATCAGTGACTCATACTTTTTCCACCGTTACTTGCACAACATCAATGGGGGAGACACATTATGTAAGGTAGTGGTCCCTTTAAAGACATTTTCAATGGCCACCATTTGAGGAATGATGACGTCCTCTAGAACTAACTCACATTAGCTTATTTGGCCACTAACATCCCCTGATGTTGTAGGAGCTATACAACTCCCCTTTGTGCTTCTGAGAATGGGAGCAATAAGCGACTTAACACAAAGTTGTTGCGATAAAAATTCCTATCGCAACAATCGATTCTTCATTCTTTGTTGGTCTCTGTGGTGGAGGAGGAGGATGAATTTCATGGTGTAGCTTTAAAATATTGTTGAATTACAATCGCTTTTCCAGCTGCATGTACATGACCAGGGTGCTTGGGTCATCAAATAACTTCATGCAATATATCTTGACGACCATGAGGTACAAAATTACACTAGGAGCTTTGCTCAACCAAGGAATCCTACAAGAGTGCTTTAAAATAGATGAAAAAGTATATTAAAATAACTTGCAATTTTTTCTGAGACTATTTGAGGTTGCTCAGAACTATATGTACCCAATTTTTTCATTTAGGCCATCTTCCATTTTTGGTCGCGGGTAGGTGGAGATGGACATTCAATGACCCATGTGTCAATTTTAGAAGTAGTCGTCCATCTCGACTGCTCCTTCTCATTTAACAAAGACTCCTTCTCATTTAACAAAGATTCTTCAAGCTTATGATACCCGCATGAGACATTAGGTGTCACTACACCATTTTTCACTTTAGGCAACGCTAACATGTCAACAGGTAAAAAAGTGTTGCCTAAAGGTATATGCAACGGTTTTCTATTTCTGGCTACTTAGTAAGGTTTATTTATCTTTGGCTTAAAATATTTAGAAAAAATGTTGCCTAATTATTTTAAACAACATTTTATAAAATGAGAACATGGTTATTATAATGTGAGTACTTTAGGCAACAATTTTAAAACTGTTGTTATTTTATATAGCATTTTTTGCAACGTTTTTTAAAATGTGGGTGATTTAAATAATATTTTGGACAACATGTTTTAAGTAATTCTCTTTAACATTTAGGGAATATTTATATTAATTAGAGCTCTTTACTTAAGTTGTTGTTGTTTGATGAAAGAGAAGACTGGTTAAGTTGTTGTTGTTTGATGAAAGAGAAGACTGGTTTCATTTTGTATAACATGGTTTAAATAACATGGCCCATGAGCTACAACAGAAAGCCCATGAGAGTCAACTAATACACTAAAGTTCACAACATAAGTGAAGTGAGAAAAGAGCAAAGGATAAACGTAATAGAGAATAGTAGAGCAGAGAGGAAGAAATGAAGTTGGGTTAAATCAAATCGGTGGAGAACGTGCACGACAATTCAGTGCGGCCGATCACATGGGTACTCACAACAGCCAATCGCCAACCGCCCACCGCTCCTCCTAACCGGTCGCCTCTGTCGTTGCCCACCCCCTAGGCTCCTTCCTTGCCTCCTCTTCCCTTGACAACTTCGTTCGTGTCTTCAATGTTGATTCCAACGCCATCGTCGCCACCATCAAGGCTCTTCCCTCTGAAGTATTTAAAATGCACTCCGATCCCAAGGTATAGCCTTATCCCTCTCTTTACCTTTTGCAATTGTCTCAAACTAGCTTGTGCGTTATTTGTTACGCTTAACCTCTCGTTCCTTTTTGGTGCTTGTACGAAAACCTAAAACACTAAACAACTAAAAATTTATGAACCGAGAAGGGAACCTGTGGTGTGTGAAAACTCTTGATTAGTTTTGATGTTAAAATATCATAGAGAAAGGGGACTGGTTGTGATTAATTATTGTTTTAATTCTAATGGCACATGCTTTGTGAATCCTAAGTAAAACAAATTTGTATGTTAGGTCTGGGCTCCAATTATATTTACATTCTAAATGATTCTCGTATTAACTTATACATGTCTGTCATTGATGATTATTGGAACTTATGATCAAGATATGGTGGATTGTTCTTAATCAACATATTTTATTCTTATACAAAATGAATATAGTTTTATGGAGACAGGGTTTTATTTCCTATCAGTCACTTTTTAAAGATATTTTGCTGGAATGGGCTTATTAAATCTCTAGAAAAACAAGTAGCAACTACCCCTCTTATATTAACTTTCCCTACATAAGAGCTATTTACTGCAAAATTTACACTAAAAATGAGTTTGTGCAATACATGTATAATAATATATGATTGGATAGAGAATTATATTGAACAAAAGATGAGGTTGGAACATTTTTTTTTGGGAAGAAGACTTGATTTATTTTTAGGCTTCATATACTTCAAAGAACATAGAATTCCAAAGTAAACCATATTGATCATCAAAGTGCTTGTGTCTATGATATTCTAAAACAATTAATATAAGCTCCAAAAAACAAAATTCGTATTGAGGCTTATTTCTTAAGATTATTATACCCAAACATGAAAGGTTGTACATATGATTTAGCATTTATATTATTTGTTTTGTTGAATGCACAAGGGTTGGATTGGATGTGCCGAAGTGAGATACAAAAGCTTGACAATTGGAGTTGATGTTCAGTTAGGTTCAAGAGCTCTACCAACTTTGATCAATTATATCACTTGTTCAGACTAAATGTTTTTATGTATTTTTGGTTTCTCGAATGTGAGTATATGTGTATGTGTGATGTGAAAGAGGAAACAATTATATATAATTCTAAAGGTTAGTTCAGAAGGAGCGGATAATGTGTAGGTGTGCTTTTAACTAGTTATGATTGTGGTGTAGTTTTAACCTAATGATACTGAAGATATAAGAAAGCACCCTATAAAGGCTTCCCATCCAATCTTTATTTATAAAACAGAACACGAATTTGGACTACCATGTCAAGGAGTGGTTTAATATTTTTTGCACTATTAGATAGAAGAGATTGGTTCACATGCATTAGGCAACATTGCGAGTGTATTTATGATCGATTGAAGAAATGTAGAAATTGAGAGATTTTCTAACTCTAATTAGTTGTAATGATTACAACTTCTACTATTTTGGTATACAATGTACAATGAAGTATGTAACTTGCACATTTGAAATTATATACATTATTCTTAGTTAAATTATAAATATGGTCTAAAAGTGCAATTACATTTTAAATCAAGTTGAAAATGTTGCCTATTGCGTAATTTTATAAATTAAGATATATTTCATAATTTGACACGTTAAAAAAGTGTTGTCTAAAAATATATATAACGTGCAAATAAATATTGTCTAAAAAGATAGACAACAAGTAAATTAGCGTTGCCTAAACATTATGACAGAAAAATGTTGCCTATTTTATCAATATGCAACACTGAAAATGTGTTGCCTATTCTATCGGTATGCAACAGTGAAAATGTGTTGCCTAAAAGATAGACCACATGTAAAAAAGTGTTGCCTAAAAAGACAGACAACATGTAAATAAGCATTTCCTTTACCAATGACAATATTTAACAAAATGTTGCCTAAACAATAGGCAAAACTAAAAATGTGTTGCCTAAACATTAAAAGAAAAAAAGTTGCCTAAAAGGTTTTCCAAAACATCATTGCCCATTATACCAATATAAGGCAACGACTACAAAAAAGCATTGCCTAAACCTAAGCCCATGACTGCATATTCCACACCTGAAAAAGTGTTGTCAAAGCATTGCCTAAAATTAAGGCAATGATTTTCCTACTTTAGGCAACGATTTTTAGATGTTGTCCAAGGTCAAAAATGATGTAGTGTGCGGGGTTACATTCTTGGATGCTATATCTTGAACTTTCTTCCTACGACCCTGTGATAAATGAAATAAACAAAGTGAATCAAATAATATTAAATAATTAGTGTTATGATCAATAAACAAAATAATTAAGTAATTTCACTTACCATCCACTCCTCATATTCACAACTTTCAACGAAAAGATGTCATGTCTCTTGATCAATATTGGAGTACTTTAAACAAGGATTTTGGCCTTTATAAGGTCCATAAACATATTTTGACGTCAACTGTGACTTAAACTGACGGAATTAAACGGCAACCAAAGATAGAATCTTCGATCTCATACTCTCCATATTAGGGATATCAAAATGAATTTGCAAAAAATACCATGAAATTAAAATTGATCAATTAATATTAAAATATGATATATGATAACAATAATAATATATACATTACCAGGATATCCCCCTAAAGCATGGTTCGGTCAACCTCAGTCACATGATCCCATGAGGGTGTCAATATGGAGATCCTTTCACGAGCAACGACTCCACGATAGTTGTTGAAAGTTCAACATTAGGACCAGAATCCACTTTGGTATTGATGTCAATGGTGACTAGTGTGTTTTCACTACTAACACGTCTCAATGAGAGACTCCTGAGTCTATTAGGTCCTTTAGTGGATCTATCGGAAGGGTGGGTAGAAGAAATCAGAGTCTGATTGTCAGCCATACCTGTGTTAAAAAATTAAGTAACAAACATTAGTTAAATTGGATTTTAAAGAAATTCATATAAAACAAATACATAAAATATTATCACAAATATTTCTAAATTTATACATAGTGGGTTTAAGGTTCACATGTATATTTCCTCACTGTGGTCTTTGCAGGTTGCATGTACATTACCAACTACATCGTCATCTTTATTTATTATCATTGGTGTGAATGAATGAGGGTCACCATTTTCAATATTAGACAAGTCATCATCAATATCCTCCCCTTGTTTTTTCTCGTGTAAAACAACATACCAATGTTCTGACGTAGGATCTTTGACATAGAAAAATTGATATGCTTGTTGAACCGTTATAAATGGCTTATCCCGATAACCTATCTTTCGAAAGTCCACTAATGTGAATCCTGATTCATCAAATTTTACCCCACTCTTATTGTCAACCCATTTACACTTGAAAACTGGAACAAAAAACTTAGTATAGTCAACCTCCCATATCTCTTCTATAATACCATAGTATGTCATTGATCCAGCTACAAGATTTGTATCTTTTGAAGTGAAAAACTGCATTGATTTAGCTTCAAGAGTAACACCATAATTTTGAATTGTACTATCTTCATCCATAGACTTTGCGTAAAATATACAATTGTTTACTTTGTAACCTATACAAGAAATGACATCAAACTTCAATGTAGCACCCAACACGGTCAAGGTCTCTGATGTCGTTGAATCCTTTAACACCTCGTCTTTAAACCAAATAATGAAAGTTCTATTATGTTCCATCAAGACCCATTTCTCTGGTTGTCTTGGGTTATTTGCCTTAACGCTTTATGAGCATATATGTAAGGTATAACCTCATTAGTTTTATTCAATATATACAAAGTGCTTACAAGACTTCTGATCGAGATTTGCTTGCCACATGTACACCACGTAAACATTTACCTATAGAACGCCTGTGGTGCCATGAGTTGGCTGGAAGACCTATTGGATTTACTTTGACATGTACTTTGAACAAAATTCAATACTTTGTTCAGCTATGTACCTTTCAATCATTGAAACTTTTGGACAATAATGATTTTTGACATACCTTTTCAAAATTTTCATATACCGTTCAAAAGGATACACCCATCTTAAGTACACTGGTTCACACAATCTAACCTCTCTTACCATATGCACAACTAGATGAACCATGATGTCAAAAATGGATGGAGGAAAAAACATCTCCAATTCACACAAGATAACAACAATTTCATCTTCAAGTTCATCTAACTTTACTGGATCAATGACTTTATAACAAATGGAAGAGAAGAATAAGCATAAACAGGTTATGGTATGTCTAACATTTTTCGGTAAGATCCCGAAAATAGCTACTGGCAAGAATTTTTGCTTCAAAATGTGACAACCATGAGACTTCAACCTAATTAGCTTTAAATCTTGCATTGATACTAGGCTCTTCACATTTTAGGAATGTCCTTGTGGAAATTTCACACCCTTTAGACATTGACAAAAACATATTTTTTTCATCTTTTGACATGGTGTAACAGGCTGTGGACAAATATGTACGCTTACCCACTTATATTGGTGTCAACTTTCCTTGTATGTTCATCTCAATCAAATCTACACGAGCATTTAGACCATCCTTCATCTTCCTATTAATGTTAAGAAATTTACCAATTAAACTATCATACACATTCTTCTTAACATGCTTTACATTTATACAATGTCTGACTTCTAACTTCGACCAATACGAAAGATCAAAGAAGATTGATTTTTTCTTCCATATGTTTGTCACAAATGACTTCTTTTTAGACTTATCGAAGGTGTGGTCTATGTTATTTACCTTTTCATAAACCTCAACACCATTTAATGGAGTTGGTGGACTGCCAGTTTCTTGATGTCCATTAAAGGTTTTTTTCAACCTCTGGTAAGGATGATGACTTTTAAGAAACCTCCGATGGCAAAGATATATTGTCTTTCTTCCATGTTTCAATTATTGAGAAGAGGTGTCTTCTTCACATATTGGACATGCTTTATGATGTGAGTTGATTTTATGATTTAGCATTTTATGGTGGCACTTTAATTAGGATTGAGATTTTAGGATGATTAAGGTGAGAACCTAAGGAAAATCCCCACTGGACATTAACTTAACCAAGTGGTTAAGTAGATGTGAAGGTTCATTTCACAAAGGCAAAAGGAAAACACAATTATAAGGTGATGATGATGACAAGTTATGGTGTGGAATTACATAAGGAAAACAAGAGCAACATATAAAGACCGAATAATAAAGCAAAATAAGAACATGATTATGAATAGATGGAATGATAATGGAAGGAAAAGATGAAGGAAAAGGAAGCTTATGAGAAATGGAATTGAGAATGGTTGCACGCCACTTGGATGGTGAAATGACTCCATGATAAGTGAAGGATGCCGCCACTTGAGAGCTCTCAAAACTCACAAGATAAGACCAATTTTGGAGGAGCTCACTCACTCACAATTCACACAAGAATTTGTTTATAGTAACTTTACTCTAATTTTCAACTTGTGAATACATGAGGTAGGCCTCCCTATTTATAGATTTAGGAACCTTGGAAAGCAAGCTTAAAAGGTAGAATGGGAAAAGGAAAAAGTGGGCAGCCATAGGGTTTGACTAAGTCAATCTCGTATTCTTGGCTTATCCTTCTAGAAATTAGGTCAAAATGCCTTCAAAAAGGGCCAAGAACATCCTAAAATGCTAACTACACCCCCTATTATACTAAAGACACCTTATTCTAGCCTATATTTGCTATTTGGACCCCCAAAGTGAGCCCAAATTATTTACAACATTTTCTAATCATTAAGAAGACCAGCAGGAAGAACTTTAGGTGCTCTGGTCTTTGTCCCATTCTCCATCTGGTGAGGTCTCTACTTTGAGGTGACTTCTCTTTATATTCTTTAGCGTCCTTGATCATCACCTTGTGGGCTTGGTTTGCATCACTTTATGACTCTTAACACTATACCCTGATAAGTTACCGTATGCCAGAAAATAATAGATGGTGCAAAATAACATGACATGCATCTTGAAAGTTTCATTAGCAAATTCGTCAAATACTTTAACACCCTGATCCCACATTAGCTTTAAATCTTCAATTAGGAGACTTAGATAAACATCAATGTCATTTTTTGGTTGTCTTGGACCGGACATCATAATAAACAACATCATGTATTTCTCTTCATGCACAATCCAGGAGGTAAGTTGTAAATAACTAGTAAAGTAGGCCATGAATTATGATTCGTACTCATATTACCAAACGGATTCATTTTTTCTGTAGCTAAAACAAGTAAGATATTTCTTGAGTCTTTACCAAATTCAGGAAACTCATCATCAAATTTCTTCCATTAAATAGAATCAGCTGGATGGTAGTACATGCTATCACATTTTCTCTTATCTGCATGCCATCTAAGATTCTTAGCATCATTTGGGTTTGCAAACAAACACTTCATCCTTGGAATGATGGGAAGATACCACACAACCTCATTAGAGGTCCATGCTTTTCCATTTCTTCAAAATTATCATCGTCTTTTTGTTTCAACTTATAACGTGATAACACACACGTTGGACAATTTTTCAACAATTCAAAATCCTTCCTGTATAATATGTTGGAACCAAAGGCTTTAATGAATCAAATCTGTGAAGAATTTGTGCAGAGCTTGGTTGTTGTGATGGTGTTAGGTTTAGATGTTTTGTTTCTGTTTTAGAATTTGTTTTATTCGTCTTTGATTCGGAACCTTAGCTTGAGCAAACTTGTTTTTAAAAGAGAAAATGTTTTTTGAAAAGCTAAGTGATAAACAACCGGTTATTTTATCGTTATAACTGATTGTTCCTCACTGGCCTGTTTGGTGGGTTTTTTAACTGCTTTATAACAATTTTAATTGAATCAACTGGTTATTTCGAAACTTCAATCGGTTGAATTTTGAAAATCTGTTTTGCCAATAACAGCTGGTTTTCCTAACAGATTCAAACGGGCATTTTGTGAGGTTTATAAATAAAGACTCTCTTATCTTTTGAAAATATATAGAAAAAGCGAAATACATTTTGAGATACAGAAAGAGTTTGCTAAAGAGAGTTCTACAGAGATTTAAAAAGGTTTTGAGAAATCAGTTTTGAGAAGAGTTTTTTCTGAAGTTTAAAGATTGCTCAAATAGTTGATGTTCTGATCATTACACGAATCTAGGAATGTTTAAATCAAGTGTTTTCTATTCCTTTCTTTGTTCCTAAGATTAAAATCTTTCAATTCTTATAAGTGTGTAAAATCCTTTAAAATCAGAGGGTGTTCTGGTTTAAGGTGTGTGGTGTGTTGAAGAGAGTGTGGGTGATCTTTGGTGTAAAAGATCCTCTCTTGTTGTTGTTGTTGTGTGTATGTAAACTGTAGTGTTTTACATAGTGAAACTCAGAAGGTTTTTCTGAAGAACTGGATGTAGCTCAGGGGTTGAGCGAACCAGTATAAATTCTTTGTGTATTTCTCTCTTTCTCTGCCTTGGTTTATCTATTTAATATCTCTGTATCTGATATAAACAATCGGTTGTTCTATTTCTGTAATCGATTAAAATTCAGTGTTGTTCTTTCTGTTATACTAACAATCGATTATCTCGATATTTTAATCGGTTAAAATTTCTGTCTTATACATTGCTTGTCTCTTGGCTATGCTTTCATAATAAAAACAATCAGTTATTTCATAATATCAATCGGTTGATTTTCTGTTGCTTGTTTTGAAAGTTTGATTTCTTTAGCTTCTCTGATCCTTGCCTTTGTGAATTGATAAAGGAATTCATTCTTAACTAAACATTTGTGAAAAGCTTTCAAAAACAATTCATCCCCCCCTCTTGTTTTAGCCATCAATTCTAACATAATATACAATCATTAGAACATGCATGTATCTTTTTATACTCCATATGCATTAGACAAAGAATATTTTTGCCTTCATAATTACAATTAGGTAGAGTATTTCCCCCTGAAAGCGTCTCCTTCAACAACTGAAGCAATTTTGTGAAGCTTTTATTAGTCCATCTATTTATTGCCTTCAAATTCATCAATCTTAACACCACTGACAACCGTGTGAAGTTAGTTGATCTAGGATACAATGGAGTCTCTACATCACTTAAAATACTTTCATATCCATTCGCTTCTGCAAAAGACTCAGCTCCAACATCACGAATCATGCTTTCTAATTGATCATCATGTACTTCATCGTGTATTGCATCATCCATGGAGGACTGAACATATTCTTGGGATAAGGACACACTAGGTTAATTTAATAATTCACCATGCTAGGTTCAGGTTGTATAAGATCGTAGAAACCCATCACATAGAAGGTGCTCCCTGATTTTGTTAACATCCAATCTCCTACCTTCAAACAATTAACATCATGGACACCTAAACTTTACTCCATCATGACCACTAATGTTGGCATTACATTGTGCAAATTGTATAAATTCTTCTTCTCCTATTTTGTACTAATCATTTATGCAAACTGAGTTAATCCAATATCGATCCATTATATTATGTAATGGTCATTGAGGTCTTCACTAATATGTGTGAAATCTTACATTTTTATATAGGTATATGAACCTATCTCATTCGAGAAGATTCACTTTTATTATAATTCTATCGTACATAAATTTAATCAATATTTCTTATATTTAACGAAATTTCGTCAGTATTTCACATTGGTCTTCAAGTGGCACAAAATGAAAGTGGTGACACGAAATCTCCACAATCAAATATGCACCTGAAGAATAACACGAAATGTTATAAACCAAAAATTACGTAAAATATATGACATGTCAATTACAAGTTACGTACTAATGAACAAATAAAAAGTTATTGCTTTTCTCAAATTGTTCATTTGGACAATTCAAGACTCAATTAAATTACAGTCACTACAACCTCCTTTGTTTTTTTAAAAAATGTTTTAAAAAAATTACAATTCGAGGACTAGTAGACAAATACATGTATTAAATCTCAAACGGAAAACTAAGGGTCTCTCATAAGGGAAACAATTGTCGAGGGTTGAACACCCTCAGACTCAATACCAACATGTATCAAAGAATTATAAATATACATGCAATATAAAATTAACAAATTTAATCATACATACAATTCAATAAAGAATATTAATTATAAATCATTAAATTATTTATAAAATAATATTCACTACAAGAAAAATCCATTTTAGTTGCCAACAAAAGCAGGGGCTATAAAAAAGAAGCCACTAGTAAGGGTGAAGTCTACTCAAGTTGGACACAAAAATAAATGTCAAATATTGTGTCTACTATGGAAACTTTTAACTCACTAAAAATTATTATAATAATAATAATAAGTTAGCGTCTAGAATAGGGACACAAAGTAGATGCAATCAAAAAATAAGTTGCATAATGATATTGCGTCGAGAATAGGGACTTAAAGTGGATGCAAGTTAATATTTGATTACATTTAGCGTAGGTTTAGGCGACACTAATATTTGTTTCCCAAGTAGAGTCCCCAATGACAACAATTTACTCACATTTGCTTTCTCACGTAGTGTCCCCAACGACGACGCTAAGTTTAATTATTGTTGGAGATCCATAATCGACAAGAGATTAGGACATTTTATAGTATATAAGTGAGTGCAAACCTCACCTTATAAGTTAGTTTTATGAGGTTGAGTTAGGCTTAAAGTCCACTTCTTAATATGGTATCAAAGCCACTTCAAGCCTATCTAGAGATTGCTTGTTGAGCTTATTAGGCCACCTGCTATCGGTCCGTTATTAGACCACCCATAATATATAGTTCCACATACGAGATGGTAGCCTTAGCGTGAGGGGAGTGTGTTGGAGATCCCATATCGACTAGAGATTAGGACATTTCATAGTATATAAGTGGGCGCAAACCTCACCTTATAAGCTAGTTTTATGAGGTTGAGTTAGGATTAAAATCCACTTCTTAATAATTATTTAATTTTAGATCAATTTTAGTGTCCTCCAAACCTACGCTATAGTTAAATAATACATTTTTCTTTATGTAGGCTTAGCCCCGTTGATGCAAACCAAGCCCACAAGATGATGACAAAGGATGCTAAAGGACACAAAGAGAAGTCATCTCAAAGTAGAGACCTCAGAGGGAGAATTGGAAGAAGACCAGAGCATCTAAAGTTCTTCCTGCTAGTCTTCTTAATGATTAGAAAATATTGTAAATAAGTTGGGCACATTTGAGGGGTCCAAATAGCAAATATAGGCTAGAATAAGGTACCTTTAGCATAGTAGGGGGTGTGGGAAGCATTCTAGCTTGTTCCTAGCCCATTTGAAAGCATTTTGACCTAGTTTCTAGAAGGATAAGCCTAGAATACGGGATTGACTTAGTCAAACCCTATGGCTGCCCACTTTTTCCCTTTTCCCATTCTACCCTTTAAGCTTGCTTTCCAAGGCTCCTAAATCTATAAATAGGGAGGCCTGCTTCATGTATTTACAAGTTGAAGTTAGAGTAAAGAAACTGTACACAATTTTTGTGTGATTTGTGAGTGAGTTAAATTCCTCCTCTCTTGGTCTTATCTTGGAGTATTGAAACTCTCAAGTGGCGACCTCCCTTCACTTATCTTGGTGGTTCCATCCTATCAAGTGGCGTGATACACCATTGCTCCACCTCCATAAGTTCTTTCTTTCACCATCTCTTCCATTATTTCATTCCAATTTTATGTCTTTAGTTTCTTTTGTTCTTTAATCTTGTTCTCGGCTTTGGAGACTCCTTTGTGAGTTGGAAGCATCATTTGGAATGGCTTATACACCATTGATGCATTCCTTTTCTCCTTTCTAAATTCTAAGTTTCGGTTTTGCATCATAATCACCTTAATCCATGTCTTTTCCTTTTGCCTTTCTGAAATGAACCTTCACATCTACTTAACCACTTGGTTAAGTTAATGTCCAGTGGGGATTTTCCTTCGGTTCTCACCATACTTGTCTCATAAAATCCAATCCTAAGTAAAGTGTCACCATAAAAATGAATAATCATAAAATCAAATCACATCACATCACCTGTACTAGACCAGAACTCGTAGCGCTCAGAGCTCACTGGTCGGACCTTGGCAATCTCCCTCAGACAGGTCAGCTCGGCACATGGACCTTGTTTGTGTGCCATGTGGCTGGGCTCCAGATATACGTATATATTAACTCTCATGCATGTGGATAGCATAATCCTCCACGAATAAGACTGATAAACAAAGTAAAGAAACAAAATAGGCTTAGGGGTGCATCTCGTCCTTCTGTGCCAACTCTGCCTTCTGAGTGGCCACCAGCTTAGCCAACTCCTCCTTCAAAGACTCCATCTCCTCTTTCAACGACTCCATTTCAGTACAGAGGTCATTGTTCCTGACATACAGGCCTAAGGTTTCTTGTGATTTTTTGAAGAGGTGATTCTTGGTCTTTTGATAGAACCTTCTCAACTCCTCGACCTCTTAAGGCCCTTCACCTGCTAGGCAAACCCTTGGCCTTGGCAGCCTCATTCTGAGCAGCACTTCTCAGCCTGGTAAGGAGCAAGCAATTCTTGGCCAGAGCTTGACCCAGTTGCCTGGAGGTCTCCTCCAGCATTTGATCCTCCCCTAGAAGGTCCAGCTTCTCCTTAATCTTTGGATGGAGCAGGGCATCTTGTATGGTGAGAAGAGGATCTGCAGAAAGGTTGAATAGCCCTTCCTCCTCAGTAAGTTCCTCTCTGCTCTCCTGGATTGTGACCCTCCTAGAGGTTGAAGGGCGTGAGAGGGGAGAATGTGAATGGGAGGGGTCTCGCCCACCTAAGATTGAGTGGGAAAAGGATACTACGTCATGTCGCCTTCTCTTGAAGACAAGTCCTGAATGCGTCTCGTCCTCCTCCGAGACTACCACCTCGACTATAGCTTTTCTACTGTAGTCCTCAAAAGGAGGTTCCTCCGCAGCAGCAGTAGAAGGTGCCTCTGCAATGGCCCTCTTCTTTCTTGCCAGAGCAGCCAAGTTCTTCCTCTTCTCTGCATCCAACATGTTTTTTGCATAATAAACCATGATGAGTTCAGCAGTTTTACCAACATCACAGAAACAACAATGGCTGAGTATGGTAAGGAATAGAAAAATACGAATGTAAGCCTTGAGTATTTTTGGGGAAAACTCCTCTCGTATCAGGATGGCAGTATCAAAAACCACCATGAGATTGGAGAGTTGGACACACACCTCACGTTCAGGTGGGTGGCTCTGGAAGATGGGCCTCTGGGTCCAATACAAGGGAAACCCATCCAGAAGGGTTGGATCTCCCTTGCTACATCAAATTTTGAAGAACTTCTTTTTGAAGCCTTTATAAGATTGCTGGAAGAGGGATAACAGGGAACTTCCAGCAACTCCATTGAAGGACACCCAAAGTTGGCGTCCTAATTGTTTGGCCTCAAAAAAATAGAGGAAGATGTCCACTGATGGCATAAGGCCAAAGTGGGAACAAAGAATGGTAAAGGCCTGCACGAATGCCCAGCTAATTGGGTGTAGCTGGGCAGGGGCAACATTAATCTCGGTGAGTAGGGCTTTCTCAAAAGGAAATAAGGGTAAACAGAGAAAGAATTTTTGGAAAAGGGTGGAGTAGAAGAAACAAAAGGGGCCCTTAGGATCTGTGGATTCGTCACTACATACAGGCTCGCCCTCCCCACAAGGAACTACACGGACGAGTTTATCATGTTCCTTACCAAACATGTGCTGCTCAGGGATGGGGTGTTTTCTATACTCAGCTTTTCTATAGTTAACTATTTTCTTCCTAGAGGTGAACTCTAAGGTTTCAGCTAAGAGGTTCTCAGGAGCCTAGGTGTAGTGTGATCGATAATCCATCTAAAACTAGAACAAGCAAACAAAAGCACGCAGACACATTCAGAATCCAGCAGTGCATGCATCCATAAAAGAAGATAACAGGTATGAACAGTAATATCATGAATGAACAATCCCAGCAGAGCAAGCAAAGAACAACGAAAGCAATAAAGATACAGTATAATCATAAGGAAGAGTAAAGTTAGTACCTTTGTGATGATTGGGAGAGGCGTGAAGAGCAAGATTGAATGAACAACGATGAAGGAGCAACAAGCGTGAGAAGAAGCGCAAAAATGCCTAAGAAAGCGTAATGAAACAGTGGAAATGTTTGAGTCTCTGAAACCCTATTTTAGTAGGGGAGCGTAAGCGGCAATGCCTTGTGGCCGTCGATGAGAGCCACATGGAAGCACACGATGGAGTGTGGTGAAACATCAAATCAGGATACTTTACACGTAGCGCTACTTATTTGCCATGTAGGTCGACTCGGCTGGGCAGGTAGACTCTTCGTTAAAGCAAGTTCAACTCGAGCATGGGGAGCTTGTGTACTGGGTCAGAACTTGTAGCGCTCAAAGCTTGCTGGTCGGACCTTGGCAATCTCGCTCAGACAGGTCAGCTCGGCACATAGACCTTATTTGTGTGCCATGTGGTTGGGCTCCAGGTATACGTATATATTAACTCTCATGCATGTGGATAGCATAATCCTCCACGAATAAGACTGATCAACAAAGTAAAGAAACGTAATAGGCTTAGGGGTGCATCTAGCATACCCCACTACAACATTTTTGGCTTTAGACCACGCTAAAATAGGCCACGGCTAGAAAAATGTTGCCTAAACATATTAAAGATCACAGTTTTAGCATAGTGGCTTAAAATATATAAGAAGCCACGGTTTTAAAAGTATTGATAGTTTAGGCCAAGCTTATAAAACTGTTAACACTTTAAGCCACTATTATTTAAGTGTGGCCTTTTCGATTAAATTTTTTTTTAAATAAAATCTAATTTTTGCGGGAACCTTTTTCTTCTTCCCTCCCTCTCAGTGAAAAATGCACCTCTTTCTCCCGCAAATCTCCGTGGTTCTCCCTCATTTATCCCTTTCTCACCGCGTTCTCCCTCATTTCTCATATTCTCTCCGCCACGATCTCCCTCACGTCTCACATTCTCGCTATTGCGTTCTCCCTTTTCACCTTCTCATCGAGCGTTTCCTCACTTTCGAGACCTTCTCACTCATTTCAGGTACATTGTGTCTCGCCTCGCTAGCTCTTAGGGTTTCGATTTTGGGTTTTCTTTGGTTTGATTGAATTTTGTTTTGGTTAGGTTTGTTTGAATTTTGTTTGCTTTCATTAGTTTCATTTAATCTTTCACGTTTCCTTGAGTTTAATTTGGGAATGGAGGTTTCTTTTCATAGACTGTAATTTGGGGCAAAGGTTTCCTTTTTCTTGGACTGTAATTTGGGGCAAAGGTTTTGTTTTGTGCTTCTTTAGGGTGAAGGTAGCCGATTGAGTTTTTTGTCTGGTTTTTTTGTTTTTATGCTGGCTTTTATGCAGAACCAGTTTTATTGGGGTCATAAGGTAGTGGAGGTTATCTGTGAATTTTTCTCTTCTAAGACAATAAAAATGCGTAGATGAGAGAAAAGAAAGGAAAGGAAGAAACACAAGAACGCTACGCAACTGAGTGCAAAAGATGGTTTTGTTATCTTTTCTTTTTATTTCTGCGATGCTGCATCTCGCCGCATTTGCCATGGACCCTGCCAAACCTTCCCCACTTTACATGAAGGTGCCCACATATATCTCACCTTCCACCATTTCTGCAACCACTACGATACTCTCACCCTAGGTTCTACGCACTCTCCCTGCGTCGCGTTTCCTTCCTCTTTCTACTCTGCTCCAATACCTTCAAACTTATACAAATAGTAAAACATATAAACTTATTTTAATAAATCCTTATTCTATCTTCAGCTCATAATATTTAAATTCATCTGAACTATTTTAAAAAGTATATAGTTATTAAATTTTAAATGCTCAAGCAACTAATTATATTCTGTTTATTCATATCAAATTACTTATTTCTCTTTCTTTTTCAATCTACCCATAATTAAATCATATTTTAGTCATCAAAGTCTAAATATGTATTTGTCTCTCCCCTCCCACTACTTGTTTAGCTAATTCATTCTTCCAACATTTTCAACCTTTTCAAGCTTATGAGAAGATACCCGATCAATCACGCTGATGAACGTACTGAATGAACCAAATCAAAATCACACACTTACCCTCTTTAAACCCCTTCACTGTGACTCTAGCTACCAATCTGTTAAACCATTTTCCTACTTGCTTGTTAATTGTTAAATATTATACTATGTACACACATGCATCTTGCTTCCTACTAGTTTCCTACTTGGTTGTTAATTGTAAATATTATACTATGTACACACATGCATCTTGCTTCCTACTGCTGGTGCCATTACCTTTATGAACACTGCATATAACATTAATATTTTTGGCTTAATCAACTGATATGGGAATATGGCAAAAAAGTCAATTGAGATTAGTGTTACCCTTTGTGAAGAAGAGTATTACAGGGCACCAAAGAAAAGGGACTTCATATAGATGTTTAATACGAAAAGAAAAGGGACTTCATATAGATGTTTAATACGAATAAGAGGAGAAAAATCAAAAGTATTGGCATAAGACAAAGCTTTATATATACTATACATCCGCAGTTCTGTTCTAGTACACTCATGTATAATATATAAATTTTGACCATGGCCTCTTGTTTTCTACACCATATAGCTGCAATGTCTTCTTTAGAGAGCAAGCTGCAATCCCGTGTTCTTTGACTATCCCATTCAGACTGCACCAAAATTCTTGATTGGATTAGTCAATGGAATTGTTCAAACACAATACAAACTTTGTTTATTGGCTTATGTTTCTTGAGGAGAACTACTAAACTTTAAACCACTAACATAAGGTAAACCATAGAAATCAATATTCTGTTAATTTCTTGATCCATTTCCTCCATTCTTTTGGGTTATGTTTCTCATAGTTTCACTTCTACTAAAATAAATGTCACAAACTTTACCATTAGCTCCTTGTTTTCTAACTTTTTCTTTTGCTTTGGATTTTGCGTGATATGTTCAGCAGTGTATAGGTACTTCTTTCCAGAATTTCCGCATGATTTCTTGCATTGGAGGGAAAATTCTGTAAAGAGTTTGACATGACGTCTCACACCTTGACCACGAATTATGGCTTGCAGTCTTATGACTCCCTTCAATGCTCTTAATGCTTTCCTAGTCTATTACACTCCTAGTTTCAAGTTCATGAGTTTAAAATTGTTTAATTTTTGTTTAGTCAATTTATATTTGTTTTATTTGAGTGGGTACACTTGAGTAAAGAGAATCAAATTGATCAAAGCTGTAATATCATGTGCACAACAACTGCAGCATGGGTCCATTTATATGTTTTATTTTTGCTCTTAAAGAACATCCTATATTTGATTATGAAGAAATTTAGATATTTAAAATACATATTTCATAATTCTTACTAAACAATTAAGATGCTTTAGTCATCTCCATTCTATTTTATTTTTATCACCTAGCTGTTCTATTCATTTGTCAACATAAAAGAAACCTACCTTATAAAAGAAATGTATTGTTGTTTTTGTCAATACTTTAAGCAACGCTTTTAAAATTGTGGTTGTTATCAAGATTTTAGGCAATGGTTTTAAAATTGTTGTCTTTATAAAAATCGTGACCTATTATCAACGACCACGCTCACCTAGACCATGACTAAAAAACCGTTCCCTAAACTTTAGGCCATGGTTTTAATGATTTAGACCACGGTTTTATGCTGTTGTCTAAAGTAATAATTGTTGTAGTGCCCAGATCTGTGATAGGCAAAGTATTAAGGCTCGAGCCTAGTAACACTAAGGCAATCCAGGTAAAGCTATATGCATGGCACGAAATAGCGTACGAATAGGTGTGTATTAGTGCGAAGCATATGAACGAATGCTTAGGGGCGAGACCTTGCACCAAGATTACGAGGGTGACCCAATCAGCTTAATGGGCTTAAAGCACATAACAAATCTGTCATTCACTGATAATCATTGGCATGTGCTTAAAGATAATGATGCTTAAAGATATATATATATATATATATATATATATATATATATATATATATATATATATATATATATATATATATATATATATATATATATGATTACTCACATGTTTGTTACAACTACATATAGATATGTTTGTTAATATCATGCAAGATTTTTCTGTTATGTGTATATATCTGTTGCACATGAAATACTCCTTGATAGTGCTAACCCTAAAAAGATAGGGAGGCGCACGTACATATAACAGAAGGAACACCTATAGTTTGGGACCTGGTGATTATGAGTGCTTGTGGCACGTGGTTTTCTGTTAGACATATAAGATAATGTGTTGATTTTTGGTTAAGATTTGTTTATCTCAAGTGCACAAGTACATGACATGCTATAAAAAGGGGCTTCAGGTCCTAGATGAAGGTACGCAATAACGCAATCCTAATACTCTCTTGAATACTGAGATTACTTGTTTCTTATTCATTCTTAAAGCCCTTACTGACTTGAGCATCGGAGCGTGACTGACCGTGAGGGCACCCTTTGTCTCTACAAGTGAAGCATTCAGTAACCAAGAGAAGTGCAGATTCCAGGGGAGACAAGTGGAGCTTGAACCAAGCACCAGAGTCAACTGACGACTAGTTGACCGGCAAGAACAAGCCCCAACACGACCTTGTAAATTTGTGTCCCATTGGAGGCCGTCTCTAATACATAGCCACCAAAAGATTAGCCTCCATTTTTATTGGGACACTAAGCCCACACTAGCCCCATGTAGCGTCTCTCTTTTTTTCTTTACATCACTCTTTTGGGGACTTTACAATCATTATTTCTTGTAGTGATTACTCTAATTACAATCTAACTAATTAATAATTCTATTCTAACAATTAACATAATATAAATTAACAAATTATAAATTACTAATAACTACAATTAACATAATATAAATTAATAATAATTACCTAAAAAATATAAATACTAAAATATACAAATTATAATAAATACTAAAATATATAAATTATCATAAATACTAGAAAAAAAATTAAAAAATATAAAAAAAATTAAAAACTAGACAAACCAATAACGGCGGTGGCGACGACAACAAAACAAAGAAGAGCGCGATGGTGGAAGAAAAATGACGAACACAGTGGTGGCAGCGACGACACACACAATGGTGAAAAAAAAAACGTTAGACAAGAACCTAAAGCAATGAAAAAAATGGAAGAATGAGTAATAAGGGTGGAAGAAGAATAAGTAATGAGGGTGTAGGAAGAACTTACAAAGACAATGAGTTGAAGAGACTTGAAGCTGAAACGAAGGAAATTAGCGTGAAGATGACGAAACGAAAATGTAGAGAACAAAAGCGTAAGTGGTAGGTGTTAAAAAGCTATGTTTTGATTGTTCTAAATTTGTGGTTCTTTCTTATGTATGAATTTTAGCCTAGTCTCCCACTCTTGTTTATTCTTTTATTTTAATAATATTTTTTTATCTTTTTGATGTAATGACAAGATACTTAACATGAAGCTTTATTGAAAGAAAAAAAAACTATGTTGTCATGCCTACACTTATTTATTTTCTTCTTTGTCAAATTACATTACTCGAAACAAAAGAAAAAGGGAAAAAAAAAAACAATTTATGACCACAACAGAAAAGAAAACAAAGTGAAATATACCATTAATCCAAGAGACCAATAAATCCATATGATTGATGTCAAGGTTCATATCCAAATGAGTGTAGTTCAGGTTGAAGATGAAGTGGTACTTTCTTGAAGACAGTGAGTCCCCATATCTCACTCATGTCTACATCTTGCATTGGTTTACCAGTGTCAGGAATCTTCCAATCAAACCAGTAGAGGAGATTAACAAGCATATACTCAGTGGAAGCAAGTGCAAATGAAATTCCAATACATCCTCTTCTCCCAAAACCAAAGGGAATAAAGTGCAAATCTTTTCCTTTAAAATCAACTTCTGGCTGATCTTCAAATCTCTCGGGAAGGAACTCTTCAGGCCTGTTCCAAATTTCAGGGTCCCTCTGAATCGCCCATGCATTCACAAACACTCTTGTTTTGGATGGAATATCAAAACCTTTCACTTTTACATCAGATGAAGTTTCTCGGGGTGTCAAAAGAGGAATAGGTGGATACAATCTCAGAGTTTCTTTTACTACACATTTCAGATAATTCACTTGATTTAAATCATTTTCATCCACTTGTAATTTATCCCCAACAACTATTCTTACTTCTTCTTGAGCTCTCTTCATGGCATCAGGATTATTCATGAGCGCCGCAAATAACCATTCCAGAAGTGTTGAAGTAGTGTCACTTCCTCCAGCAAATATATTCTAAAATTATGAAAATGGAAACATCCCTTAAGTAGAGGTGTTTATGGATTCTTAAACATAAATTTAAACAATATATTTAGTGTTAGAGCAATTATTTATAAGAATTGAGGGTGGGCGGTGAATTATTATAGGATATCCATTTTGATTAAGGATTGTATCATTAAAGAGAGAAAATTTTGGAATATTTTAATCTTAGTTGAGGTGATTGCATCATTTGAAGATGCTCTATGCTATCTTTTGTGAGCATGTCAGAGGAGAAAAGAAGCATATGTACCGTTAGAATTGCCTTGACGTTATCATGTGTAAGGTGAAAATCATGCTTTCCTGCACCATCTTGAATTTGAAGGAGTGTTTCCAGGAAGTCTTTATGAGGTTGGTAACCCTCCCTCTTCATTATTCTCTTGCGTTCAGCAATTAACTGATCAAAGAAAGCATCTAATGCCCTGAAAGTGGCCTTAAATTCTGGTATTTGGCCAGTAACAACGTCAATCCAACCTAACAAAGGAAAGAAATCTCCCACAGTGAAAGTGGCTAAGTTTTTCATCAACTTCCTTCCTAGCTCTCCAAAGCTGATTCCACCGTCTGGGTTATCATACTTTTTTCCAAAAACACATCTAGACATTATGTTGTTCGAGGTTTCAATCAGAATCCGACTCAGGTTGACGCAAGAAGGCCTTTTACTTGCGTTGCATGCTTCACGTATGGCACCAAGCATCGCTGCAACTTCTTCTTCTCGAATGGACTGAAAGGATCGCACTCTTTTTACGCTTAGAAGATCAAGAACACATATCTTCCTTTTCTGTCTCCACTCTTCCCCGTAGGGTGAAAAAGCCACGTCCGTGCACCCATACATGATGGTTTTCACGGCTGTGGTCTGAGGCTTATTGGAGAAAGCGACATCGTGGGTTTTGGATACTTCTTTGGCCACATCAACTGATGAAATCAGAAGAGTTGGTGTTTGGCCTAATTGCAGCAGCAAGAGAGGGCCGTACTTGCGAGAGAGTGCTTGGAAGGAGCGGTGTGGGAGAGTGCCTAGTTGATGAAGGTTTCCAATTATGGGTAGTTTTGGTGGGGAAGGAGGCAAATTGAAATTGTTCTTTCTTCTTCGGTTACTAAGCACAAAAAGGAGGCTTAAGAAGAAGAACAAAATGGCTATGTAAGGGGTTGGTAATTGCTCTAAAAGTGAGGATGATGGTTGAACTTGAATAGCCATGTTTTCTAGAGTCACTTGGATTTTAGTAAGGTAGGTGTGTATGCATCACTGGTGCAGAAACGTAAAACAAATGCGGTTATTTTCATTTTACAAATGCGGCTAAACAACCGCATTTGATCAACACGCATTTGTAAATCAGAAATTTACAAATGCGGTTAAACAACCGCATCTGTAAATACTATTTACAAATGCGGTTGTTTCCCATAACCGCATCTGTAAATGTTCCAGAGGTGTGCCCAGGTTTCATGAATGACAATGATTTACAGATGCGGTTGTTTACCTTAACTGCATTTGTAAATCAAGGGAATGATTTACAGATGCGGTTGTAGTAAATAACCGCCTCAGTAAATCACATTTACAGATGCGGTTTTAGTAAGCAACCGCATCTGTAAATCATTCCCTTGGTTTACAAATGCGGTTAAGGTAAACAACCGCATCTGTAAATCAGGTTTTTTTTTTTTTAGAATGATTTGGTTAGTTGTTTTCCCATACGAATTATCTTGTGCAGTTTCATTATACCCATCCCAGCCAGCCAGACAGATAAACAGATTCAGAGAAGCTAAAAGTCAATTTATAGTAATTGATCAAAATGTATACAAAAATAGTAATAATCTCTATCTATTCTTACACTATTGATCAAATCGTAGAGTTATAAAAATTTAGGAAATATGTGGACCAAGATTGTCTCACATATGTCATGGCTTCCGAACTCATGGGTTCCTCATCTGTGAAGAACTGCATTTCAAAATGGTTGACACATAAATTAGTTTTAAGATAGATAAATTAGTTTGAAGTTATAAAAAATAATTTAAGAAATCTTACCTCTTGCCAATTACTTGTAAGACCTAGTCTTACAATGGTACTCATCCATTGCATGACGTAATAGCCACACTCATAGCTTCCTGGTTGTTTATTACACTATAATTCAATAAATTGTAAAAGTTAGTATAATTAAACAATGAAAAAAAAAAAGAAAAATCTTACATACCTTTAATCTTATCTAGTTCAAATTTTGAAAATTTGAATTCGATCTCCCTTTTAGAATGTTATATCCACGCCATGAACTGGTTGAGACAAAAAACCTTGTTAGTGGATTACTTATAGTTTCAACCATAGTTAAGTTTATAGTGTACTTACTTATCAATGATATTCTTAAAACTTGTGGATATCTTCTTGTGTAGGGAACAGAACCACAAAGCCGTCCTATCCTTCACTGATAAGACAAGTAATTGCCAATGACCCCTATATCATCCATGAAAATAGTTGAGTAAATTTATAAAACATGAATATAATAAACTTTTAACATATATATATTTAAACTTACTCGTTAATATAAGGGCACAAATAAACCTCTTTTCCCTCTTTTTCCAGGGTGTTAGTGATGTATGATTGGGTCTCATTTGTCTTTGCTCCAGTGGGATTAGTATATGCAGGATCTAAGAATCCATACACATTTTCCTTCCCCTCAGTGACAGAGACACCATTCAAAAACCTACAAGTAATTAGTTAAATCATAATGAATGCTAATTTAACATAAATGAAAATGAAATGTAGGTAACGATACTTACATCATAAAAAATTGAATGATATTTATATTCAGCTCCTGATCCCCAGCTACAAATTCTAGCAGATCTGACATGTATATGTACAATGGTAGCTCAGGGTTTGTTTCAAAAAAGGTATCATCCCATGGAACTTCCAGAGGATCTCGTCCAAGTTGTCTAGCAACTATAGCTAAGGAAGCTATAGGATCGTCAAGCGGAACCTCTTGTTTCTTTTTCGGACTTGGTTTCCGACGAGGTTTCTACAAAAAGAAAAAAGATTTGTTATAAATTACATGTAATATATAAATATAAATTAGCACATGAAATGAAATTATTACCAGTGGTTGTGGCATATATCGAATCAGGTGTCTGGGCTAGGCTACAAAGGACTGAAATGCTTCGGCCACAGTTGTTACCTCTTCTAAAGGTAGTGGAAGACGAGCATCAGGTACTCGTACTCTTTCAACCGTGACCTTTGCTGCATCAGGGGAGAGAGGAACGTTATGTAAGGTGGTGGCGTCTTCATAGACTTTTCCAATGGCCACCACCTGAGGAATGATGCCACCTTCTACCAGTAGCTCACATTGCCTCGTCTGGCCAATGATATCATCCCCTGATGCTGTAGGAGCTGCACAACTCCCCTTTGTGCTCTTGGGAGCGGGACTAAGAAGCGTCTGAATCGGCTGCTCAGCACAAAGTTGTTGCGATATCCCTTGTCGCAACTCTAGCCTCATCTTTTCCGTCTCCCTTCTCATCTCATCCTTTAGTTCTTGACGTAGCCTTTGCTCCATTTCTTTTTTGCTCTCTTTGGAGGAGGAGGATGAGTGTCGTGGTGCAGCTCCAAAATAAAGTCTAATCCCAACTCCTTGTCCAGCTGCACGAACACGACCAGAGTGCTCAGGTTGTCCAATTGCTTCAACAAGGATATCGCAACGACCATCAACAACAAAATTACCTTGGGAGTCCAAGGCATCCTGCAAGAGACAAAAATATGAGGTTTTATTATAAGTAATGCATCATAATAGATGAAAAAAGGCTTAAATAACTTACAATTTTTTCAATGATAAGCCCTGATTGCTCTGAACTTGGTGCACCCGACTTCTTAATTCGGGCCCTCTTCCATTTGTCATGGCGCGTAGGTGGTGATGGAGGAGAAGTGACCCCTGTTTCCACATCCTGAGATGCACTCCCCTGTCTGGATTGCTCCTTTTCAACCATCAGTGCTTGCTCAAGCTTTCGATACCCCGCACGAGACATTATGTGCGGGGTAAGATTCTTTAAAGCTATTTCTTGAGCTTTCTTCCGCCGATGCTGTCATAATTGAAATAAACAAAGTGAATTCAATAATATTAACTCATTAATGTTATATAAGTCAAAATAGTTAAGTAGCTTCACTTACAGTCCATTCTTCAGTTAGACGGCTTTCTTTAAAAGCAAGCCATGTCTCTTCATCAATAAAATTGTATCTTTCACAAGGACTTTCATCCTTAAGCTCACCAAAAATGTATCTCGTCGTGAGTCTTAACTTAAAGGCGCAAAACTTCAGTCCGATATTGGATAGAATCCTTGATCGAAGCGGTTCCACATTAGGAATTTCAAAATTTGCCTGCAAAATAACATCACCAAATTAAAGTTAGTCAATGAATATTAAATAGCTTTATATGATAACAATAATTATGTAAAGCTTACCAGAACATCCTCCCACAGCATGTTTCGGTCAACCTCTGACACCTCGTCCCATGAATTAATCAAAATGGAGACTCTCTCACGAGAAAGAACTCCAAGATAGCTATTAAACTCATCTGCATTAGGACCTGATGCCATTCCAGTGTTGACGTCAATGTCAACAGCTGTCTTCTCACCAGCGGCACGTTTCTTTGCCAAACGCTTCATCCTAGTAGGTCCTCTGTTGCCTCGTCCGGATCGGGGTCTAATTGGAGTTTGATCGTCACCCATATCTCTGTTAAAAAAATTATTTAACAAACATTAGTTCATCTGCATGGAAAGAAAATCATATAAAACAAAAACATAATATAGTAAATGCATATTATAAAAAATATTTCTAAATTTATTACCATAATGGGTTACAAGTTCATACGTAAATTCCTTCACTGTGGTCTTTACGGGTTGCATGTACATGATCAAGTACATCGTCATCTTTATTAGTTATCATTGGTGTGAATGAATGGGGTTCACCATTTTCAATATCATCTATGGCCTCCCCTTGTTTTTTCCCGTGTAAAACAACATACCAATGTTCTGATGTAGGATCTTTCACGTAGAAAACTTGAGATGCTTGTTGAACCATTATAAATGGCTCATCTCGATACCCTATCTTTCGAAAGTCCACTAGTGTGAATCCTGATTCATCAATTTTAACCCCACTTTTATTGTCAACCCATATACACTTGAAAACTGGAACTAAAAACTTAGTATAGTGAAGCTCCCATATCTCTTCTATAAATCCATAATATGCCATTGATCCAATTACAGGATTTGTATCTTTCGAGGTGGAAAACTGCATTGACTCGGCTTCAAGAGTAACACCAGAATTTTGAACTGTACTCTTTTCATCCATAGACTTAGTGTAAAATATACAATTATTCACTTCGTACGCTTTACAAGAAATGACATCAAACTTCAATCCAGCAGCCAACCAGGTCAAGGTCTCCGATGCCGTTGAATCCTTTAACACCTCCTCTTTAAACCAAGGCATGAATGTTCTATTATGTTCCATCAAGACCCATTTGTCTGCTTGTCTTGGATTATTTTCCTTCACAATGGCTTTATGAGCTTCTATGTAAGGTATAACTTCATCTGTATTATTCAATATATACAAATGTGCTTGCAAGACTTCTGACCGAGATTTGCTTACAATATTCACACCGCGTAAACATTTACTTGTAGAACGCCTATGGTGCCATGAATTAGCTGGAAGACCTATTGGATTTGCTTTTGACATGTAATCTGAACAAAATTCAATACTTTCTTCAGCTATGTACCTTTCAATCATTGAAGCTTCTGGACGATAATGATTTTTCACATAACCTTTCAAAATTTTCATATACCGCTCAATAGGATACATCCATCTTAAGTACATTGGTCCACACAATCTAACCTCTCTAACCAGATGCACAAGTAGATGAACCATGATGTCAAAAAAAGATGGAGGAAAAAACATCTCCAATTCACATAAGATAACAATAATTTCATCTTGAAGTTCATCTAGTTTTAATGGATCAATGACTTTACAACAGATGGAAGAGAAGAATGAGCACAAACGGGTTATGATATGTCTAACATTTTTTTGTAAGATCCCACGAATAGCTACAGGCAGAAGCTGTTGCATCAAGATGTGGCAATCATGAGACTTCAACCCAATTAGCTTCAAATCTTGCATTGACACTAGGCTCTTCACATTTGAGGAATGTCCTTGTGGCACTTTTACACCCTTTAGACATTGACAGAAACTTACTTTTTCATTTTTTGACATGGTATAACAGGCTGGGGGCAAATATGTACGCTTACCCATTTCTATCGGTGCCAACTCCCCTCGTATGTTCATCTCAACCAAATCTAAACGAGCATTTAGACCATCCTTCGTCTTCCCGTTAATGTTAAGAAGTGTACCAATTAAGCTATCACACACATTCTTCTCAACATGCATTACATCTATACAGTGTCTGATTTCTAACCTCGACTAGTACGGAAGATCAAAGAAGATTGATTTTTTCTTCCAAATGTTAGTCACAACTGACTTTTTTTTTGACTTACCGAAGGTGTGGTCTATGTTATTTACCTTTTCGTAAACCTCAGCAGCAGTTAGTGGAGTTGGTGGACCACTAGTCTCTTGCTGTCCATTAAAGGCTTTTTTCAACCTCCGATAAGGATGATGACTTCTAAGAAACCTCCGATGGCGAAGATATACTGTCTTCCTTCCATGTTTCAATTGTTGAGAAGCAGTGTCTTCTTCGCATATTGGACATGCTTTATGACCCTTAACACTATAACCTGATAAGTTACCATATGCCGGAAAGTCATTGATGGTGCAAAATAACATGGCATGAAGCTTGAAAGTTTCATTAGCAAATCCGTCAAATACTTGAACACCCTCATCCCACATTAACCTCAAATCTTCGATTAGGGGACTTAGATAAACATCTATGTCATTCCCTGGCTGTTGCGGACCAGATATCATCATAGACAACATCATGTACTTTTGCTTCATGCACAATCCAGGAGGTAAGTTGTAAATAACTAGTAAAATAGGCCATGAACTGTGATTTGTACTCATATTACCAAACGGATTCATTCCATCTGTAGCTAGACCAAGTCGGATATTTCTTGATTCTTTACCAAACTTTGGAAACTCATCATCAAATTTCTTCCACTGAACAGAATCAGCTGGATGTCGGTACATGCCATCACATTTCCTCTCATCTGCATGCCATCTAAGATTCTTAGCATCGTCTGGGTTTGCAAACAAACGCTTCATCCTTGGAATGATGGGAAGATACCACATAACCTTCATTGGGGGTCCATGCTTTTCCATCTCTTCAATAGTATCATCATCTGTTTGTTTCAATTTATAACGTGATAACCCACACCTCGGACAACTTTTCAACAATTCAAAATCTTTCCGGTATAATATACAATCATTAGGACATGCATGTATCTTTTTATACTCCATACCCATTGGACAAAGAATCTTTTTGGCCTCGTAATTACGATTAGGTAGAGTATTTCCCTCTGGAAGCATATCCTTCAACAGCTGGAGCAATTCCGTGAAACTTTTATCAGTCCATCCATTTAGTGCCTTCAAATTCATCAATCTTAACACTGCCGACAACCGTGTGAAGTTATTAGTTGATCCAGGATACAATGGAGTCTCTGCATCGCTTGACATACTTCCATATCCATGCGCTTTTGCAAAAGACTCAGCTCCAACATCACGAATCATGTCCTCCAATCGATCATCAACTACATCATCGTGTTCTGCTTCATCCGTGGTGGATCCCACATATTCTTCAGTTACGGAAACACGTGGTAAATTTAATAATTCACCATGCCATGTCCAAGTTGTATAAGATCGAAGAAACCCATCACATAGCAAGTGTTCCCTCATGATATTCACATCTAGTATCCTTCCATTCAAACAGTTAACGCACGGACACCTAATCTTTCCTCCATCACGACCACTATTAATCGCGATACGCTGCGCAAATTGTATAAATTCTTCTACTCCTCTTTCGTACTCATCACTTATACGAGCACAATGAATCCAACTTTGATCCATTATATATTCTGCAATATAGTTACCTAGGATTTTCTAATAAGTGTTCTATCTCATGCATTTGCCGAGGGTCGAACACCCCCGGACTCAATACCAGCACGTATTATTGTCGGAGGTCCAAATACAAACACGATATTCTATTCTAATGTAACAACTAACATAACATAAATTCTACTATAAACTAACAAATAATTACTAAATAATTTAAATTTTAGAAAATAGAAATTATATAATACAAATTATATAAATTAATACAAATATATATTAAATAATATACAAATTATAATACATAAAAAAAAATATTCAAAGTACAGCAAAAAAAAAATTAACAAAATCTAAAACAAAACTAACATAAAAACTACCAACTAAATAATATAAATTTTAAAAATTAAAAATTATATAATACAAATTTATATTAAATAATATACAAATTATAATAAATAAAGTCAAAAATTCAAAATAAACAAAGTAAAATTCAAAAAATCTAAAAATGAACTAACCTTGTGTGCGAAAATGATGATTCAAATGATAGAAAACTAGAGGTGGAAGCGGAAGACTAGCACGACAGCGGCGGAGCAATGCAATAGTAACTTCAAGCACTGCAAGGAAAAAACCATATATAAGAACAACATTCCTAAAGCGAACTGAAGAGAATGAAATGGGATACGAAACTCACAATGGAAGCAATAACACTGAAGATGCACAGAAGCAAGGAACACAGCGCAGTGCAGCAACAGCGACAAGCAAGAGCAGAGAAGAAAGAGTGAAAGTGCAGTGGCGCGCTTCAAATTTTAGGTTAAAAACATCTTACAAATGCGGTTATTAGTTAAAATCGCATTTGTAAATGAAAGTTTTTCATTTACAAATGCGGTCATACACATGACCGCATCTGTAAATGAAAGGCATTTCATTTACAAATGCGGTTATACACATGACCGCATTTGTAAATGAAATGCCTTTCATTTACAAATGCGGTTTTAACTAATAACCGCATTTGTAAAACAAACTAATTTCAAAAATGCCACCGCGTTTTTAACAAATGCGTTTTAGCGCGAAACCGAACTCGGAAGGGAGTATTCCTTTCATCATTTTGCACTAGTGCATCCTCCATAACCAGGGTTCAGAATTTATAGAATTTCATTAATGAATAGCATGGATAAATGTATCATACCAAAAACACGCATAAAAATAAACGTAATCCTTTCCGATAAAATAATATGGAAACAACGTGAGTTGCAGAGATTTGTGTCCTTATATACTGTTTTATTTTTAAAATTATTTTTATTTAATTTATACATGCATAAACAGTTTTACACTTAGTCCCAATATTTAAAAATTGGGTATAATTATCTTTTTGTCCCTACATTTAGGATCAATATTCAATTTACTATAGTGGTTTTTAAAAAAATCAACTTGGTCCCAAGATTTTAAAAAAAATACACAACCTTTCATTAAATTTCCAGTAACAATGTTAACTTTTGATAATGTGGCACACAAGGTAGGATAGTAGTGCATAGGTAGAGTCCACGTGTTAAGTCCGGGCATAATGAACCCTAGGTCTCTTCCCCTCTTTTACCCTCACTCTAACAACCTAGAGTCTCCACATTGTTTTTGCACCGTCGATGGAGTCATTGCCACCTCCGTCACACGCACATCCTCTCCCCTATGCGCTCTCTGGCTCAGCCTTCGCCTTCTTCGCCGCACATCTTCTAGCCAACCTCTCTGCTGCGAGATGCATCATAGTGGCTGTCACAAGATGCGTCTTTGGCACTGCCATGGGATGCGTCGTTGCCGCTATCACGGGATGCACCACTACCACTGCCACAGGATGTGCAGTTGAGTCTTTGGCCACTCACAGCTTTATTGTTATCCATCTTTTTTTTAATCTTTCCTTCTATTGAATCTACAATAGCCAAAATCAAATTTATAATGTTCTGCAATAACCTCAATGTTCCCAGAAGTTTTTACAATACCCTTAATGTGGAGATTTTGAATTCAGATTGCAACCAAAAACAAAGAAGGAAGATTGAAGAAAGAGAGAATAAAAGGGTGAATTTGAGGGAAAGGTTTGAGGGTTAAAAAACGAGGATCATAATTGTTTTTGGATGTGATACAAGATATCATAAATGATGAAGAAGAAGTCATTGTTGTGAAGGTGGCCACCGGAGGAAGATGGTTAGGGTTGGGAGAGAGAGGAGAGAAAAAGGGTTTAGGGTTGAGGATGACGACAAGGATCTGATGTGGAGACATGTGTGCGTAACAATACCACTCACAGTTGCCATCGTTAATGAAATTTAATGGAAATGACCAAATTGTATATTTTTTTAAAAACCTTGAGACCAAATTAATTTTTTTAAAATTATATAATAAATTGAATATTGACCCTAAATGTAGGGACAAAAAAGATAATTATACCTAAAAATTACTCATTTAAATTTGTTTTAGTATCTGTTCTCGGATATGGTATAGATTCAAACGAATTAGAAATGTATTTGTAGAAACTAACATGAGTTAAAATTGTAAATATAAGGATTAGAAAGAATATTTTCTAAGTGTAAGGTACAAAACATAAAAATTATGCCACTGAATGGTTAATTTTTAAGTAATAATATTATAAATTTTAAATTTTACATTAAAATTTCCCTACAATTAATTAGTGGCTATTTTAGTTTCACTACAAGTAATTCATGGGGAATTTTTTTTCATATGTTATAGGTCATGTATCTTCACAATTACATGGATACTAAGGAAGTATTTCGTCTATAGATTTTACAACAAATTCAAGGTGTGAAGGAAAATTAATAAAGTAATACATGTTTTGTTCTTTTTAATCAGTATAAAGAATTTATAAATAATAGAGTAATTGAGACTCTAACCCATTTAAAAAACACTTTTCATCAATATATAATATATTTGCATAAGGCATAACTATCACTCCTGCAAATATGCATTTAGTAGAATAAGTGAGAAAAGGGTAATGAAAGGTGAAAGAATATTGTATTTAATTTATTGATTACAGTATACATATATAGCCAAAACCTGACAGTATATAATCCTACAATTAATACCTAGTATCACGAAACTACAGCAAATAAGGTAACAATCAATGTTAATAACCATTGATTGATAATTACAATAATTACAAGGATTGACACAATCAAAGGCAATCATTGGAATCCACACATTAAGAGATATTGTCTCTAATTCCCCCTTTCAAACTGATGGTTAAGGGAGTCACCCCAAGTTTGTCTCTGAGTTGGCTGAATCATATGAGTTAATGCTTTAGTGAGACAGTCAGCTATTTGATCAGCTGATGGAACATAGACTACAACAATCTTATTTTGCAATACTTGGTCTCCAATGTAATGCACATCAATTTCGATGTGTTTGGATCGAGTATGCATAACTGGATTTAAAGCTAGTACCTTAGCACTCAAGTTCTCACACCACAATGTTGGTTTTCTTGGCAGAGGGAGTTTCAATTCATCAAGAAGTGAACGGGTACATGTTATTTCAGCAGCTAAGTCAGCCAATGCTCTGTATTATGACTTTGTACTGGATCTTGAGACTACCTTTTGCTTCCTTGAAGACCAAGAAACAAGTGTTTCACCAAGGAAGACTCATTGACCAGCCATGGATTTTCTATCATCCACACTTGTTGCCCAGTCTGCATATGAGAATCCTACTAAGTCCAAGTCAGTTGATGGTTTAATGTGTAGGCAGTGTTGAATGGTACCTTGAAGATATCTCAATATTCTTTTTATGCCTCGCCAGTGATCTATAGTGGGAGAGCTCATGAATTGGCTGAGCTTGTTAACTGAGAATTCTATATCAGGCCTTGTGTTTCTTAAGTATTGCAAAGCTCCTATAGTTTGTCTAAACATGGTTGGGTCTTGTAATTTCTCCCCTTCAGTTGCAAACTTCTTGCCGGTTATCATAGGTGTTGGACAAGATGAAGTATATTCCATTTTGAATTTTCTCAGGATGTCTCCTATGTATTTTGATTGCTTCAAGTACATGCCAGATGCATCTCTTTGAATTTTTATGCCTAAGAAGTAGTGCAGTGGACCAAGATCCTTAAGTGAAAACACATCATTGAGTTGTTTGATGAAGGATTCCAAGAACTTGGTGTTGTTCCCTGTGACAATTATATCATCTACATATATAAGTGGGAAGGTAATGTGATTTGTACCTCTTAGAGTGAATAGTGAGGAATTACTTTTTGTGTTCTTGAAACCCCAACTAACTAAGGCATTTTTGAGGCAGTCAAACCAGACTCTTGGGGCCTGTTTCAATCCATAAATTGTCTTATATAACTTGCAAACATGTTTAGATTTAGTTGAATCTACAAATCCTTCTAGTTGATGCATAAACACAGTTTCTTTGAGATAGCCATTAAGAATTGCATTGTTTATGTCTAGATGTTTGACTTCCTAATTGAGGTGCACTGCAATTGAGAGTATGATCCGAACTATACTGGCCTTGACAACTGGACTGAAGGTCTCTTCATAATCCAATCCAGTTGTTTGTTGAAATCCTTTTGCTACTAGTCTTGCCTTTCTCCTTTCAATTGTTCCATCTTCTTTGTACTTGGTCTTGAAGACCCATTTAAAATCAATGATGTTTTCTTGGTCTTGATATGGTACCAAGAGCCAAGTTTGATTTGACATGAGTGCCTGATAATCTTTTTCCATAGCTTCTTTCCATTGTGGTCTTGTGAGTGCTTCTGTGACATTTTTTGGTTCCTTCTCATATGTGGTAGTTTCAACAAACCCAACATATGCCTTCTTTGACTTATGAATTCAAGCTGGTCCAATGAGTGTTGATATTTGGTTCAACAAGATCTTGGTGATCTCTACCAACTGTTTCTGTGAGATCAGGAATTTGAATGTTGCTTGGTGAATTATTTGTAGAAATTGGACTGATGCTTGGTGAATTATTTTCAGAAATTGGACTGCTCCTTGTTGAACTATTTGCAGCCTGATCTCTGCAAAAATTAACTGCAACACTCTCAGTTGGATTGGTTGGTTCTTGTTCATCACCAAGATTGTTATCATTTGGATGTGTGGTTGCTCCAATATATGGGTTACCTATAGTAGGCAAAGAAAAAGGGAGAGATGAACTCTCAGTTAGTGTTTTCAAGGGACTTCTTGTATTGAGAAATCCATCATGGAATGGAAAATGTTCTTCATTGAAAACAACATGTCTTGAAGTGAAGATTCTTCTATGAGAATTTATGCATTTGTATCCTTTGTGAGAGTTACTATACCCCAAGAACACACATCTGGTTGTATGAAATTGTAGTTTGTGCTGATTATAGGGCTTAAGACAGGGATAGCAAGCACACCTAAAGGGTTTTAAGGAATTGTAGTTAGGTTTCTTTTGAAAAAGCAATGAGTAAGGGCTTTCATTTTGAGTGACTAGAGAGGGCAATCTATTTATGAGATAAACTGTTGTTGAGAAAGCTTCCCACCAAAAATGTAAGGGCATTTTGGCTTGTGCTAGCAATGTCAAGCCAAATTCAGCAATGTGCCTGTGTTTTCTCTCGACCCTACCATTTTGTTGTGATGTGTAAGGGCATGGCATTCTGAATTGTATCCATGCTTCTATTACACGGTTTTGCGCAACGTTATATTCACCACCACCATCACATTGGATTGTCTTAATTCTCTTGTTAAACAAATTTCCTGCCATGATTTTAAACTGAATAAAGGCTTGTACAATATCTGATTTCTATTTCAGAGGATAAATCCAAGTAAATCTACTAAAATCATCAATGAAGTGAACATAATATTTGAAACCAAAAGAAGATATTATTAGTGCAGGACCCCAGACATCAGTATGAACTAATTCAAGGAATTCCTTAGCATGAGAGGAAGATGTTTTGAAGGGTAAAAAATGTATTTTGCCATATTGACAAGCCTCATAAAAGTTAAAATGATCTCTTGGTGATAGTTTCACATTACAACTTTTCAAGACTCTATCTAGGCCTGTATTATTTGGATGACCAAGCCTTCTATGCCAACTCTCCTTGACAGATACATAAGCACACGAGTCCCTTTCAATCTTTAAGAGCTGATACAAGCCATCTTTAAGTTTCCCCTTTAGAATTGCCTTCCCTGTTAACTTGTCATTCACAAAGCAACAATTTCCATCAAACTCAACAAGAATGTTATTGTCAGTAGTTAATTTTGACACACTTAATAGATTTTTGGTAATGTTGGGCACATATAAGACATAATGTAAATTGAGTGAGTTTAGTTCTGAAGTTAGAGCCTCTCCAGTTGTTGTTTGTGTTGAATTTGTTACCTTTGTAATAAGTTTTATTAGCAACATTTACTGATGCATCAAGAAAGAGTTTGGTAAGACTATTCAGTTGATCAAGTCTACTCTCAAAGGTCAATAATTGGGTCTGCAGATCAACCCAAGTGAGACTAGTTTGATCAGATAGTTTGACCATCACAGGGTTGTATTCAAAATCTAAACCATTTAGGGTTTGAGTGATTAGATATGAGTTGGAAATGGGACTCCCTGCAAGTTTAAGTTTGTCAGCGAGATTCTTCTTCTTGACCAAATATTCCTCCATCTTCATTTCTCCTTTCCTGATGCTGTGAAACTTAGATTTAAGGTAGGTGATTCGAGATCTTGTGTGTGCACCGGCTAGGCTTTGGGCTTCATCCCAAAGTTGTTTTGAGGTTTCACAGTGCAACAATTGTATTGCTATTTCAACAGTCATTGAATTCATCAACCATCCAAGGAGTTGTGAATCGTGAGCCTGCCAATCTCCAAATGCGGGATTCGATTTCTTGCTTGAATCTGCAGAAACTATGAATTCTTCAGGACACTCCTTTGTCCCTAGCATGTGCCCATCGAGCCCTGCAACCTTTGACTATAGAAATCACCAAGGATTTCCATAATGGATAGTTGCCTCTGTCCAACTTGACAGATATAGTGAATGGAAGATAATTTTGGGATTTTGAATCTGCAGTGGATGCCATGATTTAAATTGGATAAAAAAAGCCTTCAGAGCTTTATAGATCTGATACCAAGTGAGAAAAGGGTAATGAAAGGTGAAAGAATATTGTATTTAATTTTTTGATTACAGTATCCATATATAGCCAAAACCTGATAGTATATAATCCTACAATTAATACCCAGTATCACGACACTACAGCAAATAAGGTAACAATCAATGCTGATAACCATTGATTGATAATTACAATAATTACCAGGATTGACACAATCAAAGGCAATCATTTGAATCCACATGTTAAGAGATCTTGTCTCTAATTGAATATACTTCTAAAAAAAAAAATAACATCTCATTTTGTATTATACAAATAATAATCTGTGTACATGTAACATCCCGCAAAATAAAACCATGCATACATGTATAATGAAAATAAAGGTAAACAAATAATATTGAAGAGTACATGATATTATATATATAAGAAATGAAGTTGCTCCTCTTAGGGAGTTAAATACATAACCAGGTCAAATGTTTTCAAAATTTAAAAACGAAATTCAACCAAATACAACAAGACCGGCGATCTCCATTCATGAACCGGCGATCTGTAACAGAAGGCCCAAAACAGCCGATCTGCTATCAGGACAGAAAAACAGGCGATCACCCGATGGAGGCATAAACAGGCGATCACCCGATAGAGACGGACACAGGCGATCTCCTTCCGGCGACCACTCACTGAGGAGCTCTACTCCCTGGAAGATCATCTGCTCCCGTGTAAAATACACGATCATCACAGTTTTAAGAGAAAACAGCCACAGAGCAATACAAAATAAAGGGTAAGCTAGATATTTTTAAAGAGAATTTAGATATGAAACTTTAAAATCAAGATAAAACAAATTCCAGATACCCACGTAGAACTATCAATTTCTCATTCATATCACACAGCCATCAAGAAATCACGTATTTCTCTAATTTCCTCAAGAGTCGTTCAGTTCACATAATTCCATCAAGTGTCTATCAATTTTCAATGTTTCTCATTTCTCACGTCAGACTTCCACTGACTCATCATACAAGACACTTGACACTACTTCCGGAAGACTCATGCATTGAACTTAGCATCCAGAGACCTGCACCTGTCATACTTCATTGCTGTAAAGTTCCCACAGCTGTGCACATAACCATAATCTCAATATCATCACTTTCACAGTATGACAGGGTTAATCCATATAACAGGCCGAGCTCGTTCCCTTTTGAACAACTCACCCATACGTATGGACCTCCTTCGACTCTCACCAACTGAATAACTTCCTCTATATGATTCCATTATCTCAGCAGAGTCAGGATTGCCTCATTCACAGGATACTCACAGATCAATACACTTCATAACCAAATCTCAACACGGTATTTCCTTTCCTGAAAATACTATGTCTTGATCCCACATTCACGACATTCAAAACATCATACCACTCAAATGAATGATTCAAATCACAGCAACAATCATTTCAAAGGTTCAAACTTTCGAATATCACATTTATCTCACATTTAAATCCAAAGCAGCTTCAAACAACATCAAAAACAGGGAGTTCGCAAAACAACGCCAAAACCGGCGATCTGGTTCAAAAACAGGGTATTTCGAAGTCTGTATCCAAAACCGGCGACCACGTCGCCCAAACACATAGAACAGAGCATTCACGAAGATGAAAACGAAACCGGCGACCACGTCGCCCTTACTTCAGAAACAGCTAATCTATGGCTTGTATTGAAAACGAAGTCTAGCTTCCCTTACCTGGACTTGCGCAAAACACCAGGAGCTCCGAAACCCAACGAAGCTTGAACAACGCCTTGGCTCTGTTTTTGCGTCTGGTTGAAGGACTTGCAGAGAACCTCCCAGGCGCTCTAATGGTGGTCGTCGTTCGTCGTACTCTTGTGTGAAGGTGCTAGAATCGCAGTGCGAAGGAGAGAAAGGAGAAGGAGCCAACGCTAACTCTCTAAATCACTTTCTAATCACCCCACGTCTCTTACCTCTCCGGGGTGAGTTTAAATCTAAGCCAACTTGCCTAGGAATGCCGCTGCCTCCACCCACTCTGCAGGAAAGGTTGCGTGTACGCTTCCCTGAACAGTACGACTACGCATGCCTCTGCGCAGGCTAACACTCTGAGGTCACTATTCTGAACCACCCTTTCTGTCTACGTGTCGCGCATGCAGGATGTTTCATGCTGGGAGCCTGGGTCCCACTTTACTCTCTGTGAAACTCGACGTCGCGCGATAACTTTCCACCGCTGACTCATCCTGGCGAACGACCGATGTCTCCCTCGCCCTGGGAGGCGACCGATGTATCCCTCGCCATGGAAGACGACCGATGACTCTCTTGGGAGACGACCGATGTATCCCTCGCCCTGGAAGACGACCGATGACTCTCTTGGTAGACGACTGATGTCTATCCCTGGCGATGCCCGCATGCCTCTCGCGCCCTGGCGATGCCCGCATGCCTCTCGCGCCCTGGCCACGTCCACATGCCTCGCGCCCTGGCGATGCCCGCATGCCTCTCTCGCCCTGGCGCTTATGTGTAGCAGGCGACCGGCGATCATGTACTACTAAACTACACTTTTCTTCCTTTACTCTTCTTGATCCACACGTCATCCGACCGACCTCTACCAGCTGACCCCAGATCTTGGGCGACGTCCGAGGTCCGACTACTACGAAACTTCATTTACCAGCTCTTTGTATTTTAAATAATAACATCTTCTGGAATTATTTAAATATACCACTTTCATTCCAATTCAATTTTACAGGTCCTTACATACTCTAGAAGTAATAATCATTAAGTTGCATAATCAAGATGTGGAAATGCTAATAGGATGTGACCACAATAAAATTTCGTTATATCAAACATCATGTGATTTATAAGGATTAGAAGATTTTAATTATAAAATAGAAAATATAAAATAATGATCATCCTTAATAATGTACTAAAACCCAAAGGAATGAACTCAGTATATACAAAGTACAAAAGGTAAAAGGCCAAGAAGGTTCGTAAAGTTCAATAAAAAGCAGTATAAATAAGAGACTTGATTAACATGTAAGTAGAGTATTTTTTTATAGATTACCACTTAATCTAATTGATGTTGACTTTATCATTGGAGCACATTGCAGGTACACCCATCTGTCTAAGAGAGCCCTAGACCAACCTATTTGAAAGAACTGAGACTAACCTGTGCAAGAGAGTCAAGACCTACTTGAGAGAACCAACATTCGCTAGTTAGTAGAAACTGAAAGGCTGTGAAGGAGGGAGGACGAGAAGTGTTGAAGTTAGAATTATTTTATTTTTTGGAAAGTCCTGTAAGAATATTTTGACACCCACCGTGGGGTCGAGGTAATTTAACTAAAATCAAAGAAGAATGACAACTAGAATAAGAGGTCAAGTAGGAGGAATGGAGAAAAATTCAGAAGAAGCGATGTTGGTGTCTATCCTGATGAAGTTACATGAGGAGTTTGAAACTTTAAAAAAGAAAAATGAAGAAGAGATGAATATGTTGAGGGCCAAAAATGCATATATGAATGAAAAATTAAAAAATGAAGAAACAATTCCCACTACAACTTCCATGGAAATTGTTGAACCGGGAATACGTGTTCATTAAAGTGTTAGAATTAAAGGCCCTAAACAAAAGGGGGGTAAATTTTCTTTGAAAGATTTTCGCAAATATTGAAGGTGGATTGAAAGAACAAGAAGAATCAATCAATTTGAAATCTGTTCAGCTAATTTAAAAACTAATTTTCACTTAACAACATAAAATAAACCGGTTGTTTATATCAGCAGTTATAAAACAAAGCAAAAACAGGATTTAAATGGGATAAGGGATAGAGAGATCAACACATAAATTTTTATACTGGTTCATTCTATACTAAGAGCTACATTTAGTCTCCAAAAACCTCTGAGTATTCCACTAAGCAATCAAACACATCAATTACACAAAACACACCAAAGTGGTGATCTTGAACCCTTCAAGAACACACACCACCTTTGGCAAACAACTCCATAGATCACAGAACACCCTCTAGATCTGTACAACACCCTGTACAACACCAGTTCTTACAGAAACACAGTAGTCAAGAGAGAAAAGGAATGATCACACCTGATACAATCACGGATTGAAAAGAAAGAATACAAAGAAATCCTATTTCACTCTTAGAAAGAATCCAAAGTTTGAAGCAATCTAGGAGAAAACTAATTTGAAAGAGATAATCTGATTTCATAACAACCAAGAACGTAAAACAGATTATTTAAACTCCAATTAGCGATTAAAAATATTTATAGTGTGTTTTCTTCCAGGTGAGTCCTGTGCGCAAGGAAAGAAAGAAGGAGATGGTTTGTGTTTGCTTCACGTGATGCATGAGGGAGAAAGGGAGTAGAAGGGGGAAGTTGGGTGAGTTTTTGTGCCTCTTTGGTGAAGAGAAAGTTGAAGGGAAGAAGAGAAAGCCACATAGACTTCTCTAACTTACATTTTTACCCTCAATATATAATGAAAGATAATTAAAAGCATTTAATCTTTTTTAATTTTTTTTTTAAAATAAAATGTACATACCCAAATAAATAATAATAATAATATAAAGTATTATTAATACTAATAGTATAAATATTAAAATAATAATAATATTTAAAATTAATTTATAAAATAATAATAAAATTATAAATAATAATATTAACTAAACTAATTTTTTAAAATAATGATAATAAATGTAAATCAAATAATTTTAATAAATAATAATAATATTATTATTAATTATTTTTATTTTATTTCATTTATATTAAATATTAATTATTTATATAAAAATAAATTTATATAATAATAAATAACATTAATCATCTAAAATACTTAATTAATTTTTTATATATTAAATGAATTTGTAAATTTTCTTTTTCAATCACACTCATCATATTATTTATAATTTTTTTATGAAAAAATTGTATGTTCTAAAAATGATAAGGGACTTGTATTTTTTTTTATATTTCATATATATTTTTTATTTAAATACTTTAAAGACAAGGGTAAATTTTTAAATTTACATTTTTACACATTTAGAAGAATTAAAATTTTATCACAACCATCACATCACTCACAAACTTCAATAAACTTTCCTCACACATCCACTCTATCATACCCCAATCCAAACACCCTCAATTTTCTTCACACTTTCTTCTCAAATCCTCCCACTTTCATTCTCCCACAGCCTTAACTTTTTACTCCCCAATCCAAACAAAGCATTAATGCAAGAACCAAACACTACAACAATTATTGCTTTAGGCTACAGCATAAAACCGTGGTCTAAAGCATTAAAACCGTGGCCTAAAGTTTAGGCAATGGTTTTTTACCCGTGGTCTAGGTGAGCGTGACCGTTGGTAATAGGCCACGGTTTTTATAAAGACAACAATTTTAAAACCATTGCCTAAAATCTTGATAACAGGCACAATTTTAAAAGCGTTGCTTAAAGTATTGACAAAAACAAAAATACATTTCTTTAATTTTAGAAGAATTACTCATACAAAAGTTCAAGATAGCAAAAATAAATAATGAAGGATAATGTACTGAAATAGAAATGACTAAACAAGAAATTTTACATATTTAAATAGATGTGTTCCAGTTAACTACATAATCAAAAAATTTGTCTTAAAGTATATATGATAACGATCACGTCTTCAAAGTTAAAACTACAAACTTAGTTAAAAAAACATAGTCTATTGTTTGTTTACAACATATCAATAAGTTCATTCTTCTTCAAGATTGTCTTCGTAGTCTTCATTGCCTTCAAGCTGCAAAAAATACATAAATATATACTAATTAAATCTAATTCAAACAAAATAAATATAGCAACTACCAAAATATAATTGTATAAATAATCAATAACATGTCTTAATCAAATCCATTAAACTTTGATGTAACACTAGACAATTGTATGTATGTGTTTACAATACAAAATCAAGAGTACCACATATTCCAATCCATATCACTAAACTTATTAACATGATTGAAATTCCAATTTGATTATGTATGTGTTTATATCTCCATGATCCAAGCAAAAAAAAAAAAAACGAAACTTAAGGACAAAACACTAACTTCTAAATGTACTCCTTCAACATTACAAATCAAAGCAATTTCATGTGTAGCTAGAAAACATTTCTCAAAGTCCAGTAAACAATTTTCAATTATATATAGCTGCTCATAATGAGGATCATGGGTGGATGCAGATGAATGTAGCCCCACTCCACTACTTTCTTTAGTTAAAACACGTGTCATCATATTATTTATGTCATCCTCTTCTAAATTTGGATTTTGCTGCTTTATCACAAATTTTACCATTTCCTCTAGAACTTCAATTTTCTTCGCCATGCCACTCACTTCATTTGCATGTTCATTTCTTATAGCGGCAATTTCTTCCTTTTTTTTCAATATTGATGGTGTCATAGTCTTTCCATAACACCGTATTCTCCCAGGTTTCTCTTTCCCAAATATTGATTGAAATGCTTCTTCCGCAGATTCACTTGAGTTTTCAATAGAACCTTGAAGCTTAGTCTAATAAAAGAAAATGAATTTAATTATTAAAAAGAATATATTTATATGTACTTCATAAATATTTGTAAACTTACAATGATATTATTTGTTTCTTCATCAATTTCTTTTCCTCTTCGGCCTTCTCGACGTTGACGAGTTGTAATAAACATTTCAGCCTGGGTAACTTTTTCTCCTACCTTTTTATTGGCACGCTACAAGAATTACATATTAAAAAAAAATAACAAAAAGTAATAGGATGTTTTTGTATTGGATTTAAAATATTCAAACATAATTAGAAATATCTTACTAATTCAGCATGAATTCTAGCAAAATTGGTTGGTCCCATGCGATGAATATACTTTTGTTGTGCCCTATTTGCAACATTTTGCTCACTAATTCTCTTCATTGTAATAAGATAAAAATAAGAATGAATTTAGATAATAATGCAATTTTAAAGTAATAAGACATTAAATTATCTAACCTTCATAGTGCCAGTGTTCCAATATTTCAACAATTGTTTGAAATGATCTTCAGAAATGAATAATGGACGATGCTTGAGGCGATCCTTCAATGTGGAGTACTTTAAAAAGTGTCTTTTCTTGATAAAACTCTTGTAGCGTCTCCATGCATCATTTATGCGAGTAAATATCGCTTTCTCTCCTTTATCACTAATGATGAACTTTTCCTATAAAAAAGAGCATTAGAATGATTGTATTTTCATAAATATTTGACCATTAAATGAATATGAATTTATTTTTCGTACCATAACATATGTCCATATACGAGCCTTGTTATCTTTATCATTCAGCAAAGCTTTGAAATTTGTGTAAATCAATGGACAAAAGGTAGAATTCCTAGCTATCGTGCCAAGGAAATAACTTAAGTCAGTTACAATCTTGTCAGTGGGACCAATTGGCAATGTCTAAGATAACTTCTGCACTCTCTTGAGTAGATCTTCCATGTATTGCTAAACATTGAGTTGGTCCTTGTGTTTTTTTCTTACTTGTTCCTATTTTAACATTGAACTTATTAAATAAAATATTAAAAAGAAGACATAAATATGAAAACAAAATGTCAATTTGTAATGATAAAACATTTACCTTCTATCATATTCACTTCAACATCTTCATCTTGGTAAGCATTTTCTTCTCCAACATATTGTTCTTCATCCTCACTTCCATTTTGAACATTTTCTTCTTCATCTTCATTGTTTCCATTTTCTTTAAGAAATTGATCTATTGATATTGATGGACAGAATTTTGTTTGTGCCTTACTAGGAGCATCTTGTTGTTTTGCCATTGATTCAACATCTTCAATCACTACCCCTTCCTTAAATTTTGAGTTGTCATCCATCATTCTAATCTTTTTTCTAAGTTGACCTTTTACCTTTGAACTATCTACTTCAACTTGTACTGATTTCATAGGCAATTGTCTTTTCTTAGAATTCTCCTCTTGCGAGACTACCTTTTGCTGCTTGAGTTGTTCATTGGTAGTAGAATTACTAAGTTGAGTCAATGCCTTTTCAAGTGCTTGTAGCCTTTTCTTTGACTTATCATTTGCAATTGGTGCCTTTTCCATGAATTTCCTATTTGATTCTTGGAGTTGTCTATGTCTGATGCTCTTAGATGTTAATTCTTCCAATTGGAGTTTGTTTTGACAATGAATTTTATGTTGAACAGTACCTGCAGCTGCAACATTTTGTTTTCTTGAATTAAGCCTCCTATCCAAATTTGTCATGTCACTTACCTTGAGATTAGGCAAGTTCACTTGTCTTTGGGCAGCTATAGTAGGTGCAATGGTACATTCTTTGCTTGTCATTTTTTCACATTTGATTTGCATTTTCCTTAGCAATTCTTTGCTTGATTTTACTTGAGGAAGTTCCAAATTTGCAGCATCCATTTGAATCTTGTCTTGAGCTTTCATCTGTCGTTTTAAGTTTGTTTCCATATTCATTAGCTGAAAAAAATAATTTGATATACCACCATGGAAGTTAAGCAAAAAACATAATTAGTCATCTTATTAACATGTTATATGAAGGACAATCAAACATCAAGGGTGTAACATTGATATTATTGACTAAGTTTTATTCCTCTTTGGTTGGCTAGCTAGACAGCTACAGAGGTAGAAATTCATATCAGATGTACATTAGTAGATTATAGTATGTATGAAACAAGAAAACAGAAATTTTGCATTTCAAACCTGTGCTAACTAAAAGGCAAACACTTTGTCTTCAATATGGTCAATCTCCTCTGGTTTCAAACTTTTATCCAACCGCTGGTTTATCTACCCATGCATATTTACAATTGAATATGTAAGAGAAGGTAGATATAGAACATAACAGGAAATTTAAATATGTAAGAAAAGGTGGTATTTACAAAGTAAAGTTTAGTTTTTGAATGCATATTTTAAAGTGTTGAACAATCCTCCTATCAGCATTAATAGTCCTCCTCTTAGTCCATGTAGTCAAACAAAGTGTCATCAAAATCAAGATCATCAGAATAATTTTTCTCCAAATGTCTAGAAGGTTTCTCAGCTATAGTGACAAGCATATCTTCCCTAACCCAATTGAGTTCATCATCATTATCAGAAGCATTTAGTTGTGATTGGTCACCCATATTAAATAAGTCTCTTGGAACTGTCTTTAAAAAATAGTGTCTATTTATGTCAAAAGGATCTTGAACATAAAAACATTGGTGGACTTGAGAAGCTAACACAAAGGGGTCATTTTGGTAACATTTTTTGTTAAAGTAGACACATGTAAGTCCATATTTGTCTTCACCACCCTCAAACCAATCACACCTAAACATCACAAATTTGAAATGACCATAATAATCTAACTCAATTATGTCTTTGATTGCCTCATAATAAGTGACAGGTTCTATCCTAGGATTTTCATCCTTAGAACTTGCATAACTTGGAGTCAATGAAACCAAAGTTACACCAGAATTTTGAGTTTTGTGCGTTGCATCTCTCTTTGTAGTATGGAATCTATAACCATTGATGAGGTAACCTGAAAATCTCTTTGGAACATTATTAGGACCACAAGAGAAATGTCTTAGTTGAAGTGGTACGTCGTCTTTCATGGCTCTATCTTTGAACCATTCACTAAAATCTTGACTTTGGTTCTTGGCCTTAATCCACTTTCTTCTTTTAGCCTTCCTATTTAAAATCTCATCACACTCTCTATAAATAAAAACACACTTTGTTAGTGATTTGAATTATAATTTATAAATGAGAAAATGAAAAAAAAAACTATTATCATACCTGATGTATATGTCTAGTTCGTCACAATTGAATAAGAGCTATCGATGTGCTTGATCTTTAGATTTAAAATCCAAAGAAAATGGTTTACCTTTTTTTTCCCCCCCAAAGGACAACCACTACTTAAAAAGTAATCACACAAATCTACATCACATAAATCATTATCCTCATAATTTCTCCCTTTTCTATTCAGCCTTGTATGTATGCCTCTATGCAAATATCTTGAACAAAGTGTTAAAGCTTATTCTGCTAAATACCCTTCAGTAATAGAACCTTCTGGATAAGCTTTATTTCAAACATAACTTTTAAGTCTGCACAAATATCTCTCAATCGGATACATCCATTGAAATTGCACTGGCCCACCTAAACTTACTTCATTTGCTAGATGGATAGGCAAGTGAACCATTATGTCAAAAAAACTAGGAGGAAATATCGTCTCCATCTGACAAAGTACTTCTGCAATATTAGCTTCTAAGAAATCCAAATCATGCACCTGGATCACTTTTTAACACAAAGAGCGAAAAAAGGACCCCAAACGAATTAAAGGGTTAGCCACTACATCAGGCATTATGCTTCTTATAGGAACTTGTAATAAGTAATGTAGCATGAAATGTGCATCATGACTCTTGTAACCACTAATTTTCTTTTCACTAACATTCACACACTTTGAAATATTTGATGCAATTCCATCCGGTAATTTGGTAGCCTTTAAAACACCACAAAAAATTGACTTTTCATGTGCATTCATTGAAAAACAAGACCTTGCAAATTGTACACGACCTCCGTCAATCTCCTCAGGATGAAGATTCTTTCTAATTCCCATATCCTGTAAATCATAGCGTGCATTAACATGATCCTTTGTCTTTCCTTGAATGTCCAAAAGAGTTCCAATAATATTATCACATATGTTTTTCTCAATGTGCATTACATCAAGATTGTGTCGTAATTTATTTTGTGACCAATAGGGCAACTCAAAAAAGATTGATCTCTTTTTCCCTAGGCCATCTTTTTTTTTTTTATTCTTTCCAAAATCATTGTTGAAATCCTTTAAGATTTCTTGGATTTCAATCCCTTCTAACATAGTTGGTGCAGACCCAAGCTCTTTCTTTCCATTAAAGGACTTTTTATTAAGTCTCCATGCATGATTTGTTGGTAAAAAGACACGATGATTCATATAGCACATCTTATGACTATGTCTCAAGTAAGATGAATGAGTGTCATAATTGCAACATGAACATGCCAACCTTCCTTTCGTGCTCCAACCTGACAACATAACATATGCAGGGTAGTCACTAATAGTCCATAAAAGAGTTGCATGCATTTGAAATTTTTGATCTCTTGACACATCATATGTTTCTACACCCATTTCCCATAATTCCTTTAATTCCTCAATTAATGGTTGCAAGTACACATCAATATCATTTCCCGGTGATTGTGGTCCAGGAATTAATAGTGACAACATTGTGTATTCGGGTTTCATGCATAACCATGGTGGAAAATTGTACACCACCGTCATGATTGGCCAAGTACTATGTGATATATTCATAGTCCTAAATGGATTGAATCCATCACTTGTTAGACCAAGTCTTACATTTCGTGTCTCAGAAGAAAAAATAGGATGGAGTCTATCAAAGTCTTTCCAAGCTTCACCATCAGCAGGGTGTCTCAATTTACCATCTTTTGATCGCTCTTCTTCATGCCACCTCATTGAATCTGCAGTGTTTGAGCACATAAATAACTTTTGAAGTCTAGGAATTAATGGAAAGTGCCTCAAAATTTTTGCAGGCACTTTCTGTTGATTTTGTTGTTGTAACTCAAAATTTCATCACAAGATTCCTTCCACCTTGAAACTTTACACTTTTCACAAAAATTGTCAGTCTCATGCTCCTTCCAATATAACATGCAATCATTTGGACATGCATGAATCTTCTTATAATCAAGGCCTAAATCTTTAATCATGGCCTTTGTTTTATTAAAAGATTCAGGAATGTTTAAATTCGGCATGGCTTCTTTCAATAATTGTAATAGGTCAGAAAATTAGGCATTGCTCCACCCATGAAGACATTTCAAAAGATACAATCGAATTATGAAAGAAAGAGTGGAGAAACTTTGGCATCCAGGGTATAACTCTTGTTTTGCCTCATTAATCAAATTGTAGAATTTTTTTGCTTCCTTGTTAGGACCATCGTTTCCACCATTTATTTCTATCACATTTCTAAATGCATCATGCAATAAGCCATCAATATCATCTTCCATGTCATCATCATTTTTATCATCATTTACAATAGGCAATGATGATATTTCCTTCCCATGGTTTACCCAAATGTTATATCCTTTTAAAAAGCCTATAGCTATTAAATGATCATAGACCACATCTCTTCTTGCCCAACAATGATTTCTACACTTAGAACAAGGGCATAAAATCTCATTCCCTTGAGCTCTTCCACTAGTGTATGCAAAATCTAAAAATAACTCAACACCATTGATATACTCTTTACTAAATCTTGGAAATTTAGTCCACTCTTTGTCCACCATCTTTAATCTAATACATAAAAAATCATCATATATTATAAGAGTCTAAAAAATAATTAATAAGTTTGAAAAAAATAAAAATAAAAGAAAATAAATACTTGTTCTCTTCCGGTTTAATATGAATTAATTACAAGTTACAAAACTTGACTTGGAGGTAGCAAGTTCTTGGAGGAATAGCTAGTATGTGTGTTGGTGAGAGAAGATGGTAACAAATAAATGAATCTCAAAGCATAATTAACTTTTATAAAAGAAAGATAAGGAAACACGTTAAACCTAAAGTCTGACCCAAATGAATTGCTACTTATGGTTAAACTTTATTTTCCTTAAAAATTAAATCTAAAGTTTGAATAATTAAAAATACAAGATAATAATATGAATATTATAATTAATGAACAATGTAACCTCTTCTTTTTTGGATAAGCAAGAAATGCTTGGCCCAATCTCCACGATGGATCTTTTTGGAGTTGGCAGGGGGTGCGTCCTGTAAACATCCCAAACCATTAAAAACTCAATATGCATACACATGAATGCTTTTTTTTTAATAAAATCAACTTCAGATATATAATTATAATAAAGTTCAAAACTAAATTGAAGAACCAAGAAATAGTACTTTAAAAAATCAGAAAATGAAAGTCAATTTGTCACCAATATTTTAACCAGCATACTCCACATGCAATTCTACGAATAAATTCAAAGCTAACAAAATAAATATAACTAAGCCACAACCACAGGATACTCAAACACAACATCTTTCTGCACAACATTTTAGATATATAACATGATTGCTAGTTTTCTGTCACATGCATGAGTCAACTTAAAGATGCAGATTTAAAATTTTTCTCAAAATCTATTAAAATGGCAATATGCTGAATTATAATCACTTTGCTTCACATTGATTATGTTACACAGTGCACTTTATGTAAAGACAAAGAAAAAGATATATGTAGAAACTCATTCTTTATATATCTAATACTATAGATCTCTACAAGTATTAAGCCATAAATTCACAACAAAGATTTAGAATCTCCCATCAAAATTTAATTTTGTTCAATCCCCTTGACATATGCCCCAGCTCAATAAGTTTAATAATTAAATAGTTTTTATTTATAGATATAATAATTGAACATAAACACACCCCTTGCTTACATATTTAAAATTAATTTTAACTATATAAAATAAAAAAATTAAAAGCCTTCAAATTCCATTATATCTTTCAACGCATGTCCTCATTTCAATTAAGCCAATAGAAACAGAAACTAAACCTCTACACTCTAATTTCAAACCTCAAAGAAATATCTATATTTGAAAAATGGAAAAAATCACAAAAAATAAAATATATATTCTTTTAATCCACTTGACATATGTCCAGCTCAATAATTTCAGCAATTAACAACTTTTTATTTACATATATAATAATTGAACATTAGCGCACACACCCTTGCTTACATATTTAAAATTAATTTTAACTATATACCAAAAACAAATAAAAACTTATGAGCCTTCAAATTCCATTCTATCTTTCCACGCATGCCCTCATTTCAATTAAGCCAATGGAAACAGGAACTGTACCTGCACTCTAATTTCAAACCTCAAAGAAATATCTGCATTTGAAAAATGGAAAAAATCAGAAAAAGTAAAATAAAATTTAATTCATATAAGATGAAATGTCATTATTTATGTGAATGAAGTAGACAAAGACATACCAGTAAATAGTTTAAAAGGAATCATCAAATTTGAATGGTCATTGCTAACTCATATTTCAACCACAAGTCAAGGGAAAGATCAATAATGATTGGTCTTGGTGTTTGGTTCCTGCATAAATATATAACTCAATCATGGGAAAACGTGCAGAATATGGTTTCAAATGATCTTCATTTTTAAGATTTTGGCATTAGGCCATCACATGGGATGTGACCCACCAATCCCCTTAAAGGCAAAGCACCTCACAAGACGCCACCATGAATACACATATAATTAATTAATATACATATATATATATATATTAAATGAAATTCAAATTATTTTATAAATAGTATGATATAATAAAAAGTCATGGATATTAATAAAGTGTTTGAAAATGATGAATATACATGGTGATCAATGATATCTTATTTAAAACTCAACCATCCTGATGGAAGAGTGTCTTCATGCTTGGAGAAATTGTTGGTGAGCGGAAGCAATGGATTGAAAATGGACAAGGTCCTCCTAAGAGGTGTGGTGACCTTGGAGGTGCATGCTAGGTAGGGAATGAGAGTGGTAAGGCCATCTCTCTTTGGTAAGGTGAGAATTGAAGATCAATAGCCTAACCTTGAGAGGTTTTTGGGCAAGAAGTGAAATTGGCTCAAACTTGGCAGCAATTCACTAAGTATATTAATCTTGTAAATACATGAAGCAAGCCCTCTTATTTATAGTGTTAGAGGGCTGAAAATTCAAATGAAAGTGGAGGGAAATTCAAATGATATTTCCACCAAAAGTGGCGCCTAAATGAAAGCACATGGGAGGGGTGTGATTAGCGTTGCAAGCTCACTCCCTCTACGGGCTTTCCAACCGGCCTTGGTTAATTTAGTGGTTTTAGAAACCTTAAATTAACCTAGGTTGCTGTTTTAGGTACCAAAATTAATTCTAATAAAATTACAATTATTTTCCTATTTTAATTTTGACAAGAAAATTAAATTCTACTTCTATACTAAGCTTATGGCATCTTTATCATGTAGAGAAAAGTCTCTCTGCCATCAGTAGCAGTATCCCAATCCTCTTGTATTCTTCTTGCCATAGCCCTTGTAGTTGGCCCATATCTTCTATTTGGTGGACTTGGGCTTGGGCTTGGGCATCAACATGGGTTTAGGCTTGGATTTGGGCTTGGGCTTAGGCCTCTTCCATCACATCCACTTCTTTCTCTCTCTCTCTCCCATCCCTAGGTATCTCTTATTCCATATCTCTTTAAGCAACACACAAACACATGAGCTAACTTCCCTATCCACACCTTGGACCTTTCCTTCACTTAATCATAACCTCCCATCCCACTCATACTATTCAATTCATTTTTCATTATTTTACCCATTGTCTGTTTCAGAGCATTAGCATATGCCTATATGATTTCAGATTTTGCTATGTTGTTTTAGCAGATACAGTTATGCAGCATTGCACTTAGAAGGTATATACAATGCTTCAAAAATGGAGTTTTCTACATGTAACATTTTTTAAATAAATAAATAATAACATAATAAATGTAATAGTTTGAACCTGAATGGATTTGGAATTGAAGTTTCACCTCCCAACTTGCATTTTCTTGTGTAGAAGTTGCACCTACAAAAAATCAAGAGTTCAAAAGGGTTCCACAAATTGAGAGAAGAAAGATAGAAAGACCTTGGCTATTGAGAATATACCTATTTCTCACCTTGTTACCAACTATAGCTTTATATGAATTATTTGAATTGGCCCTTTCCACTGGTTTAAAACTGTGAATTAAGAAAAACATACAAATAAGTGGCAGTTAGAGACAAAATTTAACCAAAATGCAAGTTGTACTTGGACAGATTGTAGCAATTTATTTTCTGAACTTTGTAGTTTCTTAAATGTTATTTTTTTCTTTTGTAATTGGAAAAATTTCAATGAATTTTTTCCCTTTGTTTTCTGTACATGTAGAGCATAAATGATGTGTTGGTTGGTGCACTTTTCTCTAACATTCAACTGTGCATGAAGGCAAAGAATCAAAAATCAGGCACAACAGAAAGTATAGCATTGCTGCTGCTCAATACCAACAAAATTAGAGCTTACAAATCAGCTAAAGAGATGCAAACCGATTCTGAGGCACCCAATTTTTTTTTCAATTAGCAATGTGTAACATCCCGCCAAATTCCTTTTCATATTTATGTAATAAAATAAAGGTAAAACAATAATATTGAAGTGAACATGTGTATATATATGTAATGAAGTTTCTCCTCACCGGGAGTTTAATACATAATCGGTCAGTTTTCCAAAAACTTAAACAAAATACAGTAAAATAGAAAGACAGGTGATCTCCTAACAGCAAAAGGCGATCTCCTATCAGAAAACGGTGATCTCCTATCAGAAAACCGAAAAAGGGTGATCGCCTAACAGAAATAGAAACAGGCGATATCCTTCCGGCGACCACTCACTAACGAGCTCTACTTCCTGCAACATCATCTGCTCCCGTGTAAATTATACACGATCATCACAGGTTTAAGAAAAAGCCAAACACCACACCAAAAACACAGGGTAAGCTAGATATTTGAAAGAGAGTTTAGATATGAAACTTTAAAATCAAGATAAAACAAATTTAAGATACCCACGTAAAACCATCAACTTTCTCATTCTCTTCACATGACCATCAAGTAAACACACATTTCACAATTCCTCAAGAGTCGTTCAAATCACATAATTCATCAAGTGTCTATCAATTTCAAAGTTTCTCATTTCTCACGTTAGACTTCCCACTGAACTTGGGTGGGTTGTGCCTCATGAACTCGGTCAGTCCCATCAGCTCCTGAGGCTGACCGACGTTGGGAGCTGTTGCAGCCGATCTGGCGATCTCCTAATGCTGCAGTGTAGCTTGGTGATTCTGAGACATCGTCGTATTCTGCTGTTGGATGGCACTCGCCATCATCTCAATGGCCCTGGCGATCTGGCCCATTTCGGCAGAAGGTTGTGGGGGGGGGGGGTAGGCTGTCTAGGAGCCATTCTTCTCTGTAGAAGATTAGGAAACTATTGGGTTCTATATCCCCCCCACAACTATAAGAATGAGATCGATAAGAAATTGATTCATTCAGAAGGTAACATCTAGACCTTACAAAGGTCAACATCTCAAAGTCATTTAGAATTTGAGTTTATCAACAGAATCATGATACTTATAACCTCAAGCAAAACACCAGAACAGCTGCTGGTATACAACCATCAATCCAAACAACCACTTTCAATCAATACAAAAACACTCAATAAACTGAAATAAAACACACCAGAATTCAATATATGCTAAACGTCAAACCTTCAGAATTTAAGATTGAGAATCATCTTGATCCAGTTATGAGTGTGCACCCTCACTACTTTATCAAGATCCTCTCATTCTTAATACTAAAATTTTCAGTTAGGGCATATATTCACTAAAGCACACACAAAATTTCAATACAAAAACGTTTGAAAACCTTTCACTATAGTTGTTATTTAAAACTCAAATAGATTTTATGAGCAGAAGAAACACAATGGATCCACAGTCCTCAGGTCATCCTAAGGACGAACTGCTCTGATACCATTAATGTAACATCCCGCCAAATTCCTTTTCATATTTATGTAATAAAATAAAGGTAAAACAATAATATTGAAGTGAACATGTGTATATATATGTAATGAAGTTTCTCCTCACCGGGAGTTTAATACATAATCAGTCAGTTTTCCAAAAACTTAAACAAAATACAGTAAAATAGAAAGACAGGCGATCTCCTAACAGCAAAAGGCGATCTCCTATCAGAAAACGGCGATCCTATCAGAAAACCGAAAAAGGGTGATCGCCTAACAGAAATAGAAACAGGCGATCTCCTTCCGGCGACCACTCACTGAGGAGCTCTACTTCCTGCAACATCATCTGCTCCCGTGTAAATTATACACGATCATCACAGGTTTAAGAAAAAGCCAAACACCACACCAAAAACACAGGGTAAGCTAGATATTTGAAAGAGAGTTTAGATATGAAACTTTAAAATCAAGATAAAACAAATTTAAGATACCCACGTAAAACATCAACTTTCTCATTCTCTTCACATGACCATCAAGTAAACACACATTTCACAATTCCTCAAGAGTCGTTCAAATCACATAATTCATCAAGTGTCTATCAATTTCAAAGTTTCTCATTTCTCACGTCAGACTTCCACTGACTCATCACACAAGACACTTGACACTACTTCCGGAAGACTCATGCATTGACTAGACTCAGAGATTTGCACCTGTCATACTGCCCCACTGTGAAATCACACACATTCACAGGGTTGCTGTGAAATCACACACATTCACAAGCGTATAAATGAATCTCAATATCATCACTATCCTAGCATGACAGGGTTAATCCATACAACGGGTCAAGCTCGTTCTCTTTCAAACAACTCACCCATACGTATGAACCTCCTTCGACTCTCAACGCCTGAATAACTTCATCTATATGATTCCATTATATCAGGAGAGTCAGGATATCTCATAATAAACGAATCACCGGTCAATGCACATCCTACACGATCTTACACGGTATTTCCTTTCCTGAAAATACTATGCCTTGATCCCACATTCACAATATTCAACACATCATACAACATTTAATGAACAATTCCAATCACAACAACAATCATCCCCTGGTTCAGATTTTCGAATATCACATTTAAATCTCAAACAGTTTTCAAACAACACCAAAAACAGGGGAGTTCGAAAAACAACGCCAAAACCGGCGATCTCGTCCAAAAACAGGGGATTATGCAATAACAGTTGAAAACCGGCGACCACGTCGCCCCATCATCTCAATCATTTACTATAAGGTTTTTCGTTGGAAAAAGGCTAGCTTCCCTTACCTGGACTTGCGCAAAACACCAAGAGTTCCAAAATCCACCGAGCTTAAAGGTGCCTTAGCTCTGTTTTAGCGTCCGGTCTGGAGAACTTGCAGAGAACCTCCCAGGTGCTCTAATGGTAGTCGTCGCTCGTCGTACTGGTGCTTGAGGGTGCCCGAATCGCAGCGCGAAGGAGAGAAAAGAGAAAGATGAAGGTGAACCCACTCTGTCACTCTTGAACCACAGCAACGTCCTCTGCCCTCAGAAGTGAGTTTTTGAATCTAAACCAACTTGTCCACAAAAGCCGCTGCCACCACCCACTCTGCAGGAAGCTTGCGTGCACGCTTCCCTGAACAGTACGACCACGCGTGACTCTGCGCATGCCAACTCTCTGATGTCACTATTCTGAACCACCCTTTTTGTCTATGTGTCGCGCGTGCAGGACATTTCATGCTGGGGGCCGGGGTCCCACCTTATCTGTGTGAAAATCGACACCACACGATAATCTTCCACCGATGACCGCTCGCGTGATGACCATCCACCGATGTCTCATCCTGGCAGACGACCGATGTCTCATCCTGGAGGACCACCGATGTCTCACCCTGGCTGACAACTGATGTCTCACCCTGGAGGACCACCGATGTCTCACCCTGGCAGACCACCGATGTGTCTCCCATCCTGGTTGATGACCGATGTTCCTCTCATCCTGTTGGCGATCTCTTATCGCCCTTGTGTGTGACGAGAACACATCGCCTTACTCTGCTCTGCTCACCGATGTCACATCGTCACACCTTGCTGAAGGTTCTTCATCCCACTATGTTACGTCTAAGGTATCACCTCCACATGGCTTGGTGACGTCGGTAGCTTCACCTTTCCAAGAATAGACCAGCAATACTCCTCGTGCGCCCATGCATGCAACACTAAGGATGATTTCTTATGCTCAAGCATAGAGCTTCGCACGCCCAGCGTATCTAAGGCTTAACCCACACCTTGATACGCGTGGTTTTTGGAACCCACTATGGTTAATCCAGAACCTTGACCACATACTAAGTGCACATTCAGCGATCATGTACACCATAGGCGATTATGTGCCAGAGAGGTCGGAGATCGCCTTCGTCTTCACTAACGGCGATCTCGTAGAAGACTTCTTAGCTACACTTTTCTTCCTTTACTCTTCTTGATCCACATGTCTTCCTCGAGCACATCCACGTGATTACCTCACGATAAAGTCATCGCACCTGACTACTTGGTTAATACAATGGTCAGCCAACCGACCTCTACCAGCTGACCCCAGACCTTGGGCGACGTCCGAGGTCCGACTACTACGAAACTTCATTTACCAGCTCTTTGTATTTTAAATAATAACATCTTTTGAAATTATTTAAATATAACACTTTCATTCCAATTAAAGTTTCTAGGTCCTTACACAATGAATAAAAATAAACAAGACACTTAAGGGGTGTCTTAACCCTTTTACAAAGAAAATCAAGTCAATCTACATTAGCCAATAACAAAGGCCAAAGTGCAGATTTTTCACCTAAGATGCAAATAAAACACCTCACCAACAAATTACCCAAAAACATATTCTATCTAATATGCAGTACCCAGCCACAAATATGCATCATTTATTGTGCAACAATAGCAGCGACACCTACCAAGGTTTGAAGATTTCACATGCCAAAATCAATCGTGCCAAAATTAATCAGTCTTGGAAGCTATAACCTGTCCCTGCTGAAGCAAATCTACATTCACACATTACTATGGCTTTTCCAATTCCTTTGCACCCCATGCAGTCCACACTTCATGCCACTTCCTATAATTCTAATCTTAAAATGAACCTCTAGCAGTAAAGGGGTCCTTTTCTACATTGACTAAGAATGTTCATCCCTTGAGCTTCTACCTTTGCACTCCTTCACACCTTAATCTCTTTTATAAACTTCTAACTAATAGCGCTGCCAAGCCAAGTTTATTATCATTTTGTTCCTTAAGTACCTTCAAACTGCTGCTCTTATTGATACAAGGCATCACTATAAACTACATCATAGTTCTGCAACACCAACATTATGCAACACCAGAATTATGCAGCAACAAAATAGATTATGAATTGCTTTGTGGGTTAGAGTTGTTGTCCTCATAAGAGTCCGGTTAAGTCCAGATTGATATACCTACTTAGAATGATTTGGTCCCATCTCTGAGGTTCTACAAGCTACACCAAATTCTCCCACTAGATGTTGTCTTCACTTTAGCTATTCAATTCCTGTTGCTCTAGATTCATAGAGCGCAACCTTTAGTGCTGCCAGGTGCTTAAACTTACCGACATCAGCATTCTTCACACCGAACAAGATCAACTATCCCCTAACTACACAACACCAAACTTATCCTTAACTATAGCTGATGATGCACCAGAGTGATTAGATTGCATAAGAGCTCTTTCACTACCTTTTCTACATCAAACCACCAGATGCTTAAGAGCACCTATGCAAAAGAAGAGATTAATAGATGTTGAGCCAAACTGTTTATTATTCTAAACTAGTTACAAATACATTATTTTTTCCAGTCCCCATCCATTCATTCTACCTTATATTTGTTGCCTCCATAACACCTCTGCACCAGATTTTGTTTCCATTTAAGCAAGGTTAAATTCTGCTAAGAAATCTTGTCAAAATAAAACTAACTCTTCACACCTAATCCATTCCTATTTCCAAAAACATAACGGCTTGGCTTCCATTAGACCTCATACCTTCCTTTGCTTCTAACTGGCTTTTCAACATCATAACATCTCCTTCTAACGAACGCCTAAGCCCAACACTGAGGAACTGCACCATCACGCCAAAAGACCTACCTCCCCTCTCTATGAACCTCCCAAACATACTAAGGCTTCCCTTCTAGCTTAAAACATAGTGTGGTACCTAAAAAACCAGAAAAAACTAAAAAACAAAACCAACAGCAGCACCAAAACAGTGGTAGTCACTACCAAAAAATGAAGTACTCTTTTCGTGGTTAAGAGCATGATTGGCACTAGCTAGCAATTACATCCCAGGCAAAGACAATCAACACTATTTTAGTAGTCCTAATATGAAAAATATGCCTAGTAAAAACCCTAAAAAAACAGAATTCACAACCATCCAAAATACGCACATTGATTCATAAATGTAAGACTGAAACTAAGTATGCAAATAGGTAAAGAGGCAGAAGAAAATATTGGGTAAAAACCCAAAAAGCAAGTCAAAGAAATCACCAACCTTTAGGGTTTCACCGCAAACGACAAACACTCTGCCTCCTCACCATGAAGAACTTCGTTTGGCTCCAGTGGTCACCGATTTCACTGAAACCCTCTACCTCCTCACCGTGAAGAACTTCGTTTGCCCTAAGGTTTCCAATGCACACCAGCCAAGTCCAGAATTTGTGAAGAAGAATGCGCACAGAAAGAAGAAGAAAGAGATGAAATTTGAGCAGAACAAGGCGCTGGAATTTGGGAAGAAGAAGGCACTCAGGGTTGGAGTGTGAGAGCAGAGCGTGGGAGAAGTTCGTTTTCACAAGAGAGGGAAATAAACGTGAATAATGCGTTTTCACGAGAGAGGGAAATAAGAGTTTCGCAAACTCTAATTTTATTTAAATTTTGTTTTAAACCAATTGCCCACACGTGAATAAACGTGGTTTAAAGGGGTTAACGGTTTTATAACCATGGCCTAAAATATTAACTTTTTTTGCCTGTGGTTTTTTTATAACTTTTAAGCCACATTTGTAAAACCGTGGTCTCTACTATGTTTAGGCCACACTTTTGTACATGTGGTCTATTTTAGCGTTGCCTAAAGTAAAAAATGCTGTAGTGAAATCAGTTTTAAATCAATTAAAAAAGAATGAACAAACTTAACAGAATTCAGTTAAGGATTTTCAAAAATCAACTAATTGAAAACACAAAACAATCAGTTGAATTGGCTTGACAGCAAGGTCAACCAATTTCAAGCTTTTTCAAATTCTTTTCAAAAACACTAAGTGTAAAACAACCGGTTGAATTGACAAATCAACTGGTTGATTTTCCACTTTCTTTAGAAAACACCCTTTTTCAAAAGAACTTGATCCAAACAACTTTGGATCATAACTATGAGTGGATTAACAAATTCAAACTACCCAGAACCCGAACACACAAGTAGCAGCAGAGTCTTTAAGCAATCCACTTAGATTTAGAGACATCAAAGCCTATGTTCAACAATCTCCCCCTATTTGATGAAGACAAATCTCTGGTTTACTTGTGTTGTCCTGTTTGAATTTGAAAGCACCTGCAAAACAGAAATTATGCATGTACCAGATAGCAAAAATACCCAAGTTTAACCAGCACCATTGAACCAATTTTCCGCATATGACCAGTGTGAATACCAGTGAAAAGAGATGTAGAATCAGAGCAAGGCACAACAACAATTAAACCAAATATAAACCAGATATGCAACAACAGTTCAACATATTACAAACCAGATAATTATCCCCGTATTTGTCTTCACAAGTAGAGTAGAAGAAGGGAAAACAAAAGAATTAAAAAAAATGTTCATCAAGCTTATGGAAAATAAACATTTAAAGCTTATGGAGATCATTCATCCTCCTTGCCATATTGAAGCTCAAAACAGTTGAGTCTGGACAACCTCAATCTGTTCATCCAGATTCTGAAACCTTCCAACATAGAACTCATGATGGCTTCTTTGTTCATCTGAAAAGTTGTCCATCATGCTTAACATCAATCTTTCAAATGGTGACATTGATGTGATGCGTCCATTCATGTTTCCAGCACTAGGACCAACATCATAAGCACCATCATGGCCAGCATTGTCTTGCCCAGCTTGGTATGCATCATCCCTATCATCTCCAGCAACAACATCTGCAACAGGTTCACCATCATCCTTAGCATGAATACCACTTAAAGAACCAACTTGGTCACCATCTTTGGGTTCTCACCTTACATTGCTAAAATAAATATCATAAACAAACTGTAATCTTAAAATGTGCCAATCTAAAATCAACTCACATCATATGGCATTCAGAGCATGGTTATTTTGTGCTTATTTGCTTTGAGTTGATTTTGACCATTTATTTTCTAGCACATTTAAATTCTTGCTTTTGCCTTCAAGAAATTTCAATTCCGTCTTTATATTCTTGTCATCTACAATTCTGCAATTTTATTCATTAAGCACTTTAAATTCTGCTTTTGAATTTTATTTTGGTGTCAATTTTTTTTTCCTTACATCTTTTGCTTGAGTCTTATGTTCTTAGTGCTGTAGGAGTCTTAATTCCTTTCTACTTGTTTTGATTTTAATTGTGAAGATCTAAACACAAATTAGAAGTTGTTTTAGTAGTGGTTGATTTAATTCCAAACATAGAATACAAGTGTTCATATGATTTAAATCCAAACCCAACATCTTTTTCGGAAAAGTGAAAAGTGGAATGACAACAAAATATGCATGCAAAAAGGATATGGAACTTTTGAATCCATAAAAACAAAGACAAAAGAGTTTGAGAAGCATTCACTTTTCAAATTTCTAAAGAGGATTCTAAGTATATGGCAAATTGTGTTCATTCTTGTGGAGTTTAATCCTTCTTGCTTTCACAATTTCTAAGAACATTCAAACCTTCATAATTAAAGTTTAAGTAAGTTTCTTTGAGTCTTTTTAAGTGCTTTTCTTCTTTGTCTTCTCAAAGTTTTGTCATTATCTTAATTCCAATTTGGTTTAACTTTCTTTCTTTAAGCTTTTCTTACTTGTCTTTCAAATTTTCTTTAGTTTTGTTGTGGGGATCTTTAGTGAGCAAGTCTAAGAGCTTTGTCATCTTTCACTTGAAGTTCTTACTACCAAGTGTAGACCTTTGTGTTTAGAATGCAAATCTTTCTTGAGTGTTTTACATTTCTTCCCTCCTTTATTAAATAGTCGAGTGATACAAGTGAGGAGTAGATAAAATTGTTATTTTTCACTAATTGTTTGTTTCCTTTTTGTGCAAATTATGGCTCATTTTTCTTCAGGAGAATCTTCAAAGCCACAATCTCCTCAAAAGGCTTTTCTTTTGGGAGAGCTTGAGAAAACCAAGAGGACTTTTGCCCAAAAGGAAGAGGAGATGAGGCAATTAGTGGAAAGGTTGCAAAGACTAGAAGCGGCTCAAGAGAGACAACCTAGAGGAAGAAGATGGGAACCAAGAAGAGCCTCTAGAAGCTACACACACTATGGGAGTCAAGAAGAAGGCCAAGATTGGAGAGTGCATAACCTTGAAGAAAGGCGTCATCAACACCCACCATCAAAGCCTTCCTTCCCTTTTATTAAATTTCCTAGTTTTAATGGGGAAAGTGATCCCAATGTGTATTTAGGATGGGAAGCTAAAGTACAATTTTTTTTTTAATGTGTATGAGGTCCAAGAGGACCAAAGGTTAAGTTAGCTTCCCTATAATTTTTAGATTATGCCATGGAGTGGTGGCATCAATTGTAATGGACATTGGTTTGAACAAGAGGTCAGTCGTAGTCTCGTAGAATGATTTAAAGGAATGAATGCGTGTGTGATTTGTTCCTCCTCATTATAGGAAGGAACTCTTGTTGAAACTCCAACGGCTTCAACAAAGACCTAGGAGTGTAGATGAATATTACAAATACTTAGAAACTACTTTGACCAAAATTGATATGCATGATAGTGAGGAGTCAAAGATAGCTAGGTTTGTGAGTGGTTTAAGGAGATAAATTCAAGATATTGTAGAATTATATGAGTACTCTTCTTTGTAAAAATTGGTTCACCTAGCCATCAAGGTAGAATCAAAACTTTTGAAGAAAACCAATTTCAAAAATACTCATAATGATGGCTTCTACCAATTTTCATGGAAGGATAAAAAAAAAATTCTACAAAAACTTTTCCTTCCAATTTTTCAAAAGAAACCACTTCTAACCATAGAGTTTCTAAACCTTCCACCTCTACCCCTAAGTCACCCACCAAAACCTCAAACACAAAATGCTTTAAATGTTTAGGTTTTGGGCACATAGCTTCAAATTGTCCATCCAAGGTAACCATGATGGTAAAAGGGGGGGTTGTTGTGAGTGACCATAGTTCCCAATCTTCAAGGTCTAGTTTCCCTACCTCTTCCAAAAGCCAAAGTGAGGATGAGTATGAGTTGCCTTGTGAAGGTGATTTGTTAGTAGTAAGGCGCATGCTTGGACAAATTCAAAAACCTTTTGATAAAAGTCAAAGGGAAATATTTTTCATACAAGGTGACTTATTAATAACAAATTATGTTCATTAATTGTAGATGGGGGTAGTTGCACCAATGTGGGAAGTACAAGAGTGCTGGAAAAAATTGGATTACCCATTATCTCTCATGCAAAGCCTTACAAGCTCCAATGAGTTAGTGAAGAGGGAGAAATAATTGTTAACAAACAAGTCCTCATAGCCATCTAAATTGGAAAATATAAAGATGAGGTCTTATGTGATGTTGTGCCAATGGAAGCCACCCACATTCTATTAGGTAGGCCATGGCAATTTGATAGAAAAAATTAACATGATGGCCTTACTAATAAAATATCTTTTACCTTCCAAGGGCATAAGATCATTTTGAAACCTCTATCTCCAAAAGAGGTAAATAAAGATAAAATAAAACTGAAAACAAAAAGAGAAAATGAAAAAGATAAAGAAAGAAAAGATAAATCGGGTAACAATACCTCACCTTACATTGCAAAAACAATCATGTTGACCCGTACAGGAATGTAAAATGAACCTCCAAGGTGTTCTTCTTCCTTATCTTTTTCATTATTTGGTAATTCTAAATACTTGACATCTTGGATAAAGAAGTTTAGGGATGAAATTGAAACACCTCATAAAGGTTCTCACCTTCTAAGAGGATGTTTATCAAAACACCATCTCATCCCCAAATATTCTTTCTAGACATGGCTTGTATCTAGAACTTATCCATATGAACTCCCAAAGCTTAATGAATATAAGTTTACTTCACATTTCACACCTTGAAATATCTTATATGTGAACAAACTATGTTAGTGTAGGAGTTCTAAATTTGAGGTCGAATTCTCTCCAACTTGGGGACATGATACAAACCAAGTAGCCAAGAGGATGACCAAGGACTCAAGAGACAAATCACACTATGAGTAGTCATCTCAGCAATCAAGTCAAGGCCCTACCAAATATCAAACAGACCTCACCAAAAGAAGAATTGGGCATAGACTAAAACATCAATTGTTCTTTCTTCTGGTCTTCTTAAAAGATAAAAACATGTTTGTAAATAATTTGGGCTCACTTTAGGGGTCCAAATAGAAAAATAGGCTAGAGTAGGTTCACATAGCATAAAAAGGAGTGTACTTAGCAAAATAGGCTTGCACCAAGCCTATTTTTTCAAGACAAGGCACCTAGAACTAGGGTTTTTAACCTAGCCACTAGAAGTTATGCCTAAGGGACATTTTTTACCATGGTCAACACCCTAGGCTGCCCCTCTCCCTTTCACTTTCTACCTTTCACTCATCTTGCTCTCCAAGTGACTCCTTCCTATATAAAGGGTGCCTTCCTCCATGTATTTTGACATAGAATTTGAATAGTAAAGAAACTCTGCAGGAGTGATTTGTGAGACTTGTGAGCTCATGTTGTGATGTGAGTTGATTTTAGATTCATTAATTTGGTGACACTTTCTTAGAATTAGGATCAAGATTCTTAAGAAATTTAGGTGAGAAATCTAAGGAAAATTCCCACTGGACATTAACTTAAGAAATGTTAAGTAGATGTGAAGGTTCATTTCCAAAGATCAAAGGAAAAAACACAATTAATGGTGATGAATGAATGAAGAACAAGGTGCGGAACTCAAAATAGAATAGGTGCAAAATTTAAACGCAAAAACATAATGGAATCAAGAATCATCAAACAAAGCAAGACAACCGATTGGAATCCCTCATCTTGAAGTCCCTCTGCTTCGAGTGGCGTGACTTCTTTTTTCTTCACCACAAGCTCTCTTCATCTCTTCCCTTTTTTTAGTTTCCTTTTACGCCTTCCATTCCCCTTCATGTATGTTCATTCATATTGTCTTTAAATTGTTGGTTCCCTTTGTCTTGTTATCTTAATTTCTGTCCCTTTTTGCATCATCCACACCATATACTTGTGTTTTTCTCTTTGCCCTTTTGAAGTGAACCTTCACACTTACTTAACCACTTGGTTAAGTTTGTGTCCAGTGGGGATCTTCTTTGGGTTCTCACCTTACATTGCTAAAATAAAAAATTATAAACAAAGTTTAATCTTAAGAAAATCTTTAACGGAATTTGCACCCAGAGTCTTAGGAATTAGAGAAACCACATTACTGTTTATTCCAGGAAGAATCCAGTTTTGTTTAAAAAATAGTTGAACAACTTTACAAACATCTATCCCAATAATCTCCCAACAAGAATGATAAAAAACACTACCAAAATTGTCCGGACTAGGAGCACTATTATCATTAAGATTAAAACCAACATTTTTTATTTACAAATAATTTGGGCATTTAGTCAACACAATATTCTCCTCAGAAGGAACCATTTCGGGGATATAGGAACCAATAAACTCCTTCGTACTACCATTATTCGGATCATTAGAATTAGATTCAGCATAAAGATTTCTATAAAAATCCAAAATATTATCCTCAATAAGTTTAGAATCCTCAATAACACCATTATCAGTCCTCTTAATTTGTATCTTATATAATACACTTATCATAATCATGACACAAATGAATTATAGACTTGAAAGATGTTATTTACATATTAGGATTGAGGATGAGAATATGATGCATAAAGATAAGACTTATCATTACTCTCACGTATGAAAAAGTTGTCCCATTATATGTTCAGTTGTCTAATGGCTATCCATAAAAAATATTAAGGGTGACAATGTGGGTTGTCCAGTCCCGCATAGGCCTATCCCACGTTTAGCCTGCAAAATGCGAGTCAGGTTGGCCCGCCCGCACAAGGAGTGCGGACTCATTTTACTTGCACGTCCCACGTAAGAACTAGCTCGCGGGACCAACCCGTATAAGGAAAATATTTTTTTAAAATTAAAATTTAATTATAAAAAAAATATTTATGTTGCTCAAAAATTAAGATTTCATCCTTGTTTTAATTCATTCAATCAAGATAAAAAAATATAAAGGCATTCAAGTAGAGGGTTGTTAGAAGACCTAATTAAAAATAATTAAAGTTTTGTTTTGCATATATTTTGCTTCTCCTATATTTATGTAAATGTATGAGAGTATCTTATCAAAGTTTTGCAACAAAATATTTTAATTAAATATCTTCTTTATATTATTTTTTTATGAACAAATTTTAAATGTAAAACTTTACTTAAAACTAAATTCACTCTTATTTTAATATTAACTTCTTTAGATGATTAAAAACAAAACATACTTTTTTTTGGTACGTTAAATTTAATTGTTTAAAAAAAAATTAAATAAAGGTTACACTGCAATAATAATGTGTGAGCGAGATATGGTTTTTTTGTTAAAAAATAAAATAATTTTTTTTTATTTATGTGGGTCAGCGGGCCAACCCGTCCTGTCCCATTGTTGCCCCCCGCAGGCTGCGGGTTATGTGGGATGGTCTTAAACGGGTTAGTGGACTAGATTAGTGACCTTGCCCCATGCTTTTTAATAGTGGGTCGTAGGTCGTCCTATATGACCCGTCCCGCATTGTCACTCCATAATAATATTTGTAGATTTTATTATATCTGTGGATACTAATAACTATTGTAGATATTTTATTTTCCTTAATTTTAAATAAAATTATTTAAGAAAATAAACTTAATTAAAATCTAATTTTAAAATGTAATTTAAATAAAATTACATAGTGAAATATTAGCGTAAATAAATTTAAATTTTCTTAAAAATAAATTTAAATATATTGTACTACAAAATATAAGTTTTAAAATAGTAATCCTTTAATAAATAAAACTTCAATTTTTTTCTATAAAATTAAATTTTAAATAATTTTTCAATTATTAATATTTCTATAAATAAATTTATATTGATTTTTTTAGTTCTATTGGGAACATCTATTTAACATTTATTAAAATTGTTATTGACCTTTAGTAAGGATACTTTCCAAGAAAAAGCAGTATGAGGCCTTGCTTTGTGAATTTGGAGGTGAAGAATGAAAATCGTGTGGGACCACTTCTCATTCTCCTTTTGAGGTTGTCTATGGGTTTAATCCCTTAACACCTCTTGATCTTCTTCCTATTCCCCTTCTTGAGGATGTTTTGTGCAAAGATGGTGATGAAAAGGCTTCTTTTGTGAAAACTTTGCATAAAGACATCAAGAAGAGAATTGAGAAGAAGGTTGGCAAGTATGCGGAACTTGCCAACCAAAGGAGAAAAGCATTGGTCTTTGATGAAGGTGATTGGGTTTGGCTTCATTTGAGGAAGGATCGTTTTCCTACTCAAAGGAAGTCCAAACTTATGCCTCGCGGAGATGGACCTTTCCAAATCCTCAAGAGGATTAATGACAATGCTTATGAGTTAGATATGCCTGATACATTCTTAGGTAGTCATACTTTTAATGTCAGCGATCTAACTCCTTTTTCTGTAGGTCTCCAGAATTCGTGGTCGAATTCTCTCCAACTCGGGGAGTATGATGGAGATCAAGCTCAAGAGGACATGGAGGCCAAACATCATGAAGAAGAAGAGGTTGAGGACGTTCATGGAGATCAAAGTCAACCTCAAAGGATCACAAGAAGCATGTTCAAAATATTAGGAGCTAGGGGACGTTTATTTTCCCTTTTTGCAATTTCATTATGTGAAGGTGCTTAGAGGAAAACATGAGAAACCTCTTGTGTGAAAGCATCTTTAGGTTTTTTTTAGTTAGGAGCATTAGGAGGGGGGTGCGTGAGTAAATAGGTGTAGAAGTTAAAATAGGAGGTGCCAAAGTGAGAAAAGAAATCACACCTTCCTCATGTCTTGTTAGGCGCCATTTTTCATTTGAATTTGGGGGGAATTTTGGTTTCTTTTAGCTTGCATTTCAGCACTTAAAAAATATAAATAGAGGTGCTGCCCCTTGTATATGCAGATTTGAAATTATTAGTAAGAAAACTCTACTCATTTTTTGAGAGCATTTGTGAGCACTTGTGTGTCTCTTCTTCCTTGCTTCATCTTGAGAGCTCTTGGAACTCAAGTGGCAGCATCACACTCTTATCTTGAAGCAATCCAACCTTCAAGTGGCGAGATCATCTCCAAGTCTCATCTTCATAAGTCTTCTAATCCATTCTCCATTCCATTTCCTATTTTGTTCTTATCTTGCATTTCTATTCGGTGTTTTTTGTTCCTATTTCAAATCTGTCCAGCATTTTTCATTTTCCAGCACCTATGTTCTGTTTCTTTTCCTTTTTCTTGTATTTCAATCGGTTCAATTTGACAATAGATGGAACGTCTAATTGAGATTGTGTTTTGGCATTAGTTTTGGTGAGTTCTTGTCTTAGAACATTGATCCAATTCTAAGAGAAAGTGCCTCTCATATGACCAACTCAAGATGTCTCCTAAGAATGTCAAGAACTTTTCATATTATGTTCTTGAATTCACATCAATAAATCTGTATTTGGAATATTGTTCTATCTATTTTTATGTTTATACAAAATATTTAGACTAATGAAACATAAATATATATACGCATCATATTTAATTTTTTAAAGTGAATATTATATATCTATATATATATACATATATATATAACTTTTTTTCTTCATTTTTTATTTAAAATTTATGTAAATGTTATTTTTATAATTTGAATTTAGAGAAAATAAAATATATGTTTTTATATTTGTACTGGACTAGAGCTCATAGCGCTCAGAGATCGTCGGTCAGACCTCGGCATTTTCCTCAACCAGGTCAGCTCGGCACATGGTCCCACTTGTATGTCATGTGACTGGGCTCCAAGTATGTGTATATATTAACCTTCATTCATGTGCATAATATAATCCTTCACGCATGATATTAATTACTAAAGTAAAGAAACGTAATAAGCTTAGGGGTGTGCTTAGTGTGTCTAGGTCTATGATAAGTAAAGTGTTGATTACAAGGCCCAAGCCCAATAACGCTAGGGCAACCCAAGCTAAGCTACATGCATGGCACGTAATAGCATATGAATGGGAGTGTATTAGTGGGAGCACATTTGTATGTGAATGAATGTACAATTATTGTATTGGGCGGGTCCTTGCGTCAAGGTTGCAACGCTGGCCTAATTATTTTAATGGGCCCGAAACACCTAACAAACCTGCTATGTGCTAATGACCAGTGACATGCACTTAAAGATAAATGTATATATATGGTTGCTTATGTGTTTGTTATGATTACGTATAGATATGTTTGTTGTTATCATGTTAGGTATTTTCTGTTGTTTGGCTGTTAACCCTAAAAAGATAGGGATGTGCATGTATAACAGAAAGATAAGTCTACAATTTTGCTCCTGAAGATTATTGGTGCCTGTGTCAGGTGGTTTTATGTTAGAGATATAAGATAATGTGCTTATTTTCAATTAATATTTGTTTATCTCAAGTATAGTTGGTGCATGACATGCTATAAAAGGGGCTGAATGTCCCAGGTGAGGGTACGCAATTCTGAATATGTTTTTTGAATACTGAAACTACTTTTGTTTCTTATTCTTCTTAAAAGCTCTTACTGACTTGTTCGTCGGAGTCTGACCGGCCGTAAGGGCGCTCTCTATTTCATAGGAAGAACATCCAAACAACCAAGGAAGGCACAGTTTCCAACAGAGGTAGGCGGAGCTAGATTGATGTGAGTTGAATTCATCTTTGTTTAATTGGTAACACTGTATTAAGAATTGAATCAAGATTCTTAGAGCAATTATGGAGAGTCACCTAGAGAAAATCCCCATTGGACATTAACTTAGCAAGTGTTAAGTAGATGTGAAGGTTCATTTCTAAAGGTCCAAGAGAAAAACACATGTTTAAGTGATTTTTATGATGAACAATGGGTAAAACCGTATCGGTAATATCAAGAACAGCAACCAAAGTGCAGTAACAATACAGAAACAGTACAAAGAAACAAGAATTAAAACAAGAACATAACAAGGATTGAAACTAGTAATAGAAACACAACAAGAACACAACCTACTATTGGAAATTCAAGAAAACAACATGAACAACAATACCCATGGAAGCCGAACCAAAAATAGGTTGCTATAACAAGTTTGAACCGATTAAAATGGAAGAAGAACACAACAAATGATAGAGGACATCACAAGGAAGAGAATGAACCGATTAGAATTGAAAACAAACAAGTAGAATAAAAATGGGTATTTTTAGAAGATGAATATAAATGACTTATGTGGTTGTAGTCTTTTTGGAGATGTGCTCACGCCACTTGGAGGGTGGTTCTTCTAAGATGAGTGGGAGGTGCCACCACTTGAGAGTCTCCAAAGCTCACAAGGCATGGAAGGAGGAGGAAGAGACAAAAGCTCACAACTCTCTCTCACAACAACTCAAGATAGTTTCTTTACTTCTAAATTTCAACTTGTATTATTATGAACCAAAGCCCCCTATTTATAGCAAGGGTGACCGGTTTGGATTACAAGGAAAGGAGTTGGAAAAGACACTTCTAGTTCCTTCTATCTAGTGCCTAAAACTAGAAGGAGTTGAAAGAGTCATTTTCCACTTTTTTTACAAAAATCATCCAAACAATGCCTTACATTTAGAGGTTTCTTTGGTTTCCCTCTTTGGCATATTCCTAAGGCTAATTCTATATTTATTTACAAATATTTACAAATGTTTATACATGGGTAATTACAAAAAGAGAAAACAATTGATGTTCTTTACCCAAATCTCTAGCCTTGCTCCTTGTGATCCTTTGAGGTATGAAGGATTTTGAGCTATCTTGTCCTTGAGGTTCTTGGCTTTTCTCCTCACTTTCCTCTTCTATTTGATCTCCATCATGCTCCCGAGGATGGAGAGAATTCGTCCATGAATTTTGAAGACCTGTAGAAAAGGGAGTTAGATCACTGATATTAAAAGTATGACTACTAAGAAAAGTATTAGGCATATCTAACTCATAGGCATTATCATTAATCCTCTTGATGACCTGAAAAGGACCATCTCTACGAGGCATAAGCTTTGACTTTCTTTGAGTTGGGAATCTATCCTTTCTCAAATGAAGCCAAACCCAATCGCCAGGTTCAAAGATCAATGCCTTTCTCCTTTTGTTGGCATTTTCAGCATATTTGCCAACCTTCTTCTCAATTTTTAGCTTGATGGGATTATGCAAGTCTTTTATAAAAGAAGCTTTTTCAAATCCATCCTTGCATAAGACATCATCAAGTACCGGAATTGGAAGAAGATCTAGAGGTGTCAAAGGATTAAAACCATAAACTACCTCAAAAGGAGAATAGGATGTGGTAGAATTGACTACTCTATTATAAGAAAATTCAATGTGAGGTAGTAAATTCTCCCATACCCTAGGATTTCTAGAAATAAAGCATCTAAGCATTTGTCCCAAAGTTCTATTAACCACCTCGGTTTGACCATCAGTTTGGGGGTGGCAAGTAGTAGAAAATAAGAGTTTAGTGTCAAGTTTGCTCCATAAGGTCCTCCAAAAGTGGCTTAAGAACTTAGAATCTCTATCAGAAACAATGCTTCTAGGAATCCCATGCAATCTAACAATTTCTTTAAATAATAGATTGACAATATAACAAGCATCATCAACTTTGTGGCACGGTATAAAATGAGCCATTTTAGAAAATCCATCCACAACCACAAAGATGGAATCCATTCCTTTTGATGTTTTGGGAAGACCTAAGATAAAATCCATGGAAATATCTACCTAAGGCATTGTAGGAATTCGAAGAGGGGTATACAAGCCATGGGGTTGCACCTTAGACTTAGCCTTTCTACATGCTAGACACTTATCACAAAAGCTACGTACGGATTTTCACATGTGTGGCCAAAAGAAATGCTCATGCAATGTATCTAAAGTTTTGGCTACCCCAAAATGTCCCATTAAGCCTCCCTCATGTGCTTCCCTAACAAGAGATTGTCTAATAGACCCGTGTGAAACACAAAGTCGTTTGCCTTTAAAAAGGAATCCATCTTGTATGAAAAAATCTTTGTGACCACCTTTAGAACACTCTTGATAGATGCTAGAAAAATCAAGGTCATCATGATAAAGATCCTTTATGTGATCAAACCCAAGAAATTGAAGATCTAAAAGATTTAACAAGGTATATCTTCTTGAAAGTGCATTGGCTACAACATTTATTTTACCTTGTTTGTGTTTGATCACATAAGGAAATTGTTCAATGAATTCCACCCATTTAGCATGCCTCTTGTTGAGCTTGCTTTGGCCTTTCAAATATTTAAGAGATTCATGATCACTATGTATCACAAACTCTTTAGGAAAAAGATAGTGTTGCCAATTGTGCAAAGCTCTAACAAGTGCATATAACTCTTTATCATAAGTGGAATAGTTGAGATGACTTCCTTTCAATTTCTCACTAAAATAAGCTATAGAGTGGCCCTCTTGAAGGAGAACAGCCCCAATGCCTATATTTGAAGCATCACATTCAATCTCAAATGTTTTAGAAAAGTTAGGAAGGGCTAAGATGGGAGCTTTAGTCAATTTTTCTTTCACAGTATCAAAAGCTTTTTGTTGCTCTTCTCCCTACTTAAAAACCACATCCTTCTTTACTATAGCATTGAGTGGTGCGGCAATTGTACTAAAGTCTTTCACAAACCTTCTATAGAAAGAAGCAAGTCCATGAAAGCTTCGTACCTCATTCACATTGGTGGGTGTAGGCCAATGTTGAATTGCTACAACCTTAGATTGATCAACATGCACCCATTTATAACTTACAACAAACCCTAGGAATTCTATATGATCAAGCCCAAACATAAATTTAGCAAGGTTAGCATACAAATGTTCCTTCCTAAGGGTTTCAAGAACTTCCCTAACATGCAACTCATGTTGTTCCAAAGACAAGCTATATATGAGAATGTCATCAAAATAAACTACAACAAGCTTGCCAAGGAATGCTCTTAATACATATGCATAAGTCGCATGAAACTAGTAGGAGCATTAGTCAAGCCAAATGGCATAACTAACCACTCATATAAACCAAATTTGGTCTTAAAAGCGGTTTTCCATTCATCACCTTTTTTAATTCTAATTTGATTATAGCCACTTTTGAGATCAATCTTGGTAAATATTTTAGACCCATACAATTCATCCAACAAGTCATCTAGCCTAGGAATGGGATGCCTATATTTGATGGTAATGTTGTTTATGGCCCTACAATCCGTACACATTCTCCATGAGCCGTCCTTTTTAGGGACAAGTATCACAGGCATAGCACAAGGGCTCATTCTATCTTGCACCCATCCTTTAGCAAGTAATTCCTCTACTTGTTTTTGGATTTCCTTAGTTTCGGTTGGGTTGGTCCTATAAGCCGGACGATTTGGTAAGGAAGCCCCAGGTATAAAATCAATTTGGTGTTTAATCCCTCTTAGAGGTGGTAAGCCTTTTGGAGGATCTTGAAACACATCTTGGAATTCCTTAACCAAATTATCCAAACATGTTGGACTAAACTTAGCCGAATCATAATCAAGAGATCTAGGCATAGCTAAAAAAATAGGCTTTTGAGAAACAATTACCTTGTTGACCTCTTGGCTTGAAATAAGAAGGCTTTTTTTAGAAACTTTTTTTTCATTTTCATTCTCTATTTTTCTTCATTGTAACTTGGTCCTCATGGACTTCTTTTGGAGAGAGTGACTTTAATATGACCTTGTGCCCATGGAAGTCAAAAGAAAGTTTGTTGATAAAGCCATCACGAAAAACTTTTCTATCATATTGTCATGGCCTACCCAAAAGTACATGTGTTACTTCCATAGGTACAACATCACACAAGACCTCATCTTTATATTTACCAATTGAGAATGCTATGAGGACTTGTTTGTTAACAATGATTTCTCCTACTTCACTCAACCATTGCAATTTATATGGCTTTGCATGAGAGATAGTAGATAATCCAAGTTTATCTACCACTCTTGTCCTAGCCACATTTGTTGAACCAAGTGGTGTTCAAGGTTTTGAAGAATCCAAATCCTTTGAAGGATGATGAAGCCTCTGCTTTGCTTGATGCTGCTGTGCTGGTTTATTGTTTTGTTCTGGGGTAGTTTAAAGTTGTAATCCACCCTTAGATTAAATCTCAAAGCACTTAGCATCTCAATCTTTAAACAAAGTAAAGTGTTATTCAAACTAAGTTGAAACAACCGATTGTTCTGTCGAAACAACCGATTGTTTACACTTAGATGTTTTGAGAAAGTTTGAAAACTGTTTTTGAATGAAGAAAACTGTTAAGTGACAAAACAACCGATTGATTCGAGGAAACAACCGATTGTTTGTTCTGGAACCTTAACAGAAAAACTATTTTCTTTGACTGAGCTTTAAATGATTTGAAACTGAATACGCTCCAGTCATTAAATGCTTTGACCAATCTTTTTGAAAGCAATTATGGGTTTGTTAAGATTTGATAACAAACTTTCTTTATATAAATTCAGAAAAACTATTTTAAATAGAAGAATGCTTTTGAATAAGTTTTTCTAAAAGAGAGTTTTCAAAGAGTTGAGATTGCTTAAGAGCTCAAGGGATTGATCAAGGTGCTGGAATAGGATTCTACTTGTATTGATTTCAGATCTTCATTTGTAACAAGTGTAATCTGTGTAAACTGTTGAAACATTTCTTTTGTGTATTGTTGCTGAGATTGGCTGTGTGTTCTTGAGGTGTTCAAGATCAGTAATCTTAGTGTTGGCCAAGGAGAGTGTGTGTCTTGAGGTTTTCAAGGTCATTCTCTTGGTTGTTGTGTAAGTGATCAAGGTGTGATTGCTTAGTGGATTTCCTCAGGGGTTCTGAGAAGACTGGATGTAGCTCTGGGTTGGAGTGAACCAGTATAAACAACTATGCACAATCTCTCTATCCCTTACTCTTTAAATTCAGTTTGTTTGTTGTTTGCCGATATAAACAACCGATTGTTTCGAATAAACAACCGATTGTTTTTCTGACAGTGCAGTTTTGCTTACTGTTTTGGCTAACTGAATTGCTTAATCAATTGGTTTCTGAGATAAATTCATTCTAGCTTCAAAAATTTTGCGAAAACCTCTTTAAACAATTCACCCCCTCCTCTAGTTTAAAGCCATAATTTTTAACAACATTAGCACAACTACCACCATCCACAATCAATGAACATAACTTGTTATTAATGAGACACCTTGTATTGAAAATGTTTTCTCTTTGGCTTTCATCAAAAGGTTTTAAAACTTGGCCAAGCATGTGTCTCACTACTAACAAGTCACCTTCAAGTGGACTTTCACTATCACAATCATTAGATGAACTAGGTGGTGTAGAATGTCTAGAAGAAGCCGAATCATGCTCACTAACTACTATGCCATCATGCATCATCATATTTCTTTTAGAAGGGCAATTACAAGCTATGTGACCATATCCTAAATATTTAAAGCATTTCTTACTAGATGATTTGGTTGGAGATTTATTATTTGAAGTGGAAGGCTTTGAATCCTTGGATTTGAAAGATGAATCTTTAGAAGAAATTTGGAAAAAGACTTGTTTTTATTTTTTCAAGAGTTGTTGTAATAGCCATCATTATGAGTATTTTTGAAAGCAAGTTTCTTTGCAATTTGGGTTTCAACCTTGATGGCAAGGTGAACCAAGTTTTCTAAAGAATAGTACTCATAAAGTTCAACAACATCTTGAATGTCCCTTCTAAGACCACTTACAAATCTAGCCATCTTAGCTTCATCACTTTCATGTATATCAACTTTAAGCATAAGCGTTTCTAGCTCTTTAAAATAAGCATCCACACATAGCGTACCTTGGTGAAGCCTTTGGAGCTTCAACAATAGGTCTTTCCTAAATTGTGGTGGAACAAATCTAGCACGCATACACTCTTTTAAATTGTTCCAAGAAACCACGGGAGGTCTCTTGTTTAGCCCAATGTCCATAAGAGTTTTATGCCACCATTGCATGGCATAGTCTTGAAATTCTAAAGTAACTAGTTTTACCCTTTGGTCTTCTTGGACCTCATGTACATGAAAGATTTGTTCAACCTTTGCTTCCCACCCCAAATATACATTTGGATTACCTTCACCACTAAGCTAGGTAATTTTACAAAAGGCATATAAGGTTTTGCTTCATGGTGCCTCCTTTCTCTATGATAGTGATGGTGTTGGTGTCTTCTCCATTCGGTTTCATCTTCATGGCCAAATGAGTTGGATGAACTTCTTGAAGAACTCCTATTTGAATGACGCCTTCCATGATTAGAATGGCTGGACTTATCATTATGTTCTTCAAGTTTTTGCAATCTTGCTTCCAATTGTCTTATAGCTTCATCCTTTAATGCAAGTGACTTTTTGGCTTCTTTTAATTCACCAAGAATGAAAGCTTTTTGTGGAGAGTGTGGTTTGGAAGATTCACCACTTGAATATTGAGCCATTTTCAAAATAGTACAGCAAACACAAATAGCAAACAATTAAAGAAAACAAGGTTAGACAACAAAGAAAATATGGTGCGGTTTTGGACAAAAAATAATGGCACTCAAAATCACTCCAAGAAATTATACTTCCCTCAACCAAGTTTCTTTTGTGGAATGGAGTAACCTCAAGTGAAATATGCCAAAGCACTCCAACCACTCATCCAAAAATTACCACCACAAAACTTGAAGAACAATAAAAGACAGGCAAGAAAAGGTACAAAACAAGAAAGGGTAGTGCAAAGGGAATACAAGATATATGACAAAACTTAAGAAATGAAAGACAAGCAATAAAAGGCACAAAATAAGACTCAAAGAATACTCACTAAAATTTATAGTCAAGAAAGAAAGTACAACTCATAAACTTGTCAAAATACAAGGATCAAAAGTTACACAAAGTAGACAACAATTTGCCAATCACTATGAATCCAACTTTTGTATAGAAAGCAATGTGCAAAAGAATGAATAGATGCAAGTACCAAACTGTGTTTTGATGTTTTAAAACAGAGGAGGTTCTGTTTTGGTACTGTTTTAATTTTATTTTTTTTATACAATATGGAACTTAAGTAGTGAAAGAACCATAATATGCATCATATGGAAGTTGAAACATCAATCAATTTGCACAAAAATTTTATGATGGATTCAAGACAATTGAACACTTGAAATCAAATGTTTGGAACCTCTAAGCAACAAGTACTAAAACAAATTCAAGAGAAACACAAACTTCCAAAATCAAAAGTATGCAAGTATAGACAAGATTTGGACACCTAAAACACTATGAACATAAGACTCAAAACAAAAGGTATGATCAATGAAAAGGAACAACTAAAAACATATTCAAACCAATCAAAAGTATGAATATAAGGTGCTGGAAAAACAAGAATCACAAAATTATAGGTGCTGGAAAAAAAAAAATTGCCCAAAATTAAAGTGCTACTTCAACTCAAAACACAAAAACAGACCAAGGCTCATGATACCACATGATGTGAGTTGAACTCATCTTTGTTTAATTGGTAACATTGTATTAAGAATTGAATCAAGATTCTTAGAGCAATTATGGTGAGTCACCTAGAGAAAATCCCCATTGGACATTAACTTAGCAAGTGTTAAGTAGATGTGAAGGTTCATTTCTAAAGGTCCAAGAGAAAAACACATGTTTAAGTGATTTTTATGATGAACAATGGGTAAAACCGTATCGGTAATATCAAGAACAGCAACCAAAGTGCAGTAACAATACAGAAACAGTACAAAGAAACAAGAATTAAAACAAGAACATAACAAGGATTGAAACTAGTAATAGAAACACAACAAGAACACAACCTACTATTGGAAATTTAAAAAACAACATGAACAATGATACCCATGGAAGCCGAACCAAAAACAGGTTGCTATAACAAGTTTGAACTGATTAAAATGGAAGAAGAACACAGCAAATGATATAGGACATCACAAGGAAGAGAATGAACCGATTAGAATTGAAAACAAACAAGTAGAATAAAAATGGGTATTTTTAGAAGATGAATAGAAATGACTTATGTGGTTGTAGTCTTTTTGGAGATGTGCTCACGCCACTTAGAGGGTGGTTCTTCCAAGATGAGTGGGAGGTGCCGCCACTTGAGAGTCTCCAAAGCTCACAAGATAAGGCATGAAAGGAGGAGGAAGAGACAAAAGCTCACAACTCTCTCTCACAACAACTCAAGATAGTTTCTTTACTTCTAAATTTCAACTTGTATTATTATGAACCAAAGCCCCTTATTTATAACAAGGGTGACCGGTTTGGGTTACAAGGAAAGAAGTTGGAAAAGACACTTCTAGTTCCTTCTATCTAGCGCCTAAAACTAGAAGGAGTTGAAAGAGTCATTTCCACTTTTTTTACAAAAATCATCCAAACAATGCCTTACATTTAGAGGTTTCTTTGGTTTCCCTCTTTGGCATATTCCTAAGGCTAATTCTATATTTATTTACAAATATTTACAAATGTTTATACATGGGTAATTACAAAAAGAGAAAACAATTGATGTTCTTTACCCAAATCTCTAGCCTTGCTCCTTGTGATCCTTTGAGGTATGAAGGATTTTGAGCTATCTTGTCCTTGAGGTTCTTGGCTTTTCTCCTCACTTTCCTCTTCTATTTGATCTCCATCACAGAACCCATCATCGGAGTCAATTGGCGACTAAGTCAACGGGCAAGAACATTTGGCGCCCACCGTGGGGCCCGATAAAACTAGGTCCCATCCACATCAGTGAACAAGCAATCAGATGTCGTGAGAAATACCCGACAAGGAGGTCCCGCAGGATCTGAAGGAGGCGACGCCCCCACAACCCAACAGCTTATGGAGATCATTACAGCTCTTCAGGAAATAGTGGCAGCAACTAGGACTGAGCAAGCTCAAAGACAAGACCAATTTAGGGCTAAGTTGGATGCGTCACGAGCAGCTAATGAGGAGTTTCCCAAAGCTAATGACGAAATGCACAGGAATTGGCAAGGGGTGGAAGAGCACGTCGCGGATGACCAGTACCCACCTGTCCAAAATAGGGCTCGCACAATGCCCTTCTCACAAGAGATCTTAGACGCAGTTGTGCCAAAGAACATGACGACTCCTAAGATCACCTAGTGAAGATCCAGATGTCCACCTTGCAGCCTTTCAAGCCCAGACAATGATTCTAAGGGGTACAAACATCGTACATTGCAAGTTATTCGTGGGTACACTCTCAGGCACGGTACTAAAGTGGTTTATCGGCTTACCACATGGCCTTATAACCACTTTCGACCAGTTTTCCACATTGTTCAGGGAGTAGTTCATGGTTAATCAAGCATCACCCCCTATTACTTTTGATCTTTTTGGGGTGATTCAAAACCAGGGAGAATCTGTGAAGGATTTCTTAAATCGATTCAGAGCGTTTATGGTGCAACTCCACACTCAAAACGAGGCATTGATAGTGCATGCTTTTGTAAAGGGGATAAAGTCGAGGTCTTTTAGTGATTCTTTGATAAGAAATCGACCCAGGACGTTTCTAGAGATTAAGCGGCAAGCCGTCACCCACATCGTCATTGAAGATTTGATGCACATGAAGCTTGGGAGCATGGGTGTAGGGCCAACCAAGGCTCGTGAGAACAGTGGTACCTAGCCCCTGAGGGTACACGAGACTACAACGAAAACGAAGTCGGCACGACAAACACCCTATAAGCCTAGAGGGGACCAACCTAGGCCGAAGTCGAGGAACGACCGACCTCCCCGACCTAGGTTTAAAGTGTCCTACAGGGAATTGTTTGCCATCCCGGCCATTGCAGAGAAATTGAAGTCCCCACCAAAGTCTAGCAAGGTTTTGGGGCCAAGCAAGAACACTTGGTGTGAGTTCCACAAGGCTTATGGGCACGGTGTGGAGAACTGTGTAATCCTACGCTATCAATTGTCAGACCTGTTGAAGGAGGGTCTCATGCAGGACTATGTGCAGGAAGACCAGGAGTGGTTGAAGGGAGAGGCGCCGACGAAAGAGCAGAGGCATAAGCTGCCCATCCACGGCAAAATCAATACTATCTCTAAAGGGTTCTCTAGAGGAGGCTGTACTGATTCTCAACGAAAAAAGGTACGCAAGGGAGGTAATGGCGATAGATGCATGGGGATTCGATCAACCAGCTGAACCTGACCTCTGCTTCACCCGAGCAGACTTGAGGGATGTTGTCCCATATGACAATGATCCTGTAGTGATATCAGTAGTCATTGTAGGGAAAAGAGTGCATCGAGTTCTTGTTAACCAGGGAAGCTCGGCCTGACGTGCTATTTTGGTCGACGTTCAACAAATTGCAGCTGTCACTAGATTAGTTGAGGCCCTATGATGGATGTTTGTATGGTTTCGCGGAGGACCAAGTAGAGGTGAGGGGGCACGTGGAATTGAGGACGACCTTCTCATATGGCGTCTTATCTCAGACCATTAGCATCAAGTACTTGGTCGTGAACGCTCCTTCTGCTTATAACATTCTTTTAGGAAGACCTGCCATAAACAAGTTAGGGGCAATGGCCTCATCAAGGCACATGAAGATGAAGTTGCCCTCTCAAGAAGGGGGTGTAATTGTTATTAAGTCCGACTAGAAGGCAGCGAGAAAATGCTATGAGAATAGTTTGAAGACAAAGCGAGGAGTATGCATGATTACCGCTCAACCAGCGGAAGTTGGAGACACCACACGCATGGAAATCACCACTGATAGGCGACTTGAGCCGGCAGGCGAGGTTCAGGAAAGGGAGATTGGGGGTAAGAAATTTAAGCTTGGCAAGTCTCTAAGCCAAAAATTGTAGAATAAGATTGTCGAGGTGATAGCACGACATTTGGATGCCTTTGCATGGTCCGCATCACATATGTCAGGCATTGACCTAGACTTTCTGTGTCACCGGCTCACAATGGACTCGAAGTTCAAGCCAGTCATTCAAAAAAAGAGAAAATTCAATGAGGAGAGGCGTCTTGTCATTAGGCAAGAAACACAGAAGTTGCTAGATGTTGGTCATGTCAGGGAAATTCAATACCCTGAGTGGTTAGCAAACGTGGTATTGGTCAAGAAGGCTAGTGGAAAGTGGAGGATGTGTGTGGACTTTACGGATCTCAACAAGGCCTGCCCCAAAGATTCGTATCCACTGTCCAACATTGACACTTTGGTAGATAGTGCATCTGGATGCCGGCTTGTTAGTTTTCTGGATGCGTTCTTAGGGTACAATTAGATTCGTATGCACCCTCAAGATGAAAGTAAGACTGCTTTCATGACGGATGTCACCAGCTATTGCTATAAGGTGATGCCATTTGGGCTGAAGAATGCTAGAGCGACATACCAGAGATTGATGGAAAGGATTCTCGCCCCCATGATAGGGCGAAATGTGCAGGCGTATGTGGATGACATGGTCGTCACCTCGACAGAGCAGGAACGGCATGTGGCAGATTTGGAAGAGTTATTTGTTACGATAGCCAGGTATAATCTGAAATTGAATCCTGAGAAATGTGTGTTTGGGGTAGAAGCAGGAAAGTTCTTAGGTTTTCTCCTCACAGAACGGGAGATAGAAGCAAATCTCGAGAACTGTGCGGCGATCATTTCCATGAGGAGTCCCGCCACCGTGAAGGAAGTGCAGCAGTTGATAGGAAGGATGGCCGCCCTCTCTCACTTCCTGTCAACCGGGGGAGATCGGGGATACCCTTACTTCTAGTGTTTGAAAAGGAATAATCACTTTGCGTGGATAGCAGAATGTGAAGAAGCGTTTGTGAAGCTGAAAGAGTACCTGACCAGTTCTTTGCAAGCCACGGCTAGGTACTCCTTTTCGTCTCTACTTTGATATCACAGATCGAGCGATCAGCTCGGTCCTAGTGTAGGAGCAGGAACACTCCCAGAGGCCCATCTATTTTGTAAGTAAGGTGTTGCAGGGGCCAGAAGTGCGTTATCAAGCCATTGAGAAAGCGGCCTTAGCAATGGTATTTGCAACTCGGAGACTCCGTCACTATTTCCAGATTTTCCCGGTGATAGTGATGACTGACTAGCCGATTCGCAAGATACTACAGAAACCAAATATGGCTGGCAGAATGGTGCGATGGGCGGTTGAGCTTTCCGAGTTCGATGTATAGTATGAACCCATAGGTCCTATCAAGGGGCAGGTTTATGCTAATTTTGTGGCAAAACTCTCCACGGGAACTACCCCACTAGATGGTGGAGACTTTCAGTAGATGGGTCCTCCAACCAATAGGGTAGTGGAACAGGTATTATCTTGGAAGGGTAAAATGGGTTATTGATTGAGTAGGCCCTACAATTTGCCTTCAAGGCTAGTAATAATCAGACTGAGTATGAAGCATTGGTGGCTGGAATGTTGCTTGCCAAGGAGATGGGCACTCAAAGCCTATTGGTAAAGAGTGATTCGTTGTTGGTGACTGGGCAAGTTACAGGAGGATATCAAGCCAAGGACCCCCAAATGACCTCATATTTGAATTATGTCATGTTGTTGAAAGAAACTTTTCCTGTGTTTGAGCTAATACATGTTCCAAGAGAGCAAAATGCACGAGCAGACCTGCTAACAAAGCTCGCTAGCTCAGGCAAAGTAGGTTGCCAATGGTCGGTAATCCAAGAAACCTTGAAGGTGCCCAGAACTGTTGTAGATGATACGGGTGATGAATAACGAGTGAATTTAGTAGATATTGGGAAAATAAGGCATCGATCGCTGACTCAGGAGACTTTGAGGGTGCCTAAGATAAGTGTTTACAGCTTATCAGAAGAAGGACCTTTGGACGTCTGCCTTAATGATATAGGTGACACCTGGATGATACCCTATAAGCGTTACCTTGATGATGGTGTGCTTTCAGTGGAGCCTACGGAGGCCAAGACTGTGAAGAAGAACGCGGGAAGGTATACTTTTATAGATGGGAAATTGTTCAGGCATGGTTACACCCATCCCACTCTGACTTGTATAAGTCGTGATCAGTGTGGCAGAGCTCCACGAGGGTATCTGCGGGAACCACATTGGAGGGCGAGCTCTCTCTTTGAAAGTTGTTCGAGCAGGGTATTACTGGCCAACTATGTGGAAGGATTGTATGAAGTACACACAACGGTGCATGCAGTGCCAGAAACATGTTGATTGGCATCATGCACCCCAAAAGGAATTGCGATCGATCAGTAGCCCGTGGCCCTTTCACACATGGGGCATTGACATTCTAGGACCCTTCCCATTGGCCATTCGACAAATGAAATATTTGGTAGTGGCTATTGAGTACTTCACCAAGTGGATAGAAGCTGAACTCGTAGCACAGATCAATGCTCATAAAGTTTAGCACTTTGTATGAAAGAATATTGTTTGTCGTTTTGGGATTCCAAAGTGCTTGGCGTCTGATTATGGTACCCAGTTTGCAAGCCAGTAGCTCGAAAAGTTGTGCATGGAGCTCGGCATTAAGCAGGTATTTGCATCTGTAGAACACCCCGAAACCTATGGGCAAGTCGAGTCTGCCAACAGGGTTTTGCTCAGGGGTTTGAAAAGGAGACTGGAAAAGGCAAAGGGGAGTTGGGCAGAGGAGGTTCCACGAATTCTATGGGCCTACCACACCACTTCTCAATTCACTGCGAAGGAGATGCCATTCAGCCTGGTATATGGATCTAATGCCATGATCCCAGTAGAGATAAAGGAGAACTCGCCGCGGTTCCAGAACTTCGTGGCAGAGGGGTCTAATGAAGGGAGAAAGATGAATCTTGACCTACTTGATGAGGCACGAGAGCAGGCACGCATTAAAGCCGAAGTTTTGAAAAGAAAGGTGGAGCAGAAACAGAGGTCCAAGTTAAGACCTCGGTAGTTCCAGGTCGCCAACCTGGTAATGCGAAAGGCTCACCCGTATCAGTTGGAGAACAAGTTATCTCCCAAATGGACTAGCCCATTCCGCGTGGTGGAGGCATTAGGAAACGGAGCTTACAGGCTTGAGACTTTGGAGGGTGGAGCTATTCCTCGAACGTGGAATGGGGCTAACCTTAAATTTTATTTCAGTTAATGTATAACGTCAATCATGAATAGTTCAGGGGACACTCTTTTTCCCTCACAAGGGTTTTTTAACGAGGTCACCCAATGAAAAAGTATTTGAAAAGAAGGTGATCTGTCATTATATTACTACCATTAAGCATTTGGGGCCTTAGCATGCTAAGCATAGGCACCCCCAAATCGCTGCTCGCCAGAGTCTGGTTTGAACCCTGGCATTAAGTATTTGGGGCCTCAGCATGCTGAGCATAGGCACCCCCAAATTGTTGCTCGCCAGAGTCTGGTTTGAGCCTTGCCATTAAGCATTTGGGGCCTCAACATGCTAAGCATAGGCACCCCCAAATCGCTGCTTGCCAGAGTTTGGTTTGAGCCCTGCCATTAAGCATTTGGGGCCTCAGCATGTTGAGCATAGGCACCCCCAAATCGCTGCTTGCCAGAGTTTAGCCCTACCATTGAGAATTTGGGGCCTCAGCATTCTAAGCATAAGCACCCCCAAATCGCCTGTGGCCACGGAGTATGAGTTATCCTATGATTGGCACTATTGAGAGCACCATCCTTGTTATGTTTGATTGACACATCAATTACTTGAAATGCATTGTGAATTGCCTTGTTTGTTTGAGGTTGTTATTAATGGATTGCATTGTGAAATTCGTATTGTTTTTTAAAGTAGTTGAGAGTGTTGCTCATTAATTGGTTAAGTTATGTTAGTTGCATGTATTAACTCTAAACTAGCAAAGGCACAATAAGTTCCATACATATATACATCAGATGGTACATTGTTCAGCCAGCCACAGAAGGTAAATAAGTACAAGGGATTCACGGTTGCTCCTCATCTTCATACACCAAATGTCCGTCCACCATGACTTTCCCAGGGCCAAGTTGGGAGAAGCTAGTGTCAGGGTCACTTGTGGCTTGGGCAACAGCGTCCTCGAAGCTAGCGACATATGAATTGGCAGCATCATCCGTGAGCTCCTCCTTAGTTTTGGCCATCAGCTCCTCCTTCTGTGCTAGCTCTGCTTTTTGTTTGGCCAACAGCTTGGCCATTTCTTCCTTCAACACCTCCACCTCAGTACGGAGATCGTTGTTCCTTGCATAGAGACTCAAGGTCTCTTGAGATTTGCTGAAGAGGAGGGCCTTGGTCTCTTGGTGGCTCTTTCTCTACTCCTTCACCTCTAGAGTAAGACACCTCACCTGCTGGGCAAGTTCTTTAGACTTAGAAGCTTCACCCTGGGCAGGGCCTCTTAGCAAGGAATAAGCAGCTCGTGGCCAGCGCTTGTCCCAGTTGTCTTGTAGCTTGCTCCAGCATCTGGTTCTCCTCTAGGGGGTCCAGTTTCTCTTTAGTCTTAGGAGGAAGCAGGGCGTTTTGTATTGTGAGAATGGGATCTACGGAAGGATCCCACAGTTCCTCCTCCTCAGTGTGTTCCTCCCTGCTCTCTTGGACTATGACTTCCCTGGAAGATGAGGGATGCGAGATTGGAGAATGGGAAGTTGAAGGAGCTCGCCCACCTAAATTTGAGTGCGCGAAGGACGCTGCATCATTTTGTTTTCTCTTGAAAACGAGCCTAGAATATGTTTCTTCATCACTCGAGGTCGCCACTTCAATTATAGCCTTTCGTTTGCGATCCTCGGCAGGAGAGGCCTCTACAGCAGCCTTTTTTTGCCTGACCAGGGCAGCTAGGTTCTTCCTTTTTTACACATCCAACATGTTATTTGCATAACAGACTAAGACAAATTCAGCAATTACACCAGCAATGCAGAAATAGAAATACCTAAGCACAGCAAGGAATAGGGAGATACCAATATAAGCCTTGAGTCTTACTGGGCAAAACTCCTCTCGTATTAGGATGGCAGTATCGAAAACCACCTTGAGGTTAGAGAGATGGATGCAAACCTCACGTTCTGGTGGGGGCAGGTCGTCTAGGTGTTTAGGGCTCTGAAAAATAAGTTTTTGGGTCCAGTACAAGGGAAACCCGTTTAGAAGGGTTGGGTCCCTCCTGTCACTCTAGATTTTGAAGAATTTCTTTTTAAAACCCCTTATAGGATTGCTAGAAGAGGGATAACAGGGATCTCCTAGCAACCCTGTTGAAGGACACCCACAGTTGGCGGCCCAAACGCTTGGCCTCAAAGAAATATAAAAAGACATCCACTGAGGGTAGAAGGCCAAAGTGGGTGCAAAGGATGGAGAAGGCCCGTATAAAAACCCAACTATTTGGGTGTAGCTGGGTAGGGGCGACATTAACTTCGATGAGCAAGGCTCTCTCGAAGGAAAATAGGGGTAGGCGAAGAAGGACCTTCTAGAAAAGGGTGGAATAAAACAAGTAGAAGGGGCCTTCAGGGTCTGTGGACTCATCACTACACACAGGTTCACCCTCCCCACAGGGTACTACGCAGACAAACTTATCGTGTTCTCTACCAAACATGGTTCTTTTTGGGATCTTTTCTGTACTCAACTTTCCTATAGTCTACTATTTTCTTCTTAGAAGTAAACTCTGAGGTTTCGGTTAAGAGGTTCACAGGGGCCCAAGAATATTTCGACTGGTAACCCATCATCGGAGTCTACCGACAGCTAAATCAACCGGCAAGAACAATATTAAATTTTCATAATATTTTTTTTACTTTGATCTTTATTTTATTTTTAAAATATTTAATAAATATTTATGTACATACGTATGTAAATGCGAATATTCGTTATTCAAAAGACCATGAGACAAATTTCTTGACTAACGAGTATAATGAAGATATAAATTCTCTTCTACAAAGATTGTTCACATATATATTGTCAAATTATGTTCACATATAACATCTGTTTCCATTACAAAATGTTGAGGTTACATTTATAAATCCAATGAAAACATTAATTATATCCTTGTTACCATGTTTTGAGTTGGTTCGTACGTGTACCCACTTCGTTCTTTATCAATTATTTTTATCAGTAAAAAATAAAATAAAATAAGGGAGTATTTAGAATATACAAATACAGATATAAGATGTATGCATATTGTATAATACTAAAATTTCTTTTATAAAATTTCATCATCCAATCTCAAATAAATCAAAATTAAAATTAACATCTCAAAAACCTTCTCAATCCATTCTTTCTTAAAAAAATAAAAAAAATAATCATTATATTAACTACATTAAATACTATCTTATATAATAAAATAATTTATATCTAAAATAGTTTATATTATTAATAAATAGCATATAGATAGGTATCTTATCAAAATTTTAGCTACCAATTATATAAATATGTAAAAATATGTAGAACGTGTATTATAATAGTTAGATGTATTTTCGGAGTGTTACACTTATAATCACCTCTTAATTACTAAAACTAAATGGAATAATATATATTATGAATAATTTTAAAAAATATGAATTTTGATGAAAATAATTAGCATGGTGATGTGATGTGACCCACCAAACTATGTGACAAATCTTCTACAATATAATTGATTAGTTAATTGTCATTAGTTTATTATTAATATAAGTTAACTAAACTAGGCTCTATAATTGGAGCAGTTGCACTAAATTGTATTTCCTTTTCTCAATAGTTTATTTCGTTTTATTTAGTTATATCATATATATGGCAATATTTTATGAAAATCTTTGGCTAATATGGGGTTTGGCCTTATCAAATTTAGGAATCTTATGCACCTTTACTCAAAGTTAAAAAAAAGTAAATTAGTCTTTCATATTTTAAACTTTTCAATCTGTCTCATAAAAAATGTTATCACAATGATAATGTAGAAAAATTACGACATCAATAATAGTGTTATTAGGTATTAGAGGTACAGAAAATAATTAAGGCTAAATAGAATGTATAAATTTAAGTTAAAATTAAAATTAAAACTAAATAAACATTTTGAATAATACTAGGTAAAGAATTTCGTATCAAACATTCCCTTCAATATGAAAAAACATATACGTTTTTTACGAGGTTAGTTTATTTCTACGTGTTTATCATCTGATCATTTTTGTTTCTTCTTAGATATAAAAACAAGATTGCAGTGTTGTATTAATTTTCGGAAGGAACATTTGCTTCTTTATTATTTGCGTTTTATCAGAGTTATCATTTTACAAACGAAATATAACTATGTCTTATTGGTTTATTAGTTTTATTCTTGTGTGATTTGCTTCTGTTTGTCATGTGTTTGGTAATGGTTTTGTTTTTATCAGGTTTTACTAGATAGAGGATGTCACACGCATTATAGCTTATGATACTTCAAAATTCAAAAACATTCTCCTCACTTAGGACTTTCATTTTCTATTGTATTATATTAATTACATGGAGCTTCTCTATATATTATTTGCTCCAAAATATTACGAAATTCTAACGATTTCTATATTTTAGACTCAATTTGATTTTTATATGTTTGGATTTTAATTAATTATTTTATTAATTTTATATTCATATATTATTTTTTGAAGTTTTGTTTTCTATCTTTTATCTATTGTTTTCTGAATTTAATTTATTAAACCATTTCTAAAACAACAGGTAATTGTTATTGTAATAAATTTTTTTTTCGAATCGAAATACTGTCGACTAAAGAGAACCCTAATAAATATGAATACAAAATTTAAAAGAAATACGAAATCATTTCAAATATCTATCCGGCTAAATCAACATCCGACATTATATTATATTAATATAATAATTTGAAATGTTAGTATTGGCTTCACCACTAATTATATTATTTATAAGTAAATTTTTTGCACTAAGCATAGGTTAAGATAATGATAAATTCTATAATATTACATTAACTTTTTGTGTAGTACCTAACTTTATAAGTGTTTCCCACCATTGACCGACACTAATATTTTACTTTCCATACTTTTATATTGTGTTTGAATTCATATACTGTATCCACGAAAGATGTAAGGATCTAGATAATTATTTGAAATAGAAGAGGTATAATTTTAATGAATTCTGAATATGTTATTACTTAAAACGAAAAGAGCTTGTAATGGAAATTTCATGGTGGTCAGACCTCGGATGTCGCCCAAGGTCTGAGGGCGGCGTGGTAGAGGTCGGTCGGTGGACCATAGTGGGTTCCAGAAATCACATGTAGGGAGGTGTGATTTGAACCTTAGGAGCGTCATGCATGCAGAGTAACTACGGGACTTTACGCTTGGACATAAGGGATTTACCTTAGTGTTGCATGCTTAGGCACGTAAGGATTGAGTGCTGAGCTGCCCTCGGGCAGGAGAAGCTACCGACGCCACCGAGCCATGTGGGGGTGATAACACAGGCGTGGAGTAGTGGTAGGACGAGCCCTCAACAGGGTGTAACGATGGGGCATCGGTCGACAGAAGCAAGGCGATGTGTCCTCGCCACATCAAGGACGATGAGAGATCGCCAGGGCGAGAGACACGCGGACATCGCGAGGGCGAGAAACAGGCGGTCATCGCCAGGATGAGGGACGCATCGGTCAACTTCCAGGGGGAGACATCGGTGGTCTGCCAAGGTGAGACATCGATGGTCTGCCAGGGTGAGACATCGGTGGTCCTCCAGGGTGAGACATCGGTGGTCTGCCAGGGTGAGACATCGGTGGTCCTCCAGGGTGAGACATCAGTGGTCTGCCAGGGTGAGACATCGGTTGTCTGCCAGGGTGAGACATCGGTGGTCCTCCAGGGTGAGACATCGGTTGTCTGCCAGGATGAGGAATCAGTCGTCCGTCAGGAAGAGGAACCAGTCATCGCCGGTATGAGAGGCATGGTTGTCGCGCGAGCAGTCATCGGTGTATAGTCATCGCGCGAGCGGTCATCGGTGGAAGGTTATCGCGCGATGTCGTGTTTCACACAGATAAGGTGGGACCCAGGCTCTCAGCATGAGACGTCTTGCATGCGCGACACGTAGACATTAGGAGTGCTTCAGAACAGTTGACGCCAGAGAGTTGGTAAGGCAGGTAACCCAAAGTTGGTACGCGCAGAGACATCACGTGACAGTTCTGTCAGAGGAAACGTGCACGCAAGCTTCCCACTGAGTGGGTAATGGCAGCTGCATGGCGGGTCTACGTTTCATAGTCTCAGAACACACCTCCTCTTTAGTTGGAGTTCGAATGCTGTTGGAGTAGCGAGAGATAGAGTGAGTTTAGTCTTCATCCTTTCTCCTTCCTCTCTTTCACTCTGCGATTCAGACCTTCTCACGTCCCAGCTTGGCTACCGGCGACTGCCATAGAGCACCAGGGAGGTTCTCTGCAAGTTCTCCAAACCGGACACTAAAACAGAGTAAGTCATTTCACTCTGTTCTTCGAGTCGATCCTGCACTTGAGAGGGTTGCCTCTGCGTAGGCGTTGCATGCAGCTCTCTTGGCTTCAGGAATCGTCTCTGTTAACGTAGAAATGAGTGGTATAGCTAGTTTTGTGACTAAGGCTCCATGGTGCAGGTTAAGGCATCCTTGAATCTCGTTGGGTTGGAGCTCTTAGAGAAGTTTACGCTAGTCCAAGTAAGGGAAGCTAGCATTTTCGTTTATAAAAACGTTAGGCGAGTAGGTTCTGAAGTGAGGGCGACGTGGTCGCCGGTTTTCATATTTCTTTTCACGATGCTCTGTTTTTATGTGTGGGGCGACGTGATCGCCGGTTTTAATGTTGATTTCGAACTCCCCTGTTTTAGTATCGTTTGAAACTGTTTGAGATTGAAATGTGAAATGCATGTGATATTCGAAAATCTGAACCTTGGAATGATTGTTGCTGTGATTGGAATCGTTCATTTAAGTGTTATATGATGTGTTGAATGTTGTGAATGTGGGATCAAGACATAGTATTTTCAAGAAAGGAAATACCGTGTTGAGATTGGTTATGAGGTGTATTGATCAGTGAGTATCCTGTGAATGAGGCGATCCTGACTCTGCTGATATGATGGAATCACATAGATGAAGTCATTCAGTTGGTGAGAGTCGAAGGAGGTCCATATGTATGGCTAAGTTGTTTGAAAGATAACTGACTTGACCTGTCATATGGATTAACCCTGTCATACTGAGAGAGAGTGAGGATATTGAGATTGAGCTCGGGATTATGTTTATGCGCATGGCTGTGGAAACTTTACAGCAATTTCGTATGACAGGTGCAGGCCTCTGGATGCTAAGTTCAATGCACGAGTCTTCCGGAAGTAGAGTCCTGTGTCTATATGTTATGAGTCAGTGGAAAGTCTGACGTGTGAAACATGAATATTGAATGTATTGAATAGACACTTGACGAGTTTGTGGAATATGGGGATGTTGATGGTTGAAATTGATATAGATTATGAATGGTGTGAAGATTTATGTTTTCTATTGATATGAAGTTTCATATTTAAAGTTTTTAAAAATATCTAGCTTACTCTTTATTTTGTATCGTGGTTGTTTTTCTTAAACCTGTGATGATCGTGTATATTTGCACTGGAGCAGATGAGGTTGCAGGTAGTAGAGATCCTCAGTGAGCACTTCCTGGAGGAGGAGATCGCCGGTTTTGAATGCTGTGGTTTTTATTTTATTTTGAAAACTCCTGTATGGAGATGTATCAAAATTTCCTCAAAAAGGGATATTATTTTGAGGCACATTTGTACTAATGGATGAATTATATTATGTATATATCTATGTTCAATTTTGATATTATTGTTTCACCTTTATTTTTATTATATAAATATGACCTATATTTTGAGGGGCGTTACAAAAGAAATGGCGCGGATTTGTGTTTTTTTATAAATAGTTTTGAAGGGATGAGCGAGGATGGAAGGATGGAAGGATGAGGGATTGGGATTTGAAGTTTTTCTCTATGTATAGAGAAATGCGAATGATTTCACTTCGATAACATGTTATTTACTTTAATGTCTTATGTTCATTGTGAGAATGAAATGTGAAAATGTAATTGAAATATTGAAAATCGATTTTGATGGAGCTTATAGTGAAGGAAGAATCAATTCATACTATTGTTGAAGGAGGAAATCAAATTTCATAGTTGTTATAATGAAGAGAAAATCGATTTTGTTGTGTGTAGTTGTTGATATACAAGATCAATTTCCAAGGAAGTTAGTACGAAGCCAAAATTCTCCACTTGTGGTTGAATCGATTTTCATGCACTTTGTGTTGAAGTCATAATCGATTCTTAATTAATAAAAATTAATTTTAAGGGTTAAATATGTTTTCATCTCTGTACTATAACACAAATTGGTTTTTGTCCCTTTTTCTAGCAAGATTCTTGGTTGGGGAGAGTTGATAAGTGTCATATTTTAGTAATATTTCATATTTAAGGACAGATGCTTATGAATATTTATTGATTAAATAACTATAATTTAACTCTTAATTTATGAATTTAAACATATTTTTACATATTTTGTGATTATAATATGAATAAAAACGATTTATTCCTAAATTTGTGTTAATTTCAGGATTTTATGTGGGAAATGGAGATGAAAGGGTTAAAGAAGAAAAGAAAAGATGAAAAGGGAAAGCTGGAATGCTCAAAACTTGCCTAAGCCAGAAGCACTCTAGAGGAACTCGCCCAAGTGAGCCCAATTTCGCCCAGGCTATATCACTTCAAAGAAGTGAATTTTTTCTTGTCCAACTCGCCTAGGCGAGCCCAATCATGCCTAGGTGAGAAAGTCACTTAGTCCAAGCCCAACTAAGTTAAATATGTGGCGTGAGGCATAACCCTAGACATCATTGGGAGAATAGAAAGTGGTAGAAAACCCTAGAGGAGGCAACCGTTAAGGAGAAACATCCTGGATCTTCTTTTCTTGCTTTCTAAGTGATGCAAGCCACGACCACATAAAGATGACCAAGGATGCTAAACTTGAAGGGTCATCTCAACAAGCAAATAAAGACTTCATTCATAGGAGGAATGGACAAGGGCCAAAACATTTGAAGTTCTTCCTATTAGTCGTCTTTAATATTTAGAAAAATGTTGTAAATAAATTAGGCTCAAATGAGGGGTCCAAATAGTAGAAATAAGGTAGAATAAAGTGCCTTTAGCATAGTAGGGGGTGTGGGTAGCATTCTTGCTTGTTCCTAGCCCTTTTGAAGGCATTTTGACCTAATTTCTAGAAGGATAAGCCTAGAATACGGGATTGACTTAGTCAAACCCTATGGCTGCCCACTTTTTTTCCCTTTTCCCATTCTACCCTCTTTTCTTCTTTTCCAAGACTCCTAAATCTATAAATAGGGAGGCCTACCTCATGTATTTCCAAGTTGAAAATTAGAGTAAAGAAACTATAACAATTTTTGTGTGATTTGTGAGTGAGTGAAATCCCTCCTCTCTTGGTCTTATCTTGTGAGTTTTGAGAGCTCTCAAGTGGCGGCATCCTTCACTTATCTTGGAGTCATTTCACCATCCAAGTGGCGTGCAACCATTCTCAATTCCATTTCTCATAAGCTTCCTTTTCCTTCATTATGTCTATTTGGTTTTTATATGTTGCTCTTGTTTTCCTTATGTAATTTCACACCATAACTTGTCATCATCATCACCTTATAATTGTGTTTTCCTTTTGCCTTTGTGAAATGAACCTTCACATCTACTTAACCACTTGGTTAAGTTAATGTCCAGTGGGGATTTTCCTTAGGTTCTCACCATACTTGTCTCATAAAATCCAATCCTAAGTAAAGTGTCACCATAAAAATGAAGAATCATAAAATCAACTCACATCACCAAGCGTGTAATGGCCAACATGAGTGACTAATTCTACCCTTTAGGATTGAGAGTAATATGTTCAAAACTCTTATGTATTGAGGTGCTATTTAAATATAATATTTTATTCTTGATTGATGATTGCTATTGTCATTTTATTCTTAACGCTTGTTTCATCATGATTTTGATCCTTAGATCTGATTGAAAAGTACTTCTAAGCATCTGACCTAAATTATAATGCTTAACATATTTGAATGCTAGGAATAAATTTGAATGTTAATTGGTATCTAACATATGTTCGTAAAGATATGAGTTTTTATAAATATGAGAGGAATCGATATTTAGGAGACTATCTTAATAATTTTATCTACAAGGAATCGATATCAATGAATTTTATATGAGCATCAATATCAATCAACGATAGAATATTATTATGCTTTTCAAAATACAAAAGAGTGAGAAGGATGAACCCCCAATCCCTGTTTTCCCAATTGAATCAACAACTCTTTACTTTGTTTTATTTACATTCTTGCAATCATACACAAGAAACTTCCAACAAACTTTGTTATATTGTTTTCTATTTAGTGAATATTATACTTGAGAATTCAACTATTCCTTGTGGGTTCAATATTCATCCTTAGGAACAAATTTATTACTTTTGACACAGTACATTTGTCGTAAAATATTCATCACCCAACAAAAGAATCCTGATTTTAAGGGGTACATATGAGTATAGCATCCAAGATGAAGAAGCTAGTGAGATTGTTGCATCTAAGAGAGAAATAAGTGAGAAAGCCTATCCATGTGAGGGTGAATTACTCATCACTCAAAGATACATTAGCAATCAACCTAGTCATCAACCTGAATCCCATATAGAGAATTTTTCATGCAAGATCTAATTTTTTTGACAAAACTTGTTCTCTCATTGTTGACAGTGAGTTGTGTTGTAACTATTGCAATACTAGGCTAGCTGAGAAGTTAAACCTCCCTATCATTCCCCATTCAAAACCTTATAAAATTTAGTGATGATGGAGAATTGTCAGTTAAACAACAAGTGAAGGTCGATCTATCTGTGAACAAGTATAAAATTTTATATGATGTAGTGCCCATGGAAGCTTGTCATGTTTTATTGGGATGACCAGGACAATTTGATAAGAAATCTATGAATAATGAACGTATCGACGGGATTTCCTTCACCCATAAAGAAAGAAAATACATATTTCATCCTTTTACACCTTCCCAGGTGTTGGAGGACCAAATAAAATTAAAACAGAAAATAAATAATGAACAAAAACTAGTTCTCTTAGGACAAAGTTGTAAGTATAAAGAGTCTAGTTGACAAGATTTTGAGAAAGAAAAGAGGAAAGAAAAAGAAATGGAAAAAAAACAATGAGAAATATATAGAAGGCAACCAAACAAAATTGAAAAATAAACAAATAAACTTGTTTTAAAAAAAATGAACTTTTGTCTTAAAAAGCACATGGATTTTAAAAGTCATGATTATTTTCCACAATTTGTGCATAAATCTATTTTTTATGGAATTTCTGAGAAAAAGTAATTTGAATTGTTTGATGACTACAATAGGTTGTCATTTGATGTTGGAGGACGAGCATAGCTTTTAGACAAGAATAAGGCTATTGTTCGAAACCAAACTTGTAGATGTAAGGATAGATTCTTTCAAGAGGGAGGGGGTGATGACAATCGTCCAGCCACAAACTACTATTAGGGCAATGACATGAAGAGTAGGACTTAGCAGAGATTGACAAAGACTCTCTCACATAATTTTAAGGCCATGGCCTAATTATACAAAGTAGAATATGATTTCCCTTTCTTGTAAAATAATTAGGCCTACAATTGGGCCAAGTAGCATATGTTTTGGTCCTAAAGTAGATTAGGGTTATGTTAGGGTTTCTAAACCTACCTAGGCTGGTCCTATAAAACCCTAGGATCTAGAAACAAGTCACATGGAACTCATTGTCCTCACATGACAAGTGTGACTAGCTTTTTACGCCTAGTTTAAATTCAAATTTACCCTAATTTTCTCTTTTAATTCGCCGACCTCCTCACCTATAAAAGTGCAAGGCTTGGTATTTTATAGATCAAATATACAAGAGTTATGCTGCCAAATTGTAGCCAAACTCTCTTTTTGTGTCCTCTCTCTAGGATAGACACTTTGTTTGATCTCTCACATTTCTCCAAGTGATTAGGCATCACCTATTACTTTCCATACATCTCATGGCTACTCCAAGGTTCCAAAAACTCCTTGAGTTCTTCCTTGACTCCAATTATCCATTGCTTATGCCAATTCCATCCAAACACTTGAAGAAACAAATCAAACCGAGAAAATGCAAGCTGTTAATAAGTTTCTGTCAATGTCCAAAGGGTCTGAAGGTACCACAAGGACATTCATCAAATGTTAAAAGCCTATAGTCTCAAACATTGAAGCTAATTGGGCTAAAGTCTAATGATTGTCATGCAACAATTATTGTTGGTAGCTATTCGTAGGATACTACCTAAAGATGTTAGCAATTGGATGACCTGAGCACCCTGGTCATGTGTATAATGTAGGATTAGGGATTGACATTCGTCATTTCTTTGGGACTTCTTTACGACAATACTCCTTTGAGACACCTAGCCAAGAGGTCATCTTGCAATTGAGGCAATAAATCACGTAGAAGGTAAAAGAAGGGGTTACTTATTAGAAGCTGAGCCAGGAGTTTGAGCAACACCACAAAAGCTTAGTTTTGTCCCAGCAAATTCTTCCTACACCCCAGACCTTTGTGCCTCCCATAGGTAAATATAACACAAAGGGGAGTTGTGCAATTGATAATCCATCAGTGGATGACATTGGCGAGATAAGCCAATGTGAGTTATTTATGGAGGACGATTTCACTGCTCGATTAGTGGCCATAGGGAAAGTCCTTGTAGGGGTCACTTTTTTGCATAATATTCCTCTCTTCCTTGATATGGTGAAGATCACGGTTGAGAAGGTACACATTGTTGATGTTGCAATTCTTGTGCCAACATATGAGGTATTTATTGTGGCACAAACATTTCATACATTCATAGCCTAATCTAGGCACCTCGTTCAATGTATTCCAAAACTTTCGGTAAGAAAATAAATTTTAATTATTAATTCTTATTTATGTATGAATACATTTGTACATTTAAATTATTAAAAATGTTGTTTATTTTGCATCAATAGAGTCCAAAATGTAGTCCTTAAAGAAAAAACAAGATGTGTCTATTGACGATTCTATAGCTGCATTATTACAGGTTGTTATGGCTATAGGTACAAACCCTACGAATCTTCTGTCGGATGCTACTATTTTTGGAAGAAATAGTGACATTCCAATAAATATACACATGTCTTATGTGTTAGAGGTTGTAGCTAGCAACCAGAAGCTTAATGTATCAGTTATTCAATGCTAGATGATTTAAGTCTCTTAAACATTATTTCATTTAATTTATATAATTAAATCATTGATCATGATTTAACTAATTACACTTGTAGGTATATGTCTAGAGTATGTATTAACAAGGGAAAGAAGTTGTCTACAAATTCATGGATCCCCAATCAATTCATCCTTTGGGAAATAAGAAAGTTGAAACCCAAATATACATCACAAACTGCTTCGTAACATGGGGAAATAGATATATTTTACCCCTTATATTAATGAGTAGGTACAATTTTTAAGTGGTCAATTATTAGTACTTCATCAATTGTATTTATACTAATGGTTTTCTTAATGCAGGCATTACTGGGCATTACTTGTGATATACGTAAATATCACACTACTACATGGTTTTGCTAATTACACAAGATGCCACCACGTATCTTAAGAAAACAGTCAATTGGTAATTAAATTATCAACTTACATCTTTTATTACTTAAATGTTTCCTAACTTGTGTTTTTTTTTATTAAGTCATATAGTAGATATAACATTTTCAGAGGCTAACCAAGTGCAAATTCCCAAAAGCTTAATGGTTACCCCAAAAGGTTATTTGTAATTTTCATTAGTTAATTTCCTATCTTCTTTTGTTTGTGAAATAAATATTTTTATAAAGTTTTTATTGATATTGAATTGTAGTACAACAAACAACCAGGAGGGTATAAATGTGGCTATTATATAATGCTATAGATGAATACCATTAGGTAATCACATTTAACTAATTCTTTATATAAAATAAAGTCTACTTTATGCACTAATTTCAACTTATTCTATCTTGAGTATTTTATGAATGTGTCACCACTCGATTTTGAATCAATGAATTACGTGAGGAATTTTGGGCGACATACTTGAAATAATTAATTTATAATTTTATTTGATGTGGTTAATACTCTATTATTTTATGAGTATTTTATTTATTTGTATGTTTTACTATTATATTTCTGAATCTAACCGGACTTTTGTATATTACAGGTTAACAAAGAAGAGGAAATGAACTAATCAAGCTTAACTATAAAAAAATCATAATATAAATGACGGTTTAGATCGAAACTGTCCTCTATATCCCCATATAGAAAACTGTTCAAACAAAAAATCTTTGTCTATATAGTCACATAATTTTTTTTTTTTTAATTTTGTCACATTAGGTGACGATTTAGATAAAAGACGTCGTATATATGTTACTGCATGTTTTATAATTTCAAATATCTAGAAATATAGACTACAATTTTAGTAAAAACATTATTTATAAAATATATGTTTTGAAGACAATTTTAAATACATCGTTGTACAGATTGAAAAATTATTGTTTATAACCTTTTTACATTAAACCTATTAAAACCATGTTTAGTTATAATAAAGATATAGTAAATTTTTTATTTATTTTGATAGCTTTATCATATGATAATTCTATCAAAAGAAACAGTCACGATGAATGATTATTCTATATCAACATGGATAAAATTTCATGAAGTTTTGAAGAATATATTTTTTTTTCTTGCACTAAGGTCTAAAGTGATAAACCGTGATTTTCAATACTATGACCACACTTAGATGGCATTTAACAATGGTCAATCCATTATATTGTGACCTAAAATTAAAATGGTTGTAGTGGTTATTTTACTACGTTTAATATGTTAGTATTTCCTCCATCACATTTTTTTCTCATTCAAATAACTTTATTTCCTATCACGTCTATTGCTCCTCTATTTTATCTTTTCCTCCTATTTCATTCATATTTAATCCCAAAGAAAAATCTTCAAGCTGCGACCTACTCTTTGGAAAAACTGGTGAGAAATGGAATACTAATAATTGTTAAAATATTAATGTATTTTTATATCAGTTTCTGTTTTGGGCCCTTTTCTGTCTTTTGGGCTTTTATTCTTTCCTTTATAATTTTCTCTCTGTAACCCTTGAATACATATGTTTTCATTTCCTGATTAATGAAAAATTTTAGCTTTATCTCTTTTCTTTCTCGACACTTTTTCCTTCCCTCTCTGAACTTCTATGAGTTTGCATTGCACTGCCCTCAAGTTCTTGATACTAGGGTTACACACTCTTCCTAAATGAGTAATTACCTTTATGAATAATATCATAATAGAGTATTTATTAGATTTTGATTCATTCACTTCTTCATCTATTTATATTCTGATATATGTTTCCTCATGTTTCATCCATACTTAGTCCTAAGCAAACATCTATATAAAGAGTAAAGGTATTCATGAAATCCAATCAAATCAAAATATTTGAATCAGATTTTAAATCTAAATTCATATTTTTTATAAAATTAGTTTAGATTTTTATAAATCCAAATCTAAATATTTGGATTGGATTAAATCCAAATCCAAATATAAAATAATTGTTCTATAACCCTTTTTTATATATTTTTTTTTTCTAAAATATATTTTTCATTCATCTTTCACTAACCTTTTATACACCCACAACATTTACACAAACCCAAATCTAATCACCTTAGTTATGTTTTTTTATAAGATACTGATTCAACCAAGTTCATTTTAAAGCACATTAGGAAAAATACTGTCCAAAATAAGTTGAAAAAAAAGGATGATTGAAATTCGTACTTTGAAGAAGGATCCTTTTATCATTAAAGTGAAAATAATTGCTTTTAAAGAATTATATAAAAATTATTCTAAGTTTACATACTGTTCTGTATTTTAAGCAATAGATAAGAATTCATATTTTTATATTTTAAAACTAGATTCAGAAATAAATGTGAAGAAGATGGATTGGAAGATATACAAATTTTCAAAAGTTCTAAAAATTATTTTCTTGAGAAAATTTTAAAATATTTTATTAAAAACACTCTCATTTAATATAATTATTCCAATTTAAAAGAATATAAAATATTTGTTGTGGAATGTTTTGTGAAGCGTGAATAACATATCTTATAACGGAAAAAAAAATCACTTCAACGTCAATACTAAAAACTGGTTGGTTGATAAAGTATTTGTTCATCAAAGACATGATCATATATAGCTTAAAGCTGATTCGGTTATTTGGAAGATTTTGCTAATAATTCAAATAACTAGAACTAAGATCTGGATTTTTTTATTTTGAAAAATCTGTAAATAAAATGGAAATCTTATTTGGAAAAATGATAAAATATAAATCAAAATAAAAATTAGATTTAAATAAATTGATTTTAGTTAGATTGGAACAGTGCAAAAATATAGCACTTTGGTTCAATTGGATTGTTTGTCCACCCTAATAAGGAGTGAAATGTAGTATACAACAATATACTACACTACTTAATAGATAACAATAAAAAATAGTATTGATTAGATTTGATCCATTCACTTATCTTCTATTTTAAAGTTTGTAATTTCTTATTTCTTATGCATGATAAACATTTATATTCTTTAAGAGTATAATACAGATGTTTATACACTAATATATCTTTGAAAAATAAACTGTCACACACTGAAAACATGTTTTGTATCACCTTATTTTGGTACCAAAAATACCAAGAAACAAAATCCTTTGTCAAAATCTAATAAAGGTATCACAACTTCAATAAAAGAAAACAAAGAGACCCAAATACCTTGTTATTCATATTTTTATTTTATTTATATCATACACATAAGATATTGACGGTCTCTAATAATTTGAGCTTATAAAATTGTTTTGAATTTTTTTTTAATTTGGATAATATAGTGGCAGAGACCAATTGTACTATCTAAGTTGAGTTGGCTTTGGATATAGTGCAGAAAAGGTCAATGACAACGGTTCTTTTAGTAATTACATAACAGTTTTGAAACAGTTGTCTATGAACACATAGTTTATTCTATTGAGGCATAGACAGTAACTTTAGAATCATTGTGTATAAATCACACATAAACGACGATTATGAATATAACTTTCGTTTTATACCCTTCTCTGGCAGTGCCTTAAGTTTAGCATGGTCAAGGTATAAACATTATTGTCGAGGTATAAACGGCGGTTATGGTCATAATCGTTGTTTATACCCTTTCTCGAGAGGTATAAACAGCCACTACAAAAAAACTTGTATGTAGTGATGGTTATAATATGGCGGTTATTAAAAACCGCCACAATTAGCTGTATAATACGACAACTTCATAACTGCCATAATCTTCCTTCGAAATGTGGCGTGTAGAACTGCCACAATTATCCTTCGAAATAAACGTTCTCCCGCGTTTTGTTCCCTCCATATAATTCTCACATAATTGCAAAAATTTATTTCCTAAAACCTGCATTTTGTTACCTCCCTATAATTCCCACATAATTTCCAAAATTTATTCTCTAAAACCTTTGAAAATCTCTCTTCTCTTTGAAACCCTTTCTTCTTCTCTCTGGCTCTCACGGTCTTCTCCCCACCACTCTCCGCCTTCTCTCTACCACATCCACCATCTTCTCTTTGCAACTCATCGTCTTCTCTTCTCCACTCACCATTTTCTCTTTGCCACATCCACCGTCAGTTTCGTTTGCGCTTGATTTTTCCAAAAAAAAACCATTTTCTCCCTCTTTCACTCTCCACTCTTCATCATCTCTGCAAGTCCCTCCTTCGTTTCCTACATTTCCCACATCTCCTCAAATTTTTGATTTCCCAAAACCCAATTCTTATCTTCATTCCCAGATTCTCAAAAATTTTCGAAAATCCTTTGAAAACCTATTTCCTAAATCCTTTGTTTCTTTGTCTTTCCCAATCTCCTTTCTTCGTTTAACCTAGCCATCACCTGCACCTTCATCGCAATCCATTTTTTGTCAGCCTCATCCATAGAGATCTTCTCACGGCGATTCCCCAACATTAGCTTGACCGCGAATCGTCAACCTCACTATCAGACTCCCCATTAGCCTCACTGATTTTGCTTCAAACACGACATTAAGAGGTAAGTTTCCCTCACTGTCAGCCTCACTCATGTTCAAATTGGGTTTTTTTAATGAAACCTGTGAATTATGTGCATTGTGGTCTCTGTAAAGTGAGTAAATTTTTTTATGACCTCTTATTCCCATTTTCTTTCTTGCTAGCAAATATTTATATAATGAATTTGGATTTTCTCAAACTAAAACTAGTTTGTTTTATCTGGTTCAACTCTAAGCTTATGTATTGTATTGATGACCCTAAATGTATCGAACTAATTTTTTGTTGAAAATATATATGGAGAGAAGGGGAATTCTGGAGGCACCTTATAGCATCATATTCTGGAGGCACTTTGTTTTGATTTGTTGTACTGTTATTTATAGATCTGAACTGTTTAATAACCTAGACTCTATGCTTTGTTCTTGCTGTCATTTTTAATAGTCTTTAACCATAAATTTATGAAGAAGTTGGTTTTCCTATTTTTTCTCTGCATCATACTTCCATTACTACCTAGCTGATAAGTAAGTGAAGGAATATGTATAATTTTTTTATCAATGTTTGATAAGACTCTAAATAGTTTAATTTAAGTTTTTGGTTTTAAGTTCAAATTTACTGCCATGAAGTTGTGGGCTTATTGTTAGTTTTGTTACTACAAAATTTCAAGTTGAAAAAAATAATCTTGTTGTGTCTTGTACAGCTTGAAAAGCAAGTGATTGAGGTTGAGCAGTTTTATGAATCCACTAATAACATTCAAGGTAATAATTCTAAAGGTGGTTCACTTGTAAAAGAGAAGGGCAAGGAAAACATCCTACTGGCACCAAAAAGCCACTACAAGATGCAACACATATTGAAGTTGCTGCTGTAAGGAGAATGTAAGAGCTTACACGCCAATTTTCCACAATATTGCGTAAAGCAAGCACAAATATTTTTGGAACATTTTTTTAGTAATCTTTATGAATGTATTTTTTACCATGTCTCCTAGTATTTAGATTTCCTTTTATAGTTCTGATTGAAACTTTTGTTGATGACCAGCTCTCCCTTCTCTCATCAGAGTTCTGGTAGAAATTGTTGAAGCTTCCTCCCAAAGTCCAATGGTCAACTCAATGTGTTCGACAAGCTTGTGGGAAATTAGGTTTTTCATATTCTAATCACTTTATTTGTTCTTTTTTTTTTAAAAATCATAGAATGATAATGATTTGAAGGGTTTGAATTGTTCAATTCGTGACATGTACTTTTGGGTAAGTTCTAAATTATGTCATATTCCAATTTCAAGTCCTTTTTGGATTTTATGTGTGTATTTCCAGTATTATTCAAATATTTTAATTGCTTTTAAATTTTCATTTAATACTCTACTTTTCTTGATTTAGGTTTTAGACTACCATTATCTGACTACCCCTAGCATATATTTTGATAATGATATTTGCTTATGAAATTAATCTTGTTGCATGTAGTATGATGAATCTGAAAGAATAAGAGATAATGTTCTATTTGTGTTGTTTGATCTTATTTTAAACATGACAAGAGTGTTAGAATTGACTAAGAGAAAGAGGGGGCATGCTACGAACTGGAATATATTTTTACACAAATTTGCAGGTGCATCATAGTGGAGCTGGAACCACGACTACATGATTAAAAGTTGGCTAAGTAATTAATGTGAATATTACCTTCTTAGATGTTTTCCTTTTACATAGTTCAAGGATTCTTTTAAATCACCAACTTATTTGCATTGGTGTTAAATCTTATAATGACTTCCTTTTAAATAATCACCAACTTATACTTATTTATAATAATCAATGCTTTTCCTGGTGAAGGAAGTTGATTTTTGTATTCAAGAAATTGAAGAAGAACTACTTTTTGTTGTGAAATAGAGCACAAGAGTATATGGTGATGATGTTATTATTGGAAAGAAATGTGTGAAAATTAACTTTAAACATATTTTAATTTATTTCAGGCATCGAATCTTGGAAGTGGTGCTCCATCATCAAACCAGAATATTATAGGATCAAGTGGAGACATCAAGACAAATTAGGACTAGGATTTCAGTTGTAATATGTTAAAATATGAAACAATCTATATTTTGGCAATTTAATTTACTTGTTGTCTGGATTAGTTTGATATTATCAACTTTGTTCTCTCAATGAATAAATGAAATCATCTTTTGATTATTATATTTATCAATTTTAATTATATTATGAAGTTAGTTTATGTTATAATTTAATTATATTATGAATTTTAACTAGGTACTGAAATTTAATTATAATATGAAATTAAATATTATTATGAAATTAAATTATAAAACATAATTAAATAAATTATTACAAATATTAAAAATAAAATAAAATATTAAATGTAATAGTTATTATAAATGCCATACTATACTGTATTAAGTGGCAGTTAAAACTGCCACTATTTACGTTAGAATTGGTTTACTCAGTTTTAAAATTACGACATTTATAACTGACGCAAATTACACGCTTAAAACTGTCACTTTATACAATGCATAATATGGCGTCTACTACAATGGTTCTCAATTGACTGCCATATTAAACTTTGTGGCGGCAAGAATTCTGGCGGTACGCGGTACCGCCACAGAGGTATAATGTGGCGGTTAAAAACGTCAGTTTTTACGAAAATAACCGCTGCATTATACACGTTTTTTTGTAGTGAGCGGTTATGGCCATAACCGCCATCTATTATGGACATTTTTTTTACTTCATTATGTCTTATGCGTTTTCCCATATAAATTAACCTGTTCATTTAAACCCAGCCAGCGAGATACATAAATTCATTCATTTAAAGAAGCAAATTATATACATTGATAACAATGTATTACAAACACTAATACACATTCATAACTATCTATCTAATTGCTATACTATTGATTAGCTATCCTAGAGTTATAGAAATTAAGGAAATATGTGGCTCAAACATATCTCACATAATCTGTGGTGGCCAAAGACAGTGGTTACTCATCCATAAAGAATTGTATTACAAAATAAGGTTCACATTAATTAGTGTTAAGATACATATACTTTAAAGAACTATAAAGAATAATTTAAATATTAAACAATTGTCGATGATGGAACACCCCTGGACTAATACCAACACGTACCCAAGAGTTATAAATATACATGCAATATAAAGTTAACAAATTTAATCATACATACAATATTACATAATAAAGAATATCAATTAGAAATCAATAAATTATTTATAATCTAATTACAATATCTAATTAAAAATCATTAAATTAATTATAAATACTGAATAATATTCCTCTTACAATGTAACAAATTAATAATTCTATTATAACCTAACAATTAACATAATATAAATTAACAGTAAATACAAATTATAATAAATACTAAATATACAAATTAATAATACTAAAAATATTTAAAAAAATTAAAAACATCAACCTTGCACGAAGGACAGAACCGACAATGAAGAGCAACGGTGGCAACAACGAAATAATGAAGAGGCACGGTGGTGGCAACAGTGACAGTGGTGGCAGTAGAGAGAAGAGCCAAAACGAAGGCAATGAAAACATTCACCAATGAAATGAAAGGAATATGAGAAACCAATAAGAGAAAGCAAAAATAAGCAATGGAGAATGCAATGAGTGAATGTGAAGGAAGAACATACAATGGAGATGAAGAACCAGAGAGCGTAAGAGAGTAAGTTCGCGAAAAGACAATACCAAAAACGAAAGCGTAAGTGACGTGCCTCGAAGTATGGTAATTTAAGGGGTCTAAAACGACAATTCTTAGGTAAAATTGTCGTGTTAGACTCGTTTTAATTTAAAAAATGCAACCGCATTTTGATGGACAACGTTTGACATTAAAACGATGTGTATTTGCTGTCATAAATGGGCTTTTTTCCACTAGTGTGAGGTTCCTATAGATGTTGCTCTAGTGTCTGATACTGTCACTTAGAGGTCTACTCTTTTGATTACTATGTTTGATGCTGATGTTGCTCTGGAGTCTAATGCGGTCCTCACTCCTGGTGTTGATTTGTTCTTGAAAGAATTTGAAATTGTTGTTAAGTATTTGAATGATAATGCTAATATGAGATAAGCTCTTATTGATAACGGAGATGATGTTGTTAAAACTACTAGGAGGCCTGATCATCCTAGAAAAAGTTTTAAAGTGTTTGCTAATAATAAATGATGAGAGTCCTTGCTTTTATGAGATCTTATCTATAGGGGTTGTTTTGGTTATTTCACTGGTGTAGAAAATCTTAAAAACAACGGCTATTTTAACTATAAAATGATGGCTTTTTAGCTGCCTTTGATCAACGTGTAGTCTTATGTCCAAAAGCAAGAAAGACGGCTATTTACCCGCCTTCTTAGATTCAAACAAAGAGGGCGGCTATGGTAAAAGCCGTCCTTTTACACCTCTCTATTTTAATTATTAATTTATAATTAATATATGCATTATTATTAAATTATATTATTTTAGTTGTTAGGTTAAAATAGAAGTCTATGAAGAGGTAATAGTGGTGGTGAAGAGCGACAGGGAACAGTGGCAGCGACGAAGAACCAAATGGAGGAACATTGAAAATAGAGTGCAAGGCAATGAAAGTAGAATGGTGAAGAACCTTCACAACAATGGGAGAAAAGAAACAAATAAGATAAAAAAAATAAAAAAAAGCAATGGTGAAGAAGAAGTAGAAAGCTCAAAAGAAACTTACACAATGACTCAAAGAAGACAATAGCTCAAGGAAAACGAAGAAGAAACATAGAGTAGAAGAGCGAAATGCCAAACACAAAGGAAGTATGAAAGCGTAAATGGAACACTCTAAGCTAGGGTAATAAAAAGAGTTTAAGAGGGCAACTATTTGGTAAAGCCGCCAACAAAGCGCTTGATATAAGAAGGCGGTTATGAGGTAAAGTCGCCCTCTTAGATGAAATGCTTTCTTCTAAGAGGGCGGCTTACCTCAGTCACCTTCTTACACCAAACGCTTTGTTGTAAGAAGGCGACTTTACCAAATAGTCACCCTCTTAAAGAAATTTAATTTAAAAAATGCCACCGCGTTTTGAAGGACAGTGTCTGACCATAAAAGCGCCTTAAATGTAGTGTTGGAATAAGTCCTTTTTGCACTAGTGTTTTGTTTGCTCCATAGTTTTTCTTTAGGGTTATTTCTTAAAAGGTGTTAAAAACCTATTCTTATTCCTCTAGATTTATAGTTCTTTTCTTATGTATGAATTTTAGTCTAGTCCCTAATACTTGTTTGTTCTTATTTTTTTTAATAATACTTTTTGTTGTAATGATAGGATACCTAACATGAAGCTTTAATTGGAAAAAAAAAAAAAAACTAGTGTTATCATGCCTACACTTATTTATTTTCTTCTTTGCTAAATTACATTACTCGAGAAAAAAAAGGGGGGAAAACAATTTATAACGACAAAAGAAAAGAAAACAAAGTAAAATATACCATTAATCCAAGATACCAATAAATCCACATGATTGATGTCAAGGTTCATATCCAAATGAGTGTAGTTCAGGTTGAAGATGAAGTGGTACTTTCTTGAAGACAGTGAGTCCCCATATCTCACTCATGTCTACATCTTGCATTGGTTTACCAGTGTCAGGAATCTTCCAATCAAACCAGTAGAGGAGATTAGCAAGCATATACTCAGTGGAAGCAAGTGCAAATGAAATTCCAATACATCCTCTTCTCCCAAAACCAAAGGGAATAAACTGCAAATCTTTTCCTTTAAAATCAACTTCTGGCTGATCTTCAAATCTCTCGGGAAGGAACTCTTCAGGCCTGTTCCAAATTTCAGGGTCCCTCTGAATCGCCCATGCATTCACAAACACTCTTGTTTTGGATGGAATATCAAAACCTTTCACTTTTACATCAGATGAAGTTTCTCGGGGTGTCAAAAGAGGAATAGGTGGATATAATCTCAGAGTTTCTTTTACTACACATTTCAGATAATTCATTTGATTTAAATCATTTTCATCCATTTGTAATTTATCCCCAACAACTCTTCTTACTTCTTCTTGAGCTCTCTTCATGGCATCAGGATTATTCATGAGCGCCGCAAATAACCATTCCAAAAGTGTTGAAGTAGTGTCACTTCCTCCAGCAAATATATTCTGAAATTATGAAAATGGAAACATCCCTTAAGTAGAGGTGTTTATGGATTCTTAAACATAAATTTAAACAATATATTTAGTGTTAGAGCAATTATTTATAATAAGAATTGAGGGTGGGCGGTGAATTATTATAGGATATCCATTTTAATTAAGGATTGTATCATTAAAGAGAGAAAATTTTGGAATATTTTAATCTTAGGAGAGGTGATTGCATCATTTAAAGATGCTCTATGCTACCTTTTGTGAGCATGTCGGAGGAGAAAAGAAGCATATGTACCGTTAGAATTGCCTTGACGTTATCATGTGTAAGGTGAAAATCATGCTTTCCTGCACCATCTTGAATTTGAAGGAGTGTTTCCAGGAAGTCTTTATGAGGTTGGTAACCCTCCCTCTTCATTATTCTCTTGCGTTCAGCAATTAACTGATCAAAGAAAGCATCTAATGCCCTGAAAGTGGCCTTAAATTCTGGTATTTGGCCAGTAACAACGTCAATCCAACCTAACAAAGGAAAGAAATCTCCCACAGTGAAAGTGGCTAAGTTTTTCATCAACTTCCTTCCTAGCTCTCCAAAGCTGATTCCACCGTCTGGGTTATCATACTTTTTTCCAAAAACACATCTAGACATTATGTTGTTCGAGGTTTCAATCAGAATCCGACTCAGGTTGACGCAAGAAGGCCTTTTACTTGCGTTGCATGCTTCACGTATGGCACCAAGCATCGCTGCAACTTCTTCTTCTCGAATGGACTGAAAGGATCGCACTCTTTTTACGCTTAGAAGATCAAGAACACATATCTTCCTTTTCTGTCTCCACTCTTCCCCGTAGGGTGAAAAAGCCACGTCCGTGCACCCATACATGATGGTTTTCACGGCTGTGGTCTGAGGCTTATTGGAGAAAGCGACATCGTGGGTTTTGGATACTTCTTTGGCCACATCAACTGATGAAATCAGAAGAGTTGGTGTTTGGCCTAATTGCAGCAGCAAGAGAGGGCCGTACTTGCGAGAGAGTGCTTGGAAGGAGCGGTGTGGGAGAGTGCCTAGTTGATGAAGGTTTCCAATTATGGGTAGTTTTGGTGGGGAAGGAGGCAAATTGAACTTGTTCTTTCTTCTTCTGTTACTAAGCACAAAAAGGAGGCTTAAGAAGAAGAATAAAATGGCTATGTAAGGGGTTGGTAATTGCTTTAAAAGTGAGGATGATGGTTGAACTTGAAGATCCATGTCTTCTAGAGTCCCTTGAATTTTAGTCAGGTAGGTGTGTATGCATCCTCCATAACCAGGGTTGAGAATTTATAGAATTTCATTAATAAATAGCATGAAGAAATGTATCATAACCTATGAAGCTCGGACACTCCCTTTTAAATAGTATGAAGAAATGTATCATAACTTATATTTGTTGGATTTCTGACTATTCTAACACAATTTTAAAATGGAGAAATACTTTAATTTTCTAAAAACTCAAATTTATTGTATAAATTTTTAGTATAATTATAAAAATAAGGAACAAATCTTTTTTAATCAATCATGAAAAACATCTTTCTACTCTAAAAAGAAACTAAAACATACTTAGTGCACATAAATTTTTACTGTCAATTTATATAATTCATAATAATATAATATAAATTCGTGTTCCCGTATCCTACATTTTAAAAATTATACATATCTCTGTATCCGTATCTGTATCGTATCAGTGTCCGTGTCCGTATCTGTGCTACATAGATCATAACAAAAAGAGTAAAGTTTCAAAAAAGACCACACTCACTTCACAACCTATTATAATAATATAATAATATTTCTAATTAAAAAATAAAATAAAAATAATTAAAATATTAATTTATGAAAATTGTTAAGTGAATGTGTTTTAGAGTTTGGAGTGATAGAGTATCACTATTTTAACAAAAACATGCATATTATATATATATATATATATATATATATATATATATATATATAAATTTCCCATAACCGTTATTTGGTGTACGCAACTCTTTCTGAATTAATTTTTTTATTAATATTTTATTTTATTATTTTATTTTTAAAAATTTTAAATTATTAAAAAAAAATTTGTCATCTAAAAATAAAATTATTTTTAATTTTTTAAATTAATGTTAAATGATAGATTTTATATGCAAATTAACTCCAATATTTCCCTAACCTTATTTTAAGGACATAAGGCACAACCTTTATGGAAGAGGTTTGTTTGGAGAATAAAAAAAATGTAACACTTTAAGTAATTCTATTTTTCGATAAAACTACCATTCTTTTGTATTTACCATCAAGTAAATATTAATCTGAAATCACATTTTTTTTTATCTCAAAATCAGTAGCAGAATAAAAAGAGAAAAATTCTAAAAAAAAGAGAAGCCCAAATTATAAAAAAAAAAAAGATTTTGATTAAACAATTCATTATTTTATATATATATATATATATATATATATATATATATTTTTTTTTTTTTTTTTAATTTCAACTCATCTAAAATTAATTTGATTTGTGCAATCTCAAGTTCTAAAAATCCACATACATTAAGAAGCTTACTGCAAGAAATCAAGATACGCATCAAAAAAGAAAAATTTGTGCATTTATTCTGTGATTAAAATTTAAAAAATACGACTACCCACGCTATTACACATGTATTTCCATTAGTGAAAACACACTACCTAACCTGTGTTTCAATAAAGGTGATGATAGGCTAAGAGAGTGCAGAGTAAAAACATATATACTTCATAATTTAATAAAGTAATATTTTAATTATTTTTTATTTTATTTTTTAATTTAAAATATTATTATATTATTATAAGGAGTTGTCAGGTGAATGTTTTTCCATTGTCTGTAGTGTAAAAAAATCTTATAAATGAATGTTATCCTTTCCAATTAAAGTGGGCTGCATAATTTTTCTAAATTTTATTTATTTAAGTATAGATGCACAAACAGTTTTACATGAAGTCCCTATATTTAAAAACTACTCATATTGATATGCTTATAGACTTTTAAATCTGTTTTAGTATCTGTTCTCAGATATGGCACGAATTCAAACGAATTAGAAATGTATTTGTAAAAACTAACACGAGGTAAAATTGTAAATATATAAGGATTACAAAGAATATTTTCTAAGTGTAAAGGAACAAAACAAAAACTATGCCACTGAATGAAATAATTATTTAAATCATTACTAATTTTATCTTTTATTATACCTCCTCTTCGATCATTTATATAAAAACAAATGGTTAATTAGTTAATTTTAAGTAATAATGTTATAAATTTAAAGTTTACACTAAAATTGTCCTAAAATTAATTAGTGGCTATTTTAATTACACTACAAGTAATTCAGAGAGAATATTTTTTTCATATGCGGTGGCTGTATTGTTACTGGGTCAATGTATATGCATAATTACATGGACATCAAGGAAGTGTTTGATTTTACAACAAATTCAAGGTGTGAAGGAAGTAATACATGTTTTTCTTTTTTGAATCATCAACTTTTTTTTATAAATAATAGAGTATTTGCGGTACTCTAATTCATTTAAAACAAATTGTACAACAACATATAATATCTTTGCATAAGGCACAATTATCTCTCCTGCTATTGTGCATTTAGTATAATACAATTTTCAAAAAATAACATCTCACTACCACTAGTCATTGTCTCCTTTCAAAGGTGTCTAAAGTGTATGTATTGCTCCAGCTTATTAATGGAGAGTTTATAAAAATATTTTTGTTCAATCAATTTCCACTCTTTTTACTTGACAAACGGACTAAATCAACGGTAGTATAGTTAAGGGTTGTTGTATCTACAGAAAATTAATAATATCACAATATAGTTATATCTTTTATGATGAACTGATTTGTAATTTTGAGGAGTTTTTCATATGAGTAGTAATCCAATAAAAACAATAATAATAACACTACTAAATATTTAGATCGAGAGGTGAAATATTAGACAATCACGAAAGTAAAGAGATAATGATATAGCACAAACGTTGGAATTGAAATAACCTTGTGAATCTCTTTTGTTATTATTATTTATAAATGCAATGTTCTTATTTAAAATTCATGTTCCTATTTTGGTCAAACCAAATTGATTCCTCATGCAAGATTATTTAGAGCAGTAAGTCAATGTTATGATCTTACCTCTGCATTAAGATGGAACAATTCACCATAGTCTCAGCTCCGCGCTTTACCACCATTGATTCCTATGGTTGGCTGAATAGGGTTCATAAATATGAAATCACATTGCGGTCTCATTCATGCCCTATAGACACTCAATAATCATTCCTCGCCATTGAGCATTAAGCACACACTACCAGATCCAAGGAATTTGAATACAAAAGAGAAACATGCGTCTATATATATAGTACAAAGCAATATGAGAAGCTAATTTACAACAACCAAGGATCATTTGATGTTATGGCCAACTTGGCTTCTGGACTCCCTTCTCTAGAGATTAGTTTTCACTTCTTCTGAGACTTTGGCCTTCTTGACCTGATTGGATTCTGATGTTTAGACTCTATGAGCCTAAATAAGTAAAACCTCGCTATTTAAGCCTATCTAAGGATCTCACTTGATTCTTCTACCTAAACTTTTGAGTGCCTCTTAGTATTTGAGGACTCTTTGTTACTTCTCATTGTCTCTCAATGCCTCTTGATTCCCTCTTAATGCTTCTGAATGTTGCCCCCAAGGTCCCTATTTATAGACTTTATAAATGGAATTAATAGGAATTCAAGGAGATTCATAATTCGCTCAACGCAAGCCAATCCGCTCAGTGGATTGACTTCCTTCATCCTTAAGCAATCTTTTTGGGCTTCAATCTTCAATTCTTGGGCTTTGTCAGGGATTTGTCAGAGATTCAATGATTTTAGAAACTAGTTTATAGTTTTAGATATCAATTTAGAAACTAGTTTATAAATTTAGAAACCATTTTAGATACCAATAATTTTTTTTAGTCTATAAAATAGTATCTAATTTTGTCAATATAGTGACTAATTATTTTTTGTCTCTAAAATTAGTTTCTATTTAATGATTTTTCTAATAGTGAAGTTTCTTCTTTTCCTTTTTGCCTTCATGTGCAGCTGGAGTTGGGAGATTCTTGGCATGTTTTTTCACTAATTTTTATACATATCCTACACAAATTACATGCCTATTGAACTATGAGTTTTACTACAATTTAGCAGTTATTACTCGTTCACTTAAACCTCTATTCATATTTTTGGCAGAATTTTTGTCCTACATTGAACTCCTATTTGCATCATTAATCTCAAGGATACATAACGAGCATCATTCCCCTTTCTACAGTTGTGTAACCATGTTGAAGTCTTTTATTTCCTTTTTTCTAGAAAATAATTTGATTCTTGTTTGGTTGTGTTTTCTATTATAGAGTGTGTTGTATCTACCCTACACTTCAAATCTTCTCCTGCACATTATTTATTTGGTAACTTTATGGAACAACCATGTAGACAATGTAATGCAAGGAGTATTGTGCCTTTGTGCTTATTATTAGTCATATAACAACCTCATGATTTCAGCATATTTATGTGCATCATAACATTGTTTCCAGCAACTTACCAATCCATAATAGTGATATATCTATTATGCTAATAACAATTATTTGGTTCACTCTAATAGGGATGAGTACCAATGTGCAGTATATCATAAGGGTTTGAGATTGAAAAACACATAGTAGATGCAGATGTTGAAGATGGTTCTTTTACACTTACCTCGTGTTGAAATTTTTTTACAAAACCAAATCTTTGTCTCGTACACTATGCGCAAGTCTTTTTATTTTTGTGTGGTAATAATGCATGTTCTTAGGCACATACACCAATTTGAATATAAAAATTTTGATATTTTTTCTACATTTGTATTCCATGCTTAAGCTTTTAATTGTGCATTTGCAAATATTTCCACCCCATCTACTACTACATCCCTATACATAATATTATTCCTTTGCTCCCAAATTTCTCTCATAATGGCCACTCACATGTTTTTCCAAATTTGATTTCCATCTCTTTTAATCCTGGTATATTAAACTGATGAAAGTGCATAACTACATTATTTGGTAACACATTTGTAATATTGATCCAGTTGTCACAAAGGTTCCAGACCATTGTAGCTTACAAGGAATAAAAGTGATTTAAAGATTCTACATGGTTAACTACTACATATCACACATTAGTTACTACTTATCTGCACTCCCCTTCTAAATAGAATTTCTCTAGTTGTTATTCTATTTAGGCACACTCTCCAAATAAAATGTTTTACATTTGGTATAACATTTTGTCTTCCAAATTTCTTTAAAAATTTGCTCTTCTTCCCCACCTGCATTTTGCATTTTGTTGCAATACTATATATGCACTAGTTATAGTGTATTCACCAGTTTTATTCATTTTTTCATTCCCAACTATCTTTTCCATCTTACTTTGGAATGCAATTTACTAGCTCATTATTGAAGGATTTTACTTCATTTATTTCCCAATCATACTATTCTCTTCTCCATTGCAATCTCCACTCCCAACTGTTATTATTATAATTCCTCATTTAAACTATTATTTTCGTTTTAGTTATGGAAGTATTTTATATTCTAGGGTATTTCTTAGCTAGTTTAGATTGTGGAGTAAAGTTATCATGCCGAAAACTAATTGTCTCCCCCTTTCCTATATTCCCTTAATACTACAATCAAACCAAGGTTTTTCTTGATATATGCCACATACACTTTTCAATTCTTTCCACCTCACTAATTTATACTTTGAGACTTTGGGCTTACTTAATTATCTTTAATTCCTATATTTAGATTCTAATATAATTATCCACAATCGAGATATTTTATTTGCATATCTCCATTTTCACTTGGTTAATAATGCTTCATTGAACATTTCTAAGTCCTTTATATCTAGCCCACCTAGACTTTCTGGTTTTGCAAATTTCATACCACCTAACCCAGACTATTTTATTTTCCTCTGATCCTCATCCCCATAAAAATTTCCTTTGAATTTTATGAACTTCATTTATGACCAACTTTGGGGCTTTGAAGAAGGATATCTAGAATAGGGGAAGTGAATTAAGCATTGATTTAATCAAGTAGGCTCTACCAACAACAATTAGACTTTTACCCTTCCATCTTGTCAACCTCTTCCTTATTTTTGTATCATAGCTATGCTTCCTAGGATTTCCTCCAATCAGTATCCCTAAATAGATTAAAGAAATGTTCATTATAGAGCAATTTAGGAAATCTACATATCTATCTATCTAGGTCTCACTAACTCCAATCCCATTAAGTTTACTTTTATTGAAATTTACTCTAAGTTAAGATATCACTTCAAATCATCTCAACATTGCTTTCAATGTAACCATATTTTGCATATTATCTTGGCACATGAAGATGGTATTGTTAAAATATTGTAATAGGCTTATTTCAACCTTTTTTCCGTATTTTCAGTCCTTATAAATATTTTTGGCATGTTGCTTGTCTAATAATCCTCTCAACTATTAGTATGAACAAGAATGGGGCAACTGGATCCCCTTTCCTAATTCCCTTTGTGGGACTAAACTCTTTTTCCAGACTTCCATTAACCAAAACATAAAAAGTTGTAGAGGTTAAGAAAATCCCATTTATCCATTGTTTATAGAAACCTAACCTCTCCGACATGTAGTATAGGAATTTTCATCTTACTAAATGATAAAGGTCAAATTGTTATAAAATTCATAGTAAGTTAGGCATGCATAATGAGTGGAATACATAGAAAAATAGCCTAGAGAGCATGGAATTCCCCATAAAGCAAAGTTTGACTCAAAAGAAGATGAGAAGAAGAAGAAGAATACGAGGAATCTTACAGAGAAAGAAGAAAAAACAACAAACAAACAGAAGGATCAGAAATGACCAATCCGCCCAACGCATGGAAAAGGGCTAAACAGATTGACTTTAGAGAACAAGTATCGAAAAACCTCCAAAATGTTGAGTGCCAAAAGTATGTGTGGGAGGATTGAGGCAGAGAAGGACCTACATTTGAAGAGTTTATAAGGCTAAGGGAATCCAAAATGGCTTAGCGAAAATAGTCCTTCACAATGAAGAAAGCTCATATTCGTTAGAAAGGGCTTGGAGCTAACTTAAACCAAGAAGGAGAGATTTTAGATCTACTTAGACTTGTCTTGAAGTGAATCCCAAGTTTAAGAAGACTTCATAAATAACAAAAAATTGCGCTGAGCTTGGCTTGGACAAATCCCTACAGAAGCAAAAGACCTCTAAATCTATTAAAGGAAAAAAAAGGGTCTTGAAGCCAAAAGATTTCTTCAAGGTAAAGAAAGCCAATCTGCTAAGCGGATTGACTCTGCCCCAAGTATATAATGAATCTACTTAAACTCCTCGCTAAACTCTATAAATAGAGAGGTCTTGGGGGCTCAAAAGGGAGGCTCAACGAAGGCTAAAACAAATATACATATCAAGGTATAAGACTTGAGCCTAGAGGCTAAAATGAAGACAAATATTAAGGTAGAAGATCAAAGCCTAAGCTAGCCAACAACATTCAGGGGTCCATGTTTGTTGTTCTTAACTTCTCATCCTTATGCTTCATTGTAAGATTTACCATGAGTTGCTATATTTATCCAGTTGGGATTGGTAAAAAATGTGATATTTCTTGAGTTATTGTTATTTATGAATACATGTTTTCTTGAAATTCAAGTTATATTCATTTGATAGTATACTTAATGCTTAATGGTGAGGAATGATCATTAATGCCCATGGAGCATGAAAGAGGTTGGAAGGTGAGTTTATGTATTTGAAACCTTTCAAATCAACCAAGTACGTCAACTACCAAGAATGGAGTTGAGTATTTGGCTTGAACTGTTCCATCTTAATGCAAAAGCAAGCTATTATGATGCAAGGAATTGATTATGATAGTTTGTGATTTTAGATAGTCTTGATGCAAGGAATTGACTTGGTTTGACCATAAGGAATAATGAACTTGGATAAACATAGCATTTGCAAGTAATAATAACAAAAGAGATTCACAAAGCTATTTCAATCTCAACACCCATGTTGTATTGTTATTCTACTACTTTATTATTTTGTCAAAGTTTCAATCTCACTAAATATTTTATTAGGATTATTATAACTATTACATAAAATCTATGAAATCAACTTTTATCATTTTCTCTCCTCACTTTGAAGAATATTACTACTTTTGTAAACTTTAATTCCATGTGAATATGACAATCCTCAATTGTACTACAGTTAACTCGGTCTGTGAGAAAAAGATTTTAAATATACCCTCATCACTAAATCATATGTTTTTTCAAAATTCACTTTTATGGTTATATATTTTTTCTTTTTTATGCATCACCTCATTTGTCATTAGAACACTATTGTTGGAGATCCCACATCAACTAGAAATTATGACATTTCATAGTATATAAATGGGTGCAAACCTCACCTTATAAGCCGGTTTTATGAGGTTGAGTTAGGCTTAAAGTTCACTTCATAATATGGTATCAGATTCATTTCGAGTCTATCCTAGCGATTGTTTGTTGGGCTTATCAAGCCACCGCTATCGGACCATTATGGACCACCTATAATATATAGTCTCACGCACGAGTTGGTAACCTTGACATGAGGGAGATATGTTGGAGATCCTACATCGACTAGAAATTACGACATTTCATAGTATATAAGTAAGTGCAAACCTCACCTTATAAGCTTGTTTTATGAGGTTGAGTTAAACTTAAAGTCCACTTCATAATAACTATAAAGAGGTTTCTACCTTATACAAATATGTAGGCTCGGTTTGATTTATAACTCTTGTAGAATTCTCTTCAATCTATTTGTTAAGAGTATGAAAATTATTTTGTGCATGCTCTCAATTAAAAAGATTGGTCTATATTATATTTTGTGGATTTTGGATATTAGGGATAAGGTGATAAAAGAAGCACTACAACCTTTAGGCTAGTGGCTATACTTATGAAAACCATTTACATATCCCCTTTTGGGGTGTCCCAGTAATTTTTAATGAAATTGAAATTATACCATCAGGATGACATAGGCATTTATTTACCTCACATTCCCATTGTACTTCCTTCCTGGACTTCTTTCTTTATGAATCTTGCTATCGGCTCATTGTTGTCATCCATTGTAATTGATGGAAAGGGAATCTCTTCCAGATTTAAGATTTTTTTTTCTTTTTCCTGAAATAGTTTCTTGAAATGATTTTTTATTTCCTCTTTAATCTTGTTTGGTTCCACCACCCACTCTCCACCTACATTTAATCCCTTTATGTCATTCGTCAATCTTGTCCAATTTATTACATAATGATAACATCTAGAATTTGAATCTCCTAGAGTTATCCGTTTTGATCTTGACTTTTTTCTTTTACAGAATCTCTTGCTTTAAAGCTATTTTTCTTTGGTTACATGTGAAGTTGGATCATGTTACCTTATGGTATTTCTTATATATAAAAGACTGGTGAGGAAAATTGTGATTGTATTCTCTAAAAGATGAAAAAAATTGATATTGTTCGATAAAAATGACGATAAAAGGGTGCTTGTTATAGGTATGTTAAAGAAAGTCGATTTTATGTCAAAGCAAGTGAAAAGTCATCACAATTAATAACAAAATTAAATTAAATTTAGCAAACAAACTTTCAATATTAAATATCAATACATTAAGGGAAAAATTCAAATAAAATTCAAATGGATATATATATATATATATATATATATATATATATATATATATATATATATATCACTCTAGAGATATCACAAGATATATCACATAACATTGACAAAACTTTAATATATATACATATATATATATATATTAAAAAAATTATTAAATAAAAATTAATTTTAAATAAAAATAATAATTAATTATTTTTTTGATTAATGTAATGACGTAAAAAATAAAAACAGAGCTAGACCTCATATTGCCTTTCCTTTTCTTTTTCTCTCTCTTCACACTCTCTTCTCTCCCTTCTCTTTTAATTTTCTTTTCCAATCTTCATCTATTTTAGAATTTAATCGTACCACGTTGTAGCGGAAGAGTTAAGGAACATTTCTATTCGATCAGATTTTCAAACAAAGTAAGTTCATTTTTGCTCTAAAGATTCTTTATTTTCTATTTTTCCTTAGGATTTAGTCATCAATCTTAGTAGAGTTAGTTAAGAAGAGTAATTCTCTCAACTTATTCTACTATATACTAAATTTCTGTTTTGTTTGTATAACTTGTATTAGGCCTTTAAATTTTGAAGCTTATCCAAACTAGAGAATAAAATTCTAGAAGTTGCTTAGAAAACAAGCAATTAAGGTAAGGGAAGCAAAATTTAATTTTTAATAACACCCTAGGCTAGAAGATCTAAATGTGGAGGGGATGTGGTCCCAATATTTAATTTCTCTTGCAGGGATGTTATTTGTTTATATATTGTATTTGTTTATATATTGTTTAAACTTGTACAAATATTAGATTTTGATGGTTTAGTATTTAAGTGTTATTTTTTTATGTTAAATAAGATTTTAAATATTGTGGATTGTGTTTTCAATGATACCGTATGATGAAAATGGTATGGAATTGAATTCATACATTTGAGATAAGGTATGGACTTATGTTTGTATGTGTATTAAGTATTGATTCCTATGTGGTAACAGAGATCTCCGAGCTTCATTGATGATCTAAGTCATAGAGACTAAGATATCAGGTGGTGAAAAACTGATGGGGGAGTTCATGCAGACCGTGACATATGGGATTCACGGCTTGAGTTGCATTGAACTTACCCTGATCCTTTCTATTAGATTCGTTGGTAATCTTTGGATCAAGTGTTAGTCTCTGGTAGGACTTACTTAATACGGGTCTTCCGGAAGACGTTAGATGTTATTATGTTTGTTGAATATCTTGGATGTGTAGATCCATGTAAGATCTATGTGATTGTTTTATGTTAGGATTTGAAGAAGATTGAATAATTCTAAAATTTATTCATGTAATTTGGTTTTCTCTTCTGATTTAATTGTGCATATTATAAAATTTTATTTTCACTAGCTTACCCTTATTTTTTTTTGTTGCGTTGTGAACGACGATGACTGTACTATGTATACGAGCAGATGATCATACAAGTGGAGGTCCCGGAAAGCTTTAGGATGTTTTAAACCTTATATTGTAAATGTTTGTATATCTATAAGCTATAATCTTGTAATGGGAATATTTTGAAATACTTCAAGTTTATATAGAAACCAATAGAACTTGTATTGTAATAATTAAGATGTTATTTTCAAGGGTGTTACAACTAAATTAGATACTATTTTCAAAAGTTTAAAAATTATTAATATTTAAATTTATTTTTATTATTAATAAATAATTTTTAAAATTGGATCTAATTAATTATCAATCTTTAACTATCAATTTAAAATCTAAATCATTAATAGTTAAAATCTTGTTAACTAATTAAATATCAATTTAAAAATTATTTATTAACAATAAAAATTAATTTAGATATTAATAATTTTTTAATCTTTAAAATAATATTTAATTTAGTTAATAACAACTAATAATTTTTTTCTAAAATTAATTTTCATTTAATAATTATATATATATATATATTAATATAAATTATCAATTTTATTTAATATATTTGTTATTACATGTGTAATATATAATTATAATTTGAATAAATAACTCATTCATTAGAATAAATATTAGTATTAACATATTTCGATTTTAGTACAATAAAAAATTAATTATTTTAATTATAATAATTTTGTTTGAACTCTTTATATATTAATAGTTAAAGTAATTGAACACATATTTAACATATAATGAGTGTAACGTGCGTTTATTAAGGATAAATTAACACTGTAAGAAAATATTAATAATTTTAAATTTAAATAAACGTTGTTAATTTTTTTCTTAACAAATACACGTAAATCTATCTTCATTATTAAAGATCAAACACGTGTTCAAATATTTTAATCATTAATAAAATTCAAACAAAAGTTATAATTAAAGTTTGTATTAAAATTATAACTTTTTCTTATTTTACTAAAAACAAAAATATATTAATACTTATTTTACATTGTATACCTTATAATTAACTTGGTAGTATTTTTGTAATTTAAGTAATACAGTTATGAGAATCATGACACATTGAAACATGTTATTTACATATTAGGATTGAGATGAGAATGTGATGGATAAGAATAACACGTATGAAAAGTTGTCTCATTATATGTTCAGCTATCTAGTTGCTATCCATAAAAAGATATTTATAATTTCTTTTATATTTGCGAATACCAATAACTATGGTAGATATTTTTTTATTTCCCTTAATTTTAAATAAAATTATTTTAAAAAATAAAATTAAATAAAAAATAATTTTAAAATATAATTCAAATAAAATTACATAGTAAAATATAAGTGCAAATAAAATTATTGTTTCTTAAAATTAAATTTAAATATATTGTACTATACAAAATACAAGTTTTAAAATAATAATCTTTTTATAAATAACTTCAATTTTATATATAAAATTAAATTTTAAATAATTTTTCAATTATTAATACTTTTTTATTAACAAATTTGTTTTGATTACTTTTTTTTTTAATTCTATTGTTGAGAACGTTATTTAATATTTGTTAAGAATTTTATTGAGCCTTAAGTCCGATACTTTCCAGCACAAAAAAGCAGTATGAGGCATTGCTTTTTAATTTGGACGGAGAGGAATGAAAATCGTGTGGGAAGACTCTCTTCAAGTTCCATCAATTTCTTTAAGTTCACGCATCTACTCATGAGACCTGCACTCTCAACACTAATGATTTGCAGTGATTTTGAATTAAAATATGTAAGATGAGTTTGTTGAAAAAAATTATTAAATTTTGTAAGTAATAAAATAATATGAAATTTTTTTAATTCTTTTAAAAAGTTTAAAACATAAGTTTACAAATTATATCACGCATAAGCAATTATATCATTTTTGTATTTATCCAATACATACATAAGTGTAACACCCCGAAAAATACATCTAATTATTATAACAAAAATTCTACCGTTTCCATATAAATTTAGAATTTTTCAAAATATTCCTATTACAAGATTATGACTCATAGAAATACAAATATTTATAATATAAGATTTAAAACATCCTAAAGTTTTCCAAGACTTCCTACACTTGTATGATCATCTGCTCATGTACATAGTACAGTTATCGCAGTTCAAACACAACAAGAAAAACAAGGGTAAGCTAGTAAAAATAAAATTTTATAATATACACAATTAAATCAAAAGAGAAAACCAAATTACATGATCAATTTCTAAATTATTCAATTTTCTTCAAATCCCAACATAAAACAATCACGTAGATCTCACATGGATCTACACATCCAAGATATTCAACAAACGTCTTTCGGAAGACTCATATTAAGTAAGTCCTACCAGAGACTAACACCTGATCCAAAGATTACCAGCGAATCAAATAGAAAGGGTCAAGGTAAGTTCAATACAACCCAAGTTGTGCATCTCATATGTCATGGTGTGCATGAACTCTTCCATCAGCTTCTCACCACCTAATATCTTAGTCTATGTGACTTAGATCATCAGTGAAGCTCGGAGATCTCTATTAACATATATGCATCAATACTTAATACACATACAAACATCCGTCCATACATTATCCCAAATGTATGAATTCAATTCCATACCATTTTCATCATACAATATCATTCCAAAACACAATCCACAACATTCAAAAGTCTATTTAACATAAAAAAAAAAATAACACTTAAATTCTAAACCATCAAAATCTAATATTTTTATAAGTTTAAATAATATATAAACAAACAACACAATATATAAGCACACAACATCAGTGCAAGAGAAATTGAATACTGGGACCATGTCCCTTCCACATTCAGATCTTCTAGCCTAGGGTGCTATTAAAAATTAAATTTAGCTTCCCTTACCTTAATTGTTTGCTTACCAAACAACTTCTAGAATTTTATTTCCCACAGTTTGGATAAGCTTCAAGATTTACAGGCCTAATGCAAGTTATCCAAATATTAACAAATTTTAGTATGAACTTAATCCAAGTTGAGAGAAACACTTTTCTCAACTGGGTCCCACTAAGATTGATGACTAAATCCTAGAGAAAAATAAATAATAAAAAAACTTTAGAGTAAAAATGAACTTATTATGTTTGAAAATATGATCAGGTAGAAATGTAGCCCGAGTCTTCACTTACAATATGATGTAATCAGATTTTAGAATAGATGAAGTATAAGAAAGAAATTAAAAAGAAAAGAGAGAGAAAAGAAAAAAGGAAAGAAAAAAATAAAATAAAATAAAAAATAAAAAAAAAATCGTGACGGTGTGTCTGGGGCTGCTGGTTTTTATTATTTACGGGAGGTTACAGTTTTCTCCAACTTTCTTTATAAAGTGGGGTGTTTGAGAACTTACATAAATTAAAAATTAAAATATTTAATAATATATAAAAAAAGTAATTAACTTTAAAATTTATGTTTTGAAATGAATAAAATATAAAAGATATTCTCTCTTTTCCTAGCGTTTCAGTGAACAGCAGCGCATACAAAAAGTGTCCATCGACACTTTTCTTTTCATCGTCTATTGTAACTTCGTAGAACAAAACACATATTAAATGTTGATGCATATATATCAGATTAAAGAATAATAAACAAATCTGTATTTGGGATATTGTTCTATCTGATTTGATATGGATACAAAATATTTACACTAATAAAACATAAATGTATATACGGGTACTATTTAATTTTTTAATGTGAATATTATATATATATCACTTTTTTTCTTCGTATTTTATTTTAAAATTTATGTAATTTTATTTGACTTTAGAAAAAATAAAATATATGTTTTTATATTGAATTTTCCTAATATTTTTTTAGTTTGATCTTTATTTTTTTAAAATATTTAATAAATATTTATCTACATACATATGTGGGTGCGAATATTCGTTATCCAAAAGAAAAATACGAGACAATTTTATTGATGAGTATAATGATCTTCTACAGAGATTATTCACATATTGTCAAATTATGTATACATGATCTCTGTCCATTACAAAATGTTTAGGTCCCTCTATCGGTCCGGTCAGCACCATATAGAAGTTTGGGTATTCGATTTTGACCGATTGTTATGTTTAAAATATATTAAAATTAAGAAGAAATTAATAAGGCTAAATTGTGAAAAAAATAAACAGTATATTTTTAATCATGATTTTACGTTAATTTTACGTTAATTTTGATTTAATAATCACGGGTCCATTATAAACATATAAATAGACAACTTTTAAGAAAAAATATATATCATTATTATGTATTTATTGTACCGAACATCGAATACTGAATATTTACTTGAGTATGAAGACACCTTTTGCAGGTGTCCTCCCAATCGATAGCCTACGATGAGGAATGAAAGCAGAGAAAGGAAGGGTAAGCCGAACAAATCTGAGAAGTGAAAGAAGAAATGTGTTCCGACTAATAGGAATGACAATGCGGGGTGGACTATGTGGGTCGGCCCACAACCCGTTGCCAAAAAGTGCGGGACAGACTCACTAATTTAGCTTGCTGAACCGCTTTGACCCACCTCGCATAACCCGCAGCCTATGCGAGCCAACCGTAGGGCGGAGTGGGACGGGTTGACCCGCTGGCCCGCATAAATTAAAATAATTATTTTATTTTTTAATAAAAAAAATTCATACTCCATTCATCTATTATTGTAGTGTGACCTTTACTTTATTTTATTTTAGAAAAATTGAATTTAATGTACTAAAAAAAAGAATGTTTTATTTTAATCATTTAAAAGAGTTAGTATTAAGAGTGATAATAAAAAATAATATAAAGAAGATATTTCATTAGGATAGTTAAAAAATTAGTCATCTTTATTAAAATATTTTGTAGCAAAGCTTTGATAAAATACTCTTATACATTTACATACATATATAGAAAAAAATAGATGCAAAAAAAACTTTAATTATTTTTAATCAAGCATTCTAATAACCCTAATACTCAAATTTATATTTTTATCTTAATTGAATGAATTGAAACATGGATAAAATTTTAATTTTTCAGTAGTAGGAATAAATTTTTTTATAATTAATAAAATTTTAATTTTTGAAAATGATAATATTTTTCTTATGCAGACTAGCCTGTATATTTGCGGGTTGCCTCTTATACGGGACGTGCCTGTGAAATGAGTCAACACTCCTTGCATAGAGCGGGTCAACCCAATTTGTATTTTACAAGCCGAACGCAAAATAGACCTATATGAAATGGACCAACTCATATTACCATTCTTACCTGGCAATTGCTTCCTGCACCCAACATTTTTGAACTTGCACCCAATATAATTTAAAAAATTCTGAAATTATCTTTTATTCTGGAAATGAAAATCTAAAATTAAAAAAAATGCATTATGGAAAAATAGATCCGAAAGAGATTATTGTTCTAGATATAAAAATTTGTTAACAAAAATCAAAATCTCATTCTGGATAAAAAAATTCAGATTTAAAAATAATACATTCTGAAAAAATTTATCCAAAAAAATTATTTATTCTGAAAAAAGGGATTTGAAATGTAATTTTATATATAGCCATTTTTTTAAGGATATTTTTATCTTTTCTCCTAATAATTAGGTACAGTGATATGATGCAGGAAGCAAATGAGTGAATTGTTGAACTCTAATTCCTTTTTTACTAGAGTTCCATTTATGAAGAGGGTTGTTCGTGCAACTCCAATAAATCAAGATTAATTATCTCCTTGTCACCATGTTTTGAGTTGGTTCCTACGTGTTACTGTCACTTCATCCTTTATAATTTCTTTAGTCAGATCGGTAAAAAGGATAAATTAAAATAAGAGACTAATTGAGGTATCCAATTCTTTTATAAATAAAATTTAAAGCTGTAAATATACGGATTTAAGGTGTCTGCAAATTTTGTAAAACATTAAAATATCTTTTGTAAAACTTCATCATCAAATCTAACAGATCAATCAAAATTAATTAACATCTCAAAAACCTTCTTTATCCATTATTTATTAATGAAATAAGCTAAATTATATACCTAATCTGTTCCTCTAAAAAGAATTAATTATATACCTAAATTATAAAGAAAATTGTCATATCAGGATTACAATTATTTACAATAAATATTTATAAATTTGTGATAATAAAATATTATCATATTGAATTATATAAAACTTATGTAAAAGTTAATAAATTGATTATTAATTATACAAATTAAAGTTAAATATATATATATATATATATATATTAGTTATTATCACCTCTTAATTACTAAAACTAAATAGAATAGTGTACATTATGAATAATTTAAAAGAATATCAATTTTGATGAAAATAATCAATATGGTGATGTCTTGTAAGCCACCAAACTATGTGACAAATTTCTTCTACAATATATTGATTAGTTAATTGTCATTATTTTATTATTAATATAAGTTAACTAAACTAAGCTCTATAAATGGAGCACTTGCACTCAATTGTATTTCCTTTTCACAAAAGTTTATTATATGGCAATATTTTATGAAATTCTTTTGCTAAAAAGGTGTTTGGCCTCATCAAATTTAGGAATCTTATGCACCTTTTACTCAAAGTTAAAGAAGTAAAGTAGTCTTTTATATTTTAAACGTTTCAATCTTGTCTCGTAAAAAATGTTATCGCAGTGATAATGTAGAAAAATTACAACATCAATATCAGTGTAAAAAATGTTATTGCAATGATAATGTAGAAAATTACGACATCAATATAAGTGTTATTAGGTTTTTTTTTTTATCGACAATGAATAAATTTAATTATTTTAGGAATACTTAAGGAGTATCCCAACCCGTATACAAAAACACAAAAAACATCCTCTAAGCACCTAAAACAAAACCCACCTATCTGAAATAAGACCACCCAAAACTCTAGCAATAGAGATCTCCCCTTGACAACCCTCAAAACTCCAAAGGAGAATCCCTTAACCACCTGAAACAAAACCAACTGCTGGCACACTTAAACGCAAGCCAACCTAACACTATATCCCTTGGCAAAAGTCGTGAACCTTCCATAACCTCCTAACGCAGAAACACCACAAAACAACCTAACCACCAGAATATACAAGCATACAAAAAGAGAGGCCTGCAACAACGCTTCTCAACGACTAACATCTAGTAAATCCAGCACCTACTAGAACAAAGAAACACCCCCTGTACCTTTTTGCCAGCTATTACATCAAACGCAAGACAGACATTGATTGGGATTCAAAAGCCAATCTGAAAAAGCATATGAAAAAGAACTGACCTTGTGTTTCAACCAAAGCCAAGAAAGGAGTTGCGCCGATTGAAAAGTTTCTTCGGCATTAGGGATCCCCTGTTTGAAAACAACATTATTCCTCTGGTCCCAAATACTTCGAACTATTGCTACCCACATTCCTTTCCAAACCTGATTCTGCTTATTAGACATGTGAATAAGGTGAAAATTCTCAAAATGATTTGTCAAATCCTTGTTTTGTGCCACCAAGATGCCTATCCACCTGAAACAAAGAGACCAGACTCGTTGTGCATAATCGCATTCAAGAAAGAGGTGTTGGGTGGATTCTTCTGCTTGATTACAAAGAGCACACATAGAAGGGTTCACAACCACTCCTCTCCTAGACAGGTTAGCATTAGTTGGTATTCTATCGAGTAAGATTCTCCAAGCAGTGATTAAAGCTTTAGGAAAATTTTTTGACTGCCATAGAGTGCAAAAAACCCCATCCGTTAGAACAGAAGGTTGACAATCCAAGATAGCATAAGCTGATTTCACAGAAAACACACCTTTGGAATCTCCTTTCCACACGAGATTATCATTAATACCTTTGAGTATGACACCCCTATTCAAGATCTCGAGCATTTCTTTCTCCAAAATCGATTCCCACTCGAACCTTGCCCTCCTCCAACTTAACCGCCATTGCCACCCCGAATCCTCCCAAGTACCTACCTCACCCACCTTCCTACCTTGATCCATAGACAAAGAGAAAAGTCTAGGATACAGAGATTTAAGATTATTATTGTGTGCCCATGCATCCTCCCATAATCTAACTTTATCCCCAACACCTACTTTCCAAAACATGGCTTTTTTGAACCATCCTTCTTCTTCTTTTCCCTCCCCACAGACATGAGCTAAGTCTCTCCACCACCATGATTGGTATTTTGACCGAGCTTGACTTCTATCACTTTTCGATCCATATTTGGATACGATTATATCTTTCCATTTCCCTTTCTCATTGCTCATCAACCGCCACTTCCATTTGCCAAGAGAGCACTGTTGAATTTTCTTATATCTTTAATTTCCAACCCACCTTCTTCAAGGGGCTTACAAACTTTCTCCCATCTTACTCAAGGAATGACTTTGTTGTGTTTGCCCCAAGACCATAGGAATTTCCTTTGTATACTAATGATACGATTACACACTGAAGCTGGGGCTTTAAAGAGAGACAAATAGAAGAGAGGGATGGCGGTAAAGACCGATTTAAGTAAGCATATTCACCCTGCCATAGATAAAAATCTCCCTTTCCAAGAGTTGAGTCTAGCACTTATTTTGTTCACCACAGGCTCCCAGAACTGATTCTTCCTTGGGTTACCTCCTACTTCTAATCCCAAGTATTTAAAAGGAATCCGCATGGTATTACAGTTTAAGGATTTTGCATAGATATCAAGGCAGTACCTATCAACAGAAACACCTGCCAGTTTAGATTTATGGAAGTTTACCTTCAACCCTGATACAAGTTCGTAGCACCTAAGAATCGCCTTAAGAGAGAAAATATTGGAGAAAGAATCTTCACACATGAATAAAGTGTCATCAGCAAATTGTAGCATACAACATTCTATACCACTTCTTCCCACCTTCACTCCTCTCAGAACATTCTGTTTTGTAGCCTGTCTCACAAGCCCAGCCAAGCCTTCTGCTACCACTAGAAAAAGAAAAGGGGCCAAGGGATCACCCTGTCTCAGTCCCTTAGAAGGTTTGAATTCCTCTGTGGGGCTGCCATTTACAAGAACAAACACAGACGACGAAGCCAAACACTCTTTAACCCACGATATCCATTTGTTGTGAAACCCCAACCTCTGGAGCATATCAATCAAGAAATTCCACCTAACTGAATCATATGCCTTTTCGAAATCCACCTTCAAACAGAACCCAGACCTCCTATGTCTCCTTACCTCCTCAACCACTTCATTAGCCATAAGAACACTATCTAACAAACCTCTGTCACTGAGAAAGGCAGACTGGCAATCATCTATAACCATCGGAAGAGCTTCCTTCATACGCCGTGATAAAACCTTTGAGATAATCTTGTAAAGCGCTCCTACAAGAGAGATAGGTCTAAACTGATCGAGTGAGGAGGGATCTCTTACTTTAGGAATTAAAGCAATGAAAGAAGCATTACACCCCTTCGGAAAAGACCCCGTATCATAAAAGAACTGCACAACTTCCATAATATCAGATTTAAAAATATCCCAACTGTTATTAATAAAGTTGAAATTAAACCCATCTGGACCTGGGCTTTTCGAACCTCCACATTGCCAGACAGCTTCTTTCACTTCTTCCTCAGAAAAGCTAGATACCATTCTTACACTGATCTCCATAGGGAGGGATTTAAACTCCACCGAACCAAGACTAACACCAAGATCTTGTGTAGCCTTGAATCTCTGTTCAAACACCCTCTTAGCTTCCCTGGGAACTAGTTTTGGCTCCTCACACCATTGATTACCAACTTTAACACCTTTGACCTCATTTTTAAGTCCTCTCCACTTGATTGCAGAATGGAAAAACTTTGAATTTGAATCCCCAAACTTTAACCAATTCACTCTAGCTTTTTGCCTAGAAAGAGATTCCACCTTCTTATCAATCAGCTTCAACTGACTAAACAACTCCATCCTTCTTAACTTGCCGATGTCCTCTAAATCATCATTATCGTCCTTACCGTCAAGCTCCTTTATTTCCTTTAGAATGCATTTCTTAGTATCATCAAGACTCCCAAAGACATTCTTATTCCAAACTTTAAGGTCAATCTTCAATAACTTCAATTTATCCTTAACAATAGACAGACTATTACCGTGCACATTGTATGAAGTCCACTTCTCCTTCACAAACTCCTTAAAGCCAGGCTCCTTAAGCCAAGCATCGATAGTCCTAAATGGTTTAGGACCCCAGTCTTTAACCCAAGCCTTCACCACTAAAGCACAATGGTTCGAAACCACCCTCGGTTGAACATACTGCTTGCATGACGGCCATATACGAAGCCACTCTTCCGAAACCAGAATTCTATCTAGTCTACTTTTAACTGAACCGTTTGCTTTGAACCAAGTGTATTTTTTGCCCACAAAAGGTATTTCCACCAGAAAAATATTGTCAATAAAACCATTAAAACCACTAATCTCCTTTTTATGACAAGATCTACCTTTTATCCCTTTTCTTTCATCTTCCCTCCTTATTGCATTAAAATCTCCACAGAAGCACCAAGCCTTATCTACAAAATTACTCTTTAGGGTTGTTAGAGCTTCCCATAACGCAATCTTTTCACTTAAAGTGCATGCTGCATATACATTAACCACAACACAACAACTCTTTGATTTAAGATGCTGGCCAACAATTGCTATAAAACCATTACCTACCACATGGTTATCACATCGGAAAGCATCTTTGTGCCACATAGATAAGATACTCCCTGCCCCGTTAATACCTTCATAATGCACCCACCCAACATTACTGTCCCCCCACAATGAGAAGCCTCTAACATCTGAGAAAGAGGATCATTTTGTCTCCTGCAAACATAAGAATTCCGCACCTCCTTAGCCAAAATATGTTTCAAGTACGTTGCTTTAGTGCTTCCCCCCAATCCTCTGATGTTCAGACTGACAATAATCATGACAAACCATTTTTAACACCCTCCTTAGACAATAAAATTTCGTTATCCCTAACCTCCCAATCCTCTAATACTCTAATGACGTCTTCCTCATCCCCCGAACACTTCATTCCTAGATGTTTACCCAATTCCCAAATTCTAGCAGATTCAGCAAAATACTCTTCTAACTTAATCCAGTTATTACACTGAATTATATCATTATCAGATTCAACTTGAGATAGACGACTTAACCTGGAATCAGAGTTGGTGCCATAGTGAATGGAGCCTAATCCACCATTAGACCTCCAATGCGGACGAACAACAACCTCTCCCGACTCCCAGAGCTCATGTAACCTCCGAACTGTCGTTGGCGTTTTGAGACCGTCTTCTGCAATCTCTTCCACCTCAACAATGTCCTCCGGCCTTCTTCCCGATTGCGATAATCCCCCGCTTCCCCCTACGGCAAGGATGGTGTTTTGACTTGTTTGGGATTCAGTATTTGTATAAGACGAATCTTCTCCTTCATTACAACTTCGATTTGCGTAATAGGGGTGTGGACTGAGGGCTATGGCCTGGGGATACGGCTTTAATGGTGTCTGCAAGGGGATCGCCGCCACTGACGTTGGGCAAGGTATAAGGTATAGAAAATATTTAAGGCTAAATAGAATGTATAAATTTAAGTTAAAATTAAAACTAAAACTAAATAAACATTTTGAATAATATCAGTAAAGGATTTCTTTGGCAAGTAGAAGTACCCGCAATTTAGAATAACATTTTTTTTTTTAGGTTAACTTGCTTTTATGTGTTTATCATTTAATCATATTTATTCCATGTCAAACGTAAAAATAAGATTATAGTGTTGTATCGATTTTTAGAAAGAACATTTGCATTTTATTTAACCAGAGTTATCGTCTTACAAACAAATTATAATCATGGTTTAACTTAATTATTTTTAGCACTTAATCAAAATTTTAGATGTTGGACTTTTACCTTACCAATCTCTCATTTTTTATGGTGATTAAAATTAAAACACTTAAGTTAAAACATTATATTTTCAAAAACATGTTCAACAAATCAGATTTTCGTAAAATATTTTCCAATATCAAACTCATATGGATATAAGCATTTAAAGAGTGAGTTTAATGGCTATCAAACTGTTGAAACATAAATTGAATATACAGTAATTTAATCATATCAAGCAGATACAATCTTTATTGTTTGAGTACAAATGGTTGAGTTATGATTACAATAGAGATAAAGTTTTATAAATATTAACACTTACTGTTTTGCTCAGATGAACCATAAGGTTTTTTAACTCAGTCTATTACAATTTACACATTTACAAAACAATATAAAATTAGATAAACTATAATATTCTTCTTTAGCTTGCTCCCCTTTATTTTTCTCTTGAAGCTCCTCCTTAGCATATGCTCTCATGATCTCCATGTTGGCCCCCATATAAGTATGATTTTTCCTTTGAGATAATTTTCATCAGCTCATTTTTATGATAGTTCCACATTTGTGTTTTACCCTTTTTTAAGCATCGACAATAAAGGAGCGAACTCATTAATCAACTTCCTCTATGTCTTCATATGAGACTTCCATTAGAGCAGATAAGGTTGTTGAAAGTAGAGGCTTTGGGCCAAGTCTTGACAAGAACGCATTCATAGTTTTCCACTTGGCAACTTTTTTGGTAGCTTGATCACGAGCTCCCAATGCTAACTAAAGCATGGTTCTAGTTGTGTCTAAGGCGGCTTGAATGAGTATGTGATCTTTGAGCAAAACAAAAGCTTGTTGTACTGACTCATGACAAAAGAGGAATGAACATGTTGGTAGGGTCACTATAAAAGCTTGTTCTGTTTGGTAGGTGTAGAAGTAGACCCTATTAAGTATTAAACTCAAAGTTGCCATTAGTTTTATTTGAAAAATTGAATGGTTAATAATTATTATCTTTAATTCTAATTTTGAATGTCATTTATACTATGGTTTTAAATTTAATTTATAGTATAATTTTTATGAGAATGTAATGTGAAGTTAAGAAGTCTATTGTGAGATTATTTAGAGAGATTGTATTCTTCGTTTGAAAATTAGTAGTGAAATAAAATATATTTTCAGTTCACAAATTGGTATCAGAGCTATGACTAGTATAACCAGTAATCTGTCACTGTCTCGACTAACAAAGATGACGAATTATAACAATTGGAGCATCCAAAACATTGAAAGAGACATGATCGAAAGATGAAAGAATAAAAGACAGATGAATTGCATGTATCAATAATAGAAATAACTTGTATAGGAGTTGTATTCTACTTTTATCTATACTATTTTATAGATGAAATAAGGATACTTTAGAAATCCAAACTTGTCACACAAGTAAGGACTTCTATAGCACTTTAGAAGAGCACATACAGCTTCCTTAAGCCACCATACTCACTATAGTTAAGTTTACTTAACTAGAGTTATGGTAGCTTAAGGAGCAAGCTACCTTCATCTATAAATACTCTAAAATCCACTCATGTATTCAGATTTGCAATTAAATGCATGAATAGTTCTGAATTGGAACAATCATTCTCTCCCAAATATCTCTTGCTAGTGAGCCTCTTTGTTAGTGAACTTAGGAAGGTTGGCCAAACCTCCTTCCCCTTCATTGCACCATCAAACTTCCAACCTAGCACCTTTCTACCGTTCAGTGCCTCCATCATCACTTCATTCTGCTACATTCTCCATTCAAGAGCTTGGATTGCATCAGGTGGATTAGAGCACACCAAAAATCCTTCGGCCAAGCTAAGTCAAAACTCTACTGTTCTCGCTGGTTGACTCAGTGGTCGTTGACTCTAAGGCAGACGATGACTCCTTCTATCTTCGTGGTGGTTCTCCAAAGTGTGGCTCCGCTGAAATAGAGGGGGGCCCTACTTGTAACTGCACTCCAACGCTCAAGTCAATACAGGGCAAAAAACATCAAACAAGCAAAAGGTACTTAAGCTTATAATGTGTGTGTAACAACTATGTCTTGCGTACAAAACAATGTGCCTTTACCTTGGGGTTTACCCCCCTTATATAATTGTTTCTAGGTTAACCTGTCGTTGACATTCTCTTGCCAAAGCTTTGCCTCTAGCGAATTTAGGGTTACCTTTTCGGGATACTATCGCATAGTCTTAGTGCAACTCCCGTGGTAATATTCCTTTCTTATAGTGCAACTCTCGTGGCAACATTCCTTTTCTGGAGTGCGTATCTAACGATATGGCCGCTAGGGTTACAACGTGTGTACCAGCGCCGCAAGACCAATCCGTCCTTGTAAGTCCCCTAATTTCTCACCTGCCTTGCATGCAGCTTTCTTTAAGAACCCTAGCGCTCTCGGGCATTGGTGCCCCTAGGGGTAATCTACGTGTGCCAGACGCCAAATGTCTTATACACATTCCGCATGCAGGGTATCTCTATGAACCAGGCTTTTACTAATGCAATACTTTACTGTGCCGACCTTTGCCACGTCGACCTCTATTGTACACTGCCGACGTCCGAGGTTTGGCTACTACAACGTCTAATCTCTGGGGGTCCCTCTGAGGGTCCTACTGTGTTGATCTCTGCCATGTCGACCTTTACTGTACCCTGCCGATGTCCGAGGTCTGGCCACTACGCATGTATTCTCTGGGGGGTCCTTCTAAGGGTCCTACTGTATTGACCTCTGTCGCATCGACCTTCATTGTATACTGTCGACGTCCGAGGTCTGGCCACTATATCTACAATATTTTTTTTTTCTGTTTCATCACTTTTTCTTATTTGGTTTGTCCTTGTTCTTAAGTGTTCTTCTTGATTTCTTCACTTTCCACCATTTAAAATAATTTTCTACCATTTATAATTTATTTCCATCGATTAAACATCAAGTTCCACCGTTTATTTTCGTTCAAACCTTCATTAAACATTTTATTGCATGTTTCGCTACCAAACCTCTTTGTTCTTCACTGTTTTCATTTGTTCTTGCCATTTTTCTCTGTTTTTTTTTTGGTTAATTCTATGTTTTCTTTGATATTTCACCATTTAATATCTTTTATATACAATTTAAACAGTTTACATTGCCTTTTGTTTGGTTAATTTTGCTTCCAAATGCTCAAAGTTTCACTCATATACAAACCTATCCAGCATTATTTTTGTTCTTCACTGTTGTTGTATATTCTTGCTATTTTCTTTTAATTCAACATGTTTTTCTTGTTATTTCTTGTGTTTAATTTTTTTTTGTGAGCAAATAGGTATTATCTTCTATTTCTAACCTTTGCATGTCAATTGTCACGTCCAAATATTGCCTAATCTTGTCAAACTTAGTCATTTGTTGCTGTTGTATGTAATGTATTTGCTAAATTTCTCTAGTGCACACCAACAGTTAGATAAAAGTCCTTGTTCTATTTTTTCTGAGTCTTTGCTTTGGTATGTGTTGTGTTTCCCTTTTCTTGAGTCTTGTAACTTGCTATTAGTTCATTAGTGAGTTTCTTTCATCATTTTCCACTTATTTCTTGAAGTTTTGTCAATTCTTCTTGCTTCCATTAGGTTTCTATTTAGTTTCTATAATTTTATGCTATACATCCAGTTTGCAGAATTTATCTTGATCTCCATTTGTCTCCAAACTTTGTGAAACATTTTGTGTAAAGACTTTAACATGTTTACCAATACTCAGTAAAAAAGGAACGTCCTAATTTCCACTACAAAAAAAGTTATAAATTTCAAAAACCAGGATTTTTTTTGTTTGACAACCTGTTTCAATGCCAATTTTGCTCTCGTTTTTAAATTTTTTGCACCTTGGTGTTTTATCTTGAAACTTTTACCATGTCTTGTTTCATATGTTACCTATCTCCAGTTAAATTTAAGCTTAAAATTTGCTGTATAAAAATTACCATAAATTTTAGAATCCAATCTGCAAGTTTTGAAACTAGTTTCTCCTTTGCTGCCAAATTATTTGCATTTTTACAAGTTTGGTTGATTTGTTTCTCCACGTTTACATATCCGTTTGCCCTTAAATTTGTGGCATCATGTCCCTTATTGAGCTCATAATATATCATTAAAATATCAAATTCAAAACCTTTGTGAAAAAATACATATAAATTCTGGAACACTCCCTTCCAGTCCCCTCTAGGATTTTTGTTTTTAATCTTTTCTAGAGTTTTTCTTAGGTCCTGTACTAGACCAGGGTGCTGAGTTTAGTGCTAAGGTGATCAAACGTCGGGGGTCAGCTTGGTAGAGTTGATGGGCCACGTAAGTGGGCCCTAGAAATGCGTGAGGTGACGTTCATCTCGTGTATATGTATATAAGGCTTGGTAAGCGAGAAAAGTGCAGGTGGTGTGTGTAGTACATTCGGGTCTAGCAAGTAAATATTCCCGAAAGACGCCTAGGCCCAAAGGCGCTAGGGTTTTGGGGGATAAGCTACATGCATGTTACGTGAAGGCTAGTGTGCCTACAAAAAACAGATTGGATCCCAGAAGTTGGTACGTCGGTACCCAGGCGCTTATTCTGTTAAGATTTAATGCATTCCAAGGAGATAAGATTCTGCGAAGCTGTGCTATTAAGATTGTTGAACCAAGTGGTGTTCAAGGTTTTGAAGAATCCAAATCCTTTGAAGGATGATGAAGCCTCTGCTTTGCTTGATGCTGCTGTTCTGGTTTATTGTTTTGTTCTGGGGTAGTTTATGTTGTAATCCACCCTTAGATTAAATCTCAAAGCACTTAGCATCTCAATCTTTAAACAAAGTAAAATGTTTTTCAAACTAAGTTGAAACAATCGATTGTTCTGTCGAAACAACCGATTGTTTACACTTAGATGTTTTGAGAAAGTTTGAAAACTGTTTTTGAATGAAGAAAACTGTTAAGTTACAAAACAACCGATTGATTCGAGGAAACAACCGATTGTTTGTTTTGGAACCTTAACAGAAAAACTGTTTTCTTTGACTGAGCTTTAAATAATTTGAAACTGAATACGCTCGACCAATCTTTTTGAAAGCTTTTATGGGTTTGTTAAGATTTGGTAACAAACTTCTTTTTATATAATTCAGAAAATCTCTTTTAAAGAAGAAAATGCATTTGACAAAGTTTTTCTAAGAAGAGAGTTTTCAAAGTGCTGAGATTGCTTAAGAGCTAAAGAGATTGATCAAGGTGTTGGAATAGGTTTCTACTTGTATTGATTTCAGATCTTCATCTATAACAAGTGTAATCTGTGTAACTGCTGAAACATTTCTTCTGTGTATTGTTGCTGAGATTGGCTGTGTGTTCTTGAGGTGTTCAAGATCAGCAATCTTAGTGTTGGCCAAGGAGAGTATGTGTCTTGAGGTTTTCAAGGTCATTCTCTGGGTTTTTGTGTAAGTAATCAAGGTGTGATTGCTTAGTGGATTTCCTCAGGGTTCTGAGAAGACTAGATGTAGCTTTGGGTTGGAGTGAACCAGTATAAACTTCTGTGTACAATTTCTCTATCCCTAACTCTTTAAATTCAGTTTGTTTTTTGTTTGCTGATATAAACAACCGATTGTTTCGCAGAAACAACCAATTGTTTTCCTGGCAGTGCTGTTTTGCTTACTGTTTTGGCAAACTGAATTGCTTAATCATTTGATTTCTGAAAGATATTCATTCTAGCTTGTAAAAGTTTGCGAAAACCTCTTTAAACAATTCACCCCCCCTCTAGTTTAAAGCCATCTTTCCTAACAATTGGCATCAAGAGCTTGGTTCTTGAAAGTCATTCAAGTTGATCCTAAAATCTTTTTTATGGCTGATAGACTACCTTTTGGGGAAGGTGCTTCAATAAACAGACCACCCTTGTTCTGTGGTTTGAATTACCAGTTTTGGAAAGTTAGAATGAAAATTTTTATGGAATCTCTTGACAAAGGAATTTGAGATGCAATTGAAAATGGACCTTTTATCCTAAAGCTTGAAAAAGATGATGTCATCATTGAGAAGCCATGGTCTCAATGGACTGATGCAGAAAGCAAAAAGGCCAAATTTGATTGCATTGCCAAAAATATTATAACCTCTGCTTTAAATTTTGATGAGTTTTTCAGGGTATCATAATGCAAATCATCAAAGGAAATGTGGGATACTTTGGAGGTCACTCATGAAGGAACAAATGAACTTAAAAGAGCTAGAAAGCATGCTCTAATCCAAGAGTATGAAATGTTCAGAATGCTTAAAGGTGAAACAATTGCTGAAGTGCAGAAAAGGTTTACTCATATCATCAATCACCTTATAAGCCTAGACAAGACTTTTGACAAAGAAGAGCTAAACATCAAGATCTTGAAATGTCTTGATAGAGCATGGCAACCAAAGGTAACTGCAATTTCTGAATCTAAAGATCTAACATCCTTAAGTGTTGCTTCTTTGTTTGGAAAGCTTAGGGAACATAAGCTAGAGATGAATAGACTCAATGTTCAAGAGAATCAAGATAAGCACACAAGGAGCATAGCCTTGAAAGCATCCAAACATAAGGGAAAGCAAGATTCAAGTGATGATAGTGATGAGGAAAATCTGAGTTTGCTGTCAAGAAAATTCAGCAAATTCCTAAAGAGAAACCGCAACAAAGACAACTACAAGGATAGGTATGGAAACAAGAAATCCAATGAATTAAATTCAAATAACTATACTTGTTTTGGTTGTGGTGAGCAAGGTCACATAAAGGCAGATTGTCCCAACAAGAGCAAAGAGAAAAAGACAAGCTACAAGGAGAAGAAAGGCAAGACAAAAAGAGCCTACATAGCTTGGGATGAAAATGAGGTGTCATCATCAAGTTCTTCATCAAGTGAAGATGAAAAATCCAACATATGTTTAGTAGCTGAGGATGATGATGATGCTTGCAGTTCAAGTGAGGTAAGTTCTTGTGCTTCCTTAAATGAACAAAATCATTATGAATTGCTTGAAGCTTTTCAAGAAACTCATGAAGAAGCTAATAGATTGGTTCTTTCAAACAATCGATTGAAAGATCTTAACAATGTGCTTGAAAAGAAAGTTAAATCACTTGAAGAGGATCTGAGAAAAGCAAAAATTGATTTTGAAAATCTGGAAAATCATTTCAAAAATGCCTCTTGCAAGTGTGACACTCTCATTTGCACAAATTGTGAAAATCTTGAGAAAAAGGTTCATTATCTTGTTGAAACTGTGGACAAGCTTTCAAAAGGGAAATCAAACTTTGAGAATGTCTTGGCATCTCAAAATTGTGTTTTTGGAAAGGCTGGTTTAGGCTTCAATCCACAGAACAAGCAAGATAAGTTTTCAAAAGCTTTTTTAAGAAAAACAGAAAAACAATCGATTGGATCATTGAAACAATCGATTGTTACATGCTTTTACTGCATGAAGAAAGGCCACTCTGTTAGATTCTGTAAAATTAGAAAATATTGTGTTCCTAAAGGTCTTATGAAATGGATTCCTAAGGAATGTGATGTTACTAACAGCAAAGTGAAGCCAAATGGACCCAAATTTGTAAGGGGACCAAATCTTGCTACTTGAATTTGTTTATGTAGGAAAAATAAAGAGAAAGAGAAGAAAAGAGGCATTCTGTTCAAGCTGTTAAAGAAAAAGGAAATCATTGAAGCTGAATCAATGCTATGCAAAAGATCAAAACAGTGAAGAAAAGTTTTCTTGATCAACAAGCATTTGGATCATTGAAGAAACAACACAAGGATAAGACTTTCCTTTTAATTGCTCTTAATAATTGTTTCAAAGTTCTTTCTTGTGATTAATTCTCTTTTAATCAATGTCTTCTGCTTTAATCTGTTTCTGTTAATGGCTGAAATCTCCAAAATCAAGTTTTTATACTGCTGCAGAAAAACAATCGATTGGTTCTTCGAAACAACCGATTGTTTTGAGTCTAACAGCACTGTGAAGAAACTGATCTAATTTTGAATCCATCTTCTATCCGTTGCAGATCAAATTCAAAAGGGAGAATCTTGGTCAAACTATCTGTATTGAAAGTTGAACGTGCTCAGAAAGTGGTTACTGCATTCATAAAGGAATATATTCCAATATCTTGGAAATTCAAGAGGCTTTATGACTAGTCAAAGATCACATGTGAAGACCATGTGTTTTTCAGTTTTTATTCTGACATTTACTGTGCAGAATAGCTTTCTCTCTCTGAAAATCAGGTACCCATTGAATGAAATTAAACACAAATTGATTTTCGTATGGCTATAAAATCAGGTGCAGATGAACAACCAATTGCAACATCACTTGCAATATCTCTTGCACCATCCCTTGAGAAAATCTGTGTAAAAGTGGTATCCTATATTTTCTCATCTCTGCTGCCATGGAATCAACTCCTCCCACTTCCAAAAGAATCAAAACCAGGGCTGTAAGGTCTGGAGGAAGGTTGGAAGGATGGTTTTCTGGAGATAAGGATCTCATAGAAAAGTATAGATATGAGACAAGTCTCAAGAAAATCAACAACCCCAAGGTTGTGAGTTTTGATTGGCTGAAAAGTCAAAAGCTGGACAATGTGAGGAAACTACTCAAAGATCAATATCTCAGAAGGTTCCTGGAGATGAAGGGAAACATATATCCAGACTTGGTGAGGGTCTTCTACACCAATTTGAAATTTGAGGGAAACAACCTAGTTTCTCATGTAAAAGGTGTGGACATGGAAATAACCCATGAAGTTTGGGCTGCTGTTGTTGGACTCAAGTACTCTGGCCTGCGAATCAACAAAGGGAATCTTGGTGTGGTGGAGGATTTCAACAAAATCCAGTTTTACAGAAGCTGTTTGAAGTATACTCAAGCTCAAGTGAGTGCATGCTCAGTTGGAGGGTTGAAAATTGATGAGAGGCTGCTTGCCCTCATTGTGACATGGATTCTGACTCCAAGGGGGAGCAACCATTCTGTTTTAACTAAAGAAGATCTGGTTTACATCTTCTGCATCACCAAGAAGGTCAAGCTAAATTGGATCCACATAATCAAAGAGCACATGCAAAAAGCCATGAGGTTGGGTGATTATCACTATCCCTATGCTATTTTGATATCTAAATTCCTACTCTATTTTGAAGTTAATCTTGAAGATGAGACTTCTGAGCTGGTCAAGTCAACTCAAGAGTTGAACAATGGATCACTCAGCAAGATGGGATTTACAAAGATAGGTGGAAAATGGGTAAGCAAGGATGGTGATCATGGTGCCTCATCTAGTGGTGCTGCTCAAGAAGAAACTACTGATATGGATGTTGAACATGAAGATCCAACAGGAGGGTTTCAAGATGCTGGACCCAGTGCTGCTGCTGAACATCAAGAAGAAAGGATTCAAACTATGTCTCTTTTTGAAAGATTCATGGTGAATAGGCTGGATAGCTTTGCTGAAAATCAAAGAAACCTTCATGATCTATGTGTTAGCAATTTCCAAAGGTTTGACACCAGGTTTGACAACATGGATGCAAGGTTTATGAGCCTGGATGAACAAATTGAAGCTGTCCAGAACCAAATCTTTGATCTTCAGTTTGGAGATAAAGAAGAATGAAGGAAAAACTACCGATTGGATCATCGAAACAATCGATTGTTTTTGGTAACTGTTGAAGTGTGGTTTTATTTTCTTTCCTTCTGCTGTTGCTATTTTAATTCTGATGTAATATGAACAATATCTAGTTTTATCTCTTATATTTGTCTATTTGTGAAGACAAATAGGGGGAGATTTATGCTTGTTTATGCTTGTTTCAGGTTTTAAGATTGTCTTTAGTTGTTAAAAACTGTTTGGGTATTTTTTTGTATGTTGTTTCTGATATTAATTGTTTAAGCTTTAACTTGTTTATATGTATGCTAACAAAATATCAGAAGTTCAATGTTTGCTCAAAGTTCAATTGCAGGAACTGCTTCAGATTTAATCAGAACAACACAAGCATCAGGGATTTGTCTTCATCAAATAGGGGGAGATTGTTGAACCAAGTGGTGTTAAAGGTTTTGAAGAATCCAAATCCTTTGAAGGATGATGAGGCCTCTGCTTTGCTTGATGCTGCTGTGCTGGTTTATTGTTTTATTCTGGGGTAGTTTATGTTGTAATCCACCCTTAGATTAAATCTCAAAGCACTTAGCATCTCAATCTTTAAACAAAGTAAAGTGTTTTTCAAACTAAGTTGAAACAACTGATTGTTCTGTCGAAACAACCGATTGTTTACACTTAGATGTTTTGAGAAAGTTTGAAAACTGTTTTTGAATGAAGAAAACTGTTAAGTGACAAAACAACCGATTGATTCAAGGAAACAACCGATTGTTTGTTTTGGAACCTTAACAGAAAAACTGTTTTCTTTGACTGAGCTTTAAATAATTTGAAACTGAATACGCTCGACCAATCTTTTTGAAAGCTTTTATGGGTTTGTTAAGATTTGGTAACAAACTTCTTTTTATATAATTCAGAAAATCTCTTTTAAAGAAGAAAATGCATTTGACAAAGTTTTTCTAAGAAGAGAGTTTTCAAAGTGCTGAGATTGCTTAAGAGCTAAAGAGATTGATCAAGGTGTTGGAATAGGTTTCTACTTGTCTTGATTTCAGATCTTCATCTGTAACAAGTGTAATCTATGTAACTGCTGAAACATTTTTTCTGTGTATTGTTGCTAAGATTGGTTGTGTGTTCTTGAGGTGTTCAAGATCAGCAATCTTAGTGTTGGCCAAGGAGAGTGTGTGTCTTGAGGTTTTCAAGGTCATTCTCTTGGTTGTTGTGTAAGTAATCAAGGTGTGATTGCTTAGTGGATTTCCTTAGGGTTCTGAGAAGACTGGATGTAGCTCTGGGTTGGAGTGAACCAGTATAAACTTCTGTGTACAATTTCTCTATCCCTAACTCTTTAAATTCAGTTTGTTTGTTGTTTGCTGATATAAACAACCGATTGTTTCGCAAAAACAACCGATTGTTTTCCTGGCAGTGCTGTTTTGCTTACTGTTTTGGCAAACTGAATTGCTTAATCATTTGATTTCTGAAAGATATTCATTCTAGCTTGTAAAAGTTTGCGAAAACCTCTTTAAACAACTCACCCCCCCTCTAGTTTAAAGCCATCTTTCCTAACAAAGATTACACAAACTGTAGCGGGATTGTCTCCCATTGAATATGTTATTGAATATGCATTTGTTCGAGATAAGATTCTCAAGAGAAGTTTGTTACAAGAGGTAGCCTAGTGCTAGTCTATAAAAGGGACCATAGGTCCCAGGTGAAGGTACGCTTTTTCTGAGCCTTAAACTAGATACTTCTTGTTTATTATAAGCCCTGTACTGACTTGATCGTCGGAGTGTGACAGCCCAGTAGGGTGCCCTTTGTCTCAACAGGTCCGACTATTAGACCACTAAGGAAAGCGCAGATTCCAGCAAAGGCAGACAGATTCAGAGCTCGCTCGCAGAAGTCTACCGACGACTAGGTCAACCGGTAAGAACATTTGGCGTCCACTGTGGGGCCTGATAAAACCTGATCCCATCCACAACTGTGTTTGAGTTTTTTACGTAATGAGGAACACGAGGCAAGGTCCTGGGATTTGAAGGGAGTGAGGCCCCCACTTTACCAAAAATCATGGAGGCCATGAGAACCCTCTAAGCAGCAAACGAAGAAGCTAAGGCTAACCAGTCAAGTCCATACGATGGGTGTTTGGTCGGCTTCGCGTGAAATCAGGTAGAAAGAACGAGGACAACCTTTGCTGATGAAAACGTGGCCAGGGCCATCACCATTAGGTATATTGTTGTTAACGTGCCTTTTGCTTATAATTTGCTTTCGAGTAAACCCTCTTTGAATAGGTTGGGAGCAGTAGCCTCCACCGTATAGTCATGGTGCTTAGGAATGGAGCATATAGACTAGAGACCCTGGAGGGAGAAGTCATTCCTCGAGTCTGGAATGTGGCAAACCTCAAGTTGCATTTCAGCTAAGATATTCTTGCTTAACGCTTTCTTTTTGAACAATGTGTGATAAATTTGTTCTTGGAAGATGATGCATTTAGCTTTAATGGTTCACTTGAATTGGCACATGTACAAGTAAGTCAACCTGGCTCGGTGTCAATACAACCACTTGAGTATGGGCACCCCATGAGTAAATGATTACCTAGTGGCAGGTAAGACGGGGGGGCTTATGTGCTGGACATTGGTCGAGACCTCGGCTATTGGGTAGGTCACGAGTTTGGCCTAGATGTTGATAAGCCCATAAAAGGTAATTAAGATAAAATATATAATTGTTATTATCATATGATTCTAAAGATAAAATATAAAGTGATATATTATCTATTGTGATATTATATTTTATTTGTTGTGTTATTATGAAGATAAAGTATAAAGAAATATTTTATCTGTTGCGATATTATATTTTATTTGTTGTGATATTATATTTTATTTGTTGTGATTTTATGTTGTGATATTATTTTTAAGATAAAATATGAAGCGATATTTTATCTGTTGTGATATTGTTCTGAAGATAGAAGATAAAGAGATATTTTATCTTTTATTCTAAAAGATAGAATATAAAGAGATATTTTATCTGTTATGATATTATTTTGAAGATAAAATATAAAGATATATATTATCTGTCGTGATATTATATTTTATTTGTTGTATTATTCTGAAGATAAAATATAAAGATATATATTATCTGTTGTGATATTATATTTTATCTGTTATGTTATTCTGAAGATAAAGTATAAAGAGATATTTTATCTATTGCGATATTATATTTTATCTGTTGAGATATTATATTTTATCTGTTGTGATATTATTCTGGAGATAAAAGATAAAGAGATATTTTATCTGTTGAGATATTATGTTTCATCTGTTGTGATATTATTCTGGGGATAAAAGATAAAGAGATATTTTATCTATTGTGATATTATTCTGGAGATAAAAGATAAAGAGATATTTTATCTATTGCGATATTATATTTTATCTATTGAGATATTATGTTTTATTTGTTGTGATATTATTCTGGGGATAAAAGATAAAGAGAATATTTTATCTGTTGTGATATTATTCCGAAGATGAAAGATATAACTGTTATTGTTTAAATCTGTTATCATAGTAACAGATATATGTAAATTTGTTATTATGTTATTTTGAAGATAACGTAAATGATTATCATTTAAGTCTGTTGTGACATGATTATCATCATTATTATCATGATTTTTCACACGAGAGAAACTATTCTTACCGTATATGGAGTATTGTAGTGTAAGAGTACATGTCTAGGAAAGTTCTGGCGAGGAAAGACTTGGTATTTAAGCGCGTCCGTTGGTGACCCACCTCTCTTTCCTGGGAACTTACCTGGTGTACTAGTTCACGGTTTACAATCATTGTTCTAGTAAACATTATTGTTCATAACGTATATGCAACAAAGATCAAACACTTTGAAAATTTTGTCATAACTGATGTGTCGAGAATGACAAAGGATGAGGTCCTACCGTCGCTCGACAATAAAAGGTAATACAACACCAAACTTTTATACCATACAAGTTCATAGAAGTGTTGGGCGACGAAGCCTATCGGTTGGAAATTCAAGACAGTGGAGCCATTCCTCGAGTGGGGAACGCGGCAAGCCTCAAGTTCTATTTCAGATAAGTTATTCTAATCTAATGCTCTCTTGTTGAACAATGTGATGTTAAAGGAAAAGGTAATTTCCCCTTGGAAACATTCCAAGTTTGGGAACGAACAGGAACATGGCGATTTAGGCGAGATTGTGAGTATGAGAACCCATGAATCACAGCTCGCCACCATTGTGGCTTGAGCCACAAAAATGTAATTTTCCCTTGGAAACATTCCTAGTTTGGGAACGAACAGGTACATGAACAAGTATGTGCTGATTCAGGCGAGAGATCTCCCCTTGGTAAGATTCCAAGAGTGGGAACATTAAGATCTGTAATGATTTAGGCGAGAGATCTCCCCTTAGTAAGATTCCAAGAGTGGGAGCATCAAGACCCCTGAATCATAGCTTGCCGGCAAAATCTCCCTTTGGGGAGCAGTAAAGGTTCATAGTGAACCACAGTGAAATCTCCCTTTGGGAGCAATAAAGGTTCATAGTGAACCACAGTGAAATCTCCCTTTGGGAGCAGTAAAGGTTCATAGTGAACCACAGTGAAATTTCCCTTTGGGAAGCAATAAATGTTCATAGTGAACCACAGTGAAATCTCCCTTTGGGAGCAATAAAGGTTCATAGTGAACCACAGCGAAATCTCCCTTTGGGAGCAGTAAAGGTTCATAGTGAACCACAGCTAAATCTCCCTTTGGGGAGCACTAAAGGTTCATAGTGAACCATAGCGAAATCTCCCTTTGGGAGCAGTAAGGTTCATAGTGACCCACAGTGAAACCTCCTTTTAAGGAGTATGTAAAGTGGAAAGCGGTTTGTATGGGAAGACCTGTTGTTCTGAGCTCAAGTACCTTGAATCATGGTTTACCGTTGATTAGTTTGTTATGATGACCGTTTTACTTAAGCGTGGATGATTATTGACGTTCAGCCGTTCAGTCATGGACATACATTGCTACTAAGCTAGTCGAACTCAGAGAAAGAAGCACATGCGTTTTGAAGAAAGGAAGGAGCAGATGAACAGGGGTATTTATGAGTATCGATACGAGAAATACAAACAGTCCCAGCGTAGTTATAAGTAGATTAAAAGAATTGAAATGGCAGACCAAAGGCAATCATAAGATAAAAAAACGCACCTTGAGACGTTCAAAGCAGAGTATTCAAAGAGAAGCGCAAGCGCCAACGTTTTCCAACCGTTGATGATGGCCATGTGTGCGTTTGTGAGGAAGTATGGTGAGACGTCACCTCAAAACACTGTGTGTGTCGCGTCATTCACAAGAAACGTAGGTCGCCATAGGCGAGCAGTAAACCTTTTCACTCGAACAAGTTTCAGTTCGAGCCTGGGGGCTTGTGTACTAGACCAGGGTGCTGAGCTTAGTGCTCAGGTGATCAAATGCTGGGGATCAGCTCGGTAGAGTTGATAGGCCATGTAAGTGGGCCCCAAGAATGCGTGAGGTGATGTTCATCTCATGTATATGTATATAAGGCTTGGTAAGCGAGAAAAGTGGTGTGTGTAGTACATTCGAGTCTAGCAAGTAAATATTCCCCAAAGACGCTTAGGCCCAAAGGCGCTAGGGTTTTGGGGGATAAGCTGCATGCATGTTACGTGAAGGCTAGTGTGCCTACAGAAAACATATTGGACCCCGGAAGTCGGTACGTCGATACTTAGGCCCTTATTCTGTTAAAATTTAATGCATTCCAAGGAGATAAGATTCTGCACAGCTGTGCTGTTAAGATTACACACACTGTAGCAGCATTGTCTCCCATTGAATATGTTATTGAATATGCATTTGTTCGAGATAAGATTCTCAGGGGAAGTTTGTTACAAGAGGTAACCTAGTGCTAGTCTATAAAAGGGACTAGAGATCCCAAGTGAAGGTACGCTTTTTCTGAGCCTTAAACTAGAGACTCCTTGTTTATTATAAGCCCTATACTGACTTGATCGTCAGAGTGCAACAGGCCGGTAGGGTGCCCTCTGTCTCAACAGGTCTGACTACCCGACCACTAAGGAAAGCGCAGATTCCAACAAAGGTAGACAGAGTCAGAGCTCGCCGGCATAAGTCTATCGACGACTAGGTCAATCAGTAAGAACAGGTCCTTTTTCTTATGCTGACTTTTTATTGGTTGCCTTAATTTTTTGCTTGTCTTGTATTGACTCTCTATTCTTTTTCGTCACATCTCTCTTTGAGTTTAGCTTTTCTTGCTTTCTTTCTCGGCTTCTTACATTACACACTTTTGGTAAGTTGGTGGTGCTTAAAGTGGTGCCTCAAGAAGTGGGGTGATTCAATCTCTCATGGGAATTCTACTTGGTTGTTCAGACTCTCTACCAAGAAGAGAAAAAGGGGTACCAGAGAAACTTTTTCAGACTACTTCTTTTAAAAGGAAGCAAATCAACACACTTCATTTACAACTTTACCAAACACGTTTGATTTCACTTGTAATTTTGTACCACAAAATTTTGTGTCTTTTACATTTTTGCTTGAGTAATTTCTTTTCTTTTTCATTGTTTGGGAAAATGCTCCAATAAGCAATCCCACTGAACTTTGTAATATTTTCATGCATTAGTGTTATAGTGTGTTAGTGAGCTCTCAATGTTCATTGCAGTATCACCATAGGTCTCGCCTAGCATTTGCATTTCTTCTTGCTGTCTTTAATATTTTCTTCTTTCATTTCTTTTTCTTGCTTTATATGTTTCTCTGATACCTTAGGGTGTTCATTTTCTTGTGTTCAGATAACCTTTCTTTAATTTTTAAGAGCATTTCCATATATACATATTTTTTTCTTGTTTTCCAAAATTGTTTTGAAGTTTTCTTTTCGAAACTTTTGTAAGATATCTTTAAGGTAAGCTTTGGCTAGGAGAAAGCCTTGGTACTTAAGAAGTCCTTGTGACTCACCTCGCTTTCCTAGGGGTGAACTTGAAACTTTCTCACTTTTGCTTCCTTTACTAAACTTCACCCATAAAATTGTTTTAAACAAAATTTCTTACTTTGAAAATTTCTGGGCTCACTTTAGTTGATTTCTTTCAAACAATTGTGAAAATTTTATTTACAATCAACCATGAGTGGACCATTTTATCAGTCTAGTGATCATGGCACTATAAATGCTCAAACTCCAATAAATATTCGCTCATGACTAGACCAACATACTAAAAATCTTTCTGAGATAAAAAGAAATACTTATAAAATATAAACACACTTTAAAAAGTAAAACACATAGGTCTAGGAGTAAATATGGAGAAAGTTCACATAGATCTAGGAGTAGACACGAGGAAGGGTATTATACAAACACTGAACTTTATAAGCAACCCTATTTTCCAAGTAAAGAGGTATTCTATAATTCCTATATTGTTGATTAATATTCTAGCTCAACCTACCCTAGGCAGGATTACAAAAGGGAAGGTCATTCATACAAGCCACATTTTAGGGAGAAGACTTCTCAAAAGGTATCTTTTGCTTAACCTAGTGTTTATAAGCCTAATTTCCCATTTCTAAAGAAATTTATTACAATAGGTCAGAATTTTATATATGGAGAAAAAGATTATATCCACAGAGAGAGAAAATTTAGCAAAAAATTAGCATCTCTTCCAAGGAAACACGAATCTCCATCCTTAGAAACTCAAATGGAGGTACCTCAAATTATAGATACATTAATAATAGAATCTCCTATAAATATAGAAAATAATAAACAAGATATAGAGATATCTTCTAAAAAGTTTATTAATATTGAGCATAAAGGAGAGGGGTCTAGTACTAGTATTATTCATATTATTTCCACTAACTCTTTCCTTGATTCCAATATTTTGTTTCAAAATGTTAATCAACTTAATACTTTCCATAGAGAAAATAATTTTCATCATACTTGTCAAATTTTTCAAAGGTTTTCTCTTATGGATAGTTACCAATTTATACCTTTGTTTATTCTAATGTTGAAATAAAACATAAATATCCCTTTTTCATCTTATAAACATCTCTCGCTTCAAAATGATGGGGATTTAGTTGTCAGTCAACACGTGAAATTCATGCCTTCTATAGGACATTATGATAAAAAAAAAATAATTCAGTCTCATTATTCCTATAGAAGCTTGTGACGTTTTATTAGAGAACTCTACGAATTTTTCCAGTATATTTTTTTACCAGGGTTGTTTTAATAAACTTACTTTCACTACCAACAAAAACAACTTTGTGACTAGTTTTACTTGTGTAAATTCTCTATCTAAAGCTATACCGAATTTAGTTCAAACACCTTATGATGACTTGCTTGTAATTAAACAAGAAGATCAAAAGTTACAGCAAATTCATGAGGTATAAACTCAAAACAATAATCACCGTACTCCTTGGATTTATTCTGTCAACCTGTCCGATAGGGGCTACATTGACCTTGCACTCAAGGTCCTTTTTTCCATTTTTCTTCTTCCTTTTGTTGTCAATATTTCTTTCATGCTATTGTTTACTTACTTTTATAGGATAAAGCTTGACCTTAGCAAAAACAAGAAATTTTGTCTACATTATCTTTTTCCTAAATAGGGTCGAGAGGATACTATAAATTAAGAACAAAACTTGGTCAAGAAAACCCTAATCTTCAAACAAAAAATCAATCATATACCCATTTTACCTTGGGATACAACCTAACTAGACAAGCAGATGACCAAGAACACAACAGAAACTTCAAAATTAGGTCAGTCATCTCAGCATACAAGACTAGGCCCCACCAAACCTCAAGAGAGCCTCAGTAGAAGAAGAACCAGACATAAACCAGAATATCAAATGTTCTTCCTTCTAGTCTTTTCACAAGACAAGTTATGTAAATAAATTGGGCTCACTTTGGGGTCCAAGTAGAAGAATAAGCTAGAGTAGGGTGTACTTAGTAAATTGGGTTTGTGCCAAGCCCACCTTTCATAACATGTGCACCTAGGTTTAGGGTTTTTGACCTACCTTCTAGAAGGTTTCTCAGCAATAACGTCCCTACCCCTCTCACTTTTACTCCCCAAGTCACTCTCTCCTATATAAAGGGTGTCTTGCCTCATGTATTTTTACATTGAATTTTGAAATAGAAAAGAAACTCTGCAGGAGTGTAAGAATTGTTGGCTCTTGTAAATCATATATTGAATTTGAAGTGAAGAAACTCTACACAAATTGTGAGAATTGTTTCTCCTAATCTAGTCTCATCTTGCGAGTGTTTGGGAAGCTCTCAAGTGGCAGCATCTTGCACTTATCTTGGATCAATCACCTTCCAAGTGACGTGTTCTTCCCTTCCATGGCTTCAACCACATAAGTTCTTCTTGCTTCATCTTCCATTTCCATTTCCGCTCCTTGTTTGTCAATTTCAATCGGTTGTTTTGTCTTGTTCTTCAATTTTAATCGGTTCAATGTCTTTGTAGTTGTGTTTCCTTTTCAATTATGCACTTTAATCTTGTTTTTCATTTGGTATTTGTGTTTAATTCCTTGAGTTTCCATTTGGTTTACATTAGTGTTGTTATTGTGAATCGGTTTGTGGAATGGCATTCATGTCATGAGTTTGGTTCATCATTTGGAAGACTTAAAGCTCCATTGATGTTTCCTTAAGTTCCTCCACTTACACCAAATTATTTCCTTCTTTTACAGCTCCTAATTGTCATCATTCCTCACCTATAATTGTGTTTTACCTAGGACCTTTGAAAATGAACCTTCACATCTACTTAACACTTGTTAAGTTAATGTCCAATGGGATTTTTCTTAGGTGACTCACCTTAAATTGCTAAGAATCTTGATCCTAATTCTTAAAAAGTGTCACAATATTAATGAACCTAAAATCAACTCACATCACTACCCCTCTCACTCTTGCTCCCCGAGTCACTCTCTCCTATATAAAGGCTACCTTGCCTCATGTATTTTTACACTTGAATTTGAAATAGAAAGGAAACTCTACAGGAGTGTTTAGTGAGCTTTGTCTCCTAGAAATTTGGTCTTATCTTGGGTGTTTGTACACTTCAAGTGGTGGCTCTTCACCACTTATCTTGGAGTCTCCTCCCCCTCCAAGTGGCATGATTCATTATTCCATAAACATCTCTTAATCTCTTCACCTTTGTGTTTTTCTTTCCTTTTCCTTACGCCATCTTCCATACTTTTTATTCATTTATGTTTGGATTTCTTCATCATCTCATGCTTCTTTTCATGTCTTCTGCACCTTCATCATCATAATCACCATACTTGTGTTTTCTCTTTGCCTCTAGAAGTGCACATTCACACTTACTTAACCACTTGGTTAAGTTCGTGTCCAGCGGAAATCTTCTTTGGGTCTAATCTCAATGCTCATAAACAAAAGAGTAACCCATAAAATGTGCAATCCTAAATCAACTCACATTATGTGGTATTAGAGCATGGTTATCTTCTGCTTATCTTTTTCGAGTTAATTTTCTGCTTTAAAATTCCAACACATTTCAATTATGTCTTTATCTTCCAGCAATTTAAATTCCACTTTACAATTCAGCACCTTTCAATTTAGTCTTTAAATTCCTTGTCATTTACAATTTCACTTTTTTATTCATTAAGCAATTTAAATTCTGCTTTTGAATTATTTTGTATCAATTTTTTTTCCTTACCTATTTTGCCTGAGTCTTATGTTCTTAGTGTTCTAGGAGTCTTTGAATCCATTATACTTATTTTAACTTTAATTGTGAAGAGCTAAAAAGAGAAATTAGAATTTGTTTAAGTGGTAGTTTATTTAGTTTCAAACAAAGAATTCAAGTGATCATATGAATGGAATCCCAATCTATTTATGAAAATTGAAAGTGAATTAAAAACATGCATGCCAAGATTATGGACATTTTGAATCCATAAAACAAAAACAAAGACAAAAACAAAGTTAGTGCAATTCACTTTTCAAGTTCAAAATTGCTAAAAAAGAGGATTCTTTTTATGTGGCAAATTGTTTTCATATTTGTGAAATTTTATCCTTATTGCTTTTACAATTTCTAAGAAAATCAAAACTTCATAGTTAAAAGTTTAAGTAAGTTTCTTTGAGTCTTCAAAAGTGTTTTTCTTGTTTGTCTTGTTTAAGTTTTGTCATCATCATACTTCCATTTTGGTTTAGCTTTCTTTCTTTAAACTTTTCTTGCTTGTTTTAAATTTTCTTAAAGTTTTGTTGGAGTTCTTTGTATGAGCAAGTGATAGGAGCTTTGACCTCTTTCACTTCAAGTGTTGCTACCAATAGTAGACCTTTTTTTTTTGGAAAAAAATAAATTAAAACCTTTCTTGAGTGAATCCATCCTTGCCCATTTCCTTTTTACTAAATAGCCGAGTGATACACGTGAGTGAGTGCATTAGTTTTTGTTTAAACTAATTGTTTGTTTTTTCTTTTTGTGCACAACTATGCATCATTTATCATCAGGAGAATCTTCCAAATCACCTTCTCCTTAAAAGGCAAACCTTTTGGTGGAACTTGAGGAGACCAGAAGGAGCTTAATGCAAAAGGAATAAGACATGAGGCAATTAGTCAAAAGGATGCAAAGGCTAGAGGATACACAAGAAAGACAAGCTAGAGAAAGGAGGTGGGAGCCTAGGAGAGCCACTAAACGCTACATGCGCTATGCAAGTCAAGAAGAAGAAAAAGAATGGAGGGTGCAGAATTATGAAGCTAGGCACCATCATCAACACCAAACATAGAATTATTTTCCTTTTGTAAAGTTACATAGTTTTAATGGGAAAAGTGACCCTAATATATACTTAGGATGGGAAGCAAAGGTAAAATATTTTCCATACCCAGTGCCTTATTAATGAAAAATTATGTTCATTGATAATTGATGGGGGTAGTTGTACAAATATGACAAGTACAAGAGTGGTGGAGAAACTTGAATTACCTACCGAAAATTGCAATGGCTAAGTGAAGAGGGTGAAATAACTGTTAATAAACAAGTCCTCATATCTTTCTCAATTGGAAAATATAAAGATGAGGTGTTATGTGATGTTGTGCCCACGGAAGCAACCCATATTCTTTTAGGAAGACCATGACAATATGATAGGAAAACTTTACATGATGGCCTAACTAACAAGATTTCTTTTCACTTACAATACCATAAGATCATATTGAAACCTCTATCTCCAAAAGAGGTAAATAAAGATCAAATAAAAATGAAACAAAAAAAGAAAATATGAAAAAGATGACAAAAATAACAAAACGGGGTTCATCACCTCACCAAACATGGTGAAAACTCTAATGTTGATCCATCCAAAAATAAATATTGTCGGCTCACTTTGGTACTCTCATTCCTTCTCTTGTTTATCTATTCATAGCTCTAATTACATGCAACATTTGTTAGAGAAATGTGAGAATATTTTTCAAAATCCTTCTAAAGGTTTACACCTTCTAAGAAGCTTTTCAACCAACATGTCTTCTCCTCAATGGAGAGGATTTGCACCAATAAGGTGGTGACACTTGTCATACTCTCATTTGAGAGGTTTTGATAGACTTTCTCCTATAAATAGGAGTCTCTTATACATAATTTTTAACTTTGATTTGAGTAATGAAATATTGTCCAATTGAGACACTTTTACTTGTTCAAAGTCCTCTCTAGAGTTGTCTTCTTGCTAGACAAATTTCTATACTTCTCCTAGTAGTGTTGGCCTAACCTTAGTCTAGAAACCAAGTGTTGACCTAACTTCACTTAGATTCACCGAAATAATTTTCATCTCTTTCAAATTTCTACAATTTTTCATGCTTCTGCAATAGTTTTCATCCTCGTAGAAGATATTTAAATCAAAACAATGAAGAAGAAGATCTACAAATGAAGAAGCAAGCTAGGATTGCATCATTTGGTAATCAAAGCTTTGGTCTAAGAGATAAGTAGCTATTCTTTGAATTTTTTTCTAATTTCCATGTTGTTCATAATTTTTCTTGATTGTCTTGAATGCTTACCGATTGATTTTTTGTGTTTTTTGTTTATTTATTCGATTCAAATTAATTATTCTTATTTAGGTGTTCTTATGTTCATGTTCATGTGTTCTTTTGATTTTTTTTTCAAATTTGAGCAGTAAAATTTTCATATAATTGAGCTATTTTAATTTTATAATCATAAATGTTTTGTCTAGATGTTTAGTCCAAAAATTGTCATAAAATCCATTAGTTAAATTTTTTGATTTTTTTTTTCAAATTTCTTCATAGATTAGAGCTCTTGAGTGCTTTTGATTTTTCATTTTTGAGTTCTTGAATTGCTACTAGATCATTAACAATTTTCTTTAAAGTTAGGTTTCCATTATCTTCCTCTCCAAAACTTATTTTCGAAAATTCTCGAAAGTTTTCTGAAAATTTTCCGTTGTTCAAAAAGCAGTTCAGAGGTGTGCATGGTAGTAATCTGGACCGGTTCTTGCAAATTCCTGAAATCTTTGGTGCGGACAGTGACTCCGGAGGTACGAATAGCAGATCTGGTTTAGGATTTTTTTTTTTTCAGATTTTCCTGAAAATTTTCTCTGCGATTTGCGTTTGCTGTTCTTCATTTTCTGCTTCATTTTTTCTTCTTCAACTTCATCTTGAATTGGTGTGCGAAGATTGATCGAAGAATGGTAACGGTGCCAATCGGAGGTTAGTGATTTCCAACGACCTAAATCGGAATCGCGCACGGAGGAATTGCAAACGGCAGTTGCGTTTTCCAGCGAAACCGGTGAACGGAGAAGACGATCGGAGAAATCTGTTTGAGTCACGATCGAGTTGGTTTGGTGAATCGAAAATCGAAGAATTAAAGCAGTGAAGAATGAATTGATTCATGTAAGTTCTTCTTCCGCTTTAACTTCCGCCGAAGATTTGTGGTTCTGCCTTTTGCGTTCATTGTTCTTCGTTTTTCTGGAGCAATTTTGATGAAGCTTAACGGAGAAACGGTGAGGTGTTGGAAGAATTGCGAACGAAGGTGTTGCAATTTTCGGAGAGATAGTTGAACGGAGAAGATGACCGTTAACATAATCGGTGAATGGAGGCATTGGCTGTGAGTTTGGTTCTGCGCTGAGACGAAACAGTATCTGCAATTGAGAATTGTTCTTTAAAATGAATTTGTTGGAGTGATTTTATGTGATTGAAGCTGGAAGAGGTATTATATTGTGATAATTTTGTTTGAATTGAATTTACTAGAACAATGATGATACCTTTCAATTGAAGAATCACTGTTTTTGTTTGTTTGTCAGGAATTGTTTGGTGCCAAATTGATTGAATTAATGATGAATTCATACAGTCATTTTTACAAACAGCTGGTGTTCTTAGTTGAAGATTTAATTTGATATAGAACAGTGTTGTTTAACAGAACAACAAATAGAGGTGAAGCAGAAACTTATCAGAACAACAAAAAGAGGTGAAGCAGAATTTTATTATGTGATTTGTGAGCATTGATTTGGTGTATCTATGCAATGATGGTGGATCACTAAATGGTTTTTCGTTATCTTTTTTGTGGATTCATCATTCTGTTAGTGTGCAGAGAAATTAAATAGAAGCTACACAGTCATTCTGAGCTTGTATTGTTGGTGTAGTCCAGAAAATAATGCAAGTGTTGAAGTTTATTTGACTCAAGTGGCACTGATTTTTGTGGTTTTAATACTGCAATTAAATTGTTGCTGGTTGACATATCTTGGTGCAGCTGAAATTGGTGGAAGTTGATTCTGAGCTGCTGGAATTTTATAAAGTGCAGCAACGGAGTAGCCGTGTTGAATAGTTTCAGCCACTGGATAATTTTTGGTAGCAGCTGAAGTAATTTTCTGATTTGGCTAGAATCAAAGAATCATAATCACATTGTGGGGTCCAGCTGTTGGTATGCATTAATTTGGCAAATTGGTGAATTGGAAAGTGCTAAATTTCATTCCTAAAAATGTGTAATATTGGGACCCACGCATTTGACTTTGCTTTGATCCAATTGGTATTTTACAACTACGTTAAGCAGCGTGTCAAATTGGTTTACAATTCAATCTACAGTTAGATATTTTACACTGCAGTGAATATATCCAAAGAAAAAAATTAAAATATTTTTAATGAAATAAAAATTATGATTTAGATAAAATGTGCATCCAACCCACATCCAACTCTGCAGTGTTGTTATTCTTTCTCTGGTGGCGTTGTCTCCTTTTTCGGTGGCTTCGTCTCCTTCTTCGATAGCTTCAATTCTTTTCCCGTGACTTCCTCTTCTTCTCTGATGGCTTTAATCCTTCTTCAGTGACTTTATTTACTGTTATCATGGTGTCTCAACGCTGTTTTCGAGTTTCATTGCTGCCACAGTCACGATAATAATAAGAATGGAGGTGTTTGGGTTGCTCTTTATTTAAGTTTCCAAGTTTTACGATAATAATAAGAATGAGGTGTTTGAGTTGCTCTTTATTTAAGTTTCCAAGTTTTTGCGCGTTGTCTCACAGTGACCATAGAAAAATGAAGGGTGCAATGCTGTTGGGTTGGGTGCACATTTTACCTAAATCCTAATTTTCATTTCATTAAGTGTTCTGGTCTTTTTCTTTACATATATTGGTTGGATATAGTCCAAAATGATATAGTGCTCGGTTGGGTGCAGTCCAAAATGATGTATTGCTGGGAAGCCATAGAATAATTGAAGATGTGCTGGAAGCGTGACTTTGCTTCTAATTCTAAAAGAAATTGTGAGCTTTGCCAATTGGAGAATTTCTTGTGGGGCCCATAGCATTTGGATAGAGATATAAAAAAAAAAAAAAATTCGTGCTGCACTATTAATTGGGCTGCAAAATTCTAATTGAAGAATTTTGGTGCAGTAATTTTGAAGGTGCGAAAAGCAGAATAGCAGTTTTTTTTATTTGGGCCAAACAGATTGGGCTAGAAAAAAAACATTAGTTCTTATGCACCACTGAAAAAAATATTGAAATTTTTCATTTTTTTTCTTTTTGTAATTCAATTCTAGTGTCAATCTTTACGTGCTTCCTTTAATTTCTTGATTTGAGTCTTTTAAAACACTCTTTTGAAGTTTGTCACAATTTTAATCTCTTGAATTTAACTTTCTTAATTTTGAGTCTTTTTTGATTTTGAGTATTATTGACCTCTTGAGATGGAAATTATTTCTTCGTATGATCTTTGGAAAATGTTCACTAATATTACTAAGTAGTATATTGGAGAAGAAAAAGTCAAGCTAAGGTTGATCACTATTGAGAAAATCAACAAGTAGAAGTTTAAAAGTACGAGCTAAACACTAGAGTGAAGAGAAGATTGCAAAAATTGGGAGATTTTTTTTAAATTTTTCTTTTTATATTGATTACCATATAATTCGTGTAGACAGTGAGTGTGTCTCAAAGGTACGTAAGTGTCAATGAGCCTTATCTAGGGTTTGTCTAGTTTTTTTTTTATTTTTTATAAATTTCATCTTAATATGTTTAGATAGTGAGTGTGTCTTAAGAAGTCCACAAGTGCTTCTAAGACTCACTTAGGATTAATGTCTTAGAGTCTTTTCAAAGTTTAACTTTCTTTCTTAAGAAAATTAATTGGAGTTTCCATTAAGGAAGACTAGTGAAAGCTAACTGAGGGAACTCTGGCTAGAAAAGACTTGGTACTTAAGTAGTCATAGTAATTCACCTCTCTTTTCTGGAGTGAACTTGGAAACACTTTGACCTTTCAACCTTCTTGTAAATTGTTGATTTTCAAAAATCAATTAAAAATAAAATAGTGCTAAAGAAACATCCTGGGAAGAGTTCAAAACCATGTTTACTCAATACATGCAAAATGAAGAGAAATCTAGGAGCAAACATCATGAGGAGTATAGTCATAGAAGAAAAATTTATAATCCTTATTATCAAAGACAGGAGGGGTGTGTTTTGAGCCTAGAAGTTTGTATTATTCTACAAAGCCTGAAGTATACATTCCCTACTTTTATGGAAACAAAAATATTGAAGAATATTCAGAATGGGAGACAAAGTTTGATCAAACTTTTAAGAAATACAAAGTGGATGAATATACTTGATTTTTCTTGGCTACCTACATTTTCAAAAATATGCTAGGTCTCGGTGGCAACAAAGGCAACTTGATGTTAGAATTGGTACAACATCAAAAGTAGAGTATTGGAGTGATTTAAAGGTGTATGTGAGAAGAAAATTTGTTCTGCCTTCATATGATAGAAAAAGAAAGCTTATAGAAGAAATGAAAGAGCTGGTTAAAATAGGAAGAAAATTTGTAGATAGAGAAAAAGAATATGCTAAAAGAGAAAAAGAGTTTAAAGAAAAATTACAAGCTCTTGTCAGAAAGAAAGAAGGGAAAGACAAAAGAGAAAGAGAGGAGAATGAAAGGAAAGATAGAGAAGAGAAAGAAAAGAGAGAAAAAGGGATGATAGAAAAGGAAAGTACAAAAAACTCTTTTTCTAGAGTTGAACATTTTATCTTCTCTTGAAAATCCTTGTGAGGATGTGCTTGAAGAAAAATATATGTCTGGAGTTGAACCAGATATAGATATAAATGTTTCCTCCACAGAAAATACAGAAGAATGTTTGATTGAAAAGGAAGAAGAAGAGGAAACCAACAAAGAAGAATAGTCTTTTATGACACCCCCTGCAAGCATAGCTGAAAAAGAATCCTTAAAGGGGGATTGCAATACTTTGAACTCTTCTTTTCAATTATATAATGCTCATTCTTCTTCGTAAAAATCTAAAAAACAACACTTTTTTAATGTTGTTGCCTAGTTTGGGCAATAAACAACACAAAGTGAACAAAAATATCTTTGAAAAAGGCCTAATGTCTTTCTTTCAAAAAATTTATAAAAATGAAAGGCCTTATTTCTGTTTTATTTTCTTTTCTTTTAATTTTTTTTTTGAAGAAAATTATCTCATATTTGTTTTATGTCTATTGTAGATTGACATTTGATCCAAGAGGAAAATAAAAAATAAATAAAGACTACTGTCATTGAGTATCATTCAGATCTGAAGACAAATCCTTTTCAAGAGGGAGGGAATGATGAAAACCCTTTGGCCTCAAAACTTTTGGCTAAGAAGATAGACGAAGATCGAGACTTACTGAAGATATTGTAAAGTCTTTTTCTTCTTCTTAGCCTTGTAAAAATTGTATAGATTAGTTAGGAAGTTTTGGGCCTTGTATTTTGGGTCAAAGTAGAGAAGGATGTAAATAGAAAAGAAAGTAGAGTGTAAAATAGTAAAAGAAGGATGCAAATAGAAATGTAGGCAAGGAAGACATGAGACTCCACATGTCCTCTCCTCAATGGAGAGTATTTGCACCAATAAGGTGGTGACACTTTTCACACTCTCATTTGAGAGGTTTTGAGAGATTTTATCCTATAAATATGAGTCTCATGTACATGATTTTTAACTTTGATTTGAGTAATGAAATGTTGTCCAATTGAGACACTTTTACTTGTTCAAAGTTCTCTCTAGAGTTGTCTTTTTGCTAGACAAATTTCTAGACTCCTCCTAGTAGTGTTGGCCTAACCTCACTTAGATTGACTGACATAATTTTCATGTCTTTCAAATTTCTACAATTCTTCATGCTTCTGCAATAGTCTTCATCATCTGTAGAAGATATTCAAATCAAAAAAATGAAGAAGAAGATCTACAAATAAGATGCCAGCTAGGATTGCATCAGATAATCTAATCCTGATAATAAGAGGCACCTTGATTTGGTGCTTGTAGTGCTGGTAGAACTATTCCTGGTTCTACTGTTGTTTCTGCATCATTTGAAGGTCTATATTTTCTTATGTATGATTGAACTTTACTATAATCTTCTCATGTTCTTCTATTATGTTTTCACTTCATATAAAAATGAGTTAAAATTGTCATTCCAAAATGAAACATATAGGAAGGTTAGATTATTTATGGTTTAGGGTTTACTTTAGTTGCTTTTCATCACGAAATAGATTCCCAAATAATATTATTCATATACCAAAAGTTTATGATAAAAGGAGAAAATGAATGATATGGTAAATAAAATAATAAGGAAAATTTGAGAAACTAGATTGAATGTGTGGTTAGTGAAAGATATTTGATCTGAAGGTCACGTGAGTGTTTAGATTGGGTGAAAAGGATGAAGTTTTGAAGTGAAGAGTGAAGAATATTTGAGATATAGATGTCATTCTTGAAGTCACATCTGATTTTGTTAAGCCAACCCATATTGAAAACCTCCCCACTGAATTACATATACTTTGCCATATATGTACAAGTTGAATCATGGAGACTGTACATTCGTCAAAATTTGTTTTTGGTTGGTGTTGTTGATTTATAAGAGTTTCAAAATGGTTGAAAGAGAATGAGAATGTGTTTAAGGATTGCATGGTGCCTGTTATGCCGCATTGCTTCAAACTCTTTCATCCACATGCTTTTGCCATAACACAAACTCACAATTCACCTTTTAAGAGTATGTTTACGCTTTGTTCCCTTTGTATTTGAGCTGTTATTTTTAGAAGTATTTGCAATAAACCTAATATGACCTTATATGGTAAACATATTCCATATGCCAATAAACCTGGAGATAGAAAATTATTACTACAAGGTTGTTATGTATAGACACGAAGCCTCTATTAATCATTGTGAAGGGACCGTACATCATCCACCTTGATCTGGAATGAAACTAGGATAAAAATAGTTAGTATGTGATAAATTATCGTTTTAGTGCATTGAATTCTAGATTTTGGGTATACGATATTCCTATTTTTTAGTTCATCGTCGGAAAATATTCCTATTTGTACATGTATAGACAAAATGAACCTAAATAGTACTTGAGATTGGCTGTAAAAGTTGTTGTTGACCTTGGTCGCTTGGTCATTCCCTCATGCTCCAATGCTTCACTATTTTAGACTTTAAGACTTCTTTTCCTTAGCTCCTTACTCTCAGTCGGGAGTAAACCTACAGAAGGTTATATGATAATCAAGTAAGTACTTTGTGTTGTGAGACTGTATTGTAAAATTGATAAAAGCGTATCGTACTCTATTATAGAGGGTTTATTTATAATATTTAGTAATGGGCCAATTGATTGATAGGCTGTATTTGGAATATATTTGCATAAAATTAGTGTTAACTGATTTCTCGAAGTGCAACCCTGATTTATAGGGAGGTATGTTTGAAGAATATCTTTAAAAAATTAGTGGTAGCTGATTTGACAGGATGTCACCCGAATTTGATGAGGTGTGGGCTTGGGAGTTTCCTTAACTATCATTTATTACAATTGTGCTTTTAATGTAGTTCCAACCAGTCGGTCGCTAACCAAGACTGAGTGATGTGGCTCACTCGATATCGACTAGTACACTTGCCCCCTGATGTGATTCCATTTGAACCTTTCTTAAATTTGGGATGAGTTGACATTGGTTTCATAGTATTCAAGACACTTTCAAGAATGGGATCAAGTTCTTAAAGGCAATTATAGAGTTTCTACTCAAAAGACAAAGGTTCATGCTCAAAATACAAGATTATGTAACTTGTAATGTAAGAAATCAACATAGAATGAATGGGTAATTCTAAAACAGCAAGTAATCTCCAAGAACCATTCAAGAACAGTCCAAGAATGTAAGAACAGCACCAAGAAATCGAAACTAAAATAAGAGAATTGATTCTATCGATTGAATTGCACTAAACTACAAAACCCATGGATAGAAACTTGAAAACAACAAGATTAAGACATGTAATTTGGTATTGCATATGGGACGAACAAAACAACAAGGAAAAAACTAAACTGCACAGATTTGATATGGAATTAAATGCAGAAAAATGGAAGGAAACAACTCAAGGAATGATTGAACCAATTGGAATAGAAAAGGTAACCAAAAAACATAAAAATGGAAGAAAATGGAAGATGAAAGAATGGACTTATGTGGTTGTAGACCAAGGGATGTGCTTCACGCCACTTGGAGGGTGGTGTGCTCCAAGATAAGTGGAGGTGCCGCTACTTGAGAGTCCCAATAGCTCACAAGATAAAGCAAGGAGAAGAAGAAGAGACAAGTCTCACACTTTCTCTAAATTTCACTAGAGTTTCATTACTTCTAATTTCAAGTTTCAACTTATGATACAATGAACCAAGCCTCTCCTTATATAGGAAGGGAGGTGACCGGTTCTACAAGTAGGGAAGGAATAAAAGACTCCTTTCTAGTTCCTTCCAAGTGTAAAAGGTGCCTAAGGAAGCAAGAATGGCTACCTTTCTAGCCATTTCTAAGTAACTAGTGACTAAAGTGCCTTTACATGCATGCTTTCTTTTGTTTTCCTTTTTAGGCACTTCCTAAAGCCATCCTATCTTATTTACAAATTTATACAAGAGATATTACAAAGAGAGATTGCATTTGATACTCTCTTCCCAATGTTCTAGCCTTGCTCCTAGTAATTCTTTGAGTGGAGTGGGCTTGGGCCTGAGTTTGGGCTTCTCCATGATCTTGGGCTTCTTGTCCCTGAATGTTGGCCTCCTTCTCTTCTTGATTTGTATCACCCCCAGACTCGATGAATGTTTACTTTCAAAAGAGTTTGGATGTGACTGTTGAGTACTTTGAGGTATGAAGTGACTTTGACGCGATAAATGTTGTGTCAAAGATTGGACACACATCTTTTCAACACGTTGTTCAAATTTCACACTTATTGATCGAAGAGATCTAACGGTTTAGCAAGTCGTGTTGCTTCGAGTTTGATCGCTATGCACCCTTAGATGGAAATGAATCTAATAGTGCTGAATGGAACCACATTTCACTCTTTCATGTATACAAATCTATAAATAGAGGCGCTTTTCAAACTTTCCCATGTTTCCTTCTGCTTTCTTTGGTTGAGCGTTAAAAAGTTGGTCCTAGTGCCGAGTCATCTCATTTGAGTGCTTCAGTTTACTTTCCACACTTCATTTTCTGCATCCGTTCTTCAAAAGGTTAGTGATGGCTTATTCTTATGAGTCTTCTAGTCTTCCTTCTAATTTTTTATCCTTAGAACGCACACATTCTGATCCTAACGAGGTGAGGGATGTGGGTGGTTCTAGTTATGTAGTTGACCTTGCTAGCCAAATACCTTTCTATCCTAATTACGAGTAGGTTGATCTACGCGTTCTCGACATCCCTACCTGTTTTAGGGGTCCTTCTGCTTTAGATGGGTTTCTATCTAAAGTTTCCACGTTAAAATCGGAGTCCCCATCGGACGTGATTGCAGTCGATAGTTTTAATCACACCGACCAGGTCTGTCAGGGTTGGGAAAATGGTCCTCAGGACTTTTTCTTTACTTATACCTGTCCCTTTAATGATTTGCATGTAACGCTTCCTTTTGATGAATTCACAATGGGGTCCTTAGGATCCTCAATGTTTCTCCCACTCAATTACATCTAAATTCTTGGGTGGCTCTCCAGGCCTCTAGGCTAATTTGTGATGCCTTTCGGTTGAGGTCGTCCCCTCAATCCTTTCTTTTCTATTATAATTCTCAGTCGACCCATCCTGTGGGTTGGCTTTCTTTGTCAAGCAGTCCAGGTAGCATTTTTTCACTTCCTACACCTCGTCCTACAAAAACTTCAAGGAGAGGTATTTCAATATATTTATTGAACCGGATGGCAAACCATATTTTTATGGTTCTGAGGGGAAACCTAAGTTTCCTTTTCATTGGACCCTATCTCCTACTCGTTATAAATCATGGCAGAGGTCATCCATGACCCCTTAGGACAAAAATGTCTTCTGTGTGTTCAATCAGCTTCCGAATAGGCTCCCTACTCAGAAAATTCTGACTATATACGAATCAACCCACCGTTGGGTGGACTTTGTTGGTACATACCGTTTAATTTGTTTGTGTTTTTATTTGATATGTTGATAGTGTTTCTAATTTTTTTTTGTTTTGCAGAAATTATGGTGCAAACTTACCCATATGCAACTAACGTACTAAAACAACTCCGCCACCAGGCACTGAAGTGGCAAAAGGTGTTACTCGAGAATGTAGGGGAATCATCTGCCCCCTTAATTGACTTGGTCCCTCCTTTGAGTGGGGATGAGTGACCGATCGAATCAAGGCTAAGTTTGATGGTGTGAGGGCCTGGAATGCTGCCCTAGAGGCCGAAGTTCAAACATGTGAGCAAGGTCATACTAATACGATTGAGGGTCATGAGGAGGCATTGGCCAAACAAAAACTCGTCGAAGAAGAGCTGGTTCACTACTTGATGTGAATTGATTTTAGGATTGCACATTTTATGGTTTGCACTTTGTTTAGGATTTTTTGATTAACAATTTAAGGTGAGAACCCAAAGAAGGACCCCACTAGACAAACTTAACCAAGTGGTTAAGTGTAGAGGTTCACTTCTAGAGGAAAGAGAAAAACACAATATAGTGATTATAATGATGAAAGTAAATTGTAGAAAAGGAAGGAACATAAGATGAGTAAAGACAAGTGATAACCAAAATAAAAAGACAAGCATGATATCATAAAGAGGAATGGAATGGATGGCGCAAAAAGAAAGATAAAAAGAGGAAGGGGTGAAGAAAGCTTAAGTAAGAAGAAGGGATGTCACGCCACTTGGAGAAGAGAGGACTCCAAGATGAGTGGTACAAAGAATCACCATTTGAGATGTTAGCCACCCAAGATAAGACCCCAAAAGAGAGCTCACAAGTCTCACAAAAACACTCCTGCAAAGTTCCTTTATTATAAAAATTCAATGTGTTAAAACATGGAGGAAGACACCCTTTATATAAGAAGGAGTGACTTGGAGGGCTAGATGAGTGAGGGGTAGAAAAGGAAGGGGAGAAGGGTTGCCTAGGGTGTTGACCATGGTCAAAACCATCCCTTAGGCATAACTTCTAAAAGTTAGGTTAAAAAGCCTAATTCTAGGTGCATGTGTCATGAAAAGTTGGCTTGGCACAAACCCATTTTGTTAAGTACACTCCTATTTATGCTACGTAAACCTACTCTATCTTATTCTTCTATTTGGATCCCTAAAGTGAGCCCAATTTATTTACAAAAATTTTGTCTTGTAAGAAGACCAGAAGAAAGAACATTTGATGCTCTAGTTTATGCCCCTGCTGAGGTTCTTCTGACATTTGGTGGGGCCTTGTCATGGATGCTGAGATGACTTATCAAAGTGTGAAGTGTCTCTTGTGTCCTTGGTCATCTTCTTGGCTATTTGGGTTGTATCACTACCAGTCCTTCCTTCTCAGGGTCAGGAAGAAAGGTTTTAACTAGGGTACCCGCCAGGCTGTGTTCTTCCACGGAATCCCTGTTGATAATGAAAGTTATGATGATTCTAAAGACGTCATCAACGGTCAGCTTATGGCATCCGATGGGGATGGAGAAGAAGAAGGAGAGGGGGAAGGAGGAGGCGAGGAGGCCGAACACTGGTTGGAGGAGTTATTGGCACCCCTGTAATTTTATAGTTATATTTATTTTTGTTGTTGGTTAAATCCTTTGGGCCCAAGGTGTGGGCTCTGAACAATTTTGCTTTTGCTTTCATTTTTACTAAGTAATGATTTAGTTTTATGCACCATCCGTTTCTTCTTTTTTTGCCTACCGAAAGGCTTTACCACTTCTGTCTTAAACGTTTTATTAACATTTGGCGATGAATGTGTATCAAACGACTGTTAGAATTAAATTTCTTTGAATGTTACTCGAGCTAATAACTTGAACTTTTAGGTTGGTGTAATGTAAATAAATTGTTTTAATGAGATGACCACTGACCTGATATATGCTGGCCTGAGCATTGCTTTAAGAATTGACTTGAACTTAATTAAAAATAATTGAAGTGAGTTGATCGTTATTTCTTAAAGAAGCTAAGTATCGAGCTTTGAGTCTTGAAGGATTTGAATATTACTTTAACGTGATGGTTCTATAACTTAAGTAGAGTGCTGGAGGAAATTTATTGTTTTTAAATAAAATTGATTTGATCATATTGATGTTTTACACGTTCGTTCGATAAAGGTTACTATTTGTTAATTATGTTGCCTTAACCGACAGGTATAGATTCACTAATTTTTAAGACAAAGCTTCCTTGACCGTATTAGCGTATTGCGCATTTGTTTGGTAAGGGCTTCTAATTGTTAAGCGAGCTGCCTTGATGATGAAAGCCATGACCACATAAAGATGACCAAGGATGCTAAACTTGAAGGGTCATCTCAACAAGCAAATAAAGACTTCATTCATAGGAGGAATGGACAAGGGCCAAAACATTTGAAGTTCTTCCTATTAGTCTTCTTTAATATTTAGAAAAATGTTGTAAATAAATTGGGCTCTGATGAGGGGTCCAAATAGTAGAAATAAGGTAGAATAAAGTGCCTTTAGCATAGTAGGGGGTGTGGGTAGCATTCTTGCTTGTTCCTAGCCCATTTGAAGGCATTTTGACCTAATTTCTAGAAGGATAAGCCAAGAATACGGGATTGACTTAGTCAAACCCTATGGCTGCCCACTTTTTTTCCTTTTCCCATTCTACCCTTTAAGCTTGCTTTCCAAGGCTCCTAAATCTATAAATAGGGAGGCCTACCTCATGTATTTACAAGTTGAAAATTAGAGTAAAGTTACTATACACAAATTCTTGTGTGAATTGTGAGGAGTGAACTCCTCCAAAATTGGTCTTATCTTGTGAGTTTTGAGAGCTCTCAAGTGGCGGCATCCTTCACTTATCTTGGAGTCATTTCACTATCCAAGTGGCGTGCAACCATTCTCAATTCCATTTCTCATAAGCTTCCTTTTCCTTCATCTTTTCCTTCCATTATCATTCCATCTATTCATAAACATGTTCTTATTTTGCTTCATTATGTCTATTCGGTCTTTATATGTTGCTCTTATTTTCCTTATGTAATTCCACACCATAACTTGTCATCATCATCACCTTATAATTGTGTTTTCCTTTTGCCTTTGTGAAATGAACCTTCACATCTACTTAACCACTTGGTTAAGTTAATGTCGAGTGGGGATTTTCCTTAGGTTCTCACCTTAATCATCCTAAAATCTCAATCCTAATTAAAGTGCCACCATAAAATGCTAAATCATAAAATCAACTCACATCACTTGACCAAAGAGTTTTATGTACTTCGATTCTTTAACCATATTGGTGTATTATGCGGTCGATCGGTAAGGGCCGCTATTTGTTAAGCAGATTGCCTTAAAGTGTATTATGTGTCGCTTGGAAGTGCTGCTAAGTGTTTAAGCAAGCTGCCTTGCGAGGATAGTGTGGTGTTAGCGTCCGCCATAACTAAAATAAAAATATGTAATTTTAAAGTGCTTCGTTAAAACCTTTTCGGTCGAAAACTGTTCTTAGGGATAAAATAACTAAGCGAGGAAAGAGTGCACTATTTCAATTTATTAACTATAATAAAATTTGAGATGTGTGGCATTCCACGTTCTCAAGACAACTTTTCATGACAAGTATTCTAAGTAATAAGCTCTGTCGACTGCTGAGTCTTTAAATCGAAACGGTCCCTCGCAGTTGCTTGAAAACTTTCCTTCATTCTTCCTAGCTTCATTTTGCATTTGCCAAACTAAGTCTACTTTTTGAAATCTTCGAGGGGTCACTTTTTAGTTGTACCTTCTAGCTGCCCTAATCTTGAAAGCTTCCTCTCTGATTCTGCTTTTATATCTGAATTCATTTATCAAGTCTAGACTGACCGATAGACTTTCCTAATTTATGCTGACATCAAATAGTTGTCGTCTTAGGGAGGGTTCCCCAACTTCACTGGAATCATTAGTACCATAAGTCAGGCTGTATAGGGTTTCCTGAGTGGTGGTTTGTGGTGTACAACGATAAGCCCACAAGACTTCGATGAGCTCCTCGGTCCACTTTCCCTTTACTGTGGCAAGTCTTTTCTTCAACTCATTAAGGATTACCTTGTTTGTAGCCTCGACATGCCCGTTGGTTTGAGGATGCTCTACCGAGATGGTGATGTGCTTAATGTCGAGCTTTTCATAAAACTCTTCTAGCCCTCTATCAATAAACTGTTGATCGTTGTCAGTGATGATAACATGAGGTATGCCGAACCGGCATATGATGTTTTTCCATACAAAATTTTGAACATTTCGTGTGCTGCTAGGGGTTCAGCTTCTATCCATTTGGTGAAATAGTCAACTTTGACTAATAGAGCTGAAGGGACCAATGCTATCCATCCCTCATTTTTCAAACGACCAAAGGGAGAGAATGTAGTGTAAGTTTTCAGGTTTCTGACGAGACAAAGCACCATATTCTTGATATTTTATACATTTGCTTACGAATTCACTGCAATCGCTCTTAACGATCGACCAATAATATCCCGCTTTGAGTACTTTAGCGGCCATGGTTCTTGCTCCTGAGTGACTACCACTTCCACCTTCATGTATTTCTCACATGATGTAGTCAGCTTGATCTTTTTAAACACATTTTAACAGGGGTCGTGTGTACCCTCGGTGATATAAATCATGACCAATGAGGACGAATTGGGCAGTCTGTTGTCTCATGATTTTCTCATCTTGTACTCCTCATTCTTTATTGTTTAAGAACTGTCAGATGGGTGTCATCCATGCTTCTTCCTCAATAATAGTCATGCACTCGTCCATGCCAACACTAGGATTCTTGAGAACTAAACTAAATGGTGTAGCCCTTTGTTTTTTTTTGTAGTAGCTAACCTTGAATGCATGTCAACTTGGGTATTGTGTTCACGTTGGATGTGTTCAATCTAAACATTCTTGAATTTGGACATGAGATTCCGAACGAGGTGGTAATATTTTAGCAAGAAAGACTCTTTTACCTCGAACTCTCCTTTCATCTAACTAACTACTAGCTGGGAGTCACTTTTACAAATTAATTGTTGGGCCTCCATGTCATGCATTAATGTCAGCCTGGCCAATATGGCCTTGTACTCTGTTTGGTTATTTGAATTTTTATAGTCAAACTTAAATGATTGTTCAAGGAGGATCCTGCTCGAGCCTTCAAGAACTACTCATGCTCTGCACGATTTGTCACTGGATGAGCCATCTACATGTAGAGTCCACTGAAGATCTTCATCCTTAATTGGTTTAGGGATGAGCTCAGTCGTGAAGTTAGTTAGGATTTGAGACTCGATTGCCCCCCTTGGTTGGTATTGGATTTGAAATTCAAATAATTCAACCGTCCACCCAATCATTTGTTCAGTTTAGCTAGGATCTTGATAAGTCTCAATTTCAGTAATATTTCATATTAAAATACAGACATTTATGGATATTAATTGATATAAGAACTATAATATAACCCCTAATTTATCAATTTATACCTTTTTACTTATTTTGTGATTTTAATTTGAATAAGAATGATTTATTCCCAAATTTGTGTTAATTTCAGGATTCTAGGGACAAATGGAGTTGAAAGGGAAAAAGAAGAATATACAAAGCTAAAAAGGGAAAGTTGGAATGCACCAACACTCACCCAAACTCGACTAAGCCAGATGCTCCTAGAGGATCTCGCACAAGCGAGCCTAACATCTAATCGTAATGATAAGAAATTTTTATAAATATGCGAAAAATCGATATTTGGAAGACTCTCTTAATAATTTTACATGCGAGGAATGGGCATCAATATCAATCAAAGGATAAAACATTACCATGCTATTCAAAATATAAAAGAATAAGAATGATTAACCTCAATCCCAATTTTCCCAACTGAACCAACAAACTCTTTGACTTGTTTTATTTTTAATTATTGCAATAATAGCAAACACCCAACAAAATTTATTATTTTGTTTTCTATTTAGTGAATCTTTTACTTGATTATTCAACTGTTCCTTGTGGGTCTGATATTCGTCCTTAGGGACAAATTATTACTTTTGACAACACAGTACACTTATTGTAAATCAGTAATCAGATCTTTATGATGGGATAGTCGGTCTTGACTATGATGTGGTGATTTTGAAAGTACATTTTCATTCTCCGAGCGATGATAACAAGTGTCAAGGCCACCTTTTGGATCATCTGATACCTAACCTCAACACCATGTAGTACTCATCTAATAAAATATTTTGGTTGCTCTTCTTTCTCTATTTCTTGTACTAGAATAGCGCTGACAACTTCTTCATAAACTACAAGATATACCATTATTGGTTGTTGAGCGTTTGATTTTTGTATGACTGGAGGAGCCGCCAAGAAGGTTTCAAAGTGAAGGAAGATTTCTTCACACTCGGGTGTCAGTTGAATTTTGCTGCTTTTCATAAAAGTTGGACGATAGACTTAGTTTTCTCTACTAACTTTGGCACAAATCCTGATAAGGTTGTCAATCGACTAATCAGTTTCTGTAGTTCTTTTGTGTTGTCAAGGCTTCCCATTTCGGTGATAACCCTACACTTTCCTATGTTTGCTTTGATGCCACGATGGGTGAGCATGAAGCCTACGAATTTCCTGCCTTCCACATCTAACACACACTTGTCGGGATTAAGCAGCATACTGTGATCTCTGAGAGCTTTGAAAACTTCCTTAAGATCTTGAATGTGTTGAAGGCATGAATCAGATTTGACTACTATGTCGTCGACATAGACCTCGACGTTCTGGTTGAGCATTCCTTTAAAAATCTGATCCACTAGTCTTTGATAAGTTGCTCCAGCATTTTTTAGGCCGAAAGGCCTGACTTCGTAGTAGAAGTTATCGTAGTCAGTCATGAAAGCAATTTTTTCTTTATCGCTTGGATGCATCTGGATTTGATTATATCCAAAGTATGCATCTAGGAAACTCAAAATATGGTGATCGGCCACCCTGTTAACTAGGCAGATGATGCTTTGCAGATGATAAGCATCTTTCGAGCAAGCCTTGTTAAGGTCGGTATAGTCCGTGAACATTCTCCATTTGTCGTTGGACTCTTTTACCATAACCACATTTGCTAGCCATGTGGTATATTGTGTCTTTTTGATGAAATCAGCCTCTACAAGCTTGTCGGCTTCTTTGCGTGCAGTGTTGCGTTTCTCCTTGCCCATTTTCCTTTTCTTCTGGTTGTGCTTCTTTATAGACTAAAAGACCATGTGTGATAATGTTCGAACTCACCCCCGACATATAAGAGGTCGTCCAGGAAAATAGGTCAGAAATTTTAGCAAGTGTCTGACTTACCAACATTATTGGTTGGGCTTAACAATGTCCCTATATGCTTTGTATGTGCATCATCACATAAAGGCAGTGGGCGGAGGTGTTGGCGTTGACAAGTGGATACCTTATTTTGATAGTTCTGCAAAGGTATTTTCCTTCGCCAAAGGCGGTATATACCCTCGCGTATCCATTTGTTCGCCAAAAAAGCCTACTATTTGGTCATTATAGGGTAGGATCTCTGACTTGGGAATCCTTATTTTCTTGAAGGTCTTCCAGTATAAGATATTGACCGAACTCCCTTGATACACCAAAGTTTTGGTGATGGCAAATTTGTCAATTTCAACAGTTATGACCATGAGGTCATCCTGAGCAGGGTCAATAATGGTGAAATCATCATCTGTGAAGAGTATTGGGGGTATCCTTGGTCGATCTTTGAGTTTCGCTAAGTGGGCTGACTGAATAACCCTTAGATGTTTCTTTCAAGCGGAGCTCGAAAACGCTCCACATGCAAATCCCTAAGCGATCGTGTTTATTACCTCACGACCACTTCCTCTTGAAGGCTCGGCTCGCTTAGGGGTTTCGCTTCTTCGTTGTTGCTTTGTTTGTCGTCGATCATCCTCCTGATGATGCAACCGATCATGATCTCGATGATGTTGAGGGTAAGATTCCCTTCGTTCATCCCTGCGTGGATATTTCTCCCTCTGTGGATATCTATGTGAGGTCTTGGTCATAACTTGGACAAATTTTGCACAAGTGGCTAGCTTGGATGAGTTCTTTGATTTTATCTTTTAATGTCTAAAATTCTTTGGTCGTGTGACCAAAGTTGCAGTGGTAGCGGCATTGTCTGGACGTATTTGCACCTCTCGGGCTTTTGTAGCTTTTTGAGTGTTGGGATGAGGTTGGCACTTTGTGCTTCGTCCATGATTTTTCCTCGATCAACATTTTATTGGGTGTAAGTATGAAATTGAGAGCCTCAGTTTTCTTTGTACCTATCAAATTGTCCGGGCGTATGTCTGCCACCTCAGTCCTTTTTCTTTCCTTTGTCTTTCCCAGTATTTGCCCGAATAGTATTGCGATAATTGCCTAATTTTTCAAGTTGAATGAATTTAGCCGCCCGGTTCCTCAATTCGTCTAGATCTTTTGTTGGTTTCTTGCATAAGCTGTCAGTGAACGGGCCAGATCGGAGAGTCGTAACCAAATGAAGCATGAGTATCTCTAGGATGAGATTTCTAATGTCTAGAGACAAATTGCTAAACGTTTCCATGAACGCCCATAGTGATTCTCCATTTTGTTGTTGTATATTGGCAAGCCGTATGGAGGTTAAATGTGGTTGGCTTGTTGCAAATTGAATATCGAATTTGGATAACGGAGTTTTGAAACTATCCACCGAGTCAAGTGGAAGTCGAGTGAACCAACTGAGTGCTCCTCCTTTCAGCAAAGTGGGAAATACCCTACACCATATTTGGATAACAAAGGCTCATTTGTGTTTTATACACATCAATATGTTCATCCGAATATGTGGTACCATCATTCTAGTGATATTCAACCCCTTCAACCTAGGAGGGAGCTTTGCTTCCATTATTTCATCTGTGAAGCAGTGTCTCTTCGGGTCGTCCTCTATGACGTGAGTACGCTCAATGTGCAGTCTAGATGACTAATGAGTTTGAGTCCGAGTTGTGGCCATTCTCTCTTAATTTTGAGTGCACTCACTTCTCTGAGGGGACTGTCTTTGTTGCTTACACGCAGTTTCGTGTGTAGGGTCGGCTACTTGTCGCCTCATCTTATCATTTTTCTCCTTAAGGATGCACATCTCCTTTTTGTTCTTTTGGCGAGAGGTCGCCTCCTCCTTGCTTTTTTGGCGCATCTCCTCCATCTCCTTCTACAAAGCCTGGAACATAGCGATCTGATCTTTTGGAATGCAATCGTTTGCCATCTGTCTTATCGAAAACATTGTTGCCTGCTGTAATTCTATCTCGGCCTTATGGTGGGCTTCAATTGTACTTGTATAGACAAAATGTGCCTAGGTAGTACCTGAGATTGGTTGTAACAATTGTTGTTGACCTTGGTCACTCGGTCATTCCCTCATGCTCTAATGCTTCACCCTTTCAGACTTCAAGACTTCAAGACTTCTCCTTAGCTCCTTAGTGCTCAGTCAGGAGTAAACCTACATAAGGTTCTTTGAAGATTAAGTAAGTACTCTATGTTATGAAAGTGTATTGTAAAATTGATAAAAACGTACCTTACTCCACTATAGATGACTTATTTATAACGTTTAGTAATGGGTCAACTGATTGATGGGCCGTATCTAGCATATATATGCATAAAATCAATGTTAGCTAATTTCTCGGAGTCTAACCCTAATTTATAGGGAGGTATGTTTGGAGAATATCTTCAATAAATCATCATTAGCTGATTTCTTAGAATGTCATCCGAATTTAATGGGGTATGGTCATGATATGTGGGGAGTTTCCTTAAATGTTATTTATTACAATTGTGCTTTTAATGTAGTTCCAACCAGTCGGTCAGTCACCAAAATCGAGTGACGTGGCTCACTTGGTACCGACCCATGGTATTTGATACTCATCAGTGATATATACCTAGATTTTGTTCTTAATGATTTCACTTTACTTTGATTACCAATTCTTTCTAGACATGTTTTGTATCTAAAAGATTCAAATATATTTACACAAACTATTCCCATTAGAGAACCAAGTAAATTCATTAGAGATATTGTCCTTTCTCTAAAGTCATTCTTTTTATATAAAACCCCTTTTCCCATTATTATATCTATTTTTTAGTAACCACATGTAGGCAATTGCATGCTCAAGATCTAAATTCTGATTACTCATTAAATTAAATGAAAAGAATTTCACACTCGTTTGATCCACATTTTATTATATTTTCATATCAGATTTCCATTTTATTTATACAAATTTTAAAAGTTGGAAAATCCAGATTTTCAATCCAAATTTTTGGAAGTAGTTTCTCTCTCTATCTCTCATTTTTATACTTTCTCTCATTTGTCCTCTCTCTCTCTCTCTTGTACCTCCCTCCAACACCTCTTATTCACTTTTTGGAATTTTATTTGCTCTCTCACACACTTGAAACAATCAAGTTTTATACATTTCCTTTAGAATTTTATTTGCTCGAATATTTTATACATAATAAATGGATATAATATTTTCAAAGTTTAATTAAAGTATTGTAGGTAGATGTATTTTAATGTTAAGAATTTATATATTATATTATCTTTAATTTTTTTGGTATTACTAAATTATAATTTTATTATATTTTTTAATATTTATATAGTATTCAACTTTTTTATATATTATTATATTAATATTATCTTAATTCTTTTAGAAAACATGGATTTTGATTTAAAATACAATTCACTTTTTTTATATATAAAAATATGGATTTGGATTATAAATATGATCCAAATATTTGGATTTGAATTGGATTACCCAAAATTCAATCCATGAACACCCCTAATGAGGCCTAATATATATGTTATTTCTGAAACAAAAACACATCAATGAACACCCTTAATGAGGCCTAATATATATGTTATTTCTGAAACAAAAACACATCTAATGAATATACTTGGCAATGCAAACTAAAGTTCAAATATAACTGAATCATTGAAGTGCATGATATAGCTTCTATCGTGAAGGTCAAAACACTTTTGTATTGTTGGCATTCTGAAATGTTGGAAGCATTATACAGTAGTTAAGACTCGAACCCAAGTCCCTTCACTTCAGTAACCAAAAAAGTATTAACCACTAAACCAGACAAATTCTTCTATCATACTACGATTTTTATTATACTTATTATTATTAATAATAGTTATATTAATATTAATAATAGTTATATTAATACTAATAATAGTTATATTAATATTAATAATAATTATATTAATACTAATAATAGTTATATTAATACTAATATTAGTTATATTAATACTAATATTAGTTATATTAATACTAATAATAGTTATATTAATACTAATATTAGTTATATTAATACTAATAATATTAATAATATTGATAATATTAATAATATTGATAATATTAATAATATTATTGATAATATTGATAATATTATTGATAATATTGATAATATTATTGATAATATTGATAATATTAATGAATTATTGAGAAGATTAATAAGATTCCTAGGATTGAGACGAATAAGAATATTAATCTTCTCCTAGTTAGATTAAGATTCTTCCTCTTATTGATACTAATAAGAAGATTCTCTAAGAAGAGTTCTATCCTCTTTTAAGAGGAGATTTAGATTTTAAGATTTTTGAAGAGCAGGATTAATATTATTATTTAGATTAATATTACTAATATTATATTAATATTACTAATTATATTCATATTATTAATATTATATTCATATTATTAATATTATATTCATATTATTAATATTTTAATATTAATAAATATTAAAATATAAAATATTAATAAAATATTAATATTAATATAATATTAATAATAATAAGAATATAATATTGATAATAATATTAATAATAATATTAATAATAATAATAATATTAATAATAATAATATTAATAAGAATATTAATAACATATTAATAAGAATATTAATAAGAATATTAATAAGAATATTAATAATAATATTAATAACAATATTAATAACAATATTAATAATAATAAGTATAATAAAAATCATAGTGATACAAAAGAATTTGTCTGATGTAGTGGTTAAAGTTCCTTTGGTCATTGAAGGTACTTGGTTTCGATTCCCACGCATTGTTGATTTTATTTTATTTGTGGTTTACATACGAAAAAATCTGTATGTAATGTCTCCCACTTTTTGGCGCCAAAATTACATACGTATATATCCGTATGTAATGGACCTTTGGTGATTGTCCTCTGATTCTACCTATTGGGGGAGGATAAGAATATAATAAATTTAAATTTTTATAGTTTACTTTTATTGTCTTGTAATTTTGACTAACTTTGTTTTGGTATTTAGGTTTTATCCATAAAAAATTGCATCAAAGGCCATCACTGCCACCATTGTGGCTAACATGGGGCAATCCCAAAGACTGACCGGGATAATTTTTTTCAACATTTTAAGGTACTTGGTTCATTTTAGATAACCTATTTAAAGGGAGGCAACTTTTTCATTCCCTTTAAAAATGCTTCAATTTTATATTTTGGATTGATGATTAATGTTTTTTGCAGAGGAAGGTGACTTAGAGGGTTGATGATGAGGAAAGAATTAAGAAATATTTCCATTCGAAGGCTTCTCATACACTTTTGTAGATGTTTAAAATGGCTTGTCAAGAAGGTAACCAACCACAATAGAAATAATGTTTGGAACAACCTCCTCGAAAAGTGGAACATGCCTATGTATGTATAGAAATGTGATAAAGCTAAAAAAAAATTTATCCGAAAAATGTGGAAGTTTGCACATCGAAGGATCCATCGACGTGCATGAACATGCCATCTTATGGTATAACTTCTCTATAAAATTTTGTATTAATATATATGTATTACTAACTCCTTAATTTATAAAATTTTTCGTTTACATACAAAGGAGCTTGGTCATTCAGTCCATGTTGATAAAGTATTTCAACAACCATATATATGAAAGAGCATTGGGGGGTTTTATTGATCATAGATCGAGGTGGACACGTGTTAGTTTCTTTCAACTTTTTTGTACATGTACACCAATTACTATTTTATAAAAAATATTTATGATTTGAACAAAAAGATTTTGAAAGTAGATTTTTTCAAGCATTATCTGAGTTAGCTTCTATGGATACCTTGTTATGCACTTCATTATACCTTGTTGAGGAGGAAAGGCTAAGAAATGTTGTTGGTTAGAAGCTGTAGGTGGGAGGTATAAGGGATGAGTGTATGGGGTTGGACGTGTTGATCATTAAGACGATTATGTTGATCTACTTGCAACAAACACAAGCATCTTCTACTCAGCAAGTTGATTCAAAAGAAATGATTGAACTTAGAAGGGACTAGCAACTATTGAGGAGCATTTGGCACATGAATTCCCAATTTCAATCCTTTCATAACCTTATCATTTAGTATCTACTGGCTCAAGTAGTAGCGACTGCACAAAATATTTTTCAATAGTCAAATACTCAACAACAACAGAATCAAATGCAAGATTATGATCAAGTGCAACACGACAACAATCATGATTAACAACATAATTCACCTGGTGATGATTATAATAATTATTAGTTTGTTAAGAAACTTTGTATTGACATTGAATTTCTTTTTATTAGATATTTTCTTTGGTTTGAATGAACTATATCTGAATATTTTGAATATTTATAATTTCTCATTAATAAACTTAGACTAAACTTCTAGCATATTTATTGGTATTTATTATAATCTTTTACAGTTTAAAAATTATTTTATTATAATTTTGAATATATATGTCCATGTGTGTAAAAAAGAGTTTTGAATATATATGTGGAGATGAGATGATGATAAAATTTAAACGATACATGTGGAAGAAAACTTGGAACTAAGTATAAGGTTTATATAAATCTTTAATATTTGAGATAATGTGTTTTGTTTATGTTTAAATAACATGTAGATTGTATATAATAAATAGATAGGGTTTGTTTGAACCCTTAAAGTTTTATAGTTTTTGTTCTTGCCGGTTGACCCGCCTGTCGATTGACTCACGACACTCACACGCCTCCTTCCTCGCGTTGATATGTGCTTGGTTCTTTCGAAGCAATCTGCACCTGCAAAAGAGAAAGGGGGCGCCCTAGAGGTCGTTTGCACTCCGACGCTCAAGTCAGTGTAAGGCAAGGAACACCAAGTGTATTGAGTTTCTCTCTGTGTTTAGGTCTAGAAACTGCGTACCTTTGTGAAGTATTTTACTGTCCCTTATATAGTCTAGGGTTTACTGCGCCGCTAGCCCTAATTAGGGTTTCCTGCGCTGCTAGCCATATTTAGGGTTTACTGGAATACCCCTGCGCCGTTATCACCCAATCTTAGGGTAATCTAGCACATAAGGTTTCCTTCTCTGGAGTGCAAACTTTAACAGGGTGACCACCTGGGTGCCTCCTTGTGCACCTAGTCTCTGGGGCCACCTGTTCTGGGAGTGCCTTCACTGTTCACGTGCCATGCATGTAGCTTCACTGGGAAACCCTAGTTCTGATGAGTACTCGACCCCTCAGGACTCTGCACCTAACTGTGCTCTCCCTGCTACCCGCATGGGCACTTCGTGATCCAGGCCTCTCCCTAACTCTGGGTATTTAACTGGTCATTGGCCCACTCTGGGAACCAATCTTAGCTGTTCTGTTTACGCTGTTCAAATCACCTAAGGCCGATGTCACCTCGCCACACTCTGTCGCCGAGGACTCCTCGACCTGCTGAGTGACGATGACACCTCCGCCCATCCTGGTGATCTGACGACTCCTCACCCGTCTCTGTAGTCTGATGACTAGTCACCCTTTCCTGTAGGCTGATGACCAATCACCCTTTCCTCAGGGGACACACCGATGACTGATCACCCTACTCTGAGGGGAATACTCTGAGGGGAATGACTGATCACCCTTCTCTCTGTAGGCTGATGACTCGTCACCCCTCTCTGTAGGCTCATGACTCATCACCCTTCCCTGTAGGCTGATGACTAATCACCCCTTTCTGTAGGCTGACGATTCATCGCCCTTCTCTGTTCAATACCCCGGCGGGATCCACTCCACGTGGCTTTGACCCATGCTGTGGGACCCAGCTGACGTCCGAGGACTCGTCAGTACACAAGCCCCCCAGTCTCAAGCTGTTAACTTGTTTCAGCGAAGAGACTAAGTGATGGGCGAGGACTGATCGGTACACAAGCCCCCTAGTCTCGAGCTGTTAACTTGTTTCAGCGTAGAGACTAAGTCATTGACTTGGGCGGCCTACGTGGCTCTGCGCATAAGTACATGAACAGTACGTTGAAAGGACACTTCACCAACCCCCTTTCATCCGCTAACACGTGGCTGCATCAACGGTTCGAGATTCATAACGTTTGCGCTCCCTAGGGCTACGTTAAACCTCTTCAAAACCCCGCGCCACTTCACTGTTTCATCACTTTGCATTCTCACCTCTATAGACTCTATCTTCCAGCGCACGCTCTCTTCTTCTCACCAAGCTTTCCACACTTCTCCGCCCTCGCTCAACCAAAGGTATGATTTTAATGTCTTCTCCTCCTTCATAACATAATCTCGATCATCCATATGGCATGCTGTAACTGTTCTGGGCTTGTGGTGTGGTTTGCGCATTCTAGGGTTTTTATTCTTCTTTTCTGGGTTCGTTCTACCTTCGAGTCTTAGTCCACCATTGCTTTCTTCTAAACCTCTTTCTTTTCCTGCCTCTCACTTGTTTAGATTCGAGATGGCCAGAACCAAAACTACCTCCAACCCTCCTCCAACCGTAGCGGTCGATTACAAGGCCCTCTACCCATGGGCTTTTGAGCATCTCCTGGCCGAGACCTCCAAACTCACATCCTGCGAGGATCTTCGCAAGCACAGGGATGATGAGAATGAGATTAAAGGACGCGTCTTCGGCAGGGAAACTGATACGTACGTCTCTGTGCGACCCGGTACAGCAAACAAGCCTGTGTGCGCCGATGATCGCTGCAACGATGGGGAACCGTTCTTCTTCTTCTACGTCACCATCTTCAAAAGAGTCAAAGTCCGTCTTCCTTTCACCAGGTTCGAAAGGGCTTTGCTCACAGAATTAAATGTGGCGCCTGCTCAACTGCACCCCAACAGTTGGGCCTTTATCAGGGCGTTCTCCATCCTCTGCAATAATCTAGGGTTCACCCCCTCTGTCGATGTCTTTCTTTACTTCTTCAAGGCGAAGAGCCCCGGCAAGAGGCTTTGGGTGAGCCTGAATGGGGTGGCAGGGAGAGTCCTTCTAACTCTCTTCTCGCAGTCATACAAGAACTTCAAGGGAAGGTTCTTTCGAGTCTGCTGCAGCTCCTACGACCCCACCATGCTCGACGGGTTTCCATTATACTGGGTGGGGGAGTTGAAGTTCAAGAAGCCACGCAGGCTCGAGGAGTTGACTGTCCCTGATTAAGAACTCTGCCAGACCATTTCCAGCTGGGGCGTGGTATTTGACTCCACCCAGCTGATTAGGCATGAGTATGACGCTGAGACTCTCAGCGTGTACATTGGTACACCAACTTCATCTTGCACCTAACCGTTCACATACTTAATGCCTTGTCTTTCTCATACTTTTTGTTGTTCACTGCAGGCATGGTACTCAGCGCTGATAAGAAGAAAAGGCTGGCGGATGTGCTGAATCGCCGCAGTGTTAGCGGTTCAGCCCCTATAGGTCCTTCATCACTCGCGGGTGCTGCCTTGGAACCTATTGCTGAAAAGTCCAAGAGGGCAGCGCCTGTGGAGGTTTCTGATGACGAGGACACCTGTTCCGGCCTTGTCTTCAAAAGGAAAAGGGTGGGGACAACCGCGGAGGTCTCTTCAGCCACAGAAGGGCACCCTTCATCCTTTAGGGAGCACCCTCCCAGCGCCTCCTCCCCTCCTGAGCCAATCTTAACGCTTGAGGGGGGTGGGGAGAGTGCTCCTCCTTCTAGTCAGATGCCTTCTGCCCCATAACTGCCTTATCTGCTCCAAAGGTCACTTGCTCAGATGCCTGGCCGAGCTGCTTTGGAGGCCATGGATAGAAACTCCCTCGAGAACCTTCTCAGCCATGGTCTCGGGGAGTTCTTGGCCGCTTCAAACTCCTTGCTGGTCAAGGGCCACGTTGAGGCGGAGCTGCTTGAGAAGACCGCCCAACTGGAGAAAGAGCTGGAGCAAAAGGATCTCCAACTCCGCCAAGCGTCCAAACGCGAGACTGCCCTTAACCAAGAACTGGGTAGTCTCCGTCAATCTGAGAAGGAGACTAAAAAGCTTCTTTTCTCCAAGGGGCAGGAGGCCCTCCAGCTTGAAGCTAAGATACTCCCCCTCCGCAACAAGATCATCGAACTGGAAGAGCAAGCGGAGGGGGCTCAGGCCAAAATGACCAAGCTGGAGGAGAGGGCTACCGACCGAGAAGTTCAGCTGGGCAAGGTTGAGGAGGAACTTGCCCAACAAATTGAATTGCTGAAGAAGACCGAGACTAAGCTTATCAATGATGCCGCCGATGCCTATGAGGAAGGCTTTGGTGATGCCCTTGCTCAGGTTGCCTGCGTGCATCCTGAGATGGACCTCTCACCCTACTTCGCAACTATGCAGGTGGTCGACGGGCAGATAGTGCCCAGATAGGTCTTCTGAATGATTGTATTTAACTGAACATCTTGTAATCACCCTCCTTTGTAATATAAAACTTTGTTTTATGCAATGTTCATCCGTTTGTCGTGCTTTGTACTTGGTGAGCTCACGATCACAAATAATGCACATGCAAAAAACGAACCTCAAGTAGCATGTTTTTTCTGCTAATTTCATTAGTGAACCTTTATTTTAATCTGGGCGTTCTCACTCGGAGGGGGAAGGTGTTCCTTATGAACTCCCCTTTCCCCTCACGAGACCTCTAACCCCAATTAATAGGTTCTGACTGACCTGTCGTCGTCCATGGACGACGGAGGATTTAACCAGGCGAACCCTTCTTTCATGTTGGAAGTTCTCACTCGAAGTGGAGGTGTTCTCTACGAACCTACCTCTCCACTTACGAGACCTCTAACTCCAACTAATAGGTTCTGACTGACCTCACATCGCTCACAGGCGAGGAGGATTTCTCTGGGCGAACCCTTCTTTCACATTGGAAGTTCTCACTCGAAGTGGAGGTGTTCTCTGCGAACCTACCTCTCCACTTACGAGACCTCTAACTCCAAGTAATAGGTTCTAACTGACCTCACATCACTCACAGGTGAGGAGGATTTCTCTGGGCGAACCCTTCTTTCACATTGGAAGTTCTCACTCGAAGTGGAGGTGTTCTCTGCGAACCTACCTCTCCACTTACGAGACCTCTAACTCCAAGTGACAGGTTCTAATAGCGAACCCTTCTTTCACATTGGAAGTTCTCACTCGAAGTGGAGGTGTTCTCTGCGAACCTACCTCTCCACTTACGAGACCTCTAACTCCAAGTGACAGGTTCTAATAACATTGTACAAACACATTAAAAGCATATATCTTTAACTGAATTTTATTGGGTGACCTCATTAAAAACCCTTAGAAGGGAAAAAAGAATGTCCCCTGTATTGTGTAGTGTACAAGATTACATGGCTTTAACTGAAATAATACTTCAGGTGGGTCGCATTCCATGTTCGAGGAATCAGACCTCCTTCTAAAGTCTCAAGCCTATATGCTCCATTCCCTAGGGCCTCTGTCACTCTGAAAGGACCAGTCCACTTAGGGGATAGCTTGTTCTCTATCTGGTATGGAGACACCTTGCGCATGACGAGGTCTGCCATCTGGAACTGCCGAGCTCTCAACTTTGAAGTGTGTTTGAGCTCGACTCTCCTCTTCAGCGCCTCAGCTTTGATTCCCGCTTCTTCCCTAGCTTCATCCAAGAGATCAAGATTCACCTTCCTCTCTTCATTGGACTCCTCAGCCACAAAGTTCTGGAAACGTGGCGAGTTCTCCTGGATCTCCACAGGGATCATGGCATCCGAACCATATACCAAACTAAAGGGAGTCTCCTTGGTAGTGGACTGGGGAGTAGTATGGTAGGCCCATACTATTCTGGGAACCACCTCGGCCCACCTTCCCTTTGCTTTCTCCAATCTTCTCTTCAACCCTCTGAGGAGGACTCGGTTAGCCGACTCGACCTGCCCATTGGTCTGTGGGTGCTCGACTGACGCAAACACTTGCTTGATCCCCAGCTCTGTACATAGCTTCCCCAACTGCTGGCTTGCAAACTGTGTGCCATTGTCAGACACCAAGCGTTTGGGTACCCCGAAGCGGCAGACTATATTCTTCCACACGAAGTGTTGGATCTTCTGTGCTGTAATCTGTGCTACTGGCTCAGCTTCAATCCACTTCGTGAAATATTCTATGGCGACCACGAGGTACTTCATCTGCCGTATCGCCAAAGGGAAAGGCCCCAAGATGTCGATTCCCCATGTGTGAAATGGCCAAGGGCTGTATATCGACCTGAGCTCTTCTGGTGGTGCCTTAGGCCAATCAGCATGGCATTGCTTGCATTGCTGCGCATACCTAGTGCAATCTTCCCTCATCGTCGGCCAGTAGTACCCTGCTCGAATGGCCTTAGAGGCCAGAGCTCGGCCTCCGATGTGACTACCACAGATACCTTCATGGAGCTCTGCCATTATCCTTAGACACTGCTCGCCATTCACGCAAACTAAGATGGGGTGAGTAAACCCATGTCTGTACAACTCGCCTTCAATGAGCGTGTACTTGGACGAGTTTTTCTTTATCTTTTTTGCCTCCACCGGCTCTGCTGGGAGCATTCCATCCACTATGTAACGCTTATAGGGCGTCATCCATGTCTCACCATTTTGTAGTAGGCAGATCTGTGGCGCTTCTACCCCCATTAGCATGCATGCGTTGACTCGTGGTTTCTTCAAAGTTTATTGAGTCAACGAGCAATGACTCCTCTTCTCACCATCTGACTGGCTGATCTGATGGACTCCCACCAAGTTATCAGCTGTATAAGTACGAGGTGCCCTCAGGGTCTCCTGGATGACCGTCCTCTGTCTGCCCCCCTTGCCTGAGCTGGCGAGTTTGGCTAACAAGTCAGCTCTGGCATTCTGCTCCCTGGGCACATGTACTAGTTCAAATATTTCAAATGAACTCTTCAATCTCTGGACATACTCCAAGTAAGAGGCCATCTGAGGCTCTTTGGCCTGGTATTCTCCCGCCACTTGACCGGTGACCAACAATGAGTCGTTCTTGGCCATAAGGCTCTGCGCTCCCATCTCCTTTGCCAACAACATCCCAGCGATCAAAGCTTCATACTCCGCCTAGTTATTGCTGGCTTTGAAAGCGAATCGCAGAGCCTGCTCTATTAACAACCCCTTGGGTCCTTCCAAGATCACCCCCGCTCCGCTGCCTTGCTGATTCGAGGACCCGTCTACTGATAACACCCATTTGAAATTGGGTCCCTCCTGCTGGGCCTCGGTTGAAGACATCTCGGCCACAAAGTCAGCGTAGACCTGTCCTTTGATCGGGCCCCTGGGTTCATACTGGATGTCGAATTCTGACAACTCAACTGCCCAACGCACCATTCTTCCTGCCACATCGGGCTTCTGCAGGACCTTACATATCGGCAGATCTGTCATCACCACCACTGTGAAACTCTGGAAATAGTGGCGAAGTCTCCTGGCTGAAAACACCACTACTAATGCTGCCTTTTCTAAGGCTTGGTATCTCGTCTCGGGCCCCTGCAACACTTTGCTGACAAAATAAATGGGCTTCTGGCTCTGTTGCTGTTCTTGAACCAAGACAAAACTTATCGCCCTATCTGTAACTGCAAAGTACAGACGCAGGGGTGTGCCGAGCTGAGGCTTGCCCAAGACTGGCGGGCTGGCCAAATACTCTTTGAGCCTAAGGAAGGCCTCCTCACATTCTGCAGTCCAGGTGAATCTGCTATTCCTCCTTAGGCATTGAAAATAAGGGTGGCCCTTGTCCCCTCCGGCTGACACGAACCGGGAGAGTGCAGCCATCCGTCCCGTCAACTGTTGCACTTCTTTGACCGACGTCGGGCTCCTCATGGCTATGATCGCTGCACACTTGTCTGGGTTGACCTCTATCCCTCTTTCCGTGAGCAAAAACCCAAGGAACTTACCTGCCTCCACCCCAAAGACACACTTTTCTAGATTCAACTTCAGCCTGTACTTCGCTATTGTATTGAACAGCTCCTCCAAGTCGTCAACATGCTGATCTCGTGCCTGGGACGTCACTACCATGTCATCTACATATGCCTGCACATTGCGTCCCAGCATGGGGGCGAGGACCTTGTCCATCAGCCTCTGATATGTGGCACCCGCGTTCTTCAGGCCAAACGGCATGACTGTGTAGCAGTAACAAGACAGCTCTGTCATGAACGCAGTCTTGTTCTCATCCATCGGGTGCATCTTGATCTGATTGTACTCGGAGAAAGCGTCCAAGAAACTGAGTAATTTGCAGCCCGAGGCACTGTCTACTAGCGCATCTATGTTGGGCAGAGGGTAGGAATCTTTCGGACAAGCCTTGTTAAGATCTGTGAAGTCCACACACATCCTCCATTTCCCGTTGGCCTTTTTTACCAAGACGACATTCGCAAGCCACTCAGGGTATTGTATTTCCCGTATGTGACCTGCTTTCAGCAACTTCTGTGTTTCCTCCCTGACTACCTGCCTTCGTTCATCATTGAACTTCCTTCTCCTTTGGCAGACTGGTCTGGCTTGGGGATTCAGTGCCAGGCGATGGCATAGAAAATCGGGGTCAATACCTGGCATGTCTGAGGGAGACCAAGCGAAAGCGTCCAGATGCTTTCCTATAACCCCCGCTACCTGATCTTGGGTCTCCTGAGACAGGGACTTACCCAGCTTGAAAATCTTCCCCCCGATCTCCTTCTCCACGACCTCCTCTGCCGGTTCGGGTCGCCTCGCTCGGGCGACCTCTGCTCGGGTGACCCCGACGTCACCTCGGGGCATATCTGCTTCATTGATACCTCCTCCCGGTGGTGAGGTGGTCACCATGCAGACTCCCCTCTTTGTCTTGAGGCTATTCTCATAGCACCTTTTAGCCTCTTTTTGATCTGACTTGATGGTTACCACTATCCCCTCCATCGATGGCAACTTCATCTTCATGTGCCTTGTGGATACCACGGCCCTTAGCCGGTTCAGGGCCGGTCTGCCCAAAAGTATGTTGTAGGCAGAGGGAGCGTTCATCACAAGGTACCTGATGTTCTCTGTGCGGGATGCTACTCCATCAGTGAACGTGGTCCTCAACTCTATGTATTCCCGCATTTCTACTTGGTCTCCCGCGAACCCATACAAACAGCCAACGTAGGGTCGCAGCTGATCAGGAGACAACTGTAGCTTGTTGAAAGTCGACCAGAACATCACATCGGCCGAGCTTCCCTGATCGACCAATACCCCGTGCACCTTACGTGCGGCAGTGACTACTGAAATGACCACCGGATCGTTATCATGGGGGACAACATCTCGGCGATCAGCCTTCGTGAAGACGAGGTCGATGTCCGGAAAGTGATCTTCCTCGCAGACCTCCACTGCCATCACTGAACGTGCATACTTCTTACGTTGCGAAGAAGTACACCCTCCTCCTGAGAACCCACCTGATATAGTGTGGATCTCACCATGTATGGGCACTTCATGCCCCTGGTCTGCCCTTGGTGCAACAACCGTCTCACCTTCCGATGCCTCCTTTAGGTAGTCATTCAAAAACCCACTATTCACCAACTCGTCCAATTGGTGAGCCAGGGCCAGGCAATTTCGGACGGGGTGCCCAAAAGCCTGATGGAATTCACACCATGCATTTTTGTTGGGCCCCAATCTCTTGTCACTCTTTGGGGGCAACTTCAACCTTTCTGCCACGTTAGGAATGGCAATCAGTTCTTTCAACTCCACCACAAATTCATGCCTAGAGGGCATGTCATCTTTGCCCCGCGCCCTAGGTTGTGGTTTTCGGGGCTCGTAGGGCTTCTGTTTCCCTTGAGCTTTCTTCTTCGTGGTCGCCTCATGCACCCGCAGCAGTTGAGGCCGACTAGGCGCTCGGGGCCTTAACGAGACTGCGCTTTCTCGCTTCTCGCTGAGTTCTCCTTCGGCGACAATGTGGGCCACAGCACGTCGTTTTATGTCGCCGAAGGTCTTGGGGCGGCTGCGTATCAGAGATTCGCTGAAAGGCCCTGGCAATACGCCCTTCCTGAAGGCATGCACCACCATGTCTTCATCCTTGGTGTGCAACCTTACCACCATCGCCCCAAACCTATTGAGGTAATCTTTAAGGGACTCCCTCTAATGCTGCCTTACATCAAAAAGATCGTAAGACACTGGTGGAGGGGCCCTGTTGACAAGATATTGCTCCCTGAACAGCGCGGAGAATTGCGCGAAAGACGTGATATGTCCTTCAGGCAAACTCACGAACCATTCTAGCGCAGTTCCTGTCAGTGTGGCCATAAAGAGCCTACAGTGCACTGCGTCAGATCCTCCCGACAACATCATCTGCATATGGAAAGCAGTGAGATGCGTTTCAGGATCCTCTTTCTCGGTGAACACGGTCTTAGGCCCTACAAAGGTGGCTGGGACCACCGTGTTCATGATCGCCTGGGAGAAAGGCATGGGAAAGGCCCTTGGGGGCACTGGTGGGGCTCGATCATCTTCCCCACGATCCCCAGCTTGTTGTATATGTTGCAAATTCAAGCGTAGCTCCTCATTTGCTCGGTGTAACTCTTCATTCCTGGCCTGTGAGGCGGCCAGGTCTTCCTGCATACGCGCCTGATGCGCTCGAGATTCCGCCACCGTCTCCTGGAGGGCGCGCATCGTTTCCATCAACTGTTGCATGGTAACGCTGTCGCCTCCATTTGGTGGAACAGACCCGTGTCTTGTATTCCTCGTCTTCTGTGGTTCTTACTCTCACTCTCGTGTATGGGACCTTTTTTTACTCCGGCCCCACGGTGGGCGCCAAATGTTCTTGCCGGTTGACCCGCCTGTCGGTTGACTCACGACACTCACACGCCTCCTTCCTCACGTTGATATGTGCTTGGTTCTTTCGAAGCAATTTGCACCTGCAAAAGAGAAAAGGGGCGCCCTAGAGGCCGTTTGCACTCCGACGCTCAAGTCAGTGTAAGGCAAGGAACACCAAGTGTATTGAGTTTCTCTCTGTGTTTAGGTCTAGAAACTGCGTACCTTTGTGAAGTATTTTACTGTCCCTTATATAGTCTAGGGTTTACTGCGCCGCTAGCCCTAATTAGGGTTTCCTGCGCTGCTAGCCATATTTAGGGTTTACTGGAATACCCATGCGCCATTATCACCCAATCTTAGGGTAATCTAGCACATAAGGTTTCCTTCTCTGGAGTGCAAATTTTAAAAGGGTGACCACCTGGGTGCCTCCTTGTGCACCTAGTCTCTGGGGCCACCTGTTCTGGGAGTGCCTTCACTGTTCACGTGCCATGCATGTAGCTTCACTGGGAAACCCTAGTTCTGATGAGTACTCGACCCCTCAGGACTCTGCACCTAACTGTGCTCTCCCTGCTACCCGCATGGGCACTTCGTGATCCAGGCCTCTCCCTAACTCTGGGTATTTAACTGGTCATTGGCCCACTCTGGGAACCAATCTTAGCTGTTCTGTTTACGCTGTTCAAATCACCCAAGGCCGATGTCACCTCACCACACTCTGTCGCCGAGGACTCCTCGACCTGCTGAGTGACGATGACACCTCCGCCCATCCTGGTGATCTGACGACTCCTCACCCGTCTCTGTAGTCTGATGACTAGTCACCCTTTCCTGTAGGCTGATGACTGATCACCCTTTCCTCAGGGGACACACCGATGACTGATCACCCTACTCTGAGGGGAATACTCTGAGGGGAATGACTGATCACCCTTCTCTCTGTAGGCTGATGACTCGTCACCCCTCTCTGTAGACTCATGACTCATCACCCTTCCCTGTAGGCTGATGACTAATCACCCCTTTCTGTAGGCTGATGATTCATCACCCTTCTCTGTTCAATACCCCGACGGGGTCCATTCCACGTGGCTTTGACCCATGCTATGGGACCCAGCTGACGTCCGAGGACTCGTCAGTACAGTTTTATTAATTTGTATATTTTTTTTTCACTACAAAAATATATTTTAACAAATATTATTAAACGCAGGTCAATATAATTTCAAATACAAATTTAGTTAACAAATGATCTTTTCACGTTCATTAAGTTCTAAAAGTTTATGGTAACTCAACAAAACATTTAAGGTTTGAAATTTTTTTATTAAGTTTCAAAGATTTATTGTAGAACTTCAATAAAATATTCGAAATTTGAAAATACCTCGAATAGATTACAAAAATTTATTGTAGAATCTTAACAAAATATTTAAGGTTTGAAAAATTTAAAAGGTTTATAAAATCAAAACAAAATATTCAAAAAATAATAATTCAAATCTCTATAAATAAATATAATTATTTTTTTAATAAATAAATAATTTTAATATATATATATATATATATATATATATTATTTTATTTTCTTTACTATCCTTCTTTTTCTTTCTCTAAATTCCGGATCCTTCGTTTTCACCACATCTCATTCATTAAAATGAAAAAATGTAACGATTTGTAATTCACCATTCATAAATAGTGTGGTGACGTTTTCATAATAAATTACAGATGTATTATGATGGTCGGAACTAAAACACTTAATAAATTTTACTATATCAATATTTTTTAACCGACATAATAATTATAATTTTAGGGTTAGTAAATTTCACTTTCATGTTCATTATTCTTTTCCTTTTCACGCCCATATTCATTTGTAAATTGTAACTCTTGTTTACGGTTCTCACTCTTATCCTACTTATTCTCCACTGGCATGCTTCTCATTCTCACTCTCCATCTTCTTAAACACTGGTTCTTGCCACCTTCACCGAGGTCACCGTATCCCCAACTTCAACCAATTCTTCAACGTCTCTACCCTAGTCAACGTCCACACGCCTCCAAAGCCTCCCGCACCTCCCCCGCTCCTGAGCCTCAAGACGTCTTCAAGCGCTTCGGGATCCTCAACGAAAATGGCACCATGGCTGACGAGTTTGAGGTCGGAGACTTCGAGGAAGGCAAGCCGGAGGAGGCGAAAAACGTGAGTCTTGTTGCCAAGAATTTCGAATTAGCTCCCATGGTGGCTGTGAGCAAGTTTGAATGTGCCCGCGCAACATGAGCAAGCAAGAAAATACTGTGTTTGAACAATAAAGATGCGATTCGGAAACTCGAGTCAATGAAGAGGGGAGAAAGATTCCATAGGCAGTGTTCCGAGTAGGGAAAATGATTCGATTGCTTGATTCTGCAGTCTAAAGTTACCGTCACCCAATTCCTTGACCTAAAAAAAGCAATTTCCTTCCTAGGGTTTGGATTATCATTGGCAAAATTATTTTTTTATTAAAATTGATTTTAAAGTGAATTTTAAAACTCAAAAGTATAGAATTCTTCATGTAATGTAAAAACTATCTAAAGTTGCTTGAACCTAGAATCAATTGTGCATCCAAAATTAATCCTTCAACATAAAACTAAATATGTGAAATCTACTTAAAACCATTGGCACTGTACAAAACATGCATTTCGTCATTTGGGAATTAATTTAGTAAGTCTTTCTTTGGGTCACTTTGTATTAACTACTGTTAATGCTAATGATTACTTTTTTCAGTTTAATTTATGTTTAATTCTTATGCACTGGGATCTTAAACCTTTGTAAATTGCCAATTAATTATGAATTGTGATCATATCATCGTTAAAGTGATTCTAATATGTAGTAAAAAAAATTGAATGAAAATCAGTCCCTACTTTTTTTCCAAGTGATGGAGTTAGTTCTCTGCTGAGTTTGATAACGCTGTTATACCAGTATTTTTTTTATCATTTTTATCAGTAAAAAATATTAAATTAAAAGGGATACTTTATAGGTGTCCTAATCTTTATAAAAAACCTACTCCTACTACATCTAATTTTGAGCTATATAAAACTAAAAGCATCTTCCAAAAAGAAAAGCAAAACCTTGAGAAACACTAGGGACTAATTTCTACCAGCATACTAGGGACTAATTTCTAAACTTTTTTTTATGTGCAGGGAACATAATAATGTGTATTCAAATGCAGGATCCGAAAGCAATATAGAGGCCCAATTTTTAATTTAACCATCATTGAATATCAAGTTTCTATCCCTTAATAGAAAGTTGAATTGATATAGGGAGCAAATTTCAAAATTATTCGTTTTCTTTGTTAAATTTTTTGGTTAGTGTTTTATTAATGTCTGATATTTTGTAAAGTTACTCGCTTATTAGTGAGCAACCAGATTACACAATCATATTTTGTGGTCATCTTTGCTAAACTTTTTGCAGGTACTAAAGGGTCACATTGTTCTTTGAAATGCTAGATTTCCTAATGGGATAAATGGTATAAATAAATAAACCAACTAAAGTGTCAAATTCTGTGAAATGAGCCAGTTTCCATCTTACATACAATAACTAAGCATTTTTTTTTTCTCTTTCAATTACTTATAGGACATGCTCTTGATATTCTTGCCCGAATTCCTTTGTGGAAAGATGGTCTTGACTATCGACATGGTACTGCTCATGGAATTGGGTCCTAACTCAATGTTCACCAAGGTATTATATTGAGAAACTATCACTACTTGTTTCTTGCTTATTTTCATTCCATATTCTATTTTTTTTCCTATTCCATATTACGCAGGACCTCACCTAATCAGTTTCAGAACATAGGCTCGAAATGTACCATTGCAATCTTTTATGACTTTTGCATATATATGGTTAGTATCATTATATCATAGCAGACCATGAAATTGTGATTACCATATTATTTGTCTAAAATTATTATTATTATTATTATTATTATTATTATTATTATTATTATAGTGGACTAGAACTCGCAGAGAAGACCTCGGTGATCAGACATCGGCGTGTGTAGTAGACAGAGCTTGCAGAAAGAACCTGGGATATCGATGCCTGCGTCAGGCAGCTCAGCTCGGCTATTGGGCCAGGATGATGGGCCACGTATTTGGACTCAGGTATTTGCATAATAACCCGCATTCATGCATTTGGTATAATTATTCATGTATAAGGCCTGGTAGATTAGTAAGGTATACGTTAATGGACCTAGGGTGCACTTAGTACATTTGGATCTAGCATGAGCAATACGGTCTCTGTTAGCCCAAGCCCAAAGTGCACTAGGGTTTGATAGAACAGTTGGCATGTTACATGAGGACACATGCATGATACATAGCGGCACATGCATGGTATAGTGATATGAAAAGGCCTATAAAAGTACTTGAAAACAGATACCCCGGTTGCCTTAGTTGGTGCCCTGGTGGTTATTCTGTTAGGGTTTGTTGCACTCCAAGGAGATAGAATTCTACGCAGTCGTGCTATTAAAATTACACACACTGTAAAAGAATTCTCGTTATTGAATATGCTCTCGCTAGAGATAGGATTCTCGTGAGGGAAGGTGGTTACTAGTGGTGACCTAATGATACTCTATAAAAGGAGGTTAAGGTCCCAGGTGAAGGTATGCAATTCTGAATACGCATTTTGAATACTGAAGCTATCTGTTTCTTATTCTTTGGTAAGCCCTTACTGACTTGATCGTCGGAGTGTGACCAGCCGTAAGAGCGCCCTATTTCTTAACAGGAACAACCTTCAACAACCAAGGAAGACACAGATTTCATCGAGAGGCAGACGGAGGCAGAATTTGTTGTCAGAGTCAACCGGCGGCCAAATCAACCGGTAAGAACAATTATTGTATTTGATTGTTCTGAATATTTTCAATTTATTTACTGGTCATTCCAAAGACTAGAATTGCATCAAAATTTCTTTTGAGGTTTAAAACTCTGCAACAAGTTTTATTTTCCTGATGTTACCTATCTTTGAACCTTGTTGTAGGCTGGTAGTTTATGATCTTTGGTATTGTGTAATTTAATTTAAAACTGGAGAACTTTCCATGATTACAAAACACGTGTTATTTAAATAATTCAACTGTTGGTTACTGACAATATAATACTATTTCTAATGGTATTTCATAATTTTTTGATGTTTCTTATTGATGTATTCATTCATAGGTCCAATTTCAGTCTATAGTTGGGTTCATTAACAGTGGTGTGACTAGTGGTGTGACTAGAGTTTTGTTTGACCATTGTTTGGAAAGATTTTAGATCCTAAGGATAGATGAAGCTAATATTTTTTTTTTTTGATCAGCAAAGATGAGGCTAATCATATTTTCATTCACAAATTGTCCCTTATTCTAGTTCATGTGACATTCGGGAAGTATATTTTATGTTTGCCTAATTGCAGATAATACATTACTATCACAATTTACATATACGTAAGTGACATACATAGGTCATCAGTTTTCCAGGCTACAATCTAAGTTATCTAACATACATAGGTTGAGCTTCTATGGGTTCTGCATTTCAGTTTTATTTGAACAGTACATAGTGGACAAAATATTTATTTTCAGAGAGGAACTCTTATTAACTACGAGGTAATTATATAAAACCATTCTCTTTATCAGTTCATTTTATCCATTGGTATCTGATATCTCTTTCTCTTGCTACTACCTTGTTTGTTCATAGGTGTTTGAATATGTTATTGCTTAACACAGTCACACACTCTTCATAATTCATGCTAGCTAAATGGTTAACTTCATGTTTTTGTCATCTAACATTGCGATTGTGTTTCTGATATAACAAATTGAGAAGCTTCAATACATTGTGATCTCATTGATCTAAGTGCAGTTCTTTCAAATTAATTGAAGGAACTGCAGTTGGATTTGCATGAGTTTTGCTAGAAGACATAACTACTGTAAATAGTGGGATTGGGACTGAGGAACACGAGTAAAACTAATGATCCTTTTCCTAAGCATGGAGTCAACAAAACATGTCAAGATCACCTAGATTGTACACACCTATTAAGAAGGAATGGTGAGAGAGTTTGCCTGATGACAATGTGATTGGTAATCAAGATAAGGGTATGAGGTAACCATCTAAAATCACTCTCTTTATCAGTTCATTTTATCCATTGGTATCTGATCTCATTCTCTTGCTAATACTTTGTTTGTTTATAGGTGTATATGTTGTTGCTTAATACAATCACACACTTTATATAGTTCATGTTAGTTAAATGATTAACTTAATTTTCTGTCATATATGCTTTTGCAGTATTCAGTTATTTAATATTTAATACCTTTTCCTATTTATTTTATTTCTTTTAGATGATGTTCTTATAAATAAGAAACCCTTATTTGATAAACTGGTTTTCTTTGACACAAGGAAGAAGTAGATCTCGAAATTAAAAAAAAAAAAAAATACAAGTTTTCATTTCTATGTACAACAAGCAAACTATTTATGTGAACCTTTTCCTATAATCCAATAAATATTAATATATTTTTGTTTGTATCCTATAACCCAATAAATATTAATATATTTTTGTTTGTATCTTTTGGCCACAGAAAGTTTAATGTATTATTTGAAAAAAGTAATTTCGAGAAAAAGGATGAAGTTACTTTAATCTATATTGTATCGTGTGTCATACAGGTTCGAAGAGGTATACTGTCCCGCTTATTGGAAGAAAGCTTAAATACTAGAATTATGGTAAAACAGGCAATAAAAAAATTGGCAGAGAAAGTTCTTCAGCGGGTATGGATTTGAATTGGAATTGAATGCCTTTTCATTGTGCCTAGTGTCTTTTATGAGTGCAAATATCTAGAATTTGTGTTTTTTTTTTAAATGTAACGTGCTTAACACTAACACATACTTTTATATATTTCTTATCTATAAATTTTTTTTTTTTCAGCAAAAAACCGAATGAATAAATTAGAAGTATTTCAAGGATACCTCAACCTTTATACAAAAAACCTACAAGTAGACACCTTAAACTTCGAACTAGCTATCTTCTAGCAACATTGACTAACCTCATGCAGATCAGAGACTCAAGACACCAATCTGAGTAGGAAAAATTTACTCCTCACACTTTAGATAAAACCCAATACCAAGCCTTCATCTATGCCAAAGTGAAGATCTCACTGTGATCTACCCTGCCACCTCTGAAAATTCTCTTATTTCTATGGCACCACAACTCTCCCACAACTATAATCCATACTCCGCCCCAAATCTGATTAACACTTTCTTTGACACCACTTATCTTGAAGCTTTCAAAGTATTTTTTTGGCTCCCTATGATCCGTCGCTACCAACCCCATCCATTCATAGCACTTAGACCACACGAGCCAAGCCACTCTACATGTGCAGAAAAGATGGGATGTAGTTTCCTCTTCCTCCCCGCACAAACAACACATAATGGTATTCATGCTTAAACCCCTTCTAACCAAGTTTGCTTTAGATGCTATTTTTTCTTCCAAAACCCTCCACGCTGTGAGTTGTGAAGATGGTTGTGCCTTTAGCCTCCAAAAACCCCCGTACAACTTTCTCTCAACTCTCTAAACTTCTTCTTTAAGAATTTTGTACGCAGATTTTACTGTGAACACAATTGAATCTTTGTCTTTCCAAACCCAAGTATCCTCCTTATCTGACTTTACCCTTTGATTCCCCAGAACTTGCATCAACTATTGTTCCTAATTCTGTTCCCATTCAAACAGATTCCTTCTCCACTCAATCTTCCAATTCCACTCTGAATTCTGTATCCTCTCCCCAGCTTGCCAAATTGATGACTCTTTGTTGGAACTGATGGTGAAGAGTCTCAGAAAGGTATCCTTAAAATAGTTGCCTGCCCATTTATCATCCCAAAAACTTATCACCCTTTCGTTCCCAACCCCACAAGAAAAAGAATCCTCAAATTTATCTTTCCACTCGTCAAGAAACCAAACCTCCTTCAGGTCCCTCCACTAAATAGAATCTGATCTGCTCTTCTACTTCGGAGATCACTCTAACCTCCATATTTTGAATCTAAAACATCTTTCCATAGTCCCTTCTTCTCAAAACCTAAACACCAGATCCACTTACCCAACAAGGCAACATTAAAACGCCTTAAATATGTGATGCCGAGCTCTCCATCCTCTTTTGATTGACAAACCTTTTTCCACGAGGCCCACGCTATTTTCCTGCCTTTCGACCCCCAACTCCATAAAAAATCCCTTTGTAACCTCTATATTTCCTTCATCACCATAACCGACATTTTAAACAGAGACAGAAAAACAGAGGAAGAGCGAACAACACCGACTTAATCAAACAAAGTCTACCTGCCATAGATATAAACTTACCTTTCCATTTGCTTAATCTTCTTCTCACTTTTTCCACCACCTCTTCCCAAAAACTTTCTTTTTTTGTGGCATCCACCTATCAGCAAGCCTAGGTAAGTAAAAGGAGTTTTCATCTTATCACAATTCAAAATAACTGTGAATTGTTGTACCACTAGAGAGCTGCATCCTACCCCTCCGACTCTGCTGTTCAAAAAATTGACCTTTAGGCCAGAGGCTAATTCAAAGCAATTTAGTATAGTATTGATCATGAACACACTTTGCGCTTTTGCCTTACAAAAGAACGTGTCATCAGCGTATTGCAGCATGTTAACCTTTATGGACCTGGCTCCAATCTCCACACTTTCTAACAAATCTTTCTCTTTCGCCTCCCTTATAACTCTAGCCAAGCCTTCTGCCACAATGAGAAAAAGAAACGGTGCTAGAGGGTCACCTTGTCTCAACCCCTTCCTCAGTTTGAACTCCTTAGTAGGACTCCCATTTACTAACACGGACACCAATGAGGACGCAAGACAAGCTCTTATCCAACCAATCTATTTGCCATAGAAACCTAGCCTCCCCAGCATGTAGTAAATAAACTCCCAAACAACTAAGTCATACGCCTTCTCGTAATCCACCTTGAAGAACACACAATTGCTCTTTCTCCTTTTGACTTCTTCCACCACTTCATTTGCTACTAGAACACTATCCAAAATTCCTTTGCCCTCCAGGAACATGGACTGTCTAATGTTTATAACCTTATGCAACACTTTCTTCATCCTTACCGACAGAATTTTCGCCACAATTTTGTATAAATATCCAACTAGAGAAATAGGTCTAAAATCATTCAGATGTTGTGGATTATCGACCTTAGGAATCAAAGTAATGAAGGAGGCATTCGTCCCTCTTGGCCATCTTCCTTTATCCTCAAAATTATGGACTGCTCTTATGATGTCTTCCTTAATCTCTTCCCAACAAAACTTAATAAACTCGAAGTTAAAGCCATCAGGACTCGGGCTTTTATCACTATCGTAGCTCCACACTGCCCTCTTCACCTCCTTTTCAGATATCCTATCAACCAAGAAGCCATTATCTTCATCTGTAATTCTGTTGAACCTTACATTATCTAGCTTGACTCTCTGATTATCCTCTCCTGAAAACCTTTCTTCATAGAAATCTTTGTCCTTCTCCTTCACCACACCCTGCTCATCAAACCACTGACCCTTGCCTCTTAGCCTACATAAGCAATTCCTTATTCTTCTCCACTTGATGACCGAACGAAAGTATTTTATGTTCGAATCCCCTTGCTTCAACCATCTAAGACGAGACTTCTGTAGAAGGATAGCTTCCTGATTGTGACTATTTCGTCTTTGTTTTGACAATAACCACCTCCTTTCCTTCCTTCCAATTTCATCCAGCTCGCTTTCATCATCCTTTGCATCGAGCTCTTGTTTTCTCCTTTGGATGTCCTCCCCCTACTAGAAAACATTGCAAAAGACCTCTCTATTCCAAACTTTTAAATCAGTCTTCAACATCTTCATTTTCTTTTTGAAAACAAAAATTTCTCTTCCTTGCACCTCATAACTGAGCCATTTGTTGCAAATGAAATCCTTAAACTTGCTATCTTTAAGCCATACGTCCAAACACCAGAACAATTTTGGGCCCCAATCCTGGGTGGTTGTATTCAAAACCAAGGAACAATGATCAAACACTGACCTATCTATAACCTGATATTTGCTATTTGGCCACTTATTCAACCAATCCTTTGACACAAGGATCTGTCTATTCTACTCTTTATCAGACCGTTTGGTTTATGCCACATGTACGTTCTTCCCCATCATTGGAATATCAAATAGTTATGAACCTTCAATAAAATCACTAAACCTTCTCATCTCTCTTCGATGGTCAACATCCATACCCGCATTCCTTCTCTCTCTTGCTCTCCTGATCGAATTAAAATCTTTGACCACACACTAGGCCTTTGTGTTTGAAACCCTTCACATTTCCCAAACGTTGTCCCAAAAGCTTTTTCTATGAGATAGAGAACTAGAGTTGTACATATTAACGAGGGTAAGCTGTACAGCCTCTCCTTTTCTCCACTCCCCTTCAATGATGTTGTAATTGCTCCCGTTAATTGTGTTACAAAGAGAAAAGCAATTTTTCCTCCACATTGTAATCACCCCTCCGACATTATTATCGTTCCCATTCTCAACCCATTCAACTTCATTTGTGCCCCACGTTTTGAATATCTCTTCCATTCCTAACTGCTGACATTTTGTCTCTTGCAAGCATACCACATCCGTTCGTTCTTTCTGAATCAACTCACGCAAATATTTATTTTCGATACTTCCCCCTACTCCTCTTATATTCATACTAATTAGCTTCATCGTGAGATAAACTATTTTCCATCGTGCTTGTGCTCACTCTCCTCATAGCTAAATTATCTCTTATCTCTATTGCATGTAATTGACCTATAACAATATCATCTTCTCCTGAAAAAGAGAAACCCAATTCCTTTCCGAAATTCCATATTCTAAAAGCTTTAGAGTGCTCATTATTCATCCAAAATAACCTATTATAGTTCTCAACCGCACTGTCAGATAGGCGAATGTTATGGCTTTGAGTGCCTAACCTTACTTCTCCCTGCTTGGACGACGAGTTCTCCAACTGGATGGCCCTCGTTATTCTTCTCCTCTCCACACTTGAGCTGACTATCCCTTTCCTTTCGGCGACTCCTCCATCACCGCCGTCTTCCTTCACCACTACGCCCTTTGGGCTTGAGGTTGTTGTGGCCGCCATCGCCCTTGCCCTTGCCTATGTGGTGATCTTGTTCATTCCTTCTAAGAGGGCAGTTGGAGACATCACACTTCAACAGACGAGCTTCACCTCCGGTGAGCAATCTTTGTCGCCCATGCGTGCCTGCACCTCCCTCACGTTTCTGTCATCTCCATTACTGCTTGTTCTTTTCGGTTGACTCTCCTGTCGGTTGACTCTACGACAATCTTGCGCCTCCTTCCTTCTCCTTAGGTAATGCTTCATTGGGTCGAAACAACCTACACCTCCAAAGATAGAAGGGGCGCCCTAGAGGCCGTTTACACTCCGACGCTCAAGTCAATACTAGGGCAAGCACACTAAGTGTATAGTATATCAGTTTAGGTCTAAAAATTGCGTACCTTTGTGAAGTGTTTTACTACCGTTTATATAGTATAGGGTTTCCTCTATGCCGCTACCCATATTTAGGGTTTCTGCAGGGATACCATTGCGCCGCTATTACCCAGACTTAGGGTAATCTAGCACGTAAGGCTTCCTTTAACTAGAGTGCAAATTCTAACAGGATGGCCACCTGGGTACCCCCTCGTGCACCTAATCTCTGGGGCCATCTGTCTTGGGAGTGCCCTCACTGTTCACGTGCCATGCATGCAGCTTCACTTGGAAACCTTAATCCTGATGGGCACTCAAACCCTTTAAGACTCTGCACCTAACTGTGCTTTTCCTGCCACACGCATGGATGCTTTGTGACCTAGGCTCCTCCCTACCTCTGGGCATTTTACTGATAACTAGTCTTGTTCTTGGGACCCACCTTCCGTGATCTAGTTCAGCTGCTCAAAACACCCAAGACCGATGTTACATCGTCCCACTCTGTTGTCGTGGACTCATCACCCCGTTGCGTGACGAGGACACATCGTTCCACTTTGGTGATCGACATGCTGATGTCTAATCAGCCCACTGGTCCATGCTACCCGTGGGACCCAGCGGACGTGGCTCCCAATTACTAGCTGTTCTCGGTGTCTGAGGATTGGTTGGTACACCGCCCATCATTGATAGCGAGCGCGCCTTTCCATGCCTATTATTAACCCTTTTCCTCTCGCCAAAAACACTACGACTGTTGTCATCGTAGGCATCAACGCTTCCTCCATAGGTGTCGCTGTCCAAACCGCAGTTGCTGTCTTCAACGTTACCATTTAGCATGCCTAGTGGAGAAGCTGCTATTGACACCCCACTAACAGTTCTTCTTTCGCTTCCTCAGGGTCCGAAAAAATACTAAGAGCACACCTATCCCTTGTCTCGGCCTTAGATGGCCCAACTTCAATTAGGTCAGAAATGCTCTCTACCCTCCCACTAGTTGTTGCCTCTCCCAAACAAACCCTAATATTCTTTTGTGCTAACACACTCTCAGAAAGGCCCCTGTCCTCTCCCTCTTTTCTCTTGTAGCCATTGTGTTCCTCTAAAAGAGAAAACCTACTCACGCACCTTGTCTCACTTCCTCCATTTGAATCCCCGTTGCACGCACCTGTGCCTCCCACGTGCGTCGCCACCTCCTTCACTGGAAAATTCATAGATACCTCTTCACCGTCGCACCCCATAACTTCATTTTGGCTGTCAAAATTTGAACCCTCTGACTCTAGAAATTCCTTTCCAAACTTCCTTTTCGAACCCTTGTTCGATGCCCCACCATGTGCCTCCCCCCAATCTCTTTGGTAGCAACCAACACAGAGGCTCAAAAAGATAGGTTCCTCTTCAATAACGACAAGGCACCGAACATTGTTGAACCACATGTTCTTCACCATGTGAAGCTCTCCACCAACAAGTATCCTCACCCGCAACCGTGCAAACTTGAGCTTTTCACATTTAGACGTTGTGACGTCAACTCCACTAACGATCCTACTTGGGCAGCGACTTGTTCGAAGCAAGAATTGTTCCAGAATCTTAGGGGTATTCCTCTGCATCTGACCCACACCAACTATTCCAGAATTTCAAGGTTGTCTTCCCATGGTACTACCGAGTCGAAGGTTTCAGCAAACATTTCCTTATGTTCTTCAAGTGCTTGTTGAATAACTTCTTCCGATTCTCCAGATAGCAACACAAAAAGCCCCCTTAGATATCTCATTATAATGAAATTGAACCTCTCCAGAAGAAAACTCTCCTTCACTACCTGAATTTTCCCTGCGTCTACCACCTTTCCAATGTAATAATTCTTCAACCATTTTGTGCCTTCCTCCTCAACTCTGATATGTATTCTGCTTTGTTCCATGGTACCCTTTATGATCCTTTCTTCCACATTTCTCACGATCTGAACAGGCGCTTGGTGACTCCCTCTACTTCGCTTGTTCCTAGGATTGACTAGGTTCCTTCTGCCTTCATTCCCTCTTGTGTTGTGTTGTGTTGATTTAAGACTTTCATTCCACTCCTTCCTTGTCCCCTATGTTCTTCTGTATTTTGGCTTATTCACCCTTAACTTCCAAGTCCCAATCCAAATGACATTTAGTCTTCTTTCAAGCACATCAGCATCAACCACCTCTTGAAATCTTACAAATCCAAACCACTGCCTTTTGATGTTTAATCTGCTTGAAATGAAGATGTCCCTAATTCGTCCCCATCTCACGAAGATCTTCCACATATCCTTTTCATTGTGATCATGAGGAAAATTGGAGAAGAAGAAACTAGTCTCCACAGGCTTGCTTGGGAAGAAAACTAGATGGTGAGATGCAATTATTCAGACTAGAAGAAAATTTCTTACTCAAGGTAGCATCATGGTCTTTCTAAACAAGCAAGAATATCTATAAATACTTTATGTGTTCATTATGCACAAGTGATCAATCCTATACCTATTTTTTACTTTATTTTCACAATTTTATTTTGTAATATTTGTTGCATTTTTTTACAGAAGATAACACTAAATTATTATTCTTGTAGTCTTGAGGATTTTCTTAATCCTCCATTTTTTTTAATTAAACAAGAAATTGAGAAATTTTAGAATTTTTTTTTATAAAATGCATGTTAAATATTTTTACTATTAATAGTTCATGAATTTACTTATATCTGTTGTGTATGATGTAGGAAATGATTTTTTTTTTATTTGTGTATGTTAGAAGATATAGAGAGAGAAAGAAATATTGGAAAGAATGTTATTATATTCAGTGTATTGAAATGCATGGTGTAGGAGTATATATACACAGAATACATAGTTGTAACTGTAACAACAGAAACACATTCTAACTGCCTAATATCCTCCCCTTAAAGTTATGGTTCTACAGTAACCATAAGTTTATGAAGAAAGCTAGTAAATGAAGGCCCAGAGATTGAATTTGTAAAAGCATCTGCAACTTGAAACCTAGCAGGAAGATGGACTAATTGGACAAACTGTTTTTGAACGTAGTCTCTAACAAAGTGAAGTTCCAGTTCAAAGTGTTTTGTATGAGAGTACATGATAGGATTTGCACTACGTGAAATAGCACCCAGGTTATCAGAAAATAGTTTGGGTAGGCCAGTGGATATGTGCAGTTCATGAAGAAGAGAATGAATCCAAATCACTTCAGTGAGAACTGCTGCAATGCTTCGGCACTCTGCCTCTGTACTACTTCTCGAGACAACTTTCTGTTTATGAGAAGACCAAGTAATAATATTAGCTCTAAGGTAAACACAATACCCAGTTGTAGATTTGCAATCGTCAATGTCGCTTCCCTAGTCTGTGTCACCGAATGCAAGAATGTCCATGGATGGACTGCATCTAATAAGAAGCCCATGCGAAGTGGTTCCAGCAAGGTATTTGAGGATACATTTGACTACTTTCCAATGGTGTTCCTGTGAATTTTGCATGAATTGGCAAGCTTTGTTGACAACATAGGAGAGCTCAGGACGTGTGACGAGGATGTACTGTAGAGCACCAACAACAAAACGATATAAGGTGGGATCTTGAACACTAGGTGAAGCATCTTTGAAAAGACGAAGTGCAGACTGCATGGGAGTGGGAACTAGGTGAGCATCTGTCATGTGAGTGCGTCGAAGGAGATCATTTGTATATCTACTTTGAGAAAGCAGAATATTGCCATCTTTGAGATGCAAAACTTCAATGCCAAGATAGTGGAGATGACCTAAGTCTTTTAGTGCAAAGAAGGAGCCAAGTCGTTGTATCAGGACTTGAATTTGAGTAGGTGAGGACCCTGTAATGACAATGTCATCTACATAAATTAAAACGAAGATAGTGTAAGATTGATGAAACTTAACAAATAGAGATGTATCACTCTTAGTAGAGGTAAAACCAAATGATTCTAAAGTGGAACATAGCTTTTCAAACCAAGAGCGCGGTGCTTGCTTCAGGCCGTATATAGCTTTCTATAGCTTACACACGAGATTAGGAGATGAAGATTCGAATCCTAGGGGTTGCTGCATGTACTCGTTTTCCCGAAGATCACCATTTAGAAAATCATTGTTGACATCAATTTGATGTATGGGCCATGTAGCAGAAACAACGTGGGAGAGAACAACACGTATGGTTGCTGGTTTGACAACAGGGCTATAGGTTTCAGTGTAGTCGGTACCTACAGTTTGACTGAATCCTTTGGCAACCAGGCGAGCCTTGTGCCTCTGGAAGGAGCCATCAGCGTTATACTTGTTTTTGAAAACCCACTTGCAGCCAACGACTTTGGATCCGTTGAGAAGAGTTGTGAGGAACCAAGTTTTGTTTTAAATAAGAGCATCATATTCATCATGCATAGCTTGAAACCAGTGTGGTGAATGAAGTGCTTCAGTGACAGTGGCAGGTATAAAAGAGTGCATATCAGTGTTAGTAGTGAAAGTTTTGGGTTTGAAAATACCCGCTTTGGATCGAGTTATCATGGGATGATTATTGGTGCTTTGATCATTGCTATATCAGTAGAAGAAGAAAATTCTATTATGGTAGTAAGATTATTATTAGTGTCATGAGTTGGTGGAGACGGGGAGATAGATGAAGAATGATGAGGAAGAACAGATGAGGGTTGCGAAAGAATTAAAGGAATAGGCGTAGAATGAGGAGTAGCAATGTCAGTGGTAGGAAGTTTGATAAAATTGTATTGGGGTATATTATAAGGGAATAGATCTTCCTGAAAACAACATGACGAGAGAGGTAAACTTTTCCAGATGAAGAAAGACAGATGTAGCCGTGGTTGTCTATGCTATATCCAAGAAAAATGCAACATGAAGACCGAAAATCTAGTTTGTATCTGTTATAGGGTCGAAGGAAAGGATAGCATGCACAACCAAAAGTCCATAAAAGAGTATAATCGGGTGCACTGGGAAAAAAAGAGAATGTGGAGATTTGTTACCAAGAACAGGGGAGGGTAGAAGATTAATGATGTGAGCAACTGTCATAAAAGCTTTAGCCCAGAACTTGATAGGTAAGGAAGTAGCAGAAAGAAGAGTGAGCCCCATATTAGTAATGTGTCTGTGCTTTCTTTCTATAGATCCATTTTATTCGTGTGTGTAAGGGCATATACGGTGATGGATGCCAAAATCATGGTGAACTGTTTGAAACTTAGAAATTCTTTTGCGTTGTCAGTTTGTATAGCTTTTAGTTTATATCCAGTTTGATTTTCAACAAAGATTTTAAAGTGAGATAAAGCAATTGAAGCATGGGATTTATGTGAGATAAGAAATAGCCATGTATATCGACTATAAGCATCCAGAAATGAAATATAATATCTTGAGGCATTGGAAGCACATATAGGGAAAAATCCCCAAATATCAATGAAAATCAATTGTAATGGAGCAATGTAGTGTGTAGTGGAAGCATGAAAAGGCAGTTGGTGTGACTTACCAATCACACAAGCATTACAAAACTGTTTCTTAGAAGTGTATTGTATATTACATGATTTTAAAACATGTTGAACAATAGGAAAACTACTGTGCCCAAGTCTGTTATGCTAGAGTTGTAAAGGAGGAACATGCAGTTTGTAGGAAGCATGGTTAACAGTGCAAGAGAATGAAGTAGTGGAAGAAGGAAAAACATAGAGACCATCCTTAAGGAATCCTTGAAGTAAGATTTGGTGTGTGTCTTGATGTTTAACAAAGCATGAGTGAGGATAAAATTCAAAGTAAACATTATTATCTTTTGTAAATTGTGCAACACTAACGAGATTTTTGGTGATATGAGGAACATGTAGCAGATTACGTAGAAGAAGTTTTGTGTTTGTTTTTGGTGCAATATAGAAAGCAGAATCTGTGTGTATAGTGTGCCTACCTTGGCCGTTGCCAACCTTTAAAGTTTCGGATCCATGATAAGGTAATTTGGTGTGAAAAATAGAAGAATATTGGGTTATATGATTGGTAGCTCCACTGTCAGGGTACCAAAGAGGATCCTCAATGGTGGAAGGTGCACCCAGAATAGATGGAGCACAGTCATCAACTACTGAGAATGAAGACTGAGATACATTAGCAGTGTAAGAAGAATTGATAGGGCGATCATACCTATGCCAGTAAGTATCACCTGTGTGGCCTTGCTTATGGAGAATCTGATACTGCGGTTTAGTGGAATTCCAAGGTACAGAAGGACGAAAAGTGGGTCTTGATCCATGGAAAGAGTTGACCATGGAGGGATGCGAAGAACGATTCTGTGTGTGACCCTCACGATAGGCTTTGTGTTGAAAATTGGATTTCTTGTTCGGACGAGGAGAAGACCATGATGTAGAAACGTGATTAGCTTGAATAATGAAGTTTTGCAAGAGTTTATGTTTTTCAAACCTTTCTTCTTGAGCAAGGAGTAAAGACTCGAGCTCATTAGTAGTGTAAGGTTCAGATCAAGAGAGAACTGCGGTTATGAAGCCATCATATTCCTCTGATAGACCATCCAGGATTGCATCAATGTGTTTTGCAGTGGAAATGGAAGCACCTATAGTAGAGAGGGAGTCAACATTCTTCTTGATATCAAGAAGATAGTTGGTAATGTTTCTATCGTTCTTTGGTGTTCGAAGAAGAAGACGCAGCTTCTTGATGGTGGCCTTGGTGTGAGATGCATAATATGTTGACTGGCGATCCCAAATGGAAACAGAAGTGTCTAAACCTACCATTTTTGTAAAAATGGAGGATGACATTGAGGCAAGTAACCAAGCTACAAGTAACTGGTCTTGCTTATGATGATGCAGAAAAGTAGGATTTACAGTGGGTTCTTGATCTTGAGCATCAGATGGAAGAAACTTTGATGGCATATCGGTGCCATCAAGAAGATGCATGAGATTAAGACCGCAGAGGGTGGCAAAGATCTGTGTTTCCAGATCAAAAACTTTCATCTGTGAGTTTGAGTGTAATCGGGGAGGAGAAATGATGTAAGAAGGGTAAAGCCACGGGTGAGTTTGGATGCGAAAAAATAGAGGAAGAGGATGAGGATGAAGAAGAAACAGTGGAAGAGGTAATGGGAGAAGGAAAGCTCTGAATACCATGTTAGAAGATGTAGAGAGAGAAAGAAATATTGGAAAGAATGTTATTAGATTCAGTGTATTGAAATGCATGGTGCAGGAGTATATATACACAGAATACATAGTTGTAACTGTAACAACAGAAACACATTCTAACTGTCTAATAGAGTAATTTAAACATTTAAACAGAATTTACACAATAATATAATTATCTTTTTAGATATTTAATGCTAGACGACTTGCTTTGAAGCTCATAGCGAATGTAACCTATGGCTACACTGCTGTTGGATTTAGTGGTTACAATGAGGATATCCTACACAAAAATTACATAGAATCCCCTTTTGTTTAAGAAGGTCTTATTTGAATATTTTTGCACTGATTGGTTTGTGTTCCAAGTGTTTTGTTCGGTTCAAATTTACCAATTCTTCTTGAACCATCCATATCTTGTGCTTTAGGAATTTTTATTGAGTATATCATGAGCTTTTTTTTTTTTTTTTAGTATCTTTTAATTTTGTTCGATTAATTCAATGTTTGTTGGAGTTATTTTAATTTTGAAATCATATCCATGTTGTCTTAGTCATGTAAATCCATAATTGTCAACATTTCATAGTAGTACCTTTGTTCACTTTTTAGTTTCTTGCTTTGTATGAAGTTTACTGCAAGTGTTTAAGAATGTATGAATATGTGCTGCAATTTTATTTTTTTTGTGCTTTTGAGTGCTTTTAATTTCTGAATTTGAGTTCTATACTTGCTAATTAGTTCAATAACAAGTTCTTAGAGTTAGAATTTTCATTGTGTCTTGAGTTTAATAACAAGTTCTTAAGAGTTAGAATTTTCATTGTGTCTTGAGTTTATGTGCCAATTTCATTGGAATCTATTAGCTATCCTATTTTTCAATTTTCCTAGATTTGAATGCTTGCTGAAATGATTTGTTGCGATTTACTCTGTGAGAGTTAAGTTGTGAATTTCTGGAACTAAATTGTGAATTTTTTGATTAATTACCTTGAGGCGTTAAGAAATAGCAAGGAAAAAAAAGTGCATCAAAATATAAAATAAAAAAAAATGATAAATCAAAAACAACATGATGCTATATGAATTGCGCTCAGCGCGATGAATATACGCCCAATGCTATGAACTTGAGCTTTGAATTTTCCAGGTATATCACAATTAATTGTTGCACTGTTTTAATGAAATTCTAGTGATATTTTTTCGATTTATTGATTCAATTTTTAGTGGTAAAAATTTTAGAGACCGAAACCAAAAACAAAAAATCAAATTAAATCAAATAGAGCCAATCTTAGGTTCTATTTTGTTTAGTGCCAACTTTTATTCTAAACTTTAATTTCATTTTGTCAATTTCTTGTTATTCATTAGTGCTTGTCAAATTGAAATTCCTCTTGAGTTGTCCTTGCTTCAAATTACACTTTTGTTGCTTTTAAATTTTGCTTGACCTATAGTTGTGAGTTGTCCTTGCTTCAAATTACACTTTTGTTGCTTTTAAATTTTCCTTAACCTATAGTTTGAGTGTTGAAAAATCTTGGTGATTTTGGAGCTGTGATTTGGTGAAAAATAACTCATTAAATAAAGGAGAGTAGCTAAACTTACAAGATTGAATATCCTAAAGAGAGCAAGCAAACGGAAGAGACACCAAAAGCAAAAGAAGGACAAACACATAGTATAGGAAGAAAGTTGTGTATTAAAAAAAAAGTTTGATTGTATTTCAATTGAGTTGTAATTGTTCAAAACTTCAATTAGTGGATTAATCTTTTCGCTTTAGTCGGTGAGTGTGTCTCCAAGGTCTAAGGTGTCAAGGAGCCTCACCTAGAAAACGACTAGTTTTAATTCTAAGTGTTAGTTTTATTTGTTATCTTTTAGTGTTGATAAGTTTGACATCTCATTTGTGTTTAATAATTTTCTTAGAGAAAAAATTGTGAAGTGTGTTGGGATAGGATATGGCTAGTAAAGGCTTGGTTATTAAGTGATCCTTAGTGGTCCACTTCCCTTTCCTAGGAACCTACATAGTGCACTAAGCTTAGCTTTTCTCTTTGGAAATTATTCTAACACAATCTTTTTAATATGTCTAACGATTCTTCTCACCATGTAGCATTGACTCAAGTTCTTCTAAAAATATTTTGAAACAGATTTCAAAAGATTTCTAATCACTACAACTTTAGAGAATTCAAGATGAGAGGCAAAGAGAAAAAGAAAGAATTGAAAGAGAAGCTCATCTTGCAGTTCTAGAGGAGGAAGTTAGGTTATTAAGAGAAAGAGATGAAATATTATTTGAAAAAAATAAAACAAAAAGAGTCTTACATATAAGGAATCTAGATAAGGGGATTCTCCTTCTAAGATAGGGGGAGTTTAAGAATTAATGATTACTATCAACCCCAACCTAGGAGACTTAGAAAAGAAAGAAAGAAACATGAAGTCAGAGTTGACTTACCTTACATTCATGGGAAGGAAAATGTTGAAATCTACCGAGATTGGGAAATGAAGGTAGAACAACATTTTTCCTATCACCAACTTAGTGAAGAAAGAAAAATACCCTTGGCCACTTTAAACTTTCAGAGAAATGCTATGTATTAGTGGACTTCCCTGGAAAGTGAGAGACGCCTCCATAATGAACATTCAATTTTATATTGGAATGATCTTAGGAGTGCATTAAGGCGTCGTCATATTTATTCTTACTACAATAGGGAGCTTATGGACAAGCTCCAAAGGCTTTAACAAAAAACTACGTGTAGAAGAATAGAGGAAAAAGATGGAGTTGTACATGATGAGAGCAACCATAAGGGAAGATGAAAATACCACCACATCTAGGTCATAAGTGGTCTTAGAATTGAGATAAGAGATAAAGTGGAAATTTTGCCCAATAGGATCTTAATGACTTGTCCAACTTTACATCAAAGTGGAACAACAAAATTTGAGAAAGGATCAAGTCGTAAAGGAAGCTCTTACTCTAGTTATTATCCCAAGAAAGAGTATAAAAGGGAGGGTGAATATCAAAAAGAAATATCTAAAGAGAATTCATAAATACCTAACCAAAGAAAACACACTCGAGCAAGGGATATTCAGTGCTTTAAATGTCTTGGTACGAGTCACATAACATCTCAATGCCCTAACAAAAGAATCTTGATCTTAAGGGGTATATATGAGTATAGCATCCATGATGAAGAAACTAGTGAGATTGTTGCATCTAAGAGAGGAATGAGTGAGAAAGCGTATCCATGTGAGGGTGAATAACTCATCACTCGAAGGAACCTTAGCAATTAGCCTAGTCATCAACTTGAATCCCATAGGGAGAATGTTTTTCATACAAGATTTAAGTTTGAAAAAATCTATTAGGCAAGATTTTGAGAAAGAGGAGAGGAAAGAAAAAGAAATGGAAAAGAAAACTATGTATTCCTCTTTGATTAAATAATGTGATAAGTTGCCAGAAAAATTAAAAAAATATATAAAAGGCAACCAAAAAAAATTGAAAAACAAACAAATAAACTTGTTTTAAAAAAACATGAACTTTTGTCTTCTTAAAAGGCACATGAATTTTAAAAGTGATGATTATTTTCCACAGTTTGTGCATAAATCTGTTTTTTATGGAATTTATGAGAAAAGGTCATTTAAACGGTTTGATGACTACAAAAGATTGTCATTTAATCCTGGAGGACGAATATAGCTTTCAAACAAGAATAAGGTTGTTGTCCAAATCCAAACTTGTAGATCTAAGGAAATATCCTTTCAAGAGGGAGGGGATGATGACAATCGTTCAGCCACAAACTACTATTAGAACAATGACAAGGAGAATATATGAAGAGTGGGACTCAGCAAAGACTGGCAGAGACTCTCTTGCATAATTTTAAGGCCATGACCTAGTTGTACAAAGTAGAATAGGATTTCTGTTTCTTGTAAAATAATTAGGCTTCCAATTAGGCCAAGTAGCATATGTTTTGGGCTTGTATTTGGTACTAAAGTAGATTAGGGTTATGTTAGGGTTTCTAAACCTACCTAGGGTTTAATTGGGATTCATTTGGCCTAAATCAAACCCTAGATCAGTCCTATAAAACCCTAGGATCTAGAAACAAGTCACGTGGAACTCATTGCCCTCACATGGCAAGTGTGACTAGCTTTTGACGCCTAGTTTGAATGCAAATTTACCCTAATTTTATCTTGTAATTGGCCAACCTCCTCACCTATAAATAAAGGTGCAAGGCTTGGAATTTTGTAGATAAAATATACAAGAGTTATGTTGCCAAATTATAGCCAAACTCCTTTTGTGTCATCTCTCTAAGATAGACACTTTGTTTGATCTCTCACATTTCTCCAAGTGAACATGCCTCCCCTATCACTCTCCACAAGTCTCACGACTACTCTAAGGTTCCTAGAACTCCTTGAGTTTTTCCTTGACTCCAATTATCCATTACTTCTGCCAATTCCATCCAAACACTTGAACGAACAAATCAAATCGAGAAAAAGCAAGCTATAAATAAGTTTCTGCCAATGCTTAAAGGTTGTGAAGGTGTCACAAGTACATTCGTCAAATGTTAACAACCTAGTTTCAATGCATGATTTGAAGCTACTTGGGCTAAAGTCTCATAATTTTCATGCCACAATTGTTGTTGGTAGCTATTCGTGGGATACTACCTAAAGATGTTAGCAATTGGACAACTTGAGCACCCTAGTCGTGTGCATACTGCAAGATCAGGGATTGACATATGTCAGTTCTTTGGGACTTGTTCATGACAATAATCCTCTGTGGTACCTAGCCAAGAGGTCATCTTGCAATTGAGGCAATAAGTCAGGCAAGAGGTAAAATAGGAGGTTACTCAGAAGCTAAGCCAGGAGTTTTAGCAGCACCTCGTGAGCTTAGGTCTGTCCCAGTAAATTGTTCTTGCACAACAGACCTTTGTGGCTCCCAGAGATATAACAGAAAGGGGAGTTGTGCAACTTATAATTCATCAGGGGATGACATTGGCGAGATAAGCTAATGTGAGTTATTTGTGGAAGATGGTTTCACTCATCGATTGGTGGTCATAGGGAAAGCCTTTGCAAGGGTCACTTTTTTACATAATCTTCCTCTCTCTCCTGATGTAGTGAAGGTCACGGTTGAGAAGGTACGCATTGTAGATGTTGTAGTTCCTGTGCCAATAGATGAGGTATTTACTGTGGCATAGGCATTTCAGACATTCATAGCCTAATATAGACACTTAATTCGATGTATTCCAAAACTTTCAATAAGAAAATAAATTGTAATTATTAATTTTTATTTATGTATAAATACATTTGTACCTTTAATTTATTGAAAACAGATTCAAAAACCTATTCCTTAATGAAAAAGGCAAGATGTTTCTACTAACGATCCTATAGCTGCATCATTACAAGTTGTTGTAGCTATAGGTACAAACCCTACGAAGATTCTATGGGATGCTACTGTTTTGGGAAAAAATAGTGACATCCCATTATATATACACATGTATGATGTGTTAGAGGTTGTAGCTGGCAACCAAAAGCTTAATATATCAGTCATTCAATTCTAGATGATGCAAGTCTCTTAAACATTATTTCATTTCATCTATATAATTAAATCATTGATCATGCTTCAACTAATTATAGTTATAGGTATTGTTGAACAGGAGTTTTCATATCTCCAAATCCATGAAGATTGGTTAAAGGTGTTGCTGCTGCTTATGTGTGTGGGTTCTGGGTAGTTTGAATTTGTAATCCACTCTTAGTTTGAAAAAGAGTGTTTTCTAAAGAATTGGAAAAACAAATTGTTGTTTTATCACTTCAATCGGTTGTTTTACACTTACAGGTTTTTCAAAAGGATTTGAAATTGTTTGACTTTGGTTGACGTTGCTGTCAAACCAATTCAATTGGTTGTTTCGATATTTCAACCGATTGTTTTTTGAGAATCCTCAACAGAATTCTGTTAAGTTTGGTAAATCTATTTTAAATGATTCAAAACTGATTTGACTCTTGCATTAAATGTTTTTAACAACCTTTTGGAGTTTAAAGAGTTGGTTTTACGCTCCTGGGTTCAAGATATTAGATAAAATCTTTGAAATCAGTTTCCTCCAAGATTTACTTAAAGCTTTTGGATTTTCTCAAAGAGTGGAATAAGATTGTTATGTAATCTTTTGTTTTCAATCTGTATCAGGTGTGATCATTCCTTTTTCTCTCTTGTATTTTTGTAATAACTATGGTTTGCAGATTCAGAGGGTGTTCTGAATTTTATGTTGTGGTTTGCCAAAGGAAGTGTGTGTTCTTCAGGGATTCAAGATCACTTCTTTGGTGTGTGTGTGATTTGTAATGTATGTTTGATTGCATAGTGGAATACCCAGTGGTTTCTAGGGACTAGATGTAGCTCTTGGTGTAAGACTGAACCAGTATAAATTTGTTTGTGTGATTCTCTCTTTCCCTGATCTCTCATATATTTTTTAAGTTGTTTTTATTAACTGATGATAAAAACAATTGGTTGAATCGCATAAACAACTGTTTGATTTTCTGGAAATCAACTAAAGCAGTTTTGTACCTTGGATATCTTGATTTCTTTATCTGTGATTCTTCATTGGGTTTTATTATACCTTCAAATTTTGCGAAAATCTTTTATAAACTCAAGGTACGTCAACCATTGGGCGTAGCACGAAAACGAAACCAAATCGCCAATCATTGGGCGTAGCATGAAAACGAAACTAGTTCACCAAATGTGGTGTAAACGAAACCAGTCCACCTGAGGTGGTGCACACAAAACCAGTTCACTAAATGTTGTGTAAATGAAACCAGCTCACCAATCATTGGGCGTAGCACGAAAACGAAACCAGATCGCCAAAGACTGGGTATAGCCCCAGATGAAACCAGATTAAAGATGCCCATTTGTTCAGCATTTGGGGCCTCATTCTGATTAAAGGCACCAACCAAACGGTAGCTCACCAGAATTTGGTTCGAGCCCCAAAAGGAAACCTCACTTTGGAAAACTTCCAAAGGAAGGAAACTACAGGTTCATGACAACTCAAGCTTGAGAGCCCTACATGAAGAAAGACTCTAAGTATGGACAACACAAGGTGAGCTCAGGATCTCGACGAGAACAAGTTGAGACAACAACACGAGTCACCAGGTTAGACATTAAATTATCCTATGATTGACTCTGGTAAGAGCGCCATCCATGTTATGTTTGACTGGCATAGTTAGACACGTCGATTACTCGACATGCATCATAAATTGCCTTATTCGTTGGGAGTTGGTTATGAAATTAGTGATGTTTCTAAGGTAAGAACACTCATTAATTCGTTAAGTTATATGCATTAACTCTAAACTAGAAAAGGCACAACAAACAACTATACATATATGCACAAAATAATACATTGTTCAACCAGCTACAGAAGGTGAATAAATACAAGGAATTCATGGTTGTTGCCCATCCTCATACACCAAGTGCTCGTCAATCATGACTTTCCTTGGGCCAAGTTGGGAGAAGTCAGTATTAGGGTAAACACTTAGGGCTTGGGCAACAGTGTCCTCGAAGCCAGCAACGTATAAGTTGGCAGCATCACCTGTGAGCTCCTCCTTGAGTTTAGACATCAACTCGTCCTTCTGTGCCAACTCGGCCTTTTTTATGGCCACCAGCTTGGCCATTTCCCTTGCTGTTTTGAACTTTGAAGAACTTCTTTTTAAAGCCCTTATAAGATTGTTGGAAGAGGGATAACAAGGACCTCCCACCAACCCCGTTGAAGGACACCCAAAGTTGGCGTCCTAAACGTTTGGCCTCGAAGAAGTAGAGAAAGACATCCACTAATGGCAGAAGGCCAAAGTGGGAACAGAGGATGGTAAAGGCCCACACGAATGGCCACCTATTTGGGTGTAGTTGGGCAGGGACGACGTTAATCTCGATGAGCAGGGCTCTCTCGAAGGGGAATAAGGGAAGGAGAAGAAGGACCTTTTGGAAAAAGGGTGGAATAAAAGAAATAGAAAGGACCTTCGGGGTCAGTGGATTCGTCACTACATATAGGCTCACCCTCCCCACAAGGAACTATGCGGACAAGTTTATCATGTTCTCTACCAAACATGTTTCACTCAGGATTAAGGTGTTTTTTATACTCAACCTTCCTATAGTCTACTATTTTCTTCCTAGAGGTGAATTCTGAGGTTTCAGTTAGAAGGTTCTCAAGGGTCCAAGGATAGTGTGATCGATAATCCATCTAAAACCAGAACAAGCAAACAAACAAGAAGACATAGATACATTCAGATTCTAGCAATACATGTAAGAAGAATAACTGGCGAGAATAGTAATATCATGAACACAAGGTAAGAACAATCCCAGCAAAATGAGCAAGAGCAGCGAAAGCAATAAAAGGATATTACATAAATAAGGTAAGGTAAAGTTAGTATCTTTGAGGTGATCGAAAAGGTATTGGGAACAAGATTGTATGGACGACGACAAGGGCGTAGCAAGTTTGAGAAGAAGTGCGGAAATTTCCAAAGAGCGTAATGAAATAGTAGGGACGTTTGAGTTTCTGAAACCTATTGTGGTAGGGGAGCATAAGCGACAATGTCTTGTGACCATTGATGAGAGCCACGTGGAAGCACATGATGGAGTGTGATGAGACATCAAATCAGGGTACTGTACACGTGGCACTACTCATTTGCCACGTAGGTCAACTCGGATGAGCAAGTAGCTTCTTTGCTGAAGCAAGTTCAGCTCGAGCCTGGGGGCTTGTGTACTGGACCAAAACTCATAGCGCTCAGAACTCGCTGGTTGGATTTCGACATTTTCTCTCAGACAAGTATGCTCGGCATATGGGCCTCACTTACCACGTGACTAGGCTCCAGGTATGCATATATATTAAACTCTCATGCATGTATATGGTATAATCCTTTACGTATAAGATTGATTGCTAAAGTGAAGGAACGTAATATGCCTAAGGGTGTGCTTAGCGTGTCCAGGTCTATGATGAGTAAAGTATTAACTGTAAGGCCCGAGCCCGTTAACGCTAAGGCAACCCAGGTAAAGCTATATGCATGGCATGAAATAACGTATGAATGGGTGTGTATTAGCGTGAACATACGAGCGAATGATTATGGGTGGGACCTTGCGCCAAGGTTACGAGGTTGACCCAATCTGCTTAATGGGCTCGAAGTGCGTAACAAAGCTGCCATGTGCTGATAATCAGTGGCATGTGCTTAAAGATAAAAAATATATATGTTTGTTAATATCACGTAAGACTTTCTTGTTATGCGTATATGTCTATTGCACATGAAATACTCTTTGATAGTGTTAACCTTAAAAACATAGGGATGCGCGCGTGCATATAACAGAAGGAACACCTGTAGTTTGGGACCTGAAGATTATTGGTGCCTGAGGCAGGGGGTTTTCTGTTAGAGATATAAGATAATGTGTTTATTTTCAGTTAATATTTGTTTATCTCAAGTGCAACAGGAACATGGTACATTATAAAAAGGGGCTTAAGGTCCCAGGTGAAGGTATGCAATTCTGAATACACTTTTAGATACTAAACTACTTGTTTCCTATTTGTTCGCAAAGCCCTTATTGACTTGAGCATCGGAGCGTGACCGGCCGTGATGGCACCCTTTGTCTCTACAGGTAAAGCATCCAATAACCAAGGGAGGTGCAGATTCCAGGGGAGCGAGCCTGAACTAGTCATTAGAGTCAACCGGCTAGAACAATCTTCATCAAGTTCCTTTCCAGGTGAAGAAGAAGAAGAAGCAAATTTGTGTCTAATGGCCCAGGGAGAAAATGAAACAAGCAGTGTAAGCTCTTGCACCTCAATCAATGTTGAAAACTATAGCCAGCTTCTTGAGGCTTTCAAATAAACTCATGCATAAGCTAATAGATTGACTCTTTCAAATAACCGGTTGAAAGACTTAAATAATTGGCTTGAAAATAGAGTCAAAGCACTAGAAGAAGAGTTAGAAAATTCAAAAAATGATTTTGAAAATCTAGAATTGATTTACAAAACATCTTCTTGTAAGTGTGACTCAAGTGTTTATGAAAATTGTGAATCTCTTGAAAAGAAGGTTCATTATCTTGTGAAAACTGTGGATAAACTTCCAAAAGGAAAGTCAAACTTTGAGACTATCCTGGCATCTCAAAATTGTGTTTTTAGAAAATCAGGTTTTGGATTTAATCCACAAAGTAAGAAAAATGGAATTTCAAAGCCTTATTCTACTGTCACAGAAAAACAACCGATTGAAAAGTCGAAAGAATCGGTTGTTACATGCTTTTACAGTATGAAAAAAGGCCATTCTGTCAGGTTTTGTAAAATTAGGAAATTTTCTGTTCCTAAAGGTGTTATGAAGTGGGTTCGTAAGAATCTTAAGGTTTCTAATGATCCAATTAATGCCAATGGACCCAAATTTGTAAGGGAACCAAATCTTGTTGCTTGATCTTGTCTTTTGCAGGATCATTTGATAGAAAATATGGATATGTTGTACTTGGACAGTGGTTGTTCCAAGCACATGACAGGGGATAAATCCAAGTTTGTCAGCATCATCCTTAAGCAAGAAGGGCATATGGGGACAACAATAAAGGAAATATTCTTGGGAGACGCACCATTGGAGACAAGAATAACTTCTTGGTTCATGATGTCTTATATGTGGAAGGTCTGAAGCATAATCTACTCAACATTAGCCAGTTGTATGATAAAGGGTATCAAGTAACCTTGAAGTCTAACTCTTGTGAGATATGCCTACCTAATTCACAAGAAGTATTGTTGATTGGTAAAAGGGTCAACAATGTTTATCTTTTAGATATCTCTCATCCTACATCCATTGTATGTCTTCTATCTAAACATGAAGAATCATGGTTATGGCATAGAAGAATAGCTCATATTCACATGCATCATTTAAATAAGCTAATATCTAAAGATCTTGTGATAGGTTTACCCAAACTCAAGTTTGAGAAATACCATATATGTGAAGCATGCCAAAAGGGAAAGCAAACTAAACATTCCTTCAAACTGAAAAATGTGGTTTCTACTTCAAAACCCCTTGAACTCCTGCATATGAATTTATTTGGTCCTTCAAAAACCATGAGTCTTGGTGGAAATTACTATGCTCTTATTGTTGTTGATGATTTCTCTAGTTTCACATGGACGTTGTTTTTGGAGTTAAAGAGTGATGCATTCTCTGCATTCAAAAATCTTGCCAAGAGATTGCAAAACACTTGCTACAGCAACATATGTGCAATCCGTAGTGACCATGGAGGAGAGTTCCAAAATGAAAAATTTAGTACCTTTTGTGAAAAGCTTGGAATTTTTCATAATTTCTTTGCTCCTAGAACTCCTTAACAGAATGGAGTTGTGGAAAGGAAGAACAAATCTCTTGAAGAGCTAGCTAGAACCATGTTAAGTGAATCCTCTTTACCAAAATATTTTTGGACGGATGCTGTCAGCATCTCTTGCTATGTGATGAATAGAGTGCTCATAAGACCAATCTTGAAGAAGACTCCATATGAATTGTTCAATGGAAGGAAACCCAACATTAGCCATCTGAAGGTATTTGGATGCAAGTGCTATATTCTGAATAATGGGAAAGAAAACCTGGGCAATTTTGATGAGAAAGCTGATAATGGTATATTCATTGGCTACTCTTTAGCTAACCATGCTTATGGGGTATATAACAAAAGGCTCATGACAGTAGAGGAGTCTGTTCATGTTGTATTTGATGAGACTAACCATGCAGAATAAGAATCTATAAAGAATTGTGTAGAAGAAGATGAGCAGAACATCTTTCTGAAGAATCTAAAAATTTGTCCAGAAAAACAACCAGTTGATTTTGCGAAACAACCAATTGATTTTGTGAAACAACTGGTTGAAATTTTGCAACAGAATGAGTTACCTAAAGAATAAAGGATTCCTAGGGATCTTTCTATGGATAACATCATTGGGCAAATTCATAAGGGAATTTCCACTGGAAGAATTGTCTTAAACTACTGCAGGCACATGGATTTTGTCTCACAAATTGAACCTAGGTCAATTGGTGAAGCTCTCAAGGATGAAAATTGGGTTGTTGCCATGCATGAGGAGCTGAATCAATTCACTAGAAATGATGTGTGGTTTCTGGTTCCTAAGACAGATCAGATGAACATCATTGGAACCAATTAGGTGTTCAAAAATAAGCTAGATGAATCAGGAGTGATTATAAGAAATAAAGTGAGACTAGTTGCTAAAGGATACAATCAAGAGGAGGGCATAGAGTATGATGAAACTTTTGCACCAGTGGCTAGATTGGAAGTTGTGAGATTGCTACTTGGTTTTGCTTGCATGAGTGGATTCAAATTGTTTCAGATGGATCTGAAGAGTGCATTTCTCAATGGAGTTATCAACGAGGAGGTCTATGTTTCACAACCACCCGATTTTGAAGATCATCAACATCCCAACCATGTATACAAGATGAAAAAGGCCTTGTATGGACTTAAGCAAGCCCCAAGGCAGTGGTATGACAGGCTAAGTTATTTTCTCTTGTCCAATGGCTATGAGAGAGGGAAGATTGACAAGACTCTCTTTATCAAGAAATCATTCTGAAATTATCTTGGTCCAAATCTATGTTGATGACATCATGCTTGGTGTTACAAATGATTGTCTATGTGAAGAATTTGTGGCAGCTATGCAGGGGGAGTTTGAAATGTCAATGATGGGAGAGCTTTCATTCTTTCTCGGACTGCAGGTCAAGCAATCTAAAGATGGCATCTTCTTAAGTCAAACAAAGTATTGCAAAAAGATTCTCAAGAGGTTTGAGATGGAAAACTGCAAGGAAGCTACCACTCCTATGTCCACAAGCTGCTATATGGATGATAACTTGGCTAGAAAAGAAGTAGATCAAACCAAATACAAATGATTGATTGGTTCTTTGCTCTATCTCACTGTTAGCAGGCCAAACATCATGTCTGTTGTTTGTCTATGTGCTAGATTTCAATCAAATACAAAGGAATCTCACTTCAAAGCTACAAAACGAATTCTGAAATACCTCAAGGGCACAACCACTTTTGGTTTATGGTATCATTCTCACTCTCCTATATATTTAGTTGGATATTTTGATTCTGATTTTGCAGGGTACAAGCTGGACAGAAAAAGCACAAATGGTACTTGTCATCTTCTTGGCTCAAGTCTTATTTCTTGGCATAGTAAGAAGCAAGCTTGTGTAGCTCTTTCAACTGCAGAAGCTAAATACATAGCTTCTAGAAGTTGTTGTGCACAAATTCTTTGGCATAAACAACAACTAGAAGATTTTGGGTTGAAAGTTAGCAAGGTGCCTTTGTTTTGTGACAACACAAGTGCTATTAATCTCACCAAAAATCAGATTCAGCACTCAAGAACAAAGCATATTGAGATCCGTCATCATTTTATAAGGGATCATGTGAGCAATTGAGATTGTGAAGTGCAATTCATTGAAACAAAAAAGCAATTTGCAGATATTTTCACCAAGCCTTTGTCAAAAGACAAGTTTTTCTTTTTAAGAAATGAGTTAGGTATTCTTGATTCTCAAACTCTTTCTTAATTTCTATTTCTATCCCTGCTTCATTTTTATTTGTGAACAAAAATAGGGGGAGAATGTGTTGGTTCATGTGTTGTATCTGCTACTGCAAAACTCTGGATTATGTTGATTTATTTCTACTGTTGCTACACTAATGCACACATCACTAGTTTTTATGTTTTTTTTTTTTTTTCTAGTTTTCTCTACAATTGGATTATGCAGAAAACTGGATTTGTGTGTGCCTTAGTATCTTGCTAGTATTCTTGCTTGGTTTTGCAGTGTTTCAGTTTTGCAGGTGCTTATTCAAATTCGAATAGGACAACCTAAGCAAACCAGGGATTTCTCTTCATCAAATAGGGGGAGATTGTTGAACTAGAACTTTGATGTCTCCAAATCCATGAAGATTGGTTGAAAGTGTTATTGCTGCTTGTGTGTGTGGGTTATGGGTAGTTTGAATTTGTAATCCTCTCTTAGTTAGAATCCAAAACTGGTTTAAATCAAAACCTTTTTGAAAAAGAGTGTTTTCTAAAGAAGTGGAAAAACAACCTGTTGTTTTATTGTTTCAATCGGTTGTTTTACACTTAGAGGTTTTTGAAGGATTTGAAATTGTTTGACTTTGGTTGACTTTGTTGTCAAACCAATTCAATCGGTTGTTTCAACATTTCAACTGATTTTTTTTTTGAAAATCCTCAACAAAATTCTATTAAGTTTGGTAAATCTGTTTTAAATGATTCAAAACTGATTTGACTCTTGCATTAAATGTTTTTAACAACCTTTGGAGTTTAAATAGTTGGTTTTATGCTCCTGGGTTCAAGATATCAGATAAAATCTTTGAAATCAGTTTTCTCCAAGATTTACTTCAAACTTTTGGATTTTCTCAAAGAGTGGAATAGGTTTCCTATGTAATCTTTTGTTTTCAATCTATATCAAGTGTGATCATTCCTTATTCTCTCTTGTATTTCTGTAATAACTGTGGTATGCAGATTTAGAGGGTGTTCTGAATTCTGTGTTGTGATTTTCCAAAGGAAGTGTGTGTTCTTGAGGGATTCAAGATCACTTCTTTGGTGTGTGTGTGGTTTGTAATCTGTGTTTGATTGCATAGTGGAATACCCAGTGGTTTCTAGGGATTGGATGTAGCTCTTGGTGTAAGAGTGAACCAGTATAAATTTGTTTGTGTGATTCTCTCTTTCCCTAATCTCTCTAATATTTGTTTTAAGTTGTTTTTATTAACTGCTGATAAAATCAACCGGTTGAATCGCATAAACAACCGGTTGATTTTATGGAAATCAACTAAAACAGTTTTGTACCTTGGATATCTTGGTTTATTTCTTTATGATTCTTCATTGGGTCTTATTATACCTTCAAAGTTTGCAAAAATCTTTTATAAACAATTCAAACCCCTCTTGTTCAAGGCCTAAAATACTAACAGGTATATGTCTAGAGTATGTATTAACAAGGGGAAAAAGGATGTCTATGGATTCATGGATCCCGAATTAGTTCATCCTTTGAGAAATAAGAAAGTTGAAACCTAAACATACATAACTAATTGCTTCGTAACATGGGGGAAATAAATATATTTTACCCCTTATATTAATGAGTAACTACAGTTTTTAGTGGTCAATTATTACCATCAATTGTACTTATACTAATGGTTTTTTCAATTCAGACATCACTACTAGTTACTTGTGATATACATAAATGATCACACTAACAAGAAAATAGTCGATTGGAAATTAAATTATCAACTAACATCATTTTATTACTTAAATATTTCCTAACTTGTGTTTTTCTTATTAATTAGCTCATAAATATAGTAGATATAACATTTTAAGAGGTCGACCAAGTGCAAATTCCCAAAAGATTACATGGTTGCACCTAAAGGTTATTTTTTAATTTATTAATTAATTTCCTATCATCTTTTGTTTTTGAAATTAATATTTTTACAAAGTCTTCATTAATATTGAATAGTAGTGCAATAAACAACTTGAAAGGTATGAGTATGACTATTATATAAAGCGATGGATGAATACCATTGTACGAGCCAACATTGACAGAGGTTGTGACCAGGTAATCACGTTTAACTAATTCTTTATATAAAATAATGTCTACTTTATGCACTAATTTTAACTTATATGTTCAGTATTTTATGGATGTGTCACCACTTGATTCCAAATCAATGAATTATGTGAAGAATGCTTGGACGACATACTTAAAATAATTAATTTATAACTTTATTTGATTTAGTTAATATTCTATTATTTTGAGTATTTTATGTTTTTATATGTTTTACTATCATATTTCTGAATCTAGCTGGACTTTTGCAAATTACAAATTAACAAAGAGGAGAAAATAAACTAACTAAACTAAAAAGAATTCATAATGTAAACGACGGTTCAGATCAAAATTGTTGTCTATATCCTATATAGATGATGTTTCATATAGTCACATTTTTTTTTTTAATTTTGTCACATATTAAGCGATGATTCAAATAAAAAAAACATGGTCTATATGTTATTGCATGTGTTTTATAATTTCAAATATCTAGAGATATAAACTACGATTTTATTCAAAATGTCATCTATAAAATATATGTTTTGACGATGATTTTATATACATCGTTGTACAGCTTAAAAAATCGTTATTTATGATCATTTTTACATTAAACCTACTAAAACTATGTTTAGTAGTAATAAACGATATAGTCTAGTAATGATGAATGATTATTCTATGTAAACATGGATAAAATTTCATTAAGTCATCCTAACATTGAGGAAGTCTAACATTATTTTTCAACTAACTAAATTTGGTAACTTCTTTATAAAAAGAAGTAAAATCTCCATGAGAGTGATGATTCCTTGTTAATGAAGTCCTGTCCCTAAAATTAACTTACCTATTTTTATAATATCTGTTAAAATACCTAAATCAATAAATTAAAAATAGAATAGCCCCATTTTGAAGAAAAAAAATTATTGTTTCTTGCACTAAGGTCTAAAGTGATAAACCGTGGTATATTATCAATACTATGACCACACTTACAATGCATTTAACAATGTGGTCAATCCATTATATTGTGACCTAAAACTTATTTTACTTCGTTTAATATGTTAGTATTTCCTCCTTATATTCTTTTCTCATTCAAACAACTTTATTTCCTACACGTCTATTGCTCCTCTATTTTATCTTTTCCTTCTACTTCATTCATATCTAATCCTAAGCAAACATCTTCAAGCTGCGACTTAATCTTTGGGAAAACTCGTGAGAAATGGAATACTAATAATAGCATAATAGAGTATTTATTAGATTTTGATTCATTCACTTCTTCATCTATTTATATTCTCATATATGTTTCCTCGTATTTCATCCATACTTAATCCTAAGCAAACATCTATATAAGGAGTGAAATGCAGTATATAACAATCAATAGTGTAGAAAAGTCCTTAGACAACGGTTTTTTGAGCTATTAGACAATAGTTTCAAAATCATTGTCTATCAGCACGTAGTCTATACTATTAGGGAAGAGACAACAGTTCCAAAACTATCGTTTATAAGTTACATTTAGATGGCGATTCTTTTGACCAACCACAGTGTATAACGAAGATCAAATATGGTACAGTACTAGGGCATAGACGATAGTTTTGAACAATAACTGCCGTCTATTCCCTTTGTAGAGACTACTTGAAATCTTACATGGTCGAGGTATAGACGACAATTATTGTACAAAATCGTCGTCTATTCCCTTCCTTGAGTGGTATAGACGGTGGTTATGGGTCATAACTGCCGTCTACTATGGAAGTTTTCTTTTTAGTTCATTCTGTTTTTTGTGTTTCCCCTTATTAATTAACCTGTTCATTGAAAAACCCACTCAGATACATAAATTCAGACATATTTATTCAAACAAGCAAATTATATATATTGATAAATGCATTACAAACACTAATACATATTTCTATCCATCTAATCCATGTACTATTCATTAGCTATCCTAGAGTTATAGTAATTAACGAAATATGTGGCCCAAGCATTTCTCACATAATCTAGGGCTTCCTAAGGTATTGGTTGCTCATTTGTAAACAACTGCATTACAAAATAAAATTCAAATTAGTGTTAAGATACATATACTTTTATTATAAAGAATAGTTTAAATATTATTACATGTTCCCAATCTTTTCAAATCCATACTCTTACAATGGTAATCATCCATTACATAACGTAGTAGCCACACTCATAGCCTCTTGGTTGTTTATTACACTACAATTCAATATAAATTAAAAGTTAATATTGATATTTTGATAAACAATGAAAAAAGGGCATGATACAACCCAATTAGCCAAGCAGATGACCAAGGACACAAGAGACGTTTCACACTTTGATCAGTCAAAATACAAGATAAGGTTCCACCAAATATCAGAAGGACCTCAGTAGAAGAAGAACTTGGCATAGATTAGAGCATCAGATATTCTTTCTTCTAGTCTTCTTACAAGATAAATGTTTTGTAAATAAATTGGGCTCACTTTGGGGGTCCAAATAAAAGAATAAGCTAGATTAGGGTTTGCTTAGCATAAATTCGAGTGTACTTAGCATAAATTGGGCTTGTGCCAAGCCCACCTTTCATGACAAGTGCTTCTAGGTTTAGAGTTTCTTTGACCTACCTTCTAGAAGCTTTCTCACAAATGACACCCTTACCCTTCTATCCTGTTCTCCAAGACACTTTCTGCTATAAATAGAGTGTCTTGCCTCATGTATTACACACATTGAATTTTGAAAGTAAAGAAACTCCGTCAGAGTGTTTAGTGAGTTAAGTCTTCTATTATCTTCGAGTCTTATCTTGAGTGCACAACACCTCAAGTGGTGGCTCTTCACCACTCATCTTGGAGTATCCCCTCCTCCAAGTGGTGTGACAACTTCTCACCATCCATAAGCTTTCTCTTATCTCTTCATCTTTTCTTTTCTTCACCATGCGCCATTTCCATTCCCTCTTATGAATTTGGTGTTCTTCTTTTTCCCTTTTCGATTTCTATATTGTTTTCCTTTCCATTTATGATCTTTAATTCTTGCACCTCATCATCACCATCACCATCACCATCACCCTATATTGTGTTTTTCTTTTCGCCCTCTAGAAGTGAACCTTCACACTTAACCACTTGGTTAAGTTTGTATCCAGTGGGAATCTTCTTTGGGTTTCTCACCATATTCTGGTTAAAATCAAAAACCATAAACAAGGCCCAACCCATAAAATTGTTCAATTCAAAAATAAACTCACATCATGTGGTATTCAGAGCATGGTTATCTTGTGCTTAATTACTTTTGAGTTGATTTCTGGCTTTAAAATTCCAGCACATTTTAATTTTTCTTTTATCTTCAAGCAATTTAAATTCCGCTCTACTATTCAGCACCTTTCAATTTCGTCTTTAAATTCTTGTCATTTACAATTCCACCTTTTATATTCATTAAGCACTTTAAATTCTGCTTTTGAATTATTTTGCATCAATTTTTTCTTTATTTTTTTTATCTCTTTTGCTTGAGTCTTATGTTCTTAATGTTCTAGGAATCTTAAATCTATTCTACGTATTTTTATTTTAATTGTGAAGAACTAAAAACAAATTAGAAGTTGTGTAAGTAGTGGTTGATTTAATTCCAAACATAGAATGCAAATGTTCATATGAATTGAATCCCAACCCAATATCTTTTTCGAAAATTGAAAAGTGAATTAAAAGTATGCATGAAAATGAATATGGAAATTTTGAATCCATAAAAATAAAGACAAAAACAAATTGAATGCATTCACATTTGAAATTCCAAATTACTAAAGAGGATTCTAAGTATATGGCAAAATGTTTTAATACTTGTGGAATTTAATCCTTCTTTCTTTCACAATTTCTAAGGACATTAAACCTTCATAGTTAAAGTTTAAGTAAGTTTCTTTGAGTCTTTATAAGTGTTTTTCTTGTTTGTCTTGTTTAAGTTTTGTCATCATCATACTTCCATTTTGGTTTAGCTTTCTTTCTTTAAACTTTTCTTGCTTGTCTTTAAAATTTTCTTAAGGTTTTGTTGGAGTTCTTTGTATGAGAAAGTGATAAGAGCTTTGACATCTTTCACTTGAAGTGTTTCTATCAAGTGTAGACCCTTTGGAAAAATTGCAAAATCTTTGTTGAGTGAAGTTAACATTTTTCCATCCTTTACCAAATAGCCGAGTGATAGACGTGAGTGAGTGCATTAAATTGTTGTTTTTCACTAATTGTTTACTTTCATTTGTGCAAATCATGGCTCATTTGTCTTCGGGAGAATCTTCATAACCGCTATCTCCTCAAAAGGCACATCTTTCGGGGGAGCTTGAGGATACCATGAGAAGCTTGGCTCACAAGGAAAAGGAAATGAGGCAGCTAATGGAAAGAATGCAAAGGCTAGAGGATGCTCAGGAGAGATAAGCTAGAGAAAGGTGGCGGGAGCCTAGAAGAACTACAAGACATTACATGCACCATGGAAGTCAAGAAGAAGAAGAAGAATGGAGAGTGTAGAATTATGAAGCTAGGCACCATCATCAACACCAAACAAAGAATTCTTTTCCTTTTATAGAGTTACCTAATTTTAGTGGGGAAAGTGACCCTAATATATACTTAGGTTGGGAAGCTAAGGTAGAACAAATTTTTAATGTGTATGAGGTTGAAAAGGACCAAAAAGTTAAGTTAGCTTCCCTATAAATTTTAGACTATGCCATCCAATGGTGGCATCAAATGTAATGGACATTGAGCTAAACAAGAGGTCAGACGTGGTCTCTTGGAGTGATTTAAAGTTATACATGCGTGTGTTGTTTGTTCCTCCTCACTATAAGAAGGAACTCTTGTTGAAGCTCCAACGACTTCATCAAGGATCTAGGAGTGTAGACGAGTATTTCAAAGATTTAGAAGTAACTTTGAATAAAATTGTTCTCGTCGGCTGACTTGGATCGAACCTTGGGTGGACTCTGGGCTGACTTTTCTTTTTTTCTGTTGTTGCTCTGGGATGCTAACAATTCACAATGAGGGGAGCGCCACCTGATGACAATACTCCGACGATCAAGTCAGTGAGAGTATATAATTATGAGTATCAAAATATAGAGTATCTATATGGGTGTAGTATCACCAGATTGAAACTTACCTTTGTTCAGGGTCTTGAGGCCCTGTTATAGCATTTGCAGATCTCCCTTCAAGAGTTAATAAATATAAAGATATTTTGTTAATATATCCCCTTTATTTTAGGAGTGCAGGTAGAACATTATCTTTAACTGTTTATTTTCGTTGAATCTCAGAGTAACATATGTGCCTAATTCAGTTATTCCTTCTGTTGTTTTTACTTTAATTATCTTTTTAATATGGGTTGCCAGTTGTTTGGGTCGATTTCTTGACGTATCATTGGAATTACCTTTATCTTGGGTCGAGCTAAGTATTTTGCCCTTATAGACCCGTCCATCCAGGATAGCACGCTTAAGTGCTCGGGTCGGGCCTCGAGCATGTCTGACCAATAAAAAAATTAATATGCATGAAAGTGAAGAGTCAAAGATTGCTAGATTTGTGAGTGGATTAGGAAGAGAAATTCAAAATGTTGTAGAACTTTATGAGTATACATCTTTGGAAAAATTGGTTCACCTAGCCATCAAGGTTGAATCACAACTTTTAAGAAAAACCTCTTTCAAATATACTCATAATTGTGGCTTTTATAACTCATCTTGGAAGAATAAAAATAAATTTTCAAAACAAGATAATCCTTCCAATTCCTCTAAAGAATCCACCCCACAAACTTCTAAAGACAATTCTTCTTCTTCTAGGACTAAATCGCCAACCAAAACCTCAAATACAAAATGTTTTAAATGTTTAGGTTTTGGCCATATCGCATCAAATTGCCCTAACAAAAGAACTATGATGGTAAAATGGGGGATAGTAGTAAGTGACCATAGTGATCAATCTTCTAGGTCTAACTCCCTACCCCTTCAAAAACCCCTAGTGAAGATGAACGTGAGATACCTTGTGAAGGTGACTTATTGGTGGTAAGGTGAATGTTGGGAACAATTCAAAAACCTTTGGATGAAACCCAAAGAGAAAATATTTTCCACACTCGCTGCCTTTTCAACAACAAGTTATGTTCCATGATAATAGATGGGGGTAGTTGTGCTAATGTGGCAAGTACAAGAGTAGTGGAGAAGCTTGGATTACCCACTATCTCTCATATAAAGCCCTAAAAACTGCAATGGCTTAGTGAAAAGGGTGAAATTATGGTTAATAAACAAGTCCTCATAACTTTTGCTATAGGAAAGTATAAAGATGAGGTTTTATGTGATGTTGTGCCAATGGAAGCAACACATATTCTATTGGGAAGGCATTGGCAATATGATAGACAAGTTTTACATGATGGCCATACCAATAAAATTTCTTTCAACTTCCAAGGGCATAAGGTTATCTTTAAAACCCCTCTCTCCCAAAGAAGTTAATGATGACCAAATAAAAATGAAAACCAAAAGAGAAAATGAAAATGGAGAGAAAAGTAAAATGAGTCTCATCATCTCATCTCACGCAGTCAAAACAATAATGTTGACTTGTACAAAACTAACTGCACCTCCTCGGTATACTTCTTCCTTCTCTTTTTCATTACCAAATCATTCTAAATACTTGACATCTTTGATAAAGAAGTTTAAGAATGATCTTCAAAAACCTCCTAAAGGTTCTCAACTTCTAAGAGGATATTCACAAACAAATCATTTCTTCCCTAAACATTCTCTACAAACATGGCCTACATCTAGAATTCACCCATGTGAACTCCCCAAGCTTCATGAACATAAGTTTGCTTCACATCCTAAACATAGAAATATTTATATCTTCTCTGTGAACAAACTACCTAAGTTATTTATAGGAGTTCTAAATTCGAGGTCAAATTCTTTCCAACTTGCGAGGCATGATACAACCCAATTAGCCAAGCAGATGACAAAGGACATAAGAGACACTTAACACATTGAATTTTGATTAGAAAAGAAACTTTGCATGAGTATTTACTGAGTCTGAGTACTCTAGAATTTTGGGTCTTAGCTTGGGTGTTTGTGCACTTAAAGTGGCGGCTCTTTACTACTTATCTTGAAGTCTCCTCCCCCTCCAAGTGGCGTGATTCATAATCCATAAGCATCCCTTAATCTCTTCATCTATTTTTTTTTTCTTTCCATTCCATTTTATATTTTTCTCCTCTTTACAATTCTGTCATCTATTATATTTGTTTCTCTTTGTTCCTCAATTCCGCACCTCATCATCATCACTCTATATTTTTGTTTTTCTCTTTGCCCTTTAAAAGTGAACCTTTACATTTACTTAATCACTTGGTTAAGTTCGTGTCCTATGGGAATCTTCTTTGGATTTCTTACCATAATTGTTAATCCAAAAATTATAAACAAAAGTGCAACCCGTAAAATGTGCAATCCTAAAATCAACTCACATCACTTAGATAAAAATCTATGTCTTTTTGTGGTTTTCTTAGACCGAACATCATAATAGGCAATATCATGTATTTTCGGTTCAGGCACAACCCAGGAGGTAAGTTGTAAATAACTAGTAAAACAGGCCATGAACTATTATTCGTACTCATATTACCAAACCGATTCATCCTGTCTGTAGCTAAACAAAGTCGTATTTTTCTTAACTCTTTATCGAAATTGGGAAACTCATCATCAAATTTCTTCCATTGAATAGAATCAACTGGATGGCAGTACATGCCATCACATTTCCTCTCATTTGCATGCCATCTAAGATTCTTAGCATTATTTAGGTTTTCAAACAAACGCTTCATCCTTGGAATGATGGGAAGATACCACACAACCTTCATTGGGGCTTTATGCTTTTCCATCCCTTTAATAGTATCATTGTCTTTTTGTTTCAACTTATAATGTGATAACCCACACCTCAGACAATTTTTCAACAATTCAAAATCTTTCCTGTATAATATACAATTATTAGGACATGCATGTATCTTTTTGTACTCCATACCCATCGGACAAAGAATATTTTTTCCCTCATAATTATGATTAGGTAGAGTATTTCCTTTTGGAAGCATCTCCTTCAACAACTGAAGAATTTTGTGAATCTTTTATCAATCCATCCATTTATTGCCTTCAAATTCATCAATCTTAACACCGTCGACAACCGTGTGAAGTTAGTTGTCTAAGGACCTGTAAAATTAAATTGGAATAAAAAGGGATATATTTTAAATGAATTCTAAGTATGTTTTTATTTAAAATAAAAAGGAAGGAAAGTGTAGTTTAGAAGACGATGAGATCGCCTGATTTGTACATAATCGCCCATCGCCTAGGTTGCACGTGATCGCCAGTCGCCTATGGTGCACATGATCGCCGAAAGTGCACTCAGTATGTGGTCAGGATACGGGATCAACCAGAGTGGGTTCCACAAAACCACACGTATCAAGGTGTGGGTTAAGCCTTAGATACGCTGTGCATGCGAAGCTCTATGCTTGAGCAAAAGAGATCGTCCTTAGTATTGCATGCATGGGCGCGCGAGGAGTGGTGCTGATCTACTCTTGGAAAGGTGAAGCTACCGACGTCACCAAGTCATGTGGAAATGATACCTTGGACGTAACATAGGGGGATGAAGAACCTTCAGCAAGGCGTGGCGATGTGTCGTCGGGCATCGCCAGGGCGCGAGGCATGCGGGCATCGCCGGGCGCGAGGCATGCGGGCATCGCCAGGCGCGAGGCATGCGGGCATCGCCAGGGCGTGAAGCATGTGGTCATCGCCAGGGCGAGACATCGGTCGTCTTCCAGGGAGAGACATCGGTCGTCCGCCAGTATGAGACATCAGTGGATAGTCATCGCGCGAGCGGTCATCGGTGGAAGGTTATCGCGCGATGTCGAGTTTCACACAGATGAGGTGGGACCCAGGCTCTCAGCAGGAGACGTACTGCACGCACGACACGTAGACAAAAAGGGTGGTTCAGAATAGTGACCTCAGAGTGTTAGCCTGCGCAGAAGCACGCGTAGTCGTACTATTCAGGGAAGCGTACACGCAAACTTCCCTGCAGAGTGGGTGGTGGCAGCGACTTTTGGGGGCAAGTTGGTTTAAGATACAAAAACCCACTTCTAAGAGGAAAAAGAACGTTGCAGGGGTTCAAGAGTGAAAGAGTGAGCTCACCTTCATCCTTCTCTTTTCTCTCCTTCGCGCTGCGATTCAGGCATCCTCAAGCACCAGTGCGACGAGCGATGACTGCCCTTAGAGCACCTGGGAGGTTCTCTGCAAGTTCTACAAACCAGACGCAAAAACAGAGCTAAGGCACCTTTAAGCTTCGGTGGGTTTTGGAGCTCTTAGTGTTTTGCGCAAGTCCAGGTAAGGGAAGCTAGCTTTATTTTCAATAAAAGCCGTAGATTTGCTGTTTCTGAAGTGAGGGCGACGTGGTCGCCGGTTTCATATTCTTTTTCATGATGATCTGTTCTTATGTGTTTGGGCGACGTGATAGCCGGTTTTAAATACAGATTTCGAAATCCCCTGTTTTGGACGTGATCGCCGGTTTTGGCGTTGTTTTTCGAACTCCCCTGTTTTAGTGCTGTTTGAAAACTGTTTGAGATTTAAATGTGAAATACATGTGATATTTGAAAATCTGAACCGTGGAATGAATGTTGCTGTGACTAAATCGTTCATTCAGTGTTGTATGATGTATTGATTGTTGTGAATGTGGGATCAAGGCATAGTATTTTAAGGAAAGAAAATACCGTGTAAGATCGTGTGAAATGTGTATTGACTAGGGGCTTGTCTAGAAGGAGATATCCTGACTCTGCTGATATAATGGAATCACATAGACAAAGTTATTCAGTTGTGGAGAGTCGAAGGAGGTTCATATGAATGGGTGAGTCGTGTGAAAAAGAACGAGCTCGGCCTGTTATATGAATTAACCCTGTCATACCGGGAGAGTGATGATATTGAGACTATGTATGCGCATGGCTGTGTGGATTTCACAGCGACCCTGTGTGGATTTCACAGTGGTGTGGTATGATAGGTGCAGATCTCTAAGCCTGAGTCAACGCACGAGTCTTCCGGAAGTGGAGTCATGTGTCTATATCTTATGAGTCAGTGGAAAGTCTGACGTGTGAACCATGAATATTGAAAGTAGCGAATAGACACTTGACGAGTTTGTGGAATATGGGAATGTTGATGGTTGAAATTGATATGGATTATGAACGGCGTGAAGATTCATGTTTTCTATTGATTTAAAGTTTCATATTTAAAGTTTTTAAAACATCTAGCTTACCCTTTTATCTGGTATTGTGATTGCTTTCTAAAACCTGTGATGATCGTGTATAATTTGCACGGGAGCAGACGAGGTTGCAGGTAGTAGAGCTCATCAGTGAGTGGTCGCCGGAAGGAGATCGCCTATTTTTATTTATGTTAGGCGATCACCCTTTGTATGTTGTCTGATAGGAGATCGCCCTTTTCTGATGGGAGATCGCCCTGTTATGATGCGAGATCGACTGTTTGTCTTTTACTGTAATTTTGTTTACGTTTTTGGAAAATTTGACCGATTATGTATTAAACTCCCTGTGAGGAGAAACTTCATTACATATATATAATTTTTTTCACTTTGATATATTTGTTTACCTTTATTTTCATTTTATAAATATGAATTGTATTTTGGCGAGATGTTACATTAATGGTATCAGAGCAGTTCGTCCTTAGGATGACCTGAGGGCTGTGGATCCATTGTGTTTCTTCTGCTCATAAAGTTTATTTGAGTTTTAAATAACAACTATAGTGAAAGGTTTTCAAACGTTTTTGTATTGAAATTTTGTGTGTGCTTTAGTGAATATATGCCCTAACTGAAAATCTTAGTATTAAGAATGAGAGGGTCTTGATAAAGTGGTGAGGGTGCACACTCATAACTGGATCGAGATAATCCTCAATCTTAATTCCAAAGGTTTGATGTTTAGCATACATTGAATTCTGGTGTGATTTACGTCATTTTATGGAGTGTTTTTGTAATTGACTGAAAGTGGTTGTTTGGATTGATGGTGGTATACCAGTAGCTGTTCTGGTATTTTGCTTGAGATTATAAGTATTATGATTCTGTTGAGGAGCTCAAATTCTTGATGACTTTGAGATGCTGACCTTTGTAAGGTCTAGATGTTACCTCCTGAATGAATTGATTTCTTATCGATCTCATTCTTGTAGCTGTAGGGAATATAGAAACCCATAGTTTCAAAATCTGAAACGAAGAAGATGGCACGTAGACCTCCTACCCCTCCCCAACCTTCTTCAGAGATGAGCCAGATTGCCAAGGCTATTGAGATGATGGCAACTGCCATCCAACAACAGAATGCAGCGATGGCTCAGAACCATCAAGCTACAATGCACCATTGGGAAGCCGCTCGGTCGGCTGAGACAAATTCCCACGTCGGTCAGCCTCAGGAACAGATAGGACTGACCGAGTTCATGAGGCACAACCCACCCAAGTTCAGTGGGAATGCTACCCCTGATCAGGCAGATCAGTGGGTCAGGGAGTTGGAGAAAATCTTTAGGGCGACCTCTTGCCCTGAAGAGAAGAAATTATTGTTCGCCACCTATCTGCTATCTGGAGAAGCCGAGTTCTGGTGGATGGGAGCTCAGCAGATGATGGAGGCTCGAGAGGATGTGTTAGACTGGGAAAGCTTTAGGGTGAAATTCCTGGAGAAATACTTCCCAGACAGCGCAAGATTTGCGAGGGAAGCTGAGTTCCTAAAGTTGGAGCAGGGGGATATGTCTGTGAACGCCTATGCTGCTCGGTTTGAGTACCTCGCCCGATTCTATACCCAGGCGACCTCCGAGGCCTGGAGGTGTAGGAAGTTCGAAGAGGGGCTGAAGCATGGGCTGAAGAGGACCATAGCCCCGATGTGCATAAGGGAATTTCACGCCTTAGTAGAGAAGGCGAAGATGGTGGAGACCCTGGAAAAGGGTGATTCTCGGGTGATCAGGTCACACCCAGGGGGTTCTTCCAGTGGGAAGGCTAAAGTGCAGCACCCACAAGGCTAAAGTGGAATTCTCCATTGATTTGGTACCTGGAGCTGGACCAGTGTCAATGGCACCTTACAGGATGGCACCAGCCGAGTTGGTAGAATTGAAGAAGCAAGTGGAAGAGTTGTTGGAGAAACAATTCATCAGACCCAGTGTATCTCCATGGGGGGCTCCAGTGCTCCTAGTTAAGAAGAAGGATGGAGGGTCTCGGCTGTGTATAGATTACAGGCAGTTGAACAAGTTGACCATCAAGAACAAGTACCCCCTACCTAGAATTGACGATTTGATGGATCAAATACATGGGGCCTCGGTGTTCTCCAAGATTGACCTGAGATCGGGGTACCACCAAATTTTGGTAAAAGCTGAAGATGTTCAAAAGACAGCTTTTAGGTCTCGGTATGGGCATTATGAGTATGTGGTGATGCCGTTTGGAGTAACCAATGCTCCAGCTCTGTTCATGGACTACATGAATAGGATTTTTCGCCCTTTCTTGGATAAGTTTGTGGTAGTCTTCATAGACGACATACTCATTTATTCAAGGACCGAGGAAGAACATGAAGAACATCTGAGGACAGTGTTGGAGATTCTGAGGGAGAAGCAACTCTATGCCAAGTTCTCTAAGTGTGAGTTCTGGCTGAAGGAGGTCAACTTCTTAGGACACGTGATATCTGCTCGGGGGATCTCAGTGGATCTAGCCAAGGTAGAGGCAGTGCTGCAGTGGGAACGTCCTAAGACAGTCACTGAGATAAGGAGCTTTGTGGGTTTGGCGGGCTACTTTCGGAGGTTTATTGAGGACTTTTCCAAGGTAGTGGCTCCTTTAACACAGCTGACCCGCAAGGATCAACCTTTTGCTTGGACCGACCGATGTGAGCAGAGCTTCATGGAACTAAAGGAGAGGTTGACTAGTGCTCCAGTGCTGGTGATCCCAGAGGTAGGAAGACCTTTTGATGTCTACTGTGATGCTTCACATCAGGGATTGGGATGTGTTTTGATGCAAGAGAAAAGAGTGGTTGCATATGCTTCAAGGCAACTCAAGGTTCACGAGAGGAACTACCCTACGCATGATTTGGAGTTGGCGGCTGTGGTGTTTGCCTTGAAGATCTGGAGACACTATTTATATGGAGCTCGGTTCCAGGTGTTCAGTGACCATAAGAGTCTGAAATACCTGTTCGATCAGAAGGAACTAAACATGAGACAAAGAAGGTGGATGGAGTTTCAGAAGGACTACGATTTTCAACTCATGTATCATCCAGGGAAGGCCAATGTAGTGGCAGATGCTTTGAGTAGAAAATCAATACAAGTAGCCACCATGATGATGGAAGAGCAGAAACTGATCGAGCAGTTCAGAGACTTAAACCTTGGGGTAGAATTTCACGTAAATCACATTAGTTGTAGTAAGCTGGCTATAACTAATGACTTCCTTGGAATGATAAAGGACAAGCAGTTGGAGGACCCTAGTCTGAAGCGTACTGTGGAGTCACTAGGGACCGACCAGGCTAGAGACTTTGGGATGGGCGATGATGGGATCTTGAGATTTAATGGCAGAATTTGCATACCTGCAAATGCAGAGTTGAAGAAGATGATCCTAGAGGAAGGTCACAAGAGTCGTCTTAGCCTACATCCAGGTATGAACAAGATGTACCATGACTTGAAGGAGTCATTTTGGTGGTCGGGCATGAAGAGAGACATCGCCCAGTATGTTACTACCTGCTTGACGTGTCAGAAGGCAAAGGTAGAGCATCAAAGACCTGGCGGGTTGTTACAGCAACTGGATATCCCTGAGTGGAAGTGGGACAGCATCGCCATGGATTTTGTTACCCATTTACCCAGATCGGTAAAGGGTCACGATGCAATCTGGGTCATCATTGATAGGCTGACGAAGAGTGCCCACTTTCTTCCAATGAATCTGAAAATGCCCATGGCTAAGTTGGCACAGTTGTACATCAAAGAAATAGTGAGGTTGCATGGAGTGCCTTCCAGCATTGTTTCAGATAGAGATCCCAGGTTCACTTCACGGTTTTGGCAGACTTTACAAGATTGCTTGGGGACTAAGTTGAGAATGAGCTCGGCATATCATCCTCAAACAGATGGTCAGTCAGAGAGAACGATCCAGTCCTTCGAAGATCTGCTGAGGACGCGTGTCTTGGATCAATTGGGAAGTTGGGATGAGGTGTTGCCGCTAGTGGAGTTTACCTATAATAACAGTTATCACGCCAGCATAGGGATAGCGCCATACGAAGCCTTGTATGGAAGGAAATGCAGAACTCCATTGTGCTGGTACCAGGAGGGCGAAACAGTGTTGGTTGGACCAGAGTTGATTCAGCAGACGACCGAGAAGGTGAAACAGATACAAAGCAGAATGAGAGCTTCTCAAAGTAGGCAGAAGTCCTATGCAGATCAGAGGAGAAAGCCTTTGGAGTTTGCTGCTGGAGACCATGTGTTCATGAGAGTGACACCAACCAAGGGTGTAGGACGGGCGATCAGATCAAAGAAGTTGTCCCCTAAGTTCGTGGGACCATATCAGATCTTAAGGAGGATTGGTCCAGTGGCTTATGAGATCGCCCTACCTCCCCATTTAGCGAATCTGCACAACGTCTTTCACGTATCACAGCTGAGAAAGTACATGGCAGACCCTAGTCATGTACTGGAAGTGGACGATGTGCAGATCAGGGATGACTTGTCCTTTGAAGGGAAACCAGTCAGGATTGACGATCGGCAAAGTAAACAGCTCAGAGGCAAGACCATCAACATGGTGAAAGTGGTGTGGGATGAGAGATCGGGTGATTCAACTTGGGAGTTAGAAGAACCCATGAGAGAAGCCTATCCATACCTCTTTTCATTGTAATTCAATTTTCGAGGACGAAAATTTTTCTTGTTGGGGAGAATGTAAGGACCTGTAAAATTAAATTGGAATAAAAAGGGATATATTTTAAATGAATTCTAAGTATGTTTTTATTTAAAATAAAAAGGAAGGAAAGTGTAGTTTAGAAGACGATGAGATCGCCTGATTTGTACATAATCGCCCATCGCCTAGGTTGCACGTGATCGCCAGTCGCCTATGGTGCACATGATCGCCGAAAGTGCACTCAGTATGTGGTCAGGATACGGGATCAACCAGAGTGGGTTCCACAAAACCACACGTATCAAGGTGTGGGTTAAGCCTTAGATACGCTGTGCATGCGAAGCTCTATGCTTGAGCAAAAGAGATCGTCCTTAGTATTGCATGCATGGGCGCGCAAGGAGTGGTGCTGATCTACTCTTGGAAAGGTGAAGCTACCGACGTCACCAAGTCATGTGGAAATGATACCTTGGACGTAACATAGGGGGATGAAGAACCTTCAGCAAGGCGTGGCGATGTGTCGTCGGGCATCGCCAGGGCGCGAGGCATGCAGGCATCGCCGGGCGCGAGGCATGCAGGCATCGCCAGGCGCGAGGCATGCGGGCATCGCCAGGGCGCGAAGCATGCGGTCATCGCCAGGGCGAGACATCGGTCGTCTTCCAGGGAGAGACATCGGTCGTCCGCCAGTATGAGACATCAGTGGATAGTCATCGCGCGAGCGGTCATCGGTGGAAGGTTATCGCGCGATGTCGAGTTTCACACAGATGAGGTGGGACCCAGGCTCTCAGTAGGAGACGTACTGCACGCGCGACACGTAGACAAAAAGGGTGGTTCAGAATAGTGACCTCAGAGTGTTAGCCTGCGCAGAAGCACGCGTAGTCGTACTATTCAGGGAAGCGTACACGCAAACTTCCCTGCAGAGTGGGTGGTGGCAGCGGCTTTTGGGGGCAAGTTGGTTTAAGATACAAAAACCCACTTCTGAGAGGAAAAAGAACGTTGCAGGGGTTCAAGAGTGAAAGAGTGAGCTCACCTTCATCCTTCTCTTTTCTCTCCTTCGCGCTGCGATTCAGGCATCCTCAAGCACCAGTGCGACGAGCGATGACTGTCCTTAGAGCACCTGGGAGGTTCTCTGCAAGTTCTACAAACCAGACGCAAAAACAGAGCTAAGGCACCTTTAAGCTTCGGTGGGTTTTGGAGCTCTTAGTGTTTTGCGCAAGTCCAGGTAAGGGAAGCTAGCTTTATTTTCAATAAAAGCCGTAGATTTGCTGTTTCTGAAGTGAGGGCGACGTGGTCGCCGGTTTCATATTCTTTTTCATGATGATCTGTTCTTATGTGTTTGGGCGACGTGATAGCCGGTTTTAAATACAGATTTCGAAATCCCCTGTTTTGGACGTGATCGCCGGTTTTGGCGTTGTTTTTTGAACTCCCCTGTTTTAGTGCTGTTTGAAAACTGTTTGAGATTTAAATGTGAAATACATGTGATATTTGAAAATCTGAACCGTGGAATGAATGTTGCTGTGACTAAATCGTTCATTCAATGTTGTATGATGTATTGATTGTTGTGAATGTGGGATCAAGGCATAGTATTTTCAGGAAAGAAAATACCGTGTAAGATCGTGTGAAATGTGTATTGACTAGGGGCTTGTCTAGAAGGAGATATCCTGACTCTGCTGATATAATGGAATCACATAGACAAAGTTATTCAGTTGTGGAGAGTTGAAGGAGGTTCATATGAATGGGTGAGTCGTGTGAAAAAGAACGAGCTCGCCTGTTATATGAATTAACCCTGTCATACCGGGAGAGTGATGATATTGAGACTATGTATGCGCATGGCTGTGTGGATTTCACAGCAACCCTGTGTGGATTTCACAGTGGTGTGGTATGATAGGTGCAGATCTCTGAGCCTGAGTCAACGCACGAGTCTTCCGGAAGTGGAGTCATGTGTCTATATCTTATGAGTCAGTGGAAAGTCTGACGTGTGAACCATGAATATTGAAAGTAGCGAATAGACACTTGACGAGTTTGTGGAATATGGGAATGTTGATGGTTGAAATTGATATGGATTATGAACGGCGTGAAGATTCATGTTTTCTATTGATTTAAAGTTTCATATTTAAAGTTTTTAAAACATCTAGCTTACCCTTTTATCTGGTATTGTGATTGCTTTCTAAAACCTGTGATGATCGTGTATAATTTGCACGGGAGCAGACGAGGTTGCAGGTAGTAGAGCTCATCAGTGAGTGGTCGCCGGAAGGAGATCGCCTGTTTTTATTTATGTTAGGCGATCACCCTTTGTATGTTGTCTGATAGGAGATCGCCCTTTTCTGATGGGAGATCGCCCTGTTATGATGCGAGATCGACTGTTTGTCTTTTACTGTAATTTTGTTTACGTTTTTGGAAAATTTGACCGATTATGTATTAAACTCCTTGTGAGGAGAAACTTCATTACATATATATAATTTTGTTCACTTCGATATATTTGTTTACCTTTATTTTCATTTTATAAATATGAATTGTATTTTGGCGGGATGTTACAAGTTGATCCAGGATACAATGGAGTCTTCGCGTCGCTTGAAATACTTCCATATCCATGCACTTCTGCAAAAGACTCAGCTCAAACATCACGAATCATGTTTTCCAATCGACCATCATGTATTGCATCATCCATCGTGGACTGAACATATTCTTGGGATACAGACACACTATTAAATTTAATAATTCACCATGCCATATCCAAGTTGTATAAGATCATAGAAACCCATCAAATAGAATGTGCTCCTTGATTTTGTTAACATCCAATATCCTCCCATTCAAACAATTAACGCACGAACACCTAAACTTTACTCCATTATGACCACTACTATTGCCGTTACGTTGCCCAAACTATATAAATTCTTCTACTCCTCTTTTGTACTCATCACTTATGTGAACTGAGTTAATCCAATCTCGATCCATTACGTTTTGTAATGGTCATTGAGGTGTTCACTAATGCGTGTGAAATTTCACATTTTTATATAGGTATGAACCTATCTCATTCGAGAAGATTCACTTTTATTATAATTCAATCGTACATAACTTTAATCAACATTCCTTATATTTAACGAAATTCTGGCAGCATTTTACATTGGTCTTCATGTGGCACGAAATGAAAGTGGTGACACGAAATCTCCACAATCAAATATGCACCCGAAGAACAACACAAAATGCTATAAACCAAAATTACTAAAATATATGACATGTCAATTACAAGTTACATACTAATAAACTAATAAAAAGTGATTACTCTTCTCAAACTGACCAGTTGGACAATTCAAGACTCAATACAATTACTGTCACTACAACCTCCTTTGCTTTTTCAAAAAATGTTTAAAAAAAATACAGTTTGAGGAGTAGTAGACAAATACATGTATTAAATCTCAAACAGAAAACTAAGGATCTCTCATACGGAAAACAATTATCGAGGGTTGAACACCCCTAAACTCAATACCAACACGTATCAAAGAATTATAAATATATATGCAATATAAAATTAATAAATTTAACATACATACAATTCAATAAAGAATATTAATTATAAATCATTAAATTATTTATAAAATAATATCACTCTAATTACAATCTAACTAATTAATAATTCTATTCTAAGAATTAACATAATATAAATTAACAAATTATAAATTACTAATAACTACAATTAACATAATATAAATTAATAATAATTACTTAAAAAATAATAAATACTAAAATATAAAAATTATAATAAATACTAAAATATATAAATTATCATAAATACTAGAAAAAAAATTAAAAACTAGACCAACCTGCAGTGGCGGTGGTGATGGGAAACGACGACGACGGTGGCAGTGACAACAAAACAAAGAGCGCGATGGTGGAAGTAAAATGATGAAAGTGGTGGTGGCAGCGGTGATACACACAGTGGTGAAAAAAAAAATGTAGACAAGAACCTAAAGCAATGGACAACATGGAAGAATGAGCAATGAAGGTGGAGGAAGAATAAGCAATGAGGATGTAGGAAGAACTTGCAAAGACAATGAGGTGAAAAGAGTTGAAGCTGAAACAAAGGAAATGAGTGCGAAAAAGACGAAAATGTAGAGAACAAAAGCGTAAGTGACAGGCTTCATTTTAGGGTAAATAACGAAGGTATAGTTGGTGGTTCGTAGATAAAACCATGTTTATACCTAAATGGATTGCAATATACAACGTTTTTAGTAAAACTGTTGTATATTTTACATTGATAGACGACGGTTCCACCAAACAATTGTTGTCTATTTGCCTAGTAATTGAAATATACAATGGTTTTACAAGAAATTGTCGTCTATACCTTTGTTTTAATTTCAAAAAGGCCAACACATTCTAGAGGGCAATGTTTGACGACGAAATCGATGTATATTAGGTTGTCATAAATGGACTTTTCTACACTAGTGAATATACTACAATACTTAATAGATAACCATAAAAAATAGTATTCATTAGATTTAATTTATTCACTTATTTTGTCTATTTTAAAGTTTATAATTTCTTATTTCTTATGCATGATAAACATTTATATTTAAGAGTATAATACAAATGTTTATACACTAATACCAAAAATACCAAGAAACAAAATCATTTGTCAAAATCTAATAAATAGTAGTACTACCCAAATTGAATTGGCTTTGGACAAAAATGTTGCATCTCATGGTCTAATAGAGATTCCTCTCGATGATGCTATGGAGTCTAATGCAGTCCTCATTTCAAGTGTTGCTTTATTCTTGAAAGAATGTGAAATTGTTGCTAATTTGGATGGTGAGGTTGATATGGGACAACCTTTTAGTGATAATGAAGATAATGATATTAAAACTACTACGAGGTCTGGTCGTCCTAGAAGAGATTTTAAGATGTCCGCTAATAAGAAATTATGAGAGTCCTTGTTTTTCTTGGATCTTAATTTATAGGTGTTGTTTTGGTTCTTTTGTTTGCTCCATAGTTTCTTTTTGGAGTCATTTCTTAAAAGGTGTTAAAAATACATGTTCTGATTGTTCTAGATTTGTAGTTCTTTCTTATGTATGAGTCTTAGCCTATTCTCCATACTTGTTAGTTCTCTTTTTTTTTCTTTTTCAATAATATTTTTTTTTATGTAACAATAGGATGACTAAGATAAAGTTTTATCGAAAAAAAAAAAAACTAGTGTTGTCATGCCCACACTTATTTATTTTCTTCTTTGCCAAATTACATTAATCGAAACAAAAAAGGGGGGAAAAACAATTTATAACGACAACAGAAAAGAAAACAAAGTGAAATACATTAATTCAAGAGACCAATAAATCCACATGATTGATGTCAATGTTCATATCCAAATGAGTGTAGTTCAGGTTGAAGATGAAGTGGTACTTTCTTGATGACAGTGAGTCCCCATATCTCACTCATATCTACATCTTGCATTGGTTTACCAGTCTGAGGAATCTTCCAATCAAACCAGTAGAGGAGATTAGCAAGCATATACTCAGTGGAAGCAAGTGCAAATGAAATTCCAATACATCCTCTTCTCCCAAAACCAAAGGGAATAAACTGCAAATCTTTTCCTTTAAAATCAACTTCTGGCTGATCTTCAAATCTTTCGGGAAGGAACTCTTCAGGCCTGTTCCAAATTTCAGGGTCCCTCTGAATCGCCCATGCATTCACAAACACTCTTGTTTTGGATGGAATATCAAAACCTTTCACTTTTACATCAGATGAAGTTTCTCGGGGTGTCAAAAGAGGAATAGGTGGATACAATCTGAGAGTTTCTTTTACTACACATTTCAGATAATTCATTTGATTTAAATCATTTTCATCCACTTTTAATTTATACCCAACAACTCTTCTTACTTCTTCTTGAGCTCTCTTCATGGTATCAGGATTCTTCAAGAGCGCTGCAAATACCCATTCCAGAAGTGTTGAAGTAGTGTCACTTCCTCCAGCAAATATGTCCTGATATTATGAAAATGGAAACATCCCTTAAGTAGAGTTGTTTATGGATTCTTAACCATAGATTTAAGCATTATATCTTACTGTTATAACAATTATTTATAAGAATTGAGTGTGGGCGGTGAATTATTATAGGATATCCATTTTAATTAAGGATTGTATCATTAAAGAGAGAAAATTATGAAATATTTTAATCTTAGGTGACGTGATTGCATCATTTGAAGATGCTATGCTACCTTTTCTAAGCATGTCAGAGGATAAAAGAAGCATATGTACCGTTAGAATTGCCTTGACGTCATCATGTGTAAGGTGAAAATCATGCTTTCCTGCACCATCTTGAATTTGAAGGAGTGTTTCCAGGAAGTCTTTATTATAAGGTTGGTAACCCTCCCTCTTCATTATTCTCTTGCGTTCAGCAATTAACTGATCAAAGAAAGAATCTAATGCCCTGAAAGTGGCCTTAAATTCTGGTATTTGGCCAGTAACAACGTCAATCCAACCTAACAAAGGAAAGAAATCTCCCACAGTGAAAGTGGCTAAGTGTTTCATCATCTTCCTTCCTAGCTGTCCAAAGCTGATTCCACCATCTGGGTTGTCATACTTTTTTCCAAGAACACATCTAGATATTATGTTGTTCGAGGTTTCAATCAGAATCTGACTCAGGTTGACGCAAGAAGGCCTTTTACTTGCGTTGCATGCTTCACGTATGGCACCAAGCATCGCTGCAACTTCTTCTTCTCGAATGGACTGAAAGGATCGCACTCTTTTTACGCTTAGAAGATCAAGAACACATATCTTCCTTTTCTGTCTCCACTCTTCTCCGTAGGGTGAAAAAGCCACGTCCGTGCACCCATACATGATGGTTTTCACGGCTGTGGTCTGAGGCTTATTGGAGAAAGCGACATCGTGGGTTTTGGATACTTCTTTGGCCACATCAACTGATGAAATCAGAAGAGTTGGAGTTTGGCCTAATTGCAGCAGCAAGAGAGGGCCGTACTTGCGAGAGAGTGCTTGGAAGGAGCGGTGTGGGAGAGTGCCTAGTTGATGAAGGTTTCCAATTATGGGTAGTTTTGGTGGGGAAGGAGGCAAATTGAACTTGTTCTTTCTTCTTTGGTTACTAATCACAAAAAGGAGGCTTAAGAAGAAGAACAAAATGGCTATGCAAGGGGTTGGCAAATGCTTTAAAAGTGAGGATGATGGTTGAACTTGAAGAGCCATGTCTTCTAGAGTCACTTGGATTTTAGTAATGTAGGTGGGTATGCATCCTCCATAACCATGGTTGAGAATTTATAGTGTGTCATTAACGAATGGGTCGTGATACAACTTGTCAATGTGGCAAAGATATTAATATTTTAAGACCTCACATGCTTTTTGAAAATTTTCTAACTCTTTGCATGCAGTTTTTATTTTAGGAATTTTTTTCTTTTAATAATTTTTTTTTGAGCTTTTCTCAATGATTATAAAATTTATTTTTGTGCAGATTTGATTTTCTTCTCTGTCAAGTTTGTGTTTTGTTTTAATTTCTATTATTATTATTATTATTATTATTATTATTATTATTATTATTATTAATAACAATAATAATCATAAAGTAGTAATTATAATAATAATAATGTTAATATTAACAATAATTATAATAATTTAATAATAATAATGTTAATATTAACAATAATTATAATGATAAAAATATTATTATTAATACTAATTTCAATATTATTATTAATAATAAAAATGTTAAGACTATTACTATTAATAATAATTACAATAATATTCTTCCAACTTAGTAAGTGTTATCTATCTATCTTTATATTCTTACCATCTCAATTTAGCCTAGTTAAATATGTTGTTAAATAAAATAATATTTATCATAAAACATGCTTTAGAATTGGACTTTCTTGACGGTATTGCTATAATTTTATTCAAAATACTTTTTAGTATGCTTAAATATAAATGTAGATTGTGATCAGTTTTAGTATGAATGACTTTGTTTATTGAAGTATTGGCCAATTAGACTTAAGTATGGTTGAGGTTAATGTGTTGGTCATTTACAAGAATGGTTTAGAATGTCGTGATCTGGTGTAAGTTTTTTCACAGTGGTCATGGAGGATGATGAATAAGGTGAACTGAATTTGTTTATCACATGTGAAATTTATATATCACATGAAAAATGAAATTGATTACTTTAAGCATTTTGAACTATGTAACATTGGTAACACAAACCCACTAACTAATAAAATTGTCCAACATAAAACATAAATTATAAATATTGTACACAACTACAGGTTCGACTAGTCTGATATGATAATTGTACACCGATAATAATGACATTAGAGATATTTACCTTGGTGTCCCCCACTAGGGTCACTTCACACAGACCTCATGTACCACCCCATCGAACAACAACAGTAAGCTCAAAATGTCGAGAATTTGTTCAGTATGTAGAAAGTTGATAGTAGGTCACCACTTATTCCTACACAAGTCACCACTTACTATGTAACTACATTGATACTAAGATTATAGAACTTTTCCATAGTGTCTTCCACTGAGGTCACTTTATACACACCTCATGCAACACCTCACCCAAGAACAACATAAAACTCAAAATTTCTAAAATTACTTCATTGTGTAGAAACTTGGTAGTAGGTCACCATTTATTCCTACCTAGATCACCACTTAGTGTATCTGTCACTAACTGTACCGACTAGTCCTCGGACATCGCGATCACTAGCAGTAGTGGGCAATGTAAACTAGGTCCCAGAAGTGGCGTGAGACAGTGTCCTTCAAGCGGCAAGAGCCAACATGCCGATTAGTGGTCGGAGATCGATCTGGAGGTATGTCGATGTGTACTCGGCAACAGAGTGAAGCCGATGTGACATCGGGCATCAGTGGTTCAAACAGCTAAACTGGACCACGAGAGGTGGACCCCAGGAAACATACCAATTACCAGTGAAACGCCCAGAGTTAGGGGGAAGTCTGAGTCACAAGGTGCTCGTGCGTGTGGTGTGAATAGCGCATTTAGGCGTAGCACCAGCAAAAGGCCCTGGGAACTCTAGGGCCCGCTAGGGTTAGGGTTTCCCAGGGTTAGACTGCATGCATGGCATGTGAATAGTTAAGGGCATCCCCAGAATAGATGGCCCCAAAGATTAGGTGCACAAGTTGGTACCCAGGTGGCCATATAGTGAGAGGTTGCACTCTAACAAAGGAAGCCTGATGCGCTAGATTACACTAAGACTGGGTAATATAACGACAATCCGATAGAAACCCTAAATGTGGGTAACAGAGACAAGGGAAACTTGACCTCGGTGTCCTCCACTGAGGTCAATTTACACACACTTCATGCATCACCCCACCCAAGAACAACAATAAGCTCATATTTTCAAATTTTTTATCAGTGTGCAGAAACATGGTAGCAAGTCACCATTTATTCCTATACAGGTCACCACTTAGAGAACTTGACCTTGGTGTCCTCCACTATGGTCACTTTACACACATCTCATGCTCCACCCCACCCAAGAACAAAATAAAGTTTAAAATTTCCAAAAATTACATCACTGTGCAGAAAAATGGTAGCAGGTCACCATTTATTGTTACACAGGTCACCACTTATTATGACTAATTACATTGGCGCTAAGATTAAAGAACTTGACCTTGGTGTCCTCTACTGAGATCTCTTTACACACACTTCATGCACTACCTAAGAATAAAACAAATTTTTAAATTTTTTAAATTATTTAACTGTATAAAAATTTACTAGTAGGTCACCACTTATGCCTACACAAGTCACCACTTAATGTGACTGTGGCTAACTACATTAACAGTCACATTAGAAAACTTGACTATCATGTCCTCCATTGGGGTGACTTTACACACATCTCATGCACTACACCGCCCCCACCCAAGAAGAAAACAAAGCTCAAAATTTCTAAAATTACTTTGTTGTGCAGAAATTTGGTAGTTGGTCACCACTTATTCATACATAGGTTGCCACTTACTCTGATTAATTGACATTGGGATTAGATAATTGTACCTTGGTGTATTTCATTGAGGCTAATTTACACACACCTCATGCACCACTTTACACAAGAACAACACAAAGCTTAAAATTTTTAAAATTACTTAACTACGTAAAAACTTAGTGGTAGGTCACCACTTATTCCTACACAGGTCACCACTTAATATGATTGCCTCTAACTATATTAATAGTCATATTAGAGAATTTGACATTCTTGTCCTCCACTAGGGTTACTTTACACATACCTCATATACTGCACCACCCTACACAAACCTCAAAAATTTTAAAATTAATTAACTGTGCAAAAAGTTGGTAGCAGAGGTCACCACTTATTCCTACACAGGTCACCACTTACTCTGGCTAACTACATTAACATTGAGATTAGGTAAAATTACCTTGGTCTCCTCTACTGAGGTCACTTTACACACACCTCATGCACCACCCTGCCTAAGAACAACACAAAGCTCACACGTTTACATAAGTGGTAGCCCTTGTATAGGGTTTTACCTTCCTAATGAGACCGTTGAAATAAGGAACACCCTAAAATATGGTTGATTTTTCTTGGAGTAGAATTGACTATATATAACTTATATTTAGCTAAGAGGGGTTTGTGGTGGTGCTAAAAATGACAACCTTGCAAAAGTGTTGTCAAATACAAATGAATGCACACAAACATTTTTGAATAAATGATTTTGAAATTCATAATCCATATCATCATTTTGTTCTTTTTTAATACTTCTTTTATTTTTGTAAATTCTATTAATCTTTTGATGATAGCATTTTGTTATATTGCATGTAGTCAATGTATATTATTATGAGTATGTACTTTATTAATTAAGTTACGAGGTCAAACTTTGTGAATTTCTTGCAATAATTTAGGAAAAGCTTATAAGAATGTCTATTAATATTCTAACAAGAAAGAAATAAGGATGTAAATGATCAATAAAAAATACTATTAAGTTTTACTATATTAATAATATAACCTATTTCGCAAGTTTATAACTTTCATGTTCAAGGTTTTAAATTTTCAAATCATTTTAAAGAGATATTAAGTATGCAAATTTTTTTATGCTTGAAAATTATGAATATTATAAATTATAAATTTTATAAATAAATAATTTTTTAGATTGATAAAATATATTATTAATACTAACATATGACTTATTATTCAAATTTTTATTTTATTTTGAGAAAAAATAGATTTTCATATGCTCTATATAAATGAGGTTTTGGAAATCATAACATACTTTTTTTAAAATGTTACACAAATAAGAGATTTTTTTTGAATTTTTGAATTTTTTTATCAAACATTTATCTCATCTAAATTGAATAGATAGACTTTAATATTTAAAAAAATTAATTACTTAACAATTAATTTAATGATATCAAAATTTTCAAAATTTTAATATGATATGTTTTATTATATTATTATATTATTAAAAAAAATATTGAAATGATTTTTAAAATGTGAAAGAATAAATTTTTAACTTTACAATTTTATCAATTTTCTATCAGATTACACTTTTTAATTTCTTATTACATTAAAGTCATACTCTCTCACTTCCACTTGCTCACTCTTTTCCTGTAATGATAAAAACACCGTTTACAAATTTAACTTTATTATAATGATGAAAATGAGAAGTTGAGAAGATTAGAGCTTTTAAGCCAGTTGAGGCTTTTTTATTCCAAGATGGAATCTTTATGTAGGCAAAAAGCAAGAGTTAAATGGCTCAAGTTCGGTGACACTAACTCAAGGTATTATCACTCTGTGCTCAGATGGAGACATCTCAGGAATGAAGTGAAAGGAGTGGAGGTAAATAATGTGTGGTATGAGGAACCTGAAGTAGTTTGTAGGGAGGCTAAAAGGGTGTTTCAAGCTAGATTTCAGGCCACACAAGATTTTGGGGTTAGACTTGAAGGCGTGGAGTTCAAAAAATTGGATCAGGAGACTAGTGCAAGATTGATTGTTGAATTCACAGACGAGGAAATAAAGGAAGCGGTATGGCAATGTGAAGGTTCAAAAAGCCCTAGCTCGAACGGGTTTAACTTCAACTTCATCAAGGAAAATTGGGTTGTTCTTAAAGAGGATGTTGTGGAAGTTGTGAAGTCGTTTTAGGAATCAGGTCGCATCCCAAAGGGTTGTAATGCTTCATTTATAGCATTAGTACCTAAAGTGAGAGACCCCATCTCTCTAGACCAGTACAGACCCATCTCCCTTGTGGGTTCTATTTATAAAATAATAACCAAGATGTTGTCGAGTCGGATCAAGGAGGCTCTACCGCTGGTTATTGATGCTAATCAGTCGACCTTTTTAAAGGAGAAAGGCATGCTAGATAGTGTCCTGGTGGCTAACGAGGTTGTTGAGGAGTTAAGGAGGAATGGGAGGAGAGGTTTGTGTTTAAAAGTGGACTATGAAAAGGCTTATAACTCGGTTAGGTGGGCCTTCCTTCTTTATATGCTACAAAGGTTGGGCTTCCATAACAAATGGATAAAGTGGGTAAAAGGATGTTTGGAGTCTGCAACGGTATCTGTGTTGGTCAACAGAAGCCCTACGGAGGAATTTAGACCAACTAGAGGGTTGAGGCAGGGAGATCCCTTGGCACCGTTTCTTTTTCTTGTTGTTGCCAAGGGTTTGGCAGGGCTCGTAAGACAAGCACTCAAAGTGAACCTCATTAAAGGTGTGAAGGTGGGGAGGAAGGAGGTAGAAGTCAACATGCTGCAATTTGCTGACGACACCCTTTTTCTTGTGTGAAGATTCTTTTAAGAATGTCTTCACTATAAAAGAAATTCTAAGGGTTTATGAGATTGCTTATGGGTTGAAAATTAACTTTTATAAATCTAAATTAGCTGGCATAAATGTTGAAAGGAATGCCCTACACATCTTTGCAAGTACCTTAAACTGTACTCTTATGGGGGTACCTTTCAAATACTTGGGAGTTGTTGTTGGAGGTAACCCAAGAAAGTCATCCTTCTGGGAGCCTATCCTTAATAAGCTAAGAGAAAGGCTGAATATTTGGAAAGGAAGATTCATGTCTTTGGCGGGTAGGATCTGCTTGGTGAAATCGGTTTTAACAGCCCTACCCCTGTTCTACTTGTCTTTTTTAAAGCCCCGACATCAGTGTATAACAGAATCATAAGTATCCAAAGAAGCTTTTTGTGGACGTGGGGAAGAGAGAAGAAATTGATTGCCTGGGTAAGCTGGGAGAATTTGTGCAAACTGATGCGGGAAGGGGGTTTTGGGATTAAAGATATCAATAAGTTCAATTGTGCTCTTTTGGCTAAGTGGAAATGGAGGTTAGTGAGTGATGAACGAGGGAAGTGAAAAGACATCATTGAGTCAAAATACCATAAGGAAACAAACCAAAGTCTGGTACAGGTTAACCTTCAGTTGTGGTGGTAGAGGGATTTGGCCAAGGTATGCATGCAGAGAGGATGTAGAAGAAGGGTGGTTCCAATAAGCTCTACAATGGAAAGTTGGCTCGGGAGATAAGTGGGCAGCAATAGTGAGGGGGATTTGGGATCAAAGGAATAAGGCCATTTTTAAGCAAGAAGTACCTAATGCGGAGGAAGTATTTCAGATGGCTCAACTTAGAGCATGGCTCTGGCTGAAACATAGGGACAAAAACTCTTTTTTCTCCTTTTCTAATTGGAACTTAAATCCTGTGTTGTGTATCAAAATTTGTAGGTAAAAGAGGGTCTCTTGTGAAGAAGGAGGGATCATGGTTCTTAGATAAAGGGGTGTTGTTTTCTTATGGTGTTTTGGTGATACAGGAGATGCTCCTTGAATACCCTGAAGCATATGTATAAACCATAGAGGATCAAAGCTGGTATAGTCCCTGTTGCAGTTTTTTGTTTCTCTCTATTTTTTGGAAGTTGTAGTATTCATATTAGTTCATATGTTTGGTTAAGGTGGAGAAGGTTTTTTAGATGCTAATATGCTACGATTCTTGCGGGTGTGCTTTTCTGTCTTGTGGTTCTGTTTTTTGGCATTTGAGTTGGTTTAGTTTATGAACCTGCAGGTTTTTTGTTTTTTGTTTTGCTTGGATATAACCAAAAGAGTATTTGGTTGGGTTGCCTAAAGGCTGTTTTGATTGGTCTCATATGTGGGGCTTATCTATATGTAGGGAGAGTGGGTTTTTTTTTAGGTTCTGATTTATTCTCTTTTTTGAAAGAGATGGAAAGGTTGGATGTTTTGTAAAAAGGTTAGGACACCCCTAAAGTATCCTGTTTTAATTTTATTAATTCTTTGCTAATAAAAAAAAATGATGAAAAGACCCTTAATCAGGTCATCAATTCCTTCCACATGAGTGTATACCAGCGCAACTCATTCATGGGTTGTTCAAGAAACATTTTTCTTAACGGATAGTGGAGAAATGTATCATAATTAACAAAAAGAGTAAAGTTTAAGAAAGACCACACTCACTTAACAACGTATTATAATAATATAATAATATTTTAAATTAAAAAATAAAATAAAGATAATTAAAATATTAATTTATAAAGTTGTTAAGTGAATGTTAAAGTATCACTATTCTAACAAAAACAAAAACAAGTATCTAGACCTATACATAAAATGATTCATTTTTATAAGCATTCTTACTCTTTTTCGATTTTATCCTTATTAATATATTTCATTTTATTATTTTATTTTTAAAATTATGTGAAGAAATATTTTGTCATCTTAAAAATAAAATAATTTTTTAATTTATTAAATTAGTGTTAAGGGACAAATTTTATATGCAAACTAATTCCACTATTCCCTTGACTCCTTATTTTCGGAACCTAAGACACAACCTTTATCAAAGAGATTTTTTTGGAGAATAAGAAGAATGCAATATTTCAAGTAACTGTATTCCTTGGTGAAACCATCATTCTTTTTGCATTAACCATAAAGTGAATCACAATCTTAGCCTTTGAATCCTATCACACTCTTCAATCTCAAAACCACCAGCAGAAGAAGAAGAGAAAAATGTTAAGGAGTTAGAGAAGCTCAAACGAAAGGATAAGAAGAAGTTTGATTAATCAATTCATCATTTTTCTTTTATATGTTTATTTTCGTTTTTCAACTTCGACTCATCCTATATTATTTCTATTTATGCAACCTTATGTTATTATAGTGGTTCTGAAAGTCCATATGCATTGTGAAGCTTGTAGCAAAAAATCAAGAAACACATTGAGAAAATGAAAGGTTTATGGATTTATTCTGTAATTAAAATGAAAAAAAAAATGTGGATACACAATGTGCTTTGGGTAGTGAAAATAAACGTGATGATAGTGATGGGGAAAATGCACGCATGCGGAAGCAACACACATAATCACGAATTAATGCAAGAAAATAAATGACACAGGATTTAACGTGGTTCGGTCGCCAACTGCAACCTACATCCACACGGATAACTATTAGGTTTTCATTCTGTCCTGTTGCACATAATTACAAGTACAATGATCTCTTTAAATAGAGATAAATAGAGATAATAAAGGGGACACAATGATTAAGCCCAACCACTAAAACATAGTGTCTACTCAGCCCAACCCAATTGATCCTGGCTTCATACCCAACAATCTCCCACTTGAAGTCACGGAACAATGTTCACCTGCGCTTCAACTGTGTACATGTACTTCTGTAATCTATCACCGGAACTCAATGTTCCACCACTAGTTGCCACCAGCCTTCTTTTGAAGGCCACATCAGTCATGACTGAAACTGTCACTGACCCATTCTCTATTCCTACCGGCTCTTACTTGCGAGAACTGCCAGATCCTGGAACAACCTGAGAACAAACACTCTCCATACTCAACAAGAAATTTTCTGAAGGTGTTTCAACAGCTACAATACTGGTTCTCCTAACCCACTGTCTTCTAGGGACCTTAGCTGAAACACAACCCGTGCTCCCACTGCCATAAGTACCTCTGACTGGTCTACCTGAACCTTTCCATGCTCGTTCATCCTGAATTTGACTTGTGGCTCTGGGTTTCTCTCTTGTAAAGACAACCCTCTTCTGCCCACGAGATTCTGTAAACCGGACTTTGTTTATCTTTTGGGCATTGATTCCTAAAATGTCCACCTCCTCACAGTTCCAACATGTTACACTTGAGCCATCCCAAGTCTTTCATTGACTCCTTCTTTTATTCTTGCTCCCACTATCTCTGATATCTTTCTTACCTCTAACAACATATAACGATTCACTAGATAATTCCCCATAACTCCTTCTTCGCACATCCTCGCCAAGAATGAGATCACGAATCTTCTCAAAAGTGAATCCATCGGGTCCCGTTGAACTCGTAACTGCTGTAACCGTTCCGAACCAACTGTCAGGCAAAAATAATAACAATAGTAAAGCTTGAACTTCATCATCGAACTTAATTCCCATTGACATAAGTCTGGCTAAGATCGAATTCATTTTATTGATGTGCTCAGTAACCAAACTGTCATACTATGTGCCATAGCGAAAACAACCACACCCCGCGCCTAGCACCGCACTGTCACTGCTGCACTAGCAGAAAAATGCACGCACCACCCTGCGTCTTTCATCACTGCCATCGCACTACACCTTCGTGCCGTTTCACTCACTGCAAGCACCTGCACCTGTTCGCTGTGAAAACGCGACCCGCCGCTGCCACCGCAAAACCCTAGCTTTGGGATGTCGCTGCCGCCCCTACAAAACCCTAGCTTTGGGACGCCGCTACAGCCTGTGCAAAAACTTAGCTTTGGGACGCCACTGCAGCCCTTGCAAAACCCTAGCTTTGGGACACCGCTGCAGCCCCTGCAAAACCCTAGCTTTGGGATGCCACTGCAGCCCCTACGAAACCCTAGCTTTGGGATGCCGCTGCCGCCCTTGCAAAACCCTAGCTTTGGGACACCGCTGCAGCCTCTGCAAAACCCTAGCTTTGGGATGCCACTGCAGCCCCTGCGAAACCCTAGCTTTGGGATGCCGCTACCGTCCCTGCAAAACCCTAGCTTTGGGACGCCGCTGCAGCCTCTGCAAAACCCTAGCTTTGGGACGCCGCTGCAGCCCCTGCAAAACCCTAGCTTTGGGACGCCGCTGCAGCCGCAATTTTCACGTCTCGTCGATTAATTTCTGCTGATCGGATCTCTAGTGTGTAAATGAACCAAGCTCTGATACCACTTGATGGGAAAAAATGCGCATGCGGAAGCAACACACATAATCACGAATCAATGCAAGAAAATAAATGACACAGGATTTAACGTGGTTCGGTCGCCAACTGCAACCTACATCCTCACGGGCAACTATTAGGTTTTCTTTCTGTCCTGTTGCACATAATTACAAGTACAATGATCTCTTTAAATAGAGATAAATAGAGATAATAAAGGGGACACAATGATTAAGCCCAACCACTAAAACATAGTGTCTACTCAGCCCAACCGAATTGATCCTGGCTTCATAACCAACAGATAGGTTAACACGGTGCAAAGTAAAAACATATATTTCATAATTCAATAAATTAATACTTTAATTATTTTAATTTTATTTTTAATTTAAAATACCATTATATTATTATAAGGAGTTGTTAGTGAACTTTTTTTATTGTTTGTGGTGTAAAAGAATTCTTATAAATAAATGTTATCCTTTACAATACAATAATATCGTACCAACGTGGGCTGCAGAAATTATTTTTATTTAATTATACATGAACAAATAGTTACATGTAGTCTCTAGATTTAAAAATTACTCATATTAATCTGCTTATTGAATTTTAAATCTGTTTTAGTATCTCTTCTCAAATATAGCACGAATTCAAACGAATTAGAAATGTATTTGTAGAAACTAACACGAGTTAAAATTGTAAATATAAGCATTGCAAAGAATATTTAAAGGAACAAAACATAAAAACTATGCCACTGAATTATTTAAATCATTACTAATTTTATCTTTTATTTCCTCTCCGATCATTTATATATAGAAACAAGTGTTTAATTAGTTATTTTTAAGTAATAATGTTATAAATTTAAAGTTTACGTTAAAATTGCCCTAAAATTAATTAGTGGCTATTTTAATTATACTACAAGTAATTACGAGGGAGTAATATTTTCATACGTTGACGTGAGTTGATTTTAAGATTACACATTTATGGGTTACACTTTGTTTATGAGTTTTTATTTTAAGCAGAATATGGTGAGAAATCCAAAGAAGATTCTCACTGGACACGAACTTAACCAAGTGGTTAATTAAGTGTGAAAGTTCATTTCTAGAGGACAAAGAGAAAACACAATTATATGGTGAAGATGATGATGAGGTGTGGAATTAAAGCATATAATGGCAAGCAACAAGATGGAAAAACCAAAAAAGAAAAGAAGAACACAAGAATATAAGAGAAATGAAAATGGCGCAAGGAAGGAAGAGATGAAGAGATAGAGGAAGCTTGGTGGTCACACCACTTGGAGTGGTGGGAGACTCCAAGGTGAGTGGTGAAGATCCGCCACTTGAAGTGCATAAACACCCAAGATACGACCCACTAAAAGAGAGCAGTCAAGACCTCGTCAACACTCTGATAGAGTTTTTTTTTCTATTCAAAATTCAATGTAAAAATACATGAGGCAAGACACCCTTTATATAGGGAAGAGTGACTTAAGGAGCAAGAGTGAGAGGGGTAAGCGTGTCATTTGTGAGAAACCTTCTATAGAAGGTAGGTCCAAGAAACCCTAAACCTAAGTGCACATGTCATGAAAGGTGGGCTTGACACAAGTCCAATTTACTAAGTACACCCTACTCTTGTTTATTCTTCTATTTGTAATTTACTAAGTACATCCCATATTATGCTATATATACCCTAATCTACTGAAATTAAAAATAATAAAGAGGTTAGCTAGTTCATGCTCCTAGTCATCCTTCTAGAAGCACTACAAGAAAAAGCCTTCTATAGGTAACAACCAAAATCTGCATTACCTACAGACCAAAATCCATATGTAATGTGTGCGTAGGTGGTAATTTACCTACGAATAATGTGTTTGTAGCAAATCCCTTGAATGATGAAAAAACCTTTAACCATTACACCAATCAAATTTTGTTGTCATGTTATGATTATTATTATACTTATTAGTATGATTATCAATATTAATATAATTAATAATATAAAAATTATTAATATTATTAAATATTATTCATATTATTAAACATTATTAATATTATTAAATATTATTAATATCATACATATTATAATAATATTTTTAATATTACGTATATAATTATTATGATTAATATTATTTATATTATTAAAATTTTTAAAATTTTTAAAATTATTAAGATTATTTATATTTTAATATTCTTAGTATTTTTAATAAAAATATTTATAGCAATAATTTATAATAATATTGAATTTATTTTAAATATAGGTTTGTGGATAAAATTTGTAGATAATGTAAAATTTATGCATACCTATTAATTATTATTATTATTTACGATGATTATTATTATTATTATTATTATTATTATTATTTACTATAGTATGCATACCTATTAGTAATTATTATTATTATTTACTATTATTATTTATAAATATTAGTTATGATTTTATAATTATTTATATTATAATATTTTTAATATTATTTATATAATTATTATGATTAATATTATTCATATCATTAAAACTTTTAAAATTATTAAGATTATTTATATTTTTAATATTCTTAATATTGTTAATAAAAATATTTATATGAATAATTCATAATAATATTGAATTTATTTTGAATATAGATCTATGAGTAAAATTTGTAAATAATGTAAAATTTATGCATACCTATTAGTTATTATTATTGTTTACGATTATTATTATTATTTATTATTATAATTTACTAATAGTATGTATACCTATTAGTTATTATTATTATTATTTAGATTATTATTTGTAAATATTAGTTATAATTTTATAATTATTTATATTATAATATTTTTAATATTATGTATATAACTATTATGATTAATATTATTTATATTATTAAAATTTTTAAAATTATTAAGATTATTTATATTTATAATATTCTTAATATTGTTAATAAAAATATTTATATTAATAATTCATAATAATATTGAATTTATTTTGAATATAGATTTATGGGTAAAATTTGTAGATAATGTAAAATTTACCTACGGATAGAGATCAGTGGGTAATAATAATCTGTAGGTAAAGCTGAATTTACCTACGATTTCAGATCCGTGGGTAATATCTGTAAGTAATGCTTAATTTACTTACGGACTCATATTAGTGGATAATATCTATGAGTAATGCTAAATTTACCTACGAATTCAGGTCCATGGGTAAAAATTCGTCGATAAATCAGACTTTTTTTTTGTAGTGAAGGTTGGGCTAGCTTAGTGGGTTCTCTGTCTCTCAGGGCTTCATCATGCTCCCTGTGTTGGAGAGAATTCATCCACGAATTTGAAACACCTGTAGAAAAAGGAGTTAGATCACTAACATTGAAAGAATTACTTCCTAAGTACATGTCAGGTAAATCTAACTCATAAGCATTATTGTTGATCCTTTTAACGATTTGAAAGGACCATCAAGAAGTTTGGATTTCCTTTGAGTAGGGAAGCGATCCTTCCTCAACTGAAGTCAAACCCAGTCCCCAGGTTCAAAGATCAAAGTTGTGCACCCCTTATTAGCTTGCTAAGCATATTAGCCTACCTTCCTTCAAGAACACACACCTCCTTTGGCAAACAACACACCACAGATCAGAACACCCTCTGGATCTACACAACACGATTTCTTACAGAATTACAGTAGTGAGAGAAAAAGAATGATCACACCTGATACAATCACAGATTGAATAGCAAAATTACAAAGCAATCCTATTCCATTCTTTGAAGGAATCCAAACCTTGAAGCAATCTTGGAAAAACTTGATTTGAAAGTGTTCTCTTTAAATCACTAACAACCAGGAGCGTAAAAAAGATTATATATACTCCAATTAGTTGTTAAAAACATTTAATGCAAGAACCAAATCAATTTTGAATAAGTTAAAACATATTTAACAAACTTAACAAATTTTGTTAAGGATTTTAAAAAATCAATTGATTGAAAACACAAAACAATCGGTTGAATTGACTTGGCAGCAAGGTCAACCAATTTCAAGCTTTTTTAAATTCTTTTTAAAACCACTAAGTGTAAAAAACAACCAGTTGAAATGATAAAACAACAGGTTGATTTTCCACTTCTTTAGAAAACACTTTTTTTCAAAAGAACATGATTCAAACAACTTTGGATCATCACTAAGAGTGGATTAACAAATTCAAACTACCCAAAACCTACACACTCAAGCAGCAGTAAAGCCTTGAAGCAATCCACACAGATTTGGAGACATCAAAGCCCATGTTCAACACCATATGCTACTACTACATCCCTATATATAATATTATTCATTTGTTCCCAAATTTCTCTCATAATGGCCACCCACATGGTTTTCCCAATTTTATTTCCATCCTTTGTAATCTTGGTATATTATGTTGAACCAAGTGATGTTCAATGTTTTGAAGAATCCAAATCCTTTGAAGGATGATGAAGCCTCTGCCTTGCTTGATGCTGTAGTGATGGTTTAAAGTTTTGTTCTGGGGTAGTTTAATGTTGTAATCCACCCTTAGATTAAATCTCAAAGCAATTAGCATCTCAATCTTTAAACAAAGTAAAGTGTTTTTCAAACTAAGTTGAAACAACCGATTGTTCTGTCGAAACAACCGATTGTTTACACTTAGATGTTTTGAGAAAGTTTGAAAACTGTCTTTGAATGAAGAAAACTGTTAAGTAACAAAACAACCGATTGATTCGAGGAAACAACCGATTGTTTGTTCTGGAACCTTAACAAAAAAAACTGTTTTCTTTGACTGAGCTTTAAATGATTTGAAACTGAATACGCTCCAGTCATTAAATGCTTTGACCAATCTTTTTGAAAGCAATTAAGGGTTTGTTAAGATTTGATAACAAACTATTTTATATAAATTCAGAAAAACTATTTTTTTTTAAAAAAAAAGAGATCTTTTGAAAAAGTTTTTCTGAGAGTTTTTCAAAGTGCTGAGATTGCTTAAGAGTTTTGTGATTGATCAAGGTGCTGGAATAGCATTCTACTTGTATTGATTTCAGATCTTCATCTGTAACAAGTGTAATCTTTGTAAACTGCTGAAACAATTCTTCTGTGTATTGTTGCTGAGATTGGCTATGTGTTCTTGAGGTGTTCAAGATCAGCAATCTTAGTGTTGGCCAAGGAGAGTGTGTGTCTTGAGGTTTTCAAGGTCATTCTCTTGGTTGTTGTGTAAGTGATCAAGGTGTGATTGCTTAGTGGATTTCCTCAGGGGTTCTGAGAAGACTGGATGTAGCTCTGTGTTGGAGTGAACTAGAATAAACAACTGTGTACAATCTCTCTATCCCTTACTCTTTAAATTTAGTTTGTTTGTTGTTTGCTAGTATAAACAACCGATGTTTCGAAGAAACAACCAATTGTTTTCCTGGCAGTGCAATTTTGCTTACTATTTTGGCTAACTGAATTGCTTGATCAATTGGTTTCTGAAATAAATTCATTCTAGCTTCAAAAAGTTTGTGAAAACCTCTTTAAACAATTCACCCCCCGTCTAGTTTAACGCCATAATTCCTAACAATTGGCATCAAGAGCTTGGTTCTTGAAAGTCATTCAAGTTGATCCTAAAATCTTTTTAAATGTCTGATAGACTACCATTTGGGGAAGGTGCATCAATAAACAGACCACCCTTGTTTTGTGGTTTGAATTATCAGTTTTGGAAAGTTAGAATGAAAATATTTATGGAATTTCTTGACAAAGGAATTTGGGATGCAATTGAAAATGGTCCTTTTATCCCAAAGTTTGAAAAGGATGGTTCTGTCATTGAGAAGCCATGGTCTCAATGGACTGATGCAGAAAGCAAAAAGGCCAAATTCGATTGCATTGCCAAAAATATTATAACCTCTGCCTTAAATTCTAATGAGTTTTTCAGGTCTCACAATGCAAATCATCAAAAGAAATATGGGATACTTTGGAAGTCACTCATGAAGGAACAAATGAAGTTAAAAGAGCTAGAAAGCATGTTCTCATCCAAGAGTATGAGATGTTTAGAATGCATAAAGGTGAAACAATAGCTGAAGTGCAGAAAAGGTTTACACACATCATCAATCACCTTATGATCCTAGACAATACATTTGACAAAGAAGAGCTAAACATCAAGATCTTGAAATGTCTTGATAGAGCATGGCAACCAAAGGTAACTGCTATTTCTGAATCTAAAGATCTAACATCCTTAAGTGTTGCTTCTTTGTTTGAAAAGCTTAGGGAACATGAGCTAGAGATGAATAGACTCAATGTTCAAGAGAGTGAAGATAAGCACACAAGGAGCATAGCCTTGAAAGCATCCAAACATAAGGGAAAGCAAGATTCAAGTGATGATTGTGATGAGGGAAATCTTAGTTTGCTGTCAAGAAAATTTAGCAAATTCCTAAAGAGAAGCCGCAACAAAGACAACAACAAGGATAGGTATGGAAACAAGAAATCCAATGAATTAAATTCAAATAACTATACTTGTTTTGGTTGTGGTGAGCAAGGTCACATAAAGGTAGACTGTCCCAACAAGAGCAAAGAGAAAAAGACAAGCTACAAGGAGAAGAAAGGCAAGACAAAAAGAGCCTACATAGCTTGGGATGAAAATGAGGTGTCATGATCAAGTTCTTCATCAAGTGAAGATGAAAAAGCCAACATACGTTTAGTAGCTGAGGATGATGATGATTCGTGCAGTTCAAGTGAGGTAAGTTCATGTGCTTCCTTAAATGAACAAAATTATAGTGAATTGCTTGAAGCTTTTCAAGAAACACATGATGAAGCTAATAGATTGGTTCTTTCAAACAATCGATTAAAAGATCTTAACAATGTGCTTGAGAAGAAAGTTAAATCACTTGAAGAGGATCTGAGAAAAGCAAAAATTGATTTTGAAAAATTGGAAAATCATTTCAAAAATGCCTCTTGCATGTGTGACACTCTCATTTGCACAAATTGTGAAAATCTTGAGAAAAAGGTTCATTATCTTGTTGAAACTGTGGACAAGCTTTCAAAAGGGAAATCAAACTTTGAGAATGTCTTGGCATCTCAAAACTGTGTTTTTGGAAAGGCTGGTTTAGGCTTCAATCCACAGAACAAGCAAGATAGATTTTCAAAAGTTTTTTCAAGAAAATCAGAAAAACAATCGATTGGATCATCGAAACAACCGATTGTTACATGCTTTTACTGCATGAAGAAAGGCCACTCTGTTAGATTCTGTAAAATCAGAAAGTATTGTGTTCCTAAAGGTCTTATGAAATGGATTCCTAAGGGATGTGATGTTACTAACAGCAAAGTGAAGTCAAATGGATCCAAATTTGTAAGGGGACCAAATCTTGCTACTTGAAATTGTTTATGCAGGAAAAATTAAGAGAAAAAGAAGAAAAGAGTCATTTGATCAAGCTGTTGCAGAAAAAGACAGTCATTGAAGCTGAATCAATGCTATGCAAAAGATCAAAACAGTGAAGAGAAGTTTCTTGATCAACAAGCATTTGGATCATTGAAGAAACAACACAAGGATAAGACTTTCCTTTAATTGTTCTTAATATTTGTTTCAAAGTTCTTTCTTGTGATTAATTCTCTTTTAATCAATATCTTCTGCTTTAATCTGCTTCTGTTAATGGCTAAAATCTTCAAAATCAAGTTTTTTTAACTGTTGCAGAAAAACAACCGATTGGTTCTTCGAAACAACCGATTGTTTTGGGTCTGATAGCATTGTGAAGAAATTGATTTAAATTATTTTTTCTCTTCTATCCGTTGCAGATCAATTTTAAAAAGGGAGAATCTTGGTCAAAAGATCTATATTGAAAGCTGAACGTGCTCATAAAGTAGTTAGTGCATTCATAAAGGAATATATTCCAAAATATTGGAAATTCAAGAGCCTTTATGACTAGTCAAAGGTCACATGTGAAGACCATGTGATTTTCAGTTTTTTTCTGACGTTTACTGTGCAGAACAGTTTTCTCTCCACTAGTGCAAAATGATGAAAGGAAGACTCCTTTCAAAGTGCGGTTTCGCGTTAAAACGCATTTGTTAAAAACGCGGTGGCATTTTTGAAATTAGTTTGTTTTACAAATGCGGTTATTGGTTAAAACCGCATTTGTAAATGAAAGCTTTTCATTTACAAATGCGGTTGTGTGTATAACCGCATTTGTAAATGAAAGCTTTTCATTTACAGATGCGGTTGTGTGTATAACCGCATTTGTAAATGAAAAGCTTTTCATTTACAAATGCGGTCATACACATAACCGCATCTGTAAATGAAAAGCTTTTCATTTACAAATGCGGTTATACACACAACCGCATCTGTAAATGAAAAACGCTAAGACCCTTGTCGTGTTCCATTTCTTCTTCTTGTCCTCTCCTTCTCCACCCTTTGCCCATCAGTGCTCTCTCCACACTTACCCTTTCCCTTCACCACCGCGTCTTACTTGAGCCATCTCTTCCGCGCCTCTCGCTCCATCTCCACCACCGTAAACCTCCGCCAAGTGTTCTGGCCGGAAACACCATGCGGCAACACCTTGGGGACTTGGTTGCACCCACAACTATAGAAGGTTAGTTTTTTTAGGGTTTACGGTTTTAAATTTTTTAATTAATTTTATAATAAATATTGATATTTGGATTTGGATGTATGTTTAAAACTTGATTGTAGTGTGTTTATGTGTTTAGTGTGTGTATGTTTAGGATTTAATGTGAAAAATTTGTAGGAAAACTTCAAACGACCATAACTTTTGATGGAGAAGTCGGATGGAGACGCATAAAAAATGAAAGTTGCTCGAAATGAGGTAACGAACGCCATGGCCAATTCCGCGAGGGGGATTGGCCTCTCCAAAATTTCAAAATTCCACCATTTACTATCACTTTTTTATTTTTTAGTATTATTTAGGTCTTTTTTAGGATATTTTGAGGTTTTAGTTCTTATATTTACACTTGTTAGAAATTTCTAAAATTTTGCATAACGTTTTCTAGTATAAATTAGAGATTTATCAACCTATTTTGAAATGTAGTTCTTCACGGATGAGGAACCCATGAGTTCGTAAGCCATGACATATGTGAGACAATCTTCGTCCGCATATTTCCTAAACTTTTATAACTATCTGAATCTGTTTATCTGTCTGGTTGTCTGGGTATAATGAAACTGCACAAATGCTCTAAAAAAAAACCTGATTTACAAATGCGGTTGTTTACCTTAACCGCATCTGTAAATCAAGGAATTGATTTACGGATGCGGTTGTTTACTACAACCGCATTTGTAAATGTGATTTTCAAATGCGGTTGTTTACTACAACCGCATTTGTAAATGTGATTTACAAATGCGGTTGTTTACTACAACCGCATTTGTAAATAGTATTTATAAATGCGGTTCTTTATAACCGCATTTGTAAATCTCTGATTTACAAATGCGTGTTGATCAAATGCGGTTGTATAGCCGCATTTATAAAATGAAAATAACCGCATTTGTTCTACGTTTCTGCACCAGTGCTCTCTGAAAATCAGGTACCCATTGAATGAAATTAAATTCAAATTGATTTTCTTATGGCTATAAAATCAGGTGCAGATTTCTTCTACAAGAACAACCAATTGCAACATCTCTTGCAATATCTCTTGCACCATCTCCTGAAAAAAAAATTTGGGAAGAGTGCTATCCTCTGTTTTCTCATCTCTGCTGTCATGGAATCAACCCCTCCCACCTCCAAAAAAACAAAACTAGGGCTGTAAGGTCTGGAGGAAGGTTAGAAGGCTGGTTTTCTGGAGATAAGGATCTCATTGAAAAATATAGATATGAGACAAGTCTCAAGAAGATAAACAACCCCAAGGTTGTAAGCTTTGATTGGCTGAAAAGTCAAAAGCTGGATAATGTGAGAAAGCTACTCAAGGAACAATTTCTCAGAAGATTTCTAGAGATGAAGGGAAACATCTATCCAGACTTGGTAAGGGTCTTCTACACCAACTTGAAGTTTGAGGGAAACAATCTAGTTTCTCATGTGAAAGGTGTGGACATGGAGATAACCCATGAAGTTTGGGCTGCTGTTGCTGGACTTAAGTTCTCTGGTCTATGAATCAGCAAAGGAAACCTTGGTGTGGTGGAGGATTTGAAAAAAATCCAGTTCTACAGAAATTGCTTGAAGAATAGTCAATCTTAAGTTAGCACATGCTCAGTTGGAGGTTTGAAGCTTAATGAGAGATTGCTTGCTCTCATTGTAACTTGGATTCTAACTCCAAGGGGGAGTAACCACTCTGTGTTAACTGAAGAAGATCTAGTTTACATCTTCTGCATCACCAAGAAAGTCAAGCTCAATTGGATTCATATAATCAAAGAACACATGCAAAAAGCCATGAGGTTGGGTGATTATCACTATCCCTATGCTGTTTTGATATCTAAATTTCTACTCTATTTTGAAGTTAATCTTGAAGATGAAACTTCTGAGCTGGTGAAGTCAACTCAAGAGTTGAACAATGGATCACTCAGCAAGATGGGCTTTACAAAAGTAGGTGGAAAATGGATAAGTAAGGATGATGATCATGGTGCCTCATCTAGTGGTGCTACTCAAGAAGAACCTGCTGATATGGATGTTCAACATGAAGATCCAACTGGAGTTTTTCAAGATGCAGGACCTAGTGCTGCTGATGAACATCAAGGAGAAAGAATACAAACCATGTCTCCTTTTGAAAGATTCATGGTGAATAGGTTGGATAGCTTTGCTGAAAATCAAAGGAACCTTCATGATCTCTGTGTTAGCAATTTCCAGAGGTTTGATACCAGGTTTGACAACATGGATGCAAGGTTTATGAGTCTGGATGAACAGATTGAAGCTGTCCAGAATCAAATCTTTGATCTTCAGTTTGGAGATAAAGAAGAATGAAAGACAAACAACCGATTGGACATCGAAATAATCGATTGTTTTTTGTAGCTGTTGGTTTCTGGTTTTAAATTTCTTTTCTTCTGCTATTGCTGTTTTAATTCTGATGTAATGTGAACTTTATCATGTTTTATCTCTTATCTTTGTCTATTTGTGAAGACAAATAGGGGGAGATATATGCTTGTTTCAAGTTTTAAGATTGTCTTTAGAGTTTAAGATTATCTTTAGTTGTTAAAAATATGTTGTCTCTGATATTAATTGTTTAAGCTTTAACTTGTTTATATGTATGCTAACAAAATATTAGAAGTTCAATGTTTGCTCAAAGTTCAATTGCAGGAACTGCTTCAGATTTAATCAGAACAACACAAGCATCAGGGATTTGTCTTCATCTAATAGGGGGAGATTGTTGAACCAAGTGATGTTCAATGTTTTGAAGAATCCAAATCCTTTGAAGGATGATGAAGCCTCTGCCTTGCTTGATGCTGCAGTGCTGGTTTAAAGTTTTGTTCTGGGGTAGTTTAATGTTGTAATCCACCCTTAGATTAAATCTCAAAGCAATTAGCATCTCAATCTTTAAACAAAGTAAAGTGTTTTTCAAACTAAGTTGAAACAACCGATTGTTCTGTCGAAACAACCGATTGTTTACACTTAGATGTTTTGAGAAAGTTTGAAAACTATCTTTGAATGAAGAAAACTGTTAAGTAACAAAACAACCGATTGATTCGAGGAAACAACCGATTGTTTGTTCTGGAACCTTAACAAAAAAACTATTTTCTTTGACTGAGCTTTAAATGATTTGAAACTGAATACGCTCCAGTCATTAAATGCTTTGACCAATCTTTTTGAAAGCAATTAAGGGTTTGTTAAGATTTGATAACAAACTATTTTATATAAATTCAGAAAAACTTCTTTTAAAAAAAAGAGAGATCTTTTGAAAAAGTTTTTCTAAGAGAGTTTTTCAAAGTGCTGAGATTGCTTAAGAGTTTTGTGATTGATCAAGGTGATGGAATAGCATTCTACTTGTATTGATTTCAGATCTTCATCTGTAACAAGTGTAATCTTTGTAAACTGCTGAAACAATTCTTCTGTGTATTGTTGCTGAGATTGGCTGTGTGTTCTTGAGGTGTTCAAGATCAGCAATCTTAGTGTTGGCCAAGGAGAGTGTGTGTCTTGAGGTTTTCAAGGTCATTCTCTTGGTTGTTGTGTAAGTGATCAAGGTGTGATTGCTTAGTGGATTTCCTTAGGGGTTCTGAGAAGACTGGATGTAGCTCTAGGTTGGAGTGAACCAGTATAAACAACTGTGTAAAATCTCTCTATCCCTTACTCTTTAAATTCAGTTTGTTTGTTGTTTGCTAGTATAAACAACTGATTGTTTCGAAGAAACAACCGATTGTTTTCCTGGCAGTGTAGTTTTGCTTACTGTTTTGGCTAACTGAATTACTTGATCAATTGGTTTCTGAAATAAATTCATTCTACCTTCAAAAAGTTTGCGAAAACCTCTTTAAACAATTCACCCCCCCTCTAGTTTAAAGCCATAATTCCTAACATATTAAACTGATGAAAGTGCATAACTACATTATTTGGTAACACATTTGTAATAGTTATCTAGTTGTCACAAAGGTTTTAGGCCATTGTAGCTGTCTTACAAGGAATAAAATTGATTTAAAGATTCTACATGGTTAACTATTACATATCACACATTGGTTACTACTTATCTACACTCCCCTTCTAAATATAATTTCTCTGGTTGTTATTCTATTAAGGCACACTCTCCATATTAAATCTTTTACATTTGGTATAACATTTGTCTTCCAAATTTATTTAAAAAATTGCTCTTCTTCCCCCCTTGCGTTTTGCATTTTCTTATAGTACTATATGCACTCTTTATAGTGTATTTTCCAATTTTTTTTCATTTTTTCATTCCCAACTATCTTTTCCATCTCACTTTGGAATGCAATTTTCTAGCTCATTGTTGAAGGATTTTACATAATTTATTTCTCAATCATACCATTCCCTTCTCCATTGAAATCTCCACTCCCAGCTATTATTATTCCAATTCTTCATTTAAGCTATTATTGTTATTTTAGTTATGGAAGTATTGTATATTTTGGGATTTCTTAGCTAGTTTATATTGTGGAGTAAAGTTATCATGCCAAAAACTAATTGTCTCCCCTTTTCCTATCTTCCACTTAATATTACAATTAAACCAATGTTTTTCTTGATATATTCCACATACGTTTTTCAATTCTTTCCACCTCACTAATTCATACTTTGAGACTTTGAACTTACTTAATTATCTTCAAATCCCATATTTGGATTCTAATATGATTATCCACAATCGATATATTTTATTTGCATACCTCCATTTCCACTTGGCTAATAATGCTTCATTGAACATTTCTAAGTCCTTTATATCTAGTCCACCTAGATTTTTTGGTTTTACAAATTTCAGACCACCTAACCCAAGGTATTTTATTTCCCTTTGATCCCCATCTCATTATGAACTTCATTGTGACCGACTTTGGGGCTTTGAAGAAGGATATGTAAAACAGGGGAAGTGAATTGAGCACTGATTTGATCAAGTAGACTCTACCAACAAAAGTTAGACTTTTACCCTTCCATTTTGTCAACATTTTCCTTATTTTTGTATCATAGTTATGCTTCCTAGGATTTTCCCCAATCAGTATTCCTAAATAGATGAAAGGAATGTTCATTATAGAGAAATTTAGGAAATCTACCTATCTACCTATCTATCTATCTATCTATCTATATAGGTCTCACTAACTTCAATCCCACCAAGTTTACTTTTATTAAAATTTACTCTAAGTTGATATATCACTTCAAAACATCTCAATATTGCTTTCAATGTTACCATATTTTGGATATTATCTTGGCACATAAAAATGGTATCATTAGAATGTTGTAACATGATTATTTCAACCTTTTTTTTCCCTATTTTTAGTCCTTGTAAATATTTTTGGCATGTTGCTTGTCTAACAATTTGCTAAACTATTACTATGAACAAGAATGGGACAAGTGGATCCCCGTGCCTAATTCCCTTTGTGGGACTAAACTCTTTTATTGGACTTCCATTAACCAAAACATAAACACTTGTAGAGGTTAAGCAATTCCCATTTATTCATTGTTTATAGAAACCTAACCTTTTTAGCATGTACTATAGGAATTCCCATCTTACTGAATGATAAAGGTCAAATTGTTGTAAAATTCATAGCAAATTAGGCATGCATAATAAGTAGAATACATAGAAAAATAATCTGAAGAGCAGGCAATTCCCCTTAAAGCAAAGCTTGACTCAAAAGAAGAAGACAAGAAGAAGAATATGAAGAATCTTGCAAAGAAATAAGAAAAAACAAAAAACAACTAAAAGGATCAGAAATGACCAATCCACCCAACGCATGGAAAAGGGCTGAACAAATTGACTTCAGAGAACAAGTATCGAAAAATCTCCAAAATGTTGAGCGCCCAAAGTATGCGTTGGGTGGATTGAGGCCAGAGAAGGAACTAAATTTATAGAGTTCTTGATTGATGATTGGTATTGTCATTTTATTCTCAAAGCTTGAATTAATCATGATTTTGATCCTTAAATCTGATTGGAAAATATTTGTAAGAATCTAACCTAAATGATAATGCTTAACATATTTGAATGCTAGGAATAGATTTGATATGTTAATTGATTTATAACATCTATTTGTAATGATAAGAAGTTTTTATAAATATGCTCAGAATTGATATTTAGGAGACTCCTTTAATAATTTTATATGAAAGGAATAGTCATGAATGGTTTTTATATGTGCATCAATATCAATTAAGATTGAATATTATAATCTTTTGTAAAAATACAAATGAGTGAGAAGGATGAACCCCAATCCCAATTTTTCCAATTAAGTCAAAGAAATATTTTACTTTGCATTATTTACATTCTTGCAAATTCAAACAAAAAAATTTCAACAAACCTTTACATATTGTTTTCTAGTTAGTGAATATTATACTTGAGAATTAAATTGTTCCTTGTGGGTTCGATATCTGTCCTTAGGGAAAAATTTATTATTTCTGACATGATATACTTGTCGTAAAATAGTTGTCAAGTTTTTTGTGCCATTGTAGGGGAACAATTTTAATTTTTTAGTACAAATTCCTAAATATTGTGACTATTTTAATTGTTTTTTGTTTATTATTTTTAATTTTTATTTTGTTTTATTTTTCATATTTGTTTTCAATTTTAATTTTTACTGTTTATTTTTTTACTACTAGTTACTCCTTGTGCTAGTCCTTGAGTGAGTTGTCTTATATAATATTAAGAGGTCAAGTTCCCAAAGATCAATTACTATTTGAATCATAGATTAAAAAGGCAGCTAGAAGAAATAGGGAGACAAAGAGAAAAGAAAAACAAGGAGAAATTAGAGAAGAATCCTTAACCACTTCTCCCCTTACCATTGATATTTTTCAGGAAAAAGGCAACATGGCTAAAGAGCAAATGCCACAGCCTAAAAGACACTTGGAGATTATGCTATTCAGCAGGGGCCAAGGCATTTTTCTAGTATTGCAATACCTGCTACCACCTAGGCCTTGAAGATGAAGTCTGCATTTCTCAGCCTGATCAGTACCCATGAATTTACAGCAATGGACCATGAGGATCCATATACACATTGATATACATTTTATGAATTGGTGGGAACAATGGGCATTAAATCAGGTGATATTGAAACTGTTTATCTACGTTTGTTTCCTTTTTCATTGGTAGGAAAAGTTAAGGAATGGCTTAAATCACATTTAAATCAGAGTCTTACTAGTTGGAAGGATGTAGAGGAAAAATTTTACAAAGATTTTTTCTATTATCTCACTACACCAAAGCAAAGTCTGATATTTCTATGTTCAAACAAGGATCAGAAGAAACCTTCTGTGAGAAATGGGAGAGATGCAAAGTCATGCTGAGAAAATGGCCAAATCATGAGTTTGAAGACATTGCTCAATTGAGTATCTTTTGTAATGGTCTCAGGTCTGATACCGAGATGCTTCTAGACGTTGTAGCTGGTGGTACATATTGAGGCATTAGCATCAACAAATTATCAAGCCTAAAATGATAGACATATTAAGCCAAAGAAGGGGATGATGGATCATAATACTTTAAATGCACTTGGCTCAAAACAAGATTATGAGACAATAGATAAAAGCATTGACGAAGCAGATATCTAATCTACAACAACAACTACAAGTTGTGCATTCTTATCAGAGTCAGATTCAATCAATGAAGTGAGATTTTTGTGGAGGTGACCATCTAAATGGTCATTGTTCTTTTCAAAATAATTCATTTGAAGAAGAGGTTGATTATATGGGAAATCAAGGAAGGCAAGGTGGGTTCTCTAATAATAATAATTATCCTCAAAGTTGGAGAAGCAATCAAAATCAAGGTTTTGGGTGGAAACAAAATACTAGTCCATCCAGTAAGCAAGGCTTCTTTCAACAACAAAAACCACTACATCCTTCATCTCAGGAGAGAACAAGAAAATTGGAGGATACCTTGGAGACATTTATGCAAGCATCATTGTCCAACCAAATGGGATAGGTTTCACAAAAGTTGGAGGACTCATAGAATGGTCAATCTATAGCCAACAGACAAGCAAAATCCAAGGAGCAATGTAATTCAATAATTATTAGAAATGGAATAGTTATAGGAGAGGGGATTAGCGACAATTTGATTGTTGGTGAGGAGAAAAAAATTGAGGAAAGAAAAACTGAGTGTGAAGGGGAAAAAGAAGAGGAGAAAGAAAAAGAGAGTGTAGGGGAAGAAAAGAAAGAAGAGAAAAAAAGTGAGAATATAAAGAAGAGTGTTCCACTCCTAGATTTACCATACCCACAGGCTCCCTCAAGGAAAAATATAGAACAATAGTTTATCAGATTTTGTGAAATTCTTAAGTAGCTAGAGATAAATATTCCTTTTACTAAAGCTTTGGAATAGATGTTCACTTATGCTTGATTTATGAAGGATCTGTTGATAAAGAAAAGAAGATTAAAGGAGTAAGAGACTATGGAATTAGAAGCAGGTTGCAGTGCTATCATTCAAAAATCTTTGCCAAAGAAATCTAGAGATCTAGGGAGTTTTACTTTTCTAGTCACTGATCCGGTCGGTCATCGGCAGTCGATGACATCAGCAGCAGTTGACCACGTGGACCGTTCACAGGGTGACACATGGTAGAGGATAGCAGGTGAATCAGGGAGGCGATCACTCAGAATGGTGATCGATGGTCGGTTGCTAAGGGACCATCACCCGCAGATCAGCGTCAGATGAGCGCCTGGAGGCAGAGCGCGACGAGCGCCTGGAAGCAGAGCGCGAGAAGTAAAGAAGCACTGATCAGTCATCAGGTGTTTCCTATTAACACACAGTTAAGCTGGGACCCAGGCTCCCAGCGAGAGCGTTACGCAAGAAGTACAGGTCAGGTAATCGCCTATCGCCTTGAGGATGAGTAATCGCTTATCGCCGGTATGGATCAGTAATCGCCTGTCGCCATGTGTGAGGATGAATAATCGCCTATCGTCGTGTGTGAAGATCAGTAATCGCCTAGATTGCACATGGTCACCGTGTGTGAAGGTTAGGAGATCAGGTGGTCAGCAAGTCGCCGAAAGAGCACATCGACGGGTATTTGAGAAGACTTGGCAAGCACTTGTTGTATGGTCTAAATACAGAGGATAAGTGGTATGTTTGCCACCATGTGTAGTGTGAGCTGTGATACCCAGTGTTAACCAGCTCGCCATGTTAAGGTTGCGCCCAGGGTAGCCTGTGCACTAAGCTACTCCCTGTGTGGATAACTTAGTCGCAGGAGCAAAGTGAAGGTAACATTTCAGCTGCAGGTACTCCAGATGGTGACACGTGTATGACCAGATGTTATCCATGTGTCAAGAGGAATAACCGTCAGGAGAGAGAAAGACTCAGGTATATATACGAAATTCTTAACAGAGTAGAGGGGGGATTCATTTTCGGTTGTGATTCACTTGTACACGGTTCTAAGTTTTCTTTGAAGTTCTTTGTTGATTCACTCACTGACTTGAGCGTCGGAGCGTGACCGGCCACAGAGGCGCCATATTGTTCTTTCAGGTGTCTTAGAGGAGCTGAAGGTGGAGGTCATTGGTGCGTTTGGCGTGAAGCTGGTAAGGACGAGGTTCGAGAAGGAGAAGCTCTAGCGCTTTGGTCAGGATGTTGGATCATCTGGCGCCCACCGTGGGGCCGTGTAAACTGTGATTCCCATCCATAGTTGAGTTTGTGAGGTTTTCGGTGGTTTCTGTTCGATTGCTTGCTGCCGCAATCGTATTTCGGAGGTTTTGACCGTTTGAATCGAAGTTCAATCGGTGAGGTGTGGTTTCCTGGAGGTTTCTACCGATTGATTCTTGGATCAATCATTGTGTAAAGGAAGTTGAAAGGTTTCTTGAGTGTTGTTGCAAGATAGGTTTTGCATGTTGAAAGGCAGCTGTGTGAGATTAGCAGAAGTTTCATGAGGAAAATGAGGACAACCAGATCTCGTTCAGTTGCGCCACAATCTGGAGAGGATAACGTGAGATGTCGCAAATGCTGGAGATGATGCGTGCTTTGCAAGAAGATGTGGCAGCATCGCGCGCCGAGCAGACGAAGATGCACGGCGACCTGGTCGCTTCCCAGGCCAGGAACGAAGAGCTGAGCAAGGTTAATGAGGAGTTACTAGGCTCTTCGCGAGCAGAGGGAGAGTGCCGCGACTGGTGGAGGCGCGCCAACGTCTCCGCCACGAGTTTTTCTAATGCCATTTTCGTAGGCGATCATGGATGCTACGATTCCTACGAACATCGCGGCGGTGAAGGCCTCCTTCACTGGAGTGGAGGATCCAGAGGCTCACCTTACTGCGTTTCATACGCATATGATGTTGTCGGGAGGATTGGATGCAGTCTATTGCAAGATGTTCATGAGCACTCTCCACAATACAACATTGGATTGGTTTGTGAGCCTACCTACTGGACACATTTCCAGTTTCCAGCAGTTTTCCAAGTTGTTCATTGATCAGTACATCGTGAATAAGGCGCCGCCTATGGTGTCGTACGACCTGTTCGACGTAAGGCAATTCCAGGGGGAATCTTTGAAGGACTATCTGAATAGGTTTGGAGCTCAGATGGTCCGACTACCAGGTAGAGATGAAGAGATGTTTGTGCACGCCTTCAAGAAGGGCGTGCTACCTGGACCCTTCAGTGAATCGTTAATCAGGAGCCACCCTGCAACGTTTGCAGAGATTCGGCGACGTGCTGTTGCTCACATCGCCGCCAAGAATGAAGTGATAGAGAAGAGAGGGAATATGGCTCCTACGAAACCACGCACCCAAGCCAAGACTCAGCCTCAGAGGGTGTTAAAGACGGCGATGGTGAAAAAGGATCAAAGGACATACCATCCTTATGATTCGAAGAAAAAAAAAGGTGATGGCAGTGGTAGAGGAAGATGGCCAGGTCGCCTGAGGGAGTTCAAGCGCCCTCCGAGGCATGAGTTCGTGATGGGATTGGTGGACCTGATCGCCATTCCCAGTATAGCTGCCAAGCTGAAGGTGCCTGAAAAAATGTCAGATGAGGTGTTGGGGCCAAAGCCAGACGCGTGGTGTGAATTCCACAAAGGTTTTGGCCACACCCTTGACTCCTGCCTGTCGCTGGGATACCAACTCGACGAGTTGGTTAGAAGTGGATTTCTGAAGGACTATTTGCTGGAGAAGAAGGCAGCAAATGCGTCGAGCTCCCAACCGGCGAGCAGAGAGGGCCAACAGCATGAAGTGCCCATCCACGGGGAAATCCACACTATAGCTGGGGCTTTCTCAGGAGGTGGGTGCACCGAGTCACAGCCAGTGGAAGAGTTCTTTTACCTCATTTGAGGTAGTCCACGTACCAAGGGAGCAAAATGCCCGAGCTGACTTGCTGGCCAAGCTAGCCAGTTCGGGCAAGGGGGGTGGACAGAGGACAGTTATTCAAGAAACATTGAAGACACCTAGGGCGTTTGTGGCGAATCACCAGGTGCTTCAAGTGAGCAAGTCGACAGAGGGAACGACGATGAGTCACAAGTCTTTGTCACAGGAGATCTTGAGAATGCCAAGGATGAGGGCATCCCCTGTGGATGAAGTGAATTTTATTCCAGTTAAAGCTTCATAAGTAGAACAAACTCAGGGGAATCATAAACAGTTTTGTAAAAACAGTTACATGGGGGCACTCTTTTTTCCCTAAGGAAGGTTTTTAACGAGGCCACCCAAGGAATAAGATATTCAAATTTTAAATTTTGAAGTATACTAAAGTTTGTGTGCATATCGTTTTAAAGAAGATTTTGGAAAAACCTTATCACGTAAAGTGATTCGAGGTAGAAATAAACCGATTGTGCACGTTTTAAGTGAAAAGTTTTAAAGTCCTCATCGCCCTTAGGCGATCAGGGGCACAAGTGAAAAGTTTTAAAGTCCTCATCGCCCTTAGGCGATTAGGGGCACAAGTGAAAAGTTTTAAAGTCCTCATCGCCCTTAGGCGATCAGGGGCACAAGTGAAAAGTTTTAAAGTCCTCATCACCCTTAGGCGATCAGGAGCACAAGTGAAAAGTTTTTAAAGTCCTCGTCGTCCTTTGGCAATCGGAGACATCCAGCGAAGTTCAAAGTCCTCGATGTCCTCGCGCATCTTGAGGCAACAGAGGAAGACCTCCTTGCCTTTGAGCAAGTGCAGGCGAGAAAGAGGAAGACCTCCTTGCCTTTGAGCAAGTGTAGGCACCAGAGGAAGTCCTCCTTGCCTTTGAGCAAGTGTAGGCAACAGAGGAAGACCTCCTTGCCTTTGAGGAAGTACAGGCGAGAAAGAGGAAGACCTCCTTGCCTTTGAGCAAGTGCAGGCGAGAAAGAGGAAGTCCTCCTTGCCTTTGAGCAAGTGTAGGCAACAGAGGAAGTCCTCCTTGCCTTTGAGCAAGTGTAGGCATCAGAGGAAGTCCTCCTTGCCTTTGAGCAAGTGTAGGCACCAGAGGAAGACCTCCTTGCCTTTGAGCAAGTGCAGGCGAGAAAGAAGAAGTCCTCCTTGCCTTTGAGCAAGTGTAGGCACCAGAGGAAGACCTCCTTGCCTTTGAGCAAGTGCAGGCGAGAAAGAAGAAGTCCTCCTTGCCTTTGAGTAAGTGTAGGCAACAGAGGAAGACCTCCTTGCCTTTGAGCAAGTGTAGGCGAGAAAGAAGAAGACCTCCTTGCCTTTGAGCAAGTGCAGGCGAGAAAGGAGAAGTCCTCCTTGCCTTCGAGCAAGTGTAGGCAACAGAGGAAGACCTCCTTGCCTTTGAGCATGTGCAAGCGAGAAAGAGGAAGTCCTCCTTGCCTTTGAGCAAGTGTAGGCACTAGAGGAAGACCTCCTTGCCTTTGAGCAAGTGCAGGCGAGAAAGAGGAAGTTCTCCTTGCCTTTGAGCAAGTGTAGGCACCAGAGGAAGACCTCCTTGCCTTTGAGCAAGTGCAGGCGAGAAAGAGGAAGTCCTCCTTGCCCTTGAGCAAGTGTAGGCAACAGAGGAAGACCTCCTTGCCTTTGAGCAAGTGTAGGCACCAGAGGAAGTCCTCCTTGCCTTTGAGCAAGTGTAGGCAACAGAGGAAGACCTCCTTGCCTTTGAGCAAGTGTAGGCGAGAAAGAAGAAGACCTCCTTGCCTTTGAGCAAGTGCAGGCGAGAAAGGAGAAGTCCTCCTTGCCTTCGAGCAGGTGCAGGCAAGAAGGGTTCATATATAAGAACGACAGGTGAAAAAGCGAATAGAAGGTTGCAAAAGGTGATCCCACAAAGGACGCCTTATTTGGGTAAAGAAGGCAACATCGCTCAAAATTAATTCGGCGAGTACCAGGTCAGAGGAATTTCTGGCGATGATGCAGAACACTTGGCATATCAGTTAAACGCACAAAGAGACAAGGCTAAGTGAAGAGAACAGAAGATGACCTTTACAAACAACCCACACAAGGTGAAAGTTGAGCTGTAAAGGAGAAAGAGTAATTTGAGTTGTAAAGACAAGATTTATAATTCATTCATTACATGACCTCGGTCGTCGGCAAAAAGGTGAGAGCCCGTCAGCCCGGTAGGTCCAATAGCGATCAGGCGAGTTGTAAGGCTCTTTGTTGAGACAAGTCATAACTCGGGCTTGGGGGGCTTGTGTAGTGGCCAGACCTCGGTCGTCGAGAACAGATAGTAAAAGGTGAACCATGTCAGCTGGGTCCCACAGCATGGGCCAAAGCCACGTGGAGTGGACCTCGCAGGTAGCTTGGATTAGCGGGTGATCGGTCATCAGTGTGTCCCCTCAGAGGGAGGTGATCAGTCATCAGTGTGTACTGACCAAGTAGTCGGGTGTGATGACGTAATTGTGAGGTAATCCTGTGGGCATGCTGGAGGAGAACACGTGGATCAAGAAATTGCAAAGAAAGAAAAAGGAAGAGATGAGGGAAGGTGACTCAAAGGAAAGGTTCGAAGAAAAAGGAAGAATGAACAAATGAGGGGTTTATAAGAACAGTGGTCGTCAGAAAAACCCTAAGTTACGAGAAGGATCAGAAAGCATCCCACAGCGTATGCGCCAAAAAAGCGTCACGAAGGTTGGAGATTGAAGAATTCGAAGGGTCTCACAGAGAAATGCTTTGAATGTTTGAAGGCGAAGAAGAAGGAATGAAACAGTGTTAGTACCAGAGTGTGCGCTCCTGTAGACCGCTAGGAGACGATTTCTTAGTCTCTTCGCTGAGAACAAGTTCACAGCTCGAGACTGGGGGGCTTGTGATCCGGTCGGTCATCGGTAGTCGATGACATCAGCAGCAGTTGACCACGTGGACCGTTCACAGGGTGACACGTGGTAGAGGATAGCAGGTGAATCAGGGAGGCGATCACTCAGAATGGTGATCGGTGGTCGGTTGCTAAGGGACCATCACCCGCAGATCAGCGTCAGATGAGCGCCTGGAGGCAGACCGCGACGAGCGTCTGGAAGCAGAGCGCGAGAAGTAAAGAAGCACTGATCAGTCATCAGGTGTTTCCTGTTAACACACAGTTAAGCTGGGACCCAGGCTCCCAGCGAGAGCGTTACGCAAGAAGTACACGTCAAGTAATCGCCTATCGCCTTGAGGATGAGTAATTGCCTATCGCCTTGAGGATGAGTAATCGCCTATCGCCTTAAGGATGAGTAATCGCCTATCGCCTTGAGGATGAGTAATCGCTTATCGCCGGTATGGATCAGTAATCGCCTGTCGCCATGTGTGAGGATGAATAATCGCCTATCGCTATGTGTGAAGATCAGTAATCGCCTAGATTGCACATGATCGCCGTGTGTGAAGGTTAGGAGATCAGGTGGTCAGCAAGTCGCCGAAAGAGCACATCGCCGGGTATTTGAGAAGACTTGGCAAGCACTTGTTGTATGGTCTAAATACAGAGGATAAGTGGCATGTCTGCCACCATGTGTAGTGTGAGCTGTGATACCCAGTGTTAACCAGCTCGCCATGTTAAGGTTGCGCCCAGGGTAGCCTGTGCACTAAGCTACTCCCTGTGTGGATAACTTAGTCGCAGGAGCAAAGTGAAGGTAACATTTTAGCTGCAGGTACTTCAGATGGTGACACGTGTATGACCAGATGTTATCCATGTGTCAAGAGGAATAACCGTCAGGAGAGAGAAAGACTCAGGTATATATACGAAATTCTTAACAGAATAGAGGGGGATTCATTTTCGGTTGTGATTCACTTGTACACGGTTCTAAGTTTTCTTTGAAGTTCTTTGTTGATTCACTCACTGACTTGAGCGTCGGAGCGTGACCGACCGCAGAGGCGCAATATTGTTCTTTCAGGTGTTTTGGAGGAGCTGAAGGTGGAGGTCATTGGTGCGTTTGGCGTGAAGCTGGTAAGGACGAGGTTCGAGAAGGAGAAGCTCTAACGCTTTGGTCAGGATGCTGGATCAGTCATAATAGGAAATTTTACAGTGGGAAAAGCATTATTTGATCTTGGAGCAAGTATTAATCTCATGCCTCTATCTACGTTGAAGAAAATTGGACATGTTGAAATACTACATACAAGGATGACATTGCAGTTAGCTGACAAATCAATAAAGTATCCATATGGCATAGTTGAAAATCTTTTGGTGTAGACAAATTTTATTTTCTAGTTGACTTTCTAATCATGGACATAGAGGAAGATGTTGAAGTGCCTATAATTCTTGGATGCCCATTCATGAAAAATGGGAAAATTATGATTGATATGGATGAAGGAAAGTTGGATGTCTGAGTATAAGATGAAGAAGCCAGCTTTGATGTCTTTGAAGCTATAAAACATCTAATTTACTAGAGAAATTGTTTTAGAATGGTGTACTTGATGAATTGTATTTGGAAAATTAGAGGCAGATATTTGAAGAGGACCCATTGATAAAAGTAGTCCTCAATAAAAAATGAAGATCTAGAGATATGGGAAGAAAAAGAAGTCAAGAATTGCTTACAAGATCTAGAGAAGAAAAAAAAATGTATTAGAAGGTTTTTGAAGAATCAAAGTCGAATAAAGCTAGTCCTCCTCGAAAAACAAAATTGAAACAATTACCATCTCATTTGAAGTATGTTTTTCTTGTAGAGAATGGGGACAAACCAATTATCATAAAAGCTACAGGATGGACTTTTACTGACTTAATAGAAGTGTTGAAAGTGAATAAAGAAGCTATAGGATGGACTTTTACTGACTTAAAAGGTATAAGTCCATCATATTGTATGCATCAAATTCATATGGAGCAATATTTTAAACCTGTAGCTCAACCTCCAAGGCAGATGAATCCGACTATGAAGGAAGTTGTTAGAAAGGAGGTGCAAAAGCTTTTGGAGACTAGGAAGATTTATCCCATTTTAGATAGTGCTTGGGTTAGTCTTGTACAGGTGGTGCCTAAGAAAGGAGGTATGATAGTAATTCATAATGAAAAAAATGAGTTAATTTCTACAAAAACTGTTACAAGATGGAGCATGTGTATTGATTATAGAAAACTGAACCAAGATATGCAGAAGGGTCATTATCCATTACCTTTTATAGATCAAATGTTGAAAAGATTGGCAGGTAAAGCATACTATTGTTTTTTGGATGGTTATTCAGGTTATAATCAAATTGTGGTGAATCTAGAAGATCAAAGAGAAGACAACATTTACTTGCCCATTTGGAGTGTTTGCTTATCGAAAAATGCAATTTGGGTTATGTAATGCTCCAACAACTTTCCAAAGGTGTATGTTTTCTATTTTTGGAGATATGATCGAGAAATGCATTGAAGTATTCATGGATGACTTTTTCGTTTTTGGGTCTTCTTTTGACTCTTGCCTAGCAAATCATTGTACTAAAAAGATGTGTGGAGACAAATCTTTTGTTGAATTGGGAGAAATGTCATTTTATGGTCACAAAAGGAATAGTCTTAGGCCATAAAATTTCTCACAAAGGGATTGAGGTAGATAAAGCAAAAGTTGAAGTCATTGAGAAACTACCTCCACCAATCAATAATAAAGGAATAAGAAGTTTCTTAAGGCATGTTGAATTTTACACTAGATTTATTAAGTACTTCTCCAAGATTTCAAAGCCTCTGTGCAACCTCCTCAATAAGGATACTTCTTTTAAATTTGATGATGATTGTTTAATTGCTTTTAAAATTTTGAAAGAAAAACTCATCACTGCATCTATCATAACTGCTCCTAATTGGAAACTTAATTTTGAAATAATGTGTGATGCTAGTGATTATGCAATAGGAACAGCGTTAGGAAAAAGGAAAGAAAGAATTTTTCAAGTCATACATTATGCAAGCAAGGTTTTAAATGAAACTCAAAGTAATTACACTACAATAGAAAAAGAATTACTTGATATAGTGCATGCACTTGAAAAATTTCGATCTTATTTTATAAGTTCCAAAGTTATTGTTTTTACTGATCATGCTGCCATTAAATATCTATTGACTAAATAAGATTCTAAACCAAGACTTATACAATGGATACTTTTTTTACAGGAATTTGATTTAGAAATCAAAGATAAGAAGGGATGTGGGAACAGTGTAGTTGACATTTATCAAGATTAGCAAATGATAAGGTAACAACATTGGAACCTGAAGTTCTTGCTGAATTTCTAGATGAGAAGCTATTACTAATTGAGGAGAGGCCATGTTTTTGCAGATGTGGTTAATTTTAAAGCTTCTGGAGCAATTTCGAAAAATTTTGATTGGCACCAAAGAAGAAATTTTTTTAAAGATGCTAATCATTATGTATGGGATGGTCCTCATTTTTTAAAGATTGGTGCAGATAATTTCCGGTGAAGATGCGTTCCAATAGATGAAGCCAAGAAAATTATATGGAAGTGCCATAATTCACCTTATGAAGGACATTTTAATGGGGAAAAGAGAGTTGTGAAAATTCTTCAATCAAGTTTCTTTTGGCCTTCATTATTTAAAGACAAACATGCTTTAGTACAGAGATGTGACAATGCAAAATAACAAAAAGGCATTTCTAGAAGACATGAGATGCCATTACAAAACATTCAAGAAATTAGAGTTTTTGATTGTTGGGGCATTGATTTCATAAGATCGCTGCCTTCTTCTTTTCCAAAAAGAATATATTGTTGGCAGTTGAGTGTGTCTCTAGAAGGGTTGAAGCAATTCCATCACAGAATGCAGATGCTATGATAGTCATTAAATTCCTTAAAATGAATAATTTTTTGCAAGTTTGGTACTCGTAAAGTATTGATCAGTGATGGTGGTTCTCATTTTTGTAATACCCAGCTGAAGAAAGTTTTAGAACATTATGGGGTTAGTCATAAAGTAGCTTCAGCCTATCATCCACAAACAAATGGGCAAGCAAAAGTTTCTAATAGAGAAATAAAGAAAATTTTAGAGAAAACAGTTGCCTCATCTAGAAAAGATTGGTCAATCAAGCTTGATGAATCGTTGTGGGCTTATAGGATTGCATATAAAACCCCTACTGCTCTTTCTCCATTTCAGTTGATCTATGGGAAAGTATGTCATATTGGGCATTGAAGATGTTAAATTTAGATGCTAAAGCTATTAGGGAAAAGAGAAAACTCTAAATTCAGGAATTGGAGAAAATGAGATTAAATGCATATAGTTCCTCAAAGCTCTATAAGGAACGCACAAAGAAATATCATGACAAGAAGATTTTGGAAATAAATTTTCGTATTGGCCAATTTGTGTTGTTATTTAATTCTGAGTGAGACTTTTTCCTAGAAAGTTAAAATCTAAGTGGTCAGTCCCTTATATTATGAAGGAAGTTAAGCCTTATGGAGTAATAGAGTTAGAAGACTCAATATCACATAGAAGTTGGGTAGTAAATGCTCAAAGGTTGAAGCCATATTTTGGGTAATGAGAAGGAAGAACTCACTACTGTGATTCTTTTAAATAACCCTTAGAGAAACAGGCATCAATATATATGACGTTAAACAAGCGCTTTCTGGGAGGCAATACAGTATAAATTTTCATTCATTTAGTGTTAATTTGTTTATTTTAATTTTTTTTTCGAGAATAGTTAATAAAATCCATGATTTTGCATAAATGTATAGATTTTTAGTGCAAGGAAACTCGCCTGGGCAAGTTATAGCTCGCCTAGGTGAGTTAAGTAATTGAGTAATCTCGCCCAAGGGACACAAATCTTGCTTAGACAAGATTCCACTTATACAATCTTGCTTGGGCGAGATACAGCTCGCCTGAGCGAGTTGAGCGGTCCTAAATTACGTAATTAAAGGCAACCCGACCCCTGTATGCCTTCAAATCAGTTTGGAGCTAATGTAGCATGGCCAAAGGACAAGTACTATTATTCCGAGAGGCCAGATCCAGCAGATGAAACAGGACCATCTACAACTATAGATGATGAATTTAATAGAGTTGTTAAGAAGATAAGATTAAGCATTAAAGCGAAACAAAAACATGGTTTTATCTTTCTAGTTATTTCTTTTCAGTTGTTTAAATTGTTTATGTTTTTTTTAGTTGTTTATTTTGTTTGCTTTTTTTTTTAGTTGTTTAATTTGCTTTTATTTTTATTGTTGAGTTATTTTCAATTTTATTTAATTGTTGAGTTGTTTTCTAGTTTTATTTTTTCTTAAATAATAAGAACTGCAATATTAAATTTGAATTGTAGAAAAAAGTATTATTCAAACTTTGTGTTTAAATATTAGAACAGTTAAATGAATTAGACACATTTGGAAAAGAAAATGTGTGATTGAATCCATATTCAAATGTGGTTGAAATTGTGATACATGAAAATTTAACAAGATGATTAATTAGAACAGAGAATGACAAACAATAAGGAATGAGACTAATTAAACTAAGTGAGTGTGTGAACCTTAAATAGTTTTAAGAGTTTTAAAGATGAATTGATAGTTGTGGTTGCTTAATTTTTATTTTATGTTACATCATAAAATAGCATGAAAATGATTAAGGCATTTGTGTTAATTAGGAATCCAGGGCAAAATAGCCAACCTTTATGTAAGTTGAATTCATTTGTTTGATTACCCTTTTGAGCCAAGAAATTTTTCACCCTCAACCTTGAATGATATATTTTCCTACCCATAGACATGTTTAAGGAAGGAGAACATAGTTGCAATATATATAAAAGGGAATGGTTATTTCTAGTTATTTTAAAGTTTAAATAATTCAATTGGTTGGAATCACGTTGAAATCACGAATAAGTAAAAAGAAAACGAGGAAAAGTGTTGAAGCCAAAGAAAATGGTGATTAGATAACACATATGTACTATAATTGGATTGTAGGTTATGTTCTTCTTCTTTAAAATGTGTATTTTGATATCTAAAAAACCAATACTTTTTGGAAGTCCAACCTCATTATAACCCTATAAAAGACCTTAAGATTCATGTTTGTAATATGATTGTGATATGAAGATGAAATGAAAAACAATTGTGATTTGTTAGGATTTAGTGAAAATAGAGATAAACACTTACATGTGAGAGTATGAGAAGAAATTCCTTAATGAATTGTCATTTTATTGTTTTAGTTTGATCCTGGAAGTTGATTGTATCTATATTTTGCTATATTTGAAGTTGGAAGCACCATAAGTTTCTAATTTAATTTGTTTCTTAGTGAATAAAGTTGTTTTGATATTTGCATTAAAAAATGATTTATTTACATTCATTTACTTTGCTTGAGGACAAGCAAGATTCTAGGTTAGGGGGAGTTGATAAGTGTCACATTTCAGTAATATTTCATATTAAAAGAAAGAAACTTATGGATGTTTATTGATAAAATAGCTATAATGCAACCCCTAATTGATGAATTTAAGCCTTTTTAAATATTTTATGATTATAATATGAATAAGAATGATTGATTCCCAAATTTGTGTTAATTTCAGGATTCTAGGGTAAATTGGAGATGAAAGAGCTAAAAGAGAATAAATAAGATAAAAAGGAAAAGTTGGAACACTTAATTTTGGACATGGCTTTGATGTCTCCAAATCTATGTGGATTGCTTGAAGACTTTGATGTTGCTTGTGTATGGGGGTTCTGGATAGTTTGAATTTGTTAATCCACTCTTAATTATGATCCAAAGTGGTTTGAATCAAGTTCTTTTGAAAAAGAGTGTTTTCTAAAGAAGTGGAAAATCAACATGTTGTTTTATTGTTTCAACCGGTTGTTTTACACTTAGTGATTTTGAAAAGAATTTGAAAAAGATTGAAATTGGTTGACCTTGCTCTCAAGCCAATTCGACTGATTGTTTCGTGTTTTCAATCGGTTGGTTTTTAAAAATCCTTAACAGAATTTGTTAAGTTTGTTAAAGTTGTTTTAACATATTTGAAACTTATTTGGTTCTTGCATTAAATGTTTTTAACAACTAATTAGAGTATATATAATCTGTTTTACGCTCCTGGTTGTTAGTGATTCATGAGAACACTTTCAAATCAAGTTTTTCCAAGATTGCTTCACGCTTTGGATTCTTTCAAAGAGTGGAATAGGATTGCTTTGTAATTTTGCTCTTCAATCTATGATTGTATTACATGTGATCATTCCTTTTCTCTCTTGACAATTGTATTTCTGTAAGAACAGGTGTTGTACAGATCCAAAAGGTGTTTTGATTTGTGGTGTGTTGTTTGCCAAAGGAGGTGTGTGTTCTTGAAGGATTCAAGATCACCTCTTTGGTATGGGTGGTTTGTAATCAAGGTTTTTGATTGCTTAGTGGAATACTTAGTGATTTTTTGGGACTGTATCTAGCTCTTAGAGAAGAGTGAACCGGTATAAATTTGCTGTGTGATCTTTCTATCCTTTATCTCTTTTGAATCTGTTTTTAGCTTTGTTTTTATAAATTGCTGATAAAAACAACCAGTTGATTTGCGTAAACAACCGGTTGATTTTATGGAAACATATTAAAATAGATTGGTTTCTTGGCTGAACTGGTTTCTTGTTCTTTGATTCTTCATTGGCTTTCACTCCACCTTCAATATTTGTGAAAATCTTTTAAAAAATATCCACCCCTCATCTTGTTTAAGGACTACAGTTCTAACAATTGGCATCAAGAGCTAGGTTCTTGAAAATCATTCAAGTTTGATCCTAAAAATCTTTTTTCATGGCTGATAAACTACCTTTTGGGGAGGGTGCATCCATTAATAGACCATCTCTGTTTTGTGGTGTTAATTACTAGTTTTGGAAGGTAAGGATGAAGATCTTTGTAGAATCAATTGATAAAGGAATTTGGATGCAATCCAAAATGGTCCTTTTGTTCCTATGCTTGAAATTGATAAAGTGATTTCTAAAAACCCTTAGTCCCAATGGACTGAGCATGAAAGCAAAATATGATTTTATTGCAAAGAATATAATTACATCTGCATTAAATTCTGGTGAGTTTTTTAGGGTATCACAATGTGCCTCCACAAAGGAAATGTGGGATACTCTTGAAGTGACTCATGAGGGAGCAAATGATGTAAAGAGAGCAAGGAAGCATGATATCCAAGAATACAAGATGTTTATAATGTAGAAAGGGGAGACAATTGCAAAAGTGCAAAAGAGATTTACTCATATTGTCAACCACCTCATGAGTCTTGGAAAAACTTTTGAAAAAGAGGAACTCAACATCAAGATCCTCAAGTGTCTAGACAGATATTGGCAGCCCAAGGTCACGACCATCTCCGAGTGTAAACATTTAACATCTTTGACAACGACTTCATTGTTTGGAAAGCTTAGGGAATATGAATTGGAGATGAATAGGATGAATGTTCAAGAAAATGAAGACGAGCATGTGAGGAACATTGCCTTGAAGGCTGTTGGACATAAAAATTGCCAAGATTCAAGTGATGACAGTGATGGAGATACTCTTAACTTGCTATTCAAGAAATTCACCAAGTTCTTGAAGAAAAATAGCAACAAAAATCACTCCTCCAACAGGTATAACAGCAAAAAACTCAATGATTTTAATTCTAATAAATATACTTGCTTTGGATATGGTGAGCAGGGGCATATTATAGTTGATTGCCCATACAATGAGAGTAAAGAAAGAGTAGCAACCAAGAAAGGTGAAAAGAAAGGCAAAGCCAAGAGAGCCTACGTTACTTGGCAAGATAATGAAGTCTCTTCCTCTAGCTCATCTTCAGGGGATGAAGAAGTAAATCATTGATTAATGGCCAAGGAAGAATCTGACATGAGCAATGTAAGTTCCAGCACTTCAATTAATTTTGAAAACTATAGCCAACTTCTTGATGCTTTCAAAGAAACTCATGAAGAAGCTAATAGATTGGCTCTTTTGAACAACCGATTGAAAGGCTTGAATAATTGGATGGAAAATAGAGTTAAAGCATTGGAAGGAGAGCTAGAAAATTCAAAAAATGATTTTGAAAATCTGGAATTGATTTACAAAAACTCTTCTTGCAAATGTGACTCAAGTTTTTGTGAAAATTGTGAATCTCTTGAAAAGAAGGTTCACTATCTTGTGAAAACTATGGATAAGCTTTCAAAAGGAATTTCAAACTTTGAGACTGTTCTTGCATCTCAAAAGTGTGTTTTTGGAAAATCTGGTTTGGGTTTTAATCCACAGAGCAAGAAAAGTGGTGTTTCAAAGCCTTTTTCAACCATTAGGGAAAAACAATCGATTGAAAAGTCGAAACAACCAGTTGTTTCAAGATTTTATTGTATGAAAATGGGCCACTCTTTGTTATATTCTGCAGAGTAAGGAAAGTTTCTGTTCCCAAAGGTATTTTGAAATAGGTTCCTAAGGTTTCTAAGAATCCTAAGACTTCTACTGATCCAATTAATGCCAATGGATCCAAATTTGTTAGGCGACCAAACCTTGCTACTTGATCATATTTTCTTGTAGGTACTCTTAAGGACCAAGAATCTCATGAAAGGGAAAGATCCAAATTGGTCTCCTAGTTGCAGATTTTAATTGTACATTGTTATCTTGAAAGTCAAGTGAAATTCTTGAATTATGTACTATGGCACCTTGAGAGAGCATCCTTGTCAAAAAGGCTAAGAGCTTGTGTCTTCTTAATTCTTAAACTTGTATTTTTTTCTTGAATTAAGTAAGGCCTCATTTGATGTCTTTCAATGTGAAATCTTTCATCTGTGCAAATTTTATGTGATACTCTCTATTCTGTTTCTTCTTTGTCAAGATTTCTTGATTTATGGAACATCATAATTTTTGTCACAAAAAAACAATCGATTGTTTCACCTCTAGCAGCATTGCATTAAAGCTAATTTATATCTCTATGCATTGATTCTTCTGCTGATTCCTTTTCAAAGTTGTTATGAGTCAAAATTGCATTTATCATGGCTTTGAATTCATTCTAGAAGGAAGTTTTTTTTATCATAAATGGAATATATTCCATATCTTCTTAGAAAATTAAGAGATATTATGACTAGTGAAATCTGCATGTGCTGACCTTGTGAAATCTGTTTAAAGGCTGACGTGGGTCTGTTGTCCCTCTGAACAAATTCTTTTTCTTGAGGAAAACAACCCACTAAAAGCCAAAATATGTAATTGCTTTTACTGCCTATATAACTATGTTTGTTTGTTTGTTTTTCTTCATAAAATCAATCCATTGTCTGCTTCTCTGTTCTTTTATTGGAACCACTATCCTCTTCTTCTTGCTTCTGAAATTTCCTCCTTTCTCCATGAATTAAATACCTCCCTCCTCCAAAAGAATGAAGACCCATGGAGTGAAAAGGGGTGGGCGCCTAGAGAAATGGTTTTCAGGAGAAGATGACAAGATTGTAAAATATCTACATGAAACAAGTAGGAAAGCCATCAATAATCCAAAGCTTATCTCATTCAAATGGTTGAAAGAGCAGAAAATTACTGAAGTTAGGAGTCTCTTGAAAGAGCAGCTGCTGAAGAGGTTCTTGGAGATGTCAGGGAACATCTATCTTGACCTTGTGAGAGTCTTTTACACCAATCTCCAAATTGTTGACAATAACATCACCTCACATGTGAAAGGGGTTGACATGGAAATAACTCCTAAAATTTGGACTGCCATCATTAGTTTGAAGTATGCTGGATTAAGGATAAATAAAGGGAACACTGGAGTTGTTGAGGAATTCAACAAAATGCAGTTCTATAGAAGTTGTCTAAAGAGGAGCAAACCAAAGTGGTGAAGTCATCACATGAAGTGAACAATGGCTCCCTTAGCAAGATGGGTTTCACCAGAATTGGTGGAAAATGGGTTAGCAAGGACGGTAATCAAGTTGGCTCTTCAAGCGAGGCTCATGTTGAAGATGAGGGTGAAGAGCAAGCTAATACTACTAAAGTTGGTGATGATACTGGTGTTGTTGATGCTTATGATGTTGGTGCCTATGATGCTGACCCAAGTGATGGAAACATGGGAGAGCGAATCACATCTATGTCACCATTTGAAAGATTCATGGTGAGCAGAATGGAAAAATTTACAGATGAACAAAGGGGTCATCATGAGTTCTGTGTGACAAGGTTTCAGAATCTGGATGCAAGGTTTCAGAATCTAGATGCAAGGTTTCAAAATCTAGATTAACAGATTGAGGTTGTTCAAAATCAACTCTTTGAGCTCCAATATGGGAATGAGGATTGAAGAACTTTAATGCTTTCTTTCTTGTTCTATTTTACTTTACTGAACAATTTCTTTTATGCTATTTTTATCTCTTTTTCTACTCTATTTGTGAAGAAAAATAGGGGGAGAATTATATGGTTTGTATGCTAGTACATATCTGTTTTAAATCTAGTGTAATGTGGTTTGATATACTGCTGCAAAAAATCTGATTTTGCACCTTATTCACACTGATTTTCACACTGATTTTGCTGGTTTTCTTTATGAAAATCACATGGTGAAAACTGGTTCTTTGGTGCTAGTGTAACCTGGATATGATTGCTCTCTTGTACAAGCACAATTTATGTTTTACAGATGCTTTCAAATTCAAACAGAACAACACAAGCAAACTAGGGATTTGTCTTCATCAAATAGAGGGAGATTGTTGAACATGGACTTTGATGTCTTCAAATCCGTGTGGATTGCTTGAAGAATTTGATGCTGCTTGTGTGCGGGGATTCTAGTTAGTTTGAATTTGTTAATCCACTCTTATTTATGATCCAAAGTGGTTTGAATCAAGTTCTTTTGAAAAAATAGTGTTTTCTAAAGAAATGAAAAATCAACATGTTCTTTTATCGTTTCAAGTGGTTGTTTTACACTTAGTGGTTTTGAAAAGAATTTGAAAAAGCTTGAAAATGGTTGACCTTGCTATTAAGTCAATTCAACCAATTTTTTCGTGTTTTCAATCGGTTGATTTTTGAAAATCCTTAACAAAATTTGTTAAGTTTGTTAAATTTGTTTTAACTGATTTGAAACTAATTTGGTTCTTGCATTAAATGTTTTTAACAACTAATTGGAATATATATAATCTGTTTTACGCTCCTAGTTGTTAGTGATTCATGAGAACACTTTTAGATTAAGTTTTTCCAAGATTGCTTCACGCTTTGGATTCTTTCAAAGAGTGGAATAGGATTGATTTGTAATTTTGCTATTCAATCTATGATTATATCAGGTGTGATCATTCCTTTTCTCTCTTGAAAATTTTATTTCTATAAGAACAGGTGTTGTACAGATCCAGAGGGTGTTCTGATCTGTTGATGTGAGTTGATTTTAGATTGGTTCATTAGGTGACACTTTATTAAAATTAGGATCAAGATTCTTTAAGCAATTTAGGTGAGAAGTCTAAGGAAAATTCCCACAGGACATTAACTTAACAAGTGTTAAGTAGATGTGAAGGTTCATTTCCAAAGACCAAAGGAAAAATACAATTAAAAGATGTTTATGATGCTGAATTAAGGTGTGGAAAGATGAAAGGAAAAACTAAACCATACAAGAACACAAGAAGATCAGAAGAACACAAAACAATAAGCATTTTCCGAATTGAAACAAACACATGAACATGAACCGAATAGAATGGAGATTATGGAGCGGAAATGGAAATGGAAGATGAAGCAAGAAAGACTTATGTGGTTGAAGCTATGGAAGGGAAGAACACGCCACTTGGAAGGTGATTGATCCAAGATAAGTGCAAGAATTTTGTCACTTGAGAGCTTCCCAAACACTCACAACATGAGACAAAGCTAGGAGAAACAATTCTCTCACAATTTGTGTAGAGTTTCTTTACTTTAAATTCAATGTAATTTTACATGAGCCAAGCACCTCCATTTATAGTGTGATAGGGCTGAAATTAAGGTGGAAAAATTCAAATGAGAACCATTTGAATTTGGCACCAAAACACATGCCACAAGGAAGGTGTGACTTGGTTTCTCACTTTGGCACCCCCTAAATATACATCTACACCTTCTTTTTATGTCACATGGAAGGTGTGACTTAGCTTTGTACATTGACACCCCCTATTCCTATATCTACACCTTCCTTTTATGTTCTACTTAGAAACTACTCTAAAGAAATTACAAAAAGATATATTTATCACCCAAAGTCTTTGCCTTTCTTCTAACAATCCTCTAAGGCATGGTTGGTGCTGAGATCATGGGTTGGGCTTGGGCCTCAAATTTGGGCTTTGGTCTTATTGGGCTTGGACTTCTTGGGCTTGGGCTTCTTGGGCTTGGGCCCTCTTTATTTTATTCTTTTATTCTACTATTTTGGAACTCTCAAGAGAGCCCCAAATTATTTACACAATCTTCTAATCTTTAAGAAGACTAGCAGGAAGAACTTTAGGTGCTCAGGTGGATGGCCCCTTCTTCCTCTTGTGAGGTCCTCCTTTGATTGTTGAGATGACCCTTCATATTTGTCATTCTCAGTCATCTTCATGAGGTCTTGGCTTGCATCATACCCCCCAAATTGGAGAGAATTCGACCACAAATTCAGAACTCCTGAATATAACATAGTCAGTTGGCTCACAGATAAAACATGTCTAAGTTTAGAATGTGAAACAAACTTATGTTCAAGAAGCTTAGGGAGTTCATATGGGTGAAATCTAGATAAGGCCATGTTGGTAGAGAATGTTTAGGGAAGAGATGATGTGTTTGTGAAAATCCTCTTAAAAGGGTAAAACCTTTGGGAGGTTTTGGAAAATCATCCCTAAACTTCTTTAGCAAAGATGTCAAGTATTTAGAATTTTGGAGGAATGAAAAAGAAAAGGAGGAAAAACACCTTAGAAGTGAAGGAATGAGACTCATTGTATCTTGTCCTTCTTTTTCTCTTTCGTTTTCTCTTTTGTTGTTTAGGTTAAGTTGGTCTTGTTTAACCACGTTTAACATTATGGTTTGTTTATTAGGACATGTGGTAGCTATGTGCCCAAAACTTAAACATTTAAAACATTTGAGTTTTGAAGTTTTAGTGGGCAACTTAGGGGTAGAGGGGGAAAGGTTCTTTGTAGAAACATTTGGTTTAGAAGTGGGTTGGTTTGAAAAATTGGAAGGAGAAGTTTTTGTAAAAATTTTGTTTGCATCCTTCCTAGAAGAGTTGTAGAAACCATCATCATGAGTATTTTTGAAAGTTGTTTTCTTCAAAAAGTGTGATTCTACCTTGATGGCTAGGTGGACCACTTTCTTAAAGAAGAGTACTCATATAATACTACAAGATCTTTAATTTCTTTTTGCAAACCACTTACAAACCTTTTTATCTTTGAATCTTCATTATCATGCATATTCATTTTAGTCAAAGATGTTTCGAAATCTTTAAAATATGCATCTATCATCCTATGTCCCTGATGAAGCTTTTGGAACTTCAACAAGTGTTTCTTCATATAAGGAGGAGGAACAAACCTCACGTGCATGCATGCCTTTAAATCATTCCAAGAGACCACAGGCGTTTTCTGTAACGCCCCTCAAAAATATTGGTCATATTTATATAATAAAATAACGGTGAAACAATAATATCAAAATTGAACATAGATATATACATAATATAATTCATCCATTAGTACAAATGTGCCTCAAATTAATATCCCTTTTTGAGGAAGTTTTAATACATCTCCATACAGGAGTTTTCAAAATAAAATAAAACCACAGCATTCAAAACTGGCGATCTCCTAACAGAAACCAGAAAACGGGCGATCGCCTAACAGAAACAGAAACAGGCGATCTCCTTCCGGCGACCACTCACAGAGGAGCTCTACTACCTGCAACCTCGTCTGCTCCTGTGCAAATATACACAATCATCACAGGTTTAAGAAAAACAACCACGATACAAGATAAAAGGGTAAGCTAGATATTTTTAAAAACTTTAAATATGAAACTTTATATCAATAGAAAGCATAAATCTTCACACCATTCATAATCTATATCAATTTCAACCATCAACATCCCCATATTCCACAAACTCGTCAAGTGTCCATTCAATACATTCAATATTCATGGTTCACACGTCAGACTTTCCACTGACTCATAACATAGAGACACATGACTCTACTTTCGGAAGACTCGTGCATTGACTCAGACTCAGAGATCTGCACCCGTCATACCACATCACTGTGAAATCCACATAGGGTCGCTGTGAAATCCACACAGCCATGCGCATACATAATCTCAATATCATCACTCTCCCGGTATGACAGGGTTAATTCATATAACAGGTCAAGTCCGTTATCTTTCAAACAACTTACCCATACATATGAACCTCCTTCGACTCTCCACAACTGAATAACTTCATCTATGTGATTCCATTATATCAGCAGATTCAGGATATCTCCTTCTAGACAAGTCCCTAGTCAATACACATTACACACGATCTTACACGGTATTTTCTTTCCTGAAAATACTATGCCTTGATCCCACATTCACAACATTCAATGCATCATACAACACGTAAAAGCACAATTCCATCATATAATATTTTGAATCTTTTCTTAAACAATCCCAATCACAGAAACAATCATTCCAAGGTTCAGATTTTTGAATATCACATGCATCTCACATTTCAATCTCAAACAGTTTTAAACGACACTAAAACAGGAGAGTTCGAAATCAACATTAAAACAGGCGATCACGTCACCCCACACATAAAACAGAGCATTGTGAAAAGGAATATGAAAACCGGCGACCACGTCGCCCTCACTTCAGAACCTACTCGCCTAACGTTTTTATTAACGAAAATGCTAGCTTCCCTTACCTGAACTTGCGCAAAACACCAAGAGCTCTAAAACTCACCGAAGCTTAAAGATGCCTTAACTCTGTTCTAGCGTCCTGACGGAAAACTCGCAGAGAACTCCCCAGGTGTTCAAGGGCAGTCGTCGCTCGTCGTACTGGTGCTTGAGGATGCCTGAATCGCAGCGCGAAGGAGAGAAAAGAGAAGGATGAAGGTAAACTCACTCTGTCACTCTTGAACCACTGCAACGTTCTTTTCCTCTCAGAAGTGAGTTTTTGAATCTAAACCAACTTGTCCACAATTGCCGCTGCCACCACCCACTCTGCAGGAAAGCTTGCGTGCACGCTTCCCTGAACAGTACGGCCACGTGTGTCTCTGCGCATGCCAACTCTCTGATGTCACTATTCTGAACCACCCTTTTTGTCTACGTGTCGTGCGTGCAGGACGTCTCATGCTGGGAGCCTGGGTCCCACCTTATCTGTGTGAAACTCAACATCGCGCGATAACCTTCCACCGATGACTGCTCGCGCGATGACTATCCACCGATGTCTCATCCTGGCGGACGACCGATGTCTCTCCCTGGGAGACGACCGATGTCTCGCCCTGGCGATGCCGGCATGCCTCGCGCCCTGGCGATGTCCGACGACACAACGCCACGCCTTGCTGAAGGTTCTTCATCCCACTATGTTACGTCCAAGGTATCATCTCCACATGACTTGGTGACGTCGGTAGCTTCACATTTCCAAGAGTAGATCAGCACTACTCCTCGTGCGCCCATGCATGCAACACTAAGGACGATTTCTTATGCTCAAGCATAGAGCTTCGCATGCACAGCGTATCTAAGGCTTAACCCACACCTTGATACGCATGGTTTTTGGAACCCACTATGGTTGATCCAGTATCCTGACCACATACTGAGTGCACTTTCAGCGATCATGTGCACCATAGGCGATTGGCGATCATGTACACTACAGGCAATTGGCGTTCATGTGTAGTCTAGACGACAGGTGATTATGTACTAACCAGGCGATCTCATAGTCTTCTAAGCTACACTTTCCTTCCTTTTTATTTTAAATAAAAACATACTTAGAATTCATTTAAAATATATTCCTTTTATTCCAATTTAATTTTACAGGTCCTTACATTTTCTTGTTTAAACCAATGTCTATGAGAGTTCGTTCCAGCATTGGTTGGCATAGTCTAAAAAAAACTAGGTAAGCTAACCTAACCTTTTGGTCCACGGTGACCTTATACGCATTAAAAAAATGTTCAACCTTAGCTTCCCATGCTAAATACAAAGAAGGGTCATTGGACCCACTAAAACTAGGAAACTTTACAAAATCAAAATAATGTTGTTGATGGTGTCGATCATCAAATTTGTGCAATCTCCATTCATCCTCATCTTCTTGAATTTGCCTTGCATGAGCTTCTTCTAGTCTTTGCAATCTTTTGGCAAATTGGCCAAGTTTTTCTTCTTTTTGGACAAGTTGTTTCTTGACCTCCACAAGTTCTCCCAAAAGGTGAGCTTTGTGATAGGCATGCGGTTTGGAAGATGCACCACTTGAAATAGGAGTCATCACAACAATCAAACACAAAACACAAAGAACAAACAATTAGAAAAAAAAAAAGTGATGAACAAGTAATGCTTGCGGCAATAGTAATAAGAACCGCTCAACTACTCCAAGAAAATCTTCTTTCCTTAACCAAGCCTCTCTTGTGGATTGGATGAGACTCAAGTGAAAGATGCCAAAGCAAACCACACTTACTCAAAGAACAACTCACCACAAAACTTGAGGAAACAAAGAAAAGACAAGCAAGAAAAGGTGTAAACAAGAAAATAGCTAAAACAAGTGGAAGTAAAGATATGACAACTTTGGAAAAGAATATTGAATGAAAATGACAAGCAAAGAAAATAAGGCACTCAATAAAAGGTAGTACACAAATTGAACCTAGAGAATGGTACTAGAATTGGATGAAGAAAACCAAAAACAGTACTACTGGAATATTAAGGTGTCAAAATGCGTGACTTAACTGATTTATGCTGAGCTAGATCTTCCAAATTTGAATTTGAATTTTAAACCACGGATAGCTAAAGATCTTAGGTCAAATTTGGCACTAGAATAATGCTAAAAGAGTGCATCAATTAATTGTGATAAAATTTTTCAAATCTAATGCCACTTCACCGTTTTTTTTTTTTGCGCCAAAATTGCACGCTGTTTGAATTTGATTTATCATTTTTTTCTACTTTGAATTTTGATTCACTTTTTTCTAACACTTCAATCTGTTCAGATCCATAATTTCACAATTTTTCTCCAACGAATTTTAATTTCATAAACAGAAACAGCCAGCACAAAATGTACAATCCTAATCTGGAATTAAAAACAGTTTTAAGAAACTTCAAAAACACAATAGAATTGATGTATAGGAACTTATGTGGATCTAGCACACAAGCATGAACTCAAATCTAAAAATTAAAATGCACCAAAGGCTCAAATCAGAAATATAAACCTGCACTCAAATAAAATCAATCAACCAAAATTATCAAAAAAAGTACTACATAGAATTGATGACTTGTTTGGAGAAACATGACTTGACAAAACTTGTATGGATTCAAAATCAAAATGACTCAAACACAATTAATTTGCACCAATTAAAAACAGCAAGAAAGACTCAATTAAAGAAAAAATAGAATAGCTAACACAAAAAGGAACCTAAAAAGAAATTATGCACAAAATAAGGTGCTGGAAAATGCAAATTGCTTGAATATAAAGTGTCAATTCAACTCAACAAGAACAAAACAACACCATAGCTCATGATACCACATGTCATATGGAAGGTGTGACTTAGCTTTTGTACATTGGCACCCCTATTCCTATATCTACACCTTCCTTTTATGTTCTACTTAGAAAATACTCTAAAGAAATTACAAAAAGAGATATTTATCACCCAAAGTCTTTGCCTTGCTTCTAACAATCCTCTGAGGCATGGTTACTGCTGAGATCATGGGTTGGACTTAGGCCTCAGATTTGGGCTTTGGTCTTATTGGGCTTGGACTTCTTGGGCTTGGGCTTCTTGGGCTTGAGCCCTATTTATTTTATTCTTTTATTCTACTATTTTCGAACCCTCAAGAGAGTCCCAAATTATTTACACAATCTTCTAATCTTTAAGAAGACTAGCAAGAAGAACTTTAGGTGCTCAGGTGGATTGCCCCTTCTTCCTCTTGTGAGGTCCTCCTTTGATTGTTGAGATGACCCTTCATATTTTTCATACTTGGTCATCTTCATGTGGTCATGGCTTGCATCATCTGTGGTATGTTGTTTGCCAAAGGAGGTGTGTGTTCTTGAAGGGTTCAAGATCACCTCTTTGGTGTGTGTGGTTCGTAATCAAGGTTTTTGATTGCTTAGTGGAATACCCAGTGGTTTCTGGGGACTGCATGTTGCTCTTGGATAAGAGTGAACCAAAATAAATTTGTTGTGTGATCTTTCTATCCATTATCTCCTTTGAATTTGTTTTTAGCTTTGTTTTTATAAACTGTTGATAAAAATAACTAATTGATTTGCATAAACAATCGGTTGATTTTCTGGAAACATATTAAAACGGATTGGTTTCTTGGCTGAATTGGTTTCTTGTTCTTTGATTCTTCATTGGCTTTCACTCCACCTTCAATATTTGCAAAAATCTTTTAAAAACAATTCACTCCCCTCTTGTTTAAGGCCTACAATTCTAACACTTAAAACTCACCTAACGCTTGCCTAGGCGAGTTCACTCCAGAGAAACTCGCCCAAGGCTTTCCTATGCGAGTTCACTCCAGAGAAGTTGGTCTTTTTCTCGTCAAACTTGCCCAAGTAAGTAATAACTTGCCTAGGCGAGAAGTCACTTAATCCAAGCCCAACTAGGTTAAATATGAGGCATGAGGCATAACCCTAGACATCATTCGGAGAATAGAAAGAGATAGAAAACCCTAGAGGAGGCAGCCATTGATAGCATTTTTTTGTCCAAATTTAGTTTTTCTTGAAATTTAAAGGAGATTGGCAAAAGCTTAATGGAAGAAGTGTGTCAAGGATGGCTCCATTAAAGCTATGGATTCTTTGGATTTTCATGAAAAGTAGGGAGAGTGACCTAATTAGGTCTACCGGCCTACGGTTTAATGTGGCTGCAATTAAGCCCAATTTTACCCTAGGTAGGTTTTAGAAGTCTAACCCTAACCCTAATTTACTTAAAACAAAAATACAAGCAAATTTCCTACTTTACTTTTAAGCAAGAAAAATAAAATCCTATTCTATAATTTACACTAGGTTATGAAATTTTTGAACATGTATAAGAGAGTGTCTTTACCATCAGTAGCAGAGTCTCAATCTTCTTGTATCCTTCTTACCATAGCTTTAGTTGTTGGTCTTGGGTTGAGGCCTCAGCCATCATCCTATCCCTCTTGAAGAGGATTTATCCTCAAATCAAAAGTCTCTACCTCATCATCTATGCTACCTACAAAAGGTGTTAGATCTATAACATTAAAAGTAGAATGTACTCCATATTCCTCAGACAGATCCAACTGATATGCATTATTATTGATTCTCTTGAGGACTTGGAAAGGACCATCTCCTCGGGGACTAAGCTTAGACTTCCTCTGACTAGGAATATATCTTTTCTAAGGTGAATCCAAACCCAATCTCTCTCTTCAAAAACTATCTCTCTTTCCCCCTTATTGTTATGTTTTATGTATTTCTCAATTTGTTTCTGTATTTGATTTTTAATCTACTCATGTAATTTCTTAACAAATTTAGCTTTCGTTATCCTTTCCTTATGCAAAAATTCCTGTGGATTAAGCAAAGGTAACAAATCCAAAGGAGTGTGAGGATTAAAACTATATACAGCCTCAAATGGACAAATATTAGTAGTCTTATGGACTACTTTATTGTATGCAAACTCAATATGAGGAAAGTACTCATCGCAAGATTTGTGTTTTCCTTTCATGATTGACCTGAACATAGTTGATAGAGATCTATTCACTACCTTTGTTTGTCCATCCATTTAAGGATGATAAGAGGTTGAAAGTTCAACTTAGTTCCTAGCATTTCCCAAAGAGTTCTCCAAAAATGGCTAACAAATTTTGGATCTCTATCAAAAACTATGGTTTTAGGTAGACCAAGAAGTCTTACCACTTCTGTAAAGAAGAGTTTGGAGATGTTGTTAGCACCATCCACTTTATGGCATGGTATGAAATTAGCCATCTTGCTAAACCTATCCACTACCACAAAGATGAAATAAAAACCTCTTTGTGTTCTAGGAAGCCCTAAAATTAAATCCATGCTAATGTCTACCCATGGAGCACAAGCAAGAGGCAAAGGAGTATAAAGTCCATGAGGCATTGTCTAAGACTTAACTTTTAAACATGAGATGCATCTATGAAAATGTCTTTGGACTTCTTTTGTCATATGGGACCAAAAAAATTTTCCTTTTAAAAGCACAAGAGTTTTATCAGCTCCAAAATGACCCATGAGACCTCCTTCATGTGACTCTTTAACAAGGAGTTTTCTATGTCTTCCTTGAGATATACAAATTTTTCCTTCTTTAAACAAATACCCCTCAGAAACATAAAACCCTCCTTGTACTCTATGTTTGCAACTAGCAAAGGTGGATGCAAAATCCTGATCATCTTCATAATGATCAAGTATGTTTTCAAATCCAAGAATTTGGGTTCCAAGTTTAGAAAAGATGGGATGTCTCCGAGATAGAGCATCTGCCACAATATTTGCACTGCCCTTCTTGTATTTGATAACATATGGAAATTGCTCTAGAAATTCCATCCACTTTGTATGTTTTTTGTTCAACTAATGCTGACCCTTAAGATATTTCAAAGACTCATGATCACTATGAATACAAATTCTTTTCAGACCAAATAGTGTTCCCAAGTCTAATAGGGCCCTCACAAGTGCATAGAGCTCTTTATCATAGGTGGGGTAATTGAGGGCTGCACCATGTAGTTTTTTACTAAAATATACAATGGGGTGCCCATCCTACAGTAACACTGCACCTATCCCTAATCCTAATGCATCACATTAGCTCAAAAGGTTTTGAAAAGTTTGGCAATGCTAGAATGAGTGCATTACTAAGTTGAGCTTTCAACCTTTGAAAGACTTGCTCATGTTTCTCAGTCCAATAGAATGGAGTGTCTTTCTTTACTAACTTATTGAGTGGTGAAGCTAGACTTGAGAAGTTAGGAACAAATCTTCTATAAAAGTTTGCTAACCCATGAAAGCTCCTAATATCTCCTACATTTTGCAGTGTTGGCCCCTCTTGGATGGCTTTCATTTTCTCGGGATCAACATGAACCCAATTTTTGTTGACTATAAAACCTAAAAAGACTACAATATCAACACAAAAAGTGCACTTATCTACATTAGCAAACAAATTGTTATTCCTAAGAACTAACAAGACTTCCTTAAGATGACCTAAATGAGACTCTAGACTCTAACTATAAACCAAAATATCATCAAAGTAAACTATTACATATTTACCTATACAATCCCTAAGGATATGATTCATAAGCCTCATGAAATTAAGGCATCACTAACCACTCATATAGTCCAAACTTGGTTTTAAAAGCAATTTTTTCACTCATCACCCTCTTTGATTCTTATTTGGTGATAACCACTTATGAGATCAATCTTGGAAAATACTATGGACCCATGCAATTCATAAAGCATATCATCAATTCTAGAAATTGGATGTCTATATTTGATGATGAAATTGTTGATGGCTCTACAATCACAACATATTCTCCACTTGCCATCTTTCTTAGGCACCAACAAAGCAGGTACAACACAAGGTGATGTGAGTTGAATTCATCTTTATTTATTTTGTAACACTTTATTAAGAATTGGATCAAGATTCTTAGAGCAATTAGGGTGAGTCACCTAGAGAAAATCCCCACTGGACATTAACTTAGCAAGTGCTAAGTAGATGTGAAGGTTCATTTCCAAAGGTCCAAGAGAAAAACACATGAATAGGTGACTTTTATGATGCACAATGATTAAATCGAAATGGGTAAACCCAAGAACACAAGAACAACACAAGAACACAAGATTAAAAAGAAAGAACACCACAAGAATTGAAACTAACAATAGAAACACAACAAGGAACAAAACCCACTAATGGAAACTCAAGAATTCAACATGAAAATGGGTATGAATGGAATCCAAACCAAAACAGCCACATATATCATGTTTGAATTGATTAAAATGAGAAACAAATATAGCAAATGAAAGAGGACATCAAAAGGAAGAGATTGAACCGAATAGAATTGAAACCAAACAAGTAAAACACAAATGGGTAATTTGGAAAAATGAAGAGAAATGGACTTATGTGGTTGTAGTCTTTTGGAGATGTGTTTCACGCCACTTGGAGGGTGGTTCTTCTAAGATGAGTGAGGAGTGCCGCCACTTGAGAGTCTCCAAAGCTCACAAGATAAGACATGGAAGAGAAGAAGAGACAAGTCTCACACAATCTCTCTCACAATTTCAAGATAGTTTCTTTACTTCAATTTTCAACTTGTATTATTAAGAACCAAGGACCCCTATTTATAACAAAGAGGATCGCTTTTACAAAGGAGAGGGAGTGGGAAGAGACACTCTTCTAGCTCCTTCTAGCGCCTATGTGAGAAGGAGTAGGAAGAGTCACTTCTTCCACTCTTTTCTTCTAAAAAGTGCCTACTAATGCCTTACAAAGAGAGGTTTCTTTTGGCTTTCCTCTTTTGGCATTTGTCCTAAGCTCTATATTATTTACAAATATTTATAAATGTTTATACAAGGGTAATTACAAAGAGTGATAACATTTGATGCTCTTTACCCAAAACTTTAGCCTTGCTCCTTGTAATCCTTTGAGGCATGAAGGATGTTGAGCTAATTTGTCCTTGAGCTTCTTGGGCTTGGGCCTCATCTTTCTCTTCTATTTGATCTCCATCACAAGGACTTAAGGTCTTTTGGACCCAACCCTTCTTCAACAATTCCAGAACCTAGGATTCTATCTCCTTAGTCTCTTCAAGATTAGTTTTGTATGTTGGTCTATTTGGTAGACTAGCTTCAGGCACTAAATCAATTTGATGTTCTATGCCCCTAAAAGGTGGAAGTCCAATTGGTCCTTCGTTAGGGAACACATCATCAAATACTTTTACAAGAATTTTGACCCTAGAATGTAGAACACTGGGTTCTGAAAGTGAGGAAATGTATGTAAGTGCTCCTTTACAAAGAAGGAGCTTGAAGGTTGTTCAGATAGAAGAATTTTCTTAACTTCATTTTCCAAACTTGTTTCTATCTAAATAACATTGTGTGAATGAGCACTCTTCTCCCATGCCTTAGCATTGTCCCTAAGGACTCTCCTTTGATTTTCAAGATTTTTTTTTTTTCATTTTCATTTGTACTTGGTCCTCTACCACTTGTGAAGGTGTTAAAGGATAAAGTACAAACTTTTTATCTTTTTGGGTAAAAGTGATCTCGTTGGTAAGGCCATTATGGGTGGTTTTCTTATCAAATCCCCATGACCTTCCCAATAAGATATGGCAGGCTTCCATGGGTACTACATCACATAAAACATTGCCTTTGTAGGTCCCCACAGAAAGACTGACTTTTACTTTCTTATCTACAGTTAAGTGTCTATCTTCATTCAACTAACTTATAGGGTTTAGGGTGGGGTATAACTTGTAGATCAAGATTTTCAACCAACATAATGCTACAACAATTGTAGCAAGAACACTATCCACAATGAGAGAACAAATATTTTCTAAAATTTTACATCTTGTATGAAAGATGTTCTCCCTTTGTGTTTTACACTTCACACTAGGTTGATTGTAGAGGGTTCTTTTAATCATAATAATTCCCCCTCACAAGGATATTCCCTCTCACTCTTTTCTTTCTTATTCTCACTAGACGCATCATCTTGGCTGCTATACTCATTTTTCCCCCTTAAGATCATGGTTCTCTTATTAGGACATTGAGATGTTATGTGGCCTCTACCAAGACATTTAAAACATTCAATATCTCTAGTGTGAGTGTGTGAGGTTTGCATATCTTTCCCTCTCTTTAGGATTTTGGGAGTTTCTAACTTAGATTTATCTTTAGAAAAACTCTCCTCCCTTTCTTTCTTACACTCCTTTGGATAGAAGGTAGAGTAAGAACTTTCCTTGCGACTTGACCCTTTTCTCAAATTTTGTTGCTCAACTTTTATGCAAAGTTGGATTAAGTCATTCAAGTCTCTATAGGGCAAAAGTTCTAATCTATCTCTTATCTCAAGACCGGGTCCACTTAGAAGCCTAGAGATGGTGGTGGTTTCTTCCTCCCTATTAGAGGCTCTGATCATGTAAAGCTCCATTTTCTACCTATACTCCTTTACACTCATATTCTTTTGTTGGAGTCTTTGGAGCTTGTCCATCAAATCCCTATTGTAGTATGAAGGAATATGGCGGCATCTCAAGGCTCCCCTAAGATCATTCCAATAGGTAATAGGAGGGTCCTGGTGGAGACATCTCTCTCTCTCTAGGGCAGCCCATCAATACATAGCATTTGATTGAAAGCTTAATGTTGTTAGGAGTACCTTCCTTTCCTCACTCACATGGTGGCAGGCAAAAATTTGTTCTACTTTCATCTCCCAATCTAGATATACCTCAACATTTTCCTTACCATAGAAATAAGGCAGGTTAACCCTAGCCTCAGTTGGTTGTCTTTCTCTTCTAGTTCTCCTAGGTGTAGGTTGATAGTAATCATTGATTCTAAGACTCTCTTCCTCGGCATGAGAGTCACTAGACCTATAACTAGATGGGTAAGAGTTTTTTTGTTTTCTTATGTATTCATCTCTTTCTTTAACAAGTTTTAACTGTTCCTCAAGAATTGCAAGATGAGAATCCCTTTCTTTCTTTTCTTCAATAATTTGATTCTCATGTTGTAATTGTCTTAGTGTAAGTGATTGAATATCTATAGCCATTTATTTCAAAAGAGATTTAGTAGAGCTCAAATTACTTTCACTAAGATTTGAAGTATGTTTAGACATGTTAAAGTTTGTGATAGAAGTAATTCCCAAAGAGAAAAATAGGTTTAGTGAATAGGTAGTTTCTCAGGAAAGGGAGGTGGATCACTTAAGTACCAATCCTTTCCTAACTAGAGACTATCCCATAACACTTCACAAACCTTTCCCTAAGAAAATTACTAAGAGCACAAACAAAGATGAAAACACTTAGCAAATTATGAAAAGCAATAAAACAATTGAAATTGCTAACTATAAAGCTTTAAACTAGACAGTTTCCTAGGTGAGGCTTCTTGGCACCTTGGACCTTGAAGACACATACACCAAACTATGTGTGATTTTAATCCACTAAGTAAACAAGTTTAACAAATTACAACTCAAAGAAAATACAAATAAAATTAGGTCAATAAATTTTATGCACTAAAAATAAATTACCTATTCTATGCACCCCACAATGTTGCTCCTATTGCCTTGTGTTCATGTAACTTTTATGTTGCTTCGCCCTTGCTTCACCTCCTTAGGATATTCAACCTATGGTATCCAGTTATACCTCTTTTAGTGATGTAGCTTGCACCAAAATTTCAGATCCATAACTCGCCAAAGAGAATTCGACCACTTCCACAAATAGAGGTCAAATAAATTTAAAGCAACAAAAGCTCAATTTAAAAATAAGGAAAACTTCAAAGAGTTTATAATAGACATGACTTCAAATGAGTAGACAAGAAATTGACAAGCAAAGAATTAAGGTTCACAAAGAAAGGATAGCACACAAATGGAATCCTACAAAAAAAAAAAATTATGAAAATTTTCACAACTTGTCAAATTTATGATGAACCGAATATTTGAAATTGGACTTTGAAATTTTAACCACTGAAATTTCAATGTATAATCTGAATATTGGCGCTGGAAATTCACAGAAATAGTGCGCCAATTAATTGCAATAATATTTTCAAATTCGCGGCTCAATTCAAATTTTCATAGCCAAATTTTTTTACACTCTGTCCATTTTTCATTTGCCATTTTTTTCTATTTTGAATTTTGATGTAATTCTTTTTTTCACTTTTTTTTCAACACCTCAAGGTACTCAAATCTAGAATTTCATATTTTTTTTACCAACAAATAAAATTATGATAAACTTTTTAAGTCAGCATAAAAATTTGGAAAACAAAGGAAACCTAATTGAAATTAAAAACAAAATAGAATTTAGAGAAAATTGAACTTGTATGGAACTAACTGTAACATCCCGCCAAAATCTTTTCATATTTATAAAATGAAATAAAGGTAAAACAATAATATCGAAGTGAACATATGTATATATATATATATATATGTATAATGAAATTTCTCCTCACAGGGAGTTTAATACATAACCAGTCAGTTTTCCAAACTTAAACAAAATACAGCAAAATAGAAAAACAGGCGATCTCCTAACAGAAAACAGAAAACAGGCGATCGCCTAACAGAAACAGAAACAAGCGATCTCCTTCCGGCGACCACTCACTGAGGAGCTCTACTTCCTGCAACATCATCTGCTCCCGTGTAAATTATACACGATCATCACAGGTTTAAGAAAACATCCACAAAACAAAAACGCAGGGTAAGCTAGATATTTGAAAGAAAATTTAGATATGAAACTTTAAAATCAAGATAAAACAAATTTAAGACACCTACGTAAAAACCATCAACTTTCTCATTCCCTTCACATGACCATCAAGTAATCACATATTTCACAATTTCCTCAAGAGTCGTTCAATTCACATAATTCCATCAAGTGTCTATCAATTTCAATGTTTCTCATTTCTCACGTCAGACTTCCACTGACTCATCACACACAGACAGTTGACACTACTTCCGGAAGACACATGCATTGACTAGACTCAGAGATCTGCACCTGTCATACTACATTGCTGTAAAGTTCCCACAGCTATGCGCATCAACATAATCTCAATCTCAATCTCATCACTCTCCTAGTATGACAGGGTGAATCCACACAACAGGTCAAGTAGTTATCTTTCAAACAACTTACCCATACGTATGAACCTCCATCGACTCTCAACGCCTGAATAACTTCATCTATATGATTATTATCTCAGGAGAGTCAGGATATCTCATTATAGAAATCACCGATCAATGCACATCCTACACAATCTTACACGGTATTTTCTTTCCTAAAAATACTATGCCTTGATCCCACATTCACAACATTCAACACATCATATAACACTTAAATGAACGATTCCAAGCACAGCAACAATCACTCCAAGGTTCAGATTTTCGAATATCACATTTCAATCTCAAACAGTTTCAAACGACACTAAAACAGGGGAGTTCGAAATCAACATTTAAAACCGGCGATCACGTCGCCCCACACATAAAAACAGAGCATCGTGAAAAGGAATATGAAAATCGGCGACCACATCGCCCTCACTGCAGAACCTACTCGCCTAACGTTTTTATAAACGAAAATGCTAGCTTCCCTTACCTGAACTTGCGCAAAACACCAAGAGCTCCAAAACCCACCGAAGCTTAAAGATGCCTTAACTCTGTCCTAGCGTCCTGACGGAAAACTCGCAGAGAACTCCCCAGGTATCCAAAGGCAGTCGTCGCTCGTCGTACTGGTGCTTGAGGATGCCTGAATCGCAGCGCGAAGGAGAGAAAAGAGAAGGATGAAGGTGAACTCACTCTGTCACTCTTGAACCACAGCAGCGTTCTTTGCCTCTCAGAAGTGAGTTTTTGAATCTAAACCAACTTGTCCACAATTGTCGCTGCCACCACCCACTCTGTAGGAAAGCTTGCGTGCACGCTTCCCTGAACAGTACGGCCACGTGTGTCACTGCGCATGCCAACTCTCTGATGTCACTATTCTGAACCACCCTTTTTTTGTCTACGTGTCGCGCGTGCAGGACGTCTCATGCTGGGAGCCTGGGTCCCACCTTATCTGTGTGAAACTCGACATCGCGCGATAACCTTCCACCGATGACTCATCCTGGCGGACGACCGATGTCTTTCTCTAGAAGACGACCGATGTCTCGCCCTGGCGATGCCCGCATGCCTCGCGCCTTGGCGATGTCCGCATGTCTCGCGCCCTGGCGATGCCCGCATGCCTCGCGCCCTGGCGATGCCCACATGCCTCGCGCCCTGGCGATGCCCGACGACACATCGCCACGCCTTGCTGAAGGTTCTTCATCCCACTATATTACGTCCAAGGTATCATCTCCACATGACTTGGTGACGTCGGTAGCTTCACATTTCCAAGAGTAGATCAGCACTACTCCTCGTGCGCCCATGCATGCAACACTAAGAACGATTTCTTATGCTCAAGCATAGAGCTTCGCATGCACAGCGTATCTAAGGCTTAACCCTCACCTTGATACGCGTGGTTTTTGGAACCCACTATGGTTGATCCAGTATCTTGACCACATACTGAGTGCACTTTCGACGATCATGTGCACCATAGGCGATTGGCGATCAAGTGTAGTCTAGGCGACAGGCGATTATGTACTAACCAGACGATCTCATAGTCTTCTAAGCTACATTTTCCTTCCTTTTTATTTTAAATAAAAACATACTTCGAATTCATTTAAAATATATTCCTTTTATTCCAATTTAATTTTACAGGTCCTTACACTAACAATAAGTATAGAACTCAAATCTGTAAAAATAAAATGCCCCAAAGCTCAAATTCAAATTAATATTAAGACTCAAAATAAAGCAAACAACCAAAATCAATAATGAAAAGCACCACACGAATTTAATGACATTTTAGAAAGAACATGACTAGACATAACTTGAACTTGATTAAAAAATCAAAATTACTCAAATAAAATTGAAATGCGGCAAATGAAATTGCAATAAGACATAATAAAATGTAAAAGCAACATGGTGTACTCAATGAAAACCTACAAAAATTTAAAATGGATGGTTCAAGAACATCAACACTTTGAATCGATTGAAATAGAAAACAACAACATAAAAATAGTAAGAAAATGAAATTCAAAAAATGAAGAACATCAATGCAACAACATGGAATTAAGAAAAAAAATAGGAAAAGAAGACACTTAGCTCTTGAAGAACCAAAGCTCTAGATACCAAATGATAGCATTCTCTAACCTGATTAAGTTTTTTCTTGGAATTTGAAGGAAATTGAGGGAAGCTTAATGGAAGGAGTGTGTCAGGGATGGCTCCATTGGAGTATGAATTCCTTGGAGTTGCATGAAGAGTAGGGAGAGTGATTGGTTCGGCCATATCACTTGGAGAAGTGAAGAAGGAGACCAAAGATGTCTATCCTAAAGAGGTTTAAGCAAGGGAGTGCTTAGGCTTGCAAATTGACAGCATAACACTCATATATTTGATCTACTAAAACATGAGCCAAGCATCTCCATATATAGGTGTAGGAGGCCAGCCAAGGGTTACAAAAAGGGTGGGAAATTCAAATGTAATTCCGTTTGAATTAGGCACCTAAAATGTAGTCACAAGACAAGCATGATCAAGTGTGCACCATGTGACCTAATTAGGTCTAATGACTGACCTAAAATGCGGGTTGCAATTAAGCCCAATTATACCCTAGGTAGGTTTTAGAAGCCTAACCCTGATCCTAATTTACTTAAGGCAAAATTACAAGCAAATTTCCTATTTTACTTTTAAGCAAGAAAAATAAAATCTTACTCTATAATTTACACTATGTTATGGCATTTTCGAACATGTATAAGAGAGTGTCTCTACCATTAGTACCTGAGTCTCAATCTTCTTGTATCCTCCATGCCATAGCTCTAGTGGTTGGTCTTGAGCTGAAGCCTCTGCCATCAGCCATCAAGGAGAAACATCCTGGATCTTGTTTTCTTGCGTTCCATGCTTGTAATGGCCAACATGAGTGGCTAATTCTTCCCTTTAGGATCGGGAGTAATGTGTTCAAACTCTTATGTATTGAGGTGATATTTATCTATAATATTTTAGTTCTTGATTGATAATTGGTATTGTCATTTTATTCTCAAAGCTTGATCTATTCATGATTTTGATCCTTAGATCTGACTAGAAAGATTTCTAAGAATCTGACCTAGATGATAGTGCTTAACATATTTAAATGCTAGGAATATATTTGAAATTTTAATTTCTTTATAACATTTGTTCGTAATGATAAGAAGTTTTTATAAATATGCTAGGAATTGATATTTAGGAGACTCTCTTAATAATTTTGTATGCGAAAAATCAATATGAATGATTTTTGTATGTGCATTAATATCAATCAAGACTGAATATTATAATCTTTTGTTAAAATACATCAGTGAGAAGGATAAACCCCAATTCCAATTTTCCCAATTGAATCAAACAAATCTTTTACTTTGCTTTATTTTACATTCTTGCAAATTCAAACAACAAACTTCCAACAAACTTTTACATATTTTTTTCTATCTAGTGAATATTATACTTGAGAATTCAACTGTTCCTTGTGGGTTCAATATCCATTCTTAGAGACAAATTTATTACTTTTGACACAGTACACTTGTCGTAAAATAGTCATCCTTGAGCTTGGCTTGGAGCGAATCCTTGTAGAACCAAAAAGCCTTTGAATCTACTGAAGCCCAAAAAGGCGCATGATACCAAAAGATTTCTTCAAGGTAAAGAAAGTCAATCTACTAAGTGGATTGACTTTGCCCCAAGCAGATGTTGAATATGCTTAAACTCCTCACTAAACTCTAGAAATATAGAGGTCTCAGGGGCTCAAAAGGGACACTCAACGAAGGTCGAAACTCAAATACATATCAAGGTATAAGACTTGAGCCTAGAGGCTGAAATGAAAACAAATATTAAGGTAGAATATCAGAGCCTAAGCTAGCTAATAACTTTCAAAGATCTATGTTTGTTGTTCTTAGCTTTTCATCCATGTGCTTCATTGTAAGATTTACTATGAGTTGCTATATTTATCCTGTTGGGATTGGAAAACAATGTGCCATTTCTTGAATAATTGTTATTTCTGAATGCATGTTTTCTTGAAATTCAAGTTCTATTGATTTGATAGTGTCATTAATGTGTAATGGTGAGGAATGACCATTGATGCCCATGGAGCATGAATGAGAATGAAAGGAGAGTTCATATATCTGAACCCTATCAAATAAACCAAATATGTCAACTGCCAAGAATGGAATTGAGTATTTGGCTTGAACTGTTCCATCTTAATGTAGAAGCAAGCTATTATGATGCAAAGAATTGATTATGATAGTTTGTGGTTCTAGATAGCTTGATGCAAGGAATTGACTTGGTTTGGCCATAAGAAATAGTGGACTAGGATAAACATACCATTTGTAAGTAATAATAACAAAGAGATTCATAAAGCTATTTCAATCTCAACACCCTTGTTGTATGGTTATTCTTCTACTTTATTATTTTGTCAAAGTTTTAATCTCGTTAAATATTCTATTAGGATTATTATAATTATTACATAAAATCTATGAAATCAACTTTTATCATTTTCTCACCTCACTTTGAAGGATATTACTACTTAGGTAAACTTTAATTTCATGTGAATACGACACAATTGTACTTAAGTTTACGAGAAAAGGATTTTAAATCCACCCCATCAATGAATCATCATGCTTTTTCAAAATCCGCTTTTATGATTATGTATTTTTTTCTTTTTCAACTACCCTTATCTCATGCCTTATCTCACGCATCACCTTATTTGCCACTAGAACACAATCAAGTAGGTTCTACCTGCTACAAATGTAGACGGGTTTTGATTTATAACTCTTGGTAGAATTCTCTTCTCTATTTGTTAAGAGTTTGGAAATTATTTTGTACATGCACCTTATTAAAGAAATTGGTCTGTATTCCCTTAGATTTGTGGATTTTGGATCTTAGGGATAAGGGTGATAAAAGAAGCACTACAATCTTTAGGCCAGTGGCTATACTTATGAAAAATGATTTACATATCCCCTTTTGGGGTGTCCCAAACGTTTTTAATGAAATTGAAATCGTACCCATTAGGACATGAGCATTTACTTACCTTACATTCCCATACTACTTCCTTCTTGGACTTGTTTCTCTGTGAATCTTGCTATCAACTCATTGTTATCATCCAATTTTATGGATGGAAAAGGGAATATCTTTCAGATTTAAAATGTTTTTAACTTTTTCCTCAAATATGTTATTGAAATTATTTTTTATTTCCTCTTTAATCTTGTTTGGTTCCTCCACCACTCTCTATCTACATTTAATCTCTTTATGTCCTTCTTCAATCCTGTCTAATTTATCTGGTATTTGGATCTTATATAGTTATCCGTTTTTATCTTGATTTTTGCTTTTATAGAATCTCTTGCTTTAAGCTATTTTTCTTTGGTTACATGTGAAGTTGGTTCATGTTACCTTAATGTGTTTCTTGTATATAAAAGACTGGAGAGATATTATTTATCTTTTCTAATAATTATCGTTAATGTATACAGTTAACACATCGAGAAGTTGGCCAAATATTTGCATATTGAAAGAATTGGTGAGGAAAATTGTGATTGTATGCTCTAAAGATGAAAAAAAAATGATATTGTTTGATAAAAATGACGACAAAAGGATGCTTGTTAGGTATGTTAAAAAATGTGGTATGTCAAACCAAGTCAAAAAGTCATCACAATTAATAACAAAATAAAATTAAATTTAGCAAACAAACTTTCAATATTATACATTAAGAGAAAAAATTCAAATAAAATTAAAATGGATAAATATATAACCTTAGAGATATCACAGTAGATATATCACATAACATTAACATTTACAAAACTTTAATATATACACTACTACGATAAAATCATTAAATAAAAACTAATTTTAAAAATTAAAAATAATTAGTTACTATATTAATTAAATTAGATACTAATTTAAGCAATTAAAAAATATTGGTATTTAAATTAGTTTTTATTATAGATAAATAGTTTCTAAATTGGTATCTAATTAGTTAATAAGATTTTAATTACCAACTTTAAAATTTAAATAATTGGTAGTTAAACCTTAATAGCTAATTAGATAGCAATTTAGAAACTATTTATCAATAATAGAAACTAATTTAGATATCAATAATTTTGTTAGTCTGTAAAATAGTATCTAATTTAGTCAGAAACTTTTTTTTTTTAAAATTGGTTTCTATTTAAAGATTTTTTAGAGTTTGATATTGAAAAATATTTTATAAAAACTTAGAATATTGACCATGTTTTTGAAAATATAATGTTTTCACTAGTGTTTTAATCACCATACAAAAAAGGAAGATTACTAAGGTAAAGCCGATACCTAGAATTTTGATTAAGTGCTAAAAATGACTAAGTTAAACACATGGTTATACTTTGTTTATAAGATGATGATAGTTCTAATCAAACAAAAGATAATTTAAGATGCAAATTTTTTTTCTGAAAGCACGTGCAATCTTTTTTTAAGTCTAATCTTTTCGTAAAATTAAACTAACCTCCTTGTTCAAAAACATATCTATATTTATTCTATATTGTCCGGAATGTTTGCTACTTTCATTTGCCAAAAAAACTTCTTTACTAATATTATTCAAAATGTTTATATAATTTTAATTTTAATTTTAACTTAAATTTATACATTCTATTGAGCTAACCTCGTACAAATTTCTGTACCTAATACCTAATAACACTGATATTGATGTCTTAATTTTTCTACATTATCATTGCGATAACATTTTTTAATAGACAAGATTCAAACGTTTAAAATATAAAAGACTAGTACTTTACTTTTTTAACTTTGAGTAAAGGTGCATAAGAGTCCTAGATTTGATAAGGCCAAACTCCGTTTTAGCAAAAGAATTTCATAAAATATTGCCATATGATATAACTAAATAAAAATAAATAAACTTTTGTGAAAAGGAAAAACAACCGAGTGCAACTGCTCCCTTTATAGAACTTAGTTTTAGTTAACTAAATATTAATAATGACTAATGACAATTAACTAATCAAGTATATATTGTAAAAGAAATTTGTCACATAGTGTGGTGGGTTACATGACATCACCATATTGATTATTTTCATCAAAATTCATATTTTTTTAAACTATTCATAATATATATTATTCATTTAGTTTTAGTAATTGAGAGGTGATTATAACTAATATATATTATAATTAGTAATCAATTTATTAAACTTTACATAAGTTTTATATAATTCACTACGATAATATTTTATTATCACAAATTTATAAATATTTATTGTAAATAATTGTAATCCTGATACGACGCTTTTCTCTATAATTTATGTATATAATTATTCTTTTTAGAGGAAGAAATATTAGCTTATTTCATTAATCAAGAATGGACAAAGAAGGTTTTTGAGATGTTAATTAATTTTGATTAATCTGAGGTTGGATGATGAAATTTTATAAAAGAGATTTTAGTGTTTTACAAAATTTGCAGACACTTTAATTAAATCCGTATATTTACAGTTTTAAAATTTATTTAAAAAATAATTGGATACCTCAATTAGTCTCTTATTTTAATTTAGTCTTAAAAGAAATTATAAAGAATGAAGTCCACGTAGGAACCAACTCAAAACATGGTGACAAGGATATAGTTAATCTTGATTATTGGAGTTGCATGAGCAACACTATTAATAAGTGGAACCTCAACTCAACATTTTGTAATGGAAAGAGATATTGTATACATAATTTGACAATATGTGAACAATCTCTCTAGAAGAGAGTTTATATTTTCATTATACTCATCAAAAAATTTGTCTCATGTTCTTCTTTTGTATAACGAATATTCGCATTCACATGTCATATGTATGGACATAAATATTTATTAAATATTTTAAAAATAAAGATCAAACTAAAAAATATTAGGAAAGTTCAATATAAAAAATCTATTTTTCTTTTTTCTAAATTCAAAGAATAAAAATAATAATTACAAATTTTAAAATAAAATATTAAGAAAAAACGTGATATATATTACATTCACTTTAAAAAAATCAAATATTACTGGTATATACATTTTATGTTTGATTAATCTAAATACTTTGTATCAATATCAAAATAGATACAAAAATATCCCAAATACAAAATTATTTATTATTTTTTAATTTGATAGATATGCATCAACATTTAGCGTGTGTTTTGTTTCATGAATGTACAATAGACTATGAAAGAAAAGTGCGAATGGACCGTGTTTTTATCTGTTGACGTCCACTGAAATGAAAGCGAGGAAAAGCGCGAATGTACTCATTCTTACCTCACTAACATGAAGAGAAAGTTGAGCAAATTTACTTGTATATGTTTGTAAATACTAAAATAGCTTCAGTGTTTCTATGTGTAAACTTGTATTTTAAATATTTTAAAAAAATTAAATTTCTCTCACATCACTTACAAATTTAAATAAAAAAATTTCAACAAATTCATTCAACATACTTTAATTTAAACAACTTTACTTTCTTTGCACATTTTTTACTTTTTTCTCAAATCACTCCAAATTTGTTTCTATAATTATGTGCAGATCTCCTTCCTAACCCAAACAAATCATTAGTATTGAGAGTGTATCTCCCTGGTAAAAAAAAAAAAAAAAAACTCGACCCCTTATCTCTTTCTCTCTTCCCATTCCTTTCTCTCAAATTTTTAAACAAAGTAAGTTCATTTTTTACTTTAAAGTTTTTTTATTCTCTATTTTTCTCTATGATTTAGTCATCAATATTAGTGAGACCAATTGAGAAAAGTGTTTCTCTCAACTTTTGATTAAGTTCATACTAAAATTTGGTAATATTTGGATAACTTGCTCTAGGTTCCTAAATTTTGGAGTGATTCTCCTATTTGAAGTAGAATTTCCATCAAAATAAGGAATTACGGGTAAGGAAAACTAATTTTAACTTTCACTAGCACCTTAAGCTAGAAGATCTGAATGAGGAGGGGACGTGGTCCCAAGTTTCAATTTCTCTTGCAGGGATGTTAATTAGTTGATAAAATTGTTTGATTTTATGTTGTGTGAACATATATAAATATTATATTTTGATAGTTTGAAAGTTAAATATTGTTTTTTATATTGGAAAAGTTCTTAAATGGTATGATTTTTTAAATGTTATGTGATTGAATGATATGTATTATATATGAATGATGAAAGTTGTATGAAATTGATGTCATACATTTGGGATAATGTATGAGTTGTTGTTTGATGGCATTAAGTATGAAAAGCCTATGTTTAACATAATGATCTAAGTCATATAGACTTAGATATAATTTTTTGATCAGGTGTTAGTCTCTAGTAGGGGCATACTTAATGAGTCTTCTGGAAGACGAAGTGGGATTGAAATGAAATCCAATGATTGTGATTGAAAATAGATTCATGTGTGGTTTATATGAATGATGAAATTAATATTGAAATTTTATATGATAACATTTAAAGAAATGTTTATAAATGATTAGTTTGATTCGTTCTTTTTGCATAAATTAAATATGTTATGAAACTTCCTTTCATTAGTTTACTCTTACTTTTCTTGTTGTGTTTGAACTACAATGATTATACTATATACACAAACAGATGATGGTGTCAGAGGATCTGAAAGGTTTTAGGATGTAGTTCCAAACCTTATATTATTAATATTTGTATTTCTGTAAGTCATAATTTTGTAATAAAAATATTTTGAAAAAATTTAAATTTGTATAAAAATATGTAGAAGATATATTGTAATAGTTAAATGTATTTTCGAGTATTGCAGAGATAGTGTAGGTCCCACACGATTTTCATTCCTCCCCTCCAAATTAAAAAGCAATGCCTCATACTGCTTTTTTGTGCTCATGGAAAGTATCCTCCTGGCTGAGTAAAATTCTTAACAAATATTAAATAACGTTCTCAATAGAATTAAAAAAAAAATAATCAAAAAAAGTTTGTTAATAAAAAAATATTAATCATTAAAAATTATTTAAAATTTAACTTTATACATAAAATTGAAGTTATTTATAAAAAGATTATTATTTTAAAACTTGTATTCTGTAGTACAATATATTTAATTTATTTTTAAGAAAATTTAAATTTATTTGCAATATTATTTTACTATGTAATTTCATTTGAATTATATTTTAAATTTTATTTTATTTTATTTTTAAAATTATTTTATTTAAAATTAAGGAAAATAAAAGTGAAAAAACTACCATAGTTATTGGTATCCGCAAATATAAAAAAAATTGCAAATATCTTTTTATGGATAGCCACTAGATAGTTGAACATGAACTTTTCTTACGTGAGAGTAGATAGGTGTTATTCTTATCCATCACATTCTCATCCTCAATCCTAATATGTAAATAACATCTTTCAATGTGCCATGATTCTGATAACTGCATTATTTAAATTACAAAAATACTACCAAGTTATAAGGGTATACAATTTAAAATAAGTATTAACATATTTTTGTATCTTTTTGTTTATAGTAGAATAAGAAAAAATAATTTTAATATGAACTATAATTATAGTTTTTATTTAAATTTTATTAATAGTTAAAATAATTGAGCACATATTTTATCTTTAATAATGATTTACATTTTTAATAATGATTTACAAGTGTTTATTAAGAAAAAAATTAACACACTTTTTAAATTAAAAATTATTAATAATTATATGTTAGTATTAATTTATTCTTAATAAACATAAGTGACACTTATTGTATATTAAACACGTGTTTAATTATTTTAACCATTAATATAAATTTTAAATAAAAATTATCATAATTAAAGTAATTAATTTTTTATTATACAAAAAACAAAATACATCAATACTAATATTTATTGCATTGAATGGGTTATTTATTTAAACTATAATTATATATCAATACATGTAATAAAAAATATATTAAATAAAACAAATAATATATATATATATATATCACTACTAGAAAATTATTAAATAAAAATTAATTTTAAAAATAAAAAATAATTACTTACTATATTGAATTGATTAAATTAAATATTAATTATCGGTATCTAAATTAGTTTTTATTATTAATAAATAATTTCTAAATTCATATCTTAATTATTAAGGTTTCGGATTAAGATTTAAAATTTAAGATTTACTTATAGATTATTAATAATAGAAATTAGTCTAGATACTAATAATTTTTTTAATTTTTAAAATAATATTTAATTTAAATTGTTTTAGTAAGATAGATATAAGCATATAAATATCGAGTTTGACGGTATCAAACTATCAAACTGTTGAAACATAAAACATAAACTGAATATACAAAAATTTGATGATATCAAGCAGATACAATCTTTTATTGTTTGACTACATTGGTTCAGTTATAATTGCAATAGAGACAGTTTTATAAATATTAACACTTATTGTTTTACTCAAATGAACAATAAGGCTTTACAATTCAGTATGTTACATTTTACATATTTGCAAAACAATATAAAAGATAAGAGTCCTGAAATTTGTACAACTCCAAATGAAATGTGCCAGCATACACCGCTCATGTGACAAAAATAATAATATTTTAAGTGTGTTTTGAGGTCCAGGAAATGTACTGTAATATTCTGAAAAGATTTAAAATTTGCATATTTGGGTTACGTTCTGAATTTAGGTTAAAAGATTTTGGGGGTTAATAAATTCTTAATTAGGTTTGTTTATTCTTCTTCACCTTGTTACCTCTTTTACTCCCACATCTACTCCACTTCTCCTCGAGAGTTTCTGTTCTAGTCTCTCTTCCATCATCTCTTCGAGGATTTGTTTGTCCTCCACCTTCTCTTCCAACATTTCTCGTTCGTCATCATCCTCATGGGTGTTTGCAAGAAGGGACCTGTGCATCTCTTTTCACGGTGGTTGGGTAGCGCTATTGGTAACCAAAGGTAATACATTTTCTATTCATTAGTTTATTAAGTAAAAGATTGATCTTGTTTGATTTTTGTTGGGTAATGAATAATCTGAAGTGTGTGTCCCTGTTATTTGCCTTGTGGTGACCCTTGACCCAAAGTCAATTTCTTGCACAAACTTAAGACAATATATTTTCGTATTTAATGTTAGGGGTTCTTTGGTGGGTTTGTATTCAATGTTATTGTAGTATTTTATTTTTATAGTAGTATGTTAGGATACATAAAGAAAAGGAATTGGTTAAAATTAGAATATACAAAGAACTACATCATTGATCATAGGTTTCTGCGCTATTTGCTTTTTTTTTGGAGTACCACTTGATTTTTTATGCAATATATTGTTAAAACTATATGTTTTCGTGTACTTAGTTTGTGTATGATGATTTTTTAGTATTTTTTCTCCAAAAAAGGCCTTTTCTAAAGTTATGATATTGTGAATTCAGTCACTGTTGAGTGTATAGACAAATAGAGATGCATACTGATACTGTAGATAGATAATCCTATGAGTGATTATTGCATATATGTGTCTTGGTGTATAATTAATGCAAAGTCTTTCTATGGAGTGTTAGGTTGATCAGGTACCAAAATTTTTAAGGAAAATGTTTAATCATGACATGGATAAGAAAGGTAAAATGAGTGTTAGTGTTCCTGTTGGTTGGGGTGGGGCATGAGGTGGGGAGAAAGTGAGTTAAATCAGGTGTTTGGACCATGAATGTATGGCAGTGTCAAGTAACCACAAAATTTAGTCAACTTAGAGAGTGACAATATGTGGTGATCCTAGTAGAAATATGTAGTGACCCACATTACTCTTCCTGCACAGACCCAATGAAACTTTTTTCTGGAATTTCAAGTTAGTGTTCCCATTGGTTGGGGTGGGACGTGAGGTGTGTGGGGAGAAAATGAGTTAAATGAGGTGTTTCGAGGCCATGAATGTATGGTAGTGTCAAGTAACCACAAAATTCACTCAACTCAAAGAGTGACAGTATGTGGTGACCTTAGTAGGAATATGTGGTGACATTTCTCTTCCTACATAGACCCAGTGAAAATTTTTCTTGAAATCTCATATTCAATGAAAGCATTAATGTTGTTATGGGTAGCCATATTTAGTGCAAATCAAAGAACCTTCTATCTTAACCGTAAACAACATTGTTAAGGTATGTGGCTTTCATTATAACTTTAGTACAAACAACTGTGCCTTTCGTTACAATATTAATGCCTGTAGGTTTTCAAATTTGACATATGCCCTCCATCTGAGGAGGAAGTTTGTGTTTGTCATCCAGTAATACGCATTCCACAAATTACCTTTACTTTAAAAACAATGTTCTATATCCAATTACATTGTAATTCACATTTCAATATCCAAAATATTTTCAGACACAAAGCAATTGGAGTTATTGAATAAGATGGAGGAAGATAGAATCTAAGGTTTAAGGATGTTGTAAATGTACCACATGTTACAAACGTCCCTATATGCACAATAAAGACTATTATTGTATAATTCAGGATACAAAAATGTATTTGTAATTATAACCTACATGTCACAACACTGCTTATTACATGTGTTAACTGAATTTTGTGGTTACTTGTCCTACTTAGTTTGTGTGTGTTGACACTGCCATACATTCATGGCCTCTAAACACCTAATTTAACTTACTTTCTCCCCATCTCATGGCCCACCCCAACCAACAAGAACACTAACATAAAATTTCAAGAAAAATCTTCACTAGGTCTATGCAGGAACAATAATGTGGGTCACCACATATTTCTACGAGGGTCACCACACATTCCTACGAGAATCACCACATATTCATGATCACTATGTATCACAAATTCTTTTGGAAATAGGTAGTGTTGCCAATTTAGCAAAGCCTTAACAAGAGCATAAAGCTCTTTGTCATATGTGGAGTAATTGAGATGACTCTCTTTAAGTTTCTCACTAAAATAAGCTATGGGGTGACACTCTTGAAGGAGGACAACCTCAATGCATATGTTAGAAGCATCACACTCAATCTCAAAAGTTTTAGTAAAGTTGGGGACTGTTAAAATGGGTGTTTTAGTTAATTTGTCTTTCAAGGTTTCAAAAACACTTGTTTGTTCTTGGCCCCATTTGAACACTACATCCTTCTTTGCTATCTCATTGAGAGGTGCAACAATAGTACTAAAGTCTTTCACAAATCTTCTATAGAAACTAGCTAATCCATGAAAACTTTGTACTTCACTAATATTGGTGGGTGTAAGTCAATTTCTAATTGTTACTACCTTTTGTTCATCCACATGCACCCCTTTGGGGCTAACTACAAACCCTAGTGACGTGAGTTGATTTTAAGATTGCACATTTTAGAGGTTACTCTTTCATTTATGATTTTCTGTTTTTAAACAAAATATGGTAAGGAACCCAAAGAAGATCCCCACTGGACACGAACTTAACCAAGTGGTTAAGTAAGTGTGAAGGTTCACTTCTAGAGGGCAAAGAGAAAAACACAATAGGTGATTATGATGATGAAGGTAAATTGCGGAAATGGAAAGAACATAAGATGGAGAAAGACAAGTGATAACCAAAATTAAAAGACAAACATGATATCATAAAGAGAAATGGAATGGATGTAGCAAAAGGAAGATAAAAAGAGGAAGGGATAAAGAAAACTTATGGAAGAAGATGGGAAGTCACACCACTTGGAGAAGGAGGTACTCCAAGATGAGTGGTGGAAGAGCCGCTACTTGAAGTGCTCAGACACTCAAGATAAGACCCACTATGAGAACTCTCAAGTATCACAAAAACACTCCTACAAAGTTTCTTTACTATCTTCAAATTCAATGTGTCCAAATACATGAGGCAAGACACTCTATCTATAGGAGAGAGTGTCTTGGAGAATAAGATAGAGGGGTAGGGGTATCATTTGTGAGAAACCTTCTAGAAGGTAGGTTAAAGAAACCCTAAACCTAGAAGCACTTGTCATGAAAGGTGGGCTTAGCACAAGCCTAAATTACTAAGCACACCCTACTCAAATTACTAAGCTCACCCTACTCTAGTTTATTATTCTATCTAGACCCACAAAGTGAGCCCAATTTATTTACAAACATTTGTCTTATAAGAAGACCAGAAGAAAGAACATCTGATGCTCTAGTATATACTCAATTCTTCTTCTGCTGAGGTCCTTCCGATATTTGGTGGGGCTTTGTCTTGTATACTGAGATGACTGATCAAAGTGTGAAGTGTCTCTTGTGTCCTTGGTCATTTGCTTGACTAATTGGGTTGTATCACCTAGGAATTCTATATGGTCTATGGCAAAGACAAAATTTTTCGAATTAGCATACAACTCATCTTTCCTAAGGATTTCTAAAACTTGCCTAACATTCTCTTTAGGGTCTTCTATGTTCAAGTTGTAGATAAAAATGTCATCAAAGTACACTACTACAAACTTGCCTATAAAAGGTCTTAAGACATGATGCATTAGTCGCATGAAGGTGCTCGGAGCATTGGTTAAGGCAAAGGGCATGACTAACCACTCATACAACCCAAATTTGGTCTTAAAAGCGGTTTTCCATTCATCTCCCGGTTTAATCCAGATTTGATTATATCCACTTTTAAGATCAATTTTGATGAAGATTTGAGACCCATGTAACTCATCTAACAAGTCATATAATCTAGGGATGGGGTGCTTATATACTTGATGGTTATGTTATTTATTGCACGACAATCCGTACACATCCTCCAACTCCCATACTTTTTAAGGACAAGAATACAGGCATAACATTGGACTTAAGCTATTCCACATTTAATACAAATTTCACTGTACAAACCATATTCTGTTATAGCCCAGAAGCAATTCTAAGGTCACCAAGCCTAACATCCATCCAATGTATAATACGAGGATATTTATTTCCACTCCTCGGCACCTGGCACTTGTAAGAGAACAAATGTTCAAGAGCCCATATCTACACACAATTCATGTCAGTAACCACAAAATGGATGGGAAATCATTACATATACCAACTAAACATTTTAAATTACCTACACCAAGTATACACAACCACCAACATGGATATATATTGCATTACTTTTCCTCCTCATACACATCGAAGCAGAACACAAACTCTCAACCAAAAAGTCATAAACTAACCCCTCCCCCCAATTAAACCTACCCAATTGGCGCAGATCATTCATAACACTAAACAACCCACCATGAACTAAACCCAGTCTATTTGGAAATAAAAACTTTGACATTCCTAACAAAATGTACAACTTGCAAAAGTCCTCTATGGAACCTTGGTTGCAACGTTTAACGATTTCATCATAAATCATTTTAACAGATACATCAGTTGTTTGGAAAAAACTCCTACTCTTACAATTGTTTTCTGTTTTTGCTAAGTCAAATTTCTCTCCCACAACTCTAAGACCTATACCTAAACAAACATCTAACAGAATGAACGGGACAAGTGTAGACCTGATTGCAAAACCGTGACTCCTCTCCACCCACCTACTACATAACTCCTTTAAAAGGCAGAGACTCAATTTTAGCTTCCCATCCAACAAAATTAGCCAATCAAATGCGGTTGACTTAATGACACATTTTTCTTCAACACTTAAGGTTTTGTTCAAACTTCCCAAAAAATTTGGCCTGCAATAATGCCTAAACACCTACATTCATAAATACATATATAGTTTACTAAGTATGTGATGTCATCGTCTGCTTTAAAAAATTAACCATCTTCTAAATCAAAGCTTATCATCTACAACAAATTTCGCATGACTACTTTCCTTAGTTGTCATATATCCTACAAAACATATTAATTTAAAAATGAATACGTCATTCAAAATCCAACAAAAATCAAACAACATGAATCTTTCAAAAATAAACTAATTTAGAGAAAATGTATTATGTAAATGTGCTTGTGCAAGAAATTGACTTTGGGTCACCATAGGGCACATAACAAGGACTAACAATTTAGATTATTCCCCACCCCAACCAACAACAACACTAACTTAAGATTTTTAGAAAAATCTTCATTGCGTCTATGCGAGAAGAGTAATGTGGGTCACCACATATTCCTACTAGGGTCACCACATATTGCCACTCTCTAAGTTGAGTGAATTTTGGGGTTACTTGACACTTTCATACATTCATGGTCTCCAAACACCTGATTTAACTAACTTTCTCCCCACCTCATGCCCCACCCCAACCAACAGGAACACTGACTTGAGATTTCCAGAAAAAATTTTAGTGGGTCTATGCAGAAAGAGTAATGTGGGTCACCACATATTCCTACTAGGGTCACCACATACTGCCACTCTCTAAGTTGAGTGAATTTTGTGGTTATTTGACACTGTCATACATTCATCGCCTTTAAACACATGATTTAAGTCACTTTCTCCCCACCTCATGCCTCACCCTACCTCAACTCCAAATTTCTAGAAAAATAAGTGTTAAAGTTGTTGTTAGCTAACACTGAATTTTTCTTAACAATCGTTTTGTTGCTAACAATATCTTTTTACCTTTCTTATCCATGTCATGATTAAACATTTTCCTTAAAAATTTTGGTACCTGATCAACCTAACACTCCAAAGAAAGACTCTGCATTAATTATACCCCAAGACACATATATGCAATAGTCACTCACAGGATTATCTATCTACAATATTAGTATGTAGTAACCTCTTTCTTTCTTTATATACTAATAGTGACTGAATTCACAAAATCATAGCTTCAAAAAAGGCCTTTCTTGGAGAAAAAGAATACTAAAAAACCATACATACATACATACATGCACAAACTAAGTACATGAAAATATATAGTTTTAATAATATATTCCACAAAAAATCAAGTGGTACTCTAGAAAAAAAAAAAAACCAAATAGCACAAACACCTATGATCACAAATGTGGTTCTTTGTATATTCTAATTCTAACAAATTCCTCTTCTTTGTGTATCCTAACATACTACTATAAAAATAAAATACTACAATAACATTGAAATACAAACCTACCAAGTAACCCCTAGCATGAAATACGAAAATATATTGTGATGAAAACCATCCGGCCTCGAAACCTTCGGCTAAGACAATAGACAAGGATCGAGATTTAATGAAGCGATTGTAAATTTTTTTTTCTTCTTCTTAGCCATGTAAAAATTGTATAGAGTAGTTAGGAAGTTTTGGACCTTGTATTTTGGGCCAAAGTAGAAAAGGATGTAAATAAAAAAGAAAGTAGAGTGTAAAATAGTAAAAGAGGGGTGCAAATAGAAATGTAGGCAAGGAAGGCATGAAGCTCCACATGTCTTCTCCTCAATGGAGAGGATTTGTAGTAATAAGGTGGTGACACTTGTCACACTCTCATTTGAGAGGTTTTGAGAGATTTTCTCCTACAAATAGGAGTCTTTTGTACATGATTTTTAACTTTGATTTGAGTAATGAAATGATGTCCAATTGAGACACTTTTACCTGTTCAAATTTCTCTCTAGAGTTGTGTTCTTGCTAGACAAATTTCTAGACTCCTCCTAGTAGTTTTGGTCTAACCTCACTTTAGAAACTAAGTGTTGGTCTAACCTCACTCTAGGAACTAAGTGTTGGCCTAACCTCACTTAGATTCACCAACATAATTTTCATCTCTTCCAAATTTCTACAATTCTTCATGCTTTCACTATAGTGTTCATCATCCGTAGAAGATATTCAAATTAAAACAATGAAGAAGAAGATCAAATGAAGATGCAAGCTAGGATTGCATCATATTGTCTTAAGTATGTGTGCAAGAAATTGACTTTGGGTCATACTAGGCGATGTGAATTCAAGAACATAATATGAAAAGTTCTTGACATTCTTAGGAGACATCTTGAGTTGGTCATATGAGAGGCACTTTCTCTTAGAATTGGATCAATGTTCTAAGACAAGAACTCACCAAAACTAATGCCAAAACACAATCTCAATTAGACGTTCCATCTATTGTCAAATTGAACCGATTGAAATACAAGAAAAAGGAAAAGAAACAGAACATAGGTGCTGGAAAATGAAAAATGCTGGACAGATTTGAAATAGGAACAAAAAACACCGAATAGAATTGCAAGATAAGAACAAAATAGGAAATGGAATGGAGAATGGATTAGAAGACTTATGAAGATGAGACTTGGAGATGATCTCGCCACTTGAAGGTTGGATTGCTTCAAGATAAGAGTGTGATGCTGCCACTTGAGTTCCAAGAGCTCTCAAGATGAAGCAAGGAAGAAGAGACACACAAGTGCTCACAAATGCTCTCAAAAAATGAGTAGAGTTTTCTTACTAATAATTTCCAATCTGCATATACAAGGGGCAGCACCTCTATTTATAGTTTTTAGGTGCTAAAAATAGGTGGGAAAATTCAAAAGAAACTCCTTTGAAATTCCCACCAAAACAAGTCACATGGGAGGTGTGACCTTTTTCTACTATGACACCTCCTAAAAACTACACTTACACCTACTCTCCTAAGTCACATGTACAATGTGACTTTATTTTACATATTCACACTACTATATTTAATATCCACACCTCCTACAACTTATACAAAAGAAATACAAATGATGCTCTTTTTTTAATGCTTGGCCTTGCTTCTCATGGGTTGGACTTGGGCTTCTTGGGCTTGGGCTTTGGGCTTGGGCCTCCTCTTTTAAAAAGACTAATAAGAAAAACTTTAAATGTTTTGGTGGATGGCCTCTTCCTCCATTAGTGAAATCCTCTCTTCCTTGATATCCATCATACTCCCCGAGTTGGAGAGAATTCGCCCACGAATTCTGAATCCCTGCATATGACAAAGTCAGTTTACTATCAAAATTAATAGATGAAAAAGAAAAAGGCAAACATGACTTAGATTTTGAAAGTAGTGGGAGTTTAGAAAAAGAAGTCCTATAGACAGACCAAGTTGGAAAATTTTGTTTGGGAATGATGATATTTTTTGGAAAAAATCCGCTTAAATGGTGAAAACCATTAGGAGGTATGAAAAAATTATCCCTAACATTTTTTAACCAAGATGGTGGTGAAGTAAGAACCTTTGGTAATGAAAAAGATAAGGAAGGAAAACACCTTGGAGGGGAAAGGATAAGTCGCTTGTCTCTTTGGCCTTCTTTGTTTTTATCTTTTGCACCTTTGGTAGGTGGTTGAGTTAGGTCTTGATTTACCTTGTTTATCATGAAAGTTCGTTTTTGTAGACAATGAAGAGCTATGTGCCCAAAACCTAAACATTGAAAACATTTGGTGCGTGAAGTTTTGGTAGGTGACTTAAGGGTAGAAGGATTTGAAGTAGAAACTTTTTTTGGCAAAGTGGTTTGTTTGGAAAAATTGGAAGGAGAAATTTGAGGAGAAATTTTGTTTGCATCCTTCCTTGAAGATTTGTAGAAACCATCATCATTAGCATGTTTGAAAGTTGGTTTCAAATATGAATCTATTTTGATGGCTCGGTGAACCATTTTCTTTAAAGAAGAGTACGCATCTAGGTCTACCAAATCTCTAATATGTCTTCTTAAACCACTTACAAACCATTTTATCTTTGACTCTTCTTTAGCATGCATATTCAGTTTAGTCAAAGTTGTTTCAAAATCTTTAAAGTATTCATCTACCGTCCTATGTCCTTGATGAAGCCTTTGGAACTTCAACAAGTGTTCCTTCCTAGAAGGAGGAACAAACCTTGCGCGCATATACTTTTTCAACGTGTTCCAAGAGTCCACGGGAGGTCTCTTGCGATACATAGTGTCCATTACAATACTATGCCACCATTTCATGGCATAATCACAAAACTCTAAGGTAGCTAGCTTATACTTATGTTCATCTTTGATCTCATGGAGCTCAAAAATCTGCTCACACTTAGCCTCCCAATCTAGATAGACGTTAGGATCACTATCCCCATTGAAGCTTGGAATCTTGACCAAAGGAAGCCTAGGTTTTGCCTCACGGTAGTAGCCATTGTCACGGTGATCTCTCCCTCTATGCTCTTGAGGTTGATATCCATGAAATGTAGGATTAGACCTCCTTCTTCTTTGATCCGCTTCACGGCCATGCTCATTGGAAGAGCCCCTAGATGAAGGTCTATGGGAATGGCGCTCTCCATGGTGAGAATGAGATGGTCTAGCTTGTTGCAACGCCATTGCTTGCAACCTTTCTTCCAAGCGTCTAATAGTTCTTTGGGCCTCATGTAATTCACCAATGAGTGAGGCCTTGGAAGGAGAGGGCTGTTTGTAGGATGCATCACTAGAAAATCCTGCCATTGTAATTAAAAAAAAAATAAAAACAGCAAAGGTACCAAAACAGCAAACAAGTTAAGAATTAAAATTGCAAAAACAGCAACTGTGGTAATGAATCTGCCGAAGAGAATGGAGGAAGAAAAATGTCACTCTAAAAGAAAATAAGGTCCTTTCACCAAGCTGATCTTGAGGCCTTGGAAACCTCAAATGAAAAATGTCACAGCAAGCACACCAATCTTTGAAGGCAACACCACAAAACCAAAGAAAGAAGAAAGACAATCAAGAAAAGGTATAAAGAAGGAAAGGCAATGCAAAAGGAATACAAGATTGATGACAAACACAAAGAATAGAGAACAAAAGACAAGCAAGAAAATAAGGAACTCAATGAGAAAGTAGGCACACAAAAGAATACTTAAAGAAAGGCACTAGAGTAGATGAAGAAAACAAAAATTAGCTACTGGAAAAAAAAAATTCTATGCAAACTGTGCGTGAGATTCATTGATTGATCTGGAAAGATATACAGCGAACTGGACTATCAAATTTTAACCACACAAACTTCAAGATGTTAACTCAAAAATGGCACTGGAATTATGTAAAAACAGTAAGCCAATTGAGAGAAATAAATTTTTCAAAATTGCTGCCCGATTACCGTATTTTTTTCGGCAGGAATGTACACTTTTCGTATTTTATTTATCATATTTTGTGTACTTTGAATTTTATTGTACTTCTTTTTTCTATTCTTTTCTAACACTTTGAGGATCACAAATCCAGAATTTCAGAAATTTCCAGTGAGTAAATCAATTGCAATAAGCAAAAACAGTAAGCACTTGTTGTCAGAAACAGAGGAATCCTAAGAGGAATGAAAAACAGAATTATGAACTAGCAAAGACATAATGGAAATTGTGTCATAGAACTTGTATAGGTGTAAAATACAAGTATGAACTCAATCTAAAACAGAAAATGCACAAAGGATCAAGCAATAAACTCAAAAAAAACAGAATGTAAACCAAAGCAAGAAACAAGCAAAGCAATAAAAGGACTACTAGAAGTAATGACAATTATGGAAGAACATGACTAAGACAAAACTTGACATGATTCACAAATTAAAAGACTCAAAAAAAAAAAATACTAGAAAAGGAAGCTTAAGGTCAGCTCAATGGAGACATGATGCCATCCAAAAGAGAAACCAAACTCATAGGAACAATGAGTGCTATATCCTTTTCACAAACACTTGGTGGAGAAAAAAATTTAAAACAGCAATAAAACTCAAAACAAGCCTAAAAACAGAATTGAAAACACAAGATGATAGAGCTCTTGAATTAAAGTGCACACAACTCAAAATTAAACAAGAACAAGCCTAGACTCTAGATACCACATGATGTGAATTCAAGAACATAATATGAAAAGTTCTTGACATTCTTAGGAGACATCTTGAGTTGGTCATATGAGAGGCACTTTCTCTTAGAATTGGATCAATGTTCTAAGACAAGAACTCACCAAAACTAATGCCAAAACACAATCTCAATTAGACGTTCCATCTATTGTCAAATTGAACCGATTGAAATACAAGAAAAAGGAAAAGAAACAGAACATAGGTGCTGGAAAATGAAAAATGCTGGACAGATTTGAAATAGGAACAAAAAACACCGAATAGAATTGCAAGATAAGAACAAAATAGGAAATGGAATGGAGAATGGATTAGAAGACTTATGAAGATGAGACTTGGAGATGATCTCGCCACTTGAAGGTTGGATTGCTTCAAGATAAGAGTGTGATGCTGCCACTTGAGTTCCAAGAGCTCTCAAGATGAAGCAAGGAAGAAGAGACACACAAGTGCTCACAAATGCTCTCAAAAAATGAGTAGAGTTTTCTTACTAATAATTTCCAATCTGCATATACAAGGGGCAGCACCTCTATTTATAGTTTTTAGGTGCTAAAAATAGGTGGGAAAATTCAAAAGAAACTCCTTTGAAATTCCCACCAAAACAAGTCACATGGGAGGTGTGACCTTTTTCTACTATGACACCTCCTAAAAACTACACTTACACCTACTCTCCTAAGTCACATGTACAATGTGACTTTATTTTACATATTCACACTACTATATTTAATATCCACACCTCCTACAACTTATACAAAAGAAATACAAATGATGCTCTTTTATTAATGCTTGGCCTTGCTTCTCATGGGTTGGACTTGGGCTTCTTGGGCTTGGGCTTTGGGCTTGGGCCTCCTCTTTTAAAAAGACTAATAAGAAAAACTTTAAATGTTTGGGTGGATGGCCTCTTCCTCCATTAGTGAAATCCTCTCTTCCTTGATATCCATCACTAGGGTCACCACAGGAGAAATAACAGGGACACATACTTTAGATTATTCATCACCCAACAAAAATCAAACAAGATCAACCTTTCACTTAATAAACCAATAAATAGAAAATGTATTACCTTTGGTACCGATAGCGCCACACAACCACCGTGGGTCACCCCTTGCAAACACCCATGAGGATGACGATGAATGAGAGACGCTGGAAGAAAAGGTAGAGGACAAACTAACCCTTGAATAGATGTTGTAAGAGACACTGGAATAGAATCTCGAGGAGAAGTGGAATTGATGCGAGAGTAGAAAGGGCACCGAAGGTGGAGAAGTGGAGAAGAACGAAAAAACTTAATTTAGAACGTATTAACCCTCAAAATCTTTTAACATAAATTCACAATGTAACCTAAATACCCAAATTTTAAATCTTTTTGTGGGCCCTAAAACACAATTAAAATATTATTATTTTAGCCACGTGGGCGGTTGTATTTTTGCACAGCTCATTTGGGGTTGTTCAACTATCATTTTTCAAAAGATAAACTATAATCTTCTTTTTCAGCTTGTTCCCCTTATTTTCCTCTTGATCAAGCTCATATGCACTCATGATTTCCATATTAGTCCCCTACAAGTATGATTTTTCCTTTTAGATCATTTTCATAAGCTCATTTTCATGCTTGTTCCACATTTGTGTTCAACCCCTTTTTAAGCACCAACAATAAATGGGAGAACTTATTAATCAACTTCCTCCATGTCTTCACATGAGAGTTCCATTGGAGCATATAAGGATTTTGGAAGCGGAGGCTTTGGGCCTAACAGGAACGCAATCATAGTTTCACTTGGCAGCTTCTTTGATAGCTTGATCATGATCTCCCAATGCTAACTAAAACATGGTACTAGTTGTGTCTAAGGCAGCTTGAACGAGTATGTGATCTTTGGAAGAACAAAAGCTTGTTGTAGTGACTCGGGATAAAAAATGAATGAGCATGTTGGCAGAGTCACTATAAAAGCTCTTTCAGTCTGAGAGGCGTAGAATTAGACCCTTTTGGTTATGCAAAGTTGAGTTTGTGATGAAGGGAAATATAGATACAAATAGGGTACTCGTGGTAGCACTATGTGTATGCAGACAATGCATAAAAGTGTTGCATACATCTAAGATTACGAGCAGACCAATTTTATGGTTCCTTGTTCATCATGACTTCCATATTCATACTTATTAGTCTAATGGGAGGATCTCTTATGAGGGGACGATGAATAGCTTGACCGTAATCAACTCTTGCCTTCACTTTTCCCTTGTACATTGAGAAAGGCATAAAGGTGTATGGTTTGTGAAGCCTAAGATAGAACTGTGAATTCTCAGCTATGCTTCGATGAACAAACTTAAAGGCAAATACAATACTAGAAATATGTTGTTGGTACATTTGGATTTCCTTAGTCTGTCTAAGAGCATTATCTAGAGCTTAAATACATCCACATAATCATTCCATTCATAAAATTCTTAGTTTTCCTGCAAATGGATGAGATCAAGTTCAAACAGGAGTTGTGTGTGGGTTGGTCATGGTTGGCGAATCTATGGAAGAAGCATCCCAACTTTGACGCCCACAACAAACATTTCTATGAGACTCATTAGAACTTTGAAATAGGATGGCATCATTTGGGACTAAGTGCATTATCCACACGTTTGCATTCTGAGGTTAAACCTTTCCTTGTAGAATGAGAGTGCACCATAACAACATTAGATCCTACAGGTAGAACCATTGGTACTATAACTCTTCATGGACGGAGGAGGTAGGTCAAAGAAGCGGAGGTGCATATGAAGGCTTTTTCTGATCATATGCTTCTTCATCCAAATTAGAGACAAGATCCCTTAATATATGGATTCCAATGATTGCCTTTGATTGTGTTAATCCTTATAATTATTGTAGTTATCAATCAATGGTTGTCAGCATTGATTGTTACCTTATTTGTTGTAGTGTCATGATACTGGGTACTAATTGTAGGATTATATATTGTCAGGTTTTGGCTATATATGTATACTGTAATAAAAAAATTAAATATAATATTCTTTCACCTTTCATTAAATATAATATTCTTTCACCTTTCATGATTCACAACTTCTTGGATGGTTGATGAATTCAATGACTATTGAAATAGCAACACAATTTCTGCACTATGAAACCTTTGGGATGAAGCCCAAAGCCTAGCCGGTGCACACACAAGATCTTGAATCACCTACCTTAAATCTGAGTTTCACAGCATCAGGAAAGGAAAAATGAAGATAGAGGAATATTTGGTCAAGATAAAGCATCTCGCTAACAGACTTAAACTTGCAGGGAGTCCCATTTCCAACTCATGTCTAATCATTTAAACCCTAAATGGTTTAGATTCTGAATACAACCCTGTGGTGGTCAAACTATCTAATCAAACTAGTCTCACTTGGGTTGATCTGTAGGTCCAATTACTGACCTTTAAGAGTAGACTTGATCAACTGAATAGTCTTACCAAACTCTCTCTTGATGCATAAGCAAATGTTGCTAATAAAAATTATTCCGAAGGTAAAAAATTCAACACAAACAACAACTGGAGAGGCTCTAACTTCAAAAGTTGGAGAGGAGGCAGAGGAAGAGGAAGAATGTCTAAACCAACATGCCAAGTTTGCAACAAGGTTGGGCACACAGCTGTAAACTGCTAGTACAGGTTTGATAAGTCTTATTTAAACTCAAATTATTCAATAGACAGTGACAAACAAGGAGCACACCATGCCTTCCTAGCCTCACAAAGCGCTACTCAAGATTATGATTGGTACTTTGACAGTGGTGCAAGCAATCATGTGACACACCAAACTGAAAAATTTGAGGATCTAGCATAACATCATGGTAAGAACTCGTTAATAGTTGGAAGTGGTGAGAAATTGCAAATTGTTGCCACAGGTTCCTCAAAACTAAACTCACTAAACTTACATCATGTCTTATATGTGCCCAACATTACCAAAAATCTATTAAGTGTGTCAAAATTAACTGCTGACAATAACATTCTTATTGAGTTTGATACAAATTGTTGCTTTGTGAAGGACAAGTTAACAGGGAAGGCAATTCTAAAAGGAACACTTAAAGATGGCTTGTATCAGCTCTCAAGGACTGAAAGGGACTCGTGTGCTTATGTATCTATCAAGGAGAGTTGGCATAGAAGGCTTGGTCATCCAAATAATATAGTCCTAGATAGAGTCTTGAAAAGTTGTAATGTGAAACTATCGCCTAGAGATCATTTTAACTTTTATGAGGCTTGTCAATATGGCAAAATGCATTTTTTACCCTTCAAAACATCTTCCTCTCATGCTAAGGAAATCCTTGAATTAGTTCATACTGATGTCTGGGATCCTGCACCAATAATATCTTCTTCTAGTTTCAAATATTATGTTTACTTCATTGATGATTTTAGTAGATTTACTTGGATTTATCCTCTGAAATAGAAATCAGATATTGTACAAACCTTTATTCAATTTAAAAACATGGCAGAAAATTTGTTTAACAAGAGAATTAAGAAAATCCAATGTGATGGTGGTGGTGAATATAAAGTTGTGCAAAATCATGCAATAGAAGCAGGGATATAATTTAGAATGTCATGTCCTTACTCATCACAACAAAATGGTAGGGCTAAGAGAAAACACAGGCACATTGCTGAATTTGGCTTGACATTGCTAGCACAAGCCAAAATGCCCTTACATTTTTTGTGGGAAGCTTTCTCAACAACATTTTATCTCATAAACAGATTGTCCTCTCTAGTCACTCAATATGAAAGCCCTTACTTATTGCTTTTTCAAAAGGAACCTAACTACAATTCCTTAAAACCCTTTAGGTGTGGTTGTTATGCCTGTCTTAAGCCCTATAATCAGCACAAACTACAATTCCACACAACCAGATGTGTGTTCTTGGGGTATAGTAACTCTCACAAAGGATACAGATGCATAAATTCTTATGGAAGAATCTTCACTTCAAGACATGTTGTTTTCAACGAAGAACATTTTCCATTCCATGATGGGTTTCTCAATACAAGAAGTCCCTTGAAAACACTAACTGAGAGTTCATCTCTCCCTTTTTCTTTGCCTACTGCAGGTAACCCATATATTGGAGCAACCACACTTCCAGATAATAACAATCTTAGTGATGAACAAGAACCAACCAATCCAACTGAGAGTGTTGCAGTTAATTTTAGCAGAGATCAGGCTGCAAATAATTCAACAAGGAGCATTCCAATTTCTGAAAATAATTCACCAAGCATCAGTCCAATTTCTACAAATAATTCACCAAACAACATTCAAATTCCTGATCTCACAGAAACAATTGTTGGAGATCACCAAGATCTTGTTGAACCAAACATCAACACTCATTGGACCAGGAGCAAAGCTGGAATTCATAAGCCAAAGAAGCCATATGTTGGGTTTGTTGAAACTAGCACAGATGAGAAGGAATCAAAAAATGTCACAGAAGCACTCAGAAGACCACAATGGAAAGAAGCTATGGAAAAAGAGTATCAGGCACTCATGTCAAATCAAACTTGGCTCTTGGTACCATATCAAGGCCAAGAAAACATCATTGATTCTAAATGAGTCTTCAAGACCAAGGACAAAGCAGATGGGACAATTGAAAGGAGAAAGACAAGACTAGTACCAAAAGAATTTCAACAAATAGCTGGATAGGACTATGAAGAGACCTTCAATCCAGTTGTCAAGGCCAGTACAGTTCAGATCATACTCTCAATTGCAGTGCACCTCAATTGGGAGGTCAAACAACTGGACATAAACAATGCATTTCTTAATGGCTATCTCAAAGAAATTGTGTTTATGCATCAACTAGAAGGATTTGTAGACTCAACTAAATCAGAACATGTTTGCAAGTTATCTAAGGCAATTTATGGATTGAAAAAGGCCCCAAGAGCCTGGTTTGACAACCTCAAAAATGCCTTAGTCAACTAGGGTTTCAAGAACACAAAAAGTGATTCCTCACTATTCATTCTAAGAGGTATAGATCACATTACCTTCCTACTTATATATGTGGATGATATAATTGTCACAGGAAACAACAAGTTCTTGGAATCCTTCATCAAACAACTCAATGATGTATTTTCACTTAAGGATCTGGGTTCACTACACTACTTCTTAGGCATAGAAGTTCAAAGAGATGCATCTGGGCATGTACTTGAAGCAATCAAAATACATAAGAGACGTCCTGAGAAAATTCAAAATGGAAAATACTTCATCTTGTCCAACACCTATGATAACCGGCAAGCAGTTTACGGTTGAAGGGGAGAAACTACAAGACCCAACCATGTTCAGACAAGCTATAGGAGCTTTGTAATACTTAACAAACACAAGGCCCGATATAACATTCTCAGTTAACAAGCTCAGCCAATTCATGAGCTCTTCCACTATAGATCACTGGCGAGGCATAAAAAGAATATTGAGATATCTTCAAGGTACCATTCAACATTGCCTACACATTAAACCATCAACTGACTTGGACTTAATAGGATTCTCAGATGCAGACTGGGCAACAAGTGTGGATGATAGAAAATCCATGGATGGTCAATGTGTCTTCCTTGGTGAAACACTTGTTTCTTGGTCTTCGAGGAAGCAAAAGGTAGTCTCAAGATCTAGTACAGAGTCAAAATGTAAAGCATTGGCTGACTTAGCTGCTGAAATAGCATGGACCCGTTCACTTCTTGATGAATTGAAACTCCCTCTGCCAAGAAAACCAACATTGTGGTGTGATAACTTGATTGCTAAGGCACTACCTTCAAATCCAGTTATGCATACTCGATCCAAACACATTGAAATTGATGTGCACTACATTAGAGACCAAGTACTACAAAATGAGATTGTTGTAGCCTATGTTCCATCAGCTGATAAAATAGCTGACTTTCTCACTAAAGCATTACCTCATACACGATTCAGCCAACTCAGAGACAAACTTGGGGTGACTCCCTCACCCATCAGTTTGAAAGGGGAAATTAGAGACAAGATCCCTTAATATGTGGATTCCAATAATTGCCTTTGATTGTGTCAATCCTTGTAATTATTGTAATTATCAATCAATGGTTATCAGCATTGATTGTTACCTTATTTGCTGTAGTGTCGTGATATTGGGTATTAATTGTAGGATTATATACTAGGTTATGTATGTATACTGTAATCAACAAATTAAATATAATATTCTTTCACCTTTCATTATCTTTTTCTCACTATCCATACTAAGATGCAGTCCTCGAACTCTTCTACAAGAAAGCTTAATTGGGTCCGCATTCTCCAAATAAAAGTCAACGTCAAACTCCAACAGTGAAGTTGGTGTCTTGCACCATCATTTATTTACTGTGATAAGAGCGGATGATACTGGTCTGTTAGGCATAAACCAATATTTCACTATCCACAGCGAATTCATCACCTAGTTTGTAGAATAACAAAAGATTTATATTTATAATTTTTTAAGAAAAACAAAAAAAAAAAGAAGGTCCAATGACTTGGTGCTATAAATTTGTATATTTTCTTATTCACAAGTTGAATGTTGTTCATCTTCTATTTCAATGGAGTCTATCAGCTATCCCTAGCAAATCAAACTGTTCAATATTTGGAAACATGACTCTCATAAATTAACCCCACAGATTGCACTAATTAAGCAGTGATGGATTTTTTTTTTCAATCATATTTTAATTTAATTAATATAAAAATAAAATTATTTATAATAATAGAGAAAATAGAATAATATATAAATATTTATTGAAGTAAAAGTAAACCTGAAAAAATTATAATACATAACTAATTTAAAATTACATTAAAAATATTTAATGATTTTTTTATCATTAAAAAATAAATATAATTGATAAAATGGTATACTTGGGTGCACCAACCCATAAAAATACCATAGTGACTTATAGGCTAGGAATACTTAGACTCCTTATAAAGTTATAGACCTTACATTTATGCATACTCTACAACTAATGATGGACATAATTTTCCAGCCGCAAAATATGTGCAATCCACATTGAATGTAGAGATTGCAAACTAAAGTTGAATAATTTTCCAGTGTCACCCTTCCCCTCTATATTTGTGTTTGCAGCAGTTCCCGCAGTGCTGTTGTACTCAAAACTGGTACTGCTCTGCATATAAATTCCGAATTAAGATCCGGTTCTGTTGAGGTGAATATGTTGTTAACGTGTTCATTGTTTTCTTGCTGTTTTGAACGTCTTAGTATTTGCAAATTGTGTTTAAAGGGTTGACGTGTTTTTAATGTATTGTGTATGATAGGAAATTTTTTTGCTAGTTTGAGAGTTGATTTGTTAAGTAGGTTCAGGTGCAGGTTTTCTGTATTTTTTCTATGAATACAGTTTTCTTAGTTATTCTTGAGACTATAAATGTTGTTTTGTGTTGTTAAAGGTTCTTGAAGTCTTCTTATTTATTTATTTATTTATTATGTTGCAAATAAAAAGAAAATGTTCTTGAGACCGAACAGCTGTATTCCTGTGCATATGAAAACTTCAATTGATTAATAACTTTTTACCTCTTTTCTTTGAATAGTGATACTTCTCCTATCATTTTAATATAATTTTTATAAGGACTCAAATGTTTACAACGCATCTTCTTGTGAAAAAAAAAAATACTTGTTTATGAATTAACAACTTGAATGCATACAATACATCAGCACATTATCATATCTCTATTCTTAAAGAGACAAGAGTATGATATGTATATTTATTGATTACACTTTTGGTTGCAACACTAAATCTTTTGTACTATAGTTGGAACTCAAGTAACCATATTATATGGATCAGATTGTATTCTTTAATTCTGGTTTAGGTTTGTATATTTAAGTTGTATTCGCCTTGCATGGATTAAAAAGTTCAAATTATATGATCGAAAGTTGCTAAATTTTGTATCAACTTATGGAGGAATACTTTCTTTCTAATCAGCAATAATTAATTTAAAACTTATGAATTCCTAGGCTTCTTTAGCAGAGCCCCCACTGCTGCTCTTGCATAATGAGATTATTACACAGTGCCTTTCTGCATTACTATTACACTATGCTTTTCCTAAGCGAACAAGCACTTGCTTTGTAGTCCCAATTCCTTCAAAAAAAGAAGACTCTATTGGTGCTGGAAAAACCAATTACAGAACAGCAGTCCTTTCCTCCTCCATCCTTCCTGGTTTCAGATTCTGTATAGGTAAAATGGTGCTGCACAAAGTATAAAACATGTTGGAAAAGATTTGACTTCCTCCGCTACCCGTGTGGTATTTTCCAGCACAGGTTGCCTAGCAAAACAGTGGCCTTCTATCACCTAAGTACTTGCACTCTGCAGTTATTTTTAGCACCTCCTTATTCAATACCAACAACTTCGTCGTATTGCCCCTGCAAAAGATGACCTCATTCCGCAGCAATTGAATTATTTCCTGCCATCTGCAGTGACTCTAAAGAGCCCTCACAGTCCCAACATCAACCTTTTCCCTGCTTCGGCTCTGCTGCACAAAGAACACACCCTTACGCTCCACCTGTCTAGACATACATGTTAAACAACAGACAAATTATACTAGCTTAAAGACTGTAGACAGTTTAGCGGATAAATCACCAAAACGAAAAACTAAATTTTGTTACTTTTCTCCTCATCCATGTCAATGCTTGTAGTTGAGCTAGACTAAAAATTTCTTCCTAATCCATCTTCATTTCTTTAAAACCACTCCATTCCTTTAGTTTCAAATGCTACATAGGACAGCTACACATATCCCTTTTCAAACTCAGATTCTTTTAAACATTAAAATGAAACAGCTAGCACACACTAGAGGGACACTAATATCGTCAATCAAACAGACACAAAAGTATTTAATAATATAAAAGGATAAGCATGGAAAAATAACAAAGTTGTGGAGAGGGACCAAACAATATCATTTCAATTATTCCAATTGTTCAAACCATGGATTGTAATTCCATATTCAAACTCAATATCCAATATAAATTATAATTTTAAATTCAATTATAACATGAAAAATAGGTTCAAATAATGTTTGTAAACTAAAAATAACAAATTTATAAGATTAAGATAAAAATAGCATCTCCTAAGAGAGGAGTCAGGGCGCAGTAATCACTGCCCCATGTTTTATTTGTTTTATTGTATAATTTAATCAGTAAATTGAATTCCGTTGAATGAAATGAGAGAGAGAATATGAATCTGTAACTTTCTAAGATAGCTGGCTCAACCAAATTTCTTCAGAAAGCAGAGAAATTTTCTGAAAATAAAAGAAGGAAGAGAAAGAGCACTGGGCACACTTTTCGTTGAAAGTTGATGTCGTTTGCAATAATACTTCTGTCACTGATGTTTGGATTAAAGTCTGATGTGATTTAATGAATACCAATGCATGTCTTTGATCTCACAGTGTATAAGGAATCCACCGATGATGCTTCTCTCACATAATAATAAATATTTTGCTGCCACCAACCCTCACCATGCATGACGGCTAAGAGGAGGACCACCTTCCAAAAAGCTCTGACCTTGGCTTACATGCATGGGCTGTTCAATCTGAAACATTTTTGAAAGCTGATCATCAATTTGAATCTTAGCTCTGTATGTTTGACATATGTAGACGGCTTCAACGTTGTACCAATCAAACTCTTATACATATATATGATCTCCATGCATCCATGCATCACTGCAAAAGGATGAGCATCTCTGGTGACAAACTCTTGAAATTCGGTTTTGAAACTGACTTGTAGAAACATTTTTAATATTATTTTTGATGTTGGAGTGGAGTTGAGCGTATGGGTGTGGTGAATTAAGTGATCATAATTTTGATATTTATTTTTTAATTTTGATATTTAAATTTCAACTATAATAAATTTCATGATGGATGGATTTTGAAAGAGAATTCTGGTTTTTTCTCTTCATAATGGGTGAGAGTGGAACAATAAAAACAATTTTTAAAAAATTTTGTACATAAAAAATGTTTTGAATATTTTAATTAAAAATATTTTTTCCAATTTTAGCGTCTGAAACTTAATCCGCGAGATCGGATTTGGAGAGGAGGTTTTCATTTTATTTTTTTTTAATTGTAGGCAGTGTGAGTCGGGGACGAAGAAAGGGGAAAAATTAAATTAAGTTTTAAAATAGTTAAAAAAGATGTTGTGAAAAATTTAATTAAAAATGGAGAGAATTTATTTTAAATGATTTATGAAAGGAAAAATTATTAAATTATGAAAGGTTAAATATAATTTGGTTAAACTTTTATAAATAGAAGGAAATGTTAAACTTTTGTGGATGTTTTTTTTAACATCGGTAAATAAATTTTTTTTAATATGATTTAAAAAAAATGTAGGTTAAAATGTTAAATAAAAATATAGGTAGTGTAATTTATTAATTTTAAAATAGGAAAAAATAAAAGTAAAAAATAAAAATTCAAAATTATACTCAAAATTCAGTCCTTCAAAAACTGAATTCCAAGAGGATTTTCATACCAATAAAAAAAAAAGTGAGAATTTGACTCCTTAGAATTCGAATTCTCCCATGTGAAGAGTAAATGATTATATGTTGGGAAATAAAATGAACAATAGTGAATTGGGGAATTTGTTTTAATTTGCATACTATTCACAGAAAAAAGTCAAAATATCTCAGATGTGGTGATTGAATATGATAATGTTATCTTAACAAATTTGAGGTTAGAATATTGACATTGTCTATAGAAATGAAAAAAATTGGTTCCAAATACGAATCCACCTTCCATTAACTCTCAATTGAGAAACTTTAGGAATCAAACATTGTAAAAAATATATATTTTCAGGAGCATCCAAGAAGAAAGTGCCTGAGCCACAACTACATTCAATATTATAATTCACTACAAGAAAACTTAATCTTAGAGTCAGCTAATAACTCTCGTGAGCTTTCAATTGAGTAGCTTCTTGATCCTCCAACTATTTGTTGTAGTTAGCCATCACTGAGATGGCTTCAAGCACGACTTATAGAGAGGTGGTTGACTTATCCAACTAGTTCATTAGAGCCTCAACCTTCGACCTATTCTTCTTCTTCTTCAATTTCGACCCATCACTTTTCCGAGAAGAAGAGTCTGAGAAGACAACTCCATGAACGCGTCATGTAGCTCATTGGGATTACCCAACAAGTATATTTTTTCTCTCTCCATAGTTCAAACTAATTGAAATCCTCTCCGATGTTTGAAAGTCACAACAGAGGTTACAACCGCCTCATTAGCCCGACATGCCCTTTTCAGAGACCAGCCAAATGAGGTCCTTATAAATAAATTCCATGAAGACTTACCCGTATCTTTGTACTTTTGGTGCCTTTTTGGATCAGAGGGAGGTCAAAGGTCGACAAGAGGATCAACAAAGGGGTTAGGGGTGACTTTTCCCTTCATAAAAACTTCACCTTGTCTAGTGAGACGAAGGTCCTTGAAATATATTTTGTTACCATAAAGAATGAAAAAAGTTATTATATCTACATCATTAAAAAAAAATTAGTTGAGTGAAAATCATAAACATTTCTTAAAAACAATGAACATATTGTCAATATCATGAGGACGACAAGGCGATAAATATGTGTTGAGGAGTTTTCAGATAGAAATTTTATGAGGGAGCTGATCCAAAACACAGACAAAATCTTCAAGTCCTTAATAATCATTAAAGACCTCAACCATACACAATATCTTACAGGCTCCTTAGTCCAGTAAAGCGAAAACCTATAAGCATCATCGTTATAAGTAGGACTGACTCTACTTCTCGATAAGAACTTTAAGGAACCCTTAAATTCTTATATACAAAGAAGTAAAGAGGTCGAGAAGGCTAGTCCTCGGTTGAATGATTAAAGATAGTCACCTTACTTGATCTTCATGCCTTGTACCATAATAGTGAAGAAACACTTGAGGTGTAGCCTTCAAGCACAAAACCGAACACAGAATCTAAAAAGCTAGAAGAGACGCTTAACTATTTGGATGAAGTTGGGTAGGCACTATGTTTAAGACACAAAGCACTCCCATTGTAAACTTATTTAGTGGAAACTGGACATGATTGTCCATTATTAGACATGAATAAAAATAGAAAAAAAAAATAGAAGAAGTGTAATGCCCCTCAATTCCTTTTCATTTTGATATACTAAAATAAGCGTAAAACATTAATTTATAAAATTAACATATGTATATATAATGAAAATACATCATCCCATACATTGTATCTTCAAAGAGAAACATCCCTCTTATAGGGGCTTTAATACATCTCCATCAAGTGTTTCAAAATAAATCCTAAGTACAGCATAAAAAGAAAAATAGGCGATCTCTTTCTGGCGGCCACTCACTGAGGAGCTCTATTTCCTGCAACATCATCTGCTCCCGTGTAAATCATACACGATCATCACAGGTTTAAGAAAACAGCCACAGAACAAAGACACAGGGTAAGCTAGATATTTTAAACCTAAAAAGAACTTTAAGTGTGAAATTTTAAACCAATATAAACAGATTTAAAACACCCACATAAAATCCCTCAAGAAATCACACGTTTTACAATCTCCTCAAGTGTCTATCAAATTTCAATATTTCTCATTTCTCACGTCAGACTTCCACTGACTCATCACACATAGACACTTGACACTACTTCCGGAAGACTCGTGCATTGATTAGACTCAGAGATATGCACCTGTCATACTACATTGCTGTAAAGTTCCCACAGCTATGCGCATAAACATGATCTCAATCTCAATCTCATCACTCTCCTAGTATGACAGGGTTAATCCATACAACAGGTCAAGTAGTTATCTTTCAAATCACTTACCCATACATATGAACCTCCATCGACTCTCAACGCCTGAATAACTTCATCTATATGATTCCATTATATCAGGAGAGTCAGGATATCTCATTATAGAAATCACCGATCAATGCACATTCTACACAATCTTACATGGTATTTTCTTTCCTAAAAATACTATGCCTTGATCCCACATTCACAACATTCAACACATCATATAACACTTAAATGAATGATTCCAATCACAGCAACAATCATTCCAAGGTTCAGATTTTCGAATATCACATGCATTTCACATTTCAATCTCAAACAGTTTCAACGACACTAAAACAGGGGAGTTCGAAATCAACATTAAAACCGGCGATCACGTCCAAAAACAGGGGATTATGCGATAACATTTGAAACCGGCGACCACGTCGCCCCAACATCAAAATCTTCTAGCTTAAGGTTTTCTTGAAAATAAAGCTAGCTTCCCTTACTTGGACTAGCGTAAACTTCACTAAGAGCTCCAACCCAACGAGATTCAAGGATGCCTTAACCTGCACCATGGAGCCTTAGTCACAAAACTAGCTATACCACTCATTTCTACGTTAACAGAGATGATTCCTGAAGCCAAGAGAGCTGCATGCAATGCCTATGCAGAGGCAACCCTCTCAAGTGCAGGATCGACTCGAAGAACAGAGCGAAACGACTTACTCTGTTTTAGCGTCCGGTTTGGAGAACTTGCAGAGAACCTCCCAGGTGCTCTATGGTAGTCGCCGATAGTCAACTGGTGCGTTAGGACGTCTGAACGTATGGAGAAGGAGAGGGAAGAAACAGGGAACTAAAGCCAACTCACTCAATTTCTCTCTACTCAAGCAGCGTTCCAACCTTGCCTATCCAGGCTGAAGTTTGAACTTAAGCCACCCTTCCCAGGAATGCCGCTGCCACCACCCACTCAGCAGGGAAGCTTGCGTGTACATTTCCTCTAACAGTAATGTCACGTGGGTCTCAGCGTACACCAACTCTGGGTCACTTTCCATACCAACTCTCTGGAGCCACTGTTCTGAAGCACTCTCCCTGACTACGTGTCGTGCATGCAAGACGCTCATGCTGGGAGCCTGGGTCCTACCTTATCTGTGTGAAACAAGATCCACCGATGCCTGGTCGCGCGATGACCCTCCACCATCCACCGATGCCTGGTCGCGCGATGACCATCCACCATCCACCGATGCCTCTCATACCGGCAATGACTGATGTGCCTCTCATCCTGGCGATGACTGATGACACATCGCCACGCCTTGCTGAAGGTTCTTCATCCCACTATGTTACGTCCAAGGTATCACCTCCACATGGCTTGGTGACGTCGGTAGCTTCACATTTCCAAGAATAGATCAGCACTACTCCTCGTGCGCCCATGCATGCAACACTAAGGACGATTTCTTATGCTCAAGCATAGAGCTTCGCATGCACAACGTATCTAAGGCTCAACCCACACCTTGATACGCGTGGTTTTTGGAACCCACTATGGTTGATCCAGCATCTTGACCACATACTAAGTGCACTTTCAGCGATCATGTACACCATAGGCGATTGGCGATTATGTACCAGAGAAGTCGGAGATCGCCTCCATCTTCAACAACGGCGATCTCGTAGACTTCTAAGCTACACTTTCCTTTCTTTATATTTTAAATAAAAACATACTTAGAATTCACTTAAAATATATCACTTTCATTCCAATAAAATTTTCTAGGTCCTTACAAGGTGAATCTCTCGTCCATGACAAACGTTGTCACTCGACCGAAAGCAATTATCCTATCCAAAATCTTGGGTTTTGGGATATCTGCACTATTGGGAAAAGACTACAATTAAGACGACAACATCTACTTAGAAAAATATCCCTGAACATGAGAATCCACTAACTCATACTCACTCCTCGGGGGAGGAATGTTCTCGGACTACTCCTCAACCTCCAAATTCATTGGTTCATTCTGATCACTGGCCTTCCCCTCACTAGAAACCTCTCTCCACTAACTTGGGGGGTCTTGCTAGAGTTAGGGGAACTTTCACCTAATAGATAAACTAACTCTACATCATCCTAAAAATGCTCCATTTTCAGGGTTATCAGACTCTTTCGAAAACATAAAAGACAAACTACTAAAAGAGGAAAGAGAAGACATGATTTACCTTGGTGAGAGAACTCTTAGATATCTCAAACCGATGGTTATATGACAAGAGCAAAGAAAAAGCAGTGGAAATAATGGTCCAAATGGACCACTATTTATAGACACCAAGTGACAGAAAATATCAATCAAAATGTCATAACCCAACCATTGGATTGCTCTAGTTTGAACTTGCAACCTCTCACATCTCTAACACACGTGACCCTCAATAAGCGAAGGTGTACAATTGCGACCCCTCAACCATTAGATCATTTCACATTCAATTGCTACAATCTCATGAAGCTTGACAATCTTAGACAAGTGCGACTCTCAAGGAATATACAAACCTTATAGACTATTCATACACTTTCACATACTCTAGTATAGGGGATCAGTCTAGGCATCCAGTATACTACACGGTATCAAAAGGATCTTGGTAAAGAAAACTCAATTTTTGTTTCAAGATTGTTCATAAAGCAAATTTGAGTATCGGATATCAATGTACTATTGGAATCGAGAAGCCTCCATAATGTCGAGAAGAACTCAACACCAATATTTCATATTATATCCAAGATGTTTTGAGTTGTATTTATAGTTTCTGTAATATAAATTGTGTACAACCTCGAAACATGTCCATCAAACTCTTGATATACAAAACATGTTATCTTAAGATGATTAACCAAAACACAATTAACAATACATCTAAAATAGTGCTAAAAAAATTATAATTAGAAGATATTTGAGCCTATCCTATTCGTCAGTACAGGTATAAGCTCATATAGAGTAATATAAATAAAGGGATACCCCAAGGTAATGACAGATAGAATTTATGCAATTATTAACATATATTTGATTTTTCTCTGAATTTCTACTTGAACCAGAGTTTACTTAAGTGTCAAAAAATATATTTGCAAGTACCTTGACCCTAACGTCCAAGAACTTAGAAGGGACTAAGGTAAAACTAAAAATGATCACCCAAATTTACTGAAACCGAGACAACGACAAGAAGATAACAAGATAGTCTCAACCTTATAGGAACAACATAAATATTAAAAACTTTAAACAAAAAATTGGTCTATTTATACCATATATATATAAAACTTTATTTATTAATTTTTTAAATAAAAAACAAATTAAGTCACTTACATAAAGATTTAAAATGAAACTTTTATTTAACTAAGGAGATAATTTTTTATTGAATAAAATTTTTGTTTCATTCTTATTTAAAAGGATGATAAATATTTATATAAATTTAAAAAAATCATTTCATAATTTAATATTTAATAAAAATAATTAATTAATAATCAAAGGTCATCCCGTTTAACCTAAAGATATAAAAGCTTACACTCAACACGCCTCCCTCAATTCTCACACTGTTATAGTACTTTTAACCTAAATGCCTATAAACTCACACTCAACTTTTGGTCCTCACATCTTTCACACTATTATACATTGACATGTAAGAATTTCGTCCAAAAGTTTTTCAATTCTTATTCACTATTTTCATCTTATATTTTCTATTTGTTCAACTTTTTTACTTCTAAAATATTAAGAGAACTCAAATATGTATATATTAATATTCTCTATCAAATGGTTTAAATAATTGAATATATTCTTTTCACAATCACATTATCATTCAATCTAATATGAAACATTTATTTGACAAAGTTGATTTTTTTTTGAAATTTTTATTTATTTTATACTAATAATCTTAAAAAGTTGTTCATAAATGTATACATATTTTATACCAGTTAGAAATTGTTTGTATATTTATACATATTTTTAAAAATTCATAATTTATCTGCACCTTCCAATAATTTAACTTATAATAGTATTATTTAATAAAAATAATTTAATAATAATAGATTTTTTTTTCAAAGTGGGTCCTCATATTTTCCTATATAAGTTTAATCTAAAAGGCTAAAACCTGACAAACGCCTCCTTCCCTCTTTCTTTCACTTTGTCATATTTACTAAACTGATCAGTTTCTCATATCTGCTGAATGCAGGCTGTGCTTTGAGACTCATAGCATACACTACAAAAAAAAAGCGATTTACCTACGGACAAAATCCGTTTGTAAAAGCAGAAATCCGTATGTAAATCAGCATTACCTACGGATTTCTCACGGAGAAAAATTCGTATGTAATGTTGGTGTCGGTAATTTACCTACGAAATATGAACCCGTGGGTAACAGCAGTCCGTGGGTAATACCCACGAACAGCAGGCCGTAGGTAATACTGACGAACATCAGGCCGTAGGTACTACCCACGAACATCAGTTCGTAGGTAATACCCACGAACAGCAGTTCGTATGTAATATCCACGAACAGCAGTTCGTAGGTAATACCCACAAGTAGCAGTTCGTAGGTAATACTCACGAACAGCAGTTCGTAGGTAATTGCCACGAACAGCAGTTCGTAGGTAATTCCGTATGTAATCATACATCCATCAAAATGTCTATTCATACATTTAAATGAATGCCTTTTTTAAAACCTGTATAATTTAACATATCCAACACACATTTAATTTCAAATTCAAATATAATATAATTAAAGTCTCATCATATAAAAGATAACATAATATAAAGTCAAGTCCACTTGAAATATCTAAAAATCAAAACAAACTTGAAACATAACTAAAGATCCTAATTCAAAAGTCAAGTGAACTTGTAATGTAATTTGTTGTTCAAAAAACTACAAACATAGTCCTAATAATCTGAATAATGATTATCATCATCTTGTTGTTGCGTAGGTGGTTCCTTTTGCCTTGGTGGTTCTTGTGGCAACAGTACTTGTTGAGATTGTTGTGCAACAGAACTTCGTGCTTCAGGAGGAAGGAAAGGAAGAATGATACTAACCAATGATTTCACATGCTCAGTGAGTTTATCATTGTGTTCCTTATAATTTCGAACTTCTTCCTTTAGCAACAAAACGCTTGGTGAATCCTCAGAGGAACTCGAAGGTTGATTATAGGTGAGAGTATTACCATGTTTAAAGTTATGAGCCAAGTCTCCAACCCCGTAGATTCGACCTTTCTTCTTGCCACCTGCTGCAAGAAGCCAACTTTCAAGTCTAATTTTGTCTTCCTCTGTAGAATCTATGGGGGATGATCCAGATGCAACCTTTGATCTGACTTGGGAAAGTCTACTCTGAAATTCTTCCTATTATTGATACACAAAAATAATGTCATGTACAATATATAACTAAAATAAAGAAAAATAACAACAAAATGTAACTCACGTGTGTACGTCTCGATCTTTCATCAACAAATTCACCACTACTTTTTCGTATATGAGTCTGCATAAATACCTCATCAATATATGCAGGACGATCCAACTCTTTTGCCTATAAACTACAAACATAAATAATATTATTATTATGCAAAACAATATCATCCAACTTCTTAAACTTGATATAATCCAATGTAGTATTATCAAATACCTAACCTTCAGACATTGTATAATAGAATAATATGTAATCATAAAACATAATTCAAAACCAATTACAAACAAAGTCCAATGCAACTTATATGTTTTGTGAATACATACCATGCGAATGGCATGCTCATGTGTACTAATGGAGCCACCTGTCTGTAAAGAACCACCTGTGTCAGATGTTCGATTTTTTTGGTTTTGAATACACTTGGAACGAAAGTCAGGTGAATTCCACTGAGATAGCAAAGAAGTCCAGACATCATCAAACATCCAAATAGGCTTTTTCCCATTTTTTCTAGCTTCCATGAACATTTCAAATAACCTATGTGCAGCTTTTGAGTGGAAGTTTTTTTTAATCCTTTCCTCGTGTTCAGGTTTCCAACAGACTTTTTTCTATGTAATCACAATTTATAGTTAAAAAAGTGAAGAATTTTTTAATGCAACACTTTAAAGAAATAATAACTGAGAATTCAATTATGGAAGATGCCAAATACCAAAAGAAATGGACATTTTAATTAAACGCAACAAGTATAATATAACAAGTATTGTTAATATTAAATATAAGAAGAAATACTTTAAAACGTTTGAAGAAGATTTCTCTATCTTCATCAGTCATTGAACCCCATGTAAGCCATGGCTGACAATATTGTTGTTTAATGATGAATGTGATTGCCTGTGATGCAACCCTACATGGATGAAACCTTAAAAAACAAGTAATAAAGAAATTATTAGATAATAAATTGATAAAAGAAATAATATGAAAGATTTTATTTATGATATTTACTTACCCATTACCATAAGGTGAAATCATAGGAAGAGCATGACCGAATGAGAGAGTGTCATCCTCATTGTTTGATTCTGCATCACCTCTATCAGGATAAACCTATGCACCTTCCCCAATAGCACAATCATTGATTCTAGAAGGCACTGATAGCGGTGAAGGTGTTGATAATGGTGTAACCCTTGGCAATGGTGATGGTACTGATGATGTTGAGGGTCCTGTACCTGATGGAGAAGGCGTTGATGCCACAACTGGGGTTGGGGAAGATGTGGTGGGAGAAATGTCTCTTCTTGATTAAAAAGGTATGTCTGCAGTCCTAGGACATGGAAAAGATGCAGCTGTAGAGATAGGCGTGAGACCTGGGGTAGGAGAAGATGTATGTGCAGGAGTTGGGGATGGGGAAGGTACATGTGCAACAGGTGCATTTGGTGGGGGTGGAATATTTACTTTAAGCACATATCGTGGCCTTTTACGCTTCATTACCCTTTTCCCCTTATTTTGACTAGATAAGTAAGGTTTTGGTTGGTCACATCCTCCTGAAGACATCTATAACAAAAAAATTATATTATCAATTATAAATGAAAGGAACATATTGCAATTAAAAACACACAACATAATAAAAGTTTCTTTCACAGAAGAATCATTATGTTATTACATAAACAAGAAAATATCAACACTAACAATCACATAATGTATTCATAACACATAATTCAATCACCATCAAATTTATGTTCTTCATTGTCTTCTTCTGAATCATTTCATTCAAGTTTCCCATCTTCACTATCCTCTCCAGTATAATCATCTTCAGTGTCCCCATTTTCACTATCTTCAGACTCCTCTTCATTATCCTCTTCTTGAAAATCTTGAAATTCATTATCTTCGTCCACTTCTTCAACATGAACCTGCGAATGTTGGAATCCTGAAATAACTTCAACTTCAATTACTTCATTTACATGTGACATTTCATCTATTTGGTAAGGAACATCATCTTCCATATCAAAAGATTCAATGCGACCTCTAGGCTTTGTTTTAATTGCAACACACCAACTTTTTTTGTCCTTTCTTGATGTTGGATAGGGGACATAATATACTTGTCTTACATTATGTTCAAGGATAAATGGATCAAAGGGTAAATACCTTTTCTCCATGTGAATGTCCACAATTCCATATTTAGGATCCACTATTGTACCTCTATGTGATGGATCAAACCACTGACAATAAAATACCACCACTTTCTTTGGGGAGCTCGAAGAATTGTAGTCTAGCTCATATATGTGTTCAATGAGTCCATAGAAATCATCATGGCCTCCTTCCGTGAGCCCCTTTACATAAACACCACTATTTATTGTTTTTTTCCCCTTGCTCCATGCATGAGTGTGAAATTTGTACCCATTGACGAAGTAAGTGTGCCATTTGTTAGCACATGTGAAAGGGCCATATGATAATTCCCTTAAGTGTATGTTTCTTACATTTAAAGGCTCACTTGTAACCTACAAAGGCAAGAGATACTGACTTATTTATATTTTTTTAGGTTATAAGACATAACTTAATCACATTGAGTTGATCATACCTGACCCGTAAACCATTCAGGGAAATGTGCATGTATATCATTTGATGCATTTGATGAGCTTATTTGTTTAGATTGCAAGAATGAACTGTGAAACATATTAACACAATGAAGAATGGTTTATTTAGAGGATCAATTTTGTCAAAAATTGAAGTCAATTATTTGATATACTCACTCGAGGTATGGTTTTACTTCGTTGCAATTGATCAAAACATGAACATGGACAGAGTTCCATTCTTTATGGTTGAACCAATGGATTAACTTTTTTCCTGAAGAACGACCAGGCTGGTTAAAGATGGATAACATTGATGGAAAACTTTCAATTCCACGAGGTATTTCATTTCTACGATTTCGTGGTGACAACATGAAGTTCTTGAAATAGTAGGAACAAAAGTGAATTGTTTCTCGATGCAAGTAAGATGCAGAAATTGATCCTTCAAGTTGAGCCTTATTTTTCACTGAGCGTTTAGAATCACCCATAAACCTATAATTAAGTAAATTGGAGATGGATTTAGACAAATAAATGAACTATTTTGACAAAATAACAATAATATTTTTCATACCTTTCAAATGGATACATCCATCTATATTGAACTGGTCCACCAAGTCTTGCTTCATTTGCAAGATGAATTGGAAGGTGTTCCATTGAATCAAAGAATGCAGGGGGGAATACTCTCTCCAACTTGCAAAGAATGATTGAAATATTTTCTTCCATTCTAACCAAGTCATGATCCTTTATTGTTGTCGAGCACAAATCTTTGAAGAAATGGCTGACTTCGATAAGTGGATTCAAAACATGCACTGGTAATGAATGAAATGCAATAGGAAGTAAACACTCCATGAATATATGACAATCATGACTTTTCATCCCAAGCATCTTCCCCTTGTCTATATCCACACATGTTGCCAAATTTGAAGAATAACCATCAGGCATACGAAGTTCTTTTATCCATTGATAAACTAACTTTGATTCCCCTATAGTTAAAGTGTAATTTGCTTTTGGTTTTAGAATCTTCCCATTAGCTTGCAACTTTAACTCCAAATCAGGTCTCCTACAATGCAATGTTAGGTCTTTTCTTGCCTTATCATTGTCCTTTGTTTTACCTTTTACATCCATGACGGTGTTAAATATATTGTCAAAGAAATTTTTCTCTATATGCATAACATCAAGATTTTGCCTCAATAAATTATCTTTCCAATATGGAAGATCCCAAAAGATACTTCTTTTTGTCCAATTATGCCACTCTCCATAACCTGGTAATTTGGACATGTGAGGCTCATCTATGACTGTTGGTAGATTCCTAACTATATTCCAAACCTCTTCAGATGTCAACATAGGTAGTGGTCCACCCATTTCAACTTTGTCCTTTTTGAAAGCCTTTTTATTCCTCCTAAATGTATGATCATTAGGCAAGAACCTACGGTGTGAGTCAAACCAACTATTTTTTTTTCCATGTTCTAATCTAAAGGCCTTTGTGTGCTCCATGCAATATGGGCAAGCCAATTTACCTTTAGTCCCCCAACCAGACAACATGCCATATGCAGGGAAGTCATTAATTGTCCACATTAGACTTGCTTGCATCATAAAGTTTTGCTTCCTTGAAATATTGTATGTTTGAACACCACTCCACAACTTTTTAAGATCATCGATAAGTGGTTGCAAATAAACATCGATACAAGCCTTTGGATTATGTGGACCAGGAATGAGACAACTCAAAAACATATAGGGTTTAGACATGCACATCTGAGGAGGAAGATTATATGGAGTGACAATTACTGGCCAACAAGAGTAAGGTTTTGCTGATGCTTGAATATATGGATTAAATCCATCAGAGCATAAACCAAGTCGTATATTACGTGGCTCAGCGGCGAATTCAGGATGTAATTGATCAAAATGTTTCCAAGCTTCACCATCTGAGGGATGTCGTAGCACACCTGAAGGTCTTCTATTATCATAGTGCCATGTCATTTGTCCTGCAGTTTGCATAGATGCAAACAATCTTTGTAATCTTGGAATTATAGGAAAATAGAACATTCTTTTCAGAGGAATTGATTTTCTTTTACTTGTTCCAACTTTTGGGTCATGATACCGTGCATGATGACAAAATTTACACTGTAGTAGTCGTCCATCATTTTTCCCATATTCATTGTCATAAAAAAGCATACAACCTTTTACACAACAATCTATCCTCTTAGCCTTCAACCCCAACATTGACACTAACCTCTTAGCATCATAATAACTTTTTGGCAAACCCTCTTTTATTGGTGTAGCATCCGACAACATTGTTGTGATAAAATCTAAGCATTGGTTAGGAACATTCCAATTAGACTTGCAAGCTAACAATTTCATACACATTGATAATTTAGAATCTACAGCACCTTCAAACAATGGCTCATTAGCCTCTAACAACAGATCATAAAATCTCTGAGCTTCTTCATTGGGAGGCTCCTCTCTGTTATTAAAATTAGATGGTTCAAATGTCTCATGTTGTCCAAGAGCATCGTACACCATGTCTTGCATTGCTACAAATTGTTCACTTTCATCCACATGTACATCACTACTTGAAACACAAACGTGATCGTCATTGTCATTAACATGTGGCACTTGTTCACCATGATGAATCCAAACATGATAATCATACATGAAACCGTTTTTATAGAGGTGAAGCTTGACCATTTCAATTGGATAAATCTTTGTACATTAACATTTATCGCATGGACATCTAAGCTTCCTTTCATTCAAATAAGACTGTTGTTGACAAGCTTTAATGACAAACTCTTCAACCCCATTCACAAAACTTTCTTTTAAACCCCCTCTGCCAATATAGCATCTATCGTACATCCAACTACGATTTACATGAAACCATTCCATGTTCTGAACCAACGACAATGTCTTTAGCCCTTTAATGTATTAAAAAAGAGTATTATAAGTTACTTCACCCTCACTACCAAGTAATGTAACAATCAATTGTGTTAAAAAATGATATCTATGAACAAAACATTTCTTAAACCAATATAAAGATATCTCTTAATAAGAAAGAGTTTCATAAATTATTGCATTATATGACAACATCAATTACTTATATGCAGGACATCAATCACTTCCTAATCTACTTTTCTCCATTATGATATAAACAAACAATTTTCATAAACTACTGGTCTATATAGTATGTAATTTTAGTTAATACCATTCACAAAACAACAAAAAATAAAGCAAATTTTAGACACACTTATTCCAGTAAAAGAGGGTCTCAAATTATAATTGTGTAGACAACAGGATGTTAAAGAGAAAAAAACTTTTTGGTTTATGCCAATGTGAAGAGAATATATAGTACCAGAGTAGGATTGTGGGACAAAGCAAACTATGTACAAAAGCCATTATTTGTAGAGTGACTTTGACCTCTAAGACCAAAATAAACAAGTACACTAAAAGGAATAAAATCCAAAGCAACATATAACCCCAAATAACTCAATATTTGCAATATTTAGGGAAAAAGATGACTACCTAGAATCTCGACGAGAAAGAAGACCTTGGATTATCTAAAAATCAAATTCTGTCTCCAGGGAATATAACAAACCAATAAATAAATTAAGTAAAAATCACAAGAATGAGATCTACTTCAACTGAAACATTCTATTACATCATACTGGTATGTAACTGAAACATTATAACAATGCAAACAAATTACTTTCACCTTCAGTAACTCCAGATAGTCGAAGACTGGTCTATTACTTCCACACTGAAGCTTCCAAACTTTGCAATCCCAACTTTCGATAAGTCAACATCAGGAACTTCAACTATCTTTATCTTAGAGATACTTCAACTATCTTTCTCATAGATCTGTGTCAACATAAAATATTTAACCTCAATATCTAGAACACTTTATCATTGACAATAAGAAAGGACTATTTAACCCCAATATCTAAAACACTTTATCATTGACCATAAGAAAGGACTATTTATCTAGAAGATAGTATTCTTACTAATGTCACTTCCAATCCAAATCATTTTATAACACCTAGTTTTAAGATAAATGTTTAGTCTTCAAAGTACAAAAGGCTAGCCTAGTTTTAAGATAAATGCTTTTTCTTAGGTAATACAGTTTTTTCTTGTAGTGAATGTCTAACAAGTGTTACTATATATTAACAGGAAGTTCTCAAGTGTATAAATAATGGTACTGCACTTTTAAAAGAGAGGAATTTTGATGCACTTGTTACAGCTTTGGAACTACTTTCCAAGGCATTGTCTATAAGTGTAATCAAGATGATAAAGAAGCAAACTTGGATTTAGAAGATGATGATTCCAATCAAGAAAAGTTGTATTTGATCAACAGTCATATAGAACTAATAAATTTATAAACATATTCAAAATAGTACTTTGTAATTTATAGAATAAGATCAAGAAGGTAATTAAATTTGGCATATAAGAACTGTTTGTTGAATAAATTCCCCCACATTTCAACTCTAGTTCATGGTCTTACCTTTTTGCCTTTAAGTTCTCTTTAAGATTTTCAATACAATCTATTCTCCTTCGCAGCATACGGGAAAGCCATTTCCCTTGACCCACACTTCCATAAAGTTTGGATCTTCGATGGGACATATGGATGGAAACCCAAATGTGGCAGCAAAGGTGAACAACTTTAACATCCATTAAAGTTCACGCTGCCCATACTTTACAAAGTGATTTCCCTTTATAAATAAGTGGAAGGTCTTTTCAATGAGGGAGAACTTTTCCAGTAATGCAGTAATAATTTTTTTGTTATCAATTTTTTTAATTTAAAATTTAAACATTTCTAGTGTACTTTTGTAAAGGAAAATTTAAATGCTTTATGAACATTTCTGACAATTTTATTATTTTAAACTTTAAACATGCCATCGTGCTTTTTTTAAGGAAATTTTTAATGCTTGTTGAACTTGGAGAAGTGTCAAGGTGAATAAAATTTGGCTACCGATTATTATCTTAAATACTTTCTAAAATATTTCCTTTTATAATTTTTTTGGGTGTGGTGGCTGGATGTTCTTTGTTGGTTCAATCATAGACATCTATTGTGCATAACTTACATAAGAATGTGTTGTCCAATCTTAGGTTGCATTTTTAGTTCTAGAGAACATTTATCTTACCAATTTGCTTTAACCCTGTAAATCTTGACAGATTTAATAGTTTCTCTCTAAGTGTTTTTCTTTTTGCTACTCAGGTTACAAAAGATGTTTCACTTCTATCTAGATGGATGGCAATGGATCTCTATATCCGGGAAGTGGACAACCTCATATTTGAGGTATCCATGAACTAGTGCAGTGATAGGTTGTCAAGACTGGCACATCCATTCCTTAGGAACCCTACCTTTCAACTACGAGCCAAAGACAAAAACACTTCTAGCCTTACACATACTTGCTGCAAGTTCTTAAAGAGATATAACCATGGGCTTATAACCCATGATTCTGCTTAGATTGCTTTATAACCAGGGAATCATTCCAGTACAGAACATGAATTTTAAACCATCCTCCCTTCAGCACCAACTCCTGCATAGCATGGCTTCGTTGTGGTTCTGCTATACCACTTAGATGGTTCACCTAGCAGCACATCAATCCTTTGACCACATCTTTTCCGCACATGACAGCATTCAAAAAACCACAACAAACCTTTGTAGATAGGGGCATCATCCACTGTACAATCCTAAATTACTCCCCGTGACAATTGGAACCAATCTGTGAATAGAGATTATTTACCTTCTATTGCTGGTACACATAATGGAATTGATATTTTCTATCTAGTTCTTTGACCATATCCTATGTTATGTCATTGGTGTCCATATTTTCTTTCCTAGAACCACCCTGACATTTTCATTTCATTGCATGAAAACTAAAAATCCTAAATTACTTCTATTTTGTCTTACATGAGGAATGGGGCATCTTTAATATTCTAATTCATATCCTGTTTGGACATATTCTTTTGTGTAGAAAATGGTGAATCTCAACATCCTAGACTACACATTCCTGGACCTGATTACAAGCAATCTAATAACAAGGTAGTTCAATTCCCTAATTATGATATTTCTGATACTGCCATAGCATATTAGATAATACATATATTTTCTAACTGGTACGGTGGTGGGGCTGCCTTAAGTTCAAAAACATCAAAAAATGCCAATCCCAATATTCAATTATCAGGAACAAGTTCAGAAAATTCCAGTGCTTCTTCACCTAAAATTTAATCTTCTTTTGGTAAAAAGAAATTGTATGCGAAACCCAGACAGGAATGTCCACTTTTCAGAAGCTTTTAAACTGGACATTTTTTTCCATATTATGAACCATTCACTTTATTTTAACATGTGTATAACAGGAAGATTAGAACACTTAGTTAAATGTCTATATTATTTAGTGTTAATTGGATAAAATGCAATTAACAGACTTATTACTTCTTTGATAGAAAATTATTTTCTTATCCCTTTTCAAAGTACTAACCAAGTCCAAAACTTAATTGTAGGCAGTACTAACCAAGTCCCAAGCAAAATCAAACATCCACATCTATTAAAAGAAAGAATACACGTGCAGAACAAAACGTAAAATATAAACTAGGTGTTTCTGCAAATTATAACCTGAAAAAAAAAACTAGGTTCGACATTTCAAACCCTTGCAAGATTCGAAGCTTGTCTCCCCTTCACTACCCCATGCCACGACCATGCCCTTGCAAGATTCCAAGCTCTGTGCACAACAAGAAATCGGTGAAAGGAGAAATTCAACCGTAAATGCTAGAAGGAAACAACAAATACGGCAACAAACCAACCACGAAAGTAGAACTTCAACCCACGAGCAAAAACAAGGAACAATAACCTACGAATTTCAAAGCATATGAAGGCACCAGTATAAAGATTGTTGAAGATGGTTGCTGCCCCTTCAAGATTGTGTTTGATGAAGACTTCTATGTACATTTCATTTGTATTTTGCTTTTCTTTAAGTTTGTCTTAGGTAGTGCTTAGAGGTTGTCTAAGAGTGGGCTTTTGCTGAGTATCTCACCTCATAACCACTGGCCATGTGATAAGAACAAGCATAAGTTTTCTTAAACTGTTTTTCACATATTTTACAAAAAACACGTTTATTGCATAAAAATAAATCTGTTCTTTTCTAAATAAACAGATTCATTTTTTTTACTGATGCCTTGGCTAAGTCTTGTAAAAATTAGATGTTGTGCATCAGGTATTTTGACTAAGTCTTCTTCTTTTCAAAACGACTGAGTTTCAAACAGTTAAGCTTTTCTGTTTTTGTTTTGAAAAATAAATCTGTTCATCTGTAAATGAATACATTCTTTTTGTCTCTGGTGCCATGTCAAGCTTAAACGTTTTTCAGCTTTATCTCTACACCAGAATGGTTGACTTAGTCTCCTCTCTTAACAAATTCTCTAACTGCTTTTGAAAATAAATCTGTTCATTTTATTTTCAATCTGTTCATTTTATAACAGCTTTAACTATTTTTCAAAAATCTGTTATAAGTTGGTTTTCTATAAAATGCAAACTTGTTTCTGAGTTTATTACTGATTCATACATTTGCAAAAACGAGTTTTGACAGCAGAGAGTTAAGTGTTTACAAAGGATTAGCATTTGTTCTTCAAAGTTTTCAAAAATCACAAAGTGCTTGTTCTTGGTTTGGTTCCAAAAGCTTGGTGTGAGGTGCTGCTACTGTTCTAGCAATCTTGCCTACTGGTTTAAGGCAGATCTTTCTATCCTCAATCAGGTGTAGTCGTTTCACTTCTCATTTCTTGTAATAGTTTGGTTGAACATTCTTCTTGATAGGTTTTCTTGGAGAATGTGTGTGTGTGTGAGCTGAAATAGGTTTTTTCAGCAAGAGTACCTAAGTTCTTGTAGGTTTCAAGAACATTGGGAATTGTACTTGGTTGTACTGTGTTTTAGTGATTTCCACCTGGTTTTGGTGAAGACTGGATGTAGCTCAGTTGAGTGAACCAGTATAACTGCTTGTGCTCATTCTCTCTCACTCTCTACAATTTCGTTTCTGCATAATTGATAAAACAGCAAAGAAATAAATCTGTTCAATTGAAAATAAATCTGTTCTTTCTGGGCACTGTGCATACTGTTCTTAATTTCTGAAAAAGTTGTTTGAATCTGATAAGAACATATAAAATCTGCTAAAAGCCACTGGAACAGATTGGCTGTGATAGGTTGCTCAAGAAATTGTTAAAACTATTAATTGAACCTTAAACAATTGCTTAAAGTTGAAGCTTGTTGTTCTGTGATTCATTGTTCTTAATTTCTGGAAAACTGTCTGGTTTCAATAAGAACACTGATAATCTGTTAAAGGCTAATAAAATAGGTTGTGTGTAATAGATTGTCTCACTAATTGTCAAGCCCTTAACTGAACCTGAATCACAAGAATTGGAATTAAGGTTTGCTGTTTTTGAGTTACACTGTTTTTCAATCTGATATCTGTGTGTGTACATCTTGAAATTTTATCTACATAATCTTGTGATTAACCTTGCTGAATTAAAAGCTTTTCAAATAAAAACAATGCTGAAATAAATCTATTCATTTTCACATAAATCGATTTATTTTTCTGTAAAACTGTGTTAAACACTATTTCTGCGAGAAAGTTTTTAAAGGTCAATTCCCCCCCCCCCCCCCCCCCCTCTTGAACTTTGGCATTATTAAACCCAACAATTGGTATCAAGAGCTAGGACTTGTATTTTAATCAAGTTTGTTTGTAATAATGTCTGAGTTTAATGTGCTTTTTGCTGAGGGTTCTGCTGTTAATAGACCACCTATGTTCAATGGAATGAATTATGCATTTTGGAAAGTTAGAATGAGAATTTTCATGGAATCCATTGATGCATTAATTTGGGAAGCTGTGGTCAATGGACCTTATGTGCCAATGCAGGTTGTCAAGGATGAAGAAAAGGTAAAGCCAAGATCAGAATGGAATGAGACCGAAAGGAGGAAGGCTCAACATGATCTTGTGGCCAAGAACATCATAACCTCTGCATTGACAATGGATGAGTTCTTCAGGATATCTCAATGTAAGTCAGCTAAGGAGATGTGGGAAGTCTTAGAAGTGACTCATGAGGGGACTGAAGATGTGAAAAGGTCAAGGAAACATGCGCTCATCCAAGAATATGAGTTGTTCAGAATGCAACCCGAGGAGAGCATTGCTGATGTGCAGAAAAGATTCACCCATATTGTGAATCACCTCACTGGCTTGGGAAAAGAATTTGACAGAGAGGAGCTCAACATAAAGATATTGAAGTGCCTCGACAGAAGCTGGCAACCAAAGGTGACAGCTATCTCTGAAAGCCGTGATCTGTCAAAGTTGGGAACTGCTGCACTGTTTGGAAAGCTGATGGAGCATGAGCTAGAGCTTAAAAGACTTAAAGAGCAGGAAACAACAGAGAGAAAACCCAAAGGTCTTGCACTGAAAGCAACTGAACTAAATGAGATCAAGGAAGAAAAAGAAGATGCTGAAGATGATGATACAATCAGTCTTCTTACAAAAAGATTCAGTAAATTCCTGAGGAAGAAAAGCAAAAATAGAAACCAGCAGAAAAGGAGGTATCCTAAACTCAATGATGCAAATTCCTCTAAATATACTTGCTTTGGATGTGGCAAAACAGGGCATATCAAAACAGATTGTCCAGACAATCAAACTAAGGACAAATCTGCCAGCAAGAAATTTGAAAGGAACAAAGGAAGAAGAGCCTACATCTCATGGGAGGAAAATGAAGCATCCTCAACCAGCAGCTCTTCAACAGAAGATGAGGAGAACAATTTGTGTTTCATGATGAAGGATGAGGAGTCAAGCTCTGATTCAGTAAGTAATTTTTCTGCTGATTCTGATAACTATGATGATTTGCTTGCTGCCTTCAAGGAAGCACATGATGAAGCAAATAGGCTAGCTGTAATATGCAATAAGCTGCAAAAGGTAAATAATGTGTTGGCACCTAAAGTAAAAACACTTGAGGAAGAATTGCATAAGGCCAAAACAGATTTAGTAAGCCTTGAACTAACTTGCTTGCATGCCTCTATTAAATCCTGTGAAAACTACAAAAAATTGGAAAAACAAGTGGAGTATTTGCTGAAAACCCTTTCCAATTTCACCAAGGGAAGAGAAAACCTTGAGTCTCTCCTTGGATCACAGAATGTTGTTTTTAATAAGAATGGACTTGGTTATACCCCTGGAAATGTAACCAATGTCAAAAAGCTTTCAAGTTTTTTTGTTCCAGCAAAATCAGTTTTTTCAGCTTTTAACAGTGGCAAAAAGGCATCTCATGTAACCTGTTTTTACTGCATGAAATCTGGTCATACCTCTAGGTCTTGCATTGCTAGAAAGCATCTTGTGCCTAAGAACTTAGCAAAATGGCTACCAAAGGGAAGGTTTTAATCTGTGCTGGACCCTATACTGAAAAGGGTACCATTTGTATCATTTTTATTCTGTTTTGCAGATTGGCAGCAAGAAAAATCAGTGGTACTTGGACAGTGGTTGTTCCAAGCATATGACTGGAGATCTTACAAAGTTTACCAGCTTAAAGCTCAAAGCAGAAGGACATGTAACCTATGGTGATAATAACCGAGGGAGGATTTTGGGCAGAGGAACTGTTGGAACAGGGAACTCAACAACCATTGAGAATGTGCTGTATGTAGAAGGACTTAAGCATAGTCTTCTCAGCATAAGTCAGCTTTGTGACAAAGGATACAAAGTGAATTTTGAGTCAAAAGGCTGCACAATATCAAGTAATTCATCTAGTAAGGTACTGTTTACTGGTAAGAGAGTGAATAACATATATCTGCTGAATATCATGGAAACTAACTCTTCAAATGAGTGTTTACTGTCCAGAAGTGATGAGTCTTGGTTGTGGCACAGGAGGTTGGCTCACATACACACAAATCACTTGAATAAATTGAAATCTAAAGATTTAGTTTCTGGTTTACCTAACATTAAATTTCAGGATAACCGGCTTTGTGATGCTTGTGTGAAAGGTAAACAAATCAAATCCTCTTTTAAGTTAAAGGATATTGTCTCTACAAAAAATCCATTGGACGTGTTACATATGCACTTATTTGGTCCATCTAGAGTTGCTAGCTTGGCTGGAAATTTGTATGCCTTAGTTGTTGTGGATGATTACTCTAGATTTACATGGACTTTATTTCTTGCACATAAACATGATGCTTACACTGCCTTTAAGAAATTAGCAAAAATTCTGCAAAATGAAAATGGTTGCTGCATTAAATCAATTCGAAGTGATCATGGGGGAGAGTTTCAAAATGCTAAGTTTGAGAGGTTCTGTGAGAAGCATGGGATAGCTCATACCTTTTCAGCCCCTAGGACACCCCAACAAAATGGTGTAGTTGAAAGGAAAAATAGATCACTAGAGGAACTAGCTAGAACTATGTTAAATGAATCTAAGCTACCTAAGTATTTTTGGGCTGATGTTGTTTATACTGCAGGTTATGTCTTAAATAGGACCTTAATAAGACCAATTCTTAAGAAAACCCCATATGAATTGTATAAGGGCAGAAAACCTAGTGTAAGCCACCTTAGAGTATTTGGGTGTAAATGCTTTGTATTGAATAATGGCAAAGAAAATCTTGGTAAATTTGATGCTAAATCTGATGAAGGTGTGCACATTGGTTATGCTTTGAATGGTCATGCATATAGAGTCTTCAATAAAAGGTTGCTTATAGTAGAAGAATCAATGCATGTTGTTTTTGATGAAACTGATCATAGCATATCTAAAACTGCTGCTGATGATCCTGACAGTAATGAATTTAAATCTGTTTTAAATCAAAATGAATTGATTCATTTTGATACTGCTGATACACATGCTGTACAAGAATCTACTGCAGCTGCAGGTTTGCCAAAAGAGTGGAAAACCCCAAGAGATTTAACTCTTGATAATGTCATTGGGAACATTGAGAAAGGAGTGTCAACTAGAAAATCCTTGAACAATTTCTGTGAAGCAATGGCCTTTGTATCTCAAGTTGAACCCAAGAATTTGAAGGAAGCTCTCAATGACAGCAACTGGATTTTAGCTATGCAAGAGGAACTGAATCAATTTGCTCTTAATGAGGTCTGGACTCTTGTTCCTAGAATACCTGAGATGAATGTAATTGGAACAAAATGGGTATTTAGAAACAAGATGGATGAGCATGGAGTGATCACTAGAAACAAGGTTAGGCTTGTAGCTAAAGGGTACAATCAAGAAGAAGGAATAAACTATATGGCTAAGACAACAATTGAATGATTTTGGTTTCTTACTTAACCATATACCTCTGCTGTGTGATAATACAAGTGCAATCAACTTAACCAAAAATCCTGTCATGCATTCAAGAACCAAACACATTGAAATTAGGCATCATTTTCTAAGAGAACACATATCTAATGGAACATGTGATATTAAGTTCATTGGTACTGATTTACAACTTGCTGATTTGTTCACAAAACCATTAGCCAAAGATAGGTTTAATTTTCTGCTTAATGAATTGGGTATTATAAATGTCAATTGTGCCTAGCAGTAAAAAATTAAATCTGTTTATTCGTAATTGAATGTGTTTATTTTCTGCACTGATATGCATTAATGACTAGGAAAGAGAATTTCTGATCTTTGAATGCTTGACTGACTTAGTGGGCATTAACCTCTGTACCTTTGACGATTTTGGTCATGGTTATGTAACCGATTTGATGGTTTGGGTGCTCAATAAGAGTTTGAGTGTATGCCTCGTGACCCTAAATATTTGGTGCATATTTTCAAAGATTCTCTGCACAAATTCAGAGCATAAAATCTTCATGCATATCCACTCATAACTGCCATATCAATCCATTTATTCTGCTATAAATCTGTGTGAATATTTGCTACCCACATTGGTCATTCTCTTTCTGTTCTCACCATTTGAAACCAAGAAAAGAATTCAGGTTCAACCATGGCTTCTTCTTTCAAGAAACAGAAAAATAAGGGGAAGCAAACCACATTTCAAGGTGTGTTAGAAGGATGGTTCGCTGGAAATGAAGAGGGCATCAATGCCTACATTCATGAGACAAGCAGGAAGCAGATCAACATACCCAAGGTGCTGGATTTCAACTGGCTGAAATCTGAAAAACTGGTAGAAACAAGGGCTGTGTTGAAGCACCAGAAACTGAAAAAGCTGCTGGAATTAACGGGTAATGTTTATCCTGACTTGGTTAAGGTGTTTTATACTAACCTCACATTGGATGGGAAGAATGTTGTCTCTTATGTGAAAGGGATCAAGATGAAGATCACAAGTGAGGTGTGGAATTCTGTGGCTGGAATAAAATATGCTGGATTGAAAGTAGGAAAGGGAAACACCAGTGGAATCCAAGAATTCAACAAGCTGCAATATTATAAGAGTTGCATGAGGAATCCTACTGAGAGTATAAACAGGTTCCATGCAGGACATTTGAACCTCACTCCACACCTAGTTGCATACATCATAGCATGGCAACTGATTCCAAGAGGGACAAACCATGCTGTCTTACATGAAGAGGATCTCATTCTCCTATATTGCATCATGAACCAGATTAAGGTAAACTGGGTGTTCATTGTCAATGAACACATGCTCAAGTCAAAAAGGTTGGCTGATTACCGATTTCCCTATGCTATTCTTGTTTCCAAATTAATTGATTACTTTGGTGTTGATGTTACAAATGAGAGAAATGACCCTATCAAAGCTGTAAGTGAGATTGATACTTCAACTCTCACCAAAATGGGTTTTCACAAAATTGAAGACAAGTGGGTGGTTCTCAAGGAGAAGGACCCTCAAGCAGAACATGAGGATGAGGATGAAGCTGTTCCTATGGATGATGACTCACCTGCTACCCAATCTGAACATGAGGCAGTTGCTGCAAATGCCATAGTTGCCTATCAAGGTCCAGAATACCGAGGAGAACCAATGTCTATGTTTGAGAGGCAAGTGCTGTATCGTCTTGATGTAATGTCAGCAGAACAAAGGGCATACTTTGAGACTACTCATGCAAGGTTTCAACACCTTGATGATCAGATTGAAGGGGTTCAGGCACAGCTTGCAGAGCTTTACTACAAGGATCAGTAGTCTTCTATTTTTAATGTTGGTTTCTGTTTCATATTTGCTTTCCCTATGTTTATATGTTGTTTGATGAATCCAAAGGGGGAGAAAAATAGCTGCTGAAAACTGAAACAGGAAGTTCATTCTGCACCTTAAAACCATGTCTTATGCTATGCAATACTGCTATTTTTTTCTGGTTTAAAATCTGGTGCAGTGCAGGTGCTTAAAGCAACAAAGCTATAAGGTTAGCTATGGGGATTTGTCTCCATCAAACAGGGGGAGATTGTTGAAGATGGTTGCTGCCCCTTCAAGATTGTGTTTGATGAAGACTTCTATGTACATTTCATTTGTATTTTGCTTTGCTTTAAGTGTGTCTTAGGTAGTGCTTAGAGGTTGTCTAAGAGTGGGCTTTTGCTGAGTATCTCACCTCATAACCACTGGCCATGTGATAAGAACAAGCATAAGTTTTCTTAAACTGTTTTTCACATATTTTACAAAAAACACGTTTATTGCATAAAAATAAATCTGTTCTTTTCTAAATAAACAGATTCATTTTTTTTACTGATGCCTTGGCTAAGTCTTGTAAAAATTAGATGTTGTGCATCAGGTATTTTGACTAAGTCTTCTTCTTTTCAAAACGACTGAGTTTCAAACAGTTAAGCTTTTCTGTTTTCTTTTTGAAAAATAAATCTGTTCATCTGTAAATGAATACATTCTTTTTGTCTCTGGTGCCATGTCAAGCTTAAACGTTTTTCAGCTTTATCTCTGCACCAGAATGGTTGACTTAGTCTCCTCTCTTAACAAATTCTCTAACTGCTTTTGAAAATAAATCTGTTCATTTTATTTTCAATCTGTTCATTTTATAACAGCTTTAACTGTTTTTCAAAAATCTGTTATAAGTTGGTTTTCTATAAAATGCAAACTTGTTTCTGAGTTTATTACTGATTCATACATTTGCAAAAACGAGTTTTGACAGCAGAGAGTTAAGTGTTTACAAAGGATTAGCATTTGTTCTTCAAAGTTTTCAAAAATCACAAAGTGCTTGTTCTTGGTTTGGTTCCAAAAGCTTGGTGTGAGGTGCTGCTACTGTTCTAGCAATCTTGCCTACTGGTTTAAGGCAGATCTTTCTATCCTCAATCAGGTGTAGTCGTTTCACTTCTCATTTCTTGTAATAGTTTGGTTGAACATTCTTCTTGATAGGTTTTCTTGGAGAATGTGTGTGTGTGTGAGCTGAAATAGGTTTTTTCAGCAAGAGTACCTAAGTTCTTGTAGGTTTCAAGAACAGTGGGAATTGTACTTGGTTGTACTGTGTTTTAGTGATTTCCACCTGGTTTTGGTGAAGACTGGATGTAGCACAGTTCAGTGAACCAGTATAACTGCTTGTGCTCATTCTCTCTCACTCTCTACAATTTCGTTTCTGCATAATTGATAAAACAGCGAAGAAATAAATCTGTTCAATTGAAAATAAATCTGTTCTTTCTGGGCACTGTGCATACTGTTCTTAATTTCTGAAAAAGTTGTTTGAATCTGATAAGAACATATAAAATCTGCTAAAAGCCACTGGAACAGATTGGCTGTGATAGGTTGCTCAAGAAATTGTTAAAACTATTAATTGAACCTTAAACAATTGCTTAAAGTTGAAGCTTGTTGTTCTGTGATTCATTGTTCTTAATTTCTGGAAAACTGTCTGGTTTCAATAAGAACACTGATAATCTGTTAAAGGCTAATAAAATAGGTTGTGTGTAATAGATTGTCTCACTAATTGTCAAGCCCTTAACTGAACCTGAATCACAAGAATTGGAATTAAGGTTTGCTGTTTTTGAGTTACACTGTTTTTCAATCTGATATCTGTGTGTGTACATCTTGAAATTTTATCTGCATAATCTTGTGATTAACCTTGCTGAATTAAAAGCTTTTCAAATAAAAACAATGCTGAAATAAATCTGTTCATTTTCACATAAATCGATTTATTTTTCTGTAAAACTGTGTTAAACACTATTTCTGCGAGAAAGTTTTTAAAGGTCAATTCACCCCCCCTCTTGAACTTTGGCACTATTAAACCCAACAAAGAAGACCTGCCGAATTTTAAGAAAGGGAAATACAAACAAAGCAAAATCTTACCAAATTCAAACCATTCAAACCGCAACTCACCTCGTCTTAAACAACCTAGGGTTTTTGAAACTGGTCGTTTGCGAAAATTGGAGGTGTTACTAAATAAGCTCAACTCACATTACCTTACCTTGGGTTAGGGAAATGAAAATTGAAACTTAGGTTGGGGAAGCTGGAGTTAGGGAGGCTCAACTTTGGGAAAGCATGCATTCGGGTTCGCAGGAGTGATAGCAGTGACAACTCTCGCGCATATACAATACCACCCTAAACCATTTCAATTTTTTTTTTTAAAAACTTAAGAAATCCGTATATAATTTCCGTATTTAATACGCATTATTGTTTACATACGGATTCTCTTCTCCTTACATACAGATTTATGCAAAAATTTTCCCTTTTTTTGGCGCCACCATCAGATGTTGTTACATACGGATATCCGTATGTAACAGAACTTTACATACGGAATTTATTCCATATGTAAAATTCGTATGTACTGCATGTATTACATACAGATTTATATCCGTATGTAATTATCCGTGGGTAATCAGCAAATTTCTTATAGTGATAGGTTCTCATTTTTTAGTTAAGTTAATTGTGTCAAAAAAAATTTTTTAGATAATTATATTGCAAATTCTTCTTCTAATTAATGTTTAATATTTAATTATATTATGATCGATTTGTAGCTGAAGAATTTTTTAACTTGTATCTTGATTATGCATATGTATTGTATATTATGAAAAAATATTTTATATATTATAGTTACTTAAAGTTACTTTTTATTTAATTTAATATTAAGCTTTATGTTTATTTTTAACCTTTTTCTTCAAGATATATACTTACCTACATCAATACAAGATTTTATATATTCATCTCCTAAACCATGCCATTTTTTGCATACAAGTAAAAAGAGAAGTAAAAAGAGAAGCAAGAAAGAGATAGCCACATTAGTAGCATTATTAGCGTATTATTCACCAAAATATTTTCTAACATCTACTCTTATACTACAAACTCATGTTATTTCATGTGAAAATTGTTTTATGTGATTAGTACTTTAAGTTAGATTCATGTGTTTTTAATTTCAAAGTGTACTTCATATTTATTTCACATGTCTTGTTGTTGCAACCTATTCTAATTATGGTTACTAGTATTGGAGGATTATTTGTGATCCGGTCGGTCATCGGTAGTCGATGACGTCAGCAGCAGATGACCACGTGGGCCAGTCACACGGTGACGCGTGGCATGAGATAGCAGATGAATCAGGGTGGAGATCGTTCAAGAACGGTGATCAGTGGTCAGTTACCGAGTGACCAGCACCAACAGATCAATTCCTACATGAGCGCCTGGAAGCAGAGCGCGAGAAGTGATGAAGCACCGATCAGTCATCGGTGCATGCAGAGCGATCAGTCGTCGGGGGTTCCTTGCCAACACGTGTTAAACTGGGACCCAGGCTCCCAGCGAGAACGTTACCCAAGGACCTCGCATGATTCCATAAGGAGAGCACGACAACGTAAAGGAGCGCCATCGGTCATCTGTCAGGGTGACACATCGATCATCGGCCAGGATGAGACATTGGCCATCGGTCAGGATGAGAGATACCTCGGTCATCGGTGTGTGGCGAGTGACGTCGGCCACGGCGATGTGAATAACGCGACCGGAGATCAGTAAAGCGCCCAGAGGCAAGGAGTGGCCTTAGTCACGAAACGACCATGCATGAGGCTGGGAAGGCACAGTTAGGTGCAGAATCCTGTTGGGACGAAAACCCATCAAGGTTAGAGTTCCCAGTGAGGCTGCATGCCTGGCACGTGGACCGTGAAGATGTTCCCAGAGAGTGAGTGCGTGCAGGGGCGCCCACATGGCCATCCTGCCAGACTTTCCACTCAAGTAGAGGAAACCCACACACAAGGTTGCCCAGAGAAGTGGGTGCTGGCAGTGCAGAAGTAATCAAGTAAGCCCTAGACTAGCCAGTAGACCCTAAGACCATATAATGGGCAGAGGAACACCAAGCAAAGGTACGCAATACGAAAGAGAAAACACAGAACTCAGTTTTCAAACTCTACAAATTGCACAGAGAGATTTGGTGTTCCGATTGCCTGACTTGAGCGTTGGAGCTACAATGGCCGCTAGAGGCGCCGTCTATGTGTTTTGCAGGCATCGTTTGGAGTTCCAGAGGAGATTTTTGGAGCGTTCTTGCAGAACGCACAGTTGCAGAAGGCTAGGCGAAGGAGTGACGAGGCATATCCTCCGCGTTCGAGTCGGCGGCGGGATCATTTGGCGCCCACCGTGGGGCATGGAGTAAAACAAAGGTCCCATACACAAGAACGAGAGTAGTAACCACAGAGATGAGGAATCCCAGACAAGGATCTGCTCCATCAAACGGAGGCGAAGGCGTTACCATGCAACAGCTCATGGAAATGATGCTCGCGCTCCAAGAAACGGTGGCAGAGTCCAGGGCGCACCAGGAGCGCATGCAAGCGGACTTGGCCGCTTCCCAGACCAGAAATGAGGAGCTGCACAAGGCCAATGAAGAGCTGCGCTTGAATCTGCACCACATGCAGCAAGCTGGGGGTCGCGTGGGAGAGGAACAGGCCCCACCAACGCCCCCAAGGGCCTTTCCCATCCCCTTCTCCCCCGAAATCATGAACACGGTGGTGCCTCCCAACCTGGTGGGAGTGAAGGCGTCATTCACGGGGGTGGAAGATCCAAAAGCACATTTGACAGCCTTCCACAATCAGATGATGCTGTCTGGAGGCTCAGACGCTGTGTACTGCAAAATGTTTATGAGTACACTGAGCGGAATAGCTATGGAGTGGTTCGTGAGCCTGCCAGAGGGCCACATCACCTCCTTCCATTAGTTTTCAAAGTTGTTCACGGAGCAGTATATCGTCAACAGAGCGCCACCGGTGGTGTCCTACGATCTATTTGACGTGCGCCAGTACCAGGGGGAATTGCTGAAGGACTTTCTCAACTGCTTTGGTGCGCAGGTGGTGAGATTGCCCAGCAAGGATGAGAACGTGCTGGTGCATGCATTCAAGAAAGGCGTGCTACCTGGTCTTTTCAGTGAGTCGCTCATCAGAAGCCATCCTGCCACCTTCGCTGAGATTCGGCGACGCGCGGTGGCGCACATAGTAGCAGAGACAGAGGTCTCTGAGAAGAGAGGCAGTGTTGCACCGTCGAAGCCACGGGCAGGTCAGGGGAAGCAGTAGCAACAGGCGCGGGTGTATGAGGCTAAGGAAGGGAGGAAGGTGCAGGGAAGGCCTCGTCCCTATGCACCCAGGAAGGACCAGACCAGGGGGCGTGCAAGGGAGAACAACACACCCCCTAGGTATGATTTCATGATAGAGTAGGCAGAGCTGATCGCCATCCCCGCCGTGGCTGCAAGACTCCGAGTACCAGAGCAAGCTGACAAGGTACTTGGAGGGAGGAAGGATGAGTGGTGTGAGTTCCATCAGGCTTATGGACACACGCTCCGCACCTGCCTGGCGTTGGGGCATCAACTTGCTGAGTTGGTGAAGACAGGATTCCTGACCGATTACCTGCGGGAGGCGCAAGGTGATCGCGCTTCGGGGTCTCAGACAGGCGATCAACAACACGAGATCCCTATGCATGGGGACGTGAGGTGATGGAGGATGCAACTCTGGGGGGCTCCCAAGTAGCTCAGGAGGAAGCTCCTCGTGAATCAGGCGTCGTCAGGGCGGTCATCGCTAATGAAAGGGAGGGGTCCATACAGAGTGGTTGAGGCATTGGAGAATGGAGCTTATCGGCTGGAGACTCTGGATGGAGCAGCTATCCCCAGGATCTGGAACGCTACACGCTTAAGTTTCTAATTCAGTTAAGTTGTAAAGTAGATGAGTTCTCGCACTGTATACACCCTCAGTATATCTACTGCGAACAGTTGAGTAGATCAGGGGGCACTTTTTTAACAAGGCCACCCAATAAAAAAGATTTCAGTACATAGAGTGTGCAAGTGTTTCCCAATTTAGAGTTCTCCTTGCCCCAGGCGCAAGTGCAGGTGATCGGTGGTCAGTTATCGAGTAGCCACCACCCATAGATCAGTGCCTAGAGGAGCGCCTGGATGTAAAGCAGAGCACTCGGTCGATGCATGGTCATCGGGGTCTTGCCAACACGTGTTAAGCTGGAACTCAGGCCCCCAGCGAGAGCGTTATGCATGCACCTCGCATGATTCCAGAAGCAGATCGGTCATCGGGGCTTGCTAACACATGTTAAGCTGGGACCCAAGTTCCCAGCGAGAGCGTTACGCATGCACCTCGCATGATTTCAGAAGAAGAGCTCCTCGCCGGTGGGGACGTGCATGGAACCGCACAATGAGGCCATACAGGCAGGATGCGCCTGGCGAGTGCGCTCAGACCAGCCACGTCAGGTGCTCTCCTGGGAGCATGCACTCACTCAGAGAACGTGCGGTGAGACCATGCAGGCAGGGTGCGCCTGGTGAGTGCGCTTAGACAGCCACGCCTGGCGCTCCCCTGGGAGCGTGCACCCACGAGAAAGTCCTGCCTCGACTTTATACAGCAAGGTGCAGGCAAGAGGAGAAAGTCCTCACCCTCGACTTTATACAGCGAGGTGCAGGCGAGAGAAAGTCCTCTCCCTCGACTTTGTACAGCGAGGCATGGGCCAGAGGAGAAAGTCCTCACCCTCGACTTTGTACAGCGGGGTGCAGGCGAGAGAAAGTCCTCTCCCTCGACTTTGTACAGCGAGGCATGGGCCAGAGGAAAAAGTCCTCACCCTCGACTTTATGCAGCGAGGTGCAGGCCAGAGAAAGTCCTCTTCCTCTGCTTTATACAGCAGGGTTGAGGCAAGAAGAAAAGTCCTCTTCCTTCACTTCTTACAGCAATGTTGAGGCAACAGAGAAAAGTCCTCACCTCGACTTTGTACAGCGAGGCTGAGGCATGAGGAAAATTCCTCTTCCTCTGCTTTTTACACCAAGGTTGAGGCGAGAGGAAAGTCCTCTTCCTCTACTTTTTACAGCAAGGTTGAGGCGAGAGAAAAGACCTCACCCTCGACTTCTTACAGCGAGGCTGAGGCAAGAGGGGTCAACAAGAAGCACTTTTCTTCCCCAAAACACAGGCGTCATCTTTGGCATTCGGGCCCTCTATGCACCTAGCGCTGGAGTGACAGAGAAGTAAAACAAAGCCTGAAGCGCGATGACGGATCGGTGGTGCACTAACATGCTAGTCGGTGGTCGGTGGTAAAGCTCTGAGTATGAAAGCTTTCCCAAGCAAGTTGTTGTGCGATCAGTCGAAGCATTTAGGCCCCGTCAGGTCAGTCATCCAACATGAATTTATGCATAAAAACTGTGAAAGAGAATGCTAAGGTACAGTTGGTCGCGATCAAGTTAGAAGCCAAGTTTAAAGGGTCACAGTGAGATCGCGCTGAAGCCTAAGCCAGTTAACAGTTAGTCAGATGCAAAGAGTTAAAGATGGAGAAAGGTAAGCAGCTGAAGCAAATATATTTCATTCATATTGAAGTCAATACTAAGAGCCTTTACGGCTAAAAGGTTTATACACAAGTTATGTAGCAGAAAGAGAAATTACACAAAAGGAGAAGTCGCAAGGGAAGAAGCTCAAGGAGGAGGAATGAGCTTGCCATCGACCACTGAATGGTGGAGGCTAGGTTGGGTAGAGTCCGAGTCTGGCAGGACGCAGTGAACCTGCTGCAAGCCCATCCTGAACCCATCTATCAGAGCCTCAGCACCAGCAGCCATGGTCTCAGGTACATCGGCTTCGAGCTCCTTCTTCTCTTTGGCAAGGGAAGACCACTTAGTCTCTTCGCTGAGAAACAAGTTCACAGCTCGAGACTGGGGGACTTGTGATTCGGTCGGTCATCGGTAGTCGATGACGTCAGCAGCAGATGACTACGTGGGCCAGTCACAGGGTGACGCGTGGCATGAGATAGCAGATGAATCAGGGTGGAGATCGTTCAAGAACGGTGATCAGTGGTCAGTTACCGAGTGACCAGCACCAGCAGATCAATTCCTACATGAGCGCCTGGAAGCAGAGCGCGAGAAGTGATGAAGCACCGATTAGTCATCGGTGCATGCAGAGCGATCAGTCGTCGGGGGTTCCTTGCCAACACGTGTTAAACTGGGACCCAGGCTCCCAGCGAGAACATTACCCAAGGACCTTGCATGATTCCATAAGGAGAGCACGACAACGTAAAGGAGCACCATCGGTCATCGGTCAGGGTGACACATCGATCATCGGCCAGGATGAGACATCAGCCATCGGTCAGGATGAGAGATACCTCGGTCATCGGTGTGTGGCGAGTGACGTCAGCCACGGCGATGTGAATAACGCGACCGGAGATCAGTAAAGCGCCCAGAGGCAAGGAGTGACCTTAGTCACGAAACAACCATGCATGAGGCTGGGAAGGCACAGTTAGGTGCAGAATCCTGTTGGGACGAAAACCCATCAAGGTTAGAGTTCCCAGTGAGGTTGCATGCCTGGCACGTGGACCGTGAAGATGTTCCCAGAGAGTGAGTGCGTGTAGGGGCGCCCACGTGGCCATCCTGCCAGAATTTCCACTCAAGTAGAGGAAACCCACACACAAGGTTGCCCAGAGAAGTGGGTGCTGGCAGTGCAGAAGTAATCAAGTAAGCCCTAGACTAGCCAGTAGACCCTAAGACCATATAATGGGCAGAAGAACACCAAGCAAAGGTACGCAATACGAAAGAGAAAACACAAAACTCAGTTTTCAAACTCTAGAAATTGCACAGAGAGATTTGGTGTTTCGGTTGCCTGACTTGAGCGTCGGAGGTACAACGGCCACTAGAGGCGCCGTCTGTGTGTTTTGCAGGCATCGTTTGGAGTTCCAGAGGAGATTCTTAGAGCGTTCTTGCAGAACGCACAGTTGCAGAAGGCTAGGCGAAGGAGTGACGAGGCATATCCTCCGCGTTCGAATCGACGGCGAGATCAATTTGATACCCATTTTAATTTATTTAACAGTTTTTTATTTTATTTTATATTGATTCATGTATTGTGTTGTTAGACATTATGCTTTATCATTATATATTGTCACATGCATTCCTTAAATTTCATTGTTTAACTCTACAAAATTTAATAATCAATTGAATCTAAGTATGTAACTAATGAGTTGTGTTTGAAGTTTTGAAAATCATATTATATTATGAAATGATGAAATTCATTATAACTAATATGAAAGTTAAAGATTAATTCTTTCATGATGTGATTTATAAAGTTATAATTACAAGTCATTAATCACATGTTTAGATCTTAATTATAAAATATTGTATGATTAGATTTAATTAATCATTACATTTATTTTATTTTATATCTTTCATGAAATTACTATAACAATTGTAATTTCCACTAGAACCACTCCCACCTATCATTCACCCAAACCCAATATCTAGTATTTTTATTTGCTTCCAGCCATTATTATTAATATATATAACTTACAACTAAAGAAAATTTCCCATTTTATTTGTCTTTAATATTATCATTCCCGACATTGGTTTCATAGAAAATACAAGGTGTAAATTAAAAGATAGAAGTGTTTTTTTAAAATTTCATCGAAAAAAGAGAGAAATAATTAATGAAAGAGAAAGTTATATATTAAAATTGTAAATTTTATTCATAATCAATATATTAAGTTATTTTTTTTAGTGATATAAAAATATCATTAAGTAATTTAATTTATTTTTTATTTTCTCTCTCTTAAATTACATTTAAATATAATTTCTCCTATTTTAAAACAATCGAATAAATTTTAAAAAAATAATAATCAAAGTTTTCACAACTAATTTATTGAATTGAAACTTTTTGAAGTGCTTATCACAGTAACATAAAGATATGATTATTTATGCATATTTTAAAAATTATTATATCATAATTTATTTGTTTCAATTAACTCACACATATTATTTTTATAAAAATAATTAATTAACAATAAATTTGTTCAACCACATAAATCAGATGGTGGGTCTCATATATTTGTGTATATAAGGGTAACTTAGTTGGCTAAAACTTTACACTGCACCTCCTTTATTCTTCATTTCTTTTCATAGTCTCGTATTTGTTATTTGGTTTGTCAGAAGACTCTGTAAATATAGAATATTTTGTTGAGTAAGTAAATTTTTTTCATATTCTTTCAGTCAAACGATTTAGTAAAAAAAGTTTACACTATTATACTCTATTGAAATCTTTTGCATATTCTTAATCTAATATTGTCTATATATTTAGTTTCAATTTTAATTTCTTTAATGAAGAACTTTCTTATTTTTTTTCAAGATAAGCAAAGGATTAGTGTATATATCATTTTGTTCAATTTAATAAATTTATAAAACATACGAAAAAACTTATATTTACTTAACAGTCAAATACTATTTATGTCACCAATATCGGTTTGAAAATATTGATTTATGTAAATGGATTTTTTTTTTATCAGTAAAAAACGAATGAATAAATAAGAGATATTTCAGAGATACCTCAACCTTTGTATTAAAAACCTACCTGAGAGATATAACCATTAACAAACATGTCTAATAAACAATCAAAAAACTGACATCTATTACTCATGCTAAAAATCTCCTAGACAAGTTGACAGACGTCATGCAAATCATGGACTCAATGCACCAATCTGAATACGAAAAACTTACACGATGTGTTTTAGACACAATCCATGACCAAATCTTATTTATTTTATATAAACTATTTTGTATATTATAGCCTCTTAAAGTTTCTTTTCATTTATTTTTTAGCATTAATTATGTTTATTCTTAACGAATTTCCTTAAAGGTATGTAACAAGAAAATTGTGTGAGGCAGATCTTATTCACAAATGACTTTTCCTGTAATTTCATGTTCTGAACCATTGCTGAGGAGATATTAATCAACATTAGTGGTATTATCAGCTTCTGTCCTTTAGATTAATAGATTTTTTTGTGATACATAACTTATTTAAGAGATTGAGTTTTTTTTTTATGAATTGGGTACTCTTATTACTTTCTTTTAGTCATTTCTTTATTGTTGAGAAAAATAAATTTATCAAAATTATTTTATAACATTGACTCATATATTTATTATTGTAAACTAAATAAATCATTCTATTTTATTTATCAGTACAAATTAAAAAACAAATATACATATGGGAGTACTTTGGTATTCCAACCATTTATATCATCCTAAAGTAAAAGTAGTTGAATAAATTGTTTTGTGTAATTAGTATTTGTGAGTGTACTTTATCTTTATTTTATGTTTTGTTGTTCTTGGAACTTGCTCTTTATCTCACATGCATTTTGATAACTATTTTATTCTATTTAATAGCTTTTCTTGATATTAATATGTGTTGTTAGAAATATTATGATTTATGATTACATGTATTATCACGTATATTGATTGGATTTTATCATAAATTAAATGTATATAAGAGTTAATAATTAATTGAATCCAAATCATGTAACTAATGGATTGTGCTTGTAGTATTGAAAATCCTATTGTAAAAGGATGAAAGTCTATTACAATTAATATAAAACTTAAAAGTTCATCCTTTTATAATGTTTTATAAAACTATAAGAACAAATCATTAGTCACATGATTGGATCCAAATGATTATAAAATCTTACAACTTAAATTTAAATATATCTTATTTATATATGTGATTGTGTATGTAATTACAAATAAAAATAGGTCAAATAACACGATAAATGAATATATCAAGAAAAATTATTAAATTGATTAAGATTACTATCAAAGTTTCACTAAGCATGGAGCTATAAATAGAATAGAATAGGTCTCAAGAATAACAAAATTTGAAGTAAAGATATACTACACTCTCAAATTGATTAATATATGAATGTCCTTTAATGCACTAATATCACAATGCGATTAATTTAATTCACACTTAACAAAGTGAGTCTTTAGTATATAAGCTATTGTTAGAATGTAAATTTTCACACCAATTTTAACATCTTATTGGACAAAAGTTGAGAAAAGTTTTGATGACACTATGAAAAATAACATTTATTTGATACTATTGATAATAATATAATAATATTTTAAATTAAAAAATAAAATAAAAATGAATAAAATATTAATTTATTAAAGTGTGAAGTATTATAGATGTGATTTAAGTAATAATCTAACTAGAAAACAATAAATTAAATTATTGAAGAAAATATTTGATCTTATATATTAATTAGAAAAATTGTCCTTTTCTAGTTTCAAACAATTCTTATTTTTTTCAAATAATCAACACAACCAAAGCAAAGCAACATCTTTGGTTGTGCATGTTGCATTGGATATGCCAGAATCCATATATATGTTTAATCTAGTTTTTCTTCTTCTCTTGATTTGGATTTGAGGACTGTTATATTACATATTAATTCCAGAACCCATCGTTTGTCAGACATGCAAGGTTCAACTTATGCAGTAATGATAGAAATTGAGTGATGCAGCTTCAATACAAATGACACTCATGCAAGGTTTAGATTCAAATTCATTATTATGCTTTTCAAAATTCTAAAGTTTTCTATAGTTTAATAAGTAAATGTAAGATATAAATGCTTGATGCATTTATCTTATCTCAATGCATAAAAAATCAGCGATTTTCCACAGCAAAAACATTACATAGTATAAGGAATGTTATTAGGTTAGCATCCCAAAACTATATGCAACATAATAATATAAGAAGTAAAAGAAATATATAAACGTTGTTTTTGTAAAAAATATTAAAAAGTTAAACATAATAATAAACCATGTTTATTATGTTGCATTAGTTTTTGGATGCTAATGTAATGAGATTCTTTATACTATGTAACTTTTATGTAACTTTTTTGGTGTGAAAGATCAAATATTCATGTTTTTTATGCATTGAGATAAGATACACCAATGCATGCATTTGTTTTATATCTCACATATCCAATTTCACATTTACCTACAGAACGTTAGAAGTGTGGAAAACTCAGTGATAAATTTGAATCTTAAATTTGCATGCATGTCTAAAACATAGATAGACCCTATGGTGTATTCTAATTATTATGGCTATTTATTAAAAAAAAGTGAAGAATAAAGAGATTTAAAAGTTAATCCTTTCATAAGATTTATAAAATTCTAACTACATATTGATTCAATTGATTATAGAATATTGATCATGACATTTATTTTATATATATATATATGTAACTATGAATCATAATAGGTTCACAACATATATTAATAAATATAAAAAAATATGTTAAATGAAGTAAAATAATAATCAAAGATATCAAATTAACAAATTTTTAATTGTTCATGTAGAGGAAGTATTGTTATATTTCAATCTGCACTATGTTGCATATATGAATATTTTTAATGGTTGTTTAGGGTTTTGTTTTTTTGGCTTGAAGGAAATCTTTCTCTTTGTTTCTTAGGTAAGAATTTGGCAGTGAGACTAGTTTGAATTGATTTTCTTTGTAAAAAGGATTTAGACACCCTTTAAATACCTTTTAAATATCTTGTTTAATTATATTTATTCATTACTAATAAAAAAAATATTTCAATCTGCACTTTATTTAACATTGTTTTCTCTCTTCTTTTGATCTGATATAACATGCAAAGTAGCAAAGCATTGTTGTCAGAGATGGATTTTTTTCCTTCCTTTGAAAATAATTAAAAATAAAAGTTGTTTTTTTTTCTAGTTTTAAAGAACTTTTGTTTTGTAGTTAATTCCAGTTCTAACTATAATGCATTTAAAAATTTCTCAGAAAGCTTCTAATAGAATGGAAAAGAAAAAAAATATATGTGAGTGTTTTTCACTTTATATTTAATCTGTTATTTGGAAATAATAAATAAAATAAATATTTTTTCTTTAGAAGAATATAAATCAATAACAATAATTATTACAGATTGTTACTACAGTTTCTACTCTTCTAAGAAAAATTTAATTATTTAATTTATTATTTTAAAAAAGTTAAATAACAGATTTTTTTTCTTCTCTAGTATAAGTTTTCTTTGTTTTTGTTTTGAAGAATATTTTAGTGCATCACAGTTGGAATTGAAATAATTTGCAATTTTTTATTTTTTAAAGTAGTAAGAAAAATTTTCTTTTAATTATTTTTAGAAGAAGACAGAAAATGCGTCTTTGACAGCAATGTACTTTGCAAGCAATTTTGTTATGTCAGAAGAAGACATTAAAAAAATAGTATTAAGTAAGTACAGGTTGAAATGTAACAATCGATTTGGATTCTACGTATTACATTAGCAGTTAAAAATTTTATATAAAAAATAATCATTTTTATTTAATATATAAGAACAAGTGTTTACGTTAATTATTTAATTTACAATTTTCTAGCTATTCAGTTTATATATGAAAAAATATACAAAAACTACATGCTATGTTGCAAGCAAATACTTAGTCATCAAAAACAATATACATGAATGAATACATTCAAACATTGTTTACCACTCATCTTATTACTAAAGGAGGTTAGAGACTAATACTTTAATTGCAGAACGTAAATGAAAATGCTTATGTTTTTCTTGCTCTGTGTGTTGTTTAATTCTGGTTGAGTTAACTACCCTAAGCAGTTTGACATAGTCTTGGCTAGTAGCTGGGAAGCTATATTGTTTTTTTTTCTGTGCAGGGAGGTATGGAGTACCAGCTGTGTCTATGCAGGTAGCATTGTTGAGGATGGATGGAGGAAAAATGGTGAAAGAAAGGGGCAGGAAGATAGGCGTGTAAACTGCAGTTAGAGCAGCAAAAATGTTTCCTAAGTGCTGGCCAGTGTTTCCTCAGCAGTTACAGTGTGTCTTATGTTGGTTGGTGGCAGAGAGATGTGTATAAGAGCTACTCTGCAGAGTAAGCTGCTGCTAGCAATTGATTACTGCATAATTCTGCAGGTTTAGGTTCTGTCTGCTTGCAGGAAGCATTGTCCTTAAACTGTAGTTTCTTTCTTTGTGCTGGCAACTTTGTAATGGTTTTGGTTTGTAAGAAAGTTGTTTAGGTTGTAGGTTCGATTGGAACATTTTTAAAATGTCTCTTTTAATTCATTTATTCTCTACTGATAAAAAATTAAACATGTGTGGGTTCTTACAAGTTGTGCAGCTTCTTAGAGAAGCTAATAGATGTTTTCTCTAATAATTGTACAAGGATTGAGACGTTCTCAAGAATCATTTTTAGTTCATTTAATCTTTACTGATAAAAAAAACTCATCTAAACAAAATGATAGAAAATACATTTGTAGATATTTGATGAATGGTGCAAGTTCAATGGAATTCTGCATCATCTAAAGGAGGAATTATGCAGGTTCAGTGCAGAAATTTGCAGCTTCTAAGGGAGTTATGCAAGTTCACTTTCACGGTTATGTAAGCCAAGGAAAAGGGAGTCAAGGTTGATGCAGGTGTAGGGCTAATCTGGCCAGAGGCTATGCAGAATTTTTGATGCTGCATATTGTTATTATGTTCTGTTTTTGATGGTGCCTTATCTGCAGCCAATTCTGCAGCATTCAACTGGTTTTGCAGCTGATGTAAATGCTGTAAATGATTAGATTTAGCTTTTATGTATGGGAGGAATGTTTAAAAAATTTGATTCTACAGAGGTGAGGTGAGAGTGTCTTTGTTACTTGTATACTGGAATACCGAAGTATTCCTTTATTTATTTATAATATTTTTTCTGATAAAAGAAAAATATTATAGATATTTGAGTTCTCTTAATAAATCACATAATTATGCAATCTCACTACTTCCTGCCTCCATCGTTACATCAGATTTTATATACAATTAATCTTCATAGATTCAATTTTATAAATCATATATATTATGAAAGGATTAACTCTTTTAATATATATATATATATATATATATATATATATATATATATAAGGGTATGTTCCAGGGAAATCAAACAACAAAGGGGATGGTGAAGGCAATTCATAGAGAAGTGATTATGAAGTGCGTGTATAGCTGAAAATGTAGGTGCAGAATTTTGTTTGACAGAAAGAAATGAGGGAATGAGGTCACAATATAAAGCAGCTGGGAAGAATGGTATAAGGTGCAAAGATTCAAAGTCATATACTAAATATACAGATATAGTTTTGGTGTTTACATTCTATTACATTGTGTTTTATTTTGATCTATTTGGATGAAAGGATTTTATGTCTTGTTTTAGGTGCGTTTGTGGTTATGTTGGATTGGTCTTTTTTGGTTTTTTTGTGCTTTTGAAAGGTGATGCGTTGAAGTTTTTTTATCTTTATTCATGACTTATCTAAAAGACTTTGAGCATCATGTATAAGGATGAAACACTTCTAAATCTAAAGTATTGGAGGCACCAATTTTTGCTTATAACAGAAAAAAATGGAAGAGAGCAATGGTAGGAAAATAGAGGGAGAGTAAAGTTTGAAAGAGATGTAGTGGAGTTTATATGTTATACCCAAAGAGTGTATGTTTTTTCTTTGATTTTCTTGATTGTTATAGTGTAAAAATTAAGTAGTTCATTTGTTGTGTTAAGCTGACCCCAGAGGTAAAAGGTTCACTTAGACTATCTATTTTATTGTATAAGGATTATAGTATTTCTTGTTTATATATTTTTATTTATTCTTCCTTAATAAAAAAAAAAACTCTTTTAAAAAAGTTGTAATAGATTTTCACCCTTTCACAATATGGTTTTCAAAAATCCAAGTACAATTTCAATTGGTTATTTAAAATTTACATTGTTTAATTAACTATTCTTATCCATACAAATGAGAGATTTTTTTTTTTTAATTACAATAGACGGAGGGAGATTTTCCTTAGTTTGTTGTAAATATTTCTTAAATATTCAGTTTATTTAATTTATTTTTTACTAATAAAAAATTTAATCAATATAGCATATATTTCTTTTATCAGGATAAAAAATAAATAAATAGAGGTATTTCATGGATACTTCAACGCTTGTACAAAAATTACAACACAAAAATCTCCCAATAAAATAAAAAAATTCTAATAAAAGTTCATATAATCATAAATCATAATATATCTAACAACAATACAATTAAAATGGATATCAAATTTCCCAATCAAAGACATAAAATATACTTTCAAATTAACCAACATATCCATGAAATTTGTTTTACCGACAAGAAAATTAAATTAATAGCACCCTTCTACAAAATTAAATGAAAGAGTATCCCTACAAAAATTGATAACCTCACTATATGACACCCACTTTCCTTCATAAAAATATTTTTATAGGAGTCCCAAATTAACCCAATTAAATAGGTAACTACTTTTTTTTTTTATCTGCAATGTAATAAATAAATAAATAGGAGTGTTTCATGCTGCTCCAACTCTTTTACAATACAAAATAGTATCTAAAACATCAAAAATGTAAAAACATAACTTATTCTCAATAGGACATAAACACCCTGCTTCTAACAACTTTGCAACAAAAAGCATTCCATTTTGTCAAGAAAATGCAGAAAACCTGCATTCAAAACCTGCTAATCGAAACAACTTCCTAAACCATAAAAAAAGTGTCCCCCATCATACAAAAGGCATATAAAAACACCTCAACCCTATCGTCACACTACCAAAACGAACAACAACAAGCCAACAACCTTTACATCACCTACTTTGCATCCTAAGATCATTTTCTGCTCCCCCAAGTTCAAAATAAAATATTTTTGTTATTCCAACATTGCACACTTGACTTTTGATTTTCCCCATAGCCACAGTTCCTCCTAAGTTGTCAGTCCTTCTCAACCAACCAGTTACCAATGCCACTTGTCAGCTGACCTTCAAGTCATATCACTCTATCTTGGTCTGCTTCAGTCCATTTTATCTTCTTTACCTCCTTGTAAGTCGTTACTTCTTACCAAACTAGAAAACAACCTTTCTTAGTTGTACCAGTAAAATCATCTCAAGCACCGAATATATACCTTTCTTCATCTTTTTTTGTATAAAGACCTTGTGCTAACGCCTCCCTAACCTCGAACCCAAACCACCAGATTTACAACCAATAAATACCTCTGTTCCTACCTTGGTTAACCTCCTCTTTCAAATAGATTGCATAAATACTAGAGGGTCCAGACACCAATTTGAATAGGAAATCTTTAATTGTACCATTGTGAAAATTTCAATATGATCGACTCTTTTATTATTAAACACACAGTTATTCCTATGTTTCCATATTTGATCTATTACTGTGATCCATATGCTTCCCCACACCACATTGACCTTTTCAGAAACACTATTCAATCTAAAGAGCTTATAGTGAGCCTTTGGTTCGTGGTGGTCAACCGATATCGTCTCTAACCATTTATAACACATACCCCATACTAACAAGGAGACTTTGCATTCAAAGAAAAGATGATAAGTGGTCTCCACTCCCTCCCCACATATAATACATTGGTTACTTATCAAAACAACCCTACATTTTTCCAGATTGGCCTTAGTAGCTATTTTATTTTCTAGAACCCTCCAAAAGTCGTCACTTGTGTTGAAGGCAACGCCTTAATCTTCCAAAACTTTTTGTACACGGATTGTTCTTCCCCTACCGCATCCTCCTTAGTTAACTTCTATGTTGATTTCACTATGTAAACATCAGATTCTCCCTCCATCCAAATCCACTTATCTTTATCCTTATCTAGGCTTTTACCATCCAAACCTCATCTAAGTGGACCACCTGATTTGATTCCCAATCAAATAGGTTCCTTCTCCAACCTAAATTTCAATGCCACACATCATTGATCCACTCTCCAGCTTGGTACAACATTAACTATTTATTTGTGGACAAAGAAAATAACCTCAGGAATTTGTTCCTTAAATTCATGTTTCCACCCTAAACCCTAAAGTAGGTAACTACAAGATTTGCATCCCAATGAAAACTTCTGATAATTACACCCTATTCATATAGACTAATTAAAAATCGCAAAGCTGCTAAAAAAATGGATCAAAGTGAATTGCTTTTCTTGAATAACAACTATTTGGGTCCACTGTTTGTAGCCGTTGAAATTTAGAAATGTTACCTTGTTGGTAGTCTTTTCAAGAGCATTAAAACCAGATTGTCACTATTTTGAAAATTCAATAGTTTCATTGTCTAATTAGAGATTGTAATTCAATATTCGAACCCAATAACCAATATGAATGAAAAATAGACTCAAATAATGTTTGAAAACTAAAAATAGCGCAATTATAGGATTAACATAAAAAAAATGTCTCATTAGACATAATGATCAAATTGAAAGTACCTCTGAAAAGCAATGAAAACGATTAGAATAAATACAATGAAAACAATTAAAATAAATATAATGTGAATAATTATAATAAATACAATACTTAGTACATGAGTAATTAAACTTACATTGTGGGTGAACTTCAAGTAAGGGGCTGATCATCAAAATCTCCAACCACAAATTTGAGATAGAAGGTCTTCATATTCGTGTATATACAAGTGTAACCTAAAGGGCTAAAAGCTCACACACACTCTTCACTTCCTTTCTCACTTTTCCATACTCTTTCGTCTTCTCTTCCTTTCACATTATCATATTTACTGAGCCAAAATTTTTGATAGAATAGGTTTTGATCTTCCATGTTAAATTATTATATGAGCAAAGAGTTTGCATAATTATATTACAAATTCTTCTCCTAATGTTATCTATTTGTTCTAATTTTTTTGTGTTGATCAAATATTGATATTTATGTCATGTAAGTTATACTGATAGAAAAAATCCTAAACAAAATCATTTTTGCAGATTACAGGTAAGAAGAGAATGGTGGAGGAGATATCACATTTAGTTGCATACTATCAACATATTCTTGACTAAAATTAATATGAGAAACTCATTTTGTTCATTATTGTGAATTGAAAAACAATTGTTTGTTTTGTACTTAGTACATCCAGTTACATGCATGTGTTGATTAATTTGAAAAAAAAAAAAGTTTTTTGTAATTAGTACATTAAGTTACATGCATGTGTTGATTAATTTGAAAAAAAAATGTTTTTTTGTAATTAGTACATTAAGTTACATGCATGTGTTGATTAATTTGAAGGTGTATTTTATCTTCATTTCATATCTTGTACTTGTTGCAACCTATTTTAAGTTATGTTTAGGTTGGATTTGATATTAATTCATGTATTGTGTTTTAGACATATTATGATTTATTATTATATGCGTTGTGACATGTATTTGTTAAATTTCTCATGATTAATTAAAATTAATTAAACTAACCATGTAAAATTTAACAACCATTTGAATTCAAACATTTAACTAATGGATTGTACTTGGAGTTTTGAAAACCATATTGTGAAAGGATGAAATCTATTACAACTAATATAAAAGTTAAAATTTAATCCTTTCATAATATGGTTTATAAAATTCTAACTACAAGTAATTAGTCAAATGGTTAGATTCAATAGATTATAAAATATTGCATATTTAGAATTAATTAATCATGACATTTATTTTATACATATGTACCTGTTCCTGCCGATTGACGTGGTCGCCGGTAAACTTTTTGCAGACGAGCTCTGACTCCATCTGCCTCTTGCTGGAATCTGTGTTTTCCTTAGTTTCTGGATGCTTTTCCTGTTGAGACAGAGAGCGCTCTAACGGCTGTTCGTACTCCGACGATCAAGTCAGTACATGGCTTATAATAAAAAAGATTCAAGTAGTATCAAGTTTAGGGCTTAGAGAAAGCGTAAGAAAAGCGTACCGTAACTAGGGATCTTGAGTCCCTTTTATAGAGTGCCGCTAGGTTACCTCTTGTGGTAACAAATTCTGTTACGAGAATCTTATATCGAGTAAGGACATATTCAATGGGAGAAAATCCCACTTCAGTGTGTGTAATCTTAACAGCTACGCAAAATCTTATCTCCTTGGAGTGTATCAAATCTTAACAGAATAACCATCTGGATACCTACTTGAGTATCGTTCCCCAGGATCAACTTTGTTTTCAAGTACATTTACATGCTTTTACGTGTTACTATACTGTGCATATGCCATTATATATCCCATATATAAATACTCTATCAAGCCCTAGCGCACTTGGGCTTAAGCTGATAGAATACATTTTACTCTTCCTAGACCCAAATGCACTATATGCATCCCTAGGCCCATTTAAACGCACTTTCACGGACCTATCAGGCCTTATAAGCAAAAGATTATACCAACACATGAATGAGACTTAAAATGCACATACTTGAGCCTAGTTATGTACCTTTCGACCCAACAACCAAGCTGACTTGCTTGTCACAGGTGCCGATGTTCGATGTTCGAGAACTGAACTCTACGCGCTCTGGTCCAGTATAAAATCTATTACAGCTAATATAAAAGTTAAAAGTTAATCCTTTCATAATATGGTTTATAAAATTCTAACTACAAGTAATTAGTCAAATGGTTAGATTCAATTGATTATAAAATATTGCATGTTTAGATTTAATTAATCATGACATTTATTTTATACATATGTACCTATGATTCATAATAGATTTTTTCCAACCAGAAATTTGAGATAGCAGGTATTCATATCCGTGTATATATAGGTTTAACCAAAAGGGCTAAAAACTCACACGCACTCCTTGTCTATTTTCTCACTTTCTCATACTCTTTCGTCTTCTCTTCCTTTCACATTCTCATATTTGCTACACCCAAAGTTTGGATAGAACAGGAGGTTCTGATCTTCCATGTTAAATTATTATATGAGCAAAGAGTTTGGATAATTATAGTGCAAATTCTTCTCCTAATATTATCTATTTGTTCTATTTTTTTTTTTGTATTGATCAAATATTGATATTTATGTCATGTAGGTTATACTGATAGAAAAACTCCTAAACAAAACCATTTTTGCAAATTATAGGTACAATACAAGAAAAACAAGATCTTTCGTCGCCCAAAAATGGACGCAAATGAGCAAAAACTAACGTCTAAACGTGGAAACCTGAGTTGCTACTTCTCCTACCACTTTGGAGAAGCAATCTTTGTTCCACAGAGAAATAGGAAGGCCAGAGCATCTTACCTACACAATTTTATGCCCTGCTAAGTAAGACTCTATCCAAGGATCAATAACTTCAAATATGCTTTCAAACCACTTTTTGTTCATCTGTATCAGATTTTCCATACTTTCACCTTATTTTGGAGTTAGCAACACCAAGTTATCCCCATATACCTAATCTTGATCATATTCATCCCTCCCTAAACAAATTCCTCACATGTCTGATTAAAATCCATTTTTGATGTTATCTGACCAACCACACTCTGTTCCATCCATGAGAGGATCTATTTTTGGGGTTCAATAATAGGACCTTTCCACTCCTCTTGAGAAGAGGAACCTCTTACTGTTGTTGCATAAGATTTTCTACCTTTCTTTTCCTTCCACACCTCCTTGTATTTTTTCTCCCTTGTTTCATTTCTCCTACCATTTCTTACTTCCATGTTCACCCCACCCTCTATTTTCCTGTATCTAGGGATGTTTACATGGAGCTTCATATTGCCAATGTGAATTTGATCAACTCCCTTTCCATACGTACCACATTAGCCACATCAAAGAACCTTACAAATCCGAATCTTCTTCCCCATTTATTTAATCTACGGGATATGAATACTTCTTTAACTCTAGCACATCTCTATAATATTTTTATCATATCATATTCCCCAAACCCATTAGTTAAAGAAGAAGAATGTTGTGTGGTTGCTTGATGTTTGTTGAATCCTTCGAGCTTTTCCTTGAAAACCATATGCCCTCACCATTGCTGAAGTTAGGAGAGAGAAGAGAGCTTTCTATAAAAGTGAAAGAAATTAGTTTTTTCTTTTCTTACAAAAGATTTAGCATGATCACAATAAATTTATAAGAGGCAAATTTTTAATGTTTATATAAACAAATTGTGAAACAATTCACTATTATATATATATATATTTTTTATCAACATTCATTATTATATATACACAATTAAACAAATTAACTGTTCTAGAAAACTCTTTCTTGAATAGTTAAAAAACTCTGCCAAATCATCCGAATCGATACACCCATTCTTGAAAATCATCTATTCCTATGGTTTCAAAGACTCCAAATAATCATTACCCATAAACTCTTCTACACCTTGTTTTCCTTTGAGGTTATATGAAATAAGTAAAATTGTTGGAAATGACATTTAGGATTATTATGTTCTTGTTTTCTTTTGAGGTTATATGAAGTAAGTAAAATTATTGAAAATGACATTTAGAATTATTATTCCAAATAGCATAGACAATCATACACTTAAAAAAAGAGGTGTTGGACAATTTCTTTAAACATGATTTTTTTGGTACTTTTCCTCGAGAATCTTCCAAGCAAAGGGTTGAGCACCAAGACTCTTAACATAATAATACTATTAATTAGTATCCAAGCAAAGGTTGAGCACCAAGACTCTTAATGTAATAATACTATTAATTAGTATAATTGATATAATAAATTAACAATTCAAATGACTTTTTCTCCATTATACCGCTTCAATTTTTTTTGTCCTTCCTTTTCCCCTTCCCTTCTCAAATCTCATGCCCATAGTAAGCGACCAATCCCAAAACAGAGCATTTTTTTAAGAAACAAAAACAAAGCTAAATTGCTAGTTTGTGTTGGTTAGAAATCCCACAATTAAAAAGAATATCACTTTATACCAGTTTGGTAAAAAAACTATGTTTCAGATTGAGTGTGAATGAAGAAAGTGGAGCCATATATGGAGATTGGGATTAAGAATTTTGAAAGAGAAAAGAAAAAAAAAAGCATTTTAAAGATGAAAAGGAAATAATCTAAATCATTAATCTAAATTAAAAGAAAATAAAATAAACTCAGATTAAGAATACCTATGTTACCAATTATTAATCTGAATTTGTTGGTGACTTGGGTTACATAAAGTTCACCCAAGTCTTAGCCCTATTTTTCAAATGGTCACTGATTACTCACCTAAATCATTATGCACGCATAAATTATAATTTTGTATTAAGTTTGAAAAACATTTTCAAGAATGTTGATTAATTGGTTTTATTGCAAGCATCTATAGTAGACAAAACGCAAACAAACAAATCACTGTTTAGTACAATCTGTGGGCTTAAAGGAGACTGTTTTCTTCTGCAGGTCATAGCCAACCAAGAGGTTTTTCTGAGCTATGTTTCCAAAGATGGAAAAAGTTTCACTTGCCATGAAAGCAAAGCAAACTACTCCACCACCCGCATCAATAAAGGACTTGTCAACATTTAACTTCACATCTGCATTACATCTAAAATGTGCTGTTATCACTGGTGCATGTAGTTCATGAAATTTACCTTTATCGCAAAGGCTCAACTGATTAAATGGATCCTCAACACGATCTAATTCAATTTCCTTTGCTAGTGCTGATTCCAACTTGGAGTAAACATCACCTGGCAAAAGAGTGAGTGTTGTACCTGAGTCAATTATGATATTTCCCTCTCCATTAGATTCAGATGAGGAGTTCCTAAACTTTATTGTTGTTTCCAACACTCAGAGCTTCCAAGGTTAGGTAGTAATGTGTCTCTTGATCATGATAACCTATTGGGGTGGAAACAGTGCCTCTCGTAACCACAGCAGCATCTCCAAAACTGAGTTTGCTAGGTATGTCATCTACTGATGCAAAACAATAGGACAACCTTCCACCCATTGAAGAACTCAATTGAGATATTAGAGACACAGGTCCACTTCCCAAACCAACTATGCCAGAACTTATCTCTTCAGAGGAAAAACTATTGTTACATCCACATCCTATTACAGTTCTAGGAAATTGCACAGAAGAGCCACAAGTGGAGCCTAAAGTGAGTGTCTCCAAACTAAGATCTCCTTCTTAGTATGTACCATCCTCATAGCTAATACTATATTCACAACTTTTCTCTTGAGGAGAAGAACAAGTGTTATACACTGATTTACATTAACTAGAAGAACAAGGAAGGGTTTTGTAGGTGAAGAATTGAAAATTGCAGTGGTTTGGTCGTAACAAGTTTTACAAGGTTGACACTGTGGCCAAATTATATCACTGCCTGCGTCAACAATGCCAAAAACTTGGAATTCTGGGGTTCCAACTGAATAGCTCATGACGTAGTCACCTGTGTCTGGTGTTACATTGGACTCAACTGTGTTTGGAGAGACAAAAGTTTGGTTGAAATGGTTATGTTTATGCCCAACTCCCAAGTTGAGACCTGTGATTCATCTGAGGTCTCTCAATTTCTATTCCTAAAACTGAAATTATAAAAGTTTTGATGCCCAAATTTTCTTGGGTATATTCTTGTTAACTTTTTACCATTTCGTGAGCAGATGTTAATGTCCTTTTTCTTAAGCCTTTGATAAGGTTTTCTTCTTCTTAGAAGATAATACCCCATATTATATATTCAAGATATGTGTTTAGACTTATAAAACATAAGATTTGAAATAAGTTTGATTTTTACATATGATCGTACAGTTTGTTCCAGAATATATGTCTTCTCATCAAATGCATTTTTATCTTGAAAGAGTTTCTTGCCTTCAACATGCATATATTACAAGAAAACTATTAAATAGAAATCAATTTTTAGAAACCAAAAAAATTAGTTGCTATAGTGACTAAATTAGAGACCATTTTAGAAATTAAAAAAATATTGGTTTCTAAATTAGTTTCTATTATCGTTAAATAGTTTCTAAATTGGTATCTAATTAGCTACCAAGGTTTTAGTTACCAATTATTTAGATTCTAAATTTGGTAGCTAAAACCTTGATAGCTAATTAGATACCAATTTAGAAACCATTTAACAATAATAGAAACTAATTTAGAAACCAAAAATTTTTTTAGTCTCAAAAATGGTTTCTAATTTGGTCACTATAGCAACTAATTATGTTTTGTCTCTAAAATTAGTTTCTAATCAATGATTTTCTTGTAGTGATAATGTTAAATTCTTGTTTTAATTTTAAGAGTGCTCAGATACAAAGTTGCATTTTATCAAGAAATAAGAAAAATAGAGTGAGTCTTTGAGAGACACAAACAGAAAAGCCGTCAAAATCGCTTTTAGCGTAGGTTCATCTTCAAACATAAAATGGAAGCTAATACCTTTGATGCTAACATTGAAGCGAGGGATTGAATGGTTGACATAATTTGAGTGGGATAAATCTATGCAAAATATGGAAGCAATTTGAGTGGACTAAAACTACATAATCTGGACACATTTTGAGTGTGTTCAAACTACACAATGTGGATGCATTTTGAGTAGGCTAAACGTGAGACTAGTGTAGGTGTAGCCTACACTACTTGGACACTAATTAAATTAAATTAAACCAATCAATGGGTTTAGAGGACACAAATTTGAAATAATTTAAAATATAAACATATATATATATATAAATATATAAATATATACATTTAAAATTCAAATTTGATTTTTTTTAAAAATTAATACCAGATTAAATTTGAATCAAATTTCAATGAATCTAAATCCAATTTATGAGAACTTAAGGTGTTGATTCGCTTTTTTTATTTTATTATTTATATATAGTTATATTTAATATTAAAAATTGAATAAAAAGGTTATATGTATCTAATATATATATAATAAGATTTATTAAAATTAATTCATCAATTAAATATACAAACGAGAAAGAATATTTTAAAAATTTTATTCTCAATAATGATGTTACATCTGAACAAATACAAATACATGATTACATCATCTTCTAGTAACCCTCTTTCCTTTACATAAAAGAGACAATGAGAATAATAAATAAACACTTTTGTTTCCATCTCCATCTTTGTGCTTCCTTCAATGAGTCTTCTTTACCCCTCTGGATTAATGACTTCTACACCATGTGGATATATGAAACGCAGAAAACAAAACGTATTTAGGTTTATAGTTGTCGTGTCTTATGAAAAAGAAATTGAGAAACTTACTCATTCGAAAACAGAGTGAGTGAGGGAATTAAAGAAGAGAGCGCGTTGGACGAATAATCACTCTTCTTAATTCAACCAAGAGACCAAATTTCATGCGCTTGATGACGACAATTGTAAACCAATACAAAAATTATATACAAAATGCAATGCATATAAAGAAGATGAAATAATTGGAACAAAACCAAAAAAAATAGAAAAAAAATGAGGATGAGAGTACATAGTTATCTACAGAAAAAGAGAGGACAAAAAAAAGAGAGAGGTGAGAATGCGTGTGTCTAAAGAAAAGGATGTGAGAAAAAGAAGTGAAATTTCAGATACAATAACGAAACAATTGAGAGAGAGAGGAGTGGAAAGTTTTTCATAGAGAGAGAAGTGAAAAGTTTTTAATAGAGAGTAGTGGGAAGTTGTTAAGATGATTAATTATATTTTAATTAAATAATTTTTAATTAAAAAAATATAAGTATATTAAATTTTATAAATATTTATTTTTTCTAAATAATAATTTAATTCTTATGAGAAACATATAAATTTAAAAACGTAAATATTATATATATTAAACTTTAAAGTACGTTCATAATTAAGATTTGAAAAATTAGACATTTAATAAATTTATATTTTATTTATTAAATTTAGCTATTGCATTATGCTTAATAAATGTAGCAATCATATTATTTAAATAAAATAATCATTTATATATTTTAAAATACTAAACTAATAACATAATTGATTATATGTAATATATAATCGATTATGTATATATAATTAATTATTTTTATTAATTTATGTAATATTATTTATTTTTTTTATAAATATATATATATATATATATAATATTTTTATTTTTATTATAAATATAAATATAGTTAATACTTTTGGAGGCATGTACAATTTATTTTGGGATAAAATTGAAAATTAATTAAATTTATGTGACTTTCATCTTGCTTCTTTAAGGTTTATTTTTATATTCCTTCTCGCTTTTCTTTCTTTTATATTTGTGTCAATCTCTAAATCCAAAGATATAAACACAACATAAGCAAAAGATTCTGTTCATGAGAAATATTGGAATGAAGTTGTCCTCCATCCAATATCTTCTCCGATTATTGGAGATGACATCCCGACTCGGAGTAACAAAGGAGGAACCAATCTCTATTAGATACTTGGTATCCTGTTTTTGTGTTCATTATTGAATCTTAAACCTATTGGTTTTAATTTACAAAGGGATTTAGAGATGAGTTTTAATTAGTTTGATTTTTTATAAATTAAAAATATTATAATGACAGTTAAAACACCATAGTATTTAAATTAATTATTGATGCAAAATATTATTACATATTAATGCAAGTCTGACAAATGAGCATCAAATTGGAAGCAACTGTGAAAAATGACTAAAAGAAAAGAAGACCCAAAATGATTAAAAGAGAAGAAGACTCATCTGCAAAAAATAAAGAACATATGTGAAAAACAAAACACACAACATATATTAGTTCTAAAAAAAGAATATTAATTTTAAAAACAAAAAAAAGAAAAGCAGTTTTCAAAACCAAATCTCATAAAAACTACTGGTTATTTAGTAACGGTTCAGAAAAATGACGAAATGACTGGAATGTCAAGATAAAATAATAAAATAAATATTAATATAAGAGTAAAACCAAGAAATAAATGTGTACACCAAAAGAGTAAAAGGAGAATTCTCTTTATATAGATGTCTAATCCTTATTTACTTATGAATGAAAAACTCATATTAGACAATCTAATGATAATTATTGTATTGTATGGGTTATATCAGTAAAATGGTCGATATGATCTTAATTAGATATAAACTCGATGTGAGATAATCAGAAAATGGTTGTTACGTTTTAGCATATATCAGAGATTCTTTATCTTTTAGTTACATGGAGATAGGGAAAAACTAATAAAATATTAATTGATAAAGATTTTTTATTCAGATGATTTTTATTCCTTATAAATTCATAAATTGAATTGATACATGAAGATAAAAGATGATAGTTATTATTTAAAGTTGTTGTGATATTATTCTGAAGATAAAATATATGATTGTTATTATTTAAATCTGTTGTGATATTTATTCTGATGAAAAACTTTATAAATAGAGAATGACCCCTAAAAAGCAAAGATAAGTATTATTCTATGCAATAGATACTACACCTTAATATTTTATGCTATCACTAACTTGATCGTCAAAGTATTGTCAACAGGTGGAGCTCCCCTCACAGAGACCACCTCCAAGCTCCCGACCTCCGGTTTGGCGAGAACAATTACATTATCTAAGTGTTACATACTTTAATCCTCATTTTATTGTGACGATCTAACTCATGTAATAATTTATTTCAGGCATGTTAAATAATAATTACTTTTATCATATTTATCTATATATATACAAACAATATTTGATATAATTTATTTCATTTATATAGCAGAAATTATAAATTAACAATAATATATTAAGTATAAAAATAACAATGTATTTTTTTCACATTTTTTTAATAATAATGTAGTATAAAAAGATTATATCTTTTATTATTCCCATAAAAATCAAATCAAATTAAATAGTTAAGTTTTTCTAAGACAATTAAATCACATAAATATTTTAAATTTTATTGTATTATTCATAGAAGAATATTATTAGTTATGTTTCCTTTCAACTTTATGTGAAATTCTTCTTCAATAGATTACTATTTTAACACAATTCAAATATATATATAATAAAATATTTTAATATTCCAAAATGTTTCTCTAAATTATATTAAATTGCATGTCTCTCACTCATTAGATCCATATTTCTAATTATACTATTTCACATCACACATCACTAATAAAAAAAATATATAAATAATAATTAGAAATAAAATATAATTAAAATTTAAAAGTTATTATTTTTCAAAAACACACTAGTCTTATAAAATATCTCACTAATACCAAATTTAAATTTTTATATTTTTTTATCCTCCAATCCAGTTTTATATTTTTTTTCCAGCAATAAACACGTGAAAGCTAAGCACACACAAACTAAAATAAATAATTATTTGCGTGAATCAATAAACCTTTATACACTTATTATGGATTTAAAAATATATTTAACATTTAGCATGGGCTACCTTCACAATCTTAATAATTTATTATTATTTGTATTTAACATACACATTTATTAATTTTATTTTTTAAAATTTAGTGTGGACTTTACGTTTATTACACCCACACTTTCTTTGGTATTTTATTATTTTTTAAAAAAGATATTAGCGTGGGCTAAACCTTGACAATCTTAATATGGCAAATTCTTCCTACACTCAATACTTTTTAACTGCACCCAACACAGTTTTAAATTACCAAAATGCCTTTCATTTTAGAAATGAAAATCCAGAATTGAAAATAATACATTCCGAGAAAATAGATCCAAAAAAAAATATTGTGTTTTCAGAAATAAAAATCCTGGAAACAATAGTCAAAATCCAATTCCGGATTAGAAAATCTGTAATACAAAAAATTCGTTCTAAAAAAAAAAATCAAGAAACATATTCCAAAAAAGGGGTCCAGAATGTATTTGCATATGTACCCCATTTTATTTAAGGGCATTTTCGTCTTTTCATACTGAAATTGGGTGCATTATTATGGTGTAGGAAGCAATTTCCTCTTAATATTTTATTATTATTATTTTTATTTTTTGTGCGTGCTTGTTTAGCAAACACAATACATTATTTTTCTTTTATTTTTTTTAAATATCTGCATGGGCTTTATATTCACTAGACCCACACTAGTTTTGGTTTTTTATTTATTTATTTTTTAGAAAAACTTAGTGTAGGCTTTACGTTAACTAAACTCATGTTATTTTAATTTTTTTCTCTCTTTTCCATTTATGGAAGGCTTGACCCTCGTTATTAGCAGATATTGCATAGCCTTCACAATTTGTTAGCAGCTAATTCAATATTTTCTTGTAGTGTATAGCAAATTCCTTATAAGAGAGATCTCCCTGATATTCATCTTCAAATGATGAGCATGAGCAATTTGCAACCAAGGTAGGCTTAAAGACAAACTTAAGATTTATGTCATTACCTATGTCCATCAAAAGACATGAGTTAGTTTTCTTTTAGTCTGACTTAGAGTCAAAGTTTGAGTTTGACTCATACTTAGTATTTTCTCTATATTTGCTCTCTAAGGAGTTCCATATCACCTTTTAACATTCTTCGTTTGATAAGGCATAGGTAAAATGTATCTAGCTTCTTTTTTTTTTTTTATTTTATTTAGTGGCATTTGGTTGGATTCAGCTTGAGTATAGTCTTTCTTGGAGTCCTTTTTATGTCTCTTCTAGTTATGATATGCCATAACATGTATTTTGTGGACTTTACATATGTTTCCATTTTCCTTCCAGTAGGGATAGTCTTTTCCTATGAATACTAGAGGCATTATAATGGATATTCCCTCTACGTCCATTAACCATACCATGATGGTTGTGTTGGATAATTTCCTCTAACATTTTCAGGTGTTCAACCCTTTAGAGATTGAGTTATGATACCAACTATGAAAACAGGGGACAAAATACAAGAAATGGGTTGAATTGTGTTTTTGTAAAGAATTGGACATTTTTGCAAATATCGTTTGATAGATAATATTTAGATGATAGTTTTTAGATGTTCAATTATTAGTTAATGATAGTTGTGTTTGATGAAGTATCTCAAACAAAACTTTTCAATTTTGATTTATTTACTTGAGTAAATTCAAGTAATCAATTAATAATAACTTCTTCGGATCAAGTGTTATAGATGCAAGTTTAGTACTTAACTAATACTTGTTTAAACATTTTAGTTGCACGTGTTCACTCAACAACTCTCTGTTAGAATTGATGGCTTAAAACAAGAGGGGGGGGGGGTGAATTGTTTTCGAAAGCTTTTCGCAAATATTTGATTAAGAATGAACCTTTATCAAACAAACATAGATAAGCAATCATAGAAGTAATTAAACAATGATACGCAAAAACAGTTGCAGAATTATAACCGGTTAAAGTTTTGTTTTAATCGGTTGTTCTTATGACAACAAAAGCAATTTATATCAAACAGTTTCAATTAAAGGAAGAGATAGAGAGATATGAACACAAGGGGTTATAATGGTTCACTCACACAAGGAGCTACATCCAGTTCTCAGAAAACTATTTGAGTTCCATTAGTAATCACCCAGATTACAACAACACACACACACCAAAGAAGGGATCTTGACTCACACAAGAACACCCACTTCTCTTGGCTTAACCACACCATAGATCAGAACAATCCTCTGATTCTATGACCCACAACATGTTATAGATTTATCAAAAAGTACAAGAACTATACAAGGATAGAAAACACTTGAAGATTTACAACAGGAAATCCTAAGACAGATCTTGAAAATTCAGCAAAGCTTGAAAGCAATCTTGCTCTTCAAAAACTTCTTTCAAAAACTTGTATCTCTCTTTTATCTCAAAAATCGCTTTTGAAACTATGTAATTTTTATTTTCCTTTGAAAGAAGGGCTATATTTATAGCACTTGAAAACTAGCCGTTTAAGGCCCTTGGATCAGCTAAAATAGTTGAAAAAATAGTTAAAATGGTTTTTCAAAAAGCTATTATGGAGACATCCATTTAACCGGTTAAAACCATGAAATAATTAGTTAAATGTGTCAAGCTACTACTTAACAAACTCGCAACGCAAATTCAAAACCCTTGTGCTAGCCAAGTAACAAACAACCGGTTTTCTAGAAGATATAATCGGTTGTTCTTTCTTTGCTTTTAAAAACACTTTGTTTCTTTTCAAAATAGATTAATCAAGCAACAAACTGTGATATATTAGCACCATTGTAGTAACAAACTGTGATACCATATCAGGATTGCAACAGAAATCTATGATGTATCAGAGCTGTGACAACAGCAGAATTAGAGTACCATAGACCTCAAAAATTTCAACACGGAGACCACAATTTCTCCCCCTATCTTTTCTTCATCCAGCAGTCCTCCTTCAAGGAAGACATCAAAGTATTGCTTCATCAAACTATTAGATCCAACAATGCCAACACAACCATGAATACTTCTTTTTGAGATTTGTAGGATAGTAGTCGAAACCATCTTTCTTGGATATTTTCAATTCCATATTGCAAGCATATTAGTCCAAATCTCCCTTATGTGCATGACCCAAACATAGTACTAGTACAGGAATGACCCAAGAATAACAAGTTGACCTTCATTGACATTTCTTTATAAAACCTTGTATCTTGGTCCCCAAAAACAACAACTATTTGGTTTGTTACAGTAAGTTAAACCTCAATAGAGTGCACACCATATGCAGAGCCAACAATAGATCACTTCAAAAAGGTTCATCTTCAAGTTGGTCTCTCCATCTTAGGCAGATCATCCTGTTGCAGAATTTCAACCAGTTGTTTCGCAGATTCAACCGGTTGTTTTTCTAGACAGGCTTCCAGCTTGTGCAGAAAGGTGTTTTCATCATCTTCTTCAATAATGCTAACAGCTACAATAAGATAATCAATAAATATTTCTATATGTGTGTTTGACAATGTAGAGCTCTCAGCCTTTGCATCTCAAGAAGGTATCCATCAACAGAATATTGTTTTAACTAGATGCTGATATAATGTATGCTTCTGCAGAAACTGAAATTTGTAGAGTCACATATATTTGATTGCAGTCACTATAACAAAATCACTTATCCTTAGGCAACACTTCCAACTCACACAACCCAAAAACCCGCGAGTAATCAGCATAACAGACCTAAGCAAGATGAAGACTTCAAATGTAATCACACCAATATGATAGCTATACCACAAAAATTTGAATTTCAAGGAAAACAAAGAATATACCCCTTTATAATTTGATTCAAAGGCACAATAAATGCATATTTGGCACACAAAGAGTTTTGAAAGAAACAGCTGTAACCATGCAGAATTCACAATAGCTTTATTCAAATGTGCCAGAAGTAAAACAATCGGTTGTTTTTCTGAGACAGCAAGAAAATGTTATTTTTCAAAGCAAATCATCTTTCAAAGTGATGGGAAATTTATAATGAAATAAATTCATACCTTTGCATTACCTCAACATGTTTAGAAGTTCATTTGGTCTTATGAAGCAAAAAGAATAAGATGAACATATACAACTTACTTTACATAGGCCATGAATTTTGACTTGTCAAGAATTTGAGTAAGGTGTGTGCTCGTGAACCATAATAAAAAGCATCACTTTGATTAGTCTTCAACATAGCACTTGTTATTGGAAAAGACCTTGTAAAACAGAATTTATGCATCTATAAGACAGGTATAGCAGCAGGAGAACAAGGCACACATACAAACCAATGAAAGCAGTGTTGTAAACCAGTGCAGAGTTAATACAAAATAGTGTGTGCACAAAGTTATAGTAGCAGACTATGCAGCAGAATTAGCATAAACAGAAACAGATTCCCATAGCACTATAGTTCTACATATACAACATCAACAGAGGAACAAACAAAAAATAAATAAATAAATAAATGAAGTGTTGAAATGCTCTCAAGTGCAAAATAACAACAACGTAATGCATTAGATTTAAAACTATCTATACAACCGGATCAAGCATAAACTTCTCCCCCTATTTGTTCTCACAAATAAACAATGAGAAGGGTTGTAGAAAGGAGAAACCAAAATGATAATAGAGTAGTCTAGCAGTACAAACAATGTTGATATTTCAAGAATAGAAAATGATATAGAGTTTTCAAGAAAACAAATGGATATAATATTTTATTATTAGATTCTGAGGCACACTCAATGAATATTTGTCCAAAAGCATGATTTGAAAAAGAGAAATAGGTTTAATCATGAATAAGCAAACTTGGGAGCATTACACAAAGATGCCAGAGAAAAAACAATCGGTTGTTTCAGAAAAACAATCGGTTGTTTTACTGTGACTGCAAAGAGAACATTTTTCATAACCAGAAATTACCTTTTAAAAATGATGAAAAAATGCAGTATGATGTTTATTCATAACTTTGCACATAGAACCTCAAAAGATTCATCCAAAAATAAGACCTTGAGATGTTGATATGGTTACAAGGCATACTTACAAAAATTAAGTGATGCACATACTATCTTTATTCTTGAAGATTCTCTTTTAGCTAACCATTCCAACCTTTGTCAAGGATGTCTCTTGTCATTCAAAGAACCCTACTAGATGTACAATTGATAGTAGGCACAGAGACAGACTTTGCTCCTGATATATTTTCTCTTTAGCAGTCATTCTTCAAACTCAAAAATGATTCTTGGCTGCCAAGGATACCTACAAGACAAGATTAAGAAGCAAGATTTGGTCCCTTTTTAAATTTGGGTCCATGAGTGTTAGTAGGAATGTTAGAAGGCTTAGGATTCTTAGGAGCCCATTTTAAAATCCCTCTTGGAACAAGAATTTTGTGAATTCTGTAGAACCTCATAGAATGGCCCTTTCTCATACAGTAGAAACAACAAACAACCGATTGTTTCGACAGTTTAGCCGGTTGTTTTTCTGGTACAAAAGAAAAGGGTTTTGAAATTTTGTTTTCCTTACTCTGAGGGTAAAAGCCAAGTCTAGATTTTCCAAAGACACATTTCTATGAAGCAAGCACAGTTTCAAAGTTGGACTTCCCAGTTGTAAGTTTATCCAAGGTTTTCAAAAGATAATTAATCTTGCTTTCAAGATTTTCACAATTTTTGCAAAACTTTGATCACAACTGTAAGATGAGTTTTTGTAAATCAAATCAAGGTTTTCAAAATCATTCTTTGTATTTTCCAACTCTTCTTCCAGTGACTTGACTCTATTTTCAAGCCAGTTGTTTAAACCTTTCAACCGTTGTGAGAAAGAGTCAATCGGTTAGCTTCTTCATAAGTTTCATTGAAGGCTTCAAGCAATTGAGAATAACTTTCACTTTTATTGGAAGAGAATGCACTTACTTGGCTCGATTCAGATTCTTCTTTTGCCATAAGGCTGACCTCTATCTTGGTTTCTGCAGAAGATGATCCAGTGGAAGATTCTTCCTTGTCCAGCAAGTCACCTCTTGTATTCTTGTGACATTTCTCAAGAGTGTCCCACATTTCTTTTGCTGAGATACACTCTAAAACTTTGAGCAATTCATCAGAATCAAGTGCAGCGACAATTAAATTTTTTGCTATACAATCAAGATGCTCTCTTTCCTTCATTGTTAATGCAGAGTTATTTTCAGGCATATGCATGAAGGCATTGTTTGAAATAGCATTCCAGATTTCTTTATCTAGTGATTTAACAAAGAATTTCGTTCTTATAGACCAAAGTTTATAATTTTCACCACAGGACAGAGGTGGCTTGTTTAGAGAGGCACCTTCCCCAAAAACAAACTTGTCAGCCATGTAAAAAGATTTTTTAGAAAAGGAAACTTGAATATTTTTCAAGAACCTTGCTCTTGATACCAATTGTTAGAATTGATGGCTTAAAACAAGAAAGGGGGTGAATTGTTTTCGAAAGCTTTTCACAAATATTTGATTAAGAATGAATCTTTATCAAACAAACAAAGATAAGCAATCAGAAAAGCAATTAAACAATGATATACAAAAACAGTTGCAAAATTATAACCGGTTAAAGTTTCGTTTTAATTGGTTGTTCTTATGATAGCAGAAGCAATTTATTTCAAATAGTTTCAATTAAAGGAAGAGATGGAAAGATATGAACATAAAGAAGGGATCTTGACTCACACAAGAACACCCACTTCTCTTGGCTTAACCACACCATAGATTAGAACAATCCTCTGATTCTGTGCAGATTTATCAAAAGGTACAAGAACTATACAAGGATAGAAAGCACCTGAAGATTTATAGCAAGAAATCCTAAGAAAGATCTTGAAAATTCAGCAAAGCTTGAAAGAAATCTTGCTCTTCAAAAACTTCTTTCAAAAACTTGTATCTCTCTTTATCTCAAAAATCGCTTTCAAAATTGTGTAATTGTTATTTTCCTTTGAAAGAAGGGCTATATTTATAGCACTTGAAAACTAGTTGTTTAAGGCCTTTGGATCAACTAAAATAGTTGAAAAAATAGTTAAAACGGTTTTTCAAAAAGCTTTTATGGAGACATCCATTTAACTGGTTAAAACCATAAAATAATCGATTAAATGTGTCAAGTTACTACTTAACAGACTCACAAGGAAAATTCAAAACCCTTGTGCTAGCCAAGTAACAAACAACCGGTTATCTCGAAGATATAATCGGTTGTTCTTTCTTTGCTTATAAAAACACTTTGTTTCTTTTCAAAACAGATTAATCAAGCAATGCTGAGATTTAGGATCTGACTTTAACAAAGATTCTAAACAATCTTATTCTATACACAACATAAAAACCTTCATATTCTTCAAGCTCTAAGAGGATTTGAAAACATCAAAGCTTCCCTTGATCAACACTCTCCTCCTTTGTTGGTGTAGATAAAGATAAAATGCAATAGAGAGATAGAGATAGAGAGAAAATACACTATATTTTTATATTAGTTCATCTATCGCAACAAATTACATCCAATTCTTAATCAATTAATTGAGTTCCACTCAACAAACTAAGGCTACAAAGTACAACATGAGTATTTTTTGGCTCATCTTGGCTAACCCCTTGGGTATTCTTGAGACAAGTGACTCCTGGCTTAAGGAGTATTCTTTTGACTCACAGTCACTTATGACTGACCTTATTCGAGCATTCTTTCACAAGCTATTCAAAGCTTAACATGAGTATTCTTTTGCCTCGAAGCCACTACAACTTGACTCAATTCAAGTATTCTTTCCATAAGTCACTTCTAGCTTAATCAAGTATTCTTTTACAAGCCACTCTTGTCTTCAACAAGTATTGTTTGAACAATAGCCATTCATGGCTAATAATTGAGTCATATTTATCAAACAACCTTATACAAACCACATCAATCAGCAGATGACTAAGTACACATCAAGCCACTCACAAAAAGGGTAGTCATCTAAGTATACAAAGTCGGCCCCACCAAACCTTGAGAAAGCACCAGAAAAGAAGAACTAGTTATATACCAGAATATCAGAAGTTCTTCCTTCTGATCTTTCCACAAGAGAAAAGTTATGTAAATAATTTGAGCTCACTTTGGGGGTCCAAATAGCAAGATAGGCTGGAATAAGGTTCCTTTAGCATAATATGGGCTGTAGTTATCATTTTAGCTTGTTTCTAGCCCTTTAGGAAGAAAATTTAACCTAGTTTCTAGAAGAACAAGCTTAGGGTGCGATTTTGACTTAGTCAAACCCTAAAGGCCACCCCTCACACTTTTACAATCATGCCCTTGCTCTTCTTGTTTTCCAAGGCACCCATCCCTATAAATAGGGGGCCTTACTCCATGTATTTTCAAGTTGATTTTGAATAGAAAAGAAACTCTGCTTGAGTGAAATTGTGAGTCTGAGTATTCTAGGTTTTTATGGGTCTTATCTTAGGTGGGTAGTATCCTAAGTGGCAACTCTGGGTCTTATCTTGACTGAGTGACATCTCAAGTGGTGGCTCTAGCACCACTCATCTTGGAGTTCATCTCTTCCAAGTGGTATGACAACCTCCATTCTTCCCTAAGTCTTCTCATCCTTTCATCTTTTCCTTTTCATTCTCTTTTTATGTGTCACCTTCTTCTTCCCTTTTTCCATCTATCATCTTCTTTTCTTATTCTCTTTATTATTCCTTGTTTATGCATTTTGTTATCATTTCTTTCTAAATTCCACAATTGCATAATTGTCACCTCATATCTATGTTTTTCTCTTTGCCCTTCTGAAGTGAACCTTCACACTTACTTAACCACTTGGTTAAGGTCGTGTTCAGTGGGAATCTTCTTAGGGTTCTTACCTTAAATTGCTAAAATCCAAAATCTAAACAAAAGTGAAACCTTTAAAATGTGCAATCACATCATGTGGTAATTAGAGTAAGGTTTTATTGTGCTTATATTGCTGAGTTGATATTCTGATTTTAAATTTTTGCACACTTTAATTTCTTGCTTTTACCTTCAAGCAATTTAATTTCCGCTTTACAATTTAGCACCTTTCTTTTCCACCTTTAAATTCCTGTCATTTACAGTTTTCGTCTTTTTATTCATTAAGCACTTTAAATTTCGCTTATCGAATTTCTTTTTTCTATCAATTCTTTTTCTTACCGCTTTTGCTTATGTCTGATGTTCTTAGTGTTCTAGGAGTCATTTTTTGCTTATTTTCATTTTAATTGTGAAGAATTAAAACCAAATTAGAAGTTGTTAGAGTAACGGTTGATTTAATTCCAAACATAGATTACAACTGTTCATATGACTTGAATCCTAGTATCTTATATTTTTCGAAAATTGAAAAGTGAACCCTATCTGCATGCACAAAATCATCTGAAAGTTTGAATCCGTCAATTCAAGACAATAAAAAAAGCAAAAAAAAAAAAACAACACAAAATTTTTAAGTACATTCACTGTCCAAATTTCGTTTACAAAAGGGGTTCTAACTATATGACAAATTGATTTCAAAATTGTGGAGTTTAATCCCACTTGCTTTCTCAATTTCTAAAACCTTTCGCATCTTCATAATTAAAGTTTAAGTAAGTTTCTTTGCGTCTTTTTTCGTGTTTTTCTTGTTTGTCTTGTTCAAAGTTTTGTCTTCCATTTCGGTTTAGCTTTCTTGCTTTAAGCTTTTCTTGCTTGTCTTTTCCTTTTTTTTCTTAAGTTTTTTTTAGGGCTCTTTGGTGAGTAAGTGTGAAAGCTTTGTCATCTTTCACTTGAGGTGTTGCTACAAGTGTAGACCCTTTTGAGTGCAAATCTTTCTTGAGTGATACACATAAGTGAGAGATTAAATTGTTATTTTTCACTAATTTTTTGTTTCCTTTGTGCAAAAATTATGGCTCATTTGTCTTTAGGAGAATCTTCAAAGCCACAATCACCTCAAAAGGCACACCTTTTGGGAGAGCTTGTGGATGCCAAGAGGCGAATGACCCACAAAGACGAGGAAATAAGACAACTAGTGGAAAGATTGCAAAGATTAGAAGAGGCTCAAGAGAGACAGACTCGGGAAAGGAGATGGGAGCCGAAAAGAGCAACTAGACAATCCATGCACTATGGAAGTCAAGAACGAGATTGGGGAGTGCACAATTTTGAAGAAAGGCACCATCAACACCCACATCAACCAAAGAATTCTTTTCATATTGTAAAGTTACCTAGTTTTAGAGGGGACAATGAACCTAATTTGTATTTAGAGTGGGAAGCTAAAGTAGAACAACTCTTTCATGTGTGGGAGGTCGCAGAGGTCCCTAGAATTTTTATGCTATGCCATTCAATGGTGGCACCAAACACTAATGGACATTGGTTTAAACAAGAGGCCAGTCGTGGTCTCTTGGAGCAATTTAAAGTTATGCATGCATGTGCGGTTTGTTCCTCTTCATAGGAAGGAACTCTTGTTGAAGCTCCAACGGCTTCATCAAGGACCTAGGACGGTAAAGGAATATTTTGAAGACTTAGAAACAACTTTGACTAAAATTAATATGCATAATAGTGATGAGTCAAAGATAACTAGGTTTGAGAGTTGTTTGAAGAGAGAAATTCGAGATGTTGTTGAAGTATATGAGTACTCTTCTTTAAAGAAGTTGGTTCACCTAGCCATCAAGGTGGAATCACAAATTTCAAAGAAAATAACTTTAAAAAATACTCATAATGATGGGTTCTACAAATCTTCATGATGCAAACAAAATTTCTACAAAAAATTCTCCTTCCATTTTTTCAAAAGAAACCACTACTCACCAAAAAGTTTCTAAAGACAACCTTTCTATCTCTACCACTAAGTCACCTACCAAAACCTCCAATATAAAATGTTTTAAATGTTTAGATTTTGGGCACATCGCTGCAAACTATCCTACTAAAAGCACTATGTTGGCAAATAAAGACCAAATAAAAATAAAAGCAAAAAGAGAAAATGAAAAAGCAGAGGAAAGTAAAACAAGTCTCATCTTGTTAGCCCGCACAAACATAATTGGGCCTTCAAGGTATACTCCTTCCTTCTCTTTTTCATTACCAAAATTTTCTACATACTTGCCATCTTTGTTAAAGAATTTTAAGGATGATTTTCAAACACCTCCTAAAGGTTTCCACCTTCTAAGAGGATTTCAACCCAAAAGTTTTGTCATCCCTCTATATTGTTTCCAAACATGGTCTATATCTAGAATTCACCCCCTGTGAACTCCCCAAGCTTAATGAACATAAGTTTGCTTCACCACTCCTATATATAAATCTAGTGAACAAACTAACTATGTTATTTGTAGGAGTTCTAAATTCGAGGACGAATTCTTTCGAACTTGGGGGTAATGATACAAACCACAACAATTAGCAGATGACTAAGGATACATCAAGAAACTCATAAAAAGGCCAGTCATCTCAGTATACAAAGTCGAGCCCCACCAAACCTCGAGAAAAAATCAGCAAAAGAAGAACCAGCTATATACTAAAATATCATAAGTTCTTCCTTCTGGTCTTTCCATAAGAGAAACATTATGTAAATAATTTTGGCTCACTTTGGGGGTCCAAATAACAAGATATGCTAGAATAAGGTGCCTTTAGCATAATAGAGGGTGTAGTTATCATTTTAGCTTGTTTCTAGCCCTTTAGGAAGGAAATTTTACCTAGTTTCTAGAAGAACAAGCCTAGGGTGCGGTTTTGACTTAGTCAAACTCTAAAGGCCACCCCTCACACTTTTACAATCATGCCCTTGCTCTTCTTATTTTCCAAGGCACCCATCCCTATAAATAGGGGGCCTTACTCCATGTATTTTAAAGTTAATTTTGAATAGAAAAGAAACTCTGCTTGAATGAAATTGTGAGTCTGAGTACTCTAGGTTTTATGGGTCTTATCCTAGGTGCATAGTATCCTAAGTGGCAACTCTACGTCTTATCTTGAGTGAGTGACATCTTAAGTGGTGGCTTTAGCACTACTCATCTTGGAGTTCATCTTCTCCAAGTGGCGTGACAACCTCCATTCTTCCCTAAATCTTCTCATCCTTTCATCTTTTCTCTTTCATTCTCTTTTTATGCGTCACCTTCTTCTTCCCTTTTTCCATATATCATCTTCTTTTCTTCTTCTCTTTATTTTTCCTTGTTTATGCGTTTTGTTATTGTTTCTTTCTAAATTCCGCATTTCATCATTGTCACCTCATATTTGTGTTTTTCTCTTTGTCATTTTGAAGTGAACCTTCACACTTACTTAACCACTTGGTTAAGTTCGTGTCAAGTGGGAATCTTCTAAGGGTTCTCACCTTAAATTGCTAAAATCCAAAATCTAAAGAAAAGTGAAACCTTTAAAATGTGCAATTCTAAAATTAACTCACATCACAACCACTCCTAGCTAGATGCAGAGGTTGTACAATTGATGATTAGTTGATCATGGCCTTTGGCGCATTGGAGATGTTGACTGTCTATTAACATATATAAGTGGGATGTTCTCTCTTTTTTTAGCTTTCTAATTTGAATATTAAGAGTGTTCCTTTTGGATCGTAATCTTAGTATAACGTAGTCCCCAAGCTTTCTTCTTCTTCTTGACTTGCTTTATATATTCTTTAAAGAAAATAGTTGTTATGGATTTGTTCTTGGTTGTTGAGTAACTTCAGCTCTTTTTGGATGTCCTTTAGTGTCTGAAAAATGAGCTTTAAGTAGGATGCATTAAACATTAAATGCTTTGTTCTTATTTTTCGTAATTTTCCCAAAAGTTGGATGTAGTTATCTCTTCTTAGGAAGTGTACCTTTGCTTGAGTTTACCTAATCGTGTAGAGTTGTATGAAGCAAATAGCCTTTCCAGAGTTATCAATGCTTAGTGTTAGGAAATTGTATAAGAAATATAGCTTTAGCTCAAACTCTAACAAATTTGGTAGATGAAAGTAGCAAACATTCTCTGCAACATATAATAAACATATATGTTTTTGTGGTGTATAAGGTTAGCTTTTACATGTTTATCATCTGATCATATTTGTTCCATGTTAGGCGTAAAAACAAGACTACAATGTTGTATCGTGATATAGGACCATTCCAGCCACCTAAACAATCAAGCTCAGAAAAGAAGAAGTTTTGATAAGAAGATTCTTGTTTAGAGAAATCTCCTTCTAAAAGCTTTGTAAAAATTGTATAGAGTATATAGGTTTTCAATTTTAGTCTTTAATTTCTGTACAAGATTTTTGGGCCTTGTATTTGGGCCGTTTTAATCTAGGAGTTCTGGGCTTTAGAAGGACAAGAGGGGAAGCCAACATGGCATCCAACATGGCACCACCAAACATCCTTGTAGGCGCCACTTCCTTCCTTTCCTTTCTCCAAGGTGACCTTTCCACTACTTCAAGGATCATGCACAGGGTGCTACCTCTCATAGCCATTCCTCTCCTTGTACCACTTGTCTTCCTATTAGTGAAGAGCTCCTTCAAGACATGGATTTCCAGCTAATCCACTAATGGAGTTTTTTAAGCTGCCACATGTCACTCCATGAATGGAGAATTTTTAAGAGTTTCAATGGTCACTTTTAGGAGACTCCAAGCTCTATAAATAGAGAGCTCCTCTCGTACACTTGATAGACTTGAATTAGATATTGAATTTCTTCCAATTTGGTTTTCTAAATTTTATTTTCTTTTGTACTCACTCTCTAAGTGAAGTAGCCTTAGAAATCGCTAGAAGGTTGGCCTAACCTCCTATTGTCCCACCCAAATCAACCCATTTCTTTACCCATTTTCAATAAGTTCTTCTACTTCCATGTCTGCTCCATTCATCAAAATCACCAAGATCGAAGAAAACTTCGGTTTCTTCTACAAAAATAAAAAAAGAGATAAGTTTTTTGTTTGTTCTTTGTTGTTTTATCTTAGTTGAACCATACCCGTGATGTTCTCGTGTTTTGTTTCAATTTCCACTGATTAATCTTGTTGTTTTTCATTTCTATTGGTTTAATTCATGTATTTTCATCCATTGTCTTGAAAAATCATACAAAATTCATAGATTCTTGAGTTTTATGTGTTTGTCAAATGGGTTTTATGTTTTGAGTCTTTTGTTCATTTTAATTGTTAGGTTTTTGTGTTTTTTTATTTATTTAGAAGTATGATTTGGATTTGTTTTTTCATGTTTCTCCTTCAATTTTCTCAAAATTCTATGTTTAGTAGTGTATCCAAGGTGCTTGTTCATTTGTTTCTTTTGCACACCATGTGTTTGTAAAAATGTCTCATCTGAAAAATATATTGTATAAGATTTTGGTGCATTTTTTATTTTAGTTTTCAGTTCTAAACTTACTATTAGATCATTAGTAAGTTTCATAAATTACTATTTTCTATTGTGTCTAGTAGTTTTGTTCTTGTTCTTGAATTCCATAGGTTTTTATCTTGCTGCTAGAGTTGTGTGTAATTGCTCTGGATTGGGAAAATTATTGTAATCCAAATACTTGTCCAAATCAATTGAAAATTTATATCAGAGTCTTTCAATATGTCACTTATGTTGGGTTAAAAAGGCACGTTCCAATTTGCAATAAAAATAATAATAAATCTAAAAAGTCAAGATGTTTAGTGCTGAAAGTTGGGTTTGGGGGAGAAAAGTTTGCTCTCGGTTTTTGATTTGTTAAAAATAATAATATGATCGATTTGACTTGAAATTTTGTGAGCATGATTCTTAAATGTTAGTTGTAACTGGTTAAAATTTCAAAGCCAAATTCCATCCAAAATGTTTTACTTAACTTTTGGAAACCTCATTGCCAGATGTTATTCTAGTCTTATTTTTGGTTTGTGATATATTCTAGTGCCTTTAATAGGTTTCATTTGTTGTACCATCCATTTTTCTTGTGCTTTAATTTTTTATTTTCATTTCTTGAACTTCAATTCGGTCATGTCAACATATAATTTTGAAATTTGAGTTTAGCCTATTCAAATTTAGCTTTTGTTGATTTTATTCTTTGCAATCTTTGGATTAATGTGTGAACATTCTTGGAAGAAAGTTGAGGCAAATTTTCAGATGCTATTTTCGGGGCTTGCTTGTGACTTTTAGAGTGCTATTAAGGGAGAAGAGGAGACTCAAAAAGGGGCTGAACAGGTTGAATTCAAAACGCACACTAAAGCTTGCTTGAGACTTTTAGAGTGTTATCAAGGGAGAAGAAGAGACTCGAAAAGGGGGATGAACAAGTTGAATTCAAAAGAACACCAAAGCTTACACATAAAGTTTCGAGAAGAGTGAAAGAATTGAATTGGCTTATAACACAAAACATTTGAGTTTATAATTTTGTGCATTTAATTTCTATAGTGTTTGTAAAAAAATGCATGTTAGGCAATTCCATTGAACGATTTGCTTAGTAATTTCGTTTTAGAGTAGAAATTTGTCTATTGACTGTAAGTGTCAGTTACACTTCTATTATGAAACGTCTAGCTTTCTTCTCTTGCATTTACTTGCTTTTAATATCTCTATTGTTTCCTTTCTTTAATTGTTGTTGCTTTTTAGGCCTCCGTAATATTAGGAGAGTTTCCTTTCTTCTTAGTATACTTTAAACCTTCATTTGGCTTTGTAGGTTCATTTGAATATCCACACCACACACTTTTAGTAGTTTTTGAAAATTGTTTTGGAAGTTACTTGAAAGGTCTCTTGTAAAGACTATCTGAGGAAAACTCTGGCTAGGAAAAACTTGGTATTTAAGCAGTCATTATGACTCACCTCTCTTTCCTGGGAGTCTACTTAGAGTTAGTCTCTCTTTTGAACCTTTAGGTGACTACCATTAAAGAATATTAGTTTTTGTAGATTTCTTGTTTCAATTTCTTTTTTGAAAATTTTAAATATCTTTGTGAAAACCTTTGTTATTACTCTTGTTATACTTTAAACTTCTTGTGAAAATATTTTGATTTCTCAAGTCTCAACAATGAGTAATAGATCATATGGTTCTAGTGTTTACGGGGAAAGTAGGGGTAAAGAGCTTAAATGGGAAATGCAAAATGCTAGGAGGGAAATCTCTTATCTCAAAGATATGTTTGTTAAATTTTTGGATAAACAAGATAGTCCTAGGAGAAGAAAATGGAAAGGGTATGATAAAAATAAAGAATCTTATAGGAAACCCTATTCTTGATATTTTCCAAGTAAGGAGTTTTTCCCTGACCACCATAATATAAATGATTATCCTAGTTCATATTATTCTTGTTCATCGTATCCTAAGAAGGAGCACAAGAGGGGGGGTTACCCCTCCAAGTTAAATTACAGGGATACACAAGATAAGTCTAGAAATAAACATAGGGAAGAGTTTAGTAGAAAGAAAGAACAATATCAAGAAAATTTCCCTAAGGATAGTCAGCTCCCTGAAAAAGAAGTTTCTTTCTCCCAGGAAAAACACTTAGAGTTTGTTTCAAACTCTCATGATCATGGAAATGGATATTGCATTTTTGAGTATTCAAAAGAATATTTTTTTAAGAGAACATGATGATGAAAGTTTGAATAATACTATTGAACATGAAAAGAGGGAGAATGAGAAATTAGAGAGTAAAAGCTTAGAAGAGAGAGGGGGAGAGAGGGAGAAAATAGAAAGAGAGGAGGAAGAAAAGAAAAACAAGGTAACATCTTTCTTGTTTGGAGTTGAACCAGTCAATAACATGAATTCCTCTCTAGACAACCCTTGTGAGGATGTACTTAAAGAAAAAAATTTATCTAGAGCTACCCTAGACATTGATGAAAATTCTTCTTCTATAGAAAAATCTCGTGAAGGGTTGGCTTACAAAGATCAGAAAGAAGAATAGTCTAAGCATAGTACTTTTCATGTTGTTTACATTGAATCTTGATTTGATAAAATTATTTTGTTGAAAAATTTTAATCAACTTGGTATGACACACAGACAATATATTTCAAACAAATTTTAAAAAGAGTTGTTCTCTCGTTTTGGATAGTACTTGGTTAATGAAAATGTTGAAACACAACATAGATGCCTTTTTTCTATCTCATAAATTTTCATGGATTCAAAAAATGAAAGTCAAGCCTTCTTTAGCACACTATGCTAAAAATGTTTTGAGTCACATTGTGCCTGTAGAAGCTTGTGATATTTTATTAAGACGACTTGGGCATTTCAATCATACCTTTTTTTACCATGGTTGTTTTAATAAAATTCCTTTCACTCAGAGAGAAATTAAGTTTGTGGTTACCTTTTCATCACTTTCACGAGTAGTGGAAAACCAACTGCAAACACATTTGAAAGAACTTTTGTCTGTAGCTAAACTAGACAAGAATAAAAATTTCTCTGGAAAGCCTTATGAAAGATTACTTCAAACAATACAATCAAGCCAAAAGATTAAGCAATTTCATGAGGTAGAAAGAAAAATAAATAAACATACTCTTTGAATTAATCTTGTCTACCTATCAGGTAAGGGGTAAAATGACCTTGGAAGTAAGGTCTTTTCTTCTACTCTTGTTATTATTCTTTTTGAACAAATACCATCTATTTTGTTGTTTGTTTATTTCTATAAGGTGGTGTTTGATCCTTGAGGACAATGAAGAGAATATAAAGAAATAAAGGTGGCAATCCTAGAGTAGAAATAAAGGGGGGACTGATGGAGGACCATCCGAGCCACCTAAACGTTCAGGCTCGGAAGAGAAGAAGTTCTAATAAGAAGATTCTTTTCTTAAAAAATCTCCTTTTCAAGCCTTGTAAAAATTGTATAGAGTAGATAGGTTTTTCAATTTCAATCTTTATTTTTTGTATAGGATTTTTGGGCCTTGTATTTGGGCCCTTTTAATATAGGAATTTTGGGCTTTAGAAGAACAACAGGGGAAGCCAACATGGCATCCATGTAGGTGCCACTTTCTTCCTTCCCTTTCTCAAAAGATGACCTTTCCAATCCTTCAAGAAGCATGCATGGGGCACTACCTCTCATGACCATTCATCTCCTTATGCCACTTGTCTTGCTTTTAGTGGAGAGCTCCTTCAAGATGTGGATTGTCACATGGAAATCCACCAATGGAGAGTTTTCTAAGTTGCCACATGCCACTCCATGAATGTATATTGTTTTAGAGTTTCAATGGTCACTTTTAGAAGACTCTAAGCTCTATAAATAGAGAGCTCCTCCTGTACATTTGTAGACTTGAATTGGATATTGAATTTCTACAAATTTGGTTTTCAAAACTTCTCTCAAGCCTCTCTTTTCTTTTGTTCTCACTCTCTAAGTGAAGTAGCCTTAGAAATCGCTAGAAGGTTGGCCTAACCTCCTTCCTAGCATCATTCTTGATGCAGGACTATCCAAGCCACCATACACAAGAAAAAAAGATAGATGACCTATCTGTATCAATAATAGAATAAACCTGTATAGAATTTTGTATTTTAAATTTCCTTAGAGTATTTTATAGATGAAACAAAGATATTCTAGAAACCTAACTTGTCACACATGTAGGGGCTTTTAGAGCACCTTAGAAGAGTACACACAGCCTCCTTAAGCCACCACACTCACCATAGTTAAGTTTACTTAACTAGAGTTATGGTAGCTTAAGAGCAAGTTACCTTCATCTATAAATGCTCCAAAATACTATCATGTATTCAAATTTGTAAATATTGAATGAAGAACTCTGGATTTGAGATTCATTCTCTCCCAAATCTCCTTTTGCTAGAGAGTTTCAAGGCCTAGTAATCCCTAGAAAGTTGGCCAAAAATCTTTTTACTTCCTAGCACCTAAACTACTCCCATTCCTCACCAAAATCTCTCATTCTTAGTGCAAACTCTTCTCCATTCCCCTGCCACTACATTCAACTTCTACAATCCATAACCTTGGATTACATTAATTCTCCTATTGTCAGGTCCAAATCAACCCATTTCTTTACCCATTTTCAATCGATTCTTCCACTACCACGTCTTCTCCATTCATCAGAATCACCCAAGCCCAAAGAACTTAAAGAGGAGAAAGGAGAAATTCATCATATCATCTTCCAAGCAGAGTACTTGTGTCTTACATGATTTGTTGTTTTATCAAAGGTATCATCTTATAGACGAAGTAGACCACGTTTTACACTTAGCAATTTTTAATACTTACTCAAAATAGGTTGTTGGACTTTTTCCTTAACAAAGGTGATGTACAAATAATTAACTACCACACTAACATTCTTTATTATTTGAAATTAACTTTATCTCTTCGTTTTTATCGGTTAGAGTTACTCAGGCACCTCATGATGATTGGAAAATTCACAAGGTCTATGGGGCAAAAGTTAGAAAATGCCTCTACGATATATTGACCAAAGATGGTAAAGGGACCAGACCTAATTTGATTGGTGAATAAGCATTGATTGACCTTCTGAACTATTGGGATACCTAAAAGTTAAAAGAAAAATAATTTCAAAAAAAAATCAATCAATCTTTGTGAGGTGGAGTTGTACACTTAACCAGCTCTAAATCCCACTACAACATTACATTGAGCCTAGTAAGTATTATTCATCACTTATGTAAATTTATTTATATCTCAATTGTAATGTTTATAATTATATAACTTTATTTTGGAACATAAATATGGTTAACCTATTGAACCTAATGAGTTATTTGTCGTCACGCACAACAAAAAGGACAGTGTTGGGTAGATGGACGTGCTCTAGTTCTCAATCAATCGATTGAACTCCACTAGGAAAATTATTGATGTGAAGTACATTTTAAGTATTCTTTTATCCTAGCCACTTCTAGTTAATCCTATAGAGTATTCTTTCTCAAGTCACTCATGTCTCAATGTGTATTCTTTTAGATTGCATCCATTCCTGGCTAACTGTAATTGTTGTCATTTTTTCAATCAAATTAAAAACAATTTAGTGTAGACCATCTAATGCAGTGCGGAACTATCTAGCACCAAGAAAATGATAGAATAGATTGGGTCAGTTGACCCCATGTCATCTCCCAACAAGTTCAATAGTGAATCAGTATTCACAATTCATCTACAAGCAATAAGAGTTAGTAAAAGTAGTAAAATAAGAGGGGGTTCAAATTGTTGTGTGGTGTAGACACTTAAAAATAATAAAGAAAGCAAGTTGACTCTCAAGTTCATCCAACAATGAACTTGTCACTAACTTTCATAAGATTATCATCATTTCAATTCTCACATAGAGTCGAACTTAATCAAACAAGTGTTAACAAATTCAACAGAATCTTATGAGCAGAACAAGCATCTACTAACATATTCAATATCTCACTCATCTTCAAGCATCTACTTGTAAGTTAATTATCTTCTACCTCTTGAATTAAACAAACAAGAGATTGATTAGAATTATAAAAAAAAACCAAGAACTCCAATTAAATAAAAGAAATGAATTCCCAACAAGTGTTAAAAAAAATCCCTTAACATGAATCAGAATTCAAAAAGAGTTGATTGTCTAGCAAAATCTGCTTCAAAGAATTTAAGAGCAAGATTTTATTGAACAGAAACATCAAAATTTATTGCAAAATCATAAGAGAATCAACCCAAAGAGTTTAATCTTTCATATGAAGGAAAAACAAAAGAATTATAAAGAAGAAACTAAGGAAACTAAGAAAACTATGATGCTCTAGCTTCCCCCTTTCTCCTTGAAGTGTGCATCCCTTTGTAGGTTTCTTTGCTCTAGGAATCTCATAAGTATATTACGTCTCAGATATTGTTCATATATTCTCATTTTTCAACTTTCTAGAATTCTCGGATTTTGTTTCCAGTTTTATCCCAAACTTTGTTTCTTTGTATTTTGTAGATGATTTGCTTCTAAATCTATTTTTGAGATTATATTTTATTCTCTCATTATTCTACTTAAATTTCGTTTCCCATTTTGATGTGAGTTGATTTTAAATTACGCCATTTTAAAGGTTTCACTTTTGTTTAGGATTTTTTTGGATTTATCAATTTAAGGTGAGAACCCTAAGAAGATTCCCACTGGACACGAACTTAACCAAATGGTTAAGTAAGCGTGAAGGTTCACTTTAGAAGGGCAAGGAGAAAATCAGATAATTATATGGTGATTATGATGATGAAGGTGCAAAAACTAACATGAACAAAGGTGAAGATGACAATATATGGACCAAAAATAAAAGGATATAAGAAAAAGAAGATGATATGGAAGCAAAAGGAATAAAAGGAAAAGATGAAGAGATAGAGAAAGCTTATGAGTATGGAAGATGTGACACCACTTGGAGCAGAGGGACTCCAAGATGAGTGATGCAAGAGCCACCACTTAAGATATTACTCACTCAAGATAAGACCCAACATGAGGTCACAAGTCTCACAAAATCACTCCTGCAAAGTTTCTTTGCTATTCAAAATCAAGATTTTAATACATGAGGCAAGGCACCCTATTTATAGAAAGGGGTGCCTTGGTGGGCAAGATAAGGAAGGGTAAAAGGGACAAAGGGAGAGGGGCAGCCAAGGGGGGTTAACCATGGTCAAAACCACCCCTTAGCTAGGTCTTCTAGAAGGTAGGTCAACCTTCCTAAACCTAGATGCCTTGTCTTGAAAAAGTGGGCTTGGTTGAAGCCCATTTCGCTAAGTACACTCCCTTTTATGCTATGTGAACCTACTCTAGCCTATTTTTCTATTTGGACCCGCAAAGTGAGCCCAATTTATTTACAAACATGTTTTTGTCTAAGAAGACCAGAAGAAAGAACATTTGATGTTTTGGTCTATGCCCAGTTCTTCTTCTGGTGAGGTCCGTCTGATATTTGGTGGGGCCTTGTCTTGATTCCTGAGATAACTGCTCACAGTGTGACTTGTCTCTTGAGTCCTTGGTCATCTTCTTGGCTACTTGGATTGTATCACATTTTGATTGAGAGAAGCAACTTGGACTTTGATTCATCATGCTTTCTACTCCTTCATCTTTATTACACTTGATATTGCTTACGTGTTTTGTTCCAGTTGACTATTGGTTGATGAGTCACTATACCATTACTCCATATAATAACTAAATCGTCTAGTTCGACCATCTACTCTATGTAATATTAGATCGTGTATTGTAATTGAAAATAGAAAATGAACAGTAAAAAGAGTTAATGCTAAAATAAATCTAGTTAGATTAATCCTATTTAAAATGGTGGATTTGTTCATAATTCTAGTCTAAGACAACTATGATTAAAGGGTCTAAGTGTAAGTAAATTTATGCTCATCAAATATCCCCCACACTTATCCTTTTGTACTCCTGGGAAAAACACTCTATAGACTCACAATAGATCAAAGGAATACGGTGCAAACAAATGATAAAATGTATAGCTAGTTCTAGAACGCATAATAGCAAGCATAGTACAATCTCTAAGAAATCAAATAATCTAGACAAACATGCATGGAATTTCCTATATTTTAACACATAAGCAGGTAACTTAGATCAAAGGATGAATCAATAATGACAACACTTTCACTAGACATTATCCGCTCTCAAGTGTTTGTATAAGGTTAACAAAATTCTAATATATGCAACAATTGAATAACATGCACACAAAGATCAAGAGGACTTCATAAAGGTTTTAATGGGGTCAAGGTAAAGGCGAGAAAAATGAAGGAAAAAAGGCTTAGACCCTAGAATATAAAGAAGCCATGGAAAATAACTCCAAAAATAAGTGTAAGTAGCATTACAATTTAGCTCCTCTTTTTATTTCAATACAACATTTTTTTATTACTTTTTCATGCACTAGACGATCTAACTAATGCATTAGATTGTTTATATTTTTGTTCTTTTATTTTCTCTCCTTTTTGTTGTCTTATTCCTTTCTTATTTTTTTTTCTAACTTTTTCAATGATGAGTCAATACATGAGAAGGTATGCTAAAAGGGAGGTACACCCCCACAATTATTCAAAAACCCATTCCCAAAATAATTTCAAAAGCTCGAATATCTTCTAAGTTATGGACAATAATTGTTTTTCTCTTTTAGGGCTTCTAATGAGGGTTAAACACAAGAAAATGGTACTAGCTCAAAAGGGCTAAAATGTAGATTTTCATGAAGATAGGCTAATGTGATTAAGTGACTTAATTTTTTTTAAAAATGTCTCAATCATATCAATTCATGCATGTAAAACACAGTTTCAAAACAAAGAATCAAATTAAGTTCTAGAATAAAAGGAAACATGAGTAAAAACACATTAAAAAGAGCATTAGACAGTCCATCAGATGATCCATTAGACGATCTATTGATAAGGCTCAAAATCTCACTAGGTAAGTCTTATAACAAAATATTCAACCCATAATTGCTCATAACCAACTTATTTATCAAAATCCAAACAACATAAATCAAGAAACTAACATTTTCAAGAATTTTGAAAAATGCCAGCCATTAAATAGAAGAAACTAATTTTTATTTTAGAAAAACTAATTTTTATTTCAACTAAATAGAAGAAAGAAAAACAAATCAAACAACCAAAAGACAAATTCTAAAACTCTGAATCTCCTCCCCCACACTTAAAGTATAGATTGTCCTCAATGTAAAATCAATCAAATAAATATGTAACATAAAAGTGGGAAAAGAAGAACTCCTTCATCAAGCTTGAGGGAAAGTAAGAACTCCGGCTAAACTTCTCAACCATCTTCTCTACCATAAAAATCAAGGTCATGTGTCCCCTTTGGTGAAAAAAATATGTTTTCTGGAAGGTCTGGCCAAGGCACACAGTACCTTAGTGTAAACGGAGAAACTGTAGAATCATGTTTTGAGAAGAACCCTTGTGCAACAAGGTGTGACTAGTAGGGGTCAGGGGGATGTAGCGAAGATAGGGATGGTTCCATAATGGGTGGTGGTGGATGAAAAATAGTTGTACGTGTTTGTCTTATACAATGTAGATTGTCTAATGGAGTTATCTTATATGAGACCGTCTACAGGTGGCTATATGAGAAATTTGCCTAAAGGGTGGACAAGCAGGTTGAAGTTAATGGAATCTTATCATTTAAGATTATACTCAATTTGGGTAATATGGTGGTGGAAGGTGTTACTAAATGGTCTAGCTATAGTAGACAGTCTAGGTGTGGTAGGTGATTGAATGGGTGTTACCTTAAGTAGTGGTGGTGGTGGTGGTGGTGGTGGTGGTGGTTGCACAATGGGGTATTACATGGATGACTTGTGTCATCTACTCCTCTTCCAATGATGTTGGTTTCACAATAGACATTAAATCAAAGTTATCAATAGTGCTATGATGAAATTTGTATATTTTGACTCTGTTGATATTTCTATATCGTCCCATGTATCAAAATCTTTACAATTAAAAGTTAAAAAGTGATTTATTCCAACACATGTGTTACACACAAACGAATTGCAATATAAATAACAAAATAATCAATACTAAAATCAGTTAAATCAATGATTAAGAATGGCTTCAGCTCCACCAATGGAGGCTAGACAATAGATGGTAATGGTTATATTTGTGCACTCTGATGTAATAGATGATACTAGTGTAGTAATACCAACATCTACAACATAAGTTATATCAATATTTGTCTATCTTAGCACACGTCTTACACATAGAAGCATTAAAACATGAGGTACAAGTGCAATCATCAAAAAAATTAAAACCTCCTAGAACCTTAAACAGATTGGCCAAGTCATATTTTTCTACAATTAATGTAGTTTGTTCTTTGTCACTTTCCTCATCTGGTATATCAATACCACAACCTTTTGTAGTATTAAAGACTACATAATTAATTATTGTAAACTCATTTATTTAAGCAAAGGTCTTACATACAAATGAATTAGAACATAAATCACAACTGTAAGCGTCAATGGAATCATAAAAATTTAAATCACCAAAAGTTCAAGAAAATTGTAATCAACAAATCCATAATGTATATCAATATAGAAAATAGATAGGTCTTCAACAGGTTATTATAAAGCGTCTAGTTTGTTAAATTGCACTAAATGGTCACTAAATTCATAGTCAATGTGCCAGCATAAACATTAATCTTGGTTCGACCTGTCTTCAAGAAAGGTCTGCCCAAGATGATGGTGGTTGCTCCATTGTGTGAATGACCTTTTTCCATGTCTAGTATGTAAAAATCTAAAAGAAAAATTAGGTCATCAACTTGCACCATAATGTCTTCTATAAGTCCTGGAAGATGGACCATGCTCCTATTGAACACATGTAGTTTTCAAAGGGACAAGAGATGAGGAAGTGAAACATAGGTAAAGGCATAACATTGATAGCTCCTAAATCAAGCATAGCATTGTCAAATGTGTTATTGTCTATGATACAAGGAATAGTGAATGTGCATGAGTCTTCTAATTCTTTAGGAATTTCAGCCTACGGTTTCGTATTAAGTGCAGAGACATTCTTGCCTATGTTAACCTTTTCATTACCTTTTAGCCGCCTTTCGTGAGTACATATATCTCTTAAAAATTTGGCATACTTTAGGATATGTTTATTAGTGTCTAGTAAATGAATGTTTACCTCTACCTTCCCAAAAGTCTCTAAAATCTCTTTATTCACCTCTTCCAATTTCTTATTCTTTTATAAAAACATATATGGAAAAAGGAAGAGTGATAGATGGTCATTCTAGACTCGTAGACAAATCTTTTCTGCTAGTAGATGGTTCCTCTTTGTTGGTTTTTATTGTTAGATTTAGAATTCACTCTTTCAAGGAAAGAAAGATAAGTTTAACTGCTGTAAAGGGTAGACTTAGTTATTCTTTATTCAGGTTCATTTACAGTTGTATCGGAATCGCTAGATCATCTAGCTAGACTGTCTAGCCAGGCCGTCTAGTGTTATATGCCTCTGATAAGTGCCTAATTTCCACAATATTTCATATTAAAATATAGGCACTTATGAGTATTAATTGCTAATTTACATAAAAAATAATCCCTAATTTATGAATTTATACCTTTTTACGTTTTTTATGATCTTTAATTGAATAAGAGCATTTTATAGCTAAATTTGGTGTTAATTGCATATTTTTATGAAAGAATGGAGATTTGGACTAAAGAAGAATGATATATGCTAAAAGGAGAAAGCTGGAAGACCCAGAACGTGCAAAAAAGAGAGAGAAAAGTCCAACTCAATAGCAAAAATGTGTCAAATTAATTGGGCTATTTTTATGTTTTTATTATTAAGCCTATTAGCGCGACCCAGGAAGTCACTCAACCCTAACAAATTAGGTTAAATAGGGGGCTGGAGGCACAACCCCAGATTGATAGGAAAACACCATAAAGTGAATTGTAACCCAATTAAGAGAATGGAGGGTGCTAGAAGTAGGTGTGGCTAATTCTACCCTTTGCGATTTGGAGTAATCTGCTCAAACTCTTATGTATTGAGGTGATATCTTATATTAAAATATTCAGTTCTTGATTGATTATTGGTATTGTTGTTTTACTTTAAATTTTCTGTGACAAATTGAGAATCTTAAATCTGACTGGAAAGTATTTTTAGGATTCTGACCTAAACAACAATACTTAACATATTTGAGTGCTAGGAATAGACTTGAAATGTTAATTGCTATTAACATCTGAGCTTTGTTCTAAGTTGTTCTTATAATTATGCGAGGGATCGATAGTTAGGGAACATTCTTAAGGATTTTATATGCGAGGAATCGATATAAATGATTTTTATACAAGCATCAATTTCAATCAAAGAACTTAATATTGACATGCTAATCAAAATACATGAGAGTGAGAGAGATGAAACCTAATCCCTATTTTTCCAACTTGAAACAACCAATTATTTGTCTGTTTTCTTATTGATCATCACCAACACAACCACTTTCAACACACTTTTAATTGTTTTGTTCTATATTTAGCAATTATTGTACTTGATAATTCACTCTTCCTTGTGGGATCGATATCCGTCCTTAAGGACAATTATTACTTCTGACAATGCGATTCACTAGTCGTAAAAAGTCATCAAGTTTTTTGCGTCGTTGCTGGGAAATAAATTTGAATTATTGAATATAATTTCCTAAATATTGTGAATATTTTAATTGTTGATTTGTTTTTATTTCGATCTTGATTTTGATTTTGATTTTATTTTATTATATTTTATTTTAGTTTTTTTTTTTCTTAGGTTTAGTTACGTAGTTTTATTTAGGTACGTAATTTTTATTTATTAGTTGTTTATTATTATTAGTTTCTGTTTTATTTTTTTTGGTTTTATTATTTTATTTTATTTCATTCTTAGTTTTTATTTTACGTAATTTTTTTTCTCTATCTATAAAATATTTGAATTGTTTTAATTTGTTTTTAGTAGTTTGTTATTCTGTTTTTATTGTTTTAATTCTTATTTTTTTTAATTTTTTAATTTGTTTATGTTATTTTTAGATTTATTTTGATTTTTCTTTTAATTTTGTTATATTTTATTTTATTTTATTTTAGTTTTTATTTTTACGTAAACTTAGTTTACGTAGTATCTTTAAAGTAAGTTAGTTACTTGTTTTTATTTTATTTTATTTTTCTAGTATTTATTTGTTAGTTTTAAATACATTATTTTTTTATTTTTTTATTTTGTCTTTAGTTTTTGTTTTACGTAAGTTTTTATTTTATTTTATTTTTTAAGCTTTAATTTATAGTTTAGACATTGATTTTATTTTAGTTAGCTATTTAAATTTTTGTTTATTTTTGAATTTTCAAAAAAAAAAACAATAAAGTATAAAAACAAATTTTCAGTTATTGCTTGTGAATTTTTCTTGTTAATCCTTACATTAGCTACTTTTATATGATATTGAGAGATCGGATTTCGAAAGATCAATTGCTATTTGAAGTAGAAATTGAGAAGGTAGCTAGAAGAAACCGAAAATTAAAGACAACAGATAATCAAGAAGATATTAAAGAAGACTCTTCAACGACTTCTTCTTTTTCTAATCACATTTTCAGGAAGGGAGCAACATGGCGAAGGAAACATCACTTCCTAAGAAGACTCTTGGAGATTACATCATACATGAAGGACTTAGTCACTTTTCTAGCATTGCTAGACCTGTTACTAATAGGACTTTGGAGATGAAACCAGCATTCCTCACCCTCATTAGTACCAATCAATTCACAGCGATGGACCATGAGGACCCCCATACACATTTGGCTAACTTTTATGAACTGGTGGGAACTATGGGTTTTCCAACAGGTGATGTGGAAAGTATATATATGCATCTATTTCCTTTTTCTTTGGCAGGAAAAGCAAAAGAGTGGCTTAAATCACATCCTAATCAGAGCTTAACCAGATGGAAAGATGTGGAGGAAAAAATTTTACAGAGATTTTTCCCAATTTCTTGTTACATTAAAGCCAAGTTTGAAATCTCTATGTTCAGACAAGGAGCAGAGGAATCTTTCTGTGAGACATGGGAAAGATTTAAGATGATGCTGAGAAAATGCCCAAATCATGGGTTTGAAGATATTGTTCAACTAAGCATATTTATTAATGGTCTTAGATCTGATACGAAAATGCTCCTAGATGCCGCAGCTGGTGGCACAATGATGGTTGTTGATGCAGATCAAGCAACAAGGATTATTGAAGCTTTGGCCACAACTGACTATCAAGCTCAACATGACAGACAAGGTCATCAAAAGAGAGGATTCTGCATTGCTAGCTCAAAATAAGATTCTGACACAGCAGATTGAGCAACTGACTGTACAGATGGCCAAACTACCCCAAAAGTTGCATGTTGTTCAATCATCCCAAAGTCAGAATATACCTAGTAGGTGTGATTTTTGTGGAGGTGATCATCCTAATGGTCACTGTTCTTTTCAGATCAACTCACATGAAGCTGAGGTAAATTATATGGGCAATCAAGGAAGGCAAGGCGGTTTTTCCAACAATTATTCTCAAGGTTGGAAAAATAATCAAAATCAGAATATCGGGTGGAAACAAGACTATAATTCATCCAACAAGCAAGGGCCTTTCCAACAGCGGCATCAATCTAATTATCCATCCATACCTAACAGGATGAATAAAGTTGAAGACACCTTGGCAAAGATTATGAGCATGCAGGACAACAGCATGGCCACGATTAGGAGTATGGAGACTCAGATAGGACAGATAGCCAAACAAGTGGCACAAATTGCACAACTTGTAGACGGACAAAGTGGCCAATTCTCAGCCAACACTTCAACCAACCCTAAGGAGCATTGTAATAAAATCACTACTGAGGGTGATAAAAAAACAAGAGAAGGAGATGGTGAGATGGTGAAAGATGAGAAAGAAAAAGGAGAAAATAGAAAAGAGGGAGAAAAATGTGAAGTTGTAGAGAGTAGAGTTTCAAAAGAATTATCTCATGCTCGTATGCAGGTAAAAAAAGAAAAGAAAGGATTATTTTATGATAAATTGCTTCCAAAAAATTATTTTGCAGGATGGCCAGAGAAAAAGACATTCTTTGATGGAATTAGAAGGAAGATATGCTGTTTTGAAGACGGAAATATAGAGCCAGAAGTTGGAAGCAGTTTTTTGAAGCTTAAAGACTTGCCAAAGAAATTCAGGAATTCAGGGAGTTTTACTATTTCTATGTCAATTGGTGATTTATTTGTAGGTAATGCCTTATTGGATTTGGGGTCAAGTATAAATTTGATGTCACTAACCATGTTAAGACAAATAGGTGACTTGGAGGTTAAACCCACCAAGATACAGTTACAATTGGCGGACAGAACTGTAAAACATCCTTATGGTGTGGTGAAAGATGTCATCATGAAAGTAGACAAATTCATGTTCCCAGTAGATTTTGTTATCTTGGACATGAAAGAAGATAAGGAGGTTCCTTTGATTCTCGGTAGACCTTTTATGAAGACTGCTAAAGTTGTAGTGGATGTTGATAAAGGAGAACTTAGAGTAAGGTCTCATGATGAAGAGGTAAGATTTAATCTTTTTGATGATGTAACTAACTATATTACAGATAAGAATGGGAGACAAGAGGAAATATCAAAAGATGGTGAGCAGTTGGAGGGCTCAAAGCCAAAGGAGAAAGTTACTCGTCATCAAAAGTTAGAGGCAAAAGGAGACCGGAACAATCAAGGGAAGCCAGTGGAAGAAGATGAATATCGGCCAGGACAACCTATCATGCTCACTGCAGGTAGGGGGAAAGGAATGAAGAAGACAAAGAAATTGTGGGTCATTAAGGAATTAAAGCTAGATGGAAAAATTAAAGTGGAAGAGCCATATACAAGAAAAATGAAAGTGATAACAAGAGCTCTGGTCAAGCAGAATAATTATCCCCTTTGATAAAAACTTTCGTCAAGCTATATGACATTAAAAGAGCGCTTGCTGGGAGGCAACCCAGTCCACATTTTAGTTTTATGTTGTTTTATTACCTTTGTTGATTTTATTTAAAAAATAATAATAAAAAAAATATAATAATAAAATAAAAATCCTATATGCCTCCTAATCATTTTGCAGGTTATGTATTTTGACCTGGGGACAGGTTCTATTATTTAGGGGGCAGATCCAACAAATGAAGCAAGACTATAGATAAAGATTTTAACAAAAAGTTGGATGACTTCTTAAGAAGAGAGGATTGAGCAAAAATATGGTTTTATCTTTCTAATTCTTTTTTCTTTTAATCAATCATTTGAATTTTATTTTCTATTAGTTTTTATTTTATTTTATTTTTTGGTTATTTTGTTTTCTGTTTACTTGCTTAGTTTGTTTTAATTGCTTATTTTGTATTTTGAATAAATTTGCTGTTTTTGTTAGTTTTAGGTCTTGAATTATCTTTCTTGAATAAATTTCAATTTTAATTTGTTTGTTTTCTAGTTTATTTTTTCAAATAAAAAAGAACTAGAATATTAATTTTGAATTGTGGAAAAAAAGAATTTGTGTTTAAATATTAAATAGTGAGATGAATTAGACACAGGTTAGAAAAGAAAATATGATTGAATCTCTATTCAAATGTAGTTGAAATTGTAATACATGAAAATTCAACAGGATGATTGATTAGAACAAAGAATGACAAAACAAAAAGGAATGAGATTGATTAAATCAAGTGAGTGTGTGAACCTTAAACAATTTTGAGAGTTTTACTGATGAATTGTCAGTTGTGGTTGCTTAATTTTAATTTTTTATTACATCATAAAAGAGCATGAAGATGATTGAGGCATTTGTGTTAATTAGGAACCCAGGGCCAAATAGCCAACCTTGATCGTATTAGAATTCAAATTTTTTATATATCCCCTTTGAGCCAAGAATTTTTGTTATTATTGCACCCTAACCTTTAATGATATATTTTCCTAACCTTTGGCATGTTTAAGGAAGGAGAACATAGATGCAATAAATATAGAAAAGGAAATGGTTGGTTCTAATTGTGAAAGTTCAAAAATTTGAAAATAGGAAGAATCTATTCCTATTGATGAAAGAGAAAAAAAAATCTCAAAGAGAAAAAATAAATAAATAAAAATTCATGTTGAAAATCATGAATAAGAAAAAAAAAATATGATAAAAAGTGTGAACTCAAAAGAAAATGGTGGTTAGATAACACATATGTGCTATATTTAAATTGTAGGTATGTTCTTCTTCTTTAAGATGTGCATTTTGTTACCTGAAAATCCAATACTTTTTGGAAGCCCAGCCTCATTACAACCTTGGAAAAGACCTCAAGATTCATGTTTCTAATATGTTTGTGATTTGAAGATGAAATGAAAAGAAACTGTGATTTGTTATGATTTAGTGAAAATAGAGAAAAACACTTACCTGTGAACATATGAGAAGATATTCCTTGATGAATTATCATTTATTTGTTTTGATTTGATCCTGGAAGTTGATTGTGTCTATATTTTTCTATATTTGAATTTGGAAGCATCATAAGTTTCTAATTTAATCTGTTGTTTAGTGAATTAAGTTGTTTTGATATTTAAATTCAAATATATTCATTTACTTTCCTTGAGGACAAGCAAGATTCTAAGTTGGGGAGAGTGATAAGTGCCTAATTTTCGTAATATTTCATATTAAAATATAGGCACATATGAGTATTAATTGCTAATTTACATATAAAATAATCCATAATTTATAAATTTATACCTTTTTACGTTTTTTATAATCTTTAATTGAATAAGAGCATTTTATTCCTAAATTTGGTGTTAATTGCAGATTTTTATGAAAGAAGGGAGATTTGGACTAAAGAAGAATAATATATGCTAAAAGGAGAAAGTTGGAAGGCCCAGAACGTGCAAAAAAAAGAGAGAAAAGTCCAACTCAGTAGCAAGAATGTGTCAAATTAATTGGGCTATTTTTATGTTTTTATTATTAAGCCCATAAGCGCGACCCAGGAAGTCACTCAACCCTAGCAAATCAGGTTAAATAGGGGGCTAGAGGCACAACCCTAGTGTGCCAAATTGAGAGGAAAACACCATAGAGTGAATTGTAACCCAATTGAAAGAATAGAAGGTGCTAGAAGTATGCGTGGCTAATTCTACCCTTTGGGATTGGGAGTAATCTGCTCAAACTCTTATGTATTGAGGTGATATCTTATATTAAAATATTCAGTTCTTGATTGATTATTGGTATTGTTGTTTTACTTTAAATTTTCTGTGACAAATTGATAATATTAAATCTGACTAGAAAGTATTTTTAGGATTCTGACCTAAACAATAATACTTAACATATTTGAGTGCTAGGAATAGACTTGAAATGTTAATTGCTATTAATGTATGAGCTTTGTTCTAAGTTGTTTTAATAATTATGCGAGGGATCAATAGTTAGGGAACATTCTTAAGGATTTTATATGCGAGGAATCGATATAAATGATTTTTATACGGGCATCAATTTTAATCAAAAAACTTAATATTGACATGCTAATCAAAATACATGAGAGTGAGAGAGATGAAACCTAATCCCTATTTTTCCAACTTGAAACAACCAATTCTTTGTCTGTTTTCTTATTGATCATCGCCAACACAACCACTTTCAATACACTTTTAATTGTTTTGTTCTATATTTAGCGATTACTGTACTTGATAATTCACTCTTCCTTGTGGGATCGATATCCGTCCTTAAGGACAATTATTATTTCTGACAACGCGGTGCACTTGCAGTAAAAAGTCATGAGCCTCTCAGCCTATTGCAGTTCTTGCAAATTTTTCTCTAATCTCAAAGTAATTGCACTAACATTCTCTAGGCTGATAACCATCTAGGAAGGCAACTTGTTACACCCTTGAGATTGCATCTGATTTACACTAGTAGCCAATTAGCCAATTTGATTTTCCAAGTTCTGAATAATGATCGATGTTCTCTATTATGTTATGCTCAACCATCTGCTGCATCATGTCTTTGAGAGATGGTCCACAATTGTAGTTGGTTGTGACAATTGTTCTGGTTGCTAATGTAAATGTGGGCTAGTAAGGTGGTATAGTAGCATGTTGTTGATATGACATATGGATGTGCTGTTGTTGTGACGATTTGTTCCCCCAACTCAAATTAGGATGGTTCCTCCAACCTGGGTTGTATTTGTTGGAGGAGAAATCATTGTTGTATTGTTGTTGATTAGATAGTCTACTGTTAAAAGGAAATTCAGTATATGGTTTACCATTACTATAGATGTTGGCATCAAATGCTTGAGGGCACTCAGTAATACTTCCTCCTTCAGTTTCATGTAATGTGAGATAAGAATCAGTATAATGATTATTAGAAGTACAAATCCCACATACCTCAACAATTGATTGAGACATGGCTAGTTGTTTTACCATAGACGCTAGATCGTCTAGCTTGGTTTCCAGCTTTGAGTGATCAATATATGTAGTCCCCATCTCATGGACTCCTTTAATTACTTTTGTGAAGTTGCTTCTAGTGTTTTATTTCTAATTTTTTATGTCATATTCTCAATTAATTCTCTAAATGCAGTTGGAATCTTATCCACCAAAGCTCCTCCACTAGCATTCTATCATTTGTCTATCCATTATTGTTAGCCCATCATAAAAGTATTAGATGAGTAGTTGCTCATGAATCTGATGGTATGGGCAGCTTGCATAAAGTCTCTTGAATCTTTCCTGGTACTCATATAGACTCTCTCGATCTAGCTTCCTGATGCCACATATCTCTTTTCTTATTACAGCCACTCTAGATGCAGGGAAAAAAATTCTCCAAGAACATTCTCTTTAAGTTCTCCCAACTCATGACCAATCTTGGTGGAAGGTAATATAACTAGTCTTTTGTTGCTTTTACAAGGAGACAAGAAATTCCTTAAGCTTAATGTGTTCTCCTAGGACTCTAGATAGTCTCATGGTAGTGTAGACAATATGAAATTCCTTGAGATGTTTATGTGGTTCTTCACCTACAAGACCATGAAACTTAGGCAACAAGTGTATTAAACCAAATTTTAATTCACATTGCAAATCCAAATAAGGATATTGAATACATAAACTTTTAATAGAAATATTTGGTGCAACAAGTTCTCTCAAAGTTCTTTCTGCCATATTATCAATTTTAGAATCAAAATCGATAGGAATAGATGATGAAAAAAATTAAATGTTTTATCGTTAGACCCTCTTATGTGAGTTGATTTGCTATTACACATGTTTTTATAAGTTTCACTTGAATTAAGCTTTTGATTATCAAGGATAGGTGATGACTCAAGCCACTAGGTACGAACTTAACCAAGTGGTTAAGTAGGTTCTCTTCAAAAGAGCAAAAGGAAAAACACACACTCTATGATGAATGATGAACACGAAATTAAACATGAGAAGGAATAAAGATTTGCATAACACAATAGAAAAGAATTGAAGAAAAGGAATGAAAGAGCATTGGCAGAAGGAATGGAAAAACAATTAAAAGAGATAAGAGATAATGAAGCTTATGAAGATGGAAAAACGGAGGTGATTCACGCCACTTGGGGGAGGAAGCTCCAAGATGAGTGAGGAAGTGAGTCGCCACTTGCAGCCATCTCTGCCAAGATAAGACTTAGAGGAATTTTAGGAACACTTGGGATTTCACTCAAGCAAAGTTTCTTTACTATCAATTCAATGTCATTTACAAGAGGCAAGGCACACTATTTATAGCCTTCGGTGCCTTGGTGAGCAAGAGAGCTAGGAAGGGGCGGCACATGTAGAGAGGCTTCTTGAATCTAGGTTTAGCCAAGGTTGCTATACATGGTAAGGACATTCTAGAAACTAGGTTAAACATGGAGCACATGGGGCCGCACATGGGGAGTGATTCTAGACCTAGGGTTTCTAGAAACCTAAGCTAGCTTATTTCTTCTTATTAGGCCAATGTGAGCCCAATTGATTACAATTTAATCTTGTCTTAAAAAGACTAGAAGGAAGAACAATTGATATTCTGATCTATGTCCCTTTGTTCTTCTCTTGAGGATCTTCTGATGGATGGTGGGGCCTTGTGTCTTAGACGAAGATGAATGAGCTAGCCTCGAATAGTCTTTTGTGCCTTGGTCATCTTCTTCTAAAGTTGGATTACATCACCCTCTATCAGTAGAAAGAATAAGCGAACTAAATTGTCTAAGTAGCCTATGGTATGTACATTCAATTTATGGATCAAACGAATGTAATTCACCTGGGTTTGTTCTAGTCATGCACTAGTAAACACACATGTATAAGAACCTACCACACCTTATTAGACGTTCCTAAAGAGTATAGATTAGAAACTTAAAAAATATTTTTTTATAATTTGATTAATGTAGAAATTGAAAAACTATACAAACTGAATGGAAAATAGGGTTAGATATACATAACAAAATGAAAATGTAGATAATTAAGAAAATTAAGAAAAAATTTCAATGAACAAGAAAATTGATAACCAATTTTAAATTGGATTCTCCAGCAATAGCGCAAAACTTTATCGTTTTCATTTCCACAATCAAATTAAAAGCAATTCAGTGTAGACCATCTAACTTGCAATGTTAGACCATCTAACACCAAGAAGATGATAAAGTAGATAGGATCAGTTGACCCCAAGTTGTCTCCCAATGAATCCAATAGTGAATCTAGTGAATCAATGTTCACAATTCACCTACAAGCAATAAGGGTTAGTAAAAAAAAGTAAAATAAGAGGGGGTTAAAAATGTTGTGCAAAAAAGTAAAATAGACACTAAAAAATAATAAAGAAAGCCGGTTGAGTCTCAAGTACATCCAATAATGAATTCATAATTAATTTTCTTATGATTATCATCCAATCAATTTTTACATAGAGTCAAACTTAATAAAACAAGTGTTAATCAAATTCAATAGGAACTTATCAGCAGAACAAGTGTCTACTGATGTATTCAGTATCTTGCTCGTCTCTAAGCGTTTACTTGTGAGATGTTTATCTTCTACCTCATGAATTAAGTAAACAAGAGATTGACTAGAATTAAACAAACTAACCGAGAACTCCAATTAAAGAATTGAAATCTCAACAAGCAATAAAAAATAATTCCTTAATAGAAACTATAATTCAAAAAGATCAGACCGTCTAGCACAATTTGCTATACAAAATTTAAGAACAAGACTTTATTGAACAAAAAACCTTGGAATTCATTGCAAAATCACAAGAGAATCAATCCATAAGATTTTATTCGTACCTACAAAGGCAAAATGAAGGAAATATACAAAGACGGAAACTCAAAAAACTATGATGCTTTGCTTTTCAAACGTGTTCTACTATGAAGTTTCCCCCTTTCTCCTTGAAGCTTGCATCTTTTTATAGGTTTCTTTGTTCCAAGCATCTCGAAAATATATTTTGTTTCAAATATTGTTCGTATATTCTCAGTTTCCAACTTTCCAGAATTCTCAGATTTTGTTTTCACCTTTATTGCAAACTCTATTTCTTTGTATTTTTTCAAATGATTTGCTTCCAATTCTATTTCTGAGATATTGTAAATTTTATTCTCTAACTCTTCTACTCATACTTCGTTTCTCATTTTGATTCAGAGAAGCAACTTATAATTTGATTCATTAGGTCCACGCATAGTAGTAGGCACTTCCTTCAAATAGTCTATCAGACCATCTAGTCTATGTTATTCACATCAGAATTTTTCTACACTTTCGTCTTCTTTATACTTGATGTTGCAGAGGTTTTTTCTTTAGTTGAATCTTGGTCAATGAGTCATTGGACCATCTACTTCATGTAATCACTATACTACCTACTCAAGTTGTCTACTCTATGTAATATTAGATCATTTGCTATGACTGAAAATATAAAATTAATAATAAAAATAGTTAAGGTCAAAATAAACCCAGTTGGATGAATCTTATATAAAAAAGTGGACTTATTCATAATTTTAGACCAAAACAACTATGATTAAAGGGTTTAAGTGTAAGTAAAATTATGTTCATCAACCCTGTCAAGGAGTATTCTTTCCAAAGTCACCCTAACTTGACCAAATATTCTTTACCAAGTCACTCCTGACTTAACCGAGTATTCTTTGGGCACCTAGCCACTCTTGACTACACCCTTGAGCATTTTTATCAAGCACTCTTGGCTTAACAAGTATGGTTTGCTTAACAGCCATTCCTGGCCAAGGTAGGAAGGTTTAGGGTTTTAATGATCAACAAATCATTGAGTCTGAATACTAGGGAGGATTGCATCTTTCGACGAGTATAAGGTTTAAGTTCTCTCTTCTAGTTCATATCGTTGTCTTTTCTCTTTAGGAATAGGTTACCTCTTTCGATGTATACAATGAGTAAGCTCTCTTTCCTAGATTTGTTGGATGAACATTCACAGTGTCTGCCATGAGGTTATTCTGGATCCAATCATATAGAAAAAGCTTTGTTCTAAGCGCGGGGATCTCTCTCTCAAGCTTTATAGAGGAAAGAATAATTTCAACAGCATTTTGGCTCAATGTAACCTCTGCCCTAAACACGGGGATCCTTCTCTTTTGCTTCTTGACAACTTTGAGAGGTGTTCTTCATTTAAACAACACTTTGGCATAGTGAAAACTTAACTTTGTTAGTCCTTTTCTTGATGAAGGGCCTTGTATAGGCATTGGGAGAAGATATTTATTAAGAGACTATTTTTAGCCATTGAGCAACTTCAGCTTTTATGAATGTTCTTTCTGCTTATGACCTTGAATGTGCTTCATGTAACTTTGAATGTGTTTCTTCTTTGTGGAACATCCTTGACCACTGGAAGTGATCATGTTCCTAGGTAGCATATTGCACCAATTCATGGTAAAAGTGCACACAGTATAGCTATTTGAGTCAAAGTTGAAAAGCTATTTTTGTTAGGAGATTGGTGATTTTCAACACTCAATCAAAATTATAGGATGTTGGATTTTTCCTTAACAAGATGTTCATGATCAAAGGTAATTTGAATCACAATAAGTTTATTGCAACAAATATCCTTGTCAGCTAAAAGAATATCAATTTGTACTAGTGCTTTGATGCCCGACAAAAAATATGAATGCAAGCCACAATTGTCTTATTTAAAATGCTTACAATTAGAAGACTTATCAAGCAAAATCAACTAACAATTTTATGTAGAATATCAATATATTTTGCATATTTAAGTGTTTAAATTATAGAAGTCATATCAACTAATGATATAGTGATGGTATATCATATTTGTAAAATCTTTACTTTGTAAAACTTAATAGTTTTTAATTGTATATCATTTCTTGTGAAGATCATCCTTGTATCTTAAACAAATTTTTTATTATAGTCAAAAGTCTTAGTTGAGAAATATTTTAAAAGAGAGATGTGAGTTAGTAAAAACTATTTATTTTTTTATCCTAAAAGAGATAAATGAGATATGAATTTATATACTTGTAAGTTAATGGTTACTTCTTCAACTAGGATTGATAATAGGATTCACTTAGCAATTTCTCAAAATATTTGGTGAGAGGGAAAAATTAAAACGTACATCATTCACCTTTCGGTGGCATACAATTCGCATATGGTTTATTTTTTGTAACCAAATCCATATCAGCTTTGCATTAACACAAATCACGTAAGACGTCACTCACCTCTTAGGACAATTTGTTTGTATGACATTTTTCCATCAATGCTTCACATAACTTTTATCTATCAATCATGTATAATCTTAAAAAGTAATATCATCTGAATACATGTCTTACAATCCAAAATTATGGATGATATCATTTTTAAGAATTATAATCTGATTAAAGAATTTTTTTTTATATTACTATTTAAATGTATTTAGTAATTTAAATTATAACACTAAAAGAAAAGACACACTTTGTGTTTCTCTTTATTTTTAAAAATAAAAAAATTAGTAAAAGTTAAATTATAAAGTGAATGGTTTTCAGTTGCAGTTAACAATTTGAGTGATTTAAAGTTAAATAAATTAAATAGATATTTATTAAAAACAAATTACATAGATATTATCAAATACAAAAATGTATATACCAAAATCTTATATCTTTTATATAGGTGTTTCTTCCTTCATCGCAACAATTTTTTCCTTGTAACTCAACAATTTCATAAAAGACTTTTTTACCTTTTCAAAAAATTACTTCTGGATTACTTTTTCTAAAATATTTTCAAAACATATTTTCGGAAATTCATAAAATATATTTTTAGAAACATTTTCTAAAGCAAATTTTCAGAATAAACTTTCCAAAAGATATTATATACATTTTAGAATATATTTTCTGAAATAATTTTTCCAAAATATTATATGGAAAAAGTTTTTCTAAATCCAAAAGATATTATATACATTATAGAATATGTTTCCTGGAATAATTTTTCCAAAGTATGATTATGAAAAAAGTTTTTTAAATGATGACGAATTAGATAAGACATTTTAATCACTTTTCCTTAATTGATGAGATGTAGGAAGAAATACCTCTTTTATATATTATTATATATGATAAAAAAAAGTTGAAAAATTATATTTTGAAGGGATTAAATTGGTTTTTTTTACTGAGCTTTCGTTTTCTCATTTTGTTTCCAACAATGGACTAATTTTTGCACAAAAATAACTAAGACCATTTACAAATAACTCGATATTATCTTGTCATTATTTTACTAAGAATGTGATGCATGCAATTTATGCTGTTTAAAAGTTTCCAAAATTGTTTATGACGCACTAATCAGCTAGATTAAGAGAGAAATAAGGAGCTGGCAAGCATATGCCAATTCAGCATTTATAACTTTTGCTATACTGGTAAACTAAATCACCTCAAATTTTCAAGGATCCAGCTAATCAAACAGAATGATGAGTTTTATTTACTCGGTTTAACAATTTTGGAAAGACAATGAAAATCACTAAGAATACATCCTGTGGAGCTAAGAGATATGTCACTACTACTTAAATCTTAATGTTTACCTCTCATTCCACAATATCTTTTCCTAATTGATCATCTAACTTCAAAGACAACATAAATACTTCAAAAGAATGAAATGAAGAAATGCTAAATGGATACAAACAAACACAACACATTGAACAGACACAGACACCAGAGGACTTCTACAATAATATAACCAGGATTCGGAACTAATCTAGTATATCACACATGGCCATTTACAATATATACACATAACCAAAACAGTAACATTAATGGAACAGTAATATGATTACATGACAGTTGATTTTCTTTTAATGGAAAATTCTAAGAGAAGTACAAGCATTTGGCCAAAAGGTATTAGTACAGAGCCACATGGAAGAAATGTACATTAAAATGGCTGCCTAACTATTTGCATTTATAATCCAGTAGTGAAAATAAGATGGGGCAAATATGACAATCTCAGAAATCGTCTGCTAGCAAATCATATTAAGTGAAGGATGGGCATTGAGACTCTACCAAGGGTCAGCATCCAAAATTGAGTTGTTTATCCTGCTGTCTGTATATGCTCATCCACAAGGAATTGTCTCCGTGAGGATTAATCAAAAACTTACTTCAATGGGTCCGGATATCCTGAAGATAGTGCCCAATTTGCTGAGCACCAATATATAGCACATCGGCAACAAGAAAGACTCCAATCTATGCCACAAATGTCAAACTTGTGAATGTCAAGATTAAGAAATAAAATATACAAGTGAAGGTCCACGATGGATAAAATACCAGGCGTGCAGAAAACACTAATCTATATCCCCAACCTTCCTTGGCTGCAGCTGCTCTTTGTTGATCAGTCCAACTGGAAATAGTTATGAAGTCAGAAATTTACAACCATATCCTAATTTTTTGAATATATCACATTTGAAGGCTGCAAATCGTAATCAAAATGATATAAAACTATCATGAAATTCTGTGCAACAGGCAATGAACATCCGGCTACATATAAATCTTCATCAACTAGAGACTAGATCATTACTCAAATCTGCATAGTATTCTCTGTTGATATAGAAACTTAAAGTTTAAAGATTTTATGCTACCAAGCTTGAAGATTTGATACTTCCAACCACAATATGCTATGATTATGATGATGCAAGGTGTCAGTATATGTGTATATTTATCATATTATAATTCACCACCACTCCTTTAGCTTCTCAGGTTATAGAAGTTTTGTGCAATGTGTGAATCAATAAGAATGAATTTAAAGAGAGGTTATTTGCACGACCATGTGTTTCTTCACATTTTTACGAAAAAACCTTTCATATTTCATTTTTTCTCCTTTAATATTCCTCATACAAAACTATTACCCATCTTCTATTTCTTCATAGATCCCTATATACCTTCCCTAGCTTCGTAAAGAAGTGTTATGGTTAGTTGAAGATGTTAATCTTGAGTTTGGGTTGTAATTTGTGATATGTTGTAAATCCTTGATCCTACTTTGGTTAAGTAGGTACTTTATTTGGAAATATTTTAGCCTTGTTTGAAATGTTAAGTTCTGTTTTAATAGATTAAAAAGTATTTTAATTTGATAAAATGTTTTTAGATTTGCTGAGTTTGCAAGAAAGAGCATTTTAATCAATTAAAAATACAAATTAATTGATTAAAACCACGTTTCATAGTTTTAAGGGATTAAAAATCTGAACAGGACATCAATTTCTGTTTTAATGGATTGGAACATATTTTAATTGATTAAAACTGATGGCTTTATATAAGAGCTATCTCAATCAATCATATAAAAATTGGAAAAAGTTCTAAATCGTTTCTAAACATAATAGATTGAGCACTTCTTTAGTGAATCAGTTACTTCAAGATAACAGATTGAGCAAATCACATTGAAATCACCTTTATATTTTTTCTTCTCATCTTGTGTTACAACTTGTCCAGGTGATCTTGTTCCTTTTAATAATTTCTCTTGTGTATTTGATCTTGAGTGGGGTTGTTAAGAGTGCTTGTGATAGGGTTTCACAAGTGTTGATAGAAAATCTTGTAGGGTTCAAGATTTTGTTGTGTGTATTGTATTTTCTTGTTTTCTTGAAGGGTTCTTGTAAAGCTTGAAAATATAGTGCACTTGTCTAATCATGGTGGTTAGGCAATTGGATGTAAGTATTGTGCTAGAGTGAACCAGAACAAATTCTGGTGTTATTCTCTTCCCTCGTACCTTTTCTATTGATATACTATTCATTATCCATACTTGATATTTTTGGAACTTAAAAAACCCTTAATATTGCATCTCATATTTGTAAACCTTGATCAAACTGATCTAGTAAAAATTACTCATCTTATTGTAAAAATCTTCCATAGTTCAATGTACCCCTCCTCTTGAACTCAACCTGATCCGGTCGGTCATCGGTAGTCGATGACTTCAGCAGCAGATGACCACGTGGACCATTCACAGGGTGACACGCGGAATAAGATAGCAGGTGAATCAGGGAGGAGATCACTCAGAACGGTGATCGGTGGTCAGTTGCTAAGTGACCACCACCAGCAGATCAGTGCCTAGATGAGCGCCTGGAAGGAGAGCGCGAGAAGTAAAGAAGCACTAATCCGTCATCGGTGCATGGTCATCAGGGTTTCTTGTTAACACGCAGTTAAGCTGGGACCCAGGCTCCCAGCGAGAGCGTTACGCAAGAAGCACAGATCAGTCATCGGGGTTTCATGCTAACACGCAGTTAAACTGGGACCTAGGCTCCCAGCGAGAGCGTTACGCAAGAAGCACACATCAGTCATCGAGGTTCTCTTGCTAACACGCAGTTAAGCTGGGACCCAGGCTCCCAGCGAGAGCGTTACGCATGCACCTCGCATGATTCCGAACCAGAAGAAGAAGAGTTGCTCGCCAGTAGGGTCGTGCATGAGGATGGTACAAGAGAGCTAGTAAGCTGGTCAGTGATCAGTGACTCTTTTAACCCATTACGTGCATGGCACTATGCGGTGAGATCATGCATGCAGGATGCAGCGCCTGGTGAGTGTTGTAGTGGCCAGACCTTGGACGTCAGCCAAGAGCTGAGAGGTCGGCACAAGAGAGGTCGGTCTGGTGGGCCCAATAGGACATGGAGAACCGATGACGTCACCGAGCCACGTCAGCTGGGTCCTACAGTGTGGGTCAGAGCTATGTGGGGGTGATACCATAGACGTGGAGCAGTGGGTCGATGAGCCCTCAGTAGGGTCGATCACCAGAGCGAGGCAATGTGTCCTCGTCACACAACAGGGCAATGAGAGACACATCGGTCATCGGTCAGGATGAGAGACACATCGGTCAACAGGGTGTGACGAGGTGACATCGGCCAGGGTGATTTGAACAACGTGACCAGAATAGTTGAGATTGATTCCCTGAAGGGACCAGTGATCAGTAAAGTGCCCAGAGCCAAGGAGAGGCCTTAGTCACGAAACGTTCATGCATGAGGCGGGAGAAGCACAGCTACGTACAGAGCCTTAAGGGGTAGAGAACCCATCAAGATTAGAGTTTTCCAGTGAGGTTGCCTGCATGGCACGCGGACCGTGAAGGCGTTCCCAGAGCAATTGGCATCAGTGATTAGGTAGGGCAGGTGGGCACAGAAATTGAGGGTATACAGAGGTACCCACGTGGCCTTCCCTGTCAGATTTTGCACTCAAGTAAAGGAAGCCTGCACGCAAGATTGCCCTCAGAGTGGGTGATGGCAACGCAGGAGTAATCAAGTGAGCCCTAGAGGTAGCCAGTAAACGCTAAGGCTATATAAGGGGCAGAGAAACACTCAACAAAGGTACGCAATACGTGATTTCAAACTAGAGATTTCACTGAGAGATTTTTGGTGTTCCTATTACCTGACTTGAGCGTCGGAGCTACAACGGCCGCTAGAGGCGTCGTCTATGTTGTTTTGCAGGCATCGTTTGGAGTTCTAGAGAAGGTTCTTAGAGCGTTCTTGTAGAACATGCAGTTGCAGAAGGCTAGACGAAGGAGTGACGAGGCATATCCTCCACATTCGAGTCAGCGGCAGGATCACAACCTATAATTCTAACATTCACTTGATGTTAAAATTTTTATTGTGACGCAACCAGGAAATTAGGCTACACAGCTTTGTGTTACGATTGCCAGCAAACATTGACAGAATCATTTATGATGAATTCTAGGCAATCTGGAAATACAAAACGCATTTCCCCTATCTCTACAGTTTTCTGCACCAAGGATGAAGGGAAGCTAAACTTGTGAGAAAACATTTTCAATTTTAGCTCAAAGTTTTTATAAAAACTGCTTATCATCTGTCAGACAACAAATTTCATCATTCATGGAACTTCAATATGCATAACCTATAATGTATTTTTTTTCAAAGTCAATGTTTAAAATCCTGGATAGTGGGGCGTAGCAGCTGGTTCCAGAAACACTATGGCAGATAGCAGAACAGTTGCTATTTCGAATTTTTTTATGATTTGTATAATATACACATAGTTCTCAAAAATGCTAAAAGTTTCTCAAAAATAAAACATTCATAGTTAACAATAAGAAGGCATAGATTTCTTAAACAAAACATACAAGAAAAGACCAATAAAAGTCAAATACAAGTTTCCTAGATTGGAATCATTAGTCATCATCTTCGAAATCCAAGTCTTCTTTATCTTTTCACTATTATTACATCTATGGATTTCAATTTTGGAAATTAAAATCCCAAAGATGACCCTTCAAAAAAAGTCCCAACCTCTGGCTTCCTCACCTCTGGCTTCCTAACCTCTGGCCACTCCCAACCTCCACAAAATAACCCTCAGTCTCCTCTAATGGAATATTCATCTCCTCAACTAGACTCGATGACAAAAAATTATGAGAGGCGTTGGAGTCCACCAAAACTATGACCTTCTTGCCCGCGATTGTTCCCCATAACTTTAGGGAATATTTTGAAATCATTCCCATAATGTTACTTGCATGTAGATGCATATTCATCTACCCCTCCCAAGGTTGTCAAACTCGAGAGTCTACGTAGACTCGTGGGAGGGCAGTAAACTCGACTCGTAGACTCGAATCGTAAACTCGTAAGAGTTTACTTTCATATTAAAAAAATAATAATTAATAGTAAATAACTACATGAAAAATAATAATTAATAGTAAATAACTACATTTAGTCATGAATAAAAATTATATAATTTCAAAGTCTCAATTAAAAAAATTCATATAAATATTACAAAAATTAAATTGTTCAAGTCATAAAAATTAAATAATTATAAATTATATTATTCTGCAGCTTAATTAAATAAATAAATTAAATTTTGAACCCATCTACTATTCTTCAGCCCAATCTTCTACTCTGCAGCCCAATAAAAAAAATAAAACCCTAATCTCCTAAATCCCACTACATCACAGTGCAACCCTAATTTCACACCACCATCTTCAACCTACGACACTAACCACCTACAATTCGCGACCACTGCAACCACTGCGCGAACCACCTGCAACCTGCGACCACCGCATGAACTGCCACGACCCCGCGACTAACTGCCACCACCGCGGGACCGCTTTGCTCGATCGTCGCAACCGCCGCACTCCACAGTAGAAGACGCACCACCTCCGCGCACTCCACAGAAGAGGAACCAAAACGAAAATGAAATGCGAAACCCTAAGCTCACTTTGTTTCCCCCTTTAGAACGACACCGTCTTAGGTAAAAAGAAAACCCAGTTAAACTCACCTACTCGGACCAGACTCGCGATTTCACTCCAAGTTTGCCGATTTCACTCCGAGTTTGCCGAGTTTGCTCAAAAAACGAGTCTACTACCGAGTTAACTCGGTGAAGGCATGTGGGTACGTAAACTCGGACGAGTCAACGAGTTGACTCGCGAGTTTAACAACCATGACCCCTCCATTACCCCTTCCTCACCATAACTATCCTTCTCTTCTTTCTCCATCTCACCAAATAAAATCACATGAAGTTGCTTATTGCGACACATGTTGCCATAAGTGTAAGGCTTTTCACACCAGAAACACAAATTCCTTAATCTCCTATCATTATCTTCCTCCTCTTTCAATTTTTTAAAGCTCCATCCTCTTTGATTTGAGTTTGTGGCACTTCTTTCTCCTGAGTTTGCCCCTATTTGGTTGGGCTCTCCTCAACTCTCACCTGAAAGAGAGAGTGTGGGAGATTTCTCCTTGAGAAATCTAGGGCCCCAACTCTTCTTCCGACCCAAACTGGTTTTTGTGTTGCTAGCCCACTAACTCATGTCATCGACCAGTAAGTGATACTTTTTTTCCACTTTTTGTGTCATCTCCATCAAAGTTGGTAGATCTCCTGAGCTAACTATCGTGACCTCGTCCTTCAAACGATTCACGAAAGCTACCTTCATGAACCCTTGTCTACAAATTGGAGGAGTTGAAAGAAGTTTGAACTACTCACGATACTCCATGAATGAACCTTTTGTCTCAAACCCTTTAAAGCTTGATGTGGGTTTTCCATTGACGCTGACTGAAATCTTTCCAACATCACCCTCGTCATTTCTTCTAACTTTTTGTGGAAAGTTTTCTAGATGGAGGCTTGCAGCCCTTCCAACCTTCGTTCCACACTTTCCATGTCAACACCATCCAAAGGCTCCCAGGATCAAGAGCTTAGATACCATATTGTTAGGTCCTAATATTACTCAAGGTGAATAAAACCAAAAAACAAGGTAAATCGGAGAATTCTCTCCCTGCCTTGTGACAATAATCATCCCCACAATTACCAAAATGATTGCCTCCCTCTCTCTCCCTACTACCTAGCTCTTTATTATAATTTTCTCTCCTACAGATTTTCGCTATCTTAATATGCCACGTGTGCAGTTAGTTACCAACACTCAGCATAACAAACTCATTCCTGCCAGTGTCCTTTTTGCCCCTCCTGCGGTAGAAATATTTCAAAGGCCTAACTATGTCATTGAGGCCCGTTAAAGTATGCATAACATTCTAATGTGGCAAGAATTCATTGTAAAAACATTGCTACCAGTATAGATTATAAAATAACTTAAGTTATCCAATAGAGATAACTTCAAATTGACAAGGCCAAATAGATTTCATCAACAATATTATAACATGCATTAAGTCAGAAAAAGGACAGAAATTAAATAGTCACCCAAGGAATTCTGACACGCCACCAATTCCAGCAAATTTGAGAGGTGTTGGGCCCTCTACAATGAGATCCTGCACCAAATTAAATTAGGTAAAAAAGGAATGAGGTCACCAGATTAACCAATTTTCTTTTCCCATGCTTGATTAAAGTAAATCAAATACAAATTCCAGAAAATTTAAACAGGAAAACATGCCTCTTCTTCAGCAGCTTCAAATCCTCCTTGAACCCAAAACAGATTTTTATAACCGGCATTATACAGTAGTTCACAAGCAGCAAGTGATCTAGCCAGAAAATGAAGTTCAATAAACTATACAAAAACTGTGTTGTTAATTTGATACTAGTTAAACAATCAGATAGTTTCTTTCATACACCAGAATTCAAGGAGCCAAAGATTGGAAAACTGGAATAGGATTAAAAATGCCAGAGGAAGTACCAAATACATTTGAACCAAACAGACAATAAGAATCAGAAACAACAAAATTGAGGGTGCATTCAATCAATTGAGTGTATAAATCTCACCTCAGTCCCTTCTGGCATGCAACAATTAATTCAGAATCTTTGGGGAACTTTTCAGCAACTTTGGCTAAGAACTGGCTGTTGAAGAGAAGAAAGAAATGAATTATAAACCATGTACATAGAGAACAAATCAGAAGAGCAAATGATAGTTTATGATACCTGTCATAAGATAGTGTAGGCATGCCACTCCACCAACCTCCTGTTCAACACAACAGAAGTAATATGTAGTACATGTCTAATGAAATGTTCCAATTTATTTTACAAATTTAAAAAGTCTATCAAAAGAATTAATAATGAAAGAGTCAGCATGGAATTTTTAATACCCATAACAAAATTTGTGACTTTTCTGGGAACGGTTCCAAAATCTAGCTTATTATCAACATCAAATATTGGAATCCAGGTTGAAGCTCTCACCCATGCCTTCAAAACGCACAAAAAGAAAAAGCAAAGATCACAACAATGAAGCGAAAATACAAGCAAAAGAGTCAGATTACTTATTTGCAATAAGAAAAAAAATAGTATTATGAACAAAGTTAAATTCGTAGGGAAATGCATCTGATGCTTTCTTTACAGTTACCCAAGATCAATTACCATCATGGTAATTAGCTTCGATGATGTCTGACCACAGCAATAACGTGTATAAAATGTCAAATTGTTCCACTTATATTCCCCTACTATAATGTATTGGCTAAACAAAAGCAACACCTGATTTCAAAGACAAACCTTTTTGTGTTCATTCGAGGGACGGACATCAAGAAGGGGCTTGCTTGAAAGCTGAACTGCATACCCAGCTTCCCTTGGGGTAAGAACTTTAACTTTTCCATCCCTGATCTACAAAACAAGCAAGCAAACCGCATGAAAAAGTCATAGGGTCCACTCCATATTTGAGTCAACGTCATGGTCGTCATAAAGGGGTTAATCACACAAGAACAAGATATCTTATCAATTATCATACTGTTCTACTATTGAGAAATCCCAAACAATACTATAAGAATGAACCACAAGCAAGATTGTGAAAATTCAATTCGACTCTAAACTCCTCATTAGTAATCAGTCCACATGCATTTTGCTAATAAGGTTTTACATTACAGTAGTGGTTTGGTAATAATTCTTAGCATTGCGAATAAATGCAGCTACAATTGTGGCTGTGATGAAAAAAACAAGTTGCTGAAATAGAAAAATACCAGAGACTCCCATCTCTTTCTGGCAGCGGCCATATCCCTCATTTGCTTCAATTCATAATCCTCATTCTCGGCTTGTACACGTACCAAGCTCTTTCTCTGCAAAACAGAAACAGTTATCATCATTCCACGTGGGACCCAGAAAACAAAACAAACCCCTATAAAGAAAGAAGGAATACCAAAGTGAGGGTTCTAGCTTTGACAGAAGGATTGAGTTGTAAGGAAGAAGAGAGTGAAGCATAATTAGAAGAAGCAGTGAGAGAAATGTGGTTATTCGTGAGAGTATTTATGGGAAGAAGGGATAGTGCTTCCATTAGAGCTCAGAAGGACGAAAGAAGCTCCGATTCTTCTAATTCCCTATCCTCTGCAATCTGCACCATACCCTACCTTCTTGTTACTCACCTCATCTTCAACCATCTTCCTTCAAACAGTAATTTTTTATTTTAATTTAATACACCTCTTTAATTTAACACTTTCATAAGCTTCAATTGAAGACTTCGCTTCAAAATCAAACCTTTAATATTTTATTATAATATTACTACTACTTGGAGCATGATAGTGAGTGACTCTTTTTAGAAACTTACAATATGATAGTCATTTTAACCTGTTACATTATAAAATGAAATTTATAAATAGTTGTATAATTTTTACAATTTTTTGGTTAATTTATAATTTTACAATCTATCTTATGGTAGAATCATTAATTAATTAATTTAACAATTATCAGTTTTCCGTATTTTGAGGATAGATAATTCTTTTTTTTATCACGTGAACTAGATATATCAAAATTATTTTAGAAATTAATGTTACATTATTATACAATTTTAAACATCATTGTTCTCACATGTTCAATTGCCCTAATGGTTAGACAACATACTAATATGTTATGGGAATCATTCAATTTTGAGAACTGAAAAAATCCTTGATAGGAAAAAAGCACTTCCAAAAAAAAAATCTTTTAGAAATGATGTAATTCGATTTCGATATTTCTAAAATGTGCAGATATACTTCTAGCTACTCTCGTGCTGATAAGTTGTGTACAAATCATATTCTTTATATAAGATTTTAATTAACAGCAATAATTTCGTTAAAAAAATATTTAATGGTAAAGTCTAACATGTGGTGTACCACTTCTACTTCTTCTTTAATACTCTTTCATGGGGAACATATAAGACTTATATTTTATTACAATCAAATTAATCAATTTTTTTCATTTTTCCTGTCTCCCATCCTCCCCCTTCAATAGTAATAAATTTAGACTAAAAAATTACTCCAAGTTAAAATAGATGCAAATTTTGAAAAATGGGCTCCCCTAGCAGTAGAAAATGATTCATTTTTTATATTTTTAATTTTTTTTTAGATTTATATTCATCTAAACTCAATACATTAGTGTGTTATTCTTTAATGCAACAAAAATAAAAAATTTGGGGGAAAAGATAACATGATGTGAGCATGATTTTGAGAAATTTTGAGAGTTCTAAATCTTTCAACTTCTACTTTCATACACACATATGATACATCTGGTCTAGGGTATGATTTCAAAAATAGGACAGTGATTAAAGACCAGGTAAATATTCCAATATTCATAGGTAATTATCAGGAAAATGTTTTGTGTGACATTGTGTCTATGGAAGTTGGACATATCTTACTTGGCAGACCATGGTAGTTTGATAAGAATTCAATACATGATAACCTTACCAACAAGATAAGTTTCACTCACACGAGCAAAAAGATTGTCCTTTGTCCTCTCACACCTCAACAAGTGAGGCAAGACCAAATATTCTTAAAAAAATTAGGAGAGAAAAAAAAATTAAGTAAAAAAACTCTCTCTTGCAAATAAAGTAGAGGAAGATAAGGGATCGAGATTAGAGCCTTGTACCTCCTCCAATGATGTTGTTCAACAAATATCTTTAAAATCTAAAAGAATATAAAATCTCTCCTGGTGGAACAACCTTTTTGCTTCTCTTGTAAGAAGACACTTGTTGCCATAGGTCATGAACTTGATTCTCTACCAAAAGAGGTGAAAAATCTTTTGAAAGAACTTGATGATTTGTTCCAAAGGAGGTGCCACATGGATTACTACCTTTGAGGGGAATAGAACATCAAATACACTTAGTTCCTAGAGCTAACCTACCCAATAGGTCAACTTATAGGACCAACCCCAATAAACTAAAGAGATAGAGAAACAAGTTGGTGGCTTACTAAAGAAGGGTTGGGTACATAAGAGTCTTAGTCCTTGTGTTGTTCTCATGTTATTGATCCCCAAGAAAGATAGGTCTTGGAGAATGTTCATAGATTGCAGGACCATTAACAACATCATAGTAAAATATATACACCCAATCCCTAGGCTAGATTATATGCTTGATGAATTGCATGGGATAAACATTTTCTCCAAAATTGATCCTAAGAGTTGTTATCATTATATTAGAATTAAAGAAAGAGATTAATGGTTAGTCATGTCTTTTGGCTTGAACAATTCCCCTAGCATATTCATGAGATTAAAGAATCATGTACTTAGGGATTACATAGCCAATTTGTAGTTGTTTATTTTGATGATATCTTAATATATAGTAGGAGTCTACATGAGCAGATTGGTCATCTTAAACAAGTCTTAATTATTCTCAAGGACTACCATCTCTTTGCCAACCTTGAAAAGTGTACTTTTGGTTAGCAAAATGTTATTTTTCTTGATTTCATAGTTGGGAAAGATGATGTTGATGTGGACCTAGAGAAAATAAAGGCCATCCAAGCCCACACCTAAAACAATAAGAGAAGTTTGAAGCTTCCATGGTCTGGCAAGTTTTTATAGGATATTTATCCAGGAATTCTCTACTATAGTTGCACCTCTTAAAAAGCTTGTTAATAAGGATGTGCATTTTGTATAAGGTGAAAAACAAGAAAATTCTTTTAAGACCTAAAAGATAAATTAACTCATGTACCCATTCTAGTTCTCCTTGGCTATACTAAGCTTTCAAGGACCAGTAATGTACTAGTGGGTTGCTTTAATGAAAGACCCTTTAGTTCATATTAGATATTAGAATGAGTTGAAACATGTCCTTAGGAGACACCATATTCCCTCTTATTATGAAAGAGAGTTGATGTATCAACTCTAAAGACTTCAACAGAAAGATAAAATTGAAGAGAAGTATAGGCAGAAAATGGAATTGCTTATATTAAGGGTTGGTATGAAGGAAGAACCTAAGGTCACAATTGCTAGGTTTTAGAGTGGCCTTAACCTAGAAATTTGGGATATAATTGAACTATTACCTTTTACTAATTTAAATGATTTGGTTCAACTATGTGTTAGGCTAAAGTAACAAATTAAAAGAAGGTCTACCTCTAGGAGAGACTATTCTAACATATCCTATTCCAGGATAGAGCATAAGCGGGAGGGTTACCCCTCCCAATCTGGGTATGAAGGATCTAGGGGAAAGGATATAGAAAAATAAAAAGAAAGAGAAAGGAAAAAAATATAGAAAAGACTCCTCCAAGGAAGCCAAAACTAAAGATGTTCAATGCTTTCACTATCATGAAAATGGACACTATGCTTCTGAGTGTCCTAGAAAAAGAAATATGGTTTTAAATGATTATGATATTGATGGCACTAGTGACTCTACATCCCCACCCAGCGAGGATGAAGTTTTGGAATTTGAAGAGGAGATTCAACCTTATAAAGGAAGCCTCTTAATGGTGAGGAGGTTACTTGGCAGCCAACTAGTGGAGTTGGAACAATCTCAATGGAAAAACCTATTCCATACTCGTTGTAAGGTTTTTGAAAATATTTGTTCAATAATTGTGGAGAGTGGTTCCTGTTGCAATTGTTGCAACTCTAGATTAGTTGACAAGTTAGCCTTGGCCATTGTTCCACATCCAAAACCTTATAAACTTCAATGGATAAAATAGGATGGAGGAATATTAGTTAAGAACCAAGTAAGTATTCCAATTTCCATTGGTAACTATAATGAAAAAAAATTGTGTGATGTTGTGTCAATAGAAGTTGGACATATCTTACTTGGCAGACCATGCAATTTGATAAGCATACTATTCACCAATAAGATTAGTTTCACTCACAAGGGTAAAAAAATAATTCTTTGTCAACTTTCACATCAACAAGTAAGAGAGGGCCAAATAAATCTTAAAAAATAGTTTCTAAATGAATTAAAATTAGAGAATCAAAAGAGTTTGGAGTGTTGTGCCTACTCCAAAAAAGTTGTTCCACAAAAATCTTTGAAAAACGAAAATAAAATAAATTCTCTTGTGGTGGAACAATCTCTTTTTCTTCTCCAATGTAAGGAGGCATTTGCTACCACAAGTCAGGATATTGAGTCTCTACCAAAAGGGGTGCAAGACATTTTAAAAGAATTTGATGATCTTTTTTCCCAAGGAAGTACCTCATGGACTTCCACTTTTAAGGGGAATTGAACATCAAATTAATTTTCTTCCTGGAACCATCCTACCCAATAGGTCAGCTTACAAAACAAACCCCTAAGAGACTAAAGAGATAGAGACACAAGTTTCTGACTTGTTGAAGAAGGGTGGGGTTCTGAAGAGTCTAATTCCTTGTGTTGTTCCCATGTTGCTGGTCCCCAAGAAAGACGGATCTTGAAGAATGTGCATTTATTGCAGGGCCATCAACGACATTACTGTAAATTATAGGCACCCGATCCTGAGGTTAGATGATATGTTGGATGAACTGCATGGGGAAACTCTACTTTCCAAGATGGATCTTAAAAGTGGTTATCATCAAATTATAATTAAAGAAGGAGATGAATGGAAATTTTTTTTTAAAACCAAATTTGGATTATATGAATGGTTAGTCATGCCTTTAGGTTTGACCAACGCGCCAAGAACTTTCATGAGATTAATGAATCATGTATTGAGGGATTGCATAGGCCATTTTGTTGTTGTCTACTTTGATGACATTTTAATTTATAGTAGAAGTCTAGATGAGCACATAGGCCATCTTAGACAAGTCTTAATTATTCTTAGGAAACATCATCTCTTTGTAAACCTTTAAAAATGCACTGTTTGTAAAGAAAATGTTATCTTTCTTGGATTCTTGTTGGGAAATATGGTGTTCATGTTGATCTTGAGAAAATAAAGGTTCTCTAGGAATGGCCCACCCCTAAAATAGTAGGTGAAGTCTGCAACTTCGTTTAACTGGTTTCTATAGATTTTTTGTTAAGAACTTCTTTACAATAGCAACACCTCTTAACGATCTAGTTAAGAAGGATGTAGCTTTTATTTATGGTCAAAAATAGGAAAAGGTCTTTGAAACTTTGAAAGATAAATTAACACACCCATTCTAGCTCTGCTAGATTTTTCTAAAACTTTTGAGCTAGAGTGTGATGTTTCTTATTTGGGTACATGTGTTGTGTTAATTCAAGGTGGTTATCCTATTGCATATTTTAGTGAAAAATATAAAGGGCCCACTTTGAATTATCCCATTGATGACTATTTTATGGCAAGTGTACCGAGTCAGAAGTAATAAATGGTTTCTAAGAACGAATATCGAACCCACAAGAAATAGTTCTAAAATCTCAAGTATAATATTCACTAACTATGTAAAGATGTGTCAAAGTTTGTTTGAAAGGTTGTTTGTATCATGAATTTGTAAGAAATTAAATAAAAGCAAAGTAAATGATTTGGATGAGTCAATTGGGAAAATTGGGATTGGGGTTCATCCTTCTCACTCATTTGTATTTTCAATAAATAAAAACATATAGCATTTCATCTTTATTGACATTGATGAACATGTAAAAATCATTCATATCGATTCCTCGCATATAAAATTATTAAGAATGTCTCTTAAATATTGATTCCTCATATATTTATAAAAGCCTTTTATCATTACGAACAAATGTTATAAAGCAATTAACATTTTAAATTTATTCCTAGCATTCAAATATGTTAAGCATTATCATTTAGGTCAGATGCTTAGAAGTACTTTCTAGTCAAATCTAAGGATCAAAATCATGAATAAAGATTCAACTTTAATAATAAAATGACAATATCAATCATCAATCAAGAATAGAATACTATAAATAAATATCACCTCAATACAGAAGAGTTTGAACAAATTACTCCCAATCCCAAAGGGAATAAATAGCCACTCATATTGGTTATTACAAGCATGAAAAGCAAGAAAAGAAGATTCGGGGTGTTTCTCCATGACAATTGCCTCCTTTTGGGTTTTCTACCTCTTAATATCTTCTCAATGATGTCTAGGGTTATGTCTCATGACTTCTATTTAACCTAATTGGGCTTAGGTTAAGAGACATCCTGCTCAAGCGAGATATTGCTTACTTAAGCTAGTTTGAGGAGAAAAAGCCCAACTTCACTGGACTGAACTCGCTTAAGCGATTCTTGAGCAAGTTCCTCCGGAGTGATCTAGCTTGGGAAAGTTTGGGCGATTTTTCAATGTTCCAACTTTGTCTTTTCATCTTGTCTTTAACTTATCAATTCTCCGTTAGCCCTTTTATCTCCATTTTCACTAGAATCCTGAAACTAACACAAATTTGGGAATAAATCGTTCACATTTATCTTATAATCCAAAAATATGTAAAAAATGTTCAAATTTCTAAATTAGGGGTTGAATTATAACTATTTTATCAATTAAAGTCCACAAGTGTCTATCTTTTTGTATAAAATATTACTGAATTATGACACATATCACCCACCTATGACAAATATCTCTTTACGCTCTCATTCGTGCCCTCCAAACATAGGAACATTACTTAGTGACTACTAATCATGAGTCACTTCAGTACATAAAGGGAAAATTGAATAAAATACATGCAAAATGGATAGAATATTTATTACAATTTCCTTATGTTATCAAAAACAAGAAATGAGTGAGTAGTGTGGTAGCTGATGCTTTGTCTAGGCACCATACTTTGCTTAACACTTTGGACACACAAATTTTAGGGTTTGATAAAATAATGGATTGTATAAACATGATGATCATTTTGCATCCATTTCCGCATCATGTCTCAAGAAGCCTTTTAATGGGTTCAACATTTCTAAGGGGCATCTTTTTAATGAAGGAAAATTGTGCATACCCTAGGGATCCATCAGAAAACTTCTTGTAAAAGAAAGTCATGAAGGGGTCTCATGAGTCATCATGGAGTTGATAAAACTCTAGCTATTTTGAAAGGAAAATTCTATTGGCCTCACATAAAAGTAGATTTTCAAAGACATTGTTCTAAATGCATAGCTTGTTTACAAGCTAAGTCTAAGATTATGCCTCATGGACTCTATACTCCCATTCCTATAGGTAGCGTCCCTTGGGAAGACATTAGTATGGATTTTTCCTTAGAACTTCCAAGGACATAAATGAGTTACGAGTCTATTTTTCTGGTGGTGGATCGTTTTAGTAAAATGGCTTACTTTATTCCCTGCACAAAATAGATGATGCTACATTGCTAGGTTGTTCTTCAAAGAAATTTTCAGATTACATGGTTTATCCAAAACTATTATGTCTGATAGAGATGTGAAGTTCCTAAGCCATTTTTGGAAAACATTATGGTCTAGGCTATGAACTACACTGATGTTTTCTACCATATGTCATCCTCAAAGTAATGGACAAACTAAGGTAGTAAACAAATCTTTATCCACATTGTTAGGGGTACTGCTCAAGGGCAACAAGAAGTCCTGGGATGAATATCTTCCTCAAGTGAAAATTGCTTTTAATAGAGTAACCAAGAAGAACACTAATCTTTCTCCTTTTGAGGTTGTTTATGTATTCAATCCTTTCACACCTCTTGATTTACTACCCTTTCTTGAGAATTCTTCTTTGATTCATAAAGAAGGAGTTTCTATAGCGAAGTTTATTAAGAAATTTCAAGAAAAGGTTAAAGCCTAAATTAAACAAAAAAAAAACCTCTATGTTGAACACAATAGCAAAGGGATAAAGAAAATGATATTTGAGGAAGGGGATTGGGTTTAACTACATTTAAGAAAAAAAGATTTCTAAACAAGAGAAAATAAAAAATCAATCCCAGAGGAAATGGTCTGTTCTAGGTCGTTCAAAAGATAAATGATAATGCATATAACTTATACCTCCTAGTTGAATATTGAGTTAGCACCACCTTTAATGTTTGTGATTTGATTCCTTTTGCATGTGGTGATGACTATAATGAGGAATTGGATTTGAGGACAGATTCTTTTTAAGAGGGAGGGTCTAACGGAGAATCATCTGGAAGGACTTATATTGGGCCTTTGACAAGGGTCATGACTAGAATATTGGAAGAAGAAGAAGCTCAAAAGACTATCTTTTTATGGAGAATTAATTTTTTATTGTTCTTCCAATCTCTTTAGTCTTGTAAAAATTGAATAGAATAATGTAGGATTTACTTGGGATATGTATTGGGCTTATTTTTGGACCATGTATTGGGCCTAGTAGAGTAAGATGTAAATATGATAGTGGAGTCTAGCTAGGGTTACATTTGGGACTTTTTAGGTCTAAAGCAACCCTAAACCGTCTAGGGTAAAGGAGGAGACACATGGGCTTGACTTGGCACACATGGAAAGCATGCAGCCAGCTGGATGAAGGAATGGACAACATGCATGTACACTTGGCAGTACACCAATGGGGAGTATTCTCATCCACTCACAAAATGCCACTTGTCTCCCATGAATGGAGAGGATTTTCCCCAATTAGAGAAGGCCACTTGTAATCCCATGAGTGGAGAGATTTTTATGAAATTTGGCACCAATTAGCATTATAAATAGAGGTGTTAATCACCTTATAAATTAGCTTAGAATTGAAAAAGAAATGCTATCAAATTTTCAGCACACTTGTCTTCTAGCTCTCTCCAAGTTTGCACCATTGAGAGTGTTTAGCTTGGACTCTTTTAAAAGTTGGTCTCTCCTCTTCTAAAGTCTATTTTAACCTTCAAAATCACCTTTTCCAAATATGAAATTCATTCATGGAAACCATAATTCTCCTCCATCAAACTACATAAACCAAAGTAAATCATAAAGAAGCATGGAGATGCAACCAATGATTGCATCACTAGTGTACCGACCAGTCCTCGGACACCAAGAACAAAAAGGTGAGCCGTGTCAGCTGGGTCCCACAGTATGGGCCAGAGCCACGTGGGCTGGGTCCCACAGGTAGTAGGAACTAATGGGATGATTAATCATCAGCATGTCAACCACCAGAGTGAACTAAGGTGTCCTCGTCACTCAGCAGGGTGATGAGTCCTCGGTAGCTGGGTGTGATGAGGTGACATCGGCCTTGGATGTTTTGAATAACAAAACTAGAACATCTACGATGGGTCTTAAGGGAAAACCAGTTATTAGTAAAATGCCCAGAAGTAAGGAGAGGCCTAAGTCACAAAGAGCCTATACGTGTGGCAGGGAAAGCACAGTTAGGTGCAGAGCCCTTAGGGGTTGAGTACTCATCAGAACTAGGGTTTCCCAGTGAAGCTACATGCATTGCACGTGAACAGTGAAGGCGCTCCCAAGACAGGTGGCCCTAGAGACTAGGTGCACGAGGGGCTACCTAGGTGGTCATCCCGTTAGAGTTTGCACTCTAGTTAAGGAAACCTTACGTGCTAGATTACCCTAAGTTTGGGTGATAGCGGCGCAAGGGTATTCCTGTAAACCCTAAATATGGGTAGCGGCGCAGAGGAAACCCTAGACTATATAAAGGGTAGTGAAATACTTTGCAAAGGTACGCAGTTTCTAGACCTAAACACAGATACTGAATACACTTAGTGTGCTTGCCCTAGTTTTTGACTTGAGCGTCGGAGTGCAAACGGCCTCTAGGGCGCCCCTTTCTATCTTGCAGGTGCAGTTTGTTTCGAGAGAGCAAAGCGTAATTCAAGGTGAGGAAAGGAGGCGTGTGATCGTCGTAGAGTCAACCGACAGGTGAGTCAACCGGTAAGAACAACTAGGTAGCAAAAAATAAACACCTCTCCAAGCAAATAGTCTTAATCTACCTCTGAGACTAAGACCTCAACAACTAAGAAACACCATCACAGAGAGAACAACAGTGATATCATATCCTTCATCATCTTCTTCACGACATGATGTGAGTTGATTTTAGATTGGCACATTTTAGAGGTTTCACTTTTGTTTAGGCTTTTCGAGATTAACAATTATGATGAAAAACCCAAAGAAGATTCCCTCTGGACACGAACTTAAACAAGTGGTTAAGTAAGTGTGAAGGTTCACTTCTAGAGGGCAAAGAGAAAAACACAATATGATGATTATGATGATGAAGGTAAATTGCAGAAACGGAAAGAACATAAGATGAAGAATGACAAGTGATAACCAAAATTAAAAGACAAACATGATAACATAAAAAGAAAGGGAATGGATGGCGCAAAAGGAAGATAAAAAGAGGAAAGGATGAAGAAAGCTTATGGAAAAAGAAGGGATGTTACACCACTTGGAGAATGAGGTATTCCAAGATGAGTGGTGAAAGAGCCGCCACTTGAAGTGCTCACACACTCAAGATAAGACCCACTATAAGAACTCTCAAGTCTCACAAAAACACTCATGTAGAGTTTCTTTACTATCAAAATTCAATGTGTCAAATAGATGAGGCAAGACACTCTATTTATAGGAGAGAGTGTCTCGGAGAACAAGATAGAGGGGTAGGGGTGTCATTTGTGAGAAGCCTTTTAGAAGGTAGGTCAAAGAAACCCTAAACCTAGAAGCACTTGTCATGAAAGGTGGGTTTGGCACAAGCCCAAATTACTAAGCACACCCTACCCAAATTACTAAGTACACCTTACTTAAATTACTAAGCACACCCTACTCAAATTATTAAGCACACCCTACTCAAATTAATAAGCACACCCTACTCAAATTACAAAGCACATCCTACTCTAGTTTATTCTTCTATTTGGAACCCCTAAAGTGAGCCCAATTTTATTTACATAGCTTCGTTTGTTGAAAGACAAGAAGGAAGAACTTCTGATATTCTGGTTTATATCTGGTTCTTCTTTTGTTGATGCTCTCTCTAGATTTGGTAGGGTCTGGCTTTGTATACTAAGATGATTGACTTATTTGTGAAGTGCTTGTTGTGTCCTTAGTCATCTGGTGGTTGATGTGGTTTGTATCACGTCATATGCTGAATATGGCAACTTTTGCTTTGACTTGATTTTGTGCGTATTTGAGCATATACAACAAATTGAATCTTGATGTGAACGTTAACCTTTTAATGTGTGTGATTGAATCTTTAATCACATATATGTCACATTGTATCTCAAAAGTGAAGTGAAAGCTTGATAAAGAAAATTTTTCTTTGTCTATATATACATGTCTTTGCACTTCAGATTTCTCTTTATTTGTGATTGTGAGAACATTGATTGATATATCTGGCAATGCTTGAATTGTGTTCTTCAATTCTTCATCACACACTCGTTCTGTTAATAGTTTCCTTAATCAACTCCTTAAGAACATTCTATTGAATCTTCATTGTATTAGACGCTAAATTAGGAATGTCCTAATACAATCTCTAAATGCTTCTTTGCCTTATGATAAATCTTTAGATTTGATTAGTTGCATGTGCTTTCTCTAGGATGACTGATTGACACTTTAATGCTTAATTGCACTAATCTTTCTCATAATCAGATGTTGAGTATGGAAACTCTAGATTTGACTTGTGTGCATCTTAATGTTCCTAAAATACATTTAGAAATATTTTTTGAAACTTAACAATCAATATAATTTCTATATCAAAGCATAGGTATTGTTGAAACAATATCGTAGATTATTTATGAATTATTAAGTCTTTTTGTATTCAAATATTAATTCAGAAACATTATCAACACTTTTCATATTAAACTTGAATTAAAATGTTTGAACACAATTATATTTAATCTGGTTTTATATTCTTTGTGAATATATATTTTAAAAACATGTTGTCAAACTTATGCTTTGTTTTTTCGAAAACTTTCCTATAGAAACTTAGAATTTATCAATAGGTGTACAACTGTATACGAAATCAATTTGAAAACACTCAGCAATATATATATATATATATATATATATATATATATATATATATATATATTTCATTTTGAAATATTTAAGCATAATATATTCATTAACACACTTGTGCCATGTATCTTTTTGCAACTACATTTCGTTCTCGATTTCAGTTATTCATTTTGATTAAATTATTTTCAATGAGTTCATAATATCAAAACGAGTATAGAAAGCATATAAAAATCTTCTGAGCAATATATACCATGGAAATTCCATGTTTAGAAACTTCCTTATTAATTCACACATCATCGTATGGGGACTTGTTGATGTTATCATCGTCTATCAAGTGTTCCACTTGATGGTCCATTGAGTTCTTTTGTATACATCATCCACCGTCTTGTTGAGACCTATGATACAACTCTTTCATAGTATGATCATCGTTTGTTACTTTGTGTAACATCATCTTCCTTCTTTCTGTGGAGTATCTGATGTGCATTCACTGTATAGTCTAGCACATGCATCCATTGCATCATTTAATGTATAGTTTTTAATAGTTATGTACATGAGTGAGCATGGTTATGCATAACAACATTTAGTACTGAGGTGATAAATTTGATCTTAAGATCGGGTTCTAAGGTTAGGATTTGTAGATAGGAACCTAAGATTTTTTTTTAAACATAGAGGTTTATGTTAGGATGATATACCTGGATTACCTTTAGGGCTTTATTATCTAACCTTGGAATTGTCTCCCCAATAATGCAACAGTTTTTCAATCAATCTTAGTTTGAACACAAAAAAATTTAATTCATATAATTTTTTATTATACCAATTTTTCACGAAAAAGGTGTGAGTAAACATAGTATTCAAATATAGACAACATGTGCATGTCACAGATAAGCACATCTATATATATGAATTGTCAGTAATAAACACATGTATTCAACATCTTTCCAAGCAATTAGTATTCTATACCTTTCCAAGTAATAAGTATTCTACACCCCTCCAAGTTACAAGTATTCTACACGTCTCTAGGTAACAAGTATTAAACACCTCTCAAGGACAACAATTTTACTGTCCCTCTAGACCTCTCAACAAGTGAGAAACACTTTCACATAGAAAGCAACAATGGAAGCGCACAGGGTTATCTTCAGATAGTGAAGGATTTACAATGCAAGGCTCATTCCTCAAACAATAAGTGCTCTAAACAACAAATATAAATATTCTCTCAAAAAGACTATACACACCCACAATATGAATTTGATATTTAAGCTTTTTAACTTTTCTCGATTTATTGTTGTGTAGTCTTATTCACCTTTAAGATCTTTATATATTTTTCATATTCTGACCGTTGAGGCTATACTCTTTTCTTTGTTAACATAGTTGTTAGACGTTGGATATAGAAATTCTTTATTTTCATTGATTCTTCTGCATCTTGGACTTTAAGTGCATTTGATTTGTTTATTTAGTCCCAAATTTGAACATTGATAATTTTATGATATAATCTTGCATATCTGATATCATATCCTTCATCATTGTCTATTGTTCATCATCTTCTTCATGTTAGACATTGAATATGACAACTTCTGATTTGATTTGATTTTGTACATCTTTAAGTGTATGAAACAATTTGAATTTTTTTATATCAAATCTCTAATGTGAACATTAACCCTTTAATGTGTGACTGGATCTTCAATCATATCTCTATCACATTGTATCTTCAAAGTGTAGTGAATGCTTGATAAAGAAACTTTAGCTTTGTTGATATGTGCGTCTTTGCACTTGAGATTTATTTCTCTACTTGTGATTGTGAGAACGTTGATAGAAATATCTAGGAGTGCTTGAATTGCGTTCTTGACTTACTCATTCTTTGAATAGTTGCCTTAATCAACTCATTGAGAACATTGTACTGAATATTCTTTATATTAGACGTTGAATTAGGAATGTCCTGATACAATCTCTAAATGCTTCTTTGCCTTATGATAAATCTTTAGATTTGATTAGTTGCACGTGTTTTCTATAGGCTGATTGACGTTTCAAAGCTTGATTGCACAAATATCACTCATCAACTTCATGATTTCTCATAGTCAGACGTTGAGTATGGAAACTCTGGATTTGACTTGTGTGCGTTTTGATATTCCAAAAATATATTTAGAAACATATTTTGAAAATCAACATATATTTTCTATATCAAAGTATAGGTATTGGTGAAACAATATCATAGATTATTTTTTAATTATCAAGGCTTTCTATATTTGAATATTAATTAAGAAACATTTTATTATCAAATCTTTCTATATTAGGATATTAATTAAGAAACATTTTATTAACATTTTCCAGTTTAAACTTAAATTAAAATATTTAAGCTCAATTAGATTGAATCTAGTTTTATATTTTTTGTGAATATATTTAGAAAAACATGCTATCAAACTTATTCTCTATTTTTCCTATACAAACTTAAAATTTGTCAATAGGTGTACAACTATATACAAAATAAATTTGAAAAATTTAAGCATAATATATTGATTAACACAGTTGTGCCTAGTATATTTTTGTAAATACATTCTATTCTCGGTTTCAGTTATTCGTTTTGATTAAATTTTTTTCAATGAATTCAAAATATCAAAACGAGTATAGAAAACATAAAACAATCATTTGAGAAATATATACAATGGAAATTCCAAGTTTGGAAACTTCCCTTTTAATTCACATATCATCATTTGTCACGTGCATGACTTGATCATCGTCTAGGGACTTGTTGATGCTCTCATCGTCTGTCAAGTGTTCCACTTGATGGTCCATTGAGTTCTTTTGTATACATCGTCTACCGTCTTGTTGAGACCTATGATACAACACTTTCATAGTATGATCATCGTTTGTTACTTCGTATAACATCATCTTCCTTCTTTCTTGTGGAGTATCTAATGTGCGTTCACGGTATATTCTAGCACATGCATCGATTGCATCTGATGCATCATCTGATGTTTAGTACATGAGTGAGTGTGGTTATACATAACAACACATCTTATAGTATTTATTATCATCAAAACTCTTAGACTCTCAGTCTGATGGGTGAAAGATCGACTAGTATCTTTATAAAAACATGGTAACATTACTTAATGACTAAGAAATCCATCATACATATTGATCTTAAGTCACTTAAGTACATAGCATGACAGGGAAAGTTAATTAAGAGACATGCTAAGTGGCTGGAATACCTAGATCAATTCCCTTTTGTTATCAAACATAAAATAGGGAATAGTAATGTGGTAGTTGATGCTTTATCTACACATGATACATTACTAAACTCTTTGGGCTCTCAAATTTTAGAGTTTGATAACATAACAAAATTGTATGAGCATTATGATAATTTTGCATGCACATTTGTATCATGTCTCAAGAAGCCTTTTTATTGGTTCACCCATTCTAAGGGGTCCTCTTTTTAATAAAGGAAAATTTTGTATACCCCAATGATCCTTTAGAAAGCTTCTGTCAGAAGAAGTCATGAGGGAGGTCTCATGGGCCATCATTGAGGTGATAAAACCCTATCTCTTTTGAAAATCAAATTTTATTGGCCACGAATGAGAATAAATGTCCAAAGGAATTATTCTAAAAGCATAGCTTGTTTACAAGCTAATCCAAAATAATGCCCCATGCACTTTATACATCCCTCCCTATAGCTAGTGCCTCTTAGAAAGAAACCAACATGGATTTTGTCCTAGGTCTTCCAAGAACCTAATTAGGTGATTCTATATTTGTGGTATTGGACCATTTTAACAAGATTACTCAATTTATAGCATGCCATAAAGTAGATGATGCAAGCTATATCTTAAGACTATTTTTCAAAAAAGTTGTCAGATTGAATGATTTACCCAAAACTATTGTGTCTGATAGAGATGTTAAGTTCTTAAGCCATTTTTAGAAAACTCTTTGGGCAAGGCTTGAGATTGAGCTTCTATTTTCTACCACATGTTACCTTCAAACTAATTAATTTTCCCCAAAGTTTTCACATGTTCTTGGTTGATTAGAATGTTGGGGAGGGTTGATGGCATGTAGTTGCTGAGGCAACTTTGACATTTGCTTTGCTAGGGCTTCTATCTGCTAGTCAGAATCTTGTTTTGTGCCAAGAGTGCATCAGTTGTGTTTAGTTTCAACACTCCTTTCTTGTTACCAGCAATTTTGTCATGTTAAGCTTGATAGTCTGTAGAAGCCAAAACGTCTATGATTCTTGTTGTTTGCTCTACATAAAAGTCATCATGGCTCCCGCTGCTACTGCATCTAGGATCATTTTTGTTTCAGACCTTAGACCATTGTGAAAGATACTTAACTAGGCCACATTTTCAAAACCATGATTAGGGCATTTTCTCAACAGGTTTTTGAAGCGCTCCCAGGCTTTGCATAAAGGATCATCTAGTCCTTGCCTGAATGTAGAGATATCATATTTAGATTTAATAAAGTGAGAGAATGGAAAAAACCTATTTAGAAATTTCTTCTCAATATCATTCCAACTATTCAAGTTGTGATTAGGGTAGGATTTGTTGGGTTTAATAGTGCCAAAGTTCAAGAGGGGGGGTGAATTGACCTTTTAAAACTTTCTCGCAGAAACAGTGTTTAACACAGTTTTACAGAAAAATAAATCGATTTATGTGAAAATGAACAGATTTATTTCAGCACTGTTTTTATTTGAAAAGCTTTTAATTCAGCAAGGTTAATCACAAGATTATGCAGATAGAATTTCAAGATGTACACACACAGATATCAGATTGAAAAACAGTGTAACTCAAAAACAGCAAACCTTAATTCCAATTCTTGTGATTCAGGTTCAGTTAAGGGCTTGACAATTAGTGAGACAATCTATTACACACAACCTATTTTATTAGCCTTTAACAGATTATCAGTGTTCTTATTGAAACCAGACAGTTTTCCAGAAATTAAGAACAATGAATCACAAAACAACAAGCTTCAACTTTAAGCAATTGTTTAAGGTTCAATTAATAGTTTTAACAATTTCTTGAGCAACCTATCACAGCCAATCTGTTCCAGTGGCTTTTAGCAGATTTTATATGTTCTTATCAGATTCAAACAACTTTTTCAGAAATTAAGAACAGTATGCACAGTGCCCAGAAAGAACAGATTTATTTTCAATTGAACAGATTTATTTCTTCGCTGTTTTATCAATTATGCAGAAACGAAATTGTAGAGAGTGAGAGAGAATGAGCACAAGCAGTTATACTGGTTCACTCAACTGAGCTACATCCAGTCTTCACCAAAACCAGGTGGAAATCACTAAAACACAGTACAACCAAGTACAATTCCCACTGTTCTTGAAACCTACAAGAACTTAGGTACTCTTGCTGAAAAAACCTATTTCAGCTCACACACACACACATTCTCCAAGAAAACCTATCAAGAAGAGTGTTCAACCAAACTATTACAAGAAATGAGAAGTGAAACGACTACACCTGATTGAGGATACAAAGATCTGCCTTAAACCAGTAGGCAAGATTGCTAGAACAGTAGCAGCACCTCACACCAAGCTTTTGGAACCAAACCAAGAACAAGCACTTTGTGATTTTTGAAATCTTTGAAGAACAAATGCTAATCCTTTGTAAACACTTAACTCTCTGCTGTCAAAAACTTGTTTTTGCAAATGTATGAATCAGTAATAAACTCAGAAACAAGTTTGCATTTTATAGAAAACCAACTTATAACAGATTTTTGAAAAACAGTTAAAGCTGTTATAAAATGAACAGATTGAAAATAAAATGAACAGATTTATTTTCAAAAGCAGTTAGAGAATTTGTTAAGAGAGGAGACTTAGTCAACCATTCTGGTGCAGAGATAAAGCTGAAAAACATTTAAGCTTGACATGGCACCAGAGATAAAAAGAATGTATTCATTTACAGATGAACAAATTTATTTTTCAAAACGAAAACAGAAAAGCTTAACTGTTTGAAACTCAGTCGTTTTGAAAAGAAGAAGACTTAGTCAAAATACCTGATGCACAACATCTAATTTTTACAAGACTTAGCCAAGGCATCAGTAAAAAAAATGAATCTGTTTATTTAGAAAAGAACAGATTTATTTTTATGCAGTAAACGTGTTTTTTGTAAAATATGTGAAAAACAGTTTAAGAAAACTTATGCTTGTTCTTATCACATGGCCAGTGGTTATGAGGTGAGATACTCAGCAAAAGCCCACTCTTAGACAACCTCTAAGCACTACCTAAGACACACTTAAAGCAAAGCAAAATACAAATGAAATGTAAATAGAAGTCTTCATCAAACACAATCTTGAAGGGGCAGCAACCATCTTCAACAATCTCCCCCTGTTTGATGGAGACAAATCCCCATAGCTAACCTTATAGCTTTGTTGCTTTAAGCACCTGCACTGCACCAGATTTTAAACCAGAAAAAAAATAGCAGTATTGCATAGCATAAGACATGGTTTTAAGGTGCAGAATGAACTCCTTGTTTCAGTTTTGCATAGCATAAGACATGGTTTTAAGGTGCAGAATGAACTCCCTGTTTCAGTTTTCAGCAGCTATTTTTCTCCCCCTTTGGATTCATCAAACAGCATATAAACATAGGGAAAGCAAATATGAAACAGAAACCATAACCATAGTAGTTTTGAAAAATGATAAAAACAACATTAAAAACAGAAGACTACTGATCCTTGTAGGAAAGCTCTGCAAGCTGTGCCTGAACCCCTTCAATCTGATCATCAAGGTGTTGAAACCTTGCATGAGTAGTCTCAAAGTATGCCCTTTGTTCTACTGACATTACATCAAGACGATACAGGACTTGCCTCTCAAACATAGACATTGGTTCTCCTCGGTATTCTGGACCTTGATAGGCAACTATGGCATTTGCAGCAACTTCCTCATGTTCAGATTGGGTAGCAGGTGAGTCATCATCCATAGGAACAGCTTCATCCTCATCCTCATGTTCTGCTTGAGGGTCCTTCTCCTTGAGAACCACCCACTTGTCTTCAATTTTGTGAAAACCCATTTTGGTGAGAGTTGAAGTATCAATCTCACTTACAGCTTTGATAGGGTCATTTCTCTCATTTGTAACATCAACACCAAAGTAATCAATTAATTTGGAAACAAGAATAGCATAGGGAAATCGGTAATCAGCCAACCTTTTTGACTTGAGCATGTGTTCATTGACAATGAACACCCAGTTTACCTTAATCTGGTTCATGATGCAATATAGGAGAATGAGATCCTCTTCATGTAAGACAGCATGGTTTGTCCCTCTTGGAATCAGTTGCCATGCTATGATGTATGCAACTAGGCGTGGAGTGAGGTTCAAATGTCCTGCATGGAACCTGTTTATACTCTCAGTAGGATTCCTCATGCAACTCTTATAATATTGCAGCTTGTTGAATTCTTGGATTCCACTGGTGCTTCCCTTTCCTACTTTCAATCCAGCATATTTTATTCCAGCCACAGAATTCCACACCTTACTTGTGATCTTGATCTTGATCCCTTTCACATAAGAGACAACATTCTTCCCATCCAATGTGAGGTTAGTATAAAACACCTTAACCAAGTCAGGATAAACATTACCCGTTAATTCCAGCAGCTTTTTCAGTTTCTGGTGCTTCAACACAGCCCTTGTTTCTACCAGTTTTTCAGATTTCAGCCAGTTGAAATCTAGCACCTTGGGTATGTTGATCTGCTTCCTGCTTGTCTCATGAATGTAGGCATTGATGCCCTCTTCATTTCCAGCGAACCATCCTTCTAACACACCTTGAAATGTGGTTTGCTTCCCCTTATTTTTCTGTTTCTTGAAAGAAGAAGCCATGGTTGAACCTGAATTCTTTTCTTGGTTTCAAATGGTGAGAACAGAAAGAGAATGACCAATGTGGGTAGTAAATATTCACACAGATTTATAGCAGAATAAATGGATTGATATGGCAGTTATGAGTGGATATGCATGAAGATTTTATGCTCTGAATTTGTGTAGAGAATCTTTGAAAATATGCACCAAATATTTAGGGTCACGAGGCATACACTCAAACTCTTATTGAGCACCCAAACCATCAAATCGGTTACATAACCATGACCAAAATCGTCAAAGGTACAGAGGTTAATGCCCACTAAGTCAGTCAAGCATTCAAAGATCAGAAATTCTCTTTCCTAGTCATTAATGCATATCAGTGCAGAAAATAAACACATTCAATTACGAATAAACGGATTTAATTTTTTACTGCTAGGCACAATTGACATTTATAATACCCAATTCATTAAGCAGAAAATTAAACCTATCTTTGGTTAATGGTTTTGTGAACAAATCAGCAAGTTGTAAATCAGTACCAATGAACTTAATATCACATGTTCCATTAGATATGTGTTCTCTTAGAAAATGATGCCTAATTTCAATGTGTTTGGTTCTTGAATGCATGACAGGATTTTTGGTTAAGTTGATTGCACTTGTATTATCACACAGCAGAGGTATATGGTTAAGTAAGAAACCAAAATCATTCAATTGTTGTCTTAGCCATATAGTTTGAGCACAACAACTTCCTGCTGCAATGTATTCTGCTTCAGCAGTGGAAAGAGCTACACAAGCCTGCTTTTTGCATTGCCATGAGATCAAGCTTGATCCAAGCAAATGACAGGTTCCACTTGTGCTCTTCCTATCAATTTTGCAACCTGCAAAATCTAAATCAGAATATCCAGTTAAGCTTAATGAAATATTACCTGGATACCACAAGCCAACTTCTTTAGTTCCTTGCAAATACTTCAAAATCCTTTTGACAGCATTGTAGTGTGATTCTTTAGGAGCAGATTGAAACCTTGAACACATGCACACTGCAAACATTATATCTGGCCTGCTAGCAGTGAGATACAGTAGTGATCCTATGAGTCCTCTGTATTTGGTTTCATCAACAGAAATTCCAGCTTCATCATGATCCAAATGACAGCTTGTTGAGAAGGGTGTGCTAATTGGTTTACACTTCTCCATTTCAAATTTCTTCAGCAAATCCTTGCAATACTTAGCTTGACTTAAGAAAATGCCATCCTTGAGTTGTTTGATCTGCAAGCCTAGAAAATAGTTCAACTCACCCATCATTGACATTTCAAACTCACTCTTCATGACTTTCACGAAAGCTTCACACAATTCTCCATTGTTTGATCCAAAAATGATGTCATCCACATATACTTGGACTAGAATTGAGTCATCTCCTTTCTTCTTAATGAACAAGGTCTTATCTGATGTGCCTCTATCATAGCCTTGTGAGGTGAGAAAATCACTTAGCCTCTCATACCATTGCCTAGGAGCTTGCTTGAGTCCATAGAGAGCCTTTTGGAGTTTGAACACATATTCTGGATGTTGATGGTCTTCAAAACCTGGTGGTTGTGAGACAAATACCTCTTCATTTATATAGCCATTTAGAAAGGCACTTTTCACATCCATTTGAAATAGCTTGAACCCTTTGATGCTGGAAAAGGCAAGCAGCAGTCTAACAGCTTCTAACCGAGCCACTGGTGCATATGTCTCATCATAGTCTATTCCTTCTTCTTGATTGTACCCTTTAGCTACAAGCCTAGCCTTGTTTCTGGTGATCACTCCATGCTCATCCATCTTGTTTCTAAATACCCATTTTGTTCCAATTACATTCATCTCAGGTATTCTAGGAACAAGAGTCCAGACCTCATTAAGAGCAAATTGATTCAGTTCCTCTTGCATAGCTAAAATCCAGTTGCTGTCATTGAGAGCTTCCTTCAAATTCTTGGGTTCAACTTGAGATACAAAGGCCATTGCTTCACAGAAATTGTTCAAGGATTTTCTAGTTGACACTCCTTTCTCAATGTTCCCAATGACATTATCAAGAGTTAAATCTCTTGGGGTTTTCCACTCTTTTGGCAAACCTGCAGCTGCAGTAGATTCTTGTACAACATGTGTATCAGCAGTATCAAAATGAATCGATTCATTTTGATTTAAAACAGATTTAAATTCATTACTGTCAGGGTCATCAGCAGCAGTTTTAGATATGCTATGATCAGTTTCATCAAAAACAACATGCATTGATTCTTCTACTATAAGTAACCTTTTATTGAAGACTCTATATGCATGACCATTCAAAGCATAACCAATGTGCACACCTTCATCAGATTTAGCATCAAATTTACCAAGATTTTCTTTGCCATTATTCAATACAAAGCATTTACACCCAAATACTCTAAGGTGGCTTACACTAGGTTTTCTGCCCTTATACAAATCATATGGGGTTTTCTTAAGAATTGGTCTTATTAAGGTCCTATTTAAGACATAACCTGCAGTATAAACAGCATCAGCCCAAAAATACTTAGGTAGCTTAGATTCATTTAACATAGTTCTAGCTAGTTCCTCTAGTGATCTATTTTTCCTTTCAACTACACCATTTTGTTGGGGTGTCCTAGGGGCTGAAAAGGTATGAGCTATCCCATGCTTCTCACAGAACCTCTCAAACTTAGCATTTTGAAACTCTCCCCCATGATCACTTCGAATTGATTTAATGCAGCAACCATTTTCATTTTGCAGAATTTTTGCTAATTTCTTAAAGGCAGTGTAAGCATCATGTTTATGTGCAAGAAATAAAGTCCATGTAAATCTAGAGTAATCATCCACAACAACTAAGGCATACAAATTTCCAGCCAAGCTAGCAACTCTAGATGGACCAAATAAGTCCATATGTAACACATCCAATGGATTTTTTGTAGAGACAATATCCTTTAACTTGAAAGAGGATTTGATTTGTTTACCTTTCACACAAGCATCACAAAGCCTGTTGTCCTGAAATTTTATGTTAGGTAAACCAGAAACTAAATCTTTAGATTTCAATTTATTCAAGTGATTTGTGTGTATGTGAGCCAACCTCCTGTGCCACAACCAAGACTCATCACTTCTGGACAGCAAACACTCATTTGAAGAGTTAGTTTCCATGATATTCAGCAGATATATGTTATTCACTCTCTTACCAGTAAACAGTACCTTACTAGATGAATTACTTGATATTGTGCAGCCTTTTGACTCAAAATTCACTTTGTATCCTTTGTCACAAAGCTGACCTATGCTGAGAAGACTATGCTTAAGTCCTTCTACATATAGCACATTCTCAATGGTTGTTGAGTTCCCTGTTCCAACAGTTCCTCTGCCCAAAATCCTCCCTCGGTTATTATCATCATAGGTTACATGTCCTTCTGCTTTGAGCTTTAAGCTGGTAAACTTTGTAAGATCTCCAGTCATATGCTTGGAACAGCCACTGTCCAAGTACCATTGATTTTTCTTGCTGTCAATTTGCAAAACAGAATAAAAATGATACAAATGGTACCCTTTTCAGTATAGGGTCCAGCACAGATTAAAACCTTCCCTTTGGTAGCCATTTTGCTAAGTTCTTAGGCACAAGATGCTTTCTAGCAATGCAAGACCTAGAGGTATGACCAGATTTCATGCAGTAAAAACAGGTTACATGAGATGCCTTTTTGCCACTGTTAAAAGCTGAAAAAACTGATTTTGCTGGAACAAAAAAACTTGAAAGCTTTTTGACATTGGTTACATTTCCAGGGGTATAACCAAGTCCATTCTTATTGAAAACAACATTCTGTGATCCAAGGAGAGACTCAAGATTTTCTCTTCCCTTGGTGAATTTGGAAAGGGTTTTCAGCAAATACTCCACTTGTTTTTCCAATTTTTTGCAGTTTTCACAGGATTTAATAGAGGCATGCAAGCAAGTTAGTTCAAGGTTTACTAAATCTGTTTTGGCCTTATGCAATTCTTCGTCAAGTGTTTTTACTTTAGGTGCCAACACATTATTTACCTTTTGCAGCTTATTGCATATTACAGCTAGCCTATTTGCTTCATCATGTGTTTCCTTGAAGGCAGCAAGCAAATCATCATAGTTATCAGAATCAGCAGAAAAATTACTTACTGAATCAGAGCTTGACTCCTCATCCTTCATCATGAAACACAAATTGTTCTCCTCATCTTCTGTTGAAGAGTTGCTGGTTGAGGATGCTTCATTTTCCTCCCATGAGATGTAGGCTCTTCTTCCTTTGTTCCTTTCAAATTTCTTGCTGGCAGATTTGTCCTTAGTTTGATTGTCTGGACAATCTGTTTTGATATGCCCTGTTTTGCCACATCCAAAGCAAGTATATTTAGAGGAATTTGAATCATTGAGTTTAGGATACCTTCTTTTCTGCTGGTTCCTATTTTTGCTTTTCTTCCTCGGGAATTTACTAAATCTTTTTGTAAGAAGACTGATTGTATCATCATCTTCAGCATCTTCTTTTTCTTCCTTGATCTCATTTAGTTCAGTTGCTTTCAGTGCAAGACCTTTGGGTTTTCTCTCTGTTGTTTCCTGCTCTTTAAGTCTTTTAAGCTCTAGCTCATGCTCCATCAGCTTTCCAAACAGTGCAGCAGTTCCCAACTTTGACAGATCACGACTTTCAGAGATAGCTGTCACCTTTGGTTGCCAGCTTCTGTCGAGGCACTTCAATATCTTTATGTTGAGCTCCTCTCTGTCAAATTCTTTTCCCAAGCCAGTGAGGTGATTCACAATATGGGTGAATCTTTTCTGCACATCAGCAATGCTCTCCTCGGGTTGCATTCTGAACAGCTCATATTCTTGGATGAGCGCATGTTTCCTTGACCTTTTCACATCTTCAGTCCCCTCATGAGTCACTTCTAAGACTTCCCACATCTCCTTAGCTGACTTACATTGAGATATCCTAAAGAACTCATCCATTGTCAATGCAGAGGTTATGATGTTCTTGGCCACAAGATCATGTTGAGCCTTCCTCCTTTCAGTTTCATTCCATTCTGATCTTGGCTTTACCTTTTCTTCATCCTTGACAACCTGCATTGGCACATAAGGTCCATTGACCACAGCTTCCCAAATTAATGCATCAATGGATTCCATGAAAATTCTCATTCTAACTTTCCAAAATGCATAATTCATTCCATTGAACATAGGTGGTCTATTAACAGCAGAACCCTCAGCAAAAAGCACATTAAACTCAGACATTATTACAAACAAACTTGATTAAAATACAAGTCCTAGCTCTTGATACCAATTGTTGGGTTTAATAGTGCCAAAGTTCAAGAGGGGGGGTGAATTGACCTTTTAAAACTTTCTCGCAGAAACAGTGTTTAACACAGTTTTACAGAAAAATAAATCGATTTATGTGAAAATGAACAAATTTATTTCAGCACTGTTTTTATTTGAAAAGCTTTTAATTCAGCAAGGTTAATCACAAGATTATGCAGATAGAATTTCAAGATGTACACACACAGATATCAGATTGAAAAACAGTGTAACTCAAAAACAGCAAACCTTAATTCCAATTCTTGTGATTCAGGTTCAGTTAAGGGCTTGACAATTAGTGAGACAATCTATTACACACAACCTATTTTATTAGCCTTTAACAGATTATCAGTGTTCTTATTGAAACCAGACAGTTTTCCAGAAATTAAGAACAATGAATCATAGAACAACAAGCTTCAACTTTAAGCAATTGTTTAAGGTTCAATTAATAGTTTTAACAATTTCTTGAGCAACCTATCACAGCCAATCTGTTCCAGTGGCTTTTAGCAGATTTTATATGTTCTTATCAGATTCAAACAACTTTTTCAGAAATTAAGAACAGTATGCACAGTGCCCAGAAAGAACATATTTATTTTCAATTGAACAGATTTATTTCTTTGCTGTTTTATCAATTATGCAGAAACAAAATTGTAGAGAGTGAGAGAGAATGAGCACAAGCAGTTATACTGGTTCACTCAACTGAGCTACATCCAGTCTTCACCAAAACCAGGTGGAAATCACTAAAACACAGTACAACCAAGTACAATTCCCACTGTTCTTGAAACCTACAAGAACTTAGGTACTCTTGCTGAAAAAACCTATTTCAGCTCACACACACACACATTCTCCAAGAAAACCTATCAAGAAGAGTGTTCAACCAAACTATTACAAGAAATGAGAAGTGAAACGACTACACCTGATTGAGGATACAAAGATCTGCCTTAAACCAGTAGGCAAGATTGCTAGAACAGTAGCAGCACCTCACACCAAGCTTTTGGAACCAAACCAAGAACAAGCACTTTGTGATTTTTGAAATCTTTGAAGAACAAATGCTAATCCTTTGTAAACACTTAACTCTCTGCTGTCAAAACTTGTTTTTACAAATGTATGAATCAGTAATAAACTCAGAAACAAGTTTGCATTTTATAGAAAACCAACTTATAACAGATTTTTGAAAAACAGTTAAAGCTGTTATAAAATGAACAGATTGAAAATAAAATGAACAGATTTATTTTCAAAAGCAGTTAGAGAATTTGTTAAGAGAGGAGACTTAGTCAACCATTCTGGTGCAGAGATAAAGCTGAAAAATGTTTAAGCTTGACATGGCACCAGAGACAAAAAGAATGTATTCATTTACAGATGAACAGATTTATTTTTCAAAACGAAAACAGAAAAGCTTAACTGTTTGAAACTCAGTCGTTTTGAAAAGAAGAAGACTTAGTCAAAATACCTGATGCACAACATCTAATTTTTACAAGATTTAGCCAAGGCATCAGTAAAAAAAAATGAATCTGTTTATTTAGAAAAGAACAGATTTATTGTTATGCAGTAAACGTGTTTTTTGTAAAATATGTGAAAAACAGTTTAAGAAAACTTATGCTTGTTCTTATCACATGGCCAGTGGTTATGAGGTGAGATACTCAGCAAAAGCCCACTCTTAGACAACCTCTAAGCACTACCTAAGACACACTTAAAGCAAAGCAAAATACAAATGAAATGTACATAGAAGTCTTCATCAAACACAATCTTGAAGGGGCAGCAACCATCTTCAACAGGATTTAAGCCACTCTTTTGTTTTTCCAGCTAATGAGAAAGGGAATAGTTTTAGATACACCGATTCCAAATCTCTTTCTTCAAATCCCATTATATCTATCAATTCATAGAAAGTGGATAAATGAGTATAAGGAACCGCATGATCCATTCCTATGAATTGATGGTTACATATCAATCTTAAAAATGTTGGCTGCATCTTTAATGATCTTGTTGCAGCAAACATGATTATGCTTAAAAAATATCTTGGACCATGTTGAATAGCATAATTTTCCAATGTTCTTCTTGGAGGATTAATAATCCTCCCACCTTCATTGTTTCTATTTTCAGCCATTTCTTCAATATTATTTATGTGTGATTGAGAGTATCCTTTTTTTAATCTCCTTGTCTTTGTTTGAGCTCTTTTTTTTCAGATCCCAAAAGTTTCTCAATATCCTACTCAAACAACAAATTTTCTAAAGAGGACTTTCCTCTTGTTAACATGCAAGTGCAATTAAAAGTATTCTTTTTTTTTTCTCAAAAATAAAATAAAAACAGAAATTAAAGATAGTAAAAGAGTTAGAGGTTAGAAAAATGTTAGTTTAATCTAAGAAAGAAAAAATCAAATCTAGATTTATAATTAAAATGTTAGTTATTTACAATATATACTTCTTCAAAATAAAAGATAAAAAATACCAACAACAATTAATTCCTCGACAATGATGCCAAAAAATATGGTGGTGGGCTAGGATAAATAAATTTCAAGTCAGTCAAATCCCCACTTTTTTACTCGACAAGCAGATTGAGTCAATTGTAATATAGTTGATGATTGTTGTATTCCATAGGGAATTAATGATATTAAAGTATGATTATCTTTTCCAATGAAGTGATGCATGATTTGAAGAAGATTTACATATAATATTTATAGATAATAACTATAATTGTAATAACTAATAGATATTTAGATCGAAAGGTGAAATGTTAGGCATATCACTAAAGCAATGAATTAACAATATAACACAAATATTGGAATTGAAATAACAATGTGAATCTCCTTTTTTTATTATTATTTATAAATGCAATGCTTTATTCAAAATCCATGTTCATTTTTTATTCAAACCAAGTTAATTCCTCGCGCAAGATTATCTTGAGCAATAAGCCATTGTTATGACTCACCTCTGCATTAATATGGAACAATTCACCAGAGTCGCAGCTTCACACTCTGCAACCATTGAATCCTATAATTGGTTGAATAGGGTTCAAAAACATGAACTCACCTTCCAGTCTCATTAATGTCCTATGGACAATCAATGGTCGTTCCTCACCATTGAGCATTAAACACACTACCAGACACAAGGAATTTGAATATAAATAAGAAACATGCATCAATAAACAACATTCACTCCAAAAATATGACATTTCCATCCAATCCCAACAATATAGATTTAACAATTAATGATAAAATCTTACAGTAAAGCTTATGGTGAGAAGTTAAACACAACAAACATGGATCCTTGAATGTTGTTACCAATTTCGCTTCAATATTCCCTACTCCAAAGATTGACCTTCACTTCTTCAGAGGTTTTGGCCTTGTAGCCTGATGGATTATGAAATTTTAGACTCTCTAAGTCTAAATCAGCAGAATCTTTGTACCTAAACCTCTTTGTTTCTCTATCTCTTGGTATCTCTTCATAAATTTTTATGTTTCTTACTCCTCTTTATGGCTCTCAATGCTTCTCAATGCTTTTAAATGTTACCCCATGGTCCTTATTTATAGATTTTAAAAACATGGTTCACGGGGATTCAAGGAGATTTGTGATTCGCTTAGCTCAGGCTAATTCGCTCAGGTGATTGAATTTGTTCATCCTTAAGCATTCTTCTTGGCTTCAATCTTCAATTTTTGGGCTTCTTGAGACTCTAGAGTTAGGGATTTTTTGGGGATTCACTCTAGATCCTTCCAAGTACTACCAAATCTTAGTCATAAGTTAAGATAGGCTTGGCTTAGGCTCCAAGCGAAATCCTCTTGATCCCAAACTTGGTGAAATTTGGCTTGAGCCCTTTCTAAGCGAATATGGGCTTTCTTCATGGTTAAGTATTCTCATTCGCTTAACCCTTTGATTTTCGCTCAGCCTTCTAGTCTCTAGAATCTTGTGTTTGCACTTGCTTCAATTCGCTCGACATTTTCATATACGCTCAATGTTTTGATTATTCTCATTTTGTCGAGTCATTCTTTATGCGCTGCGAGGATTGACTCTAATGCTCCATCCTTGTTTGCTTGCTTTTCTACACTTTTCTGCACAATTATTTGCATTTTCCTTATTTTCTTCATTTTCCTCATGTGGAGTTGTGGTTGAACTGTTTTGGCATGCTTCTTACTTAAATTTGTACATATTCTTCCTAAATTACATGCCCTTTTTACCTATGAATTCTACTACGAATAGGAACTTATCAGTAGTCCATAAGACTACTAATCTTTTCCTTTTGAGGTTGTGTATGGTTTTAACCCTCTCACACCTTTTGATTTACTACCACTTCCATAAACAACTTCTTTTGTCTATAAAGAAGGAGTTTCTATAATAGAGTTTTTCAAGAAGTTTCATGAGAAGGTCAATGATAAAATTGAAAAACAAAACTCAAAAGTATGTTGAATACAAAAACAAAGAAGAAAATAATTTTTGAAGAAGGGAACTAGGTATGGCTACACTTGAGAAAATAAAGATTTCCTACTCAAAGGATGTCCAAACTCAGTCCTAGAGGAGAGAGTCCATTCCAAGTACTCTAGAAAATTAATAACAATCAATATAGGTTAGATCTCCTGATAATTATGGAGCTAACCCCACTTTTAATGTTTGTGATTTAATTCCTTTTACAGGGGTTGCTAATCATGAAGAGAAATTAGATAAGAGGAGAGACCCTTTTCAAGAGGGATGGTCTGATGGAGGACCATTTGAAAGAGAATGCATAAGGTCTTTGACCAAGAGACTAGAGGAGGAATAAAGACTTCAAAAGACTCTCCTTTGTGGAGTGTGATTTATTATACTTCCTTTTCCATCTTCTTAGTTTTGTAAAAATTAGGAGCAACTTTGTGTAAAGAAATAGTAGTAGAAAATTGTATAGACAGTATTTTTTTTTATTGTAAAAGGTAGAAGCATAAGTGAATTTAACTAGGGTTTGACTTAAGAGTCAAAGCCTTAATTTGTGGAGTCAACATGGAATCCTCTTCATTAGGGAAGTCAAAATCCTAATTGAAAAGGTCAAGAGAAAGATTGCACGACCACTAACAAGGTCACACCACCATTCAACAATTGGAGGAGCATTGAAACTTATAAACACATGAAGAAAGTTTGAATTGAGAGATATGTAACTCCTTTACATGAGGCGCCGATCGAGGAATACCACGTGCAACTACACTTTACACAATTAGTCCCACATCTCCTAGATCAAAATGTGTTAGGAGCTCCTCTAACTATAAATAAAGCCCTACCCTCTCCTCCTCCTTGTAAATCACTTTGAATTTTGGATAAGAATATGACTATGGTAAAATGCATGTGTTCTTTTTCTTCATAATCTCTAAAAATGAAAATATTCTTCTTTTGAGCTTTCCTTAGAAGTGAGAACCTCTCAAGTTTCTTCGTAAGAAATTTGATAAAAAGTTTTAAAAATCTTTTTGAGTCTTCCACCACTTTCAATAATGTTTCTAGATAATGTGAAAATTTATGATGAATTATTGTCTTTTTGCAGTAAAGATAGAAAAACTTAATTTCAAGAATTAACAGAGTTAATTATGTAAGAGACTAAGAAGTTTTTACTTTAATAAGTAAAAAAAATATAGAAAACACACACTTTGATATGGAAGCATATCTACATCTTTTACTCGTGTAATCTCTATAGGATAAAAAATCAATATTTGAAAAATTAATCTTAAGTCAATAACTTCATCTCTATATTTATTTTCTAATTAATAATTCTAAACGATAGCAAATAAGAGAATATATCAATCATCAACTTTTACTCTTTTCTAGTGTCGTAAACATTAAATCTTTAACTCTCCAAGTTTTACTTACACCTCCTTTCTTCAAAAGTTATTGATGATTACAAAGCAAAAGAAAATACATAAGGAGAGTGAATGCGACGAAAGAAAAACTAAATATACGTATAGAAATGGAGGACTCAAACGGCAACAATAGACCAATTGATGAGCTGTTTGTGAAGAGAAGAACTGTGCAGTCACTGTGTCACCGACCACGGTGCTGTGGCTCAATCATCTTTCCCATGATACTCATTACACGACAAACAAAAAACAATCAATTTCGCCCATGGTAATGCTATGCAGCCACCCTTAATAAATGAATAAAGTTTCACACTGCCAAAATATCTTCCATGCAATACTGTTGTTACTCAGGGTCTTTCAAACATATCAATTTACAACTTAAAATACTGTTAAAAAATTGTAAAATTATAGATTTTATTGAAGCTAAATTTATAAGAAAAGTTTTAAAAAAAGTAATATAAAAGAACCTTTTCATTAGAAAGCTATGACGTGTTTCTCACATAGTGGACTAAGTTTGCATTGCAATAAACTCACGTAATCTCTCAATTATTTATTTATTTATTACTTCTAAGGGAATTTTAACTTACGAAAAATAGTTCCAAAACGTGCACGAAACTAATACAATAATCCACCACTTACAGAGGTCTGGCGTAGTTCAAGGAAAAGTTTCATTCTTTTTCAGGGTATTTTTGTCTCTAAAGAAAGCAAATAAGTAACAATTTTTCACCAAAAGAAAGCAAATAATATCATTAACACGAGATAACGTAAAATAAATGACACACTGAGTGGTCTATATTTTAGGTAATATATATTCTGGGAGTAATGAGTTTTCTTTAATTTCATAGTATATTTTAAAGAGTTTAATGGTGAATTAGAGTAAATGATAGTTAGATATAATGTTTGAAAAAGAAAACAGTGATTCGAGAAAAAAATGTTTTTCATTTCCATATTTTACTTTATTTTCTATTTTTGAAATTTATACAAGATTAAGCAACACCTGAAAATAAAAAGGAAAAGGAAGATACTTTCATATTTTAGTAGAAAGAGAAAATAAAATAAAAATAAGAAATATTTTCTCTCTCACCAAATATTCTCTAAATCCAACACTTATATAGCATCGAGTAGTGAGTGTTTATGATCTTATTATTTAAAGGTAACACTAGACACTGTCTTGGAGAAAATGATTTGAGAGATCTAATTATTTAAACCTAACACCAGCTAAAGTAATTGTTCTTTTAGAAAATAAAAATATCTTTATCATGAAATGTAGAAACCAACAACCCATTAGGCAACGTGGTTTGAGGTACGACAACTGAGCACCAAACAGTTTATTTTTTTGCCTAAAGTGGGTGAAGTGATAGAGAAAGAAGGAGAGAGAAACTTCGAGGAAACAACCTTCACCGTTCATCAGCTTCATCAATCCAACAACAAAAACAATATCCATTCTTATCATTTCTCAGTCACTGCCACCCTGATACTGACACCTTCACCTTCCACCTTAATGCCCTTCAACTCCAACTGCCTCACCCTCTCTCAGCCCCTCCAAGGTATCACTTTTCGTTTTTCATTTTGCTTTCAATTTATCATGTGGGGTGGTGTTAACTTTGCAAAGTAGGGTTACTTTTTGAAAATTGGCATGAGTTAGAGAAAATTAAAACAAAGAAAGATAATGGGTGTGTGATGAGATTTGAAACCAATGTCAGTGGATTAAATTCAGATTAGAAGAAAAAAGTTAACGTTTTTTTTTAGAATATCTTGAAGAAGAACAGTTCTGAGGGACTTGGTTTGAATGCTTAAATGGGGTTGCTGGGTTTGTTTAGGATAGAGAATTTATGGGCGGATCAATTTCAAAACGAAGGAGTTCTAGGCAACGTTCGTCCTCAAATTTTTTCCCTCGGTATCAATCGCCTTATTTGCCACAAAGCCAAGATCAAGGGTCTGTGAGGCATTACGGGTATTCATCTCAAAGCAATGGTGGTGGTCCTGCTCCAGAGCAAGGAAAGAGATCAGATGGGAAGTATTCAAGGATAGCTGATAATTTTAAGAGCTTAGACCAGGTAACCTTTTTATGCTCCTTCATTCTCAATGTATGAAATTGCTTAAACGGAGAAGCTTGGGTGTTCTTGGTTTTTGTAGAGTCTGTTGTTTGCACTAAATGCATGCAATGCAACTGTCCTTGTATTTTTGAATTTAAGCTCTTAGGTCAAGAGCCTATTTCAGTTCAGGTCTCGAATCGCTTAGATTAAGTTGTAACTAATTTTGGTAATTGTTATCTTGACATTGTCATAGTTCGTGCCACTGCTCTTTCTGAAGGACATAAATTTTAGATTACTATGCTGACTTCTGGTACTGCACCAGTAATAATTTGAAATTCTCATATTGACGTGTGATATTCTGAAGTAGTTTTTCATATTTTAAGGTAACTGAAGCTCTAGCAAATGCTGGCCTAGAATCTTCTAATCTCATTGTTGGTATTGATTTTACCAAGAGCAATGAGTGGACAGGTTTTTCCCTTGTCGACCAACCACCTTCGTATCCCCTCCTTTGTAATTGTGTTAACATGCATAATTTGACTCTGTATTAGGTGCAAGGTCATTTCAAAGGAGATGCCTGCATCACATTGGTCACGAACAAAATCCGTATGAACAAGCTATATCTATCATTGGGAAAACACTATCATCCTTTGATGAGGATAACTTAATTCCCTGTTTTGGTTTCGGAGATGGTAATATAAGAACCATTGTTGTAAATTGCATTCATCTATCTAGTATATGTTCCCATGAGTTATACTGTGTTTGGATTTTCATATTGGCAGCATCAACACATGATCAAGAAGTTTTTAGTTTCTATCCTGATGAGAGATTTTGTCAAGGATTTGAAGAAGTGTTGGGACGATATAGGGAATTGGTCCCTCAATTAAAGCTTGCTGGTATTGGAACGTTGGTCAAACATCAATTCAATTTTTCTTACTGTATCTGTTATTAGCTCTTTGCTTATTCTATTTTTTTGCCCCTGACTGGCAGGACCAACATCATTTGCTCCAGTCATTGAGATGGCAATCACTATAGTCGAGCAAAGTGGAGGCCAATACCATGTCTTAGTGATTATAGCTGATGGGCAGGTTGAGAATTATTTGAATTGAATTAGAAAAATAATTTTTTTTATTACTCAATAACTGTGTCTTGAGATCAAATAATCAAATTTTACTCCAAATAGTGTGCACACATTGCGCAGGAGTTTTTTATATTGATGTTTTTACCTTTTCATGGAGGATTAGGCTGTATGTTTGTGCTGAACATTTAGACCTTCCTTAAATATTACAATACTTTAACACTTCTTATTTAGGTAACCAAGTCAATGAATCATTAGTTATAGTCAATGGTGGAGCTAGAGAATTTTCTTTTGGGGGCCTAAATAAAGATGAAAATCAGGCTTTGTTATGTAAAAAAGGAATTATATGTAAGTTGGTTGTTTCCCTCTCCACGGCATATAGGACCTTTTCCCCTAGTGGTAATAACTAATAACCCAAGAAAGCAGTATATAATTCAAAACAAGGTTAGATTATGGGTAAATTGGATGCTTTTATCTCTTAAGCATTGTTTTATCCACTCTTCAAGTTCTGTGGTTTAGTCATAATAAGATTTGGTTGTTGAAATAAAAAAAAAGAATTAGCTGTAGTTTTCATAACGAACTATCAAAAATCTTAGAGATGATATTTAGCATAGCAACATATTGACATGGTGTGGTCATGTTTGTCATTGACTCTCATCTAACATTAGGAGACTAGGTATGTTAAATGAATTGATGTTGAATAGTGTCAACCTGTTGCAGGTGACGAGAAGTGTTGACACTGAGCATGGGCAGTTGAGTGCACAAGAAAAGAAAACTGTAGAAGCTATTGTGAAAGCTAGGTAATTAGCTGTCTGTGTTGCCTATTCCTTTCTATGGTTATCAGATTTCTAACTGCTTTTATTGTCATCATAAAAAATGTGTCTATTACCAGTGAATATCCCTTGTCAATAATATTAGTTGGAGTTGGAGATGGGCCGTGGGATATGATGAAACAATTTGACGATAACATCCCTGCCCGAGCATTTGATAATTTCCAGGCATGTATCCTCTGTTCAAAACTTGTCAGTTCTGTTGTTTCTTTAAAGTATGGTTTGTTTATGATCATAATAATGACAAACCTGTTTTTTCTTTTATTTTTCCTTCTTCTCTAGTTTGTGAATTTCACAGAAATAATGTTGAAGAACATGGATCGGTCCAGAAAGGAAACTGAGTTTGCACTGGCTGCCTTGATGGAAATACCCTACCAGTACAAGGCAACACTAGAGCTTAATACATTAGGGTAACAAATATTGAATTCTTTTCTTCACAGGCTTTTGCTGCATTGAATACATTATCTGTTTATGGAGCCATCTATGAGCTGTATAACTTTTCAAACAGCACTCGAAGCGGGAAAGATGTCGACAGGGTTCCTCTGCCACCCCCTCTATATGGTGCAGCATCTTTCAACTCCCCGAAAACATCCCGTCAGAACAGTTTTCGTCCCAGTGCACCATCTAGCAGACATGATGTTAGTACGAATCCTCCAGCAACTTCTGCTTCTGATAATCAGGTATCTCCACTCTTGTTATGTGCAGTCATTTGCAATAGAATAATCTACACTTGTCAAAGGTGTATTTTGTTGTTCACGTTGGCACTCAAAAGTAAGTTTTCATATACATGATTTAATGCACACTCAAATTCTCAAGGAAATTATTCTGTTGTGTAATCCTTTCAGGTTTGTCCCATTTGCCTCACCAATCCTAAGGATATGGCCTTTGGTTGCGGGCATCAGGTAAGGAATCCAGAGAAGTTAACTTTTGATCTCACATAGTAAAGATGACTGAATGCCTATTAGTTACAGTACTAGTTTTTTTATGAGCCACTTTTATTGATTTGCAGACATGCTGTGAGTGTGGACAAGATCTTGAGTTATGCCCCATTTGCAGGAGTACCATTGATACTAGAATAAAACTTTATTAGATGATTTTTCATGTTGAGGTATGAAACCAGGTTTTCAGAGGAAGGGGGCTGAGTCCAAACGATTTGCTTAGTGCCTTCGCATTGTACATATTTTTGGTATTTATTTATTTAAGTCTTTGCTTTGAGCGCATTTTATACTGGAGTTGGATTTGCGTTATTACTATATTCATTTTATGCAATTCATCAATATAATATTTCATACCTGTAGATCCTGTGGCTTCTTTCATGGTTATGAATCTCTTGTTTGTTTCCATTGAGTTAATTTCTCACGCCATTATTGCACGTGAAATGGTGACGTGTTGGGAATGTGAACGATAGCACAGTGAGTTTCTGACATTTGCAAAAGTAAAAAGGGCCCTTGCTTTAGGGGCCGATTAAGTAAATAACAGAAACAAAGTTCCTGTCACTGGATTTTATTAATTAAATGGATATTTCTTTGTATATCCAAAAGAAGAAAATTATAAGTTTACCAGTTCTAGAATCCATTTGGATTTGGGCTTTCATTTTACTTGTGTGGGCTCTTATCTTCACATTTTGTAGACTACTTTTGGGCTTTTGCTTCCTGCAACCCCTCGATTTTCAACCTGCACCCATACAGTTGGGTGAAGTGACTGAGTTGTCCTCCGTCCGTTTCTCCCTCACTGCACTGACCATCACTGCTGCCATCACTGCCACTGCTGCTGCACCATCACTGCTGTAGAAGAAGAGAAGGAGAACATTAAAGAGGAGTACAAAAAAAGCTTGTTTTGGAAGGTTCTTTCTGGTGTTCTATAAAACTTGTTCTATATCTTTTTGAAAGGTGTTCTGAAAGTTTGTTATGGTTTGGAAAGTTTGTTATTGAAAATCTGTTTCAAAAAGTTTGTTGCAGAATGTATTTTACGAATTCTGAAGAATTTGTTTTAGAAAAATTTTCTGGAAGGGATAATGCGGAAGACCCTTTAAAGAAGGGTAAAATGGTTATTTTAAAAATTGTGGGGGTGGGCGTGCAGGGAAAAAAAAGGTCAACTTTTGTCTTGTGATTGACAGAAGCTAGACCACTATAATATTTTACCTAACAATTAACATTTTTCTATAGAAAAGCTATAATATTTTAACTCTATAAAAGAAATATATTTCTATTTCAAATTTAACTTCGTCTCTCTCTTTTTTCGTCTTCTAAAAAATAAAAAATAATTGCACCAAAAAAAAAACTGCCGTAGAGATGATGTAACATCCATTCTAAAATAATAAAGATATAACTAAGATACCCTTTTCTTTATAGTTTAAAGAACAATTATCATATTCTCTCTGTTTAAAAAAATACCACATTTAAAGATTGTGATGCATACAAAAGAAACAGAAGTTGTATTGATTTAAGGTTAATACAATCCTAAAATGTTATTTCAAGATTCACTGAACTTCAGCCAAAATGATTGCACCATTTCAAGTGCATGAGTGCCAAGTGTATCGGCTCCAAGCAAAACGTAGTGCTACAAAAGGACTCCCTTCGAGTCTAATAACCATCACCTTCAACATGTTCTTCCTATCTTGCAGTAAAATAATGATCACTACCCTTTTTTTCTTGGTTTGTTTTGGATTCAGCAATGGTGCCAATGTGACACCCTCTGAGGGGAGGAGAGGGCAGTGGCAACTGCTCCTTAAGAGCACTGGCGTGGTTGGCATGCATGTGGCTTTAACCTACAGAAACACAGTCATAATGTTTGATCAAACTGGAGCTGGTCCATCCAGTTACGAACTTCGCAGACGCTTCACTGGAAGCAGGTGCACCAGAAGCAGCCATGATATGATGGACTCCACATGCTATGCTCATTCTGTGGAGTATGACATTAGTACCAATAAAGTGAGGCCTCTAAGGCTTGACACTGATCCTTGGTGTTCCTCTGGTTCATTCCTAAGCAATGGTACTCTTTTACAAACAGGTGGAAATGACAAAGGTGCCAAAAGGATCAGATTCTTTAGGCCCTGTGGGAATGACAAATGTGACTGGATGCAATCAAAGAAAATACTATCTGATAAGAGGTGGTATGCTTCTAGTCTGCTACTACCAGAACATGATAGGGTGGTTGTTGTTGGTGGAAGAAGAGCTTTAACATATGAATTTGTACCAAAAATTAGTCCTGGAGAAAAATCCTTTGACCTTCCATTCTTGCACCAAACCGATGACAGGAACGAAGGAGGGAACAACCTATACCCCTTCCTCCACCTTTCATCAGATGGAAACTTGTTTATTTTCGCCAACCGCGATTCCATCCTACTCAACTTGCGAAGAAACAAAGTGATCAAGACCTTCCCCCGGATTCCGGGAGAAGGGTCAAGAAACTATCCAAGCTCAGGCTCATCTGTGATACTACCATTGGACCATAGAGACAACTTCCAAAGGGTGGAAGTTATGGTGTGTGGAGGTTCATCTACTGGAGCCTTTACAGCTGCTGCTAAGCGAAGATTCTTGATAGGGTTAAGATCATGTGGAAGAATGGTGATCACAGGAAACAAGCACAAGTGGGATATGGAGCACATGCCCAAGCCACGTCTCTTACACAACATGCTGATTCTCCCTAAAGGTGACATCCTAATTATAAATGGGGCGAAACGAGGGTCTGCAGGATATGACAATGCAAGAAACGCTTCTCTTGAACCTTATCTCTACAGCCCCAAGAAAAGATTTGGAGCAAGGTTCACAGTCCTTATGTCTACCAAGATAGCCAGAATGTATCACTCATCAGCAGCTCTTCTTCCTGATGGGAGGGTCTTGGTTGCGGGTAGTAACCCTCATGGGAGGTACACCTTTCACAATGTGGCATACCCAACTGAACTAAGACTTCAAGCATTTGTTCCACACTACATGGAAAGGAGGTATCATAACTGGAGGCCTAGTAACTTGACCATAGAATATTCTGGTGCCACCAGCCATGCAATTGGGTATGGGAAAGAGTTTACTGTTAGGTTCTTCCTAGAGAGGAGGCCTAGCAATGTGATGGGGTTCAGTGCCTATGCACCACCATTTACCACTCATTCCTTTTCCATGAATCAGAGGATGCTGAAGCTGAGGTGCAGGAGCATGGTGAGAAGTGGTGATGGGTGGGTGGTTGCAGTCTTGGAAGCCCCACCATCATCCCTTGTTGCACCTTCTGGTTACTACATGCTCACGGTTGTCAATGGTGGAATTCCAAGCATGTCTCAGTGGGTTCAGTTTGGACACGCCTAGGCCTGTCTTTGTTCAATAATGGTGTACACCAGAGTAGTGATTAAAGAAGAAATTTTCTTAAGGGAGAAACCTCAAAGGAATGCTAATTTAGGAAACGAAAAAAACTGTAGTTATATTCCGCAAGGATTAGAAGCTCCAAGATCAAAGTGTATTCCAGCAAAATAATTTGAAGGTTATATGCAGAGTGGGGTATCTCGTGCATGCTTTTTTAACACGTTATTTTGGATATAGTGAACGTTCTCTCTCTCTCTAGCCCAAAATTTATTGCTACATGTGATCACAAATTCAAAGAGCATGTCTTGGCAAGCTAAAAGAAAGGAAAAATTCACACAAATGGTATAACTTAATAAGAAAATTACACAAGGCAAATGTAGAAAAAATTTTAAAAATGGACATTTCTCGATCCATCAAAGTTCTCAATGATATATACAACATTAATTACATACATTAATTAGATACATTAATCTATCACTTAATTCGATTTAAATAAAATATAAAGAAATTGCACATTAGGTTGATAATTTTAATGTATTTTATTTAAACTGAAGTTATCAACTCGATCGACAATTTTAGTTGAATTTTTTTTCTTCCACAAATAATAAACAATATTTTTAAAAATAAATATATATAAATTATTATAAAATAACGAACAGAAACAGACCAAAAAAAAATAATATATATATATAATGATAATTTAGAAATTGTTTAAAATTACATGACCTGACTAACAATGTTTTGAAAAATTTTATTTTATAAATAATATCAAAAATTTAATTTTGTTTTATTTAAGAAAATCATATAAAATTGAAGACTTAAAATAATTTTTTTTTTTCAAAAAAAATAAGCTTACTGATATAACCCAATTAGCCAAGCAGATGACCAAGGACATGAGGCACTTCACACTTTGATTAGTCATCTCAGCTTATAAGACAAGGTCCTACCAAATATCAGAAGGACCTCAGCAGAAGAAGAACTGGGCATAGATTAGAGCATCAAATTTTCTTTCTTCTGGTCTTCTTACAAGACAAAAATGTTTGTAAATAAATTGGACTCACTTTGGGGGTTCTAAATATAAGAATAAACTAGAGTAGGGTGTGCTTAGTAATTGGAATAGGGTGTGTTTATTAATTTGAGTAGGGTGTGCTTAGTAATTTGGGCTTGTGCCAAGCCCACCTTTCATGACGAGTGCTCATAGGTTTAGGGTTTCTTTGACCTACCTTCTAGAAGGTTTCTCACAAATGACACCCCTACCCCTCTATCTTGTTCTCCAAGACACTCTTTCCTATAAATAAAGTGTCTTGTCTCATGTATTTGACACATTGAAATTGAATAGAAAAGAAACTTTGTCAGAGTGTTCTAGTGAGTCTTGAGTGCTCTTTGAATTTGGGTCTTATCTTGAGTGTAGTGCACTTCAAGTTGCGGCTCTGCACTACCCATCTTGGAACCCTCTCACCTTCCAAGTCACGTGAATCATCCCTTCCACTCCATAAGCTTCCTTCACTCTTTCCATTCATTTGCGCCTTCCTTTTTCATGCATGTTCTTTAATTCCTCCTTTACTTTCGGTCATCATCTTATCATAGCTATCTTATTTTGTTCTTAAATTCCGCACCTCATCATCATCACTTTATAATTTGTTTTTCTCTTTGCCCTCTAGAAGTGTACCTTCACACTTACTTAACCACTTGGTTAAGTTCATGTCTAGTGTGAATCTTCTTTGAGTTTCTCACCATATTCTGCCTAAAATCAAAAACTCAAACAAAGTGCCACCATAAAATGTGCAATCTTAAAATCAACTCATATCACTTACCCTAAATCAAGTTTTGATATATTAAAAATATTTGTGAAATAATTTAAATAAATTGGGTTAAAAATAAGTTGTGTGATAAATTAAAAATATTAACTATTTTCTAAATATTGTTAAAGAAAAATATTTTTGTTGTTTTTAAAAAAATTAAATTATGTTTGTAAATTACTTTTTAGGGTTGATACAATTATAAATAAATGGGATATGGTTTATGTATAAAATTTTAGATTATATAATATGAATGTTAATGAAAGTATAGATTATATAAATTATATAATATATAAAAAGTAATAATATACATGTATTTATGCTAACATAAATGTATTAAAAAATAAATTAAATTATTAAATATAAGTCATTAAAAGAAGATGATATTAAAATATTTGATGAAAACAACATTACAAAGGATAATTCTATTGTCTGAATGGACAATTTCCTCTATTGTGACTTTCATTGCAACAATAATATTTTTTTGGCTTGTTTTGAATTGGTTGATCCATTTCATTATGCAAACAAGTTGTAATTGGTCATCCCGACTCTTTGCATCGCATGTGGGGGCTAGGTATGAAATATGGTCCAGTATAAGTAGACTAAAAATCCTCGCTTCGAATGGATTGGAATTTAACTTGATATGTCTTTCTAATCATGTGGAGGTTGTAAACTGGATCAAAAAATGTTGTCATTTGTAAATGACAAGAGGAACAAACGACAATAATGTGACGATAGGGAAGCCAAAGAGCTTGGAAGTGGCCACAATTACACCACCAATCATTTAATATAACTGTATATGACTAAGGTCATCGACCATGTTAGGGGGTGGCTAATTCTTGGACATCAAATTCAGAATTAACTACATTAAACCTTTCCACAAAAAACATAGTCGAATCATTTTAATTTTTTATTTATTAAGGTTGTGATATCTATCCACAAACCTACATGTAACATGATGTCTATTTTGAAGCCTCATTCAACAAACTATGTTTTTGTTTTTTCGAAAAGTTGTCTTAACCAAAGCGGAAATCGACAAGGAATGAGCTCCCTTAAGCACGGAGTTAATGCATTCCGCTACATTTGTGGTCATATGACCATACCTTTTTCCCCCATCATATGTCTGAGTCCATTTCGGTATGCAATCTATCCAGAAAACTGCTTGCTTGAACTTAGATCACATAGCTGATTGCTTTGCTTGTACAATGGGTTGTTTCATCTGATAAGGTGTCATAGAGAAGTAAATGAAATTAGTTAAATGGTAAAAGGTTGTAATTATCTATGAGGGAAGGTAAGCAATGTTATTACCCATGTTAATCAACTATCCTTTGAGCTTTACATTTTTTAATTTTTAGTTGAAATTTGATGTGATATGGCATATGCAATACATAGAAATGAGGTTGTCTCCTTCCCATCTGATACAGACCTAAGAGATGGAGCAACCTCTGACCAAGCCCAACCATCCAGAAGAAGGACACAAGCATGACACAAGATCAAGGGCTAGGTCAGAACCCACCACTATGTTGATCAAGGGATTTGATGTCTCCAAATCCATGCAGTTTTGTTGAAGGCTTAGTTGTTGCTTGTGTGGGTGTGTTCTGGGTAGTTAGAATTTGTAATCCACTATTTGTTTGAATCCAAATCTGATTTAAATCAAAACCTTTTTGAAAAAGAGTGTTTTCTAAAGAAGTGGAAAAACGACTAGTTGTTTTATCGTTTCAATTGATTGTTTGACACTTAGTGATTTTTGAAAAGGTTTGAAGTTGTTTGAATTTGGTTGACTTTGATGTCAAACCAATTCAATCGGTTGTTTCGAAAATTCAACAGGTTTTTTTTTTTTAAAATCCATAACAAAATTTTGTTAAGTTTGGTAAATTTGTTTTAAATGTTTTATAACTGAATTGACTCCTGCTTTAAATGTTTTTAACAAACCTTTGGAGTATAAAAAGGTTGTTTTACGCTCCTAAGGAATATATTACAGATTGGAGAATTCAAATTGAAAAAAGTGTTTTTAGTTTTCAAAGATATACTTCAAGCTTTTGGATTTTCTCAAGAAGTGGAATAGAATTATTGTGCAATCTTTTGATTTGATATTGATAAGGTATAATCCTTCCTCTTTCTCTCTTGTATTTATGGAATACTTGTGGTGTGTGCATAATCAGAGGTTGATCTGAATTCTGTGGTGTGGTTGCCAAGAGAAGTGTGTGTTCTTGAGGTGTTCAAGATCACTTCTTTAGTGTGTGTGGTATGTTTGTAATCTGTGATTGATTGCATAGTGGATACCCAGTGGTTTCTGGGAATTGGATGTAGCTCTTGGGATAAGAGTGAACCAATATAAATCTTTTTATGTGCTTATTTCTCTCCTTAAACTCTTTTATATCTGTTTTAAGTTGTTTTTTATTCACTGCTGATAAAAATAACCGGTTGAATCGCAAAAACAACCAGTTGATTTTCTAAAAATCAACTTAATCAATTTTGGTTTTTGATTTCCTTGATTTCTTTGTCTGAGATTCTTCATTAGATTTCATTTATACCTTCAAAGTTTGCGAAAATCGTTTATAAACAATTCACCCCCCTCTTGTTTAAGGCCATATATTCTAAAAATTGGCATCAAGAGCTAGGTTCTTGAAAGATATTCAAGTTTTGATCCTAAATTTTTTTTTATTGCTGAAAAGTTACCTTCTAGGGAGGGTGTCTCAATAAATAGGCCACCTTTGTTTTGTGGTTTAAATTACTAGTTTTGGAAGGTACAGATGAAAATCTTTGTTGAATCATTAGATAAAGGAATTTGGGATGCAATTGAAAACGGTCCTTTTATTCCTAAGTTTGAAAAAGATGATGTTTTTATTGAAAAACCTTGGTCCTAATGGACTGATGCTGAAAATAAAAGGGCCAAGTTTGATTGTATTGCTAAAAATATTATCACTTCTTCCTTAAATTCTGATGAGTTTTTCAGGGTGTCACAATGTGCATCTACTAAGGAGATGTGGGATACTCTAGAAGTAACTCATGAAGGCTCAAACGATGTAAAGAGGGCAAGGAAACATACTCTCATCCAAGAGTATGAAATGTTCAGGATGCAGAAAAGAGAATCAATAGCGGATGTGCAAAAGCGTTCACTCATATTGTTAATCACCTTATAAGTCTTGGAAATATCTTTGACAAAGAGGAACTAAACATCAAGATCCTCAAGTGTCTTGATAGAACGTGTCAGCCGAAAGTCACAGCCATCTCATAATCCAAAGATTTAACATCTTTGACTACAACTTCATTGTTTGGGAAGCTTATAAAGCATGAGTTGGAGATGAACAGGCTCAATGTTCAAGAAAGTGAAGACAAACACGTGAGAAACATTGCTTTGAAATCTGCCAAGCACAAGATAAGCCAAGATTCAAGTGATGAAAGTGAGGAAGAGACTCTTAGCTTGCTGTTCAAGAAGTTCAGCAAGTTCTTGAAGAAGAACTGCACCAAAGATCACACACATGACGGGTATGGTAGCAAGAAACCTAGTGATTTCAATGCTAACAAATATACATGCTATGGTTGTGGTGAATAGGGGCATATAAAGGCTGAATGTACAAATAAAGAAAGCAAGGAAAAGAGACCAAGCAAGAAGTTTGAAAAGAAAGACAAATAAAAAAGGGTTTACATTGCTTGGGATGATAATGATGTATCTTCATCAAGCTCCTCATCAAGTGAAGATGAAAAGCCAATTTATGTCTAATGGCCAAGGAAGAGAATGATGCAAGCAGTGTAAGTTCCTGCACTTCCTTAAATGCTGAAAATTATAGCCAACTTCTTGAGGCTTTCAAAGAAACACATGAAGAAGCTAATAGATTGGCTCTCTTGAACAACCGATTGAAAGGTTTGAATAATTGGCTTGAAAATAGAGTCAAAACACTAGAAGAAGAGTTGGAAAAGTCTAAAATTGATTTTGAAAATCTGTATTTGATTTACTAGAACTCCTTTTGCAAGTGTGACTCAATTGTTTGTGAAAATTGTGAATCTCTTGAAAAGAAGGTTCACTATCTTGTGAAAACTGTGGACAAGCTTTCAAAAGGAAAATCCAACTTTGAGACTGTCCTTGCATCTCAAAATTGTGTTTTTCGAAAATCTGGTTTAGGATTTAATCAACAAAGTAAGAAGAATGGGATTTCAAAGCCTTTTTCAATTGTGCCAGAAAAACAACTGATTGAAAAATCGAAACAGCCGGTTGTTACATGCTTCTATTGTATGAAAAGGGGCCATTCTGTTAGGTTCTTCAAAATCAAGAAATTTTGTGTTCCTAAAGGTGTTATGAAGTGGGTTCCTAAGAATTCTGAGGTTCCTAATGATCAAATTAATGCCAAAGGACCCAAAGTTCTAAGGGGACCAAATCTTGTTGCTTGATTTTATCTCTTGTAGGGCTGCTTGATGGAAAATATGGAGATGTGGTACCTGGACAGTGGTTGTTCCAAACACATGACAGGAGATAAATCAAAGTTTGTGAGCATCAATTTCAAGCAAAAAGGACATGTGACCTATGGAGACAACAACAAAGGAAAGATTCTTGGAAGAGACACCATTGGAGACAAGAACAACTTCTTAGTTAATGATGTCTTATATGTGGAAGGTCTCAAGCATTGTCTACTCAGCCTTAGCTAGTTGTGTGACAAAGGTTATCAAGTAACCTTCAAGCCCAAATTTTGTGAGATATACCTACCTAATTCACATGAAGTAGTGTTGATGGGTAAAAGGATTAACAATGTTCATCTTTTAGATATCTCTCATCCTACATCCATTGGCTCTCTTCTTTCCAAACATGAAGAATCATGGTTATGGCATAGAAGAATAACTCATATTCACTTGCATCATTTGAATAAATTGATATCTAAAGATCTTGTGATAGGGTTACCCAAACTCAAGTTTGAGAAAGACCATATATGTGAAGCATGCCAAAAAGGGAAGCAAATTAAGCATTCTTTCAAACTGAAAAATGTTGTTTCTAGCACAAAACCCCTTGAGCTGCTACACATGGATTTATTTGGTCCTTCAAGAACCATGAGTCTTAGTGGGAATTACTATGCTCTTGTTGTTGTTGATGATTTTTCTAGGTTTACATGGACATTGTTCTTGGAGTCAAAGAGTGAGGCATTCTCTGCATTCAAGAAGCTTGCCAAAAGATTGCAAAACACAAGTTGTAGCAAAATAGGTGCTATTAGAAGTGATCATGGAGGGGAGTTTCAAAATGAGAAATTCAGTTCCTTTTGTGAAAAGCTGGGAATCTTTCATAACTTGTCTGCACCAAGAACCCCTTAACAAAATGGAGTGGTGGAAAGGAAAAACAGATCTTTTGAAGAACTTGCAAGAACCATGCTAAGTGAATCTTCGTTACCCAAGTATTTTTGGGCTGATGCAATAAACACCTTTTTCTATGTGATGAATAGAGTGCTCATAAGGCCAATCTTGAAGAAGACTCCATATGAACTTTTCAATGGAAGGAAGCCAAATATTAGTCATCTAAAAGTGTTTGGATGCAAGTGCTTCATTCTAAATAATGGGAAAGAAAACTTGGGCAAGTTTGATAAGAAAGTTGATAATGGTACTTTCATTGGTTATTCTTCAACTAGCCATGCTTATAGAGTTTATAATAAAAGGGTCATGATTGTAGAAGAGTCTGTTCATGTTGTTTTTTATGATACTAACCATGCAGAATAGCAATCTTCGAAGAATTGTACAAAAGAAAACGAGCAGAACATCATTCTTAAGAATCTGGAACCCTGTCCAGAAAAACAACTGATTGATTCTGCAAAACAACTGGTTGAAATTCTGTAGGAGGATGAGTTACCCAAAGAATGGAGAATTCCAAGAGATCTTTTTGTGGATAACATCATGGGGCAAATTTAGAAGGGAGTTTCTACATGAAGCATTGTCTCAAACTAGTGCAGGCATATGGCTTTTGTCTCCCAAATTGAACCTAAGTCAATTGGAGAAGCTTTCAAGGATGAAAAGTGGATTGCTGCCATGCATGAGGAGCTGAATCAATTCACAAGAAATGATGTGTGGTTTATGGTACATAAGTCAGATCAGATGAACATCATTGGAACCAAGTGGGTGTTCAGAAACAAGCTGGATGAATCAAGAGTGATTACTAGAAACAAAGCAAGACTTGTTGCTAAAGGTTACAATCAAGAAGAGGGCATAGATTGATACAACCCAAATAGGTACGAAGATGACCAAGGAAGCAAAAGACAAAGCACAAGGTGAACAGTCATTTCAACAAACAATTCAAGATCCTACCAAGGATCACAGAGACCTCACTAGAGGAGCTGGGTATAAACCAACACACTAGCTATTCTTCCTTTTGGTCTTCTTATAAGATACAAATATGTTGTAAATAATATGGGCTCACTTTAGGGGTCCAAATAGCAAAGATAGGCTAGAATAAGGTGACTTTAGCATAATAGGGGGTGTAATTATCATTTTAGCTTGTTCTTAGCCCTTTAGGATGACATTTTGACCTAGTTTCTAGAAGGACAAGCCTAGGATGCGGGTTTGACTTAGTCGAACCCTAAGGCTGCCCATTTTTTCCCTTTTCCCATCCTACCCCTCTTGCTTGTTTTCCAAGGCTCCTTCACCTATAAATAGGAGGTCTACCCATTGTATTTTTCATGTTGAATTGGAATAAAAAAGCTACTCTACACAAATTGTGTGGGGTGTTTGTGAGGCTAGAGTCCTCTAACTTTAAGGTCTTTTCTTGAGTGAGTTGAGAGCTCTCAAGTGGCGGCCCTTTACACTTATCTTGGAGAATCTACCATCCAAGTGGCGTGTTCATCCTCCCATTCTATCACCCATAAGTTTCCTTTTCCTTCATCTTTGTTTTTCATCTTCCATTCCATCAATTCTCTTTGTTATATATTCTTGTTTAATTCCATCTCTTCCATTCGGTCAAATCATTTTGTTGTTTCCTTTATGTTTATTAATTTCCACCTTTGCATCATTGTCACCCATATTCTTGTGTTTTTCTTTTTGGCCTTGTGAAGTGAACCTTCACACTTACTTAACCACTTGGTTAAGTTTGTGTCCAGTGGGGATCTTCTTAGGGTTCTCACCATAATTGTGCTAAAATCTCAATCCTAAAGTAAAGTATCACCTTAAAAGAAAACATTTAAAATCAACTCACATCATAGATTATGATGAAACCTTTGCACCAGTTGCTAGATTAGAAGCTGTAAGATTGCTACTTGCTTTTGCCTGCATGAATGGATTCAAATTGTTTCAGATGGATGTTAAGAGTGCTTTTTCTAAATGGAGTTGTAAGGACCTGAAAAATTAAATTGGAATAAAAGGAATATATTTAAAATGAATTCTAAGTATGTTTTTATTTAAAATAAAAAGGAAGGAAAGTGTAGCTTAGAATACTATGAGATCGCCTGGTTAGCACATAATTGCCTGTCGCCTAGAGGACACATGATCGCCAATCGCCTATGGTGTATGTGATCGACGGGAGTGCACTTAGTATGTGGTCAAGATGCTGGATTAACCATAGTGGGTTCCAAAAACCACGTGTATCAAGGCGTGGGTTAAGCCTTAGATACGCTGGGCATGCGAAGCTCTATGCTTGAGCATAAGAAATCGTCCTTAGTGTTGCATGCATGGGCGCACGAGGAGTAGTGCTGATCTATTCTTGGAAATGTGAAGCTACCGACGTCACCAAGCCATCTGGAGGTGATACCTTGGACGTAACATAATGGGAGGATGAACCTTCAGCAAGGTGTGACGATGTGACATCGGTGAACAGAGTAAGGCGATGTGTTCTTGTCACACACAAGGGCGATAAGAGATTGCCAACAGGATGAGAGAAACATCGGTCATCAACCAGGATGGGAGACACATCGGTGGTCCTCCAGGGTGAGACATCGGTGGTCTGCCAGGGTGAGACATCGGGTGTCTGCCAGGGTGAGACATCGGTGGTCCTCCAGGGTGAGATATCAGTTATCTGCCAGGGTGAGACATCGGTGGTCCTCCAGGGTGAGACATCGGTTGTCTGCCAGGGTGAGACATCGATGGTCCTCCAGGGTGAGACATCGGTTGTCTGCCAGGATGAGGAATCAGTCGTCCGTCAGGAAGAGGAACCAGTCATCACCGGGATGAGAGGCACATCAGTCGTCGGTGGATAGTCATCGCGCGAGCAGTCATCGGTGGAAGGTTATCGTGCGATGTCGTGTTTCACACAGATAAGGTGGGACCCAGGCTCCCAGCATGAGACGTCTTGCATGCGCGACACGTAGACAAAAATGAGTGTTTCAGAATAGAAGCATCAGAGAGTTGGTATGCGCAGAGACCCACGTGGTCATATTGTTCAAGGAAGTGTGCACGCAAGCTTTCCTGCAGAGTGGGTAGTGGCAGCGGCAATTGTGGACAAGTTGGATTAGATTCAAAAACTCACTTCTGAGAGGAAAAGAACGTTGCTGTGGTTCAAGAGTGACAGAGTGAGTTTACCTTCATCCTTCTCTTTTCTCTCCTTCGCGCTGCGATTCAGGCATCCTCAAGCACCAGTACGACGAGCGACAACTGCCCTTGGACTCCTGGGAAGTTCTCTGCGAGTTTTCCGATCAGGACGCTAAAACAGAGTTCGGGTATCCTTAAGTTCGGTGGGTTAGAGCTCGTAGTGAGATTTTACGCAAGTCCAGGTAAGGGAAGCTAGCCTTAATTCCAACGAAAACCTTAAGTTAGATGATTTTGATGATGGGGCGACGTGGTCGCCGGTTTTAATGTTGTTTTCGAACTCCCCTGTTTTAGTGTCGCTTTGAACTTGTTGAGATTGAAATGAAAAATGTATATGCTATTCGAAAACCTGAACGGTGGTATGCTTGTTTTTGGTGAGTGGGGTTGTTTAAGAAAAGATTCAAAGTATTCTATGATAGAATTGTTCTTTATGTGTGGTATGATGTATGGAATGCGATGAATGTGGGATCAAGGCATAGAATTTTCAGGAAAGAAGATACCGTGTAAGATTGTGTAGAGTGTGCATTGACCGGTGATTCATTTATTATGAGATATCCTGACTCTCCTGATATAATGGAATCATATAGATGAAGTTATTCAGGCGTTGAGAGTCAAAGGAGGTTCATATGTATGGGTGAGTTGTTTGAAAGAGAACGAGCTTGACCCGTTGTATGGATTAACCCTGTCATGCTAGGATAGTGATGATATTGAGATTCATTTATACGCTTGTGAATGTGTGTGATTTCACAGTGACCCTGTGAATGTGTGTGATTTCACAGTGGTGCAGTATGACAGGTGCATATCTCTGAGTTTAGTCAATGCACGTGTCTTCCGGAAGTAGTGTCAAGTGTCTATGTGTGATGAGTCAGTGGAAGTCTGACGTGAGAAATGAGAAACATTGAAATTGATAGACACTTGATGGATTATGTGAATTGAACGACTCTTGAGGAAATTGTGAAATATGTGATTACTTGATGGTCATGTGAAGGGAATGAGAAAGTTGATGGTTTTTACGTGGGTGTCTTAAATTTGTTTATCTTGATTTTAAAGTTTCATATCTAAATTCTCTTTAAAATATCTAGCTTACCCTGTGTTTTGTTTTGTGGTTGTTTCCTTTAAAACTGTGATGATCGTGTATAATTTACACGGGAGCAGATGATGTTGCAAGAAGTAGAGCTCCTCAGTGAGTGGTCGCCGGAAGGAGATCGCCTGTTTTCTGTTTCTGTTAGGAGATCGCCTGTTTTCTATTTTGCTGTATTTTGTTTAAGTTTTGGAAACTGATTGGATATGTATTAAACTCCCTGTGAGGAGAAATTTCATTACATATATATATATATATATATGTTCACTTCGATATTATTGTTTTACCTTTATTTCACTATATAAATATGAAAAGGTTTTGGCGGGATGTTACAGGAGTTATCAATAAAGAAGTCTATGTTTCACAACCACCCGATTTTTAAAATCACCAACCTCCTAACCATTTATACAAGTTTAAAAAGGCCTTGTATGGAATCAAGCAAGCTCTAAGATAGTGGTATGAAAGGCTAAGCAATTTTCTACTGTCCCATGGCTATGAGAGAGGGAAGATTGACAAGACTGTCTTTATCAAGAAGTCAAATTCTGAAATTATCTTGGTTCAGATATATGTTGATGACATCATTTTTGGTGCAACAAATGATTGTCTATGTGAAGAATTCGTGGCAGCTATGCAGAGGGAGTTTGAAATGTCAATGATGGGAGAGCTTTCATTCTTTCTTAGACTGCAGGTCAGCCAATCTAAAGATGGAATCTTCCTAAGTCAAACAAAATATTGCAATGAGATTCTCAAGAAATTTCAAATGGAAAATTGCAAGGAAGCTAACACACCTATGCCAATAAGTTGTTACATGGATGTTGACTTGGCTAGAAAAGAAGTAGATCAAACCAAATACAGGGGTTTGATTGGATCTTTGCTCTATCTCACAGCTAGTAGGCCAGACATCATGTTTGCGGTTTGTCTATGTGCAAGAATTCAATCAAATCCAAAGGAATCTCACTTCAAAGCTGCAAAACGAATTTTGAAATATCTCAAGGGAATAACCAATGTTGGTTTATGGTATCCTTCTCATTCTCCTATACATTTAGTTGGATATTCTGATTTTGCAGGGTGCAAGCTGGATTGAAAAAGCACAAGTGGGACTTGTCATCTTCTTGGTTCAAGTCTTATTTCTTGGCATAGTAAGAAGCAAGCTTGTGTGGCTCTCTACGAGTACATAGTAGCTGGAAGCTGTTGTGCTCAAATTCTTTGGCTCAAACAATAACTAGAAGATTTTGGGTTAAAGGTTAGCAAGGTGCCTTTGCTTTGTGACAACACTAATGCTATAAATCTCACCAAAAATCAGATTCAACACTCAAGGACAAAGAACATTGAGGTCCATCATCACTTTATAAGGGATCATGTGAACAATGGAGATTGTGAAGTGAAATTCATTGAAACAGGGATGCAACTTGCAGATATTTTCACGAAGCCTTTGACAAAAGACAGGTTTTTCTTTTTAAGAAATGAATGGTATTCTTGATTCTCAAACTCTTTCTTGATTCTGTTTTTACTCTTTCTTTCACTCTATTTGTGAAGACAAATAGGGGGAGAAGGTGTGGTTTATGTGTTGTATAATCTACTGCAAAACTCTGAAGCTTGTATGGTTTAAAATCTGTTGATGTATGTTGTTATACATGCTGCTACATTTTTTTTTCTGGTTTTTAACTGGTTTTTCTGCTCAAAAGGTTATGTAGAAAACTGGTTAGTATGGATTGATAACCTTCTACTATGTATGCTCTGTATTTGCATAAAATTTGTTTTGCAGGTGCTGGATTAAATTCAAAACAGAACAACACAAGCAACCAGGGATTTGTCTTCATCAAATAGGGAGAGATTGTTGATCAAGGGCTTTGATGTCTCCAAATCCATGAAGTTTGGTTGATGGCTTAATTGCTGCTTGTGTGGGTGTGTTCTAGGTAGTTTGAATTTGTAATCCATTCTTTATTTGAATCCAAATCTGATTTAAATTAAAACCTTTTTGAAAAAGTGTTTTCTAAAGAAGAGGAAAAACAACTAGTTGTTTTATTGTTTCAATTGGTTGTTTGACACTTAGTGGTTTTTGAAAAGGTTTGAAGTTGTTTGAATTTGGTTGACATTGATGTCAAACCAATTCAATCGTTTGTTTCAAAAATTCAACCGATTGTTTTTTAAAATCCATAACAGAATTTTGTTAAGGTTGGTAAATCTATTTTAAATGTTTTAAAAATGAATTGGCTCCTGCTTTAAATGTTTTTAATAAACCTTTGGAGTATAAAAAGGTTGTTTTATGCTCCTCAGGAATATATTATAGATTGGAGAATCCAGATTGAAAAAAGTGATTTTAGTTTTCAAAGATTTACTTCAAGCTTTTGGATTTTCTTAAGAAGTGAAATAGGATTGATGTGTAATCTTTTGATTTGATATTGATCAGGTGTAATCATTCCTCTTTCTCTCTTGTATTTCTGGAATACTTATGGTGTGTGCACAATCAGAGGTTGTTTTGAATTCTGTGGTGTGGTTGCCAAGAGAAGTGTGTGTTCTTGAGGTGTTCAAGATCACTTCTTTAGTGTATGTGGTTTGTTTGTAATCTGTGATTGATTGCATAGTGGATACCCAGTGGTTTTTGGGAACTGGATGTAGCTCTTGGGATAAGAGTAAACCAGTATAAATCTGTTTGTGTGCTTATTTCTCTCCTTAAACTCTTTTATGTGTTTTAAGTTGCTTTTTATTCATTGCTGATAAAGACAACGGTTGAATCACAAAAACAACCTGTTGTTTTTCTGAAAATCAACTTAATTAGTTTTGCTTTTTGGTTTCCTTGATTTTTTTGTCGGAGATTCTTCATTAGATTTCATTACACCTTCAAAGTTTGCAAAAATCATTTATAAACAATTCACCCCCTCTTTTTTAAGGCCATATATTCTAACACACTAGTTAGTGCTTTAGAACCTATCATTCCTCAAAGGATTACCAGGAGCAGAGCCCAAGCCATGGGAGCTGAGCACCAACTAGTTTCCTTGTTTTTAATTTCAGTAGAATAGGGTTTAAATAGCATAATAGGAGGGGTGTACTTATCAAATTGGGCCATGACAAGTCCATTAGGGTTAGGATGTAGCCCTAGCTTCTAGAAGCTAGGACTAGGGGCAACATTGACCAAGGGTCAACCCCTAGGCCGTCCCCCATCTAATGACCAAGCTACCCCTCCCCTCCTTGCCCACCAAGGCACCCATCCCTATAAATAGGGTGCCTTGTCTCATATAATTTCATGTTGAATTTGATTAAAGAAGAGTTACTCTGCACAAATTGTGTGAGATATTTGTGTCTCTTAGACATTAGGTCTTATCTTGAGTGATTTGAGAGCTCCCAAGTTGCGACCCTCTGAACTTATCTTGGAGAAGCCATACTCCAAGTGGCATGTCCCCTTCTCAAATCCATACCATAAGCTTTCTTTTTCCACTCTTTTTCAATTCATTTCCATTTCTACCTTCATTATTGTCCTTATCTTGCTTTCTTATTCTCGGTTTTGGCTTTTGTTATATGTTTATGGTTCATCATTAGGTTCGGCCATGACCACCATTGATGCTTACCTTGTTACCAATTCTATTATGGATTGCATTCCATCTATCACTCTATATTGATTTTCATCTTTGCCTAAGCGAAGTGAACCTTCACACTTACTTAACCACTTGGTTAAGTTCGTGTCCAGTGGGAATCTTCCTTAGGTTTCACCACTAAATTGCTAAAATCCCAACTCTAAGTAAAGTGTCGCCTCTAAAAATGGAATCATCTAAAATAAACTCACATCATGTGGTTATCAGAGCTTTGGTTCTTTGAGCTTTTATTTGCTTTGAGTTGATTTTGGCACTTTACTTTCTTGCACCTTTAAATTATTGCTTTTACCTTCAAGCAATTTAAATTCTGCCTTTACATTATTGTCATTTACAATTCCGCTATTTAATTCATTAGCACTTTAAATTCCGCTTTTGAATTTTTTTTTATGTCCTTTTGTTCTTAACTCTTTTTGGCTTGAGTTATATGTTCTTGGTGTTCTAGGAGTCCTTATTTTTTGCTTATACTTATTTTGCTTTTAATTTTAAAGATATAAAAGTAACTAGAAATTTTGTTTAAGTGGAAGTAGATTTAGTTCCAAACATAGATTTCAAGCGTTCATTTAATTTGAATCCCAAACTTTTTTTTGAACAATTGGAAGTGAATGAAAATATGCATGACATGAACTATGGACATCTTAACTCCATAAACCAAAAACAAGGATAAAAAAAAAAAAAAATTGACGAAAACATCGCCTTTTTTGTTGTCCAAATTATCTTTCTACAAAGGGGATTCATTTTATTTGGCAAATTGATTTCATCATTGTGGAATTTTATCCTTTTGCTTTTACAAGATTCTAGAAGAATAGAACTTCATTGTTAAAAGTTAAGTGTCCTAGAGTATTTTTTTGTGCTTTTCTTGCTTGTCTTCCTTTAAAAGTTTCCTTGTTTTGAGCTTTTCTTGTTGTCTTTTCAAGTTCTTAGTTTTGTTGTGGTTCTTTTGAGATCAAGTGTTAAGGGCTTTGTCATTTTTCATTTGAGAGTTTACAACACCAAGATAGACCTCTGTTGAGAGAATTTCTTTTGGAGTGCTTTCTTTTCTTTTGCCCTATACACAACCGAGTGCTTCAAGTGAGGAGAGAAGCCTTAATTTTTTTCCACTAATTGTTTGTTTCCTTGTGTGTTTTCATGGCTCATTTGTCTTTAGGGGAATCCTCCAAGCCACAATCTCCTCAAAAGGCTTTTCTTTTGGGAGAGCTTGCGGAGGCAAAACAGATATTGGCCCAAAGGGAGGTGGAGATGCGACAATTAGAGGAGCGTTTACAAAGACTTGAAGAAACTCAGGAAAGACCATATAGAGGACGACTGTGGGAGCAAAGGAGAGCGTCTAGAAGCTACACCAACTATGGGAGTCAAAAGGATGATCAAGATTGGAGGGTGCATCAGTTTGAAGATAGGCGCCACCATCATCAACAATCCAAAAACCCTTTCCCTTTTATTAAATTGTCTAATTTTAATAGGGATTGTGTTCCCAATGGGTATCTAGGATGGGAGGCTAAGGTTGAACAAATTTTTAATGTACATGAGGTCCAAGAAGACCAAAAAATTCAAATTAGTCTCCTTAGAATTCTTATACTATGCCATTCAGTGGTGGCATAAGACTGTAATGGACATTGGATTTAACAAGAGACCAGTCGTGGTCTCTTGGGAGGATTTCAAATTATGCATGTGCGTTAGGTTTGTTCCTCCTCATTATAGGAAGGAACTCTTGTTAAAGCTCCAACGGCTTCAACAAGGACCAAAAAGTGTAGATGAGTATTTTAAAGAGCTTGAAACAACTTTAACTAAAATTGACATGCATGAAAGTGAGGAGTTTAAAATGGCTAGATTTGTAAGTGGATTGAGAAGGGAAATCCAATATGTGGTAGAACTTTATGAGTATTCATCTTTAGAAAAATTGGTTCACCTTGTCATTAAGGTTGAATATCAACTTTCAAAGAAAACTCATTTCAAAAACTCTCCTAATGATGGCTACTACCAATCATCTTGGAAAAACAAAAACAAGTCTTCTTCAAAAAAATTTCCCTCAAATTTTATGAAATATTTCACTTACAATCCTAGGAATTCTAAACCCTCCACTTCTACACTTACCAAAACCTCAAATCAAAAGTGTTTTAAATGTTTAGGTTTTGGGCATATTGCATATAATAGTCCTTCTAAGAGAAATATGATGGTTAAGAAGGGGGTTGTCATAAGTGATCATAGCTCACAAAGGTCTAGGTCCCCTACCTCTTCTAGATCCCCAAGTGAGGAATAAAGTGAAATTTCATGTGAAGGAGACTTATTAGTAGTGAGGCGCATGCTAGGCCAAGTTTTAAAGCCTTTTGATGAAAGTCAAAGGGAAAACATTTTCCACACTAGGTGCCTCATTAATGATAAGTTGTGTTCCTTAGTTGTGGATGGGGGGAGTTGTGCTAATGTGGCAAGTACAAGAGTGGTAGAAAAACTTGGGTTACCTACCATCTCTCATGCAAAGGGGGATAAACTTCAATGGTTAAGTGAAGAGGGGGAGATAATAGTAAACCAACAAGTCCTTATAGCCTTTTCTATTGGTAAATATAAGGATGAGGTCTTGTGTGATGTTGTACCTATGGAAGCTATACACATTCTTTTATGTAGGCCATGGCAATATGATAGGAAAACCCTACATTATGGCCTTATGAACAAAATCTCTTTCACCTTCCATGGGCATAAGATTACACTAAAATCTCTCTCACCAAAAGAAGTAAGTCCATGATGACCAAGTCAAAATGAAAGGAAAGAGAGAATACAAAAAAGAAAAAAAGAGTTCCAAGAGAAGCCTTCTCCTTTCACATAAAGAAGTTAAAAAGGTAATGTTTTCTCAAAGAGCTATCTTCATAGCTTATCCAACGAAAAACCTTGAAAGTGAGTCGGCAACAGATAGTTCTATGTGCTTGGATCCATTGGTAAAGGAGTTTAAAGATGTGTTCCAAGATCCCCTTAAAGGATTACCTCCTTTAAGGGGTATTGAGCACCAAATTGATTTCATACTCGGTGTTTCTTTACCAAATCGGCCAGTATATAGAACCAATCCAATAGAGGCCAAGGAAATTCAACAACAAGTTGAGGAGTTAATAGCTAAAGGGTGGGTGCAAGACAACATGAGTCCATGTGCTATGCCTGTAATTCTTGTCCCTAAAAAGGATGGGAGTTGGAGGATGTGTACGGATTGTTGCGCAATCAATAACATAACCATCAAGTATAGGCATCCCATTCCTAGATTGGACAACTTGTTGGATGAGTTGCATGGGTCTCAAATCTTCACCAAAATTGATCTTAAAAGTGGGTATAATCAAATCCGGATTAAATCGGGAGATGAATGGAAAACTGCCTTTAAAACCAAATTTGTGTTGTATGAGTGGTTAGTCATGCCCTTTGGCTTAACCAACGCTTCAGGCACCTTCATGCAACTTATGCATCATGTGTCAAGACCTTTCATCGGCAAGTTTGTAGTGGTCTATTTTGATGATATCCTTATCTATAGCTTGTCTTTAAAGGACCATAAGAAGCATGTTAAGAAAGTCTTAGAAACCCTTAAGAAGGAAAAGTTGTATGCTAATCCAGAAAAATGTGTGTTTGCATCTGACCACAGAGACTTCCTAAGGTTTGTTGTAAGTTCACAAGGGGTGCATGTGGATGAAGAAAATGTTGCAGCAATTAAACATTGGCCCACACTCATCAATGTTAGTGATGTACAGAGTTTTCATGGACTTGCAAGTTTCTATAGAAGGTTCGTGAAAGACTTTAGTACCATTGTCACACCTCTCAATGCCATAGTAAAGAAGGATGTGGTGTTTAAATGGGGCCTAGAACAAGAAAAAGATTTTGAAACTTTGAAGGAAATTTGACCAAGTTACCCATTTTGGCAAAATCCACCTTTACTAAGACATTTGAAATTGAATGTAATCCCTCCAACATAGGCATTGGGGCTTTCCTCCTTCAAGAACGTCACCCCATAACTTATTTCAGTGAGAAACTCAAGGGGAGTCATCTCAATTACTCAACCTATGATAAGGAACTTTATGCTCTTGTGAGAGCCTTGCAAAATTGGCAACACTATCTTTTCCCATAGGAATTTGTGATATATAGTGATCATGAATCCCTTAAATATTTGAAAGGCCAAAGCAAGCTCAACAAGAGACATGCCAAATGGGTGGAGTTCATTGAGCAATTTCCTTATGTGATCAAACATAAGCAAGGTAAAACAAATATGGTTGCAAATGCTCTTTCAAGAAGGCATACCTTGCTAAATGTTTTAGATACTACATATTTGGGCTTTGATCACATAAAGGAAATCTATAAAGATGACCTTGATTTCTCTCACATCTATCAAGAGTGCTCAAAGGGAGGACACAAGGACTTTTTTATACATGATGGTTTTCTCTTTAAAGGAAAAAGACTTTGTTTTCCCCAAGGGTCTTTAAGGCAGACTCTTGTTAGAGAGGCACATAAGGGTGGTCTTATGGGACATTTTGGGGTAGCTAAAATCTTAGACACTTTGCATGAACATTTCTTTTGGCCTCTCATGCGCAAATTCGTACATAGCTTCTGTGATAAATGCATAGCATGTAGGAAGGCTATGTCTAAGGTGCAACCCCATGGTTTATATACCCCTATCCCCATCCTGGATATGCCTTGGGTTGACATTTCCATGGATTTCATTCTAGGTCTACCCAAGACATCTAAGGGTATGGACTCTATGTTTGTGGTGGTGGACCGGTTTTCTAAAATGGTTCATTTTATTCAAGGAAGTTGTTAGATTGCATGGGCTTCTTAGAAGTATAGTGTCTGACAGAGATTCCAAGTTTTTGAGTCACTTCTGGAAGACATTGTGGGGGAAAACTTGGTACCAAACTCTTGTTTTCTACTACTTGTCATCCCCAAATCGATGGTCATACAGAAATGGTTAATAGGACTTTGGGTCAAATGTTGAGGTGCCTTATTTCTGGGAACCCAAGGGTGCGGAAAAACTTAATTCCTCATATTGAATTTGCCTATAATAGAGTGGTTAATTCTACTACTTCTCACACCCCTTTTGAGGTTATGTATGGGTTTAATCCCCTCACGCCCCTTGACCTACTTCCAATCCCTGTACTTGATGAGGTGTTGTGCAAGGATGGTTTTGAAAAGGCTTCTTTTATAAAGAACTTGCACCAACACATCAAGCAAAAAATTGAGAGGAAGGTAGGCAAGTATGCACAAAATGTCAATAAGGGGCACAAAGCGTTAGTCTTTAAACCTGGGGACTGGGTTTGGCTTCATTTGAGGAAGGATCATTTCCCTACTAAAAGGAAATCCAAACTCCTACCTTGTGGTGATGGTCCCTTCCAGATCATTACAAGGATCAATGATAATGCTTATGAGTTAGATTTACCTAACACATATTTAGGAAGGAATTTTTTTAATGTTAGTGATCTAACTCCCTTCTCTACAGGTGTTGCAAATTCATGGATGAATTCTCTCCCACCTGGAGAGCATGATACAGACCTGAGAGATGGAACAACCTTTGACCAAGCCCAACCTTCCAGAAGAAGGACGCGAAGCATGACACAAGATCAAGGGCTAGGTCAGGATCCACCACTAGTCAGTGCTTTAGAGCCCATCATTCCTCAAAGGATTACTAGGAACAGAGCCCAAGCCATGGGAGCTAAGCACCAACTAGTTTCCTTGTTTTAATTTTAGTAGAATAGGATTTAAATAGCATAATAGGAGGGTTTAGAATTTGTTAGATCCACTCTTAATCCATAGCACAATTGAATCAATCTAGTTTTGAAAATGAAAAGTGTTTTTCAAAGCCAAGTGAAAAACAACATGTTGATTTCTCAGTTTAATTGGTTGTTTTTCACCCAGCTTGTTTGGAGGGTTTTCAAAATTTTTTTGACTTGGTTGACTAACTGTCAAAACCAATTCAACCGGTTAAATCGACATTTCAACCGGTTGATTTTTGAATTTCTTAACAACTTTTCAAAAACCTGTTAAATCTATTTTCTGTTAATTTGAAACTATTTTGGCTCGTGTTTAACTACCTAAGCGGCTAGTTTGAAGAGCTATAGAACTGGATTACCCTCCTTATTTGAAAATACAGAAAGTGAGATTAAGAAACAGTTTTGTGAAGGATTTTATTCAAGCTTTGCTAGATTGCCTTGAGTTGTGCAATTGGTTTGGGAAGTGGATTAGGAGCTTTGTGATTTCCTATAAACCAGGTGTAATATGTTCCTTTTATTCTTGTAATTTTTTTCAATTTGAATTCTTGTAAAACAATAAATCTGCAAAGTCAGAGGGTTGTTCTGACTATGTGTGTGTGGAAAGTCAAAGAGGGTGTGTGTTCTTGTGTGATCAAGATCACCTCTTTGAGGTTTTGGTATGTTGTAATCTGTTGTTGATTACCTAATGGAATACCTAGTGGTTTTCGGGGGACAGGATGTAGCTCTGGTAAGGAGTGAACCAGTATAATTGATTATGCAATCTTCTCTCTCTCTCTCTCAATTACAAACTATTTGATGTGGTTTATGTCTCTAGTGCTATAAACAACCGGTTAAATCGTAATTTCAACCGATTGTTTTTCTGCAAACAGTTTTTAAAAGATTTGATTTCTTGGCTTCTTTGATTGCTTTTTCTGTAATTCTTCATAAATCTTCATTCTTAGCCAATATTTGCGAAAATATTTTGTTAAACAATCCCCCCCCCCTCTTGTTTAGGCCATTAATTCTAACAATATTGATCATTAAGGCCATGTAAAAACTGCATTGCCTGATCCTCTCTTTTTCTTTAGGCAGTAATAGAAGGCACATTGCAAGAACATACAGGATCAGGCCTAAAATTATCTAATTCATCCCAAATAACCCTAAGTTTAGTAAAATAATCAATAATAGAAAGATCACCTTGATTGAGAAAGGAAGCGTTCATTTGAAGACCAAAGATACGAGATAAATCAATCCCCTTGTGAGAAACAGGCCTTGAGATCATTCCAGATGTCTAATGCTTTATCCATCCATATGATGCTCTGGCGTATATGAATAGAGACTGAATGCACAAGCCAGGATGCCACCATGTTGTTGTAACATGTCCAGGATGAAAAGGAAGGATCAATCTCTAAAGGTCGAGGAGTAGTACCATTGACGAACTCAACCTTGTTCTTTGCCCTTAATGCAGTGATGACCGAACGACTCCAAGAATGATAATTGGTTGAATCAAGAATAGGAGACACAAGAGGAGTTGTTATGTTTTTACTAGGATGTAGATACAAGAAACCTGGGTAAGATTTTCACCTTGAACAGGGTTCTTGCTTTGACTAGGATTAGAGGTTTCACTCTGATTAGGGTTTTCAGTAGCCATTTGAGAACGAAATCACAAATTGCAAAAAAAAAATTTAGCTGTTAAAGAGAAAACCAGGAAAGCGTAAAGAGAAAAAAAATGTGCAAAATGTAAAGAACGAAAGAAAATAAATCTTGATAGAATAAGGGGGTAGATTCAGAGCGTGCGCACCAAAGCTCTTCACGATGAAGAGCTCTGATACCATATCAAAGAAAAATCAAACAAGGCTTTGTGTAGCTATGACATTTACAGAGGCAATGAGAAAACACTTGAATCTTTGGTGGGGAACAAAACGAGAGAGAAGAGAGCACTCATGGAAGATAAGAAACTAAAAATGTATTATTGAAAGTGTATTTTACAGAAAGCTCTAAAAGGGATATAAATACATGGGGTGCAAAGAGAAAGCACAACAACAAAAATGTAACAAAAAAATTGAAACTAAAGCTGGAAAGAAAAATAAGCTCAATAGAGGCCCAAAAACCAAGTTAAAAACAAAAAATTTTGTCAGTACCTTCTCTTTTTTAACTTATGGATTCTAAAGCAAAATAATCTTTAATATTTCTTCCAACAGACCTAAGGTCGGAACAATATTCATAGTCTAGTTTGTATAGTGACGAAAATTCTATTACAACTCTAAAACGTTTTACCCAATATCCTACAAATTATAATTCTTAAATGAATGTTCATAACCTTTAGGGCGAAGAACAAAGATAACTAACTCCCTCAATTATATTTAAATCACTGATTTTCAGCAAGAATTAACATCAATTAAAAAAAAAGACACTTATAATAATTGACTATTTAAATTAGAAGTTACCTTTGTGATCCTACATGCATTTTGTGATATGCATTTGTTGATTCAAAGAAAAGTACAAGATTGTGATATGCATTTGTTGATTCAAAGAAAAGTACAAGATCAAGTAATGCAGTTTTTCACATGTTTAAATGATCAATATGAAAAATTAAAGAATATGAGTGATGGATCTCTTACTTTAATTAGTAAAGCTTTCTCTTATTTTGTACAACAAGAAAGACATATTACTAACTCAAATATGTTTGGAAATATAAGTTTAATTAATATTGTTAATTCACATTTAGGATACACTAATAGTATTACTTGTAGTTATCATAATAATAGACAAATTATTTTCTCGATATCCTTATAATTTGTCTTTTAGTATAAGAGATACAAACTTTCTTGGAAGTACAAGTAGTAAAATAACAAATTTTGTACATATTGTGGTGTTAATGGACAAATAATAGAAAAATATTATAAGAAATATTTCTACTTTTCTAACCATAGACTTTATAAATCTTATGAAACTCTTATTAATAATACAATGATAAGATATGATGTTAAAAAATAACAAGATCAAGATCATTAAGAATCAAGATGCAATGAGATGATCACTTAACAAAATCAATTTTTATTGTACTTACTTCAATAACAAGTTAGTTAAAGATTATCGAATTTCAATGTTAATGTACATATACATCGATCAAGTATTCATTGAGTAGCTCAAGTGATAATTCTCATTACTCAAGTTATGGTTTGAAGTTTGAACTAAACATATCAAAATAATTCTCTTTTCTCTAAGACTCCTTGTTTAAGTAATGAATAATAAGTCATGTCGCTCAAATATTGATTTGGGCATTAAATGAAAAGAGAATTCAGATCCTTTCTATGGATAGCATATAACTCAAATGTTAGTCTTATCACATCAGCGGTGTTCAAGTTTCATATTCTCACCTTAATAAGAAACAACTTAAATCAATTCTTTTTTTTTTTTTCTATATGTATCGCTCAAACATTTGATGATGCTTAAATAATATATCATATCACCTCCAATAAAAATTATATCACTCAAGTGATGTATTTACATATCAAACATCACTCCCTTGTTGGTTCTAAAATCCATTGTTTAAATTAAATAATTCCATGATTAGTTGTTTGAATTTAAATACTTGTCATTTCTTTTATTGTATTTACAATGTAAATTGATTTAATATTATTAATATGAACTTGACATTGAATACTATGACTGAATGATTCTACAACATGTGGGAATGGTTTTAGTAACAACCACAAAGATATTATTAAATTAATATTTACCTTTTTTTTTAATAAATTTTTTTTATGTGGAGACAGATAATTATTATTATTTGAAGTGTCAATCTAGCTGAAATGTCAAGTTTCATAATGATGTACAATATGAAAATTTTTATTAAAAAATTAATATGATATGTGATATAAATAATAATAATTTGATGAAATTTTAGATTAAATAGATAAATAAAATATTCATTAATATTATGGATTCTATTATATATAAATAAATGTACGTATAGATAGTGAGAGTTGATATATCCGACATGAAATTAGAAACTAGGGTTATAATATTTAAAATGAAATATATAAGAAATTATCCTATTGTAAGATATTATGATAACTATATATATACTATAAATAATAAGTTATTAGGTTAACAAAATATTTATAACAAGTAATAATATCAATTGAATTTTAATATAATATTAATAAATCACTTGATATATATATATATATATATATATATATATATATATATATAGTAATTTTATATGTTAATTCACTGTAAAAGTAATAAAAAGGTAACACTCATTTCATTTAGTGGATTTAATGGTACAATTATACATAAGGAATTCTATCTAATATTTTTCTTGAACCCATATATTAGGACTCTCTGCATTTTAAAAGTTATAAATATTTTTAATTCTTATAAAATATCTTTCTTTTCGTTAAGAGTTATAAAATCTTCCACGCATTTTGGGCATGACCTTATTTTAACACATACAAAATTTATTTTTATCCATACAAAATATCTTCCTCTATTGCAAAATATCATCTCCAAATTTTCTTAATATAGAATTATTTGTGGGAAGAACTCATTCCATCTCATCACAGAAGTGGATGTGAAGAACGACACAATTGCTGAAACTATTTTATCAGCTCTCCTTTGCTAAAGATTACTGGTTTTCTTAGCAATAAAATTGTACTCATCACTAACCCCCCAAAGGCAAAGACTATATCCTCACAAAACTCTTCTAAGACAGCAACTGTACACAAATTCATCAAATTAAGGGCTCTATCATCATTTGGCTTCACAAATTCATGTACCTCAGAAAATCTGTGGAAGTGGCATCCATCTATTCGAACTACAATCCATGTAGATAGCATCAATTTACTCTCAAACTCAAAGGATCTCACATACTCTGGAGTGACTTTGTTAATCTCTTCAATAAAACCACCGTTCCTTCAAAAGAACAATATGCTCATTCCAAAATCTCTTACCAACTATTTTCTTGGAATGCACAATGATTATCTCAGTATATTTCACAATATTATCTACTACTGTCTTCAGAGCACAAGACCCTTGTCGAAATATTGGCTCCAGTTTATTGTAATTGACATTGAACTCATCAAATAACAGATTGTTTAGGTCACTTTTGTCAAAATCCTCGATGAAATCCCATGCTTCCTTCTCATTCATTCCAAGTTCAACAAGGCGCCAAAGGCATTGCTCATGTTGATTACTCAAATGACAAATATTCTGCTCTCACAAAAGATATGCTTGAAGGGCTTCAGTGGACGCACAAGGTATGACTCCCCGTGGAAGGAAGGAGGACTTTGCAGTTCCTTGTGCGGAAAGAACTCACCCCATTTTCTTAGAAAGACAGAGAAGAAAAAAGAAGTAATTATGGATAACACTTTGCTAGCACGCCTTTCGTAAAACTTGGAGGTCTTCTTCAATACAAAAGTATACTCATCACAGAATTCATATGCAAGGACTACATCTGCATACTCTTCAAGAGTTTCAACAGCACAAGAGTTCATCAACTTCAAAGCCTTTAGATCATAAGGTTTATGAAGGCTACAGGCATTTATCCAAACAACGATGATATTGGGAAACATCACCTCTTCTTCAACTTCAAAACACTTGACATATCCATTTGCTGTTTGTCATACTGCATGCAAAAGTTTACACATACATGCTCTTTCTTCTCACTTAAAACAATAACTGCCACATGCTTGCTGCTTTTGCCCTTGTGCAAAGAAGTGACAACCAACCGCCTACTCACTATTATTCAATCTTCCCCCACCAATCACTTCAAATAGGACTTGCAAACACACCAACAGTTGCCAGGGGTGGCAGTAAAAGCTGTAATTTAAAAAAAGTATTGCCTGTGAGTAGCAATGGATTCTACTTTTATAAAAGGTTTATTACTATTAAGGCACCCAAGTTAAAAAAAAAAAAAATAAAATAATAATAATAATAATAATAATAATAATAAAAACAATAATAATAGTAATAATAATAATAGCAATAGTATACAAAATAAAAATAAGTAGTATACAAAATAAAAATAAGTGTATAACAATTTTTTCAGATCGCCAACTCTATATTGGGGACCTAAGGGTTTGTTAGTTATAATAGTTTAAAACTGTTTTACCAATATATTATGTAAGATTGGGTACTATTAATACCCATTATTCTGTTCAGTTCTTTTTAATATTTTGAAATACTGAATAATAACAGTTCTCTCAATTCTCTCTTTCTCTTCTTTAATCTTTCCTCTCTTCTGCAACCTTTTATGGTATCCAGAGCCAACAATGGCTTCATCATCAAACACTGAAAAATCTTCTCCCAAACCCGAGGCTCTTCTTCCTCACATTTTTCATACCCCCAAACCCTTGAAGCTTGATCCAGACAATTTTCTGGTCTGGAGACAGCAAGTCACTGCCACTCTTCGCAGTCTTGATCTTCTTTACTTCTTGGATGGCTCCTGCATCCCACCGCGATTCTTCTCTGCTGTTGATGACTCGTCTCCTTCTGTTAATCCAAATTATATTCTCTATGACCGCTAGGATCAATCCATCTTGGCCTGGTTATTGGCTTCCATGACCTCCGGTCTCCTCACTCAAATGGTTGGCATGGATTCTTCGCATCAAGTCTGGCACAAACTCCAGACTCATTATGCGTCTCAAACCAGAGCCCAAATAAAGAAACATAAACGGCAGCTGCGCACACCCAAGAAGGACCGGTCTGTATCAACCTATCTTCTTGACATCAAGAAAACTATGGACCACTTGGCTGATGTGGGTTGTCCCATTTCTACAGAGGATCACATTGAAGCCATTCTTGATGGGTTGTCCGATGAATATGATTCATTCATCACCTCTGTAACATCCCGTCTTGATCCCTACATGGTAGAAGACATTGAAGCCCTGCTTCTTGCTCAAGAAAGTCGCATCGAAAAAGCCAAAAACTCAGTTGATCAAATTCTGCAGGCCCACGTGTCCTCTGTGCCATCTTCCTTCTCGCATCCCAACCCCAGTCCTACCAATCATTACACTTCCTTCCGCCCCTCTGGTCCTGGTAAACAACGGTTTTATTCAAAACCACGCTATCCAACATCCAAGAACTACACCAAGATGTCATCTAATCCATCTATCTCTCGGGTGCAATGTCAAATTTGCAGAAAATATGGGCACACTGCCCTTCATTGCTGGCATAGGTTTGATTCCTCTACTCCCTCTCAAGTTACTGCTAACACCGCTCATTTTTCTTCGTCTCTTAATGATGATGAACCATCGATCCTTGGAACCCCAACTACTCTCCATGATCCTCTTTGGTACCCTGACAGTGGTGCTTCACATTATCTCACTACTCACAGCACAAATCTTTCCAACAAATCCTCATACACAAGTTCGGAAAAGGTTGCTATAGGTAATGGCTCAAGGCTTCCTATTACATCTATTGGTTCTGCCATGTATACTGATCTTAATACTCATAATACCTTCTCTTTACAGCATTTGCTTCATGTTCCTACTATATCTAAAAATTTGTTGAGTGTTTCTAGGTTTGCACGTGATAATCAAGTCTTTTTTGAGTTCCATGCTGACACTTGCCTTGTTAAACGTCAAGGAACAAATGAGATTCTGCTTCAAGGCCAGCTTAAAGATGGTCTTTATATCTTTCCAAATCTTGTTCATACTGTACCTTGTTCTGCATACACCACTGCTATAACTACTGGCTCTTCTACATATCATTTGTGGCACTCGCGGTTTGGTCATGCCCAACCAAGAGTTATTCACCAAATTTTGAAACATTGTAACATACCTTACACTACTAAACATGAATTCTGTGAGTCGTGTGTAGTTGGCAAGTCCCATCAATTACCTTTTACTGCTTCTCAAACTATATACTCTAAACCTTTACAACTTGTTTTTATTGATATCTGGGGTCCGTTTGCTACCCCTGCAACTAATGGTGCATGTTACTATATTTTTTTTGTGGATGCTTACACTAGATATGTTTGGTTCTACTTAATTCACACTAAATCACAAGCTCTTACTATTTTCAAATCTTTCAAATTATATGTTGAAAAATAGACTGGATTTCAACTGTTAAGCATTCAAACTGACAATGCCAAAGAATTTCTCTGTTTTAAATCTTTTCTTTCTTCTAATGGCATAACACATCGCTTAATCTGCGCTCATACGCATGAACAGAATGGCTCTGTTGAACGCAAGCATAGGCATATAGTTGATATAGGCTTAACATTACTAGCACGTTCTGCTTTACCCATGCATTTTTGGGGCTATGCTTTTACTACTGTCGTTTCTATCATCAATGTTTTACCCACATCTGTTTTAAACAATCACAGCACTTATTATCTTTTGTTTAACAGACACCCCGATTATTCCTTTTACAAAATTTTTGGTTGTGCTTGTTATCCTCTTCTTCGACCATATAATAAACATAAAATGAGTTTTCGTTCATCTTTATGTGTTTTTCTTGGTTATGCTCCTAATCATAAAGGATATATTTGTCTCGCCCCTACTGGTCGTATGTCTATTACTTGCCATGTCACTTTTGATGAAACAGTTTTTCCATATGCTCTGTCGACTAACTCTTTTACTTCTGTTTCCTCACCTCCTACTAGCCCTTCCTCCACTGCACCTACTCTGACTATTTTTCAGGAATTAAATACATCTGTATCTCCACCTGCACCTCCTAAGCATATGTCTACAAATTCTGCCTCTCCACAAACCACTGCTGAATCTTCTCCACCTGTCTCGCTTGCTCATTCCACCATTCCACCCAACCCTATTCCTCCAAATACTCATCCTATGATTACACGCGCAAAGGCAGCATTAATTCAACCACGTGTTTTTACTGCTACACCAGTTTTGACTATACCTAAATCCACCAAAGAAGCTTTACATCTTCCCCAATGGTTATCAGCCATGCAGGAAGAACTTGCTGCTCTAACTTCCAACAACACATGGGTTCTCACTACTCTTCCTCCTGGCGTTCAACCCATTGGTTGCAAATGGATTTTCAAGATCAAATACAATGCCGATGGCTCCTTTCAGAGGAATAAAGCCCGCCTTGTTGCCAAAGGTTTTCATCAGCAACACGGTTTTGACTATTTCGAAACTTTCAGTCCTGTGATAAAACCTGTCACCATACATATCATTCTCACTATTGCTCTTCAACTAAATTGGTCTGTCAATCAAATTGATATAAACAATACGTTTTTGTAGGGTGACCTGGAGGAGTCTGTTTATATGGTACAACCTCCTGGATTTGAAACTGGTGACTCTAACACCGTTTGCAAACTCAACAAAGCTCTCTATGGTTTGAAACAGGCACCCAGATCATGGTTTCACAAGCTAAGTGCCACTTTAATTTCCCTTGGTTTTCATCCCACTAAAAGTGACACTTCTCTATTTATCCAGTTTCACAATAATATCACTCTATTTGTTCTAATTTACATCGATGATATTCTTATTACAGGGAACTCTAACATTGCCATTCAACGTTTAATTCACTCCCTTAGTCAACATTTTTCCTTAAAGAATCTCGGCAATCTTCACTATTTTCTGGGTGTTGAAGCTACTTGGACTTTGGATGGTGGTTTACATCTCTCTCAAACCAAGTATATTTTGGATCTCCTTCAAAAAACCAACATGCTATCTTCCAAGCCTCAACCTACACCAATGCTCTCCACCTCTCGCCTCACAAAAGATGCTACAACTGCTATAGATGATCCTTCCTTATATCGATCCGTGGTTGGCTCGCTTCAATACATTCTTATCACCCGACCTAAACTTGCCTATAGCGTCAATAGAGCATGTCAATTCATGCATAATCCACAATATCACCACTAGAATGCTGCTAAGCGAATCCTCCGCTACCTAGCTGGCACTACCACCCATGGTCTTCACCTACGTCGACCCTCTCAACTCACGTTAAACGTCTTTGCTAATGCCGATTGGGGTTTTGATCTTGATGACAGGAAATCAACCTCAGGCCTTGTTATATATCTCGAATCCAATCCCATTGCTTGGCTTTCAAAGAAACAAAAAGTTGTTTTTCGTAGCTCTACTGAAGCTGAATATCGCAGCATTGCTGCCGCCCTTGCTGAAATCAAGTGGATTCAAAATCTCCTCACTGAGCCTCGTCTTCCTCCAACTATTCCCACAATTAGATCTGATAATCTCGGCGCTGTACTTCTCGCATTCAGTCCAATAATGCACTCAAAGACCAAACATTTTATTAAAGGATACGGATACCAGAGTTATAGAAGGATTCTAATATTAATTGGGTGTCTTTTCTAATTATCAATTCTTTCTCTTTATAGAGGAGAATAATTGGGTGTCTTTTCTAATTATCAGTTATTTCTCTTTATAGAGATGAATAACCTTTATTTTGTCTTTGTGTATTATGATTCTAGTATTTAATTATTGATTCTTTCCCTCTTTAGTTAAACCTATAATGAGTGTACTACTTGTATATATTCAGACCATTTGCTTTGATTTGAATAATAAGAAAAAAGAGATATTCATTCTCATATCCTTTGCCTTCAGTTTACTCTTTTGTTCATCTCTGTTCTCTTTTGTTCATCTCTGTTCTATTTTGTAATATGGTATCAGAGCTCTGATCAGAGCTCTGGTTGCTACATTTATCTATGGGTGAAGTTGTTGATCCCTCACAAGATCTTTGTTCACCTTACCATGTTAGTTCCTCAGATAATTCATCCTTGAATAGAGTTTACTCTCTCATTACACAACAAGAGAGACAAGTTTTTGATGATCAATCCAAGGCAATGATTGCTACTAGCAAAGGAGGTTATAAAAACAATGCTATGACCTATGGCATGGGTGGTGGATATGGAAGAAGATATACTTCCAAAATTTGCAGTTATTGTGGAAAGACAGGGCATACTGTTGATACATGCTATAAAAAGCATGGCTTTCCACCCCATTTCAAGCTTCAAAATCGGAATCATGATCAGAGTCATGTAGTTTTTCAGAATACAAAGTTTAGTAATAATGAGCAGAATCATCAAGGTTCAAAGTCAGAAGTGGAGTCTCAACAAAGTGGTTTTACTCCTAAGCAGTTTCAAACATTGTTAGCTCTTTTACAACAGGTCAAATCCATTGACAATGCTTCTAATCAAGTCTCTGTTATTCCCTCCAATTCCTCCAATCAAACAAGTAATAATTTTATTTCTTCCTTCAGTTCTTGGATTATTGATAGTGGTGCTACTGATCACATTTGTTCATCATTAACTTATTTCACTTCATATCGTCAAATTAATCCTATTTATGTCAAATTACCAAATGGAAATCAAGTCGTTGCCAATTATTTTGGAAGTATTTTTCTCAATCAAAATCATGTCATAAACAATGTTTTGTACATTCCTTGCTTCAATTTTAATCTTCTTTCAGTAACAAAATTGATTGATAAACTATCTTTTGTTATTACCTTTGACTCTAATGGTTGTCACATTCAGGACAAAATATCTAATGAAATGATTGGATCTGCTAAGATGCAAGATAGACTTTATATACTCAGGATCCCTTCTTACCAAAAACTTCAAATCACACCCATCAAATCTACACACACCATCAATATTGTTAAAGTTAGTGCTAGTGATCTAGAAACCCCTTGGCATTTTCGATTAGGTCATATTTCAAATACATGTATTGATGTTATCAAGAATAAATTTCCTTTTGTTAAATATAACAAATCTTTTGTTTGTGATGTTTGTCATTTTGCAAAGTAAAAAAGACTTTCATTTCCTATTAGTACATCTAAATCAAAAAAATGTTTTGATTTGATTCATGTAGATATTTGGGGACCATACTCAATACCATCAATTCATGGTCATAAATATTTCTTGACCATAGTTGATGACTATTCGAGGTACACATGGATTTTTCTTTTGAAACAAAAATCTGAAGCTGTTAAGGTTTTGGAAAATTTTGTTATCTTTGTTCAAACACAATTTGAGACAACAATAAAAATAATAAGAAGTGATAATGGAACTGAATTTTTCATGACTAGTTTTTTTGTCAGTAAAGGAATAATACATCAAACATCATGTGTCAATACTCCACAACAAAATAGCATAGTTGAAAGGAAACATGATCATTTATTAGATGTAGCAAGAGCTCCTATGATACAATCTCATTTACCCAAAATTTATTGGTCATATTCTGTGATACATGCTGCGCATATTATAAACATGCTTCCCACACCTGTTTTAAACTATTCTTCTCCTCATGAAATGCTTTTCAAAACTGATGCATATTTTAATGGATTAAAGGTGTTTGGTTCTTTATGTTATGCTAGCACTTTGTCAACAAATAGAAGAAAATTTGATCCAAGAGCATCAAAATGTGTTTTTATTGGTTTTCCAAGGGAGACAAAAGGATATATTTTGTTAAATATTCAATCAAGAGAAATTTTTGTGTCTAAGGATGTTGTCTTTTATGAACATGTTTTTCCATACCAAAGGGTTCAAGATACTAGCAATGAAACTAACAGTCCTGACATTAATGATCAAATTTTATTTGCTGAAGATCAACCTATCTTAAGTCAGCCATCACAAGCCATTCTTGTACCTTGCGATAATACACCTTATGATAATGTTGAAAATAGTAGTGATAATAATTGTGAGTCACACATTGAGATTTCAGAAGAAGATTGTTCCCATATAGACCAAAACCTCAATGAAAATCATGACATAGAACAAAGTTCTGAATCAGATCCATCTGTCCGAATGAGCACAATAATAAAAAGACCACCTGAGTATTTAAAGGATTATCATTGTAATCTTAATGTTTCCAATACATCTTCAAGAGTTAAATATCCTTTGAATTCAGTTTTGTCTTATAGCAATTTATCACCTTCTTACAAATCTTTTGTTATGTCCCTTTCTTCACATGTTGAGCCAAATACTTATTCTGAAGCTGTGAAACATGACTGTTGGAGAAAAGCTATACAATGTGAGATATCTGCTTTAGAGTCAAATCAAACTTGGGAGACTGCTCTTCTGCCTAAGAACAAAGCTGTCATAGGTTGCAAATGGGTATTCAAAATAAAATATAAGGCTGATGGGACAATTGAAAGGTATAAAGCAAGTTTAGTAGCAAAGGGATATACACAAACAGAAGGCATTGACTACCTTGATACTTTCTCTCCAGTAGCAAAGATGACCACCATAAGGTTGCTTCTTTCTTTAGCTTCTATTTATAATTGGGAATTGAAACAATTAGACATAAACAATGCCTTCTTACATGGCGATTTGAAAGAAGATGTATACATGGTTGCTCCTCCTGGATTGACTTCTATTCCACCAGGAAAAGTTTGTAAACTAAAAAAGGCTTTATATGGCCTTAAGCAAGCCAGCAGAGAATGGTTTGCCAAACTATCATCATTTTTGCTTTCTATGGGATATACTCAATCTATGAATGATCATTCCTTGTTCATTAATTCTTCTGAAGGATCTTTTACAGCATTATTGGTATATGTGGATGATATAATATTGGCAGGAAATGATAACGAAGAGATTGCTCGAATCAAACAAGCCTTGAATCAGACATTCAAGATTAAAGATCTTGGAAATTTAAGATATTTTCTTGGTCTAGAAGTAGCAAGAAGTAAGACAGGAATAATGGTAAATCAAAGGAAATATGCATTGGAATTATTAACAGATGTAGGTCTTTTAGCCTGCAAACCTGCACCCACTCCTATTGATAATCATGAGAAATTATCTTCTACTGGAAGTGTTCCTTTCACAGATATTCAAGCTTACAGAAGATTGATTGGAAGGCTTATGTATCTCACTAATACCCGACCTGACATAACATTTTCTGTGCAACAACTTTCTCAGTTTCTTGCTAAGCCTACAATTGCTCACTATAATGCAGCGATTAGAATTCTCAGATATATCAAAGGTGCTCCAAGTCTTGGTCTATTTTTCTCTTCCACTACTTTTGTTCATCTCAAAGCCTTTTGTGATAGTGATTGGGTCACCTGTAGTGATTCAAGACAATCAGTGACTGGTTTTAGTGTGTATCTTGGGAATTCTCTCATATCTTGGAAATCAAAGAAGCATGGAACAATATCAAAAAGTTCTTATGAAGCTAAATACAGGGCAATGGCCACTGTTACATGTGAAATTCAATGGCTAACTTATCTTCTTCAAGATTTCAAAGTTCCTTTTGAGCAACCATCTCTTTTATATTGTGACAATGACTCAGCAAGATACATTGCAGCAAATCCAGTGTTTCACAAGCGTACAAAACATATAGAAATAGATTGTCACGTGGTCCGGGAAAAATTAAAGAAGGGTCTCATCCATTTGCTTCCCATTTCCACCACAGAGCAATTGGCTGATATTTATACCAAAGTTTTAAGTCCTCAATCTTTTAAGAATATTTGTTCCAAGTTGGGTCTCATCAATATTTGCTCTCCAGCTTGCGACGAGGGCCATTTTCTTTTTCAGTTCAAACCAAACCCCTGACGAGTTGCGATTCAGGGGTTCCCATACTCAGAATCTCATTTGAACGAGAGGTCAACATGCCTGAATCGCCATGCACTTGTTCGTTCCCAAACTTGGAATGTTTCCAAGGGAAAAATACCTTTGCTTTGGTTGTGCAGGACTTTCTCCTGTATAACTATGCATCTGCGTACTTCCAATCTTGGAATCTTTACAAAGGAAGACTATCTCTCTTTAACTCGGGCCACCGTGGTGGCGAGTCGTGGTTCAGGGGTTCTCATACTCAGAATCTCGCCCAAATTGCCGTGTACCTGTTCATGTACCTGTTTGTTCCCAAACTTGGAATGTTTCCAAGGGGAAATTACATTTTTGTGGCTCAAGCCACAATGGTGGCGAGCTGCGATTCAGGCGTTCTCATAATCAGAATCTGGCCTGAATCGCCATGTACCTGTTTCTGCATGTCAATCAAAGTATAGTGACAAATCATATTTCATAAACAACTTCTCATTGGGTGACCTTATTAAAAAACCTGAAATAGAACTTGAGGCTTCCTGCGTTCCCTACTCGAGGAATGGTTCCATTGTCTTGACTTTCCAGCTGATAGGCTTCGTCGCTCAACACTTCTATGAACCTGTATGGTATAAAATTTTGGTGTTGTACTGCCTTTTACTGTCGAGCTATGGTAGGAAATCATCCTTTGTCATTCTCGACACATTAGTTATGACAAAATTCTCTAAGTGTTTGATCTTTGTTGCATATACGTTATGAACAATAATGTTTACTAGAACAATGATGGTCGACCGTGAACTAGTACACCAGGTAAGTTCCCAGGAAAGAGAGGTGGGTCAACAACGGACACGCTTAAATACCAAGTCTTTCCCTCGCCAGAACTTTCCTAGACATGTACTTTTACACTACTACACCCCATATCCAGTAACAAGAATAGTTTCTCTCGTGTGAAAAATCATGACCATAATGATGATAATCATATCACAATAGACTTAAATGATAATCATTTATGTTATCTTCAGAATAACATAATAACAAATTTACATATATTTGTTACTATGATAACAGATTTAAACAATAACAATTATATCTTTCATCTTCGGAATAATATCACAACAAATAAAATATTTCTTTATCTTTTATCTCTAGAATAATATGACAACAGATAAAATATCTCTTTATCTTTTATCTTCAAAATAATATCACAACAGATAAAATATCTCTTTATCTTTTATCTCTAGAATAATATGACAACAGATAAAATATCTCTTTATCTTTTATCTTCAAAATAATATCACAACAGATAAAATATCTTTTTATCTTTTGTCTCCAGAATAATATCACAACAGATAAAATATTCATTTATATTTTATCTTCAGAATAATACAACAGATAAAATACAATATCACAACAGATAATATATCTCTTTATATTTTATCTTTAGAATAACACAACAGATAAAATATAATATCACAACACATAATATATCTCTTTATATTTTATCTTTAAAATAACACAACAGATAAAATATAATATCACAATAGATAAAATATATCTTTATATTTTATCTTTAGAATAATACAACAAATAAAATATAATATCACAACAGATAATATATCTCTTTATATTTTATCTTTAGAATAACACAACATATAAAATATATCTTTATATTTTATCTTCAGAATAATACAACAGATAAAATATAATACCATAACAGATAATATATATCTTTATATTTTATCTTCAGAATAATATGATAATAACAATTATATATTTTATCTTAATCACCTTTTCTAGACTGATCAACATCTAGGCCAAACTCGTGACCCACCTAATAGTCGAGGTCCTGAGCACTCGAGCACTCTTGTCCTATAGACAGGCCCCCCAGTCTTACCTACAACTAGGTAATCATTTACTCACGGGGCGCCCATGCTCGAGTGGTCGTATCGACACCGAGCTAGATTGACTTACTTGTGCATGTGCCAATTCAAGTGAACCAACAAAGCTAAATGCATCATCTTCCAGGAACAAAATTATCACACACACTACAAAAAAAAAGTGTATATTGTGGCGGTTATTTTCGTATAAACTGGCGTTTGTAACCGCCACAATATACGCTTGTGGCGGTTTCCCAAACCGCCATAGAACTGGCCGTCACAAAGTTTAATGTGGCGGTTTTACGCTACCCGCCGCAACACCCGCCACTTTAAACATAGCGTAAGTAGTGGCGGTTTTTATATGTAAGTAGTGTCAGTTATAACTGTCGCAATTTAATTCATCGAAGAAAATTCTAGCGCCATAATATAAGTAAGTAGTGGCGTTTTTAACTGACGTAATTTTAATTCTGAATAAATAAAATTTAATCACCACTTTTTTATAATCTTTTTTATAATCTATTTTATACAATTAACCTAAATATAATATATTTTCATAATAAAATAAAATAATGTACAAAGTTATAATCATCCATTCATTTCATTGAAAGTTAAAGCACACATAATATTGTTCTCAAGTTTATACATAATTGAAAATTAAAACACATAAAAAGTTCATGCATCCCTAATCTAGTTTAAAATTACATCACATAATTGTTCAAAAGGTCATACATCCCTAATCAAGTTTAAAATTGAAAAACACATCCCTAATCAATTTTGCTTCCAACACTTGATCCTATTACTTGATTAGGTGATGGAGCACCACTTCCATTATCTGATGCCTGAAATAAATAATTTTAAGTTAATGAATTTATATATTTATAATTATAAAATGAAAGACACCAATAATTTTAAGCTACAAAAATTTTAATGAAGACTTACACTTTGTTGAAGAACTATATTCAAACTCTCAAATGCTATTCGAGATTCCCTGCATCTACACATAAAACTTAATAAGATCTAATTGAAATATGGAATGAGTATTTGACTAAGGATAAACTAATGACAAGACTCCACATTAAAGATGTTAAATTATTTTCTTGTTATTCCAAGTTATATTTTAGAGAAAATTGGTTCTATGTCAAATATTTTTCACACTCCTAAGCAATTAAAAAGGAATTTCAAAGACCAGGGTTTTCGGAAAAAATCACGAATTCACAATCCTATGAGGAAATAAGGACCGATGATAAAAGGTGAATTCAATTATGCCTTGGAATTACTATTATGCAGTGTCTTCAAACCATAATGGCATTGAGTTATACTATCATGATGGAAAGCAATTTTTCTTTTCTCATAAACCACTTCTATATCATTTTTATAAATATCATTTGTTTAATCATTGATTTATAAGATATACAATTATCTTACTTTTTTTTTTTTAGAAATTCCAAAACAAGTTCTTGAAATATGTAAAATTACGAGAAAAAACTGCAAAGTGACCATAGAGAAACCAAACCTAGGTTTGGTCATCTACTGTAACATCCGAAAGATTTATTTGGAGAGTGCAAAATTCTAGGTTCATTCATATACAATTATCTTACTTAAACTGATATTGAATCTTATCACTTATAATAACTAACCTAAGATTATGTTATGATTAAGGTTCATCTCATTATATACAATAGAATTGAATATATCATATAAATCCTTCTAACAGTTTATAACATTAAAAAAATTATTAAACAAAAATTAATACAACACTGGCTACACATACTAGCAATTAAAAAGGAAGCATGTTAATTTTGTCACCTAAAACTCTGCAATTTAAAAAAAAAAATACATCAGCACACAAACTTAAGCACGGGAAATACAAGTTTACTAGAACCCATCAAAACCAATTCTGCTACTAAATTTTGCTCAATCAGTTACAACCACGAGGGTCAGTACTGGTTGCTTCTACTGATATGTATATATCTTGCTATAGAAAATAAAAGGAGATAGAACAAATCACTTATTCATGCCTAAATAAAGCACAGTTAACATAGCAGGTAGTAAAACTACAATTTCAAAGAACCAAGGAGAGTGTCAATTCACTTGGTAAATAACTAATACCCCTTCACCTCAAAAACCCATTTTCCCCAACCAATTTCAATAAAATAAATGGCATCTTTGATGTGAATAAAACATAAATAAACTGTGAAGGAAAATGTCACTTGTTTTATTATTCATATCTTATTTTATTCATTAGAATGGTTGTGTTAGTGTATTTAGGGAGGTGCAAAACCTGCTCTTGGGGAAGGAACAACAGCAGGGCAGCATGGTTCTGGTGTATGGTATGCAGGGTGTCAGCTACCTTTTCTAGAATGATGTTGATCCTGTAGTTTTAAGCACTTGATTTGAAGTACTCCATGGACTTATCAGGAGGAATACCTAGTCAAAGAGCACTTACCATAGAGTTACTAGTTTATGAAATATTTAATCAGAGTTGTGCTTAGTGATATCACCAACCAAAATCTAGCTATACTAAAAGAAGCAAACAGAAGCACCAATAAAAGGCCAATTATCTACAACTCAAAGACTCCGGTCCACTACCTAAGCATTTCCAACTTTATACCAATGCACTTTCTCTTTAGACAACCCACAAATAACTTTAGTCCACATGGCATGCCATTTTGAACGATTATTACACTAGCCTACTCCAATTACATAAATCCTTCAACAGATGCTAAAACTTCAAAATTATGCACAGAGCTTATACTAACTTCATATCTTATAAAACCAATTGTTTTCCATGTGTGAACTTGACAAAGAAACGGAAACAAAGACGTTTAGTTGAAAAAGAAAATAGAAAATTGCAAAACTATCCAGTGTAACTTTGAAAACAGAGTCTGCTTCTGAACTGTGAATTATATCTATACCAAGACGTTACTTTCTACTCAATAATTTTTTGTCCTCGTACAAGCTCAACCAAATGCCTATTTTGGACATCATAACAAAAGGTTTATTGATTCTGATGTTATTCTTTCTGAAGGATATCAGTCAAGTTGTTCCTATTGAAAGGATATGGTTGATGGTTATGGTAACAAGGGGTCGCGCCAGCATAAGTCCATGACTACATGTCTTGTAAGGAAGATTAGGCAAGATCATGAACATGGTTTAAAACACATAAGATATACTAGCCTCACATTGATGAAGCACATGAGCTGAATTAAAGTAACAATCTATAATATTTCCCTGCATTCTTGACAGTAGTCAAATTAGTAAAGCACAGGTCCCACACTCCAAAGCAAACATCCATGTGAGTCCAACTCTAACTAATCACATTTTTACTGGAGAGAAACCTACTTTAAAACAAATCACACATTACCAATTGCAACAACAATATCAACAACAACAGTAGCTAGACCACATGAAAACGCAATCAATAGAATTTACGCTAAGGCTAAGTGATCCAAAATCCAAAAGCATCCAACCAGCATCTCAGTTCCACATTTTACATTGAAATCAAGGTTTTAAAAAACAATTGAGTAGAAACGAAATGTAATTTCCCGCAATATCAAGCAACGAAACGAGATGGCGAAAAAAACCTGAACAAGCTACTTGCTGAAATGAAAATTTCATAGAACTCCGCCCTCCTTCCACTACCTCCAGCGCCACCACATGAAATAGGGTTGGTTAGATTGAAATGCAAAAAAGTGTAGAAGTGGAAGTCATTTTTGGGTAATGAACAAACCTGAACAAATCCTTCCGTGGAGGCACTGATGGTGGCGATTTCGGATAATGAAGGGTTTCGTTAAGCACAAAGGATTTCGCGAGTACAACTTCACGAGTAGAGCTTCGCGAGTAGGGCTTCGTGTGGAGGGTTCGTGAGGAGGGCTTCGCTAGGGTTTGAATGTTTAGGCAGAGAGAGGTTTGAGTGTTTAGGCAGAGCTCCGTTAGGGTTTGAGTGTTTGGGAAGGGAGAGGTTTGAGAGTTTAGGCACAGAGAGAGGGAAGAGAGGGAAGAAACTTTCGTTTTCCAATAATAACCAGATTTTAAAAAATAATTGGAAATAGAGTTTCAGTTACCAAGAATATTTTCAAAAAAAATTGAGAATAATGAGGGAAGGAAAATTGTGACAGTTGAAAATGACATATTTTGAAAGATAATTGTGACGGTTAGTCAAATGACGTATTATAATGAAATTTGTGGCAATTATTAATAACCGCCATATTAAAACCGCCACTTTTTACACGATTTTTTGTAGTGACATTTTTCAAAAAAAGAAAGAGTTAAGCAAGAATATCTTAGCTAAAATGCAACTTGAGGTTTGCCACATTCCATGCTCGAGGAATGACTTCCCCCTCTAGGGTCTCTAGTCTATACGCTCCATTCCTGAGCACCATGACTACACGATGGAGGCTACTGCTCCCAACCTGTTCAAAGAGGCTCTACCTGAAAGCAAATTGTAAGCAAAAGGCACGTTAACAACAATATACCTTAAGGTGATGGCCCTGACCGCGTTTTCATCAGCGAAGGTTGTCCTTGTTCTTCTCCCTAATTTCACGCAAATCCGACCAAACACCCACGTATAAACTTGACTGGTTAGCCTTGGCTTCTTCGTTTGTTGCTTGGAGGGTTCTCATGGTCTCCATGATTTTCTTCAAAGTGGGGGCCTCGCTCCCTTCAAATCCTAGTGGACCTTGCCTCGTGTTCCTCATATCGCCTGATAGCTTTTATCACAAATGTGGATGGGATCAGATTTTAACGAGCCCTACGGTGGGCGCCAAATGTTCCTGCCTATTGACCTGGTCGTCGGTAGACTTTTGTGGGCGAGCTCTGACTCTGTGTTTCCTTTGCTAAAATCTGCACTTTCCTTCGTGGTTGAATTGTTGAACCTGTTAAGATAGAGGGCGCCCTACTAGACGATCACACTCTGATGATCAAGTCAGTACAGGGATTATGATAAACAAGAAGTATCTAGTTTAAGGCTTAAAAAAAGCGTACCTTCTTTTATAGACTAGCACTAGGCTACCTCTTGTAACAAACTTCTCCTGAGAATCTTATCTCGAATGAGAGTATATTCAATTGCATATTCAATGGGAGAAAATCCTGCTACAGTGGGCACAATCTTAGCACCTCAACTGCATAGAATCTTATCTCCTTGGAGTGCATTAAATCTTAAGAGAATAACCGCCTGGATACCGACATACCGACTTCTGGGTTCCAATCTATTTTCAAGTACATTTACATCCTTTCACATATCACTGTACCATGCATATGCCATTACGTATACTATATACAAATATTCTATCAAGCCCTAGCGCACTTAGGCTTAAGCTGATAGAATACGTTTTACTCTTCCTAGACCCAAATGCACTATATGCACCCCTAGGCCCATTTAACACACTTTCATTGACCTACCAGGCCTTATACGTGAAATATTATACAAATGCATGAATTAGAATTAATATGCACATACCTGAGCCCAGTCACGTAATTCTCACCCCTAACGGCCTAGCTAACCTGCCTGTTCGCAGGCACCGATGTCCGATCTTTGAGAACGGAGCTCTACGCGCTCTGGTCCAATACAAATATGTATTTATAATGTGTTATAAATATATATTTATAATATTATAAATATATATTTATAATATTATAAATATATATTTATAATATTATAAATATATATTTATAATATTATAAATATATATTTATAAATAAATTAAAGAAAAGATTAGAAATCTAATATAAAAATTAAAATTATTGAAAACTTATAATATTTTAAATGGGTAATAAATTTAAGATTTTGAATTAATAATGTTGTTCAGTTGCTATTCCTATTACAAAATAAATGACTATAAATGACTTAATTTGAATTAGGCTGTAATACATTGGACATTAAAATTGGGTCTTAGGTTTTAAGGTTTATTTTGGGTAGCAGCTCCTACAGTTCTTCACTTCCATGCAACGGCAGTGACATTCGCGAGCGGCAGCGATGGCAAACGGCGAAGAACGCGAGCGCGACAGCAGCGCCAGTAGAGTTCTGCGATGCGGTGCTTGTTCTCTCTTTAGGGTTTCTGATTGTGACTCTTTCTTCACTGACTTTCACTCTTCACTCTACTCTTTCCCGCTTCACTCAGAAATATGATTTAGGTTGCACTGGGCCGCATTGGGTCGCATTGGGCTGCATTGGGATGCACTACGTTGTGACGCAGTACGATCCACTCTGGCGCCGATTCGTCGTCCGAGTCACCTCGGTTTGGCCTCCGAATTCGCTGCATCGTACGATTTTGCCATTTTACTTGCGATTTTAACTACATTGCTCCAGACTAGAGAACAAGAGTTAGTCCATAAAGCGAGCAATTTCTTGCCATAACAAAGCCTGTTGACTTGAAACCTTTCAGTATGCCAAATCAAACAAGTATATAATCTCTTGCAGCATTTATATGGAGTCATTTATAAATGATGTAACTTGCTGATGTGGCAATGTGACAATAAGCAATCACTAATGCTTTGTTTGGATTTGAGAGTAGAAAGTTGAGAGCGTGGGGAGTGAAAGTGTGAGGATATGAGAAGAAAGTTGAAAGTGTTAAGATTGAGGTATGTTAAAGTAGATCTGTGAGAAAAATTTAATGAAATAGGTGAGTGATGTGATGATTGTAAGAATATTTTAAATTATTTTTAGTGGTGTAAATTGTAAGATTACAAATTTACCTTTGTATATAAAAATAATAATTATTAATTTTGTGCATATTTTAGTTAATTAACATAATTTAAAGTTTTAATTATAAATGAATGAAAAAATAATCTAAAATTGAACTAAATAAATAAATAAAATTTTAAATTTAAATATAATTTTATTATTTTCCATTTTATTAATAATTTTGTTACTTAAATTAATTTATTTAGATATTTTTAATATTATTTATGATTCTTTAAATTATGTTATGTTATATGAGAAATAAATATTCTTTAAATATATATATATATATATATATATATATAATTTTATATACAAAATAAATATTATTCAAGATTTCCATTATTATTATTAATAAAATCAATATATTTTAAAAAGTAAATAGGTATTTAGAACATAACATGAATATTAGGTAATTGTCAAAATATATAATATAAAGTCATTACATTTGATTCGGAAAGAGATAAAGATATGTTAATTTGTTTGTAATTTTGAAATTATGTCAAAATGAAGAACATAATACACTACAAAAAAAATCACATTTAGCGACCACCAAATTCAGTCGCTAAAAGCACTATAATCGGTCGCTAAACGTATCTCCGATCGAAACAGCCACCAAATTAAGATGGAAGCGAAAACCTTAGTCGCAAAGCCTTTAGCGACCGAATTATAAAGTCGTCGCTAATTTGTAACCAAAATTTCAGTGGGTAAATCGGTCACAGAAAATTTGATCACCAAAATTTAGGAACCAAATTAGCAACCGAAATTTCAGTGGTTAAATCGGTCGCAGAAAAGTTGGTCACAAAATCTAGAAACCAAAATAGCAACAGAAATTTCGGTAGCTAAATCGGTCGCAGACAATTTGGTCACCAAAATCCAGCAACCAAATTAGGGACGAAACATTTATAAAAATGTCAGTGGCTAAATCGGTCGCTAAAGTAGAAGGTGATAGCGACCACCGTTTTCGGTCGCTAATGGATTAAAATTATTAATTAAAGAAAAACCTTTGGTGGCTGATTCGGTGGCTAAATGGAGACCCCTTTAGCGACAGATTTATTTTGGTGGCTAAATATTGTTTTTAATTACAGCCACTGATTCTATTTCGGTCGCTAAAGATCAACTTGATAGATATAGCCACCCAATCGATTTCGGTGGCTATTTTTATATGTATTATTAATACCTATTTAAAATGGTATTTTGACCATTTTATAAAAAAGTTCAAACCTGCTTATAGATACTCAAAATTCAATCAAGCTAAATAGTAATGAACTTCAAATACATAGTTTAAGAAGGAGTTGTACTCAAATTAAAAGTAAATCGTATTACACAACGAAAACTATTGAAAACTAGTTAAAAGAGTCAAATTTATTAATCAACATAAAACTAATCTTCTTTTGAACTAATCAGAAAGCACATGGGGAAGATAGCAGTGTAAGAAGAAGAATCACCCGTGATGTTTTTTTGGGCAACCAAAGTGGGAAAGCAACAGCCCCGTTTTGTTCCATTTCTGTTAATGGACCTAAAATTAATTATTGTGAAGGAAAAAACATTATTCAATGTCCCCATTGCCAGACTAAGACTAGGTTGTACTGCATTGCTACACCTTATGTCTATGTATGTGAACGTGTTGTGTCTTTCTCAAGCTTCAAACTAATGCTACTCTCACATCATTTTTTGAAACTTACTTGGCATCAATCATGTGTGACAAAAAATTCAAGAGAATGCATGTAAAACATAGAATCCTTAAAGTACATTAGCTACATTCCGAGGGTAATTAAACAAGAGGTTGAAAGTTTGAAAAAGCCCCCATCAGAGCTCCATTCCAAAAGATCAAAAGGACAAGGTTCGACATCTCCTAGAAAAGCACTGGTTAAAGAACCCATAAGTATAAAGGTTTTATTAGAAATTGGAACAGGGATGCACTGATAGACAAATCCAAAATTGAAAATTGAAAAGGGAAGAGAGGGGAACCAAAAAAGTAATGCAAGCAATCAAAGTACCTCCATCCGCACCTCTGTTCGCCTCTGTCTACACCTCTATTCGCCTCCGTTCGCCCCTCCGCTCGCACCTCCGCTCGCCTCCGTTCGCACCTTCATTCGCAGCTCCGATTGCCTCTATTCGCACCTTCGTTCGCGCCACGACCACCACCCTCAACTTCCTCCTCCTCCGCTCGCACCTCCATTCGCACCACGACCAGCACCTGCAGCTTCCTCCTCCTCCTCCAATGGCTGTGTTTTATGAAAATTTACCCACTTTAATGACCTAATAACTTTGAAGCTTAAAAGAAAGGAAAGTGAAAGAATTTAACTTACCCATTTTAATGCCTTAATAACTCCTAAGCTTAAAGAATTTTTTTAAAACAAATTTTTCAATACGCAAAGAAATTCAAGGGCACAAATTTTTCAATACGCAAAATTGATTTCAACATCCTAATGTTTTATCTAATTACATGATTTATTATTAGGAATGAATAAAACTATTATCTAATTTCATGGTTTCTTACTTATTACATGTGTTAATAATTTTTATTTAAATAACTTCTTTTTAGAAACAAGTTATAAAAGTGCTATTAATAATTAGCAAATTATTTACAATTTAATTCTGAAAATTTATTTATTTTTATAAAATTAAAGTGATAATTTTATTTAAATTTAATTAAATTGATTTCAACATCCCAATTTTTATCTAATTACATTGTTTATTATTAGAAATGAATAAAACTATTACCTAATTTCATGGTTTGTAACTTACAGTTACTTATTACATTTATTACATGTGTTAATAATTTTTATTTGAATAACTTCTTTTAGAAACAAGTGATAAAAGTGCTATTAATAAAAAAATATTAATAATTAACAAATTATTTACAATTTAATTCTGAAAATTTATTTATTTTTATAAAATTAAAGTGATAATTTTAAATTACATTGTTTATTATTAGGAATGAATAAAACTATTATATAATTTTATGGTTTCTAACTTGTAGTTACTTATTATTTATGTTGATAATTTTTATTTAAATAACTTTTTTTTAGAAACAGTGATAAAAGTGCTATTAATAAAAGAATATTAATAATTAACAAACTAATTATTTTTTGGGATGACTACTCGTGAATATCTAGAGTGTGATCTTGTATAGTTTTTTAAAATAAAAATGAAATATTATTATTATTAAAATAAAAAATTACATTTAGTGACTAAAAAAATTCGGTGGCTAAAAAATAAACGTATTTGGTGGCTGATTCGGTGACAAAATAAACAATTATATTTAGCGACCAAAAGCAAATCGGTGGCTAAAAAATAAACAAATTTGGTGGCTGATTCAGTGACAAAAATAACCAATTATATTTCGCAACCAAAAGAAAATCGGTGGCTAAAAAATAAACATATTCAGTGGCTACTTCGGTGACAAAAATAAGCAAAAATATTTAGCGACCAAAAGAAAATCGGTGGCTAAAAAATAAACAAATTTGGTGACTGATGTGGTGGCAAAAATAAACAATTACATTTAGCGACCAAAAGACAATCAGTGGCTAAAAAATAAACATATTCGGCGGCTAATTCGGTGACAGAAAATATCAAAAATATTTAGTGACCGAAATAAAATCAGTGGCTAAAAAATAAAAGATATTCGGTCGCTAATTCGGTTGCAGATATATTTTTCCCAATTTATTCAAAACAGCCACCACTTTAGCGACCGCTAGTTTTGTCACTCTCATGTTCGGTGGTTGATTCGGTCGCAAAACTAACTAACATCATTAATAATTCAATCGGTCACTATTTCGGTCACAGATTTGACACTACGGTTATTGGTGGCTATTTCGGTTTCAAACTGCGACCATTTATGTTCGGTCGCTAAATTCGGTGACTAAATAGTTATTTTCTTGTAGTGATAATGTTAATTAGGAAAAGAAAACACATCTCCACTAATAACATTTTAATCCTTCTTGTGGAGACCTTCAAATGGTTTTCTAGAAGACATATGTAAGGACCTAGAAACTTTAATTGGAATAAAAGTGTTAGATTTAAATAATTTCAGAGGATGTTATTATTTAATATACAAAGAGTTGGTAATTGAAGTTTCGTAGTAGTCGGACGTCGGACGTCGCCCAAGGTCTGGGGTCAGCTGGTAGAGCTCGGTCGGATGACGTGTGGATCAAGAAGAGTAAAGGAAGAAAAGTGTAGTTAAGAAGTCTTCTACGAGATCGCCGTTATTGAAGACGGAGGCGATCTCCGACTTCTCTGGGACATAATCGCCTGCCGCCTAGAGGAGACATGACCGCCAATCGCCTATGGTGTACGTGATCGACGGGAGTGCACGTAGTACTTAGTCAAGATACTGGATCAACCAGAGTGGGTTCCACAAAACCACACGTATCAAGGTGTGGTTAAGCCTTAGATACGCTGTGCATGCAAAGCTCTATGCTTGAGCATAAGAAGTCATCCTTAGTGTTGCATGCATGGGAGCACGAGGAGTAGTGCTGATCTACCCTTGGAAATGTGAAGCTACCGATGTCACCAAGCCATGTGGAGGTAATACCTTGGACGTAACATAGTGGGAGGATGAACCTTCAGCAAGGTGTGACGATGTGACATCGATGAGCAGAGTAAGGCGATGTGTTCTCGTCCCACACAAGGGCGATAAGAGATCGCCAACAGGATGAGAGGAACATCGGTCATCAACCAGGATGGGAGACACATCGGTGGTCTACCAGGGTGAGACATCGGTTGTCTTCCAGGGTGAGACATCGGTGGTCTGCCAGGGAGAGACATCGGTGGTCTACCAGGGTGAGACATCGGTTGTCTGCCAGTGTGAGGAATCAGTCATCACCGGGATGAGGCACATCAGTTATCGCCGGTATGAGAGAAACATCAGTCATCGCCGGTACGAGAGATACATCAGTCATCACAGGTATGAGATAGACATCGGTCGTCTCCCAGGGAGAGACATCGGTCGTCCTCCAGGATGAGGCCTCGGTGGATAGTCATCGCGCGAGAGGTCATCGGTGGAAGGTTATCGCGCGATGTCGAGTTTCACGCAGATAAGGTGGGACCCAGGCTCGCGCCATCAGACGTACTGCACGCGCGACACGTAGACAAAAAGGGTGGTTCAGAATAGTGACCTCAGAATGTTGGCATGCGCAGAGGCACGCGTAGACGTACTGTTCAGTGCAGCGTACACGCAAACTTCCCTGCAGAGTGGGTGGTGGCAGCGGCTTTTGTGGACAAGTTAGTTTAAGATGCAAAAACCCACTTCTGAGAGAAAGGAACGTTGCAGTGGTTCAAGAGCGAAAGAGTGTGTTTACCTCCCTTCTTCTCCTTTTCTCTCCTTCACACTGCGATTCAGGCACCTTCACCCAAAAGTACGACGAGCGACGGCTACCATTAGAGCACCTGGGAAGTTCTCTGCAAGTTCTACAAACCAGACGCTAAAACAGAGCCAAGGCATCCTTTAAGCTCGGTGGGTTTTGGAGCTCTTGGTGTTTTGCGCAAGTCCAGGTAAGGGAAGCTAGCTTTATTTTCAATAAAAGCCGTAGATTTGCTGTTTCTGAAGTGAGGGCGACGTGGTCGCCGGTTTCATATTCTTTTTCGTGATTCTCTGTTCTATGTGTTTGGGCGACGTGGTCGCCGATTTTAAACTCCTTTTTCATGATGTTCTGTTCTCATGTGTTTGGGCGACGTGATCGCCGGTTTTAAATACAGATTTCGAAATCCTCTGTTTTGGACGTGATCACCGGTTTTGGCGTTGTTTTTCGAACTCCCATGTTTTTGGTGTTGTTTGAAAACTGTTTGAGATTTAAATGTGATATTCGAAGATATGAGCCATGGAATGATTATTGTTGTGATTGGAATCATTCATTTAAGTGTTATATGATGTGTGGAATGTCGTGAATGTGGGATCAAGACATAGTATTTTCAGGAAAGGAAATACCGTGTTGAGATTTGGTTATGAAGTGTATTGATCTGTGAGTATCCTGTGAATGAGGTGATCCTGACTCTGCTGAGATAATGGAATCACATAGAGGAAGTTATTCAATTGGTGAGAGTCGAAGGAGGTTCATATGAATGGGTGAGTCGTGTGAAAAAGAACGAGCTCGGCCTATTATATGGATTAACCCTGTCATACTGTGAGAGTGATGAAATTGAGATCGAGATTGTGTTGATGCGCATGGCTGTGGAAACAGTACAGCCAATGAAGTATGACAGGTGCATGTCTCTGGATGCTAAGTTCAACGCACGAGTCTTCCGGAAGTAGTGTCAAGTGTCTATGTGTGATTAGTCAGTGGAAGTCTGACGTGAGTAATGTTGAGAAATTATTGATAGACACTTGATGGTTGTGTGATATGAATGAGAAAGTGATGGACTCTTGTGAATGTTTAAAAAGGCTGATCTACGTTGGTTGTCCAGTTTATAATTTAAAGTTTTAAAAATATCTAGCTTACCCTTTGTATTGTTATGTGGCTGTTTTCTCTTAAAACTGTGATGATCGTGTATTTTACACGGGAGCAGATGATCTTCCAGGAAGTAGAGCTCCTTAGTGAGTGGTCGCCGGAAGGAGACCGCCTGTTTCTGTCTCTATGTGGTGATCGCCTGATTTCTGTTCTGATAGCAGATCGGCTGGTTTGGGTCTTCTGATCGGAGATCGCCGGTTATGTAGGGAGACCGCCGGTTTCAATTTATTTGGCTGTATTCGTTTAAGTTTTGGAAAAATTGACCGGTTATGTATTAAACTCCCTGTGAGGAGCAACTTCATTTTATATAAATACGTATGTTCACTTAAATATTATTGTTTTACCTTTATTTCATTTTATATTTATGAAAAGTAATTTGGCGGGATGTTACAACATATCTTATTCCATTGTCTGACAATAATTGCATCTTTTTCATCGGCGACATCTTCAATGCACCATTTGAAAAAATTATAGCCCAGAAACATGCCACTTCTAATCTGTTTTGAAGAAAAGAATAAAAATAAACAATAAATAAGTTAAAAATAACATTCTTAAGTTTGTATCAAAGCTAATTGAATAATTTTTACCTTGTAATTGAGACAACCTCAAAATCGTTTTTCAACATTTTTTTTTCAGTTGTTTTTGTTCTCAAAACAACAAACTCTCCACAATCACAAATAGGAGCAATGAAGGCACTTATGCTCCTAGTAGCACGGGTAAAAGTACCATGTTTTGCACACCACAATCGGTACAACTAGACGACGATGTGGTGTGATACGCAGACATTGAAGGTCACTTAAGCAATGCTCTTGAACTTTCATATTAGGTAATGGAGCCCAAATTTGATTTATGCATAATAGAAATAAAATGTTAAAAAAAGTTGCATAGAAAAGAATATCATTATCTAAATAAGTACCATGAAAATTACCATAAAACCTATATTAAATAACAATTTTTTAATGTTCAACGTGAAAAATAACAATAACAATTTATTAATGTTCAACATTAAAAATAGAAATAAAAATAATAATGACAATAACATAATAATAAGACAATCTATGACCCTGATGACGTCAAATGTCATTTAGAGTATCCTCAATTCGGTCCATCCTTTTGATAAACCCTATTAAATCGGGTATTCATGTTTTGTATCCCAGTTAAAATTTGGATTAACAATTCGGTTTGATTGGGGATTGCGGGCTCAAGTTCATCACCTTAAACATCTTCTTGTGGCAGATCCTCTTCATCATCTTCTTCGTCTTCCTGGTGAGGCCTACTAAGCTGCCATACACCATTGACCTGGAATATATTTAATTTTGTCATATTTTTTTTCCCAAAGTAATGATTCCAAATTAGCATTATTTCTGCCTCATTTGACAAGTCGAAGCCATACACCTGCAAGATCCGTTTATCAAAATTGCATATTGATGGAAGAGGGCCAAGCACAACCTTCCATGAAAGGCAAGAGCCAAGTCAAGAGCGTCTAAGACCAAGCTAGGAGCGTCTAAGACAAGCTAGGAGGGTCTAGGACGAGAAGGCCAAGCTAGAAGCGTCTAGGACAAGAAGACTTGGATGAGAGTGGCATACTAGCACATATTCCGTGAAGGCCCATCAAATGTAGTTTAGCTTTAATTGGGGTGTAAATAGCATAGCCATGTGGACAAATGTTTATTTTTCTGCACATTAGAATTAAGGAGAAGTTAACCTTCCCACTATTCTAGAAAGCCCATGGAGGGGGTGAACTTACAAACTAGACACACCCCTCCCCATGTGCTCACACTTTCCATGTGGCCCATGTGCTTCACATTTACATTTCATTTGGCTAGCATTAGGGTTGCATTATGGTCCTCCTTAGCCTATAAAAGGAGGAGCCTACACCTTGTATTTTCAAGATTAAATAGAGTATTGTTATGCTGCCCAAATTGTGCCATACACTACTCCTTGCCTAACACTTAGGTTTTAGTCTTCAATTCATCACTACCAAAAGGGCTGGCCAAACCTCCCCATTTCCTCACTCTTCATGCACCTTCAAGGCACCCATGCTTCCTAGGAAGGCCTTGCTCACCTCCTCCATAAGCTTCCGCATCCATCATCACCAAGGAACTCCAAAATCCAAAGAAGAGCTCATAGGAATGCTATCACATATGGCAGAGACATGTTGTTATCCCAACATTTCATCATGTGTTACATGATGTAATGAGGCCAATCAATCATTATATTATTTTTGATGCACCACAACATGAAAATATCTTCATTCAATAATTGTGCGAAGTTGCTCCCATGAGGACACAACATGTGCACCCATGTGTAATGTAATAGTCGGTCATTCATTTTCAAACTACCGACATTTCTAACATTTTGACCTTTAACATCTTCACGAATCATGGACGATAATGCTAGTGCTCGGTCAAAATTTACTTCCTCAAGGATCGTCCCAGGGGTTAACTTAACACCATCATACCTGAGATTTGCAATGTTCAACCAATCCATTTGATTAATGTGTATTCGCTTTCCGCAAATCTCAATAGCAAGGTCACCAATAGGTGTGATTTATAGATTTGTGTAAAATACTCTGATCAAGTCCTCATAATATGGAAGTTTCATTCCAAGAAAAGGTTGTAAACCTTGGAAATTCAAAAGGTTTTGGAATTGAAATCCTGGTGCAACCAAAAATGGAGAATGCATAGCTTTTGGTGATAAGATTGGTCTTTCGTGAAACATTTTTTCAAACACAATCATTTGAAGTTTTGCACTAAAGTATCTTGAATAATCAACAACTTCTTCAATCCTCATTCCTTGGGTAGGAGGAACGACATGATCTTCTGTTTGAGCTTTACCCTTACGAATTTTGTGGCGTTTCTGGGATGATGATGCCATGTATAATGCAACTACTACAATATGTAAAAAAAATGAAATGTTCATGGCATCAAATATGAAACTCAATTTTTTAAGTAAACGAAACTTATGATCATATCATAAACAAAATAGTAGAAGTTATCAAACACAATAGTACAACTTCATAAACAAAATATTACATTACCAATGAAAAGACAATACTATAAGTCCTTAACTAGAATACTAAAAGTTTTGATCATAATTCTCCAATAACAAACATACAGAAAAATTACAAAACAAGTCAAATGAAATAAAAGGACATGTAATTGAAAGACATGAAGGTAACGCGGACGCAGAGATATGAAATCAACGCCTAGTCATAAATGCAAACAACTTTGTCATGTGACACTCATATGGCATCCCAAATGCTTAACTCTTCCTGGATGCTCACATAAAAACTCGTAGCATTGATCCATGACCTGTTCATCCTGGATGTTAAGCTCCACTGGCATTGCCCAAATATCATACTCTTAGAATTGGTACGATGCATGGTGACTGATGGAGTTGTCCCTTCATTCCGATTTGGATTTCTTGGTGGAGAGTTGCGGAAGCTTCATGGATGTTGCGGACAAGGAGCTCACATAGAGCTTGTGGATTCCTTGAAGATGAATGCTAAGTATGGAGAGTGATAGGTGAGGCCTAATCACTTGGTCTAGGTGGAGAATTGAAGACTAAAGTGTCTATCCTAAAGAGGTAGAGACAAGAGTGAGATTGGCTAGCAACTTTGGGCAGCAATTCACTCATTCATTAATCTTCTAAATTCATGAACCAAGCACCTCAATTTATAGGAGAGAGGGATGAACATTTTGTAGCCAAAATTTGAAAATTCAAAATAAAACTCTCCGATGAGAAGGTGTCATATGGAGTCATGCTTTCAATGTTTAGCTCACACCTTCCATGCTAAATCCTCTCCACTCTTGGGCTGCCATGTGGACGTCCATGTGCTCCATGCCAAGGTGATTTTCGTCCTCCAAAACACCCTAGACATTTTAGGGTTACATTGGGCTCAAGGAAGCCCAATTGTTACCCTAACTAGTCACTTTTAACCATAACTAGTCATATTTTACTATTGTCCCAAATACAAGCCCAAAAACCTATGCTACTTGGCCCAAATAATTGGTCCAATTATTTTATGCTATTAGGCCCAATACATGGCCCATGAAATGGCCCATGAAATCCTAAACAACTTTATACAATTTATTTAAGCTCAAGCTTGACCCAAAAATAATGTTGACTAGTCAGCAGGAACTCAGTCTTCTTGTGTTCTTCTTACCAGAGCTTTAGTTTATGTTTTGATGACTTGGAGGTCTTCTTAGATATGATTGGACATTCCTTCACCCTAGAGTTATCCTCTTGATTGGGCCTATAAAAAGAAACAAAAGCCCAATTAGACCCATATTTGCAAATAAATCCATAAAAAACCTCTAGGTCTTCATCCTCCTTATTATATGGTTGTGTGTGGCTGGACGGTTTCCATCAGTGACAATGATGGTGTACATGCTCAACATATAAGTCGTTTCTTCGTCTAATTTCCACAGCTATATCTTGTGCTACGGTTGCTTATGCACGAGCAATGTCAACCAACTTAGAGGCATTTTGATTTCCATCATTCATTGACGAAACACATTGTTGAAGATTTGTATTCAACAAAGCAAAATGTTCATCAATTCCGTCCATGGTAGGCCTTTTTCCTTTTGATCCTCGAGATGAGGATGTGCCTGCAGAGCCCGCAGAAGGCATAGAAGGAGTGTTTGAGAGAGTGTTAGAAGGAGTGTCACTTGATTGAATATGAGGAGCAGGTGACTGTGGGATGTAGTCATCTGCCTCTTCAAAGTTGGGTTGCTCGGGAATATAATCCATATTATTGTCGTCAAGGTTGAGACTAAAATTACTTATGTCAAGAGGTGAATTGATGTCACGGGCTATCCTGACCCGACTTCTGGTGGCTCTGTTATTAGACCACAACTCCTCCATGAGGCTATAATGGTGAATGGGATTGACACGCCATTTCACTGCAGATGGTTTTGCCTACATAGATGTGACATATTAGTACATTATGCCCAATGTGCAATCAAATGTATTTGTTCTAAAATATAGTTATCATGGTACCTTGACTAAGTCATTCCAAACTTCTTCCTCCGCTTCAAAACGTTTGGTGTTGTGGTTCCATGCGAAGCCACTCAATCCACCAAACAAATCATGTACTTCTCTCCACTTGTCCTTGAGGCCTTCTTAACGGTTTTTGACATGGTTTTTCTTAATAGTCAATAATCCAGCCTCATGTAGAGCCATAGCAATGTTAGTATATCCCTGAGTCGTCCAGCTAACGTCAATTCTAGATCTTCAACGAAACTCTTCAATCATTGCATTTAGAAGAATTAGGTCCATCTTCGTTGTCCACTTAGTGAACTCTCGATAACCACTTGATGAATCTGGAGCAACATTCTTGCCATGATCCATCTAATAAACTTAAATAAAGTTAGGATGACAAACATTGGAACAAAAGAGAAAAATATTATTTCATCAAATTAATTGTTTACATAATTTTGCCATATTTCGTTCGCTATAATGTCCTTAATATGACAACCTAGCCTATAATCATGCTCATGAGCATGAGAAGGGGTTGCTTGTACATCTTCTTGTAACAATTCATGATCTACTTCTTCAATCAGAGACTCATCATTGTCGATCCCGTGAAGAAAGTTATGCAAAATACAACAAGCTAAAATAATTTTTGTCATAGTATCGACATCATAATGTGGCTCAGTCCCACTGGCTATAATTGGAAAACATTTTTTCATCACCCCAAAAGTTCTCTCAATTACATTTCTAAGTGATGAATGTCGATGATTAAACAACTCTTTAACATTTTGTGGCCCTCTTCGCAAATATTCTTTCAAATGGTATCTAACCCCACAATAAGGTGTTATTATATTTGGTTTTAACATAAAACCTGCATCACCAAGATAGTATTTTCCTACAAAGATTGTGAAAACCTGCGTTAGTATATACTACTATAACCTATTTATTGTTCTGCACACCCAATCCCCTAAAACTAACCTTCTGGAATAACCAAAGGATCGTCTCATACCAAAGCATCTTTCAATATCCTTGAATCGGAGGCAATTCCTTCCCAACTGGCTAGGACATATGTGAACTTCATGTCAAAGTCACAACCTGCAAATATGTTTTGGGTTGACCAATCTTTTCTCCCTCAAAAACGAGGTGCATTAGCACATGCAACCTTAACACGTACAGGAGTCCCGTCTATGGTCCCTAAACAATCCTAATGTAAACCAAATTTCAAAACTTTAATTAAACACAAAATAAATAAAACATTATATATAATTTAAAATAATGTTGTCATAAACAAATCTTAAAGTAGGGGTAAAATCGATTGTTGTTAAGGATGTGCGGTTCTACAACCGTTCCATTTGGTTGAATTAAGAATTCTCCCTCTAACCTTAAAATTGCACTCAAAACATTATGAAAGTGACGGGAAACTATTTCTCCAGACCGATGAAAAAAGAATGACACACTTCGATTCTTCACATTATGTCCAATAATGTGCAGAAATTTGGCAACTTGTTCTTCCACGGTTAATCGATATGCATCTTTAACAAATCCAGTTTCCCATATTCGTTGACATAATTGAAGGAAAGCTTCTGGTCTCATGCGAATAATATCACAACATTGTTCAGTGTAAACCAAGTACTCCATCAATTCTTGTTTGGGACGCTCTTTTTGTGGTTGGAACTCACTCATAGAGTTACTTCTAGTATGCACCGTACGTAACAAATTCAATCCAAAACTAATCATACAAAGGATCATCATTGATGCACCTTCAGTATTTTTTTTTTAATTTGTTCTTGTATTTGTGAAATTAAATTCATGTTCACCGCAACAAGATCGTCATAAATTGCAATCGTTTCCTCAAAATGTACCATCTATATCTCGTCATAATACCTTGTCGAATTCATAATGTTATCTATGTAATGTTTAACTATTTATCAAGAACCATGATTATGAACAAGTGTCATTACAACATTACTAATACGGTTACTGTTTCGGTGTAAAACTACACCAATACGGTTATCCTCAAAACTAATTATAATAACTCATACAAATTTAAATAAATATTTTATTGTAAATCATAATATAATTTCAAAACTGTAATATAAAAAATTGATATAAATATATACACAAATTATGAATAATATAACATAAATTCTATTACTATATTAATATTTTTCATTTTAAATAATACATATAATTAATTTTGATTAATAAGACAAACTTAATTTATATTAATAATAATAATAATCCAAACGTTACATTCAATTTTGACTTTTAATTAGTATATTAAAAACTGTAAACATATATAAATTAATATTTCAAAGTGAGTATCAAAGTAATAAAACATATCTAAATTAATACATGAATTGTATTATTTTAATACACAAGTATTGAATGATTGGATAGGAAAAAAATGCAGTTTTTATTTCCCTACTGTCGAAATATTAATTTAAAATTAAAAAAATATTTTTTTAATAAAGAATTAAATGTTCAAAAAATACTTTTGTAAACATAAGAATTTAAAAAAATAGAGAAATAATATAAAAACAGAAAACAAAACTGAATGTGTTCTGAATAATATTTTCAAAAAATTCCTATTAATCAATAAAAAACAATAATTACATTAATTTAGTCTATATTTAAAATGGATTTTAATTAACACTCTCAAAACTTATTCAAATGGATTTTCAATAATAAATATATTTAATTTATTTAATTAATTTTAAATAATGTAATATAAATTCCATTACTATCTTAATATTTTTATTTTAAATTAATATATATAATTAATTTCCATAAAAAATAATTAAATAATTTTTATTAATAATATTTTCAAAAATTACACCAAACATTACACCATAAAGCTGTGGTTGCATCTATGTATATGGTTGCATCCACGTAAGTGTAAAATATATACTCTTGTACAAAATTACACCAGATTTGTCCAGATGTATGTGGTTGCATCCACATAGACGTGAGACACACACTCTTTCTTACATAAAACTACACTAAAGTTTCAATCACAGTATTTTTGTTGCAATCTTGAAGAAAGTTACACTAGATATTCAATCATAGTGATGTGGTTGCGTCCACATGGATCTTATATAGAAAATTTATTCTAGTTAATAAAATTTGAATCCTTACCTTGATAATTATATGATTTAATAAAAAGTTAAGACTATTTTATTTGTTCAGATCGAAAATGTTTTATTAAAATCTCAAATTGAATACTAAATTTTCTTAATTATATGGAATGCATTTCTAAATGAATAGTTAAAAGGGTGGAACACTTATGTCGAGATGTTGATGAACTTTAGAAAAATCATTCGAGCAGAATGAAGGTGTATTTATAAAAAAATTCTTTAACCTCAAGTCATTAAGTATATAAAAACATTCTGAACAAAATATGAAAGTAATAATAAATTTATTATATTATTTTTTCTTACTAGAGGTGATATTATATATGGATGAATATGAACATAAAATGATGATTCAATATATATATTGTGTTAAGTAGTTATTTATTATTAATAAGATTAGCAAGTAACTTTAATTAATAAAGAATAAGAGAGATAAATACAAATATAATAAATCACTTTTTCTTTATAGAAACTTATATAAATATTTTTTAGAAATATATTTAAGTAATAAATTTGATTAATTATAAAAAATAATAAAAATCACGTTTTCGGATATAAAAAAATTCTTAAGCCACAATAGTCCCGTGAAAATACCTTTCTATGTATGAAGTAATTTCCATATCTTATGATGTCTGCGAATTCGCATTCATATTTCATATTTTTATAATATATTGAAATTATATTTTAAAATAAAAATATCCAAATATTAAAAATAATTACACGCACCGTAAATTATTCAATATCTGAATAATTATCCTTATTAAATTTCTTTTTAAAAAAATATAAAGACATACAATTTTTTGGCACTAATCATAAGTAAGGGGATAGAAGTTATGAAAAAACTAACTTTATGAAGATTAAAAAATTTAACTTAATCACATTAAAAGAGTTATAAATTTGATTTCAGTACTTATTTAATCTTGTATAAAAATTTCTCGATTCAATTCACTATATTATTTAACATATTAAAAATATATTTTGTTTTTGTAGATTAAGCTGACTCATCATTGACGAGGAACGGATTAAGTGAAGGCTGAGCTGTTAAGCGCCTTGCAGCTGCAACTTGTGCTAATTTTCAACTTTTCCACATTCAACTCAAAAAAAACAAACTATTTCATTTCACAGTCCATCACTCATCATAGCTGTTCCTATCTGCCAGACAGAAAATGTCTGAAAAGGATAAACTTTACAAAAGGATTATTTTCATACTTCTAAAAGAAACTCCAGTCTAACAACCAATTTTAATAATATAATAATATATATTATAATTTTATATCAAAAATAAATAAATATTTTGTTTTTTAGTGATATTAAATAAATGTCTTTCGTTTTTAGTAGTGATAAAGTATTATTATTCTAAATTTTATGGATAAAATTTTCATTAGAAACAAACACTCTACAACTATGTTTTAAAATAAAATATTATATTACAATAAAATATTAATTTTTTATATATGTTTGAATGAAATCGTTGTATCATTTTGAAATTTTATTAGTGGTCTATATATTAAAAAAAGTATTGATACGTTCCTAATTGTGTACTAAATTATATTTTGAGAGAAAAATAATTTTTTATTAAAATAATTTTAAAATTACAGTGTAGTGTTTATTACAGTGGTGATTACAATTTGTAAACTGTGGATTTACACTTATGAAAGGAAAAAAGTTTCTTTAACACCGTGAATAGAATTTGTAAACTGTGCATTTACACTTACAAAAGAGAAAAAATTTCTTTCAACACCGTTAACAGTTAAAAACATATATTTAACAAACATTTATATTAATATAATAATATTTTAAATTAAAAAATAAAATGAAAATGAATAAAATATTAATTTATGAAGATGAGTGTCAATATATAGCATCCTTATCAAAGTAATATTTTCAAAGAAAAAACACACATGCAACTTACTGTAAACTGTTGCCAACCTTGCAACTCCAAATTCCATCCTCATTCATTCAACTCATTCTATCACGCACTCTCAAACTTTAGGTTCTGTTTCACACACTTTCTGCTGCTTCTGCTATCTTATCAAGTTACCACTCCTCTTTAACCTTTCTGTGTCAATATGACTGTCACGGCGGCGCCAACGGTGAAGGACGGATGTCTTATGGTGAGGGGCAAGACCGTTTTGTCCCATGTCCCCGGAAACGTAGTTGTTTCTCCGGTTGGAACAGAGTCCGCGTTCTTGGGTGCCACTTCAACCGTTTCAAGTTCTCGTCATGTTTTCGATCTTGGAATTCTTCAGTGAGTCTCTGATATTATTCGCCTTTTTCTTTGCTTGGCTCTCTCACGTGGACCAAAAGCTTCTAGATTCCTATCAAACTTCTATGATCATGTTGACGTGTTATACACCTTGTTAAGTGTTATCAATTTTACTAATTTTATTAAGTAGTAAAGTCTATATTTATCAGAAGGGAGGAGAATATAACATATAGTATTTAAAATTTTAAAAATTATGTTCGTGTATTAAATTTATTGGCTTTTCTTTACCTTTTGGTAATTCAGAATACTCGTTCTGATTGTTTGTTAATAAATTCTGATAGATTATGCTTGTATGTTAATTAATTCTGGTTGTGTCTACTATTAGTTTACTTTATATACTATCTACATGAAAAATCTGCACCAAACTCTGAGAGTTGTTCACTGAACTTATTTTGGAAAACAAAACAAAAAAATGCAGGGGATATAAGTTGGTATCTTTGTTCAGAGTCAAAATCTGGTGGATGATACCACGTCTAGGGAGATCTGCCAGTGATGTTCCAATGGAAACTCAATTGCTGCTCCTGGAAGCAAAAGAAGAATCAGCACCTGAGGATGAGCTTTCTTCTGATTCTGAAGAGACAGCTACAGATAACACTTCCTACATTCTCTTCTTGCCTGTTTTGGATGGACAGTTTCGCTCAACTTTACAAGGAACTCAATCAAATCAGCTCCAGTTTTGCATTGAAAGCGGTTGTTAATTCAGTTTTCACTATTTGATTTCCTTCCTGTTATTATCATCCTCAGCTCAGCTATTTGATAGTAATATGAGTATGACTTTAGATTTTGAATGCTGCAGGAGATGCCCATGTTCAAACTTCCCAATCATTGGAAGCGGTATTTATAAATTCAGGGGACAATCCATTTGAGTTAATCAGGGATTCAATCAAGTATGCTTCTTGTTCTATAATGTCCTTAGACTCTAACTACTTATTTGTTTAGAAGTCAGGAAATGTTAATTTTCAATTTACAATGACATAGGATACTGGAGAAACACAAAGGGACTTTCTGTCATCTTGAAAACAAGAGGATCCCAGCACATCTTGACTGGTTTGGATGGTGCACTTGGGATGCTTTTTACACTGAAGTGTGTCCACAAGGAATTAAAGAGGGCCTTCAAAGGTATACTACATACATACTACTATTTTAACTAAAAAGTTCACCTATGGATAGATGGCCTGCAAATTTTGAAGATATCCATGACAATGACGATTTTGCCTGTTATCACAGTTTCTCAAATGGAGGTTGTTCGCCAAAGTTTATCATCATTGATGATGGATGGCAAGAGATCCTCAATACGTTTCACAAAGAAGGTGAACCAGTGATCGAGGGAACCCAGTAAGTTCTCTTTTCAGTCGAGGCCACATATTTTTTCCTCCATTCTTTTAGTCATCTGCTCACATCTTTTTTGAACTGTTAGGTTTGCAACCAGACTAGCAGACATCAAAGAAAACAAAAAGTTCATCAATGCAGGCTCTGACAATTCTTGCAGCAATCTCCACGATTTTGTTGACTCTATCAAACATAATATGAATGTAAAGTAAGCTGTCTGATCCCATAAAGATACCATGCGGTTACCACGTTGAAACTTAAGAACTGACCATGAATATAATGGTGCACTCTGTAGATACGTTTACATATGGCATGCTTTAGCTGGTTATTGGGGAGGTGTACTCCCATCATCAGATACAATGAAGAAATATAATCCAAAGCTTGCATATCCAATTCAGTCACCTGGTGCCACAGGGAACCTTAGAGATATAGCCATGGACAGCCTTGAAAAATATGGAGTGGGAATCATTGACCCAGAAAATATATATGACTTTTACAATGACTACCACAGTTACCTTGCCAGCTGTGGTGTGGATGGAATCAAAGTAGATGTCCAGAATTTGATAGAAACGTTGGGTTCTGGGTACGGTGGTCGTGTATCATTGACCAAACGGTATCAAGAAGCATTAGAGCAATCTGTAACAAGGCACTTTAAGCACAACAACCTCATTTGCTGCATGTCTCACAACTCGGATTCAATTTACAGGTTTGCAGTCTATCTAATTAGAGGCAAGTACAATCCAAAATCTTGTTTGAATCCCTTTTCTGACTAGTTTATTTTACGTTCACAATTTTCAGTTCAAAGAAGAGTGCAGCAGCAAGAGCATCTGAGGATTTCATGCCAAGAGAACCAACATTTCAAACCTTACACGTTGCCTCTGTCGCGTTTAACAGCCTTCTTCTGGGAGAGATATTTGTGCCAGACTGGGACATGTTCCATGTAATATTCCTGTCTCATTGCTTGTTAAAATGTTTCATGTATGAACATATTAATGAGTCGCTTGATACGATTAATTAATGATTCTATTTCAGAGCAAGCACGAGACAGCGGAGTTCCATGCTGCAGCAAGAGCAATTGGTGGTTGTGCAGTATATGTAAGGTAAGGCACCAAATCAGATTGAAGTCTTGGTCCCCCTTTGAAAACAATTTCTTAATCATATAAAAGTTTGAAAACAAATTATTTATCAAATTTGATATATTACAGTGACAAGCCCGGCAATCAAGATTTTAAAATCCTCAAGAAGCTAGTGCTACCTAATGGATCAGTCCTGAGAGCAAGATTTGCTGGTCGTCCTACTAGAGATTGTTTGTTTGAAGACCCCGTGATGGATGGTAAAACGTATGTAACAAGTGACTATCTGTCTATAAGAATGGCCAGAATTTTCTGCTTCGCTTTCATTTATTACTGAACAGTGAACATATTACTGACTATTTTGTAGTTTGCTGAAAATTTGGAATTTGAATGCACTGACCGGGGTGGTAGGCGTCTTCAATTGCCAAGGAGCAGGAAGCTGGCCACTGAAATCGTTGGAAGCCGCACCTTTGCGCATAACCATTTCAGGGAAAGTGAGACCCCTTGATGTTGAATTTCTTGAAGAAGTTGCAGGAGAAAATTGGAGTGGAAGTTGCATAGTATATGCTTTCAATGCAGGTGAAAACTCCTGCATCAACTAATCACATTTCAATTCCTTTTAGAAACTAAAACACATTCATTCCTCTAGAAATGCCAAAACTAACTACTGTACAATACTGCAGGCTTGCTTTCCATGGTTTCTCACAGAGGAAAACTTGAAACGTCCCTGGAGACACTCCAATGTGAAATATATACAGTATCTCCAGTAAGGGTCAGTACTCAATAGGCCTACTTTGCAATCTACATTTTCTGAAAAACCATCTTTACCAAGTATCTAACGGGCAAGAGTGTTCATGTGTGTCTAAACAGGTGTTTGGTTATGATGTGCACTTTGCACCAATAGGATTGCTTGACATGTACAATTCGGGAGGAGCAGTAGAAGCCTTGGACTGCAACATGGATGTTGCACAGTGCATAGTAAAAGTCAAAGGCAGAGGTTGTGGCCGTTTTGGAGCTTACTCCAACGTTAGACCAAAGCGTTGTAAAGTAGACATGAAGGAGGAGGAGTTCTCCTACAACCCTGAAGATGGACTATTGACGTTTAAGCTTGATGGTGAAGGCAATTCAAGGGATATAGAATTTGTATACTGAGGTGGCTCTATAAAGTCAAAGTAAATGTAATCTTATTCCTCTTCAGAGCCATTTTTGATTACCTAAACCCAGAAGTAACCATAAATGGAATTTTATTGTTGTAGGAAAAAAAGATGTTTAAATTTGGTGTTATAGAACACAAAATATTTCTTTATCACCTGTAACCAGTAATGTGCCACGGTCTTATTCGTTGTAACATCTGTACAATCTCGTCCTTCAACCATGCTCACCAGTTTCCGACCATTCTGGAACCAAGTCAGTTAAGGAAGCAGTTGCTACTTCCTGCTACCAGAACTAGGTTGATTTTGATCTAACTATAGAAGATTCCAGGTACTTGGGTGTGTTTGGTTTTCCCTTGCAGACCCAAACAAGCGTTCATTCCTTATCCAAGACTGCATCCACTCATTTGACAATTTCCTTTCTCGTTGATTTGAATCTCGTTCTCTTCAAAACTTCTGTTGAATAAGAAACGACACAAAGGATGTTTTTCCATTGAACGCAAAACCGTTATGTGCTGTACGGTATTTAGTGTAAAACTTAACTGCCAATTCCTATAAATATAGGAACTACCTTGTATAAAGAACAGATTAAGCAAACTATTCTTCTAATAATGCTATGTAAATTCTCTTACCTCAATAAATCTCATGAGTCTGAACGTTGGACTTCTGTTTTTGTAAATCTTTGTGTGTGTTGTGCCTAGATTTCTTCTTCTCGTTCTTTCTCGACCTTTCTTCTCGCGCTCCCTTGTTCCAGATTGGAACCCAAGCTGCACTCTCCCTAACAATTGGTATCAATCTTGGACAATTCTGCTCAAGAACTTCTAGCTGATTCTACAAGTAATGCAGTGGTGATTAAAGAATGGAGGAACGTCATTTTGCACTTCTCGATGCTAGACTAATTGAATTAGCAGGGTCCATTCAACGAATCTCAATGATTCTTTAAAGGAAACGGTCCAATAACTCATTTGCCAATCTTCTTTAGTCGAATCAAATTCTTCAATCAGCAGAGGTATTCCTAAAAGTACAGCGTACTCACATACAACATGATTACCAAGAATTTACTTTCCTAAGTTCAATAGTGACTATGTAGATCAATTGTACTAATGTGAGAATTTCTTTCTCATTGATAATACCCTTGATGATATTCAGGTTCAATTAGCTATTATTCATCTTGAAGGACGTGTCCTTCAGTGGCATACAACAATGGTGAAATATAACAACATCTCCTTACTGCCTTGGAAAGCTTACATAGCTTTGGTTAGAGAACGTTTTTGGGATGTTTTGTAGACCCCATGACAAAGCTGGTGAAGTTACGAACAGACCACCATAGTGACGAATACCATGAAGTCTTCTATGACATTATTAACTGCTTAAACCTCTTGGAATTATACACTCTCAACTATTTTCTTGGAGGCTTACAAAAGACATCCAAACGCTGGTGAGGATGTTCCAACCTATGAGAGTGCAAATAGCGTTTCTTTTAGCAAGAATGTATGAGATAGTCAGTACATCTATGCTTGCAGATTCTATAGGTTTTTTGGCTAATAATAAGGGAATTTTGGGTCCTAAAATGGGGCATCTTGAAAAAAATACAGTTCCTAAACTTGTCGACAATGTTAAATTAAACCTCAATTTTGATCTACAAGAACGTTGACCCCTGGGTTTATGAGTGAACGAAGGGCCAAGAGCCTTTGCTACTTCTGTGATGAACCATATACAACATAGTCTCACGCATAAAAAACTCAGGGTGCATGTCAAGGAAATTCGAGAAACGGAAGAAGAACACAAATTTATACCTACTGAAACAACTACATCAGTTGACCATGGTTCTCAAATATCAATCAGCGATACTTACAGGAATTTCTAACTTCAGGACTATGAGAGTGATGGACTATTTCAACAATACTCACTTGTTGGATAGCGTAAGTATGGATAACTTCTTGGACATTGAGGTTGCCAAGAAGTTCAGATGCCCAAATGTGGAACGTGAGCTGTTGATGGTAACAAGATCAGTGTCTATTCCATGGTTAAGAATTTTTTATGGAAGTTATAGCATACAGCATTTATGTCTGATGTATGCTTAATCCCCCTGGGTTGGTGCCACTTGGTTCTTAGAGTGAAATGGTTAGTAACTTTAGCGAAAAATTTACTAAAATGGTGCAATTCTGTTTGAGTATTACAGAAATGGACAAATGGAGACAAAATTATAAAAATTGACATTTCTGAGTTAAAGTTGTCAAAAGTGTAGGCAATATTAATTAAATCCATTAATCTATTATTTTGTTTTAATTGAAGTTGTCAATCGAGTTAGCAACTTCACTTTAAATAAATTGTGAAGAAATTGGACACGAAGTTGACAACTTCAGTGCATTTTATCTAAATTAAAGTTGTTAATTCGATTGACAAGTTCAGTTAAATTTTTTTCTAAACAAATGATAATTAATATTTTTCAAAATAAAAATATATAGTTAAAAAAATTATTTTATAAATAATACCATAATTTAATTTTGTTTTATTTAAGAAAATGATATATAAAGTTGAAGAATTAAAATGATTTTTTTTACAATAATTTTAAATAAATTTGATTTGTGTGATAAATTAAAATATTGACTATTTTTTAAATATTGTTAAAGCTAAAACACACTTATAAAAAATGAGATGCGATTTATGTATAAATTTTAGATTATATAATATATGAAAGTATAAATTATATAATATGTAAAAAGTAATAATATACATGTATTTATGCTAAAATAAATGTATTAAAAAATAAATTAAATTATTGAATATAAGTCATTAAAAAAAGCTGGTATTAAAATATTTGATGAGAACAATATTACAAAGGATGATTCTGCTGTTTAAATGGACAATTTCCTTTGTTGTGACCTTCATTGTGATAGTAAGGACATTTTTTTGGCTTGCTCTGAATTGGTTGATCCATTTCATTATGCAAATAAGTTGTAATTGGTCGTCCTGAGTTTTTACGTCGCATGTTGGAGTCAAGTATGAAATTTGGCCTGGTATAAGTAGACAAATAATCCTCGTTTCGAACGGGATATAATTGAACTTGATATGCCTTTCTAATCGTGTGGAGGTTGTAAACTGGAGCAATGAATGTCGCCATTTGTAAATGACAAGAGGAACAAACGACAATAACGTCACAATAGGGAAGTCAAAGAACTTGGAAGTGGTCACAATCACACCACCAATCATTTAATCTAACTGTATATGATTGAGGTCGTCGATCATGTTGGGGGTGGCTAATTCTTGGACATCAAATTCAGAATTTTCTGCATTAAACCTTTCAACAAAACACATAGCCGAATCTTGTTGATTTTTTCTAAGTAAGGTTGTGATATCTTTTGGATAATAATGACTTGCACATAACATGATGTTTATTTTGAAGGCTCGCTCAACAAATCATGTTTTTGTTTTTTTGAAAGTTGCCTTAACCAAAGGAGAAATCGACAAGGAACGAGCTCCCTTAAGCACGAAGTTAATGCATTCTGCTAGATTTATAGTCATATGACCATACCTCTTTTCCCCATTGTATGCTTGAGTCCATTTCTCTATGCGATCTATCCAGGAAACTGCTTGCTTGAACTCAGATCGCATAGCTGATAGCTTTGCCTGTACAGTGGGTTGTTTCATCTCATAAGTTGTCATAAAGAAGTAAAAGAAATTAGTTAAAAGGTAAAAGGTCGTAATTATCTATGAGGGAAGGTAAAGAATTTATTACCCATGTTAATCAATTGTCGTTTGAGCTCGACATTTTTTAATTTTTTGTTGAAATTCAATGTGATATGGCGTATGCAATACACAAAAACGGGGTCATCTACTTTCCATCCAACTTCTTCGAATTGTAATGCTGAAATTATATTGGTTCCTCTATCAGTAATCATGCACAAATTCGGTTGGTGTCACATATTGTCACAATAATTGGAAGAACCAAATCAAAGTCTTTTGAGTCTCGCCTTCAACAATCGCAAACGCTAATGAAAATATGTTGAGCGATTACGGTCAACAATATTACATGGTATCCTCCGATTAGAAATGTCCCATCAACTTGTAAAATGGGCTTGCGAAAATTGAAACCCTCGATATAAGCCTTGAAAGACCAAAACACGCGATCCAACGTGTAACAAGATTTGTCTTGAACACCATCAACCATACAAGGAGAAACAATATATTGCACAATTATCCTCGGATTGCTTTTATTTATTGCTTGCAACCATCTAGGAAGATCATTGTAGGACTATTCCCAATCGCCAAATGTCGTAGCAAGAACTTTCTGTTTTCCCAACCAAGCTTTTCTATATGTGATAGTATAGCCATGCAAATTTTTTATTTATGCAATTAAGCTTTTAATTGAGATGGAAGGGTTTGCTTTTATTGAAGTTAGCACCATGAGCGCAATATGGGTTGAGTCCAAATTAACATGGTCTGCCGAAAGATTTGTTGACAAACAACTATGTCGTGCATCAATTTTCTTTATCTCCCATTGACTTCGGAATTTACTAAAAGATGCATGTAATCTCCATTGGCACCCTCCATCATGATGTATGCATCGAGTCATGGATTTGTCTGTCTTTGATTTCACGACAACAAATTTGTAACCGTTGTCTATGTGGTATTGCTTTATAGCATTCAATGTCGTCGCCTTTGACATGAAATACATGTGCTCATTGAGGTCGCAGTCAATGTTATGTTTGGATTGATTGCCAGATGAAACATATTGTGAAGAAGATCTCTTGATTTGATCTTCATCATCCAAATCAAAGTCATAGTTCTCTTCATCTTCACTTATGTCGTCCACGATGTCTCTAATTATTGGTTCTTCATGTTGTCTTACTGACATTCCACCGACATTCCACGTGTCCATCTATATTTTTTAAAAAGTAACATTACCTTATACAAATATATATATATATATATATGTGTGTGTGTGTGTGTGTGTGTGTGTTGCCTAAATAGAAGGAAAGAAGATGATAAACAAAAATGTTATGGAAAGTTTACATTACCCTTACGATTTTGTTTGAATACATAGATACAACAATTGAAAGATATTGAAGTAGAACAAAGGATGAGTGCAAGGCTTCAAGACTCCATTACTCTTGTATTATATAACAAATATTGTGTCTGAATTGAATATAATTTGACATAATTATTTCAATTTTTATTGATAAGTCAAATCCTCAACTACGAATGTGACATTAGAAGTTGTCTTTACGTTGACAACTTTGGAAGAAGTTGTCTTCACCATTGGTAAGTTCTATTCAAAGTTGCCTTCACGGTTGACAACTTTGCATGTTCCCCAAATGAAAAAAGTTTGACACACCATTAGCAACTTCTATTCAAAGATCGTGCACCAACTTTATTTCCTCACAAACAATCTTTTCTTTCTCACATCACATGCCTAACCTACTCTAATTGTCACTTTATTCAGAACTTTTTTTCTCACATAACTACAACAATTTTCACTTTGGTCATATGGGTACAATAATAACAATGCTTAGAGATTGTCTGCCAATTAAGTTTAAATTCAAACTTAATATTCATTGGTATGCGTGGAGATTGTAGCACAATGTTTCACGATCTTTATTTAATAGACTCCAACATGTAATAGACATTCAACCACACTCACCTTCACGTTTCTCTAGTTTTGTCATTTTTTTTAAGTACTTAGGTGTACCAATTTATCTTCAAAGATAATTTCTCTTTACATATTAGTATAATTTTATATTATATTATATATAAATATTCTTTTAAAATATTTTGAATATTTTTGTATTATATTTTTTTAGTCTTTTGAATATTTTATCATGATATTATATATGAATATTTTTATATTATATTACTACATGTTAATATTTTTTTGGACAGTACTTTTACGTTACATTAATTATATATATATATATTATTTTTATATTTTTCTATTACTTATGAATATTCTATATTTTATTATAAATGAATAATTTTTTAAAATGTTATAAATATTTTTCTATTACATTTTTTTATTCTTATGAATATTTTACTATAATATTATATATGAATATTTTTATATTATATTACTACATATCAATATTTTTTTTGGACAGTATTTTTACGTTACATTATATATAAATAATTTTATGTTTTTCTATTACTTATGAATATTCTATATTATATTATATTATTACTTATGAATATTTTATATATTATATATGAATATTTTTTAAGATATTATAAATGTTTTTCTATTATAGTTTTTTAATCTTATGAATATTTTACTATGATATTATATATGAATATTTTTATATTATATTATTATATGTGAATTTTTTTTTTTCGGTCCACTTGCTTCACTTATCGTATAACTATTTTCTAAACCTACTTTGTTATAGCCACACTCACTTGTTGTGGCAACCAGACAAAATTATTTACAATATTTAAGTTATATGCTTCAAGTCTCCAAATATAATAAGAAAGAGATGTGTGACATTAACGTAGTAGGCTTTTTTTTACTACATGTTAAAGGCACTAGGAAAGCATAGTACCTAACAATGTGCGCAATTTACACCCAATGAACTCTTGAATATGAGCATCATCCCAAGTGTTAATCCTACTTTATCCCGTAATGATACCAACAGTTTGACATTTAATATTATAAACCATTTCAATTGGTAAGTAATTTTTTGGTACATTAAAAATTGCTTGTATTTTCAGGAATTATCTTATTAGAATTTCATGGCATCTCATCACCTTCCCGCAAATATGTCCCTATTGCGGCTCCAAGAGAAACATATTACTAAAGACGTATGAGAAGGTAATAAAAGACTATTGAGACCTAAAAGACATGCAATCTGGTTACTAAAGCATGAGGACATACTTGACCAGGGAGTCAAACACTTAATTGATCATTATGATTTTGGACATTTGTTAAAATTTAAGAACATTGACTTCAACCACCTACTACTTACAACATTAGTGGAAAGGTAGAGAACAAAGACTCATACCTTTCACTTTCCATACAATTGTTACATGGGAAGATGTGGAATTGGTATTGGGTTTACTTGTTGATGGAGAGGCTGGCATCGGAATTACTAGTGGTGATTTAGTATCTTTGTGTGAGAAATTGCTCGAATTTATACCACCCACTACAACGGTGAAAATAAATGCTATTAATTTGTCTTGGCTTAACAATATTTTTCAGGAACTGCCACATTATGCAACCGATTATGTTATTGTTCAACATGCTCGAGCCCAGATATTAACATTTACTGGAAGTCTATTGATGCTTGATTCTTCAAGTAGTAAGGTACATTTAATGTATCTATTATTGTTGGTTGACTTGAACAACATTAGAAATTATAGTTGGGGGTCACTTGTATTGGCTTCTCAGTACCATGCGCTCGATCATGGAATATACTTTAATTCGGATAATATTGGAGGTTGCATGCTGCTTTTACAGTGTTGGGCATGGGAGCGCCTACCATACATTTCTCCACAAATTCAACCATTGATTGATGAAGAAGTTGAACAAGGCATTGGTTTCCCACTCGGGAAAAGGTATGTTATTTTTGTATTAATTTTTTAGACAAGAAAACAAAGTTCAACTCAAGTTACCTTAGTTGTAAATTTCTTTATATTCCTCTGTTTACGTTAAGTGGACTCGGAGGATACATAGGACGCATATAGGAGGAACCACTGTTCTCCAAATACGGGCAAAGTTTGATGACATTAAAGCTAAAGTGGTTGTAAACAATATATAAACTAACATACCATTTTAACTGAAAATTTCATATTACTGATGTTTCAAACATTTATTTACAGTTTCTTTGGACTCCATGTTGAGTGGATTATGTTAGGCGTTTGATCACTATAGAGGTTTCCCCAATTGCACGGGTGGTAGTTCCTCTCACATGTTTCGCAATGGTTGAATTTCATGAAGTTGATAGGGTTATGCGTTAATTTGGATTTCGATAGAGTATTCAAAGTGACCCATTGAACCTTGATCAACTTCACATAGAGGATATGAGACGACAAACTAATCAATAATGGCCACAATATCATGCTGCATGGATAACTATGTGGAATGACTATCATAATCGTCTAATTCAAGGAAATTAGTTTAACGGAAATGGTCATTTGCATGACAAGTCAACATACTTGCAATGGTACATCAACCATATTATTCGTTACATCTCGCCTATACAGTCATCGTCCGATGACGATGTAAGTTCAATTACAAAATCATTTATTATTCTTCATTGACTCATCCAAAATTAACACGTATTTTCAAAATAGTATAATATGCCACAGGAGACTACACAACCTCACTATCAACATCATGTCGGGTCTTCTTCTCAAGTTGAACCGTTTCAACAACAATCTTTTCGTCCGCCAGGTGTTCAACCAACTCAGTTGTTCGGATATAGGGATCAACCTCACATGTCATTCCAATTGTCATTCCATTAACCACCTTTCAACTACTTAACATTTCCATCTCAACAAATTTTTTTTATTGGTCCATCAAATATCTTTGCAACCTCTACCATGACCCCCCATCTGCCTAAAATTCAATGCCATCCATGCAATATTATCGACCAACAAATGCCTTCACTAATTTCCAAAAGTCAGAATAAGGATAATGACGTCGAAGGCACTAACGATGACATTCCACCTCCGCCCCCTATTGTTCCATCCGAACAACTGCCACAAGGACAACCACAAAGACAATGAAGAAGACCACCCCGTGACATAACTTCTCATAGATGACAACTTTTTCTACATTTCTATTTTCTAATCATGTATAAATTGTACTTATTTATCATTTTATAAATACTGTTTAAACGTAACCCCTTTTATTTATAATTGTATCAACTATAAACGCTACTTCACAAATATATTTCAAATTTTTTAAAACAACAAAAATATTTTTAATTTAAACAATATTTAAAAAGTACTAAATATTTTATATTTATTACACAACCTATTTTTAATTCAAATTAATTTAAGGTAACTTTATTTTTTGTCAAAACAAAATTTAGTTTTAATTTTTATAATATTATTTATCTATAAAATAAAAATTTTCACATATATTCTTATTTACTTCATGTAATTTTAAACAATTTTTAAATTATTATTATATATATCTTTAAGTTTAAAAAATATTAATTATTTAAAAATAATTCATCTAAACTTGTCAACTGAATTGACAACTTTAATTTAGATAAAATACACTGAAGTTGTCAATCTCGTGTCCAATTTCTTCACAATTTATTTAAATTGAAGTTGTTAATCTGGTTGGCAAATTTATTTTAAAAAAAGTGGTCGATTAATGGATTTAATTGATGTTGTCTACATCATTGACAACTTTGACTTAGAAATGTCCATTTCTATAATACTCAAAGTGAATTGCACCATTTTGGTAAATTTTCCAACTTTAGGAGACATCACTTGTTATTTTGATATGTTTCTAGATTTTTTTTGTTTCGAATCTCTTTTCTTTTCTTGAAATATGTTATTTGTATTTTGATTTTATTTTTTTAAATGAGATTTTGATTTTTTAAATTTATTTTGGAATTTCATTTTCAGAATGCAAAACAACCTATTTTGAATTTTTTTTCTAGAAAATATTTCTTAATTCAGAAGACAGTCCTAGAATTTCATAAATTGATATGGTACATGTTCGAATTTATTCGGTGCAAGAAGCAAAAGTATAAGGTGACTTAAAAATCAATTATTGATCTTTTATTTTTCTCTACACAAATTCAACAAATTCTGCCTTGCATCTCCATACTTTCTTCATGCATCTCCATATAAGAAGAAAATGACAATTTTACTCTTCTCTTCATCTTTTCCACTGAGCACCCATCCTCCCCATAGAAATCCCCAATTTCAAGGTCATCATCGCAACAACTTCCCATCTCTAGAACCACTATCGCAACAACCCTTACCTGCATCGTCTAAGCACAAAAATTATATTCCAGATGACACAATTGTATTATGGATTGCACAATCTAGAATATAAAAAAATGTATTATGAATTGTGCAATCTAAAATACTAAAAAATATTTATATTCCATAGTGTATTTCAAATTGTACAATCTAAAATACAATTTTTGTGCTTAGACGACAAAGATGAGGAGCTACTATGACAGTATTGCTGGAGGTGAAAGCTGTTGTGACGGTGGTGTCGGAAGTGAAGGTTACTGTGACAATAGCGTTGGAGGTGAAGGCTGCTGCGACAATAGCGTTACAGGTAGGGGTAGCTTCAACTGAAAAGGAGAAGAGGAGTGCTTAATAGAAAAAATGAAAAGAGGGGTAAAATTATCATTTTCCTTCTTCTACCACAATGGAAGCAAAAAGTATGAGACTGCTTCTTCCAACATCTCCATACATTTTTTAGGCATCCCCATACTAAATATAAAAATACCTTTTTGTCCTTCTATAAAAAAATAAATTAACCTATAAAATTCCACATTCTTTATATTTCAAATTACATAATTCAGAAGATATTTTTGGATTTGGAAGTGTTCTCCAGATTTATAGAATCCAAAAGCAATTTAAATATATATATATATATATATATATATATATATATATATATTCTAGATTACATAATCCAAAAGCTAATCTTAGATCTGGAAATAACTTTCAAATCATGGAATCCAGAATATATTTTTAAAAAATGGTATCTTAGATTACATAATCCAAATGTTTTTTCTGGATTTGAGAGTAGTTTATGGACTATGTAATCCAAATATATTATGAATTACATAATCCAAATATATTCTAGATTACATAACCCAGAAACTAATCTTATATCTATAAAAGACTTCCAGATTATGTAATCTTGAAGTTAATCACAAATTTGGAAAAAGACTTACATATTATATAATATAGAAGTTAATTAGGAATTTGAAAAAAAAATTTTAGATTATATAATCTGGAATATAAACTACATTTTAACTTTTTTATAAAAGAACATTTTTAGAATACAAAAATTTATGGGGGTGATGCAAGAATGTATGGAGGTGCAGGAAGAAGTAGTCAAAAGTATGAACAGGAAGAATTGACCCACAAATTCTCTCCCACTCTGGAGACCCATATGAAAAGCCCAGATGTGTGATATTAATTAGTTTTGGGGTTGTGTATGATATTTTAGACATCAGAAGGCTTCCCTGGTTTTCTTATCCTCATACTCTTCTTCTCCTTCACCTTCATACTTTCTTACATGTCTATCACTGCCACTGCCTTCAAGTCCCTCACCATGGCCGATTCGTGCCTCCTCTCTTCTCCCTCCTCTCTCTTCCACAACATAACCAAATCCCACGTCTTCTCGCCTCCCTCCAAACCCCTCACACTCCAATTCTCATGCCTCAACTCCTCACCCTCGCTCTCTCTTTCCCTCGCTGCACGAACCCACCGTTCCCCCGTCCTCACCTACGTCGCCCAAACTTCCGATTGGGCCCAGCAAGAAGGCAACGCCGACACCGTCCAGGCCCAAGACGAAAAACAAGAAGAGGCTGGCCTCCTCGATTGGGAGCCCAACGGCGAAGATGAGGGTTTCGTGGAACCGCCGGAAGAGGCCAAACTCTTCGTCGGTAACTTGCCTTACGACGTTGATAGTGAGAAATTGGCCATGCTATTCGAACAAGCCGGAATCGTTGAAATCGCCGAGGTTAGAAAGAGAGAACCTCGTTATCTTCTCAAATTTCAATCTCGGTTTTTGTTAATGTTATTTAGGGTTTAAGATTGAAATGAACGCGTGTGGTTGTCCTTTATTTGTGATTTTAGGTGATTTATAACAGGGAAACTGACCGGAGTCGCGGATTTGGGTTTGTGACGATGAGTACTGTTGAACAAGCTGAGAAAGCTGTGGAGAAATTCAGTGGCTATGTAAGTTCATATCACTTGTTTTTTATTCTGATGTTAAATATGAGTTAGCTTGGGATTGAAAAGTTTGATTTTATATATGGTTGTTGACTAACCAGTGAGGGTAGGAGCTTGCTATGTATTGAATCCTTGTTTTGTGTTTATCTCTGGTGGACTCTGTTGTTTTTGTGATTGATGTGTTGCAATGGTATAAATGTCTTGGAATAATGGAGAAAAAAAAGAATGGCTGGTATTTCCTGTTGAAGAGGCTGTGTGGATTACTTGAATTATACCCTTATGCATTATATTACCTGTCTGATTGTTGCAGCATTCCATCCACCCTTACTGGTAAACTGCAACGATATGATTATGACCATTTCGAAGTGTCTTTGTTTCCTCTTTGCATCTATGAGCCTGCAACAAACTTCTTTTGTGTGTGTGTTTTTTTTTTTTATAATGAAGGCCACTTTAATTAATATGTGAGTAGAGTTGGCCGCATAACTTGTGTCATAAAGATGAGGTGGCCTGTGCCTGTGTCATTTTATTTCCTTAAGAATGTATAGTTACACATCTTGAAGTTCGGACTTCCATTCTATTTGTAATGTTTTTGTTTGTTAGCCCATGACTCGAAGGCTCACTGAATCAAATGCTACAGAACATTTATAAGTTTGCTCACGTCACATCTCTTGTTGCTATGAAAGTTTTGTTGCTTTTCGCGAAGAAGTTTTTTAAAGTGACACTTTTGTACAAGTCAAATGTATCTAAGATGTCATTCACATGCAAAAGAATGTGTATATTGTCATTGATATTTATTTCTAAATTATTTTATTGTGTTGTTCTTTGGATCTTATTCATATTATCTGTGACAGGATTATGATGGAAGACAGTTGACTGTTAATAAGGCTTCTCCGAGAGGAGCTCAACCTGAACGCCCACCTCGTCGTAACTTTGAGCCTGCCTATTCTATCTATGTTGGTAATTTGCCATGGGATATTGATAGCACAAGGTTGGAGCAAGTTTTCAGGGAGCATGGTAAGGTTTTGAGTGCTAGGGTAGTCTATGACAGGGACAGTGGTCGTTCTCGTGGCTTTGGCTTTGTCACAATGTTCAATGAATCAGAAATGAATGATGCTGTTGCTGCTCTTGATGGTCAGGTATTACCTAAGTTTTTTGTTAAATTATCAATAGTGACATTCATTGATAATTAAATATTCTGAAAGCTGAAAGGTACAGGATTGTTATGGGCTATGTTCATAAGGAAAATAGCTTCAAACGTACTGCTTTTGAAATTGCATCTGGTGTGTGTGGTCTGAGGGCGGGTTGAAACAAGATATCAAATTGACTACTTCTACAGTTTGTTTTTGGATGATTTTCTGATATGGTGGTTTTGTTATTTCAGACTTTGGACGGAAGAACAATTAGGGTGAATGTTGCTGAGGACAGACCCCCCAGGCGTAGCTCCTTCTGAGTGGCACCTCAGGTAGTTCCCCATTTCAGCTGCTGGAGTTCTATTGCATTTTTTTAATGGCTGAGGATATAGTGACAATTTTCTTTAAAGGAAATTTCTTTCTTGGGGCGCCAATTTCATATTAGATTTATTTAGTTTGCTATTATGAATGTAATGTCCAGATGAAGAGTAAGTTGTAATTCTAACTCCTAAGATCTTGAAAAAAAGTATACTTTGTTGGGTTTTTCTCTGGGGCTATTTGTTAATTTATGGAATGAGAAAACGGGGAGAGAAGAGATCTGTCGTGACTATTGTAGAAATGCTTTGATCGTTTGAACTAAATATTCAACTGAAAAAAAAACCATTATTTCAGTCACCTGAGACGATTCAATTCATCCAGCTAATAATGATACTTTAATTTTTGGTGAATCCGATACGGCTGATGATTTATTGATTTTAATCATTGATGTGGGTTCTTGCTAAGTTTCAGTACTGTTTCCTTGTGCTTTTCTAATTGATTTTTTTATAAATGAAAACAATATCTGCAGTATTTCAAAGTAAATGGATGAGTGGTTTTTTTAAAGAACCTACTAGTACTCTAGAAAAAACTTTCAATTGCTCCTAAAAGATTTAAATCAGCATGGAAGACTGAATTCAATAATTGTTGTAATATGAATTTTTGCGTTACTAACTAATCGAAATAATCATTATGACTTTGAAATATAATTATAAAGTTAATAAATTTACTCTATCAAACATGTATTAATTTTCATTAAAAAGTAAATACATTTAAATTAATTTAAAATCAAGTATGTAAAATAAAATAAATTAAATAATCGATAAATATATTCTTACTGTTTTTATCAGCCCGTCTTTTTATTATAGAAAAAATCGTTCTTAATTGTCAGTCTCCTTTTCAGACTTCAGGAGCTTTGGGCCCGGGAGTTGGATATAATTGTCTTGCATTTAGTAAAGGCTTCTTCTTACTGCACCCCTACGTTTTTCTCTTCCTGCACGCCCATAATTTTGTAAATTCCAAAATTGGCCTTGACCTTTTGAAAAAGGGTACCATGGTTCAGTTGATATGACATTGTTAATCTTCTTCATTCATCTCAGACATTGGTGGTGAGTCATTTTAGCTGTGCGAAACAAAGTGCAGTGTTGCTGAAGTTTTGCTTGACTTCTAGAGGTAAGAATTAAGTTTTTTTTTTTTAAGAGCATTGGTGGTTATGACGTTTTTGTGGTTACTGAAAATTGGGATCCGTGAGTATGCTACGGATTCATCAATTCGAAACTAAATCATTTTGTTTTCTAGATGAGAGGGTGTTCTGTAAGTAAATTTTGTATAAATTATTGATTTCCAGATTGTTGAATTCATAAGCCTAGTTCTGTTACGAATTGGTGGATCTGGAATGTTTTTTTTTAAATTATGGATTTCTGAATCCAGAATGCATATTTCTGTTACGGATTGGTGGATCCGCAATGCTTTCTTTAAATGATGGATTTATGAATGTGAAATGCATATTTTGAATTATGGATTGGTGGATTCGAAATTTTATCGAAAGCGTCAATCCGAAATTTTTCTGGATTCCATAATCTGGAATATAAAAAAATAAATATAGTTTAAGTAGTTTAGGATTTTTAAAAAATAATAGGGACAGTTTGGTCTTTGTCTAACATTGTGGGGGTGCAGCAAGAAAAATATAGAGGTGCAGGAAGAGATTGCCTTTAGTAAATCTAGTAATAATAAATTCCGCGTCTAGTATAAATTCTTACTGCCTTTTTAACCATTTCGGTGTAATTTCATCTCCAAATTAATGAAATGAGTAAATGTTTTAAAATTTACTAGTGGGTAAGTTGTTGTGTGCACGATGTCATATAAGAAAAACCGTGAAACACGATTTCAAGTTAGGTCAAACAATGATGGTAGATTGCATGACTTTCATTAGAAATTGTGAATTATAGAAGTCATGGTTAGTAAGAAGACTTTAATTAGGATACTTTTGGTTGCATGACTTTTATTTGAAATTGGGAATTAGTTAATGAAGACGACTTTAATTAGGATACTGATAATGTGAAGTTGTGAGGGAGAAACACGAGTTTTGTGTTCAAATGAATTTACTTTCTTGTGTGTGTATTAAAAGAACACCAAATTCTATATATGATATTTGTTTTGTCACGAAAAAGATGTAAATAAAAGAAATACGAGTATTAAATTAAGTAATTCAATTTAGAGTGAGTACAAATATATTACAAGAGTTGATGTTTTATTGTCTATATGGATAATTATTTGTATTTAGGTTGATGGTAAGAATATTTTTTTTTTGCGTTTTTTAAAATTGGTTAAAATTGGTCGATCTATTTCGTTATGTGAAAAATCAAGTATGATATTTAGCTCCATATGTAAATTAATAATTCTTATTTCAAACTAGATGAAATTTGATTTCATAAAACTAGTAAATATTATGTAAATTGTAGATTGGGTCAACAAATATTGTTTGCTATAAATAACAATATGAACAAAAAATGATAATATTATGAACAAACAATGATAACAATAAGGAGAAGACAATCGAAGGACTTAAAACTCTCCACAATCACACCACCAGTTATTTAATTTAAACATGTATGATAAGTCGATGTCCAAGTTGAGGAATGACTATCTTCTGAATATCAAACTCTGAATTTTCTCAATGATCCATTTCTACATGACACATAAAATATCGTTATTCATTTTCTTAGTAAGACAAAAATATCTTTAAGATATTGATGACCGGCTCGTAATATGCACTTTGTCTTGGTTTCAACAAACCATGATTTTGTTATTTTTAAATGTTGTCTTAACAAGAGCATAAATGAGTAAGGATCATGCTCCCTTCAAAATAAAGTTCATGAATTCACTCAGATTTCTTGTCATATGTATGTACCTCTTGATTACATTATATATCTAAGTTTAGTTTTCTATTGGTATTTGATCAATCCATAAAACTTCTTGTTGGAATGCTCTTATAGCCAATAACTTAACTTGAAAAGTGGATTGTTTCATTTCATAACCTATGATAATGTAAGCAATGAAATTACTTAAACCTTTTGTCATATTATATAATGGAAGGTAAGGGATGTATGTATCAATCTTTATCAACCTCCTCTTTAACTCTAAATTCTTGAACTTTTTGTTGAAGCTGGATGCAATACACTAAGAGGAGGCTTGTGATCATAATTTTATTCACACTTTAAAGCTTTAATCATAAATTCTTAGATTGTAATCATGAATAAATCTGTTTTAATTGAGATTCATCTAATTGGGTTTATTTTGGTCTTAACTATTTTTTCTGCTAATTTTGTGTTTTCATCCAAAGTACATGTTCTGACAAGCCGGTGTAGTGGTTACATGTATAGACGGTCTGACTAGATGTTTGAATGAAGTGTCTTCCATTATGATAATGTAAGAAATGAAATTACTTAAACCTTTTGTCATATTATATAGTGGAAGGTAAGGGATGTATGTATCAATCTTTATCAACCTCCTCTTCAACTCTAAATTATTGAACTTTTTGTTGAAGCTGGATGCAATACACTAAGAGGAGGCTTGTGATCATAATTTTATTTACACTTTAAAGCTTTAATCATAAATTCTTAGATTGTAATCATGAATAAATCTAATGTTTTAATTGAGATTCATATAATTGGGTTTATTTTGGTCTTAACTATTTTTTCTGCTAATTTTGTGTTTTCATCCAAAGTACATGTTCTGACAAGCCGGTGTAGTGGTTACATGTATAGACGGTCTGACTAGATGTTTGAATGAAGTGTCTTCCATTATGAATGGGCTGAATCATGCAAAAGTTCAAGTTGCTTATCTGAAACATAACGAAAAAAGAAATAAAATATGCAATATCTTAGAAAAATAATTAAAAACAAATCATCCGTGAAGATACAAAGAAACATAGTTGGCGAATAAATAGGAAACAAAATTCGAGAATTTTGAAAACTTGGAAACTGAGAAACTATGAATAAAATTTGAAGTAGAATATTTTTTCGGAATCCTTGGAGTAGAAAAAAATCTATAAAAAGCTACAAGCTTCAAGGAGAAATCATCAAGCTATAAAGCTTGATACAATATGCTCAAAAAAATAGAGAATTTGGGTTTTTCTAGTTTCCTTTATTTTCTTCTTTGTAATTCTTCATTTTTTCTTCGCATGAAATGCGAAACTCCTTTGGGTTGATTCTCTTGTGATTTCACATTGAATTTTGAGGTTTTTGTTCAATAATTTTTTTTTTTAAATTCCTTATAGCACATTGTACTTTACCGTTGGTCTTTTTGGAATCTGGTTTATGTCAAAAGAATTGTTTTTGAATGCTTGTTGAGAATTAAGTTCTTTTCCTTAATTAGAGTTCTTGGTTAATTCACTTAGTCTTAATCAATCTTTTGTTTACTTAATTCAAGAGGTAGAAGATAAACATTTTACGAGTAGAAGCTTGGAACTAGTGAGGAACTGTTTGTTTTACTGATAAGATTCTGTTGAATTTGATTGATGCTTGTTTGATTAAGTTTGACATTGTGTAAAAATTGAAAGAGTGGAAATTTTAAGAAAATCAATGATGAATTCATTGCTGAATAAACTTGAATCTACTTTCTTTTACTATTTTTCAGTTGTGTACTATACTTTTCTAAATAACAATCTTTGTAGAGCAAATGAGCTTTAATGTTTCAAATCCCTGATGAAGCTTGAAGCCTTGTTGTTTTTGGTTTGGGTTTTAGATTAGAGTGTTTAGAATCTATGTAAAGATCAGTTCTTAATTCCTACACAAATCTTGCCCAATCTGTTTTAAAAGAAAAAGTGTTTTTCTAAGCAAAGAGAAAAACAACCGGTTGAATTATCAATATAATCGGTTGTTTTCCACTTGGCCTATTTGAATGGTTTTTCAATTGATTGCTTAACTGTTTTAATCAATTTTAACCAGTTATTTCGTGCTTTCAACCGGTTAAAATTTGAATATGTAACAGCTTTTCAAAAATTAGTTATGACTGATTACAATTGGCTTTTAAGTGATTTTGGTTCTTCTTCAACGGGCTTTTCTGAGTGCTATAAATATAGCCCTTCTTTCAAAACAAAAATAAGAGAAAATACTCAGTTTTTACACAGTTTTGAATCACAGAGAGATTGAGATTTGTTTTTGAAAGAAGTTTTCAGAAGGCTTGTGATTGAAGAGGCCCAAGCCCAAGCCCAAGTCCAAGTCCAAACCCATGTTCAAGTCCAAGACCAAGACCAAGCTCAAGCCCACCAAATACAAGATATGGGCCAACTACAAGGGTTATGGCAAGAAGAATACAAGAGGATTGGGACACTGCTACTGATGGCAGAGAGACTTTCCTCTACATGATAAAGATGTCATAAGCTTAGTATAGAAGTAGAATTTAATTTTCTTGTCAAAATTAAAATAGGAAAATAATTGTAATTTTCTTAGAATTAATTTTGGTACCTAAAACACCAACCTAGGTTAATTTAGGGTTTCTAAAACCACTAAATTAACCAAGGCCGGTTGGAAAGCCCATAGAGGGAGTGAGCTTGCAACGCTAATCACACCTCTCCCATGTGCTTTCATTTAGGCGCCACTTTTGGTGGAAATATCATTTGAATTTCCCTCCACTTTTATTTGAATTTTCAGCCCTCTAACACTATAAATAAGAGGGCTTGCTTCATGTATTTTCAAGATTAATATACTTAGTGAATTGCTGCCAAGTTTGAGCCAATTTCACTTCTTGCCCAAAAACCTCTCAAGGTTAGGCTATTGATTTTCAATTCTCACCTTACCAAAGAGAGATGGCCTCACCACTATCATTCCCTACCTAGCATGCACCTCCAAGGTCACCACACCTCTTAGGAGGACCTTGTCCGTTTTTAATCCACAATTGCTTCCACTCACCAACAATTTCTCCAAGCATGAAGGCACTCTTCCTTTAGCTTGCAAGATTGCTGCTTAAGCTTTGCACTGGTACAAGATCTGATCATAGGACTTCCTAGTTTTGTAATCTCAGGTGTTTTCTATTCCTTTCATGTTTCTTGTAATTGTTCTTTCATAAATTTGTAAGAAATCCTGCAAAGTCAGAGGGTGTTCTGACTTGAGGTGTGTGGTGTAGCAAAGAGGGTGTGTGATCTTGGGTGTAAAGATCCTCTCTTTGTAGTGGTGTGTGTATGTAATCTGTGGTGTATTACATAGTGGAACTTAGAGGTTGTTTTGAGAACTGGATGTAGCTCAAGGTTGAGTGAACCAGTATAAAATTCATGGTGTAAATCTTTCTGTGTTTCTCTCTCTTCATAACTATTTGATATAGCTTTTGATGATATAAACAATCGATTAAAACGAAATTTTAATCGGTTTTTATTCTGGTTTATGAACTGTTTGTTTCTGCTTATGTTGATAATATAAACAACCGGTTAAAACATAATTTTAACCGATTAAAATTCTGAAAACAGTTTCTGTATCATTGCTTGATTGCTTTCCTTAATTGTTTATCTGTGATTGTTTAATAAAGGATCATTCTTTAGCCTTTAATTGCGAAAATCTTTGGCAAACAATTCACCCGCCCTCTTTTTTAAGTCATCAATTCTAACAATTGGCATCAAGAGCTATGTTCTTGAAAAATATTCAAGTTTCCTTTTCTGAAAAATCTTTTTACATGGCTAACAAGTTTTCTTTTGGGGAAGGTGCCTCTTTAAACGAGCCACCTCTATTCTGTGGTGAAAATTATAAGCTTTGGTGTATAAGAATGAAATTCTTTATTAATTCAATAGATAAAGAAATCTGGAATGTTATTTCAAACAATGCTTCCATTCATATGCCTAAAAATATTTCTGCATCATCTAAAATTGAACGAGATCATCTTGATTGTATAACTGTGAACATAATTGTCTTTGCCCTTGATTCTAACTTCTTAAGGTTTCAGAATGTATCTCAGCCAAAGAAATGTGGGACACACTTGAGAAATGTCACAAGAATCTAAGGAGTGCCTGACTGGACAAGGATGAGTCCTCTGCTGAATCATCTTCTTCAGAATTCAAGATGGAGGTCTGTCTCATGGCAAAAGAAAAATATGGATCAAGTCAAGTAAATTCATCTTCTTCAATCAAAGGTAACAAGCATTATGAATTACTTGAGGCTTTTAAAGAAACTTGAAAACAACAGGTTAAATGACAACGTCATAATCTTGGAAGAAGAATTGGATAATTCCAAAACTGATTTCGAAAACCTTGAATTGATTTATCAAAATTCTTCTTGCAAGTGTGATTCTAAGTTTTGTGAAAATTGTTAATCCCTTCAAAAGAAGGTCATTTATCTTGTGAAAACTGTGGATAAAATTTTGAAAGGAAAATCCAACTTTGAGAATGTCTTAGCATCTCAAAATTGTGTATTTGGAAAATCTAGTCTTGGCTTTAATCCACAGAATCAGAATAGTGCCTTTTCAAAACCTTTTTCAAGTATCATAGAAAAACAACTAACTAAAATTTTGAAACAACCGGTTGTTTCTTGTTTCTACTGTATGAAAAAGGGGTATTACGTGAAGTTCTGCAAAGTTCGCAAAATTCTTGTTCCAAGAGGTATTTTAAAATGGGTTTCTAAGAATCCTAAGCCTCCTAATGTTCCTACTAACACTCATGGACCCAAATTTATAAGGGGACCAAATCTTGCTTCTTAAATCTTTTCTTGTAGGTATTCTTGAAAGCCAAGAGCTATATTGGGTGTAAGAAATGAAGTCTCAAGGAAATAAGGCTTAAAGTCAGTTCAGTTCTTGTGCCTGCATTTTTCAAATATGAACAACTAGCAAGGTTCTTGGTATGTCAAAAGACATCCTTGACAAAGGCTGGAATGGTTGGTTAAAAGAGAATTTTCAAGAATAAATGATGGAAGAGTGTCTTCATGCTTGGAGAAATTGTTGGTGAACGGAAGCAATTGTGGATTGAAAACGGACAAGGTCCTCCTAAGAGGTGTGGTGACCTTGGAGGTGCATGCTAGGTAGGGAATGAGAGTGGTGAGGCCATCTCTCTTTGGTAAGGTGAGAATTGAAGATCAATAGCCTAACCTTGAGAGGTTTTTGGGCAAGAAGTGAAATTGGCTCAAACTTGGCAGCAATTCACTAAGTGTATTAATCTTGAAAATACATGAAGCAAGCCCTCTTATTTATAGTGTTAGAGGGCTGAAAATTCAAATGAAAGTGGATGGAAATTCAAATGATATTTCTACCAAAAGTGGCGCCTAAATGAAAACACATGGGAGGGGTGTGAGTAGTGTTGCAAGCTCACTCCCTCTATGGGCTTTTCAATCGACCTTGGTTAATTTAGTGGTTTTAGAAACCCTAAATTAACCTAGGTTGTGTTTTAGGTACCAAAATGAATTCTAAGAAAATTACAATTATTTTCCTATTTTAATTTTGACTAGAAAATTAAATTCTACTTCTATACTAAGCTTATGACATCTTTATCATGTAGAGGAAAGTCTCTCTACCATCAGTAGCAGTGTCCCAATCCTCTTGTATTCTTCTTGCCATAGCCCTTGTAGTTCGCCCATATCTTGTATTTGGTGGGCTTGAGCTTGGTCTTGGACTTGAACATGGGTTTGGACTTGGGCTTGGGCTTGGGCCTCTTCCATCATCCCCTCCCTCTTAAAAAGGATTTGTCCTCAAATCCAATGCTTTTGCCTCTTCTTCGTCATTGCCTTATTATGTGGTTATGTGTGGCTAGATCATTTCCATCATCCCCTTCCTTCTTGAAAGGATCTGTTCTCAGATCTATAGGGTTGATCTCGAACAACAGCCTTATTCCTGCTTTGAAAACTATGCTACTCCTGGATCAAATGTCCATCTGTTGGAGTCATCAAACAAATCAAAGTTAGTTTCAGCAATTGTATAAAAATCACTCTTTTTAAGTTGCCATTCCTCTTGTTTTTCTATTGTTTTTGGCAACTTTTCACAAGATTTCTTTAGAGAGGAATACATAATTTTTGTTTCTAAGTTTTTCCTCCCTAGTTTTGGATTTTTATTACTAGACTCTTTAGACACTACCTTTTGTTCTAGAAGAGCTAGCGATTTTTCAGTTTTTATTTTCTTTCCCTCTCTTTTTATTTTCATTTGTACTTGATCCTTTATCACTTGTGAGTGTGATAAGGGATAGAGTACAAACTTTTTATCCCTGTGAGTCAAAGTAATCTCATTGGTAAGACAGTTGTGCATGGTTTTCTTGTCAAATTGCCAAGGTCTACGCAACAAGATGTGACAAGCTTCCATGGGAACTACATCACATAAAACTTTGTCTTTATAGTTTGCCATAGATAACTTGACTTTCACTTGTTTATCTACAGTTAATACCCCATCTTCGTTTATCCACTAAAGTTTATATGTTTTAGGATGAGGTATTACCCGTAGATTCAGCTTTTCAACCAGCCTGTTGCTACAACAATTGCAGTAAGAACCACTATCCACAATGAGAGAACACACATTTTCAAAAACTTTACATTTTGTATAGAAAATGTTCTCCCTTTGTGTCTCTTGGTCCACACTAGGTTGGTTGTTGAGGGTTCTACGAATCATCATTAACTCCCCCTCACATGGATACACTATCTCACTATTTACTTACTCCTCTTCCCCGCTAACTTTTTCACTTTGGCTACTATATTCGTCCCTCCCTCTTAAGAGTATGTTTCTCTTGTTTGGACATTGGGCAGCTATGTGACCTCTACCAAAGCACTTAAAACATTTAGTGTCTCTGCTACGGGGTTGTGAGCTAGAGGTATCTAATTCTATTTTCTTGGGAGTTTCTTTTGCTTTTTCCTGTATGGTTTCCTCCCTATTATACTCTCTCTTGGGAGAAGAGTTAGAATATGTACTTTCCCTACGACTTGAAGTTTTCCTCAAAATTTGTTGCTCAACTTTGATACACAATTGAATTAAATCATTCAAGTCTCTTTAGGGTAAAAGTTCAACCCTATCTCTAATCTCAAGATTGAGTCCACTCAAGAATCTAGCTATAGTGGTGTTCTCATCTTCCCTAATGGAAGCTCACATCATATATAGTTCCATCTTTTGCCTATATTCTTTCATACTCATGGTTTTCTGTTGGAGTCTTTGGAGCTTGTCCATTAACTCCCTATTATAATAGGAGGGAATATGTCGGCGTCTTAAGGCTCCCCTAAGATCATTCCAATATTCTATGGGAGGATCTTTATGAAGGCGCCTGTCTCTCTCTAAGGCAGTCCACCAATACATAGCATTTCCTTGAAAGCTAAGGGTAGCTAGGGGTACTTTTCGTTCCTCACTTACTCTATGGCAAGCAAAAAATTGTTCCACCTTCATTTCCCAATCTAGGTAAGCTTCAACATTCTCTTTCCCATGGAAATAAGGCAGATCTACCTTAACCTCCTTAACACTTTCTCTTTCTTTTCTAGTTCTCCTATGGGGTGGTTGATAATACTCATTTATCCTAAGACTTTCTTCCCCATAAGATTCATGATCTTTAGAACTAGATGCATGTAAACTCTTTTTAGTTTTATTAGAGTAGTCACTCTTTTCTTTAGCCATTTTCAGCTCTTTAATTTGTTCCTCATGTTCCAAATGTCTATATGAGAGTGATTGAAAGTCCTTTGCTAGTTGTTTTAAAAGAGTTTTAATGGACTTTAGATCACTTTCATTAGAAGAATGAGCTGACATGATTAAAGTTTTGTGTTAAAAGTAATTTACCTCAAAAAAGACAAGGAGAGTAATGAAGGTAGCTTTCCAGGAAAGAGAGGTGGATCACTAGGATCTCTTAAGTACCAAGTCTTTCCTAGCCAAAATCTATCCCTCAAGACTTTTCACAAATCTTTTTCTAAGTATTTTACTTAGATCACAAGTAAGAATGAAAACACTATTTTATGCAAGAAGAATGCAAAGCAATTAAACAATACAAAACAAGTAATAAAAGCAAAGCAATTATCTAAGCACAATTAAAGATTCACTAACTAAAAAGCTTTAAAACTAGTCGAATTCCTAATGATGAGGCTCGTTGGCACTTGTGAACCTTCAAGACACACTCATCGACTAATTACGTAATTATTCCACTAATTAATCAAAGTTGAATGTAATTACAACTCAAAGAAATACAATGGAAATTTTGAATTACAAAAGAAAAAATAAAATTCAAATTTCCTATACTATGCACTCCTTTACTTTTGGTACTCCTTCTTGTTGTGTTCCACACTTTGTATGTTTTTGTATTCTTATTTTCTGCAGCCCTTTGCTTAACCTCTTAAGGTTAGTCAATTTAAATCTTCAAAACAGTACCTACTAAGTAGAGATGGACTCACCTCAAAGGTTAATTCCAAACTTAACAAGCACCACTTCAAAATTCTTTCACCAACAATTAGAGGTCAACAAATTTAAAGCAAAAAAACAATTCAATTTAGAAATAGGACAACATCAAATGGAGTAATTGTATGACACAACTTGAAAGAGTATTGAATAAATTTGACAAGCAATCAAATAAGGTAATCAATAAAAGGTGACACACAAATTGAACCTAATGAATGGCACTAGAATTGATTAAGAAAACCAAAACAGCACTACTGGAATTTTGAGGCACAAAAAGCGTGACTTAGAAAATTTATGCTGAACTGGCTATTTGAAATTTGAATTTGAAATTTAAACCACAATCAGCTCAAGATCTTAGCAAAATTTTGGCGCTGGAATGACACCAAAACACCGCACCAATTAATTGTGATAAAGTTTTCAAATATGTTGCCAAATTACCGTCTCTGTTCGTGCTAGAATGCACACTTTTTTCATTTTATTTATCATTTTTTTTGTATTTTGTATTTTGACTTGATTCTTTTTTTCTTGTTTTTCTAACACATCAATCTGTGTAAATCCAGAATTTCACAATTTTTCTTCAACGGATTTTAATTTGATAAGCAAAAACAGCCAGCACAGAATTTAAAACAGAGTAATCCTAATTCTGGAATTGAAAACAGTTTGAGGAAACTCTCAAAAACACAATGGAATTGATATGTAAGAATTTGTATGGATCTAACACACAAATATGAACTCAAATCTAAAAGAAAAATGCACCAAAGGATCAAGCAATTCAGATTATAACTGGACTCAAATTAAATCAAGAAACCAAATCAATCAAGAAAAGTACTACTAGAATTTGATGACAATTCTTGGAAACACATGACTTGACATAACATGTATAGATTCATAAAATCAAAAGACTCAAGAACCAAAATAGTTTGCACCGATTGAATCTTAAAGAAAGACTCAAATCCTACAAAAACAAAACAGCAACACAATTCTATATGGAATCCTACATAAAATTTGCAAAATAGAAGCTCAAGAGCAATTTGAACATGATCTCACTGGTTGGATTGAACCAAAACAGCATCTAACACAAAAATAAAACTCAAAACAGCAAGACAATCAAGAAATCATGGAGAACAACACGGAATTGAAATGAACACAAAAATAAAAACAAAATAAGGCACTTATATCTTGAAGACCATGGCTTTAGATACCAAATGATGGAATAGTGTCTTCATGCTTGGAGAAATTGTTGGTGAGCGGAAGCAATTGTGGATTGAAAATGGACAAGGTCCTCCTAAAAGGTGTGGTGACCTTGGAGGTGCATGCTAGGTAGGGAATGAGAGTGGTGAGGCCATCTCTCTTTGGTAAGGTGAGAATTGAAGATCAATAGCCTAACCTTGAGAGGTTTTTGGGCAAGAAGTGAAATTGGCTCAAACTTGGCAGCAATTCACTAAGTATATTAATCTTGAAAATACATGAAGCAAGCCCTCTTATTTATAGTCTTAGAGGGCTGAAAATTCAAATGAAAGTGGAGGGAAATTCAAATGATATTTCCACCAAAAGTGGCACATAAATGAAAACACATGGGAGGGGTGTGAGTAGTGTTGCAAGCTCACTTCCTCTATGGGCTTTCCAACCGACCTTGGTTAATTTAGTGGTTTTAGAAACCCTAAATTAACCTAGGTTGGTGTTTTAGGTACCAAATTAATTCTAAGAAAATTACAATTATTTTCCTATTTTAATTTTGACTAGAAAATTAAATTCTACTTCTATACTAAGCTTATGGCATCTTTATCATGTAGAGAAAAGTCTCTCTGCCATCAGTAGCAGTGTCCCAATCCTCTTGTATTCTTCTTGCCATAGCCCTTGTAGTTGGCCCATATCTTGTATTTGGTGGGCTTGAGCTTGGTCTTGGACTTGAACATGGGTTTGGACTTGGACTTAGGCTTGGGCTTGGGCCTCTTCCATCAATAAAGAGAGTATGTGCATCTCTCAATTTAAGTAAGTGTGCCTTGTGACCATATGAACATCTCAAGGTCTTCTTTTTGGATGAATCTATTAGGATTCTTTGTGAAAAGGTATGAACAAACATCATACTGCATTTTTCATCATTTTAAAAGGTAATTTCTAGTTATGAAAAATTTTCTCTTTGCTGTCACAGTAAAACAACTGATTGTTTTTTCGAAACAACCGATTGTTTTTTCGAAACAACCGATTGTTTTTTCGAAACAACCGATTTTTTTTTTTGTGGCACCTCTGTGTAATGCTGCCAAGTTTGCTTATGCATGATTAAACCTATTTCTTTTTCAAATCATGCTTTTGGTCATATAGAGGGAGAAGTTTATGTGTGGTTTGGTTGTTTTGATAGTCTTAAAACTGATGCTTTTCTCTGATTTCTCTGCTGCTGTCATAATCATGTGCACACACTTTTTGTATTAACTCTGCATTGGTTTACACACTGTTTTTACTGGTTTTTATGCTAATGGCTTATGCAGAAAACTGGTTTATGTGTGCCTTGTTATCCTGCTGCTATACTTGCTTTGTATATGCATAAATTCTATTTTTCAGGATCTCTACAAATACAGGTGCTATGTTGAAAACTGATCAAAGTGATGCTTATGGTTCAAAAGCATCCACCTTACTCAAACTCATGTCCTATGGAAAGTAAGTTGTACATGTTCATCTTATGGTTTTGGCTTTACAAGACCAAATGAGCTTCTAAAAATATTGAGGTAAGGCAAAGGTATGAATTTGTTTTATGCATTTCCCATCATTTTGAAAGATGTTTGACTGTTTCTTGCTGTCTCAGAAAAACAATCGGTTAGTTCCTCAAAACAACCAATTGTTTGCTCTCTAGTGCAACACAACTCAAAAATTAAACAAGAACACACTTAAACTCTAGATACCACATGATGTGAATTCAAGAACATAAGATGAAAGGTTCTTGAGATTCTTAGGAAACATCTTGAGTTGGTCATTAGATAGGCACTTTTTCTTAGAATTGGATCAATGTTCTAAGTCAAGAACTCACCAAAAACTAATGCCAAAACACAAACTCATATGGAAGTTCCAATTATTGTCAAATTGAACCGATTAAAAAAGAAATTAAAGGCAAGGAAACTGAAAATAAGTGCTGGAAAATAAAGGCACCGAACCAAAACACAAGAACACAAGCTAAGACATGAAAATTAGAAGAGAAGCAAGGAAGGAGAAGAGAATGCTCATGAAGATGGAGGTATGGTTGGATGATCACGCCACTAAGAGGATGAAGGCTCCTAGATGAGTGTGCAAGCCGCCACTTGAGGTAACCATTGAACCTTCAAGATAAGACTAGTGAAGAAGATGCAAAGCTCTCCAATGCTCACTCAAAAATTGAGTAAAGTTTCTCTGATTCAAAATTCAAATCTGAAAAATACAAGGGCAACACCTTAATTTATAGTGTGAAGGTGCTGAAATGCAAGCTAAAATGAATTCAAAATTCCCCCCAAATTCAAATGAAAATGGCGCCAAAACAAGTCATGAGGAAGGTGTGACTTCTTCTCTCACTTTGGCACCTCCTATTTTAACTCCTACACCTATCTACTAACGCACCCCCCTCCTAATGATCCTAACTACAGACCTAAAGATGCTTTAACATAAGAGGTTTCTCATGTTTTCCTCTAAGCACCCTCACACAAAGAAATTACAAAAAGGGAAAATAAACGTCCCCTTGCTCCTAAAGCTTTGAACATGCTTCTTGTGAGCCTTTGAGGTTGACTTTGATCTCCATGAACATCCTCAACCTCTTCTTCTTTGTGATGATTGGCCTCCATGTCCTCTTGAGCTTGATCTCCATCATCTGCATTGGGAAAATCTACTTTTAAAGTTTAGTCAAATCAACATGTGATTTTCTGTACCTTCTATTTTGACTGACACATACAACTTTATGACTCTAATTTGATTCTCTTTTCTGTGTTGAAAACAACCCAAATTATGCCATCTTTGACCAAGGTTTTGGCTATATTAATAATGTTTTTAACTTGCTATTTTTCACACAAACAACCTGTTGTTCTTCTTTCTTTCTCTGCTCTAAGTTTTCTCTGCAGTGTGTTGAAGTCCCTCGCTGATTTGAGCAATGGCTAGATCTCTTCCATCTGCTAAAAGGATTAAAACCAGGGCTGTTAGGAGTGGTGGAAAGCTTGAAGGGTGGTTCTCAGGAGAATCTAAACTTATCAACAAATTTCTACTTGAAACAAGTAGGAAAAGTATCAACACACCCAAGCTTGTCTCCTTCACTTGGATGAAGCAAAAAAATCTATCCACTGTGAGAAGCCTCCTCAAGGAGCAAAGATTAAAGAAATTTCTTGAACTCACTGCAAACATTTATCCAGATTTGGTGAAGGTATTTTACACTAACCTTCAATTTAATGGTGACTCACTTGTTTCTCATGTGAAGGGTGTAGACATGGTCATTACAAATGATGTGTGGACTGCTGTGATTGGATTGAAGTACTCTGGAATCAGAATCAATAGAGGGAATCTAGGGATAGTTGAAGAATTCAAGAAAATGCAATTCTACAAGAGTTGTCTCAAGAATCCCCTCTCCAAAGTGAGAAATTTTTTCACTTGGAGGGTTAACATAGCCTTCATTGTGTCTTGGATCATCACACCAAGGGGGAGCAATCACTCCACACTTTCTGAGGAAGACCTATTGCTGATCTATTGCATCATGAATAAAGTGAAGATCAATTGGATCCGTACCATCAAAGAACATATGCAAAAAGCCACAAGGTTAAGTGACTTTCACTACCCTTATGCAATTTTGATATCTAAACTTCTGAACTATTTTGAAGTAGATATTGAGGGAGAACTAGCTGAAACCATCAAGCCCTCAAGTGAGATTAACAGTGGATCCCTAAGCAAAATGGGATATACTAAAATGGGTGGGAGATGGATTAGCAAAGGTGGTGACCAAGCTGGCCTAAGTAGAGTCAATGAAGATGATGAACCTGAAGCTACAACAACTCAAGAGGAACCAGCTGCTGAAGGAGGTCCTAGTGGTGACTACATGGAGAAAGGGTGACCTCAATGTCTCCTTTTGAAAGATTCATAGTGAATAGGATGGACAACTTTGCTGAAAACCAAAGGAACCTTCATGACCTTTGTGCCACAAGTTTCCAACAATTTGGTGAAAGGTTCAATCATATGGAGTCACGCTTTTCCAACCTGGATGAACAAATAGAAGAGATTCAGAATCAGATTTCAGAACTACAATTTGAAAGGGAGAACAATCCTTTTTTCTAAGTTTTCCTGGTTTAATTTTCTTAACAATCTTTTTCTCTTTATGTTGTTTTTTAGCCTTTTTTTGTCTATTTGATAAGACAAATAGGGGGAGAAGTTGTTGGGATCTACAATGTTCTTATTTCTGCTCTGCTTAGTTTGTTTGAGATTTGAACATTGCTATAACTACTGCTATAACTGGTTTAGATTTGCAATTTTAAATCTGTTAAAACTGATACAGAATTTCAACCGGTTATTCTTGCGATATAACCGACTATTTATCTATTGCATCTTTGTATGCTTAAACTAGTTTCTCACACTGATTTGGTTGATGTTCCTCTCTGGAAATCACCTAATGGGAACTGGTGTTATGATGCTTGTTTGATTGGAATAGATTATCCTGTAGTTCTGTGTTTGCTCATGAATGCAGGTTGTACAGATTCTAAACAAGAACATTCCAAAAAGCATCCCAAGGTTTTGTCTCTATCAAATACAGGGAGATTGTAGAGCATGGGAGCTTTGATGTTTCAAATCCCTGATGAAGCTTGAAGCCTTGCTGTTTTTCTTTTGGGTTTTGGATTAGAGTGTTTAGAATCTATGTAAAGATCAGTTCTTAATTCCTGCATAAAGCTTGCCCAATCTGTTTTAAAAGAAAAAGTGTTTTTCTAAGCAAAGAGAAAAACAATCGGTTGAATTATCGATATAATCGGTTGTTTTTTCACTTGGCCTATCTGAAGGGTTTTTCAACTGATTGCTTAACTATTTTAACCAATTTTAACTGGTTATTTTGTGCTTTCAACCAGTTGAAATTTGAATATGTAACAGCTTTTCAAAAATTAGTTATGACTGATTACAATTGGCTTTTAAGTGATTTTGGTTCTTCTTCAACAGACTTTTCTGAGTGCTATAAATATAGCCCTTCTTTCAAAACAAAAATAAGAGAAAATACTCAAAGTTTTACACAATTTTGAATCACAGAAAGATTGAGATTTGTTTTTGAAAGAAGTTTTCAAAAGGCTTGCAAGATTGCTGCTTAAGCTTTTCATTGGTACAAGATCTTATCATAGGACTTCCTGGTTTTGTAATCTCAGGTGTTTTCTATTCCTTTCATGTTTCTTTTAATTTTTCTTTCATAAACGAGTAAGAAATCCTGCAAAGTCAGAGGGTGTTCTGACTTGAGGTGTTTGGTGTAGCAAAGAGGGTGTGTGATCTTGGGTGTAAAGATCCTCTCTTTGTAGTGGTGTGTGTATGTAATCTGTGGTGTATTACATAGTGGAACTCAAAGGTTGTTATGAGAATTAGATGTAGCTCAAGGTTGAGTGAACCAGTATAAAATTCGTGGTGTAAATCTTTATCTATTTCTCTCTCTTTATAACTGTTTGATATAGCTTTTGCTGATATAAACAATTGATTAAAACAAAATTTTAATCGGTTGTTATTCTGGTTTATGAACTATTTGTTTATGCTTATGCTGATAATATAAACAACCAGTTAAAACGTAATTTTAATCGATTAAAATTCTGAAAACAGTTTCTGTATCATTGCTTGATTGCTTTCCTTAACTGTTTATCTGTGATTGTTTAATAAAAGATCATTCTTTAGCCTTTAATTGCGAAAATTTTCAACCCCCCTCTTGTTTAAGCCATCAATTCTAACAATCTCAACTCCCTTTTATTTTCATTGTCATTTGTAACTCTTTTTTTATTGCAGATAAGTTTTGAATATTTTTTTAACTAGATTTACTCTTAGATTCATTGATAAACACTTGTGGTCATTTGACCATAATTATACTACTATTTCTTTGGAGTTAGATGGTTTAGCACTGCATTAGACAATCTACACTAAATGTTATTTTAATTTGACAAAAAAATGACAACTATCAAATTTGGTGTCATTGTTGGGGAATCCAATTTGAATTTGATCATCAATATTCTTTATCTACATAATTTTCTTTGTATTTGTATAATTTTTATTTTTATGTTCTATGCATATCTAACTCTATTTTTTTCAATTCTAATAGCATAGTTTTTCATATTTCTCAGTGATATCATTATCATAAAAAAATATATTTAAAAAATAGACGTTTACTGATGAAACTTCTCATTGTTTTTCAACTTTTCCTCTTAATTTTGATTTTGAAATTAATATGGATTTAACTTATGTTAAATCAACTTTTATATGAAAATCATTATTCACTTCAACATGATCAACAAAATTATATGCGATGTGAGCCTATCTTACTTTCAGTAATCGCAATAGTCTTATAAGTCATATTTCCAGTAATCAACCTTTGCAACGCTTCTGCATCAATCCATTCATTCCACTGCTTGGAATCAATTCTAGCTTGGAGGATTTCAATCACGTCCCTTTTACGTCTCCAACAAAAACATGTCACCAAGGCTATATGAAGAGGAAAAATAGACTTTTTCACCCTCTATGCAATTTGGGTTTCAAGCATCATGATCGACTTGACTAACGAGTGAAATATTTTATTCAACATTCTAGATTTGGACATTTATTGACTTTATAAATATCGACATCAACCACCGCTTGGTCACAACATTAGTGAAGAGGTGAAGGAAAAAAATTCACACTTTCCATATGCCACTAGGAGAATCCACCGTCTCATTAGAATATGTGAAATTGCAAATTGGTCTTTCAATTGACTGAGAACTTGTCACTAATATGAGTAGTGATGATTTGGTCTCCCTATGTGAACATTTGTTAGTGTCACATACAATAATGGTGATAAAAGAAAATTCAATCAAACTATGTTGACTAAACAATTCTTTTCACCAACTACCATATGATGCAGACGATGTTGTTATAACACAACTTGCATAAACACACATTTTAACACTTATTGGTTTTTTGTTGATGTTATATACATAAGTAAAAGAGTTCATATATCTATTATTATTGACTAACTTCAATTACATGTCAAATTATAGTTGAGACTATTTTGGCATGTTTGTATCATGCTCTAGATTATGAGATTGACTTCAATCAAAACAACACTAAAGGTTTCATGTTACTTTTGTTGTGTTGAACTTAGAATCACATTACATGTATTTCTCCAATTATTAAGGTATTAAGTGCTAAAAATATTATCTCAAAGTCTTGATTTTCCACTTGTGGAAATGTTATTTATTTATTTTATCTACTTACATTATAAAGTTTCATGTTACATTAAATTTTGTAGCTTTTGTGTTTAGTATAATATAGTTATTGTTTATGAGATAAGGACAAACACAATTAGACTATAGTCTAAAAAATGTAATACATTCGATTACTCTATAGTTGAAATAGGTTGTTTATGAAATCACCAATGTACTTGTTATCTTTTACTTATTGATATTAACCACGTTTTAATAATTTTTGTGGACTTATTATTGGAGTGATGAAGTTAATCGCTGGACTATTATTGATTTTTCTCCTATAAGTTCGGTGATTGTTTTGCTTTGTAACATAAAATTTTATCAAGTTGATTTGGTCATGCAATACTTCAATTTTTGATAAAATATTTTTAACCAACCTATTAAATCTAGATAAGCTTTATAAAAAGGACATGAGAAGAATAACTCATAAATATTCACCACAATATTATAAAAACTGATGATATCAATATCAAATAATTGACATAATTATCTAATTCACGTAAGTTTAAAGAAAATATTCATTTTACATGATAATATAACATACATGTAGTGGTACATCTAATATACAATTCACTACATATCACTTTTACAAGCAACATCTAATGACAATGATGTAGTTTATTTTACAAATCTTTCAATAATATACTTTTATTTATCCTAAATTAACAATTTTTTTTAACAATATGACGACAAATTTATTTATAGTCCCTTCATTATTATGTTGGGTCTTTTTCATATGTTAAAAAATACTTTGTTAAATAATCCATTAACATATAATAACTAATTTATTATCAAATAATTTCTAAAATAAATCAAATAATTATTTATTAAATAGTTTGTTAAATATTCATTAACACTAAATTTATTGTCTTTTTCAATTTTTATTATTATTATTAACATATAAAAATAACTAACTTATTATTAAATAATTTTAAAAATGAAACAAAATATTATATAATTTATTACGCGGTTATTCAACAAATTATTTAACAATACTTTTTATTTAAAAAGTTTATTAAATTTCCCAATCTCATTAAACTAAAAAAATTAAAACAAAGAGGAGTTATGTATTCAGAACAACACTAAACAAATAAAGTCATCACCCTATACATGATTTTAGTTGTTTAAAAGTTTAATTTTACACTAAAATCATGTTTAATATACACGACTTATCCTTTTATAAAAAAATGGAATGGAGAACTCGATTTCTCTTTTTATGAAAAGAAAAAAAAAATGGAGAACTTATCTTTCTCTAATCAAAGACATCTATAGTGAACATGATTTCTACTATAATTTTTCTTGTTCTACTTGAAATTATGTTTGTTAAAATTATACTTTCTTTACCTTAAGTAAGACTTACCCATAACAGTCAAAATTTCTGTTCATTATTATAATAAATTTCGGAATGGAATTACACCATAATTATTAAAACCTCCTCCTTATTTCTCAATCGAATTTTCAAATACTTACTCATTCAAAGGCAAAATGTACCCTAATTTTTCTTTTCACTAGAACTGGTGAAATAGACCTGTTCTTCATGCCCCGGGAGAATAGAAAAAGTCCCTGTCAATAAATTTATTAATTCATTCATCTCTCAAAAACACACGTATACTTTTACAATAATATGGAAATAAACCGTAATTCAAATAACTTGAAGAATGTAATTTACATAGCTTTAATATCCAGGTAGTTTTGTCTTCTTTGGACAAAAAGTACAAGCTAAATGCAGAAGACGGTCAAAAAAATACTTGATATAAAAATTATTATTAATGCACATTATGAATATGAATTAATACAGTAAGCAGAAAATGAAACTTTATACTAAACAAATTCTACCCGCATAAGGATGCATGTTCCAACGACTTATATCGGTAACTGTAAACATTAACCTTACAAGATTAAGGAAACTTTTAACTATACAAATTCTAACCGCATGTGTTCAACCAAGATCCAAACTCTGACACCAGAAGTATTAGTCTCTTCCAAAATTCAGTATTTTAGCTCTCCATTTTAGTAACCACGCAGTTGGGCTTCTCGACTAGTGAGGGGAACATAACGAACAGACGTCTCAGTCCGGACACTGATAGAACCATCAGAATTCTTATCTACCACCTTTAAATCTTGACATACGTTTCCGACAGGAATCACCATTCTACCTCCAGGCTTCAACTGGTCAATAAGTGGTTGGGGAATTTCTGGTGCTGCTGCTCCAACGTGAATGGCATCATAAGGTGCAAACTCTGGCCAACCCTGCCTCCCATCTGTCAACACCACAATTATCAATCCTCCAATCCATAATCCCAAGTAGATGTTTATTTAACTGGTTGAGAAATAATCATGCAACAATAGTAGATCTAGTAGATTCTATTGTCGTGCATACAATGTCACACAGATATTTCAGATAACCATAACAAGAACAATGCCCTTTAATGGACTCAACATCAAAGAAATTGAAAATCCTGACAAACAGGTTAAGTGTTCACCGTTCTACAGAACTATACGTATTCATAGAACTATACGTATTCAAACTATGGCATTATGTGTTTAAAACCTATGCTAGAAAAAAGGATTGCTTTCAGTTATTGCGCTAAAATGAAAAGATTCAGTCTTTCAGATTCAATTCAAACAGAAACTTAAAAAACCGTACCACCAGCATGAACAGCAAGGGAACCATCTTTCAATTGTGTAGCAGCAGCGCTTTTCTGAATATTCTCTATCGAGAATGAAACCAGTTCAGGAATATGCTCTACACCAACAGCACGGCCTAGGGGTCCAACCATCAAGGCAAAGCACGCAGTCAGGTACCCCGTTCCTGAACACAAGTCAAATGTGGAATATTGTGACCACCAACTAAAGATAAAAATGTGAAAAGCAAAAAAGACTGGTAAACAGAACAAGAGTTGATCCATGTAGCGGGACGCCATAGATCCTTCAAAATATCAACCTAGAATTGGGAATATTCAAATCAATAGGGGGAACCTAATTCTAAATGCTTTTCAATGAACACTGTCACAGTTCTACATCTTCACACCATCTTTCTTTTGCTATGCCTATATAAATAGTCCAAAGAAGGAGGCTGTAGCAGATCTTAGAACCTACCCCTCATGCACGTTTTATGCAATCCATCCATTGCTCAAGCAATTGACCCTCATTACTACATTTTATAAACAACTTGTATAACATGTTCTACCATCTATTTTAATAATCAGCGTCATTAACAGACGGGACAGTACTTCACACTTTACCTAGGGAAATTTATGCCTCATCAACAGCAAATCAAACACACACAAATACTAATGGCATACCAGGAAAAACTTCATTCACTAACTAGCAAGCAATTCTCACTTCTTTTGAACGTGTTCAAATAAAATTAGACAAGTGAATAATTTTCTGATTTGATTATAATAGATTCATGGAGCATATACCAGAGCCAACGTCCAGAGCATGCATCCCAGGCTGCAAATTCTCCTCAAGTAACTGAAGACACATGGCATGCATATGCGGGGCAGATATAGTGGCATTGTACCCTATGGCCATGGGGCTGTCATCATAAGGTGCACCTCCATCCGGTACAAACAAAGCTCTATCAACTGTCTCCATTACTTCAGCCACTTTACTTGATGTGATCACTCCATAGCGCTGCAACCTCTCCACCATCGCTTTGTTCTTACTAACGCCACTCACAGAGCAAAATCGCTGCAATTTAAAAAAAAATGTTTTGAATTCAATAATTTTTAGACAAAAAAGGAGAAAACATGATTAAGGAACACAAGTAACAATACTACTTCGTTATCTTCCGTTTCTATTTTCATTCTCCTCTTGGTAAGAGCGCACTAAGAGAAGACAAAGGCCAAATTAAAAACAAGAAATCTAAAAAGACAAAAAAAATAACAACATGAAGATGACGCAATCGTCATCTCTGAGTTTGAACAACTGTATTTCTACGGTTTATTGCTTAATTAAATGAATATTGAGCGTGGTTTCGATTAGAAAAAGAGACAGAAACTTAGAATTGCGAAAAGGAAAGAGGAAGCGTGGTTTGATTAGATTAATATTACCTGCATCCCAAGGAAGAGAGTGTTCCGCGTAAGGAAATTAGGGTTTTGGAAGAAGAGATTGGTGATGACAGAGAAAGTGGAAGAGTGCGGTGGAATGCGACGGTGGGTGGAGAGAGTGCGTTTTGTCGTATAAGAAGCGTAATAGCTGCAACCATAAGCCAACGCTGGGAAATGGTAGTAGTGGAAGTGCGAGCTCATTTTCTTCTTTTCTCGCTCTTTCTTTTCACGCTTTTCCCTTCACACGCTCTCGCCATATATTACCCACACGTGTTAGCCCATTCCTCGGGCACGGCCCACACGTGTACAACCATAACGGTCTTTGTTTCCTGTAGATTCTGGATCCATTGAGTTCTGTGACTTTCTCACTGTGCCTTCACCTCTCATCTATTCTATAAAATTTAACAAAATATTAAATAAAATTTAACTAATTATATTACTTTAAAATATTCTTACAAATCTAAATATAATTTAATATTTATACATGATCTAATTTTAACTTATATTTTTTTATATAAATAAAAAAATATGCTACACGATGGAGCATTTGTTGAAGATTAAGATAATAATTTACAAATAAATTTAGATTTTATTGAGTTGTTTATATATAATCTATATTTATACCTCTATATAAAGAGGATTCCTCACTTTAACTGCTCTAAATTGTTTTCCTATTTTATTTTTTTTAATATTTTATTTTATTAATTTATTTTAGTTATTTGGACATTTTATAATTTTAGAAGTTAATAAAATAGTTTTTTTAATTTAAAAATTTTATTTTATTTATTCTCACTTAACTGACATAAAAATGGAGAGATTAATACGTTAATTTTATTTTATTTATTGTCACTTAATTGGTAGGAAAGTGGAAATATTGGTACATTACTTTTTTGTTTTAAAATAATCTTCTTTTTTATTTTATTTTTTTATTTATCGATACTTATATCTATACCTATATATATAGGGGATTCTCCACTTTAACTGTTCTAAATTGTTTTTCTATTTTATCCTTACTTAATATTTTGTTTTATTAATTTATTTTGGTTATTTAGACGTTTTATAATTTTAGAAGTTAATAAAACAGTTTTTTAATTTTAAAATTTTATTTTATTTGTTCTGACTTAACTCGCACATTGTTACATTTAATTTTTATTTAATTTATTTGTTGTCACTTAATGTGGTCAGTTTATTAAATGTGGAATAGTTTATTAGACATGAAAACGTGGAGCAATTTTTCTTTTTTATATCTTCATTTCTCTTAAAAATTATAGTTTTTATATCTTCTTATTATTTAGTTTAGTTGACATCTTTTATTTAATTTTTAATATTAAACATAATTATATATAAATAATAAAAATAAAAAATATGGATACACTATTTTGATTTAATTGACCTCTTTTATTTAATTTTTAATATTAAATATAACTATATATAAATGATAAAAATAAATTACTTTAAAATAATTCTTACAAATTCAAGTGTAATTTAATATTTATACATAATCTAATTTTAACTTATATTTTTTTATATAAATAAAAAAAATATGCTACACGATGGAACATTTGTTGAAGTAGTTTAAGATAATAATTTGCAAATAAATTTAGATTTTATTAAGTTGTTTATGTATATCTATATCTATATATAAAGAGAGAATTTCTCTTTATAATCGTTTTTTGGTGTACACAATTTTTTTTCTTCTAATTCTACCCTATAAACTAACTCTCCATTCTTCTCTTAATTCCTTATTTTAAGTCAAAATAAAAAGAAAGAGAGAGCATACCTTATTCGTTTTCACACCAAATCTCAACACATTAAATAAAATAATCTCCATTTTCAATCTCTCTCTCCACGCCATTTTCAATCACTCTCTGCACTCCATTTTCAATCACTCTCTCTACTCCATTTCAAGCAACTCTATTTGTCGGTAAAGCCATCATTCTTATGTATCTACCACGTGAATATTTACTCCCTAATCCCAAAACCACCAATGGAAGAAGAGAAAAAGTTCGAAGAAGAAGAGAAACTCAAACAAGAGGAGAAGAAATAAGAGGTTGATTAATTAATTCATCATTTTTCTCGTACATGTTATTTTTTATTTTTCTGTTTTGACTCATCCAAAATTATTTATGTATGTTAAATTTCCATCATAGTGAAAGTTGAATAGTGGATACTCAAGCGCTCTGCGTTGTTTTTCCGCTATAATAATAATAATATTATTATTATTAAATCACTCTTTTTAAGTGATTAAATTACGGGAATCGTTTTAATTAGTAAGTAAAGAAAAACAATGGTTATTAAGGAATTTGATTTGACAAAAAGCAACCATTTTTTTTTTCATTTTGATTCTAATTGACTTATATGGAAGAGTAAAAATAATTAAAAATTACATTTTAAACTTGTCACTATCATTTTGATCTCTAAAAGTTTCAATTTATTCTATTGTCAATCATATATTTTAAAATTATTGAACATTTTACATATCATGTTTAAAATATGCTAATTTTTTCTACTAATTTAATTTAAATTTACTTTTATTCTTATAATTTTCCAAATATTCAATTTTACTTTTTTACAAAAAATTAATTAAAATGAACTATAAATTAACAGAAAAAATAGGTTTACAAGTGTAAAACTATTCAATGGACTTTAAGTCCAACTCAACCTTATAACAGTAACTTATAAGGTGAAATTTGCACCTACTTATATACTATGAAATGTCTTTATCTTTAGTCGATGTGGGATCTCCAACACACCCCGTCACGTCAAGATCCTCTAACTCATGCGTGAAATTATATATTATGGGTGGTCCGATAACGACCCGATAGCGGGTGACCTGATAAGCCCAACAAACACTCGCTAGGATAGACTTTAAATAACTTTAATACCATATTAAGAAGTGGACTTTAAGCAATTTATATAGTAACAATATTAAATGCTCTTTCTAAATTCTTTTAATTATTCAAATTTGTATATAATAATACATTTGTTCTAATCATTGTTCTTTCATTAATAGGATAGAAGATAATTTCATATGACCTCATAGTGGTCATGATAACCTTCCCACAAAACAAAATATTTACATTTATGAGATTCTCATTATTTACTCAATTGTTTATGGATGACATGTTCTATACATAATCACGAAGGCTCATTCAAAGGTAAATTATGTTTTCTACTTAAGTAATATAAATTTACTCGATTATCGTTACAATTTAATATATAGATATGATGTGAGTTGATTTTAAGATTGCACATTTTAGGGCTTGCACTTTGTTTATGAGTTTTTGTTTTAAGCAGAATATGGTGAAAAACTCAAAGAAGATTCCCACTGGACACAAACTTAACCAAGTGGTTAGTGTGAAGGTTCACTTCTGGAGGACAAAGAGAAAACAAATTATGGTGTGATGATGAGTAGGTGCGGAATTAAAGAGCATATAAAGGAAAGAAATAAGATAGAAATCGAACAGAAAAAGATGAACACAAGAACATAAAGAAATGAAAAAAAAAAAAGATGAAAGGAAAGATAAGCTTAGGATGATGAAGGTGTGGTCACGCCACTTGGAGGGGGAGGAGACTCCAAGATGAGTGGTGAAGAGTCGCCACTTGAAGTGTAGAGCACTCAAGATAAGACCCAAATTCTAGGAGACTCAGCTCACTAAACACTCTAACAGAGTTTCTTTTCTACTCAAAATTCAATGTTAAAAATACATGAGGCAAGACACCCTTTATATAGGAGAGAGTGGCTTGGGGAGAAGAGTGAGAGGGGTAGGGGCGTAATTTGTGAGAAACCTTTTAGAACCTAGGTCAACGAAACCCTAAACCTAGGTGCACATGTCATGAAAGGTGGACTTGTCACAAGCCCGATTACTAAGAACACCCTGCTCTAACTTATTCTTCTATTTGGACCCCCGAAAGAGCCAAAATTATTTACATAAACTTGTCTTGTAAAAAGACCAGAAGAAAAAACATTTGATGCTCTAGCCTATGTCTAGTTTTTCTTCTGTTGAGGTCCTTTTGATTTTTGGTGGAGCCTTGTCTTGGATGCTGAGATGACTGACCTAATTGTGAAGTGTTTGTGGTGTCCTTAGTCATCTGCTTGTCGAGTTAGGTTGTATCAAGATATATCTGTTAACAAGAATTTTACTTCTTTTGAATGACAGGGAAGCTAAAAGACATCTCCAATCTTTATTTGGTCTCCCACTTAAAGAATAATTTATTGTTGCAAAATCATGACATTGAAAATTAGTGTTTTCTTCTTTAGACCATATGTATATAGAAATATATGTTATAATTTTGTATGAAATTTGTAAATTTACGATATATAACTATTATGTTGGCTATGTTTTGATCATAATATTTCAGTAGGTGCACTCAGAAATTTTTGTGCCTTCTCATGTGTCACCCCAAGGCTTACATATAAATACAAATACACATATGGTAATGATAAAAATAAAAGATGTAGATACACAGTCGTTGTCACCCATGTATTTTCGCTAGCTCTTACAAAAAAGATTGTAAAAGGTGCAAACATAAATTAAGATAATGCATAATTTTTTTGATAAATTAATGATTAAGTTTGAGTCAATTTTATTATATAGAGTATGGCTCTCACTTTAATCATTAAACATTATGATAAAATTACAATACAATCTTATATAATTTTTACATATTTTTTATTTTATAACAACTTTTTGTTTTTTTATTTTATTTTAGTTAACCTAACAAATTTGTGATAAAACTAATTCCGCTTATAACAATATAATTATCGTTAACGTAACCAATTTTTACACAACTAATTAGAGATTTGAGATGGATAATTGCAAGGAAGCAACAACTCCAATGCCTACAAACTACTATCTAGATACAAATGAAAGTTGAAAAATAATTCAGTCAACAAAATTAAGAGGATTGATTACATATGCCTTATATCTTATAGCTAGTAGACCAGATCTTATGTTCATTGTATGCATGTGTGCAAGACATCAATCTTGTCCCACGAAATCACACTATACAATAACAAAAAAAAAATTAAAACATCTTAAGGGAACAAAGGATGATGGTCTTTGGTATCCTAACAATGTTTCAATTAACCTTGTTGGATATTCTGACTCTGATTTTGCGGGATGTAATTTAGACAAGAAAAACACCAGTGGTACGTGTCATTTGCTTGGTTCAAGCTTGGTGTCTTGGCATAGTAATAAGCAAGCTTATGTTGCATGATCAACTAAGGTAGAATACATTATAGTTGGCAACTGTTGTGATCAAATTTAATGGTTAAAATAATAACTTGAAGATTATAGAGTTTTACTTAGTAAGGTACCATTACTATGTGATAATACAAGTGCCATAAATCTAAAAAATAATCCTATACAACATTCAAGAACAAAACATATTGAAATCATACATCATTTCATTAAAGATCACAAAAGTAAAGGTGAATGTGAGATAGAGTTTATTAAAACATCTAGATAACTGGCAAATTTCTTTACAAAAATCATTAGCAAAAGAGAGTTAGGATCATAAACTACAAAAGCCTAATATAATTTTCTTCTTTTCATTTCTCTGTTAATAAATAAATAAAACTTCTTAATAGATAAATTTGTGTGGTTGCGTGTTTTTCCATTTGTGTCAAGAAAAATATCCATTCCTGTCTTCGAATAGAAAATTAATCTAACTCATAAATAAATCAAACCTATTTATTACTATTCCTTTTGACATGTTGACTGGATTATTTGACTAATATATTCAGAAACTATTAAATTTGTTTTAATTGGCAATTTTTAGCATTTACTCCTAAAATTGCAAGGCAGTTACAAAAAAATTGAATATTCACCTACCCATGTTAAATGTGATAAAATCATGTATTAGTGAGAAATCATACATAACATTAGGCATCCACATACATTTTTCTCTGAAAAATGTCTACATCTTCTCCAAGAAAGAGGTCAAAATCAGGCAAAACTAGAAGAAGAAATGATGAAGATACCTCCACTCCTAGCTCCCCAAACTCTCATCACACTCCTACTGAAAACCCATAGACTTGGTTTGCAGGCAATGATGAAATAATGTCCATCTTTATTCAAGAAATGAATAGAAAACAAATTAATCTTCCAAAGGTTATGAAGTTCTCCTAGTGAGATGAAGAAAGGTTCTACAAGATAAAAAACTGCAAAAGAATTTTGGAGCTTACTAGTGTGATTTATCTTGATTTGGTAAAGGTATTTTTTACTAATCTCACATTTGAGGGAAAAACTTTGAAGACTCAAGTCAAAGGAATAGATTTGATCATTACACTTGAGATTTGGAAAATTGTTGTTGGTTTGAAGTATAAAGGTGTCAAGGTCGGTAAAGGCAATATTGTTGGAGTAGAAAACTTCAATAAGGTACAATACTTTAAGAGTTCTCTAAGAAATCCAAATGCCTTAGTTAAGGCATTTAATGCATGAATTATCAAAGTTGATGAACAACTGCTTGCATTCATTATTGCTTGGAAAATTACTCCTCGTGGAAGCAATCATGCAATGCTAAATAAGGAAAAGTTGGCCAATATGTACTGCATTCAACATCGAGTTAAGGCAAACTGGATATATGTATTAAAAGATCACATGCTCAAGTCAAAGCATTTGGTTAATCATAAGTTTCCATATGTTGTTCTTGTGTCAAAATTTCTTCAACATTTTGAAGTTGATGTTGATGGTGAAACTTCTGAAACCATCAAACCCGTTCACGAAATAAATAATGTTCTGACAAAGATGGGTTTTGTAAAGGCTAAAGACAAATGGGTTAATAAGGATGGCACTAGAGTATAATCACAGAATGAAGTTGGTCCTAGTAATGTTGATACTAGGCAAGATGGTATGTATGATGTTATTCCCTATGTACCATCAATAGATCGTGGTGAACCTCTGTGCTCTTTTGAGAAAGTGGTCTTAAATTGTCTAGACATAATGACAAGTGATTAGAGAGACCACTATGAATTATGTACTACTAGGTTCCAACATATGCATAATCAAATTGAGACCGTGCATGAGCAACTTTCTAATCTTACCTATGGTAGAGAGAACTAAATCATGCATATCACATATTATCATATGTATTTTCATTTTGTATGACTGTAATGTTAAATTTTTCTAGTGTTTCCTTTTGAATCATATATTTTGCTTCATAAACTTGTCTCTGATGTGTTTTTAGTTTTATTTTCTGGTTGGCAATTTTAATTACTACTTTTTTCTTCATTTGTTCTATTACTTGTTGCTATTAATTTTGATTTGAAGAAGTTAAAAGGGAGAAATTCTTAAATCAGATGATCTTAAATAGAGGAAGGTAATATAATGATAGACGCTTGCATCATTTGATAAAATTTGTTGTCCGATAGGCTATATCATCTGATAGAAGCTTACAATAACTAGAAATCACTGAATATTTAATTCTGACTACAATTCAATAAATGGGATGGGTATTGATACATACATTTTCTTGATTTTTGTATACCTTTTTTGCTTTGTCTTTTGGCTCATTATTTTTGTTTTGCATAGACATAATCATCAAAATGCATTCAAACATCATTGATGGTTTGTCTTCATCAAATATGGGGAGATTGTTAATTGTGAAGCTTGTGGAGAATTTTATTTGATGAATCCAACCTTCACGAAGAAATGAAGATTTTGTGTTGTGTGTGTCAAGTTACTTGTATTGTTTCTTCTTAATGATTAAAGTAATCCTTTTATATTATTGAAGAAAGTGTTTGATCCTAACTTGGTAATAGGTTTATGTTTAACTGCTTAAAATGGTTTTTAAATATGTTAAATTCATCTTGATTGAAGTTCTTTTGAACAATAGTGAGTACTTCAATAAGTTGAATTATCAAGTTAATTTGTTAAAATAACTTGGAACCTTTTGCAACTTTGTTGGAGTGATTTCACTATGTTCAACTAGTTTTCTAACAGTTTGAAATCAATAATCTTCTCATAAGGCTTTATATGTTTGTTTTAATAGATTGAAACTATGACTTAATCTGTGTATTTTAGTAATAAGTGAATTGAAATATTATTTTGTGGTTTTAATCTGTTAAACTTGAAAGGTACTTTTGGAGATCCTTTTGGATTGATCAAGAAGTTTTTCATCGGTGTTGAATTCAGTTTAGGTGTAATCACTCAATTAAGGTGATATTCTTCATGCTTAATGGTTCTCGGTTAGATTGCTTGTGTCTTGTTGGGCAGGGTGTTCAATGTTGTTTCTTCTGTAATAGACTTTTATAGTTTTATGTTTAATAATTTCTTATAGGGCCCCTGAAAGTGATTTTTGATCTTTTTTAATATTTTCTTTTGATTAATAAGTATGAGCATAACTAGTGTAGTTAATCAACTGGATGTAGCTATTGAAAAAGAACAAACCAGTATAATTTTTTTGTGTATTTTTTTTCCTCTTGATCTTTTAACATTTGCACTAATTTGTTGTTATTAATTATTTTTCAATAAATCAATCTATTAAAAGGTTATCATCGAAACTTTCAATATGTTGATTTAACAAAGAAATATTATAATTTCTTAAATTTTCGAAAATGTTTTAAAATTCAATTCATCTCCCTCTTGAACTTGTCATATTATTTCTTACATTATACATAATTGTATAACATATTATTTATTTTGATTGACTTTTTTAGCTTCAATGGTTATTTGGTTTACGCATAATTCGGTCAATAAATTTAAAATTTTTTCAATGGATTATAGATAATATGGAAAATGAAAAATCTTGAACAATTTCGCTCAACAACATTCCTCTAACAAGGAATAAGAAATTGTTTTCTGAAAATCGGTTAACAAAATGAAAATTTAATAAACAAATTAGAACTAGGAAAAAAACTCATATTGACCCAATTTGACTCAATGAAAATTATTTCACGAAGTGGATTCCTAATTTTTTTTTATTTAATTAGTATTATTTAATCGTGTTTTAAACAATTTTGTTTTATATAATTTTAATTTATTTTAACAATTACACCAATGTGTTTAATATTTTTACATGTTTTATGATTTAATTTATGTTTAGTGAAAACTGAATATGTTATGGAATAAGTTGAGATTGAATGAATTAATGATTATTGAATTATATTTATGAGTGAGGTAATACTAGATGAGTGAGGGATTCAAAATATGGGATATATAGACTTCACTGGTCATTTAAATCATATAAATAAAAATATCATAGTGAAAAGTTGATGTAAACTTTTCTCTATTAGTTTATTGTAATCTTATGTAGATCTCCAATTGGGATTAAATTTGTAGCTTTGATGTTTAGGTGTACCATCATTGATAATTGTTGTTTAGTAGCCAAATTAAAAAGATTTCAGCGTAGTCTGACTAACGCAGTGATAAACTACCTAACACTAGAGAGATGATAGGATAGAAGTGATCAGATGACCCCAAGTCGTCTCCCTACAAATTTAATTGCGAGTCCAGTGAACAAAATTCAAAACATATCTGCAAGTAATGAAAATTAACCATAACAATAAAGAAAAAGGGGTTCTGATTGTTAAGAAGGAAAATATAAAAGATGAATTTAAAACAATAGAGAACACAAGTTGACTCCAAAGTTCCTCCACCAATGAGTTCCTCACAGGTTATCTAAAGATTATCACCCTTCAATTTTCACATAGTGTTAAACTAAATCAAACATGAATTAATCAAATTCAATAGAATCTTATCAGCAAAACATGCATCTACTGATGTATTAATCAGAACAATGGGATTTGACTAAGAAACCAAAATTTAAGACAAGACTCTCAATCATGCGTTTAAGTACAACCTCTCACAAAAACTAGTTTTGTAGGAGATTAGAAGAGTAAAACAACTTTTACAAAGAATTGAAAAATGAAACTTTTATTGACAAGAACTTCAAAACTCAATGGGAAATTACAAAGGAATCAACCATAAAGGGTTCAACCTTCCATGTGAGACAAAACAAGAATAATACCAAAAAAGAAAATAAGACTAGGTTTAAAGTGTGTTGTGCATCTATGAGACGTGATCCAAAAGCTCCCTTCTTTCTTCCTCTGAAGTCTCTGTTTAATATTTTTTTTCCTTGCACAAAATCATATTCAAAATCTGCGTCATGATATTGTTTTACAATTATCAAATGTTTCCTTTCAGGTTTCAAATTATTAAACAAATATCTTCATTCCCAATCAGTCTTAGATTTTATTCTTGCTTCTCTTTCAGATATATTTTTTCCAATTTTTCTTCAGATTTGCATTTTGATTGTAATTGAATCCAACATTGGTGTGAGAGATGTTACATAAGATTTTCTTGAATGATATCTTCAAAGTATATTTGCTTTATTTTTGAAGGGTTTTAAAGGAGAGTTTTAATTGTAGGATTTTGATAGAATATCCCTGTAGAAGATTTGTTTTCAATTTTTTTCTAAGATATTTGCATATTTAATTCTCTAATTCTTTATCTCAGATTTTATTTCCTATTTTGACTCAAAAGGAGAAACTTGGGTTAAAAGAATAAAGTTAACAAAATAATAATTAAGGCCTAAATAAACCTAATTAGAAGAATATTAATTAAAATAATGGATTTATTAATGATTACAGTCCAAAAATCTATGATTACAGCTATTAAATATGAATAGAATTATACTCATCAATGACCATAAGGTATGATAGAAACCCATCTAGTCACAACATCCACAGAATAAGTGGTCTAAGATCTAGAGCATTGACCATGAGTTTACAAACAAATTGGGCTTAATTAAACCTCACTACAAAAAATCATGTATGTGGTGGTGATTATTTTTCTATATAGTGTCATTTCTAAACGCTGCTATATACGTTTGTGGTGGTACCACATACAGCCACAAATTTAGGTGCCATAAAGTGTAATATGACAGTCTTATGCAAACCGCCACAACACCCGTCATTTAATGTCTTGCATAAAGTAGCATTTTATGCATGTAATTAATATTAATTAAAATTATCATAATAAAAAATTAAACTCTATGCAAATTTGTAATAACTAAACATTCATTCATTGCATTTAAAATTAGAACAAAGTTAAAATGTGTTCAATAAGTACACCAATCTGAATTACATAAAATGATAACTAAACATTTTAAAAATAAACAAAACATTGTTATTGTTCAGACACTATTACAACAACCATGCTTAATCGATCTTACTTCCTCCACTTGATCCTATTATTTGATTCGGTGGTGGAGCACCACTTCCAACTAACATCATATGCCTGAAATGAATAAAAAAGTTTCAAGTTATTCATTTTTAATATTTATAAAATAAATGAAGACAATAATAATGAAGCTTTAAGTATACTAAGTTATACCTCATTGATGGATGCATGTACCAAATGAGTTGCCATAGTAGAAAATGTTTCAGAATGTCTTTTCTAGAACCAATGTATGCAAGCAATGTTTGCATTTGATTCATCACAATTGCGAGCTTAGATTCCATTTGAACAAATCCTCCATATTTGTTGAAGTTGCACTAAAGGAAGCATAATTCATACCACCCAACCTTGTTGAGGATATTTTAAAAGCAAGGCTAGCACAAGTTCCATATGATAGTCCACTAACCTGACTTGGATGCTCCGTACCAAATATGGCAGCAACTAGATCATTTGGAGATATATATGATGTCTTTTCTGGACTTTTCAATATTTGCTCATCAATTTTTTTCTACATAAAATTGGAAGCAATAATTTCCCAACAGTTTGGATCAAATAGTTTCCCATCATATTTAGAAATACCAACATTGCAATAAAATAATAATTACTATTAGAATTTATGGCCTTAAACAAGAGGGGGTTAAATTGTTTATAAAATATTTTTGCAAACTTTGAAGGTATAATGAACTTCAATGCAGAATCACAGAGAAAAAAATCAAGGAAAAACAAAACTGTTTAAGTTGATTTCTAGAAAATCAACCGGTTGTTTTTGCGATTCAACCGGTTGTTTTTATCAGCAGTGATTAAAACAACTGAAAAGCAGAATGTAAATGAGTTCAGAGCAAGAGAAAAAATACACAAGCAATTTATACTGATTCACTCTTATCCCAAGAGCTATATCCATTCCTCAGAAACCACTGGGTATCTACTATGTAATCAAAATCCAGATTACACACAACCACGCCAAAGAAGTGATCTTGAACACCTCAAGCCACACACTTCCTTTGGCACACAACACCACAGAACTCAGAACACCCTCTGATTTTGCACTTACAACAATTTACCAGAAATACAAGAGATAAAGAAAGGATTACACCTAATCAATATAAAAATGAAAGACTACAACAATCTTATTCCACTCCTTTGTGAAAATCTAAAAGCTTAATGCAAATCTTGAAAACTCAAATTTGATTTCTCAATCTAAAAAAAACGTCTAAATTGTTTTAATACCTTTAGGAGCGTAAAACAACCTTTATATACTCCAAAGGTTTGTTAAAAACATTTAAAGCAGGAGCCAAAACAGTTATAAAACATTTAAAGCTGATTTACCAAACTTGACAAAAATTCTGTTACGGATTTTCAAAAAACAATCGGTTGATTTTTCGAACCAAGTCAAACAGCTTCAAACCCTTTTCAAAAACCACTAAGTGTCAAACAACCGATTGAAACGATAAAACAACTAGTTGTTTTTTCAATTCTTTAGAAAACAATCTTTTTCAAAAAGGTTTTGATTCAAATCAGTTTTAGATTCAAACAAAGAGTGGATTACACATAAATCTACCCAGATCCCACCCACACAAGCAGCAACTCCAGGCTTCCACCATACTTCATGGATTTGGAGACATCAAAGCTCAAGATCATCCTTGATCAACAATCTCCCCTTATTTGATGAAGATAAATCCCTGGTTGCTTGTGTTGATCTGTTTGAATCTGAACCAGCACCTGCAAAACAGAAACTATGCAAACACATAGCATATATAACAGCAGGTTATCAAGGCAGACAAACCAGTTTTCTGCATAACCAAATTGAGCAGAAAAACCAGTTAAAATAGTGTGTGTGCAGCAGCAAAAACAGGTTTAAACAGCAAAATATAAACCATATTCAAATCAGAGTTTGTAGCAGCAGGTTACACAACACATAAACCACACACCTTCTCCCCTATATTTGTCTTCACAAATAGAATGAAGAAAGGGTAAAACAGAATCAAGAAAGAGTTTGAGAATCAAGAATACCTAACTCATTTCTTAAAAAGAAAAACTTGTCCTTTGGTAAAGGCTTCGTGAAAATATCAGCAAGCTGCATCCCTGTCTCAACGAATTTCACTTCACAATCTCCATTATGCACATGATCCCTTATAAAGTGATGGCAGGCCTTAATGTGCTTTGTCCTTGAGTGCTGAATCTGATTTTTGGTGAGATTTATAGCACTTGTGTTGTCACACAACAAAGGCACCTTGCTATCCTTTAATCCAAAATCTTCTAGTTACTATTTGAGCCAAAGAATTTGTGCACAACAACTTCTAGCAGCAATGTACTCAGCCTCTGCAGTGGAAAGGGCCACACAAGCTTGTTTCTTGCTATGCCCAAAAATAAGACTTGATCCAAGAAGATGACAAGTCCCACTTGTGCTTTTTCGATCCAGCTTACACCTTGCAAAATCAGAATCAGAATATCCAATTAAGTGTATAGGAGAGTGAGAAGGATACCATAGCCCAACATTGGTTGTCCCCTTGAGATACTTTAGAATGCGTTTTGCAGCCTTGAAATGAGATTCCTTTGGATTTGCTTGAAATCTTGAACATAGACATACGACAAACATGATATCCGGCCTACCTACGGTGAGATAGGGTAAGGAACCGATCAACCCTCTATATTTGGTTTGATCTACCTCTTTTCCAGCCAAGTCAGCATCCATGTAGCAACTTGATGGCATAAGTCTACTAGCTTCCTTGCAATTTTCCATTTAAAATTTCTTAAGAATTTCTCTACAGTACTTTGATTGGCTTAGGAAAATTCCCTCTTCGGATTGCTTGACCTGCAGTCCAAGAAAGAATGAAAGCTCCCCCATCATTGACATTTCAAATTCTCCTTGCATGGCAGCCATAAATTCTTCACATAAACTATCTTTGGTAGCACAAAAAATGATGTCATCAACATAGATTTGGACCAAGATAACTTTAGCATTTGACTTCTTGATAAAGAGAGTCTTGTCAATCTTCCCTCTCTCATTACCATTGGACAATAGAAAATTGCTTAGCCTTTCATACCACTGCCTTGGAGCTTGCTTGAGTCCATACAAGGCCTTTTTCAGCTTGTATACATGATTAGGATGTTGGTGATCTTCAAAACCGGGTGGTTGGGAAACATCGACTTCCTCATTGATAATTCCAATGAGGAAAACACTTTTAACATCCATCTGAAACATTTTAAACCCACTCATACAAGCAAAAGCAAGCAACAATCTTACAGCTTCTAATCTTGCAACAGGTGCAAAGGTTTCATCATAATCTATGCCCTCTTCTTGATTGCAACCTTTAGCAACAAGTCTTGTTTTGTTCCTTGTTATCACACCAGATTCATCCAGCTTGTTTCTGTAAACCCATTTGGTTCCTATGATGTTCATCTGGTCTGTCTTAGGAACAAGAAACCATACATCATTTCTTGTGAATTGATGCAGCTCTTCATGCATGGCCGTTATCCACTTATCATCCTTGAGAGCTTCTCCAATTGACTTAGGTTCAATTTGGGACACAAAAGCCATGTGCTTGCAATATTTAGAGACAGTACTACGTGTAGAAACACCCTTCTGAATCTGCCCAATTATGTTATCCACAAAAAGATCTCTTGGAATTCTTCATTCCTTTGGTAGCTCTTCCTGTTGCTGAATTTCAACTGGTTGTTTCGCAGAATCAATCGGTTATTTTTTTGGGCAGGATTCCAGGTTCTGCATAATGATTTTCTGTTCATCTTCTTCTGCATAATTCTTCGAAGAAACCTGGTCTGCATGATTAATTTCATCAAACACCACATGAACAAAGTCCTTCACAATCATTAGTCTCTTGTTCGACTCCCCTCCATGATCACTTCTAATAGCAATGATGCTGCTGCAGCAAGTGTTTTGCAATATTTTGGCAAGCTTCTTGAGTGCAGAGAATGCCTCACTCTTTGACTCCAAGAACAATGTCCATGTAAACCTAGAAAAATCATCAACAATAACAAGAGCATAGTAGTTTCCACCAAGACGCATGGTTCTGGAAGGACCAAATAAATCTATGTGCAGTAGCTCAAGGGGTTTTGAGGTAGGAACAACATTTTTCAGTTTGAAAGAATGTTTAATTTGTTTCCCTTTTTGGCATGCTTCACATAAATGGTCTTTCTTAAACTTGAGTTTGGGTAACCCTATCACAAGATCTTTATATATCAATTTATTCAAATGATGCATATGAATATGAGCTATTCTTCAATGCCATAACCAAGATTCATCATGTTTGAAAAGAAGACAACCAATAGATGTAGGATGAGAGATATCTAAAAGATAAACATTGTTGATCCTTTTATCAATCAACACTACTGCCTTTGAATTGGGTAGGCAAATCTCACAAGAGTTGGGCTTGAAGATTACTTGATATCCCTTGTCACACAGTTAGCTAATGCTAAGAAGGTTGTGCTTGAGACCTTCCACATATAAGACATCATGAACCAAGAAGTTGTTCTTGTCTCCAATGGTGCCTCTTCCAAGAATCTTTCCTTTGTTGTTGTCTCCATAGGTCACATGTCCTTCTTGCTTGAGATTGATGTTCACAAACTTTGATTTATTTCTAATCATATGTTTGGAACAACCACTGTCCAGGTACCTCATCTCCATGTTTTCCATCAAGCTTCCCTACAAAAGAGAAATTCAAGCAACAACATTTGATCCCCTTACAAATGTGGGTCCTTTGGCATTAAATTTATCATTAGGAACCTCTGAATTCTTGGGAACCCATCTCATAACACCTTTAGGAACAAAAAATTTCCTAATATTGCATAATCTAACAGCTGTTTGTAACAACCCCTCTTCATGCAATAAAAATATGTAACAACCATTTGTTTCGATTTTTCAATCGATTGTTTTTCTGGAACTTTTGAAAAAGGCTTTGAAATCCCACTTTTCTTACTCTGTGGATTATAAAACCTAAACTCGATTTTCCAAAAACACAAATTTGAGATGCCAGGACAATCTCAAAGTTGGATTTTCCCTTTGAAAGCTTATCCAAGGTTTTCACAAGATAGTGAACCTTCTTTTCAAGAGATTCACAATTTTCACAAACAAGTGAGTCACACTTGTAAGAAGAGTTCTTGTAAAGCAATTCCAGATTTTTGAAATCAATTTTTGAATTCTCCAACTCTTCTTCTAGTGCCTTGACTCTATTTTCAAGCCAATTATTCAACCCTTTCAATCGTTTGTTCAAGAGAGTCAATCGGTTAGCTTCCTCATGTGTTTCTTTAAAAGCTTGAAGAAGTTGACTATAATTTTTAGCATTTAAAGAAGTACAAGAACTTACACTACTTGCATCATTCTCTTCCTTGGCCATAATATACAAATTGGCTTCTTCATCTTCACTTGATGAGGAGCTTGATAAAGAGACATCATTTTCATCCCAAGCAATGTAGGCTCTTTTTTATTTTCCTTTCTTTTCCTTCTTGCTTAATTTTTCTTTGCTCTCTTTATTTGGGCATTCAGCCTTTATGTGCCCTGTTCACCACAACCATAGCAAGTATATTTGTTAGTATTAAAATCACTAGATTTCTTATTACCATACCTCTCTTGGGTGGAGTCTTTGTTGCGATTCTTCTTCAAGAATTTGATGAAATTTTTTGATAGCAAACTAAGAGTCTCTCCCTCACTTTCATCACTTGAAGCTTGATTGTTCTTGTGCTTGGCAACTTTCAAAACAATGTTTCTTACATGCTTATCTTCACTTTCTTGAACATTGAGTTTGTTCATCCCCAACTTATGTTCTCTGACCTTTCCAAACAAAGAAGCTATAGTCAAAGATGTCAAATCTTTAGACTCTGAGATGGTTGTGACTTTCAATTGCCAAGATCTATCAAGACATTTGAGGATCTTGATGTTCAACTCTTCTTTGTCAAAGACCTTTCCAAGACTCATAAGGTGATTGACAATATGTGTGAATCGCTTTTAAACATCCGCAATCGATTCTCCTTTAAGAATCCTAAACATCTCATACTCTTGGATTAGAGTATGTTTCCTCGCCCTCTTTACATTGTTGGTTCCATCATGAGTTACTTCTAGAGTATCCCACATCTCTTGGCAAATCCACATTGTGAGACCCTGAAAAGTTCATCAGAATTTAAGGCAGAGGTGATAATATTTTTAGCAATACAATCAAACTTTGCTCTTTTATTTTCTGCATCAGTCCATTGGGACCAAGGCTTTTCAATAAAAACAACATCTTTTTCAATCTTAGGAATAAAAGGACAATTTTCAATTGCATCCCAAATTCCACTATCAAGAGATTCAACAAATATTTTCATTCATACCTTCCAAAACTGGTAGTTCAAATCACAAAAGAAAGGTGGCCTGATTATTGAGGCACCCTCCCTAAAACGTAATTTTTTAGCCATAAGAAAAAAGGTTTTTAGGATCAAACTTGAATATTTTTCAAGAATCGAGCTCTTGATGCCAATTGTTAGAATTTATGGCCTTAAACAAGAGGGGGGTGAAATTTTTATAAAATATTTTCGCAAACTTTGAAGGTATGATGAACTTCAATGTAGAATCATAGAGAAAGAAATTAAGAAAACAATAAAATAGAACTATTTAAGTTGATTTCCAGAAATCAACTGGTTGTTTTTGTGATTCAACCGGTTATTTTTATCAGCAGTGATTAAAACAACTTAAAAGAAGAATGTAAATGAGTTTAAGGTAAGAGAAAAGCACACAAGCAATTTATACTGGTTCACTCTTATCCCAAGAGCTACATCGAGTCCCCAGAAACCACTAGATATCTACTATACAATCAAAATCCAGATTACACACAACCACACCAAAGAAGTGACCTTGAACACCTCAAGTCACACACTTCCTTTGGCACAAAACACCACAGAACTCATAACACTCTCTGATTCTGCACTTACAACAATTTACCGGAAATACAAGAGATAAAGAAATGATTACACATGATCAATATCAAAATAAAAGATTACAACAATCCTATTCCACTCCTTTGTGAAAATCCAAAAGCTTAATGCAAATCTTGAAAACTCAAATATGTTTTCTCAATCTCAAAAAACAAAATGTCTAAACTGTTTCAATACCTTTTAGGAGCGTAAAACATCCTTTATATACTCCAAAGGTTTGTTAAAAACATTTAAAGCAAGAGCCAAAACAGTTAGAAAAAATTTAAATCTGTTTGTGAAAATCTAAAAGCTTAATGTAAATCTTGAAAACTCAAATCTATTTTCTCAATCTCAAAAAAAAAATGTCTAAACTATTTCAATTCCTTTAGGAGCGTAAAACAACCTTTATATACTCCAAAGGTTTGTTAAAAACATTTAAAGCAGGAGCCAAAACAGTTAGAAAACATTTAAAGCTGATTTACCAAACTTAACAGAAATTCTGTTGTGGATTTTCAAAAAATAATCGATTGATTTTTCGAAAAAACTGATTGAATTAGTTTAACAAAAATGTCAACTAAGTCAAACAGCTTCAAACCCTTTTCAAAAACCACTAAGTGTTAAACAACCAATTGAAACGATAAAACAACTAGTTGTTTTTTCACTTCTTTAGAAAATAATCTTTTTCAAAAAGGTTTTGATTCAAATCAGTTTTAGATTCAAACAAAGAGTGGATTACACATAAATCTACCCAGATTCCACCCACACAAGCAACAATTCCAACCTTCCACCAAACTTCATGGATTTGGAAACATCAAAGCTCAAGATCATCCTTGATCAATAATTATGTCAAATAAGTGCAATCCTACAATGAGTGTATTATAACTAAGAGTTTGAGGATGTGCAGCTCATGAGGTTTGTGGTTGTGTAGCTTGTGAGATTTGTGGTTGTGTACATTTAGAGGCTTGTGGTAGTGCAGATACAGTTCTTGACTATTCTTGTGTAGCTTGAGGCGCATCGTTAATTTTAACATAGTTTCCCAAAGATGTTCTTGAACCAGAACATCTAGCTATTGAATTTAAGCAAGTTTCTAATCCTTTTAGGTTTATACATATTTGCACATAAAAGGAAAATAGTCAAGTACAAAATAATTTAAAAGTTATACATGATGTAATCCTACTTTGCATGCTCATGAGTAGAAAATTTTTTATTTGAATTTTTTTCAACAAAAGATGAATGATAATGGAAGCAGTAAGAAGTGTAGAAAATTTAAAAAATGAGATGGAAATTATGAGTTCAATCTAAGTGAGGTTAGAGCAACACTTAATTTCTAGAGTGAGTTTGGGTCAACACTACTGGGAAGAGTCTAGAAATTTGTCTAGCAAGAAGACAACTATAAAGAGAACTTTGATAAGTAGAAGTGTTTCAAAGTTAGACTGCAATTTTTTACTCAAATCAAAGTTGAAAATACATGTACAAAAGACTTCTATTTATAGGATAAAGTTTCTCAAATCCTTTCAAATGAGAGTGTGATAAGTGTCACCTCCTTATTGGCACAAATCCTCTCCATTGGGAGAGTGACAAGTGACATGTCTTCATCTATACCCCCCATTTTCCTATTTACACCCTACTTTACTTGGCCTAAAATACAAGACCCAAAAATAATAACTACTCTATACAATTTTTATAAGACTAAGAAGAAGAAAAAAACTCTACAATTTCTTCATTAAAACCACATCCTCTTCAATCCTCTTAGCCAATAGTTTTGAGGTTGGATGGTCTCCATCAATACATGTATCAAAGTTCAATATATATTAAAATTGCATAAGCCAATAATTTAAAGGCTTCATACATGTATAAGAGAAAAGGTTAGTAAAGGGGTGACCATATTAACAGTGCAACTGGACCAAGGTTATTATTACTCTGACATTGAATCATTTTCATGAAGTTCATGATCATTGTTGTCCTCATTTAATAAGTCATCATCTTCATCATCCCTAAACAATGCCATTTGGTCAGAGTCGCTGAAAAACTGATTTAAGTTTTGTTGTGGACATGGTTCTACTTCACAAACTTCACCATTTCCTTCTCCCATATCATACAAGTCTTGTGGTTTCAAATGGATAACAACTATCCAATCATTATTGACCTCATCATATTAACAACTTTATCAATGACTTATTTTTATTACAATTCCCATGTTGAATCATTTATTGTTCAAGTATCTATAAGATTTAAACTTTACTTAAAAAAGTATGACTTTAATTCCACTAATGTTGATGATATTCACATTAATATTAACCAAATAAAACAAAATGAAAATAAAATCAATTTATACAGTAACAATATTAGAAGTCTTCTTGAAAATGAAGCAGAATGGTTTCTTAATGGCTTAGGCAAGGGCATTATAGAAATAGTTGATTAGTGAGGTTTGATTATTTATTAAGTATAATAATCTAATTGAAGAATAAAGTTAAACACCCTAGATAATTAGTTAGCTTTCCCCACTTTTCCTAAACCTTTCCCTACTTTCCTAAACCTTAGGCAATTAGTTAGCTGAATACCTTAGACAATTTTTGGAGTCAATCACTATCAATTTACAAGAAACTTATCGATCAAATTTAGAATTGACTAAGGTAATAGTGGTCCAACATATAGAGAAACTAATTTAGTCAACACATAAATAGTTTCAAACAAATATAATGTATATATACATATTAATGAAATAGGAAATGAACTTACCTCTAAAAAAATTCAACCAACAATAGAAATAGTCTCAACAAGGTACAATCCATGTAAAGTCTATGCACTTACAAGTACCATATCACTTGTAAATGTTTTAACAGTTTCATGGACAATCACATTAAGTAGTTCTAACCTAAACAACAACAAAATAGTAAATTGCTCCTTACTTTAAGCTTCAAGATTAACACATTTTCCCATCAAGGAAACATGATGAGCCTGACAACGCTTACAAAAGATAATTCCTTTAAATAAACAAGTAATCAAGACCACAATGCACATAATTCACATATTTCATTAAAATACCTATTTGAACATCAACTTTGTTAAAATGGATGGCTTAAAACAAGAGGGGGGGGTGAATTATTTTTCAAAGATTTTCGCAATTCAAACTAAGTATGAAAATCTTTATCAAATTATAGGAAGAAAGATTAAGGACATAAAGAGAACCAAGATTTAAAAAACTGTTTTACAGAATTTTAACCTGTTAAAGTTTCAATTTAACCAGTTGTTTATGTTATAGAAGTAAAACCAATGTGCAAGCAATCTAAACAACAACAATATAATCGATTGAAGTTTCGTGATAACCGGTTGTTTATGTTATGTGAGCAAGAGCCAAAATGTAAGAGTGTAAGCAACAAAAATATAACCGATTGAATTATCGTTATAACCGGTTGATTATGTGTATGTAGAATAACCACTAGTTTAACCAGTTAACACATCAAAAATTTAACCGATTGATATTTAATTGCAACCGGTTGTTTATGACAGTACCAGAGAAAAAAAAAACAAACAGTTTTAAACAAGAGAGAGATGGAGAGATTCACACAAAGCAATTATACTGGTTCACTCACCTCTGAGCTACATCCAGTTCCCATAACCACACTGGGCAATCCACTATTCGTAATGCACAACAAATTACAATACACATAATTACAAAGATAAGATCTTCTCATTCAAGATCACACACACACAACCTTTGTAATTCAAACCACACTAGAATAGCCCTCTGCCTTAGTAGATTAACTGTTTTCACACCCTATCACAATTGAACAAATACAAGAAATGAATAAGGAATAGAGTACACCTGAATCACGAATTCTAAAACACTTCTTGATCAGAACAGAAGCTATTGTGCAATCTTGAAAACTTTCTTTGCAAAATTTCTCAACATAGACTTTCAAATCTCTCTCTCTGATTTCTGTAAAAGATTTGTGCATTTCGTCGTACTCAAAGAGAGGAGAGAGTCTCAATTTATAAGACTTCAGAAGGAGCCAGTTAAGGACGAGCTAAGACAGTTAGAGAGCCAGCTGTAATTGGCCATAACTGATTTTCAAAAAACAGTTTGAAATTCAAATTTCAACCGATTAAAAAATCAAGATAATCGATTGAATTAGTTACATTGTTTATGAAGTTAGTTTGAAAACTCCTTAGACAGTCCATGATTAGAACAATCGGTTAAACCGAGATTATAACCGATTGTTTTATCATAGTTTTCAAAAACACATTTTCTCTTTGAAAAACAGATTGCTCAGCTTAAGTTTATGATCCAAGAGTGAACTTACAAATTCTAAAACACACTAAAAAGGGCTAAACTATAGCAGCAACTTTAGCAACATGGCTCATCACAAAATCTTCAACTGAAGATTTCAGTAATTCGATCAGAACTTTCAGGGACTTGATGCACGTTTTGGAAACCTGGATGAGCAGATTAAGGCCATACAAAACCGGATTTCAGATCTACAGTTTGGCAGGGACTATAGTCCTTCTTTTTAAGTGTAATAGCTTTCCTTCATGAACAATTTATATTTTTTATTAGTTGTTGTTTAATCCTTCCTTCTGTCTATTTGATAAGAGAAATAAGGGGAGAATTAGTTGGTGCTTTGGGTTGTAATATGTTATAATCTGCACTGCTTTTAATCACTGCATTAGATAGAAGCTTTTTTACTGCTCTGATAGTTTTAACTGATTAATCCTGTTTTTTAATCAGTTGTTCTTCTGCTGTTGCACCTATGGTTTGTTTTTCACTCTAGTTTGGCTGTGAAAACTGTTTTATGGTGCTCTAACCTTTTGGCAAAGAATATTCTGTGTTTTTCCGCTTCTATCTATGATTTCAGGTGATGATCAAATTCTAAACACAACACTTTAAAGCAGCCAAGGATTTGTCTTCATCAAATAGGGGGAGAATGTTGAATCAAGGCTTTGATGAATCCAGAATCCTGAAGAATTTATGATGAGCTTGGTTGCTAAAGTTGCTGCCATAGTTTAGCCCTTTTTAGTGTGTTTTAGAATTTGTAAGTTCACTCTTGGATCATAAACTTAAGCTGAGCAATCTGTTTTTCAAAGAGAAAATGTGTTTTTGAAAACTATGATAAAACAATCGGTTATAATCTCGGTTTAACCGATTGTTCTAATCATGGACAGTCTGAGGGGTTTTCAAACTAACTTCATAAACAGTTGTAACTAATTAAACCTGTTATCTCGAAATTTTAGTTGGTTCAAATTTGAATTTAAAACTATTTTTTGAAAATCAGTTATGGCAAATTACAGCTGGCTCTCTAACTATCTTAGCTCGTCCTTAACGGGCTCCTTCTGAAGTCTTATAAATTGAGACTCTCTCCTCTCTTTGAGAACAACGAAATACACAAAAATCTTTTACAAAAATCAGATAGAGAGATTTGAAAGTCTGTGTTGAGAAAGTTTTGCAAAGAAAGTCTTCAAGATTGCTCAATAGCTTCTGTTCTGATCAAGAAGTGTTTTAGAATTCGTGATTCAGGTGTACTCTATTCCTTATTCATTTCTTGTATTTGTTCAATTGTGATAAGGTGTGATAATAGTTAATCTGCTAAGGCAAAGGGTTGTTCTAGTGTGGTTTGAATTACAAAGGTTGTGTGTGTGTGATCTTGGGTGAGAAGATCTTATCTTTGTAATTGTGTTTATTGTAATCTGTTGTGCATTACAAATAGTGGATTGCCCAGTGTGGTTCTGGGAACTGGATGTAGCTTAGAGATGAGTGAACCAATATAATTGATCTGTGTGAATCTCTCTATCTCTCTCTTGTATAAACTGTTTGATATTTTCTGATTTTGTCATAAACAACCGGTTATAAGGAAATATCAATTGGTTAAAATTTTGCTGCTTACATTGCTTGCATCTTGGTTTTTGCTTCTATAAGATAAACAACCGGTTAAATCGAAACTTTAACAGGTTAAAATTCTGTTCACAGTTTTGTAAATCTTGTTTCTTCTTATCTCTTTAATTTTTCTTTCTATAATTTGATAAAGAATTCCATTCTTAGTTTGGATTTGAGAAAATCATTCAAAAACAATTCACCCCCCTCTTGTTTTAAGCCATCTATTTTAACACTTAAGACCATCAATGCCACCTGTTACATTGTATGACCATAAACTTAACTTACAAGAATTTTGAAACTTACTCTATATGAATATTTTATGATTCAATATCTCAATTTTTAAACTTACAGGCACATACATCATTCATAGTACAAATGTAGAAAGAAAGAAAAATCAGGGGACAGAGGTTACCTCTCCACGTCATGTTCGAAGGAAGGAATGCTTGATGTTGGTGAACCTATGAAGACTGACAATGAGGGTGAGGATTCATGGTCACGTTGATGTGAAGGACTCACTGTGAGGAAATTCGATTTCAATGAGGGTGAAAAAAATTGGGTTCTAGTGATGGTTCGGGTGAGGGCTAAAGTTCAAAGAAACAAATTTTGAGACGTTTGCAATGAGGTTCAAAGAAGGAAATCAGGGTTGGGTTCAAAGATTTGGGAATTTTTCAAGAATGAGAATTAAAGTGGGAATGAGGATAAATAGTAGGGTTTCAATGGGTTTTGGAATGTAACTTTGACTAAAATGTTGTGGGAACTAAAAAAAATTGGGGAAAAAAGTAAAGTAATAAAATGTGATGGAGAGAATGAAAATGCAGTGAAAATTGTGTATTTCATAAAATGAAAGTTGTAAATGTCATATTTTGAATGTGGAAGTTATTAAAATGTCGTATTATACACTTTTTAATAATCGCCATATTAAAACTGTTGTTGCTTACACGATTTTATGTAGTGGCTCCGCTATGAAATGTGGAAGGCTACTTACATGAAATCAGGTGGGTAGGTGACTTCACAATTTGCACATGTCATTGTTGATAAAATCATAAGTACATATATGCATAGTAACATTCTCATTTCCTCAATATTCCTAGGTAAAAAAGTTAAGGTTATACTTAATTATTGTTTATATGTTGCAGGATTCTTTAGTTGAGCAAGACACCTTTGGCTCATTTTTTCCCCATGATCGAGATGATATTTTGATGGTGGCCATAAAAAGACAATAGCATCCAGGATGTGTGTGCAATACTGAAGAAGTGTAGAAGTGCATCTTGGGGACTTCGTGATTACTTTGGTCCACCACCACGAAGAAGTGTAGACTTTACAATTAAGAGGCTTTGCATAAGATGGAAATGTAGTTTGAAGAAAAACTGAATAAAATATGACGGTCATTGCAACAAGTTTTTGATGATAAGTTAGAATCTCCTGCTCATTCTCAGCAACAGACTCACGGAACACCTTATATAGTTTGTGAGGTTGTTCAAGTGAGCACTAAAGGGAGTTGTGTTGTTGCAGATCCATTAGCGGATCATACTCACATTGATGTACCAAAGTAATGTGAGTTTTAAGTTTAAGATAACCCCATGAGTTTAGTGGAAATTAATCTACAAATAAAGGGAGTGATAACCATCCATGATGTCCCTGTATAGTTCGAATGGACACCAGTAGTGGTTGATGAAGCTCAAGATGTTATTGCTTGAGTGCATATATCTAATATAGAAGTTCAATTGGTAGAAGAGGCTTTAGGCATATTTTTTTGGCTTGACTTAGATATTTGGTCATGTCAGTTTTAGTACGAGCATATGTATTACATTGTGTTATTTTTATTTAGTTTTTTATTGTTATAATTTCTATCAATATTGAACTAACGTTTCATTTAAGATTTTGTCTGTCATGATAAACATGTATGAGAGAATCTGTTATTATTGATGATGACATGGCAAAAGCTGAGGATGATTTCATATCTAAACTTCTGACCATATTGCCTAGATTGGGTAGGAAACCTTTGCAGATACAGTGGGACAATAAAGTATTTAGAGTTAAATACTTCTGATAATCCTCTTTACATTTTCTTACCAAACACATTGGAAGTTGTTGGGAGAATTTCAATGTAAAATATTTCAATGATATAACTACAAGCCATGTAAGTCATATTATGTTATTTATGTTTTTCATATTGTAATAATTACATTTAACTTATAACTCAATGTTTTAGGTACATAAACAAATTGAGTGTGGGGTAAGGCAAATCATAAATATATGGATCTGCTGAGTCTCAATCCATCTAGGAATTTGAGAATACAAAGGTCCAAATCTAGTAATACTTGTAAAATTGGATGAGTAACTAATAGAAGCATATTTACTTTGCTTTATACATTGAAGGATTAGTTTTCTAACTTGTATTTTTTAAAATTATTCTAATTATATAACTAATTGTTTGTCATTCACCGTAGGTCCTATTGGAATTTAATTATGATTATACCTAGGGATTATGTAGTATTGTGGATTTGTTTGCTTCAAAGAAAACCCAACTTGAAAATGAAAAGCTTACAAGGGTAAATGTAACTAAACAAGTATAAGTGTATTCCTGACTAACATATGTTATTACTATAATTAGATTTGTGTCTCGCACAAATATTTTAAGTAGAAGGAACAAAACAAGGTCACTACAATTCATATACCACAAGGTTAGGCAACTTTTAATATATACAACAATTATTTTATTTAAAAGTTATAAGAAATAATTTGTCAGATATTTCTCATTTTACTATAATAGGAAAATTGATTCATTCGAATGTGACTACTACATTATGTAATTTATGAGAGTCATCATTTCAACAAGTATTACTACCTCTTGAACGAAGGTAACACATTTCAACATTTACTAAAGTGTACTTTACTTTTATGACTATTGCATAATAACATGAAATGTTTCGAGTTTTCAATGATCAATTTTCACTATACCAGGATGATATCCTATAATAAGAGAATAATGGACAACATTCCTTTCTCAGTATAGATAATGCAATTAGCTTTATTTTCTTGTTTACCTAATTTGTAGGTTATTTTAGACATTTTTTTATCGAACTTTTTGTTGAAATATTTGACTTAAATATTATATGAATATGTAGATTGATATTTTTCTGCTAGTTTTAAGTAAAACCAATTAAATTTAACATATAATGTCTAATATAAATCTATGTTACCCTATGCATTCTTGAAGTGCCTTTCTCATATTTTCCTTCTCGAAAATTGATTGAGAAGAAATAAGACTCCTACCTAACATAATTAACCCTAAATATCTTACATAAAAACCTCTTTTTTACTAGTATAACTTTCATTAGTACTCATAAATCCTTTATATACTAAAATATCTATTATGTTTGCTTAGATGAGATGTTTGGCTTAGTGATAGATCATCATTGATTTGGTTTGTTGTCCATGGTTATAGATATTAGGATATTGTTGGATGAAATTAATTTCACCTCTAAATATTTCGGATTGATTAGAAGTAAAAACAAATAAAGTTCACATGTGCTTTTTTTTTTATTTAATTAAACTTTAGATCTAATTTAAACTATTATACCAACTATTCTATTAATGAAAATTTCAAATTTCAAAACAAAAAATATGTAAAATTGAAGATTAGATCAAAATTAAAGATTTTTTTTAAATGGGGGAATTAAAATCAAGAAAAAAAATAAAAGAATTAAAATTGCAAAAGAAAAACGGAATATATAAACCAAAGTTAATTAGTTTTTTAAACATATACAACCAAACACTCGTTTAACAAATGTATTGTATTCAATTCAATGAATGCCTCACAGGCACTTTTCCTTTTTCTTGTAATGGTGATTCTATTATAAGATGGCACGGCAATAACGGACACATCCTTCACCAGCACATAAAGAACCCTACTACCTACTCTTTAATTTTTAATATATTTTTTGTACTTTTTTCATCATTAAAATTTGAGGTGATGAGTCCGATCTTGATCCCTGAATTTTTAATTCTTTAAATTTTTTAAGAAATAGTTTCTTAAATTTACTTTAATGACAAAAAAATTTTTTTATAAAAAATAAATATATTTAATTTAGAGTTTGGAGACTTTTTTTTTTTTAATTTGACAGTAAATTCCTTATACAAAAAGAACATGGAAATGTGCTATTTAAAATAGAAAATATAGAACTAGTATGTTACTCGTGTAGGCTTATAAAAGTATAAAATACTCGAGATTCTTCATAGCTGTATTTTACGTGCTTTTAAAAAAAACAAATATATTTTTTACCAATCCGTACAAAGTGATATATATCGATTTGATTTCTTTTGTTTTCTTTTCATAAAGCTACTTATTTCCCTTAATTCCTAAACACCAAAATGATCCTCTTTCTTCCCACATAGCCACCCTCACAATTCCTGAACATTTCTACAAAGGTAATTTCCAATTAGTAAAAAACATACAAAATTTCAAAAGCTTAATAAAAGTATGAAAATAATAATGATAATAATAAAAAACAGTGACCAGCAACAATGGTAGCTGCATGAACAGCAATTGGTTTGGTTGTAAAAGTCTGAACATTCTTTCTCTCACTAGCTCTTTTCTTCTTTATCAGTCCAACTCCTTTTTCTTATTGTAATATATGGAAAGAGCTAAGATACATATGATTCACCATTTCTGTAAACTTGCTTCATAATGTATCAAAATCCCTTCGAAACTTTAATTCGACTACTTTCTCTTTGACTAATTCTAATCCTTGATTGGTAGGTAGACATTTACTTTTATATATATAATCAGAATTAAATTAGGAAGTTTTTTAATTTATTTTATAATGTACGCAATTTAATTTTAATAAATATTAAAATATTAAATTAAATATAATAAAAAATAAATAACTGATAAAACGAAGAAAATAGAGATATTTTTCTCTCTTCACCTCTTCAACCCATCTTCTCTTTAATAGTAAAACATAAAACTCATTGCTTCTACAAACTTTTTACGTGTTTTGTTTCATTTCTCAAGAAAGAAATGAATGAAAGCAAAACATCATTGTTTTTACTCATCTCTCATTTATTTTATTCCATTTCTGAACAAAAAGGTAACTCTTATTAGTTCACAGTACCTTATTTATTTTTTATACATGGACTTTTATTGTTTCTCATGCAAAAAGGTTTTTTTTACTTATGTAAAAAAATGTTATAAGAATTTTAATAATTGTATTTTATCTTCTTTCTCAAGTTCTTACATTGTAACTAATTTAATTGTTTTTATATTTTTTTATATAAATTCTTTTTGAGAACATATAATGATATCTTAAATTTTATGTGTTTTTAACCAGTTTTTACGTGTCTTAAAATTTTAGTCCTGATTCAATTACTGATGAATTCAGAAAATTTAAAGAAAATAGATGTAATATGTGTTTTTTTACGATTATAACTAAATTAATATATATGTTAACTATACTCATTTTATTGTATTAGTGACAACGATAACATATTTAAATTTTGAGTATATTATTTTGGCTAACCAAAATTATTGTTCAATATTCACTGCTTAGAAGTTGCTTAGAGGTTTGAAAACTCTTATATTTATATATGTTTTCATAATCACAAAATCTCGCCCTTATTTCCCGATGATAATCAAATTGTGTTTGTGATCGTTTCCTTAATTAAGTGATAATGTGAATTTAGTGTGGTTAATAATATGATTTTCTTAAATGGAGTGATTTTCAGGATTTGATTATGATGAAGATATTTGCTCAAACATTGGAGTTTCCTGTTATGATATCCAAATTAGGCAACCATCTACCGTAGCTTCACCGCTTACTCCAAAATATTACTGCCTGTCAAAATATTTATTTTTATCATTTTTTAAATAGATAATAATATAATTATTTTTAATTTTACTAGCTAGCATACTTTAAAAAAAATCTTAAATTTTCTTGATCTTAATAAAATTATTAAAGCATTTATATTTTATGATTTCAATTTTGCCTTATAATAAATGCATGTTTAGACACGGCGAAGGTACGAATATAGATGAATGAGAATAAACCGTGTTACTTTGAAGAAAAAAAAGCAAAACTCTTTTCAAAACAAAAATTAATTTTTTATTGAAATATAAATTATTTTGTAAAAATAATAATAATAATAGAAGTAAAGTGAATGAAATTGGAGAAATTTTGATATCACCAAAATTTCTACAATATGAAGTTAAGATATTTAATAAAAAAGACCAAAATGGTAGGTTAAAAGAAATAAAAAATAATCATGATGAAAATATAAAACTATTAGAAAGAAATACATTGGCACATTTGACAAACCATATATCAAATTTATTTATTTTAGAGAAAAACTAAAATAACGCATAAAAACACTCTTAAAAAACATAAACATGTGAAATGTGTGTGTGTACAATAGGAGAAACAATTTAGTTTGAAGAACAATAATGATTTAGTTCTAAAAAACTCTTAGTGTTCAACAATGATTTTTAATCGAAAGCAAAGATATATTCAAGTAGCAAAGAGTATTAGAAAATAAAATCACTTAGCTTTTATCCAATATGATATCCTAATATGTGTTTCGTTTCTCTATTCTAATTATAAGAACCCTAATTAGCTTTAACGTTTACATCCTCCAATAACATTCTAATTTTTTTTATCAGCTTCCAATAATATTATAATGGATAAGGTAATAAGTAATACAGGTGAAGATAAATACACAATAAATGTGAATAATCCAAACTTTATAATTTTCACCCATTTAAAATAATTTTGACTTTTTTTTTACCTCCATGCACTTAGGTTAACTGTCCAACTAGTCATAATGTCGGATTAACATTTGATGTAGCAGTTAAATATGGATTACTGAATATTTCATTAATCCAATATGATGTTGTCCCGCTTGGTATCGATCATCATAATTATTCATAGTAAAGTTAAATAATAATATCAAAATAATGAAATAATTTATGTTTTCAAATACTTTTAAAAAATATATATTACATCTTTCTGATTTATATAAAAAAAATACGAAATTATTTTATATTAATAGAACATTTTGAAAAATAATATATATGAATTTTTTTAATTTAACCATAGATTTCAGAAAAATTAGCATTTATAAAAAATTATTAAACCACATAACCATCATATTACTTAAGAGTGGCAAAACAGGTCAGTCTTGCTCATTTTGGTCTGATCGATCATTGGTTTGTCAAAAACAGGGCGGGGTAGGTTGACCCGTTAAGGTTGTGTTAAAAATAGTAATATATCCTGTTATAAGAGGCATTGACAAGCTAGTCTGCCACTTTTAATTTTATTTTTATTTTTTTTAGATCTATTTACTTGAATGTAATTACTGATATCACTTTTTGAAAAATAAAAATATATAAAAAAATAATAAAATTAAATCAAATTTTAATATTTTTTAATGAAAAAAATTTAATACTTCATACAATAAAATAAATATCAACAATATTTTAATAAATTAAATAATATATATAAAAAATAATATAAATAAAATTTTATATAAAACAGTGACGATCATTTAATTTTTATTAAAAAATATGAAATTCTTTTTTAAAAATAATAAAATAAAATAAAAAATGAAGCGGCGGATCCCGTCAATTAGATGAATTCAAAAACCTGATCCACCCACAACTATAACAGGCGAGCGGGCGGGTCGGAGTATTTTGTTATCCCTAATATTAATCTCTATACTATTACAAAAGTCACTTCAATAATAAATCCTATAATACTTACTACTACAAGAGTTACTTGAATTATATGTCCTATAATATAATATAATATAATATAATATAATATAATATAATATTTCTAATAGAAAAAACTATACAAAAGTGGTTCTTAAATAATCAAAATTACTGAGGTAAGCCTAGTGACATGCAATCACTGATGTCACAAAAGCACCGGATCTCACTCTTTTAAATCTAGCTCAATGTTGCCATCACCATTACGTTATTATGGATGATAGAAAACAAACTTTGTGTGTGGCTCTATTCTAAGTACAATAAAGCATCTAAGGTAAATCAGAGGGCAGGGGCCACAACAGATAATTAAATTAGGTGTATTCTTATCCTAATGAATAGGGCACATATGAATCGCTTTAGCTTTTTTTAATACCCTCTTGCAAGCAAGGTACATGTTCAACAAAGCTTTATTCCACTTCATATTGCTATATATATGATATTAGTACAACCACCAATACTCAAGCCAAAACCTATTTCCCTCCCACTGTGTTTTCTGATATCTGCAACCATTTCAGCAACATGAGTAGCAACACTCGCCAGCTAACAGCTACCCCTAAGATGCACCAAAGGAAGGAGCGACGCATGTTCTCCACTTCTGATGACAGTGCCATGACCAAGCAAGTTCAGGCCACACATGCCCCTGATGGCCGTGAAATTGATGTCAAACCTATTCTACAAATCGTGGATGAAATTCTGGTTCGGTTCATTGCTCGCACTGTTGAGGGTTATGAAGTAAGAGTTACCTTTTATGGTACCATGTTTACTTTCTGCCACTTTGCATGCATGTGATGAATCTTTAATTAACTCGTCATTTTATTCTTTGTAGGTGAAAAGAGACCAGGATGCATTGGAGATGACTGCTGTTCTGGCTGAATTTGACATGCTTGACTCGCTGGCTTACATCATAAACAAAATTTCGTGTGAGGTTGTTTTCTTATGAAAATCTTCTGAACTTTTATAAAAGTTACCTGACACTGTTACCAAGATAGAATGTGTTCCCATATTTCCTCAAACTACATACACTGATGTGTTGCAGTTGAAAAGAAAAGAGTTAATCCTTTCCTTATTTTGCATAGAATATACTTTTCTTTGATTCTTATGACAGTGAACTCATATAACAGCCTTCTTATTTACACTTCATTTTTACATCCTCTTGAATAAAAAATATGGCATGTCCAATTTATACAAATCTCTCTTCATACACAATCACATTTGTTTGTTTATTTATAATAATTTGTTAATGGCAATTGACTTAGACTGATTAAGCCGTGTAATAATTTCTTAAGTTTGATACTTTCTTGTATTTTATCATATTTTTATATTTTCTATCCTTTTATATATATATATATATATATATATATATATATATATATATATATATATATATATATATATATATATATATATATATATATATATATATATATATATATACTCATTTTCTCTTTCGTCTTATGTCTTATGTTATATAACATCATTTATTATATTCATTACATTTTCAAATTGTTTCAAATTATTGACTCTTGGTATTCCAAAAAATGTCTATCACATTTTTTTATTTTTTAGAAAATAATATTTTGACACCCTTAAAAAAATACACCCACCTTGATAACATAATAACGTGTATTAAGATTTTAAGTTAAAAACATAAAATAAATATAATTAAAATATTATTATTTTGAATTATTAATTGAGTGTTCTTTTCGGTAAGTGTCAAAATATCACAATTTTTTTAATAGAACTTTGGGCCTATAAAATAGAAAATATTATTTTTTATTATAAATTTATGAAAGTTCCTTGTAGCATGTACCAAAATCTTTATATTTCTTTGGATATCATATATGGTGATGTGACTATAAGAACATAAATAAAAGAACGTGAATTACATATGTAACGTAGAATGTCCACATATAATAATTACCCTAAAAGGGCAGTTATGTGGCTTTCATATGCATTTTTTTCTGTGTACGGCTTCTCATATGCATTTTCTTGCTAGTATTTATAGCCACAGCCTTGTGTTTTGTCTTTTGGGATATTTTGGAATATTTATCTCACCAAGTGATTCTCTTGAATATGTGAAAGTATTATGGTTCATTTGATCAAAATTTCTCAGCTCTAAAGTCTAAAATAAAAGGATCTAGATATGTAATTCCTGACTATATTGGCAGCTATCATGCAAATGCTCGGGAGGTGGAGATGCACATTCATCGACGATGGTGTTACTAGGCTACATGTCTAGCTATGCATGGCATGCGAAAGTTGTGCTAACCTTAGCAGCCTTTGCTGTGATTTTTGGAGAGTTTTGGCTTGTTGCTCAGTTGAGTGCTGAAAATACTCTTGCCAAGTCTGTGGCCCTACTCAAGCAACTGCCAGATCTTGCTGAGAATTTCATGTCCTTGAAGCCCCATTTTGAAGCACTCATTAGGCTCGTGAAGGCTGCAATGGAAGTAACCACCTGCATCGTTCAATTCAAGGAGCTTCCATCTGAATACATTTCAGAGGACACACCTCCCATGTCTGTTGCCAGTACTCACATTCCTATTGCTTCCTATTGGGTCATAAGAAGTATTGTGGCTTGTGCCTCTCAAATTGCTAGTCTCATAGGCACAAGAAATGAGTAAGCACACCTCCTTTCCATCATTCACCTCAAATCAATCGTTTTTTTTGAAATATCAGTGAGCCCAATTTTGTTGATTGCAGGTCCATTTCATCAACCACTGAGGCATGGGAATTATCTAGTCTTGCTCACAAAATTACTAGTATTCATGAGCACCTCAAGAACCAACTGGTTCTTTGCTACCAATATATAGGTGGGTATATATAGCCTGAACTCAAGAGTCTTCATATAACCTTGGACTAATTTAAAGGGTTTTGAATTGATGTGCTGTTTGAGAGTTTCAGTAAGTATATATAAGGATAAAATTTATCTAGAAATGAAGCATAATTGACAATTGCAAATCCTTAACCCGTTGCAGATGACAAGAGGCATATAGAGGCCTTCCATAATCTGATACGTCTTTTTGAGACAGTCCATGTGGACAACATGAAAATTCTCAGATCACTGATATATGCAAAGGATGATATCCTTCCACTTGTGGATGGAAGTACAAAGTCAAGGGTACTTTGATTTTTAGTAACATGTAGTCCTTATGTTCAACAAATCTTATTTTTTAGAGTTAAAAACATTGATTTATTGACAAACAGGCTAGTTTGGAGGTACTGAGGAGGAAACATGTGTTGCTGCTCATATCAGATCTTGATCTTTCACAAGAAGAGATCCTGGTACTTGATAATTTGTACAAAGATGCACGAGTGAGGGGTGACACACACTATGAGATGGTTTGGATCCCAGTTGTGGACAAAGCGGTCTGGAATGAGGTGAACAAACAGAAGTTTGAGTATTTGCAGTCATTGATGCCATGGTACAGTGTCTGTGATCCTTTCATCATTGAACCATCAGCAGTTAAGTACATCAAAGAAGTGTGGAATTTCTCAAAGACAGCTATTCTAGTGGCCCTTGATCCACAAGGCAGATTGTCCTCCCCTAATGCCGTTCATATGATGTGGATTTGGGGCAATTTGGCCTTCCCCTTCACAAGTGAGAAAGAAGAATCATTGTGGAAGCAAGAGATTTGGAGCCTTGAGCTGCTTATCGATGGCATTGATCCTGCAGTTTTAGAATGGGTAACAAAATCCTCTGCCCATTTTATTCTATTTCCCACTTTTGCAATATTTTTTCTTCTCAACTCAAACTATTTATTTATCACTAAACCATATAAGAAAAAGTATCAATTTCTTTTTCAATACTATTGTCAAAACACAAATACACTAGTGGATATATAACCACCACTATACAAGGATGTTTTAACAAGATCCATGAAAATTAACATAATCAATTGTTTTCTCAAGAAGCAAACCACATTCTTTGGAGTTATACATCTAAATTAAAACAGAACAATTCTCTTGAGAGAAATGAGTCTGACTAAGTGTGAAATTGAAAATTAGTTCCACAGCTGATTCAACGAACTAAAACATTCAACGAACTAAAACTAATAGACACCTCAAATTTTACCAGATCTGATTAGAACTCTAATTGTCATGGTTGTAAGAAGAAATTAATCCAAATTAGAACAAATTCTTAGTGCATTCTCTGAAATTATAATGGAGGGGTGAGTTTAGTCTCAATTCAATTCCAAATTGATGTGAGTTGTAAATTTTTTATACTGACACATGAAGTCTGTTGATAGATGGCAGAGGGAAAACTGGTATGCCTGTATGGAGGTGAAGACCTGGAGTGGATTGAGAAATTCACAGCAACAGCATTGAGTGTGTCAACAGCTGGGAAGTTCCAGCTGGAGATGGTGTACGTGGGAAAGAGCAACGCGAAGGAGCGGATGCAGAAGATGATAAAAACGTTCAACACGAAAAAGTTCAGTTACTTTTGGCCTAACGTGACGTCCATTTGGTTCTTCTGGACCCGTTTGGAGAGCATGCTGTACTCCAAGTTGCAGCATGGAAGGACGGTGGAAAACGACGAGATCATGAGCGAAGTGATGACTGTGCTGAGCTTCGACGGCAGTGATAGAGGGTGGGCGATTTTCTGCAGGGGCGCCACTGAAATGGCCAGAGCCAAGGGGGACAGTGCTCTGATATGCTTGCAGGACTTTGACAAGTGGAAGGATAGAGTTGAGGAAGAAGGTGTTGTGCAAGCAATGAACGATTATCTCAACAAAAACAAACCCCCACATCACTGCAATCGCTTGATCCTTCCTGGGAGCACTGGTGGCATACCCCAGAAAGTTGTGTGTGCTGAATGTGGACGCCAAATGGAGAAATACTTCATGTATCGTTGTTGTGTGGAGTAAGAGTAATCAGAGTGAGTTGAGTGTAGTGTACTATTGTTACACACATTGTCGTTGCTTTACTATGTTTAATGTTGGTTTGAGAGTTTAATGTTTTTAGTGTCATAACATAAGTTGCTCCTTTGTGAGATATGTTAAGATAATGTTTATGTGTACTAGCTGATCTTGAGGCCTCAGAAGCACCATCTGTTTAGGTAGCTGAGACCCCTTGGTAATAAAGTGTGTTGTAGAACTTTTATGCTATGATGGTTTTAAAGTCACATGCAAGTGGTAAACATTTATTTTTCTTTGGTTTATGTCTTTTTAATTTTTTCCAAATATGAGAAGAGTGGAAGCTATGAAGTTCGGACATTCCTTTTAAATAGCGTATTCGTATTGGACACACGTATTGGCCACGATACTTGTATGACACTCGTAAGACACGTATCAGTGAAGGGTCCAATTCAAAAAATATTTGTTGGATTTCTGACTATTCTAACACAATTTTAAAAAGGAGAAATACATTAATTTTCTAAAAACTCAAATTTATTGTATAAATTTTTAGTATAATTATAAAATAAACAAATCTTTTTGAATCAATCATGAAAAACATCTTTCTGTTCCAAAAAGAAGCTAAAACATACTTGTACAGATAAATCTTTACTGTCAATTTATATAATTTATAATTATATAATATATAAATCTGTGTCTTCGTATTCTACATTTTAGAAATTATACGTATTTTTATATCCATATCCGTATCGTATAAATGTCCGTGTCAAAACTAGATAAAGTGGAAGTCACCATCAGAAGGGAAAGATAGGAGTAGTGAATGGGGAGAGAGTGGGGAAAGGAGGAGAATATTTCAAAATAAATGGAAAAGAGAAAATGCGTTTGTCTCCACCGTGAAGCACACCAGTCTGACCCAGTCATGAGTTTGATTAAAAACAAAAAATCCAATCATATCTTTAAATTAAACGACACAAGACTTGACTCGTTTATTGCGATTTTGAGATTCATGCCCAAAACATACGTCCAACATTTAACACGACTCCCACCATTGACTTTCAACGACCATCAATTTATTAACAATATATCAACACTTTAATTTTTTTTACAGCAATATAAATACTTTAATTAGAATTGTGGAGATGAATATTATAACTAAGTCATGTTAAAATATCTGTCAGACAAGCTGTTATCTAGTTATATGAATGAAAATGATTAAATACTTGATGGACTCAATTTGTTTGACTGAAATTAAGAAAATTGAACCAGCACCATTATAATACTTGAAAAACCAAAAGTATTACCAAGTCAAAAATATTTTATTTATATATAGGAACGTAACAGATAGTGTTAAAATTTGAAGAATTTTGAATCCCACATCTCTAAGTTCCCAGGATGAAAACAAGATTGCAGAATCAAAATGTATATTATGTTTTAAAAAGAGGTTGTTTGAAATAGTTATTCTGCATGACGAATATGATGGTGATGAGGTTCAATAATTCGGCTGTGCAAGAATACTTCCAAACGTAATTTAGTGACGTGGATAAAAAAATTTAAATTTACTTACCGGTCATGTGCCATAGTATATTACTAAGAAAAGATAAAAGCAGAAAACACGAAACGAGACAAAAAAATATCACTTATGGCAACTCATAGGTAGGTGTTGTCATTTGTAAAGGTGCCAGCAGCACTAACTAGGAAATGATGAATATAGGAAAATGATGAATATAGGAAAATGATGAATAAAGAAGATCTTACTCTAAATAATTTAAGTGCAAGTGAACCTTACAAAATACTAATTAGAAAATTAGAAAATGATGAATATAGGAGACCTGAGTCTTCAAATAAGTGTTTTTCAAATCTAAGAAAATCTTATAAAAATAACTAATTATGTTTGCATCAATTTATATTATGTGAGATTATATATAGATATGGGTGGGTTGGTCTCATAACAATTTCAAAAATAAATTATTTGATGAGTTAAACTAATTCTAATTAGAATAATCTTTAAATAATTTTCATATCATAAAATTTAAAATCTCATTCAATTTTATAAAATCAGATTTATAAAGTAAGATTTAATATATTTAATTAATTTTCGTAAAAATAAGATTATTTTATTGTTTTTCTCATTTGTTGAAGCAAGATAAACGAAAGGAGAGTAACAGTCAAACTGAAGGAGAGAAGAAAAATAAATAAACAAATAAATATAAACCAATCAAATGAAGAAGTAAGAAACTTACAGGTGGGAGAGGAGGTGTGGAAAAGAAAATTCAAAGAAGAAGGAGAAGTGCAATTTTTTCCACACGGTTTTGTCTCTATAAAAGTAAGCAAAAAAAAAAAAAAGGAGGCAGAAGTGAGTGCGAAGCACAATGGTTGTGAAAACTGGGTTATTTGTTTTTTCAGTGTTTTTGTTCTTAATCTCCATCGACGCCAAGCTTGAACTCTACCCAGAAGATTTTAAGGCACTCTTGACTCTGCGAAAGGACCTCGGAGTCAACGGTGAACTGGAGGCAAATGAGGCATGTTACTCGGAGGGTGTGTTCTGCGAGCGAAGGCTCTTGACCAAGGAAACCTACGTGCTCCGAATCACGAGGTTGGTGCTGAAATCCAAGCATCTCAACGGTGTCTTGTCCCCCGCAATAGGACGCCTCACGGAGCTCAAACAACTCTCTCTCTCCCACAACCAACTCGTTGACCGCCTCCCTCCCCAAATCGTTGACTGCCGCAAGCTCGAATTCCTTGACCTCTCCAACAACCTCTTCTCCGGCGAGGTCCCGTCCGAACTCTCCTCTCTCACGCGCCTCCGCACGTTGGACATCTCCTCCAACAAACTGTCCGGCAACCTCAACTTCCTCAAGTACTTCCCCAACCTCGAAACCCTCTCCGTCGCCGACAACTTCTTCACCGGAAGGGTGCCTTCTTCCGTCCGCTCCTTCCGCAACCTCCGCCAATTCAACTTCTCCGGCAACAGCTTCCTCGAATCCTCTCTTCGCTTCCAACATTCCTCCTCGTCAGACACCATTCTCTCCAGACGTTACCTTTTGGACGGTGGTGATGCACCTTCTCCTGCTCCTGACTCTAACGAGAGAAACTCTCAAACTTCCCATGATTCCCCTACAGCGGCACCTGGTCCTTCCCCTAACCACCGAAAACACAAGCACAGTAAGAGAAAACTCGCGGGGTGGATTCTCGGGTTTGTGGCAGGGGCACTGGCGGGAACCTTATCAGGGTTCGTGTTTTCTCTGTTGTTCAAGCTGGCTTTGGCGTTGATCAAAGGAAGAGGAAAGAGAGCGGGTCCTGATATTTTTAGTCCCTTGATTAAGAAAGCAGAGGATTTGGCCTTCTTGGAGAAAGAAGAAGGGCTCGCTTCGATGGAAATCATTGGACGCGGTGGCTGTGGAGAGGTTTACAAGGCTGAGTTACCAGGAAGCAATGGCAAAATGATTGCTATAAAGAAAGTGATTCAACCTCCCAAAGATGCTGCTGAATTGGCAGAGGAAGATAGTAAGATTATGCATAAGAAAATGAGGCAAATTCGGTCTGAGATTACAACTGTGGGACAGATTAGACACCGAAACCTTCTGCCTCTGTTAGCGCATGTTTCTAGGCCTGATTGCCACTACCTAGTCTATGAATTCATGAAAAATGGTAGCTTGTTGGACTTGCTGGACAAGGTTGAAAAGGGTGAGGGAGAGTTGGATTGGTTGGCGAGGCATAGAATCATGCTTGGTGTTGCTGCTGGACTTGAATACCTTCACATGAGTCACAACCCTCGCATCATTCATAGGGATCTCAAGCCTGGAAATATTCTTCTCGATGATGACATGGAAGCGCGCATAGCTGATTTTGGACTCGCTAAGGCAATGCCGGATTATAAGACTCACATAACCACCTCCAATGTTGCTGGCACTGTGGGGTACATTGCTCCTGAGTATCACCAGATACTTAAGTTCACTGATAAGTGTGATATCTACAGCTTTGGGGTTATCCTTGGGGTGTTGGTGATTGGGAAGCTTCCTTCCGATGAGTTCTTTCAGCATACTGAAGAGATGAGTTTGGTCAAGTGGTTGAGGAAGGTTTTGAGTTCTGAGAATCCCAAGGAGGCTATTGATACGAAGCTGCTCGGAAATGGGTATGAGGAGCAGATGCTTCTGGTTTTGAAGATTGCATGCTTTTGCACCATGGATGATCCCAAGGAGAGGCCTAACAGCAAGGATGTTAGGTGCATGCTGTCTCAGATCAACCACTGATCAATCTGTTGGATAAGTATGCGTACCATATTTGTGCTAACGTGTTCGTGTTTAAGAATATAGTTTATAGCTAAACGATCAATGTTGCTTCATAAGGTAAATTATGAAGCCGTGCAATATTGTTTCCTTCATCACAGATTTGCTGAATTTCCAGAAATAGAAAGGATAGAAAGAAAACTTCAGCATTCCAATCCACCTATGTCCAAAATTAATCTAGTCTGTGTCACTATTTGCTTGCACTTTGTATTTTTATGTATCCAACCTGAAAATAAAATACTCATATTTTGGAACCATTGTTTTTATTTGAGTACTGTAATTCATAAGCTAAAAGAAAGCACCCTTCCTCGTTTGCTATATCTTTTTCAATGGAGCACTAAAAGTTTTAAATTATATTTTATCCAGCAATAATAGGGGCAGGAAGGGGGCAACAAATTGAATAAAAAGTAGTTAATATCTTCTCTAAGATGTTAAGTTTCTAAAATAAAGTTTGACTCCGAATTGATGCAGTGAAACAATCATAATTAGGTTGCCATTATGTAATGCATAATGAAATTTAAATGCATGAATCTCCTAAAATGTTTAAAAAGTCTAAAACAGGAAAAATATCTGCCTTTGCAACATTCTGCCTCTGCAAAACTGCAACAGCACCGGATGACTCAACAGTTTCTGAGTCAACAGTAATAGTATATAGTATACTATTAAGCTCGGAAAGTTCGTTTTAAATAGTATCATGACACTTGTATTATGTATAGGATAAGTATTAGTGAAATGTCTTATTTAAAAAATATTTTTTGAATTTTTAACTATTTTAGCATGACCCTAACACAATTTTAAAAATGAGAAATATATTAATTTTCTAAAAATTTAAATTTATTGTATAAATTATTAATATAATTATAAAAATAAGGAACAAATTCTTTTGAATCAGTTATAAAAACATTTTTTTCTCAAAAAAAATTATACATATTTTTGTATTCGTATCTATGTAACTACATTGATATTATGTATATCCCAGTGAACGTCAACGGATTCAAGGTTTGTAAGGTTTCCATGTGTACCTCATTGAGGACAAGGGGCCAGGCCATGTGGGCCTGTGATATAATTTACACTGAATAGTGGGTCTTTGGACAGAGAACGATTGAGTTCGTTAGTGTATTAAGTGTAAGGAGAAATTATCAAACGGGCAAAGAATTTAGGTAAATATAGCACCAATGTTCAAACAGACATTGGACGCTACACGACACTAATATATGTGTAATTTTCAACGGAAAAGACACTAATACTTTGATATGTATAATCACATTTATATGTAATATTTTTATGATTTATATGATAGAAAATTATTATTGAAAAGATACTAGAAATTCATTTAAAAATTAATTAACTTTAGAAAAAGATTATATTATATGAATTTATCGCAGGAAATTAAATAAAAACATTTTCAATATATTTATATAATTTAAATATTTCTGCACACTTTTTTTACAGTGAAAACAGTAAAATAGGTGCAAAAGAGGAAAGACGTGAAAGAAAAATTTCTGTTTTTCTTTTTTGTGAAACACGTTGCTATAAAACGATGGAGCACATCTTCAGCCTCTGCTATTACTTTTCAATTCACACGAACCAACAATTCTTCTAGCTTATTAAAATTGTGCTTTGAAACTGGAAAGACCTACATTTTATTTAATTTTTCTTTTCTTTTCTTACATTCTGTCAGGTTTGATACAATAACTACTTATTTTTCTATTTGGAAACGACTAATGATATTATAACAAACCCGTCATTCATAACAAATCATATGACAACTTGTCTAATAAAAGATTTAAAACAACTCATGAATATGGATTTTCGGTTAATATATAACTTTATTCATCAAATTTAAAAGAACATATTCATTGAAGAGAAAAAGTATACTTTTTGCATACTCATTTTATGGAGGTTATTTTGATCTTTCATTGATTTGAGTATTAAAAAAAAATTGTTTGTAGAGTTAAATAAATTGATCAAACTTTTTTTAATCACTTCGAAGCTTCTCTTGTAGACTTATCAAGATATTTTCTCCAACATGCCCCAAAATAAGAATATTTTATGTTCACCAAAATTCACGTAATTTTTTTTTCTAGGTCATACAAGTCAATGGTTGTAACTAATAGCCAACAATATCCAACTTGTTGAACATACATATGGACATTTTCTTGGTTGGTAAAAATATGACGAGGACACTCACAAAAATAGTGATGACCATATGTGACATCTACAAAAGAAACATGAGAAACACACGAGAGAAATCTTCACTTCAAGACATGTTTTTTTCAATGAAGAACATTTTCCATTCCATGATGGGTTTCTCAATACAAGAAGTCTCTTGAAAAACACTAATTGAGAGTTCGTCTCTCCCTTTTTCTTTGCCTACTACAGTTAACCCACATATTGGAGCCGCCACACTTTCAGATGATAACAATCTTGGTGATGAACAAGAACCAACCAATCCAACTGAGAGTGTTGTAGTTAATTTTAGTAGAGATCAGGCTGCAAATAATTCAAAAAGGAGTAGTCCAATTTTTGAAAATAATTCACAAGCAACATTCAAATTCCTGATCTCACAGAAACAGTTGTTGGAGATCAACAAGATCTTGTTGAACCAAACATCAACACTCATTGGACCAGGAGCAAAGCTGGAATTCATAAGCCAAAGAAGCTATATGTTGGGTTTGTTAAAACTACCACAGAGGAGAAGGAACCAGAAAATGTCACAGAAGCACTCACAAGACCACAATGGAAAGAAGCTATGGAAAAAGAGTATCAGGCACTCATGTCAAATCAAACTTGGCTCTTGGTACCATATCAAGGCCAAGAAAACATCATTGATTCTAAATGGGTCTTCAAGACCAAGTACAAAGCAGATGGGACAATTGAAAGGAGAAAGGCAAGACTAGTAGCAAAAGGATTTCAACAAACAGTTGGATTTGACTATGAAGAGACCTTCAGTCCAGTTATCAAGGCCAGTACAGTTCGGATCATACTCTCAATTACAGTACACCTCAATTTGGAGGTCAAACAGCTGGACATAAACAATGCATTTCTTAATAGCTATCTCAAAGAAACTGTGTTTATGCATCATCCAAAAGGATTTGTAGACTCAGCTAAATCTAAACATGTTTGCAAGTTATCCAAGGCAATTGATGGATTGAAACAGGCCTCAAGAGCCTGGTTTGACAGCCTCAAAAATGCCTTAGTCAGTTGGGGTTTTGTACCGACCAGCCCTCGGATACTGAGGACAGTTTGTAAAGGGAGTGAACCACGTCAGCTGAGTCCCATAGCATGGGCCAAAGCCACGTGGAATGGACCCCGCAGGTGGTATTGATAAGAGGGGTGACTAGTCATCAGCCCATAGAGAGGGGTGATTAGTCATCAGCCCACAGAGAAGGGTGACTAGTCATCAGCCCACAGAGAAGGGTGACTAGTCATCAGCCCACAGAGAAGGGTGACTAGTCATCAGCCCACAGAGAAGGGTGATTAGCCATCAGCGTGACGATCACCAAAAAGGGCTGACGTGTCTTCGTCACTCCGCAGGTTGAGGAGTCCTCGGCAACAGAGTGTGACGAGGTGACATCGGTCTTAGGTGATTTCAACAGCGTAACCAGCACAGCTAAGATTGGTTCCCAGAGTGGGCCAATAACCAGTTAAATACCCAGAGGTAGGGAGAGGCCTGAATCACGAAGAGCCTATGCGGGTAGCAGGGAGAGCATAGTGAGGTGCAGGATCCTGAGGGGTCGAGTACTCATCAGACCTAGGGTTTCCCAGTGAAGCTACATGCATGGCACGTGAACAGTGAAGGCACTCCCAGAACAGGTGGCCCCAGAGACTAGGTGCACAAGGAGGCACCCAGGCGGTCACCCTGTGAGAGTTTGCACTCCAGAGAAGGAAACCTTATGTGCTAGATTACCCTAAGATTGGGTGATAGCGGCGCAAGGGTATTCCAGTAAACCCTAAATATGGCTAGTAGCGCAGTGAATCCTAATTAGGACTAGCGGCGCAGTAAACCCTAGACTATATAAGGGACAGTAAAATACTTCACAAAGGTACGAAGTTTCTAGACCTAAACACAGAGAAACTCAATACATTGGTGGTTCTTGCCCACTATTGACTTGAGCGTCGGAGTGCAAACGACCTCTAGGGCGCCCCTTTCTCTTTTGCAAGTGCAGATTGTTTTGCAAGAACCAAACATGTATCAACGTGAGGAAGGAGGCGTGTGAGTGTCGTGGAGTCAACTGACAGGCGAGTCAACCGGCAAGAACATCTGGCGCCCACCGTGGGGCCGGAGTAAAACAAGGTCCCATACACGAGAGTAAGAGAAAAAAACCACAGAAGATGAGGAATACAAGACACGAGTCCGTTCCACCAAATGGAGGCGACAGCGTTACCATGCAACAACTTATGGAAACGATGCGCGCCCTCCAGGAGACGGTGGCGGAGTCCAGAGCGCATCAGGCGCGTATGCAGGAAGACCTGGCCACCTCACAGGCCAAGAATGAGGAGTTGCACCGAGCGAATGAGGAGCTGCGCTTGAATCTGCAACACATGCAACAAGCTGGAGATCGTGGGGAAGATGATCGGGCTCCACCAATGCCCCCCAAGGGCCTTTCCCATGCCTTTCTCCCAGGCGATTATGAACACGGTGGTCCCAGCCACCTTTCTAGGGCCTAAGACCGTGTTTACCGAGAAAGAAGACCCTGAAACGCATCTCACTGCCTTCCATACGCAGATGATGCTGTCAGGAGGGTCTGACGCAGTGCACTGTAAGCTTTTTATGGCCACACTGACCGGGACCACACTAGAATGGTTTGTGAGTTTGTCCGAGGGACATATCACGTCCTTCGCGCAATTCTCTGCACTGTTCAAGGAGCAATATCTTGTCAACAGGGCCCCTCCACCAGTGTCTTACGACCTCTTCGATGTAAGGCAGCACCAGAGGGAGTCCCTTAAAGATTACCTCAACAGGTTTGGGGCGATGGTGGTAAGGTTGCACACCAAGGATGAAGATATGGTGGTGCACGCCTTCAGGAAAGGCGTATTGCTAGGGCCTTTCAGCGAGTCTTTGATCCGCAGCCGCCCCAAGACCTTCAGCGACATAAAACGACGTGTCGTGGCTCACATTGTCGCTGAAGGAGAGCTCAACGAGAAGAGAGAGAGCGCAGTCTCATTAAGGCCCCGAGTGCCTAGTCGACCTCAACCCCTGCGGGTGCACGAGGCGACCACAGAGAAGAAGGCTCAAGGGAAATAGAAGCCCTATGAGCCCCGAAAGCCCCAAGCTAGGACACGAGCCAAGGATGACGTGCCCCCTAGGCATGAATTTGTGGTGGAGTTAAAGGAGTTGATTGCCATTCCTAATGTGGCAGAAAGGTTGAAGATGCCCCCAAAGAGTGACAAGAGGTTGGGGCCAAACAAGAACGCCTGGTGCTAGTTCCATCAGGCCTTTGGTCACCCCATTCGCAATTGTCTGGCCTTGGGCCACCAATTGGACGAGTTAGTGAAGAGTGGGTTCTTGAGTTACTACCTGAAGGAGGCACAAGAGGGCGAGGCAGTAGTTGTACCAAGGACAGACCAGGGGCATGAAGTGCTCATACATGGTGAGATCCACACTATATCAGGTGGGTTCTCAGGAGGAGGGTGCACTTCTTCGCAACGCAAAAAGTATGCACGTTCTGTGATGGCAGTGGAGACCTGCGAGGAAGATCACTTCCCAGACATCGACCTCGTTTTCACAAAGGCTGATCGCCAAGATGTTATCCCCCACGATAACGATCCGGTGGTCATTTCAGTTGTAACTGCCGCATGCAAGGTGCACCGAGTGCTAGTAGATCAAGGAAGCTCGGCCGATGTGATGTTCTGGTCGACATTCAACAAGTTGCAGTTGTCTCCTGATTAGCTGCGACCCTACGTTGGCTGCTTGTATGGGTTCGCAGGAGACCAAGTGGAAGTGCGGGGGTACATCGAGCTGAGGACCACTTTCACTGATGAAGTGGCCTCCCGCACAGAGAACATCAGGTACCTCGTGGTAAACGCCCCATCTGCCTACAACATACTGCTGGGCAGACCAACCCTAAACAGGTTAGGGGTTGTGGTGTCTACAAGGCACATGAAAATGAAGTTGCCTTCGATGGAGGGGATGGTGGTAACCATAAAATCAGATCAAAAAGAGGCTAAAAGGTGCTACGAGAATAGCCTCAAGACGAAAAGGGGAGTCTGCATGGTGACTACCTCACTACCAGGAGGGGGTGTCAATGAAGCTGATATGCCCCGAGGTGACGTCAGGGTTACACGAGCAGAGGTCGCCCGGGCGAGGCGACCTGAACCGGTCGAGGAGGTGGTGGAGAAGGAGATCGGGGGCAGGATTTTCAAGCTGGGTAAGTCCCTGCCTCAGGAGACCCAAGACCAGATAGCGGGGGTCATAGAAAAGCATTTGGACACTTTCGCTTGGTCTCCCTCAAACATGCCAGGCATTGACCCTGACTTCCTATGCCATCGCCTGGCACTGAATCCCCAAGTCAGACTAGTCCGCCAGAGGAGAAGGAAGTTCAATGATGAACGAAGACAGGTCGTCAGGGAAGAGACACAGAAGTTGCTCAAAGCAGGCCACATACGGGAAATCCAGTATCCTGAGTGGCTTGCAAATGTCGTTCTGGTAAAAAAGGCCAATGGGAAGTGGAGGATGTGTGTAGACTTCACAGATCTCAACAAGGCCTGTCCGAAGGACTCCTACCCTCTGCCCAACATAGATGCGCTAGTAGACAGTGCCTCGGGGTGCAAGTTACTCAACTTCTTGGACGCCTTCTCTGGGTATAATCAGATCAAGATGCACCCGATGGACGAGAACAAGACTGTGTTCATGACAGAGCTGTCTTGCTACTGCTACACAGTCATGCCATTTGGGCTGAAGAACGCGGGTGCCACCTATTAGAGGCTGATGGACAAAGTCCTTGCGCCCATGCTGGGACGCAATGTGCAGGCCTATGTAGATGACATGGTGGTGACGTCCCAGGCACGAGATCAGCATGTCGACGATTTGGAGGAGCTATTTAATACGATAATGAAGTACAAGCTGAAGTTGAATCCAGAGAAGTGCGTCTTTGGGGTGGAAGCAGGCAAGTTCCTTGGTTTTCTACTTATGGAAAGAGGGATCGAGGCCAACCCAGACAAGTGTGCAGCGATTATAGCCATGAGGAGTCCGACATCGGTCAAAGAAGTGCAACAGTTGACAGGTCGGATGGCTGCCCTCTCCAGGTTCGTGTCAGCCGGAGGAGACAAAGGCCACCCTTATTTCCAATGCCTAAGAAGGAATAGCAGATTCGTCTGGATTGCAGAATGTGAGCAGGCTTTCCTCAAGCTTAAAGAGTATCTGGCCAGCCCGCTAGTCTTGTGCAAGCCTCAGCTTGGCACACCCTTGCGGCTGTACTTTCCAGTTACAGAGAGGGCGGTGAGTTCTGTCTTGGTTCAGGAGCAGGAACAGAGCCAAAAGCCCATTTATTTTGTCAGCAAAGTTTTGCAGGGGCCGGAGACGAGATACCAAGCCATAGAAAATGCAGCCTTAGCAGTGGTGTTCTCGGCCAGGAGACTTCGTCACTATTTTCAGAGCTTCACAGTGGTGGTGATGACAGATCTACCAATATGCAAGGTCCTGCAGAAGCCAGATGTTGCGGGGAGAATGGTGCGTTGGGCAGTCGAGTTGTCAGAATTCGACATCTAGTATGAACCCAGGGGCCCAATCAAAGGGCAGGTCTACGCTGACTTTGTGGCTGAGATGTCCTCAACCGAGGCCCAGCAGGAGGGACCCAGCTTCAAGTGGGTATTATCAGTAGATGGGTCCTCGAATCAGTAAGGTAGCGGAGCGGGAGTAATCCTTGAAGGACCCAAAGGGTTGTTGATAGAGCAAGCCCTGCGGTTCGCCTTCAAAGCCAGCAATAACCAAGCGGAGTATGAGGCTTTGATTGCTGGGATGTTGTTGGCTAAGGAGATGGGAGCGCAGAGCCTTATGGCGAAGAGCGGCTCACTGTTGGTCACTGGACAAGTGGCAGGAGAGTACCAGGCCAAAGACCCTCAGATGACCTCATACTTGGAGTATGTCCAACGATTGAAGCGTTCGTTTGAAACATTCGAACTAGTGCATGTGCCCAGGGAGCAGAATGCCAGAGCTGACTTGTTGGCCAAACTCGCCAGCTCAGGCAAGGGGGGCAGGCAGAGGACAGTCATCCAGGAGACTCTGAGGGCGCCTCGTACTTATACAGCTAACAACTTGGTGGGGGTCCATCAGATCAGCCAGTCAGACGGTGAGAAGAGGAGTCATCGCTCGTTGACTCAAGAAACTCTGAAGAAACCATGGGTCAACGCATGCATGCTAATGGAGGTAGGGTCATCGCAAGTCTGCTTGCTACAGAGTGGAGAGACATGGATGACGCCCTATAAGCGTTACGTAGCGGATGGAATGCTCCCAGTAGAGCCGACGGAAGCAAGGAGGATAAAGAAGAACTCGGCCAAGTACACGCTCATTGAAGGCGAGCTGTACAGACATGGGTTTACCCACCCCATCCTAGTCTGCGTGCATGGCGAGCAGTGTGTGAGAATAATGGCAGAGCTCCATGAAGGCATCTGTGGTAGTCACATCGGAGGTCGAGCTTTGGCCTCTAAGGCCATTCGGGCAGGATACTATTGGCCGACAATGAGGGAAGATTGCACCAGGTATGCGCAACAGTGCAAGCAATGCCAGTTACATGCTGATTGGCCTAAGGCGCCACCAGAGGAGCTTAGGTCGATATACAGCCCTTGGCCATTTCACACATGGGGAATCGACATCTTGGGGCCTTTCCCTTTGGCAGTAAGGCAGATGAAGTACCTCGTAGTCGCCATAGAATATTTCACGAAGTGGATCGAGGCTAAGCCAGTAGCACAGATCACAACACAGAAGATCCAACACTTCGTGTGGAAGAATATAGTATGCCGCTTCGGGGTGCCCAAACGTTTGGTGTCTGACAATGGCACGCAGTTTGCAAGCCAACAATTGGGGAAGCTATGTACAGAGTTGGGGATCAAGCAGGTGTTTTCGTCAGTCGAGCACCCACAAACCAATGGGCAGGTTGAGTCGGCCAACCGAGTCCTCCTCAGAGGACTGAAGAGAAGGCTGGAGAAAGCAAAGGGAAGGTGGGCTGAGGAGGTTCCCAGAATAGTATGGGCTTACCATACTACTCCCCAGTACACTACCAAGGAGACTCCCTTTAGTTTGATGTATGGTTCAGATGCCATGATCCCTGTGGAGATCCAGGAAAACTCGCCACGTTTCCAGAACTTTGTGGCTGAAGAGTCCAATGAAGAAAGGAAGGTGAATCTTGATCTTTTGGATAAAGCTAGGGAAGAAGCAGGAATCAAGGCCGAGGCACTGAAGAGGAGAGTCGAGCTCAAACACAGTTCTAAGTTGAGAGCTCGGTAGTTCCAGGTGGCTGACCTCGTCATGCGCAAGGCGTCTCCATACCAGATAGAGAACAAGCTATCCCCTAAGTGGACTGGTCCTTTCAGAGTGACAGAGGCCCTAGGGAATGGAGCGTATAGGCTTAAGACTTTAGAAGGAGGTCCGATTCCTCGAACATGGAATGCGACTCACCTGAAGTTTTATTTCAGTTAAAGCCATGTAATGTTGTACACTACACAATGCAGGGGACACTCTTTTTTCCCTTTCTAAGGGTTTTTAATGAGGTCACCCAATAAAATTCAGTTAAAGATATATATTTTTATGTGTTTGTACAATGCAATTAGAACCTGTCACTTGGAGTTAGAGGTCTCGTAAGTGGAAAGGTAGGTTCGTAGAGAACACCTTCCCTTCGAGTGAGAACTTCCAATGTGAAAGAAGGGTTCGCCCAGAGAAATCCTCCTCGCCTGTGAGCGATGTGAGGTAAGTTAGAACCTGTCACTTGGAGTTAGAGGTCTCGTAAGTGGAAAGGTAGGTTCGTAGAGAACACCTTCCCTTCGAGTGAGAACTTCCAATGTGAAAGAAGGGTTCGCCCAGAGAAATCCTCCTTGCCTGTGAGCGATGTGAGGTCAGTTAGAACCTGTCACTTGGAGTTAAAGGTCTCGTAAGTGGAAAGGTAGGTTCGTAGAGAACACCTTCCCTTCGAGTGAGAACTTCCAATGTGAAAGAAGGGTTCGCCCAGAGAAATCCTCCTCGCTTATGGGCGATGTGAGGTCCGTCAGAACCTATTAGTTGGGGTTAAAGGTCTCGTGAGTGGTAAGGGAAGTTCGCAAGGAACACCTCCCCTTCCGAGTGAGAACTCCCAACTTAAAGGAAAAATTCACTAGTGAAATCAGCAGAAATCGTGCTACCTAAGGTTCATTTTGGCAGGTGCGTTATTTGTGGTCTGAATGCTAAGTCGTGAGTTCCATAAAATATAAAGCATGTCAAACAAATGAACAAGCGGCAGAAATACAAAGGCAAGCAAAGTGCTACGTAAAGCAAAGGAGATTGAAACAAGTAAGGTAATTACATTATAAGGGAGGGTAATTACAAGATGTTCAGCCATTAGTTACAATTGCTCAGAAGACCTATCTAGGCACTATTTGCCCGTCGACTACCTGCATGGTTGCAGAGTATGGTGAGAGGTCCATCTCAGGATGCACGCAGGCAACCTGAGCAAGGGCATCACCAAAACCTTCCCCATAGGCGTCGGCGGCGTCTTTAGTGAGCTCGGTCTCGGTCTTCTTCAGCAATTCGATTTGTTGGGCAAGTTCCTCCTCAACCTTGCCCAGCTGAACTTCTCGGTTGGTAGCTCTTTCCTCCAGCTTGGTCATTTTGGCTTGAGCCCCCTTCGCTTGCTCTTCCAGTTCAATGATCTTGTTGCGGAGGGGGAGAATCTTGGCTTCAAGCTGGAGGGCCTCCTGCCCCTTGGAGAAGAGGAGCTTCTTGGTCTCCTTCTCAGATTGGCGGAGACTACCCAGTTCTTGATCAAGGGCAGTCTCGCGCTTAGCCGCTTGGCGGAGTTGGAGATCCTTTTACTCCAGCTCTTTCTCCAATCTTGCAGTCTTCTCAAGCAGCTCAGCCTCAGCGGTGCCCTTGACCAGCAAGAAGTTTGAAGCAGCCAAGAACTCCCCAAGACCATGGCTGAGAAGATGCTCGAGAGAGTTCCTGTCCATGGCCTCCACAGCAGCTTGGCCAGGCATTTACGCGAGAGACCTCTGGAGTAGAGGGGGCAACTCTGGGGCAGAAGGCATCTGGCTGGTGGAAGGAGCACTCTCCCCACCCCCCTCAAGTGTCAAGATTGGCTCGGGGGGGGGGGGGGGGGGATGAAGCGTTGGGAGGGTGCTCCCTGAAGGATGGAGGGTGCCCTTCAGTTGCTGAGGAGACCTCTGCAGCAACCTCCACCCTTTTCCTTTTGAAGACGAGGCCAGAGCAAGTGTCCTCATCTTTGGAGATCTCTATAGGGGCTGCCCTTTTGGATTTTTCAGCAATCGGTTCTAGGGCAGCACCCGCGGGTGATGAAGGGCCAGCAGGGGCCGAGCCACTAGCATTGCGGCAATTCAGCACCTCGGCCAGCCTCTTCTTTTTCTCAGCACTGAGTACCATGCCTGTAGTGGACAATAAGAAAGGGTGAGGAAGACAAAGCATGAAGTATGTAAACAGTTAAGTGCAAGACGAAGATGATGTACCAATGTACACGCTGAGGGTCTCGGCATCGTACTCATGCCTAATCAGCTGGGTGGTGTCAAACACCACACCCCAGCTGGAGATGGTCTGGCACAGTTCTTGGTCATGGATAGTCAACTCTTCGAGTCTGCGGGGTTTCTTGAACTTCAACTTCTCCACCCAATATAATGGGAACCCATCGAGCATGGTGGAGTCGTAGGAGCTGCAGCAGACTCGGAAGAACCTTCCCTTGAAGTTCTTGTACGATTGTGAGAAGAGAGTGAGTAGGACTCTCCCTGCCACCCCGTTCAGGCTCACCCAAAGCCTCTTACCAGGGCTCTTTGCCTCGAAGAAGTAAAGAAATATGTCTACCGAGGGAGTGAACCCAAAGTTATTGCAAAGGACGGAGAACGCCCTGATAAAGGCCCAGCTGTTGGGGTGTAGTTGGGCAGGAGCCACATTCAACTCTGTGAGCAAAGCCCTCTCGAACCCAGTGAAAGGAAGGCAGACTTTGACTCGTTTGAAGATGGTGGCATAGAAGAAGAAGAAAGGCTCCCCGTTGTTGCAGCGGTCATCAGTGCAAACGGGTTCGTTTTCTGTGCAGGGTTGCACAGAGATCTACGCGTCAGTTTCCCTGCCAAAGACGCGCCCTTTGATTTCATTCTCATAATCCCTATGCTTACGAAGATCTTCACAGGATGTGAGTTTTGAGGTCTCGGCAAGGAGATCCTCAGAAGCCCATGGGTAGAGGGCCCTGTAATCAACCGCTACGGTTGGAGGAGGGTTGGAAGTGGTTTTGGTTCTGGCCATCTCGAATCTAAACAAATGAGAGGCAGGAAGAGAAAAAGGCTTAGAAGAAAACAATGGTGGACGAAGACTCAAAGGTAGAACGAACCCAGAGAAGAAGAACAAAAACCCTAGAATGCACAAATAAAAAACAGGCCCAGAACAGTTACAACATGCAACATGGATGATCGAGATGATGTTATGAAGGGGGAGAAGACATAAAAATCATACCTTTGGTTGAGCGAGAACGAAGAAGGTTGGAAAGCCTGGTGAGAGGAAGAAAGCGTGCACTGGAAGATAGAGTTTGCAGAAGGTGAGAATGCATAGTGATGAAACAGTGAAGTGGCGCGGGGTTTTGAAAAGGTTTAACGTAGCCCTAGGGAGCGCAAACGTTATGAATCCCAGACCATTGATGCAACCACGTGTTAACAGATGAAAAGGGGTTGGTGAAGTGTCCCTTCAGCGCATTGTTCATGTACTTACATGCAGAGCCACGTAGGTCGCCCGAGCCAATGACTTAGTCTCTTCGCTGAAACAAGTTAACAACTTGAGACTAGGGGGGCTTGTGTACCGATCAGTCCTCACCCATGACTTAGTCTCTTCACTGAAACAAGTTAACAGCTTGAGACTGGGGGGCTTGTGTACCGACCAGCCCTCGGATACTGAGGACAGTTTGTAAAGGGGGTGAACCACGTCAGCTGAGTCCCACAACATGGGCCAAAGCCACGTGGAATGGACCCCGCAGGTGGTATTGATAAGAGGGCTGACTAGTCATCAGCCCATAGAGAGGGGTGATTAGTCATCAGCCCACAGAGAAGGGTGACTAGTCATCAGCCTACAGAGAAGGGTGATTAGTCATCAGCCCACAGAGAAGGGTGATTAGCCATCAGCGTGACGATCACCAGAAAGGGCTGACGTGTCTTCGTCACTCCGCAGGTTGAGGAGTCCTCGGCAACAGAGTGTGACGAGGTGACATCGGTCTTGGGTGATTTCAATAGCGTAACCAGCACAGCTAAGATTGGTTCCCAGAGTGGGCCAATAACCAGTTAAATACCCAGAGGTAGGGAGAGACCTGAATCACGAAGAGCCTATGCGGGTAGCAGGGAGAGCACAGTGAGGTGCAGGATCCTGAGGGGTCGAGTACTCATCAGACCTAGGGTTTCCCAGTGAAGCTACATGCATGGCACGTGAACAGTGAAGGCACTCCCAGAACAGGTGGCCCCAGAGACTAGGTGCACAAGGAGGCACCCAGGCGGTCAGCCTGTGAGAGTTTGCACTCCAGAGAAGGAAACCTTATGTGCTAGATTACCCTAAGATTGGGTGATAGCGGCGCAAGGGTATTCCAGTAAACCCTAAATATGGCTAGTAGCGCAGTGAACCCTAATTAGGGCTAGCGGCGCAGTAAACCCTAGACTATATAAGGGACAGTAAAATACTTCACAAAGGTACGCAGTTTCTAGACCTAAACACAGAGAAACTCAATACATTGGTGTTGCTTGCCCACTATTGACTTGAGCGTCGGAGTGCAAACGGCCTCTAGGGCGCCCCTTTCTCTTTTGCAGGTGCAGATTGTTTCGCAAGAACCAAACACGTATCAACGTGAGGAAGGAGGCGTGTGAGTGTCGTGGAGTCAACTGACAGGTGAGTCAACCGGCAAGAACAGGTTTCAAGAACAGAAAAAGTGATTCCTCACTATTCACTCTAAGAGGTACTTATCACATTATCTTCCTACTTATATATGTGGATTATATAATTGTCACAGGGAACAACACCAAGTTCTTGGAATCCTTCATCAAACAACTCAATGATGTGTTTTCACTTAAGGATCTTGGTCCACTACACTACTTCTTAGGCATAGAAGTCCAAAGAGATGCATCTGGCATGTACTTGAAGTAATCAAAATACAAAGGAGATATCCTAAGAAAATTCAAAATGGAAAATACTTCATCTTGTCCAACACCTATGATAACCGGCAAGCAATTTACAACTTAAGGGGAGAAATTACAAGAACCAACCATGTTCAGACAAGCTATAGGAGCTTTGCAATACTTAACAAACACAATGCCCGATATAGCATTCTCAGTTAACAAGCTCAACCAATTCATGAGCTCTCCCACTATAGATCACTGGTGAGGCATAAAAAGAATATTGAGATATCTTCAAGGTACCATTCAACACTGTCTACACATCAAACCATCAATTGACTTGGACTTAATAGGATTATCAAATGTAGACTGGGCAACAAGTGTGGATGATAGAAAATCCATGGTTGGTCAATGTGTCTTCCTTGGTGAAACACTTGTTTCTTGGTCTTCAAGGAAGCAAAAGGTAGTCTCAAGATCCAGTACAGAGTCAGAATATAGAGCATTGGCTGACTTAGCTACTGAAATAGCATGGACCCGTTCACTTCTTGATAAATTGAAACTCCCTCTGCCAAGAAAACCAACATTGTGGTGTGATAACTTGAGTGCTAAGGCACTAGCTTCAAATCCAGTTATGCATACTCGATCCAAACACATTGAAATTGATGTGCACTACATTAGAGAACAAGTACTGCAAAATGAGATTGTTGTAGCCTATGTTCCATCAGCTGATCAAATAGTTGACTGTCTCACTAAAACATTAACTTATACACGATTCAGCCAACTCAGAGACAAACTTGGGGTGACTCCCTCACCCATCAGTTTGAAAGGGGAAATTAGAGACAAGATCCCTTAATATGTGGATTCCAATGATTGTCTTTGATTGTGTCAATCCTTGTAATTATTGTAATTATCAATCGATGATTATCAGCATTGATTGTTACCTTATTTGTTGTAGTGTCATGATACTGGGTATTAATTATAGGATTATATACTGTCAGGTTTTGACTATACATGTATATTGTAATCAAAAAATTAAATACAATATTCTTTCACCTTTCATTACCCTTTTCTCACTGCCCAATCTCACAAATCGTTCTTCAAAGAAGATGTAAATTGTATAAGTGCTATTCTAACACACAACTGAATATCACTTGATAATGGCATTTATTTTTCGTTCTATGGACACTTGTTGTTGTGCTCTTCATCTTCAGGGTCTTTAAATAGTCTTATAAAATGTGACCGTTGAAGCTTTGCATTCTTCATTCTTCATTATAGCCATTAGACGTTAAATATAGAAACTTTTGCTCTGATTAATCTTTGTGTGTCTTTGACGTGTGAGGCATTTCAAATTCTTTCTTTATATTCCTTAGATGTAAACATTGTAGCTTTAATCCTCATAACTTCAAATCATGATCAAATTTACCACGTTAATTTCTTCTTTAATGTGCTAGACACTCAAAATGGAAACTTTAGCTCTGATGCATTCTTGGCATCTTTAAACAACTACTTGATCTTCAAATAGTTTCCTTGTCCGTAAAGAATCGAATTGTTGAATCGTGATTTATCTTTGCACTTGAATATTCTCTTTCCAATTTTATTCATTGACTTCTTCATGATAGACATTTGAATAAGACACATTCGCTCTGATGCATTTTGCATGTCTTTAAAATGTATCTTTGCTTTCATATACTTTCTTTATTTGAATAAAGTTGAACGTTGAAGCTTTGGCAATTTTGAACTTTAATCTTCCTTTTTATGTATTGTTCATTATCTTCTTTGTAAGCCACTCTATATGGAATGTTCAAATATGAGCTTCCATTGCATCGTATCACTTGTTTGTACTTTGAATCTACTTTCTCTTTATTTAACTTAATTTGCAGCGGCTTGATATCTCTTTAATTTTCATATGCACAAATATCTCTTTCAAAATTTATCATTTTCATGTTAGACGCTTGATAAGGAAACTTTGTCTATCAGGTTTATATTCATTTTTATGATCATTTAATTATTGGGAACAATATCAATATGAATGAACATTATAATCAATATAATAAATGGATATCATTGAAACAATATCTTTGAATTATCAAAACTTTATATTCTCAATTTATTTCACCGTAAAATATTTTCTAAGTTAATATAAGATTTAAACATTGAAGTGTAGTCACATTTTAACCTAGATATCTTTCCACAAAATATATTTCGAAAAAACTCTTTGATATGAAAAATACACATGCTCTATTTTTCGAAAACTTTCCAATTAAATTATTGTTCATACAAAACTTTTCAATACAGTTTTAAACTTGATCGTAAATGCACAAATGTATTGAAAAACGGTTATATCTCTCTAAATGAACATCACATTCTTATACCACTTATAGGATAACTCCTAAGGAAAACCTCCCATATAATACTCCAATGAAAGATATTGATCACCTATTTGTTAGAATAGGTGACCTAAAACAAGAGAGGCGTTTAATTGTTTTTACAAGATTTTCGCAAATACTGAAGTCAAATTGAAAACTCAATAAAATCAACTAATTGATTTATCTATTCAACTGATTATAAAAAGCACAACATGTATGTATATATTAAAAAATATAAACTAGTTGTTACAAGAATTCAACCAATTGATTTAAACGCACAACACTATAAAACAATTGATAAACTAATATCAGACTGAGAGAGAGAGAGAGATTGCACAAGAGATTTACAATGGTTCGCTTCTACACTAAGAGCTACATCCAATCCTCAGCAACCCACTAAGAATTCACTAAACCAAACGTACAAGGTTTACAAAAACAGCCATCAATATTGATCTTAAACCTATTATCCCCAAATGAAACTTGTTTTCCCACATTCAAAAAAGTAGTTCAGAAATGAGAATTTTTTGGAAAGAGACAATGGTATTCATGAATACTTAGTTGAAACATCAACTTTACAAATGTCTTATGTTTCAAGGAGCTTTACAAATGTCTTAATTCACAATATATCTATATTTTGTCATGTTTCTTTTCACAACTTTTTAATGATTGAATTTCTTCTATTGAAGAATAAATTCAAAATATAATAAACACTTGAAAGGAAGAACAATCACTCGCATTAATTAGACTAATTGACAATAAAGTATCAATAGTAATCAAAATTTACTATAATACATGGGAGGGTTACATATATGTTTTATATAATAATGATGATAATAATAATATTGTTTATTCATATGATATATGGATCACATTCCACACTACAAAATTTATTATATTGAATGGAATTTCAAAATGACAAATATATATTAAACTTCACCTTCATTTTCAAATATGACAGATATCACCATTGTCTAAAAAGATAAATAGATAATATATATATATATATGGAGTTATTTTAATTGTTTAAATTCTTTTTCATATGCATTTATGAAGTTTTAAATATTTTTTGTATTGTTTTTTAAAACTTATGTTGTCTAATTAAGTAATGTATTATTAAATTATTCATAATTTAATAAATCAATGCATTTATAGAAAGTTACCTTATTGTAAATGAATTCGAAGCTCAAACATATTAAATACTAATTTTTATTTAGTCTCTCAATAAAAAAAATTTGTTGTGGTAAAATTATAACTAATTAATGTTTTTTTCCCAATGTATGTATATAAAAATAAAAATTCATATTTAAATTTGTAATGGCTTAATACTTTTATTTTGTTTTAATATTTATTTTTATACATTACAAGATAGTTCACCACCAAAAATTTTAATTTTAACGGAGGTTTATTAAGAGAGGTTCCAATAACCTCCATAAAACACACGTATTACGGAGGTTTTCTAAACTCTAAAGAAGTGTTGGCAGTTTTTACAAAACCGTAGTAAAGTTTTATTACAAAATCACAATTTTTACATAACCACTTTATTTTATTTTTTTTTTGTCTTTTATATAGTTTGGGATTTTGGAGCAGTCCTATGAAACATTCATCTCTCATATGCATATGCCAATACTCTCTACTTTTTTAAATCGTAGAAAATTTGCATAAAATCTCCCAATCTCCTTCGCAGAAAAGCTCTTCTCGATTGGAAATAGGTTGCAATCTCCTTCGTTTTCATACAATCTAACTTGAAACTCAATTTTCTCATCTTCAAATATTTTCTTTTATTTCACATTCAGATTCTCAGGTCAAGCAAAGAAAGCAAGAGATTCTGAGGGTTAGAGAAGATCTCAAGGCACGTAAGGTTGATTCTCATTTCTCTCGCATATAAAATCAAGGTTTGTTCTCATTCCTCTTGCATATAAACTCACATTTCGATTGATTTTGAGTTTTTGAATGAAGATATTTCGTATTGCAATCTATTTCCTAGAATACTACTTGAAAGTGTCGTAGAGATTGAAACTGCTGCACAGGACATGGAAACTGTTAAGAGTTAAGAGTTTATAGGAACTGCTACACGCATCTTTCCTCCTTATACCCCTTCTAGAGGTATCCTCATGCTTTGTGACCCTTGTTGTGATTATTTGATGAACCTGATGATATAATAATGAGTTATTGATATTGTAGAGATCTAATAACTCTCAGCTTATTGTCTTACCGTGCTTTTTTTTTTTTTCTGTTTTCTGCATATATAAACATCAACAACAACTTCTTTTTGCTTTATTCTTTTTAGGAGCTAAAAGCAAACACATTTTTATTTCAGTCAAATGGTCAAATAGATTTTCAATTTCAAAATCTAAACTATGGTAGGGAAAAGCATGTGCAGACTTGCATATGCAAGATTTGTCATCTATAGCACACTCTATGATCCTGTGTAGGCCCTCCTTTATCTCTCTTTCATAGGCTAATATTCTATAAAGTAGAAAACAATCATACCTAAAATTTGTGTAAATCATGGGTTTGTTTTAATGCTTGAGTTAAACACCATCTCCTTCTACACTACAAACACTACAATCATGGATTTTTAAATTTTGCTTTGGTGACTTAGGTAATGAGAGGTTTCACCTTAAAAATGTGTCAAGTTTTGAATCCAAAACAACTTGCATTGTTGTTCACTTCTTCCACAAATTTTTGCTTTCATTGTTTACTTACTTTAGTTATATTTTAAATTACATATTTTATTTACTAAATTTTGTAAATTTACTATTGAAATTTCAATTTTACAAATTTTTCTACTTGTTCTTTAATTTTGTGAATTTTCCATTTAAACTTTTAATTTCTTGAATTTTATAATAGAATTTTTCAGTTTTGCCAAATTTTATTATTCTGTTAGTCGATTATTAAATAACGAATAGTGTGATAATATATTATAAATATAGCGACTAGTGTGATAATATATGATGAATATGAAGTTATACCCACTATATTTTAAATTACACATTTCACTAATAAATTTTTTACAATTTTTATAAATTTTATTATTGAACCTTTAATTTTATGAATTATTCTTAAAATTTTTATTTCTCAAATATTACTACTAAAATGAAAATTTCACCAATTTTCTAAGAGGTTAATATCTTACACATGCTGACATCGTATCCTTAATCACATTATATTTATATTTTAAACTAACACCAACATAATATCTACTAAAGTTCACATTTACACCTTTTCAATATGCTATGTTATTTTTCACACTTGTACTTTTTTTAATTCACCTCTTTCAATATTAATTCCCGCATTTCCTATTTTATAGGACTTGTGTGGTGTTTGTATACATAATAGAGATTAGAAGAGAACAAAAGATGATACGTGTGATATGATAAAATAGTGTTATTTAAAGATTATATATTTATTTTTTAATGGTGAAGGAATTGAAGTTTTGTGTTGAATGAAATTGTTTATATATGTGACGAAAGAAGGAGCACTGGTATCCTTCACCTATTAACGTATATTATGAAAACAGAAAAAATAAAAATTAGAAATGGAGAGGGCTTGTGTGTGTAGATTGGGTAGTGAAGGGATCAATGCCCTATACCAAATGAGCATAGGCATGTGGGGGCTAGAATTGGAGCCTATTAGGCTCAACTCCCACTGCCTATTTTGAATCTCCCCCTTTCACATATTTTCATAAAGTATCATCAATCTATGTTTACATTTATAATCTCTACATTTTTTTAAGCAATTAATCTATGCATATAATTTTATTGATCCTCATCTTAGGGCCATGCTTATGAAATTCTTCTTTTGAAGCTTCAACCCTAAACTTGTTGAGTTGGAACCACCAATTCCTTTCTGACTAGACTTCAATTTCTTAGCTTATATTAGATTCCTCCTAATATATATATATATATATATATATATATATATATATATAATAAATTAATGTAAGTAAAGTGTTATGTTCATTACTAGAAAATCATTAAAAAAAAACCAATTTTAGAGACTAAAAACAATTAGCTGTTATATCGACTAAATTAGACATTATTTTAGAGACTAAAAAAAATTATTTTTTAAATTAGTTTCTATTATAGATAAATAGTTTCTAAATTGGTATCTAATTAGTTATCTAGATTTTTGCTATCAAATTTAGAATCTAAATAATTGGTAGTTAAAATCTTGGTAGCTAGTTAGATATCAATTTAGAAATTATTTATTAATAATAAAAATTAATTTAGAGATCAATAATTTTTTTAGTTTCTAAAATAGTATTTAATTTAGTCAATATAATAACTAATTATTTTTTATCTCTAAAATTGATTTTTATTTAATGATTTTCTTGTAGTGGTTAGAGATTATTCAAGTTAATTTAGAATCGATTCACCAAGCAACATATGCATAAATAATATAATATTCCTTTGTATAATGTTTCTTTTTATTTTGCATAATGTAAAAAATACAAATTATTACTAAGAGAAAAAGTCACCTTATATTTTTCCTTATAAACCCTATCCCTGCTAACTTTATCTCATTCTTAAAAAATAATACTTAAATTACTCTAATTTATTGATCAAATTTTTTCTCTCAACCTTTAATAAAAACTTTTAATTTAGGTCAGAATGCTCGAGACAATGTGTTTCTTAGACAATAATGTGCTTTATTTATATTGATACTTGGTTTCCTCATTCTTCAAAATAATACTTAAATTATATTAGTATAAGGTATGTCTCGGAACTTTTTAGTTTAGTTGCAGGATAAAGGGCCCAACATCATGTAATGACAATGACATGTCTAAAATCATTCACCAAACTTCCAATATTATATTGTTGAACTAGTCCATGTAAATATTGATATTTCTCTAAATGGATGTTTGGTAAAATGTTGGGAACAAAATTCATCTTTGTTACTTTCGTATCATGCAATGCAGTTATCATTATACTTAAATTAAATTGTAGTTAATTTATTACATTTTTTTTTTGGGTTCATATATACATAGATGCGAGTGACATTTGGGAGGGGATTATTGTTTGATTTCTTTCTTAATATTATTCAATTTGATTAATTTGGTTGATTTTGTCTTCTAAACTAGGTTTTTTATTGACATCACAAGTTAATGAAATGAAGGTAATGATGACTTTTTTTGTGCAAAACTATTCAGGAGAGTTGTCTTGTGATTTTGCTATGTTTCATGTATAATCGGTAATATTTAAATTTTTATTAAATTAGTATATATTTTATATTATAATTGGAATGCTACTTATTATAATTATTTTTATATATTAGACATCTGATCAAGGAAGTGTTCCTAACGATGAAACAAATGATCAACATCAAGAATCATAGTCGAAGAATGTTATTTAGTAGAAACTGTTTTATTATTCACTTTTTGAGATTTCATAAGTTTTAGTTGTTTGTGGGCACTATTTTGTTTGTATGGTACACGAAGAAGGTTAACAAGGAAGAGAAAAACTAGTACTTTACTTTCTCTTCCATTTTGCAGAGTCACCTGAGAGAAAAATGGGATAAAAGTCTATTAAAGGTGGAAGCCAATTATATAAAAAACTTCAAAATTTTTTTGGAATTGCTCCCATTTGTTTCTTTTTTATTATATTTTTTTCAACTTGCCTTTTTCCTAATTTTAAAATAAAGTATCAGGCTTCTTTATATATCATTTTCTTTGAACTATATAAGAGATTTTCAACTGGTTTATATGATTTTAAAAAAAAATAGTAATTTGTTCTAAGATTAAAAAATAACCAAACACAGAACCATTTTGTTTTCCATTCACAAATTCAGTTAATCTAACTATTTAATACCATTTACATCTTATTTAATACCACATCTATTTGAGTTCATCGTAAAATGTCTAGATTTGGTGTTTAAATATATAAAATAGTTATATTACCAACATTTTGAACTATAATATGGAAATCTAGATTAGAATTTTGATAAATAATTTGTTACCTACTTTTTTATATATGCACCTCCTAAAAGTAATGGGGATTTTCAAACCGTCGGGAATAACAAGGGTTCAAAACCGTTAGAAATAATGGGAGTTTCAAAACCGTCGGAAAGTAATTATTTTTCACGGGTTTGTAAAAATCGCTAATAATCCATTAGCGACACTGGATCTTTTAAAGGAAAAGCAAACCACAAGCAAACCAAGGTTAAAACCGCCGAAAACACCAAATATATTCCATTAATTTTATTTTTTTTAATGACTATATTATAAAACACAAAATCATATATTTAATTATGCCTTTTCTATTTATATAATAACCAAAGTTATGCATAAAAGAATAAAAATAATTGTTTCTTAGTAATTATTAAGGATGGTAAAATAGGTTAACTCGTTTTAACCTGAATGCTGTTAGCATAAAATAAACAGAACTTGTTGACAAAATGATCATCTTAGGTGGAAGAAAAGCTTGTTTCTCTTCTTTTAAATCATTTTTTTCACTTTCTTGTTACGCATTGTACAAACACAACCTTAAGCACTATATTCTATAATCCACTGAACAAAAGGCTTCAAAATCTAAAGCAATCACATGTATATCTTTAGGAGGGACAAGTAAATTGGGTTGTTGCTGGAGACGCACGAGTCTTGTGCGGTGGTGTGCGTGTGCGTGCGCAACAAAACATTTTGTGCGATTGTGTGCGACAGTGGTGCAGTGAGCAGTTGTGGTTTGCTAGCGGGGCTGTTCTTGCAGCAACTTGTTATGAAATGGCGGAGGGTTCTAAGGGTTTCCTTATTCCATGGATTTGTTTGAAAAATTGTGAAGTCGCAGCTCCTGATAAGAACATAAATGCTATGCCTAGTCAAAGGAAAACTTTTGCTCAGGCTTTGGGAACTACATGCGACATACCTTTGTCCGAGCTACCTACCCCTTGTATTAAGGGAGACATGATTGTGGTTCGGATTGATGAGGCAGATTACTTGGCTGGCCTTGAGGATTGCAAGACTCATCTTCATGGTCGGATTAGTCTATCTAAAGGGGATAAACCTCTCACTCACCTGGATTTAACTAAAAAGTTGCAGTCGGTGTGGAAGACTCTAGGACCGTGGAAAGCAATTCCTCTCGAAAAGGGTTTTTATGAGTTTGAGTTCGCTTCTTTAGAAGGCATGCGATGGACCCTCGGGATGGGTTCCTTGAAGTTATCTCCTGGTTTCTTGAGACTATTTGCCTGGACAAAAGACTTTGTGCTAGCTACCATGAAGAGTACCAAAACTCAGGCCTGGATTAGAATCTACCATTTGCCTTTGGAGTATTGGAAACCAAGGACGATATTTTCCATTGTCAGAGGCCTTGGTACTCCCTTATCTTTGGATGAGCATACTATGAGAAAGAATAGGGGTATGTTTGCTAGAGTGCTTGTTGATATTGATCTGTTGTCCCCTCTTCCCGATCACCTCTTGGTTGAACGTCCAGACTTTGCTTTTGTAGCTGGTGTGGAATATGAATGGCTCCCTCCATTTTGCTCTCACTGTAAAATGATTGGGCATGAGCTTGCTCAATGCCGGGCGATCCATGATCAGGGTCGTCCTAGGCCTCAAAATAAACCTTCTGATGAAGGGGAACAGGGGAGGACTGTGGTTCCTAAACAACGTAAAGAGTATCGGAAGAAAGATCCGCAGCCGAAACTCGTGGAAAACCCCATGGAGAAATTGACAGTTAATGCTCCTAGTGGGGCTAAGGCAGGGTCACCCTTGAGTCACCTTGCTTTTGATAAAATAGGTGGTGTGGAGGATGATTTCGCAGATATGCCTCATCTCGAGGATGCCTCGGATAATGATAGGTCCTCACCTAGGCAAGGGTTGTCCACTTCCACTTTGAATTTCCCAGAACCAGGGATGCTAAGGAATTCACCTGCTGTTATGCAGGCTAAGGGATCAAAGTCACATTCAGTTACGACTCTTATTGATGATCATCATGTGGAGGCTTCTGCTCCTATAGCTGTATCTTTGCGTCCTACCTCTCCTCAGAGGGCTAAATCACATGTAGATGCACCAATTAAGACTCCTATTGATAGTCGTAATGTGGAGGTTTCTGCTATTGTTACTGTACCTTCTCCGTCGCCTCCTACCTCCTCTTAGAAGGCTAAATCTCTTGGAGATGATTTTAAAGCACTATCATTGGTCCTGCAAAATCATTTTTCCTCTCTTGATGGTTTGGAAACTACTGATGTGGAAGGTGATTCTTATATTGGTGCTTCAACTATTCCGACTGCCATTATTGAAATTAATTCGGATCATATCACTGTTGAAAATCAGGTGGTTTCAAAATTTTGGGTTAATCCTAATGAGATGGAGGAGGATGACAGTGATACTGGAGAGGAAATAGTTCACACTAAAAGAAAACCAGGGAGACCACCTAAGGAACTGGTAAATCCAAAAAAACTGCTAAGGCAGTTCTCACTACATCGTCACAATGAAGGTCTCTTCATTTTTCTGGAATGTTAGAGGATTGGGAAACCACAAAACTGTGGAGATGTTGATTAGTTTACTTAAAATACATAAACCCCTCCTGGTTTTTCTTGTTGAACCCATGGTGCCGTACACTAATGCTTTCAACGTTCTTTTCAAATCTATTAATATGGATTTGGTGGCTACGTCACCTATTGTTAATAAAGCTGCTAAGCTTTGGTGTTTGTCAGTTCCTAATCTTGTCCAAAATTTCTCGATCAATGATCAATTTATTTCAGTAACTTGTCTTTTACATAATAAATGTTTTAGTTTTGCAGGTGTTTATGGTGCTAACACATACTTGGCTAGACGATTTTTGTGGAGGGACCTTAGTTCCTTCACAGGGCCTTGGTGTATTATGGGAGATTTTAATGTTGTGCTCTCAGCAGATGATTGTAAAGGGGGGTGGCTCCTAATTAGGTTTCTTGTAATGAATTCCTTGATTGGATTAATACTAATGATCTTTCTTGTATGCCTTTTGCTGGATCTTCTTATACTTGGTGTAATGGAAGGAGAGGGTTGCATAGAATTCATAGAAGACTGGATAGGGCTTTATGTAATGGAGAGTGTCTGGATGAATGGGATTCTTGTACTTATCAGGTTCTTGTTAAAAATTGTTCTGATCATTCTCCTATTCTTGCTAGTCTTACTAGTAATTCTTTGAGGAAGGTTAGCAATTTTCGTTTCTTTTCTATGTGGCTTCAGGACATTTCATGTTTGAAGCTTATTCATGATTCTTGGGCTAATAAGGTTGTTGGTTGTCCTATGTTTATTTTGCAACATAAGTTAAAAAGGCTAAAAATTGAGCTCCGAGACTGGAATAAAAATTCTTTTGGTAATGTTCACAATGCAGTTCTTCTTAAATAGGGTCTCCTCCTTGGTATTCAACAAAACTTAGAGACTGCTAGTTTGTCTGATATTGATGGACTTCTCTGTCAAGAAAAGATTGCTAAGGAGGAACTTGATCATGCTCTTCACTGTCAATATTTGTTTTGGAAAGAAAGGGCTAAGATGTTATGGTTCAAAGATGGAGATCGAAATACTGCTTTTTTCCATGTTGTGGTCAAAAGGAGAAATAATTCTAGTGGGATTCATTGTCTAAGGATTGTTAATGAGGTTACTGAGGATCCTAAACTCATTGAGGATCATATTTTGGACTTTTATAAAAATCTTTATGCTGAGTCTATTTCTAATGTTCCAGATACAAGTAGTATGGAGGATTTTATTGGTTGTTATATTCCTAAGATAGTTTCCTCTGAGGAGAATATGATGTTGATTAAATGTTCAGACTCTTTGGAAATCAAGACTGCTGTTTTTAGTCTTAATGATAATAGTGCTCCTGGTCTTGATGGTTTTGGTGGATTTTTTTTATCATTCTTGCTGGGACATTATTAGGACAGATGTTTGCAATGCTGTTCAACAGTTTTTAAACAAAATTGGGTTCTCCCTGGAATGAACAGTAATGTGGTATCTCTTATTCCTAAGATTCTAGGTGCTGATTCCATTAATCAATATGGGTTTGTGCAGGGTAGACAGATTCAGGATTGCATTGGTATTGCTTCTGAAGCTATTAACATGCTTTCTAAAAAGGTTAGAGGAGGTAATGTGGCTTACAAAGTTGATATTCATAAAGCCTTTGATACTCTGAGTTGGAAGTTCTTATTACTAGTTTTGACACGCTTTGGTTTTCACCCCTCGTTTGTCGGTTGGATTAGTACCATTCTCCATTCAGCTATGCTATCTATAAGAATAAATGGTAGTTTGGTGGGTTTTTTTCCTTGCAGTAGAGGTGTTAGACAAGGTGATCCTTTGTCTCCTTTACTTTTCTGTCTTGCAGAGGAAGTTCTTAGTGAGGTATCTCTAAGCTTGTGAATGATAAGAAAATTTTACATATGGCTAGTCCACAAGGTTATCTCACTCCCTCTCATATTTTATGTGCCAATGACATATTTGTTTTTTGTAGAGGGGATATTAAGTCTCTTAGAAATTTGAGTATTTTTCTTAAAACATACGGTGATTTTTCTGGTCAATATGTTAATAACTCTAAAAGTAGTTTTTTCACCATGGATAATTCTGCAAGATTTGTCACCAAAATTCAACGTATTCTTTCCTGTAGTCATGGTTGTTTTCCATTCAATTATTTAGGAGTGCCTATCTTTGTTGGTGCTCCAAAGTGTCGATTTCTTCAACCTTTGGCTGATAAAGTCAAATTGAAGCTAGCATCTTGGAAAGGTAAATCTCTTAGCATGATGGGTCGGATTCAATTGGTCAATACGGTGATTACTGGATTTCTAGCTTATAGCTTTAATATGTATAAATGGCCTGTTTCACTTCTTAAGCAAGTTGAGCAGTGGTGTCGAAATTTTATTTGGACTGGTGATATTCTGAAAAAAGGCATCGCTACCGTTAATTGGGCGACGATTTGTTCCCCTCTTGAAAATGGAGGTTTGAAGATTATTAACCTTCAGCATGAAAATTATGCGTATCTCCTTAAGCTTGCTTGGAACTTTGCTTATAGCAACAAACCTTGGTCTTTGCTCTTGAAAGCCAGGGTTCTTAAATCAAAATACGAGTTTAAAATGGTTTATAGATCCTCATCTCTTTGGCCTGGAATTAAGCAGTTTTATTCTACTATACTTGATTATACTTCTTGGACTATTGGTACAGGTTCTTTTATTAATTTCTGGAATGATAAATGGTGTTCTACTACTTCTTTAGCAAATATTGCAGGGTTATCTGATGGTGCTAGCATTCCAGATACAGTCTCTCAGTTTTGGACAGGTTGTGATTGGAATATTCCTTTTATCTTTACAGCAGATGCCTCATTTTTTTTACCATATCATGGTTAGGGAGGAGCAATATATTCGTAATTGGACTCTAGATGAATCTGGTCGTTTTACTCTTAAATCGGCTAGGACTTTTTTCTTGGAACAAAGAGTTCCTAGTGGTTAGGGTAAATTCATTTGGTCTTCATCTATTCCGCCTTCCAAAACTCTAGTACTCTGGAAGGTTTTTCATGGGTAGCTTCCTACAGATCTACATATTCAGAATAAAGGTCTGCATATATGTTCTATGTGTACGCTTTGTGAAAAGCACGAAGAATCTATTTAGCATTTATTTTTTGAATGTTCTAATGCGGTGCATATTTGGAGTTGGGTTCGACAGATTTTTGTTACTTCTCATTTCTCTAATAAGGATGATCTTCTTTCTTTTATTAAGAGTGATGGTAGTCCTTTGGTGAAATTGATTAAGCTTGTTGTGATAACTTTTTCTATTTGGATGATATGGCGTATGAGGAATTTTGCTAGATTTCAGGAAAAGATTGAGGTTTCTACGGCTATTTCGGTAATTAAAGATTTAACTTGTCTAGTGGGAAATTCTTCTAAAGCTTCAATGAAGAATGATATGTTGGATTTCAACGTGATTAAATTTTTTGGTATTAATACTCGTAGTGGTAAAGTTCTTCGTCCTCTTCCTGTTAGATGGGAGTTTCCTTCACCAAGCTGGGTTAAAATTAATACTGATGGGGCTGCTAGGGGGTATCCTAGTCTTGCTACTTGTGGAGGTATTTTCCGAGGGAGTATGGGGGAATTTATTGGTGCTTTTTCTGCGTTTCTTGATGTTCAAACTGCTATTGTTGCTGAGTTTTATGGTGTTATACATGCTATGGAGGAAGCTCAAAAGATGGGCTTACTAATGTCTGGCTGGAATGTGATTCTTCTTTGGTTTGTGCTGCATTTTCTGATAGGACTAATGTTCCGTGGTTGATTCGTAATCGATGGAATACTTGTGTTAATTACTATGGGAAAATCAGGTTTAGAATTACTCATATCTTTCGTGAAGGGAATGCGTGTGCTGATAAGTTGGCTAATTTAGGATTTATTCATAGAGAATCATTTCATTGGTATAATAGACTTCCATCTAGTCTGTTATTAGAATTCTTTATGAATAGGTATGGTCTGCCTATGTATCGTTTTTGTTAACATATGGGTTTTGGTCTAGTCCCCCCATATCTTTGTATTTTCTTTCTTTTTTCATTTTTTTAATAATATTTTTTTCATGTAATGGCAGATGATTGTTGTTACTTGAGGTGTCCGCTTAACTGAGATGTCAAGTTGCATAATGATGCCTACCATGAAAGCTTATATAATAAATAAATAAATAAAATTGATCATCTTAGGTGGATCGAAAGTCTACAGCATCTTTTGCGTAATATATATATATATATATATATATATATATATATATATATATATATATATATATATATATATATATATATATATATATATAACCTTTTCACGTAAAAATACTTCATTATAGTTAAGAATTAAAACTTAAATTTTTAGTTTTAATTATTTGAATTGTATATTTACATCATTCAAATAATATAATATAAAAAAATAATATTTAAGCTATTTTTTATTTTAATTTTTAATTATAAAAAAAGGTAGACTAACTTGTTAGTTCGCTCCACTTGTTTAGGGCCTATTGAATTGGTTGGTCAAAAAGGATTAACAAGTTCAGAATATCAACTCATCTTATCAATTAATGAAAAATTTGCAAATCAACCTACTTTATCACCTTTACTAATTATAATATGATAATATATTAAAAAAGGATACTAAAATAAAATATAAAAATTTAGACACAATAACAACGCTTTCATTTCCAATTATTTATACAAAGAGAATTATGTATTATAATTTTTTTAATATTTATACCTTTATAAATAATAGGGGAAACACATATGTTTACGTTGTGGCCACTTTTTTCTTTTGACAAAATAAAATTATTATTATTATTATTATTATTATTATAATTATTGAAAAAATATTATTAAATTCTAAAAATATCTCATAAAATGTAATTACAATAATAAATAATTTTTATAATTTTATTATTTATATTTTTTTTTATTGTAGATAGTTATTTGAATTTTAAAAAACAGTAATTAACCAAAGGATAAGATTGTAAGAAATTAGATATACCAAAAGAGTAATTAAAAAGAAAGAACATATTTTGTTAATGTTTATAGATAATAGATTATTTTATGATTTACTGAAGGTAATTTTTTTATTGTGTAGATAATTTTTTTTATCGTAGATAGTTATTTAAATTTGAAAAAAAAAAGTAAAATTGTAAGAAATTATGTATAAAAAGAATTTCTTTTATAGATAATTAATTTTATTGATTTATGAAAGACACTACCACCCGTCATAAATATAAATATTTTTAACTATTTTTATTGTATAATTATTGTATTACGCAAGAGTGTTCGTCACCTCAGTCCAAGTTTGATGGAGATCAACTCAATGTTTCGATTCAGAAGGAAGGTTGTGAGCTCAACTTAGATGTTGGTCGGTTCCAAAAAGGTAATTAAGATAAAAGATAAAGAAATATTTTATTTCCTGTTATAATATGCGTGTTAGTTGCATATTAATTAATATGCATGTTAGTTGCATATTAATTAATAGTTGTTGAGAATAAAAGATGAGCACCCAAGAATAATGGTACACACGTAAACATAATATTTTCCTACTAGTGACACCTAAAGATAAGTGGTGCATCGAATTAAACCACATGCTCCACCACTTATACGGGCCCCCGTCAATTCCTTTGAGTTTCATTCTTGCGAACGTACTCCCCAGGTGGGATACTTAAAGCATTAGCTACAAAATTGCACGGGTCGATACACACAGCGCCTAGTATCCATGTTTATGGTTGGGACTACTGGGGTATCTAATCCCATTCGCTCCCCTAGCTTTCATCTCTTAGTGTTAGCCCAGCAGAGTTCTTACGTCGTTGGTGTTCTTTTCGATCTCTACACATTTCACCGCTCCACCGAAAATTCCTTGTTATGATTAAATATTTTCTATTGAGATTACACTCTCGTTAGTGTGAAAGTGGTTGAAGGAAAGTGTAAGGACCTAGAAAAAATTTAATTGGAATAAAAGTGTTATATTTAAATAATTTCTGAAGATGTGATTATTTAAAATAAAAAGAGCTTGTAATAGAAGTTTCATGGTGGTCAGACCTCGGACGTCGCCCAAGGTCTGAGGTCAGCTGGTAGAGGTCGGTCGGGGGACCATAGGGGGGTTCCGAAAATCACACGTATTAAGGTGTGATTTGCACCTTAGATACGCTGTGTATGCGAAACTCTATGCTGGGACATAAGAGATTGTCCTTAGTGTTGCATGCATTGGCGCACGAGGAGTTGGTACCGACCTGTCCTCAGGAAGGAGAAGCTACCGACGTCACCGAGTCATGTGGGAGTGATACCACAGACTTAGAGGAATGGGAGGACGAGCCCTCAGCTGGGTGTGACGATGTGACATCGGTGACCAGAGTGAGGCGATGTGTCCTCGTCACACACAAGGGCGATAAGAGATCGCCAACAGGATGAGAGGAACATCGGTCATCAACCAGGATAGGAGACACATCGATCGTCTTCCTGAATGAGACATCGGTTGTCTGCCAGATGGAGAGACATCGGACATCGGTCGTCTTCCAGGGTGAGGAATCAGTCGTCCGTCGGGAAGGGGCATCAGTCATCGCCGGTATGAGAGGCATCAGGCATCGCCGGTATGAGAGGCATGGTCATCGCGCGAGCAGTCATCGGTGGATGGTTATCGCGCGATGTCGTGTTTCACACAGATAAGGTGGGACCCAGGCTCCCAGCATGAGAACGTCCTGCATGCGCGACACGTAGACAAAAAGGGTGTTTCAGAATAGTTAGCATCAGAGAGTTGGTATGCGCAGAAACCCACGTGGTCATACTGTTAGAGGAAATGTACGCGCAAGCTTCCCTACAGAGTGGGTGGTGGCAGCGGCATTCCTGGGAAGGGTGGCTTAAGTTCAAACTTCAGTCTGGATAGGCAAGGTTGGAACGCTGCTTGAGTAGAGAGAAATTGAGTGAGTTGGCTCTAGCTCCCTGTTTCTTCCCTCTCCTTCTCCATACGTTCAGACGTCCTAGCGCACCAGTTGGCTATCGGCGACTACCATAGAGCACCTGGGAGGTTCTCTGCAAGTTCTCCAAACCGGACGCTAAAACAGAGTAAGTCGTTTCGCTCTGTTCTTCGAGTCGATCCTGCACTTGAGAGGGTTGCCTCTGCATAGGCGTTGCATGCAGCTCTCTTGGCTTCAGGAATCGTCTTTGTTAATGTAGAAATGAGTGGTATAGCTCGTTTTGTGACTAAGGCTCCATGGTGCAGGTTAAGGCATCCTTGAATCTCGTTGGGTTGGAGCTCTTAGTGAAGTTTACGCTACTCCAGGTAAGGGAAGCTAGCTTTATTTTTCAAGAAAACCTTAAGCTAGAAGATTTTGATGTTGGGGCGACGAGGTCGCCGGTTTCAAATGTTATTGCATAATCCCCTGTTTTTGGACGTGATCGCCGGTTTTAATGTTGATTTCGAACTCCCCTGTTTTAGTGTCGTTTGAAACTGTTTGAGATTGAAATGTGAAATGCATGTGATATTCGAAAATCTGAACCTTGGAATGATTGTTGCTGTGATTGGAATCGTTCATTTAAGTGTTATATGATGTGTTGAATGTTGTGAATGTGGGATCAAGGCATAGTATTTTCAGGAAAGAAAATATTGTGTAAGATTGTGTAGAATGTGCATTGATCGGTGATTTCTATAATGAGATATCCTGACTCTCCTGATATAATGGAATCATATAGATGAAGTTATTCAGGCGTTGAGAGTCGATGGAGGTTCATATGTATGGGTAAGTGGTTTGAAAGATAACTACTTGACCTGTTGTATGGATTAACCCTGTCATACTAGGAGAGTGATGAGATTGAGATTTAGATTATGTTTATGCGCATAGCTGTGGGAACTTTACAGCAATGTAGTATGACAGGTGCAGATCTCTGAGTCTAGTCAATGCACGAGTCTTCCGGAAGTAGTGTCAAGTGTCTATGTGTGATGAGTCAGTGAAAGTCTGACGTGAGAAAGAGAAATATTGAAATTTGATAGACACTTGATGGATTATGTGAAATGAATGACACTTGAGGGAATTGTGAAATGTGTGAATATTGGATGGTTTACGTTAATACCAAGTTTCATGTTTTAAAGTTTTAAAAATATCTAGCTTACCCCTGTGTCTTTGTTCTGTGGCTGTTTTCTTAAACCTGTGATGATCGTGTGTAATTTACACGGGAGCAGATGATGTTGCAGGCAGTGGAGCTCCTCAGTGAGTGGATGGACAAGGAGATCGTCTGTTCTTGTGCTGTAGTTTATTTTATTTTGAAACTGGATGATTATGTATTAAAATTCCCTAGAGAAGGGATATTATTTTGAAATACAATGTACTGATGGATGTATTTTATTATATATTCATATATTAATTTTGATATTATTGTTTTACCTTTATTTTATTATATAAATAAGAATAAGATATTGAGGGGCGTTACAGAAAGTCTATAAAGGGGCTTGAGAACCCTGATAAAGGTACGTTGTTTCTAGATACTAAGACTGAAACTGATTACTTATCTTGAATGTTCTCACTGACTTGATCGTCGGAGTGTGATCAAAAGGTAGAGCCCCCTCTACTCCAACAGAGTCGCGTTCCAAAGCAACAAGAGAGACAGATCAAAAGTGGAGCTTTCAACCCAGGTCAACCGACGAGAACATTTGGCGCCCGCCGTGGGGTCTTATAAAACCTAATGCCATCCACATTCATGTTTGAGCCTTCTAACGTGATAAGAAACACCAGACAAGGACCGGTGGGATCTGAAGGAAATGATGCCCCCGCCTTACAACAACTCATGGATGTCATGAGAGTCCTCCAAGAAGCAAACGAAGAAGCCAAAGCTGACAGGAGAGGCTACGAGTGGAAGCTCGAGATGAGGAAGAGCTTTTGCAACAACACTTAATGGTAGAAATCGCGGCCATAGCTATGGAGGAGCATGCGTGAACCAATGAGGAGTTGCGTAAAACCAATGAGGAGCTGCGAAAGAATCTACAGCAACGTGACCGACGTTCGAGTAGGGAATGACCTCTAACCCCACCGGCAAGGGATACTCCCAAGCCATTCTCACAAGAGATTATAGATGAGGTCATATTGCCTCATTACATCACACCCAAGATCGCCCTTTTCACGGGTATAGAGGAACTTGAAAATCATCTCATGGCGTTCAATGCTCAAATGATTATCTCCGGAGGAATGGATACCATTTAGTGTAAGATGTTCATGGGCACCTTTACAGGTACAACCCTCTAATGGTTCAGTGGGCTTCCTGACAGCCACATCACCTCTTTCTCTCAGTTCTCCAAGTTGTTTAAAGAACAGTTCTCCACCAACAAGGTCAAACCTCCGAAGTTGTATGACCTCTTTGGTGTAAGGCAAAGGGAGGGAGGGACATTGAAGGTTACTTGAACAGGTTCAGTGCACTTAGACTTCAGATGCATTATGAAGAGATGATGATCGCTGCTTTTAAACAAGGGATGACGGCTGGACCATTCAGCGATTCGTTGATCAAGAACCTAATAGAGACATTTTTCGAGACAAGTTATCGCCCATATCGAGGCGAAAGAAGCCTTGCTCAAGAAGAACGACAGCTCGCGCTCAAGGCAGCCTAAGTCTAAGGAGAGCAGCTGAGATCGACCTCTGTGGGTCCATGAAACCTTTGCGAGAAGAGAACGGATTCGAGGTATGCACCATATGTGGCTAAGAAAGATGAGTCAAAGATGAAGGCAAGGGGAGAGCTGACAGCTTGGTCCAAGTTCCGTGTATCCTACAAAAAACTCTTGGGTATGCCAAGAGTAGTAGACAAGTTAAAGTTTCTCGAGAAGACGGAGCAGAACTTAGGGTTGCAAAAAGATGCTTAGTGCGAATTCCACAAAGCATTTGGGCATAACGTTGCGCGATGCATAACCTTGAGACACCAGTTGGCTAATAACCTTGAGACACCAGTTGGCTAGCCTCGTGAATGATGGTTTCTTGAAGGAGTATCTTGAGGTCAACAACGACAACAATTATAATATTATAAAACCGAATAAAATATAACTTTTTTTATTTATAGATTTTTTTTATAAATTTCAGTATACATTTATTACCGTATTTTCATTTTAATAATTATTATAATACTTAAAATTGTAATTATATATATTTTTATTATCAGAAAAAATAAATAAAATTAATTTTATACAACAAAATCTGTAAGAAATAAATATTTTAAATATATAAAGTATATGAGAGAGAGAAAAGGGTAACCGCTTAAAATAGTTTTGTATTGTGATTCCATCATTATTTGTGATAAGTTTGCTAGTTTTTATATTTGTTATTTTAAAAGATATAATGATATGTTTCTTAATCAAACGGTAGGAAAAATTCTTGTATATTATCAATGAATAATCATTAAACTTTAAATATATTAAAGATAAACTTGATTGAAAAACTATTTTTAATATAAAAATGACATTTGAAAAACATGATAAACAATTATATATACACACACATTTAGTTATTGGTAATCTATTTTAAAAATATTAAAATTGAAGTTAGAGATATTAAAAATATCTTTTCTTTGCCTGAAAAAAAAAAAAAGAGATAGGGAATTTAAAGAGATCATAAAAGATAATAATTAAATGCTATATAAAGGAGAAGAATGAACACAGAATTCACAAATCCATCTAAAAACATTCATCTTAACCCTAAGATTTGAGCAACGAAATCTGGTTTCCACGCTCCAATGTCTTCTAGAGCAATCGCTGTTGTGATGCTTCTTTTGCCACTGACGATGACAAGTTCAGTGGCCATACCGAGCCCCATAGAGCAGTGCCTGAGGCAACGACTGAATCCTTCGCCTCCACCACCGCTGGATTCGGAACTCTATGGACTCTTCGATTTCAATCGCATTGTATGCAAAGACATGTTTCGCGGTGTGAACCATTCGCTGCGGATAACAGGTGAATTGCCTCTGGATTACGTGCTTGCGCTATGTGACATCTTCGGCGATGATGAGTATAAGGTTCAGAGTTACGTCTCTCTCCTTTTCAATACTGACGATTTTCACACACTCGCCGGCGGTCGCTCTTGCGCTACCATTCGAAGGAGGCAACGCGCCAACCCTCACAATTCCTCTCTCTGGTGAACAATCCTATTCCATCTTCAAATAGGATTTTTCTTTTTCCTTTTCTTTAATTTGTGGTAACTCTTCTGTATTGATAGTGGTAGCGCTATGTTTTTTTTAATCTTTAATATTTAATAAATATATTATTTTCATAATTTTTGTTCATACTCAAAATTACATGTTTTTTAGTTGTTTAGTTTTATCTATTGAATTAAAGAATTTCATTATTTACTCTGTTTTTTAAAAATTCATAAAAAAACAATTATGTAATTCAAATCAAATTTGTTAAAGTGGTGTGGTTTAAGTTGATTAATTTTTTTAGGTTTTGAAAGAAGTTTATTTTGTACATTGATCTTAAAATATTAGTAATTTATGTAATAAATATGATATTTATTTTATATAATATGAATTTTTGTTTGTTGGGAACGTTAATTGAACCACATCAATTTTTATGAGATTAATTTAGTTCAAATTATGAGAAAAATCTAAAACTTTCTAAAGTAATAAAAAAATCTTATTCAGATCTAAAGTAATAAAAAAATCTTTATTCAGAATCTGTTTATTTTCTAATGTTATTTAAACTAATAGGTATTTAACTATGAATGCACAATTTTTTTTCAATTTAATGTTCATTTCCTGTAAGTATTTTGGTCCGGTCAGATAATAGGTTCCAGATTATTTTTTATTATGAAAAAGCAATTTTCAAGGAACACATAGAAACTGAATAGATAAATAGCTCCTTCAAACCTAAACCTTTTTAATGAGTCTCTCGCATCTTGTTATCATCTAAGATGAATGTTTTGTGCATCAACTTAAAATCTTGATATAACCATTAACTTATGAGATAAGTTTCAAATCTTAATATATATATATACACACACACATATATTTTCTTTTAATATTTGTGAATAAATATAAGTATAAAGAGATGTCATGGGTTTAGAAAAAAGAAGCCCATGTGCCACTAATCAAGTAGGCTAATTTCTTTCTGCACTCCCGTAATTTTTTTATGTGCACCTATGAAGTGTTAAAAGATCAAATTATCTCTCCTGTTCTCACCATTCCTTCTCTTCACTGTTCTCTTGTCATTACCATCACTCTTATATACGTGTCATAGATGGATTTAAAGAAAAAAAAACTTTAGATTGTATAATCTGAATGAATTATTTTAAATTGTGTAATTCAAAAAATATTTATAAATTGTGAAATCCGCAAAATATTTTTGTATTATATAATATAAAAGTTTTGTTTTTTAAAAAAAATGATTTTATGTAATCTAAAAAAAAATTATGCAAAAAATAATTTTAAGATTGTGCAATTCAAAAATTACAAAACTTCTAGATTTCACACTTCGAAATTCTAAGTTATATAATTTCATATAGAGGTGCAAAAAGAAATCCTTACCACCAAGTAAGGGATAAAGAAGCCCAATTTATTCTTTCTTTCTTTATGTCCATATTCAAGTTTTGTTAAGTTATAATTTAAAATGCAAAGTATTTTAATTTTTTTTCTTGAATATATATGTATATATATATATATATTATGCTTTAGATAAATAATATTCTATTGATACAAATATTTTTTAATTATTCATAGACTACTTTAAAAAACTTACAACTTTGTTTAGGGATATAAACAAAAAAGGGATAACTTGAAAGTGATAAGCCATTACAAAATCATGTATATGAATAATAAAGATGAAAAAGAAAGTTGATTTTAGATGATGAAGAATTTTAGACTGTGTTTTTGTTGAAATCTGTAATAAGAATTTAATTAATAAAATATATTCAGTAAAGAATAAATAAGAAATGTGAATTCTTATTATTTTGACAAGTAAATACAAAAAAAAAATCAATTTAAATAACTAAGTGATATATATAACATGCTTACTCATACTATTAGAAAACATTAAAAACTGAAAATGTCAACAAAAACAAGTTAATTATGGTTTTTTATCTTTAATATTTAATAAATATATTATTTTCATTCAGTAATTTTGCTAATACTATATCGATTTTGTCAATCCAAAAATAACTGAATTACACAATATTATGCTTTTTATTTTCAGTTGTTTAGTTATCCATTCAATTAATGAGTTCGTAGTTAAATTTTACCTTTCCAATGTAGTTAATTGTGTTTAATTATATATTTTGTCACACAAAAAAATTACATTAAATTCTTTTATATTAACAACTTTGATAATTATTCTTCTACTTTGTAGTTACAACCTTTATGTAAGTTGATTAGTATCCTTTTTTCATTATAATATCTTCTCTGTGCATAACTTTTATTTTATTGGGTAACTTTTCTTCAAACATGTAACTACCCTTCGATCTTTTAATTAAAGTTCCTTTTTTCTTGTTTTCTTAATGAAGTAAAGGACTATATTTTTCTTTGTTGAAGCATTTTATTTGTCTTTATCTTAACAGTTTAACATTTGTCATAATATATATTCCTAAATTGGATATATTTATTGAAACGTCAAAAATAATATCCACAATCAATCAAATCTCAGAGGATATGTTTATAGAATAATTGGAATTTCAATTACACATTCCACGTTACTTCAATTTCCTTTTATTTTAATTTTTTTTATATTTATTTATCACTCATCTATAAACAATACAAATAGAGGGCAAGTTTAAACACGTGTCTTCTCTAGAAAATTTCTTGGAAAAAAAAAAAACATTTTATACTAAAAATAGAATAATTTCAACCAATGAAAATAATACACTTGCACCAACCAAAATGTGTCACGTGTGTCTTTTTAAAACTCACTTTGTTTTCTTTCTCATTCCATTTCTTTTTTCCTTCTCTCTCTCATTTCTTCATTCTTTCTCTGAAACTCTCTTTTCTCTGAAATCCTAATGACAATCCTTCCTCTCTCGCTTCTATCCTTTTGCTTTACTGATTTTCACCATTTTGACAATTATGTCACTGAAACGGAACTTCTAAAGTGTTTAGTGCTTCACAAACAAGGTAATGTTTTTTCAAATTCAAATTTGATTTCAGATGAATTGTGGCACCTTTTTCGAACTACATATGCCTCCTCTTCTGGATTTATTTTGCACTGCATTGAATATCTTCTTTTTTTTTTTGTCTGCTTCTGAAGGTTTCATAGCAGTAGATCGTTGGTAGGAATGAGTCTCTTTTCACAATTGAAGAGAAATAAGAGGGAGAAGAGAGAAAGCCACCTAAGAGTGCATGCAATTATGTTTGTGCCCTCATTTTTTTCATGAAATTTGCTATGTATTAATCACACCGTGTACCTTTCTATCTATTTTTTTTTTAACTATCCACTACACATATAATAAAACATAAAAAATTATAACTAAAATTGTAAAAAAGATTAATTATAAAAATATAAAATATATTTAAAAATTATATACATATAAATAAGAAAAATTAACTATACAAATAATATAAATATTAAAATAATAATATTTAAAATTAATTTATAAAATAATATTAATTAAAATAAAATTTTAAAATAATGATAAATATTAAATAAATATTTTTATTAAAATTTTGAATGTTAGAAATAATGGAAAAAATACTATGGAATCGATTTTTTGTTTTTGTAAAATGAATTAATAGGATATTTTTATAATATTTTTAATGATATATAATATAAAAGTATCACATGATATCAGAAAAAAATTTAAAATTATTCCTATATTTTTTAATTCTTTTGTTTACAAAATTCTTTTTTGAACATTTAACTTTCTCTAAAAAAAAAGAAATTTTATATTTAAAATTAATATTTTGACAAAATGGAAATATAAAAATTTTAAGGTTTAATTATCTTTTTCGTCTCTATAATTGGGGTCAATAGTCAATTTAGTATAATGGTTTTTAAAAAAATCAATTTGGTCCCTATATTTTTTAAAATGTATTCAAATTGGTCCTTTCCATTAAATTTAATAATATTATTATTACAGTAAATATAATAATAATAGTAGCAAATATAATAATGATAGTAATAATAATAATAAAAATAATAATCAGAAAAAATAATATTATAACAATAACTATAATAATAATAACAAAAATAATATTATAACAGTAAATATAATAATAATAGTAAATATAATAATAATAGTAATAATAATAATAACAAAAATAATAATCATAACAAAAATAATATTATAACAGTAAATATAATAATAATAATAATCATAATAATAACAATACAAATAATAATGATAAAACAAAAGTAATAATCATAAAAAAAAACAATAGTAATAATAGCAATAATGAAAATCATAAAAATAATAATAATAACAATAATAATAATAAAATAAAATAATAATAATAATAATAAAAATGGTAATAATAATTATTATTATTATTACAATAATAATAATAATAATAATATAATAATAATAATAACACTAATAATAATATTAACATTAATAACAATAATTATAAAAATAATAATATTAATAATAAAATTAATAATAATAATATTAAAAATAATAAAAATAATCATAATAAAAATAATATTAATAATAATAATAACAATAATAATAATAGGAATAATAATAATAACAATAATAATAATATTAATAATAAAAATAATAATAACAATAATAATGACAGTAATAATAATAATAATAAATATTAATAATAATAGTAATAAATAATAATAATAATAATATTAATCACAATAATAATAATATTATTATTATTTTTTAATTATTAATATTATTCATTTTGTAATTCTTCTTCTTCTTCATATTATTATTATTATTATTTTTGATAAGCCCCAACCCATTAAAAAACGCTATATTGCATCATAGAAAATTTAATCTCAAATTAGCAAGATATAGAAACTCTGAAGAAAAGATTACAGATCCCCTTAGATATCATTGCAAGAAACAATATTACAAACGTGTTATTAACATAATCAAAAGAGTAATAAAGGGAAGATTACGCAACTTTACTGCATAAGTAATAGTTATTATTTGTGAGTCTTTGGATCTTAAAACTATATCACCAAGGTAATAAGAACCTTTGCTGTTCTTATTTCTTTCAAAGAGTCTCTAGGGTAGCACTGAGAGGTGTTTATACGTTGGTCAGCTGTGGTCCCGGTGGTAAGACCTGAGAGAGGCAATAAATCCGTTGGTCAGCAGTGGTCCCGTAGCATGGAGACTAGAGAAAGAGTAAGGATGCCAAAAATTCTTAGAACCCTAAGTGATTTAGGATTAAGAAACAAAGATAAACAAATAGTAATTAGAACTCCGCAGCAAGAAGCTTCATCTTCCTCTAACTCTGAAAGCAATAAAGAAAAAGAGTTACAGATAGCCGAAATAGAAAATTCATTACATAATTGGTCAATACCAATAGTTAAAAAATGTGAGGTATACAAGCAACATAAATTCTGGTCAACTAATCAGGATGAAATACATATAGTGGAGTATAGCTACCCAGGAACTAAAAATAGTAAAACCATCAATCTATTAGAACAATCACTATTAGATCAACATATAAAAAATGGATATAATTTCATACATCTAGGATTGATACAAGTAGCAGCAAAACCAAATTACAGATTAGGAATAAATAGTCCAATTTTAATAATGCTAAGAGATATTAGACTTAAAAAATTTAATGATTCAATAATTGCAATATTAGAAAGTAATTTACATGATGGTCCAGCCTTCTTTAATTGTTATCCAAATTTTTCAATGAATATCAAAAATGAAAAAACCAGTAACGCCTTAAAATTATATGTTAACACTCCAGATAAGATAGTTGATGAAACCGCAGGCCCAATACAGATAATTTACAGAATTTACTACAAAGTTACAAAGATAGATTATAACTACAAAGCTTTAAGATCCTCACCAAGAGATGAAACCATATTAGTAGAAGCAAATCTTAGAAAATCATCAATACAAACCCCTAAAAGATTAACCCACGAACAGGTAATCAGAAACATTCCCGAAGAATGGATATTAGAAGATATAATAGAAGAACCAAAGATTTATAATACTGAGATAAGAGAAATAATTCAAGATGGTACTGATATTAGGTTAAGAATGAATAGAACGGGTTCACTTAGGATAAGAGAACCACAAATAATTCATAAACAACAACCATCCAGACACTCTGTAGATAACTCTACCATAAATCTAGATTTAAAAGGATTAAACAATATTACTCCTATAGTTAGTAAACCAGTATATTCAGAATCAAGAAAATCAGAACCCCCTCAATACTCTCCTACGGCATCACAAATATTAAATACATTAACCAAAGAAGATCTTTTTGAAATAGATAAAAATTGGATTAGGGAAGATTTTAATGCTAGGTATAACCAAGATAAAAGAGATTGGTATTTTAAGACATATACTACGGAACAAACAGAAGACCTTAGAACAGAATTTTATAATTATATAAAGAAAATTAAGATAAATGTTTACTTCTTTGATTGGTTTAGATTATATAGTCAAGAACATGATTTAGAATACCCATTTAGTAATAAAGAGATATATCCATTACAGAAGATAACCAATACTTGGAAAACCATAAGTAATGAAATTATCAAATCAGAGTATCCTCCAATACAAGGAATAAAAATACAACCATCAAAAGAATTCGAAGTGGAAGCTAGCCCGTATAAAGATGTAAAATTAGAAGAAAGACAAGTAGAGGTTAAAGATATAAAAAAGATACATTCACAAATTAACTATTCAAATACAGTATTAGATGTTATGACAAAACAATTATACAGAATAGAAAAATTATCGTTCAAAGAAGAACCCAGTAGTTCGAAAGAACCTGTAAAACCTATATATAAATTGTTTAATGTACCCCAAAAAGAATTAGAATCATTAAGACTAAGAAGTAATACAGATTTAAAAATAGAAGAATTAAAAAAGAAAATAGAAGAAATAAATAAAAATTCCATAAACACATTACAAGTAAGTAAATTAAAAAATTACCCTAAACTCAGAAATTGGTATAATAGGCCAACACCAGCAGACGTACAATTTGAAGAAAGAGGAGAATTAGTACAAAATAGTTTCTCAGGAAATGATATAGTAGAATGGAATTTAGACGGATTAAACGAACAAGCAATATTAGATCTAACTTGTCAAATGGTCATGGCAGCAACCGCCCATAAAACAAAAGGTTGTAGTGATAAGTCAGCAGCTATAATTATTATTCAGGGATTTACTGGCCAACTAAAAGGTTGGTGGGATAATCTTTGTACTGAACTAGATAGACAAGCAATAGTTAATAGTGTTAAAGGAGAAGATCAAAAAGAAGACGCTGTATCAACCTTAATATATTCTATTATTCAAAACTTTGTAGGAGATCCCAATATACTTAAGGAAAGATCAGCAAACCAATTAGCAAATTTTTATTGTCCAACTATGTCAGATTATAGATGGTATAAGGATACCTTTTTATCAAAGATAACTTTAAGAGAAGACGGTTTCGCCGGATTCTGGAAAGAAAGATTTATAGCCGGCTTACCGAAATTATTTGCAGAAAAAGTAAGGATGAATTTAGAAAGATATTATGGAAAACCAATAAATTATGATTCGTTAACCTATGGTCAAATTCATAATATAATAGTAGAAACAGGTATACAAATTTGTACAGATTTTAAAATCCAGAATAAGCTCAAAAAAGAGAGTATGATGAACAAAAGAGAGATAGGAAACTTTTGCCAACAATATGGGATGGAACCTATTAGAGCACCTAGTGCTAAGAAAAAGAAAATAATTAGAAAACAAAATAAAATAGAACGAAAACCATACAGGAAGCCGTACAAAAAAACTAGCTTACCACCATTAGAAAATAAACCAAATAGAAAACCCAAATATAAAAAGGTCAAGAAAAACAATGTTTGTTGGAAATGTGGTAGACCTGGACATTATGCTAATAGCTGTAAAGTAGCAAAGAAAATAAATCTATTACAAGATGAAGAATTAAAGAAAACCCTCATAAATGTATTAATAAATTCTTAATCAGAAGATACAACTGAAGAAAAAGGAGAAAATGAAGAAATAAATAAATTAGAACTAGATGAGATAGATTCATCAGAATTAAGTAGTGAAGAAAATATTAGCAGTAAAGAAGATTATTGTATAGGACCAGGATTATGTAATTGTGAGAACTGTCAGAAATCAATTAATATGCTAAACAGAGATCAGACTAGTACCCTAATCTCTATTATAGATAGATTAGAAGATTCTCCATTAAAAAATGAATTTTTATTACAATTAAATGATTTAATCACAAAAAGTGAAGAAGTGAAAAAACCCATAGAACCCATAAACATAAAAGATATTTATAAAAAATTTACACCAATAAATCAACAAGTAAGTATAAAAGACCTACAAAATGAAATCAAAAATCTAAAGCAAGAAGTTCAAAAAATCAAAGAAAACGAAGTTGTGCTAGAATATAGATTATTAGAATTAGAAGGAAAAGAAATATTACAAAAACAAGAAAAAGAAAAAATAGAAAATAAAGAAGAGGCATCTACCTCAGATAATTATATTAATCTATTAAGTCTCATAACAACCCATAAATGGCACACTGAAGTAACCTTAGTAATAAAAGATAAAATCTTTAAAATGACAGCCTTAATAGATTCAGGAGCAGATGTAAATTGCATAAAAGAAGGAGAAATACCTACTCAATATTATGAAAAAACCATGGAAGTAGTATCAAGTGCAAATGGAACAGATATGGAAATAAGATATAAATTATCTAATGTCAAGATATGCAAAAACCATATTTGTTACCATACCTCGTTTATATTAATGAAAAATATAAATGAAACTATGATTTTAGGAACCCCGTTTTTAACTTTATTATATCCATTTCAAGTAACTGAGAAAGGACTCATAACGGATACCCTAGGAAAAGAAATTTGTTTTGAATTCATAAAACCACCCAGAACTAGAGAATTAAATTTATTAAAAGAATCCTCAATATCCTCAATAAAAGATAAGAAAAGACAGATAAACCTATTAAGTAAAGAAATAAAATTTAAAAAGATAGAAGAACAGTTGAAAACAGAAAAGATAAATCTTTTAGTAAAAGAATATCAAGATAGAATAGAAAAAGAGATATGTGAAACAAACCCTATAGCATTTTGGCATAGAAAAAAATATACAGTATCATTACCATATATAGATAATTTTGACGAAAAACAAGTACCCACAAAAGCTAGACCCATACAAATGAATCAAGAATATTTAGAATATTGTAAAAAAGAAATTCAAGAATATCTGGAGAAAGGGTTAATACGACCCTCTAAGTCTCCTTGGAGCTGTACAGGCTTTTATGTGATGAAAGCCTCTGAACTGGAAAGAGGAGCACCAAGATTAGTTATAAATTATAAACCATTAAATAAAGTATTAAAATGGGTTAGGTATCCACTACCTAACAAAACAGATTTAATTAAACGAATTCATGATGCAACTATATTCTCAAAATTTGATATGAAATCAGGATATTATCAAATCTCAGTAGAAGAAGTAGATAGATACAAAACTGCTTTTGTAGTACCTTTTGGCCATTACGAATGGAATGTAATGCCACAAGGACTAAAAAATGCTCCCAGTGAGTTTCAAAACATTATGAACGACATATTCTACCCATACATGAAGTTTGCCATAGTATATTTAGATGATGTACTAATATTCTCAAAAAATATAACAGATCATAAAAATCACTTAGAAAAATTCATAAAATTAATAAAAGAAAATGGTTTAGTAGTATCAGCAAAAAAGATAAAAATATTTCAGACAAAAATAAGATTTTTGGGATACGAAATTTATCAAGGGACTATTACCCCGATACAAAGATCATTAGAATTTGCAGACAAATTCCCAAATGAAATAAAAGAAAAACAACAGTTACAAAGATTCCTAGGATGTGTAAATTATATAGCAGATTTTATTCCTAACATTAGAATTACTTGTGCACCATTATATTCTAGGCTTAGGAAGAATCCTCCAGCTTGGGATGATAAAATGACAGAAGCCATTAAAACCATAAAAACCCTAGTTAAAAAATTACCTTGTCTAGGAATACCAGATCCATCAGCCTTTTTAATAGTTGAAACCGATGCATCAGAATTAGGATATGGGGGTATTTTAAAACAAAAAGTTTTTCAAAATTCAAAGGAACAAATTGTCCGTTATCATTCAGGAATTTGGAATTCATCACAACAAAAATATTCAACAGTTAAAAAAGAGATTTTATCAATTGTTTTATGTTTACAAAAATTTCAAGATGATTTATTTAACAAAAATTTTTTAATCAGGACTGATTGTAAATCAACCCCTAGTGTTTTAACCAAAGATGTTCAAAACTTGGTTTCTAAGCATATTTTTGCCAGATGGCAAGCATTACTATCATGTTTTGATTTTGAAATTGAACATATTAAAGGAGAGAAAAACTGTCTTCCAGATTTCCTAACTAGAGAATTTCTGCAGGCTTCATCATGAGTAAAATTCCTGCAAAAGCTAACAGCAAAGACCAATATGGCCCCCCACTGGGGTCATCCACCAGTAGTAAAGGTCAAAATTCCGCATCAGTATCATTAAAACCACAAACCCCAGTAAAAAAGAGTTTGGCTGAAGTAGTAAGACATCCCTCATTACCATCACCATCACAAAACAGATACACCCCACTTGTATATGCAAATACCCTAGTTGGGCCTAAGGACTTTTTAAACAAACCTTCCAACCTATTAAACACCACCCTAACCATTCCACAGACACCCCAAATCTCTTCACATGAAGAATATGTAGTAAAGCCTGATTTATTACCTATAATTACTCTCGAGAAAGAATGGATAAAGGAAACTCCTATTAAAACCGCAGAAGAACTATTTCCTCCACAAACTCATTACCCTCCTAAAAATTTACATAAGACAAGAACCTTTTACGAGTTCATATTAGTAGATACAGACTCAATAGAGGTAATCCATACACCAGATGAACAAGGAAAGATTTTATATTCAAAAATAAAAATATTACAAGTATTAACTCCCCAAAATTGGGATCAACCTCCCCATAAACCAAAATCTTTTTCAAGAACCTATCATCCTCAGTATTATTCCTATTATGATTATATGGATGCCTGAAATCACGTTTTATACCTAAGCCCAGGAAGACATTCTTGGTTCTTATGGTTCCGACGAGGCATTTCTTTAAAATTTCCAAAATGGTTTTTAAAATGGTTTGGAGAATTTGGACCTCTTCCTACCATTTTCCCCTCAAAAGTATTAGGAGTATATGATCATTTCAGGGAAAAATCCACATTTGTCCCTGGATACAGACTAATATCATTTGTAGCTTCTCAGTCTATCACTTGGATTATTTCATGGGATTATGTATTTACCACCCCATATGAAGGTATAGAGATCAAAATGTTATCAAGAAGGATCAGGATAAAGTGGTGGAAGAACTTTAATCTTGATCTTATCAGTATAAATCGTATCAATGAATGGATGAAAGCTCAAGGAATAGCAGTAAAAGACTCCAGTATCAATGAAGAATCTTTATTTCTCGCTAATAAACAACAGATAATGGCCGCCCTGGCATCAGCATCTTCTAAAGAAGAATTTGAAAAGACATTACAACTAGCATCATCATTACACGGTTCTACAAAAGATGACTCAGAAGCCGGGTCTTCTCAATCAAATCCATACTATCAGAATGAGGATATGTATTACGACTAAAGAAATGCAAATCATCAGGATAAAGAAGAATCTCAGAACAGTAACCTTATCACCGCAAAAGATCATAGCATATGAAAAAGATGTCTGCCAAAAAAAAATCACATCATAAAACCAAAACCACTACTTTATTAAAGTAGCACTACTTTATTAAAGTAGCTTTATTAAAGTTGTCTGCCACAAAACATGTAAAGATCAAATTGTAAATAATTATCATTTGTCTTGTAGTATAGTGGTGTTTCTATATAAAGAAGCCTTCAAGATGTAAGGAGGCAGAGTCGTTTGGAAGAGTGAGTTTTAGAGTTTTTGTAAACAATCTTTCTGAAATAAGATTTTCAATGTTTTCTGAAAGCTCTGTTCATGTAAGTTTTCATTCCTTTGCACATTTTATCATTTTCTATTATCGATCCTGTACTAATATTATAACAGTAAATATAATAATAATAATAATAATAATAATAATAATAATAACAATACAAATAATAATGATAAAACAAAAGTAATAATCATAAAAAAAAAATAGTAATAATAGCAATAATGAAAATAATAAAAATAATAATAATAACAATAATAATAATAAAAATAAAATAATAATAATAATAAAAATGGTAATAATAATAATTATTATTATTACAAGAATAATTATAATAATAATAATAATAACACTAATAATAATATTAACATTAATAACAATAATTATAAAAATAATAATATTAATAATAAAATTAATAATAATAATATTAAAAATAATAAAATAATCATAATAAAAATAATATTAATAATAATAATAACAATAATAATAATAGGAATAATAATAATAACAATAATAATAATATTAATAATAAAAATAATAATAACAATAATAATGACAGTAATAATAATAATAATAAATATTAATAATAATAGTAATAAATAATAATAATAATAATAATATTAATCACAATAATAATAATATTAATCACAATAATAATAATATTATTATTATTTTTTAATTATTAATATTATTCATTTTGTAATTCTTCTTCTTCTTCATATTATTATTATTATTATTATTTTGATATGATTATTATTTTGTTATTATTATTATTGTAATTATTATTATAATAGTAAATATAATAATAATAATTATAATAATAATAATAACAGTAATAATAATAATAGTAATAATAATAATAATATGAATAATAGTAATAATAATAAAAATAAAAATATATAATAATAATAATAAGAACAATAATAATATTATTTTATTATTATTAATATTGTTATTATTATTATTATTATTAATAATAAAATTATTATTATTTTTATTATTCTTATTCTTATTATTATTATTCTTATTCTTATTATGATTGCTATTATTATTATTGTTATTTATTATTATTATTAATATTTTTATTATTATTATTATTATTATTATTACTATTACTGTTATTATTATTATTATTGTTATTATTATAATTATTATTATCATTACTATTATTATTTATATTATTACTGCTATTATTATTTTTATTGTTATTATCAAATTAGCAAGATATATAAACTCTGAAGAAAAGATTACAGATCCCCTTAGATATCATTACAAGAAACAATATTACAAACGTATTATTAACATAATTAAAAGAGTGATAAAGGGAAGATTACGCAACTTTACTGCGTAAGTAATAGTTATTATTTGTGAGTTTTTGGAACTTAAAACTATATCACCAAGGTAATAAGAACCTTTGCTGTTCTTATTTCTTTCAAAGAAGTCTCTAGGGTAGCACTGAGAGGTGTTTATACGTTGGTCAGCTGTGGTCCCGGTGGTAAGACCTGAGAGAGGCAATAAATCCGTTGGTCAGCAGTGGTCCCGTAGCATGGAGACTAGAGAAAGAATAAGGATGCCAAAAATTCTTAGAACCTTAAGTGATTTAGGATTAAGAAACAAAGATAAACAAATAGTAATTAGAACTCCGCAGCAAGAAGCTTCATCTTCCTCTAACTCTGAAAGCAATAAAGAAAAAGAGTTACAGATAGCCGAAATAGAAAATTCATTACATAATTGGTCAATACCAATAGTTAAAAAATGTGAGGTATACAAGCAACATAAATTCTGGTCAACTAATCAGGATGAAATACATATAGTGGAGTATAGTTACCCAGGAACTAAAAATAATAAAACCATCAATCTATTAGAACAATCACTATTAGATCAACATATAAAAAATGGATATAATTTTATACATCTAGGATTAATACAAGTAGCAGCAAAACCAAATTACCGATTAGGAATAAATAGTCCAATCTTAATAATGCTAAGAGATATTAGACTTAAAAAATTTAACGATTCAATAATTGCAATATTAGAAAGTAATTTACATGATGGTCCAGCCTTCTTTAATTGTTATCCAAATTTTTCAATGAATATAAAAAACGAAAAAACCAGTAACGCCTTAAAATTATATATTAACACCCCAGATAAGATAGTTGATGAAACCGCAGGCCCAATACAGATAATTTACAGAATTTACTACAAAGTTACAAAGATAGATTATAACTACAAAGCTTTAAGATCCTCACCAAGAGATGAAACCATATTAGTAGAAGCAAATCTTAGAAAATCATCAATACAAACCCCTAAAAGATTAACCCACGAACAGGTAATCAGAAACATTCCCGAAGAATGGATATTAGAAGATATAATAGAAGAACCAAAGATTTATAATACTGAGATAAGAGAAATAATTCAAGATGGTACTGATATTAGGTTAAGAATGAATAGGACGGGTTCACTTAGGATAAGAGAACCACAAATAATTCATAAACAACAACCATCCAGGCACTCTGTAGATAACTCTACCATAAATCTAGATTTAAAAGGATTAAACAATATTACTCCTATAGTTAGTAAACCAGTATATTCAGAATCAAGAAAATCAGGATCCCCTCAATACTCTCCTACAGCATCACAAATATTAAATACATTAACCAAAGAAGATCTTTTTGAAATAGATAAAAATTGGATTAGGGAAGATTTTAATGCTAGGTATAACCAAGATAAAAGAGATTGGTATTTTAAGACATACACTACGGAACAAACAGAAGACTTTAGAACAGAATTTTATAATTATATCAAGAAAATTAAGATAAATATTTACTTTTTTGATTGGTTTAAATTATATAGTCAAGAACATGATTTAGAATACCCATTTAGTAACAAAGAGATATATCCATTGCAGAAGATAACCAATACTTGGAAAACCATAAGTAATGAAATTATCGAATCCGAGTATCCTCCTATACAAGGAATAAAAATACAACCATCAAAAGAATTCGAAGTAGAAGCTAGTCCGTATAAAGATGTAAAATTAGAAGAAAGACAAGTAGAGGTTAAAGATATAAAAAAGATACATTCACAAATTAACTATTCAAATACAGTATTAGATGTTATGACAAGACAATTATACAGAATAGAAAAATTATCGTTCAAAGAAGAACCCAGTAGTTCGAAAGAACCTGTAAAACCTAGGCTTCATCATGAGTAAAATTCCTGCAAAAGCTAACAGCAAAGATCAATATGGCCCCCCACTGGGGTCATCCACTAGTAGTAAAGGTCAAAACTCCGCATCAGTATCATTAAAACCACAAACCCCAGTAAAAAAGAGTTTATTATTATTATTATTAATATTTTTATAATTATTATAATAATAATATTTATTATCATTTTTATTATTATTAATATTATTATTATTGTTATGATTATTATTTTTGTTTTATTATTATTAATAATATTATAATAGTAAATATAATAATAATAACAATAAGAATAATAGTAATAAGAATAATAGTTATAATAATAATAATAGTAATAATAATAATAATGATAATAAAAATAATAATAATAATAGCAATAATATTAATAATAATAATAGTTATAATGATAATAATAGTGATAATAATATTAATAGTAATAATAGTAGTAATAATAATAATATTATTATTATTATTTTTTTTTCTGATTGTTATTATTATTGTTATTATTATTATTATTATTATTATTTTTTGTTATGATTCTTATTTTTGTTTTATTATTATTATTAATAATATTATAATAATAAATAGAATAATAATAACAATAAGAATAATAGTAGTAAGAATAATCGGAATAATAATAATAGTTGTAATAATAATAATAATCGTAATAATAATAATAATGATAATAATAATAATAATAACAATAATATTAATAATAATAATAGTTATAATAATAATAGTTATAATAATAATAGTAATAATAATATTAATAGTAATAATAGTAGTAGTAATAATAATAATAATAATAATGATAAAAATAATAATAATAGTAACAATAGTATTATAATAATAATAATAATAGTAACAATAGTATTAATAATAATAATAATAACAGTAATAATAGTAATAATAATAATAAATAATAATAATAAGAAGAATAATAACAATAATAATAATAATAACTCTCAATCCTATCTCTCTATTCATATAAACATTCTCTCTCTTCCACATAAATATTCTCTCTCTGTCACATAAGCACTTTTTCTACTACATAAGCATTCTCTCTGCCACATTAGCAACCGCTGACGCCGTCAGATGAAATTTAACCGAAAGGACAAATTTGAATACATTTTAAAAAATATAGGGACCAAATTGATTTTTTTAAAAACTACTATACTAAATTGACTATTGACTCTAAATGTAGGAACGAAAAAGGTAATTAAACTAAATTTTAATCTTATATTTTATTTCTCACATTTTACATGGACATAGCATAATCTTATAAATTAGATACAGTTAATTTCTCACATTTTACATAAAATATTAATTTTATAATTAAAAATATTATTAATAATATTTTAGTAATTAAAAAAAAACAAAAAAGTGAAGAGAAGAAATTAGAAGGTTTAATATTGTTAGATGAATATTGGAAATTTGATGAAATATAAGTTTTTATTTTATTTGACTTGAATTTAAATTACATATGTGAATATGTTTTTTTAAAATATTATTATTAATACAATTGATTTTTGGGTTTTTTTTTATGAAAATTAATTATATACATTATTTTAAAATAGAAATATTAAGATAGTAATGAAATTATATTATATTATTTAAAATTAATTTAATAAATTAAATATATTTTTTATTGTGAATGAGTTCTGAGAGTGTTAATTAAAATTTATTTTAAATATAGAGTAAATAAATGTAATTATATATATAAGGGTAAATTTCTAATTTTACAATTTATACCATTAAAAAATAATTTTAAATATTCTTACCATCATCACATCCTTCACTCATTTCAATAAACTTTCTTTACACATCCACTCTAACATATCCAAATCCAAACAATCTCAACTTTCTTCACACTTTGTTCACATTTCCACTCTCCCACACCCTCAACTTTCCACTCTCCCACACCCTGTAATCCAAACAAAGCAAGTGTTCTTTAGTTATGAACTTTTGAGTAATTACAATTTCGTGTTATTTTTCAAACAACAAATATTTGCATTTATTTATTTTTTCATTTTCTATCCACTCTGTCATCTCCGTTTGCATTCTCCAAGAAATCTCCATTGACGTTTATTTCATTATTGTTTATATTATTATTTAATAAATTTATTTTAATTATTATTATTATTAGATTTTTAATTTATATTTATTTTTATTATTACTGTTTATAACTGTTTTTATTATTATTATTTTAAAATTTATTTTTATTACTATTATTCTATAAATACATTTATATTATTCTTGTTATTATATAATATATTAGTTTATTATTATATTATATTATATAAGTTTTTTCATAATTCTCTAGCTTTCTTCGCAATTTTGCAGGATGCTATTTCTTTTTTTTCCTGCAAATTAGCTCCTTTCATTCATCTTAAATAGCATAAAAGAATTGTTTAACAACTTTAAAACAGCAAAGTTGCACTTTTTGAAATAATAAAAAATTAACTATAATTAAATTACATTAATATCAAGTAAATAACACTAATATTAAAAATTAAATATAAATACAAAAGATTCCGTAAACATTTATAATTTATATATTTTAATAAAAAATAAGATAAATTAAAAAATGTTAAATAACACAAAATAATTATTTAACAACTTTGAAAAGAACAAGGTTTCATTTTTGGAATAAAGAAAAATTGTATAGTAATATAATAATATTACATCAATATCAATATGAACATAAGAACATTAGTCTTGAAAATGAATTCAAGTACAAAAGATTGTATTTTTGTGAGGGGAACTTTCTCGAGAAAGAAAATGGACTACTTGGTCTGTAGATGTAGTGTCAAATCAATGTATTTTTTTAATTCCATCAACAGTGAATTAAAGGGAACTTATATTTTTCCATTGAACAAAAATCTTTCTTAAAATATGCATTTATTTTCATGTCTTCTTAGGGATTTGCTACTGTGTTGTCTTGCAGAGTCCTTACTTTGTGATATGTGCCATTTTTCTACTGTATCTAAACCTACATCTAATTTTCTTCTTCACCGCCTCTCTTGCTTTTGCTTTTTCTGATTTATATCACATGATTACCTTTCTTGATGAATATGACTCTTCGTTTTTTGTTTCACATATTTGCTCTGTCTCAGCCACCGCTACTTTCATAGGTTTTCCTTCATTTTCATGTTTCTCAAACTGAATCCACGATATATCAACTACCAAGGTGAGATTTTTCCCTTCTTTTGTACGCATGGGAAAGCAACACTGCATTATTAGATGAAATTGGTAAGAACTTTGCGATTTCCAATTTTGTTGTTTTAAATGTTTTCAGAGTCATTATTATGTATTGCGTTTAAGGTTTTAACATTTTGAAACACTACATTACCTTTTGTTTATGTTTGACTCACAATGTCCTGCTTAGCATTTCATTTTTCCCAAATTGTTTTAAATCTTTTTGTGCATATTTATCAGATTTTTCCTTTTTCATCATCCTTACGTTCTGCACGCTTTGTAGTCATCAGGTTTGTACTTGATTCATCATTTGAAAAGGCAATTCCTTAGATAAAGTTTGTATTCTTGCAATCTGCGTATAGGTTTCCAAAGTAAGGGTTCCTTTTTTTTTTCAAGCAGAAGACTCTTTTGCAATTCTGCAAAACAATCCCATATAAAGTTTCCATTTTGAGACATACTAGAGTTGTAACATCATTCTGTAAATTTATTAAACTGTGTACTTTAGTTTTTAGCTCTTTTATATATTGCATGTACATATGGTTGTATAACGTGATATTTTATAGATACATCGCTGTCAAAGTTTCTTCTGTATACAACCTAACAACTATATTTTGTTGCATGTTTCTCTTTCTAAAGTCAAACAACAATTTCATTAATGGTAATGCTTAAAATGGAACCATGTTCTCTGTTGTGGAAAATCAAATTTGTTTCCACAGTCTAAAAGATATTGGTTGGATGTTCAATTGTTTAACTTGATTGTTTATTGTTTAACATGATTGTTTATAGATAGATGTCTGTTAAAGTCTCTTACGAATACAACCTGAGAACTATATAATATTTCCCTGTATGTTGCTCTTTCTAATATTTTAATTATTAATTTCTACTTTTTAAAAATAAATAAGTACTGCATCTTCTATATAAATAGATACGTGGTACGTTCTTTGCAATCACATTTAACATCAACACTTGCACTCTGCATTGTCCTTAAAAAGTCAGTCTTACAATGTCTTTGTTAAGACAAAACACAAATTCAATTGAAGATGTGAATCCAGAAAATGAAAATTGGATTCTGATAGCAAGAGTAATTTGATTGTGGTTTGTGTCAGGCTTCAAGAAAAGCAAGTTTCCATTCTCAATGGAAATAGTGATTCAAGATAAGGAGGTGAACTATTTTATCATTTCCTTTCCCTTATAGTTTTATACTAAATATTAATAATATAAATTATTCTAACCATGGTTAATCTCGAATGTTCTCTTTCAGGGTGATAGAATTCATGTTTCTGTTAGAAAAACACAAATTTATAAATTTCAGAATTATATTTTTGAGGATAAGGTTTATTCCTTCAATTACTTTAGCTTGACAACTAATTCAGGATGTTATAGAACAACCCGTCACAAGTACAAAATTAACTTTCAATTTGGAACTAAAGTAAGTTGTGTAGGTAATGATCTGGTATCATGTGCAATACCTCAGTACACTCCAATGTTTGTGATAAGAGCTCCTGGTTTTGATAATGATTATTTAGTTGGTAAGTTTACTTATTATGGTTTTGGTTGAACATATTTCTTTCCATATGTGCTTACATAATTTTGTGATTCTAGATGTAATTGGTTTACTGACCGGTGTTGGCACTGAGAGGGAGATTAATAAAACAGACTCATCAACTAAGTTAAATGTGATTTCTATTGAAGCTGATGGGTAAGCCAATATTTTTTGCTAGAAGTAATCGAAAATGTGTTTTCTTACAATTTTAATTTTAACTTATAACAGCTTGCACATGGAGTGTACGTTATTTGGGAATTATGTTGATGAACTCAATGCATTTTTGTCATGTGGTGAGTTGCAAAATGTGGTCATCAGTGTGCAATTTGCTAAAGTTAAGATTTTCCAAGGTATGTTATCTCATGAAACTGTAACTTATTTTTTTATTATTGTATTTAGATTTGTTTTTTTATAACATAATAACACAATTCATTTTATTTTTATTGTAGACAAGGTTTGTTTACAAAACTGCAAGGACTGTACGAAAATAGTGTATGACATACAATCTAAAGAGGCAACCAAACTTAAAAAAAGGTTACTTTAATACGTAATTTTTCATTCTATACTTCAAACTTATGACACGTTTTAACCACAAATTTAACATGTGTAGGATGATGGAAAATACAAATTCTCCTACTCAAGGTCTGAGTCAGTTGTGTGAGTCTGGAAAATAGAATGTTGATGATTAGTTTATCCACTTTACTCCAAGAAACACTATTCAAGGCCTGAAACATTGCAAGGAGGTATCACTATTTTTTTTTAGCAATTTATATAAATTGATTATGTATGCTTTAAGTTCGAAGTTTTTTTGTTTTTCAGGAAAACACTTTTGTTGTTTTAGCTACTATAAAACATATTGTACATGATGACGAATGGTGGTATACGACTTGCTTATGCAATAAAGTTGTTTACCCGGATTCCAAAATGTTTTTTTGTGAGAAGTGTCACAAACATGTTATGAAAGTTCAACCAAGGTATTCTTGATAAACGCCTTAATTTTTTTCATTACTTTCTATATTAGTAACATGTTTTATATTATATTATATTTGTTAACCTATTTTTTTTATTTTATTTTTCAGGTATAAGTTGAAGGTGCGAGTAATGGATGAGACAGACTCCACCACTTTTGTTCTTTTTGACAGGGACGCAACTACATTGATCAATAAATCTTGTGTGGAATTATTTGAAAGTCATAAGAAGGTAATTTTCCAATAGTGCATATGTCTATTGATGTATATAACAAGGGGTTTGTCTATAAACTTATATTTATATATATTTTTTTATTTTTAGAACTCTGCCTTTGGTGTACTACCAAAAGAATTTTGTCTTTTGATAGACAAAGTTGTGCTATTTAAAGTTGGTTGTATTAAACATCAATATAACACCTTTGACCAATCATTTTGTGTCAAAAGAATTTGTATTGATGAGAGTATTATCCAAAGATTTTCTGATGGTGGTCTTGAAAGTTTGGTATGTGTTTTAATATTTTATATTTTATATTTTACATTTTATTTTATTTTATTCTATTTTGTGTTTTATTTTTGTTCCAAGCTAATTATGGGTATCTTTTAATTTTATTGTGATATTGTCAAGGAACTTCATTCTCAGAAGAAAAAACTTTGCAGTATAAAAGATGTTGAACAAGATGATTCCTCTGTGGCACTTCCTCAAATATATTATATGGAATTGATTATTTTACATAATTTAAACTTACTAATATGTGTACTTAATGTTGTAGGATTTGTTTAATAGCTTTTCTAATGAAGTTGTTGAATTGGGTTCTGAAACTATTGACTTAGTGAGTGACAGTTAGTTAAGTGCTGAAGTGGTTGTTCCAGAGCTTAAAAGAGATCTTGATTCACTTGCCCAGACCATGGATGATGATGTCCCATTAAGGATATTAAGGAAAAATATCAACATCGAAAAGGGAGTACTATAATTTCATAGTGAAGTTAATGAAGAATGATGAATTTTTATGTATTCATGGCACTCTTGGACATTTTAGTTTGTATTTGTAATTTTGTTGACTTCTTATATTTCTATTCAAAACATATTATGATGTATCAATACAATTATATTTTAAAGTCTGTTTATTTAATACTATTGATTTCTTCATTGTTGATTTCTTCATTGGACGTTATCTTTCAGGTACGGAGTTTTGTTATAGTTAATTTTGGCCTTCTACTTAACTATGTCACTTTGTTTTTTTGTAATTAATATAATGGTTTTTTTTTAAGAAGATTGTTAGGCATATGATCTTACAGGTATCTCAATTATGTTATGATTATTTCATAATTTACTTATCAAGTTCTATAACTCATCCGTTCTTCCATTTTTTTTAAGCCTTTTTAAATAATATTTTCTTTTCAGAGGACCAATTGTTACAGGTATGTATGACTATTTGTTTCTTACTCTTTTTTTTCAATTTTATTGTTCAATTTACAGTCTTTTCAATGTTGTCGTTTCTTCTTCCAATGCATTTCTCTCTTTTCAATGTTGTCATTTCTTCTTCCAATGCATTTCTCTGATAATATATAGATATATAGATAGTAGGTAAAAATTAGAAGCCTATGTTGTTTTATTATTAATTAGAAATTATTAATTTGTAATGATATTATTATTTATGTTAGTTTAGTGTTAATTGTTTTCTTTTTTTATATTAATATAATACTAATTAATCGTAAATAAGAATAAAGTGTGGATTAAAACCATGTTGTAAAGGGCATTGGAAAATGGAAAGGTCATAAAATACTCATTTTATCTTTTATTGTAAAATACTCATTTTATCTTTTATTCATAATTGACTATTTTCTTATTTATTATTTTTATTGATTGATTATTAATTCTATATTCCTTTTCATATTATTTAATAATGTGCTAAAAGTGATAAGACATATTGTTTGAAACAATGGATATCGAAGGCTCACGACTGATATTTGGCTATAAGTACGTAACACACTTGGATTTCTATTACTCAGAATCAAAATCTTTTCTTCATTCTTCTTTTCTATATTACTGTTGCCTTCTTCCTTCATCCTCCACTGTCTATTATTCACTTTGATGGCTTATTCTGCTGAAGAAATTCGTCAACTTGAGTTACGAGGTCTTTTTTCATCAATGCATATCCGTGGGGAAGTATGTACTTTTATGTTTATGTTTATTTTCTAAAATACCTAAATTTTGTGTTTACTTCTTTTTATTTTTGATAATGGACAGAATTTTTATGTTGATCGTGCATTCACGATTAAGTTTCAAGGAGAACTTGCTAGGGAGTGGACACTTGCAGATAGTGCAGGGAACGTCCATACAGTATATTATAACCAGGATATCGTGTCTCCAAAAATTGTGGATGGTGGGTCGACTTTGAGTGCCTTTTATGGCTTTAAAGGCGACCACTTTATACTCTTCTGTTATGCTGATGAAAGCTGTTTCCATATAACTGTATTTATGGGAGCGATCTATCAAAATAGTGTTAATAGATATTTGAAGGAAGTTCAAGGTAGGGAACAACTAATGAAGGGTCCCTTTGAGCATTTTTATTTGAATTTGTCTTCTTTTAACATCAATGGAAATTATCTAGTGAGTTTAAGAATCCTTTGTTTTAAATGTTTTGGTTTATATATATAAATTCCTTTTCTTCAATAATTACTTTGATGTGGTTGAAGGATCTGCCTGCTGAATTTGTGGAATATCTTCGGAAGACGAGATTTTTAAAAGTTACTCTACATGGACTACTACACAAGGTTCAGTGCAGGGTCTTAAGAGGAAGGTTTCCTACCAGAAACATCAAGTTTGGCAAGGGTTGGAAAAAATTTTGTAGTCTTCATTCCTTTTGTGAAGACGACGGAATTATTTTTGAATGTCAAATGATGTCGCCTTCTTCTAATATTAGGGTTTTGTCAGTCATGACAAATCACTATAAAAGACAAAACAAAGTCTATGATTAGATTTCCTAATGTTTTGGGATAGTCCTTTCTATTGTTTTGAAAGGGAAATACTATTTACTTTTTGTGTTTTATTTTAGGATTTTATTTCTTATCTTTAAAGGTTTCTCTTTGTTGGAAACAAGAACAATTCGTAGTTATTAATGTTTATGTTTATTTTATGGTTATTATGTTTGTTTATCTAATTTCATTTTATTTTATTTGTTGTATGCATTACTTCAAATTTTTATTCATTATCTAGCGTGTTTATAATGTGTTGGCATTGTTAAATATGCTTAAAGCTATAACACTTGCCAGTACATCGAGCTCATAAAACTTTCTTTATTTTTTATCTGTTATTCAGTTTTTCTTAATATTGTTGAATTATTGAATGGTGATTGTGGTTATATTGTTTATTAAATTGTTTGATTGTTTGTCGTGTTTGGACATATATTTTGACTTTTGACATATGGATTTTAATATTTATTTTTGTTTGTATGACTACTATGTGACTATATTAATATGATTTTTATGTATTGTTTATAGATTTGATCATTTGTCATTATATTTCATATTTGATTTCATTTTATATCAAAGAAGGTGTCGTATAATTTAATATGCGTTTCACCTAAAGCATGTTTCTGTTAAGAAACACACATTTCCATTTATCAGTTTTACTTTAATTGTGCTTATATAATGTAGTTAATTATACTTTTTACATAAATTACTTTTTTTAATTGTGGAAATTATTGCAACATATTTTGGGAGACATAACTACATGATGAAGTTGGTGGCCAACATTAGAATATACATAAGTCATTTTTATGGAAATCTCAAATTAGCAGATTATTGTAATTATTGTAATGTAAAAGTTATGGACACAATTAATTAGTTATTTTTTTTATGATTCATGTACTACTTAAATTGCAATCTACTACATTTTATTTGAATTATTAGCATTTTAAGTCAATTTTTCTTTATCAACAATGATCGCTTTCTAAATTATATTAATTATAATAGTTAAAGTAATTAAATATAATAAATTGTCTATGTATATCTAGAGTTTAAATCTTGAATTTATCTACTATTTATGAAATTTCAAATACAATAAAAATATTGTCTGTGAAATTTCAAATTACCATGACAAATTACTTTTTAATTTTATTTTAAATAATTAACTGAAGTATAATAATATAATAAATCCTATTAACTTAACAAATTACTTTTTAATTTTATTTTAACAAATTATCTTAAATATAATAATATAATAGTTAACTCAAGAATAATAATAGTAATAAAATAATAATAGTAGTAATAATATAATAATAATAGTAATAATAATAATAATAATATAATAATAATAATAATACAAACACTTTTAGGATAAGAGTTAGATCTTCAAATTTCACAAATATTTTCAAATTAAAATAAAACAAAAATTGAAACTTATTTAACTACAAATAAGAGTAATAAATAAAAAAGTTAGACATTGTATCTTTCTGGAAGAAGAAAGAAACCACTGCATCTCTTAAGCTTACTTCCCAAATCATTTTCCACTTTTCTTCTATTGGAATTTCCATGCTCAAAGCAAAGTGATATTTTTTCCAGCAGAGGAATAGATTTAGTTCCAAACGTTTGTGCTTCCATTCTTTGTTTCATGTTGGCTTACTTCTTTACTCCATTTTAGCATAATTCGGTGGGTTTAGGGATTTTATTCCTACTTTCTTATTTCCATATTCAAAGCAAAGTGATGTTTTTTCCAGCAAAGAAACAACTTTAGTTGCAAACCTTTGTGCTTCCCTTCTTTGTTTCAGATTGACTTACTTCTTTTCTGCAGTTTAGCAGAATTCAGTCGGTTTTGATTGTTTATAGATTTATTTGTTATTTTTTATTCTTTAAGCTCTACAACATAACATCTTTATTTGTCTTTTATTCTAACATGAGAATAAGGAACTTAGCATTCATACCCACTTTAGAGATATGTATGGAATCAGAAATTAAAGTAATTTTGGATGTATTTACCTGGAAATAGGCTTTACAGACAATGAATGCCTATTTATGGAAACCTACAGTGTAAGTAAAAGAGGAACTTTTGTGGGTGGTATACAAATTTTAGATTTTCTTGCAGGGTTCGTTTTTTTGTTAATCAGAAAGGCTCTTTTTCAATTGTCTAAAACTAAGGTATGTAAAGTTCCCATTTCTTTGCATACTCGGATTCACAGATAATGTTATTAGTGTTTAAAATGTTATGCTTTCATCTTTTTGACAACTAGGTTGGAGATTGTTTAAGGTTATTCTTTACAAATACTTGTCAGTTTAAATTTGTTTTGTATACAACCTGATAGTATATTACTTCCTTGCAGCTGGTCTCTTTTTAAAGTCAAATAAGAATTTCATTAAAGGCAAAGGTTAAAGTAGAAATACTTCCTTTTGGAATAGAAAAGCAAATTTGTTTGCACAGTTTAAAATTTAAGTTCCCATTTTAGATATCGATTTGGATTCGTGCATTGCATTCTCATGACTGAACATTGATACTACCTAAATTGCTAATTCAGTTTTTTGTTCTTATTATAATTTTTTAAAGTAGGTTATATTTCAAAGTGATTTTTGTTTTTAACTTCTTATACTTTCAAAAGTTATAAAGTTCTGAATTCGACATATATTTATTGTGCACAATAACTAATCCCATAACTATTGAAATTAACTGTATTATTATGGCAAAAGTAATGAGACCTAAGGAAGTAAACGTTCCTCAAAATGTATCCCAAAAATTGGCGGTAAAAGAAAGAATCTTTATGAAAGATAGTGTATACACCGAGTACACTATAAGCATACAAAATTTGTATGCCTGAAAAAAAGTTTCTTTTGAGTACACTATTATCTGAAATTATGGAGGAACTCAAGCCAAAGTTTACTACAACAAAAAGAATTCATATTGATTCTCACACAAATGGTAATGTATCAGGCAAAACAACTACATTCATATTAAATTTCTTGAGTCATATATGTTGTTCAACTTCTTTCTAAACATGCACATCATTGTAAATCTTATTGGTAAATACTATTTGTTAGCCCAAACAACGAAAAAACATTTTATGATATCAAATACTAGAAACATTTATATATGAGTTTTTTCTGTTTCCACCAAATAAATCCAGTTTTTTATTTTAATTATAGCATCAGAATTTTTAGCTTTATTGTTATTTCCAATACATGTAGTTCCAAATTGAATACCATTAACTCAGATAGGCATTTCAGCTTAAATTGAATCTATGCTATGTTATTTTATGTTTACATCCATGTATAATAGAATGTATTGTTATATGCAAAACATGTCATGGCAAACAGAGAAACATTAACTGATATAAGCAATGGTAAGCTAAATTTTATGTTTTGTTTTAGTTTAAATTTCATATCTTAGTGTACATTCTTTTCCTTAATTTTCTAATTTATTTTTCTTTATTTTGTCATTCTAAAAATGCAACAAATGAAACAACAACAAAATCAGAACATCAAAATCAAGAAATAGTATTCTTATCTGAGAGAAGCTGTGGTAAACTGAATTTTATTTATTTATTTTAGTTCAAATTACGGTATCTTATCTATATATTTTATTTTTCTGATTACTTTTGTTTTAGTTTTCAATCCTGATGAAGCAAACTTTAAAAGGAGAAAAAGAAAAAATATGTTGTCTGAATTGCGCAATAGAAATATCAAAAGACCAGGTAGTATACCTATCTTTATATTACAATTACAGTTAACATTAATGCTAAATAAATTCAATTGTCTAAAAAAAATTAATTTAGTTGATTCAATGAATTCATTTATAACAATGATATTTCATTGTGTTTAACTCTCACAGTATGTCATTGAATGTAGTTACCTCTTAAGTTTGTTTATTACATTATGTTTTTACAATGAATTGTGTACCAATTATGATATTATAGTGTTATACTACTGAAGACAGTTCCTATCACTAATTTGAAATTAATTGTTGTAGCTCAAACTACTCCCAACTCAAGTCAGCAATTTTGTTCCCAATCATCGAGTATTATGGGCACAAATTATCCAGTCTCTGAAAACATGACTCCTAATAAGGAAAACAACAACATGCACTCAAGTACAAAATTATTATCATCAATGGGAACAATTACTAATGCACAAATTAGCCTTACAAAACAGCTTCATGGTGACTTCATAAATCCTCATTCACTTAGATTGATTACAATTCATACTGATAGTACAGAGTCAAACATATACTAATATACAAACATGTTTTTGTTTGTATTAACCCAGATGTTGCAAAATGAACGAGAGGAGATAGCAAAAACTTAATTGCTAGATTGCGCAAAAAATATCACCCAGGAAGAGGTACTACAAATATTAATTCAAACAGTGAATGATTTTCATACATTTATTCCTTCAATCCAGTAAACTCCATGTTTTTAATGTAATATCTAAATATGTTTTATTTAAAATGACAAAAAGTAAATGTAAATTGGTATTGACTTTGTTACTTACAAAATGTTTTAACACTTACTTAATTGCACTTTTTAATATATTTTGTACAGGTAATCTCAGTCAAGGGAGTGTAGTTAATAGCACAATAAGTTTAGATAACACGACTAGTACATACAATGTTCAAATTCTGCAATCAGTGAGTAAAAGACTGAATTTTGAAGAAGATGTGCAAAATGAAGAAAATCACGGTAATCATAAATTTTTAAATCTTAATTTAAATTTATTTAGTTGCTTCAAAACCACTTTGTTTTACTGTGTTTTGCTGTCAGATAAAATCATAGAAGTTTACATTTCCCAATTGTATTCAGAAGCTGAAAATCAAGGTGTGTATCTCTAACTTTAAGTTTTGTATGCAAATTAAATACATTTATGTCAAGGTAATATATAACATTATTTCATTTTTCAAAATAGATAGTGTTTCATTTGGACAACCTAATATTCAATGCGAATATTGTTTGGCCGATGTGTGGTATGAAGAAAGATCTTTGAAAGCAAAAACTCGTGTAAAGGTTGATTTTTCTATGTGTTGCCAAAAAGGAAAAGTACAGCTACCTTTCCTACAACAACCTCCTAAATTGATGCTAGAGTTATTAAATGGTCAAGATGCACGAAGCCAACACTATCTACAACACATTAGACATTACAATAGTATGTTTTCATTTACCTCAATTGGAGAAAAGGTTCACTCTTCAATAAATGATGGCTTTGGGCCACCTCAATTCATTTTGCATGGACAAAACTATCACAGGATTGGAAGCTTACTCCCTCAGAGTGGATCAACTCCTAAGTTTGCACAACTTTACATATATGATACTCAAAATGAAGTGTCAAACAAAGTATCTCACTTTCAGTATGTGTTACATTAGATTAGTTTATCTTAAGAAAATTCATATATAAAATCATTTTGATTTAAATATTTATTTAAATTGTATGTAGGTCCAATTTGAAAGAGTTGAAATTTGATAAATCATTGATTGAAGATCTTACGAAGATGATTGATGAGAACAATGTTCTGGCAAAAAGTTTTAGAAGGGTCAGAGATTTTGTAAATACCGATGTACATTCAGATTTTGGATTGAGGTTATTCAAACATCGGTCTAAAGATCCAAGAGTCTACAATACCCCTACAACTGATGAGATAGCAGCGTTGATTGTGGGTGATATGAGCAACATGGATGTAGGACGAGATATCATAGTCAAAAGAATTTCTGGAGAATTGTTTAGACTGCATGAGACACATACAACCTTCATCCCCTAACAATATCCTTTAATATTCCCATTTGGAGAGGATGGGTATCAAGAAGATATTCCAACACGTAATTCTGGAAGTAATAGCAAAGAACGTAAAAGAAGTTGTATATCGTTAAGAGAATTCATTACATTTAGAATACAAGAAAGAATTGTTGAGTTTGGAAATATAGTTCATTCACGCCGATTGTTTCAACAATTCTTGGGTGATGCATACACTATGGTTGAAGCTCAAAGATTGTCCTTCATAAGAGCAAACCAAAAAATAATACGTTGTGATATTCTCAACAGTGTACAAGAAGCAATGAATTGAGGAGAAACAAATTCTTCTACAATTGGAAAGCGTATAGTCTTACCTGCATCATTTACAGGAGGAATGAGGTACATGTTCAACAATTGTCAAGATGCAATGGCCATTTGTAAAGTGTTAGGATATCTTGATTTATTTATCACTATTACCTGCAATGTAAACTAGTCTAAAATACATGATTTTATTACATCAAAAGGATTAACTGCTACTGATAGGCCAGACATAGTTTGCAGAGTTTTCAAGATAAATTTAGATCAAATGATGGTTGACCTAAAAAAAATTGAATATTTTGGCAAATGTAATGCAGGTAATGACATTAATCCATATTTGAAAATTTGTTCATATTTTATGTATTATAACTTAAACAATTCTATCTTTTTATAGGTATGTACACTGTGGAATTTCAAAAAAGGGGTTTGCCTCATGCCCACATGTTATTGTGATTGGATGGAGAGAAAAAGTTACGAACTCCAACTGATATTGATGGAGTGATTTCTGCAGAATTGCCGGATGCAAATTTATATCCTAGATTGCAAAAGGTAGTTGCAAGCTACATGATACATGGGCCATGCGGGGTAACTCGAATAAGCTCACCTTGCATGATTAACGATAGATGTTCTAAATTCTACCCAAGAAATTTAAATTGTTGACTACAATTGATGAGGATGGATATCCATGTTATAGACGTCGTGATACTGGAACATTCATTCTTAAAAATGGAATTAAGTTGGACAATAGAAATGTTGTGCCATATAGCCATTATTACTACTTAGGTACCAAGCCCATGTTAATACAGAATATTGCAACAAATCCAATTCAATCAAGTATTTGTTTAAATATGTCAATAAAGGTCCAGATAGAGCAAATTTAAAAATTACCACTACTCATAAAGACTCTATAGAGACACTAGTTATTGATGAAATTAAACAATATTATGATTGTAGATATATATCTCCATGTGAAACAGTGTGAAGAATATTTGCCTTTGATATTCATCACAGATGACCTCCATTCAACGATTGACTTTTCATCTATTAAATGAGCAACAGATTCTTTTTAAAGACAATGAAGACATTGAAGAAATATTGAACTTAAATGAACAAAAAAGAACAATGTTTTTAGCTTGGTTTGAGGCTAACAAAATTTATCCATAGGGTCAACATTTGACTTATTCTGAATACCCTAGATATTTTGTTTGGATGGTGGACAGAAGAGAGTGGAAGCCAAGGAAGATTGGTGTTAGTATTGGAAGGCTAACATATATTCCTCCAGGGTGAGGAGAATTATATTATCTAAGGTTATTGTTGAATTATAAAAAGGGTTGTTGTAGTTATGATGACATCCAAATTGTTAATGTTTTCATTCACAAAACATATAAAGACGCATGTTATGCAATGGGGCTATTGGCAGATGATAAAGAGTTTATTGATGCCATTATAGAGTCCAACAACCTTGGTTCAGGATTTCAATTGAGAAGACTGTTTGTTACTCTTTTACTGATGAACACTATGGCTAGACCAGATGAAGTGTGGATCAAAACATGGAAGTTGTTATCAGACGATATTTTATACCAAAAAAGAAAGGACTTTGCCCTACCAGGTATCAACTTTTTTTTTCTTGAGAATTTAAAATTTATAATTACTATATGACGTATAATTTTTTTCCTAGGTCTTAGAATTGAAGATTCTGAAATACAAAACCTTTGTCTTCTAGAGGTAGAAGCCTTATTAATTTCCAATGGTAAGTCTTTGAAGGACTTCCCAAGTTTGCCACAACCTATTCATTCATATTCTTTTATTTATCAAAATAGATTCATTATTGATGAATTGAATTATGACAAGATAGAAATGTCTAAAATGCATTGTTCTCTTTTTCAATCTCTTACTACTGAGCAACTGGAAGTGTATGAGGATATAATGACAACAGTCCTGTCAGAGGTTGGTGGTTTTTTTTTCTTATATGGTTATGGTGGAACTAGAATAAATTTTATGTGGAAAACTCTGTCCACTGCAATTAGATCAAAAGGGTTAATTGTCTTGAATGTAGCTTCAAGCGGTATAGCTTCTTTGTTACTTCCAGGAGGAAAAACAACTCATTCTACCTTTTGCATTCCTTTGTCAATAAATGAACTGTCAACTTGCAATATTCCTCAAGGAAGTCTTAGGGCAAATTTGTTGATGCAAACTAAATTAATTATATGGGATGAAGCTCTAATGATTAATAGGCTATGTTTTGAAGCCCTGGATAGAACTCTAAAGGATGTCATGAGCGCTGAAAGTGAAGAAAATGGTCTTAAACCTTTTGGTGGTAAAGTCATAGTATTGGGAGGAGACTTTCGACAGATATTACCTGTTGTAAAAAATGGATCAAGATATGACATTGTGAAGGCAACAATAAATTCTTCCGAATTATGAGTTCTAAAACTTACCGAGAATATGAGATTAAAGAGTCATACATCAATGCAAAGTCCAACAGAAATAAAAGAGTTTGTTGATTGGATACTTCACATTGGAGATGGAGATATGGAGTTAAATGAGTTGGGACAAGGAAGTATTGAAATACCGGAAGACATTTTAATTTTAGATGTTGAACAACCTTTATTGTAGTTGGTTGAATTTGTTTATCCCTCCTACATAAACAATTTTAGCTGTCATGGTTCTTTTGATGATGGTGCAATATTATGTCCTACTACAGAATGTGTGGATCAAGTGAATGAGTTCATTTTATCCTTAATCCCAAGAGACGAAGTTATATATTTAAGTTCTGACAGTCCTTGCGAATCTGAACAAGAAGAAAATGCTCAAGCTGAGTGGTTTACAACTGAATTTTTTAATGATATCAAATGCTCTGGAATTCTCAATCACTGTGTTAAATTAAAAGTTGGTGTTCCAATTATGCTTCTAAGAAATATTGATCAAGCCAATGGTCTTTGCAATGGAACAAGATTACAGGTGACTGACTTGGGGAAAAATGTTATTGGTGCCAAAGTTATTACTGGGAAAAGTATTGGTGATCAGATATTCATACCGAGAATGAACTTGACTCCTTCTGAAACAGGATTGTCATTTAAGTTTCAAAGAAGACAATTCCCAATATCTTTGTGCTTTGCTATGACAATAAATAAAAGCCAAGGTCAAACGCTAAATAAAGTTGGTCTATATCTATCGCATCCAGTGTTTACACACGGACAGTTATATGTTGCAGTTTTCAGAGTAAAATCAAAGAAAGGCTTGAAAATATTGATTTTGGATGATAATGGTAATACCACTAATTTAACTACTAATGTGGTTTACAGAGAAATATTTGATAATGTTTGAAGTATATTCTTACAGCCATAGATATGAGGTATGAAAATTCTTTTTTTGGAAAATTTACTTATTTCACTCTTTTTTTTTTTTTTTTTGTAATATATGAACATAAATTTAATAACTAATATGCACTCTTTGTAATAGGTATGACCATTGACTTTTTGCGTCACAAAAGTCTGTATAAAACTTATGTTATCAAAAATTATTTTGGTGTTGATCTTGAAAGTCTGGTATGTATTCTTGATCAATTTTAATGTATTATTGGCACTACTTACACATTAAACATATTTATAATTGTGCTTTCACTTTCTTGGAACTTAAGTAGTTAAGTGATCTTCATGTTTATGTTTACTATATGTTTATGTTTAGTGGTATTGATATTGTATTTGTTCATTCAGTATTTCCAATATGCATACATAAACTATTAGAAATTTGTTTCATTATTTGGCATATTTATAATGTGTTGGCATTATTACATATTCTTAACACTATTACAATTGCCAGTATATTAAAGTTATAAAAATCTTTGATCATATTTTTTATTTTATATATTTTTTGTTAATATTATGGAATGCTTATATTCATTTTATTATTTTTATATTGTTTATTACTAATTAGTCATTTAAGTATAAGTTGGTTGCTATTTTATTCAAAAACCTGCTTATGTATATATGTTTATTTTTTGCTGCTTAAGTTAAGTTACCTGCTAATGCATCTATGAACAGTTTTCATTGTATTTATACTTCATCATATTTTATTTGTATTATATTACATTTTAATTTATATCATAAAAGATTTATATCATAAAAGGTGACTTCATAATTTAATATGATTTTAGTCTACAATATATTTTTTGGAAGAAACACAAATTTCTTTTTATTATTTTTATTATAACTGTACTTAGTAAAATATAATGATTTTCTATAGCGCGTTGATGAACAGTACCACTTTTTACCCATAATAAAAATATAATATTAGATAATTATTTATATAATATAAATTTGTTCAAATTATTGTTTCGTATTGTAATGTATGTATTAAGGCAAAAATTATTGGTTCCTTTTTATTTATAACTGTGAGTACTAATATTAAGTTCAATTCTTTAATATATCAAGTAAAAGTACGTAAAGTTATGAGTAAAATTTAGAATATTACATTAAATTTCATTTACTCAATTTAACAATTTTATATTAAAAAAATTAAATCAATATTTTAATATTTTTTTAATTATAATATTAATATTTATATAAAAAATTATATAAAATTTCATGTGCGTTGCACGAGTCAACCAACTAATAACATATAACTAGTAACATATGTTTCCAAAATAATGTTATTTTCAACCATAAAAAGAAAATTAACATTCATTTACAACCACTTGGTTGATATATTAATACTTCCCATTCAACATTCACATCCTACACCAATCATGCATTAAATGTTAGACTTAATTATACTCTGAAATTATTTTAAAAATTTCCAAAAAATTACACTATTAAGATTTCTTATCTTCTCAGCATAAATTATAATAAATACACTTAAATATTAATCTCATATTTTTTTAATTAAAATAATTAAAATCTCTTCGACCAAACTTCTAATTTCTGTCATTTTTTATTATGATTTTTTTAATTGTAACTTCTCCTTTAACTCAATTTATGTTCTCTAATAATTAAAACTAAACTTAAACCAGTAGATCTTGACAAATGACTCTAATAACACGTTGGATGTTTAAGAAAATTGTTTACAAGCTTTAAAAGAACAAATTAATTTGAAAGAAAATTCTGATAACCTACACACTAACACACTGTTTGTTTATAACGACAAAAACATATCAAGCAAAGAAAGGCATGGAAATCTCGAAAAATAAGATAAAAAATTATAAAAAAGGAGAAAAAATTTTTCTTTGTAATTTCCGTTCTAAAGTGCGAACAAAGTTTCATTTTTAATAATTTTTAAAGTTAATTTATTATTATTAAATAAAATGTAATAAATATTATCTTTTATTTTAAAATAATAAATATTTAAAATATATAATAATTAAATTTATAATAGAATAAAAATATTAAAATGACAAATAAAATAAATTAAATTAAATTTGAATATACTTTTATTTTAAAATATTAGTTTATTTATTTATTAAGGTTTTATAATATTTTTTTTTAATTTAAAATTTATTTTAGTTTTACTTTATGTTCTTAAAAATTTATTAAATTTATTATATGTTTTATTATATATATGTTTATAGTTATTATATTAAATATATATTATATTTTTATATTATTAATTAATATTAATATTTATATTATAATAAAATAAAAATAATTAATTATGTAATATAATATAAAAATTATTATTAAAATAAAAATTAATAATACATAAAATAAAAGAAAATTATTAATAATAAGATAATTAAAATAATGAAAAATACAATTTTCTATCACATCACTCACAAACTTTCATAAACTTTCTACTCTATTTACCTTAATCCAAACAACCTTACTTTCTCTCACTTTCCTCTCCAATCCACTATCTCAAATCATCTCCCTAATCCAAACAAAACATTATGAACGTATGATCATTTAATGTGGTCAATACAACCAACATAGTTGCTCAAATAAAGTGTCATTTTGCTCAATAAAAGGAGTATAATAGTGAAGTGTCATCCAACAATCAAAAATATATTGTGAAAAACTTTGAACCAACGAAAATACACAAACATTGAGTCACAATAGAACTTTTTGTGATGTCTATAAATAGAATCTCACCATGCACATAAAGACTTGAAGAAACATTCACAAAAAACTCATTTGCATCCATAAGTGCTTATTCTTTCATTCTTTAAAGCTTTTAATGCTTGGGAAACATATTGTCTCTTAGACGACTTGTAAGAAAATGTGTTTTCATTGTATCCACCCAGTTGAATGTGAAACCTTGTGAAAACAATTTTATTGTTATACATCCTAGAGAGGCTTTGTGTAAGCTTGTAGAGACATTGTGTACTCATTACTAAACTCAATGAGAGTTTAGTGAATAGTTTGGATAAGCTTTGTATACTTAGTTTAAGCCAGAAATGCTAGTGAAAAATAATTGTAAACATTTGATTGTTTAGAAAAACCCTTTGCAATTTGCATTTGAGAACTGAGCATAACCTAGGAAGTGCTCAATATCTTTTTTCTAAGTCATAGTGCTTCTCCTAGCTATTTGTAAAAACGTTTTAGAAAACTTTTGTGCATTTTTATAAAACATTTAGACCTTTTTCAAATATCTAATTAGACAACTTTCAAAAATCTTTAACGCAATGTTTTAACTCTATTAAATGCTCCTTTCTAGTGCTAATACTTTCTTTCACGTGAAGCATATGATTACTCCCAAATCAAATATCCATGATGGCCTTCTTCTCCATGATGTGTGTTGTTTCTTGAGTTTTGGATGGAGTAGGATGAAGGAGGGTTGAGGAAGTGTGAAGATATTGAGGATAGGTACCGAGAATTGAAGTGGAAGTGTGGAAGAAGCCTAGTGAAAGGTGAGGCATATTCATTAGGAAATAGTCTAAGGAAGGCTAGAAGGAAGACTACCCTAGAGATGAGTTTAAGAATGTTTTGGGCTAAATTTGATATCATAACACTAATTATACATAAGCTCCTTTTACAAGAGGCTATCACACTTATATATAGTGTAGGGTCAGCCCGAAAGAGAGTCAAATTGAGAAAATTCAAATTCAAATGAAAAATCCAAGATCTAGAAGATCCAATGAGAGTGTGTCATGTGATTAGTCACACTCTACATGCCTTCTTCCATGTGAAGCACATGTTAAATGATTTCTAAGTGCAATTATAGCCCTTTGTGTGTCTACTCCTTGCGTTGGACGTCTAGGGTTTATATTGGGCTTAAGGAAGTCCAAATGTAAGATGACTCATGCTACCTTATTCTAACTCTATTGACCCAAATACAAGATCCAAAACCTACATTACTTAGATCAGATACATGGCCCAATTATTTTATGCTACTAGGCACACTACATGGCCCATGAATTCAAAAACTACTTTATACAATTATGTAAACTAAAGTTTGGCCCCAAAATGATGTTAACTTGTCTCCTTTGAAGTCAACCAAGACTTAGTCTTCTTGTGTTTTTCTTACCAAGACTTTAGTTGATGTTTTGATGACTTTGAGGTTTTCTTGGATATGATATGTAGATTCCTTCATCCTAGAATTCTCCTCTTGATTAGGCCTACAAAAATAAAGAAAAGTCCAATTAGACTCATATTTGCAAATAAGTCCATAAATAGACTCTAGGTCTTCATCCTTCTTATCTTATAGATGTTTGTGACTGAACAATTTCTATCAATCCACATATTTGTTAGGCATCTCATAACATACTACTACTTTTTAATTTCTCATGTCATAAGCAACCACATTTACATCCAAAACATATATCACCTATCATAAGTAAATTAACATACAACTTTCCAAAAATTAAACAAATTTCATAAAAGCATAATAAGTATAATTTCATCATTTCCTAAAAGTTTAATCAATAAAACAAAAAAATATATCTTAAATTAACATTGTTCCAGATTTTAAAAAATCTTATTAATTGATAAAATTCTTTTGAACTAAATTGCGTTAAAATAAATTTAAATAAACTACCAAAATTCTTTAATAACAAAAATTCCATATTGATTTTTTAAATTGAAAAAAAAAAATAAGTTTCGTCCCTTGAAAGGGTACACCAAACTAATGCAACACAAAAGAAAATTAATCAATCAATTTAAAATATAAATTAAAATACATAATTAAAGTTATGATCAATGATGATGTTTTAACAAGATATTTTCATGCTATAAGATTGCAAAAATATAATTTAATTGCACAATCAACACATAAACGTAGAGTATATGACAAATTTCATTTTCATACTTGTTTTACATATTTATAATAAATTGTAATCAATAATCAATATTATTAGAACAATTTTTTTTATCAAACTAGTATTTACCAAGATTTTATTAACATATAAAAAATGAGTTACCCATGGAATAAAAACAAAAATAGAAATGACAACAACAATTAACAACAAAAATATAAGTTAAACTAAGAACACAAAAATTAGCAATAAATTAGTTACAACAATTAGAGATTGAAATGATACTAGTGGCAAATTATTGGAAAAATTTAAAATTCAAGCGACAAATTATCAGAAAAATTTATAGTTCAAGCTTTCAAACAAAATCAACTCAACTTTCATACATAAAATTACTATAATGATTAAGTGATGAGATTCTAACTTAAAATAACCCGATTTAAGATCAAAGCTTTATTTTATTTTTTATAATTTTAAGAACACAAACAACAAAACTCAAATATGTTCAAACTCAAATATAATCACCATTGGCCTAAATCTAATCCATAAGGATTGTGTAAGTGTAAAAGTTTGCATCCAAGAGTGAAACAAAAACATAAACACAAGAATAAGAACATTAAAACACAAGGAAGAAAATAAAATAAAAATCTTAGAAGTTTGCCACTAAACATGAGTTAAATCCAAAAAATTATTCAAGTGTGAAAGTTTCCTTTTAAGAAGAAAATATGAATATACACATATTACGACATGAAAACAAAACAACAATAAGAAAGAACAAACTTAATTTATGACAAAGAAGTGACTTAAAAATATAATGGAAGAGATAAACTTATGGAATAATGTAGTATGTTACACCACTTGGAGAAATTCCAAGTCAAGTGTTAAGGGAATCCTCACTTGATCTAATGATTTAAGATAAGATTCAAATAATAAGAGAAGTCTCTTGCTTTCAAAGTACTCTAGAAATCACTCTCTCATTCAATAATATCAAAAGTTATTTACAAAGAAATGATATGATTATTTATAGCCTCTTGAAATTGAAATGCATATGTCAAATTCATTATAAATGAAATTATAAGATAGTGACCTTATATATGTTGGTCGAAATTTACGAAGATAAATGAAAGAAAATTTTAAATTTCAAAATTCAAATTAAATTCCAAAAAGGTCTTTATTGATTGGCCGAAAAAGGACACCATGTTTCTCATGCTAGGTCATAATTTCCATGTCTTTTAACTTTTGTTTTGCCTTCTTTTAATCATTGACTTTTATTGCTTTGACTTTCCTTTCATCTTGGCCGAAATTCAAGATGACTTTATTAAGCTTAATGGATTTCAACTTAGTGTTTGCTTTTTTTTTTAATGTCCACACCCCATAGTCTTATGAGGCTTAATGGACACAAATACGACATTATTATTTGGATTACTTAACATATGAAAGAAAATGATCTAAATTTTAAATTTTCTAAAATATTGAATAAAAATAATACTAAATCATATAAGATTTTAAGTATTTAAGACTTGTTTAAGATCCTCCCTATCCATTCACTCATCATTATTGAAACCCTTTGTAGTTTGTATTGAAGGACCAGACATAGTTCAACTTAGAGGTGAACCGGTTCATTGTCTCTTTCTATTACTCATAGAGTGCTTCACTAGTTTTATGCAAAAGCATTTTAGAAAACTTTTGTGAACACTTTTATAAAACTTTTAAATGATAATTTTTAAGTGTTTAGTTGAACAATTTATACAAATCTTCAATGTAACTTTATTAGTTCTATTTAAACCCCTTATTTTCAAGAGCTAACATTTTTTTCCAGACGAGACCTATTATTACTTGTGAATCAAATGTGTAATCCAAATATTAAAAATTTTACCACTTTTCTACTTCTCTAGATCATTTGATCTTCTCTTAACTATGTATCCTAATGTATCTCTCTAGTCATTTATATAAATCTCACCAACTAAAAATGACATTAAAAAAATCTTAACTTCATATATATGTTACACATTTCATAATAAATTATTTGTCCACTATGTTTTTTTTTTTTTTCATAAATCACCACAATTATAATGAAAACATTATAAAATATACTTTTAATATTTTAACACTCAAGCAAATTAACACATAACTTTTAAAAAATTTAAATTTTATAAAACACACGAGCAACATGATAATTGTAATTTTATTATTTCTCAAAAATTAAATCAAACAAATAAATTAAATATTTTACATTAACACAATTTCATATTTTAAAAATCTTATTAGTCGATAAAATCTTTTCGAGCCAGATTGTGTTAAAAAAAAAAAAAAAACTTTTTCAAACAAATTATCAAAATTATTGAACAACAAAATTTCAGGAGATAATTTGAGGAAGATAAGTTTGGTCCCTTTGAAAGGGTACACACTAAACTATTGCAAACAAGAAAATTGGCACGTAAATGGAAATCCATAATTTACAGTCATGACCGGTGATGATGATATTCTAACAAGCTGTTTTCAAGCACCAAGATTGCAACAATGCAATTTAAGATACTTGCTTACCATCTAAAATAATACTTTAATCCATAACTTATAATAAATGAAACACACGGTGCTATCCCTGTGTTAATTATTTACCGTTTTTAAAAGAAAGCACTTCCAATTTTTTAGTAAAATTTTATTAAAAATGATAATAAATAATTAAATTGACTTACATGTGTTATAATTATTAGTCGAATTTTAAAATTAATTACAAAAAGAACATGTTTTATAAAATAATTATTATATTACAAAAATAAAAGTATCATAATAAAAAATTATTAATATACACAGATATATAATGTTAGTATTAACTAAATGTTAAAACTACATATTTTAATTGTTATTTAAAATTAACTTTTAACTATTTTTTCCTAAAATGAACGGTTCCTAGATTGTTTGTTATTTGGTAAGAAACCGCCAAGTAGAGAAGATGAAACTGAATAAGAACAAAAAAAAGTTAGGAATCTGAATCGACAACGTCAGCAACACCGTCTTCTTCGCACATCTCAATCAATGTCTTCTTCGCCAACAATCCTTTTTCTTCCAATCATGCTTCTTCTGGTGACCGCAAGTGTCAATGCGGTCGCCACACCCACCACCATCACCGTGGAACGCTGCCTGAGACTGCAACTGAATCCCCCTTCTCCGCCACCGGCCAATTCAGAATCCCGTTCACGCTTAGATCTGAGTCGCATCATCTGCAAAGACGCGTTTCGCTCTGTTTCCCATTTCCTCCACGCAACGGGGAAACTGCCACCGGGGTACGTGGTGGCGCTCTGTCACATCTTCCACCACAACGAACAAAATGTGGAACGGCACGTGGCGCGCACGTTCAGGCCCTACGATTTTCGCACGCTCCTGGCGGGTCGCACGTGTGGCACCATCCGAAAGAGGCAACACGTGAAAACACCCTCCTCTTTCTCTTCTTCACTGTAACAGAGATTAATTGGATACAGCTAGCAATAATTCATCGCTCGCTGGTGAACAACAATAAAGTCAATATTTCCTTCACCAATCTTTTCCACTTCGATTTGTCATTCTACCAATGAGTTGTGAAATCAATTATTGTTCCTGTTTTCAATGCCTATTTTTCTTTTCCAGTTATTGGATGAAACAATTCAATAACGTGTTCGTTCGTGCACTCATCTTTAACAGTATGCCATTTGAATTTTAAATTTTTGGGCCTTGTTAATTGAGATTTGCATTCGAATGTTCTCAATCATACCTAGAATTATGCGATTTTGTGGATTTTTTTGGTGGGGTTCAGGGTGCTCCTGTGATCTAAGATATGTTGTGTCGTAAGGGTAACATGTTGATGTAACCGAACATTTACGATGTAGGCAGAGTGTTGTACACATGTAGTGTTGTTATGGTCCATTTTATTCATATGCAAGGATAAAGGACCAGATTCTTTGTTTCTTCCTTGTCCTAAGGAATAGCTTATTCTCATTTGGATTTTAGATTTTCTAGAACCTCTAAACTAATTTTTACTTTTTATTATATCTTATGCTAATATATTTAGTATTTTTTTACTTCTATTTTTCTTTTAAATCCAATTTAATTCAACTTACTTTCATTTTTTAACTGAAATTCAAACACATTTTTAGAACTTGAGATATATTTAGAGTTAAATAAGTTAACTTTATTTAATTTAGGTAAGATTGTATCTGACTATATCACCTAATGAAATAAAATAAAAAAACTACAATAAATTAAAAGAAAATTAATGAATAATTTCAAAATTTACAAAGGAAGAAGTATCACCTAGTTTAGTTTTCATTATTTTTTTCCTTATATTCTCCTTCATTTTAACTAGTTTAGGTTTTATAAGCTTAAATACAATATTTTCACTGGCATTATCAAGTATTTAATTTTAAAATGAGTTATAATTACTTAAGCAAATCAATATTTTCTTTTCAATTTGGTTCGAGTTGATTGAGTTATGAAGTTGAACTAGATTATGCTCAACGTTGTTGCTAATTAATATTATTCCAAACAGATAAATATAAATTCTTGTTCTAAATTGTTAAGGAGTGAAAAATTAGAGGTAGTAAAATTGGTGAGTTCACTTTATTTTTGGTTTACCTGGTTTCTAGTCCATCAACTTAATTTTTAAACTTGAGATATACATAGTTGTTCCTTTGATTAATTGTTCCTAATTGAGATGAGATTGGCTAGCAATCATTATTGTATGGTCCTTTAATTGCATGGGATATAGTTGCTACAATAATTTCTCGATTTCATCACCTTTTCTCTTCTCCTCCTTGGTAGTTGTCTTACTTCATTATGTCATCATCATCATTAGTGTCCCCATTTTCTTTTTATTTTTGTCTATTGTACTCTCTATAATTTTAGCTTTGTTAATTTTTTAATTTAATTTTCACTGTGTCTGGATATTGTGCTTTGTATAATCTAATTATATTGGATTTTATTGGGATTATTTGTATTGATTAGTTTCTTCAACACATTAATATTAGGTTCTGAGCTTCGACTCCTAACAAAATATATATTTTTTAGAAGCTTGTATTTTATATTATGTCGTCAAAATTTTGAAAAGGTCATCTAAACTTAAAATTATCAAACTTAAAGTTTATGTAAATTTAAAAGAATTTTGTAATTTTTGATAAGTTTACTTTATATTAATAATTATATTATCCAATATAGGGTACATCCTGGTTAGGAAGACAGATCTCTTGGTTGAATCCTATATATGTAGAGCATAATCACGTGAAGAACATATTATTGGTTGAATCCTCTTATATTATTATTAAAGTTCATAATAAATATGTTTGAATATATACATTATATAATTTTATATTTCAAAATACTATGCTATTTTTTTTTTTAATTATTGGCAATTTTTAAAAATATTATTTTTAATTGATAAATAAGAATAAAATATGATACATTGAAATAAATCGAGAAGGGAGAAAAGATGACATACTAACACACTTTTAGAAAGAGAAGAGAAGTTGAGAATTTCGATAATGGAGAACCTAAAAAAGAATTTCTATTTTTATTTCTTGTTAGATTGATGTTTATCACTAAGTTAAAAGTTATATGATAGTCAAAACAAAACTCTTTCTACTTAAGAGTATAGTAACCCAAGTGTCACGATTTAATTGTTACTTGAAGCACTTGATCTTTGTCAGAGGATAATTGATGCACATTGCAACAATCTCCCTCTCAACAATTGTCCCTCTAAGTATCAAACTCTTCGATTGTGACTTGATTCACTTGACCTTTACCATGGGGCAATATATGCAACATGCAACAATCTCACCTTCAACATTGTCTTATTAATTAGGAATCATACTTCTAACCTTGACTGTAATATCAATTGTTAGATGAGAGGCTTACTATTAGGCCAAAAACCATAATTTATAGTCAATGTGTAACTTTTTTTTCTTAAGAGTGTAGTAGTCCATGTTAGAATTTATGGCTAAAACAAGAGGGGGGTGAATTGTTTTTGAAAGCTTTTCGCAAATGTTTAGTTAAGAATGAATTCCTTTATCAATTCACAAAGACAAAGATAAGAGAAGCTAAAAGAAATCAAGCTTTCAAAATATGCAGCAGAATATTAACCAATTGATATTACGATATAACCGATTGATATTATTACAGAGTTAACAACAATGCTATATAACAGAATTATAACCGATTGCAAGAACAATATAACCGATTGTTTATATAAGATACAGAAACATTAAACAGATAAACCAAGGCAGAGAAAGAGAGAATCACACAAAGCAATTATACTGGTTCACTCAACCCCTGAGCTACATCCAGTTCTTCAGAAAAAACTTCTGAGATCCACTATGTAAAAGACAACAGTTTACATACACACAACAAGAACAAGAGAGGATCTTTTGACCTAAGATCACACACACTCTCTTCAACACACCATACACCTTTAAACCAGAACACCCTCTGATTTTAAAGGATTTCATACACTTACAAGAATTGAAAGAATACAATATCAGGAACAAAGAAAGGAATAGAAAACACCTCGCTTAGCAATTCCTAAATTCGTGTATTGATCAGAACATCAGCTAGTTGAGCAATCTTTAAAACTTCAGCAAAGAACACTTCTCAAAACTGATTTCTCAAAACATTTTCAAATCTCTGTAGAACTCTCTTTTGCAAACTCCTTCTGTATCTCAAAATGTATTTCGCTTTTTCTGTATATTTCAAAAGATAAGAGAGTCTCTATTTATAAACCTCACAAAATGCCCGTTTGAATCTGTTAGAAAATCCAACTGTTGTTGGCAAAATAGCTTTTCAAAATTCAACCGATTAAAGTTTCGAAATAATCGGTTGATTCGGTTAAAGCTATTATAAAACAGTTAAAAAACCCACCAAACAGGCCAGTGAGGAGCAATCGGTTAAAACGATAAAATAACCGGTTGTTTATCACTTAGCTTTTCAAAAAATATTTTCTCTTTTAAAACAAGTTGCTTAAGCTAAGGTTTTGAATCAAGGACGAATAGAACAAATTCTAAAACAGAAACAAAACATCTAAACCTAATACCATCACAGCAACCAAGCTCTGCACAGATTCTTCACAGATTTGATTCATCAAAGCCTTTGTTCCAACAGTCCAAACTTCATGATTTGTTTGTGACTTGACCTACTCAGTTCTTGGTGTGAGATAATTAATGCACCCTACAACAATCATACCATGTGTTATGTAACTTGAAGTTTAAAAATTTGATGATCACAAACTTGAATATTTGATGCTTCCAACATAATATTTGATCACAAAGATTTGTTGGTTCAAATCTTTGTAAAACTTGTTTTATGACCTTGATTAATTTGATTTAATGAAAATTAATCATCCTATTGTGAAAATATTTCATAGTTTAATTTAATCCCTCTTGAACTTAACCTATATTTTGACAATTGGTATCAAAAGTTAGTTCTTGAAAAATATTCAAGTATCAAATTTGTTTTCAAGAATGGTTGAGAACATGTTTTCTTTTGTCAAAGGTGCATACATTAGTAGACTACTTATGTTTAGAGGGGTTAATTAATAGTTTTGAAAAGTGAGGATCAAATTTTTTTATTGCATCTGTTGATAAAGGCATTTGAGATGCTATTTTTAATGACCCATATATTCTAATATATAAATTTGATGATGTTTTTGTCGAAAAACCTTGGGTTGGTTTTGTTGATCAAGGTTGATCATGAGCTTTGAAGAATCCAAATCCTATGTGTTTGATGATGGCTGGTGTTGCTGCTGGGTATGGGTGGGAACATGGGTAGAATATGTGTAATCCACACCTTGTTTGAATCCAAAACAAGTTTGGTTTGAAAGCATTTTTTAAAAGAGTTTGTTTTTCAACTAAGTGACAACGTGTTGTTTTGTCGAAACAAACGGTTGTTCTTTGGTGAAAAGGTTTTGGAAAAGGCTGAAAAGCTTTGGCTTTGTTGACTAAGCTGTCAAAGCCAAAACAATTGGTTGTCCCGATCAACTGGTTGTTTGTTTTGAAAATCTTAATAGCTTCTTGGTTTTAAATTGAATCTTTTATTAAATGTTTCTAACTAGTTGCGCTCCTGTTTTAAATGCTCTTTGACCACTCAGTTGGTCTATATAAAGTTAGTTAGACACTCCTAAAGTGTAAGAAACAAGTTTGAGAAATCAAAGTGAGATTTGACTAAGTGCTTTCAAGATTCAATCAAGCTTTTGGATTTTCATGTGTGTGGAATAGGACTGGGTTGTAATTCTGATCTTGAAGCTTTGTAACTCCCAGGTGTATCCTGTTCTCTCTTTCTTGATTACTGTATTTCTGTTTGAAGGTTGTAAGTGCAAATTCAGAGGGGTTCTGAATTCTGTATGGTGAATTGCCAAAGGTAGTGTGTTTCTTGAGGGGTTCAAGATCACTACTTTAGTGTGTGGGGTGTGTAATCTGTGATTGATTGCATAATGGAACCCAGTGGTTTTCTGGGAACTGGATGTAGCCCTTGTGATTAGGGTGAACCAGTATAAAACTGTTGTGTGCATTTCTTTCATCCTTAACTCTTTAAATTGCTATTTTAAGTTGGTTTTAATATCTGCTGATATAAATAACCGATTGTTTCACAGAAACAACCGATTGTTTTTCTGTATTTGCCTTAAAACAGTTTGAGTTCTTGGCTGACTTGATTCCTTGATCTGTTATTCTGAACTAAGATTCATTATACCTTCAATATTTGCGAAAATCGTTTATAAACAATTCATCCCCTCTCTTGTTTAAGGCCATATATTCTAAAAATTGACATCAAGAGCTAGGTTCTTGAAAGTCATTCAAGTTTTTGATCCTAAAATCCTTTTTCTATGGCTGAAAGACTACCTTTGGGGGAGGGTGCCTCAATCAATATACCACCTCTGTTTTGTGGTTTAAACTATCAATTCTGGAAGGTAAGGATGAAAATTTTTGTGGAATCTCTAGATAGAGGGATTTGGGATGCAACTGAGAATGGTCCTTTTATTCCCAAATTTGAAAAGGAAAATGTTTTGATTGAAAAACCTTGGTCCCAATGGACTGATGTAGAGAATAAAAAGGCCAAGTTTGATTGCATTGTCAAGAATATTATAACATCTGCTTTGAATTCGGATGAATTTTTCAGGGTCTCACAGTGTGCATTGGCTAAGGAGATGTGGGACACTCTAGAGGTTACTCATGGAGGAACAAATGATGTAAAGAGGGCAAGGAAGCATGCCTTAATCCAAGAATATGAAATGTTTAGAATGATCAAGGGTGAATCAATTTCTGAAGTTCAAAAGAGATTCACTCACATTGTGAATCACCTCATTAGCCTCGACAAAATCTTTGAAAGAGAAGAGTTGAATATCAAAATCCTCAAATGCTTGGACAGAAATTGGCAACCAAAAGTGACAGCTATTTCATAATCCAAGGACTTGACTACACTAACCACTGCATCTTTGTTTGGAAAGTTAAGAGAACATGAGTTAGAAATGGATAGACTCAATGTTCAAGAAAGTGAAGACAAGAAAGTAAGGACCATAGCCTTGAAAGCTTCCAAGCACAAGAATAAGCAAGAATCAAGTGATTAGAGTGAAGAAGAAACTCTCAGTCTGCTGTCCAAGAGGTTCAACAAATTCTTGAAGAAGAAAAGGAACAAAGACTCCAACCAAGAAAGGTATGGAAACAAGAAAACTAATGATTTCAATTCTAACAATTATACCTGCTATGGTTGTGGAGAATAGGGTCATATAAAATCAGATTGTCCAAACAAAGAGGGCAAAGAGAAGAAGTCAACTAAGAAGGAAAAGAGAGGAAAGTCCAAGAAAGCCTACATTGCATGGGATGAAAATGAAATATCATCATCAAGCTTCTCACCAAGTGATGATGAAGAACCAAATCTGTGTTTGATGGCAAATAAAGAAGATGATGAAAGCAGTGTAAGTTCTAGTGCTTCCTTAAATGCTGAAAATTATAGCCAATTACTTATAGCTTTTAAAGAAACTCATGAGGAAGCCAAATGATTGGCTCTTTTTAACAACCGGTTGAAAGGGTTGAATAACTGGCTTGAGAAAATAGTCAAGGCTCTGGAAGAAGAGTTGGAAAATGCTAAAACTGTTTTTGAAAAACCTGATCTATGTTGCAAAAACTCTTCTTGCTTGTGTGATTCAAAAACTTGTGAAAATTGTGAAAACCTTGAAAAGAAGGTCCAATATCTTGTAAAAACTGTGGACAAGATTTCAAAAGGCAAATCCAACTTTGAAACTGTTTTATCTTCTCAAAAATGTGTTTTTGGAAAGTCTGGATTGGGTTTGAATCCACAAAGCAAGAAAAGTGGAATTTCAAAGCCTTTCTCTAAAGTGCCAGAAAAACAACCGATTGAAAACACGAAACAACTGGTTGTTACATGCTTTTACTACATGAAGAGAGGCCATTTAGTTAGATTCTGTAAAATCAGAAAATATGCTATGCCTAAAGGAAAAATGAGATGGATTCCCAAAATTCCTAAGGTTTCAAGTGACAAATGTGATGCAAAAGGACCCACTTTTGTAAGGGGACCAAATCTAGCTACTTGAATCTATTTTGCAGGAATGCTAAGAAGGCAGGGACCCTAGAATCATCAAATCAAGCTTCTGAAAGAAAAAGTCTTCTTAAAAGAAGGATTCTTGATCAATGGATTATGACTCTTTGAAAAAGGGCTCTAAGATAAATAGGATAAGACCTTTTATGTTTCTGTATTTCAATTCCTTTTTCAATGTTAATATTCTATTATGTATGATTAAAATAAAGCAAATTCAGTTTTGGTTCAACTCTGCATGATATCTCTGTTCTTAAAAGTCATTAGTTGCTGTTATAGAAAAAAAACCGACTGTTTTCTCGAAACAACCGATTGTTTCTCCTCTGACAGCACTGCATAAAACTGATTTAATTGATTTTTGTCTTTATCAGTTGCAAATTCTGTTTTTCGAAGAAAGTGAGCCAAAAGAAAGTCTTTGAACAGTCTGTTATGGTTCAGGAGAAGGTTGCTTCTTGTCATAAAAGGAATATATTCCAAAATCTTGGAAATTCAAGTGCCTTTATGACTAGTCAATTAAGGGCTGACGTGTCACTGTGATATCTTGGACCAGTCTTCTCTACTTGGAAATTGAAGCCCACAACGTGAAAAGGGTTAAAGTAGGGTTCTTTGATGCTATAAAACCCTATGCAGCTGTTTTTCTCTAGAAAAACAATCAATTGGCTCATCTCTTGCTGTATCTCTTAAAAAGTCATCTCCTTCTCTTTGTTTCTGGTTTATGCTCTTTGCCACCATGGAAACCACTCCTCCATCATCAAAAAGATTCAAACACAAGGTTGTAAGAAGAGGAGGAAGACTCAAAGGCTGGTTTGCGGGAGATAATGAACAAATTGAAAAGTATCGTGATGAAACAAGTAGAAAAGTTATAAAAACTCCAAAGATTGTCTCCTTAAGCTGGCTGAAAATTCAAAAGCTGGATGATGTTAGGAGTCTACTCAAGGAACAGCTGCTGAAAAGATTCCTTGAAATGTCTGGAAAAATCTATCCAGATCTTATAAGGGTATTCTACACAAATCTAAGGTTTGTTGACAACAATCTTGTCTCCTATGTCAAAGGAGTAGACATGGTGATAAATGATGAAGTGTGGGCTGCTGTTACTGGGTTGAAATATGCTGGACTCAGAATCAACAAAGGAAACATCAGTGTGGTTGATGACTTCAACAAAATACAGTTTTACAGAAACTGTTTGAAGAATTCACAAGCAAGGGTGAAGAATTTTTCAGTAGGAGGTTTAAAGCTTAATGAAAGGCTTTTGGCTCTCATTGTTACTTGGATTCTCACACCAAGGTGGAACAACCATTTTGTCCTTACAGAGGAAGATCTTGTGTATATCTTCTGCATCACAAACAAGATAAAGGTTAATTGGATTCATATTATCAAAGAGCACATGCAGAAATCCATGAGGTTAAGTGACTACCACTACCCTTATGCTATTCTTGTTTCTAAATTTCTGGCATATTTTGAAGTTGATCTTGAGGAAGAAACTGCTGAATTGGTGAAATCAACAAATGAAGTGAACAATGGTTCACTAAGCAAAATGGGTTTTACCAAGATAAATGGAAGGTGGATAAGCAAAGGTGGAGAACAAGGTGAATCTTCAAGTGGTATGCAAATTGATCAAGAGGATGATGACCAAGCTGCTGTTGCAAGTGCTGGACATCAAGGAGACAGAATTCTCTCCATGTCACCCTTTGAGAGATTCATAGTTAATAGGCTGGACAACCTTGGTGAAAGTCAAAGGAATCTCCAAGACTTGTGTGCTACAAACTTTCATGATATTGGTCAAAGATTCCAAAGCATGGATTCACGTTTCCTAAATCTTGATGAGCAAATTGAAGCAGTGCAAAATCATCTGTTTGAACTACAATATGGAAAGGAAGATTGAAGCCATGGTTCTTTGTTTAATCTTGCTTTAGTTTGAACAATATTTTCTTTTTCTACTCTTAATTCTGTTTTACATCTCTCTAATTCTATTTGTGAAGACAAATAGGGGGAGAATGGTTTATGTGTTGTCTTTAAAACTGCTTTGCACTCTGATATGGTTTTATATTTTCTGTTGCATCTGCTGTTTTAAGGATTACTTGTACTGGTTTTTGGATGTTTTATTTCTACTCATATGTTTGTGCAGAAATCTGGTTTTTAATGCTTAATAACCTGCTGCTTTAGATACTGGTTTTTCATAAGTTTGTTTTGCAGGTACTGGTACAAATTCAAACAAGACCAACACAGACAACCAAGGATTTGTCTTCATCAAATAGGGGGAGATTGTTGATCAAGGTTGATCATGAGCTTTGAAGAATCCAAATCCTATGTGTTTGATGATGACTGGTGTTGCTGTTGTGTATGGGTGGGAACAGGGGTAGAATATGTGTAATCCACATCTTGTTTGAATCCAAAACAAGTTTGGTTTGAAAGCCTTTTTTAAAGAGTTTGTTTTTCAACTAAGTAAAAAATAACATGTTGTTTTGTCGAAACAACTGGTTGTTCTTTGGTGAAAAGGTTTTGGAAAAGGATGAAAAATTTTGGCTTTGTTGACTAAGCTGTCAAAGCCAAAACAATCGGTTGTCCTGATAAAACAACCAATTGTTTGTTTTGAAAATCTTAACAGTTTCTTGGTTTTGAATTGAATCTTTTATTAAATGTTTCTAACTAGTTGCGCTCCTGTTTTAAATGCTCTTTGACCACTCCGTTGGTCTATATAAAGTTAGTTAGACACTCCTAAAGTGTAAGAAATAGGTTTGAGAAATCAAAGTGAAATTTGACTAAGTGCTTTCAAGATTCAATCAAGCTTTTGGATTTTCATGTGTTCTGGGTTGTAATTTTGATCTTGAAGCTTTGTAACTCCCAGGTGTATCCTGTTCTCTCTTTCTTGATTACTGTATTTCTGTTTGAAGGTTGTAAGTGCAAATTCAGAGGGGTTCTGAATTCTGTGTGGTGAATTGCCAAAGGTAGTGTGTTTCTTGAGGGGTTCAAGATCACTACTTCGGTGTGTGGTGTGTGTAATCTGTGATTGATTGCATAGTGGAACCTAGTGGTTTTCTGGGAACTGGATGTAGCCCTTGTGATTAGGGTGAACCAGTATAAAACTGTTGTGTGCATTTCTTTCATCCTTAACTCTTTAAATTGCTGTTTTAAGTTGGTTTTAATATCTGCTGATATAAACAACCGATTGTTTCGCAGAAACAACCGATTGTTTTTCTGTATTTGCCTTAAAACAGTTTGAGTTCTTGGCTAACTTGATTCATTGATCTGTTATTTTGCACTAAGATTCATTATACCTTCAATATTTGCAAATTTTTTTTATAAACAATTCACCCCCCTCTTGTTTAAGGCCATATATTGTAACAGATTTTAGTAATGTTGAAAATTATAAGGCACAATATGATTGTATAGAAAAAAAAATTATCACATCTACACTTAATCTTGATAAATTTTTCCATATTTCTCAATGTAGGAGTGTCAAAGAAATGTGGGGTACATTGGAGGTAACATGAAGGTACCACAAATGTAAAAGAGTAAGAAAATACACTCTAATTCAAGAATGTAAACTTTTCAAAGTGCAACAAGACGATGCAATTTCATATGTGCAGAAAAGGTTTACCCATATTATAAATCATCTTATTGGGTTCATAATTTTTTTTGAGAAGGAGAAGCTAAATGTAATAATGCTGAAGTGCCTTGATAGATCTTGGCAACAAAAAGTTATTGTAATATTTGAGTCAAAGGTTTTGTCCACTTCTTGCATATTTCTTTGGCAAGTTGAGAAAGCATGAACGAGAAATTAATAAGCTTGTTGACCAAGAATTCAATGACAAAAGAAAGAAAGGAATGACATTGAAAATATATTACAAAAAGAATCTAGTGAGTTAATGAAAGAAAATGATATTGAAAGTCCGCACTTGCTTGTAAAAAAATTGGAAAATCTTGAAGAAAAGAAACAAATACAATAATTCATTACATGAGAGCTACAATAGTAAAATGTCTAATTTTAATCTTTATAATTTCACTTGTTTTGACTCTGGCAAATAGGGGCACATAAAGATTAAGTGTCCAAACATTAAAATGAAAAACAAGTCCATGAAAAAGAAAAATGACAACATAATAGAATCAAAAGATCCTATATTACTTAGGATGAAAATGATATGTCATCTTCAAGTGATAAATTTGTGTCTTATGGCTGATTGTGAAACTTTTAACAATGTGAGTAATTTTGACTTAATCTTGACTCTAGCTATGACTAACTTTTAGATATATTTAATGAGATGCATGATGAGAATAATAAGTTATTCTATTCAAAAGATAAGTCAAAAGGTATGAACAATTAGTTTGAGAAGAGAGCGGATGAATTAAGAGAAATTGAAATTTTTTCAAAATTTGTCATTACAATTTTCTATCATTAAGTAGGTTGATCCTTATGCTATGGTCACTCAGTAAATTTTGTTTATAAGTTAAAAGTTGATTATTAAGAACAAATGTGCACCATTCTCTTTTCTAGTACTTCTCTCTTATTAAAGTAAAATAGACCTTGATGCACTAATTTAGATTATTTCAATGTCTAACAACCACTTTCTTTCTTGTATTTTTCTAATCCATCTCCTCCTTCTATGACAAAAAGTTATGTAAGATATTATTCTAAGATTACAACATTATTTACGAATTATTAGTCTTCTTTTTTTGTAATGAAATAAAATAAAAAAACATGAAATAAGAAAATTTCATAATATAAAAAAAAAAGCAAGTAGGTGAAAAAAAGTAGTTATTACTCATTAAAACCTTCCAAACTCATGCATCCATCCAAATACATTTGACCTAAATAAGAGTGGAAAACACGATTTAGGAAAGAGACACATGACACCTTTAACAACTTGAATACCACAAACTTTCTATATCTTAGAAATGAAAATGAGTGTTTACTTTATTTGTCACTGAAGACCATATTAATTAATCTTTTATCAATCAGACTCTAATTGGATAAAAAAGTAAAAGCCACATTAATTATTCTTTTATCTATTATACTTTTATGTGATTAATATTTAAATAATTTGCAATTGTGAGATGGAAAGAGAAAAAGGTAAAATAAAAATTTTCTAACAATCTCATTAAAAAAACTGTTATATTTTTTTAAAATTATTAAAACAAATTACAGTTTTATTATTGCTGTAAAAAAGTGTACCTATTACATTGGGTTCCCTTCTTAAATTGAAATATATAATTTAATTTTCTTCATTTAATACTATGAAAAATGTTTTTTTTATAAAAGATGTAAATTCTTTTTAACAGAAAAAATATAATAATTTTTTTTACTTATCAAGTTATCTTACACTCACATAATGGCTTAACATTTTTTATCTACATATAAATTTTACTTTTCTTTTTCTTCGTAATGGGTTACATGTAAAGTTTGGGAGTTGCAAAATGTTTTTACTAAATTTGTTGATAGCTGTATAGAAAAATGTTAAAAATGTTGTTCATCGAAGGATGCGACAACCAAATATCCAAAAAAACTCGAGGTGAATTAAGAAAGGAAAAGAATAATCATAATAGTTTACCATCGCTTAAATATTGAGCATTTGAACTTAATTTATATTTAAAAAACCTTTATTTTTTCTTTAAAATTACGTTTAGTGAAATATTTTTGCAAAATTACCTAGAAAGATTCAAATATTCACTTAGTTTATTTATAAGTTATTAAATATACTATTAACTGATGAAAGGAGAAAAATAATAAATATTAATAATTAAAAAAAAGTATTCTATTAATCTAAAGAATCAATTTAACTTATTATTCTTACCATTTTAAAAAATAAATAATCAATTTATATATATAAATAATAAAGGTAACAACTATTTTGGTAATTTAACAGAAAATGAGGGATGCGTATTTCAAACAATTTTATTATTAATTTAAAGGTGTTGACAGAATAAAAATTGCTTAAAAGAATTTAGGTTCCATTTATAAGTAATCATTATATATACAGATATTCACTCATACTAAAATTGATCACTAATCGAATAAGTGACTTATTTAATGATCAAATAATATTCTTCAATATTTTGTTAGTTATTGATGTATAATGACTATTTATTGATTGAATCTAGTCACTAAATTTATAATTAACGTAAGTGATTGAAATAGTATTGGAAAATAATAACTGAATTTATTATTCCAATCAGAAATGAAATTTGTGATTAAAATCTGTAATTGAATCTATTACTGAAATTAATGATTGTATTTGTAACTAAAATCTCGAAATAATGATTTGAAACAATGATTGATTAGTGACCAATTTTAAAATTTTGAGACAAGTCACTTCTGATTTAACTAACTATTCTTTCGGATCGTAGTTATTCTTAACTGACCACATCAAGTGGTATTATTTCCAAGCCACTCTTGGCTTGACCAAGTATGCTTTACCAAGTCACTTTTAGCTCAATGAGTATTATTTACCAAATAGCCATTTTAGGCTAAGGTAGAAAGGTTGAATGTTTGAATGATCCTTAAACCATATAGTTTATCTATTAGGGAGTGCCCACATCTCTTGATGAGTAAAATGGTTTAAGCTTTCTCTCCTAGTACAAATAATCTTGCTCTCTAGGGAGGGGTTGTATCTTAAAACGTATTCATTGAATAAGCTCACTTATAGGCAGTTGGATGACCACTCTTAATGTCTTCCATGAAGCTTTTCTAGATCCATGAATGTAGAAGAATCTCTGCTCTAAGCACTAGGATCTCTCTATTCTTTTACTTGAAAGCTTTGAGAACTTATTTGCATTTGAGCAGCATTTTGACATGATATAACCACAAACATCTCTTTCTTCTTCTTAACAAAGGCTTTATATAGGTAGTGGAAGAAGATAGCCATTGAGAGACCATTTGTATCTCTTCAGTTGCTTCAACTCTTTTGAAGTCATTTAAGCGTCTGATGAGTTTGAACATGTTCGTTACATTAAAGGCACTCCTTTTCACAACATCCTTGATCGCTAACAATGTTAATCTCCATAGGCAGCATATCCTTTTGCACCATCTCATGGTAAAAATGTATTGTATATGGCTTATAGTTAGGCCAGAGTAAAAGTGCTTTTTGTTCCAAGAAGTTGTTGAAGGAAGCAACTTTGGTTCATGCTCCAAGAGACCTTGATGTTGACTTGTATTTTATCTTGCACGGATCTCTTTGATCAGACGAAAGTAGTGGACATTTTTGCAACACAGAACAAGCACATATATGTTTGAGTAGTAAGATGTTAGCTTAGTCTATGCGCGAATTGTTTAATCTTATAAGTATTTATGATCTGATTATAAGAACGCTTTATCAAACATAAGAAAAGACTACATAGTGTTGTTTCGTCTGAAATAGAGAATACTTGCATCATGCATAATCTATTGTTTGAAATCATTTGTCGTAGATATAATACATGATCATGTTTTATGCTTTGTTGTATTTAAGCGCCTAATCTTAAAATCATAGGGTGTTGGATTTTTCCTTAACAAAGATTGTCGGCCTTGATCAAATCACTTGTCTTCTATATGCATTTTCCTTTAGAGCATCAGACAGTATCAAAAGGTTTACTCTACATCGGTTATAACTTTCTTGTCTGTTATAAAAGCTCACTTGTTTTGACATTTTGAGCTCAAAAGTGAAGCATTGTTCACGTGTATTCTTCAACCATTTTGTCGTGTTTTATAGAAGTTAATTTTGTGTGTAAATAGGAACTCTTATGAACTATTATAATCAACCTATAGTTGAGAGTTCAATGTGAGAGAAACCTTAAGTTGAAATATCTATTTTTAGTGAATTTTTGACCGTGGATGTAGATTGAAGTTAGTTAACACCTCAATTGAACCATATTAAATTTATTTATGTGTTTCTTTATTACTGTTAGCTAAAACTCCAACAACCCATATTTTAATTAAGTGTTGTCAAACAAAAAAGTGTAAAACATGATCATTTTTCGATTGTGAGACGAAAGGTTTTTGTTCACAACAAATCATGAAGACGTAAATGTTTTATTTGAAAGACGATACAACATTATGAGGTCTCTTTATAAGTCCAATTAACATTTTTGTGCTTAAACTACACACACATAATATTAAGTTAACATTGTACTTATTAATAATATCTTTATGCTTATTCTATGTTGTAAAGAATGTTTGTTTTCTTTGTCTACCAAGAATCACTGGTGTAGAAAGGTTAAAAGACGATGACTATTTTCAATTTACAACAACGGCTTTATAGCCGCATTGGTTGTACACGTAGTCTTAAATCCAACAACTAAGAAGGTGACTATTTAGCCGCATTCTTAAATGCCATTTATAAATGCGGCTATGGTAAATAGCCGCATTCTTATTTAATTTTTTTAAAAAAAATTAAACTTTAAACCCTAAACCCTAAGGCAGCAACGACGGCGGCATCAATGACAGAGCAAATACAACATAGCAAAAACCCAAACAACATGTAATGAAGCAGTGATGACCTTCGCCAATACAAGAAAACAAACAAATAAGAGAAACGAAAAAAATATATAAACCAATGGTGAAGAAGAAAGAGAGCTCAAAACAAACTTACAATAGCACGAAGAAGACAATGAAGGCTCGCAGAAGAGAGAGCAGAAACGTAAGAGAAAACAAAGTGCCAGAGAATCCTTCGCCAATGCAAGAAAACAAACAAATAAGTGAAATGAAAAAAAATTATAAATCATTGGTAAAGAAGAAAGAGAGCTGATTGAAATGAACTTACAATGACATGAGAACACAATGAAGCTTGTAGAAGAAGAGAGGAACACTAGAGTAGAAATAGAGAGAAAACATGAAGTGCCAAGAAGAAAGAAACTATGAAAGTGTTAGTGGTGTGCTTCAGAATTAGGGTAAAAAATGATTTAAGAATGCGACTATTAGTAATAGCCGCATTCGTAAATGAAGTTAATTTAAAAAATGTCACCGCATTTTGAATGACAACGTATGACCATAAAAACGCGTTAAATAAATAGTCGTTGTTTATACATTTTGCACTAGTGAATATTCATAAAAACTTATGTCACATAAACAATCTTTTAGTAAATGAGCTAAAGTTGTTATGGATAAAAAAACTCCTTAACACTTTCTTTGTCAACTTTGGAAAATACTATATACCATATACGGATCAAAACTTTACACAATTTTGAGTAAAGGCTCTCTAACAAAGACTTGATAAGTTGTGCATTAGTGCGAAAAACGCTTTTTACAACAACATATTAGGCCGATTAAACGAGAACTAGGGTAAAAAGAAAAACACAGTGACATTTTTGTAAATATTTTGTACATATTACACCGGTTGGATAGCCCAACCGGTGTAATATACCATGCCCACACTTAAATTTTTTTATAATTTTTTTTTGTTCTTAGTGTGGTATATTACACCGACTGGGCTATCCAACCGGTGTAATATATGTTGCCTAGAGTAAAATTTTTGAATTTTTTTTATTTCTCTAGGCAACATATATTACATCGGCTGGATAGCATAACCGATGTAATATGTAGTGTCCAGAGGGAATTTTTTTTTATATAAGTTTTAAAAAAGGTATATAACACCGGTTGCGCTATACAACTGGTGTTATATACCAATTTCGAGTAAAAAAAAAAAATATTACACCGGTTGTATAGTGCAACCGGTATATATATATATATATATATATATATATATATATATATATATATATATATAACCTATTTCTTTGCTCGCGCTCGCACTGCTTCATTCGCCCTCTCTACTCTTTGCCTCCACTCTGCTATGAAGTCTTCCACTGCCACTTTGATACAAACTGACAGATGACTAAGTACACAACAAGCACTGCCCAAAAGGGTCAGTCATCTCAAGATACAAAGCCTGGCCCCACCAAGCCTCAAGAAAGAATCAGCAAAAAAAGAAGCTATAAACCAGAATACCAGAAGTTCTTCCTTTTGGTCTTCTTAAAAAAAAAAAGAATATGTTTGTAAATGATTTAGGCTCACTTTAGGGGTCCAAATAGGAAAGATAGGCTAGAATAAGGTTCCTTTAGCATAATAGGGGGTGTAGTTATCATTTTAGCTTGTTCCTAACCCTTTAGGAAGGCATTTTAACATAGTTTCTAGAAGGACAAGCCTAGGATAAGGCTGCCCATTTTTTCCCTTTTCCCATCCTACCCCTTTAGCTTGTTCTCCAAGGCTCCTTCACCTATAAATAGAAGGCCTACCTAGTGTATTTTTCATGTTGAATTTGAATAGAGAAAAGTTACTTTGCACAAATTGTGTGAGGTGTTTGTGAGGCTTGAGTCCTCTAGCTTTAAGGTCTTATCTTGATTGAGTTGAGAGCTCTCAAGTGGTGACCCTCTACACTTATCTTGGAGAATCCATCATCCAAGTGGCGTGTTCATCCTCTCATTCTATCATTTATAAGCTTCATTTTCCTTCATCTTTGTTTTTCATCTTCCATTCCATCAATTCTCCTTGTTATATGTTCTTGTTTAATTCCATCTCTTCCATTCGGTCAAATCATTTTGTTGTTTCCTTTACGTTCTTTAATTTCCGCCTTTGCATCATTGTCACCCATATTCTTGTGTTTTTCTCTTTGCCCTTGTGAATTGAACCTTCACACTTACTTAACCACTTGGTTAAGTTCGTGTCCAATAGGGATCTTCTTAGGGTTCTCACCATAATTGTGATAAAATCTCAATCTTAAGTAAAGTGTCACCTTAAAAGAAAACATCTAAAATTCAACTCACATCACACTTCCACCTTCGTTTTCATTGAGCTTCTACCCATTTCTTCCTCCACTGCTGCCGCCAACTATGTTTATCTCCTCTCCATTGCCACCACCCTTTCAAAAATTTCCTTCCTTTTCGCGGCCACCACTCTTCCTTTGTGGTGTCGTCGTTCTTCCTCTTTGTTGCCACCAATCCTTTTGTGATATTGTCTCCATAGTGGCACCACATTGCACTTGGTTCCGCCGCCACAGCCCCTCCGTTAATGCTCCAAGGTGAGTTTTTTATTTTCAAATATAAATTTTACTTTTTATTGTAATTTTAATTTTAGTTTTAATTTTAATTTTAAATTTAATTTTAACTTTAGTTTTAATTATAATTATAATTATTAATTTAGTTTTAATTATTTATATAGATAATTAGTTTCATTGTTGTCGCCACATTACTTTCACTACCCCCGCCACAACTCCTCAATTCATGCTTCAGAATAGTTTTTTATTTTCAAACATGTTAATTTTAAATTTAATTATTGATTTAGTTCACAATTATTTATATAAATGATTAGTTTTATGTTGTATTTGAAATTGGGTCCGGAGGTGATCGACTATCAGCAATTTGTGATGTGTTTTATTACGTATTATGTTTGGAATATATTTGTTGTTTTAATTTTTATATGTTGAATGTTTTGGTATTGGGTCCGGAGGTGATCGACCCTCAACAATTTGTAATGTGTTTTACAATGTATTATGTTTGGAATATAGTGTTGTTTTAATTTTTATATGTTGAACACTTTGGTATTGGGTCCGGGGGTTATCGACCCTCGGCAATTTGTATTATTTTTACATCAACCAAAAATTAGTTGATATTGATAGATTACTTTTTTTGTTACATAGTCATGGATCGTAGTTGGATAACTAAGAGTCGTATCAGTGATGTGTATGAAAATGGCATCAAAGAATTTCTACAATTCGGTCAACAAAATGTAGAAGCTGTAAATGGAAGATACTCTTGTCCATGTGTTAATTGTTTGAATGGGAGACAATTAGAAATTAGGTTAATAAGAGAACTTGTTCTTTGTGATTGTTTCTTGAAGAATTATATAAAGTGGATATGGCATGGGGAACTTGTAAACATAACACCTCTATCTAACGGTCAATATTCTTATATACATTCTGAAGATCGCACGGAGGACATGATTCGTGAAATTGGACAAGATAATTTCTAGCAAACACACATGTGTGATTCATTGAAAGATGATTCTGAAACACCTATTTATCCTAGTTGTTCAAGTTTTACATGTTTGTCAGTAATATAATTAATTAATATTAATTCACTGAGTTGCTTGAGTTTTTGCATGAAATGCTTCCAACAGATAATACATTGCCCACCCATCATTATGAGGCAAAGAAGATATTATGTCCGATGGGTATGGAGTATGAGAAAATACATGCATGTCCCAATGATTGCATGTTGTATAGAAAAGAGTTTGAATAACTGCACAAGTGTCCAAGATGCGGGGTGTCACGAAACAAAGTGAAGGATGATGAGAGTGAGGAAGATTATGTGAAAAAGGGTCCTTGTGCAAAAGCATTATGGTATCTTCCAATCATTCTACGATTTAAACGTTTGTTTGCCAATGTTAATGATGCAAAAAACCTTAGGTGGCATGCAAATGGAAAAATATCTTATGGATTGTTACAACACGTTGTCGATTCACCGCAACGGAAGAAAATTGATTCTTTGTTTCTTGAGTTTGGGAGTGATCCAAGAAATCTTAGACTTGATCTTGCAACAGATGGTATGAATCCTTATGGTAATTTAAGTAGCAAAATAGTTCATGGCCCGTTTTAGTCATTATTTATAATTTGTCGTATTGGTTATGTATGAAGAGAAAATATATGATGTTGTCTATGATGATACCAGGACCAACACAACCTGGAAATGACATAGATGTTTACTTAAGTCCATTCATTGAAGATTTGAAGTTTTTATGGGATCAAGGAGTTGAAGTATTTGATGCATATGAGAAGGTCAATATAATTTGCGGGCATTATTATTTTTGCACCATTAACGATTTTCCAGCATATGGGAATTTGAGTGGTTACAGTGTTAAAGGACATAGTGCTTGCCCGATATGTGAAGAGAACACAAGTTACCATCGATTGAAACATGGGAGGAAAAAGTTTTACATTGGGCATCGGAGGTTTCTGAAACGTAATCACCCTTATCGTAGGTTAAAGAAAGCTTTTAATGGATCTCAAGAGGAAAAAATTGCACCTCCACCCTTAACTGGCGAGGAAGTGTACAAATGAGTCTGCAATATGAATGTGACTTTTGGAAAAATACAGAAGAAAAACATTTTGAAAAACACATGGAAGAAAAAATCCATATTATTTGAACTTGCATATTGGCACGTTGTTGAATATTAAAGGAAAGACGAAAGATGGTATAAATTTTCGTAAAGATCTAGTTCAGATGGGTGTTCGCTTGGAGTTGTAGCCACAACCTCATGGTAAACGAACATATTTGCCTCTAACATGTCATACTTTGTCAAAATCAGAAAAGTTCAGTTTTTGCGGGTGTCTGCGGGGAGTTAAAGTACCACAAGAATACTCTTTAAATATTAAAAGTCTTCTGTCAATGCAAGATTTGAAACTTGTGGGCTTAAAATCTCATGATTGTTATGTTCTCATGCAAGACCTTCTCCCAGTTGCTATTCGTGGAATTTTACCAAAAAAGGTTAGACAAGTGATCACTCGCCTATGCATATTCTTCAATGTTATTTATAGAAAAGTTATTGATCCTAATAGCTTGGATGAATTAGAAAATGAAGCTATCATTATCTTGTGTCAACTAGAGATGTATTTTCCTGCTTAATTTTTTGAAATCATGGTTCATCTAATTGTTCATTTAGTGAGGGAAATTAGAATATGTGGTACTGTATTTTTACGTTGGATGTACCCAGTTGAGCGATGCATGAAGATATTCAATGGGTATGTGAAGAATCCGTACCGTCTAGAACCATTTATTGTTGAGAGATACATTGTCGAGGAAGCAATTGAGTTTTGTACAACGTTATGTTACAAGTAGAAGCCATAGGAGTTCCAAAGTCGAGGCATGAAGCAATGTGTGAAGGTAAAGGCACACGAGGTGCGAGGGAGGTTCAAAAAGACCAACATGAAGTTCTCCAAACACATTTGTATATTTTGAACAACACCGATGATGTTCTTCCTTATATATATGCACACAACATGTTGTTAAAGTCAATAAAACCTTGTGCAAATGAGAAATGGTTGTTGACTGAGCATAACAAGACCTTCTTGAAATGGTTTAAAGATAAAATTGGTTAAAAAGATTATGATATTGAGGAATTGAAATGATTAGCACGAGGACCAAACTTTGATGTCATAACATGGACTGGGTACGATATTAATGTGATGTCTTTTTATACAAAGACTAAAGATGAAAAGAGTACTATGCAGAATAGCGGTGTTACCCTTGAGGCAGAGTCTATACACTTTGCTAGTTCAATAGACAATAATCCTATTGCCGCTACTCTAAGTTACTTTGGAGTAATTGAAGAAATCTGGGAGGTTGACTATGTTAAATTTAGAGTGTCTATATTTAAGTGTAAATGGGTTGATTGTAACACAGGAGTGAATGTATATTACTTTGGCTGATCTTACAAAGATAACGTGGAAGGAAGATCCTTTCATTATGGCTTACCAAGCAAAAAATGTTTTTTATGTGAAAGATCCTTTTGGTGAAAGATTGTCAGTTGTTGTACAAGGGAGAATTGAACATGATGTTCATCCACAAGATGACTCAAGGGTCCAATATGTACACAAATCTTCATTCTCAGATAATTACCTCCTTTGAATGACGACAATAATGTAGATGATGTACATGCTACACGGCATGATCACAATGAAGGAATATAGGAGAACATTTTAACACTTCCACAATAGAAATCAAGTATTTTTAATTAGCTTTTTCTATTTAAAAATTTATTTTATTTAATTTAAATATACATCTTAAACATATTTTTATTCTTTATAGGTCGATCACATGGCTGAGTCATCAAAGAAGACTAAGGACCCTACACGGCTGAGAAATCTTGTGATTAGGCGTATGGGTAATAATATGGTTCTAGTTCAAATAGACCCTCAGACTGGCAGGGCATCAGACCTTAATCAGGTTCAATTTGTAAGTTATTTGGGAGTATCTAAGGTCTCTATCTTGATCCCTGACTAGGACCACGTATCAGAAGTAGACAAGAATCTCATTTTGAAGGATATTTGTGTAAGTTATTTATTTAAATGTTATTAAATAATTTGTCTATTGAATTTACATTTTAATTATTTAATTATTATAATTTGTAGACAAATTTTGAGTTTGAGACTTCGAATTTGGTTTAGAGAAAAATAATGTCTTCAGTAACTAGAAAATGGAGCCAATTCAAGAGAAATATGACAACTCATTACATCTTTAGTAAATACTAGGAAAAGTCTCCGTATGGGAAATATTCTATTGATGAAGAGACACTGTCTCAATTTGTTCAAAGTTGAATGGATCTCTCTGTTAGAATTAGTGGCCTAAACAAGAAGGGGGGTGAATTGTTTTCAAAAGATTTTCGCAAAGTTTGAAGGTAGAGTAAAAACTTCTGAAAAATCAACTAATTGATTTTCTGTTCAACTCAATAAAATTTCTATTTTAAGGTTATTTCCATATAATCAACCTTTTGTTTTCACAAAATGACCGGTTGTTTATACCATCAAAATATGAAATCAAGTTAAAACAGTTATAAGAGAAGAGATAGAGAGAATCACACAAGAGGTTTATACTGGTTCACTTTTAACCAAGAGCTACATCCAATCCTTAGCTAACCACTGAGAATTCACTATGTAATCAAACCTAGATTACAAAACACACACGAAGAGTGATCACCTTGAACCCCTCAAGCACACACATCACTTCTTAGCCAAAACCACACCAAGAATTTTGATCTTGAACCCCTCAAGAACACACAACACTCCTTGGCAACACCACGGTTTTCAGAAACACTTTTCTGAAACTGCCATATACAAGAAAACACAGAAATACAATGTTCAAGGAGAAGAGAATATGATACACCTGGGTATTACAAAGCTAAAGTTCAAAAGTATAAACCCAATTCTATTCCACACACTTGAGATGATCCAAAGCTTTTGAATTCTTGAAAAATGTTTTAAGTGATATCTCTTTCTTAGTCAGTTCAAAAGAATGCTAAACAACCTTTATATAACCTCAATCAAGTGGTCAAAGTTGTTAGATCAAAAACCAAAAGCAGTTCATCTAAAACTACTTCAAACCACTTAATAGAACTCTGTTATGAAAACAACCAGTTGTTTTCCAAATCAATCGATTGAAATAATTTTTCTGTTAAGGTTCTCATAAAAACAACCAGTTGATTTATCGAAACAATTGGTTGATTTTGTTTGACAGCAAAGACAAAACAAAGCAAAGCTTTTCCAAACCATTTTAAAAACCACCAAGTGTCAAACAACAGGTTGATTCGACATTTCAACAGGTTGAAATTTCACAGCCTTTTAGAAAACCCATCTTTTCAAAAAAATTAAAATTGAAATGAACTTGGATCATCTTAAGAAGTGAATTAACAAGTTAAAAACTACTAGACAACTCATGATGTGAGTTGATTTTTGATTTTTAGCAATTATGGTGAGAACCCTAAGAAGATTCCCACTGGACACGAACTTAACCAAGTGGTTATGTAAGTGTGAAGGTGCACTCCATAAGGGCAAAGAGAAAAGACAATAATATGGTGATAATGATGATGAAGATAAGAGGCATAAATGAAGATAACAAGATAAAGAGAACTAAAAATTAAATGACAAACATGAATGAATATAGAAGAAGGGAATGGAAGGTGCAAAAGGAAATCAAAAAAAGGGAAAGAGGTGAAGAGAGCTTATGGATTAAGAAGATTGTCACGCCACTTGGAGAAGAGAGGACTCCAAGATGAGTTATGTAAAGAGCTGCTACTTGAGATGTTACCCATCAAAGATAAGACCCAAATTTGAGAGCTCACAAGTCTTATAAAATCACCCTTACAGAGTTTTTTTACTATAAAAATTCAATGTGTTAATACATGGAGAAAGGAACCCTTTATATAGGAAGGAGTGACTTGGAGGGCAAGATGAGTGAGGGGTAGAAAAGGAAGGGGAGAGGGGCTGCCTAGGGTGTTGACCACGATCAAAACCATCCCTTAGGCATAGCTTCTAGAAGCTAGGGCTACCTCCTAACCCTAATGGACTTGGCACTAGCTAATTTGATAAGTACACCCCCTATTATGTTATATGGACCTACTCTATCCTATTTTGCTATTTGGACCCCTAAAGTGAGCCAAAATTATTTACAAACATGTTTTTATCTTTTAAGAAGACCAGAAGAAAGAACAGTTAATGTTCTGGTCTATGCCCAGTTCTTTTTCTGGTGAGATCCGTCTGATATTTGGTAAGGCCTTAACTTGATTGCTGAGATGACTGCTCATAGTGTGATTTGTCTCTTGAGTCCTTGGTCATCCTCTTGGCTACTTGGTTTGTATCAAAACACACACATAGTAGCAGGATCTTCAAGCTTTCCACATGGATTTGGAAACATCAAAGCATCTTGTTCAACACCCTAATGGGAGGTTGGTGAACATTTCATTATATATGTTATTAAATCTTATCATGGAATTCATTATTTATGTGTATGATGTACTGAAAAGAAAAGAGGAAGAAAACTCAGATCATTGCACACAAAAATACTACTCCCCACAGACTGTCTCGGGGAGGTTATGATTTGCTAGAGAGAAGAATAGGAGAAGAAAATTTAAAGAGACAACAGGCAGAATCTGGTTCTGGTGAACTTATTTGTCCTCCATTCCCTCCTAGTTGACATGAGAAATGAAACTTGGCTAGAACTAAACCGGGGGGTTAAATGACATTTGAGAAATCATTAGAGATTTCTCAGTGTATTGTAAGTTCATAATTACATGTCATATTTTTAGTGTTACAAACCTATCATTACATATTATTATATTAACACATTGTATTATTCTTTATAGGATGAGCTAGTGGGGCAAATCTCACAGAGAAGTTTTATTCGGCTCACAAAGAAGTTTTGTTCCTAAAGGTCGAGATGACATCTTGATTGTGCCCATTGGGACTGAAGAACCTAGTTGTGTATATATGACTGGTTTTGGTGTTAGGATCAGACAATACTTCGGATCAATTTCTTGACCCAACTTTTATGTAAATGCCAGTCAGCAGATGATGGAGCAATTAGCTGCACAATTGACAGAGAGACTGACTCCACAATTGACTAAGAACATAAAAGAACAAGTTACTCAAGAGTTAAGAGCTGAATTCGATCAAAGATATAATCCAACTGAACTAGTGGATGTAATTTATGGTCGTGGTTGAGCTAGCACCAAAGGTAGTTGTGATGTGTAGGACTTAGAAGATGATGACACTGAATCCTCCTATCAGTGCAGGTTATTTGTTGATGGAAATCCTCCTCGTGTAGTGGCCATTGGAAAAGTGTATCAAAAAGGTTGAATCATCCATATTGTGCCCATGCAGAGTGATTTCTCTAGAGTGGTGGTTGAAAAAGTTAGATATGCATCTGCCATAGTTCTAGCGCCCACATCAAAGGTTAATACAATGGGAGAGGCACTTGGAACATTTATTGCATGGCCTACACATTTGATAAAAACCATTTCAAAAAATATTAGGTATATTTCCTTAAGGGCTATTAGTGTTAGAGTGGTTTTTAGATTTATACTTTATATTTTTTATTATGTTTTATAGGAATCTGCTAAGAGATAAATTGCGCCAATTGGAGGTCATTTAAGCCCTCAAGTCCAACCACAAGTCCAACCATATGTGAATCCAATCCAAGAGTTGGTTAGGGTTTCACATCAAATGTTTTCAAGATTCTTGTGTGATTCCTTTGGATGCCATATTATTTGGGGTTGACAATGGTGGTGTACCATTGTACATAACCATGCAAGATGTTTTTGAAATCATCCGAGGTAATCAATGAACATCGTTGTTATTTAATTATGGATGATGTAAGTACCCTTAATAATTACATGTTATACTTAATCGAATGATGTTTCATGAATCATGTCAATGATATTCATATTAAAAATGTAGATATATAAATTAGACAATTATCAATCTCGATACTTATGGTTTCCTTGAGCCCCATTTCATACAAAAATCTTGGAATAAAAAAAATTGATTGTTAGACTTAATTCAAAGATGGATTCAAACATCCAGAAAAAGGATTTATTTTGCTCCTTTTATAAATGGGTAAGTAAAACTTGTTACATTTAGAGTTTCCATAATTATAAAATGACTAATGAAATGTTTTATACTAGGTTTCACTAGCAATTGATGCTTATTTTCCCCATAGACAACATTGTTGCCTGGTTTTGTTCACTGGATAGGAAGCCAGATCAAGATATGAAGACTATAGTACAAAGGTATGTTATTGTAAATTATATAATTTATTGTGAATTACTAAAGATTTTTCTCTTTTTAGTGCAATTAATGTTTGTAGTATCTCAGGGGGTAGATCCACTTCATCATCAAAAAATCTACATTGGATTTATCCTAAGGTATATATTCTCTTCTTCATTAAAACTATTAAGTGTTACTTTTTTTAGTTCAATTAAATTAATTGTTACTTATATTTCATAATAGTGCAATAAGCAACAAGGGAACTTTGAATGTGGTTATTCTGTAATTCATTGGACGTGGACCATAGCATGTGTGAGGATTATAAACTCTTAGGAGTAGGTATTATGTGATTTTAAATGTTCTAACTTCTCACTATATAAGCATATTTGTTAGTACGAACACTGATATACTCTTACATTTCTTAGCTTTTTGAAGATACCGAGCCACTAAGCACACAAAATCTTGAACAAATCTGCCAGGAATGGGCCAAGTACATTTTACAACTAAGGAATCAAAACATGCAATGATTTGTAACTTTCTAACATATGTACATTTTCATTATATGTAATTATACAATTTTGATTAGTTTCAGTTGCATGTCTTTATATTTCTCTATGTATACAAATCAATTTGGCTGGTATTCTAGTTTTATTAAATTTACAGGTTTATAAATTTAGGAAAAGCACATTTTGTTAAATTTATAAAACAAAGCTGGAACATTTTACACTGGTTAAGGGATTAACCGTTGTAATATGAGACTTAACAATTTCAAAAAATGTGCTACAGAGGCACATACTACACCGGTTGCTCATCGCAACCATTGTAATATAGGACTATACTACACATATTAAGCCCCCATATAACACAGTTGGCTCTAGTAACCAGTGTAATATGGGGATACATATAACACCGGTTGCTTAACTGGTGACCGATATTATATGTAATTGACATTTTCAATGCCCACTTCTACATCAGTGAGAGAACCAGTGTAATATGCCTCTTAGAACCGATGTAAAATGTCTTTTTTGCACTAGTGCTACTCTCTATCAGGATGTTGCTTTAAGAGGAGAAAAGCATTTAATGCATGCATGAAACACATTTAATGCACCATCTACGTTCAACCTACTCAGATGCAAGGAAGATGTTAAAAAACAAGCTGAAGCTTCTAAATGCCTAGAAAAGAATTTGCAACGAATGTTTTCTCCAATGCCTATATAAAGTTATCTTTCAAGAAGAAGAACAATGAGTTCAATTTGCAAAAGTTCTAAAATTCTGCTAAAATATTTATATGTCTTAAAAAATCTTTGTAAAGAACATTTTTGTGTTTATTAGCAAACTAGAAGAGAGAACTTAAACCCTGTACACTTCAAAAGACGGTACCATCTCTAGTGAGCAAAAATTGTGATATTTTACATTACTTCTCAAACAAACGTTTGTCTTAGCCAAAATAACTAGGTGTTTAAAGATTACTTGATGGGTTAGTCAGGAGAAACTACATTTCGAAATAGTACTCATACAGGTCAACCAGGAGTGGCTACGAGTCAAAAGAATACTCATTAAGACTTCCTAGTGAAACTCATTCTGTTGATTGAGAATTGGACATAATGTACGCTATCAGATCAATAAATATAAAAATGTCTGAGTATTTTCCTCCTTCCTTATCTTGTTAAAATTGAATGTTATTAAATTTGCACAAACCTAAGAAGGAAATTGAATGTTATTAATCGTTTAACTGTGAATCACTATACGATATTTAAGAAAACTACAGAAAGTTTTTAAAACACAATTCAACCCTCATTTCTTGTGTTTTACCTATTTTTCAAAGTTACTTTTTGTTTAACCATTTAACTGTTCTTGAGGGTTCTTTGTTATTGTCTATTACATGTTTATGTTGGTAGATGAAATAGTGGATTTGTGAGTTATTTCCTTAATAACTGGTGCAATGAGCATGGAGCAAGAAAACTAAATCATCTCGACTTCCACAAAGCATGAGGTTGAGAAATTTACTGACTTGAATAATTTTGGGTTGTGGCGATTGAAGATATATGCTCATCTGGTTCAACAGGGTCTCATTGAAGCTTTGGAAGGTGAATCTAAGCTTGATGTAACCATGCATGAGAAGGACATGAAAGCATTGTTGGAGAAGGCTCATAGCGTGATTGTTCTGAGTCTTGGGGACAATGTGTTATGACATGTATTGAAGGAGAAGACTGCAATGGGACTATGGACAAAGCTTGATAGCTTGTACATGACTAAGTCTATGGTGAACCATACTTGAAGCAAGTATTAAACTCATACAAGATGAGTAGTGAAAAGAAAGTTAGCGAACAACTAGATGAATTCAATAAGTTGATTCTTGATCTTGAAAATATTGACATTCAGATTGATGATGAAGATTAAGTGATGGAGGATCGTCTAGAAGGACTTATGGAAGCAGAAGAAGGAGTTGAGAAGACTCATCTCAAGGAGATTTAATTGTTTTCTGTAAGGATCTAGAAATTTACACATCGGTCGTCTGCCATGATGAGGGACACATCGGTTGTTTGCCAGGATGAGACATCAGTCGTCTGCCAGGGTGAGACATCGGTCGTCTTCCAGGGTGAGACATCGGTTGTCTTCCAGGGAGAGACATCGGTGGATAGTCATCGAGAGATCAGTCATCGGGGGGTCTTGTTATACGCATATAAGATGGGACCCAGGCTTCCAGCGAAGGCGTTCTGCAGGCGCGACACGTAGACAGTAAGGGTCCCCAGAGCAGTTGGCAACAGAGAGTAAGTAGGGCAGGTGGCTCCAGAGTTTTGGGCATACAAAGGTGTCCACGTGGCCATCCTGTCAGAGGAAACTTGCATGCAAGAGTTTTCCATCAAAGTGGGTGGTGGCAGCGACATTCCTGGACAAGGTGGTTTAAGTTCAAAATCCACTTCTGATAGGCAATGTTCGAACGCTGTTTGGGTAGAGAGAAATCGAATGAGTTGAGTTTTGGTTCCCTATTTCCTTTCTCTCTTTCTCTCCACGTTCGGGCATCTTTGCTACCAGTTGACGTTTCCGACACCATCAAGCACCCAGTTAACGATCGACGACCTGCCATTGGACTCCTGGGAAAGTTACTCTACAAGTTTTCCGATCAAAGCCTTAAAACAGAGTAAGTTCGTCGTGCTCTGTTTTTGGAGTCGTTTCTGAAATTGAGGGAGTTGCCTCTGCATAGGCGTTGCATGCGACTCTTTTAGCTTCAGAGTTAGTCTCTGTTAACTTAGAGTATGAGTGATATCGTTAGATTTGTGATTTAGGCTCCATGATTTAAATGTTTTCCTTCGGTTGTTTTAAAACTGTTTGATGGATATGTATTAAAACCCTTAGAAGAGGGATGTTCTTTTGAGATACAATGTATGGGATGGATGTATTTTATTATATATACACATGTTAATTTTGATATTATTGTTTTACGTTTATTTTATTATATAAATATGAATAAAATTTGAGGGGCGTTACATTAATGGTATCAGAGCAGTTCGTCCTTAGGATGACCTGAGAGTAGTAGGTTCATTGTGTTTCTTCTGCTTATAAATAATTATTGGAGTCTTAATTAAAGCTTTAGTGAAAGTTTTTCAAATGTTTTTCTTATTGAAATCTTGTTTGTGCTCTAGTAAAGGTATGTTCTAAATGAAAATTTTAGTATTAAGAATGGAAGGATCTTGATAAAGTAGTGAGGGTGCACACTCATAACTGAATCGAGATGATTCTCTATCTTAATTCTAAAAGTTTGATGTTGAGTATATATTAAATTTTGTGTGATTTATATCATTTTATTAAGTGTTTTTGTATTTGATTGAAAGTTGTCTGTTTGATGGATAGTTTTACACCAATAACTGTTTTGGGTGTTATACTTTATATTATAAGTATTATGATCTTGTTGATAAACTCAAATTCTAGATGAGTTTGAGATGCTGACCTTTGTAAGATCTAGATGTTGTCTTCTAAATGAATTGATTCTTTATCAAGTTCATTTTATAGAAATATGATTAGAAAATAATAGTTTCAAAATCTTAAACAGAGAATGGCTCCTAGACCTCCTACCCCTCCCCAACCTTCTGCTGAAATGAGCCAGATTGCCAAGGCTATTGAGATGATGGCAAGTGCTATCCAACAACAGAATGCAACAATGACTCAGAATCATCAGGCTGCAATGCATCATTGGGAAACTGCTAGATCGGCTGCAACAGCTTCCCATGTCAGTCAGGCTCAGGAGCAGATGGGACTGACCGAGTTCATGAGGCACAACCCACCCAAGTTCAGTGGGAATGCTACTCCTGACCAAGCAGATCAATGGATCAGGGAGTTAGAGAAAATCTTTAGGGCGACCTCCTACCCTGAAGATAAGAAATTGGTGTTTGCTATGTATTTGTTATCTGGAGAAGCAGAGTTCTGGTGGATGGGAGCTCAGCAGATGATGGAAGCCAGAGCTGAAGTGTTAGACTGGGAAAGTTTCCGAGTGAGATTTCTGGAGAAATATTTTCCAGGTAGTGCAAAGTTTGCGAAGGAAGCGGAATTTCTCAGGTTGGAGCAAGGAGAGATGTCCGTGAACGCTTATGCTGCTAGGTTTAAGTACCTAGCCAGATTTTATACCCAAGCTACCTGTGAGGCTTGGAGGTGTAGAAAGTTTGAAGAAGGTTTAAAGCATGAGCTGAAGAAGACCATAGCATCTATGTGCATCAGGGAGTTTCATGCTTTAGTGGAGAAGGCAAACATGGTGGAGACCTTGGAAAGGGGTAATTCCAGGGTGATCAGGTCACACCCAGGGGGGTCTTCCAGTGGGAAGGCCAAGGTGCAGCATCCACGAAATAAGCCTTATGCTAGACCTCCACAGCATAGAGCAGGAGCAGTTCCGCCCCAGTTTCAGCAACAACAAACATGGAAACCCAGATGTTTCACATGCCAAAAGACGGGACACATTTCTAGAGATTGTCCTAGCAAGAATAGGATGACTCAATCCGTTGGTTCTCAGCAGTTGAGGAATGAAGGCAGTAGACCTCAAGCAGCAGGGAGAGTGTTTGCTATGACAGGAGCTGAGGCGTCTCAGTCAGGTAACTTGGTGCAAGGTGTTTGTTTTATAGCTGGTAGAAGTGTAAAAGCCTTGTTTGATTTTGGAGCGACACACTCTTTTGTGTCAAGACTGTGTGTAGCCGAGTTGGGCCTTCTAGTGAAGGAGTTGCCGTTTGAACTGTTGGTCTCTACACCTGCATCAGGACAGGTATTGACCTCTATAGTTTGCTCTGAATGCCCAGTAATAGTAGAGGGACGCAGGTTCAAAGTAAATTTGATCTATCTACCTCTTCAGGATCTGGATGTTATCTTAGGAATGGATTGGCTATCTGCCAATCACATTCTCATAGATTGCGGTAAACAGAAAATAGCGTTTTCGGATTTCTAAGAGTCAGATGTGACATCTGCTCAACATGTGTGGTCGGAATTGAAAGAAGGGTCGAGGTGCTTTGTGATCTTAGCTCAAATAGAAGTGAAGAATGAAGAAGGCATAAGCAGTATACATGTAAGGACCTGTAAAATTGAATTGGAATAAAAAGGGTTATATATTAAAAGAATTCTATGTATGTTTTATTTAAAATAAAAAGGGAGGAAAAGTTAAGTTAGAAGGCTATGAGATCGCCGGTCGCCTGCTACACATGAGCGTCAGGTGGACGTCGCCAGGGCGCGAGGCATGCAGGCATCGCGCGGGCGCGAGAGGCATGCAGGCATCGCGCGGGCGCGAGAGGCATGCAGGCATCGCGCGGGCGCGAGAGGCATGCAGGCATCGCGCGGGCGCGAGAGGCATGCGGGCATCGCGCGGGCGCGAGGCATGCGGGCATTGCCAGAGTGCGAGGCACGTGGACGTGGCCAAGGCGCGAGAGGCATGCGGGCTTTGCCAGGGGGAGACATCGGTCGTCCACCAGGAGATGTCATCGGTGGATAGCCTTCGCGCGAGAGGTCATCGGTGGATAGTCTTCGCGCGAGAGGTCATCGGTGGATAGCCTTCGCGCGAGAGGTCATCGGTGGATAGTCTTCGCGCGAGATGTCATTCGGTGGATTGTTTTCGCGCGAGGGGTCATCGACGAAAGATTATCGCGCGATGTCGAATTGCACACAGAGGGGGTAAGACCCAGACTCCCAGCAGGAAGCGTAGTGCACGCACGCCACGTAGACAAAAAGGGTGGTTCAGAATAGTGACATCAGAATGTTGGCATGCGCAGGGGACACTCGCGGTCGTACTGTTCAGAGCAGTGGCTGGCATGCACAAGCGACAACAGTGGCAGTACTGTTCAGAGCAGTGGTTGGCATGCACCAGAGACAACAGTGGTCGTACTGTTCAGGGCAGTGGTTCTCAGACTTCTCTGCAGAGTGGGTGGTGGCAGCTGCTTTTGGTGGATAAGTTGGTTTAAGATGCAGAAAACCCACTGCTGAGAGGAAGAAACGTTGCAGCCTTCAAAGAGAGAAAGAGTGAGTTACCTCCCTTCTCCTCCAGTTGCCTCCTTCGCGCTGCGATTCTAGCACCTTCACACGAGAGTACGACGAGCGACAGCCACCATTAGAGCACCTGGGCAGTTCTCTGCAAGTCCTTCGACCAGACGCAAAAACAGAGCCAAGGCTTTCTTCAAGCTTTGTTGGGTTTTGGAACTCTAGGTGTTTGCGCAAGTCCAGGTAAGGGAAGCTAGACTTCATTTTCAATACAAGCCATAGTTTAGCTATTTCTGAAGTGTTTGGGCGACGTGGTCGCCGGTTTTCGTTTTCATCTTTGTAAAATGCTCTGTGCTATGTGTTTGGGCGACGTGGTCGCCGGTTTTAAATACAGACTTCGAAATACCCTGTTTTTGAACCAGGTCGCCGGTTTTGGCGCTGTTTTACGAACTCCCCTGTTTTTGGTGTTGTTTTGAAACTGTTTGAGATGTAAATGTGATATTCGAAAACATGAACATGGGAGGGAGTTTTGCTGTGATTGAAATCATTCATTTAAGTGTTATATGATGTGTGGAATGTTGTGAATGTGGAATCGAGGCATAGTATTTTCAGGAAAGAAAATACCGTGTAAGATCGCGTAGGATGTGCATTGACCGGTGATTCGTCATGATATCCTGACTCTCCTGAGATAATGAATTCATATAGATGAAGTTATTCAGGCGTTGAGAGTCGAGGGAGGTTCATACGTATGGGTGAGTTGTTTGAAAGAGAACGAGCTCGACCTGTGGTGTGGATTAACCCTGTCATGCTTGGATGGTGATGATATTGAGATTCATTCTACGCTTGTGAATGTGTGTGATTTCACGGCGACCCTGTGAATGTGTGTGATTTCACAGTGGGCAGTATGACAGGTGCAGATCTCTGAGTCTAATCAACGCACGAGTCAATCCGGAAGTAGTGTCAAGTGTCTTGTGTGTTGAGTCAGTGGTGGTCTGACGTGAGAAATGAGAAACATTGAATTGATAGACACTTGATGCAGTTTTGTGAAATAGAATGACTCTTGAGAATATTGTGAAATGTGTGATTTCTGGGTGATCAGGTGAAGAGTATGAGAAACTTGATAACTTTACGTGAATATCTTGAAATTGTTTACCTTGATTTTATTTTAAGTACCCTTATTTAAACTCTTTTTAAATGTCTAGCTTACCCTGTGTTTTCGTTTGTGTTGTGGCCTTTTCTTAAACCTGTAATGATCGTGTATAATTTACACGGGAGCAGATGATGTTGCAGGAAGTAGAGCTCTTTAGAAAATTGTCGCTGGAAGGAGATCGCCTGTTTTCTTTTCTGTTGGGTGATCGCCCCTCTTGCTGCTTTATGATAGGAGATCGCCTTTATGAAAGGAGATCGCCCTTCTTAGAGGAGATCGCCTATATGAAAGGAGATCGCCCTTCTTATAGGAGATCGCCCTTTTTGCCAGGAGGTCGCCTATCTGTCTTTTGTATTGTATTTCGTTTACGTTTTTAATGGAGAAGTGATCGTTTGTATTAAACTCCCTGTGAGGAGAAACTTCTTTATTTTATATAAAGATTTTGCTCACTTCAATCTATTTGTCACTTTATTTTCGTTTTATATTTATTTTCAAAGAAATTTGGCGGGATGTTACAATACATGTGGTGAGGGATTTCATGGATGTATTTCTAGAAGAAATACCTGGATTGCCTCCTAAGAGAGAAGTGGAATTCTCTATTGATTTGGTACCTGGAGCTGGACCAGTCTCAATGGGACCTTACCGAATGGCTCCAGCTGAGTTGGTAGAATTAAAGAAGCAAGTAGAAGATTTGTTAGAGAAGCGACTCATCAGACCTAGTGTATCTCCATGGGGGGCTCCAGTGCTTCTAGTTAAGAAAAATGATGGAGGGTCTCGGCTGTGTGTAGATTACAGACAGTTGAATAAGTTGACCATCAAGAATAAGTATCCTCTGCTTAGAATTGATGATTTGATGGATCAATTGCATGGAGCCTCGGTGTTCTCAAAGATTGATCTGAGAACGGGATACCACCAAATTTTGGTAAAGGCTGAAGATGTTCAGAAGACGGCGTTTAGGTCTCGTTATGGACACTATGAGTATGTGGTGATGCCGTTTGGAGTAACAAATGCTCCAGCTCTGTTCATGGACTACATGAATAGAATTTTTCGTCCCTTCTTGGATAAGTTTGTTGTAGTCTTTATAGATGACATACTTATTTATTCAAGGACCGAGGAAGAACATGAAGAACATCTGAAGACAGTGTTGGAGATTCTGAGGGAGAAGCAATTATATGCTAAGTTCTCTAAGTGTGAGTTCTGGCTGAAGGAAGTCAACTTCTTAGGACATGTAATATTTGCTCAGGGGATCTCAGTGGATCCAGCCAAAGTAGAGGCAGTGCTTCAGTGGGAACGTCCTAAGACAGTCACGGAGATAAGGAGTTTTGTGGGTTTAGTAGGCTACTATCGGAGGTTCATTGAAGATTTTTCCAGGGTAGTAGCTCCTTTGACTCAGTTAACTCGCAAAGATCAACCTTTTGCTTGGAATGACAAATGTGAGCAGAGTTTCATGGAGCTAAAGAAGAGATTGACTAGTGCTCCGGTGTTAGTGATCCCGGATATAGGAAAACCTTTTGAGGTTTACTGTAATGCTTCACATCAAGGTTTGGGATGTGTTTTGATGCAAGAGAAAAGAGTAGTTGCATATGCTTCAAGGAAACTCAAAGTTCATGAGAGAAACTATCCTACTCATGACTTAGAGTTGACGGCTGTGGTGTTTGCCTTGAAGATTTGGAGACATTATTTGTATGGAGCTTGGTTTCAGGTGTTTAGTGACCATTAAAGCCTGAAATATCTGTTTGATCAGAAGGAGTTAAATATGAGACAAAGAAGATGGATGGAGTTTCTAAAGGATTATGATTTCCAACTGATGTATCATCCAGGGAAGGCCAATGTAGTGGCAGATGCTTTGAGTAGGAAATCAATACAAGTATCAACCATGATGATTGAAGAGCAGAAGTTGATCGAGCAGTTTAGAGATTTAAACTTTGGAGTAGAATTTCATGTTAATCATATTAGTTGTAGTAAGTTAACTATAACTAATGATTTCATTGGAATGATAAAGGATAAGCAATTAGAGGATCCTAGTCTGAAGCGTATTATGGAATTACTAGGCACCGATCAGGCTAAAAGCTTTGTGATGGGAGACGATGGAATCTTGATATTTAATGGCAGAATTTGCATACCTGCAAATGAAGAGTTGAAGAAGATGATCCTAGAAGAAGGCCACAAGAGTTATCTTAGTTTACATCCAGGTATGAATAAGATGTACCAAGATTTAAAGGAGTCATTTTGGTGGTCAGGCATGAAGAAAGAAATAGCTCAGTATGTTGCTACCTGCTTGACATGTCAGAAGGCAAAGGTAGAGCATCAAAGGCCTGGTGTTTTGTTACAGCAATTGGATATTCCTGAGTGGAAATGGGATAGCATTGCTATGGATTTTTGTTACTCATTTACCCAGGTCAGTAAGGGGTCATGATGCAATCTGGGTCATAGTTGATTGGCTGACATAGAGTGCTCACTTTCTTCCAGTTAATTTGAGGATATCTATAGCCAAGTTGGCGCAGTTGTACATCAGCGAAATTGTGAGGTTGCATGGAGTGCCTTCCAGTATTGTTTCGGATAGAGATCCCAGGTTTACTTCACGGTTTTGGCAGACTTTACAAGATTCTTTGGGAACTAAGTTGAGAATGAGCTCGGCATATCATCCTCAAACAGATGGGCAGTCTGAGAGAACAATCCAGTCTTTAGAAGATCTGTTGAGGACATGTATCTTGGATCATTTGGGGAGTTGGGATGAGATGTTACCGCTGGTGGAGTTTACTTATAATAACAGTTATCATGCCAGTATTGGGATGGCTTCATATGAAGCTTTGTATGGGAGGAAATGCAGAACTCCCTTATGTTGGTACCAGGAGGGCGAAACAGTTTTGATTGGGCCAGAGTTAATTCAACAGACAACCGAGAAGGTGAGACAGATAAAAGACAGAATGAAAGCTTCTCAAAGTCGGCAGAAATCCTATGCAGATCAGAGGAGAAAACCTTTGGAGTATGCAGCTGGAGATCACGTGTTTATGAGAGTGACACCGACCAAGGGTGTAGGACGAGCCATCAGATCAAAGAAGCTATCTCCTAAGTTCGTTGGACCATATCAGATATTAAGGAGGATTGGTCCAGTGGCTTACGAGATTGCTCTACCTCCCCAATTAGCAAATCTGCATAATGTCTTTCATGTATCACAGCTGCGAAAGTATATTCCAGACCCTAGTCACGTGTTAGAAGTGGACGATGTGCAGACCAGGGATAACTTGTCGTTTGAAGCAAAACCAGTTAGGATCGACGATCAACAGAGTAAACAGCTCAGAGGCAAGACTATCAATATGGTAAAGGTGGTGTGGGATGACAGATCTGGTGATTCAACTTGGGAATTAGAAGAAACCATGAGAGAAGCCTATCCCTACCTCTTTTCCTGGTAAGTCAATTTTCGGGGACAAAAATTTTTCTTGTTGGGGAGAATGTAAGGATCTAGAAATTTACACATCGGTCGTTTGCCATGAAGAGGGACACATCGGTCGTTTGCCAGGATGAGACATCAGTCGTCTGCCAGGGTGAGACATCGGTCGTCTTCCAGGGTGAGACATCGGTCGTCTTCCAGGGAGAGACATCGGTGGATAGTCATCGAGAGATCAGTCATCGGGGGGTCCTATTATACGCATATAAGCTGGGACCCAGGCTTCCAGCGAAGGCATTCTGCAGGCGCGACACGTAGACAGTAAGGGTCCCCAGAGCAGTTGGCAACAGAGAGTAATTAGGGCAGGTGGCTCCAGAGTTTTGGGCATACAAAGGTGTCCACGTGGCCATCCTGTCAGAGGAAACTTGCACGCAAGAGTTTTCCATCAGAGTGGGTGGTGGCAGCGGCATTCCTGGGCAAGGTGGTTTAAGTTCAAAATCCACTTCTGATAGGCAATGTTCGAACGTTGTTTGGGTAGAGAGAAATCGAGTGAGTTGAGTTTTGGTTCCCTGTTTCCTTTCTCTCCTTCTCTCCACGTTCGGGCATCTTCGCTACCAGTTGACGTTTCCGACACCATCAAGCACCCAGTTAACGATCCACGACCTGCCATTGGACTCCTGGGAAAGTTACTCTACAAGTTTTCCGATCAAAGCCTTAAAATAGAGTAAGTTCGTCGTGCTCTGTTTTTGGAGTCGTTTCTCAAATTGAGGGAGTTGCCTCTGCATAGGCGTTGCATGCGACTCTTTTAGCTTCAGAGTTAGTCTCTGTTAACTTAGAGTATGAGTGATATCGTTAGATTTGTGATTTAGGCTCCAAGATGCAGGTTAGGGCATCCTTAAGTTTCGGTGGATTTGGAGCTCTTAGAGGGATTTTACGCAAGTCCAGGTAAGGGAAGCTAGCTTTATTTTTAATAAAAACCTTAGGCTAGAAGATTCTGAGGTTGGGGTGACGTGGTCACCAGTTTTAACGTTTATTTCACAATCCCCTGTTTTGTGTAAATCTGGATTGGTTTGAGATTGAAATGTGAAATGTATATGATTTTCGAAATTCTCAAGTTTGGTATGATTTGATTGAGATATGTTTGAATTGGTCATTTACGTGTTGTATGAGATGCTGGATGCTGTGAAATTGTGGTCAAGACATAGTATTTTCAGGAAAGGAAATACCGTGTTGAGATTGTTATGAGGGTGTATTGATCTGTGAGTATCCTGTGAATGAGACGATCCTTACTCTACTGAGATAATGGAATCACATAGATGAAGTTATTCAGTTGGTGAGAGTCGAAGGAGGTTCATATGTCTGGGTAAGTTGTTTGAAAGATAACTGACTTGACCTGTTATATGGATTAACCCTGTCATACTAGGAGAGTGATGATATTGAGATTATTTATGCGCATAGCTGTGTGGATTCACAGCGACCCTGTGTGGATTCACAGTGGTGTAGTATGACAGGTGCAGGTCTCTGGATGCTAAGTTCAACGCACGAGTCTTCCGGAAGTAGAGTCAAGTGTCTACGTGTTATGAGTCAGTAAAAGTCTGACATGAGAAAGAGGAATATTGAAATTGTTGGTAGACACTTGATCGTTATGTGAAATGATAAACACTTGATGAAATTGTGAATTGTGTGAAAAGGTGAAAAAGAAAAAGATTGATGGTTTATGATGATATTAAGTTTCATATTTAAAGTTTTAAAATATCTAGCTTACCCTGTGTTTTGTCTTGTGTTTTATGTTTTTTTTTAAATCTATGATGATCGTGTTAACTTACACGGGAGCAGATAAGGTTGCAGGTGACAGAGCTCCTCAGTGAGCGTGTTGGAGGATGGGATAGACTTAGTTTTAAATGTTTTCCTTCGGTTGTTTTAAAACTGTTTGATGGATATGTATTAAAACCCTTAGAAGAGGGATGTTCTTTTGAGATACAATGTATGGGATGGATGTATTTTATTATATATACACATGTTAATTTTGATATTATTGTTTTACGTTTATTTTATTATATAAATATGAATAAAATTTGAGGGGCGTTACATTTTTTGCTCTCTCACTTTTCTCTAGTTTTATAAACATTGTATATAGTAGTATAGACTTTATTTTAGGCTTGTATTTGGACCATTTTCTTGGGCCATGTATTGGGCTAATTAGAGTAGGGTGTAAATAGAAAAAGAAATAGTCTACCTAGAGTTACAATTGGGTGTCCTTGGACCCAATGCAACTCTAGACCATCTAGGATGCACAAATAAATTACTGGAGTGCAAATAGAAAGCATGGAATGGAAAGGAAGGCATAAAGGTCCACATGTCATCCCCTCAGTGGAGAGGATTCCCGCCAATGCCAAAAGGCCATTTGTCTTCATGGAAATAGAGGATTCTCTCTAATTAGAGAAGGACACTTGTCAACCTCTAATTTGAGAGGATTTGCTCCAATTAGAGAGAACCATGTGTCCTTCTATGAATGGAGAGCTGTTAAGGTTCAAGCTTGCACCTTGGTTGCCCATAGACTATAAATACAAGCTTTAACCCTCTTGTAAAGGAGCTTTGAATAGACTATTGATTTGCTTTCAAATTTTAGCCTCAACTAGTTTCTTAGCCAACTCCTTGCTAGCCTTATTTGTAAGTGCTTTAGAATGGAACCTCTGAAGAGTTGACCTAATCTCTCTTAAGCTTAATTATCATTCTCCATACACCAACAATTCACGGGTTTTTTTCACTCATTTTAGCAACAAAATCCCACCAAATTCCGCACCCCAAAAATATAAAATAAAAGATACAAAGCCATGCAAGCTAGGATTGCATCATTAGGAATTGTTGTTATTGTTTTCACTACCTAAGACACATGATCATTTAAAGGAAACCTTGTTATATGGAAAAGAGACTCTGTCTCTTGAGGAGGTTTAGGATTCTCTAAGCTCGAGGGAGTTAAACGAGAATATTTACATGAAGGCTTCCAATACTAAAGATGGACTTGTAGCAAGGGGCAAATTGTCTACTAGGGTTAACATAGCAATTAGATAGAGGTCGAAGTCAAAGACCCATGATGAAAGAGTGGTGAATGTCAAAACATGTTAAGACGAATGCAACATAATAAATTCCTTAAAGACAGAAGAAGGCTAATAACCTTGATAGAACACCTGGATGTAGTAAACTTTCTAATGGATCATCCACATCTGGTGAAACAACTTTTGTGGAAGACAATTATTAATTATCAGAGGTCCTCATGGTGTCAAGTAGTATAGATGATTGTGAATGGATCTTGGACTTTGGATATTTCTTTCATATGACACCTAACCGTGTATGGTTTTAAAAGTTTATAGAACTTAAAGGAGGTTATCTTCTCCTTAGTGATAACAAGTCCTATAAGATAAATGGTGTTGGAATAATTAATTTTTGTCTGCATGATGGAAGAGACTGCTTAAAAAAGTTAGATATGTACCTAATCCTTTGGTGAACTTGAGAAGAACGGATATGTGTTCAAAAAGGAGAGGGAAGTGTTGAAGGTGCTAAGGGGGTCCCTAATAGTGATGAAAGGTGTGAAAAGGAATGTTCTGTATACCTTGGAAGGTGTTGTGCTATCTTGGTTAGCGTCTATTGCTGAGAAGACCATCTTGTAAAAGAAAAGAGATATGACATAAAAGGTTAGGTCACGTAAGCAAAACAAGTTTAGTGGAGTTGGAAAAACAAGGCTTATTTTGGAGTGACGAAATTGATTAGTTGAAAATTTGTGAATAGTGTGCCAAGGGAAAAACACGTAAAATTCATTTTAACATAGGACAACAAGGACAAAGGAAATCCTTGATAACGCTCATGTTGACCTATGGAGTCCATATACAACTCCATCACACTTGGAAATTAGATCCTTCCAATCGAGTTGATGATCATCTGAGGAAGTTATAGGTCTACCCTGATACAATCCAAGTCAGCAAGGAGATGACCAAGGACTCAAGAGACCATTCATAGTTGTTAAGAAGTGGGTTTTAAGCCTAACTCAACCCTATAAAATCGGCTTCTTAACATGGTATCAGAGCCATTCTCGAGCCCATCCTAGCGAAAATTTGTTGGGTTTATCAGGCCCCCCGCTATCGGGCCGTTAACGGACCACCTATAACATATATCTCCACGCACGAGTTGGTTGCCTCGGCGTGAGGGGAGTGTGTTGGAGATCCCACATCGACTAGAGATGAGAATATTTCATTGTATATAAGTGGGTGCAAAACTCACCTTATAAGCCGGTTTTATGAGGTTGAGTTAGGCTTAAAGTCCACTTCTTAACAATAGTCATCTCAACAATCAAGTCAAGACTCCACCAATGATCTAGCAGACCTCACTGGAAGAAGTGGGTGTAGACCATAACACCAATTGTTCTTTCTTCTGGTCTTCTTAAAAGTAAAACATGTTTTAATAATTTGGGCTCACTTTAGGGGTTCAAATAGCAAAATAGGCTAGAGTAGGTTCATATAGCATAAAAGGGAGTGTACTTAGCAAAATGGGCTTGCACAAACCCACTTTTTCAAGACAAGGCACCTAGAATTAGCATTTTTAACCTAGTTTCTAGAAGAATGAGCCAAAGGGACGGTTTTGACCATGGTCAACCCCCCTTGGCCACCCCGTCCTCCTTTCCCATCCTACCCTTGCCCAACTTGCCTACCAAGGCACCCATTCCTATAAATAGGGTGCCTTGCCTCATGTATTTTCATGTTGAATTTGATTAAAGAAAAGTTTCTCTGCACAATTTGTGTGAGCTCTTAGTGATGAAGCTTGTTTCCTCTTGGCATGGTCTTATCTTAAGGAGTGTGAGACTCTCAAGTGGCGGCCCTTCACTCATCTTGGTGGCTACCACACCCCAAGTGGTGTGAACCATTCTCACATTCCACTCCATAAGTTCCTTCTTCCATTTTCCTTTCCATTTCCGCCTTCAATTGTTGTCTTTATTTTAATTCTTGTTCACGGTTATTTGCTCTTGATTGTATGCTTGTGGATCATCATTTGGTTTGGCCATGTCCACCATTGATGTTACCTTATAGCTTCTCTTTTCCGCTTTGCATTCCATCTATCACCCTATATTGATTTTCATCTTTGCCTTTGTGAAGTGAACCTTCACACTTACTTAATCACTTGGTTAAGTTCATGTCTAGTGGGAATCTTCCTTAGGTTTCACCCCTAAATTGCTAAAATCCCAACTCTAAGTAAAGTGTCACCATAAAATGGAACCCTCTAAAAATCAACTCACATCATACCCTTAGAAAACTAAATATGAAGCATTTGAGTATTTCAAGAGTTGAAAGCATCTAATGGAGAACCAAGCCGATAAGATGGTGAGAATGTTCGTAACTAATAATGGTCTTGACTCTTGTTCAGAGATGTTTATCACTTTTTGCAGAGAGCATGACATAGCGAGGCATCAGACGATTGCAATAACTCTTTAGCAGAATTACCTAATAGGGAGATTCAATAGGACCATTTTAGAATGAGTAAGATGGATGTTATTGAATGTTGGAATACCAACGATTATTTTTGGGTTCAAGCTATTACTACTATTGCTTATTTTATTAACAATTTCACTCAAATACACTTGATATAAAGATTCCTAAGGAAATTTGGCCAGGACACACCCCTAACCTTAATACTTTAAGAATCTTTGGTTATGTTGTCTATGTTCACATTGGGTAAGGTAAATTGGATGCTTGTGCTGTTAAATGCATGACCCTTAGTTATTTAAAAGGTGTGAAGGAATATTGTCTATGGTGTCTTGAGCTAGGATTCAAGAAATGTATCATCAACAAAGACATTCTCTTTAATGAAATTAAAATACCTTATAAGGCAGGATTTTTAGAAGCCTAAAGCTAGTTGTGATGGTGAGAAGTCAAACATAGAGCTGGAGTGTGATAGACAAGATGTCTTTGAAGCTGATAGATGGTCTGATACGTCTGAAGATTATATATGCTTGGTTGATGAGTCTGAAGAGTATAGAAATTCTACTATGTTTGATGAAGACCAACATGCTAACAATTATAGACTCACTATAGATAAAACTAGGAGAATGATAAAAGCTCTAGAAAGGTAAGGTTATGCAGAGCTCATTGCATACTCCTTAGTAGCTACTAGTGAGGTATTAGAAGATAAACATTCTAGCATGTAAGGAGAGGATTCAATGGCTAAACGCCATGAATGAGGAGATGGAGTCACTTCATTTAAACAATACCTAGACTATTGTTTGTAGACCTGAGGGTTATAGGTTGATCAATTGTAAATAGATTTTCAAATGAAAAGATGGCACTATAGGATTTGATCAACAAAGATTCATGGCAACTTTTGTGACTAGAGAAGGAATTGATTATAATGATGTTTTCTCTCTGGTTGTGAATCACCTATTTGACATGGTTGTTAAGATTAACCTTAAGCTAAAACAGGTGGATGTTAAGACTGCATTTTTAAATGGAGACTTGGATTAGACCATCTACATGAAGTAACCAGAAGAACTTGAAGTAATAGACAAAAAGGATTATGTTTGTAAGTTAAACAAATCCTTATATGGTCTAAAACAATCTTCAAGGCAGTGGAACATATGATTTGATGAGTTTATTACAAGCATTGGTTTTGAATGTAATAGTATGATCCTTGTGTGTTTCAAGTTTCTATAAAAGGTCACTTCATAGCATTGTTGTTGTACATTGATGACATTCTAATAACAAAAAATAGTAAATCTAAATTTGATAAAACTAAGGTTGAGTTCAACAACAATTTTGATATGAAAGACATTGGAGCTTTTGGGAAGATTACTAGATGATGTGATTTGGAACATCTATACTTGTCTCAAGAGACCTATCTTAGAAAAATCTTTAAGTTTGGGATGACAAACTTAAAACATGTATCCACAACTCTTGCATCTTAATATAAACAAATGATGAACATTCTTTGAAGATGATGGAGAAGCAACACTAAGTGGATGACATTCCATATGCTAATATAGTTGGTATAGTTACGTATGTAACAATTTGCACACACCTTGACATAACTTACATTGTCAGTGTTTTTAGCAAGTTCATGTATAATCTAGGACAAGCTCATTGGTAAGCTCAGGTGTAAGACCAAGTTGACATCATCTACTATGACAACATCAACGATGTACAATTATCTAAGAACCAATTCTACCATGAAAAAACTAAGCACATTGATGTCAAAATACATTTCATGCGCGAGGATATTTCTTGAGGATCTATGAAGGTGATGAAGGTCTCAATAGATTATAACTGCTCTGATATGATCACAAAATTTTTGCTTGGGAGTAAGTTCTTTCATTTCTTGAATTTAATTCAACTTATTGGTGATTAAGCTTGTTATAGACTTAATGGCACTGAGTGTTTTATATCTAAGAAGATTTATGTTGAACCAAAGTGGAGATTTGTGAAGATTAATTCATTAAAATCTTGATTAAAGGTCCCAAATTGTTTAATATAGTAGATCGTCTAATAGTTCAAAAGCATTTAATGGTACAAAACCATATGTCTTGATTAGATCGTTTTTCTTCTTCGTGTGTTGTCTTCAAAGCATCAAAGAGTATCATATCCTCTATTCTACATCAATTATAACTTCCTTGTTTGTTTTTCTAGAGGAAATAAATTGAATATAAGATCTCCTGTCATCTTTTAAAATTGTTGTTAGTACTTAGAATATTTTCTATTCCCACATCAAATATGATGAAGCATTCATCATAAGATAAAAAAAAATATAAACATGTTTCAACTAACTTGAAATTTTTTAATTGTAAGTACACATACAAATTTATAACACAAACAATTCTCTTTATAACTTATCATTAATTATCAAATAATATATTACATCCATAATCATAAGCAAATAAATTACTTGAATTTTTTAATTGTAAGTACACATACAAATTTATAACACAAAGAATTCTCTTTATAACTTATCATTAATTTTCAAATAATATATTACATCCATAATTATAAGAAAGAAATTAATTATACGTGATTCATTTCAACTTAACTTCATAAAACTATTATAATTCAATAAATCTATTTCATACATTTTAAATGACACTTGTTTTACAACCAACATTTTCTTGAATGGATAAAAAATAACATTATCTTTCGATATAATTGTATTAAACATGTTCTACTAGAAATTAACAATTGAACCAATTTAAGCATTTTTGTTCTACATGTAAACTTCAACTCAATAATCATAAAATTGAGCACATGTAACAATGATGCAAGAACTCTATCATAACATCTCACCACCTGATGTCTTAAATTATATGATTTAGACCATACGTGAAACAAATATATCTTCTTTCAAATGAGTTTTGATATTTAAGATAGTTGAAGGTTTAATACCCTCACATTCAATCAAAAGTAGAGTTTAATAGTTAAGTTATTAAAATTTGCATTCTCTCAATTAGGACTACAAAATTCAAATACAATGTTAAAAATAAGGTTAAATTCAAATAAAATGTATTTTTTTCCCACTTTACAATACTTAATCAAATTGAACAGACCATATATCACCACAATTTCAAAAGTTTACACAAACCTTATTCTTATTTCCAAATGTCTTTCCACTTGTATAAATTTCAATTTCATTATCACAAAATTCCTAAGAATAATATTTCTCATAATATTTTCTTAATCATAATTAATTCAACATACAAGATAAAAACTTAATGGTTCTAATGTTATTCCATAATTAGAACCAAATTGATTTATAACTTAAAATATTTTTTCTTACTTGATAGTTCCGTAGGAATAATAGGGAGTTGGAAATACCCCAAGACTCCTAGAGACCTAATAAAATATTATCAAATAACCAAAGCGGAACTAGTTGAGAAAATAAAAGTTTTCAACTAATCAGATTGGGAAAACTTCAAAATACCACAAATAAAGTAAAATAATTAAGAATAGGAAGATTTTAGAGAAAAAAATTTACTGTAAATCAAAATTTGATTGCTTTGAAATGTTATCATTAGTCACCTTCTGTAAGATTTGTTTATGTAAAAGATGATAAACAAATTCATAATCAAAGAGAGAAGGAAGAGGGAGAAGTTTTATTGAGAGAAAGATGATAAGAAAAATGAAGACAGAATGAGAAGAAGAAAGTGTAAAGATTGGTTAAATATAGATATGTTTAAAATCGTCTAGTTGAACAAGGTCATCTAGTAGTAGATGATCATTTACTATTCATGCTCATCTCGAGAAAAATGATCTGAAATACCTGTCTAATGAATATCGACCAATACATTTGGCTAGGGAATATTGTCTTGTGCATGCATCTCGTCTTACATCTCGTTTAAAACAATGTTGATGAATATTTTGTTCATTGCAATTTATTAACATTCTAGTTGAATAACAAGTTATCTTCTTTTGTATTTTTTTTAATTAGTATTATTATTATTATTGTTGTTGTTATTATTATTATTATATTATGTATATTATTATATGTGTATTCGTATATTTTAAATATCAAATATCATTAAGAAAAAATAAGATAGAAACATTTTCTCAGCTATGAGTTTCAACATACAATTTTAATAATTAAGTTACAGTAAAAAATATATTAAACAAATTCAAATTTATAACACAATGAACATAATTATATTAAAGCAATTACGTCATCTATTTCATTCTCAAGACTTGTAAATTACCAATTTTGATTTGTTACTAATATAAAACTATAACAGAGGAATATAATAATGAAAAGAAAAGGAAGAAGAATAAGATGAGAAACTCCAGTTAAAAACTCTAAGAAAATATCTATTTTCTAATCTCTTTCCTCTTCTCTCTAACAATGCTGTATTCGGAACACATCCATCCTCCCGTCAACGCCTACATCAACCATGACATCAAGATAACCATGTACCTGTGCAAAAATCTAAATGCTTTGTATTCAAGTAACAATTTGTGATATTTTGCTTCTTTATCTTCTTCCTCTTCCGTCTCCACTTACTGTACGAAAATGAAAATGAAAAGTAGATAAAAAGAAAAAAAAAGGAGGAGCATTAATAATTAAACAATAAGAATTTATAAAAACTGTATTGATCGATCAAAACAAAATAAACAATAATGGCATTGGGTCAATAAGAAATACCTATAGATTGGTGAGAATGAAAAAAAAAACTAAATTTTTGTGATTTACATTCATTTTTTGATGTTTCTTTTTCTTTTTGTTCTTTTTTCCATTTCAATCTCTTTTTCTCACACTTCTCTCAAGTTTTCTTTTGTAGTGTACCTTCTTGCTTATTCGAGGGAGTTAAATTAACTGCCCATCAAACCACGTTTCAATTCAAAGTTTTATTTTACTCATTCTTTTCAAATAAATGTAGTGCACGTTTCTTTCAAATTTAATATTAACTCTCTTTTTTAGTTTTAAATTTAAGTAATTATAAAATGACGAAATAAAAAAAAATAATAAAATGAAATATTGAAATAAGGATAAAATAGGAACAAATTTGTGTACAACCAAAAACACCAAGAACAATTATAATGGGGAATTCCCTTTATATATAGATATAAATTATTATTATTATTGAATTATTTCTCTTATCTGAGTATTGTAAATCTTTGGTTCTTCTATTATATCTTCTAGTACCCATTCTTCAAGAATATTCCTAATTACTTCTTCATGAGTTAATCTTTAAGGGATTTGAATTGACGATTTTCTAAGATTTGCCTCTACTAATTTAGTTTCACCTCTTGGAGAGGATCTTAGAGCCTTATAGTTATAATCTATCTTTGTAACTGTATAATAGATTCTATAAACTATTTGTATAAGACCAACTATTTCGTCCACTATCTCATTTGGGGTTTTAATATATAGTTTTATTGCATTACTAGTTTTTTCATTTTTAATGTTCATTGAAACATTTGGATAGCAATTAAAGAAGGTTGGGCCATCATGTAAATTACTTTCTAATACGCAATTACCGAATCATTATATTTTTGAAGTCTGATATCTCTTAACATTATTAATATTGGACTGTTTATTCTTATTCTATAGTTGGGTTTTGTAGCAACTTGAATAATAATAATAATAATAATAATAGGTTATGATAGGACAACCATCTAGACAATCCATAGATGAATCTACAATAAGCTTAGATTTGTGAGGATTAGATAAAATTACTCAAAGAGTGAGTAAACCAATATATGAAGAATCGAGAAAATAAAAATCCCCTTAATACTCTCCAAGAGCCTCACAAGTACTAAATACTTTAATAAAAGAAGAACCTTTTTGTATAGATAAGCAATGGATTAGAGAATATTTTAATGCAGAATATATTTAAAGAAAGATCAGCTAGTCAATTAGCAAACCTTTACTGTCCAGCAATGTCTGATTATAGATGGTACAAAGATAACTTTTTATCTAAAATAACCTTAAGAGAAGATGGATTTGCAGGATTTTGGAAAGAAAGATTTCTAGTCGGATTACCAAACTCTTTTCGAAAAAAGTTAAAATGAATCTAGAAAGACATTATGGTAAACCAATGACTTATGATTCATTAACTTTTGGACAAATACACAATATAGTAATAGATACAGGAATTCAAATTTGTACATATTTCAAATTACAGAATAAACTTAGAAAAGAAAGTATGATAAATAAAAGAGAAATTGGCACTTTCTGCCAACAATATGGGATGAAACCAATCAGAGCGCCTAGTGCTAGAAAAAAGAAAATAATTAAGAAACAAAATAAAATAGGAAGAAAAAACTTGTAGAAAGCCTTATAACAAAAATAGGCAGGCTACCAAATTTCAAGAGGATAAGCCAACAAGAAAACCTAAATATAAAAAACTAAAGAAAAAAGAAAATATGTGTGGGAAGTGTGGAAAGGCAGGATGTAAAAAATAAACATGAATAATGAATGCATATATTTATGTTCACATACAGATCTTATCACATCATGATTCTCACATATATTCATACAATCAAGAAGTAATAGGCACTTACCTTGATCCATGAGTGATCCTACTTGAGCAGTTACTTTATCTCATCCTTTGTCCCAATCTATCTCTTAGCAATTTCGTTCTTGTCACACACTTTCTTGATGGTTAATAGTGAGACAACTATTATTTGCAGAGACAGAACCTTTTGCTATTAGTTCACAATCTCTATGAGATGTAGGTTTTCATTAGGTATCATCAGATAAATATTTCTCATGTTAACCAATGGGCCTTTAATTCTATTATTATTATTAAATCACATTTGGGCCCAAAGTCCAAACTCAATGTCATGTGAGTCACATTATAGAAATTAATTTACATAATTTCTTACACAGGACATTATGCAAATAGTTGCAAAGTAGTAAAAAAGATAAAACAAATTGAAGATGAAAAATTAAAACAAAGTTTACTTAATATATCAATTAATTCAGAGACTGATGAATTCGACAACTCTATAGAAGATGATAGTCCGTTAAAATTAGAACAAATAGAATATGAAAGTTCTAGGACCTGATTATTGTTTAGGACTTGATTTATGTACTTGTACAAATTGTAAGAGTATAAATATGTTAACTAAAAACGAAACAATTGTTTTAATACCAATAATAGATAAATTAGAATAATCTCTTTTAAAAAATGAATTTTTATCACAATTAAACAGTTTAGTAAAAAGGGGTGAAAAATCCCTACAAAAGGTAGAACCCAAAAATATGAAAGATATATATAACAGGTTTAAACTACACAACCATCAAATAACTATAAAAAAACTTACAAGAAGAAATTAAAAATCTTAAACAAGAAATACAATTATTAAAAGAAAATGATATTTCATTATAATATAGATTATTAGAATTAAAGGAAAAGAAATAATAAGATATCAAAATAAACAAGATACTAATTCAAATGAAAATTATATAGAAGAGAATAATGTAGAAACTTATATTAGTATGTTAAGTCTAATTACCACTCACAAATGGCATATTGAAGTAACCTTAATAAGCAAAGAAGAAAGTTTAAAATGATAGTCTTAATAGACCCAAGAGCAGATATTAACTGTATTCAACAAGGAATAATACCTACTCAATATTATGAAAAAAACCGTAGAAAAAGTAAGTAATGGTAATGGAACAAAAATGAACATTCAATACAAATTATCTAATGCTAAAATATGTAAGAATACAATATGTTATAATACTTCCTTTATATTGATAAAAAATATGAACACCATAATGATTCTAGGAACTCCCTTTTTAACATTATTATATCCTTTTCAAGTAATAGAAAAAGGATTAATAACGCAAACCTTATGGAAAGAAATGTGCTTTGAATTTATAAAACCTCCTAGAACCAAAGAATTAAACCTATTAAGAGAATCCTCAATATCTCCAATAAAAAGTAAGAAAAAATAGATAAATTTATTAAATAAATAAATCAGATTTAGAAGAATAGAGGAGTAACTAAAAACACCTAATCTTAAAAACCTTATTAAAGATTATGAATAAAAAATAAATGAGGAAATATGTGAAACAAACCCCACAGCCTTTTGGCATAGAAAAAAAAATATATCGTCTCATTACCCTATATACATAATTTTGATGAGAAACAAATACCTACAAAAGCTAGACCAATGCAAATGAATCAACAATAATTTTGGAATATTGCAAAAAAGAAATTCAAGAATATCTAGATAAAGGATTAATCTAACAATCACCTTGGAGTTGTGCAGGGTTTTTTGTGATGAAAGCCTCAGAAATAGAAAGAGTAGCACCAAGGTTAGTAATTAATTATAAACCATTAAATAAGGTATTAAAATGGATTAGGTATCTATTACCTAATAAAAGTGATATAATAAAAAGAATACATGATGCTACAATATTCTTAAAATTTGATTTAAGATTAGGATACTATCAAATCTCTATAGAAGAGAAATATAAATATAAAACTGCTTTTGTAGTATCTTTTGGACATAACGAATGGAATGTAATGCCCCAAGGACTAAAAAATGCTTCTAGTGAATTTCAAAATATTATGAATTATATATTTTATCCTTATATGAAATTTTCTATAGTATATTTAGACGATGTTTTAATATTCTCGAAAAATATTAATGAAAATAAAGAATATTTAGAGGAATTTGCAAAAATAATTAAGGAAAATGGATTAGTAGTTTCATAGAAAAAGATAAGAACATTTCAAACAAAGATTAGATTTTTAGGATATGAAATATATCAAGGAACTATCACAACTATACAAAGGTCATTAGAATTTACAAATAAATTTTCATAAGAAATGAAAGAAAAACAACAGTTGCAAAGAATTTTAGGATATGTAAATTATATAGCATATTTTATTCCCAATATTAGAATAATTTGTGCCCCATTATATGCAAGATTAAGAAAAAACCCTCCAGCCTGGAATGATGATATGACCAAAGCCATAAAACAAATAAAAGAAATAGTTAAAAAATTACCTTGTCTAGGAATACCTGACCCTAAAGCCTTTCTTATTACAGAAAGAGATGCCTCTGATTTTGGATATGGGGGAATTTTAAAATAAAAGCTTTCAGAAAAATCAAAAGAGCAAGTAGTCAGATATCATTTAGAAATCTGACATTCTTCTCAACAAAAGTATTATACTATTAAAAAATAAATACTTTCAATAGTTTTGTGTTTACAAAAATTTCAAGACGATCTATTTAATTTTTTTTTTAATTCGTACTGATTGTAAAACAACTCCTAGTGTTTTAACTAAAGACGTTCAAAATCTGGTTTCTAAACATATTTTTGTAAGATGGGAACCTTTATTATCTTATTTTGATTTTGAAATAAAACATGTTAAAGGCAAAGATAATTCTTTGTCAGATTTTTAAACAAGAGAATTTTTACAGGCTTCAATATGAGTGTCAAGCCAAGAGGAAAAGATGATTATGGTCCCCCCACAGGGATCAAATAAAGCATCTAGTTCAATAAATAAAGCTTAATATGGTTCTCCACTAGGATCAAATAAAGTCTCTTTATCAATATCATTAAGACCATCCTCTTCATTATCTTTAAGACCAGTAACACCCACAAAACCAACCTCTACCTTAGCAGAAATTATAAAAACTCCTCCTCAATCATCAAACCCCTTAATACCTTCAAATAGATTTACCCCACTATATTACCAAAATGTATTAATAAGCTCAAAGGACTTTACCAGCAAAACTCCTATCCCAGTAGATTTTCCAAAAATCAATACCTTCAGAGGAATATTTAAAAAAACCAGAAGTATGTCAATACTGATATTAGAAAAAAAAACGTGAACAACTCCAAACCCAAGACAAATAGCTAAAAACTTGTTTCCCCGAGACTTCCATTATTTGCCAATAGACATATGCAAAACCATAACTTTTTATGAATTTATATTGGTGGATACAAAATCCATAGAAGTATCCCATCATAAGGAAGATGAAGGAAATCTCAAATTCTCCAAAATAAAAATTTTGCAAGTCCTAACCCCTTAAGAGTGGAACCAACTTCTCCACAATAAAAAAACGTTTTCAAGAATTTTTGATCCACAACAATATAGTTATTATGATTATATGGATGCATGGACCAACTTATTATTTGTTAATTTAGAGAAGCATTCATGGTTTATTTGGTTCAAAAAGGGAATATCTTTAAAATTCCCAAGGTGATTTATGAAATGGTTTATCGACTTTGGACCATTACATTCAATATTCCCAATAGAAATTAATGAAGTGTATTCATATTTTCAACAAAATTCTACATTTGTTCCATGATATATGCTTATTTCTTTCATAGCCTCTCAGGCTATTACTTGGATAGTAGCCTGAGACTATACTTTGGTACAACCGTATGAAGGAGTCGAAATCAAAATGTTGTCAAGAAAGATAAAGATAAAATGGTGGAAGAAGTTCAATAATAAATTAGTGTGCAAGAACAGGATTCAAGAATTGATAAAGCATAATTCAGGAAGCAAAGATAACCCTACACTCAAACAAGATGCATTATTCTTAGCATAGAAACAACAATTACCAAATACAGATCAAGATCATAGAAATCATAATAAAAATCATATTCGTAGAGTATAAAATCAAAGAACTTAAAACATTCATAAGAAATATTGCATTGGAATACTGAAAGAAGATTACAAAAAGAATTACAAAAATCATGGAGACTGTTGTTCAAGATGAAAACAATTTATTTCATAGATAAAACTTTCATACAAGCTTCTTAGTGAACTCTCTAGTCAACCTCTCCCTTCTTCTTTGGAAGAGCTTCTTTATATAGATACATTACAATGCTTACGACAAGTAGATTTACATTATTGTTGCTTAAAAAAAAAGATTTACATTATTGTTCAGATAAGTCTACATTATTATTAAGATTCTAAATTATGCCTCTTGTTGTTATGTTGAAAAATCTTCTGTCTTTTATCTTGTCCACGATTGCCAGATGCTCCAATTACTATTCTTTAATTCTTTTTCTTTGTCTTAATGTCCAAAAATGTTTTGACACATTACGGGTTAATGGACTTTTTAATAATACGTCTTCATTGAAGAGATAAGGATTTATTATTATTATTATTATTTCTACTCCTTTGACTATTTTTTATTTTTTAGTTTGTTATTGTGACTAATTTGAATGTATTAATATCTAGTGAACTTAAGATTCTCCTAAAAAAAGTAGAAGAGCTTACGGTTACGGATCAAAAGACATATATACTTATAGTGTGGATAAAGAGAAAAATAAATAAAATAAAATTTATAGAATTATTAAAATAATAATTTATTATAAGCTTTAAAGAAATAAAGATAAAAAAGGGAAAGGAGGATTTACTAGTTTTAGGTTTTGAAGAATGAGTTTGGTGAATTTACATGTGTGTGAAATTGAACAAAAAAGATAAAGATAAATGGAGAAATGGTTGTGAAAAACATGAATGCATACGCATGTGAGTCACGCAAAGCCTGGTTTCTTGGCAAAAGTAAAAAGTCTGTTCTTTTATCTTACCGTGATCAATGCAAGTCTGAGCAAGCACCCCTTGGATAGAGTTACTTTTGTGTTACACCAAAGCTCTGCAACACGTTAAAATAAATGCATAAATTGCATTATTACGACGACCCTTTTGTTACACATAAATGTGTAGATAGGTAGAGACATAAGTTGGGTTGATTTGATTTAATTCTGTGTCGGAATACGACCCTTCGATTCAGTACTACTTTAATTAATTTTATTGGTTTGTCTTAGAACCTTGCATGGTTGTATGTGTGCATGTGACAGCCTAAACATGGTGTAGTGGAACAGAAGAATGAAAATGTTGTTGCCCCAGCAGGTGGGGCCAGAGTCCGAACCTTGAGGCTTCGGATACTGAGATTGAAGACAATTGGAGGGTTTGATGGAGTTTGGTTACCCTAAACGAGGTTCTTTGTTGAAAAATTCCCAACAAAGATTCTTCTTAATTCAATTAAATAAAAGGAAAAAGAGAGAAAGTGGTGTTGTAGTAGTGTATGAAGAATTAATGGTTAAGTAAGATGTTATGTTATGTTATGGTGTGGTATTTTAGTGGTAGATGCATTGGAAAAAGGAAGTGTGGATTGAAACAGGACACACATTGATTCCTGTGGTGAGGACCCATTGGTGCAAAAAAGGGTTTTGAGTTTTTGTGGTTGCTTGGGAGGAAATGATGGTGATGGACATGGAGAAGCAGGCCTGAGTTTGACATGAACATGGGACAACCTGTTGTTGCTTCATCAAATGATTTAACTAATTCATACTCTCTACTTTTTTGTTTTTTTACTCAACCCTTCTTCCCCTTTAATTTCCTCCCCTACTCATTCCTTTCTCTGCTCCACTGCTCTCCACCCAAACAAATAATTAACCATCACCCCCCCCATTATAAAATTCATTTCCCCTTTTACTTCTTCATCATCAACCCAACACACCTTCCAAATCTTCAAATTCTCTACTTTTCTTACGGATCACTTTCACTTTTCAAACTAAACCCATTTCTATTAAGATCATATTGCTTTCCTCTTCATTATTTTTTTATAAAAAAAAAATCACAATTTTAAAAAAAAAAAATTTAAATCTAATTTAAAATACCATATTATATAAATTAAATAACAGATTTTAAATTTAACTCAATCTTATAAAATCAACTCATATTACCTTTACTTATACACTATATTACTAGACATGGGATGTCCACTATAAATTTTTCTAACTTTTGTTTTTACTTATGTGAATATTTAATTTTATTAAATGTAAAAATATTTTCTATTCTCTACAAATTACATTATTTATTATTTAGTTTTTGAATTTGCAGTCAACTAATACAAAACTTTTTGTTTAACTTTACAAGAGTTAACAAATTTACGAAATATGATAATTTGTGATGAATGAAACTACTTTGCCATGCTAATGCATAAATAATTTTTTCTTCAGTTTTTTTTGAAATCATTACTTTGTATGTCTTAATAGTATTTTTTCACAAATAATACAACAAAATGACCAAATTAAGTTCCAAATGCTAATATGTATTGTGTGGGTATAACAATATTTCTACAATCGATATTAAAGGAGTATGGGGGCCTTATAAGCTACATGTGAAGTTTAGACCCTCTCTGCTGCCAATGATCTAACCATTTTGATTGTTATAAATGATGACAATGTATGTATTAATGACTCACAGTGATGCTACTTCTCACAACAACAAAAATTAAAGAATAACCACTTAACTATGTATGATGACACATTTCATGAATGTTTTTTATTAATAAAAATATTATTTTAATATCCATAAACATGAATTTCTTAATATTAAAGAGTTATTCATTTGTATATTCAAAAATAATTTCACGCTATCTCATTATTTAAAATTGAACTATTTATTAAAGACCAAAATTTTCAAGATTCTTAAAAGGCGATTATAGTCTAAAACAATTTAATAATTGTTTTTTTAAAATATTAGAAGTTAATTTATGTTTATTTCTAATTAGAAAAAATAAATTTGTGAAGGAATTCGAATTTATAAAAAAGTGTTTTCAATAGTTTTGGAATATAATTAAATTGATGATCATTTCCAGTTTTTGATTGTTTAAAAAACTGTAAGAAGCAAAAAAATATTTTTTTATAAAGAATTTAAAGTAACAAATGTACGTAAATAATGATCCAATAACTTACTAAAAGTATAACAAATTGTAGTAAGTAACAAACAACTCAGATAAACATTTTATAATGACTTAATATATTAAATAAAAAGTATGTATATATAGAAAATTATTATAATTTTAGTGTGGTGGAAAAATGAAATGGTTGGAAATGGAAATGGAAATGGAAATCAAGAGACCACAAGTGAGAAAGAAAAAACACCAGGCCAAGAGGATAACACGTGGAACTAACTGTATTAGAGACAAGTAATTAATAGATAGATAGGAATGGGAATAATAGGAATAGGAATAGGAATAATAATAATAATATAAGAATGCGACTCCATCATCTAACACTGTTATTTTCCCACCCCCAAAACAAATAAAAAACTAATTAATTACAACCCAAAAATAAATAAATAAATAAATAAATAAAAACCCTGCGAGTGAGTGAGGTCAGGTTCATTTCACACCAAAAAGGTGAAGGTGAATGTGAGAATCGAAGCCAGTGAGTGAGTGACTGAGTGAGTTTTTCGAAGGAAGAAGAAGATGGGTGGTGTGACTTCTTCAATGGCGGCGAAGTTGGCGTTCTTCCCTCCGAGTCCGCCGTCGTATAGGCTGGTCAAGGAGGAGGCCACGGGGCTGCTGCTCATGGACCCTTTCCCGCACCGCGAGAACGTGGAGGTTCTCCGCTTCCCCAACCGCCGTGGCACGGAGATCGTCGCCGTCTACGTTCGCCATCCCACCGCCAAGTCTACCGTCCTTTACTCCCACGGCAATGCCGCCGATATTGGTCAGATGTACGAGCTCTTCGTAGAGTTGAGCATCCACCTCCGCGTCAATCTCATCGGGTATTTACTTCATGCTTTGTAGTTCTCTCCCCCCTCCCTCTCTCTCTCTCTCTCTCTCGGGTTTGAGATTCTTGATTCGGTTATGGTCGTTGATGTTGATGGGCTTGTTGTTCATTGGTCAAAGATGATGTGTTAACTTGAATCTTATCTGCTAGGATTTGGGGCTGTGATAATTTCCACCAGTGGTGTTCCTCTGTGTGGACCTGGTTGCCTAGTGGGCTAAATTTATCATTTTTTTGTGGTTTCTGTGTGATTATGTTAAGTAGATCAGGTGAATTTCGGAGTGTGGTGTTCGATCGTTTTCAATTTTGGTTGTACTTAATTTGTCAGCTAAATGACCAATTGGGGGTTGAGCCTTGCAGAAGGGACTAGTGTACGATAGTAGTTTGAACCAGATTTTCGTCAAAAGAGATATTTGTGGGGAAACAAAAAGGAATATGTCGGCTAAATGGGATGAATGTGAAGTTGGAATTTTGAATATATCTAGCCTTTTGTTTGTATTTTTGAATATATCTATACTTGTGGTTCTCTTTACCTTTGGCTGAAGTTTGGTGGAACGCGAGTGAATACGAAGTTGGTAATTAGGGGCTTAACTTGTTCAAGAAATTGATGCGTGACATTAATGATGTTCGAAGGATTTCTTTTGGGTTCTTCTGGAAGTACCCGTTGATTTGTTTTTTATCTCCAATGGGAATAAAGTTCGTGTTTTGAACGTTTTTCTCTAGTATTAGCAAATCCCTTTGCTCTTATAAGTGATATTTAGATGGGTTGTTATGGTTGGGTTGTCAGTTTCTGAACTTCTCAAATTGGTATGTCATTTACTGGATTACAATTCCACATAGGGCGATTGTTTACCAACAATTCAGGGATTACTGCAGAACCTCAATAATAACCATTGAAATTGTAAACTCCGACGATTAATTAAGGAATGCCAGCAAAGTAATTTCACGATTGAGTTGAACATCCAAAAGTTACCTATCAGATGCTAATCTATTACGTTCACTTTATCCCGCTAATTTCAGTCTTGTTTTCTCTTTTGAATGTTGCTTTTTTATGTGGTAAAATAATTGTTTGCACAAGAGATGTTTTATTGAGGTACAAATAAGGAGGTCTCATGACCACAAATAAGGGTACTATATAGATCTTTACCTGATAGAATTAATCTAAAGGACCTTCCCCCCCCCCCCGCCAAACAAAGAAAATGACAAGTACTATGCATGCTTATCATTTGCAAAGTTATATGTTACTAACGTTTTCAAGCATATTGTATCAAACATAATGCAGATATGATTACTCTGGCTATGGACAGTCATCAGGAAAGGTAACTGCTCTACGCACTTCTTTCTGGTTTATTTTATTCTGTTGTTCTCTGCAGACAGAAGCGTCATGGAAAAACTAATCTGCATATTTTCCACAGCCAAGTGAGCATAATACTTATGCTGACATTGAAGCTGCATATAAGTATCTTGAAGAGAACTATGGTGCTAAGCAGGAAGACATCATCCTTTATGGTCAATCTGTTGGGAGCGGTCCTACTTTGGATCTTGCTTCCCGTTTACCCCGACTAAGAGCTGTTGTTCTCCACAGTCCTATATTATCAGGACTGAGAGTCATGTACCCTGTGAAACGGACATACTGGTTTGACATTTATAAGGTTAAAATTTTCATTTCGGATTTGCTTGGTGTCATTTGATTTGAAAATTATGCATGTGGTGGGTCTGAGCTTAGTTCCATGTTATATTACAGAACATCGATAAAATTCCATTGGTGAAGTGTCCGGTGCTAGTAATTCATGTGAGTATTCCTTGCTTATAAAATTGAATCTTCTTACTATATTTTATACAATCATGATTTCAGTAGTTACTATATGCCTTTTACTGGTATCCAATTTACCAACTTCTGTAATGGTCGTAGCCCTTAAGACAGTGCTTAGTGTGCTGGCTTGGTGTTCCGAGCGACAAATAGAATCTCTTCTAATACAAACAACTTAAGTGTAACTATTTAGTACCTGCCTTTTTGCTGCCGACATTTGTGATGAAAAATCATGAAATGCGTTGATAAACGGGGAACAACACTATCACACGAGCAAGTTAACACAAGAAGTAGAAATATGTTTATTATAGCTGACTTTTCTGCATAAAATTTAAAGAAAAATCAGCCTTTGTTGCCGATATAAACATTTTGGAAATCGCACTTCTTTTGAATATGGTAACTTAGCAAACATTGCTTTGCTGTAGTCATATTTTTGGGTACAAAGCATTCCATGTGGCTTTACTAATCTCTAGTCATTCCCATACTCTCTTCAGGGAACTGCTGATGAGGTTGTTGATTGCTCTCATGGCAAGCAGTTGTGGGAGCTGTGTCAACAGAAATATGAACCTTTATGGCTCAAAGGAGGAAATCACTGTAATTTGGAACTCTATCCTGAATATTTACGACATCTCAGAAAATTCATGTCCTCGGTGGAAAAGCCACCATCCCAAAGAGTGAGTTTCAGGAGAAGTGTAGATAGAGTTGAACAATCCAGAGGAAGTACCGATTGCTTTGAAACACCGAGAAAGAGTACCGATCAGAGGGACAAACCAAGGAAAAGCACTGATAGGACAGAAAAAATGAAATTTCATGAATTCAAATTCAATAATACTGAAAAGTTAGAGAAGATAAGAGTCCAATTTGATCAGATGGAGAGGTCACGAAGAAGCGTAGAGTACAATGATAAATCAAGAAGCATTGAGTTCCAAGATAAATCCAGGAGAAGTGTTGATGTTCAGTTTGAGAGGCCACGGAAGAGCATTGATTGGCTGGATAGAATTCGTGCAAGCTGAAGATCTTGAAGCATAAGTTATATTGGCACTGGGTTTGCTACATGGGAGGAAAAGGTACAAAGATACAGACACAGTTACTTACACTGGGGTTTTAACTTATGGTTTGCAGAATGCATATGCTACTCGTGCAGTTTCATACTTTCATTGCAATGTTCATGTAGATTTGGATATGTTGGGACTTGGGATTTAATATCCTTAGTTTTTTCATTGTTATTATTATTTGCAATTGAAGCGACTCTAACCTTGTTTTAGTCATGAAAACGGAAATGAACATCATATCAAAGGTGGCTGTTGCTATGATTTATGAAAATTCAAATGAATTCAATATCCTTATTTATTTTGCATTCACTTTTCTTATCGCAATTAAGATATTGTGTTTACTTTTTTACAGTGCCAGTTTGGCTTAATTTTGCCAAAGCAGCATGAATTTTGCCATTACTTGTGTTGCCGAAAGGGAAATAATAAGAAAGAGAAGAGTTCATTGACCATCTCATAAAAGTTTATGTTGTCGTCTTGTAATTATTTAGATTCATTGGAAGCAGCGTGAAATGCAAGCTAACCCTCAACTTTTGACTGATTTGTTAGAAATTGGCACTTTTTACTTTGAAATCCTGCTTAACTAATGAATCCTATAAACGGTTCCTTAGCTTAGATTTTATTGTTATTAATTCTTATAAGCTCATAATAGATTCTTCCAACTAATATCAGTTTTTTTTAAGACAATAGTCCTTGTCTGTCAACAAGCACTTTCACTCTATTTTATACTTTAAAAAAACAATTTTTTATCATTTAAATTAACCTTTCTTGTCATAAACAACTAAATAAACAAACAAAACTATCCAAAAAAAATGCAGAATACATATGCGTGACTGCATGATGGTCTTCACTTTTTGACCTAAACTGATGCACTTTCAGATAAAAAAATGCAGTTTTCAAACACTATTGTTTTTGACAGCATAACATAAAGCTGGCGTTTTTATTATTTTTAATACGGCACATTTTGGAAACTCCACGAGTTCATGTACAAAATTGAATAGTCAATCATTATTTGTTTTTTGTTTTATTTTTAAAGAGAGGTGTCAATTGCACTATGTGTCTCCATCCACTCAATTATTCAACAGTGACTTGAGAATTTATGTATATATATATATATATATAGATATAGATATATATATATAGATATAGATATAGATATATATATATATATCTTTACTAATACTCTCATCAAATATTGTTTCACTAATTCCATAAATTTAATTTTTGATGATTCCGAATTATAGAACTAGATGTAATGAAAGTAAGTTAAAAATAAATTATTTGTTTTAAGAAAATTATAATAAAGCAATATATATTTTTAGCCTAACGTTAAAAGTTAAAGCTAAACGGCCAAAATGCATAAATTTCTGAATCACAGTTTTTGAATCTTAGGTTGAAGGGTAAGACCCGTAAAAAGTAGTTTAAAAACCAAACTAAGTTCACTCTTGAAGATGCTCTTGCGAGTTTTTAACATTTTTTTTTGTCTCGACCCTTTTTAAAATCCAAAGTCAAATAAATAGTTGTGTCGTGTTATTCCTTGCTTCTTTTTAGCAAACCAAGAAGGTCCTATACATGAGTAATCATGTTAATGGTGTGTAACCAAACAATGAACATGTTGTATTTCCTCAACATTTTTTATTTAAATTATTAGAATAGTATTAGGTTACAAAAGTTTGAGTTTCATTTAAAGGTAAATTTTAAATGGATAAAATATATATATATATATATATATATATAAATAAATAAAGTATACACAATATTTTTTTATTTTATTCATAATTCTATCTTTTTAAAACTCTTTTATATTTTATGAAATTTTTTTAAGTTTAGAAAATAACTAAAACATTATTGTCATGCTATATTACATCCTAGACATGTCAATGATAAGGATAGAAAATAGGGCAATTAAAATTGTGATTGGGGTTAAGTGGCTCAATTCCTGTGCTATATTTGTTTTCTCTTCTTTGGATGATTTGTAAAGGGGAGATGTTGTTGTAAGATTTGATGTTTTGGGTGATTTACCTAGAACATTGGAGATTTATGATTGCTTATATATGTGAAGAATGTGAAAGTTAAATTATGAGTAAAGGAATGTACATATGTGTACCTTTGAATTAAGTTGAAGTTTATGAAGATATGTAAAGGATATAAGATTTAGTTAATCATTTAGAAATGATTAATATGATTGATATGTTGGATGAATAAAGTAAGTTTTAGTTGTGCTTCTTGTTGTTGGATTCTCTATATTTTGAAAAATGTTGCTCTCACTGTAATATCGCTTAAGCGATGACTCATTGCTCGAGCGATGGCTCACCTCTCAAGTGGTGTGTAGTGATTGTCTTCATTGTTCACCATCATTTAAATGATAATGCAGACACTCAAACAATGGGGATGATAGTTGAAGTGAAAGTTTGTAATTTAAGCGAGAAAAAGGTTAATCCAATTTCTCTCCTCTACTAGAGATGTCACTCAAGTGATTGTGCGGTCACTTAAGTGAGAACCATGGTGGTGGTGCTTGTGTTTTGGAATATTAAAGACCATGTATCTAGGCCATTACGCTCAAGCAAGGTCTAGAACACTCAAGTACTGGTGAAACAATGAGTTGTTGTTTTGAAACTTATTACAATAGATGTGATAAGTATATCACTCAACCATTGTGAGAGCACTTAATCATTGTGAAAACATTCAAGTGGATGTTTGAGCAAGGACGAAACTAAACCTAATTATTCTCTGTAGAGGTATCTCGCTCAAGTGGTATGAGATCACTCAAGCAAGGAAATCTTCCCCAATTATAGGATGTAAGGTCACTCAAGAAAGAGAAGTTCACTCAAGTGACATTTGGCTATAATGATGATTATGTGTGTTAAATATTATTAATTATATATTTTGATATATATGATTAAGGAGTGATATATATGTTGATGAAAATGATTAGGTGAATCATTGGTGTGGTATATATATGATATGTAGGTATGATGTGTGCCTTTTATAGGTGTGGTCCTTTGTGGGTGTGTTACCATTTTATAAGTGTGTAGTGAGGGATGCCAAGATGGTATTAGTCCTTAAGGGTTGAGGTATTAATCATGAAACACATTAAGAAAATGAGATATCTTATGTTTCATTTGGTGTTATGATTACATAAATTAAGACATCAAGTGGTAAGAAACTGAAGGATGTTTGTTCATCAAGCTTGGACTAGTAGGTTCATTAGCTATCCTAACACACTAAACTGAGGTTGATTTTTATTGATGGTATTTCTAACGAGTCAGAAACATCCTAGAACTTCTTTTCTTGCTTTACACGCTTATAATGACCAACATGAGTGGAAAATTCCACCCTTTGGGATTGAGAGTAATCTGTTTAAACACTTATGTATTGAGGTGATATTTAAATATAATATTATGTTCTTGATTGATGATTAGTATTGTCATTTTATTCTTAATGCTTGTTTTATCATGATTTTGATCCTTAGATTTGATTGAAAATTATTTCTTAGCATCTGACCTAAATGATAATGCTTAACATATTTGAATGCTAGAAATAGATTTAAAATGTTAATGGCTATCAACATCTTCTCGTAAAGATAAAGAGTTTTTATAAATATGCGAGGAATCGATAACAAATTCCCCGTAAAGAAATCCCCCCTTTATTAGTTCTTATTAGGTTTAAGATGCCTTTCAATTTGGGATCTCTATTTTCCTTACCTTTATCTTTTTCCAAAAATTCATTAGTTATAACAAGGATGTTACATCTATTATGATTAGACAATACCATGACCTCCAAGTTCAAATTTTTGAAATCTTCAATCAATTCCAATTCTCTGACCATAAGTGTAGCAATTTGGGTTTTTGATACAAACTAAGTAACCAAGAGGATGACCAAGGACTCAAGAGACAATTCACACTATGAATAGTCATCTCTGCAATCAAGTCAAGGCCCCACCAAATATCTGACGGACCTCACCAGAAGAAGAACTAGGCATAGACCAGAACATCAACTATTCTTTCTTTTAGTCTTCTTAAAAATAAAAACATGTTGTAAATAATTTGGGCTCACTTTAGGGGTCCAAATAGAAGAATAAGCTAAAGTAGGTTTACATAGCATAAAAAACAGTGTACTTAGCAAAATGGGCTAGTGTCAAGCCCACTTTTCATGACACATGCACCTAGAATTAGGGTTTTTAACCTAACTTCTAGAAGTTATGCCTAAGGGATGGTTTTGACCATGGTCAACTCCCTAGTCCGCCCCTTTCCCTTTCCTTTTCTACCCCTCACTCATCTTGCCCTCCAAGTCACTCCTTCCTATATAAAGGGTGCCTTCCTCCATGTATTAACACATTGAATTTTTATAGTAAAGAAACTCTGCAATAGTGTTTTTGTGAGACTTGTGAGCTCTCTTTTGGGGTCTTATCTTGGGTGGGTAACATCTCAAGTGGCGGCTCTTTGCACCACTCATCTTGGAGTCCTCTCTTCTACAAGTGGCGTGACATCTCTTCTTTTTCCATAAGCTTTCTTCAACCCTTCCTCTTTTTATCTTTCTTTTTGCGCCATCCATTCCATTCCTCTTTATGATATCATGCTTGTCTTTAATTTTGGTTATCACTTGTCTTTATTCATCTTATGTTCCTTCCATTTCTACAATTTACTTTCATCATCATAATCACTATATTGTGTTTTTCTCTTTGCCATCTATAAGTGAACCTTCACACTTACTTAACCACTTGGTTAATATCGTGTCCAGTAGGGATCTTCTTTGGTTTCTCACCTTAAATTGTTAATCCAAAAATCCTAAACAAAGTGCAACTCATAAAATGTGCAATCCTAAAATAAACTCACATTAGTTTTATTCTTACTTAATGCATCTATAACCATATTTTCTTTCCCAAGATGCTACATTAACTAGAAATCATAATTTTTTAAAAAGTCCATCCATCTTCGCCGCCTCGTGTTTGAGATCTTTCTAATCAAACAAATGCTTTAAGCTCTTATGAATATTTAATCAATCAAAATAGGATCTAAAGATAATGTCTCCAAATCTTCAAAGTCATGACAACTATTGACAACTATAGGTCATGGGTTGGATAATTTATTTCTTGCACTTTCCATTGTTACGAGGCATATGCAATTACCTTCTTATCTTTCATTAGAACACACTCCGATCCTTGATAGGAAGCATCACAAAAAGCTTCCAACAACTGACTTAGATTAAGGATGGTTAGCATAGGTGCATTGGTTAACCTTCTCTTCAACTCTTCAAAACTCCCTATTTAATACTCTATCCAATCAAAAGGTGTTTCTTCCTCGTCAGCTAAGTTAAAGAGGCCACTATCTTGGAAAAGCCTTTAAGAAACCTCCTGTAATACCTTGGTAAACCTACAAAAGTTCTAACTTCTACAACATTCTTTGGACGTGACGAAAAATCCATGGAAGAAGGTTGTAGGCAACTTATGGAAGCTTGGAGTAAAAGGGGAAGAGTGGCAAATTGATAGCTCCAATTTGAGAAGCTAAGACAAGGACTATCTCACAAGGAAGACGTCTTATGAGAAACTCTATAGGAATAACTCCAATAGTAAGGTTGAATGGTGCTTGAGACTTAATTTGTAGCAGATAAAACTCGACGCTTAACAGATCGTCTAACAAAGTAAAAATACAGTCATCTAGTAAGAGCAAAGAAAAATAAGTTAGTCTAAAAAAAAGATTTTATACTAGTTCACCCAAAACTCGAGTTACATCTAGTCTCCTTTAAGTAGGTTGTTTAACAACTTCCACTAACCAAGAATCTTGATTATATAGAGTACACAAACTTCTCTAAGTTATCCTAAGTACATAAACCTTTTCAGGTTACAGTTAGTACACAAACCTCTTAGATACTTCCAACGAAGGAGGGAGGGCTACCATCTTATTCTTGACATATCTTTGTACTAAGATATTTCCAATTTCTTTTGAAATATCTGTCCATGGCATTGAGAAGCCAGGTGCATCAAGTGGAAGAGGTATCATCTTGTGCAGCATATCGTCTTAGGAGGGGTAGGTGCAGTAGTCTTAGGATGTTGGGATAAATTGGACTTTTCCTTGTTGGAGGGTCTAGCATGACAATTGAATATTCTGGTAGGTTAAGGTAGGCTTGGAAAGTCATTTATGATAGTAATGGCTTATGAGAAATGTTGAAATGGTGGTTGGTAGGTTACAAGGGCTAGGCAGTTTTTTTACATTATTTGGAAGCTCAATCCTAAATAATGATAAGGAAGTCTAAATTAACAACTCTTAAATTTTTTTGTTGTCCCAATTAACATTTTTGTTGAGGGAATTATCCAATACTATAAGTTTGTGTGATGAAAAACCAGAAAGCTATTCAAATTAAGTGCCTTCAAAGTCTAATTAATTTAGAATAGAAATTTTAACCTTGAATCATTAGTTATATTGTGATTTTGTAAGATTGATGAGTACATTCTAGAATCTCCCAAACATCAAACATGAAAATTGCAGTGACAATTAGATATTATATTCTAATATTAATTGCAGTGAGTAGAAGATAATAAACATGAAAATCAATAAGAAAAGCAAATCTAAGAAAAGAAATCATGGTCTTTCCAAATCAGATTGCAGTTCAAAAATGGGGGCAAAATTAAGAAAAAGGAGCAAGCTAATATGCTAAAATGTTTTCAGCATAAAACCATAATAGAGACATCTATCATTTTCAACTATCCCACTAAACAAATGAAAATCAAAGTCTCATTCCAATAAATCCAACGATAACTTAAATCACATTAAAAAGAAATTAAACTAAATCACATACATGTTTTAATTAATCAATTAAAATGCCACAATAAATTATAAATTAAGAGTGGAAGATCGAAACCTTTATCAAAGACACGAGAAAAATATCAAGTCCGCATAAATTGAAATGCTGAACGGGTAAACAACGATAATGTAAATTGCTAAAAGTCTACCCCGAATAGTGAATTAACCTTTCTTTTAATATAAAATAGTTGATAAGTATCACGTAATACTAGGATAGAAAGTATTAACTTTTAATATTTGAGGTTTACAGATTCAAACTAAAATTTACCCAGTTTATACGATAAAAAATATATTTAAAATTATTTTCTTATTTATTTTAAATTTATAGGATTTTCTTACGTATTTGTTGTCCAAATAAAATTCACTTTTAATTTTTAATTGCAATATTGTTGATTTTTTCATTATATAAAAAATTTGTGTGATAATACTAATTTTTTTTTTCATCAAATATTTTTAAATTATTTATTTTCTTACAAAATATTAATGAATTTTATGCAACTATAATGTCACTTATAATATTTTGTAGTGTGTTTTTAATTTTATTTTTCTAAATTTTGGTTCAAATTAAAGTAAATAATTGTGTACTTGTATAGAGCTTAGATAGTTCCTACTATGGGCTTGAACAATTGTTTCTCGTCTCTCGGTCGCTTCTTTTTCGTCTTCCTTCTCGTACTTGCTCTTTTGTACTCAGTCGAAAGTGTTTTTACAAAAGATTCTTTGATGATCAAGTCAATGCTCTCTATTAGAGTGAATGATATATTGATAAAAGGGTCCTTACTCTTGTATAACAATGCTTATTTATAGTGATTATAGTGGACTATTTCTATTGAACAAGGTACTTTGATGATTTCCAAATCTAGCTTGAAGACTTGAAGGATCTGTTGTGTGTGTGTAGTTAGGTAGATTTTGAGTTGTTAATTTGCACTTAGTTATAATTCAAGTTAATTTGATTCTAAATCTCTTTTGAAAGTTTTGATTTTCAAATCTATGTTAATTTCAGTTAGTTGTTTCGTGTTTTAAATCAATTGGAAAACCTTATGTTCAGAGTTTGGTGACTATAACAAGTTTTTCAACCGGTTCATTTATCGTGACAACTGATTGAATTACACTTAGTGATTTTAAAAGGATTTAAAAATGATTTATTTTCTTTTGTCTTTTCTATAAAGCAAAAACAGTCAGTTATTTCGATAATTGAATTGGTTGTTTTATGTGTAGTCTTTAACAGAAAAAGAAATCAACCAATTTGTTTTGAAAATCAATCAAGTGTTTTTAACATAATTTTGTTATAGTTTTCAAATTGCTTTTAAATTATTTTAATAGTTTTCAATTAATTATCAAACAGTTTTAACCACTTTCTAAAGTCTATACAAAGACTGGTTTATGATCATTTCAAAAAGACGAAGAGAGATTTATTGAAAATGTTTTTTCAAGAGAAAGATAAAAAAAACTTTAAGAATCAATCTTGGATCATTACTTGTGTGTGAAGTAGGAATAAAGGTTTTACGTTCCATTTTTCTACAATTTTGTAAAGCCTAGGTGTATTCTATTTCCTTCTTTCAATTTTGTATTGTGGCGAAAAACAATTTCAGATAGTATTTCTGGAAACTGTGGTTTTGGCTAAGAGTGTTATGTGTTCTTAAGGGGTTCAAGATCAACATTCTTGGTTGTGGTTTGTAATTTGGTTTTGATTGCATAGTGAATTCTCAGTGGTTAGCTGAGGATTGGATGTAGCTCTTGGTTTAGAGTGAACCAATATAAATTTCTCTATGTGAATCTCTCTTTCCATACTCTGATAAACTACTTTATATACTATTATGTGTATTCTGCTACATTAAATATTTAGTTGTTTCGATAAAACAATTGGTTGATATTTCTTAAAGAACTGTTAATCTGCTAATCTTTGCAAAAATCTTACGAAAGCAATTCACCCCCCTTTTGTTTAGGTCGTACATTCTAACAATTTCATTTATGGGTCATACTTAATGAGTATCTTTGCTAAAACAACATTACCTAATTTATCACGTGTTGCCGGATTCATAGCATTTTACCTAATTTGTTGCATATCTCTCTATTTTATATTAATGTATTGAATCTATCTAGTTAGTCGGAAATACCGAGTGACATGGTTCTCTCAGTTCCGACCAGTACACTTGCCCCTCAAGCTCGAGGGAGACCCTTCCAGAAGAGCCTAGATGTGACCGTTTGGTGTCTCAAGGTTGGAAATGACAAATTTGATCATTAATGGTGTGCAATGTCAGTGGTGATTGGACTTACGTCATTCAATGTTTCGTTCAAGATTAACCTAATATTTGATCTGAGAGATCCAACGATTCAACTAATCTTGTCGTTTCGAGATCCAACCATTTGAACTCATTGGATTAAAGTAAATCCAATGATTGAGAACAAGACAATATTTTGTCTTTTTGTCATAGGAAATCTATAAATAGCAGTTCATTTCGAACTTTTCTATGTTTTGTTTACTCACTCCAACTCCAAACACTAAGTGATATTTTGAGTGTTGAACCATGGCTAGGTGTTTTTCGCTTTCGTCTAAAGGTTAGTCATGTCTTCTTTTGAGTCCTTGCCCTTTCCTTCTTCTTCTACATCATCAGAAAGAACCCTTACCAATCCCAGTGAGGTTAGGGGGGATGTTGCTAGTTCTAGCCGAGCGGTCAACCTTGCTAGCTGGTCGCCTTGTCATTTTGGTTATGAGTGGGTTGATCCTCGTGTAACCGAGCAGATTTTCTATTTTCGAGGGTCATCTGTTGTGGATGAATTTATATATAGGATTTCCATGTTAAAACCTGACTCTCCTTAAGATGTGATTGCAGCTGATAGTTGTAGTCCTTCTGAGCGTGTTTGTCACAGTCGAAAAAATGGTCTCCAAGACTTCTTTTATGTTTATACTTGTCTTTTTACAGATTCACATATCACACTTCCTTTTGATAAGTTCACGATGGGTGTCCTTAGGATTCTCAACGTAGCACCAACCCAACCTCATCCTAATTCTTGGGCGGCTCTTCAAGCCTTTAGGCTTATTTGTGATTTATTCTGATTGAGGTTGCCCCCTTAATCTTTTATTCTGATTGGGGGAGAGCCTCCAGATCACTCTGGGTGTGCAAGTTGCACTTACCCTTGCTGAAGAAGAGGCCATAGTCTCATCACCTGTCGAGGATATGGTGTCCGTTGTCATCGTGATGATGAGTCGATCGTTAGTGATATCCCAAGCGATCGGGATTGGAGTGCAGAAGAATTCGGCCACAACTACTAAAAAGTTGAAGGCGGAGCTGGCCGAATCATCTAGCTCCCTAAAGGCGACCTTGGAAGCCATGTGTGTCTTGGAAGAAGAATCCTGTCGAGTCAAGGCCGAACTTGACTACATGTGGGCCCAAAATGCCTCCTTTCAAACAGAGGTGAAAAACCTTCAACAAAGTCGTATTGACATGACTTATGCTCAAGAAGAGTTGACAGTCGGGAAGAAGGTTGTGGAAGAAGAATTGGCTAACTATCAGTCTTTTCTTCTTCGCAAAAACAAAGAAGACTTCAACCAAGACATCCGATAGGTAGCCTTTTCCCATAGTACCTTAGTTAAGGATGACCGTTATGACAAGTCAAAGGATGTTATCAACGGCCAGCTAGTATCTCTTGATGATGTTGATGGGATGAAGAGAAACATGAATAAATTTAAGAGGTATTTGACCCTTTTTAAATTTGTTTTATTTGTAATTTTTTGTAATCCTTTGGACGAACATATATATCCTCACATCTCTCAAATTTATGTCTTTATTTGTGATATTATTTGTTATAGGGATGAAAAAAAAATTTGTGTCCACCAATATTTAGGTGTAAAATTTGCAATAAATAATAAAGAGTACTTGGATATCAATTTAAAAGTATTCATTATTTATTGTTGATGATTTTTATTTAATTATTTAAAAATTAAAAAAAATAAAATTATTAGTGAGAAAAATATTAAAAGTTAAAAAATTTGCTATAATTTGATTTTATATATGTTTATCTTTTTATTTAGATTTATGAAAATAAAAATATTTTTAAAGAGATTAATTTCTTAAAAACTTATTAAATCACTTAATAGAAACTAATTTTAAAAACTAAAAATTATTAGTCACTATATTAACTAAATTAGATATTATTTTAGAAATTAAAAAATTATTAATATTTAATGTAGTTTCTATTATTAATAAAAAGTTTCTAAATTGGTATCTAATTAAGTTTTAATTACAAATTGTCTAGATTCTAAAGTCAATAGTTAAAACATTGCTAGCTAATTAGATACAAATTTAGAAATTATTTATTAATAATAGAAACTATATTAGATACTAATATTTTTTTAGTCTCAAATATAATATATAACTTAATTAATATAGTGACTAATTATTTTTTATCTCTAAAATTTATTTTTATGTAATAATTCTCTTGTAGTAGTAACTTATTTGATTTTTTATATAAAAACTAAATTTATTTGTATTAATATTTTATTATATAATTTTATTCAAAATATACTTTAAGATATAATTTTTATTCAATTTGTAAAATAGCAAGTTTCATTGATATTCGTGGATATAGAAAAACTGGTGGACATTTTTATGCAATTCTCTAAGAGATTATGAGTATGTACTACTTGTGCTCACCTCAACTCTTGTCATCCTTATTCTTCCAGATTCAACCTAGATCACAATCTTGTTGACTCAATAGAATTTGATATGTCTTCAACTTAACATATTTTTTTTACTAATGTCAGCAAGAGTTTCTTTAAGGTTGAAGTTGATCATGATAATTTTTTGTTCGCCATTCTTAATATAGACCAATGTTATTTCTCAATTTATATTAGTAAGAGTTCTCCTAGTTAGTATTTGTGGTATTTTTCAATTAATGTCAAAAATTATTTTCAATTGATGTTATTTTCAATTGATATTAATCAGATTTTTTTCGCCAATATCAGTAAGAATGTAGATCAAAATTGGTTATCAGTCAACTCAGGTCAGGATTTTCTTGATCAATATTAATATGATTATTCTTCCATTGATGCCATCTCTCTTTTTTTATTGAGGTTACTAAAACTATTTTTTTAACCATGGTAAGTCAACAATTTTTGAGTTGATATTAATTAAATTTATTTTTATGACGATATTGGAAGATTTATCCATGTAAACCAAAACTATTTCTTTGTCAAGTTAATCAATGTATCATTTATAGTATTGACATAACTAGTCTTTGATAGATGTCAGTATATATTTTTAAATTAAAATTTGTCATGATTATTTTTGGTAATTATATGTAGGGACCTTTTTTTATAAATGTCACTGATGTTATTTTTTTTTTTAAAGTGTCAAAATATTTCTCTAGTGTAATTTGAAAATTCTTAAACCTTAATTAGAATTGTTTTTGGTCAATACCACCTAGAGATTTATGTAAGAAAAAAATTAATTATAATCTTTGTCTGTACAGATAATTGTGGCAACATCATTCAAAAAAAGGTTCAATTTATATAAACAAGAAAAAAAAAAACTCTTTATTTAATATGATGGAGATAATCTTCAGTATTGCCAATGATTATGTACAAGCGAAATGAAGAAGAAAGAACTTAAGGCACAGAGGAGCAAAGCAAGAACAAGAGAAGCTCTAAGTAAGAAACAAAGAGAGGTAAACGGGAAAGAAGAAGAGAAATGAAAGAGAAAAAAAATACATAATGTATTATTGAAGTTATGTGTTTACAAGCAAAAAAATGGTATAAAAAGCAAAAGCGTAAATGAAAAAGATGGGCCAAAACAGGCAGCCCAAAAAACAAAGCGGTGCAAAAAGAAAAAGGCCCAAATGTAAAATAATTTATCACCCTCCCTCAAGCTGGGAATAGATATTTTTCATTCCTAGCTTGGATTGAAAAAGCTTGAACGTAGAATGGGGCAGAGGCTTGACGAAGATGTTAGCAATCTGCATGGTAGAAGAGATAGGGAGAAGTTTGATCATCCTGACATTAAGCTTTTTCCAAACTAGATGGTAATAAATCTCAATGTGCTTCGTATGTTCGTGAAAGAGTTGATTGGATGTAATTTGTATGGCTGACTGATAATCACGGTAAAGGATGGTTGGTTATGTGTATGAAATTTTAAGGTCTTGAAGTAGATAGGCGAGCCATTGTATTTCACAGGTAGTAGCAGCCATTGCTCTGTACTCAGCCTCAGAAGAACTTATGGAGATGGTTTGTTGTTTCTTGGATTTCCAGGAGATAAGGGACGAGATATATGAAGAAACTGACGACAAATTTCTTGTCTCGGAACAAGAAGCCCAATTAAAGTCACTATAAGCTTTGAGTTGATGGAGTGTTGTAGTTAAAAGAAAGATAGCAATGTTAGGAGCAATCTTAAGATATTGAAGAATCCGAAAAGCAACATGGGTGATGAGTTGATGTGGGTGCTAAAACAATATGATGACTGAGTTTATTAACACTAAAAGCAATATATGGTCTTATGTTGGTAAGATAGATTAACCTCTCAAAGAGTCTGTGATAGGAAGGGGAATCTGCATCAGTTAGGGAGACACCTTGATCACTGGATAAACGTGAAGAATGAACCATGGGCGTAGGAATAGGGGCACAACCAAGCATCCATGTTTCATGTAAAAGGTCTAAAGTATACTTTCTTTGAGAAAGGTGGATGTTAACATTGCTACATGCAACTTCTAAGCCTAGAAAGAATGTGAGATCACCCAAATTTTTTATCTTAAAATGTTGGTGCAGTGGGTTGGTTATATGAGTGATTTTCTCATTGTTATTTCTAGTTAGAACAATTTCATCCACATGCATAAGAATAGCACTGAAATTAGTATCATGTTTTTTTTAATAAAAAAGAATGATCAACAGAAGATAAGACATAAGCATTATTAAGTAAAAATTGGGACAATTTGGCATACCACTGTCAGTAGGGATGACAATGCGGGGCGGGCCATACGGGTTGGCCCGCAGTCTGCTACCAAAAAGTGTGGAGCGGGCTCACTAATCTAGCCCACTGACCTGCTTAGGCCCGCCCCGGATAACCCGCAGCCTGCACGGGCCAACAACGGAGCGAGACGGGTTGGCCCACTGGCCCACATAAATAAAAAAAATATTTTATTTTTTTGTAATAAAAAAATTATTATTTTATTTTTAAAAAAAAAAATTATACCTCATTCATCCATTATTGCAATATGACATTTATTTTATTTTATTTAAAAAAGATTGAATTTATTGTACTAAAATAAGAATGTTTTCTTTTAATCATTTAAAGTAGTTAGTTTTTTTTTATCAACAATAAAAAATAAAAAATAAATAAATAAGAACCACTTTAGGGTGATCCAACTCATGTACAAAATCACACAACAACTCTTCCTCCTAGAAGTGTGCCACTAACTAACTTCCTACTATAACAAATACAGTCTGACCAACCTAATTAAATCAATTATGTTTAATTGAATACATACAAATGATGGGATCCAAACACCAGTCAAAAAAGGAAAAACAGGTAGAAGGGACTTTAGAGGTTATCCAGGACCAGACATTTAGTTGAGCCATGAAGTTAGTATGAAGAGTGACAGTGGATTTAGTTTTAAGTAAAGTCTTATATTTAAGATTTGTTAATAAAAAAATAATATAAAGAATAGATTTCAATAGGATAGTTAAAAAATTATTCATCTCCATTAAAATATTTTGTAGCAAAACTTTGATAAGATATTCTTATACATTTACATACATATACAGAAAAAATAAATGCAAAGAAAAACTTTAATTATTTTTAATCAAGCCTTCTAACAACCCTCATACTTGAATTTATATTTTTATATTAATTGGATTAATTGAAAATGGGATAAAATTTTAATTTTTCAGTACTAGGAATACTTTTTTTTATGATTAATTGAAAAACTATATCTTTCTTATGCGGGCTGGCTCGCAGACCCGTGAGTTACCTCTTATGCAGGGTAGGTCAGTGAAATGAGTCCGCACTCCTTGTGCGGGGCGGGCCAACCTGGCACGTATTTTGTGGGCCAAACACGGGGCGGATCAGCCTGCATTGCCATCCCTAACTGTCGACCAGCTTGGCATAGACCATAGGGAGAGAGTTGTAACTTGCAGACAATGTTTGTATTTGGAATAGCAATCCCAGGGGGAGGCTTCATATAGACTTCTTCAAGAGGATCTTCGTGAAGAAAGGCATCGTTGACATCCAACTATTTTAACACCCAACTATTGGAAGCAACAAGAGTAAGAAGAAGGCGCAATGTGGTCAACTTGGCAACATGGGCAAAGGTGTCAATGAAGTCAAGACCTTCCAGCTATATGTAACCTTTGGAAACAAGGCGTGCTTTATAGTGATCAATGGTGTCATCGAACTTGTATTTTATCTTATACACCCAGCGACAACCAATGACTTTCTTTCCTAGTGGGAGAGGAACAAAAGTCCATGTGTGATTAGCAGAACGAGCATCTAGCTCTGCTTCCATTCCTTGTTTCCAACAAGCAAGTTTGGAGGCTTCCTCATAATTATGAGGTCCAGTGTTGGAAGAGATGGAAAAAATAATGTGTTTAAAATTAGAAGATAATGCATGATTTGATACAAAGTTAGTTATAGGATATTTAGAATTTACAGTGTGTGTAGAAGGAAAATCAGTATGAAATTCTTGAAGGTAAGGTGGAGTTCTCTTGGAACTAGTGGACCTTTGTGGTGGATTAGAAACAATGTTTTCAATGGGAACCATATTCTCAGTTGCAGCAACATAATTATTAGAGAGAAAAAATCAAAATTGAAATTATAAGATTGAGGAATAAGTAAAGATAAATTGTTGGGACTCTTAGTAGTATCATTTTTCAATTTATAAGGAAAGTGACTTTCATAAAAGATAGTATGTCTTGAGACCTCAATTTTATAGTTTTGAAGATTGAGAAAAAGATATTCTTTAGTGAGGTTGAAAACTGAGAAAAATACTAGAAACAAAATGTGCATCCAATTTCTTTCTATGAGAAGTAATAGTCCTAGAATAACAAAGAGAATAAAAAACTCGTAAGAGAGAAATATCATACAAAGATCCATGTAATTTTTCAAGGAGATATGTTTTGTAATAAAGGAGTGAGAATGTGATTCATAAGAAGAACAACATGAAATACAACAAAATGCCAAAAATAGGAGGTAAATTGGCCTGAAAAAGCAAAGCACGTGTTACATTAAGGATATGTTGATGTTTGCATTCTACAATACCATTTTGTTCCGGGGTTTCTATGCAGGTTTTTTGGTGAATAATATCTTTAGAAGAAAAAAGATTTGTCATGGAAAATTCAACTCCATTGTCAGTGCGTATTATTTTAACACTGGTATGAAAATGATTTTCAATATAAGATATAAAACTAACTATGTGAGTTATGACTTCAGATTTAGTATGCATAGAAGTGACCCAAGTATAACAAGAAAAATCATCCACAATAGTCAAAAAAGACCGAAAACCATGCATAGAAATAATAAAATAAGGATCCCAAATATCCAAATATAAAATATGAAAATGCTAGTAGTAGAATAATTACCTAAAGCAAAAGGAAGTTTTCTTTGCTTTTCTCTATGACAAGTATCACAGAGATGCAACTTTTTAGCAAAAATAAAAGAGTACCAAGATCTCAACACATGCAACCTTTCATTAGAAAGATGACCTAGTCTATTATGTCGCATGTTTATATTCTTAGAAACACAATGAAAAGAAGGAATAGGTTTGTTTGTGGCATAATTTTGAAAAATAAAAGCATGAAAAACATATAAGCCATATTTGGCTTCAACTATACCAATCTTCTCTTTCGTTAGATTGTCCAGTATCACACAATTAGTTGATGAGAAAATCAAGTCACAGTTTAGATTTAGAGAAAGTTTAGAAGCAAAGACTAGATTAAAAGTGAATTCAAGCACATATAAAACATCAGTGAGGTAAAATTTGTCATTAAAGGTAATAGTTTCAGAATAACTAGTGAAAATCTGATAATCATTTGGTAAACTAATAAGAACATGTTTGATATTTTATATGATGTTAAATCAGACAAAGAGAACTTGAGTAGTCCTACCATTAGAAAAATTGTAATAAAGGGGAAAACCGTGTTTCTTGTAACATGTGTCAATAGTATGATCATTTCTACCACAATGAGTGCAAACTTTTCTATTACTGTTAAATCTAAAATTCTTTATCTTGATTGGTAAAACTAACTTTTCTGAACAAATATTTTCAGTATGTCCAACTTTTCCACAAAAAGAACAGGTAGCAACAGTATTACGTTTTGCACTAGCATGATTAATATTTGTAATAAACAAAATTACTTGTCAATTAGCGTTCTTGCTGAGCCACGAGGGAGAAAATTTTGGAAATAGGTGGAATGGGTTCCATGAGGAGCACATGAGACCGAATGTTATTGAATTGATCACCAAGCCCTCGAAGGAATTGCATGGCTTAATCCTCACATCTTCTCTTACAAATGACAGAGCAACAGAACAAGTACACTCATGTTGACAAACACAGATAGGGTTAGGTCTAAAATTATCTAGCTCATCCCAAATAATTCTAAGTTTTGCAAAATAATCAGTCCCTGACAAATCACTTTTATTTAAAGAAGAAGCCTCCATTTGCAAGTCAAAAATTGTAGAGGTCACCTTGAGAATATATTGCTTTTAAATCGTTCCAAATTTCAACAACTACATCCATCCAAATTATGTTTGGTCTAATATAAAGGGAGATCGAGTGTACTAACCATGATACAACCATGTTACATCTTATCCACACTGAATAGGTAGGATCACTTCTTGGTGGACAGGGATGTGCAAGCAAAACAAATTTTACTTTGTTTTTCACACTTAGCATCATTATGATGTTATGACTAGCCTACTCTAAGAGTGGTAATTCATCGAGTCAAGAACTAGCAAGACCAACAAAGTGGAGGGATTCTCACTTTGATGAAGATAAAGGTAACTATTTCTAGAGGGGTCTGATGGAGTCAACTGTGTCGTTCATTCTTCTAACATTTGCTAAAAGAAAAACCAAAAAACAAGATGTAAGCACGAGCAGTGAAAAAGAGATGATAAAAAAATAAAAAACGTAATAAAAAAAGAGAAGCAGAACGCGCAACAGAGCTCTTCAAAAGAATAACTCTGATACCATAATACGGTGGAGATAATCTTCAGTATTATTAATTATTCCAGAAGCAAAATGAATAAGAAAGAACTTAAGGCAAATAGGAGCAAAGCCAGAAGCAGAGAAACCCTAAGCAAGAAACACAAAGAGGTAAACGGGAAAGAAGAGAACAGAAGAGAAAAAGAGAAAGAATGTATTATTGAAGTTATGTGTTTACAAGGGAAAAAAAAGAGTATAAAAAACAAAAACGTAAATGAAAAGGATGGACCAAAACCAAAAAGCAAAGTGGAGCAAAAGAAAAAGGGCCAAACATAAGAAACCCAAACATAAACAATTTATCACTGTTATCATCAATTGAAATTTGTTTAAAAAACTTTTTCCAACAAATATCTACGTTATATTTTTTAATCATAAAGTTCTGTTTATTAATAAAATAAACATTTTATTTATTAATAATTAAATTATTATGTTCAAATATCACTAATTTATATTAGTCCTAACTAAAACTTTTATCTAAATAAAAAAATTGAAATTTAATAAATTTGAATTGTTTTATGTGAATAATATATTTAAAATAAAAAAATTGTCAAAATGATTGGAGGTGTAGGTTCAGTAGAAGTTGTAAGTGTGAACATCTAAAAGAGTGTGAAAGCTTAAGTTTAAGGCAAAGGTGAGGTAGAAAGTGGGAAAGGTTTGAAAAATTAAGAAAGAAGAAGAAGAAGAAGAAAATATTTTGAGAAAGCACGCGAGGGATCTAATCCTTTCATGAAAAAGAATATAAAGATAACAAAATTGACAATATCAGCTAATACTTCACCCAAAAGTTTACACAATAATAAAGGCTAAATCACAAATAATTTTTGGTGCCCAATGCATTACGCTATTGCAATCCTTTACAACAAGCAAGAACTTCATGTCAGAATCTGGACTCAGATGATAACTACTGAACCGTTCATGAATAAAAAATGTTCTTTCACATTGCTTTTGCCGAATACATCCTTTGCCAAATTGGAATTACAAACTCTAGCTCTTTGCCAAATTAACTTACCCACTTCTGATTATGTGATTCTAGATTTATAATTTTGCCTAATGATTCTTTTCTTAACTTTTGTAGTGGGTTTGGGTAATTAGATATCTCAACCTTATAAAATTAATTTGTAAGATAGAAGTTTGCACTTAGTTAATTATATATTATGAGATAATTTTATTCCTAGTAAATGTAGAATGTTCAATACATTTTCTCATATCGAGACTGTCATGTCGAGATTAAAAATTTATAAATAGTTCGATAGTAGATAAAACGTTAAGTTTAATAAATTTTTGCTGTGATATACTCTAAATAGTTTTGATATCATCTCTAAAAAGTGAACTAAAAATTCAACTCAATATTACAAAATATGTAATATGAATAAGATGACATTGACATTATTTATAAATTATGAATTGACTTTGCTTAATATAATAAAGTATGAGTCAACTTATAGAAAGATATAGAAAGAGATTACAACACTTCTCTTCAAAATATCTTAAAAGAGAATATATTTGTAACTTTTTTATGTTACTGAAATATCTAATTTATATAAGTACTACATAGGATACTCATTTATACTTAGTAACTAAAATGGACAAGTCGTGTCAATTTGGCACGACTTCATATGCAGAAGTCGTGTCAAATTGGCTTGACTTTTACACATCATCATGAAGTCGTGTTAAGTTGGCATGACTTTTGCCACGTCATAAATTTTTTTAAATTTTATTTTAAAAAAAAATTGTTGTTTATATATTGAGTAGTAAGTTATGTAATGTTAAAAATTAATGTGATACATAATTTTCTAAAGTGTTAAGCAACAAAAAATTAGATAATCGTGTATGGATAATTTTTTACAGTAATGTAATATATTAATTTGGTTATTTGATTAATAAAAAAATATGACAAAATTATTATTGCATTTGGAAATAAGTAGAGAAATGAGAATTGTTATTGTATTTGGAAAATAAATAGAGAATTGTTGTTGAGGATTTGCAAAATGAATAGTTTGGAAAGTAATGATATTACAAAACACGTAATGATGAGAAGAGATTAATTAGAACTAGACAAATTAGTAAGATTCATTACAAGATATAAAATAAAAATAAAAGTTGAACTATTGAGAGTAAATTATTTATGAGAAGACGTGCTACAATGTGGTCTTCGTATTTGTTGTCGAGGTCTTCATGGAGGGTAATGATGGAAGAGTAGGTGGAAGAGGATCATGAGCGATATTTCCATCATCGTTGTTATTGGCTTTATTATGAGATCCTGATAATAATACCAAAATTCAATAATTTCAAGTTTGATTATTAATTTTCTCATTTTCTTTACTTATGTATTTATTCCTTCATAAAAATTTATTTATCAAATTAATTTAAAATATTACATAACTTACCATTCTAATTATAATTAAACAATTATAATATATTTATTTTAAAAAATTAAAAAAAATAACATGACAAAAGTTGTGCCAACTTATACAATTTCAGTCTGACGTGGCAGAAAGTCGTGCCAAATTGGTTAACTTCAAGATGATGTGTAAAAGTCATATCAAATTGGCACGAATTACCCATTTTAATAATTTTTTTTAACCGACCCCATTTTGATAAATACCAAAAAAAAAACCGCCCCTTAGATAAAAAAAAAAAAACCCTTGTTAAAATTGTAACCTTTGTTCCAGGACACGTCAGTTTTTGTTTTATACGTTTAATTATAACAGACACCTTAGTTAAATTACTAATCAGAAGAAGTTAGAAGTGTAGAAAACTAGCTTTATTCAGAAATATACTGTTTTAGGCTGCACTTATGGTGCGTAGCACCGCAGAACTCTTATCTTTTGGATACATTTTCACACTTTTTTCCAAACCTTTCAAAAAGTCACTCCCGTTATATTATATCATAAAATCAGTTATGATAGTGTTTCACAGTTTTCAGAATGTTTTCACTCATGGTGCATCAAAACTGGACGTAACCATGTTGCTCACTCTCCTGCACCACCCCTTGTTAACCTGGTAGCGTGATCAGCATGCAAGACAAAGATGATCCTTGAAGCATACGATAACAGATTGCATGTCACAGCTTCAGGGTCGGCACCTAACACATAATTCTTAAAAATAATACAAAAGAAAATTTCTCAAGTTTCCTTCCTGAATTTCTTTCACTCATTCAATCCTTTCGCTTCCATGCTTGAGCAACACAAACACATCCTACATCTGTTCTCCACAATTCTGAGTGTCTGCCACAGCTTCGTATCTTTATGATTGCTCATTGTTGATGCCCATAAGGAACATGTAACTTCCTCATTATTTATTGCTTTTGTTTTCTTCTCACTTGTTAACTTTCATTTCCCTATATAAAGCCTCCTTTCTTCCCTTCCCTTCCCATCTTCCATTGAGTTGATTGATTCCAAACACAAACATGGAAATGAAGAAGCTCTTGTGGGTTGTTCTGTCCTTTTCTTTGGTTCTTGGAGTGGCCAATAGCTTTGATTTTCATGACAAGGATTTGGCGTCTGAGGAAAGCTTGTGGGACTTGTACGACAGATGGAGAAGTCACCACACGGTCTCCCGAAGCCTCGATGAGAAGCACAAACGGTTTAACGTGTTCAAAGCAAATCTTATGCATGTGCATAACACTAACAAGATGGATAAGCCTTACAAGCTGAAACTGAACAAGTTCGCTGACATGACCAACCACGAATTCAGGAGTACCTATGCTGGCTCAAAGGTTAATCATCACAGAATGTTCCGAGGCACGCCACATGGGAACGGGACCTTCATGTATGAGAAGGTTGGTAGTGTTCCTCCTTCTGTGGATTGGAGAAAGAAAGGTGCCGTCACTGATGTAAAAGATCAAGGCCAATGTGGTAAGCTAAGTTATTCATCATAGCTCAAACTAGGTGAAGAACGTTTGATAATTAGCTTTTAATCGAGTTTAATGTCACTGTAATAGTTGACTTCATCTAATGGGATAAAACTGCTGTTATTGAGTAAAAAACTGTAAGTTGGATTTGGTGATGATCATATTGTTTTGTTCTCTCACGGATATCTTTCAGTCCACTCGACCAGAAACCAGTATGGCTTGCTATAAATTTATTTTATGAGCTCATATAGGCTACACCTTCTAATAACATTTTTTTTTGTGTCTTTTAAGCCTCAATTTATGCAAAATATATTTTAATTAATGTCTCGTGTAGGTAGCTGCTGGGCGTTTTCAACTGTTGTAGCTGTTGAAGGCATTAACCAAATCAAGACAAATAAGTTGGTCGCGTTGTCTGAACAAGAGTTGGTGGACTGTGACAAGGAAGAAAACCAAGGATGCAATGGTGGGTTAATGGAATCTGCTTTTGAGTTCATCAAGCAGAAGGGAGGCATAACCACAGAAAGCAATTACCCTTACAAAGCACAAGAAGGAACCTGTGATGCATCTAAGGTGCATGTTCGGCCAAACTTTTTTTTTTTAATGAAAACAATATAACTTGAGAAACCTAAAATTGCCAAAAATCTTTCATGTGGTAGGTGAATGACCTAGCTGTGTCAATTGATGGCCATGAGAATGTCCCTGCTAACGATGAAGATGCATTGCTCAAAGCTGTTGCCAACCAACCTGTTTCTGTAGCCATTGATGCTGGGGGATCTGATTTCCAGTTCTACTCTGAGGTAAATATCTAATTCGCTAATTCAGTGTAAATTTTTTTCAATAGCTACCACTGAACATGTTTCAATAGGTATGCTGCTATAATTTGACTATTCTCTATCAACATTGAAACAAAAGGGTATATCATAATTTTATATAAAAAAAATTGCAGGGAGTATTTACTGGTGATTGTAGCACGGATCTAAATCATGGTGTAGCGATTGTGGGGTATGGAACAACAGTTGATGGGACTAATTACTGGATAGTGAGGAACTCTTGGGGACCAGAATGGGGAGAACATGGTTACATCAGAATGCAAAGGAACATATCTAAAAAGGAGGGACTTTGTGGCATAGCCATGTTGCCTTCCTACCCAATCAAAAATTCCTCGGATAATCCAACAGGATCTTTCTCATCTCCCAAAGATGAACTTTGAAAGCCACCCACAAAATCAAACTCTCATAAGCCTTGGTTGTTGTTTTTTAATTTGTTTCTAAGATTCCATCCCAATGTATCCATCAATATATTACATCAGACAGAAATAAGTATTTTAATTTGATTTGAGTGCTAGCAGTTTCTCATGTTTCTATAGCCAAGTGTTGAATTCAAAGTGATAACTTTAAAACATTTATATAAATAGAAATTGATCAACTAGAGTCCAGATTGTATATGATATGATCACTTTGAAGATACACCATGACATTTTATTTTTAGATTATAATATTTTATTGGAAAACACATTAGATGGCTGATATAGAAGGTAGACATGATGTAATGCGTAGCAAGCAAGTGATCACGATTCATCCATCATCAGCCATAGCACCTGATGGGATCAGTGCAACCTTTTTCTGTTGACTGTTTGTTGCTTTCACCTTTTCCTCCACCTTTCTCCAGATATTGTTGGTGGTAGTCCTCTGCTTTGTAGAACCTCTTAGCTGGAAGTATTTCTGTCACAATCTTCTCCTTCAACTCCAACTGTTTTGCTTCTTTCGATTCCTGGGCTAAACGAGCCTGGTCTTCGTTGTAGTAGTATATTCCTGATCTATACTGTGTACCCACATCATAGCCCTGAAATTTATACACACATGAATAAAAAACTAAGAACATAACATGTTTTTATGGCAGAAGAAAACAGCCTCCACAAAAGACAAAATTTCTTGGTGCTTTTAGAATTGTTCCTTCATGAAGAAAATTGAAGTTCTAATACATAAAGGATTTCCACTTAATAAAAGCTTTGTACCGATGAAAGTCATAAAATTAAAATTAGATGCAACTCAGGAACTATATCCTTACCAAAATTCATAGTTTTGAAGGTTACTTCGGTAGTATTTCCTAATTATAATGAAAGTTTTACCTTACTATTGAAATAATGGTTTGTATTGAGTTATAAATTACAAATAATTGTCATGGTTCTGTCATTTATCTTTGGTATTGTCAAAAAAGTAAGATCAAAATTGCAGTTGCAAAAATCTGAACATTGTGATCAAAACTGTTGTTAAGAGCATGTAATGTTTTACCTAAATGAAATTCCCAATAAGAAAACAACACCTAAAATATGTAAAACAATCAAGCCCAAGTCTTTCACTCCACAGGTGTACATACCAGAACAGCCAAGGTTTCCCACCACAAAAATTACCATATTATTATCATAAATTATATTACAAAAAAAAAAAAAAACACTTGAAATTCATTACCCATTTGGCCCAATACGTACCTGGCGGTTGATGGAAGTTGGGTCATGTCGAGACCAAAAGAGAGCAAGTAGATGCTCGTAGGGGCAAACCTTCGGGTCGAACTGAACCCGAACCACTTCAACGTGGTTAGTGGTTCCGGTGCAAACCAGTTCGTAATCTGGATCTGGGGTGTCACCCTGAGTATATCCAACCTCGGTCTTCACCACTCCCTCAATTCGCTGAAAGGCCAACTCCGCTCCCCAGAAACAACCCGATCCGAACTCAGCGAACTGGAGATCTGGAGTATCCGGAATATCCAAATCCGGGTGAAGAGCAGGGTTGTTGTGACCCTCATCGCCTCCACTAGTAGCCATTGTACTTCACCTGTGGAGTCACAGATTAATGCCTTAAGTTAAGAAGATGGAGAAAAAACGAATGTTAATTAATTGGTTTTTATAAAGACAGCAACTCACGGATGAAATGAAACGCTTGTTGTGGTGACTAGGAACGGGATAGAATTCAAAATGAAACTAGACTACAAACTTGGGTGGGTGCATGACGGTAGCGTGGGGTAATTTTTTATTTTTATTTTTATTTTTTTTTCTCTTACTAAATTGAGATTGGTTTTTGAAAAGATTTGGTAGTTAGGGATGCAGGTGAAAAGATTAGCAAGTATGTTACATCCAATATCAATAAGTACTGTCAATGTGACATGATAACGGTCGTGTAAAAATATAATCGAGTCAAGGTGAGATAACTAATTTTTGTTAAAGTTATACTAAGGACTTCAGCTTTAATGATTTGTTTTTGGAAAGAAGGTTGTTTGTTTTTTAAAAAAATTAGAATAATTAATTGAATATTAATTTAAATAATTTTATAAAATTAAGAAATAATTATTTTTTATTAAAAATTAAATAAAAATAGTGTTAAAACCCTAAACTTAAAATATAAACTAAAAATTTAAAATATACAAAAATAACTAAAAATACTAAAAAGATAAATTAGTAAATAATTAATTTTTTAATAATTCGGTCTCCTTCAAATTTCCATAACATTCTTTATTTCATTTTGAGTAACTTTATTTTTTTACGCGTTTTAATATAGGTTTTCTAACAAAATTATGATCATTTAAAAAAAATTTCTACTAATTTATCAAACTTTTGTTCCAAGTTGTAATTTTTTTCACAAAACTTTCTTAATTTTATAAAATTTATATATATATATATATACTATTTTTTATTCAATATAATATGAAAGTTAAAATATATTTACAAAATAGTCGTATTTAAATAACACGATTTCAGTTAAAAAAATATAGGACTTTATTTAACTAAGAAAGAAATTCTAAATAAAATTTGTGTGGACTTGAAATCATATCAATTTACACACCATCAGTTGACATAACAAAAATTGTGTCAAACTTTTTCATATTGAAATTGTGTAAGTTTACACTACTTTTCCTACTTCATAATTTGTTCGGAACTAACTTCATTTTAGTAAAAATGAAAAAATTAGCCCATTTTCATTAAAATGCCGCATCATATCATGACATTGATTGAGGATATAAAAAATTTACTACACATTCACTTGTACTATTGTGTATGTCATCTCTGGATTAACATTTTCCTATATTTGTTTGAATGCTCAGTTTTGGCGTTGGCTATGTGCATGCTACACTTGTAACTTTTCCTTTCTCCTTTCCTTTACATTATTACTTTCCATTTTTTTAACCTATGGAGGCTGGTTGTGCACTTTTCTTTTAAATGCCTATAAAAAATAATATTTTTTAATAATTATTAAAATGGAAATTATTATTAAAACTTATATATGCATATAAAGAAATAGTTGTAAAATATATTTTTTTAAACTTTTTAGTTTAATTAAGTTTTTAATTAATTTAAGCATTTTTAATGCAATTTTTATTACATTTTTTATTTTATTGAATATTCAAAATACTTTTTTAAATACCATATCTTATTGTTGTCAATAAGATAACCTAATTTTGTCTCCTTCAACTCATTTATTAATTGTTCTTTTTATTCTTTTTCATGTTATCAATTAACTTTTCCTTTTCAAGTTAATTGATAAATTAGAGATAGAAAAATGAAAATAATAATCTTATTGACAGTAAAATTAAAATAGTAAAATTAAAAGAAAATAAAAATATTTAAAATTTAAGCCTAGATTTTGTAGTATTATAATTACATAGTAAGAACGAATATAATATTCCATCAAAATAACTACTATTCATTATATAGATATATAGTTTCTTAACTATAATAGAAACAGTTATTAAAATTTACGGTAAATACATTATTAACCGTTATATGTAAGGACCTATAAATTTATTTGGAATAAAAGTGTTATATTTAAATAATTTCTGAAGATGTTATTATTTAAAATGAAAAGAGCTTGTAATAGAAGTTTCATGGTGGTCAGACCTCGGACGTCGCCCAAGGTCTAAGGTCAGCTGGTAGAGGTCGGTCGGGGGACCATAGGGGGTTCCAAAAATCACAAGTATTAAGGTGTGATTTGCACCTTAGATACGCTATGTATGCGAAACTCTATGCTGGGACATAAGAGATTGTCCTTAGTGTTGCATGCATTGGCGCGCGAGGAGTTGGTACCGACCTGTCCTCGGGAAGGAGAAGCTACCGACGTCACCGAGTCATGTGGAAGTGATACCACAGACTTAGAGGAATGGGAGGACGAGCCCTCAGCTGGGTGTGACGATGTGACATCGGTGACCAGAGTGAGGCGATGTGTCCTCATCACACACAAGGACGATAAGAGATCGCCAACAGGATGAGAGGAACATCGGTCATCAACCAGGATGGGAGGCACATCGGTTGTCTGCCAGGGTGAGGAATCAGTCGTCCGTCAGGAAGAGGAATCGGTCATCGCCGGTATGAGAGGCATCGGTCATCGCCGGTATGAGAGACACATCAGACATTAGTAGATGGTGGATGGACATCGCGCGGTCAGTCATCGGTGGAAGGGCATCGCGCGGTTCCCTGCTACGCGTGTTAAGGTGGGATCTAGGCTCCCAGCATGAGAACGTCCTGCATGCGCGACATGTAGACAGAAAGGGTGTTTCAGAATAGTTAGCATCAGAGAGTTGGTATGGTAAGTGACCCAGAGTTGGTATGCGCAGAGACCCACGTGGTCATACTGTTCAAGGAAGTGTGCACGCAAGCTTCCTGCAGAGTGGGCGGTGGCAGCGACATTTCTGGGCAAGTTGGTTTAGATTCAAAACTCACTCCTGAGAGGCAGTGGACGTTGCTGTGGTTCGAGAGTGATTGAGTGAGTTAGCTTTGGTTCCCTGTTTCCTTCCTCTCCTTCTCCCTGCGTTCAGACGTCCTAGCATACCAGTTGAAGATCGGCGACTGCCCCTGGATTCCTGACATTGTGCCCTGCGAGTTTTCTGATCAAAGCCTTAAAACAGAGCTCGGGTATCCTTAAGTCTCGGTGGGTTTGGAGCTCTTAGTGAGATTTTACGCACGTCCAGGTAAGGGAAGCTAGATTTATTTTCAATAGAACCCGGTTTCAAACGTTCTTACACGATGCTCTGTTTTTAAGTGTGGGGCGACGTGATCGCCGGTTTTAATGCAAATTTCGAAATCCCCTGTTTTAGTGTCATTTTGAAATTGTTTGAGATTGAAAGGTGAAATGCATATGATATTCGAAATTCTGAACTTGGTTTTGATTGTTGTTGTGATTTGGAACCGTCCATTTACGTGTTGTATGATGCATTGAATGTTGTGAATGTGGGATCAAGGCATAGTATTTTCAGGAAAGAAAATACCGTGTAAGATCGTGTAGAGTGTGCATTGACCGGTGACTTGTCTAGAAGGAGATATCCTGACTCTCCTGGTATAATGGAATCATATAGATGAAGTTATTCAGGCATTGAGAGTCGAAGGAGGTTCATATGTATGGGTAAGTTGTTTGAAAGATAACTAACTTGACCTGTTGTATGGATTAACCCTGTCATGCTAGGAGAGTGATGATATTGAGATTGAGATTATTGTTTATGCGCATAGCTGTGTGGATTTCACAGAGACCCTGTGTGGATTTCACAGTGGTGTAGTATGACAGGTGCAGATCTCTGAGTCTAGTCAATGCACGAGTCTTCCGGAAGTAATGTCAAGTGTCTATGCGTGATGAGTCAGTGGAAGTCTGACGTGAGAAAGAGAAATATTGAAATTGTTGATAGACACTTGATGGATTATGTGAAATGAATGACACTTGAGGGAATTGTGAAATGTGTGAATATTTGATGGTTTACGTTAATATCAAGTTTCATGTTTTAAAGTTTTAAAAATATCCAGCTTACCCTGTGTTTTGTTTTGTGTTTGCTTTCTTAAAACTGTGATGATCGTGTAATTACACGGGAGCAGATGATGTTGCAGGCAGTAGAGCTCCTCAGTGAGTGGTTGGACAAGGAGATCGCCTGTTCTTATGCTGTATCTTGTTTTATTTTGAAACACTGGGTGGTTATGTATTAAAAATTCCCTAGAGAAGGGATATTATTTTGAAGAAAATACAATGTATGAGATGGATGTATTTTATTATATAAACATATGTTAATTTTGATATTATTGTTTCATGTTTATTTTGTGGTATAAATATGAATAAGATTTGAGGGGCGTTACATTATACATTAACAAAACGTAAAGATTTGTCGATTCTATATTCCTTTATGTAATAAAAAATTAATATAATCAAATTTTTAATATCCTTATTATTATTATCGATTTAAAAAAGTAAAAGTGTAACAAGATATATACTTAAAATAATAGATATAAAAACAATTTAAATTTCATTAACTATTGTAATTAAATATTAAAATATTTTCAACATTTTATCATGCTCATCATAAATAATTTTTCTTAATTTGGGCAAATTAAAAATTTTGTTAAACAAATGTTAAAAACACGTATAAAAAATTGGTCTTCCCACTCTTTAAAATCCCTAATTTTAATTAAGCTCTGTAATTCAAGAGGTTGATGGGTGAACTTTCTTTTTTTTTTTTCTCTCTCTTTCCCTCTTTCTTTTTTCTTCAATTTCTCTTCTATAATTCATCTATTTCCAAATCTAATCATACCCCACAATAGTTGAGTTAGACTACATTTGTATTTGATCAGATTTTTAAATAAATTAGATTTTTAAATAGAGTAAGTTTATTTTTACTCTAAAGATTCCTTATTCTCTGTTTTTTCTTAAGATTTAGTCATCAATCTTGGTGGGATCAGGTGAAAAAATTAATTTTCTCAACTTATTCTACTATATACTGAATTTTTATTATGTTTGGATAACTTGTACTAGGCCCTTATATTTTGAAGTTTATCCAAATTGAGAGGCTAAAATTCTAGAGGTTGCTTAGAAAGCAAACAATTAAGGTAATGGAAGCTAACTTTAATTTTTCGTAGTACCCTAGGTTAGAAGATTTGGTTGTGGAGGGGACGTGGTTCCAATATTAAATTTCTCTTGCAGGGATATTGTTTGTTTATATATTTTGTTGTTTGTTTATATATATTGTTTGAACTTGTAAAAATATTAGATTTTAATGGTTTAGTATTTAAGAGTTGTTTTTTTAATGTTAAATAGGATTTTGAATGTTGTGGAATGCATTTTGAATGATATTGGATTGAATTCATACATTTGGGATAATGTATGAACTGATGTTTGTGTATTAAGTTTTGATACCTATGTGGTAACAGAGATCTCCGAGTTTCACTGATGATCTAAGTCACATAGACTAAGATATCAAGTGGTGAGAAATTGATGGGGTAGTTCATGCACACCATGACATATGAGATGCACGACTTGGGTTGTATTGAAGTTATTACCCTGATTCTTTCTCTTGGATTCGCTCGTAATCTAAGTCTTTGGTATTGGGTCAGGTGTTAGTCTCTGGTAGGACTTACTTAATACGGGTCTTCCAGAAGACGTTAATTGTTATTATGTTTGCTGAATATCCTGGATGTGTAGATCCATGTGAGATCTATGTGATTGTTTTATGTTGGGATTTCAAGATTGAATAATTGAGAAATTGATCCATGTAATTTGGTTTGCTCTTTTGATTGAATTGTGTATATTATAAAATTTTATTTTCATTAGCTTACCCTTACTTTTCTTATTGTGTTATGAACTATGATGATTGTACTATATACACAAGTAGATAATCATACAGGTGTAGGAGAGTCTGGAAGACTTTAGAGTTTTGTTTTGAGCTATGAATTGTAAATATTTTTATTTTTATAAGTCCTAATTGTTAGAATTATAGGCCTTAAACAAGAGGGGGGAAATTGTTTATGAAAGATGTTCGCAAATATTGAAGGTAGATTGAAAGACAATGAAGAATCAATCAATTAGAAAACTATTAAGCCAATTTGAGAACTATTTCTAACTTGATTGCAGAGAATCAACCGGTTGTTTTTGCGAAACAATCGGTTGTTTATATCAGCAGTTTTAAAAATAATGCAAAAATAGATTTAAAGAGTGAAGAGATAGAAAAATTCACACCGAAAATTTATACTGGTTCACTCTTAATCAAGAGCTACATTTAGTCCTTAGTAACCACTGAGTATTCACTATGAAATCAAAAACCTTGATTACACATAACACACCAAAGTGGTGATCTTGAACCCTTTAAGAACACACACCACCTTTGGCAAAAACACCACAGATTTCAGAACAACCTATGAATCTGCACACCAACAATTCTTACAAAAATACAGTAGTCAAGAGAGAAAGGAATGAGTACACCTGGTACAATCTCAGATTAAAACAAAATTGAATACAACACAATCCTATTTCACTCTTAGAAATGATCCAAAGCTCTTTTAAATCTTGAAAACTTTCTTTGATAAAGCTCTCTTTCTTACTTCAAGATTAGGAGCGTAAAAACACCTTTATATAGACCAACCAAGTGGTCAAAAACATTTAATTGAGGAGCCAAGGCAGTTAGGATCATTAAAAAACAGTTTGGTACATCTTAACAGAAGTCTATTATGGATTTCAGAAAATCAACTAGTTGAAAACATGAAACAACCAATTGAATTGACTTGATAGCAAAGTCAAACAAAGTCAAGTTTTTCAAAACTGTTTTAAAAACCACCAAGTGTAAAACAACCGGTTGGATCGACATTTCAACTGATTGATTTTTCTCACTCTTTAGAAAACACATCTTTTTCAAAAAGAAATCATTCAATTAACTTTGGATTATACTAAAGAGTGGATTAACAAATTCAACCACACAAAACACAGATATACAACCAACATGAAAGATCTTCATCCATTCCACTTGGATTTGGAGACATCAAAGCACCTTGTTCAACACTAATAATGTATTAGGAATGTTTTGAAAAACTCTAAGCTTGAATATAAATATGTAGAACTTGTATTATAATAGTTAGATGTATTTTTAAAGTGTTACAGGATGAATATTCTCTTTATCATTATAATTGATTTAATATTAAAAAATTAAACAGAATAATGTATTTAAATTTAAAATAAATAAATAAGTAAATTTAGTGCCGCAATATATTTAACGTGCATCAATAATATCTTTAAAAAATTATTGATCTAAAATTATTACCTCTAAAAATAAAAATTTTATTTTAATATTGATAAAACTGACAATTATATTTTAAATTATTCTCTTACTTAAAATTCTAATAGCACAATCTCAATCTCAGCAAATTAACATTTTTTTTTTATATAAAATTGTTCATAATTCTTTTTATATTTCTTAATACTTTTAATTTTAGTTTTCCAAGTTATCATATTCTTATTAGATGGAAAAGAAAAAAAAATCAATTAATATTCTTTTCACATTGATTATTTAAATCTTTTACAATAAGAACTATTAAATAAAAGTGTAATTAAAAGTTTTCTAACATTCACTCTTTTAACAACTGTGTTAATGGATGGATTGCTTTGAGAATTGTTATTTTCAATCTTTTTGTTGAAATAAGAGAAAATTAATTTTAAAAGGGTGTGAATTGTACTTAAAAATATTTTTGTAAATAATTGTTTACAACAATTAAGATAAAATTTTAACAAAATTGTTTTCTAAAATAATAGATTAATTTTATAGTTGAAATACACTGATACAGAATGTTTTTGCCGGCTGACTTGGCCGCATGTTGATTTCGATGACTGGTTCTGGCTCCGCCTATCTCCGCTGGAATTTGTGCCTTCCTTGGTTGTTTGGATGTTGTTCTTGTTGAGATAAACGGCGCCCTTACAGCCGGTCACACTCCGATGATCAAGTCAGTAAGGGCTTATCAAAGAATAAGAAACAGATAGCTTCAGTATTCAAAATGCGTATTCAGAATTGCGCACCTTCACTTGGGACCTTAAGCCCCTTTTATAGAGTGTCATTAGGTTACCACTGGTAATCAACTTCCCATACGAGAATCTTATCTCTAGTGAGAGAATATTCAATGGGAGAGAATTCTGTTACGGTGTGTGTAATCTTAACAGCGCAACTATATTCTATTACAATGCGTGTAAGCTTAACAACACAACTGCGTAGAACTCTATCTCCTTGGAGTGCATCAAATCCTAACAGAATAACCACCTGGGTACCAACTAGGGTAACTACTCCCGGGGTTCAATCTGTTTCAAGTGCCTTTACATGTTGTCACGTATCATTATACCATGCATATGCCATTACATATTATGCATGTGTCTTCATGTCTCACACATGCCATCTATTCTACCAAACCCTAGCGCACTTGGGCTTGGGCTAATAGATACCATTTACTCATGCTATACCCAAATGCACTAAATGCACCCTAGGCCCATTAACATATGCGTTGTTGACCTACCAGGCCCTGTATGCAAACAATTATGCCAAATACATGTATGAAGATCAATATGCATCTACCTAAGCCCAATCACGCGGTCCATGAACTGGACACAACAACTGAGTTGACCTGCTCCCGCAGGCGCTAATGTCCGACCACCGAGCTCTGGTTCACCTTAAGAAAGATAGGTGGACTAATGTAGGAAGCACTGGTGCAGAAACGAAGAACAAAGGCGGCTATTTTCATTTTATAAATGCAGCTATATAGCCACATTTGATGAACACGCACTTGTAAATCAGAGATTTACAAATGCGGCTAAATAGCCGCATTTATAAATACTATTTACAAATGCGGCTTTACGTTGGAACCGCATCTGTAAATGAATCAGAGGAGGTGCCTTCCTTGTCAATTCCTATGATTTACAAATGTGGCTTTTTATTGGAGCCGCATCTGTAAATGCTCCAGAGGTGCAAATTGGAATGATTTACAGATGCGGCTATTACCAAAGTCGCATCTGTAAATCATTCGCTTGATTTACAAATGCGGCTAAGGTAAATAACTGCATTTGTAAATAAGGTTTTTTTTTTTTTTAGAGTAGTTTGTTTAGTTGTTTATCCCATACAAATGAACCTGTGCAGTTTAATTATACCCAGGCAGCCAGACAGATAAACAGGTGCAGATAAGCTAAAAGTGAATTCATATTGATTAAAATGTATACAAAAACAGTAATAATATATCTCTCTCTATCTTCCTACACTATTGATCAAATCGTAGAGTTATAAAAATTTAGGAAATATGTGGACCAAGATTGTCTCACATATGTCATGGCTTCCGAAGTCATGGGTTCCTCATCCGTGAAGAACTGCATTTCAAAATGGTTGACACATAAATTAGTTTTAAGATAGATAAATTAGTTTGAAGTTATAAAAATAATTTAAGAAATCTTACCTCTTGCCAATTACTTGTAAGACCTAGTCTTACAATGGTACTCATCCATTGCATGACATAATAGCCACACTCATAGCTTCCTGGTTGTTTATTGCACTATAATTCAATAAATTGTAAAAGTTAGAATAATTAAACAATGAAAAGAGAAAGAAAAATCTTACAAACCTTTAATCTTATCCAGTTCAAATTTTGAAAATTTGAATTCGATCTCCCTTTTAGAATGTTATATCCACGCCATGAACTGGTTGATACAAAAAACCTTGTAAGTGGATTAATTATAGTTTCAACCATAGTTAAGTTTATAGTGTACTTACTTATCAATGATATTCTTAAAACTTGTGGATATCTTGTGTAGGGAACAGAACCACAAAGTCGTCCTATCATTCACTGATAAGACAAGTAATTGCCAATGACCCCTATATCATCCATGAAAAGAGTTGAGTAAATTTATAAAACATGAATATAATACACTTTTAGCATATATATTTAAACTTACTCGTTAATATAAGGGCACAAATAAACCTTTTTTCCCTTTTTTTCCAGGGTGTTAGTGATGTATGATTGGGTCTCATTTGTCTTTGCTCTAGTGGGATTAGTATATGCGGGATCTAAGAATCCATACACATTTTCCTTCCCCTCAGTGACAGAGACACCATTCAAAAACCTACAAGTAATTAGTTAAATCATAATGAATGCTAATTTAACATAAATGAAAATGAAATGTAGGTAACGATACTTCCATCATAAAAAATGGAATGATATTTATATTCAGCTCCTGATCCCCAGCTACAAATTCTAACAGATCTGACATATATATGTACAATGGTAGCTCAGGGTTTGTTTCAAAAAACGTATCATCCCATGGAACTTCCAGAGGGTCTCGTCCAATTTGTCTAGCAACTATAGCTAAGGAAGCTATAGGATCGTCAAGCGGAACCTCTTGCTTCTTTTTCGGACTTGGTTTCCGACAAGGTTTCTACAAAAAGAAAAAAGATTTGTTATAAATTACATGTAATATATAAATATAAATTAGCATATGAAATGAAATTATTACCAGTGGTTGTGGCATATATCGAATGAGGTGTCTGGGCCAGGCTACAAATGACTGAAATGCTTCGGCCACAGTTGTTACCTCTTCTGAAGGTAGTGGAAGATGAGCATTAGGTACTCGTACTCTTTCAACCGTGACCTTTACTGCATCAGGGGAGAGAGGAACGTTATGTAAGGTGGTGGCCTCTTCATAGACTTTTCCAATGGCCACCACCTGAGGAATCATGCCACCCTCTACCAATAGCTCACATTGCCTCGTCTGGCCAATGATATCATCCCCTGATGCTGTAGGAGCTGCACAACTCCACTTTGTGCTCTTGGGAGCGGGACTAAGAAGCGTCTGAATCGGCTGGTCAGCACAAAGTTGTTGCGATATCTCTTGTCGCAACTCTAGCCTCATCTTTTCCGTCTCCCTTCTCATCTCATCCATTAATTCTTTACGTAGCCTTTGCTCCATTTCTTGTTTGCTCTCTTTGGGGGAGGAGGATAAGTGTCGTGGTGCAGCTCCAAAATAAAGTTTAATATCCAGCTGCACGAACACGATCACAATGCTCAGGTCGTCCAATTGCTTCAACAAGGATATCGTGACGACCTTCAGCAACAAAATTACCTTGGGAGTCCAAGGCATCCTACAAGAGACAAAAATCGTATGAGGTTTTAATATAAGTAATGCAGCATAATAGATGATAAAAGGCTTAAATAACTTACAATTTTTTCAATGATAAGTCTTGATTGTGCAGAACTTGGTGCACCTGACTTCTAAATTCGGGCCCTCTTCCATTTGTCATGGCGCGTAGGTGGTGATGGAGGAGAAGTGACCCCTGTTTCCACATCCTGAGATGCACTCCCTTGTCTAGATTGCTCCTTTTCAACCATCAGTGCTTGCTCAAGCTTTCGATACCCCGCACGAGACATTACATGCGGGGTAAGATTCTTTAAAGCTATGTCTTGAGCTTTCTTCCGCCGATGCTGTCATAATTGAAATAAACTAAGTGAATTAAATAATATTAACTCATTAATGATATATAAGTAAAAATAGTTAAGTAACTTCACTTACAATCCATTCTTCAGTTAGACGGCTTTCTTTAAAAGCAAGTCATGTCTCTTCATCAATAAAATTGTATCTTTGACAAGGACTTTCATCCTTAAGCTCACCAAAAATATATCTCGTCGTCAGTCTTGACTTAAAGGCGCGAAACTTAAGTCCGATATTGGATATAATCCTTGATCGAAGCGGTTCCACATTAGGAATTTCAAAATTTGCCTGCAAAATAACATCACCAAATTAAAGTTAGTCAATGAATATTAAATAGCTTTATATGATAACAATAATTATGTAAAGCTTACCAGAACATCCTCCCACAGCATGTTTCGGTCGACCTCTGACACCTCGTCCCATGAATTAATCAAAATGGAGAGTCTCTCACGAGAAAGAACTCCAAGATAGCTATTAAAGTCATTTGCATTAGGACCAGAAGCCATTCCAGTGTTGACGTCAATGTCAACAGCTGTCTTCTCACCAGCGACACGTTTCTTTGCCAGACGCTTCATCCTAGTAGGTCCTCTGTTGCCTCGTCCGGATCGGGGTCTAATTGGAGTTTGATCGTCACCCATATCTCTGTTAAAAAAAATATTTAACAAACATTAGTTCATCTGCATCGAAAGAAAATCATATAAAACAAAAACATAATATAGTAAATGCATATTATCAAAAATATTTCTAAATTTATTACCATAATGGGTTAAAAGTTCATATGTAAATTCCTTCACTGTGGTCTTTACGGGTTGCATGTACATGATCAAGTACATCGTCATCTTTATTAGTTATCATTGGTGTGAATGAATGGGGTTCACCATTTTCAATATCATCTATGGCCTCCCCTTGTTTTTTCCCGTGTAAAACAACATACCAATGTTCTGACGTAGGATCTTTCACGTAGAAAACTTGAGATGCTTGTTGAACCATTATAAATGGCTCATCTCGATACCCTATCTTTCGAAAGTCCACTAGTGTGAATCCTGATTCATCAATTTTAACCCCACTTTTATTGTCAACCCATTTACACTTGAAAACTGGAACTGAAAACTTAGTATAGTCAAGCTCCCATATCTCTTCTATAAATCCATAATATGCCATTGATCCAAGTACAAGATTTGTATCTTTCGAAGTGGAAAACTGCATTGACTCGGCTTCAAGAGTAACACCAGAATTTTGAACTGTACTCTTTTCATCCATAGACTTCGTGTAAAATATACAATTATTCACTTCGTATGCTTTACAAGAAATGACATCAAACTTCAATCCAGCAGCCAACCAGGTCAAGGTCTCCGATGCCGTTGAATCCTTTAACACCTTCTCTTTAAACCAAGGCATGAATGTTCTATTATGTTCCATCAAGACCCATTTGTTTGCTTGTCTTGGATTATTTGCCTTCACAATGGCTTTATGAGCTTCTATGTAAGGTATAACTTCATCCGTGTTATTCAATATATACAAATGTGCTTGCAAGACTTCTGACCGAGATTTTGTTACAATATTCACACCGCGTGAACATTTACTTGTAGAACGCCTATGGTGCCATGAATTAGCTGGAAGACCTATTGGATTTGCTTTTGACATGTAATCTGAACAAAATTCAATACTTTCTTCAACTATGTACCTTTCAATCATTGAAACTTCTGGATGATAATGATTTTTCACATAACCTTTCAAAATTTTCATATACCGCTCAACAGGATACATCCATCTTAAGTACACTGGTCCACACAATCTAACCTCTCTAACCAGATGCACAAGTAGATGAACCATGATGTCAAAAAAAGATGGAGGAAAAAACATCTCCAATTCACATAAGATAACAATAATTTCATCTTGAAGTTCATCTAGTTTTAATGGATCAATGACTTTACAACAGATGGAAGAGAAGAATGAGCACAAACGGGTTATGGTATGTCTAACGTTTTTTGGTAAGATCCCACGAATAGCTACAGGCAGAAGCTGTTGCATCAAGATGTGGCAATCATGAGACTTCAACCCAATTAACTTCAAATCTTGCATTGACACTAGGCTCTTCACATTTGAGGAATGTCCTTGTGGCACTTTTACACCCTTTAGACATTGACAGAAACTTACTTTTTCATCTTTTGACATGGTATAACAGGCTGGGGGCAAATATGTACGCTTACCCATTTGTATCGGTGCCAACTCGCCTCGTATGTTCATCTCAACCAAATCTAAACGAGCATTTAGACCATCCTTCGTCTTCCTGTTAATGTTAAGAAGTGTACCAATTAAGCTATCACACACATGTTAGAAATAATGGCTTTAAACTAAAGGGGGGGGGGGGGGGGGTGAATTGTTTAAAGGGGTTGATCCAAGATACAATGGAGTCTCTGCATCGCTTGACATACTTCCATATCCATGCGCTTTTGCAAAAGACTCAGCTCCCACATCACGAATCATGTCCTCCAATCGATCATCATCTACATCATCGTGTACTGCTTCATCCATGGTGGATCCCATATATTCTTCAGTTACGGAAACATGTGGTAAATTTAATAATTCACCATGCCATGTCCAAGTTGTATAAGATCGAAGAAACCCATCACATAGCAGGTGTTCCCTCATGATATTCACATCCAGTATCCTTCCATTCAAACAGTTAACGCACGGACACCTAATCTTTCCTCCATCATGACCACTGTTAATCGCGTTACGCTGCACAAATTGTATAAATTCTTCTACTCCTCTTTCGTACTCATCACTTATACGAACACAATTAATCCAACTTCGATCCATTATATATTCTGCAATATAGTTACCTAGGATTTTCTAATCAGTGTTCTATCTCATGCATTTGCCGAGGGTCGAAAACCCCCAGACTCAATACCAGCACGTATTATTGTCGAACCAAATACAAACACAATATTCTATTCTAATGTACCAACTAACATAACATAAATTCTATTATAAACTAACAACTAATTACTAAATAATATAAATTTTAGAAAATAGAAATTACATAATACAAATTATATAAATTAATACAAATTTATATTAAATAATATACAAATTATAATTTTCTAAAAAAAAATATTCAAAATACAGCAAAAAAAATTCACAAAATCTAAAACAAAACTAACATAAAAACTACCTACTAAATAATATAAATTTTAGAAAATAAAAATTATATAATACAAATTTATATTAAATAATATACAAATTATAATACATAAAGTCAAATATTCAAAATAAACTAAGTAAAATTCCTAAAATCTAAAAATGAACCAACCTTGTGTGCGAAATGGTGATTGAAGTGGTAGACAACTAGCAATGACAGCGGAAGCGTGGCGAGACAGCGGCGGAGCAGCGGCGGACCAGGGAAGGAGAGTACAACAATGCAACAGTACCTTCCACCAATGCAAGGAAAAAAGCAAATATAAGAACAACATTTGTAAAGCGAACTGAAGAGAATGAAATGGGTTTAAGAAACTCACAATATGGAAGCAAGGAACTCAAGATGCAGAGAAGCAAGGAACTCAAGATGTAGAGAAGCAAGGAACTCACAGAGCGTAGGAACAGTGAAAACGAGCAAAAGCGGAGAAGAAAGTGTGAAAGTGCAGTGGCGGGCTTCAAATTTTAGGGTAAAAACATTTTACAAATGCGGCTATTTATTAAAACCGCATTTGTAAATGAAATCTTTTCATTTACAAATGCGGTTTTTACCAAATAGCCGCATTTGTAAAACAAACTAATTTCAAAAATGCCACCGCGTTTTTAACAAATGCGTTTTAGCGCGATGCCGCATTTGGAAAGGAGTATTCCTTTCATCATTTTGCACTAGTGAAGACTCCCAGGAAAGGGAGGTGGATCACTTGGATCACTTAAGTACCAAGTCTTTCCTTAGTCAGATTCTATCCTTCAAGACTTTCACAAACCTTTCTCTAAGTAATTCACTATGAGCTCTGGTCCACTACACAGAAAATGAATATGTTTTATTAAAAAACAATTGATTAAAATTTTTAATGCACAATCTTGTAAATCAAACATACAGTTTGGAAATATCTAAATTTGTTTTAAAAGAACAAATATATGAATTAATTTCAATAGGTTATTTTTTTATTTAACAGATTGTTTTTATAAAAAAGAATTACAGAAAAGAGATTTTTACAGATTATATGATAAATGCAGAATTAAAAAGTATCAATCAATGTTTTTAAGAAAAAATTTGTTTCAATTTATCTTGTTAATCAGTAACAAATACAAATTGATACAAAATATCTCAATGTTCAATGTAACACTTAATATCACTTATCACAACAACAATTTCAGCTATTTCAGGGAATCAAACAAGTATGCAAAGATAAAAAAAACAATAGTTGTTCACTCCCTCTTCAGATTTTTCAAAACCGGGGATGCTAAGGAATTCACCTGTTGTTGTGCAAGCTAAGGGTTCAGAGTCACAAGTACATTTTGTTACGACTCCTATTGATGATCATCATGTGGATGTCTTTGCTCCTGTGGTTGTACCATCTACGTCGTGTCCTACCTCTCCTCGAAGGGCTAAATCACCTGTAGATACTAAAGCACCAATTAAAAATCCTATTGATGGTCATCATGTGGAGGTCTCTACTATTGTGACTGTACCATCTCCGTCGCCTCATACCTCCCCTTGGAAGGCTAACTCTCATGGGGATGTTAAAGCATTATTGTTGATCCTACAAAAGAATGAAGACTCGTGCAGTAAAAAGGGGTGGGTGTTTAGAAAGCTGGTTTTCAGGAGAAGATGAAAAGATTGAAAAGTACCTACATGAAACTATTAGGAAAGCAATTAACAACCCAAAGATCATCTCATTCAACTGGTTGAAAGAGCATAAATTTACTGAAGTTAGAAGCCTCTTGAAAGAGCAACTGCTAAAAAGGTTCCTAAAGATGTCATGGAATATCTATCATGATCTTGTGAGAGTTTTCCATACCAATGTTCATACTGTTGACAATAACATCTGCTCACATGTGAAATGGGTAGACATGGAGATAACTCCTGAAGTTTGGTATGCTATTACTCGATTGAAGTATGTTGGGTTAAGAATAAATAAAGGGAACATTAGAGTTGTTGAAGAATTCAACAAAATGCAGTTCTATAGAAGTTGTCTAAAGAATCCTCAATCCAAAGTGAGGAATTTTTCAGTGGGAGGTTTGAGACTTAATGAAAGGCTTATTGCTTTCATATTTACATGGATGTTGACTCCAAGAGGAAGCAACCATTCTATGTTAACTGAGGAAGATCTTGTTTTCATTCATTGTATCATGAACAAGATCAAGATAAATTGGATCCACATTATCAAGGAACACATGAAAAAACCCATGAGGTTAAGTGATTATCACTATCCCTATGTTATTCTTATCTCTAAGTTTTTGCATTATTTTGAATTTGATCTTGAGGAAGAGCAAACTGAAGTGGTTAGGGCATCACACGAAGTCAATAATGGTTCCTTGAGCAAAATGGGATTCAGAAAAATTGGTGAAAAATGGGCCAGCAAAGATGGTGACCAAGCTGGTTCCTCAAGTGGCATTCATGCTAAAGATGATGAAGGAGAACCTATTACTGCTAGAAATGCTGGTGATGATGGAAACCAAGCTAGACAAGAGAATGCAGGTTATGATTATGTGTTTGGAGCTGGTACAAGTGCTGAAAACATGAGAGAACGCATCACATTAATGTCACCATTTGAGAGATTGATATTAAGCAGGATGGACAACTTTTCAAATGAACAAAGAAGTCATCATGAGTTCTGTGTTGGAAGGTTTCAGAATCTGGATGAACAGATTGAGGTTGTTCAGAATCAACTATTTGAGCTCCAATATGGCAAGGATGATGAATTATCTCCATAAGCTTTAAATGTTTATTTTCCATAAGCTTGATGAACATCTTTTTTAATTCTATTTTTATCCCTTCTTCTACTCTATTTGTGAAGACAAATAGGGACAGAATGATGTGGTTTATGTGTTTTATTTGCTGCTGCTACACTCTAGTTTGTACTAGTTTAAATTCTGTTACTGCTAGCTTTGCTACACACTAGATTTCTACTGCACACATCATTGGTTTTTAAGGTTTTTTTCCTGTTTTTCTTTGCAAATGGATTATGCTGAAAACTAGATTTGTGTGTGCTTTAGTATCTTGCTGGTATTCTTGCTTTGTATGTGCAAAGTTTTTGTTTTGCAAGCGCTTTGAAATTCAAACAGGACAACACAAGCAAACCAGGGATTTGTCTTCATCAAATAAGGGGAGATTGTTGAACATAGGCTTTGATGTCTCCAAATCTAAGTGGATTGCTTGAAGACTCTGTTGTTGCTTGTGTGTGTGGGTTTTGTGTAGTTTGAATTTGTTAATCCACTCATAGTTATGATTCAAAGTTGTTTGAATCAAGTTCTTTTGAAAAATGGTGTTTTCTAAAGAAAGTGGAAAATCAACCAGTTGATTTGTCGATTCAACCGATTGTTTTACACTTAGATTTTTTGAAAAGGCTTGAATTTGATTGACCTTGTTGTCAAGCCAATTCAACCGATTGTTTTGTGTTTTCAATCGGTTGATTTTTGAAAATCCTTAATAGAATTCTGTTAAGTTAGTTCATTCTATTTTAATTGATTTAAAACTGATTTGGCTCTTGCATTAAATGTTTTTAACCGCTAATTGGAGTTTAAATAATCTATTTTACGCTCCTAGTTGTTATGAGATTAGATTATCTCTTTCAAATCAGTTTTTCTCCAAGATTGCTTCAAGCTTTGGATTCTTTCTAAGAGTGGAACAGGATTGCTTTGTAATCTTTCTATTCAATCTGTGATTGTATCAGGTGTGATCATTCCTTTTCTCTCTTGACTTTGTATTTCTATAAGAATTGGTGTTTTGCAGATCCAGAGGGTGTTCTGTGATCTGTGGTGTTGTTTACCAAAGGTCGTATGTGTTCTTGAAGGGTTCAAGATCACCACTTTGGTGTGTGTTGTGTAATCAAGTGTTTGATTGCTTAGTGGACTATACAGAGGATTTTGGGGACTAGATGTAGCTCTTGGATAAGAGTGAATCAGTATAAATTTCCTGTGTAAATCTTTCTATCCCTTATCTCCTTAAATCTGTTTTTGCTTGAATTGTATAACTACTGATATAAACAACTGATTGTTTCGCAAAAATAATCGATTGTTTCGCAAAAACAACCAGTTAATTTTTTGCTATTAAGTGAAAAAAAAAATTAAATCAGCTGAATAGATTTCCAATTGATTAATTCTTCTTTATCTATCAATCTACCTTCAATCTTTGAGAAAATCTTTCAAAAACAATTCACCCCCTCTTGTTTAAGGCCTCTATTTCTAACATCCTTCTCTTACTTTATTGCTTTTAAAGATTGATGTATTGATATATTGTTGTTTTTCTCTCTTTTGATCTCGTTGATTCTCTTGTAATAGTGTGTGTACTCATCTTATGATCATGCTCGTATTTATAGTGTAACTTGTAATGATTATAACACTTTCTCAATTTGAATTCCAATTTTTTATTATGATCCCATTTGAATCAAGACTCCAATGATTAGTTTGTAAAATATAAAGATCCTAGGTGATTGGTAAAATGATAATTCAGTAAATTACACTTGAAGAGTTTTTAATGGAGTAGAAGAAATTAAACTTATCCTTGCATTAAATTCACCATATCATGAACAATAAATGTTGTTCTTATCCTAGTAAGTGAATTGATAAGTGTTATAATTTAGTAATTTTTCATGCAAAAAGATAGCCACTTATGGACTTTAATTGTTAATAAAGTTATAATTCAACCTTTACTTTAGGAATTTGAACCTTTTTACATATTTTTGGACTATAAGATGAATATGAATGATTTATTCTCAAGTTTGTGTTAATCTCAAGAATCTAGGGGAAGATAGACACTACTAGAAAATCATTAACTATAAACCAATTTTAGAGACAAAAATTATTAGTTTCTATAGTGATTAAATTAGATACTATTTTAGAGAATAAAAAAAATATTGATATCTAAATTAGTTTATATTATTGATAAATAGTTTCTAAATTGGTATCTAATTAGCTACTTAAGTTTTAGCTATCAATTATTTAGATTCTAAAGTTGGTATCTAAAATCTTGGTATCTAATTAGAAACCAATTTAGAAATTATTTATCAATAATAGAAACTAATTTAGATATCAATAATTTTTTTAGTCTCTAAAATAGTATCTAATTTTGTCAATATAGCAACTACTTGTTTTTTGTATCTAAAATTGGTTTTTATTTAATGATTTTCTTGTAGTGGGAGATAAAAGGGCTAAAGGAGAATGAATAAGTTAAAGATAAGATGAAAAGACAAAGTTGAAACACTCTAGATCTTTATTTCTTGCTTTCAATGCTTGTAATGGTCAATATGAGTGGCTAAGTCTTCCCTTTGGGATTGAGAGTAATCTATTCAAACTCTTATGTACTGAGGTGATATTTATTTATAATATTCTTTTCTTGATTGATGACTGGTATTATCATTTTATTCTTAAAGTTTGAATTTTTATTCATAATTTTGATCCTTAGATTTGACTGGAAAGTACTTCTAAGCATCTGACCTAAATGATAATGCTAACATATTTGAATGCTAGAAATAAATTTGAAATGTTAAATCTTTATAACATCTGTTCATAATGATAAGACGATTTTATAAATATTTGATGAATTAATATTTAGGAGACAATCTTAATAATTTTGTATGCAAGAAATCGATAGGAATGATTTTTATATGTGCATCAATGTCAATCAAGAGGGAAAGTTATATGTTTTTATTCATTGAAAATACACACGAGTGAGGAGGATTAACCCCAATCTCAATCTTCCCAATTGAATTATCCAAATCATTTACTTTGTTTTTGTTTAATTTCTTACAAACTCATGATACAAATAACCTTTCAAACCAAATTTTACACATATTTTTATATTTAGTGAATATTATACTTGAGATTTTAGAACTGTTCCTTGTGGGTTCGATATCCGTCCTTAGGGATAATTTATTATTTTTGACTCGGTGCACTTAGCGAATTGAAGAGTCATGATGAATCTTGTAAGAAAGATTTTAAATTATATTCCATCTTATCATTTTGATGATATTAAACTCATTGTCTGATGACCAGTTAAGACTTTTATAGTATTATTGTATTAATACTTAAATAACTTACATGGTTCAGACGATAATTCTTTACATAATTTTCATGATAGTTTCTTTCTAACGTGGATTGTCTATCCTCGTCATACAAGAGAGTTATTTCTTCAATCTAATTTGTCTTATCTTTCAGTTTCTCCAAAGTGTGCCAAATCAAACATTTAATCTACTAAATCAGACTCAATACGTTAAAGGAATCATGTAGTATAGTAGTTTATTCTCAAAATATTAAATCCTCCAACTAAAAATGTTGACTACTTTATTGTAAAAATATAATTTTAAAAATCTTTGGGATGTTACATGTAATGTTAGAAGTTTACATACAATTCCTAAATCATCAACATGAAAACCCTAAATCTTTTCTTGCTTTTCTCAAGAATGAAACCTAAAATCCATTTTTTTCCTTGCCATTCTAGTGTAGAATTAAAAGGAAAAATGAACATTAGCTGCAATGTACGCACAATAGAGAGGAAGGTGCAATGGAGCATGACATTTAAAAAGAACACTGGAGTTGAATGTAAGTATTTAAGAGATTGTCAGGGAATTAAGTGTTAGAGATAGATGTCAGAGTGAACATGATTGCAAAGATTGACACTCAATGTGAGAGACAAGATAGATTGAGACTCAGAATGAGAAATCATGATTGAGAGTGAGAGATCGAGAGTGATCAATGATTGAGATTGAGTGATAATTAGCTAGAGAATGAGAGATGCGAAAGATCGAGAATGAGAGATGAGAGTGACATATTGAAAGAAAATATTTTAGGGAGCAAACTGATTAAAGTTTTTGGAAAAGTTTGATTTTTGCATTTGAGTGAAAATATTTTAGGGAGCAAACTGATTAAAGTTTTTGGAAAAGTTTGATTTTTGCATTTAAGTGTGAGTGAGTTTAAAGATATTAATTTTATTTATTATTTTAGGCCACACTTTTTTATGTATTGGTTATTAATGAATTATAGGCAACATCTAAAAGCATGGCTTAAAATATCCATGGCTTACGAGTCATAGCCAGTATACATAACTCACATTGATAAAAAAAAGAATGTTGTTTTCTCATTTTTAAAGTTGTGAAGATGCCACTTTTTTATTATTTTAGGAAACACTTATTTTAATGTGGTTTACTCATTTTTAAAGGAAACATCTCAAAATTGTGGCTTAAACATCAACAATTTATAAATGGTCTATGGTGGTTCATAAATCACATTTATAAAAACGTTGTATTTTCCATGTGTAGACAACATTTATATACTCCGGGACAAGTTTAGTCTTGCTTATGACAAAAAAATGTTGTAATGTCTATAAGACACACAAACATAGTAATTTTTTTTTTTAATTAAAGTAATTTTTATACAATGTATCTTAAGGATCACATTATCATAAAGAACAATATCAAGAGCAGATTGCTCAACAACGACCATATCCTAACACATTTTAAATACAAAGATAGTCTCATCATAATATAATCAAGCTTATTAAGTTTTACAATACTATACAATACTACTTACAATCTTTAGAGTTTATATTGTCTTTTATATCTTTTTATATGTATCTTTTTATATTGGTTACACTTCATAAGTGATGTAGAAATGTCCTTAGTAGCTTATGCTATTTTTCTTTTTCTTTTATCATATTACATTAGTTCTTGTTCTATTGTATTTACATTGATTTTTAATTGATGTAGAAATCTTTTATTTTCTACTTTGATGACATCTACATAAATTTATGGTTGAAGTAGAATGTCAAAAATAATTTATGTAAACATTATTTTTTTAGCAGTGAAGTTATAAGTGATGTAAAGTGTTCTAATTAATTAGAACAATGATGTTGTGTTTTTTTCTTTGATATTTTACAACTAACGTAAATAACACTTTGTAGAATGTATATATTTTGTAGTAGTAACACCAACTAACTTCCGTGATAAGAACCGAGTCTACTTGTCTTATAGTTGTAGACTTTTCTAACATGCAAAGCAAATTCACGTGTACGTAATAGATAATTTTTTTACAATCTATACCATACTTTTTAGTCGTGACCCTTTCTTAATAATAGAAGACAACATAATACACTTCCGAGATAATATTAAATGATATTAAAGACATAAATGAATAATTTTAAAAAAATCATGCTTCCTCTTAGTATAAATGAGTTTCTTGTATTGGTATATCTCATATGATGTATTACTTGAGTTTAAGCAATATTTTGTCTATAATGTTTAAATTTAAGACTATTAAATTATATATATATATATAATATATATATATATATATATATTTTCTGTCTTTTTGGGTGTCCTTCTAATAATTATAACACATGGGCATTAAATAATAAAATTAACAGTGTTAATTACCGTGACAAGAAATTATTGAAGAAAAAGGAAAAAAATACAAAATAAAAACAGGTAATTTTAATTTTTTATATCACATAAATTAAAATAAGGGTCTTAACCGTGTTTTTTCACACAGTATATAGAAAAAAGAATCTTTCACGCAAAAAAGAGAAAAAAAAAAACAAGAAAAGTAGTTAACTCTCGTAAATTTTACTTCTTAAACAGATAAAAATAACATTTATTTTAGGAGTTTATGATTTGATTATATTTTGCCCGTCATTTAAGTTAGTTCATAGGTTTTTTTTTACTATAGGTGAAACTCTTGTATGACTGTAATACTAGTAGATCATAAACAAACTTCTTTTATAGCATTTTCTTAAACTATTAGAAGTAAAGTTGTTTAAATAGTAAGATCTTTTAAATGCTAACTTCTAACTTTTTTTTTATAGTATTTAAAGAAGCAAGACGATAAAGCATGGAGTATACATAGTCCTCACATGAAACTTCGGATCGTAGGTATTTTTATTGTCCCTCTCCACTAATTTCCTCAACCCTCTTCCTCTTTGGCAGTGCCAAGAAAGACATGGCTTTGGCAGAGGCCACCTTTCTCACTAGTACTTCCCACCTTGCGTCACCTTTCTTGTTCTCTTCCTCCATTTTTAATCTAATTTTCCTGTCACATTCATTCAAAAACAAACCTATAAATAAATAAATAAATAAATACTACACAAAACTTAAAGCTATTTTTTATTTTATAAATCACTTAAATCTCTCTTTCTCTCTGCTTCAAATAGCATTTAGAATCCATTCATGTTTTTCCTTACCAAAAGAACTCAGAGATATGTGTAGTATTACTCCATCTCTCTTTTTTTTATCCAACAATACCACATATCATCGTAACACTTCTTTATTTCTCTTTCAACGTGTCCAATAATACAGAATATCCACGCATCTTTGTCCTTACTAAAAGAGGAAGAATATACACAAATAAACACCTATTTCACATTTATTTGTTCTCTTTACCTCTTTCTTCCTATTGTCATATCATCTATAGTACATAAACCTTTTCAGTTTACCAAAATGTCAAATACCATGTCATATCTTTAGAGCCAAAGAATATAATGACATCAAAACTCACATCACAAAAACCTATTTGGCGGTCATATAGACGGGCAATATAATATTCACAGTTAAATTAATAAGTTGTTATTATTATTATTATTATTATTAAGTTGAGTTGTATTCCTAGAAGTATAGCTCACACCCTTTTTGTACTAGTAGATTTGTTATGTTAGGGAAAAAAAGTTTATATATATATGTATGTATATAATATTCCATTCAACTTATAAATTTCATTTATTATGATTTAGATTTATTTAGATGTTTACTACTTCTTTTAGTTTGAAGATATAATATGATATTTTAAAATATGTAAATTTTTGTTATTAAATAATATAGTTACAAAAGAAATTAAATGGACTGAAATTTAATACATATAATTATTAAGATAATATAAGAAACTTATAGAATTGTTTAAATTTGTATTTAAAAAAAAACAGTGAAAGTGAATCCGAGTTGAAGATGTAATTATATATATGGAGTGAGCTTCTAAAATAATAAAAAGAATTGTTTAATGTAAATTATAGATTATGAAAAACATAAAAGTGGTAAAAGAGAGAGGATGGTGACCTGCAGAGAGGAACCTTGCAGGAATCGTGTCGCAGGCAAATGGAGGAGTGGAGTTTGAAGAGTTGCCACATACGCTTACACCGCAAACACCGTCCCTTAACCCTCTCGCAGGTCACAAAGTGTCGAATCAAATTTTGCAGACCCTGACACGTGCCGAACTTTGAGCACGGTTCTCTCCCTCGCCCAACCTCCACATCCACCGGCCCTACCTCCGTGCACCCCTCCGTGCATATGTGCTCCAAACATACCATCGCCTCGCTCAGTTCCGTGTACAACCTTCCATCCTCCCTCCTCTTCCTCGTCTTCCTCTTTCTCTGTTCACGAAACACAACCAATTAACTACTACCTTGATTCCTATTCCAGATCACACATCACATCGATAAGTAATAGTTACCATTACCTTTTCATCTTCTTCCATGAATCGGAGAATCTCAAGTTCAAGGCAGGGGTCGTGGTTCTGCAAGAATCTCCATCCCTCGGTTTCCTTCACCGCTTTGAAATGGTTAGTGAGGTGCTTGACGCACTTGAGGTAGAGATCCGGTGCGTCGCAGAGCCGCGCCAGTTGCAACACGTCCACTACGTTCTCCGTACTGGCGCGGTCGCCCAGTCCTTTGATGCACCGCCGCTTCAGCTGCTTCACCATGTACACGTGCGACAGTGCCAGTAGGTGCATTCCGTACTTGTCCATATCTTCCTCCGTGCATCTGCACGCATCCTATCATTCCTCGTCAGCAATTAGTTATAACTAACTCACCACCTCTACTCTCGTATTACTGTAATAAATAACTATGTAGGAACCTGGCGGAGTAGAGGAACGCTACGAAGGCCGTGACGGCGGCATCTGGAACGCCGTGGATTTTAACGATTCGGTTGGAGGATGTTATGACGTTTTGTAGAACCGGGGATGCGGAAGCCTTGGGGATAAATTAATTAAATTAAATTATGAATAGAATACTGAAGAATGAAGAATGAAGAAAGAAGGAAGATGTACCAGAATGGTAGCGTGCGCTGGAATGCGGTTGCCAGCGGGAGTTTGTAAATGGAGATCGGGTTCGGAAAAGAGGAGGGTTGGGGCATCCATATGTTGGGTAATGATTGAAGCAGGTTTTAGTCTGAGGGCATATAGAAGGAAGAAGACGGTGGTTATATATAAGGAAACCCGTGAAGATGGAGTAATAGACAGTGACGATGCAAAATTGTCCTTTTCTACCAGTTTAGAAGTGAACCCGCATATGTGACTACTCTCAAGGTGCATGGAATGATCACACGAGAGAACAATTTCTATGTTGTAGCAGGAAGAGAGCTACCCTGTTTTTTTGTTGGCAGGAAGGTTCAATGCTTTGCTTTGGAGCCTCCTATGACTATGCAGAAATTTCCAAGGCTGGAAGATTTAGTCTCAGTTAGGAAGAAGAATGTTGGTGCAATTCAACTCTAGTTTTATGTTTATGCAACTGATTTTAGGTTAGGTTATGTTGTTGGCCTCTTGACATGTTATGTAACCTACTGAAGTATTTTTTGGAAGTCGTAGGATAGGAATCTATCTAGCCTAGTGTATCTAGCCTAGTGACATATATTTTTCTCTATTTCTTGTGGTATTTCATTTACATTCTTTAAGAACCACAATCATAATAAGAACCACAATAAAGGTAATACAATAACTAATTTGTTTGTTTTATATTTACATACCCATCAACTTTTATTCTTTTATATTCTCCTTATGTTTGTAATCTTTTTCACATGGATGTATAAACTAGGTGGATATTGAGTTCAGTGTTTATAAATAAGGTGACACTTTAACTAAATCTGAGGATAGATCCTTTTGAGAGAGGGAGTCTGATGAAAAACCATCCAAACCACCATATACAGAAGAATTACCTATATAAATAGTAGAATAATTATGTTTAATACTTGTATTTTGAACTAGTTTTACAAGTACTTTGTAAATAAATCAAAGACACTCTAGAAATCCTCACTTGTCATACAAGCAAGGGTCATAGCATCTTAAGAGGACCTACACTGCACCTCCTTAAGCTATTAAACCTCAATATAGTTAAACTTGATTAACTATAGAGTTATGGTAGCTTAAGGAGCAAACTACCTCCATCCTCTTCATTTATAAATAGCTCAAATCCACACAATGTATTTAAATTTTCATATTATTGAATGTAGTATTCAAAATTGAAGCTCATTATCTCCCAAATCTCCCTTTGTTAAAGAGGCTTCTAGGCCTAGTGAAAACCCTAGAAAGTTGGTCTCACCTCTTTCAACTTCCTAACACCTAAATCACTCTCAAACCTCACAAATTCACTCTCCAATTTGGTGCAAAACCGTATTCATTCTGCTACCTCTCCATGTCTTATTCAATCCATCTCCTTGGATTACATCATAAGTCGTGTCAACAAGGCACAACTTCTCCATGTTGAAATTATGTAAAGCTAAAACGACTTTGCTTTGATTAGGATGAAGTAGTGGGAGAGTAAAACAACTTTGGTTAAGTATTGAAGTCGTGCATGTGAATACGAATTTATTTAATATTTAATTGAAGTCGTCAAAGATAAAAACGACTTTAGTTATAAGGTATTTATATTAAAGTCCTAGTGGGTACCAACAAATCTAATTTGTGATTTAATAATTTTTGTCACTAGGGCAGTGCACATAACACATATGCATGTTTCATTATATTTTTAATTCATGCACTGGTTGTAGTTTCGAAAACTTAAAACAAACAATTAATATCCATTCATACATGTTTCATTATATTTTTAATTGCATGCACTGATTGTAGTTTTGAAAACTTAAAACATATATTTAGCTGGATGCATGAACTCTTGTCCTTAACAGAGCACGATCATTACAAATGTGTGCTACTCCTACTTCGTTGTACGAGGAACGAAGACATAACTAATATTATGTACATGTCATATTTACCTTGAAAAAAAATTACTACCTTATTCAGAAAAAAATGAACAACAATCAATGAAGTGTTATGTCACCATATATAATAAGAACTCTGAGTTTGATGTGCAAGAGAGACAAAAATTATATATTGAAAATACGATTATAAAATAAAACTTGTAAATTGTATATATATTTTAAAAAAGTAATTATTTTTATATATAATAAGATTTCTGTTTTATGCCTCATAATTTTCTTAGGAATTTCTCATAAAGAACGCTTGAAAGTTTTTTTAAAAATTTTCATGTAATATAAAATATTTTAAATATAAGTTTTCTTTAATACATTTAAATTATTTTAAATATTTAATAAAATTAATTATTTAACACTTTTATAATACGAAAGAACATAACTAAACTATTTAAAAAAATATATCAAACTAAATCTAATTTGAGAAGCTAAATTGATAAAATCTTAACTTCAAGGCGTCAAAAATAAATCTGAAATTTTAATTAAAAAACTAAAATTAAGAAGCGAAAATTTAAATTCTCATTAACTTTAACCGGAAATCTTAATTAGAAACTTAACTTTTTAACATCTCCTATTTATGATTTTACCAATTTTGTTTGCTTGTTTACTTATTTATTAAACTGAGGTTTTTTGGCATTGATTTGGTGCAGTGATTTTTGTTTATATGAACGCAAAGATAGTGGAATTATAATCTTTGTGGACAACTGGTGTGCTTATTGTAGAGAGACTGGAGCCATTTCCAGTTGCATAACAACGATGGCCGAGTAAGTCAACAACAAATCACATTGTTTTGCACTTTGCGGTATCGATGTTGAATTGAATTGAATTTGTAGTGGTTGCGAACTAAAATTGAGATTCACAGGGTTGTTACTTCAGCTCCCGGAAAAGTGTTAATAACCGGTGGTTACCTCATTTTCGAGCGACCCAACTCAGGACTTGTCCTCAGTACAAACGCTCGCTTTTACGCCATCATCAAACCCCTTCACCACCAAATCAATTCCAATTCCTGGGCATGGGTCTGTGTATACTTCTTCTTCTTCTTCTCACTTCGCATTATTGCTTTTATCTTTTATTTACTTCTCTTAATGATTTTCATCCAGGCATGGACAGATATCAGGTTAACCTCTCCTCAGCTTTCCAGAGAAGCTCTTTACAAACTCGCGCTCAAAAATCTTGCCATCCAAATCGTTTCCTCAAGGCACGTTTTCAGATTAATTGTTTCAATGTTAGCAAGCAATGTAGAAATTGTATGTTTGGTCGCTTTATTACTGTGCTCTTCGATGTAATTTCTGTGATTGGTTAATTATCTCAGTGATACGGGAAATCCTTTTGTTGAATACGCGGTGCAGTATTCCGTGGCTGCTGCTTATGCTTCGTTTGACCAGAGTAAAAAGGAGGTGTTGCACAAACTGCTTTCACAAGGTGGTATCTGTAAAATCAACAACCATTCACACTTCGATTTTCTCTAAAGAAAACACTCTCTTTTTGTAAAACTCTCTAAATTGTATTTCTTTCTGTGATGTATATTACAACTGAGAGAGCATCCTATTTATAGGCTTTAGGAAACTCTTCTAGAAAAAATCTTCATTATGGCCTTAAAATTCCACTAACAACATGATTAAAATCTCACTCACAACTTTTGGCCTTTCACCTATCAAAACTCTCATTCTTCTAATAACTTCTAATTTTAAAACCCACAAATTAACATTTAAAGTTTATTCAACAAAACTCCCCCATAAGCTTAAATGTTTCTACCATCCATCATGCCAATCATCTTCTTGTATTTGTCGAAAAGTACTTTCGGTTGCGGTTTTGTGAAGATATCTGCAACTTAATCCTGACTTGCCACATGCACCAATTCCATACTTCCTTCCTTTACATGATCGCGGATAAAGTGAAAATGAACGTCAATGTGTTTGCTTCTTTCATGGTTCACTGGGTTCTTTGCCAACTCAATTGCTGATTTGTTGTCAACTTGAATCACGGTTGCACCTAGTTGCTTTAGCTCCACCTTGCTCAACAAGTTTTTAAGCCATATCGCATGACATACACACCAAGATGCTGCCACATATTCAGCTTCACACGTCGATAGTGTCACGATCGGTTGCTTCTTTGAAAGCCAAGAAAATGCTGTGTTGCCCACAAAGAATATGTATCCCGATGTGCTTTTCCGATCATCTATGTCTCCACACCAATCGCTGTTAGAGTAACCCACCAACTTGAAATCTTCTGCTTTTGAGTAGAACAATCCAAGTGATATAGTACCTTTGATGTATCGTAGGACTCGCTTCAGCGCCTTCCAATGTGAGTAAACCGGTTCCTTCATGAATCGATTTATGATGCCGACACTTAATGAAAGATCTGGCCTCATGCATGTGAGATAGCGAAGGCTTCCTACCAAACTCCGGTATCTACTTGCATCAACACGTTCTCCTCCATCGAACTTTGAGAGTTTTGCACCTGGTTCCATTGGTATTGATACTGGATTGCAGTTTGCCATCTTGTACTTCTTCAAAATTTCTTTTGCATATGTCTCCTGTGATACAAAAATACCCGTCTCTTTTTGTCTAACTTCCAAGCCAAGGAAAAAATTCATCAATCCCAAATCTGTCATCTCAAATTCTCGTCTCATTGTGCCCTTAAACTCTTCTATCATCTCATTATTGTTACTCATAAAAATGAGATCATCAACATAAAGGGCTACAAATATCATGTTACCTCCACTGTTTTTGTGTAAAGAGCATGCTCGTAAGGACATTGCTTGAACCCGTTCTCCTTAAAGTATGTATCGATACGAGTATTGCATGCCCGCGGTGCTTGCTTCAACCTGTAAAGTGCCTTCTTTAATTTTAGCACCTTCTTCTCTTCTCCCATTTTCATTTACCCGGGTGGTTGTTCGATGTAGACTTCTTCTTCAAGCACACCATTCAAGAATGCCGACTTGACATCCATTTGAAATATCAGCCATTTAAATTGAGCCGCTAGGGAAATGAACAATCGAATTGTCTCCATTCTTACAACTGGAGCAAACACTTCATCGTAGTCGATTCCCTCCTTTTGTTTGTATCCCTTCGCAACGAGTCGCGCCTTGTACCTCTCTATCTCGCCTTGAGCATTCATCTTTTTCTTGAATACCCACTTCACACCAATGGGCTTACTTCCCTCTGGCAATTCTATTAGCTCCCATGTGTTTTTGCGATCAATCGCTTTAATCTCCTCATCCATGGCAGTTTGCCACTTCTTGTCTCGCACCGCCTCTTCAAAGCTGATATTTTCTACATCTGCCAAAAGACATACAAGGTGTACCTCATTTGTCGAATCATACAAATCTTGCAGACTTCGCATTTTAGGTTGTCGTGGTTCATCTTCATCATCGGTAGTTTTAGAATTTATACTTGTCGATGCAATGACTGATGATTCTTTAATTATAATCTCTGAAGAATTGTTCCAATCCCACTCACTTGTTTCATTTATTTGCACATCACGACTCACCATCACCTTCTTGCTTATTGGGTCAAGTACCTTGTAACCTTTTGTCTTCTCATCATACCCAATAAAAATGTACCTTTTGTTTTTCTCTTCGAGCTTCGTTCTTCGTTGATCTGGGACGTGTGCATAAGTCACACTACCAAACACTTTGAGATGAGAGACTGTTGGTTTTTGTCCGCTCCACGCCTCTTGTGGTGTTTGATCATCTAACTTCACATGTGGACATCGGTTTTACACATAGATGGCGCATTGCACAGCTTCCGCCCAAAATTCCTTTGGCATCTTTTTGCTCTTAAGCATTGATCGAACTATGTCGAGAATGGTCCGGTTCTTCCTCTTGGCCACACCATTTTGTTGAGGAGTGTACGGTGCGGTTAGAAATCGCCTTATGCCTTGCTCCTCACAATACTCCATGAAAGTTGTCAAAGTATACTCGCCACCTCTATCAGATCGTACAGCTTTGATCTGTCTATCAGTTGCCTTCTCGACCACCACTTTGAACTTTTTGAACACCTCGAATGCCTCGGATTTTTCTTTCAGGAAATAAACCCAAGTTTTCTATGAGAAATCATCAATGAAGGTAATGAAATACCTTTTACCGCAGAAGGACTCTGGAGTAATTGGTCCACATATATCGGTGTGAATCAATTCGAGAGGTTGCTTAGCCCAATATTCGGCCTTCTTTGGAAACGAGGTTCTCACATGCTTGCTAAGGACACATTCTTCACAAAATTTTCCCTCGTAGTCCATGTTGGGTAGCTCGTGCACCATATTCTTCTTTGCTAACTCTTTTAGGCCACCATGATGTAGGTGACCAAAACGGAGATGCCACAGCGATGTCTTATCTTCTATGTTGACTTGCAAACATTTTTCTCGTATGCTTCTCAAATTCAGCTTGTACATCCGATTTCTTGCCATCTCGATTCGAGCAACCAAGTGCCCTTGCTTGTTCTTCAAGTGTAGTAGCCGATCTTTCAGAAATATCCAGTAACCTTTCTCCGTGAGTTGCCCCATACTCAAAATGTTGTTCTTGAGGTCTGGTACATAATAAACATCTTGGAGTTGTGACATTTGTAGCACTCGATGTTGGAATAATTTGATCGGCCGCCTCTTCCTCGACCACGTCCTCTTCCACGCCAATTTGGTTGGCTCGACTGTTCCTTCTCCTTATAGTACCCTTCATGACTGCTGCCTCAACCACTGCGACCATTTCCACGACTTCCACGGCCACGCCCTCTACTTCGAGAATTTTGATGATAGAGTACCTTTTCATCTTTGATTGACGCCTTGGTTTGAAGTTCTTGCTCGAGTGTTTCCTCCTTCTTCTTTTTCTTCCGTTGCTTGTGTGCCTCAAGAGAACCGGCAAGCTCGTCGACTGTGAGCGTTGCTAAGTCCTTTGACTCTTCTATCGCACACACAATACTCTCAAAATTGTTGGTTAATGTTCTCAAAATCTTCTCCACAACTCGTGCATCGGTCAACGTTTCACCGTTTCGGTTGAGTTGATTCACCACAGCCTGTACACGCGTGATGTAGTCAGATACACTTTCTGACTCCATCATCTTCATGTTCTCCAACTCACCACGCAGAGTTTGTAGACGCACTTGCTTAACTCGGTCAGCTCCTTTGAACACCTTCTCCAACATGTCCCATGCTTCCTTTGAAGTGGATGCATGATGCAAGCCACGACCACATAAAGATGACCAAGGATGCTAAACTTGAAGGGTCATCTCAACAAGCAAATAAAGACTTCCTTCATAGGAGGAATGGACAAGGGCCAAAACATTTGAAGTTCTTCCTATTAGTCTTCTTTAATATTTAGAAAAATATTGTAAATAAATTGGGCTCAAATGAAGGGTTCAAATAGTAGAAATAAGGTAGAATAAAGTGCTTTTAGCATAGTAGGGGGTGTGGGTAGCATTCTTGCTTGTTCCTAGCCCTTTTGAAGGCATTTTGACCTAATTTCTATAAGGATAAGCCTAGAATACGGGATTGACTTAGTCAAACCCTATGGCTGCCCACTTTTTTCCCTTTTCCCATTCTACCCTCCTTTCTTCTTTTTCAAGGCTCCTAAATCTATAAATAGGGAGGCCTACCTCATGTATTTCCATGTTGAATTTAGAGTAAAGTTACTATACACAATTTGTGTTAGAGTTTGTGAGCTTTGTCTCCTTACACCATTGTCTTATCTTGTGAGAATTAGAGAGCTCTCAAGTGGCGGCATTCTTCACTCATCTTAGAGCAAACCACCATCCAAGTGGCGTGATCACTTCTCTACCTTCATTCTCCTAAGTTTTCTTTCACTCATCTTTTTCCATTCCATTTCCATTCCAAATTTCAATTCTGAAATCTATGTCTTGTTCTTGTTTTAATGTTTTGTTTCCTATTCGGTTTCCTTCATTATGTTTATTTTCCTCTCTTTAATTTCAGCACCTTTACTTGTCATCATTTTCACCTTATAATTCTGTTTTCCTTTTGCCTTTGTGAAATGAACCTTCACATCTACTTAACCACTTGGTTAAGTTAATGTCCAGTGAGGATTTTCCTTAGGTTCTCACCTTAATCATCCTAAAATCTCAATCCTAATTAAAGTGTCACCATAAAATGCTAAATCATAAAATCAACTCACATCAATGCACCAGCAATCTTCTCAAAAGTTGCCTCATCAACAGCTCTATACAACATGTACAAAGCTGCCTTATCTTTCGATCGCATCTCTTTCAACGCCTTGGTTTGAGTCGCCGTTTAACCCATGGTATTTGTTGGTTCTTCAAAACTTTCTTCGACCACCTCCCATGTATCTTGAGAACCGAGAAGAGCTTTCATTTGAATGCTCCAGTTGTCATATCTAGTTGCCTTCGTTAACCGTGGTAGCGGTATTTGACCCGTCACATTCGTCATTGGCTCTTGATACCAAATTGTAAAACCAACAACTACTCACACTTCGATTTTCTCTAAAGAAAACACTTTCTTCTTGTAAAACTCTCTAAATTGTATTTCTTTCTGTGATGTATATTACAACTGAGAGAGCATCCTATTTATAAGTTTTAGGAAACTCTTTTAGAAATTTTTTATTATTATGGCCTTAAAATCCCACTAACAACATTATTAAGATCCCACTCACAAATTTTTGCCTTTTCCCTATCAAAACTCCAATTCTTCTAATAACTTCTAATTTTAAAACCCACATTTAAAGTTTATTCAACGGTATCACGCTTCTCCGCCCTTTTGAAAAATGAATAAGGCAATTTCTTCCTGCACCTCTACATTCTTCTTCCTGCACCCCTACATTATCAGAAAAGACGGTTTTGCCCTCTTTAAAAAATGACTTCCGGATTGCTCTTTCCGAAATATTTCCAGAACATCATTTCCAGAATGTGTTTTAATGTATTCCGGATTCATCAATCCAGAAAGTGTTCCAGAAAAGCTAATCCGGAATGCTTTTTTGTTTTCCAGATTTTCTATTCCGGAAATACTTTTTTTGCTTACGGAACCATTAATCCGGAAACAACCAAAACTGTGTAAAGGACAATTTTGGTATTTTCTAAGAATGTAGGGGTGCAGGAAGAAGAATGTAGAGGTGCAGGAAGAAGCTGCCAATGAATAAACATGTTTAAACGTCCCATTTTGTGACTGGATTGATCTCGTAGGTTTTGACATTACAATTTTGGGCTCCAATGATTTTTATTCGTACAGGAATGAGGTAATTTACCCTTTGTTTTCATGATTAGAGCATTTGAAAGTTTTGACCAAAATATGTATTTGTTAATAAACGCTTCTGCAGATTGAGAGACGTGGACTCCCTTTGACCCCAGAATCGTTGGCCTCCCTTCCACCTTTTTCCTCCATCACCTTCAATGCTGATGGGGGAAATTGCAAGCCTGAAGTGGCTAAAACTGGTTTGGGCTCATCTGCAGCGATGACTACGGCAGTAGTTGCTGCCTTACTTCATTATCTGGATGTTGTGAAGCTTTCCTCTTCGAAAGATTACTGGGAAAGGAGGGATGTTGCAGATCTTGATATGGTGCATAAAATTGCTCAAACTGCACACTGTATTGCACAGGGGAAAGTAGGCAGCGGGTTTGATGTCAGTTCAGCTGTGTATGGCAGTCAGCGCTATGTGCGGTTTTCACCAGAAGTGATTTCTTCCACCCAGGTCTCCCCTTCCCTCTCATATCCTGTTCAATTTCTTTTCATAGACATTTAATTTCACCAATCAAACCATTTAATCTTGTAATTTTTTAAAATAGGATCTTGTCAATTTATTACAATGCTCATGAACATTTAATTTAGATAAATTAGACATTTGTTGGTTTGTAATTTTATGGATGACATTGACTTATATTTTAAAAAAATGATGTGTTGAGTTGAACTTATTTGATGAAGTATCAATTAGTTTTAAAATTCTATAAATTTTTGTTGATTTGATTATCGTAATGAATGCTTTCAATTTGAAAATTGGATTGGTAAAATTTAATTTCTTTGAACAGACATTACATGGAGTAAGTAGATCTCATTCTGTATATAAAGATGTGCATTTAGCTAACAATGCATATGTTATGGAACTGGCATAATGCACCCTTCCTGGTTTGTTTGACCCATGTTTGGGTTCCATCTAGAGATCATTGACAAATATTTTTGAGTTCTTGAAATTCTCGTGAAAAATATTTTCATGATATACCACCGTGCATTGCAATCTGTTTTGTTTTTCCATTTGTTAATACAAGCATGTTAGGGCTCTTCTGTTGGTTTTGTCTTACACTAAGCAAATTTTGTTTTGGAATTTGTAGCAATGTTCCACAAACATCAATAACTTCATTGTCTTTTGTTTTATTGACATCGTAGATTGCAGATAAAGCAGTGCCTTTACCAGATGTTCTCACTGAAATTATAAGAGGAAAATGGGACCATGACACGACTGAGTTCTCTTTACCACCTTTGATGACTCTTGTAAGCAACTAAAATCTTGCTTATTTTACTACATTTATGTCCTAAAGATGGCATTGGGCACTTCTGGTTGAAAGGGTGGTTAGGGTGGGATGCATCCAAGTCCTGACTCTATTTATACATTTTGTTCCTATTCACAACCTCATTAGAAAAACAATAAAGTAATGTTGTGTTGTTTGTTAGATAGAGTCTTCTCCTTTTAGGATTCCTCTACGCTTTTCAGAAATCCATGAATTGCTTTTCATTTCTGCAATCCACATTTTGGACTCATGATTAACAAATGCGTCTTACAATGACTAAAGTCTGACCTTTTGTTTGATTAGATGTTGACTTTTATGCGAGTACTTGGGTTCTTCCTATAGTGGATATTCGGTGCTGTCATTTACTTAAGCATATCTGATATTTGTTAAAGATTGGCTAGCGTACAGTTTCTTATGAGAATCATGTGGAAGAATTATAAACTTATGTCAGATGTTTTAGTTGACAAGAATCCGATATTTGGAAGCTAAAATTCATTAACAGCTTGTTCAATTTTAACGTCTTTTTATGTTGTTTTTTATCGTTGTACTTTTCTATGTGCAGCCTTTGAAAACCTTGAAATGCATTTGCATAGGATGACCTAAGAGACAGAATTTTAATTCTTTTCTACAATAATACAGTTAAAAATTTTAGTTCACTAGCTTAGTTTCGAAAAGCACCAGATACCAGTTTAACAAACAGAATGCTTGGTGCTTCAATTTTTTTCATTATTTTCTGAATGAATATTACTTAAAAATCAGTTAGGTGGTTTCAAACTTTATATGTAAACGAAGCTGAGAGATACATAAGACGATTGGATTGTTTTCTGTCCTCACCTGCATATTGGGATCAGTTAGGAAGATTATAGGTTCTATTGGAAACCCTATGTTATTTGCTTCTCTTTCAATATTTACCTATTACCTTTCATTGTAAATCCAACCATGGTAGTGGCAGCACAGTGATATCAGTATCTGCAGATGAATAATACTGAGGGTTTCCAATTGTGTTTCAGCTAGATTCTATGACATATGAATTCTCTTGGTTCTAAGGCTGATAATATCTTTTCATTTCTAGTTACTAGGAGAACCTGGAAGTGGTGGATCATCCACGCCATCAATGGTTGGGGCTGTCAAAAAATGGCAAAAGTCTGACCCTCAGAAATCCCTGGACACATGGAGAAGATTATCAGAGGCAAATTCAGCATTGGAAATGCAGTTAAACTTGTTAAGCAAATTAGCAAAGGAACAATGGAATGCATATAAATCTGTGATTGAAAGCTGCAGTATTCTCAAATCAGACAAGGTATTTCTTGGAAATCAGTTGTGAGATCAATTTTATGGGAGTGATTTTAAATCAGAATTTGTATACAACTTAAGTAAATTGCTGGACAATTCTTCCTATCAGAATCAGATAACTTAAACGTTGTGTGTCCTATGATATTCTTTGCTCTGGATTAGCCTTTTACACTTCTTTTTGATAGTTTTTGATGAAGTGGTACATCTTTACTGATTATATACACTTCTCTTATTGCTTTGATGGTTTATCTAGAGCTACTCTGGTGGAAGAGGAGTATAGATTAGAAGCTTATTTGCAGGCAACAACCATACTCATTATATGTTTCAGACCAGAATCTGATTGTGGCTGGATTATATACACTTCTCGTATTGCTTTGATGGTTTATCTAGAGCTACCCTGGAGAGGAGTATAGATTAGAAGCTTATTTGCAGGCAACAATCATACTCATTATGTCTGTCCAGACTAAAATCTGATTGAGGCTGGATGTAAAGTTGGAACGTAACTGAAATTTTAGCATCCTAATTGTACCTCTTGACATTCTTCATACTTGATATGACCTTGTTGCCGGAGAATTATGAACTTCATAGTTCACAGTAAACTCAAATCTTATAATTATGGAATAATGTGAAAAATTGTGGCCCAACTCTAATGATCAGTTTTGTAACACTTAGCAATGAACAATTGTGTGTTCGTAAATGAGATTGATTTAAAAATTATATTGGAAATACATCTAGTAGTTTTTCATCCCCAGTTTGAAGGGAAGGGGAGCTGACCCTTTGTGAGGGAGGGGGGCCAGAGGGCAAAATTGAAAAGTTTCATAGATTGAAAATTTTCTTTTGTGTCACGAGACGGTTATTCCTACTTTGCTTCTCATGCCCAGAAATTAAATTTGATATCGTGACTATCAACATAGATTATTCTATGATTCTTGTCGACTTAATTTCAAGTCCTGTAGTCATTGAAGTTGGGATTTCAGTTTGAGGTAAACTTCACAAGTTCAATTGTGATAAGATTTCTTGTTTGAGACTTCTATTTTATTTTGTCAAGTTCTAGGATATTTCATATATAGTAACTTTTCTTCTTTCATGTGGATTTTATTAACTTTTAAATTCAAATTGCGTTATCAGTGGATACAACTACCTTCTGAACCTAACAACGAAGCAGTTATTAAAGCACTGCTTAGTGCAAAAGATGCCATGCTGAGGATTAGATATCATATGCGCCTAATGGGCGAGGCGGCAGGTGTTCCGGTAAGTTCATTTAACCAATTGAGCACTTATTTTTACTGTTCTCTGTTTATATGATGTTGATTTATATCATACAAAATATGTCTTGGTGGAACGTATACCCTTATACATTTTTGGTTTGAAAATTAGTGACTTTAATTTATCCATACCTCTTTAGGTACTACATCTCTTATCTTCTTATGAATAAGAATGATCATACATCTGAGTTTCACAATTTACTTGCAAATAAATAGGCCATCTCAACTATTCATAGGGAAGTATTAAGGTTGGATTCAATTCCATTCTGGTCAATCTACTTGCTATCTGTGCATTCCATAGCATGCATTGCTATAATACACTGTCAATCAAGAACTAAAAAAGGTCCCATATCAAGATTTCTTGCACTACCAAGTGATTACTTTATAAGTGATAGCTTAGAAAGTACAACTTACTACCTATATCATAAACTTGTTTCAGGGAGTTAAATATGTAAATAAACTATCCATATAGTTTCAGCTAACAACTTAGGCTTTTGAGATCGTTCATACCATGGTTCTAGAGCCTATATGACCAAGTGGTCTAGAGTTCAATCCTTAGCACCTTCATCCGTTTTAAAAAATTGAATTGCAACACAAGGTTGGTGGGTTGTGCACTGTCCACACTTCAAACCTAAAAGTCTCTTGCTCGAAGGGGCACGTTAGACATGTTAAAATAAGATAATTTTTGTAACAAATAATACAAAAAGTAAGATAATTTTTATTAGCCTGTTCTTGTTACAGTAGCCCTCAAACCATTGCCCACCCCATTTCAAATCAACAAAAAACAATGGATCATTTAACATCTTCAGATTTAGGTATAGTTGATCCATGACGACAATTTAGTCTCTGAACCTTCTGTGGGTATATCTTCTTTTACTATTCAGGAGTGTCACAACTCTGGTTCACTTAAACTTAAAACAGAGTTATGTTTCAATTTGCCAATTATGAACCCCTTAAATCAATCAGAAAATTGATTTTTAGTGGATTATATTAGATTTAGACTATGTTTAGTGACCATTTAATTGTAGTCAGAGATTTGGTGTTAGAAACTCATTTTTCTGATGGGTTCATTATTTTAGATTTTTTTTGACAATTTATGACTAAAGAATACTTATAAGTTAATTTCAATGTGTACAGATTGAACCAGAATCACAAACGCAACTTCTAGATGGTACATTGAACTTGGAAGGAGTACTGTTGGCTGGAGTGCCAGGGGCAGGAGGATTTGATGCAGTCTTTGCTGTTACTTTGGGAAATTCAAGCAGCAATGTGACAAAAGTATGGAGTTCACATAATGTTCTTGCCTTGTTGGTTAAAGAAGATCCTTGTGGAGTTTGTTTAGAAAGTGCGGACCCTCGAACCAATGAAATTACATCAGCTGTGTCTTCAATTAATATCGAATAAGTTCATTTCCATCAATTAAAGTTTGATAATCACCACAAAATAGTTCCGTGCAGTGTGACTTCACTAGGTATTAGTTTGCTTGTTTTAGATTTCGGAAGAAAATGAGTAGATTGAAATAAGCTTATAATGTGTTATAGTTATTTTTAAAAGTGAAACCCCCTCCAATTATTTTTAGTTTTGTAAACGAGTTGGAGATTCGTTGAACCTAGTTTCTTACAGCAAGAACAGAAGAAAACAAAGTGTCCCATCCAAATTTCCGATTTATTGCGTAACATCTAACGTGCTTATTAAGATATACCTTCTTTTCTACAACTGGTCGAGGGAATATGTTAGCTAAGACTTTCATCGCAACTTTAATTTCTTTCCCGCTTGTCTTGTACTGCGTGTGATGTAGTAACGGTGTCACTCTGGTCTGACATGGATCAGACCTTGAAGGCCTGATACAGCCGCCTACTACTTACAACAGGTAATATTTGCAGATGAAATGCAAAACAGTAAACTACAACTCACTCTCGGACAAGAGTCACCATTTCCAGCAAACCGACTAACGCCTCACCTCACACACACGGTTTCGTTCTCTCCTCACTTCCATTCCCACTACAGCAAAACACAACACGCAGAACCTTCTCTTCTGACTTTTGAGACCTCAAGGAAAATACAACACTCTCACTTACATTGGAAAACCTTTTTCTCTCCACTACCACCTCCAGCCTTTGCCACCCACCCCATAACACACTGATTTTTCTGTTTTTTCCTACCTACTCTCACGTTTTCATTCACCACACCTTGCTGTTGACGAGAGGTAGCGTTAAACGGGTCCTCAGTTCTTCCTTTTCTGTGTACGTATGCATGTGGGTGTAGCTCGCCTTTTTCATGAGAGTGATTTCTTCTGATGTTGGAGGCATGTAAAGAAAACAATATTCCCTTCCAAGATTATACAAGAAACAGATTGTATTCATAATGAATCAGTAATAGAAAACTCAAATAGATAAAAGATCAAATATTACAGTGCTTGAACTTGCTGGAAAAACAAAATCCTCATGTAGCAAATGATCAATAATCTTCATCTCTCAGAATTCTTATTTCGTTTCAGTGTATTTTTTTAAACAACAGAGGAAGACTTAAATAAAAGAAAACTAAGAAACGAAAACTAACTATTGCAACAGAAAAGAACCTAAGGCTAACTATGGTAACTGAAAAGAACTTAAGGTTAGGTATCTGACAACCGTTAAATAGAATTACAATACCCTTCCCTCAAACTGGATAATGGATACTCATTATTCCAAGCTTAGAAATGATGGTTTTAAAATTAACATGATGCAAAGGTTTGGTGAAGATATATGCTGGTTGATCACAAGACTGAATAGGAAGAAGATGGAAAAGTTGAGCATTTAGCTTTTCTCGGACAACATGACAGTCAATGTCAATATGCTTGGTTCTTTCATGAAAAGTAGGATTGAATGCTATGTGACAGGCAGCTTGATTGTCACAGTATAAAATTGTGGAAGCATTAGGCTTGATATGAAAATCATTAAAAAGATGAGTGACCATTGAACCTCATAAGTAGTAGTGACAAGAGCACGCTATTCAGCTTCTGAGGAAGAACGAGAGACGGTGGTTTGCTTTTTGGACTTCCAAGAAGTAAGAGAAGTGCCAAGAAATATGCAAAGGCCAGTTGTGGATCGCCTTTGTCTTTGGACATGCAACCAATCAGAATCACTAAAGACCTTCAATTGAATGTTATTGTCAGCAGCAAAAAAAATGCCTTGTGCAGGGTTGGCTTTTATGTACCGGAGAATATGTTGTGCAACTTGATGGTGATGAATAGTTGGTTGTTGAACAAATTGACTGAGGAGATGTACAACAAAGGTGATGTCAGGGCGTGTGTTAGTTAAGTAGAGAAGCCGCCTAATTAATCTGTAGTAGGAATTGGCATTGTGAGGAAGAGGCTTGTCTTCAAAAAGAACTTTGGTATCACGAATCAAAGGAGTAGAGGATGGCCTGCTGGCAATCATTCCACATTCGTTGAGAATGTCAAGGGCATACTAGCGTTAACATATATGTATGCATTTTGTTGTTCTAGCAATCTCCAACCCGAGAAAATACTTGAGCTGATCCAGATCTTTGATCATGAAGCTTGAATGCAAAGAGTTCTTTATATTATTTATCTCATTCATGGAATTTCTAGCAAGGATGATGTCATCTATGATGACTTTTTACAGCAAGTGCACCGCGTTTTCAGAAGTAATAATTTTTCCTTAAGGACGGATATCGATCCCACAAGGAACAATTGAATTATCAAGTACAATAATCACTAAATATAAACAGAACAATAAAAAGTTGGTTTGAGGGTTGTTATGATGGCAAGAATTAACAAGAAAAAAATTCAAAGAGTTATTGCTCCAATTAAAAAAATGGGGATTAGGTTTCATCTCTCTCACTCTCGTGTATTTTGATTAGCATGTTAACATTAAGTTCTTTGATTGAAATTGATGCCCGTAGAAAATTCATTTATATCGATTTCTCGCATATAAAATTCTTAAGAATGTTTCCTAAATATCAATTTCTCGCATATTTATAAAAACAACATAGAATCACACTCAGACGTTAATGACAATTAACATTTAAAAATACTTTTCAGTCAGATTTAAAATTCTCAATTTTTCACAGAAATTTAGAAATAAAACAACAATACCAATAATCAATCAAGAACAGAATATTATATCATATTAAATATCACCTCAATACATAAGTGTTCAAGCATATTACTCCCAATCCCAAAAGGTAGAATTAGCCACGCATACTTCTAGCACCTTCCATTCTCCCAATTCGGTTACAAATCAGTCAATAGTGTTTTCCTCTCAATCTAGCACACTAGGGTTGTGCCTCTAGCCCCCTATTTAACCTAATTTGTTAGGGTTAGGTGACTTCTTGCGTCGCGCTCATGGGCTTAATGATAAAAACATAAAAATAGCCCAATTAATTTGATGCATTCTCGTTGCTGAGTTGGACTTTTTTCACTCTTTTGTGCATTCTGGGCCTTACAAATTTCTCCTTTTAGAATATATCATTCTTCTTTAATCCAAATCTCTATTCTTCCCTAGAAACTTGCAATTAACACCAAATTTGGGAATAAAATGCTCTTATTCAATTAAAGATCATAAAAAATGTAAAAAGGTATAAATTCATAAATTAGGGATTATTTTATATGTAAATTAGCAATTAATACTCATAAGTGCTTATATTTTAATATGAAATATTACGGAAATTAGGCACTTATCAATCTACATAAACAAGTAAAGTAGTGAAAGTACATGCAGTCTTTTTAATGAATAAGGAATAATCTGAACTAGATTGTTTAAATCCAACAAAAATAAGAAATGAAGATAGTTTAGCAAACCATTGCCTACTTGCCTGTTTCATCCCATACAAGGACTTGGTTAATCTGCAAACTTGGTTAGGTTTAGAGGTGATAAGTCCTGGAGGTGGAGTTATATAAACTTCTTCATCAAGATCTTCATGAAGAAAGGCATTTTCCACATCCAATTAATGTAGGTGCAAATTATAAGCAGATGCAAGAGCAAGCAATAAACAAATAGTGGTAAGCTTAGCAATTGGAGAAAAAGCATCTAAAAAATCTATACCTTCTAATTGACTATACACTTTAGCAACTAACCGTGCTTTATACCTTTCTATGGAACCATCTAATTTGTACTTTATCTTGTAAATCCATTTGCATCCAATAGGAGTCTTGTTAGGAGGTAATTCAATGATATACCATGTTTTATTAGCTTGAAGAGCACAAACTTCTCTATTCATAGCTTCAACCCAACTAGAGTTTCTTATGGCTTCCTTATAAGTGTGGGGTTCAACATGTGAAGAAATAGCCAAAGTAAAGTTCCAATGTTTGTCAGATAGGAAATCATATGTCAAAACAGAGGATATAGGATATTTGATTTTGAAATTAGATATAGAACCTTAGTGCATATTGGCAACTTGATGGTGATAATCAACAAGATAAGAAGGAATTTTCTTTATTCTTCTCAAGCGTCTCAGATCACTCCTAGGACCATTTTGAATAACAATATCAGAATCTTCAGCAAAGATATTACTGTCACTATCTACATGATTGAAATTGTTGTTTCCTGTCAAATTGTCAACACAATTTGTAATCTCTGAAACAAAATCAACACTATGAGTAATTTATGGTGTATTATCAGAATCTTGAACATGAAGAATATTACCTGGATCATGAGCTTTTGTACTTCCAGAACAACTAATAGGTTCAAGTAAGAAATTAGCATAATCATGAATCAAATTATCACTATTTTTACTATGATGAGTTGAAAAATTGTAAGGAAAAATGTTTTCATAAAAGATAACATTTCTGCTGATAAAGATTTCTCTACTTTTAACATCAAGCAGCACATACCCTTTAGTGCTAGTTTTATATCCAATGAAAACACTTTTTCTAGATCTTGGTTCTAGTTTAGTGCGACTGTTTTCCAAAGTAGAGGCAAAACATAAGCAACCAAAAGTTTTAAGATTTAAATATGTAGGTGGTTGGCGGTACAACATTTTATAGGGAGACTTACCTTTCAAAACATTATAAGGAAGTTTATTTATTAAATGAATAGCATGGCTAGCAGTATGAGACCAGTAGATTTTTGACAAACCTGATTGCAAAAGAAAGTTGCGTGTGACATTCATTGATGCAAAACACCATATTTCTCATAAAATTCATTACAATCAAATTCTTTTCCATTATCATTTCTAATGGTTTTGATGTTTTGATTAAACTGGTTTTTAACAAGAATAATAAAATTGTGTAACAGGTTTCTAGTTTCTCCTTTGGTTTTCATAAGAAAAATTCAAGAATGCCTAGAAAAATCATCAACAATAGTAAGAAATTATTTATGATCATGAACAAAACTAACAACTATAGGTCTATATATATCTCTATATGTATGAGATCAAAGGTATTTAAAGAAACAGTATCACTTATTTCAAAAAGCAATTTATGTTGTTTAGCAAGGTGACATATATCACACTATTTATCAAAATTGGAATTAACATAAGGAAATTTTTTGCAAACTTGTTCAACATGTTTGGAAGGGTGACCTAATCTAAAAGCCATCGGTCAATATCATATTCTTTAGAATTAAGAACATTGCAATTCATCAAATATTTTCCTTCATGTATGTTAATAGAATCATGAAGAGAATATAATCCTCTATGCATATCAGCTTGACCAATTGTTTTGAATGTAGTATTGTCCTATATCTGATAGCTCTTATGAGAAAAATATCAGTTTGCAATTAGAATCACTGATCAACCGAGGCACAGAAATTGATGAAGCCCTAAGAGATAGAGAACCCACTAAGCTAGCCCAAACTTCTAGAAGGATGACTAAGAGCATGACATAAGACACAGGGCTAGGTTAGGATCACTCCATAGCCAATGCTTCAAAGCCTATCATTCCTCAAATGACCACTAGGAGCAAAGCCGACATGATGAGAGCTGAGTACCAGCTAATCTCTTTATTTTTAATTTTAGTAGATTAGGGTGTAGCATAATATGGTGTGTACTTAGTAAATTACAAATAGAAGAATAAACTAGAGTAGGGTGTAGTTAGTAAATTGGGCTTCTGCCAAGCCCACCTTTCATGACATGTGCACCTAGGTTTAGGGGTTTTTTTTACCTACCTTCTAGAAGGTTTCTCACAAATGACACCCTTACCCCTCTCACTCTTGCTCCCCAAGTCACTCTCCCCTATATAAAGGGTGTCTTGCCTCATGTATTTTTACATTAAATTTTGAAATAGAAAAGAAACTCCATAGGAGTGTTTAGTGAGACTTAAGTGTTCTCCTTTTTGGGTTTTATCTTGAGTGTTTGTGCACTTCAAGTGGTGGTTCTTCACCACTTATCTTGGAGTCTTCCACCATTCCAAGTGGCGTGATTCATTGCATTTTTCCATAAGCTTTCTTCATCCCTTCATCTTTTTCATTCTTATTTACGCCACTTTCCATTCCATTTTATATCTTTCTATACTTTAATTTCGGCCTTTACATTGTTTTTTTTTTTATCTTGTTCATTGTCTTAATTCTGCACCTCATCATCATCTTCACCATATAGTTGTGTTTTCTCTTTGTCCTCTAGAAGTAAACCTTTACACTTACTTAACCACTTGGTTAAGTTAGTGTCCAATGGGAATCTTCTTTGGGTTTCTCACCATATTTTGTTTAAAAAAAAAAAAAATCAACAAAGTGCAACCCATAAAATGTGCAATCTTAAAATCAACTCACATCAGAAATCAATTTAAACACAAAATTTGGTATGTACAGAACATTATAAATGGTAAGATTATTATCAAATTGTATTGTTCCAGCATATTCAGTAGTGACTTATGAATTATCAAGCAATTTTATGAAAATAGGTTTAATTCTAAAAAAATTAATAAATTGATTTTTATCATAAGTAACGTGATCAGTGACACCTGTATCAAGAATCCAATAAGAGTTTGTTTTACCTGATTTAGTATATGTATTGTAGAATCATCTTTGTTGAAACTGTGTATTTGGTTTACACTATGGTTTGGTGATTCTTGCAGCAATCTTTAGCAGTAAAAGGAGGATTATTCTGTCTTATATCTTGATCATTGTTGTTTCTATGAATTTGACTACCATAATTTCTTAGAGAGATATTGCATGATTGGTCACTACTTTTCTCTCTTTCAGATTGATCATTTCTTTACTTGTACCATGGAGGATACCCACGCTTCGCATAACATTCATCAATTGTGTGATTCAATCTGTGACGATATGAGCATTGTTTCCCTTGAGTATAACTTCTACCTCTACCTCTTCCTCCTTTCCAATTTTTATTTATGCCTTGCAGTTTCCAACTCCCTTGATCTTGTAATTTCCCATTATTCTGTTTATCAATGCCATTCCAATTTTGCTGTTTCTCAGCAAGATTAATCACAACTATAATATCCAAGTTTCCAATTCTGTTAAATTGGCGTTCCTGCTGCATCAACAAAGCAAACACACGACTAATGTTGGTAAGGGGTTCTATCATCAAGACTTGGGTTTTCAAGTCACTGTAAACCTCATTAAGCCCATTAAGCCCTTTCAGAAAACATATAACATACTCTAAATCTCTATAATTGTGAGAGATTCTTGATAGATCACATTTACAGGTACCACCACATGTGCATCTTGGTATAGGTCTCAAATATTCCAATTCTTTCCAAAGAATTTTCATATCAATATAAAACTGGATAACATTTCTCTCACCTTATTTGATGGAGTGAATTTCTTAAAATAAATCAGAGATGCAAAAATGATTGCCTCTTGAAAAACGTTCCTTCAAGTCATCCTAAAGATTCTTTGCAATGTCTATGTAAACCATGTTTTTGGCAATTTGTGTAGACAAGGTGCTATTGATCCAAGACAAGACAAGCATGCTTCAAAGAGTGGATCATGGCGCTCCGACATGTCAATACTACCATCAACAAATTAGTGAGGTAGCCACTATACCATTTTCTCTTTTCAGCGCTGCGTCGAGTTTCTTTGAGTGCAGTTGCATTAAACTAGATACATATGAGGTCTTGAAGTTGCCGCATACGTTTTCTACATGCATTTCCATCACTTTCTCTCGTTACATTTTTTACATGAGTTTCCACTTCTCCATCCCAGTTTGGTTTTGCTTTACCTTTATTTGGTGCATGATTCACGTACAAGTTGTTTGCATATAAAGATAAATGGGGCCCACGACTTGGCTTATTTTAAAGAAACAAAATCAAAGTTTCGGTATGAGCCACGATTTTGTATTTTGTTCCTCCTTATTTGCGCATCAAAATGGGTCCCACGGTTTCATTTTATTGGTGAATCGAAAATTTGCATATGCATTTGGGACCCGCGACTTGGTTTAAATTGGTGAGAAATTTGCATGCGAGTGGGGCCAGCGTTTCTCTTTCTGCATTTATCACTTCCAGTAATTTCACTGTTTTCACCATGCTTTTAATACCGCACCACCTTTACCAAATAAACCTGGGTCCATTCTGTTGATCCAGTACCTTCACTTTTTGCCACCCTCATATTAATATCCGCATCATCTCTGCCAAATAATTTTGGGCCCATTCCGCTACCACACACTTTTGCTATCTCTCACCCCTCTTCTATTTTATACAGTCACCAGTTTTTTTCTAAAATAATTATTTGAATAATTGTATGATCATATGCATTACCTTTTGTTCAATACTTTTTCGATAAAAATAAACAACCAATAAAAAACATAAAATTCAAAAATTTAAAAATTTAAAAATTTTAAAAATTTAAAAATTTAAAAAATTAAAAAATTAAAAAAAACATATCTTTTCAAATAGTGACGATAGAACTACACGATCCCTCATTTTCTGTTCTTAACAGAAACATATAGGAGCGAGTCTATCCTTATCGGGTTCATCTTTTTTAAATATTTTGATTTCAATCTTTTCAAAAATCCAGTTCACACTGACATAACATTTTCAAATAGTTAAATCTTTTAGAACTACGTAAACCCTTTCCATAATGAATGGAAATACGTAGGACCAAAGTTCATCCTTGTCGGGTCCCAAATAAAAAAATTCAAACATATTTTCTTCATTTTATTTCTATTTTTGGAGAAAAATAAACATTCTAAAAACCACAATATTTTGCATATTTAATTAAAGGTACCGTCTTTGGACATGTGTTGTAGGGGTGCTAATACCTTTCCCCCAAATCTGGTTTGCAGACCATTTTTTTTTATTTTTCCGTAGTTTTCCACAATAACTATGGTGGCGGCTCCATTTCTTTGTTTTCATTTCCAAAGATTCTCTTTTTGGTTCACCGTTCCGCTGTCATGACCCCGGTTGTGACAGGTGGTATACTACGCAATGGGAATATGGTAATATTTTGCTTCAACAACAAGCACACTAATATCACATTACATCTGCTTAAGTATCTCGCCATCCATTTTTCAGCACTAGTGATGCACTTTGGTTCTTGAGTTTTCGGGAGGATTTGATGGAGGCAGCGGAAGACTTGGATATTTATGGAGGAAGCATCGAAATGGGTTTGGGAAGAAGATGAATAGGCGTGGTGTTTTTAAGTGCAAAGGCCAATGAAAAGGTTAAGCCAACTTTATTAATTTTCTAGTAGGCTAGACAACATCTCGTAAAGAGAGACTTGGAGAGAAATGTGTTGAAAATTCAGAAACACGATTCAATATATCATTCAAGTATGATAATTACAAGAGGTGAGTCTCTTATTTATAAGTTAGATGAGTTCCTAACTATGCCTCTTGGATGCCTTATCTTTTTCCACTAATAAACTTAGTTCTAGTTAGGGGTGGCAATGCGGGCTGGCCCGCGCTGCATAGGCTCGCCCCATGCTAGGAGTGCGGGCTCATTTTGCTGGCCCGCGCCGCATAAGAATTTTTTTTTAAAAAATTAAAATTTCATTAATTATAAAAAAACTTATTCCTACTATTGAAAAATTAAAATTTTATCATTGTTTTTGTTCATTTAATTAAGATAAAAATATAAATTTTAAGTATGAGGGTTATTAGTTATTAGAAGGCTTGATTAAAAAGAATTAAAGTTTTGCTTTGCGTCTATTTTTTTTCTATATATGTATGTAAATGTATAAGAGTATCTTATCAAAGTTTTGCTACAAAATATTTGAATGAAGATGACTAATTTTTTAACTATCCTATTGAAATCTCTTCTTTATATTATTTTTTATTAACAAATTTTAAATATAAGACTTTACTTAAAACTAAATTCACTGTCACTCTTTAAATGATTAAAATAAAACATTTCTTTTATTTGTACATTAAATTTAATTTTTTAAAATAAAATAAAATAAAGATCACACTGCAATAATGAGTGAATGGGGCATATTTTTTTTATAAAAAAATTAAATAATTATCTTTTTATTTACGCGGGCCAGTGGACCAACCTGCCCGCCTCGTTGTTGGCCAACACGGGCTGCGGGTTATGCGGGGCGAGCCAAAGCGGGTCAGCGGGCTATTGCCACCCCTAGTTCTACTTGGTCCAAAAAGGTCTAAGTGTTAATTGAAGAGGTCTTTGAGTAGAAATGTTGTTCCTGCTCTTGAATGAGCATTTGACATGTTTCCCCCTAACGCGTGCCTCACAAAGAAGTTTGTCGTTAAATGGCTTTGTTGGTAGACCTCTCACGAGATAATCTTTTACTAGTTGAGAGATTAATCTTAAACTAGCGTGACCACACTTCCTATGCCAAACCAATGATCCTGTTTCCTTTCAGACATTAGACAAGAAACCTTTTGACTTGATAACTCATCCATATCAATTTTGTAAAGGTTACCTTGTCCACTAGCAGCAAACATTTTGGTTCCATCATTTTGGTAGACTTTACATTGATCTTTCTCAAAGATAACACTATTCTCACTTTCCCATAATTAACTTATGCTTAGAAGGTTGTGTTTTAGATGATCTACTAATAAAACATTACTAATACACAAAGAAGGTTTCAAACTTACCTGACCACCACCAATCACCTGATCGTGCTGATTTCTTCCAGAAAATAATTTTCCTCCAGTTTTCATTTTTAGGTTTTGGAATATATACCTTTCTCCCATCATGTGATGTGAACAGCCATTGTCCAGGTACCATGATAGGAGTGTCTTTTCTTGCATTGAAAATATTTGCAAGAGGTGGCAATTCTATCAAGATCTCTTTGTTAGTTGGGGAAGAGTTCACACAAATTGGATTTTTTTTAGGAACATGTCACAAGAGAATTGGATTTGGTTAGACAATGTCTGGTTGGGAAACAAGGATTGGTTTTTTAGCAAGGTACAAAATATATCATCAAATCTTCAATATGATTCCATGAGATCTAGTTTCATTCAAGTAACGAATTCTAGCCAATTGAAATGATCTTTTGATCAATCCAAGGATTCTTTCGATTCCATTAGGAAGGAGGATTCAAAACATCACACATTGATCAATTAAAGGGAGATCCAACAACTAAAAGAAAGATCGATTCTTTGTTGGCATCCTTCCTTTCTTTAAACAGAACAAACAAAGATAGAATAAGAGCGATTCCTTAAAATCCTTTCTGGATATTCCTCAATGTGTCGACTATGCATGTGAATTTGAGTCATTTTTTGTTAGTTTTCCTTAGTTCTCTTGAGTCATTTTCTGTTAGTTTTCCTTGGTTCTCCATTTCATTGGGAGAGTCCTTATAACTTTTTGATTTATGTCATATTGACTTATGAATGTTCCCAAGGATCTGAGGCTATTTAGAATGGTTTGTAGCTTGGCTATCATTGACTGGATAAATTCATTCTCTTCCATCTGAAACATCTCATATTGAGTTTTTAGTAGAGTAAGCTTGTTTCACCTTACCTCTTTGGATCCTTCATGAGACAATGCAATTGTCTCCCATATGTCCTTTGTGCTGGTCATGGCATGTACTTTAGATATTTCCTCTTCGGACAGAGTGCATAATAAAATATAACTAGCTTTAGCATTAAGTTAGTACAATGCCTTCTCTTCCTCATTCGATAAATCTTGATTAATACAATTTCCAAAGGAATGGAGAAAAAAGGCGATACCTTTCTTAACAACACTCATAAGATCAAGATTATTGAATTTAAAAAAGAATGTCATCCCTAGCTTTCACACATCATACTTCTCTCCTTGGAACAAGGGTCGCCTATTGACAACTTGACATTCGAATTCTATTGAGTTTGTTGTAGGATCGTTTCCTCACGTTTTGTTAAGAACTAACCCTTGAGGTTAGCTATGATACCAATTAAAGGTACAATTGGCTCTAGAAGGGAGGGTGATAAAGCCTGAACTCAAATTCGGTACATGCAAAATCATCAAGCCAAACACGATGTCTAAAAGATAAAGGATAGAGAGAGAAGTACTCATAGAATTTATATTGGTTAACCCACAACTTGGGCTATGTCCAGTCCTCTCAAGCAATCCCTTGAAAGCCTTTATTAACACCAGTATTCTACACCTAACTATTCTACACCTCACCAAGTAGCAAGTATTCTACACCTCTTCAGGTAACAAGTATTCTACACCTATCTAGGTAACCAATATTAATTTCTCCCTCAGACCAAGACCTCTTAACAAGTGAGAAAACACTTTCAATCAGATTGCAGTGGTGGAAGCACACAGGGTTATCTGCACACAATGAAATATTTATAATGAATGACTCACTCCCCAAAATATGAATGCTCTACACAATAGATATGAAATACACTTACAATAAGACTATACACACTAAAGAATTTGATTGCTTTGTAAAACCGTGATCTCTTGTATGTTCTCATGTGTGTCTTCTTCATCTTTAAGGTCTTTAAATAACTTTTAGATAGTGACTTTTGAAGCTTTGAACTCTTCTCTTGCTCACATAGTTGTTAGTCATTGGGTATGGAAGTTCTTTAAAATGATTGATCCTTCTACGTCTTGGACATTAAATTCAATTTGAATTGTTTCTTTTCTTTGTCCAAATGTGAATGTTGATACTTCAATATTTTGATCTTAAGTATCTTCAATCATATCCTCCATTGATGTGTATTGTTCATTATCTTCTTTTCATCAGATGCTAAATATGACAATTTATGATTTGATTTAATTTTGCACATCTTTTATCATATGAAACAATTTGAATTGTTTCCTTTTAGATCTTTGGTGTGAACGTTAAACCTTTAATGCTTTGTGACTTTAATTCTGCACATCTTTTAGCATATGGAACAATTTGAATTGTTTCCTTTTAGATCTTTGGTGTGAACGTTAAACCTTTAATGCTTTGTGACTTTAATTCTTAAATTATCTCTATCACGTTGTGTCTCATAAATGTAGTAGACGCTTGATAAAGAAACTTTAGCTTTATTGATATTTGAAGGTCTTTGCACTTTAAATTTTTTTCTATACTTGTAGTTGTGCGAATGTTGATAGATATAACTGCAATGCTTGAATCAAGTTCTCCACTAATTCATCACATACTCGTTCTTTTAAAAATTTTCCTTAATCAACTAAATAAGAATGTAGTATTTTAATCTTGATATATTAGATGTTGGATTAGGAATGTTTTGATATGGGCTCTGAATACTTCTTTGTCATATGATTACTCTTTGAATTAATTCGTTGCATGTGTTTCCTCAAAGTAATGACAAAATGATGCTTTAATACTTGATTTGTACGATTCTCGTTCATCAATCTTCTCGATTTCTTTAGTCAGACGCTGAGTGTGGAAACTTTATATATTGACTTGTAAGTGTCTTGGTGTTTCTAAAATTCATTTAGAAACCTTTTTTTGAATCTCAAAAATCAATATAATTTCAATATTAAACATGGGTATTACTGAAAACAATATCTTAGAATATTTCTAAATTATCAAGTCTTTCTATTTTCAGAAATTAATTTAGAAACATTATCAACACTTTCCAGATTAACATAAATTCAAAACATTTGAGCACAATTAGATTTAATCTAGTTTTGTACTCTTGTGAATATATTTTGAAAAACTCTTTAACACATAATTAGTTATACGCAGTGTTTTTTGAAACATTTCTTATACATACTTGAATAAGATCAATAAAGCATAGTTGTATTAGAAATCAAGTTGTAATAACTTAGGAATTATATTTAAGCACAATATTTTCATAAAAACAGTTTGTACTATATTTCAAACAATTTGGCAAACACATTTTATTCTCAATTTTAGCTATTTGTTTTGATTTAAATTGTTCTCAATAAATTCATAATATCAAAATGACTATGAAAAATATATAACAATCATTTGAATATGTATAAAATGTAAATATCAAGTTTGGAAACTTCCCTACTAAATCACGCATCATCATCTTTCATATGTATGACTTGATCATTGTTTGACGCATTATTGATGCTCTCATAGTCTATAACGTGTAACAATTATTAGCTTGGTCCATTAAGTTCTTATGTATAAATCATCTGCATTTGTATTTGATGGCCAAGAGTAAGAGACATCGTTTGTTATTTCCAGTTAGTACTTTATTCATTTGATGCATTTAGTTGATACTATGCTTGTTCTTATCATCGTTTGTTACACTAGTGTTTGACATTGTCTGATACTTTGTGTAACATTATCTTTCACTTTTTAACGAGTTAATAATGTAATATATGTATTTATTGCATCTTTTAAAGTCTTTTGGTAACTTCTGCTTCTTATCATCATGTATTATCTTTTATAGATTTTTTTTATCATCAAAATATGCTTGGTGTCTCTTATCATGAGATCTTTTAAAACTAAATGAATCGTCTTGAGTCCTTATAGGAAGGACTTGGTATTTAAGTAGTCCTAGTGATCCACCTATCTTTTATGGGAGTGAACTGGGAGACACTCTTACTTATGAACCTTTGGAAAAACTTCTACGAAAATTCTTTTTGAAAACCCTTTCATTACTCCTGTTGAAATACAAAAGTATTTGTGAAAACCTTTTGAATTTTTTTAAGTTCAACAATGAGTAATCATGTGCATAAAAGGGAGATGCAAGATAATAGGAAGGAAATTTTTGAAATAAAATATATGTTTGCTCAATTTTTTAAATTCAAGATAGATATAGGAATAAAGATGGGAAGGTTCTAATAAGAACACAAAACCTTATAGGAAACCCTATTCTCCTAGAAAAAAGGGGTACATTACCCTAGAAAGGAATACAAGAGGGAGGGTTACCCCTCCCATTCACAATCTAGGGATTCAGAAGAAAAGGAAAGAGAAAAAGAAATAAAAGAGCTTGTTAAAATAGGAAGAAAATTTGTAGATTGTGAAAAATAATGTGTTCGAAGAGAACAAGAGTTTAAACAAAAAAGTTTAAGCTCTTACAAACAAGAGAGAATAAAAAGAAAAGAGTGAGGATGAGAAGATGGAGAGGGAAAGAATACAAAGAGAAAAGGAAGAAAAGAGACAAAAAGAGAGAAAGACAAAATCCTTATCTAGAGCTTAACAAGATGACGACATGCACTCCTCCTCTATAGAAAACCCTTGTTAGGACTGGCTTAAAGAAAAATATGTGTATGGAGCAGCACTAGACGTTGATATAAATTCCTCCTTGATGTGAGTTGATTTTAGGTTCATTAATATTATGACACTTTTTAAGAATTAGGATCAACATTCTTAGCAATTTTAAGGTGAGTCACCTAAGGAAAATCCCCACTGGACATTAACTTAACAAGTGTTAAGTAGATGTGAAGGTTCATTTCCAAAGGTCCAAGGTTAAAAACACAATTAAAGGTGAAGAATGACAAGCAAAGGATGCGGCACATGTAACGCCCCTCAATATCTTATTCATTTTTATATAATAAAATAAAGGTAAAACAATAAGATCAAAAATTAACATAGGTATATATAATATAATTCATCCATTCCATACATTGTATCTCAAAATAACATCCCTTTTCTAGGGAATTTTAATACATCTCCATCAGGAGTTTTCAAAATAAAACAAAATACAGAATTCAAGACAGACGATCCCTTCCTCCAAAATGCTCACTGAGGAGCTCTAGTACCTGCAACATCATCTGCTCCCGTGTAAATTATACACGATCATCAAAGTTTTAAAGAAAACAACCACAAAACAAAACAAGGGGTAAGCTAACTATTTTAAAAACTTTAAATATGAAACTTGATATCATCATAAACCATCATTTTTCATTTTACACACTTCACAATTTCACATCCACGTAATCAGCAATATTCACAATTTCATAACTTCATCACGTGTCTATCATTTCACATAACCATCAAGTGTCTACCAATAATTTCAATATTCATCTTTCTCACGTCAGAATTTCCACTGACTCACAACACGTAGACACTTGACTCTACTTCCAGAAGACTCGTGAGTTGAACTTAGCATCCAGAGACCTGCACCTGTCATACTACACCACTGTGAATTCACACAGGGTCGCTATGAATCCACACAGCCATGCGCATATATAATCTCAATATCATCACTCTCCCAGTATGACAGGGTTAATTCATATAACAGGTCAAGTTAGTTATCTTTCAAACAACTTACCCATACATATGAACCTCCTTCGACTCTCACCAACTGAATAACTTCATCTATGTGATTCCATTATATCAGTAGAGTCAGGATCGTCTCATTCACAGGATACTCACAGATCAATACACCCTCATAACAATCTCAACACGGTATTTCCTTTCCTGAAAATACTATGTCTTGACCACATTTTCACATCATTCCATATTCATACAACACATCCATGAACGATTCAATCATATCATATTTTCAACCGTTTCTAAACAATCCAAATCATACCAAAGTTCAAGATTTCGAAAATCATATGCATTTCACAGTATCTACTATATTTAAAATTTCACATTTCAAGCTCAAACAAATTCCGATCCACACATAAAAACAGAGCATCGTGCAAGAAAGTTTGAAACCGGCGACCACGTCGCCCCAACTTCAGAATCTTCTAGCCTACGGTTGTTATTGAAAATAAAGCTAGCTTCCCTTACCTGGACTTGCATAAAAACTCACTAAGAGCTCCAAACCCACCGAAACTTAAAGATGTCCTAACCTGCACCATGGAGCCTTAATCACAAAACTGACTATACTACTCATTTTCTACGTTAACAGAGATGATTTCTGAAGCTAAGAGAGTCGCATGCAACGCCTATGCAGAGGCAACCCTCTCAAGTTCAAAATCGACTCGAAAAACAGAGTAAAATGACTTACTCTGTTTTAGCGTCCTGATCGAAAAACTTGCAGAGAAAAACGCCACAGTCCAGTGGTAGTCACCGTCGTCAAACTGGTGAGGGAGGCGTCCGTGACGTTGAGAGAAGGAGGAGAAAGGAGAAGGGGAACGAAATGAGCTTATTCCCTCAGCTATTATGGTCGAACGGCTCTGTAGCCTTCACGGCCATCACCCACTCTCTGAGCAACCTTGCGTGTGGGTTTCCTCTAACAGGATGGCCACGTGGGTCTCTGCGCACACTAACTTTGGGTCACTTTCCATACCAACTCTCTGGTGCCAACTGTTCTGAAGCACTCTTACTGACTACGTGTCGCGCATGCAGAACGCTCATGCTGGGAGCCTGGGCCCCACTTTATCTGTGTGAAACACGACATCGCGCGATGACCCTCCACCGATGACTGATCGCACAATGACCGTTACGTTTATCCTCCCAGCTGATGACTGATGACCGATGCCTCATCCTAGCAAACGACCGATGCCTCATCCTGGCAGACGACCGATGCCTCACCCTGGAAGACGACCGATGCCTCACCCTGGAAGACGACCAATGTGTCCCTCATCATGGCAGACGACCGATGTGTAAATTTCTAGATCCTTACAGCACACACAAAGGAAGCTTAAGGAAACATCAATGGAGTTCAAAGCCTTCCAAATGATGAACCAAACTCATGAACATGAGTGCTATTCCTTACACAACACAAACAAGGTGCGGAAACTTAAAAACAACAACATAACAAGAGAATGAACCAATTGAAACATAAAAAGAAAACAAGGGAACTGATTAAATGGAAGAAGAAACATGAACAACCGAATAGAAATGAAATACAAGACAATCTATCGATTGAAATTACAAAACATGATTCGGAAATGGAAATGAAGATGGAATAAGAAAGACTTAAGTGGTTGAAGCCATGAAAGGGAAGAACACGCCACTTGGATGGTGCTTGATCCAAGATAAGTGCAAGATGCCGCCACTTGAGAGCTTCCCAAACACTCACAAGATGAGACTAGCTAAGAGAAAGCAATTCTCATAACTCAAACACAATTTGTGTATAGTTTCTTTACTTCAAATTCAATGTTATTTTACATGATCCAAGCACCTTTATTTATAGCGTGAGAGGGCTGAAATTAAGGTGGGAAAATTCAAATGAGAAGCATTTGAATTTGGTGCCAAAACACATGTCACAAGGAAGGTGTGACTTGGCTTTGTACATTGACACCCCCTATTCCTATATCTACACCTTCCTTTTATGTTCAACTAAAAACTACTCAAAAGAAATTACAAAAAGAGACATCAATTGATTCTCAAGTCTTTTGCCCTATTACTAGTAATTCTCTGAGGCATGTTGGATGATGAAATCATGAGTTGGGCTTGGGCCTTAGTTTGGGCTTGGGCTTCTTGGGCTTGGGCCCTTTTTATTTATTCTACTATTTTGGAACCCTCAAGAGAGCCCCTAATTATTTACATAATCTTCTAATCTTTAAGAAGACTAGCAGGAAGAATTTGAGATGCTCTGGCTCATGGCTTCTTCTTCTGCTGATATTTTCTTGATGTTTGGTGAGCCTTAGCTTTGTATTTTAAGATGACGTAATGTCTTTAGTCATCTTTGGGTTTGTATCACTCCTCTATAGAAAATGTTGTGGAGGTTTGTTTATAAAGAAAAATAAGAGAAATTTAGAAAGAAAGATAAGTCTCTTATAACACCCTCTACAAGACTAGTTGATACAAAATCTTTAAAAGAGGATTGCAATACTTTGAACTCTTTTTTTTCTAATTGAATCATTATATCAACTTTTTTTCCCAAAAATCTCAAAAGCAACACTTTGTGATATTATTGCCTAGCCTGGGCAATGAACAACTAATGACCATTTTACGGCAATTGTACCGTGTTAGAAGTAATAAATTTGTCCTTAAGGATGGTTATCGAACCCACAAAGAACAGTTGAATTCTCAAGTATAATATTCACTAAATAGAAAACAATATATAAAAGTTTGTTGTGTATGAGATTGAAAGAATGTAAATAAAGCAAAGTAAAGAGTTGTTTGATTCAATTGAGAAAATTGGGATTGGGGTTCATCCTTCTCACTCTTTTTGTATTTTGAAAAGCATATAAAATATTCTATCTTTGATTGATATTGATGCCTATATAAAATTAATTTATATTGACTCCTCATGTATAAAATTATTAAGATAGTCTCCTAAATATCGATTCCTCGCATATTTATAAAAACTCCTTATCATTACGAACAAATGTTGATAGCAATTAACATTTCAAATATGTTAAACATTATGATTTAGGTTAGATGCTTAGAAGTACTTTCTAGTCAAATCTAAGGATCAAATCATGATAATTCAAGCGTTAAGAATAAAATGACAAACCAATCATCAATCAATAACAAAATATTACGTTTAAATATCACCTCAATACATAAGAGTTTGAACAACTTACTCCCAATCCCAAATGGTAGAATTAGCCACTTATGTTGGTCATTACAAGCATGGAAAGCAAGAAGATTCATTATGTTTCTCCTTGATGGATGCCTACTCTAGGGTTTTCTATCTCCTTCTATCTCCCAAATGATGTCTAGGTTTATCCCTCACACCTCATATTTAACCTAGTTGGGCTTAGGCTAAGTGACTTCGTACCAGGGCGAGTTTGGACTTGCTTAGGTGAGTTTGACGAGAAAAAGCCCAACTTCTCTGGAGTGGACTCGTATGGGCGAGTCTTGGGCGAGTTCCTCTTAATTGATATGGCTTGGACAAGTTTTCAATGTTCCAACTTCCCCTCCTCATCTTGTCTATTATCCTTTAGCCCTTTCATCTCCATTTTCCCCTAAAATCTTGAAATTAACATAAATTTGGGAATAAATCGTTCTTATTCATATTATAATCACAAAATATGTAAAAAGGTTTAAATTCATAAATCAAAGGTTAAATTATAGTTATATTATCAATAAATACCCATAAGTGTTTGTCTTTTAATATGAAATATTACTTAAATATGACACTTATCAACAACACAAAGCGAATAGAAATACTTTTGAAAAGGGCCATATTTTTTCTCTTCAAAACTTTTATGAAAATACTAAAGGGCCATATTTCTTTACATACATTTGCCTTAATTTTCTTTTAATATAGGAACTTATCCCACTTTTGTTTGATGCGTATTGTAGATTTATGTTTGATCATGGAGGAAAATAAATTAAAGAAAATAAAGGTTGGAGTCAATGAATTGCATGCAAAGATCTCAGGACAAATCCTTCTTAGAGATTGTAGTCAAGAATAAAGAGGTTGCATAACTAGAAAATTGATCAGGAGCTTACTAGGCGTTTGGGCTTATTTGAGTCTATTTGGACCTTCAATTAGTCTTTTGGCCCAAGTTCAAAATTGAAAATATCACTCTAGATATTTTGGTAGAGTAGAAAGTTATTTGTGCCTTGTATTTGTGACATGAATAATTTAGGTTAAATAACCTAACCCTAGGAGAGAGATTTAGGGCCAATCTAGGGTAAATAACCTAGCTTGGATGCCAAGTTAGTGCCATCTTAGGGATAGGTGGTTTCTTTTTCCATGTGCCACTTGTCACTCTTTTGTCAGAGAGGATTTGAAGTTTGTGTTGCAAGCTACCTTTGCCACATGCAACTTGTGAGTGAAGAGGATTTTGATAAGTTTGCTCCACAAGTTAGGGTTAGGGTTTGAGGCTTGCTTTACAAGCTTCATCTCCTATAAATAGGAGTCTCTTGCACCTAAAATTTAAACTTTCACTACAAGAAAATCATTAAATAGAAACTAATTTTAGAAACCAAAATAATTAGTCACTATATTGACTAAATTAGAGACCATTTTATGAACTAAAAAATTACTGGTATCTAAAATAGTTTTTAAATTGGTATCTAACTATTGGCAACCAAAGTTTTAACTACTAACTACTTGTGTTCTAAATTAGTCTCAATTAGTCTTTTAGAGATTAATTTAGAATCTAAAATGTTAGTAACTAAAACTTTGGTAGCTAATTTAGATACCAATTTAGAAACCATTTTATAAAATTTTATTAATAATAGAAACCACATTAGATATCAATAATTTTTTAGTCTCTAAATTAGTATCTAATTTAGTCAATATAGTGAATAATTATTTTTGGTTTCTAAATTTAGTTACTATTTAATGATTTTCTTGTGGTATTTAAAATTGTAATAAAATGTTGATGATTTTCTTCCAGCCTTTCTCTTTTGAGTTACAACTCTCTTGCTTTCACTTTGCCTTATGAATTAGCCTAGATAACTAGCTTGAAGTTGCCCTAACCTCTTCAAAGCAACCTAATCTCCTATTGCATCCAATTCACATGGAAACTCACTTCAATTCTCTACAAATTCCACTGCATTCTCCATCAATCCACCAAACCAACCGAAGAACATGCATGGAGCCAAGGAGATGTCCATCATAACTCCTACGAAAGCGGGTTTGTCAAAAAGTTATTATGATGCTAAAAGGTTGGTATCAAAACTTAGATTGGAGGTTAATAGGATTAATTATGTAAATGGATGTATCCTATTTTCTAGTAATGATAGTGGAAAAAGGATTCCTCATTGCTTCGGTATAAATTTTGTCAAAAAATTAACATACCAAATAATTCATCCGAAATAAGAAAGAAAAAACCAATTACATTTAAGTCAATTAACGTTTTATTTGCCTATAATTCCCAGATTACAAAGAGCTTGCTTCTATGAAAATTTCCCCACACATGAAATGGCACCATGAAAAGAAAAGTGAAAGTGTGTTATGTCATCCATATGATGGTGAAGCCTATAAGTAATTTGATAGACAACATCCAACTTTTTTTGTTGATCCACGTAATGTAAGACTTGGCCCATGCTCGGGTGGATTTAACCCGTATGTTCAGGCTTCATCTTCACCATATTCTTGTTGGCTTGTGATTGTTAATGTATACAATATTCCACCTCAAATGTGCATGTCAAAGTTTTATATTGTTTTGAGTTGTCTAATACCAGGTCCATCTAATCTGAAGCCTGTAGTGATGTTTACTTAGAGCCTTTGTTTCATGATTCTAAAAAGTTGTGGATTGGTTTTTTAACATATAGTATTTCAAGGAGACAAAACTTTATGATGAAGACCACTTTGATATGGTCTATTAATGACTTCCCTACTTATGGGATGCTATCTGGTTAGGGGACTCATGGTAGATTGGCTTGTCTATGTTACATGAAATATAATGAGTCATTCACATTAAATTATGATTGAAAAAGTTGTTGGTTTGACTCACATCATAGGTTCTTACTTAGGTTTAGAAGAAATATTAAAGCCTTTCGAAAAGGTCAAGTTGAAATCGATGGGCCACCTCCTAGGCTCACACTTTCACAAGTTTGAAGAAAAGTGAAGGATTTGCCAAAAATTAATTGAAAGTGGTATCATAAGGATATATGGATATGGAGAGTGACATAATTAAACAAAAAGAAACATCTTTTGGGATCTTCCATGCTGGAAAGATAATTTGTTAAGACATAGTCCTGATGTGATGTAAATAAAAAAATTCTTCAATAATATATTCAATAATGTCATGAATGTGAGTGACAAGACAAAAGATAATGACTTGGCAAGAAAAGATTTAGCTTTGTATTGTAGGTGAAGAGACTTGAATTTTAAAGCTCAAGCGAAAAACAAAATGTTAAAGCCTAAAGCAAATTACACTTTAACTACAAGTGAAACTAGGGTTAGTTTTTCATTGGATAAGAGAACTGAGGATGTTAAATGGTTATTCTTCAAACATGGCTAGATGTTCTAATGTTGAAAAGGGAAGGATTCTTGAGATGAAAAGTCATTCTTGTCATGTATTCATGGAGATATTACTTCATATTGTGTTTAGCTCATTTCAATGCATGTTTTAAATCCTCTTACTAAAATTAGTCATTTCTTCAAAAATTTGTGCTCTACACATTGAATCAGGAATCACTAACAAGGATGGAGCAAAATATTCCAATTATTATTTACAATTTGGATAGAATATTGCATCCTAGATTCTTTGATTCAATGGAACATCTCCATATTCATCTTCCATATGAAGCATTATTCGGTGGATTGATGCAATATAGGTGGATGTATCCATTTGAAACGTGGTAAATGATTGGCCTTTTTTCTTGCACAAATATCATTTTCATTATACTTATTATACTTATGAATCATAATGCATGGAGTTTTTTTTTTTTTTTTTGTATAAATATATGGGTGATTCCAAACAATCAATAAAAAATAAAGCTAGAGTTGAATGATCAATTTGTGCAACTTACTTGCATTATGACACAACATACTTTTGTTCTCATTATTTCAGTAGTTACATTTTATCCCCACACTATTATAGGAATGTGATTTATCAAAAAAACTCTATGTATAACAGCATAACACCGAAACTGATTTGTGAGTTTAGACTAAAAGAATAAAAATTGGGTTACATTAAGTATATGTTAATGTTTTCTTTCAACAATAACATTTAGTTCAGGTGTTTCAATACAATTTGTTTGATGTATAATGCCCTTGCAATCAAAGTAGTCATGCATGCTAAATTCTGCACCATTATCAAACCTCACACATTTAATAGTTCTTTGAAACTGATTTTTAACATATTTGATGAAATTTGTATGATGTGTTTTCTATCTTCAGTTTTGGTTTTCATGAGAAATAACCAAGTAAATCTAGTGTGATCATCAACAATAGTAAAAAAACATCTATGTCCATGCATAGAGATAATAGAACATGGACCCCATATGTCAATATCAATGAGATCAAACACAAAATTCAACATTAGAATTACTAGCATGAAAAGGAAGTTTCCTTTGTTTTGCTAAGTGACAAGTATTACAAATAAAATCATTGCTACTATGTATGAATAGATATTGACCTTTCATTATATCTAGCCTTTTAACAGATAAATGTCTCATTCTAACATGCCAAAGATCAATATTAGTTTTTTTAGTTTTTTGTTTAACAACAATACAATGCATGCACCTAGACTTACTGATTTGTAAACATGGAGTATATAAACCATTTTTCACATTAACTATACCAATATTTCCACTAGTTTTGAAGTTATAAATAATACAATATTTTGAAGAAAATATAACCTTCAGATGAGAAGAGACAAGTTTGGATATAGAAATTAAATTATAGGAAAAAGTAGGCATGAACAACATATCAATTAAAATGAGATTTTATTAATTTTGACATTTCCCATATGAGTTGCGGAAACATGTTTGAAGGTACAATTGGCTCTAGAAGGGGGGTTGAATAGAGCCTAAACTCAATTTTGTTACCTACAGAATTATCAAGGAAAATAATATCTGAAAGACAAAATATAAAGAGAAAAGTACACACTGAATTTATACTAGTTCACCCACAACTTGGGCTATGTCTATTTGCCTTAATCAAATCACTTAAGAGAATTTATCAACAAAAGTATTCAACACTTCTCCATGCTACAAGTCTCAATCTCCCCTTAAGACTAAAACCTCTCAACAAGTGAGAAAAACTCTCGGTCAGAGAGCAGCAATGGAAACGCACAAGGTTATCTTCACACAATGAAGGCTTTATAATGCAAGGCTCACTCCCCAAAATATGAAGTCTCTAATCTGCACATATAAAGTATTCTCTTAGAAAGAATATACTCACTCAGAATATAAACTCGCTTTATAAGTTTTGTTTCGAGTAACGCTTGTGTAGTCTTCTTCACCTTCAAGGGTATATAGTCTTCATATTGTAACCGTTGAAGCCTTGATTCTTCTCTTTGTTCACATGACCAGTAGATGCTACATATGGAAATTCTTCAATCTGATTGATTCTTCTGTGTCTTGTACTTTAAATGGATTTGACTTGTTTCTTCTTTAATCGCAATTGTGAATGTGGATACTCAAATAATATAATCCTGAGCATCTCACATTATATTTTCAATCATTGTGCACTATTCATCATCTTCTTCACGTTAGACGTTGAATATGACAACTTCTGCTTTTGATGGAGGACCTTCCCAACCACCTATATAATCTAGCTCAGAAGAGAAGAAGTTTTGATCAAAAGACTTTTTTCTAGAAGATTTTCCTTCTGAAGCCTTGTAAAAATGTATAGCGTAATTAGGATTTTAATTTCAGTTTTTAAATTTATTGTATAGAATTTTTAGAACTTGTATTTGGGCCAATTTTTAGCTTAGGATCAAGAAGCTTGAAGGGAACACACTTCGCATCCACTTAGACGCCACATGGACACCTACATGGCGCCATTCCCTTCCTTTTTCCAAAGTGACTCTTCCTTCTCCTTCATGAAGGCTTGGGCGCCCAAATGCATGACTTCTTATCTCCCTTATGCCACATGTCCTCTCATGGACGGAGAGTTTTTGAAGGCATGGATTGCCACATGGAAATCCATGAATGAAGATTTTTAAAGGTGCCACATGTCACTCCATGAATGGAGATATTTTAGGAGCTTCAGTGGTCCCTTTGAAATTATAAGCTGAGAGCTCTTCTTGTAATATGTTAAGACTTGAATTAGTAATAAATTTTTGCCAGTTTGGTTTTCATAATTTCTCTCAAGTCTCACTTTTCTTTTTCTCTCACTTTCTAAGTATAAAAGCCTTAGAAATTGCTAGAAGGTTGGCCTAACCTCCTTCCTAACACTTTTCTCCTACAACACTCCAAAACCAATTCATTATTACCCATTTTTTATCAATTCTTCCACTGCCATGTCTTCTCCAATTATTCAAACCATTCCAAACTGAAGAACTTATGGAAGGAGTTCGGAGAACTCCATCAATTGGTAATCAAAGCTTCGATTTTCTTCAAGAAAATAAAAAGAGAGATAAGTTTTTTGGTTGTTCTTGATATTTTTTTTTTTTTTTGTTCTTATAGCTGAACCATTTTGTATGTGTTCTTCTTGTTCTTCTTTTGTTTGGTATGGTTATAGTCTTTTTAATTGTTATAGAGTTATCAGATTTCAAGTTTTAAAGTTTCATTATGTTACTTGTTGAATCTGCAACATAACCCACCAAGTTTTATGTTGATTTTTGTTTTAGTTTAAATTTGGGTATTTTTTTCTTGTTGTTCTTGATAGACTGAACATGTTTCTTGGTTTGGGTCTTGTGTTCATGTTAATTTTTGAGATTTTATGTGCTGTTATAATTTTGTTTTATGTTTGGGTTTTGTCTAGTCATGTTTCTCCTTTCAATTGTATCAAAAATTGTATGATTAGGAGTGTATCCAAGGTGTTTGTTCAAATGTTTCTATGAGTTGCACACCAAGTGTTAGTGAAAATGTCTCATATGAAAATTTCATTGTATAAGCCTTTGGTGCCTTTTTGGTTTTAGTTTTGAGTACTAAACTTAATATTAGATCTTTGCTAAGTCTGTAGCATTGAAATTTCCATTGTGTCTAGTAATTGTGTTTTATTTCTTGAATTCTTAAGGTTTCTCTCTTACTGCCAAAATTGTGTAAAATTTCTCTAGATTGGGAAATTTATTTTGATAAAAATACTTGTCTAAATCAATTGAAATTTTATATATAAACTATTCAATATGTCATTGATTTAAGGTAAAAAAATTCACATCCTAATGACAAATAGAAAAATTATGATAAATCTAAAAAACCAGGACGCTCAATGTTGAAAACTAGGTTTGAGCGAGAATTGTTAACTCTTGGTGTTTGATTTGTTAAAAATAATACAGTGATCTTTTTTACTTGAAATTTTGTGAGAATGATGCTTGAGATGTTATCTATAAATGGTTCACATTTCAGAGCCAAAATTCATCCAAAACATATTACATAAATTTGGGAAGCCTCCCTGTGAGATGTTTGAGATGTTTTGGGTTTTTAATCTACTCTAATGCCTTTGATAAGTTCATTTTGTTGTGTCATAACTTGTCTTGTGCCCTAATTTTTGTTTTTCATTTCTTGACTTTCATTTCAGTCATGTCTGTATATATTTCTGAACTTTGAGTTTAGCCTTTTCAAATTAGCTTTTCTTGATTTCATTTCTTGAAATCTTGGAGAAGGATGTGAACATTTTTTGAAGGAATTTGAGGTACCTTTTTAGCTTAATTTTTTAGGCTTTCTTGTGAATTTTATAGTGCCATCAAATGGCAAAAAGATTCTCAAAAGATAGTTGGACTAGTTGGAATTCAAAACACATCAAAGATTACAACACAAAAGGATCAAGAAAAGTGAAGGTTTTCAGTTGGCTATACCACAAAACATTTGAGTACTTTTGAGCATTTAATCTTCTATCTTGCAAAGTGTTTGTTTAAATTCCTCTTAGGCAATCTTATTGAACAATTTCTTAATATCTCCATTTAGTATAGAAGTGTGTCAATTGGCTCTAAGTGTCAATTATACTTCTATTAGGAAACACCTAGTTTCATTTTCACTTGCATTTAATTGCTTTTATTGTTTCTATTGTTTCCTTTATTAATTGTTGTTGCTTTTAGGTCTCTGTGTATTAGGAGAGTTTCCTTTCTTAGTATTATTTAAACCTTTCTTTGATTTAGTAGGTTCAATTGAATCTACACATACAAACTTGAATAGCTTTTAAATTTTTCTTTGGAAGTTACTTGAAGGGTCTTTTGTGAAGACTATCTAAGGAACACTCTGGCTAGGAAAGACTTGGTACTTAAGTAGTCCTTGTGACTCACCTCTCTTTCCTGGGAGTCTACTTAGAGTCAGTCTCTCTTGAGAACTCTTGAGAAAAAATAAAGAGAATAGGAAGAAAAGAAAGAGAAGGTAACAATTCTTTTGTCTGAAGTTGAACCCGACAATAACATGAACTCCTCTCTAGAAAACCCTTGTGAGGACTAGATTATAGAAAAATCCTGTGAAGCGTTAACTTATAAAAAGAAGAAAGAAAAAGAGTTTAGTTTAAGTACTTTACATATTATTTGCATTGACTCTTTATTTGATAAAAATATTTTGTTAAAAAATGTTAAGCAACTTGATACTATCCACAAAGAAAATGTTTTTCAAACAAATTATCAATTTTTTAAAAAGTTTTTTCTTATGGATAGTTGCAACATTATCACTTTGTTTATTAAAATGTTGAAACACAACATAGATGCCCCTTTTCCATCTTATAAAACTTCTTGAATTCAAAATGATGGGGATCTAGTTGTGAGTCGACAAGTGAAAGTCAAGCCTTCTTTAGGACACTGCGAAAAATGTTTTAAGTAACATTGTGCCCTTATAAGCTTGTGATATTTTGTTAGAACAACTTAGCCAAATTGATCTTAAATTTGTTTACCATCGTTGTTCTAATAGAATCACTTTCACTTCCGAAGGAAATAAGTCTGTGGTTAGTATTTCAACACTTTCACAAGTCGTGGAAGATCACTACATACAAAGTTTAATTTTGAAAAATATTTATATTGTGCTAAATGAGGTATACATGCAAATTCTTATGGAGAAAAACCTAGTGAAATGTTTCCTAAAGAACATGATCAAAAGATTAAGCAACTTCAGAAGATTCATTAGGTAAGGGGTACAATGACCTTGGAAGCAAGGTCCTTTCCTCCACTCTTGTTATTATTCTTTTTGAACAAATACCATTTGTATTAGTGTTTGTTTATTTCTACAAGATGATGTTTGATCTTGGATGATAAAAAGAATTTTAAAGGATAATGTGGCTTCCCTTAGATTAAGAGGTTAGGATCTAAGGACAAATCCTTTTGAAAGGTAGGGACTGATGGAGGACCATCCCAACCACCTAAATAATCAGAATCAGAAGTTAAAAAGTGTTGATCAAAAGACTCTTTTCTAGAAGATTTTCCTTCTGAAGCCATGTAAAAATGTAGTGTAATTAGGATTTCAGTTTCAATCTTTAAATTTTTGTATAGGATTTTGGGGGACCTTGTATTTGGGCCTTTTTAGCTTAGGATCAAGAAGCTTGAAGGGATCACACTTGGCATCAACTTAGGCACCACATGGATACCTACATGGCGTAATTCCCTTCCTTTTTCCAAAGTGACTCTTCCTTCTCCTTCATGAAGGCTTGGGCGCCCAAATACATGACTTCTCCTCTCCCTTGTGCCACATGTCCTTTTATGTATGAAGATTTTTTGAAGGCATGTATTGCCACATGGCAATCCATGAATGAAAAGTTTTAGAGGTGTCGTATGTCACTCCATGAAGAGCTCCAAGGGTCACTTTGACAATATAAGTAGAGGGTTTTTCTTGTAATATTTTAAGACTTGAATTGAGTAATGAATTTCTGCCAGTTTGGTTTTCAAAATTTCTCTCAAGTCTTACTTTTCTTTTGCTTTCATTTTCTAATTGTAGAAGCCTTAGATAATGCTCAAAGATTGGCCTAACCTCCTTCCTAACACCTTTCTCCTACAACACTCCAAAACCGATTCATTATTACCCATTGTTGATCAATTCTTCCACTGTCATGTCTTCTCCAATCAATCAAACCATTCCAAACCGAAGAACTTATGGAAGGAGCATGGAGAACTCCATTAGCTTTGGTTTGATTATGTGCGTCTTTGAGCATATGAAACAATTTGAAAATTTTCCTTTTAGATCTTTGATGTGAATGTTAACCCTTTAATGCACATAACTAATTCTTCAATCACACTATATCTTCATAGTGCAATAAATGATTGAAAAAGAAACTTGGGCTTTGTTGATATTCACGTGTCTTTGCACTTGAGATTTCTTTCTCTACCTGTAATTAAGAGAACGTTGATAGATATATCTAGCATTACTTGAATTACGTTCTTCATTATGTACTCCTTCTTTGAATAGTTTCCTTAATCAACTTATTTAGAATGTTGTATTGAATCATAGTCAGACGTTGTGTATGGAAACTCTGGATTTGACTTGTGTGCGTCTTGATGTTCCTAAAATATATTTAGAAACATTTTGTGAGGTTCAACAATCAATATAGTTTCTATATTAAAGCATGCATATTGTTGGATCAATATCACAGATTATTCTGAATAATCAGGTCTTTCTATATTAAAAAATTAATTCATAAACTTTATCATCACTTTCCAGATTAAACTTGAATTAAAACGTTTGAGCACAATTTAGATTTAATCTTTTTTTATATTTTTTATGAATATATTTTGAAAAACATGTTATCAAGCTTATGCTTTGTTTTTTGAAAACTTTTGTAACGCCCCTCAAAATATTGTTCATTTTTATATAATAAAATAAAGGTGAAACAATAATATCAAAATTTAACATAGATATATATATACATAATATAATTCATCCATTAATACAAATGTGCCTCAAAATAATATCCCTTTTTGAGGAAATTTTTAATACATATCCATACTGGAGTTTTTAAAAAAAATAAAACAAAACAACAACATTCAAAACCGGCGATCTCCTCCTCCAGAAAATGCTCACTGAGGAGCTCTACTACCTGCAACCTCATCTGCTCCCGTGCAAATATACACGATCATCACAGGTTTAAGAAAACAACCACGATACAAAACAGAAGGGTAAGCTAGATATTTTTAAAACTTTAAATATGAAACTTTATATCAAAAGAAAGCATAAATCTTCACACCATTCATAATCTATAACAATTTCAGCCATCAATATCCCCATACTCCACAAACTCGTCAAGTATCTATTCAATACATTCAATACTCATGGTTCACACGTCAGACTTTCCACTGACTCATAACATATAGACACATGACTCTACTTCCGGAAGACTCGTGCGTTGACTCAGACTCAGAGATCTGCACCTGTCATACCACACCACTGTGAAATCCACACAAGGTCGCTGTGAAATCCACACAGCCATGCGCATACATAATCTCAATATCATCACTCTCCCGGTATGACAGGGTTAATTCATATAACAGGTCAAGTCAGTTATCTTTCAAACAACTTACCCATACATATGAACCTCCTTCGACTCTCAACAACTGAATAACTTCATCTATGTGATTCCATTATATCAGCAGAGTCAGGATATCTCCTTCTAGGCAAGTCCCTAGTCAATGCACATTACACACGATCTTACACGGTATTTTCTTTCCTGAAAATACTATGCCTTGATCCCACATTCACAACATTCAATGCATCATACAACACGTAAAAGCACAATTCCATCATATAATATTTTGAATCTTTTCTTAAACAATCCCAATCACAGAAACAATCATTCCAAGGTTCAGATTTTCGAATATCACATGCATTTCTCATTTCAATCTCAAACAGTTTCAAACGACACTAAAACAGGGGAGTTCGAAATCAACATTAAAACCGGCGATCACGTCGCCCCACACATAAAAACAGAGCATCGTGAAAGAGAATATGAAACCGGCGACCACGTCGCCCTCACTTCAGAACCTACTCGCCTAAAGTTTTTATAAACGAAAATGCTAGCTTCCCTTACCTGAACTTGCGCAAAATCACTAAGAGCTCCAAAACCCACTGAAGCTTAAAGATGTCCTAACCTGCACCATGGAGCCTTTATCACAAAACTAACTATACTACTCATTTTCTACGCTAACAGAGACGATTTCTGGAGCTAAGGGAGTCGCCGGCAACGCCTATGCAACCCTCTCATGCTCAGATTCGACTCAAAAAATAGAGTAAAACGACTTACTCTGTTCTAGCGTTCTGACGAGAGAACTTGCAGAGACTTCCCAGAAGCACAAAGGCAGTTGCCGATCGTAGCACTGGTATGTGAGGATAGCTACGTCTTCGAGTGGAGGAGAAAGGAGAAAGGGGAACTAAATGAGCTGATTCCCTCAGCTCTTAAGGTCGAACGGCTCTTTAGCCTTTATTGCCATTACCCACTCTCTGAGCAACCTTGCGTGCACACTTCCTTGAACAGTATGACCACGTGGGTTTTCTGCGCATACCAACTCTCTGATGCTAACTATTCTGAAACACCCTTTTTGTCTACGTGTCGCGCATGCAAAACGTTCATGCTGGGAGCCTGGGTCCTACCTTATCTGTGTGAAACACGACATCGCTCGATGACCATCCACCGACGACTGATGTGCCTCTCATTCCGGCGATGACTGATGTCCTTTTCATCCCGGCGATGACTGATGTGCCTCTCATCCCGGCGATGACTGATTCCTCTTCCTGACGGACGACTGATTCCTCATCCTGGCAGACAACCGATGTCTCACCCTGGAGGACCATCGATGTCTCACCTTGGCAGACAACCGATGTCTCACCCTGGAGGACCACCGATGTCTCACCCTGACAGACAACCGATGTCTCACCCTGGAGGACCACCGATGTCTCACCCTGGCAGACAACCGATGTCTCACCCTGGCAGACCACCGATGTCTCACCATGGAGGACCACCGATGTCTCACCCTGGCAGACAATCGATGTCTCACCCTGGCAGACCACCGATGTCTCACCCTGGTAGACCACCGATGTGTCTCCCATCCTGGTTGATGACCGATGTTCCTCTCATCCTGTTGGCGATCTCTTATCGCCCTTGTGTGTGACGAGAACACATCGCCTTACTCTGGTCACCGATGTCACATCGTCACACCTTGCTGAAGGTTCATCCTCCCATTATGTTACGTCCAAGGTATCACCTCCACATGGCTTGGTGACGTCGGTAGCTTCACATTTCCAAGAATAGATCAGCACTACTCCTCGTGCGCCCATGTATGCAACACTAAGGACGATTTCTTATGCTCAAGCATAGAGCTTCGCATGCCTAGCGTATCTAAGGCTCAACCCACACCTTGATACGCGTGGTTTTTGGAACCCACTATGGTTGATCCAGCATCTTGACCACATGCTAAGTGCACTTTCGGCGATCATGTACACCATAGGCGATTGGCGATTATGTGGAATCTTCGCACACGGCGATCATGCGCAAAATAGGCGATCTCTGATTTCATACGGGGGAAGTCGGAGGACGCCGCCTTCTTCAACAAACGGCGATCTCATCGACTTCTAAGCTACACCTTCCTTTCTCTTACCCTTCTTGATTCACGTGCCTCCCTCCCTTGAAGCACGCCCACTTGATTACCTCACGATAAAGTCATCGCACCTGACTACTTGGTTGGTACAATGGTCAACCGATCGCCCTCTACCAGCTGATCGCAGACCTTGGGCGACGTCCGAGGTTCGACCACTATGATATTTTCTATTTTTATGTCCTTTTTATTTTAAATAATAACATACTCAGAAATTATTTAAAATCTATCACTTCTATTCCAATTAATTTATAGGTCCTTACATTCTCCCCAACAAGAAAAATTTTCGTCCTCGAAAATGAACTTACCAGAAAGGAGATAGGGACAGGCTTCCCTCATTTCTCATACAAACATAGCTATTCATTAGTTAACCTTACAGGCGACTTAAAGCAGAACCACCTCCAAAAGGGGCCAACACTATACCACAAAATTGGTTGACCCTTGCCTAACCTGAGTGTTGCTTGCCTCCTCCATCATTAAAACACCTAATATATACCTGCAAACAGACTGATGACTCACGGGGAAACTCAACTTCCCACTCCAGCTATATGCTCCTTCATGTACTTAACCACAACCAGCTCATAACTTGACATACCCAAGCAAAATTCAACAGAATCCAACGCTTGCTGCTCCCTCTTACTACTCCAATACTTCATCAAATTCCATTCTACATCCCTGCATATGGAATATGCTGCATTGATATCTTTCTAGAAATCAACCTCTGCGTCTCAATCAAAACCATCCATCGATTTCCCAACTGCAGATCTAATTCTCACGCTCCTTAAAGGAAAATACCCTTGGTTCACCACTAAACTACATAATTCTGCACCTTATAAAGACAAGGTACCTGCAAAACTTCCTATCCATATTAGTTAAAAAGTTGTTCCTGTTGCTGTTTACTTTCTAAATCATTATTATGACTTCTTTTACCAACCCGGCTTTCTGCTCCCATTATTACCTCCTTTTTCAACGTATACATTGAATGCATTGATTTTGGGTTCAGGTGCCAAACCGAAAAAAACATACGAGAACGAACGCACCCTATATCTCAACCACAACCATACAAGTAGTGGAGCCGATTGGAAAATTTTCTCTGCATCCGGAATTTCTTGCTTAAAGACAACTCTATTCCTCTTCTGCCAGATACAACATACCATTGCCACCCAGAATCCTCCCAAAAACCTACCTCTCCCACCGTCTTGCCTTGGTCCACAGAAATGGAGTAAAGTCTAGGAAACAAAGATTTAAGGTTAGAGTTAGTGGCCCACGCATCCTCCTGAAATCTAACCTTCTCTCCATCTCCAACTTTCCAAACGATAACTTTTTGGAACCAACCATCATCTTTACCCTCCTCGCACACTTTACATACATCTCTCCACCACCGCGATTGATATTTCAAATGAGCTTGGCTTCTTCCACGTTCCGAGCCATATTTGGATACAAGAATATCTTTCCATTTCCCTTTTTCATCACTCATCATCCACCATTTCCATTTTGCTAGAAGAGCAAAGTTAAAATTTTTTATATCTCTTAAATTCTTCATTTGCTGGTATGCAAATCCTACCCTTAATCTCAAGATCCCATCATCTCCCATTACAAAGTCCTTAGCCTGATCGGTGCCTAGCAATTCCACAATATGTTTCAGACTAGGGTCCTCTAATTGCTTATCCTTTATCACTCCAATGAAATCATTAGTTATAGTTAACTTACTACAACTAATATGGTTAACATGAAATTCCACTCCCAAGTTTAAATCTCTGAACTGCTCGATCAGTTTCTGCTCTTCAATCATCATGATTGATACTTGCATTGATTTTCTACTCAAAGCATCTGCCACTACATTGGCCTTCCCTGGATGATACATAAGTTGGAAATCATAATCTTTCATAAACCCCACCCATTTTCTCTACCTCATGTTCAACTCTTTCTGATCAAACAAGTATTCATTGAACATCTGAAATTGAGTTTCATACAATTACGGTTAGAGGATAGTTGTCCTTGATGATCAACTTATTCAACTTCCTGTAGTCCATACACAATTGAGACCCTTCATCTTCTTTTTTAACCAACAACACTGGAAACCCCATGGAGATATATTGGGCTTGACTAACTACGCCTCTAACAACTCTTCCACTTGTTTTCTTTAGTTCTACCAACTCGGCTGGAGCCATTCTGTATGGCGCCATTGACACTGGTCCAGCTCCAGGTACCAAATCAATAGAGAATTCCACTTCTCTCTTAGGAGGTAATCCAGGTATTTCTTCTGGAAATACATCCATGAAATCTTTCACCACATGTATCCTGCTTACGTCCTCTTCATTTTTCACTTCCAACCGAGCTAGGATCACGAAGCACGTCGCCCCTTCTTTCAACTCCGACCGTACCTGCTGAGCAGATATCACATTTGGCTCTTGGAGATCGGGAAACACCACTTTCTGCCTACCGCAGTCTATGAGAATGTGATTGGCAGATAGCCAATCCATTCCTAGGATAACATCCAGATCCTGCAGAGGTAGACAGATTAAATTTACTTTGAACCTGCGTCCCTCTACTATCACTGGACATTCTAGGCAAACTGTGGAGGTCATAACTTGTCCTGATGCAGGTGTAGAGACCAACAGTTCAAAAGGTAGCTCCTTCACTAGAAGGCCCAGCTCGGCCACACTCCGACTTGACACAAAGGAGTGTGTCGCTCCAGAATCATACAAGACTTTTACACTTCTACCAGCTATAAAACAAGCATCTTGCGCCAAGCTACCTGACTGAGACGCCTCTGCTCCTGTCATGGCAAACACTCTCCCTGCTGCTTGAGGTCTACTACCCCCATTCCTCAACTGCTGAGAACCAACGCGTTGAGTCATCCTATTTCTGCTAGGACAATCTCTAGAAATGTGCCCCATCTTTTGGCATGTGAAACATCTGGGTTTCCATGTTTGTTGCTGCTGAAACTGGGGCGGAACTGCTCCTGCCCGATGTGGTGGAGGTCTCGCATAAGGCTTGCTTTGTGGGTGTTGCACCTTGGCCTTCCCACTGGAAGAACCCCCCCTGGGTGTGATCTGATCACCCGAGAATTACCCCTTTCCAAGGTTTCCACCATCTTTGCCTTCTCTACTAAGGCATGAAACTCCCTGATGCACATGGGTGCTATGGTCTTCTTCAGCCCATGCTTCAGTCCTTCTTCAAATTTCCTACACCTCCAAGCCTCAGAGGTAGCTTGGGTATAAAACCGGGCGAGGTACTCAAACCGAGCAGCATAAGCATTCACTGACATCTCCCCCTGCTCCAACCTGAGGAATTCTGCTTCCTTCGCAAACCTTGCACTATCTGGGAAATATTTCTCCAGAAACTTCACCCTGAAGCTCTCCCAGTCTGATACTTCTTCTCGGGCTTCCATCATTTGTTGAGTTCCCATCTACCAGAACTCGGCTTCTCCAGATAGCAGGTATGTGGCAAACACCAACTTCTTATCTTCAGGGCAGGAGGTCGCCTTGAAGATTTTCTCTAACCCCCTGACCCATCGATCTGCTTGGTCAGGAGTAGCATTCCCACTGAACTTAGGTGGGTTGTGCCTCATGAACTCGGTCAGTCCCATCTGCTCCTGAGGCTGACCGATGTGGGAAGCTGTTGTAGCCGATCTAGCAGTCTCCCAATGTTGCATTGCAGCTTGATGATTCTGAGCCATCGCCGCATGCTGCTGCTGGATAGCACTTGCCATCATCTTAATGGCCCTGGCGATCTGGCTCATTTCCACAGAAGGTTGGGGAGGGGTAGGCGGTCTAGGAGCCATTTTCTGTGTAAGATTAGGAATCTATTATTCTCTAATCATATTCCTATAAATGAACTTGATAAAGAATCAATTCATTTAGAAGACCACATCTAGGTCTTACAAAGGTCAGCATCTCAAAATCATCTAGAATTTTTAGTTTATAAGCAAGATCATGATACTTATAACCTCAAGCAAAACACCAGAACAGGTACTGGTATAAAACCATCAATCCAAACAACCACTTTCAATCAATTACAAAAACACTCAATAAAATGAAATAAATCACACCAGAATTCATTGTATGCTAAACATCAAACCTTTGGAATTAAGATTGAGAATCATCTCGATCCAGTTATGAGTGTGCACCCTCACTACTTTATCAAGATCCTCTCATTCTTAATACTAAAATTTTCAGTTAGAGCATATATTTACTCAAGCACACACAAAATTTCAATAAGAAAAACATTTAAAAACCTTTCATTATAGCTTTAATTCAAAAACTCCAATAAATTTTTGTAAATAGAAGAAACACAATGGATCCACTACCCTCAGATCATCCTAAGGACGAACTGCTCTGATACCATTAATGTAACGCCCCTCAAAATATTGTTCATTTTTATATAATAAAATAAAGGTGAAACAATAATATCAAAATTTAACATAGATATATATACATAATATAATTCATCCATTAATACAAATGTGCCTCAAAATAATATCCCTTTTTGAGGAAATTTTTAAACATATCCATACTGGAGTTTTTAAAAAAAATAAAACAAAACAACAGCATTCAAAACCGGCGATCTCCTCCTCCAGAAAATGCTCACTGAGGAGCTCTACTACCTGCAACCTCATCTGCTCCCCTGCAAATATACACGATCATCACAGGTTTAAGAAAACAACCACGATACAAAACAGAAGGGTAAGCCAGATATTTTTAAAACTTTAAATATGAAACTTTATATCAAAAGAAAGCATAAATCTTCACACCATTCATAATCTATAACAATTTCAGCCATCAATATCCCCATACTCCACAAACTCGTCAAGTGTCTATTCAATACATTCAATACTCATGGTTCACACGTCAGACTTTCCACTGACTCATAACATATAGACACATGACTCTACTTCCGGAAGACTCGTGCGTTGACTCAGACTCAGAGATCTGCACCTGTCATACCACACCACTGTGAAATCCACACAGGGTCGCTGTGAAATCCACACAGCCATGCGCATACATAATCTCAATATCATCACTCTCCCGGTATGACAGGGTTAATTCATATAACAGGTCAAGTCAGTTATCTTTCAAACAACTTACCCATACATATGAATCTCCTTCGACTCTCAACAACTGAATAACTTCATCTATGTGATTCCATTATATCAGTAGAGTCAGGATATCTCCTTCTAGGCAAGTCCCTAGTCAATGCACATTACACACGATCTTACACGGTATTTTCTTTCCTGAAAATACTATGCCTTGATCCCACATTCACAACATTCAATGCATCATACAACACGTAAAAGCACAATTTCATCATATAATATTTTGAATCTTTTCTTAAACAATCCCAATCACAGAAACAATCATTCCAAGGTTCAGATTTTCGAATATCACATGCATTTCTCATTTCAATCTCAAACAGTTTCAAATGACACTAAAACAGGGGAGTTCGAAATCAACATTAAAACCGGCGATCACGTCGCCCCACACATAAAAACAGAGCATCTTGAAATAGAATATGAAACCGGCGACCACGTCGCCCTCACTTCAGAACCTACTCGCCTAAAGTTTTTCTAAACGAAAATGCTAGCTTCCCTTACCTGAAGTTGCGCAAAATCACTAAGAGCTCCAAAACCCACCGAAGCTTAAAGATGTCCTAACCTGCACCATGGAGCCTTTATCACAAAACTAACTATACTACTCATTTTCTACGCTAACAGAGACGATTTCTGGAGCTAAGGGAGTCGCCGGCAACACCTATGCAGAGGCAACCCTCTCAAGCTCAGATTCGACTCGAAAAACAGAGTAAAATAACTTACTCTGTTCTAGCGTTCTGACGGGAGAACTTGCAGAGACTTCCCAGAAGGACAAAGGCAGTCGCCGATCGTAGCACTGGTATGTGAGGATAGCTGCGTCTTCGAGTGGAGGAGAAAGGAGAAAGGAGAACTAAATGAGCTGATTCCCTCAGCTCTTAAGGTCGAACGACTCTTTAGCCTTTACTGCCATTACCCACTCTCTGAGCAACCTTGCGTGCACACTTCCTTGAACAGTATGACCACGTGGGTTTTCTGCGCATACCAACTCTCTGATGCTAACTATTCTGAAACACCCTTTTTGTCTACGTGTCGCGCATGCAGAACGTTCATGCTGGGAGCCTGGGTCCTACCTTATCTGTGTGAAACACGACATCGCTCGATGACCATCCACCGACAACTGATGTACCTCTCATTCCGACGATGACTGATGTCCTTCTCATCCCGGCGATGACTGATGTGCCTCTCATCCCGGCGATGATTGATTCCTCTTCCTGACGGACGACTGATTCCTCATCCTGGCAGACAACCGATGTCTCACCCTGGAGGACCATCGATGTCTCACCTTGGCAGACAACCGATGTCTCACCTTGGCAGACAACCGATGTCTCACCCTGGAGGACCACCGATGTCTCACCCTGACAGACAACCGATGTCTCACCCTGGAGGACCACCGATGTCTCACCCTGGCAGACAACCGATGTCTCACCCTGGCAGACCACCGATGTCTCACCCTGGAGGACCACCGATGTCTCACCCTGGCAGACAATCGATGTCTCACCCTGGCAGACCACCGATGTCTCACCCTGGTAGACCACCGATGTGTCTCCCATCCTGGTTGATGACCGATGTTCCTCTCATCCTGTTGGCGATCTCTTATTGCCCTTATGTATGATGAGAACACATCGCCTTACTCTGGTCACCGATGTCACATCGTCACACCTTGCTGAAGGTTCAGCCTCCCATTATGTTACGTCCAAGGTATCACCTCCACATGGCTTGGTGACGTCGGTAGCTTCACATTTCCAAGAATAGATCAGCACTACTCCTCGTGCGCCCATGCATGCAACACTAAGGACGATTTCTTATGCTCAAGCATAGAGCTTCGCATGCCTAGCGTATCTAAGGCTCAACGCACACCTTGATATGCGTGATTTTTGGAACCCACTATGGTTGATCCAGCATCTTGACCACATGCTAAGTGCACTTTCGGCGATCATGTACACCATAGGCGATTGGCGATTATGTGGAATCTTCGCACACGGCGATCATGCGCAAAATAGGCGATCTCTGATTTCATACGGGGGAAGTCGGAGGACGCCGCCTTCTTCAACAAACGGCGATCTCATCGACTTCTAAGCTACACCTTCCTTTCTCTTACCCTTCTTGATTCACGTGCCTCCCTCCCTTGAAGCACGCCCACTTGATTACCTCACGATAAAGTCATCGCACCTGACTACTTGGTTGGTACAATGGTCAACCGATCGCCCTCTACCAGCTGATCCCAGACCTTGGGCGACGTCCGAGGTCCGACCACTATGATATTTTCTATTTTTATGTCCTTTTTATTTTAAATAATAACATACTCAGAAATTATTTAAAATCTATCACTTCTATTCCAATTAATTTATAGGTCCTTACAACTTTCCTATACAAACTTTAGTTTAATCAAGAGGTGCATAGTTATATATGAAATCAATTTGACAATACTTAGGAATATATATTCCCCTTTTGAATCACTAAAGCACAATATATTCATGAAGGCAGTTGTGCCCTGTATCAATATTGAAAACATATTCTATTTTCAATTTCAAATATTCGTTTTGATTAAATTATTTTCAATGCATTCATAATATCAAAATGAGTATAAAAAACATATAACAATCATTTGAGCATCACCATTTATCATGTGTATGACTTGATCGTCTATAGTCTAGCTAGGACCTTTGATACAACTCATGATCATCGTATGTTACTTCCATTTTGATGCCAAGCTTATCCCTGATATTCACTAGTGCAAAATGATGAAAGGAATACTTCTTTCCAAGTGCGGTTTCGCGCTAAAACGCATTTGTTAAAAACGCGGTGACATTTTTGAAATTAGTTTGTTTTACAAATGCGGTTATTAGTTAAAACCGCATTTGTAAATGAAATGCCTTTCATTTACAGATGCGGTCATGTGTATAACCGCATTTGTAAATGATATGACCGCATTTGTAAATGAAAAACTTTCATTTACAAATGCGGTTTTAACTAATAAACGCATTTGTAAAATGTTTTTAACCTAAAATTTGAAGTGCGCCACTGCACTTTCACTCTTTCTTCTCTGCTCTTGCTTGTCGCTGTTGCTGCGCTGCGCTGTGTTCCTTGCTTCTGTGCATCTTCAGTGCTACTTCCATTGTGAGTTTCGTATCCCATTTCATTCTCTTCAGTTCGCTTTAGGAATGCTGTTCTTATATATGGTTTTTTCCTTGCAATGCTTGAAGTTACTGTTGCATTGCTCCGCCGCTGTCGCGCCACTCTTCCGCTTCCACCTCTGGTTTTCTATCACTTGAATCAGCATTTTCGCACACAAGGTTAGTTCATTTTTAGACTTTTTGAATTTTACTTTGTTTATTTTGAATTTTTGACTTTATTTATTATAATTTGTATATTATTTAATATAAATTTGTATTATATAATTTTTAATTTTTAAAATTTATATTATTTAGTTGGTAGTTTTTATGTTAGTTTTGTTTTAGATTTTGTGAATTTTTTTGCTGTACTTTGAATATTTTTTTTATGTATTATAATTTGTATATTATTTAATATAAATTTGTATTAAATTATATAATTTGTATTATATAATTTCTATTTTCTAAAATTTAAATTATTTAGTAATTATTTGTTAGTTTATAGTAGAATTTATGTTATGTTAGTTGTTACATTAGAATAGAATATCGTGTTTGTATTTGGACCTCCGACAATAATACGTGCTGGTATTGAGTCCGGGGGTGTTCGACCCTCGGCAAATGCATGAGATAGAACACTTATTAGAAAATCCTAGGTAACTATATTGCAGAATATATAATGGATCGAAGTTGGATTCATTGTGCTCGTATAAGTGATGAGTACGAAAGAGGAGTAGAAGAATTTATACAATTTGCGCAGCGTAACGCGATTAATAGTGGTCGTGATGGAGGAAAGATTAGGTGTTCGTGTGTTAACTGTTTGAATGGAAGGATACTGGATGTGAATATCATGAGGGAACACCTGCTATGTGATGGGTTTCTTCGATCTTATACAACTTGGACATGGCATGGTGAATTATTAAATTTACCACGTGTTTCCGTAACTGAAGAATATGTGGGATCCACCACGGATGAAGCAGAACACGATGATGTAGTTGATGATCGATTGGAGGACATGATTCGTGATGTCGAAGCTGAGTCTTTTGCAAAAGCGCATGGATATGGAAGTATGTCAAGCGATGCAGAGACTCCATTGTATCCTGGATCAACTAATAACTTCACACGGTTGTCGGCGGTGTTAAGATTGATGAATTTGAAGGCACTAAATGGATGGACTGATAAAAGTTTCACGGAATTGCTCCAGCTGTTGAAGGATATGCTTCCAGAGGGAAATACTCTACCTAATCGTAATTATGAGGCCGAAAAGATTCTTTGTCCAATGGGTATGGAGTATAAAAGATACATGCATGTCCTAATGATTGTATATTATACCGGAAAGATTTTGAATTGTTGAAAAGTTGTCCGAGGTGTGGGTTATCATGTTATAAATTGAAACAAACAGATGATGATACTATTGAAGAGATGAAAAAGCATGGACCCCCAATGAAGGTTATGTGGTATCTTCCCATCATTCCAAGGATGAAGCGTTTGTTTGCAAACCCAGACGATGCTAAGAATCTTAGATGGCATGCAGATGAGAGGAAATGTGATGGCATGTACCGACATCCAGCTGATTTTGTTCAGTGGAAGAAATTTGATGATGAGTTTCCAGAGTTTGGTAAAGAATCAAGAAATATCCGACTTGGTCTAGCTACAGATGGAATGAATCCGTTTGGTAATATGAGTACAAATCACAGTTCATGGCCTGTTTTACTAGTTATTTACAACTTACCTCCTGGATTGTGCATGAAGCGAAAGTACATGATGTTGTCTATGATGATATCTGGTCCGAAACAGCCAGGGAATGACATAGATGTTTATCTAAGTCCCCTAATCGAAGATTTGAAGTTAATGTGGGATGAGGGTGTTCAAGTATCTGACGGATTTGCTAATGAAACTTTCAAGCTTCATGCCATGTTATTTTGCACCATCAATGACTTTCCGGCATATGGTAACTTATCAGGTTATAGTGTTAAGGGTCATAAAGCATGTCCAATATGCGAAGAAGACACTTCTTCTCAACAATTGAAACATGGAAGGAAGACAGTATATCTTCGCCATCGGAGGTTTCTTAGAAGTCATCATCCTTACCGGAGGTTGAAAAAAGCCTTTAATGGACACCAAGAGACTAGTGGTCCACCAACTCCACTAACTGCTGTTGAGGTTTACGAAAAGGTAAATAACATAGACCACACCTTCAGTAAGTCAAAAAAAAAGTCAGTTGTGACTAACATTTGGAAGAAAAAATCAATCTTCTTTGATCTTCCGTACTGGTCGAGGTTAGAAATCAGACACTGTATAGATGTAATGCATGTTGAGAAGAATGTGTGTGATAGCTTAATTGGTACACTTCTTAACATTAACGGGAAGACGAAGGATGGTCTAAATGCTCGTTTAGATTTGGTTGAGATGAACATACGAGGGGAGTTGGCACCGATAGAAATGGGTAAGCGTACATATTTGCCCCCAGCCTGTTATACCATGTCAAAAAATGAAAAAGTAAGTTTCTGTCAATGTCTAAAGGGTGTAAAAGTGCCACAAGGACATTCCTCAAATGTGAAGAGCCTAGTGTCAATGCAAGATTTGAAGCTAATTGGGTTGAAGTCTCATGATTGCCACATCTTGATGCAACAGCTTCTGCCTGTAGCTATTCGTGGGATCTTACCAAAAAATGTTAGACATACCATAACCCGTTTGTGCTCATTCTTCTCTTTCATCTGTTGTAAAGTCATTGATCCATTAAAACTAGATGAAATTCAAGATGAAATTATTGTTATCTTATGTGAATTGGAGATGTTTTTTCCTCCATCTTTTTTTGACATCATGGTTCATCTACTTGTGCATCTGGTTAGAGAGGTTAGATTGTGTGGACCAGTGTACTTAAGATGGATGTATCCTGTTGAGCGGTATATGAAAATTTTGAAAGGTTATGTGAAAAATCATTATCGTCCAGAAGCTTCAATGATTGAAAGGTACATAGCTGAAGAAAGTATTGAATTTTGTTCAGATTACATGTCAAAAGCAAATCCAATAGGTCTTCCAGCTAATTCATGGCACCATAGGCGTTCTACAAGTAAATGTTTACGCGGTGTGAATATTGTAAGCAAATCTCGGTCAGAAGTCTTGCAAGCACATTTGTATATATTGAATAATACAGATGAAGTTATACCTTACATAGAAGCTCATAAAGCCATTGTGAAGACAAATAATCCAAGACAAGCAGACAAATGGGTCTTGATGGAACATAATAGAACATTCATGCCTTGGTTTAAAGAGGAGGTGTTAAAGGATTCAATGGCATCGGAGACCTTGACCTGGTTGGCTGCTGGATTGAAGTTTGATGTCATTTCTTGTAAAGCGTACGAAGTGAATAATTGTATATTTTACACTAAGTCTATGGATGAAAAGAGTACAGTTCAAAATTCTGGTGTTACTCTTGAAGCCGAGTCAATGCAGTTTTCCACCTCGAAAGATACAAATCCTGTAATTGGATCAATGGCATATTATGGATTTATAGAAGAGATATGGGAGCTTAACTATACTAAGTTTTCAGTTCCAGTTTTCAAGTGTATATGGGTTGACAATAAAAGTGGGGTTAAAATTGATGAATCAGGATTCACACTAGTGGACTTTCGAAAGATAGGGTATCGAGATGAGCCATTTATAATGGTTCAACAAGCATCTCAAGTTTTCTACGTGAAAGATCCTACGTCAGAACATTGGTATGTTGTTTTACACGGGAAAAAACAAGGGGAGGCCATAGATGATATTGAAAATGGTGAACCCCATTCATTCACACCAATGATAACTAATAAAGATGACGATGTACTTGATCATGTACATGCAACCCGTAAAGACCACAGTGAAGGAATTTACATATGAACTTGTAACCCATTATGGTAATAAATTTAGAAATATTTTTTATAATATGCATTTACTATATTATGTTTTTGTTTTATATGATTTTCTTTCCATGCAGATGAACTAATGTTTGTGAAATAATTTTTTTAACAGAGATATGGATGACGATCAAACTCCAATTAGACCCCGATCCGGACGAGGCAACAGAGGACCTACTAGGATGAAGCGTCTGGCAAAGAAACGTGCCGCTGGTGAGAAGACAGCTGTTGACATTGACGTCAACACTGGAATGGCATCAGGTCGTAATGCAGATGAGTTTAATAGCTATCTTGGAGTTCTTTCTCGTGAGAGACTCTCCATTTTGATTAATTCATGGGACGAGGTGTCAGAGGTCGACCGAAACATGCTGTGGGAGGATGTTCTGGTAAGCTTTACATAATTATTGTTATCATATAAAGCTATTTAATATTCATTGACTAACTTTACTTTGGTGATGTTATTTTGCAGGAAAATTTTGAAATTCCTAATGTGGAACCGCTTCGATCAAGGATTCTATCCAATATCGGACTGAAGTTTCACGCCTTTAAGTCAAGACTCACGACGAGATACATTTTTGGTGAGCTTAAGGATGAAAGTCCTTGTGAAAGATACAATTTTATTGATGAAGAGACATGGCTTGCTTTTAAAGAAAGCCGTCTAACTGAAGAATGGAATGTAAGTGAAGCTACTTAACTATTTTGACTTATATAACATTAATGAGTTAATATTATTGAATTCACTTTGTTTATTTCAATTATGACAGCATCAGCGGAAGAAAGCTCAAGAAATAGCTTTAAAGAATCTTACCCCGCACATAATGTGCGGGGTATCGAAAGCTTGAGCAAGCACTGATGGTTGAAAAGGAACAATCCAGACAGGGGAGTGCATCTCAGGATGTGGAAACAGGGGTCACTTCTACTCCATCACCACCTACGCGCCATGACAAATGGAAGAGGGCCCGAATTAAGAAGTCGGGTGCACCAAGTTCTGAGCAATTAGGGCTTATCATTGAAAAAATTGTAAGTTATTTAAGCCTTTTTTCATCTATTATGATGCATTACTTATAATAAAACATCATATGATTTTTGTCTCTTGCAGGATGCCTTGGACTCCCAAGGTAATTTTGTTGCTGAAGGTCGTCGCGATATCCTTGTTGAAGCAAATGGACAACCTGAGCACTCTGGTCGTGTTCGTGCAGCTGGACAAGGAGTTGGGATTAGACTTTATTTTGGAGCTGCACCACAACACTCATCCTCCTCCTCCAAAGAGAGCAAAAAAGAAATGGAGCAAAGGCTACGTCAAGAACTAATGGATGAGATGAGAAGGGAGACAGAAAAGATGAGGCTAGAGTTGCGACAAGAGATATCGCAACAACTTTGTACTGAGCAGCCAATTCAGACGCTTCTTAGTCCTGCTCCCAAGAGCACAAAGGGAAGTTGTGCAGCTCCTACAGCATCAGGGGATGATATCATTGGCCAGACGAGGCAATGTGAGCTACTGGTAGAAGGTGGCATCATTCCTCAAGTGGTGGCCATTGGAAAAGTCTATGAAGACGCCACCACCTTACATAACGTTCCTCTCTCCCCTGATGCAGCAAAGGTCACGGTTGAAAGAGTACGAGTACCTGATGCTCGTCTTCCACTACCTTCAGAAGAGGTAACAACTGTGGCCGAAGCATTTCAGTCCTTTGTAGCCTGGCCCAGACACCTGATTCGATATATGCCACAACCACTAGTAATAATTTCATTTCATGTGCTAATTTATATTTATATATTACATGTAATTTATAACAAATCTTTTTTCTTTTTGTAGAAACCTCATCGGAAACCAAGTCCAAAAAAGAAACAAGAGGTTCCGCTTGACGATCCTATAGCTTCGTTAGCTATAGTTGCTAGACAACTTGGACGAGATCCTCTGGAAGTTCCATGGGATGATACCTTTTTTGAAACAAACCCTGAGCTACCATTGTACATATACATGTCAGATCTGCTAGAATTTGTAGCTGGGGATCAGGAGCTGAATATAAATATCATTCAATTTTTTATGATGTAAGTATCGTTACCTACATTTCATTTTCATTTATGTTAAATTACCATTCATTATGATTTAACTAATTACTTGTAGGTTTTTCAATGGTGTCTCTGTCACTGAGGGGAAGGAAAATGTGTATGGATTCTTAGATCCTGCATATACTAATCCCACTGGAGCAAAGACAAATGAGACTCAATCATACATCACTAACACCCTGGAAAGAGAGGGAAAAAAGGTTTATTTGTGCCCTTATATTAACGAGTAAGTTTAAATATATATATATATATATATATATATATATATATATATATATATAATGTTAAAAGTTTATTATATTCATGTTTTATAAATTTACTCAACTATTTTCATGGATGATATAGGGGTCATTGGCAATTACTTGTCTTATCAGTGAAGGATAGGACGGCTTTGTGGTTCTGTTCCCTACACAAGAAGATATCCACAAGTTTTAAGAATATCATTGATAAGTAAGTACACTATAAACTTAACTATGGTTGAAACTATAAGTAATCCACTAACAAGGTTTTTTGTCTCAACCAGTTCATGGCGTGGATATAACATTCTAAAACGGAGATCGAATTCAAATTTTCAAAATTTGAACTGGATAAGATTAAAGGTATGTAAGATTTTTCTTTTTTTTTTCATTGTTTAATTATACTAACTTTTACAATTTATTGAATTATAGTGTAATAAACAACCAGGAAGCTATGAGTGTGGCTATTACGTCATGCAATGGATGAGTACCATTGTAAGACTAGGTCTTACAAGTAATTGGCAAGAGGTAAGATTTCTTAAATTATTTTTATAACTTCAAACTAATTTATCTATCTTAAAACTAATTTATGTGTCAACCATTTTGAAATGCAGTTCTTCACGGATGAGGAACCCATGAGTTCGGAAGCCATGACATATGTGAGACAATCTTGGTCCACATATTTCCTAAACTTTTATAACTCTACGATTTGATCAATAGTACAAGAAGATAGATAGAGATTATTACTATTTTTGTATACATTTTGATCAATTACTATAAATTGACTTTTAATTTCTCTGAATCTGTTTATCTGTCTGGCTGGCTGGGATGGGTATAATGAAACTGCACAATATAATTCGTATGGGAAAACAACTAACCAAATCATTCTAAAAAAAAAAAACCTGATTTACAGATGCGGTTGTTTACCTTAACTGCATTTGTAAATCAAGGGAATGATTTACAGATGCGGTTGCTTACTACAACCGCATCTGTAAATGTGATTTACAGATGCGGTTGTTTACTACAACCGCATCTGTAAATCATTCCCTTGATTTACAGGTGCGGTTAAGGTAAACAACCGCATCTGTAAATCATTACCATTCATGAAACCTAGGCACACCTCTGGAGCATTTACAGATGCGGTTACGGTAAACAACCGCATTTGTAAATAGTATTTACAGATGCAGTTGTTTAACCGCATTTGTAAATCTGATTTACAAATGCGTGTTGATCAAATGCGGTTGTTTAGCCGCATTTGTAAAATGAAAATAGCCACATTTGTTTTACGTTTTTGCACCAGTGATTGTTTGTGTGCATCTTATGGTCTGGCGATTTTCATTTCATTGTTTTAAAGTGTTTTGGTAGTTATTTTATCATTACAAATTTCTTGTTATCATCAAAACATAATTGGAGACTCTCATTGTCAGAGTGTTTAAGTCATTGTTTGGAATCTTAACAATGTTGATCAATAGGTAATAAAACATTAATATGATCAATATATTTACAGAAAAATAAGTTTGTCATACATGATGAATGGCTCCAAAATCATTAATCCCATAATTTTTTATTTGTAAAATCAACAAGATGGGTATTTATTACTTACATATTTACCTTTTACTGTGATGTTCTGTACGGGACATGAAGTAATTGAACCAATTTGACTTATTTGCACAAAATCAACATTCTTCTTAGCTTCTGAGTTCTATATTAGAGACATGAGTGCTTGATATTGTTGTTGTGACATATAAAAATCCTATGTTTCACTTGAATTATGCTGTGCCAAATCATTACTTTTATCATATGCAGCTTCAACACTATTAACAACATTATTTCTTCTATTGAAAAATTTATGTCCAAGAGGAATGCTGTGTTTCCTATAGCAAACTTCAACTGTGTATCTTGACTGGAGGGAAAGCCATGCTTTCTATAACATTTAACTTCAGTATATTTAGAATGCCCACAAAATTTACAATTGCTAGAGTTTATCGAACTAGTAGCATTGATTCTGGTTTTGGAATGCATGACAATTTCCAATAAAAAAAATTATTATTAAAATATGAAAAAAAAATTATATAGGAGGAATATGATATATGATTTAACATTGGAATACTATTCGTTTAGCCCACTCAAAAATTGCATGGTTTGATCTTCTCTTTTTTTTTTGAGTTATGATAGAAAGAACATCATAGGAGCATTTAGTGAGACAAATGCACACACGATCAGGCCAAAAAGTTATCAAGTTCATCCCATTTATTCTAAGTTTAGTAAAGAATTTAATGATAGAAAGATCTCGGTGTTTGAGATTTGCAAAATCGATCTTCAGTTCTGATATGTGAAGTAGGTTGCCCTAGAAATATTGTGACTTCAAATCACTCCAAATGTCTTTAAGCTTTTTCCATTCATAAGTTACTCTAGGGAATGGGAACAAACATGGAGTGCACAATTCAAGAGACAATCATGTTGTTGTAGCGGTGCCAGACATGATATGTTTGATCAGATTTAGCAAGTTCATCCGTGCTTCCATCAGTAAATCCAAGTTTATTTTTGCACTAAGAGCAATCACCATTAATCTACTTCAAGATATAGTAATTGTTTCCATCCAAAACAAGGGAAACAAGACAAATGTTTGGGTTTTTTCAGGGATGAATATACAGAGAAATTGTGTCCAAAAATAGTTTATTGAAATTCTTGTTGTCATAATTTTACTTGTAGAAATTATGTTGATTCATACTTGATCAATCAAAGAAGAGAAAAGGAATGGAGCCCAACAGAAAAAAGGAAAAGAGAGGGAAACAAGAAATTAGAGAGAGAGAAAAGGATGTATTATTGCCTTTTAATACAGATAAAAAGGATATATTATTTCCTTTTTAATACAGATAAAAATGATAGACAGAAAACTAACATATAACTAGCCAATGTGAATTGTTCTGTTGACGTGAATCTATTATGATCGATTAGGTCAAAATTAAATCATATTTTTTTAGGCAGGAGCAATTTAAATCTTATAGTTTGGCACTGAATGTTATTTACAACCAACGTGACTATGAGTTGAAAATAATTGATTCCTAACCTAAACATAAAGAAATAGAAGCATATATATGGCATGCAAAGTATGATTTTATTTGCGAAGTGGTTTGATAAGAAGTTGAATTTCTTATCGAGTTGCTAAAGTATATGGTTCAATATGTTTGGTGTTCCAGTACATCTAATATTCTTACATCACTTAAGAATTGAGTTTAATGACACTTTAAATAAACATTTCTCTCTTAATCGATACGTCTTTTAAAGACAAAACCGTGACAAAGTTCTAAGTTCCAAAGCAGACAATATCTTAGTAGATATAGTCCTAGTGATGTCATATCAACAGATTTGAGGTCAGAACATTAATATCGTCTGTGATAATCGACGAGGTTCCAAAGACGAATTATATTACTAAAAAATTATTAAATAAAAACTAATTTTAGAGACCAAAAATAATTTGTTACTATTGACTAAATTAGATAATATTTGAGACTAAAAAAATCATTGGTATATAAATTAGTTTATATTATTGATAAATAATTTCTAAATTGATATCTAATTAGCTAACAAGGTTTTAACTACTAATTTTAGGTAATATAATAATTAATTATTTTTTTTATTTCTAAACTTACTTTTTATTTAATGATTTTATTAAGTGTTATGAATATGACGAAGATGACGTGATTTTTTTTTTTATGATCTATCAACTCTAATTTAATTTATATTAGTATAACTTTATTCGGTATTAGTATTTAAACGTGAATATTTTTATAGATAATGTTAGAATATTACTTTTATTTTAAGAAAACTCTATAAGTAGTATTTATGACTGATTTTAACGAATTGTTTTATAAATTTGTATAGATTATAATATACTCCCTATTACTGAAATTTACATAATAAATAAATATTAAAAAAAGAAAAAGTATGTAGGTATTTGATTCAGAATCTTAAATATTAATATTTTTAAAATTAAAAGTGTAATGTAATTTATTAAAAATAATTAATTTTAATGAGTTTATTAGTTAATAGAATGTTAAACATACTAAAAAAATACGTTTAAAAAGGTTTAAGTAGGTATATTTATAATACTATAATTTTAATATTTAAATGTATGTAATTAGTATTTAAAAAATTAACCGAATTAAGTGTATGTAGTATATTTTGTAAAGAAAAATAGGTTATATATGTTACTCTCGATGTTTTTCAAACTTTGGTTTGATTAATAGAACCTAAACAAATTTTCATGCAATACTTAGATAAAAAAAAAAAAAAAAAAAAAAACACATATAACACAAATATAAAAGTAAATATTAGAAAAGTGACACCAAAATTTTTATGTTGGTTCTATTTTAGCTGAATTTATAATGAATTGAAGTTATATATTTCAATCTTAATGAAAAATTTCCACTATCTTAAAATTTATATTCACTTTATATGAAAAACATGCATCCATTCAATGTGTACAATTTAAAAAAAAAAAAACAATCAAGAAAACTATAAGACCACAGAAAATACTTCTAAATAAAAACACTAAACTTAGATGTATTAAAAAATAAATTTATAAATAAAATATATCCCTGATCTAGTAGATATTCCAAAAATAATAAGATCAAGTAACTATATACGATATGAATGTTATTTATTTATTTTTAAACAATTTTTATTAATGAAGCTAGTGATATTAGATTTTACAGAACGAAAATTAAAAATAAAATAAAAAAAAGTGGCTGAAGTAAAATCACTTATTTTATTGGCAAATCGAATTATAAAGAATGAGAAAAATAAAAGCTATTAAGAAAATAAAATATAAAAATTAAAACTCACTAAAAAAATCCAAATCATTGTTTATTAATAAAAGTAAAGATAGCAATTGAAAGATCTATTTTTTAATATTTAATATTTGAAATTCGTATTGAACACGAGAGATTGTTGTGCAAAAGCTTAATTTATTTTTTTCAGCTCTTACTTTATGCACCCCATAATTACTAACTTTAACGCCAATTTTAAAATAATGATTCATAATTCTGAAAATCTTCTTAAACAAGTTTTCTAAAATATCTGGAACATGATTGGCCTTACAAAATTTTTGAAATAAAATAAAATTTCAAAACAATTTCCAAAAACAAAACTTCTAAAACAAACTTTCCAGAACAAACTTTTATGTACAAGTTTTCCATAATATATAAAATGTTTTCCAAAATAATTTTTTTTTTCAAGATAAAATTTGTGGAACAAGCTTTGAATAACATATAAAATAGTTTCCAAGACAAGTTTTCTAAATGAAGATTTCCATCAAACCTAACATTTTTTTTTTCTCTCTCTCTTCTTCCTAGCGTGGTGTAGCGAGAGAGAATATTTGAATATTTTTGCGCTTAGTATATTAATGTTGTCATGCATAACAATGTGCAACTATCGACAAATGATGTGACTAAAATTAATAAGGTTGTTCAAAAGTACGAGTGAACCAAATTCAACCATATTGAGTCAATAAATTTGAAATCTTAGTTTTGATCATATAATATATTTTCTTTAACTTTTTATTTGAAATTATTACGTATATTTGATTATTATTTTTCATATTATGCTTCCGCTATTTTCTAATGAAATTAAAAAAAAATCAATAAAATATGGATGCATTTAATTTTCTAGAATGGAAAATTTTATACTCTAAAATAATTGATATTTTTGAAACTAAAATTTAAATTCTATTCACTACTACAACAAACTTCGCCAGAAATGCGCCACCGATAAATTTTTAAATCCCCAAATATATTGAATATATATTTTGCACTTAATATGCTTTATTTTTATTTAATGTATATTTTAAATATGAATTAAAAAAATCATATTATTGAATAACGTCATTGTATGTTTTAGGGTTTATATTTAGAAAAAAATTATCTATATTCTTTTTGTTAAACTTGGTTTTATAGTTCTGTATTTTTAAAATTGATGAATTAGTTTTCAAATTTTAAAAAGTATACTTGAATTTAGTTATTTTGAAAAGTTAAAAGACTAATATTAATGAACTTAAAAATACAAAGTACAACCACCATCAACACACTTTTCCTAGAAAGTTATGGTGTATGAGTTGGTAGTGGCATTAATTCACTAATATATAGCAACATCCAATTGAATTTCCTACAATTCATAATGGGACTGCTGTTGTGATGTTCAAAATAAATTGAGTTGGCAATTGTTGTGGTTTACAGTGGTGTGATCAATAGGGTACACTTGGAACTTTCTTATTTTTCACCAAATACAGAATGCATTAAATTGTTGTCAAATTTTTTGTAAAACTAAGTTTTAAGACAAAATTTAAGTACAAATGTACCTAGTCACCAAACATAACTTTAATCTGATTCAGAGTTTACTCTTCATATTGAGATTAGAACATCCCAAACTGAAAACCAAACCTAGCTTATGCAGTGAAAGTGTTAACGTTTCAAAAGCAGGCTTTGCTTTACTTTTCAGGTAATCCAGACAAGGTCTTGTGCGTGTACTTAGCATTTCATGTAATAATTAAATTGTCATAACAAAATTTTGTTGGCATGTCATCTTTGTTTGGCACCTTGTCACTTTCTTGGGTTTGAACAATCTTAGATATCATTACGAGGAGTGATATTGCTACAACATTTTTTAATTGGTATCTTAATGGGGCTTTTATATTTTGTTTATGAACATTGTTAGAATGGAGGGAAAGTTAACCATTAGGTTACATAAATATCAACTTTAATTTTTTATGATATTGTTTATATATTTTAAAACTAACATTCGTTTTAACATTATATTGAAATTAAGTTGGACAACAAATTTATAATTATATAATACTATTTATTTCTTAGCTTTAAGATATATTTCACATCAATTATAAATATAAGTAAATTATAATATATTTGGAGATTAAGTTACACTCAATTTTCTTGGTTGACACAAGTTTTCCTCATCCAAAATTTTGACTGGGTGTTCATCTGGGGGAGGGGCTTGACTACGATGTTCATCTAGGAGGGACTTTCTTGTTTCTTCATTCTGACTTGATGAGTTCAATTGTGATATCTTCGGATGAATATTTGCAAGTGTGTTTTCTTCCTCTCTTTTAAGGGGTCTTTTTTACGCTTATCTTAGCATTGGTTCTCTTTTTCCTTATAACTTGATGACTTCGATCGTGATTTCTTTAGATGAATATTTGTAGGTGGCTAGCTTGTATCAACTTCTTTGTCTTGTTCTTTAAATTTAGACATTATTCCATTGTGTTGTCATAATTGCAATATATCAACAATGTCAACTTGTACACATATTCAGTGGTGTTGACACCTTCTTGTAAGTGGGAACTAGATGAATCATTAGAATTTCTTCCAATATTTATGCTTTGAGATAGTGTTCCTTTTAATAAATTTTCTTCTCAACCAATGTATTTCAAATTGGAATTTGTTGTGAAAGTCCTTAAGCTCCACTAGTTTCATCAATTTAGTTGTTTAATGTTGCAATTTTTCTATCTTATTCTTAAAGCTAGACACTCTTCCATTGCGTCACCATAATTGTTATGATATCAACAATGCCAACTTGTACTTATATTCAATGAAGTTGAGAACTTCCTAGGAGTAGGAAATGACTCAATCATGAGAGCTTCTTCCAATATTTATCATATGTTATAACGTTCGTTCTCGTGCACTTTCTTCTCAACCAACCAACGCAATTTCATATTGGAATTTGTTATGAAAGTCCTTAAGTTCTACTAGCTGCATGAATTTACCTTCTTGGTGTCTTAAGTCATCCAAGTTGGATGTCAATTTCTTGCATAGGTTGTTATCAGTAGGAGGATCTCGCTGACATCCTTTCATTGATAGGATCATAGAAATTGCCCTATCACCAACCTATGATAATAGTTAACTTCAATCCTTTACATATATTGCAGTTGGGAGGTTTAAGTTGGCCATTTTTGAATTGAAAAAAAATAAATAAAAGAAGAAGGAAGAATGGTGTTTGACACTAATGTGTATTGCTTATTTGTTCACTACAAGAAAATCTCGAATTATATACGGATTTTGATCCGTATGTAAACCACAAATAAAATAAAATCTACAATGCGTGGGAATCGAAACCAAATACCTTCAATGACCAAAGAAACTTTAACCACTACACCAGACAAATTCTTTTGTATTACTATGATTTTTATTATACTTATTATTATTATTAATATTGTTATTAATATTCTTATTAGTATTGTTATTATATTATTATTAATATTATTATTAATATTATTATTAATTTAATATTATTATTATTATTAAGATTAATATTATTATTATTAAGATTAATATTATTATTATTAATATTATTATTAATATTATTATTATTAGTATTATTATTATTATATCTTATTATTCTTAATATTATATTAAAATTATTAATATTTTAATATTAATAAATATTAATAATATTAATAATATGAATATAATATTAATAATATGAATATAATATTAGTAATATTAATATAATTATTATTAATATTAATATAACTATTATTAATATTAATATAACTATTATTAATATTAATATAACTATTATTAATATTAATATAACTATTATTAATATTAATATAACTATTATTAATATTAATATAACTATTATTAATATTAATATAACTATTGTTCTTGCCGGTTGACTCGCTTGTCGGTTGATTCACGACACTCACACGCCTCCTTCCTCACGTTGATACGTGCTTGGTTCTTTTGAAGCAATCTGCACCTGCAAAAGAGAAAGGGGGCGCCCTAGAGGCCGTTTGCACTCCGACGCTCAAGTCAATGTAGGGCAAGGAACACTAAGTGTATTGAGTTTCTCTGTGTTTAGGTCTAGAAACTGCGTACCTTTGTGAAGTATTTTACTGTCCTTTATATAGTCTAGGGTTTACTGCGCCGCTAGCCCTAATTAGGGTTCACTGCGCCACTAGCCATATTTAGGGTTTACTGGAATACCCTTGCGCCGCTATCACCCAATCTTAGGGTAATCTAGCACATAAGGTTTCCTTCTCTAGAGTGCAAACTCTAACAGGGTGACCACCTAGATGCCTCCTTGTGCACCTAGTCTCTGGGGCCACCTGTTCTGGGAGTGCCTTCACTGTTCACGTGCCATGCATGTAGCTTCACTGGTAAACCCTTGTTCTGATGAGTACTCGACCCCTCAGGACTCTGCACCTAACTGTGCTCTCCCTGCTACCCGCATAGGCACTTCGTGATCCAGACCTCTCCCTACCTCTGGGTATTTAACTGGTCATTGGCCCACACTGGGAACCAATCTTAACTGTTCTGGTTACGTTGTTCAAATCACCCAGGACCGATGTCACCTCGCCACACTCTGTTGCCGAGGACTAATCACCCTGCGAAGTGACGAGGACACATCAGCCCTTTCTAGTGACCATCACGCTGATGACTACTCACCCTTCTTTGTGGGAACATGCTGATGACTCACCACCCTTCTCTGTAGGCTGAGGACTAATCACCCCTTTCTGTAGGCTGATGACTCATCGCCCTTCTCTGTAGGCTGATGACTCATCGCCCTTCTCTGTTCAATACCCCCTGTGGGGTCCACTCCACGTGGCTTTGGCCCATGCTATGGGACCCAGCTGACGTCCGAGGTCTGGTCAGTACACAAGCCCCCCAGTCTCAAGCTGTTAACTTGTTTCAGCGAAGAGACTAAGTGATGGGCGAGGACTGGTCGGTACAACTATTATTAATATTAATATAACTATTATTAATATAACTATTATTAATATAACTATTATTAATATTAATATAACTATTATTAATATTAATATAACTATTATTAATATTAATATAACTATTATTAATATTAATATAACTATTATTAATATTAATATATCTATTATTAATATTAATATAACTATTATTAATATTAATATAACTATTATTAATATTAATATAACTATTATTAATATTAATATAACTATTATTAATATTAATAATAATAAGTATAATAAAAATCTTAATATGACAAAAGAACTTGTTTGGGTTAGTGGTTAATGCTTCTTTGGTTATTGAAGGAACTTGGGTTCGAATCCTGCCTACTGCAGTTTGCTTCCAATATTAATATGAATATATTGTCTTACATAGGATAGTATGTAACTATGTTTTACATACGGATTTTTTGGTCTTAGCACATGCTCATAGAAGAAGACCATCATGCGATCCATTTTTTTTCCTAATAATGGACAAATGTCTAAAAATATTATAAAATAACATTTACATAATGAAAATTGTCCAAATGAATCACTTAAAGAAGAAAAGACGCATCAGATGATCCCATAGGAACAAATCAAACGATATACATAAGAAGCTCAGGTCAGATGATCTCATTGGAATGGATCATATGAACTCGTTAAAAAGATCATATCATACAATCCTAGTGCTTATGGACTCATCAAAAGATATCACAAACGATCCCCTTGGATATCACAAGGTAGATGATATCAAAGCCCTTGTTTACTAGCCAACAAACGAACACCAAAGATTGCACATATCAGACGATAAAACTATCTTCTACTCGTTAGATGAACCACTGTATTAGGGAAATGTCCATACTTAATTTGTACATTCTTAGAATCTTCTACAAAACTACTTTTATGTTTCCAAATCTTCACTCATACTGATATTGTTCCCAGATATTATCAAAGGGACATAAAGACGCAAACAGGGTTGAAAGCCAAAGTTTCCTTTTTCAGCATTTGATAGGAAAGAAATAAACAGAGGTTATGTTTGTTTAGGCTTAGAGAGTCTGAACATTAGAATCAATCAAGTTATCAAGTCAAATCTAAGAAGAATGAAGACTAATCTCTAGAGGAGGAAATCTAGAAGCCAAAGTTGGCCACAACACTTAGTGATCCATGTTTATACTTTATCTTCTCATAACTAAACTCTCACTATAGGATCTTATCATAAGTTGCTAAATCTATTTTGTTGAGATTGAATGGCAATGTGACATTTTTGGAGTTATTTTTGTTCATAGATGCATGTTTCTCTTTCAAATTTAAATTTCTTGGGTTTGTTAGTGTGTTTAAGGCTCAATGGTGAAGAATGACCATTGATTTTCCATAGAATATGAATGAGTTCGGAAGGCGATATCATGTATTTGAACCATATTTAGCCAACCATAGGATTCAATAGTCGCAGAGCGTGAAGCTGAGACTATAGTGAAATGTTCCGTCTTAATGAAGAGATAAGCCATAATGGTGACTTATTTCTCTAGATAACTTTGTGACAGAAATCAACTTGGTTTGGCCATAAGGAATAGGGAGTTTGAATAAACATTGCATTTATAAATAACAATAACAAAGGAAATTCACAAAGCTACTTCAATCTCAACATTTGTGTTAAATCGTCACTTCCTTGCTTCAGTTATTTGTCCTAACTTCACCTCTCGATCTAAATATTTAGTAGTTTTATTATTATTATTATTATTATTATTATTAATAGTTCATTATTTATAAAAACTATATGCAGGTCATCTTAAATCTTTGTATCACTTTATCTTGAAAGATAATTCTACTGTGACAACATTAATTTTCTATGGATTCGACAACCATCAATTGTACTACAGTTAACTCGGTCTACTTGCCAAGTAAAAGAAGTGGGACTTAACTTAGCCCATCACCACTTACATGTTTAAGATACACAAAGATCAATTAGAAGCAATTGTTTCTATATTGAGCATCTAACAACTATATTGAAGAGTGAAGAACACAAAGCTTAAACGATCACATTTTTTAAGACTATATAAAGACCTTGAAGATGAAGAACACAACAACGAAGTTTATAGATTGATCTACAATCTTTCTAAGAGTACAAAAACATGTTTTCATAGTTGTGTGATTAAAATAGTTTTATACAGTTACATTTGCTATTGTAGAGCAAATTTATGAGATTAGGTTATGAACTAAACCTTTGTAAATTCTTCACACTATAAAGTATACCCTATGAGCTTTGATTGTTATCTCAATAAAGAGTTTCTCTCATTGTTAAAATGTCTTGATCTTAAAAAGAGAGTAGGATTGATGTACCTTGAGAGGTGTAAGAATATTGGTGTACTTGCAAAGGTGTAGAATATTGGTGTACCGAAGAAGTGGAGAATATTTATGTAACCTGAAGAGGTGTAGAATACTTGAGATAGTGAAAGGCTCTTGAGTGGTTTACTCAATGGGGCTAGACATAGTCCTTATCGTTAGGTGAACCACTATAAAGTCTATGTGCATTTCTCTCTATGCTTATTACTTGTTAGATGTTGTATTTACTTTGTTTTTCAGGTTTACGATTTGGGTTCAGACTCCATTTGACCCCCCTTTTCTTAGAGCCAACTATACCTTCAACGTGTTTCTCTAAGTTGCAATATAAATGTTGATGCAAGGAGAACTTATATAATAATTAAATTCTAAAAATAACTAAACTAAAAAACCATGGTGCATATCCTTCATAAACTAATACAGAAAATAGACAATAGTAAGCTACACAACAATGTCATTCTATATACACAATTATCATTGTTAATTTTAATACTCCCATTTAATGATTATCCATGCATAAGAAATGAATTTTACATCCAATTGCCTTTTCAATCGTCTCTTTAAATTTTTTCAACTTCATGAAGGCTTATGATTTAGTTTATATAAAATTCACCAACAGATATATTGAGAAATCATGAATAAATGTAATAGTATAAAAATTTATATTAATAGATAGTTGCTTCATGGGTCCAAAAACATCTAAACATACTAACTTTTGAGCTTTGCCATTCTAGCATCTCCCATAAATAATGTTGTCTCGTATATGCAAATAATATTGTACTCTTTTCATAATGCTACAATTTCCTTGTTTTTCTTCTATTGAAGTTCTTCTACAACAAAGGATGCTTGGAAATCCCATCCTTCATCACTCTCGTTGAGTGTTACAATATTACCTTTTACTTTCTCATCTCAAATGTATTGAGCAAAGTGAAATTTTCTGTCGCACGTGTAACATCGATCATCTTAGCAATGATATCTACTTTCTTCTTTATCATCTCTGTCTCGAGATTTTCTAGTTCTCTCTTAGTGTGAACCTCTTCCACGTTAACCTCTTTATTGACCTTGCTTGCTCTCTATGCTTTGTCCTTTATAATTGAATCTTATCCTTGCATTAATTTTTGTAGGCACCTTCTTTTTTGCAAAGAGTGTCTTATCCTCATTATTTATAGATATTATAATAATATGTTTGCTAATTTTTCTTCATTAGCCAAGATAATCTTTAGCTTTGCCAAAGTTGGTTCTTTTGTTCATCCTCTAGTTTTTGTATCAGTCACATGATATTTGGGTTTCAAACCATGATTAATAATTCTTCTTTTTCTTAAGTCATTAATCACACACTTTGCATCTAACTTTGCAATTTGATTGCAAATGAACTTCACCTTGGTGAAGTGTTTGCTTATTGTTATATAATCTTATTGAACCAACATCAATTCATTCTCCAACAATTGAAGTTTTGCATCACTCTTCCTTTCAAATAAAGTTGCAAGAGTATCCTAAGTCTCTTTTAGTGTATTTGAGTCCTTGGCTTGTTTTAAGAACTCATCCTCACAATGATGGAAATAAATACATATTTTTTTCTAACTTTCTATTTCTCTCTTTCTCCTTGGTTGGCATGGTTATTTTTTCACCACCAATAACATCTCACAAGTCTTATCCAAGCATATAGCATTTTATATGAGTGTTTTATATATAGTTTCATTATTGAACTTATCCATTTAGTTTGTTAATGATGTATAATATGTATCATGGTCCCAAACCAACAAATATAAATAATTGCAACCCTTGGCGGTACATGTTCAAGGTTTCTTCACAATAGTGATTGATATTAAGGAAAACTTGCACTATATATTGCTTAGAACAAATTGGCTCTCAACTATATGCTCTGATACCAAATGTTAAATTGAAAAAATAAATAAAAGAAGGAATAATGGTGTCCAACACTTATTTGCATTGCTTCTTTGTTGTTTTTATGTGTTTTTATAAATTACAATATCAATGTTGCTACAAGGAGTACTTATATAATAGATTAAGTACAAAAATGATTATTATTAAATTAATAATTGAGAGTAATGGGGTCTTTTGGGTTCCTCCTGCTGGTTTTTGGTATCAAGAAAGTGAAGAATGCTTTGTCTTTTTTTTCAACTTTCTCCTTATTTATGCATTTTTAGTTGTCAACTTTTCTAACTCTTACAAGGGTCGAGACAACCTCACAAGTCTAACTTTTTCCCACTCTTCTATGCCCTTCATAGTTGATTGATATGTTTTTAACCAATACTTATTCACGAGATGTACTTAGAAAGACATTCTAACATTGGAGTTAACTGAGATTTTGTTACAATAATAAATACGTAATTGATAAATAACACCAAACTTAGATTTAATGTATTCATCATAATCTCTTAACCATTATTTTTCTCAATGTCAAGTGTTCTAATTACCTTGTCATTTGAAGCAAATAAGAATTTATGGCCTAGCGAATCTAGCAAGCAAGCGGTCAGCAAGGCAAAACAACGAAGCAGAACTAGGTTAGCAATCCATAAATTGTGTGATTCCATCTCTGATGATAATATTATAAACTGTAATAAAGTCTTTTAGAGGAAAAATGAAGTGAGAGAATCAGTAAACTTATGGGAAAGGGGAAAACAAATAGGAGTAAGTGTTGCAGGGTGAGAGGATGATATAATCCAAGAATTAGAACAAATGGAAGATCGAGTCAGGAATGTTAATATGAAAATACAATAAGAGAATAAGCCAAGTTGTCAATGAAAATAGTCAGTGTAAATATTAAAGGATTAGGGGAAGGAGTAAAATGACGATATATTAGACATATCCATATGAAAGAAGAACCTAAGTTAATATGCATACAAGAAACAAAGACGTTCTCAGATAGAATGTGTTATGCTCTGTGGGGGATAATAATGTAGGGTGGATTCATAAAGAGGTTGAGAATAGCGGTGGGGGGATTCTGACTACATGGAAAAAAGATGTGTTCAACTGTGCAAAATATATCATTGGTAATGGGTTTATTGTAGAAATAAAGGAGTATAGTAATGAAAAAAATAGAATTAGTTGTTGTAAATATGTATTCTTCGTGTAATATGAAGGAAAAGTATCAAATGTGGAAAGATATAACTCTAAATAAACAAGTAGAAACATGTAAGTAGTGTGTAATTGGAAATTTTAATGTTGTTAGGACTGCATCAGAAAGGTGTGGAGTGAATCCAAGAGGGATGCAAAAGAGGGAGATTAGAGGGTTTAATAAATTAATAGAAATTTTTTTTTTTTTTGATGTACCTTTAGTTTGAAGGAAGTATACTTGGTACAAACCTAATGACAACTAAGAGCAAAATATAGGGTCTTACTCTCTGAGGAATTACTACAAAAATGGCCAAATAGTAAGCAATACATACAACTTTGGCAAGTTTTTTACCATTGTGCTATTATCTTAAAAGTAGTAGAAAGGGCATGGGAACCAAAACCTTTTAAGTCATTAGATGTATGGCTTTCAGCGGTTGGATTTAATGACTTAGTAAAAAATTAGTGGAATTCTTACTCTATCTAGGGTGGGGGATGGCGATCTTTAAAGAAAAAAATGAAAAAAATTAAAACAAACCTTAGAAAATGGAATGTAGAAGTTTTTGGATGTCTTGATGAACCAAAATTGGAAACAATAAAAGAGATAAAAGATCTGGATAAAAAAGATGAAGAAAGTGGATTGAGTGGGGATATAAGATTTATAAGAGTGGAACTGATTAGTCAATTGAAGGAATTAAATACTAAACTGGAATCAATTATAAAATAAAAGACGAGAATGAATTAGATGAGATTAGAAGATACAAACTCAAAGTTCTATCATTCTTTTGTTACATGGAGAAGAAGCAGAAACGAAATAACAGGGTGGAAGTGGATGGAAATTGGAATAAGGAACCAGAATTGGTGAGGAAAGAAGTAAAGAAAATATTTAGAGCTAGGTTTACTGCAACACCTGATTTGGAGGTGAGGTTAGGAAATGTTAAGTTTAAAACATTGGAATTAGAAGATAGTAATTTTCTGACTACAAAAATAACAGAGGAAGAAATCAAGGATGCAGTGTGGCAATGTGAGGGATCTAATAGTCCAGGGCTTGATGGTTTTAATTTTAATTTTGTAAAAAAGGATAAAATACAGGTTATAGAGTGCTTTGAGACGTTAAGGAGAATTCCAAGAGTTTGCAATGCATCCTTCATAACTCTTCTTCCAAAAGTAAGTAAACCCTTAAATCTAGAACAATATAAACCTATTTCTTTGGAGGGGTGCTATACAAAATCATATTTAAAGTGTTAGCAAATATAATCAAGGGAGTTTTACCTTCTATTATCTGTTTCATTTAAGTATTTGAGTATGCAAGTTGGGAGGATCCCAGGAAAGAACATTTTTGGGATGAGGCAATATAAAAGATTACAAAGAAACTGACAAAATGGAAAGGTAAGTATTTAACTTTTGCTGGTAGAGTATGCATGATAATGTCAATCTTTACTTCAATCAATCCCATTGTTCTATTTCTCTTTCTTTAAAGCACCTACATTTGTATATCAACATATTACTAAGATTCAAGGGAAATTTTTATGGAGGTGGGGCATAGATAGTAAAAAGATAGCTTGGACTAAATGGAAAATCATGTGTAGACCAAAGCAAGGTGGAGGGATGGAAATTAAAGAAGTAAGTATATTCAATTATGCCTCTTAACAAAATGAATCTGGAGGCTTACAACTAAAACAACAGGTCCTTGGAGAGAAATAATATTGTTGTCTAAATATCCTAATATAATTGATAATCATTGTCAAAAAAAAAAAGTGTTAGAACACATTTTTCTGGTGGAGCAACATATGTGATGAAGACCTGAGAGATAGAGAACCCACTAACCAAGCCCAACCCCCAAGAAGGATGATCCGAAGCATGACATAGGATCCAGGGCTAGGTCAGGACCCACCACTAGCCAATGCTTCAGAGTCTATCATTCCTCAGAGGATCACCAGGAGTAGAGCCCAAGCCATTGGAGCTGAGCATCATCTAGTTTCTTTGTTTTTAATTTCAGTAGAATAGGGTCCATTTAGCATAATAGGGGGTGTATTTATCATTTTAGCTTGTGCCTAGTCCATTAGAGTTAGAATGTAATCCTAGCTTCTAGAAGTTAGGACTAAGGAACGACATTGACCTAGGTTAAACCCTTATGCCGCCCCTCTCATATGCCTATTCTACCCCTCCCCCATCTTACCCACCGAGGCACCCATTCCTATAAATAAGGTGCCTTCCCTCATGTATTTTCACCTAGAATTTGAATAGTAAAGATTTGTCTCCTAATTATTTTGGGTCTTATCTTGAGTGTGTGAGCAATTCAAGTAGCGGCTCTTCCTCACTTATCTTGGAGTTCCCACCCTCCAAGTGGCATGATCATCCTTCCAATCTCTATAAGCTTCCTTCACCTCATCTTTTCCATTCCTTTCCATTTCTCCATTTATTTTCTTCATTATGTTATTGTTTGTGTCTTTTTCCATTTGATCATCTTCTTCATTCCTTGCTTCATTTTATGCTCCTTAATTTCTGCCCTTGCATCATCCATACCATATTATTGTCTTTTTCTCTTTGCCCTTCTAAAGTGAACCTTCACACTTAACCACTTGGTTAAGTTCGTGTTCAGTGGAAATCTTCTTAGGGTTCTCACATTAAATTGCAAAATCAAAAATCATAAACAAGAGCAACCAATTAAAATCTGCAATCCTAAAATCAATTCATATCATGTGGTATTCAGAGCATGTTTATTTTGTGCTTATTTATTTTGAGTTGATTTCGACCCTTTATTTTCTAGCACATTTAAATTCTTGCTTTTACCTTCAAGCAATTTCTTTTCTGCCTTTAAATTCTGGTCATCTATAATTCCGCAATTTTATTCATTAAGCACTTTTAATTCTACTTCGGAATTTTATTTTATGTCAAATTTTTGTTTCCTTACATCTTTTGCTTGAGTCATATGTTCTTAGTGTTCTAGGAGTCTTTCTACTTATTTTGATTTTAATTGTGAAGAGTTAAAAACAAATTGGAAGTTGTTTAAGTAGTGGTTGATTTAATTCCAAACATAGAATGCAAGTGTTCATATGATTTGAATCCAAACCTAACATCTTTTTCGAAAAAGTGAAAAGTGGAATGACAAAAAAAAATGCATAAAAAAGGATATGGAACTTTTGAATCCATAAAGAAAAACAAAGACAAAAGAGTTTTTGAGAAGTATTCACATTTTCACTTTGCAAATTGCTAATGAGGATTCTAAGTATATGGAAAATTGTGTTCATACTTGTGGAGTTTAATCCTTCTTGCTTTCACAATTTCTAAAAAGAAAAAGAAAAAAAAAATCCTTCAAACCTTCATAATTAAAGTTAAATTAAGTTCTTTAAGTCCTTTTCGTGCTTTTCTTGTTTGTCTTGTTAAAGTTTTGTCTTCATCTTATTTCCAATTTGGTTTAGCTTTCTTGTCTTTAATATTTTCTTGCTTGTCTTTCAAATTTTCTTAAGTTTTGTCGTGGGAATCTTGAGTAAGCAAGCGTAAAAGCTTTGTCATCTTTCACTTGAAGTGCTTGGTACCAAGTGTAGATCTTTGTGTTTTGAGTGCAAATATTTCTTGAGTGCTTTGCAATTCTTCCCTCCTTTACTAAAATAGCCGAGTGACACAAGTGAATGGTGGATAAAATTGTTGTTTTTTACTAATTGTTTGTTTCCTTTTTGGTTCAAATTATGGCGCATTTTTCTTTCGGAGAATCTTCAAAGCCATAATCTCCTCAAAAGGCATTTCTTTTGGGAGAGCTTGCGGAAACCAAGAGGACTTTGGCCCAAAAAGAATAGGAGATGAGGCAATTAGTGGAAAGGTTGCAAAGATTTGAAGCAGAGCAAGAAAGACAACATAGAGACAGAAGATGGGAACAAAGAAGAGCCTCTAGAAGCTACACACACTATGGGAGCCATGAGGAAGACCAAGATTGGGGAGTGCATAACTTTGAAGAGAGGCTCCACCAACAACCACCATGAAAGCCTTCTTTCCCTTTTATTAAATTTCCAAGTTTTAATGGGGAAAGTGATCCCAATGTGTATCTAGAATGGGAAGCTAAAGTAAAGCAAATTTTTAATGTGTATGAGGTACAAGAAGACCAAAAGATTAAGTTAGCTTCCCTAGAATTTGTAGATTATGCCATGAAGTGGTGGCACCAAACTGTAATGGACACTGGTTTGAACAAGAGGCCAGTCATGGTTTCTTGGAATGATTTAAAGGAAAGCATGTGCACGTGATTTGTTCCTCCTCAATATAGGAAGGAACTCTTGTTGAAGCTCCAACAACTTCAACAAGGACCTTGGAGTGTAGAGGAATATTACAAAGACTTAGAAACTACTTTGACCAAAATTAATATGCATGATAGTGAGGAGTCAAAGATAGCTAGGTTTGTGAGTGGTTAAAGGTGAGAAATTCAAGATATTGTAGAATTATATGAGTACTCCTCTTTGGAAAAATTGGTTCACCTAGCCATCAAGGTAGAATCACAACTTTTGAAGAAAACCAATTTCAAAACTACTCATAATGATGGCTTCTACAAATCTTCATGGAAGGATAAAAATAAAATTTCTACAAAAACTTTTCCTTCCAATTTTTCAAAAGAAACCACTTCTAACCATAGAGTTTCTAAACCTTCCACCTCTACCCCTAAGTCACTCACCAAGACCTCAAACACAAAATGTTTTAAATGTTTTGGTTTTGGGCACATAGTTTCAAATTGTCCATCTAAGAGAACCGTGATGGTAAAAGGGGGGGTTGTTGTGAGTGACCATAGTTCCCAATCCTCAAGGTCTAGTTACCCTACCTCTTCCAAAAGCCAAAGTGAGGATGAGTATGAGTTGCATTTGTGAAGGTGATTTGTTAGTAGTAAGGTGCATGCTTGGATAAGTTCAAAAACCTTTTGATGAAAGTCAAAGAGAAAATATTTTTCATACAAGGTGCCTTATTAATGACAAATTATGTTCATTAATTGTAGATGGGGGTAGTTGCACCAATGTGGCAAGTATAAGAGTGGTGGAAAAACTTGGATTACCCACCATCTCTCATGCCAAGCCCTACAAGCTCTAATGGCTTAGTGAAGAGGGAGAAATAATTGTTAATAAACAAGTTCTCATAGCCTTCTCAATTGGAAAATATAAAGATGAGGTCTTGTGTGATGTTGTGCCAATGGAAGCCACCCACATCCTATTAGCAAGGCCATGGCAATTTAATAGAAAAATTTTACATGATGGCCTTACTAATAAAATCTCTTTTACCTTCCAAGGGCATAAGATCATATTAAAATCTCTCTCTACAAAAGAGGTAAATGAAGACCAAGTTAAAATGAAAGAGAAGAGAGAAAATGAAAAAAAATAGTGTTAAGAAAAGCCTTCTCATCTCCTCCAAAGAGGTAAAAAAGGTAATGCTAGCTCACAAGGCTATCTTTATAGCTTATCCTAAGAAAAATCTTGAGAAGGAATCGCCGGTAGATAGTTCTAAATGCTTGAATCCTTTGGTAAAGGAGTTTCAAAATCTGTTTCAAGAGCCTCCTAAAGAATTACCTCCTCTAAGGGGCATTCAACATCAAATTAATTTTATACCCGAGGCTTCTTTACCAAATAGACCATCATATAAAACCAATCCAACCGAGGCTAAAGAAATTCAACAATAAGTTGAGGAGTTAATAGCTAAGGTTTGGGTCCAAGATAGCATGAGTCCTTGTGTTATGTTAGTGATTCTTGTCCCTAAAAAGGATGGGAGTTGGAGGATGTGTACGAATTGTCGCACAATAAATAACATAACCATCAAGTATAGGCATCCCATCCCTAGATTAGATGACTTGTTGGATGAGTTACATGGGTCTCAAATCTTCACCAAAATTGATCTTAAAAGTGGGTATAATCAAATCCAGATTAAACCGAGAGATGAATGGAAAACCGCTTTTAAGACCAAGTTTGGGTTGTATGAGTGGTTAGTCATGCCCTTTGGCTTAACCAATGCTCCAAGCACCTTCATGCGACTTATGCATCATGTTTTAAGACCTTTTATAGGCAAGTTTGTAGCAGTCTACTTTGATGACATCCTTATTTATAGCTTGCATGTAAAAGACCATAAAGAGCATGTTAGGCAAGTTCTAGAAACCCTTAGGAAAGAGAAGTTGTATGCCAACCCAGAAAAATGTGTTTTTGCTATAGACCATATAGAATTCCTAAGGTTTGTAGTGAGTTCCACAAGGGTGCATGTTGATGAGCAAAAGGTGGCAGCAATTAGAAATTGGCCTACACCACCAATATTAGTGAAGTACGAAGCTTTCATGGATTATCTAGTTTCTATAGAAGATTTGTGAAAGACTTTAGTACTATTGCTGCACCTCTCAATGAGATAGTAAAGAAGGATGTAGTGCTCAAATAGGGCCAAGACAAAGCAAATTCTTTTGAAACCTTGAAAGACAAATTAACCAAGGCACCCATTTTAACACTTCCCAACTTTACTAAGACATTTTAGATTGAGTGTGATGCCTCTAACATAGGCATTAGGGTTATCCTCCTTCAACAGGGTCACCCCATAGCTTATTTTAGTGAGAAACTCAAGGGAAGTCACCTCAATTACTCCACCTATGACAAAGAGCTTTATGCTCTTGTTAGGGCCTTGCAAAATTGGCAACACTATCTTTTTCCAAAAGAGTTTGTGATACATTGTGATCATGAATCTCTTAAATATTTAAAAGGTCAAAGCAAGCTTAATAAGAGACATACCAAATGGGTAGAGTTTATTGAGCAATTTCCTTATATGATCAAACATAAGCAAGGCAAGTCTAATGTGGTGGCGGATGCTCTTTCTAGAAGACACACCTTGCTTATTTTTTGCATACTCAGTACTTAGGGTTTGATCACATCAAGAAAATTTACAAAGACGACCTTGATTTTTCTCTCATCTCTCAAGAGTGCTCAAAGGGTGGCCACAAAAACTTTTTCATACATGATGGTTTTCTCTTTAAAAGGAAAAGACTTTGTGTACCCCAAGGGTCTTAGAGACAATCTCTTGTTAGGGAGGCACATAAGGGTGGTTTATTGGGACACTTTGGGGTAGCAAAAACTTGTATGAGCATTTCTTTTGGCTCCACATGCGCAAATCCGTACAAAGCTTCTGTGATAAGTGCATAGCATGTAGGAAGGCTAAGTTTAAGGTGCAACCCCATGGTTTATATACCCCTTTCCCCATCCCGGACATGTCTTAGGTAGACATCTCTATGGATTTCATTTTAGATCTTTCCAAGACATCTAAGGGTATGGATTCTATCTTTGTGGTAGTGGATCGCTTTTCCAAAATGGTCCATTTTATTCCATGCCACAAAGTAGATGATGTTTGTTATATTGCAAATCTCTTCTTTAAGGAAGTTGTTAGATTGCATGGGCTTCCTAGAAGTATAGTATCTGACAGAGACTTTAAGTTCTTAAGTCACTTCTGGAAGACATTATGGAGAAACTTGGCACTAAACTCTTGTTTTCTACTACTTGTCATCCCCAAACTAATGGTCAGACATAAGTGGTCAATAGAACTTTGACCCAAATGTTAAGATGCCTTATTTCCGGGAACCCAAGGGTGTGGGAAACTTTACTTCCTCATATTGAGTTTGCTTATAATAGAGTAGTTAACTCTACTACTTCTCACACCCTTTTTGAGGTTGTGTATGGGTTTAATCCCCTCACACCCCTTGACCTACTTCCTATTCCTGTATTTTATGAGGTTTTGTGCAAGGATGGTTTTGAAAAAGATTCTTTTATTAAAAACTTGCACCAACACATCAAGTGCCAAATTAAAAGGAAGGTAGGCAAGTATGCGCAACACACCAATAAGGGGTGCAAGGCTTTGATCTTTGAACCCAGGGACTGAGTTTGGCTTCATTTGAGGAATGATCGTTTCCCTACTCAAAGAAAATCCAAACTCCTACACGTGGTGATGGTCCTTTCTAGATCATCAAAAAGATCTATGATAATGCTTATGAGTTAGATTTACCTAACACATATTTAGGGAGTCATTCTGTTAATGTTAGTGATATAACTCATTTCTCTACAAGCGTTGCAAATTCATGGACGAACTCTCTCACACCCGAAAAGCATGTTGAAAACCTGAGAGATAGAGCATCCATTGACCAAGCCTAACCCTCTAGAAGGATGACCTAAAACATGACACAGAATCTAGGGCTAGGTCAAGATCCACCACTAGCCAGTGTTTCAAAGCCCATCATTCCTCAAAGGATCACCAGGAGTAGAGCCCAAGCCATGGGAGCTGAGCATCAACTAATTTCTTTGTTTTTAATTCCAGTAGAGTATGGTCCATTTAGCATAATAGGGAAGTGTATTTATCAGTTTTTGGCGTGTGCCTAGTTCATTAAGGTTAGAATGTAGCCCTAGCTTCTAGAAGCTAGAACTAAGGGGTGGCATTGACCTAGGTCAAACCCCTAGGCCGCCCCTCTCATGTGCCTATTCTACCCCTCCCCCGTCTTACCCACCAAGGCACCCATTCCTATAAATAGGGTGTCTTGCCTCATGTATTTTCACCTAGAATTTGAATAGTAAAGAAACTTTGCTTGAGTGATTAGTGAGCTTTGTCTCCTAAATATTTTGGGTCTTATCTTGGGTGTGTGAGCATTTCAAGTGGCTGCTCTTCCTCACTTATCTTGGAGTTCCCACCCTCCATGTTCATCCTTCCAATCTCCATAAGCTTCCTTCTTCTCATCTTTTCCATTCCTTTCCATTTCGCCATTTATTTTCTTCATTATGTTATTGTTTGTGTCTTTTTCCATTCGATCATCTTCTTCATTCCTTGCTTCATTTTATGCTCCTTAATTTTCTCCCTTGCATCATCCACACCATATTATTGTCTTTTTCTCTTTGCCCTTCTGAAGTAAACCTTCACACTTAACCACTTGGTTAAGTTCGTGTTCAATGGGAATCTTCTTAGGGTTCTCACCTTAAATTGCTAAATCAAAAATCATAAACAAGAGCAACCAATTAAAATGTGCAATCCTAAAATCAACTCACATCAATATGTAAGATATGTGGGAAAGGGAATAGTGAAAACTTGTTTGATAAGAAATGTGTATGGAAAGTAGGTGTTATGAATAAGCTAGATTTATGGAATGATAAATGGATAGGGAAAGTCCGTCTTAGACAAAGGTTTCCTGGGTTATTCTCTATTTCAAAAGATAAAGATAATGTTATTGAACAAATTGGAAGGTGGACAAATAAGGGATGAGAGTGGAATCTAGAATGAAGAAGTGAGAGATTCGAGTGGGAAAGGGAATAACAAGAACAATTTATGAGGGAAATATATATTATGAAACCAAAGAGGAATAATCTAGATACATGGAATTAAACAGGGGAAGAGGACAAATACTTTTCAATTAAGTCAGCATGTGTAGTTTTGCAAAGTAGCTACAACAATGTTAATAACACCATTCTCGAATCTTTATGGGCAGTTAAAGCATTTCCTAATACACAAATGTTTGCTTTGAGAGTATTGCAGGGCAAAGTTCCAACTAAGGTGGGTCTTGTTATGAGAGGGATCAACTTAACAACCACAATATGTCCTTTGTGTAATGAAGAGGAGGAAATAGTCAAACACCTATTCTTTAACAGTAAATTCGGAACCTTAGTTTGGAATATGTGCAAAAGATGGGTAGGAATCCAGTTAGCCTAACACATAGAGCCTAAGTGTCATTTTCAACAATTCTATTTAACCCATATCACTTAGAATGAAAATGATATTTGGAGGGGTCTATGGATATTTATTATCTAGTTTATTTAGGAGCAAAGAAATAAAGTAGTATTTAAAGAGGGAAGGACAGATGAAGAGATTTTTCACATAGCTCAGTTAAAGGCTTGGAACAACATGAAATACAAAATATCGATAGTCAAAATTTTCATATACTAACTGAGTATTATGCCCGATACAATATGCTTGAGATCTATGAGGCAACTCAAAGGTGAATTTGTGCAAAAAGTATGATTTAATATTGGTTTCATATGTTTGTATGACTGCATCTGTTTTACAAAGCTTAACTTTATAATTTTTTTGTTTCTACGAGGAGGTTCTAATCTAATCATCTGTATTACAAATATTATTGACTATGTATGAAAGGTGGCTGCAATTTTATCCTAGTGAAAGTCAAGAAGCTCACAAGATATTCGAAGGGTTAAAGTGCTTGAAACTATGATGTTGCACCTAGAGAGGTAGTGTTCTGCAATAATTATGAATAAGGTACAATTAACGATGTGGAGCTCCTCTGTAATGAAAGGATAGGAAGCAGGAAACCAATGTAGTTTGTTAAGAAAAAGGAGTCATCAGGTTTATAAAGCTAAGGCAATTTCTTCTCTCTATTTTTTTGCAAGATTATTCAAGATTCTGTAAGAGTATTCAGGATTTGGTTTTTGATGGACACGATGAGGATGATGCATTATGTTTTTTTGTTAGATGAAAGGTTCATTAGCAATAACTAACCCAAATGAAGGTAGCGTAGTATGCTCATAAAGTTCTTTATGGTGCTATGTTGAAAGTACTTTTTGATTTATTATTAGGTTTTGTTATGGAGATTTTAAACTATCTATAAAGATTAGAGCATCACTTAAATGTTTCTTTTAATTCAATTTATTAACTGTGGTTAAAATGTCTTTAATATTATTAGTTATAATTAAAAATATTTAAATTGAAATTATTCTATTTAAGAAACAAATAACCATAGTGTAACTGAAGTTGTAAACTACAGCCATTTACGTAAAGTTTTGTTTTTATTTTTTTACCTAATTTCTTCTTATCCCCTAAACTTTGACCATTCACAAATTTATGAATAAAACAACGTGGTGCGTATTTGCATTGTACCTCAACGAGTTCCCCTGTGATTGCGGCATGAAATTGGAAATTAACGAAAAAATCAATTTTGTACTAACTCTGAGTGTCAATATTAGATGCAGAATTTACTGCAGGATAGAGACTTTTATGACTTTTAAGTATAATTGTCTCGAGGTCGATCTATTTTTAGATATCAATGTAAGTTCTTATTAAACTTAAATGCTTTTGAAAGATATATTAAGCTGCTCTTCCTTGCAAATAATTTTTCAGAGCAATTGGCTCCATTAATGATCATGAGTTTTTTTAAATTGTATTAAGTATTCCTTTGGAGGCTAACATATATAGCATAATTATCTTATTATGATAATCAATTGTTTGATGAAAATTTTTTTTTTATTAGCTAGCATATCTTATTAGTGTAATTGTTAAATATGTATTATCATATATATTATAAATTATTAAGTCTTTCAGTATAGAAGATTTGATAACAACGAGTAGTCAACTTATTTAAGTCCATTCACATAAAATAATGAGTTTTTGAGGTTTCTTATATAATGTTTTATTTTATTATATATTCGATTATCCCTAACGGTCCGTTTGTTTTCAAGCTGAGAAAAAAAAATTACTGTGTATGAAGAAAACACAATAAAAGAAATAAAGTGTGAGAATCACGGAAAATAAAAATATTTTTCAATTTTAAATTTTTTTCACATTTTAGAAAGAATTTGCAAAGAAATATATATATATATATATATATATATATATAATAATTAATTATATATTTATATAATTAATTATTTATAATTTATTCTATTACCCAATCTCATTTTTATATAAACTAAAATTACAATCTAAACATAAAAAATATAAATAAAATTGTAAAAATAATAATTATTAAAAAATAATATAATATTTTAATTAAAAATAATTATAATCTAAAAAAATTAAAAAAATTAATTTTTCAATAATTTTTAAATTTATGAATAAATTTGTAAATTTACATTTTTATCAATTAAAAAAAATAAATTTTCAATCACAAACTTTTATAAATTTTTCCTACACTTTCCACTCTATTTACTTTAATCCAAACAACCTCACTTTTTTCATATTTTCTCTTCAAATAATCTTAAATATATTTTCTCAAATCCACAGCTTAATCCAAACAAATCATAAATCTTAAAATATTAAATTTATCTTAAATATTAAGTGGGAAAAATTGTTAGAAATTGGTAATTCTGTTTTGTATACCTTTTAGGAACATTCATATATATTTACTCAATAGAAAAATGAAATTAAAAGTGTAGTATTTTTATATTATTATTCTATGACAATTTTTTATATACAATATATTTTTTCTTGTGATTATCTTAAAAATTCCTTTCAATTAATTTTTTTTATTACTTAATAATATAAAAATCTATAAAGCCATTATATAGAAATTAAACTTAAAAAATTATTTTTAATATAAAATAGGGGGGGAAACAATCATTGCTTCGATTTTTTTTTCTGCAATCTTCCTACAGTAACACTCCTCGTGTTACAACAGTTAACAGAATTGTTTGATTATTATGTTGTCCCGGTTTGAATTTTTTAAATAAAAACAAGAAAAAAATGACAAATATATAATTTTAACCACGCAAAGAAGATCGATAGTACACAAATTAAGGATTATTTGGTCTGAAAGATACGACAACAGAGGATATAATCACTATCTTATTTTATCGTAATATGTTTTTGTTAGTGTTAATATAATATAATAATGTTATCTTGCCATTTATTTTCTTCTCAATTTTTTCTTATATTTACACATAAATTTAAACTATAATAGTAATTAAAATCTTAAAAACTAAATTTTTATTATTCAAATATTTTTTAAAGAAAAATGTTTAAAGCATAATAATATTAATTTTACAAAACTTATATTTATAATTTTAAGAAAAAAAAAACTATATAAATAAAATAAATTGTACAATTTTTTTAATATTAATTTATATGAATATATATTATAAGTTTTTATTTAACATATTTATATTCATAATTACTGTGACGTAAAATTAACTTAAATTATTTAGGAGGATATTAAATTAAAGAATAACTATTTAAATATTTTTCAATACATTAATTATAATTTAAAAGTGGTATGTAAGTTTTTATAATATAAAAAGTAATTATATACATAAAATATAATTTTTTACAATTTAGTTAGAATTTCATTTTTTTACAATTGTCTTAATTTGTAAAAAGATTAAATTAAAAGCTAACTTTTAAAAAAAAATGTATATGGTAACTATGAAAAATAGTATATTGGTATATTGTATCTACTAAAGATATAATTATAACTTAACATTCTTATTGTATCATATCACATTTTCCTATTTTGCTGAATGAAGTTCTAAATATCATGGACAAAAGCTGAATCTTGCATAGGCTTTTTGAAGGTTATTCTTCTACTATTAATATATTTATAAAAAAATATTATTTTAAGAACTATGATGTGATACAATATAATTTTAAAATTGTTCTATTTTAATAAGAATTTTGTCAGTTATAATATAGTGCAATGCTGTGAATATATCAACATTTTATATACAAATGCATGAACATAAACCTCAACCCTTTTGATCCAAAAATTGATGTGGGGGATTCATTAGAGGAGGAGAGGTGCAATGGTAAGTTGGTAACATCATATAAATGAAGATGCATATGATCTTCACTTGATCATTCAAGAAAGGGAAACGGTTGAAGCAAGGAATTGAATGAAAACTTTGTCAAAATGTGGTTGTAACCCAATTTAAATCTTTACCAAATAGCCACAATCACATCAAATGCCACCGTCAAAAAGAAGATCCACTTAAGAGCCAAACCCATGTGCTTTTTCTCATCTTTTCAACCCTTTCGCCTAATTTTGTCCTAGCTAATCCTCACCTATCTTTGCCTCCACATCCAATTCAACTCATGCAAGGGAAGGATATGTCTGGTTGCAATCAACCATTCTCCACTCCTTGTTCTTTTTCTTTCTTTTTGCCCCCAATATATTCACTTTAGTCTCTCCTAAAACCTTTACCTACTTCACACATCAATGCTTATATCACTCAAATGCGTTCAAAATATGCAATGTTACATTTTGGTTATTTTAATTTGGCTTCTGATGGGAAATACCAACGCTGAAAACATTATTATAACTAATAGTGAAATACAAGTAACAACGCAAACATCATAAATGTATTAGCATGGCATCAAATTGGCCTCTAATCTTTTTGTACTAGTGTACCTTCTTTTGTCCTATATAGTTATTAGGATAGTTGAGCATTTTCTAATGCTCAGTGCATTTAAATATGGACAAACATGATTGATGGGATTCGATAATTTTCTTTCTTGAATTGAATTTCTATTTGAAATAATCTTTCGTTTTACTTGTGGTTTTAGTCCGGTTTTTTATAAAAACGAAGTGATTTTATCTTTTATTATTAAAATATAATCGCTTTTCAAAGGTAAAGAAGTCGCACCAAAATTTTAAAGTCTGATACACTAAAATTTACAGGACTTCAGTTAAAAGTAAGTCTGAGACCAATTTTAAAGTCTGACACTAATTTTAAAAAACAATCTCATTTTATTAATATCGGATAAAAAATACTTCATTTTAATATAAAAAAATTCTTCATTTTAATATAAAAAAAACTCATCATAGTCAGTACACTATGCATTTGTGTGTCTGTGCATCTGTCGGTCACATGGGACGAGAAGAGAGATACAAGATAGAAAAGAGAGTTTAGTTAACATATATGATATACTATAAAACCTATGGAAAACTTTCTATTATAACAGAATGATGATAATATCAACTCTTCTTCACTTGTTTTCCTCTTAGAATACATCCACACTCTTCAACTGACTTGGTTTCTGAGAGTAAACAGGTGGAGGTTGTAATCATGACCAACTCATCAAAACTAAAAAAAAGAAAAGAAAAACAACAACACAATCTAAGAAGCCCCCAAAAAAGGGCGAAAATAGTGGAAATCCAAGGAAAAGTAAATAAAAGCTAGAGATCCACCACCATATACTAGCCCTTCTTCCTTTTTCTTTTTCTTTTTGGAACACATATGTATATATTTTGTTTAATTTTTTCCTTTTTGGAATGAATGGATGAGGCAGAAATTGGTTGATGAGTCATGATGAGCAAGGAGAAGCTTTCTTGCAGCTGAGTGCACCAGCACCTGTTGTAATGGAAGCAACCAGTGATGATGGTCTTGCACTTAGGCTAGAAGCCCTTGCATAGCTAGAGGAGGCTCCAGCTCCGGAAGCAGTGAAAAATGCACCATTTACTAACATGTCCCCTTCTGATCTCCAGTTCCAGCCCTGCCATTCACTCTCTGCTGCATCTTCACGTTTTGTCACCTAAACAAGTACCAAATTTAGCATCATTACACATGCATGAAATAGTACAACTACATTTAATCATTGCATATGACTTATATTATGAATAATCAATCAATCACCTCTTTGCTGAATCTGTCATCGGGTGCAACAAATCTGTTGCCTTGGCTATTGATGGTTGGATTAGCACTTCCCCCAATGGCATACATTTCCCAGTGTGTATAATCATTGTTCACCACATGGAAATACCCAAGCCTACACCTGCAAATTACACAAACGTTTTTCACACTCAATAACGTGTAATGAATAACTCTGAGGGTGAAAAAAAACCAATTTTGAATGAACATGTATGGTATAAAACAAAGTGGTGAAGATGTAAAGTACCTTGGCATCCTTTGAACAAGGCCTTCACCGAAGTGGTTGAAAGCAATAGTGACCTGCATGTCCTTGTCCTGAGTGTAAGAGTCACTATGACCTAAGAGCATGACCTTGTCATGATGCGTCATGTAATTGTTGGAGATGGTGATGGCTGTGGACCCATGGATGGCGTCGATCAACCCATCGTTGCAGTTCGACAAGGAGCAGTGGTCCACCCACACGTGGCTTCCTCCGAAGATGGACACGCCGTCGCCGTCCGACACCGTTCTCCACCCGTAGTGCCGTGGGGAGGACCGCACCATAGCGTTCCCTCCCTGCTTGCAGTCGTGCAGGTGGATGCCGTGGATGATCACGTTCGTCACGTACTGCACGGTGATGCAGGGGCCGTCGGCGATGTGCACGCTGGCGCCGCGGCCGTCGATGGTCTTGAAGGAGTTCATCAGAAGCTCCTCCTTCAGTTGGATCACCATGTCGCGCGCGAAGATGATCCAGAGGGGCTCGTCTTGGATAACGGCGTGGCGGAGCGTCCCTGGCTTCGGGTTCACCGGGTCGTCGTCACCGGCGTCGTCCACCACGTAGATCTTCCCATCCCTTCCGCCGATGGCGTTCTTTCCGAACCCAATTGCGCAGTCCGCTAGCCTTTGCCGGTTCTGCTCCCAATTCGGGTCGCACCGCCAACAGTCATCAATGGGGTTGCCACTGCCGCATGAGAGGTAGCCCAAGCTCCTCCTATGCCTAGCCATGGAGGCGTTTATTTTCCTGCACCCAAAAATTCAATTAATAATAATAATAATAATAGTAATTGTCTTTTATTCAATTAATTTTAACAAAATAATTGATGATGAAGTTAATGGCCATCCATATAAAAATCCAACCAACTAGACATGTTGGTTAGTATATAGTAACTAGTATTATTGTAAAGGGTCCTATTAACCTTTGTCATCATTAGATGCTATTATGAAATTGAAAGGGGTTTTTTTATAAAAAAACTAAAAACATTTAGGAAGTTTATCATTATAAATGTTTTGCGAGTGACTGTGACTGAAAATTTCATCTATTCCTTTTATATTATAACCAAAAGGTAGAGTAAAAAGTGTTTTGTGTCAAGGAGCAATATAAAATTCATTAATTTATGTAGTATGTTAAAATTTATAAGATTTATAAAGTTTTAAACTGAGAATGTATCCCTATGAAAAGCAAAGGAGTTGTTTTTTATGAAACATTTTGGCTGTTTAAACAAGCACTACCCAATAATGTAGAAGAATATTTTGGAAGATGTAATATGTAGTCATGAGATGAAGTTGATGAAAGTGAAAAAAGTGATCCCCTTTTGGTGTTGGTCTGACAAAAAATAGTTTCATTGCAGAATAGGAGATGAAAATGTAAGTGGGCAACATGGATGAGTGATAGAGTAAGTTTACCTGTTGACCTCTTGCACGACCTCTTCAGGATTATGAAGTGGTGAAGAGAAAATGAGGGTAGGAGTGAGGAGGGAGAAGAGGAAGAAAAGCAAAGAGACTAGAGTGGTTGTCATGTTGGCTAACTCTTCTTTGCAAAGTGTGTGTGAGAGACAGAGAGAGAGAGAGAGGAGGGAAGTGAGAAGTGATGTAGGTTGTAGGGGTGTATATAAAGAGAGAAAACCCAAAGCAATTGGTGTGATCAAACTAAACATACTGTAAGAAAAAAATATATGGGACCCAATTGAATCCTGATTATTGGGTAGTTTTGGCCGTTAAGCAAGGCCTAAATGATGGTGCATGGAAGATCAAAACAGTCAAAAGAAAAAACTTGGTTGAGAAAGGAAGATGAATTGAAGTTAAACTCAACCTTTTATAAAATCGCTTGAGTTTGTAAATATTTATAAAATATGAAATATCCTGTAAACTCGTGTGATACTAAATATTTATGGATGATCTAGTAGTATTGGTGATCTGCTAGTAGATGGTTTCATAAGTTCAATAATTTTTTTTAGAAAATGTTTTATATAATTATGATATATCATATTAAGAAGTGGATTTAAACTTAACTCAATTTTATCAAATCAGCTTATAAGTAAGGTTTATACCTACTTATATATGAAACTTTATCTCTAATCTATAATCTATGTAAGATATCCAAGAATTAAAAAAAAAAATGACACACATACTATGAGACTCGGACACTCCTCTTAAATAACGTGTTCGTATCGGATACACGCATTGGACACTGACATTTGTACATAGGACGCATATCTATAAAATGTCTAATTCAAAAAATATTAGTTAGATTTCTGACAATTCTAGCACGATTTTAACACAATTTTAAAAAGGAGAAATACATTAATTTTTTAAAAACTCAAACTTATTGCATAAATCTTTATTATAATTATAAAAATAAGGATTTTGAACCAACTATGAAAAACATCAATTCTAAAACATATTTATGCACATAAATTTTTATTATCAATTTATATAATTCATAATTATATTATATATAGATTCGTGTTCTCGTGTCCTACATTTTAGAAATTATATGTATCTCTATATCTGTCTGTGTCATATGAGTGTGTCTGTGCTACTTTGCACACATATGAATATATGAATGAAGATGTGTGAAATAATATCTGGTAATGTACTTTTATACTAAACACTTGAGAATAGAAATTAGATTAAACTAATATATAATTAAGTTAGCTACATAATTCTACAACTGCTTTCAGAGGGTAGTTAATTGGGTTTTACCAAACTTATTAATTAAGATGAAGCTCGAATTGATTGTACAACAGCACCCTTTCTTTCTCTGTCATGTTAATATTCTGGCATGATCGTTGAGAGTAATGAAATGAAATTAAGCAACGGAATCGCTTAATGATGAGCAATGGACACTTAGATTAATTGAATTAATTGGTATTAATGAACCAGAGTGCAAGATGTACTGGACAATTGTTGATTAATTACAATTAACTAAAATTGGTCGTTCAAAAATATGTAAATTCTTCCTCCACTACTCCTTGTGTATATTCTTTTGGCAGCAATTACTTCATATTTTTTACTTGAATTTTGGGTTGAACGGTTGTTAGAAAAGATAGGTTTACCCCAGTGGAAAATATTGACTTATTTGCTCTAATGGGTCCATCTCTTGCTTTTTAATTCACGAGAGACATCTTAGAAGATCCCCACTCTTGAGATCCATAAATTTTTCGAGTTTTATTGTCATTGATTTGGATCTTGAAGAAGAGTAAGAACATAAGTAATTTTCCAAATTTAACTGTGTGATACATATTTAACTTCAATATAAACTTGCTGTATTTCTATTAAGTGAGTTCATCCTCAGACCATAGATTATCAAAAATAAACATTATATATTATTATAAAAGATAATGAGGTAACGTAAATAAGAAATATATTTGGTTATGATTGTAATATATCAAGCCAAAGATTGTTTTTCTTCTCCCAATCTAGGAGAAAGAGGTCTTATTGAGGAATAAGAAGATGTGAGAAGATTTTGAGAGAGAAAAATTTAAGACTTTTCATTTTTAATTGTGATCGTCTATTGTTACTTTTTTTATTTAGATACGGGTCTAGATATTTATTTAATCTTTAATAGTTCACAAAATTTATCTATGTAGATAATGAAAATGAGTCTCTCTAAAAGTTCTAAGACTGTTCTTGATATGGTTACACTGTCTTGAAAAGAAATTTGATTTATTTCTTTGTTTGAAAAAAATAGATAATTTTGTTTATTTTGAAATAGTAAAGTTAGTGTTTTTATAACTTTAATGTTGTGAATTATGGTTGTTTAATTGATAATAATTTATATGTTTGTTGTTGATGGTTCTAATAAACACAATATTGCAAACAAATATATAAATGGTAAAATTATTAAATTAAATGAGAATTATATTTTTTTTATATGGATTGGATTTTTTAAAATTTGATCTAGATTCAATAAAATAATTAGATCTAAAATCTAAATTTATTTAAATTTTTCTAAATTTATTTAAAATAAATTAAATCTAGATTAAATCTACTTTGTTAATTAGATTTAATGACACGTGGGATTGACCTGACGTGGGATCAATTCAACTCAACCTCGGTCGACTTGACTCGACCTGTCCCAGACCCGACTCAGCTCTACTTGCCTAGGGTCGACTCAACTCAACTTAGCCCAAATCGACTTGGCTCAACTCGGCCCAAGCCAACTAAGCTCGTCTAGAGCCCAGATTGACTCGACTTGACCTGAACCTGGACTGACTTGGCTTGACCTAGGTCCAGGCTGACTTGACTCGACCTGGACTCGGATCGACTCAGCTCTTCCTGGTACTAGGCTGACTTGACTCGACCTGTGCCCGGACCAACTCGGTTCGACCTGGGGTCAGGCCGACTCGGCTTGACCTGGACCTAGGCCAACTCAACTCGACTTAGACCCAGGTTGACTTCGCTCGACCTCGACCTGACCAACTCGACTTGGCCTAGTACTAGGTCGATTCAGCTTGACCTGGTACTAGGTCAATTCGACTCGATCTGGTGTCGAACCGACTTGACTCGACCTGGGACCAGACCAACTCGGCTCAACCTAGGCCCGAGCTGATTTGGCTTGACTTGGGGCTGGGCCGACTTAGCTTAACTTGGTACTAGGCCAATTCGATTTAACCTAGACCCGAGTCGATTCAACTTGACCTAGACACAGGTCGACTCCGGTTGACCTAGACCCGGACCAACTCGGCTCAATATCATCCCAAGCCGACTCGGCTTGATGTGGGCTTGGATGGACTCGGCTCAACATGGATATAGGCCGACTCTGCTCCACCAGGACATGTGCTGACTCGGGTTGACCTAGACCTAGGCAAAGTAGGCTTGACGACTCGGCTCGATTTGGACCCGGGAGTACTTAGTTGGACTTGGGTTCGGGTTGACTATGTTGGACATGGTCCCGTGTCATCTTGGCTCCACTTGGGTCGAATTGATTTGGCTCGACCTAAGTCCGGATCGACTCAGATGGACCTGGGCTCGGGCCAACTTAGCTCGACCTAAACCTTTGTTGATTCGGTTCAACATGAGCCCGAGCCAACTCAAAATCCAACTCAAAATCCATTTTAGATTATCAAAAAATATATCCAATCTATATTTAATCTAAATCAAGTTAAATGGATTGAACTTAAAATCCAAAAATATATATTTGAATTTGAGATAAATCCATTTAAATAAACTTAAAATTAATATATATTTAGATAATTATAAATTAAATTTATCAATTTGAATTTTTTTTCAGACCAGTACTTCTTTATGGTATAAGCTATTTAGTCAGATTTATAAGCAAGTAATTCTAGGAGTGATAGTGTGGGCTGGCCTGTCCCGCATAAGCCCGCTTCACACTTGGCCTGTCTCGCATAGAATTTTGTGGGCTGATTTTTCTAGCTCACCCTGCATAAGGGTTGGCCCGCGGGTCTGCGGGCCAACCTGCATAAGAAATACTTTTTTAAAAAAATAATTTTTTAAATGAAATTTTTGAATTTTTTTTATTTAGATGCATTAGGTAAATGGTCTCATAATATTATTTTTACGAGACATGCATAGTAAGAAGTTATTAAAAATTTCAGAATATGAAATATGAGACTACATGAGGAAAATATGGGGGTGCAGAAAAAAATTTATACATTTTATAGTTATGCGGACCAACCCGTCCCGCCCCACACTTAGCCCACTCAAACTGGGGGTTATGCGGGGCAGGCCTAAGCGAACTAGCGAGTTGAAATAAGCAATCCGCCCCGTGTTTTTTTCAGCAAGCTGCAGGTCGGCCCGCCCACTTTGCCACCCCTAAATAATTCTAGGAGAAATCTTAAACTTTTAAATTTATCAAAATTTAAGTATAAAAATTTCAAAAACTTATATTGAATTATTAAGAAAAATGAGTAAATATAGAGAAATTAGGTACTACTGCAAGAGCTAAAATGTCCTAAAATTAAAAGAACGTTCACTTAAAAAAATTATTAAATAAAACTAATTTTAAAAATAAAAAATAATTAATTATTATAATTAAATTAGATATTATTTTAAATATTATAAAAATTATTAGTATTTAAAGTAATTTTTATTATTAATAAAACTTATAAACTAATTTCTAAATTAATATCTAATTAGTTATCAATTAATTTAGATTTTAAAGTTGATAATTAAAATATTGGTAGTTAATCTATATCAATTTAAAACTAGTTTATAAATTTTATTAATAATAAAAGTTATTTTAAATAAAAAATTAATTTAATTAATATAATAATTAATTTTTTTTTAATTTAATTTTTATTGAATATATTTTTTGTAATAATTTAGTGTACATTATGCATGACTCAATAGTCATCAACAATACTTATTATGTTCGTAGTCAATTATTGCTTGTACACAAGCCTTTGGATATGTTTAAGTCTTTCAAAACAAATTTAATTTGGTGTTAGAAAGAAAATTGAGGATGTTTAATTTTACCATAACAATAAATAGTGTTGTAGATAAATTCTAAAACTTTTCACTCTTCTGTTTATTTGTGAAATTGTTATACAAAATCCTTATTGACCAAGCCAAACAAATATGATCATAGAATTTTGAAATCAAGCTCTCAATGATATGGTGAAAAGTATGATTAGTCCCTCTTGGTCCTTTTAGTAAAAGCATTAAAAATTACAACTTATTTCCTTAATAGGGGAGCATAAAAAATGTCGTCTTCAAAAAATAACTTGTGATTAACCGTGATCAAGTCATTTTGTGATTCCACTGTCAAAATCACATTATCAAAATATGAAGATTTCATTATTCTTAACCTCATTCGAGAATGTGACAATTTATAAATTAGTAATTACTTTAGAATTTAAAATAGTTAATAACTAAAACTTTAGCAACTAATTAATTTTATATATTAATTTAATAATTATTTTATAAAATTTTATTAATAATAAAAATTACTTTAAATAACAATAATTTATTGATTTATAAAATAATATCTAACATAATTAATATAATAATTAATTATTTTTTATTTTTAAAATTAGTTATTATTTAATAATTTTTTTATATTAGGAAAAACTTTAAGTTAAAGTTATAATCGAATATAGTAATAAAACGGTTATATTATTAAGTGAAAATGTCGTGTTATAAATTAGTTATAAATTTTTTTATCTAGCGACGAATATTGATCCATTAACTCTTAAACAAAGAAAGGGAGAGAAATATTCAACCCTAATGAGCTTTAATCAAGTCGTGAACAACACCCTATAGTTTTTTTTTTTTTTTTATTGGATGATTCAGTTCATCATCTCCACCATGCATGCCTGCTGTTAAGCATGTTTGAGATGGTAGAGTGGTTCTCCCAAAAAGAAAAGACCATTACTATGAAAATGCTTCCACTTTAGTCATTGTAGGAATCTATAATGATAAGACTGGGACACCAAAAAGGAGACTCAGAGGGGCAAAAACCCTCTCCTGCTATTGCATGGTGGATCAATGATAATGAGGATTTCATGGGGTCCCCAAACTCTTACTTTGCTTCTATACCAAGGGAAACAATTGTGTTTTTACTTGTCATGTATATATGTTAAGTCCAAATACAAACATTCAATAATTTTTAACTCCTCAATCTCTTACACAAATGAAACTTTTATAATAGAAACCAGTGTTAAGGGATGTCAAAGCTTCATTCTATACATACTATACATAGTTTGTAACTTTATACAAGAAAGAAAATCATAAATAATATTTAATGTATCTCTTTTTTACATTATAAATAATTGAAGTTGATGTGGTATAATTAATGTGTTAAATGAATGGTAAGAATATCGATGTCTTGATTAAAAGAAAATAATTTTTTTTCAAATAATTCAAAACATAACTAATAAAGGATTGGAATAGATTAATGGTAAAAATTTTCGTTTAAAAATATCAATGAAATATTCCTTGTTATAGTTATATCATTTATCATTCATCTATAATATTCATCGTACTTGTATTTACATATATTTATATTTATTATTATGAAATTTCGCTAAATAATTTTTCTTTTCATAGGAAATAAAAATACATATATATATAAATCCAAAGATAAGGAAATATAAAAAATAGTAAAATTTTCTAACTCCTCAACCTATCATTGTTGAGATTGTTGTCCTGCAACATTCTCTCCTCTTGTGTAACATATGATCATCATAGTTAATAAACAAAACACAAACCACAAATCAGAGTAAGCTAGAGTTTTAAAACAAAAACTTATACATGTATAAATTTCATCATATACACACATTTCAATCACAACTCACCCATATACCTTAATAACTAGAATTTTAATTTCAACATTAACATTTATCAGAACCAAGTATTTAAATCTAAATATCACTGGCTACCTCTCATGTCATAACTCAGACATCAACATCACAGATACTTGACTCTACTTCTAAAAGAAACACTGTCATACTAATTTCACTATGTTGTCTCACCAACATAATTACATCAATAGGAACTAAGTTTTCTCATATAGGAATGACAAAATGAGTCAAGCCCGCTGGGACGGGTCAACTTTTAAAACCAATCAACCTATATTGGCCTGACCTGTCTAACCCACCAACCTTATGGGTCACAGGTGGGACGGGCTAGCCCGTCAACCAGCTCTTCTTTATTTTCGACACTTTTAAAGAAGAATCTCATGTTTTTGGAATTAAAATTAATGGTGGTCAATGTTTTATATACAACTTTATTTACATATTTTTTTATACATCATTTGATGTATTGTTGATATTTACTTTATTGTGTTACTTGTTGAACTTTCTTTGATTATAATATTAAAATTTGATTCAATTTTATTGCTTTTTCTTGCATTTTTATTGTCCAAAAAGTGTCATCAATGACTACAACCAAGTAAATTGATCCAAAAAAAAAAAAAAAATTTACAAAGAAAAAAAAAAATTGAAAACTGGCGAGTTAACCCACCCTATGATGAGACGGGTTACTAATTTCAGCTCGTATAACCTTGACGGTCCAGTGGTCGGTCGAGTCAAAATGGGTTGGGTTGACCCATTTTGTCACTCCTACTCTCATATGACAAAGTAAATTCATACGACATGTCAGACCAGTTGTTTTTGACATCATTGATTAAGTAATACGAACATCCCTCAACTTTCACCACTTGATAATCTTACTATATATAATTTCAATATATCAATAGAGTCAGGATATCTCCTTAGTACGAATATAAAGTCAGGATATCTCCTTAGTACGAATATTGAATTCAATACATATCCTATACATCTCAATATAGTATTCCCTTCCCTATAAATAAATATACTTCATATCATATACAAGATATTTATGCATTTCAATTTTAATTTCAAATGTTAATAATATGAAAACTTTGTCATCTCTTTATTTTATAAAGCAAAACAACCACACATTTCATAATCTAAAAAACCATGGTATAAAACTCATTCTTACATATACATTAAACTCAATTTAAATGCTAATAAATTAAAATTAGCAACCATTACATTATAGTAATGTTCAAATACAATATATTAGTCAAATACTACAATATAGTGAAAGATAAACTAATTTTAGCATTTATAGATAATTAAAAATATGTTTATTCAAAGTTCATAAAATACCCTCTTGCCCAGCAAGCACTTGGCTCGTCCAATGAATTAAGCACATATTGTAATTTGCTCAGCTACCATTTTGCTTGTGCAGCCAAAGGCATCAACGCAACTAACCACTTTTAGTCGCCCAAGGAACAAAACTTCCTCTAGCGACTACTCCATTGGTAGTTTTTCATAAAAGCATTTCGCCCATCAAAAGCAACCAAAACATTGAGAGTTTTATTTAAAAGGCTCGTCCAAAAAATTTGACTAGCCCAATGATCAAAGCTCTCAAGTTTTTAATTCCACAAATTTTGTCCAACGGGAATTTGGCTCGTCCAGAAAAAACCACTGAGATTTTTTATTTAAAAGGCTCGCCTAGCGAATTTGGCTCACTTAGCAAATTTGTCTCATTCAGCAACCAAAGTTCTCAGGTTTTCATCAAATGAATTTCACTCGAAACGAGCATATGACTCACCCAACGAGCACATGACTTGCCTAACAAGTCTACGTAAAATTAGGATTTTTCTACATAATATTGCACATATTTAAATATTCAAGATGTATTTTTCAATTTCTTTTCTTCCCATCATTGAATAAATCACTTCTAACTAATAACAACTTGAACCAGTTCTTCCTATTCAATATTCTATCATAAAACTAATAAATGCATCCAACATTTCAAAACATTTGAACAAGATAAAATTTCATTTCAAACCAATTTAGTCAACACAAAAATTCTTACAAAAGTTTTAAAATAATGTGACCACATCACCTTCACATCTAGATCATTTATCCTAAAGTGTTATTGAAAATTAAACTACTTTTTCTTATCTTTTTAGTTTGCTCAATACTTTACTCAAAGCTTCAACTCCACAAAACTGACATGATAGCTAAGCATATACATAGAAAGTCCTAATCAACGATCTAAACATACCTCTATAATCCTGGACTAACAAAGACTCATCCTAGCTTTATAAACCCCACATGCATCTAAGTTTTCCATAAACATGCAAAATTTCTCAAAAATAACTAAAAAAAAAAAGGATAAATAGAAACTTACTTTAAAAAATAAACTAATCAAATAGACTTGTTCTATTCTTCACCTGAATTCTTATCGTAGGCTCTGATCTTCAAAAGGATGCAAGAATTTCTTATATTTTTAGAAATAAGTCACAAAAAGAAAAGGAAATTTTTTTTTAAATGTTAACTCTTTTGAAATTAAACTTAAATAATTAATTTTCTATATTTATAAAATTTTTACTTTTAATATTAAAATATTTATACTTCATTTCATCTATATCATTTTTATTCTTAAACAATTTATCAAGCCTTACAACATTTGACATAATAAAATAATATATGTTTTCATGTTAAACATCAAAAAATTATAAGATTCTCAATAATATATGTTCTAATTTTGTTTTTATCTTTTGGTTACACATGTTTAACATTTATTTATGCTTATTAATACAGCTGGTAAAGTCACATCGGTTTTAAATCATACTATTTTTATTAATATAACTTTTATTTCACTAACATTAATTAAACTATTAATAAATATTATATTTATACATTAATGTACAATACTAATAAATAATTGTCAGGTTAGAAATTAAATATACATAGGTAGAACGGTCAAATAGGACTGGCTAACTCCTATACATGTGACTTTTAATAGAAATTTAAAAGTATTTATAATAATTATAAAATAAGTGTGTTTTAATTTTATTTTTATAAATTTATTTTGTTCTTTTAAATTATTGTTTTAGTTCTTATAAATAAAAGATATTGATTTTAATTCTTATAAATAATTTATTTTATTATTTTATTCCTTCTAAAATTTTTATATCAGTTTTTTTTTCTTAATATTCATTATAAGATAAATAAATAGTATTTATTTTAAACATCATAGTTTTTTTAAAAAGGTATTAATGATTACTTACCTTTCATTCAATGCATATCCAGTTAACAAATGTCACGTAATATTAGCAATAAAAAACTAATTTTTAAGAATAAAAAGTAAAAGAATTTTTTAAAAACTGAAACTCATTCATTCTATAAGAATTGAAAATAAATAAATTCAAACCTGTGATATATTATATTAAAACGATGAATTTGACATTAAATATATATTATGAGAAACATGAGATTATTTTCTTTGTTTTGAAAATTACATTAAGTGTACATTTGCAATATATATTTTACAAAGTAGTATACGTTAACTATAGTAACAATATCTCAAAAACTAGATAAAATTTAAATTGGAGCACGGTATATTACAAAATGAAATTAAAATTTCATAAAATTGCATAAAAAAATATTTTCCGAAGTTTATTTAGTTACCATTAAGTTCAAGTATACTCTAACCTTATGTGAAAAAATCTTAGTCTTTGATTAATTATTGCATAATAATTGAAAGAAAAGAATGATATTCACCGTCTAGCTGAGAAAAAAAAATGTATTCACGGTCTAAATTTTAGTTAAAGATAAAACCTAGCGAGAGACACAATCGGAGTTTATATCATCTATGGGGTAACTTATATAACTTCTCCCTCTCAAAAATTTAGAATGTAAATTGTGAATTTGATTTATGGTTCATGGTTCAATTTCTACTCATTCCCTAATTAATCTCTCTTTTATTGATTCACTAAATGGTTCAAAAAATTTCCAACTCCCATATATATCAATACAACTCGATTTAGCTTGAATTGTGTCTAACTCGGATGTTGCCCAACTCACCCTATCTAATATGGTCCGATTTGACTAGGTTTGACGAGGGTTTAATTTTACTTGATTTGGTGTGGAGTCAAGATGACTCACCCCAACATCAACCAACTCGATTTGGTTTGATGTGGGTTTGACTCGACTCGATCAGAGGTGGACATTATTCAATTCGGTTCAAGATGGGCCCTATTCAACTTGGCCTAAAGTGGGTCCAAATTGACTCAACTTGAGGTGAGCCTGACTTGACTCGACCATAAATGGGCCCTACTCAACATATCCCAAGGTGAGTTTGACTCGATTTAAATTAGAGATAAGCCAACTCAACTTGACCCGACTCAGCTTGAGGTGGGTCAGACATAACTCAGCCCAAGGTGGGGTCGACTCAACACAAACCTAGATGGGTTCAACTCAACTCGGCCTAATCTGGACTCAACTAGACTCGGCCTGAGGTCGGCTTGACACTACTTGGCTTAATGTTTACACAATTTACTCAACCCAACATCAACCGACTCTACTCAACCCGTTGTAGGCCTGACACAACTTGACCAAAAGTTAGCCCGACGAGGGATGAACTTGACTTGACTCGATGTGAACTTAACACGACTCGACCCGATAAGGGACTTGACTTGACTCGGTCAAATGTGAGCTCGACTTGACTCAGCTTGTACTTGACCCTACACAACTCAAATCGAGGTGGGCTTGACTAAACTTAACAAGAGATGGGCTCAACTCAACTCCACCAAACTCAACTCATCTTGAAGTGGGCTTGACTCAATTGGACAAGAGATGGGCTCAAGTCAACTCGACTTGACTTAATGTTGACTTAATTGGACTCGGCTCAAGGTGGGTCCAACTCGACCCAAGGTGGGCTCGATTATACTCAACCTATCGTTTATACAACTCTACTTGACTCATTGTAAGGCGACATGGTTTGGCTCGAAATGGGCCTCACTCGACTTGACTTGACTCGACTCAACTTGATGTGATCCTAACGCTTCTCAGCCTGACATAGACCTGACTTGGCTCGAGGTAGGCCTAACCCAACTTGTCCTCAGGTAGGCTCGATCGATTTGGCTCGAGGTAGGCTTGACCTGACCTGAGGTGGTCCTAACTATACTCGAACCCAAGGTGGGCTCAAATATACTCAACCCAAGGTGAGCCCAACTCAATTCAACCTAAGGTGGGCTAGACATGACTCAGCCTAAAGTGTGCCAGACATGACTCGACCCAAGGTGGGCCTGACTCTACTTGGCCTAAGATTAGCTAAAATCAACTTGACCGATGTGGATCCTACTGGAATTGGTCCAAGGTAGGACCGAATTGACTCAACCAGAGGTGGGCTCCACTCTTCTTAGCCTATCATTTACAAAATTCAACTCAGATCGACATGGACACGACTCTACTCGACCAGTTGTAGCACCTAACACGACTTGGTCCAACATGGGTTTGACTTGACTCGGCTTGACTCACCCTTATATGTGCCCAACATGAACCCAACTTAATTCAGCCTAAAGTGGACCCAACTTGACTTGGTTAAACGTGTGCCCTACTCAACTTGGTCTAATGTTCGACTGACTTGACTTTACTCGAGGTGTGTTCGACTCAACCTTACATTGGCTAGACTAGACTCGACATAGTGAGTCTAACTCAACTTGGTCAAACATGGGCTCAATTCAACTTAGTACAATGTGGACCCTATGCCATGACCTAGACCTAGGCTAACCTAGGCCTAACTCGACTGACCTACTTGACTTGGGCTCAACCCAACCCTATCCATCTTGATATGGGACCAATTTAGATAGACCTAATTGTTGAAGTTGGATAAAGCTTCTTCTCTACCTTGTAGATTGTGTTTGATGAAGAAAATAGTTAGTTTGCTATGAAGGGTGTAATGGTTATGGAGTAATCTTGTATATAGCTTAGAATGAGTTTAAAGGTAGCCTTTTGCCGCATGACCTACCTCATTTGCCTAATCAAGGTGGTAAGATCAAACACAAGAAGTTATTCAAAGTTTTCCTAAAAACTGCCTTAAGTTTTTCTAAAAATCAGTTTTCTGCAGAAAAATAAATATGTTGTTCTGTAAAACAATAGGTTCTTTCTAAACTATGCCTTTGTTGTTAAAGTCTTTCTCAAAGTTTTGTTTTGGCACAAGTGAACCTATCCCAACCTTTTTACCATTATGCTGAGCTAGAGACAGTTTGAAAATCTCTCTTTGTCTTTTCAAAAACAAATCCATTTATTTTAATATCAACCTGTTGATTTTATAATAGTTTTAATTGTTTTTTGAAAAGAAGTTAGAAATTGTTTTCAATATAAAGAGAGGCACATCTCACATGAAAGCTAAGCTAAGTAATCACATTTTAAACTAAGATAAATAGTTTTTAGTGAGAGGAAAAAGGATTTGAATGAGTTTTTGAAAGGTTTTCTAAAAGATCTTCAAGAGTGCTTGTTTTTTGTGAAGCCTTGATCAAGGTGAAGTTGTTACTGCTGGACTACAATCTGGGCCACTGTTTTGGGTTCTTGGATCTTCTGTTCAGGTGTTTTCGTTCCTTAATTCATTTATGTAAAGGTGTTTGTGTTAGACATTTCTTGATAGGGTTTCTTGAAGTGCAAGTAGTGCTGAAATAGGGTTTTTTTTCAGCTTTGGGTGCCTTGTTCTTGTAGGGTTCAAGAACTTAAGGTTTTGTAATTGATTTTATCTGTTTTAGTGGATTATGCCTTGGTGTAAGGTAAAACTGGATGTAGCTCTTGATGAGTGAACCAATATAAACTGTGTATGCATCCTTCTTCTTAATCTCTACATTTATTTTCTACATATTCCAATAATCTGTCATGAAATAAATCTATTGTATTGAAATTGAATCTGTTCTTTCTGGGTGCGTTCATAGTGTTCTTCAAAGATTTTAAAAAGGTTCTTTGATTGTTCGTGAATACTTGGATCTGGTTTGTGATTGCTTTAAGAAGATTATAAAGTAGTTAAACCAAATCTATTCAAAACTCTTACTAGATTCAAGTTTGCATATTGAAAGATTCAAGGTTTTATTTCTTGGTGTGATTCTTGTTATCTTTGGTGGTGCAAGAACATCTTCACTGTACTGGAAAATCCTTTTTTAATCACAACCTAATCTGCTAAACGTTCAGGTTTTGATATTAGAATTAGAAAATAAATTTGTTCTTTTAAGAATCAATCTGTTCTTTTCCCTGGATTTGTGAAAACAATTTTGATTTATGGAAAATTTTATAAGCTCAATTCACCCCCTCTTGAACTTAGGCATAGCTAAAACCAACACTAATCTTTGTCCAACTTAACTTGACCTAGGCACAACCCAACTTGACCAACATGGGTCCAATCCAAATTGGCCTGACATGAGTAATCTTAATTTGACATGACTTGCTTAAAATTGGACTCAGCCTAACCTCAACTCAGTCTAAGTTGTGTTAATCCTTGTTCAACCTAACTCGGCATGATGTAGTTCTAATTCATCTCGGCTTGAGTTGAACTCAATCGAGTTGTCTTATGATTTATCTCTATGATTCATGTATGACTTGTTCATTTATGATATAATAAATTTTATTATATTGAAAAATATTTCAAAAATTATAATATTTAAGTTCTTGATAATTCTTATAGCACTTATTTTTAATACAATGTTAAAAATTAAAATTTAAGTAAACTAATAATATTATGGTAGAGTCATAATAGAAAATATATTAAAAGCTTGAAATTATTGTGTTGTATTAATTAAATATAGCCTAGTATGTGATTTGTTTATATCTTCATACTGTTTTATATGCTTCTAAGTCTTTTAGAAAAAAAATATAAAAATCAATATTAAGATGATAGTGGATAATATTTTTAATTCAATCTTAATTTTAACAAAAATATACAAATTATTTAATTAGAGAAAAATTATTTGAAGATTTAATTAAAATCATAATTGTGTTCTATGAAGTTCGGACACTTCTTTTTAAATAACGTGTCTGTGTCGGACATACGTATCAGACACGACACTTGTATGACACTCATAAGACACGTATCGGTGAAGTGTCTGATTTAAAAAATATTTGTTGGATTTCTGACTATTCTAGCACGATTCTAACACAATTTTAAAAAGGAGAAATACATTAATTTTCTAAAAACTCAAATTTATTGTATAAATTTGTAGTATAATTATAAAAATAAGGAACAAATCCTTTTGAATCAGCCATGAAAAATATCTTTCTGCTCCAAAAAGAAACTAAAACATACTTGTGCACATAAATCTTTAATATCAATTTATATAATTCATAATTATATAATATATAAATCCGTGTCTCCGTATCCTACATTTTAGAAATTATATGTATCTCCGTGTCCGTATCTGTGTCTGGGTCTGTGCTACATAGATTATGTTTGACTAACTGACATTTCTTTACAATAACTTAATAGTAATTATGAAGATGGATTATCAATTTTAATTATTATATTACTAATAATAATGACATAATTAAAATTATTCTTACAAGTCTATAGTAATAAACATGTAAATAAATAGAAAAAGAAATTAACGGTGACAGAAGAGCATGCTACACAGGCTCTAAACAATAGCCCAATGTTCTTCCTTTCTGTTTCATTATTATTGTTAGATTCGTTTGAGTGATACTAAAACTCTAGAACCGCAAACTTCGGCGGAATTTAGTAGTCAAAACCAAAATTACCCTATATTCCATTCCATCACAGTGGCAACCTATGATAAGACACTAGTAAAAATTTGCAGCCATTACAAGAAAACATGTTTTCACTTCTTTACCTTTTTTTTCATTCCCTCCTCTTTTTTTTCTTCCTTTTTTACAATTGATTTTTTTATAACTTTGGATTTGAAGTTGTGAATTTTTAAAAAAGTTAAATATATATTTCCACGTAAAATTGATTTTTTTCCCTCTCAATTAAAAAAATTATTAAAATAAATTTCTATAAATTTTTTTACGTGACTAATAAATTTTTATTATGAATTAAAATATTAAAATATTTTATTCTGAATGGAGTTATAATATTATAGTATGAGATGAAAAATATATTAAACTTAATATTAACATTACGTCCATGAATCTTTTATAACTTAGTTCTAAGTTGATCCATTAATTTTTGTAGTAATTTACTAATTTCACCAATTTTCTTAAACGATCCCTTTCATACAAAACATAAAATAAAAATTAGAAACATTAATTTAAAAAATTGATAAAAAGAAGAAATAGAAAAAAATTTAGCAGGTCTGATTCTGTTTCTATTCAACCTAAATCCACCTTATTTTCACCGTTCTCCAATTTCCATATTTTCAAAGAAGAAATGGGAGGGAAATCCAAGTTGAACTAAAACTTATATTTTGTGGGACCATTGTGATGAAGGTCTCTTTTAAGGTTCAAAATAAAAGCAAAGCCATTTTAGTTGGTTTTGGTTAAAGATTTTTGGTTGAGGGTGAAAAGTAGTGGGCAACCTCCACACACACACTAAAAACACCTGCTGTTAATTGTTTCCTTGTCTTTTTGCATTTCTTTCTCAATCTCACAATCTCACAGGTTCATGTTTCACATCAAACCCATCCTTTTCCATTTCTTCATTATTGTGTCAACAAATATTTCACATAATTATTGTTTGATTAATTGATTAATTAGGACTCTAGAATCCCCCAATTTATGCTTAAAAGTTAATGTAGTAAAACATAATAAATAATAAAAATACCAACTAAATATATCTACCATGGTTCATACATCATTATTTTCTATTTATATCCACGTTTAAGAAAAAAAAAACCATATTTTCACTTGTGATCATTGGTTTAATAAAACTTCTTAAACAAGAAAAAATATTAGGTGTCTCAAATTACAACTTTTTTCTTATTTTAATTAATTTTTATATGATATGTAATTAAATAGTATTAGTTATTTTATTTAAAATTTAATTATGTCTCTGTTAATAAAGAGTCAATATTATAGGTATAAATAATTTAACATGTAAATATAATAATTTTTTTAACTTATCAAATTAGAGATACTGATTAATTAATTAAAAAATTATAAATATTAACATGATTAAGTGTATTTTTAATACTTATATTAAATAAAAACCAACAAAATTATTTTAAAAAGTTGGTAAAATGGATCAAGACATTCAACCCGTGTAATAATGATGAACCAAGAATAAGTTGAGTTTATCTATTTTATCATATTCCTAATTTTAGTTTGGTAATTTCTCATTACAACTTATTTATTAAATTAAATGAACAAATTTAAACTTTGATTAGATTTTATTATTGATTATTTAAATGAGTTAAGTTTAAACTTTAAAAATTTGACATTAAAAACTCATGAATAATTTCATTTTTATATATCACACAAAAGTTTAGAATGGAAGATATCATAGTTTATATTTTAGTCATAGGTTAGTATACTTGTTTCAAAGTTTAAGTTTTACTAGTTGATGTTGAGTTGCATTAAGTCTAAAATACTGGCTTGTTTTCTAATACATGAATACTTTTTTTGGAAAAGATTTATGGATATTTTTTATTAGTAGATTAGTATTAAAAGGAATCTCAGACTATGAGACTCAGATATTTTTTTTTAAAATAACGTGTCCGTATCAGATACATGTATTGGATACGACACTCATAGGACACTTATCGGTGAATCGTCCAATTCAAAAAATATTTGTTGAATTTTTGACAATTCTAACATGGTTCTAACACAATTTTAAAAAGGAAAAATATATTAATTTAAAAAAAATCAAATTTATTGTATAAATTTTTATTAGGATTATAAAAATAAGGAATAAATCCTTTTGAACCAGTCATAAAAAAACATCTTTCTGTTAAACAAACTAAAACATACTTATTCACATAAATCTTCATTGTCAATTTATATAATTCATAATTATATATAGATTTGTGTCTCCTTATCCTACATTTTAGAGATTATACGTATTTTCATATTCATGTCGTATCAGTGTCTATACTATATAATATATTGACAAAGTTGAAAAATAATTTAAGAAAAAATTATAAAAAAAAAGTTAATTAAGTTATACATGAATTGAACAAGTCTCCTTCAAATTAATATTTTCTAATAAATTTAAATTTATAATGAAGTTTAATTAAACAAATGTGTAAAGTTTTATTCATCAATTATTTTATCAGTCAAATCAAATTCTTAAAAGTTGAATTTGATTTGACTGTGGTTACACTGTAAAAAGATTGAGGTTAGTTTGATTTAACTGGACTAAATTCGTATTCAATAGTGACGAATTAAAAATCTTTTGTATAATTTTCAACTTTGATTCCAATTAGAACCATCATCGTATTTATTTATTTATTTTTTAAATTCGGTACGAATTAGGTTGAAATCTTACCTGCAACGCATTTAGCTCCAGACAGATATTTCTAAGTACAATTTTCTTAAGAATTTTTACATTATATAGTTAAACTCTAAAAAGTTATATATATATATATATATATATATATATATATATATAAATTTAAATGTTAAGAAATAATTCAAAATAGTGATAATGTTGATTCGAAAAGAGAAAGAAGAGAGAAAACCTTAAAAAAGGCAAAAAAGAAAAAATTCACAAGAAATGAAACAGTTTTAAGTTTAAAATAGGACATATAATGATGATTTTTAATAAAATTATTGCTTTTTTCTCTTTATTAATGACAGTTTTAGGAGGAATAGTAATTCTAGGATTAACCATTATTATTTTACATTTTTGAGAACTTTTTTTATTCACCATCATTATAAAGTTACATTATAATAACGACTAAAATTTGTCGCTAAATTCATTAGTAAATAACTCAAATTGTACCGTGAAAATTTAAGATAATTGTAAATTTTCTTTACGACCATTTTTCTTTTGTTGACTTTCTTCTAAGTTAAAGTATTTTTTATCCACGTAATGTAAAATTAACTTTACTCCAAACTTTAAATTTTGAATATTTATATTAAAAAAAATATTAAAATAATTTTTTATTAATTTTCTTTTATATAATAATAAGTTAACATGAAATATTTTAATATCTTAATTTATAATAAAAATCTGTTTTTCATATAAAATAATTGATAAAAATTTATTTTAATAGTTTTTTTACTATAAATATTTGAAAAATGTAAAAATGTAAACTAAAAACAAAAATAAGAAAAATATAAGAGAAAAATATATTCAACTTTTCTTTATCTAAATTGCTTTTATGTTATATGAGTACATCTCCACTGTCCTTTTGTTTAAATCAACCTCCAACAGCTTCTTCTTGTTGTCCACTCACATTAATTAGTATTATTGTTAAAACTAAAACTCATGCTCTATCTCACATTTAATACCACTTCATCATTACCTGGCAACAATTATGTACATTTGCTTCCCATAGCTGTTGATGATAGCTATGCTTCTCATCTTCTTAATGGTAATGGCCTTAGCTTGCATCAACGTGTTTAATTAAAACACTGTTCGTAATCATGTTTTATTGGTGGGGCAATCCTTCGTGTTTGATCCGTGATAGATAAAACAACCTTGTAATTATTATTTTTATTTTCTAATTGTTTAAATTGGTCCTTACATCAAAATTACATTAAATAATTAAAAAATATAATCAAGGTGTGACATATCATTAACATTACCATGTATGAATTAATAATATATATATATATATATATATATATATATATATATATATATATATATATATATATATATATATATATAAAATTGAGAAGATGTATTGGCAAATACTTAATGGGATTTTGAGGTAAGAATATTAAATTGAGTATTGGCAAATCAAAGCAAGTATTCACTTCTCTGCAGCTATGGTGGTCCTTCTGCTTGATCATTCATACCAGGGTCATGGTTAATCATTTAGAAGTCAAAAATCTCCATTATTACATGCAAATCCTTTATCCATCTTGAATAGACATACTTTATCTTATTTTTTTTATTTTTTTTCTATGTTCTTTAGTAACTAACTTTAAAACACAAACCTTTGATTTTTCGAGGCATAACTCATTACTCTTCGTAAGAATTTATTTGCGGTGTATTGCGTAAGTTCTATAGGATACAACAAGAACTTTCTGAAAATTTTCGAAGATCAAAACTAGCAAGTTACTCTTAAAAGAGTAAAAATCAATAAACCCAGAAAAATATTTATAATTGTTCTAGCCAGTTGACTCTGCTGATTGGTTCAGACTCCACCTATCTTCCCTGGAAACTGGACCTTCCTTGATTGCGGGATGCTTTACCTGTAGAGACAAAGGGTGCCCTCACGGCCGGTCACGCTCCGACGCTCAAGTCAGTAAGGGCTTTGTGAACAAATAGGAAACAAGTAGTTTCAGTATCTAAAAGTGTATCCAGAATTGCCTACCATCACCTGGGACCTTATGCCCCTTTTTATAGCGTACTATGTTCCTGTTGCACTTGAGATAAACAAATATTAACTGAAAATAAACACATTATCTTATATCTTTAACAGAAAACCCCCCCGCCACAAGCACCAATAATCTTTAGGTCCTAGACTGCAGGTGTTCCTTCTGTTATATGTACGTGCGCATCCCTATCTTTTTAGGGTTAGCACTATCAAAGGGTATTTCATATGCAACAGACATATACGCGTAAGAGGAAAATCTTATGTGATATTAACTAACATATCTATATGTAGTTGTAACAAACATATGAATATATATATATATATATATATATATATATATATATATATATATATATATATATATATATATCTTTATCTCTAAGCATCTTTATCTTTAAGTGCATGCCACTGATTATCAGCACAAGGCAGCTTTGTTACGCGCTTCGAGCCCATTAAGCAGATTGGGTCAGCTTCGTAACCTTGGCGCAAGGTCCCGCCCATAATCATTTGCTTGTATGTTCATGCCAATACACACCCATTCATACGCTATTTCGTGCCATGCATATAGCTTTACCTGGGTTGCCTTAGCGTTACTGGGCTTGGGCCTTACAGTTAATACTTTACTTATCATAGACTTGGATACGTTGTGTACGCCCCTAAGTCCATTATGTTTCGTTACTTTAGTAAGTAATCTTATTCGTGGAGGATTATATCATATGCATGGATGAGAGTTTAATATATACGCATACCTAGAGCTCAGTCACATGGTAAGTGAGGTACATGTGCCGAGCTGACCTGCCTGGGAGAAAATGCTGAAGTCCGACCAGCGATTTCTGAGCGCTACGAGTTCTAGTTCAGTACAATAATAAAATAAAATAATAAATGAAGAGAGAGAAAAAGAAAAAGGTGAAAAGGTGAAAGGAAGAAGAAAGGTGCACAGTGGGTGGGTTGAGGAAGATAAAGAAGCGTGAGTGAGAGATGATCTTTCTGAAGCGGATGGAGCTCTTTTTATATAGGGAGAGGAACCAACAAATTTGTTGCAATTTCGCAACCGATTTGTTTCTTCAGAAACCACATTGAACAATTCAGCTTCTCAACTGCAGCAACGTGCTTCAATCTTCTGAAAGACCAGTAGTGTGGAGGCGTGAACCTTCCTGGTCGTGCAACCACGATCCTGGGTGGAGAGGGCAACATTTGCGCTTCAAACTCGGAATCAGTCTTTGCTGCACTCTCACTTTCGAGATCTCCTCCAACAGAAGCACAGAAAAAGCTAGGGTTTTCTACACATATTCTGTTTTTCGTTTTTGCAATATATACAGTTTTACAATAGTTTCTACATCTTTACTTTCTTTTCTTAAAGTTTGTTTTGTTTTCTTTCAAAAATAACTTTTTTGAGAATATTTAAATTATCTTATTTTACGTTTTAAAACGTTTAAATAAAGTACTAAACAGATAGAGCATTTAAATAATGCATAACTTTCTAAAAAATTCAAAAATTTAAAAGAGATAAAAGAATAAAGAGAAATTTCATGAAAGGAATATGTAACGGTCGGAATCGAATGAGCCACAGCACTCGGTATTGGTGACCGACCGATCGGGTGATTGGTTACATTAAATAGCAAATAAATGATACATGACAGGTATGGTAACATCTTACAAATCAGGGTAGCAGAACACCCCGAAAAATTCAGAGACTATGAGATAAATAAGCTAATACTATTTTATTAAAGATATGTGTCAGATATGGCCCATGAAAAAGATAGCCCACAACTAAAAACTATAAATAAGTCTTGGTACGCAAGAGTAAGGTACATTTTTTGTCAATACATCATACACATCTCATATACAAAATACTTACTTGATTGTTGAAGAACCTTTTTGTAGATTAACTCCCGCCGGACACTAAGGAGAGCGCACGTGAAGAGTTAAAGAGCACAAAAGCAATGAAGGAGGAATGACCAAGCACTAAGTAGCGAATACGAGAAGGATGAAGGAGGAGCGACTGAGGGATGGGAGACAATTGTTACTGCTAGTTTCAGGTACTATATCTATTAGTTTATACAAGTACAATTGGCGTCCACCGTGGGGTTGAGATAGAGTCAAAGAGAGCAACAATGGTTTCGTCAAGACAAATGGCAAACGAGAGTATGTCAGAAGCTGAGCAAGTGAATATGCTCCAAACCCTACAAGAAGAGATGGGGAGATGTGCCAGGAGAATAAGGAGGTGGTAGCCCTCCACAAAAAAAAAAAAAAAACGAAAAGGAAGTACGAGTCCTCTGAGAGTAGAATTTACAGATGAAATGGCAACGAGCCAAACCCATACCCAGAACCAGGTGGGGACAGCAAAGGTCTAACCCTAGAACAAGGAAACCATCACCCGGGTTTCAAGGGTTAGGTCTTGATGCTCAAAGACAACCTTCCCCACAAAATAAAGGATGGCTGCAACCCACACTCAAACTTATAAGTCCTCCATACAACATACAAAGTGCACTCACATTTGGGAGGACGAACCAAAGGGACATTCCTTTACTGATGAAATCATGGAAGCACAACTCCTTCCTAATTGGAAGGGGTTGAAAATTGATCGATACAATGGTACCATGGATCCAGACGAGTATATTGATGTTTACAAAATGCAAATGAGCCTCTACACATCAGACAACTCGGTGTTGTGCTGAGTATTCCCCACCTCACTAAAGGGAGGGGCATTCAGTTGGTTCACAAGGCTTCCACCCGATTCGGTGGATTGCTTTAAAACATTAATGTCCAGATTTGGTACTCAGTTTGCAACAAATGGATCGCATCATCTCACATCCATAGCCCTTGTCAACATACAACAAGAGAAAGGTGAATCACTCTAAGCATTTATGGAGAGACTCAAGAAATTATCCTTGAATATTAGGAATCTCTACCTAGAGGTAGCTATGCATCACTTAGTCACAACACTCCGGTCAGACCCGTTTCCTGATAGTTTATATAAAAAACAAGCAACTTACTTGGAAGAATTGAGGCGGCGTGCGACTAAGTTCTTGCAACTTGAGGAATTGCGTGATTATCGCCTTCAAGTCCTTACATCAAAATTACATTAAATAATTAAAAAATATAATCAAGGTGTGACATGTCATTAACATTACCATGTATGAATTAATAATATATATATATATATATATATATATATATATATATATATATAATTGAGAAGATGTATTGACAAATACTTTAATGGGATTTTGAGGTAAGAATATTAAATTGATAAATTGAGTATTGGCAAATCAAAACAAGTATTCACTTCTCTGTAACTATGGTGGTCCTTCTGCTTGATCATTCATACCAGGGTCATGGTTAATCATTTAGAAGTAAAAAATATCCATTATTACATGCAAATCCTTTATCCATCTTGAACAAACATGCTTTATTTTATTTTATTTTTATCTTTTTGCCTATGTTTCTACATCTTTACTTTCTTTAAAAAATAACCTTTTTTAGAATATTTAAATTATCTTATTTTACGTTTTAAAATGTTTAAATAAAGTAATAAACAGATAAAGCATTTAAATAATGCACAACTTTCTAAAAAATTAAAAGAGATAAAATAATAAAGAGAAATTTCATCAAAGGAATATGTACCAGTCGGAATCGAATGAGTCACATCACTCGGTATCGGTCACTGACTGATCGGGTGATTGGTTACATTAAATTGTTAGAATTGTAGGTCTTAAACAAGAGGGGAAGTGAATTGTTTTTAAAAGATTTTCACAAATATTGAAGGTGGAGTGAAAGCCAATGAAGAATCAAAGAACAAGAAACCAGTTCAGCCAAGAAACAAATCTGTTTTAATATATTTCCAGAAAATCAACCGGTTGTTTATGCGAATCAACCGATTGTTTTTATTAGCAATTTATAAAAACAAAACTAAAAACAGATTTAAAGGAGATAAGGGATAGAAATATCACACAACAAATTTATACTGGTTCACTCTTATCCAAGAGCTACATCCACTTTCCAGAAACCACTGGGTATTCCACTGAGCAATCAAAATCCTTGATCACAAACCACACACACCAAAGAGGTGATCTTGAACCCTTCAAGAACACACACCTCCTTTGGCAAACAACACACCACAGATCAGAACACCCTCTGGATCTGTACGACACCTATTCTTACAGAAATACAATTGTCAAGAGACAAAAGGAATGATCACACCTGATACAATCATAGATTGAATAGCAAAATTACAAAGCAATCCTATTCCACTCTTTGAAAGAATCCAAAGCTTGAAGCAATCTTGGAAAAATTGGATTTAAAAGTGTTCTCATGAATCACTAACAATCAGGAGCATAAAATAGATTATATATACTCCAATTAGTTGTTAAAAACATTTAATTTAATAGCCAAATCAGTTTCAAATCACTTAAAACCGATTTAACAAACTTAACAAAAGGATTTTCAAAAATCAACTAATTGAAAACACGAAACAATCGATTGAATTGGCTTGACAGCAAGGTCAACCAATTTCAAGCCTTTTCAAATTCTTTTCAAAACCACTAAGTGTAAAACAACCGGTTGAATCAACAAAACAATTGGTTGATTTTCCACTTCTTTAAAAAACACTATTTTTCAAAAGAACTTGATTCAAATCACTTTGGATCATAACTAAGAGTTGATTAACAAATTCAAACTACCTAGAACCCCCACACACAAGCAACATCAAAGCCTTCAAGCAATCCACATAGATTTGGAGACATTAAAGCCCATGTTCAACAATCTCCCCCTATTTGATGAAGACAAATCCTTGGTTTGCTTGTGTTGTTCTGTTTGAATTTGAAAGCACCTGCAAAATAGAAATTGTGCCTATACCAGAGAGCAATCATATCTAGGTTACATTAGCACCAATGAACCAGTTTTCACCATCTGATTTTCATAAAGAAAATCAGCAGAATCAGTGTGAAAACCAGTGTGAATAAGGTGCAGAATTAGGGCTCTTTACAGTAGCATATCAAACCACATTACACCAGATTTAAAACAGATATGTAGCAGCATATAAACCAAATAATTATCTCCCTATTTATCTTAACAAATAGAGTAGAAGAAGAGATAAAAATAACATAAAAGAAATTGTTCAGAACAAGAAAGAAAGCATTAAAGTTTCTTCAATCCTTTTTCCCATATTGTAGCTTAAAGAATTTATTCTGAATAGCCTCAATCTGTTCATCAAGATTCTGAAACCTTGTATTCAGATTTTGAAACCTTGTCACATAGAACTCATGATGACCCCTTCGTTCATCTGCAAAGCTGTCCATTCTGCTTACCATCAACCTTTCAAATGGTGACATAGATGTGTTTCCATCACTTGGACCAACATCATAGGCACCAACAACACTAGCATCATAAGCATTACCAGCACCAGTATCATCACCAGCAGCAACATCAGCTTGCTCTTCACCTTCATCTTCAACATGAGCCCCACTTGAAGAGCTAGCTTGATTACCATACTTGCTAACCCATTTTCCACCAATTTTGGTGAAACTCATCTTGCTAAGAGAGCCATTGTTCACCTCATGTGATGACTTCACCACTTCAGTTTGCTCCTCTTAAAGATGAACTTCAAAATATTGCAAAAACTTAGAGATAAGAATAGCATAGGGATAGTGATAATCACTTAACCTCATGGATTTTTGCATATGTTCCTTGAGAATATGGATTCATTTTATCTTGATCTTGTTCATGATGTAGTAAATGAAACATGATCTTCCTCAGTTAGCACAGAATGGTTGCTTCCTCTTGGATTTAACATCCATGAAACTATGAAAGTAATGAAGCCTTTCATTTATTTTCAAACCTCCCACAGAAAAATTTCTCACTTTGGTTTGAGGATTTTAGACAACTTCTATAGAATTGCATTTTTTTGAATTCCTCAACAACTCTAATGTTCCCTTTATTTATCCTTAGCCTAACATACTTCAAACCACTGATGGCAGTCCAAACTTCAGGAGTTATTTCCATGTCAGCCCCTTTCACATGTGAGGTGATGTTATTGTCAACAATTTGGAGATTGGTGTAGAAAACTCTCACAAGATTAGGATAGATGTTCCCTGACATCTCCAAGAACCTTTTCAGCAGCTGCTCTTTCAAGAGACTCCTAACTTCAGTAATTTTTTGCTCTTTCAGCCATTTGAATGAGATGAGCTTTGGATTGTTGATGGCTTTCCTACTTGTTTCATGTAGATATTTTTCAATTTTGTCATCTTCTCCCGAGAACCATTTCTCTAGGCGCCCACCCCTTTTCATACCACTGGTCTTCATTCTTTTGGAGGAAGGAGGTGTTGAATCCATGGAGAAAGGAGGAAATATCATAAGAAAGAGGAAGAGTACAACAGATCCAATATGAAAATAGAGGAGCAGGCAATGGGTTGATTATGTGAAGAAAAACAACTGAACAAACACAGTTATATAGGCAGTAAAAGCAATTACATATTTTGGCTTTTAGTGGGTTGTTTTTCTCAAGAAAAAGAATCTATCATAGAGACAATAGTCCCATGTCAGCCTTTACACAAAAATCACAAGGTCAACACATGCAAATTTGACTAGTCATAAAATCTATTAATTTTCCAAGAAGATATGGAATATATTCCATTTATGACCAAAATAAATGCCTTCCAGAATGAATTTAAAGCCATGATAAATACAATTTTGAGTCATAACAACTTTGAAAAGGAATCAGAAGAGGAATCAATGCACAAAGATATAAACAGCTTTAATGCAATGCTGCCAGAGGTGAAAGAATCGGTTGTTTCATGAAAACAATCGGTTGTTTTTCTATGACAACCATTATGATGTTCCACAAACCAAGAAATCTTGACAAAGAAGAAAGAGAATAGAGATTATCACATAAACTTTGCATAGATGAGAGATTTCACACTGAATTGTTAGAATATATGGCCTTAAAGGGAGGATGAATTGTTTATAAAAGATTTTCACAAACTTTGAAGGTATAATGAACTTCAATGCAGAATCACAGAGAAAGAAATCAAGGAAACAATGAAACAAAACTATTTAAGTTGATTTCTAGAAAATCAACCAGTTGATTTTATGATTCAATCGGTTGTTTTTATCAGCAGTGATTAAAACAACTTAAAAATAGAATATAAAAAAATTCAGGGCAAGAGAAAAGCACACAAGCAATTTATACTGGTTCACTCTTATCCCAAGAGCTACATCCAGTCCCAAGAAACCACTGGGTATCTACTATGCAATCAAAAAACCAGATTACACACAACCACACCAAAGAAGTGACCTTGAACACCTCAAGCCACACACTTCCTGATGTGAGTTGATTTTAGGTTCATTATATTTGTGACACTTTCTTAGAATTAGGATCAAGATTCTTAGCAATTTAGAGTGAGTCACCTAAGGAAAATCCCCACTGGACATTAACTTAACAAGTGTTAAGTAGATGTGAAGGTTCATTTCCAAAGGTCCAAGGTTAAAACACAAATAGAGATATGAATGGATGACAATTAAGGTGCAGAATCCAGATTTGAATGGTGCAAAACAAAGCTGGAAACAGAATTGAAATTAAGCACAAAAACAGAATTGAAACAACACACAAATTCAAGGAAGCTTAAGGAATCATCAATGGAGACAATGCCTTCCAAAATGATGAACCAAACTCAACTATGAGTGCTATATCCTTGTACACAACAATTGATATAGGAAGAACACAAAAACAGAACAGAATTGGAAAGGAAAACAGAATTACTGAATAGAAACACAAATTGAAACAAAAGAACCGATTGAAATTCAAGAATAAGACATAGAATCAAAACTACCGATTGAAATGACAATGGAAGATGAAAGAAGATGAAACTTATGTGGTTGTAGCCATGGATTGGGAATGGACACGCCACTTGGAGGTGATGATCCAAGATAAGTGCAGATTTGCCGCCACTTGAGTGCTCCCAAAGCTTCACAAGATGAGACAAGGAAGAGGAGAACAAGTCTCACAAAATTCACTCACAATTTGAGTATAGTAACTTTTCTTCTAATTTCAATATTCTTTTACATGAGCATAGCACCTCTATTTATAGTGTGAGAGGGCTGAAATTAAAGTGGGAAAATTCAAATGAGAAGCATTTGAATTTGGAGCCAAAACACATGTCACAAGGGAGGTGTGACTTGATTTCTACTTTGGCACCTCCTAAAACTACACCTACACCTACTCTTTATGTCACATGGAAGGTGTGACTTGTTTTTGTACATTAACACCCCTTATTTTAATTCCTACACCTTCCTTCAAAGTTCTACTAAAAACTATACATAAGTAATTACAAAAAGAGACATCCATTGATGCTCTTCTCCCAAAGCTTTAGCCTTGCTCCTAGTCATCCTTTGAGGCATGAAGGATGTTGAGCTAATTGGTTGGGCTTGGGCCCCAACTTGGGCTTGGGCTTCATGGGCTTGGGCCTCAGGCACCTCCTCTACTTGGTCTTCATCATGCTCCCCGGGTTGGAGAGAATTCGTCCACGAATTTGGAAGACCTGCAGAAAAGGGAGTTAGATCACTAATATTAAAAGAATTACTTCCAAGAAATGTATCAGGCATATCTAACTCATAGGCATTATCGTTAATCCTCTTGATGACCTGAAACGGACCATCTCCTCGAGGCATAAGTTTGGACTTCCTTTGAGTAGGGAATCTATCCTTCCTCAAGTGTAGCCAAACCCAATCGCCAGGTTCAAAGATTAATGCCTTACGCCTTTTGTTGGCATTTTCAGCATATTTGCCAACTTTCTTCTCAATTTGTAACTTGATGTGATTATGCAAGTCTTTAATAAAAGAAGCTTTTTCAAAACCATCCTTGCATAAAATCTCATCAAGTACAGGTATTGGAAGAAGATCTAGAGGTGTTAAAGGGTTGAACCCATAAACAACCTCAAAAGGAGAATGAGCAGTTGTAGAATTTACTACTCTATTATAAGAAAACTCAATATGAGGTAGTAAATTCTCCCAAACCCTTGGGTTCCCGGAAATAAAGCATCTTAACATTTGACCCAAAGTTCTATTGACCACCTCTGTTTGACCATCAGTTTGGGGGTGGCAAGTAGTAGAAAACAAAAGTTTTGTGCCAAGTTTGCCCCATAAGGTCCTCCAAAAGTGGCTTAAAAACTTTGAATCCCTGTCGGATACAATACTTCTAGGAAGCCCATGCAAACGAACAACTTCCTTAAAGAAGAGATTTGCAATATAACAAGCGTCATCTACTTTGTGGCAAGGAATAAAATGAGCCATCTTAGAAAAGCGGTCCACTACCACAAAGATAGAATCCTTTCCTGTCGATGTCTTGGGAAGACCTAAGATAAAATCCATTGAAATATCTACCCAAGGGATTGATGGGATAGGAAGAGGGGTATATAAACCATGGGGATGGACTTTAGATTTAGCCTTCCTACATGCTATACATTTATCACAGAAGCTATGTACGGATTTTCGCATGTGAGGCCAAAAGAAATGTTCATGCAATGTTTCTAAAGTCTTAGCAACCCCAAAATGTCCCATAAGCCCACCCTCATGAGCCTCTCTAACAAGAGATTGTCGTATAGAACCATGGGGAACACAAAGTCTTTTTCCTTTGAAAAGAAAACCATTATGTAAGAAAAAGTCTTTGTGTCCTCCTTTGGAACACTCTTGATAGATAAGTGAGAAATCTAAGTCATCATGATATAGTTCCTTTATGTGATCAAAACCTAAATATTGAACATCCAAAACATTTAACAAGGTGTGTCTTCTTGAAAGAGCATCAGCAACCACATTAATTTTACCTTGTTTATGTTTGATCATATAAGGAAACTGTTCAATAAACTCCACCCACTTGGCATGTCTCTTATTAAGCTTGCTTTGGCCTTTCAAATATTTTAGGGACTCATGATCACTATGGATCACAAATTCCTTAGGAAAAAGATAATGTTGCCAATTTTGCAAAGCTCGAACAAGAGCATAAAGTTCTTTATCATAAGTGGAGTAATTGATATGACTCCCTTTGAGTTTCTCACTAAAATAAGCTATGGGGTGGCCCTCTTGAAGGAGGACAGCCCCAATGCCTATATTAGAGGCATCACACTCAATCTCAAATGTTTTAGCAAAGTTAGGAAGGGCTAAGATGGGGGCCTTAGTCAATTTTTCTTTTAAAGTCACAAAAGCTTTTTCTTGCTCTTGTCCCCACTTAAAGACCACATCCTTCTTTACTATAGCATTGAGAGGTGCAGCAATAGTACTAAAGTCTTTCACGAACCGCCTATAAAAGCTAGCAAGTCCATGAAAACTTCGTACTTCACTAACATTGGAGGGTGTTGGCCAATGTTGAATTGCTGCAACCTTTGTTTGATCAACATGCACCCCTTTATAACTTACAACAAACCCTAGGAATTCTATATGATCAAGTGCAAACATACATTTAGCAAGATTAGCATACAAATGTTCCTTCCTAAGGGTTTCTAAAACTTCCCTAACATGCTTCTCATGATCTTTCAAAGACAAACTATATATAAGAATATCATCAAAATAAACCACAACAAACTTGCCAATGAATGGTCTTAAGACATGATGCATGAGTCGCATGAAGGTACTAGGAGCATTAGTCAAGCTAAAAGGCATGACCAACCACTCATATAAACCAAATTTGGTCTTAAAAGCAGTTTTCCATTCATCCCCTGGTTTAATTCGGATTTGGTTATAACCACTCTTAAGATCAATCTTGGAAAATATTTTAGACCCATGTAATTCATCCAACAAGTCATCTAACCTAGGAATGGGATGCCTATATTTGATTGTAATGTTATTTATAGCGCGACAATCCGTACACATTCTCCATGACCCATCCTTTTTAGGAACAAGGATGACAGGCATAGCACATGGGCTCATGCTATCTTGTACCCATCCCTTAGCAATTAATCCCTCAACTTGTTGTTGAATTTCTTTGGTCTCTGTGGGATTTGTCCTATATGCTGGGCGATTTGGTAAAGAAGCCCCGGGAATGAAGTCTATTTGGTGTTCAATCCCTCTTAAAGGTGGTAAGCCATTAGGAGGATCTTGAAACACATCTTCAAATTCCTTCACCAAATTGTCCAAACATGTGGGACTATCCTTAGCCGACTCACGATCAATAATACTAGGAATAGCTAAAAAAATAGGCTTTTGAGCAACTATTACCTTTTTAACTTCTTGAGTAGTCATGAGAAGGCTTCTCTTGGAACTTTTTTTATCATTTTCATGCTCTCTCTTTTGCTTCATTTTAATTTGGTCCTCATGGACTTCCTTTAGAGAAAGAGACTTAAGTATGACCTTGTGCCCATGGAAGGTAAAAGAAATTTTGTTGGTAAAGCCATCATGAAAAACTTTTCTATCATATTGCCATGGCCTACCTAAAAGAACATGTGTTGCTTCCATTGGGACAACATCACACAAGACCTCATCTTTGTATTTACCAATGGAAAAAGCAATGAGGACTTGTTTGTTAACTATGATTTCTCCAACCTCACTTAACCATTGTAGTTTATAGGGCTTTGTATGAGAGATAGTAGACAATCCAAGCTTATCTACCACTCTTGTACTAGCCACATTTGTGCAACTCCCCCCATCCACAATCAAAGAACACAACTTATCATTAATGAGACATCTTGTATGGAAAATATTTTCTCTTTGGCTCTCTTCAAAAGGTTTTAAAACTTGGCCAAGCATTCGTCTCACTACTAATAAGTCGCCTTCAAGTGGACTTTCACTCTCATGCTCACTTGGGGACCTAGGAGGTGTGGAAGGTCTAGAGGAATCCGAACTGTGCTCACTCACAACCACCCCATCACGCATCATCATAGTCCTTTTGGAAGGACAATTAGCCGCTATATGACCATAGCCTAAACATTTGAAACACTTTTTACTTGAAGATTTAGTTGGTGATTTAGGAGTAGAAGTTGAAGGCTTAGAATCTCTAGGTTTGAAAGTAGAATCTTTTGAAGGAATTTTTGAAAAAGATTTTCCTTTGTTTTTCCAAGATGAATTGTAAAAGCCATCATTATGAGTATTTTTAAAAGAATTTTTCCTTGCAAGTTGAGTTTCTACCTTGATGGCAAGGTGAACCAAATTTTCTAAAGAAGAATACTCATTAAGTTCTACAACATCTTGGATATCCCTTCTAAGACCACTAACAAATCTAGCCATTTTAGCTTCATCATTCTCATGCATATTGGCTCTAGTTAAAAGCGTTTCAAGTTCTTTATAATAAGCATCCACACTTAGCGTGCCTTGGTGAAGCCGTTGGAGCTTCAACAATAGGTCTTTCCTAAAGTGTGGAGGCACAAATCTAGCGCGCATGCAAGCTTTTAAATCATCCCAAGAGACCACGGGCGGCCTCTTGTTTAGCCCAATGTCCATGAGAGTTTTGTGCCACCATTGCATGGCATAGTCCATAAATTCTAGGGAGGCTAGCTTAACCTTTTGGTCTTCTTGGACCTCATGTACAAAAAATATTTGCTCTACCTTAGCCTCCCATCCTAAATACACATTAGGATCTCCTTCACCACTAAAACTAGGTAATTTTACATAAGGCATAAAAGGCTTAGCCACATTTTGGCGCCTATCTTCATGATGGTGATGCATCCTCCAAGCATTTTCTTCATGATATCCATAAGAATTTTGTGAAGACCTTGAAGTATGCCTATGATGATGGTGTTGTCTTCTCTCACGGTGGTGATGCATCTCTTCACGGTCCAACTCCAATCTTTGGAGCCTTGCCTCCATTTGTCTTAATGCCTCATCTTTTTGTGCAATTGTTAGTTTAGCATCCTTTAATTCACCAATTAGGTATGCTTTTTGAGGTGAGTGAGGCTTAGATGATTCTCCACTAGAAAGATTAGCTATGATAAAATGAAACACAAAAACACAAAGAAGAAACTATTATAGAAAACAAAGTTAGAAAAACAAGGTGAAAAACAAATATAGCTTGCGGCAATGATGTAAAATCTCTCAAACCACTCCAAGAAAATATATCCTTCCTTTACCAAGCCTCTCTTGTGGATTGGATGAGCCTCAAGTGAAAGATGCCAAAGCAAACCACACTTAGTCAAAGAACAATTCACCAAAAAACTAGAGGAAACAAGAAAGACAAGCAAGAAAAGGTATAAGCAAGAAAAGCTAAACCAAAGTGGAAGTAAAGATATGACAAAACTTTGGAAAAGAATATTGAATAAAAATGACAAGCAAAGAAAATAAGGCACTCAATAAAAGGTAGTACACAAATAGAACCTAGAGAATGGTACTAGAATTGGATTAACAAAACCAAAACAGTACTACAGAATATTAAGGTGTCAAAATGCGTGACTTAAACAAATTATGCTGAGCTGGATAATTCAAATTTGAATTTGAAATTTAAACCACAGAAATTTCAAGATCTTAGCTCAAATTTGGCGCTGGAATCACACCAAAATGATGCACCAATAAATTGTGATAATTTTTTTCAAATCTGATGCCACTTCACCGTTTTTTTGGCGCCAGAATTGCACACTGATTGTATTTGATTTATCATTTTTTTCTATTTTGAATTTTTCCTCACTTTTTTTTTTCACTTTTTTCTAACACATCAATCTGTTCAGATCCAGAATTTTAGAATTTTTCATAAACGGAATTAAATTCTGTAAACAAAAACAGCCAGCACAGTTTCAACAAAAACAGAGGAAGCCTAATTTGGAATTAAAACAATATTAAGAAACTTCAAAGACACAATAGAATTGATGTATGTGAACTTGTATGGATCTATCACACAAGCATGAACTCAAATCTAAAATTAAAAATGCACCAAAGGCTCAACAAAACAGATTAGAAACTGCACTCAAAATTAAAAGCAATCAACCAAAAATTATCAAGAAAAGTACTACATAGAAGTGATGACAATTTAGGAGAAACATGACTTGACAAAACTTGTATGGATTCAAAAAGCAAAATGACTCAAACACAATTAATTTGCACCAATTAAAACAGCAAGGAAAGACTCAAATTAAAGCAAAAACAGAATAGCTAACACAACAAGGAACCTAAAAAAATTCTGCACAAAAATAAAGTGCTGGAAAATGGAAATTGCTTGAATAGAAAGTGTCAATTCAACTCAACAAGAACAAAACATCACCATAGCTCATGATACCACATGATGTGAGTTGATTTTAGGTTCATTATATTTGTGACACTTTCTTAGAATTAGGATCAAGATTCTTAGCAATTTAGAGTGAGTCACCTAAGGAAAATCCCCACTGGACATTAACTTAACAAGTGTTAAGTAGATGTGAAGGTTCATTTCCAAAGGTCCAAGGTTAAAACACAAATAGAGATATGAATGGATGACAATTAAGGTGCAGAATCCAGATTTGAATGGTGCAAAACAAAGCTGGAAACAGAATTGAAATTAAGCACAAAAACAGAATTGAAACAACACACAAATTCAAGGAAGCTTAAGGAATCATCAATGGAGACAATGCCTTCCAAAATGATGAACCAAACTCAACTATGAGTGCTATATCCTTGTACACAACAATTGATATAGGAAGAACACAAAAACAGAACAGAATTGGAAAGGAAAACAGAATTACTGAATAGAAACACAAATTGAAACAAAAGAACCGATTGAAATTCAAGAATAAGACATAGAATCAAAACTACCGATTGAAATGACAATGGAAGATGAAAGAAGATGAAACTTATGTGGTTGTAGCCATGGATTGGGAATGGACACGCCACTTGGAGGTGATGATCCAAGATAAGTGCAGATTTGCCGCCACTTGAGTGCTCCCAAAGCTTCACAAGATGAGACAAGGAAGAGGAGAACAAGTCTCACAAAATTCACTCACAATTTGAGTATAGTAACTTTTCTTCTAATTTCAATATTCTTTTACATGAGCATAGCACCTCTATTTATAGTGTGAGAGGGCTGAAATTAAAGTGGGAAAATTCAAATGAGAAGCATTTGAATTTGGAGCCAAAACACATGTCACAAGGGAGGTGTGACTTGATTTCTACTTTGGCACCTCCTAAAACTACACCTACACCTACTCTTTATGTCACATGGAAGGTGTGACTTGTTTTTGTACATTAACACCCCTTATTTTAATTCCTACACCTTCCTTCAAAGTTCTACTAAAAACTATACATAAGTAATTACAAAAAGAGACATCCATTGATGCTCTTCTCCCAAAGCTTTAGCCTTGCTCCTAGTCATCCTTTGAGGCATGAAGGATGTTGAGCTAATTGGTTGGGCTTGGGCCCCAACTTGGACTTGGGCTTCATGGGCTTGGGCCTCAGGCACCTCCTCTACTTGGTCTTCATCATGCTCCCCGGGTTGGAGAGAATTCGTCCACGAATTTGGAAGACCTGCAGAAAAGGGAGTTAGATCACTAATATTAAAAGAATTACTTCCAAGAAATGTAATTTTCAACTGGTTGTTTTTCCACTTCTTTAGAAAATAATCTTTTTCAAAAAGGTTTTGATTCAAATCAGTTTTAGATTCAAACAGAGAGTGGATTACACTTTAATCTACCCAGATCCCCCCCACACAAGCAGCAACTTCAGCCTTCCACCAAACACCTTGGATTTGGAGACATCAAAGCACAAGATCACCCTTGATCAACAATCTCCCCCTATTTGATGAAGACAAATCCCTGGTTGCTTGTGTTGATCTTTTTGAATCTGAACCAGCACCTGCAAAATAGAATTTATGCAAACACAGAGCATATATAATAGCACGTTATAAAGGCACACAAACCAGTTTTCTACATAACCAATTGAGTAGAAAAACCATTCTAAAACAGTGTGTGCAGTAGCTAAAATAGGTTGAAACAACACAATTTTAAAACGTATTCAAATCAGAGTTTGTAGCAGTAGTTTACAACACATAAACCACATACCTTCTCCCCCTATCTGTCTTCACAAATAGAATGAAGAAAGGGTAAAACAGAATCAAGAAAGAGCTTAAGAATCAAGAAAACCTAACTTATTTCTTAGAAAGAAAAACATGTCCTTTGGTAAGGGCTTTGTGAAAATATCAGCAAGTTGCATCCCTGTCTCAATGAGCTTCACTTCACAATCTCCATTCTGGACATGATCCCTTATAAAGTGATGATGGATCTCAATGTGCTTTGTCCTTGAGTGCTGAATCTGATTTTTGGTGAGATTTATAGTACTTGTGTTGTCACACAGCAAAGGCACCTTGCTAACCTTTATCCAAAATCTTCTAGTTGCTGTTTGAGCCAAAGAATTTGTGCACAACAGCTTCCAGCAGTAATGTACTCAGCCTCTGCAGTGGAAAGAGCCACACAAGCTTGTTTCTTGCTATCCAAGAAATAAGACTTGAACCAAGAAGATGGCAAGTCCCACTTGTGCTTTTTCAGTCCAGCTTACACCTTGCAAAATCAGAATCAGAATATCCAATTAAGTGTATAGGAGAGTGAGAAGGATACCATAGCCCAACATTGGTTGTCCCCTTGAGATACTTTAAAATGCGTTTTGCAGCCTTGAGATGAGATTCCTTTGGATTTGCTTGGAATCTTGAACATAGACTTACGACAAACATGATATTCGGCCTACTTGCGGTGAGATAGAGTAAGGAACCAATCAACCATCTATATATGGTTTGATCTACATCTTTTCCAGCATCCATGTATCAACTTGATGGCATAGGTGTGCTAGCTTCTTTGCAACTTTCCATTTCAAACTTCTTGAGAATTTCTTTACAATACTTTGATTGGTTTAGGAAAATTCCATCTTTGGATTGCTTGACCTGTAGTCCAAGAAAGAATGAAAGCTCTCCCATCATTGACATTTCAAATTCTCCTTGCATGGAAGCCACAAATTCTTCACATAAACTATCTTTGGTAGCACAAAAAATGATGTCAACAACATAGATTTGGACTAAGATAATTTCAGAATTTGACTTCTTGATAAAGAGAGTCTTGTCAATATTCCCTCTCTCATAGCCATTGAACAAAAGAAAGTTACTTAGTCTTTCATACCATTGCCTTGGAGATTGCTTAAGCCCATACAAGGCCTTTTTCAGCTTGTATACATGGGTAGGATGTTGATGATCTTCAAAACTCGGTGGTTGTGCAACATAGAATTCCTCATTGATGATTCCATTAAGGAAAACACTCTTAATATCCATTTGAAACAATTTGAATCCACTCATACAAGCAAAGGCAAGCAGTAACCTTACAGATTCTAATCTTGCAACTGGAGCAAAGGTTTCATCATAATCTATACCCTCTTCTTGATTATAACCTTCAGTAACAAGTCTTGCTTTGTTCCTTGTTATCACACCGTATTCATCCAGCTTGTTTCTGTAAACCCATTTGGTTCCTATGATGTTCATCTGGTCTATCTTAGGAACAAGGAACCAGAGATCATTTCTTGTGAATTGATGCAGCTCCTCATGCATGGCAGCTATCCACTTATCATCCTTAAGAGCTTCTCCAATTGACTTAGGTTCAATTTAGGAGAAAAAAGCCATGTGCTTGCAGAAGTTAGAGACACTACTACGTGTAGAAACACCCTTCTGGATCTGCCTAATTATGTTATCCATAGAAAGATCTCATGGAATTCTCCATTCATTTGGAAGTTCTTCCTTTTGCAGAATTTCAACCTGTTGTTTTGCAGAATCAATCGGTTATTTTTATGGGCAGGATTCCAGCTTCTTCATAATGATATTCTTTTCATCTTCTTCTACACAATTCTTTGAAGAAACCTGGTCAACATGATTAATTTCATCAAACACCACATGAATAGACTCCTCCACAGTCATAAGTCTCTTGTTGTAGACCCTATAAACATGGCTAGTTGAAGAATAGCCAATAAAGATGCCATTGTCGGCTTTCTCATCAAACTTGACCATATTTTCTTTCCCATTGTTCAGAATGAAACATCTGCATCCAAAAACTTTTAGGTGGCTAATGTTTGGCTTCCTTCCACTGAAAAGTTTATATGAAGTCTTCTTCAAGATTGGCCTTATAAGCACTCTATTCATCACATAGCAAGAAGTGCTTATTTCATCAGTCCAAAAATACTTAGGTAAGGAAGATTCACTTAGCATGGTTCTTGCAAGCTCCTCAAGAGATCTGTTCTTCCTTTCCACTACACCATTCTGTTGAGGAGTTCTTGGTGCAGAAAAGTTATGAAAGATTCCCAGCTTTTCACAAAAGGTGCTGAATTTTTCATTTTGGAACGCCCCTCCATGATCACTTCTAATAGCAATGATGTTGTTGCAGTAAGTGTTTTGCAATCTTTTGGCAAGCTTCTTGAATGTAGGGAATGCCTCACTCTTTGACTCCAAGAACAATGTCCATGTAAACCTAGAAAAATCATCATCAACAACAAGAGCATAGTAGTTTCCACCAAGACGCATGGTTTTTTAATTACCAAATAAATCCATGTGCAGCAGCTTATGGGGTTTTGAGGTAGAAACAACATTGATTGAAAGAAGACAACCAATAGACCTAGGATGAGAGATATCTAAAAGATAAACATTGTTGATCCTTTTACCAATCAACACTACTTCCTTTGAATTGGGTAGGCAAATCTCACAAGAGTTGGCCTTGAAGATTACTTGATATCCCTTGTCAAACAACTGGCTAATGCTAAGAAGACTATGCCTTAGACCTTCCACATATAAGACATCATGAACCAAGAAGTTGTTCTTGTCTCCAATGGTGCCTCTTCCAAGAATCTTTCATTTGTTGTTGTCTCCACAGGTCACATGTCCTTCTTGCTTGAAATTTATGTTCACAAACTTTGATTTATCTCCAGTCATAAGTTTGGAACAGCCACTGTCCAGATACCATATCTCCATGTTTTCCATCAAGCTTCCCTATAAAAGAGAAATTCAAGCAACAAGATTTGGTCCACTTACAAATGTGGGTCCTTTGGCATTAACTTTATCATTAAGAACCTCAGAATTCTTGAGAGCCCATCTCATAACACCTTTAGGAACAAAAAATTTTCTAATTTTGTAGAATCTAACAGAGTGGCCCCTCTTCATGCAATAAAAGCATGTAACAATCGGTTGTTTCTATTTTTCAATCGGTTGTTTTTCTGGAACTTTTGAAAAAGGCTTTGAAATCCCACTTTTCTTACTCTATGGATTAAAACCTAAACTTGATTTTCCAAAAACACAATTTTGAGATGCCAAGATAGTCTCAAAGTTGGATCTTCCCTTTGAAAGCTTATCCACAATTTTCACAAGATAGTGAACCTTCTTTTTAAGAGATTCACAATTTTCACAAACAAGTGAGTCACACTTGCAAGAAGAGTTCTTGTAAAGCAATTCCAGATTTTTGAAATCAATTTTTGAATTCTCCAACTCTTCTTCCAGTGCCTTGACTCTATTTTCAAGCTAATTATTCAACCCTTTAAACCGGTTGTTCAAGAGAGCCAATCGGTTAGCTTCCTCATGTGTTTCTTTAAAAGCTTGAAGAAGTTGACTATAATTTTCAGCATTTAAAGAAGTAAAAGAACTTACACTACTTGCATCATTCTCTTCCTTGGCCATAAGACAAAGATTGGCTTCTTCATCTTCACTTGATGAGGAGCTTGATGAAGAGACATCATTTTCATCCCAAGCAATGTAGGCTCCTTTTGATTTTCCTTTCTTTTCCTTCTTGCTTGACTTCTTCTCTTTGCTCTCTTTATTTGGGCATTCAGCCTTTATGTGCCCCTATTCACCACAACCATAGCAAGTATATTTGTTAGCATTAAAATCACTAGATTTCTTGTTGCCATACCTCTCTTGGTTGGAGTCTTTGTTGCAATTCTTCTTCAAGAATTTGCTGAGCTTTTTGGACAGCAAACTAAGAGTCTCTCCATCACTTTCATCACTTGAAGCTTGGTTGTTCTTGTGCTTGGTATCTTTCAAATCAATGTTTCTTACATGCTTATCTTCACTTTCTTGAACATTGAGCCTGTTCATCTCCAACTCATGTTCTCTGAGCTTTCCAAACAAAGAAGCTGTAGTCAAAGACGTTAAATCTTTAGACTCTAAGATGGTTGTGACTTTCGGTTGCCAAGATCTATCAAGACATTTTAGAATATTGATGTTCAACTCTTCTTTGTCAAAGACCTTCCCAAGACTCATAAGGTGATTGACAATATGAGTGAATCGCTTTTGTACATCCGCAATTGATTCTCCTTTAAGCATCCTGAACATCTCATACTCTTGAATTAGAGTATGTTTCCTTGCCCTCTTTACATTGTTGGTTCCTTCATGAGTTACTTCTAGAGTATCCCACATCTCCTTAGCAGATCCACATTGTGAGACCCTGAAAAACTCATCAGAATTTAAGGCAGAGGTGATAATATATTTAGCACTACAATCAAACTTTGCTCATTTATTTTCTGCATCAGTCCATTGGGACCAAGGCTTTTCAATAAAAACACCATCTTTTTCAAGCTTAGGAATAAAATGGCCATTTTCAATTGCCACCCAAATTCCTCTGTCAAGGAATTCAACAAAGATTTTCATTCATACCTTCAAAAACTGGTAATTCAAACCACAAAACAAAGGTGGCCTGTTTATTAAGGCACCCTCCCCCAAAGGTAATTTTTCAGCCATAAGAAAAAGGTTTTTAGGATCAAACTTGAATATTTTTCAAGAACCGAGCTCTTGATACCAATTGTTAGAATATATGGCCTTAAACAAGAGGGGGATGAATTGTTTATAAAGATTTTCACAAACTTTGAAGGTATAATGAACTTCAATGCAGAATCACAGAGAAAAAAATCAAGGAAACAATGAAACAAAACTGTTTAAGTTGATTTCCAGAAAATCAACCGGTTGTTTTTACGATTCAATCGGTTGTTTTTATCAGCAGTGATTAAAACAACTTAAAAACAGAATGTAAAAAAATTCAGGGAAAGAGAAAAGCACACAAGCAATTTATACTAGCTCACTCTTATCCCAAGAGCTATATCTAGTTCCAAGAAACCATTGGGTATCTACTATGCAATCAAAAAACCAGATTACACACAACCACACCAAAGAAGTGACCTTGAACACCTCAAGCCACACACTTCCTTTGGCACACTACACCACAGAACCCAGAACACCCTCTGATTCTACACTTACAATAGTTATCCAAAAATACAAGAGATAAAGAAAGGATCACATCTGATCTATATATAAGCAAAAGAATACAGAGCAATCCTATTCCACTCCTTTGTGAAAATCCAAAAGCTTGATGCAAATCTTGAAAACTCAAATCTGTTTTCTCAATCTCAAAATGTCTAAACTATTTTCTTAATCCTTTAAGAGTGTAAAACAACTTTTATATACTCCAAAGGTTTGTTAAAATCATTTAAAGCAGGAGCCAAAACACTTTGAAAACATTTAAAGTTGATTTGCCAAACTTAATAGAATTTATGTTATGGATTTTAAAAAAGCAATCGGTTGATTTTTTGAAACAAGCAATTGAATTGGTTTGACAGAAAAGTCAACCAAATCAAATAACTTCAAACCCTTTTCAAAAACCACTAAGTGTCAAACAACCTATTGAAACGATAAAACAATTGGTTGTTTTTCCACTTCTTTAGAAAAAAATCTTGTTAAAAAAGGTTTTGATTCAAATCAGTTTTAGATTCAAACAATGAGTGGATTACACTTTAATCTATCCAGATCCCACCCACACAAGCAACAACTTCAGCCTTCCACCAAACACCTTGGATTTGGAGACATCAAAGCACAAGATCATCCTTGATCAATATGAAAGACATCAAATAAGGCCTTACTTAATTCAAGTGAAAAAAGAAATACGAGTTTAAGAATTAAGAAGACACAAGCTCTTAGCCTTTTTGTCATGGATTCTCTCTTAAGGAGCCATAGTACATAATTCAATAATTTCACTTGACTTTCAAGATAACAGTGTGCAATTAAGATCTGTAACAAAGATACCAGTATGGATGTTTCCTTTTCAAGCTTGATTCTTTAATACAAAGGTTCTTGGTCCTTAAGAGTACCTGCAAGAAAATAAGATCAAGTAGTAAGGTTTGGTCCCCTAACAAATTTGGGTCCGTTGGCAATAATTGTATCATTAGAAGCCTTAGGATTCTTAGAAACCTTAGTAACCCATTTCAAAATACCTTTGGGAAAAAAAACTTTCCTTACTCTGCAGAATCTGATAGAGTGGCCCCTTTTCATATAGTAAAAGCATGAAACAATCGGTTGTTTCGACTTTTCAATCGGTTGTTTTTCCCTGATGGTTGAAAAAGGCTTTGAAACACCATTTTTCTTGTTCCATGGATTAAATAATCCAGATTTTCCAAAAACACACTTTTAAGATGCAAGAACAGTCTCAAAGTTTGATTTTCCTTTTGAAAGATTATCCACAATTTTCACAAGATAGTGAACATTCTTTTCAAGAGATTCACAATTTTCACAAAAACTTGAGTCACATTTGCAAGAAGAGTTTTTGTAAACCAATTCCAAATTTTTTCAAAATAATTTTTTGAATTTTCTAGCTCTTCTTCCAATGCTTTGACTCTATTTTCCAACCAATTATTCAAGCCTTTCAATCAGTTGTTCAAAAGAACCAATCTATTAGCTTCTTTATGAGTTTCTTTGAAAGCAATAAGAAGTTGGCTATAGTTTTCAAATTTAATTGAAGTGCTGGAACTTACACTACTCATATCAGATTCTTCCTTTCCCATTAAGTAAATATTTGCATCTTCATCCCCTAAAGATGAGCTAGAGGAAGAGGCTTCCTAGTCTTGCCAAGCAATGTAGGCTCTCTTGGCTTTGCCTTTCTTTTCACCTTTCTTGCTTGCTACTCTTTCTTTACTCTCATTGTTTGGGCAATCAGGTTTAATATGGCCCTGCTCACCACATCCAAAGCAAGTATATTTATTAGAATTAAAATCATTGAGTTTCTTGCTATTACACTTGTTGGAGGAGTGATTCTTGTTGTTGTTTTTCTTCAAAAACTTGCTGAATTTCTTGGACAACAAGCTAAGAGTATCTCCATCACTGTCATCACTTGAATCTTGGCAATTTTTTGTCCATTAACCTTCAAGGCCATCATGTTCCTCACATTCTTGTCTTCATTTTCTTTAACATTAAGCCTATTCATCTCCAATTCATGTTCCCTAAGCTTTCCAAACAATGAAGTCGTTGTCAAAGATGTTAAATCTTTAGACTCGGAGATGGTCGTGACCTTGGACTGCCAAGATCTGTCTAGACACTTGAGGATCTTGATGTTGATTTCCTTTTTTTCAAAAGTTTTTCCAAGACTCATGAGGTGGTAGACAATATGAGTAAATTTTTTTTGTACTTTTGCAATTGTCTCCCCTTTCTACATTCTAAACATCTCTAATTCTTGGATAAGAGCATGCTTCCTTGCTCTCTTTACATAATTTGTTCCCTCATGAGCCACTTCAAAAGTATTCCACATTTCCTTTGCGGAGGCACACTGTGATATCTTGAAAAACTCTTCAGAATTTAATGCATATGTAATTATATTCTTTGCAGTATAATTATATTGAGCCATTTTACTTTTATGCTCAATCCATTGGGACCAAGGATTTTCAGAAATCACTTTATCATTTTCAAGCATAGGAATAAAAGGACCATTTTGGATTGCATCCTAAATTCCATTATCAATTGATTCTACAAATATCCTCATCCTTACCTTCCAAAACTGGTAATTAACACCACAAAACAGAGGTGGTCTATTAATAGATGCACCCTCCCCAAAGGGTAGTTTATCAGCCATGAAAAATATTTTAGGATCAAATTGAATGACTTTCAAGAACCTAACTCTTGAAGCCAATTTTTAGAATTGTAGGCCTCAAACAATAGGAGATGAATTTTTTTTAAAAGATTTTCACAAATATTGAAGGAGGAGTGAAAGCCAATGAAGAATTAAAGAACAAGAAACAAGTTTAGCCAAGAAATAAATTTGTTTGAATATGTTTCCAAAAAATCAACCAGTTGTTTATACAAATCAACAGATTGTTTTTATCAGCAGTTTATAAAAACAAAACTAAAACCGATTTAAAGGAGATAAGGGATAGAAAGATGACACAACAAATTTATATTGGTTTACTCTTTTCCAAGAGCTACATCTAGTCCCCAGAAACCACTGGGTATTCCAGTGAGCAATCAAAATTCTTGATTACAAACCACACACACCAAATAGGTAATCTTGAACCCTTCAAGAAGACACACCTCCTTTGCTAAATAAAATACAACAGATCAGAACACCTTCTGGATCTGTACAACACCTGTTCTTACACAAATACAATTGTCTAGAGAGAAAAGGAATGATCTCACCTGATACAATCACAAATTGAATAGCAAAATTATAAAGCAATCCTATTTCACTCTTGGAAAAAATTCAAAGCTTGAAGCAATATTGGAAAAACTTGATTTGAAAGTGTTCTCATGAATCACTAACAACCAGGAGCATAAAACAAATTATATATACTCCAATTAGTTGTTAAAAACATTTAATGCAAGAACCAAATCAGTTTTAAATCAGTTAAATAGATTTAACAAACTTAACAAATTCTGTTTAGGATTTTCAAAAATCAACCGATTGAAAACACGAAACAGTAGGTTGAATTGGCTTGACAACAAGGTCAACCAATTTCAAGCCTTTTCAAATTCTTTTCAAAACCACTAAGTGTAAAACAACCGGTTGAATCGACAAAACAACTGGTTGATTTTCCACTTCTTGAGAAAACATTTTTTTTCAAAAGAACTAGATTAAAATCACCTTGTATCATAACTAAGAGTGGATTAAAAAATTCAAACTACCTAGAACCCCCACACACAAGCAGCATCAAAGCCTTCAAGCAATCTACACAAATTTAGAGACATCAAAGTCCATGTTCAACATAAATAGCAAATAAATTATACATGACAGGTATGGTAACATCTTACAAATCAGGGTAGTACTTTTATAAATCCAGGCAACAATCCAAAAAATTCAGAAACTATGAGATAAATCAGCTAAGACTGTTCTATTAAAGATATGTGTCAGATATGACCCATGAAAAAGATAACCCACAACTAAAAACTGTAAATAAGTCTTGCGTACACTTTTATTAATACATCATACACACTTATATACAAAGTACTTACTTGATCATCGAATAACCTTTTTACATATTAACTCCCAACCGGACACTAAGGAGAGAGCACATGAAGAGTTAAGGAGCACAAAAGCAACGAAGGAGGAATGAGCTAGCAATAAGTAGCGAATATGAGAAGGATGAAGGAGGAGTGACTGAGGGATGTGAAACAATTGTTACTGCTAGTTACAGGTACTATATAGGCTTTATTAGTCTATACAAGTACAATTAGCGTCCACCGTGGGGTTGAGATAGAGTCAAAGAGAGCAACAATGGTTTTGACAAGACAAATGGCGAACAAGAGTATGTCAGAAGTTCCAAACTCTATAAAAAGAGATGAGGAGATGTGCTAGGAGAATAAGGAGGTGGTAACCCTCTGTGAAAAGAACGAAAAGGAAGGACGACTACAACCCACACTCAAACTTATAAGTCCTCCATACAACATACAAAGTGCATTTACGTTCTGGAGGACGAACCAAAGGGACATTCCTTTATTGACAATATCATGGAAGCACAACTCCCTCCTAATTGGAAGGGGTTGAACATTGATCGATATGATGGTACCATTGATCCGAACGACCATATCTACGTTTACAAAATGCAAATGAGCCTCTACACATTAGACAACTCGGTGTTGTGCTAAGTATTCCCCACCTCACTGAAGGGAGGGGCACTCAATTGGTTCACAAGGCTTCCACCCAATTCGGTGGATTGCTTTAAAACATTAATTTCCCTATTTGGTACTTAGTTTGCAACAAATTAACCGCATCATCTCACATCCATAGCCCTTGTCAACATACGACAAGAGAAAGGTGAATCATTTTAAGCCTTCATGGAGAGATTCAAGAAATTATCCTTGAATATTAGGAATCTCTACCTAGAGGTAGCCATGCATCACTTAGTCATAACACTTCGGTCGGACCCGTTCGCTGATAGTCTATGTAAAAAACAGCAACTAACTTTGAAGAATTGAGGCAGCGTGTGACTAAGTTCATGCAACTTGAGGAATTGCGTGATTATCGCAATACAGTTCGAGCAGATAATGGTGGAGACAAAGGAAAGGAGAAAGATCGAGGCGACAGACATGTGCCCAGAAAATCTGACAAGTATAGAGAAAGTCGAGGCCCTCGGTTTCATACATATACCCCTTTGACTGCTAATGAGGGGAAAATTATGGATGAGGCACTAAATGCCAACTTCATCCCGGTACCCTGAAAGCTACAGAGTTCTAAAGATGCTGATAAGTCTAGGCATTATCGATATCATTGCAACTTCGGTTACACAACCGAAGAATGTCATGCATTGAAAGACAAGATAGAAGAACTTATTCAAGTTGGACACTTATGCAAGTTTGTCCAAGGTGAGAGAAGTTCCCATAGATCCCCTCAAAGGGAAAAATATCCTAAAAAGGACGAACGAAGGGTATATTGCCCTCGGCGTCATCACAATGACAACCAACAACTAGAGAAACAACAGCGAAGGAGTGAGACCCCGAGAAGGGTTAAGCCTTCGCGTAGAAAGGATCAAGATATAATCAACACGATCGCTGAAGGGTTTGCACGTGGAGGATATTCAAGCTCTGCTCAGAAGAAACACTTTTGAGGTATTCAATCAGTGAACTCAACCTCGACCAAAGTCGATCAAGAATACCCCCAATACTCTTTACACATGATAACTTCACAGCAATAGACCCAGCCCAAGATGATCCTATGGTGACCATTGTAGAAGTCGATAACTTCACCATCATGAAGATGCAGGTAGATCAAGGGAGTTCGGTTGACACTATGTACTGGAAAACCTTAGAAAATATGAGGATTTTAGAATCCGAAATCCAACTGTATGACGACTAGATAGTTGGTTTTTTGGGAGAAAGAGTGGACACATGAGGGTATATTTACTTATATACCACCTTCGATGAAGACAAACATCTCCATCGAACTACCAAGATAAGATATTTGATAGTTGATGCCCACACTTCATATAAGATAAAATATTTGATAATGCATTGTGATTGCCAATTGACAATAGCCATAACTAAAAAGAAAACTTACAATGGAAAGAATAGACATATACAATTAAGAGGGTAAACTTTGTGATTAAATTTCTATGTGGTATAAGATTTTTAACGTCTAATAAACGTTCTACCAACTTTGACGCATTACATCTTATATGGACCCAAAATTTTCTTTTTTCTTTCCTTCTATCTTCTATCTTTTTCAATATGCAAGGGATTGTTGTAAAACTGAATATCAATCGCAAATATCGCAAAAGATATCACAAACAAAATGTAGTGAAAACGTTGAGCAACAAAGTTCCATGCAACGTGCCGAAATCCCCTACATCTCTTTCAAGCATTTTGGTTTGAAATCTTGGAGGAGGATTTCTCGGACCTAAAAACAAAATCGGACTTGGATTATTTTCTCCGCAATGTGACCCATTCTCCTGGAAGTTCCAGATCCAACGCTACCTTGATCGGAGAAGCAACTTCCTCCTTTTTCGACGACCTCCTTCATTCTCGGCAAACAGTGCTTAACTCGTGGAACGTTTCCGATGTTTCTCCATCTAGAAATATGCACTTCCATATTGCTCCAAAAAATACATCTCTCTCACAACTTCTTCTCTTCTTTATTCTTTCTCTTCTACTTTTTAATATTTCTGGTGTCTTGAGTTCTTACTCTTTAAAGTTCAGTTGCTAGTTCTGATCCTTGATTTTATCCAAAAAATTCTTGTTGTATCCTGGAAGACTAGCACAATACATTGCAGATAAGACCTTACGAATAGTGATAATTCACACCTCCGAAAATCAACCTTATTTGTGATTTTTTAACCTCATTTACTATAATTATGTGAGACATCTTATTTAAAATTGCACTTAATATTAAGTGTTAGTTTCATGACTAAAGTATTTTCTTTTATTTAACATATACCTTTCATTTACAAGTATATAATGATGACATGCTTACAAATTGTTGCAAATACACTACACAATCTTTAGCTAATAGCTAAATGTTACTTTTAGTCATCTATGTTTAAAAGTCATAATATAGTACTTTATGTTTTTAAAAGGGTTAATTTGATATTTTTAACTAAAATGTCAAATAGGTTAACAAAACTTCTTCGTATCTATTAATAAACTTTTAAAAATCTCAATATCATTTTAAAAATTCATTTTGATAATATTTAACTAAAACATTGATTAAATTGACTTATGTGACAATTAACCAAGTTTATTTAATATTTTTGTTCCCACCAGTTGACTCTTTCACCGGTTGACTTAGGTTAAACGTACCTCCTTCTGGATATGGGATCGCATCTCTATTTGCTTCTTCAAATGTGGCTCCATTGTGACAGAGGGCGCCCTATCTGTTGATTATACTCTGACGCTCAAGTCAGTAAGGGCTCACAAAAAGTAAATAGTTTCAGTCTAGTGTGCAAAAACAACATACCTTCACCGGGAGTCTGAGTCCCCTTTTATAACCGCACATGCAATAGTCTCACTTGAGAGAAAAAAATCTTAACTGAAAATAAGCACATTATCTTATATCTCTAACAGAAAACCTCCTGCCACAGGCATCAATGATCTTCAGGTGCTAAACCGTAGGCCAACATTCTGTTATACGTGCACGTCCTTATCTCTTTAGGGTTAACAACAACTATCAACAGGTATTTTACGTGTAACAAACATGCAACATAAAATATTTATACATAATAATAACAAACACGCATAATGATAACAAATATTATATCTACCGCTTACACATATCTATAAGCACATATAAAGGATTCTTTCGTACAGTGGCCTTACTGTGTATTCTAGGCCTATCACTGCAATTGGGCTAGTTGCACGATTCTTACCCAGGACCAACAGCCAAGCTGACCTTAACTTTACCCGAGAACCGAGCTATCGCAAACTCGCAATCGAGTCCCGAATTCTTGTCCAGCACAATTTTAAAAAAAATCTAATGAATAAATTGCATATTATAAGGACATGATTGTATGATGATTATTGTTGTAAATTGATTTTTTCATGAGAAACTAGCCACATTAGAAGATTGAAAAAGTGTCATGAGAGCCTTATACTGCTCTGGTGAAATTTAAGTATTCGACATAGTAACTAAATTCTTGTTGACATCATTAAAAGCAAATTTTGGTGAGTCATAGATTAAGTTTGTCATGTTATAGCTTTTCCTTTCAAAATTGCTTAGATAACCATGTTTCTTATAGCACGCATCCACCGTGTGCCCAATTCTCTCACAAAAACTAAATATTTTGAAATTTTCTTTTCTAGAGAAACTAGATCATCTACCTCCACAAAGTTGTTTCCTAATTTTTTTAGTATTAATGAGCATTTGGCCATCATCATTGTTTAAACCTCAATCCTCTTTTCATGTTGTGGTACTAAGAAAAAAAAAAGCCTTAATTACATCAAGAAAGGGTTCCATCATTAAAATTTGAGTTCTAATAACATCATTCAGCCCCATAAGGAATTTCATAATGCAATCTTCTTTAAGAATTTGTTTTCCATTGGTGGTAGCTATACAATCACGTTTTGTAAGACATACAAAATTTGAAAGAGGCATGAAATTATTTATTTCATCCCATATCCTAGTTATTTTTGTAAAATAATGAGTATTACAATTTGGACCTTATTTTAGTAACACCAATTCTTCATGTAACTCAAACATTCTCACTCGATGTATTTGTGAAATATGATTATTAGATCCAAAATCAAAAGACCTCTTGATGTTTTGATTAAGTACTTAAACAACAAATTTCAAAGCATGATTTTGCTTCTTCTGGGCAAGCTTCTTGTAGATATTAGATTTTGTAAGATGAAAGTATTTCAGCTATCAAACAATATACCATTTTGTTATCTTTGCTTTGTCTTATAAGTGAAAAGCTTAATCAGAAAATATGAACACAGTATTTAAGCTAACGGTCTTCATGAATATCTTAAATGCTTACCTATGTATACACAAGGTTGTCGTCTCAAAAGAAGATCTCAAAAGATAACATCCACATCAAAGATCTCTAGGAGTACACGCTTAAAACTACTCCACGCCAAAAAGCATCCTGACGTCCTTTTGTCAACACTGTAAAGACTAGTTGTTATGTATGGTTCTTACCTAAGTCTAGCTAGTTGTGCTAGTTTTTTCAAGACATTGATTGAAAAATGACATAAGCATTGAATGCTTCTGAAAACACATTTAATGCATCTCATCACCTAAAATGGATAAACGATAGAGAAAAGAATAATATCTTTAAAGACCCTCACAATGTCCACATGTGCGACAAATATTTTCTTCTCAAGCACTATAACTAGAAAATCTTCTGATGAAGGAATATTAACGTCCACGAAAAAACTCTAATTACAAGAATGCATAAGATAGCTTCCAAGCCTTGTAGTTGTGAAAAAGAACATTGTTTATGTCTATATAACGATCTAGAAGAGTGATAATATTTGTATATGCCAAATGTAAGGACCTAGAAACTTTAATTGGAATAAAAGTGTTAGACTTAAATAATTTCAGAGGATGTTATTATTTAAAATACAAAGAGTTTGTAATTGAAGTTTCGTAGTAGTCGGACCTCGGACGTCGCCCAAGATCTGGGGTCAGCTGGTAGAGGTCGGTCGGCTATCATGTGGATCGAGAAGAGTAAAGGAAGAAAAGTGTAGCTTAGAAGTCTACGAGATCGCCGTTGTTGAAGACGGAGGCGATCTCCGACTTCTCTGGCACATAATCGCCTGTCGCCTAGGGGAGACATGACCGCCAATCGCCTATGGTGTACGTGATCGATGGGGAGTGCACGTAGTATGTGGTCAAGATGCTGGATTAACCATAGTGGGTTCCAAAAACCACGCGTATCAAGGTGTGGGTTAAGCCTTAGATACGCTGTGCATGCGAAGCTCTATGCTTGAGCATAAGAGATCGCCCTTAGTGTTGCATGCATGGGCGCAAGAGGAGTGGTGCTGATCTACTCTTGGAAATGTGAAGCTACCGACGTCACCAAGCCATGTGGAGGTGATACCTTGGACGTAACATAGTCGGATGAAGAACCTTCAGCAAGGTGTGACGATATGACATCGGTGAGCAGAGTAAGGCGATGTGTTCTCGTCACACACAAGGGCGATAAGAGATCGCCAACAGGATGAGAGGAACATCGGTCATCAACTAGGATGGGAGACACATCGGTGGTCTGCCAGGTTGAGACATCGGTTGTCTGCCAGGGTGAGACATCGGTGGTTCTCCAGGGTGACACATCGGTTGTCTGCCAGGATGAGGAATCAGTCATCACCGGGATGAGGCATGTCAGTCATCGCCGGTATGAGAGACAGACGGTCATCGCTAGGATGAGGGACACATCGGTCGTTTTCCAGGGAGAGACATCGGTCGTCCTCCAGGATGAGGCCTCGGTGGATAGTCATCGCGCGAGCGGTCATCGGTGGAAGGTTATCGCGCGATGTCGAGTTTCACACAGATAAGGTGGGACCCAGGCTCTCAACATCACACGTCCTGCACGCGCGCCACGTGGACAAAAAGGGTGGTTCAGAATAGTGACATCAGAAAGTTGGCATGCGCAAGAGACACTCGCGGTCGTACTGTTCAGGGAAGTGGTTGGCATGCACAAGAGACAACCGTGGCCGTACTGTTCAGTGAAACGTACACTCTGGCTTTCTTGCAGAGGGGGTGGAGGCAGCAGCATGCGTGGACAAGTAGGCTTGGATTCAAAAACCCACTGCGAGGAGGCAAAGAACGTTGCAGTGACTCGAGTGAAAGAGTGAGTGCATCTTCATCCCTCTCTCTTCTCTCCTTCGCGCTGTGATTCAGGCATCCTCAAGCACCAGTGCGACGAGCGACGACTACCCTTGGAGCACCTGGGAGGTTCTCTGCAAGTTCTACAAACTAGACGCTAAAACAGAGCCAAGGCATCCTTTAAGCTCGGTGGGTTTTGGAGCTCTTGGTGTTTTGCGCAAGTCCAGGTAAGGGAAGCTAGCTTTATTTTCAATAAAAGCCGTAGATTTGCTGTTTCTGAAGTGAGGGCGACGTGGTCGCCGGTTTCATATTCTTTTTCGTGATGCTCTGTTCTATGTGTTTGGGCGACGTGGTCGCCGGTTTTAAACCCCTTTTTCATGATGTTCTGTTCTTATGTGTTTGGGCGACGTGATCGCCGGTTTTAAATACAGATTTCGAAATCCCCTGTTTTGGACGTGATCGCCGGTTTTGGCGTTGTTTTTCGAACTCCCCTGTTTAATGTCGCTTTGAACTTGTAGAGATTGAAATGAAAAATGTATATGCTATTCGAAAACCTGATCGGTGGTATGCTTGTTACTGTGATTGGGATTGTTTGAGAAAAGATTCAAAATGTTATATGATGGTATTGTGCTTTTACGTGTTGAATGATGCATTGGATGAATGTGAAAGAGTGATCAAAGCATAGTATTTTCAGGAAAGAAAATACCGTGTGGAGATTTATGAGGGTGTATTGATTTGTGAGTATCCTGTGAATGAGGCGATCCTGACTCTGCTGAGATAATGGAATCACATAGAGGAAGTTATTCAGTTGGTGAGAGTCGAAGGAGGTTCATATGAATGGGTGAGTCGTGTGAAAAAGAACGAGTTCGGCCTGTTATATGAATTAACCCTGTCATACTAGGAGAGTGAAGATATTGAGATTCATTTATGCGCATGGCTGTGTGAGTTTCACAGCGACCCTGTGTGGGTGATGTAGTATGACAGGTGCAGGTCTCTGGATGCTAAGTTCAACGCACGAGTCTTCCGGAAGTAGTGTCAAGTGTCTTGTGTGATGAGTCAGTGGAAGTCTGATGTGAGAAATGAGAAACATTGAATTGATAGACACTTGATGAATTATGTGATTTGAACGACTCTTGAGGAAATTGTGAAATATGTGATTTCTTGATGGCTGTGTGATATGAATGAGAAAGTGATGGACTTTTGTGAATGTTTAAAAAGACTGATCTATGTTGATGATCGTGTATTTTACACGGGAGCAGATGATCTTCCAGGGAGTAGATCTCCTCAGTGAGTGGTCGCCGGGAGGAGATCGCCTGTTTCTGTCTCTAAGTGGTGATCGCCTGTTTTCTGTTCTGATAGCAGATCGGCTGTTTTGGGTCTTCTGATAGGAGATCGCCTGTTTTGTCCTTTTCATGCTGTATTTGGTTTTTATTTCGAAACAATTGATGGAATGTATTAAAACCCTATAAGAGGGACGTCTCTTTTTGAATACGATGTACGGGATGATGTATTTTCAATATCTAATACATATGTTGATTTTATAAATTTAATATCTACGCTTTATTCTATTATATAAATAGGAAAAGGTTTTGGAGGGATGTTACACCAAAAGATGTTACCTCTCCTTTTAGTCATTGAATCTAGTGATCTATTAGATCACTCTCCTTGTAAACATGTTCAATTTTAGTCAGGAGTGGATGTTATCAAAACAATACTCAATTTTAGCTAGGAGTGGCTCAATTTCAAATAACAATTGTGGTTTTTAGCAAAGAGTGGTAGCGATTCAAATAATACTCAATTTCTAGCCAAGAGTGGATGGGTCTAAAGAATACTCAGAGTTTTCAGTCAGTTGTGGTTGAGTGGCAAAGAATACCTGGGTTTAGCCAAGAGTGCATGGGTTTAAAGAATACTCAATTTGTACTTCGCAACAATAGTATTTCCCGTGAAACTTGATTGGTTGGTCAAAATTGGATGTAGTTGGTGCTATAAGAAGAAATAATATAAAAATATTGAGTAATCTTTCATTCATTAATATTTTATATTGCATGTTATACCATCTATATTAATTAAAGAATGAGATCATTTGTGAAGAAGTCCTTGAAAAATCTTGGACAAATCATTTGCCATACACTATAATTGTTAATGGATAAAAAGCTTAAATTTAATCTAGATGTATCTAATGAGAAAATGGCATGTCTTGAACAAACTAATGCATATGATGTTTTGAAGATTAAAAATATGGAGGAAAAGGTTACATGATATAAGTATGACCTTGAAAATTTTACTTAGAGCTCGAAAGCACTAAACCTCCTCTTCTCAAATACTAGACATGCATCAATTAAGTTTGACCTTAACTATAACTTTAGAGGTAAAACACATATGCATAAGCATGATAAGGTTGCTTCCTCTCATAATGGTAACTCTGGATAGGAAGTGTCAGGTGTAAACATAAGAGACAATCATCCAAAATTAATTGGAAAGGATCCAAGAAAATGTGGGTACCATAAGAGTTTATAATCCCTGTTGCAAGTATGATGAACGAGAGGCAACATACAAAGATTGATCTTCAACTATGGATGCTAGGCACACACAAAGAACGGAAGGTATGTGTCCACAAACCTAATCCCATGCCTACATGATTTCAACAAATACCCCTCAAATTAACCAAGATTATTTTCCAATATAGTATCATATGAAACTAGTACGCTTCAAAGGGGGTGATAACATTTCTTTTTGGTGGTCCTTAAGGGGAAGAATGAGATAAGCATTAAAATTTTAAGGAGAAAAAAAGAAAGCTAAAGCTTGATGCTAAAGGATGATCCATCAAGTTTAGCGAGAGAACTAATGCTTGTGAAAATATCAACAAACATATTAAAAAGTGAAATCATAAATGATATTTGTTTGAGAGAGAGCAACATGAAAAGAGGAAGCTGAAGATGCTTTTTTTTCATGCTATATAGGAATTATATCTCCCTGTTATAATTGCAAATAATATGAATTCAATTAATAGTTTGAAATCTCATCAAACTTATGCTATAATATTTATATTATATGTTTTGAATGGATTTTTTGAAAATTCCTTGAGAAAAGTTGATGTGATGATGTTTTTTTGAAAATACATGATATAAACCTGATTGTGTTATGCACCATAAAAAAGGGGGAGATTGTTAGATCCAAAATCAACAAAAGCTATTGATGTTCTGATTAAATGCTTAAACAACAAAGTTTAAGGAATAATTATGCTTCATCTATGAAAGCTTCTTGTTAAGCATCAAATCATGTAAGAAACAAGTGATATAGAATCTTATAGTCTTTACTTCATTTGATAAGTGAAAGGCCTAATCAGACGTTGCAAACACATTCGTTAAACTAACATTGTTCTTGACTATCCTATATGTTTATTTGTGTTTACAAAGAATGTCTTCATCTCATAAGAAGCTATAAAAATCTCACATCAACATCAAAGATCTCTTGGAATACAAGCTTAAAGTTGTTCCACGCCAACAAGCATTTCAATGCCCCTTTTGTCAATCCTGAAAGGAGTAGCTATTATATACAGCTATCCTAGGTGCTAGTTGTGCCATTTTGGTTTTCAAAATATTGCTTGAAGAATGAGATAAACATTCACTTTTGTTAAAAGAGATTATCTTTGAAGACCTTCACAATGGCTATAAAAGTATGCAATGACTTTTTCTTCTTCTCAAGCACTGTAAATAGAAAATATTTTGAAGAACGAAGATTGACAACACGATGAAAGTCTAGCTACAAGAAACATGCACAAGATCATAAGCTTCCAAGCCTTGTAGTTGTGCAAAAGAGCATTGTTTGTGTTCATATAGGGATCTAGAATAGTGATAATATTTGTATATGTAAAAAGACGCTACCCCTCTTTCTAGTAAATGTATCCAGTGATTTGTTAAATCACTTTCTTTGCAAACCTGATTAGTTTTAGAAGAGTGGTTGTTGTCCAAACAATACTCGATTTTAGCCAATAGTGATTGGGTTTCAAATAATACTTGTTTTTAGCCATAAGTGGTTGTAGTTCAAATAATACTTGAGTTTTAGCTAGGAGTGATTTGGTCCAAAGAACACTTAGGTTTTCAACTAGGAGTGGTCGAGTGTGAAAAAGATACTTGGGTTTAGTTAGGAGTGGTCGAGTTCCAAAAATAATTAGATTTAGCTAGGAGTGAATAGGTTCAAAGAATCCTCAACTTGTACGTCTTAGTAGTAGTCTACTTAGTGAAAGTTAACTAGTTGGTCAAGAAATGGATGTAGTATGCATTATTAGACAAACCAATATAAAAATATTGAGTAATATTTCATTCCTTAATCTTTTACGTTGCATGTATATTGTATGTACTAATTAAAGGAAAACATTTTGTGAAAAAGTCTTTGAAAAATCTTGGACATATCATTTGTCATACAACCTATCGTTTGACTTTCCAGCATCAGACGTTACTTTACAAAAAGTTTTAAAAAGATTTTGAACCACAATTCAACTTTCCCTTCTTGTGTTTCTCCTATTTTTCATAATGATTCTTCAATAACTTTCATGATACAAAAGCAACTTTAGTATAAACTGTACTTTGTAAAATAGTAGGTTAAATTGAATTTAGAATCCAAGATAACACCAAATTGTTATAGTACTTCTAAAGATCAAATGTTGGACTATGAGGTATTAAAAAAGATCCATTAACAACTTGAACTTGTTCTTTGAGATTAAGAAACATTTCATTCCTTTATATTAGTTGTGGTAATTCTCGATTGTGAACAATCAAGTCAATGATGTTCTAAAAGGATTTCCGCCTAGATGAATGTAATAAACACCAGGGAATATCTAGGTTTTGCCACTTGTGGAGGTATTTTTCGTGGGAGTATGGAGGAGTTTATTGGAGCTTTTTCTGTGTTTCTTAACATTTAGACAACTCTGGTTGCTAAATTTTATGGAGTTATGCATGCTTTGGAGGAAGCTCAAAAGATGGGATTTACTAATGTCTGGTTGGAATGTGATTTTGCCTTGATTTGCGTTGCGTTTACTGCTAAGACAATTGTTCCTTGGATGCTTCGTAATCGATGGAATACTTGTCTTAATTACTGTGAAAAAATCAGGTTTAAGGTTACTCATATTTTTCATGAAGGGAATGCATGTGCTATAAGTTCGCTAATTTAGGATTTATTCATAGAGAATCATATTATTGGTATAATAGATTTCCATCTGGTATGTTCTTAGAATTCTTCATGAATAGGTGTAGTCTACCTATGTATCATTTTTGTTAACATATGGGTTTTGGTCTAGTCTCCCCATATTTTTGTATTTTCTTTATTTTTTTTTCTTCTTTTAATAATATTTTTTTCATGTGATGGCAAATGATTGTTGTTACTTGAGGTGTCAGCTTAGCTAAGATGTCAAGTTACATAATGATGCCTAACATGAAAGCTTTATTTTAAGAAAATGGGTTTAACATAGGGATGGTAATGCAGGTCAGCCCGTCCCGCATAGGCCCCCTGCATTTAGCTCACGAAATGCGGGCTGAGTTGGCCTGCCCCGCGTAGAAAATGTGGGTTGATTTTATTGGCATGCCCCACATGTGGACTGACCTGCATAAAAAATATTTTGTTTAAATTAATGAAAAATAAATTTTTAAATATAAATATTGAATATATTTATTTTTTGTTTATTAAGTTGACTTTTTTTCTTATTTAGATAAATTAGGTAAATGGTCTTACAATATTATTCTCACAACATGCGTAATAAGATATGGGTAAAAAAGATTATAATGATGTTCTAATTTTCAATGAAATTTGAATTTCAATCATACTAATAAATTGACTAATAAAATATTTCATTAAATATATACACTTTTTTAAGGTAATACATGTAGACACATGATTATTATTCTATTTTAAAAAATAATATAAATATATATATAATACAATATTTAAATTTATTATAAAAAAGAGTAAGGTCTGACTATTACATTTAGCATTTGATGAGTATTGAAATCTAAACAATCTATGCATTTCAGATAGACAAAAGAACATTATTAAATATTAAAAAACCATTATCAAATTTTGTAAAGGTGTTATAAATTAGATATTGATGGTAGTTGCTTCTTGCACTTCCATGCCTTTCTTTTTGCACCTCATACTTCAAAAAAATACTAAAATTACCCTTTGACATTTTTCATTGAATATTTTTTCTTTAATTCCGGAGTGTGGAATTCAGAGACTTCCCGAATTATAGAATCTGGAAGTTAAAATTAGTGTTTTGGATTGTAGAATATCCCAGATTGCACAATCCAGAATACAAATTTGTATTATAGATTATAGAATTTTGGATGGATAATTTTAGAATGTTTTAGAATATGAGACTGCAAGAAGAAGTTATAGAGGTATAGAAAAAAATTTAAATTTCTAAAATATGCGAGATATACGAACTAGCCCATATCATCTCACATTTGACTCGCACGGACTGCGGATTATGCAAGGTAGGCCTAAGCGGACCAATAAATTAAAATAGACAATTCATCTCGTATTTTTTCTCAAAGGATTGTGGATGAGTTTGCCCGATCTGACCCATTTTATCATTCTTAATTTAACACTACATTTTATGGTAGAAGATCCCTGTGAAAGGTTTCCCATTTTCATTTCGAGAGCTTTGATTATATAATGTGAAAAAAAAAAAAGTAATGAGGGAAGGAAAATTAAAAGTTGAGAAGTAATTTATTCTTCATTCATTCAATTGATTAAATAAAATAAAAGAATTAACATACAAGTGTTGATTGTTGAGGGCTAAACACTCAAAATAAGAGAGAAACTAACGAAACTACATGAACTATTTTATACCATGTCAATAACATATAAAATCTAACGACGCTAGATTAACTATTTTATACCTTGTCATAACAGAAAATCTAACCACGCTACATGAACTATTTTATACCTTATCACTGGATAAACAATTGAATTTGGTAACGGTTCAAGAAAGGAGAAAAAACTAGGTTCCAACAAAAATAACAAAAACGATAAGATAGAATGAAATAGACATCGACTTCTTTGGATCCAATAAGCACTTATCCTTCATAAACATATTTAAACTAGTGATTTCTCATGTGCAATGATCCAATTCCAAATTGCACTGCAACAAAGCAAATATCCCAGTCTAATATGTTTGAATATTCTATACATTCAGATCCTACCAAAATTATGAATACAAAATCAAATCAAACTTGAATGTTTATACATCCCAATTACTCCAAGGTTACCCCATATCACATTTTTACTTGCCATTCAATCCTAATAATCAATTTAATAGTTATTCCGTGTATGAACACATACAAGTCCTTCAAAAATCAACAATCTGATACTAAGATCATATGGTATCTGCCCAGTGGTATAAAACTTACAGGCTTGTCAAATTGTTCTTTAATCTAGGAATTTACTCATGCCCAATGTAGGAAATCTATTTAAAATTTAAATCAGTTGTAAATTGTAATACTTTCTGTCAAATACAATACTCAGTTTATGAATTATTCAACAAACATCTATCTTCCTGATACTTTAGTATGGAACCTTAAGCTAGCTAGGTGTAAAACTTAAACTAATTTTTCTTCTTCACTTTCATGCTACTTTCTGAAATTTTCTTCTACACAAACCTAATTTTATTTAGCAAAAGACTTTAAACATCCTTCCCTCACAAGTGTGATTCCTCCTAGCTTGAATTTACCCAAGTACTTTCTTCCCTAAGCCAAATAAGAGACTTTCAGCTTAATAACTCTATCCTTGTTCTTTGCTATTAACCATCCCTCAAACCACCTTAGAAAACCTACCCCTCAGCCTACAATTGATAAAACCAAAAGGCTTATATTGAGCAAAGAGTGAAACCAAAGGACTAACTATAATGTATTAGATAAATTACCTCATAAAAAGTTAACTTAATCTATTAAAAAAATTGAACTTAAGTCTAACTTAATCTTAATCAGTTTATAAACAATATTTGTATTCACTTCTATATTATGAATTGATCTTATTTTTAGTTAATATAAGATTTTTAATACATTCACTTACTGGAATCAGTTAATAAACGTGTAATATTATATATTTATGGATGATCTGATAAAGGTCAAATAATGGATAACACATAAATCAACAAATTTTTATTAAAATAGATAGTAAAACAATTATGTGAATTTTAAACTTAACTTAATTTTAAAAAATTAATTTATAAAATGAAATTTAGATTCTATTATATACTATATATAAACTGATTTTTCATCAAAATTAGGATTAAAAAATAATCTAAATAAAACTTTTTTTTACTGCAGAACACGGAAACCATTGATCATAAAATTTACAGGACTCATTAAAATCTAGTATAAAAAATTAAAAAACAATATATACTGGGGGCACATGAACGAGAATTTATATGAATTTGAGTTCGTACTACTGATTATATTCTGCTGCAGAGGCAGGCCATGTTCATCCAAAACTGCATAGGATTCGGCCACATCTATGATCCTTCATCTCCAATTAATTCGTAGCACCTAAAAAGGCTATGTCAATCAAATGTAATAAAAGAGTTACACATCAGTGAAAGATAACGAGTTTTTAACTCTATTTGCTTCTACATATGGAGAGAGGGTTCGCTAATTTACTTTTATTTTCTATAAAACAAATAATAATTTCAAGAAAAAATAAATATGGTGACTTTTCACTCAAAAATAAAAAATTTACAAATATTTTATAAATACGTATAGTTTTAATTATTATAATAATAAGAATAAATAATTAAAAAAATATATTAAATAATACATAATCTTTTTTAATCTTTTTTCTATTAATTAAAATAATTTTAATTTTTATTCATTTCTAGTCTTTTTTTCCTTTTTTTCTACTCTTACTTCTTATATATACTCTAATGAAATACATTTGTAATTGCAGACTCAGATATTTCAACGAAATATAGCATACTATTAGTTTAATAGATTAATAATTATGTATTAAATAAATGCCAATTAAAATTGAAAAGGCTGTGTATGTATTGTTTTGTAATTTTAAAAGATCTAATATCTGTATAATTGTTAAAGAATTATATAATTTGTTGTTAAATACTAAATATATATATATATATATATATATATATATATATATTCTTATTCTATGTAAGTTATTTATTATTTTAAACATTTATAGTCACGTTGCGCAACGTTAAAATTTTTACATAAAAGAAGAATGAATTTATCTAAAATAATGTTTGTCTCTAAATAATTACGTTACACGAGATAAATAAATAAAAATATGAACATAATTTTTTATATAAAATTATATTAATATTTAAACAAAAATACGGATTAGATGAGAATATAAACATTTACAAAAAATATTAACATATCAATTATCAAAATAAATATTTTACTTTATATCAACTACTCAAAATCGATAATTTAGATTTTTGAACGATAGTGACAGAAATAGGAAAAATGTTTAACAGGATCTGACAAGAGGACTTGTCTTTTTTTTCTGTACTTCACATGACAATGAAAATTTTGTGTTACATGCAATGAAATGCCAAAGGTGTCATTGTTAAATAGTGAATCAAATCAAAATGGTGATATTTAAATTGTTAGAATGTTAAATAAAGAATGTTACACCACACATGTATAATTATTGACTTAAGAATTTTTTTTTGTCTATTTTTTTTTCACGCAAAATTAATATTTTTCCTAGTTTAAATGTTAAACCACATAGCATATTAACTTCACATCTTCCATAACATCCCATCAAGATTATGTAAATAACAAAAAAAATTACATTTATTTATGACACCACTTCTAATTTAACAATAAATTCTTGGATATTCTTAATTAACTAACATCCAATTAAAATTTCCAAATAATAAACATGATAAAAAAAAACAAGACAATATATTAATTTGGGGCTCTCTTTCTTCATATTTTATTTTTAGTCAATAAAAAACTTAGATTCTTAATTATTAATTTACCCAAATATCTTGTGAATTTGGTGATGGGGTTAATAAGTAGATTGCATTATATGTAGCATAATTACTGATTCTGTTGTCAGAGTCAGAGCATATATGTGACATGTCTGAAGAAGGTTTGCAATAAGGACCACCATAAAACACTTTTCAATCGATGTTTGTTCAATCATAAGGCTTGTCTAATCTGCTAAGAACATTGCAAATTGTTAATCTGCTAAAGCTTCTGAACCAAGAAATGTTATCTTGTGTCGTATATCAGGACCATTCTGAAACCAACAACTGCATAGTTGATACGTTGTTTTCTGTTCAGAGTTCAGAACATGTGCCTATAATAAATTACAGTGATCTTGGACAAGATAACTAGCCACTTCGAATGTGGTCGTTGAGGTACAAGATTCCTATATATGTATAAAAGTCAAATCTGGGAGGACACTCATTTTCATAATTTTTGGTGTTTATTACTATATAAAAATAAGAGTTAAATACTTTTTATTATTATTATAATATACGAAATTAATTTTTATTTTTAGTTAAAATTTTTGATATTTTTGATATTTATAATAAGAAAATTATTAAAATAAGTCGTTATATGTAATCTCCCGTAAATAAAAATACCAGGACCACCAGCCTCCCTCCATCATTTTTCTCTTTTCTTTTTCATGTTTTCTCTCTCTACCAACTTCTCTTCTATCCCTTCTCTTTTTAATTTCTCTTCCATAACTCATCTATTCCAAATCTGATCACGTCATGGTGTAGCCAAGGAGTCAAGTTACAGATCTACCCTATCAGATTTTCAAACTAAGTTCATTTTTATCTAAAGATCCCTTATTCTCTATTTTTTTTCTATGATTTAGTCATCAATCTTAGTGGGACTAGTTGAGAAAAGTGTTTCTCTCAACTTGGTTAAGCCCATACTAAAAATTGGTAATATCTAGATAACTTGCTATAGGTTCCTAAATTTTGGAGTGGTTTCCTTGTTTGAGGTAGAATTTCCATCAGAATAAGGAATTTGAGGTAAGGGAAGCTAACTTTAACTTTCAATAGTACCCTAGGATATAAGATCTGAATGTGGAGGGAACGTGGTCCCAAGTTTCAATTTATCTTGCAGAGATGTTTGTTTATATATTGTTTAAACTTGTAAAAATATTAGATTTTGATGTCTTGGTATTTAAGTGTTATTTTTTATGTTAAATAAGATTTTAAATATTGTGGATTGAGTTTTTGAATGATATTGTATGATGAAAATTGTATGGAATTGAATTCATACATTTGGGATAATGTATGAACTGATGTTTGTGTATTAAGTATTGATACCTATGTGGTAACAGAGATCTCCGAATTTCACTGATGATCTACGTCACATAGACTAAGATATCAAGTAGTGAGAAGTTGATGGGAGAGTCCATGCACACCGTGACATATGAGATGTATAGCTTGGGTTGTATTGAACTTATCCTGATCCTTTCTGTTTGATTCATTGGTAATCTTTGGATCAGGTGTTAGTCTCTCGTAGGACTTACTTAATACGGGTCTTCTGGAAGGCGTCAGTTGTTATTCTGTTTGTTCAATATTCTGGATGTGTAGATCCATGTGAGATCTATATGATTTTTATGTTTGTTTGAATTGCGATGATTGTACTATGTACACGAGAAGATAATCATACAGGTGCAGGAAAGCCTGGAAGGCTTTAGAGTTTGTTTTGAGCTATGAATTGTAAATATTTGTATTTCTATAAATACCAATCATGCATTAGGAATGTTTTGGAAAACTCTAAGCTTGTATAGAAACCTATAGAACTTGTATTATAATAGTTAGAGTTATTGTTTTGGGATGTTACATTTAATAGTATCAGAGCGGTTCATCTTAGGATGACCTAAGGGTAGTGGGTTTATTGTGTTTCTCTTGCGTGTAGATTTTTTGTTTAAGTCTAGTTTCAAGACTTAGTTAAAAGTTTCTAATAGGATATTTAACAAGGTTTATTTTTTGTGTGTGGTTGAGTTAAAGTGATTGTTATGAATAAAGATGAAAGTATTAAGAATGAAAAGAATCTTGATAAAGTGGTGAGGGTGCACACTCATGACTAAATCAAGATGATTTTCTATCTTAATTCTAAAAATAGAGTATACTTTTTGTATATGTTTTGGGATGGTTATTTGTATATTATGTGAAGTTGATATTGAGCACAGGTTTATTTTAGGAAAATAAATTTAATCAGTATAAGTGTTTGGTTGTAAGTTTTAAAGCGGTATTTTCAATTAATATTTTTACACCAACATTTGTTTTAGTGTAGTATTTTTTATATACATGCTAGGTGGTTGTTGTTATCGTTGGACTCAAATTCTAAGTGATTTTGAGACGTCTGTCTTTGGAGGACCTAGATATAATCTTTCAGGTTGAATTAACTTTATGTCGATCACTTTCTTTTTTTAATTGTGATGAATGGAAATGTGACATCTCTAAATTGAAATGATATGGAATGAGTAGTTGCACAACGAGTATGGAACAGGACACGAATTAGGGTAACATGTTTCATAATCCGACTTCAAATAGAGATAAATAATACATGTTTCATAAGTAGTACCTCAGCAGAATGGAGTTTTATACATAGTTTTCCATAGTAAGTTTCAAGGTTGCCTTCAAAGATAAAAGTAGAATTTTATTTTGTCTGGTGCTTGAGAAAAATTGGCGTTAATGACACCTTATAAAATGTCTTCATCTGAGTAGTAAAGTTGAAAAAATTAATTTGGAGAAAATAGATTGTTGTGTCGAGTATGCTAACATGAGGAATATCAATATTGTTGGTAAAGAAGAAAGATGAGGAATCTAGATTAGGTGTGGATTTTTGAAAGATAAACGAGATTGTTGAGGGATAATGGTATGATGGATCAAGTTGCATGAAACATCAATATTTTTCCAAGTAGACATGAGATTCAGGTATCCAAAATCTTTAAGTAAAAAGTGAAGATGTGTATAAGACAACCTATAGATTCAAATATGATCGGTAGAAGTGAGTAACAATGTCGTTACAAGGCTAGCATGGAAACAAAAAGTTTTGTGGATTTAATTGATTGTTACAAGAGATTGATTAGTTACATTCAATATTATAAGAATCTTAAGTACTTGTTTGATTAGAAAAGACTAGATGTGGGACAAAAGAGATTGGTGAAGTTATTAAAGGAGTAAGATTTCAATTTTGTGTATCATCGGGGAAAGGAAAAATTTGGTTGAAACTGCCATGAGCAAGGAGATATTTCAAGTGTCTGATATAATGGTTAAAAACTCAAATTAATGGAGAGTTAAGAACTAAGTGGACTGAGAATTTCATTATGGAAGTTAATGTGAGTTGATTTTAGGTTCATTATATTTGTGACACTTTCTTAGAATTAGGATTAAGATTCTTAGCAATTTAGAGTGAGTCACCTAAGGAAAATCCCCACAGGACATTAACTTAACAAGTGTTAAGTAGATGTGAAGGTTCATTTCCAAAGGTCCAAGGTTAAAACACAATTAATGGTGATGAATGAATGAAGAACAAGGTGCTGAACTCAAAATAGAATAGGTGCAGAATTTAAACACAAAAACAGAATGGAAACACAAATTGAAACAAAAGAACCAATTGAAATTCAAGAACAAGACATAAAATTAAAACTACCGATTGAAATGACTATGGACGATGAAACTTATGTGGTTGTAGCCATGGATTGAGAATGGACATGCCACTTGGAGGTGATGATCCAAGATAAGTGCAGATTTGCCGCCACTTGAGAGCTCCCAAAGCTTCACAATATGAGACAAGGAAGAGGAGAACAAGTCTCACAAAATTCACTCACAATTTGAGTATAGTAACTTTTCTTCTAATTTCAATGTTGAATTTACAATGACCAAGCACCTCTTTTTATAGGTTTAGAGGGTTGAAATGAAAGTAAAACAAATTCAAAATTTCCTCCTAATTTTAATTCAAATTTGGAGCCAATCTTGAGTCACATGGGAGGTGTGACCTTTTTTCTACTTTGGCACCTCCTAAAAACTACACCTACACCTACTCTTTATGTCACATGGAAGGTGTGACCTATCTTTATACATTGGCACCCCTTATTTTAATATCTACACCTTCCTTTAAAGTTCTACTAAAAACTATACACAAAGAATTACAAAAAGAGACATCCATTGATGCTCTTCTCCCAAAGCTTTAGCCTTGCTCCAAGTCATCCTTTGAGGCATGAAGGATGTTGAGCTATTTGGTTGGGCTTGGGCTTCATAGGCTTGGGCCTCAAGTGCCTCCTCTACTTGGTCTTCATTAGAAGTAAAGGGGGAATTTTAAGGTTTAGGATAAGTTGTTTGTATTTGCAAATAAGAAGTTAAAGAACATAGTCTAGTATAAAAGTTATAAAAATGATTTAATGTGCATCACACATAACTAAGATAATATTTGAAGAAGTTTTGTGATGGTTCAGGATAAAGAGGAAGTGGCTCCATAGGTCCTTGTTTCTGGCCTATAAAAGATTGAAGTGCAGTATCTAAAAGGCCTGGGATAATGTTACAACCATTTGACATGACTAAGTGGAAATAAAGTTGTGTTGTTATATGTGTGGTTCCTTTTCCATAGACAATGAAAATACATAATGGAATATGGATTGTGGTAGATCGAGTAATGAACGATGCATAATTCCTTTTGAAGAAGATAGGTGGAGTTTTGAAAGATTATTAATTTTAGTGGAAGTATTATCCTGGGAAAGGAAATTTTGCTATAGATGGTTAACGTCATGAGGAGACATAAGTATCAACACTTAAGATTATATGATCGGATTTGAGTGGAAGTTTCAACAATTTAAATTTGGAAGTTGTAGTACATTTGTTATAATTAACAAGTTTCAAGAAAAAGTGAGAGTAAGGAAATTGGTGAAATTGAATTTGAAGATTATTCTAAAATTATTATCTAGTAATGAAACTAAAGAGTTCTCTGTGGGAAACGAATGGCATATTAAGATTTAGAAACAAAATATGTGCAATAAGGATGAAAAATTGAAGTAGATGGGCTATCTAAGAGTCATGAAAGGGAACTCATTCTACATCTAAGTATGACCCAAAGGTATCGAGATTTAAGGAAGTTTATTTGGTGACATGGTATAAAGGGAGATATAGTCAAGTGTGTAGCTACTCGTTTATCTTGTTAAAGAAATCAAACACCAAAAAAATAATGACTAGGATTTATGTTAACATAGTTTTGAGATTCACGGGATGAGAGTGAAATAATATCTCCATGAATTTTATCACCTACTTGTCATATACAGTGAAGAAAAATGACTCTATGAGTAATATGGGATGGATTAATGAAGACTATGCACGTTCTACCTATGGAAGGAAATGATATGCATGAGGTTATGCAGATAGTTGGGTGAGATAAGAGGTCTCAGTTTGACAAAAGTAGTGAAGAGGTGACATTGGGTATTGTAACTAATGTTAAGGAAGTTTGTGTTTGGCTGGGTTATTCTTATCTTTTCATAAGAGTGAGAATGAATCCTTTAACACATGGTATTGGGTGGAATGAGATTGTGGTAGATTTTGCTCTTAGTTCTAAGCAGAGGTTTTTACTAATTGATGTTGCATGTTCTTCTGAATATAAGAGTATTATCGCTCGAAATTGAATAACAAAATGAACTAGTGATGTTGACACCCACATATGACTATTAGAAAGTAAAAAATAGGTATAATTACCTAATTCATTCATACATTTAGGGTCAATATTCAATTTAGTACAGTGGTTTTTAAAAAATCAATGTAGTCCCTATGTTTTTTAAAAAGTATCCAAATTAGTCTCTTTCGTTAAGTTTTCACCAACAACATTAACTATTGATGATGTGGCACACACACTGGTGTTGGTCTGCACACGTGCCGCGCTGAGGCTAGAGTCTTGGGTCTCCATTAATTCTTCATCTTCTTCACCCAACTTCTTCCTCACCATTAATTCACCTACATTTCTCACTCACTCTTCTAAAGCGCCTCCTCTTCTCCCTTCCCTTTATTTATTCTCTTCTCCCTCCTACTGTCCTAAAGGAAGGTCTCTCTCATCCCTTTTCCGCTTTCCACTCTCTCCATTTCTTCACACCCTCCCTCCCTCCACCGTCAATGCTTTACTACCCCAACAATCTAACACTTCCCCACTATGACTACGCCACCCACCAATACACACACCATACCAAACTACTCATACATGGTGGAGAGTCAGAAGAAGAGTCTGGAGACTAGGATGGAAAAGTTGCAGCAGATGGAGGAGAAGAAGCTAGACAAGGGATGCAGGAGAAGAAGTTGGACTGTGCTGGAACAATGCAAGTAGAGAATGTAGACAAGCCAATAACAAATAAAAAAAGTATGGATGAAACTGGTTTATTTTAGGTGATTTAAAAATATAAGGATAAAATTATAAAAAAAATACATAACCATCTTTTATAATAAAAGAAAATAAAACTAAAAAATAATATTTTACAATTTGAACTTTAATAATAACGTAATGTATCGTAATCTACTATATCTACATTACAAACGTAAACATAAAAGATTATATTATAAAATATAATAATCAAGTATATTATATAATATAATAAAATAAATTTATACAATAATTATATTAACAATAAAAAAATAACAAAATTATTAAATAATATTAATAATAAAATATAAAATAATAATACTAGACAAATAAATTTATATAATACTAAAATTAATAATCAAAATAAATAATAATAAAGTTAAAATTAAATTTTTTAACTAAATTTATTTTATAATAACAAAAATAATTTAATTATTTTATAATTACTATTAATTTTATTAAATTAATTAAATCCTTCATAAACTTTTTTTTATTTCTTTTCATTTTATTTATTTTTAATCTAAATAATCTCATTTTTCATTTGTTTTTTCATTTATTTTCTACTTTCTGATTAAAATACAGTGTACTTTTTAAGGTAGAGAGAGTAACACGTGTTATAGAAGTTGACTGTAATTTTCACATGTGAAATTGCAAGTGTGTGTCACGTATGCAGAACAATACCAGTATGTGTGTCACATCATCAATAGTTAACACCGTTGGTGGAAACTTAACGGAAGAAGACCAATTTGGATACTTTTTAAAAAATATAGGGACCAAATTAATTTTTTTTAAAACCACTGTACTAAATTGAATATTGACTCTAAATGTAGGGACGAATAAGGTAATTATACCTAAAAAATATTCTCCCAATAAATATGCGAAAATTCATTTTGATTTAGTTATACCTATCTCAAGGTTCTATGGATTCCATTTCTTTGGAATTTGGTATTGCCTATATTAGTATAAGCTTGGATTGGATAATATGAGTGTTATTGGAGATATGTTTGCAGAGAGGTTGGTGTGAGATGTCTCTGTTCATGTTAGAATACAACAAACTCGTGGATCATTGAGTTAGGACACATCAAAATTTCTTAGGCAATTTAACAAGAACCTTTCAGTAGAAATACTGCGAAATACTTGAAGATCATGGGGTTGACCTATATCGTTTTTTTGAGATGGAGGAAAAAGACATCAAAGCATTCATTGATATGCACCAGAGGAAGTTAGTCAAGGAAAAAAAACTCAGTATTTTTTCACCACTTTGGTTATCAGTAACTGTGAGTCAAATTTTGAGAACTACGATGATTAAAGGCATCTTCAATCTGGCAGAAATTTGATGCAGATAAATGAAGAAGACCATTAAGTTTCTCCATGGATAATCATGATTTTATGAGAGTTACATCATTCATTGGTGTAAGGAGAGCAATCATATCTAAGAAGATGACTCCAAAGTTCATAGGTCCTTACTAGATTCTTAAGAGAATAGGTTCTATTGCTTATAAACTTGTTTTGTCTCTTCCGTTAACCAACATTCATTATGTCTTTCATGTATCGTAACTAAAGAAATATATATGATTGGTCACAATCATATTCTAATGTCTAATTTAGTTAAATAAAATATCTCTCTTTTAAAGTGAAGTAAGTTAAAATTTTGGTTTCTCAAGTAAAGCAACTTCATGGTGGAAATACCGACACAGTCAAAGTATTATGAAATTTCACATGTTGTGATTTCACTTGAGGAATAAAAGAGAAGATAAGATAATCATATCCTAATTTTACTTGGTAAGCTAATTTTCGAAATTTTTTATTGTTGGGGATAATTGTAACCCCCCGTAAATAAAAACACGGGACCAACAACCCCCCCTATCATTTTCCTCTTTTATTTTTCATGCTTTCTCTCTCTACCAGCTTCTTTTCTTTCTCTTCTTTCTTTAATTTCTCTTCCATACCTCATATATTCCAAATCTGATCACGCCATGGTGTAGCTGAGGAGTCAGGGCACATTTCTACCCGATCAGATTTTCAAACAGAGTAAGTTCATTTTTACTCTAAAGATCCCTTATTTTCTATTTTTCTCTATAATTTAGTCATCAATCTTAGTGGGCCAGTTGAGAAAAGTGTTTCTCTCAACTTGATTAAGCCCGTACTAAAATTTGGTAATATTTGGATAACTTGCTATAGGTTCCTAAATTTTGGAGTGATTTCCCTATTTGAGGTAGAATTTCCATCACAATAAAGAATTTGAGGTAAAGGAAGCTAACTTTAACTTTCAATAGTATCCTAGGGTAGAATATCTGAATATGGAGGGGACATGGTCCCAAGTTTCAATTTATCTTGCAGAGAAGTTGTTTGTTTATATATTTTGTTGTTTGTTTATATATTGTTTATACTTGTAAAAATATTAGATTTTGATGGTTTGGTATTTAAGTGTTATTTTTTTATGTTAAATAAGATTTTAAATATTGTGGATTGTGTTTTGAATGATATTGTATGATGAAAATTGTATGGAAATGAATTCATAAATTTGGGATAATGTATGGACTGATGTTTGTGTAGTAAGTATTGATGCCTATGTGGTAACAGAAATCTTCGAGCTTCACTGATGATCTAAGTCACATAAACTAAGATATCAGGTGGTGAGAAGCTAATGGGGGAATTCGTGCACATTGTGACATATGAGATGCACGGCTTGGGTTGTATTGAACTTACCCTGATCCTTTCTATTGGATTCGCTGGTAATCTTTGGATCAGGTGTTAGTCTCTCGTAATACGGGTCTTCTGGAAGGTGTCAGTTGTTATTTTCTGTTTGTTGAATATTTTGGATGTGTAGATCCATGTGAGATCTATGTGATTTTTATGTTGGGATTTGAAGAAGATTGAATAATTGAGAAATTGATCTATGTAATTTGGTTTTCTCTTTTGATTTAATTGTGTACATTATAAAATTTTATTTTTACTAGCTTATCCTTACTTTTCTTGTTGTGTTTGAACTGCGATGACTGTACTATGTACACGAGCAGATGATCATACAGATGTAGAAGAGTGTGGAAGGCTTTAGAGTTTGTTTTAAACTATGAATTGTAAATATTTGTATTTCTATAAGTACTAATCATGCATTAGGAATGTTTTGGAAAACTCTAAGCTTGTATAGAAACCTATAGGACTTGTATTATAATAGTTAGAAGTATTTTTTTGGGATGTTACATTATCCATATTTCTTTTATTATGTAATAAAAATAAAATTTTAATTTGAACTATATTATAATATTATAATATTCATCACAATAATAAATTAACATAAAATATTTTATGATATTAATTAACAGTGAAAATTTATTTGTTTCTTAAGTAAAAAAAAAATTGACAAAGAACAGTTTACTTATTCAGAAGTATATTTTATTTTAATTCAACATTAAAAAAATATAAATTTTAGGATAGATAGATTAGAAAAATGAAAAAAAAAACAATTCTTTTAATAAAATTACTTAATGAATTATTTGTAAGACTAAAATAACTGTTGTATAAAGTTGCACTTAATGAGTTTGCAGTAATAATATAATATAGTAGTATTGTAGTAACAAGCAATTTTATTCATGTAAAATGTTAATATATTATTTATATTCCCACAGTGTTAGTTAATACATCTAAATTGTTGGTATAAAACATTAATTATTACACTGACAAAACTCCTAAACTATAAAGTCAAGTGATAGTTTTGAAGTTTAGATTTAATATGTTTGTTTAAGTGCTATGTGCTCATAGTTTATTTTTATGAGTTTAGGTAACATTTTAAGTCACATTTTTTTTAAACTTATTAAGGTATTTTATTTTATATTGGAGTTTAAATTAATAAAATTTTAAATACATATTTTTCTTTTAATTTATTGAGACATTTTAGTCCACATTATTTAGGAGTTTAAGTTATACTTCAAATAAGCATATTTTTTTATTAAATTATTTTTTAAAACAAAATTGTGATAGAATTTTAAACTTTAAAATGTACATAAAGTTATACCTATGATTGAGTTGAGGGTGGTGTAGTTTTATTTTTTGGTTTTCTTTGAAGCTTATAACACATCCTCTGGAGGAGAAAGAAAAAGCAAAAAATGTTTGATAACTTTTGGGGTTTCTGAATGATTGTCTGCTGAATTGAATAATGCGACTGAAAAGTGAAGGATCACAGTGGGCACAAAAAATTAATGTCTAGGGTGTGTTTGTTCCAGCACATGCTTCTGTGCTGTGTAAATTGAATGAAATGTCATTGATTTGGGTTTTAAATCTGAACAAATAGAACAGTGGAGATATTCATAAATGGAATGGTTGTTTTGTTTTGTTCTCTGCCAAGTTTTGAAGTGAAGCTGCTACTCACACACATTAATTTATATTCCTAGGTTGAAATGGTGTGAAGTAAGAGCGTGTTCAACACTGAATTAAATTGAATTGAATAGTTTTTGGTGGGGTCATGCCCTATGTATGAATCCCTATCAAATCTTCCTCACACTCCAATTTAATGGTAAGTGTAAGTAACGTAACGTTCATGTTCATCTTCACGTTCAGCGCCGCGCCTATTCTGTAGATCACAGTCTAACGTAACATCTATTGCTTCCAATAGCGCTGCCCTACCCTATCAATGTTTATTATATTCTCCTTCTTTTTTTTTTTTTCACTAAACTAATGTTTTTTTCGAAAATTACGATTTTGGATAAAAAAAATTACAAAAAAATAGGTAATTTATATCCTATAAATAAAATTTAAAATGGAAATCGTACATATAAATACGATTTTAGGATGATCTTCATTATGGAATCATATTCTTAAAGTACAATTTTCATAAGCTGTATTTATAAGATATAATTACAAATATTTGATTATTTTAAATATACATAACAACAAAAATGTATTTTAGCAATCATAGTTTTTGGTCGGTAAAGAACTTAAATCAGTTGCTAATATATTTTCTGATGAAATTAGGAATTGAAATCATATGATAACAAAAAAGTTAGTCCTAAAGTAGTCACTTATCAATTTTTTTTTTTCAAAATAACCACCAAATTATATATCGTTAGTTTGTATAAGAGATTAATTTAAAAATAAAAAAATAATCTTAATTTCAATCGTTAACTTAGTAGTATAAATAAAAAATAAAAGAATAGTAAAATGTTAATGAGTCCGTTTTTTTATGTAAATTTAAATATTTTTTTATCGCTCAAAATTGATGATAGATTTTTTTAAATAATTAGAAAAATTCATTTTATCGCTAAATTATAAATTTATTCTATAATGGTCATTGAAATCCTTTTCAAATATTTAAACTAATTTTGTTTGTCATATGTACAATATTTTTTACCTGCTTATAAATGTTAAAAATTTAATAAAAAAACTTCAATACATAATCTAGTAAAGAGTAGTGTAAATATTACAAGTATAAAATATTATGTGATCCAACATAAAACTATAATGAAAATAGTTCTAAGCAAATATGCAAGATTTAAAAGTCATTATATAGTTAAACATCAAACTAATGGTTTTCTTGTTTATCATCACTAATATGGTCTAATATGTCATCTCCATTGATAGTAGGATTTGTAAGGCTTGATGTAAGATTCTTCATTTGAATGTGCTGTAAAATAAGTTTCATATGTCCATCTTGTTGGGTACGTATTTTCTTTGTTGCTCATGTTTTTTCACCAATTGCTCCATCTTTTCTTCAAATCCTTTTCCATAAGTTCAACATTTAACTTCTAAATAGTTTCACACATTTTTTCTATTTGATTAATGAATTGAGTTTGACTGATACTAGAGTGAGCACCTATAGAACTAATAAACTTTTTGTTCGATGCACCAAGTTCATATACATTCCTTTTTTTATTTTCACCTCCTACAATAGAAAACTATATTTTGTTGTCATCAATGGAGAAAAACAAGATAGTTTTGTGCATCTTCAAGCATGTAATGTTGTTGGATTCTTCTCGACATTGCTTATATTTCTCTTGAAAATAATGTTAAATATAATTCTTTAGAAGAAAATATATAACAAACATTAAATTGTAACTTTAAAATTAAACATATTGTATGCTCACAGGTCTTATCATTGATCCATTATCCAGTCTTTAGTTTCTTTGTTCTCTCTACAACCTTCCATGGAATTGGTTGTCGTTCAAGCTCCTTAACCTACATATATTAAAATATTAAGTACCTTAAGTCTAATAAATTATATTTAAGTTAAATATAAAAATATATAAGTTGGAACCACCAGAGTATGTTAGGGCTCCCTTCTTAACAATCCTATTTTCCTTGATAATAACACTCTTGTTTTGGAATTCTGTAGAACTCCAATGTAAGTCCAAGGTTGCTCGCACACTTGGTGGAATCCAAGTCCCTTTATCTTGACCATTCCTAACTTTGTACATTGCATTTTTTAAAATACATCACCATCACTTGAAATATATTCGTCCTTGTATTCTTCATTTATGTTTGTATAATTTAGCAATTATATGTTTATCTTTTCTCCCCATCATCAACATGAACAAGAGAGTCATAAATAAAGTTTGGATCAACATGTATCACTACTTGAAGTTGTAGAAGTTCATCATCTCGATATGAAGTCTCATGCTCAAGTTGACTTACCATACTATCATTTATTACACCCAACCAACCTTAGTACCCTTCTGGATATTTTGGGTAATAAACTTGCTCTACTTGTTGAGAAAATATGAATGAGTCATATGCTTTATTATATCTTCGTTATTGCTTTACTTGAACGATTCCATATATACTTTGATTCTTATATTGAGAGTATTATAAAACCATTCACACTAAAAAAGAATTGAATTCGTCATTGGCAAGTCAATGTATTCCAATTGAATAATATTAGACAATATTCCATAGAAATCTGACTCTAATTTACTATTGGTTCCTCGTATATAAACACCATAGTTATAAGAATTCAAGTTTTCACTCCAGAGAACGGTGTATAATTTGTATTCATTGATAATATAAATATGCCATTATTCAAATTTTCTCTTAGGAACCCATGCCAAATTAACCAATAATGGATTTGAATATTATTTTTAGATTTAAAACCTATATAAGAGATTATACATTACATTATGCATGAGAAAATAATATTTGAATAACACATGTAAGTTAAATATACGTGAAAATAATATTATAATTTGTTTGAACCATGTAAAATATTATGAAATCTCTTCCTCGGAAAAAATTAAAAGCAATATTTTTCCTCGAACAAAATTATTTCTAAAAGATTTTTGCATGGTTGATTTGATATAATAGCATATCCTTTACACATTATTAAAGTTCAAGTTTTACAAAGAAAAGTTAAACCTTCAAACTACGATTTTTGCACGACAGTAGTGCACTATTTTTCCAATTACAATTTTAGGTAAAAGAAATTACAAAAATGGATAAGTCGTACACCATATGGGCAACTTTAAAGTGAAAGTCGTACCCCATGGATATGACTTTAGGTCTGAAAAGACTCCACGTGGAAGTCGTATCCCACCAGTACAACTTTGCCAATTTTGTTAAATAGAAGTCGTATTACACCCTGATGACTTTCTAAAATTAACTTTAAGTGAAGTAGTGCATAGCCTGTACGAATTTAGTGTAAAACAATACAACTATATTCGTATCACCTTTGTACGAATTCATTTGTATTCTTTTACACTGAAGTTGTACGATCATGTATGACTTCCACCTAAATTTGTCCACATGGTGTACAACTTGTTCATTTTCATAAAAAAAAGTTTTTTTTACCCAAAATGGTAATTTGTAAAAGGAAATTGCACTACTTTCATGAAAAAACCTAAAACTACTATTATTTATGTTTTCTAATACCACATACACAAATATAACATAACAAAAAGAACACATAAAAGCAAACATACACAAAGACTATTATACTAACTCTTTAATAAATTGAGTTGAAAAAAAAAAAAGTGGAACAACCAAGACAAAAGAAATGAAGATATAGAAATTGCTCTGTTCCTTTCAATAATATAAGAGAATTACTGCAATTGTTGGCAAGTCATTACATGAATTGGCATATCATCTCCATTTACAATATTTTCCACAATATCAAGAACATAAATCAACTCCGAGTGAGATTGGTTCCTAAAAACCATTTATAAAAAATGAAACAGGTATAGTAAAACTAGTACTCACGTGAGTAGTTGTACCAATGTAAGATAAACCGTAACCATTAATTTTTTTCATAACGTATTTAAATCATAAAACACAAATAGTCGACGTAGCCATTGCCGCCTCCATCGCACACACATCCTCTCCCCCTATGCGCTCTCTGGCTCAGCCTTCACCTCCTCTGTCGCACATTTTCTCGCCAACCTCTCTAATATGGGATGCATCATTGTTGTTGTCGTAGGATTCATCGTTGCCATTGTCACGGGATGCATCATTGTCGCTGTCACAGGATGCATCGTTGCCGCTGTCACAGGATGCATCGTTATCGCTATCACGGGATGCACCGCTACCGCTGCCACGGGATGTGCAATTGAGTCTTTGGCCACTCACAACTTTATTGTTATCCATCTTTTTTTTAATCTTTCCTTCCAATACCCAAAAAATCAAATTCATAATGTTCTGCAATACCCTCAATGTCCCCAGAAGTTTCTGCAATACCTTCAATGTGGAGATTCTGAATTCAAATTGCAACCAAAAACAAAGAAGGAAGATTGAAGAAAGAGAGAATGAAAGGGTGAATTTGAGGAAAGGGTTTGAGGGTTAAAAAATGAGGATCAGAATTGTTTTTAGATGTGATACAAGATATGATAAATGATGAAGAAGAAGTCATTGTTGTGAAGGTGGCCGCCGAAGGAAGATGGTTAGGGTTGGGAGAGAGGGGAGAAAAACGGGTTTAAGGTTGAGGGTGATGACAAGGATCTAATGTGGAGACACGTGTTCCTAACAGTGCCACTCACGGTTGCCACATCATCAAAAGTTAACGTCGTTGGTGAAATTTAACGGAAATGACTAAATTGTAATTTTTTTAAAAACCTTGGGACCAAATTGATTTTTTTAAAAACCACTACAGTAAATTGAATATTGACTCTAAATGTAGGGACCAAAAAGGTAATTATACCTTAAAAAAATAACTTTGTCACTACCTCATACACATATACTTTTTAATAGTTTTTGAAATAGAATTTTGCAACTATTTAAAGAGAGTTGGAAAACTTACATTACAAAGAATTGTCAAAGATCTGCAAAAGATCATTCAACATGGTATAGGTTCTATGTTGATCTTAGGAATCTCTATCACATCAGATAATATCTTTTCTTTTATCACTACAAGAAAATCATCAAATTGAAACTAATTTTAGATACCAAAATAATTAGTTACTATTGGACTAAATTAGATACCATTTTAGAGACTAAAAAATTTATTGGTATCTAAAATTAGTTTCTATTATTAATAAAAGTTTATAAAGTAGTTTTTAAATTGGTATGTAACCATTAACTACCAAGGTTTTAGCTACTAATATTCTAGATTCTAAACTAGTCTTTAAAAGACTAATTGAGACCAATTTAGAATCTAAGATATTAGTAGGTAAAACCCTGGTAGCTAATTTAGATATCAATTTAGAAACCATTTTATAAATGTTTATTAATAAAAGAAACCACTTTAGATACAATTAACTTTTTAGTCTCTAAAATAGTATTTAATTAGTTAATATAGTGACTAATTAATTATTCTTTGTATCTAATTTTGGTTGCTATTTAATGAATTTCTTATAGTGTATTCTATTTCACTTAATTGTAGAACACCACCATGTGATGCAGTTAGAGATATCTAAATTCTTGGATTTCTTCTTAAATGGTGTTTAATGAAGGGTTGTAAGTTTTTCTTATTTTAGTTGCATATGAATTCTTATAACAAAAATAATTAAAGATTTTAGTGGAACCATCAAACTAAGATTGTTTGTATTAAACTGGACGTAAATCTGTATTGGAATCGAATCAGTATAACAATTTGTGTCTCTTTCTTTCTTCATCTTAATCATATTATCTTAAATTTTCTTTGATTCACCGAAACCAATTGTTAGTACATTTTTGTTATCTTCTTAAGAACAATTTTAAGAAGAATTTTTAAAATAAACACTATTTATTTGTTTTTATGTATAGGCTTAGCTTGGTATTTAAATTTATTATGCAATACAAAATCATATTTTAATCAATGTAAAAGAAAATAATCATTATAATATAAAATAATATTTTAAAAAATTTTACGTTATTTTGTCATAGACAATGTTTTGTATATTTCTTGTTTCACTTTTAATCTTTATTCAATAGCAAAATTAATTGATAATTTATCTTGTGTTCTTACCTTTGACTCTAATGACTGTTACGTTCAGAACAAGAACTCCTTGAAGATGTTTGATTCAGCTAAAATGCAAGATAAACTTTAAATACTCAGAGTCCCATCCTATCATAAACTTCAAATTAAACCCACAAAATCTACTCATACCATTAATATTGTTAATGTCAGTGCTAGTGATCTAGAAACTCTTTGGCATTTTTGATTAGGATGTTCCAATCAAATGTATTGATGTTATCAAAAACAAATTTCGTTGTTTTTGTTCAAACACAATTTGAGACAACAATAAAAATAATAAGAAGTGATAATGAGACTGAATGTTTCATGAATAATTTCTTTGTCAACAAATAAATAGTGCATCAAACATCATGTGTCAATACTCCACAACAACATAGCATAGTTGAAAGGAAACATAGTCATATATTAAATGTAGCAAGAGCTTTCATGATACAATCTCATTTACCCAAAATTTATTGGTCATATTCTGTGATACATATTGTGCATATTATAAACATGCTTCCAACACCTGTTTTAAACCATTCTTCTCCTCATGAAACACTTTACAAAATTGCAACATATTTTAATGGATTAAATGTGTTTTTATTGGTTTTAAAAGGGGGACAAAAGAATATGTTCAGTTGAATATTCAATCAAGAGAAATTTTTGTGTCTAGGGATGTTGTCTTCTGTGAACATGTTTTTCCATATCAAAGGGTTCAAGATACTACTTCTGAAACTAACAGTCCTAATATTCATGATCAATTTCATTTACTGAAGATCAACCTATTTTGAGTCACTCATCACAAGTCATTCTTGCACCCTATGATAATGCTAAAAATAACAATAATAATAATTGTGGATCAGACATGGAGGTTCCAGAAGAAGTTTATTCCCACATCGACCAAAATCTCAACGAAGGTCATGACACAAAACAAAATTTTGAATCATATCAGAATATTTGCAATACATCTTCAAGAGTTAAATATCCTTTGAATTATGTTTACCTTATAACAATTTATCACCTTCTTCCACATATTTTGTTATGTCTCTTTCTTCACATCTTGAGCTAAACACATATTCTGAAGCTGTGAAACATGACTGTTGGAGAAAAGCTATACAATGTGAGATATCTCTTTTGTCTAAGGAATGTCTAAGGACAAAACGAACATAGGTTGCAAATGGGTATTAAAAGAAGTATAAGGCTAATGAGACAGTTGAAAGGTATAAAAACAAGGCTGGTAGCAAAGGGATACACACAAACATAAGACATTGACTACCTTGATACTTTCTCTCCAGTAGCAAAGATGACCACCATAAGGTTGATTCTATCTCTAACTTCTATCTATAATGGAGAATTGAAACAATTAGACATAAATAATATCTTTTTACATAAAGAGTTGAAAGAAGATGTATACATGGTTGCTCCTCCTATATTGACTTCTATTAAACCAATATAAGTTTGTAAATTAAAAAAGGATTTATATGGGCTTAAGCAAGCTAGCAGAGAGTGATTTGTAAAATTGTCATCCTTTTTGCTTTCTGTGGGATATACTCAATCTATGAATGATCATTCACTGTTCATTAATTCTTTTAAAGGATCTTTTACAACATTATTGATGTATGTGGATGATATAATATAGTCAGGAAATGATAAAGATGACATTGATAGAATCAAACGAGCCTTGAATCAGACATTCAAAAATTAAGGATCTTGGAGATTTAAGATATTTTCTTGGTCTAGAAGTAACAAGAAGTAAGATAGGGATAATGGTGAATATACACTAGAATTGTTAATAGATGCAGGTCTTTCAGCCTGCAAACCTGCACTCACTCCTATTGATAATCATGCAAAATTGACTTCTACTGGGAGTGCTCCTTTAACAGATATTAAGTCTACAGAAGATTGATTGGAAGACTTATGTATCTTACTAATACCCGACCTAACATAACCTTTTATGTGCAACAACTTTCTTAGTTTCTTGTTAAGTCTACAATTGCTCACTATATTGCGACGATTAGAATTCTGAAATATATTAAAGGAGCTCCAAGTCTTAGGTTTATTTTTATCTTCCAACACTTCTACTCATCTAAAAGCCTTTTGTGATAGTGATTGGGGCAAATGCAGTGATTCAAGACAATCAGTGACTGGTTTTAGTGTGTATCTTGGGAATTCCTTTGTATCCAAGAAGTGAAAGAAGCAAAGAACAATATCAAGGAGTTCCTGTAAAGTTGAATATAAGGCAATGACCATTATTACATGTGAAATTCAATGACTAACTTTTCTTCTTCAAAATTTCAGTATCTTTTGAGCAGCCATTTCTTTTATACTATGACAATGACTCAACAAGATACATCGCATCAAATCCAGTGTTTCACAAGTGTACGAAACACATAGAAATATATTGTCACATTGTTAGGAAAAAATTGAAAAAGGGTCTCATCCATTTGCTTCCCATTTCCACCACAGAGCAACTTACTGACATTTATACCAAAGCCATAAGTCCTCAATCTTTCAAGAGTATTTGTTTCAAGCTAGGTCTTATCAATATTTGCTCCCCAACTTGCAGCGAGGATATAAAAGGATATGGATACAAAGTTTCTACAAGGAAGCTAATATAATTTTTGTTTCTAATTCTTAGTTGTTTCACTTTGTATATATGTCTAGTCTTTATTTTATCTTTTATGATTCTAGTTTTTATTGACTCTTTATGTTTTCTCTCTTTATAGTTTGACCTAGAATGAGTGTACTACTTATATATATTCTTACCCTCTGCATTGATTTAAAAAAACAAAAAAAATATTTATTCTCATATCCTTTGTCTTTCTTTTTATTTTGTTCACATCTGTTCGATTTTTTTTATTTATATTTTTTTTATATAATAATTTTATCCTTGTATTCAACTAATAATGTATTACTTAGACTTAACATTAGAAAGGTTGATGATATTTTGGTCTAAATCTATATTAATAAAGTATTTCTTAATTTTTCATATTTTTTTAAACTTTTGTTTTAGAATGAAGGAAGTATTAATTATCCTTACAATTTACACAATCTTCGAGATCCTTTCGATGATCTATGTTGTGTTGAAGGGATATCTATATGAAAAGACAGTTCTATTTCTATTCGGAATTCAATTCAATAAAAAAGGCTACCTTAGTCCGACGGAACCGCACCCTTCATTCTTTTATGGAAAGTCTAGTATATGGCGATGTGTGATTTGATAAAAAAATTTATTGTACAGATTCCAAATGATAAACTGTCATTTCATTTCATTGGGATGCCCTGAATCTGACATGTCTCTTGGACTGAATAACATGAAGCTCAGAATTATGGATATATTGAATACGACCTATTATTTATCCAACTTTTTTTTTTTTTTATATCTATTCGAATAAAGTTAGTAATTACTCCAAAAATGGAGTAAGATGATTTTAGATAAGATATTAAGAATAATTTTGTTGTAAAAGTTATACTCAAGTTTATAAGATTTTATTTGAATCTTATAAGACATTAAATCATGCTGATGTATTATAAAATTTATTAGAATATGAAATATCATTTTAGTTATAAGAATAAAAAGTTGTTTTTATCTTAAAAACAACCCTTTTTTCTAATGAATTTATGAAAAAATATTATTAAAATGTGAGTCTTATAAAATTCATATATTAAAATAAAAGTTATTATAAGATAATATTACATAATAAAATCTAAAAAGTAAATTTAAACGTTATAATATGTCTGTTTGATTATAATAAAATATTTATACAGTTTATTATTTTATCCTTTTCTCTTTCCATCTAACTAAAAACTATTTCAAAATTAAAAGTTACATAAATATATAATTAATAAAAGAATAACTGATATGATCTTAAACTTTGTAAATACCAAATAAATAAATAAATAAAAAATCGTCAAAAAGTTGTCACTCAAAATGAAAATATTAATAAAATATAATATATTTAGCCACTTTTATTAATAAAATATAATATATTTAGCCACTTTCCTTAAATGAGAACCAAGGTACTAAAATATTAGTAAAATATAACGTAATTAGATCATTTCTTTAATATGTAAGTGAAGTTATATTTTTTTTTCTTATGCTATTTTATAAGAGAAAAATAAGAAAAAAAAAACAGCATAGTATAAAACAAAAACATCAGTTTTGAGAGAAATCGGAATGGGTAAAATAAGATATAATTTAGGAGGAGGTAGTGAGAATGAGCAGAAACTATGCATGATAATTGTAAACTACACAAACCCCAATATTTTGAGTACGTTGAATACGATGAAGTTTGACTAATTTGTCTCGTGTTATTTTTTATATCGGAAACTTAAATAATAGATGCTGTTAGAAGAAAAAACTCAAATTTATAAAATTAATTTATAACTTAAAATTTATATTAATTTATATATAATTAATATAACATCTTTAACTTATTGAAATATGTCGACTTAAACTTAAAATTATATATTTATAAATAATTAGATAAAAGTTTGATAGTGAATTTTCTAATAAATAATAAATTTTAATAAGATATATTTTAAATGATTTTAATATAATATTAATAAAATTTAAATTTAACTTAATTTTATAACATTATTTATAAATAAGATTTATATTTATTTACATATAAAGTATTAAGTTGTATTAATAAAATATGAAAGTTGCATTAATAAAATATAAAAATATAAAAATATAAAAAATGAAAATATTATTTTTAATTTAAAATTTGGAAACTAATTTTTTTTTTTTTAACTTTTATACATTGTTTATCTCATACCTGATTTTGTAATATAAAAGAGAGCATTGACTAATGTAGTAGTACTAGTGTAAAGTGCAAAGATACTAAAAAGACAAAGTTGTACCGAAATAATTGAGATTTTAGCAATAATTAATAAATTGTAGCGTAGGAGAGTGAGCAACCTTGTGGGGGGCACAGGAGTGTGCTGGTCCTAGGCCTCTCATAAAGTGAAGCAAGCAAAGAGTGCAAATGTGGAACAACGTGGGGAGAAAAGTAAGCATCAGGATCCGACCGTAACCTCAGTTTTTTTTGTTTTTTTTTCCTTCAACTAAATTAACCGAAACCATTCCATCAAATTACCAAATTACCAAATTACCCTCTCCTTTCTTTCTGAAAAGGGCTCGCTGGTCGAGAGACTCCCAACCAACCTCTCAAACCCGAACCTCTTAACTGCACTCCTCTCACCACCCATCACATTTACAACATTTACTGTTTTGCCACTCCCCCTTCTATATCTCCCTCCTTGCATTCAACACTGCTGCTTCTACCACATTTACTTCTTTTTCTCTTCCCAGGTTTCTTTCTGCCTCTCTGTAACCGGTTTTCCCTCGTTTCAACTTTGTCCTTTCGCTTTGTTTTTTCTCTCCTCATGCATTATTTTATGTTATGGAAATTTGAACTCCAGATTCTCTCCCTCCTCCACGTTTCTTTTCTCTTTCACTGCTCTTTTCTTTTATATTTTTTTGTTTTTATTTTGTTATCATATTGCTGTGGGAATATAAACGGCTTCGGCATGTGTTCCACTGCAGGGGAGAGGAAACGTTAGCGCCTCAATGGGATTGCTTGCTGCTCTTTGTTGTTCAAGGTCGCTTTCTACTGTTGGAAATCACTTGTCTTTTTTAGCCATTAAATGATTCATTTACTTGCAGGCCAATTACATATGTTGTTGGCATTAAGTTATACTTCATTTTCTCAGTGTTTCTATCTTTTCATCTCTCTCGTTTTCTTTGTTGTTCCTATTTTCTTTACTATCCTGTTTTTTATTGCATTTATCATTTTTTATCTCTCTTTTTCGGTTCCCAATCCACCCCATATGGGTGAACTTTTACATTTTTGTACAAATTTTTATTTTTTTTTTGGAAAAATGACAGGTAGACCACCTAGAGATTTTAAAAAAGAAAGTGGGAGAGAGATAAAGAAAGAAGAGAGAGAGAAATATAAAATGAAGAAGGTTTAATAAAGTGTTTAGAATGATAAGGTGTTGATGTATCATTATTGTTTATTTTGACCACATTATCTTTGTATGTTTTCTTCAATTGGTGTATAGGAGGTATTGAAAACTGCGATTTTTGTGCTTTGCTTTGCTGGGTTGTTTTATGTCCCACCACTCCTTTTTGTAGTGCAAACTCTATGTGTGTGTGATTTCTATTTCGCTTTGTGTTGATGTAAATTATGTCTTGCAGGTGGTGAAGGTTGCATTGTTTGTTTCTAGTGGATTCTGACTTTCTAAGTGTGAGATGATGATGGAAGGGCGGCGTCATTCAGTTGATATTCCAATTTCGAAAACTCTTGTGGCACTGAGGAGAGTCAGGTCATTGAGGGATCCCTCAACTAATTCTATGAGCAAACTCTCTTCTTTGGTTGATAATGTGCACTGGGAAAACGGTTCTGGTAATGACATTTCCCTGCGGTTTTCTGATGCTGCACGGCCACGTGATTCTGATGATAATGCTGCTCTCAGATCAAGAATTTTAGGTTTCAAGGGACAATGGGAGCAGAATGATACTGATTCTGTATTCAACTCAAGGTTGAAGCCTAGTGGGATTTCTTGTCAGGGTGTCCAACAAGATGGTGAACTAGTTTACTCTAAGCGTAAAAGTGAAAGCTGTGGTAGCAACCATGGGGGTAAAGAATTGGACTTGGCTCGTATTGTGCTTCCAAGTAACAATGATTTCAAGGATGAGGACTCATGTTATATAGCAACTGCTAGATCATCTCAATTAGGGAGATTAGATTGCTCTAAGTCAGCAAAAAAGTCTCTGCGCAAGAATCAAGTAAAACCATCAGAGTTAGTAGGCAGTATTGATGACGGCAATGTTAGTCCATACCCTTCTGGTTATGATGCTTTCTCACCCTACAGTGGTTCAGTAGGTATAAATCAAGATATGGATGGTTTAGATAATAATGATAACGGGTGTGGAATAAGCTGCTGTTGGTCAAGATCACCAAGATTTAGAGAATCAAATCTATATGGTGAGATAGAAGACCGTCCTTTGATATCCCAGCGAGTTGATGAGTCAGATCTTCATGCACACAGAAGCACGAGACACAATGGTGGTGGGATTAGTATGAATTTGGAAACTCCTAGAAGTTTGTCCATGAAATTTAGGCCTAAATCATTTAGTGATTTGGTGGGACAAAATGTGGTAGTGAGGTCTTTGTTGGGGGCTATCTCCAGAGGAAGGATAACATCATTTTATCTCTTCTATGGTCCGCGTGGCACCGGCAAGACGTCTGCATCTAGGATATTTGCTGCTGCACTGAATTGCCTTTCTTTTGAGGAGCAGAGGCCATGTGGCCTATGCAGAGAATGTATTATATTCTTTTCTGGAAGAAGTAAAGATGTTAAGGAAGTGGATTCTGTGAGAATCAATCGCACCGACCAGGTTAAATCCCTTGTTAAGAGTTCAAGCATCCCTCCAGTATCCTCACGTTTCAAGGTTTTCATTGTTGATGAGTGCCAGCTATTGAACGGGGAGACATGGGCAAGCATTTCAAATAGCCTAGAGAACCTTTCTCAACATGTGGTTTTTGTGATGATCACTCCTGATTTGGATAAGCTTCCTCGGACTGTGGTTTCCCGTGCCCAGAGGTATCACTTTCCAAAGGTTAAAGACGCTGACATTGTATGCAGATTACAAAATATTTGCGCCGAAGAAGGTCTTGATTTTGAACAGGAAGCTTTGGACTTTATTGCTGCAAAATCCTGTGGGTCTGTTAGAGATGCAGAAATGATGCTTGATCAGATGAGTTTGCTTGGTAAAAAGATCAATATCTCTTTAGCTTATGAACTTGTAAGTCTAGCACTTTTGTTCCATATATGTATTCCCTCCAACTAACTTCAATATTTCCTTGGCATTCTTGCTTACCCATTTGTTGTTCGGCAGACTGGGATCGTTTCTGATGATGAATTACTTGATTTGCTGGATCTAGCTTTTTCATCTGACACTTCAAATACAGTCATTAGAGCTCGGGAGCTGATGAGATCAAGGATAGATCCTTTGCAACTTGTATCACAACTAGCAAATCTCATTATGGACATACTTGCAGGGAAATGTGAAAATAGTGGTTCAGAAGTCAGAAGTAGATTTTACAGGAAATATACCTGTAAGTGGTGTTTCAACATTTTTGCACTTAATGTTTGTCTCTCTAGTAAAATTCTATTCTGCTCATATCTTAGTTCTGTTATGTGACTGGTTGTTTTCTGTATTATAGCGGAAGCTGATCTGCTGAAACTAAACAATGCATTGAAAATACTTTCTGAAACTGAGAAGCAGTTGAGAATTTCGAAGAATCAAACAACATGGTTCACCGTAGCTCTCCTACAGTTAAGCTCTGTAGATTATCAGTCTGTGGATGCAAATGACACCAAATTTAGTCTTAGAGGTGCATGCAATGGAGGTGAGCTTAACCTTTTTCCTTGGCTTGTTACATTATTTTCAATTCCTTTTCTCCTTGGTGTGTTGGATATAAATAGTAACATCGGCATTACACTATCCACACAGGTCAAAACTTGGAGCATTTTGCTACAGGCCTGTGTGCTAACAAGTCATACAGGTTAGAAGTGCCGGAGGATCACAAAGGAACATTGGATTCCATTTGGTATAAAGCCACTGAGATGTGTCATTCTAGTCAGCTCAAAACTTTTCTCAGGAAGAAGGGGAAGTTGTCGTCACTTCATGTTGATCGCAGTACAGCTTGTAATTTCCTTTCTCTTTTTCTAGTGTTGCTATTCATTTACCATTCAGTTAAAAATTTCTTGCATCACAGTATAGCTGCTTTCTGCTGTTATGTTTGGGGGGTTTTGTCACACTTCTTCTTTGAGAAATTTGCTTCTTTATTGTCTAAAGAGAAAGGCCACCAACACGCCCTTTTAGAACACCCTTTTAAATATACTCGTGTTGGTTGGAATTTATTAGAAATGACAGTTGTGTGGGGTCTCACTTTTATTTTATAAACTTCCCTCTTGATTTTGTACTTTCCTTGTAAATTTTAACCATTTGGAGGGAGTGTTTTTTACTAGATTTTAAGTAGTGTACTTTTAAATATATTCTATGATTTAGCAAGTATATGCCATCCAATTCAGCTTCTTTTCCATAATCTTGGTCAGCTATTTATATTTTTGAAGTTGAATATACTGCACTCCTTTTAGTTCTACTCCCAAATGTACTGAGTGATGAATTTAATAATACACTAATTTGCAGGTCTTGCTATTGCCGAGTTGGAGTTCCACCATAGTCACCATGTATCCAAGGCCGAGAAGTCATGGAAAATGATTGCAAGTTCCTTGCAATTCATATTGGGTTGCAATGTGGAGTTGAGGATCACTTATACACCTTGTGCTTCAGATTCTAAGTATTCCAAATTGAAGAGAACAACTTTCAGTATCTTCACTTGTTCCCGCAGAAATCGGCAACAGAAGTCAGCATCATCTAAAGAACAAGGAAGTGAATCAGATTGTGGTGATTGCACCTCTGAAAATCCCATGATGAAGGACAAAACTTCTACCTCTGATTGTGGAATGGATGCTGTAACAGCTTTGAGGAGTCGTGAAGGAAATTTGCTGAGCTCAGGAGAAAGATTTTTTAATAGATCATTTCAAGAGAGTATGAGAACATCATGTGCTGAAGTGGATTCTTCCAAGGAAAAGGGATGCAACGGTGCTCATCTAGATCCATCAATTCTAGATTCAGATAATGATCACTTTAACTGTTTTCCTAAAACCCTTTGGCTTCAAAAGAAGTTCCGTTCTTCATATTCATCCAAGTTTACTTTTCAAGGCATTCAACAACAGAAAGATTTTGTTTTATCTGTCCCGAAGTGTACATGTTCTGGGACATATACATATGCTAATGAACCCTGCATTTTTTCCGGTAGTTGTAAGAATTGCACCAAAGCCTCTTAGAAGAAGTAAGTTGACTTGTTATGTGTTTACATTGTTATAATTGTTGAGACTGCACTACAGTGATAAAGTAGCATAGTTGGATAGAATGAAATGAAATTAACATTCTTCTGCTTTCATTCAGAAATTCCAAATGTTGATAATTCATTTCCTGTTCTGCATGAAATAAGTGCCATGAACTTGTGGACGGAAAAGACTTAATTGTGATGTATAGACATCTATCGTGCATGGGGAGGAACTATTGTTTGATTAAGGTGGTTCCTCACTTATGAAGTTTGAACACTCTTCTTAAATAGTGTGTCTATGTCGAATACGACACTTGTAAGACTCTTATTGGTGAAGTGTCAAATTCAATAAATATTTATTGAATTTTGGACAATTTTAACAGAGTTTCAAAATGATTTTAAAAATGAGAAATACATTAATTTTATAAAAATTTAAAATTATTATATAAATTTTTATTATGATTATAAAGATAAGGAACAAATACTTTTGAACCAATCATAAAAAACATTTTATGCTAAAAAAAATTTTAAACCTATTTGTGCACATAAATCTTCATTATCAATTTATATAATTCATAATTATATGATATATAGATCCATGTCCTCTTTCCTACATTTTAGAGATTATACATAATTTCGTGTCCGTATCCATATCGTATTAGTGTTCGTATTCGTGTCTGTGCTACATAGTCCTCACACCTTTATATGGGAAACAAAAATTGTTTTGCTGCCTAATGATATTGACTATCCATAAATCCTGGTTAATTATCCATGCATGATTACTATTGGTAAAAATTATTATTCAATTAGTGATATGTTGATACCTTCCATCAAATTACAATTTGAATTTTTTTTATTAAAATAAAGTAATTTTAAAAATTACATTGTGTCATATAAAAGGGTGTTTTTCTACTATATAATTGTCAAAAAGTAACATTTTTTATATTCAAAATTATTACAGACATTTGTTTCCTCAAATAGACTGCCAAAAACGGTCTGCCATGAAATAGGCGTGTTTGTTGTAGAGGAGGTTGTTTATCCAACAAAAGATTAAAACAAGCAAAAATATTTCAAAATTTTCCATTTAATAAAATTAATTTAAATAGGTACATTTAACCAAAAGGCTTAAAATATGTTAATAAGTTAACTAAAAGTTATTTTATCAAATATAAATTTTCCTATCATGTTTAGAAGAATTGATTTTAAAATCAATTAATAATAATACTAATATATTCTTTTATTTTTTAAAAACATTAAAAACAAACAAATACATAATCAAAACCTTAAATTGGAACATTTAATAAAATTGTCAATTTTTTTATAAAAGGATGACACGCAAATTTGGTGAATTCAATTGTCCATAATGGATGATGTTAAACTGGTAGATTCAACTATCTCAATTTTGTAGGATTCAATTTATTTGTCACCCATAATTATCACATATCATATTCATGTCAATTTCAACAATTTAGACTATTACCTCAATATTATATTTTAAAAAATTTACCATGATATATAATTAACACTCAACATATCATAACATACTTTTGTTGCAATATTTATTTGAAATCTACACGAGATTTGTTCGAGAACCATATTAAGTATTGATAATCATAATTATGCTGCTTTGATGGATGACTCACTATATTGATTTACATTAAATTTTGTTGATGTGATATCAAATTTATTTATAATAAACTTTATAATACCAACTTCCACATATGTTTATATTATTTTTACACGCAATCCTTTATTTAGGAATTTTCAGAATGAACTTGACATTTTTACTACTTCCTTCCCAAATTACGATGCATGTCATCCTATGAGTGTGCAAACTTCATGGAAGATTTTTCATGTTTGTCTTTGACAGTAACGATAGGGTTTTTTTTTTTTTTTTTTTTGAAATGGTGCAATCCGCTTGGTGAATTCTTGATATGGCTAAAAAAAATTATTCTCATAATGGGTAAAGCGTGCTGCAGGTGCACGAAATAAAATAATAGAATCTTCAGAAAAAAAAATTATCAAAGAAGTTGTGTGGCATTAAAATTTGTAATTTCATGGACCGAGTCCGACAACCAATTATGTGATTATTTGCCGTCAATCAATATAATAAAGGACATTAATTATTACTGTATTAGGATAGAAGCGGAGATCTCATAAATTAGCCTAAATAGTAGGATAATGTTTAATACTAGAAAATGCCAGAAACAAGATCAGATATAAAGTAAGGTAAGAAGATTTAGCTTATAAGGGAGAATGTGATAGCATTCCTATGAGCTCTTCTTTGGCTTTTGGAGTTCCCCTCTATTTAATCTTGAAAATACAAGGTGTAGGCTCCTCCTTTTATAGGCTAAGGAGGACCATAATGCAACCCTAATGCTAGCCAAATGAAATGTAAATGTGAAGCACATGGGCCACATGGAAAGTGTGAGCACATGGGGAGGGGTGTGTCTAGTTTGTAAGTTCACCCCCTCCATGGGCTTTCTAGAATAGTGGGAAGGTTAACTTCTCCTTAATTCTAATGTGCAGAAAAATAAACATTTGTCCACATGGCTATGCTATTTACACCCCAATTAAAGCTAAACTACATTTGATGGGCCTTCACGGAATATGTGCTAGTATGCCACTCTCCCATTCATAGCTTTGATCCAAGTCTTCTTGTCCTAGACGCTCCTAGCTTGTCTTAGACGCTCCTAGCTTGGTCTTAGACGCTCTTGACTTGGCTCTTGCCTTTCATGGAAGGTTGTGCTTGGCCCTCTTCCATCAGAATGTATAACAATTTGGTTAGGAATCCCTATATTTCTAGTAAACCTAATGCTATAAGTCGAGATCATCTTTCTTTTTGATAGGAACATTTTGGCGTCCACCATGAGATAGGTAAAATAACCTTATGTTACATAGATTCTAACTAACCACAATAAGAACTACGCGATGCGCTACAACAAAGGAGGAGGGTAATGATGTACTTGATGCAATGCAGAACTACATGATGGAGATGATGGAGACCATGAGAAAGAAAAATGAAGAGCGAGTAGAAGAGTTTCGAAGAGCCCAAGAAGATCTAAGGAGGGAGAATGCGCAAGTAAGAGAAATTTTGGAAGAAGCCATAAGGGTTCAAGACCAATTTCGAAGAAAAAATGAAGAATTTCAACAACATATCAATAATCAAATTGTTGATAATCGACAAGAGGAGGAAGTTAAGCTAGATTTTCAACCATTTTTAGAAGAGATTCTAAGAGAACTAATTCCTCCCAATTATGTTTTCCCAAAAGTTAGATCTTTTGTGGGAAAACAAGATCTGAGTGCGCATATTAAAATCTTTAGGGCTCAAATGTTAATCAGTGAAGGCTCGGATGGGTAAGATGTAAAATGCTTGCATGGACTCTAGTCGAAATAGCATTGGATTGGTTCAATAGTGATGTAAGTTGATTTTAAGATTGCACATTTTAGGGGTTGCACTTTGTTTATGAGTTTTTGTTTTAAGCAGAATATAGTGAGAAACCCAAAGAATATTCTCACTGGACACGAATTTAACCAAATGGTTAAGTAAGTGTGAATGTTCACTTCTAGAGGGCAAAGAGAAAATACAATTATGGTGTGATGATGAATAGGGGCAAAATTAAAGAGCATATAAAGGAAAGAAAGAAGATAGAAACCGAATAGAAAAAGATGAACACAAGAATATAAAGGAATGGAAAAAAAAATAAAAAAAATGAAATGAAAGAGAAGCTTAGGATGATGAAGGTGTGGTCACGCTACTTGGAAAAGATAAGTGGTGAAGAGCCGCTACTTGAAGTGTAGAGCACTCAAGATAAGACTGATAAGTGCCAAATTTCAGTAATATTTCATATTAAAATATAGGCACTTATGACTATTAATTGCTAAAATAAATATAAAATAATCTCTAATTTATGAATTTATACTTTTTTACATATTTTATGATTTTAATTTGAATAAGAACAATTTATTCCCAAATTTGTGTTAATTTCAGGATTCTAGGGAAGAATGGAGATAATTGGGCAAAAGGAAAATATACAAAGCTAAAAAGAGAAAGTTGGAATGCATTAACACTCACCAAAGTTGCCTAAATTCGCAAAAAGCCAAGATGCCACCAGTGGATCTTGCTCAAGCGAGATAACACCAGTAACGTTAGACCTTTTTATGTTTTACTCGCCCAAGTGAGCTCATTAGCACCCAAGCGAGAAGTCACTTAAGTCCAATCAAATTAGGTTAAATAGGGAGCTTGAGGCACAACCCTAGTGTGCACAATTGAGAGGAAAACACCATTGAGTGAATTATAATCCAATTGGGAGAATAAAAGGTGTTAGAAGATGTGTGTCTAATTCTACCTTTAGGATTGAGAGTAATCTGTTCAAACTCTTATGTATTGAGATGATCTATGAACATAATATTCTATTCTTTATTGATTATTGGTATTATTTTTTTGCTTTTAATTCTTGATCTAGAATCTTAAATCTGACTGGAAAGTATTTTTAGGGTTCTGACCTAATCAATAATACTTGACATATTTGAGTGCTAGAAATAGACTTGAAATGTTAATTGCTATCAACGTCTGATCTTGATACTAAGTTGTTTTTATAAATATGCGAGGAATCGAGATTTAGGAAGCATCTTTAAGAATTTTATATGCGAGGAATTGATATAAATGATTTTTATACGGACATCAATATCAATCAAAGGACATAATATTATCAGGCTAATCTAAATACAAAAGAGTGAGAAAGATGAAACCCAATCCCTATTTTTTCAATTGAAGCAACAACTCTTTGCTTTGTTTTCTTGTTAATTGTACCGACCAGTCCTCGGACACCGAGAACAGGTAATAAAGGGCGAACCACGTCAGCTGGGTCCCACAGCATGGGCCAAAGCCACGTGAGGAATGCACCCCATTAGAGGGTGATCAGTCATCGGTGTGTTCCCTCAGAGTAGGGTGATCAGTCATCGGCGTGTTCCCTTAGAGAAGGGTGATCAGTCATTCCCCTCAGAGTAGGGTGATCAGTCGTCGGTGTGTCCCCTGAGAGAAGGGTGATTTGTCATCAGCATTTTCCCGCAGGGAAGGGTGAGTAGTCGTCAGACCATCAGGATGGGCTGAGGTGTCATCGTCCACTCAGCAGGTTGAGGAGTCCTCGGCAACAGAGTATGGCGAGGTGACATCGGCCTTGGGGGAAGACCAGTTATCAGTAAACATGCCCAGAGGTAAGGAGAGGCCTGGATCACGAAGTGCCTATGCGGGTAGCAGGGAGAGCACAGTTGGGTGTAGAGTCCTGAGGGGACGAGTACTCACCAGAGCTAGGGTTTTCCCAGTGAAGCTACATGCATGGCACGTAAACAGTGAAGGCACTCCCAGAACAGGTGGCCCCAGAGACTAGGTGCACAAGGAGGCACCCAGGTGGTCACCCTGTGAGAGTTTGCACTCTAGAGAAGGAAACCTTATGTGCTAGATTACCCTAAGATTGGGTGATAGCGGCGCAAGGGTATTCCAGTAAACCCTAAATATGGCTAGCAACGCAGTAAACCCTAATTAGGGCTAGCGGCGCAGTAAACCCTAGACTATATAAGGGACAGTAAAATACTTCACAAAGGTACGCAGTTTCTAGACCTAAACACAGAGAGAAACTCAATACAATTGGTGTTGCTTGCCCTACACTGACTTGAGCGTCGGAGTGCAAACGGCCTCTAGGGCGCCCCCTTTCTCTTTTGCAGGTGCAGGTTGCTTCGAAAGAACCAAGCACATATCAACGTGAGGAAGGAGGCGTGTGAGTGTCGTGAGTCAATCGACAGGCGGGTCAACCGGCAAGAACATTAATTATTGTCATCCCAACAAATTCCAATAGGCTTTTATAATTCTATTTTATATTTAGTGAATATTTTACTTGATTATTCAATTGTTCCTTGTGAGTTTGATATTTCTCTTTAGGGACACATTATTACTTCTGACAATGTGGTGCACTTACCGTAAAAAGTCATCAAGTTTTGGCGCCATTTTTTAGTATAAATTCTTAAATATTGTACATATTCTAACTGTTTTTATTTTTTAATAGTTCTTTATTTTTGTTTATATTTCTTTATTGTGTTTATATTTGTTATTGTTTTTATTTTGCTTTATTTACAAAATTGTTTTATTTTGTTTATCTTATCTTATTACAAATTTCTTTTTATGCATATATACTTTTATTGTTTTATTCTTTATTTTGAATTTATTTGCTTTTATTTGTTTCTACTTATTTTCATATTTATTATGCTTTTAATTAATTTTTTAATTTGTTTCTATTTATTTTTAGATTTATTTTGAATTTATTTTTTTATTTGTTTTTATTTTATAGGATTTATTTTTCTGTTTATTGTTAAATTTTAGAAAAAAAAATTATTCTCTTACTGCTAGTGAATCCTTGTGCTAACCCTTGAAGCCGGACGACCGCAAATCAGTCAGCACAACCTTAATGGATAATGCTGACATGTTTGCTTGGAAAGCTACTGATATGCCTGGAGTCAGTCCAAAAATTATTATGCATCATCTATCTATTTATAAGGAAGCAAGGTCCGTAGCCCAGAAAAAATGAAAATTAGGAGAGGAAAGATGCAAAGCCGCTTGCAAGGAAACGGAGAAACTAATGAAAGCTGGCTTTATTAAAAAAGCACACTATACCACATGGTTAGCCAATGTGGTTATGGTCCAAAAAGCCAATGGTAAGTGCCGAATGTGTGTAGATTACACTGGTCTTAACAAAGCATGTTCGAAAGACTCCTATCCCCTGCCGACTATTGATCGGCTTGTCGATGGGGTGGCAGGTCATAATATACTCAGCGTTCTCGATGCATACTCGGGATATAACCAAATCCAGATGCATCCGAGGGACAAGGAGAAGGCGACTTTCATGAACGACTCCAGAAATTTCTACTATGAAGTCATGCTGTTCGGCCTCAAGAATGCTAGAGCCACCTATCAACGACTGATGGATTATGTTTTTCAAGACATGATTGGCAGGAGTGTCGAAGTTTATGTAGATGATATTGTTGTCAAGTCCGACTCGTGTAGACAACACATCAAAGATTTGAATGAAGTCTTCCGAGCCCTTCACAGACATCGTATGCACCTTAACCCTGATAAATGTGCGTTCGGAGTAGAAGGAGGAAAAATTTTAGGCTTCATGCTCACACACCGGGGCATAGAAGCCAACCCTGAAAAATGTAAGGAAATAGCCGAGATGAGAAGCGCCGCCAATATCAAAGATGTTTAGAGACTCATCGAGTGGCTCACAACACTTTTTAGGTTTGTGCCAAAGCTCACAAAAAAAATTAGACCTATTGTCTAGTTGTTATGAAAAGCATCCAAGTTCCAATGGACGGACGAGTGTGAAAAGATATTTCTCCAACTAAAGAATTTTCTGGCATCCCCTCTAGTCATTCAAAAACCAATCACCAAAAACCCAATTATTATTTATCTTGGTGTTTCTGATGATGTCGTCAGCGTGGTATTGGTTCAAGAAGTAGAGGCCGAACAAAGACCTATTTATTTTGTCAGTCGGGTACTTCACAAGGCAGAAGGCCAATATCAGATGATAGAGAAAGTCGCTTTCGCTTTAGTCACTACGGCAAGACGCATGCGTATTGATGTGAGTTGATTTTAGATGTTTTCATTTAAGTTCACACTTTACTTAAGATTTGGATTTTAATAATTAAAAGTGAGACCTAAGGAAGATTCCCACTAGACACGAACTTAACCAAGTGGTTAAGTAAGTGTGAAGGTTCACTTCACAGAGGCAAAGATAAAAATCAGATTATGGTGAGGAATGAATGCAAGTGGAAAAGGAAAGGCTACAAGGTAACATCATTGGTGAACATAGCCGAACCAAATGGTGAACCAAAACAAGCCACACAAAAGGGAAAACCGAGACAAAAGAAGATAAAGACAATATGGAAATGAAAAATGGAAGGAAATGAAAGAAGGAACTTATGGAGGTGGTGGTGGATAAAGACCAAAAGGAAGAGGAGATATAGTCACTCAAGCTCACACAATATTTGTGCAGAGTAACTTTACTTCTATTTCAACTTGAAAAATACAATGGGTAGGCCTTTTATTTATAGGTGAAGGAGCCTTGGAAAACAAGCAAGAGGGGTAGGATGGGAAAGGGAAAAAATGGGCAGCCTTAGGGTTTGACTAAGTCAATCCCACATCCTAAGCTTGTCCTTCTAGAAACTAAGTCAAAATGCCCTCCTAAAGGGCTAGGAACAAGCTAAAATGATAACTACACCCCCTATTATGCTAAAGGCACCTTATTCTAGTCTATATTTGCTATTTAGACTCCAAAGTGAACCTAAATTATTTACAACTTGTTTTATTATTAAGAAGATCAACAGGAAGAACTTGAGATGCTCTGGTCTTTGTCCATTTCTTCCTCTGGTGAGGTCTTCACTTGAATGTTGAGATGACCTTTCATATTGTCTTCTTGTTATCTTGGTTTGTATCACGTATGTACTTCCAGAATCATTGAATCAAAGTCAAGACTGACTATCTATAATGAAAATATTGACAAAACCCGACTTAGTCGGATGAATGATTGGATGGACGATTGAATTATCAGAATTTCATATCCAATATCAACTGAGGAGGGCAATCAAGTCGCAACTCTTAAATGATTTTGCTCCTGAATTTAGTCCTCAACCAAGTGAGGAGGATAATTCTCCATGGACTCTACATGTTGTCGACTCTTCCAACAGTCGGTCGTCTGGAGCAGGGGTGGTGTTAGAAGGACCAGGAAACATTCTCATTGAAAAAGCCCTGAAATTTAAGTTTAAAACATCAAATAATCAGGTTGAATACGAGGCAATCATAGCCGGCCTCAATCTTGCTATTGACTTAGACGTGAAAAAGTTGTTATGTAAAAGCGACTCACAACTAGTGGTCGGACAACTGAAAGGAGAGTTTGAAGTGCGAGAAACACTTTTGCAACGGTATTTTCACTTTGTACAGGCATTGATTACAAAATTTGATGAAGTTACAATTCAACACATACGTAGGGAACATAACATCGTGTCAATATGCTCTCCCGTCTCGCCACCGCCAAAAAGAAGGGCCTTCACCGATCTGCCATTTACGTAACCTTAGCTAAACCTAGCATGGGATTAGAAGAATGTATAGCGAATGACACCCTGCCAAACTAGATGACACCCATCAAGCAGTTCTTGGTTGATGGAACGTGCGAAGCACATTCGGAGAAAACAATGAAGCAGCAAGTGGCACAATTTCTACTCATAGATCAGGATCTTTACAGATGAGGTTACACCCAAACACTTTTGAAATGTCTTACCCCTGAGCAAGCCACCTATGTTATGCGAGAAATACATGAAGGAGTATACGGCACCCATTCAGGAGCATGAACGATGGCAGCTAAAGTGTTGCGAGTGGGTTATTACTAGCCGATTGTACAGGGTGATTGTATGAATTATGTTCGAAAATGTGAGAAATGTCAAGAATATGGTAGTTTATCTCACCAGAAACCTGAGAATCTTCATTACATTCTCTCCCCATGGTCGTTCGTTAAGTGGGGAATGGACATTATTGGGCCTTTCGCCGCAGGAAAGGGACAATGCAAATTCTTATTGGTCGATATAGATTACTTCACCAAATGGATAGAATTCGAACCCTTAACGGCCATTACAACACGCAATGTTGAAAATTTCATGTGGAAAAACATTGTATGCCGGTTCGGACTACCTCATGTCATCATCATCGATAATGGCCGACAATTTACCGATTGAGGATTGGCCGAGTTCTACGAGAAACTTCACATTAAGCATATCACAAGCTTAGTGGAACACCCACAAACTAACGACCAAGCTAAAGCCGCTAACAAGATTATCCTCAATGAATTGAAGAAAAGACTCGGCCCAGCCAAAGGTAAATGGACCGAAGAACTTCTTGAAGTCTTATGGGCCTACCGATGTACGCCACAATCTACCACCCAAGAAACCCCGTATATTCTAACTTACGGAACAGAAGTTATGATCCCTGTTGAAATAGGAGAACCCTCTCTACGCCGACAAACACTGGATTTAGATTTAAACAAAGAAAGTATGTTGGTCGACCTTGATCTCATCAATGAACTAAGAGACAATAGCATAATAAGAGAAGAAGCATGCAAATTGCGGGTGGCAAGACGATACAATTCAAAAGTCAAGCCAAGGAGCTTTCAGACAAGTGATTTAGTGTGGCGAATGCGCAGCGATGCTCGAAAAACAAAAGGTAAGTTTTCAAGCAATTGGGAAGGACCGTTGTGTATTGCTGAAACAGCAACAGTGGAGCTTATCATTTAGAATATTTGTTAGGAAAAACAATACTGAAAACGTGGAATGCCACGCATCTCAAATTTTATTACAGTTAATAAATACAATGCACTCTTTCCTCGCTCAGTAGTTTTTTCCCTGAGGGGTTTTTGACTGAGAAGGTTTTAATGAGGCACTTTAAATACCTCAATTTGTTATTTTTTTACACTAACTCAGTCACTCAGAACACAGTAATCACAATTAAACCTCACTAATGGTAACCTGAATCAATTTTATCGAGAAATCTCGATCCGTGCATTTTCTATCGGTTAAACCGATCAACATTATTATCGTGCTAAGCGACCAATACAACATACATATTACATAATATGCTCAGAATATATCAAATACACTCGCAATAATCATCGCATCGAGCAGATGGAATATTTTGAATATTGCATAACGCGACTAGTACAGTATGTATTATCGATTAGTCGATCCGGTTCTTATTATTGTTACTATTCATTTGGTTAGATTATGATTATTATTCACTTATGCCCAGGATTCTTAATCTAAACTGCTATCAATAGATTGCAAATAAATAAGTGATGACTTTTTACGGCAAGTGCACCGCGTTGTCGGAAGTAATAATTGTCCCTAAGGACGAACATCGATCCCACAAGGAACAGTGAATTATCAAGTACAATAATCGCTAAATATAGAACAAAACAATTAAAAGTGTGTTGAAAGTTGTTATAATGGCAAGAATTAACAAGAAAACAAATCAAAGACTAATTGCGTCAATTGGAAAAATGGGGATTAGGTTTCATTTGTCTCACTCTCATGTATTTTGATTAGCATGTCAATATTAAGTTCTTTGATTGAAATTGATGTCCGTATAAAAATCATTTATATCGATTCCTCGCATATAAAATCCTTAAGAATGTTCCCTAACTATCGATCCCTCGCATAATTATAAGAACAACTCAGAACAAAGCTCAGACGTTAATAGCAATTAACATTTCAAGTCTATTCCTAGCACTCAAATATGTTAAGTATTGTTGTTTAGGTCAGAACCCAAAATATACTTTTCAGTCAGATTTAAGATTCTCAATTTGTCACGGAAAATTAAAAGTAAAACAAGAATACCAATAATCAATCAAGAACTGGATATTTTAATATAAGATATCACCTCAATACATAAGAGTTCGAGCAGATTACTCCAAATCCCAATGGGTAGAATTAGCCACGCATACTTCTAGCACCTTCCATTCTCCCAATTGGGTTACAATTCACTCTTTGGTGTTTTTCTCTCAATCTGGCACACTAGGATTGTGCCTCTAGTCCCCTATTTAACCTAATTTTCTAGGGTTGAGTGACTTCCTAGGTCACACTTATGGGCTTAATAATAAAAACATAAAAATAGCCCAATTAATCTGACACATTCTTGCTGTTGAGTTGGACTTTTCTCTCTCTCTCTCTTGCACGTTCTAGGCCTTCCAGCTTTCTCCTTTTAGCATATATCATTCTTTTTTAGTCCAAATCTCCATTCTTCCATAAAAACATGCAATTAACACCAAATTTGGGAATAAAATGTTCTTATTCAATTAAAGATCATAAAAAATGTAAAAAGGTATAAATTCATAAATTAGAGATTATTTTATATGTAAATTAGCAATTACTACTCATAAGTACCTATATTTTAATATGAAATATTACGAAAATTAGGCACTTATCAATAAGCAAATAATGTATAGATCTGATACAAACCACAACAATCAGTACATCACTAAAGACACATCAAACAAGTCACAAAAAGGTCAGTCATCTCAGTATACAAAACTAGACCCCACCAAACCTTGAGAAAGCATAAGTAGAAGAAGAACCAGCTATATACCAGAATATTAGAAGTTCTTCCTTCTGGTCTTTCCACAAGAGAAAAGTTATGTAAATAATTTGGGCTCACTTTGGGAGTCTAAATAGCAAGATAGGCTAGAATAAGGTGCCTTTAGCATAATATGGGGGTGTAGTTATCATTTTACCTTGTTTCTAGCCATTTAGGAAGAAAATTTGACCTAGTTTCTAGAAGGACAAGTCTAAGGTGCGGTTTTGACTTAGTCAAACCCTAAAAGCCACCCCTCTTTATTGTTCCCATCCTACCCTTACTCTTTGTTCTCCAAGGCACCATCTCCTATAAATAGGATGCCTTATTACATGTATTTACAAGTTGAAATTGAAGTAAAGAAACTCTGATTGAGTGAATTTGTGAGTCTGAGTACTCTGAGTTATTTGGGTCTTATCTTGGGTGGGTAATATCCCAAGTGGCGGCTCTAGGTCTTATCTTGGGTGGGTAATATCTCAAGTGGCGGCTCTTGCACCACTCATCTTGGAAACCCTCTACTCCAAGTGGCGTGACTTCATTTCTCACCATAAGCTCTCTTCATCTCTTCCTCCTTTTACTTTCTTTTAACGCTTTCCATTCACTTCATTCATCTATATTCATAATTGTATTTTAGTTGTTGGTCCTCTTCATCTTGTTGTCTTTAATTTCCACCCCTCTTTGCATCATCCACACCATATATCTGTGTTTTTCTCTTTGCCCTTCTGAAGTGAAACTTCATACTTACTTAACCACTTGGTTAAGTTCGTGTCCAGTGGGAATCTTCTTAGGGTTCTCACCTTATATTGCTAAATCAAAAATCTTAAACGAGCAATCAATAAAATGTGCAATTCTAAAATCAACTCAAATCAAGATCGATTGGCCATAAGTACTAAAAGCGAAGTAAAGCAAAGTAAATACATTATTCATAGCCCACAACTCGGGCCCAAGTTTAACTTGGTGGTTCTAATATTCCCTCAAATGAAGGCTCCGACTCGGTCTGTTTGGTCATTTCATCCTCTTCCTTATTTTCCTCCATCATAGTATCAGCACCTTCGCTAAGCGGCACAAGCTTCCCATCAATCACATCCATACTTATATCATTACGAGAATCGTCTATAGGAACGCCGTGATAAAAAGCCACCTGTCGGACGCCCTGCCGAAAGCTCTCTTCACTTAGTTGCAGCATGAAGGTGTGGCATTTTTCTACCTCATCAGCCAAAGCCTTCTATTTCTCTTCTACTTCAGCTTTCTCCCTCATGAGTTGATCCTTCTCTACTCCAAATTTGGCAAGCTCTGCCCTTAACGCGTCTTGAATCCCCTCGGCCACCTCTTGATTGTGACGTATCTTCTCTTTATACTCCTTGGTCGTCGCCACCGCTGCTCTCAAGGCCTTAATTGTTTCTGTTAAATATGCCTTTAACTTTGGCATCAAAGTTGCGGTCGTCCTCTTCAATTCATCCCCCAAAGTCTTGCCAACCACTGTGACTCGACTTTGCAATTCTTCCCATTCTTCTATCAAGGTATTGGTAGGAACAACCTCTAAGATACTTTCATCTTCAGAACACAAGCCAAATTGCAACGCTTGCGTCACTTGTAGCACAGGGTTGAACATCGACGGGTGTTGGTGGGATGAAGACCCTACCTCTACATCAGCCTGAACCTTGGGTGGATACCCCCTCTTTCAGCTTACAACAGGTGGAATAGGAGTATTAACCGGGGCAACATCTACCAGAACGATCGAATTCCCTTTCCCAGCTACGTCAAAGCTTCCAATTTTTTTGTAGGCCGCCTGCCACCTCAGGTTAACCATGAAGTTGCTCAACGAAGGATCCATTAACGTAATAATAGCTACAAAGTACATACAAAATTAAACATCAACATAATGAATACAAAGTCATATGCAAGAAATATACGTACCCTCAAAATCCTCTCACTTCTTGGATGACCCATACAAAGCTATCAACTCTTGAGTAGGCAGTTTATACGGAAGTTGATCAAACACTACTAAGACTGATTTATCCAAAGGCGACATGGATGACCACAACCACGTACCAAGTTGGGTTAGATTCCGAGTCCAATGGAAGGGGAACTTCGTGTGTCCCTCAAAATCATAGAAATAATCCTGATCGTCCGGTTCCATAAAAATTTTGAAGTATCTTTCTTTGAAATTCTTGTATGAAGTGGTAAAGGCTACAACCGAACATTCTCGGTCGGCTCGATAATGACAACCATAGGAGTGCTCGGACAAGTATTATAGTAAAATAAAAAAAGATTGAGGAGTAGGAATCAATTGAAAAAGGTCGCACAACACTCGGAACGCCTGAAGGGCCGCCCACGAGTTAGGATGTAATTGTGTAGGAGCAATGTTGAGGATCCGAAGGACCCCCATGGTAAAATCATCAAAAGGCAAAGTTATGTGCAAATCTGAAAAAAAATATAACACAAAGAAAAAGTCTTGTGGTGCATTTTCCCAACTGTGACACACCTAGTCAGTATGACCACAAATGTCAGCCATCAAAGCTTCAGTGGGACAATCGGATTTGATAAACAAATTATTCGACAAAAATCAATCTAAACTATTAGAATCCCTAAACCTAGTGGGAATTTTCAACATAGACGGATCAACCCAATCATAAATTGGATCATTCGATGACTGACTCGAGCCACTGGCATCCTCTCTCCCAATACCAGATGTGGTATGAGTCACCGACGATTCAATATGAATCACATTATCCGAAGAATTGGAGGAAGACAAAGACATTACTAACATGAATGGAAAACAAAAAGCAAGTTTACAAGGTTGGCACTCAGAGCACTCAATGAGTCCTTTATCAAACCAACACAAAGTAACCCTCTCTTTGAGCATACCTATCACTATTTATATAATGAAAACCCTACTGCACTTATCATTCGTACTGTCAGATCCTTCCTCATCTAATGGTTGATGTCCTTTGACATTCGAAACGACATTACATCTTAACCATCCATTTCATCTGATGTTCCAACAGTCACTCAAGCGGCGGCTCCTCCCCTTAAAAGCAAACGTCACATTCCTGACATGCATTTAATGCACCCCATCATTACGTCTCACCTCAATAGCTATTCTAGTCACTTTTCGTCTCTTCAGAACTTTTGTTCTTTGAGCCTGGGGGGCAAGAGTACCAATTTGTACCGGACGACCCAATATCGACCTTTATTTACCAGACGCACGAGGCAAACAGAAAGAATAAGGTAAGTAAATGCGCAAACAAATAACATAATAACTTTAAATGAGTCAGCCCACATCCCGAAAAATACGAAAAATATCTCCAAGTACAACAGATAAAACTAAAAGATATGTGCCTACGTATTCAGGAACTATTGAGCATGTCAATTTTACAATTGACTTAGCCCCATAAAAATAAAAGCCCACAAACTAGGTAATATAAATAAGGTTTTTAAGAAAAAGAAAGATACGTTTTTCATATCTCACTATAACCTACCAGAAACAGTAGCACTGACTTGAGCGTCGGAGTGCAATTGCAGGTATCCCGATTGTCCAAGCATCAACAGTAAAGGAAGGAGATTTGAAAAAGTTAGAAAAATATCGATACCTCAACAATTATTATCTATCAAAGTATTACTTGGACCCTCTCCTCTTTATACAGGTACATCATGCACATCTATTATCAATTTTCTTCTATCAAAGCTATGAATTTTACTTACGAATACTATTCCTTTTATGTAATAATATTACTCCAAAAAGGATAATCCTAAAACTTTTTCTTTAATTACAAATTTCAAACACAAATATATATAAATACATATATAAACTTTTATTTATAAACATTCTTCTTTATTTTAGTTCAAATCTAAGTCATAAGAATTTTGATAAATCAATCAGTTATACAATTAAATATTTTTATATTTCAATCATATCAGCCACTAACTTTTAACTTATATTTACTCATTGCATCCAAATAACTTAATTTTCTAGTTTTTTCCCTCTCATCTCCTTCCCTTTCCACTCTCAAAATAAAGCTTTAATAAATAATAATTTAATTAATAATTATTTTCTCAATTAATTATTTTAAATAATTATGTATTTTAAAATATATGCTAAGAGAATATACTTTATACTTAAAAGACTCTATTAACTTTATTTAATTCAATCCAAGTAATTAAGATATAGAAATAAAAATCCATTATTTTTTTGTTAATTCAAGGTTCACCTTGAACCGAACAAAACATAACTGACCAAGAAGCCTCACACTGGTTCGCCGTTTCAAGTGAAAAGAGAAACCGTTTCCCCGATTCCATTGCTTCGTTGAATTGAAATTGGAGGCAGAAAAGAAGGACAATTTCGATGGCTGATGATAATAACCGTCGCGTGAGACTGCTATGCCGCCCGAAGCAACTCAACACCAAAGGATCCGACCCGGAAATCCATTTCTGGCTCGTCGGATCGCCGTTCCTCCCGCCGCTCACCGTCGCTTCCTTTTTCCGATGTATCCACTCTCTCCCCTCCTCCTCCTCCCCCAATTTCCGCAAGGAATCGGAGGACCTGCGAACACTCCTCCCAAAAGGCTTCGAACTCATCGGAGCCGTAGCCTCCGGCGAGGAATCCGACGCTCGTGCGGCCGTGGACGCCGCCCATTCATTGCGGAAACTTCTCTACGGGGAAGGAACGGATCGCCCGGTGATTGGAGCTGTTTGCGGTTCAGATTCCAGCGACCTGCGGTTTTTTGTGTCTGAGAGTGGGAATGCGACGAGCCTTGAGGCTGTTCCGTCGGTAATAGAGGAACAGGATTTGGAGAAGTGTTTGTGGGAGAATGGTTGCCTGCTTCACTGTGAGCTTCCGATTAAGTTGCCACTCTATTATGCTCTCAAAAATCCAACTGGTAGGTTTTCCTTGTTCTCGCTCTCTCTCTCTCTGGTTCAGTGAAGTTGTTGATATTTGCAGAAACATAATCTCTGCTGAAATTGAGAAATCTTTTTAGATTTAAGTTTTGTTATTATTAATCAGAGTCACAATGTTGTACTTTAGAAGTTTAATATTTGAACAGAGTTTCTCCATAAACACTAACAAAAAAGAAAAATAGAAAAAAATATAAATTAGTTTTTTCATTAGCTAAACTTGGCTTCTCCATATGCTAATTTGTAGATAGTTTCTCCAATTTTTCATTTTTAACTTATAACTAGGCTAATTTTAGCCTATGACAAAGTTCATTTTTCAGTTGTTTTCTTTTAGAAATGCTTATATAGAAGGTTGTTCAAACATGTCCTTTACCAAATAGACGCATGAATGATTGGTCTAGTCGGATAACTAAATAGAGTCCTCCGGAGTTCTTCTTGACGTCTCCTTAGATTAGATGTCCTTATGTTTACATTCCATTTCTCATTGCCCTATTATTAAACAACGTAGGGATTACTCACAGGACTTGAGCTGTGATCTACAAAAAATTTCTAGCTGGAAAGACTTTAATTTGAGTTTAAGATTCTATACAACAATATTTTAATGTGAGAGACAAAAAAATGTGGGTTACAGAGGATAGTGGACAGTGAAATTAGAGTAGAAATTTGAATTTGACATGACTGCTGGGAGTCAATAGGTGATGTTCGTCAATACAATTTAATGTAATAGAATTTGGGTACGTTTTAGTGTACAGATTCACAGGAAAACGTCTGGACAGTAGTGAAATCACTTTGTTCTAAATGCCATAAATTCTGGACAAATTTGTTCTGCAGATGTTGAGAAGGCATATGTACAGGCTGCTGAAGCTGTTATTGCCAAGTTAAGAGACCCTAAGGCTGTGTACATGTTAGAATCGTCAAACAAAACCTCTCAGGATATACCTCCTCCTGTCATAATTAGAGGTGTCCAATTAGACTTTTATGCAGACCTCTCCAAGATCAAGACTTTGGCTGAGGATGATGATGGCTCCGATGCACGCTCACTATCATGTTCATACTTTTCCTTTGGCTGTAAAGCAGGTTCACAAGTTTTTTCTGCAGGGGTAACAATTGTTACGATTTTCTTTGATCTTCCATTTTCTTTTCAACTTTTCGGTTTTTTCCTATATTTTCTGATAGTATTTGTGATTTTATTTTTTATCCTGTCTTTATTCTTTTCCTTTCTGTTATGTACTTCATGAATAGTCAAATGACTACCATTGCCAATTTTGTGAAATTTTCTTCTTCTTAGAATGCAGATACTATTCAAGTTAGTGTTCTCTTTAATAGCTTCGAGACATCATCTGCTTCTACTGTGCCTGTTGCAGAATACTTTCCAGGTCAAGATTTGTGGATTGTATTTGATGTCCAGTATCTGCTCATTGAAAAATATGATTTACTTTTTGTTTTGAGCTTTTCTTATTTGAAGTTGAATTATTGCTTTCAGTCGAGGAAGAAGCTAGACTCATTGTTGTGGATATTAAGCTAGATGTACTCTGCTATTCTTCCAGGGATCTTCCACTAAAATATGCAGTTTCAAGTTTAATCATACCTGGCTTAGTTGACCAGTTAAATATAGTGCAGAAGTTGATGTTGCCCAATCTTTTGGCACAACATCCCCAGGTGAGGAAAATAAGCTTTCTATGGTTCTACATTCCACGGGGATTCCAATTCACTAAAAGATCATCCTTCTATAGTTAATGCATGTACAAAAACTTATTCTCACACCTCTATCCTATCATTACAGTTTCAAATGGATTTTTTGCTTTCCCTTGAAAATATAGTAATATACTCTCAAATATGTACATTATTTCTTTGTATACTACAACTCACCTGTGAAAGTGACAATTTTAATTCAATACGGGCTGTAACGCACCAGGATGACTACACATAATGGTGTTCATCTGAACTTTCAGATACATGAAGATCTGTTTTACAATTATGAAATATTTCTAGTTTAAATGGTTAGAAGAACCAGACCTATATCACCTTTGGTAGGTACTAAGGATTGATTGTTCAAATGACAAAATAAGAAATTAATATATATTAATGTGAGGTACTAATGATATGAATTTGGACTCAATCTATCCGGCGCATATTCTTTCATAATGAAAGTGTGGTATCGAAAAAACATTATTATTCTTTCTCAAAACACCCTAATGATTATTGGTGACCAACCAGGTCAAATTCACAAAAAGATTGATTTTATTTCTGTGAATTTTTATTATTTAATTTAGTTATTGTTGTTTCACAGTAAAGATATATTTTCACTTTGTTTAATACTTATGTTCTTTTGATTGAGTAGCAATTTATTTATTTGTCAGCTAAAATCTTATCACTTTAGTCCTCCTGGTATTCTGCATCCAATAACTGTTTTCTACGAACTAAGTTTTGGGGAGACAGAAATGAAGCAAGGTATGCTGTTGAACTCTAACATCGATAGGATAATACTTTTACACTGTACTTGTCATTAGAAAATATAGAAAAAAACTATACTATTACATTTGGGTTTTTCCAATTTACTTTATCATTTATGATTTCAGCATGTTAGTACTAATGATTTGAGTTGTTCATGATTTCTGCAGTTGAAGTTAGGAGATCCCTGCACTCAAGGTTGGGATTACCCTATGATCGTCCCCTTCTAAGAATTTCTAACGCCTTGGATTTTTCAAAATTGAAGAACAATGATATGATCTCTCTACAGAAAGGTACTTGAATGACTTGTTCTTTATGTTCTATTGGTGCTCAGGATTAGCATTGCATCTGCCTCTTTTCAGGTTCTATTTTCTAATACTAACTCCTTAACAGATGTCATATGCTCTAAGTTTCTTAATATTTATTGGTAATACTAGGTTCAACTTTGCTCAGAGATGTCCACATTGGGATTCCAAGTAGTGGGGGTAAGTTGCTTTTTGGGTTTGTTTCTCATTCTAAATGTAATTCTTCTTTGTTTCATTTGAAATGGTTGTGGTTTATGCAGTTACCGGGGGAACTGTTTCCCTTGTTCAAGGTTCCTATGAGTACTTCCATTATCTTCATGAAGGTTATAATGATTCGGTAATTGCAATTCTTCTGCTTAGTAATGATTGTTATATGTTCATTAAATACATGTCATCTTTGTTTCGTACTCAATTGAAATTACACATCTATGTGGACACAGACAAACCTTATTTGTTATTGCTGACTGGTTTGATATTATCTGATTAACCTAATCTTGTTTAGGCAGTTGCAAATTATGGTTTGGGTTGCGATAGGGGAAAAATTATTTGAAATTGAAATGATTAAAAATACAATATTAAAAATTTTTCTTTGTTAAGTAATCTTTTAAACATATTCCAAATTATTTGTCTGTAAAAATGATAATAAAAAATAGAATTGAACTAGTCTATTAATAGTTTGGTTTTTCTTTATAATTTTGTATGAAACTATGGGTTACAAAATTATTAGTTTGGAATGTTGGACTCTTGGCATTGCCTTGCTAGTTTCCTTTCAGGCTCTTTGGGGTAATGTAATGTATTTAGTGAGGCAGGGTATGTAATTGTGATTGGTTGGGATAGGGTGTTATGGGTGCTTGGATTTTGTAAACAGGGACACAAAGCTGCTTTCACTGCATTAATGTGCAATAGGCAATTAAATGTCATGTAACCAACTGGTTATGCATAAAATGAAAATGTATTTGTAAATAATTTTTATTATAATTATAGAAATAAGACTCAGATTCTTGATAATTAGGAATATCTAGATTATATATGTATTTCCTATGTTTTTTGTCAATATAAATAAAACACTTGTGCTGTATTGGAAACACATGTTTTCTTCTCAATGTCTCTTTCGATATTATTGGTATTTGGTATTCACTTATATTAATATACCATTATATTTGCTGATAAAAAATGAAAGGAGACGGGAATAAAGGAAAACTAAGGTCATCTGATGTGTAGCTGCACAAGGAATGCAACTTGTGGAAACATGGAATTGACATTTTTTGTCTTTCCTTGTGTTGCCCATCCTTCCCTCTAGTCCAAAATAAATAAATAAAAAGTTATAGTGTATAGGGAAGCTCTAACAAATTTTGTTGATCTGGCAATAGTTAACAGCTTAACTAACCGAGAACTAACTTTGCTGAGCTGGCGACAAATAACAACAGCTTAACTATCTTAGAAACTACTATGCTGATCAGGCAGGGAGCCAGTAATCTTACTTCATACGAAAGAAGAGCTTTGTTATTTAGTTCAATAGAAGACTAATAGTACCAAGTCTGGTTTTTATTTGGCATAAAACTAATCAAGCTATGAGCGTATATGGACCAGTACTAATCAAGCTATGAGCGTTTATGGACCAGTTACTGTGAGTGACTTCTTGTCTAGTCAAGGAATGACTAAACAAAACATCATTATATTTACATACCTGCAGATTGCAGATATTATTAGAACAAAATATCTCAATTTTCTTGTAGTATTATAAACTAAATCCCTAAAATTGATTTTCCTAGGGATGGGGTTGTGCATACCGCTCTCTCCAGACTATTATTTCATGGTTCAGACTTCAAAACTACACGTCCATAGAAGTTCCTTCTCATAGGTATTTACATTTTACTCTCGTCTGATTGTGAATTTTATTTCCTTCATTATTTTTTATTGTCTCTTCAGGTTCAAAATTGTTTGACGTTTTTATTTTTGTTGTGCAATTGATTATAAAATTGGTCTTTTAAAAGAGCCATCTGTTTTTCATTTAAATGGGAAATTTGCTGAATCAGTAAGTCTTGCTGAAGTTCACTTGTGCCAAGCAAAATCTTGTCTTGTCATATTCATGTGTATATGATCATGAGTTGGCTGGTCAAACCTACAACTTTCTCAGGGAAATACAGCAGACACTTGTTGAAATTGGTGATAAAGACCCTTCTTTTATTGGATCAAGAGAATGGATCGGTGCTATTGAATTGAGCTTTGTTTTGGACAAACTTTTGGGTGTAAGTATTGCTCATCTTAGCATTTCTTAATGTTCAAGTTTATATTTATTATTAAACTGTCTATAGATGCAGCTGGCCTTTTGGGCCCAAAACCTAACTGGACATTGTGCTTATGGTTCTTTGACTAGAATCAAAACAATATATCTTGAGCCCTCTCACCCCAAAGAAGACTCAAGTCTAAACTCTTGATCCATTACTGAACAAAGTGCATGAAATATGTATTTCTTGTGAGCCTAATTGAGTTTTTAATATTTTGATTGGGTGATTTAACAGGTTACATGCAAAGTCATCAATGTTAGATCTGGATCTGAGCTGCCGGAAAAATGTCGAGAGCTAGCATTGCACTTTGAGAACCAAAGTACACCTGTTATGATTGGTTAGTGAATTGTGTATTTGTTTGCTTTTATTTGCCGTTTATATATGACATCTCCCTGTATAACATAGGCTTGTTCAAAGAACCAACCAGACTGTGAACTAAACTGAACCAAACCTTTTAAAAAAGTTCAAGAACCTGGATTAGTTTTTTAAAACAGTTCATCAGTAATACAAATTTGGCTGACATTATAAACAAATGAATGAAAGTACTCTCACTTAAAACTGGTCAGAACCCTAACTTGTTCTGACACTTCTTGGACTGAGAAGCTGCTGTGTTCTGCAAAATAAGCCCAGCAAGGTGGAACCCTACTCTTATACTTTCCCCATTCCTTGTTCCTCAAGTTAGAATCTTCCTTACAGGCACAAAAGCAGTAGTTGTAGTATAGTGCATGAGAGCAGTTGACTTTGACTGCTGCCTGGTACTCATTGAATCATGCCAGTGAATAGGCATGTGTAAACATGAAAACGTTTTGGGCCTGGCAGAGACAAATGAAAAACGGGCGCTGCATGTTGGCTCATCCCTGTATCTGATGATTTGGTGAATGATGTTGATACAGTATGTATCAGGGGTGTACATGCAATTAGAGAATTACGATGGCAGATTTTAAAGGGCAGGCAAGTTTCCAGAGAGCAGAGCTCTTCCAAGCAAGAGAGGATTCTATCTGCCCAAATATCTATTCCAAGGATTCACCCGATAATCCTCCATATTCTTAAAGAGGGAAATATATAACCAACCCTACTCCCTTCTAACAGAATCAGTTACAAAGGGAAATATAACAGAATCAACTATTCCCCAAATACCTCACCTATACTATCCCAACCAATGTTGTGAAAATCGTGAGTATACTTGTATACTCGCACGATTCAACAATTTTTTAGAAGAAATCATGCTAACTTGCATGGAGGATCATTGCTTGAGCGGATCACAATGAGTTTGCGAGTAGGTATCCTGATCGAAGGATCGGTGACTACCTATGGTCCACAACTCGGTCCAGTTTTTTTTTTTTTTTTTTTTTTTTTTTTTTTTTTTTTAAAAAAAACTGAAATCACGAACCCTATAAAAAGCCCCAAATCACTGAAATTGCGTCGCTCGCTCTTCGTTGCACGTGCCTGTCATTCTCCTCACTGTCAACGCCACTGCATCTGCTCAAGATCGCCGTTGTTGAAGATTGCGGGAATTGCTTGCCACTGCAATCGTCGTCGCACTTGCCGTTGTCCTTTCTATACTTCTATGCCGCGGTCTTCTCACACTCACTCGAGTCGCGATTCTCTTCTCTATATTCATCTATTGTCATTTTGTTGTGCTGTGAGAGGGAGAGAGCTCATGCTCCTCTTTTATATTTGGATTTCAGCTGAGCCCTTTCTTCTATTTTGTTTTAATTTTTTATTTTTATTTTACTGGCGAAAATTAATTTAAATCAATGCAATGAGTAAGAAAATCACAACCTACATCTACTAAAAGAACTCCTCTGATTTAAATATAATTTTTTTTATATAGTAGTGACTCTTACGAGTGGAGTTACGATCCTCGAGTTATGAGTTTTAATTCTCTCTCCAATCCTCTTTCGATCTAGGAGTTTCATAACATTGATCCCAACTCTAACAGAATACCATTAACAATCAATCCTGCTTCTTATTCTTGGGCCTACGATTACAAACCTATATGAGCTTATTCCACCAAGAGGAATGGTTTCTATCAATACCCTGTCCAACCTAATTAGCCTTGTCATCAAGGCTGAAATCCAGAAACTTGGCACAAATGGTTGCTGCAGACTCCCATGCGGCTTCCTCAATATGTAACTTTCAAAGGAGAAGCCATTCTGCTAAATGGGTTGAGTCTTTACCATCTTGCGCAACCAACACTGCCTTTGGTATTGGAAGCTCAAGCTTAACAGATATAAAACTAGGGGGAATGATAGATAAAGGAGATCTCTTGGTAACGAATCGCTTCATCTTGGCACGTGAAAAATTGAATGAATTTGAATATGGTTAGGTAAGTAGAACTTGTATGGAACGACTCCAACCTCAAACAGGATTTGAAATGGTCCATAAGAGGGCTTGGGATTGGTGAGTCAGTGAGTGTTGAGCTCGATGGAAATGGGGCTTCAGTTGCCAGAGTGCCTCATCCTAATCGATCAAGACAACAACCAAGTCCACCAAAGTTTCACTCGGAAGGTTGGGTTACAGAGGGAGGAGAACAACCATGGACAATTTCAAATATTGGAGGTGTTATACCAGAATTTGGCCCAAGAGAGCCACATGTACCATTTGGCTAAATCATAGCAAAACAGTTTCCAACCTCGTTTGTTTATGGATGGTAGGATGTGCTCATGCGTAGCATAGTTCCTTGGAGGTGAAATAATTCGCTCCAAAAATGACTCAAGAAAAAGGGTCCCTATCATGACTCAAGAAAGAGGGTCTATATCAAGAAAGGCCATGAGCTCACGAGGCATAAAGTTGTGGGTAGCGCCACTATCTACTAAAAGAAGAATTGTATATCCCTTCAATTCTCCATTAAATTTGATAGTTTTTGCTTGAGCTAGATCCCTTGGTTCCAACTCATGATAATCTAGTGTCTGACACTTCATCTCTTACCTGTCAAGTGAGAACGGATCATCAATAAAAGGTAATTCTCATTATTTTGTGGGATATTTGTCTCCTTCCAAGATCAGAAGATGCATATTTCGATCTTGGATACGTGGGTCAGGCCCTAATTACATCCACATTTGAAGCATAAGTGCATAAATCTTTGCTTCTTCTCTCAAAAAGCTCTGAGTATGACAAGTTTTGAGTTCCTGGACAAGAATTTGACCCACCATATTTTTGGATCTTTGGCCCTGGACCTTGATGCCCATTAGTATTGTTGATTGAGTAAATAGGACTAGTTGGTCCAATGTGAGATATAGAAGCTACACCCCCTAAGGATGATGACTATGGTTATGATGTGAAACCCCAACCAAATGCTTAATTAAGGTAGGGGAAGTTGGTCCAACTTCTACTTTATAAAGTGGGCTACCAAGATCATGTAGTTTTTTTTTGGGGGTGTGAATGCCGACATCTCAATGTGAATGTCATTGCGAAGGCCAACCAAGAAAATGCCCATATATAGATCCTCTGTCAAGGGGGGTACTTGAGCCATGAACACATTGAATGTCAGAAGCAAATTGATGGAGGAGCTTAAGTTGCGCAAATGGATTGCCCAATTAGTGGTCATTATATTGATTCAAGAGGGCTCATTTGAATGTTTACCACTGCAAATTGGGTCCCATATTGGAAAGGACCTTGAACCAATGGTAGGTCATGTCCTCCATGTAGATTTGGACAAGGGAGGTACGTTCTTTTGGAGGCATATTCTTGATGGAAAATTATAGCTTTGCCTTTGCAAGCCATCCCATAAGATCCTCTGAAGAGAAAGAGGTAAGGTCCACACATTTGGCCATTATAGTTTTGCTGGAGGAGGGGTGCTTTTGCATTCTGGAGCTCGAAGAGGAAGTGAGAGCTGAGAGTCGTGCTTCGTGCTTCTTGTCAACAATGGTCTGAAGAGAAAGAGAGAGGTCAGCTACAATGGAGACTAAGGATTCTAGCTTCGATGAGTGTGACTCCATCATTGTGGATTGGGTCGCAATGGAGGCTCCATGAGACTAGAGTGTGAGCTTAGTACAAGTTTCCAGAGAGCGTAGCTCTCCCAAGCAAGAGAGGAATCTCTCTACCCAGATATCTATTCCAAGGATTCTCCCCAAAATCCTCATATTCTTACAAAGGCAAAATATATAACCATCCCCACTCCCTTCTAACAGAATCAATTACAAAGGGAAATATATCATAATCAACCATTCCCCAAATACCCCTCCTATACTATCCCAACTCTCTAACAGGATACCATTAACAATCAATCCTGCTTCTTATTCTTAGGCCTATGAGTATAGACCTGAATGGGCTTATTCAACTTAGAGGAATGATTTCTGTCAGGCTTTGTGCCAGGGAACTTGATGTGGACTTCTTCAATGATGGCAGAGGGATTGGTGAAGTGGTTTTGACTAGCTTAGTAGCTCAATAATATCGATTGAAGGGAAGAGATGGGAGTCAAAGTGGATTGAGCAGAGTGGTGAGAATTTTAGGTTTGAATCAATTGCCTTAGTACAGGGAGGCTGTATTTTCTACACCAGTTCACTGAACCAAAATCTATATCACTTCTGTTCTTACAAAAAAAAATTAGTTTGATTTGACTCAAGGTTTGGTTTTCTATGCTTAACCTAGTCTGACCAGGCCTTCTGTGTATGGTGGATTGAAATTCTAAACTCTGCAGTATATTTTCATTTACATATTCAAATCAATGAGTTTTTATTGCCTTTAGAAATTTTTGGCAGGGAGGCTAAGAGATGATATTTGTCATAATGCTTTGGTTTCTAAATGCAGGTGGTGGTGTACTAGCATATACACTCTTGGGAGTGGATTATAATGAAGCAAGTGGAGACTGTGCATTTTTAATACTGGATCCCCACTATACAGGTTTGGATGATCTAAAGAAAATAGTCAATGGCGGATGGTGTGGGTGGAAAAAGGCTGTTGATAACAAGGGAAAGAATTTCTTCTTGCATGATAAGTTTTATAATCTACTATTGCCACAAAGACCCAACATGGTTTGAGGCCTTGTTTCTATTGCAGAGAGCTCCAAATATACCAATTTCTTGCAGTTAGAGTAATTTTTCACTAGTTACATGTAATTTAGGTAACGCGTTGCCTCACTTTTGGGTTATTAATGTTCTGTAACCGGCTGAATCTTCCGTATATTCACTTGGGCTAATTCTTGGGCAAAAGGTGTTCTTCCTGGGGAAGGTAGGAATGTGGGATTAACTCATTTTCGTGAAATACATATTCAAGCCATTGGATTCCCAGTGATCTGAAGCTGCTCATGTCTGGGGTTTGGTCCAGTCAATCTTAGAAGCGTAATTATAAAGTTCAAACTCTTTAGCAACGAGAAATCTGGGTTTATTGCTATAAATTTATCTTTTATAGTGTGTTTAGATTAGAAATTTTTGGAGCATAATTTATTTTAAGATGAAATGTTTTATAATAAAATATGTTGTTTGAATAAAAAAATTTAATTTTTAAAAATTTGTTGGAGTAAATAAAATTTCAAATTTACTTAAAAATTAAGAATTTTAAAATTTCCATACTTTCATATTTTTCACATGTATGTATGTTTTCTTTATACCCTTTCCTTCACTGGGCCTTGGTTGGAATGTCATTGCCTTGGTTGGAATGTTATTGGCTTGATTGAGGTTAGGACATCATCAACTTAGGTGAGATTGGGACATTTCTAACATTATATATATACTATATTTTTGTGATTGATTTTAGTTGAAATAGGTATTTTTTAGTCCATATTAGTTAGGATCTTGTTTAAATAATAGTTACATTTTTTATTGATGTTAAACACACTTTTGTTTTCATTTGAGTTTATGTCAATTGAATTTGTTTCGCCATTGATGTTAATCCCATATTTTTTTATTAATATAGTTTGAGGATGTTTTTCAACGTTAGTCATGATTTTTTTTAGTATAGATTGAATTAGTTTTTAAATTACGTTATACATTTCTTTTATCTATGTTAGTGAAATTAATTTTGATTTATTTAAGCTATAGTTTTTCAATTAACACGAGTTATTTTTAATTGATATTATTCTAATTTTTTTTCATTAATATAGGTTAAGGTTATTTTTTTTATTAATATTGCATGCATGTGCGTGCGCAATATACACATTTATCTAATCCTTTTAACACTCTTTTCATTTGCAATATTTCTTGTTCTTGTGAGACAGATGATTATCACAGTTGATAAACATACACAAATAAGAAAATAAGATAAATTAGGCTTTAAAAAACATCTAGTAAATTCATATGACTTGTCATATCAGTTATTTTTAAACTGATATTCAATTATCCCTCGACTCTCACTGCTTGAGTCAAAATATTTTCTTCTAGATGAATCTTACATTCAAACATATCTTATTCATTTTAACATAATATTCTCTTTTTTGAGAATAACTAGGTCTATGTCATACATCATATCATATACCAGATATTTATATACATCTATCTCAAATCAAACATCACTAACATGAAATCCATATCATATCTTACTTTATAGAGTAATCAATAACACATTCTATCAATTAAGATTATATAAACTTTAAGATGAAAAAACATTTTTTAACATACAAAATATAAAATTATAGAATTTCATAATAAACATTTTCACCCAATGATCATCTGGCTCACTAGCGAACACTTCATTAGTCTAACAACCAAAGCGAGATTGGGTTAGGCCAACAACCAAAAGCTCTCAATTTTTTATTAAAAAGAATTTTGCTCAGCGAGAGTTTGGCTCGCCCAGTGATGAATTCGTTGGAAACTTTTATTTAATGTCCAATGGCCAAAACTCTTAAATTTTTATTTAAAGGAATTTTGCTCAATAAGCACGTGACTTGTCTAACGAATCTGTATAATTTAGAAAAATTGCAAATAAAACAGGGATCCTAATTGGTTCAAGATGAATTTTAACTTCTTGTCTTTTCACATAAACTTGAATAAATTATCTCAACTATCTACAACTTGTACCAATTTATCCTAAATGTAGTATTCTAACCATCATATTAATACATGCACACTCATTATAAAACATTAAAAAAAAAAAAAAGGTTTTCCTTGCAATTCAACCAATCCACAAATTCTAGGTGAATTCATTCAAGATCACAATCAATCAAAACATTAAAGGCAAACATCATCTAAATCATCATCAACCAAGACAAAATTTTGATAAACTCCTTTAGTTCAAAAGAATAAACCAATACATCAATCACTGCAAAGGTTTCAAAATAGTGTGTTCGTGTCACCTTCACACCTAAATCTTGTAAACTAAGGTACTCATTAAAATTAAACCAGTTTTCCTTACCTGTTTCAGTTGCTAAACACAAAGACCAAAGACTTCAACTCCATAGAGTGCACAAACATGCTAAACCTGTACACAAAAAACCATGATCAACAATTTGAACATACCATATGATCTTAGACTAACAGAGACTCATATTGGCTTTATAAACCTCACATGCATCGAAGTTCTCTGTTGACATGCAAAACTTCTCAAAATTGACTAAAAAATAAACTTATTCTAAAAAAAGGTCTATCTGGATAGTTTTACTCTATTCTTCATTAGGAATCCCTTGATAGGTTATGATCTTCAAAAGGATGAATGGTTTGTTTAGAAACTTAGAGAGAATTTAGAGAAAGAAAAAGGAAAAAAGGTTGTAGAGAGATTGTGGTTCTTTTAAAATAAAGGTTGAATAACTAACCTTTTTTATTTATAAGCTTTTCACTTTAATATTAAAATATTCATGCTCCATTCAGAAAGAAAAGAAACTTGAAAACAAAATTGAAAAAATAGTTTTTTCTGAACAACCTTCAGGCCTCCTACTTTGTAAAGGAACACTTACATGCACTGCCACATTTACTAAGACTTGTGAACTACCTCCTTCAGTAAAAGAACTTTTAAAATAATTTGATGATGTATTCCCTAAGGAAGGCCTCATTGGACTTCCACCTTTTAGAGGAATAGAACATCAAATAGATTTAGTTCCAAGAGCCAGTCTACCCAGTAGACCAGCTTATAGAACTAATCCAGAAGAAACTAAGGAGATAGAGACACAAGTACAGGATTTGTTGGAGAAGGGTTGGGTTCAAAAGAGCCTAAGTTCTTGTGCTGTATCTGTCTTGTTGGTGCCAAAAAGAGATGGCAAGTGGAGAATATGTTGTGATTGTAAAGCCATCAATAACATCATCATCAATTACAGGCATCCAATCCCAAGACTAGATGACATGCTTGATGAACTGCATAGGTCCCTTATATTTTCCAAGATTGATCTTAAAAGCAAATATCAACAAAGTAGAATTAAAGAAGGTGATGAATGGAAAACCGCTTTTAAAACCAAATTTGGATTATATGAGTGGTTAGTGATGCCTTTTGGACTTACTAATGCACCCAGTACGTTCATGAGGCTCATGAATCATGTCTTGAGAGATTGTATAGGTAAATATATACTAGTTTATTTTGAATATATGCTAAGATATCACCAAAAAGTGAAGGTCAAGTTATCTGTAGGCATCTATAAAGATAAAATTTTATGTGATGTAGTGCCTATAGAAACTTGTCATATCTTATTAAGACGACCATGGAAATTTGTTAAAAACTCCATGCATAATGGTCGTACCAACGAGATTACCTTCACACATGAAAAAAATAAATATCTTTTTTATCCTTTAATATCTTCTCAGGTGTTAGATGGTCAAAAAAGATTCAAAAAGAAAATAAAAAGTGAAAAATTGCTAGCTCTTCTAGAACAAAAGGTAGTGTCTAAAGAGTCTAGTAATAAAAATCTAGAACAAGGGATGAAAAACTTAGAAAAGAAAACTATGTACTCCTCTCCAAAGAAATCTTGTGAAAATTTGTCAAAAACAATAGAAAAACAAGAGGAATGGCAACTTAATTAGACTGATTTTTATACAACTGCTGAAACTAACTCATTTGACTTGTTTGATGACTCCAACAGATGGATATTTGATCCTGGAAGACGAACCTAGTTCAAAGCAGGAATAAAGCTGCTGTTTGAGATCAACCTTGTAGATCTGAGGACAGATCCTCTCAAGAGGGAGGGGATGATGGAAACCATCCAGCCACACACAATCACATAATAAGGAGGATAAAAACCTAGAGGTTGTTTAGGGATTTATTTGCAAATATGGGTCTAATTGGACTTTTGTTTCCTTTTGTAGGCCCAATCAAGAGGACAACTCTAGGGTGAAGGAATGTACAAACATATCCAAGAAGACCTCCAAGTCATCAAAACATAAACTAAAGCTTTGGTCAGAAGAACACAAGAAGACTGAGTTCCTGCGGACTAGTCAACATTATTCTTGGGCCAAGCTTTAGCTTAAATAAATTGTATAAAGTTGTTTAGGATTTCATGGGCCATGTATTGGGCCTAGTAGCATAAAATAATTGGACCAAATATTTGGGCCAAGTAACATAGGTTTTTGGGTATGTATTTAGGCCAATAGTAAAATATGACTAGTTAGGGTTAAAAGTGACTAGTTAGGGTTAAAAGTGACTAATTAGGGTAACAATTGGGCTTCTTTGAGCCCAATGTAACCCTAAAACGTCTAGGGTATTTTGGAGGAAGAAAATCACCTTGGCATGGAGCACATGGACGTCCACATGGCAGCCTAGGAGTGGAGAGGATTTAGCATGGAAGGTGTGAGCTAAAACATGGAAAGCATGACTCCACATGGCACCTTCTCATTGGAGAGTTTTATTTTGAGTTTTCAAATTTTGGCTCCAAAATGTCCAGCCCTCTCTCCTATATAATGAGGTGCTTGGCTCATGTAAATGAAAGATTAATTTGAGTGAAATTGCTGCCAACTTTGTGCCAATTATCACTCTTGTCTCCTATCTCTAGGATAGACACCTTTAGTCTTCATTCTTCATCTAGTCAAGTGAGATGGCCTCACCACTCACTCTCCACACCTAACACTTCACCTTCAAGGAAACCACAACTCCTAGGAGCTCCTTGCACGTCTTCAACCATAGCTTCCGCCACCTTCAAATTCATTTTCAGCTCATGGAAGAAAGCACTCAAGTTAGGCTACATCACAAAGTTCTATTAACTACCTCAGTTTGACCATCAATTTGGGGGTGGCAAGTAGTAGAAAACAAGAGTTTTGTTCTAAGTTTTCCCCACAAAGTCCTCCAAAAGTGGTTTAAGAACTTTGAATCTCTGTCGGATACAATACTTCTAGGAAGCCCATGCAAACAAACTACTTCTTTAAAGAAGAGATTTGCAATAAAACAAGCATCATCTACTTTGTGGCATGGAATAAAATGAGACATTTTAGAAAAGTGGTCCATTACCACAAAGATAGAACCCATACCCTGAGATGTCTTGGGAAGACCTAGAATAAAATCCATTGAAATATCTACCCAAGGCATATTAGGGATAGGAAGAGGGGTATATAAACCATGGGGTTGCACTTTAGACTTAGCCTTCCTACATGCTATGCATTTATGATAGAAGTTATATACGGATTTGCGCATGTGGGGCCAAAAGAAATGCTCATGCAATGTATCTAAAGTCTTAGCTACCCTAATGTGTCCCATAAGCCCACCCTCATGAGCCTCTCTAACAAGAGATTTTCTTAAAGATCCTTGGGGAACACAAAGCCTTTTTCCTTTGAAAAGAAAACCATTATGTATGAAAAAGTCTTTGTGTCCGCCTTTGGAACACTCTTGATAGATAAGAGAGAAATCAAGGTCATCTTGATATAAGATGACTCCCCTTGAGTTTCTCACTGAAATAAGCTATGGGGTGGCCCTCTTGAAGGAGGACAACCCCAATGCCTATGTTGGAGGCATCACACTCAATTTCAAATGTCTTAGCAAAGTAAGGAAGGGCTAAAATGGGGGCCTTAGTCAATTTTTCTTTCAAAGTTTCAAAAGCTTCAATCTGTTCTTGTCCCCATTTGAAAACCACATCCTTCTTTACTATGGCATTTAGAGGTGCGGCAACGATACCAAAGTCTTTCACAAACCGCCTATAAAAACTAGCAAGTCCATGAAAACTTCATACCTCACTAACATTGGTGGGTGTCGGCCAATATTGAATTGCTGCTACCTTTGCTTTGTCTACATGCACCCCTTTAGAACTCACAACAAACCCTAGGAAGTCTATATGATCTAGTGCAAACAAACACTTAACATAATTAGCATACAACTTCTCCTTCCTAAGGGTTTCTAAGACTTCCCTAACATGCTTTTCATGATCATCTAAAGACAAGTTATAAATGAGTATGTCATCAAAATAAACCACAACAAACTTGCCAATGAATGGTCTTAAGACATGGTGCATGAGTCGCATGAAGGTACTTGGAGCATTAGTCAAGCCAAAAAGCATGACCAACCACTCATATAAACCAAATTTTGTCTTAAAAGTGGTTTTCCATTCATCCCCCAGTTTAATCCGGATTTGGATATAACCACTCTTAAGATCAATTATGGTGAATATTTGACACACATGTAATTCATCCAACAAGTCATCTAACCTAGGAATGGGATGCCTATACTTGATGGTTATGTTCTTTATAGTGCGACAATCCATACACATCCTCCAGCTCCCATCCTTTTTAGGGACAAGGATAATAGGCATAGCACAAGGACTCATGTTATCTTGTACCCACCCCTTGGCTATTAAGTCCTCTACTTGTTGTTGAATTTCCTTGGTATCAGTAGGATTGGTCCTATATGCAGGCCTATTTGGAAAAGAGGCACCGAGTATGAAATCAATTTGGTGTTCAATGCCCCTTAGAGGAGTGATGTGAGTTGATTTTAGATTCATTAATTTGGTGACACTTTTTTAGAATTAGGATCAAGATTCTTAGTAATTTAAAGTGAGAAGTCTAAGGAAAATCGTCACTGGACATCAACTTAACAAGTGTTAAGTAGATGTGAATGTTCATTTCCAAAGACCAAAGGTAAAAACACAATTATAGGGGATGGATGATGACAAATTATATGCGGCACAAACAAGGAGGCTTAAGGAAACCTCAATGGAGTTGAATGCCTTCCAAATGATGAACCAAACTCATGAACATGAGTGTCATCTTCTTACACAACAATTGAATGGAAAGGAAAACAAGAACAAGCAATTAACAAAGGAATAACCGAATAGAAACTAGGATAGGATGCGGAAACTAAAAGGAAACAAAAGAACAACACATTAAACCAAATAGAAACATAAATGGAGACAATTCAACCGATTAAATTGAAGAACAACACAAACAACCGATTGAAATTGAGTTATAGGTGCGGGAATGGAAATGGAAGATGAAAGCAAGAAGAACTTCTCTGGTTGAAGCCATGGAAGGGAAGAACACGCCACTTGGATGGTGATTGATCCAAGATTGTTAGAGTTAAGCAGGGTCTGAAGATCAAAAGGGGAGGGGTGAATTGATCTTTTAAAATTTTTTGCAACAGGAACTGACTTCTGTTTAACAGAGATTAAAAGAACAGATTGATTTCAAACAAAACAGATTTATTTTTCCAAATCACCTTCGTACAATCAGAACTTAATCAAACAAGATTTTACTCAATTAGAAGGAACAACAGAACACACTTGTTCAGATATTTGCAAGAAGGTTTCAACCAAGAGAAGAACAGTTCTTATTAAACCCAGAATTAACAGATTCAATTTCAAATGAAAAGATTTATTTTGGACAGTTATCAATTCAAATTCCAGAAATAAGTGCAAGAAAGGAAAGAAGATTGCACACAAGTTTTTATACTGGTTCACTCATCAAGAGCTACATCCAGTTCACCTTACACCAAGGTGGAATCCACTAAACACATACAACAATTACAACATATACCTTCACTAGATCTGGATAGATGTTGCCAGTCATTTCAAGAAATGGCTTCAATCTCTGATGCTTGAGAAGTGCTTTGGGTTCAGTCAGCTTTTCACTCTTCATCCATGAAAACTCGAGGATCTTTGGCACATTTACCTGTTTTCTACTTATCTCATGTAAGTAAGTGGTCATGGCTTCAGCATCACCATCGAACCATTTCTCTAAAATACCTTGAGTGTTATTCTTCTGCTCACGGGATTTCTTCCTTTTGTATACCAATGATGCCATTTCTGAAACCTGTTCCTGTTTATCAAAAGAAAACTGAACTGGAAACCATTTTATTAGTATGACAGACCATTTGAGAGACTGAAAAAAAATGTTTAAAAGAATAGGATAACCTGAGAGATTGCAAGCAGAAGTTGAATGTGAGAACTACAGATTTTGAATACCATTATTTATAGAATTAAACAGATTGTATTAATGCTTAGCAGAGTTGGAGTGTGAAGAAGAAACAAATCAAAAACACAGAGTCAGTACAGATTTTATTCCTGCAGCAGTTTCAGTTTTTTTTTGGAAAGAGGCAAAATCATTTTGAAAAAGTGTTTTAGCTTTTAATGAAAAATAGCTTTCCACACAGTTAGTCAAACCAGTTTGAATATCCAGACAGAACAGCCATAAACCTGCTGGTCAAAGCAATAAAGCAGTCAAGGTGCATGTATAATTTCTCTTTCCTAGTTATGTATATTTCAGGCACAGAAATAAACAGATTAAACAGAGAAATAACATGTTATAGATTTAAAATATCACTGCAGTGAACAGTTTAAGCTGATAATACCCAATTCGTTTAACAAGAAATAAAACCTATCTTTAGCCAGAGGTTTTGTAAACAGATCAGCCAATTGAAACTCAGTACTAATGAATTTAATATCACAAATACCATTAGCTATATTTTCTCTTAAGAAATGATGTCTAATCTCTATGTGCTTTGTTCTTGAATGTAACACAGGATTTTTAGACAGGTTTATGGCACTGGTATTATCACAATTAATAGGTATCTTGTTTAACAGTATTCCATAGTCACTTAGCTGTTGCCTTAGCCATAATGTTTGAGCACAGCAACTTCTAGCAGCAATGTATTCTGCTTCTGCTGTAGAGAGGGCAACACAAGCTTGTTTCTTGCAATGCCAAGAAATCAGGCTTGATCCTAGCATGTGACATGTTCCACTAGTGCTCTTTCTGTCAACCTTGCACCCTGCAAAATCAGAATCTGAAAAACAGTTTAAGTATAAGGAAACATGGTTAGGATACCATAGTCCAACAGATTTTGTCCCTTGCAAGTATTTCAGAATTCTCTTGACTACATTGTAGTGAGATTCCCTTGGATCATATTGATATCTGGCACATAGGCATATAGCAAACATAATATCAGGTCTGCTGGCAGTTAAGTACAACAGGGATCCAATTAAGCTTCTGAACTTGGATTGGTCAACAGGTTTTCCTGCACAGTCTTGGTCTAGTTGACAGCTTGTTGAAATAGGAGTGTTGATTGCCTTACATTGATCCATATCAAACTTTTTCAGCAGCTCTTTGCAGTATTTTTCTTGACTAATGAAGATTCCATCCTTGAGCTGTTTCACTTGCAGGCCAAGGAAGAAGTTCATTTCCCCCAACATTGACATCTCAAACTCTCTCATCATTGTATTGACAAAAGCTTCACACATTTCCTCATTGGTTGACCCAAAGATTATATCATCTACATACACTTGTACCAGGATAATATCTTCCCTTTTCTTCTTAATGAATAGAGTCTTGTCAGAATTACCACGGTTATAACCTTGAGAAAGCAAAAATTCACTTAACCTTTCATACCATTGCCTTGGTGCTTGTTTTAGTCCATACAAGGCCTTCTTAAGCTTGTACACATGTTCTGGATTTTTGTAATCTTCAAAGCCTGGGGGCTGGGAAACAAACATCTCCTCATTTATGTACCCATTTAGGAATGCACTTTTAACATCCATTTGAAACAATTTAAAGCCTTTGATGCTGGAAAATGCTAGAAGTAATCTGACAGCTTCAAGACGTGCTACTGGTGCATAGGTTTCACCAAAATCAATACCTTCTTCTTGGTTGTATCCTTTAGCAACCAGCCTTGCTTTGTTTCTAGTGATAGCTCCATGTTCATCCAGCTTGTTCCTGTACACCCACTTGGTTCCTATGATATTCATCTCATGCTTTCTTGGAACCAAGGTCCACACTTCATTATATTCAAACTGGTTCAGTTCTTCCTGCATTGCTGTTATCCAATTGCTGTCTTGCAGTGCTTCTTCCAGGCTTTTAGGCTCAATCTATGACACAAAAGCTACTGTTCTGCAGAAATTGTTGAGAGAATTTCTGGTTGAGACTCCTTTCTCTAGTTTTCCAATTACATTGTCAAGAGTAAGATCCTTGGGAGTCTTCCATTCCTTAGGCAACCCTGCATTCACAACAGACTCTTTGACAACATTTGGATTAGTTGTATCAAATTCAGTAGATTGATTTTTCTGCAGAATTATTCTTAAATCATCCACACCAGATTCATCCAAAACAGATTTCGGTATAGAACAATCTGTTTCATCAAACACCACATGCATAGACTCTTCTACAGCAAGCAATCTTTTGTTATAGACTCTATAAGCATGTCCATTTATAGCATAACCAAGGTGTATACCTTCATCAGATTTAGGGTCAAATTTCCCAAGATTATCTTTACCATTATTTAGAATAAAACATTTGCATCCAAATACTCTAAGATGGCTAATGCTAGGCTTTCTTCCTTTGTACAGTTCATAAGGGGTTTTCTTAAGAATAGGTCTTATTAATGTTCTGTTAAGCACATAGCAAGCAGTATAAACAGCATCAGCCCAGAAATACTTTGGTAAATTTGATTCATTTAACATAGTTCTTGCTAATTCTTCCAAAGATCTATTCTTTCTTTCAACCACACCGTTTTGTTGAGGTGTCCTAGGAGCAGAATAGCTATGTGTTATGCCATGCTTTTCACAAAACTTATCAAATTTTGCATTTTGAAATTCTCCCCCATGATCACTACGAATCTGTTTTATGCAGTTCTCATTTTCATTGTTCAAAACCTTTGCCAATTTCTTGAAAGCTTTGTATGTATCATTTTTAGAAGCAATGAATAGAGTCCAAGTATATCTAGAGAAGTCATCAACAATCACCAAAGCATAATAATTTCCAGCAAGGCTGGCAGTCCTAGATGGTCCAAATAAATCCATATGCAATACATCCAGAATTTTATTTGTAGAAACTATATCTTTAGATTTAAAAGAGGTTCTAATCTGTTTTCCTTTTACACATGCATCACACAACCTGTTATTTTTAAAACATATTTTTGGTAGACCAGAAACAAGGTCCTTAGACAACAATTTATTCAAGTGATCTGTATGGATATGAGCCAACCTCCTGTGCCATAGCCAAGACTCATCACTTTTTGACAGCAAGCATTCATTTTCAGAATTGTTATTAACAATGTCTAGGAGATAGATGTTGTTTACCCTTTTCCCTGTGAACAGCACCTTACCAGAGTTCTGATTTGAAATTGTACATGTGTTGGCTTCAAAATTAACCATGTATCCCTTATCACAAAGCTGACTAATACTGAGAAGATTATGCTTTAAGCCTTCAACATACAGGACATTCTCAATTATAGTTGAGTCTTTAGTGCCAACATCTCCTCTTCCAAGAATTTTTCCTCTATTGTTGTCCCCATATGTGACATAATCTTCAGCTTTGAGTTTCAAACTTATGAACTGGGCCAAATCACCAGTCATATGTTTTGAGCAGCCGCTATCAAGGTACCACTTATTTTTCCTGCTGTTTTTTGAGTCTGAAGTTGAACCTTCATCATTTGCCATGAAGCACAGATTTGCTTCTTCACTCTCTTTTGAGGATTCACTTGTTGAAGATACATCATTATTCTCCCAAGATATGTAAGCCCTTTTTCCCTTGCCTTTTTCATTCTTCTTGCTTGCTGATTTTTCTTTATGTGGATTGTTTGGACAATCAGCTTTTATATGACCTGGTTTGCCACATCCAAAACAGGTGTAAGTAGAAGAATTAGAATCATTCTATTTTGAATACCTTTTTCTTTGCTGTGTTCTGTCTCTAGTCTTCCTTTTAAGAAATTTGCTGAATTTTCTAGTGAGCAAACTTAAGGTTTCATCTTGTTCAGGATTCTCTTCTTCTGTTTCACTTGTGTCATGCTCCATGGTGGTCCTTAAGGCAATTCCTTTGGCTTTCTTCTCCACAGTTTCTTGGTCTTTCAATCTTTTCAGCTCCAATTCATGTTCCATCAGCTTTCCAAAGAGTGCTGCAGTGGACATCTTGGAAAGATCCCTTGATTCTGAAATTGCTGTTACCTTTGGCTGCCAACTCCTATCAAGGCATTTCAATACCTTTATGTTGAGCTCTTCCTTATCAAAAACCTTGCCAAGACCCGTGAGATGATTTACAATGTGTGTAAATCGTTTCTGTACATCTGCAATGCTCTCACCAGATTGCATTCTGAACAACTCATATTCCTGGATCAATGAGTGCTTCCTAGCCCGTTTAACATCTTCTGTGCCTTCATGAGTTACCTCCAGTATCTCCCACATCTCCTTGGCTGAGCTGCATTGAGATACCCTGAAGAATTCGTCCATATTCAGAGCAGATGTGATGATGTTCTTGGCCAGAGAATCATATTGAGCCTTCTTCCTTTCAGCTTCACTCCATTCAGACCAAGGCTTCTTCACAGTTTCTTCTTTAACTTCCTTCATAGGTATGAAAGGTCCGCTCACCACAGCATCCCAGATGCCCATATCAATGGACTCCATGAAAATCTTCATCCTGATTTTCCAGAAAGCATAGTTGACTCCACCGAACATAGGAGGCCTATTGATGGATGCTCCCTCAGCAAAAGGCATCTTGAATTCAGACATATCTGCACAACTTGAGTAACCTACAAGCCCTTGCTCTTGATACCAATTGTTAGAGTTAAGCAGGGTCTGAAGATCAAGAGGGGAGGGGTGAATTGATCTTTTAAAATTTTTTGCAACAGGAACTGACTTCTGTTTAACAGAGATTAAAAGAACAGATTGATTTCAAACAAAACAGATTTATTTTTCCAAATCACCTTCGTACAATCAGAACTTAATCAAACAAGATTTTACTCAATTAGAAGGAACAGCAGAACACACTTGTTCAGATATTTGCAAGAAGGTTTCAACCAAGAGAAGAACAGTTCTTATTAAACCCAGAATTAACAGATTCAATTTCAAATGAACAGATTTATTTTGGACAGTTATCAATTCAAATTCCAGAAATAAGTGCAAGAAAGGAAAGAAGATTGCACACAAGTTTTTATACTGGTTCACTCATCAAGAGCTACATCCAGTTCACCTTACACCAAGGTGGAATCCACTAAACACATACAACAATTACAGCATATACAGCAGTTCTTGAAACCTACAAGAACACTCACATACAAGGCTGAAAAACACCTATTTCAGCACACCTTGCACTCCAAGAAACCCTATCAAGGAGTGACTAACACTTACACCTTTACAACAAATGAGAAAGGAAAAATTACACCTGAAAAGAAGATGCAAGAACTCAAACCAGTAGTTCAATCTGCTGCAGAAACTGCACCAGCACCTTCACAAAGCACAAGGTTTTCCTAAAACAAGCACACTTGAAATTCCTTTTGAAAACCTTTCACAAAAGCCTTTGAATTCTTCTTCTCACTCAGAAACTGATTGAAACGTGATTGCACTCTCTGTTTTGTGTGAGAGAAGTCTTCTATATTTAAAGAAAACAGTTTCTAACCACTTTTCAAAAAACAGTTTGAAAAACAGTTAAGAATAACAGAACCAAAAAATAAATCTATTTATTATCCAGAAAACAGATTTATTTTTGTCCAGTATTCAGACTTTTTGAGAAAACTTTAAACAACATTTTGAAAACTTTAAACACTCCATGTGCTTGGTTTAAGCTTGCTTAGGCAACTGGAACAGAATGACCGATGACTGATCACATTACTTCCTAAAAGACCGACGACCGATCGTACCTCATTACTTCCCCCAGTGACCGATTACCGATCGTGCCACATTATTTCCTCAATGACCGATGACCGATCGGTTCCTCATCACTTCCTCCAATGATCGATGATCGATCGGTTCCTCATCACTTCCTCCAATGATCGATGACCGATTGGTTCCTCATACTTTCCCAATGACCGACGACCGATTGGTTCCTCATTACTTTCCCCCAATGACCGATGACAGATCAGTGCCTCATCACTTCTCCTCACATCCTAAGCCTAAACCAAAATTCACTTAAGACCTATTACAAAACTATAAAGCACCGAAGCAATTTTCTTCATCAAACACACTTTAAGCCAAGGTTGGGAAGAAGCTTCCTTCAGCTTCAATAGATAAGTGCAAGATGCCGCCACTTGAGAGCTTCCCAAACACTCACAAGATGAGACAAAGCTAGGAGAATTGGGAGACCTAGATTTTTGGGAACTATTATCACTCACCACCCCATCATCCATCATCATATTGCGTTTGGAAGGACAATTTGAAGCAATGTGACCATAGCCTAAACATTTAAAGCACTTCCTACTTGATGTTTTAGTTGGAGATTTAGGAGTGGAAGATGAGGGTTTAGAATCCCTAGCTTTGTAAGTGGACTCTTTGACAAAATTTGAAGAATTTTTGTTTTTGTTTTTCCAAGAAGAGTGGTAAAAGCCATCATTATGAGTAGTTTTTGAAAAGGTTTTCTTTGAAAGTTGTGATTCAACCTTGATGGCAAGGTGAACCAATTTTTCTAAAGAAGAATACTCATATAATTCCACCACATCTTGAATTTCTCTTCTCAAGCCACTTACAAACCTAGCCATTTTAGACTCCTCACTTTCATGCATGTCAACTTTAATCAAAATTGTTTCAAGTTCTTTAAAATAAGCATCCACACTTCGTGTGCCTTGCTGAAGCTGTTGGAGCTTCAACAATAGGTCTTTCCTATAGTGTGGAGGCACAAATCTAGCGTGCATGCAAACTTTCAAATCATCCCAAGAGACCACGGGCGGTCTCTTGTTTAGCCCAATGTCCATGAGAGTTTAGTGCCACCATTGCATGGCATAGTCCATAAATTCTAAGTAGGCTAACCTAACTCTTTGGTCATCTTGGACCTCATGTACATGAAAGATTTGTTCTACTTTAGCCTCCCAACCTAAATACACATTGGGATCTCCATCTCCACTAAAACTAGGCAATTTTACAAATGGTAAATAAGGCTTTGCCACATGTTGGCGCCTATCTTCAAAATTATGCATCCTCCATTCGGCTTCTTCATTATGTCCACCATAACTTTGAGAACTTCTTGATTCATGCCTATGATGATGCCTTCTTCCACAGTTTTGATGAGGTCTTTCATAAGCCATTTCCAATCTTTGGAGTCTCTCCTCCATTTGTCTCATCTCCTCCACCTTTTGTGCAATGGTTCTTTTAGCTTCCTTCAATTCTCCAATAAGGAAAGCTTTTTAAGGAGAATGTGGCTTGGATGATTCTCCACTTGAAAGATTATTCATAATAACAATCAAACACAAACACAAAGAACAAACAATTAGAAAAAATCAAGTTAGAAAAAAAATAGCTTGCGGCAATGAGAAAAAGAGCATTCAATCACTTCAAGAAAATTTTCTTTCCTTAGTCAAAGTATCACTTGTGGATTGAGTAACTCTCAAGTGAAATATGCCAAAGCAAACCACATTTCTCTTAAAGGAAAATCACCACAAAACTTGAGGAAACAAAGAAAAGACAAACAAGAAAAGGTATAAACAAGAAATAGCTAAACCAAAGTTTGAACAAGAGATTATGACAAAACTTAAGAAAGGAAGATAATCAAGCAAAGGCACACAAGAAGACACTAAGAAACTTACTAAACTTTTAACTAAGAAACTTTTTGAATGCTTTAGAACTTGTAAAAGCAAAAGGATAAAAAATTCCACAAAGTAGATAATAATTTGCCAATCAATTTGAATCCAAATGTGAAAATGAAATTGATGTGCGAATGAGAGGTATAGGTGCAGTACCAAAATGTTTTGCTCACTGGTTTTGTTTTGTTTTTATACTAAATTGAAATATGGAAAGAAAGATCCATAAATTGCATCATAAAATTTTTGTAGAACATTCAATTTGCACAATTTTTTTTTTTTGTGGTGGATTCAATATAATTAAACACTTGAAATCATATGTTTGGAACTTTAAATCAACTTCTACTAAAACAAGTATCTAAACACTTAGCAAACCTTCAAAAATTAAAAGCAAGTAAGTAGAATCAAAAAAAGGACACCTAGAACACTAATGAACATAAGACTCAAAGTAAAAGGCAAGATCAAAGAAAGGCATAAAAAGGAACATATTCAAAACGAAAAATGCAATGCTATATAAGGTGCTGGGAAAAAAAAATCTGCAAAAATTAAAGGTGCTGGAAAATTAAAAACAAGAAACTAAAGACAAGAAAGTAAAGGTACTTGAAATTAAAGGTGCTAGAATTTAAATTGCTTGAAAGTAAAGTGCCAAATCAACTCAAAAAAAAAAAAAACAAATCAACACCATAGCTCTTGATACCACATGATGTGAGTTGATTTTAGATTGATTCATTAGGTGACACTTTTTAGAATTAGGATCAAGATTCTTAAGCAATTTAGGTGAGAAGTCTAAGGAAAATTCCCACTGGACATTAACTTAACAAGTTTTAAGTAGATGTAAAGGTTCATTTCCATAAGACCAAAGGAAAAACACAATTAAAGGTGATGAATGATTAGCAATTAAGGTGCGGAAGAAAAACAGAATTCAAACGCACAAGAACAATGGAAGAACAATCAAATAAGAAACATGAAACCGAATTGAACAAGAAGAACAAAACAACACAAATTTAGGAATTGAAATGGAATGGAATTTGAATGAAAAGATGAAAGATAGGAAAGCTTATGTGTTGAAGCCATGGAAGGGAAGAACACGCCACTTGAGAGTGTGAAATTGCTCCAAGATGAGTGTAGATGCCACCACTTGAGAGCTCCCAAAACTCACAAGATGAGACTAAAGCTAGGAGAACAATTCTGACTAAACTCACAATTTATGTATAGTAACTTTACTTAAAATTCAACTTGCACTACAAGAAAATAACGATTTAGTCACCGAATTTAGCGACCAAAAATAAATAGTCGCAGTTTGCAACCGAAATAGCCACCGAATACCCGTAGTGTCAAATCTGCGACCGAAATAATGACCGATTTAATTATTAATGATGTTAGTTAGTTTTGCGACCGAATATGAGAGTGACAAAACCATTGGTCGCCGAAGTGGTGGCTATTTTGAATAAATTGGGAAAAATATATCTATGGCCGAATTAGTGACCGAATATCTTTATTTTTTAGCCACCAATTTTATTTCAATCGCTAAATATTTTTGCATATCTTCTGTCATCGAATTAGCCACCAAATATGTTTATTCTTTAGCCACCGATTTTCTTTTACTCGCTAAATATAATTGTTTATTTTTACCACTGAATCAGCCACCAAATTTGTTTATTTTTTAGCCACCAATTTTCTTTTGGTCACTAAATATTTTTGCTTATTTTTTGCCACCAAATTAGTCACCGAATATGTTTATTTTTTAGCCACCAATTTTCTTTTGGCCGCTAAAAATAATTGGTTATTTTTGCCACCAAATCAGCCACCAAATTTATTTATTTTTTAGCCACTGATTTTCTTTTGGTCACTAAATATAATTGTTTATTTTTGCCACTGAATCGGCCACCAAATACGTTTATTTTTTAGCCACCAAATTTCTTTTGGTCGCTAAATGTAATTACTTATTTTAATAATAATAATAATAATTCATTTTTATTTGAAAAAACTATACAAGATCACATTCTTTATATTCATGAGTAGTCATCCTAAAAAATAATTAGTTGTGTTACTGATTTCTTTTTTTATTTATAAAATATGTGTCAATAGTATTTGTAATTTGTTTAATTTAAATAAAATTAATTAAATATTGTTTTTAAAATATCATCTCAAATAAAAATTATAAATAAAATTACATAAAAAAATATTATTATTAATAAAATTAATCATTTAAAAAAAAATTACATCACATAAATAAATTTAAATAAAATTATCACTTTAATTCTGTAAAAAAATTAAATTTTCAAAATTAAATTGTAAATAATTTTTTAATTATTAATATTTTTTTATTAATAGCACTTTTATCACTTGTTTCTAAAAAGAATTTATTTAAATAAAAATCATTAACACATAATAAATAACTGAAAGTGTGTCATCTCGGCTTAAATTTTGTTATTATTGCTTTAAAAACAAAATTCACTTTACTCTTCTTTAACTTCAGAGTTATTTGGGCATTAAAGTGGGTAAGTTAAATTCTTTCACTTTGCTCTTCTTTAAGCTTCAGAGTTAAAGTGGGTAAGCTTTCATAAAACACAGAGCCATTGGAGGAGGAGGAGGAAACTGCAGGTGGTGGTCGTGGTGCGAACTAAGCTGCAAACAGAGGCGATCGGAGGTGCGAGCGGAGGCGAGCGGAGGTGCGAGTGTGAGAGGGAGAACAAAGAGTTGAACGATGGGGTCCTATGTGGCCAGGCTAGAGTGCTCGTTGTTGGTGATTCGGGTTCGTGTTTCTTTGAAATTCACCCTTTTTTGTTACCAGTTTTGTTTTCTTCTAATTTTGTAGAATAAAACTTGTTTATACTCTAAAGTACACTACTAGGCTGTGTTCACTATTGTTGATTTCATTTACAATTGTATGTGGTAATCTTATTGCACTTGATTTCATTTACAATTGTATGTGGTAATCTAATTGCATTGACATTTAATATTTTAGGATTAGTGCCACTTTTTTAGAAAAAAAAATTATGATGGGAGTTTTCTGATTGTGTGGTGTGGTGTGGGCATGAGGCAAGTTGATTGGGTGTGGGAGGGTGCACTATTAGGATCCGTTGGGATTTTGTGATATTTCTGTTGGAAACCTTGAATCAAGGGATTGAGAAATGTTATCATGGTGATGGTGGCATAGTTATTATAACACTCAATGGGAGCTTCAAGAGTTATGTTAATGATTTTAGCTGTCAAGGTTTTAAGTTGTGGCTGTGGGTTCTTGTTTCATTGGATCTTTGATGTTGTAGTTGCAATCGTGGTCATGGAGACCCTGAATACCTTGAAGCTTCAACCAAAATTGCAGTTGTCGACAGTTTTCTGAAACCTTGTTAGGTCAAGTGTCTTAGGGTGTGTTATGCGCAAGGTTGTAGATGTTCAATTTGAAATGGGCTGGATGATTGATATTTCGTTTTGGTATGTGGTTTAGAGAATCCATTTAGGTAGGGCTGCTTTAAGAGAATTGGGTTCTTAATGTAAGAGAGTCAACTTGGAAAAATAAAAACCTATTTATATGTCAACTCTGGGCAAAAGGAAATAAAAATCTAATATTGCTTAATAGGTCGAGGAAATAATTCTGGCTTAGTATTCTTTTAAATCTGGTTTAGACTTAGAATCAAGAGGTAGAAATGGAAATTTTTATTGAAGGAGAAGAATATACTGTACGGTGGAAATCAATCGGAAGGAGAGTCCAGATTTTCCCCTTTTAATCAAACTAACTTCCCCAAAATGTGCCCTCTCCCCCTACCTTCTCTTTGTCATTCTATTATCAATTGATACAAATTTCACACTGTTCTTTGGAGTGAAGGCATGAATTCCACTAACTATGGTGTTTATGTACGAGGAACCAATGGTCCATCAGAGTCAGATTTTTATGGAATATTGTCTGATATTATTCAATTGGAGTATACTGGCTTTCCAATAATAAATGTAGTTCTCTTTTAGTGTGAATGGTTTGATAATACTCCTAATATAGGAACCAAAGTAGATAAGAACTATGGGATCGTTCAAGTAAAAGAATCACGGAGATATAATAAAGCACATGATCCATTCATATTTGCACAACAAGCAGAGCAAATTTATTACATCAAATATCCAGAGGGACACCAAGGTTGGTTGGGAGTAATTAAAACAAAAGCTCGTATTAGAATCATTGATAACACAGTAAGTGAGGTTGAACATGACACTCCATACCAAGATGATGAGCTTCTACAACTTGAAGTAGTGCTACATGTTGATTCAGAATTCATTCATGATTCTCTTGCTGATGTTGATGGGGGGGAGAAGAAGTAGATCTACAATTACTAAATGAAACAAACATAGATGAACAATACAAGGAGGAATACATTCCAAATGAGGATAACATTGAGAGTGATTTCAATGACATGGATACCTCTTTGGTAATTCATGCATTAAAATTGATTGTATACCTTGTCCAAATTATGCTTAACATTAATTTTATTGTGGTTTCCCATAATTATAGTGAATAACAGGCAAGATAACTGACATATTTGGTTGTAGAAAACACAATCAGGTTTGAGTCTTTTGATCATGATTACTTTATTTCTTTATCCAAAATTGATTGATCCACTTTGATTATTGTATTAATTACATGTAATATGTTTTACTTACAGATGACACCAAGGGGTAGAGGTGGTGGTCGTAGACCACCTAATTGTGGTGGTCGAGGTGTTCGTGTTGATGATATATCTTTACCCAACACCAACATTCCTCCTTTGTTTGTTCTTCCAACAATTATGGAGTCTACACATCCAATTTATAAAGGACCCCACTTCCTACACTTCACGAACTAGATATTGAACTTCATGTAGGAGAATCAAATCCTACTACCTTTTCTACAGAGCCAACTATTAATCAACCTTCATCGATACAAGACTCTCTTACACCTGATAATGAGTCTGGCAATGTAGTTGATCAAAGACCCTGGCTTCTTGCAGAAAGAGGAGAGTAAGTATATTTTAATCTAATTGTAGTTCATCAATATGTTGATTTTCATATATCATTTTGACAATATTTTTTGAACACGGTTTTTCACCAGCAAATAGACCTTCCAATGTAATCTCACGAATCATCAAGCAAAAATATGATGAACCTAGTCCCACTAGGGAGAAGCTTCATCTTGAGCTCAGAGATAGATGGTTTGGAGAGTTTAAGGTAATTTCAGTCATGATTACATTTAAAATGTTATTTTATTTTTCTACAGTGTTTGTTTTCTAATTTATTTTTCATGTAGAAAGAGTATAGGTGGGATCTAGAACAAGACCAACTCATTAGATCCATTTTTGATACAAAAGCCTCCCGTATCTTTAAAAATGCTATGAGTAAAGTTAGGCATGGTCAAGATAAGGGGACCTGGATTCCACCACTTGTTCGAGCAACCTTGGACCAGCATTGGAATTCTACAGAATTTCAAAACAAGAGTGTTATTGCCAAGGTGAATCGGGCTGTTGAGAAGGCAGCCTCAGCCTACTGTGGTGGTTCCATATCTACCGCGGCTCACATTGAGAAAATGGTAATATTATTATATTTTTAATCTTTCTATATTTAATTTAAATACAATCTATTGTATCTTCTTATTAAATTTATGTAGACTAAGGAGCTTGAACAACAACCAACTACTTGGGAGGTTGTAGAGAGAACGAAGAAATTGAAGACTGGACAATAGACTCGCGACCTTGCAGTACGTTTAAAATTTAAGTTATAATTTATTTTTACCATATGTTTTCTTCGCAATAATCAATTTGACTTAATTTTTTAGGAGAAATATAAGAAACGTCGAGAAGAAGCCCAACAACAGCAAATGCTTGAAAGCGCATCTTCACAAAACTCTCACGTTGCATGTATTGATGACAATGAAATATACATTGATGTTGCTGGAGGTGGAAATAAGAAAGGGAATGTCTATGGTCTTGGTGTATTGAGCAAAAGGTTTAATAGTTCCACAAGTGCTCATTCTACTAAGAAAAGCTCTAGTAGCTCATCAAATAGAAGAAATGCATGAGATTATTCAAAAGCTAAATGATGAACTTATGACAAAACATGTCAAGGAGCGAACACTTGAAGAAAAGATGGAGCTATTGATGAAAACTCATGAAGAGCAAAGTGAACGCATGCGCAAACAAAATGAGCAGATGCAACTCATCTTACAACACATTCAAATGAATACTCCCATATCAAGTTCTTCAGATCTTACAACTATTGGACATCATAAAGGAGACCACATTAGAGATGAAAGTTCAGAAGAAGATTAGTTGTATGTTGATTAATAGATTTGACTCTTTTAACTAGTTTTCAATAGTTTTTGTTGTGTAATACAATTTACTTTTAATTTGAGTACAACTTCTTCTTAAACTATGCATTTAAAGTTCATTACTATTTAGCTTGATTGAATTTTGAGTATCTATAAGCAGGTTTGAATTTTTTTATAAAATGGTCAAAAATACCATTTTAAATAGGTATTAATAATACATATAAAAATAGCCTACGAAATCGATTTGGTGGCTGTATCTATCAAGTTGATGTTTAGCAACAGAAATAGAATCGGTCGCTATAAACTAAAAAAATACTTAGCCACCGAAATCAAATTAGTCACTAAAGGGGTTTCCATTTAGCCATCAAATTAGCCACCAAAAGTTTTTTTAATTAATTGTTTTAATCCATTAACGACCGAGAATGGTGATCGCTATCATCTTCTATTTTAGCCACTGATTTAGCCACCAATTTTTTTATAAATGTTTGGTCACTAATTTGGTTGTTGGATTTTGGTGACCAAATTTTCTGTGACTGTTTTAGCCACCGAAATTTCGATTGCTAATTTGGTTTCTAAATTTTGTAACCAACTTTTCTGCGATTGATTTAGCAACCGAAATTTCAGTTGCTAATTTGGTTCCTAAATTTTGGTGACCAAATTTTCTGCGACTGATTTAACCACCAAAATTTCGGTTGCAAATTAGCGACTACTTTATAATTCGGTCACTAAAGGCTTTGCGACTAGGGTTTTCGCTTCCATCTTAATTTGGTGGTTGTTTCGGTCGCAAATACATTTAGTGACCGATTATAGTGCTTTTAGCGACCGAATTTGGTGGTCGCTAAAAGTGATTTTTTTTTTGTAGTGTTGTGATTACATGAACCAAGCACCTCTATTAATAGCATGAAAGGGCCGGATTTGAAGAAGGAAAAGAGAGGGAAATTCAAAAGCTATGCCATTTGAAAATGGTGCCTAGCTAGTCACATGGAAGGTGTGACTTTCCTATTTCTAATCCTAAGCCCTAAACTCCTATTCATACCCTCCTTTTATGTTTTATTTAAAAACATACTCTAAAGAAATTACAAAAAGAGAAATCAATTGATGCTCATCTCCCAAAGTCCTTGCCCTACTCCTAGTAACCCTCTGAGGCATGATGGGTCTTGAGCTCATGGGTTGGGCTTGGGCCTCAGGCGCCTCCTCTACTTGGTCCTCATCAAGAGGTAATCCAAGTACTTTCTCTGGAAATAAATCCAAGAACTCTTTGACCATTAGTATATCATTCAATTGATTTTCACAACTAACTCCTATTTTATTTAATATAACAAAACAACTAGCTCCCTCTTTCAGCTTGTTCCACATGTGATGTGCAAATATTAACTTTAACTTTTTTGAATCAGGAAACACTACCTTTTGTTGACCACAATATATGAGAATCTTATTAACAGATAATCAATCAATTCCTAAAATTATGTCAAACTTCTACAAAAGTAAGAAGATAAAATTGAATTCTTAGATAAATTGATTGCACTATAATATATTATCACATTATACATGCATATTGTTTTGAAAACTAGAGTAATCGTCAAGTTGGTACTTAACTCATAGAAGATGAGAGCATCACCTTGTAGTTGACATGTATTTTGCTACAATGGTGAATAAAGCAATTGAGTTTTGTTTCTTGCTTGACCAAGATATCAGACATGGTCCAAAGAATTAACAACTTCCACTCATGCTCTTTCTCTCAACACGATCTCCAACATAGTTTATGTCGTAGAAACCTTCCAATATGAAACTAATATTTTTCTTGTAGCACAAACACCAATTAGTGGTTCCCTCAAGATATCAAAAGATCTGTTTAACAACCTTAAGATGAGATTTTTTTGGATCTGGCTGAAATCTTGCACACGGAAAGATGTTATACATAATATCAAAACCTACTAAAGTAAGATAAATTACCATTTTCATCCTTACTTAGAATTTCAAATGTATGCATTGGGGTCTTCAAAGATTTGTGTCTAACATGTTGAACTTTTTCAGCATCTTCCTTATATATTTTTGCTATGAATGATGATCTATATTCCTTTTTAACAAATTTGGAGCCTTAAAAGAACTTAATTTCTCCCATCATTCTCATTTCATATTTTTCCTGCATCAACTTAGAAAAATTCTTACACAAAAATTTATTAGTAGAATTGAAGATGATATTTACATAAACTTGTATTATTATTAGAAAGTCTTTATTATACCCTTTCTTGAATAATATATTATCAACCTTCCCTTTTTTCAAAATTATTTTCTAGAAAAGAATATGCTAAATCTATTGGTAACAAGCTCTCTAGAAGCTTGTTTAAGACCATATATAATTAAATCAATATTAACTTAAATAATTAATTTAAATTATAGCTTAAATTCCAAATTTTATGATAAAAAGTTTCCTAACAACTTAATAAAGTAATTATATTTAGCAAATACATGTAATAAAATCTTAATACTAATTATATTAATTAATAATTTACTTAAATTAAAAAAGTTATATTCTAATATTTTAAACATATTTTGCATTAATATTCAATATTTAATTTTGTAAACTGTTTTTTACCAAATTTAATAAATAAATTATTATTTCATAATTTTAAAATTTTACTTTTCGTATAAGTAAAATATATTTATTTAAAATTATTTTAAAATAAAAATTAATGAGAAAACCAACTCCAAATTCGAGTTCCAAGAAACTAAATTCCTATTTATTTTTGGACTAGTCATATGTCTTAACAAATTGATAATTTATTTTCATTTAAGAATAAAAGTACAATAATACATAAACACCTTATTTTCTATTAAACGCACTCATCCAATATCAATGGTATGATAATTTTATTTTAAAATATAAATAATTTGGGATGAATGAACTAGAAAAATAAATATATTATATTTTTAGTTTATCAAAAGGTGTAGAAAGATAGAAAAATATTCATATAACATTTTTCAAAATAAAATACATGGTATGTGATAAATATTTGACCACTCATAATACGTATGGATATATTTTTTTTTTTAATAGTCATTTCCTTCATTGAGTTTATTTGTTGAAACTTCTTAGAAGGGTTTTTTTTAATACAATTACTTATTATACTTTTAAGTAAATTTATTAAAAATGCATAAATAGAAAAATAGTTTCTATTTTTAAAAGTAACTTATGAAATTTAGATGGACAAAAGAAAGAGAAAATATTTTTGTACTGTCCCAGATTTGATCGGTTATATATTGATTGACTCGATTCGCTAGGTGATCCAAAACCAAGTTCACCATGATTTTTGGGACTATTATTATAAACTCCTACATAATTATGTTAGTGCAATAACATTAATTTATATAAATATATTATGAGAATCAATCTTATAAATGCACAATTAACATGATCTTAATGGGCAATTAATGTGATTTTAATGCACAATATCCCGACCTCTTTAATGCTCTGATTTACTTGCACTATATCCCTGCTTATATTACATAAATGCTCTGATTATATTAGAGAATACTCCGATTTATATACATGATATTCAAATTTTATGCGAGCAGACTATGATATGCCACATTAAAATCTGAAATCAGTGTATTGAGTGTTAGAGTATTTTCTACAAATGGAGCCCCCTTATTCCTTGGAAGCGAATTACTAGAGCTTGAAGAGAGACCATTCGAAGCTCACCTAGATTCTGACCGATCTCATCTCAGCGAGAACAACTTTCAATTAAAATTTTCACTAAATAAATATATATCGCTTTTTTCTTATAAAAAAATTACTTAAAGCAAATAGTGTAATTATTTTTAGCATTAACAAATATATAATTGTTCCTACCAGAAATGAGGTTGGGAGTGCAACTCGGTTAGAACTGGATTATCCTTTGGGATCGAGTTCCGACTGGTCTTCATGAGAGGTCCACTTGAAAATGACTCTCCGATGCTTAAGTCACTAGAAGTACAAAGATAACAAGTTCTCTATAGTATGAGAGTTTAAAGTATTAAATAAGATAGATTGTATTTCCTAAAGAGTGAGTATTTATAGATTGATCAGGTGATATCCTTTAAGTGGACTATTATGAGTTCTTTGGATTAGTCCTATAACAATGGTTTATTTCTCCATAAATATTTGTTCATCATTTAAGACTCACTAATTAGAACGTTTTATTTATGATGATCACTAATGTGGAATAACGGCTCAATTCAGAAGTAGAGACATTCCTGCCGAGTTTTTGATCGTTACCGACCTATAGAAACAGGTACAATAATAATTAAAATGGTTTAATTTAAGTTGCTTTACAATATTTATACGCAAAGACATACCAATAACATATGTTAATCTATAGTCATTAAATTCACATCCATTACATTAAATATACCTCAACTTTAATTTTTTTGAGAAGTTCTAAAATTTAAAATAAAATTATACCTATAATTACACTCTATATTTCACATAGTGACGTCTTATTTTCTATAATTCCCATACATTTTAACAATTCATACAAGATTAAGCGAATAAAATAAAAAATATCTGTATACTTACGGGGTTGGAAATGAGTCATCTATTATTTCTAACAATTGTGATGGATCTAATTTTCGATTTCGATCTTTAATTTTGGTTTAAGATGGAATATTTATAAAAAAATAATCTAACATTCAAGTTAATATTTAAAATTTGATATTAAAAATATTAATTATTGTAATAAATACACATATTTATTTTAATAAAAATGTATATTTATATTTATAAAATTATAATAAATCTTAAGTTCTAAATATTGATTAATTGTTGAATTAATTTAAATTTTAAAATAACATTTCGTAATATAATTATATTAATAATTAGACACTATTTATTAAGTTTGAGAATTATTTTAACTACGGGAATTAAATGTTCGGGTGACCGACCCATGGCGTGCACGAGGCCACTCGGCGACTAACGTAGCAATCATTATAAAAACTAAAGTAAAATGTTTTAGACTATATTTTATAATAGTGAAACCAAATTTATAAAAAAAAAAAAAACTTTGGACTTGAAATTAATCCCAACGATCGTATATATAAGAGGAAAACGCGGAATGCGAAACCTAACTAACACAAGAAATGGAGGAGAAGTTTGGAGTAGCAGAAGAGAGCTCTAACTCCAGGGTTCTTCACCAGACGACCGCCAAGCTCGTCATTTTGGCCGACCTCAACGTTGATCCTCCCGAAGCCGACGACGACGACTCCTCCCTTCTCCCTCCTCCATCGATTGCAACGTAAGACTTTCTTCCGCATTCTCCCATCATTTGAATTTTCCCTTTTCATCTTTTCATTTCTGTTTCTTCTGTATTGGAGAACCAATTGAAATCTCCAACTTAGAAACTTAACAAACACTAAGAGGTCTTAGCCAGAAGAACATTCATTTTTCAACTGTGCGTAAATTTGAATGTCACGAGAGTGTCGGAAATATAGACAGTTTTCTATTTTTTTGGCCGTATTGAGAGCGTTGCAAATTACAATGGCTGTTTGTTTCGGGTGGGTTCTTTTGGATGTATGTAGAAAGTCTAGGAGGATGGATAAAGGGTATTAATTTTAGTGACTTTCATAACAGACTGTGGTGAGGTACACGAGGTATTGTAGGGGGAAATTATAAGGATGAATATGGTGATATTTTAGAATTTTTGAAAGGACTAAATGTGGTGACTTTTTAGATCTTTGAGTGATTAATTTTTACTTTTTTATTAGAAAACTAACATAGTCACACGTGTAACATGGTAACCAACTTCAGGTTGAGGGTTTACTCAAAAAATAAAGTGTAAAAGGAAAATCCTACAGGTTAAGGAATCAAAAGTGGAAACCTTTTTGTTGGAATGTATAAGCCTGCATTTCACTGTGATTTCCCATGCAATTTCAATTTTAGAACTTCCTACTTATGATTCCTTAACTAATGTCCTAAAGGTATTAGCACCCAATATAAAAAATATAAGTACTTCTTTGTGCTGTGTTATAATGTGACATATTATTCATTATGACTTTTTTCTGCAGTTTTCCATTTTGTTATGTACAAGATCTGTTTTCTTGCTTATTACTTGTTTAATGGTCACCAATATTCCCGATAAAGCTGTTTGATGGATGGTGGGACTATTACTGGAAAAAGAATGTCTTAGGCTTTCAGTATCTGTTTGTTTCTTCTCGTCATTTATATTTTTTAATGAACATATAGTTTGGCAAATGATGAAAGCAGTCAAGATAAGAGTTTGTTGTCCAAAGAAACTGACAGCATTGAAAGTGAAAGCAAAAAGTTGAACAAACTGGGCAAATGTCGTTCCAGACTTAGCAAGACAGATTCTTCTCTTGATTGTGGAGCTGATGCTGATGGCGATCAACATGTTCAAGGACCTCCTTCATCTCGAGAGGAAAAAGTTAGCAGTGTGAAGACTGTAAGTTTATTGTAAAGTCGTTAGATATTGTCCTCATTCATTCAAAACATCCTACTTTTAACCACTAATAAGTTTGTGTGTCCTCGAGAGAGACAGGACATATGAAGGTGAGAACTCTTGGTTATTTTGAGAAATGAGAACTATACAATCATACATGAAAGGTCAAGATTGAAAGTTAGTTAGTTGTCATATGATTACTTAAAATATCATGTCTATTATTCTTTTAATCTAGATCGTTCTTATGTAATCTAATGGTTTATATTCATTGTTATAATTCATTTTTCAAAGTAACAAGTTTTCTCAGAATAAAATTGTCTATATGGTTTTTGTTTGTTGAATTATTTAGGAAATCAATACATGGGCAATCAGATAAAATTTCAACTGTTATTTCTCATAAAATATGACCAGAGATTAGTCATGCCTAGTCATGCTGATCGAGATTTTCTTTAACTCATATTTTTCATTATTAGATAAAATATTTCTAGCCATCCAATTTGATATCGGATACCAGTTGAAGATGAAGCCATTTTCTTGTTCCTATGTTACCATTAAGAAAAAAATCGTTTTAATATGTTTTCTTCTCAAGTTTTGAACATGTTGTAGCTGTTATGAATTGTTATGTTACTGTGTTTAAAATGCTGTATTTCTTGGGACAAGGTGACTTGGTGATGCACCAATATTCAAACATTATTTTTCTCTGTACTTCCTTTCTACCTGTAGAATGGCAGCATGATTTCAATATCAACTCAATGGGCTTGTTTTGCTTATATGTAACTTATTATAATGGGTTTCGTTTGATATGGATCTATGACTGTGAATCAAGTCCACTGCCAGCTGTTCACTCAACAGTTAACTTACCATGATTGATTTTAGTTTGTTTTCTTCTGAACTAATCACCTCCTTTCCATCATCGGTTGTCTATTTAGCAAAGTGGGACATTGTAAAGCCAAAACTGTAATTTTGAAACTAATAATATATCGTTATGCCACGGCAATTTTTGGTGTTGTTACTATTATTGCTATTGCTGTTCTTTTTGTTTTATTACCAACAAAATAAGTTTATGTTATAGGGCTTGGTTCATGTTGCAAAGAAGATGCCCAAAAATGCTCATGCTCATTTTATACTTGGCTTGATGTACCAAAGATTAAGCCAGCCTCAAAAGGTACCAACCTGTGCTTTCAATTTTACTTGTTATGATTGATATATATAGCTTAATAGTTGTTCATTAAAAAAATTTCAGGCTGTGTTGGCTTATGAGAAGGCAGAAGAGATCTTGCTCAGACCAGAGGCTGAGATTGATAGGCCAGAGTTGCTTTCGTTAGTTCAGATTCATCATGCACAGGTGCAATGGTCTTAATTTGATGGATTAATGATTCTAATATCTCTGTTCATTAACATATTTTACAATCCTTTTAGTGCCTGTTACTAGAAAGTTCATTGGAAAATAATTCTGATAAAGAACTTGAACCTCGTGAACTTGAAGAGATTCTTTCTAAGCTGAAAGAGTCAATGCAATCAGATGTTAGACAGACAGCTGTATGGAACACACTGGGTTTTATCCTTCTTAAAACTGGTCGCGTGCAGGTACAAATACTTGGTTGCTTGCCTTTGTACTTTAATGTTCTTAAGGCATATATGATGTTTCTGTGTCAATATTTGATGTGAATACATTTTCCCCTTTGTTTTAACCAATGTGACTTCCAATGATGGTGTAGAGTGCTATCTCAGTTTTGTCATCATTGTTGTCCATTGCACCAGAGAACTATGATTGCCTAGGAAATCTTGGGATAGCTTATCTTAAAATGTAAGTATGAATGGTAATTGTCTCTGTATAATTTGGGTATTATTTTTTTATTTTTTAATAAAAATAGTGCCTTTTAACAAATTCTTGATCCATCCTTGAGCAATATGTATTTACGGTTTGGTTAATCTTTTTTGCTGTTTGATTAATATTTAGCAATGGGAAATGTGAATTAAGCAATTTGCTGAGGAAACAATGATAAGATCCTAAAAGAACATTGAGATTTATAAATAATACTGTCTTACGAAAACTTACAGAAATCTCAATTTTTATGGAAATATATTTTAAAAATTATAATTAGGCGGCAGGAAATCCGTATCGAGATTTGCTGTTAGGATCCAATTGCAAAGGGTGGAACTTGAGTCCCACATATGGTTGTATAGGCTAACTTTTGTGGTGTCATTGTGTAGTTCTCGAAGGCTTTATCAATTTCTAGAGTTTTCCATTACCTGTAAAGGAGTGGCACTGTTGGTGATGACAGCATTTTAGTGTTCATCTAGGACAGTCGAAGAGCTACTGAGCAGTTAGCCTGTGTGGGATGTTAGAATCTAATTCTGGGTTATGAGATTTGGTTCTCGCATTGGAAGTATGAGATTCTACTGTGGTGTTTGTTTATAAGGCCTTGGGCTCCGACTACAACTGCTACCTTTTGTGGTGATTCTCCCTAGGTTCATATCACTTGCTAGGATGGACGGATATGATACGGGATATGGATACATAAACACATTGACTTGGCAATATCATAGGAGTCAATAGTGGTGGAGCAGCCACCCTCCAAAACCGCTAGTGGGATGATGACTATATTTAGATCTAATTGCACTGTGTGTGTGTGTATATATATGTAAATAGACACACATATATATGCTTAAAAAATAAAGGGAAAATGCCTAAAATGAAAATCATATTCTGATTAAGTTTCATGACCTAGTGGTCCAAAAGAAAGCTGCAAAACAACATATCTACATGTCCAAAATAGGAAGTCACTAGAGGTTGGCTGAACTGGTTGAGTGGCAGAGTTTGGTTGGCCAGATGAAGCCATTGCAGCTGAACAGAAAAGAAAGAAGAAAGAATGGTGCAGTTTTAGTTAGAAGTTGCGGGTTAGGTTCGTAGCGCCACTGGAAGTGTGACCGGAAACCTAATTGGAAATGCTTCTGGAAATAGAGGCGGAAATAGTGGGTTATAGGTTAAAATAGGAAGTTACCTTTTACCCTTAATGAAAAAAAAAAAACCACCTAAACGACTTCATTTTCCAGCCAGGATAAGTCCTTTGGGTAAAACCTAAGTCGCATCCATGGCCCTCCCAAAACTGAACAATCTGTTGCAACTTTGGCTGCTCAACACTGCACAACAGCCTCAATCCTGAGGGGCGTTCCTAACGCGCTATTGACTATAATGGGGAATACAACAAATTTTAAAAATTATAGGACATGATGTGTATATAATTAATATATTAATTAATTTAAAGTTATCCTCAAATAAAATTTTATATCACCCTTCACAATAGAGAATTAATGATTTAAAAATTAACACATACCATTATACATTTAATTAATACAAAAAATTATATTCTTGTGGTATTCTAATCTTTATTGGAATACAAAATTTTTAAAATATATATAAAAATGCAATTGAAAATATTTGAAGTGTCCAACCTGGATACATATTTGACATGGTTCCCGACAACCACTATTTAGAGGTGTCTGTACTTAGCTTGCACATCTAAGCAATTGTGGCTGTCACTTATATGATATAACATTTATGCTTCCTGTTTTGGGTTAGTACTCTCCGGAATATTGCATTGAATTATTTGGGAAATACTAATCCTTTTGTGGCTTTAATTAGAATGGTTTTTATATGAATTTTTATTCTGTTTATATTTTTCCTCACTAGTCAATACTCTAACACCGTTTATCTTGCCTTGCAGTGGGAATTTGGAATTATCTGCAAAATGTTTCCAACAATTGATTCTAAAAGATCAAAATCATCCTGCAGCTTTGGTCAATTATGCTGCCCTTCTTTTGAGTAAATATGCTTCAGTTGTGGCAGGTACTTTTATTGCTCTGTGGCTCTAAGCTCTCAAATTTTGTGGGATATTACCTTTCTTTCTCATTTATTCTTAAATAGATGAAGAATTTTACATAGTATTGTTCTTACTTTCTGTTATATGATTCTTCATTAATGCCAGGTCCTGGTGCAAGTGCCTCTGAAGATGCAATGGCTGATCAGATCATGGCTGCAAATGTTGCCAAGGAATGCTTGTTGGCTGCAGTTAAAGCAGATAGCAAATCAGCCCATCTATGGGCTAATCTTGCCTATGCATTTTCTGTTAGTGGTGATCATCGAAGTTCCAGCAAGTGCTTGGAGAAGGTGCTCATGGCTCCTTGCTACAGTCATTTATAGCGTATTTATTGAGGTTGTTTATTGGTTTCCTGGTTCTTGTTATTGGTGGAAATATTTTTGCGATCCTTTCATCTGTATATTTTCCATAATTAAAATGACAGGAATTACTCATCTATTAGGTTTGTACGTATTGCATAGAGTTAGTGGCACTTTTCAAGTTTCCACCTCTCCAAATGAAAATCAGCCTGTGGAAATTCTGTGATCAGCATTGACATTTGCTAAACTTTTCCTTCCGTTGCCATTTCTTTGTAGGCTGCCAAACTGGAACCCAATTGCATGTCTACTCGATATGCTGTTGCTATCCATCGAATAAAGGAGGCAGAAAGGTCGCAAGATTGTAGTGAACTGCTTTCATGTGCTGGAAATGAAATGGCTTCTATAATAAGAGATGGTGATTCATCCCTGGTTGAGATTCCAATAGCATGGGCTGGGCTTGCCATGGTTCACAAGGCTCAACATGAGATAGTGGCAGCATATGAAAGTGAACAGCTCGGGTTGAGAGAAGTTGAAGAGCGTGCTGTTTGCAGTTTAAAGCAGGTAATATGTTTGCTTTCTTTTAGTTATTATCCTAGAATTACCTAGCTTTTATCTTAATTATCCACTTGCTAATTGAGGTTTTATCAGCATATTGTGTTGTTTACAATGCGTAAGTCTTTCATCAGCTAAATGTCAACTCAATTCATTTGGTGTTTCTCTTATGATAGATATAGTTTGTTATATGTTTGGCATGCCATACTTTTTCCACCAGGCTATAGCCGAAGATCCGAATGATGCGGTGCAGTGGCATCAGCTCGGCGTTCATAGTCTCTGTGCTCGGCAATTCAAAACATCACAAAAGTACCTCAAAACTGCTGTTGCCTCTGACAAGGATTGCAGCTATGCATGGTCTAACCTAGGTATGCTTCCCTCACTGGATCCCTTTCTGGAGAGTTTGTAGATAATATAGTTGTTCATAATGCATGTATAGGTGTCTCACTTCAACTATCAGAGGAACCAGCACAAGCTGAAGAAGTGTACAAGAAAGCATTGTCTTTGGCAACAACTCAACAAGCGCATGCTATATTATCCAACTTGGGAATTCTCTATCGCCATCAGAAACAATATCAACGTGCGAAGGCTATGTGTACAAAGTCACTTGAACTACAGCCTGGGTATGCTCCTGCATTCAACAATCTGGGTCTTGTGTTTGTTGCTGAGGGTCTTTTGGAAGAAGCCAAGTATTGTTTCAACAAAGCTCTCCAATCAGATCCATTACTGGATGCAGCTAAGTCTAATATGATTAAGGCAGTTGTCATGTCAAAGTTATGCAAAGGCCTCTCCTCATGCGCTCTTAAAGAATGATATTATACTCCCTCAAGGATAGCTAGTTTTTTATATTTTATCTTCCAATTTCGTTTATTAAAATGGGTAAAAGAGAATGTACTTGTATCATTAGTCCTTTCAGAATAGCAATTGAGTACATAGGTTTTTCTTTTTCATTTCAACTTCATTTTCTTTAAGCTATATATGATTATGATTATACGGGCCACTAAGAAATAAATGCCATAAACTTGTGGCAGGTAAAATGCTTAGTACACCAATCACTCTTACAAAAAAATGGATCGAACTAACTGATTGGATAAAAACCAGAGCCATATTGAATTTGGTAAACATTGGGATTGGTATTTTAGTTGACCAGTAAGAATCAATAAACCTGGCTTTGAACTGATAAGAATTCGAGTTGACTCGGTTGCTCAATTCGGTAGTCAACTTCATTGCTCTTTCTTAAATAAAAGTAGGTGTCAATGATATCATTATACAATATGCAATCCCAATTGGTTTGGTATAATTAAAGAAATACAGCAAGCAAAACAAAGTGGCAGGACCAAACCAAATACACTAAAACTTGAGAAAATTTTTAGTTTGTTGTTTGACAGTCCAAAATTACTTAACAAAAGAGGGGATATCATCCACCAAACTAATTCCTGAAGAAATTCCATATACCACAAGTTTATCAGTATAACAATTTCCCACTATAAAAATGCGTGAAACTCTAAAATATATATGTTTGATGAGCTCGAGACAATTTTTCAGACCGTTTCTTTAACTCAAAAGGAATCAAGGATGTATCATCAATGCTTTAATCACAAAAAAATAATCACATTCTTTTGCATCCACCCTCTGCTATAAGAAACTTCAATGGCCAAAATTTAACCCATAATTTCAGCATAAAAAACATCCTTAACACTAAGTGGAGCAGCAAAGCATTCGCCAAATTAAAAAGTTATCAACTTTTGTGATAGTTAAAAAAGTTAGAGTCATTTAATTATATTCATAAACATATTTTTTATGTGTTTTTTACTGGAGCTTAATTTCAAGAGTAAAAAAATAAAGTTATTCAAATTAGTATCTCAATTATTTGAAGCGTATTTTTTATATAATGTCATTAAATAAGACGAAAGAAATTGAAATTGGCTTATATTTAGGTTCATAAAGAATTGTTTACTGATAATTAAGTATGGAGAGAGTATATCTTTAGTAAAAAAAAGGTAAATTTAATATATGTCAGTTTATACAATTTAATTATTGATTTAATTGTTTATTGACACAAAAATTGTAACGAAATTCTTAACAAATCATTAAGGATGGTAATATGGTAACGTGGGTCAGTCCAATCTTTTCTGGCTCATCCCACATAATAAGGCGGCAACTTCTTCCTGCACCTCTACATTCTTCTTCCTGCACCCCTACATTATCAGAAAAGACGGTTTTGCCCTCTTTAAAAAATGACTTCTGGATTATTCTTTCCGAAATATTTCCGGAACATCATTTCCGGAACTTTTTTTAATGTATTCTGGATTCATCAATCCGGAAAGTGTTACAGAAAAGTTAATCCAGAATGATATTTTGTTTTTCGAATTTTCTATTCCGAAAATATTTTTTTGCTTACGGAACCATTAATCCGGAAACAATCAAAATTGTGTAAAGGACAATTTTGGTATTTTTTAAGAATGTAGGGGTGCAGGAAGAAGAATGTAGAGGTGCAGGAAGAAGTTGCTTAATAAGGCTTCTTCTTCTTGCATCCATACGTTTTTCTTCTTGCACCCCCACAATTTTATAAATCTTGAAATTGGCCTTGACCTTTTATTTGAAAAAGGGCACCGTAGTTCAGTTTATATGGCACTGTTCATCTTCTTCATTCATCTCTGGCGCTGATGGAGAGTCATTTTAGTTGTGCTGAACAAGGTGGAGGAGTGAGTTGCGTTGCCGAAGTCTTGCTTGGCTTCTATAGGTAAGAATTAAGTTTTTTTTAGGAGCATTGGTGGTTATGGCATTTTTGTGGTTACTGGAAATCGAAACCTGGGAGTGTGCTACGGATTCATCAATCCAAAATTGAATCATTTTGTTTTTCAGATGAGGGGGTGTTCCGGAAACAAATTTTGCATAAATTGTTGATTTCCGAATTGCTGAATCCAGAAGCCAAATTTCTGTTACAGATTGGTGGATCCATAATGCTTTTTTTGAATTATGGATTTCTGAATCCGGAATACATATTTCTGTTGCGGATTAGTGGATTTGGAATGCTTTTTTTGAATTATGGATTTTTGAATCTGAAATGCATATTTTGAATTACGGATTAGTAGGTCCAAAATTTTTCCAGAAGCATCAATCCGAAATTTTTTCAGATTCCATAATCCAGAATGCAAAAAAATAAATACGGTTTAATTGCATTTTAGGTTTTTTAAAAAATAATAGGGAAATTTTGGTCTTTGCATAACATTGCGGGATGCAGGAAGAAATATGTGGGAGTGCAGGATGAAATTGCCACATAATAATTGTTTGTATAAGCAAAATTTTAAAAGATTACATATAAATATTACAATATTACAATAATAATTTTATTTTAATCTTTCATATGTTTGTTACATCCATGAGTTTATAATTGATAACAAAATTTAAATAAATATAAAATTAAATGTTGTATCAAATAAATATATCAAAGTTAAATATTTCATAAGTAAGAAAATATAATTTTTTTATCTAACATACTAAAAAAAATATAGTAATTAATCCTCAATCTTCAAAAACATTATTATTTGTATTGATCAATTCGATTAACATTGAAATATAATGACGAGGACTAATCTGCCTTGTCTCGTCATTAATATACGGACATTGCGGAATATGTGAGTGTGGATCACCTACGTGAGCTCTCTAGCTGGCCTGCGTGGTCAAATCCACATTGTCATCCAACGAACCATGTTCTAGTAGACTGTTTCTTCCTGCACCTCCATACCTTCTTCTCCCACCTTCATAGATTTTTGTATTTTCAAAAATGTCCCTCAGTATTATTCTGGATTACGTAATCTGGAAGTCATTTTTTAAATTTGTAATTAGCTTCCGGATTATATAATCCAAAAGCTTTTTTTCAAATACATGATTACTTTCTGGATTACATAATCCGGAAGTCTTTTTAGCTTCTGGATTATGTAATCCGGAAGTCTTTTTTCAAATGCATTTCCGGATTAGATAATCCAGAAGCTACTCTATGGGAGTGGTCCAAGAAAGATAAAAATGTATTTTCATGTTATGTAACGGGGTGGCAGAAGAAGATATGGAGGTGCAGGAAGAAACAGTCGTTCTAGTATTAGTAATAGGAATGAACAACTTTTTCACTTTGTGCAAATGTAAAACTCCCACACATACCATAAATGTAAACCTCACTAGGATGTGAGATGACAATAAAATAATAGAGGAAAATAATTCCTAAATACCTACAAAATTAATACATACATGCATGCATACATACATATATATATATATATATATATATATATATATATATATATATATATATATATATATATAATTTTGTAAATAACCAGCAGCCACATCTCGCCTATTGATTCATTAGTCTATAGTAATTATGGAAGAGATAGAATATGATGAATGAAGTAAAAAGTTTGAGAAGCCACTTCTTCAGTTTGTTTGTGTGGACAAAAAAATCACTTTCCTTAAGAAAAAAATTGTTGTTCCACGTGGCGAGTGTTGAGAAGGCTGAGCCTAATCGAAACCTGTGTTGGACGTTGGAAGTTGGAACCAAAGAAGCAGATAATAAGTTGAAAATGAATCCAATGATGAATGGAAGGGAAAAAAGGAGTAGAAGGTCTGTGAAGTGTGTGATCAATGGCAGCTTCAAGTAGCATAATCTCCTTCTCCTCTTCTTCACTCTTCACTCCAACAACACCTCAACCAAAAACCCATTGCCTCCTCAAACACACAAAGCACAACGATCATCTTCCACCATCATCCTTCACAACTCTTTCTTCTCTTAGGATTTCAAGACCAACAACAACCGTTGGACTCACTTCAACCACAAGGGTTAATGTTCCTCCTCGTAGGTTCAGTTGTTCAGCCTCTGCTTCTTCCTCTTCCACTCTTCCCTCGGCTCTTCTATTTGACTGTGATGGAGTCCTTGTAGATACTGAGAAAGATGGTCACCGCATTTCTTTCAACCAAACTTTCCAAGAGGTACACATACAAACACTTATAAGTTGTGCATACACTCTTTTTCCATTGAGAATCCTGCGATTGTAACCATGTTGGAGTTGCTTAACTCACTCTTGGTAGACTCTACAATGCTATATGATGCAAGTTTTCTCTTATGATATGAGTGGTACAATTATCTCACAATTCTTACAAACTGTTGAAGAAATGTTGTACGTAATAACTACTCTTAAGAACTAACACGTTAGTTACTCCGGTTGAACTACTACTCCAATAAATGTTGGAGCACATCGACTATAAATTAAGACATTTTATAGTATAAATCTCATTTTATGAGCCAATTTTATAAGGTTGAGTTAAACTTAAAAGTTCACTTTTTACCATGATATCAAAGTTATTTAGAGTCTATTCTAATGAGAGTTTGTTGGACTTATTAGATCACCCGCTAACGGATCATCCATAAATATATAACAATCTTATAAGGTTAAATTAGACTTAAAGTTCACTTTTGAATAATAATTGAACTCCATAAGAAATAAGAATTGGTTTTAAGCTTAAGAATATCATAAATTATTCCCATTCGGGATGCTGAACTAGTTCTTAATGCTTTCTTTCTTGGTTCACTTTTATCTCTAACAAATGTGTTATTGGTTTGTCCTTGTTTTTATCATGCAGAGAGATCTGGGCGTTACATGGGATGTGGACTTGTATGGAGAATTGCTCAAAATTGGAGGCGGAAAAGAAAGGTTTGCCTCTTGTTTAGAAACATTTTGAAACCAAAGTTTAAAAAGAAACAGTTCACTACAAGAGTTGCATTGCAGTCACAACAAGGTTTTTGAGTCTCATGGGATAAGACTTGTGTCGTGACTGCATCAGCCTCATTGCATAGTTTGTGCAATATAAAGGATTGTGAAAAAGTAAATATTGTAATAACAGCCGCCATTTAAATCTTCACTGCAATTTAAAACCTTAAACATCTCTAGATTAAAAACAAATTGGACTTGGATTGGTCCCATCTAAAGACGTGGGTGCTACAATCGAATTCATCTTTCGAATGAATTTCAATTCAAGTTATACTTTATGTGCATAATTTTCTCTGTTTTACCAGGATGACAGCATACTTTAACAAGACAGGTTGGCCTGCGAATGCCCCAGCAGGTGAACAAGAAAGAAAAGAATTCGTTGCTTCACTTCACAAACAAAAGACAGAACTATTCATGGCTCTTATTGAGAAAAAACTGTTGCCTCTTCGTCCAGGTGTTGCAAAGTTGGTTACTATCTGTTCTTTATCTTTTATCTGTTGCTAAGTTTAAAATAAAACCATTCCTTACCCTCCATCTAATAGTTGTTTTACCATTGGATTGATTTGTTTCATGATTTGATGTTGGAAGCTTTTTGACCAAGGGATTTTTTGCTGCCTCCATTCTTCATAATTAAGTTTAGAACAACTTCGTATTTGGGATGGTTAGTTCAGCATTATTTTATTCAAACTTGAAATTCAAGAGAAGTCACTTACCAATTAAATAGTTGATTTAGAACATGCAGAGCATCCCATATCATGAGTTCCTGATCTTGTTTCTTCCCTAAACTTTAATCCGATATTGTTTATGCTATCATTCAATTTCTATCTAACACTCATGGTTTTTATATTATGTGTGATTATCAAGGAAAGATAAAGCTTGTGCCTTGTCTTATTGCATGTTTCGTTTTCTATAAAAAATATAGGATTATCGACCAGGCTTTAGCTCAAGGAGTCCAAGTTGCAGTTTGCAGCACTTCCAATGAAAAGGCGGTATGCATAATCAATTAGCTATTCAATTCCTCAAATGAATCTGTTCTGAATTATGGGAGAATTGGCTCACTGATCCTTGTTTCGTAATATTTTATAGATTCAATTCCTAATAGACCAATAGTTTATAGACTAATGGTCATGTATTGACATTGCTGTATGATCTTTCATGAATCCAATCCTAGCAATTTGAGCTGTTAATAGGTCAACTTTCAAATCGTAATTACTTACTAAAGTAATTATCAATGAGTGAATCATATTCCACTGGTGATTGGATCCACATTTATTTGTTATTTCATCTTCAGATCTAAGTTGTGAGTTGATTTTAGGTCTCTGCAATAGTATCATTCTTGCTGGGACCCGAGAGAGCAGAAAAAATCAAGATATTTGCAGGCGATGTGGTTCCCCGTAAAAAGCCTGATCCAGTAAGAATTCCATCCTTCTAATGTTAATTTGCTAGATTTTTCAGGGACACAATCGAAGTATGCATAGCCCTATTTTACAACCCTGTATATTAAGATTCCGTTCAATAGAAATCAATTAAAAAATGAAACTCAATTATTAGAAGTCCTTCTATGCTCAAGTATGAAGTTAAGTATCCAGTTTAGTGTTCTAAAATCTTCAGTGATTCTTTCTATAAAAAGTTCTGTTGGGGTTATGACTCAATGATTGAATTCACAATATGGCTTGATCTAGGCATGTAATTGCATCATGTTCTTTATGACAGGCCATCTATTTGTTAGCAGCCAGTACTCTCGGTGTTGAATCTTCAAGGTATCTCACTTCGGTAGTACCTAGGTCATAATAACTTGGGCTAAAATTATTATTCAAATAAGAAGCCATAAATTTCTACACTTGATGTTTAGGTTTGACTCCGCAAGGTGTATTTTATGATGGCTTAACTCAAGTCTTTTACATTCACTTTTTATTCATTGGCATGTAAGATTTGAATTTGAAATTTCATTATTTGTTTTCTGTAGATGTGTTGTGGTGGAGGACAGTGCCATAGGCCTAGCAGCTGCTAAAGCAGCTGGAATGACATGTATAGTAACAAAGAGTGGGTATGTTTCTACTTACTAAATGGGATGCAGCTTTGTGTTTTCTAAATTTCTACTTGATAGGGAATATGAATACACTACTTGTTGGATTAGCCTCTTCATTAACCTTGCCTAATTGGAATTAAAGTGCTGATAAAGACATTGCAACTCTATACTAACAGGCAATTTTGTTGGTATACTAACAATTTAACTTCGGCTAAACATGCTAGAGTAACAGAGGCAATCCCAATACTTACATTTTTTGTCCATTAGTAAATGACATTCTTTTTAGGAATACCATGAAAATGTTTATCCAACCTTACAATATCTAATCATATTTGAAAACAACGTAAAATACTTGAGCACATAAGCATCTATGTGGAACTATTTTTGTCTGTGATGTAAAGGCTGCACAGTGATGTTACAGCTCTTAATGCCTTCTTGTTATCTACCAAAAAGTGTAAAGTGGACACAGTCTTCATTATTAAAGTGAGATAAAGTAACTGACAAAGTAAATGAACAACCTATTGACACAGTATATGATGCTATATCTAGCAACGTTGCTAAATGCTTTCATACATAGCTTAAACATTAACAATAATGCCTCAAGATTCAGGGGACAGGTTGTCTCAGCATGCTTTTCTCCTCCACAGTGATTAATATCTTGGCCTAACATAACTGGATGACATTTATTTTTTTAACTGATTAGGTTGAGGGTACTTTTAGCAGATTTTTCCTGCAAACCTTAAGAGCTTCCCCAGGTTTCTTTTCTTCAATTTTATGGTTAACTTATCTGTGGTTGGACATCTGCAGTATAATATAATGCATCTCCTTTTCCACATGAGCCTGCTTTCCATGGTAATCTAGTGCTGACCATAGTCAGTTCTAATAAACTTTTGAACTCTGACAAACATACACCCATAATTTTAAGGTATATGGGAATAAGGGAAAAGAGAAATAGAAAAGGAAAAGGAAAGATAGAGTGATACGTGTTACAAGTGATGATGCCAATATGTAATGGGAAAAGAAGAGAAATAAGAGATGAAAGAGAACTTGGTGTATTTTAATACTTTTATCTTTTGGCTTTTGATTTACCTATAAGATGTTTGTGCAAAAACTTTCCCAATAACATTCTTAAATAGAAGTTGGTTTGTGAAGATGATGTTGGTTTACACTGATTGTTTCATCCAAATGCAGCTACACAGAAGATGAAGATTTTTTAAATGCAGATGCAGTCTTTGACTGCATTGGTGATCCTCCTGAGGAAAGATTTGATTTGGCATTCTGTGGTAACCTTCTTGAGAAGCAATACGTGAGGTAGCACAGCTCTAGGATTTTGTTTCATTAATATTTGCCCATCTCCACCTATGTGTTCAACCCCACCCTTCCAAGTCAATGATGAAAATATCACCATGGCTTCAATAAAGAATCTTCACTTCTTTTTAAGTTTATTTATTTTCAAGTATACTTCTTTTACTATCAAATAAATAGAATGGAAGACGCTTAAAACCTTAAATTAACCCTCGAAGTATTAAAGCTTCCATCTCTTGTAAACTAAAAAGAACTTACTTGGGGTGCAGTTGTTAGACTTTGAGACCAAATTTCAATTTCAGCATGGTTTCCGTTTAAGAAATGCGCTAATTTCATTTCACGTAATTATATGATAGTACTAAACCACTATAATAATTTCATTTGAGAATAAATGTGTATCGAAGGTAGGGGTATCAATGCACAACCTCATCCCGCTATGAAAAAATCACGACATTCTCGCTATTTTTAACACGTTAATCCATTTAGGCCTGTCCTACATAATTTATAATCTGCACAAGTCAAGTACGGGATGGGTCAGTCCACTAGTTCGCAAAATAATAAAAATGGTATTTTTTCATTTACTCCGTCAAATTTCTTCTTACACCCCATCAATTTTAAAAAACGAATTTCGAAAGTCAAAATAGTTGTTTCAGATTTCATAAGGTAAAATAACAGTTCTGAAAAGGTTATTTTGGAATATTTTTTTCTCTTCTAAATTTTCATTTATGGAATTGAATTTTATGTTATGAAAATTAATTTTCAAAATTGATGAAGTGCAGGAAGAAATTTGATTGGAAGCAGGAAGAAACACCCTAATAAAAAATACAAGATTGCCTCCTGCAACTTTTGTTTTCTATATATATATTACAAGTGCATTCATATTTTTTTATTTTTAAAAAAATTTAAATTTCTTATGCGGACTAATCTAGAGGTTTGTGGGTCCCTTATGTGAGGCAGGCCAATCCGAGGTGGGCCAATATAGGATAGGTCAATATGGGACGAGCTAGCCCAACCTGCATTGTTACTCCTAATCGAAGGTCTCTTATTTAGTTCGATTTCTTAAAATAAAGTTTTTTATTTATTCATATAATGTTATATAATATTTATTTTAAAATAATTCTTAGTTACAATTTAAGATTTGTTATTGCAATAGAGATTATGACAATATGTGAAAAACAGAAAAAAAACACAATAAGAGAAAGTTGAATTGTGTTTTAATTAATTTTAGAAATATTTTCATAATTATCATGTGATGATGAGTATTCAAATGATGGTTTTTTTTGTCAAATAATCAAAAAATGACTCTTGCATTCGTAGAGTACAATAAAGATAACTTTACAACTTAACTGATTTTCTAGACTAATACATCTTGAACATGTATTTTCAAAAGTATTTCCCCTTCTTCTATTAGTACAAATGATGATAACATGTAATATAATGGAGATAGGGAAGAGAGAAAATACAAACAACATTTTTATATTGGTTTGTTTGTCGAAACAAACTATATCTAGTTCTTAATCGACAAATTGAGTTCCACTAAGTAGACTAATGCTACAAAATATACTTCGAGTATTCTTTAGAATAGTTTTCACTTTTGGCTAATCCTTTTAGTATTGTTTGGGCTCGTAATCAATCCTAACTAATCTCTTAAGTATTCTTTCCATAAGCCATTCCAAACATAACGAGTATTCTTTCGACTCACAATCACTCCTGGTTGACCCTATTGAGTATTCTTTTCCAAGTGACTCGTGGTTCAACCAAGTATTATTTCTCAAGCCACTTTTGACTCAACTAAGTATTTGATCTCAAGCCACTCCTGACTCAATTGAGTATTGATAACTCTCATTTTCAAACATATGGTCAAATTTCTAACCTGACTTATTATCTCATTGTGGATAGTGGATCACGCTATAATTTTTGTAGTACTAGGTTGGTTCAAAAGTGAACTTGACTACCACTTCTCATCCAACACCATATATAAACTTCATTCGATTTTAAAATATGGGAATATGGTAGTCAACCACCTAGTGAAAGTAAAGCTTTCCATAGGGTACTATGAGGAAAACATTTTATGTGATCTAGTACCAATGGAACCTTGTGATGTTTTGTTAGTACGACCTTGGCAATTTGATAATAATACCATTCATGAAGATGGTACTAATAAAATAACTTTCAGTTATAAGAAAAATAATTTTGTATTTAGTTCTTTATCAATTTCAAAAGTGGTAGTTTACCAAGAACAAACACACTAGAAAATGGAAAAAGAAATAAAAAAAAAAGAGAGAGAGAAAATTGTCTAGTTCCCTAGGACAAGAGCTTAGGAAGATAGAGTGGGGATAGAGTGGACAAGAAAAACTAATAAGAAATTTTGAGTAAAGGAGAGAGAGAAAAGAATTTGTATCTTAATTTCATTAATTTATCCTTAATAAGGGGCTTTCAGAATAACAAATTTGATTGATAGGGTTGAATGCTTTAGAAAAAGGAATTATATTTCAACTTTTCTCTCAATGCTTAGGATTTTGACAAGTTTCCCCATTACTATGTCTTCAAAGTAGTGGACACTCTCTCGCAATGAAGAAACTTGAGCATTTTTCAATTCAGAAGGTTACAGGGGATGGGCAATGTTTGTTTCATGCATTGGTATTAGTTTTCTTATCTGAAAACAAAAATTAATGAATGTAATTTTCTACTTACAATGGGGATTTGAATCGACAGACTTATATATCCAATAATGAAAGGATTGTGCACCTCAAACCTTGGCCTTCAATCAACAAATCTAAATCTTTTGATCTAAGCTCCGAGTCTAAATCCAAAGAACCATGATAAGACCGAAGTTTGGAGGCAAGGTAACAATCACTTTTTTTTATTTACTTCTACATCATTTATTGACTCCAGTTATGTGCAAGCAATTTATTAGATTGCAGTGCTTCCAGTGGAGATTGAAAACCATAGTGCCTTCATTTTCATTTTTGTTTTTAGGTATCCAAGAGTGGATAGAGCGTGTGGCAAAGATACCAGTTGACGGGAAAGAAGGGCCATCTGATGTTTATGTCATTGAATTGGGTGGAGCTATAGGTAAATAATAGTAAGAGAAAAATTTTAATCAATATCTAGATAGAACTTTTTTTATATCCATTCAATTTTTTTCAATATTTAATTCTAAAGATCATATGGGTTAGGTAGAAGTTGAAAACTAAATTGAAAATGGTTTCTAGCAAATAGTAAGAGAAAATAATATTCATATTATTGGTAATGTGAAAACATTATAACTATATTCTAAAACAACAACCAAGATTCTTTTCACTTAGTGATGGGATAGGCTATCTTTTAAAACAATTAATTTAAAATGACTTTTCCTTCATGCAGGGGATATTGAGTCCATGCCTTTTATTAAAGCACTTTGATACAAGCCAAAACAATCAGCAGTTGATTAAGGACAAAATAAATACTTCACAAAAAGTTCAGTTATCTCAGTATATAAAGTTGAACTCCACCAAACCTCAAGAAAACATTAGCAAAAGAATAAGAAGCTATAAACTAGAATATTAGAAATTCTTTCTTCTGGTTTTTTCACAAGAGAAACTAGAATATTAGAAATTCTTTCTTCTGGTTTTTTCACAAGAGAAAAAATTATGTAAATAAATTGGGTTCATTTTAGGGGTCCAAAATAGCAAGATAAGCTAGAATAGGTGCCTATAGCATAATAAAGGGGTGTAATTATCATTTTAGCTTGTACCTAGCCCTTTAGGAAGGAAATTTAACCTAGTTTCTAGAAGAACAAGCCTAAGGTGCAGTTTTGACTTAGTCAAACCCTAAAGGCAACCCCTCACACATTTACCACCCTACCCTTGCCCTTCTTACCCATTCCTATAAATAGGATGCCTTACTCCATGTATTTTCATGTTGATTTTGAATAGTAAAGTTATTCTGAACAAATTGTGTGAGGTGTGTGAGGCTTGTGTCTTCTTAGCATTAGATCTTATCTTGAGTGAGTTTAGAGCTCTCAAGTAGCAACCCTCTACACTCATCTTAGAAAAACCACACTCCAAGTGGCATGTTCCTTCTCATCCATCACCATAAGCATTCATTTCCTTCATCTTTTCCTTCATTTCCATTACACCATTTTCTTTGTGTTTATGTTATTGTCTTCCTTCCATTTTATATTCAGTCTTCTTCATTTAAATTGTTTCCTCTTATACTCTTCTAATTTTCGCACCTTCATCATACTCACAATATACTTGTGTTTTTCTTTTGCCCTCTAGAAGTGAACTTTCACACTTATTTGACCATTTGGTTAAGTTCGTGTCTAGTAGGGATCTTTTTTGTGTTCTCATTATATTTGTTGCTAAAATCTCAATCATAAGTAAAGTGTCACCTCTAAAATGGACAAATCTAAAATCATGGAGTGAATTGAGAAGGGACACGCCACTTGGAGTATGGTTTCCTCCAAGATGAGTGTAGAGGGCCGCCACTTGAGAACTCTCAACTCACTCAAGATAAGACCTAATGTTAAGGACACAAGTCTCACACAATTTGTGCATAGTAACTTTACTATTCAAAATCAACATGAAAATACATGGAGTAAGGCATCTTATTTATAGGAATAGATGCCTTAGTGGGCAAGGGTAAGGTGGTAAATGTGTGAGGGGCTGCCTTTAAGGTTTGACTAAGTCAAAATTGCACCCTAGGCTTGTTCTTCTAGAAGCTAGGTCAAATTTCTTTCCTAAAGGGCTAGAAACAATATAAAACGATAACTACACCTCCTATTATGCTAAAGGCACCTATTCTAGCATATCTTGCTTTTTGAACTCCTAAAGTGAGTCCAAATTATTTACAACATGTTTTATTTTCAAGAAGACTAGAAGAAAAAACATTTGGTGTTCTGGTCTATGCCCGCTTCTTCTTCTGGTGAGGTCTGCTAGATCTTTCGTAGGGACTTAACTTGACTGTTGAGATGACTGCTCAAAGTGTGAATGGTCTCTTGAGGCCTTTGTCATCTCTTTATTTACTTGGATTGTATCATACTCTCCAAGTTTGAGAGAATTCAACCTCGAATTTAGAATTCCTGCAGATGACATAGTTTGTTCACATATAAGATATTGTAAGAAGTGGTATATGAAGTAAACTTATGTTCCTTGAGCTTGGGGAGTTCAAAAGAAAAAAACTCTACATACAAGCCATGTTGTGAAAGAATATGTAGGGATGAAAGGACTTTTTGATGAAAATCTTCTTAGAAGGTGAGAAACTTTAGGAGGTGTTTAAATTTTATCCCAAAACTTCTTTGTTCAAAATGTCAAGTATTTAGATTTATTAGGTAATGCAAAAGAGAAGGAGGAAGTATACTTAAGAGACGCAATTAGTTTTGTATGGGTCAACATTATTGATTTGGTTGCTTGAGAAGAGGTGTTGAAACTCATTTTACTTTCCTTTCCTTTTTCATTTTCTCTTTTGGTTTTCATTTTTATGTGATCCTCATGAACTTCTTTTTGGAGAGAGGGGTTTTAAGATAACCTTGTGCTCATGGAAGTTAAAAGACATTTTGTTGGTTAGGCCATTATGTAGAACTTGTCTATCATATTGCCAAGGTCTTCCTAAAAGGATATGTGTTGCTTCCATTGGCACAACATAACATAAAATCTTATCTTTATACTATTTTATAGCAAAAGTTATGAGGACTTGTTTATTAACCATGATTTCACCTTTTTTACTAAGCCATTGGAGCTTGTAGGGCTTTGTATGAAAGATGGTGGGTAATTCAAGTTTTTTCACCACTCTTGTACTTTCCACATTAGCACAACTACCCCCATCTATTATCATGGAATATAACTTTTTGTTGATAAGACAGTGAGTGTGGAAAATATTTTCTCTTTGGGTGTCATCCAAAGGTTTTGGAATTGTTCCCAACATTCGCCTTATCACCAATAAGTCACCTTCACAAGGTATCTCACATTCATTTTCACTAGGGGTTTTTGAAGGGGAACGGGAGTTAGACCTAGAAGATTGATCATTATGTTCATTTATTACTTGCCCCCCTTAACCATCATGGTTCTTTTGGTTGGACAATTGGTATCTATGTGCCCAAAACCTAAACACTTAAAACATTTGGTTTTAGAGGTTTTGGTTGGTGATTTTGTCCTAGAAGGAAAAGGATGTTCTTTTTGTGGGGTGGATTCTTTAGATGAGTATGAAGACTTATCTTGTTTTGAAAATTGATTTTTGCCTTTCCAAGTTGAGTTATAGAAGCCATCATTATGAGTATTTTTGAAAGAAGTTTTCTTTAAAAGTAGTGATTCAACCTTGATGGCTAGGTGAACCAATTTTTCCAAAGAAGTACACTCATAAAATTCTACAACATCTTGAATCTCTCTTCTTAATCCACTCACAAAATGAGCCATCTTTGACTCTTCATTTTCATGCATATCAACTTTTGTCAAAGTGGTTTCCAAATCTTTAAAGTATTCATTCACACTCCTAGGTCATTGCTGAAGCCGTTGGAGCTTCAACAAGAGTTCCTTCCTATAGTGAGGAGGAACAAACCGTGCGCGTATACATTCTTTCAAATCATACCAAGATACCACGGTTGGACTCTTGTTCAAACTAATGTCCATTACAGTTTGATGTCACCACTGCATGGTATACTCTAAAAATTTTAAGGAAACTAACTTAACCTTTTGGTCTATTGGACCTCATACACATTGAAAATCTGTTCTACCTTAGCTTCTCATCCTAGATACATTGGGATCACTTTCCCCACTAAAACTAGGCAATTTAATAAAAGGGAAAGAAAGGGGTTTTGGATGGTTGATGTTGGTGGCACCTATCTTCAAATTGGTGCACTCTCCAATCTTGATCATCCTCTTGACTCCCATAGTTGGTGTAGCTTCTAGAAGCTCTCCTTTGCTCCCATCTTCTTCCTCTATATGGTCTCTCTTGAGTCGCTTCAAGTCTTTGTAATTGCCCCTCTAATTGTTGCATCTCCACCTCCTTTTGGGCCAATGTCCTTTTAGCGTCAACAAGCTCTCCCAAAAGAAAATCCTTTTGAGGAGATTGTGGCTTGGAAGATTTCCCTGAAGACAAGTGAGCCATAAAATGCACCAAAGAAACAAAAAATTAGTGGAAAAAGAGTAATACTTTTCTCCTCACTTTAAGCACTCGATTATGTAGAAAAGAGGACAAAGAAAAGTGGAAAGCACTCAAAAAGAAATTCTCTCAACAAAGGTCTATCTTTGGTTGTAAGTTCTCAAATGAAAAAGGACAAACCCTTAACACTTGATCCCAAAAGAACCACAACAAAACTAAGGAATTTTAAAGATAAACAAGAAAAGCTCAAAAACAAGAAAAGTTAAACCAAGTTATAAAAGATATTATGAAAAAACATTTTAAAGAAAGACAAGCAAGTAAAGGCACACAAAAGACTCTATGATACTTACTTAACTTTTGACAATGAAGTTCTATTATTCCTAGAACTTGTAAAAGCAAAAGGATAAAATTCCATAATGATGAAATCAATTTGCCAAATAAAATGAATCTTCTTTTTAGAATGTTGAACTTGACAAACAAAAAAGAGAGTGAAAATTGTGCAAGTTTTTTTTTTATCCTTATTTTTGGTTTATGGAGTTAAGATGTCCATAATCTTGTCAGGCCTATTTTCATTCACTTCCAATTGTTACAAAAAAGAGGTTGGGATTCAAATCAAATGAAAACTTGAAATCAAAGTGTGGTTTCTCCAAGATGAGTGTAGAGGGCTGCCACTTGAGAGCTATCAACTCACTCAAGATAAGATCTAATGCTAAGAGGACAAAAAGCCTCACACACACCTCACACAATTTGTGCAGAGTAACTTTACTATTCAAAATCAACACGAAAATAGATGGAGTATGACATCCTATTTATAGGAAAGGTTGCCTTGGAAGACAATAAGAGGGAAGGGTAAAAGAGTCATGGAGGAGGGGCGACCTAGGTCATTGACGAAGTCAATGCTGCCCTTTAGTCCTAGCTTCTAGAAGCTAGGGCTACATTCTACCCTAAAAGGCCTAGGCACAAGCTAAAATGATAAATACACCCCTTATTATGCTAAATGAACCCTACTCTACTATAAAAATAAAGAAACTAGTTGATGCTCAGCTCCCATGGCTTGGGCTCTACTCCTTGTGATCTTCTGAGGAATCATAGGTTCTGAAGCATCAGCTAGTGGTGGGTCCTGACCTAGCCTTGAATCTTAGGTCATGCTCCTAATCATCCTTCTAGAAGGTTGGGCTTGGTCAGTGGGTGTACTCTCTTCTAAGTCCTCACCATGCCCTCTGGGTGGGAGAGAATTCGTCCATGAATTTGGAAGACCTGAAGAGAAAGGAGTCAGATCACTAACATTGAAAGAATTACTTCCTAAATATGCATTAGGCAAATCTAACTCATAAGCATTGTCACTGATTCTTTTAATGTCCTGAAAAGGGTCATCACCACGTGGTAGAAGTTTGAACTTCCTTCGAGTAGGGAAGCGATCCTTCCTCAAGTGAAGCCAAATCCAATCCTCAGGTTCAAAGATCAATCCCTTGCGCCCCTTATTGGCGTGCTTAGCATACTTGCATACCTTCCTTTCAATTTGAAGCTTGATGTGATGGTGCAAGTTTTTAATAAAAGAATTTTTTTCCAAACCATCCTTGCACAACACCTCATCAAGTATGGGAATAGGAAGTAGGTCAATGGGTGTGAAAGGATTAAACCCATACACAACCTCAAAAGGGGTGTGAGAAGTAGTAGAATTAACTACTCGATTATAAGCAAACTCAATATGAGGAAGTAAGTTTTCCCACACCATTGGGTTCCCAGAAATAAAGCACTTCTACATTTGACCCAAGGTCCTATTAACCACTTTTGTATGACCATCAGTTTGGGGATGACAAGTAGTAGAAAACAAAAGTTTAGTACCAAGTTTTCCCCACAATATCTTCCATAAGTGACTCAAGAACTTTGAATCTCTGTCAGATACTATACTTTTAGAAAGCCCATGCAATCTAACAACTTCCTTGAAGAAGAGATTTGCAACATAAGTAGCATCATCTACTTTGTGGCATGGAATAAAATAAGCCATTTTAGAAAACCGATCCACCACCACAAAGATAGAGTCCATACCCTTAGATGTCTTGGGAAGACCTAAAATAGTATTGAGTCCATGCCTTTTATTGAAGCACTTGGTTAGTTTTCATATTGTGTTGGTAATGCTTTGTCATGCCTTAAATCTCATACTTTGTCCATTCATATATATGAATATGCTTAGTGGCATGGTTAAGGAAACCATTATTACTCATTTTAATAAAAAAAATCGTCTTTATTGGTGTCTTCCTTTATTTTATAATTATAAATATTAAAAATTCTTTACTTCAAATTATTTATTATTTATTTCAGACACCAAATGTTGCAAGTGGTGCTCTATCACCTAATCAGGTAATAGGAAATGTTGGAAACAAAACTAATGAAGAAAGATGAGGAAGCAAAATTGATTAGGGATATGGGATGAATATGTTGAAATAGTTGGAATAGTCTGTTATGATATTTAAAAATATTTTGTATGTTTTCCTTAGTGTACTTTTGAACAATTATGTATCAACTTTGTTCTATTTTTCAATATAATGAATGAATGTTTATAAATTTCTATAGTATTTATTTATTTTTTTATGAAAGCATATTTAATTAAATGGTATTATAATTAAATATGTTTAGTTATTTAATTATGCAAACAGATTTATTAAATAACGAGATTATAAAAATTGGTGGTTGAATCTAATTTATTTAGTATTCAATCTACTGATAGTTAAAAATGTCACATTATACCGTTTATAATGGCGTTTACACGTGTTGTGTTTTGCACTGAAATCCTTTTCAATGAATTAAATTGTGATAGTTATGACTGACACTACTTACATATAAAAAATGTCACTTTAAACAAAGTAATAAAGTGGCGGGTGTTGCAGCGAGTAGTGTAAGACCACCACATTAAACTTTGTGGTGACCAGTTCTATGGCGGTTTGGGAAACCACCACACGCGTATATTGTGGCTTTTATAAACGACAGTTTATACGAAAATAAATGCCACTGTATACAACATTTTTTCTAGTGATTTTTCTTTCCACATGGACGTCCATACATAGACACGATAAATAAGTGTGCTAAACTCTTGTAAATTCAAAATGGAATTAGTTATGAAATGCGACCCAATTTTGGTCATTTTACTTTTTCCTAAGTTCTCCCTATGTTAGTCTTCTTCTAAACTTAGCCTAGCCTCTTTCCTAGTGAGTTGGCCTCACCTTTCACTTGCACAAATCTTTCTCTCCACTTCAATCACTGAATGTTTTCCTTGAGTGTATCCAAGCTTTCATAACCATGCTTCATCCAAAGAATTAAATCATAAAGAAGACTAGTAAAAGAACAAGCCTATCAATAAGGTGTATTATATATATATATATATATATATATATATATATATATATATATATATATATATATATATATATATATATATATATCCTTTGGACCCCGAGATTGAAAGAACATACATGAGACTATATAGAGGGATTGAAGATAATCATATACTTCTTGATACAACTGCATCAAGTTTTGAAACTGAGCATTCTGAGACTGAAGAATTGGTAATGAACAGAGAAAAAACTTTGAAGGAGTTGGCCAATCCAAATATTAGATATCAACCTCTATGTATTTTATAAGTGCCTAATTTCTGTAATATTTCGTATTGAGGCACTTATGAGTATTAATTGCTAATTTATATATAAAATAATCCCTAATTTATGAATTTATACCTTTTTACATTTTTTATGATCTTTAATTGAATAAGAGCATTTTATTCCTAAATTTGGTGTTAATTGCAAGTTTTCAGGCAAGAATGAAGATTTGGACTAAAGAGGAATGGTATGAGCTAAAAGGAGAAAGTTGGAAGGCCCGGAACGCACAAAAAAGCAAAGAAAGTCCAACTCAACAGTAGAGTTTCTTGCTCAAGCAAGATATTCTCGCTTAAGCGAGAATACTTAAGTGACATTTTCAGAAATCGACGCCTTTCTCACTCAAGTGAGAATGTGTTAGACTAATTGGGCCAATTTTATGTTTTATTATCCAGTCCATGAGCACGACGCAAGAAGTTACCTAACCCTAGTAAATTAGGTTAAATAGGGGGCTAGAGACATAACTCTAGTGTGCAAGATTGAGGGGAAAACACCATTGAGTGAATTGTAACTAATTGGGAGAATGGAAGGTGCTAGAAGTATGTGTGGCTAATTCTACCTTTTGGGATTGAGAGTAATCTATTCGAACTCTTATGTATTGAGGTGATATTTAATATTCTGTTCTTGATTGATCATTGGTATTGTTGTTTTACTTTTAAACCATTGTGACAGTTTGAGAATCTTAAATCTGACCGAAAGGTATTTTTAGGATTCTTACCTAAACAATAATACTTAACATATTTGAGTCCTAGAAATAGACTTGAAATGTTAATTGCTATTAACGTCTGAGCTTGATTCTAAGTTGTTCTTATAATTATGCGAGGGATCGATATTTAGGGAACATTCTTAAGAATTTTATATGCGAGGAATCGATATAAATAACTTTTATACTGGCACCAATTTCAATCAAAGGACATAATGTTGACATGCTAATCAAAATACGTAAGAGTGAGATAGATGAAACCTAATCCCTATTATTCCAACTTGAAGCTACCAATTCTTTGTCTCTTTTCTTATTGATCTTTGCGAACATATTCAATTTCAACACACATTTTATTGTTTTATTTGTATTTAGCAATTATTGTACTTGATATTTCAACTGTTCCTTGTGGGATCGATATCCGTCCTTAGGAATAAATTATTACTTCTGACAACGCGGTGCACTTACCATAAAAAGTCATCAGTATTCCATAGCCAGAAGTATAAGGAGGAGCAATTACTTATGAACTTAAATATAGACTGATCCATTTGCTACCTAAATTTCATGGACTAGCAAGAAAGGACCTCACAAGCATCTAATGACTTTCCATGTAGTATCTTCAACCATGAAACCAAATGATGTACCTGAAGAATTGGTCAAAATAAAAGTTTTTCCCTTTTCATTGTGCAAAATGGCTAAGGATTGGCTATGCTTACAGCCAACTCCTATCACCACATGGACTGATATGAAGACGATAAATTTCTCTACTTCTTGATGACGCTTGATTTTCTCATATTTTTCTACATTAATTGCATTTTCTAGATGTTTCTTTGATTTTTATTTTCTATTCTTAGTTTAGATTTGTATTTTCCATAATAAATTAGGATTTCTACAAAAAATAAAAATTTTCTTTTTTAGCTTAAATTTTGTTTAAATTGTTTGACAATTGCATATGATTATTTGTAGGACATTTTCAAATTGGTCTTTGACATGAGGACCTTTAATGAAGATATTCATACCATGAAGAGTAGAAAAAATTGAGTTGAAAGAGTGAAAATCAACAAGATGATTATTAGACATTTAAAGGATAGCGGTTAAAAAAAATAGATGGTCAATGAAAGTCAAAGAAGAAGTTGAAGACTGTTAACATATTTAGTTTTAGATTACTTTTGTGAGCCCGACTCTAGTTGGAAAAATGGTCCACCCATTTGTAAAGCCTCAAAACTCTATAACTATGATGTGAGTTGATTTTAGGTTCATTATATTTGTGACACTTTCTTAGAATTAGGATCAAGATTCTTAGCAATTTAGAGTGAGTCACCTAAGGAAAATCCCCACTGGACATTAACTTAACAAGTGTTAAGTAGATGTGAAGGTTCATTTCCAAAGGTCCAAGGTTAAAACACAATTAATGGTGATGAATTAATGAAGAACAAGGTGCTGAACTCAAAAAAAGAATAGGTGCAGAATTTAAACACAAAAAAACATAATGGAAACACAAATTGAAACCAAAGAACCGATTGAAATTCAAGAACAAGACATAGAATCAAAACTACCGATTGAAATGACAATGGAAGATGAAAGAAGATGAAACTTATGTGGTTGTAGCCATGGATTGGGAATGGACACGCCACTTGGAGGTGATGATCCAAGATAAGTGCAGATTTGCCGCCACTTGAGTGCTCCCAAAGCTTCACAAGATGAGACAAGGAAGAGGAGAACAAGTCTCACAAAATTCACTCACAATTTGAGTATAGTAACTTTTCTTCTAATTTCAATCTTCTTTTACATGAGCATAGCACCTCTATTTATAGTGTGAGAGGGCTGAAATTAAAGTGGGAAAATTCAAATGAGAAGCATTTGAATTTGGAGCCAAAACACATGTCACAAGGGAGGTGTGACTTGATTTCTACTTTGGCACCTCCTAAAACTACACCTACACCTACTCTTTATGTCACATGGAAGGTGTGACTTGTTTTTGTACATTAACACCCCTTATTTTAATTCCTACACCTTCCTTTAAAGTTCTACTAAAAACTATACACAAGTAATTACAAAAAGAGACATCCATTGATGCTCTTCTCCCAAAGCTTTAGCCTTGCTCCTAGTCATCCTTTGAGGCATGAAGGATGTTGAGCTAATTGGTTGGGCTTGGGCCCCAACTTGGGCTTGGGCTTCATGGGCTTGGGCCTCAGGCGCCTCCTCTACTTGGTCTTCATCATGCTCCCCGGGTTGGAGAGAATTCGTCCACGAATTTGGAAGACCTGCAGAAAAGGGAGTTAGATCACTAATATTAAAAGAATTACTTCCAAGAAATGTATCAGGCATATCTAACTCATACGCATTATCGTTAATCCTCTTGATGACCTGAAACGGACCATCTCCTCGAGTCATAAGTTTGGACTTCCTTTGAGTAGGGAATCTATCCTTCCTCAAGTGTAGCCAAACCCAATCGCCAGGTTCAAAGATTAATGCCTTACGCCTTTTGTTGGCATTTTCAGCATATTTGCCAACTTTCTTCTCAATTTGTAACTTGATGTGATTATGCAAGTCTTTAATAAAAGAAGCTTTTTCAAAACCATCCTTGCATAAAATCTCATCAAGTACAGGTATTGGAAGAAGATCTAGAGGTGTTAAAGGATTGAACCCATAAACAACCTCAAAAGGAGAATGGGCAGTTGTAGAATTTACTACTCTATTATAAGAAAACTCAATATGAGGTAGTAAATTCTCCCAAACCCTTGGGTTCCCGGAAATAAAGCATCTTAACATTTGACCCAAAGTTCTATTGACCACCTCTGTTTGACTATCAGTTTGGGGGTGGCAAGTAGTAGAAAACAAAAGTTTTGTGCCAAGTTTGCCCTATAAGGTCCTCCGAAAGTGGCTTAAAAACTTTGAATCCCTGTCGGATACAATACTTCTAGGAAGCCCATGCAAACGAACAACTTCCTTAAAGAAGAGATTTGCAATATAACAAGCGTCATCTACTTTGTGGCAAGGAATAAAATGAGCCATCTTAGAAAAGCGGTCCACTACCACAAAGATAGAATCCTTTCCTGTCGATGTCTTGGGAAGACCTAAGATAAAATCCATTGAAATATCTACCCAAGGCATTGATGGGATAGGAAGAGGGGTATATAAACCATGGGGATGGACTTTAGATTTAGCCTTCCTACATGCTATACATTTATCACAGAAGTTATGTACGGATTTTCGCATGTGAGGCCAAAAGAAATGTTCATGCAATGTTTCTAAAGTCTTAGCAACCCCAAAATGTCCCATAAGCCCACCCTCATGAGCCTCTCTAACAAGAGATTGTCGTATAGAACCATGGGGAACACAAAGTCTTTTTCCTTTGAAAAGAAAACCATTATGTAAGAAAAAGTCTTTGTGTCCTCCTTTGGAACACTCTTGATAGATGAGTGAGAAATCTAAGTCATCATGATATAGTTCCTTTATGTGATCAAAACCTAAATATTGAACATCCAAAACATTTAACAAGGTATGTCTTCTTGAAAGAGCATCAGCAACCACATTAATTTTACCTTGTTTATGTTTGATCACATAAGGAAACTGTTCAATAAACTCCACCCACTTGGCATGTCTCTTATTAAGCTTGCTTTGGCCTTTCAAATATTTTAGGGACTCATGATCACTATGGATCACAAATTCCTTAGGAAAAAGATAATGTTGCCAATTTTGCAAAGCTCGAACAAGAGCATAAAGTTCTTTATCATAAGTGGAGTAATTGATATGACTCCCTTTGAGTTTCTCACTAAAATAAGCTATGGGGTGGCCCTCTTGAAGGAGGACAGCCCCAATGCCTATATTAGAGGCATCACACTCAATCTCAAATGTTTTAGCAAAGTTAGGAAGGGTTAAGATGGTGGCCTTAGTCAATTTTTCTTTTAAAGTCACAAAAGCTTTTTCTTGCTCTTGTCCCCACTTAAAGACCACATCCTTCTTTACTATAGCATTGAGAGGTGCAGCAATAGTACTAAAGTCTTTCACAAACTGCCTATAAAAGCTAGCAAGTCCATGAAAACTTCGTACTTCACTAACATTGGAGGGTGTTGGCCAATGTTGAATTGCTGCAACCTTTGTTTGATCAACATGCACCCCTTTATAACTTACAACAAACCCTAGGAATTCTATATGATCAAGTGCAAACATACATTTAGCAAGATTAGCATACAAATGTTCCTTCCTAAGGGTTTCTAAAACTTCCCTAACATGCTTCTCATGATCTTTCAAAGACAAACTATATATAAGAAAATCATCAAAATAAACCACAACAAACTTGCCAATGAATGGTCTTAAGACATGATGCATGAGTCGCATAAAGGTACTAGGAGCATTAGTCAAGCCAAAAGGCATGACCAACCACTCATATAAACCAAATTTGGTCTTAAATGCGGTTTTCCATTCATCCCTCGGTTTAATCCGGATTTGGTTATAACCACTCTTAAGATCAATCTTGGAAAATATTTTAGACCCATGTAATTCATCCAACAAGTCATCTAACATAGGAATGGGATGCCTATATTTGATTGTAATGTTATTTATAGCGCGATAATCCGTACACATTCTCCATGACCCATCCTTTTTAGGAACAAGGATGACAGGCATAGCACATGTGCTCATGCTATCTTGTACCCATCCCTTAGCAATTAATCCCTCAACTTGTTGTTGAATTTCTTTGGTCTCTGTGGGATTGGTCCTATATGCTGGGCGATTTGGTAAAGAAGCCCCGGGAATGAAGTCTATTTGGTGTTCAATCCCACTTAAAGGTGGTAAGCCATTAGGAGGATCTTGAAACACATCTTCAAATTCCTTCACCAAATTGTCCAAACATGTGGGACTATCCTTAGCCGACTCACGATCAATAATACTAGGAATAGCTAAAAAAATAGGCTTTTGAGCAACTATTACCTTTTTAACTTCTTGAGTAGTCATGAGAAGGCTTCTCTTGGAACTTTTTTTATCATTTTCATGCTCTCTCTTTTGCTTCATTTTAATTTGGTCCTCATGGACTTCCTTTGGAGAAAGAGACTTAAGTATGACCTTGTGCCCATGGAAGGTAAAAGAAATTTTGTTGGTAAAGCCATCATGAAAAACTTTTCTATCATATTGCCATGGCCTACCTAAAAGAACATGTGTTGCTTCCATTGGGACAACATCACACAAGACCTCATCTTTGTAGTTACCAATGGAAAAAGCAATGAGGACTTGTTTGTTAACTATGATTTCTCCAACCTCACTTAACCATTGTAGTTTATAGGGCTTTGTATGAGAGATAGTAGACAATCCAAGCTTATCTACCACTCTTGTACTAGCCACATTTGTGCAACTCCCCCCATCCACAATCAAAGAACACAACTTATCATTAATGAGACATCTTGTATGGAAAATATTTTCTCTTTGGCTCTCTTCAAAAGGTTTTAAAACTTGGCCAAGCATTCGTCTCACTACTAATAAGTCGCCTTCAAGTGGACTTTCACTCTCATGCTCACTTGGGGACCTAGGAGGTGTGGAAGGTCTAGAGGAATCCGAACTATGCTCACTCACAACCACCCCATCACGCATCATCATAGTCCTTTTGGAAGGACAATTAGCCGCTATATGACCATAGCCTAAACATTTGAAACACTTTTTACTTGAAGATTTAGTTGGTGATTTAGGAGTAGAAGTTGAAGGCTTAGAATCTCTAGGTTTGAAAGTAGAATCTTTTGAAGGAATTTTTGAAAAAGATTTTCCTTTGTTTTTCCAAGATGAATTGTAAAAGCCATCATTATGAGTATTTTTAAAAGAATTTTCCTTGCAAGTTGAGTTTCTACCTTGATGGCAAGGTGAACCAAATTTTCTAAAGAAGAATACTCATTAAGTTCTACAACATCTTGGATATCCCTTCTAAGACCACTAACAAATCTAGCCATTTTAGCTTCATCATTCTCATGCATATTGGCTCTAGTTAAAAGCGTTTCAAGTTCTTTATAATAAGCATCCACACTTAGCGTGCCTTGGTGAAGCCGTTGGAGCTTCAACAATAGGTCTTTCCTAAAGTGTGGAGGCACAAATCTAGCGCGCATGCAAGCTTTTAAATCATCCCAAGAGACCACGGGCAACCTCTTGTTTAGCCCAATGTCCATGAGAGTTTTGTGCCACCATTGCATGGCATAGTCCATAAATTCTAGGGAGGCTAGCTTAACCTTTTGGTCTTCTTGGACCTCATGTACAAAAAATATTTGCTCTACCTTAGCCTCCCATCCTAAATACACATTAGGATCTCCTTCACCACTAAAACTAGGTAATTTTACATAAGGCATAAAAGGCTTAGCCACATTTTGGCGCCTATCTTCATGATGGTGATGCATCCTCCAAGCATTTTCTTCATGATATCCATAAGAATTTTGTGAAGACCTTGAAGTATGCCTATGATGATGGTGTTGTCTTCTCTCACGGTGGTGATGCATCTCTTCACGGTCCAACTCCAATCTTTGGAGCCTTGCCTCCATTTGTCTTAATGCCTCATCTTTTTGTGCAATTGTTAGTTTAGCATCCTTTAATTCACCAATTAGGTATGCTTTTTGAGGTGAGTGAGGCTTAGATGATTCTCCACTAGAAAGATTAGCCATGATAAAATGAAACACAAAAACACAAAGAAGAAACTATTATAGAAAACAAAGTTAGAAAAACAAGGTGAAAAACAAATATAGCTTGCGGCAATGATGTAAAATCTCTCAAACCACTCCAAGAAAATATATCCTTCCTTTACCAAGCCTCTCTTGTGGATTGGATGAGCCTCAAGTGAAAGATGCCAAAGCAAACCACACTTAGTCAAAGAACAATTCACCACAAAACTAGAGGACACAAGAAAGACAAGCAAGAAAAGGTATAAGCAAGAAAAGCTAAACCAAAGTGGAAGTAAAGATATGACAAAACTTTGGAAAAGAATATTGAATAAAAATGACAAGCAAAGAAAATAAGGCACTCAATAAAAGGTAGTACACAAATAGAACCTAGAGAATGGTACTAGAATTGGATTAACAAAACCAAAACAGTACTAGTGTCAAAAATGTGTGACTTAAACAAATTATGCTGAGCTGGATAATTCAAATTTGAATTTGAAATTTAAACCACAGAAATTTCAAGATCTTAGCTCAAATTTGGCGCTGGAATCACACCAAAATGATGCACCAATAAATTGTGATAATTTTTTCAAATCTGATGCCACTTCACCGTTTTTTTGGCGCCAGAATTGCACACTGATTGTATTTGATTTATCATTTTTTATCTATTTTGAATTTTTCCTCACTTTTTTTTTTCACTTTTTTCTAACACATCAATCTGTTCAGATCCAGAATTTTATAATTTTTCATAAACGGAATTAAATTCTGTAAACAAAAACAGCCAGCACAGTTTCAACAAAAACAGAGGAAGCCTAATTTGGAATTAAAACAATATTAAGAAACTTCAAAGACACAATAGAATTGATGTATGTGAACTTGTATGGATCTATCACACAAGCATGAACTCAAATCTAAAATTAAAAAATGCACCAAAGGCTCAACAAAACAGATTAGAAACTGCACTCAAAATTAAAAGCAATCAACCAAAAATTATCAAGAAAAGTACTACATAGAAGTGATGACAATTTAGGAGAAACATGACTTGACAAAACTTGTATGGATTCAAAAAGCAAAAATGACTCAAACACAATTAATTTTGCACCAATTAAAACAGCAAGGAAAGACTCAAATTAAAGCAAAAATAGAATAACTAACACAACAAGGAACCTAAAAAAAAAAATTCTGCACAAAAATAAAGTGCTGGAAAATGGAAATTGATTGAATAGAAAGTGTCAATTCAACTCAACAAGAACAAAACATCACCATAGCTCATGATACCACATGATGTGAGTTGATTTTAGGTTCATTATATTTGTGACACTTTCTTAGAATTAGGATCAAGATTCTTAGCAATTTAGAGTGAGTCACCTAAGGAAAATCCCCACTGGACATTAACTTAACAAGTGTTAAGTAGATGTGAAGGTTCATTTCCAAAGGTCCAAGGTTAAAACACAATTAATGGTGATGAATTAATGAAGAACAAGGTCTTCATCAAACTAGGATGTAATTGTAGAAGTAATAAGGATCAAACACTCAGGCATAATAATTAGTTTAGTTTGGTTTCTATTAACACTTTTTGTCGTTTCCAGTTCTATGAGAATTCTTTGTTTTTCTTTATCATTCTCTCACATTTCTTCTTCTCTTTATATTCTGCATTACTTTACATTCTGCACTTATCCTTTGGAAGTGAATTTAATTATGGAATTGGGTAATAGTGAACTAAAAGGCATGTTTGACAAAGCTTTGTTTTAATGTTTTCCTGTTCGAATTCATTTTGGAAATCTATTTTAGATTGAAAATAGTTTTCTAAGAACATACAAACGAATTAGTTGTGTTTTCTTCATTAACAAGGAATCTAGATTTGGGTCCCTTGCATTCAGAGTTGAAGATTACTAAACCATGATTTTGTTCCTTGTTTCATGTTCCTAGATTGAATTTCACTTTTCCTTTATATTATTCTTCTTAATTTGTGTTCGTTTACAATTCTGCAATTTACATTTTCTAATTATGCATGATATTCATTTCGTTTCATGTTAATTCAATCACAATTTATGTTGCCAATCACGCTCTGTTTACATTCCCAGTTTTTAAGTTTCTGCAGTTTACGTTTCCTGCAATTTACGTTTCAGCCATTTACTCTTCTTACACTTTACATTTCAGTCATTTACTATTTTTCGCACTTTACAATTAGACATTATTTTTCTCTCTCATTTTTTCTATGTAGATCTATTAGACAATCTAGTAACTGATTGTTGACTAAATGGTCTAACAATTGTACTTAGCTTCTTTTGCATGAACTATTTTACATTGCAATTTGTTTTCATGTCTCTTATATTCTGCCGTTTAAATTTTAGTTCTTTAGATTTCATGTGTTAATAGATGATCTACTAGATGATTGTCTATAAACAATCTATTATATACTCTATTTTATGTTCTAGTTTTTTATTTTTTTCATTCCAATTTTAACATGAATCTCCCCCTTTTAATTTGTGATGAAAGAATATCATACAATGATTCTCATATAACATGTCTTCCTTGGACTAACCTGGGTTAACCCTATTTCATTAGTGATGTGATTCCACTAGCCACAACAACATGATTCTTTTATATTTTATGGAATCAACTTGAGTTGGCAAAGGTTAGGCACTTTTGTAGAAGTGGATCAAGGTTCTATGTTTCAAGAACTCACCAAATCTTGCACCAAAAACCAAACTCACATGGAAGCTCCATTTACTATCAATTGAACTGATTAAAATGAGTTTGAAAACCAATGAACCGAATAGAATGTGCTAGAAAACAGTTTTGACCGAACAAAACACAAGAATTGAAGGAAGAACAAATGAATATAGCAAAGGAATTAAAATGTACCAAAAGGAATTGCAATTAAAACTAAATGCACCGAACAAAATAGCTAAGCAAGTAACTAAGACATGAAATGGAATGAAAAGATGGAGAAGAAATGACTTATGTGGAAGATGAGCTTTGGTTGGATGATCCACGCCACTTGAAGTGTGAAAGCTTCAAGATAAGTGAGCTATGCCGCCACTTGAGGGAACCAAAAGCACTCAAGATGAAGCAAGGTTGAAGGAGAAACAAGTTCTCACAATTCTCTCTCAAATTGAGTAGAGTTTCTCTATATCAAAATTCCAATCTGTTTTTTTACAAGAGCCCACACCTTTATTTATAGTGTGAGGGCGCTGAAAAATATGTGGGAAAATTCAAAAGAAACTCTTTTGAAATTCCCACCAAAACAAGTCACATGGGAGGTGTGACCTTTTTCTACTATGACACCTCCTAAAAACTACACTTACACCTACTCTCCTAAGTCACATGTACAATGTGACTTTATTTTACATATTCACACTCCTATATTTAATATCCACACCTCCTACAACTTATACAAAAGAAATACAAATGATGCTCTTTTATTTAATGCTTGGCCTTGCTTCTCATGGGTTGGACTTGGGCTTCTTGGGCTTGGCCTTTTTGGGCTTGGGCTTTGGGCTTCCTCTTTTGAAAAGACTAATAAGAAAAACTTTAAATGTTTTGGTGGATGGCCTCTTCCTCCATTAGTGAAATCCTCTCTTCCTTGATATCCATCAATTAGGGAAACTTAGTTTTATTTGAAAACATGATGTGATTAAGGCTATATCACTTCTAGAACTACATCTATAAGAAAGGAAATCAGTGGAATTAGATAGCTGCAAGGAGAAACTCTAGCAATATTGGGAGAGATTAAACAAATTATGCTCTACATGTCCTAATCATCAAATAAAGGAACAATTTTTAATCTGTGATTTTTATGAAGGTTTGTTGTCAATGTAGAGAAACATGATTTGTGCAGCTAGTGGAGGAGCACTAATGGAAAAAAAAAAAAAACCCAACTGTTGCTAGATATTTGATATCCACCATGGTTGAAAACTCACAGCAATTCAATTCAAGAAGGTCAAGCATATTAGTGCATAAGTGAAGTCTCAATTATCTGATGTAGCAAAAAATCAAAGGCTTGAAAATAAATTGATTGATTTGGATTCGTTAGTAAGACAACTCTCCATGGGCCAACAAGTGAACTTAGTACAACATGCTCACCCCTAGGCTCTACCACAAGTCCTATACATGGTTCTACTGTTCCCTTCATCACAAGTACAAGTATGTAGAATTAGGAGGCTTAATTTCTATGTTTCTCATATTGAACATTCTTTCATAATGGTTATGTCGACATGCTTATTAATCTTTTATCCTCAGTTGGCAAATTAAGCTTCGATTCTATTTAGAGATGACCTGCATATTAAAGGTGTCTTGGACAAAACCAATGCCATGCTTTACTCAGTAGTGTGAGCTCATGACAAGCTATCAGAGAAGCTACCAAGTGGAAAGCTATGAAATACATTTTTGTTAGGACTTGAACCCAAGATTTATCGCCTATAACTCTGTCTGCTCCAATAATAGTCTCATAAAACAATGAAAACATGGAAAAGTTTATTTAATGAGTCCACCCCTTTATTGATGCTACATAAAAAGTGGAGAAGCAAAAAACTAGCACAATAAAGATCCTATACTGGAGAAGCAAGAAAATAATAATGATCTCAGAGGAAGAATCAAAATTTAAACATAAAGATCATGAGAGCACACACTAAGGAGGAAGACAAGAGAAGATCAAGTTCAAAAGGAGCAATAAGAAAAAGAAGTACATATCAGAGCTTTAAGATGTAATGTTCTTAAACTTATATTGTAATAGACTGAGATATAAAGGCTCATGGTTCTTTTGAGCAAAACAAACTTTTATGATTTGTATTATAATTACTTTGTCTCATTCACCTGAACTAGTTTTTGTAATTATTTTTGAATTCTATGTAATCAATTGACAAAAGGGTATATCTTCTTGATATATCTAACTAATGAGGATTCAATTTAGATTCAATAGTTTGACAACCTATCAAAATCGCTCTTTAAATGGTTATATGTACATATGAGTTTTATGTTGAAAAATATTTTTGAAAACTTCATCTGTTGAACATGTTTATGAAAACATCATGTTTTAACTTTAGTGTTTTAAGCACCATAAAAAAAGGGGAGACTTTTAGGACAAAAGTCCAACACCCTATGATTTTTATTAGCGTTAAAATACTACAAAATATGAAACATAATTATTCATCGTTTATAAGACGAATCCTTTGTTCAAACAACAGATCATGTAAGACACAAATGTTTTGTTTGACAGACAATACAACATTGTGTTGTTTTTTTCTTACACTTGATAAAACATGCACAAGATCAGGCGATACGTGCACAAACTAAGCCAACCTCATATTCAGTTGTTTTCATTTGACAAAAATATTTGTTCAAGTTCAAGAATAAATCAACATTGAGATCTCTTAAAGTATGAGCTAAAGTTTCTTTCTTTAACACTTTTCTAACACAAATAACATTTCAACTCTGGATCAACTATCTTCCCTGTACAGTGCACTTTTACCATGAGATGGTGTAAAAGGCTATGCTACCTAGGGAAATGAGTACTTATAGTGATAAAGAATGTTGCATATAGAAGAAGAGCATTTAAATATGTATAAAATGCATTTAATGCAATGTCCATATTCAAGTTTATCTCATATAGAAAGGACAAACATGAAAGTTGAAGTTGTACAATGGCTAGAAATGGTCTTCTGCAATGACTATCTTCTTTCAGCGCCTATTTAAAGCATCTTATCAAGAAGAAGAAACAAACAAAAAGGTTGTACCGTATCAAACCGTTGTCCATATTTTTCAAAGTCAAATAAAGCTTCAGGGAGAACATTGGGAGTGTTCATCCAGTTAATTAAGAGAGAATGCTTAAGCCTTGTATTCGTCGAAAGATGTAATTCCTCCTTAGAAAGCTAAATCAATGATTTTAACTACGAGAGAACATCCAAATCTTGTATCTATCATAAGTCGCAAACACTCCTTAGTATACATACCCAATGATATGATCACACAAACACTTAACATTTCTACCTTAATCATAAGTGGCAATTTGGAAAATAATACTCGTTAAGTCAAGATTTACTTTGGGAAAGAATACTCAAGGGAGTAGTAAGGAGTGGCTTGGAACCCAAAGAATACTTGTTTAGCCAAGAGTGATTTGGTAAAGAATACTTATATAGGTAGGAGTGGCTTGATAAAAATACATGGTTGAGTTAGAAGTGACTTAAGAAAGAATACTATAAGCGACTTGTGGAAAGAATACTCAAGAGATTAGCCAGGAGTAAGTACGATCCCAAAGAATACCAAAAATGTACTTTGCAACATTAGTCTTGTTGAATAAGAGCTTTGATGTCTCCAAATCTGTGAAGATTGGTTGAAGGCTTGGCTGCTGCTTTTGTGTAGTTCTAGGTAGTTTGAATTTGTAATCCCCTCTTAGTTAGAATCCAAAACTGGTTTAAATCAAAACCTTTTTGAAAAAGAGTGTTTTCTAAAGAAGTGGAAAAATAACCTGTTGTTTTATCGTTTCAATCGGTTATTTTACACTTATAGGTTTTTGAAAAAGATTTGAAACTATTCGATTTTAGTTGACTTTGTTGTCAAATCAATACAATCGGTTGTTTCAAAATTTCAACCGATTGTTTTTTGAAAATCCTTAACAAAATTTTGTTAAGTTTGGTAAATCTGTTTTAAATAATTCAAAACTGATTTGGCTTTTGCATTAAATGTTTTTAACAATCTTTTGGAGTTTAAATAGTTTGTTTTATGCTCTTGGATTCAAGATATCATATTATAATCTTTGAAATCAGTTTTCTCCAAGATTTACTTCAAGCTTTTGGATTTTCTCAAAGAGTGAAATAGGATCGTGGTGTAATCTTTTGATTTCAAACTGTATCAGGTGTGATCATTCCTTATTCTCTCTTGTATTTCTGTAATAACTGTGGTGTGCAGATTCAGAGGGTGTTATGAATTTTGTTTTGTCGTTTGCCAAAGGAAGTGTGTGTTCTTGAGGGATTCAAGATCACTTCTTTGGTGTGTGTGGTTTGTAATCTGTGTTTGATTGTATAGTGGAATACACAGTGGTTTCTGGGGACTAGATGTAGCTCTTGGTATAAGAGTGAACCAATATAAATCTGTTTATGTGATTCTCTCTTTCCCTGATCTCACTTATATCTGTTTTAATTTGTTTTTATTAGCTGCTGATAAAAACAACCGGTTGAATTGCATAAACAACCAATTAATTTTTTGGAAATCAACTAAAACAATTCTGTTTCTTGGATATCTTGGTTTCTTTATCTGTGATTCTTCATTGACTTTTATTATACCTTCAAAGTTTGCGAAAATCTTTTGTAAACAATTCACCCCCCTCTTGTTTAAGGCCATAAATTCTAACAAGTCTACCTAGTGAAACTTAGTCTATCGAGTAAGAATTGGATGTAGTCTATTGCAATAAACAAACCAATATAAAATGTTGTGTATATTTATCTCTTTACTATCTTTTTTACATTATATGCTATTATCGAATACACTAACCTGGGAAGGAAAATTATTGTGAGAAAATGTATTAACAAAATCTGATTCAAGTGTTTTAGTGGAGGCTTTCAAATTGTGTTTCTTGTGATCTATCAAACGCAAGGTCTATGGTATGTGTTAGAATAGGTAGCTTGAAACAAGAAGGGGGTGAATTGTTTTCACAAGATTTTCACAAATACTGAAGTCAGATTGAAAACTCAATAAAATTAATTAATTGATTTATCTGTTCAACTGATTATAAAAAGCACAACAAACATTTATTCACAATATAAACCAGTTGTTTCGAGAATTCAACCAATTAATTTAAACGCATAACACTGTAAAGCAATTTATAAAACACATATCAAAGTGAAAGAGAGAGAGAGAGAGAAAGAAGGATTGCATAAGAGATTTATACTGGTTCACTGTTAACCAATAGCTACATCTAGTCCTCACCAAACCACTTACAATTTACTAAACAAAACATAAAAGGTTTACAAAAACAGTCAAGAGTGTTGATCTTGAACCCTGCAAGAACACACAACACTTTTAACCACACACATAATTAAAAAAACCATATCTGAATATGTTTTAAATAGAATACAATGGAAAAAAAGAGGGTTTAAATACACCTAGATTATTACAAATGAAGGACAACTAAAATGGAAACCTAGAAACCTTCTTCACAGAATAAGAATGATCCAAGAAGAAAATTCAATCTTCAAAATGATTTAAAACTTTCTATTTTTTCTCTCTATGAAAAGTGTGTTTGAAATGATAAGAAAACATCCTTATATAAGGTGATAATGATTGTAAAACAGTTTCATCATTTAATGAAAACAGTTGTATCAATTAAAAAGGTATAATTACCTTATTCGTCCCTACATTTAGGGTCAATATTCAATTTAGTACACTAGTTTTTAAAAAAATCAATTGGGTCCCTATATTTTTTAAAATATATCCAAATTGGTTCTTTCTGTTAAGTCGTACCAAACGGCGTCAAGTGGTGCATATGTGGCAGAGAGAAAGGGTGATGTGGACTATCAATTAAAAGACACATCAGATTGGGTGTTTTGGGTTTGGAGGCATGAGAGATTAGTTTAGGGAAAAATCAATTGGGGGTTAGGATTTTTAGAATTGCAATTGGGGGTGTTTTTTCAATTGTAATTGGGGGTTAGGATTTTTTTAATTGCAAGCAATGAGTTTGTGAGGTGTGATCCCGTGAGGTACGATTGGGGTTTACGGTTCAATCCCGTGAGGTGCGACCTCGAGACCGTGAAGTGCGATTGTGTGGGCCAACGATTGTGGGAGATGCAGTCATTGTTGAGCGTGGTGTAGTTTCGTGCTTGGTCGTTTCTAAGGTTAGGCAGACATTTCTACCACAAACGAAGCTACGAACAAACCTGCGAACGAATCACCAAACCTATTTACTTATCCCCTGCCAACAAATCCACAACACCAGACTCCACCACAAACAACCCTCGTATTTGTCAACACCCTCGTGAAAAAGCCACCGTTCAAGAACGTTTATGACAAAACAGAAACCCTAACCACCACACTTTTTTAATCTTTGTCAAACCCAATCTCATGCCTCTGAACCCTAAACACCCAATCTAATGTGTCTTTCAATTAACAGTCCACACCACCCCTTCTCTCTGCCACATATGCACCACTTGACACCATTTGGTTCGACTTAACATAAAGGACCAATTTGGATACATTGTAAAAAACATAGGGACCAAATTGATCTTTTTTAAAACCAATTTACTAAATTGAATATTAACCCAAAATGTAAGTTTGAATAAGGTAATTATACCACTAAAAAACAGTTTGGTTAATCATAACAAAATTTTGTTAAAAATATTTAATTGATTTATGAAAATAATTGATTGTTCTCTTTAACAAAAGAAATCACCACATTTAAAACCGATTCTTTTATCGAAATAACTGGTTGGTTTCAGTTAATAGAAAAGACAAAATAGAAAATAAATCATTTTTAAATCCTTAAAAACTTTAAGTGTTTTCAATCGGTTGATATGATAAATCAATCTATTAAAAATACTTACTTTAGTCAACAAACTTGAATATAAGTAATTTCAACTGATTAATATATGAATTAACTAATTAAAATTAACAAAGATTGGAAAACAAAACATTTCAAGGAGATTACTATTCAAGTAACTTGGATCATAATGTAATGCAAAGTTACATAACAAAATCTACCTAACCAAACACGCACACAACAAGTCTTCAAGCAGATTTGGTTTCGTCAAAGCTTCCTGGTCAACAATCTGTCCATATTTGATGAAGACAAATTCCTGGTGTTGTGTTGTAGATTTTGTTACAAGGAGATCCTGCAAAAACATAAGGAAAGACCAAGCAATCCATAATATAATAGTACAACAAGATAACCGAACACAAACTATGCAAAACCACAATTTATGCAAACTGTAAATCACAAAACAGTAAAAATTTATGCAAAAATAAAATAGTAAAATATTACAACAAACATCCAAATATTCTCCCCTTTTTGTCTTCAACAAATAGACAATTTTTAAAAGAAGACAGAGAGAATATCAAAAATAATTTAATATATTTCTAATAATCAAGAATTCTCAATTCATTTTAGGAAGAGGTTTGGTAAATATATCAACGAGTTGTTTTTCAATTTCAACAAACTTAATTTCACATTTACCATTCAAAACATAATCATTAATGAAATGATGTTTGATCTCAATATGCTTTGTTTTTGGAATGTTGAATCTGATTCTTTGTGAGAATGATGGCATTGGTATTGTCACACAACAAGGAAGTATGACAATTCTCCCATCGTAGACCTCTCAAACTCCCTTTACATAGCATTGCCGAGGAGCTTGCTTCAGTCCATACAAAGTCTTTTTACGTTTGAAGACATGATTAGGATGCTTGTGATCTTCAAAACCAAGAGGTTGAGAGACAAAAACTTCTTCATTGATAAAACCATTCAAAAACGTGTTTTTTACATCCATTTGAAAATTTTTAAAGCTACTCATACTTGCGAAGGAGAGCATGCAACAACCTTACAGCTTCTAATCTTGCTATTGGGGCAAATGTTTCCTCTTAATCAATACATTTTTCTTTATTATAGCCTTTTGCAACAAGCTTTGACTTATTTCAAGTAATTATACTAGATTCATGAAGTTTGTTTCTAAAAACCTATTTAGTTCCAATAACAGTCATATCATCAGATTTAGGCATAAGAATCCAAACATCATTTCTAATAAACTAATTCAATTCATCATGCATAGTTGTTACCCAATTTTAATCATTTAAAGCTTCAATTAAAGATTTTGGTTCAATTTATCACACAAATGCCATATTTTCACAGAGATTATTTAGAGAATTTCGGGTAGATACTTTCTTATCTATTTGACCAATTATGTTGTCCAATGATAGATCCCTTGGAGTTCTCCATTCTTTTGGTAAGTCATCTTGTCCTATGATTTCAGCTGGTTGAATTGCAGAGTCAGCTGATTGAATCGCAAAATCATCTGGATGATTTTCTGAGCAAATGTTTAATTTATGAAATTTAGTATCTGGATCATCTTCTTCTGTGACCTTTCTTTGACAATCTTCCTTCACATGATCAACCTCATCAAATACAACATGCATAGATTCTTCAACGATCATCAATCTCTTATTATATACGCTATAAGCGTGACTATTTAGAGAATAACCAAGAAAGATGTCATCATCTGCTTTAGCATCAAATTTGCCAAGGTTTTCCTTTCCATTGTTCAAAATAAAACACTTGCAGCCAAAACCTTTTAAGTGACCAATGTTAGGTTTTATGCAATTGTATAGCTCATAAGGGATTTTCTTTAAAATAGGTCTTATGAGTACTTTATTCATAACATAACAAGTTGTGCTTACTGCATCAGTCCAGAAATATTTTGGTAGAGAAGATCACTTAAAATGGTTCTTGCAAGCTCTTCAAGAGACCTATTTTTCCTTTTAACAACCCATTTATTGGGGAGTTCTAGGAGCAGAAAATTGTGATGAATACCCCATTTTTCACAAAAAGAAATAAATTTTTGATTTTGAAATTCCCCACTAAGATCGCTTTTGAAATGAACAAATATTGTCGCAGTTTTTGTTTTGGAAAAGCTTGGCAAGCTTTTTAAAAGCCGAATAGTTATCACTCTTGGATTCAAGAAATAGGGTCCATGTGAATCTAGAGAAATCATCTATAATGACAAATGTATAATAATTTCTACCAAGGCTCATAGTTCTTAAAGGACCAAATAAATCCATGTGAAGCAGCTCAAGAAGTCTTGATGTTGAAACAACATTTTTCAGTTTGAAAGAATTTTTAACTTCTTTTTCCTTTTGGCATGCCTCACAGATATGATCCTTTTCAAACTTGATTCTTGGTAGACCATCAACAAGATTTTGTTGAGACCTTAGATGGTCTAAGACCCTATATCTTATAAAACACTAAACAATCTATGACCAACTAGACGATATCATGACTAGAGCATCATTTGATAATATATATTTTGATGATATCGAAAAGCAATCTGAATGATTTATTTGGCTCTAACAATGATTTGTACAACTACAATATAGAGTAGACCTTTCGAGTGTCTACAATTTTTTTTCATGTTAGACAGTCTGACGAGCATATTGAATGAGTAACAAGTTTTGGTTAAAATGTTAAACAAAATCTTTTCGATTCATGTGTCTACTAAAAAAGTGTTCAATCAAAGAGATTTTACTCCAAAAACAAAAAGATTTGAATATGCGTAATGGCTCTGTTTGACCGTATTTTTCATATATATTTAAAATTCATCTTTAAACAAAACAATTTGAATAAATTGAAAATCTCAAGTACTCTATTTTAGTATCACATGTTATCTAGAATGAAATGATTTTTTGATTATGTTTTGATTTGTTTTTACTGACCCATATTTCAAATGCTTTCGAATTAGTTTTTAAAACAGATTCAGAGCAAAAACAAATTGGAAGATTTCAAATCCAAGCTTTATGTTTTGAGTACTAGCTCGAAAAATATGAAGCTATGAAGATACTGCAATATCCAAACTTAACCAATTCAAGTGCCCAACAACATATATGATGGAAAAACACTCTTCTTCTAATAGTTATCTTTGTGATTTCTTCTTTGGATGGATGATGAAGGAGATCTGAGAAGCGGAAGCATTACAGAAACTCAAGAGGACTTTCCATGGATTAAAGTGGAGTTAGGAATTTGTGAGAGTGAGAGGTGAGGCCAACTCACTAGGAAAGAGTCTAGGCTAAGTCTTGAAGAAGAGTAACCTAGGGAGAACTTAAGAACAAGTAGAATGGCCAAAATTAGACAGCATTTCTTTATTAATTCCAAGTTAAAAAATACATGTATAAGAGACTCCTATGTATAGGAGAAAGTCTCTCAAAAACTCTCAAATGAGAGTGTGACAAGTGTCACTACCTTATTGGTGCAAATCCTCTCCATTAAGGAGTAGACATGTGGAGCCGCATGCCTTCCTTGCCTACATTTCTATTTGCACCCCTCTTTTACTATTTTACACTTTACTTTATTTTCTATTTACATCCTTCCCTACTTTGGCCCAAAATACAAGGCCCAAAACTTCCTAACTACTCTATACACTTTTTACAAGGTTAAGAAGAAGAAAAATACTCTACAAACTCTTCATTAAAGCTCGATCTTCGTCTATCTTCTTGGCCGAAAGTTTCGAGGCTGGACGATTTCCAGCAATATATAAAGGGATTGAAGGTGGAGAACAAAAGTAAGGCAAGCCAAGCAACCAAAAGACATATTGGTGATCTTGCTGAAAATATTAAGAGTTGCAATGAATGTATAATCTAGCCATTAAAGCATTTAGTATTTTGGGTTGAGTGCGAAATTTGTGAGGCTATTCCCATGTGAGCTTTCTTTGTGCTATCTTTGAGAGTGTTTTTTTGTTTTCTAGAGATTTCTTAAATCTCATAAGAAGGTTAAGAAGGTAATCGAGAGAGGTGAGAATACTTTTTATACCCAGTTAGTTAGTGGAAGCTCTAAAAGGAACTAGATGTAGCCCGAGTTTGGATGATCTCTCGATCATTCTTGTTGTTGTTTATGTTTTAATTCTTACTATTGGACGATTTGTTAGACGATCCTAGAAGAATGTTTCTACTAGATGATATGTTAGACAATCTGCTAGACAACTAGACAATCTACTTGTTTCATCCACTGTCAAAAGAGTATAAGGTTCCATTGAATTCCCTTTTGGAATCAACACCTACAAATTTGACTTTAGCTTACTTTTACATTAATCAAAGTTGTGATGCTCCCGCACGACTGCCACCAATACCAAATTCATTGTTGACGATCACAACTTTAGTTGAAAGTTAAATTTGAATTTGAAGTCATGTTTAAATAAACACGATAACTTCACAATAAAATCGTGCTTAATGAGCACGATTTTCCATGACCACAAATTTTTTTAAAAATTATCTAGTTTTATAATTTAAAAACAAATTTGCACTAATTTAATAAATTTTCCTTTTTTTTTCCCATGCTACATATATATCTTGGAAATCAACATTAGGAATACAATTCAATTATTCAAACCTCAACTTCTTTCAAGTTTCACCTTATTATTTATGAAAAAAGTACAATAAGAATGGAAAAATAAGAAGAAAAAAATAACTACTAGAGTCAGATGTAAGCTTCCTTGTTATTTTGGCCTAATAATAAATTGTCAATTTCAACGTAATTTAAATTTGTTAAATGTACATAACATTTTTTATCGACAATAATAAATGAATTAAATTGAAAAGGAACATTAGGGGTACACCAACTCTTATACAATAAGATTTTCGTACACAAAAACCCTACTATTTTGTGTAAATAAAGGCTCAACCAACAACAAAATGAGTCAAACTCTTAACCACAATCCCCAATGAAGTCTTAGATTACCTCATCTACATGCCATTTTACAACATATCATTCATCACCAAAAAATAAAGAAATATGGGAACCACAGTATCAAAATAACACTGTATCTATATCTACACTTATATTTGTTTTATAGGGTAGGGAATGATTTAGCAAAACAGTCACAACAATCAGAAGTTGTCAAGGTGAATTGTTTTCAAGAGATTTTCACAATTTTCACAATTGTTTAAGTTAGATTAAAAATTTCATAAAAATCAACTAACTGAAACGTAAAAACAAAATATAAACCAGCTATTATGTTTATTTAATCGATTGAATTATTATCCAGAAACCAAAAAATAACAGTACAGTGAAATGATAGAGATAGAGAGAAACACACAAAAAATTTATACTAGTTCACTTTTAATAAAGAGCTAAATCTAGTCCTCATGAGAATTCACTAAACACAGAATCAAAGATTACACAAGAACTACACACGAGAGTTATGTTTCTTGAACCCTTCAAGAAAAACAAACTCTCACTAACATAATTGAAAAAACTAAAAACCCTATCTGGATCTGCCTAAGAACAGAATACAACTAAGAATGAAACAAAAACACCTGAGTCTATTTTACAAAGTAGGAATATAGAAAATTACAAACTCAGGAAAAGCTTCTTCACATAAAAATATGATCCAAGATGAAAATATTCTCCAAGAACTCAAAGACTCTTTTGCAATCTATTTTCTTTTAAGAATTTTGTTATTATTAAAATTTTCATAAAACACCTTTATATAAAACAGTTTTTCAAATTAATGAAAACAGTTGAGTCAATTAAAAATAATTTAGAAAACATAATAGAAATTTGTTAAAACATTTAATTCATTCTCTGAAATAACTGATTGTTTCCATTTAACAAAAGAAATCAACTAAAAATAGTCGGTTTATTTATTGAAATAACTTGTTGATTTCATTAAATAGAAAAGGCAAAAACCTTTAATATTAAAGTCTTAAGGTCAATACTAAAAACATTTGACTTTTAAATCATTAAAAAGATTTTAGTATTTCAGTCAGTTGATAGGATAAATCAACCTGTTAAAATACTTTACTAAAGACACAAGGCTTTTAAGTGATTTTAACTGATTAAAACCTAAATCAACTGATTTAAAAACATAACAGGTTTTTAAAACGTATTCTTGGAGATGTCTTGAATCATAATACTTAGTGAAAGAAATACAACAAAATTTACCTAAACACACTCACATCCACAACATTGCATACTTCAAGATTGAGCTTTGATCACATCAAATACATCCACTTTAGTTAACATATAGTTGCTTGATAAGTGTCTAATTTCCGTAATATTTCATATTAAAATATAGACACTATTGAGTATTAATTGCTAATTTACATTAAAAATAATCCCTAATTTATGAATTTATACTTTTTTACATTTTTTATGATCTTTAATTGAATAAGAGCATTTTATTCCCAAATTTTGTGTTAATTGCAAGTTTCTAGGGAAGAATGGAGATTTGGACTAAAGAAGAATGATATATGCCAAAAGGAGAAAGTGAGAAGGCACAAAAGGCACAAAAGAGAGAAAAAGAGTCCAACTTAGCAGCGAGAATGCGTCACATTAATTGGGCTATTTTTATGTTTTTATCATTAAGCCCATAAGCGCGACGCAGGAAGTCACTTAACCCTAGAAAATTAGGTTAAATAGGGGGCTAGAGGCACAACCCTAGTATGCCAGATTGAGAGGAAAACACCATAGAGTGAATTGTAACTATATTGGGAGAATGGAAGGTGCTAGAAGTATGCGTGGCTAATTTTACCCTTTAGGATTGGAAGTAATTTGCTCGAACTCTTATGTATTGAGGTGATATCTTATATTAAAATATTCAGTTCTTGATTGATTATTGGTATTGTTGTTTTACTTTAAATTTTCCGTGAAAAATTGAGAATCTTAAATCTGACTGGAGAGTACTTTTAGGGTTCTAACCTAAACAACAATACTTAACATATTTGAGTGCTAGGAATAGACTTGAAATGTTAATTGCTATTAATGTTTGAGCTTCGTTTTAAGTTGTTCTTATAATTATGCGAGGGATCGATATTTAGGGAACATTCTTAAGAATTTTATATGCGAGGAATCGATATAAATGACTTTTATACAGGCATCAATCTCAATCAAAGAACATAATATTAACATGCTAATCAAAATACATGAGAGTGAAATAGATGAAACCTAATCCCCACTTTTCCAATTGAAGCAATTACTCTTTGATTTGTTTTCTTGTTAATTCTTGCCATTATAACAATTTCCAAACAACTTTTTATTGTTCTGTTTCATATTTAGAGAATATTGTACTTGATAATTCAACTATTCCTTGTGGGATCGATATCCGTCCTTAGGGACAAATTATTACTTCTGACAACGCGGTGCACTTGCCGTAAAAAGTCATCATTGCTACTGTGATTATATTTCCCATAAGCAATAAAAAACCTTGGCACATAAAAGTTATCCTATCCATACAATGTTATAACCACTACATTTTCCATTTGCTAAAGATTATGTGGAGAGCTCTTATATGGTAAAATAGAATATGAGCTTTACTACATGCCTATCATGAATTGATTTTAAAAGATGTTGAGACCAAAAAAAACTAGGTGATAGACCTGTATCAACCCATGAAAAACATTTAGGCTAGAGAGCTTGATATATAGGTTAACCCATATTTGCTTTATAAGATTTCTACAACAAGGGACTTTAGAAATATTTAAGACATAATAGGGGACACAAACACCAATCAAAGTAAAAGAATACAACTTTGGGGTATTTATTTGTTATCCAAACCCAAGATTTAATTTGAATCATCATAAAGACTTGTATGCCATCTGATTTATGATTATTAAAGATAATATCATTTCTATTATTCCAAATAGTTCATACAGTAGTTATCCAAAAAAAAATGCTTATTTGATTATGTTTCCTTGTAAGCCCTATACATGTATACCCTTGATAGTGTAATTTAGAATTATTGTGATGTACTAGTGTTACCCCCAGCCAAGTGTCACACATATTTCAGATTTGGCTTGCTACCCTACAAGTAAAGAATAAATGACTAATAGATTCCTCTATATGATCACACATAACACATCTTTTTCTAACCACATGGATACCTCTATGAGTTAGAGTATCAACAGTTGCTAACTTATTTTGAAGCATTCTTGAGACAAATAACATAATTGAGGGTAAAACTTTAGTATTTGCATCAAATTATATGAATATTTGACAATATAACCACATTTTTCATCCTCCATCCATAACCATTTATCCGAATGATGTGCTTGAATTTTAATTTCCTTAAGTTGTTGAACCATTTCTTCTACCAAAGGTTTCTCCCACTCAAACCATTCATTCTCCAATGAAAGGACCAGTCCATTGATTTGCTTACCAACACACAAATTTCCCTACTGTTAGTCCTTTTTGCTCCGAATTAACATACATTCTAGGGTATTTGTCCATTAATGTTATATCACTAATCCATATGTCATCTAAAAATAAGATCTTATTTTCATCCCCAACTCTCCATTTTATATTATCCATGAATCATTCCCCTTTTTCCAAATCAACAAACTTTCTTAGGGTCCCTCCACCATAGGGACCCTAAGAACTCGTTTGTGGTATCATTGTTATTTAATAGTGAACGTCATGTACCATATTTAGATTTGTATCGACCAATCCTCGGGCATCGAGAACAACTAGTAATGGTGAGCCACGTCAACTGGGCCCCACAGCATGGGTCAGAGCCACGTGGGCTAGGTTCCACAAGTCGCATGGATTAATGGGCTGATTAGTCATCAGCATGTCAATTACCAGAGTGGAACAATGTGTCCTCGTCACGCAACGGGGTGATGAGTCCTCGGCAATAGAGTGCGACGATGTGACATCAGTCTTGGGTGTTTTGAACAGCAGAACTAAACCATAGAAGGTGGGTCCCAAGAACAAGACCAGTTATTGTAACATCCCGCCAAATCCTTTTCATATTTATATAATGAAATAATATCGAAGTGAACATATATATATATATGTAATGAAATTTCTCCTCACAGGGAGTTTAATACATATCCAGTCAGTTTTCAAAACTTAAACAAAATACAGCAAAGTAGAAAACAGGCGATCTCCTAACAGAAACAGAAAACAGGCGATCTCCTTCCGGCGACCACTCACTGAGGAGTTTTACTTCCTGCAACATCATCTGCTCCCGTGTAAATTATACACGATCATCACAGGTTTAAGAAAACATCCACAAAACAAAAACGCAGGGTAAGCTAGATATTTTAAAGACAATTTAGATATGAAACTTTAAAATCAAGATAAAACAAATTTAAGACACCCACGTAAAAACCATCAACTTTCTCATTCCCTTCACATGACCATCCAGTAATCACATATTTCACAATTTTCCTCAAGAGTCGTTCAATTCACATAATCCATCAAGTGTCTATCAATTTCAATGTTTCTCATTTCTCACGTCAGACTTCCACTGACTCATCACACATAGACACTTGACACTACTTCCAGAAGACACGTGCATTGACTAGACTCAGAGATCTGCACCTGTCATACTGCACCACTGTGAAATCACACACATTCACAGGGTCGCTGTGAAATCACACACATTCACAAGCGTATAAATGAATCTTAATATCATCACTATCCTAGCATGACAGGGTTAATCCATACAACGGGTCAAGCTCGTTCTCTTTCAAATAACTCAACCCATACATATGAACCTCCTTCGACTCTCAACGCCTGAATAACTTCATCTATATGATTCCATTATATCAGTAGAGTCAGGATATCTCATAATAAACGAATCACCAGTCAATGCACACTCTACACGATCTTACCCGGTATTTTCTTTCCTGAAAATACTATGCCTTGATCCCACATTCACCACATTCCATACATCATACCACACATAAAGAACAATTCCATCATAGAATACTTTGAATCTTTTCTTAAACAACCCCACTCACAAAAACAAGCATACCACCGTTCAGGTTTTCGAATAGCATATACATTTTTCATTTCAATCTCAACAAGTTCAAAGCGACACTAAAACAGGGGAGTTCGAAAACAACATTAAAACCGGCGATCACATCCAAAAACAGGGGATTATGCAATAACAGTTGAAAACCGGCGACCACGTCGCCCCATCATCAAAATCATCTAACTTAAGGTTTTCGTTGGAAATAAGGCTAGCTTCCCTTACCTGGACTTGCATAAAATCTCACTACGAGCTCTAACCCACCGAACTTAAGGATACCCGAACTCTGTTTTAGCGTCCTGATCGGAAAACTCGCAGAGAACTTCCCAGGAGTCCAAGGGCAGTCGTCGCTCGTCGTACTGGTGCTTGAGGATGCCTGAATCGCAGCGCGAAGGAGAGAAAAGAGAAGGATGAAGGTAAACTCACTCTGTCACTCTTGAACCACAGCAACGTTCTTTGCCTCTCAGAAGTGAGTTTTTGAATCTAAACCAACTTGTCCACAATGGCCGCTGCCACCACCCACTCTGCAGGAAAGCTTGCGTTCACACTTCCTTGAACAGTATGGCCACGTGTGTCTCTGCGCATACCAACTCTCTGATGCCAACTATTTTGAAACACCCCTTTTTGTCTACGTGTTGCGCATGCAGAGCATTTTCACTGTGAGCCTGGGTCCCACTTTAACACTCTTAGCAGGGAACCGCGCGATGACTATCCTCCACCCACCGATGCCTGATGTGCCTCTCATACCGGCGACGACCGATGCCTCTCATCCCGGCGATGACCTATACGCCTCTCACACCGGCGATGACTCGTGCGCCTCTCATCCCGGCGATGACTTATACGCCTCTCATCCCGGCGATGACTTGTGCGCCTCTCATCCCGGCGATGACTTGTGCCACATCACCACGCCTTGCTAAAGGTTCTTCAACCCACTATGTTACATCCAAGTTATCATCTCCACATGGCTTAGTGACGTTGGTAGCTTCACATTTCCAAGAATAGATCAGCACTACTCCTCGTGCACCCACGCGTGCCATACTTAAGGACGATCTCTTATGCTCAAGCATAGAGTTTCGCATGCACAGCGTATCTAAGGCTTAACCCACACATCGATACGCGTGGTTTTTGGAACCCACTATGGTTGATCCAGTACCTCGACCAAAATGTCAAAGCTTCCCCCTCTCCAGCTCCACACCAAGCACACCAAAGACTTCCACCTTCAACATGGTGTGCTGGTTAACTTTGGGTATCACAGTCCACCCTACTCATGGTGGCAGATATGCTACCTATCTTCTATATAACTCATCTTCTGTAATTAGACCACATACTAATTACTTACTAAGTCTTCTCGAATACTCGGCGATGTGCCCCTTTTTGGCGATCATGTACACTACAGGCGATTGGCGTTCATGTGTAGTCTAGGCGACAGGCGATTATGTACTAACCAGGCGATCTCATAGTCTTCTAAGCTACACTTTCCTTCCTTTTTATTTTAAATAAAAACATACTTAGAATTCATTTAAAATATATTCCTTTTATTCCAATTTAATTTTACAGGTCCTTACAGTTATCAGTAAAATGCCCAGAGGTAGGGAGGAGCCTAGGTCACGAAGCATCCATGCGTGTGGCAGGGAAAGCACAGTTAGTGTAGAGTCTTGAAGGGTCTAAATGTCCATCTGGATTAGGGTTTCTAAGTGAAGCTACATGCATGGCACGTGAACAGTGAGGACACTCCCAAGACAAATGGTCCTAGAGATTAGGTGCATGAAGGGGTACCCATGTGGCCATCCTGTTAGAATTTGCACTCCAGTTAAGGGAAGTCTTACGCACTAGATTACCCTAAGAGTGGGTAATAGCAGCGCAAGGGTATTACTGCAGAAACCCTAAATATGGGTAGCGGTGTAGAGAAAAACCCTAGACTATATAAAGGGTAGTGAAACACTTCACAAAGGTACGCAGTTTTTATACCTAAACTAGAATACTCTATACACTTGGTGTGCTTGCCCCAGTATTGACTTGATCGTCGGAGTGCAAACGACCTCTAGGGCGCCCCTTCTGTCTTTGCAGGTGCAGGTTGTTTCGATCCAGTGAAGCATTACCTAAGGAGAGGAATGAGGCGCAAGATTATCGTAGAGTCAACCGACAGGAGAGTCAACCAGCAAGAACAAGATTTTACAATATCTATCCACAATCCTCTCTCTTTATTTCCCAACCTACAAACCCACTTGCTTAATAATGCTCAATTAAAACATCTCAAGTCTTTAATGTCTAATCCTCCTACAAATTTTTATATCATATCCCAATTAACACATACTATTCTCCTACCTTGATGCTCCAACTCCATAGAAAATCTCTTTGAATTTTGACTATTTCTTTTCAAATATTATTTGACATTTTTAACATAGATAAATAATGCAAGGACACAGCTCACAATAGTGATTTTATTAAAGTGACCATATATACAAAGGATATATGATTTCCATTCCATATAATTAGTCTTCTTTTAATTTTTGCAATCACGTTACTCCAAAAAAAAACTTCTCTTTTGTGATTTCCTTTTAGTGACATATAAATGGTACCATGATACGATAGTATAGTACCGTTAACTTAAATTCATTAACCAAACATTAATGTCATATCTCAACGAAGAACACTCTCATGGTTACCTTTCAATACATGAAGCAAATGAATAAATTGTTTAGTATCATAACTAATCAAATAAGCAAGTTCTGAAAACATGCCTGACCCTAATTTTAACTTCTGTAATAAATATATTTCTTTATTTTACCGAAATTTCAAATACATTATTTTTACCTATTCTTTTAATAGTTTATGCCTTTTGAAATATATTAATTAATATTATATGATGACGTGAGTGCGAGAAAGAATGCAACAGAGTGAGTTTTTGGTGGAAGGATCAAACAAAAGGCAAAAACTTGACCGTGGAGGCAAATAGAGTGAGTGAAGAGGAGCGAAAAGCAAAGGGTGAAGAACGAAGGGAGAAGAATGAAACGGTTTTTCAAAGTAGTGGAGAAAGATTCAGATGGGTCTGCGAAAAAGCCAAGAGAGAATGAGAAGGATGCTGAGGCCGAAGAGAACAAGAAGGAACCGTTGAAGTTTATGACATGGAATGCAAACAGTTTTCTTCTTCGGGTCAAAAACAACTGGCCCAACTTCACCAACCTCATCACCACTTTTGATCCTGATGTCATTGCCATTCAGGTTCCTTTTCATGCAACCCCTTTTTCATTTTTTCCCTTTTACTTCATCATAGTTGTGGAACCTATTTGGAGGACCATGGGGTTTATTATTTTTGTAAATCATTTTAATTGAAGCCAAGGTATTCTACCTTAAGCACGAAACTTTGGATATATTGCATTGCTTCTTTGTGCAAATAATAAACTTGGTGTGGCATGAAATATTCATTAGGAAGTGAGGATGCCTGCTGCTGGAGCAAAGGGAGCATCTAAAGTTCAGGGAGAAATAAAAGATGATACAAGTGCAGCCAGGGAAGAAAAGAAGGTATCTTTTTGTTCTTTTGCTGATTGTGGCCATAACATGTGTTGATGGGACTGTCAATCTATTGTGTATGTGTATTAGAACTTTTATGTAACTTAATGAAATGAGGTGAATTGATAAAAAAAATTGGGACTTGGGTGAATGAGACTTTCTGCTTTGGGGTTTAGCATAATCTTGGAGGGGTTGGGGATTAGCTTGATCGTCTTATTCAGAAGTGGTGCAGGAAACTAGCATTATCTGGGAATTCTCTCAATGTTGATGCTGTTTTAAGACACAGGAGGGATACCATTGAGAACGCCAAGTGAAACAATGAAAAATAATTGCTTGAAATCAAACATTGATGCGAGACAATCATATTTGCTAGTAATTATAAATTGAATGTAGGGAAAGCTGAATCATACATTGGAACCTTTAAAAGCATAGCTTTAGGGGCTTGGGGTGAGATGGGAAAGCATCTCAAAGGTGCTTTATGAAAAACATTTTCATAAACCATCCCCACCAGAAGCCCTTCTAGCTACCAGAAAATGATGGTGGAGGAGGAGTGGTTGGTTTTCATAGCCATTGGGATCAAAAGGCTCTAGATACCATCTTAGAATTGAAAGAGAATGAAAGAACTGGTTTTATTTATATGCACTGGCTTTGTCTAACTCTGTTTCCCTGTTCTTGTGTTCTAGATTTGTGCCAAATCTTTGTTGAGATATTTTGAATAGATTTGGCCTTCTGTTTAGCAGCTATGATTCTGTGTCTATAATGGTGGATTTGATACTCCCATCTATGCAATCCTTGAAGATTGAAAACCATAAAATGTGTTCTCTATTCTTGTCTTTCACTCTGCTACTTCAACATTGAGTTTGTCGACTCCTCATGATCTTCCTTCTCACTCAATCAAATGCCACCATGTATGTGATATTCATTGCTTCCTTGCATTACATAGATGACATTGTTGACCCTTAGTGTCGAGCTTCAAATGATGAAATGGGGATGAATTAGATGAAGTAGATAGCACGTAACAGTGATGTATTTATAAAACAATTTGAGTTCAGTTAAGAAACAAGACAAGGAATGAAATCTTATTTCCATACAAAATGATGAAAAAATATGTAGCAGTGGCTTCTGTACAGAAACAATAATGATCACTTTATAGATTCCAGCTTGAGCCCTAGCAGTAATGACCACTGAACAACCTACTAGCAATGATAGTCAGCATAAAAACGGTAACAAAGAAAGAAGAAAACTCAGAGGAAAGAAGAATTATTAGAGAGAGATTGTTCTAGACTCATGTCCCTCTTATTTCGCTAACCCTCTCAGTAAGACATTCTCCCTCCTGATTCCTCCCAATAAGACATTCTCCCTCCTGATTCCTTCGAATAAGACATTCTCTCCTTCCTGATTGCGTGCTCCTTCTTGTTACCACACTTTTAGGATCAGGTTCCACGTGTTCCTTCACACTAACTAACTCCTTCCATGTCATTATTTCCATGTGTGCCCACATCAGCTTGATCTTGCTCACTTGTTACAGTGTCATCAACATAAACAAGAAGATAAATGCACCCACTAGGAGGAGAATGAAAGAAGAAGACAGAATGATCAGCCTCACACCTAGTCATGCCAAACTGTATCATATAAAGAAATGTTATCTGAATGTTGTGTGTCTAATGCGGACCACATAGTATGTATTTATACCAATTTACAGAATCAGATACAGTAAATTATTGCCTAATAATCAGGGATCAATAATCCTAATTTTCTAGAATCTGTAACAGCTAATGAGTAACAAATCTGTGACAGCTAATGACTAATTACATTCTCACATTACTTTCTAATATTTTAGGGCACATTTGTTCAAACCTATGCAGATATTGATGCGTGCACTCTCTGCTCCACCTTTTTGCAACTATCATGTTTGGTGGTCTCTTGCAGATTCAAAGTATGCAGGGACAGCACTACTTGTGAAAAAATGCTTCAAGCCAAAAAGTGTTGTTTTCAATCTTGATAAATTAGGTATTCTGCTTTGCAAATTTTTCTTATTGTATTTATGGCATTAAATGTTTCTTTTGCTTATATAAATATTTTCAGCTCTCAAGGGTCAGATATTGACTTTACCAGTGGTGTTATTGTTATCTTGCTGAAAAATGTCCAACATAAACGTTGGCAATTCTCAATCCTGCCATGATTTGATTGTGTCCTTGGGTGACTTTAAAAGAATTACATGATGTTAATATTACAATACATGTTTTTTATTTGGAAAAGAAGTGAAAGGAGAAGGATCTGGAATCCTCCTAAATATAATTTTTATACATTGGTTCTTGAAATTTCTTAGTGTTAAAAGTTTATATTATATGAAATTCCAGTCCAATTTTTAAAATGAATATTTATATATCTTAAAAAGACAATTCATATAAAGAGTCAGCCGAAATAAGTTTTTAACAAATATGCATATTGGATTATGTTCCATGTTTAGTTCACTACTAATGGATCTTTATTTTTATTGTTAGCTTCAAAACATGAACCTGATGGTCGAGTGATCCTGGCTGAATTTGAAACACTTCGTTTATTGAATACGTATGTACCAAACAATGGATGGAAAGAGGAGGCAAACTCGTTTCAAAGGAGAAGAAAATGGGACAAAAGGATTCTTGAATTTGTTGCACAAAATTCAGACAAGCCTTTAATATGGTGTGGGGATCTGAATGTCAGGTGGCTAATCTTCACTTTTTGTTGGGCTTTGGGGATATATGATTGATTATTTTTTGCCCTTTCGTTTAGCAACATAGTTTTACCTCTTCCATTCTTTTGTCATAAAGATTTGGTTTAGTGTCAAGGTCAGCTCTTGGTTTCATCTATAGATTTATTAGCAGCCATGATATGAAAAAAGAAAAATTCCAATAGTTTGAGTGGATGACTAAGATTTATGTTTTATTTTATTTTGATGTAACTTTTTGCGTCATATGAAACTAATTCATTGAAGCTACACCTTGGCCCTGATCATTTAGTTTATGACAATCTGAATTTTTTTTAATTGTAGTATCTCATTCCAGAGAATTGTTTTGAATGTTTAGTGAATTGTTCTGATTTTTTGTCTATGTTTACGTTGTCTAATATTTGCCTGTGGCTATTATGCATCTACACCCTCTAGGAAGGAGCTTTAAATACATATATATTCATTGTGTGCAGCCATGAAGAGATTGATGTAAGTCATCCCGAGTTTTTCAGTGCAGCAAAACTCAACGGTTATATTCCTCCAAATAAAGAGGTCTAAGCAATTTTCTCTTGAAGTTCACTTTAAAATAGATGTATTCTTTTCTTTTTGTGATATTTCATTCGCTGTTAGTTTCAATAGATTTAACTTAAAACTGAAGCTATTAGATTGAGTAAAAGATGAAAGGAAATTGATTAAGATGGTTTGAGCATGTACAATGGTGACTAGACGGAAGCATCCGTGAGGAGAGTAGATTGCATGAGTTTTAGTCCTGCCCTGCGAGAATGCGAAGAAGCAGACCGTCAAAGATATTTGAGTAAGTTGTCAAGAGGCATATGATGAAGATATTACGAAAATTTGGTCCTTAATGGAAATGAATGATTATGTGTGATCTATGCAGCTGACTTCACTTAATGAGATGGTGTTTTTGTTGTTGTAGATCTAACATGTCCCCTCAGGCAAGCGCCCTATAGGCTTTAATTGGAGGAAATTCATACGCTAACTTTTCTTTGTGCTGGAATTAAATTTAATTACGATGTATGAGTGAAGCAAGGATTCAAAACCTTAGGGGCTTTGTTACCTTGTGTAGGAGTTACTCTCCTTTATATGCCCAATAATGGTTTTATATCTACAGTTGGCATCAAGTGGAGTAGAAGTTGTCCATCTGATCTGATGATATGGCTTTATGCAGGATTGTGGCCAACCTGGGTTTACCTTGGCGGAAAGAAGACGATTTGGTACCATCTTAAAAGAGTGAGTGGTCTTTTACATATAGTATTTGATTGTCAATTTTCATTGTAAAAGGAATCATTGAGAAAATGTTAGAATTCAAACTTCGTATCCATTTTAACAGTGGAGTCCGTTGCAGTAAGGGCTAATTACTGCAAGTATTAGAAGACTAGGAGATGTTGGACCCTGCATTTGTTCTTTAGATAGTATTCTCCAGAAGTTTTGAATTATTTTATGATGTCTGTATCTTTTGAGATTCCAACCCAAGCCAAGGCCAACTAAGTTGATAAAAAATAACCTTGCACCATAGTTGACTTGTTACTTTTTGTAGTAACTCCTTATAACCTCCTTTTACCAATTATTTTTTAATTATTTACTATTTATTTATGTTTTTAAAGTCTTATTAGCTGATATTATGGAGCATGCACCAGGGGAAAGCTGGTCGATGCTTTCAGATTTCTGCACAAGGATAAGGACATTGAGCGAGGTTTCTCATGGTCTGGAAACCCAGTTGGAAGGTAAGAAATTAAACTGTAGGAATTGATTTCCGATGTTAATGCTGATTAATTATTGTGTTGAGGAAAAATCGCACATATTTTTGGTCTTTTCTCTAAACCATTTTTTCTTTTTCACCTTTTTTTTTTTTTTTTGTTAACAGTGAAGGCATCCTCTACAATATCTAATTTGTGTTAAAATGTATAGCAAATTTAAGGAATGAGATTTGTTTTTTAATTTTTAAGCCAGACTTTCTTGTTATCTAATTTTATCTGCATCATGAGCCAGTTAGTTCTCACAAGTGTTTTCTTTGAAGGTATCGTGGAAAACGGATGAGAATAGACTATTTTTTAGCTTCAGAGAAACTTAAAGAAAGGATTGTTGCATGTGAAATGCATGGACATGGGATAGAGTTAGAAGGTAAGTTTCTACTCATGCAAATGGTATTCCTATTCAGTTGCTTATGCAAAAAATGTGAAACTCATGACATGGATATGATTTTATTGCTGACTCATCATTTAGCTTATTTGAGTGTATTTGAAACCAAACCAAACTGCAGTTTGTGTTATTTGGTGCTAACTTGTAAACTACATGTTATAATAAGTATGACCTTGTTCTTGTCTCTGCTCTGCAGGTTTCTATGGAAGTGATCATTGTCCCGTTACCTTGGAGCTCTCTCCTAGTTCTGACAATGAGGATCCAATATAAGAAGTGTTTATTTTTTGCCATTTATTTCTCTTTAGTCTGAACTTTGTATGCTGAATATTTCCTTAATGAGAAGCTATGCTTTCACTATGTTCTCTCTATTATCTGGAGTGAAATTTTTTGGCATTTTCACTATTTCTCTTGCATGTTGTAGTATTGATTAGGTGCTTGATCATGGTCAATCTCTTGGTAATATTTCCAGAACTGGAACAAAGTCTCCACCACTGCAAAACTAGCAAACAATGTTCTGATAGGGATGGAAATGTGGGACGGGCTAGTCTGCAGCCCGCTAGCAAAAAGCGCAGGACGGGCTCACTAATCCAACCCGCTTAAGCCTGCCCTGCATAATCCGCAACCCGTGTGGGCCAACAGCGAGACAAGGCGGGTTGGCCCATTGACCCGTGTAAAAATATTATTAAATTTTAAGTTAACACACCAACCCCACGTAACATCTCATTTTCTCCAATTCAAACCTAATTAGTTTTGCCTCCTTATCCGCCTGCCTTGCCTCCGTGTCCATGCCACCACGTTTGTCTCCATAGATGTTCCGTACGTCCTCCACACCTTCCAATTTCCCTACAACTCTGACGATGCCCTCCACCATTGTCCTCATCCTTCTTCAAGTTTTTTCTGTCCCTTGTGAGATTGTATTAGTCCTCCACACCTTCCAATTTCCCTACAACTCTGACGATGCCCTCCACCATTGTCCTCATCCTTCTTCAAGTTTTTTCTGTCCCTTGTGAGATTGTATTAGATGTATGTTTTTCTTTGATTTATTGTCTAAATACATGCAGAACTTTGTGAATTGACAGATCTTTGTGAATTGGCATATTAATTATGGAGAACAGTATGAATTATGGCATGTTTTGTTTGTGTTATCATTCTTCATTTTTGGATATATTATTATTAACCAAAAAAGATAAATATCTCTGTTTACAAATTGATCATGTATATAAGTTATGATGGATGGACAAATCTTTTATAACATTTTTGGACAGGATCTTAATTTGCAAATCGAAATAGATGAGGAATGCACTAATATGTCCCTTTGTGAATATGAAATTAAGGAAGATGATATTGAAAAACAATCTGAAACTATTGAACCTGAAAAAAAAAAAAAAAAAAAAAGGGATAAGGTTGACATATATGATTATTGGAGGTATTTTACTAAGATTAGGGAGGGTAAGGATGGAAAGAAAGGGCAAGGTGCAATAGTTGCAACATAACTAGCAAAAGAAAATATGGTACTTCTCATTTTAACCATCATGTTATGAAATGTGATAAAAGAAAATTGAAGATGTGGGTCAAATGACTTTAGATATGCACGGAAAGTTGAAGGCAAAAGAGATAGATCAACTTGTATATCATGAATTGTTGTCTAATATAATTATTAGGCACAATTTGCCTTACAAATTTGTTGTGTATCCCGAATTTAAGACTTGCATAAACTATTTATGTCATGATGCAATTGTGGTTTCTAGAAACACCGTTAAGGTTGATATTAGGATAATGTATATGAAATAAAAATAATGCCTAAAGAATTGTTTGCTTCCATTCCTAGTAGAATATGTTTAACTTCTGATTTATGGACGTTTATTAATATTGAGTGTTTCATATCATTGACTGCACATTTTGTTGACCTGAATTGGAAGTTAATTAGTAAACTACTAAACTTTTGTTGTATGCCTCCCCTCACAGGTTTTGAGTTGTCTAAGAAAATTAATGAATTTTTTTCAAGATTGGTGACTAGAGAAAAAAGTGTTTTCTATGACTTTGGATAATGCTTATGCTAATGATGTTCTCCAACATACTTTAAAAAGTCAACTTCTTTTACAAAATGGTTTGATATGTGGTGGTGAATTCTTTCATGTTCGTTGTTGTGCATACATGAAATTTAATTGTTCAAGAAGGATTAAAGGTGTTTTGTGATGCTTTGAACCAAATTAAAAATAGCATCAAATATGTGAGAGGTTGAGAAGTAGAATGGTGAAATTCAAACAATGCCTTGAAAGGTTTAGGGATATTGATGCATCATGTGGGTTGTGTCTTAATGTCCCTACAAGATGGAATTCTACTTACTTGATTTAAAGTGCTCTTAAATATCAACGTGTTTTTGGAAGCTTGCACTTGGTTGATGAATTTTATAAATATTGCCCTTTAGAGGAAGAGTGGGAAAGAATTGGAAAAATTTGTAGGTTCTTGTTACCTTTTATAATATCACTAGATTTCTGCTACAAGTTATCCTACTTCCAACTTGTATTTTTTACAAGTTTGGAAAATTCAATGTTTATTGGTGGAAAATGTGAAAGATGATGATGTGCTAATTAAAAACATGTAAATTGATGATAGTAAAATTTGAGAAATATTGGGTTGAATATAGCGTTGTACTTGTATTTGGTGCAATTTTAGACCCAAGGATGAAGTTAGAAACACTGGGTTTTTGCTTTGAAAAAAATTAATTCACTTAGGAGCTTAAATTAGAAAAGATAAGGAAAAATTTTATAAACTTTTTGTTGAATATTCTACCAAAGGTTTGACAACATCATCAAATGTTCAAAATCATAAGTAAGGACAATCTTCATTCTCATCTATTTCTAAACCTAGTCTTTTTTATGTAAGTTGTTTACTTTAATTCATTTTTAGTTTTTTTTTTTTTTTTTTGCAGATGTGCATTATGTATGTTACTAACTTATTACATCATAATAAAAATTAAAAATGCACAAACTTTAAGTAGCTAATAAAGTGGGAAGGACAAAACTTGACACTTATTTGGATGAACCAACTTTGGATTCTAAACTTTTTAAAGCAAATAGATGCGTTAGAATGGTGGGAAAAAAATAGTCAACGCTTTTCAGATCTTGCTTTAATGGCTAAAGATTTGTTAAGCATCTTTATAACCACAGTTGCATAAGAATCTGCATTTAGCATTATGCATTAGTTCTGGAATTCTTCTTAACAAGTATAGGAATTGTCTTTTGCTTGAAAATGTGGAAGTAATAATTTGTACTTCTAATTGTAAGCATGAATTTTCTGAGAGTGATTCAATTATTTTAATTGATCATATTTTTGTTTTATTATTTTATTTTAAATTAATTAATTAATTGTCATTGTTTTAATATATGTAGATGACAAGGAAGATTATAATTACCAAAAAAGTAGATTAAAGTTCTTCTAAGACTGCATCCAATATTTTTGGAATGGAAGAATATTGATGTTTGTGAATTGACCATGTTTGATGTAGTGGTTTAATTGTGTTTCATGTCATTTTGGTTGAATTCCTCTATATTTTTTATCTTAATTGAATGAATTGAAACATTGATGAAATTTTAATTTTTCAATGGCAAACATAGGTTTTTTTTTTTATAATCAATAAAAAAAAATCTTTACGTAGACTAGCTCGCAGACCCACAGGCTACCCCTTATGCACGACGAGCCAGTGAAATGAATTTGTGTTCCTGACGCGGGACGAACCAACTCGTATTGTCATCCCTAATTAGGGATGACAATGCGAACTGGCTCGTCCCACGTTTGATGCACAAAAATGTGAGTCAGGTTGGCTTGTCCCACGAAAGGAATATGGGCTCATATCACAGACTCGCTCTGCATAAGAGGTAGATTGCAGACTTGTGGGCCAACCCACACAAGAAAAATATTTTTTTAAAATAAATTTTATTAATTATAAAAAAAAAACTATTTCTCCTACTGAAAAATTAAAATTTTATCCATGTTGCAATTCATTCAATTAAGATAAAATATGAATTCAAGTATGAGGCTTGATTAAAAATAATTAAAGTTTTGTTTTGCATTTATTTTCCCTCTATATGTATGTGAATGTATCAGAGTCAAAGTTTTGTTAGAAAATATTTTAATGAAGATGACTAATTTTTTAAAGAGTATCTTATTGAAATCTCTTCTTTATATATTATTTTTTTTATTAACTAATTTTAAGTAAAAAATTTTACTTAAAACTAAATCTATTGTCACTTTTAATATTAATTCCTTTAGATGATTAAAATAAAACATTTTATTTTTAGTACATTAAATTTAATTTTTTTTAAATTAAAATAAATAAAGGTCACATTGCAATAATTAAGGGTGACAATGCAAGATGGGTCGCCCCGCGACCCGCTACCAAAAAGTACGGGCAGGCTGACTAATCTAGCCTACTGGTCCGCTTTGGCTTGTCCCGCATAACTCGTAGCTCGTTGGCCCGCGTAAATTAAAAAACAATTATTTAATTTTTTTTTAAAAAATCATACCTTATTCACCCATTATTGTAGTGTGACCTTTATTTTATTTTTAAAAAAAAAATATATAATGTACTAAAAAAAAGAAATGTTCTATTTTAATCATCTAAAGGAATAAGTATTAAGAGTAACAGTAGATTTAGTTTTAAATAAAGTTTTATATTTAAAATTTGTTAATAAAAAAATAATATAAAGAAGAGATTTCAATAGGATAGTTAAAAAATTAGTCATCTTCATTCAAATATTTTGTAGCAAAACTTTAATAAAATACTCTTATATATACATACATATATAGAAAAATATAAATGCAAAGCAAAACTTTAATTAATTTTAATCAGGTCTTCTAATAACGCTCATACTTAAAATTTATATTTTTATCTTAATTAAGTGAATTGAAACATTGATAAAATTTTAATTTTTCAGTAGTAGGAATAAGTTCTTTTATAATTAATGAAATTTTAATTTTTGAAAAAAAAAAATTCTTATGTGGGCTGGTCCTCAGGCCCATTGGTTACTTCTTATGCGGGACGAGTTAGGGAAATAAGCCCTCACTCCTAGTGCAGGACGAACCAACCTGCATTGTCACCCCTAGCAAATGAGTGAGATATGATTTTTTCTTTCAAAAAAACAAAATAATTTTTTATTTATTTATTGGGGTTAACAGGCCAACTTGCCTTGTCCTATTGTTGATCCGCACGGACTACGAGTTATACGAAATAGATCTAAGTGAGTCAGTGGATAAGATTAATGAGTTCATCTCACGTTTTTTGGTAACAAGTTATAGACCAACCCGCTTGACATACCCCACATTGTCATCCCTATCCTGATTCTCTATAGCATTAGAAAATAAAAAACAAAATAAGTAATGTGCTCTCTCACTAAAATGAAAACAAAATAAGTAGTGTCCTCTCTAGCATTAGAAAGAAAACAAAATAAGCAGTAGGACTCATCAATTGTGCACTCATATCGAAATCAAAATATGATGTGTGGGGCTGCAAAAGTTATGATTCGTTAGATGTCAAGCAAATTGCTTCTAATATCACTAGATGATTTTATTTCATTTTTTACTTTAGATTTTTATTTTTCAACACAACAGTAAATGGATTTTTATTATATTAAAATGTGATTTTGTCAACTTAATTTTCAAGTATGAATTAATTTTCAAATATGGGTAAGTCACGACTGTAAAAAAATTGATAAAAATATTTATTTTAAATTTTTTACTTAAACCGAGTAAATAATGTTAAAGTCAAAAAATTTAGTTCTCACTATTTTAATATTAAAAAATCTCATATCATCTTTTTAGGGCACTTCTTTGTCCACTTCGATACATTTATTCTGCATATCATAATTATAAGAAATTTCACTTTGCTCATATTTTATTATGCAATCTGAAAGTAAAAAATATCTTCTTGAGGGTACAATCCAAAAAAATTTAAATTACATAATTTAAAAGTTATTTTTAGTTTTTAAATTATATAATTTAAAAGTTAATTTTTTCTTAAAATAAATTTAAATTATATAATCTAAAAGTAAAAAAAAAAAAAATTGACTTCTGAATTGCAAATCTTAAATGACTTACATAATATTAGTTGTCTTTCTTAAAAAGAAAAATTGTTACTAATATTGAACTCCTTGTGAATTCTAGTGAAGGGGTTGGAAGCACCGAATATTGCTTAGGATATTATTTTTTAACTTTGAGATTGTATAATTCAAAGTTTTTCTAGATTTTATAGTTAAAAACTTGTTTGGATTAAACACTTTTTAACTTTAGGACAATTTAAAAAGGATAAAACAGGAATTTTATATTTATTTTTTAAATTGTGTGAAGTTTTTTTTGGATCGCACACTTTTATTTTTGGGACAATCCAATAAAGATAAAATAGGATTTTTTTTTTATATTTAAAAGGCTGTTAGAAGAAATAAGGGGAAGAAATGCCCTTTCTTTTCATAATTTTTGTTTTTCTCACAAAAGTTTACTTAACCTTTTTTCTCTCGGTCAAAACACATGTAAGTCACTCTCCACCTATGTAAGCACAGACACGGATACGGACACGAAGATACGTATAATTTTTAAAATGTAGGATACGGGGACACGAATTTATATATTATACAATTATGAATTATATAAATTGACAATAAAGATTTATGTGCACAAGTATGTTTTAATTTCTTTTTGGAGCAGAAAGAGGTTTTTCATGGTTGATTCAAAAGAATTTGTTCCCTATTTTTATAATTATACTAAAAATTTATACAATAAATTTGAGTTTTTAGAAAATTAATGTATTTCTCATTTTCAAATTGTATTAAAATCGTGCTAGAATAGTAAAAAATTCTATAAATATTTTTTAATCGGACACTTCATCGATATGTGTCCTACGAGTGTCATACAAGTGTCGTGTCTGATACGTGTGTCCAACACGGACACGTTATTTAAAAGGGAGTGTCCGAGCTTCATAGTTCTCCACAATGTTTTTCTCATATATATATATAATTATATTTCTAGTTCTTAAAATTTAGGGAGTTAAATATGTTTTTGTTCCTATATTATAACGTAAAATTGGTTTGTGTTCGTAAGTCAAATTTTAGACTTCCTAAATACTTGTAGTAAGGAAATTTTTAGATCCTTACCAGTACTTTTTTTAAGTAATAAAGAAATTTTCAAAAAATTGTATTATAATATTTACGTTAACATGAAATATTTTAACATTCTAATCCACACTAGAAATCCGTTTGACACATTAAATAAATCGGACAAATGTTCAGAATGTCTAAAATTTAGAATAATGATGAAAATCAATTTCATGTCAAGGTACAATGACCAAAAAACATATTTAATCCAAAACTGGGTGATTATTGTTTTGGTCTCCCAGATTTTAAAATATTTTTTAGTCCTTCAAATTTAAAAAAAAAATTACTTAAATAATAAATTTAAAAGAGTAAATATTTATTTTTTTTTTAGAAAACTCATATTTGAGGATTAGAACATATTTACAAAATTATATCAATTTAAAATTATTTTATACGACATTTATATAGATTAAAATTAATAAAATATATATTTTATGAATATATTAAAATATTAACCTTTATTATTTTTTCATTATTAATTTTTAAAAAAATTGACATAAATATCCATAGATAAATTTATAATTAAATAGTTGGGTTCATAAAAATAAATTTTTTTATATAATGTTACTTTTAAGGTAATAATTGATATTTAATGTAATAATTTGTACAAGTTAATATAATTTTCTCTCTCCTTAAATACATAATTTTACTTTTTTATTTTTGTTAAAAAATAGTATATAATTTTTTAAAATATTTTATATTATATATATAACTATTTAAGAAATTGCTTCTTCATTTATACTTTTAATTATTATTTTAAATAAATTACTACTTTTAGTGTTTTAAAATAAACAACCAAACCATCAAAACTAGGTATGTTACTTAGATTTTCAATAATGAGATCACAAAATTTAAATTTTATTTCAAAAATATTTATAAAGTTAAATAATTTAAACAACAATAGTATCTAATGACAAAGAATGAGTGGACGTCTATATTTAACAATAATAATGTTGAATAGTAAATTTTAAGAGGATATTTTTTTAAAAAAAATTATAAATATTTTGTGATAAAATATGTTTTCTATAATATTTAGAAAAAAAGATCAAATTTAGAAAAATATATGAAACGAATTTAATTAATTTAAATAGTATAATTTCAACTTGTATTAAAAAATATAAAATTAAAATTCTTCATCTCTCTTCTATCTTTTCTTCTTTTCTTCTCTCTTCCCTCTCAATTAAAATCTCATTTGTCTTTTCTCATTCCCTTTACTTTATTTCTTCTCATTTTTCTCCCTAGCTTTTTATTCTCTCTTATTTTTAAGATTATATTTCTTAAAAAAAGTTAAAAATATTTTGTGATCAAATATATTTTCTATAATATTTAGGGAAAAAAATATAAATTTAAAAAAATATATAAAACAACTTTAATTAATTTAAATAGTATAATTTCAAATTTTGTTAAAAAATATGAAATTAAAATTCTTCATCTCTCTTCTATCTTATCTTCCTTTCTTCTCTCTCAATTAAAATCTCATTTTTCATTTCTCATTCCCTTTACTTTCTTTCTTTCCCTTTCTCTCTCCCTTTACTTTTTTCTTCACTCTTATTTTTCTTTCTTCTATCATAAAGTTATTCGTGAGTTATTAATTATTATATTTTTTCTGATTAAAAAAAAATCATTATTATTTCTTTTTAAATGTTGAGATATTTAACAATTTACCACTACCTCCATGCCTATCAACAGTCTTTTTGGAAAATTGTTTCCTATGAGATCGTCTTTAATTGTTTGGTGCATTGATTATTTTTCTTTCTTGAAGTACCTTTAATTAATTATCAACTTTTTAGTCAAAATAACAATAAATATTGAAATTAATGAGATAAAGTTTTTCCCTCTCTCTTTTAAGTTATTAGGATTGGACAACATGGGTAGTCATAAATTATATAATCGTTATATATTCTCTCTACCAACATTAATTTAAATTAGACTGAAAAAGAAAAAAATATCAATTTGAAAAATAGTAGGGATAATTTTTTAATAAAAAAATAAAGTTATTGATAAATTTAATGTTAATGTCCAAATCAACTTTTTTTTTTTTAAGAATGACAATTATTTGAAAATAGCTTATAAAAAAAAATCAATGTACTAATATTTAATATTTCAGTTTCAGTTTTAAACATGTATTTTAAAAAAAAAAATTGTTTTCTATTAACTAACAGCTTAGGAATTTAAAGGAACTTAAATTATTTTATTCAAACAAAACATTTAAAAAGGAAAAAAAATTTAAAACAAATCAAATCAAATTTTAACTATTTTAAAAAAAAAAAAAATTAATTTCCTCATCCAAATATGATAGAAGCCTTGTTATTTAGGTTTGTTTGGAAGTCTTCCACTCAAATTTTAATAGCCACCTCCTTACTTGAAGAGCTTGTATTAGAAGGGTTATTAGGTGGTTCTTTAAGGTAGGGTATGATAGAAATGTTGAAGAAGCTTTGGAGAAGCTTTGGTAAGGGGGAGGTGAGCTAAGTTGAGTTCTTGGAGATTTATTGATGTGTTCTTGGTAAAACCTTGGTGAGTAGACTTTGACTATAGCTTGGTAATGGTGTGATGAGGAAGGTGGAATTATGGTGAAGGATTGGTACCTCTAAATTATGAAGGTTTAGGAGTTATGCTGTATTGATCTTGTAAGGTATGGCTTAGTTTTTCACTTGATTGTATTTGGTTGAATGGTTGTTCTTGGGATGAGAATATTCTTGGATGCTAAAGGGTGTTGGTTATTGGCTCAAGCTCTAAGAACCAAGAAAAAACAAAAGAAGAATAAAATAGAATGAAGAAAGGAGAAGAAAAAAAATTAGGAATTGATATTAACTTTGGTTCAAAAAGGCTTTAAGAACTAGACATATACTCATGATTTTTTAAGGAACTAGGCACCCCCACAAAAGAAGAAGATAAACTAACCAATGTGTCATTTACAAAGGATATAAGTTAATGAAAAAGTTTTGTCACTTAAGTCTTCTATTTGATGTAAGAGTTCTCCAAAAAAGAATAATAATTACATTTTCACAAAGATTTCTAATTATCCATTCAATAAAAGATTGTTCACATATTAAGTTCTCACACCTAAACAATTTAAAGTTTTAGGTTTAACTATGCTTACGATATTAGTTTAGTTCTATCTTCAAACAAAGAATTTCTAATTTTATAACATCTAATTATATTTAATTTTAATAATATGAACTACTTTATATTATTTATAAAAGTTGAGAATATCCTCCTCTTGATATTCATTACACTTTAGCTCATGTTCTTCTAAGATATTCTTAAAATAAATGTTTTCCATTTGAATCACATAAAAATACAACCTAATGATATAAAAACAATTAACACTTAATATATTTCAAAGGAAGTATATTACTAGTCCTTCTAATATACTTATTTTATCATTTTGGTAGTTGATTTTTTTTTTTTCTTTAATATAACATTTTACTATCTTGGTTCAACCACTTAGGTTTTAGTGTTAAGTGATTTCATGCCATTAAGATATATGTCATCACATATTATAAATGACATGACATTTAATATAATACCTCATCACTTAAAAATAAACTTATGTCGATAAAAACTTAAATAGTAAAATGTTATATTAGGGTATAATTTTTTTTATAAAAATAAAAATGATAAAATTGAAATATTACAAGAATAATCTACATTTAATATAAAATATTTTTTAAAAACTAATACTTATTATCTTTATGATGTTTTTGAAATATTATGTGATTTTTACGAAAAAAAGTAACTTTTAAAAACTTAAATTCTTTTAATATACATAATTTCACACTGATTACTAGTATCCGTGTTAGTTAAATTCAATGTTCTCGATTTTATAAAATAAAAAATTACTTTTTTTCTAAATGACTGTAAACAGTAACATAAGTAAGACAGTTGGTAAATTTAGGCTATTTCGATTTTATTTAATATTATTATTTAAATAATATGTTTATACTTAAATTTATGCAATGTTTCTATGCTTATAATTTGAGATAATTTAGAAATTATAATAATTTAATTTAACAAATCAAAGATATTAAATAAATTGATTTAATATTAACATTATTAACAAGTATAAAATTAGGTATAAATTAAAAAAATATGTATTATTTTAAATTTTTTATATAAATGATATAATATTTAAGAAATATAAGATATACTAAATAATAATTTGTATAAGTAGTTTGTATTAAATGTATAAATAATTCTTACAGTATATTTATTTTATTGCATTCTATTGTTGTGGTCCTTTTTATTAGGCATGGTGGTTAAAACAATATTAAAATATGACATATAGCTCCGTGTGACTCCACCTCTCTTTAGAACCTGATATTTTTTACGAGACATCATCATTTAACAATTATTAACAATAATAAGTAAAATCAATAAATTATTATATATTTAAAGAGATAAAATGAGAATATTAGAAGGACTAAAGAAACATTCAACCCATTCATTTATTTTTCTGTTAAAAAGGATTGAATATTTATTTTTGAATTACTATTTTTACATAACATATTTTGAAACAATCAAATTAAAAATAAAAGTAATGTGTATGGAAAATAAAATCAAACATAATTTATTATAAAAATTTTATTTGATGCTATCAATACAGTATTTATATAAACATTTAAATTAAATATGACTTTTCTCGTGATGTTACTCATTATATCTGTTACATATAATATGCAATTAATTTTAATAATATTATCAAATATTATATTTATTAAATATCATATCATTATCAAATTTAATAAATGTAATTCTATTATAATACATGTATATTAAACAATGTAAACTTATATTAGTAATCAGTACAAAATTATACACACGTGTGCACACATATTATATTATATATATATATATATATATATACATATACATATATATAAAATTTATCTCCTCGTTATTATTTTAAATAATAATAAAAATAAAAAATATAGATAACAAACTATAATATATTTGCATAGTTAAGGGAGGAGATTTTGCATGTTCACACAGAGTAATATTTGTTTAGTGGAAAGAGTATTTTGGTATATTTTTTTAAAGTCGATTAAAAAAACTTATTTGGTACGCTGTAATTTTTGGAATATAATAATTTCATGAAAATATGCTGCGACACTTTTTTAAAGTACCCTATTATTTGGTGACATGGCAGAGTTATATGATTGGAAGTTGTTAAATTGTAAAACATAAGAAAATAAGGCATGAGTATGAGATTCATAAGAATATAAGCATAAATAATTCATTTAAATAATTTATTTATAGTGGTTAGGCCATTAAGATTACTCTCATGGATGTTGGACCACTAACAAACATTTGCTTACGAATCAATAAATTTCATTTGTGTTCACAAAAACTTCTTCCAACATTATTTTGACAACATAATTTTTGGGACTTTGTTTTGTGGAAAAAGCATTGAACCCCAAAAATAGAAAATGGTGAGAAGAAAATAATTGACGTTTAAACCATTGTGTGCGATGATGCAGGAGCAGATGGTAGAGAATATAGCACTTTTCAAATGATAAGAGGTCTAGGTTGAAGCTTCCGACAAAAAGGAACAGGATTCTATTTAAACTCCTTTTAGCCACGCAAAAATTTTGCACTTTTCAACCTTGAAAAAAAAAAAGAAGATGATAGAGTATGTGAAATGAAATGGGTCTAAAAGAATGAGTAGGAAGTTTAGGATCAATATACATCAATGTACGGGTGATGTTACTTTTTCATCTGGAATAGATATCTTGCAAAGGTACACACACAGAAAATTAGTGAGAGATGAGTGGAGTAGTCCTTCTAAAGAAACATAAATAAAAACCAAATAAATGTATCATTCACCCATTGGAAACATAAATAAGTATATGTAAACCAAAGTATGAAAAGAGAATGGCCTAGTGCATGCAAGTTTGAAGAAGAAAAGTGAGAGAAGATGGAAGGTACTTCAATGTTTGACTTCTGATTAACTACAACGTTGTTATCATGTGTTGTTACCATAAAGGATTTTTACCAAAAAAGACCATCATTAATCCAGTGTAGCCATCAAATCAAAACACCTCCATAACTAAAATTATACACATACTCTCTCATCATGCATACACCAGGATGGGGAATTAGAGCATGACACGTGTCCCTCAACCCTCTGACGTGGTTTGAGTCGGTGGGGTCATCTTTGACTCATGTGAGCGCAATCCAGAAATATGAAACTGTGGCGGGGCAAAAGTAGAATAATGGAAAAACAGGAAGCGGCAGAGAAGGGCACAACAATTTATAATTGCATAAAATGATTTATCCGAAAACAGAAAAACGCCAAAAGGGATTAATTACGAGTGCTGCTCATGGTGGAGGAGGAAGAAAGAGAAAATGGCAGAGGAGGTAAATAACGGGAAAAAGAGTGGCGTTTGTGTTGAAGAGAGGCCACAATAAAACCCCCCAACTCACACATCACTCACATGTCTCTACTACTACTACTACTTACTCTACTTCTTAATTCTACTAACCCCTGTTTTGTTTTGCTTCATTCCTCTGCCCCAAAATTTTCTTATTCATTTCGTTTCCTGTTTCCCTTCCTCTGGAAACAGGGGAAGAGACGCAAACACGAGGTCTGACCTCGCAGAGGCTTCAATGAGAGCCATGGAGAAGAAATCAGGGATAATGGGAGGGGGTTCGGAGGGAAACGCTGACGTTTTGCCGTGGCTGAAATCGATGCCGGTGGCGCCGGTGTACCGGCCGACTGTGGAGGAGTTCCAAGATCCAATCGGCTACATATTCAAGATCGAGAAGGAAGCGTCCAAGTACGGCATCTGCAAAATCATCCCTCCCTTCCCTCCTTCCCCGAAGAAAACCGCCATCGCCAATCTCAACCGCTCACTTGCCGTTTCAGGTTCCACATTCACCACGCGCCAGCAGCAGATCGGCTTCTGTCCCCGCCGCCCCCGTCCCGTGCAGCGTCCCGTCTGGCAGAGCGGCGATCACTACACCTTCACGGAGTTCGAGTCCAAAGCCAAGTCCTTCGAGAAAGCGTACCTCAAACGCCACACCAGAAAGGGCCCAGGCCCAGGCCCGACCCCGCTTGAGACCGAAACGCTCTTCTGGAAGGCCACGCTGGACAAACCCTTCTCCGTGGAATACGCAAATGACATGCCGGGTTCCGCGTTCTCCCCCAAATGCCGCCACGCTGGGGATCCCACCTCCCTGGCGGACACTCCGTGGAACATGCGAGCTGTTTCGCGGGCCACTGGTTCGCTCTTGCGCTTCATGAAGGAGGAGATTCCGGGCGTTACTTCTCCCATGGTCTACGTCGCCATGCTCTTCAGCTGGTTTGCGTGGCATGTCGAGGACCACGACTTGCACAGCTTGAACTACCTCCACATGGGCGCGGGCAAAACCTGGTACGGCGTCCCCCGTGACGCTGCCGTCGCTTTTGAGGAGGTTGTTAGGGTTCATGGCTACGGTGGAGAGATTAATCCGCTTGGTGAGTACATTGCGTGTTTGGTTTTCTGTTTCTCTGCGGTTGTCTTTGTTTTTTCTTTCCGACATTGCTGAATTTAGTGCCGAGTTCACGCCTTTGCTTTGAATTTCTGAAATGTTGACTTTGTGAATGGGAAGTTAGTTGATTGCTTGTGATAGTCAGTTCCGTGTGTTCTCTGCTGCTTCCCCAATGTGAAGTTTGCCTGAGTTTCCGTTTTTATTCGGGGGAGTGGGATTAACTGCTATGAAATTTTACAGAGGATTACAGAGCAATATTATTTTGACCTGGGTCTCTGTTTGGATAAACTTCTGAAAATATACTTACCTTTTTCAAGGCTCTGTTTGGATAACTTACCAAAAACACAACTTTTTCCAAGGCTCTGCTCGGATAGCTTGGCAAAAATAAAACACTTAACTTTTTCTAAGTTTAAAATTAGCTTGTTGAGTTAAAGTTAGCATTTGAGGAAGTTAAATCAGTGAGCTATAAGTTAATTTATACATAAATATATGGTAAGCTTGCTCATTTTATCCTTTTGCTTTCTTCTCCTATAAGTGCTGATTGTGAAGTTTATCCCAAACTGGGACTAAAATTGCAGTAGTGTGTTTAATTGGCCCAAACACTGGACTGGGGGAATGTGTAAAAGTGCGTGGTTTGAAATCCATTCTGGAGGGAAAAGTTGTTTGGTAGATCATTTAGTCCTGGTTCTGTTACAGAATGTCCTGCTTTTTGATGTTGTCAGCTAGACAGAGAATTCTTGATTATGGGAACTTTTAACATATGTGCTTGTAATCTTTCACTCTTTAGCTAGTAAATTGCCTAGTTTGTTTTGTTTTTTTCTGCATGAGGTGCATTTTGCGTATAAATTGAAGGATGTGTGCTTGTGTTATGTCCCACTGTCACAATCATTAGCTTTAGTTCAAGGCATTATTGTTGAAAACAAGTTTGCTACTGAAACCTTAGGAGTTTATGATTTAAGTTATAGTCCTCTGTTCTAATCCTCAGCCTGTTTAAAGTGAGTGGAATGCTGATTGTAAAAATGAAAGATAACCAAATTAAGGGTTGCATAGTTGGTTTTAGGATGCCTATTCATTACTTTAGGAGGCAATGAAAGCATCTGGTGGTTGAACAACATTTTAACACAACGACTGTTTTGAATTTAAAAATCTACCCCAATCTGAGCAGGGAAGCTATCTCTTTCTTTTCACCTGCTGTCTAACAACATGTTGCCTTGACATAATCATTGTCTTTTTAGATTTCTTTTGCATGGGGAATCTTTGTTGTTTTCTATTTTATCATCTTCACTCCTTCCACTTTTGATATATCGTGTTTTTATTTTTCAATCTATGAGGAATGAAAAATATTGGTTGGTTGGTCTTATCTTGGATAAAGGAGAAATGACACTGATTTCTATATGTAAAGAGGATGATGTTTGATTTTGTGTTAATTTATGGATCCACATCTTACAAACTTACACGGTTCTTGTTTCCTTTGAACAGTTACATTTGCTATTCTTGGTGAGAAAACCACGGTGATGTCGCCTGAAGTATTTATTAGTGCAGGTGTTCCATGCTGCAGGTATTTATGCTTATGAATGCCATATTATATATTTTTGTGAAGATCTTATTTGGTATATCCTCAGATTAATCTCAAACACTAATTACTTGTACTTCCGGTTTTTCTGTGCCCGGTAAGTGGTTATTTACTTTAAATTACTACTTGATTTTGTCCTGCACACACAAAACAGTTTGAACTTTAAAGATTTTGAAGTTAAGTAGCAATTTCAAGTACAACCTTCCAGGAAATGTATGCCTTGTCAAAACACTTACTTTTTTTTTCTGTTTTTTTTACTGTCATTTGGAATAATCTTTTTCTATATCTCCACTTTTGCATGGCTATTTAATATCGAAATCATCTGTGTATTTTCTATTGACTGCTTTTTCATTTGGAGCTTGGAAGCAGTTATTGATGGTTAGTTTTGAAGGTTTTGATAGAAAAAATGGAAATTCTATGGTGTGGCAGTATTTAGTTTATTAAGTTGTGCGGTGTATATGGTTGGACTGAAAGGCCCTCATCTTTAAGGGCTTCTCTTTTCTCTATTGATTTGGCGTAATATTGTTTTCTTGCCTCCTCTCTGGTGCTCTGCAATGGTTTGTTTCAGGGGAGTACCCATTTCTGTTAAGCAGAGACAGGAAAGTCTGGCTGCTTGCTTGGTTCCCACTTTTGTTTTTCTACTTAAAAGAATATCATATCCACTCCATTGTAATCATCATTGCAATTATTAGATATTATTTTCATTTTCAGCGACCCTGTATGTTTATGTGCATATGTGACTTTAAATTTCTATTTTTGTGGAATCAGGTTAGTACAAAATGCCGGGGAATTTGTTGTGACGTTTCCAAGAGCCTATCACACAGGGTTTAGTCATGGTAAGAATGGTAGTCACAGGCTCAAAGATTCTCTTTTTCTCCTCTTTTCTTTTTTAGGGGTGGGTAGGTGGTGGTGATAGATGTTATTCTTTTGGTCAATAGTAGAATATTTCTAATGATTTTGAGTGTATACTGTGTAGGTTTTAATTGTGGAGAGGCAGCAAACATTGCGACGCCTGAGTGGTTGAGGGTTGCTAAAGATGCTGCCATTCGGAGGGCTTCATTAAATTATCCTCCCATGGTTTCACATTTCCAGTTACTTTATGACCTTGCCTTAGCTTTGTGTTCTAGGTTTGTCTTTTTCTATTTTAAGTTCTTATAATTTGGCTACAAGACTTCCGAAACCTTAGTAGAACTATCTTTTGTTTTCTTTATGTTAGTAGGTTTGATGCTCTTACTAATAATACCTGATTGACTTAAGGGAGTTTGAATATACATATGTATTCTCTATTAACCATTCTGGTTCAAGATATATATTTTTTGCTTTTTAGGTTTGCCTTATTCATAATTCATGTACAATGTGATCAGGGCACCGAGACAATGATTCTGATGACCATATTATCTGTTCTAAAATAAACTGCCTGTAAATATCCTTTGTTTTCTCCATACAGAATTCCTGCGAGCGTCAGTGCTGGGCCTCGTAGTTCTCGTCTTAAAGATAAGAAGAAGGGTGAAGGAGAAACTGTAATTAAAGAACTATTTGTCCAAGATGTGTTACAGAACAATGATCTGCTTCATATACTGGGGAAAGGATCTGCTGTAGTACTTCTTCCTCGTAGCTCAGTTGACATTTCTGTTTGCTCAAAATTACGTGTTGGATCCCAGCAATCCATCAATGTAAGCAATTCTGAGGGAATGCATTCCTCAAAAGGTTTTGTTTCTGATGATCTGGTATTCAACAGGAGTCATGGAATCAAGCAAGAAAAAAGTTTCTATTCTGTGAAAGACAAGTTTACTACGATGTATGAAAGGAACAGGATTTCCTCTTTTGATGTAAATGGTAACTCAAGCACTTCAAGTTCTAAGCCACTTCAAAGGGACACTGAGGGAGAAACTAGTGAAGAAGATGGATTGTCAGATCAGAGACTGTTTTCATGTGTCACTTGTGGAATATTAAGCTTTTCTTGTGTTGCTATTGTACAGCCTAAAGATCCAGCTGCTAGATATCTCATGTCAGCTGATTGCAGCTTCTTTAATGATTGGGTTGTTGGTTCTGGAGTATCTAACAGTAAATTTACTACTGCCCCAGAAGAAGCAACTATTCCTGTGCCAAATGTGTATACAGGCATGTTTATAAGTAGTACTATTTCTAGTATTTCATACTTTGTTTCATATTGTCATAAAAAATAGTTTCTTTTTCTTCAGATGTTATCAGTAATGACGTCACATCCTAGGTGTTTTCTGGACCTCTATCTCATGCTCATCAGGAAACACGTCTATTTATTTTGCCAGTGTCCATCTGTATGTAATGACCACACTATCATGATAATCCTACAATGGGGCAGACCCAAAAAGTTTGTGCCTTTAAGTTATAACTGTCTCATCATTGTCATGGACTGGGGCTATCTTTCATTTGTCTATCTAAAATCTTTCCTTTTGTGAAGCGTTGATTTTATTCGAGTAGAGTAGTTTGAACTTTAACATGCTTGTTTATCTATCTTCTGTTCTAAGTTTCTCTTATGGTCCTTTTGGTGTTTATTGGGGGTCCAGAAGGTTGGTTTGGATTCTGTAGAACTTTAGTATACCAGGTAAATGGTTAAATTGTTTTAGTTGTAATTTGCAAATCCTGAACTCTAGAAGACTAGAGTGTCTTGTCCGATGTGATGGTTGAAGAAAGAAGCTGAGTTGTCCTGCCACCACTGCCATAAACTTGTCTTTAGTTACATCGTAATAGCAAACCTCATTGTTATAAGCTTTTAGTTGTGGAATAATAGGAGAGCGGAAACATACACTAGTGCCCTACAAATCTTGTATGAGGTGCATTTGAAAGCACAACTTTGGTATTTAAGGAGCTGAATCTTTTTATATCTTCTTTTTCCATATATAGTTTCATTGTTTCAATCTTCTTGGCTAGGATTTAGGTAAAGCTTAAAAGTACTGATCCTTTTGTTCTGTCATGCAGGATGGATGAAAAAAAATGTCCATGATGGTATGCAAGATGTTTCTGTTCAATCTTCTCGGGATGCTTTAAATATTGAAAGTGAAAAGGGCAATACAGCTCTTGCACTATTGGCTTCAGCATATGGAAATTCTTCTGACTCAGAGGAAGATCGTATTTCAGTTGATGGTCATGAAACAAATGTGCTAAACTCTGCTTCTGAAAGTTTACTTTCTCATACTCAAGATTCCCATGCTAGTCCCATGCCTGCACTTGATAGCACAGATAATATTCCTTCAAAGAGTGCCAGTTGTGTGGATTTAATGCATCATAGATTTGAGTGTAATTTGAGTCATCAATCTTTAGACCACTCTTTAAAGAAACAGGAGTATAATATCACATCAGGGGTAACATTTGAAAATATGAGGACGGTGCCTAATTCCACCTCCAATTGTTCCCAAGACGCCCATGATGCTGAAAGGTCATTGTCTAAAATGTCTATGGTTACCTTTGATAATAAAAATTCTTCCATGGTGTTACAATCTGATGAAGATTCATCCAGAATGCATGTGTTCTGTCTGGAGCATGCTGCAGAAGCAGAGAAGCAACTTCGCCCCATAGGTGGAGCCCACATATTTCTCCTTTGTCATCCAGGTTTGTGGGTTGATTGAGCAACTATTCATTTATGCAGTATTCTTATCTCATGCCCTAGTTCTAGCAAATAATGATCAATTTCTCTATTTACAGCTCTTGTTGAGAATAAAATGAACACTTAATAGGTAGACTGATTAAACTGGTAAAGAAACAAGGGGACTGTGGTTATGAAAAATGAGAGTCTAGTGATGGAAAGTTCATTTTTTACTTCCCTAATGCGAAGGTGAGGTTCAGTAAGATTTTGAATTTGATTCAATTTCAGTATGAAACTTTTATACTTTCTGCAAATAAGAAGATTCCAAATCAGTGAAGTAGCCATTGCTTTTCACTAAGTGAAAAGCTTTTGCTTATTTTCTTTGATAGGTGGCACATCTTACAAAGTGATTTATGCCTAACTCGACCTTACAAAACCGGTTTTGTAAGGTGAGGACTGTCCTCCTTTATATACTGTATTTATTACTATTTCTAGTCAACATGGAATTTGGGTTTTTCCCAATACACCCTCTCGTACTATTGGACTTGGTACGTTTATAACATGGTGAGTGACCTTTTTAATGGATTTAGGATAGATTTTGATACCATTTTACAAAAGTGATTCAGGCCTAACTCAACCTTACAAAACTCACTTGGAAGGTGAGGATTTGCCTCCTTTTATATATATATATATATATATTTTGTATTTTGATACTATTTCTAGTCTATATAGGACTTGGGTTTTATCCAATACTACACAATTATTTGCTGGTATGTATTTTTTTTACATTATCTGTGAATCAAAATTAAATTTTTTAATATTAAAAATAGTGGATGTGAATTTTTTGCTCTATTGATTTTTAATTTTTGAAGTCATAGATTAGCTATATTTTTGTCATTGACGGGTTACGTTTGTCTATCTATGATGAGTTATGCCAATATTCATTCACAAGCAGAGATTTCAAAACAGATGTCTCTTTCTGATTTGAAGAAGTAATTTTCATATGGTTGTCATGGATCAATTATAGTTGGTGTCTATTGCCGCATGATGAAAAATATTGTATTACTGTTATTATTTTTCTTCTTCAAATCGCTTACTGTTTATTTTCACATTTCTGTAGATTATCCCAAGATAGAGGCTGAAGCAAAAGTGGTGGCAGAAGATTTGGGGATTGATTACGCATGGAAAAGTATTGCATACAGGCATGCTTCCAAGGAGGATGGGGAGAGGATCCAGTCGGCTCTGGATAGCGAGGAAGCCATTCCTGGGAATGGTGACTGGGCTGTAAAACTAGGGATCAATCTCTTTTATAGCGCATATCTTAGTCGCTCTCCTCTTTATAGTAAGCAGATGCCTTACAATTCTGTTATATACTGTGCATTTGGTTGTAGCTCTCCAGCTAACTCACCCGAAGAGCCAAAGGTCTACCAAAGAAGGGTCAACAGGCAGAAAAAGGTTGTTGCTGGGAAATGGTGTGGTAAAGTTTGGATGTCCAACCAGGTCCATCCCCTTTTAGCGAAAAGAGATTCTGAAGATGCTGAGGATGAGAAAATCTTACTTGAGTGGATATTACCTGATGCGAGAATTGAGAGATCAGAAAGTACCCCCAAAAGTGAAACTACTAGCAGAAAGTCAGGTAAGAAAAGGAAAATGACAGCAGAGAATGGACGAACCAGGAAAGGAAGTTATGCTAAGAAAAATGTAGTTTCATACAACTCAACTGAAGATAAACCCAACTCACAGCCAAGGAGGATTCATAGAAGTAAGAAAGCCAGGAATGTTGAGAGAGATCGTGCTGCTTTGAAAGGGGATACTTCTCCCTATCATCATAGAAAACCTATAAGCAATCAAACAAACTGTACTGAAAGTGATGCAGTTTCTGATGATTCAGTTGATGATGAAGATGATCACATGCAGCATGGGAGGAATTTTGACATTGACAATGATGTGGTTTCAAATGATACAGGGGACTGTGATTCTGATTGGCAGCAGAGGGAAGAGCATAGCAGCAAGGATGTTGAAGATATGGAGAGAGATGCAATTTCAGAGGATTCTTTAGATGTTGGTTCTCTTCAGCTGCAAAGGAAGACTTCTGAAGGCAAGCATGCCAAATGCATTAGTGAAGAAGATATAATTTCTGATGACCAAATGGAGAGTTGTTTTCAGAAGCGGCAGAGGAGAACTCCTAAAAGCAGGCAAGCCAAGTATCTGAGTGGAAAAAATATAATATCTGACGACCAGCTAGAGCTGAAAATGCAGAAGGTGCGACGGAGGAATCCTAAAAACAGGCAAGCCAAATACCTCAATGAAGAGGATATTGCTTCAGATGACCAACTGGAGGGCCATTATCGTAGGTATCAAAGAAGGAATCCTAAAGGCAGGCAGGCCAAATGTGTAGCAGAGGAAGATGAAATGTCTGGTGACCAATTGGAGGATCATTGTCAGAAGCTGCAAACAAGTTACTCTAGGAAAAAGCAAAACAAAGGCATTGATAGAGAAGTTAAATATGTAATGTCTGATGATCAATTGGAGGATCATTTTCCAAAGCAGCAGAGAAGAATTCCTAAGAGCAGGCAAAACAAATACAGTGATAAAGAAGTTATGGATGACTCGGCTGAAAATAATTCTCGCGTGCTGCATAGAACTCCTAAAAGAAAGCAACCTAAATCCATGGACGAAGATGATTTGAATTCTGATGATGAAATGGAAGATGATCAGCAGCTGAGAAGAACTCTTAGAAGTAAACAATCTAAACCAAAAACACTTCAACAGATGAAACAAGCCAACTCCTTGCAAGCAAAAAGCCAGGCATCTCGGTCCATAAAGAGGGGGTCTCGGGTGCTTGTGAAATCAAAGATTCCTCAGCAAATAAAACCACGGAATAAGCAATCCAGTAACTCCCGAGAGTTTAGTTTACTGATGGAAGACGAGGAAGAAGGTGGACCAAGTACCCGCCTTAGGAAGAGAACCACAAAAGCTCAGGAGAGTGAAGGAAAATTGAAAGACAAGCAAACAAAAAGGAAGAAGGTGAAGAATGCTACAACTGCAAAGGTTTCAGTTGGTCATGCCAAAGGGAAGGATGGGGATGCAGATTATCAGTGTGATATTGATGGGTGCAGTATGAGCTTTGGATCAAAACAGGAGCTGCTGCATCACAAGAGAAATATCTGCCCTGTAAAAGGGTGTGGGAAGAAGTTTTTCTCACACAAGTATCTGGTGCAACACCGGCGAGTTCATGAGGATGAGCGACCCTTGAAGTGCCCTTGGAAGGGATGCAAGATGACTTTCAAGTGGGCATGGGCTCGTACTGAGCACATTAGAGTCCACACTGGTGCACGGCCTTATGTATGTGCAGAGCCAGGTTGTGGACAAACATTCAGATTTGTGTCTGATTTCAGTCGTCATAAGCGAAAGACTGGTCATTCGGCGAAGAAGAGTCGTCAATAGCAAGTGGAATAGATGTTTAATTGTTATTTAACATGACTATTTATGAATTTGTGAATCCATTTCTCAATTGACCCGGCTAGGACTAGGGTTTAGTGACAGTGTAGGATATCCCTGCAATTGCCATTTGTAGTAACTTTTAATTCTGTTTGCTTTTTTGGGTCTTCAACCCATTTGTTCATTACAATTAAAGCAATTGCTTGGATCTAAAAACATGATGCAAATGTTGTTCAAACCTTAGTGGTTAATTTATTGCAATTAAAAATGTAATTTCCTTCTCAACCACGCGGTGATTCGTACGTAAATCTTGCACCAAGAAATGAACATACTTGAAGGATGTTACAAGCGAGGAGGTAGACTTTCCATCATACGTGCAATTAACTTCCTATTCTTCCATATCTTACCATCATCAGCCTGAGTTGTTTTTAATTATAAACGTTATTATGATTGGTCAAGAGAAGTGAAAGAAAAGGAAGATGAGTCCTTTCCTTTTGGTTTAAAAGACAAGGATCATTTTATAAATTAGTTTATTTCTGTAATCTTTTATTTCAAGAGGAAGTTCATAGTAACTTATACAAGGGAAGGAAAAAATTACTGCATGCTATCTAAACCCTACAAATTACAATGAAAGTTATTTTGAAATTTTAAAGCATTCAAAATAGCTTACTACTATCAAGAAAATAAAAATTATAGTTGAATCTTAAGTCTAATGATCATATACCAGCACAACTCAAGTCAGTAGATGCACCCAAAATCCTCTTACAAAGCTACGAAGCACGGTTAAAGCGTGGGATATAAATTCAATAAGATATTTCCAATTTTCAAAAAATTTAAATATATTGAATTTTTTATTTTAAATTATTTAAGTTTTTAAATGTTTCTTTAATAAAATAATTCAAATTTATTTAATTTTTTTTATTTGTATAAAATATTTCAGTTGTCATCATATACAAAACTTATCAGCTTAATTCTACAATCATTGAATAAAAATAACTCTTACAAACTTCAACTAAAAAATATTCGTTTACATCAATTAAAAAATAATTTTATTGTCGTGTTTATAAGGAAAATTTTTACAAATATCAACCAATGGACAAATAAATAATTTTAATAATATCAACTAGAAAATAATTTATTTCAACGTTGAGTAAACAACACTCTAATTTACATTAACTAAAATATAGTTTCATAAGTGTCAATAAAAAATTGTACTTGATATTAGTTGATTTTTTTTTTTTATAAATGTTGGTTGAGAAATAACTAGTCTATATTTTGATCGAAAATAATCTACATTAATTAAAAATAATATTTATTAATTAATAAAAATATTGTTTGACATAAGTTGAAAAAAAAACTATTGATGTTGAAAAAAAATTTGAATTAGGATTTACTTTAACTAGAAAAAAACATTTGTCAATTATAATAGAAAAACACAACATAGAGTTAATGAAGTTTGAACGACTACACAATGTTTCAATTAAAGTCAAATCAATAACATTTCAATCAAGGATGAGTCTAAGAAAGATTTTGAAGATAAAAAGACATGAATTGGAGAGAAGAAAGAGTATAACAAATTTTAAATTATTAATTTTTAGGTGAAATTTGAAAATTTTAAGTAATCAAATCACTTATAGAACCTAAAATTTCAATTTCTTTTATAATTTATGGTCTTAGTTATAATATTTACCTACTCATCAAGCTAATTTAGTGTGGTTTGAGACCTCATATATATATATATATATATATATATATATATATATATTTTGTATGTTTTTGTTTTTTTCCACATTAAATAGTTTGTTTTCTTCCATACTAAGGAATTTATTTTCTTCTTAGATGATTTTTACATTTAATCATAATAATGTCTATGTGTAAGATTTTTTTTATTCTTTTCAACTTGCATGTTATACTTTGTCTAATCTCTTAAGTAATATTTTGTCATGTGGATTTTATATGAGTCTAGTACTTTATACATGTTTTTTTTAAGACTTTAGACAATTCAATCAAACTAAGACAATCTCACAACGAGAGTCTCTAAACATGTTTTGATAATAACAAAAAATCTATAATGATAAAATAATTATCAAAACACTCTAAAACGGTGAAAGGAAAAGCGCTATACCATAAGATGCACACAGACGATGACATGAAAAAGATTAACATTTGATAGAAGTAATAGACGATGATCATGTTGTGAAAAAGTTGTATCATAGGTCCCAACAAGATTGTAGATGATGTCTACAAATGAACTCAATGGACCATACTAGCAAGCGGAACACTTGACAAACGATGATCAAGTCATACACATGACAAATGATGATGTGCAAACTAACAGGGAAGTTTCCAAAGTTGGAATTTCCATTTTATATATTGCTCAAATTATTGTTATATGTTTTTTTATACTTGTTTTGATATTATGAGTGCATTTAAAATAATTTAATCAAAACGAATAGTTGAAACAAAAAATAGAATCAATCTGCAAAGAGATACCGGGCATAACTGTGTTAATGAATATATAGTGCTTAAATGTTTCAATATATATCTGAGTATTTTCAAATTGATTTCGTATACACTTATTGGTTAATTCAAAGTCTGCATAGGAAAGTTTTCGAGAAACAAAGCATAAGATTGATAACATGTTTTTCAGAATATATTCATAAAGAATATAAAACTAGATTAAATCTAAATTGTGCTCAAACATATGATTTTGAACAGATCTCTTTAGAAAATGACATTTCCTGCAAACATAGAGTAAACACATGAATATTTATTTTAAGCACAAGTTTTGCTTAGTCTATGTGTTTTGTCTAATATTTGGTTCGTATTTCATCTGTTCTTATGTGTGCCTTATCAAACTTTGGGAAAAGACTGTATCATTTGTCAAACGAAACACTTGTGTCTTACATGATTTGTTATTTTTATAGTACTATCGTCTTACAGATGAAGTGTGGTAATATTTTATACTTAACTCTTTTGAAGCACTAATTATAACCGAGAGATGTTGTAATTTTTCCTTAACAATATAAAAACAATATTTTCCCTTTAATAAACACAAATGACAATTACTAAATACCAAACACATGTTCAATTATTTCAACCATTAACAAAGTTAAAACAAATTAACATAATTAAATTTTTTGTACTAAGACCATAACTTTTTTTCTAAATTGTACAAAAAAATGAAAAAGAAAAACGCTAATACTTGTTGTACTGAACCAACTATTTACCTTTTAAAAAATATTAAGTTTTAATGAACTATAACGATTTCATTCAAGTGCCTTATAAGGAAAAGAAAGGCAATCTAATAAGTCATTTAACTATTAAGCATAAAAAAGTCTACTCTACAAAAGCTTCTAATCATGTGCTACAACACTTACTACATAAGGAGACTCATCAGACCGAACTACAATAAGCAAGACACACCACTATGAACAAGACGTGTTACAAACAAAGATACAAATTCATTTTGAATTTGTTAAACTTACTACAATGCTAAAAAGTTGACTCAAGAATATTAATGAAAATTATGATATGATAGTCAAATCTTTTATGAGAATGTATACTAAATATGTTATTTTTATAGTAAAAGAAAAGATTAATAAAAGTAAAAGTTATTTTATTCACAACAAGTTGAGTGCAACATGCAAATGTGCCAACTAAAAAGGTACAAATTCCTAATGAAGCTCTAACACTACAATAAAAGAACAACACACAACCAAGAAGAATAAGTTTTCTACAATTTATAAATAGAAATGTCTTACCATGCAAAACAAATAACCATCCTATGAAAATACACATGTCATAACTCTTGCATATTTTCTTTTTTTCATTTTAAATGTTGTAAAATAATTAGACTGTTTTATAGACATAGAGTGGGAGTTCAACCTATTTGTAATTCTTTCACTTTAGTGAAGCTATATAAACTAAGAAAATTTTAGATTTTTTATTCTCTCAGAGAGTTTTCATTATAATCAAACAACATTGTTTCTTTGATGTAACTATGGGTGGTGGTTTGAGAATACTCGTAAAAGTCAAAAGTGAGTTAGTGACAAATAATACTTATGTTCTTTATCTCAGAAAAAGATAAAAGTGATGACTTTGTGTACTTGTTAAGTTAGAATTGACAATAAAAATAAATGATAATATTCTAATTATAATGGAACCCTTTAAAATTTTTTTAAAGGACAAATGAATGTAAGTTTGTTCGAAGAAGCAATATAGAAAAAAAAATTTCATTGTTTCTTCTATTACACACTTACACGGTAACATCCTGCCAAATCCTTTTCATATTTATATAGTGAAATAAAGGTAAAACAATAATATCGAAGTGAACATATATATATATATATATATATATATATATATATATATATATATATATATATATATATATATATATATATATATGTAATGAAATTTCTCCTCACAGGGAGTTTAATACATATCCAGTCAGTTTCCAAACTTAAACAAAATACAGCAAAATAGAAAAACAGGCGATCTCCTAACAGAAACAGAAAACAGGCGATCTCCTTCCGGCGACCACTCACTGAGGAGCTCTACTTCCTGCAACATCATCTGCTCCCGTGTAAATTATACACGATCATCACAGGTTTAAGAAAACATCCACAAAACAAAAACGCAGGGTAAGCTAGATATTTTAAAGAGAATTTAGATATGAAACTTTAAAATCAAGATAAAACAAATTTAAGACACCCACGTAAAAACCATCAACTTTCTCATTCCCTTCACATGACCATCAAGTAATCACATATTTCACAATTTCCTCAAGAGTCGTTCAATTCACATAATTCCATCAAGTGTCTATCAATTTCAATGTTTCTCATTTCTCACGTCAGACTTCCACTGACTCATCACACATAGACACTTGACACTACTTCCGGAAGACACGTGCATTGACTAGACTCAGAGATCTGCACCTGTCATACTACATTGCTGTAAAGTTCCCACAGCTATGCGCATCAACATAATCTCAATCTCAATCTCATCACTCTCCTAGTATGACAGGGTGAATCCATACAACAGGTCAAGTGGTTATTTTTCAAACCACTTACCCATACATATGAACCTCCATCGACTCTCAACGCCTGAATAACTTCATCTATATGATTCCATTATATCAGGAGAGTCAGGATATCTCATTATAGAAATCACCGATCAATGCACATTCTACAACAATCTTACACGGTATTTTCTTTCCTGAAAATACTATGCCTTGATTCCACATTCACAACATTCAACACATCATACAACACTTAAATGAACGATTCCAATCACAGCAACAATCATTCCACGGTTCAGATTTTCGAATATCACATGCATTTCACATTTCAATCTCAAACAGTTTCAAACGACACTAAAACAGGGAAGTTCGAAATCAACATTAAAACCGGCGATCACGTCGCCCCACACATAAAAACAGAGCATTGTGAAAAAGAATATGAAACCGGCGACCACGTCGCCCTCACTTCAGAACCTACTCGCCTATAGTTTTTATAAACGAAAATGCTAGCTTCCCTTACCTGAACTTGCGCAAAAACACCAAGAGCTCCAAAACCCACCGAAGCTTAAAGATGCCTTAACCTGCACCATGGAGCCTTAGTCACAAAACTAGCTATACCACTCATTTCTACGTTAACAAAGACGATTCCTGAAGCCAAGAGAGCTGCATGCAACGCCTATGCAGAGGCAACCCTCTCAAGTGCAGGATCGACTCGAAGAACAGAGCGAAACAACTTACTCTGTTTTAGCGTCCGGTTTGGAGAACTTGCAGAGAACTTCCCAAGAGTCCAAAGGCAGTCGTCGCTCGTCGTACTGGTGCTTGAGGATGCCTGAATCGCAGCGCGAAGGAGAGAAAAGAGAAGGATGAAGGTAAACTCACTCTGTCACTCTTGAACCACAACAACGTTCTTTGCCTCTCAGAAGTGAGTTTTTGAATCTAAACCAACTTGTCCACAATTGCCGCTGCCACTACCCACTCTGCAGGAAAGCTTGCGTGCACACTTCCTTGAACAGTATGACCACGTGGGTTTTTGCGCACACCAACTCTCTGACGCTAACTATTCTGAAACACCCTTTTTGTCTACGTGTCGCGCATGCAGGACGTCTCATGCTGGGAGTCTGGGTCCCACCTTATCTGTGTGAAACACGACATCGCGCGATAACCTTCCACCGATGACTTCTCGCGCGATGACTATCCACCGATGTCTCATCCTGGCGAACGACCGATGTCTCTCCCTAGAGGACGACCGATGTCTTTCCTTGGAGGACGACCGATGTCTATCCCTGGCGATGACCGCATGTCTCTCGCCCTGGCGATGCCCGCATGTCTCTCGCCCTGACGATGACTGATGACACATCGCCACGCCTTGCTGAAGGTTCTTCATCCCACTATGTTACGTCCAAGGTATCACCTCCACATGACTTGGTGACGTCGGTAGCTTCACATTTCCAAGAATAGATCAGCAGTACTCCTCGTGCGCCCATGCATGCAACACTAAGGACGATTTCTTATGCTCAAGCATGGAGCTTCGCATGCACAGCGTATCTAAGGCTTAACCCACACCTTGATACGCGTGGTTTTTGGAACCCACTATGGTTGATCCAGCATCTTGACCACATACTAAGTGCACTTTCGGCGATTATGTACACCATAGGCGATTGGCGATCATGTGCACCAGAGAAGTCGGAGGTCGCCTCCGTCTTCAACAACGGCGATCTTGTAGACCTCTAAGCTACACTTTCCTTCCTTTTTATTTTAAATAAAAACATACTTAGAATTCACTTAAAATATATCACTTTCATTCCAATAAAATTTTCTAGGTCCTTACATACACCATGCTTCCTTATTTTTACATAGGCCTTGCAAAAACATTTCAAAAAATAATTTTCAACTAGTAGAATTTTTCACTAAATTGTTTACCTATATCTATCTTTTGAAAATATTTATAAAAAGGTTTTAGAGTCCTATTCAACATCCATTCTATATGAAGTTTAACATCCCAGACTCACACTTCTAACATCACCAATCATGTGTCATCACATGAAAAATAACATAAAAAAATGCAAACAAACATAAAAAATTATACTAAAATAAAATATTTATTTCATGATTTAAACATTTAATTTGAAAACTCAAAATATAATTATAAAATTGAAATTACCAAAATTATAAAGTGATAAATGACAATTTAAATTATTTTTATAAAAAAATGATGATTTCTATTTAATATCATGGTTTAATTGATGAAATTTTCACCAAAATGACATACTTGAAGTATTTATTTCCTTCAAGAGTACTATTGTGTAAAAGATTTACCAAAATAACATATTTTGTAAAATATTTATTCAAATAGCACGATTTAATGTAACATTTGAGAGTTCGGTTCCATTCTAAAATTTTTATTTAAAAGTAAAGGAAAATAAATTTTAAAAATAAATATTTTTAAAAAACAAATATTTTGAATAAAATTATAAAAAGTATATATATATATATATATTTAAAATAAATACAAGCTTAGAAAGATAATTATATTGAGGAATAATATTTTAAAAAATAAATATATTAGAAAAATAATAATTTAAAAAACTAATTATATTAATGTTCTCGTCAGTTGACTCAGTCGCCATTGACTCTGAGGCAAATGGTGGCTCCTCCTATCTTCGCGGTGGTTCTGTGCTTCCTAAAGGATGGCTCCGTTGAGACAAAAGGGGGGCCCCATCTGTAACTTGGGTCTTACCCCCTTATATAATTGTTTCTAGGTTAACCTGTCGTTGACATTCTCTTGCCAAAGCATTGTCTCTAGTGAATTTAGGGTTACCTTTTCGGGATACTATTGCACAGTCTTAGCGCAACTCCCCGTGACAACATTCCTTTCTTAGAGTGCAACACTTGTGGCAACATTCTTTTTCTAGAGTGTGTATCTAACGGTATGGCTGCTAGGGTTACAACGTGTGTACCAGCGCCGCGAGACCAATCCGTTCTGTAAGTGCCCTAATTTCTCACGTGCCTTACATGCAGCTTTCTTTGAAAACCCTAGTGCTCTTGGGCATTGGCACCCCTAGGGGTAATCTACTTGTGCCAGACCCAAATGTCTTATACAGATTCTACATGCAAGGTATATATGTGAATCGGGGTTTTACTAATGTAATACTTAACATGTGTAATTTCTGGGGACCCCTTTGTGGGTCCTACTATGCCGACCTCTATTGTGTCGACCTCTTCCTTAGGTGCTGACGACTGTCGACATCTGAGGTCTGGCCACTACACAAGCCCCCCAGGCTCGAGCTGGAGCTTATTTCAGCAAAAAGCCTAACTGCTCGCCCTGGTGACCTACGTGGCACTGAGGTGGCTCTGAGTGATTAGACGTGCACAGTGCCTCGAGGTGACGTCCCACCACACTTTTTCTAGAGCGTACACGTGGCAATTTTAATGGCTGGGGAGCGTTGCTGCTTCGCGCTTCCCCTATACGTTAAACCCTTTGCCCCATACATCCTTCACTGTTTCATTCCCTCTCTTGTTCATCTTTCAAATATCTATGCTTCTCGAGTGCTTTACTCCCTTTCTTGATACCTCGTCATCTCCACTTATAATCAATTAAAGGTATGTTCTTTTCGCCTTTTCTGTCTTTGTTTTTGCTATTTGCGATGCTTTTTAATCTGCTATAACTACCTGGGACTATTTATGATTATCGCACTTTACATTTCCTCGTCCTCTATTTTTCTGTTTCGCACGTATTCTTCCCTTTCTGAGCCTCGCCTTTCTTCTTTTTTTCTTTCTGTTTTAGCCATTTCATCACATGATGGATCAGTCCAACTCACCCCAGCCCATGGATGAATCGAACTCACCCCAACCCTTGGCTCCACCAACAACCCTAGCTCTTCCTTCTACTCATTACCAAACTCAGTACCCCTGGGCTTCCAGTGGACTTTTGAAGGAAGTCTCTGAGTTCACTACTCCCAAAAGCATAATGGACTTGGCCCAACGAGATGTGGAGCTGGCCAAGTTGAGGGAGGAGATGGGCCAACTCAAGGAAGAAATGGTCCAAACCAAACCTGAGATGAGGATGGAGATGGCCCGTAGGGAGGAGCTCTACCAGCAGACCAAAGACGACCTCACCAAAGAGGCAGCTGAAGCCTATGGTGCTGGCTTTGGGGATGCCATCGCCCAAGTTGCCTGTGTGCATCCTGCGGTGGATCTTTCCCAGACTGGTGGAGGCCCCTGCCGAGCCTTGACCTTCTTCTTCTTTGTAAAACGTTTTGAAATCCAACATGCACATTGTAATTATCTACACATTTCTTCTTAATGAATTTATTTTTCAATGCCTTAGCTTTCTCTTGATAACTTAATTTTTCTGCGTGTAACTGAATATGATTATGCAATGCCTCCTCTTTCAATATTGTTTCTGTTCTCTCTTGACCTGTATCTGCGTGGCCCCCATCTGATGAACTCATGAACCTGCGATGTCTTGTCTAAACTCTTCTTTTTCATCATTGTATTTGTTCCTGAGGCAATTTTGTCAATTCAAAAGTACCTAATGACCGCTTTTGCCAAACATCGCAATACTTGCTTAACTTGTTCCCTTAATCTCGTGCACTAGCCTTTTCCTTGGCGTATAAGTCATGGAAGAGAACTTTAGGGCATCGACCTTGGCTGATAAGTCAAGGAGGACCTCTTATTGTCCTCGACCTTGCTGTACAAAGACAAGGGCGAAGACTTTTACTGGTGTCGACCTTGGCTGACAAGTCAAGGAAGACCTCTTACTAGCCTTAACCTTGCTGTACAAAGACAAGGAAGAGGACTTTCACTTGTGTCGACCTTGGCTGGTAAGTCAAGGAAGACCTCTCACTGGCCTCAACCTTGCTGTACAAAGACAAGGAAGAGGACTTTTAATTGTGTCGACCTTGGCTGACAAGTCAAAGAAGACCTCTCACTAGCCTCAATCTTGTTGTACAAAGACAAGGAAGATGACTTTTACTTGCCTCGACCTCGTTGTACAAAGACGAGACAAAGGGATTTATTAACTTACCCCGACCTCACTATATAAAGACGAGGAGGAAGGCTTTCAGTGTGGAACCATACTATTCTCGACCTTGCCGTATAACGGTAAGTACCAACATATCTTTCTTAATTCTTTTTTCTTTTATTGGGTGACCTCGTTAAAAAACCCCGTGGGAAAAAAGAGTGTCCCCTTAACTGAACACAACTGAAATACAATTTAACTGAATACAATGTAACTAACTGAAATTGAATTTGAGGTTGGCACCGTTCCATGTGCGGGGGATTGCCCCACCTTCCAAGGTCTCCAGCCTGTATGCTCCGTTCCTAAGAGCCTTTGTCACACGAAATGGATCAGTCTGTTAGAAAAGATGGCTTTAAGCTAGAGGGGGGGGTGAATTGTTTAAAGGGGTTTTCGCAATCTTTTCCCAGCTAGAATGAATTTATTTTAGAAACCAATTGATTCAGCAATTCAGTTAGCCAAAACAGCAAGCAAAACTGTAATACTAGAAAAACAATCGGTTGTTTCTTCGAAACAATCGGTTGTTTATACCAGCAAACAACAAACAAACTGAATTTAAAGAGTTAAGGATAGAAAGAATGTACACAGTTGTTTATACTGGTTCACTCCAATCCAGAGCTACATCCAGTCTTCTCAGAAACCCTGAGGAAAACCACTAAGCAATCACACCTTGATCACTTACACAACAACCAAGAGAATACCTTGAAAACCTCAAGAAACACACTCTCCTTGGCCAACACTAAGATTGTTGATCTTGAACACCTCAAGAACACACAGCCAATCTCAGCAAAAACACACAAACGAATTGTTTCAGCAGTTTACAAAGATTACACTTGTTACAGATGAATATCTGAAATCAATACAAGTAGAATCCTATCCCAGCACCTTGATCAATCACAAAACTCTTAAGCAATCTCAACACTTTGAAAAACTCTCTTAGAAAAAATTTGTCAAAAGATTCTTTTTTCTTAAATCAGTTTTTCTGAATTTATACAAAGATATAGTTTGTTATCAAATCTTAACAAACTCTTAATTGGTTTAAAAAGATTGGTCAAAGCATTTAATGACTGGAGCGTATTCAGTTAAAGCATTTAAAGCTCAGTCAAAGAAAACAGTTTTTCTGTTATGGTTTCAAAACAAACAATCGATTGTTTCCTCGAATCAATCGGTTGTTTTGTTACTTAACAAATTTCACCATTCAAAAATAGTTTTCAAACTTTCTCAAAACACCTAAGTGTAAACAATCGGTTGTTTCGACAAAACAATCGGTTGTTTCAACTTAGCTTGAAAAACATTTTGCTTTGTTAAAGATTGAGATGCTAATTGCTTTGAGATTTAATCTAAGGGTGGATTACAATATTAAACTACCCCAGAACAAAGCTTTAAACCAGCACAACAGCATCAAGCAAAGCAGAGGCTTCAACATCCTTCAAAGGATTTGGATTCTTCAAAACATTGAACATCACTTGGTTCAACACAGTCCACTTGGGAGACAACTTGTTTTCTAGCTGGTAGGGATGAACTTTTCGCATCACCAAGTCGGCTATCTAGAACTGTCGAGGTCTCAACTTGGATTTATGCTTATACTCTATCTTTCTCTTTAAAGCCTCAGATTTGATGCGGGCCTCTTCCCTGACCTCATCCAGCAGATCTAAATTCACTCTCCTTTCCTCGTTAGATTCTTTAGCCACAAAGTTCTGAAAATGAAGTAAGCTCTCTTGGATTTCTATGGGAATCATGCCATCTGACCCATACACCAAGCTAAAGGGTGTTTCTTTAGTAGTGGACTGTGGGTTGGTGTGATATGCCCACACAATCCTGGGAACCTCCTATGTCCAAGTTCCTTTAGCTTTCTTTAGGCTTCTCTTTAAGCCTTTGAGCAGGACTCTGTTGGCCGATTCAACCTGTTCGTTAGTCTGGGGGTGCTCGACTGATGCGAATACGTGCTTGATGCTGAGCTCTATGCACATTTTGCCCAACTGCTGGCTTGCAAATTGGGTGCCATTGTCAGACACCAATCGTTTCGGGATTCCAAAATGATAAACTATATTCTTCCACACAAAGTGTTGGAATTTGTGAGTTGTGATTTGTGTCACTGGTTCAGCCTCAATCCACTTTGTAAAATATTCTACGGCCACCACGAGGTACTTCATCTGTCAAATCGCTAGGGGAAATGGCCCCAGGATGTTGATCCCCCAGGTATGGAAAAGCCATGGGCTGTGGAGCGACCTCAATTTCTCTGGTGGCGCATTATGCCAATTGGCATGCTACTGGCACTTCTTGTACTGTTGTGCATATCTCATACAATCTTCTCTCATAGTTGGCCAGTAGTACCCAGCTCGAGCGGCTTTGGCCGACAGAGCTCGGCCGCCAATGTGACTTTCGCATATGCCTTCATGGAGTTCAGACATGATAAGGGTACACTGCACTCCGCTTATACAGGTTAGGATAGGATGAGTGTAGCCATGCCTAAACAAGTTGCCATCAATCAATGTATAGCGAGCTGCATTCTTCTTCCCAATTTTGGCCTCCGCTGGGTCCATGGGGAGCACTTCGTCAGCTAGGTAGCGTCTGTAGGGTGTCATTCAGGTTTCTCCTTTGTCGACCAGGTGAACCAGTGACGATCTCTCTTTTGGCGAACCATATGCGCTTTTGCGGGGTGTTTTCAACGTCTCTTGGGTTAGTGACTTGTGACTTCTCTTTCCTTCTTCTGAAACACTTATCATCTGAACATCTACCATGCCCTTTGTGGCTGTTCGAGGTGCTCTCAGGGTCTTCTGTATGACTGTCCTCTGCCTGCTCTCTTTGCCTGAGCTGGTGAGCTTTGCCAGCAAATCAACTCTAGCATTTTGTCCTTGGGGAACATGTAACAACTCGAACTTTATGAAAGTTCTCTTTAGAAGCTCCACCTACTCGAGGTAAGTGGCCATCTGAGGGTCCTTGGCCTGGTACTCACCCGTAACCTGCCCTGTTATCAGTAATGAATCACTCTTGGCCAGCAGACATTCCACACCCATCTCCTTGGCTAGCAGCATCCCTGCGATCAAGGCCTCATATTCTTCTGGTTGTTACTGGTTTTGAAGGTGAAACATAGGGCCCGCTCGATCAGGACCCCACTTGGTCCTTCCAAGATCACTCCAGCGTTGCTACCCTGCTGATTCACGATCTGTCTACTAAGAGTACTCACTTGAAGTCTGCCTCTCCCTGTTGTGTGGCTTTTGAGGAGAACTCTACTACAAAGTCGACATAAACTTAGCCCTTGATTGGCTCTTTGGGTTCAAACTGCACATCGAACTCAGATAACTCAACCATCCAGCGCACCATTCTCCCGACGACATTAGGTTTCTGTAGGACCTTGTGAATGGGGAGGTCCGTCATCACAATGATAGTGAAGTTGTGAAAGTAGTGTCGGAGCCTCCATGCTGAAAATACTACAGCTAGGGCTACCTTTTCTATGGCTTGGTAGCGCACCTCAGATCCCTGCAAGACCTTGCTAACAAAATAGAAGGGTTTATGCACCTGGTCCTGCTCCTGGACGAGGACTGAACTAATAACTCGCTCTGTGATGGCGAAGTACAGGCGGAGTGGAGTACCTGAAAACGGCTTGCACAACACTGGAGGACTGACCAGATATTCTTTTAGCTTGAGGAATGATTCCTCACACTCATTAGTCTACACGAACCTGTTATTTCTCTTTAAACACTAGAAGTAAGGATACCCCCTGTCCCTTCCCACTGAAACAAATCGAGATAAGGCGGCCATCCAACCTGTTAACAGCTGCACTTCCTTTATTGAGACTGGGCTTCTCATGACCATAATTGTCGCGCACTTCTCGGGGTTTGCTTCTATTTCACGCTCAGTCAGCAAGAACTCCAAGAACTTTCCCGCTTCTATCCTAAACACACATTTTTCAGGGTTCAGTTTTAACTTGTACTTGGCTATGGTGTTGAACAACTCTTCTAGGTCAGTGACGTGCTGGTCCTTTTCTTGGGAGGTGACGACCATGTCGTCCACATATGCCTGTACATTTCGCCCTATCATAGGGGTGAGTATCCTGTCCATCAGTCTCTGGTAGGTCGCTCTGGCATTCTTCAATCCAAAAGGCATCACCTTGTAACAATAACTGGAGAGCTCAGTCATGATGCTGTCTTGCATTCATCTCTAGGGTGCATCCGGATCTAGTTGTATCCAGAAAATGCATCTAAGAAGCTGAGGAGTTTTCATCTTGACACTTTGTCCACCAAGGCATCAATGTTGGGCAATCGGTAAGAGTCCTTGGGACAGACTTTATGAAGTCGACGCACATCCTCCACTTGCCGTTGACTTTCTTGACTAACACCATATTGGCCAACCATTCAGGGTATTGGATCTCTTTGATGTGACCGGCCTCCAGTAGCTTCTGGGTTTCCTGTCTGATGACTTGCCGCCTCTCTTCATTGAACTTTCTCTATCTCAAGCGTATAGGTCGGACCTGTGGGTCCATGGTAAGATGATGGCACAAGAAGTTAGGGTCAATACTCGACATTGTTGAGGCAATCCACGTGAAGGCGTCCAGATGTCGGGCCAAGACCCCGGCGACCTCGTCTTGCACTTCCTGACTCAAGGACTTACCAAGTTTGAATTGTTTGCCCCCAATCTCTCGTTCCACGACCTCTTATGCGGGCTTGGTTCATCTTTTAGGGGCGACCTCTACATGGATGATTCCTTCATCCCTGGGTGGTCAGCTGGTGACAGAGCACACCCCTCTCTTTGTCTTGAGGCTATTCTCATAACACTTTCTAGCCTTCTTCTGGTCAGACTTGATGGTGATTACTGTTCCATCAAGGGAGGACAGCTTCATCTTCATGTGTCTTGATGAGGGTACTGCTCCTAATTTGTACAAAGCTGGCTTGCCCAAAAGAATGTTATAAGAAGAAATAGCGTTTACCACAAGATACCTTATGTTGACAGTGCAAGATGCATTGCCGTTTGTGAACGTCGTCCTTAGCTCGATGTGGCCTCTAACCTTCACTTGGTCAAAATCGTATAGGCAGCCATCTAAGGCCTCAGCTGGTCAGGTGATAACTGCAACTTATTAAAGGTCGGCCAGAACATCACATCTATCGAACTTCCCTGGTCGACGAGGATCCGGTGCACCTTCCTTCTCACTTTCACTACTAAAATCACCACTAAGTCATTGTTGTGTGGGACCATGTCCAACTGATCAGCCTTTGTGAAAACGAGGTCAGGCTCTGGGAACTGGTCGGCTTCCCCCTCCTTGACAGTCATCACTTCTCTAGTGGTACACCCTCCTCTTGAGAAACCCCCAGAGATGGTGTTGATCTCTTCGTGGATGGGTACCTTGTGCCCCTGGTCTCCTGCTGGGGCCACCGACGTCAGGGTTCCTTGTGGTTCCTACAAGTATCTATCAAAAAATCGTTTCTTACCAGTTCATCTAGTTGGTACCCTAGCGCTAGGCAGTTGCTCAGTCCGTGACCACACGCCTGGTAGAAGTCACACCATTTGTCTTTGTTGGGTCCCAACCTCTTGTCAGTTTTTTGGGTAAACTTCAGTATGCTAGCCACCTCGGGAAGGGTGATCAGCTCCTTGAGGTGTACTCTGAAGCTGTGCCTGGTGGGTTTAGGCTTCTTCGTCTCATACGGTGTTGACTTAGCCTTCTTTCTCGTCGTGGCCTCATGCATCCTCATAGGTTGAGTGCAACCTGCTGCACGAGGTTTGGACAGATCGACTCTCGCGCGTTTTTCTGTTATCTGTTCTTCGGTGCTGATGTGGGCCACAGCTCGGCAATGGATCTCATTGAAAGTCTTGGGCTGACATCTGATCAGGGAATCACTGAAAGGTCCTGGTAAGATCCTCTTCCTAAATGCGTGTACCATCATGGCCTCGTGTTTGGTGTGCAACTTCACCATGAGCGCTCCAAATCAGTTCAAGAAGTCCTTCAATGGCTTTCCCTGGTATTGCTTAACATAAAAAAGATTGAAGGAAACAGGAGGACAAGCCTGGTTGACGATGAATTGTTCCTTGAATAGCATTGAGAACTTATCGAACGACATGATGTGTCCGTTAGGGAGTCCGATGAACTAGTCCAACGCTGTTCCTGCAAATGTTCCCATAAACAACTTACAGTGCATTGCGTCAATTCCTCTTGAGATCATCATTTGTGTGTGGAAGGCCGTGATGTGGGCCTCCGGATCTTCAACGCTTGTGAAGATGATCTTCGGGATCATGAACGTTGCTGGTATCATCGTCTCCATGATCGCCTGGAAGAAAGGCATGGGGCGAACTCTGGCTGGGGGGGCACAACCAACTCCCCAACTGCACGTTCTCCTATCCCTCTTCGTAATTCCTTGTTAGCTTTACGCAATTCTTTGTTGGTTGCCAACGACGCATCTAGTTTTGCTCTAAACTGATCCTATCTAAGGGCCTGGTCAGCGTTGGACGCCACAAATGCTTGCTGAAGGTTGTAGATGATTTCCATGAGTTCCTGTATGGTGACGTGGTCGTCTTCCTCCCTTCCAACAGCGCGTTGCTTAGTGTTCCTCCTATCGTCTGGTATCTCTGATCACAATTGTGGATGAGACCTAGTTTTATCGGGTCTCACGGTGGGCGCCAAATGTTCTCGCTGGTTGACTCAGCCGCCATTGACTTTGAGGCAGATGATGGCTGCTCCTATCTTCGCGATGGTTTTGTGCTTCCCAAAGGATGGCTCCGTTGAGACAGAGGGGGAGCCCCACTTGTAATTTGGGTCTTAACCCCCTTATATAATTGTTTCTAGGTTAACTTGTCGCTGACATTCTCTTGCCAAAGCCTTGTCCCTAGCGAATTTAGGGTACCTTTTCGGGATACTATCGCACAGTCTTAACGCAACTCCTGTGGCAATATTCCTTTCTTAGAGTGCAACACTTGTGGCAACATTCTTTTTCTGGAGTGCATATCTAACGGTATGGCCGTTAGGGTTACAACGTGTGTACCAGCGCTGCGAGACTAATTTGTTCTATAAGTGCCCTAATTTCTCACGTGCCTTGCATGCAACTTTCTCTAAAAACCCTAGCGCTCTTGGGTAATGACGCCCCTAGGGGTAATCTACTTGTGCCAGACCCAAATGTCTTATACACGTTCTGCATGCAAGGTATATCTGTGAATCGGGCTTTTATTAATATAATACTTAACACGTGTAATTTCTGGGGACCCCTCTGTGGGTCCTACTATGCCGACCCCTACTGTGCCGACCTCTTCCTCAGGTGTTGACGTTCGAGGTTTCACTACTACAATTAATAAATAATTTGAAAAGTAATTATTTTAAGAACTAATTAATTGAAAAATTAAAAGTATAAAAATTTAATTTGTTAGAAAATTAAATATTTGGACTAGTAATTATTTAGTTTTGTATTGAATTAAAAAAGTATAATATTTTTAAATATTTATTTATAAATAAAATACAAATTAAGTATATGTAAATGTAAAATTGTAAAAATAAATATTATATTAAAGAAATATTCTAAGTCAATTTTCATTTTTTTATTCATACAATTTTAAAATTTGTCTTTACTCATACACACAATTAATAAAATAATTACGATAATAACAATATGGATAATAATTAGAGAATATTGTTCTTTATAAAAAATATTTTTACAAACTATTACTTTTCTTTCAATAATTATTCACAAAAATAATTATTAAATTTATAATTCTTTCAATTATTATATTTATTATTTACAAATCAATATTTTAAATTATATAATACATTTCTACTATTCTTTATAAAAAATTCTTTCCTTTTTTCTTTTTTAAAATTTTCAAACAAAATTTTAAAAAATAAATTATTTCAAAATTTATAAATGTTAATCTTGTTAACAATTTTTTCTTATTTACATATTTTTTAAAAATAATTATTGCTTAAATTATATGTTTCATAAATAATTACGTTTTAAATCATTATATTATATATAATTATTTTTACAAATAATTTATTGAAGAAATTATTTTCCAAACTAATTTATTTAAATAAATATTTAAAAAAGTTAAAATTATAAATTTTATTTTTTTCAGTTTTATATAAAAAAGTAAAATTTAAAATAAAACTGAGTTTTGAACTCTCACATAAAAATCATGTTATTTAAATAATTATTAATATAATATACTATTTAGGTAAATATTTAACCTAATATACTATTGAAGAAAATAAATAATTCAAGTATTCAAAAAAAAATTTAACTGATATTCAAATTAATTTTGTTAACTGATGTTTTGACGTTAAAAAGATATTAGCAATTAATTGTAAGAAGATGAGTAACTATGATAAATTGGTAACTCTCTCACACATATCCTATTATTATGTAACATGCATCTAACATGCACAAGTTTACAACGCTTCTATCTAACACATATTTCACAATATCCTAATTTATTTTATTAAATTGTTTCTAAAAATCATATTTCTTACTAGAGTTTATTATGTTCTTATTTTGTTTCCTAATTATTTGTCTTTATATTTTATTTGATCTTACCTGTTAAATCAGTAAAAACCATACTTATCATAATTTTTTTATTAATTACCATATAAAATCTTTTATATAACAATAATAATACATATAAATTTAAACTTTTTAAGAATGGTATTGTTTAATATTTTCATCTATAAAAAAACACAGACATGAATCACAAGTGAAAGATATTTTTTTTTTGAAAATAAATAGTATTATGTATGAGTTGACATCTCAACCAAATGTGGCATGGCAGTTCTATAACTGTATTGAAATACGTAGTAGTATTACAAGGTACATGCACCCATACATATACATACAATAATACAAAGAAGAATACAAAGAAGAGTGTCCTAAGTAGCATGCACTAAACACACACCATTCCCATTTGCTCATTCACAACAACAAAAAAGTAACCCCTTTGGTTTCACACTTTGTTCATTCTCTTTTTTTATGATTTTCCCACATAAATAAATTCTCTTCCTTCTCTTACACTCTTGTTTGTTTTAGCTATCAATCATTTTCTCCATTATTAGGGTTTTTCCATTTGAAATGTGGAGATACAGCAATGGAGCCCTCTGAATCCGAATCAGTTAGTTCCCCCACCAAGGACCCGCAATTGGGTGAACCTTCCACCCCTGTTCACCCACTCGATCATGATCCTCAACCCTCAGATCTCAATCACGTTGCCCAAGAGGATGCTGCACTTGGTGGGGAGCTTGAGGACAAGTTGGATTTGAAGGATGAGGTTGAGAGTGAGGATAAAGGTTCAAACTTGGAAGATGGGGGTGGAAATTTGAGTGATGAAGGTGCTGCCCCTGAAGGTGGTAAGGGAGAAGGGAGTGAGGACGATGGTGGTGGTGATGTTGTTGTTGTTGTTGATGATGATGATGATGATTGCAATGGGGGTGACGAGGGGTGTGATTGGATTGAGAATGTGAATGAGAGTGAAAGTGATAAGGTGAGTGGAGATGTCGAGGGAGTGGAGTGTAGGGATGGAAGGAGCAGTGGAAAAGCTCAACAGTACCCCTTGAGGCCTGAGGCTGAAGACTGTGCGTTTTATCTCAAAACTGGAACTTGCAAATTTGGATTCAATTGCAAGTTCAATCATCCACTTAAGAGGAAAAACCAGGTCTCTCTCCTTGGTTTTCTCTCTTTGTCGCACTATTACTAATTAAGTACTGGTATGGTAGCATGAATTGTTAAATAGTTAAGCATCAATATCTAAGTATTAGTATGGCTGCATTAAGTGTTAAATAGCTAATTAAACATCAATTAAGTATTATATGCTAAATATTACATGTTATAAGTTTTTGAAGGATTTGCTTGATAAAAAAACAAAAACTGGAAGCATTATATTTAAAGGATTATAAATAGTTTATATTTGTTGAACGTTTTATGTTTGGAAATATCTTATACATGTACACTTCTTGAGTTTTAAACGTATTAACGCTACATGAAGGCTAAAAAAGAGAATGCGGGAGAAAAAGAAGAACAGGCAGAAAGATCAGGGCAGACGGAATGCAAGGTATTTTCAGAATTCTGTAACTTCTGGTTTTTTTCTTTTTATTTTATTTTATTTTATACATGTATTTTGCAAAAGAAGCATTGTTATCTGAGACATGATTTGAAGCAATGAGCAACTATAGCCTCAAGTATTTGAACATGTTTGTCAGTACCTGTGGATTATTCCCTCCCACAAGACCCACCCTTGTTGGTTTGCAAATCTAGATTGTGTTATCTGAATTTTGGACATAGGCATGTAGGTTTATCTTAAAATCTAGCAAATTTAGATATTAATAATAATAATATATGCACAGGAGACACTAACAACAAAGATGGAAGAGATAGTCCTCTGTAAATACAACCAAATAGAAATAAGACTGAAATAGATTTGCCAAAAGGGTCCCTGCTACAGGACACACCCTCGATCAAACCTCCCAATATTCTCTCATAAGTTGCCTACCTGTAACAGACTCCGGACAATTCTACCCCTAAAAGACTCCATACATTTTTTTTCCCTTCCATGCGGATTCTCAATTATTTCCCCATGTTTCTCTACTATCAGAATTTGCTAGCTTTTCTTGTGTAACAGACTTCCTTTCTGGGTCCCTGCTACAGGACACACCCTCTATCAAACCTCCCAATATTCTCTCATAAGTTGCCTACCTGTAACAGACTCCGGACAATTCTACCCCTAAAAGACTCCATACATTTTTTTTCCCTTCCATGCGGATTCTCAATTATTTCCCCATGTTTCTCTACTATCAGAATTTGCTAGCTTTTCTTGTGTAACAGACTTCCTTTCTGGGTCCCTGCTACAGGACACACCCTCTATCAAACCTCCCAATATTCTCTCATAAGTTGCCTACCTGTAACAGACTCCGGACAATTCTACCCCTAAAAGACTCCATACATTTTTTTTCCCTTCCATGCGGATTCTCAATTATTTCCCCATGTTTCTCTACTATCAGAATTTGCTAGCTTTTCTTGTGTAACAGACTTCCTTTCTGGGTCATTTCTTCACTTGGTCATTTTGCCATTTTCCCCAAGTCACCCATCCTTTATGTTGTGCCCATTCTTTCCCAGTCCATGTCTTTTTGTCTTATATACTTGGGCCAAGGGTGTATCAGTTAATCACATGATGTATTTATTAAAATGTAGGTTTCGTCTGTGGGAGATTGTGTAAGGTTAACTTGAGGAGGTTTAACCATATATTACCTTTAGGTTTTATTTGGTAATGTTATTGGTTTACAGTTCATGGTAAATAACTAAGTATTTTTTTTTTTGCAATGGCAAGTTTATGAAAATTAAAAAAAAAGGTAATTTTTTTATTATTTTTATGCCATACAATGCTTTGAATTTTTGGGACCTTCATATTATTTTTTATTTAATCCCTTCACCATTAAGGGCTATTTTACTAGCAAATGTAAAAATCATATACTTGAGTTTGATTTGGTGAGTGATGTAATCATATAAGAAATAATATTCTCTGTTAGAATTCCATGATCAATATGCAAGAATTCAGTAGTTGTCAGATGGCTGATAGTCGAGGGATATCTTTTTTGATATATTTTCTGATTAGGCATTGGTATATTTTTCTATATGGCTTGCATTAGCCATGAACAAAGATTCTGTCATGGTGGATCATGACATACTAGTTTGTCAGACTTCTTTCTCTGATGCTATACAAGTATATGTTTGGTCATCATGAAGTTCTCTGTTTTGCTTATTTTTTTGGCATTGTAAATCATGTTGGCCTAGCCTTGCTATGTTGAAATTTTTTGGATCCCTATGACAATTTTTGGATGAAACATGCATGTATATATGTATGTGTTTAATATCTTTATTTTGTCATGTTTTAAAAATGTCCTACTATTTATTACAGGTTCATAACAAAATTTTCTTTTCCTGATATTGTGGCAGTATTATTTAAGATCTGGGGGGTGTAAGTTTGGAAAGGCTTGTAAGTTTAATCACACAAGGGGAATGTCTTCATCAGCATCCTCAATTGTAGAGCTTAACTTCCTTGGCCTGCCTATTCGAGTGGTATAACCTTGATTTCTTACATAGCAAGTTATGCTGAAAATTATTGTGTCCGTTATTGTTTCTCTTTAATGTCTGAAATACTTGTACCTGAAACTTGATGAAGTTGTTTTTCTTGACAGGGAGAGAAAGAGTGTCACTATTACATGCGTACTGGCTCTTGTAAGTTTGGAGCAAACTGCAAGTTTAATCATCCCGATCCTACAGCTGGAGGAGGTGATTCTCCTTCTGGATATGGTAATGGAAGTTCTATTTCATTACAAGGTGTGTCACAATCATCTATATCCTCATGGTCTTCTTCTAGACCATTAAATGAATCCACTCCTTTTGTGCCGGTGATACTTTCAGCTAATCCAGTGGTTTCTCCTCAAAGTTCTGAATGGGATGGATATCAGGTAAATCAATGGATTTCATGCCAATAACTCTCTTGCTAGGGACATTCTATTATATTATTAGTATATGATGGCAAACTAGTCTGCCAATTTTCTATCATACGAGGATGTTCTCTGTTCCTGCAACATATAGTACATGGTGAATAGTTATCAGTTGGCTGTTAACATACTTGTGTATGATTCCTGGGTATGTTGTACAGTAAATACTGAATAGTGCATGGTTTTATTCCATTTAAGGATTGCGATTTATATGCCCTCATCAATTACTTAAAAAGTCAAAGAACGCTTTCTTCCTTTAGGCTCTATTTTCAAACCTTTTGTAATTTTCTTTCCCTTTCCTCTGCTTGCTCATCTTTTTAGCTTACTGTTTTCTAGTAACTCCCTCAGCTTCCTTACTACTCTTATGGGGCTGGCTTTGATCTATTCAATTTAATGCTAGAAATCTAATGTTCTTTTTATCTTTTCCCTTTCCGTGAGTTAAATCTTCTTCATGTTAACTCTTCTTATAATTAATTATTTTCCCTGCTATTTGATCAACTTGGGTTTTCTACAGGCACCTGTCTATCTACCTGAGAGGAATATGCATCTACCTTCAACATATGTCATGAACAACCCAGCTATGGAAACAAATATTTATATGCACCATCAAAAACAAATGCAGGTTGAAGAGTTTCCAGAAAGGCCTGGTGAACCTGAATGCAGCTATTTCTTAAAAACAGGGGATTGCAAGTTTAAATCTAATTGTAAGTTTCACCATCCAAAGAATCGGATTGCAAGATTACCTCCATGCAGTCTTAGTGACAAGGGTCTACCTTTGAGACCGGTAAGTTAATATTGTTTTTTCCTGACATGGAGACTGTAAAATTACAACATTCCTCACATTTGTTTCATTGTTTCTGTTTACTTTTCTCTTTTCACCTTCAATACAGATTATTCATGAGAAATTTTGAACAAAAAAGCTGTTGGTTTTGAAAAAAAGCTTTTGTCTAGTTTACATAATGAAAAGCAGTTGGTTCTGAACAAGAAAATGTTGTTATAATCTAGGTTCTTTTAAAAAGAATTGAAACAGTTTGCAATTTAGTGATTATTGCTTTTCTGATTCAGAAAGACAATATCTTGTGTTCTTTAATTGTTCATGACACGAAAGGTTAGACTTGTTGGTTTACCTGATCTATGTTGAATGTGTTATGAAATTCAGGACCAGAATGTTTGCACATATTACAGCCGTTATGGAATTTGCAAATTCGGACCAGCTTGTAAGTTCGACCACCCACCACCCTCAACTATAAGTGGACTTGATCAACAGTCCTCATACACAAATTCTGCGAGTGTTGATGTGGCTGAAAATGGAGGTGTCAGTGATGGGAACCAACTGTCTCTATAAACATTTTCTGGTTTTGAGTATGCATATCAACTATAAGTTGTAATTTTTATTTTAAAAAACATGATAAATTTATTTAATTTCTTTAGTTATGCCTAATGTGGCAAAAGCTTTACAGAATAGCAATATGTATGTTTAATAGAAGTTTTATTACAAATAATATGTAGATTATTTATTTTTATTCTGGATTTCTTTTCTTTCATTTGGATCATCATTAGATTATGGGCATGAATGTGAATTTTCATGTTTTTGTATGAGTTGCCAATTTAAATATGACTCGAGTAATGCCAGAATAACTGTTTGATAATTACTTTTGTTAAAATGTGAATGAAGTAGTATGATTGTAGATCATATGTAGAATACACCTTGGTGAGGTTAGAGAACCCATGTTTATTTTGTTCGAGAACTACGTCATCAGCAAATAAATCTTTATCCCAAATTTGTGATTGTAATATTTCAATTTAAGTTTTTTTTATTGCTTTAATTTCTTCATTTGAGTTGTGTTTTTATTCTTTTATTCATATGTAATATTATAGAAGTATGCTTGTATTTTAGGTAAAATGGGAGGAAGGATTGATAATGGAAGAAAAAGATGGAATATTTTAATTATTTGTTTGGAAGAGCATGGAGTATAAAGGAAAGGAAGAAAGCACAATGTGTGGATCTCATTTAAATATTCTTTTTTTTTTCCTTTCAAAGTTAAACAAGACAAGATTATTTGTATACAAAGATAGAAATATTAATTATATATTTTTTTCTATTTGATTGAGTATATATATATATATATATATATATATATATATATATATATATATATATATATATATATATATATAATCAGAACTTAAAAAATATTTTACTTTTCTCCCCATTTTCCTTTTTTCTTTCGTTATGGGAGACAAAATTTAGGTAATTTTTTTTACTCTTATAATCTTTTTTTTCTACATCTTTATGGAGAATATTTAAAAAATGTATATTTATTATAAAATTTGAGAACATGTTTTAATCACAGACAAATAATTATTTTCAATTCCCGAGAGATATATTTCAAATCTGAAAATATATTCTATAATCCAAAATATATTTTAAAATTTTTGAATTACGAAGTATATTTTCAGATTATAATATTTAGAATGCGTAATTTTTTAGACGATGATATTTTGAATGCCAGTTTTTTCCAAAATATTCAATCCATTTTTATTGCCGCTGTTTTAATCTCCTTTAAAATAATTATATAATCAAATAACAATTTAGCAAGTTCAGGTATGTTACATCTGTTTATTTATGTAAATTTTCACTTTTCACGTTTTCCTGAAATTTAGCATACGCGGTGACAGTTTTCTCTCTTGGAATTCTTCAATAATTGATAGATTCTGATATTTTTATATAAACTGATGTTGATAAATACTTTTCCCCATCTTTTTGGACAATTTCTTCTTCCAGCTCCATACCTTTGGTAAAAAATCAGATCTATCTTTAGTAAAATTAAAAATCTAAGTCTATGTATCTTCCATCGTCTTCTTTATTTCATAGTAAATAGTATTTTAAAATATACAATTCAAAATTTATTTTTTGGATTCAGAAATAATTTCTGGAATTGAAAGTTGCCTTATGAATTTTACAATTTAAAAGCATTTTTTGAACTGTAAAATTTGAAATAAAAATTTAGCTTCCCAATTTTTACAATTTGAAAATTATTTTTTGGATTAAAAAATGACTTCCGAATTATAAAATTTGGAATCCAACTTTGTATTTTGAATAGGTATAATGACTTTTGTTCTCGCTTGTTGGCCTTGATCGGGTTTAGGTGGTGGATTCAAGACCAACTTTTTTTTTTTCTTTTCAATTGTTGTTTTGCTTTGAGATGCTTGAAATTTACAAATGAGAAAAGCTTCACCTGTTAATAAGACTCTGACGATCAAGTCAGTGAGAGCATATAACTATGAGTATAGTGTCTAGTGTATGGAATAACATTTACCTTTGATTAGGGTCTTGAGGCCCTTTTATAGTACTCGTAGACCCTCCCTTTAGGAGTTAACACCCATAAATATATTGTGTTAATATATCTCCTTTATTTTAGGGGTGTGGGCAGAGTATTATCTCTGACCTTTTATTTTCATTTAGAATAAATACATATGTCTAACTGATTCAGTTATATTTTCAGTTGTTTTTATATTCATTACTGCCTTTTTAATATATTTTGCCAATTGTTTAGGCCGACTCCTTAACACATCATTGGCCTATTATCATTTTGGGTCAAGTTAAGCATTTATCTTTTTAAACTAAATGGCTAGAATAGTGTGCTTAAGTGCTTGGGTCAGGCCCCGAGCACATCCGACCAGTACACAGCCTCCCAACCTCGAGCTGAGCAAGGCGAGGCGAAGAGGTTTGATTGTACGACAAGACGTTAGGTCAGAGGGTGGTTGGCTCGCAGTTTTCGAGGCATCACTTGATGGGACGATTTCGCGATGACTTTAGTGGTGTGTACACGTGTCCTATGATCAACAGTTAAGGAAAGGTGCCGTTTCAAGCTCTTTTTTTAGATTTCTTAAAAACCCCGAAAACCCCTCTTCTTTCCCTACTGTTCTTTTTTCACTAAGACTCAGAGAGAAAAGAAAGAAAAAAACCTTTCCCCTGCAACGTCTTGCCTCTCCGCGAACCACCGTGAACCAAGTACACTCTTTTGTTCCTACTCTTTAAATAGTAGCACTTATATTTTGGCTTTTGGTAACATGCTACCTTATGTGTTGTTTGGTTTGCCTCATATGGTGCCTATGCTTAACTGTTCCTTTCGTATTTGTATGTTTGCTTTATTTAAGCTATTTTAGAGATGGATTACACCTCTACTCACCCTTAGGCCAAAAAAGAATTGCTTAAGGAAACCTCAGTTTATACCCCTCGTTTAAAAATTAGAGAGTTGAGGGAATTGAGGGGTTTAAGCAAAAAAGATGAAAACTTAGTGAAAGTAGTAGTATGTAAAGAGGGCGAATCGGTATGTTGTGATGAGTCGTCGGACCCTGATGAGCCTTTTTGTTTTTCTTTTCTATACCACCTTTTTTACCAAAGTCTTGTTGTGTCTTTTGCTCTCAATTTTTGAAAAAGAGATATTGAATGAGCTTAACATGACTCCTGCCCAGTTGCATCTGAACAACTGGGCATTTATTCGAGGTTTTGTCATTCTATGTTCCCAGTTCAACATTTCACCGACTGTGGAAGTATTCTTTTATTTTTTTGAGTTTAAAAATTCTAGTCGACAGTTATGGGCCTCTTTGAATGGTGTTCCCGGGAGAGGTCTGCTCACCCTCTTTCAATCATCCTATAAAAGTTTCAAAGGCCGATTTGTAAAAGTTTGTGCCTTGGCTGGAGACCCATCTCTACTGGATGGTTTTCCCTTGTTTTGGTCACCTAACCCTCGCTTCCAAGGTGCTCGACGTCTTGAAGACTTGTCCCCAAGGGAGTGATTTATTTGCGAATTCCTGGAGAATCCCAAGGTTGTTTTTGACATATCGATGCTTTTGACGAGAGAATACCTACCAGGTTCTCTCAAAGTTTATATTGGTATACACTCCTTCTAGCTTTAGCTTTTTAAAGATGTTTAGATTTGTGATTTTGAAACTAGCTTCTAGTTTTTTTTTTTGTAGAGAAACATGCTTTCTTTGATCAGCAAGACCGAGCTGGCCGAACGCGCAAGGTGGATGAGAGCGACCTAGGATATCTTAGTATCGAAGGAGGTTGCCTCTACTGGTGTCGTTCATGTTCAATCTGAATAAGATGAACGCACTACTTATGGGCTGGTTTTCAAGAGGAGGAGATTGGAAATGCCAATCCCTTTCGAACACTCGCACTCGAATGGCCAAGATCCTACTTAGGATGCTTTGACAATCCAAGAGTGTGAAGTTGTGGGAAGCTTAAAAGGAAAGAGTTTGTGGGATATGAACTTGATGTGGGTTGATTTTAGATTGACACATTTTATGGGTTGCACTTTTGTTTATAATTTTTGGATTAGCAATTAAGGAGAGAACCCTAAGAAGATTCCCACTGGACACGAACTTAACCAAGTGGTTAAGTAAGTGTGAAGGTTTACTTCAGAAGGGAAAAGATAAAAAGACAATTATATGGTGACAATGATGATGAAGATAAGAGGCGTAAATGGAGATAACAAGACAAAGATAACCAAAAATTAAATTACAAACATGAATGAACATAAAGGAAGGGAATGGAAGGCGCAAAAGGAAATAAGAAAAAAAAGGAAGAGATGAAGAGAGCTTATGGATTAAGAAGGTTGTCACACCACCTGGAGAAGAAAGGTGATGTGAGTTGATTTTAGGATTGCACATTTTACTGGTTTCTATTTGTTTAATACTTTTTTTGATTTAGCAATTAAGGTGAGGACCCTAAGAAGATTCCCACTGTACATGAAATTAACCAAGTGGTTAAGTAAGTGTGAAGGTTCACTTTAGAAGGGCAAAGAGAAAAAGACAATAATATGGTGTGGATGATGTAAAAAGGGGCGAAAATCAAGATAACAAGATAAAGAGAACCAACAATTTAAAGATAACGTGAATGAACATAGAGGAATGGGAAATGGAAGGCGCAAAAGGAAATTAGAAAAAGGGGAAGAGACGAAGAAAGCTTATGGAAAGAAATGAAGTCCCGTCACTTGGAGTAGAGGGACTCCAAGATGAGTGATGCAAAGAGTCGTCACTTGAGATATTACCCACTTAAGATAAGACCCAGATAACTTGAGCCGCCACTTGAGATATTACCCACCCAAGAAAAGACCCAACATGAGAGCTCACAAGTCTCACAAAATCACTTCTACAGAGTTTCCTTACTTAAAATTTCAATATTGTAAATATATGAGGCAAGACACCCTATTTATAGGAAGGGGTGCCTTGGTAGACAAGATGGGTGAAGGGTAGAAATGACAAGGGAGAGGGGCTGCCTAGGGTGTTGACCATGGTCAAAACCGCACCTTTAGGCATAAATTCTAGAAGGTAGGTTAAAAATCCTAATTTTAGGTGCCTTGTCTTGAAAAAGTGGGCTTGGTACAAGTCTATTTTGCTAAGTACACTCCCTTTTACGCTATGTGAACCTACTCTAGCTTATTTTACTACTTGGACCCCAAAAGTGAGCCCAAATTATTTACAAACATGTTTTTTTCTTTTAAGAAGACCAAAAGAAAGAACAGTTGATGTTCTGGTCTATGCCAAGTTCTTCTTCTAGTGAGGTCCGTTTGATATTTGGTGGGACCTTGACTCGATTGCTGATATGATTGCTCATAGTGAATTGTCTCTTGAGTCCTTGGTCATCTTCTTGGCTACTTGGATTGTATCATGCCCCCCAAGTTGGAGAGAATTCAACCTCAAATTTAGAACTCCTGCAAATAACATAGTTAGTTTGTTCACATATAAAATATTGCGAGGTGGGGTATGTGAAGTAAACTTATGTTCATGAAGCTCTGGGAGTTCATATGGGTAAGTTCTAGATACAAGCAATTTTTGGAAATAATGTTTAGGGATGAAATGAATTTTTCAAGATAATCCTCTTAGAAGGTGAGAACCTTTAAAAGGTGTTTGAATTGCATCCCAAAACTTCTTTGTACAAGATGTCAAGTATTTAGATTTATTAGGTAATGAAAAAGACAAGGAAGAAGAACACCTTGGAGGTGAAGTTTGCATTCTAGCATGGGTCAACATGATTGTTTTTGCAGTGTAAGGTAAGATATTGTGACCATGTTTATCTTTTCTTTCTTTATCTTTTTCATTTTCTCTTTTGTTTTTCATTTTTATTTAATCCTCATGAACTTCTTTGGGAGAAAGGGGTTTTAACATAACCTTATGCCCTTGGAAGTTGAAAGACATTTTATTGGTATAGCCATCATGTAAAACTTATCTATCATATTGCCAAGGCCTTCCTAATAGAATATGTGTTGCTTCCATTGGCACAACATCTCATAAAACCTCATCTTTATACTTTCCTATAGCGAAAGTTATGAGGACTTGTTTATTAACCATGAGTTCACCCTCTTCACTAAGCCATTGTAGTTTATAGGGATTTGTATGAGAGATAATGGATAATCCAAGCTTCTCCACTACTCTTGTACTTGCCACATTAGCACAACTACCCCCATCTATGATCATGGAACATAACTTGTGGTTGATAAGGCAGTGGGTGTGGAAAATATTTTCTCTTTGGGTTTCATCCAAAGGTTTTGGAATTGTTTCCAACATTCATCTTACCACCAATAAGTCACCTTCACAAGGTATTTCACATTCATTTTCGCTAGGGGTTTTTGAATGGGAAGGGGAGCTAGACCTAGAAGATTGATCACTATGGTCACTTAATACTTGCCCCCCCCCCCCCCCCCCCCCCGTGCTAACCATCATGGTTCTTTTGTTTGGACAATTGCCATCTATGTGTCCAAAAAACCTAAGCATTTAAAACATTTGGTACTTGAGGTTTTGGTTGGCGATTTAGTCCTAGAAGGAGAAGGATTTGTAGAAGTTTGTGGGGTGGATTCTTTGGAAGGATTATCTTGTTTTGAAAATTTATTTTTACCCTTCCAAGATGAGTCATAGAAGCCATCATTATGAGTATGTTTGAAAGATGCTTTCTTAAAAATTTGTGATTCAACCTTGATGGCTTGGTGAACCAATTTTCCCAAAGATGTATACTCATATACTTCTACAACATTTTGAATTTCTCTTCTTAATCCGCTCACAAATCTAGCAATCTTTGACTCTTCAGTTTCATGCATATTAAACTTCGTCAAAGTTACTTATGAACATTTGAAGTATTCATCTACACTCATAGGTCCTTATTGAAGCCGTTGGAGTTTCAACAAGAGTTCCTTCCTTTAGTGAGGAGGAACAAATCGCGTGCGCATGCATTCTTTTAAATCATACCAAGATACCACGACTGGCCTCTTGTTCAAACCAATGTCCATTACAACTTGATGCCACCGTTGCATTGGTATAATCTATGAATTCTAGGGAAGCTAACTTAATCTTTTGGTGTTCTTCGACCTCATACACATTAAATATTTGTTCTACTTTAGCTTCCCATCCTAAATATACATTTGGGTCACTATCCCCACTAAAACTAGGTAACTTTACAAAAGAAAAAGAAGGCTTTGGTGGTGGGAGTTGATGGTGCCTCTCTTCAAAGTTATGCACTCTCCAATCTTGGTCTTCTTAACTCCCATAGTGCGTGTAACTTCTAGAGGCTCTTCTTGGTTCCCATCTCCTTTTTCTAGTTTGTCTCTTTTGAGCTGCTTCTAATCTTTGCAACCGTTCCACTAATTGCCTCATCTCCTCTTCTTTTTGAGCCAAAGTTCTCTTGGTGTCCACAAGCTCTCCCAAAAGATATGCCTTTTGAGGAGATTGTGGTTTTGAAGATTCTCCAAAAGATAAATGAGACATAATTTGAACAAAAAGGAAATAAACAATTAGTGAAATTAACAATCTTATCCACTCCTCACTTGTATCACTCGACTTTTTAGTAAGAATTGTAATGCACTAAAGAAAGATTTGCACTCTAAAAACAAAGGTGTACACTTGGTAGCAACACCTCAAGTGAAGGATGACAAAGCTCTTACACTTGCTCACTAAAGATCCCCACAACAAAACTTAAGAAAATTTGAAAGACAAGCAAGAAAAGCTTAAAAGAAAGAAAGCTAAACCAAATGGGGAAAAGATAGTGACAAAGCTTAGAGAAGAAAAACAAGAAAAGAACGAATGAAGACTCAAAGAAACTTACTTAAACTTTTAACTATGAAGTTTTAATTTTCTTAGAAATTATAAAAGCAAGAAGGATATAATTTCACAAATATGAAAACAATTTGCCACATAAAAAGAATCCTCTTTTTAGTAATTTTGAACTTGAAAAGTGAATTGCACTAACTTTTTTTTTTTTTGTCTTTGTTTTTGTTTTTATGGATTCAAAATGTCCATAATCTTGGCATGCATATTTTAATTCACTTTCAATTTTCACAAATAGGTTGAGATTCAATTCATATGATCACTTGAATTCTTTGTTTGGAACTAAATCAACTTCTACTCAAACAAATCTCTAGTTGCTTTTAGTTCTTCACAATTAAAAGCAAAATAAGTAAAAAGGATTTAAAGACTCCTAGAACACTAAGAACATAAGTCTCAAGCAAATGAGGTAAGGAAAAAAATTGGCAGAAAAAAATTCAAAAGCAGAATTTAAAGTGCTTGATGAATAAAATTGCGAAATTGTAGATGACAAGAATTTAAAGGCAGAATTGAAATTGCTTGAAGGTAAAAGCAAGAATTTAAATGTGCTAGAATTTAAAGGGCTAAAATCAACTCAAAGCAAATAAGCACAAAATAACCATGCTCTACTACCACATGATGTGAGTTGATTTTAGGATTGCACATTTTATTGGTTGCTCTTTGTTTAAGATTTTTTTTGATTTAGCAATTAAGGTGAGGAACTTAAGAAGATTCCCACTGGACACGAACTTAACCAAGTGGTTAAGTAAGTGTGAAGGTTCACTTCAGAAGGGCAAAGAGAAAAAGATAATAATATGGTGTGGATGATGCAAAAAGGGGTGGAAATTAAGATAACATGATAAAGAGAACCAACATTTTAAAGATAACATGAATGAGCATAGAGGAAGGGGAAATGGAAGGCACAAAAGGAAATGAAAACCCTTAACCCTAAATTAAAAAAGAGAGACCTTATGGGAAGAAATGAAGTCACGCTACTTGGAGTAGAGAGACTCCAAGATGACTGATGCAAGAGCCGCCACTTGAGATATTATCCACTCAAGATAAGACCCAGATAACTTGAGCCTCCACTTGAGATATTACCCATCCAAGATAAGACCCAACACGACAGCTCACAAGTCTCACAAAATCACTCCTGCAAAGTTTCTTCACTTAAAATTTCAATGTTTGCAAATACATGAGACAAGACACCCTATTTATAGGAAGGGGTGCCCTAGTGGGAAAGATGGGTGAAGGGTAGAAATGGCAAGGGAGAGGGACTGCCTATGGTGTTGACCATGGTCAAAACCGCACCTTTAGGCATAACTTCTAGAATGTAGGTTAAAAACCCTAATTCTAGGTGCCTTGTCTTGAAAAAGTGGGCTTGGTACAAGCCCATTTCACTAAGTACACTCCCTTTTATGCTATGTGAACCTACTCTAGCTTATTTTGCTATTTGGACCCCAAAAGTGAGCACAAATTATTTACAAACATGTTTTTGTCTTTTAAGAAGACCAAAAGAAAGAGCAGTTGATGTACTAGTCTATGCCAAGTTCTTCTTCTAGTGAGGTCCGTCTGATAATTGGTGGGGCCTTGACTTGATTGTTGAGATGACTGCTCACAGTGTGAATTGTCCCTTGAGTCCTTGGTCATCTTCTTGGCTACTTGGATTGTATCAAGAGAAATCCAAGATGAGTGGTGCAAAGAGTTGCCACTTAAGATGTTACCCACCCAAGATAAGACTAAAAAATGAGGGCTCACAAGTCTCAAACAATCACTCCTGTAGAGTTTCTTTACTGTCAAAATTCAATGTGTGAAATAATGAGGTAAGACATTCTATTTATAGGAGAGAGTGTCTTAGAGAACAAGATTGAGCGGTAGGGGTATCATTTGTGAGAAACCTTCTAGAAGGTAGGTCAAAGAAATCTTAAACCTAGAAACTTATTGTAAACATTAAAGGTATTCATAATTATTTTGATATGTAGGGTTGAGCTTTAAAAAAATGCTTCAAACCTCCACGAGAAACTTACATTTTTGTTGAGATTTGATTAACAACATGATAACTTTGCAACATACTACTATCACAATTTCACTTTAGAAGAGTTTTCATGTGGTTGATTATGTGTTCAACATCACATCATATAAAAAAATTGCAAGATTGTGTTAAAAAAGTTCATTGCAACGTATTGCGAAAGAGAATGATCTGGTGAAATATGTTAGGTTTGATAGAACATGTTGTGGTTGTACACTTAGGTCAACTCATGATCTTTCTTGTTCTTGTGAATTGACTTCATATGGCGCTAGTAGCATATAAAACATGTTCCTGATTGGCCATTCTAGAAAGGTGTTTTGAAATGCCCAATCTAGAACATATTTCTAGATACATGTTCTGAAAAATGTTTTTGAATTGGTCATTCTGGAATACGTAATCTAGAATACTATAACTCACTGCACCAGAAAAGTAATTAAAAAAGAGTGTACATTAATCACATATGACTTTGATTTGGTTTCTATTATGGAGCTAATGCCAGTAGAGGAAAAAGTCAATTGAAAAAGTGTACATTAGTCATATATGACAATGATTTGGTTTCTATTATGGAGCTAATGCCAGTGGAGGAAAATCAGACATGTAGACTATGGTAGTGATGTGAGTTGATTTTAGGATTGTTCATTTTAAGAGGTGACACTTTACTTAGATTGAGATTTTAACACTTTTAATGGTGAAACCTAAGGAAGATTCCCACTGGACACAAACTTAACCAAGTGGTTAAGTAAGTGTGAAGGTTCACTTCACAAAGGCAAAAGGAAAACACTTGATATTGTGAACATGATGATGGTGCGGAAATTGAAGAACATGAAAGGAAACAAATTAAAGAAGAGATGGTCGAATGGAAGACAAAAGGAAAGCAAGAACATGAACTTTAAGAAAGTAAGACATAAACGGAAATGGAAACAAGATGAAGGAGAGGAATCTTATGGTGATGGTGATGGAAGTGGAAGAAACACGCCACTTGGAGTATGGAGGTCCTCCAAGATAAGTGAAAGATGACTGCCACTTGAAGAGCTCACACTCTCACAAGATAAGACCTAAGCTAACAAGCTCACAATTCTCACACAAATTGTTTAGAGTTTCTTTACTATTCACTTTCAACATGAAAAATACACTAGGTAGACCTCCTATTTATAGGTGAAGGAGCCTTGGAGAATAAGCTAAAGGGGTAGGATGGGAAAAGGGAAAAAATGGGTAGCCTTAGTCAAACCCGCATCCTAGACTTGTCCTTCTAGAAACTAGGTCAAAATGCCTTTCCTAAAGGGCTAAGAACAAGATAAAATGCTAATTACACTCCCTATTATGCTAAATGCACCTTATTCTAGCCTATCTTTACTATTTGGACCCCTAAAGTGAGCCCAAATTATTTACAAACATATTCTTTTTTTTTTTTTTTAAGAAAACCAAAAGGAAGAACTTCTGGTATTCTGGTTTATGCCTTCTCCTTCTTTTGTTGATTCTTTCTCGAGGTTTGGTGAGGCTTGGCTTTAAATGTTGAGATGACTGACCCTTTTGGGAACTTGCTATGTCCTTAGTCATCTCTCGGTTTGTATTAGGTAGTGAAGAAGAGGATGACACTATTTTTTCGTCCTTAAAGTTTTATAGATGACCTCCACAACCTTCACCATTTTCTGAGGTACACCCACACTCTCATTCCATCATCTACACCAATTATACCAATTATCATAGCTGGAGCATCTACTTGAACATTACCTAAACCTTTCACTCAACATACATCACCTCCACCTTCACCCAAGCATAACCATCTCACTCCAACCTCATTATGTTCATATATGCAACCATCACCACCAATAGACGGTTACCTACTACACTAAATCGATGATACCATTAGACCGTCTAATCACTATCAGTTTAACCTTTACCGCCTTGGCCACTTCATACACCCTACTAAACCACCTTAGCTCCACCTTATGATTAAAGGTTCCATCATAGTAGGTGTTCTTCATAGTCGGCCAAGGTTCTATATGCCTTGGATAGACATTCTTGCTGACATTATATGAACAAAGGACCTTGGCCTTTATTGCAAAAGGAATGGTTGATCTGTTGTAGCTTCTGGTGCCCTCACACTTAATGATGAAGTCTCTCTTTCTCACTTTTTATTATTTATATTGTCATTTTAGTTGATTGCTCTTATATTGAGGATAATGTGTGATTTAAGTGTGGGGAGGTGAGTTATAATGTATGATTTGTCTTTTGTTGATTTGTTTTGTGTCTTTTATTTAATTTTGTTTGATTTGTTTGAATTTCCACTTGCTTATGTTAAAATAAAAAAATAATAAATCAATTTCCTAGGATCATCTAATTAATTATATGTTTCATAATTCTTGGAAATTTTAGTTTCCTATTTTTGTTGTTTACATTTTCTTAAAAATTGATAAATAAGTTAGTTATGAGAAATTCTGGATTGAATCTTTTGTGATAAGACTGTCCTTAATGAGATTTTGAGCTTCTTTGACAGACCATCTAATGGTCGTCTGATAGATCATCTAATGCTTTTTTTAGTGTATTTTCACTCATATTTTCTCATACTTTAAAACTTGACTTGATTCTTTGTTTTGCAACAATGATTTACATGCATAAACTGATGTGATTGAGACATTCTTTGTTCAAAATGACCCACTAACCATATTAGCCTACCCTTATGATAATCCTTGAGCCTATAACTTCTTTCTTTTTTTAAACCCTCATTATAAGCTTAAAACATAAAAACCATGTTTCACCCTACCTTAGAAGATAAAGGAATTTTGAAATTATTTTGGAAATAAATTCTTGAATTATCACATTACTTACACTTATTTTTGGATCTATCTATCATTGCTCTTATATTTTTTAAATTATTTTTAAGCCTATTTTTTACGAAGTCTTCTTGTTATTAATAGTATAATTAAATATTTTTTATTACATAAATTTCAATAAGGAGACTCATCTACAATAGTTTAGTATCACACACATTCAAATTTTGTAATAGATGCCAAACTAATTTTGAAATCGATTTTCGCAACCATGTGCACATCAAAATCGATTTTGGGTTCTACTAGGCACCATTGTGTGTCAAAATCGATTTTTTCATCTTTATCACAAGTCTCAAAATTGATTTCCATATGAAACATATAGATAGAATCGTATCCCTTACCCTACAAAGCATATCAAAAATCGATTTTCTTGAGAAAAAGGTCACATAAATTTGATTTTCATGCTCTATACACTATATGCAAAATAAATTTAACCTTGTGTCTTTTAGCTTGCTTCTCCTCATGCGATGGGCAGTGTTAGGAAGGGTATGGACGTAAAATAGCATTGGTCCTATGTGTAATCACCATTAATCCTTCTACATGAGAGGAGAAACGAATATGCATCCCACACACTTACCCATCCTCACAGTCACCCTCAAACCAATGGAACCAAACAACTAACTAACCCACTCACCAATCCGCACTTCAATCCCTTTAGTGGAAGCAAACAAGCCATAACTGTTATTTTTGCTAATCTTATGTTTTAGTCGTAGTAAATAGTCTAATATCTCTTAGAGAAAATGATCTAATTAGACAATCTAATAGAAACATCTTACTAGATGACCTGAATGAAGCGTCTACCACTGTGAGTGGGTCTAATCATGCGAAAGTCCAACTTTTTTATTTGAATCAAAACAGGAAACAAATTTAAGTTAAAGAATTAGATAATTAAATCTGCAATATCTCAACAAAAAAAAATTGGAAGTAAATCTTCTACTGAAATAATCTCTCAATTTTTTGAAATTAAAAATCTTTTTTAAACGGACAAGAAATAAAGCAATTTTTCGTTCAAGTAAATTTTATTCAAATATCTCTCACAACAACACTGTGCTTAATTAGAATCAATGCACAAATCTGAATCAAGTTTAAAAACAAAATGTTTGCAAGTGAAATGAGAACGAGACTTGGAATTGATCGGAAAGAAGATATCTATTTAATAATTCAAACATTCCATAATTGTAAAACAATATTTTGAGATAGATTCTGATTTTGATTTTGTGCAAAGAAAAGAAGATTATAAAGGTGACTTTTGAGTTAGAACAATGTTGTGTTTTTGCATTGCATTGCATAGTCACTCAAAACACTTTAGACCTAGTTTTATTTCCTTGTTGTTTTTTTCTTGTTTCTGCTTTCACATGGAAGGCTCAAACCTTTTAGGTTGATTCTTTTGTGATTTTCAATTACATTTTGATGTTATGTTCGATAAAATTTTGTTCTTCAATTTTTTGTAGTAAATTATGTTTTATTTTGGTTTAATTACCTTATTCGTCTCTACATTTGGGGTCAATAGTCAATTTAATATAATGGTTTTTAAAAAAATCAATTTGGTCCCTATATTTTATTCAAATTGGTCCTTTCCGTTAAATTTCACCTAACGGCGTTAGGTGTTGCTAATGTGGCAGAGAGAGAGAGTGCTTATGTGACAGAGAGAGTATTTATGTAGCTGAAAGAGAGTGTTTATGTGGCAAAGAGAGAATGTTTATATAGAAAGAGAAGTAGAATTGAGAGTTATTATTATTATTATTATTATTATTATTGTTATTATTATTATTTATTACTATTAGAATTACTATTATTATTATTAATATTATTATCATTCTTCTTATTATTATTAATATTATTATTACTATTATTATTATTATTATTAATATTATTATTATTGTTATTATTATTCTTATTATTATTAGTAATGTTGTTGTTATTATTATTATGAATATTATTATTACTGTTATTATTATTCTTATTATTATTAGTAATGTTGTTATTATTATTATGAATATTATTATTACTGTTATTATTATTATTAATGTACCGACCAGTCCTCGGACACCGAGACCAGATAGTAAAGGGTGAACCACGTCAGCTGGGTCTCACAGCATGGGCCAAAGCCACGTGGAATGGACCCCGCATGCAGTTTGGATTAGCGGGTGATTAGTCATCAGCGTGTCCCCACAGAGAAGGGTGATTAGTCATCAGCGTGTCCCCACAAAGAAGGGTGATTACCAGAAGGGACTGATGTGTCCTCGTCGCTCCGCAGGCTGATTAGTTCTCGGCAACAGAGTGTGACGAGGTGACATCGGTCTTGGGTGATTTGAACAACACGACCAGAACAGCTAAGATTGGTTCCCAGAGTGGGCCAATGACCAGTTAAATACCCAGAAGTAGGGAGAGGCCTGAATCACGAAGAGCTTATGCGTGTGGCAGGGAAAGCATAGTTAGGTGCAGAGTCCTGAGGGGTCGAGTACTCATCAGAACTAGGGATTCCCAGTAAAGGCTACATGCATGGCACGTGAATAGTAAGGGCATTCCCTGAACAGGTGGCCCCAGAGACTAGGTGCACGAGGAGGCATCCAGGTGGTCATCCTGTAGTGTTTGCACTCCAGAAAAGGAAACCTTATGTGCTAGATTACCCTAAGACTGGGTGATAGCGGCGCGAGGGTATTCCAGTAAACCCAGAATATGACTAGCAGCGCAGTGAACCCTAATTAGGGCTAGCGACGCAGTAAACCCTAGACTATATAAAGGAAAGTGAGATACTTCACAAAGGTACGCAGTTTCTAGACCTAAACACAGAGAGACTCAATACACTTGGTGTTTTTTGCCCCATCTTGACTTGAGCGTCGGAGTGCAAACAGCCTCTAGGACGCTCCTTTCTCTTTTGCAGGTGCAAATTGTTTCGCAAGAATCAAGCACATATCAAGGTGAGGAAGGAGGCGTGTGAGTGTCGTGGAGTCAACTGACAGGCGAGTCAACCGGCAAGAACATTTGGCGTCCACCGTGGGACCGGAGTAAAACAGGGTCCCATACACGAGAGTGAGAGTAGAAACCACAGAAGATGAGGAATACAAGACACGGGTCTGTTCCACCAAATGGAGGCGAAAGCGTTACCATGCAACAACTCATGGAAACGATGCGCGCCCTCCAGGAGACGGTGGCGGAGTCCAGAGCGCATCAGGCGCGTATGCAGGAGGACCTGGCCGCCTCACAGGCCAGGAATGAGGAATTGCACAGAGCGAACGAGGAGCTAAGCTTGAATCTGCATCACATGCAACAAGCTGGAGACCGCGAGGGAGATGATCGGGCTCCACCAAAAGCCCCCAACTAGGGCACGCACCAAGGATGATGTGCCCCCTAGGCATGAATTCCTGGTGGAGCTGAAGGAGCTGATCGCCATTCCTAATATGGCAGAAAGGCTGAAGATGCCCCCAAAGATTGATAAGAGGCTGGGGCCAAACAAGAACGCCTGGTGCAAGTTCCATCAGGCCTTCGGTCACCCCATTCGCAACTGTCTAGCCTTGGGCCATCAATTGGACGAGTTGGTAAAGAGTGGGTTCTTGAGTGACTACCTGAAGGAGGCACAAGGGGGTGAGGCGGGGGTAGCCCCGAGTGCTGATTAGGGGCACGAAGTGCCCATACATGGTGAGATCCATACTATAGCAGGTGGGTTCTCAGGAGGAGGGTGCACCTCATCGCAATGCAAAAAGTATGCGCGTTCGGTAATGGCAGTGGAGACATGCGAGGAAGATCACTTCCCAGACATCGACCTCGTCTTCAGAAAGACTGATCGCCGAGATGTTATCCCCCACGATAACGATCCGATGGTAATATCGGTTGTCACTGCAGGACGCAGGGTGCATCGAGTGCTAGTGGATCAAGGAAGTTCGGCCGATGTGATGTTCTGGTCGACATTCAACAAGTTGCAGTTGTCTCCTGATCAGCTGCGGCCCTACGTCGGCTGCTTGTATGGGTTCGCAGGAGACCAAGTGGAAGTGCGGGGATACATCGAGCTGAGGACCACTTTCACTGATGGAGTGTCCTCCCGCACGGAGAACATCAGGTACCTCGTGATGAACGCCCCGTCTGCTTACAACATGCTGCTGGGTAGACCAGCCTTAAACAGGTTAGGGGCAGTGGTGTCCACAAGGCATATGAAAATGAAGTTGCCTTCGATGGAGGGGATGGTGATAATCATCAAATCAGACCAAAAAGAGGCTAAAAAGTGCTATGAGAATAGCCTCAAGACGAGAAGAGGAGTTTGCATGGTGACCACCCAACCTCCAAGTGGGAATGATGATGACACTGAAATGCCCCGAGGTGACATCGGGGTTACACGAGCAGAGGTCGCCCGGGCGAGGCGACCTGAGCCGGCAGAGGAGGTGGTAGAGAAGGAGATCGGAGGCAGGATGTTCAAGCTGGGCAAGTTCCTGCCTCAGGAGACCCAAGACCAAGTAGCAGGGGTCATAGAGAAGCACTTGGACGCTTTCGCTTGGTCCCTCAGACATGCCAGGTATTGACCCTGACTTCCTATGTCATCGCCTGACACTGAATCCCCAAGTCAGACCAGTCCGCCAGAGGAGAAGGAAGTTCAATGACGAACGAAGACAGGTCGTCAGGGAGGAGACACAAAAATTGCTCAAAGCAGGCCACGTACAAGAAATCCAGTATCCTGAGTGGCTCACGAATGTCATGTTGGTAAAAAAGGCCAATGGGAAGTGGAGGATGTGTGTAGACTTCACAGATCTCAACAGGCCTGTCCGAAGGACTCCTACCCTCTGTCCAACATAGATGCGTTGGTAGACAGTGCCTCAGAGTGCAAGTTACTCAACTTCTTGGACGCCTTCTCTGGGTATAATCAGATCAAGATGCACCCGATGGACGAGAGCAAGACTGCGTTCATGACAGAGCTGTCTTGCTACTGCTACACAGTCATGCCATTTAGGCTGAAGAACGAGGGTGCCACCTATCAGAGGTTGATGGACAAAGTCCTTGCGCCCATGTTGGGACGCAATGTGCAAGCCTATGTAGATGACATGGTGGTGACGTCCAAGGCACGAGATCAGCATGTCGATGACTTGGAGGAGCTGTTTAATACAATAGCCAAGTACAGGTTGAAGCTAAATCCTGAGAAATGTGTCTTTGGGGTAGAAGCAGGCAAGTTCCTTGGTTTTCTACTTACGGAACGAGGGATAGAGGCCAACCCAGACAAGTGTGCAGCGATCATAGCCATGAGGAGCCCGACATCGGTAAAAGAAGTGCAACAATTGACAGGTCGGATGGCTGCCCTCTCCAGATTCGTGTCAGCTGGGGGAGACAAAGGCCACCCTTATTTCCAATGCTTGAGGAGAAACAACAGATTCGCCTGGACTTCGAAGTGCAAACAGGCATTCCTTAAGCTCAAGGAGTACTGGGCTAGCCCGCCAGTATTGTGTAAGCCTCAGCTCGGCACCCCACTACGGCTGTACTTCGCAGTCACAGAGAGGGCGGTAAGTTCTATCTTGGTTCAGGAACAGGAACAAAGCCAAAAGCCCATTTACTTTGTCAGCAAAGTTTTGCAGGGACCAGAGGCGAGATACCAAGCCATAGAAAAGGCAGCCTTAGCAGTGGTGTTCTCAGCCAGGAGACTTCGTCACTACTTTCAGAGCTTCACAGTGGTGGTGATGACAGATCTACCAATACGCAAGGTCCTGCAGAAGCTAGACGTGGCGGGAAGAATGGTGCGTTGGGCGGTTGAGTTGTCAGAATTCGACATCCAGTATGAGCCCAGGGGCCCGATCAAAGGACAGATCTACGCTGATTTTGTGGCCGAGATGTCCTCGACTGAGACCCAGCAGGAAGAACCCAACTTCAAGTGGGTATTGTTAGTAGATGGGTCCTCAAATCAGCAAGGTAGTGGAGCGGGGGTGATCCTTGAAGGACCCAAGGGATTATTGATAGAGCAGGCCCTGCAGTTCGCCTTCAAAGCCAGCAATAACCAGGCAGAATATGAAGCTTTGATTGCTGGGATTCTGTTGGCTAAGGAGATGGGAGCGCAGAGCCTTATGGCGAAGAGTGACTCACTGTTGGTCACTGGTCAAGTGGCGGGAGAGTACCAGGCCAAAGACCCTCAGATGGCCTCCTACTTGGAGTATGTCTAGCAGTTGAAGAGTTCGTTTGAAACATTCGAGCTAGTGCATGTGCCCAGGGAGCAGAATGTCAGAGCTGACTTGTTGGCCAAACTCGCCAGCTCAAGCAAGGGGGGCAGGCAGAGGACAGTCATCCAGGAGATTCTGAGGGCGCCTCGTACTTATACAGCTGACAACTTGGTGGGAGTCCATCAGATCAGTCAATCGCGCAGTGAGAAGAGGAGTCATCGTTCGTTGATCCAAGAAACTCTGAAGAAGCCACGGGTCAACGCCTGCATGCTAATGGAGGTGGGGTCATTGCAAATCTGCCTGCTACAGAGTGGAGAGACATGGATGACGCCCTATAAGCGTTACATAGCTGATGGGATGCTCCCAGTAGAGCCGGCGGAAGCAAGGAGGATAAAGAAGAACTCGGCCAAGTACACGCTCATTGATGGTGAGTTATACAGACATGGGTTTACCTACCCCATCCTAGTGTGCGTGCATGGTGAGCAGTGTGTGAGAATAATGGCAGAGCTCCATGAAGGCATATGTGGTAGTCATATCGGAGGTCGAGCTTTGGCATCTAAGGCCATTCGAGCAGGGTACTACTGGCCGACAATGAGGGAAGATTGCACTAGGTATGCGCAGCAGTGCAAGCAGTGCCAATTGCATGCTGATTGGCATAAGGCGCCACCAGAAGAGCTCAGGTCAATATACAGCCCTTGGCCATTTCACACCTGGGGAATCGACATCCTGGGGCCTTTCCCTTTGGCAGTACGGCAAATGAAGTACCTCGTGGTCACCATAGAATATTTCACGAAGTGGATTGAGGCTGAGCCAGTTGTTAAGAAAGATGGCTTTAAACTAGGGGGGGTAAATTGTTTAAAGAGGTTTTCGCAAACTTTTACAAGCTAGAATGAATATCTTTCAGAAATCAGTTGATTAAGCAATTCAGTTTGCCAAAACAGTAAGCAAAACAGCACTGCCAGGAAAACAATCGGTTGTTTCTGCGAAACAATCGGTTGTTTATATCAGCAAACAACAAACAAACTGAATTTAAAGAGTTAGGGATAGAGAAATTGTACATAGTTGTTTATACTGGTTCACTCCAACCCAGAGCTACATCCAGTCTTCTCAGAACCCTGAGGAAATCCACTAAGCAATCACACCTTGATCACTTACACAACAATCAAGAGAATGACCTTGAAAACCTCAAGACACACACTCTCCTTGGTCAACACTAAGATTGCTGATCTTGAACACCTCAAGAACACACAGCCAATCTCAGCAACAATACACAGAAGAAAAGTTTCAGCAGTTTACACAGATTACACTTGTTACAGATGAAGATCTGAAATAATACAAGTAGAATCCTATTCCAGCACCTTGATCAATCTCTTTAGCTCTTAAGCAATCTCAGCACTTAGAAAACTCTCTTCGAAGAACTTTGCCAAAAGCATTCTCTCCTTTAAAAGAGATTTTCTGAATTATATAAAAAGAAGTTTGTTATCAAATCTTAACAAACCCATAAAAGCTTTCAAAAAGATTGGTCAAAGCATTTAATGACAGGAGCGTATTCAGTTTCAAATTATTTAAAGCTCAGTCAAAGAAAACAGTTTTTCTGTTAAGGTTCCAAAACAAACAATTGGTTGTTTCCTCGAATCAATCGGTTGTTTTGTCACTTAACAGTTTTCTCCATTCAAAAACAGTTTTCAAACTTTCTCAAAACATCTAAGTGTAAAAAATCGGTTGTTTCGACAGAACAATCGGTTGTTTCAACTTAGTTTGAAAAACACTTTGCTTTATCAAAGATTGAGATGCTAATTGCTCTGAGATTTAATCTAAGGGTGGATTACAATATTAAACTACCCCAGAACAAAACAATAAACCAACACAGCAGCATCAAGCAAAGCAGAGGCTTCATCATCCTTCAAAGGATTTGGATTCTTCAAAGCCTTGAACACCACTTGGTTCAACACCAGTAGCACAGATCACAGCCCAGAAGATCCAACACTTCGTGTGGAAGAATATAGTATGCCGCTTCGGGGTGCCTAAACGTTTGGTGTCTGACAACGGCACGCAGTTTGCAAGCCGACAATTGGGGAAGCTATGTATAGAGTTGGGGATCAAGCAGGTGTTTGCGTCGGTCGAGCACCCGCAGACCAATGGGCAGGTCGAGTCGGCCAACCGAGTCCTACTCATAGGACTGAAGATAGGCTTGGAGAAAGCAAAGGGAAGGTGGGCTGAGGAGGTTCCCAGAATTGTATGGACTTACCATACTACTCCCCAATCCACTACCAAGGAGACCCCCTTTAGTTTGGTGTATGGTTCAGATGCCATGATCCCTGTGGAGATCCAGGAGAACTCGCCACGTTTCCAGAACTTTGTGGCTGAGGAGTCCAATGAAGAAAGGAAGGTGAATCTCGATCTCTTGGATGAAGTTAGGGAAGAGGCAGGAATCAAGGCCGAGGCGCTGAAGAGGAGAGTCGAGCTCAAACACAATTCTAAGTTGAGAGCTCGGCAGTTCCAGGTGGCTGACCTCATTATGCGAAAGGCGTCTCCCTACCAGATAGAGAACAAGCTATCCCCTAAGTGGACTGGTCCTTTCAGAGTGACAGAGGCCCTAGGGAATGGAGCGTATAGGCTTGAGACTTTAGAAGGTGGTCCGATTCCTCGAACATGGAATGCGACTCACCTGAAGTTTTATTTCAGTTAAAGCCATGTAATGTTGTACACAATGCAGGAGACACTCTTTTTTCCCTTTTTAAGGGTTTTTAATGAGGTCACCCAATAAAATTTTCAGTTAAAGATATATATCTTAATGTGTTTGTACAATGCAGTTAGAACCTGTTACTTGGGGTTAGAGGTCTCGTAAGTGGAGAGGTAGGTTCGTAGAGAACACCTCCCCTTCGAGTGAGAACTCCCAACGTGAACAGAAGGGTTCGCCCAGTTAAATCCTCCCTCGCCTATGAGCGATGCGAGGTCAGTTAGAACCTGTCACTTGGGGTTAGAGGTCTTGTAAGTGGAGAGGTAGGTTTGTAGACAACACCTCTCCTTCGAGTGAGAACTCTCAACGTGAACAGAAGGGTTCGCCCAGTTAAATCCTCCCTCGCCTATGAGCGATGCGAGGTCAGTTAGAACCTGTCACTTGGGATTAGAGGTCTCGTAACTGGAGAGGTAGGTTCGTAGAGAACACCCCCCCATCGAGTGAGAATTTCCAACGTGAACAGAAGGGTTCGTCCAGTTAAATCCTCCCTCGCCTATGAGCGATGTGAGGTCAGTTAGAACCTGCCACTTGGGGTTAGAGGTCATGTAAGCGGAGAGGTAGGTTCGTAGAGAACACCTCCCCTTCGAGTGAGAACTTCCAACGTGAACAGAAGGGTTCGCCCAGTTAAATCCTCCCTCGCCTATGAGCGATGTGAGGTCAGTCAGAACCTATCAGTTGGGATTAGAGGTCTCGTGAGTGGGAAGGAAGGTTCGTATGGGACACCTCCCCTCCGAGTGAGAACTCCCAACTTGAAGGAAGGGTTAACTAGTGAAGTCAGCAGGAAAATTCTCTCTCGCCAAGTTTCATTTTCACCTAAGGCCGAAGAATGGCCAGGTGCGCTATTTGTGGTCTGAACCTACGCTAAGTAGTGAGTTCCACAAAGCATGTCAAACAATTAAACAGTAGCAGAAATGCAAAGGCAAGCGAAGTGCAATGTAAAGCGAACAAGATTGAAAGCAAGTGAATAAGGTAATTACATTATTAAGGAGGGTAATTACAAGATGTTCAGACATTAGTTACAATTGCTCAGAAGACCTATCTAGGCACTATTTTCCCGTCGACTACCTGCATGGTTGCAGAATATGGTGAGAGGTCCATCTCAGGATGCACGCAGGCAACCTGAGCAAGGGCATCACCAAAACCTTCCCCATAGGCGTCGGCGGCGTCCTCAGTGAGCTCGACCTCGGTCTTCTTCAGCAATTCGATTTGTTGTGCAAGTTCCTCCTCAACCTTGCCCAGCTGAACCTCTTGGTTTCTAGCTCTTTCCTCCAGCTTGGTCATTTTGACTTGAGTCCCCTCCACTTGCTCTTCCAGTTTAATGATTTTGTTACGGAGGGGGAGGATCTTTGCTTCAAGCTGGAGGGCCTCCTGCCCCTTGGAGAAGAGGAGCTTCTTGGTCTCCTTCTCAGATTGGCAGAGACTACCCAATTCCTGATTAAGGGCAGTCTCGCGCTTAGCTGCTTGGTGGAGTTTGAGATCCTTCTATTCCAGCTCTTTCTCCAATCTAGCAGCCTTCTCAGCGCTGCCTTTGACCAGCAAGAAGTTAGAAGCAGCGAGGAACTCCCCAAGACCGTGGCTGATGAGATCCCCAAGGGAGTTCCTGTCCATGGCCTCCAAAGCAGCTTGGCCAGGCATCTGCGCAAGAGTTCGCTGGAGGAGAGGAGGTAGCTCCCGGGCAGAAGGTATCTGACTGGTGGAATGAGCACTCTCCCCACCGCCCTCGAGCACCAAGATTGGCTCAAGGGGAGACGAGGCGCTAGGGGGGCTGCTCCCTGAAGGATGGAGGTTGCCCTTCTGTTGCTGAGGAGACTTCTACAGCAACCTCCACCCTTTTCCTCTTGAAGACGAGGCCAGAGCAGGTGTCCTCGTCCTCAAAAATTTCCACTAGGGCTGCCCTTTTTAATTTTCAGCAACTGGTTCTAGGGCAGCAACAGCGGGCGATGAAGGGCCAGCAGGGCCCGAGCCACCAGCATTGTGGCGATTTAGCACATCTGCCAGCCTTTTCTTCTTATCAGCACTAAGCACCATGCCTGCAGTGGACAATAAGAAAGGGTGAGAAAGACAAAGCATGAAGTATGTAAACAATTAGATGCAAGACAAAGTTAATGTACCGATGTATACGCTGAAGGTCTCAGCGTCGTATTCATGCCTAATTAGCTGGGTGGTGTCAAACACCACGCCCCAGCTGGAGATAGTTTGGCACAGTTCTCGGTCAGAGGTCGTCAGCTCTTCGAGTCTACGGGGTTTCCTGAACTTCAACTTCTCCACTCAATATAATGGGAACCCGTCGAGCATGGTGGAGTCGTAGGAGCTGCAGCAGACTCGGAAGAACTTCCCCTTGAAGCCTTTGTATGATTGCAAGAAAAGGGTGAGTAGGACTCTCCCTGCCACTCCATTCAGGCTCACCCAAAGCCTCTTCCCAGGGCTCTTCGCCTCGAAGAAGTATAGAAATACATCTACCGATGGAGTGAACCCTAGGTTGTTGCAAAGTATGGAGAACGCCCTGATGAAGGCCCAGCTGTTGGGGTGCAGCTGGGCAGGTGCCACGTTCAACTCTGTAAGTAAAGCCCTCTCAAACCCAGTGAAAGGGAGGCGGACTTTGACTCGTTTGAAGATAGTGGCATAGAAGAAGAAGAAGGGTTCCCCGTTGTTGCAGCGATCATCGGTGCAAACGGGTTCGTCTTCTGTGCAGGGTCGCACAGAGATGTACGCATCAGTTTCCATGTCAAAGACACGACCCTTGATTTCGTTCTCATCATCCTTGTGTTTTCGTAGATCTTCACAGGATGTAAGTTTTGAGGTCTCAGCAAGGAGATCCTCAGAAGCCCAGCGGTAGAGGGCCTTGTAATCAACCGCTACGGTTGGAGGAGGGTTGGAGGTTGTTTTGGTTCTGGCCATCTCGAATCTAAACAAGTGAGAGGCAGGAAGAGAAAAAGGCTTAGAAGAAAACAATGGTGGACGAAGACTCAAAGGAAGAACGAACCCAGAAAAGAAGAACAGAAACCCTAGAATGCAGAAATCAGAAACAGGCCCAGAACAGTTACAACATGCAACATGGATAATCAAAATTATGTTATAAAGAGGGGAGAAGACATAAAAATCATACCTTTAGTTGAGCGAAGACGAAAGAGGTTGAAAAGGTTGGTGTGAGGAAGAAAGCGTGCACTGGAAGATAGAGTTCGCAGAAGTTGAGAATGCAAAGTGATGGAACAGTGAAGTGGCGCGGGGTTTTGAAGAGGTTTAGCGTAGCCCTAGGGAGCACAAACGTTAGGAATCCCAGACCGTTGATGCGACCACGTGTTAACAGATAAAAAGGGGTTGGTGAAGTGTCCCTTCAGCGCACTGTTCATGTCCTTACGCGCAGAGCCACGTAGGTCGCCGGAGCCGATGACTTAGTCTCTTCGCTGAAACAAGTTAACAGCTTGAGACTGGGGGGCTTGTGTACCGACCAGTCCTCGGACACCGAGACCAGATAGTAAAGGGTGAACCACGTCAGCTGGGTCCCACAGCATGGGCCAAAGCCACGTGGAATGGACCCTGCATGTAGTTTGGATTAGCGGGTGATTAGTCATCAGCGTGTCCCCACAGAGAATGGTGATTAGTCATCAGCGTGTCCCCACAGAGAAGGGTGATTACCAGAAGGGACTGATGTGTCCTCGTCGCTCCGCAGGCTGATCAGTCCTCGGCAACAGAGTGTGACGAGGTGACATTGGTCTTGGATGATTTGAACAACACGACCAGAACAGCTAAGGTGGGTTCCCAGAGTGGGCCAATGACCACTTAAATACCCAGAAGTAGGGAGAAGCCTGAATCACGAAGAGCTTATGCGTGTGGCAGGGAAAGCACAGTTAGGTGCAGAGTCCTGAGGGGTCAAGTACTCATCAGAACTAGGGTTTCCTAGTAAAGGCTACATGCATGGCACGTGAACAGTAAGGGCACTCCCTGAACAGGTGGCCCCAGAGACTAGGTGCACGATGAGGTATCCAGGTGGTCATCCTGTAGTGTTTGCACTCCAGAAAAGGAAACCTTATGTGCTAGATTACCCTAAGACTGGGTGATAGCGGCGCGAGGGTATTCCAGTAAACCCAGAATATGGCTAGCAACGCAGTGAACCCTAATTAGGGCTAGCGGCGCAGTAAACCCTAGACTATATAAGGGAAAGTGAGATACTTCACAAAGGTATGCAGTTTGTAGACCTAAACACAGAGAGACTCAATACACTTGGTGTTTTTTGCCCCATGTTGACTTGAGCGTCGGAGTGCAAACGGCCTCTAGGGTGCCCCTTTCTCTTTTGCAGGTGCAGATTGTTTCGCAAGAATCAAGCACATATCAAGGTGAGGAAGGAGGCGTGTGAGTGTCGTGGAGTCAACTGACAGGCGAGTCAACCGGCAAGAACAATTAGTATTAATATTATTGTTATTATTATTAATATTATTTTACTGTTATTGTTATTATTATTATTAATATTATTACTGTTAATATTATTATTATTTTTTTATTATTAATATTTTTATTATAATAATAATAATAATAATAATTATTATTATATATTATTATTATTATTATTATTGTTATTATTATTATTATTATTGTTATTATTATTATTATTATTGTTATTATTATTAATATTATTTTTATTTTTATTATTGTTATTCTTATTATTGCTATTATTATTATTGTTGTTATTATTATTAATAATAATATTATTACTATTATTATTATTATTTTTTATTATTATTACTATAATTATTATTATTATAACTGTAAATATAATAATAATAAGAATAATAGTAATAATAATAATGATAATAATAATAATAACAGTAATAATAATATTAATAATAGTAATAATAATAATAAATAATAATAGTAATAATAACTCCCAATCCTACCTATCTCTCTATATAAACATTCTCTCTCTTCCACATAAACACTCTCTTTGCCACATAAACACTTTCTGCCACATAAGCACTCTCTCTGCCACATCAGGAACAATTGACGCCGTGAGGTGAAATTTAACAGAAAAGACCAACTTGAATACATTTTAAAAAATATAGAGACCGAATTGATTTTTTTTTAAAACCACTAGACGAAATTGACTCCAAATGTTGGGACGAATAAGGTAATTAAACCTTTTATTTTTTGTCTTTTGAAAATGAGTTTCTACTAAAGGAATTGTTTAGAACACTTTTTAAGAATTCAATTTTTTTCTTAATAAAATTTTTTGATTGATTATAATCAATCTCTTGTTCACTTAATTTTTAATTTAAGATGTAAAAGATAAACATCTCATAAGTAGACGTGTAGAATTAGTGAAATACTGAATATATCAGTAGACACTTGTTTTGTTAATAAAATTTTATTAGATTTAATTGAATCTTACTTGATTAAGTTTAACATATATATGAGAATTAAAAAAATAATAATCTTGAAAAAACTAATTTATAATAAATAAATTTGAAAGTCAAACTATATTCTTCACTATTTTAAATCGTGTATTATATTATATTTTTCTACTAAACAATCACAAACCTCCTTAAGTTTGAATACTAATTTCACTTGATTCACTATCTTTTTGACATTAGACAATCTATCACCTTAATAAAAAATATATACTAGAACCTATTTAATACTAGAATCTTTTTAATTTAACTATTAAATGTCAACTATCAAAAGGCCATAATGAACTCAAAATGCAGCATTGAGTTGTATGTTATTTGCATGATCCATTATTTGACGCACATAAAATAGTATGTACTACACTAAGATAAATATACCCTTTGTGAAATACAATGTTTGATTTACAACGTTTTCTATAATTTAATTATTTATTAGTTATCAATATATTATTACCATGATTTAATTTACAATTTATAAATAATATAAGTTATTGAGTAAATACGATCTTAATATTATTTTATCTTTATTATTGAAAAATACAACTTGTCATAACATTTATGGATTTAAGGCTATGTTTTTAAACACCAAACAAATTTATAATAACAAATTCATTATTCATTATAAATCACAAACACCATAAATCTAAGTGCAGGAACCTAGTAATAGAAGTCAGAAAAAGAACATAATAAATTAAAATTAACTGAATCAGAATATTAAAGTTCAAGGAAAAAAATCTACGACAAAAAGTGTGAAGGAAAGTGAACACGGACAATGTTTTGTGGAGTGGAGATCTTGAATGTTTGAAATCTAAATTGATTATAAGCCAAAAAATGCAATTGACAAAAACCGTTCACTTTGTTCATGCCACCCAACATACGTTATGCTAGTTTTAATAAAAATGCATAGAATCTTGACAACAAGATATTGGACAATATATTTAAAACAAGCCAATAGATATATTTTAATAAAAGAATTGAAGCGTAATATGGAACTGCATCAGTTGTAAGACCATAGGGAAACTAAAACTACACGAGAGAATGATCCTAAGTGAATACTTGATCTGTTGTCCCCCGTTGCGTTGGTGTGCATCTAAGCCAACCGGAGAAAACGAATAATATTGGAAACTGAACTGATGAACAAGACAAATCTAACAGATCCATTAAAAAACATTTTTCCCTTTTTTTAGACTAAATGTACAACAACTAAACACTGAACTACAAAATAATATACATCTATAATATACAAGCCCCGCATGGATATAATGTAAGATGAAAAGTTCTAAGCCTCAACATTGGCTTTATTACCAGCAAGGATGATGGAGATTTCAAGACCACGGCTGAAGGCTTGATTGAACAGAAGGCGAGATTGGAAAGTGGAAATGAACGGAAACCATGATAAAAATGCTATTGGTGCAAAGATGATCATACCCATTCCAGCATCATACATTCTAGCAAACTCACGGACAGAATCCCACAAGCCGAGACTCCAAACTATCTTCTTCCATGCAATTGCCAACTGAAAAGTGTAGAAAATTTTCTAAATGTTAGAAGCTGTAACTTGCTTCAAATGCAAGAAATGATGCAAAAATAAAAATATTACTCATCTGGTCCGTGGACACTTCCTAGATGATTTAAACATGTGTGACAACTTAGTGTGATTCATAAAAAAAAAGGATTTTTAGAATGACAGTCACAATCTCAAGCACCAAATAAGAGTGATCACCAAGTTATACAGTACTACTTAGGCGAATTGTTGAGGCAGAAGACCACGACTACATCATATAATAATGTATTCCTGGTGAGAATTTTAATGGAAAACATTTGCAATAATACCATCCATCACACTTAATTATAAAGGTTCAATATGGGATTTCTATGGAAGACCGTTATTGGTTCTTCTTGATAGAAAGAAACATCAACAACACTTTTCCTTTGAAAGTATTACATGAGCGTATGGATGTATGTTAGACAAATCTTAATGCAGAATACTATAATGATGCAGGGGCACCAAAACAAGGGCCTTTTCTAGATACTAATAACTAATTCTAATAGGCTGCAATTAAGGTAGCTTTCCAATACAGACATCCATTATCAAAAGAAAATTCATATAGAAATAAACCAGAACTTACTGACAATATTCCCCATCCAGTAGGGATAAATGCAAGGATGCTTGCAAAAAGATCAGCTATTGACAGTGTAGTAAAGGCAACAACAAGACACACAGCTGTAACAAGGCCTATAGATGCAACTCCCTGGGAAAATCTCAACACTAGATGAAAATCGGCAGACTTTTTTGGGCTATAGGTAAAGATCTGCAAAGCAAAGAAATATTAGAATACTAAAATAAGATGTGTTTAAAAAAACATAAAGGAGAAAGAGAAAGATAAAAATGTTGCCCACAAAAAAAAGAAATTGTAAAAAAGATCGTATTATTAAGAAAAGTCCAAACCTTAAATATCAAGACAATTCCAACCAAGACAGCCCATGAGAATCCATATACCTACAAAAAATAACATAGACAACATATAAGCTCTTATTAATGAAATACAAGAAGCCATAATAAGCCTTTTCATAAATATGAGTAGAACATATATAACTAGTACTCGATCAAAGAAGGAATTTATATTATGCTTTCTACAAGGACTAAATACATGACAAATATCTATTCCACAGATGAAGATATATTTTTACCGCAAGTGATGTATCGTTTCCAGTAAGATGCAGCTTATACACAATACCATATTGAAACACGAAGAACCTTGCACTCAAAATTGTCTCTAAAATGCGACCCCTCAAAGTTTGGATATGCATCTGCATAAAAAAGTAAGCACCATTAGATATTAAATTAATAGGTCCGGCATCTGCATGAAGGTTATTCTAGCATGTTGTACATGAAAAATAACTGAGATTATATATGCGTGTATATGGTTGAAAATTTAACTAAATCCTTTATAATAATATAGCTCGAGTGAAAAAATATTGCTCCATTTATAATAACTAACCCCTCAATCAACTTGATTATTGCTCCATTTTGACCCCAAACTTATTACAATCAAGTGAAAAAGTAAATGTTAACCTGTTCTTCGTCCCACCAGGACTCCCAACTATTTTCTCCTTTTACCCCTACGCCTCCTTTGTAAAGAAGCCAACTTGTCCAATCATCAAAATCTTCCACAGTCCTGTTTACCAGCTAATCAGATTAGAATGATAAACAATTATTCACTCAATAATAGTATAATTTCAGCACCTTCCAAAAACATAAAAGAAAGGACCCATTTAAAAATCTAGCTGCATTCAATTAAAAAATCAAGAACATCCAGTTTGGTCCTCTCAAATACGTAATTTCCGTAGTTTGCTCCTTTCATAATGAAAAAGTGACCTTCCATATGTCAATACTTTTATGAGATCAGTCATCAAATGCCACTTTTGACATCTAATTGGTCCACCAGAAGAATTGGTTTGACATCCAAAACTAAAATTGAAGGAACATTTTAATATATTAATAATGAGAAGATCAGAATAGGATTTATACTCTTTTGAAGGGCCAAATTAGGTGTTTACTATCAAGAAAGTATAGCACTAAAACCAATGAAGTAATTAAATAGCAGGCGACTTACTTTTGCCACTCGAAACCAGAGGGATTGAAAATGTAAGGTGCAAAAAGCCAAGAAATGACAAGGAACCAACTGCTAAGAGTTACCAAAATATACGTAACAGCACCTCCCTCTGCATACCCATATGCGATATAAACTATAAGAAGCAGTGCCACTTCAAGCCTGTTGCATCGCACACAATTAATAATCAATGCAATATTTTTTCGTTCAACCTCAACCAAAAAAGAAATTATAAATCAAGAAAAATTTACTCACGCTTTGACAAAGTGGCTCCTAGAATATAGTCTGTAATTTTCAGCAAACTTTATGTGACGAACAACAAAACCTCTACCAGTAGCCCGATACTACAGTAAGAAAAACCAACACAAATCTAAGTCACTCAGAATAACTAAATATTTGAGCTTTCCAAAACAGTCAAGAAATAAAAATAAACATACTTTTGCGCCCCCATGGAGAATGGTACGTCCAAAATAATGAGTTCTAGTTCCCAATGAGAACGTGAAGAAGACAGAACACAACTGTAGTTGCATTGTAATGAAACTGAAAATAGCCTGCAGACATTTTCACAAGACAAACCATATTTAGACCTAATAAGAACAGAATATATATAATCATATTTTTATAAAGACATCAACAATATGTAGAATTATAGGTTCAAGATTAGGGAAGAAGGAAATGAGAAGAGCGAGTTCTATTAATAAAACTGAAAGATATTTGGTAAATGTAACAACAGAAAGTATAGTTGTCAAAACCATACCAAAACAATAAATTCTACCAGGAACCTTTAACCAAAACTTGCATTACAAATAACCATTACAAACCATTTCAATTACAACCCTCAAGACAAGTTTTAGAAATAACCAATTCATAACTGGGCATTACCAGCCATATTTGGTTTGGATCACTTTTGATGTAAATAGGGAGTTATTAGGATAAAATTATCCAAATATCTTGATAGTAATTAGGAAAAGTATCCCTAGAATCTATACATTCATTCCAACAGATTTTATTTCCTATTTTTAAGAGAATGTGATTGTTAAAAACAGGAGTTGAGAATGTAATTAATAATATACTTCTTTAGTTTGTCTCATTATCCTAATATCTTGATAGTAATTAGGAAAAGTATCCTAGAATATATACATTGCAATTAGGACATAAAGGTGCACCGCACACCCGCAATCACAATGGCAGTAGTTATGTAAACTTCAAAAACAGTGCGTCACTGACAAGTTAGTGGGTATAGCCCACATGCCCTGATTCAGTGACACCAACCCACAACCACTGCCAAAGATGGGCTCGCAAAGACCCCGTGAGTCCATCCCAATCCTGTTCGGCTTTGTTGAGTAGATATGAGTTCTTTGCTCTCCTGACAAGCTGTTCCTTTTTACACAGCAGTTTCTATTTTTTCCTCTATGGCTTGAAATTGGCTCATATGGAACCTAATGATATTCCAAATGTGGTGGGTCCCTAACGTTTTAAAATTATTTGCAGTGGAGCCAACACATTGATGGTGAAGGACCTGGGTCAAATGAACCTAATTTTGAGATTTGGGATAGCGAAAATTCACTGATCATGACCTTGATGTGGCATTCCTCTGCTAGAGAAATTTGGAATGACATAAATAACACCTTTCCTTTGAAAAAGAATTTTGTTGCCAATTATGACTTCGAAAGCAGGGTGTGTTTAATACCAAACTGAATTCTCTCTTATATCAAAATATCATGAAGATGTACAAAACAATCTTTAAATTTCTAAAGGGTTGGAAGTGTCCTTTATTTGTTAGGGAAGAAGAGATTCAAAGGACTATCATGCTTAATAAAGGAACATGCAACACAAGCTCTGCCATGACAACAGGAAAAGGGGTCGTCATGGGACCAAACATTAGAGGAAAGCTCGCCGCAAAAGGCAACCGTGGAAAATATTGCTCTTACAGTAAAATATCTAGTCATACAAAGGAAATATTGCTCCATTTAGCAATTAAGATAAGATATTAGGAATGTTGGAACTCCCACATCGAATAGAAATAAAGACATTTCATAGTATATAAGTGGATATAAACCTCACCATATAAAACCGGCTTATAAGGGAGCCCACACATCAGTATAAACAAGGTAAAATGGATAAGAGCTCATTCTATTGCTAATAAGGAAAAGTGGAGACTTGTGTTTAGCAAGCTCACACCTCACAATTAAGTTTTTTCAAAACAAAGGTCCCTCATGTAACAATGGAATGATTGAGCTTTTCCTTTGCTCGTCACAGGAGACTCAAATAGAGGGGTTGTCTCTCAGTAGCAAAACTGTGATACTTAATGTAGTAAAGGCCAATTCATTCTCAAGCATTACATGAGAGATTGAGTCTTTATAAAGAAAATAAATTGGTGGACAACCAGCAGACATGAAAGATTCCTCTTTCAACCACAAATGTTGAACTCTCAGTATTTGGAGTGTCCAACATCAACTCTCTCTTGCTTTCTTTACTCCAAACAATAGCTACCACTTCATTAAGTATGGCAATTTTCTCCTTTCCAGGATTTGGATTTAGACCTAATCATATTAAAAAATTTAGACCAACCATGTAATCATATACCCTATCATGCTCAGTATACTCCTTAAGAATTATTGAGTCTTATGGAAACTTAGCTTTTAAATCCATGTAATGATCCAACTACATCCACTGGGGCAAGAGTTTATTGTCATATCTGTAACTGATTTGTTTCCATGTTTTTTATAAGATCATGCTAGACATCACTATGAAACTTTGAGAACCTAGTTGGCACATTAAAGTTTCATCAATCACATGTCACAACTTGAAAACTCCAAAAACAAGGAAAACAAAGAGCATGAGAGGATCAAACCAAAACTCATTCAAAGCAAAAATAGCCTCCAAACACTAATAAAATCAAAACGAATACTGGAAGGTAAAGAATCAAACCAAAGAAAAATCAGTCTAATAACAACACAATGTTAGCAAAACCATCACTACATTTATTACCCTCACAAAAAATATGGGAGACTTTAAAATACATATCTTTGCAAATGTTAAGAGCCTTTTGGCAATGAGCTTTCAACCTTCACAGGAAAGCATTGCAAACAAAAGAGAAGTCACTTTCAAAGATGAATCAAACTTTCCTCATGAAGGTTGCATAAACTACAACTGGAACATAAGCTAATGCCTCGTATCTGAAAATGTTTATTACATGGTATACGAGTATGAAACAACTTCCAAAGAACTAAAGATTTAGCTAGTGGAATGATCTTTACCCAAGAATGAGAAACAAAAACAGGTATGAACAAAGGCACGAGCAGTGTTCATAATAAGTAAACCAAACTCATCCATCATCGAAATAGGTTCATCAATCTTATCAGTAATAACTATGAAATTGATGTTACAACTATCCTCTATATTGCTTAAAGAACTTAGTATGTGCCAACCAATGCCATTCCAGGCATCACAAATCTTAGACCCAAGCTCACACATGGGGGTTTTAGGAATGCTAAGATGTTGAGACATGGAAGTATTCAAAACCCAAGCATCATTCCAAAAATTAACAAATTGGCCATTACCAATGATTCCTTTAGAATTTTGGAGAGCAAAATTATGCCAATCATTAGTACCAGGCCAAATAGATGAAGATTTATAAAGAGCAATCCATGATTCTACTTATTTAGAAATCCAACACCAATTCAAATTAACACAAGTAAAACTCGAAGCCAACTAGAGTATGTATATATCGATTTCTTCTCTGATATTGATCACACCTAGCCCACCATCATGCTTATGACAGCATAAGTCACGCCTTTGATTTATTTCCTTGTTTGGCAACCACAATCTTCACCTTTATATCATAGATTTGAGCAGCATCCTTGACCTTAGGTTAGTTTTACAACTTCCCAATCCCAATTGATCTCTAGAACCATTGAATTCCATAGCCACACCATGATCGTGGGGTTTTCATAAGGACCATCATCAGTTAAGTGATTAACCTTACCTTTTCCTTTCAAGATGCTCTTATGAATTGAGAGCAATTGAGATCCATTCTTTCCATTTAACCAATAAGCAGAATGAACATTCTGCAATCCTCCAGTATTCTGGAGCTTGTCTCAATTTCCAGAGTAGGGTGCAACAATGGATGCAATGCCTTAGGGTTAGGTTGTCCATGCAGCAATGAAGGTGGATCATTGGGTTGGGTTGCACGGTTAGGCTCCTAAAGATCAAGAGCTCAGATACCATCTCAAGTTTAGGAATAATCTGTGATAGATTATTTGATGAGATACATCACATTTATATTTAAATGAACTAGCTGAAAATTTTAGGAAAGAGGGAAAACTTATTCTTAGGGACAAATCCCTGTAATTATGGGATTGTTTCTACATATACAATCCTAGTATTAATAGCAAGATACTATAACGATACAAAACAAGGCATATAAAACTTCCTAATATGCATCAGGAATAATCAGGTCGGTTCTGACATTCTTAACAAGTAAACTAACCTTCAGCAATCCCAATTCAAGTATAAAACCCATTATCATTGGTACTGCAGTAAAAACGCCAATCTGAACCAAAAATTGAGCATTCAAAGCAGCATCAAGTGCTGTGTTACCCGCCAATTTTGCCTTATCGGAGACAGCTTCATCAAGACCAGAAAATGCCTGAAAGAGGAACCATCATCAAGAAGAAAATCAGTTTTTAAGGAAAAGCAAAAAATAGAGATTTATAGCCAAATTGTAGTGTTTAGATAAACTTCAGCAAATTATTTGCATCACAGTTGAGGATATAACATGCCAAACCAAATGAAAATGAAATCTTTACCTAACCATTAAATTTCACAACGCTAAAAGGTGATTAAATAATCAAACTTGCAAATTGTCGCATAAGGACTTTGTTACACATGGCAAGTTAAAAAATACCACCCCTTTTGTAATCCCCGACTCTTCCAGTGATAATGCTATAGGTTTTCTTAGTAGGGTTTTGGCATAGTCCCCCCACTCTTTATATTTTTTTTCCTTTCTTTGATGGTTTCCAGGTGCTACATATGATTGCTGCTATTAGGGTGCTACAGTGTTAATTATTAGAATTGTGATGCATTAGCACAACCACTTTCAATTAAAAATAGATAAAAGTCATAATATCTGCAACTAAAATGCCTACATACAAGTCAGTGCAAGAGTGATTTTAGTACTACAGAATAAAGGGAGAAGCCAAACTAACTGGTAACCTAGCATCAAATTTTATCAAAGCCTCCACCAAATAAATTCCAATTTATCTTGATCAAGTTCATGACATTAAGCCAATGCAATCCACAACGACTTTTACCGCAATTGTAGCTCCATATATGAAGGATATGTTAGTTGATCATCATCAAAGAAGGTTATTCCTCAGCATTAACTTATTGTATTACACTAGTCAAATGGTCACCCAAGTTCTGAAACCCAATAACTCACAGCTATGCTGAATGGCAGTGAATAATTTCACGAAAGAATAATTACAGTAACGGTTCTATTAGTTGAGCATAAAAAAAATTAACGTAGTATGCAACAGACATCATATATAGTTATGCATCTAAAAAATACACCCCTTTTGGAGATAATATTATGTCCAAGAAACATTTAGTTAATCTAACAAGAAGAAAAAAAGAAAGAAAATCATGTCAGGAAATTTGCACAAAAATAATAGCAACAACTTATTTATGTAAAAGCAAGCAAACAAAAAAAAAAAATTAGTGCAGAAAAGAAAACATGATAGAAAGAAAGGTAAATATCAAATAGCCAGGAGGATATTATTTAAATCCTTCTACAGTAAGGTAATACAAGGATGCATAGCAAAAGGAGTCCAAAAGGTGGTGAAAGACAGACAGATAACAGAACAAGTTTTATTGAATTACCAGGTATGCTCTTCCATATAAGAATACATATACGGTAAGGACAGTCATCTGCAAGAGAATAAAGAATAAAATTTATTAGACAACCAAGACAAGTCAAACTTACTCATTTTCAACCAAAAACTTTTGGAGCCTAACAACTATACCATGGTGCAGACATAATAACCAACAGTTGTGAAGAAGAAAGAAAGCATTCTGAAGAAATCAAAAAGTTGTCCAAGCCTGTAAATATCCCTGCTAAGCACTTGCTCTCCATTACCACCTGCCACTTTTCCCTCAAAGAGTGCAATCTGGTTTAACCCAACATCCCTTCCTTTTCCAACCTACAGAAGAAGATAAGAGTTAGAATAAGAGAAAGAAGAATTGCACTAAACTTAATGTAGAAAGCATCCAATTGCTACGTATATTTTCAACCTGAATGTATTCATGGTGTGTGATATTTCCAAGCCGCAATGTGGAGTTGAAACCTGCAGTATACCATATCAAATTAATTACACAGAAATAGAACATAAAACTAAAAAAGCACTAGGAAGAGAAAAGAGTTCAAAGTAGAATATCATAACCGTTGTGCCTAATAGAAGGTTGTTGAATGTAACAGACTTAGCCCATAGTTTATATTATTCTGTTATTATGTTATTATTCTCCATCATGTGAGGTCCACTACACAGATCAAATCTCACCATTAAGCTAGTTTTTTTTATGTAAAGGTTTCCCAAGAGTTTTCATGTTCTTCCTGTAGCTTTTGTTTACTGGATTGGCATCCTTTTGATCAACTTACTTTTGGGGACTCTATTGGTCTTTTCCTCGCATGACCAAACCATCTTAAGTAGATAATGGTTTCCCAAGAGTTTTCACGTTCCTCCTGTAGCTTTTGTTTACTGGATTGGCATCCTTTTGATCAACTTACCTTTGGCGACTCTATTGGTCTTTTCCTCACATGACCAAACCATCTTAAGTAGATTATTTCATCTTTTCCTTACTAGGTGCACTTTATATTTCACAATAGCTTGATCATAGGGAAATACAGTCTTCTTTTGAAAACACATGATCTTCATCGAAAATATGGCAGGTATCATCATAATAGGTTAGTTCTCAATTAGATATGAACTTAAATGACCCCATAATATCCAGTTGTTTATGCAAAATATTATATTCTAATATTACATCAGATTTAAAAGAACATAGCATGTCCTAAGATAGAAAATCCAGGGTGACCTAAAATGAAAATAGATCACAAAAATAATTCTTACCAGCATATATATCTTCACTAATATTAATAACACGTGATGCCTTACTAATCCCTCCTCGAGTTATGTGAAATATTCTGTCAAATACATCTGGGTGTCCATAGTGCATTCGAACTCTGCAAGATTTTTATTCCCAACCAAATAAAGGATGAATTGATTCAAAAGATCTACAAAAATGCATTGTTTTATAGAATATAAAATTGAAAATGAAGATATTGGCATAACACAAGCTAGTTGTTCATCTATAAATATTTCAATCATTACATATCACATGTAGTTCATATGTCCATATATGATGGTAGTTACAGTTTCTAGAAAGCTATAAAAATCCTTTTGAAATCACTGAACTAAAGATCTAAATGTTTTGATTGAAAATTGCAATTTAAGATGTGTTAGAGTAGATGGAATTTGAGATTCATTAGCATATAATATTTCTACAGCATTAGATTCTTAATAAATTAGAGCAAAACATAAATTTAATACTCTAGAATAAAAGCCAAAAATAACAAAAGAAATTGAGGCCAGCAGAAATTTAGTTCTACCATGGAGATAGCTTTCCATGGTAATTTCACTTCAGAAGTAAAATAAAAAACCATATCAATAGCTAGTAGTCTCATGGGCAATGAAATCCATATCAACTCAATGGATATTGCCAAGATGTAAGAAAGAAGAAAATCTTAGAAGTATAAATTTTAACAGATCAAGTTAAACAAAACAAAAACATTAACTTTATTGGTTCATCAATTACTTTCACTAATCTTGTCCAGTACAGACTATCAATGCCAAACTCAGAAAAGTGTAGAGTAAAAAGCTGACATCTACCATGGAGAATGCTCATATAAATACAGTTTAATACAAGATAATATTCAGCCCTGTACTTTAGCTAACTGGACAGTAAATTCGCCAAATCAATTCAGGAATAAATGGCCCGATTACAATATTACACCTGTACAATTCCATATGCATTGTTGGCTATAAATATCTAGATATATTATGCTATCAATTGGCCAGTTTTAAATAATGAGAAAATTTTGCTTATCAATTGCATTGACAATCAACACCGAACTAAACTTACTTGAGAGGATTCGCTAAAACTCGTTGTGCCAAGGTTACAAAACTAGTTTCTTGATTTGACATGAACCAAGCCAACGATGAAACACTGCAGCAGGTGTCAAGGAAGCAATATAAAAGCAAGATGGATACAGTGAAAGCTATATAGTGCCACCTTCTTTATCAAATTAATAAATGTCAATGCCAAACCTTCCTGTAAAAACATGTTCCCTTACTCCAAGAATGCTTGGAGGGCGAAGGCCATGATTCGCATGGAACTCCTCCAGAAGATTCCTCATTTTCATTGCTTCCTCAAGATAATTGTCCTTCAAAAACAAATTTTCAGACTAACTTACATAAACTTAATTTCCTCAAGATCAAGTTCATCTACACCAGTCGGGTTAATGACAAATTTTTCCAAGTCATAAAGAAATACATAGAATGTACCATACTTTGTAATATGTTCAAGTCTTTAAGAGAAACATATATTTACATGGAATTAAGTGACAGAAATACTAATTTAAAATAAAAAATACAAGTGATTTAAATATTCAGTAATTCAACAGTGCAACCAAACAAGAAAATTTTAACCAGATTTTATGTAGCTAATTAAGCCTTCTGAATTTATAGTGGGAGACCCAATTATCTAAAAATGCACAACGAAATATGAAAATTCAGACGAAAAGAAAAGAAAAGTCTATAACTAATATATATTTCCAACATGACAAAGCATAGAACTAAAAAGAGCTTCTTTGCCTTAATTCCTTTTTATTTGTCCTTATACCACAATTTAAAACATGTTGTAATAAAAAAAATGTATAAAAGATGGCAACGAGGACAAGAAAAAAAAATATCATGAGGCCTGTCTTCACCTGATTCATGTCAATAGTTTGAACAGCTTCACCACGAGTGAAAATTATGGCATGGTTTTGGTTTTCGGGTTTTCCTTCTCCAAGCTTTGGATCTCCAGGAAGTTTAATAGAATATATTTCCTATGTACAAGGTGAAAATAAAGAACATCAGAGAAACGAAAAACAAGATAAAACAGTAAAAAATAAAATATATAAAATAAAACTAGTATAGATGGACAAAGCAAGAATATGGTATCCCATACTAGCATGGATAGTTTTTCTCCACCTGATCTTTTCCATTTATATCTGCTTTGACAAGCTTTGAATAGAACACTTTCGAACCGTTTGCGTCAGAAGTACTTTCATCAGCATGAATAAAAGCAACTCGAAGTGCCTCATTCCTGATAATAAAGAAAAAATCTTCATGTTTCATAATAGATAGCAGCAAAAAGTTTTTAAAAAATGAAACACCAAAATAGTAATCAAGAAACCCTCTATTCTTCACACAAATATAATAAGCGCTGGTCCAGTTGCCCTCACTTTACAAAATTTTCAGTTTAGACCCTAATCTTGCAAAAGTCATTTATATTAGAAACAGAAAGTGAGAGTAGAGTAGATTACATTATTTGAGAATAGATTTTTCTAGATCAGCACTTGGATGCCATAGTTGAACATGCCAAGTTGCAAAAGTAACAGAAGTTGTAAGAACACTGGGATAAGTTACAACAGAAGTAAGAAAAAATGGCTGTTTGAGGCTCTAACTTTGAGCAGACATGGAAAGGAGTAGAGTCTATGCTGACTAGCGGTTTATGAGTAGCACCAGTGATATCATTTGTTATAGATGGAACATAGAGTAGGTTACTTACAATAAGAGAGATATTAGGATGAATTAGATATGAGAATTTGGTTACACGAGTGCAGTGATGATATTCAGGCCCTGTCACCCTAATACAACTTGCTCAAGTTGTCCAAAGGGAACTTGTTGAATGTTCTGAGACATTTGTAACATGATAAGTTGCACATAAGTCTGGGTACCAAGCTGAGGGACCATATGTATCAGCACTGATAAGCATAAATTGTGGTGCATTGGAGGGAGGTGGTCCACAGAAATAGAATGGGGAAAATAAACTGTAAAGATTTAAGCTTTATATTCATAAGAAAGGAAATGAATAAATAAAAAAAAATAAAAAATAAAAAAACCTAAAGAAGGGTTGCTGGAGTGGGCTGGACCTCGAAAAAACAAAAATTGCCAGAGAAGAAATAAAAGAGGAATGCATTGGGAGGTCACACGGAAAAGGTTCATCCCTTTTCCTCTTGTGTGTGGCTTTAGGGCTTGCACGGAAGTGCTTCTGTTTAAGAAGATATAATAAACCCAAAAAAACATATAAAAGCCCAAAACTACCTTCAGCAAGAACTAATAACATTTTTTAATTTTTCCTACAAGTTTTAGATCTCAAGACCAAATGCTCCACAGAGCATGATCATGCTGTGTCACTCCACTCTGCCACACATGACTTTAAAGTGACACAATATCCACTTGTTGTCGCGCTACAATGTTGCTCTGCAATGCTCTGCCATGATAGAGGCCTCTACAAGGGCTATTCACTACTATAGAGCAGTTAAGGTATGCAATGTTATAGTACTGCTATACAAGATGAAGAAAATGTATAGGAGTCATTGCTTATTGTTTTGTGACCAAATCATGTTCTTATTATGCAGATCAAAGACTGCATTGGGGTGTTTATAGAGTCAGAGGCTAAAACTATCAATGTTTCAGTTATAGTGATTCCGCATAAAGTTCATATCACTTGGATCTAAAATGAACCCTATGAGATGACCTTTCAGTAACATCCTTCCTAATTAGAACAACTTCCAGGATGAAATAATAAAATTCTCAAGCAAACAAATTAAAAAGTTCAGTGGCCGAATGCTTCCTCAAAACACATGCAGAGGTACACAATATGGAATCCCGAGTATAATATACATTCATATTCTTAGAGTATTTAGTTGCATAGCACTTGGAATAAATGAGCACACAAATTGATACCTCTGTAACAATAAAGCAATATCTGTAGCCTCTGCTGCCTTCCGCTGCTTTTGTTGACCATAAATTTGGCATGATACAACATAAGTAAACTTCAAATCTGCCTGTGCCCGCGATTCAGGAGAAAATTCAAAATCTTGACTTGTAATGAAGTTGTTTTGGGAATAATTGTCCACTGTTAAGACTGTAGATTGCCAGCAAATATATATGTCAAACTTCATTAGAACCAAAATCAGAATAACAAACTGCAGTGCAGAACGTTCATATTCAAATACCTCCTAGTGATCTGCTCTCCAGAAAACTCTGCAGCATTAAAGCTCTCCTATAGTACATCATACCGCGCACTGGAAATACAGTAGTTATGCCTCAACTTCTGTCTTACAAAAACATAAAGGAAGACAAATAAGATATCCTAAGAATTTCTGACCAGTCCTAGCAAGAGTCTGCCCTCGATAAGAAGCCCAAAAACGAAGTTCCAAGGCATCACTGGAACTTTCTTGAAGTTCTGCGTCCGCAGTGGATGCTCCTCGACCAATTCTTTCAAGAAAGTTTTCCCATTCATCTGAAATACAAAATTGTTCAAGCTCAATGACACGGTTCAAGATAGCAAAAACCAACTCTCATACTTCACCAATCTCTAAACAGATTCTACTTTTAGTATAACTGCATCTTGACAGATATTAAGAAGATTAAACCCTATAGAAATGACTATAATTAGGAAACAGAATGAAATAATCATGGAAGTGATGTAATTTGCATGGAAACCAACTAGGAATGAACATGCAAGAAAAAAAAAAAAAAAACTTTTCAACAAATTAAACTTTTAAGAGCGATTGACATGTGCAGAAATAATGAATCCTTAATAATGATAACTGGAGCATAAAAAGTGTTCAAAACTTTGACATGTGAGAGGGGAGGACATACGGACAAGACACATTACCTGGAAATATCTTTTGGAGATAGAAAAGAGTAGATATTCCATCTTCGTTCTCTTTTTGCAATTCGGAAGTACCATAAAGCACAGTTTCACTATAGTATGGAGTGAAAACACTATACCAAATAAAAAACAAAAGGAAAAGGTGAATATAGAGGGCAAGAAAGAAGCAAAAGAAAATTCACTGCAAACCATATGGATATACATGCATATACCTGAACGGCAACATTTCACTAACAGGCTTTGCTGAAGGCATATCCATAAATAATGAATTTGTGAAAAACTCTAATCTTCTCCTGGCTTCAAGATTTTTTGGAACATTAGCAGCTGAATCCTTTACAGTAAGAAGAAGATGCAACCGCTTCACAAGCTCTTTCTACAACCAGAAAAATTACTTTAATGTATTTAAATTAAAAAAGGATGAATTGAATGCAAACTGAAGGACCTTACAATTTCAGGATCATTAGGCCAAATTATCCTAGAAAAAAGTCGTCCCTCATCCCTAGCTCTGGCTAAAAGGTTCCATGAACCAAGATTCTCACTGGAAAATTAAGAAGTTTACAAGAAGTTCAGAAATAAAAGACAGAATTAGTATTGTCATGATCTAAGTTAAAGCTTGATTTCAATTTCATCTGCTAACTTTTTCATATTATATTTGTCCTTCTATTGTTGTGATAAATCTCACATTAGTTCCCAAGAACCTCCTTGGAAACTGGGTTACTAATAGCAGCAAACTGGGTCATATTGACACATCTGATTTTTGAAGAGTAAGCCACAAAACGTTAAGGTAAAGGTTGTATACTAGACAAGAGGAAGCACCAGGATAATTTGATCAATTATTTTCAGAATGTAAGGGTTCATTGTTCAAAGCAAAATGACAGGAAAAAAGTTACAAAGAACAATCCAAGTCATTTTCTAACTTCTCCAAATGAAACAGTTACAACAAGTTGATGTGTTTATTATTCCAATCCAGTATCTAGAGGAAAGCACAATCAATCTCAATAATTGTTTAAGGAAATAAAAGGGACAAAAAATGGGAGCATTAAATCAGCCATGGAAAAATGATTTTCAATGCTCAGACTTCAACCTCTGGTTTTAGATGATGAAATTAAGTTTAGATATGTTGATCATAACCCCTCAATAATTTCAGTAATCGTAAAAAAAAAGTGCTTGAAATTTGGCATTTGGCAACTTTAACTTCATCCTCATCTTTTAATGAATTAAGCTAGTTTTCAGTGAGACAAAGAAGAGGACAATGGTGGCTGAATAACCAAATTTCTGCTCTGATAACCAAGTTTCTGACAACTTAACAGTAAGATCTAACATTATTATAGTACAAGGACAAATGCCGTAACAAAGGATAGGGTAGAACACTGAATTCAATCAAATAAGAGTAGGGCAAAATCAAAACAAGAAACATTTAAAGACAAAAATTGCTAATTTTACTCCAAAAAGATACGACTCTAAGCATAGGTTGTAAATCATACTCATGCAAGCATATACCTTAAATCTGAAGATACCAGTTCATGAGTTACAACTTCATACAGTTCATATATAGCTTTTGCAGCACCTTTAGCAAGTTCAGGATCATTTCGAATCTGAAATAAATAAATGAAAAATGCATCCACATCAAATACATATTAAGAAATCTTGAAAATACACCAAAGTGATAGGATAGTCTGTATGGTTCTATGATTTCGTTGATAAAATAATTTACCATAATAAAAGCATACAACATAATTTATTCAAGAGCAAACAAACAGTCTGCATACCACTAAATTTGATTTTCTCACATTTTAGAGATATTTCTCTTTTCTGTTTACTGTCAGTTATAAAACTGACTTTTCTGTTTCTTCACAGTTGTAATTATGTGATCACACATAGGTTTCTGTAACAGAGAATTACAACTCCTTTTCAGTTTGTAAACATTCAGTTGACTATTAGTTTTTTCATTCAATACACACTAGCACAAGGTACCTAATTCTGCCTCCACACAATATGAATGAGGTTGTTGAAATTGTCTTCAAACTCACAACAAAAAGAACAACGAAAAAATGGTTGACCAACTCAAATTCCAGGAAGCATGAGAGTTAGAAACCTAATTCAATATATTCCAGACACGAAAATATTCAAATTCAAGAGTAATAAAAACAGTAGTAGACAGGCAAATTACCAGGAGTCCAGTCAATGCTGTAAGTCTTGATAAAACAACTGGAAGCTTCTTTAGAGACAAGGTTATAACAAGTGAACCCTCTACAATACTGCTATTGATCTCACGAAAAATTCTTTCCACCCTGTCAAGTTTGGTAATCTTTCATCAAACATATATATGTAGCTATAGTAAAAAATCCATAATGTTATAAATCTTCTATCTCAGATTAAGGTAACCTAACAAGGTGTTAGATCAGATAGATAAATTATATTAATAAGGTAATTAATTAATCCATAATACCCTGGAATTTAAGTCTAAGAAGTTAATGTTCTTTGTCAGAATTGCACAGTTCACTTGGCAGTTGTTGCCACAAAATGTTAGAAAAAGTAATTAAGTCTTAGTAGACTCTTTGTTACCGACTTCAATATGCAGTTCAATCTTTTTATACGTTTGTTTAGTTTTTGTTGGTGGGTTTGATTCGGCCCACAATAAGGTATATGTTTATTTTTTCTTTTAAAAATATCTAAGTATGCTGCAGATAATTAATAATTTACTTGGGATTGCAGACAGCATAGTGATGATATTGCATACTTGCTTTAAGAAAATAGAACATCCAATACAATTTTATTTGTCTTTTTACAGACAAAAAAAGGAAAATTCATTAAGACAGAAGAAATAACAACAATTTGGAAGATAAAAAATCCTCCTAAAGGATGAGCAAAGCACAAAAAACAATGAAAAGAAAACATTGGAGCAACGTAATCCCTCAACATTTCAGATACATAAATACACTAAAAGAGCACTAATCATAATTATAGGGTCCTTTCAAAACTATTATTTTCTAATATAACAAGATTTGTCAAAAAAATCCAAGAAATAAACATTTAAGAAAGGCTTGCCAGGAAAGATAAGATGGTCAAAAGTCTTTTAGTCATTAAAAATTCAGAACACACTTAACTAATGTTTGATTTGCCTAATTTCACAAATAGCTTTTCAATCGAGAGCTCACCCAGAAAAACTTTGATTATTAGTTTTGCAGAGCCAAAACAATAATAGAATCCAAATTAAATTATTTTGGAATGAGAAAATTCAAGTATATTTCCCATCTGTCTTTTTCCATCCTAGCATTTCAAAACATACTCTCCTCAAGCGGATACTACTCAAAGTTGCATGCACTGCATCTAATACTCCTCTTTCACAACAGGACAAAGCTCCCCAATGTAGTAAGTATGAAACTTAAACCCTAATTTCAGTATGTTTCATCAACAAAAATATTGACACAAATATTCCCATTGGAATAAGGCTCCCCATTTGACAATCAAAAAGCTTTAAAATTTTCAATTAGAATGGTGAAAATTTCTGAGAATTAGTAATCGAATTCATACCAAAGCCTTCCTTCATGGTCGTTGCCAACTAATGAATATAATATTTTTTCAACACTGTAATAGCATTCCTTAACTGCATAGGCCATATATTCATCCTTACTTATCCTGTTCCACAAATCTGTCTGAGTATCTTTGCAGTCTAGAGCCAAGTCAATCGCCAACAAGATCTAAACATTAAGATATTAATTGAGATTAACACATGGATCCCGCTAAACTATATAAGTCTTCATACATCCGTCCCAAGTAATTCATATTGCATAAGAAGTTTCACCTTACTGCTAAGAAGAAATAAAGGCCATTGAACTAATCTCAGACTTCCTGCATTACTAGGTATGGAAAGCAGATCCATTTCCCTGTAATAGTAAAAAATAAATAAATAAGCCATCTATAACTGGCTAGACAAGATTTTGAAACACAAAGAGACAGAGCAAGCATGCTTATATCACAATTTTTTACAGACCAAAGGCATTTTATCAGAGATTTACAGAAACAATTTGATTTGAGCCCAGAAAGCCATTGAGAAAAACAATGATCTTTTTTACTCCATTGCACGAAAAACAACAGAAAGAAGAGCAAAGGAATCAAATCCTTCCACAAACTAATTGAATTAACTTTAATATGCATTTTATCTTCTTTACACGTTGTCAGGCATCAAGTTTCCTTCAACTAACCTATTACTAATAAAATCTTCCTCACGCAGACTTTTAATTATCTCATTCCAAAATGGAGCAAACATAGCAGCATATGCTTTATTCATATCTTGAGAATCCTGCACCAAATCAATCACATTCATTAGCCAAACTGAATGTCAAAAATTCCAAGAGAGAGATATACATTGAAAACAAAAACAAAATTAAGTAAAATATTTAGACAAGTATATAAGGAATTTGCCACCAACTGAATGGAACCTTTTTAATAAAGCAGTTAAGTTTCCTTCAGCTAAAAAGCAAAACTCTATTCATATACAAACAATTAGAAAAGGCTTCTACAACAGTTTAAATCAAATTTCAAGAAAGAATAAAAATCATGTTATTTTATCTATGTTTATCAACTAGATCAACAACAAAAATTAAAAACAAAATATAATTATTTAAAATATAAACTCAGATAAAATATTGATTTTAAAATATAATCCAAATAAAATTGTGTAATAAAATATTAGTGCAAATGTTAGTCACAAAAAACAAATTCAAAAATAAGTTGCCACGCAAAGTATAAGTTTTAAAAGAAGTATAAATAAGAAACTTAAATATATAAAACAAAATTCTGAACAATTCTTCAATGCATAATAGTTGATTTTCTTGAGTTTATATTTAAATTCTAAACCAATAACTTTATTTTGATCACTTGATTTTCTTTTAAAATATCAAAATAAAATTCACTAACAACTGATAGCGGGTACCTGTCCGCAGGTTGGATACCATAATACTCGTACCCATCCCATTTAGAAATGGGCAATTAAAATACCCGTAATAGTTGCCCGCGGATATCCATTAAAGATGTTCATTTAGCATTTGTTACAGATTTTACAAGAGGATATCCGTGAATTCAGATTTTTTTGCCATCCCAAATCTGAACCAACTAAAATAACTAGCCATAAATCCATACAAGTTTTAATGTACTCTAGCATAATCTTACCTTACAAAATTAAAAACTCAAGATAAATAAAAAAGCAACAATATTACTTAGAGAGCTCAATCTTTCTCTCTTAAGTTCTCATATTTATATTAACAGTAGTTAAATTAAAGTCATATTTAGAGTACTAGGTACAACACAAAACAGAATTTTAATAAAGCCTATTTAAGGCTTACTCTAACACTTCTCAAGTTGGAGCATACAAATTGTATGCACCTAGCTTGGAACAAATAAATTCAATCCAAGGTCTCGCACGGATTTTGCTAACACATCTCCAAGTTGATCATTGAATACGACAAACCCAATACAAATTTCTGTGGACAACAACTTTTCTCAATAAAATGACAGTCGATTTCTATGTGTTTGGTCCTCTCATAGGACACTAGATTGAAAGCAATGTGGAGAAAAACTTGGCTATCACAATACATCTTCATTTCTTGAATCTATTAAGAAATTGTTTTACCCACACATGTTCATAGATGAGAGACATCATTGTCTAAATTAAACTTCAACAAATAATCAGGCAACAACAACAAACTCCTTTTCCTCCAACAGAAGCACAATATCCTATAGTAGAGTGTTTGTCCATAAGAGATCTCGTCCAATCAGCATCACAATAACTAGAGATTTGGGTACTTCCTTTATCTTCATATAATAAACCATGTCCAAGATCCTTTTTCAGGTATCTTATGATACGAATGATGTCATTCCAATGATTAATATAAGGAACCTACCTGAACCGACTAACAACACCAACTACACAAAATAGATGAGGTTTACTAAAAGGAAGTGATGAAGCCCTGAGAGATAGAACATCCCCTGAACTAGCCCAACCTTCCAGAAGGATGACCCGGAGCATGACACAGGACCCAGGCCTAGGTCAAGAGCATACACTAGCCAATGCCTTAGAACTTATCATTCCTCAAAGGATCACCAGGAGCAGAGCCCACATGATGGGAGTTGAGCACCAACTAATCTCTTTGTTTTAATTTCAATAGATTAGGTTTCACATAGCATAAATGGGAGTGTACTTAGCAACTTGGGCTTGTGCCAAGCCCATTTTCTCTTCTTAAGCACCTAGGTTTAGGACTTGCAACCCTAGCTTCTAGAAACTAGGTTTAGGGGGTGGCATTGACCATAGTCAACCCTAGGGCCACCCCTCATCCATTCCTTTTCTACCCCTCTCTCATCTTGCTTTCCAAGTCACTCCTTCCTATATAAAGGGTGTCTTACCCCATGTATTTTCACATTAATTTTTAAATAGAAAAGAAACTTGGCAGGAGTGTTTAGTGAGAGTTGAGTGCTCTCCTTTTTGGGTCTTATCTTGACTGTTTGTACACTTCAAGTGGCAGCTCTTCACCACTCATCTTGGAGTCTTCCACCATTCCAAGTAGCGTGATTCATTGCTTTTCTCCATAACCTTTCTTCATCCCTTCATCTTTTTTTTATTCTTCTTTGCGCCACTTTCCATTCCATTTTATGTCTTACTATACTCTTTAATTTTGGCCTTTACATTGCTTTTCTTTATCTTGTTCCTTTTCTTAATTCCGCACCTCATCATCATCTTCACCATATAATTGTGTTTTCTCTTTGCCTTCTAGAAGAGAACCTTTACACTTACTTAACCACTTTGTTAAGTCCGTGTCCAGTGGCAATCTTCTTTGGGTTTCTCACCATATTCTGCTTAAAACAAAAAATCATAAACAAAGTGCAATCCATAAAATGTGCAATTTTAAAATCAACTCACATCAATAAGATAAATGTTTTTTAACTAGTCTTCTATACCTTTCAAGTTAGAGATAGATTCCATGTTCTGCCATTAATTTCTTATTTAGGTCAATAGGACCATCCACTACCTAGTGAACCATACCCATCTCTTTTAGGATATCTATCTGATTGGGCTACTTCAATACCTAAGAAATTTTTTATACTACCCAGATCCTTGGTCTGAAAATCATTGCACAAGTCTTGAAAATGATTGCACAAGTGTTCATTTAGTTGAGATATTCTAGCAATATCATAGACTACCAAGTAAACACATTTTCTATAAGAGATATTACTACAAAAAAACTAAATCATCTCACACATTATGTTTCAACCCAAGGGTTAGGACAACGTAGCTAAATTTTGCAAACCAAGCACGTGGAAATTGCTTAAGACCATAGAGAAAGCAACACAACTTACAAACCAAACCAAACCACAACTGAGCAATAAACTGAAGGGGTTGCTCCATGTAGACTTCCTTCAATAGATCATCATAAAGAAAAGCATTTTTAGTATCCAATTGATGAAGCAGTCAATGACAAATACTTGGCATAGCAAAGAAAAGACGTATAGTACTAATTTTGGCCACTGGAGAAAAAAGTTTCACTATGATCAAGACCATTGATCTGAGTGTATCCTTTAGCAACCAATTTCACCTTTAGAATCAACCTTAATGGCATAAACCCATCAACTTCCTATCGTCCCCTTCGTTGATGGAAGGGGAACTAACTCTCACGTACTATTATGATTAAAAGACTACGTTTTTGCAAATATAGCTTGTCATCACCCACGATGCTCAAGTGTTGCATTCATAGTTTTAAGAATAGTAATAAAAGACACAAAGGATATGTAAGAATAATAGGAAATAGACAACCTATGATAGTTGAGAAATTTATAAATAAGATGTGGATTACATGTAGAAAAGTACATTTTTTAAAGGTAATGGGTCAATTTGATGAAGCAGGCAATGAAGAGGACTCACTTTGGATTATTAGACTAGTTAATTGGGTTCTACGTTGGTAAGTAATAAGAGGATGTGATGATTGATAAGGAGGATTATGTCTAGGATTTGGGTTGTCAAGATTAGGAGGAACAAAGGATAACAAGTACTGATATAAAGAGAACTTGTTAGACAAAATGAACATCCTGGATATATAGAGGGAAGAAGGGAGTTTGTTAAAAATATTTGACACCGATAGACATGTAGTATTTTTTCTTTTGAAGAGCAACAACGATTTTTGAAGACAACAATAGCTCAAGAAGACACATTTGGTAGCTCAAATAGAGTTTATCTAACCCTAGAACCAAATCATGAACAAAACATACATAACCAAACACATGGGGAGAAATATGAAAGAATGGTTCATTTGGAAAGAGAAGACAACATTTTCTTAAGAAGAAAAGAAGCAATTAGGGCAACGTCGCCTAAGTGATGGGCAGTATATTGGCACCAAACAATAAGGTATGAGCAATATCAACAAAGTGGCTATTTTCCTTCTTTGTTGTACCCTTTTGTTAGGGTGTGTGAAGACAGGTAGACTAATGTAAAATGTAATGAGAATTTAAAAGCACATAGAAATTAGAGAAGTATTCTTTAGCATTGGCACTTCTTAAAATTTTAATTACTTGGCCAAATTAATTTTTATTTTCATTCAAAAAATACATAACGATAGACAAGTTCAAAACAGTCTTTCAATAGATAAACCCAAGTACATCTTAAAAACTTGTCAATAAAAGTAACAAAATATCTAAAACCAAAACATGAGACACAACTTCATCCCCTTACATCTCATCTACTTGCTCAACCTCCAAGAACAACTTCAATTCTACAATGACTAATTCAACTTCAGCCATAAAAGTCTAATGTAGAGATTTGTCTGTTTAAGAGAGGTCAATCTATTGCCAGAGTCATAAAGGTGTTGAATATTATTTGTAAAAGTATTTTAAGCCCTTTTCGAAATTGAGTTACATGTCTTCAACGTAAGAGTACCCAATATGTCGTGTTTCACAAATTAGCACAATAAAGCACAAAGTTGACAATCAGTCTTCTTCCACCATTGGATGGTTCGTTACTCACATCTTCCAAGATCATGGAAACCTTGGCCAAGGAACCGTAATTGAAGGTGATAGGTCTGGAAGACATATTGGTAGAGGAAATCAGCAAGAATGGCAAATACGAGAGAAACATAATGGAGATTCATATATTTGCCCTTCAACCAAGCTGGAAAAGGAGAATCGAAGAGCAAAACAAGGACTAGAAGGTTCGACAATCCCTATGGAAATGCATTTGGTCATCCCTTTGGAGAAAATGTGATACTCCCATAAGAAGAAGGCAACATGTGGATGTCACATACCTAGCAACTGAGAACGAAACTGGTGTTTGAGGCAGCACATTGGGTAGATTCAACCTTTAAGACTGTCGGGTTGGTAGTTTCTCACAGATACTCCAAATCTAGTGCTAACAAGAGAAGATTGTGACAGTGGCCAACACAAACCGTGATGATAAAAGTTTAGATGGCGTATACTATGTCAGACAAGAGTAAGATAGGTAGGGTGGGATCAACCGGCTAAGATACCCAATGTTGTCAAACTCGTGACTCGTAAGAGGATTAGAAACGAGATAAAAGATTGTAACTCGACTCATAAAAGTTACTAACATGAAAAATAATATTTAATACATAACAACTAGAAAACAGGTTCATAAATTATAAATTGTTCATACAGAAAACAACTAAGTTCACAAATATTTAATACAACTAAACTATCCAAGGAAATCCTTCATATTAATTATAGGATAATCATCATCCTCTTCTACAATATCTTCATTTTCATTAATGTTATCTATGTCATAACCTTCATCATCCTCAACAATTGGAGGAACCTCCAAATCATCCATAGGTTCAAATTCTCCAACTTCAACCAAATCATCCATAGGTTCAATATCATTTGCTTTATCTTCCATAGTCCATTCATCATTAAAGGCAAGTTCATTGATGTTGTAGTCTTTTGTTTTCCTAACATCCTTCTTCATCAATCTTGAATTAGCCATCACAAAGACTATAACATTCAAGGTCTTCTAGTGAAACGGTTTCTTTTTTTGGTATGGACCTAAATAATTATAAAATTAATTAAAACATCATATTACCCAACAATTATAAAATGAACTCATAAATTTAAATGCATACCCTTTCAAAAGCACTCCAATTGTGCTCACAACCGAATGAACCACAAGTCAAACTCAATACTCTAATTGCAAATCTTTGTAGTTCCAATGTTCATCACCATATGATTTCCATCATTGTGCTAGAGTTTTCATTTTGAGTGCATGTCGAGCTATTTGAATACCAAAACATCCAAATTTGCTCTTGAAACTCTCAATTTGCACATCAATCTTACACTCATACATTCCTGTTTCTTCTAATAATCAACTTTGAATTTCGGATGATAATGCAACATGGGATTAAGATAATAGCCTATAGCATGCAATGGCCTATGTAATTGGTAGCCCCATCTTTAACCAATGATTTCCCAAAGGGGGTGTAATTAAGTAAGATAAAAGTAAATAAATTAATCTACAAAACAAAGTCTATATTTCTAAAAAAAATTAGAAATGAAATAAAAGTGAAAGGTAATTAGTTATATACCTTTTACTAACTCCATTGAAGAGACTTTGTCTCTTCTCTTTAGCAAGGTCCATCTCTTCATAAATAAATTTCATGGCTGGTTTTTCATTTGAATCCACCATGCACAACACCTTAATTAGGGGAAGAGCACCCCTCATACAATTCAAAATATTTGTCCAGAATTCCTTATCCAATACCAAATTTTCAACGAGCCTTCTATTTCTAGTCTTTACAAACTGACTAGATTGCCACTCCTTAGATGTAAACATCCTAATAAGTGATCTCTTATTCTCATTCAAACATCCCAAAGTTAAATAAGTGGCAAAACGAGTATTAGCTAGTCTTATGAAATCTGTTTGTGCAACAAGCAAATAAGACTAGTTCTTGAATATATGTAGGCTATGATTTTCTTACCAATGGATACGATCTCCTAATTGAGTGGTATTTTCTTCTCAAAATCTTCCAACATTAAATCAATGCAATGCGCCGCGCATGGTGTCCAATATAATTTTTTTCTCTTTTGCATTAAGAGATCTCTAGTTGCTTTGTAATTTGTTGCATTATCAGTTACGCTATGGATGACATTATCTTTCCCAACCTCCTCAACAACATCATCCATCATCTTGAAAATTTTGTTAGTTGTCTTGGATATGTCAGAAGCATCAATCGACTTCAGAAAAACAGTCTCCTTTGGACTATTTACAAGAAAATTATGGTTTTTTTCCTCCTATCAGTCCATCCATCTCTCCTTATTGTGCAACAATTTTTTTTCCAAAATAATTTATGTTCTTCCAATATCAGTCTGATCTTTTTTCAACATCTTTTTTCATGGTATGATGGTGGTTTAAATTTGGGACCATGATTTTATTGAACTCTTCACTCTTTGCTACATTAAATGGAATAGTATTGTTGTAGAAAAATAAAGCAATTTCTTGAAATGCATCTTCCCTCTCACTTTTCTTGAAGATGGAACTGATAGTAGTTTGAGTTCCCCTTTTCTTGAAAACCCTTGATGACTCACCCCCACTCTCTTCTTGAGTTGGTCTTTGGTCTTTTTCTAAAATTTTCAGAATAACCCACACTACTATCCAACTCTTCTCTGAAGTGCCTGCAAGATGATGTTTTAGTTTGTAAATACCTCCCATTAAAACCTTTTCACAATATTTACATTTTACATTTCTTGATTTTCCATCAATAGAAACACAATGATTCCATGCAGGGTCTATCCTAATACTTCCTTTTTTGCACGGTCACCGCCTGAAGCCATTATAAAAGACACAAGATAAACACACTGTTGTGATATAAACAGAGAACAACTCTTCCACTATGGTGGAGAATAAAAAGAGGAGACCCCTGCGAGGACAACCAGCAACGACGATGACTGGCGACGACAGCTATGTTGAGCACGAGCGTGACAATGGCGGTAAAGAATGCGACCGCAACAATGGAGAACGTGAGCGCGACGCCGACGATGGTGTAGAGTTCAACGACGGTGGGTTTTTCACTCTGGGCTTGTTTTCGCTCTTTCCGGATTTTCCACTCTTCACACACAAATATGCTTTTGGGCCTTTTGGGAAGTTGGGAAGTAAATCATACCATTGGGCCTTAAATGGCCGTGCACAGGTTCAATATTTTTGGCCAAAAATGGTCACAATAGGTCACAATCCAGGATCGAAGACCTCTTTCGATGCACTGAGCCGCGCAGCACAATCTGCTCCGATCCCAATCCACCGGTCGAGTCACCTCGGTTGGCCTTCCAGATTAGTTGACTCGTGCGAGTTTGCGAGTTTACTCGCGATTTTGACAACACTAATGATACCAACTTGAGATAAATAAAAAAACACGTTATTTAGAGAGCTTAATTTTCCTCTTTTATTTATTCATATTTATATTAACAGAGAAAGGTACAACACAACTTTTAAATAAAGACTATTTAAGGCCTATTCTAACAAAACAAAAATACCTGGGTTGACTGTCCACTCAAGGGAATCCTGAAAAAAGAACAAACAAAATCAAATTTACCCACAAAAAACATGTGCATATTTCAACTAAACCAAAAAAAAAAAAATCATTAAAGAAGATCACGATTCAATAGCATAGATAAAAAAAACTTGCATAATAATAAATTTATTAGAGAAAAAGCACAGCACACAAGCAAGGAATGAGGCATCCTGTGTCAAAAATAGTGGTAATAATTAATGTCATTAGGAATTATGTTGAATACAAAAAAAAAATAGTTTAGTTTCTTTTATACTCTTAACTAAAACATATTTATTCTTTTATTTATATACATGTCAGGCATGATACATGCCCTCCCTCGAATAATTTACAGCAATGCTACTTTCTATTCTTTATGCTTTCAAATCTCTCCATGCAGGAGACCAACAAAAAAAGGTGACAAATTGTCCTTGAAGAAAAAATCTATAGCCCCAAACAAGCTCTTGCTAAACATACTTAGCACAGTAGTGCTACTTTCGATTCTTTATGCTTTCAAATCTCTCCATGCAGGAGACCAACAAAAAGAGGTGACAAATTGTCCTTGAACAAAAAATCTATAGCCCCAAACAAGCTCTTCTAAACATACTTAGCACATGAACAATGTTAAAATAAGAGAAATCAGATTCTTTAAACCCCAAATTATACCAACCACCAGATTTATATCACCATGCCAATTAGTATGTAAATAAGAATAAATAGAGAACTAAGATATTTGTTAACTACTAGCTTGCTAGAAAACCCACCTTTTTATTTGTGGTGAGACCAAATTTTTTACAAATGCCTCTGGGAAACTTTCAAAACGCTTATGCACCATTTCAATGGAACGAATCTGCAATAAGTCATTTATAAGAAATGTTTACAGCAAGAGGAGACAAACCATGAATAAAACTGGCCTCCATATTCATACGAATTTTGACTACTTAAAAGGAAAGAAATGAAAATAGCTCCTTAAAAAAGATGTAGATGGTAACAAATCCTCAAAAAGGAAAAATGAAAAGACTGGTAACCTCCTTGTCAAATTTTCACCCCTTAACTGAGTACATGTCTCAATTCCTCAGTATCTCTAGCAGAAAAAAAAAAGTAAACATACATCTATGTAGCATGGATACTAGCACGTAGACACTACACGAACACGGACATTTTGACATGTGTAATCTCCAAAATGTAGGACACGAATTTATATATTATATCATTGTGAATTATAGAAATTGACAATAAGATTTATGTGAACAAGGTTAATCAAATATAACAAAAATGAATCTAATTCATCTATTGAAAATCCAAAAAGTGAAAAGAGGATATAATCATTTCATCCCTTTATTGATCATCATTATTGAAAATGACACTCTAGTTTAAGAGACTTTGCACGAAGAATTCAGATTTCAATACATCAAATGATTTAAGTGTACAAGGTTAGTATTTATACAATAGGAGATTCTTGTTGTTTAAACTACAAATTCTTTTCATTCTTGTTCCAAACACCTTTTAAAAGACAATTAACAACAAATTGAAAGAATGGAAAGAAACAACAAGCTAAATTGTCAAAATGATGCCAATTTGGAACTCAAATACCTCGCCTAGCCGAGCCCGTGCACCAATCACACCACCAACAACTGCTGACATGACAGTGTAAAAAATGAGAATATCCATGAGATAAATCTGCAGAATGAGAATGCATTAGCAAAGTAAACCATAGCCAAGTATTCATGAAAACAGAAAGTAAACAATTACAGGAAAACTGCAGCTGTTATATCCTAAGATCATGATCTTGCGAGGAGATAATTAAGACAACATAGCACCAGGTATATAGGCTACTTGGAAAAATAAACATTCAAGAAACTATTATCTCCTCAAATATTCCTATTTCCAACATGTCATTATGAGATAAAAGGACACCCAACTATAAGAATCCATATAGCAAGGGCTTCATAAGAAAATCTAAAATGAATTTATAGCACACTATTGTGTTGGTCAACATCTGTTAGGAAACAAGGAGAAGTGTATTGATATAGTTAGAGTATTAATGAGTTGGTTAGTTCGCTAGAGAGCTTAGTCAGATATAAAATGGGGAAGTATATGAGAGATGCAGATTTGTTTTTATTAAGAAAGGAGAAATCCTTTGTGAAGGGGAAATCCAAGGAGGAGAGATTTGTCTCCTATTTCCTGTTCTTTTCATCCTATTCAACAAAAATCCTTCCTTCATTTCTGTTCTTTTTCAATTCTTGGTTCCTAACAGCTTCCCTAATGTTTGTCCCCCCTCCTCTGATACATACATATTAATATATTTACTTTGAACTGAATACAAATGGTGTCAACCCCTTTCTAGCTTTTATTTGTAAGTACTCTTATAAATAAAAGAACTGAATACAAACGGTGTCCTCCCTCCAGAACTTTATAAAAGAAACAAATAACTAACTCATTGTATAAACATAAGTAAATTAGTTCATTTTAATTAATAAATGTCATAACTGTAAATTTTATTACAAAGGTACATGTTCAATTAAATGATTTAAGTTGAGGTAAAATTTGATGACACTGAACATAATTAAAGAGATTATTTTCTTTAGACCATTGAATGTGATTTATGTTGTTTATAAGCTAATAAATACATCTAAGTGTATATAGAATGAGTAGATACCTCATTAATGGAGTTCAAAATAAACTATAGGTATAAAAGACAATTAACAACTAATACATCTCAAAGACATTCCTTTTATAATTAGGACCATGGTAGTCAACATTGTGATTTGCATCGTACGAGTTTATGACTTATGTCCCGGCCTCTCACGGCGGCGCCTCTCTCAGCCTAGCTCACCAGTGTTCCTCACAGTGGCGGTCCTCGCGCGCTTCATGAAAGTAGTCTGACGAGTGACGCTTTTGACAGTATTGTGTCATAGCGCATCACAGTCCCACTCTTCTATCACTTTCGTGCTTCTAGGATGGAGGCAATGCATGGCCCAATTAGAAAAAGGTCAAATGCTAAAAATTAAATTACCTAATCAGGTTGGGATGGAGGCAGTATGACTCTTTCGGAAACACACACTTTTTTATTAAACCATGACTCGTTTATTTTTTTTAAACTATATGGCTCACCTATTATTTTTTTGAAATATTATGACTCACTTTTTTTAAGTCATATGACTTTTTTGAAACCATAAGACTCAGTTAGGATGTAGTGTTTAAAACTAGCTATATACTCTTTTGTATATTATGAGGTTCATTTATGAATTTTTGAACTAGATATAATGATTTTATATGTGTATATAAAAACTTGTAGGATCTTCTGATCCATATTACAATCTCCTGATTTACGATTCATTTTTCTTGAGCCGATCTTGAGTAAGATCTTGATTTTGACTACCTTGATTAGAACAAAAAATGGACACATTTGTTTCTTATACAAACATAAACCAATCTCAAAATCAATTATAGCATCATCAAGTAACAGTTTGCTCAAATTGACGCAAATGAAGAAAAATCAAAGAATACTCACAGCCACAACAGGAGCCCACAAGCTAAGAATCGTGAAGGCATTGTAATTGTCTGTAAATTTTGCAGTCACAAATCAGTGACAAACATATTTCTTAATTTTACAATACTTAAAATACAAGCAAAAACCGAGATAAAATTAACATCAAAGATACTATGAAAGAATACTTAATAGCAAGAAAACACCTTCAACATACATTACGAAGGATGTCTTCTTTTAGAGAGAAGAGGACCATACATACAAAAACTATCTTCATATTCCAGCTATGTTATCATCTATAATAGCAGAAAATTGCTCTATCACCTTATCACCTAAAAAGATTCCAGTCCCACCAACCTTCTAAATAATCTATAATCTAAAAGAATGAAATCAAAATGTAAAGGTTTATTACGACTAAAAATACATTTCAAAATATATAACACATTGGGATGTCAAGGTTCATAATAATGTCTAACATGTGATCTTTAATTTTTAAAAAAATGCTGTACAGAAAACACCAATGCCTTAAAAATTGACAACTAAACCAAAATCAAATAGTAACAGCATATACTTACTCTTTGAGATCAAATCATGCCATGAGTAAGTCAAAGATTTAAGATCAACAATAGTATTGGTAGGTTCAACAAGAGGTCTGATCTGTAATATTAAGAATTAGAAATACACGAGAATTAGTAATGACATTTTTACTTTTACACACAGTATTTACTATAGAAATGACATTTTATTTGCATACGTATATTAATGAGATTGACCCTTTATCAAATAAAAATGGGCATTTCACTAGAAACATCAGATGGGGCCATTGCTCTCCAAAATGCCTAGTTACACTTCCCTTTTATTCAATTTTTCAATTATATCCTCATCTCAGTGTCTCTTTTTAAAATAGAGTCCAAATCATTTTAGAAAAATAATAAAAGTAGAAGATTATATTTCCTTTATTTATAAAAAAAATTAAAAGTATACCCCCACTAAATGAAAAATGTATTTAATTAAAATATTACAAAAAATTAAAACTCAGAAAAATAAATGTTTATTTATAGAAAATATTAAAGTTAACTTTGAAAATAAAATAAAGCAGTACAATACATAATAAAAAAATCAATTTTATACACTTAAATAAATTAAATGAAAAAAACAACACTTTATTATCATTTCAACGGCTCAACTTGTATGCTTTACTCACAATAACACACTTCACTGTTATGTTTAGAACAAGTTTAACCTTCTTGTCAGTTGTACTTTGTAATTTATTTATTTATGTTAAGTTTTTGAATTTTTTTAATAATATAAATGAAAGTCAAAATCATGTGAAGTAAAAAGAAAACAAATGAACTAAATTCCCTCTCCAGTTTTCTCTCCTCCTGATAATGTTATTTTATTACCAAAATTACATCAAATATCTTCATAAATAAAAAATGTACTTTTTCACTATATAGTGATTCAATAGAATATTTACTTACTGGAAAGATTATTAAAGTTGTCCATTAACAAAATAATTTTATCGCAATTATGATATCTTGGTCTTGTAATTGTAAATAAAATGAGGCCATGTTTACTTTTCATGTGTACATTCGTAGGAAGGAAATAAATTTGAATTATAACAGTAGTAACGCATGACTTGCCTGGAGAAAGTAAGCAAAAGTGAATTTGCAGGCTAGTACCACCAACCAAAAGGCCACATACCTGCGGAACATAAAAACAGAATTGTGAAATAACTATTGAAAAATCAATATCACAAAGCAGCACTTCTGACAACATAAAAGATGATATACTTATCAGAATTGAGAGAGAATTTCTGAATAAAAACTTTATATTCTGTAAAATGATCTCAGCTTGTACAAGTAGCTTCTACACGGTATTTATAGGTAAAGAGACAGAGCAGCTAAGCTCTAAATAAACCTAACTTAACTAGTGGCAAACAATGCCTGAAAGGAATGGCTAACTAAACTACTGATGTACATAAAGCAAAAAAAGCTAGAAAGAGTAAAACTATATTCAATAATACAAGCAGCAATAAATGTTAAAAAAAATGTTAATGACAACCAATATAACTCATCAACACTCTGCTAATGTTCACAATAAGAACATGCATAATTGAAGTTGCAAACCCAGCAACAAACAATTAAATAGGTGTCTCATATCGTATTAGTAATTCTTTATCACAACAAGATCTCTTTTTCAGCAAGAAAACCAACCTACAGTAATCACTTATTCCCTCATAAAGACCACGTCCAACATAATACCGTTCCTGAATTGTCATCAAAAAGGTGTCAATACCAAGTCATAACATAACACAGAAATAACTCGAAATAAACAGGTCAAAATTAAATAGCAAAATAACTCACTTGATAAATCCACTTAAAAAACTGAAAGAACGACTGGTCTGACATTTCTGAAAGAGCGTGACATGCTGGAAATTTGAGCAACAGTGCAAAGAATAGTCGTATAGCGGCATAAACACCAAGAACAAGAAGGTATATCCGGAAATAGAATGAATTATCAGAGTTACGACTATTTCTCTCCTGCAAAACCTTCCTGCAAATAAGAAAAATTACGATGAAAATTAACACAGTTTGAGATGTTCTTCAAATTACCAGGTTTGTTAACAGCGGCTGATATAAACACCTAGGCACTGAGGCAGGACACAAAACAGCTTCAATGCTTCAGATGGTCTGAGCGTGAATTTGGTAAGGCAGCCACATCAGGGTGATGTGGTTCATGCATTTTCGGTGAACTAGTTTACCCTCACTTAAAATGTTTTGAAGTCAATATGTAATTATCTAAAGTGATATTTCAATCTAATATAAAGATATAAAACTTAAAAATAGCAATGAAGAACAATACCCCAATATTAGGCTGGAAAGCATCTGCCATTACCTGCAGTCCAAAACCTGAAGTTCCCCTAATTCTGTAATACTCCCAATGTGTGTCTAACTTGGCCATTATAGTTGCAATCAGTTGGATGGGCACTTACAGGCTACATTATTATGCTACTCACATTTCCAATTTGGGTTAAATTACATTTTTGAAGTATTCTTTCCATGAATAAAGAATTAAAGGTTAAACATCTCTACCACTCTAAAACAATGCAAAGTTTGTCTTCAGTCGCTCATCTCAAAATGCCAACTTTTGGGACTATTTTATAAAATGTATCCAATAAACCTTTATAACTAGGTCCAGTAAACAGATATGTTGTGACAATTTAAAATACAGTTATCAGCATAAGGACCCCCAAAAATTATATTCGCAATTTGATAAATTTAGACTTTATGGTGGTTTTAACCACGACAATTATTATCAAACTTTTTCTTCTTTGTTCATTGCTTAGACACTCTCTTGCCCTCCCAGTCCTTGCTCATGGCTCACTCTTCTCTATTCTCCCTCTTCCTATCTCCAACTCCACCACAACCACAGCCTTGCATAGTCATGACCAGGGCAGGAACTATTACAACATGAGCCTCTTGCAGCCACAACAAATGCATCACACCACATTCTCTCTCTCTAAAACTGAAGCAAAGAGATACATTACTCCACCAAGAACACAAGATCACAGCTTGTCTAATACAGAAATGTATCCCTTCCCTTGTCTCTCCTACACCTGGGTGAGGCTTACTCAGATCCAGAGAGATATATAAGGTTGGTTAGGAAACTCCTTTATCACACTATTAGTAGGTCTAACATTTCGTTGTCAATTGGGAGTAGTTAGTCAGCTTATGCAAGCTCCGCATACTGATCATTGGAATCTAATTATTAGCATTCTTAGATGCATCAAGAAGAAGGCTTTGGTCATGCATTGTTGTTCATTGATAAAGGAAATACCCAAATTAAAGGGTAGTGTGAAGCATGTTGAGAAGATCTCCTGTTGGTAGGCTTTCTACTATAGGATATATCCATTGGAAGAAATGCTTCTACGAAAAACAACAAATAAAATATTGTACCGTACTAAAGCAAAATATTAAGCCATGGCCTCCACAGGTGAACTTGTCTAGATTAAACAACTTCTTAAAGAATTGAAGTTTCGTGAAATTCAACATATTATATAATGACCACCAAATTGTCATTCATATCCTCTAATCCAGTATTTCAGGTAGTACTAATCCAGTATTTTCATGATTGAATCCATCAGCTCAAACGACCTACTAGAAGACATCTTGACAAAGCCATTTAGAGGACCACGCATTAGCTTATTTGTTCCAAGCTTGGTACACTCAAATTGTGTTATATGTGTGTATACATATGTCAATTGTGCTGAGTATTCTTTAGCAAACGCCAGCATGTTAATCAGTTTTTAGTCTTAAGAACTGAAGTATTCTGCTTAGTTTGGATTTAAATTATATTTTGGTTGTAGTTTGTCACTAAAAAAAGTATAAAAAAGTATAGTGATTCTTTAAATATCAGCATCAATACATTCATGCAATCACTGCCTCTCAACCAATTCGTTGCCACAAGATAACACTGTTAATTAAATGAAAAAATAGTAAAGGGAGAATTCTAAACTCACAGATAAAGATATGTTACAGCCACAGAAGTCAAGCCGCCCCAAAAAAATCTTATGACTAGTCTTGAAACAGCCATGCCCCTTGCACTTGTGTATGCCCCAAATGTAAGTAACACATCTAAAAAACCTATTCATCATAACATAATAATATTTTCAGAAACACTTGCCATTTGAAAAAGTAATAAATGTAGAAACAGAAACATCTTACTTACTTTTGGCAAAATTCATGATTACAAATGATGGCCCAATGCTAAGAATTGTTTTAAAAGTATCCAAATTGATATGTCCATGATTGAAAGCAATGATTGTCAAAGCCTGCATGGAACAGGAATTAGACATGACCCAAGTACACCTGTTTTGTTTGCTAAATAAAGGCTGGAGACTTCCAGCTAAAGCAGTCTTCCAAGCAGCTATTTACAGTATCATTGCTTTTATTTGGCATTGCAGAAATTCCATTCACTTTGACGAATGGAAAATAAGGTAATATAGTCTGAAAAATAAGATATATTAAAAAAATACACCTTACAGGAAATCATTGTGCCATGGAGACAAATATAGGTTGTTCAAGCTTAGAAATTTTAATATTGTGTCATGGAGATAATGCAATGGCAGCAACAATAGTATAGATAAGGATAAGCCTATGATGACGCATACCTCGCATATTTCTAGGAAAGGAAATTCTTGTGCAGACAAACATGCAAATTATGGCATTGGAACACGGCGTATCACATGGTGGGATAATACCCTTCCTTTCATGGTCCCTAATGTTTTCAGAGACAGGTTCTAATAGAAATGGGAATGTGGGCCATGACAAAGATGGCACGCCCAAGGTTTGAAGGGTGTATGTCAGGACGAAGAGGTAAGAAGAGTGATGGTGACGGAGTAACTAATATAACAGAATGACATTTCAGGTGAAAAGTGAGTGGGGGATATATAGGGAATGATTGGAAGAGAGAGAATTATTATCTGATACTGTACATTGTATTATGGGGGCTGCAGTCTTTCACTAGGAGATATGTTCTGTGGCAGGATCCGTTCCTTCTGCACTACTCTATAATACTCTTATTTATTTCCTGGTCTCTAGCAGCTTCAATTTTCCACGTTATAGGTTTTCTTAGTGGAGTTTGGCCAAGCTCCCCCACTCTTTGTATTGTTTTCCCTTTCTTTTATGGATTTGGGGTGCTGATTGTTGCTAAGAATGGTGTCAAATCTTTGGCACAACAATTAGCATTGTGATGGCACTGCCATCTTTTATTTTAGACCAATAGAAAACGAACCTCAAAAATAATGTTGTGTCATGCAAAACTCACAATACAAGTTGATTCTATCAGTTTTTATTTAATTTCTTTATGATAGCAACCCTTAGTCAAGAATAGCTGTTGACTCAGTCTATTAAGTCATGTTCAAGCCAGGTCGTGAGATGTCCAAAATGTGACAAAGAAGTATCTAAGTCAAAAAAAAAAATTAATTGCAACATGGTTGTGAAGTGGTGGACATGTGCCATAACTGTATCCAACAAGTATTGCATCCAAAAAGTGCTAAACACATCCAAAAATATTTAGACATGAAGACACATTCAAAAAGATTTAGACATGGAGACACATCCAAAAAGATTTAGACTTAAAGACACATCCAAAAAGATTTAGACTTAAAGACACATCCAAAAAGATTTAGACATAAAGACGCATCCTAAAAGATTTAGACATAAAGACACATCCAAAAAGATTTAGACATAAAAACACATCCAAAAAGGTGTCGGTGTTCCTGAATCCATAATCAGAGTTCAGACTTCAGAGTAATAACTATGGATGACAAAATCGGAACCTGAAACATTAATGCCAAGAAGATCCAAAGACGATGAAAACTTCGATACAAGTGAAGAAATGTCCTATGCTCCACAAAACTGCTTTTACCAGTCTGCAAATGACACATTGAGCATACCAGAAAAGAAATAATATAAACATTATATTTACGAAGAAAAATCAATAAAAATAAAAGTTGAAAAGAACTTATAAAATTCCTAAAGAAAACATCAAAACTAACCCTTTTTGACCTTTTTGAAGGTGTAGGTTTCAGCAAGAACGGAGAATCCATTCTCATTGGCCAATTTAATTCAAAACAAGCAGGTGACCTACATATTATTGCAAATTAGAATAAGTCCACCTGAAAGGAAAAATATTATGTGGTATCAAAGCTCCTAACCAAAAGTATTCATTGAAGTCATCATAATTCCTCCATGCTGAATGTGCAGCTTTGCCATTGTTGTTTCTATCAGCTTCCTGCATAAGATTTTATGGGGAGTTGGTGCCAAGTGATGGAATACATAAAAAAGAAACGAAAACCAATAATAAATGTATGTAAGGCGAACGAATCATGTATAATATACACATAACATATAGATATTGAATTTACTACTAAGTAAATGAGAAAAAATAATAAACAATCTTTATGAAAAATAATATTAACTAAAAGAAGAGTGTTATCAAATAGGAAAGAATTGTGCTATAACATCATGCGTCTTTCTCCTGTCTCACTCCCTCTCTCCATGTATATATAGACCATGTTAGTTGAATTGTGAATTGGGAACTTCATAAACATGGTTAACAAACTCTTGGGCTAACCATAAAACCATCCAAGCTCAAGAGTCTACTGATTGGTCATGAGTGAACTCGTGTGTAGACTCGGCTTTTAGCAGATTCAGACAAACTCGGTAGAATCGGTACATACTCGCGAGTCACATGCCAAGTGAACAAGTTTCAAAGAAAATCCCAAACCAACCCACACATGGATCGTCCTGCTTAGTGTCCAGATTCAGGGATCTCATTTCATACCTAGACCTTTTACTTTCGTTTTTTACTTGGGTTCATTGTCATGTCCATTACAAAAAGCCCCTTAGCTCCCATAAACTTTTCATGTTGTTGATCAATTGCAACTCTTGTTCTTCCATCCAAAACAATTCTTTGAAATGTTTCTTAAAAACCAACACCTCACTATACAAATTGAAATTATTGTCATACTAATACCTAACACAATACAAAATGAGTGGATCAAAACAAAGAAGACAGTGCTACTTAGTAGGACAATTACGATGTAATTAGCTTACCTAGGAATGAGATAAAAGGTTGTCGCATGGAGAGGTTTACGTAGTTGTAAATTCTACCTAGTGTCAAATTTTCCACACTTCTTTATACCTTCTTTCTTGCTTTTGGAAATTTTTAGCAATCTGCTGCTAACCTCTATCCATTGCTACATACATACATGGCATAGTTGGATAGAAGCCTCAAAACATTACAAGTGGAAAAACATATTTTAGGCAATATGTGATTGATCTCCACAATTTGCCATCAATCAATACCAGATTCATCAGTTGCTTGACCTCCGTTTTAGTAGCATGTTGCATGTGGACTTATAGGAAAAGCATGGACGAACCATTACACATCTCTTTTTGCTTAGTTCGTGCCAAAAATGAAAGCAAATTTAGGGTTTTTATCAAACTGAGTCATGCGAGGTAAAACCCAAATGCAATATCACCATAATCTACAGTGAGATTCAAACAAGAATCACGATTCATGTGATTTTGAGGGCGAGTAGCACAATACAAGAGCGATCAAAAGCAAAAACAACTGTTTCATTAATTTGTATCATATTATATGGTTCATATCGTATGTCACACAATACTTACTACCATGATAAAGACACACCTACATATAAAAATTTGCAAAGAAGCTTAATACACTCAAGCATTATTACTAAATAATATATTTCACTAAATCCTTACAAGGAACATACGTTGGATCTAATTGTAAGCGTGGCACGTATGAATCTTCTAGCCTAAGAGGAGGGAGTGTTAGAATAACTCTATATTTCATGAATCAAATTTAAAATGCATTTAGTCTACTTTGAAATTAGAATTTAGGAAGTCAAAATTAAGTGTATAATACAGATTTTGTACTATACAAGTTTTGAAAATTACATGTTTCACGAATGAGTAACTAAGTGTCTTTTCAATAAACCTAGTTTATCCTATCATTGACTATATTGTCAAATTCTTTAATAAGGAGAATATTAATTTTTTTTACTAGTTTTCCTTCTATGACCTCGACTTATTATGAAATAGCCACAATGGTTTACAAGCTATGAACCCTAACATAATTTTGTACCCATTCAATTTTGTCTTATTCAAGAGGTAAATACATATCTCTTTAACTCAACTTATATTCATCTACATATCCATAGATTAATATTTTATAGAATCGTTAATTATTAATTATACTTATTGAAGTTATTATTGCCTAAAACTTAAGTCAATTTTACTAGATGTAAAATATAAATACAATATAAATGGCTTATAACACAATGCACTAACACCAATTTAAACTACTAATATGGGTCGAGTACTAATACAAAACTATTTAAGCAAAATCGATCAAACAAACAATAATAAGACTACTAAACCTATTATTTTAGAAGCAACTATATCCATTTATCAAACATTCCAATACTTCCTCAATTAGAACAAAATTCCTTGACGTTAGACATTTTACCACACATTACTTTGAATGGCCAAAAAGTAAATACCCGCATGGATGGTTTCTTTCAACAGCCAAATGGCAATTTGCTACCAATTCAACAAATAAATATGAAATAATTTTGAACAATTGCACATAGTAACATTTGAAACATAAAATGCATTATAGTCAGCAAGTGAATAAAGCAACTCACTTTAGCTAGTGTCTCATAGATAGGAAAAATTATTTTCTCAAGGAATTTTGTAGAACCATCTTCAGTTAGGCAGCTGTGTGCAGGTCCAGCTTCTCCATGATCCAAAATAGCATCCAACTCTTTGGCCATCTATATAACACAACATGGCTAATATATTTAGCATTAAAAGTGATTTGAAAGGTCTATCATTAAACTCCATCTACATAAAACATTTAATACTATGAAAATGGGTATAACTTCAGTAAAAACCCTTCTCTTTCAAGATGGTACCTATAACACTTACCAATCAGTGGCTTATATTTTTCTAAGTTTAACACTACTGCTAAATATAAAATGACAAAAATGTGTTCATACTTGTTTAATTTATAAAGGAAAAAAATTCAAGTCCCGAATAAGTGAAAGACAACTCTCACCATATTAATCAATTTTGTAGAGTTCACATTGTAAAACAGTATCAAAATCCACTTCAGATCCATTAAACTAGGGTCACCTACTCATAGAAAGTAAACTTTTTTTTTTCTCCTATGAAATTTGTATCCACTTATATACCATAATTTAATCATATCCAGTTGGTGTGAGATCTCCAACACCTACCATATTATCCACACACCAAGCCCAATAGAGTTAGGCTTAAAACCACATTCTAGAGGCTTAAAACCACATTCTAGAGATAATTAAAACAAAAAAAAGAGGGTACTATAAGAACATCCTTAAAACTCATGATAAAGTATTACTAATTTAATGAAAAATAAATAAATATTATTGAACATAGGAAAACTTTAGGACAATGGAGCTTCTTCCTCGTTTATTCTACCAATTAGCATAAATACTTAGCAGAATATATAAAGAGTACAATTAGAGACTTACGTGGTGGAATATATAGCAAATACACTCAGGAAGAAAACGAACATTTGCAGCTTCACCCCAAATAAGAAAATACAGGGAAACCAAGAAAAGCTTTCTATCCCGGTTAATTGCCTCTAAACTGCATGACACATTAAATGAAATGCAATCAAATAAAATATGAAAGAGGGAAGACATTTAAAGAATGAGTAAGTTGAAGTAATAACCTATTCCATGCAAGACGAATTCTCAAGTATCTGCACCACTTGATATAGTTATCTAGCACCTTTAAGAACACTTCATTGATTGTTTTCTCATCTACTTTCTACACATTCCAAAATTCAACAAAAAAATTGCATTATAACAAAGCAATGAAATCTACATCTACTAGAGGACCATACTAAGTATAACTACAACGTGGAAGTTGCTAAACACCTACTATGCAGGATTTACATCGTAATGTCAAACTCACGAGTTTAAGTAACCTCATCAAGCTTCCATAAACATGACCAGTAGACTCGACTTACAAACTTGTAAGAGCTTATCAAAAATATATTGATAATGCTATTATAATATTCAATCACAAGGTACAAAGCCATCACAAGTCATAATAAAGAAATGATGAATAATGGACCATCATGTCACTACATATGATTAGTTAGGATAAGAACAATAAGGAAAACATACAAAGAAGGGTATGAAAGAGTTGAGTTCTGAAATGAATTTAGAAACAACTTAACACAAACTCCTTCAAGAGCTAAGGCTCATCAACTATATGTTATTTCATTTTGGCTTTTTGTTGCAAATTTCACTTAGAGAGGTAGGTTCAGACTGTAATATATAAATGAGTACAAATCATACCTTACAAGCTAGTTTTGAGATATTGAGTTAGACTAAAAATTCATTTTCTAAAAAGCTTCTTCTAGTGAGGTTCTATATGGTCAAAGGTTTTCACCAACAAAGGAGTTTATTGAAGTGTGACCAAGGAAGTGTAGTAGAGTGAAAGTCATTGATTCATCGACCATTAGGGGTAGTGCTATGATAGGAACTTGAGTATTACGTTGTGCAAAAGTCCCACATCAAGTGTTTGGTTCTACCTTGATAATAGCTAGCTTTTTAAGACTTAGTTCACCAAGTGTTTGGGTACTTGTATCAAAGATCTCACATAAACTAGAGATATAATCAAATTACAGTATATAAGTGGATGTAAACCTAAACTTATAAGTCAACTTTGTTAGGTTGAGCTAGGCTTGAAACTCGTTTTCTAAGACATTTCTTTAAAATTATATATTTGGATGTAGATAACAAAATAGAAGTGGGCACATAAAGCGATGAAAAAGTTAAGAGTGAATTGGACTTAGTCTTCAAAAATCAACCCTAAGCCACTTGTTAATATGTAAATAGGGATTAGGAATTCTCCCTTCTTATTTTACACTTTTTACTTTTTTACGCTATAGATAAATTTAGGGGAGACAACACATGAGGAGTCTAGAGAGTCACTCATACACCAATGATTGAATCCTATAGTGGTATCATCATTCAAGGTAAGAGAGGAAGTGATGAATGTCTCATGTATGGAAGCTTATAAGAATTATGACTAGAGAAACAACCTATAAGCCTCAATAATATTTGTCGCATACGATTGCAGGCTTATGATTGCTTTGCTCTTAAGATTTAAACTGATCTAAATTGTGATCACCATATAAGACTCAAATTCTTATAAATTATGTTCTTTAGGGTTTTGCGGTTCAAGTGTAGTATTTTCTCATTTAAGTTTAATATGTGATATGTGGGTTATTGGTAATAAAAATTGATATCATTTATTTGATTCAATTTATGTTCAGCCAACTAAGTTAGACCCCTTAATAGATTTTGGGATTCTATTTGATAATTGATATATAACAAGATTTAAAGTTCAAAGCATTGTAGACACAATAAAATCTTGACACCAATTAATAAACGATATGCAAATTTATTTATTCATGTAGATAGTTGTCGCCTTAGAACTATTTGAAGGAATTAGTATTTTGGGGTTTGAATTTATCATAGAGATACATGTGAGAATTATATTAGAACTATATTAGTGTTGGGTGTATCTATCTAGTAGAATAGGTTGATCACATTGTTCTCACAGGTAGTGATGACCATGGCATCTCTCAAATAAAACAACACATTTTGTCACCACTTTCAAACCAAAGATCTTGGCAAACTCATATTTCTTGGGGACTAAGGTAGCACAATCCAACAATGGTATTGTTATCTCTCAAATAAAGTATGCATTAGATATTTTTGGAGGAAACCAGATTAATGAATTCAAAAATTTGTTGACATACCTATGTATCCTAATGTCAAACTCCTACATGGTCAAGGGGAGTCTCTCTCAGATCTTGAGAAGTACAGAAAATTAGTTGGAAAATTGAACCATCATTCTATTACCCGTCATGATATTTCATTTACAAAGTGAGTCAATTCTTTAATTCCACCTACGTTGATCATTGGAATGTCGTCCTTGTCATGTGTTATATGATCACAATAATCATACTAGAGTTGTATGAGCAAGATCTTTGTTTGATAGAAGATCCACTTCTAGATATTATGTTTCTATTGGTGATAATTTCATTTCTTGATAGAGCAAGAAACAAAATGTTATGGCAAGATCTAGTGTTGAAGCAGAATAGAAAGCTATGATTTTGGCTACTTGTGAGCTTATTTGGCTTAAATAGTTACTTAAAGAATTGCAATTTGGAGAAGTCACTCAAATGACATTCATATGTGATAATCAGGTTGCTCTTCATATTAGCTCAAATCCCATCTTTCATGGAAGAACCAAACATATTGAGATTAATTTGAAACGATATTGTATTTGAAGACATCAAGAATGAGTTTGTCCGTAACGGGTTATGGCAGACGCATTGTGGTCAGAAGAAATTTAATATATACATATAGATAATTTTTAAAAAAAATACAAAAATATAATTGTAATGCAAAAATAATGAGATAATTATAAATAATAATATTATGTCTAGAATATTACTAGGTTGATGTGTTATGTATAGAATATTACTAGGCTAACTTATAATATTTTACTTGGGTCGGGTATGACATGGCCCAATTTAATTTAGGATTTTCTGCAATTATTAGGGTTTAGTCAAAGCAATTGGATGTTGTTATTAGGTTAGCACTATAGCATTTCATATGAGTCGGATATGGTATGACCCAATTCTTCTTAGATTTTTTTTTGCAGTTTTTGTTTTTTTGCAGACCATCTAAGTCATGTTGCATGTTGTATGGCTTATTGTTTGCAATTAGGTTGGGTTATGTTGCCCAACTCATTTTAGGTCAGCTTAGTTCAAAATGTTAGGGTTCCTCACTCACAGAACATCATTGTCGTTAATGCACACTTGCTTAAGTTTTTTGTTGCCACCGCACACTGTTAATGGAACTACACGCCGCCGTTGCCCACTCTCATCGCACCTTCATATGCGTATATGAGTAGGATGAGGGGCTACCATGGCCACCTATTTTATCTCAATTGGCTTCTAATATATTTTGTTCTAGCTTAAGAATGAATTGTGACGGTCTGCATTATGCTTTATATGACCTCTCTTTTAATTATTTATTTATTTAAAAGAAAAGACACAAGCATGTTGTCTACTTTGACAACATTGTTATTAATGGGAATTCAACCCACCTTGTTTAGCTTCTAATCCCCTAGGTGAACTCCACCTTTGCTCTCAAGCAGCTTCACTTGACTATTCTTTGGAAATTCAAGTGAAATATCTGTCCAAGGATTCTGTTTTACTCACTCATAGTAAATCTATTTGTGATCTCCTAGCAAAGACATCTACAAATGATAGGAAGTTGCTGGAAATATTATATCAACTAGAGATGAGGTCAATTCATAATATATAAGTGGATGCAAACTTCATCTTACAAGCCAGGATTTGGAAGGCTAAGTTAGGCTTAAATTTCATTTCTTAAGACAAGCCTATAACCACCCCTATGATTAGGAGCAAAAAAACTCTCCAAACAAGACTCTAACTTCATGCAGGATCCCTCTTTCTATTGTTATGTTATTATTATTACAGGGCCAGAATCTAGCTATGCAACTACTGAAGTTTGTCAATTCATGCCCTATACTTCAGGCATTCACTGGATTGCTGTTAAACCAAATATTAAGATAATTGATAGCCACTGTGGCTCTTATTTCAACCTGCTCCCTTCGATTGGCCACATTACCTGCAAGCATTTTGCAAATTTGACTTGACCTCTGACCCAGATGACAAGCAGTCCACATCTAGTGTTGTTGTCCATCTTGATTGCAATTTGATTTCCTCTTTGGCCCCACAAAACAAACAGTGGCCAGAAGCACCACTGAAGCAGAATACCATAGTCTAGCCCAAGTCAGTTCAGAAATGTTTTGGTACAAATTCTCTTCAATGAGTTAGCTGTCTCAATCACTCACCTATTCCTGTTTTGACAATTCTCCCTTGCCGCAATCCAGTATTACATCTAAGACAACGCATATGGGGTCTTGTCGATTTTTTCTGTTCATGAAAAGGTGTACTTCCAAACAACTCACCATTTTCCACATTCGAGCCCAAGTGCAGTGGGCTGATATGATGACTAAGTCTTTGTCCTCTGCTTAGTTTTTGAACCTCTCTTAGCTAATCGTCCCCTTCAGCTTGTGGAGGTGAGGGAATACCTCTCAAACAGCATTACTTTAGAGTATTTAATTTTTGTATCTGCCAGCCGTATCTTATCAATATTCAGTTAACCTATTGGACAGTCATAATTCACTTAATGTCAATTATAGCAGTCACATCTGGCACGTATTAGGTTCTGAAGCTTCTACAGTATAAATAACATTGTAACCAGAAGCTATATTGTATATTTGTACTTCTTTTTGCATTTTATTAGAAATACAAAGTTCTCCCTCAAAAACACCCACTCAAATCTAATGATCCCAAATAGCAGCACAATGTGGCAGACTCTGTAAACGCTATAGCAGGTACCAGGATTGTCACTATTCTAACCAATTAAACAATTAAAAAATATAAAATACAGGGTAAGAACAAAGCAAAGCAGAAACAGTCACAGTTAGCTGAGAACAGTAACAGATTTGTCAAAAAATGGCAGCAAAAGTCTTGAGGATAATCGAGAACTGAGGAGTGCAGAGCATGCAGAGGGCCAAATTAGAATTTTGAAAAAATAAACAGATAAAACTTAGACAACAACATAAGACAGTGAGATGAAAGAACTGTTTTAGTGAGATTAGAACAGTATATCACAGAGGCACAAAAAAGCAAGGCAGCAACAGTCAAAGTTGGCTGCGAATAGTGACAGATTTGCCAAATATGGCTGCAGAGATCTCGGGCAATTGGAAACTGTGGAGAGCAAAGCCAACTGTAACGACCTGCCATAAAATGCTGGAAGATTTCGAAAATTTTTCTGAGATGATTGAGAAAGCAAAGTTCCAAATCCATTTCAGAGAGAGAAGGCAACAAAATCCCAAATTGACCCCCTCCGCAACAGACCTAGACTATGTTTCATGGTTCAAATAGATATTTTTGAACCTACTCCAACAGCATCTGCTCCAGCCACAACTTTCATGATTCTCTATTGCAACCACTACACCAAACTACAAGCATTATGTGATGGGATTCTGCTAAATCACTGCTATTAGGAGCCTACTCACAGCCATGCATTAAGCATCAAAACAGTAAACCTAAGCACTTAAATTTATGACAGTCATCTCTCACTTAATTTACCCTTATCTAAAGCAAAAAAATGAGCCATAAGAACACTAGACGAAGCCTTACCTGTTCATCCAAAGTAAAATCCAAATACCAATACAGTCAAAGAAATGCATGTTTTTAAATATGGATAACAATTACAGATTAATTTGAGATGTACAACAGCAAAGAACAAAATTCTAAACTTCAAAAAGTTGTTACTACATCACTGCCAGAACAAGTAAGAACTAGTTTGCATCAATTTGTCACTACCAACTTCAAGCTAAAGTTTTTTCCATCATTATATTTCTTTCAAGACAGATAATAAAATAAAAACAGAATGTCTACAAACTGAAAATTAAATCATACTACAGATAGTAAAACTACAGCAAAATGGATTCATAAAAGAACTCACTGGATCAGTTTCAGCAGGTATTCCAAGTCCAGACTGCTTATTTGCTATCATCAAAATAACATTTTCACGCTGGTTCCTTATATTGTCTTTCTGCATATGCAAAAATTATGATTATAACCAGTAGCATTTAACACATGCAGGAAAGCAAAAACATCAAATCACAGAAAATTCATAATATAAGAAGTAGCTTAATCATAACACAGATTACAGCTGAGAACAGGAGTCCCCCTTGATTGCAGACATTCACTGAGTAGATCTCAATTAATCTATTTAGGGTGGGTAGATAGATACACCAAAAACAGTTTCCTTTAACCTCGAGCATATTCGCTATACTCACAAACATAGGCCATCATAACTGAAACGAAGGCCCTCTTTAAATACTTTGTCAATATGTATGCAATTTGATCATTTGAGCTGGCAAATTCAGTAATGATTTCCTTGGACAACAACTTCCCACATTCAAAATGATAATGCATGTCGATATGTTTAGTTCCCTCATGAAATACCGGATTAGAGCCAATGCAAAGAGTTGTTTGGTTATTGCAATACAGTTCAATAGCTTGGAACTCACAAAACTTCAACTCTTGAAGTAGTTGTCTGATCTTTACAAGCTTGCATGTGGCCTAGGCCATTGCTTGTATTCTGCTTCAACCTAGACCTAGCCACTACACACTGCTTCTTGCTCTTTTGTGATAATATTCCCACCCATGGTCGTCAAACACGCAAGTCAACTTGTTGACTCGTCCGAGTTTACGTTCCCACATGTCCATACCGAGTTAACTCGGTAATAAACTCGTTTTCTGAGCAAACTTGGTGAAATCGGAGTAAACTCGGTGAGATCGGAGTGAACTCGTGAATCTGGTCCGATTTGGCAAGTTTAACCAGATTCTTTTTAAACCCAAAATGGTGTCGCTCTAAAGGGGGGAAATTAAATGAAACAAACTGAACTTAGGGTTTCATTTTCGTGCCGTTGCCCTTTGCGTATTCTTCTGGGAGTGTGGCGGTTGTGGCGATCGAGCAGAGCGGTCGCGCTGTGGTGTTCGTGCGGTGGTCGCCGGTTAGTGTCGTTCATCATACAAGGTTAGAGATGGATGGTGTGAAATTAGGGTTGCATTGTTATGTAGAGTGATTTAGGGGATTAGGGTTATGTTTTTTTTATTGGGCTTTTTATTGGGCTGCTGCAGAATAGAAGATGGACTTGAAATTCCATTTTTTTTCTATTTAATTAAGCTGAAGATGAAGATGGAAATGATGGAGGAGATGATATTATTAGAGGATTGAACATAAAAATTTGACATTTATCTATTTTTAATTATTTAATTTCTATGACTTGAACAATTTAGCTTTTGTAGTATTTATATGAATTTCTTTATTTGAGACTTTGAAGTTATATAATTTTCATTCAAAACTAAATGTAGTTATTTACTATTAATTTTTTTTTAATATAAAAGTAAACTCTGACGAGTTTACAAGTCGAGTCTACGGAGCTCTCACGAGTCTACGTAGACTCTCGAGTTTGACAACCTTGTTCCCACCAATAGATACACAGTATCCAGTAGCAGAGTTCCTGTCTATAAGAGATCCAGGACAATTAGTATCACAATACCCAAATATTTGGGAATCACCTTTATCTTCACACAACAATCCTTCTCCTAATGTCCTTATTATACATGAGAAGCGAACATCAATAACTGCACTCCAATGATGAGACTGCACAAATTACTAACTACTTCAACAACAAAAGAGATGTCAATCTAGAAATTGTGAGTAAAATAAATAAGTTTCCCAACTAATCTCCTATTTCTCTTTAGATCTAAAAAGGTGCACCTTGATTTGTCATTAACTTTTGATTTGGGTTCATAAGACTACAATTAGACCCTTATTTTGTGGTGCATGTTTCCTTCAAAATGTCTAAACATACTTTCCATGTTAGATGAGAATGTCTTCATTTTATTGAGCCACCTAAATACCAAGGAAGTATTTTGTACTTTCCTTCTCTCATTTGTCAACTAAAGAGAATGTTAAAATGTGATCTTTCTAAAGATTTTTTCCTAATAACTAGAAATATTGAGAATATTTTTATCCTAATAACATGCTATTTACAACAAAGATCCTTTATTAGGTGATCATGATATCCCAACCTAGAAACCACAGATTCTCTAAAGCAAACTAAAATAGGTAACTTCCCATTGAGCTTCTCTGTTGTTATGGTACTTATCCATGAAGCTAAAAACAAGACCAGAAGAGGGTGTCATATTGACTCAAATGAGAGACAATGAGGTCAATAGGAGGGGAGTGTATAAGATCACTGTTCTAGAAGATTGTAAGGGTTGGACTAGGGCCAAGTGGCAGACGAGCCTCTTGGAAGAAACAAATGCAGGACATGACAATATTATTCTTTGCAATAATACTATAATAAACACTCACAACGCACGTGTGTGTGGGTGAGTATATTATTTTTCATTTTCTATTAGGGAAGCTATGAAATTAGATTATTTCAATAATTGATTAAATGCATAAGAGATTATTGTTATAATTGAGTATCTTAGAGAAACTAACCTGAGAATAAACTCAATTCTTTATTATCACATCACACGTGATAATAGAAGTACAAAATTGTATTTATAGGCACCATTTACATCAAGAGCAATTGTTGGCAATGCCTGACAACTTTAAAATACTGACAATTGTACATACTAACTAACTTATTTCTACTAACATCCATGATGATTCAAGGGAAGTTTAAGTCAAACTTTTGTACTATGCCTTAGTACTAGAACAAGCAGTAGCTTGCTGCTTTCGAGACCACCAAGATATTAAATTAGGACCAAGAAAAATGGTTGCTCTTGAAGTAGATCATTTACCATCAACATATGATGTCCAATCAGCAAAACAAAAAGTTTTTAAGGAAAAAGGATGAGCAAGAGATGCAAGTTGAAAGTGCAACCCATGAAACAAAGCACCATTTAAGATACCTTAATATGCATTTTACAACAACCCAGTAAGAATCAAATGGTTTGGGCCATGAATTAACAAACTTTGATAACTTGCAAGAGGTAGGATCTAAAAACAAATTAGCACCGAGTTTGGATAACTTGCAATTATAAATTATAGGAGAAGAAATTGAATGAGCTTATGCCATGTGTTTTATGAAGCAAATCTCAAATATATTTGGTTTGAGTAATCTGAAAAGACTTATTAGGTAAATATTTAATTTCAAGACCAAGAAAGAAAAAAGGTTCACACCATCAACATCAACAACTCCTTGAAGAACTTTATTTGTCCCCGGGATTTCACAAGACACTTGTAAAAATTAAATTCAAAAAATTGACTAACACTTAACAGGTTGTTAGAAATAGAAGGGACATTTAGTTGAAGTGTAATATGTGAATCATAAGATGACGCAAAAGAAAAGAAAGCAACACCACAAATACTTAAACCTACACCATTGCTGATGAGAATTTGATTTGGACCATCAAAGTGTTGAAGTTGTTTAGTATTTTAGGGTTTACCAATAACATGAAAGCTTGAACCAGAATCCGGTATCCAAGACATATTGCCATTTCCTAGAGAATTAGACTTCATTAGCATTGCAATAGGTTAAGTATTGTTGCCGGGTTTGTTATTAGGATTTACCCAAGTATTTGATGTTTTATATGAGCCAGCCGAACAAGGAATGTATTGTTGTGTAAAATCAATGAAGTACAACGATTCATGAGGTTGATAAGAAATATTAGACCTGAAATGACAAACATTGGTTGTGTCCAAACTTTAGACATATTTGGCATTGCAAATTGGCAAATTTGCCACCATCACAACCTCTGTCAAAATTTCCACATGAGAAGAAACTCCAATACAAGAGCCAACACGATTACTACCACCACAACTATACGAGTCTTGAGTATAGTGCAGTGACAGTGAGACTAAGTTTAGCATCTCCTGAACATAATGATTAAGTCATGTTTCATGACAATATAGAAGAGCTTCAATTCTAGCAATTGACCGCATGTGTTTCTTACTTTCAATAACTAAGACAATTGGATCATAACGGAGGGAAGTCCTTCAAGAATAGATCAACATGTCGTTCATGATGCATGGTAATGCCAAAATCAGCGAGTTCATCAACGTAACTTTTTAATCTTAGGATAATATTCCATTGTTTTGGAATCAAGTCTAACAGCACACATCGCAGTGCGCATATGTCGTGCACAAGATTTAGTCTGAAGACCAAAGCATTCATGAATCTTCTCCCAAACCTCATACGAGTGATTGGAGCCAAGCAGAGAACAGATTTCGATAGAATAAACTAAAGCCAAACAAGTAATGTTTTGGTCTTGAACTTCCCAAGCTCCATATTCAGAATTAACATTGTCAAGAGTACAATCATTTTCAGTGAGATATCGAGGCGGAACAACCAGATTTACAACAAATCATTGTAACTTATGTGATTTGATTATCGATTCAACATGTTGTCACCAATGAAGATAATACAAGTTATCAACTTTTTCAACGATTGAGGTTGGAAACGACTACAAAGCAAAAGCCATAGGAACAGATACATCACAAAGTGCAATTCTATAAATTGAAACAAGAGAGAACAATTTCAAACGCAAACCTCGAAAAACAATCCACAAAAAATGAAGGGACGAAGAACAATACACGAAAAATGAAGCGACAAAAAACAGTACTCGAAAATAGGAACAGCAAAGACGCTAGCATGATCACAAAGAAAGTGAGCAAAGACGAGTGCTACAAATGAAGAAATGAATCGTCGAACGAGCTCTTATGAAGATGGATCGTTGAAAAAACAATTGCTCTAGATACCATCTTAGAGAAACTAAACTAAAGAATCAACCGAATGTTTTATTATCACATCACACAAGATAATAGAAGTAGAGAATTGTATTTATAGGTGCCACCGGGCACCGCTTACATCAAGACCTATTGTTAGCAATAATAGCAAACTAACTTATTTCTAGTAACAAACTATAATCAGAATCAGTTTTTAATATGGATAAATTTTGCTAAAAATTGTTTCTAAATAATTAACTTTGTTTTGGATGCAACAAAAAACCAGATTTTACATGAAAAATAGTATGTGTGAAGCTGACGACGGGAAAAACTGTTAAATAATAATTATAAGTAATAAATTTTAAGATTCAAGAAAACAATTTTTTTCAGGAAGAAAAAAAAACGCAGTTTACAAAATTTCAATTTGTGCCTCAAAAAATCTAGCTTTAAAAACAACTTATTTTCAATCAAACAGCTGAAATTGATGGGAAAAGCTTTCACAAACATGCTCCAAGTGCAAAGCAGCCAGTAGACCATGCAAAATAATATTAGCAAGTAAAACAGAGCTTAAGTATGAGAAGAGAAATATAAATCCCAATAGAGATGAACAATGTCAGTAAGAGGACTATTTGGAAATGGAACAGGTGGAAGTCAAAGGTTTAGTGTAACAAAATCCCATCAATTGTTATTTGCTGGTAGTAAATGTTCATATTTTGTTATTGGTTGAGGTAAATTTTGGGAATGGGAACCACCATTTTGTATCAGCAATAAAAAATATAAAACAAGATGATCAATCCAGCAGGAACCTTGAAAGAGATCTGTTAGTTACCATGCAATTAGCCATGATACACAGCAATGACATACAAAATTAAAATTTGCCACCAATCATTACATACCTGGAAACCGAACACAAATTCTAGAAGATCAAACATGTCTGCATCCCTTTGTCCAGATACTTTAAATCCAGCAGGAAGTCTAGGGAACTGATCAGTATATCTAATAGCAGATATTGCTGCTTTAACCTGATATTGAGAACCAAACCTCAGCTTTAGAAGCTACCACAAAGAGTACATGAATTCAAGGGTATTACAGAAATCAATGAGCAACCATAAATGGACGTGTCAATGTCAGTAACTCCTAGTTATTGTCAATACAGTGAACAGATCAGGTACAAGCCACTTGGAATGAAAGAGAGAGAGGACCATAAGTCTTCTAAAGCATTCAACTTACTTCAGGGAAAATTCTGATAGGATTGGTTAATGACGGTGCTTCCAGAGGAATAATATTGTATGGTGTCAGCTCTCCAGATAATGTCACACTTGACTTCTTTAATTTTCTCAACTAAGAAAACATGAGAGACAAATATGATGAGTTAATTACAAATCATAATGAGTTAGTATAATAAGTTCTTTAAGAAGTTTTGCCATCAAATAGAATTTTAAAAGAAACAAATGACAACAGGCAGTCAAAAGATTTCTATATTCCTTTATTAGATGTCAACTAGCAATACAAAAAGAATGAAAACTAGTGGCTGATAAATTTGAAAACTACCCAAATTAATCATCAAAATAAAATGAATAGTTTAAAATAATTGAAGCATTCAATGCATAATCAGTGAAGTTAATTTGCATTATGATAGACATCTTAACACAAAAGGAGTACCTCCTCCATTATGAGTCCTCCAACTCCACTGGGATCAGCATCCTTGCTAAGTGCCTCAAGGACCTCTACTAAAGCCCGTAGTGTAGCAATTATCTTTCTCATTTCTGATGATTTAAGCTTCAACCTACAGCATTAAAACAGTTCACACAAATATTATATCAGGCAAAAACATAATCTAGATAAATATATTTAGGTTTTCAATCAACAAAATCTAAAAAGTAAATAAGAAAGCCTTTCTGCATATTTTAAGACATTGTTTAGTTAGGAGAGGAGAGCAGTCATCCAATAACAATTTAAGTACCTCACAAATTATGTATAAGACTTAAGGAAAGAAAACTACAGTTTATCTACTGTTTTAGCAGTTCAACATCAATATTAGTTTCTAATCTTGCAAATTAACATGTTATATTATTTTTCACCGCCTTCAACATAATGACTTCTTAGCCACAAAACCTTCTATTGCTTTTTAATTACCTATCTGAGAAAAGAAAAATAAGCAATGCTAGCAACCAACAAGGAAAAAAAGTGTTTCAAAAAAAGTCATTAAAGAGCACCAAAAAGCATAGGTTTAGGGTTTTGAACCAAAATGAATAAACCAAGCCTTGAATTCTGATTGACAGATACAAGCAACTCTACAGAACAAGAACAAGTTGGTAATTTTATCCATCGAGAAAAATAATTTAAGGCCATAATAGCAAATAAGTATCAAGCGTTAGCAGCACAGCATAAACAGGAAATGACCCTATTTTACTGAAGAAATAAACTAATATTTGTAAGTTTAATTTTAAAAAGTTATGGGTTGGACATACTCTCCCAGTGAGGAGCTAAAAGTTCCAGATTCTTGCAATCTCTGTTCTTCTCGTTGGATGTCATCCACTCTATGATATTGCTTGTAGTGCAGATAAAACTTCCAAAGGTTTTCCATGTCACGATTGCGATCAATCCGAAGCCCATCCTTCTTAGCAAGTTTTTGCTATAGAAGATAGCAAAATAAAAATCATAAACAAGTGAGTTGATAATCCCTTTAAAGTCACGCAAATAAAGAGAAAAAATCAATTGAAGGAAAAGGTAATGTATCACTCAAAATACACCAATCATGACCTATACCTTGATTACAGACATTAAACCGGTCTTGAATTGTAAAACTCCCCTACCATCACTATTGGGATCCAGATTTTGAGCCATACTATATGCCTGCTCGCACACTGAAGATCAAAAAGTAAGAGGTCATAATGATGCATATCACAAAAGGAACACTATCAGCTGATTCAAGCTGAACAGATATTAGATTGGATATTTATCATGTGACAAATTGTGATATATTTCTAGGTGTTTCACATGATAGACACATGAACTCCTAAAATGCAAATTTAGGCATAACCCAACCCTGCAAAACCAACTTGTAAGTTGAGGATGGTCGCCACTGATATCTTTTTTCTTTTCAAGCTCTATCTGTAACCAATGTGAGACTTGAGTTTTCCCAATCCACCCTTTCATGTCCAGCACTATTGAGTTTGGTATGTGGATAATATGGTAGGTAACCTTTTTAATGGATCTAAGATGGACATTGATACCGTCTTAGAATGTGAATTTAGGCACAATTCACTACGCTATATCGTATGTGGTTTTTTCCCATTATGAACATGGAGATAAGCTCAAAAAGTAATTTGGTATACGTAAATTTTTACCCAATACATGAGAAATATCAGCAATTTAGCTGAAACTTGAAAGAGAAAAATTACTTGAGCTAAGATAATGTAATAGAATAACTAAGCCACATACACTACACAGAGGTTTATACTGTGGCAATTAACTATATCTATATTTAGTGCGAGCTAGTGAAATTATATTTCCTCCCTGGGCTGAAAGAATGCAAATCTTAGGCCTTGAAACCAATCATACTTTCTCTCAGGCTGCTACTACTGTGTCAATTGTCTTTTTCTCCCCGTGGCCAATACTTAATGATGGCTTCTTCATCCCCTAGACATAAAAAACTGTCTTCTTAAGGTGATTAACATCAGGCAACTACTCTTGTAATCATGATTTTACCAACTACTTAACAAGTAACTGGCAAAAATATAATATAGTGTGGTTCCACTAAGACACAAAATTCACCATACTCACTGATTTCAAATACGTAAAACTCAAGGTCTTCTTCATCTTGCAAAACAGACAATAGTGAAAGACAAGAAAAGAAACACAAGCTAAGATGAGCCCATAATAAACAGGTACACCATCTAATATAAAGAGAAAAAATGAAGGCAACTCCAAAGAACAAACATAAAAGAAGATGTAAAATCTTGCAATGTGTTTATAAATTAGACAAACAAACCCCTACCCCTTGTATTTTCCTAATGACCTTAGCCTAATCAATGATGTCAATCTAGCCCCTAATTGATGTTGAATATCCACTAACCAATCAAAAAAGCTCAGATGTGGCGAAACTAAGATCCAGTCACCTCACTTTGTCAACTACAACTTTCCCTTTTCTAGTACAGCAAATTCCCACTACACTGACTACATGCGTGCGTATCAGGCACTCAGTATTATCTCCTCCTTCCATCCTTTTAGCTCATAAAATGCCCTCTTCCATTTTCATATCCATTTAAGTCATCTCACACACGGTATCATACCCTGTTCACCTCTCCGCACTAAACATGACTATCACCACCTCTAATTGCCCACCCTCGTCTGAAAATGACCCTATCTTCACCAAATATTTCATTTCAGCCACCACTAAATTCAAATTCCCGCTAGAAACAAATTTCACCCATTCCTTAATAATACCAGTTCCGCAAATTAAAAATAAATTAATTGATTAAACAAGCTTAACTTCTAGAAGACACTCACTCCCCTTACACATCAAACTAACTTCAAGACACACTATAATGCACAAGCAGATCTCATATTCACAGACAACGTTACGCACGTATCGAAATTGAAACACGCAAACAGAATCCGATTGAGCAAGCTGAAACACTTACAGATCCTAGCAACGTTAGGATCCTCCGACTGAATCTCATCGGCGGCCTGCAAGATCAAATCAATGTTGGTGGTCTGCGCTAGGGACGGAGGAACCGCGCCAGCGATTCCGCTGGGGACTCTGGCGTGTCCTTGGCCGGCATTCCTGTGCTGCTCCCTCTTCAGTGTCGCTCGAACCAGCTTCTCCCAGTTCTCGCGAGCCCTAACCATGGCGGTGGCTTCGCTCGCTCTCGTCGCCTGCTCTCTACGAACTCCAATATCACTGTGTGTTGTGTGGAAGCGCGTTTCCGATAACAAACCGAGGGTTTAGAAATTATATTGCTCAAGGTTTTGTTGTCACAAGTACTTAACTAGTAAGGTTCGCTTGAGAATAGACGCGGATCGAGGGCAATGGCAACGTAGCAAGTGCGCAGTTGGCTTTTCCGTTCCTTTTTCTTTTACTTTTTCCTCTCGCCCTTCGCTTGTCGTTTTCTTGTTTTGAAATTTTGAGGATGGATTGGAGACTCATGCTCAAACGCGGAATATTTTTTATACTGCCCTTTTTCTTATGGGGTCTCTTTTGTCCAATAACGATTCATTCTTTTCCTTTTCTCACCATAACGGATTTCTTAACAAATATCTTAATCTGCATTTAAATTTCAGTAGTTTTTTTTGTTAAAATTAATTTAATAACATATTTGATAATGGTTAATTTAATAGAAATAATAATTTGTCTTAAAGGTTTATTCAAAGAATTAATTGAAAATTAGTTATCTTTAAAGTAAAATAAATTAACTTTTTCGTATTGAGTAATTACTATGTGTATTTGTGTAACTTTGGTTGAAGTCTAAACTCTGAAATTACTTCTTTATGCTATCTTTTGATTGAGAATGGGATTTGTGAGGAGGGGAGAGAGTGAATTTGTGAGGATTAGATAAGATGTGTGAGGACGTGTGAGATAGGTTGTTTGGATTGAAGAATGATATAATAGATTTATGAGAATGATTTATTGTAAATTTACAAATTTATCCTTATTATTAAAAAATATTTGAATAATGAATTATGAATTTCTTTCGTGTAGGTTTGAATTAATTAAATTTTTCTAATATATAATATCCATAATTACTTGTATTTTTCAATAAAAATTAAAAAATATAATAGAAAATATTTTGTGTTAAATTAAAATAAATTTATTAAATATATTAAAATTTATGAAAATAATATTTATTATTATATTCATTTGTTATTTTATATAATTATATATGTTTGTTGATATTATAATTTTATTTTATTATTTTATTATTTTCATTATTTATAATTATATGTTGTTATTAATAATATAATTAAATATTTTTTAAATTAATAAATAAATTTATATAATATTTAATTTTGTATATTATAATAAAATACATGCACAAAGGTATTTTAGTAAAATACAATAATCCTGCATGAATCAATACAAATCTCTTTATTTGTGTGAAGAATGAAAAAAAAGGTCTCCACCATCTCCCTCATCCACTCTTCCACTTTCAAAATCATTGAAACAAACATACACAAAAAAAACACTCACTCCCTACTCCCTCCTCCCTCCTCCCTTCTCCCTCCTCATATTTAGAAACAAACAAAGCATTAGAGTCCATTTGAAAAACAAATGAAATAAGAGAAAAAAAAATTAAAAAAAATGAATTATAAGTGAAAACATGTGTTGTTTTAATTGATGAAATAAAAAAAAAGATGAAGATATATTTTATCCATTTGTTTACTTGGGTGGAAATATAAAAGGAAATAATATATTTAAATAAATAAATATTTACCATTAGAATAATGTTTAACTAACTATTCTCGAGTATTTTGAGAATTTGTATAGTTAAGTAATCAAGCAAAAGTTAATTGATAAGTCTTTGCGATTTTTAATCCTCCACTTATATTGACATGTTAATCATTATATATTAATAACTCTTTTTCTTGTTTTATCTTTTATATACAATATTTTATTTATTTATGATATTTAAAAGTCTATATAAAAAAATCTGTATTTGCTTCTTATACTAGTTTTATCTCTTATTAACTTAAACTTAAAAAACTCTTTTTAAAAATAAACTTTCATTTAGTACTTGTATCCATGGGATTTATAGTTTAACAATACGAACTTACCCTTCTTAATAGTTTGTCCAATAAAAAACTTCATATTTTAGTAAGAATAATTGTCATTGGGATAGGACTTCTGTTAAAAAAATTTCTCTGAATAAGATTAATTGTCACACTCTAACGGATCAGATAAATTGTCACAATTTAAGGATGGGATTAACTATTAGTTTCTAATAGATTTGATTAACTACTATAATTTAACGAATGAGAATAACTACTAATATGTAACGAATGTAATTAACTAGCACAATCTAACATATGAGATTAACCTCAACAATCTAATGGATGAGATTAACTTCAACAATCTAATAGATGAGATTAACTTCCACAATCTAACGGATTAGATTAACTATAATAATCTGACTAATAAGATTAATTATCACAATCTAATGGATGAGGTTAATTCCAACTATCTAAAGGATGATATAAATTGTCACAATCTAACAGATGAGATTAAATGCCACAATCTAACATATAAGATTAACTCCAATAACCTAAAGATTGAGACAAACTGCACAGTCCAACATATGAGATTAACTTCCACAATCTAACTGGTGATATAAATTGTCACAATCTAACATATGAGATTAACTGCCACAATCTAATAGATGAGATTAATGGCCATAATCTAACAGATGATATTAATTGCCACAATCTAACGCATGAGATTTGTTGAACCAAGTGGTGTTCAAGGTTTTGAAGAATCCAAATCCTTTGAAGGATGATGAAGCTTCTGCTTGCTTGATGCTGCTTTGTTGTTTTGTTCTGGGGTAGTTTAAAGTGTAATCCAACCTTAGATTAAATCTCAAAGCAATTAGCATCTTAGTTTTTAATAAAACAAAGAGTTTTTCAAACTAAGTTGAAACAACCGATTGTTCTATCGAAACAACCGATTGTTTATACTTAGATGTTTTGAGAAAGTTTGAAAACTGTTTTTGAATGGAGAAAACTGTTAAGTGACAAAACAATCGATTAATTTGAGGAAACAACCGAATGTTTGTTTTGGAACCATAACAGAAAAACTATTTTCTTTGACTGAGCTTTAAATGATTTGAAACTGAGTACGCTCCAGTCATTAAATGCTTTGACCAATCTTTCTGAAAGCTTTTATGGGTTTGTTAAGATTTGATAACAAACTTCCTTTTATAGAATTCAGAAAATCTCTTTTAAAGAGGGGAATGCTTTTGACAAAAAACTAAGAGAGTTTTGAAGAATTGTTGAGATTGCTTAAGTGCTAGAGAGATTGATCAAAGTGCTGGAATAGGATTCTACTTGTATTGATTTCAGATCTTCATCTGTAACAAGTGTAATTTGTGTAACTGCTGAAACATTTCTTTTCTGTATTGTTGCTGAGATTGGTTGTGTGTTCTTGAGGTGTTCAAGATCAGCAATCTTAGTGTTGACCAAGGAGAGTGTGTGTCTTGAGGTTTTCAAGGTCATTCTCTTGGTTGTCTTGTAAGTGATCAAGGTGTGATTGCTTAGTGGATTTCCTCAGGGGTTCTGAGAAGACTGGATGTAGCTCTGGGTTGGAGTGAACCAGTATAAACAACTGTGTACAATCTCTCTATCCCTTACTCTTTAAATTCAGTTTGTTTGTTATTTGCTGATAAAAACAACCGATTGTTTCAAAGAAACAACCGATTGTTTTTCTGACAGTACAGTTTTGCTTACTGTTTTGACTAACTGAATTGCTTGATCAATTGGTTTCTGAGATAAACTCATTCTAGCTTCAAAAAGTTTGCGAAAACCTCTTTAAACAATTCACCCCCCCCTCTAGTTTAAAGCCATAATTTCTAACAAGATTAACTGCCACAATCTAAAGGATGAGATTAACGACCACAATATAACGCATGAAATTAACAGCCACAATCTAATGGATGATATTAACTACAACAATCAAACGAATGAGCTTAAATGTCACAATCAAACACTGCCACAATCTAACTTATGAGATTAACTATCATAATCAAATGGATGAGATTAACTCAACCAATCCAATGAATGAGATTAAGTGCAACCATCTAACGTATGATATTAACTACAACAATTTAATGAATGAGATTAGCTACCACAATTTAACTAATGAGATTAATTGTCACACTATAACGGATGAGATTAACTGCCACAATTAAATGGATGTGATTAACTGTAACAATCTAACATATGAGATTAACTACAACAATCTAACGAATGAGATTAACTATCACAATCTAACGTATGAGGTTAAGTACTATAGCCTTACAAATGAGATTAACTGCATAATTTAACGGATGACATTAACTGCCACAATGTAAAAATTTAGATTAACATCCACACTCTAATAGATGAGATGAAATCCAACAAACAAACAGATAAGATAAAATGTCACAATCTTGTGCATGAGATTAACTACCACAATTTAACATATGAGATTAACTCCAACAATTTAACAAATGATAAAAATTGCCACAATATAAAGGATGAAATTAACTTTCATAATGTAACGAATGAGATTAAGTACCACAGTCTAATGGTTAAGATTAACATCCACAAACTAACACGTGAGATTAACCGTCACTATCTAACAAATGAGATTAACTACTTTAATCTAATGCATGAGACTAACTGTTACAATCTATCGAATGAGATTAACTGCCACAATCTAACATATCATATTAACTCCAATAATCTAATGGATGAGATTAATTGGTACAATCTACCGGATAAGATTAACTATCACAATTTAACAGATGAGATTAACTCCAACAATCTAATGAATGAAATTAAGTGCTAAAATCTAATGGACAAGATTAACTGTCACAATTTAACAAATGAGATTAACTTCCACAATCTAACGAACGAGATTACACAATCTAATGCATCAGATTAACTGCCACAGTCTAACATATGATATTAACTACAACAATCTAGTGGATGAGATTAACTATCACAATCTAACAAATGAGATTAACTATTAGCATCTAACTATTAGATTAACTACTATAATCTAATGGATGAAACTAACTACTACAATCTAACGAATGAGATTAACATCCACAATCAAACGAATGTGATTAACTCCAACAATTTAACGAATAAGATTAACTTCCACAATCTAATGAATGAGAATAACTATTAGTATTTAACGAATGTGAATAACTATTATAATCTAATAAATATGACTAACAACTACAATCTAATGGATGATATTGACTGCCATAATTTAACGAATAAAATTAATTGTCACTATCTAATGAATGAGATTAACTATTATAATATAATGTATGAGACTAACTACTACAATCTAACAGGTGAAATTAATTGCCATAATCTAATGGATAAGATTAAGTGCCACAATATAACACATGAGATTAATGGCCACAATCTAATGGATAAGCTTAACTCCAACAATCTAACGAATGAGATAAACAGCCATAATCTAATAAATGAGATAAACTGCCACAATCTGACGAATGAGATTAACCTCCACATTCTAACAGACGAGATTAACGATCACTATCTAACATATGAGATTAACTTCCACAATCTAACGAATGAGATTAACTGTCACAATCTAACAGATGGAATTAACTACAACAAAAGGGGTGAGATTAATTGCCACAATCTAATGGATGAGATTAATTGCAATGATCTAATGAATGAGGTTAATTCCAACAATTTAGCGGATGACACTAATTGCCACAATCTAACTAATAATATTAAGTACAACAATCTAACAAATCAAATTAACTACCACAATCTAACAGATGAGTTTAATTGTCAGTTTATAACAGATGAGATTAACAAAATAATCTAATGGATGAGACTAACTACTACAATCTAATAGATGAGATCAACTATGCCAATCTAACATATGAGATTAACTGTCACAATCTAAGAGATGAGACTAACTACTACAATCTAACAGATCAGATTAATTGGTAAATCTAATGGATGAGATTAAACTACAATAAAATCATTAGATAACCACTAAATTTAAAGACAAAAAATAATTAGTCACTATATTGACTAAATTATACTAATAAATTATTCATATCAAAAGTGGTTTCTATTATTAATAAAAATTTATAAAATAGTTTACTATTTTATAATTTTTTATTAATAATAGAAACCACTTTTGATACCAATAATTTTTTTAGTTTATAAAATGGTCTTTAATTTAGTCAAATAGTAACTAATTATTGTGGTCTATAAAATTAGTTTCTATTTAATGATTTTCTTGTAGTGTTAACTCAACATTCTAACGAATGAGTTTAACTTTCACTATCTAACACATGAGATTAATTGCCACAAACTAACGAATGAGATTAACTTGAACAATCTAAATGATTAGATAAACTACCACATTCTAATGTATGAGATTAATGGCCACAATCTAACGGATTAGATTAAATTTAAAAAACTAACAGATGAGATTAATTGCCAGAATCTAAAAGATGAGATTAACTACCACAATCTAACAAATGAGATTAATTACAAAATCTAATGGATGAGATTAATTGCCACAATCTAACACACAAGATTACCTCCAACAATCTAATGGATTAGATTAACTGCTTGATAAGTGCCTAATTTTCATAATATTTCATATTAAAATTTAGGCACTTATGAGTATTAATTGCTAATTTACATATAAAATAATCCACAATTTATGAATTTATACCTTTTTACATTTTTTATGATCTTTAATTGAATAAGCGCATTTTATTCCCAAATTTGATGTTAATTGCAGGTTTCTGGATGAGATGAACTCCAACAATCTAACAAATGAGATTAACTACAACAATCTAACGGATGACGTTAAATCCAACAATCTAACGGATGACGTTAACTCCAACAATCTAACCGATGAGACTAAATGTCACATTCTAATGGATGAGATTAACTACAACAATCTAATGTATCAGATTAACTGCCACACTCTAACGAATGAGATTAATTGCTAGTATCTAATGGATGAGACTAACTACTACAAACTAACAAATATGATTAACTGCCACAATTTAATGTATGAGATTAACTATCTTTATCTAACAAATGAGATTAACTACTATAATTTGATGGATGAGACTAACTAATACAATCTAACGGATGAGATTAACTACCACAATCTAACAGATGAAATTGACTTTAACAATCTAGCATATGAGAATAATTGCAACAATCTAACGCATGAGATTAACTAGAACAATCTAAGGGATGAGGTTAAGTGCCAAAATCTAATGGATGAGATTAATTGTTACAATCTAACAAATGAGATTAATGTCCACAATCTAACATATAAGATTAACTGCCATAATCTAACATATGAGATCTACTACCACAATCTAACGAATAAGATTAACTACCACAATCTAACATATGAGATTAATTGCCACAATTCAATGAATGAGCTTAACTTTCATTATTTAACGGTTAAATTAACTATTATAATCTAACAAATGAGACTAACTACAACAATCAAACGGATGCGATTAACTATCATAATCAAACGGATGGCATTAACTCCTATAGTCTAATGGATGAGATTAACTTCCACAATCTAATGAATGAGATTAACTGTTAGTATCTAAGAGATGTGCTTAACTACTACAATCTAATGGATGTCACAAACTACTACAATTTCACAGATGAGATTAACTGCCAGAATCTAACAGATGATATTAATTGTCACTTTCTAGCGAATGAGATTAACTACTATAATCTAATGGATGGGACTAATTACTACAATCTAACGGATGAGATTAAATTCCACAATCTAACAAATGAGATTAAAATCCACAATCTAATAGTTGAGATTAACTCCACCAATCTTGATGGAGGACCACCCGAAAGGACACATAGTAGGCCTTTAACTAGGACCATGGCTAGAAGATTGGAAAAAGAAGAAGAAGTTCAGAAAACTCTACTTTTATGGAAAATTAATTTTTAACTTTTTTTCCAATTTTCTTGGTCTTATAAAGTTGTAAAGAATAGTGTATGATTTTATTTGGGCTTATTTTTAGGTTATGTATTGGGCCTATTAGAATAGGAGGTAGAGAGTCTCCCTAGGGATACAATTGGGTCTCTTTGAGCCCATTTTCAACCCTAGACCGTCTAGGGTTTTTGGAGAGCATCATAAGGAGGCATGGACAACACCTACATAACAAAGGAAGTGTGAAGGGCTAACTGGACAACCAACATTGGAAGCGTGATTGTCACTTGGCTTCACCTCAATGGAGAGAAATCCTCTCCACTCATAAGTCACCACTTGTCACTCCATGAATGAAAAGGATTTGCTCCAATTATAGAATGTCATTTGTCAAGCAATGAGTGGAAAGTATTTTCAGATTTTTGGCACCATTTAGGTTATAAATAGAGGTGTTCAACTCATGTATTTTCCAACTTTGATTGACTAATGAATTGCTACACAAATTCAGCCTCAATTTGTCTCTTAACTCCCTCCTAGTTAGCACTTTTGTGAGTGTTTTAGCAAGGACCCTCTTAAAAGTTTGCCTCACATCTTCTAAGCATCTTTTCCTTACTTCATTTCACCTTCATCCAAGGTTCAACCTGAGCCATTGAAACCAAAAATTTGCTCCACCTTCCATAACAAAGAATTAAACCTAAAGAAACAATGCAAATCAAACTAGAATTGCATCAATTGGTATCAAGAGCCTTGGTTGTCTTCAAGAGATAAGTTGTTCTTGCTTGTGTTTTTCTTTCTTCGTCAATTTCACTCACTGTTTTTGATGTCTTGAATCTACTTTTCATTTGTTTCCACCTTTTAATTGTTGTTTTATTTGGTTTAATTGGTTCAAAATGCTTCATCCTACTTGAACTTTCCATTCTTGTGTAGTAGGACTTCTATTTGTGCTTGCTTGTGTTCTTTTCAAAAAAATTTCAGTATTCTTTCAATTTTATTCAGTACATTTAGTTTATGATGTTTTATTTTCAGTTTTAATCCATTACATGTTGTCATAAGTCATGTTATTTCCATTTATGTCATAAGATTCAAGTAGTACTTTGATTCAATTTTAGTTTCGTGTTTTTTTTTGTAGATGCAAGGTGTTTATATATTGTGTCTTTTGTGTGTTTTTCTTTTTTTGACATTTTGAGTCTCTTATCTTGTTAGTAGATCATTTACAAGTTCATTATAGTTAGGTTTCCATAATGTCTTAAAGTTTCAATTCATTTTATTTCAATTCCTTAGGCTTCTTCATATCTACACTTTTCTATAAATTCTGGGCTAGCTGGAAAAAAAAATCATATCAATTCATATACTAAGAGTTTTGATTTGAAAATTTCATGTTGAGTTCATATATGTGTGAGGAATATTGTCGTAAAAATTTGTAAAAATATTTGAAGTAAAAAAAAAATACAATTCTGGAAAGGACAAGAACTCAAACATGCTCTTAGAAAACGCCATATTCCTTCTTATTATGAAAGGGAGTTGATTTATCAACTCCAAAGGCTACAACACAAAGATAAAATTGTAGAGGAATACAGGTAGAAAGTGGAATTACTCATATTGAGGGCTAGTATCAAGGAAATGTATGAGGTAACAATTGTTAGATTCCAAGGTGACCTTAACCTAGAAATCCGAGATAGGGTTGAACTTCTACTATATGAAGATCTAGATGATTTGGTTCAACTTTGTGTTAGGGTAGAACAACAACTTAAGAGGAAGAGTACATCTAAGAAAGAATACCCTAACACATCCTATTATAAGAAAGAATATAGGAGGGAGGGTACCCCTCCAAATTTGGGTATGAAGGACCCAAAGGAAAAGAAAAGGAAAAAGAAAGCAAAAATTATAGAAAATACTCCTATAAAGAAACTATAACTATAGACATTCAGTGTTTTCACTGTCATGAAAAAGGACACTATACTTCTGAAAAAGAAAGAGAAAATTATAGAAAATACTCCTATAAAGAAACTAGAACTATAGACATTCAATGTTTTCACTGTCATGAAAAGGGACACTATGCTTCTAAGTGTCCTAAAAAAAGAAATATTTTTTTAAAAGGATTTGATAGTGATGATACTAGTGACTTTACATCCCCACCCAATGAGGATGAAGTTCTAGAATTAGAAGAGAAGGAGACTCCAGCTTGTGAAGGAAGTCTCTTTATGGTGAGAAGATTGCTTGGTAACCAATCTATGGACTTGGAACAATCTCAACGAGAAATCTATTTCACACTTGTTGTAAAGTTTTTGAAAACATTTGCTTGGTGATTGTGGATAGTGGTTCTTGCTGTAATTATTGTAGTTATAGATTGGTTGACAAGTTAGCTTTAACAATTGTTCCACATCCAAAACCTTATAAACTTCAGTGGATTAAAGAGGATGATGAAATAGTAGTTAAGGGCCAAGTAAGTATTCTAATTTCCATTGGTAATTATAATGAAAATGTTTTGTGTGATATACTACCAATGGAAGTTGAACATATTTTACTTGGAAGGCCATGACAATTTGACAAACAAACTACTGATGATTGTCATACCAATAAGATCAACTTAAATCACAAGGGAATAAAAATAATTCTTTGTACTCTTTCACCTCAACAAGTGAGAGAGGACCAAATAATTCTAAAAAAAATTGATGAGGAGAGGGGAAAAGTTTTTTTTTAAAAAAAAAAAAAAACTCTCTTTTCCAAATGAATTAAAAGAAGAAGAAAAAAAGAGTTTGGGTGTTGTGCCCTCTCCAAAACAATTGTTACAAAAAAATCTTTGAAAATTAAAAATAAAATAAATTCTCTTCTAGTTGAACAACCTTTGTTTCTCCTCCAATTCAAAGAGGCACTTGCTGCCACAAGTCAGGAACTTGAATCTCTACCAAGTGGGGTACAAACACTTTTAGAAGATTTTGATGTTTTTTTTTCTAAGGAGGTTCCTTGTGGACTTCCACCTTTACGGGGAATTGAACACCAAATTGATTTTGTTCCTAGATCCAGTCTGTCCAATAGACCAACTTATAGAACAAACCCCAAAAAATAAAAGAAATAGAGAAATAAGTTACTGACTTGCTGAAGAAGGGTTGAGTTTAGAAGAGTCTCAGTCTTTGTGTTGTCCCGTGTTGTTGGTCCCCAAGAAAGACGGGTCTTGGAGAATGTGTACTGATTGTAGGGCCATCAACAATATAAGTGTCAAATATAGGCATCAAATCCCAAGGTTAGATGAATTACATGGGGCAACTTTATTTTCTAAAATTCATCTTAAAAGTGGTTATCATCAAATTAGAATTAAAGAAGGAGACGAATGGAAAACTACTTTTAGGACCAAGTTTGGATTATATGAGTGGTTAGTCATATCTTTTGGTTTGACCAATGCCCCTAACACTTTTATGAGATTAATTAATCATGTATTAAGGGATTGTATAGGCCATTTTGTGGTTGTCTACTTTGATGTCATTTAAATTTTAATAAGAATCTAGATGAGCACTTAGGCCATCTTCAACAAGGCTTAATTATTCTCAGGAAACATCATCTTTTTGCAAATCTTGAAAAAATGTACTTTTTGTCAATAAAATGTCGTTTTCCTAAGATTCATGGTTAGGAAAGATGGTGTTCATGTTGATCCTGAGAAAATAAAGGCTATCCAAGAATGGCCCACCCCTACCACTTTAGATGAAGTCCATAGCTTCAATGGGTTAGTTGGGTGATGTGAGTTGATTTTAAGATTGCATAATTTAGAAGTTTCACGTGTTTATGAGTTTTTGTTTTAAGCAGAATATGGTGAGAAACCCAAAGAAGATTTCTATTGGACACGAACTTAACCAAGTGGTTAAGTGTGAAGATTCACTTCTAGAGGACAAAGAGAAAAACACAATTATATGGTGATTTAGATGACAATGGCGGAAATGAAAAGCACATAAGGAAAAGAGAACACAATAACATAAAGAATGGAAGAAAAGTGGCGTAAAGAAAAGGAAGGAAAAAGGTGAAGAGATGAAGAAAGCTTATGGGGAGGAAATGTTGTCCCACCAATTGAAGGATGGGATACTTCAAGATGAGTAGTGCAGAGCCACCACTTGAAGTGTAGTGCACTCAAGATAAGACCCAAATTCTAGGAGACTCAACTAAATAAAAACTCTCACAGAGTTTCTTTACTTCCAAAATTCAATGTGAATTACATGAGGCAAGGCACCCTATTTATAGGGGAGGGGTGACTTGGTGGGCAAGAGTGAGAGGAGAGAGGATAAGGGGGAGGGAGAGGAGGCTAGGGTTTGACCTAAGGTCAATGTTGCCCTCTACTACCTAGATTCTAGAAGGTAGGTCAATAAAACCTAAACCTAGGTGCACTTGTCTTGAAATGTGGGCTTGGCACAAGCCCAATTTACTAAGCACACCCTACCCTAGCTATTCTTCTATTTGGACCCCAAAAGTGAGCCCAATTTATTTACAAAGCTTGTCTTTTAAAAAGACTAGAAGAAAGAACATTTGATGCTCTAGCCTATGTCCAGTTCTTCTTCTGTTGAGGTCCTTTTGAAGTTTGGTGTGGCCTTGTCTTGGATGTTGAGATGATTGACCTAATTGTGGAGTGTCTATTGTGTCCTTAAATCTAGATGAGCACTTAGGCTATCTTCAACAAGGCTTAATATTATTCTCAGGAAATGTCATCTTTTTGCAAATCTTGAAAAATGTACTTTTTATCAATAAAATGTTGTTTTCCTAGGATTCATGGTTGGGGAAGACAATGTTAATGTTGATCTTGAGAAAATAAAGGCTATTCAAGAATGGCTCATGATAAGTGCCTAATTTCCGTAATATTTCATATTAAAATATAGGCACTTATGAGTATTAATTGCTAATTTACATATAAAATAATCCCCAATTTATGAATTTATACCTTTTTATATTTTTTATGATCTTTAATTGAATAAGAGCTATTTATTCCCAAGTTTGGTGTTAATTGCTGGTTTCTAGGAAAGAATGGAGATTTGTACTAAAGAAGGATGATATAAGCTAAAAGGAGAAAGCTAGAAAGCCTAGAACACACAAAAGAGAAAAAAAAGTCCAACTCAGCAGCCAAAATGCGTCAGATTAATTGGGTTATTTTTATGTTTTTATCATTATGCCCATAAGTGTGACGCAGGAAGTCACCTAACCCTAGTAAATTAGGTTAAGTAGGAGGCTAGAGGCACAAGCCTAGTGTGCAAGATTGAGGGGAAAACATCATTGAGTGACTTGTAACCCAATTGGGAGAATATAAGGTGTTAGAAGATGTGTGGCTAATTCTACCCTGTGGATTTGGAAGTAATCTATTCAAACTCTTATGTATTGAGGTGATATTTAACTATGATATAATATTATGTTCTTTATTGATTATTGGTATTGTTGTTTTGCTTTTAACTATTTGTGACATGTTTGAGGATCTTAAATCTGACTGGGAAGTATTTTTAGGGTTCTGACCTAAATAACAATACTTAACATATTTGAGTGCTAAGAATAGACTTGAAATGTTAATTGCTATTAACTTTTGAGTTTGATTCTAAGTTGTTCTTATAATTACGCGAGGGATCGATATTTATGGAACATTCTTAAGAAATTTATATGTGAGGAATCGATATAAATGACTTTTATACGGGCATCAATTTCAATCAAAGAACATAATGTTAACATGCTAATCAAAATACATAAGAGTGAGACAGAACAAACCCAATCCCTATTTTTCAATTGAAGCAATTACTCTTTGATTTGTTTTCTTGTTAATTCTTGCCATTATAAAAATCTTTAAAACCAACTTTTTATTGTTATGTTTTATATTTAGCGAATATTGTACTATATAATTCAATTGTTCCTTGTGGGATCGATATCCATCCTTAGGGACAAATTATTACTTCTAACAACACAGTACACTTGCCGTAAAAAGTCATCAGCCCACCCCTAACAATGTAGGTGAAGTTCGCAACTTCCATGGGTTAGCTAGGTTTTATAGATGTTTTGTTCAGGACTTCTCTACTATAGCAACTCATCTTAATGATTTAGTTAAGAAGGATGTAGTTTTTGCTTGGGTGAAAAACAAGAAAAAGCCTTTGAAACTTTAAAAGATTAGTTAACACGCACCCATTCTAGTTGTTCCTAATTCTTTTAAAACTTTTAAGCTAGAGTGTGATGCTTCTGGTGTGGGTATAGTTGTTATGTTAATACAAGTTGGTCATCCTACTGAATATTTTAGTGAAAAACTTAAAGGACCCATCTTGAATTATCCTACCTATGATAAAGAGCTTTATGCTCTCATATATGCCCTCCAAACATGGGAACATTACTTAGTGACTAAAGAGTTTGTCATTCATACTAATCATGAGTCACTAAATTACACAGGGGGGTAGGGAAATTAAATAAAAGACATGAAAAATGGGTAGAATATTAGAACAATTCCCTTATGTTATCAAACACAAGAAAGGGGTAAGTAATATGGTCGCTGATGCTTTATCTAGGTGCCACAACTTACTTAATACTATAGACTCACAAATTTTAGGGTTTGATAACATAATGGAATTGTATGAGATAGATGAACAATTTGCATCCATTTTTACATCATGTATCAAGAAGCCTTGTGATAGGTTCTATCTATCTAAGGGGTATCTTTTTAATAAAGGAAAACTTTGTATTCCTCAAAGATCTATCAGAAAGCTTCTTGTAACATAAAGTCATGAAGGGGGTCTCATGGGTCATTATGGACTTGATAAAAATCTAACTATTTTAAAAGGAAAATTCTATTGGCTTCACATAAGAGTAGATGTTCAAAGACATTGTTCTAAATGTATAACTTTTTACAAGCTAAGTCTAAAATTATGCCTCGTGGACTCTATACTCCCCTTTCTATAGTTAGCGCCTATTGAGAAGACATTAACATGGATTTTGTTCTAGGACTTCCAAGAACACAAAGGGGTTATGATTCTATTTTTGTGGTAGGGGATCGTTTTAGTAAAATGGCTCATTTCATTCCATGCCACAAGATAGATGATGCTAGTTACATTGTCAAAATATTTTTCAAAGAAGTTGTCAGGTTGCATGGTTTACCCAAAACTATTGTGTCCAATTGAGATGTGAAGTTCCTAAGTCATTTTTGGAAAACTTTATGGTTTAAATTAGGAATTACACTTATGTTTTCTACCACATGTCATCCTCAAACTGATGGACAAGCTGAGGTAGTAAATAAATCTCTATCCACATTGTTAAGGGCACTTTTAAAGGGCAACAAGAAGTCCTGGGATGAATATCTTCCTCAAGTAGAATTTTCTTTTAACATAGTAGTCACCATAATGACTAATCTTTCTCCTTTTGAGGTTGTTTATGGATTTCATCCTCTCACACCTTTTGATTTACTACCACTTCCAGAAATTTCTAATTTGATTCATAAAGAATGAGTTTCTAGAGCGGAGTTTATTAAGAAGTTCCATGAGAAGGTTAAAGCCCAAATTGAAAAAAAAAACTCAAAAATATGTTGAAAGAAACAATAAAGGGAGAAAGAAAATAATTTTTGAGGAAGGAGACTGGGTTTGGCTAAATTTACAAAAGGAAAGATTTCCAAACCAAAAAAAGTCAAAACTCAATCCCAAAGGAGATGGTCCATTCCAAGTCCTTCAACGCATAAATGATAATGCATATAAGTTAGATCTCCCAACTGATTATGGAGTTAGCACTACTTTTAATGTTTGTGATTTGATTCTTTTTGTAGGTAGTATTGACAATACTGATGAATTAGATATGAGGACAGGTCCTTTTCAAGAGAGAGGGTCTGATGGAGGACCATCCATGATGTGATTTGTCTTTAGGATTTCACATTTTATGGTGACACTTTGTTTATGAGTTTTTGTTTTTAGACAGAATATGGTAAGGAACCCAAAGAAGATTCCCAATGAACACGAACTTAACCAAGTGGTTAAGTAAGTGTGAAGGTTCACTTCTAGAGGGCAAAGAGAAAACACAATTATATGGTGATGATGATGATGAGGTGTTGAATTAAGAACAAAAAAAAAGCAAGCAATTATAATAGATGAATCGAATTGTAAATGAAGAAAAGGAAGAACATAAAAAAAATGGAAGAAGAGTGGCATAAATAAGGAAAGGAAAAGGTGAAGAGATGAAGAAAGCTTATGGAAAAATGGAGTAAGGAGTCACGCCACTTGGAGGATGGGATACTCCAAGATGAGTGGTGTAGAGTCGCCACTTAAAGTGTAGAGCACTCAAGATAAGACCCAAGGATAATAGGAGACTTAGCTCACTAAACACTCTAAAAGAGTTTCTTTTCTATTCAAAATTCAACGTGTCAAATATATGAGGCAAGACACTCTATTTATAGGAGAGAGTGTCTTGGAGAACAAGATAGAGGGGTAGGGGTGTCTTTTGTGAGAAACCTTCTAGAAGGTAGGTCAAAGAAATCCCAAACCTATAAGCACTTGTCATGAAAGGTGGGCTTGAGACAAGCCCAATTTATGCTAAGTACACCCCAATTTAGGCTAAGTGAACCCTACTCTAGCTTATTCTTCTACTTGGACCCCCAAAGTGAGCTCAATTTATTTACATAAACTTGTCTTTTAAAAAGACCAGAAAGAAAGAACATCTGATGCTTTGACCTATGTCCAGTTCTTCTTCTACTGAGGTCCTTCTGAAGTTTGGTGAGGCCTTGTCTTGGATGCTGAGATGACTGACTTAATTGTGAAATTTTGTTGTGCTTAGTTATCTCCTTGTCTAATTGGGTTGTATTAATACATCACTCATGGCGAGGTATGGTGATCATGTTGTGAAGAGACTATGGGATAGTGAGGTAAGAAACAAAATTTTGTTAATTGTGATATTGATTATGTTGTAACAAATTATTTTTTCTTGTTTCAAAAGACATTTATACTTTTGTAGGATCATTAGAAATTGGAGTTGGTATCTCATAGTCATAAGTTTGGGATCCTACATAAGCGAATTGAGACCTTGCTTAAAATTTGGGGTTATTTCCCCTTTGTAGCATCATTTATGATACGACTGACAAATGGTTGTTCTCTACCTTCATCAAAAGGTGATAGGGGGTTGTTGCCCCTCCACACATGCATATGAAAGTGTGGAAACTTACATGGAATGATATTTTTTTTTATCGCACCCTTACATACTTCATATGGTGGAGAAAGATTGACCAATGTGGTACCACATCATTGTCATCATAATCCATATCATGGAGACACAAAAGGAACATCATAACAAGAGCATGCTTGTTCACTAAGTTATTATTGCATGTTTAGGTGTTGTTTTTAATTATGCATTACTAGATATTATTTGAATGAGTATAGGGTATATTTAGTTGGATCGCTCAAATACTTCAAAGGATGATTGATTGTGTGCATGTATTTGACGGAACTCTTGCATAAGAAGGAACTCATAATGCACTTTAGGTAGCTCGTAAAGTGATGAAAGAGGGGATAATGTATCTTAGACGACCACACACTATACATGGGAGGCAACATGGGCCGAGTAGCTAGTTCATTATATTTTTTTAGTTACATTTAGCGTATCTTTGTTGTGTATCAATTTTATGTATTATGTATTCATTTCACCCGACTTATTATGTACTTATTTTAAGTAATGTGAGAATCATTCTATTGCTTAATGCAATTGTTCATAGTTAGTATACTATATTAACAATTGAGTACAAGTGTAAGGCATCAAAGTGAAACAGCTAACACAATCCAACTAATATACAATATATATGTTAATCATTTGCAAGGCTAACAATTTACATGTAACTCCTAATAGCTATGAAAATACTTGCATCCAACTAATGTATAATCCAACTAATGTATAATGATGACCACAACTTAGCCTCCAGATAACAATAAGTATATCACAATAAGTGATGACTTATCAAACCTACTTTAGTGAATATACATGTCACGCTCCAACAACATCATTAATTATTGCATTTCAATTATTGATACTCTTTGTGATCTCTTATGTGCACACCTGACATTTTACACTTATTTTATAATGGTCACATTATTCTCATTGTTCTCCTTCAAAAGTAGGTAAAATGTTTTTCGGTTTCATTAAAATTTTAGTTATATCAACCACCATGGAAAGCTTAATGACCGACTAATGTATCAACTACTCATGATTATGATTCTCACATATTATCTTCACAATCCATTATCCTTTATGAATGGACAACAAGATTTTCTTGTGCTAGTTACAATGAGTTGTAATACCTTTTCGTATCTCATATATTTTCCGTATTTTTCACATCCTAACAACACACATGTCTTTCTTTCTTGTTGTTCATTTGTTGAACAAATCTCAATATCACAATTACAAATCCAAGTTTTTAATACTATCCAACGAACCCATTAAAGTAAGTCATCATCGTGTCCTAATACTTACACAAATACATTATACCAAAATATATGTCTTTTGTCACATAAATAATAATATATTTTACTTATCTCTTTTGTTGTAAAAGTTTTTACACTATCTTCTTCAATCAATTCATCTTTTGTTACCTTAAATTTTACAACATCATGCATTTCATCCATGCGAGACAACATATAAACTTTATATATTTTACCCTAAAATTTGAATTTCACTTTTGTAAAAACACAATCAAATATTATCGCATGCAAGCTCAATGTACACCTCTCAAATACATATTTTAGAAATCAAAATTGAATTTCCAGAATTCGAAATACAATTTTGAACACCAAATTATCATTTTGGATTACCCTACCTACTTGAAAGAAGTCACTTTTAGCTTTTAAATTCCGAAATTGAGATTTCTATTTCCAGATAAAAACTCTACACTAAACAACTAAGATTGCTTGAAACCAAAAACAACAAAAATGTAAAAGTGAAACATTTACCGACCTTCAAACTTCATAATACAATGATTTTCACTTTAGCTGAACGTTGCGTCAAAATGTAGCTCTTTAAACCTTCTATGAAATCTCAAGACAAGAACACAAACCACCATCATCTCTGTTTACATGAACTTTCATAACCATTTAATAGAAGAAAGGCAAAATGAAAATTTTGAAATTTATGGGATGGAGGAGAAAATCATGGGTGCAAAAAGCAATTCCTGACGTCAACTGCTGATTGGCTTGCTGTGCATGCACGCTCTCTCTCTCTCTTCAATGGCTTCTAATACTCTCGTAGCAGAGAATATAAATTCCTCCTAGCATCACTTGTGCTTAGTCCCCTGCGAATGAAAGGAAAAACCAAAAGTATTAACTTGGGGTTTTTGTTTTTGTGCGTTGTGAAGGAGAGAAATTTGAAGCATTGAGTTGATTTAGAAGAGAAGAAAAATGGGTGGCGAGGAAGAAGGAGTTTCTGTTTGTGCTGCCTGCATCCACAACTGTCTATTGTTCCACCAAACCAAACCAACTTCACCAACCTCTTTCTTCAAGTTCATCACCAGACAAGATTATTTAACAACTTTGGTTGGTATTCTTCTACATTTTACTTTCCTTTTTTCAGACATCCACACCATCTCTTATTCATCATTATTCTTATCTTTGCATTCTCCACCAAGCTGCTCTCTTTCTTGTTTAATCTAATCAGCCTTCCCTTATTTAAAGGAAAAATATTTGCTTTTTGTGTAAATCGCGTTTGATCTCATTGCTGTTTCTCACATGCTATATTTCTAAATTGCATTGTGCTTTGAGTTCCAATAAATTGTTTGTTCGCTTGATTCCCTCCCTAAGTTGGGGATTCTCTTCATATATTGAAATCTGAAAACTGTTTTTTTTTTTTCAGGGATGAGGCACGTTGCAACCAAAGTGCAAAGTGCAGTTCCATTTATATTTTGCTTTTCACTGTCACATGATTTGATTGAAACTTTTAAACTTGAGAGTTGAGACAAACACTAGGGTGCTTGCATTATTATGACATTAGTACTAGAGGAGGAGTTGAACCCAAAGAATCTATTCATTGGGTGGTAGAGCCCCATGACTTATGCTACCATTAAGCTTCTTATTCAACTCAACCTTAGACTTATAACACATACACCTATATATTTAACCTAATAAAGTATTGCATGTAGCACATGCATACACACACATATATATAACTTGATACTGACTCTTCAAAATGTTGCAGAATTTCTGACCCGCAGTATTCTTATCATAGCTTAGGAAATAAGTTCAGACAAAAAATTGATCCCTTCTGACCAACTAAGATTTTGGTTTGAACTCTTCCCAGTATATACCCAATCTTGATTTCTATTGCGCTTATCTTTTCTGCTTCTGTAACAATATCCAAGTGATTGTTTTCTGTTATGGCGCTTAGTACAACAAACAAACATTCATCCATATTATATTGTTACCTGAAGCAGATATCACAACACAGCCTGCATTTTTCTTTGGTCCATCCAACTATTTTCATACTACTCTTTTTTGGTGTATTTATCTTTGTATTGACCATGAGTTCTGATCTTGTATATTATTGCTCAACATCTTATTAAACTGCAGTGTATTCCTCCTGCTTTTGGTAGTATTGTGGCCAACATGGTTAACAAGAAAATCAATCTCAATGATTCAAGTGGACAGCAGTGGAAGGTGAAAGTATCAGAAGTTAATGGTTCTTTTGTTTTTGGGGAGGGATGGAGTGGTTTCTCATTGGGTCTTGGGCTTAAAGTTGGATATCTTTTGGTATTCAATTATATTAAGGATTTGCACTTTGATGTCAAGATCTATGATACTTCTGCCTGTGAAAAGCTTGGTTTTTCTAAAAAAAGAGATCAGAAGAAAAGAAGTAGGGGCAAAATTGTCTCACCAGTTAGAGATGGTATCTTGGTCAGACTAGAACCCAATGCGCCAAAAATGAAAAGGCAGAGCAGCGAGGTTGACTTAGATTTGCCACAAAACGCTAAAGAGAGCGGCCAACTTATGCACATATCAGATCACTGTGAAGACCCATGTTATTCAAAAAGCCTAGAATTTGACCAGAGCCATGGTGATGACGAGACCATGAAAATTGAGAACGGAGCTTTAAAAGTTTCTAATGTTGATTATGAATCCAGTATATTTGAAAAGGATGCAATGACATGCAGTAAAGATACTATGTTTGAAGGGATATTCAGTACGGAAGTTGCCTTGGATATATCTGAACTCGAAAAATCTGGAAGAAGTGCTTCTCTAGGTGAGGCAGAGACAAGTACATATGGCAAGACTTCTAATTTGAAAATTGAAGAGAACAAAGCCATCTTGTCCAACATGGAAGCTCAAGAGTGCCAATTTTCCAAGGGCTTAGGTACTAAAGTTAACAGAGTAGCTTCATTTTCATTTCTAGAGACTTAAATTTGTTATATACTGTCCTATTAAAACTTATTTGTCTTACACACTTTTAGTGCTTCAGGCTTCTAGTTTTTCTCTTGTAATGCATGCCATGATTTCCTACATTCTTGTACTTTGCATTGCCTTATTTCGGAGAGCTGATCCTTCTGCAATATCTATAAATGAACATAAAAACAGAAGTTCAATGGATCTCAAATCTCATAGATGCTTATATTCAAAATGGTGCATCTTAGTTTGTAAATGTTTTCTCCATCAAGCCCTGTAATTTACCAAGGTTATTAATCAGTTATTATGATTACAGGTGAAATGAAGAAATTGCCTAATGACATGACTCCCAACTTGGACAGTTCCATGGATGAATTGAATTTAACAGGTGTTTTCTTTTGTTACCGCTGTTGAAATTTGTCATCACTTCAAATCTTGGTATACATGCTTACATGTACTTGTCTGCATTGATGTACATGGACAGGTTCTAAGTTTATATGTATTTCCTCCTAGGAACCCCTTGATTTACCTGAATTAATAGATTCTATTATGATTACAGGTGAAGTGTCTAAACAGTTGAAGAAAGAGCTTGTAACTCTTGTTGAATTGGAAGCAACAGGTGTTGAATCGCCCCCTAAATCACTTTTTTGTGAATGTTCTTCTCTGTACTTACGTGCAGTACCAGATTCTGACTCATGGATAATTTTTCTGTGTGATTGTAGGGTTGCCCACGGAAATTAAGGGACTGTTGGACTCTGACATATTTAATGAAGATAATGCGAGTCACTATAAAACTACACACCTCTCCTGTGTGGTTCCTCATGATAATGTTTGCCTTGTACAGTATTAACTGTCCCTGATAGACCCTGTCTCCATTTATTATTATATAGTTTATGTTGTAAATTGATTTTGCGTTACAAACTGGGATTATGTTTATTTACCACAAAACTTAACTATACTTTCTTCAATCAAAATTAGAGTTTCATCTTGATAGCCTGTGCTAACCTTTAATGCCAACCTTTATTGTGTGGACTAACGAGATGAAATTCCAATTTTGATTGGAGATCAACACTGAAAGCCTATGATACTAACTCTAAGTTCTATCCGTATGGTTACAGTTCCTTAATGACATGATAGCTACACTACACACTTGCCTAGAGCAATTCCATTTTGTATTTTGAATGCCAAATTGACTATTTTCATTTAGCTTATAACTTTTTATGGCACGCATTTTTTTATGCGTGCTTGCTCATTCTCGTATCCTTGTTTAAGCACTTGTACTTATTATTTGCTGCAGAAATTGCCCAAATGCCCGCCTTTGATTCGCAAGGTAAAAGTAGATCAGCAAAGGAAGATGGTAGTATTTCTTCGGGACCCACTGAGGAGATTGTGGCCGGTCTTTTACCATGAAAAACCGCATTTACAATTACTGGCACATGGATGGTTAGATTTTTGCAGAGCTAATAACATTCAAGCGAAAGATAAGTGTATTTTTGAGGCTGAGGTTGATCCTGAGTGCAAGTCTAAACATATCTTATCAGTTCATATAGTCCACAACAAGTGATGTTAGCTGGTACTACAGATTGTGTCAGTGTTTTTTGGGTACATACTAGACTCCTGTGCCATAATGGCTGCTTCTTTCAATGAAAATCTTGCCATCTATTTTGCAATTTTTGTTTTTGATGTAATGGAATCAATCAGTAACATTTCTGGTTTCTGGTCCAACTAGTGGCAGTTCCTCTCAAAACATGGATGCGAATTAAAGGTATTTGTTTCACTCTCAGTTTTTCTTGAAACGCTAGTCTCCTACTCGCTCATTCTGTCTCCTGATCTCTTCCTTGTGCCCACAATTAGAGGCTTAAATGTGTTTGAAATCACTTTAGATGAACTTAACACCAATCTATTTTTCCTTTCACATTTGTGCATTGTGGAACTTATTGCTTAGAAAACTACCTTTGGTCTTCCAAAATGTATAACCCCCAACAAGACTAGAACTCAAATTACTATCTTGGATTGTTCAACTTCTAAATTGCACAACTAAAAAAACTTCAAAATTAGTGTTGGATACCTCTAGTGTCATGGTTATTATAAAATTAGAAAGAACATTATAAAATAGAAAGAACAGACGGGTTATTTTAAAAAATGAAAGGTGCAAAAAAATCATGGAGTATTTAGTTTGAAAGAGGAAATAGGCGTGTGAATAGTGATGAAAAAACAAATAGAAAAGTAAGTGTGTTTGAAACATGCAAATCTTTAAGAATGAAGACAAGCTTATTGCTTCCTGCACCATACAAATTGGGACCAGCACCCAATCACTATAAAGAAAAGATGAAATTACCTTCCAGGTTTTAAAATTAGAGATGCTAATGAAGAAGAAGAAGGAAAGCCAAAACCTATTTTTTAATTTTAAAACCCTAGAGAGTAATTAAAATAATTAATAGTGTATTAATATGGTTAAAATTAAAGAAAACGATTAATTATACTTTATTGGATTTTTTTTAAACATATTAATTAAAAGCTTATTCAAATTTATTATGTTCTGTTTTCTGAACAATGATGATAATGTAATATCTATATTAAAATGTTGAAATTCAAAAATAATGTAAGGATATGATTATTTAAATTTAAGTTTTCGCTTTTCTTAACGTGGATATTGTGTTAATATGAACTTTTTTTTATCATTTTATAATTAAAATTATAAATGCGCTATTCCAAAAATTAAATTCATTTAAAATTTTCTGAAATATTCTGATTTATCTAAATAAATATAGTTTTTTAGTTATTTTAAAATTATAGTTTAGTGATGTGAAAGAAATTGATTTTAATAATGAAATCCAAAAAAATTATTGCAAGGTGAATTATACATTATTATTTTTCTATTTCTATTATTTTTAAAATTTTTATTTCATTACTTACCTTTTTAAAATTGATTTATTTATAATGATTAATATATGTTTGAAACTTTATATATATATATATATATATATATATTAATTTAACTTTTATAATGATTATTTATCAATAATAATTGTTTTAATTTTTTAATAGGAAACACAAACATGTGGGGGAATTTTTGGGTAAATAAAGAGATTTTGTGATTTGAACTTGATCTTTTTGGTTCAGGCTAAGGTTTTGGTTTTTGGAGCAATTAATAAGTTAAAGTTAGTTTGGTTCTAAATAATAATTGACAACTTAGTCTTGTGGATTGAAATTTTTTACATGGGGAAATATGAGACTCTAATTGATATGGTTGTATTAAATTGTAAGATTTGATGAACTATAGATTAATTGTAGCTTTAAAACTGTTATGTATTAGGTATAAATTTTCTTTTACTTAATGATATAATTGTTTTAGATAGGCAATTAGGTTGGGTTTTGGTTGCCAAACTTGTTAGTTTTAAACTATAAATTTGGAATGGAGGTAGATATTTACTGATGATATAATAGATGTTTTATATTGATAGACAACAAATTTTGTGTTGTATGAAACTTAGTAGTAATATATTATTGAAGTTTGAGTAATTAGTGAATAAGTTGATTTTTTTTTTTTTTTGAAGTTTTGAGATGTGATTGGTTTTGCATAGATTTTGTTTGAGCAACATTTTTCTTATTTAAGTGAAATTATAAAGGTTATTAATTTTAGAACTCATTGGTCAAACACTAAATTTAGTATTTTTTAAATGATGAGTTTCATCACTCAAACAACAACTTGTTGTTCAAGGTGAAGAGTGTCAATGGAACTTTTATTTTACAAAAATGTTTCCTTGGAGATTTTAACTAGTTAGAAATTTAAACTTTTTAGTATTTTTAAAATTTTGAGATTGTTATATGATTTTATTATAATTTAATAAAATTGTATAATTATTTAGTATTAGATGGATTAGGATTTAATATTTAGGGTTTGTGTATGAAAAATAGTTGAAATATATATATAAAAAATCATTCTTACTTAAGTGTTTGGGATTGGCTTTGGGCTTTTCCTGCGCAACTTAAGTGGAGGGCGAAGAAAGCCTTCTTCTGCAGGCCAGAGCCATTAGTGAGATACCATTCTGGAAGAGCTAGAATTCTAATCTTGTGCCAGAACCTATGGGTCAGGGGACACTCTCAGGTAGACAATTTTTATGGGGCGTAGGCCTCCTCAAAGGTAACGGAGATGTGCAAAAGTTTTTTCGAGCTAGACGGAGATTCACTCTCAAGTGCAAAGGCAGAAAGGAGTTTGACTGCAAGACCTACCTGCCGAGCAGGGACAAAAGTCTGCCTTACTAAACTAGTTGTTGGAATATATTGTGAGTAAGGAATTATTTATCGATAAAAATAATAATTTAATTATAACTTTTTATAAATACTCTGTTATATTTATATTTGTACAATGAGTATCACAAACTTGTAAATCACGAAAAGAAAATTGTGATTCTAGGTTCACATCCACATAAAAAAAAATTGTAAGGTACAAAGTGTTCCTCCTATTCAATATATTTTTTTACTTATCTAAAAATTTATTATTAATAATTAATTATTTATTTAAAGTACTTATTAAATATTTTAAATGATAATTTTAATTATTATTAAAGTCGTGTTTAATTTATAGTTTTTAGTTAAATCTACGCATTTGAAATAATTTTTTTTAAAAATTTAAATTTATGTATAAATTATATGATAAATAGTAGCAACGTAAATAATTTAGTTATATATTAATGTTATATTTGATTAACTTAAATCAATAGCTATTGTAAAGTTAAATTTTTTATTAACGATGGTAAGGTTCTAAAATATTTTGAGTCTCCTTATTATATATATATATATATATATAATTTATTTCATTGCAAACATGGAAAGACTAAAGTTGTAAATATTGCTTACTTTTAACTATAATTGCTAGAGTTTTCTCTACTTCTTATTTTATAAAAAAAATACTCATTTAAAATATTTATTATTATTTGTCATTTTATTTTAAGAAAATATAAATTGGCAGCACAGAAAGCTCTGATAATTTTCAATAATATATGTTTTTGAATAATTTATGCTTGTTCATTAAGGGTGTGTACACAAAATATATATTGTGTTTTTAATATAATATCTAAGCAGTTTTCAAAATAAATTGAATCGGGTTAAAGTTTGACCGAAAAATATAAGGTAAATTGTATCTAAGTTTTCGTATCCTAAATGTTTGTTAGTTGAAGAAATTAAAGCTACAAAATGTATTGATTATATATTAGTATATAAAGAATTTAAAATCTCACTCGCAAAATTTACTTGTATGAAGGGTGGTTTACTTATTTACTCTCATTGTCATATAAAGCAGAGAAATAATGAGCAAAAACCTCCAATCTATGGTTTTACGTTACTTAAATCTTAAAAAATAATTAATGTATAAGGGCGAAATCTACTTTTAAAAATATATATATATATTTAAATAATAAAAATAAAGTATTAAAATAGAATATTATTTTATATAATTATAATATAGGTGTTGAAAAAAATATGGATGTGAAATGATGATGAACTAAATTTTAGTCTTGAACTTAAATAAATAAAAAATAAAGAAGCTGAGGCAGAAGTTCCCAGTCATGAGGGTACTACTACCCTAAAATATATGTAGGATGAGACTCTGAATACAATTCTTGTTGTGACTTAACCTATAAGTTATCTAAAATCTATAAACAAGAACCTCTAAAACAATAAGCATCTCATATTATTTCCACTGTTGATTCTACAGCAGTAGCAGAAACTTGGTTATGTTCCTTCACCACCATTCTCCTCATCTTGGTGAGCCAATTTAGGGTGGTTGTAGCATAGTCATAGAGGCTGAGAGCAATGTAAAGTCCAATCCCAGCAATGATCCCATTTGCTATGGAATATGTGAGAGGCATGAGGAGCATTGTGGCAAAAGCAGGCACTGCATCCTTTGTGTTGGTCCAATCTATGTCCTTCACCACCTTCATCATCATCACTCCAACCATCACAAGTGAGGGTCCTATAGCCCAAGGAGGAACACTAGACAATAGAGGAGTGAAAAACAATGACAAGAAGAAGAAGAACCCAACAAAAACTGCAGTTAGTCCAGTGCGACCCCCTTCTCTCAAACCAGCTGATGATTCCACAAATGTTGCTGTGCTTGACACACCCAATGCAGAACCCACAATGGTGCTACCTGCATCAACCATGTAAGCCACGTACTCACCTTCAAAATGTCCTTTTTCATCCAAAAACCCACCAATCTCTGCCATTGTGTACATAGTGCCAGTGATGGCAAGCACATCAACATAGAACAAAGTAGCCAACGCCTCCCAAACTGCCTTTTGGTTAAATTCGCTAAACCTGAGAAGGAAAATCATTTAATGCACACACCCATTGTAAAAGGTTTTAAAGAAAGAGTAATGAGACCTTCTCAACCTCAATTTCAAAATTGTAATGATCAAATTACACTGATAAACTGTTATCTTTAGATTTGTAAAAGTAACATTTTCTTTTAATAACTAATTTGTGTTGAAATTGCAATTGTGAATTTAATTTAAAACTTTTAAGTACATTAATAAGGTTGTAAAAGAAAAAGTGAGTGTAGAAAGTAATAATGAGAGTAAATAACAAGACACCTGATCATTCCAGCGGTGGATTGAATCTTGTGAAAACCAACAACTTGCTTGAAATAGTCATAGCTTGCATCACCAAGTGGGGTGTCAGGAAAATAAGTAACTTCAGTGTGCCTGAACCAAGACACAAAAGTCACAAAAAGAATGCCATAGATCATGCTCCCCTTGATGTTCTTCATCAGCCCATAACTTGTAATGAGGAAGCCAACAAGGCCCAGCCAGAACTTTGGGCTTTGCAGTTTCCCACCCAAGCATGCCCCAGTTTCTGGGTCCACACTCTTGCAGGCCGTGATGGTAACCAGACTGGAAGGGTCAGGCCCAATAAGCCCAAGACCGAGGCTGGACTGCAGGCCCGTAAAGGCGATGAAAAGCCCAATCCCAGCAGCGCATCCAAGCCTCACTGAATGAGGAATGAGCTTGGCAAGCTTCCCCCTCAACCCAACAGCAGAGACAAAAAGAAAAACAGAGCCCTCAACCAAAATCACAGCCAATGCAGTTTGATACGAGATTGACCCGCTTCCATGATAACCAACCAAATTAAAAGTGAAGTAAGCATTGGGCCCCATGGCCGGAGCCAGGCCCAAAGGAAGGTTAGCAAACAGGCCCATGGCAACAGACCCAACAAGAGCAGAAACAGCAGTGGCCACCACCAAGTCACTCTTGGTCTTGGCAAGACAACTCTCATACCCAACGTTGGGCTTCACCCTGCAGTCTGGGCCCGCCGGAGAGGAGCAGTCGGCGGCGGTGCATGTGCCGCCGGAGGCAGTCATGATGGTGGCGTTGACGGTGATGATGTAAGCCATGGTGAGAAAAGTTGCCATGCCAGCACGAAGCTCCCTTGTGAAGCAACTTTTCCTCTGTTCCAACTTGAAGTACCCCCCCAGAAAGGTCTTAGAAACGGCATCGTTTATGGCTTTCTCCATCTGGGAGAGGGATTTTGTGAAGCCTCTGAGTTTTGCAGTTCCACAGAGATCTCTCCCCATGTGAAGGTTTTGTGTTTTGGAGTGTGGTGGGGAATGTGAGTGAAGTTTGGGTATTTGTGGGAAACGCTTATAGTGATGTTAACGTGAGGAAATAGGCAAATGAAATGGAGAAAAAGAAGAAGAAGAAGAAGAAATTGTGGAGCTTTGTTTGAGGGTTGTTGGTTTCATCATGCCTCTTACCTGGCTTCTTATTTATATGGTTCCTTCTTTTGCTTTAAAATATTTGTGCACCATAACAGCTACTTTTTTTCTTTTCTGCTTATCAATTAACAAACAAAAACGTTTTAGGGAGATAACACACAAACGTTTAACAAGCCTCTACCTTACATGCAGCAGGGATGTCATCATTTTGTTTTGTAACTGCCAAAGAGTAAATGAATAATTGTATCTTAGTCAAAACGGAAGTATTTTGATTTTGTAACGATTCTATCTTAAAAGATAATTTGATGGATTAAAGAGTAAGGTCTGTATATAAAGTATGATTCATTTTCATTTCTAAGTCATGAAAAGCTATTCACTTAAATATTATTTAATAAATTTGTATTATCATTACAAGAAAATAATTAAATAAAAACTAATTTTAAACATAAAAAATAATTAGTAATTATATTGACTAAATTAAAGACCATTTTAGAGACTAAAAAAATTAATAAGTTGTTCCCACTCATTGAAAATTCTATCTACAAAAGAAGGTCAACGGGATACTCAAGTTGCTCTTACTGACACCATCTACAAGAAGGTGAGAAGGTCGACTTTCTTTTATTTCCGGCTGTCCGCCATACTGTTCGCCTTAAATAAAGCCGGAGAAAGGGAGGAACATTTGTTTCTATTATTGATAAATATTTTTTAAATTGGTATCTAATGAGCTACCAAGATTTTAACTACCAATTATTTAGATTCTAAATTTGGTAGCAAAAACTTTAGTAGTTAATTAGATACCACTTTAAAAACTATTTATCAATAATAAAAATTAATAATTTTTTTAGTTTATAAAATAGTCTCTAATTTAGTCAATATAACAATTAATTATTTTTATCTTTAAAATTAGTTTTTATTTGATGATTTTCTTGTAATGTATATTGTATATTTAATGGGCTGAGAAGAAATAATATAAATTATATATTTATTAAAAAATAAAGAATGTAATTTGTCTCCTAAAATACCACTGTATAGTTAGGATTATTTTTATTATTATTCCTTTTCTTTTATTGTTATATAAGTAATATAATTATACTTTTGAGATTCAAAATATTAAAAACATGAATTATTTTAAATGAGAGAATCACATTATAATTAAATACAAAATAGAAACATGAATTGGGTATGTGAAAATACCACTACAATTATTGATACATAATTAATATGATATAAATTTATTGAAAGTATATTTGATAATGATAATTTTGTTTGACAACTGGTAAATAATGTTACCATCTTGTTTATTATGTTATTTATTGTTACATGTGATTAATTAATGTATATTTATTTTAATAATAATTATCTTTATGTGTAATTAAATTTTAAGTTTATGATAAATTTGACTATTTTATTGAGTTTTTATTAAAAAAATATTATATTGAGTATTTAAAATTTGTATATTTTTCAATTAAGTTCCTATTATTGTCAACTTGGACATCATCATTATTTATGTGTTTCCGAATAAAAAATAAAAAAATAGCTCAATTAAATTTAAATTTTTTTAATTGAAATTTTGTTTTATCGAGTGTACAAAATCTTTATATTTTTCCATTCAAACAGTACAATCAATTAGGGTAATGTGACAATTTGATATTGTAATTTCAAAATACTACGAAACAATAAGAAAAATAAAGTTAAAACCATAACTATACTTACCAAACGATATCGTTTTATTTTATAAACTAAAAAAAAATAAAAAATAAACCATGTAAAAATATGAAAAAATGTTGTTTGGTAAATATAATTAAGGTTTCAAAACTTCATTTCTTTTTATTGTTCTAGTTGATAGTGTTTTCCTTTTAGACTATAAAATTAAACAGTCACTAGAGGGAGAAACTCAATTGAAAAATGTATAATAATTCTGAACACTTGGTAGAACAAATATTTTTTTATAGGTTCTCAATTGAAAACACTTAAATTTAAATCTATAAAAAATTAAGATTTAATTAAATTATTTTTCATGCATAGACACAGGAGATATAATGACGTAAAGTATTAACTAATTATTACAATTTATAGCAAAATCAAAGATCAAAAACTCAATTTAAGGTACTCCATATAACGATTTTTTTAATAGAAATTTAAATAAAAATATTAATTTTATTAAAAAATTAAAACTTAATTGAAAGTTATTGTCACTGGACATTTATTTTTCTAAAGGAATACAGCCAATGTGTGAGAATATTAGTTAAATAAAAATAGATAATTTAAAAAAGTAATTACTCTATAAATATGAAGCCTATATGTAATAAATGCATTAAATAAATTTTTACTATTTTTAAGACTCATTAATTAATTTGGCTCTTTTTGAAACTTATGGTTTGACTTTGTGGGTGGCTATCTTCAATAGAATCTTTTATTCTCAATCGTATTTGTACAATTCATAAGATTTCAACAAAAACTTTTACAAATTAGAATCTCTTATAAACATTTGTTCTTTACAATTTTGGGGTCATTATGCCACTCATTTAACTTATGTGTTATAAAAAAAAGTATAGATTTTGACGACGAACTAATGATAGAGTAGGTCGTTTGAGTTCAAAAGTTAAGCTCATACAATCTAGATGAATCTAATATAAAATATAGGTTAGATATATTTTTTGTTTTTATACTTTTATTTAAAATTGATTTTGTTTTTAACTCTAAATTTTAGACTTTTTCAATATTTACAATAAAAAATAATTAAATATATTACGTGAATGTTATAATATCATTACAAGAAAATTATTAAATAAAATCAATTTTAAAGAAAAAAATAGTTATTATATTAATTAAATTAGAGATTAAAAAAATTTGTAGTTTCTAAATTAGTTTATATTATTGTTAAATAATTTTTAAATTAGTAGGTAATTAGTTACATACCAAATACTATTTAATAATAATATAAATTAATTTAAAAATAAATTTTTTTTAGTTTCTAAAATAATTTTTAGTTTAGTCAATATAGTAACTAATTATTATTTTTTTTAAAAATTGATTTCTCCTTAATAATTTTCTTGTTGTGTATTATGATATAATATATTTTAAAAATTTATTTTTTAAGTAAAAATTATTGATAAAAAACTTATTTCAATAAATTTTTTAGTATATATTCTAAAACATAAAAAATATTTAAGTCGTATAAAATAGTGTGATTTTAAAATCACGAAGTCCCACGAAATTAGAAAAAGAAGATATAATAGATTCTGGTTTGATTTTGTTTGCAATTATTAAGATGCAAGACAAGAAGATGGATTTAAAAATCCAGAATAAAAATGTTTGAGAAATGAAGTACTGTTTTGGCAATACACATGTGGGACAATCTCATCAACCTCAAATATATTTAGTCTCTGTCTCTGTATCAAATTGTTAGAATCAATCTAACATTAAATAAAAGATACGTCAAAACCACCAATTTTAATCAAATACTAATTAATGTATATTTAAAACTTTTATTTTTCATTACATTTCTATTGTTTTTTCTACTAAATGTTTTAAATAATTTTTATGTTTCTTTAAATATTTTGTTGTTTGATTTTTTTTCTTAATAAAATAATGTAGTAATTATTTTTGTCTTTTTTCTCTAACTCGTTAATCCATTTGTTTACTTTTTTTCTTAAATTTCCTTCAACTAGTTTATGTCATTTTTAAGAATGGATTGACCGGGGAAATAGAAGAGATTAAAAAGTATAAGTTAATCAATGAATTAAAAATAAAAATAAAAATAAAATTTATTTTAAACATTTAATAAAATACAGATTTTGAATAGATAATTGAAACTTAGTTAAGTTATTTACAATTCGAAACCAAAATATTTAAAACAAATATTTTCTTAATGCAACTGTATATAAAATTTTGAAGATTACAGGTACGGCCTCGTGATTAAATTTTAATTATTATATTCTATGGCTTTTAATAATGATACACACGATTCATATATTATCATGGTCATGTGATAAGATACTTCGCCTGCATAAAAAAATTTAAATAAGAGCTTTAAACAGAAAGTACATTTTTTTTTTATAATTTTACTTTTCAACCCTTTAAAGCTAAAATTATTAAAATATTTTAAAATTAATTAATTAAAAATTAATCTGCGGTTAAATTATGTAAAATTTATTCATCATTGTAAATTTTTGATGATTTAGAATAAGATGAAGTTGAGTATTCGTTTTATTAAAGTTTATTACCAGGGAATTTATTTGTTTTTTTTTTTTATCTTTTTGGAATTTAAATGTGCTGCATGTCATAATAACTGTTATATTTTTTTAATAAAAAGTACTTTAGAAAAATTCATTTTCCAAAAAAAGTATAAGTTGAAAAGAATATAAAATTTAATAACAATAAGAAGGTATTTTAAAAATCGTTTTTAAAAGTGATTCGTGTGATTGTAAACAAACATAAATTAATTTATATTTTTTAAATCTCTAAAAATAAAACTAAATTATTTTACATTCGAACCAAATTTTCTTTTTCTTTTAAAACAAACATGCCCTTAATCTTATTCATATTTGTAAAAATCCGATTATCTTTAAAGAGTGAAATTGCAAAAACTTAGTGTTACTAAAGTATTGTATTGTTGTTTAGATTTTCTTCAACGTGACAAGCTCAATAAGATTTGTACAATTGCAAATTAAGAGACATATATCCAAGGAAATTAAATGGTTTTTTTTTTAATTATGTCAGAAAGAACATTTTTTTTAATATAGATACAAATAATCAACATTTTAGATGAATTTATTAAAGTATTTTTTACGGAATAACTTATAAAATAGTTCGACCTACATAATAATGTTAATAAAATATCTCAAAATATTTTTTTAAAAACTTTTAACTTTAAATAGGTTATAAATTATAAATTATATAATTTTATTTCATTAATATTTTTTTATGTTTTAATACACTTTTTTTTTATTATTACTTTTTTTTACTTCTTCTTCTTCTTCTTCTTCTTCTTCTTATTATCTATTTTTAATTTTAAAAAATCCGTTTCTCCCTTTTCTCTCAGTATTATCTATTAGGAGGTATTTCATCTTCGTCCTTATCTTATTATTATTATTATTATTATTATTAGATAAATAAAAATATTTTATCAATACCTAATCTCTAAATTGTATTATATATGGTAGTGATTTTAGAGTTACTTTATTCATTTACTCTGATAATGTCAAGTACGTGAATAACGTTCTATCAAATCATACATGAATTAAAATTATAATATAATTGGGAACTAAAATAATAAATTCATATAACATTAACTGAAGATTTATTAATAAAACTATATAATTCATGAGAAGAGAGAGATGAAAAAAGCAAGAGCAAACGGCTATCATGCGTGTTTAGTAGCAGGAATGTGAAGCATGAAAAGAAATGGAAAAAAACAAAACAAAACTTGCTGAAAGGTACATGCAATAAATACTAAAGAACATTGGGTATTTTCAAAATATAAACACTTAGCCGTTAAAATTGTTTCTTTTTCAATAATATTCTCTCCCTTTTCCTCTTCAATCAGTTCATATAAATACATATAATTTTTTATCCATTGACAATTGATCACAATAAAAAAAATATAATACAAATAAAAGAGTTCAAATGCCCAAATTTGAATGGACCATTAAGAAAAAACAAAACCTAAAAGTGAGTATTTATAGTAAATAAATAAGTAAATTACTCAAATTGTCCCTAAAATTTTACGATCACTAGTATTACTGTGATCCCTGTTATAATATGGTGAAGTGAATGGTTATGCCAAACAAGTATGAGTGTAATTTATTCAATAAGTTATTACATATTAATAATAAAATAAATAATATATGTCTATAGAATCATTTAAAACTGTTTTCATAATTTGTAGTTATAAAATCTTGTAATTTATTCATGTAAATAGCATATTAAAAAAGTTAATAAAACACTACCTTGATACTTGTGTTACCTACCATCATTCTCACTGAATTAGAATCCATCTTATAAAACGATAACATATTTTATTTTAATTTTTATATGTATTTTAAATATTAAAAATATAATTTTTATTAATAATCTGTTAATTAATCTGTGAAACACTGATTTTAATAAAGAAAAAAGTTATAATTTAAGTGGAAAGGTTAGGAGCATCCTTCTTTATCGTTACTTGTGAGATTCCAGTTGAGGAACTAAAGTTTGGACTTAAAAGAGTGTGTACGCTAATTTTCGGCTTTAATTTTGTTCCAACTTGGGGTGTGTCTTCTGGGTACTAACTGAGAGGCAGAAGATAGCCACGCGTGGAGCACATACCAAAAATACCCTTTTTGGAATTTCATCTTAAGGCAGCTTTGAAGTTCAAAAGGTGTGATATAAAATTATAATCCCTGCATGCGCACAGAGATTGTATTTATACTTTATACTTTTACATATATAGCTTCTTAATATAATGTGTGTATGGTTTTTGACCCTTGGAGAGTGTAGAGACTGCGGTGGGTTCTTCTTTTAAGATATGAATTTTTCAAATACCTTTTAATTTTGGCACTACTTGAAAGAAAGAATACGAATAAGAAATAATACAGTTATGCAGCAGAAAGCAATGTCTTGTTAGGCTCTTCTTTTTACGTCCTTAGTTTCCTTCCTCTTCATATTGCACATGCTATTCCTATTCACATAAATGGAAAGCAAGTGGCATGGTTAGGTTAGGTTATGCAATTTGAACCGACATTTTAGTGAATCTCTGTTTAAAAATATCAGTAGCTTCACAATTTTATATTAAGAGTGAAGTTATAAGGAAATTATTTACACTAAAAAGTAACTGTTAGAAGGGGTATCGTTTAGTGTGTGTGTATATTAAAAATGTTAAATACAATTAGTTTATTATAATAAATAATTGCATTCAATTGAACTAAAACAAAATTAGACTTGCTTTACTTTCATCAAATAGGACGTATATTTTGTTTACTAAAGCAACTATTACTTTGAAATATTTAATGACAGCCGATAACTTCGTATATACTCAAACTTTCAATATGCATTTTAGAGCGTCGATAAAGGCACCCAATCAACTTTTTATCACCAAATCAAGTTTTAATCAATCAAGGTTCAATACAATCATGATTTGATTATGGGCACAGAAACGAATAACAGCTAATAATGGATCTCAATTTCAAGCCTAGAAAAATAAGATATATTGGAGATACAGGGGGTGAACAAGAGTAAAGTATCACGTATTTTAAATGCCATTAAATAACTTCAGAAATTTCAAATGCACTGGCATAAATAAATTCGGTGCCATACAAACTCGATTCACTGTTCTCTTTTACATTGCGAATTCCTTACTCCGCTTCGGAGAGGGAATTCGTGGTGTAACTGACTGAATGTCACTGATTGATTACAAGTAACGTGACCATGCTACCCATTAAGTGCGCAATCTTCTGAGATAATGACACCAAACTAAATCAAAATTGCATATTACATTCTCGATGACACCCAAATCTCGCGGGCTAAATTATCAATTTCTAGTTTTCTTCTTGCCTCTTTTCTTTGCACTAGTTTCTGGCCCTTCAGCCTCCTCAGCTTTCTGCTCATCTTCTAAGAGAGCCAGCTGCAGTGTCCAAAAAAAATAACTTGAAACTCAGTTAAAAGCAAAATGGCTTTTTTTAGGGGCAAATTTCAAGAAATACTCTACAAACGAGGGCAGGTGCGTGTGTAACAAAATATTACCTCGTCAAGAATAGGTTTTAGCTCCCTGTACCGTGCTTCAGCAAGATCAAAACCATCCTTGCGGAGTTCCTATGACCGAGCAGAATTTTACCACAGACATGAGGCATTCATCAGTATGTAACTATATGAATGAACACATGTATTTGTTTGCATAATGAAAAAAAGAAAAGGGGTAGGGGAAGGAGCTTAGATTAGAGCTAGATGAATATCAAAATAATTATACTCCCGTTCATTTCAAACTGGCAAAAGACAATTTTAGGGTGTGCTCGTTCAATAATTAGAAATGAAGCAGTGCAAATGTCAAACATAATTTACACTGCAGTTGGAAGTAGGGTACAACTCATTTACATGTCGTCTCACAAAATCTGGCCTCATATAATTGATTTTACCCTTCTCATTCATATTGTGTTTTCACTATCCTCCGATTTTTTCCTTCACTAAAACATACATCACCTTGGTCCCTCCGGTGTTTGTTTACCTCTTTCTAGGAGTTTACATTCATTCCCAGAATTGACTAAACTATGAAATAAGTTTCAAATTAAAGTAATATTAAAATTCTTATCATGCAAAATCTGTTACAATAATGGAAACCAAGAAAGTAAAACCACCAAAAATCCAAAAAGTAATAGAATAGATTTTGTCCAGCATGCATAAATGGATTGCTGGTACTAAGTGCTGAAGAATGAGCTCAACAAATGCCTGGAAACTCTAGGCAAACCCTCGTGTCCAAAATAATGTTCTTTTCCAACGAAATTGTGCATTTTACCAATCAACTAGCACCATTTTGTGGGTTTTATCATCCAAGTTTTTTTATACATGTATTTTACTGTCATTTATCAATTTTTGCACATTTTACCAACCCTTTAAATGTCTAATGGTGCACAATTGTGTTATGGGAAAAAAGGCTTTTAAAAAAGTGAAATCGCTTCATTTTGCAAAAATTGGTAACAAAATGATGTTATGCTTTTTTTAACCTTTTTTCTGACACATCTCCACATAATTGTACAATTAAGGATTGATAAGATGAGTAAAAAATGAAAAGTATGACAGTAAACAGACGCATATTGCCACATATCGTGTGAACAACTGCATGAACATACAAAATAAGAAGAAAAAAAAAAGAAAAATTAAATCAAATCAAATACTATTTGTAAGCAGATCAGACCAAAATTTATGGTTTTTGAACAAGGAGTCGGACACTTTGAGTTGAGTTAAACAGAAAAACCAGCAGGAGTTTCTTTTATTCCCCCTGAACTACTGATATCCAGACATAAGATAGTTAGAAACAAAATAAATATGGGAAAGGGAGAAACAAGTTGTTTGGACAGAAGAGAAGGGAAGAGTGGGATCGGCTAGATAAATTGGGGGGGAATAAGAGTGGAAATATTCCTTTAGAGAATTAGAAAGTTCATATGAAAGGGGAAATTCAAAGAAGAAATCTTTCCTTATTTTCATGCACTCAATAAAATTGTTCATTTCCTTTGCTTGTTTATATCAATTTGTAATGTCTCGTCACAACAACAATCAAATTACTAAAGATCATATAATCTACAAGTGAAGTTATAAGAGAATAATATAACTAAAGAAAAGAGAAAACCTACTTTTCCAGTGTGCTGAGTATGTTCATGGGCTGCCATTTGCCAATACATATTTGTACGCTTGTAGAAATCCCTCAAGGATTCTCCTGGCTGTACATGCAAAAAGAAATCATAGAAAGATGAGGGGTGAAGAAAAATACTAATCGAAAGCCTAGCTATGCTTTCAAAGGCACAAACAAAACCACATATATAATACAATCAAAGCCCAGTGTGTTGAGTATACACTTGTTTCAATGTGTAATCAACAGTCTCAAAGGTATTTAAAAACTAACAATACATTACCATTGGTGTTCTCTGTGAATCGGACAAGCCAAGACTGGCTCTAATCTGCTCTATCCGTGACCTCCTTTCTTTCCTCCGGAGATTCTTGCCCACACCTTTGATTAGAGCAACAGCATCTCCCACCTGAACTGATGCATTATGAGCCTGGTAGTGATCAAAAGGTAAAGCCAAATTAATAATGTAGGAAACCTTGTTTTGGAGAAAAATAAACTCTGGTCATGAAAACTTTATCTCATGTGTTTGAATATATCTGAGGGAATAGCAATTTCATGTTTTAAGGAAAGTAACTTAGAAATGCTTAATGTCTATCACGAATTACAATTTTGGCAAGAGCAGATATGATTTCACAAGTTACTGGTTCAACAAGTTTATTTTTTGTCCATCAAAATATTATTCACTGTAAGCTGTTAAAGATACGGTACCATGCAGCAAAAAACAAAGTATCTAAGAGAGAACCCATTTTGTTACCATTACAAATCTTAACAAGAAAAATAGGAGTAAATGCTTCAAAATATCCAGAAAAAGAGAAAGAAATCAACAACTCACTAACGAATTGAAATAATGAAAGCAAAGTATAATAGAGGCACAATTCCAAAACAATAGTATATTCTGTTGTTTTCTCCCCTTCTTCTGTTGGTGTTAGATTTAATAAATTATTTCACCTCCTGTACACAGATGTCCCATTTAATGAAAACCTAAAATCCTTTTTTAACTTAAAAAATTATTACAGCTAACTCAAAATGCTATCACACTTATTATATATTCATTAACAAATGATGTTGGCTCGTGGATGTTGTGTGGTCAAATGCCAGTTTTAACTTTCTTTATTAGATTTCTACCTTATATATTGAGAAAAGGGGAAGAAACCTTCATTTGGTGAAGTTGCACGGAAGATTCAATTTTGAGCCAGCCATTTGAACCTTAGTTTCAGCTTAAACCAAATAAATCATTGTCCCCCTTTTTGTGTAATCTAAACATAATGGATAAATAAGGAAATGACATTTGACCATAACATACACGAGGAGGGCCTAGCACTGTTTTGGGGCTGATCGTACCCTTGTTTATTTTTTCTAAAAACAAGGGTTTTGACTAGGTATGTGACATGGCAATAAAAATAGGAGAGGGAATAATTCATTCATTTTTTTCTTTGCTTGAATTACACAGTTAGAATGTGCACCTCTTCCTCCTCATCTTCCTCATCATCGTCCTCATCAGTTGAACTATCCCTATCAGATTCATCCTCATCACCATCTTCATCTTCTTCATCATCTTCTGAAGCTTCCACCCATTCAGATTCTGAAGCCTGGGTTGAAGAAACTCCAAGTCAGATTATAGAAAATAAAGCAAATATGCGTGTATTTTAATCATGAAATTAGAATCACAATATATACTTAGATTAAATAAGCTGAATCAACAAAAACTATAGTAACAGCATCAACGATTCAGCACAACTCATATTCAGAGAGATCTTTTGTACATTGAAATCAGAAGATAAGTCACCCAGTTCAACCACTATAATTTGTAATTAAATCCTGATATACATATTCCCAAATTATTTTAGGAGAAAAACCAGAAAGGCATCTGTTCCTTCAGTGGTTAAATCTCTTTTTAAGATATTGAGAACGAGACAAAGTAACAATAAAAATTCAGATCATAAGATATAACTTTGTAAAAAATCATTGTAATCTGATAGATCTAATCAGTAGCACATATTTAGTTATGTGACTTTTCTAATAATACTTAGTGTTGTGAGTAATGAGGTGTCTGGGACCTTTGGAACTGGGTAAGGTACAAACATTCACCAATTTTGCAGTAGCAGACTTGTATCAGCCAACAACTCAGATTATTTCTTGCTTAACCATTTATTAACAGAGAAAAAGACAGACAGAGCTCCTAAAATAGAACAATTTGATATTTAGTCGTAAGAACAGAAAATGTATAATTATGAAAGGAACTTGGATACATTTGATTTCCTACAGGTATAATATAATATAATTACTTTGAATCTATGGTATATAGCATGCTATACCAGCCCCTGGCCACTATTTGCACTGCCATAGTATTGCAATTTACTGTAGCAGTGACAGTGGGCCACAATAACAAGATTCACTGTGTTACTGCACCACTACACTGAGGGTGTCCAAAATCCTGAGAATGAACTCCAATATTAATGTTACAGGGCCATTTAATGAAAGGTAAAAAAGGGCTTCAGCTAGAAGAAAACCCTTCCAAAGTTCATGACTATCATGCCTCACTTGTCTCCACTCCAACTCTGCGACCACTCCATGACCCTTGTAGAAACCATTGTGAGACCCTCTCTCCAGCAACCTGTCTAGCAGTATTTTTACTTCTCTTTTTTTCTCTTCCTTTAGTTTTTTCTTGTAATACTGTTCTCATATTCTCAATAATCTCAGTTTTATTGTAAAGCCATTTTCTGTCTTTTTGTCTCCAATGAGACTGTTTTTCTATTTTCATCTCTTTGCTCCATCTGTCAATGTTCTCTGTTAATTGTCACTCTGGTCTAAGTCTCTGATGTCTTTAAGTCATCTATCTCCCAAAGATCCAAACTCAATTCCTTTTGTCTCTATCTCTTTAGTTAGACATGATATGCTTACTTACTATTTACTCCATTGTTTGGTTAAGAGCTAAGACCTATAATTTTTTATTATAAATTATGAACATGTCAAGTATTTTTGAACTTTTTTTTAGTATTTATATTATATGCATTTAGTATGAATTATATAAACTGTATAACATAAAATAGAGGTATCCTAAATTTACAACTATGGTATAGAACAAATGCATGTATTGGTAAAAGGTAGTTAAGAAAAAATAACAGACCGGTATAATGCACTTCCATTCATCAAGTTTGCTAAGGTTCAAAGAATACAAATCATCCAGAGTGATTTCTTTATCTTTAATCTCCATCATTCCACCATATATATATAATGTGTCTCTTCCAATGGCCATGCAAGCATTAATACGTCCACATGGCTTCACTGCCTAAAAAATTTGGAGGAAAAATCTCATTAATAAATAACTGGGTAAAAAATGGAAGTAGTCATAAGATTGTTCGTCCAAAATGATAACCTCAGGCAAAGAACTTTGAATGTCCAATTGAGCACCAGATTCCTTGGGCTTTCCGTCAGAGTTCGTAATTTTTTCACCATCAACAATAGATATGTTTGAAGCTATATTTTTGGATATATCATCAATGTTGCTTTCTTCATCCTCTGACTCCACAGTTTCTTCTCTTGCTGTACATGCTGGATTTATCTTCTTGTTGACATCATCAGGACAATTTTGTTCAATTTTTTTTAACTGCAAAACCCATTTAATTAAGAAAAAAGTAACATGCAGAACAGTCCACAGAATGAGTTTTCAAATGTGGAGCAATTGTCTTGAGATCAGATGTATATATGCATGACATCCAATCAATCTACCTTATCTTTTGTGGACTTTTCCTTTCTTAACTCCAGAGGATACCTATCACCCAAACAAGATTAAATAATATAATCAGGAAACATTAGATATGACGGCAGTAGCACACTTATGCTCTAACCAGTATATCCAGAAAATCATCAATATACAGAGTAAAATGCAAAATTACAAAGACTTAGACTCAAGACCCAACGAAAGAATTCAGTTCAGAAATGGCAACTTTAGAATATAACATGTTAGGCACCAACAGAATGTGGGACTCACCAGCGATTGGTGTCTAACTGAAACCCGTAAAGTTCATTCAAAAACAAGCTCATCATTACATCACCTGCACAGTGTTGATGCAATTAGGATACTGACCTTACAGCAAGCATAAACAACAAAATATACCTCCTCTAAATGGAATTTGAGCACTGTCTGATCTAATGAATTGTTTACAACATTATGCCAAAGAGATTACTTCCTAATCACTTGCTTTAAAAATATAAGCTGTCAGAAATTGCAAAAATAATAACCATGAAACAAAAAGATAACCTTCAACTTCCATATCCACAACGCCACCAAATAGCAGAGCCCTCCTTTTATGAACACACATTGAAAACCCAGCTCGTGGTCCAGGAGGCATTCCACTTTTCTTCACCTGTAAAGAAGGGAGAAAAGATGAAAACAAAATTAGTCATACAAAAAGATAATAAAATGCTTTGTCCTAAGTGTTGAGGGTGTATGAGTCTAAGGAGGGAAGAGAGGGAGACGCAAATATGAGAGACAAATATTACATAGTCAAATTGAAGCATAAACAAAGAAGTTTGTGCTTCTATTGAATGCTGATTAAAGTAATTTTAATTAGTGGGCATGGGACAGTAAGATACACGAAAGCTCAAACTTGCCTAAGAAAAGGAATATACAAATTTACTCGATATTAAACTTAACCCCAAAGCACTACCTTGTTCCATTCCCAAGTCTTAGGATCGAGTGACCACATATCTGAATGAACAATTCCTTTCTCAGAGTTGCTCTTATCAGATGAAACTTCTTTTGAATAGCCACCATACAAAAATATCTGCAATGTGAAAAGAACTCTGTAAAGAAGAAAACAGTCTAAACTTCAAAACTCCTTTGTAGAAGAGCCACAGAAATCAATCACAATTATGAAATAGCAGATAAGGGAAAACCTTACTATAGTGATGAGCATAATGATAGATATTAGTTACTTAATTAAACATTATATAGTTAGATAGCCGGTTAAAGAAACAGAGCAAGTTGCCTATAAATGAGTGAAGGTGGAGAGAGAGAGATCTCTTGCCAAAATTAAGAGAATTGGAGCCTTTGGGCTTTGGGAAGTGCGGACCCTTTAAGATCTTCAGACTAGGGACTTCTGGTGAACATAGAGTTGCATATAAGGAGCTGATCCAGGTCTCTCAAATCAAAATATATGGAGCAGTGTATTGTTTTCTAGGGAGATTTTACCTATTTTTCACGCAATGAAATTCAATCTAGCCTTTTTGATACCAGTTCTAACACATAAATACAAGTACTTCAAAACGAAAATTATTAGCTTCATGTAAGAGAGATCAGTATTTTACTCACATCATCTTGGTAAACAAACAATTGAAAACCACTACGTGCTGTTGGCCACATTGCTCCAGGCTTAGGCTTTATTTCTTGCCACTATAGCACAAAATCACATTGTCATTAATCAAAATTCCCGAATAAGAAAACATAAAATGAAACAGCCTGATGTTTTGGTGCTGAACTTGAACAGTAAACAACATTTTAACAGGATAAGCCACGTATTTAGATATATTTACCTTAAACTGATCAAGGTCAAATACAAATAGATCATTGTAGTACCTGCATAATTAATTAAAACGTCTTAAAACCTGGCAAAGAAATGTTTACTTGCATGTGTACAAGGGGGTTACAAGTTGAATTACCATCTTGAACCTTCTTAACGTCATGCTTGTTACATTAACTTATGTTGTAAGTATAGAAATAAGGAGCAAATATTGTATAATGAAGAATATTTAGATTATATGTATTATTAGAAACATTTTTATTTATTCCAGTATCATATCTTTATTATTAGATGACACCAAATCTCCTCTATTTATTGTTTTGCTTCCTTCTTCTCAATATAAATAAAAAACATTTGTATTGTCTCATAAATAAGTGCACGCTTTCAGCTCCAAGTCTCTCTCTTTCATATAGTTTAACAACTTTAAAGATCAATCACCATTGACCAAACATAACCACTTCAAAAAATACAAAAACCATAAGGTATCGAAACAAAAGAAAACTCACATGAGTCTCAATTGTTGTACATCAACAGTCATACACATGCAAGCAAACGTGGCAGGACCAAAAGTAATTCCTTTCCGTTAAAACAAAAATTATGTAACAAAGAGATTCATGTTGTCATGTTATATATACATTTGCAAGCAGAGAAAACATATGAAGAAATCCTATAACTTGAGTTCATTAGAAGCTCAAATTTGGCTTCTCCCCTGCTTCAATTACCTGTAGACTTAATTAGATTTATGTTGAATCACAGATAATATTAGAAGTCACTTTTCAAAACCAAAGCATTTTAATTCAACTATTAGCTACAACAACCTTTTTATCTGCTGCCAAGTTCTTTTATTTTTTTAGTATGAGAAAGAAAATCACATACATATAATTAACACAATTCCGTACAACAAGAAAAGTAAGACCTATTAACAACCTCACTTCTCGGAGAGTGTCATAGAAGCCACCAAAAAGAATAATCTTGTGCTTGTACAATATCTGTAAATTAACCAAAATAATTTGACACAAGGCATTACAATAAACAAATACATGATGAAACTGGATAAATATAATGTCACGTGATATTGGAGGAGGGGGGGCACGGTGATTAACTACTAAACTAAACATTCAAAACTATGATATCACAAACAGGTTCCTAAACGTAGCATCAACAAGAAAATTCAAAACAAGCACAAATAAGTTGGAGTGGACATGTCATGCATTTCTCTGTAAAAAACTAAGAAAGTTCAAAATGAAAAAGGAGGAAGGGAGAAATGCCAAGGTTTCAGGCTTTTATAGCAATTACAATGAGCAAAGCAATCACCCTTAATATATGCAAAATAGGATGTATAAATAGATATGATAACAGCAATAACAATCAATGACAAAGATGTTTAATAGGTTCTTAGCTACTACAGTCAGCTCTGTCTTGGAAAATGCAATCTAGTAACAAGTGCAAACAATATGATGATTAAAAAAGGTCAATTAATTGGAAAGACAAAATAAACATTCAATACGTATTTTGTCATCATTAAATGGAGTGATTCTAAAAATAATTGAGACACGCAAGTAATCCAACCTTGCAGCTATTTAAAGAGCAAACAGCACAAAAGAAACTTCTGTATTCCCAATAGCAGAATCTTGCACTATTTATTGGGTTTTTGCTACTTCAACAAGAATGTAGTCAAATCAGCTTGAGCAACAAGATAAAAAATTGCTCGTTGATTAATTTCTGACATGGCTGTACTGCACTCTAAAAATGGGAATACTATACTACATAGAAATGAACCAAATCAAGCAGTAATGCGGATCATTTAATTTTGATGTTCTAACAGAACTGTAAACATGTTATAATTCACATAAGTTGTAATTCTCTTTTCACATTGGCAATGCAATCCAGACAATAGTATGATGTTATTCAAGTTGAGGAGAATATCATGCATTGTCAGAAACAAACATATCAAAAACCTCTTTGATTAAGGATTCAATAATCTGACACCCTTACAAGTAAATCCATGAGTGCACTATTTCACGAAAACTAGAACATACCATTCGATGTCCTGAACGAGGACTAGGGGACCCTTTCAAATTAAGCTGCTCCCACTGATTTGTTTTCAGGTCCAACATCCAAAAATCCTAAACAAATCAAGATCCAAAAACAACATCACCAAATCAAATCTAATACACCAAAACCACATTCTCGTCACATAACAGAAGCAATGTAATGCAAGCTTAACCTTGTAGTGATGAAACCGCTCTTGGTTTGGAGACGTAAACTCACCACCTAAAGCACAAACAAAAATGAAACATCCATAACCACACAAATTTTCTGTGTGAAGCCAGCAAATACAGGTAAATTCAATGACTAAGAACAACAAAATCTTAGATTTTGTTTGGATAAACTATTCCGGAAAAGAAAACCAAATAATTTTTTCATAAGCTAAAACTAACTTATGGACAAAACTATCTAAAGCTAAAACTAGCTTCTCTAAAAGATCATCTTTTAATTTTAACTTGTGAAAAAAATTATTTTATTTTTCCTCCTTAATTTATATTTCTCATAAAAAAATTATCCAATCAAACTCTAATTCCACTAAATCAGTCAGCTAAGTGCATCAACACGACACTATTCGACTCAATTAAAAACTGAAGTAAGGTGAATTACCAAAAATATATATATAATTCTTCCACGCAACCGCTTGGTGAGCACTGCGCGGAGGAGGACTATTAGGACTCGAAACCAATTTCCATTCCAGCTTCTCCACGTCATACCGGAATAGATCGCCGTACACGAAGGTCTGCACGATTTCACATTGCAGCAATAACTCACTCATATATCATATCAATCAGTCAACAAATAAGCACAGTTGCGTTTGAATTCAAACTCGTAACCTTGTTCCCGTTGTAGAATTCACCGCCGTAGAGAATCAACTCGGTCTCTTTTAACGGATTAACGGTGAGCTACACAAGAAGGCGTCAAAACGGAAATCGCAACGGTGAGAGGTGAAAAAGTGAGAAGTGGAGTTAGCGGCGTTACCGAGCAGTTGGAGCGAGGAGAAGGCGCGGGAACGTTGTCGTCGACCTGAACGTCCTTCTTCTTCGCTTCCTCTTTTTGAATGCTCAACTGCGTCGATTCAAGAGAAGCAAATATATACAAGTTTGTTTGAGGAATTGGTTTGAGAATGGAAAAGTGATGTGAATGGAAATAGAGAGTACCAAAATGGCGTCGATGTCGTCCTCGGGAGAAAGCTTCTTGGTTTCCCTGCGAGCTTTCTTCTCTTCGGCTTTTGCGGTTTTTTTCTCAGTTTTCTCTTTGCCTTTGCCGGGTTTCTTCGTCTTCTTCCCCATCTTACTCAGAACGCACACTGAAGTCTAAACCCACGCCGCAACTATGTGCCCTTCCTTAGACCCTGTGTCGCAAATAGTAATTCGTATATTGCATATATGGTTTTGGATTAAGGCATTCAATTTTTGGTGTCATGTTCCTAATAGTTTCATTTCAACCATAGACAATGGTTTTTTTTTTTTTTTTTACAATAACATGTTTTTAATAAAAAAATTTGTCATAAATCATACCATTTAGTTCGACGGAAAATTAATGTTTGATCTTTGAATATATTTTTCTTCACTTGTTTGGTGCTCTGTCTCTATCTTATTTTATTCTTTTGACCTTATAAGTAATAAGTTTATTTTGGTTTATATTAGAGTGAATCTGCATACTTAAATTTTATATATTTTAAAATATAAATTAATTAATTTAATTGTACGACCGAATGTTCGAAAGGTGGAAAGGCCAACAAAAAGATTGAAAAAAAAATAGAAATGAATGGATAATTAAATAGTAAAATATTATAGCAAGATCCATTAAACAGGCTCAAACATGAGGAGTATGTTTAGTAAATATGTAATACAAAAAGTAAAAGTCTGAAAACACTATAAATAGGTGATTAACCTAAGAGGTAATTAGAGTAAATTTTATCTGATAATTAACTAAAATCAATTCTGACTTTATTATTGAAGTTCCTTGCAGATACACACACCTACCCAAAAACTGATACCTTTAAAGGCACAATTTCGATGCTGGCTGTTTTTGAAGGTGCAATTTCGATACAGTCTAGTGATGCAGGGGAGGCTGGCCCAAGTTGGTTCAAAAAGTGTGTTATCTGATGCTTATTCTAAGGAGGAGAATAAAAAAACAGAGAGGGTGGAGAATGAGGTGTAAGAGGGTGAAGGTCAAGAAAAGGCTAGTTATATAGAAGAAGTTGGAGTGTTGTTGATGTTAGAATATATGGCCTTAAACAAGAGGGAGGTGAATTGTTTATGAAAGATTTTCGCAAACATTAAAGGTACAATGAAACTTAGTGCAGAATTACAGATAAAGAAACCAAGTTAGCCAAGAATATATTTTGTTTTAAGTAAAATACAGAAAAACAATCGGTTGTTTCTTCGAAACAATCGGTTGTTTATATCAGCAGATTTAAAACAACAATTAAAAGAGTTAGGGATGAGAGAAAAACACACCAATAGTTTTATACTGGTTCACCCTACTCATAAGGGCTACATCCAGTTCCTAGAAAACCACTGGGTTCCACTATGCAATCAATCACAGATTACACACACCACACACTAAAGTAGTGACCTTGAACCCTTCAAGAACCATACTACCTTTGGCAAACCACACCACAGAATTCAGAACCCCTCTGAATCTGCACTTACAACCTTTTACAGAAATACAGTAATCAAGGAAGAGAGAACAGGATACACCTGGGAATTACAAAGCTTCAAGATCAGAAAATACAACCCAGTCCTATTCCACACACTTGAAAATCCAAAGCTTGAATGAATCTTGAAAACACTTAGTCAAATCTCACTTTGATTTCTCAAAACTGTTTCTTACATTTTAGAAACTTCTAACCAACTTTACATAGACCAACAGAATGGTCAAAAGCATTTAAAACAGGAGCGCATTCAGTTAGAAATCATTCAATAAAGATTCAATTCAAAAACACAAAGCTGTTAGGATTTTCACAATAGACAATCGATTGTTTTATCGAGACAATCGATTATTTTGGCTTTGAGAGCTTAGTCAACCAAGCCAAACACTTTTCAACCTTTTCAAAAACCTTTTAAGTTTAAAACAATCGGTTGTTTCGACAAAACAATAGGTTGTTTTTCACTTAGTTGAAAAACATTCCATTTTAAAAAGGCTTTCAATTCAAACTTGTTTTGGATTCAAACAAGGTGTGAATTACATAAAATCTACCCCTGTTCCTACTCATACACAGCAATAACTCCAACCATCATCAAACACTTTGGATTTGGATTCTTCAAAGCTCTTGATCATCCTTTATCAACAGTTGAGACTAAGAAGAAGTTTTTTTCTGATGCATAACCATGACATTGTGAGTCTATAATGCCTATCTTGTGTGGTTTTTGAAAGGTAAATAATGCTTTACAATTGTTTGGCCTACTTGTTCCTGTTGCTGGACTTGTAAAAAGGGTGTTGTAGTTCTGGAGTCGTGGAGTAGAGGGTACCGCAGGAAACTGGAACGGGAGAAGTTATGTGTTGGAAGTGCAAGAAGGTATATGTTTTTGCTGCAGCCTTAGTCTACATAAAAGTCACTAGTGCTGGTTTATGTTTATATGTTGCATAACTGTTACATAAAGGTTGAATTAGTGCATAAATGAGGTTTTTTGCTGATAGTTCTGTTAAAAGGCACTAGTGATGGGTTATGAATTTGTTGCATAATTGCTACATAAAAGCTACAGTTTTGCCGCATATTTGAGGTAAATTTGTGGAGCTTAGGCATTGAGGTATTAGTGTTTAGTAGCTGTTTGTAAAGCAATGCCTAGTTATTTAGGTGCAGGTTTCTACTACTTGTTTTGTAGGAACACACCATAGCTCAAGATTTTCTTGTGGTATGTTAATGCAAATGCCAAATAAATATAGACCTTTGTACTTGCTTTTTTCTGGATTGTATCTACAAAATTGAGTTTTGTATAAGGGTTGGGACATCCCTAAAGTGTCCCATTTAATTCATTCTTTTATTGTTGACAAAAAAAAAACGGATACCTTTAAAAAGATCGAGAGGTCGAAAGGACTAAGAACTTTCAAGCTATATTTATAAAGTTTATTTTATCAAAAAATTATTTTGAAAATGTTAAAAGGTCGGGAGGTGGAAAGTTTCAAGCATATTTTGAGTTGTTTTATGATACATTGAGAACTCCCAAAGGTCAAAAACACCTAAGTTTATTTTGTTTAAGATTCAAGTTTAACACACTTAGTCAATTCATTTGATAAACTCGTCATGTTTAATAGGTCGTGTATTGTCTATGCCAAAAATTTGAAAGGTTGACAAGAAAATTATGATACTAAAACTATTAAAGTTTAACACTTCAAAAATGGCAAACAAAGGCCAAGTCAAAATATATCAAACCGGTAGCTAATGACTGGGAAGTATTACAAAAAATAAATTATAACTAAAATTTATCCTTCAAAGTCAGTATTCTCTATTGAAAATGAAGTTTTGATGCCTCCAAATCCTAAAGACAGCTTGAAGACTTTGTTGCTGAGTTTGAGATTTAGTTCTAAGTAGTTTAGAATTTGTTAGATCCACTCTTAATCAAATTCACAACTGAATCAATCTGGTTTTAAAATGAAAAGTGTTTTTCAACGCTAAGTGAAAAACAACCTGTTAATTTCTCATTTTAATCGATTGTTTTTCCCTTAGCTTGTGTGAAGGGTTTTTGAACTTCTTTGACTTTGGTTGACTTAATTGTTAAACCATTTTAACCGGTTAAATCGACATTTCAACCAGTTGATTTTTGAATTTCTTAACATCTTTTCATAAATCTGTTAAATTTGTTTTCAATTGATTTTAAACTGTTTTGACTCGTGTTTAACTGTCCAAAATGGCTAGTTTGAAGAGCTATAAATCTAGGATTACACTCCCTATTTGAAAACATAGAAAGAGAGATTTATAACTTTTTTGAAAGATTTTATTCAAGCTTTGCTAAATTGCCTTGGGATGTGCAATTGGTTTAAGAAGTGGATTAGGAGCAACTGTGATTTCCTGTAATCAATGTAATCTGTTCCATACTCTTTTGTAATTGTTTTTCAGTTTGAATTCTTGTAAATTGTATTTCTATATGGTCAGAGGTTGAATCTGACTGTGTGTGTGAAGGTCAAAGAGGGTGTGTGTTCTTGAGTAGTCAAGATCACCTCTTTAAGGTTTTGGTGTGTTGTAATCTGTTGTTGATTACCTAGTGGAATACCCAGTGGTTTTCTAGGGATGGATGTAGCTCTGGTAAGGAGTGCACCAGTATAATTGATTGTGTAATATTCTTTCTCTCTCTCACACATTTAGAAACTGTTTGACATGTGTTTTTATCTCTGCTGCCATAAACAACCGATTAAATTGTATTTTCAACTGGTTGTTTTTTTGATAACAGTTTTAATCAATTATGTTTTCTTGGCTAATCTGATTCATTATTCTGTAATTCTTCATAAATCTTCATTCTAAGCTAGTATTTACGAAAATATTTTATTAAACAATTCACCCCCTCTTGTTTAGGCCATTAATTCTAACAATTGGCATCAAGAGCTAGGTTCTTGAAATTTTCTCAAGTTCTGTTTTTCAAATTTGTTTTAATGCCTGAAAAATTTGCTTTTGGGGAAGGTGCTTCTTTAAATAGACCACCTCTATTATGTGGTGTGAACTATCAACTGTGGTATTAGAATGAAAAATTTTGTTGAATATATAGATAGGAAAATCTGGAATGCCATTACAAACAGTTTTTTCATGCCTATGCTTGAAACTAATACTGTTTTTTTTTTAAATGGAAAAGATCATCTTGATTGTGTTGCTAAAAATGTTATCATATCTGTTCTTGATTCTAATGAGCTTCTTAGAGTTTCAAAGTGTGTTTCAGCTAAAGATATGTGGGACACTCTTGAAAGAAGTCATAAAGATTCAAGAAATGCTTGGCTAGACAATGACATGTCCTCTTCTGGATCTTCCTCTGCAGTTTCCAAAATAAACATATGTCTGATGGCAAAAGAAGATTCTACATCAAACAATGTAAGTTCAAACTCTTCCATTAATACTGAAAATTATTATCAACTTCTTGAGGCTTTTAAAGAGACTCATGAAGAAACCTCTAGATTGACCCTTTTGAATAATCAGTTGAAAAGTCAAAATAACTGGTTGGAAAATAAAGTCAAAGTCTTGGAAGAAGAATTAAACAATTTGAAAACTAATTTTGAAAATTTAGAAATGATTTATCAAAATTCTTCTTGCATGTGTGATTCTAATGTTTGTGAAAATTGTGAGTATCTTCAAAAGAAGATTCATTATCTTATAAAAACTATGGATAAGCTTTCTAAAGGGAAGTCCAATTTTGAAACTGTGCTTGCATCTCAGAATTGTGTTTGGAAAATCTGGACTTGGCTTTTATCCACATAGTAAGAAATATGGAATTTCAAAACCTTTTTCAACTCTTGCAGGAAAACAATTGACTAAAAAGTCGAAGCAACCGATTGTTTCTTGTTTCTACTGTATGAGAAAGGGTCATTATGTCAGGTTTTGCAAAATTCGAAAAGAATCTGTTTCAAGAGGAATTTGAAAGTGGGTTCCTAAGAATCCTCAGGTTCCTAATAACAAAAATAACCTCTATGGACCCAAATTTGTTAGGGGACCAAACCTTGTCACTTGATTGTGTTGTGTGCACGGCTTCTTAGTGAAAAATCAACATTTGTGGTACTTGGACAGTGGCTGCTCCAAGCATATGACAGGGGACTTTTCCAAGTTTGTCAAAATCATCCTAAAGCAAGAAGGCCATGAGACATATGGGGTAAATAACAGAGGAAAAATACTTGGAAAAGGTACTATTGGAAATGAAAACAGTTTTCTGATTCATGATGTGTTCTATGTGGAAGGACAGAAGCACAATCTTCTCAGCATAAGTCAACTATGTGAGAGAGGATATCAAGTTACCTTCAAAACTAATTCTTGTGAGATTCACCTACTAAATTCAAAGGAAGTTCTGTTGTTTGGTAAAAGGATTAATAATGTTTATCTTCTTGATATTTCAAATTCCACTTCTATAGGTTGTCTTTTGTCAAAACATGAGGAATCATGGCTTTAACATAGAAGAATTGCTCACATTCATATGCATCATTTGAACAAACTGATCTCTAATGATCTTGTTGAAGGTTTACCTAAGCTCAAGTTTGAGAAGAATCATGTGTGTCATGTAACATCCTGCCAAAACCTTTTCATATTTATATAATGAAATAAAGGTAAAACAATAATATCGAAGTGAACACATATATATATATATATATATATATATATGTAATGAAATTTCTCCTCACAGGGAGTTTAATACATATCCAGTCAGTTTCCAAAACTTAAACAAAATATAGCAAAATAGAAAAACAGGCGATCTCCTAACAGAAACAGAAAACAGGCGATCTCCTAACAGAAACAGAAAACAGGCGATCTCCTAACAGAAACAGAAAACAGGCGGTCTCCTTCCGGCGACCACTCACTGAGGAGCTCTACTTCCTGCAACATCATCTGCTCCCGTGCAAATATACACGATCATCACAGGTTTAAGAAAACATCCACAAAACAAAAACGCAGGGTAAGCTAGATATTTTTAAGAACTTTAAATATGAAACTTTATATCAATAGAAAGCATAAATCTTCACACCATTCATAATCTATATCAATTTCAACCATCAACATCCCCATATTCCACAAACTCGTCAAGTGTCTATTCAATACATTCAATACTCATGGTTCACATGTCAGACTTTCCACTGACTCATAACATATAGACACATGACTCTACTTCCGGAAGACTCGTGCGTTGAACTTAGCATCCAGAGACCTGCACCTGTCATACCACACCACTGTGAAATCCACATAGGGTCGCTGTGAAATCCACACAGCCATGCGCATAAACATAATCTCAATATCATCACTCTCACGGTATGACAGGGTTAATTCATATAACAGGTCAAGTTAGTTATCTTTCAAACCATTTACCCATACATATGAACCTCCTTCGACTCTCAACAACTGAATAACTTCATCTATGTGATTCCATTATATCAGCAGAGTCAGGATCGTCTCATTCACAGGATACTCACTGATCAATACACCTCATAACCAATCTCAACACGGTATTTCCTTTCCTGAAAATACTATGTCTTGATCATAATTTCACATTCATCCAGTACATCATATCACACGTAAAAGCATAACTGCATCATATAATATTTTGAATCTTTTCTTAAACAATCCCAATCACAGAAACAATCACACCAAAGTTCAGATTTTCGAATATCACACGCATTTCACATTTCAATCTCAAACAGTTTCAAACGACACTAAAACAGGGGAGTTCGAAATCAACATTAAAACCGGTGATCACGTTGCCCCACACATAAAAACAGAGCATCGTGAAAAAGAATATGAAATCGGCGACCACGTCACCCTCACTTCAGAACCTACTCGCCTAAAGTTTTTATAAACGAAAATGCTAGCTTCCCTTACCTGAACTTGTGCAAAAACACCAAGAGCTCCAAAACCCACCGAAGCTTAAAGATGCCTTAACTCTGTTTTAGCGTCTGGTTTGGAGAACTTGCAGAGAACTTCCCAGGAGTCCAAGGGCAGTCGTCGCTCGTCGTACTGGTGCTTGAGGATGCCTGAATCGCAGCGCGAAGGAGAGAAAAGAGAAGGATGAAGGTAAACTCACTCTGTCACTCTTGAACCACAACAACGTTCTTTGCCTCTCAGAAGTGAGTTTTTGAATCTAAACCAACTTGTCCACAATTGTCGCTGCCACTACCCACTCTGCAGGAAAGCTTGCTTGCACACTTCCTTGAACAGTATGGCCAAGTGTGTCTCTGAGCATACCAACTCTCTGATGCCAACTATTTTGAAACACCATTTTCTGTCTACGTGTCGCGCGTGCAGGACGTCTCATGCTGGGAGCCTGGGTCCCACCTTATCTGTGTGAAACATGACATCGCGCGATAACCTTTCACCGGTGACTCATCCTGGCGGACGACCGATGTCTCTCTCTGGAGGACGACCGATGTCTCTCTCTGGAAGACGACCGATGTCTCTCTCTGGAAGACGACCGATGTCCATCCCTGGTGATGACCGCATGTCTCTCGCCCTGGCGATGCCCGCATGTCTCTCGCCCTGGCGATGACTGATGACACATCGCCACGCCTTCCTGAAGGTTCTTCATCCCACTATGTTACGTCCAAGGTATCACCTCCACATGACTTGGTGACGTCAGTAGCTTCACATTTCCAAGAATAGATCAGCACTACTCCTCGTGCGCCCATGCATGCAACACTAAGGACGATTTCTTATGCTCAAGCATGGAGCTTCGCATGCACAGCGTATCTAAGGCTTAACCCACACCTTGATACGCGTGGTTTTTGGAACCCACTATGGTTGATCCAGCATCTTGACCACATACTAAGGGCACTTTCGGCGATCATGTACACCATAGGCGATTGGCGATCATGTGCACCAGAGAAGTCGGAGGTCGCCTCCGTCTTCAACAACGGCGATCTTGTAGACCTCTAAGCTACACTTTCCTTCCTTTTTATTTTAAATAAAAACATACTTAGAATTCACTTAAAATATACCACTTTCATTCCAATAAAATTTTCTAGGTCCTTACATGTCAAGCTTGTCAAAAGGGAAAACAAGCCAAGCATTCTTTTAAACTAAAAAACATGGTTTCTACTTCAAAACCTCTTGAATTGCTTCACATGGATCTATTTGGCCCCTTAAGAACTATGAGCCTTGGTGGGAATTATTATGCTCTTGTTATAGTTGATGATTTTTCCAAGTTTACATGGACACTTTTCTTGGAATAAAAAAGTGATGCCTTCTCTGCATTTAAGAAGCTAGCCAAGAGGCTACAGAACTCCTACTGCAGCAACATCTGTGCCATCCGGCGTGATCATGGTGGAGAATTCCAAAATGAGAAGTTTAGCTCCTTTTGTGATAAGCTTGGCATCTTTCACAACTTTTTTGCAACAAGGACACTGGAGCAGAATGGAGTAGTGGAGGAATAACAAATCGCTTAAAGAGCTGGCCAGAACAATCCTGAGTGAATCTTCCTTGCCAAAGTACTTCTAGGCAGACACAGTGAGCACCGAATGCTATGTAATGAATCGAGTTCTCATCTGACCAATTATGTAAAAGACACCTTATGAACTACTCAATGGAAGAAAGACCAATAGTACTCATCTAAAGGTATTTGGTTGTAAATGTTATATTCTGCATAATGGTAAAGACAACCTTGGTAAGTTTGATGAGAAAGCGGACAATGGTATTTTCCTTGGTTACTCCTTATCTAGTCATGCTTATAGAGTTTATAATAAAAGGCTTATGACTGTTGAAGAATTGTACATATTGTTTTTTATGAGACTAACAATGTAGAACAAGGTCCAGTGAAGATTAGTGTAGAAGAAGATGAACATAATATCTTTATAAAGAATCTAGAAAATTGTCCAGAAAATCAACTAGTTGATTCTGCGAAACAACCGACTGAAAATCTGTAGCAGGTTGATCTTTCTAAAGAATGGAGAATTTCAAGAGACCTCTCTACAGACAACATTATTGGGCAGATTCCTAAAGGAGTCTCTACATGAAGGACCTTATCAAACTACTGCAAGCACATGGCGTTTGTCTCCAAAGTAGAACCCAAGTCAATCAATGAAGCTCTTAAGGATGAAAATTGGATTGCAGTTATGCATGAAGAGTTAAAACAATTTGTCATAAATGATGTGTGGTTCTTGGTCCCTAAGTCAGATCAGATGAATGTGATTGGAACAAAATGGGTTTTGAGGAACAAGCTTGACGAGGCAGGTGTGATCACTAGGAACAAAGCAAGGCTTGTTGCAAAAGGTTACAATCAAAAAGAAGGAATTGACTATGATGAGACCTTTGCACCAGTTGTTGAACCAAGTGGTGTTCAAGGTTTTGAAGAATCCAAATCCTTTGAAGGATGATGAAGCTCCTGCTTGCTTGATGCTGCTGTGCTGCTTTATTGTTTTGTTCTGGGGTAGTTTAAAGTGTAATCCAACCTTAGATTAAATCTCAAAGCAAATAGCATCTCAATCTTTGATAAAAACAAAAGTGTTTTTCAAACTAAGTTGAAACAACCGATTGTTCTGTCGAAACAACCGATTGTTTACACTTAGATGTTTTTAGAAAATTTGAAAACTGTTTTTAAAAGAGGAAAACTGTTAAGTAACAAAACAACCGATTGATTCGAGGAAACAATCGATTGTTTGTCTTGGAACCTTAACAGAAAAACTGTTTTCTTTGACTTAAATGATTTGAAACTGAATACGCTCCAGTCATTAAATGCTTTGACCAATCTTTTTAAAGGCAGTTATGAGTTTGTTAAGATTTGATAAACAAACTTTCCTTTTATATAATTCAGAAAAACTATTTTAAATATGTGAATGCTTTTGAAAAAGTTTTTTTTTAGAACTAAGAAAAGAGAGTTTTTGGAAAATTGCTGAGATTGCTTAAGTGCTAGAGAGATTGATCAAAGTGCTGGGATAGGTTTCTACTTGTATTGATTTCAGATCTTCATCTGTAACAAGTGTAATCTGTGTAAAACTGCTGAAACTTTTCTATATTGTTGCTGAGATTGGCTGTGTGTTCTTGAGGTGTTCAAGATAAGCAATCTTAGTGTTGGCCAAGGAGAGTGTGTGTCTTGAGGTTTTCAAGGTCATTCTCTTGGTTGTTGTGTAAGTGATCAAGGTGTGATTGCTTAGTGGATTTCCTCAGGGGTTCTGAGAAGACTGGATGTAGCTCTGGGTTGGAGTGAACCAGTATAAACAACTGTGTACAATCTCTCTATCCCTTACTCTTTAAATTCAGTTTGTTTGTTATTTGCTGATATAAACAACCGATTGTTTCGAAGAAACAACCGATTGTTTTCCTGGCAGTGCAGTTTTGCTTACTGTTTTGGCTAACTGAATTCCTTAATCAATTGGTTTCTGAAATAAATTCATTCTAGCTTCAAAAAGTTTGTGAAAACCTCTTTAAACAATTCACCCCCCTCTAGGTTAAAGCCATAATTCCTAACACCAGTGGCCAGACTAGAAGCAGTAAGATTATTGCTCACCTATGCTTGCATGGGTGGCTTCAAGCTGTTCCAGATGGACGTGAAGAGTGCCTTCCTAAATGGAGTTGTCAATGAGGAGATCTTTGTCTCACAACCACCTGGGCTTGAAGATCATTTGTATCCCAATCATGTATACAAGCTGAAAAAGACTTTGTATGGTCTCAAGCAGGCCCCTAGACAGTGGTATGAGAGGTTAAGTAACTTCCTTCTATCTCATTACTAATACATGTTGATTTGTAATTTATATAATTTGTTGTATCATTGTAGGTCTTTGTAGAAGAATTGCATCCACCTTGCAGTTAATTGTAGACGATGGTCATGTCACCGAGGATTCACCTGCATGAGAGACACAAAGAACCCTGATGCTAGCTCGATCAGCCACCAAGGACATGTCTGTGTATGTCCTTAGACGACGACACGGACGACGATGATGATCATTTTAGTTGTTGCTATGTTTTGTATTTTCATAATGGAGCACTTAGTTTAATTTGATGAAGGAACAATTGGTTTACATTTTTTATGAATTTGATGAAAGAACACTTTGGTTATGAAATCAGTGAATTTCTTCTTTCTTATTTATAATAGCCACAATGTTTACATATTCATTTATCAATGCAATTACAACTAATAACTACAAATGTTGCCTAGTAGACATAATTTGTATAAAAACTTGCATCCGACTAGTATAATATGAACACCAAGCTTTGGTGATTGGATAAAAATGAGTAGACTACAAAATATTTGTTGATGGAATCGGACAACCTTCTTGCAACTGAACCTGTTAAAAATTATAAGTAATGTCATTAATTATGTTTTCCAATGATTCCTAAAATTTATTAACAATGAAGTTCAAGAAACATGAACAAAATGATTTCCATAAACATGTCCAATACAGATGATGTGGTGATGATTAAAATTTGTTGGAGGTTGAGATTAATGGGAAAATAGTCAGTGATTGTTTAAGAGATAAACACATAACAATCACATTATATCGATTCGCAATAACGTATCCCATATCCGAAATTGTCATCCAATTATTTGTACTAATCTGAAAATAAAAGAAAATGTAACAAGTTAATCCAACCCATACACCATTTTACAATAAATAACATCATTCAAAATGAATAGAATTATCATGTGGTCAACTAGAAGTGAATTTTTCAAATCTTTCATCCCCACCAAACAAATCAATATATTCTTGACACTTTTGACAAAGTTTTTTATGCAAGTTCATGCGCACAATAGCCCCGGACTGCTCTCCCATACCTAATAATGCAGCAACAACATGATAGCCATAATGGCTGTTAGCCTAAACGTTAATAATATCAACAATGTAAGGATGAATTCCCACAGGAAATTGATCTAGCATTGGGTTTGATTTGGTTGAAGGAGTCTCCAAAATGAATTACTTGCTACATTTCAAAGTAGAAGAACTATCATGTTGTGAAATAATGAAATCAACATGTTTAAAGTAAGAAGGAATTCGCTTTGTTGATCTAGCAAATTTACTCCGACGCTCTTTTTGTGCACATTTTGTTTTAACTTTCTCACTTGGTGGATACAAAGATGTCTTATCTGGATATACAATCTCACATAATTTGGCTTTGATGTTAACCTTACCAACCATGTCAATCTCATTGAACTGATTCATGATGACAGTCCACCCTTGTTGGATGGACAACTTTACTGAAGTATCACCACTTGAAATATCGTGTCCATATGTAATGCACTGACTGCAATGGTATGCTACCTACACCAAAGGAAGCCAATTCACAAGCACAAGGAAGGTCATGAGTAGATCTAATGGTGCACCCGTAATGAGATTTATCTAAACCAACATATTCAACTCGATCACTCTCTTCTGCAATATACTGCAAAGCATATTTCGATACAAAGCCAACCAATTTCTTATAATCTTGTCACATTAAAGACATTACTCACCACATGCAAACTCTTTTCAAATGAAGATTTAATTGCAATATGTTGCAAGATCATAAGTCCCTCATTGACGTCTCAAGGATCCTCTTTAAACTCCAATGTGCATACTTAACCTTGTTGGAATATATGGCCTTAAACAAGAGGGGGGTGAATTGTTTATGAAAGATTTTCGCAAATATTGAAGGTATAATGAACTTCAATATAGAATCACAGAGAAAGAAATATAGGGAACAATCAAACAAAACTATTTAAGTTGATTAACAGAAAATCAACCGGTTGTTTTTATCAATAGTATTAAAAACAACTTAAAAATAGAATTTAAAGGAGTTCAGGGCAAGCGAAAAGCACACAAGCAATTTATAATGGTTCACTCTTATCCCAAGAACTACATCCAATTCCCAGAAACCACTGGGTACAACTATGCAATCAAATCCAGATTACAAACACACCACTAAAGAAGTGACCTTGAACATCTAAAGCCACACACTTCCCTTGGCACACAACACCACAGAAATCAGAACACCCTCTGATTCTGCACTTACACAACAGTATTCAGAAATGCAAGAGATACAGAAAGGATTACATCAGATGAAGATCAAATCAAAAGATTACAACAATCATATTCCACTTCCTTTAAGAAAATCCAAAAGCTTGAATCAAATCTTGAAAGCTTGAAATCAATTTGGCACAACTGAATACTCAAAATTGTTTCTTGCCTTTTAGGAGCGTAAAACAAACTATTTATACTCCAAAGGTTGGTCAAAAACATTTAAAGCAGAAGCCTATTCAGTTAGAAAACATTTAAAGTTGATTTGCAAAGCATAACAAAATTCTGTTATGGATTTTCAAAAAACAATCGGTTGATTTTTCGAAACAACTGATTGAATTGGTTTGACAGCAAAGTCAACCATGTCAAACAACTTCAAACCTTTTTCAAAAACCACTAACTATCAAACAACCGATTGAAACGATAAAACAACTGGTTGTTTTTCAACTTCTTTAGAAAACATTCTTTTCAAAAAGGTTTTGATTTCAAACAACTTTAGATTCAAACAAATAGTGGATTACACTTTAATCTACCCAAATCCCACCCACACAAGCAGCAACTCCAGCCTTCCATCAAACATAATGGATTTGGAGACATCAAAGCTCCAAGATCAACCTTGATCAACACTTGTTACTTGTCGTATTGTTTAAGTGTATGACCTTATCCGTCCAAGCCTTAACAAACTTTTCTTTATATGGATTTATGATAAGTGCCTAATTTCCGTAATATTTCATATTAAAATATAGGCATTTATGAGTATTAATTGCTAATTCACATATAAAATAATCCCTAATTTATGAATTTATACCTTTTTACATTTTTTATGATCTTTAATTGAATAAGAGCATTTTATTCTCAAATTTGGTGTTAATTGCAGATTTCTAGGGAAGAATGGAGATTTGGACTAAAGAAGAATGATATATGCTAAAAGGACAAAGCGGGAAGACCCAAAATGCACAAAAGAGAGAAAAAGAGTCCAACTCAACAGTGAGAATGCGTCAGATTAATTGGGCTATTTTTATGTTTTTATCATTAAGCCCATAAGCGCGACGCTGGAAATCACCTAACCCTAGCAAGTTAGGTTAAATAGGGGGCTAGAGGCACAAGCCTAGTGTGCGGGATTGAGAAGAAAACACCATTGAGTGATTTGTAACCAATTGGGAGAATGGAAGGTGCTAGAAGTATGCGTGTCTAATTCTATCCTTTGGGATTGGGAGTAATCTGCTCAAACATTTATATATTGAGGTGATATTTAATATGATATAATATTCTGTTCTTGATTGATTATTGGTATTGTTGTTTTATTTCTAAATTTTGGTGACAAATTGAGAATCTTAAATCTAACTGGGAAGTATTTTTAGGATTCTGACCTAAAAAACAATACTTAACATATTTGAGTGCTAGGAATAGACTTGAAATGTTAATTGCTATTAATGTCTGAGCTTCGTTCTAAGTTGTTCTTATAATTATGCGAGGGATCGATATTTAGGAAACATTCTTAAGAATTTTATATGCGAGGAATCGATATAAATGACTTTTATATGGGCATCAATCTCAATCAAAGAACATAATGTTAACTTGCTAATTAAAATACATGAGAGTGAAACAAATGAAACCTAATCCCCATTTTTCCAATTGAAGCAATTACTCTTTGATTTGTTTTCTTGTTAGTTCTTGCCATTATAACAATTTACAAACAAATTTTTATTGTTCTGTTTCATATTTAGAGAATATTATACTTGATAATTCAACTGTTCCTTGTGGGATCGATATCCGTCCTTAGGGACAAATTATTACTTCTGACAGCATGGTGCACTTGCCGTAAAAAGTCATCAATTTAACCAGGTACTAATCACGTATTCAGTAAATATAGACCATGGTGAACAAACAACCTTAAATGCCTTCACACGATGTTCATAGGACTCTACATTTTGAAAATCAACAATAGCTCCCTAAGATTCCATCACTTAATCTCATGTCTCTTTTGGATGAACAATCATTTTAATTTAACCTGGTACTAATCACATTTTCAATAAATATAGGCCATGGTGAACAAACAACCTTAAATGCCTCCACACGATGTTCATAGGACTCTACATTTTGAAAATCAACAATAGCTCCCCAAGATTCCATCACTTGATCTCATGTCTCTTTTGGATGAACAATCATTTTACATTTAACCAGGTACTAATCACATATTCAGTGAATATAGGTCATGGTGAAAAAACAACATTAAATTTCTCCACACGATGTTCATAGGACTCTACATTTTCACAATCAACAATAGCTCCCCAAGATTTCATCACTTGATCCCATGTCTCTTTTGGATGAACAATCATTTTACATTTTGCTTTAACATTTTTATCAATGTGGAAACGACATAACAAATGAGCAGCTTTGGAAAACACAACATTTATTGCATTCATTATAGCAATATCTCTATCATTGACTACAACCTTTGGGTATGAATCAACTCTCAAAAACAAACATCTCAGTTTCTCAAAGGCCCATACAAAGTTATGATGACATTCTAATGCGAGTAACATAAATGCAACATTGAAGTTCAATCCCGTTGAGGTAACACCAACAATTTCAAAACAAGGGCATCCTATACCTATTAGTTTTGTATATGTTGTCCATCATCAATACAATGTTAAAGGTATTCAATAACTTCACCGAATCAGAGTGTGTCCAAAATAAATCTTGCACAACATTCCTCCTGTACCGACCAGTCCTCAGACACCGAGAACAGCTAGTAAAGGTGAGCCACGTGAACTAGGTCCCACAGCATGGGCCAAAGCCACATGGGTTGGGTCCCACGAGTAGCATGGACCAGTGGGTTGATTAGTCATCAGCATGTCGACCACCAGAGTGCAACGATGTGTCCTCGTCACACAACAGGGCAATAAGTCCTTGGCAACAGAGTGGGACGATGTGACATCAGTCTTGGGTGTTCCGAACAGCTGAACTAGATCATGAAAGGTGGGTCCCGAGAACAATACCAGTTATCAGTAAAATATCCAGAGGTACGGAGAAGCCTAGGTCACGAAGCATCCATGCGTGTGGCATGGGAAACATAGTTAGGTGCAGAGTCTTGAAGGGCTTGAATGCCCGTTAGGATTAGGGTTTCCAAGTGAAGCTACATGCATGGCACGTGAACAGTGAGGGCACTCCCAGGATAGATAGCCCCAGAGATTAGGTGCACGAGTGGGTACCCAGGTGACCTTCCTGTTAAAATTTGCACTCTAGTTAAGGGAACGTTACATGCCAGATTACTCTCAGATTGAGTTTTAGCGGCGCGTAACAGCATGTTCTCAGAAACCCTAAATGTGGGTAGCGGCGCAGAGGAAACCCTAGACTATATAAGGGGTAGTAAAACACTTCACAAAGGTACGCAGTTTTGAGACTGAAACTCATATACTATACACTTAGTGTGCTTGCCCCAGTATTGAATTGAGCATCGAAGTGCAAACGACCTCTAGGGTGCCCCTTCTATCTTTGCAGGTGCAAGTTGTTTCGATCCAGTGAAGCATTACCTAAGGAGAAGGAAGGAGGTGCGAGATTGTCGTAGAGTCAACCGACAAGAGGGTCAACCTGCAAGAACATTTGGCGCCCACCATGGGGCCGAAATAAAACAAGGTCTCATTCACAAGCGAAAGAGAAGAAGCTAACGACATGAGAAATACCAGACAAGGATGAGTCCCACTGAATGGAGGTGAAGGCATCACCATGCAACAAATCGTGGAAACGATGCGCGCCCTCCAGGAAACGATGGCAGCATCCAAGGCGGATCAAGCACACATTCAGATGGACCTAGCCGCATCACAAGCCAGGAACGAAGAGCTGCATAAGACAAATGAAGAATTGCGCACAAATCTGCAACATTTGCAGCAGGTAGGGGATCGCGTGGTGGATGATCGAGCCCTACCTACACCACCCAGGGCATTCCCTATGCCCTTTTCCCAAGTGATCATGGACACTGTGGTGCAAATCACCTTCGTGGGCCCTAAGACCACTTTTACAAGGATGGAGGACCTAGAGGCACATCTCACAGCGTTTCACACTCTGATGATGCTGTTAAGAGGCTCCGATGCGATGCATTGCAAGCTCTTCATGACCACATTGACAGGGACAACGTTGGAGTGGTTTGTCAGCTTGCCTGATGGACACATAACATTGTTCGCGCAGTTTTCCACGCTGTTCAAGGAGCAATACATTGTCAATCGGACCTCCCCACCAGTGTGTTACGATCTCTTTGACGTAAGGCAGTATCAGGGAGAATCCCTAAAAGATTATCTCAACAGATTTGGTGCAATGGTGGTAAGGTTGCACACCAAGGACGAGGATATAGTGGTGCTCGCCTTCAGGAAGGGGATTTTGTCAGGACCCTTCAGTGAATCACTAATCAGAAATCACCCCAAGACCTTTTGTGAGATCAGGCGTCAAGCTGTCGCGCACATTGTAGCAGAAGGGGAGCTTACTGAGAAGCGTTAGAGCATTGCTCCCTCACGATCACGAGGGCCCATTCGACCTCAATCCATGCGGGTGCACGAGGCGATAACGGAGAAGAAAACGCAAGGGCAACAGGAACCCTACGAAGCCAGGAAGCCCCAAACCAGGGCATGCGCGAAAGAGGATGTGCCCCCCAGACATAATTTCCTGGTGGAATTAAAGGAGCTGATCGCTATTCCCAATGTAACGGAAAGATTGAAGATGCCCCCAAAGATAGATAAGAGACTGGGGCCCAGCAAGAACGCGTGGTGCGAGATCCACCAAGCGTTTGGCCATCCCATCCGCAACTGTTTTGCCCTAGGTCTCCAGTTGGATGAGTTGGTGAAGAGCGGCTTCTTGAATGACTACCTGCGGGAGTCGTAGGGGGACGAGGTGGTGGTGACCCCGAAAACTGATCAGAGGCATGAGATGCCCATACATGGTGAAATTCACACCATCTCAGGAGGGTTCTCAGGGGGAAGGTGCATCGCGTTACAGTGGAAGAAGTGTGCACGATCCATGATGGCGGTGGAGACGTACGAGGAAGACCATTTTCCTGACGTTGACCTCACTTTCACAAAGGTTGATCCCTAGGATGTTGTCCCTCATGACAATGATCCAGTGGTGATATCGATGGTAACGGTGGGGAGGAAGGTGCATCGGGTGCTCATGGATCAGGAAAGCTCTGGCGATATGATGTTTTGGTCAACCTTCAACAAGCTGCAGTTGTCTCCAGACTAGTTAAGACTCTACACTGGTTGCTTATATGGATTTGCTGGAGACCAGGTCGAAATGCGGGGGCACATAGAGCTAAGGACCACCTTCACAGATGGTGTGGCTTCCCGCACAAAAAACATCAAGTACCTTGTTGTTAACGCCCCCTCAGCTTACAATATATTGTTGGGCAGACCAGCCTTGAACAGGTTAGGAGCGGTGGCGTCGACGAAGCATATGAAAATGAAACCACCTTTTATGGAAGAAACGGTGATCACCATCAAGTCGGATCAAAAGGAGGTTAAGAAGTGTTACGAGAATAGCCTCAAGACAAATAGGAGAGTGTGCACCGTGACCACCCAACCACCAACTGGGGTGTGCACCATTGCCGACCAGCCCCGAGGAGGAGAAGGGGTCACCCGAGAGAGACAAGAAACATGGATGACGCCTTACAAGCGCTACCTGGCTGATGGGATGCTCCCAAAGGAGCCAACGGAAGCGAGAAAAATAAAGAAGAACTTGACCAAGTATACTCTCATCGACAGGGAATTGTACAGGCATGGGTTTACCCACCCCATCTTGGTGTGTGTACATGGTGAGTAGTGCATGTGAATAATGGCGGAGCTCCACAAAAGAATATGCGGAAGCCATATTGGTGGTCGTGCTCTGGCATCCAAGGCTATTCGCGCAGGATACTATTGGCCAACCATGAGGGAAGATTGTACGAAGTACACACAGTATGCAAGTAGTGTCAACTACACGCTAACTGGCACAAGGTGTCGCCAGAAGAGCTCAGGTCGATATACATCCCTTGGCCATTCCACACCTGGGGAATCGACATTCTGGGACCTTTCCCTTTGGCTGTGCGACAGATGAAGTACCTCGTGGTTGCCATAGAATATTTCACAAAGTGGATAGAACCTGAGCCAGTAGCACAAATCACAACCCATAAGGTCTAACATTTCGTGTGGAAGAACATATAGTATGTCGCTTTGGCGTACCCAAACGCTTGGTGTCTAACAATGGCACTCAGTTTGCAAGCCTACAATTGGGGAAGCTATGTACGGAGTTGAGAGTCAAGCAGGTGTTTGCGTCAGTTGAGCACCCCCAGACTAATCGTCAGGTCAAGTCAGCCAACCGAGTCCTGCTCAGAGGGATGAAGAGAAGGCTGGAGAAGGCCAAAGGAACTTGGATAGAGGAAGTTCCCAGAGTTGTGTGGGCTTACCGCAGTACTCCTCAATCCACCACCAAAGAGACACCCTTCAGCTTGGTGTATGGTTCAGATGCAATGATCCCTGTAGAGATCCAGGAGAGCTCGCCACACTTTCAGAACTCCGTAGCTGAAGAATCCAATAAAGAAAGAAAGGTAAACCTAAACCTACTAGATGAAGTGAGGGAGGACGCAACAATCAAAGTTGAAGCCTTGAAGAGAAGGGTGGAGCACAGGCACAGTTCCAAGCTAAGAGCTTGATAGTTCCAGGTCGCTAGCCTAATGATGCGAAAGGTCCATCCATATCAGATGGAGAACAAGTTATCCCCCGAGTGGACTGGTCCGTTCAGACTGACAGAGGCCCTTGGGAATGGGGCATAAAAGCTTAAGACTTTAGAGGGTGGGCCGATTCCTTGTACATGGAATGCGACCCACCTCAAGTTTTACTTCAGTTAAATTGTAACATTGTACACAGTTTAGGGGACACTCTTTTTTCCCTTATAAGGATTTTTAATGAGGTCACCCAATAAAATTCCAGTTAAAATATATTTTGAGTACTTTGTGCAATGCAGTTAAGAACCGTTCATGGGGGTTAGAAGTCTCGAGAAGGGCAGGAAGGTTCGTAAAGAACACCCCCCCCCCCCGAGTGAGAACACCAAGATTGAACAGTAAGGTTTGCCAGTTAAATCCTCCCTTGCTTGCGGATGATGAGAGGTCAGTTAAGAGTCTTCAGCTTGGGTTAGGAGTCTCGGAAGCGGGAAAGGAAGGTTCACAGAGAACACCTCCCCTTTTGAGTGAAAACGCCAAGGACGACTCATACCAGTTAAATTCTCTCTTACCTTGAGCGAGGAGAGGTCAGTTAAATACAAATCAGTGTTAGAAGTCTCGAGGTGGTAAAAGGAAGGTTCATAAAGAACACCTTCCCCTCGAGTGAGAACACCAAGGTTGAACCATGTGGTTCATCAGCTAAATCCTCTTTTGCCTCGGGCGAGGAGAGGTCGGATAAAAGTGAGCATGTTAGAAGTCTCAAGGGCGGAAAGGAAAGGTTCACAGAGAACACTTTTCCCTTGAGTGAGAACACTAAGCCAGGAAAATCCTCCTTTGCCTCGAGCGAGGAGAGGTCAGCAAAGAATTTTCTGGTTGGGTTAGAGGTCCCAATGTCAGAAAGGAGGATTCACAAGGAACGCTTTCCCCTTGGGTGAGAACTCCAATAACGGACAATGATGAAGAAGCGAAGAAGGAAGGCTTGTTTCACCCACAATGGTCCTATTGTGCTAGGGTGGTCCTCTTATCAGTGCGTGAACCAAGTACAGTTGAGTGTGCTACCTGAAGGATGAACCTAAGTCGAGGAACTATCAAATCAGAAACAAAGGTTGCAAGAGTTGAAGTGGAAGTGGCAGCGTTCGAGAGAAGACGATGATTGCAAGAGAGTTTGAGTGAAAGTGATGGAACAGTGCAGAAGTGCGGGGTTTTGAAAGGGTTTAACGTAGGCAAGGGAGCACAAACATTAACAAGCCCTAGCCGTTGATCTAGCCACGTGTACATAGATTAAGAAAGTATGGTGAGACGTCCCTTCGACGCACTGTTCATGTCCTTTCACTCAGAGCCACGTAGGTTGCTCGAACCGATGACTTAGTCTCTTCGCTGAACAAGTTAACAGCTTGAGACTGGGAGGCTTGTGTACCAACCAGTCCTCGGACACCGAGAACAGCTAATAATGGTGAGCCACGTGAGTTAGGTCCCACAGTATGGGCCAGAGCCACGTGGGCTGGGTCCCACGAGTAGCATGGACTAGTGGGTTGATTAGTCATCAGCATGTCAACCACCAGAGTGGAATGATGTGTCCTCGTCACACAATAGGGCGATGAATCCTCGACAACAGAGTGGGATGATGTGACATCAATCTTGGGTGTTTTGAACAGCTGAACTAGATCATGGAAGGTGAATCCCGAGAAAAATACCAGTTATCAGTAAAATGCCCAGAGGTAGGGAGAAGCCTAGGTCACGAAGCATCCATGCGTGTGGCATGGGAAACACAGTTAGGTGTAGAGTCTTGAAGGGCTTGAATGCCCGTTAGGATTAGGGTTTCCAAATGAAGCTACATGCATGGCACGTGAACAGTGAGGGCATTCCCAGGACAGATGGCCCCAGAGATTAGGTGCACGAGTGGGTACCTAAGTGGCCATCCTGTTAGAATTTGCACTCCAGTTAAGGGAACGTTACATGCCAGATTACTCTTAGATTAAGTAATAGCGGCACGTAACAACATGTTCCCAGAAACCTTAAATGTGGGTAGCGGCGCAGAGGAAACCCTAGATTATATAAAGGGTAGTAAAACACTTCACAAAGGTACGCAGTTTTGAGACTGAAACTCATATACTATACACTTGGTGTGCTTGCCCCAGTATTGACTTGAGCGTCGGAATGCAAACGGCCTCTAGGGCGCCCCTTCTATCTTTGCAGATGCAGGTTGTTTTGATCCAGTGAAGCATTACCTAAGGAGAAGGAAGGAGGCGCGAGATTGTCGTAGAATCAACGATAGGAGGGTCAACCGGCGAGAACACGTCCCTTCCTCAAAACTAGACCAATGGACATACATATCTTGCTCAAGTAACATCATCAATTATTGCATTTCAGTTTTATCACCTCGTTCTGATTTTCTATACAAATATCGTACATTCTAAACTTGCTTTATTGTGGTCACTTTTTTCTCATTATGTTCTTTCATTGTTAACAAAATATTTCTGGGCTTCACTGCACTGTCTGTCATGTCCATAGCATTGACTTCTCACTACATGTGAACCTACCAACATATGGATGACCAACCAACGTATTTGTCAACTCATGATTATGAGATCCACAAAGTAATTTCAATATCCATCTTTCATCACTCTTTACTGGATACCCTTGTAATCTAAAAGGAAAATCAAATTTCCTATTTTCACTCTTAGTAACCTATAAATCCTTCTTATATCGCTTGCATTTACCTCCTCTCTCACAACCTAATAATACAAGTGTCTTTCTTCCTCGTTGGCCAGTTGAAGTATCTAATCTCAATATCACAATAACAAAACCAAAGTAAAACGCAACTTTTCTAAACCACATCAAGAGCTCATCCTGAGTATGAAATATCTACAAAACTTATCACAATAAATTATTGAATTTACCAAATAACAAACAAACTAAACATACTTTACAAACTTCAACTTTCCCTCATCGGTAGTAAATACATATGTACATTCATATCCCTTCGATATATTGCCTATTGCTTTGTTGGATAATGACTTCTCAATATCATCATCATGTAGACCGTCCCACACATCAACCCAATCATATAATTCTTGTTTGAATCCTTTGTTATTGTCCATACTTTTACAAATTAATATTTACTATCAAATTCCAACAAATTATAAAAAAAAAAAAATCAAACCATTACATTTCGGATCCATCAATCTATAAGTCAAAAAATGCATTCCAGATCCACCAATCCACAAGTCAAAAAAAAAAATCATTCTGGATCCACCAACCCGTAATTCAAAAAATGCATTCCAGATTCACAAATCCATAAGTTAAAATAACTTTTGAATCCACAAATCCGTAACAAAAATTAGGCTTCTAGATTTAGCAATCTGTAAGTCTAACAATTTATTAAAAATTTGCTTCTAGAACACCCCTCATCCGGAAAACAAAATGATTTACTTATGGATCGACGAATCCGGAAATCACATTTTCACTTCTGGATTGATCAATCCGTAGCACAGTCCCAAGTCCAGATTTCCAAGAACCGCAAAAACTCCATCATCACCCAAACTCTTAAAAAAAACTTAATTCTTACTTCTAAAAGTCAATCAACACTTCAACAATGCAACTCACTCCTTCACCTTGCTCTGCACAGTTAAAATGACCCTTCACCGACGTCTCAGATGAATGAAGAAGAACAGTGTCAAATCAACTCATCCATGGTACACTTTTTCAAATAAAAGGTCAAGATTAATTTCAGAATTTTAAAAATTATGGGGATGAAAAAAGAAAAACATAGAAGTGTAGGAAGAAACTCTCCTAAATTTATTGCTCAACGATCTCAATCTCCTTTACTTCCAAAAATTACTTGCTTGATTACCAATTACGTACCTCTCGATTTTCATCCATCCTCTGCAAAATTCATGTATCAATTGTGTTTGGAGTTCGTTGTAATCTAGGTTTTGACAATTTGTTTATTCATTCGAATGTCAATCATAATTGATCTCATTTCATGAACTATTATTAGTTATGAAGATCAAGTGACCGTGTCAATGGAATGTATGGATGCCCATCATTAGTTTTTGAACCTGAATATCCATCCCCGCCTTAAAACAAATATTTCCTCTTTATAAATAGGAATTAGGTACAAATAATCGTTAGATAACATCAGCTATAATTTGTGTTGCTTTAAAATATACTCCCATGCTTTCAAGTGGCTTTTGCTTCTTGGTATGGAGGGCAATCCTTCCAAGAGTCAATAACCCCAAAAGCAAGGGCTATCAACTCATTTGATAAGAGGAAACCTTCTGGATCACTTAGCCTTATGTAAGCCACCCTCTTTTCTGTGTTAGTTTTATACAAAAAAAAATTGTTAAGGTCATCTACTATAATGGTTCTCCTATGCTCGTCCAAGCAAACCACAAGCCCACTCTCAACATAAGGTTTATAAGACTCTAGCAAAGACAAAACAACAGAGCTACCAAATGATTCTTGGAAACTCTTTAAGTCTAGGCCTTGTGCAGTTCTTAGGGACAGCATTACCACATCCATGGCGGTGTCCTTGCCATGAATGTTACCATCACTACCAGAGCTATCTACTAATCCATTTTCCAGATTCTGCACAAAATTGATGTAATCATTGACCTTCCTTGGTCTTGAAAACCTCAACCCACCAACAAAACTGGCAGAGCCAAGGCCAAAGGCATAGAACGGCTCGTTCTTCCAGTAGATAAAGTTGTGTTTGCACTCGTACCCACTCTTGCAGTAGCTGCTGATTTCATAATGGTTGTAATTCGCATCAGAAAGCATTCTTGAAGCCATCTTATAGAACTCAGCCGATTGTGCTTCAGAAGGCATCGGAAATTCCCCTGGTGAGTACCTAAAAACACTTCCAGATCATTATAATGCTTTATAAAAGGAAAATAAAAGCCATCAATGCTACTCAGGGTTTTAAAAAATAATGTAAAGTGTATTTGTTCGTAATTTCTCACAATATCATGGATCATGATAAAGCTGCTATTGCTAATGCAATTTAAAACCTTGTTGATAAAGCTGCTATTACAACATGCAATTCGAGATCATGTGAGAATCGTGTTGATAGAAAAAAAAAAAATGCCACTTACAATCGTCCAAATTTTGTTCCTTGCTCAATTTGCAGGTCATAAACAGACACATGAGAAGGTTGCGACTGAATGGTGAGCCTTAAACTTTCCTCCCACATCTCACAACTCTGATGAGGCAACGAAGCTATGAGATCAACACTCCAATTCTCAACCCCACACGACTTCACAACACCAATAGCCTCATGAACCTCTTGCACCCCATGTGCCCTGCCACACGCTCTCAACAGCTCCTCTTGAAACGCCTGCACTCCCAAAGACACTCTATTCACCCCCAACGCCATCATCTCCCTCATCTTCACAGCATCAAACGTGCCGGGGTCCATCTCCATCGATATTTCCGCGTCCTCACAAATCCCAAACTTCACCCTCAGAGTCTCCAAAACGGATGAAACCATCGCAGGAGGCACCAGCGAGGGTGTTCCACCGCCAAAGTAGACAGTCTGGAGGGGCGTGGTGGAAGCGGGTTGATCCACTTTGGTGGCGGTGATTTCCCGGCAGAGCCAGTGGATGTAGTTGGAGACGCGAGGGTCGTGGTGGGTTTGGGTGGAGGCGGAGCCGAGAGCTACGACGGGGAAGTCGCAATAGTGGCAGCGTTTCCGGCAGAAAGGGAGGTGGACGTAGGCGGAGGAAGCGGGTGGTAGGGTGGGAAGGTTGAGAGAGGCATTGTGTCGAACGGGTGGCGTGCTGTTAGTGAAGAAGGTTTTGGTGAATAGGCGGGAGGGAAGTTTTTGAGGTTTGGGTTTAGGGTTAAGCACCCAGAAAAGGGGAGTGAAGGATGATTTGAGCATTGGGTGAGTGAGCATGAAACTGTTGAAAAAGGAGGTGGACCAAAGAGATGAAGGGATAGACTACACCTTGTTTTTTTGGATTCCAACAATTGCAGAAGAGGCTACTGCTACTGTGACAAAATATAATAAATATCCTTCTCATCTCCTTTTTCTTCTAATATTTCCCCCTCAAATATTTTTTTTTTAATAGGACAATTATATCTTAACATCAACTTCATATTACATTATAATGAAATAATAATTTATTTAAGTATTAAGTGAATGGAATTGGTATGGACATCATTCTCTTTATTTTAATCTTCTCTTTCAATTTTTTTTCTAAGTCTATATAGAGACTAATGGAATGTTACATAGGTTGTAATCTAACTTTGCCTTTTCCTGTTTGAATATGTAAAAAGTGAATCTTAAAAGTTCAAAGAATCAATTTGCTTGAGTAGTATACTATATTAATAATAGAATTATTTTGATTTAGTAAAGAAAAATATGGAATTTTTAAAACAAAACAAAACCTAATATATTTATAACCTACCAAAAATAGGAGGGTGAATTAATTTTAAAGTTTTTCATTTTTATTCTCTTTTTTATATTTTATTTATTATGCTTATAATAACTAGTATATGATGTTATGGCAAGTTAAGATCATTCTTAAAGTATAACGAGTATGGTCTTTACTTAAAATAATTGTATATTTGAGATATCTAAGTGGGGTTTCTTATTAATATAAATATCTCCATAGTTATTTTCATTTTATTTTATAGAAATCCATTTTAAATAACTTCCTAATTATTTACATTTTATTTTATAGAAATTCATTCTATGTATTGATAAGTGGGTTTGGAAATGGAGAAATACTTTTACTTTCTCTTTAAATCGTTGAAACATATCTTATATGTGTGGACTTGTATTTGATAAATCATTTCAAAATTCTATTCTTAATATACGAAAAATCAACTTGCTAATAATATCATAACTCTCCTACATATTTTTATGTCAAATTGAATATTAATATAAAGTTATTGAATATTAATATAAAGTCTTGTTAAGTCATTATGCGAGAAGAATAAGAGGGATTAGTTAAAACCCAGGGTTATTTGATTTTTAGCTTTTATAAATTTTGTAGACCTAGGAGTGTCTTTCTTATAGAATTGAAAGATGTGAAAATAAATTTTGGTCATTTAATCTTTGAGTTACTATCGAATTATGACACAAAATACTCTCAAATTTATATTAATGTTTTGCAGGTTTCAAATGCCTAACATGATTTACACCTTCAAAAACCAAATATTCAAGACATTCATAATATATTAGTTTATGACTATAGTAGTTAACGTCAAATTTATTCACAAAATATCAAACTTTAATGTCAACTCGTAAAACTCAAATAAGTTTACGAGTTTACTCATCGGCTACAAGTTGACTCGGTTGCAAACTTGTTTTTTGGTGGATTCAAAGTATACTCAGTTCACTCAAGGAGGAATCATAAGTTTGAGTTCTAGTCAATGAGTCATGTCATTTGGCACAAAAGCAACACATTTTGTAATGCAACATTTCAAAAAAAATAAGGATTTGGCTTCATGCTTAAAAAACAATGACTCTCATGTTCGATAAGGTTGGCGATCTCATTCTCTGTTTGACAATTACCTTATGTCTTATTTGGTTGTCATTGCATAATTTTTTCTTCTATGGTCACTACCTTGTGTCTTTTTTCAGTCGTCATTGTCTCGCTATTGTAAAGAGATAAGCTTTCATTAATTTCATTTTGATTGTCTTTTCTGAGTCATGTTATTTTTTTTTTTCTTTCTCTATGTTGGTTTTGTTCTACTTTAAAGTTTTTTTTGTTATGTTAGTTGTGAAATTTTTAAAATGTCTAATAGTGGGAGTGGTTCAAATTATTCTTATGCCAAAGTAGATGCATTCTCATTTCCTAGATCTAGAAGTAGAAATGTTGCAAGAAATGTTGGGTGGAAACATGGAGTAGATCTTTTGGTCAATGAAAAAATTGTTAAATATAATCATTACTCAGACATTCAATGGAAGAATTTTCATTTTCAAGCATCATATTATAAATATTATTATAGACATTCAACTTTGGTGTTAGAAGAAGTTAAAATTATAATGATGAAAGTTGTGAAAAGGCTAAGAAAGCATCAATAAAGAAAAGAAGGGTGAATAACATTGAAGAGTTTAATAATGAATAGAGCGAGGGGAGGATAGAGATAGCATTCAAAGTAATAGTAGGATGTTTAAAAATAAAGAAAATGAAAAATTCAATGATGGAGTTCAAGCTACTTTAAATAAATTGAACAAAAATGGATAAAGAAAAATTTCATGCTTAAGTTACTAAATTTTTCTAAGCAAGGGTCATTTGATTCGGTGCTATTAGAAATATGATTTTTAAAAAAATGTGTGAGAAGATTGAAAGATATGATGTTGGCTATATAAACATTCATCGTATCGTGATGTTTATAGAGAAACTCTTGAAACATGTAATACAAAAAATGATTTAATTCTTCAAGGTATAGGGATGGTTGAAAGAGGACATATTTCACAATTATGTATGGTGGGTAGACAAACAAAAAAGATTCAATTTTTAAGTTTTTAGTGAAAGCCCTAAAGGGACTTTGTTTCTTTATTCATTGGATACCTCAAATGTCTAAAAAATCACAAATAGAGTGCTTAAAATGTTGGATGATGTGGTCAAATTTTTTAGGGAGAAAAATGTAATCGAAGTGGTTACTACTAATGTTACAACTTCAAGGCTGCTAAAAAATTATTTATGCAAAAATTGAGAGCATCTATGTTGGATCTCGTGGATTGCCTATTACAATGATAATTTGGATTTTGAAAAGCATTTTAAAGTCCATCAAGTTCCTATTAAGAAAGGAAGAAATATCATCATCGCTACATTTATGGTATAACAAGTGAGAAAAGGGTAAGGTAAGGTGAAAGAATATTATATTTAATTTGTTGATTACATTATACATATATAGCCAAAACCTCACAGTTAATCCTACAATTAATACCCAGTAACACAACACTACAACAAATAAGGTAACAATCAACGCTGACAATCATTGATTGATAATTACAATAATTACAAGGATTGACACAATCAAAGGCAATCATTGGAATCCACATATTAAGGGATCTTGTCTCTAATTTCCCCTTTCAAACTAATGGGTGAGGGAATCACTCCAAGTTTGTCTCTGAGTTGGCTGAATCGTGTATGAGTTAATGCTTTAGTGAGACAGTCAGCAATTTGATCAGCTGATGGAACATAGCCTACAACAATCTCATTTTGCAGTACTTGGTCTCTGATGTAGTGCACATCAATTTCAATATGTTTGGATCAAGTATGCATAACTGGATTTGAATCTAGTGCCTTATCACTCAAGTTATCACACCACAATGTTGGCTTTCTTGGTAGAGGGAGTTTCAATTCATCAAGAAGTGGACGGGTCCATGCTATTTCAGCAGCTAAGTCACTCAATGCTCTATATTCTAAATCTGTATTGGATCTTGAGACTACCTTTTGCTTCCTCGAAGACCAAGAAACAAGTGTTTCACCAAGGAAGACTCATTGACCAGCCATGGATTTTCTATCATCCACACTTGTTGCCCAGTCTGCATCTGAGAATCCTACTAAGTCCAAGTCAGTTGATGGTTTAATGTGTAGGCAGTGTTGAATGGTAACTTGAAGATATCTCAATATTCTTTTTATGCCTTGCCAGTGATCTATAGTGGGAGAGCTCATGAATTGGTTGAGCTTGTTAACTAAGAATGTTATATCAGACCTTGTGTTTGTTAAGTATTGCAAAGCTCCTATAGCTTATCTGAACATGGTTGGGTCTTGTAATTTCTCCCCAGTTGTAAACTGCTTGCCGGTTATCATAGGAGTTGGACAAGATGAAGTATTTTCCATTTTAAATTTTCTCAGGATGTCTCCTATGTATTTTGATTGCTTCAAGTACATGCCAGATGCATCTTGTTGAACTTCTATGCCTAAGAAGTAGTGCAGTGGACCAAGATCCTTAAGTGAAAACACATCATTGAGTTGTTTGATGAAGGATTCCAAGAACTTGGTGTTGTTCCCTGTGACAATTATATCATCCACATATATATAAGTAGGAAGGTAATGTGATTTGTACCTCTTAGAGTGAATAGTGAGGAATCACTTTTTGTGTTCTTGAAACCCTAGCTGACTAAGACATTTTTTAGGATTTCAATCCAGGCTCTTGGGGCCTGTTTCAATCCATAAATTACCTTAGATAACTTGCAAACATGTTCATATTTAGTTGAGTCTACACATCCTTCTGGTTGATGCATAAACACAGTTTCTTTGAGATAACCATTAAGAAATGCATTGTTTATGTCTAGTTGTTTTACCTCCCGATTGAGGTGCACTGCAATTGAGAGTATGATCCGAACTGTACAGACCTTGACAACTGGACTGATGGTCTTTTCGTTTTCCAATCCAATTGTTTGTTGAAATATTTTTTCTACTAGTCTTGTCTTTCTCTTTTCAATTGTCCCATCTGATTTGTACTTGGTCTTGAAGTCCCATTTAGAATCAATGATGTTTTCTTGGCCTTGATATGGTACCAAGAACCAAGTTTGATTTGACATGAGTGCCTGATACTTTTTTTCCATAGCTTCTTTCCATTGTGGTCTTATGAGTGCTTCTGTGACATTTTCTGGTTCCTTCTCATCTGTGGTAGTTTCAACAAACCCAACATATGACTTCTTTGGCTTATGACTTCCAGCTTTGCTCCTGGTCCCATGAATGTTAATGTTTGGTTCAACAAGATCTTGGTGATCTCTAGCAACTGTTTCTGTGAGATCAGGAATTTGAATGTTGTTTGGTGAATTATTTTCAGAAATTGGACTACTCCTTGTTGAATTATTTGCAGCCTGATATCTACTAAAATTAACTGCAACACTCTCAGTTGAATTGGTTGGTTCTTGTTCATCACCAAGATTGTTATCATCTGGAAGTGTGGCTGCTCCAATATGTGGGGTACCTGCAGTAGGCAAAGAAAAAGGGAGAGATGAACTCTCAGTTAGTGTTTTCAAGGGACTTCTTGTCATGGAATGGAAAATGTTCTTCATTGAAAACAACAAGTCTTGAAGTGAAGATTCTTCCATGAGAATTTATGTATTTGTATCCTTTGTGAGAGTTACTATACCCCAAGAACACACATCTGGTTGTGTGGAATTGTAGTTTGTGCTGATTATAGGGCTTAAGACAGGGATAGCAAGCACAACCAAAGAGTTTTAAGGAATTGTATTCAAGTTCCTTTTGAAAATGTACTGAGTAAGGGCTTTCATTTTGAGTGACTAGAGAGGGCAATCTGTTTATGAGATAAACTACTGTTGAGAAAGCTTCCCACAAAAAATGTAAGGGCATTTTGGCTTGTGCTAGCAATGTCAAGCCAAATTCAGCAATGTGCCTGTGTTTTCTCCTAGCCCTACCATTTTGTTGTGATGTGTAAGGGCAAGACATTCTAAATTGTATCCTTGCTTTTATTGCATGGTTTTGCACAACTTTATATTCACCACCACCATCACATTGGATTGTGTTAATTCTCTTGTTAAAAAAATTTTCTGTCATATTTTTAAACTGAATAAAGGCTTGTACAATATCTGATTTCTGTTTTAGAGGATTCCAAGTAAATTTACTAAAATCATCAATGAAGTGAACATAATATTTGAAACCAGAAGAAGATATTATTGGTGCAGGACTCCAGACATCAGTATGAACTAATTCAAGGATTTCCTTAGCATGAGAGGAAGATGTTTTGAAGGGTAAAAAATGCATTTTGCCATATTGACAAGCCTCACAAAAGTTAAAAATGATCTCTAGGTGATAGTTTCACATTACAACTTTTCAAGACTCTATCTAGGACTGTATTATTTGGATGACCAAGCCTTCTATGCCAACTCTCCTTTACAGATACATAAGCACACGAGTCCCTTTTAGTCCTTAAGAGTTGATACAAGTCATCTTTAAGTGTCCCTTTTAGAATTTCCTTCCTTGTTAACTTGTCCTTCACAAAGCAATAATTTCATCAAACTCAACAAGAATGATATTGTCAGCACTTAATTTTGACACACTTAATAGATTTTTGGTAATGTTGGGCACATATAAGACATCATGTAAGTTCAGTGAGTTTAGTTTTGAGGAACATGTGGCAACAATCTGCAATTTCTCACCACTTCCAACTATTAACGAGAGTTCCTACCATGATGTTTTACTAGATCCTCAAATTTTTCAGTTTGGTGTGTCACATGATTGCTTGCAACACTACCAAAGTACCAATCATAATCTTGAGCAGCGCTTTGTGAGGCTAGGAAGGCATGGTGTGCTCCTTGTTTGTCACTATCTACTAAATAATTTGAGTTTGAATAAGACTTATCAAACCTGTACTAGCAGTTTACAGCAGTGTGCCCAACCTTGTTGCAAACTTGCATGTTGGTTTAGACATTCTTCCTCTTCCTCTGCCTCCTCTCCAACTTCTGAAGTTAGAGCCTCTCTAGTTATTGTTTATGTTGAATTTGTTACCTTTGCAATCAGTTTTATTAGCAACATTTGCTTATCCATCAAGAGAAAGTTTGGTAAGACTATTCAGTTGATCAAGTCTACTCTCAAAGGTCAATAATTGGGTCTGCAGATCAACCTAAGTGAGACTAGTTTGATCAGATAGTTTGACCACCACAGGATTGTATTCAGAATCTAAACCATTTAGGGTTTGAATGATTAGATCTAAGTTGGAAATGGGACTCCCTGCAAGTTTAAGTCTGTCAGGGAGATTCTTCATCTTGACCAAATATTCCTCCATCTTCATTTCTCCTTTCCTAATGCTGTGAAACTCATATTTAAGGTAGGTGATTCAAGATCTTGTGTGTGAACCGGCTAGGCTTTGGGCTTCATCCCAAAGTTGTTTTGAGGTTTCACAGTGCAGCAATTGGGTTGCTATTTCAACAGTCATTGAATTCATCAACCATCCAAGGAGTTGTAAATCATGAGCCTGCCAATCTCTAAATATGAGATTTGGTTTCTTGCTTGAATCTGTAGAAACTATGAATTCTTCAAGACACTCCTTTGTCCCTAGCATGTGCCCATTGAGCCTGCAACCTTTGACTATAGAAATCACCAAGGATTTCTATAATGGATAGTTGTCTCTATCCAACTTGACAAATACAGTGAATGGAAGACAATTTTGGGATTTTGAATATGCAGTGGATGCCATGATTTGAATTGGATAAAAAAACCTTCAGAGCTTTACAGCTCTGATATCAAGTGAGAAAAGGGTAAGGAAAGGTGAAAGAATATTATATTTAATTTGTTGATTACAGTATACATATATAGTCAAAACCTAACAGTATATAATCCTATAACTAATACCCAATATCATGACACTACAGCAAATAAGGTAACAATCAATGCTAACAACCATTAATTGATAATTACAATAATTACAAGGATTGACACAATCAAAGGCAATCATTGGAATCCACATATTAAGAGATTTTGTCTCTAATTTAACAATGTTAATTAGCATGTTAACGAAGTTCACAAAAGGAAGGAACTTGATAAAGCTTGGTTTGACTAGATTTGTCATGATTTATTTGACTCTAATTTGTCTTCATAAATTGAAAACATTATTGATGAACATGTTTAACCCTTAAGAGTGAAAAACAAGTGAGTTTGAAACTTTATAAGAGGGAATAAAGGTTGAGAATGTTGTATTAGATAGATATATTGGAAAGAATGTAACCATATGTCTCAAAATTGACTTAAATTATGGTTATGGTGGTCCTTCACTTGGTAGATCCAGATACAAAACCCACAATGAGTTTCATATATGAGGAGATTCACTGTGTAAAAAGACAAGCTCTCGTTTAAAATCTAATTATTTATTAATATGACATAATTGATATTTTCGTCATTATGAATTTGTTTGGAAAATTATTAATGAGACGTGGGATAATTAGCATCAAAGGTGTCTACATGCGTTTGTCTATTATAGTAATCCTTACTTGCACTATAATTTAAGAAATGACATGGAAATATTGGTTCAAGATGTTGCATAAAGAAATAATTTCAACTTATTGACTTCGAGTATGCTAGAGAACTTTTTTCTGTGAAAAATGTATATATTATAGGAAATGTATGCTTCCTAGATATTGGTGGGAGATTTCTGAAATGGAACTCTAGAGTTGGATAGATTTGTTATTCAAGTTCCAAGCTTGACTTGTTATTCTTTTTGGGTGTGAGCATAATTAGAACTAATTTTGTAATTCAAATTTATTGAGTTATGTTGTGACTTTTAATTTTTCCTACTTTGTTTATATAGTTATTAAATTTTTCATATTTAACCATAGGTTCATACGAAAAGAAAAAATTACTTACATATAAAAAGGATGAATAACTTGATTTATGAGGTGTATAACTTGAAGTTGAAAAAAATAAACTAAAAAATATGTTGTTTTCTCATAACTAAAAAAAGAAATAATGTTGATATTGAACAATCTAAAGGTGGTGATGGTAGAAATGTTGACTTAACTATACCAAGTTCCCTTGATCTTAACAATATAGTTTGTTATGTCAATATTGATGTGCTATTCTAATATAAGGTAAAACTTGATGGTGATGAAGATTATGATGACAATATTGGAAATGATGTCATTAGATAATTGGTAAATAAAAGTTGAAGACATTTGTTCCTTTTTAGTTATTTAATTGTTTTTATTTTAAGAACTTATACTTTGAGATTACCTCAATTTATCTATTTAGTGCAGTTTGAACTTATATAGTAGTCATGCACTACTAAACTTAGTTATTTTAGAATTATTATTTTGATTAATTATGGTGTTAAAATATTAAAAAGGTATTTTATGTAAATGTATTATATTTATTTTTCATATGAAGTAAATTATTAAAAGTTCACAAGTTTAGAAGTCTATGAGTCAACAAAGACACTTGAATATGATAGTCATGACTAACACCATTGTTGATAATTTTGTAGTCATGACTAACACCATTGTTGATAATTTTGTTGGTATAGGAGCTAGAAATGTTAGAAATAAATAAAAATAGTGCTGCTGTTTTATTAGGAAAATAATTCTCTTACAATTATAAGAGGACGCATACAATGACAAACTCACTAAGTTTTAATGTTCTCACGATATAAAGCTAGGTAGAGAGTTATATACATAAAAAGAAGAAATTAGAGTTTGCTTAAGAAGATTGCATGCAAGTTTTGGTTCAGGTTCATTTTTATGTCTACGTCTTCTTGTATATTAAGTGTCTTTAAATTAGTTACTGTACTAAAAGATCCCCATTTGTACCAAATCCACAAGAATCATTATTAAAGATTTTCGCAACCCTTCAATTTAAATTTTAGTATATCAAATGATGGAACTGTGGCGTAGAGGGATCCAAGGAGAAGAAATTCCCTAAATGGGAAGTGGTGAATAATCTACATTTTCCTGGACGAAGACAAATTGGATACATTTCCCCGTTAATCTTTCCTTTTGGGACTAATAGGAAGTGTCATCATCTTATCATGGGTGAAACCCTATTGCTCATAAGGTGGAACTACTTTGTTTCAACTCAAAAATGCTCTCCTTAAGGTTGGAAAGATTTGGGAGCAACATCGACCTCGACCTGCTTGAAACTTGTGACCCAAGCTCCTACTTTCTTAGGATTTAGACAAATTCAAATCTTCTAAAAGTGAGAGAATGAAGTTAGTTTTGTGTTCTTGTTCGAATTGAGACTCTCTTAATGGAGCCAAGTCTTTTAGAACATGCAAAGAAGAGGAAGCAAAACATAAAAGGAATAAAATACTTAAGTGCATTATAACAAGGGTGATGAAGGAAACCAACATTAGCATAGCATTTATGTGATTGTTTAGTTTGGTGTAATGTAGTGAATTACAGAGGGAATGAGAAAGGAAGAACAGGAACATTTATTCAATAGAAAAAATTCATTGAATTATTTAAAAAACACAATTGTTTTAAAAAAATTCATCGAATTTTTTTTTTTAAATCGTTGAATTATTTATTTTTTAAATTGAGACTTTTAAAAATTATTAGATGAAATTGAAAAAAGTCAAAAAATTAATAAAATAAAATAAGTTATTAAAATTTATTATATTTTAAAGCTTGTCTATTTTTCTCTCCTTTGTAAGTTGCCTTTTTCTTCAATATTTAATACAATAACCAATTCTATGTGGTAGTTAACTCATTTCTCTCCACCGCAAATTAAATAAAAAATAAATTCTTGGTTAAGCTTACCTAATAAATAATATTATCAAAATAACAATTGAAATGGAAATTTCTAATATGACATAATTTGACATGGTTTGTAGACTATTTTACCTCTCTTAAACACGTATAAGAACTTCGATATAAAAGATATCTACTGAAAAGATCTATCATTTAAATGAATCCTAATATGCTGATAAATTAATCCTAGGTGGCCAACTAATGACATATTTGATTTTCAAGAGAAAATCAGAGAATGAAAAACAGAAAAATCATTTTGAAAAAAAAAATGTACGTAACAAAATTCAATATTTATTTATTTATGTAAATATACTTGGAAAAGAAAAAGAAGAAACTTCTAAAAATTGGATAATTGAATGAAAAAAAAAAGTTCAATAGATCCTGTTCTTGCCGGTTGACTCACTGTCGGTCAAACTCTACGATCGTCAGCACCTTCTTCTTCCTCCTTCGCTGTAGAATAGCTTGCCTGCAGAGAAAGAAAGATAGGCGCCCTCACGGCCGTTTGCACTCCGACGCTCAAGTCAAAACTAGGGAAAAAAACACCAAGTGTATAGTAAAATAGTGATAGTCTCAAAACTGCGTACCTTCCCCTGGAGCCTTAAGCCCCTTTTATAGGGAGTCATTAGGTTATCTCTTGTAACCAACTTTCCCTGCATGGAACTTTATCTTTAGCAGGAAAATATTTAGTGAGTGAGAGAATGTTGTTATACGTGCGTAATCTTTAACAGCGTATCTTTGTATATTTGGAGTGCTACTGCCGCCACCTGCATATCAATGAAATATTACTAGGAACAATATCTTTTATCTCTTAATCCTCTAGCGTGTATGGCGGTAACCTTCTATCTTTAAGCAATTATCTTTATGAGCGAATATCACAGCATATTGTTAACCCTCACGTTGCGGGGTCTATCCTTATGATTTAAACTAATCTCCCACGGGCCCTTAAACCCCTCACGTGCCATTACATGCAACTCTAAGGATAAATCTCTTATGCCAAAGCTTAGTGTTTGCCGAGGACTGATCACCCTTCTCTGAGGAGGCACACCGATCACCCTTCTCCGAGGGAAAACACCGATGACTGATCACCCTTCTCTGAGGGAACACACTGATGACTGATCACCACTCTCTGAGGGGACACATTGATGACCGATCACCCGCTAATCCAAGCTGCCTGCGAGGTCCACTCCACGTGGCTTTGGCCCATGCTGTGGGACCCAACTGACGTGGTTCACCCTTTACTATCTGTTCTCGACGACCAAGGTCTGGCCACTACACAAGCCCCCTAGGCTCAAGTTGTGACTTGTCTCAACGAAGAGCCTTACAACTCGCCTGATCGCTATTGGCCCTACCGGGCTGACGAGCTCTCACCTCTTGGCCGACGACCGAGGTCTTGCCACTACATAAATGTTCTTACTTCTGCCCCTTTCCTTCGACGACAATTATCTTGTGTGGGTTGTGCTTGGTGACCGTGCTAACTGATGTGTGCATCTCACCCTTCAATCCACAGCAGAAACCTTTCCTGAGCTAACTTGATGTGGTGCTAACTTTACTTCTTGACTCATGCTGGTTTCCTTGACTGATTAATCTTTGAAGTCCCCCTTCTTGACTGATAAGCTCTAGAATACCTCTTGTTTATACTCTGGCGATGGGAGATTCCTCCTGAGTCGACCTTGGCTGATAAGCTGAGGAGGACCTCTCTCTCTATCGAACTCTCACTCATGTGCCGACGTCCGAGGTTGAGGGAGGACTTAACTGGTGAACCTTGCTGTTCACGTTGGGTGGTCTCACTCGAACGGGAGGTGTTCTTGACAAACCTACCTTCCCGCTTACGAGACCTCTAACCCCAATTGGCAGGTTCGATCTCGCCTAAGCCTCGCTGTAAAAAGTCGAGGTAGAGGTCTTGTTTCTCTCGCCTCAGCCTCGCTGTAAGAAGTCGAGGGTGAGGTCTTTTTTTCTCTCGCCTCAGCCTCGCTGTAAAAAGTCGAGGGTGAGGTCTTTTTTCTCTCGCCTCAGCCTCGTTGTATAAAGTCGAGGGTGAGGTCTTTTTTCTCTGGCCTCAGCCTCGCTGTATAAAGTCGAGGGTGAGGACTTTTTCTCTGGCCTCAGCCTCGCTGTACAAAGTCGAGGGTGAGGACTTTTTCTCTGGCCTCAGCCTCGCTGTATAAAGTCGAGGTAGAGGACTTTTTCTCTCGGCTGACCTCAACTCGTCAAGGAAGACCTCCTGATGTGCCGACCTTGAGTCCTACATTGAGGAAGACCGTAACTTAGCTGCCCCCCCCCCCCCCCCCCTCGACTCATAAGGAAGGCCTCCTGATGTGTCAACCTCGAGCCTCACACTAAGGGGTTTCTCGCCTCAGCCTCGCTGTAAGAAGTCGAGGGAGAGGACTTTCACTGTGAACCATACTATTCTTCCCCTTTCTTTAACAAGGTAGAAGAGGTTCGTTCTTCTCGCCTCGACCTTGCTGTAAAAAGTCAAAGAAGAGGACTTTCGCTGTGAACCATACTATTCTTCCCCTTTCTTTAACAAGGTAGAAGAGGTTCATTTTTCTCGCCTCGACCTTGCTGTAAAAAGTCAAGGAAGAGGACTTTCACTGCAAACCATACTATTCTTCCCCTTTCTTTAATATGGTAGAAGAGTTTCGTTTTTCTCGCCTCGACCTTGCTGTAAAAAGTCAAGGAAGAGGACTTTCACTGCGAACCATACTATTCTTCTCCTTTCTTTAACAAGGTAGAAGAGGTTCATTTTCTCGCCTCGACCTTGCTGTAAAAAGTCAAGGAAGAGGACTTTCGCTGTGAACCATACTATTCTTCACCTTTCTTAAACAAGGTAGAAGAGGTTCATTTTCTCGCCTCGACCTTGCTGTAAAAAGTCAAGAAAGAGGACTTTTACTGAGAAAAGGGTTTCCCATCTGAACCTTGTGATCATTCAGTCAATCTCAAGTCTGTTCTGGGTGACTTCAAAGTCTTTTGAATAACTGACCTCTGACGACCTCCCTTACTTGTGCTGGCGAGTTTGGTCAGTAGGTCTACTGGCACATACTATTCTAATAGCTACATCTACTCCGAGCTAAGTCGTCTCACCATGTGCTAGTGCGAATGAGCACACCTGTTTCAAGTCAATTCATCTCATAGGGCGCCTATACTCGGGTAGCCACATCCACTCCGAGTTAGGTCGTCTTACCCTATGCTCAATCCGATAACTGAAAACACACTGTGAATAATAATGTTAACTAGAACAATGATTGTAGACAGTGAACTAATACACCAGGTAAGTTCCCAGGAAAGAGAGGTGGGTCACCAGCGGACACACTTAAGTACCAAGTCTTTCCTCGCCAGAACTTTCCTAGACATGTACTTTTACACTACTACACTCTATATCCAGTAACAAGAATAATTTCTCTCGTGTGAGAGATCATGATAATAATATCACAATCAATTTAAATGATAACTAAACATTCACGTCATCTTCAGAATAACATGATAACAGATTTACATATATCCATTTTTTGCATAATATGATAAAAGATTTAAGCAATAATATATCTTTTATCTTCAGAATAATATGACAACAGATAAATATCTTTATATTTCATCTTTTAGACTAATATAACAGATATAATATAATATATCAATATAATATCACAACAGATAAAATATCTCTTTATTTTTTATCTCTAAAACAATATCACAACAAATATAATATAATATCATAACAGATAATATATATCTTTATATTTTATCTTTTAGAATAAGAGATAAAATACCTCTTTATTTTTTATCTTTAGAATAATGCAATAGATAAAATATAATATTACAGGAAATAAAATATCTCTTTATATTTTATTTTTAAAATCAATACAACAGATATAATATAATATCATAACAAATAATATATATCCTTATATTTTATCTTTTAGAATAAGGGATAAAATACCTCTTTATCTTTTATCTTTAGAATAATGCAACAGATAAAATATAATATCACAAGAAATAAAATATCTCTTTATATTTTATTTTTAAAATTATTTTTTTCATACTCTCTTGTAACCAAACAAACAAAATTAACTCTCGCTTCCCTTCCTCAAAACCAAACAGACCATAAGGAAATTTCCAAGTCATTATTAAAAAACTTGTCCATTCACCCAGAAAGAGATTTGATGGTAAGTGGAGACATCTCTATAGTCACAAACTTGCACAAGAAAGTGAATGCAAAGTCAAGTCAAGTCGAAAACACATTGTAGTGCATTTGATGATGCAACTTCAAAAGGAACGTATAAAAATTATATTGAATAAATCTCAAGAAAATTATGATAAACAATCTAGCCCAGAGAGCATTGGGGGGAGGGGCGTTAGGGAACCTCTGCAAAAATGAATGTCTTGGGATTGGCATATAAAACATACAATTAACTTATGCTACAAATTACAAAAGAATTAACTAGTGTGTTATTTCACTAAATATTTCACCATGTAAGGTCCTTCAAGCTCATATCCCAGTTTCCTGTAATAATGGCGTGTGCCCACCCCTGAAATTACAGCAATTTTGGTTGATCTGTGTTCGCTGCAAGCAATACGCTCTGCCTCCTCCATTAAAAGGGTACCATAACCCTGTTAAAAATAATTTTGGTCCGAAGTAGGTCACGTAAAAGAATAAAAAAGGGACATGAAAAAGAACATGTTAATAGAAATAAAAAAGACACAGTATGAATATCAGCATGGCTCAAGAATTTTATATACACAAACTTGGCAGCTTCCAGATTCTAAAATTGTGTCAGCAAATATAATCAGACCGTTTACTGGTGTGATCCAATGAAATCATTTGAAAAATTCTATTCATGTTGCATGTCCTCTCCATATGTGCAAGACAGTATTACCTGGTGTTGAAGCTTGTCAGCATCCCGTCCATGAACTGGTACGGCAGTTCCATAAACATGGAGTTCACGAACAATAGAACACTTCCCCATAAGCTCTGGACATGTAGTATTGCGGCCACATTTCCGCAGTCTTAGCAAACCAACAAGGATATCCTGTTTGCAAGCACAGAGTTCACACAAGGTCATTGCTGTGTTTCGGCAACAGGTTGAGAAACCCACGTGATTCACAATTAACGAAGGAAAAAAGGCACTAGCAATAAAGAAAAAGGAAGGGGATCAAATTACTTGTCGTGTATCTTCATATGATAGAAATGTTTCCCAACCCTCATTTGCCATATAATCACGCCGAACTAGCTCCACCTCCTCTGGCCTAATTTGGTGGTGAATATCCTACAGAGATAGAAAATGTTGGTTGGTGCTCAAAAAAGGTATTATAAAGGAAATCGTGTCGGCAATAGTTACATAAAATTCCCAAACAAAACCAGTTCTACACAATAACCTGGATTCCGGCTTCCCTGGTCCGAACATCACGACATTTCAATCCCAGGTCTTCCATTCGAGCTAATGCTAGCTCCCTCAAATTCCCTTTCTCAACCCCGGAGGTAACCAAAGGCATGGGAATATCCCGCTGAACTCTATAAACACGTGTCCATGGGGGTACCAATGCAAGGATCCTAGCTATGATGTCCACAAGTTGCTCAGGTGGATAATTTCTATACCTACAATTTGTTAATGATTTTTTATTTTCTGTAGGACACTTTAATATTTTCAAAAAAAAAAAAAGAGAAACACAGTCCAATAATAATAAATATTTGAAACACACCTGCCAGTTTTCCAGAGCTCATAAAGCCCCGTTCCACGAATTACAAGTGTAGGATATATTTTAAGCCCATCAGCTCTAAACAAGGGACTCTCAAAAAACTCCCGAAAACTTTCCATGTCCCTCTCAACACCAACATTTGGAAGATCTGGCATCATGTGAGCAACAACCTAAAGCAAAAGCCGAAAAAATTAAGCATAAACCAAATGACAAAAAAGAGAAAATTGGATAAAAACCATGAGACATGACTAACCTAGTCTGTATTGTAAAAGGAAATATAACTAGAGAAAAGTCAAATATTTAGGAGTAATATGTTGTACTGCCGAAGTTAGCTTATTATACTAATAGATCTATCCAAAGCTTGTTCCAGTTATAGTCTATACAAATATAACAAGACAGTAAACATGCAAAAAAGTTCATTCAAAATACATGAGTAGGAATATGTATCAATAAATTTGTAACAAATAGATTTAGAAGAATGGTTGGCTGGACAAAGTTGTGCTTTCTACTAAATGTACAGATTTAAATAAGAGTAAGAAACCTTGAAACCAGCATCTTTAGCTAAGCAAAAACAATCGGCTACAGCAGCTACAGTGTGTCCTCTATTTGTGTCTCGAGCAACATCCTCATAGGTGCTTTGGACTCCAATCTCCAATCGTGTACAACCATAAGAAAGCATTTGGCGCAAGTGAGGCCCAAGACAATAATCTGGCCTCCTGATAAATTAAGAAGCACAAACTTGATAAGCTCATCATAGATGTGTTCCAGCTCACTATTGACATGTTGATTTCCCAAAATGTTTCCACTAAATTAATTACAGATATGTAGAAACACCCTAGAAATTTCATAACGAAACTGATCTGTCTAAGTTATAAATTTTCATATTATATAAAGCATGCCATTTTAATCGCTGCACAAAAAATTGTTGATCTACAAAGGATTATTATTTATATTAACCAAAAGAAAAGATGCATAAAACATTCATTTACAACTGCACATGACCAGCAGACCAAGCCTCAAAACTTTTACATTTAATGCAAATGTAATTACTTAAATGGCAACTTACGTTTCAATTGTCATGCCAATACACTTGGTTGCTCCATGCTCGGAGTAAGATACTGCCTCTTCCACATTGACAGATGTGTGCCCAGACAAAGCATCATGAAGATTTCTAATAAAGTAATCACGGTAATCAGCTGGAAGTGACATGAAGGTACCACCCATTAAGATAAACTCAACCTGAAAACAACAACCATAAGTATAAGAGATTTAAACTATCTACACTAATTTCATGCACTTGGATTGGAATATTCAAGAGATACAAAAATGAGCTCCAAACCTTGTCTACGCTATGACCCAAACGCTTAAGCTGGTCTATCCTGCTCCTCGCCTGGACATATGGATTATACCTAAATCCAATTCCACAAGTATATCACCATTAAAAATTAGCACAAGGCACAATGTCTATCCTTCAAAGAAAGTTTGTACAGAAAATAAAACAAGTCTAGCCCCTAACATTCTCACAAATAATGATGTTCAGGTCACTCAATGTCTATTTACAAACCTATTAGCATAATCATCACTTCTTGTAATATTTTTTTTGGTCAACTTGGGTATATGCATCCCAGCCAAGAGCCAAAAACTGAGGTACTGAGATCAATGTTGTCAAACTTGAAGATCCTAAGAGGATCGAAAGGGGATACAAATTCGTAAATCGAAGATTGTAACTTGACTGGTAAGAGTTATAAGAGTATGAAAAATTATATTCATAAACCGTGCATGATACCGATGATAAAAGTAACTCATAATAAGTCTTAAGAAGTAAGATTCTATTTACAACTACAAGTAGGTCCTTTTTTGTTCTCTAAAGAATTTGAAGGAAAGATCGAGTGAGCAGAACACACAAGAGCTAACGGAGAGTGGAACAGCAAAAGCAAAGAGCAAGCAAAACAGTAGAGCAACCAGAACAGAGAGTGAGTGCAGACAACTATGAAGGCAGCAACGATAACGATGGCCATGTGTTTTGCAACAATGATGAAGCTAGCAGCAATGGGAGCTCTATAAGTGCTCCGATTGCTGTGTCACTGGTAGCTTCAACGTCAAGAGGTGTGTCATCATGTGATCCCACAGACACTGACACAGCCACTGCTACGACAGCGACATAGACACTTCAATACATATAATCTAAAAAATGTATGGCACAGGGACACGAATCTATATATTATATAATTATGAATTATATAAATTGTCAATAAAGATTTATGTGCATAAATATGTCTGAGTTGTTTTTTTATGACAAAAAGATATTTCTCATAGCTGGTTCTAAAGGATTTATTCCTTATTTTCATAATCATAATAAAAACTTATACAACAAGTTTGAGTTTTTAGAAAATTAATGTATTTGTTCTTTTTAAAATTATGTTGGAATCGTACTAGAATTGTCATAGATCCAAAAAATATTTTTTGAATTTGACATTTCACCGATACGTGTCGTACGAGTGTCATACGTGTGTCGGTGTCCGATACGTGTGTCGGTGTCCGATACGTGTGTCTGACACAGACACACCATTTAAGAGACGTGTCCGAACCTCATATTATTAAACCCTAACTTCTCAATACAAGAAGGATCCACGTGGCACACGGTTCCTTGATGCCATGATTCCTTGATTCGGCAAGCAACATTGTGATCTCGCAGCAATCCGCACCTCTGCATCAGCTTGTAGCCTGCTTAGTACTCTAGGATCTAGCGAGTTTATCACATGAGATCCATTTTCATCCTATATCGACATATGTTTATTCGTAGAGGTAACCAAACTCCGAAAATACACTCAAAAGACAAGGTTATCAGTGAACCATGTCACACCATGTTGGTACTAATTGTAATTAATATCTTAGCAAATAGTCAAGCTAATCCCCTAACGACATGAAAACTATGTTAAATGTCCCTTAAGCTTGGCCAACATAGTTTCAACCACAAAATCCATGTTTGATACCTAGATGTGCATTCTGTTAGTCAAAAGAATCTTCAGGTCACTTACTAATTATTTGAGGAAAGAAATACACACTCACGAACTAATTTAACTACCAAAACCACGTCTAATGTCTCCAAACGACCATTCTAATTTCAATCAGCTATTCTTCACAATGAAAGACACAAGCAACAACTGGTTTACCGATCAAAATGCACAATTAGCAATCTACGAACCTCGAGCCTAATTTTAAAACTAATTCAAAAGTAAAAGAAAAAACCACCACAACCCTACCTCGCACGAATCGCGCGCATGCTGGTTGGTTCATAACCGGTGTAGGATTGAGTACTGTATTCGAAGTCGGAGTCGGGACCGCCGGGGCAGTAAACACAGATGTTCCCGGTGGTAGCGATGTGCGGGCAGCGATGCGGTTTGGACATGACGGCAACTACGGCGATTCCGGAGGCGGTGCGGACGGGCTTGGCGCGGAGCTTAGGGAGGAGTGTTTCGCGCTCCGCGTCGGGGAGTGCGGCTATCATCTCCACGAGCTTAGGTGCGCGTGCAAGGCCGTACTTGCGGCACGCTGCGGACTTGAGCGCGTTAAGGTCCACGTTCTGGCCCTTGTGAGAGAGGTCCACCATGGAGTTCACGATCTCCGCGATTGCTCGAACACGCGCTTCTTCCTCGCTAAGGCCGTGTGCTTCGTAGCCGCCCTTGCCCGGCCGTGGAGCCTTCCTCGCCTCCGCCACCGCCGCCATAGACACGAGAAAACCCAAACGCGAGTGCCGTTACCAGATTTTAGCAGTGCAATGGCTATTTCGCAAACCCTTCTCTTTCCACTTGAAATTAATTCTCACAACATGAGGTGTGACTACTATCGATAAACTACACACAGGTCGAAATAATAATGTTGATACATGTCACTTAAAAAAAACTTCTAAAATATATAACATAAAAGGATATTTCATTTATCTTAAAATAAAGATTAGTAAATAAATAGTTATAATTAAAAAAACGAGAAATGAGAAGTCAAAGAACATTGGTTTACAAGGATTAAAACTAAAAATCATATATTTTATAAAAATTTTAAAAAAAATATTTCAATGTGAACAAAATCAGAATTCATTAATTTTATAGGTATAAAACAGAAACTAGTCCCGAGACCGTCCACATGGCCTTTTTTTTTTTAATTTGATTATGATATATACATTGTTATTAAAATAAATGTGTACTAATAAAGTTTGTTGTGTTAAGAAGAATATAGTAACTGTATAAAAATAATCTTATATTAAAATTTATTGTAGTTCCTCTATTATCGTCGAAGTCTACTCGAAAATTTAAAGAGTTCTATAACTTAAAAACTATCTTAGGTAAAAATTTAAGGTATGTCTTAGATAATGACCAATTACGTGTAAAAACTATCTTAAGTAAAAATTTAAGTTATGTATTGGATAATGACCAATTACGTGTAATATCAGGTTATGGAAGTTAAGTGACAAGAAACTATTAAAAAAAAAAATAATCATCATCATAAGATTTCACCTAAAAAAATGAAACACAAATACATGATTTTTTTTTCTATTAAACAGAATAATAAAGTAGAAAGAAGACATATTCAGATTCTCAAAAAAAACTTTTAAAAGAAATAGTTAGTCCCTTATTAGGAAAAAATGGAGATTTTTGAATTTTTTTTCTAGGAACAATCTATATAGAGAAGAGAGAAGAAAGCTTAACAGAGAAGGGGATTGAAAAAATATTTTATGTTGATTCAAGGAAAAAATTCAATTCTTTTAAACATTCTAAATATTTAAAAAGCTTTGAGCTAGAATAAATTCGTGTCCATTGTGAGACAGTAAATTGTTCCTACACCTACATTACGATATTAGATAAAATTAAGATTACGACACAAAGCGAAACCCAAGATCAAGCGCGACGACAGAGACGGAGCATGAGACGTCATCAATCCAACAACTCATAAAAACTATGCGAGAACTTCAACGAGATAATATGGAGGCTAGAAGACAAGCCGAAGAATTCCAAATGGCACAAAAGTGTATACAGAAAGAGTCTAGCGCTGCATAAGAACCTATTCACCTAGAGTTACAAGAAGAGCATGACAGAAGGAAGCCCATTAGGAACAAACCAAAGTCAGAGATGATGTAGAAATGGCCCAAAAGTTTATGGAAGACGTCGTCAAGACCCACAAAGAGATACAAAGAGAAAACGAAACTCTGAGGAAGATGACTCATGATCAAACGGGCAGGAAAAGAGAAGGAAACCTACAATCAAACTAAGAGGATTCTGTCATTTCCAAACAAATCATGGACGAACCAGTACCCCCACATTTTATGGTACCTAAAATCACCCTTTTTCGAGAACAGGGGACCCCAAGAATCACTTCGAAGCCTCCAGAGTTTGGATGTTGATTCTAGGGGGATCAGACTCGGTGCACTGTAAGATGTTCATTGACACATTCACCGAAGCACCTCTCCAGTGGTTTAGTGAAATTTTGATGGCACCATCACCTCATTTCGCACTTTTGCAAGAATATTTGAAGAACAGTTCGCTGCCAATAAAATCAAGCAACCAAGGATGACAGATCTCTTTGATATAAAGAAAAAAGAGGGAGACTCCTTGAAGAGTTATCTCAATCGCTTCTACGAGGTTTCGGTACATATTCAACAACTGAATGAGGAGATGGTCGTGGATGTGTTCATAAAGGGACTACAACCCAATCTCTTCAGCGAATCATTACTTAAGAACCGAGTAGAGTCAATGGTCGAAGTCCAAAAACGTGCCTCAACATACATTGAAGTCGAAGAAGCACTTCAAAGAAAAAGGGAGGAAAAGCGAGCATGCTCCAAGTTTAGTGGACATGAAAACAAGAAAGTAGCAAACACTAAGGGGGGGAGGAAGCCTGAATGACGATATGTCCCATATGTAGCTAGATAGAACAACAAAGAAAAGAAGTCCCTCAATGTCAACCTAAATCTTGTCACTGTTAGTCAATATAAAAAGGCTTCAACCTAATTCATGGCATTGTCGGTCGACATAAAAAGGCTTCGGCCTAAATACTAACACTACCAATCAACATGAAAAGGGCTTTGACCTAATTTTTGGCACTGCCAGTTAACATAAAAAAGACTTCAATCTAATTCTTAGCATGCTAGTTGACATAAAAAAGGCTTTTAGCCTAATTCCTAGCATTGCCAATTGACATAAAAGAGGCTTCGGCTTAATCCCTAACACTATCGGTCGATATGAAAGGCTTCGACCTAAATTCTGATGCTAGCAATTGACATAAAAAAGGTTTCGACCTAAATCATGGCACTATCAGTCAACATAAAAAAGGATTTGGCCTAATTCTTGACATTTTCGATTGACATAAATAGGCTTTGGCCTAAATCTTAACGTTGTCAGTCAGTATGAAAAAAGCTTCGACCTAATTCCGACCATTGTCAGTTGACGTAAAAAGGTTTCAACCTAAATCTTAACACTTTTAGTCAACATAAAAAAGGCTTTGGCCTAATTCATAACATTATCGGTGGACATTGCTTCAACCTAATTTCTAGCATTATCAATTGACAGAGAAAAGGCTTTGTCCTAATTCTTGACATTGTTGGTCAATATACAAGGCTTCAGCCTAAATTTTGACATTGTCAGTTGATATAAAAAAGGCTTCGACCTAAATGTTGACATTATCGATTAACATAAAGGCTTCGTCCTAATTTATGGCATTGTCGATCGACATAAAAGAGTTTCAACCTAAATCACTGCATTGTTAGTCAACATAAAAAAGTCTTCGGTCTAATTCCTCGCATTGTTGGTCAACATAAAAAAGGCTTCGACCTAATTCATGTCATGCCAGTTAACATACAAATGGGTTTGATCTAATTCCTAACATATTTGATTGACATAAAAAGGATTCGACCTAATTTCTGACACTGTCAAATGATATAAAAATGGTTCTATCTAAATCCTGGCACTATCAGTTGAATAATGAAAAGGTCTTACTATTTGACCTATTTCCCAACAACACTAGATTATTAAAGGTTGATTGATCAGACTCAACCATTAAAAGAATTTAATCAGAGCATCATAAAACAAATTTGAGTAGTCTCTCAGTGAATATACAATTTTAAGATTTATCATATTAGACTCAACTTTTGAAAATATGCGATCTAATATTTTTATGCACAACCATAAATCGATTAAGCACAACTTAATTTATTTCCATTTTTTGGTGGATAAACCTTTTCGCCTACTCGGCTTGAGGCTATCGTCTTGATAGAGGGTCAAACATAGGTGGTCAAAAATAAGTAGTCGCCTAAGAAGGGATCTCGCCGGAAGGGTGGTCTCTAGTCATAAGGTTTGAGGAGATCAACCTTTTAAGTCCCCTATCGCTTGAAAGGTGATCTCTAGTCATTGATTTTGAGGAGCTCAGCCTTTCAATCCCTCTATCGCTTGTAGGGTAATGTTTAGTCATCAGTTTTGAGGTGATCGACCTCTCGAGCCCCATGTCACCCAGAGGGTGACCTCTACTCCTTGGCTTTTAGGAGTTCGACCTCTCGAGCCTTCTATCGCCAGAAAGGTGATATCTAGTCATTGGTTTTGAGGAGATCGACCTTTCAAGTACTTTTAATGCATTTTGAGGGTCTAACGAAATCCTTGGCAAGAATCCTAAGAACCAACGAGCTAATCCATGATTTTTGGAAACTGTTTTTCAATACCCATATAATATGGGAAGTCTTTTCTCCTATAAATAGATAGAGAGTTTAATAAGAGAGGGGATCAAATTTTTGTGACTAGTTCGTGGAAAGAGAGATAAACTCAACTCATTATACACCATAACTGAAAAAACCTTTAAATTGTAACACTTTTCTTAAAGGAGGACTTCCTTTTTAAGGATGAAGCCACATCCCACGCCTTCCCTAACATCACTAGTGCCCATTAGAGGCACTTTGTTGGATTTCCTTTAACTCCACTAAAGAGTTTGTAGGTTTTGAGTTTGAGGTATACTATGCATTACAATAAAATTATTAAATAACAACTAATTTTAGAGACAAAAAATAATTAATTATTATATTGATAAAGTTAGATATTATTTTATAAACTAAAATATTGCTAATATCTAAAATAATTTATATTATTGATAAAAACTTATAAAATAATTTATAAATAAGTGTATGGTAAAAATTTCTAGATGATGGAAAACACTATTCTTCTAATAATATTTTTTTTGGGATGGAAAATACTCTAGTTACTATAAAGTGTATGGTAAAAGTGTTTAGGTGATGGAAAACACTATTCTCTTAATAGTTCTTTTTTTTAGTAAAAGTATTTAGTGACGGAAAACACTATTCTTTTAGTAGTTATTTTTTTATTTTTTCTTTTGAATGGAAGATGAAGAGGAGTTTGGAGCCGAAGCATTATAAATTAGTATTTTTAAGATGAAGTTTGCATTGTATATATGATATTAAATTGAATTATGCACAAGGGTTAAGTATTACAACTTTTAAGACATTACAAAAATGCGAAAACAATTATGCAAAATTGATTTTAGAATGTATGTGAAGAGAAATGATAATATACTCTTTTACTTGTATATAATTTTTTCAAGAAAGTTGTTATATATTAATTAGCCTAATTATAGTTTACATTTGGTAAACTATAAATTCTTAAAATAACATAAGTCACTGTGTAGGCTGTAGTGTAACGTTACACAGTTAGCTGGTAGACTTACTTAAAACACTAACTTTAACTTATTTTATAATTTTATAATAATATTATTTTATTTATAATTGTGATACTACTTTTTAGAATTAAAACTACGCCGTTTAAATAAGCCCCAAGGTTTCGAAACGAAGTAGACTCACCTCGAAGTGCAGAAGCAGAGAGCAAATTCCAGGTGAAAGCAAAGTACCCAGAGAAACTCCGTTTAGAAAAATCGCCGATGGAGGAGGGTTTAGTGAAGAGAGAATTGGAATGCGAGGTGGTTAGCAACGTGGCTGAAGCGATTTGGGCAATACAGAACGCGAAGCACGTGGATCAAGTCATTTGCGCTCTTCATTCCATAGCTACTGCTCTCTTCCCCGTAGACCCTTCTCTTTTCTCAGGTTCGTTGGTTTTGTACCCTAACTTGAATCAAATTCTGCACTATCTGCACACTGTGAAGGAGCCTGCGCTATTTCACTTGTTTGAAAGTGGATTTTGATTTTTGAATGCATGTTTCCATCGTGACAGATAGCATCGACGAGAGTTACCGAGATCAGGTCTGTGCTCTTTTTTTTCTGGTAATTCACCGTTGTAATGGCGACATATTCGTAAATTCGTGTTTCTTTTGTGTTCAGGTTTTCAGTGTCGAAGTTCCTACTGCAGAAAAACGAAGTGGTTGGTGGTGTGCATTTTATCGAGGAACTGCTTTTCCTACACTGGCTAGGTTTCTATTACTTGGTAAGATTTTTAATTTTTAATTTTCCTTCCTAATTTGAGTTGCTCAAAGATAATATTGCGTTTTGCTGTTCCTGTTTTTTCTTTCATGCGATATGGAACTTCCTGCAGATGTTGCTTCGAACTGGCTGGGTTGTTTTCCCTTTTCGGCGCAGAAATATGTTTATGATGTTTTCTTTGTCCGTGGATTGATTACTGAGGTGCTGCAGATTTTGGTTCCTTTTCTCCAGCTGAATGCGGTTGATGGTCTAGATGTTAATGCCGTCCTCTCTAATTCTGAAAGGTATGGATGTTCGCATTGTGCAATGTCTTGAATGAAGTTTCTCTTTTCTTGAAAGTTATCCGCATGCTTGTGCTTAATTTGGTGCGAAGTGATAAGCTGATTTGATTTAAGGACGGTGTGAAGAACTTATTCTGATTCCAACATTTATAACAGATTGCTTGTACTGTGCTTGCTTGAAAATAAAGGGGTGCTCCAGTTAGCAAGAGAGTTTGGTGGTTCTTCTAAATTGAGAAGCGCTACAGATGTACAAACCAAGATGGATGTATCAAGGGTGGCACAGATTGTTGCATCTATTCCCGACAAAGCAAGAATGAACTCATTGACTTCCTTGTCATCACAGTATCCTCCTTTTCTTTTCTTGGTTTATATAGTTTTTGGGTTCCATTGTTTGAATACCATCACGGTTTCTGAGTAACTTTTAAGCACTTCATATATTTTTTTCACCAAGAGTGTTCAGTGTGTTCTTCAAGCAGGTTGTTGTCCAATTACTCTCCTTGGCACAAGAAAGAGAGATGGTCTTGCTAGACAATGTAGAAATGGATGAAATGGACCAAAATGGTGCAATGTTTTTCGTAGGGGAAATGTTTTCTCGCATTTGTCGCCGTGGCTCTACTGGTAAATAGAAATTTTGACACTTCAACATTTTCTTTGAACTACATATATTATTAAGTATCATAATTTATTTTTGAATTAGTTATCATCCTTTGAGAAATAGGTCATTTTTTTTCAGTGCCACAATATGTTGCAATTGCTTTACCTTTTTATGAATAAAAATGCATGTTTTCGCTTGTTATAAAGGTTATATAGCTTTCAGAAGATAGCAAGTGTCACATGGGTTATAGTTTGCAGAAGGCATGCTATTTAGTTTCTTATTTGCAATATTTTTCCGTGAGTTTTTTGACACAACTAAAAGAAGCTAGTGAATCAATTATCAATGTGAAATTGACATCAATACCAAGTGTGTAAAAGTTTGAAATGCATTGTTGTAAGTTCTGTGACATGCGGTTATGGACTACTGCAAGCTTGTAGCCTATTAAATGTTTGACATTTTTTATTCCTCACCTACATAGTAAAGATACCTCCTAGAGGTTGTATCTAGTTTCCTTGGACATAACTGTGATGCCACTTGGCCAAGATTCCGAGTCTTAACCAAAGTGTGAGTAGTCGTGTCCTGACTTAAACATAACGCAAAATGAAGTTCCGAAATCCCAATTGTAATCTTTAATAAATAACTTGAGACTGATGTGAATCCATTTTAAGCAACTCTTCTAAAAGGTTAAATATGTTGGATGCTGGTATTTTGAAAGTAGAATATATTAATTTTTGTGTTCTATTTAAGAGTAGATATCTTGTTAAATTGCAAATGTGTGGACTAAAAATAACTGTTTTAATCTTGTCAGCATCAATGTAATCTCAACAATTCTTGATTTATAGACAGTTCATAGGAAATAAAAAAATTATTGCAAGAGTCAGCTTTGACAATTAAGTTTTTTAAAATAGATGACTAAGTGGTTAGATATCTTGTTGTTTTGATGGATTTAGGTCTTCTCTATTGGAATAGAAATGTACTATTTCATATATGTAAAATGCTGTTTTTAGACGTAGTTGTGAACTTGAGCTATAGCAATGGAGCAGTACACAGCCTCAAGCCACTGTGAGGTTTCTATTGTGGACTTCTTTCAGTTCAGCTGTTATCTTGGAAAATTGCAGCTGTTGAGGGTGCTATCTATTTGAAGTGTTGTAATACTTTTCTTTGCCCCCCGGTTTATTTATTCACCATTCTGTTACATCATAAATATATGGGGCTTCTTTTCTGACAAAAAATTGGAATTTTGGCCTTGTATCAATGAAAGATGGAATGTGACCTCTGTTTTGTGTCCGGCCACTAAACCCCTGCTCTAGTGTTGTTTTCACAGATCCTGATGTTCTTCAACATATGGCAGTGTTTAGGTCTCTATTCAATATTCACGCATCTCTGTTGTTTTATCCTTTCGTATCTGTTCACGTGGGCACTGTAGCTTGCAGGTCTCTTTTTTTGTGCGTGTTATTTTCTTTCTTCACACTTCATAGGTCTGTTCTCCCCTCCCCCACATACTCCTTTACAAAATGAGGTTTGAATTAATTATGAATGTTCTTACTTTGGGTATTTTTTATTTTATTTTTCAATTATTTATATATGTCTAGTATAAGTTGATTATTTTGTATATTTAACCATTATTATAGCGGCCATCCTGCCATGTGTTTTTATGTTTGGCCACTCCCCATTGTGATTGGGCCTAATAACCACAGTTTGAGAAACTGGAAACAAAATGTTGAAGTTGAGTGTCTTCCAACTATTATCCTATATTTAATGGAAAACACTGTAAAAAACTGCTTTTTAAACTGCTGAAAGGGATAAATGAAGTTTGTGACCTGCGGTTATTTATGACTCTAATCCTGTGCTGATAGTGTTGTGAATTATATTTTAATTTTTGTCTGCTGTTTAGTGTGATCAAAATTGTTTCCTAATTCAGTCTCTTTCTTGTAGATCTTCTATCTAGTGAATTAATACCTGAAGTTCTAAGGCTGGTCAATGGCTGCTTATCATCAAATAATGATTCAGTTACTAAGGAGTTACTTGAGTCAAAACCCGACATGGTATTTTGGTCAAGAATAATGGAATCCATCAGTGATCCTTATACCGTGGAAAGAATCTCTGAGCTGATTTTGCAGAAGTTAGCTACTCAAGATGCAAGTGATGTTCAAGCATATTGGTTGCTGTGGTTGTTATTCCATCGAATTTTTAAGCTTCAGGCTTCTGTCAGGTGATTGAAAATATCATTTTGTTTTGCTTTTGTTCAGGGATGATCTACAACCAATCAATTCAAAATAGCAGCACAGAGTATCTGACTCTGAAAAAGCTGTATCGGGTACTGGATGACCACAGTTCTGAAATTTTAAGATACACATTATATATTTGTGTGCTGAAAAATAAAATTAAAAACACTAAAATTAGAGACATTTGTAATTAGTGATCAAAAGTCAAAATTTGAAAACTAAATGCATATTTCAGTGTACAAGAAAGAGACTGATGCAGAGGTGGAGGCAGTGATTGGTGTTGATCCGTGTGGTTGAGTGGATGAAGCAATTACCATACTTCAACTAGGAAGACAAAACCCAATTAGAAAATAAAATAAAATATAGGGTAGACTGTAGGGTAGAACCCAGAAGAACAACAGACTAGAGGTTAGAATAGAGAGGTAGCAGATCTCTTTCATAGCTTGAGATATCTGTGTAGTTCAGAACATGGCTGCACAACCTCATCCGAGATGACTTTGCTAAAAATGTTAAGAAAACACTATAAGGCTGGAAATGTGGCATTGTTGCTAGAGAAGGTGGGTCTACATCATTGGAGAGATGAGTGGGGGTTCAGTTTTTGTGTAACTGAAGTGATGGTGGCCAATAGGGTTCCTGACTCTGTTCTAATTAAATAAAAAAAGGGGGACAGAATCTCAAGATTGTCCCGCTAGAACAGGAACACCAAAATGACACCACTTTAGGTCCAGATAAGAGGTTTTTGCACTGGATGAAAGTCATGAACGCTACAGCCATGTTTTAAGTTCAATTGTTGCTGGCTGCTAAGCCAAACAAGTACTCAATGATTTTTTTGCCACATATGGGCTAAACCTCCACCATGCTGGCATTTCCCACCATTGACTACTATGGGGACACAGCATGGTTGTAGGCATATTCCATCATAAGCACTTCTCCTTTTTGTTTAATAACCTGTAATGAAATTTCAGTATTACTAACACTTTTTATATGCTTATGTCCCTTTGTTTTGCTATGTTCCCCATGTCTCCACCTCAGGTCTATGTTTGTTGACAAATTCCTGCTATGGAAAGTATTTCCTGTTAGCTGCCTGAAATGGATCCTTCAATTTGCTGTTCTTGAATGTCCACCTGGTACCTCATTATCAGAACATAATCGCCCTGGGCTTTTGAATACTGTCCAACGTCTGGTGGCAGTATGGTCTAAGAAAGAATTTGTGCAAACAGCACCTATTGAGCAACAAGCTTGTATCCTTTTTAATTGCACCAGTGTACTGAAAGTGAAAAGCATGTGGAATAGAGGAATAAATAGCTTCCAGATTTGAGTTTAGAAAGGGTGGTTTAGTGTATGAAGTTGCCTTCATTGTGGGGTTTGGGGAAGGGCAATTTTACCCTTGTAAGTGGAAAGGCTATCTCCACCACTACAGCTCATCTTCACTGAGTTGCAAGACAGCAACCTTCCTGTTGTGTCAAGGCTCACACCCTATTTCTTCTATATTGGTGCATTGTAATTATAACAATCTCATGCACCTTCTTCTTCTGAGTATTCTCTGGATCTGATACCATATTTTATTTATTTTTCCTATATCTATCTCAGACATATCTGCTGCACTAGGCCTTTCTCTGGAGACAATGTCTAAGGAAGAATTGGATGGAATGAAGAATGCCCTGCATTTGATTCTTCAAGGGGTTAGCTGTAAGAATCATTTACTTAATTGTCGGATGTCTTGATATTAGAGATGGAAAGAGGGATTATGTGGGATTGGAACTATTGCATATTGCATATTGCGTACCATTAATCCTTCAGAATACTTTTACTAGCAGGCCCTACCTATTGGAAGGATGTGTTAGATCTGGAACAATTTATGTGTAATACCGGGCCTTCTGGATATAGGGAATGATTCCACTTGAACTTGCTGTTTTATTCTGTGATCTTGCCTCGAGTCAAGTAAAATGTGCCAATCTTATCAAAATTAAGTTGTTATTTGAAGTATATAATCTGTAATATTTATAGGGCTTATATGATAGCTTTCCCAAATCTTCGTTTCTGTGCTAGATTTGTAACTTTTTGCTGTGTAAGAAAGTAAGCTGCATTAAGAACTTTTGTCCAGTATTCAAGTGGTGCTAGTAATCTAGTAACCATGAATAAATTCCAATAAGGATTTGACAAATGTATTCAGTTACTTGCCAGGATTGTTTTCCTATCTGATTCAACCTTTCTTTTCAGTTAAACAAATGGTTTAACATATCAGTTAAAAGTTTTCGTATTCTCTATCAAGACATATTCTGGAGTTTCATCAAGAAAATTTAATACTGCAAAACAAGATAGAATAGTTTGTACTAAGACTTTGACTGCTTTGATGAAATCCTGTTGTGGATCCATCTCCATCCCACTCCTAGTCAGAGTGATGTCAACTATCAACTTTTGAATAGAAAGTGCAAGAAAATATTGAAAAGTAGAAAGACAAAGTTAAAGAGCAAAGAAAAAAAGAGAGGGTTTAAAACTGATTTTTTTTAATAAATCTCAATGGTAACTTTATGCGAAACAAAATCCAAATTCTGATAGCCAACAAACTCAGTATAACTAACTGACAGCTGTCAATGGAAATAAACACAGCTTAGAAGCTACTGCATGTCCTGTGCGTATACACTAACTCCGTAGTCCTGTAAATATGATTAAAATGAGTATTCCTATTTCCAGAACGAGTTGTTTTTTAATTTTTTGTGTAATTATTTCAGGTAGGTTGGAGAGTCCTAATCATTTAGTTCGAAAAATGGCTAGCTGTGTTGCTTTGGCATTGTCTAAAATTATTGATCCAAAGAACCCCTTGTACCTTGATGATAGCTGCAGTGGGGGGGAGACAATTGATTGGGAATTTGGATTCACTATTCCCAAGAAAGGGAATCTGGCTGCCTCAAATTGTGGAGAAAAAGGTATTAAGGGGACTAAAATATCTACAGTGTCAGGTCCAGAGAGGGACACCGATTCCCCTTCAAATAAAGGAAGAAGTATTCATGTAAAGGGTAAAAAGAAGTTGTTGGACTTTAATGTGCTTGATCCAGATGAGATTATTGATCCAGCATCACTGAATCTTGAATCAGACGATAATGAGGAGGATGTTGACGACAGTGCAAGTGAGAATTCATATTCCTCAAGTGATTCATCTTTACAGCCATATGATTTGGAAGATGATGACTCGGATTTGAAAAGAAATTTTTCACAGCTGGCTGAAGTTGTTGCAGCTCTTAGAAAATCTGATGATGCTGAAGGGGTTTGTAATTTGCTCTCAAAACTCTTTTTTGTTGTATTTGATCATCAAACATGTCTATGCTTAAAGTTTTTTTATTTCTTGTGAGAGAAAAATTAATTGGTTTTGAATTACGTGGTTTAATAATTACTGTGATTGCCAAGTATTATATATAATTGGTCTAGACTTAGACTGAGCTATTAAAAATCAGTTTATACTTCTCTCTTGATATCCTACTTTTTCGCTGAAATTTGATATTTATAAATTTTATTACAGATGGAAAGGGCTATTGATGTAGCCGAAAAGCTCATACGAGCATCCCCAGACGAACTAAAACATGCAGCAAGGGATCTTACCAGAACTCTTGTTCAGGTTCGTTGTTCTGATATAGCTTTAGAAGGTGCAGAAGATTCAACTGAAGACAAAAGACAAAGAGCATTAGTTGCCTTGGCAGTCACCTGCCCATTTGAATCCCTTGAGACACTAAACAAGCTTTTGTATTCACCTAATGTAGATATCAGTCAGCGCATTATGATGCTAGATGTTATGACAGAAGCAGCTCAAGAGCTTACTGAATCAAAAATTATGAAACCCAAACATCAGACTAGTTCTCTTATTTCAGTTGTTTCTGATACCCGTCCTTGGTTCCTACCTAGCAGCGCAGGGACTCCTGGAGCTGGTTCCTGGAAAGAGATCTCAGGTACAGGCTCTTTGTTGAATTGGTCAAATAGCTACGAGAGGGACCTTCCCCCAAAACATAATCAGGTCAAGAAAGGGAAAACACGCAGGTGGAGTCTACGATCTCCTGCACAACAAAACCAGATGGAGTATTCTCATAATAAGTTTCCCATGTATGCTGCTGCATTTATGCTTCCTGCCATGGAGGGATATGATAAGAAAAGGCATGGTGTTGACTTGCTTGGCAGGGATTTTATTGTCTTGGGAAAACTCATTTACATGCTTGGGGTTTGTATGAAATCTGTCGCCTTGCATCCAGAAGCTTCTGTACTGGCTCCTTCTCTCCTGAATATGTTAAGATTCAGGTACTGGCTAAGATATTAGTGTTTATTTAATTGCAAACAGTATGAGGATTGACATAATCTAAAACCTTAATAACCCACCTCTCCAAAAAAAAGTGCCTGTGTTTGCACGTGCTAATGGAGTTGATAATGTGGTGTCCTATTGGTTGTATATGTTTATACCTCTTGCTGTGTTGTTTTTCTAGTGTGCTAAAGCCGGAAAACTTGTCACTTTGTGTTTTAACCCATGCAGAGAGGTATGCCATCACCAGGAAGCGTATGTGAGAAGAGCCGTTCTTTTTGCAGCTTCATGTGTATTGGTTGCCCTTCATCCTACTTACATTTCATCTGCCTTGCTCGAAGGAAATGTTGAAATTTCTACTGGTCTTGAATGGATTCGCACATGGGCCCTTGATGTAGCTGAGTTAGACACAGACAAAGAATGCTATACGGTAAGCAAAAGAAAATTTGAAGGTTTTCAAAGAGGTTTAAATCCGTTCTGCCTTTACATACAAGCTTTTCAATTATGTCTGCTTGTACATTGATCATACGAAAAGTTTTAGATTTTTATGCATCGGTTGACAGTTATTTATGGTGCTAAGGTTGCAAAGATGTGGTTAGTTACTTAAATTATTGTCATATCATGATATATCAATATTGGTCTCATTGTGGACTTCTATTTTCATATTTATTTTAATTGTTCATGACAATATATTTGCTTTTAAAATATTAACTGATAAGCATCTGTCAAGAGTTCTATCACTAACCCAGATAGCTTGTTATCCGTAGGAATTTTTACTCTTAGTCTTTTACATTCTGCTGTAGAGCTTTGCAAAGCCCCCTCTTGTCCTCTTCTATTTTTTGGGTTTAACTCGTCTTATTTTACTGTTACGAATAATTTTTTTTATTTGACTATAGATGGCTTTGACATGTTTAAGGATTTTGTTGTTGTATAGATGGCTATGACATGTCTACAACTCCATGCCGAGATGGCTCTTCAAACTTCCCGAGCGTTGGAGTCAGCAAGAAGTTTACTCAAGGCAGGTCCTGCACTTCAATCCGATGCATCCAAGGTGACTATTAAAATTCCGTACATAAATGGGGATTAAAGATGCTTCTGGCTATTGTGAGCGGCTTCTAGCCCAGAATATAAATTGTAAGTCGTGCTAATTATTTCTGCCATTCCTTGTTAATTTAATTTTTTTCATCCATTCCTTGTTTTTCCTCAGGAATTGGTATATTTTAGGATTCTATATTGGTACAACACTAAAGTTTATATTCTGATTCAAAAACATTTGAAATTTATTACAAATATTTATTCTTACGCCTTTCCCATTAATTTTGAGGTTATGGTCTCTTTCCACCAATTCCTTCTGTTGTAATATTGTTTGGGTACTTAATATAATTACTCAATTAAAAAAAAATCAATTTTATATAACTAACGAGTTTATATTTACTTGATAAGAGAAGGGAAAGATATGTAGCATTTGGTCAACTTGATTGTTTCCTTTTTGGTTTTTGGTACTTAATTGAGGACATTCTTTCTTATTTCACAAAGAATGTATGAGTTAACTTCTGTTAATAATTTCAACCACACTTATAATATTTTCTTGCTCTATTGAAACTATTTAGCTGGGCATGTATGTTGTCATAGAGAAGGTGTGAAGCAGAACAATAGTGGAGGCAAAATTCTGGAACTTAAGAGCCATAATGCATTGTTTCTTAGATGATCAAGAAGTCGGATTACCTCCAGAAACAACGTGCGTAAGCAACCAAATCAAGTGTTGACTTGTGAAATATAGGAGACAAAAATTTCGAAGAGCATTCAAATAAGACGAGTCTGATGGGATGCTGAAAATGCATGCATGGCTGTTAGCTGCACGAAGTAGAATTTGATAGCGGAAGGGAGGTTGAGCGTGAGATACTAAAATACTGCAACTGCAACTGCTCACTATATATGCCTATGAAGGCAGTGCCATCCAACTGAAGCATGACCGAAGTAGAAGAGTGGCATTGTAACAGGTTTCGTTCCCATCATGTGTAACTTGGCTGAGATCCTGAGTATATTTTTGCTGACAAGAAAACAGGCTGGAAGGATAATTAGTCATCAACGTATACAGCAGCAGAAAATTCTTCAGAGAGGAAGATGCCACCATACATGTTTGAGAGCTTCGACCTCCTGAGCGAAGAAAACATTTCTAATGATTCAAACATGTTGATAAAAAAAAATACTTAGGTATTCTAATAAGCGAAAGTAAATGAACCAATTTTCCGTAATTGTGTTTTGTTGTTTGTTTACTTTCGGTTTATAAATCTTTATTTTCTATATACAATAAAGTTGTGTGTTGAAGAGAAAAATAGACTCCATAACTCGTGTAGAGTATGCGTCTAATTTATATAATTTTATCTAGAGTTGAAATGTTAGAACTGCAACAGAAATTACGACACCTGATAATTTGTAATGTTACTTTGATAATGAACCTGAAAATGTGTAGTTACTTTGATAATTAATTGAACATTCTTTAATGATTGATCACATACACTAGATGCACGTAATATCGGAAGTGTACGTTGCTCTAGCGGTAATATTGGAAGTGCTTCTCATGATATAGCTGATAATATGCTAACAATAAGTACATTATAAGTTTTAAGGAAATTGACCATTTACTATGAAAGAGACTCCTTTTTCGTTTGCAAAGAGAAGAGAGCAAATAAAGTCTATGATGATACCCTTATATTATTCAAAACTACAACATGGATTCCTACCATACACGGATGAATTAAGTTTAGAGATATTTTGTAAATTTCTAAAAAGTATATTGATAGTTTGTTAATTTCTTATATTATTGAAAACATGTTTTAAATAAAGTTAATTTCGGAAAAAGAAATTTAATTTACTATATTATAATATTAATTATGGATTTATTCATTGATAAGAAGTACGTGATAACTGAATGTGCTCATGATTCAATATAATTTATATATTTGAATTTTATTACAAAAATCAGATGAAAATGAGATAATTAAGTTTGACTACAACTCACATATTTTGTTAACGCCATTCTTATGGAGTTCATTCACTTCACTTTGCTAAAAATATTTCAAACAAAACTAAGTTAATGAATGAAATGATATAACATTATGAACATGTATCTGTTTTTACATTAAAAACACATTTAAGTTGTTAAATTTAAGAACTCTTGTACTTTCGGCCTTTTATATATAAAATAAAGATAAAGATAAAGATATATTGAATTTTCGATAAAAAAAAATTAGATTAGATTTATTATAAAACATTACGATAGTATAATTACATATTATAATGTTATACATTGACAAAGAATAAATTACTTTAAGAATAATTCAAACGAAAATATAAATGAATTAAAAATATATAAAGTTTAAGAAATTTTAAAGATTATAAATAAATAGATATATAATGTAAATAATTTATAAATTAGTATTAATACATCATTATTTATGAATTATTATAAAAACAAAATTAATTATAAAATAAAAAATTAATTATAATTGAAATAATAAACAAAGATAAATTATAAATCCAAGTTATATTTTTGCATATGATTTGATTGGATTATATTTGATTTGATTGGATTATACTTAATTTGATTGGATCTTATATTATTATGCATATCTTTATATATTTTGGATATTGTTAGGTGCATAAGTCTCCCAAATCCATAAGAAAGTATAGGTGAGCCTATTTGAGGGATGACACAAGTTGTAGTATAATCTGTTTTGATTTTTTTTTATCATAGCTAACTTTTGAGGTTGGCGTTTGCGTGACTTTTGTAAAGTTGAGTTTGTTTCGGCTTTTCTAGTGGGTATGCCATGTCTCATAATATTATGTTTCTCAATATGTATTAGTGAAAGATTTTTATTAGTAATGATGAGTTTTGTTCTTTCTTAGGCATTTCGTCATTTTGACAATTGACGCTCTGCCTTCTCGTGACATGTTGTCCTACATCATAGTGTTTTAAGTGTCACCATTTCGTGTGAAGTGTTTGAAGAGTTTCATTTTGCTTTATATGTGACCATCGTTTTGTCGCGTTATTCCTTCTTCATTTCTTACCTCCCAACCTCTTCAGTTCTTAAAACTTTCATGAGTGCTTCATCGTATTCCATCCCCGTTTCCAGCGATCTCCACCTAGGTACATTCCTAATGGCCTCATCTTCTTCATTTTCTGATTCTTCTACTGCAAATAGTCCCAAGTACGAAAGTTGTTAACATTGGGGAGGAGTCGTCCACGAGTCATATTGACTCTTTTCTTTTTCGAAGGAGAATGCCATAAAGAAAGTTTCTTTTTCTTCATCCCTTGTCATTCCTCCAGTTGGGATGGTAGTGGTTGCCCCTTCTAAAGTGATTAAATGGAAGGTTTTCTCCCATGAGGAACCGAAAGTTGTTGAGCCTTTCCTTGTCAAGAGAAAAAGAAAACACAAATTTTCACCAATCCTAGACCTTGAGTACTTTTATAGGTTTTGGGGGAAGTTGCTACCTACCCTTTTACCTCTAGGTTTATTTCCTTTTTCAACATTTGTTTTGATAGTATAAGTGAATTTATTATGGTTGAGACTTATGACCTCAGTCGTAAAGTTTACATGAAACTGAATACCAACAAAAGAGATTTTACCTTTGTGTACGATTTCTTCAAGGAGCTCGAAATACTCTTTCCTTCCTTTCCTTTTGAATGTCAGAGGTTGATGGTAATGAATGTAGCTCTAAGTCAACCCCTCAATGCTAATGTATCGTGTTGCATGATTGTGGAGCTTGTCCATGTTGGCAAGGGCTTCGCATAAAAGGTATCGAGAGATTTTTTCAAGTGGAGCTTTATTAGAAGTGTGTGCATAGCCACAACTAGATGAAGTTAAAGTATATGAACAAATACTTTTAGAAATTGGGGCATGTATTGTCTTAGTATCTCAGTATCCCTTTGTACAACATTGTGCATAGATGCTGACGTTGTGACCATAGGTTTGTACTCGGCAAAACGGACTTAAAACCTCATAGAAAATGTGTCAAACAAATCAATATAGTTTCTTGGTAAAGAATAGTACCATTATAAATTCGGCCCTGCCAAGGTAGTTGGAAAGAGCCTACAATGCAATCCCAAGTCATATGAGAAGACATTAACTTGAGTGAGGTATACCTTGACATGGGACTTTGGATCCATCGTCCCACTATATTTTTCTACACTTGACCACTTCTACTTTTAAGGGAGTCGAATCTTCATGACATCTAGTGTGAAGGGATGCAAACTTGCAAGATTTGCCTTCATCGCCTCATTCAACAAGAGAGTTAGTATTGCCTTAAAAAGTTGTTGCTGACCATATCCTTGAGACTCCCCCTTTAGAGAGGGCTCCTGAATATGGGTTTGGAGCACATAGAACCATTAGCTTGAGATTGTCCATCAGTCTGAAGTCGTTGTGTTTGTGCCTCCGTTGGTGTTTGGAGGGGAGGCTGAGAATCTCGGGCTAAACATCCTCCCTTGTAGTGTGCTCAGAGGCAAGGGTTGGTTGAGACTCTGCAACATGTTTGACTCAATCTTGTATGTTCTACGCGTATCAATGAGTTGTTCGATCATGTTCCCGCATGGCAAGTTGCTCATGGATAACCTGTAATTTGTTCCAATGTTGACTTAGTTCGGTCTGATGTTGCTCCTTCAAAAACTCCAAGTCTTTATCAAACTTGTTATACATCGTAGTTATGAAACTATGGAAATTTTCTTAGTTTTCGAAGAAAAACCTAAATATACATTCTGAGGACTCTATTTGTTAATGGATTCATCTCTAGGATCGTTGATAATGAAACATCAATTTTGCTTATGGTTGGGGGGAATGGTTTTACTTGGACCTTACAGTGGGCACCAAATATTCTTATAAAAAATAATGTAAGTCTATCAAAGTGGAAGAAGGTGGTTTACCTAGCAAGTCGAATTACAACTTGAAGTTATGATCGTCTAGGTTATCAAAAACGACATTTACAAGAATTCTTTGACGCTCAAATTAGTAAGAACATAAAAATTTATAAATATACAAGTGAGTATGAAAATTAAGTAAATACTTCACGTGATATTAATATATATTTATACATATTTTTGAGTTTGAATTTAAATATTCAAAAAATATTTAAATCAAATAAAAAATATAATTAATTATGAAATATTTATTATACAATTAATTATATAAATATCTTAATTATATAGTTACATATGATTTTTTTTTTGGATAATATCCAATTTGATTGAGCTATACTTGATTTAATTAAATTTTATATTATGATGTGTACATTCATGTATGGGTAGATACATTTTCCTTTTTTGTCTGGGACAATTTTTTTACTTATAACAATTAAATTCGGATATAAAAAAATTACAACAATTTACTAGCACAATTTTAATCTAATTGGTACACTAATTGATTTTACTTTTGTGTATTGCGCTTAAATTTAGCTGCTCTCCAAACCATTAACTAAAACCATAAGAAATAAGAGTTTTTATTGAAAAAATAATACTAATTAAAAGTAAAGTGTAAGAACTCTGGAAAATATTTTCAAACGTCATGAACACGAAGAAAAAGATTTTAAAATTTTAAAAAAGTAAATAAAGCAGAACTTCTTTCAGAACGAAAAGTGTTCTGGCTTCAGAATACTTTCCCGAACACTTACAATGTGCTTCTGCGTTTTGAGGATTGTTCCAACCGAACACTTTTAAAAGTGTTGAGAGCACGATTTCCTGGTTGGTGACTACTTTTTTTTTTAATGTTAATATCTGTGATGTGATAAACCCTTTCTATTTTGTAACCCTTCAAATGGAAACAACCCTCTGAATTCAAACCATCACACTCTTACTTTCTATTAAATGATAAATAAATTAGGATTTTAAGGATTTCTATTTTTCCCCAAATTTTGACCAATGTTTGTGTCTTACTATAACCAAATTGTGCTCTTATGTACAAAAGATTTGTGTAAAAAGAGATATAGTTAGTTTGTGTCTGATGTTTTTGTACACAGTCAGTAGTTTTAAGCTTGAACATGTGAATTTGTCTGTTAGATATGTATCTGGCCTAATTGTTGCGGGCCATGACTGTGATTTCTAGGTTTCCTTGATTAGTTTGCATTTTCTTGCATTTGAACAGCAGTTTTATTCTTTCTGTTTTTTGGGTTAATAAAATTTGTGTTTACTATGTTTATTGGGGTTTCCCAACTATGGCATGGTGTTTAGAAAATTGATATGTTTTGGGAACCAAATGGAGAAGTTGATTCTGTTTGTCATTATTCTTCATCTTTCATATCAGTGTTGTGTCTGTGAAGCAAAAAAGAAAATCAACTCACGATGTCATTATAAGGTATGCTAAAGAAAGAAAGATTGAAGCCTTATGTGATGGAAAGTAGTTCTTCACCATTTCCATTTGATTGGAGCAATGTTCCTCAGCGATTGCGGACAAAAAGGAAGAGAAAATCTAATGGCAAGAAAGCACTTTCTAGACCCAACAAAGCGCATTCTAGACCAAAGGAAGCACCTTCTAGACCCAAGGAAACACTTTCCAGAATCAAGGAAAAGCTAGACAGTGGAATTTTTGATACTTTCTTAAAGTGAGTGATAGTCTAATAATGATTTATGATGTCAATGGAGGAAATTCAAAAATTGAGGCATTGTTTCTAATATAATAAATTTTCTGGCAGGAAAATATGGAAGATTTTCCCGGAAGAGAGAAAGGGGCAGTTTACTTACTTTGACAGCTTATGGTTTAGCCTTTACAGGTCTGCTTCATCTAAGGACAAGGTGCTGGCTTGGATTAAAAGAGAACCTATTTTCTCCAAGGCATATGTTTTTGTTCCTATAGTTTGCTGGTAAATGCACTCATTTTTTTCTTTATCTGTCAAATGTTAATTCATAGAATGCATACTTTGAAATCCCAATTGTTGTAGGGGTCACTGGAGCCTTTTGATCCTCTGCCATTTTGGTGAGAGCTTGCAATCAACTACTCGATCACGGTGCATGTTATTGCTGGATTCACTTGAAATGGCCAATCCAAGGCGACTTGAACCTGAGATTAGAAGGTGTGTCATTACTCAACAATATCTACTTATTTTTATCAGACATCATCATTGCCCAGTTCAAGTATTTGAGATCAAGCAAAGCTATTATGTTCGTTTTCAGATTTGTACTAGATATTTATAAATCAGGGGACAGGCCTGAGACAAAGAATATCGTATCTCAAATTCCATTTTTGGTGCCTAAGGTAATTATCACCCTTCCTATGATTTTCATCCCCAGTTTAACCAAACAACCAATGATCAAAGAAAAACCAAATTATTGTAGGTGCCACAACAAAGAGATGGCAATGAATGTGGATTTTTTGTCCTCTATTTCATTAATTTGTTTTTGGAGCATGCTCCTGATAATTTTAGCATGGAGGGGTACCCTTACTTTGTAAGTGATCTCGTTTGATGTTGTTGAAATTTATTATTAAACTATGCATTTTCATTCAGTTATGTTTGACATTGACCTAGAAATGCTGCAGATGAAAAAAGACTGGTTTAGCTTCGATGGCTTGGATAGGTTTCATGAGGGACTTAATTCACTGAATTAGATGTCACATACTTCATTGTTGATTAATATATTAGATTGGTGATGGGGGGATTTGTTCATATAGAAGGTAGGCACATCTGGAAGTTTAGTCTAGTAGAGAAGGTACTCTCTTCTATGCATGTAGTTCAACTTTATTGGACTTATATTTTCCTCTGCAATTGATGTTTGCAGCACTAATTTGCTTCTATTTATTTGTATTGTTAAATCTTGTTCAAATTCATAAAAGCAGCATTTATTTTACCTTGGTTGACAAATTCAGGCATAAATGTAGAGTTTAAGAGATTGCAAATAATCTTATTGGCGATAACATTGTAATAAAAAAGAAAGGCTCAATTAACTGTTTAGTCCATTAAAGTTCAAAAATCAATTTTATTGTCCATATTTAAGACTTCGTTCCATTTTTTTTTTTAAACTTTTAAGTTGGTCTCACAATTTTTAGAAATTTCAATTTGGTTATAATTTTTTTTAAAACAATTCAATATGGTGATCCTAATTTTTCCTTAAAACGAATCAATAGCAACACAAATAATTCAATATATTCTTAGAGAATTATCGATGTAAGTATATTCTAATGAAGCATTTTATCATAAGGAATCACATTGAATTGTTTTAAAAAATTTTAAAATAACAATTTAAAAAATTTGAGATTAGACTTGAACTTTTTAAACATTTAAAAAATTTAATTTGGGATTAGATTGAACTTTTTAAAATTTTTGGAATTGTGAATTGATTTTTGATGTTTAATATAAGGATTAAAATGATAAGTCTAAAAGATATAAAATTTTCATTATTTCCAAGTAATTCATGATAATATGATTTTCTTTTATGAAATGTTATCGACTAAGATAGTGATTATGGTACCATGTCATACACCAGTTTGTAGTTTGTGCTTGAGTATATTTCCATCATCCTCTAAATATGCTTCTCTTCTCTTGTTTATCTTTTGTTAGTTTTGTATTTCATAACCCTTATGTGATCTACAATTTAAATTTTAATATGGTACCATGCTTTTTGAAAGATCTTTATGTGATGTATAACTCAAAATTTTAATTTAAAAGAAAGCATTAATAAAAAGGAGCCGGATCACATTAATGCAAAAAATTAGCATTGTAAGTAAACTTATATAAAATATTATTTCATTACTTTTAATTTAAAGCTTTAGAGTAATAAATTTGTGAACTTTTTTTTAATTTTTTTCAAATTTTGAACTCCGATTAGAGTAATAAATTTGTGAACTTTAAATTTTTTTTTCAAATTTTGAACTCTGATTTAGTTTTCTTCTACAACTTACGTAGATAGATATAGATGATTATATCTTTGCAAAATTCCAAAACATGTTGGATCAATTCCTGCATATGGCATCAAATATAACTCCACAAATTGAATGTAACAGCAACATAGCTAAGAAGTTAAAAAATCATGGTCCCATGCATGATTCATTGGTCAACAAAACAAAACCTTGGACAAGAAATTACCACCCACGTTGTGTTTGTCGCCATCATTTGGGAGAAACGAAATTAAACTGAGTTGTTAGGAGAAATATTGTGCAATGAGGAGGAAAAAGAAAGGAAAAGCTTAACTACATAGGTTTGGAAATTCCCGCAGTAGCGTCAAAAGACTACGCAGTAAAAACATTGAGATGGACACTGCTACTTTATGAATATGTATTATAATATTTAAAATGTAGTACGCGGAGATACAGATCTATATATTATATAATTATGAATTATATAAATTGATAATAAAAATTTATGTGCACAAATATATTTTAAATTTTTTTTTGGAATCAAAAGATATTTTTTATGAATGGTTCAAAAGGATTTGTTCTTTATTCTCATAATCATAATAAAAATTTATATAATAAATTTGAGTTTTTAGAAAATTAATGTATTTCTCCTTTTTAAAATTGTGTTAGAACAATGCTAAAATTATAAAAAATCTAACAAATATTTTTTGAATTAGATACTCAAATTATACGTTTCCTATGAGTGTTATATGAGTATCGATATCCTAAATGTATATCCAATACGGATATGTTATTTAAGAGGAGTATTCAAATTTAATAGATCAAATAAGATGTATCTAATAGTATATATTTATTATCATAAGAAAATTATTAAATAGAAATTAATTTTAAATATCAAAATAATTAATTATTATATTAACTAAATTAGTTACTATATTAAGTAAATTTAGTTACTATATTAACTAAATTAGAAATCATTTTATAAATTAAAAATTATTGGTATCTAAAATAGTTTTTATTATTAATAAAAATTTATAAAATAATTTTTAAATTGATATTTAATCATTAATTATCAATGTTTTAACTATAAACTATTTTATATTCTAAATTAATCTATGTATAATTTTTTAAAAACTTATTTAAAATTTAAAATATTAATAAATAATTTATATACCAATTTAAAAAGTACTTTATAAATTTTTATTAATAATAGAAATCACTTTATATATCAATAATTTGTTAATATCTGAAATAATATTTATTTTAATCAATATAGTAGTTAATTATTTTTTATCTTTAAATTCAATTATTATTTAATATTTTTTGTTATAGTGGATGAAATTTCAAAACAAATAATAAAGAAGAAAATCAAAATGTACGTAGAGTTGAGGATTTCATTTGGATTCTTTTATAATAAATGCTGGGAATATATAGAAATCAATGGATGGAGAAATGGATGGAGATAAGTTGCTTCCAAAATATAGAAAAAGTTCATTGGACCCAAATGTTTTGATTAAGAGTTTATGAGAGGGGTTATTTTGAGAGTACTTATATAAAAGTTACCATTTTGTTATTTGGTTTCTTATTTTGTCAATAGATCTACTTCTATTTAGGAGATTTTTTCGTGGCAGGTCAAGGGAACTTTGAATTACACATAAAGGGAAACTCTTTCTTTTTATTTTTCTTTTATTTTTGTGAAGACCATTAAATATGAAAGAAGATAGAGACATGTCTCGTGATAAAACCATGCGACTTTTTTTAGGTAAATGGTGCAATTTATATTGGATATATTATGAGAATGAACATATTTACAACTTTTTTAACACATTTTCTTTAAAAAAAAAAATCATTTTGGCCTAATTAAAGAAAATCCTAAACCCTAAAACTAAATTCTAACCCTAAACCATAAACCCTACATTTTAAATCATACACACTAAACCCTAATCCCTACAACTGTAAACTCTACACCTAAACCCTAAACTAAAATCCTAAACCCTACACCCTCCATTAATCCTAAACTCAAACCATAAACCTAAACCGAAAACCTACATGTCATTTTACAATATTTTCATTTTCAAACCTACATTTTATTTTCTTAATTATTGACACACTTAAAATCATATGTAAAACAATTAAATATATCTAATTTATCTCACACAAATTTTTTATTTTTAATCAAAAGATAATATAATTTTGTGAAAATTCAAAAAAAAAACAAAATATTTAAATTGGAGTTTTCATATAGTATGACGACTTCAGTGTAAAAAAGCCACAGAAAAGTCTTTATAGCCATGCACGACTTCAGTGTAATTTTTTACACAGAAACCGTCATACCCTATTACAACTTTAGTTAAAAAAAAAGTAGCGGTAATTGAAGTTAATCAAAGTCGTGTTTAGTAAACACAAATTCTTCTTTCAAATTTTCAAAACAAAAATTACGAGGAGTGGTAACGACTCCAGTGCAATTTTTTTATTGTTAAGGTGAACTCGTGCATGTGTAATATAACTTTGGCACAATGAAGTTGTGTTCATGGAACACAACTTCACCTATTTCTTTAATAAATTTTAAATTTGTCCATTTTCATAAGATCTAACATAAATTTCTACATTTACATAAAACAGTCAAAACCATGTATATATGAATACATATACTTGTTCCATTACTTACATGAAACAATATTAATTTCTTTTCTAAATAAGATATTACATTCTATATACCGCTATTTATTATACAAATTCAATTTTTAAGTTTTCATGACTTTTATGGAGATCATTTGGTACTAAATTCTTTTTCTAGTTAAAGATTACTTGAAATATGGTTTTTCGAAAGTAGTGATAAATATTTATATATATATATATATGTATGTATGTATGTATGTATGTATGTATTGGACCAGAGCGCCAAAGCTCAGTGCTCGGCGGTTGGACATCGGCATCTGCGACAAGCAGGTCAGCTCGACTAATGGGTCGAGTTGACAGGTCACATGACTAGGTTCAGGTATGTGCATATTAACTCTCATTCATACATTTGGGGTAATCATTCACGTACAAGGCCTGGTAGGTTAGCGAAACGTGTGTGAATGGGCCTAGGGTTGTATTTAGTGCATTTGGGTCTAGTACGAGTAAAACATTCTCTGTCAGCCTAAGCCCAAGTGCGCTACGGTTTGATAGAGTAGTTTGCATGCATGATACGAAAGGCACATGGAACCGGTTCGACCCCGGGAGTTGGTATATGAATTAGTACCTAGGTGGTTATTCTGTTAAGATTTTATGCACTCTAAGGAGATAAGATTTTGTGCAGTTGTAGCACTGAGATTGCAGACACTGTAGCGGGATCCTCTCCCATTGAATATGCATTCGTTCGAGATAAGATTCTCGTGAGGAAAGGTTGTTACAACAGGTAGCCTAGTGCTAGTCTATAAGAGGGACTTGAGGTCCCAGGTGAATGTATGTTTTTTCTAAGCTTGAAACTAAATACTACTTGATTATTATAAGCCTTGTACTGACTTGATCGTCGGAGTGTGATAGGCCGGTAGGGCGCCCTCTGTCTCAACAGGAACGAAAACCGGGCAACTAAGGAAATTGCAGATTCTAGCAGAGGCAAACGGAGTCAGAGCTCGCTTGTAGGAGTCTACCGGCGACCAGGTCAACTGGCAGGAACATTTGGCGCCCACCGTGGGACTCGATAAAAATAGGTCCCATCCACATTTGTAATCAAAGCTATTAGAAGATATGAGGAATACAAGGCAAGGTCTTGCAGGATCTGAAGGAGGTGACAACCTCATTATACAATAATTCATGAGACTGTCACCGCTCTCCAGGAGACAGTGGCAACATCTAGGGCTGATCAGGATAGGCTTTTGGCTGAGGTTCGAGCCGAGCAGGCTCTTAAGCAAGACCAAATCAGGGTCGAGCTGGATGCTTCGCGAGCAACCAATGATGAGTTACGCAGGGCCAACGAGGAATTGCATAGAGATCTACAACGTTTGGGAGAACGCACCATAGGAGAACGGAGCCCACCCGTCCAAGTTAGGGCTCGTCCTATGTTGTTTTCACAGGCGATCATGGATGTCGTTATACCAACAAATTTCATGATGTCCAAGATTGCTTTCACAGGTACAAAGGACCTGGAGGCCCATCTAATGGCCTTCCACGCCTAAATGATGATCTCGGGAGGAACAAATGCCATGCATTGTAAGCTATTTATGGGAATGTTCATAGGCACGGTGTTGCATTGGTTCATTGGCCTTCTAGATGGTCATATAACCTCATTCGATTAGTTCTCTGCATTATTCAGGGAACAATTCATAGTCAATCAAGCACCACCCCCTGTCCCTTTTGACCTTTTTGGGGTGAAGCAGAAGTAAGGAGAACCCTTGAAGGACTTCCTGAATAGGTTTGGCACATTTGTGGTAAGGCTCCACACCCAGGATGAGACTTTGATGGTTCATGCCTTTGAGGAGGGGGTTATGTCAGGCCGTTCAGTGATTCCTTGATAAGGAATCGGACAAAGACCTTTGGCGAGGTCAGGCGGCAAGCTATTGCCTATATCGCCGCTGAAGAAGTTGTGATGATGAAGTGTTTGAACGCGAGCACTGGGCAGGCCAAGCCCTGTGATAAAAGTCGCACCTAACCCATGAAGGTGCACGAGGCTACGACAGAGAAGAAGTCGTTGGCACGACGTACACCTTATGAGTAAAAAAGGCACCAGTCTAGATCAAAAACAGGGGACGACCTGCCTTTTCAACCTAAATTCAAAGTGTCCTACAAAGAATTGCTTGCCACGCTGGCTGTGGTGGAAAAGTTGAGTTTCCCTCCCAAAAATTGATAGGATTTTGGGGCCAAGTAAAAATACCTAGTTGATTTTCATAAGGCTTTTGGACATAATGTGGAAAATTGCATAGTTCTCGGTTACCAGTTGCCGGGACTGTTGAAGGAGGACCTCCTACAGGAATATATGGAGGGAGGTCAAGAGGGACCAAAGGAGCAAATGCCAATCGAGGAATAGATGCACGAGGTGCTTATTCATGGTGAGATCAACACCTTCTCTGGAGGATTTTCTGGGAGAGGTTGCACTGCCTCCCAGCGAAAAAGGTATGCGAGGGAGATGATGACTGTAGAGGCTCGAGGGTCAAATCAGCCAATTGAACTCAACCTCTGCTTCACCCAGGCTTACCTGAGGGACGTGGTCCTACATGATAATGATCTGATGGTAATCTTGATGGTCACTGCGGGAAGAAGGGTGCACCGGATTCTCATCGACCAGGGAAGCTTGGCCGACGTGATGTTCTTGTCGACATTCAATAAATTGCAGTTGTCGTCAGATCAGCTAACACCATACGATGACTCTTTGTATGGTTTCGCAGGAGACCAGGTAGAGGTGAGGGGGCATGTGGAGCTGAGGACGACATTCACTGATGACACCTCATCTCGTACCATCAACATCAGGTACTTGGTTGTTAATGCCACTTCGGCCTACAACATCCTTTTGGGCAAACCAGTCCTGAACAGGTTAGGTGTTGTGGCCTCATCAAGACACATGAAGATGAAATCACCCTCCCTCGAGAGAGGGGTAATAGTTATCAAGTCTGATCAGAAGGCGACATGGAAGTGCTACGAAAATAGTTTGAAGAATAAGAGAGGGGTATGTGTGGTCACCGCCCAACCTCAAGAGATTGAAGAAGCCACTCATGTGGAGATCACCATTGATAGGCAACGGCCTACTGGTGAGGTCCAAGAAAGGGAGATTGAAGGGAAAAAGCTCAAGCTTGGCAAAACTCTAAGCCAAGAGTTGCAAGATAGGATTGCCGAGGTGATCTCATGGCATTTAAATGCCTTTGCATGGTCTGCTTCAGACATGCCCGACATCGACCCTGACTTTCTGTGTCATCGACTCACGATGGACCTGAAAGTCAGGCTTGTAATACAGAGGTGAAGAAAGTTCAATGAGAAGAGACACTTGGTCATCAAGCAAGAAACTCAGAAGTTTTTAAGTGCTGGCCACATAAGGGAAATCCAATACCCTGAATGATTGGCAAATGAGTGCTGGTGAAAAAGGCCAACGGGAAGTGGAAAATGTGCGTTGAACCCTTAAAAGTGCGTGTTTGGGGTGGAAGCAGGAAAGTTCTTGGGGTTTCTCCTCACAGAGTGGGACATAGAAGCAAACCCTGAGAAGTGTGCGAAAATTATTGCAATGAGAAGTCCTGCCACTAACCCCGAGAAGTGTACGACAATTATTGCAATGAGAAGCCCTACCACCGTGAAGGAGGAGCAGTAATTGACTGAGCAAATGACTGTCCTATCTTAGTTCTTATTAGCTGGAGGAGATATGGGGTACCCCTATTTTCAATGCTTGAAGAGGAATAATCGTTTCGTATGGACTAGCGAGTGTGAAGAGACATTTCTAAAGTTGAAAGAGCACTTGGATAGCCCGCCTGTTCTTAGGAAGCCGCTACCAGGTACTCCCATTCGTCTCTACTTCGCGGTTCGCGGTTATAGATCGAGCAATCAACTTAGTCATAGTGTAGGAGCAGGAGCAGGAGCACACCCAGAGGCCCATATACTTCGTTAATAAGGTTCTACAAGGGCCAGAGGTACGCTATTAGGCCATTGAGAAGGCGGCCTTAGCAATTGTGTTCACAGCTCGGAGGCTCCGCCACTATTTCCAGAGCTTCACAGTAATAGTTATGACTGACCTGCCAATTCGTAAAGTCTTACAGAAGCACGACATGGCAGGTAGGATGGTGCGATGGGCAGTCGAGCTGTCCGAGTTCGACGTACAGTATGAGCCTAGAGGCCCTATCAAAGAACAGGTTTATGCTGATTTCGTGGTAGAACTCACCTCGGAAGCTACCCAACTAGACAATGGAGATTTCTAGTGGATTCTCTCTATTGATGGGTCCTCCAACCAGTAGGGTGGCGGAGCGAGTATCATCTTGGAATGACCAAATGGATTGTTGATCGAGCAGATTCTAAGATTTGCCTTCTGTAAGGACCTGTAAAATTGAATTGGAATAAAAAGGGATATATTTTAAATGAATTCTAAGTATGCTTTTATTTAAAATAAAAAGGAAGGAAAGTGTAGTTTAGAAGACTATGAGATCGCCGGTCGTCTACTACACATGATCGCCAGGGCGCGAGGCATGTGGACGTCGCCAGGGCGCGAGAGGCATGCGGGCATCGCCAGGGCGCGAGGCATGTGGACGTCACCAGGGTGCGCGAGGCATGCGGGCAACGCCGGGGCGCGAGGCATGCGGGCAACGCTGGGGCGCGAGGGGCATGCGGGCGTCGTCGGGGCGCGAGGCATGCAGGCATCGCCGGGTCGCGAGAGGCATCGGTCGTCTCCTAGGGAGAGACATCGGTCGTCTTCCAGGGAGAGACATCGGTCGTTTGCCAGTATGAGACCTCAGTGGATAGTCATCGCGCGAGCGGTCATCGGTGGAAGGTTATTGCGCGATGTCGAGCTTCACACAGATAAAGTGGGACCCAGACTCCCAGCATGAAACGTCCTGCACGCGCGCCACGTAGACAAAAAGGGTGGTTCAGAATAGTGACATCAGAATGTTGGCATGCACAAGAGACAACAGTAGTCGTACTGTTCAGGACAGTGGTTGGCAGGCGCAAGAGACAACCATGGTCGTACTGTTCAGTGAAACGTACACTCTGGCTTTCTTGCAGAGGGGGTGGTGGCAGCAGCATGCGTGGACTAGTAGGCTTGGATTCAAAAACCCACTGCGAGGAGGCAAAGAACGTTACAGAGACTCGAGAGTGAAAGAGTGAGTGCATCTTCATCCCTCTCTTTTCTCTCCTTCGCGCTGCGATTTAGGCAACCTCAAGCACTAGTGCGACCAGCGACGACTGCCCTTAGAGCACCTGGGAGGTTCTCTGCAAGTTCTACAAACCAGACGCTAAAACAGAGCCAAGGCATCCTTTAAGTTCGGTGGGTTAGAGCTCGAAGTGAGGTTTTACGCAAGTCCAGGTAAGGGAAGCTAGCTTTATTTTCAATAAAAGCCGTAGATTTGCTGTTTCTGAAGTGAGGGCGACGTGGTCGCCGGTTTCATATTCTTTTTCGTGATTCTCTGTTCTATGTGTTTGGGCGACGTGGTCGCCGGTTTTAAACCCCTTTTTCATGATGTTCTGTTCTTATGTGTTTGGGCGACGTGATCGCCGGATTTAAATACAGATTTCGAAATCCCCTGTTTTTGGACGAGATCGCCGGTTTTGGCGTTGTTTTTCGAACTCCCCTGTTTTTGGTGTTGTTTGAAACTGTTTGAGATTTAAATGTGATATTCGAAAATCTGAACCTTGGCATGAGTTTTTCTGTGACTGAAATCGTTCATTAAGTGTTGTATGACATGTTGAATGTTGTGAATGTGGGATCAAGGCATAGTATTTTCAGGAAAGAAAATACCGTGTAAGATCGTGTAGGATGTGCATTGATCGGTGATTTCTATAATGAGATATCCTGACTCTCCTGAGATAATGAATTCATATAGATGAAGTTATTCAGGCGTTGAGAGTCGATGGAGGTTCATACGTATGGGTAAGTGTTTGAAAGATAACTACTTGACCTGTTGTGTGGATTCACCCTGTCATACTGTGAGAGTGATGAAATTGAGATCGAGATTTGTGTGGATGCGCATAGCTGTGGAAACATTACAGCAGTTTAGTATGACAGGTGCAGATCTCTGAGTCTAGTCAATGCACGAGTCTTCCGGAAGTAGTGTCAAGTGTCTATGTGTGATTAGTCAGTGGAAGTCTGACGTGAGTAATGTTGAGAAATTGTTGATAGACACCTGATGGTTGTGTGGTATGAATGAGAAAGTGATGGACTCTTGTGAATGTTTAAAAAGGCTGATCTACGCTGGTTGTCCAGTTTATAATTTAAAGTTAAAAATATCTAGCTTACCCTTTGTATTGTTCTCTGGCTGTTTTCTCTTAAAACTGTGATGATCGTGTATTTTACACGGGAGCAGATGATTTTCCAGGAAGTAGAGCTCCTTAGTGAGTGGTCGCCGGAAGGAGATCGCCTGTTTCTGTCTCTATGTGGTGATCGCCTGATTTCTGTTCTGATAGCAGATCGGCTGTTTTGGGTCTTCTGTTAGGAGATCGCCGGTTTATGTAGGGAGACCGCCGGTTGCATTTATTTGGCTGTATTTTGTTTAAGTTATGGAAAAATATACCGGTTATGTATTAAACTCCCTGTGAGGAGCAACTTCATTTTATATAAATACGTATGTTCATTTAAATATTTTTGTTTTACCTTTATTTCATTTTATATTTATGAAAAGTAATTTGGCGGGATGTTACACCTTCAAAGCCAGTAATAACCAAGTAGAGTATGAATTATTAGTAACTGGAATGTTATTGGCTAAAGAGATGGGCACTCAAAGCCTATTGGTGAAGAGTGACTCGCTATTGGTAACTAGACAAGTTACGGGGGGATACCAGGCTAAGGATCCCTAGATGGCCTCGTATTTTAAGTATGTTATGCTTTTAAAGGAGACTTTTTTTGTGTTCGAGTTAGTACATGTCCCAAGGGAATAAAATGCTCGAGCAGACCTATTGGCTAAACTCGCCAACTCAGGCAAGGGAGGTCGCCAGAGGTCAGTTATCCAAGGGACTCCGAAGGCGCCCAGGACCGCCGTAGCTTGTGCGGGAGAGGTCCAACATGTGGGTACCTTAGAGGTCGGGGGAAGAGGGAATCACTCACTGACCCAAGAAACACTGAAGGTGCCCAAGGTGAGTGTCTATGGTTTGTCAGAAGAGGAATCATCGCATGTCTGCCTAGTCGACGTGAGTGAAACTTGGATGACACCTTATAGACATTAACTTGGATTGCATGCTTCCGGCAGAGCCTGCGGAAGCTAAAGTCATCAAGAAAAGTGCAGGTAGATACACCCTGATAGATGGGAAGCTATTCAAACATGGCTACACTCATCCCATCTTGACCTGTGTAAGTGGAGAGCAGTGTATGCGTATCATGGCGGAGCTCCATGAAGGTATCTGCAGAAGCCACATCGGGGGACGCGCTCTCTCATTGAAAGCTATTTGAGTAGGGTATTATTGGCCGACTATGAGGGAGGACCGCATAAAGTATGCACAGTGGTGCACACAATGCCAAAAACACGTTGATTGGCACCATGCACCCCTAGATGAGTTGCGATCAATCCACAGCCCATGACCCTTTCACTCATGGAGAATTGATATCCTGGGACCTTTCCCACTAGCAATTCGACAGATGAAGTACTTAGTGGTTGCCATTGAGTACTTCACCAAATGGATAAAAGTTGAACCCGTTACGCAGATAACTGCCCACAAGGTTTAGCACTTCGCGTGGGAGAACATTGATTGTCATTTTCGGGTTCCAAATCGTTTAGTATCTGATAATGGCACCCAGTTTGTAAGTCAACAACTCGACAAGCTATGCATGGAACTCGACATCAAACAGGTGTTTGCCTCAATAGAGCATCCTTAGACTAATGGGCAGGTTGTGTCTGCCAATAGAGTCTTGCTCTGAGGCTTGAAGAGGAGGCTGGAGAAAGTAAAGGGGATTTGGGCAGATGAGGTTCCTCGAATCTTGTGGGCCTACCACACCACACCTCAATCCACCACGAAAGAAACGCCTTTCAGTTTGGTGTACAGGTCTAATGCTATGATCCCTGTGGAGATCCAAGAGAGCTTGTCACGATTTCAGAACCTTGTGACGGAAGAATCTAATGAAGGGAGGAAGGTGAACCTTGACCTGCTTGACGAAGTGCGAGAGCAAGCACACATCAAAGTTGAAGCTTTGAAAAGGAAGGTGGAGCAGAAGCAAAAGTCCAAGTTAAGACCTCGGCAGTTCCAGGTCACCGACCTAGTAATGCGAAAAGCTCACCCGTATCAGTTGGAGAACAAGTTGTCTCCCAAATGGACTGGCCCATTCTGCGTGGTAGAGGCACTCAGAAACGGAGCTAATAGGCTTGAGACTCTAGAGGGTGGGGCTATTCCCCGAACGTGGAATGGAGTCAATCTTAAATTTTATTTCAGTTGATGTATAATGTCATCTATGAACAGTTAAGGGGACACTCTTTTTCCCTAGCTAGGGTTTTTTAATGAGGTCACCCAATGAGAAATTGTTTATGAAATATGATTTGTCACTATACTCTATTTATATGCAGGAAAACGACCTCCCCCTTGAAAATATTCCAAGTTTAGGAACGAACAGGTTCATAGCGATTCAGGTGTGGGGACCTCTCGCTCAGTGAGATTCTGAGTATGGCTTGAGCCAAGAAAAGGTAATTTCCCCCTTTGGAAAGATTCCAAGTTTGGGAACATACAGGTTCTGCACAACCAAGATAAAGGAAAGGTGGGACAACCACTGCATTCATGAAGTGCAAGTTGTCCTGTGGATGACTCTGTCAAGAGCGTAACATCTCACAATGCTTAATCAGAACAGTTATCTTGTTGAGGTGGTTAGCTACATCGATTATTTGAAATGCATCGCGAATTACCTTGTTATGTTAGGATTTATCATTTGTCAATTTGGTCATGATACCCATATTACTTAAGCGTGAGGTCATCGAGTGCATTGTCATTAGTTGGTAAAACCATGATTGTCGTCTCTATTAGAAGCATGCATTATCACGTGCTAGTCGAAGTATGTAAAAGAAAAGCACAAATAGTATAAATAAAATGTTCATACGCATATACAAGGATTTGGAAATTGTTTTGAATGCTACAGGAGAAAATTAATTACAAGGAAGCCTAAAGACACTACCTTTGCTCAACTATTAACTGTCCATCTACTACGATCTTGTCTAAGCCCATTGGGGAGAAGTCTAATTCAGGGTAGAGGTAGGTGGCTTGGGCAACGACATCGTCAAAACCTGCCAGGTAGGAGTTGGCAGCGTCATTGGTTAAGTCTTCCTTGGTCTTCTCTAGGAGCTCATCCTTCTGCAACAATTCTTTGCCTCTTAAGGCCAACTCCTCTTTCAGTTTCTCCACCTCAGCATGGAGTTCAGCATTCTTCACAGATAACTCCAAAGCCTCTTTAGACTTTTCAGTTAGAAGGACCTTGCTCTCTTGGTGCAATGAGTGGAGACCCTCAACCCGCTGGGCGAGCTCAGCTGCCTTATGATCTTCCTCCTGGGCCAGATCTTTCCATCTTTTAAGCTTGGAGCGGGCAAGGCGGTTGGCAGCCAACCCATGCCCAGCTGCCTAGTTGTTTGTTCCATCAACCGGTCCTCCTCCAAGTTGTTCAGTTCCTCTTTGGCCTCGGAGGGAAATAGGGCCTTCTCGAGAAAAGAAAGGGAATCCAGTGAAGGATCCCACAATCCTCTCCTCTGCAGGCTCTCTCCCCTGCTTTCTTACACTGTGATATCGTGAGGAGGAGAAGGGCTAGGTTCAAGGGCTTGTTGAGAGGGAGCCCGACCATCTGAAGTTGAATGCTCAGAGACTGCCTTTCGTCTCCTCTTGAAAACAGACCCCGAGCATGTGTCTTCATCGTTTGTAGAGGCCACCTTGACCACTGCTTCTAGTTTTGAATCCTCAGCAAGAGGAGCTTGAGCAGCAACCTTTAACAGTATGGCTTTGGCAGCCAAGTCTCTCTTGTTCAGCATGCCCAACATACTGTCTGCATGAGAAAAGAAAAGAATTCAGTAAAACACACATGCAATTCAACGTTCGCAAGGGTAGGGAAGAGAGGGGTACTAATGTAAATTTTGAGTCCTACTGGGGAGAACTCTTTCTTTATAAAGGTGGCGGTGTCGAAAACCACCTTGAGGTTGGAGAGGAAGAGGCACACCTCATGTTCTCGCTAGGGCATGTCTTCTAAATGCCTGGGCCCTTGGAATTTGGGTTCCTCAGTCCAGTAAAGAGGAAACCCATCCAAAAGGGTTGGGTCCCTTTTGTTGCTGCAGATTTTGAAGAATATTTCTTTGAAGCCTTTATAGGATTGTTGGAAGAGGGACAACAAAGCTCTGCCAGCGACCCCATTAAAACTAACCCACAACTGACGAATCAGGTGTTTGACTTCACAAAAGTATAAGAAAACTTCCACTGATGGCAGATAGCCAAAGTGGTTGCAGAGAATGGAGAAACCCCGAACAAGTGCCCAACTATTTGGATGTAGTTGGGCAGGGGCGACATTGATTTCGGTGAGAAGGGCTCTCTCAAAATGGTATAACGGGAGACGCAGGAGAACGTTCTTAAACACGGTTGAATAGAAAAAACAGAAAGGACCTTCTGGGTCCGACAAGTCATCACGACAAACCGGTTCATCTACTCTACACGACACTACTATGACATATTTATCATCTTCTCTGCTAAAAAGACATTTTTTCTTAGGGTGTTCACTTTTTCTATACAACACTATTTTCTCACGTGTGGTATACTCGGAGGTTTCAGCTAGTAGGTTATCGGGGGCCAGGGATATAAGTTTTTGTAGTCCATCATACAGGAAATTTAAAAACAAGAAAATCAAACAAGCAGACACAAGCAATGTTCAAATGAAGAAAGTGCATGCGATTCGAAAAAGAAGAAACGGCGAAGCAAGAACAGAGATAATGATCCCAACCACACGAAAAATAAACAGTCCCAGTGTAGTTGATATGAATAGACTAACAACATTAAAATGATATGGACGAGCATTCATGAGTCAAAGGTAGCCTAGTGCTAGTCTATAAGAGGGACTTGAGGTCCCAGGTGAAGGTACGTTTTTTCTGAGCTTGAAACTAGATACTACTTGATTATTATAAGCCCTGTACTAACTTGATCGTTGGAGTGCGACAGGCCGGTAGGACGCCCTCTATCTCAACATGAACGACAACCCGACAACTAAGGAAAATGCAGATTCTAACAGAGACAAACGGAGTCAGAGCTCGCCCGCAAGAATCTATCGACGACCTGGTCAACCGACAGGAACAAAATATATATATATATATATATATATATATATATATATATATATATATATATTTCATTACCTTTTGAAAAAAATTTATATATTGATTGATTATTTGTTAATTGATACACTTTAAAGTTTTTTTTTTAATTTGAAATACAATATAGAAGCAATTAGGAAATTGGATCCATAATTATCTAATTGTTTTAACAACTAGATAGTGCATAGTTCGCTTGTGGAATTTGATTATAAAATTAGAGCAATAATTATATTTATTAACGTTTTCTTTCACACAAATTCTTACCAATAGATAAGATTTTTAATAATGAGACTTAAAACACGTGAATGCTTTTACCGAATTGGTAATCGAATAATTTCTAACTTATTGAAACAATTAGAAGTGTAGTTGTTATAGCTTATCGTACCAATATTTTGATTACACTGTAAAAATGTTGAGCCTCATCGAACTATCACTATCATGAGAGTTAGAAAGCATAGTAAACTCTATTGGTCATTAAAACTGAACTATCTTAGTCCAAATTATACATTTAATAGTATCATATTTTTTTAGTCATGGTACTTGTAGTATCATACTTAAAAAAAGTTTCATATTACATCACCATATCACCACATTTACAGTATATTAGAATAAATACGACATAAAAAATGCATAGTGACATTTTTATAAATAAGTGGAACTTATTTCATTGGATTCCAAAAACATTTGACATAAAATTGTATAAATTAAGGTATAAACATTTGTAGATCCGAGTGCGTGTAGGTGTTATTCTACATTGTATTATTGAAATTGAAATTACGATTGTTTTTTAAGATCTTAATCACGAAAATGCATGAATATATCAATTGAATTCATTTGTTGGTGTAATTTTTGTTTAATTTAAAATGTGTTATTTAGTTTTTTAAATTGAAATTAAATTTATTTTAGGAGTGAATATTATAAGATGATTAATTTAGAATTTGAGAATAGTAAAAATTATAGGGACTAATTAATTATTTTAGTCCCTAAGAGTGACTTAATTATTCAATCACTACTTTATTTAAAATGGTAGGGATTAAATTATAGAAAATTTATAAAATGAAGTTTAGATTAATCCTAGAAGTAAGATGTATTCTAATATTTTTGAGTAATATAATTGTTTTTGTTGTGGTAGTTTTATTTAAATTAAGTATTGTATTCACACACACATTGAGCGTTGGTTGAAACCATTTTGTATTGTTCTGTGGCTGCATACTTGATTTTGGTACTTCATTGCCACTTTCATTTTGTGTACTTTAGAGACCAATGTAAAATGTTCACTTGTACAAAGAAAAGGTGTATAACGTCCTCTTTGATGATGATTTTTAAGCTATTAGTTGTGATATAAAATGTGGTAACATTTTTGGAAACAAATACAGCATTTTGATGATATTTTACACGAGAACCATCATCCGATAGGCAAAATTCTCAAACGAAGACGATTTTGTGAGAGGCACATCATGAAAGAATTTAAATAAACGACAATTTAGGTGGGTGGAAACCGTTGTTAAAATTGAAAAGTTAAAAAATGACAACGATTTTTCCTAGGAACTATCGTCATTTTGCTTGTTTACACAATTTTCTAACACATACAAATTAAATTTAAAGTTTTGGTAGCCACTACTATAAAAAGGGTTTTTTAACAATGGTTTTTAAAGCCTTACAACGATTGTTTAAAAAATGTTGTCAATCTGATTGGATGTGGATAGTGGTTAAGGAAACTCAAGATCTTGTTGCTATAATGTCTGTGCCCAATATAGAAGTTCAATTGGTGGGGTGGGAGGGAGGGCTGCTCTAGGAACATTTTTTACTTGCCTTATGGATTTGATCATACTAGTCTCTGCACAAGCACATGTACTTTTTTCAGTGAAGCTTCATGTTAGGCATCCTGCCATAACATGAAAAAGTATTATTAAAAAAGAAAAAAGAAAAAAAAGAGAACAAACAAGTATATGGGACTAGGCCAAAACCCATACATAAGAAAGAACTACAAATCTAGACCAATCAAAACATAGGTTTTTAACACCTTTTAAGAAAGAACCCCAAAGAGCCTATAGATGAAGATCCCAAAAGACCAAAGACTCTTATTTCTTATTAGTAGACATCTTAAAACCTTTTCTAGGACATTAAGACCTCCTAGTAGTTTTAATAACATCATCTCCATTATCAATAAGAGATTGTCCCATATCAGCCTCACCATTCAAAAACTTAGCAACAATTTCACATTCTTTTAGGAACAAAGCAACACCTGAAGAGAGGAACATATTAGACTTTAGAGCAACATCTGCATCAACCACAGTAGTCAAAAGAGTAGACATATGAGTGACAACATCAAGCACTAAAGTAACATCTAGAGGAACATCTGTTAGACCATGAGATGCAACATTTTTTTCCAAAGCCAACTCAACTTGGGTCGTACTAATATTAGAGCCAAGTTTAGATGGATCTATTTTGTCAAAAATAGGCAATGAGTCATTTTCTTGTAGCAAATTTTTTGACTCATGAATGATGGCTTGAATTCCATTTCCGATTTTTCTTCTTGAAGAATTGAAGTGAAATTGGCAGAAGCTAATGGATGTGATGGATCAAGGATGGCTCATATAGAGCTATGGGTTCCTTGGAGGTGCATGAAAGGTATGGAGAGTGATTGGTTGGGCCATATCACTTAGAGAAAGGTGAAAGAGAAGATCAAGGTGTCTAACCTAGAGAGACTAGACAAGAGAGTAGAAGCTTGCAAATTTTGGCAACATTTTACTCATAAAATTGATCTTATAAAACATGAGCAAAGCACTCTATTTATAAGAGATGGTGCCTTGGATAGCAAGGAGCAAGGGTAGGATGAGAAAACCAAAAGAGAGGGGCGGCTTTGGTATTGACCAAGTCAATGTTGCACCCTAAGGCCTATTCTTGTAGAAGACAGGTCAAAATCCTACCCTAAAGGCTCTACTCAAGCTAAAATGATAAGCACACTCCCTATTATGCTAAAGGAACCTTATTCTATTGAATTTACAAATAAAGACACTAGTTGATGCTCAACTCCCAAAGCCTGTGCTCTACTCCTTGTGATCCCTTGGGGAAGGCTAGGTGCTGAAGCATTGGCTAGAGGTGAATCCAAACCTAGCTCTGATATCTTTGAACATGTAAAGAAAAGTTTCTCTGCCATCAGTAGCAGAGTCCCAATCTTCTTGAATCCTCTTTGCCATGGACCTAGTTGTTAGGCCTGAACTTGGGCCTAATCTTGGGCCTCTTCCATCAATGAACACTCTCCAACGAGGGCATATCAACAAAATATCATCCTGAGATCCAAACTCAGTCCCTATATCATCAATAGGGTTAACAACAACAAATAAATCCTTATTGACTTTCTGAACGACAACATCAACAATAGCAACAAGAGCTACTGTAGTATCCTTAACAGATACAACAACATCAGAATTTAGAACATTCTCAATGGATTGTAAAATCGGCTTGTCTCCCATTTCCCTTTTTTTAGAAACTTCTTCCTGTTGACTATTAGAGATGCTAGCTTCCTTATATTGGGGAACAACAAACTTATATTGACTAACCACAGGTTTAGGCAAAATAGTTTTACCTGTATTAGTCTTCAGATGTTTCCTACATTTAGATAAATCAGGACCAATCATTTTACATGAGGAGCAAAATGGAGGCAACTTCTCATATTCAATATCTGTAATGAAAACAAAGTCAGGCCTTTCCACCAAAACTTGATTCAACAAGTTTGATAACATATCAATATCAACTAGGACCCTAGCAAAAAATTCTCTAGATTTATTCATTGTGTAATCATCAAGAGTTAGAGGGTACCAATCCCTCTAGCAATATAAAAAATATCTTCTAGCCGCCAATATTCCAAAGGGAGATCATGAATCCTAATCCAACATTGGATTTTGGTAAGCTTCAATGAAGCAGGGATGAAATCTTTAAACCAAGAAAAAACTCTCAGAAATCCCGAATTGAAATTCCAAGACCCCCAACAAGGACTCTCCTCATATCATCAAGTGAATCAAAAGCAAACTCATAAAACCCTTTTCCAAGGGGAATAGTCGTCCATGGGCTTAACAAATTCCAAGACATATTTAGTTTTTTGCAAAAATCTAAATGAGTTAGAGGTTTATCACCTTGAGCTAGAATAATCCTACCATGAAGGTGATTTTTGCACTCTTCCAAACCAACAAGACAAACATCTTCAGGAATTTGAATTGCAATTAACTCACCCTTGATACACGGAGCTGGCAATTGTGAGAAAGGAATGGTACAAGCATTATAAAATGCTTGCATAAAAGTCTTCTTTTGATCCTGAAACGCATAAGAAATCTTTTTATCTAAAGGAGAACCTTGATCTTTTAGGCACCACCAGAGAATTTGAAATACAGAAATTTATGTGCCCATCTTACAACATCCCAAAAATGTTGGCTACAGAGTGTGCAACATCAACAAAGCCAAAAAATGCACACTCTTTGGCACACCAACGATAGTGACACACCCAACGTCCCTAAGAAAGTGACACACCAAGCGCAACTAACAGGAACACGACACCTACACCTCCATATCCAGCTGTGAAACAACTGAACTTACATTAGCTGACACGGAAAGCACACACGTAGAACCAATACATGGTACTCTAAAAATTGCACTCACCCCACACTTTTGGAGACTGTGCCAACAAGCTTGAGACCATAACATCGCTTGGAGTCAACACTTTTAATGCAAAAAAATCAAAGCCACAAGCTCCACATTGAAATCCCACTTACAAACCCAACAAGGAGAGAATGAGGGCCTTCGAGCAAACCCTAGCCACTTCTCCCAGAAACCCTATTTTAGTATAGTTAGTATTTAGTATGACAAACACATGTATTACATTGTGTATTTTTTTGTTATAATTTCTATCAATGTTGAATTAAAATTTTGCTTTTATTTAGGATTTTTTCCATTGTGATAAATAGGTTGAGAGAACTTGTTATTGATGATGATGACATGGTAGAAGCTGATAATGATCTCATATCTCAACTTCTAATCATATTACTCAAGTTGAGGAGGAAACCCTTGTAGATATAGTGGGGAAACAAAGTATTTGGTGTCGATATTAAATTTTTTTTCTATGTACATTTCTTTAGCAGACACATTGAAGGTTGTTAGGAAACCTTCATGTTAAACATTTTAGTGATACAATTATGGGTCATATCATATTATACTGTCTACATTTTCTATATTATAATAATTACATTTAAATTATAATTTATTGTGCTAGATATATGTGTAAATTGTGTGTGGAGCAAGAGAAATCAGAAATATATGCATTTGTGAAGCCTCAATCCATTCATAACACAAAGGTCCAAATTCAAAATACTTGCTAACATGAATAAGTGACTCATATAGGCAAATTTACTTGACTCCATACATTAAAGGGTTAGTTTTCTAACTTGTATTTTTTTAAATTATACTAATTATATAAATTATTGTTTTTCATTTAGTGTATGTCCCATTGGTAGTTAATTCTAATTAAATCTAAGGATTACATATTAGTTTGGTTTTGTTTGCATTAAAGAAAACCTAACTACGAAATGAAAAAAATTACAAGCGTAAATATAAACTTTTTCATTACATTGAACAAGTATAGTTGATAGCATCCTCTTCATCCATTTGGATTTTATTGAAACATACTTGAAGTTGGCAGAAGCTAATGGAGGATATGAGTTAAGGAAAGCTCCTATGAAGCCGTGGAATCTTTGGAGTTTCCGTGAAGTGTAGGGAGAGTGATTGGTAAGGCCAAATCACTTGAAAAAGTGGGTAGATATTAAGAGATGTCTATCCTAAAAAGGCTAGACAATGGAGAGCTAATGACTTGCAAATTGAGCAGCATAACTCTATTCAATTTGATCCGAATTTTGAAGAGCCAAGCACCTCTATTTATAAGTATCTCCACAGGGACTAAGTTTAGACTTCCTTTGCAATAGGGAATCTATCTTTCTAAGGTAAAGCCAAAGCCAATCATCCTCATTAAAAACTATCTCCCTCTTCCCCTTATTGTTATGCCTTATGTATTTCTCAGTTCGTTTCTATATTTGATTTCTAATCCTCTCATGTAATTTTTTTAACAAATTCAGCTTTTGTTACCCCTTCCTTATGCACAGATTCATGTGGATTAGGTAAAGGTAACAAATCCAAAGGAGCGTGAGGATTGAAACCATATACAACTTCAAATGGAGAACTATTAGAAGTTTTATGGTTCGCTCTATTATATTCAAACTATATATGAGGAAGGTAATCATCCCATGATTTGTAATTTCCTTTCATGACAGACCTAAGTAAAGTTGATAGAGATCTATTTACTACCTCTGTTTGTCCATCAGTCTGAGGATGACAAGAGGTTGAGAAATTCAATTTAGTTCCTTGCCTTTCCCATAGATTTCTCTAGACATGGCTAACAAATTTTGGATCTCTATCCAAAACTATGATTTTAGATAGACCATGAAGTCAAACCACTTCTTTAAGGAAGAGTTTGGATATGTTATTAGCATCATCCACTTTATGTTAGGGTATAAAATGAGCCATCTTGCTAAATCTATCCACTACCACAAAGAGGGAATCCAAACCTCTTTGTGTCCTAGGAAGCCTTAAGATGAAGTCCATATTAATATCTTCCTATGGAGCACAAGTAATAGGTAAAGGAGTATAGAGTCCATGAGGCATTGTCTTAAATTTAGATTTAAACATGAGATACATCTATGACAATGTCTTTGAACATCTTTTCTCATATGGGGCCAAAAGAATTTTTCTTTTAAAAGATGTAGAGTTTTATCAACTCCAAAATGACCCACGAGACCTCCTTCATGTGACTCTTTGACAAGGAGTTTTCTATATGTTCCTTGAGGTATACAAAGTTTTCCTTCTTTAAGCAAATACCCCTCAGAAATATAAAAACCTCTTTGTGCTCTATGTTTGCAGCTAACAAAGGTGGATGCAAAATCTTAATCATTCTCATAAAGCTCAGGTATGTTTTCAAATCCAAGAATTTGGGCTCCAAGTTTAGAAAATAGGGCATGTCTCCGAGATAGAGCATTTACCACAGTGTTTGTATTGCCCTTCTTGTATTTGATAACATAAGGAAATTTCTCTAGAAATTCCATCCACTTTGCATGGAATTTGTTGAACTTATGATGACCCTTAAGATACTTTAAAGACTCATGATCACTATGAATAACAAATTCTTTTGAAACTAGATGGTGTTCCCAAGTCTACTAGGCCCTCACAAGTACATATAACTCTTTATCGTAGGTGGGGGGTAATTGAGGGTTGCACCATGTAATTTTTCATTGAAATATGCAATTGGGTGCCCACCCTGCAATAACGCTGCACCTATGCCTACTCCCAATGCATCACATTCCAACTCAAAAGTTTTTTGAAAAGTTTGGTAAGGCTAGAATGGGTGTATTGCTGAGTTGAGATTTCAACCTTTGAAAGGCTTTCTCATGTTTTCTCAGTCCAACAGAATGGAGTTTCTTTCTTCACTGACTCATTGAGTGGTGGAGCTAGACTAGAGAAGTTGGGAACAAAGTGTCTATAAAAACTTGTTAACCCATGAAAGCTCATAACATCTCTTACATACTGTGATGTTGGCCACTCTTGGGTGACTTTGATTTTCTCGGGGTCAACATGAACCCCATTTTTGTTTACTATAAATCCTGGAAAATCTGTACTATCAACACAAAAAGTACAGTTCTCTACATTAACAACAAATTATTACTTCTAAGAACTAACAACACTTCCTTAAGATGCACTATATAGGATTCTAGACTTTGACTATAAACTAAAATATTATCAAAGTAAACTACTGCATATTTACCTATACAATCCCTAAGGAAATGATTCATAAGCCTCATGAAAGTGCTAGGTGTATTAGTAAGACAAAAATGCATCACTAACCACTCATATATTCCAAATTTGGTCTTAAAAGCAATTTTCCACTCATCACCCTCTTTGATTCTAATTTTTTATAACAACTTTTGAGATCAATTTTAGAAAATATAGTGGACCCATGCAATTCATCAAGCATATCATCGAGTCTAGAAATTGGATGACAGTATTTGATGTTGATATTATTGATGACTCTACACTCACAACACATTCTCCACTTGCCATCTTTCTTAGGCACCAACAAAACAAGTGCGATACAGGGACTTAAGCTCTTTTATACCCAGCCCTTCTTGAACAATTCCTCATCTATTTGGTAGACTAGCTTCAGGCACTAAATCTATTTGATGTTCTATGCACCTAAAAGGTGGAAGTCTAATTGGTCCTTCCTTAGGAAACACACCATCAAATTCTTGTAAAATATTTGACTTTAGGAGGTAGAACATTGGGTTCTGAAAGTGTGGCATTGCATGTAAGTGCTCCTTTACAAAGAAGGAGGCTTAAAGGTTGTTCAGATAGAAGAATTTTCTTAACTTATTTTTTTGTCAAATTTGTTTTTATCTGAATGACCTCGTGGGAAGGAGCACTCTTCTCCCATACCTCAGCATAATTCGAGATTTTTTTTTCAATGTCTCTTTTTTCATTTGCACTTGATCCTCTATCACTTGTGAAGGTGTTAAAGGAAAAAACACAAACTTTTTGGACTTATGAGTAAAAGTTATCTCGTTGGTAAAACCATTATGAGTAGTTTTCTTATCAAATTGCCAAGGCCTTCCCAATAAGATATGGCAAACTTCCATGAGTACTACATCATATAAAACATTATCATTGTAGGTACCCACATATAGACTTGCTTTTACTTGTCTATCTATAGTTAAATCCCCCTCTTCATTCAGCCATTCAACTTATAAGGTTTGGGGTGGGGAATAACTTGTAGGTTTAGCTTTTCAACCAACCTAATGCTACAGAAATTGCAGCAAGAGTCACTCTCCACAATGAGAAAACAAGTGTTTTCTAAAATTTTACATTTTGTATGAAAGATATTCTCTCATTGTGACTCATGTTTCACAATAGGTTGATTGTTAAGGGTTCTCCTAATCATCAATAATCCCCCCTCAAATGGATATGTAGCCTCACTCTTTTCTTTATCCTTATCACTAGCTTCATCTTCTTGGCTACTATATTCATCCTTACCCATTAAGATCATGGTTCTTCTATTAGGACATTGAGATGCTATATGACCTCTACCAAGACATTTAAAGCATTGAATCTCTCTAGTGCAAGTTTCTAGGGTTTGCACATTTTTTCCTCTCTCTAGGCTCTTGGGAGTTTCTAGTTTGGATTTTTTTGTAGGATAACTCTCCTCCCTTTTGTAGTCTTTCTTATACTACTTCTTGGGATAAGAGTTAGAGTAAAAACTTGATGTGAGTTGATTTTAGAATCTTATTTGTTTTTTAGAGGTTTCAATTGGATTATAATTGTGATTAGCAAGATAAGGTCAAACTTAATGAAGATTTCCACTAGACACGAACTTAACCAAGTGGTTAAGTAAGTGTGAAGGTTCTCTTAAAAAGAGCAAAAGGAAAAAAAACTTACACAATGTTGAATGGAACACAAAATTAAACATAACATTAGATAAGGAACTGAAAAAGAATAGGCAGAATAAAAAGAAGAGAAATGAACAAAGAAATGAAGAACATTGGGTAAAAAGAATGAAAAAAAAAGGAAAAGAGTAAAGAAATGAAGTAGCTTATGGAGATGGAGAAATGAAGATGATTCACACCACTTAGGGGATGGAGCTCCAAGATGAGTGAGGAAGGGAGTCGCCACTTACAGCCATCTTTGTCAAGATAAGACTTAGAGGAAAATTTTGACACTCAAGAATCACTCAAGCAGAGTTTTGTACTATTCATTCAATGTATTTTACAAGAGATGAGACACCTTATTTATAGATACAAGTGCCTTAGTGATGGAATAGGCCCAAGCCCAAGCCCAAGTCTAAGTCCAAGTCCAAGTCAAAGGCCAAGCCCAAGCCCACCAAACAGAAGATATGGGACAACTACAAGAGCTATGGCAAGAAGGATCCAAGAGGATTGGGATACTGCTACTGATGGCAGAGAGACTTTCCTCTACATGTTATAGATGCCAAAAGCTTAATGTAGTAGTAGAATTTAATTTCCTTGTCAAAATTAGAATAGGAAAATATTTGTAAGTTTTTAGAATTAATTTTGGCACATAAAACACCAACCTAGGTTAATTTAGGGTTTCTAAAACCTCTAAATTAACCAAGGCCGGTTTGGAAAGCCCATAGAGGGAGTGAAAGTGCAACACTAGTCACACCCCTCCCATGTGCTCAATTAGGCGCCACTTTTGGATGGGAGTTTCATTTGAATTTCCCTCCACTTTCATTTGAATTTTCAACCCTCTAACACTATAAATAAGAGGGCTTGGCTCATGTAATTCTCAAAGATTAATATTGAGTGAAATTGCTGCCAACTTTGTGCCAATTCTCACTCTTGTCTCCTACCTCTAGGATAGACACCTTAGTCTTCATTCTTCACCTATTCCAAGTGAGATGGCCTCACCACTCACTCTCCACACCTAACACTTCACCTCCAAAGAATTCACAGCTTGTAGGAGCTCCTTGCACGCTTCCAACCATTACTTCCGCCACCTTCAATTGCGTTTTCCAGCTCAAGGATGAAGGCACTCAAGCTAGGCTCCATCACTTAGTGAAAAAGAGAGCTAGGAGGGGGTGGCACATGAGGAGAGCATTCTAGAATCTAGGTTTAGCAAAGGTGATATCGCACATGGTGAAGGTGTTCTAGAAGCTAGGTCAAAGAGTGGAGCACATGGGGGAATCTTCTAGAAACTAGGTTTTCTAGAGACCTAAGCTAGATTATTCTTCTACTTGCGCCAATGTGAGCTCAATTTATTACATTTTAATATTGTCCTGTAAAAAGGCTAGAAGAAAGAACAACTGATATTCTGATCCATGTGCGGGTGTTCTTCTAAGGATCTTCTGAGGGATGATGGGACCTTGTCTCTTATTCTGAGATGACTGACCTAAGTGTGAATAGTCTTTTGTGTCCTTGGTCATCTGCTTGTAATGTTGGGTTGTATCAGAACTTTCTTCCCGACTTGCTCATTTTCTCAAATTTTGTTGTTCAACTTTTACACAAAGTTGGACCAAGTCTTTCAGATCCCTGTAGGGAAAAAGTTATACTTTATCCCTTATCTCAAGACTAAGATCACTCAAAAACCTAGAAATTGTGATGGTTTCTTCCTTCTTAATGGATGCTCTCATCATGTATAGATTTATTTTCTTCCTATACTCCTCTACACTCATATTCTTTTGTTGGAGTCTTTGGAGCTTGTCCATCAACTCCCTATTGTAGTAAGAAGGAATATGATGAAGTCTCAAGACTTCCCAAAGGTCATTCCAATAAGTAATGGAAGGGTCCTTATGGAGATGTCTCTCTCTTTCTAGGGCTATCCACCAATACATAGCATTTGATTGAAAGCTTAAGGTTGTTAGGTGTACTTTCCTTTCCTCACTAACATGATGACAAGCAAAAAGTTATTCTACTTTCATTTCCCAATCTAAGAAGACTTCAATATTTTCCTTCCCATAAAAGTAAGGTAAGTTAACTATAGTTTTAGTTTTAGGGCTTTCTCTTCTAATTCTTCTAGGCATAGGTTGATAATAATCATTGATTCTAAGATCCCTTCCTCAGAATGAGAATCACTAGACCTAAAACTAGATGGATGATACTTTTACTTTTTTTTTTTATATATATAATCATCTCTTTCTTTAACCATTTTTAACTCCTCCTCAAGAATTACAATATGAGAATCTATTTCTTTCTTTTCTTCAATAATTTGATTCTCATGTTGTAATTGTCTTAGTTGGAGTGATTAGAGATATCTAGCCATTTGTTTTAAAAGATATTTTGTAGAGCTCAAATCACTTTCACTAAGATGAGAAGTATGTTTAGACATGTTTAAAGTTTGTGTTAAGAACAATTCCCAAAGAGAAAAATAGGCTCAGTGCACTAGGTAGCTTTCTAGGAAAGGGAGGTGGACCACTAGAATCGCTTAAGTACAAAGCCTTTCCTAGCCAAATACTATCCTAACACACTTCACAAACTTTTCTCTAAGCAAATTCTTAGAAACACAACCAAGATGAAAAAAATTATTTAAAACAAGAAATGGAAAGCAATAAAACAATTAAAATTGCTAAGACTAGAAAGCTTTAAAACTAGACGTTTCCTAGGTGAGGCTTCTTGGCACCTTGGACCTTGAAGAAACACTCACCGAACTAAGGCGTAAAAGTTAATCCACTAATTAAAATTTTAAAGCAAATACAACTCAAAAAAAATACAATGAAATAGGTCAACATATTTAAATGCACTAAAAATTTCCTATACTATGCACTCCAAAATGATTTTGTGGTATTTTTAGTTTGCTTCTCCTTGTTTCACCTCTTTAGGATATTCAACCTAAATTGATTCTCGACCTTGCTTCTCCAATAATTTAATTTGCACCAAATTTCAGCTCCACTAATCACCAAAGGTATTCAGCTACTCCAATTTAGAGGTCAAGCAAATTTAAAACAACAAAAGCTCAATTTAAAAATAAGTACTACTTCAAGAAGATTTGATGATAGACATTACTCAAATGATTAGACAAGAAAATTGACAATCAAGAAAATAAGGTTCACAAAGAAAGGTTAGCACATAAATTGAATCCTGATCCAGCATCTTGACCAAAGCGTTGGAACTTCTCCTTTTCAAACCTCATCCTCTCCAGCTTCACGCCAAGTACACCGATGACCTTCACCTGATAATCCTCAAAGAGACCTGAAAAAATAGTATGGCGCCTCTGCGGCCGGTTGCGCTCCGACGCTCAAGTCAGTGATCGAATCAACAAATAATTTCAGAGAAAACTCAGAACCGTGTGTAAGTGAATCACCACCAATGAAAAGGAAAACCTCCCCCGAATTCCGTTAAGAATTCTATATATATACCTGAGTCTTTCTCTCTCCTGATGGTTATTCCTCTTGACACGTGGATAACATCTGGTCATACACATGTCACCATCTGGAGTACTTGCAGCTGAAACGTTACTTTCACTTTGCTCCTGCGACTAAGTTATCCACACAGGGAGTAGCTTAGTGCACAGGCTACTCTGGGCAGAACCTTAACATGGTGAGCTGGTTAACACTGGGTATCACGACTCACACTACACATGGTGGCAGATATGCCACTTATCTTCTCTACTTTGGCGGCAGACATGCCACTTATCTTCTGTATTTAGACCATATAATAAGTGCTTACCAAGTCTTCTCAAATACTCGGCGATGTGCTCCTTTCGGTGACTTGTTGACCACCTGATCTCCTAATCTTCACACACGGCGATCATGTGCAATCTAGGCGATTACTGATTACATTCGAGAGAAATCGGAGACCGCCGCCTTCTTCAACAAATGACAATCTCATCGACTTCTAAGCTACACTTTCCTTTCTCTTACTCTTCTTGATCCACGTGCCCTCCTCAAGCATGCCCACAGGATTACCTCACAATTACGTCATCACACCTGACTACTTGGTCAGTACACACCGATCACCCTTCTCCGAGGGAACACACCGATGACTGATCACCCCTCTCTGAGGAGGCACACCGATCACCCTTCTCCGAGGGAACACACCGATGACTGATCACCCCTCTCTGAGGGGACACACTGATGACTGATCACCCGCTAATCCAAGCTGCCTGTGAGGTCCACTCCACGTGGCTTTGGTCCATGCTGTGGGACCCAGCTGACGTGGTTCACCCTTTACTATCTGTTCTCGACGACCGAGGTCTGGCCACTAGAAATCCTAAAGAAGAGATCTAGAATAGATGAATAAAACCAAAAAGTAGTACAGAAATTGGTAATAAATTTTCACAAACTTTTTGGATTTATGTTGAATTTTATACTTGGATTCAACCTTTGAAATTTTTATCATCGAAACTTCAATGAACAAACTAAATATTGGCGTTGAGATTTCTCTAAAATAACCTCCAATTAATTTCAAAAAAATAATAATAAAATTCAAACTCGTTACTCAATTCAAAATTTTGGAAACAACTCTTTTGCACTCTGTTTGTAATTGATTTGTCATTTTTTGTCATCTTTTTAATTTTGATGTAATTCTTTTTTTTTTTTTCACTTTTTCTCAACACTTCAAAGTACTTAATTACATAGTTTCATATTTTTTTTTTTACGAACAAATCAAATTATAGTAAATGAATTCAATCATAAGTAAATTCTGGAAAACAAAGGATTCCTAATTGATTTCAAAAAAATATTTCACAAACTCAAGAAATAAAAGAAATAATGAAACTGGAAGTTGTATGGAACTAACAACAAGTATAGAACTCAAATATGTAAAAATTAAGATACACTAACAACTTAAATTTAGATTATAGGTAATACTCAAATTAAAACAAACAACGAGAGCATTTAGAATAGGTACTACACAGAATTGTTAACATTCTTGGAGGCACATGACTAGACATGACTTGAAATTGAATTAAAAATTAAATGAATCAAATTAAGACTTGTTGTACCGTATAAAATTGAAATAAGACTCAAACAAATATAAAATAATACACAGTTTACACAATGGAAGCCTAAAAAAATTCGTAGGGATGGTTCAAGAACAACAAGACATTTGAACCGAATAGAAATAAAAACAACACCATAAAATGGTAAGAAAATGTAATTTAAACAATTCAAGACAATTAAGAACTCAATTGAGACAACAGAGAATTAGGAAGAAAATAATTAGAAGAAGAAGACACTTAGCTCATGATGAAGCAAAGCTCTGATACCAAATGATAGCATCATCTTCATTCGTTTGGATTTTCTCGAAAAATACTTGGAGTTGGCTGAAGCTAATGAAGGATATGAGTCAAGGAGAGCTCCTATGAAGCCACGAATTCCTTGGAGTTGCCGTGAGGTGTAGGGAGAGTGATTGGTGAGACCAAATCACTTGGAAAAGTGGGGAGAGATTAAGAGATGTCTATCCTAGAGAGGCTAGACAATGGAAAACTAATGGCTTGCAAATTCAGCAACATAAATCTATTCAAATTGATCTGAATTTTGAAGAGTCAAGCACCTCTATTTATAAGTATAAGGTTCAGCCAAATTACAAAAGAATTGGTGGGAGTTTTGAATTTGGGTTAGGCGCCTAATCCAAGTCACATGGCAAGTGTGAAGGCAATGTGATTATCTTAGGCTTGCAAGGTCTCATGTTACCAACCTAGGGTTTAAGATGGGTCATAATTGAACCCAATTAAACCCTAGGTAGGATTTATAAACCTAACCCTAATCTATCAAGGCCAAAAATACAAGCCAAAATTCTATTATACTTTTAAGCAAAAAATTTAAATCCTACTCTAAAATGTACACTAGGTTATGGCACCTTCAAACATATATAAGAGAGTGTCTCTACCATTAGTAGTAGAGTCCCAGTCTTCTTGGATTCTTTTGGCCATTGTCCTTGTGGTTGGTCTTGAGTTGAGGCCTCTGCCATCAATAGTTGTATTCCTACTAACACATATCTTTACAATCGTTGAAGTAATGGCTGACACAAATATTTTAAGTGGAAGGAGTAGAACAAGATCATTACAATTCATGTATCCTAAAGTAAGAAAACTTCTAATACACAAAATAATTATTTTATTTAAAAGTTGCATGGAAATAATTTTTGTCACTTTTCTCATATTAATGTAATAGGAAATTTTTGTTCGAATATAACTATTACATCATGTACTGGATGAGAGCCATCATTTGAGAGGGTATTATTGACTCTTGGATTAAGGTAAGACATTTCAACATTTGCTAATTTGTATTTTACTTTTATTACTATTGCGTAATAATGTGAGTCAAATGTTTCAACTTTTCATATCAATCTCCATTATCCCAAGATGACATCCAAAAACTAAGAGAAGAATGGATCAATCTCTATCATATATAGTGTAGTTAGCTTTATTTTCTTGTTTAGCTTATTTTTAGGTTAAATTAAATAATTTTTATAAAACCTTTTGTTGAAATATTTGACTTATATTTTATATATATATATATATATATATATATATATATTTATTGGTATTTTTCTAAATTTCAAAGTTTTGATTTTAAGTCAAAACCAATTAAAGTTAAAAAAAAAAGTCTAAAATTTACGTGAGACCATACAATGATTGAAGTAAATTTTGGAATTTTTTTACTCACCTTATATCCATTTACGTTTGTGAGTTCATGGTTCGACATAAATACACATTTTTTACATTGAATATTATGTCCAACGTAAATTTATGTCTCTTGCATCCACATCAGGCTCATACTTGACCTAATTAGTCATAAATATCCAACATAAAAAAGTCTTTTTATACTAGTGAATATATTATTTATGTATAAAGTTATAATAAAAATAAAAATGATAATATTTTGATTCGTACACAATGTCATACTTTTTATTACTTTTATACATAAAACTTAAAATTATATTTTCCAATTAAAAGTTGATAAGTTATACTAAAATTAATAAATATTTCTAATAAATTATAACATTTTAATATTTTTAAATTAATTAAAAAAACATATTTTCTTTTCTTTAGATAAATAGTCTTATTTATTTTAATTTTAGAAAAATAGGTTTAATTTATTTAAGATAGCTGGAATTTATAGGAGTGTCTTTTTAAAATTAAATACGTCACAATTTCAAGAATCAGTATGGTAGTGAGAATATACATCTTTTATAATTAATTTAAAATAATTATTAACATTTTAATTGATTGCATGTATTTATGTGTTTTAGTATTATTCTAGTTATTGAATTTTAATTAAAATTTATAACTTTACTCCTTATTTATTAAAGTAATAGAAGTGCATGACATGTGTGATAGAAAAAAAAAGTTAGTAACTTTTTTAGAATTTTTTATCTATACTTTTTAACAATATATATTGTAATGAAAACATTGATTTTTTAAAAAATTATTATACTCATAAATTTAAAAAAATTGTAAAATAAAAATATAAAAAATCGAGTAATATAGAAAGGTGTATAACATTTCTTACGTATCATGTATAAAGTTTTATGAATTAATAACACAAGAAAGAAAATTATATATTAACTATGATAATAGTTATATTAACATAAATTTTTCTAAAATAAGACAATTATTTGAATTCTATCATTGAAAATAAAGTGTAAATTATACAAGTCTAAATTGTGAATTGACCAAGAGTGAAATCTGTTGTTATTAATCCAAGAAAAATATTGCTAAAAGTATTGTTATTAGAATAGTCAATTATGACTAGGAGAATAGACAAAAAGAAGAATGTATCGTTAATTTTTTTATAACATATTTTTTTTAATAAACGAATTGGAATATTCGAAGGACTCCATTTATATAATTATTTTCCTGATAAAATTTTACACAAGTTTCTGTAACTTTTTATCTAAAAAATTCTAGACGCGTATAGCTCAATTCTAAATAAAATTTTGAAAGGGTCAACCCTTAATTCGTCATAGTTAATAATTACATCAAAGCTAAAAAAAAAATAAAAAAAAACACTATAAATTTGCAAAATCACACAACATAAAAGGATGAACATCAACGTCATTATTGTATCTTTGAGCAAGATAACTATCAGGTTAAAAACTCTTTGTCCGATGCATGATTCCTGAGTAGGCCAATGAATCAAAGCCTTGTACGTATCACCACAAGAAGTTTGCACCGTTGCTGTGTTTGTCACCATCACTTGCAAACTGAATGTTGCTGAGAAATGCAAGGAGAACACACAGCTTCACAAATTGCTCTTCATCTTCGCAGTAGCTTCAAGGAGAGTTCGTTGATGAAAATATAGCTACTAACTCACCTTGATTGCAACGGCAATGGGTTACCAACTATGCACTTAAGCCCTATATATGTTCATAACCCTATTTGCACCATATAAATTATAACCTTACTTTCACTCTCACATATTTAGGTTTTTATAGAACTGGAATAATTTTTGTCCTTTATTATCAAAATAAAATATTTTTTAGAGTTAAGAAAGTCATAATATTTCATTATGAAGAAATCTTGTTAACATGAAACGACTTCGTGTAATCATTTTAAATTAAAGTTTCACATGTTAACACGATTTCTTCGTAATGAAATGATACAATTTCTTTTCAATGAAGTGATATGACTTTCTCAATTTTAAAAAGCGAATTCATTCTCAATAATAAAAAGCAAAAATTACTCCATTTTTATCAAAAATCCCACATGTTCTAATTCATATAGTAACACTTAAAGCATTGGTTCCATTTCAGAGGCGCGTATGGACTCACGCTTGAAGATATATATGTACTTATCTTGCTGATGCAGCTGAAGGCACTGTGTATAAGAAAATTTATGTGCTAATGCAATCATTCACGTGTTGTGGCTTGCTTGTGACAAATCAAATCACACACACCAACCAATGTATGCATACATACATATATATGCATCTTTGCTTAATTTGGTTCATTATTAGTTGCATCCGTGATGAATATATGTTGTTGGAATTTGCGTACTCATTCAGATGGTCTCTTTGTAATTTGATTTGTGATATCAGCACAGGCATGTTCTTCAGTTTCTGACCCTAGAATTAATCTCATATCTTCAGTTTCTTCAAGAGCTTGATCAGAGGCAAGATATCTTTAGGTGTAAGTCCATATGTGCTCTCTAAAATGGACTCATGGCATTGGCACAGTGTGATATATTCTTAATCACTGCTGTTTTGTCAGCTGAAGAAGTTCAGAATCGCGCGTTCCTCACTTATCAGGAATGCAAATGCTATAATTAATGTATCTATGAGTTATATCAGTAACAAATTGGCAAGAGATAGAGATCATGGTAGATTAATAATGATAGCATACATAATTAATATACATATATATATTGTTTTGGATAGATGATAAATTTAAAGTGCTTGCAATTTGAGTCTTGTGATTATAGGGTGGGATCGAGATTTTTGAGTCGAAAGTAGGCTAAAGCTAAGGAGCACATGACAAAGAACTTTGGGAATTTATGAAGCGTATTGAAGGAGAATATAGAAGATGACTAAAAGCAAATGTGAGCTCACTTTGCACCATTTTGAAATTGAAGAGTAAGTGACAAAGTATTTTAGAGAACATTTTAAATGATAGATTAATGATTTTTTTATTTAATTAAAGAGTTTAGGAGAGAAGTTATCCTATAACACTTGCCATAACAATTGCCATTATAATTATTTGGTTTCGTAGTTTTAATTGATCTATCTTTTGTTTTGTAGGAGATGACTTTGTATTAAGGAGATCTTCTTCTATTGTGTCAAGGAAACTATAAATTAAGACACGATTAAAAAAACATGGAAGTTATGACGGTTATTAATAATATGACAGGTTAATAAATATCACATTTTTCCTTCAAAATATGTTATTTAGAACCATTATTTTATGAAGTAGACCACTTTCCTGCGTTTTCGTTCCTTCCCTAGTATTCTTCTTTTCCCAAAAGTAATTTGTTCCATTTGTCACCATCTTCGTCACCGCACAAATATGCAGATCCACCACGAAGCTCCGTCTAGTTGCCGCATTCGTCGCGAGGGTCCTCCACTTACCGCAACAGCCGCCAGCCTCTGCGTGCCGCCCCTCCGCCATATCTGCTTGCTGCATTAGCCACCATCTTTGCCTTGCTGCCATCGCGTCCCACCATAAGCCTACCCTTTTCTTGAGCATCAGTGTACCTTGCACGCCAAAACGCAAAAAGGTTAGTATTTTTATTTATTTAATTAATTTTATAATAAATATTTTATATATATAGTTATATTAGTTAGTATTTTAATTTATTTAATTTTATAATAAATATTTTGTATGCATAGTTATATTAGTTAGTATTTTAATTTATTTTATTAAATTTATAATAAATTTTTGCATTTATATTGATAGTTAGTATTCTAATTTATTTAATTAATTTTATAATAAATATTTTTTATGTATGTGTTGATTAGTAATGATTAGTATGCACGTATTGAACACGTTGATTCTGAGTCCGGGATGTCCGACCCTCGACACATTTTATTTAATTGTAGTATTTTATTTATTTAAGATATTGATTTCGAGTCCAAGAGTATCCAACCGTCGGTCATTTTGATTTAATTACAGAATCTGTATATTGAACACGTTGATTCTGAGTCCGAGGGTGTCCGACCCTTGGCAATTCTGATTTATATTTTCTTAGTTTACCAATTCTATGGATCGGAGTTGGATTAATACACCAGGGATAAGTGATGTTTACGAAAAAGGGGTCTAAGAATTCTTACGGTTTGCACAACATAATGTCGTGAGTAATCATAATGGAGTAAGAATAAGGTGTCCTTGTGTCAATTGTCTGAACATAAAGATATTGAGTGTTTCCGAAATTAAGATAGATAACTTAATAGAATGACATTGAACTTTTTCATATATAGCAAAAGTTTGTAAAATGTTATAATTTCTTGTACGTATTTTTTATATTTAAATTATGATCTTAAATGCTTTTATTTTCTGGAAGTTGGTTGGATATTTTATGCAGGTTTGAGCTATAAATATATAAAATAAAACATTAAAAAAAACATATATAACGACGGTTCCATTGGAATCATCTTTAAAAACCTAGTTTTTTTTTCTTTTTTAGTAGTAAGAGTGACGACAGTTGGTCATACGTGTCATTATAAAGGGATTATAACGATGGTTCTCCAACTGTCATTATAAATGACTTATTTATAACGACACTCAAAATAACGACGGTTTGAGAACCATCTTTATATGTGCTTTTTAACAATCTTTAATTTACCTTCCACTTCATTGAGTTGTTTTGATTGCTGTGTATGATATTTTTTGTTTAACTTATTTTATCTTTGAGATTAAACTTTGTTTAACAAATTTGGTTAGTAAATTTGAATTGGGATTTTAATTATTTTAAATCACATTAACTTCTTTTTTTATCTGGTTAAAAATATTAGAGATTTTTTCTTCACACATTAATATGTTCTATATAGTGTATCCCTCTTAGTAGGGTTTCAAAAGAATGAAAAAGAAAGTTAACTTCTCTCTTCACAATCACCTGGTTCCCTTTAGTCACCCATTTTGATAGGTTCCTCTAATCTGGTTGATGTTTTTCTTAAATTTTTTGAATGGAATTTGCGAAAGCTAATGGAAGAGATGGATCAAGGATGACTCCTTTGGAGCTATGGATTCCTTGTAGTTGCATGAAAAGTAGGGAGAGTGATTGGTTCGGCCATATCACTTGGAAAGGTGAAGAAGAAGACCAAAGATGTTTATCCTAGAGAGGTCTAGACAAAGAAGTGCTTAGGCTTGCAATTTAGCAGCATAACACTCATAAAATTGATCTTGAAAACATGAACCAAGCAACACCTCATATAGGTGTAGGAGGCCGGCCATGGGTTACAAAAAGAGAGGGAAATTCAAATGCTAAATGGTTTGAAATTAGGTACCTAATTGGAGTCACAAGGCAAGCGTGATCAAATGTGCTCCATGTGACCTGATTAGTTATAATGACCGGCCTAGGGTTTAATGTGGGTTGCAATTAAGTCCAATTATACATTAGATAGGTTTTAGATGCCTAATCCTAACCCTAATTGAATTAAATAAAAATTACAAGTAAATTTCCTACCCTACTTTTAAGTAAGAGAATTAAAATCCTACTATAGAAAATTACACTAGGTTATAGCATTTTTGAACATACATAAGAGAGTGTCTCTGCCATCAGTAATAGAGTCTCAATCTTCTTGTATCCTCCTTGCCATAGCTCTAGTAGTTGGTCCTGAGTTGAGGCCTCTGCCATCACATTTGGTTATCTATTTGAATGGAATAGTTGTTGTTGATTATGTTAATCTCTAGTGTCATCTTGCAGAAATTTTGATTGCTCCTCTTTAGCCAATTAAATTGAGGGTGTGTATGTTTCCTTTTTTGTATTACAATTTTAGATAAAGCCATTAACCCTTAATTTAATTAGCAAATGTATCAATATGATATTGACTGGAGTTATATTTCTATCAAGTACTGATTTTGGGTAAAATTTATTAGTGGCCTTTAATTTTAAATTTTGATATTAAAGTTTTAGTTGGGTTTGTAAAATTTTTTCTTTTGATGATAACATCCATTTGTCTTTCCTTTGCACCAATCAAATAGACTATCCATTAAAATAAAGATTGTTTTCTTGTCCCATTTTATCAATTTTTTAATGATTTCATATTTGCCTTCATTCTTCAAATATTATCTTCAGAATCATCATTGGTTGGTGGAGAAATCTATTTGAATAGTACAACACCAACACTATTTTAGTAAGTTTTGATTGTCTCTTACTGATTTCTGCAAACCTTTAGTACTAGTAAGGGGTAAAATGCATATGTTATTTGCTTAGTGGGTTTCAAAAATAGAATGTTATTTGGCTTTGCTTGCCTTTAAGAATGGTTTTTGTGTGTTATGAATGGCATCATGACTTCCTGGTGTTTGGTAAGCATAATGTTAATTGATTGATATTATGAGTCAATGGGAATGGTTAGCAATTTCTCATGTAGGTGATATAACTACCTAATTTCTATGAATAAAGATTAAGTTTTGATTTGGCAGTTTTATTTTGGAAGCATTCTTGAGTTCAATCCTACATATGAAATTAAAGTACCTTTTCCAATAATTATTAACTTAAAGTGAAGTGTGGGAACTCGACATGTGAAGTTTTGACTATAGGCACAACATATAGAGGTCTTTTACAATCTTGAATAAAATAGTTAACAAAAACTGTACCAAAAATACAAACTTGGCCCTATTGAAAAACTGTGAAAAAATATTTGAGAATGGCTAAGTACACTCCCAATAACCTCTTATAAGACTATGCTAACAATGCTTAGTCATTAACTACAATACAATACACTAAGAAATGCTTATAAGAATGAATTTTTTGGTTACATAATTCTAATACACTAAGAAACACTTTTCATTTGGTATATTTACAATAAGCTTGACTTTAAATTTGTAAAAATTGATTTCATTTTGACTTTGTAGAACTTGTGTAATAGGAATAGAGATATAAGGAAGACATAAACTATTCCTCACACTAGTGGTGCTATGTCATTGTCAGATAGAAGGGATAATTTAGTACATTTTTACTTATAACTAGCTTTGAATTATAATATATTTTGACTTTTTGTAGTTATATTATCTTTTTTGGAACATGTAGAAAATTGAGAGGGGTATGAATATTGGGCGAGCTGAATTATGGAGATCACACACCATAATAATGTTCATTGCCAACTCAATAATCCATAATTGCTTTCTCTCACACCACACAGGACAATAATGTGCATTGTCACATCACTCTTCCATAATTATTTTTCCTCAGCTCACACAGGATAAAATGTGCATTGTCACATCACTTCTCCATAATTGTTTTTCCTCAAGTCACACGACATAATAATGTGCATCATCACATCACTCCTCCGTAATTGCTTTTTCCTTAGGTTGTACAACAAAATAAGTTGCATCGTCATATCACTCTCCGTAAATGCTTTCCTCAGCCCACACAACACAATAATGTGAATCATCACATCACACGACTCAAAAACTAGATTCCTAATAAGTGTCATATTTTTGTAATATTTTATATTAAAAGACAAACACTTGTGGATGTTTATTGATAAAAATAGCTATAATTCAACCCCTAATTTATGAATTTAAACTTTTTTAAATATTTTGTGATTATAATATGAATAAGAACGATTTATTCTCAAATTTGTGTTAATTTCAGGATTCTAGAGAAAAATGAAGATGAAAGGGCTAAAAGAGAATACACAAGACGAAAAGGGAAAGCTAGAACATTGGAAACTCGCTCCAAACTCGCCCAAGCCAAATCACTCCTGAGGAACTCGCCCAAGACTCACCCAAGGCTCGCCCAGGCAAGTTCACTTTAGTGAAGTTGGGCTTTTCTCGTCAAACTTGCCTAGGCGAGAAGTCACTTAGCCCAAGCCCAACTAGGTTAAATATGAGGTGTGAGACATGGTCCTAGACATCGTTGGAAAAATAGAAAGAGATAGAAACCCTAAAGGAGGCTGCCATCAAAGAGAAACATCATGGATCTTCTTTTCTTGCTTTCCATGCTTGTAATGGTCAACATGAGTTGCTAATTCTTTCCTTTGGGATTGAGAGTAACATGTTCAAACTCTTATGTATTGAGGTGATATTTATCTATAATATTTCAGTTCTTGATTGATGATTGGTATTTTTATTTTATTCTCAAAGCTTGAATTATTCATGATTTTTTATCCTTAGATCTGACTGAAAAATATTTCTAAGAATTTGACGTAAATGATAATGCTTAACATATTTGAATGCTAGGAATAGATTTGAAATGTCAATTTCTTTATAACATTTGTTTATAATGATAAGGAGTTTTTATAAATATGCGAGGAATCGATATTTAAAAAACTCTCTTAATAATTTTGTATGCGATGAATCAATATGAATGATTTCTATATGTGCAAATATCAATCTAGATTGAATATTATAATCTTTTGTAAAAATACAGATGAGTGAGAAGGATGAAACCTAATCCCAATTTTCCCAATTGAGTCACATACATCTTTTAGTTTGCTTTATTTACATTCTTACAATTTCATCATACACAATAAACTTTCCAACAAACTTTAACATATTGTTTTCTATTTAGTAAATATTATACTTAAGAATTCAACTATTCCTTGTGGATTTGATATCCATCTTTAGGGACAAATTTATTACTTCTGAAACAATACACTTGTCGTAAAATAGTCATCAATTCCATAAGTTAGGATTTTTAGTGACACTAATGTACCAACATCATCTTCTCTTTTAATGTGCACATGATAATATTTGTAATAAACTTATAATCTAATGCACACAGTTCATTGCACAAGTCATAAACAACCATATTTATTTCTATCTCAATCATTCTTCACCTATAAATTTAATCTTTCACCCACACACCACTTTGAAATCATTCAGCTAACACAAAATATATACAAATTTTTCCTTCTTTCCAAAACTTTTGCTTTCATCTTCAAATGGACCATCTTTGCATAAGAGAAATTGACTTTTTACAATTTTGATCTTGATGTTGTCTTTGCAAATGGTCGGATAATAGAAAATGATGAAGGCATGCACCTTGAATGTTCGTCTCCTAAATTTTTCTGCATCCCTCATAATTGTACGTTCTCCCATTTAAAGGAGAAATTTTGTGGCGCTTCGAGACTACAAGATCAAACATTGTTGATGAAGTTGTACTACCGCCAACCTCAACTAACCACAGAAGGGAAAATGAGGTACAATGTTGTTCAAATAATAACTTATGAAAATGTTTCAAAATTGTTAATATGGAAGTTTCAATTTCCATTTCCTACAATGATTGAAGTGTAATGCCAAGTTAACAAGATCTGCAAAGGAAATTTTGTGCCTTCTAAACGCATTGACTGCTTCCAACTCTACAACAAATCAATACTCAATCAATTCAACTAAAGCAATAATCTACCATGGAGGACTTATTCAAGGGGCCATCATAATAGAAAGTCAAAATGGTTATGGTCTAACCTACACATGTGTCAACCCTAAAAGAATGTCAATCTCACATAACTATTCTTTTAATCAATTATTTCATAACAAATCAAAAATACTACAATATGAAGACCGAAAACAGGTTCTAGAAATAAACTATCGTTGTCCAGCTAGAGTTGTTAATAAAAAACTTGTACACGACATAATACAAATACAAAATGATGTTGACGTCCAACAAATGATTAATCATTGGAAAAGTACTCAACTTCTTAACCCGTGTATGCAATGTGAAGATTCAACAACAAAAATTGAATTGTTTGTCCAAACTAAAAATTTACACAATGCAACATCTCAAAAATTGACTCATGACTAAGAGGATATTACCTACATCAACCATTTTGGCAAAACAACATCCATACTTTTCTAAATTAGTAGTGCTTTAATTATTATAATATTTATATTATATAAATCTCATGTATTATCTTTCATCCACCTTTATCTAATATATGAATTGTATTTAATTAGTTGTCACCACATATTTAATTTCTCTTTATGTTTTTTTATATATATTTATAATTAAATATTATTACATAATATTTCTTATAATACTTTATAATATATATTTATATATAACTCATTCTTTATTGACATCGTCTTTCATTTTAATTATAATTTATTTTAAATTTTAAAATTATAATTTATACACTTTTTTTTGAAATCAACGACACACTTATTCACTTAATCTTTTTATCATTACATACACATACAATTATTTCATTCAATTAATAATTTTTTAAACTTTTATTTATAATTTTTTAAACCATTCAATTAATATTTTTTTATAAAATACTCTTAACAATTTTATTTCATTTTTGTTATTACTTATTTTATAATTCACTAATACAGAAAACACTTTTTATGACCATTAAAATATACCATCATACAAAAATATTTCACTAGTTTACTACTTTATTTTGTTTTCATTCTCCAATAGATATTTCACAATGCTAATCTCATTTTGAGTTGTTTGAACTTGCTCCAAATACAAATCCTAAGTTAGAAACCGTGTCCAAGGTTGAGATTAAATGCATTCCACTACCACCCTTAAACTCATTCTCACAATCTGACTCTTTAATGTTTGGCATATTTGCAGGTTTCTAATATCAAGTCTCCACCTAGAAGTTGATCACATAAATTATGTAACTGCATTAAAATTGATAAGAAACTTAGTTTCATTTTAATCTAAATTCCAAGTAGAAGGGGTTAAATGACAACAAAATTGGGGGGAGTAGGTAGGGGAAGTAGGACACCAAATGGGACTAATCATCTTTAAAGCCCATAAACATTGCATAAGAGAACACCATGTAAGATTTATAAAACCAACCAGCAGAAATTGAAAAAGTCTAACAACCACCATGAAGAAGAAATTTTGTCCAGAGGGATGAGTTTTAATCACTGTCATTGTCCTGCAAAATGAATATTTGAGTCAAAATAATGATACGTGGGTTATTTTTTATTAACGTAGAAATTTCCATGTAACTGTACAAAGAAATAGCCATCCGCCAGCGTAGATTAGGGTTGAGAAAGGATAGACGTAAAAGAGGGAAAAGATCAGCAAGTAGTACCATCCATATTTAAATCACAATTGATTCACTTTCACAAATAAAAAAGAAAAGTTGTAGTAATAGAAAATTATTGCATCATTCAAAACAGATTCTCCAAAAACCAAGGCATATAGATTAACATTTGTGCCAAGCTCCTGCAATAGGGCAGGCAAAAGAGCGCCCATCAGGAGCAAATCGAATCAGAATGTAAGGTGCATACTGTATTATAATACCAAAAAAATGAAAATAGAAAGACAAAAGAAGATAGGGAAGTTGGATTGAAATTAGGTAAGCCTAAACCTTCACAAGTTAATAAAATGCAAGTGGAAAGCATTGGTTAAGGGGGCAGAAGAGTTCTAGAAAGAGGTTCCCAAAATGATTCTTCACAACTTGACACCATATTGCATTCAAGAGCAATTGGCATAACCTTAGAAACGAGAAGACTCGGAACAAGTATATGCAGCATGTAGTAGAGATACAATGCAAATAGAAGGAAAACAAAAATTAAAGCAATATGTAAATCACATCACCTGAAATATGGACAAAACAGTAACAGGATCGGTTGCGGATATCAGTGCACCAAACATTAGACACTAAACAAAAGGTAATATGTACATGAGGTACATCAATCCACCAAGATAACTGTGGGCAGAGGAGAAAACCGTGGAAATGAATCACGAGGTAACAAACCAGTATGGAAGAAATGAAAAATGCCAAAGAAAAACCTGACTAATTTTAACCCTGACGGAGCTTCCTGAACGCCTCATCCCTTTAACCCTCTGAGTCTTCTCCTTCGGTGACACGTTATCCATTCTCTTGCTCCCCACACTAAACCGAACCTGAAAAATAGAGGAAAGAAAATTGAAAAACAAAGATTAAGAAGAAGAGTAATGAATGAGGGCTGATGATGATGATGGTGAAAATAGAAGGCGGAACAGAGAGTGAAATAAGAGAATGGAAGGCGTAATACCTCTAAGGCAACATGTTTGTTGCAAACTCAAATACTTTTGACACTATAGTGGGGACAAAAGTAAAAATTCAAACCACAAAACAGCAAGGTACACAAAATCCGTGACCAACGCTTCTCAAATTTCCTAAATCACCTCGATTTCCTGCCTTAACTTGTGAATACCCTTCTCAGTTTTTCCCTGCTTCATTATGAACTTCATCGCAACGGTCTATTCATAACAATCGGAAGAAACCCTAATGAGAATATAGTAGCGTACCTGCCTCGGGTGCTTGCGCCTTCCCTTGTATATACCTTCCCGAAGGAACCCTCCCCTATGAGTTCAATCACGTGGTAGTTCTCAATGCCCATTGCTGAATCCGAAGTGCATAGAGAGAGCGAAGAAGATGAAGAAGAAGACTAATTTTGAAATGTTAAAAAAGTGAAAGAGATTTGAAAAAGCTGCAGAACGGAGAAGGTCAGAGAGGGGAGCAAATAAATTCAAATTTCTTTTTCCACTCCACTCTTTTCAATATTTATTATTTATTAAATTAAATTATTAATTTCATCAAGGAAAAATAAAAAATAGTTGAACAGGTTTAGTAAAGTTAAATATGTGTTAGATTAGATCCATGGTAAATTATTAGATGTTGTTATCAATTGAACTCTGGTAATTTTATTTTAATATTTTTCCCTGAACAAAATTTACATTATTTTTCCCTAAACAAAATTTACATTGTTTTTCCCAAAAGAACAAATGAAATAGTATTTTCAAGTGGTTTAAATATATTTTAAGAAAAATAAATAAAATAAAGAATTTAAAGGGATAACAACAAAGTTCAAAACAATTTGTTAAAAGTTATAAGTAAAAATAGATAATTTATCAATAAATAAAAATATGTTTAACTTTCCTTATTTAGTAAAAAGTTATTTTAAAATTTTAAAAAACGTGATTTCTTTTATACGTAGTTGCATGTTATAAGTATTTCAAGTTTATTTGCAATTTATTTATAAAAAACTAAAAATATTATTAATAAAAAATATTTATCATATTAATTAAATAACAACTAATCAAGAAGATAAAAACTTGTGCTAAGTCAAACAGTCAAGTAACGGACCATCAAGTGGTAAAATTAATTAATTAATTAATACATTTTAAAGTGGAATTTGGGAACAGATATAAAAACTTGTACAGTTTACAGAATATTTTGATTTGTAAGTAGAATAAAAAAAAAGTTATTAACACATCTATATTAATGAAATCAATGTTAATAATTTTTATGTTAATAACTTTTTTTAATCTAAGAAAGAAAAGATTTATTATGATGGTTAAAATATGACTTGTCATAATAATTATTTATCATGTCAGTTTTATGGTGATTAATAATCATCATAAAAACCTATTATAAAATCATCATATGTTATTTATTATGATAGGTGATTAATAACCATCATAAAAAAAGTTGTCATAAAATCATCAATTTACACTAGTGTCTTTTTAACAAACAAAAAATACTAACATTTAATATCACTACCAATATTATAATTTATTATATACTTTCATCCAATTAGAATTTTATCATAAAAATATATTTACAAATTTATTATAATTTATTTTTCCATAATATTTAGTTACATCAAAATACCTATAAAATATTTTATTTCATTCTCTTTATATTAATATCATTCTTTATAAATTTTAATATTTTAAATTTTTTACTTTTTTTCTATTCCAATTTTATAAATATTTGAATTCACTACACAACAAAATTTAATAATTTAACATTAAATAATTTAATAATTTTCTCTCCTCATTTAAAATTTATTCTCCTCTTTTTTAACTAACATTTTCAAAACATTTTTTATTTACAAAATAATTTTTAAATTTTATTTTATATTTCCTATCTTCTTTTTCATCCACACTCTGGACAAAGAAAAAAAATTCAAAACATCATCCCAAAATTTGGTCATCATATAATTGATATCGGATGAAAATTAATACATAAAATTAAAAATTGAAAGTCGGAATTATATTTTTCAAAAATCGAATTTCAATAATCCACCAAACAATCTTCTTCTTTTTCTGTTCATTATCCAAAAAAAATACTTCTAAAATTTGACTCCTAAAAACAAAATTTTGTGAATATTTTTTTTTTATGAAAATAGGAAACAAAAGGTGAGAATTCCGTTTTCTGTAGCCAATTTCTCACCATAAACAAAAATAGTGCTATTTGGGAAAATAAATTTGAAAGAGTTCTATTCATAGAATTATTTCCCAAAACCGTTTCATTTGGGGAAAATATTCTCTGCAAGTTCGGTAAAACTTTGTGAAATTTTTACTAATTTTTTTAACTCTAAATTTTCAATATTATTTTGTGAACCCTTAAATATTTAGATGGCAAATGGGTTTTAGATATGGTTTGTACTAAGAAGAAAAGAGTTGAGTGGTGACTTTTCTTTGTTTTTTTAGGTAAAAGGTAAGCAATGGAAACCTTTTTCTTCTTCTTAAGTTCAACGCCAAAAATCTAGAAAAATTGTAGTAAATTGAGTTAGGTTTTTGTTTTTCAAGACCGACGTAAGCTACATGTTTTAATCGTGTTTTTAAATTTAAAAATTACTTCAAAGTAAGAAAACGCTAAAATGTATAAGTTGCTTTTAAGCGAACTGTGTAATTCACTTTTTTTTATTTAAAATATATATATATATATATATATATATATATATATATATATATATGTTTTAAAAACTACTATTGAAATGGGTAAATAATTTTTTTTTTAATGTTATTGAAGTACTATTTGATAGTACCATTTCAAAACTTATTATTTTTAAAGAAACAAATGTGAAATTGTATTTTGATTAATGAATTTTTTAAACCATGTTGTAAATTCTTTTTTTTTTTTCAAAATTTCAAACTGAAATTAGTTTTTTTTTTTGTATTTTTTCATTAAACTAATTTTTAAAATTAAATGATATTAAAGTTTTGAATAAATTTTTGGTAAACTTAAAATACAAAATATCACAAAGTAATATACAACATATTGAATAAATTGAAAAAAAAAAAATTATGAGCACTTACTAGAGAATTTATCTTGCTTGTAATACTTAGATTCTAAGATATTTTAATTTAATTTTTTTGAGTTTTATCTTGTCACGTCACTTTTAAGATATTTTTGTAATTTATACTATAATGTGAAGATCTTATAAGACAAGAATCTCACTAATGCTTTCTTTGATTGTTAAGAAAAATATATATTTCCAAAATAAAAATAATAATTTTTTATTTTTAAGACCCGGAATATTTTATTCTTAGTATTCTATGACATGAGAGTATACGCTAATGAGGAAGTTTTATACGACCCATGTCTTAATTTTATAACCCAAGCTATAAACCCTTCTAAGTTAAAAACTATTTTATTTAACTTTGTTTTTATCAGCACTATACTTTATTCAATTATCTTCCAACCATGTATTTTAATATATATTTTTATTATCCTTAATTTTTATTTATTTATTAATACTTCTTTTAATTTTATAAAGAGATTTAATTATTGCATCATTTTTAGTGTTTTTTTTCAGTTACTTTTAATTTTTATCTAGCTCAAATTAAAAAAAAAATTATTTTACATTATAAATTGAAATACTTAATGTTTCATTATGATATTCTATAAAAGTTACACATAGTGAAAATTGTAAAAAAAAATTCAATATAATAACAGTAGTTTATATTAAGAAATAAAAAAATTAAATGTCTAAAAATAAATAAATAAATAATTATTAATACTTATTACATCAACTCATTTAAATAAAATAACTTTGTCCAAAAAAAAAATTATATACAACTTTTAATTATTTTAAGAAATCTAAAATTATAATTATATAATAATATTTTATCTAAAAACACTTTATCTATATAATAAAAATTATACAATTATATTCTTTTATGTTATTTACATTTATCAACTAATTTATCAAACATTTTTAATAAAATCAGTTAGTTTATGGGTTTGGAACTTATATGTAAAACAAAGAATGACTTAAAAACACAATGAAGAAGGAGGTGAATTGGTTGAAAAATGTGTCCTTTATAGTTTTCTAAAATTTCTTAAGATCGTGGTTAAAGAGGACAATTAAATGCAACAATCAATAAATACCAAGTACAACAAAGAATTTAATATAATATGAACAAGATGAAAAAGAAAGACACAAAAATCTTCCCTTTAAGACTAAAGTTTAAAAGAGATTTTTATTTAAATTAATACACTCTTAATTACTTTTTAGATAAAGGGTTGTATCAGTAAAATGAACCTTAATTTTGTAAAACAAATTATTCCATGCTGAGTTTCATAATTCCCTCAACTATATAAAATTAAACGAAGAGATTTAATAAGTTTAATGATGTTATAGAGGAAAAATAAATAAAGTTAAGGGACTGACGAAGTTAGTGGAGAAGACATGAGTTGTAATCTGTCTAAAGTCTCACTTGCCAAAAGGTTATTAGGTTGAAATTTATTTAATGGATAGCTTAAAAGATAAATACACAAATTAATAGACTTAAAAACATAAAGACATAAAATAATATATTATTATTATTTTTATATGAAGAACAACAATCACACAAGGATTAAATTGTGTTTTTAGAAATTTCACAATTTTTTCTTTGTATAGTCTGTTGTATGATAAGAGAATGCATAATGAAACTTTGATGCTTTGTCAAATGTTTTCACAAAGGAAAATTTTAAGCTTTTCCTTCTTCTATGAGATAGTTTTAACAATTTTAACATGGAATACAACAAATTAAGAAAAGAATAGTATTTTTTAGATTTGTGGTCATTTCTGACTATTTCCTTGAGTATTCTTAACATATGTCATTTCTAACTTCACTAAGTATTCTTTGGATTCGTAGTTACTTATGGTTAATCCCTTGAGTATTGTTTGGTCTTGTAGTTACTTTTGACAAGTCCCTCTAGTATTCTTTCTCAAGTCACTCATGTCTTAACAAGTATTATTTCTCAAACAGTTGTAGAGTCTCAATGATCAACAAATCACAATTTTCGTTCATTAGAGAAGATAGTATCTTTTGACGTATATAAGGTTTAAGCTCTCTCTACTAATTTGCTAGAATGAACTCAAATTGTGTTCTTACAAAATTTTTAAGACAAGTGAAAATTTTAGCTGAGTTTTAGTACTTGCAAATTTGTGACATTTTTCTTATTCTTCTCTTCGAAGTATGTCTTTGTATAAGCTTGAAAAAAATAGTTGTTGCATTCTTTTTTGTGGTCGTTGGGTAGCTTTGAACTCTCTTCATTGTCTTATTCTCCTTTTGCTATCCTCTAATAAACTTTGAATATTGAGAAACATTTAATGCATTGTATAAAACACTAATTTTCCTTCTCTTCTTCATGCAATCTCTAGGATAGCTCGCTAGCACTACTTATCTTCCTCCACAACAAAACCTTTTACACCAAACAATGGTTAAAAGTACACATAGTACAAAACAGAGAGTTAGGTGAGTGTTGAAAATAGTTCGTATCAAAAAAATTGTCATATATTATTTTGTAACATTTACTCAAAATCCAAGAGATATTTGAATGATCTCTCTTTTTGTCTGACCCATCTTGGTAATAAAAATTTGAAGACATTTTTTGAGTGACATATTTTGAGTTTCAAAAAGATTCTTTAATCTCTTGTGAAACCTTTAATTATACTTATCGTCTGATCTTCAATGATTAACTATCAGACATGGTAATTGGTTAACATGATTTTCTTATCATTTGCAAACGATGTGTTTATATGATCCAATTTTCATATTATCAAAAGCGGCTACATGCCTTAATGGTTTAAGAGCTTAATCAAAATTACAAGTGTTAGACTTCTACTCTAACATTTTAAAATTAAATTAATTGAAAATTTAGTTTTATAAATTACACTTTTCTATTATATCAATTTAAAAAACTAATTTTAAATGACTATAAAGCTGAGTTGCAGGTTCAGAATACTCCTGGTTCAGATTTTTCTTGGATTCACCATGTTTTGTAAGATGATTGTTTGGTTTCTCCAAAACTCTAGTTGGAACTTAGCTGAGATACAAGCCCTGAAGCTTGATGTTCAAATAGGATGGAACATGAGTTTTGATTGGTGCAGTGAGAAAGTGATCTAGTATGGAATATTTGGTATACTTTTCTAATGGCTGGAGTATGCAACATGTGACCTGCATGATATAAAAAGGCTTAGCTGAATTGAGATTATAGCAGATAATGGTGGAACATGTTGATTGAGGAGTAATACTATTGCAACATGGGTTCTTCATCAGTGTTTATTAACATTCACTTTTGTTTAATTCACAAGTTTAGAAGGGGGGAAAATGCAGAAGCTTTCACAAAATATCATAATTATCTGAAAGAAAACAACTTTAAATTATTGAATACATGAGAGAAGATGATTTAGTAGTAATTATTGAATAATGGTACAATTATAACTGAGTAAAACGACACCATAGATAGAGGCTATAACATTGTTGGAAGGCTACTTAACACCTGAACACCATGGTCTATATACAACCATGAGAGTTCGGGGTGGTGAGAATCAGACATAATAATGTACACTTTTGAGAGAAAGAAGAAAAGAGATTATTTAGAAGGAGATAGTTAACGAGGGCATGCATTATTAGAAGGTTGGAAAGTACAGAAAGCTATGCAAGCAAGCAAGAGAATGGCAGAAGAAGCACCATCTTCCTCCATATTGGAGCTGCTTCTCTTGAACTTGCTCTTCTTCCCTTTGTTGCACTCAATCTCTTTCTGCCACTTCTGCACTCTATTCCTCTTCTTTGCTTCATCTACTTTAGACACCATTGTGTGATAATTTCCTTCAAGCAAGGATATTACTTGTTGTTTTATGCATGCAACTACTCCTTTTATAGAGTTGATCTGATTCAAAAATGCCCTTGGTTTAGGCCATTTATCACTCAGCTAGAAATTACTCCAACCAGTGAAAGATTGGCCCATTTTTTTGAAATTATGAAAATACTGATATATATCATAAATGCAACATTATAAGACTTTTTTCAAATGTAGGACCATGTTGGGAACTTGGGGATAAGAATGTGGTACTATTGACATTTGACACATCTTTGGTGTTACAGCTACACAGCACCTACCATACCTCAGATTTCTACTTTGCAGTGATGTGTCAATCTTGTGTTCCAACATTGGCGGCAAATTTTGTAAATGTGTTTTCAGTATTCATCAATTCAATAACCATTAATTCCTTCCGCTCCCTGCGCCAAATAAAACGTGTATGCACTCAATATGCAGTTGCATAGTCCATTCTATATTAATATAGCTTCAGATTTCATTTTTTAAATGCCAGAACTCATTTTGGATGTATCTGAAGATCGTGCACTATGCACTGTTGTCTCATTATTGTACTATCTACATATTTTTAATATTCTAAACTTTATGTTTAAGATCATGAATCTTCCATATCAGAAGAGAAGGTATGTATATTCAAGATGCAGCATCAATTAGAATATAATTGCTAATTCAATTCCAGTATAACATTTTCCATATACAGTACAACACAATTATTAAACAAAAATTAATTTTAAAAACTACTATTTTAGAGAAAAAAAAATTATTATATTTAAAATATTATTAATAAAATTTATAAATTAATTTCTAAATTGGTATCTAATTAATTAGGAAGAGTTTAGTTATCAATTATTTTAAATTCTAAAATTATTAGTTAAAAATTAGATATGAATTTAGAAACTAGTTTATAGTTTTAAAAACTAATTTAGATAATAATAAATTTTTAGTATATAAAATAGTATTAAATTTAATTAATATAATAATAATAATAATTTTATTTTAAAATTAATTTTTATTTAATAATTTTTTAGTAGTTATATTTATATCACATTGTTTATTATCTAACTTCTACACTTTTCTTTTATTTGAAATCATTACATAAAAAGATATAAATAGAATTTATATTGCATAATTTTATTGTTGGGGATATCAAAACATTCATGCTCTGCAAAATGCTATTGATTTTCTGTTTTGAGATATGAATTTTAAAAGGTTCGTAATATCTTCTGTTCCTCACACCCATCCTCTTTCTGTTACAATGAATGAGTGTTAGAATGCAGTGCCATTTTATGGGTAGACACACGATCGTTATTTAAAACATTGATTATAGTACTCCACTTTGTTACAATTAAAATCTTTAATAAAATTTATTTGGTGTAACCCAAAAAAATACTAATTATGCAGTAAACTTAAAATGATAAATAAAAAAGAATAGAGGAATATCATTCTAAAATTTAAAATGACATAATTTTTCAAGTAAATTTAATAGTTGCCATCATGCAATATTTAAAAATTAAATTAAGTTTTCATTCCAAATAAGGTTACTCAATTTGATGTTGGTCTATTTCTCAACAATGATTGGTTGCAAATAAAGTAATGTGTAAACCAAGGAACCATTGTTTGCTATTTATTATTCAAACATTTGAGTTGTTGCTTTAGGGTGACATTTGTCTAACTGCCACTTCAAGCCAAAATACATGCAAGCTGCCTAATGAGGCAAAGTTAATCAATTTGTTGACTAATTACTTGATTGCAAGGTAAGAGTGCAAATATCTAGCCTTCAAGATTCAATAATTTAGTGATGACATTTCCAATGTTTTGTTTGGATTAGAAATTAAATTTGAGATAATTTAAAGAAAAAATACGATAAAAGAAAAATTGTTTGGATTAAGGTAATTAGAGTAAAAAAATGTAGAGAGTGTATAAAAGTTTGTAAGCGATATGATAGATACAATAAGTTTTTAAAAAATTATGAAATAATTTAATATTAAAAATTTAGAAATATAGATTAGAATTAAAAAAAAATTTAAATTAAAAATAATATTAAATATTAATAAAAATACATATTAAAATTAAAATTTATTTATTATTTATTATTTTCATTGTTTATTTTATTATAATATAAAAATAAATATTAATAATTAGTAAAAAAATTATAAATGTTAAATATATATATTAAAATATTTTTTTATATATATAATCATGTTAGATATAAAGCCAAGATCAATAGGGCTGGACTGAGTAGACACTATGTTTTAGTTAATGGACTTAATCATTGTGTCCCCTTTATTATCTCTATTTAAAGAGATCATTGTACTTGTAATTGGTGTGCAATAGGAAAGAAATGAAAACCTAATAGTTACCCTTTTGGATGTAGGTTGCAGTTGGCGATCGAACCACGTTAAATCCTGTGTCGTTTATTTTCTTGCATTGATTTGTGATTATGTGTGTTGCTTCCGTGTGTGCGTTTTTTCCCATTAGTGGCATCAGAGCTTGGTTCATTTACACACTAGAAATCCGATCAGTAGAAATTAATCGACGAGACGTGAAAATGGCGACAACAACATCCCAAAGCTAGGGTTTTGCAGGGGCTATAGCGGCATCCCAAAGCTAGGGTTTCGCAGAGACGGCAGCAACATCCCAAAGCTAGGGTTTTGTAGGGGCTGCAATGACATCCCAAAGCTAGGGTTTCGTAGAGGCGGCAGTAGCGTTCCAAAGCTAGGGTTTCGCAGAGGCGGCATCAGCGTCCCAAAGCTAGGTTTTCGCAGGGGCTGCAGCGGCATCCCAAAGCTAGGATTTCACAGAGGCGGCAGCAGCATCCCAAAGCTAGGGTTTTGCAGAGGCTGCAGCAGCGTCCCAAAGCTAAGGTTTCGTAGGGGCGACAGCGATGTCCCAAAGCTAGGGTTTTGCAGGGGCGACAGCGGATTGCGTTTTCACGACGAATAGGTGCAGGTGCTTGCAATAAGTGAGACAACACAGAGGTGCAGTGCGATGGCAGTGAAGCATTGCAGAATCTGGTTATTGGGGACTTTGGAAAGGTAAGACTAGCAGACAACAAAACTCTTGATGTTACGGTCATGGGTGACATAGTGTTGAAGACGCCAGTCGGTTTCTAGACTTTGAAGGATGTCAGAGTTGTTCCAAGCTTGACGAAAAATTTGATTTATGTTAGGCAGTTGGACTAATAGGGACATGAAGTGAAGTTCGGAAATCAGCAGTGGAAGGTCGTCAAGGAAAATCTTGTCATAGCCCGCAGAAGAAAGAGAGGTTCGTTGTACATGGTCGAATTACCGTCTGAAGGAGTGACCGTCCCAGTTCAGAAAATAAACAAAGTCCGGTTCACAGAATCTCGTTGGCAGAAGAGGTTGTCTTTACAAGAGAGAAACCCAGAGCCACAGGTTAGATTCAGGATGAACGAGCATGGAAATGTTTAGGTAGACCAGTCAGAGGTACTTATGGCAGTGGGAGCACGGGTCATGTTTCAGCTAAGGTCCCTAGAAGACAGTGGGTTAGGAGAACCAGTATTCCAGCTGTTGAAACATCTTCAGAAAATTTCTTGTTGAGTATGGAGAGTGTTTGTTCTCAGGTTGTTCTAGGATCCGACAGTTCTTGCAAGTGGGAGTCGGTAGGAACAGAGAATGGGTCAGTGGCAGTTTCAGTCATGACTGACGTGTTGAAATTCAGGGGAGTTTCAACGAAGCCTTCAAAATGATTAAGAAGGCTGGTGACAACTAGTGGTGGAACATTGAGTTCCGGTGACAGATTACAGAAGTACATGTACATAGTTGAAGCGCAGGTGAACATTGTTCCGTGACTTCAAGTGGGAGATTGTTGGGTATGAAGCCAGGATTAATTGGGCTGGGTTGAGTAGACACTATGTTTTAGTGAATGGACTTAATCATTGTTTCCCCTTTATTATCTCTATTTAAAGAGATCATTGTACTTGTAATTGGTGTGCAACAGGAAAGAAATGAAAACCTAATAGTTGCCCGTGTGGATGTAGGTTGCAGTTGGCGACCGAACCACGTTAAATCATGTGTCGTTTATTTTCTTGCATTGATTTGTGATTATATGTGTTGCTTCCGCGTGTGCGTTTTTTCCCATCAAATCAATATATATAATTTATTAGTTTTTATAAAAAGTAACACATAATTAAACTTTTTTTGCAAATCTCTTAAAAAAAAAATTAGGTGATAAAAAGGTATTGTTTTTCGTGTTTTTAATATTTTACTTCTCATTGTTTTTAACTTTCACTGCAATCTTTCTATAGTGGCTTTTCCAAACCGTAAGAGAAATGAAGGTTTGAGTAAGGACAAACTCTATTAGAATGAAAGAGAATTGTGGTTTTGTGTGGCTGAAGAAAACTAGTAGAGCATAGATATATCACCTACAGGTTTAAGATGCTAATTGAATGTTTTATTTCCTCTTGTTTACATAAGAAATACTTTAGAAAAAAAATTAATAGTCCTTTTTTATATTTGTAGTTTTTATGAAATATTAATTTGTGTTCATTTAAATGTTATGAATATTTACGTGTTTATTAATAACAAATAGAAATTAATTTTAAAAATTATTAATAATGAGTAAATTTAAAATATTGGTACTATTTTCAGCGTGTACTAGGATGTTAGTGGTGAGATCGGAAGGGTATTTGGAAGATGGAGTGGGAAAGAAAATTCGAAATTTGTTTTGAGTGGGCAGTCGGTAACGAGAATAAAGTTTTGTTTTGGGATGATGAGTGGGTGGGATCTGAAGCTTTTAGGTTTCCAAGATTGTTCTCTTTAAGTAATAACAAAGACACCTTTTTGGATTCTTTTGGAGAGTGGTCTTTCAGCTCTTGGAATTGGTATCTAATTTGGAGAAGGGGCTTGTTTGACTGGGAGAACTTAGGAACTTCAGCTTCTACAGGTGTTTCATGGCTCACGTCTTGTCTTGGGTGAGGAAGATTGCTAGGTGTAGAAGGACGATGTGACCTCGGGGTACTCAATCAGTTCGGCATACAATATTTTAAGGAATTCTTGTGACCGAGAAAGTTCGTCCTTATTCAAAATTTTTTAGAATATCGAAGTTTTGCATTCTACTCACTTTACAGCTTGGAGGGTGTTGGGTAATATGATCGCTTCTAAGGCCAATCTGGCAAGACAAGGGGTCATAGTTGATTATATCTCTTGTTGTATGTGTCGGGAAGAAGAGGAGACAACAAGACATTTTTTTTTTGTAGAATTGCTTGGTTAGTTTGGAATCAATGTTATGCTTGGCTTGGGGTGGCGTCGATAGATCATATTGATTCTGGTTCACATTTCTTACATTTTAATTTGTGCAATGTTCCAGGCTATGTAAACGTCACTTGGGGAAGTGTTTGGATTGCAGTCATTGGTGAAATTTGGAGGCATACGAATAAACACATCTTTAAAGATGAAGTGATTGATCATTATGAAATCTTTTCTTTGGCTCAATTAAAAGCTTGTTCTTAGATTACATCTAATTTTTCTTATGCTTGTTTTTCCTTTTCTAATTGGTATATTGATCCATTGACTTGTTTGCTTATGATCAGAAGTCTTTGATAGTTTGTTGGTTTGAGTAGTTTGGTTTGATGGTACTGTTCTTTTAGGTGTCTTTATTGGTTTTGAGTTGGTAGGTTCTAGTAAGGTTACAGGGTCACTCTTTTGAGAGGAGTTGTTGGTATGTATATGGGTTGGACCACCCTTACGTGGTTCATATATATATATATATATATATATATATATATATATATATATATATATATATATTGATAAAAAAAGGATGTTAATATATTTTATTTTAATTCATCATTGACGTAGATGTTATAACATTATAATATTGTCCATGATGAAAATTTGTTTGTTACGTAAAAAAAAAAAAAAAAAAATTAGTAAGAATTCGTTCCAATAGTTTTCTTACTATAAATACCCAGTAGACCTAAAATTTGAAATAAAGATAAAAATCAATTTCATGTTATAATATCGGAATAAAAAAAACATAGATTATTAATTACTAGAACACACTAAAATATTTATTAGTGAGACTTTTTCTTGTTATTCATGAAATTTTCATAATTCATATGAAGATCTGTAGGAAAAGAACTTATTTCTGAAATGATATCTGTATAAAATCAAAAAATATGGAAATTTTAGTCATAATTAAATTATAGAAAAAGAAATGATAAAGATAAGTAATTCCAAAAGTAAGATCTTTATATTTGAAAAAAGAATAATTATGTGTAACTAATCATAAGCATCAGGTTTTAAGAAAAAAAGCTCTCTCAATAATTTTATCATTCTTTACAATATAAATATTTTTTATTTAAAAAAATATTAAATATTTAAAAGTCGTGTGTACAAATTATTATTTTACAAAAGTAATTTATATGCATTAGATAAATTATTTAGTATTCAAGGATATTCTTAACTTTAGATTCAGTGAATGATTTACCATCATTATACAAAAAATTAAAAAATTCCTGGATAATTATTCACAGAATTAGGTTCATATGTAAATTTATTGTATCCAAAATAACTGTATCTAATTTCATTATTAACTATTAACTAGAAAAATTGAATGTGCAAAAGGAATGTTGGAAAAATAACTATTACCTGCATTGAAGAGAAGTCCTCTTCTTGAACCTGTTTTAAAAGTTAAGTATTTCCATATCCTTTTTTTTATTTTTTATTTAATAATATTTTTTTTTATGATGATAGATGATTGCTGTTATTTAAAGTGTTAGCATAGTTGAGATTTCAAGTTACATAATAATGCAAAACATGAAAATTTTATAAAAAAAATAAAATTATTACCTACCCATAGAGATAGGTGGAAAAACAAGTAACATAGTTAATATTATTGAATCTATTGGTAAAATTAAAATAATTAACTTTTTCTTTCCTATTTTTCCAACTCATTCATTCCCAAATTTTTGTTACCGCTTTCTTAAAAGCTTTGTAAAGGAGACATTTAAGGTGGCCATCATGAAATCCTATCGTGACGCGTACTAACATTCTTTTGTTTAGTTTTCATAATATTGTGGCTATTGGACTTTATTGTTTCATAGGTCAATAAGCATTTGACAAGGACGAATCTATTGAATGTTGAAATGGTTTATGGGTGGTACAATAGAAGCCCGATAATGGATAGCACAATAACCTAATAAATGTAAATATGATTTTAATATCATTTTATAGATGATTTTATACCTAACTTAACTTTATAAAATTGTATACTTCATTTGTATATTCTAATTTGATTTTATCTTTAGTCACATATGTGTGATAACTAATCATATTTGTGACCATATCATTATGGAGGTATTAGTGGTTGGTACCAATATTGTGAAAAATCTCATTACATTAGTCATGTTTATATATATTATATATGTAAATCTTCTCTAATTGTAATATATATTTAGTAATTATTATTGATGATAAAGAATCCATTAGAAATTTATTATCATTATTGGAAAAAGATCCAATTATGTCACAATTTTCACATCAGACTTCCTTGTCCACGATGTAACAAAAGTGTGGTGGCAATATTGTAAATAAAACAAACTTGCTTACATCAAATCCTATGTGGTTCGACGTAAAACTCTTTAAAACCCTAGTATGAGCTTCTTCTTCCCCACTTCTTTCTTGCGTAAACGACATTTCATATGATTTTTCTTTGGTGGTGGCTGTGAGGAGCTTCTTTCTACCTCCATTAGTAACCTAAATTTTGTTTTTCTTCGGTCTTTGTGATTGCTTTAGCGTGGTGGAGGTTTGTATCTAATTGGATTTGATTAACGTTTTTCATTGAGATTAGTTGTCTAAACCTCCCTTTATACTTTGAAATTGATATTGTGGTTATTTTTGGAGATCTTAATCACGACAATGCATGTATATCTCCATTAGATTGTTGTTGATTAGCCTTGATATTGAAACTGTGTTATGTTATTTAGATTTATAAATTTAAATTATTTGTTAAAATTAATGTATAAGAATAGATGAATGTTTTTAGATGTTTAAAATTGAAATTTGAAACTTAAAAATGGAAAAAAGGATAGGGACTAATTAATTATTTTAGTTCATAGGAGTGGCTTAATTATTAAGTCACTAGTTTATTTACAAATTTAGAGATTAAATTATAGGTAATTTATACAATATATTTTAGGGAAATTGTAGGAAAATTTTAAATTGATCATAGAAGTAAGTCGTACCCTAATATGTTTGAGTGATATCGTATGTTTTTGTTGTACTAATTTTATTTATATTAAGTAATTATTCATGTACATATTAAGAAAACCTTAATCTACGTTTGAGATTTAGTGCAAATGGTTAAATAGCAATTATTTATATTAAATCTTGAATTGTCCAACTGTACAATTAGGGAAAAATTATTTTTTATAATTTTTTTAATACGTACACATTGTAAGTCTATGCTTAAATTTGATAAAATTTCACTTCAAACCATTTTGTGTTGCTCTTTGGTGCATACTTGACTATGGTGATTTGTTACTACTTTCATTTTGTGTATTTCGAATACCAATGCGAAATGCTACCAAAATCTTATCAAATTTATGATTAGATTTTTTTTTTGTACGTGTTATAGAATTATAAAAAAATGTTTTTCCAATTGTGTAGGGTCTCATCTTCAATTAGAAAAGTGAAAATTTCATATTGCATGGTTGATGATGATGGAGTTTGTAATTTCGGAGAGAGAAAAGTTGGATGAATGCATGTCACATTAGTGAAGAGTATGAAAAGGGAGTTAATGAGTTCTTGCAATTTTCTCTCTAAAATGAAAAACCTATGAGACATATTATTGTCTTTGCATTCATTGTCTAAATTAAGTACATCAAAATTTGGGGGAAATACATGATCATCGTCAAACCATATAAATTTATATCAGATTATAAAAAGTCCAAAATTTACATCGGACTATATAAATTTATATCAGCTTATACCAAGGTCAACATATATATTACATCGAACATTGCATGATCCAACATAAATTTTAGAACTTTTTAACTTTATTTTTAATACAAATTTAGGTTGAATTGTGTTCCTGGTCTAATGAAAAATAGAGGTTTTTACGTTGGAGGTTTGATCCAACATAAATTTAAGTCACTCATAGATCACATTTAAATATTAATAGATATAAAAAGTTTTAAATAACAAATATAAAGAAAAATATAGAAGAAAATAGATGAGAAGTTAATTATTGTCTTTTTGTTATATATATATATATATATATATATATATATATATATATATATATGTATTTTAAATTTGTACCGGTCAGAACTAGACGAAATCCAAAAGTTTTAATATCTAATTTTGGTCGACTGACATGTTCAAAATACATTAAGACTAGAAGAAGATTAACGAGCCTAACCAGTACGGAAACACTAGGTAACATGTTATTAATATTCAAATGTTAATCTGGCCCAATAATAATGAACCATGATAAATATATAAATAGTCACAACTTTTGAAAAAAAGATAGGTCATTATCGCATATTAATTACATCAAATACCGAATACTTTCTTAAGCGTTGAAGCACCTTTTGCAGGTGTTCTCCCGACCGAGAACACACAAAAGAGAAGAGAGCTTGACTCAAGTGAAGGAGCGAGGATAGAGGAGGAGAGAGTGAAACAATTTAATCCGTTCAGTACAAGAAGAAAAGTTCACCAACCGAAGTGCAGATCAATAGGTAGAGATTCTCTCAATCCTTTTTGTACGAGTACAAAATTTAATACATATGATATAATATGTATTTAGTTACATGTATATAAACCTTTAGTATTTCCTTACATAAAAACTGAATTGAAAATCGACACTATAATCTATATGTTTATGCATATATATATATATATATATATATATATATATATATATATATATATATTTATTTATTTATTTATTTATTTATTGTACCACTAATAGGAAGCTTTTCTGTATATTTTTGAGAATAAGTTATATTCCTATTTCCCTTTCATGCATTGAAGAATTATCTTTTCTGACAGAAACAAGTCGATGCAGCACTCGATTATAAACTAGAAAATATTAGTGGATAGTCATTGAAGATGGAGACGTATAGATAATAATTGAAGGGATTTGAAAGTGATATATTTTTTACTTGCCATTTGAAAGCGATGTGGAAATTTATGTGTGGCATGAAGTTCAGTGAATGAAAAGGAAGGAGCTGTGCTATAAACTCAATGTTTTTTGCCACTGAAACAGACAAATCAAGTAAAGGATAAGGACTCCATCCATATTTCACAAAACTCTCTAAAGAGATTATTTAGTTTTATACACATTTCAATAACCTGACATTGTTAGGTCAACAATCTTATTTAAAGTATGGTTTTGGAACATTCTTTAATTAGCATAATTAAATTCATAATTCAGTGATATTCATTTCAAAATATATATATATATATATATATATGGTATACATGATTGGATGGTAAGAATAGATGTGAGATTTTATATTAGATAACTTGAATATGATGTGTTAGAGGACATTTTGTAAATACGATTGTAAAGTCTCATAATAAATGAACATGTTTAAATAAGATTTTTTATTTAAATTTTAATAATTTTTTAAACACTAAAATAATCATTAAGTAACAATAAATTTATATATAAAAAATAATTAATTATTATATTGATTAAATTAAATATTATTTTATAAATTAAAAAATTATTGATACATAAAAATAATAAATTTATAATAATTTTTAAATTGGTATCTAATATTATCAATCGAAATTTTAAGTACTAACTATTGTAGGAGTCATTCAGATGGTTAGTAACTAAAATCTTAAAAACTATTATTAAATGTTAATTTAAAAATTATTTTATAATTTTTTATTAATAATAAAAATTATTTTAAATATCAATAATTTTTTATTTTATAAAATAGTTCTAACTTAATTAGTATAATAATTAATTATTTACGGTATCTAAATTAATTAATTGTTATTTAATTATATTATTGTAGTAAAAATTGAATGTTTAATATTTTTATTTAAGTTCCTTAAAGAGATATTTATTTATATTATTTTATCTTACATATGTGAAATAGTTTTCGTTTTTACTTTATTCTCAAGTATTTTCATCATAACACTCGCTAACTAGATTTCTGACTTATGTATTATACAATTGTTGAATACTTTATGTAACAATTTAACACGTACATGAATAATAAAATTAACTACAGTAACAAAAGAGCTTTAAACTAAATTTTTTATTTTATTAGGTACTTAATTTGAAGAAAAAATTTATATTGATTATTCATGAAATAGTTATATATTAAATATCTTAAATATATTTAAGCCAATAATATATATAGAGAGAGGTATTTATAATTGGGTTATATGGTTTTTTTTGACCAATTGTTGAAGATTTCCTTGTATTTTTTTCTCATGTCTTTCTTTAAAAAAAATATAATTTTTTACTTTAAACTAAAAGAAGATAACCCCAACTTTTCCTACTATGGTGAAAAAGATGTTTCTTTTTGCACACCAATAACTTTTATCAACGCCCAACAAAATTCAAAATATCTGGATAACCATTTTTCTATTATATGAAAATAAAGTAGGAACACAATTTTTGTTTTTTTTTTTGGTAGTTAATGTGGAGAGTTCACAAAGGAGGTGGGAGTTCACAAAGGAGGTTTTAAAGTAATTGCTTCTATAGTCTATAATCTGAAAATAAGAAGATAAGTAGTTGTTTGAGTTTTTAATTTTTTGTTTCAAGTAACGTGATTTTCTAGATTGAAGTTTCTCATAAACCATGATATCAAAATAGGTTTTAAATTATATGATTCCAAAGTGAAAAGTGATTATTTTCATAGTCTATAATCTAGAAGTTAAAATTGTGTTTGAGATTGAACAATTCGAAAGTCAAAATTTTATTTTAGATTGAACAATTAAAACTCATACTTTAGAAGTCAATTTTACTTTTTTAGATTGTACATTCTATAAGTTAAAATTTGCTTCTAGATTTTTGGATAAAGTCAAAATTATGTATTGGACTCTTCAATATAGAACACAATTTTAACTTCTAAATCTCCAAGTGACTATCAAATTGCACAATAAAAAAATCAACTTCTTAAAAAACACCTCCAAAATAGTCATTTCCAAATTACACAATTCACAAAATTCCTAATAAAATAAAATTGAGAGTATTACACAACCCAAAAAATCTAAATGCAAGAAAAAGAATAAAAGGAGGTGTAGGGAGTGAGAGAGAAGAGTGAGCAAACGTGAGAGAAGGAGAACATATGAAACACAAATATTAAGTTTAGAGACAATTTGGTATTTTACTCTTCCCTATAGGGTGAAAATAAAATTTATGGGGTGCAAAAAGAAACATACGGCTAGAAATGAGCATTTAGAAGATGACAATTGCTTCCTACACCCGGTGATTTTGAATATGCACCATATCACTGACGCCAAATGCTTAAAATGCTCTCTTTAGTTTTTAAATAGGAGTGGTGGGTGCAGGTAAAATGTATTACGGAGTTGGTATTTCATAATATATTTCTAGATTTAGATTTCTGAAATACTCTTTCAGCTTTATTTATTTTGATTAAATTTTATATAGTGAAAAGACAAAGATAATTTAAATTGTAATTGCATTAAATATCAAATACTAAGTATCAAATATTAATCACAATGTAAGAATATGATAAATTATAACAATTCAGCTATGAAGTGGTTTAACAAACGAGACTACGAGTCAATTTAAGTATTCCTTCAACGATTTCCTCCTCTCAGCCTTACCTTAAAGAGGTCATACAGCAGTGGAGGCTTGACCTGGTTGGCAGAGAACTGTTCTCTAAAGAGTCTGGAGAATTGTGCAAAGGAGGTGATGTGACCATCGGGGATCCCATTGAACCACTGTAATGACAAGGGAACAAGGTTCAAACTTGCCCTTTAGAGATCGTTCCAAGCCATTTTCGCAAGCAATCATGGACGAGCTTGTACCAGCACACTACATCACGCCCAAGATTGTTTTCACAGGGGTAGAAGACCCGGAGAATCATCTCACAACATTCAATGTCCAGATGATTGTTTCAAGAGGATTAGAGGTTATTCAGTGCAAAATGTTCATGAGCACATTCACAGATACGACATTACAGTGGTTCAGTGCGATCCCCGATGGTCACATCACCTCCTTTGCACAATTCTCCAGACTCTTTAGAAAACAGTTCTCTGCCAACCAGGTCAAGCCTCCACTGTTGTATGACCTCTTTAAGGTAAGGCTGAGAGGGGGGAATCGTTGAAGGAATACTTAAATAGATAAGACCCAGGAGTGATTCTGGGAACTCACAGTAAGACTCCAGACTCATGATGAAGATGTTGATGGGTTGTTCTTCATGACCAATGTTCTTCTTGAATAAATAAGGTAAAAAAGGTAGCGAAAGCTATGGATGATGTGGGTCAAGGATGGCTCATATAGAGCTATGGGTTCCTTATAGGTGCATGAAAGGTAGGGAGAGTGATGGGTTGGGCCAAATCACTTGGAGGAAGGCGAAGGTGAAGATCAAAGTGTATAACCTAGAGAGACTAGACAAGAGTAGAAGCTTGCAAAAATTTGCCAGCATTTATTCATTAAAATTGATCTTACAAAACATGAGCCAAACACCCTTATTTATAGGTACAAGTGCCTTGGAGGACAAGTGAGAGAGGATGGTAGGAAACCCTAAAGAGAAGGGTGGCTAGGGCATTGACTAAGGTCAATGCAACCCCCTAGCATTCTTCTGGAAGGTAGGGCTACATCCCTATCCTAAAAGGCCTAGGTACAAGCTAAATTGTTGAATACACCCCCCTATTGTGCTAAATGAACCTTACTCTACTGAAATTACAAAGAAACTGAAACTAATTGATGCTCAGCTCCCATGGCTTGGGCTCTACTCCTTGTGGTCCTCTGAGGGGTCTGCCATCAGTAGCAGAGTCCCACTCTTTTTGAATCCTCTTTGCCATGGACTTAGTTGTTGGGCCTGAGCTTGGGCCTCTTCCATCAGATCTGATGGTCACCATCTTTGAACAAGGGATCACGGCAGGACCGTTCAGCGATTCGCTGATCAAAAATCCAGCGGAGACATTCTCCAAGATACGACGACGGGTTGTCGCCCACATCAATGCAGAGGAGGCTGTGGCCACGAAGAATGGCAACTTGTATTCGAGACAGGCTAAGTCTAAGGAGAGCAACCTAGTCTGACTTGTGAGGGTGAACGAGACCTCAACTGGTAAGAAAACGGATTTGAGACACACAAGATACAGGAGGAACGAGCACAAGACGAAGGCCAGGGAGGAGTTAGCATTCTGGTCCAAGTTCCGACAAGCTAAAGTTTCCTCAGAAGACTGACAGGAATTTGGGGCCACAAAAGGATGCTTGGTACGAGTTTCACAAGGGGTTTGGGCACGATGTCGAGCGGTGCAGAGCTCTGGGTTACCAATTGGCGAGCTTGGTGAAAGAAGGGTTCCTGAAGGAGTACCTTGAGGCTGATAAAGAAGAGCCAAAGGGAGAAATTGCCCTCAGGGATCAAGTGTATGAGACACCAGTCCATGGAGAGCTGAACACCATCTCAGGAAGATTTTCCGGAGGAGGGAACATTGCTACTAAGCGTAAGCGATACGCGCAAGCAGTAATGTCCCTTGAGACGAGGAGACCTGACCATCCACCAGAGCCCGACCTCTGCTTCACGAGCTTTGACTTGGAAGATGTGATCTCTCATAAGAATGATTCAATGGTGATATCTATTGTCACTGTAGGCAGGAAGATACACAAAGTTCTCATTGACCAGGGGAGCTCAGCGGACGTGATGTTCTAGTTAATGTTCAACAGTTTGCAGTTATCTCCCAACCAACTAAGGCCACACGACGAGTGCTTAGTTGGTTCGGCAAGAGATCAGGTGGAAGTGCGGGGGTACATCGAGCTAAGGACAACTTTTTTTGATGGCACCTCAGCTAGGACGATTACTATAAGGTACATTGTGGTTAATGCATCTTCAACCTATAATTTGCTTTTGGGGAGACCTTTTTTGAACATGTTGGGTGCGGTAACCTCTACAAAGTATATGAAGATGAAGCTACCTTCCCTGGAAGGAGGAGTAATTACCATCAGGTCTAATAAGAAGGCAGCGCGAAAGTGCTACGAGAGTAGCCTGAAGAACAAGAGGGGAACATATTGAATCGTTGTTCAAGAGGGAAGACCTTAAGAGATCATGGAGGCTGAAGTCGCCAATGAGAGGCGACCTGGACCTGCCGGTGAGGTTTAGGAAAGGGAAATAGGATGGAAGAAGTTCAAGCTCGACATCTCGCTAGGCAAAGAATTGCAGAACATGATAGCCGAGGTGATATCAAAGCACATTAGTGCTTTCACTTGGTCATCCGTGAACATACCCGGGATAGACCTATATATTTTGTGCCATAGGCTTACAATGGACGAGAAGGTTAGGCAAGTGGTTCAGAGGAGGAGGAAGTTCAATAAGGAGAAGCGTCTAATCATTAGAGAAGAGACTCAGAAACTTCTCAATGTTGGTCACATAAGGGAAATCCAATACCCTGAGTGGCTGACAAATGTTGTGTTGGTGCAGAAGGTCAACGGGAAGTAGAGAATGTGCGTCGACTTCACTGACCTGAACAAGGTATGTCCCAAGGATTCTTATCCGCTCTGCAACATAGATTCTATGGTAGACAGTGCCTCAAGTTGTCGAGTGTTAAGCTTCCTAAACGCATTCTCGGGGTATAACTAGATCCATATGCACCTCAGAGACGAGAGCAAGACTGCCTTTATGGCTGAGTTCGCCAGCTACTGTTAGAAGGTCATGCCCTTTAGCCTCAAGAATGTTGGCGCCACTTATCAAAGGTTGATAGATAGGATCCTCGCCCCCATGCTTGGGCGAAATGTACAGGCATATCTAGACGACATGGTTATCACGTCGAAAGAGAAAGATCAGCACATTGCTGACTTAGAAGAGGTATTAACAACAATAGCTAAGTATAACTTGAAGTTGAATCCAGAGAAGTGCGTGTTCGGTGTGGAGACAGGGAACTTCCTTGAGTTTTCGCTGATTGAAAGGGGTATAAAGGTGAACCCCGACAAATGTGTTGCGATCATAGAGATGAGAAGCCCTGCTAACATGAAGAAGGTCCAGTAGTTAACTGGACGCATGGTCGCCCTATCTCATTTCCTTTCAGCTAGTGGAGACAAGGGTATCCGTATTTTCAGTACCTCAAGAAGAAAAACCGGTTTATGTAGACTGCCGAGTGTGAAGAGGCCTTCAACAAGTTTAAACAGTACTAGGCTAGTCCCCATTCTTGGTAAGCCGCTTACAGGTACCCCTATTCGACTTTATTTTGCAATCATAGATCGGGTAATCAGCTCGGTCATTCTACAGGATGAGGATAAGGTTCAAAAGCCGATCTACTTTGTGAGTAAGGTATTGCAGGGACCAGAAACGCGACACCAAGCCATTGAGAAGGCCACTTTAGTAGGGGTGTTCACAGCTCGGCGGCTCCGCCACTATTTCCAAAGTTTTATTGTGATTGTGATTACTGACTTTCCCATTCGCAAGGTCCTTCAAAAGCCCAACATGGCAGGTCAGATGGTCTGTTGGGCGGTGGAGTTGTTCGAGATCAATATACAATATGAGCCTCGAGGGCCAATTAAGGGGTAGGTGTATGCTAATTTCATGATGGAGCTCACATTAGAGGGCCCTCAGCCTAATCCTAATGATTTCCAATGGATTCTTTTTCAGTGGATGGATCCTCCAATCAATAGGGAATTGGAGCTGGGGTCAATTTGCAGGGACCTAGCGGCCTGTTGATCGAGCATACCCTGAGGTTTGCATTCAAAGCAAGCAAGAACCAAGCAAAGTATGAGGCCCTGATAGCAGAGATGTTGTTGGCTAAGGAGTTGGGAGCTCAGAGTCTGCTGGTAAAGAGTGACTTAGTTCTTGTCACTGGGCAGGTCATGGATGAATATCAGGCCAAAGACCTGCAGCTAGTCTCATATCTCAGGTATGTCATGCTTTTGAAAGAAGCTTTCTCTATGTTTGAACTTGTTCATGTTCTTAGAGAGTAGAACTCCTGAGCAGACCTATTGGCCAAGTTGGCGAGCTTAGAAAAAGGAGGTCGGTGATCCAAGATACCTTGAAGTCACCGAGGACGGCTGAGGAAAGGTTAGCTGAGGTTAGTCAAGCAGAGGTCTAAGGGGTTAGCTCAGAAAGGGAAAGAAGACACCGGTCAATAACTCAGGAGACTCTGAAGGTCCCCAGGTTAGCCACATACAGGTTGTTGGAAGACGAGTTGTTTGATGTGTTATAGGTTGACACCATAGACACTTGGATCACCCACTATCAACTCTACCTAGCTGATGGGTTGCTTCTTGCTGAACCTACGGAGGCCAAGATGATCAAGAGGAATGCGGGGAAGTATACCTTGATTGATGGCAAGTTGTTCTGTCACAGTTATGCCCACCCTATTCTCACTTGTGTTAGTGGAGATCAGTGTTCCCGAATGATGTGAGTTGATTTTAGATTGCACATTTTAAAGGTTTCACTTTTGTTAGGATTTTTGGATATTAGCGATTTAAAAGGTGAGAACCCTTAGAAGATTCGCACTGAACACGAACTTAACCAAGTGGTTAAGTAAGTGTGAAGGTTCACTTTAGAAGGGCAAAGAGAAAAACACAAATATGGGTGACAATGATGCAATGGTTCGGAATTTAAGAGAAAGGAACAAGAACAAAATGCATAAACAATGAAAAAATAAAGAGGAGAAGATAAGAAGATGATGGCAAAGAAGAAGATAGGTGACGCAACAATAATAAAGAGAATGAAAGGAACAAGGTGAAAGCATTAGAAGACTTAGGAGGGATGGAGGTGGTCACGCCACTTGGAGCAGATGAACTCCAAGATGAGTGGTGCAAGAGTCGCGACTTCAAATGTCACTCACTCAAGATAAGATTCAGAGTTGCCACTTAGGATACTACCTACCCAAGATAAGACCCATAAAACCCAGAGTACTCAGATTCACAAAATCACTCATGCAGAATTTCTTTTCTATTCAATTTCAACTTGAAAATACATGGAGTAAGGCACCCTATTTATAGGAATGAGTGCCTTGGTGGGCAAGAAGGGCAAGGGTAGGGTGGTAAATGTGTGAGGGGCTGCCTTTAGGGTTTGACTAAGTCAAAATCGCACCCTAGGCTTGTTCTTCTAGAAACTAGGTCAAATTTCCTTCCTAAAGGGCTAGAAACAAGCTAAAATGATAACTACACCCACCTATTATGCTATAGGCACCTATTCTAGGCTATCTTTGCTATTTTGGACCCCCGAAGTGAGCCTAATTTATCTACATAATTTTCTCTTGTGGAAAAACAAGAAGGAAGAACTTCTGATATTCTGGTTTATAACTGGTTATTCTTCTGCTAATGCTTTCTCAAGGTTTGGTGGGGTTCGAATTTGTATACTAAGATGATTGACCTTTTTTTGAAGTGCTTGATGTGTCCTTAGTCATCTGCTGGTTGCTTTGGTTTGGACCATGTCCCCCAAGTTGGAAAGAATTCGTCCTCGAATTTAGAACTCCTGCAAATAACATAGTTAGTTTGTTCACTTGATTTATATATGAGAGTGGTGAAGCAAACTTATGTTCATTTATTTTCTGGTACATATAATGTTTGTAGAGAAAAGGGAACTTGGTGCGAAAAACTTCTTATAAGGTGTAAACCTTTAGAAGGATTTTGGAAAATATTCCCACATTTCTCTAACAAATATTGCATGTACTTAGAGCTATTAATAGATAAACAAGAGAAGGAAGGAAAGTACCAAAGTGAGCCGGCAATTTTTATTACGGATTTCACCACTTTTGGTGAGGTGATGAGCCCTGTGTTGTTAATTTCTTCTTTTTTTTTCATTTTTCATTTTTACTTGATCTTTATTTACCCTTATGGTTCTTTTAGTTGGACAGTTGGATGCTATGTGCCCAAAACCTAAACATTTAAAACATTTTGTGTTTGAGGTTTTGGTGGGTGACTTAGGAGGAGAAGGTTTATCTTTAGAATCTTTATGATGTGGGGTGGTTTCTTTTGAGAAATTGGAAGGAGAATCTTGGTTTTGAAATTTGGTTTTGTCCTTCCAAGATGTTTTGTAAAAACCATCATTATGAGTATTTTTAAAAGAATTTTTCTTCAAAACTTGTGATTCAACCTTGATGGCTAGTTAACCAATGTGTCTAAAGAAGTATACTCATATAATTTTACATCATCTTATATTTCTCGTCGTAATCCACTCACAAATCTAGCAATCTTTGACTCTTCACTTTCATGCATATTAATTTTTGTCAAAGTTACTTTCAAATCTTGAAAATACTCATCTACACTCCTAGATCCTTGATGAAGCCGTTGGAGCTTCAACAAGAGTTCCTACCTATAAGGAAGAGAAACAAACCACGCGCGCATGCATAACTTTAAATCTTTCCAAGAGACCACGGTTGGCCTCTTGTTTAAGCCAACGTCCATTACAGTTTGGTGCCACCATTGAATGGCATAGCCAACAAATTCTAGGGAAGCTAATTTTACTTTTTGGTCTTCATCGACCTCATATACATTAAAAATCTGATCTACTTTAGCTTCCCAACCTAGATAAAAATCAGGGTCAGTGTCCCCATTAAAAGATGGTAACTTAATAAAAGGAAAAGAAGGTTGTTGGTGGTGGTATTGGAGAAGCCTATTATCCGCATGTTGCACTCTCCACTCTTCCTCTTCGTCTTTATAACTCCCATAGTGCATGTGATGCCTTGTATGGCGCCTAGGCTCTCGCCTCCTTTCTCGAGCCATGCTTTCTTGGTTGGCTTCTAACCTCTACATTTTCTCTAGTAATTGTCTCATCTCCTCATCTTTTTGGGCTTCGGCTAATTCCCCCATAAGACGGGCCTTTTAAGGGGATTGAGGCTTGGAAGACTCCCCAGAAGAGCAATGAGCCATGAAAAATTTGCACGAAGAAACAAAAGGTTAGTTAAATCAACAATTTAAACCTTAACTCTCATGTATCACTCAAGAAAGATAGTCCCTCAAAAAGGGTCTACACTTGTAGCAACACCTCAAGTGAAAGATGACAAAGCTCTTACACTTGCTCACCAACGTACCCCTAAAACAAAACTGAAGAAACAATGAAAGACAAGCAAGAAAAGCTTTAAAACAAAGAAAGTGAAACCAAAAGGAATTAATATGAAGACAAAAATTTGAACAAGACAAACAACAAAAGCACGAGAAAGACGCAAGGAAACTTACTTAAACTTTAATTATGAAGATGTGAAAAGTTTTAGAAAATGAGAAAGCAAGTGGGATTAAACTCCACAATTTCGAAAACAATTTGTCATAAAGTTAGAACCCTTTTTTGTAAATGAAATTTGGAAAGTGGATGCACGTAAAATTCTTTTTTTTTTTTATCCTGAATTGACTGATTCAAATTTTCTGATGATGTTGTGCATGCAGATGGGATTCACTTTTCAATTTTGGGAAAAGATAAGATATTGGGTTTCAAGTTATATGAACGCTTGTAATCTATGTTTGGAATTAAATCAACTATTACTCTAACAATTCCTAATTTGATTTTAGTTCTTCAAAATTAAAATGAAAATAAGTAAAAAAGATATACAACTCCTAGAACACTAAGAACATCAGACGCAAGCCAAAGTGATAAGAAAAAGAATTGACAGAAAATGGAAATTCAAAAAGCGAAATTTAAAGTGCTTAATGAATAAAAAAGACAGAAACTATAAATGATAGGAATTTAAAGGCGGAATTTAAATTGCTTGAATATAAAAGCAAGAAATTAAAATGTGCAAAAATTTAAAAGTATAATATCAACTCAGCAATATAAACATAAATTGAACCTTGCTCTGATTACCACATGATGTGAGTTGATTTTAGCTTTGTCTATTTTTAGAGGTGACACTTTACTTATGATTGAGATTTTAGCAATTAAAGGGTGAGAACCCAACGAAGATTCCTATTGGACACAAACTTAACCAAGTGGTTAAGTAAGTGTGAAGGTTCACTTCTAGAAGGCAAAGGAAAAACACAAGAATATGGTAAAGGATGATGATGGGCGGAATTTAGAGAGCATAAAAGGAAGACATTATAATGAAGGAAACCAAATGGATAACAAACAAGACAAAAACATAAACCAAGAGTAAATTGGCAGAATGGAAAACTGTGGAAAAGAGATGAAGGAAAGGAATGTTTATTGTGATGGTTGAGAAGGAACATGCCATTTAGAGTATGGTGGCCTCTAAGATAAGTGCAGAGAAGGGCTGCCACTTGAGAGGTCTCAACTCACTTAAGATATGACCTAATGTTTAAGAGACAAAAGCCTCACAAACATCTCACACAATTTGTGCAGAGTAACTTTTCTTAATCAAATTCAACATGTAATTACATGAGGCAAGACACCCTATTTATAGGGATGGGTGCCTCGGTGGGCAAGGAGGGGAGGGGTAGCCTTGTAAATAGGTAGGGGGCGGCCTAGGGGGTCCTAGCTTCTAGAAGCTAGGGCTACATCCTAACCCTAATGGACTTGTCATGGTCCAATTTGATAAGTACACCCCTTCTATTATGCTAATTAAACCCTATTCTATTGAAATTGAAAACAAGGAAACTAGTTGGTGTTCAACTCCCATGGCTTGGGCTCTGCTCCTGGTAATCCTTTGAGGAATGATGAGCTCTTAAAGCACTGACTATTGGTGGATCCTGACCTAGCCCTTGATCTTTTGTCATGCTTTGTGTCCTTCTTTTGGAAAGTTGGGCTTGGTCATGGGTTGCTCCATCTCTCAGGTTTGTATCACCGTATAATGGCTGAACTGCATGAAGGCATTTGTGGCAATCACATAGGTGGGCGAGTTCTCTCCTTGAAGGTCATCCATGCTGAGTATTATTGGCCGAAAATGAAAGAGGATTGCGTGAAGTATGCCCAGAGATGTGAGTAGTGTTAGAAGCATGTTGATTGGCATCACGCACCGGCGGAGGAGTTGCGATCAATTTATAGCCTGTGGCCTTTCCATACCTAGGGAATAGATATATTGGGTCCTTTCCCCTTGGCGATACGTCAAATGAAGTATCTTATAGTGGTCATTAAATACTTCACTAAGTGGATCAAAGACGAGCCAGTTGCACAAATAACTGCTCACAAGGTGCAACATTTTGTGTGCAAAAAGATAGTGTGCTATTTTGGGATCCCCAGACACCTGGTGTTCAACAATAGAACCCAGTTTGCAAGTCAACAGTTGTGTAAGTTGTGTTTGGAGCTTGGGATAAAGCAAATATTTGCCTTGGAAGAACGCCCTCAGACAAATGGACAGGTTGAGTCAGCCAACAGAGTCTTGCTGAGGGGGTTGAAGAGAAGATTATAGAGGGCTAAGGGAACTTGGTCAGAGGAGGTTCCTCAAATTATGTGGGCCAATCACACCACTCCTCAATCAACAGCCAAGGAGACGCCTTTCAGTTTGGTACATAGGTCAGATGCCATGATACCGGTAGAGATCCAAGAAAGCTCTCCTCAGTTCCGAGACTTTGTTGTTTAAGAATCTAACAAAGGAAGGAAGGTGAACCTAGATTTGCTAGAGGAAGTACGTGAGCAAGCCCGCATTAATTCTAAAGCTTTAATGAGAAAGGTGGAGCTAAGGCAAAAGACAAAGACGAAGCCTCGACAGTTTGGGTTTCCGATTTGGTGGTACAAAAGGCTCACCCCTAACAGCTAGAGAATAAGTTGTTTCCGAAGTGGACCGGTCTGTTTCACGTAGTCGAAGTGCTTAAGAATGGAGCATACAAGCTAGAAACCCTAGAAGGGGGAACCATCCCTTGAATGTGGAACACAACAAATCTCAAATTTTATTTCAGTTAAGCTATTTTCATTTAATGCTTTCTTGTTGAACAATATGATGAAAAATAAGAGTGACAAAGCGGGGTGGGCCATGCGGGCCGACTCGCAGCCCACGAGTAAAAAACGCGAGGCAGGCCGACCTTTTCAACCCGCTTTAGCCCGCCCTACATAACCCGTGGCCCGCACGAGCCAGTAACAAGTCGGGGTGGGCTGGCCTGCAAACAAAAAAAATTAATTGACTTGGCAGTGGAGGAGTGATAACTTTGATTGAAAGAAAATTAGGTTTTCACTCAAAAGAAAACGCAACTACGCTATTCCAAAAAATGTATACAACACACGACGCACTTTCCTTTACAGTGTCGTCGACTCGCCGCTCACTCCGCCTGTGACTCCACGTCGTTTCACCTGCAACTATCGCGCGTTGCTACTGCTCTGCTACCGCACTGCTGTTGACGCTCTTGCTGCTCCGCTGTTGTGGCACCGTTGTTGTCTTCACTCCTCCTCCACCATGCAAGGCAAGTTTTTTATCTACAAATTAATTGGGGATTTATGTTTATTTAGTTTAAAATTTTTATATAAATTGAGGATTTCTGCTTATCTGCATATAAATTAGGGATTGTGCATAGTTGAACCTGTTATACCAATCATAGTAGAAGAAAAAAGAGGTGCATGTGAGGGAAGTGGTGAGACAACCATTCATAAATTATAAATTAGATTATAGATTATTTTTAGATTATAGAATTATTTTTAGATTATATATTTATTCTATATTTTCCAACAGGATCTCAATTTGCAAATTGGATTGTAATGGATGAGAAATGTAACATGCCTCTTTGTGAGTTTGAAATGGAGGAAGATGATGATACTGAGAAACAATCTGAAACCATTGAACCTGGAAAAAAGAAAAGGGATAAGACTAGCACATTTGATTGTTGGAGGTATTTTACTAAGATTAGGGAGGGAGAGGATGGAAAAGAAAGGGAAAAGTGAAATAGTTGCAAAAAATATATGTAACTGGTGGAAGAAAACATGGGACTTTTTATTTAAATCGTCATGTTATGAAATGTGTTAAAAGAAAAACTGAAGATGTGGGTCAAATGATTTTGGATATGCAGGAAAAAGTTGAAGGCAAAAAAAATATATCAAGTTGTACATCGGGAATTGTTGTCTAGTCTAATTATTAGGCACAATTTGCCTTACAAATTTGTTGAGTATCCCAAACTTAGGACTTGGATAAACTACTTGTGTCCTGATACAATTATGGTTTCTAAAAACACTGTTAAGGTTGATATTGGGAGAATGTATATGAAAGAAAAAATAATGCTTAAGGAATTGCATACTTCCATTCCTAATAGGATAAGCTTAACTTCTTATTTATGGACATATATTAATACTGAGGGTTTCATATCATTGACTGCACATTTTGTTGATCTGAATTGGAAGTTAAATAGCAAGTTACTGAAATTTTGTCACATGCCTCCCCCTCACACAGGTTTTGAGTTGTCTAAGAAAATTAATTAATTTTTACAAGAGTGGGGACTAGAGAAAAAGGTGTTTTCTATGACTTTGGATAATGCTTTTGCTAATGATGTTCTCCAAACTACTTTAAAAAGTCAACTTCTTTTACAAAATGGTTTGATATGTGGTGGTGAATTATTTCATGTTCATTGTTGTGAACACATATTAAATTTAATTGTTCAAGAAGGATTAAAGGTGCTTGGTGATGCTTTGGACCAAATTAGAAATAGCATCAAATATGTGAGGGGTTCGGAAAGTAGAATGGTGAAATTTAAACAATGCCTTCAAAGGTTTAGTGATATTGATGCATCATGTAGGTTGTGTCTTGATGTCCCGACAAGATGGAACTTTACTTATTTGATGATTAAAAGTGCTCTTAAATATCAATGTGTTTTTGGAAGCTTGCATTTGGTTGATGAATCTTATAAATATTTCCCTACAGAGGAAGAGTGGGAGAGAGCTGGAAAAATTTGCAAGTTCTTGTTACCCTTTTATGATATCACTAACTTGATTTCTGCTACAAGTTATCCTCCTTCCAACTTGTATTTTTTACAAGTTTGGAAAATTCAGTTTTTGTTGATGGAAAATGTGAAGGATGAAGATGTACTAATTAAGAACATGGCTAAATTGATGATAGTAAAGTTAGAGAAATATAGGGATGAATATAGCGTTGTACTTGCATTTGGTGCAATTTTAGACCCAAGGATGAAGTTAGAAACATTGAGATTTTGCTTTGAATTCACTTACTTGGGAACTAAAATTGGAAAAGATCAAGGAAAAATTATACAAACTTTTTGTTGAATATTCTACCAAAGGTTTGACAACATCATCAAATGTTCAAAAGCATAAGCAAGGACAATCTTCATTCTCATTTATGTCTAAACCAAGTCTTTTTTATGTAAGTTACTTAATTTAATAATACTTATTAATGCACTTTAATTCTTTTTTTTTTGCACCAATCCATTATACTAACTTATTACATCATAATAGGAATTAAAAATGTGCAAGCTTCTAGTAGCTAACAAAGCTGGAAGGTCACAACTTGACACTTATTTGGATGAACCAACTTTGGATTTTGACTTTTTAGAGCAGATGGATGTGTTAGATTGGTGGAAAAATAATTGTTAGCGTTTCTCTGACTTGCTTTAATGGCTAGAGATTTGTTGAGCATCCCTATAACCACAGTTGCATCAGAACCTGTATTTAGCATTGGTTCTCGAATTCTTAACAAGTATAGGAATCGACTTTTATCTAAAAACGTGGAAGAAATCATTTGTACTTCTAGTTGGAAGCATGGATTTTCTGAGGGTAATTCAATTATTTTAATTGATCTTATTTTTATTGTATTATTTTTATGAAAAATTCATTAATTCATTGTCATTGTTTTAATGTATGCAGAATCTGTAGATGAAGGGGAAGATTATAATTATGAAAAATTGGATGAAAGTTCTTCTAAGGCTGCATCCAATGTTATTGAAATGGAAAATTATCAATAATGTTTATGTTTAATGTTTTGAATTAATGTTTAATGTTTATGTTTAATGTTTTTGAATTAGCTATTTTCAATGTTTTGGAAGTGGAACAATATTGATATTTGATTTTTATCTTAATTAAATTATTGATGTTTAACTATGTTTGAAATGGAAGAAAAAAAAATTCATTCAATTTTTAAAAAAATAAAAAATAAAATAATGTGGGTTGGCCTGCAAACCCACGGGCTGGCCCTTATGTGGGGCGTGTTGGAAAATCTAGCCCGCATTCACTATGCAGGGCGGGCCAATGTGGCCCACATTTTGCAGGCCAAGTGTGAGGCGGGCTGGCTCGCTTTGCCATTCCTAATGATAAAGGTGACACTATTTTTTCCTTTAAAGGGTTTTTTAACGAGGTCATCTAATGATAAGTTTGTTCTTGAAAGATGGTGCATTAATCTTGTTTACTTATTTAGAGTTAGCACAGATAAGAGGACCTTTCTCGGTAAGATTGTCTGAGTAGGTGTCATATGCGTAAACCAATTACCTAGTGGCAGATAAAACGACCTTTTTCGGTAAGATTTCCCGAGTAGGCGCCCTGCGAGTAAATTGGTTATCTATCATCAAGTAAGACGACCTTTATCAGTAAGATTATCCGAGTAGGCGCCCTGCAAGTAAATTGGTTATATATCGTCAGGTAAGACGACCTTTTATCAATAAGATTATCCAAGTTCAAGTGCTTTGAAATTTATTTGGCCATAACTAAGATTGTTGGCTTAAGGCATGGTAAGATGACCTAACTCGACATGCGAGCAATCACCCGGGATAGGTGCCTTGCAGATGAATATTGTGACTAAGTGGTTTAAGTGTATGGTAAGTCGGGTTAGCTCGTTGAGAGAACGACCACCCGAGTTTAGGGATTATGTGCATGATCAAGTAATATGTAGTGGAATTGTCCACTTATGTTTGTGGTAAGATGGGGTTAGCTTGGTGTACGAGTAAGTATATGAGTGCAAGTGCTCTAACAAATTAGTGCGTCATTCTTGGCGCAAGATGAGACGACTAAGCCTAGAAAGATGCAACTATCCGAGTATGTGCTATGCGAGGTAATGCTTGGCAAAGCCAAGGTATGAAGTACACCTATGTACGTCGAGATAGAGCATTATCTCATTGTGGTTATGGGGTATAGTTCATCAAAAGGTCAATTCTTTGATGAATGTGTTGAATTCTTGGGTTTGTCTGAGTTGAATTCTTGTTATCTTTGTTACTTCATATTAAGATGAGTTAGCTTAAGTGATAAGTATTTGCATGTGTAGTTGTTATACTTAAGCACATGTGCATTAGTAGAAGTTACTATGCTTAAGCTAGTCGAGATTTATTATGGCATGCATTCGCAAAGTTTTCAAGACATCCATATGTGACAAAGTAGTTAAAGTAAAGCAAGATAAGTTACTGGTAATGTTAAAGATGTTCCAAAAGTTAAAATAGTTAATATTTACATAGCATTAAGTATACAGGTCACTCCTCTCTCAGTTGGCCATCAACCACAGTTTTATCCGGGCCAAGCTCAAAATAGTCTATGTCGGGTTGAAGACCTGATGCTTGTTTGACAGCTGCCTCAAAGCCCCCGAGGAAGGCTTGGGCAACATCTCTCTTGTAGGCTTCAACTTCCTTGGCATAATCTTCATCTTTTAGGGTCTGCTCTCTTTTCAGCTTCTCGTTCTCTGCCAAGAGGTTTCCCTTCTCTTCAGTTAGGAGTGCAACTTGCTCTACAGCCTCTTTGGTCTTCTCAATTAAGAGCTGCCTAGTTTGTTGTTAAAGGCTTTGAGACTGTTGAAGCTCGTGTTGTAGGCGTTCCACCTCTTTGCGGAGCTTCGTAATCTCTTGGGCCTTCAGATCTTCTGCCGCCCTCCGATTCTCCATTCTTGAGGCAGCGAAGCAACTTGTGGCAAAGGCTTCCCCAAAGTGCCTCATGGCCTCCCGAACTAGGTGATGATCGTTGTAGGGCACGAACCTCTCTTTATCTTCAGAGGTCAGGAGGACTCCCTTGCAGTATGGGATGATGTCTAGATTTGGATCCCATAGGTCTTTCCCTTGGAACTCTTTGCTTCACCTTCTAGGGGAGTCATCATGTTGTCTCGTGGATTTCGAGCTTCCAAAGGAGTAGCTTGGTAGGAGGGAGCTCGCCCATCTGAGTGGGAGTACTTGGTGGGGATAGCAAGAGCTTTCCTCTTCCTGGTGAAAACCAACTCTGAGGTGGTCTCCTCGTCATTGTCGGTTGGGGTTGGAGCAGTGGTGGCCGTTGCTTTCAGTTTCAAGGATGAGGAATCCTTGGGCATTTGGCTAGCTACCCTCATCCTCTTGGCCATCTCTTCTAACTCCTTTCTGGTGAACTTGGACAACATCCTTTCTGCAAAGAAACAAGGAATGGTTAGAAGTTGTAAGTGGTGTTGGACTTGCTAAGGGTAGAGAATGGGGAGTACCAATGTAATTCTTTAGAGCATTGGGGGTGAACTCTTTGCTCCGGAGGAAGGCAATGTCAAAGACAACCTGCAAGCTCGACAGGAATTTGCAAACCTCTTGATCTAAAGGGGGTAGGTCTTCCATACGTCGAGCACCCTTAAATCTAGGCTTTTGGGTCCAGTACAAGGGAAACCTGTTTAAAAGGGTCAAATTCCTTTTATTACACTGAAATTTTAAGAAGTGGCCTTTGAAATTTTTGTAAGAAGACTGGAAGAGGGTCAGCAAACCCCTTCAAGGGACACCGTTAAGGGATATCCAAAGTTGGCGACCCAAACGTTTGGCCTCAAAAAAGTAAAGGAAAATCTCCACAGAAGGCGAAACACTAAGCTTGGAGCAAAGAATGGAAAAAGCTCGGGAAAATGCCCTGCTATTTGGGTGTAGTTGGTACATTCAATTCGGTTAATAATTCTTTTTCAAAGATGGTGAGGGAAAGATGCAAAAGAACTTTATGGCGCTAATGAGGCTTTGAGGTTTAGAGCAATAGAAGAGTATGGCTCTAATGAGGCTTTGAGTAGCGTATATACGAAGAGTGGGATTCAAAACAGTAAGCTTTTCTCCACCGTTGATGTTGTGCCACGTGTGTGCTTGGGATTGAGTATGGTGAGATGTCACCTCAGAGACACTTCGTACGCCGCACTACACCTACTCATTGAGAAACCGTCACGTCAATTGCTAGAGCACTCAAAAGACTCTTCGCTTAGCCTAACTCAGCTCGAGTCTGGGGGGCTTGTGTACCGAGCAGGAGTGCTCGGACCTCGGTTTAGGCTTCTGGGTGGTCAACTTGGTTATTGGGCCCAAAGTGTGGGTTATGAGTTTGGCCCAGTTTTATTGGTAAGCCCAATGGGAAATAATTAAAGTAATAAGCTTTGTCATGTATTACCCTATAGATAAGTGTATGCATATCTCTTGTTGTTACGTAAATAAATATATGCATAAGTTTGTTAACTGAATACGTTGCATGTTGGTTACATGATAATTAATAGGTTTTGATAATAAAAGAGAAGCGCCCAAAGATAGGGGTGCACACATAAAACAAAATGTTAGCCTGTGGTTACCACCTAAAGATAATTGGTGTCTGCGAGAGGTGGTTTTTTAATAAGATAAAAGATTAAATATTTTCAGTTATGCTTTCAGTTGAGATTATATTCTTGTGAACGAAAGTTGTTACACGAATAGCTATAAAAGGGGCTTTTTGGCCCCAAGGGAAGGTACGTTGCTTCTGAATACTAGATTGAAACTGATTACTTTTTTGGAAGCTCTCACTGACTTGATCATCGGAGTGTGATCAACAGGTAGAGCCCCTCTGTCTCAACGGAGCCACATTCCAATGCAACAAGAAGACGTAAATTAGTATCCAGAAGAGACAAGTTAAAAGCGGAGCTTTCCTCCCAGGTCAACTGACGAGAAAGTCAACCGGCAAGAACAATGTTTAATTATTATAAGTAAATAAAAACTTTTTTAGTTTACTTTTTACCCTTTTTTATTAAAAAAGTAATAGTACAAAGCACTTATAATATCATAGGAGAAGACACCAATGTGTTAAAATTGCTAAAGATTCATTCATGAAATTGTGTTAATACCTTAAATTTAAATTTAGCCAAATAGTCATTAGTACAAGTGGTATTGGTTTCGATCCCTTTAAACAAGATTTCAAGTTCAAGTTGTCAATTGAAAAAATATAATTAATAGAAGAGATCTTACTAAATATGATTAACTAAATTTATTGATTAAAATTAATTATTAAAAAATTGGTAAAACTAATTAATACTCTTAATCAATAACATAAGAATTAATGTTTATTTAGACTTTTTTTTCATAATAGGTATAAACTCCTTTTCTACGTTTGATAAAACAACTATATATTTGAATGTTAGGAATAAATTTGAAATGTTTATTTCTTTATAAAATTTGTAAGAGCTTTATAAATATATGAGGAATCGATATTTTTAGGAGACACTCTTTAATAATTTTGTACGTGAAGAATCCATATGAATAATTTTTACTTGTACATCAATATTAATCAAGACTGAATACAATCTTTTGTAAAAATACATACGAGTAAGAAGGATGAACCCTAATCCTAAATTTCCCAATTGAATCAAACAAACTTTTACATGTTGTTTTCTATTTAGTGAATATTATACTTCAGAATTCATCAACTGTTTCTTGTTTCTTGTGGGTTCGATATTGGTCTATAAGGACAAATTTATTACTTCTAAAACGATACATTTATCTGTAAAATAGTCATCAATAGTGTTAACTCACATAATACTAGACCAACCATGGGCACATGAATAGTGCTTGGCTCATATCAATGCATAAGTTTATAACACTAAAAAAAAGTAAAGGGATAAAAAAATGTGGCTTAAAAATTGAAAGCCATTTATTTGTATACGAATATTTCTCCTTAGAAGTTATTGTATGCTTTTATAGCATTACGTTGATATAGTAGTATATAGTAGTTCACCCTACATTTGACATTTTTGTTTCTTTGGTAGACTTTTTTTTGTAAGTTGTTGTAGAGTTTCTTTGGTAGACAAATGAAAATGACACTTTCATTTAGAGTACATTTTTTAACTAATTTTAAAAACAGAAAATAAGATAAACTTTTTTACAGTATAAATAGTGTTATTTTAAGACGTGTGTTTAGATTAATTTTAATAATTAATTTTATACTGCAACATGTTTTAAAATCAATTAATTAATTTGTCAGTTTAATGCAAAAGTGTTTGAAACACAAATTAATACAATTTTACGCTATCGATCAATCACGAACCCAATAAAAATGAAAGTAATATGAGAACATCTAATCTTTAAATTAAATATTATAAAAGTTCACAAATTTATCAGTCATTGATAATTGAATGGCCGAATGACGTGTTTGATTTATAATACGTTTGATTGAGAAAAAATAAATAAAATAACTTACCTTTTTTCTTTATTGAAGAAAAAGTCCCATTCAGAAATAAAAGTTCAAATCTTTCTTTTTCTTATTTTTGAATTCAAATTTCACAAGAAGACATGCAAAAATTCTCTTATTTTTATTGCACTGTAAAATAAAATTTTGAGAGCATCCTATTCTTAATACTTCAATTTTGATATTAAACCATTGTTGAATTCAAAAACTTAAAATAGTCAGAATTTGGTATCTCAGTCTAAGATTAGAAAAATATAATTGATACTATAGATTCAACAAACTTAATTAAGATAGGTTTTTATATTATGTTAAGAAAATAAATTTAATTTAATTTAATCTTACAAATTTAACATGTAAAATAAGATGTATACTTATTTAAATACTTTATTTTATTTATATCTTTAGTTAATTTATTTAATCAAGAAAGTTTAGAAAATTATTTGGATGGTTGTTTATTAAAAATTCCATGTCTTTAATGTAACTCTCGTAGTTGAAGAGTTTTAAGTTTTTTTTTTTTCCTTAGGTGTTAATATTTTAGTTTTTTTTATTATATAATTGCAATCCACAACTTATTAGTTTCTTTTTCTCATTTACTTCCATTTATCTCCGAGTGACTTCTTATTCATATTTTCTCTTTTCCAATATTGGTACATAAAAGTTACACTTTTGAAATTATATGAAATTTTTTATATATAAATTAATTAATAAAAATATGAATTTAAGAGCTGCTCGACTAAATTTATATTCTATAAAAAGTTATTGAAAATGTAATTTAACTAAATTTAATGTATCGGTCCTTTCTCTATTTGTAAATAAAAAATAAATAAGTATAATATAAGTTTTATCATTAGTTAAAATGATTATAAAATATATTTTTATGGAACTCATTTGATATTTGATTAGTTTTACAAATAATTTTCTGTGATTATGACTAAAGGAAGAGAAAGTAAGTTAGAAAAAAATGGTAGCCTTACGTAGGTATTAGAAAAAGGTATGTTTTTGGAGAATTGGAACAAAGAGTAACATCACATGTTTATGGATGAGTGGTTGCCTCCTTAATCAACCTAGGTTGTGTCTAGCTTAATTATCTTAAGAAAATTTGGTTGGAATTCATAACCTAATGTAGGCAAATTGTCACTGCAACTTCATTTTTTTTAATCACAACAATATTTTTATCAGTATATTGGAGAGTGTGATGTCTTTTTATTATTTTTAAGTAGTAGTTATTTGTGATGGCTGATAGTGGTTGGTAATGAACGTTGGTAATTAATGTAAGTTTTGTAGTGTTTGTACGGTGATGGTTATATTTTCATTAACTTATTTTTTTCATTTTTTTTTGGAAGTCAAAGATCTAGAAAAGAAAAACCCAACGAGGTGCACAAAGAGAATACAAAAACCAAAAAAATTATTTGCACTAGCATCGAATACAACGAATCTTCTTGTCAATCCTCTCACACTTGCTCAAATGATGAAATTATTATTGAAAAAGGAGGGTAGTTGGATTTGGAAGGATGGAGAATTTTTAAGAGGGGATTTAGAGGGGAGAAATATATCTGTGTATGATAAGTTTTGGAGGTATAAAGTTTTTCTCTCAGCCCACGTCACAGCCTGGAGGGTGTTGGCAAATAAGATTGCAACTAGGACCAATTTGGAAAGGCAAGGGGTTGACAACATTCTGTGTAGTTTGTGTGGGGTGGAAGAGGAGTCTTGTCGCCATTTGTTTTTTGAGTGCAGAATAGCTTGACTTGTTTGAAGTCAGTGTTATGCTTGGCTTGGTGTGGCGTTCGTGGATCATAATGACTCATGTAATCACATTTTACCGTTTAAGATGTGTAGTGCATCTGAATCTGTTAATGTTGTTTGGATAGCGATTTGGATTGGTGAGATTTAGAAGCACAGAAATAATATCATTTTTAAAGGTAGTGTGATTGATGTTTCAGAAATGTTCACTCTTATATAATTAAAGGTTTGATCTTGGGTAACTTCCAAGGTACCCTCAGCCTTTTTTTTCTTATTTTGACTGGTGTCTTGATCCTTTGGTTTATATGAGGTTGGTTAAGTGATGTTTTTGAGTTGTTGGTTAGTTTCTTTGTGGATGTCTGGGTGTTTGATGGTGTTTTGTTTGTTGTTGGTAGGATGCTAAAGTTTTTTTTTTCTTAGGAGAGACTTAGAAGTTCATTTTCGATGTGTATAAGAGTTAGACTAGCCTGAAGTGGTTCACATTTATTTATTTTTTCTGCTGAAAAGAAAATTCTCTTAAATACTATTATTCAAGAGAAAATATGGAGTGAAGAGATAACTGAAGTTATTTAAAAAAGTGAAAAATACTATTATTCAAGAGAAAATATGGAGTGAAGAGATAACTGAAGTTATTTAAAAAAGTGAAAAAAAAAAAGTTAAAATTAACTTTTTTATCTATGGAAAAAAGGAGATACAGATAGAGAGAGAGAAAATATGAAGTCGAGAAGAATTTGCACCTGATATATTTTGTTCAACGTCGAGAAACACATTTTTGTTCCCATTTTCACGTCTAAAACAAAAGTATAAAGTAAATAAGGCATACTTCTTTTGGTTTCAAGTATAGGATGAAAATTAAAATTAATTAAGAAAAATAATTAGCAGTATTTAATTCTACTATTTAAAAAAGTTAAAATACAATTCCGATTTTTCTATCTTTTTAACTAACAATTTGGTCACTGATTATAAAGAAATATTTATTCCCAATTTTTAAGAATCAGTGATTCTAGTCCAGTCGTCTAAATTAAAATGTTGACCGTTAATATAATATTGACATACTCGTCACAAAATTTAATGGGTATTTCTAACCATTTTGTTATCGTAGATAAATAATACAACTATGACAGATTTTAATTGGTGTTTCAAAATAAGTTAATTACTTTAAAATAAATAAATAATCTTAGTATGACATCAATTAAGCTCTGCGGTGTGATATATCTTACACAGCCTGTTTTAATTTTGAAAATTTGGAACACTAAATATATTACTTTAAAATGAGAAAAAAAATAATGAATTATTGTCTAAAATCAATATAGTTCATATATACAGTGATAAGCTCATAAATGATTAAGAAAAAAATAGCAACAATATATATCCAGAAAAATTCATATGAAATACATAAAATAAGTTGTTTTTTTTTTAAGTAAAAGAATCATTCTTTTTATTTATTTTGTATTAGTTGGACTTATAATTCTTAGGATTTGTTTATTGTAATCGATAATGTAATTACTAAATATTATATTAGGTTTAATTTGGCATTATCAAACCTAAATTGATACGAGAATGATTAACCGATAATAATGCAAAGAAATATAAGAAGAAAACATTATCTTAAACATAAATAGAAATACAATGGAAAGAGTCAACTTCAATGAAAAGAAGTCGACAAAGAAAACATGTTCAAGATAGACATTAGAAGTAGATGGAAGGCACACCTACACAAATTTTGGCCAACCTTTAAACTTTCATTTGATTTATTTTTAAATTTTGAATTTTAAACGTCCCTCTATCTTTTAACTTGATTTTTTGGCGTAAAGTCAGTGTGATATAAAAGCTACATTTGCATGTCATTACAGATAAATATAAATGCCATTTAGGATAGCATTTTTGCATGACAATTGTTATAAATAGTCATCATCATTGAAAATAAGTTTTGGATATATATGTAAAATTGAGCTTCATATCACTTGTGTGAGTTTTAGATATTATTGTTGTACAAGGTAACTTTGATGATTTTCATATCTGTCATGAAGAATTTGTTGTTGTTGTGTGTGTTTAGTTAGGTAGATTTTAAGTTGTAAATTTGCATCTAGTTATGATCCAAGTTCATATGATTTGAAATATCTTTTAAAAGTTTTGTTTTTCAAATCTGTGCTAATTTTAGTTAGTTTATTCGTATTTTAAACAAGTTAAAAATAAACTTTTGTTTACGTCTGATGAATACAACAAGTTTTTCAACAAATTAATTTATCTTATCAACTGATTGAAAAACACTTAAAGTTTTTAAAAGAATTTAAAAATGATTTGTTTTTTTTTTTTGTCTTTTCTATTAAATAAAATCAATCAGTTATTTCGATAAATGAATTGATTTTTTATATTGTCATTTTAACAAAAAATGAAAACAATTAGTTTGTTTATAAAATCAATTAAGTAATTTTAACATAATGCTGTTATGATTTTCAATCTGTTTTTTAAATGTTTTAAACAAATTTAATTAAATGATCAAATTGATTTACCCATCTTTTAAAGTCTATATAGAGATTGCTTTCTAGTTATTTTAATAACAAGAAGAGAGACTACTGAATATTTTTTCAAGAGAGAAAATCAAAGAGTTTTTAAAATCATTCTTGATATCTTGGATCATTGCTACTGTGTGAAATAGGATTTTGGGTTATTTATTCTACTGTTCTTCATTTGTAAAACCCAGTGTATTCTAAATTCATTCTTTTATACTATATTGTGTTGTAAACAGTTTCGGATAGTGTTTCTAAAATTTGTATTTTTGTTAAGAGTATTGTGTGTTCTTTAAAGGTTCAATATCAATACTCCTGGTTGTTATGTAATCTGGTTGTGATTGTATTAGTGAATTCTTAGTGGTGTGTTGAGGACTGGTAGCTCTTGGTTAAGAGTGAACCAAACAACAGGTTTATATTTTGATTACTCAACTACTAACCTTTTAATAACCAGTTGAGCAAGTTAATCAATTCATTGATTTAATTGATCTTTTCAATCTAACATCAGTCTTTGTGAAAACTTTGTGAAAACAATTCATCCGTTTCAATTCATCAAGATTAGCAAATGATGAGGTAACCACATTAGAGCCTGAATTTTTTGCTAAATTTCCAGATGAGAAGCTGTTGGTAATCAATGAGAGGCCATCGTTTGCAGACATGGCCAATTTTAAAGCTATCGGAGCAGTCCCAGAAAATTTGGACTGACATCAAAAGAGAAAACTTTTAAAGGATGAAAATCATTATGTGTGGGATGATCCTCATTTGCTTAAAATTGGTATAGATAATTTGCTGAGAAGATGTGTTTCTTTAGATGAAGCCAAGAAAATTATATGGCAATGCCATAATTCAGCATATGGAGGACACTTTATTGGAGAAAATACAACTGCGAAAATTCTTCAATCAGGGTTTTTCTGGCCTTCATTGTTTAAACATACACATGCGTTAGTACAGAGATGTGGCAGGTGCCAAAGGACATGAAGCATTTCTAGAAGACATGAGATGCCATTACAAAATATTCAAGAAATTGAGATTTTTGATTGTTGGGGCATTGATTTTATAGGGCCTTTGCCATTGCCTTTTTCAAATGAATATATACTAGTGGCAGTTGAGTATGTTTCTAGATGGGTGGAAGAAATTCCAGCACAACATGTAGATTCCAAGACAGTTATTAAATTTCTTAAAAATTTATTTAAAATTGGCCATTTTTGCAAACCATGGCCTCTCATTGATTACCAACAGCTTCTCATCTAGAAATTCAGCAAAAACTTCAGGCTCTAATGTGGTTACCTCATCATTTGCTAATCTTGATAAATGATCTACTACATTGTTCTCACATCCTTTTTTTATCTTTGATCTCCAAAGCAAATTCCTGCAACAAAAGTATCCATCGTATAAGCCTTGGCTTAGAATATGCTTTATTCAATAAATATTTAATTGCAGCATGATCAGTGAAAACAATAATTTTAGAGCCTATCAAATAAGATCAAAATTTTTCAAGAGCATATACTATAGTAAGTAATTATTTTTCTGTAGTGGTGTAATTACTTTGAGTTTCATTTAAAACTTTACTCGCATAGTGTATTACTTGAAAAATTCTTTCTTTCCTTTGTCTTAAAACTGCTCCTACTATATAATCACTAGCATCACACATTATCTCAAAATTAAGTTTCCAATTAGGAACAATTATGATAGGTGCAGAAATGAGTTTTTCTTTCAAAATATTAAAAACAGCTAAGCAATTATCATCAAATTTAAAGGGAGTATCCTTATTGAGAAGGTTGCATAAGGGCTTTGAAATCTTGGAGAAATCTTTAATAAATCTTATGTAAAATCTAGCATGCCCTAGAAAACTTCTGATTCCTTTAATGTTGACTAGTGGAGGTAACTTCTCAATGACTTCAACTTTTGCTTTATCTACCTCTAGCCCTCTATGAGAAATTTTATGGCCTAGGACAATTCCTTCAGTGACCATGAAATGACATTTCTCCCAATTTAGAACAAGATTTGTCTCCACACATCGCTTCAGTACGAGATTAAGATTAGCTAAACAATCATCAAAAGAAGATCCAAATACAGAAAAATCATCCATAAAGACTTCAATGCATTTCTCAATCATATCTGCAAAAATAGCAAACATACACCTTTGGAAAGTTGCTGAAGCATTACATAACCCGAATGGCATTTTTCGATAAGCAAAAATGCCAAATGGGCAACTAAATGTTGTCTTCTCTTGATCTTCTGGATTAACCACAATTTGATTATATCCTGAATAACCATCCAAAAAACAATAATATGCTTTACCTGCCAATCTTTCCAACATTTGATCCATAAAAGGTAATGGATAATGATCTTTCCGCGTAGCTTGATTCAGTTTCCTATAGTCAATGCACATCCTCCATCCTGTAACAGCTTTTGTAGGAATTAATTCATTTTTTTCATTATAAATAACTGTCATACCTCCTTTCTTAGGTACCACCTGTACCGGACTAACCCATGCATTATCTGAAATGGGATAAATCATTCCTGCTTCTAAAAGCTTTTGTACTTCCTTTCTAACAACCTCCTTCATGGAATGTTTTAAGCGCCTTGGTGGTTGAGCTACAGGTTTGAAATCTTGCTACATGTGAATTTTATGCATGCAATATGACGGACTTATACCTTTCAAGTCACCAAATGTCCATCCTATAGCTCTTTATTTGCCTTAAGCACTTCTATTACTTTTTGCTCTTCCTTTTTGGATAAACGGTTGCTTATGATAACTAGTTTCTCCCTATTTTCTTCAAGAAAAGCATATTTCAAATGAGTTGGCAACTATTTCAGCTCTATTTTCTTATGAGTGTTGGCTTTATTTAACTCTAATTCATCAAAAACCCCTCGATGTACTTCTTCTTCCTTCCCCAGATCTTGCAAACATTCCTTGACTTCCTTATCTTCCTAGTCCTCTAAATTATCGTTATCATTTAGTACTGCTTTCATCAACGAATCATCTACAGATATTTGTTTTTGATTCTCCAAATATAATTCATCAAGTGCATCCATCCTAAAACAATTTCTCTAATCAATTGGATGTTTCATTGCTTCAAATACATCAAAGCTAACTTCTTCATCCTGTACTCTAACCTTCAACTTTCCTTCATCCACATCAATAATAAGTTCTGCAGTTTTCATGAATGGACGTCCAAGAATGAGAGGTACTTCAACATCTTCCTCTATGTTCATGATTACAAAATCTACTAGAAAATAAAATTTTTCTACCTTCACCAAAAGACCTTCAAATATTCCATGTGGATACTTTATTGATCTGTCAGCTAATTGCAATGTCATCCTTGTAGGCAAAATTTCAACATCTCCAATTTTCTTCAACGTAGATAGCGGCATGAGATTAATGCTTGCCCCAAGATCTAACAATGTTTTACCCACTGTAAAATTTCTTATTGTTACTGGCAAAGTAAAACTCCTCAGATCTTTAGACTTTTGTGGTAATGATTTTTGAATAATGGAACTACATCCTGCTTCTAATTACACAATTCCTTGATCCTTTAATCTTCTCTTTTTGGTCAATAGATCCTTCATAAATCTGGCATAAGTAGGCATTTGTTCCAAAGCTTCAGTGAAAGGAATACTTATCTCCAGTTGTTTCAGAATTCAGAATCTGATAAACTGTCCTTCTATATTTTTTATTGAGTGAGCATGTGGATAAGGTAAATCTAAAATTGGAACACTTCTTTTTTCATTGTCATTTTTTTCTCTTTTTTCTTTTCTTCCTGTATCCTCTCATTTTTTCCTTTCTTTTCTCCTTCTTCACTCTTATTTTTTTTCTTCCTTTTCTTCTTTTTTTCTCTTCCCTCTCAGTTTCTCTTTCCTCACTTTCTAGATTATCACCAATCTCCCTTCCTACAACTATTCCAGTTCTAATAGTGACTGGCTCACATTTCTCCCTGAGTTCCATCAACTCTTGTACAAGTTGCCCAACTTGTGTCTCCAAATTCTCAATGTTCTTCTAAACGACCAACACGGTTTGTATATATTTGTCTCTAATATCTTCCATTTTGCTCATTCTCTCTTGGAATGAAGGATCTAGTAGTTGGTGTTGTTGAAAAGTACCTTGCTTTGCTTGATCTTCCATGTAAAAAACCTTTTCTTCAGAAAAAGTACTCTGATAAGCACAATGCCCATTGGAATGATCACCTCCACACAATTCACACCTTAGTTCTTGACTCTAACTTTGAGATGAATGAACAACATGTAATTGTTGAGGTAATTTAGACATTTGTGTAGTTAGTTGCTCAATTTGTTGTGTCAACATTTTATTTCAAGCCAATAGTGCATCATCTAACCACCTTTTCTTCTGAATACATCACTCATCATACTAGGCTTGAGAATCCGTTGATGCCAATGCATCAATAATCCTCGTTGCTTGTTCTGCATCAAGAGTCATCATTGTGCCACCAGCTCCAACATCTAGGAGCATCTTTATGTCAAATTTGAGACCATTCAGGAATATGCTCAGTTGAGCAATATCTTCAAACCCATGATTTGGGCATTTTCTCAATATCAACTTAAATCTTTCCCATGTCTCATAGAATGATTCATCTACTCCTTGTTTGAACATAGAAATTTCAGACTTTGCTTTGATGTAGCGAGAGATTGGAAAAAATCTTTGCAGAAATTTTTCCTCTACATCCTTCTAGCTATTGAGGCTCTGATTTGGAAGTGATTTGAGCCACACCTTTGCTTTTCCTGCCAATGAAAAAGGAAACAAGCGCATATAAACAATTTCAATATCAACGGATTGAAAATCCATTGTTCCTACCAATTCATAGAATGTATCCAAATGTGAATATGGATCCTCATGTTCCATTGCTGTAAATTGATAAGCACTAATGAGAGTGAGAAAATCGGGTTTTATTTGCAAGGCCTTGGTGTTAGCGGGTATGGCAATACTATAAAAATGTTTTGCCCCTTGATACATGACATAATCTCCAAGTGTCCTTGTAGGAGGTGGTGCTTGATTTTCTGTAATGTTACTTTTCTAAAAAATATTGTTAGTGGGAAAAGAAACAAAATATTTATATTTTAAATTTTATTTATATTTTGTTATAGGCTTTAAGAGCAAGATATTTCTCTTTCTTGAGCAATTCATCTTATTGAAGCTCCAACTTGTGAACTTTAAGGATGTCAACGATATCTTATAGATGACTTTTTATGGTAAGTGCACCGCTTTGTCAAAAGTAATAATTGTTCCTAAGAACGGATATCGATCTCACAAGGAATAGTGAATTACTGAGTACAATGATCATTAAATATAAAGCAAAAACAATTAAAAATTATTATAATAATAATAATAATAATAATAATAATAAAGAATTAGTTGCTTCAATTGGTAAAACCGGGATTAGGTTTCATCTCTCTTACTCTCATGTGTTTTGATTAGCATGTTAATATTAAGTTCTTTAATTGAAATTGATGCCCATAGAAAATTCCTTTATATCGATTTCTCGCATATAAAATTCTTAAGAATTTTTCCTAAATATCAATTTCTCGCATATTTATAAATAAAAAAACTTAGAATCACCCTCAGATGTTAATGGCAATTAACATTTCAAATCTATTTATATTACTCAAATATGTTAAGTATTGTTGTTTAGGTCAGAACTCTAAAAATACTTTTCAGTCAGATTTAAGATTTTCAATTTGTCACGAAAATTTAGAAATAAAACAACAATACCAATAATCAATCAAGAACTGAATATTAATATATAGGATATCACCTTAATACATCAGAGTTCGAGCAAACTACTCCCAATCCCAAAGGGTAGAGTTAGTTACGCACACTTCTAGCACCTTCCACTTTTCCAATTGGGTTACAATTCACTCTATTGTGTTTTCCTCTCAATCTAGCACACTAGGATTATTCCTCTAACCCCCTATTTAACCTAATTTGCTAGGGTTAGATGACTTCCTGCGTCGCACTCATGGGTTTAATGATAAAAACATAAAAATAGCCAAATTAATCTGAAGCATTCTCGTTGTTGAGTTGGACTTTTATCTCTCTTTTGTGCAATCTAGGCCTTACAGCTTTCTTCTTTTAGCATATATCATTCTTTTTTAGTCCAAATCTCCATTCTTCCCTAGAAACCTATAATTAACACTAAATTTGGGAATAAAATGCTCTTATTCAATTAAAGATCATAAAAAATGTAAAAAGGTATAAATTCATAAATTAGGGATTATTTTATATGTAAATTAACAATTAATACTCATAAGTGTCTATATTTTGATATGAAATATTAAGGAAATTAGGCACTTATCACTTATAAAGACATGTTGCCTATGCCTTTAGATATCATCAACATCATCCTCTATGGTCTCCATTTCCTAGTTAACTTTTTAGAATATTGTTAGTATCACTACAAGAAAAATTGAAATTACATACGGATTTTTATATACGGATTTTTTTCCGTATGTAAAATGATCATTACATACGAATTTTACATACGGATTTTTTTCCGTATGTAAATAGATATTACATACGGATTTTTACATACGGATTTTTTTCCGTATGTAAACCCAATGTACGTATGTAATTTTGGCAGAGTTATTACATACGGATTTTTCCGTATGTAAATAATAGACAAAACAAAATTTGCAGCAGGTGGGAATCGAAGCCAGGTTTATAAGAAACCTTAACCATTACACCAGAAAAATTCTTTTACAATATTATGATTTTTATTATAATTATTATTATTTTTAAGATTCTTATTAATATTATTACATACGGATTTTTCCATATGTAAATAATAAACAAAACAAAATTTGCAGCAGGTGGGAATCGAAGCCAGGTTTATAAGAGACCTTAACCACTACACCAGAAAAATTCTTTTACAATATTATGATTTTTATTATAATTATTATTATTTTTAAGATTCTTATTAATATTATTATTGTTAATAATATTAATAATATTAATAATATAATGAATATTAATAATATTATGAATACTAATAATATTATGAATATTAATAATATTATGAATATTATTAATATTGTGAATATTATTAATGTTATGAATATTTTAATGTTATGAAGATTAGGTATTTAATATTATTTCTTGTTCCTCTTCTTCCTCTTCTTTCTTCTTCCTCTTTTTCCTCTTTCCTCTTTTTTTTTTTTTCTTCTTTCTTCTTCCTCTTGTTCCTCTCAATCCTTGTTCTTCCTTTCTTCCTCTTCTCTTCTCTTGTTCCTCTTCCTCTTCTTCCTTCTCTTCCTCCTCTTCCCCCTCTTCTCTTCCTCTTGTTCCTCTTCCTCTTCTTCCTTCTCTTCCTCTTCTTCCTCTTTTCTTCCTCTTCTCTTCGTTTCTTCCTCTTCCTCCTCTTTTCCTCTCTTCCTCCTCCTCTTCCTTTAATCCTCTCCTCCTCCTCCTCCTCCTCTTCCTCTTCTTCCTCCTCTTAATCCTGTCCTCTCCTCTTCCTCCCCTCCCTCCTCCTCTCCTCCTCCTCTCTCTTCCTCCCCTTCTTCTCCTCTCCCTCTTCTCTTCCTTTAATCTTCCTCCTATTAATCTAATGTTAATAATAGTAATATATTGTTAATAATCTAAATAGTAATCTTAATATTATATTAATAATAATATTAATATTAATTATATTAATAATTAATATAATTAATATTAATAATATAATTTTTATTATGAATATTAATATTAATATAATTTATATTTTTAACATTAATATTAACATTAATATAACTATTATAACTAATAATAAGTAAAATAAAAATTGTAATATGACAGAAGAACTTTCGTATGTAATCCATATGTAACACATAATTACATACGGATTTTTGGTCTTACATACGGATTTTGACCGTATGTAATTCCAATTTTTCTTGTAGTGTATGATCATAATTATCATAATCCTTGCCTAATGAACAAAACTCATTTAATATGGTTTGAAACTTGTTAAACATATTTTGTATTTCTCATTTTATTCCATATTAAAGAGTTCATATTGCCAGCTAAACAAACTAAGTTTTTTATGTTTTACCTCAGTGAAACCCTAATATGTAATAATATAAGAGTGTCCCAATTTCCGTCCTTGTTTATTTAATAACTATATTTTTTATCTTTACTTTAAATATAAGTGTTAGAAAAATTTATACTTAAATTCGTTGGAACATTTATGATTTATCAAAGAGAGTTTGAACACCAAAAAATAAATCAATTTTAAAAAATAAAAAAATAATTAAAAATTATAATAATAAATATTAAAAAAAATAACAATTTATATTAATTAAAAAAAGGATAAGAAAGAACTTTTGTGACTTCCACAACACTTCACCCTAATGCACCATTTGCTTCTACTGGTTTACTCTGCGCATGGATAGAAAGGAGATTATCTAAATCTAAATCTATAACATTTCTAGGTAGCACAAACAATAACATCTGCCACGTGTCACTCTCACGGTTTTTTGAAAAAAAACATAAAAAATCAAATTTAGTAAAAGAAGAAATTTGGACACGTGTCATGCATTCATGCTTTTAGAGAAAAGGTGGACACATGGCATGATTTGATCCATTCTCATTGAGGTGGGCTAGGCCAGAGTTGTTGTAGCCCAATTTATTCATCTTCTGCCATCTGTTTCCCTAAACCCTAACCCTCTGCCTTTCTTCCAAAACTCTCTCTCATGTTTCTCTCATCTATTTTGTTTATCTTTCACAAATTTGGCAATTGCACAATCTGCTCATCTCTTACCACCACTGCAGATCTCTTCTTTTCGATATTTTTCACTTAGCGCGATTTTTGAATTTTGAAATGGCAACACAATGGGTTTTTGAGTTTATATACATGCTCTTGATGACTTTTTACGGCAAGTGCACAACGTTGTCAGAAGTAATAATTGTCCTTAAGGACGGATATCGATCCCACAAGGAACAGTGAATTACGAGTACAATAATCGTTAAATATAGAACAAAACAATTAAAAGTGTGTTGAAAGTGGTTGTGTTGGCGATGATCAATAAGAAAACAGACAAAGAATTGGTTGCTTCAAGTTAGAAAAATAGGAATTAGGTTTCATCTCTCTCACTCTCATGTATTTTGATTAGCATGTCAATATTAAGTTCTTTGATTGAAATTAATGCCCATATAAAAATCATTTATATCGATTCCTCGCATATAAAATTCTTAAGAATGTTTCCTAACTATCGATCCCTCGCATAATTATAAGAACAACTTAGATCGAAGCTCAGACGTTAATAGCAATTAACATTTCAAGTCTATTCCTAGCATTCAAATATGTTAAGTATTGTTATTTAGGTCAGAATCATAAAAATACTTTCCAGTCAGATTTAAGATTCTCAATTTGTCATGAAAAATTAAAAGTAAAACAACAATACCAATAATCAATCAAGAACTGAATATTTTAATATAAGATATCACTTCAATACATAAGAGTTCAAGCAGATTACTCCAAATCCTAAAGGGTAGAATTAGCCACGCATACTTCTAGCACCTTCCATTCTCCCAATTGGTTTACAATTCACTCTATGGTGTTTTCCTCTCAATCTGGCACACTAGGGTTGTGCCTTAGTCCCCTATTTAACCTAATTTGCTAGGGTTAAGTGACTTCTTACGTCGCGCTTATGGGCTTAATGATAAAAACATAAAAATAGCCCAATTAATTTGACACATTCTCACTATTGAGTTAGACTCTTTTTCTCTCTTTTGTGCCTTTTGGGCCTTCCCGCTTTCTCCTTTTGGCATATATTATTCTTCTTTAGTCCAAATCTCCATTCTTTCCTAGAAACCTGCAATTAACACCAAATTTGGGAATAAAATGCTCTTATTCAATTAAAGATCATGAAAAATGTAAAAAGGTATAAATTCATAAATTAGGGATTATTTTAAATGTAAATTAGCAATTAATACTCATAAGTGTCTATATTTTAATATGAAATATTGCGGAAATTAGACATTTATCACTCTCCCCAACTTAGAATCTTGCTTGTCCTCAAGCAAAGTAAATGAATATATTTGAATTTAAATATCAAAACAGCTTAATTCATTAAACAACAGATTAAATTAGAAACTTATGATGCTTCCAAATTCAAATATAGAAAAATATAGACACAATCAACTTCCAAGATCAAATCAAAACAAATAAATGACAATTCATCAAGGAATATCTTCTCATATGCTCACAGGTAAGTGTTTTTCTCTATTTTCACTGAATCATAATAAATCACAGTTGCTTTTCATTTCATCTTCAAATCACAAACATATTAGAAACATGAATCTTGAGGTCTTTTCCAGGATTGTAATGAGGCTGAGCTTCCAAAAAGTATTGGTTTTTCAGATAATAAAATGCACATCTTAAAGAAGAAGAACATACCTACAATTTAAATATAGCATATATGTGTTATCTAATCACCATTTTCTTTTGAGTTCAAACTTTTTCTCATTTTTATTTTCTTATTCATGATTTTCAACATGAATTTTTTTTTCTCTTTGAGATTTATTTTTCTCTTTCATCAATAGGAATAGATTCTTCCTATTTTCAAAATTTTGAACTTTCACAATTAGAACCAACCATTCCCTTTTCTATATTTATTGCATCTATGTTCTCCTTCCTTAAACATGCCAAAGGTTAGGAAAATATATCATTAAAAGTTAAGGTGCAATAATAACAAAAATTCTTGGCTCAAAGGGGATATATAAAAAATTTGAATTCTAATAAGATCAAGGTTGGCTATTTGGCCCTAGGCTCCTAAGTAACACAAATGCCTCAATCATCTTCATGCTCTTTTATGATGTAACAAAAAATAAAAATTAAGCAACCACAACTGACAATTCATCAGTAAAACTCTCAAAATTGTTTAAGGTTCACACACTCACTTGGTTTAATCGGTCTCGTTCCTTTTTGTTTTGTCATTCTTTGTTCTAATCAATCATCCTGTTAAGTTTTCATGTATCACAATCTCAACTACATTTGAATAGAGATTCAATCATATTTTCTTTTCTAAACTGTGTCTAATTCATCTCACTATTTAATATTTAAACACAAATTTTTTTTTTCACAATTCAAAACTAATATTCTAGTTCTTTTTTATTTAAAAAAAATAAACTAGAAAACAAACAAACTAAAACTGAAATTTATTCAAGAAAGATAATTCAAGACCTAAAACTAACAAAAACAACAAATTTATTCAAAATACAAAATAAGCAATTAAAACAAACTAAGCAAGTAAACAGAAAACAAAATAATCGAAAAATAAAATAAAATAAAATAAAAACTAACAGAAAATAAAATTCAAATAACTGATAAAAAGAAAAGAGAATTAGAAAGATAAAACCATATTTTTGCTCAATCCTCTCTTCTTAAGAAGTCATCCAGCTTTTTGTTAAAATCTTTATCTATAGTCTTGCTTCATTTGCTGGATCTGCCCCCCTGAATAATAGAACCTGTTCCCAGGTCAAAATATATAACCTGCAAAATGATTATGAGGCTTATATGATTGATTGATTGATTTATTTGAAAAATAAAATCAACAAAGGTAAAAAAAACAACATAAAACTAAAATGTGGACTGGGTTGCCTCCCAGTAAGCGCTCGTTTAACGTCATATAGCTTGACGCCTGTGTCTTTAAGGGTCATCTAAAAGGATTACCGTAGTGAGGTTTTCTTGTTCATTACCCAAGTAGGGCTTTACCCTTTGACCATTCACAATCCAACTTCTGTGTGATTTTGGTTCTTCTAACTCTATTGCTCCATAAGGTTTTACCTCTTTCACAACATAAGGACCTGATCATCTAGATTTTAACTTTCCAGGAAAAAGTTTCAATCTAGAATTGAATAAAAGCACAGATTGCCCAGGGTGAAAATTTCTTTCCAAAATCTTCTTGTCATGATATTTCTTTGTGCGTTCTTTATAAAGCTTTGAAGAACTATATGCATTTAATCTCATCTCTTCAAGTTCTTGGATTTGTAGTTTTCGTTTCCCCCCTGCTGCTTTAGCATCTAAATTTAGTGTTTTTAGTGCCCAATATGCTTTATGTTCCAATTCCACTGGAAGATGACAAGCTTTTCCATAAATCAGTTGAAATGGGGAAAGGGCAGTAGGAGTTTTAAATGCAGTCCTATATGCCCACAGAGCTTCATCCAATTTGATTGACCAATCTTTCCTTGATGTAGCCATCGTTTTCTCTAATATTTTCTTAATTTCTCTATTAGAAACTTCTGCTTGCCCATTTGTTTGTGGGTGGTAAGCTGATGCTACCTTATGACTAACCCCATAATGCTCTAACACTTTCTTCAACTGGGTATTACAAAAATGAGACCCACCATCACTTATCAATACTCTTGGAGTGCCATATCTGCAAAAAATATTCCTTTTAAGAAATTTAATAACTGTTTTGGAATCTGCATGCTGTGCTGGAATTGCTTCCACCTATCTAGAAACATACTCAACTGCCACTAATATATATTCATTTGAAAAAGAAGGTGGCAAAGGCCCTATAAAATCAATGTCCCAACAATCAAAAACCTCAATTTCTTGAATATTTTGTAATGGCATCTCATGTCTTCTAGAAATGGTTCCTGTCCTTTGGCACCTGTCACATATCTGTACTAACGCGTGTGTATATTTAAACAATGAGGGCCAGAAAAAACCTAATTGAAGAATTTTTGCAGCTGTCTTTTCCCCATTAAAGTGTCCTCCATATGCTGAATTATGACATTGCCATATAATTCTCTTGGCTTCATCTAATGAAACACATCTCCTCAGCAAATTATCTGCACCAATTTTGAATAAATTTGGATCATCCCACACGTAATGATTTGCATCCTTTAAAACTTTTCTTCTTTGATGTCAGTCCAAATTCTGCGGTATTGCTCCAGTAGCTTTAAAATTAGCCATGTCTGCAAACCATGGCCTCTCATTGATTACCAGCACCTTCTCATCTGGAAATTCAGCAAGAACTTCAGGCTCTAATGTAGTTACCTCATCATTTTCTAATCTTGATAAATGATCTGCTACATTATTCTCACATCCTTTCTTATCTTTGATCTCCAAATCAAATTCATGTAACAAAAGTATCCATCGTATAAGCCTTGGCTTAGAATCTGCTTTATTTAAATAATATTTAATTGCAACATGATCAGTAAAAACAATAACTTTAGAGCCTATCAAATAAGCTCGAAATTTTTCAAGTGCATATACTATAGCAAGTAATTATTTTTCTGTTGTGGTGTAATTACTTTGAGTTTCATTTAAAACTTTACTTGCATAGTGTATTACTTGAAAATTTCTTTCTTTCCTTTGTCCTAAGACTGCTTCTACTGCATAATCACTAGCATCACACATTATCTCAAAATTAAGTTTCCAATCAGGAACAATTATGATAGGTGTAGAGATGAGTTTTTCTTTCAAAATATTAAAAGCAGCTAAGTAATTATCATCGAATTTAAAGGGAGTATCCTTATTGAGAAGGTTGCATAGGGGCTTTGAAATCTTGGAGAAATCCTTAATAAATCTTCTGTAAAATCCAGCATGCCCTAAAAAACTTCTGATTCCTTTGATGTTGACTGTGGGGGTAACTTCTCAATGACTTCAACTTTTGCTTTATCTACCTCAAACCCTCTACGAGAAATTTTATGGCCTAAGACAAAGCCTTCAGTGACCATGAAATGACATTTCTCCCAATTTAGCACAAGATTTGTTTCCACACATCACTTCAGTACAAGGTCAAGATTAGTTAAACAATCATCAAAAGAAGATCCAAACACAGAAAAATCATCCATAAAAACTTCAATGCATTTCTCAATCATATTTGCAAAAATAGCAAACATACACCTTTGGAAGGTTGTTGGGGCATTACATAACCCAAATGGCATGTAAAAAAACTTTTCTTCGAAAGAAGTACTCTGATAAGCACAGTGCCCATTGGAATGATCACCTCCACACAATTCACACCTTAGTTCTTGACTCTGACTTTGAGATGAATAAACAACATGTAATTGTTGAGGTAATTTAGACATTTGTGTAGTTAGTTGCTCAATCTGTTGTGTCAACATTTTATTTTGAGCCAACAGTGCATCATCTAACCACTCTTTCTTTTGAATACTTCGTTCATCATACTGGGCTTGAAAATTTGTTGATGCCAATGCATCAATAATCCTCGTTGCTTGTTCTGCATCAAGAGTCATCATTGTGCCACCAGCTGCGGCATCTAGGAGCATCTTTATGTCAACTCTGAGACCATTTAGGAATATGTTCAGTTGAGCAATATCTTCAAACCCATGATTTGGGTATTTTCTCAATATCATCTTAAATCTTTCCCATGTCTCCCAGAATGATTCATTTGCTCCTTGTCTAAACATAGAAATTTCAGACTTTGCTTTGATGTAGCGAGAGATTGGAAAAATTTTTTGCAAAAATTTTTCCTCTACATCCGTCCAGCTAGTGAGGCTCTGATTTGGAAGTGATTTGAGCCACTCCTTTGCTTTTCCTGCCAATGAAAAAGGAAACAAACGCATATAAACAATTTCAATATCAGTTGATTGAAAACCCATTGTTCCCACCAATTCATAGAATGTATCCAAATGTGAATATGGATCCTCATGTTCCATTGCTGTAAATTGATAGGCACTAATGAGAGTGAGAAAATCAGGTTTTATTTCTAATGCCTTGGTGTTAGCGGGTATCGCAATACTAGAAAAATGCCTTGACTCTTCATACATGACATAATCTCCAAGTATCCTCCTAAGAGATGGTGTTTGATTTTCTGTCATGTTACTTTCCTGAAAAATATTGTTAGTGGGAAAAGAAACAAAGTATTTATATTTTATATTTTATTTATATATTTTATGGAATTTTTTTTAAAAATAAATAGAACTTTAAATAGCTAACTAAAATAAAATCAATAACTGCCTAAACTATAAATTAAAGCTTAAAAAATAACATAAAATAAAAACTAAAAACAAAACAAAATAAAACAATATAAAAAAATAATGTATTTAAAACTAACAAATAAATACTAGAAAAATAAAATAAAATAAAAACAACTACTAACTTACTTTAAAGATACTACGTAAACTATGTAAAAATAAAAACTAAACTAAGCTAAAATAAAATATAACAAAATCAAAAGAAAAATCAAATTAAATCTAAAAATAACATAAACAAATAAAAACAATTAAAAATTAAAACAATAAAAAAATAGAATAACAAACTACTAAAAACAAATCAAAAGAAATCAAAACAATTAAAATATTTTATAGATAGAGAAAAAAATTACGTAAAATAAAAACTAAAAATGAAATAAAAGAAAATAATAAAGCTAAAAAAATAAAACAGAAACTAATAATTATAAATAACTAATAAATAAAAACTACTTACCTAAATAAAACTACGTAATTAAACCTAAGAAGAAAAAAAAGAACTAAAATAAAATATAATAAAACAAAAACAAAATCAAATCAAATCAAAATAATTAAAATATTCACAATATTTAGGAAATTATACTCAACAACTCAAACTTGTTCTCCAGCAACGGCGCCAAAAACTTGATGACTTTTTACGACAAGTGCACCACGTTGTCAGAAGTAATAATTGTCCCTAAGGACGGATATCGATCCCACAAGGAACAGTGAATTATCAAGTACAATAATCGCTAAATATAGAACAAAACAATTAAAAGTGTGTTGAAAGTGGTTGTGTTGACGATGATCAATAAGAAAACAGACAAAGAATTGGTTGCTTCAAGTTGGAAAAATAGGAATTAGGTTTCATCTCTCTCACTCTCATGTATTTTGATTAGCATGTCAATATTAAGTTCTTTGATTGAAATTGATGCCCATATAAAAATCATTTATATCGATTCCTCGCATATAAAATTCTTAAGAATGTTCCCTAACTATCGATCCCTCACATAATTATAAAAACAACTTAGAACGAAGCTCAGACGTTAATAGCAATTAACATTTCAAGTCTATTCCTAGCACTCAAATATGTTAAGTATTGTTATTTAGGTCAGAATCATAAAAATACTTTCCAGTCAGATTTAAGATTCTCAATTTGTCACGAAAAATTAAAAGTAAAACAACAATACCAATAATCAATCAAGAACTGAATATTTTAATATAAGATATCACCTCAATACATAAGGGTTCAAGCAGATTACTCCCAATCCCAAAGGGTAGAATTAGCCACGCATACTTCTAGCACCTTCCATTCTCCCAATTGGTTTACAATTCACTCTATGGTGTTTTCCTCTCAATCTGGCACACTAGGGTTGTGCCTTTAGTCCCCTATTTAATCTAATTTGCTAGGGTTAAGTGACTTCTTACGTCGCGCTTATGGGCTTAATGATAAAAACATAAAAATAGCCCAATTAATCTGACGCATTCTCAGTGTTGAGTTCGACTTTTTTTCTCTCTTTTGTGCCTTTTGGGCCTTCCCGCTTTCTCCTTTTGGCATATATTATTCTTCTTTAGTCCGAATCTCCATTATTTCCTAGAAACCTGCAATTAACACCAAATTTGGGAATAAAATGCTCTTATTCAATTAAAGATCATGAAAAATGTAAAAAGGTATAAATTCATAAATTAGGGATTATTTTAAATGTAAATTAGCAATTAATACTCATAAGTGCCTATATTTTAATATGAAATATTACGAAAATTAGACACTTATCAGCTCTATGAACCTTCATTCCCACTGCATTTCATTTTTTTCTTTTATTATTTTTTTTTTCGTTTTTTCATTTTCTTCTATTCTTGCATTTATCTTCTTTGTTCATTTTGTTCATTTCATTTCTTTCATTTTTTGTAGTTTTTTTCCATTATGCATTTCTTGCATTTATCTGTTCTTTTTGCAATTTGTTCATATGATTTGTTCATTTTTTGTTTGTCAATGTGTTTTCTCTTGCATTTTTCTCTATTTTTTTGGTTTTTGATTCTTTGTTTCTGATCAAAGTTGCAAACTTTGATATTCTCTACCATCCTTTCATTTTTTGTTTGTCAAAATGTTTTCTCTTACGTTTTCTCCAATGTTTTTTTGGTTTTTGGTTTTCTGTTTCTGATCAAAGTTGCAAACTTTGATCTTCTCTGTCATCCTTTCATTTTTTGTTTGCCAATATGTTTTCTCTATTTTTTTGGTTTTTGGTTCTGTATTTCTGATCAAAGTTGCAAACTTTGATGTTCTCTGCTATCCTTTCATTTTTTGTTTGCCAAAATGTTTTCTCTTATGTTTTCCCCATTTTTTTTGCTTATTGTTCTCTATTTTTTGCTTATTGTTCTCTATTTTTTACTTTTTTCACATTTTTCATTGTTTTCTGATCAAAGTTGTTTCTGAAGGTGTGTTGGTATGCCTTTCTTCCCATTTTGTGTATGGATGTGAAATGCATTTTCCATAAGCAGTTGCAGACAGAGCATCATTTCAGGTAATATTTTTTGAATTTGAATTTTCGTTTTCTAGAATTTTTTTCTTTTAATACATATATGTGCTCTGTGAACCTCCATCGCACTACATTTCATTTTTTTCTTCTATTCTGTTTTTTTTTTTTTCCGTTTTCTTCTATTCTTGCATTTATCTTTCCTGTTCATTTTGTTCATCTCATTTCTATCGTTTTCTACAATTTTTTTTCTATTATGTGTTTCTTGCATTTATCTGTTCTTTTTGCAACCTGTTCATCTGATTTGTTCTTGATGTTCTCTGTCATCCTTTCATTTTTTGTTTGCCAAAATTTTTTCTTACATTTTCTCCAAATTTTTTTGGATTTTGGTTCTCTTTTTCTAATCAAAGTTACTTTGATCTTCTCTACCATCCTTTCATTTTTTGTTTGCCAATATATTTTCTCTTGCGTTTTCTCCATTTCTTTAGGTTTTTGGTTCTCTGTTTCTATTTCAGATCAAAGTTGCAAACTTTGATCTTCTCTGCTATCCTTCATTTTTTATTTGCCAAAATGTTTTCTCTTACATTTTTTTGCTTATGGTTATCTGTTTTTTACTCTTTTTTTTCGCATTTTTCATTGTTTTCTTATCAAAGTTTTTATTGTGATCTGCTTTGTTTTGTTTTTGGTTCTCTATTTCTGATCAAAGTTGCAAACTTTTATCTTCTTTGTCATCCTTTCATTTTTTGTTGATCTCATTTACGGTTTGTTTTTGGCTTTGTCATTTTTTTTTTCTTCATCTAATTTGTTCATTTATTTTCCATCCGTATCATTTCGTTTTCCAGTTTCTTATTATCATTTTTTTTATGTGTAGTGTTTTTATCACATATTGAATTTTTTACTTATACATATTGTAAATTAGTTATTTCATATTTCATATATGGATACATGTAAATGTGTTGGTATAATTTCATATGCATAACACAAATATTTGCCAGTACAGTAATTTTTAAAAAAAAAATTAATGCATACCCTCTTTATATTGAGTTCAATGTCCAATTTGAGATGTAATGTATTATGTGTATTGATATTATTTCTATTGAGTCCACTATCCAATTTGGATTGTAATTTGTATTTATGTTATTTCTTTTGAGTTTACCTATTTTATGTACCGTTGTAATTTTCTTTTATTTATTGAGTACTTGGCATAATTTTATGTGCCTAACTCAAAATTAAAAATGCACACTACTTGAAAAACTTGCAAAACCAGAATTCATGTATTCAATAATTTGACATATTTTTCTATGTAGTTATATTTTGTTATTTCAATGTTCAATAGTTGGCATAATTTGTTGTGCCTAACTCCATATTCCTGTTTCCATAGAGAAAGAAACATTATTTCAATTTGCAAGTAAGCAGAAGCATAAGTCGATTTTAATGCATTGATGTGAAAAAGACAGTTTTTTTTTTTTGTCGCTAATAGGGATATGATTAAGTTCATTTCTTTTAGGAATTTATTTATTCAAATATTGTAGAATTGTTGATAGGAATAATATTAAGTTCATTTTTTGTTAGGAATTTATTTATTCACATGTTGTAGAATTTAAATCTAATGTAATTTCTATGTAATATGTATATGTATGTTGTTATTTGTTATTTTAAATTTAAAACTGTAGTGAATTATAGTGATTTTTTGGTGAACTATAGTGAATTTTACATTTTACAATGTTTATACACTTTGTTTCTTCATAAAAAATTTGATAACTACTTCATATTATGTTTATGTTAATATAGTCAAACAAATATACAAATTAAAACATAATTAAAATGATAAATAAAGACTTTCAAGTCATAACAAAGTTAATGATTTTGATTTTCATTCCATATGATTTTATGAACAGTGAATAAATTATAATATTGACAAATAATTGAATAAAATGGAATATTAATTAATGGTAATTATAAAGGAACTTAACACGAATTATGCAACAATTTATTAATTTAAGAAAGGTATTTTTATTGCACTCAATAATTAAAGACTCAATAAACTTTAACAAAAATTGACAAGTGTCTTTAATGGTTTTTCTATTTTGTAATGTCAATCACTCCTCTTATACACCATCTCAATAACTATGTCGTTCCTTAGTGATTCATTAAATAAATATAAATCCATAATTTTAAAACATTCTTAAATAAAAATCCAAAATGAATAAAATTTCTAAATTATTTAAAATTCTAAATAAATCCATATCCTAAATTATTTAATGTCATTATTAACTAAAAATCTAAAATTAATAAATTTTATAAGTTTTTCAAAATCTTGAATAAATACAAATCCTAAATTATTTTATTTCCTACTTAAATAATAATATAAAATAAACACAAAATCTAAATGATTTAATGTTTTACATAAATAAAAATATGAAATAAATTAAATTTCTAAATTATATAAAATCCTAAATAAAGACAAAACTCAAAAAGTTTTAATGTTTGTTCCTGCCAATTGACCTGGTCGCCGATAGACTTCTGCGGACGAGTTCTGATTGTGTGTTTCCTTTGCTGAAATTTGTGTTTTCCTTAGTTTCTGGATGTTGTTCCTGTTGAGATAGAGGGCGCCCTAACGGCCGATCGTACTCTGACGATCAAGTCAGTACAGGGCTTATAATAAACAAGATTCAAGTAGTATCAAGTTTAGGGCTTAGAGAAAGCGTAAAAAACGCGTACCGTAACCAGGGATCTTGAGTCCTTTTTATAGAGTGCCGCTAGGTTACCTCTTACGGTAACAACTTCTGTTACGAGAACCTTATCTCGAGTAAGGACATATTCAATGGGAGAAGATCTCGTTTTAGTGTGTGTAATCTTAACAGCACAGTTGCACAGAATCTTATCTCCTAAGAGTGTATCAAATCTTAACAGAATAACCACCTAGATACCCACTTGGGTATCGTTCCCCAGGATCAACTCTATTTTCAAGTACATTTACATGCTTTCACGTATCACTGCACCATGCATATGTCATTACGTATACTATATACAAGTATTCTATCAAGCCATAGCGCACTTGGGCTTAAGCTGATAGAATACATTTTACTCTTCCTAGACCCACATGCACTATATGCACCCCTAGACCCATTTAACACACTTTCGTGAACCTACCAGGCCTTATACACGAAAGATTATACCAATGCATGAATGAGAATTAATATGAACATACTTGAGCCCAGTTACGTACCTCTCGACCCAACAATCGAGCTGACCTGCTTGTCACAGGTGCCGATGTTCGATGTCTGAGAACTGAGCTTTACGCGCTTTGGTCCAGTACAATGTCATTTTTAAATAAAAAGAGAAAATCAATAAAATTCTTAAATTACTCAAAATTTTAAATAAATCCATATCCTAAATTATTTAATGTCATTATTAACTAAAAATCTAAAATTAATAAAAAAATTTAAGGTTTGAAAATCCTAAATAAATACAAATCCTTGATTATTTTATTTCATACTTAAATAATAATCTAAAATAAATACAAATTCTAAATGATTTAATGTTCTACTTAAATAAATATTTGAAATAAATTAAATTTTTAAATTATTCAAAATCCTAAATAAAAACAAAATTCCAAAAATTATAATGTTATTCTTAAATAAAAATAAAAAATCAATAAAATTGTTAAATTATTTAAAATTTTAAATAAATTCATATCCTAAATTATTTAATAAATTATTAACTAAAATCTAAAATTAATAAAATTTCTAAGCTTATCAAAATTCTAAATAAATAGAAATCTTAAATTATTTTCTTTTATGCTTATATAATAATGTAAAATAAATACAAAATCTAAATAATTTAATGTTTTACTTTAATGAAAATATGAAATAAATTTAATTATTTAGGAGAAAAAAATAAATAAATAAAATTCTGAAATAAATTAAATTACTAAATTATTCAAAATCTTAAATAAATACAAATCATAAATTATTTAATGTCATACTTAAATAAAAAGTTACAATAAATAAAATTTTTAAATTATTTACAATTCTAAACAAGTACAAATCCTAAATTATTGAATTTGTACTTATTTATACTAAGAAAATTAATAACATTTTTTAATTTTAATTTTACGTTATTTTATTTAACTAAAATCTACACAAAAATAACTCATTTTATTTTTTATTTTTTTTAAAATATAAAAGTAAATTTATAATCTTATATTTTACACAATTAAAAATAATTCAGAATACCCTTACAACCATTACATCACTCACAAACTTCAGTAAATTTTTTTCACACATCCAATCTACACAGATTAACTTTCTTCACACTTTCTTCTCAAATCCTCATTTATTCACTCCCTCAAATTTTTATATTTTCACTCCTCAATCCAAACACAACATAAGAGAGAAAGAGAAAAAAAAGAAAAAGACCTTTATATAACTTTATCCCACCCTTCATTCTTCAAACTTTCTTTTTTCTCTTTTCATCTCTCCCCCTCTCCACCTCTACCATCTCTCTTCACTATCTCTTTCTACCATATCTCTTTTCTTTGTCTCTTTCTTTCTCTCTCTACCGATTATTTTATACTACAACTTATATTAGCTCCTCGAAAGTTTGACTACAAAAAGGTAAACTTATGAATAGAGTTAAGCTATTTTTATTAACATTTATCTATTTTAAACTATATGTTTTTTATATTTTTATTATTTAATTTATTTTAACTAATTCTCTTTATTTATTTATATTTTTATCATTTAATTTATCTTCAATTACATATTAGTCTTCTTTATTAATTTATATTTGTATCATTTAATTCATTTCTAATTACGCATTGGTCTCTTTACTAATTTATAATTATGTCATTTATATTTTTCAAGTTATACATTGGTTTTGTTTATCAATTTATAGTTATGTTATTTAATTTATCTCTAGGTACTCCCTAGTCCTCTTTATTAAATTGATATTTATATTATTTAATTTATTTTCAATTACGCATTGATCGTCTTTGTTAAATTTATATTTGCATCATTTAATTTATTTCCAGTTATGCATTGATCTTCTTTGTTAAATTTACATTTATATAATTTAATTTATCTCCAGTTGTTCTTTTTATTAAATTTATATTTATGTTATTTAATTTATTTCCATTGCACAAGTCCTCTTTACTAAACATTGTTTCTCTTTATTAAATTTATAATTATATTATTTAATTTATATTCAATTACACATTGATCATCTTTATCAATTTATATTTTTGTTATTTTATTTGCCTATACTATATTAATTCATATCTAATTATTTATTCGAAGTTTGTACTTTAATTCTTATTTTATTTGGTATTATTTTAAACATCATCCTTTTATATTTAAAAGAAATACATATAAATTGATAATAAAAGTAGAGTAAAAGTAAATATTTTTTTATTCAATGAATTTAGATTAAAAAAAAAGTTACTTATATGCTCTATTATTAATTTTTATACTTTTTTATCTGTTTGGATGATGTGTATAAATTATTGATTAATACAAATATGATGTATCTTAATACTCATCACGTTATGTGATTTTTGGAAATAAAAAAGAGTATGTCACTTGAGAAAGAGTCATAGGTTTGGTTGCAATGAGCTAAAACCATGTTATTGTATGAATGTCTATGTTTGAGAAGTCATACTTTGGTACATTGTGAGATGACAAATAGGGATCGTGGTGGAGTTTAAGGAAGTATTTATCAAGTAGATAAATATATGGACAATTCACAATAGTGTCATGTACCAGGACATTCCCTGGTCAAACTTAGGACTATCCAGTACCTGCTCAACATTACAAATGTTAGGTAGTGAGTATATATCCCTTTTGTGGGCTGATAAATTGTCAATATTCTTCATAAAAATAATTATGACTGTATCAATGTTTTTAATGTAAAATACTCAACTACCTAATCACTTCCCAAGTAGTTTTTGATGTTTATACTAAATCATCATAAGTGGAATATGTATCATATGTTTGATAAAGAGAGATTGAGTGTTATAGTTGTAAGTCAAATTTTAGGTCCCATTATTTGTACTAAGTGTTAAGTTTATTAAGATTGGTATTTAAGGCTTATAAAGACCTCACTCCTTTTTGGTTTTTCTTTCATATATACTTGTGATGTGCGTAAAAGCAGAACCTACTCATTAAGTGTTGTTCGGGAAACTTTCAAGAGATCTTCTCTAGGATATTGATTCATGGATAGCGTAATTTTAATATCCTTTGGAAGATATTAAATATATAGATAGTCTTCTACACTAATGTAGAACTTTTATTATTGTATAAAACATATATTTTTATAACATACTATGAACAATTATAAAGATGTAAAGTTTTGATATATTTATCCATCTATCTCTCTCTCTCTCATACATATATATATATATATATATATATATATATATATATATATACACACGAGGTTATGTTATGTAATGCTCTTTGTAATAAAATCTTATTGCAAAAAAAATTTACTCTCAATTTCTAATTAAATAAAAATTACTTATATAATAGTTAAGTTGTTACATCCCACATTTCTTTAACTCCTTTAAAGACATTCACATTTGAGTAATCTTCTTCTAATAAGGCACACATGAGATAATGTTACGCTTTTGAGTTGAACATATATCTTTGTTTGTACTCATCAGTCCAAAGGATTATAGGTAGAGGTTCATTCCCATTGTCTACTAGAATATAATTGTCATTCTCCATCATGTCCATTATGTCTATATGGCACAATTCAAAGAACAATATCATTCTTTGCTTCTAGTAATTGAACCTTTCACCTTTTGAATAAATGTGGCCTATTGACAATTTGTTTTTCATTTTCCATTATCAAGTAGGATCTTTTCCCCTTATCTTGTAAATAACTAACTTTAATAGGTTAGCTTCCATACCAATTGAAAATAATGATATTAACTTTAGAAATGTTATGTCCTATGAAGATGAAGATAAAGTATTTTTGTTGGAATCTGCTTTCAACGATGAATATGTTAGTGGTACTACTAGGTGCCCTTTGATGTTTCTACCTTTTAGAAAAAGTGGTTGCCTAAGTTCAACAATTCCCACTACAAGTTACCCAATGAATCTATGTGGTTGACAAAATGTTGGGTGTTGCAAGATAAAATAGTATCATTTGTCCCCATCACATTTGGTGACAGCGTCTTCAGACGGCCTCGTCACAATCCATGGAAATCTGCAAGCAGTAAAAACACTCCTCTCATATTGATTATGGACTATATAAACTATATCATGTCCAATCTCAATGTCTCAAGTTGGCTTGCAAGGGCATAAGCTACAAATTTATCTTGATGATGACGATGTTGTTGATGAAGAAGTATTAGATGTTGATGAGCGACATGATCCAAATTTACCTCCACTTCCACCATGTCAAAGAGCTTGTGCACCTACCATGCTACCTCAAGGATCCAATTTTGTGATGGTGCACACTATTTCTACCAAACGAAAGTTCCCCACCAATTTTGATACATGGGAACTAGATGTAATCCATGATGATGACTTCTCATTCAATGTCTTCATTAGCCTGACATAAATGATTGTTGTAGGCATTAATGTTGACCATATCTTACCTTGTATTCGTCAATCATGACCAACTTGCACGAAAGTTCTCTACAAACTCAATCTTATCCTTCTTGAGCAAAGTGATGCATACGAAGAATGGAAGGATCATGTAGATCATTTTGAACTTCGGATGATGCTCCAAGTGTTGGTCCAGGAAAGGCATAAATGCTCTAACACCCTTAAGTAGTATCAACAACACGCTTCTGGCACTATTTTTGCTTATGGTATATGCATCTAAGCTTTACTGAGAAGACAAAGTTATTTCTCAGGCTTGATTGCTAACACATCTGCTTGCCTTTCTCGATGTATAAGGGAAAAGATAAGGTACGAGTTGATGAAGATGATGAAGCTCCTCGTCGCCTATTGAGAGACCCTCTGATCAAACCAACACGCATCAAGATGCTTAATCTGTTGGATAAAGAACCACAACATTGGTCTACATGCGATCTGAATGGATTCAACACTTCTACACATCGTTTACTTTAGGGATGGTAATACGGGCTGACACGCCCCGCGTAGTGAACACGAGCTGATTTCTCTGCCCCACCCTGCATAAGGGTTAGCCCGCATACAATTTTTTTTTTTTTAAGAAATTCAATAATGTTTGCTACTCAAAAATTGAATATAAAAGAATTCAATCAAAATATTTGCTACTTTTTGCATTGCTATTGAAAAATTGAATAATAAAATTCAATAATTATAAAAAAATTGAATATAAATTGATTATAATTGAATAAAAAATTGAACCTATGTTTGCTACTAATATAAAACATCAAACATCAAAATTCTTTTCTTCCATTTCAAACATAACCAAACATCAATAATTCAATTAAGATAAAACATCAAACATCAATATTCTTCCATTTCTAAACATACCCAAACATCAAACAACTACACCACTGCATTAAACGTAGTCAACTTAAAAACATCAATATTCTTCCATTTCAATAACATTGGATGCATGTTAGTACATTCCTCATCCATTCTAGTCAAATTTGTAAATTAAGATTCTATCAGAAAATAGAGAATAAACATATAATTAAAATTAATGGTTCAATCAATATGGTCATCATACGAAATAAAATATGATCATACTCCCACAATAAATAGGAAGAGAGAAATGATGGTTCAACTAGTTCAATCCAATTTGAAGAAACATTATTGACCTTTTTTTCTTTCTATATTTTGAATGTATTCAAACATAGGTGCTTGACATAAGTACTCAACAATTAATTTATTGTCAACCATTCAATATATACTACCAAAATCTTCTACATCATAAGGGCCTATTCCAATCAGATTTTGTTTTGATAAGCAATGATAACACAAGGTCATATTTTCAGTTGTTCAACTGTGTAAATTAAAATTAATGGTCCAACCAATATGGTAATCGTACAAAATAAAATATGATCCTACTCCCATAATAAACAGGAAGAAAGAAATTATGGTTCAACTAGTTCAGTCCAATCTGAAAAAAAAAATTATTGGCATGTTTCTCTTTCTATATTTTGAATGTATTCAAACATAGGTGTTTGATATAAGTACACAACTTTGCCTCATTTTTTTGTGCGAATCAGTATGGCAGCCCGCCCCACCCCACATTTTACCTCTGAAATCTCACCTGAAAATAGGGATTGCAATGCGAGGCGGGTCATATGGACCAGCTCGCAACTCGCTACCAAAAAGCACGGGGCGGACTCACTAATCTAGCCCGCTAACCTACTTAGACTCGCCCCACATAACCAGAAACACACACGGGCCAACAACAGGGCGGGGCAGGTTGGCTCGCTGGCTGCATAAATAAAAAAATAATGATTTTATTTTTTCTTAAAAAAAATCATACTTCACTCACCCATTATTATTGTAGTGTGATCTTTATTTTATTTTATTTTTAAAAAAATGAATTTAATGTGCTATAAAAAAGAATGTTTTATTTTAATCATCTAAAGAAGTTAATATTCAGAGTAACAGTGGATTTAGTTTTAAGTAAAGTCTTATATTTAAAATTTGTTAATAAAAAAATAATATAAAGAAGAGATTTCATTAAAATATTTTGTAGTTGTATTGTGCAGGAAAGCTCGACATGTCGGCCCAAGTATTTGGGGGAGGTCAGCGTTTTGGCCCAAGAGGTGGGTTGTGAGCTCGACCCAGATGTTGGTCAGTCCAGAAAAGGTAATTAAGATAAAAGATAAAGAGATATTTGATATTATTCTAAAGATGAAAGATATAATTCTTATTGTTTAAATCTGTTATCATATTATTATGAAAATAACATATATATGTAAATCTGTTATCATGTTATTTTGAAGATAACATAAATGATTAATTATCATGATCTTAAGTCTGTTGTGATATTATTATGAAGATAAAGAGATATTTTATCTCTTGTGCTAATATGCATGTTAGTTATATATTAATTAATACATGTTAGTTACATATTAATTAATAGTTGTTGACAATAAAAGAGGAGCACCTGAGAATAATGGTGCACATGTGAACAAAATGTTTTCTTGTTGTTAGCACCTGAAGATAATTGGTGCCTATTAATAAATGATTTTTCTATTATGATTAAATATTTTCTGTTGAGATTACATTCTCGTTATTGAAAATGGTTGAAGAAAAGTATATAAAAGGGGCTTGAGAACCCTAGTAAAGGTATGTTGTTTCTAGAGACTAAGACTGAAACTAATTACTTATCTTGAATGCTCTCACTAACTTGATCGTCGGAGTGTGATCAACAGGTAGAGCCCCTCTGTCCTAATAGAGTCGCGTTCCAGAGTAGCAAGAGAGACAAATCAGAAGTAAAGCTTTCCATCTAGGTCAACCGACGAGAACAGTAGCAAAACTTTGATAAGATACTCTGATACATTTACATACATTGAAGGAAAATAGATGCAAAACAAAACTTTAATTATTTTTAATCAAGTCTTCTAATGACCCTCATATTTGAATTCCTTTATATTTTTATCTTAATTAAATGAATTAAAACAAGGATGAAATTTTAATTTTTCAGCAATAGAATTTGTTTTTTAAAAATTAATGAAATTTTAATTAAAAAAAAGTATTTTTCATACGCAGGCTGGCAGACTACCTCCTATGCGGGGTGAGCCAGTGAAATGAGTCTGCACTCCTTACACAGGGTGAGTCAAATGCGGGACGGGCTTATGTGGGGCGGGCCAGCCCACATTGCCACCCTTACCTGAAAAGAAGTCTCAAGGTCACTCTCACACACTACCAAGGATTCCCTATGTGGATTTGTTGTATCCTCCGTCTCAAGCCAAAATAAGTAGGACTATAAAGATGTACTTCCATCCTCTTCAGACATAGTTTATGTTTGTAGTCGTCTTTGCCACATGCTCATTCGTGTTCTATCCTGAACTTGCAAGACAAACTCCTATTCTCTTTATTGATAACTTACATCTTAAGGTCGAGTTGGATGTTTGCTAATGCCTTGCTTAAGCTTGCATTAGAAGCTCATAACCAAGCCCTACGAAAAGCTACTAAGTGGAAAACGATGATCACGTTCTTGTTAGGCTTCAAACCTAAGCCTTGATGCCAACGACTTCCTCCATCCTAGTGGTGTTATCATTTGATTATGAAAAGATGGAAGAAGTTGCCTAGTATGGTTCGCCCCTTTGTTGTTGTTACTTAAAAAGGGGGAGATATAGATGTAAATAAGAAAAAAAAGGAGTATATATTGAAGGGGAGATTCCTAAGGAGAGCTAGAGAAGAAATGGGTTGTTAAGTACTTGAAACAAAAGTAAAGTAGAAGAAAAAAGAAGAATATAGTTTCTTTTGTGTTGTTTTGTTCCTGTGACAAATTGTAATAGACTGATGTATAAAGTCTGATATGTTTGTTGAACAAAATAATTTGTTTTGAATGTTGTAAAAATCTATACTGAAATTACTCTGCTTAATGCCCTGGATTCTATGTTGTAATCTATAGTGAAGTTGCTCTATAACTAAATGATAAATGTTATATTCTTTATATAGAATGCCTAATGAGAATTCAATTTAGATATAATAGTTTCACTACCAATCAAACTCAAGCTTTTATTTTCATACATGCCTGTGCGTGTGAGTATATAGTTTGTTTGGTGTTGAAAAACCTTTGTGAAAACTTGATTTGTTTGAACCTTTTTTTTAATATCATGTTTAAACTTGATTGTTTTAAGCATTGTAAAAAAGGAAATTGTTAGAGAAAAGTCCAACACCCATGATTTTAATTAAGTGCTGAAAACAACAAAACACAAAATATAGTCATATATCGTCGATAGGACACAAGTTTTTGTTCGAACAATAGACTATGAATGTAGCAAGTGTTTCATCTATTAGATGATATAATACTGTGTAGTCTCGTTTTTACGTCTGATAAGTTATTTGATGCTCAGATGATACACACATAGTTTTTAGCTAACATCGTACTTAACAAATATCTCTATGCTTATTCTATATTGTAGGAAATGTCTCCTTCTTATGTCTAACCAAGAAGATTCGAAAAAGCTTACATCACATCAACAAGCTATTAAAAAATGAGTTAAAATTATTTTGCTTCAACAACTCCAAAGTACATGTTTTATCAACCTAGAAAAGTTTATCTATTTCGTACGACTTTGTACTTTTCACAAGTTTAAGTAAAGACACTTTTTTCACAGGGATATAAATACATTTAGTTATTGAGATATTGCTTAAAGAAGAAAAAAATATTTATTACATGCATGAAATGCACTTAATGCATCTTCTGCATGCAAGCTTATTAGACATAATATTTAAGTGAGTGTAAAAATATCCAACTATTAGAATAAGATTTACGATGATTTTTTTCTGTTACACCTATATTAAACCTTTAAGAAGGAGAAATTTTAGAACTCCTATATAAAATCTTTAAGAAGGAGAAATTTTAGAACTTAGTTTATCATTTTTTTTTTAGTTTCATTTACTTACAAAATCCATTCTCTAACTACACCTATTCAGACATACTTCCAAAAAACTACCAACAGTGTTTTAAAGTATAATCAATACTCATTTCTTGTATTTTTTCCAAAATTATTCGATTTTTTTATAAAATATTTTCTAGTTTATATATAATTCAGAATTTATCTTTAATAAATATTATGAGTATTCGTGTTTCGTATTGATGAATAAAAAGAAAAAAAATGAATTTTTTCAATAATATAAAATGAATTTATTTTAAAAATTAATTGTTTTTTACTAATTTGTGTGATTGTATTGAAAGTTGAGGGTAATTAAATCTCACTTTTTTTTTATAAAAGAAGAATTTAATTGACAGAACGTAGCAGAAAAGGCAATGAGGTAAACTTTCACGGGTCTTTCGCTTGTCTCATAGGTGTCACCCACACCACCTACTACTTTTCATTTCCTTCTTCTATTAAAACCCTATCTCACTCTCAATAACCCACTCACTTCCATTCTCAACACTTCCTAACAACTCACTCTTCTCTTCCAACTCCAACCAACCAGTCATGGGTATGCATATAACCACCACACCTTTTCCCTTTTCTTTTCTCTTCTCTTCTCTTCATTTTCAACTCTTCTCGCTTTCTCATAATCTCACTTTTTTGTTATTTCTTTTTCGTTTTCCTTTTCTTTTCCAATGAATTGTGTGGATCAGGCAAGGTCAAGATCGGAATCAACGGTAACTCATCTTCATCCTTTCTTCTCCCCTCTCTTCCTTCAGATCACTTCAACGCTTTTTCCACCCTTCCGTTTTCGCCTTTTTCTAGATTTAATTTTAGTTTAAATGTATCAGGATTTGGAAGAATTGGGCGTTTGGTGGCCAGGGTGGCTCTTCAGAGAGACGATGTGGAACTCGTTGCCGTTAACGATCCCTTCATCACCACCGATTACATGGTACCCTTCATCTCCTACTTTCACTCTCAACCTCCTCTTCTATCTCACTGCCAATACTAGAACAAGGTTTACGCTTCAGATCGGCATGGTTTTTCGTTTATATATTGTTATTATTTGTTAGATCTGGTTGTTGACGGTGTTTGGTTGCGTCTGTAGACGTACATGTTTAAATACGACAGTGTTCACGGACACTGGAAGCATCACGAAGTCACCGTTAAGGACTCCAAGACCCTTCTCTTTGGTGAGAAGGCAGTCACTGTTTTTGGACACAGGTCTATTTTTCACCCTTTTTCATCTGTTCCATTGTTTTGCTCTGCATGTTTATCTTGTAAGTGTTTGTTTCTTCACGAACAATCCCGTTAAATCTTTTATTAATCCTCAGGAACCCTGACGAGATCCCATGGGGTGAGACCGGAGCTGATATCATTGTTGAGTCCACCGGTGTTTTCACCGATAAGGACAAGGCCGCCGCACACTTGAAGGTTTCTATTTCTAGCACTACCCCTTTACCTCTATTAACTACTTCCTTTCGACGCGTTGTTATTTTCTGTGTTCCATGTTAGAAGCACTGTATCCTAATTTCGCTGCATTTTTTTTTAAAATATTGTTTGATATTTATATTTTTTTTATGTTCACTTGTACCGATAGTATTTATTGTAAGGTAGAATTTTGATGATTGTTTGGTTTGTCATTTTATTAATCCAGGGTGGCGCTAAGAAAGTTATTATTTCTGCCCCCAGTAAGGATGCTCCCATGTTTGTTGTTGGTGTTAACGAGCACGAGTACAAGCCAGAGCTTGATATCATATCCAATGCCAGCTGCACAACCAACTGCCTTGCTCCACTCGCCAAGGTTTGCCATTTGTTTGATTCTGTGTAATTGATTTTGTTTTGTTGGTTGTGTTTTTTACTATCATAGTTCTAATTGTTTCTTGTTAATTTTTCAGGTTATTAATGACAGATTTGGCATTGTTGAGGGTTTGATGACCACAGTTCATTCCATCACTGGTGAGCCTCTCACTTTTTGGTTGTCTGTTCTGTTGCATATATTGGCTCATATACATACTAGTTGCTAAGTCTGATTTAACTTATTGTTTTGCAAACCAGCTACCCAGAAGACTGTTGATGGACCATCGGCCAAAGACTGGAGAGGTGGAAGAGCTGCTTCATTTAACATCATTCCTAGCAGCACTGGAGCTGCCAAGGTGAATATTTGGTCCAATATGTTTTGGTGTTTCTGGCTTTGCCACAAGCTTGATATTGTATTGTGTACAGACAACTCTTTTTGGTTTTGACTTGTTCTTATTTTTGTGTGCCAAGGCTGTTGGGAAAGTCCTTCCTTCTTTGAATGGAAAATTGACTGGAATGGCATTCCGAGTTCCCACCGTGGATGTCTCCGTTGTTGACCTAACAGTGAGGCTGCAGAAGAGTGCCACCTATGAGGAAATTAAAAAGGCTATCAAGTGAGGGCGGAATACTTTAATTTTCCTCTTATTGATATTGTGGTGTTGTTGAATGTTATGCAACTTTTCGTGACTTTTGTTATTCGAAATTCAATTCAGAGGTGCGTACATTTTGGAATTGGTCCTTCTCCACTATCTTATATAAATGTTGTGTTTCTCAGGGAGGAATCAGAGGGCAAGTTGAAGGGAATCCTTGGTTACACTGAAGATGATGTGGTCTCCACCGACTTTGTGGGTGACAGTAGGTATAAATCATGTCACAGCTGAGAAGTTATTCAACATACATGGTCTCCGTTGTTGACATTATTCATTTATCTGTTATTGAACCTTTTTTGTCATATGATTGTTCCAGATCAAGTATCTTTGATGCAAAGGCTGGAATAGCATTGAACGAAAATTTTGTGAAGCTGGTCTCGTGGTATGACAATGAGTGGGGATACAGGTAATCCACCTTAAACCTTTCTGATATTTAACAGTGTGGTCGTGCGTCACGTAACAGATTTTTGGTTGATTTAATTAACCCAATTAGTTGTGTTAAATTTGGCCAAAAATTTAATTCAGCTTGATCTAATACCTACTGTGTTCCTGATCTTGCAGTTCACGTGTGATTGATCTGCTTGTTCACGTTGCCAAGAACTCCCTTTAAGCTGGTACTGCACAGTAGCTTGTCTACACTTGAGTACCGTATGTTTATGTCTAGCTGCGATTTTAGTGTCTTGCTCATGCAAAAATGAGTAGTCTGAATAAATCGGTTTCCGGAACCATTGTTACCCTGCTAGGAGCTTTAAGCTCTTTTTTGTTTTGCCTCTTCTGTGTGCGGAGGGGATGGAGCTTTTTGATTTTATGTACTTGCTGATGTACTCGGCTTTGTTGATTCTGATAATAGGCATCTGCCCTCCATTTTTCATCCATGGATCTTGAGTGCTTAACCCCCTACTGCTTTGAATTGAATCATTGGATACATGGATTATATATTTCTGCATATGTTTTGCACATTTAAAACTTGGGATTCTTAGCTAAGTTTTTTTGGTTTTATAAAACTTAACCGTGGTTCGATCAGTGTATTATTAATTTTTTATAGAAAGAATGTTGAAAATTTTTACGAAGTTATTATTCCTTAAAATTCAATTCAAACCAACCATTCATTTAGACAGTCATCTTTAGTCTGATTTAAATTTGAAGTGATAATATACGAATGAGGTGGTATCTGCGATCTTTCCCTAGGAAGGGAAGGGAAGAGATTGGAAATGATATATGATTGTAAAGTTAAAAAATATAATTGTGTTATTTATTACTTGATCAAAATATCTTGTTATGATATTGGAAAGATAAATGTTTATATATATATATATGTATATATTTCTAAAATTGAGTTTAAAATAAAGCATTATATTTATAATTAAAATATATATTTATGTAATTATTGTTGTTTTCAATTGTAACATTTAAATATTTTTAATTATGCAATTATTATTAATTAGTCAACTATGCAATTATACTAATATTCAATTATTCTCAAAACTTCACCTTAAATTCTAAATAAAAATTATGTTCACTTACGGATTTATGGCAAAATCAAGGTGAAATATTTAACAAATTATAAATAAATTATTACGGTAATTATTAAATGCCTTCAATTGTTAGGTATAGACCAATAATAAAAGCTTTTTATTTCAGGTGGAATTATTCTTATTTTTGAAGTGATCGGAAATCTAAGAATGTTTACAAACAGCATTATATTCTTAACATATGAGAGTGAAAATTTCGTAGTCAGTAATAAGCGGCAATCAAATTTGTTTCTCTTTAACCTACATGGAATTAAACATTAAGCATTGCGTAATGCATATAACACATGATGTAATTTAAGTTCGACAAATTAACTTCGTGGATGCAAGTGTATGAAAATGCTTACTTGGAAAATGCTTACATGGATGACTATGTTGTTAGAAACCAAAGTATATTCTCTGAAAGTATAATGAATTCTGTAATGTGTATAGAGCGAAGCTTGACTGTACTTTGAGTTCAAGTTATAAGAAATAATTGTTTGAGGGAAGACTTGAATGCATACCGTCACATTCAATTTTGGTTCTCACATTCATGGGCTCTTACTTAACTGAATAGTGTAGAAAATATTGGTTGGAATATTGAACAACGATCTCGTTGTTGTATGTGAATGGATTAACATGTGATTAGACTACCAACAACTTTAAATTTTTAGACAGAATGCATATGAATTTGAAGGATATTGTGTAGTCACATGAATGGATTACCCTTATTCATTGTATGCATTAATTGAAAATTTGACCATGTTATGTGTATAAGGAAAAATGTGTTTCATTGTAATCGATTAAAGTTAGGGGTGTAATCGGTTAAGGACTCAATTGTAATCGATTATACCATTTTGGTTTCACATATTCATGATGTTCGATGCTTAAATTCCATGAGTCATGCCTACATTGGCCGCTCTTTCATTTGCACACATAATCACCATATCATACACCCACACACTCTACACAACATTTACTTCAAAACCTTAAATGAATCTACCATACGAAAGCTCCAATATCAACAAACTCACAAATGTTATGTGTTTTTGAGTGGTACTTGAAGGACTTGTGCACTTGTACAATGTTCTAAACTTCACCAAAATGTTCTTCTACACTTGAAAAAAATACAATATTCATTAACTCCTCACAAAATACAAACCAAGCGAAACCACCTTACCTCCAACTTACAACTTTGTCTTCACTGAAAAGAGCTTTTCTTTTTTCCTTTCATACACTCACCCAGGCCCCCCCAACACGTCTTCTTTGCATTGTGGTTAAAGTTGTGACCTATGCAAACCTAATGTGTATAATATATAATATACATATACATATACAATGGCAACCCAACTACAATTATTTGTCGGCCCATGCGTTGAATTTCTTTAATATTTTTCAAGCCATAATCAATTATGGCCTCTATGGTAACCAATTAAGAAAGTATTCTTAATCGGTTATGATTACAATGTTTCAACATTCACCAAATTCATGCAAAGCAAATTACACGTGAATTTTAAACTCCCACACATGGGTATACTCGTAATTGACCATTCTCATCCTAACTTTCCACACAAATCTTCTCATTTTAGAAAGGGGTGGTCCCTCCCTCCCCTTCTCTTTTCTTTCTACACAAATCACCTCAAATTCACCCTACCAACATCTACAGTCACAAAGCTTACTCAACTTCCAAATCTTTTAACACAATGTCACAACCCCATCCAAACAAAATGTTTGTTTTATATCATATATGCTACATGTTTAAGATCTTTTTTCTCTATAGATTTGCATATTTCACTTTGATGCGATCACTCATCGGATTAACTTTTTTATACCCATCTATAGTTCATTATGTTGCTATACTCTAGAGAGGAATAAAATAGGTACAAAATAATTAAGAAATATAAACTCTTGTGCTATATACTCACTAAAATGGCACATGGTTCAATTCTAATCCTTTTTCCTTTGAGTCAGTTTTGAGTTTTCCTATTTAACTAGATAGATATTCTTTCATGTGATACCTGAGACTTCATGATTAGTCTCTGTTAGTTCAGAGTCCTAGTGGTGTGTTTGGATCTTTGATCAAGACTCTATGGTGTAGGTTAGATTATCCCTGTTTTGTTTAGAAGTTAGAGCTCTTTGTGAGTCCACCTACTTATAATCAGGTCAAGGAAGCTACTTGTATATTGATAGAATCTCAAGATAGTTGAGCTAGACTATAAGTCAATTCACAAACTAGAATATGCATATTAGAGCATAAAGCTGAGATTTGATTATGGTTTGATGGATTATGAGTTTGGATTGAAAATGATTGTACAATATCAGGTTGGTGTAAGGTTGCTGCATTTGATGATTGTATTGATTGAATTGAAATAAAAATTTAAAATTAAATTTGAGTTGTTAGAAAGATTAGATTTCTAGCATAAGTTAGGGATTGAGTATACAAATTTTGTTAAATTAGCTCAATGCAAGCCTAAGCATATTAAGATGTAGATTTTAGGGTATTCTCTACCCCAAATTCGCTCAACACTTGAGCTTTGAACTTGAGCTAATGTCAAATTCACTGAACGCATCTCAAATATGCTCAACATATTTTCCCTACACCCAAGTAGATTAAAATTGCTAATTTCGGGTGCTCTCAACCTCAAATTCGTTCAATGCTTTTCCCCTGTGCTTGAGCGAATTTACATGCAGAGTTTGGGGTGCTTTCTACCTCAAATTTGTTCAATGAAATTTTCTTGCGCTAAGCTGATTTGAGTTGCAAATTTTTTGTATTCTCTGTCCCAAATTCGCTTAGTGAAATTTTCTAGCACTAAGTGAATTTCCTTGGGCTTAAGCCTATTTTCATGGGCTTAAGTCATTTTGACAACATGTCATTTTTTATTAGTTACCTTTTTGTTTCTTTCCTACATGTCATGAGATTGAATTAACTCTTTTGAAAATCATTTTGTAAATTGTAAATGATTACAACTTTCTAGGACATATATTTTATTAAATTCCTATAACTTAAGTGTTTAAAACAAGTAAATCTAGCATTTATCAAAATGAAAAGCAACTACTAGTTCTATTAAATTGATTGGTAAAATTTTAAATGTTATGTGATTGAATGGTATGTTGATGAGTGAGATGAACTATGAATCGTGTGGAGGTGTGATTGAGAAAAATAATGTGTTAAGATGCTTGTGTTATGATGATAACATAATAATATGATAGGTGCAAATATTTGAGTCTAATTTCAATACACACAACAAGAAAATTATTAAATAAAAATTAATTTTAAAGACCAAAAAGAATTAATTGTTATATTGACTAAATCAGATATTATTTTAGAGACTAAAAAAATTATTGATATCAAAATTAATTTTTATTATTAATAAATAATTTCTAAATTAGTATCTAAGTAGTTACCAATATTTTAGCTACCAACTTTAAAATATAAATAATTGGTATATTTAGCAATTATATTAAAATAAATAAATTAAATATTTCATGTCTCAAATCCGTTTAAACAAAAAAATTCAGATAAAAAGAAATGAAAAGAAGACACTTAAATAAATTGTTTTTTCTATGCTAAACTTAACTTACATATACACAAACTTTTAAAGAGTTTCTACAAAAGTTGCATGCATAACTAAATTTTAACTTATGAGAAAAAAAATTAATTCATTTTATTTTTTACAACAAATATTTGGGTATAAAATAGACCTTAAATTTTGAGATATACTTCATATTCATTAAATTCGTGAAAACTAATTGAATGATGCCCTAAAAAAGAAAATGTGCTAATCCTATTTTAAAGAGAAAAAAAAAAAAAACTAAATGTAGGGTGAATAGAAGGTTAATGTAAGTATGTGCTTTGTCTTTCATAAGGAGAAAGGAAGCAAGTGGATGAGAGTGAGTGGGCACAAAAAGATTTAAATGTTCGCCTACATGTGGCTTTCAATTTTCGAACCACACACTCACCTTTTTACTTTATTTTTAGGGTTCTAAACGTGTGGCAATGCTTAGACGGTGGCCAGATATTTGATTGAAACAAAACAATGAAATGCCCCAAAACTGGTATAATAGGACATGCATGCCTTAATCGTTTGACCATATAGTTTTGTCTTCTTCTCATTATTTGCGTATCCGAAACTCAATTTAGAGCTTCTTCCTTAAACAACTTCATAAATCTACAACTTCCCACATTTGTTTGATTTTAATTTAAATCGAATAGAATTAATTCTATATTATATTAAAATATATGTAAAGTACAAAGAATTTATTCTTAACGTAAACTAAACAAATCTTGTGTTTGTGAACTTATGATTGGACATTGATTTATGTACCAGCTTATCAAAAATAAAAAACAGAGGAAATCGTATAAAGTGGGTAATATTTTATACTGAAAAGAAAAAATATATATATTTTATATTCATTACATAAAATAATATACTTTTAAAAGGGTGAAAAATGATTTTGTCGCTCTAGAAACCTCAATCTTATCCTGAAAACGAGCATAATTCCTCAAACGCTATAGCATCCAAACAGAAAAGGTTATCACAGTAAGTTTAATCAATTTAAGCAAAGGACTACCATCACTTTTAATAAAAGAAAGAAGATCATTCTTATTAGAGAAATGAGAAGGAGGAAAAATCTGTCGAATCCAACTCCAAATATACAAAGCATTAGGGCATTCAAAAAATAAATGTTGAATAGATTCCTCATTCTTTTCACAAAGCATACACATAGAATAAATATGCAAACCTTTACTTTGAATATGCATATCTGTAGGAAGCTGCCCATGAAAAACTTTCCAAAGGACAAGGGTTTTTTAAGGCGGGATATATGAAGACCAAATAAGCTTACCCCAACCACAGGGAACTCTTGATTCCAAGAAAAAAAGCCCTAGCCGATTTAAGAATGAACCGACCAGACTCCTCTAGAGTCCAATTAGGAATATCTTGTTTCGTCCTAACCATGATATGACTAAAAAGATGAGGCATTTGTTGTAAAGAAAAAGGAATATTCCAATCACAACCTATCCAAAATTGAGAGACTATATCCGGAATGTTAACACCAGATAACTCTGCAATATGTGCTAAAGAAGTTGTAGAACACCATTTATCATTCCAGAAATTAATAAAATAACCTGTACCAACAGTCCAAGAAGTATTATCAAGTATAGTAGAATAAAACTGTTTTATTCCAGGCCAAAGAGATGATGATTTGTAAACCATTTTAAACTCGTATTTTGATTTAAGAACCCTGACTTTCAGAGCAAAGACCAAGATTTGTTGCAATAAGCAAAGTTCCAAGCAAGCTTAAGAAGATATGCATTATTTTCATGGTGAAGGTTAATAATCTTCAAACCTCCATTCTCAAGGGGAGAAGAAATCATAACCCAATTAACAGTAGTTGTGCCTTTCTTCAGAATATCGCTAGTCCATATAAAATTTTGACACCACTGCTCAACTTGCTTAAGAAGAGAAACAAACCATGTATACAAATTAAAGCTATAGGCTAGATGTAAGGATCTAGAAAATTAATTTAGAGTAGAAGTAGTATATTTTAAAGGACTCCTGAATAATTTTATTATTAAAAATGAAAAGGGCATATAATAGAAAATTCATAGTGGCCAGACCTCGGACGTCGTCCAAAAGGTCTGAGGTCAGCATGGTAGAGGTCGGTCTGATGGACCCATAGTGGGTCCCAGGAATCACGCGTGTCAAGGCGTGATTTGAACCCTAGATACGCCATGCATACGGGATAAATGCGAAACGCTGTGCTGTGGCATAGGAGATTTATCCTTAGTGAGCATGCATTGACACATGAGGGGTTTGGACCGACCAGTCCTCGGGCAGGAGAAACTGCCGACGCCACCGAGCCATGTGGGAGTGATACCACAGACTTGGAGTAGTGGGTCGATGAGCCCTCAGCAGGGTGTGACGATGTGACATCAGTCACCAGAGCGAGGCGATGTGTCCTCGTCACACACAAGGGTGATGAGAGATCGCCAGGATGAGAGACACATCGGTCATCGCCAGGATGAGAGACACATCAGTCATCCAGCATGAAGCTATGCATAAAGCTGTTAAAGACAATGCTAAGGTTACAATTAGTCGCGATCAAGTCACAAACCAAGTTTGAAGGGTGCAGTGAGATCGTGCTAAAGCCTAAGCCAGTTAACAGTTAGTCCCGTGCAGAGAGTTAAAGATGGAGAGAGACAAGCAGCTGAAGCATAGATTTCATCCATATTGAAGTCAATACAGTGAGACTTTAGAGCTAAAAGGTTTATGCAAGTTATGTGGCAGAAAAAGAAATTACACAGAAGCAAGGGGAGAAGCTCCAGGAGGAGGAATGAGCTTGCCATCAACCGCTTAGTCTCTTCGCTGAGAACAAGTTCACAGCTCGAGACTGGGGGGCTTGTGATCCGGCCGGTCATCGATAGTCGATGACGTCAGCAGCAGATGACCACGGGGACCATTCACAGGGTGACACACGGAATAAGGTAGCAGGGGAATCAGGGAGCAGATTACTCAGAGCAGTGATCGGTCGGTTATCGAGTGACCACCACCCCCAGATCAGTGCCCAGTTGAACGCTTAGAAGCAGAGCGCGACAAGTGACGAAGCGCGATCAATCATCGGTGCCTGGTCATCGGGGGGGCTCCTGTTACACGCAGTTAAGCTGGGACCCAGGCTCCCAGCGAGAGTGTTATGCATGCGTGACACGTAGACTGTGAGGGTGCCCAGAGCAGTTGGCGCCAGAGATTAGGTAGGGTAGGTGGCCCCAGAGTTTGAGTGCGCGCAGAAACGCCCACGTGGCCATTCTGTCAGACTTTGCACTCAAGTAGAGGAAATCTGCACGAGAGATTTCTCTTAGAGTGGGTGATGGCAGCAAAGATATACAGGACTGTTCGATCATAATCTCGAGAGAGTAAGTTTATTTTGTTCCCCTTTTTCCTTTCCCCTCCTTCTCTCTACGATTCGGACCACCCTCACGTACCAGTTTGACGATCGGCGACTGCCATTGGACTCCTGGCAGAGAACTCTACAAGTTTGGCCGATCAAAATCTTAAATCGAGTTAAGATATCCCTAAGTTTTTGGAGGGTTTGGAGCTTGCTGTGAGCGTCTGCTCAAGTCCAGGTAAGGGAAGCTAGATTAAATTTTCCAACAAAACCTTAGGCTAGAAGATTTTGAAGGTGGGGGTGATGTGGTCACCAGTTTTATTTGTTTTTACGTTTCCTGGTTTTGTGTAGATTGGAATTTATTTGAGATATGTTGGATTGTTTAGAAAAGGTTTAAAATATGATATGATTGAATGGTTCATTGATGTGTTGTATGATATATGGAATGATGTGAAAGTGTGATCGAAGCATAGTATTTTCAGGAAAGAAAATACCGTGTTAAGATTTTTTAGAATGTGCATTGACTAGGGATTCATCTAGAAGGAGATATCTTGACTCTCCTGAGATAATGGAATCAAATCGATGAAGTTATTCAGGTGGTGAGAGTCGAAGGAGGTTCATATGAATGGGTAAGTTGTTTGAAAGATAACTAACTTGACCTGTTATATGAATTAACCCTGTCATACTAGGAGAGAGATGATATTGAGATTATTTATGCGTATAGCTGTGTGGATTTCACAGCGAGTAGTATGACAGGTGCAGATCTCTGAGTCTGAGTCAACGCACGAGTCTTCCGGAAGTAGAGTCAAGTGTCTATGTGTTATGAGTCAGTAGAAGTCGGACATGAGAAATATGAATATTGAAATTTTTGAATAGACACTTGATGAAATTGTGAAATGTGTGAATATTGATGGTTTATGTGGATATAAAGTTTCATATTTGAAGTTTTAAAAATAGCTAGCTTACCCTGTGTTTTGTTGTGTGTTTGTTTTTCTTGAATCTGTGATGATCGTGTTAATTTACACGGGAGCAGATGAGATTGCAGGTAATAGAGCTCCTCAGTGAGCAGTTGGAGAAAGGGATAGTTTTAAATTTAATGCTTTGTTTTGTTTTGTAAACTTCTGATATGTATATATTAAAATCCCTACAAAGAGGGATGTTTCTTTTGAGATACATTTATGAGATGGATGTATATATATGTTAATTAGATATTACCTGTTTTACTTTTATTTTATTATATATATATATATGAGTAGAAATTAGGGATGTTACACTAGAATTCCCGTAATCACCATATTGACCAACTGAATCCGACCCATCATGCTAAGAGATTACCTTTTCAAGATGCTAGCTTCAATTTTACTTTATCCGCCAAAGGTTGCAGAAAGCGACTCTTTGGAGCACCAACAAAGATAAACACTCCTAAATAATTGAAAGGAAAACAACCATGACTATAAGAAAGAATACGTTGAATTTTGGTGACAAATCTTACAGAATTATCCATGGTAAAAAAAAAAACTACTCTTAGAATTATTAACATATTGACTCGAGAAATCACAATATGTTTTGAGGAAAGTACTCAAATTTCTAAGAGACTTATTATCCGCCCTAAAAAAACAAAAATATCATCAGCATCAGCATATAAAACATGAAAGGGAGTCAGAAAACTTTGCGGACTAGCCATATGTAGAATCTTCTTATCATTCACAAGCTTAGAAAGACCTCTACAGAGAACTTCCTCTACAAGACAAAAAAGTAGAGGAGACAAAAGACCACCTTATCTGACCCCTCTACAACAAGGAAAAAACTCACCAAAATGCCATTTATTCTGATATAAAGCATAGCAGATTGGAGAATAGTACTAATCCAACCAGCAAATGAGGGGTGAAAACCAAAGTGTGTCAAAACTAATAATAAAACCTTCCAACTCAGAGTATTGAAGACTTTATGAATATCAACTTTGTAAGCCACATTACTGCCTCAAACCTTTTTAGAGAGCATGTTAATAGCTTCTGAAGCAATACCAATACAATCCTGAATCTGTCTCCCCTGCACAAACCCATACTGATTAGGAGAAATTATTCTGGCAGCCACAAGGGCAAGCCTATCTGCCAAAATCTTGGAAATAATCTTAAACTTAAAATTAGCAACAACTATAGGCCTGTAATCTTTAATGGATTCAGCACCTTAAATCTTAGGAATAAGAGATACCACATTACTGTTCATTCCAGGGAGTACCCAGTTTTGCTTAAAAAATTGTTGGATAGCATTGCAAACATTTGTTCCAATAATATCCCAACAAGAATGATAGAAAAAACCACCAAAACCGTCAGAACCAGGAGCACTATTACCATTAAGGTTAAAAACAATATTCTTGATTTCCAAAAAATTTGGACATTTTATCAACATCATATTCTCCTCAGAGGAAACCATATTAGGAACATAAGTACCAATAAAATCTTCCATATTACCTGTATCATGATCATGAGAAATAGACTCAGCATAAAGAGTTTTATTAAAATCCAAAATATGTTCCTCAATGAGTTTAGGATCCTCAATAACCACATTATCAATCCGTAGACGATGAATTCCACCAGAATTATTTCTCCTTTTAACCACAACATGGAAAAAAGTATTATTTCTATCCTCATCTTTAAACCAAAGCATCGTAGCTCGTTCTTTCCAAAAAAAATATTGACAGTGAAGAGCATGATCAAGCTCCTCCTTAGCGATCTTTTCTTGACAGAGAAGCCCGTCAATATCAGACATACTAGCAATCTCTAAAGTTTTTTGAATACCAAGGACTTGGAGACCCTGCTTAAGAATAACTGCATTATGAACATTACCAAAAGAATTTTTATTCCAGTCATGAAGCTCAGTTTTCAACCTTTTTAACTTATGTTGCAAAATAAACATAGGACACCTAACAACCTTATTATTCTAAGAGTCATGAATAAGCTTCGAAAATGAACTATCTTGAAGCCACACAGAAAAGAAATGAAAATTGTTAACCTTCTTCAAAGAATTACTAGCTAGACTAGCAAGAATAGGGGAATGATCAGAATAATTCCTAACAAGAACCTGATAAGAGCATGAATCTCATTCATCCAGACACACTCCATTACATAAAACCCTATCCAGTCTTTTATGAATTGTATGCAACCCTTTTCTTCCATTACACCAAGTATAACCAAATCCAATAAAAAGCATACAAGCAAGATTGATGGGTTGTTCTTCATGACCAATGGTTTTTCTTGGAGAAAGGAAGTGAAAAGGTGGCGAAAGCTATGGATGATATGGGTCAAGGATGGCTCATATAGAGCTATGGGTTCTTTGTAGGTGCATGAAAGGTATGGAGAGTGATAGGTTAGGCCAAATCACTTGGAGGAAGATGAAGGTGAAGATCAAAGTTTCTATCCTTGATGCAAACCAATACCACAAGAAGATGACCAAGGATGCACACTATGAAGGGTCATCTCAACATTTAAGTAAAGACCTCACCAGAAGGAGAATGGGACATAGACCAAAGCATCTAAAGTTCTTCCTGCTGGTCTTTTTAAATGATTACAAATATGTTGTAAATAATTGGACTCACTTTGGGGGTTCAAATAGCAAATATAGGCTAGAATAAGGTACCTTTAGTATAATAGGGGGTGTGGGTAGCCTTATAGCTTGTTCCTAGCCCATTTGAAGGCATTTTGACCTAGTTTCTAGAAGGACAAGCCTAGGATGCGGGATTGACTTAGTCAAACCCTAAGGCTACCCATTTTTTTCCCTTTTCCCATCCTACCCCTTTAACTTGTTCTCCAAGGCTCCTTCACCTATAAATAGGAGGCCTACCTAGTGTATTTTACAAGTTGAATGAAATAGAGAAAAGTTACTCTGCACATTTTTGTGTGTGAATGATTAGTGAGGCTTGTCCTCTTAGTCTTAGTCTTATCTTGTGAGTTTTGAGAGCTCTCAAGTGGCAGTATCCTTCACTTATCTTGGAGTCATTTCACCATCTAAGTGGTGTGCAACCATTCTCAATTCCATTTCTAATAAGCTTCCTTTTCCTTCATCTTTTCCTTCCATTATCATTCTATCTATTCATAAACATGTTCTTATTTTGCTTCATTATGTCTATTCAGTTTTTATATGTTTCTCTTGTTTTCCTTATGTCATTCCGCACCATAACTTGTCATCATCATCACCATATCCATGTCTTTTTCTCTTTGCCTTATGGAAATGAACCTTCACATCTACTTAACCACTTGGTTAAGTTAATGTCCAATGAGAATTTTCCTTAGGTTCCACCTTAATCATCTTGAAAATCCAATCCTAAACAAAGTGTCACCAAAAAATGCTAAATCATAAAATCAACTCACATCAAACCTAGAGAGACTAGACGAGAGTAGAAGCTTGCAAAAATTTGGCAACATTTACTCATTAAAATTGATCTTGCAAAACATGAGCCAAGCACCCTTATTTATAGGTGCAAGTGCCTTGGAGGACAAGAGAGAGAGGATGGTAGGAAACCCTAAAGAGAGGAGTGGCTAGGGCATTGACTAAGGTCAATGCAGCCCCCTAGCATGCTTATAGAAGGTAGGGCTACATCCCTAAAATTGATCTTGCAAAACATGAGTCAAGCACCCTTATTTATAGGTGCAAGTGCCTTGGAGGATAAGAGAGAGAGAGGATAGTAGGAAACCCTAAAGAGAGGGGTGGTTAGGGTATTTACTAAGGTCAATGTAGCCTCCTAACATGCTTCTAGAAGGTAGGGCTACATCCCTACCCTAAAAGGCCTAGGTACGAGCTAAATTGTTAAATACACCCCCTATTGTGCTAAATGAACCCTACTCTACTGAAATTACAAATAAATTGAAATTAATTGATGCTCAGCTCCCATGGCTTGGGTTTTACTCCTTGTGGTCCTCTGAGCGGTCTTTGAACATGTAGAGAAAAGTTTCTCTGCCATCAGTAGCGGAGTCTCACTCTTCTTGAATCCTCTTTGCCATGGACCTAGTTATTAGGCCTAAGCTTGGGCGTCTTCCATCATCCCCTCCCTCTTGAAGAGGATTTGTCCTCAAATCACATGCTTCTTCCTCTTCATTTTCACTACCTGCAAAAGGTGTTAGATTCATAACATTGAAGGTAGTATGTACTCCATATTCCTCAGACAAGTCCATTTGATATGCATTATTATTGATTCTTTTGAGAACTTGGAAAGGACCATCACCCCGGGGACTACGTTTAGACTTCCTCTTATTAGGGAATCTATCTTTTCTAAGGTGAAGCCAAACCCAGTCTCCCTCCTCAAAAATCATCTCTCTTTTCTCCTTATTGCTATGTTTAATGTATTTCTCTGTTTGTTGCTGTATTTGGTTCTTAATCCTCTCATGCATTTTCTTTACAAATTCAGCCTTTGTTACTCCTTCCTTATGAACAAAATTTTGTGGATTAGGTAGAGGTAACAAATCCAAAGGAGTAAGAGGATTGAACCCATACACAGCCTCAAATGGAGAAATGTTAATAGTTTTATGAACTACTCTATTATATGCAAACTCAATATGAGGAAGGTACTCATCCCAAGATTTATGATTTCCTATCATGATAGACCTAAGCATAGTGGAAAGAGATCTATTTACAACTTCAGTTTGTCCATCCGTTTGAGGATGACAAGAAGTTGAGAATTCAACTTAGTTCCTAGCCTTTCCCAAAGAGTTCTCCAGAAATGGCCAACAAATTTAGGATCTCTATCCGACACTATGGTCTTAGGTAAACCATGTAGTCTTACCACTTCTCTAAAGAAGAGCTTAGAGATGTTGCTAGCATTATCCACTTTATGGCAGGGTATAAAATGAGTCATCTTGCTAAACCTATCCACTACCACAAAGATGGAATCAAAACCTCTTTGTGTCCTAGGAAGTCCTAATATGAAATCCATGCTTATATCTTCCTAAGGAGCACTTGCCAAAGGTAAAGGAGTGTAGAGTCCATGAGGCATTGTCTTAGACTTAGCTTTTAAACATGAAATGCATCAATGATAATGTCTTTGGACATCTTTCCTCGTGTGTGGCCAAAAGAATTTTCCTTTCAAAAGCTCAAGATTTTTATCAACTCCAAAATGGCCCATGAGTCCTCCTTCATGTGATTCTTTTACAAGAGTTTTCTATGTGTTCCTTGGGGTATGTAAAGTTTTCCTTCTTTAAATAAGTACCCCTCAGAAACATAAAAACCTCCTTGTGCTCTATGTTGGCACTTAGCAAAAGTGGGGTGCAAAATCTTGATCTTCTTTACAAAGTTTAGGTATGTTTTCAAATCCAAGAATTTGGGCTCCAAGTTTAGAAAAGAGGGCATGTCTCCTTGGGAGAGCATCAACCACATTGTTTGTACTGCCCTTCTTGTATTTGATAACATATGGAAATTGCTCAAAAAATACCATCCACTTTGCATGTCTTTTGTTTAACTTGTGTTGACCCCTTAAATATTTCAAAGATTCATGATCACTATGTACGACAAATTCCTTTGATACTAGATAGTGTTCCCAAGTCAGTAGGACCCTCATAAGTGCATAGAGCTCTTTGTCATAGGTGGGGTAGTAGAGGGTGGCACCATGAATTTTTTTAACTAAAATATGCAATTGGGTGTCCACCTTACAACAACACAACACCTATTCCTACTCCCGATGCATCACACTCTAGCTCAAAAGTTTTTGAAAAGTTTGACAAAGCTAGAATGGGTGCATTAGTGAGTTAAGCTTTCAACCTTTGAAAGGCTTGTTCATGCTTCTCTGTCCAACAAAATGGAGTGTCTTTCTTCACTAACTCATTGAGTGGTGAAGCTAGACTTGAGAAGTTAGGAACAAATCTCCTATAGAAACTTGCTAGACCATGAAAGCTCTTAACATCTCCTACATTTTGTGGGGTTGGCCACTCTTGGATGACTTTGATTTTCTTGGGGTCAACATGTACCCCATTTTTATTTACTATAAAACCTAAAAGCACTACATTATCTACACAAAAAGTGCACTTCTCTATATTAGAAAACAAACTATTTTTCCTAAGCACTAAAAGAACCTCCCTAAGGTGACTTAGGTGGGACTCTAGGCTTTGACTATACACTAAGATATCATCAAAATAAACTACTACATGTTTACCTATGCAATCCCTAAGGACGTGATTCATAAGCCTCATGAAAGTGCTAGGTGCATTAGTGAGTCCAAAAGGCATCACTAACCACTCATATAATTCAATTTTGGTGTTAAAAGCAGTTTTCCACTCATCACCTTCTTTGATTCCTATTTGGTGATATCACTTTTAAGGTTAATCTTGGAAAATATGGTAGACCCATGCAAGTCATCAAGAATATCATCAAGTCTAGGAATTGGATGCCTGTATTTGATGGTGATATTGTTGATGGCCCTACAATCACAACACATTCTCGACTTGCCATCTTTCTTGGGCACCAACAAAACAGGTACAGAAGGACTTAGACTCTTTTGAACCTAGCCCTTCTCCACTAATTCATGAACTTGTGATTCTGTCTCCTTAGTCTCTTCAGGATTAGTTCTATAAGCCAGTCTATTTGGTAAACTAGCTCTCGGAACTAAATCTATTTGGTGTTCTATACCCCTAGAAGGTGGAAGTCCAATGGGTCCTTCCTCAGGGAATACATCACAAAATTCTTTTAAAAGTTTTTGGACTTGAAGAGGTAGTTCACAAACTTCAAAAAGTGTGGCAGTGCATACAAGTGTTCCTTTACACAGAAGGAGGCCTAAAGGTTGTTCAGATAGAAGTATCTTTTCAACTTTATTTTCAAATTTTTCTTCTTTCTAAATGACATTGTGGGAAGGAACACTCTTCTCCCACGCCTCTACATTGTCCCTAAGGACTTTCTCTGAATTTTCTATTTTTTTTTCTTTTTCTCATTTCTCTTTTTATTTTCATTTGTACTTGGTCCTTTACCACTTGTGAAGGTGTTAAAGAATAGAGTACAAACTTTTTCTCCCTATGGGTAAAATTTATCTCGTTGGTAAGACCATTGTGGATAGTTTTCTTGTAAAATTGTCATGGTCTTCCCAATAAGATGTGGCAGGCTTCCATGGGTACTACATCACATAAAATCTCATCTTTATAGTTCTCCACAGAAAGACTGACTTTTACCTGCTTATCTACAGTTAATTTTTCATCTTCATTTATCCATTGAATTTTGTAAGGTTTTGGATGAGGTATTAATTGTAGATGAAGCTTTTCAACCATCCTAGTGTTATGGCAATTGCAGCAAGAGCCACTATCCACAATGAGAGAACAGATGTTTTCTGAAACTTGGCATCTTGTATGAAAGATGTTCTCTCTCTGTGTTTCATGGTTCCCACTAGGGTGATTGTTGAGGGTTGTTCTAATCATCATTAATTCTCCCTCACAAGGATATGCCCCCTCACTATCTTCCTTCTCTTCTTCCCCACTAGATTATTCTTCTTGGCTGCTATACTCATCCCTCCCTCTTAAAGATCATGGTTCTCCTATTTGGGCACTGGGATGCTATATGGCCTCTACCAAGACACTTAAAGCACTGAATATCTCTACTGTGGGGTTGTGAGGTAGACACATCTTTTCCTACACTCTTGGGAGTTTCTTTGGATTTATCCTTTGAAAGACTACCCTCCCTTTCTCTTCTACACTCTCTCTTGGGATAAGAGTTAGAGTAAGAACTCTCCTGCTGACTTGATCCCTTTCTCAAATTTTGTTGTTCAACTTTTATACAAAGTTGGATCAAGTCATTCAAGTCCCTGTAGGGAAAAAGTTCTACTTTATTCCTTATCTCAAGATTACGACCACTCAGGAACCTAGCTATGATGGTAGTTGCTTCCTCCCTAATAGAGGTGTTGAACCAAGTGGTGTTCAAGGTTTTGAAGAATCCAAATCCTTTGAAGGATGATGAAGCCTCTGCTTTGCTTGATGCTGCTGTGCTGGTTTATTGTTTTGTTCTGGGGTAGTTTAATGTTGTAATCCACCCTTAGATTAAATCTCAAAGCACTTAGCATCTCAATCTTTAAACAAAGTAAAGTGTTTTTCAAACTAAGTTGAAACAACCGATTGTTCTGTCGAAACAACCGATTGTTTACACTTAGATGTTTTGAGAAAGTCTGAAAACTGTTTTTGAATGAAGAAAACTGTTAAGTGACAAAACAACCGATTGATTCGAGGAAACAACCAATTGTTTGTTCTGGAACCTTAACAGAAAAACTGTTTTCTTTGACTAAGCTTTAAATGATTTGAAACTAAATACGCTCCAGTCATTAAATGCTTTGACCAATCTTTTTTAAAGCAATTATGGGTTTGTTAATATTTGATAACAAACTTTCTTTATATAAATTCAGAAAAACTGTTTTAAATAAGAGAATGCTTTTGACAAAGTTTTTCTAAGAGAGTTTTCAAAGAGTTGAGATTGCTTAAGAGCTCAAGGGATTGATCAAGGTGCTGAATAGGATTCTACTTGTATTGATTTCAGATCTTCATCTGTAACAAGTGTAATCTGTGTAAACTGCTGAAACATTTCTTCTGTGTATTGTTGCTGAGATTGGCTGTGTGTTCTTGAGGTGTTCAAGATCAGCAATCTTAGTGTTGGCCAAGGAGAGTGTGTGTCTTGAGGTTTTCAAGGTCATTCTCTTGGTTGTTGTGTAAGTGATCAAGGTGTGATTGCTTAGTGGATTTCCTCAGGGGGTCTGAGAAGACTGGATGTAGCTCTGGGTTGGAGTGAACCAGTATAAACAACTGTGTACAATCTCTCTATCCCTTACTCTTTAAAATTTAGTTTGTTTGTTGTTTGCTAATATAAACAACCGATTGTTTCGAAGAAACAACCAATTGTTTTTCTGACAGTGCAGTTTTGCTTACTGTTTTGGCTAACTGAATTGTTTAATCAATTGGTTTCTGAGATAAATTCATTCTAGCTTCAAAAAGATTGTGAAAACCTCTTTAAACAATTCACCCCCCTCTAGTTTAAAGCCATAATTTCTAATAATTGGCATCAAGAGCTTGGTTCTTGAAAGTTATTCAAGTTGATCTAAAATTTTTTTTACGGCTGGAAAACTATCTTTTGAGGAAGGTGCTTCAATCTACAAACCACCTTTATTCTGTGGATTGAATTATAAGTTTTGGGAAGCAAGAATGAAAATCTGTATTGAATCAATTGATCAAAGAATTTGGGACTCAATTGAGAATGGTCCTTACATTCCAAAGTTCAAAAAGAATAATTCCTTTACTATAAAACCTTTGTCCAAATGGACAGATGATGAATGTAAGATGGCTCAGCTTGATAGGTCTGCTCAAAACATTATAGCTTCTGCACTAGATACTAATGAATTTTTCAGGATATCAAAGTGCAAAACTGCTAAGGAAATGTGGGAGACTCTCAAGGCTGCTCATGAACCAAAGGAAGCAATGACAAAGAGTCAAGCAAGAAGGAAGAAAAGACAAAATAAGAAAAACCTCAATCTTTGCTTAATGGCCAGAAGGGAGGATGACTCATGTAGTGTAAGTTCATCAAACTCTTCAAACTCTGAAAATTATGGTCAATTGCTTCAAGCCTTTCAAGAAACACATGAAGAAGCGAACCGATTGGCTCTCTTAAACAATCGATTGAAAGAAAAGAATAGCTGGCTTGAAAACAAAGTAAAAGCACTGGAGAAGGATTTAGAAAATTCAAAAATGGATTTTGAAAATCTGGAAATCATTTACAAAACCTCCTCTTGCAAGTGTGATACTCTAATTTGTGAAAATTGTGAAAATCTTGAAAAGAAGATACACTATCTTGTTAAAACAGTGGATAAGCTTTCTAAAGGCCAATCCAACTTTGAAAGTGTGCTAGCATCTCAAAAGTGTGTTTTTGGAGAATCAGGATTGGGTTTTAATCCACAAAACCAGCAAGATAGATTTTCAAAATCTTTTTCAAAAAAGCCAGAAAAACAATCGATTGGACCATCGAAACAATCGATTGTTACATGCTTCTATTGCATGAAAAGAGGTCATTCTGTGTGATTCTGTAAAATCAGAAAACATGTTGTTCCTAAAGGGCTTATGAAGTGGATTCCCAAGAAAAATAAAGCTTGTGTTGATGAGTATAAACCAGATGGACCCTCATTCATAAGGGGACCAAACCTATGTACTTGAGAATTTTCTTTGTAGGAAAACTTAGAGGAAAGAAAACAGCTTTGGTACTTGGACAGTGGATGCTCCAAGCATATGATAGGGGACAAATCAAAGTTCCTAATAATATCCTTCAAGCAAGAGGGTCATGTCACCTATGGAGATAACAACAAAGGAAGAATACTTGGAAGAGGATCCATAGGAGATGAAAGCATCTTGGTGATTCATGATGTGCTCTTTGTTGAAGGCCTAAAGCATAATCTGCTGAGTATTAGCCAACTGTGTGACAAGGGGTATCAAGTGATGTTCAAGGCAAACACATGTGAAATCTGTCTACCCAACACTAAAGAGGTAATGTTGGTAGGTAAGAGAGTTAATAATGTGTATCTTCTAGATATCTCTTCACCATGTTCAATTGGATGTCTTCTATCCAAGCAAGATGAATCTTGGCTTTGGCATAGAAGAATTGCTCATATTCACATGAATCATTTGAACAAGCTAATATCAAAAGATCTTGTGATTAGGCTACCAAAACTCAAGTTTGAGAGGGATCACATTTGTGAAGCTTGCCAAAAAGGGAAACAAGTGAAAAGTTCTTTTAAAACCAAAAATGTTGTCTCTTCATTGAGACCTCTTCAACTCCTTCACATGGATCTCTTTGGACCCTCTAGAACTATGAGTCTTGGTGGAAATTATTATGCTCTTGTTATTGTTGATGATTTCTCTAGGTACACTTGGACCTTGTTCTTGGAATCAAAGAGTGATGCCCTTGCTACATTCAAAAAGCTAGCAAGAAGACTTCAAAACACAAAGGGCAGCAACATAGGCTCAATAAGGAGTGACCATGGAGGAGAATTTCAAAATGAGAAGTTTGTCAAGTTCTGTGAAAAGTTGGGAATCCTACACAATTTCTCTGCTCCAAGAACACCACAGCAAAATGGAGTTGTAGAGAGGAAGAATAGGTCTCTTGAAGAGCTTGCAAGGACAATGCTTAGTGAATCTTCACTTCCTAAGTATTTTTGGGCAGATGCAGTGAGTACCTCTTGTTATGTGATGAATAGGGTGCTTATAAGGCCCATTTTGAAGAAAACTCCATATGAACTTTTCAATGGAAGAAAGCCTAACATCAGTCACCTCAAAGTCTTTGGCTGTAACTGTTTTGTTCTCAACAATGGAAAGGAAAGCTTGGGAAAATTTGATGAGAAAGCTGACCTTGGTATTTTCATTGGTTATTCACTCACAAGCCATGCTTATAGAGTCTACAACAAAAGGTTGATGACTATAGAAGAATCAGTTCATGTAGTCTTTGATGAGGTAGATCACAGAATCAGTGAGAACCCAAAGATCAGTGCTGAGGAAGACGAACAGAGCATCAGTTTGGAGAAGCTGGATATCTATGCAGAAAAACAACCGGTTGATTCGCAGAAACAACTGATTGAAATTTTGCAACAGAGTGAGCTGCCCAAAGAGTGGAGGATTCCAAGAGATCTGTCAGTGGATAACATCATAGGGCAGATAAAGGAAGGTGTCTCCACACGTAGCTCCATCTCAAACTACTGCAGACACACAGCTTTTGTCTCTCAAATTGAACCAAAGTCAATTGAAGAAGCTCTCAAGGATGAGAAGTAGGTTGAAGCTATGCAAGAAGAGCTAAATCAATTTGAAAGAAATAAGGTATGGTTTCTTGTTCCTAGAACTAATGAAATGAATATTATTGGTGCAAAATGGGTTTTCAGGAACAAGCTAGATGAGGAAGGAGTGATCACTAAAAACAAAGCAAGGCTAGTTGCCAAAGGCTACAATCAAGAAGAGGGCTTAGACTATGGTGAAACCTTTGCTCCTGTGGCTAGATTGGAGGCTGCAAGGCTGCTGCTGGCTTTTGCATGTATGAGTGGTTTTAAACTCTTCCAAATGGATGTAAAAAGTGCCTTCTTGAATGGCTACATCAATGAGGAAGTCTATGTAGATCAACCACCGGGTTTTGAAGACCACAAGTATCCCAACCATGTCTTCAAGTTGAAGAAAGCTTTGTATGGACTGAAACAAGCTCCAAGGCAGTGGTATGAGAGGCTTAGCAATTTTTTGCTATCTCTTGGTTATGAAAGAGGAATGATAGACAAGACTCTCTTCATCAAGAAGTCACATGCAGAAATAATTCTTGTGCAAATATATGTTGATGACATCATCTTTGGTGCTACACAAGATAGGTTGTGTGAAGAATTTGTGGCTGCTATGAAAGGTGAGTTTGAAATGTCTATGATGGGAGAACTATCTTTCTTTCTTGGATTGCAGGTTAAGCAAACAAAGGATGGGATCTTTTTAAGTCAATCAAAGTATTGCAAGGAGATTCTCAAAAAGTTTGAAATGGAGAATTGCAAAGAGGTAAGCACTCCAATGCCATCAAGCTGCTATATGGATGCAGATTCTGCTGGAAAGAGTATAGATCAAACAAAATTTAGAGGTTTGATTGGATCATTGCTTTATCTAACAACAAGTAGACCGGACATTATGTTTGCGGTGTGTCTATGTGCAAGATTTCAAGCAAATCCTAAAGAGTCACACTTCAAAGCTACAAAGAGGATTCTGAAATATCTCAAAGGAACATCATTTGTAGGATTATGGTATCCCTCTCATTCTCCAATACATTTAATTGGTTATTCAGATTCTAATTTCGCAGGTTGCAAGCTAGATAGAAAAAGCACAAGTGACACTTGTCACCTTCTTGGCTCTAGCCTAATCTCATGGCATAGAAAGAAACAAGCATGTGTTGCTCTCTCTACTACTGAGGCAGAATATATAGCTGTTGGTAGCTGTTGTGCACAGATCCTATGGCTCAAACAACAACTTGCAGATTTTGGTGTACAAATCAGCAAAGTTCCTTTGATGAGTGATAACACAAGTGCAATCAATCTTACCAAAAATCAAATCCAGCACTCAAGGACCAAACATATTGAAATAAGACATCATTTCATCAGAGATCATGTGCAAAATGGGAACTGTGAAGTGAAGTTTGTGGAGACGAAACTGCAGCTAGCTGACATCTTCACAAAGCCTTTGCCAAAAGAGAGGTTTTTCTTCTTAAGAAATGAGTTAGGTATTCTTGATCTAAATAATCTCTCTTAAAATCTGTGTTTGGTACATGTTAAAATCTATTTGTGAAGACAAATAGGGGGAGAATTATTGGTACTTGTATATTTGTATCTTATATGCATAAAAATGTTTAAATCTCTGACTATAAAAGTGTTTTCTGCTGCTGCTGATAGAAATAATCGATTGTTTCGTGTAAACAACCGATTGAATTTTATGTTAAAAGAGGTATAATCTAACTTGCTGCTGTAAGAAGCTTTGGATAGTGCAAATGTTTTCTCTGCAGGAACTGCTTCAGATTTAATCAGTACAACACAAGCACCAGGGATTTGTCTTCATCAAATAGGGGGAGATTGTTGAACCAAGTGGTGTTCAAGGTTTTGAAGAATCCAAATCCTTTGAAGGATGATGAAGCCTCTGCTTTGCTTGATGCTGCTGTGCTGGTTTATTGTTTTGTTCTGGGGTAGTTTAATGTTGTAATCCACCCTTAGATTAAATCTCAAAGCACTTAGCATCTCAATCTTTAAACAAAGTAAAGTGTTTTTCAAACTAAGTTGAAACATCCGATTGTTCTGTCGAAACAACCGATTGTTTACACTTAGATGTTTTGAGAAAGTCTGAAAACTGTTTTTGAATGAAGAAAATTGTTAAGTGACAAAACAACCGATTGATTCGAGGAAACAACCAATTGTTTGTTCTGGAACCTTAACAGAAAAACTGTTTTCTTTGACTGAGCTTTAAATGATTTGAAACTAAATACGCTCCAGTCATTAAATGCTTTGACCAATCTTTTTGAAAGCAATTATGGGTTTGTTAATATTTGATAACAAACTTTCTTTATATAAATTCTGAAAAATTGTTTTAAATAAGAGAATGCTTTTGACAAAGTTTTTCTAAGAGAGTTTTCAAAGAGTTGAGATTTCTTAAGAGCTCAAGGGATTGATCAAGGTGCTGAATAGGATTCTACTTGTATTGATTTCAGATCTTCATCTGTAACAAGTGTAATCTGTGTAAACTGCTGAAACATTTCTTCTGTGTATTGTTGCTGAGATTGGCTGTGTGTTCTTGAGGTGTTCAAGATCAGCAATCTTAGTGTTGGCCAAGGAGAGTGTGTGTCTTGAGGTTTTCAAGGTCATTCTCTTGGTTGTTGTGTAAGTGATCAAGGTGTGATTGCTTAGTGGATTTCCTCAGGGGGTCTGAGAAGACTGGATGTAGCTCTGGGTTGGAGTGAACTAGTATAAACAACTGTGTACAATCTCTCTATCCCTTACTCTTTAAAATTCAGTTTGTTTTTTGTTTGCTGATATAAACAACCGATTGTTTCGAAGAAACAACCGATTGTTTCGAAGAAACAACCGATTGTTTCGAAGAAACAACCGATTGTTTCGAAGAAACAACCGATTGTTTCGAAGAAACAACCGATTGTTTTTCTGACAGTGCAGTTTTGCTTACTGTTTTGGCTAACTGAATTGCTTAATCAATTGGTTTCTGAGATAAATTCATTCTAGCTTAAAAAAGATTGCGAAAACCTCTTTAAACAATTCACCCCCCCTCTAGTTTAAAGCCATAATTTCTAACAAGAGGCTCTCATCATGTAAAGCTCCATCTTTTGCCTATACTCCTCTACACTCATGTTCCTTTGTTGGAGTCTTTGGAGCTTTTCCATTAACTCCCTATCATAGTATGAAAAGGAATATGGTGGCATCTCAAGGCTTCCCTAAGGTCATTCCAATATTCTATGGAAGGATCCCTATGGAGGCGCCTATCTCTCTCTTGGGTTGTCCACCAATACATAGCGTTTCCTTGAAAGCTTAAAGTGGCTAAGGGTACCTTCCTCTTCTCACTAATATGATGGCAAACAAAAAGTTGTTCTACTTTCATTTCCCAATCTAGATATGTTTCAACATTTTCCTTTCCATAAAAATGAGGTAGGTCTACCCTAGCCTCTTTGTGGCTCTCTCTTCTAGTTCTACTAGGTGGAGGTTGATAATAATCATTAACTCTCAAACTCCCCTCAGACTATGAGTCACTCGACCTAGAACTAGATGCATGTGATGCATGTGATTTTTGTAATTTTCGAATGTATTCATCTTTTTCCCTAAGAATCTTCAACTCCTCTTCCACAACTGCAAGATGGGCATCTCTTTCTTTTTTATCTTCCAAAATTTGAGCCTCATGTTGCAATTGTCTTAGTGATAGTGATTGAAAATCTCTAGCCAATTATTTCAAAAGAGATTTTGTGGATTTTCTATCACTTTCACTATGACTTGAAGAATGAGTAGACATGTTTAGGTTTTGTGATAAAAGTAATTTTCAAAAAGAAAGATAGGTTGAGTGAAGTAGGTAATTTTCCCAGGAAAGGGAGGTGGATCACTTGGATCACTGAAGTACCAAGCCTTTCCTTAGTCAGATACTACCCCACAACACTTTCACAAACCTTTCTCTAAGCAATTTACTTAGAGCACAATTAAAGATGAAAACAAAAGTTTATGTAAGAAAGAATGCAAAGCAATAAAATACAAATGAAAATTGCTATCTAGAAAGCTTTAAAACTAGTCAAATCCTAATGTAAGGCTTCTTTGCACTTTAGAACCTTGAAGACACACTCACCGTCTAAGATGTATTAATCCACTAATTAATCAGGGTTCTTGCAAATTACAACTCAAAGAAACACAATGAAATTAGGTCAACAAATTTTGATGCACAAAAGTTAAAGTCCTATTCTATGTACTCCTTCACTTGTAGCTCCTTTATGTATATTTGTGTATTTTTTTTTTCAATGAGGTTGTTGTTGTCCCTTACTTTGTCTGCTTAGGTTATTCAACCTTGAATCTTTAATTCAGCTCTTCTTTAGTGATATATACTACTCACCAAAACAAAATCTTAGCTCCACTACTCACCAAAGCTCCTTTTAGGTCACTTCCACCAAAAGAGGTCAACCAAGTTTTAAAGCAACAAAACTCAAATTTAAAATTAAGGACTATTACAAATGGAGTTGATATTTGACAAGACTCGAAAGAGCATTCAATAAAATTGACAAGCAAAAACTTAAGGTACATAGGAAAAGGTAGCACACAAAGTGGAATCCTAGTGAATGGAACTAAAATAGATGAATAAAACCAAAACAACACTACAAAAAAAAATCTGTGTAAATTTTCACAACTTTCCAAATTTATGCTGGACAGAATACTTTATATTTGAACTCGAAATTTTAACCACAGAAACTTCAATGTTTAAGCTCAAACTAGGAACTGAAATTTCACCAAAAAAGTGAGCCAATAAATTGTGATAATTTTTCTGAAATCACTGTCGCTTCACGTTTTTTTCAGAGTCAGAATTTTTGCACTTTATTCGTATTTCTTTTATCATTTTTTTTTTTGTATTTTGAATTTTGACGTGCTTCTTTTTTGCACTTTTTCTTAACACATCAAACTACTCAAATCCAGAATTTCAGAATTTTTCACCAACAAATGTAATTTTTGGGAACAATTCTAGCCAACACAGTAACAGTGAAAACAAAGAAAATCCTAAACTAGAATTAAAAAAGAGCAATGAAACTTCAAAGATACAATGGAAATGATTGGAAAAGAACTTATATGGAACTAACACACAATTATGAACTCAAATATGAAAATATAAAATGCACCAAAGCTCAAATTTCAGAAATATAAACTACACTCAAAACAAAATCAAGCAACCAAATCAACAACAATAGGCACCACTTGGAATTTATGACATTGTAGGATGAACATGACTTTGACAAAACTTGTATGGATTTTAAAAAATCAAAATGACTCAAGCACAAACACTTTGAACTGATTAAAACATCAATAAGACTCAAATAAACCAAAAACAAAATAGCCAACACAAAAAAATACTCAATGGAACCTAAAAACAGTTTGGAAGCTGAAGAACAATTTGAACCAAATAATAAAAGCGTACAGCACTTTCAAAACAATACTATGAACTAAAAACAAGATTAAAACAGTAATACAATCAAGAACAAATGATGAACAACACGAAATATTGAAGAAGACTCAAAAAATAAAATGAAGAGAACATTTATCTCTTGAAGAACCAAAGCTCTAGATACCAAATGATAGGTTGTTCTTCATGACCAATGGTTTTTCTTGGAGAAAAGAAGTGAAAAGGTGGCAGAAGCTATGGATGATATGGGTCAAGGATAGCTCATGTAGAGCTATGGGTTCCTTGTAGGTGCATGAAAGGTATGGAGAGTGATAGGTTGGGCCAAATCACTTGGAGGAAGGTGAAGGTGAAGATCAAAGTGTCTAACCTAGAGAGACTAGACAAGAGTAGAAGCTTGCAAAAATTTGCCAGCATTTATGCATTAAAATTGATCTTGCAAAACATGAGCCAAGCACTCTTATTTATAGGTGCAAGTGCCTTGGAGGACAAGAGAGAGAGAGGATGGTAGGAAACCCTAAAGAGAGGGGTGGCTAGGGCATTGACTAAGGTCAATGCAGCCCCCTAGCATGCTTCTAGAAGGTAGGGTACTACCCTAAAAGGCCTAGGTACAAGCTAAATTGTTACATGTATCCCCTATTATGCTAAATGAACCTTACTCTAATAAAATTACAAATAAACTTAAATTAATTAAGCCCAGCTCCCATGGCTTGGGCTCTACTCCTTGTGGTCCTCTATAGAGAAAAGTTTCTCTGCCATCAGTAGCAGAGTCTCACTCTTTTTGAATCCTCTTTGCCATGGACCTAGTTGTTGGGCCTGAGCTTGGGCCTCTTCCATCAAAGATCATTAGTAGTAATCCAATCAAGAAATTCATTACAAGAGACCTGATTAGGAGCCACCCCCCTTTACAGTCATCTGTCGATAGCACAGCATTAAAATCTCCCAAAATACACCAAGTCCCTATGAAGGAACTAAGATCCCTCCACAAAAACCGTCTAGCCAAGTATGTGTTAGCACCATAAACACCTGCAAAGCTAAAACATTTATCATGCATATGGCAAGATACAAAAATAAACTGATCATTTACCGAGAAATTTTGGACCAGATAAGGGACTGACAAACACCAAAGCTTTGCAGACTTATTAACAATAGGAGATGTAGCCACCAAATGCATATCAACCGATTTGAAAAGGACTTCAAAAGCATCAATGTACGACACCATAGGTTCAGCAAGAAAAACCAGAAGAGGTTTATGTAGTTTAAGTAAACTAAGCAACATCTCCACAGTTTTGTGGTTTCCCAGACCTCTAACGTTCCAGAAAAAAGAAGAGACCTTCATTGCGACATTGTTCTGAGAATTGTCTTAGCAGTTTTTTTGGATTAACCACTCTCCTTTGGTGGTCTCCCTAGTTTCTTTTAGTACGAACTATCTCCTCTCCAGTATCACTGGCATCCTCCTCCATCTCATTAGGATCAACCCAAAGTTTTGATCCAATATGATTTTCCACAGTGATATGGTCATAATTAAATTCAACAATGGTAGTAGATGTACGAATATTAGGATCACCTCCCACATCTGTAATTTTCATAACTTCATAAACATAAGCTTTTTAAAATTAAAAAAGTCCTCAAATATTTTTTTTTTCTAGTTTTAAAGAATCCATACAAGTAAAGTTTACATTAAAACAATATTTTCTTATAAAAAGTCTTTTTGAAATTTTCTTAGTTATAAGTCAATATTGTGGATAGAGCTTGAAATTCAAAATTTGGCTTTACAAATTTTAGACACGAGTTCTCTAGGAACATGATTTAAAAGTAAACTTACTATTTATTAAACATTTAAATAATTACATTTTTATTAACATAAAATTTTCATAATTAATGTGGCAAAATGATATGTTATTTTTATTAACATCTTTAATGTATTTCCTCTCATGTTAGATTAGATAAGAGTAAATCTAGTGTTGTTAATACCCTTGATGATTATAGGGGATAAGACTAAGCACACTACCAGACCCAAGGAATTTGAATATAAAAGAGAAACATTTATCTATAAACAATAACAAATCGAGAAATATCACAGTGTCATCAAATCCCAACAAAATAAATTTAGCAACTCATAATAAGATCTTACAATACAAAGCAGAATGTGTAGCTAAGTTACAACAATCAAGGATTGATGGAGGACCATCTGGAATGACTCATATTAGGTCTCTGACAAGGGCCATGACTGGAAGATTGGAAGAAGAAGGAGCTTAGAAGACTCTTTTTTAGTGGATAATTAATTATCGATTGATCTTCCAATTTCTCTAGTTTTGTAAAAGTTGTACAAAGTAGTATAAGTTTTATTTTGGGCTTGTATTTGGGCCATTTTCTTGGACCAATTTTCATGGGCCATGTCTAGGGCCAATTAGAGTAGGGTATAAATGGGAAAAGAGAGTCTAACTAGAGTTACAATTGGGCTTCCTTGGACCCAATGCAACTCTAGACCATCTAGGGTGTATAAATAAATGACTAAAGTGCAAATAGAAAGCATGGAGTGGCAAGGAAGGCATGAAGGTTCATATTTCATCTTCTCAATGGAGAGGATTTCCACCAACTAAGAAGGGCCACTTGTTAGCCTCTAATTTGAGAGGATTTACTCCAATGAGAGAAAACCTATTGTCATCATGGAAATGCAGAGCATTCTCTCCAATTAGAGAAGGACACTTGTCAAGCTAGGAGTGGAAAGTTTTTAGGGTTATAAATTGCACTTTAGCTACCCGTAGCACTATAAATATAAATGCTAGTCCTTTTGTAAATTGAGCTTAGAATTGATAAAGAAATGTTCCCCAAGTTTATGCATAATTTGTCTTCTTTGTTCACTCTTTGTTAACACTAATTTTGTGTCTAGTTTAAAATCACTTAGATCCTATTAATTCCTACCAAATCTTAATCATGAGGTAGGCTAGGCTTAGCCTTGGCCCCGAGCGAAATCCTCTTTATCGTGACTTGACTAATTTTGGTTTAAGCCATTTCTAAGTGAATTTTGGCTTTCGTCATGGTTAAGTATTCTGTAAGGATCTAGAAAATTAATTTAGAGTAGAAGTGGTATATTTTAAATGCTTTCTGAATACTTTATTATCTGAAATGAAAAGAACATATAATAGAAAATTCATAGTAGTCAGACCTCGGACGTCGCCCAAGAGGTCTGAGGTCAGTATGGTAGAGGTCGGTCGGTGGACCATAGTGGTTTCCAGAAATCACATGTATCAAGGTGTGATTTGAACCTTAGATGCACCATGCATGCGGGATAACTGCGAAACTCTATGCTTTGGCATAAGAGATTTACCCTTAGTGTTGCATGCATTGGCAAGTGAGAGGTTTGTACCGAACTGTCCTCGGGCAGGAGAAACTGCCGTCGTCACAAGCCATGTGGGGGTGATACCACAGAAGTGGAGTAGTGAGTCGATGAATCCTCAGCAGGGTGTGACGATGTGACATCGGTGACCAGAGTGAGGCGATGTGTCCTCGTCACACACAAGGGCGATGAGAGATCGCCAGGATGAGAGACACATCGGTCATCGACCATGATGAGAGATCATCAGGACGAGAGACACATCGGTCATCGCCAGGATGAGAGACACATCAGTCATCCAGCATGAAGATATGAATAAAGCTGTTAAAGGCAATGCTAAGGTTACAGTTAGTCGCGATCAAGTCACAAACCAAGTTGGAAGGGTTGCAGTGAGATCGTGCTAAAGCCTAAGCCAGTTAACAGTTAGTCACGTGCAGAGATTTAAAGATGGAGAGAGGACCAGTGGTCAGTAAAGCGCCTGGAAGCAGAGCGCGATCATTCATCGGTGGATGGTCATCGCGTGATCAGTCATCAGTGGATAGTCATTATGGGATCAATCATCGGTGCATGGTCATCGGGGTTCCCTACTACACGTGTTAAGCTGGGACCCAGGCTCCCCGCAAGAGAGCGTTATGCATGCATGACACGTGGACTGTGAAGGTGCCCAGAGCAGTTGGCGCCAGAGATTTGGTAGGGCAGGTGACCCAGAGTTTTGGTGCGTGCAGAGACACCACGTGGCCATCATGTCAGAGGAAACTTGCATGCAAAAGTTCTCTCAGAGTGGGTAACGGCAGCGAAGACTACAAGACATGTTCGATCAAAAATCTCTGAGGGATTAAGTTTATTTTTGGTTTCCTTTTCCTTTCCTCTCCTTCCCTCTACATTTCGGACTTCCACACGTACCAGTTCTACGATCGGCGACTGCCCCTGGACTCCTGGCGTTTTACTCTGCAAGTTTTCCGATCAAAGCCTTAAAACAGAGTTAGGGCATCCTTAAGTTTTTGGTGGGTTTGGAACCTTAGTGAGCATCTGCTCAAATCCAGGTAAGGGAAGCTAGTTTTATTTTTTCAATAAAACCTTAGGCTAGAAGATTCTGAAGTTGGGGTGACGTGGTCACCAGTTTCAAATTTTCTTGCACGATGCCTTGTTTTTGTGTAGATCGAAAATTGTTTGGGATTGAAATGTGAAATTTTAAATATAGTAGATGCTGTGAAATGTATATGATCTTCGAAATTCTAAACTTTGGTATGATTTGATTTTGTGATTTGGATTGTTTAGAAAAGGTTTAAAATATGATATGATTGAATCGTTCATGGATGTGTTGTATGATATATGGAATGATGTGAAAGTGTGATCAAGGCATATAGTATTTTCAGGAAAGAAAATACCGTGTTAAGATCGTGTAGAATGTGCATTGACTAGGGATTCGTCTAGAAGGAGATATCATGACTCTCCTGAGATAATGGAATCATATAGATGAAGTTATTCAGGTGGTGAGATTCGAGGGAGGTTCATATGAATGGGTAAGTTGTTTGAAAGATAACTAACTCGACCTGTTATATGAATTAACCCTGTCATACTAGGAGAGAGATGATATTGAGATTATTTATGCACATAGCTGTGTGGACTCACAGTGATATAGTATGACAGGTGCAGATCTCTGAGTCTGAGTCAATGCATGAGTCTTCCGGAAGTAGAGTCAAGTGTCTATGTATTGTGAGTCAGTAGAAATCTGACAAGAGTAATGTGGAGTATTAACGTGGTAGACACTTGATGAATTTATGAAATGTGTGAATATTGATGGTTTATGCTGATATAAAGTTTCATATTTGAAGTTTTAAAAATAGCTAGCTTACCCTGTGTTTTGTTTTGTGTTTTGTTTTGTGTTTTGTTTTCTTTAATCTGTGATGATCGTGTTAATTTACACGGGAACAGACAAGGTTGCAGGTGATAGAGCTCCTCAGTGAGTTTTTGGAGAAAAGGGATAGATAATTTGAATGCTGTATTTTGTTTTTTTAAAAAACTTTGATGTATGTATTAAAATCCCTGTGAAGAGGGATGTTTATTTTGAAATACATTTATGAGATAGATGTATGTATATGTTAATTTCATATTATCTGTTTTATTTTTAGTATATATATATATATATATATATATATATATATATATATATATATATATATATATATATATATATATATGAGTAGAAATTTAGGGATGTTACATATTCTATTCACTTAACCCTTTTTCATTCGCTCAACACTTTTGTCTATGGATTTTTCTTTTGTTCTTGATGGCATTCCTATGAGCTCTTCTTTGGATTTTGGAGTTCCTTGGTGATGATGGATGCGGAAGCTTATGGAGGAGGTGAGCAAGGCCTTCCTAGGAAGCATGGGTGCCTTGAAGGTGCATGAAGAGTGAGGAAATGGGGAGGTTTGGCCAGCCCCTTTGGTAGTGATGAATTGAAGACTAAAACCTAAGTGTTAGGCAAGGAGTAGTGTATGGCACAATTTGGGCAGCATAACAATACTCTATTTTAATCTTGAAAATACATGAGGTAGGCCTCCTTATTTATAGATTTAGGAGCCTTGGTGAGCAAGCTTAAAGGGTAGGGATGGAAATACAAAAAGTGGGGCTGCCTAGGGTATTGACTTTAGTCAAACCACACCATCATCCTAATATTCTAGAAGATAGGTAAAAAATGCAACATTTGATAGTACACCCCTCCTTCTTTTGCTAAAGGCACCTATTTGCTAGCACACCCCTCCTTCTATTGCTAAGGGCACCTTTTTGATAGCACACCCCTAAGTGAGCAAGTTTTGCTTTCTACACTACACTAATCTACTAAGCACCCCCTCCCCCTTTGGGCCTTTATGAAACATGTACAAGGATCTCTCTCTTCCATCCGTGGCTTCTTCTATGTGTGCTTGGATATGTTTAGCCATGGATCTTGTGAGAGGTCCTAGACGGTCTAGCTCCATGGATAGCCTCCCTCCTTCACGTTCTAGACGCTCACTTCCTGGAGCTAGACGCTCCTCTTGGTCTAGACGGTCTTCTTGGTTTGGGCCTTGGCTTCCTTGGCTAGATGTGCTTGGCCCTCCTCCATCAGTTCTGGCCTTAGTATGTTCAGCGAATGGGAATCTGCTTAGCGGTTTGAAGTTTTCCATTCTGCTAAGCCTTTCTCTCTGCAATGGGTGAATTGACTCTGATGCTCTATCCTTGATTAGTAGTTTTTCTGCACTTTTCTACACAATCTTCATTAGTTTCCTTCTTTTAGTCATGTTCTTCATGTGCAACCATGATTGGAGTGATTTGGCATGCTTTCTCGCTGATATTTGCACATGTTTTTCCTATTTTACACGTCTTTTTGCTATAATTTGACACTTATCAATGATCTTCCTCGGATTTACATTATTCTCAATGATAACAATCTTATTGTTGTTCATGGCTTGTGCTTCCCTCTAGGGTCAAACACAATCTGTTAAAATATATGGCTTAAAACAAGAGGGGGGTGAATTGTTTTCAAAAGCTTTTCGCAATTAACACTTAAGAATGATCCTTTATTAAACAATCATAGATAAACAATTAAGGAAAGCAATCAGCCAATGATTGAGAAAGTGTTTCTAGAATTTTAATCAGTTAAAGTTGCGATTTAACCGGTTGTTTATGTTAACAACAAAAGCAGATTCACACAGTTCATAAACCAGAATAACAACCGATTGAAATTTTGTTTTAATCGATTGTTTATATCAACAAAAGCAATATCAAACAATTATAAAGAGAGAGAGAAAGAGAGAGATTTACACCATGAATTTTATCCTAGTTCACTCAATCCCAGAGCTACATCCAATCCAGAATAACCTTTGAGTTTCACTAGTAATCAACAATAGATTACACCAACACACTTAAAAAGAGGTTATCTTGACTCACACAAGACCCACATACCTTCTTTGCAACACCACACACCTCAAGTCAGAACACCCTCTGACTTTACAGGATTTTCACATATACTCACAAGTTTATGAAATTACAACAACAAGAACATGAATAGGAAAATAAAACACCTGATATTACACAACACAGGGATTCCTATATCAGATCTTGCACCAGTGCAAGCCTTAAAAAGCAATCTTGCAAATCTTGAAAAACTTCTTTCAAAAACATATATCAATCTCTCTTTTGATCTCAAAACACTTTCGTAAATGTTCTATAAAATGTTGTATTATTCTCTTGTTTGTTTCTGAAAGAAGGGCTATATTTATAGCACTTGAAATCTAGCTGTTTGAGGCACATGAACCAGCTAAAATAGATTTGAAATAGTTAAAATAGTTTTTCAAAAAGCTGTTATGTAGACTTACATTTAACCGGTTAAAACCACGAGATAATCGGTTAAATGGGTCAAGTTGTTACTTAACACTTTCAAAAAACATTTTCAAACCTTCGTGCCAGCTAGGTAAAGAACAACCGGTTATCCCGATAATTCAACCGGTTGTTTTTCTTGGCTTTAGAAAAACACTTTACTTTTAAAAGCTTTGTGCAGGATTTAAGAACTAATCTTTTACATAAATTCTAAACACTCTAAACTTCACCCAAACCCAAAAGTAGCAAGGCTTCAAGCTTCATCAGGGATTTGAAACATCAAAGCTCCCATGCTCTACACAATCTTGTGATAAACACCAATCAAAGCAAGTGACACATATTCAAACATCCTAAGAAGAATAATTCCCTCAGAGATATAATTAAGAAAGACCTGACTCCTAAGGCCTATGCACCTCCTATAGAATGAGGGACAAAGCTACATGTCTTTAGAAGTAGTTTTATTTTTATTTATCTATATTTCTCCCTTATGTGCTATCCATGTTTCTTGGAGTTACATGTGTTCCTTAGACAACTCAACATAAGGTTTGTTTAAGGAAGAAGGGTTCGTATTGTTGTCAATGTCTTGGATAGACCCAGACAAAGATTTTTCTTTTCTTTCTTTTTTCCTCCTTTCTCTTCTTTCTTCAAACATTCTTTTTAGTTTTTCTTGTCTAAGCTCAATCATCTTAAACTCTCGTCCTAGGATAGCTAGATTGTTTTCTTTCTCAATCATATTTTTTTTCCTATTTTTAGTTGGGTTTGTATGTGGTCCTTCATCACTTGAGAAAATGATAAAGAATTGAGTGAAACCTTATTTCCTTGATGAATGAAAGTTATTTTATTAGTGACCATCATGGATAGTTTTATGATCAACTTCCTATGGTCATCCTAACAAAATACGAAAAACTTCCATGGGTATTAGATCACATAAATCATTATCCTCATATTGCCCTATGGAAAACTTTACTTTCACTTGTTGAATCACAACCACATTCCCACCTTCATGAATCCAATGAAGCTTATAAGACTTTGGATGGGACATGGTGATGAGTTTCAACATTTGAACTAACCTAGTACTACAATAGTTGTAGCATGATCCACTCCACTATCCACAGTGAAAAAACAAGTCATGTTAGAAATTTGACAATTTGTTTTAAAAAATATTCTCTCGTTGGGATGTACTATGTTGATTGGGGATCGATATTTTGATAAGAAGAAGTTCCCTTAAACAATTAAAACATTTGATCCCACTAGTATAAGTGTAGGTAGAATAATCTCTCTTTTATTTTTCTTTTTCTCTCACTTTTTTCTTGGTTCTTATGAGATTTTATATATTCTTTGTTTTTCTCTCAAGTAAGTTTTCTCCTATGGATAATCTTTCTTGGGATCAAAACTAGAGTGAACATTTTCTTTCTTGGAAGAAGATTTTCTTAAATTTTGTTAGTCTACCTAGATACAAAGTTTTACCAAATCATTCAAAGTTCAACTCTATCTCTTATCTCACGGCTCAATCCACTCAAGAACCTAGATATGGTAGTGTTTTGTTCCTCCATAATCCTAACTCTCATCATGTAAAATTCCATCTTCTACCTATATTCTTCCATACTCATGTCTTGTTGATGGAGTCTTTGGAGCTTATTCATATGCTCGTTGTTATAGTATGGTGAGACATGTCAACACCTTATACCATTCTTAGATCATTCTAAAATTAGTTGTGAATATTGTGTTATGAAACATGTGGATATAATCTTGTCTACAAACATTACTAACTCATTTAGAAATGTGCTACACGATTAACTCAAATATATTAATTACTTATGTGAATTTGACATTTTATTGATAAAGTCTAATCTTGAATTTGTTGCTAGTCAGTTACTCATCCCTTTTGTTGAAAGATGATGTGAAGAATATTAGGATGTACTGAATTTTTTTATGTTTGTTTGATAAGTTCTAGGTTTCTTTAGTTTATTTAAATATACATGTAAATGTCACATTTTCACCCTTTTAATAAAATGTTTATTATTACATCAAATGTTATGTAGGTGAATAATAGTGTCACAAATATTATATTATAAATATACCCTTTTGTAGTTATTTAATTATTCAATAAATGTTATGTAGGTGAATAATAGTGTCACAAATATTATATTATAAATATACCCTTTTGTAGTTATTTAATTATTCAATTCTTAATTTTTAGTTAAGTTTAGAATGATAATGATTTTGTAGATATTGGATAATATTATTTAATTATAAATGTATTGATTTGTTTGAGAATTATATTCTGTTATGCATAGAAGAAAATCACAAAATAGTTAATTGTTTTCCTTATGTATAAAAATCTCTATTTATGATAATTATAATATTAATTGTTATAGAAAATATTACTTTTTACATTAGTTATAAAAACAACTATCATAAAAAGTAATATTTATAAATTAATCTTTTACACATAATGTATTTATTATGACAATTATCACTAGAATTATCATAATAATAAACTAAAATTTTTATCATAGTCGTCACTAGAACAATAATAAAAATTTGTAAACAATAAATTTTTATATTGATTTTAATATTTTGTGACGCTTTAAATACAACTAATATAATAATTTAAATTATTAGAACGGTCTTTAACCGATATAAAAAGTTTAAACTTTTTATATCATTTAGATCTATGTCAATTTCACAACTCATATAAAATATTTTGTAAACTATCATGAAATGTTTTACCTAATACTCATTATAATTAATATATGCTTAATAATATAGAAAAGTTTAAAAGAGTAATTATTTTTTCTAGAAAAATTGAAATGTTTTACGATAAAATATATGTTGATTAGGTAAGAAATTTCATAAGAATTTTAAATTTTAGAATTTCATTATAGTATTTGGATTACTTAAAATTTGATAATTCACTTAAAAAGTAAATTTTAATATTCTTCATATTTTAAATTTATGTTTTTTTTTCTTTGTATTTTGTTTTTCTTAACTTGCTATTCTTATGACGTTATCTGCTTGATTAAGAACCAAACATTCTCAAAAGTATTATTTTTCAATTGATATTGAGTAAGATTTTTTTAAGAGTTACTGTATTACTTAAATTCCTAAAATTGTTTTTTTACCACTTTTATCTTTTATTTATAATCTTTTATTTATAGTTAGGTTTTTATTTATTAATGTTAGAGAGACTATTTTTTTTTTTAAATTCGAATTAAATTTTTTCAATTGACGTGAATCATAATTATTTTTAAACAATATTTGTATTAGATATTTATTTATTATTGACATATATGTTATTATTGTCAATAATTTGCTAAGTTTATTTTTCTAATGCTAATTGTAAGGACCTAGAAAAATTTAATTGGAATAAAAGTGTTATATTTAAATAATTTCTGAAGATGTTATTATTTAAAATGAAAAGAGCTTGTAATAGAAGTTTCATGGTGGTCAGACCTCGGACGTCGCCCAAGGTCTGAGGTCAGCTGGTAGAGGTCGGTCGGGGGACCATAGGGGGTTCCAAAAATCACACGTATTAAGGTGTGATTTGCACCTTAGATACGCTATGCATGCGAAACTCTATGCTGGGGCATAAGAGATTGTCCTTAGTGTTGCATGCATTGGCGCGCGAGGAGTTGGTACCGACCTGTCCTCGGGAAGGAGAAGCTACCGACGTCACTGAGTCATGTGGGAGTGATACCACAGACTTAGAGGAATGGGAGGACGAGCCCTCAGCTGGGTGTGACAATGTGACATCGGTGACCAGAGTGAGGCGATGTGTCCTCGTCACACACAAGGGCGATAAGAGATCGCCAACAGGATGAGAGGAACATCGGTCATCAACCAGGATGGGAGACACATCGGTCGTCTTCCTGAATGAGACATCGGTTGTCTGTCAGGTGGAGAGACATCGCACATCGGTCGTCTTCCAGGGTGAGGAATCAGTCGTCCGTCAGGAAGGGGCATCAGTCATCGCCAGTATGAGAGGCATCAGTCATCGCCGGTATGAGAGGCATGGTCATCGCGCGAGCAGTCATCGGTGGATGGTTATCACGCGATGTCATGTTTCACACAGATAAGGTGGGAACCAGGCTCCCAGCATGAGCGTTCTGCATGCGCGACACGTAGACGGAAAGGGGTGTTTCAGAATAGTTGGCATCAGAGAGTTGGTAAGGCAGGTAACCCAAAGTTGGTACGCACAGAGACATCACGTGGCAATTCTGTTAGAGGAAATGTGCACGCAACCTTTCCTGCAGAGTGGGCGGTGGCAGCGGCATGGCTGGGCAAGTTGGTTTAGATTCAAAACTCACTTCCTAAGAGGCAGAGAACGTTGCGGTGGTTCGAGAGTGATAGAGTGAGTTAGTCTTCATCCTTTTCCTTTCTCTCCTTCACTCTGTGATTCAGGCCTTCTCACGTCCCAGCTTGGCTACCGGCGACTGCCATAGAGCACCTGGGAAGGTTCTCTGCAAGTTTCCAATCAAGCCTTAAAACAGAGTTCGGGTATCCTTAAGTTCGGTGGGTTAGAGCTCGTAGTGAGATTTTACGCAAGTCCAGGTAAGGGAAGCTAGCTTTATTTTCAATAACAACCGTAGGCTAGAAGATTCTGAAGTTGGGGCGACGTGGTCGCCGATTTTCAAACTTTCTTGCACGATGCTCTGTTTTTATGTGTGGGGCGACGTGATCGCCGGTTTTAATGAAAATTTCGAAATCCCCTGTTTTAGTGTCGTTTTGAAATTGTTTGAGATTGAAAGGTGAAATGCATATGATATTCGAAAATCTAAACTTTGGTATGATTGTTTCTGTGATTGGGATTGTTTAAGAAAAGATTCAAAATATTATATGATGGAATTGTGCTTTTACGTGTGGTATGATGTACTGGATGAATGTAAAATTGTGATCAAGACATAGTATTTTCAGGAAAGGAAATACCGTGTTGAGATTGGTATTAGAGTGTATTGATCAGTGAGTATCCTGTGAATGAGACGATCCTGACTCTGCTGATATAATGGAATCACATAGATGAAGTTATTCAGTTGTTGAGAGTCGAAGGAGGTTCGTATGTATGGGTAAGTTGTTTGAAAGATAACTAACTTGACCTGTTATATGAATTAACCCTGTCATACCGGGAGAGTGATGATATTGAGATTATGTATGCGCATGGCTGTGTGGATTTCACAGCGACCCTGTGTGGATTTCACAGTGTTGTGGTATGACAGGTGCAGGTCTCTGGATGCTAAGTTCAACGCACGAGTCTTCCGGAAGTAGTGTCAAGTGTCTATGTGTGATGAGTCAGTGGAAGTATGACGTGAGAAAGAGAAATATTGAAATTTGATAGACACTTGATGGATTATGTGAAATGAATGACACTTGAGGGAATTGTGAAATGTGTGAATATTGGATGGTTTACGTTAATATCAAGTTTCATGTTTTAAAAAAAAATAAAAATATCTAGCTTACCCCTGTGTTTTGTTTTCTTAAAACTGTGATGATCGTGTAATTACACGGGAGCAGATGATGTTGCAGGCAGTAGAGCTCTACAGTGAGCAGATGGAGAAAAAGAATAGTTTTAATTTGACTCAAATGTTGTATTTTCCGTTTTGAAAACTTTTGATGTATAAATTAAACTCCCTGTGAGGAGAGATGTTTCTTTTGAGATACAATGTATAGAATGGTTGAATTATATATATATACCTATGATAATTTTGATATTATTATTTTATCTTTATTTTATTATATAAAAATGAATAAGATATTTTAGGTGCGTTACACTAATTAGAAAAACTTTCAACCAACATTAACTAATTATTAGTGAAAATTTTCGGTCGACATCGATTAAAAAGTTGGCAAAAACTATTAATCATCAACATATTAAAAATAACTTGATAGATCTTAGCCTAAAATAATTGGGATGACATCAATTGAAAGCAATTGAAAAAAAAAAATATGAACATCAACCGAAAGCAATTGAAAAATATATTTTACAAATATCATTTGAAAAAATCTTGACGAACCTCAACGAAAAAATAACATCAATCAAAATTAATTAAAATATTATCAACAATACTACTTTTAAATTATGAAAACTTATTTGATATTTAAATATTTTTTAATTTTAAAATTAATTAAAAAAATTCATTAAAAAAATTAAGATTTAAAAAATTTGAAATGTTTCATTCAAATAAAAAATAAAAAAATAAAAATTTAAAATAACATCAATTCAAATTTAATACTTTTGAATATTTTAGAAATTATAAAATTCTCCATTCAAAGAAAATGTAAAATGATTATTACTTTTCTTTTGCAATTTGTTACACTTGATAAGAAAAACACATTGTTATCACAAAGAGTTTAAGCCGACAAAAATAATCACAAAAAGAGTTTTAACATTTTTCATCATACTTTTTTTGTCTAAATTCACTTTTTATAAATACTTATGGAGGTAGTAAAAATAAATAAAAATAACGTCCGTGTAGTCAAGGGAAATATTTAACTGTTTGAATATAATGTATAAGTTATTATAAAACATAGCATACGTTTAATTCGTACAAATAAAAAAGATTATGTAACTGCAATATGCAAAAATATTAAACAATAACCTTAATTTAGGTTAGAAATTAAACAAGTTACACAATAATATAAAACAGTTCTATATTATTTTTAAATAAAAACTATTATATATATGTTATTATTTGGCAGTTACACTGATTAGGTCAAATCAAGTCAAGTGACTAAGATTAAAATATTTCTAAAGTAATTCTGCATAGTCATTAAAAGTAGTAATTAAAAAAGGATTTGAAATCCTCTCTTTTTTAAAATTAACGGAAAAAATCCTTTTGAATAAGCACTACTAATTTATTATTAAATCTAACTGTTAAAATACAAACAAAGAAAAATAAATAACAAGAAACATAAGTGACTAATTTAATGGGATAATAGATTGATTAATTTTTATTTTTAACAATATAAGTTTAAGGTTTTTTTTATGGGCAAAAAAAATATAGATTATTTGGATTTATTAAATAGAGTATTTCTAATAATAATAAAAAACAGAAAATTCAAATCCATTAAGAAACAATTCAAGAACATTATTAAAGTAAAATGGGAAAAAAAAGTAGAAAGAATGGAATATTCGCATATTGCAGTGAAACAGAATATGACTGGGATTTCCGGTAGTAATAGTCACGCTCACACGGAATTCACTTGAGGTACGTACCGGTTATTCCGGTCTTTTACTCCTCTCTCTCTCTTTCTCTACCTTGTTAAAACCCTACCTCACTAACTCACTTCATCATATCACTCTTACTCTGTTCTATTCTCAACTTCTGCCATTTTTTCTCTCCCTGTTCACTCTCTCTTCACCAGTTATGGGTATGTTAGTCACCACATTTCTCTCCAATTTTTCTTTTCTCTTCTATTCTCTTCCTTTTCAACTCTTCTCGCTTTCTCATAATCTCACTTTTTTGTTATTTCTGTTTCGTTTTCCTTTTCTTTTCCAATGAATTACGTGGATTAGGCAAGGTCAAGATCGGAATCAACGGTAACTCATCTTCATCCTTTCTTCTCCCCTCTCTTCCTTCAGATCACGTCAACGCTTTTTCCACACTTCCGTTTTCGCCTTTTTCTAGATTTAATTTTAGTTTAAATGTAACAGGATTTGGAAGAATTGGGCGTTTGGTGGCCAGGGTGGCTCTTCAGAGAGACGATGTGGAACTCGTTGCCGTTAACGATCCCTTCATCACCACCGATTACATGGTACCCTTCATCTCCTACTTTCACTCTCAACCTTCTCTTCTATCTCACTGTCAATACTAGAACAAGACTTAAGCTTCAGATCGGCACGGTTTTTCATCTATATATTGTTAATATTTGTTAGATCTGGTTGTTGACGATGTTTGGTTGCGTCTGTAGACGTACATGTTTAAATACGACAGTGTTCACGGACACTGGAAGCATCACGAAGTCACCGTTAAGGACTCCAAGACCCTTCTCTTTGGTGAGAAGGCAGTCACTGTTTTTGGACACAGGTCTATTTTTCACCCTTTTTCCTCTGTTCCATTGTTTTGCCCTGCATGTTTATCTTGTAAGTGTTCGTTTCTTCACGAACAATCCCGTTAAATCTTTTGTTAATCCTCAGGAACCCTGACGAGATCCCATGGGGTGAGACCGGAGCTGATATCATTGTTGAGTCCACCGGTGTTTTCACCGATAAGGACAAGGCCGCCGCACACTTGAAGGTTTCTATTTCTAGCACTACCCCTTTACCTCTATTAACTATTTCCAGGCGTTGTTATTTTCTGTGTTCCTTGTGTGAAGCCATGTTTGAAGCATTGTATCCTAATTTCGCTGTCTTTTTTTTAAATATTGTTTGAGATTTATATTTTTTGTGATGTGCACATGTACCGATAGCACTTAGTGTAAGGTGGAATTTTGATGTTTGTTTGGTTTGTCATTTTATTAATCCAGGGTGGCGCTAAGAAGGTTATTATTTCTGCACCCAGTAAGGATGCTCCCATGTTTGTTGTTGGTGTTAACGAGCACGAGTACAAGCCAGAGCTTGATATCATCTCCAATGCCAGCTGCACAACCAACTGCCTTGCTCCACTCGCCAAGGTTTGCCATTTGCTTCATTCTGTGTAATTGACTTTGTTTTGTTGGTTGTGTTTTTTTCTATTATAGTTCTAATTGTTTCTTGTTAATTTTTCAGGTTATTAATGACAGATTTGGCATTGTTGAGGGTTTGATGACCACAGTTCATTCCATCACTGGTGAGCCTCTCACTTTTTGGTTGTCTGTTCTGTTGCATATATTGGCTCATATACATACTAGTTGCTAAGTCTGATTTAACTTATTGTTTTGCAAACCAGCTACCCAGAAGACTGTTGATGGACCATCGGCCAAAGACTGGAGAGGTGGAAGAGCTGCTTCATTTAACATCATTCCTAGCAGCACTGGAGCTGCCAAGGTGAATATTTGGTCCAATATGTTTTGGTGTTTCTGGCTTTGCCACAAGCTTGATATTGTATTGTGTACAGACAACTCTTTTTGGTTTTGACTTGTTCTAATTTTTGTGTGCCAAGGCTGTTGGGAAAGTCCTTCCTTCTTTGAATGGAAAATTGACTGGAATGGCATTCCGAGTTCCCACCGTGGATGTCTCCGTTGTTGACCTCACAGTGAGGCTGCAGAAGAGTGCCACCTATGAGGAAATTAAAAAGGCTATCAAGTAAGGGCGGAATACTTTAATTTTCCTCTTATTGATATTGTGGTGTTGTTGAATGTTCTGCAATTTTTCGTGACTTTTGTTATTCGAAATTCGATTCAGAGGTGCGCACATTTTGGAACTGGTCCTTCTCCACTATCTTATATAAATGTTGTGTTTCTCAGGGAGGAATCAGAGGGCAAGTTGAAGGGAATCCTTGGTTACACTGAAGATGATGTGGTCTCCACCGATTTTGTGGGTGACAGCAGGTATAAATCATGTCACAGTTGAGAAGTGGTCTCCGTTGTTGACATTATTCATTTATCTGTTATTGAACCTTTTTGTCATATGATTGTTCCAGATCAAGTATCTTTGATGCAAAGGCTGGAATAGCATTGAACGAAAATTTTGTGAAGCTGGTCTCGTGGTATGACAATGAGTGGGGATACAGGTAATCCACCTTAAACCTTTCCGATATTTAACAGTGTGGTAGTGCGTCACGTAACAGATTTTTGGTTGATTAATTAACCCAATTAGTTGTGTTAAATTTGGCCAAAAATTTAATTCAGCTAGATCTAACACCTGCTGTGTTCCTGATCTTGCAGCTCACGTGTGATTGATCTGCTTGTTCATGTTGCCAAGAAGTCTCTTTAAGCTGGTGCTGCACAGTAGCTTGTCTACACAGTAGCACTTTATGTTTACGTTTAGCTGCGATTCAGTAATGTGTTGCTGGAGCAAAAATGAGATGTCTGAATAAATCATTGGTTTGCGGAAGCAGTGGTATTTACCCTGTGAGGAGGAGCATGAGCTTTTTTGGTATTTTGTCTTAGTGAAGAGGGCATGGAGTTTTTGGATTTCTAGATTCTTGCTAATGTGCTTTGGCTTTTTATGTACTTGCTATAATGTACTTTAGTTATTGTTATAGTGGATATTTGACCGTCCTCTTTTTTTCGTTTGTGGTTCTTGCATATTTGTCTGCGCATATTTTCATTTAACATTTTGGGTCTACCCTGATTTTCAAACTTAAATAGTGTATTTGGTTACAAGTTAAAACCAACAAAACTTTTTTGGAATGTATAGAGATACTTTTTTGGCAATAGTGGGATGGCGGTATACCATTCTCACCATGGTCAAGAAGAAGAAAGGGGTTAAATCCGTAAAGAAAAAGAAATTGGCCATGAGTTTGAATTTCAATATAGTCATTGTACATTTACATAATTTCAGTTATAATGTTGTAGTTTTTAATAAATGTAGATTTGATTAATCTAAATTACTATAAATCGATAAGTCTTTAAGTTCTTTTCTATTTTACACAACATTATTTGCTCTTCCTATTGTTGCTTGGTTACCGAAGTTTATGAATATGGAAAGACATATATTACTTTCTATAAGAGTATTTTAAAAAAAAATTCTTAGCTAATCAATGTCGAAGTTTATCACACAAACAGTAATGTAGGGTAAGTTTCATACTTGAAAGGTAAAGCAAAAGAACAATAGTACAAAATAAACATATACCTTATAAAACAACCTTTTGTCTTCTGTTTTTGGTAGATAATGAACAATACAAGCAAAGATGTAAAATTTACTGTAATTTGTTTTTAGCATTAATATATATAGTTAAATATTATATATTTATAGGGAGAGAGATAAATAGATATAGGGGACATACCTTATGAAAATGCTTTGGTTAATTTTGGTGGACTGAACTATTTAAGTAACAAGTTAAAGCCATCACTTACCTAACTAGAAAAAACGGTTCAGTTTATGGTTCAATAATTTAGGCTTTTATCCATAAAAAGTGACTTTCATATTACAGTTTTGGGAAATGTTTTGGAACAAGTTTTCCAGAATTTTCAAAATAAAATTTTTGAAACATAATTTTCAGAATAGAGTTTCCACAACAAATTTTCCAGAAGAAATAAAATGAATTCCAAAAAGGTTTCCCATAGTATGGAGGCGCAATTAGTAATAATGGAGGTACAGAACAAAGTCCATAATTTAATGGCTAGATATTTAGGTTAGGATTTTAGTGAGCCATTTCTTCCTGCGCCTCCATATTTTCTTCCTGCACCATCATAAATCCTTAAATTTTAAAATTATCCTTGAATAAAAGGTGCATGATTTATATTCTGAAGTTTACAATTAAGAATACAAAATTATATTTCAAATTTTAGATTTTTTTTTCGAAAATACATTTCAAACTTTAAAATTTAGAATACAAAATTATATCCTAAGTTCTAAAATTAAAATTCAAAATTTTAGAATTAAAAAAAGGAGAGAGATATCAATTGAAAAAAGATAAAAAAGAATGAATAAAGTTATTATTTGACATTTTCTATGGAGATGCAGGAAAGAATTGCCTCTTTAACGTGTTTTGTTTATATAATTTCAGGTAGTGAAAATATGGTTATTATTTTTTACGTTAAGACAAATGTTTCCTACACCTCCATATTTTTAAAAATATGAATTTTGCAATCTGAATTATAAATTTTGTATTTTTAAATTTTATAATCTAAAATACAAAATTTTAAATTTCAGGTTATAAAAATCAGAATATAAAATTTGGATTTTTAACTCTTACAACTTCAGATACAAATTTATATTCCAAATATGTTATTTCTATGGCAACATAACTAATTGACTTACTCCACAAGCGAAGGTTTCCAATTCTCATTATATTCTTTGAACTCGAAACTTTCTTGCACATTTTGTCATTTTAACCATGGCTGTATAAAAAGACAAAATACATTCAACATTTTTAAGAAGTTAAATAAAAATTAACTATGCAAATTGATTTTAGTTTATAAGAGAAATTTAATTTTACTCTACTATCAATAAAAGTTTCAATCAAGTCTCTCTCATCTTTCTGAAACATAATAATGTAGCCACTTTTTTTGGAATTAGTAATAAAATCTTTAAAAGATAAATATTGACAATTTTATTACATAATAAAATTTATAACCAATATATAACAAAGGTCATATTGTTATGTTTTTAAAAATTGGGGGCTTTATTAAAATCTTGAATTGGGCACTTTTAAAATAAAAAAATAAAAAAAACTTGATTAAAAGAGAGATCAAATTGAAAAAAAAATGATTAAAATAGTAACTAAGTCTTAACTTCAATGTTTTAGGCTATTAATGAAAGGTTTAGCATTGTTGAGGGTTTGATGATCACTGTTCATTCCATCCCTGGTGAGCCTATTATCATACTATTGTTTGCTAAAGTTCCCATTGGATAAACTTTTATAAAAGTGTTTTCATCCAATTTATCCAAAAGATTAGAAGAAAAACTAATTCTGGTTTATAGGAAAAGTTGAATATATTTTATTTTGTATTCCACTCTATTTTTGAATATATATGTTCATCTAAACAAGGTCTAAATCAAGTTTCTCTTTCTGTTTTGTAAATCAAATTGGGCAAGCAAAAGAGAATAAAGAACGGGAAGAGCTGCTTCATTTGAGACATCATTCCTACCAGAAATGGATCATCAAAGGTGACTAATTGAACACTATTGGTGGCATTCATGGCTTTTTATCAATAACATTGTATGTGGATAAAAAAAAAATAGTGTCAAACAAAAATTTGACTTAAAAATGTTAATGGAAAAATTGGATAATTTTTCCATTAAAACAATAAAACTAGTGAAATGAACCAGCACAACAAATGAATTAGAGAAAACACCAACAAAGCTACCTGACAAATAATATTGAATACTATACCACTAAGAAAAGAAAACAGCATAATACAGAAAAATAAAAGAGATAAAGAAGAAAAATACACCCAAATGTTTTTATTGAAATTTAATCAATTTAGCTTAATCTCCTAACACAGCTGAAACAACTCGCTCTTATTAATGAGAGAGAAGATATTACAACTTGAGATAATCTACAATAAAGAGAGGTTAATTTATAATCCTTAAACCTCCTTCCAAACAATGAACCCACCGATATAGGACCTGGATTAAACCAAAAAAATCAACAAATATTGTAATACACTATATTGATCATATGTACGTCATCACTTCACTAGTCATATGTAACTTTATTTTGGAATCATTCCTTTTTCATTGGATTGTTTCATATAATGCTGTGTCTCTGTGCACATGAAGTTGAAGGGAATTGTTGGTTACATTGAAGATGATGTGGTCTCCACCGACTTTGTGGATGATAGTAGGTAATATAGGTACAAATTGTGTTACAGTTGAGAAGTTATTGAACACACATGGCACCTACTATATCTTTTATGTTTCTGGATCAAACCTCTACTTTTTTTTATAACAAGTAGTTAAGAAAACGTCTTATTTGCATGATGAGTCATATGATTTTGTATGAACTTTATATATTCATCTTTAACTTTTTTTTCTTGTATGATGATTTATGGTGCAATAGGGTAGCATCAATTTGTTATAATGGAAGTGCTATTCAGATTTTATTAGTGTTATTGTGTATTTAGTTTTGTGTTCAATATATGCAATTTAAGATTTAGGCTTTAGGTTGATATAATTAAATTATAATATAAAAAGTACTCTAAACTGTATTTTATAAATTGATTTTATGAAGATTAAGTAAATTTTGAAAGTTTCTTTTTTTAAAAATTGTGGTGTAAATTTAACCTGAATATGAATAAAAAAGAATTATTGGTTTGAAATTCTCTCTTCCGATTTTGTACTTTTTAGTAATTTTAATTTTAAACAATTAATGTTAGAAAATAGTGAGGAACCAATGTGTCTTTGGTTTAAACGTAACAAGGTTCCACAAGGTCAGAAATTTGAACTCTTTTTTAAAAGAATAGGTGATTAAAAGAAAATTTAAATTAAAAATTTGTAAGTCAACTTTTCCATTAGTTTGGTGATAATAACTGAAACAAAATTATTGTTATACATCTCTATGTCGAATTTAAATCAAACCAACATCTTGTCTTTGCAATAACAAATAATTTTTTAATTAAAACACACTAATAAATGTGTTTTACACTCATAAAATTGACCTATTTACTTTTAGATTTTTAAAAATTTTCATTTCATTTAAAAAATGAAAATAATCAATAACTTATTTTCATTATCTCTACTAACGGAAACACAAAACGTATGTATATCTACAATTTTTTATTTTTATTTTTATCATTTACATATAATTATATTTAATATTAAATTTTGAATAAACAAATTTATTATTTATATTTATATTAATAAATTTATAATTTATTAATATAAATATAAATAATACAGAAAACTCATAAATTTTCTGAATTTACCTAATAATATAAAATTATTTATTATTAAATATATTACTAGTTCTTTTTTTTTTCTAATGTCTATATAATATTTGGAAGTCAATTTTTCTTTTCATTTCATAAATGATAAAAATAATTTCGTGAAAACTGAATATATAATCTATAACGCCCCTAAAATCTTATTCATATTTATATCATACAATAAACATAAAACAATAATATCAAAATCAGCATATGTATATATAATAAAATACATTCATCCCATACATTGTATTTCAAAATAATATCTCTTCTCTAGGGAGTTTTAATACATAACCATCCAGTGTTTCAAAATAAAACAAACTACAGCACAAGAACAGGCGATCTCCTTGTCCAACCACTCACTGAGGAGCTCTACTACCTGCAACGTCATCTGCTCCCGTGTAAATTGCACACGATCATCACAGTTTTAAGAACACGAAACACAACACAAAACACAGGGTAAGCTAGACATTTTTTAAAAACTTTAAAACATGAAACTTGATATTAACGTAAACCATCAAATATTCACACATTTCATAATTCCCTCAAGTATCAATCATTCCACAAAAAAATCCATCACTTTCGCATTCATATCACACAACCATCAAGTATCTATCAACAATTTTCAATATTCATCTTTCTCACGTCAGAATTTCCACTGACTCACAACACATAGACACTTGACTCTACTTCCGGAAGACTCGTGCGATGACTCAGACTCAGAGATCTGCACCTGTCATACTACACCACTGTGAATCCACACAGGGTCGCTGTGAATCCACACAGCCATGCGCATAAATAAATCTCAATATCATCACTCTCCCAGTATGACAGGGTTAATTCATAGAACAGGTCAAGTTAGTTATCTTTCAAACAACTTACCCATTCATATGAACCTCCTTCGACTCTCAACACCTGAATAACTTCATCTATGTGATTCCATTATCTCAGGAGAGTCAAGATATCTCCTTCTAGACAAGTCCCTAGTCAATGCACATTACACCCAATCTTACATGGTATTTTCTTTCCTGAAAATACTATGCCTTGATCCCACATTCACCACATTCAATGCATCATACAACACGAAATGGACAGTTCCAAATCACAGTAAACATCAAAACCAAGTTCAGAATTTCGAAAATCATATACAGTTCACATTTCAATATCAAACAATTTCAAAACGACACTAAAACAGGGGATTTCGAAATTTGCATTAAAACCGGCGATCACGTCACCCAAACATCAGAATCTTCTAGCTTAAGGTTTTTATTGGAAATAAAGCTAGCTTCCCTTACCTGGACTTGCGTAAACTCTCACTACAAGCTCTAACCCACCGATCTCAAGGATACCCGAGCTCTGTTTTAAGGCTCGATTGGAAACTTGCATAGAATCTTCCCAGGTGCTCTATGGCAGTCGCCGGTAGCCAAGCTGGGGCGTGAGAAGGCCTGAATCGCAGAGTGAAGGAGAGGAAGGAAAAAGGATGAAGACTAACTCACTCTATCACTCTCGAACCACAGCAACGTTCTCTGCCTCTCATGAAGTGAGTTTTGAATCTAAACCAACTTGCCCAGCAATGCCGCCGCCACCGCCCACTCTGCAGGAAAGCTTGCGTGCACGTTTCCTCTGACAGAACTGCCACGTGATGTCTCTGCGCGTACCAACTTTGGGTTACCTGCCTTACCAACTCTCTGGCGTCAACTGTTATGAAGCACTCCTAATGTCTACGTGTCGCGCATGCAGAACGTTCATGCTGGGAGCCTGGGTCCCACCTTATCTGTGTGAAACACTACATCGCGCGATAACCATCCACCGATTACTGCTCGCGCGATGACCATGCCTCTCATACCGGTGATGACCGATGCCTCTAATACTGGCGATGACTGATGCCTCTCATACTGGCGATGACTGATTCCTCTTCCTGACGGACGACTGATTCCTCACCCTGGCAGACAACCGATGTCTCACCCAGGCGGACAACCGATGTGTCTCCCATCCTTGTTGATGACCGATGTTCCTCTCATCCTGTTGGCGATCTCTTATCGCCCTTGTGTGTGACGAGGACACATCGCCTCACTCTGGTCACCGATGTCACATCGTCACACCCAGCTGAGGGCTCGTCCTCCCATTCCTCTAAGTCTGTGGTATCACGGTTCACACTACTCATGGTGGCAGATATGCCACCTATCTTCTATATCACTCATCTTCTGTATTTAGACCACATACTAAGTGCTTACCAAGTCTTCTCGAATACTCGGCGATGTGCTCTTTTCGGCGATCATGTACACCATAGGCAATTGGCGATCATGTGAAATCTTCGCACACGGCGTTCATGCGCAAAATAGGCGATTACTGATTTCATACGGGGGAAGTCGGAGGCCGCCGCCTTCTTCAACAAACGGCGATCTCATCGACTTCTAAGCTACACCTTCCTTTCTCTTACCCTTCTTGATTCACGCGCCCCCTCCCTTCAAGCACGCCCACGTGATTACCTCACGATAAAGTCATCGCATCTGACTACTTGGTTAGTACAATGGTCAATCGACCGCCCTCCACCAGCTGACCCCAGACCTAGGGCGACGTCCGAGGTCTGACCACCATGATATTTTCTATTTTTATGTTCTTTTTGTTTTAAATAATAACATACTCAGAAATTATTTAAAATCTATCACTTCTATTCCAAATAATTTATAGGTCCTTACATAATCTATTATATTTTACTATGTCATAAATATTAATAAAATATTTAAAATCATAATTAACTATGTAATTAATATTAACATATTTTTTATTATAATAAATTAATAGTTAAAGTAATTTCATAAAAAAATAAATGAAAATATTCATTACAAATATATATATATATATATATATATTTTTATTCTAAATTCAAAAAATTTCACTTTTTTTTTCATGTTTCTTTTATTTTTCTTTTTCTGAATCCAACAATTAATCAATGTTTATAGAACAAACAAAAATTTAAAAAAAAAATACAAAGACTAAAAGAATCATCCATTTTAAAAGAATACTTAATAATTTTAAATTATAAAAAGTGAAAATCTTATTTAGAAACAGAAATTATTCTTTTATTTTATAAATTTATTTGCAGAATTTTTCTCTGTTTATCCTATCATATTATTTATTATTTTTTTTCTTCAGTTTGATCTTATTGTTTGGTTGCTTGAATTTATATATAAATTAATAAATATTTAATTATGAAAATTAAACTAATTTATTATTTTATAAATTTTAGTAATAATATTTTATCAACCCTTTCATGAGATGGTGTGTTTTTTCAACATTTCTCCAACAGTATTTTATAAAAATAGTTATTGATTCCTCACTACAAATAATCATACTTATTCATGTATATGTGAAAGTATAATTGAAAAATAAATATACATTTATGAATAATGTTAAAATTACTTTTATAAAATAAATTTGTTTACACTTGTTATATTGAGTGATGAGAGATGTTACCACCACTTTACCACTTTCATCAACTTCAAAAACATGGTGACTTGGTTTTGTTAGCAATCTTTGTAGGAAGAAAAAAAAAAAAAAAGGAAGAGCAACCCTCCCTTCTCTATTTTGGTTAGAGTCTTGAAAAAATTTCCCAAAAAGGTGCAATTCACTTTGAAAATTACACAAATGGACAAATGTAGAAAAATTATAGGCATTTCTGAGTCAAATTGTCAATGGTGTAGGCAACATCAATTAAATCCATTAATTTGTAACTTTTTCTTTTTAGTTAAAGTTGTCAACTAGATTGACAACTTCAGTTTAAATAAATTGTGAAGAAATTGGATACTAGGTTGACAATTTCAGTATATTTTATATAAATTGAAATTGTCAATTCGATTGACAAGTTCAATTGAATTTTTTTTCAAAACGAATGATAATTAATAATTTTCAAAATAAAAATATATAGTTAAAAAAACATTTTATAAATAATACCAAAATTTAATTTTGTTTTATTTAAGAAAATCATATATAAAGTTGAAGAATTAAAATGATTTTTTTTACAATAATTTTAAATAAATTGGGTTAAAAATGATTTGTATGATAAATTAAAAATATTGACTATTTTTTAAATATTGTTAAAGTTAAAAATACACTTATAAAAAAATGGGATATGATTTATGTATAAATTTTTAGATTATATAATATATGAAAGTATAGATTATATAATATGTAAAAAGTAATAATCTACATATATTTATGCTAAAATAAATGTATTCAAAAATAAATTAAATTATTGAATATAAGTTATTAAAAGAATATGATATTAAAATATTTGATGAAAACATTACAAAGGATGATTCTACTATCTAAATGGACAATTTCCTGTATTATGACCTTCACTACAATAGTAAGAACATTTTTTTTGGCTTGTTCTGAATTGGTCGGTCCATTTCATTATGCAAACGAGTTGTAATTAGTTGTTCCGAATCTTTACGTCACATGTGAGGGTCGGGTATGTAATTTGGCTCGATATAAGTAGACCAATAATCCTCGTTTCAAACGGATGGAATTCAATTTGATATGCCTTTCTAATCGTGTGGAGGCTGTAAACTAGATCAATGAATGTCGTCATTTGTATATGACAAGAGGAACAAACATCAATAACATGATGACATGGAAGTCGAAGAGTTTGGAAGTGGCCACAGTCACACCACCAATCATTTAATCTAACTGTATATGATTGAGGTCATCGACCATGTTGGGAGGTGGCTAATTCTTGGACATCGAATTTAAAATTTTTTGCATTAAACCTTTCCACAAAACACATAGTTGAATCTTGTTGATATTTTCTAAGATTATGATATCTTCTAGATAATAATGACCTGCGCATAACATGATATTTATTTTGAAGGCTCGTTCAACAAACCATGTTTTATTTTTTCGAAAGTTGCCTTAACCAAAGTGGAAATCAGCAAGGAACGAGCTTCCTTAAGCATGAAGTTAATGCATTCCGCTAGATTTGTGGTCATATGACCATACCTCTTTGCCCCATCATATGCTTGAGTCCATTTCTCTAACAGTATGCGATTTATCTAGGAAACTGTTTGCTTGAACTCAAATCGCATAGCTGATAGCTTTGCATGTACAGTGGGTTGTTTCATCTCATAAGTTGTCATAAAGAAGTAAATGAAATTAGTTAAATGGTAAAAGGTCGTAATTATCTATGAGGGAAGGTAAGGAATGTTATTACCCATGTTAATCAATTATTGTTTGAGCTCGACATTTATGATTTTTGTGTTGAAATTCGATGTGATATGGTGTATGCAATACACAGACGAGGTCATCTCCTTCTCATCCAACTTCTTCGGATTGTAATGCTGAAATTATATCGATTCCTCTATTAGTAATCATGCACAAATTCAATTGAGGTGTCACATATTGTCGCAATAATTGGAAGAACTAGATCAAAGCCTCTCGAGTCTCACCTTCAACAATCGCAACCCCCAATGGAAATATGTTCTGATTCCCATCTTGAGCGATTGTAGTCAATAATGTTGCATAGTATCTTCCGGTTAGAAATGTCCCATCAACTTGTACAATAGGCTTGCAAAAATTGAAACTGTCGATATTGAAAGACCAAAACACGCGATCCAACATGTAACAAGATTTGTCTTGAACACCATCAATCATACAAGGAGAAAAAATATACTACACAATTGTCCTCAGATTGCTTTCTTTTACTGCTTCCAACCATCTAGGAAGATCATTGAAGGACTATTCCCAATCGCCAAATGCCATAGCAAGAGTTTTATGTTTCCCCAACCAAGCTTTTCTATATGTGATAGTATATCCATGTAGATTTTTTATTTATGCAATTATGCTTTTAATTGGGACGGAAGGGTTTGCTTTTGTTGAACTCAACACCATGGACGCAATATGGGTTGAGTCCAAATTAACATGGTTTGCCAAAAGATTTGTTGGCAAATGCATCAATTTTCTTTATCTCCCATTGACTTCGAAATTTGCTAAAAGATGCACATAATCTCCATTGGCACCCTCCATCATGATGTATGCACCGAGCCACATATTTGTCTAGCTTTGATTCCACAAAAACAAATTTGTAATCGTTGTCTATGTGGTATTGTTTTATGGCATTCAATGTCGCCTCCTTTGACATGAAATAAATGTGTTCATTAAGGTCACAGTCAATGTTATGTCCGGATTGACTGTCAGATGGAATATATTGTGAAGAAGATCTCTTGAACTGATATTCATCATCCAAATCAAAGTCGTAGTTCTCTCCATCTTTACTTATGTTGTTCACGATGTCTCTTATTATTGTTTCTTCATGTTGGCTTAGTGACATTCCATCGACATTCCACGTGTCCATTTGTATTTAAAAAAAAATAACATTAACATTACCTTATATATATATATATATATATATATATATATATATATATATACACACACACACACACATATATATACACACACGTACATGTTGCCTAAATAGAAGGAAATAGATAATAAATAAGAATGTTATGGAAAATTTACATTACCTTTACGATTTTGTTTGAACTTTATACTAGAAGGAGAAAATAATGTATCCCACAAACCTTCTCCTCAATTTGTTTACATGGATACAACAATTGAGAGATATTGAAGTAGAACAAAGGATGAGTACAAGGCTACAAGACTCCATTGCTCTTATATTATTATATAACAAATATTGTGTCTGAGTTGAATATAATTTAACATAATTATTTCAATTTTTATTCATTATGACAAGTCAAATCCTCAGCTACGAATGTGACATTTTTTTTCAAAGTATATAGAAAACCATCATGCATGGTACACTTTGTTTCATTTATTTTGTCTGTCTTCACCGTTAGTAACTTTGGAAGAAATTGCCTTCACCATTGGCAACTTTTATTCAAAGTTGCCTTCACAATTGACAACTTGGGCACCAAATGAAAAAGTTTGACACACCGTTGACAACTTCTATTCAAACAACATGCACTCGCTTTATTTCTTCACATGTCATCCTTTCTTTTTCACATCACATGCCTACATTAATTATCACTTTGCTCAGATTTTTTTTCTAACATGGCTACAACAATTTTTACTTTGGTTATATGGATACAATAATAACAATTTCTGTCAATTAAGTTTGAAAAAACTTAATATTTATTAGTGTGGGTGATGGTTGCAGCACAATGTATTCACAATCTCTATTTAATAGACATCTAGTCCTCTCATATTCAACCATGGTGAGTTTCATGTTTCTTTAGCTTTGTCAATTTTTTGTGATAATTTACCTTCAAAAATAATTTCTCTCTTTACATATTAGTATAATTTTATATTATATTATATATGAATGTTCTTTTAAGATGTCATGAATATTAACCATTAACAATTTGTTTAGATTGATTAAAATATTTTACATTTAAAATGAATGTATTTATTAAATTCATTTATTATATATTTTTTACCTTGTATATAAATATGTTTTATTCTTATATAGTATGGTTCAGTTTGAATACCAATAATGCCTGAATACCAAATATAATTGAAAAGTTACGATTTTCAAATTTCTCATGCTTTTCTGGTCTCTCCGCCAATGTTTTTCTTCCTCTTCACTACACGCAGGTCACATTTCTTCACCAGCAATGAATGAAATTTGAATTTTCAGAACCCTAGAATTCTGCATTTCAATTTCCCCTTTCTCCGATGGCCACCGCGGCATTCAAATCCACCACCAAGAGAATTCCCGTCGGAGCCTCCTCCGCCGACGACTCCGCCTCCTCCTCCTCCCTCCACCACCGCCGATCCCGGAGCCTCAGTCGCCCCGCCCGCTACTCCTTCCCCTCTCGCGACGACGATGGCAGCTCTGATCGCCACACTCCGAAAGGCCGCTTCGTCAACACCGTCCGCGGCTCTGTTTTCCCGGAGATCAGCCTCGACGATCTCGCCATCGAATTCTTCGAGTCCGCGAACCGCGGCCGCTTCGGCGGTTCCAGAACCTCCGAGTCGGAGGCCAGTCCCGCCGGCGCCGGCGCGTCGCAGCGGCGAGGGAGGTCTGTTTCGAGGAAGAGCTCCGGAGCCGGCGATGATAGAAGGAGCAGTGTTGGCGGTGGCGGTGGGGTAAGAGCGGTCGCCGATGCGAATTCGAGAAGACGGAGATCGGTATCGGTGGTTCGGTATCAAGTTAGCGATTCCGAGGTATTCCAGTGAAAGTCTTTGATTTGCTATAATTTTTATGATTGAATTTGATTTCAATGTTTGGTTATAAATTCAAAGTAAATAATATTCGGCTGTACGCCGTTTAGGTGGAGAATTTTATGTTGCTGCGTTATTCTGTGTAGATAATGGTTGCTCAAATTTGAACGTTTATTTTTGAATCGTTTAGTGAGTTAGGTGTCAGGAGGACAATATTTTCGTAATATATTGGTTTTTCGTGGTTTCAAGTTATTTGGGAAGTAAAGATAAGGAAATGAAAGTACTGAAAAATGGGTGAAGATTTTCCACTACATTTATAATGCTAGGACTCACCTCATTCCTAGCGTAATTTCCCCTCTTATTAGCTTCTCAAACCAGGCGCTATTAGTTGCTTATTTGTTTCTGCTGGTGAAATCTATCCAATTCCAACTCGTTCTATAATGTCATTTAAGCTTGTTGGAAAGAGTAAACGATCTTTTTAATAGCTGGAAAAATGGATCTAGCTTCCTTTTACAGTGAAAAAGACAATTTTCTTTGAATGCGACTGGTGGACCATATAAATTATTATGGTAGGTCCTTGTATGACAAAATATCGTACTGTTGCTTCCATGCTTGGGGGAATTCACTTTTGCTTTTAGAGAGATTGATATTGTTTCATAAAAAAATGAGGTTTATATTTTTTTATGTAATTGCCATTATTTTCTTTTAACACAAACTATTTAGCTAAGTCCGGCTTCTAATCTGTTTGATTGGTCAGAGCCTATGTTTTTAAGTGTTTTACTTAATATTTTATTTGATAATATTGTTCTTTTACTCTATTTTTTCATTTTAGTTTAATGCTGAAATTATTCATAAACTAAGAGATCTAGCTCAAGTTGTACCAAGTTTCTTTTGAGAATACTTGATTTTGGAACCAAATAACAACCAGCCTGCTTTGCTTGCAGTCCAAAATTACCATCCCCTCCTCAATTGTTATGGTTCTCTTTAACTTCTCCATTAAAAAATCATGTATTTATGCATGTACATATCTTGCATTACAGAGTGACCTGGATCAATCTCAGAATTCTAGAAGCCGTTCAAATCTGAAAAATACTGATGTTGGGAACAAGCTAATGCATAAGCCAGTTGCTTCAGATCAAAGACCAGTGCTCAGAAAATCCCTTAGTCAGAGGGATTTGAGGGCGTATGATGGCTACTCTGTAAGTGTGATCATTTTCAGGGTTTTACTTGTTTATATCTTGCTGTGGAAGCTTGTAGCAGTAATCTTGCTATGAGTAGTATCCGTAAATTGAAACTCACATGTCATGTTTAGGAGAGTGAAATGGTAACCTTTTCTTCTATTGTTTGGATGTTACAAATAAAGATAGAGGGGGTTGACAGGAATTTTGACAAGTCAAAGGCTGTATAATTAAGGAAAAGAAGATAAAGGTTGAAAAGTAGCTTACTAGTATTTCAGGGATAGTTTGGTTTGAGAAAATGTTTTCTGTGATTAGTTTGTATATTAAACTTTAAAAACAAGAAATAAACAGAGAGAAAACAATGAAGGTTATTTTAACTTCCTGTATAAAGTTTTAAAAACTGAAAACAACAGCTTATAAAAGATGGTATTCACTCTTTTCTTAAATTTGTCAACACATTTGTTTGTATTTTACCCAAATTGAGATTGTTCCTGTCTCTTTTCAGAGTCATTCTTCTGTTCTCACTGATGATGAAGCCGCAACAGCTCACTCTAATAAAAGTGGAATTGCAAAACTACGGGCAGTTTATCCACAGAAAAAGGTTGAAGAGTTACAGTTGTGAAAGAGCACTGGCTCAGTTTGATGAATTTTGCTTCATATTCTTACTGTTTTTAAAAATGTTCAGGTGACACCTACTGACATGGATAAAGGATTGCACAAAGCAAAGCCGAAAGTATTAAGGAATATGGAACCTGGGCAGGTTCGTGAAACATGTTTCAGTTTTTTATGTAAATCTGCTTGTTTGTATTGTATGGTCTCTGTCATGCTTTAGCATGTTATGATTGCATCCTCTGCTCATTTCACTGAAGGAACTTCCTACTTTCTTTTATGAAACTTCCACTTTTAGGCTGTGGTAAAACCGAGGACCTCAACTTTATCCGCAGGTGATCACTTGTTATCAAGCAATTCTTCAATCAGAAGTAGCTACGAAACTGAACTGGAACAGGTGATAAAAGTTCAAATACAATAAAAATTCTTTCTTTCATACTGATGACATTTTTTTGTTGAGTTGTATGAAAGTCTGGGTAATAGTCTTTGCTACTTCATAGCATAATTTTCCAATGCGCTAGCTTTTTTTATTGAGGGGGGCAAAGTTGGAGACTAGCCTAAGGTTTTTATTTCTAATTATACCTTTAGCTGGGAAGCTCAACCATATGCGGACCAATTTACTAGAAAATCAAATTATTGCTAATGATCTACAAGCAAGGCACGTGGGTTCTTCAGTTAAACCCTGACAGTGCAAAAAAAAAAAAAAGTGTTTTTCCTGAAGTTTTAACTATGCTATTGAAACTTTCACTTCTGTGATGTAAACCGAACATCTTTGATTTCTTGCTGATGTGGGGGGAGGGGGGGGTACGGATCTACCAAACTGAGTATCATAGACTCTTGCGTTTTGTTCTTCTGGCACATGGGGTAGAGGTCCGATAAGCAGAAACAAGCACACCAGAACATTCTGGAGTAGTAACTCCTGTTGCACATTTAGTTATCTTTGGATATCTAACGGTGAGGTGAAATGAAATGAAATAGAATAAGATGGAGTCAAGTGAAATAAAGTTATCATTAATGGAAAAGAGTTGTTCCATCCCCTTCTGCTCTCCATTTGAAGAAGAAAAAGAGGCCTATCGGGTGGATTCCATATCCATCAAGTGTTATTTCATTCCATCCTATTTTTAAATCATCCAAACAATGGAACCTAATATCATTTCATTCCATCACTTTTTATCAATCCAAATATTGTAATTTTCCATTAATGTCAACAGGAAGGTTAGGCCACTCTCATTGCATGCATAGGCACTCTTTTGAACACTGAAATATGCTGTTTGCAGGTAGAAGTTATTTGACCAAGACAATCATATTTTGCCTTTTTTTGGTTTGAAATTTCAGTCAGAGAAGCGAAAACAAGAATTATTAGCTGAAATAGTGTATGAGGAGCAGCGAGGCAGAGAACTTTCTAAGATTGTTAATGAATTGATTCCTGCTAAAGAGGACAATCATATACAAAATCCATCGACTACCAGGAAGGTGCTTATAACTATTGTGCTAGTTCTGCTAATGATGATATAATTTTAACAGTATCAGTCTTTATTTGTGAAGGAAGAGATGATGAATTAGTTGTTTGATTTATTTAAACAGTGTTATTCATTTATTTTATTTTGCTGTCCAGAGAAGTAATGACAGAAGCCGAGTGTCAATGCGCTTGACCGAGGAGGCTGAGAGATATATTGAGGATTTTATTTCCAATGTTGAAGATACAGATATTTCATCACTTGATGGTGAAAGGAGTGATGCAAGCTCATCCATTGGAGGACTAATAAAACCAGAAACATTTAATAGTCCTCCAGTCACTGTGCCTAGATCTCTTCCTGTTTTGATGGATGGAGTTACATTGCCATGGTTGCAATGGGAGACAGGTAATGATGCTTCTTCTATGACAAGCCTGAATAAGGCACGTATGGCAGTCACTCCAAAAACTTCAAGTTCTACTCAGGTTATCACTGTTCTCTCAAATTATTTTCCAATAAAATGTGTCTGAGATTTGATAATTTGTGGAAGTAACATGACCATATGATAATTATATGGTTGCATCTCATGTTGCATAATCTGGAGTTAAGGAATAGCAAAATTAAATTCAATGGATCGGAAAGACATCATACAAAATTGCATTTGACATGGGAAAACTTTAAACTATGCCAACAATTGTTTACCCATATTTTCTTATGTATAGTTCTTAGTATCTACTTTTATACGACTTGGGTTGCTGAAATTTATTCATGCGTCTTAGGAAAACATCAAAGTACAAGATCAAGGTAGCAGCATTTCTATCAGTAGTCGTGGAAGCTGGAGCCCTGATTACCTTCAGGAGTATGTTGGAAAAGATGTATACAATAAATTTGGAGAAGCTTATTGTTACACGGAGCAGTCATTATCAGGTAAATCTAAAGGATTGAGGTATGATATGGATGATTACCTCAAAGTTAAAAAAACCAATGAAGATTTGTTGATTGAGAGTTGGATGCAACGGCGTAGAATTAATTCAGGCAGTCTCCTACTGTGTAGCCTAAGATTATTTTAGACATGATATGTTTTTGAAGAATGGCCATTCCTTCTTCTCACCTGGTATGAATTCTATGTACAGATAATTGCTATTTATTTAGTTATGTTTCCATATCTATAAGTTGTTGATGAACGATGAGCATAAAAAGCGTGAAAGCGTTCTTTTTCAGATTTATTTATTTATTGCCAGAAATAGTCGATATCATCCATACACTGCTATTGGATGAAGAAATTTAAAATAGATACTACATGAGTATTTTTTAGCTTTGATTTAGATTGTGTAAATAATTTTTTTACTTTAAACGGGTTTATTCTCTATTTATTATAAACACGTTTATAGATGCACTAAAAATAACTTTTCAAAGTTAGAGTATTGAATTCGTACTTCTAAATTTGATTGAAAGAGTTTTTTCTAAACTATTTTGGTTCAGGAAAAAGAAAATCTTGGCTTCAGTCGTGCTTGTGGTAGACTTTTGTTGGCAAATCATATGCAAGTGTTAATAGTTAAACGTATTAGAAACAAATTTTATTTTATTTTTTTGTTATCATATTTTTGAGATTGAAATTTATTAAAAATTATAAAACTATTTTTGATTTTTTTGATGGCTTTCATTTATAATGTTGTATTATATATTGTTCTTGTTGAGATGAATTTGGATGATTCGAGGTGGTACCGAAGTGATCCCTCCGAAGTGATCTCTTTACAAACTATAATTCTTGATGTTGGAGATCGCTAAGTGATGAGGGGGACTTTACCTATAGAAAATTCTCTAACATTCAAGTTAGTAAGAGAATAAAAATATATAAATGTAATGTATAGTGAGAATTTATAAAAGTTGAGTTACTTCTTGGGAGTTTTTGTATATTTATAGGGTTTTTGTGGGTTGAATCATACATATCTTGATGTTGGAGATCGCCAAGTAATGAGGGAGACTTTACCTATAGAAAATTTTCTAACATTTAAGTTAGTAAGAATATAAAAATATATGAATGTAATGTATACTGAGAATTTATAAAAGTTAAGTTACTTCCTGGGTGCTTTTGTATATTTATAGGACTTTTGTGGGTTGAATCATACATATCTCTCTGTATTAGTTATTCTTGTATAATATCATGCAAAAAGAATAAAAACATATGTAAATTGAATTGATTATAACAAAATTGCATCAATTAATACATCATAATTAATATATCTTTGTAAATTGTTAAAATGGGACCCCTAATATCACAATTGATTTTCAGGAGAGATACCAAGGAACGTATTTGGGTTTTTATCAGAACTCTTTCTCCTTTTATGGGTTACAGTCATGCATTAGCTATGAATCTTATTGATATCAAGTTGATACCAATTTGATATGGACCTTATTAGCATAATCCAGACTTAGGTCAAATTGGTGCGTATTCGATTTGACCATGACGGTACATAGCCCCTCAGCCTCGAGTCAAGGGTGAGGCAAAAAGACATACTAGTATATCCACGAAAAGACTTTTCTTATGCAAAAACAGCTAAAAAAAGTCTCGTGTGTGGCTCAAGGGGTTTAATGAAAAGACGTGTGGGTCTTCTATGTGGAGACTTGAGAGTCTTCTTGGTCAAGTTACCATCTTGGTGATCTTGGTCAATATCAAAGCCAAAGAAAACGCCAAGATAGAAGACAAAAAACAACGACAAATATTTGATCTTCAGAAAGAAGTAGAACGACTTCAAGTCGAAACCGTGGAACTGGATTGCCTTCATTTCAAAGCGGTTCGTTGGGGTCAAGAGAAAGCCGACCTTCATGTCCGAGTGCACCAATTGGAAAGGGACTTAAAGTCCAAGGATAAAGAGATTCACATTGGAAAGGAAGAACTTGCCCAAAAGGAAGTTGATTTGAACAAAACCATTGAGATTTTGACGAATGATATCGCAAATTCCTAACGGGGTAGGTTTTGTGGCCGCACTTGAGCAGGCTGGCATTGTCCACCCTACCATTGATTTATCTGAGATAAACTCATGCAAGGTGGGTTGATGGAAAATTAGTGAAGAATGTTTGATTTCCCTTTTTTGAATTATGAACTATAATTTCCTTATTGTGAATATTTATCTTTTTGTAGAAATTTCATTGCTTTATCTACTTACTCTTGCTTGCCTTTTATACCACTACTTTTCATCATGCGAGTGTGAGACAACCTTGAATTTTAACTTAATAGGGATTCTAAACTGGAATTACGTGTAAGTGAATTTCAACTAAGAAGACTCCACTGAAGAAAATGATCTAGGTTATTAACTTAAAATAAATTTTGAGCCAAACCTCATGTCTTAAGTAAGAATTCTTAACTTAGAGAAAATTTGGTTTATGTTAGATATTGAGGTCGACAAGACAATGTAGACTCGAGACAGATAGAAAAATTTTATTCGTGTCGGTTGGAAAAGTAGAGTTGAATTGGACAGAGAAGTAAATCCACATTGATTGGAAATTATATCTGAGTTGGATGGAAAAGTAGATTCGTGTTAGTAAAAAAAAAATATAGATACGAGTTCGATGAAAAAGTAGATATGTATTGATCGAAAAAGTAGATCCGAATCGAACGATAAAGCAGATTTGTGTTGTTTGGAAAAGTAGATCCAAGTTATTTTAATAAGAAAAGTAGATTCGAGTCATTTTAATCGAAGAAGTATATTCGAGTTATAATCTACTTTCGATCATTAGAAACAAACACAAATACTATACGAACATGAAATTTTATTAGAAACGACCTCATTAAAAATTCTTGAGAAAAAACTTGGAAAAAACATAAAGGAAAAGAGTGACGTACCACGTTCTTAAGACAAGTAAATAAAGTGTTCATCAAAGTATTTATGAAATTAAATCAAGTGAAATAAAACTTAAGGCTAGTTGTGTTCCATGTTTGTGGGATTGTTCCTCTATTAAGAGTTTCCAATTGATATGCTTTGCTTCCTAATACTTTCCTAAGTTGGTATGGTCCCAACCACTTAGGGGAATATTTATTTTAAACCTGGTATTGATGAGCTCTTCGCAACACTAAATTAGGGACCTTGAACTGTTGTGGAATAACCTTAGTTTTATGTTGCTTCTCGATCCTTCTTTTGATCGCTTCGGGGTAGATTCGGGCATTGTCTCTAACTTCATCAATCATATCCAGGTTCACTCGATGTTTCTCATTATATGCTTTTGTGGAAAAAGTTTCATACACCCTGGGAGGATTCTAAAACTTCAACAGGGATCATGGCATCGGTCTCATACTACTAAGTTGAAAGATGTTTCTCGTGTAGTAGATTGTGGGGTAGTATGATAGAACCACGAGATTCTCAAAATTTCCTCGGGCCATCCCCCTTTTGCCTTCTTAATCTTCTTCTCAATACTCGTAATAATATTCGATTAGTCCATTCTGTTTGCCCATTTGTTTGTGCATGCTCTATGGATGAAAAAACCTGCCGAATTTCGAGCTTGTTACACAATTGTCCTAATTGTCGAATAGCAAATTGGGTTCCGTTGTCAGAGACCAAGTGTTTAGGAATACCAAAATGACATACCACGTTCTTCCATACGAAACTCTAAACCTTCTGAGTTGTTATCACTACTACAAAATCTGCCTCTATTCACTTTGTGAAATATTCAATTGCTACTATCAAGTATTTTAAATGTCGGGCAGCTAGTGGAAAAGGACCCATAATGTTTATTCCCCAAGTGTGAAAATGTCATGGGCTAGTTATTTAATGCAACTCTTCTGCAGGCGCATGATGCTAATCATCATGCTTTTGGCATTGTTCGCACCTTTTAACATATGTAATGCTATCTTCTTTCACTATAGGCCAATAATACCTGGTCGTATTACCTTTAAGGAGAGAGCTCGACCACCAAGGTTGCCACATATTTCTTCATGGAGCTTGGCTAGAATATGTTCTATATGGTTTTCGCTTACATAGGTGAGCAAGGATGAATGTAGCCATGTCGAAAAAGGTAGCCATCGATCAATATGATCCAACATTCTTCCTAACGATCTTTGCTTATGTAGAATCTGACAGGAGAATTTTGTCCACAATGTAGCGGATGTAAGAGGTCATCCAAGTGTCTTTTGTTGAGATATACAAATCCTTTGCATGCTCCTCCTTGAGATAATCACTTATCATTACCCTTGGAACCTTAAGAGTTTCTTCTATGACTGTTCGATGTCCTCCTCCCCTTCCTAAACTTGCTAGCTTGGACAATAGATCGGTCCGGGAATTCTGATCTCTTGAAACATGCACAAGATCAAAAGTTGATAAGGCTTATGCTAAATACTTGATATACTTAAGGTACAAATCTAGTTGGTGATCCTTTGCTTTATACCTTTGATCCTTTGCTTGATTCTATTCCGTATGTAAATAGACATTAGACACGTATGTAAATTATATTAATAATATTATGTTATTAATAATATAAATATTATTAATTTTATTAAAAAAAATAATATAAATATTATTAATAATATAAAGAATAGAAATATTATTAATAATAAATATTATTAATATTAAGATTTAATAATAAGATTAAGATTTATATTATTTATTTTAATAAAATTAATAATATTTATATTATTTATGTTATTAATAATATTTATATTATTTATTAATAATATTATATATGTTATTAATAATATTATTTATTATTTATTATTAATAACATTTTATATTATTAAATTATTAATTTTATAAATATTATTAACATCCTTTATATTATTTAAATTATTAATATTATTAAATATTGTTAATATTATTAATATTATTTAGTATAGTTAATAAATTTATTTATATTTAACACAATAATATTTTCTATTATATTTTTCAATTTTTTTATTTTTTTTATTTATATTTTTATTAATAATATTAATGAGTATAATAAAAATCATAAATGACAAAAGAACTTGTCTGGTGTAGTGGTTAAAGCTTCTCTGGTCACTGAAGAGACTTGATAAGTACTCCTTAAGCTTCATAAATGCCTCAAACCACTCATTCTTTTGTATACTTTAGAAATACAAATAACCTTTATCTTCGTTGTTGAAAGGAAACATGATAGGGTGACCATTCTGCTAGCCAAACGTTGAACCTCCTTTATATTGCTAGGGCTCCTCATGTCGATGATGGCTGCACATTTGTTTGGATTTTCTTTTATTCCCCTTTCAATGAGAAAAACCCTAAGAATTCTCAGCTCAAATACAAAAGACATATTTTTCAGGATTAAGCTTTAACCGATGCTTCCCAATTGTTCTGAAAAAGCTCCTCCAGGTCGGCAAGATGGGTGTCTGGTTTTTCTGAGGTCACCACCATGTCGTCCACATAAGCCTGTACGTTCCAACCGATCATGGGCTACAAAATTGTATCCATTAATCGTTGATAGGTTGCTCATGCATTCTTGAGATCGAAGGCATTACTTTGTAGCAGTAATTGGCGGTCTTGGCCATGAACGCCATTTTTTCCTTGTCCAGCGAGTGCATCCTAATTTGATTGTATCCCGAAAAAGTATCTATAAAACTAAGGAGACCACAACTCGAGGCATTATCCTAATTAGGCATTATCAACCTCCAGTACTACCGACTTCACAATTATGTCTATTGTCAAGCAATGGCATAAAAATTCAAGGTCAATGTTGGGCATATCGGCACCGACCATGCGAAGGCGTCTATATTGTAGGATAATGTTTTCTTCAACATGACTTCCAAACTCTTTTCCAAATATGCGTTGACCTTGAATTTTCTTCATTCCACCTCTATTTCTCATACCTCTCCGACAAGCTCAGGACACCTCTTGCTCTGAACTTCCCGATAATAAGTCTCCATGTTTGGTACCCCCATACAGGTAGTTATAACATATGTTCCCCTATAGTTTCTTAGGTTGTTCTCGTAGCACTTTTGCACTACTTTTTGGTCTACCTTCGTGGTGATTACCTTCCCATTAGGTGAAGGTAACTTCAATTTTATATGGATAGTGGAGACCACTGCACCTAACTTATTCAATGACGGTCATCTCAAAAGCAAGTTGTAAGAAGAGGGAGCTTGACTATAATATATTTTATTATAATAGTACTCATTTCACTGTCTGAGAAGGTTGTGCGTAACTCCACATAGTCATGGACTTCTACTTTATCTCTAGTGAACCCTACAAGGGTCCCATCAAAAGGTTTTAATTGGTCGGACAGGATCTACAGACCTTCATAGGTGTCCCAAAACATCACATCAGCAAAGCTTCTTTAGTAAATCAACATCTGATGCACATTTCGTCCCATGGTAACTACCGTCAAGACCACATGATCATCTTCGTGAAGAAACACATCCTCCAAGTTAGCTGGTGAGAAGCAGAAGGATGGGGCCATGGCTGGCTTGGCTGCTCAAGATTCGAAAGACAAGATTGCTCTAGAATAACATTTTTGGTTGGATGTCGAAACTCCTCCACATGAAAACCCACTTACTATGGTATTAAAATTACTTAGAACAGGGGTCTCAGGTTCATGGTTCTTTGGCATAGCTTCTTGGGTCGACTCTTTCTCCCTTGAAACCTTCAAATATTTTTTCAAAAGTCCTTTGTCTATGAGACTAGAGAGTTGATGAGCAAGAGTTTGGCATTTCTCGATGTCGTGCCCGTGCGCTCGGTGAAAGTCACACCAAGCATCCCAACAGTACCCTAGAAGGCGATCAGTCCTTCATGGAAATTCCAATTTGTTGGCCACATTGGGTTCCTCCGAAAGTTGTTTGCATGATAGAATGAACCTCGGGCAAGAGGATTGGTGTGTTGGTTGCACTTTTTTGGATTATCTCGCCTAGTCACATAGGGGATATATCTTTGTTCAGGTCGTCTGCCATTCGAATCTTCAGTTATCCTTGGTTGGTGTTCCCGACTGTTATCCCTGTACTTTCCATGCCTCCGTTGTTCATCTGCTTTTTTCCTCCGGATTGTTTACTCAACCTTAATGTGGGTTGAGGCCTGCTCTCGGATTTGTGCCATCGACTCTGCCTTGCTTTTGAGCAAAGATTCGCTAAATGGATTTACTCGAAGACCTTTCACAAATGAGTCTACCCCCATCTCTATGTTCAAGTGCTGGACCTGGATTGATACTTTGCAAAAGTGGTTAAGGTACTCCTTGAGTGGTTCACCATCCCGTTGTTTGACATCAAAGAAATTAGCCATCCAAGGGGCTTTGACCTTAAACATCATGGAAAATTCGCGAAATGAGGTTTTGACCTATCCAAGAGTCCACTAAACCACTACAAAGCCATTCTCGTAAAGGTGCCCACAAACATTTTGTAGTGGACCGAATTTGACCCTCCAAAGATAAGAATTTGGGTCTGAAATGCCTTTAAGTGATTCTCGAGACCCTCGATTCCTAAGAAAAGGGTCACCTTGGACATCATAAAGTGTGGTTGGATTGGTTCCTCCATTATTGCTCATGAAAACAGTTGAGGATCTTCTGGTGAACAGGCTTCAAGAGAGTTGAGTCTTGTTCCTCTCCTTGTTTGTTTATGCATTGTTTTCTGTAGTTCTTCAACCAACTTTTGCAATTCTTCGTTGAATTTGATACTATCTTCCATCAATTTTCTTGATGTAAATGCTTCGCCTCGCAATCTCTCTTATTTTGCGTCTGATTCTTCTCACATGCGCTCCTGTTTTTGGCGAAACTCCTCTGCCTGCTTCTTGGTCTCCTCATTGCCTTATTGAAGGGCCTGCATGGTTTCCATGATTTTTTGTCCTCCCCATCCTGTGTTTGCATTTTATGCCTAGTATTTCTCATGTCATCGGTTTTCTTTTACTTCTCATAGGTGTGGTGGTAGTAGCATCAGCTTTACCTACCCCACGGTGGATGCCAAATGTTCTCGCCGAGATGAATTCTGATGATCCGAGGTGGTACCGAAGTAATCCTTTACAAACTATAATTCTTGATGTTGGAGATCACCAAGTAATGAGGGGGGGTTCTACCTAAAACAAAAAAAAATATTCGATGCTCAAGTCAATAAGAACATAAAAATCTATTTATAAGATTTTTTTAGGTTGGATCATACATATCTCTATCTCTGTGTATTAGTTATTCCGATATAATATCATAAAAAAGAATAAAAATAGATTGTAAATCAAATAGAATTGCATCAATTATTATATCTTGGTAAACTCTTAAAATAGTATCTATGATATCTCGACAGATATTTTTTTTTTTTTTTTTTACTTTTAACGAACAATTTTACTTATAACTTAATTAGTTAGCTTATAATAGTTTGAAGTTATTAACTACTAACTTTCGATTACTTTCTTACTTTTAGTTTTTATTAGATTTTCAGCATCTTTTTATTAAACGGAATTTAATTAGAAAACATTTTCCCCTAATTTGAAATAAAATGGGAAAAATGATCTCTTTTTTATTTTTACATGACATGATTTCTTATGTAATAAATAATTTTACACTAAAAAAGAGAACAATAGATTAAAAATTTTCATATTTTTTATTAATGTAAAAATATTTTATATATACTTCATCTATTTCTTTCTCCTATCATATTTTTTTTATTCGTATTCATGGATACCTTTTTCATTGTTTTCTATAACTTTTTTTTCTCACTAGTTTTTTTCATTTATCGCGCTCCAAATTCGACAAAACATTAATAATTAATTACATTGAGTTTTAGATTTGAAAATAATGATTCACCGTGAACTCACCAAAAAAAAGTTTGTCAAAAACATATATTTTTAGATGATTGATTATGCTTTGGTTATATTTTTCCAAATTTAGTCCTTTGTATCATGCACAGTTTTTTTTTTTTTTTTTACAATAGAAAAACTGTTACAATTGAAAAACATCATTTAAAACAAAATGAGGAACAAATTAATACAATTTAAAAAAATGAATAAAAGAAAGAAAATAAAATTTTAATGTTATCTAATTAAAGGGAAAAAAAAATATAAAAACTTTATCCGCTGAATCTCTAGAAGTGCAAAGAAAGCAAAGTTCCGTTGCAAGAGAGGTGCATCGTTCCGACGTTCAGTCATGCAAGTCCTTCAAACTTCTTATCTCTTCACTTTACCTAAACCCCTAAACCCTTCCCCTCCTCGTTTCCACCACCGTCCTCCGCCATTTCTCCACCATCCTCCGCCCTTTCTCCTCCGCTCCCGCCCTCTCTCCAGCCCCCTCCACGTCCCCAAATCCTTCCGCACGGAAGAGTTCCCGGTGGACGATAACTTGGTCGAGCATTTCGGCCCCAACGACAAGGAATCCGAGGATGAAGCCCGGCGCCGAAACTGGATCGAGCGCGGGTGGGCTCCGTGGGAGGAAATCCTCTCTCCGGAGGCGGATTTTGCACGCAAGAGCCTCAACGAAGGCGAGGAAGTTCCCCTGAAATCCCCCGAAGCCATCGAAGCTTTCAAAATGCTGAAGCCTAGCTACCGCAAGAAGAAGAGGGAGGAGATGGGGCTGACGGAGGCGGAGTTCGTTGCGAAGCAGTTTGAAATCAAGGGTGAGATTCCGGACCCGCTCGTGACCACATGGTCGGGGCCTCTCGTGGTGCGTCTCGTGCCGCCGCGTGACTGGCCGCCTCCGGGGTGGCACGTTGACCGGAAAGAGCTGGCGTTTATTCGTGAGGCACATAAAATGCAGGCGAGGAGGGTGAGCCTGGAGGAGGTGGAAAATGGAGTGAGGACTGACACCGATGATGTATGCTTGGATAGGTATAAGGTGTTTCTGAAGCAGTATAAGGAGTGGGTGGAGGCTAACAAGGATAGGTTGGAAGAGGAGTCTTATAAGGTTTCAATCTCACTTCAAACTAGTGGTGAACTTTTTGCTGTTTGGATTGGATTGAAAGGACATTTTCTTATTTCTTTTTCTTACAAAAATGTTCGGTTTGACTCCTTTAAAAGTGAGGATGAATGTGAAGAAAACTTTAAAATATGAAATGCAATAATAATCATTAGAAAATCACAGCTAGGCATTCTAATTAATTTTAGAGTATATTTTATATACACACACAGGTTTTTTTGGAATGATTTGGAGATAATCTTATATCTCATAAGTATGTAGTTGGGCTTTCGATCTCTAGTTCCATTTATTGGAGTGCATTTGTTGGGAAATATTAACTAAATCAATATAATCTTACAACTCTAGTGATGGCCTGAAAAAGTAGAAGCAATTGCTTGTTGCTTTACCTTCTCCATGAAAAATCAAATGATTATTTGTCCCCAGGAAGCTAATCCCACACACTATTAATAAATTTTTGTATCTCAAGAAACTTAGTTAGAGAATGCCCTGGTTTTTACCCAAAGGAGTTTATTATATGTGTATTGGATTTTAGCATAATTCTCAGCTATTATGAATCTTTAAATTTCATTCTTTCACTTTGCCTTATTGTTACTAGGAGAAAATTGTAATTAAAATTAAAAAATAGAAAGTGTTTTCTCGAAATAAATTCTTAAGATTTTGCTTATTTCTTCTTTTGAATATGGTTTATGTTGATGTGAATGTGGTTCTGACAGCAAGACCAAGATTATTACCCTGGTAGAAGGAAAAGAGGGAAGGACTACAAGGAGGGCATGGTAGGATGTTTTTGCCATTGTTCTTTCCTTTAAATGTGTTTGGGGCTTATGAAAACGTGGTTCTAATTCTTACTTTTTTTAACGTTTTATGCAGTATGAGCTTCCGTTCTATTATCCTGGCCAAGTAAGTATGCGGTTTTACTCTTCTTATTAATCTTGAAGCATGTTGTCCTCATGTCCTAGACTCTAGAAAGTAGAAACTTTACTTATGATCTGTCCTGAAATTTCTAAAGAGTATTAGCATTGTGTCTTCTCTCCTGGCTCAGTGATTGTCCTATTTGGATAATTGTGTTTTTAATCCAATAGATAGATAATGATAATTATATTTTTGTTTGCCCTGGTTTCATATTCATGCTTACATATAATTCAAAGTTCAAACATACTTTTTTCTGTAATCTGTGTAAAAGAATTCATAATAAAAGTTCCTAAAGTAGATTTCATATGTTGTCTTTAATTACTTGGGACATTTTTCTGTGCAGATTTGTGTTGGGAAGGTGACAATGTTGCATCTCTATCAAGGGGCATTTGTTGACATTGGCGGGGTACATGATGGGTAGCTATCAATACTTTCATTTGTCCTTGTAGTGTTCATTGAATATTTTCTGTATAGTGGTAATTTCCTTGTTGTTTGGAACAGTGCTGTACTACTCACATGATAACAAGTTACTTCCACTATCATAATCTTGCTAATTGAGTTACTACACTTTTAGAATGTGTTAGATCATTTAATTCATGCATAATGAATCTCTCAGGGGACAGAAGAAACTACTAGATGCATTTTCTAAAACGGGGAAAAACAACTTCATAAGCATATTAGCACTGAAATGCTCTATTGACATGGGGAGCCAGGGACAGGAACAAGTATTGAAAGATACATCTTGAGACTAGTTAAATCTTTTGATTTGGATCCATGGTTTGGTAGTGAAAAAGGATTATTGTTTAAATACAAGAGAGAAGTATCAGTTAGTAGCTGGTTATTGAAGACATGTCAACAGTATTCAATTTATAGTTAAACAATCCCATTCAGTAAATCTTTAAAAACTATTTTCTCTTTATATTCAGACATTAATTAGTACATTTTTTTTCCATTTCACGAAGCTTTATTGCCAGCACACTCATTGTTATCAGCAGTAAGTTTGACGATTTTCTTTTGTAGCATGTTTATCTTGTTTACTGTTACTATATGATGTTTATATTTTTATGTGAGTTTTCTTCTGGAAGATTCACCTACCATGTTGTGTTCTAGGTGGGTTCCTATAAGGAGGAATGATTGGTTTTGGCTTCGCCATCACATAAAAGTGGGTATGGACGTCATTGTTGAAATTACGGTGAGTGTTTCAGTCACTAGTTGAAAATTTCCCATAGATTGTCACTAAATGTTTATTTGATGTTATGATAGAACACCAATTGATATATTGGAGAAGAGTAATATTAATTCATCCAGAATACATAAAATACAGCAGAATTTGCTGTCTTAAATTCAGATTCCCACATCAAAGACTTCCTGCAAATTACTAAAAAATAATATACACTCGCTACTAACTTTTAATAATATACTTTCCCTATACACATTTAATAATATGTAATTTGCTACTAACTTTCTGGCCTAAACTGTCAGCATGACAGTCACAATTCAACTTATGTAACTCTTCTACTTTCTGCCAATATATTATTATTATTATTTTATGAAGCTTATTCCCTTTACACATTTAATAATTTGTAACTTGCTACTAACTTTCTGGACTAAACTGTCAGCAAGACAATCACAATTCAACTTATGTAACTGTTCCACTTTCCGCCAATATATTATTATTTTATGAAGCTTTTAGCTTATACTAACACTCACCAAATTGCAGTCTGTGTGAATTCATCGGTAAGATGCTAGTCATGCTGCATATTTTTGTTCATATTGTTTTAGTTATGTGTTGAAATAGAAATTTAGCTGAACATCTATTATGAAATGTAAAATTTCTCTCTCAAGTGTGCTTGCTGCCTCTTTGGGGGAGGACTTAGAATGGAATTTCTGGTTCGTGTCCTCTACAGCAGGGGAGGCATTAACCCTAATTTTTAGGCAAGGAAGTTATTGCTCAATTTACAGTTCACTATCATTGGCTCTATCCCAGTCAGAAGCGGGATACACTTATCTCAACTGAGGACCCAATCTCAAGCCTATCCACCATGTGGCTGTTTCATGGACCTAACGTGGGCACCTCTAAACTCAGTGTAGTTTTTGGAGCATTAGCCACAGTCCTTGGTGATTGCTTGTTTACTTTTTTTTAATCTTTTTTTGGTACTAAGCTAAGTTTGCATTAATACACCACTGATATAACTTTAACCATGCCATTGTCTGTATGTTACTGAAGTTTTTTCTTGTGTATCCTGTTTGATATTTCTGCATCCATATCCATAAATTGCTTGCTGACAAATTTGAATATCAAATAGATTTTAATTACTATAGTGTTAGTTTCCATGTTTTCTGTGTTTAAACATCAATGGATTTCCTTTACCATATGTTCACCTATTCACATTTTATTTTGCAGGCAAAACGAGATCCTTATCGCTTCCGCTTTCCTATTGAACTTCGTTTTGTTGATCCGAATGTAGATCATCTAATGTATGATTGCATATTTTAGGCACTCAATGTTCTGTAACTCATTCTTAGTGCATAGTTTAATCTTTACTAATTTGATAAGATTGAAACCATAAATTTGACATTTGTTTTATTTTCAACTTCAGCTTTCACAAATTTGAATTCCCACCAATATTTTATCGTGATGAAGATACCAATGAAGATGAAATACGGGTTTGCACACCTTCCCCTCTGTTATACCAGACCATGCCAATCTTGCTGCATAATAAAAATTATTCTGCACTCATGGAACTCTTCCACAATAACTTTGCTGTGATTTCTTTCATGCTTACTTTTTTTGGAAAAGCATTCAAATGTATCTTTTTCTCTGGATTTTTCACTGTCTAATTTTATTTAATTCAAGATATTTTCATGAGGTTTGGTTCAGGCAAAGTTCTTACGATCAAGCAGACTCAATGCTAATGCTTGGATAGATGATGCTATTTACAAAAATCACAGATTCTATATAATACTCTATTTAATACTTGTGACTGAAAATATGATAAAAAGAGCTAAGAGATTGATTATCTCTCAGCTGTTCTTTGTGTTTATAGAAGAAAATTTCACTTGGAACACCTAAAGGTACAAGAAATGAATGCTATGTTTAGTCCTCTCATGGAATACTAGATTGGAAACAATGTGGAGAGCAACTTGGTTACCACAATACATCTTCATATTGTTGGATTTCACAAAAATTTTGTTCTTGAAGAAATTGTTTCACCCATACAAGTTCACAAGAGACTCCATTTCCCTATATTTAGCTTCAGCGTTAGATCGGGCAACTACATTTTGTTTCTTGCTTTTCCAAGAAATAATGTTTCCTCCAATGAGAACATAATACCTATAGTGGAGCGTCTATCCATTGGAGATCTTGCCCAAATTAGCATCACAATACCTAGAATCTTAGGATGCAGATGATAACATTCCAATAATCAATACAAGGATTTTCCCGAAATTGACTAACAACACCCACTACAAAAAGATAGATCAAGGCTTGTAATAGTGAGATAAATAAATTTCCCAACAAGTCTTTCTATATCTCTCTGGGTATGTTAATCTTGATCTACCATTAAGTTTTGATTTAGATCCATAGGACCATCTACTGGTCTACAATCAGTCTTGCTTGTTTCTTCCAAGATATCTAAGGCATATTTCCTTTGAGAAACTACAATGCCTTCCTTTGATTGAGCCACTTCAATGCCTAGAAAGTATTTAAGACTTCTAATTCGAGGTCTTTAGTTTGAAAGTGATTACATAAATGTTCCTTTAGCCGGGAGACGTTGGAATAGTGTTATGAGTAGGGTACACAAAGGGCTTAACTAAAGGCATAAGTAATATTTGTTGTACATAGTTAACATCTTGTGTGAAGGAAGAGAAAAAGGGAATTTCTTCAAAAAAGATGACACTTGCCAACATGTAATATCTTTTAGTGTTAGGTGAATAACATCAAAACCCTTTTTGAAGATGAGAATATCCTAAAAAGGCATTTGATATCTCAGGCTAAAAGTTTATCCAAATCTGGAGACACAATACACAAAACACAACCAATGACTCGAGGAGAAATGTGAAACAAGATTCATTTGGAAATACAATGGAATATGGAACTTTATTGTTCAAGGAAAAAGAGGATATTCTATCAATAAGATATCACGTAGTAAGAATGACATCACCCTAATGAGGGACAGATACATTGACATCAAGTAGCAAGGTATGAGTAGTTTCAACTAAGTGTTTATTTTTTCTTTCTGGTATACCATTTTGTTGAGGTGTGTGAGGAGAAGTGGACTGGTGTATAATGCCTAGCGATCTTGTAGAAGCTCATGAGATGAGGATGCTAAAGAAGACATTGATGATCTAGTGCCTTGATAGTAGAGTCCCCTAAAGTAATGTCCTTTAACAATAAGTCGACTTGTACTATGCTCTTGTATAACAAGAATTTGCATCAAATGTTATGAGCAATTTAAAAGATTTAGTTAATTGACTTGAGGAAATTAGGTTAAAAAGACAATTAGGGACAAAAAGAACATGGTTTAGTTTAAGAGACGGTGAAAGGGAGATTTGAGCAACTCCTTGAGAAGTAACTTTGGATCCATTGGCTAGAGTAATAACACGAGGAATGTTAGGATGAGAAATGGAAGAAAATATGGAAGCATTAAATGAAATTGGAAGCACCTGAGTCAATTATTCGTCATTCCAAGGTTTCAGAGATGCAAGTTGTTGACAAATTAGTGAAAGACTATGATTGGCTTCATTAGAAAAATGTGGTTCAACCTTATTAGATTGAAAGATGTTTGCTGTCTTGGTAGGAAAACCATGTAAGGAGAAACATTTATTTTGAGTGTGACCAATTCTCTTACAAAAGGAACACGAGGTTCGACGAGCCTTGTGGAGAAGACGCAAAGTTGTTCCAATGAGGAGAAGGTGGCATGTGACCTTCATGTGTTGAGCTGCAACATATGGAGATGACGCATGCGGCGTGTGCCGGATAACTAGTGGACATGACCAAGTGGGTTGGACGTCACACGAGACCCGAGATCCGGTGGTTGTTATAAAAAAGGTGGCTAGCGGCAAGCTGTGACAAAATGCAATGTATTAAGAATGGAGGATGGTGGTGGACAACCGAAAAACTAGCATAGTCGGATATACTTGCTCTAATACCAACTTAAGAATGAAAATGTGATAAATAGAACTCAAGAGATTGATTATCCTCAGCTGATCTTTGTTATTTATAGACGAAAATTACATCAGAAACACCGAAAGGTACAAGAAATTAATGCTAATAAGTAAACAACTCATATGATAGTTTTCCAATGGTAAACAACTCATATGATAGTTTTCCAATACAACTACTTACAATCTATATTTGATATCTATTCTCTAACAAATATAATATATTGAGCCAGATTTGTCAATTGGAAATATTTGTATTACATTGATACTATTCAAAGAGTAGGTAAGAGAGGGTCAACATTTTACAAAGCATTAGTGCCTTTTCAATGGATAATATATAACATTTAATGAGGTTCAACTTCCTCTGGATTTGTGTTTTTAATCTGTCAAATGTGGTTTGTTTTCAAATGGCGTTATTATGATAGGTATTCTCTTGATTTGAGATTTCAAAATTTGCAGCGTGACAGTGGAAGACCTCCTGTTCCTAGAAAAGATTTGGGAGACAAGCCAGAGGAAGAATCTCTACTGTCTAATCATCCATATGTTGAAAAGGTATCTTATAAATTCATCTCTTTTAGTAGTTGCAAGGAGGAACATTTGTGGTGGGCTGTTTAGCTCTTGCCTTTCTCTCTTTAACCAAATTTTACCCCATTCAAGATATACCAGTCAATATAATATAGGTCAATGGTGGGTCTAGGTCATGGCAACTTTCTCTTTTGGAATTGATATGTCTATAAGCACACACGGTGGTTCCAAATCCCTTGTGTGAGCATGAATTTGTTTTTAGTTTTTAAACTGGCTACATACCTCTGCATGAATGTGAAGCCAGAAAAACTTTATTCCTTTTTCTTATCCACCCATAGTTAACCTGAATGGATGAATGTTTAGTTGAATCTTGCATGAACAATGGTCATTCATAAAAACTATACATGTGTGCAGTTACATTATTCCTTAAAACTCTGAAGGGTAAAAGGCACTTGCTTTGAAGGATATTTACTAGACCGGCTAGTGTACAAGGTTGGCATAAGTAATATATTGCAAGTGAAGAAATTAATATTCAAGTATTATTTTCGAGCTCTTTTACCTATTCAGACTTAAATGTTATAAATTGTTGAGAAGAGGGAGAACGAACAGACATGATGAAAAGACCTATTGTAGAGGAGAAAACATAATTAATAATATTCAGTTACTCTATTTTAGGCCAATATCATAAATATAGAATCAATCTAATTGATCATAATATTGACAATTGTTATATCTATAGAATTCTAATATTCTACAAGATACTAAAAGAAATAATCATTATATTCCTAGACTAAGGACATATATGGTGAGCTACCCCAAATGTACATAACCACCAGCTGTATAATTAAATCTAAAATCAGTTCATGGTTCATCTAATAATTAAACAACAAGGAAAGGAATAACTGCGTAATTGAAGAAGAGTTAAATTAAGAACAAATCAAAGTTCAAAGAGGTTTATTTGAAATCATCATGCCCACTATAAAGAGTTAACTACACATGGAGAGAAAGAAATTGAAAAGAAGAAAAAGAAAGAGATAAAGAAAAACTGCATATCCTTGGTCGAACTAAGGCCCTGATGCATTTCAAGAATCCTTGTCCTTGTTCCATATATCGCAAGTTGTTCCTGACCTCTAACCCCAGCAAAGAATGTTTGAAATTTTTTTCATCTCATCAGTGCTAACCTTACTAAAGTCAAAGTTACACATTGTAATACTATAGAACCTGAGAAAAAACTCGAATTTCATCAATATAATCACTTTCCTTTGCTATGTTTGAGTTGAACATTCAGACTTAGACCACTAAATTGTGTGCTGGTAAAACTTAACTAGAAACTTTGTGGCATGAGCCTTCTTCAATGTGCTTTGAATTTTACATTAATCATAGCCGTGTCTTATCCTTGCTTATACTTTACTGTCCTTATTTTGCAGTTGTGGCAAATTAATGCGGCTGAGCAAATGCTTGTGGATGATATGGCAATTAATCCTGATAAATATAAAGATAAAAAGGTGTCAGATTTGATTAATGAAGAAGATTTTGATGAACAAAATGCTGTTCAGTATTCCAAAGTAAAATATAAAAATACATTAATACCACAAATGACTCTGGTGAGTATTATTCTTGTGAATTTGCATTTATATATGGTTGTGGATTTGTTTACCTATTTTGATTTTTAACACTTTGGCAGAAAACAAGTCTCAAAGAGCTCGATTTAGAGGCTGCACTTGTCGAGCGTGAGGTCGGCTTTCCAATTTTGCTAAAACCTTTTCTATGATATTGTTGTAATGCATGTATTACAGCTTGTTAGAAGGGGCCTCAGGGGGGACGCCTTTAATTTTATTGTTGATATTTTTTCAAATTGTATAGAGTTTCTCGACCTGTTACTGATACATGTAGTTTTCCTCTTTTCAAAATCTGATGTTACCCTTTTGGTACACAGCACCATGTTAAACTAAGCAAAGAAGCAGCGGAGAGAGGTGAAAAATATAAAATTACCAAACTGAGGCGCAATATTGAGATGGATGAGTATGATTACATGCATTGGCGAAGATCATTTGAGGAAAGAGAAGCATTGATTAGAGACATGAGCTGGTACTGTTACGTTGAGATTCATCAACATAATTCCGTGTAATGATGCGTTAATTTTTTAACTATTTCACCGTTTTGCAGTCGCAAAGCTCTTGGTCTGCCATTGGAAGAGCCTGGAAGGTATATGGATGCTAGTCATTTTGATAAAGACAAATATGATCCTACAAGTCCTCTGTATCGTTATGACTACTGGGGGGAACCTAAGAACTCAGAGAAGAGCATTCAAGAGCGGATGACTGATATTCATAACAAAAAAATTGTGGGCAAGGCAGATGTCTGGTATTCAATGTCCTACGATGATTGCATCAAGGAACAGATGGAAAGTGAAGCCCAGTCAAAGGAACAGGAAGGCAGAGATGAGGATGATCAAAATGATGAAGATGAGGATGATGACGAGGACTATTTTGACTTCAGTATTCTGAATGTTGTAGATAGTAATTCCTCAGATCATCCTCATGTTAATGGGACCGAGTCTTCTACAGTATCAGGTGAAGGCATGTTTGAGGACTGATGTATGCAAATTAAGATGTACAGTTAGGCTTTGAAATGTGCATAAATTTTGACAATGGTAATCTAATTTTTATGTACGATTACGAAAATTTTCACATGCATGCACTTTTATGAAGTTGCGAAAGAAAGAATCATTTTGGTTTTTTTGAAATGAAAATCAAGACATTCTGCGAAATGTCAACCATGCAGTTTTTTGAGCAAAATACTAAAATAATTATTTTAGAAATAATTTTTGTGCTATTTAAAAAATGCAACCAACAAGGATTTTTGGGAATTTTTTATGAATAACGCGCCTGCGTTTCTAGTAACCTTTGATTTTATGTGATCGTAGGTTGTTAATTCGAAAAGCTTTTTCCAGTAAGTGTCTTCATTGGAGAAATTTTGTTCGATGTAGCTAATAATCTCGAGTTAACGCTGATTGAGATACGCATATAAAATGATAAATATCACATTATTGCACATGTTTCGTGAAAATGATGTTATTGCGGTCATTTTCCTTTTCCCAAAACTACACCCTTTGCTTTACCACAAATTTCATCTTTGAATACATACATATCTCTATTTAATAGTTTCACCAACCAACACTCAGTTCAGTACGTCATGAAAATTAATCTTATAAACTTAGCCAAACAAAAGAGGATTAGGTTTTTCGGTCACTGGGTTTGACAACGAGAAAGATCTGGTTTGCAGCGAACTAAGTTTTGGCATTTAGCCAGTAAAATAATCCCATGAATAAACCTCCAATTCACGTTCAATTCAAAACCACAATACTGCTAACCAAACTCAGCAAACGACATCCTACTTAGGGCCTCCTCACCCAGCTACATGCAAGAATCAAACCAGACCCCCAAATCTCGGGAAGAATTCAAAACTAAAATGATCAATCAATCTCTAAGTTTGGTATTAAAACGACTATTTACTTGCTTTTAAATAATGTGCGACTTCAATCTTGCAACTAAAGAAAACCAAAGACAACTCTAATGCCGATTAGGAAATAACTTATACTAATAGACTCGTTCAATCAAAAAGGAAAGAATAAATAGAAAGAATTGATTTTACCTGGCTCTAAAATATTTTTACATTGTCAGAGAATCTAACTACTTGGAAGTCAGACACAGAACTTCATTTTTACAAGCAAAATTGGACATCCTGATTGATACAAACTTCCCATCCAAGATACCAAAGCCCTTCAATAAATGGGGGCTGCGAGCTTGCTATCCACATTTTCAGAAATCATTTCCCAAGTTAAAACCAAAATAATCAGAAAGAAGCAAAACCAAATCCAATATTCACTCCTTTGCTATAAGTTTTCGCTATTCCATCTTCAAACTTAGGTGTGAACTAGCATCAGACCATACAAATAGTGAGATATATTCTGCACCCCATAGCCACAAAAAAGCAGCATCCCTCCTTAGTCCAGCAATTGCTCGCAAGAACCACCGTTCATATATTTGCCCAAAATAATGTCACAATCAAGGGGGGCAAATCAGTCAATTTCTCCTTCTTCGACATCATTTGATGGTCCTGCAGCACCACACGCAGGCAGATCCTCCTCCTCCTCTTCCTCCTCCTCCTCATCATCATCCTTCATATACAATCCTAGCTGTTCTAAGGGATTCCCCTGTAGCTTGATCCTACCCAATCCATTTTGAGGTTGATCTGTGCTTGTCTCCTCTTTGAAACTTGGCATAGGTTCGTCATGTACAGCACTCAGCATCTCAAGATCTTCCAAAAATTGACTGCTCTCGTTGATATCAACAGTTTTCTCCATCTGCAAACAGAACCATTCAGTCCAACATACAAGGCAGCTGAATTTGCACCTACCATACTTTCCTTTTTAATGTTACCTTTTGCAAAGCTTGACGGGCTGCTTCTCTTTCCAGTTCCCTTTTCCTTTTGGCTTCAGCTGCAGCTTCGGCTTCAGCCTTCCTCCGAGCTTCTTCTGCAGCCTTTGCCTCTGCCTGTAACCGTGCTTTCTCTAATGCACCATAAACAAAATTACAACTTCCAGTTGATTCTTGAATCCAAGGCAATATTTTGGACAAAACTTAATATTTAAAACAACACACCTTCTTTCTGCCGCCGTTCAAGATCTTCTCGCTCTATCCTAAGTTTTTCAGGATCCCGCTTTTCATCCTGAGATCAAACAGAGTTGAAATAAAAAACATAAAAACTAGCAAAAATGCTGGCAAAGCTTTCATGAAAGACAGTAATGGTGGTAAATCGGTAATTGCTAGATTTAATGATACCTTAACAGTCACAAACCTGCTCTACTGGTGGAAGGAGAAAAAAATTACTAGATTTTAATGTTTTTCAAATGTCTGTACTTCACCCAATAGACCTGTTCTAGTGATGCAAGGAATTAAAATTGCAATCAAAGCATTACCCCCTTAACAAACCTTTTCAAGGGCTTTCTCTTGAGCTTTAAGAATGGTGTCAGCAAAACGGCTCCTTAATAAAGCTGCACGGTAGAGCTTTTCGGGAGAGACTTGCCTCTTAGATGCAGCACTCTCCCCTAAAATGTTACAGCATGAACGGTGAGATCATACCCTCAAAACAAACAGCAGACAGGTTTCTTCAATTTTTCAAGCTTACCCTCTTGATGGCTTTCTGGTTCAGAAGCAACAAGCTTACTCTGGGAAGTGTGATCAACTCGGCCTCCCACATTTGTTGAATCTAAAGAAAGAGATCATAAGCTAGAAGGCAACAGAAGTTGAGGCATCCTCATAAAAAATAATCCAAACAAACCAATATGGACATCATTACTGACACCAACTTTGGTACTCACCCTTTCCAGTTTCTGAATTACCAGGATCCCCTTTGTTCTGATCTAAAGTCAAGCCAGATCCTACATTTTCCTGCAGTACCTAGTTTATTGTTAGCAATGACATTGATCAAACCACTAGCCTTTCCATTTTATCCGGAATACCATGACATCTGAAACCAGATGTATCCCAATTACCTTGGTACCACTAAGAGGTTCTGATGTTTTAGCCATATCCAACTCACTGCCAGATGAACTACCCGAGTCTGAATCTGTTACACCACAATTACACTTAATCATTTGCATGTGACAGACAAGAATAAATTATTCCGTAATACAGAACTAATTTTTAGGTGATTAATTTTGCTATGATCATGAGTCAAACAAGCAGAGTTGCTAGTATCTAATGAATTTAAAAGAAACAGTTAAAATATCCTGAAAAGTGAAAAATGTCAAAGTATGCACTAACACGAACCACTGGATGAAGTGCCAGATTCACTACTAGAGCTGCTTGAACTACTACATTTACTGTTTCTATGGTTACCATCTTTTTCAATCTCTAATGGAGGATAAGTTGAAATAGGAGGATCATTTCCACCAACAATGTCCACATCCTCCTCAACCTGTTCATTGCCTGAATTTGCAGTGAGATAAAAGACCACACCTGGTCTCAATTATTTATAGAATAAAGGTACGAAAAAACATAACAGCATAAGAAAAAGAATATACCTTTGCCCTGCACCGGAGAATTACTGAACCCTGATTCATTCAGAGGCTGCATAAAAATCAAGCAAGCAAAAAATGGTCAGTCAAAATGATACCCGCCATATATGCTTTGTAGACATCTCACATAATAACCACCTATCTTGTCTACTACTCTTAAAACACTTTATTGAATTTTTTATCGTCAAATTTCATGAATTCAATTGTTGGATTTAATGTCACCATAAGGCAAGTCATCTTGTAACTTAACAGAATTTACAATTAGTTGATCTACCTTTTCTTGTAGTTATCATATGTTTTTAATATTAATTTCCAGAACAACTAGTCAATAAGAATATCAAATAAGCTGGGCAAATATTAGTTATACAGAGAGGGGGAGTGAGAGACCTCCATTTCACATTGTCCAGCTTTTGCCTGGGATCTTTGCTTCTCCAGCAAATAATCATCCAGAAGCTTCCGCAGTTTAAACAGGGTATCATCACTTAGAGCATCGATATCAATTTCAATTTCATCATCATTGGTTTGCCCTGCATTATAACTTTGCTCTCTCAAGAAATCAACAATAGCATCAGGCAGCTCTCCAAGCATTGCCTCCAACTCTACACTCAATTTATGCTTCTCCTCTACAGTCATGATTTTTTTAAGAGGCTCATGCTTGACATTATTTGATGTTATTTTCTTCTTTTTTGTGGGAGGAACTCGATCAGAAAATTCTGTATCCACACGAATAGTTCTAGAAGGTTCAGATGGGACACAGTCAATAACAGGAATTTTTTTTTCTATTGCCTTCCATCTCGATTCAAAAATTTTATTAAGGGTATCTGCCATGAGGTGTACGTCATTGCCTGGTGGATTATAAGTCATTGCATTTGAGAAAGTCAGTCGCACATCAGCAGCAAAATCCATGAGATTTAAGTATTCACCAGAGGTTATTCTCCTCTTCACAGTACCCAAATCCATTGGATGTTTTATCACAGTGAAATAATCCGGAATGTTCAATTTAACAACATCAACTGGTGTGTTAAAAACCCAACCAAATTGATGTGTCATCAATCGGTTAAGCAATGACTCACACGGTTTCAGCATCGCAGCATGTGAGGTCACTGGCGCAGCAGGTTTTGGAAATTCAGGACGCCCAGATATAGTTTTCTTTGTCTTGGGACCACTATTTGCTGGTAAGGGCCTCTTCTTACCATGTGGCACCGATACTTCCATTGTCATATGCTGGCTCTCCAACTTAGGCCTCTTCTGCCCTGCACTGCAGCTCCTAATATCACTGGAGGGTGACAATCCAACAACATTTGAGTTCATAGCCTCAACTTTCTTCTGAAATTCCTTAACCTGTTCAAGTTCCCATGTCAACCTCGTTTTCAAATCCTTTCTCTCAAAACCCGACATCCTTGACAAAGAGAAAAGTTGAAAAGGTACATCAAAACTACCATAACCACCGGTATTCAAACCAGGGCATTTCCTCTTTGGTGCACAAGAATCTGCTGATGCCGTCAGCTCCGTATCAACCCTTCCCAAGCTACCCAACCCTTCCGATTCACCCATAGTCTCAACAGCATGCCGAAAATCAGGAACAAAGCCAGCAGCATAAGCTTTAGAATATTTCCTAGACTTCCCCATATTCTGTGAATGAGAGTACTTTCTGGATTCCTTTTGTCCAGCAAACTCTATAGGTACAGTTGGTGCCATAAGATAAAACTCCAACAACTGCACATATCAACGCCGACAACAAATTTTACTCCCACACAACAATCTCTGAAAAAAAACCAATCCCCCGAAGCACAAATCAAGTCTTATCCTCCAAATTTTAAAGCAAAATATCATAAAACCCAGTGACGGGTGTACTTCTCTCATACCCTATCGGCTTATGTCAGTTTGTCGGTTTCCCAATTCGCTTCGAATAAAAAAAAATGTGGAAAGAAAGACGAGGCTTTCCGCTAGGAGGCCGTGACTTAATCCGATGCAAGATTCCTCAAAATCCCTATTGGCACAGCCAAGTGAGCAATGAGACACTGATGATTTAAAATGGAGGAGAGAAACAAAAAAAAATGAAAGAATTGCGAAAATGGAAAGGAAAGCGAAAAGAATAACCGAAGCATAAACCCTAGATCTCAAGGATGCGCGATGGAAGGGAAAGAAAAATGTGCGAAACCCTAAGGAGAATCCAATTGAGAACCTGGGTGTGTATAGCGTGACCTCCCAAATGCAATGTGGTTGAAACCCTAACAGCGACGCCTTTCCATTGCAGAGGCTCACCACCTTCTGAACTCACCGCAACACACAAAGAGAGAGCAAATCGCGAAGAAATGCAAACGCTGCGATGCCAAAAGGGTTAGATCGCTCTCTCCTCTTTCTACTTAAAGACTCTTTTCCTTTCCACCATCTCAAGATCCCACGGCCCACACTCCATCACGCCTCCATCTTAATCGCACGCTCACTGATGCTTTTCCTCTTTCTCTCTCTCTCTCTCTCTCTTTCTCTCCTTATAAATAATATGCACTTTAACACATAATCACACAAATTAAATTATACCAGGATCATTTTTATGATTTCACTAATCAAAGTAATAAAACTACCATATCTTTTTATTCACAAACATAAATTATTCAATGAAAATTTAGAATAATAATAATAATAATATAATTACGTTATTTGGTATTAAGTAATAAAGAAATATATTATTTGATTCAATTGCATCTTTAAAAGTAATTTAAAGATTTGTATTTCAAATATTTTTTTTATTTTTTTATCGTAATTGATTTTCCATTCCTTTAACTAAAATATATTATTTTTATCATAGAAAAACCTATCTTACCTGTATTCACATTTTATTATATTAAAATTAAAATATATCAAATTTTATAACTTTATAATTTTATTATTTATATGAATAATTAATTCAAACATAAAATAATATAATTTAATATATATATATATGTTAATTTATAAAATTAATAATAAACAATTATATGGTGTACATTATATCAATAGAAAATAAGAGATACACAAAAATATCTTATAAATTTGATAATCATATATAAATCAGGTAATACTATTTTATTGAATATACATATCAAATATAATTCATAAACAAAATAGTTCACTATTAACACTATAAATTAGTATCGTTAAAAAAAAAGAGGCCGAACAAATAACTTCAAAATTTACAAAGAGAGATAACAGAAATACGTCAAAAGAATCGAGAGGAGATACGAGCCCTCCAATAGAAGACCAAGACCTCAAGGGTCAAATCTGGAAGTTGGAAGACAACCCTCCCTAAAAAAATCATCCAAGTACCATCACTTATATCTTAGTCTATGTGACTTAGATTATCAGTGAAACTCGAAGGTTTCTATTACCACATAAGCATCAATACTTAATACACAAACAAACATCAGTCAATACATTATCCCAAATGTATGAATTCAATTTTATACCATTTTTATCATACAATATTATTCAAAATGCAATCCACAACATTCAAAATTCTATCTAATATTAAAAAACAACACTTAAATACTAAACTATCAAAATCTAATATTTTTACAAGTTTAAACAATATATAAACAAACAAAGAACATCCCTGCAAGATAAATTGAACAATGGGACCACGTTCCCTCCACATTCAGATCTTCTAACCTAGGTATTATTAAAAAATTAAAGTTAGCTTCCCTTACCTGGAGTGAAAGATTTGCCATTTTGGTGATGTGAAGTTGAAGAGAGACGTGGGTGAGGGTTGGACTGTGAGTTCAGATCTATTGGACCAAAAATTTAGACAAAAATTAAAAAAAATAAGTTAAAATCTCTTCGGGTTTCAACTTCTGTTTGAAGATTAACTACATTTTTTTCTCATATAACTTTATTTATAATTAGTTACATTTTCTTATCATATAAAATTTGTTAAAATCATATAATTATGTATTACGGTAAAAGTTACTTATTTGAATTAGTTATTAATTGTAATATTTTTAATTATGTAATTTTTTTAAAATCATTAGAACAATGTATTACTGTAAAAGTTAGCCTTTTGAATTAGTTCTATTTTCTTACCATATATTACTGTAATCTTTTTTATCATATAAAATTTGTCAAAATTCATAAAATTATGTTGGTTAAAACCTTTTATTAATGTAAAAATTAGTTATGTTTTCTTATCGTATAATATTGTAATATTTTTTATCATATAAAATTTGTTAAAATCATATAATTATTTATTACAATAAGTTGGTTATTGAATTAGTTATATTTTCTTATCATATATTAATAGTAAAAAATTATTATATAAAATTTGTTAATGCAATATTTTTTATCATATATAAATATAATAATAAAATTATAATATAATATTACTATATAAAATATATTTAAAAAATGTGGATGACGCAACCGTATCTATGCTGTGTTTCCAATAATATAATGATGATAGTGAAAATATATGTGTCAACCTTTTTATTATGATAATACAAAATAAATATAAAATATCATAATTATTATAATATTTTTTTTAATTATATTTTATAAAACAAAATGTGTTTATAAAAAAGTTATAAATTAATTTTAATAATTTTATTATAGGTAGTTTTTTATTTTAAATAATTAATTGAATTTTTAAAAAAAAATAGTTAAAAAATTAAAGGATAAAATAATAAAATAAATTATATTGATAAGGATATATTTCACAACTAAGCACTAAAAATGGTGATAGAATATTTAAAAAAAAATTATTTATTAATAGTTATAGATGATGATGACTAGTAAATGCGTGTCTAATTTTTCTTATAATAAAAGAAAATAAAAAAAATTAAGTTTTATTATAATTATTTATTAAATTTAAAACAATGATGGCATGAAGTCTTCTTGCAACCCTTCTACCTCGTCTTGCAGGAGAAGTGTGAGGAAGCCATAGTCGGAGTGAGGGGGCTTACCTAAGTTGCAATGGGGAGGGCTAGGGACGAACGGTGGAGGAAATCGGAGGTTTGTAAGTAGTCATCCTCATCAAACAACCATACTACATTTTTTTTCTCCAATTTCCCAGATAATCATGATAAGTAAATATGATATGCTCAAGTTGTTTTAGAGGTGGACTAGGGTGAAAGAAGTGTTTATATCATGTCGTGATAATAGGTGAGGAAGAAGATTTGGATGTAGAAAATGTGGTTCGTTTGGAGAAGGAGTTGGATCGCATATATAATGGTAACATGAAATTACATGTTAACTTACCAAGATACAGAAGAGATGTGTATGAACAAAAAGGTGGTGTGGTCAATGTGGTTAGAACGGTCAGAAACAATGCTGCTCACAAAGAAGGTAAGCGAAAGAGTAAGGAGGTATGGATGGAAAAAAGAGGGAAGGAAGCTCGAAGGGACGGGAAGGGGAATAGTCTTATGCAGAGGTAATGAGAAGGCCCACAAGACCGGTGGAGAGGTCCCATCGTCACGACCAGGTCACATGTTTTACTTTGGATGTCCAGAAGTGTGGTTGGCCGAGTGTTACCCGAGTTAACATATGATCTGGTATGCGATGAATGTGTGAAAGGGGGGATGAGCATGTTTAATGTGAGATATATGGGTGATAACTGTTCTTGCCGGTTGACTCTACGACAATCTCACACCTCCTTCCTTCTCCTTAGGTAATGCTTCACTATATCGAAACAACCTGCACCTGCAAAGACAGAAGGGGCGCCCTAGAGGCCGTTTGCACTTCGACGCTCAAGTCAAAAACTAGGGCAAGCACACCAAGTATATAGTGTATTTTAGTTTAGGTCTAGAAACTGCGTACCTTTGTGAAGTGTTTTACTACCCTTTATATAGTCTAGGGTTTCCTCTGCGCCGCTACCCATATTTAGGGTTTCTGCAGGAATACCCTTGCGCCGCTATTACCCAGTCTTAAGGTAATCTAGCGCGCAAGGCTTCCCTTAACTGGAGTGCAAATTCTAACAGGATGGCCACCTGGATACCCCCTCGTGCACCCAATCTCTAGGGCCATCTGTCCTGGGAGTGTCGTCACTATTCACGTGCCATGCATGTAGCTTCACTTGGAAATCCTAATCTTGATGGACACTCAAGCCCTTCAAGACTCTGCACCTAATTGTGCTTTCCTTGCCACACGCATGGATGCTTCGTGACCCTGGCTTCTCCCTACCTCTGGGCATTTTACTGATAATTGGTCTTCTCTCGGGACCCACCTTCTATGGTCTAGTTCTGCTGTTCAAAATACTCAAGACCGATGTCACATCGTCCCACTCTGTTGCCGAGGACTCATCACCCCGTTGCTTGACGAGGACACATCGTTCCACTCTGGTGATTGACATATTGATGACTAATCAGTCCTCTAGTCCATGTGACCTGTGGGGCCCAGCCCGTGTGGCTCTGGCCCATGCTATGAGACCCAGCTGACGTGGCTCACCATCAATAGCTGTTCTCGGTGCCCGAGGATTGGTCGATACAATAACTTAGTTCTCTTAACCCCTAAGGAAGGAGAACAAATGGAAGACATCATTAAGCTAAATAGTGACTGGTTCGATTGTCTATTTGAGGATATAGAACCATGGTCTGAATCATATGTAGCTGGTCACAAAATTGTATGGGTGAGATGTTATGGGCTACCCTTATCTTTATGGAGTAAAGATTGTTTTTCGAAGGTTGTTGGGGAAGTGGCAACCCTAGTTGATATCGACGAAGCTACATTTGCCTGGGATAACTTGGAGTATGCACGACTGCAGGTACACCAAGTAAAATCCTGCAAGGTAGATTCCTCTGATAGTATTTTGTCGACAGAGTCCTTCATGGAAGAAATAGTTCTCTCGGTGAATTCTGGTGATGAAGAGGGGGGAACACTGGTGAGGTTTTACGGCGGGATGTGGTGCCCAAGGGGGATGGTCAGGTCCGATCAACACTACAGACAAAAAGGATGTAAGAAGGGGAATGTGTTGAGGGTCTAATGGAGTGTCAGCAGAAAAGGGAGTCCTTTTTTCCCAAAAAAGGATTGAGTGAGCAGGTGTATTCTGTGGAGAGAGCAGCTTTGTCTATCACCCACCAGGTTAACGTTGCGTGCGCGTTAATACAAAAGTCCCTTGTTAACCTAGTGGAAGTGGTTGAAACATCTAGTGCAATTTGTGCCAGGCCCAAACCAAGCGAGGCCCATCTGTGTGGAAAAGAAGTCCAGGCCCAATCAGCAACCAAAGGAGGACTCGTAGCAGGATTAGGTTACACTGTAAGTGAGGATTGCGATGTGGTGGATGGTGGCGGACATTCATCGGAACTGGATAGAGTGAGGGTGGAAAAAACTATAGGTGACACCACCAACAGTGACGCAAACCCATCACCGTTCATAGAGGGTTTCCAAACCAATCTTATCAATCACCCTCACTTTTGTGCTGGAGAAGATGACGGGGAATGCTCTGAGCAGGTGAGGAACACGATTCTGAGTGGGGAGGAAGGAACAATAATAAAGGAAGCCTACAAAACACTAGACAGGGTTCACCAGCTGCAAATGAAGTGGGAGCAAGACAAATGCACAGTGCAACAACGATGGCGGTCCAAGGGAGGATCAGGGTCCATTCATTACAACAACAACTCCCCTATCAGGTTAAGTTCAAACTTCTTAGCTACGCCTGATAATGGTATTATAGACTGCAATAATTGAATTAGGAAAGAAGAAGTTGAAGGTGAGTCTGTCAGAATTTGGGACTTGGGTAAAAAGTTGGGGATGACTTGCTCAAAGGAGGTCATTAGTGAACTGGATTGCATGGAGGACAGGGACAATGAAGTTATGAAGGTGTCTAAAGAGGGTATCAAAATCGGTATACCATGATAATTGTTAATTTGAATATCAGAGGCATAGGGGGGTACGAAGACAAAATACTTAAAGCATATTATCGCTAAGGAGGGAGCGGAATTTGTGTGCCTACATAAGACTAAATTTACGGAGTTTTTAGAAAATAAATGTTTTTCAATATGGGGGGATTGTAATGTTGGATGGGTACATAAAGAAGGTGTAAATGGGGCAAGGAGTACTCTATCTATGTGGCACAAAAAAGCTTTCCGCTACGATAATCATGTTCTTGGTAGTGGATTCATAGCTATATTTGGCCAGCATATCAAGTCAAACTGTCAGTGTGTTATGACTAACATGTATGAGGCATGTAATTTAAGTGACAAAATTGCAATGTGGGAAGCGTTGACAACCTTCAGAAGTACATGCCAGAATATGGTGTGGTGCTGTTGTGGTGACTTTAATGTCGTCTGGGGTGTAGAAGAAAGGAAAGGGATTCAAGGATATGCTAGCCAAAGGAAGGAGATTTGTGACTTTAATGACTTCATAGATAAGAATATGTTGTTGGATTTACCTATTGTAGGTAAGAAGTTTACGTGGTACAAAGCAGATGGTTCAGCTAAAAGTAGGCTAGATAGAGTTCTTGTTTCTAAAGAGTGGCTTCATATGTGGCCTGTGTGTAAACAATACATTCAACCGAGGGTGATATCGGATCATTGTGTGTTAGTGGTGAAGTCTTGGGATAAAGAATGGGGTTCGAAGCCCTTCAAATCTATAGATGCATGGCTAACGGAACCTGGCTTCAAAGAATTGGTGAAGGATAAATGGAATTCATATGTTGTGCAGGGCAATAGTATTTCCAAGTTCAAAGATAAATTGAAACTTCTGAAGAATGACCTCAAAGAGTGGAATAGGAATGTGTTTGGGAGCATGGAAGAGAATAAGAAGAGGATTTTGAAGGAAATCGAACAACTAGATTTCAAGGATGCCAACAATGATTTAGAAGAAAGTGATAAACTGAGAAGATTGGAGTTGTTGTGTCAGCTGAGAATGTTGGATAAAAAGCTGGAATCTCTCTTCAGACAAAAAGCTAGATCAAATTGGCTTAAACATGGGGATTCGAACTCCAAATTCTATCACTCTGTTATTAGGTGGAGAGGACTTAGAAATGAAGTCAAAAGGGTGGAGGTAGATAACTAATGGTGTGAGGAGTCGGAGGTTGTTAGAAGGGAAGCAAAAACAGTGTTTGAACAAAGATTCAAGGCTACACCCGATTTGGGTGCTAGTCTTGCAGCCATGGAGTTTAAGTCCTTGCCTGGGGAGGTTAGCTTAAAACTGATTGTTGATTTTTCTGAGGATGAAGTAAAACAAGTAGTCTGGCAGTGTGAGGGATCAAAGAGCCCAAGTCCGGATGGGTATAATTTCAACTTCATCAACAGTAATTGGGATATTCTTAAGAAGGATATAGTGGATGTTGTACAATGTTTCCAGGAATTGGGATGCATACCGAAGGGGTGTAATGCCTCCTTTATTACTCTAGTTCCAAAAGTGAAAGATCCCAATACGCTCAATCAATTCAGGCCCATTTCTTTAGTGGGAGCCCTGTATAAGATCATTACCAAGGCCTTATCGTGTCGGATGAAGGAAGCTTTACCTTTGGTTATTGACGAAAATCAGTCAGCCTTCTTGAAGGAAAGAGGAATGTTAGACAGTGCTCTTGTGGCCAATGCTGTGATTAAGGAAGTAAGGAGAAGTCGGAGAAGTCGGAGAAGTGGGTTGTGTTTGAAAGTGGACTTTGAAAAGGCCTATGACTCGGTCCGGTGGAATTTCCTGTTGACTATGTTACAAAGGTTGGGGTTCCATAATAAATGGATAAAGTGGGTAAAAGGCTGTCTGGAATCGTCATCAGTATCAGTTTTGGTTAATGGTAGTCCTACAAAGGAATTTAAACCAACTAGGGGGTTGAGGCAGGGCGACCCCTTGGCACCTTTTCTGTTCCTTGTTGTAGCTGAAGGTTTGGTTATTGACGAAAATCAGTCAACCTTCTTAAAGGAAAGAGGAATGTTAGATAGTGCTCTTGTGGCCGATGAGGTGATTGAGGAGGTAAGGAGAAGTTGGAGAAGTCAGAGAAGTGGGTTGTGTTTGAAAGTGGGCTTTGAAAAGGCCTATGACTCAGTCCAGTGGAATTTCCTGTTGACTATGTTACAAAGGTTGGGGTTCCATAGTAAATGGATAAAGTGGGTAAAAGGCTATCTGGAATCGTCATCGGTATCAGTTTTGGTTAATGGTAGTCCTACGGAGGAATTTAAACCAACCAGGGGGTTGAGGCAGGGCGACCCCTTGGCACCTTTTCTGTTCCTTGTTGTAGCTGAAGGTTTGGCTAGTCTTGTAACAAAAGCTGTAAAGGAGAACCTTCTTAAAGGAGTAAAGGTGGGGAAGTCTGAGATTGAATGTTGTTTGTTACAATTCGCGGACGACACTCTTTTCTTTTGCGAAGATTCATTTTCAAACATTTTACAATCAAGACCATTCTAAGGTATTTCGAGCTAGCTTTTGGTCTTAAAATTAACTTTCACAAATCGAATCTGGCAGGCATTAGGGAAGAAAGGATCTCTCTCCAAACGTATGCAAGAACTCTCAACTGTAATATTATGCGGATTCCTTTCAAATACCTAGGGGTAGATGTAGGAGGTAACCCAAGGAGGAAGCAATTTTAGGAGCCAATTGTGGATAAAATTAAAGCTAGACTGAGCAAATGGAAGGGGAGATGGTTGTCGTTAGCAGGTAGATTTTGTTTAATCAAATCGGTCTTTATTGCCTTACCCATTTTCTACCTATCTTTCTTTAAAGCTCCGATATCAGTATGTAACAAAATTACTAGTATACAAAGGATTTTTCCTTTGGGCTTGGGGCAGTGATCAAAAGTGTATATCCTGGGTTAAATGGGTGACTATGTGTAAGCCCATGGAGGAAGAATGGTTAGGGATAAAAGATGTTCAAAATTTTAATTACGCACTCTTGGCGAAATGGAAATGGAGACTACTGAGCGAGGATAAAGGGAAGTGGAAAGACATCCTTGTTTCTAAATATGATAATGGAACAAGAAGAAATCAAGCCTTTATAAAATATCAATCCAGGTGGTGGCAAGACTTGAATAAGTTATGTGGTGAGGATGAAGGAGACGGATGGGTTCAAGAAAAGATAGCTTGGAAAAAAAACATGAAATCTTATTATTTCAGTGCTTGTTTAGTGGGAGGGGAAGTGCAAATGCAAAACAAACTCACTTGGATGCACCTTAAGGTATTTAAAATATACAAATTTGTAGAATCACATAGAACTTTCATATATTCGTAGAACTTTTTGTAGAATATTATATATACTAATTAATTGTATGTAGACTTTCATATCTAAATTATGACATTACATTACATGCATTATTATTCTGGAAATTTGATATTTTATGCAGATTAGGGTATGTATAATAATATATATATATATATATATTTTTTTTTTTTTAAAATTACATTTATAACGACGGTTCCAACCTAAAACTGTCATTATAAATAATTTTTTTTCTTTATTTGACAGAATAACATTAGTTTTTTACACGTGTCGTTAATGAAGTTTTATAAAACAGTTCTGAAACCGTTGTTATAAACAACTGATTTATAATGATACCCAAAATAACGATAGTTCAAAAACTGTCTTTATATACCTTTTTAATCGTTGTTAAAGTCCTGTTTTATACTAGTGTAATGTCCTTCGACATTTGCTTCTATTGACAACTTGGAACACTCCTATACCAACGACCTAGTCATATCCAAAATTTTGGAGTTTTCCAAGAGCCAAATAATATTTTATCCTAATTTTTTTTTAATAAATTGGCATGTCCCACATCCTCACTCTCCGATGTTGTTTCCGCGATCCATGTTATGCAACTTACATTTTTTCCTTTTCAAGTATCATATATGAAGTGTTCCTAGCACTGTTGTCCAAGTGTCTCGGGAAAAGCATTTTCCATTTGATTTCATCTGCCTAATATTTGAGTTATGGTTTATAGTTACATATTTTGAATTAAATATCATCACAGATTTGACTGCAACTCATTTATAATTAAAGCTTTGGATCATGAATGAAGGGCATTGCTTCGCAATATTCGATTTCCGAAAGTGATAAGAAAAGTAAGTAATAAGGCGTAAGAAAAGCATATTGGTTTGCAATATAAGTAGTTGTGGTGTGTACGTAGTTGGAAGATAAGGATGGGTCTTGGCAGCGATGTTATAATGTAGTGTTTCCATTAGAAGCAAAATGGAAAGAAAGGCAAAACATATATGGAAAAAGGTGAAAAAGTATGCATGGTAGTGAGATGCAGCGACGTGGTGCAATGAGCAACTTCCGAGGAGCTTATAATGGCATATTGGAATGTCACCCTGACCCCACCCAACCAAAAACACTAACCAACACTGTTACTGCTTCTCCTCCCAACCCTCCTTCACCATCTGTCCCACCCATCACATCATCTTTATTCATACAACCAGATCTATCCTCACGCCAATCCAATCAAATCAAAATTTCTAATTTTTAACTTTTTCATCATCTTCTTCAACTCCTAATCAACTTTATTACTTTATTTCTTCCCCCCTCCGATCATCAAGACCAGAACCAAGCAACCATCAAAGCTGGAAAACATAACATCCCATATAATAATTAATATATACATATTTGGTATACAGATTCCAACACAGAAACTAACGTTCCGATCTCACAAAAAGCACGTGCGATAATTTACACTTTACGATCAAGAGGCTTAGAGGATAATATATTTCAGAGTTATTGTAGTCTTGGGTAGGTGGAGGTGGCAGGGAAGAAAACGGTATCGTTTGAATGGGAGGTTTTTTTGTCTGTTTGGTGAAGAAGCTTAACAGGAGTTAGTGGTGGTATATTATATATTATATTACAAAGCTAGGGTCAAGGTAAGAGCGGCTTTAACGTCTAACCTCCAGGCAAAACCACCAGAATCCATTCTCCAAACGTCACACGGCACAGTTCTCTCTTTCCCAGAAGCGTACTGCACCCTAACCCAGCCCGAGAACCCTCGGTATGGATACGCTACGCCCACTTTCATCGCCAGCCAAACTCCTCCCTCACCAACTACTTCCCTGTACGCACCATTCGTCCACGTCACCCTCCCGTAACCGTCCGATATAAATCCCGGACACGTGTCCTCTTCCAGTTTCGCCTTCCTCTCCTCGTCTCCACTCCCCAACCCCAGCCCCTCCTCCTCCCGCCACATCTCCGTCACGCACTCCACCGTCACCACCGATCCGGCCGCCGGGAACCAGAACGGATCCACCGACGTAGCTGCACCGCCGCGGTTCCCGAAGCTCAGCCATACCGGCGCGCTCTTGTGGCTTTCTCTGGAGGCGGTTTTCTTTGGAACTGGAGTCTCCGGCAGCAGCGGGAGCGTTGCAGGCGGTGGCGGCGGAGGAGGCGCGTTTCTCTTCCGAGTGCAGTACCTGGTGGTGGTGTTGCTGTTACCTCTTGCGCGCTTTCGTTTGGAAGTGGTGGATCTGGAGAAGGCGTCGGCGGCGGTCTCGGAGGAAGAAGCATCGGAAAGAGCGGCGGCGGGGAGGGGTTTGGGGGCGATAGGGCGGAAGCCTAACATTATTCTGTGGACCCTGGAGATGTGGTGTGCAACAGGTGTTTGAAAGTTGGTGATGCAGCAGGCTCCTTCAGGTTCCATTTTTGTGTGTGTTAGGGTTGGAAAGTGAGGGAGAGTAACAGTGAAAGAGGTTGGAGAAACATGGAAGAGATTGCAGGGAGTGGAGGATGGGTTTATAGGAATAGTGAGGAGAGACGACACGAGTGCTGAGACACGTGAGAGAGAGAGACGTGGCGGTGGGCACGTAGCAGTAAAGTGTTGGGTAAGTGTGGGGGAGAGTGCATGGACCACGTGTGCCAATGGAGATTGCGAAAACAACCATTGGATTTCCCTAATTAGAAACCAGAGATACTCGCCAAGTGGACGGTTTGATTACGACACCCTTCTCACGTTCTTATTTTACTCTATAAAATATACACCCAAATTATTATTTCTCTTCATTTTTAAATTTAGGATTCATGTTTCCCATTCCTCCCAAATCTCAACTTAGATTCCAAATTTCTCTTTTATTTAAACTTCCCGGTTACAACTTCTTCCCTCTCCAACTTAAAGTAATTTAGTATTGATTATACTTTTTTTACAATCAAATTAAATATAACTTTAGTGTAGACCTCTTAACCTACAAATATAATAATATAAATAGTATGAATTGATCTCAAATACTCTATCAACTAAATTTAAAATTTAATAGTGAATCTCTAACGTCCCTTATCATCCACTCATACATATATAATATGAAATAACATTGAAATAAAAGATTATCAAAATTAACATATGTATATATATTATAAGATACATCCACCCCATACAATGTATTTCAAAATAATATCCCTTCTCTAGGGAATTTTAATACATAATCATCCAGTGTTTCCAATAAAACAAAATACAGCATAAGAACAGGCGATCTCCTTGTCCAACCACTCACTGAGGAGCTCTACTACCTGCAACATCATCTGCTCCCGTGTAAATTACACACGATCATCACAGTTTTAAAGAAAACAACCACAAAACAAAACAAGAGGTAAGCTAGCTATTCAAAGAAAACTTGAAATACGAAACTTTAAAATCAACATAAATCAGCTTTTAAACACCCACATAAAATCCATCTTCTTTCTCATTCATATCACACAACCATCAAGTGTCTATCAACAATTTTCAATATTCATCTTTCTCACGTCAGAATTCCCACTGACTCACAACACATAGACACTTGACTCTACTTCCAGAAGACTCGTGCGTTGACTCAGACTCAGAGATCTGCACCTGTCATACTACACCACTGTGAATCCACACAGGGTCGCTGTGAATCCACACAGCCATGCGCATAAATAAATCTCAATATCATCACTCTCCCAGTATGACAGGGTTAATTCATAGAACAGGTCAAGTTAGTTATCTTTCAAACAACTCACCCATTCATATGAACCTCCTTCGACTCTCAACACCTGAATAACTTCATCTATGTGATTCCATTATCTCAGGAGAGTCAGGATATCTCCTTCTAGACAAGTTCCTAGTCAATGCACATTACACACGATCTTACATGGTATTTTCTTTCCTGAAAATACTATGCCTTGATCCCACATTCACAACATTCAATGCATCATACAACACGTAAATGGACGGTTCCAAATCACAGCAACAATCAAAACCAAGTTCAGAATTTCGAAAATCATATACATTTCACATTTCAATATCAAACAATTTCAATTCGTCACTAAAACAGGGGATTTCGAAACAAACATTAGAACCGGCGATCACGTCACCCAAATTTCAGAATCTTCTAGCCTAAGGTTTTTATTGAACGAATGCTAGCTTCCCTTACCTGGACTTGCGTAAAATCTCACTACGAGCTCTAACCCACCGAACTTAAGGATACCCGAACTCTGTTTTAAGGCTTGATTGGAAACTTGCAGAGAATCTTCCCAAGGTGCTCTATGGCAGTCGCCGATAGCCAAGCTGGGACGTGAGAAGGTCTGAATCGCAGAGTGAAGGAGAGGAAGGAAAAAGGATGAAGACTAAACTCACTCTATCTCTCGCTACCCTAACAGCGTTCGAGCACCAACTAAGAGGATGTGTGTTATTAGACTAAGCCACGCAGACCCGCCATGCAGCTGCCATTACCCACTCTGCGGGAAGCTTGCGTGCGTTTCCTCTGACAAAACTGCCACGTGATGTCTGTGCGCGTACCAACTTTGGGTTACCTGCCTCACCAACTCTCTGGCGTCAACTGTTCTGAAGCACTCTTAATGTCTACGTGTCGCGCATGTAGAACGCTCATGCTGGGAGCCTGGGTCCCAGCTTATCTGCGTGTAACAGGACCCCCCCGATGAACAACCACCGATGACTGATCACTTCTCAACTATCCACCAATGACCGATGTTTCTCTAATCCTAGCAGATGACCGATGTCTCATCCTGGCAGATGACCGATATCTCATCCTGGAAGACGACCGATGTGTCTCTCCTCCTAGCGATCTCTCATCATGGTCGATGACCGATGTGTCTCTCCTCCTGGCGATCTCTCATCATGGTCGATGACCGATGTGTCTCTCCTCCTGGCGATCTCTCATCATGGTCGATGATCGATGTGTCTCTCCTCCTAGCGATCTCTCATCGCCCTTGTGTGTGACGAGGACACATCGCCTCACTCTGGTCACCGATGTCACATCGTCACACCCTGCTGAAGGTTCATCAACCCACCACTCCGCGTCTAAGTTATCACCTCCACATGGCCTGGTGATGTCGGTAGTTTCCTTGCCCGAGGACAGGTCGGTACTAGCTCCTCGCGCGCCAATGCATGCAACACTAAGGACAAACTCTTATGCCCCCCGCATAGAGTTTCGCATACATAGCGTATCTAAGGTGCAAATCACACCTTAATACGTGTGATTTTTGGAACCCCCTATGGTCCCCCGACCTACCTGTACCAGCTGACCTCAGACCTTGGGCGACGTCCGAGGTCTGACCACCATGAAACTTCTATTACAAGCTCTTTTCATTTTAAATAATAACATCTTCAGAAATTATTTAAATATAACACTTTTATTCCAATTAAATTTTTTCTAGGTCCTTACAGAATCTAATAAATCAATACTCATAGGTCATCGTCTCCGATGCAAATAACTATTCTCATTTATCAGTTAATTTATGTGTATTTGTTTATATCGAATTACCAAATATGTGACAACTTCAATAATATTTAATTATAAAATATGTTTTTATTAATTCATTTAATATTTTATTTGTCTCTATGATCAATTTGTAAGGTTTTATTAGTATTTTACTTCAAAATTGAATCATTAACATGCATTCATAAATCATTCTTAAAACAAAAACTAAAGCTTAAAAAAATCAGATTATCTAATGTAATCTTTTACAAATATTGAATAATAAAACATTAATTGCACAAAACTTCAGAAATCAATGTGAAATTACAAGAAAATTATCAACTAAGATGAAAGAAATATAAAGAAGACAAAAAGAAAACTAAGATGTTCTATTTTTTTAATGTATTCTGCTATGAAAATTTCATCCTTTTTCCTTGAAGCTTCCATGTTTTAACAGGTTTCTTTACTTTTCAAGGATCTTGTAATTATGATTTAGTTCAAATATTGTTCACAGTTTCTAAATTTTAAACTTTCTAGAATTCTCAGATTTTGTTTCTAGTTTGATTACAAACTTTGTTTCTTTTTATTTTTGCAAATGATTTGCTTACAATTCTCTTTATGAGATTTTGTAAACTTTATTCTCTTTTTTTTTTTTTTACCATAGTATGTTTTTCGTTTTAATTCAGAAAAGCAACTTGGAGCATTGATTGATTAGACTCACTCGCAACAATAGAAGTTTCCTTTAGACCTCTATCAAATCGTTTAGTCTATGTTATTCGTGTTAGACTCTTTCTACACATTTGTCTTCATTATACTGAATGTTATTGAGGTGCTTTCTTTAATTGAATCTTGATAGATGAGTCGCTGGATCGTCTACTCCATGTAACCATCAAAATCGTCTAGTCCTGACTTATCAAATCGTCTACTCTATATAATATTAGATTATTAGATTGTCTACTATGACTAAAGATACAAAATTAAGAGAAATAACAGTTAAAAATCAAATAAATTCAATTACACAATCTTATCTAAAACATTGAATTTATTCGTAATTATAGTTTAAAATTTTTTATTATAGACAAAAAGAGACACACTCCATATAAACCCTAACACAAAGTAGAACATATATACATGCATAATCTTTCAAAAGTTTATGAAAGCCTAAATAAAAATGATACCTTGAGTCATTACCTAATGTCCAAAACCTTAAAACTCTAAATCATTCTTGTTTTTCTAAAACATGTTCTCTTAAACTACCTTAAGAGTTAACCTACCAACTAATTTAGTAGTATAAAGTTTTGTTTAAACATAGATAGGGGTGACAAAATCAACCAGCCCGGTTAGTTTTGGCTCCACTCGCCAAAAGGCTGGACGGGCTAGAAATAATAACGCATCCCGTCATAGGGCGGGTTGAGGGACTGGCTCTCCACTTTTCAATTTTTATTTTTTTAAAATATATTTACTTAGTTATAATCACTGATATCACTTTTTTGAAAATAAAGAAATACAAGAAAGAGTAATAAAATTATAAAAATTTAATTATAATGAAAAAAATGTTTAATACCTAACAAAATAAAATAAATATCAACAATACTTTAATGAATCAAATGATGTACAAAAAAAATTAATATAAATAAAGTTTTATATAAAACATTGACTACCACAAATTTTTATTCCAAAATCATGAGATCTCTATTTAAAAGTACAAAAAATAAAAAAGAACTGACTCCGCCCCTCCGGTAACTGGTTCGGTTGACATGTTAAACGGATCAAACTAATATGGGTTAACAGGTTATGTGGACTGAACCAACACATAATGACAGGTTCAAAAGCCTGACCTGCCCCGCCAAAATAATAGTAGATCGGCAGGTCTACTTGCGGGACTCGACCCGTTTTACCATTTCTAAACATAGAATAGTAAAATATGTTATACATATTAAAAACAAAAAAAAAATGAGAAGAAATTTATCAAACTAAATTATAAAATAGAGTAAAATTTAATATAACATATAATCTCATTTTTTTATATATCAGAATTTCATATAAAACAAAAAGAAATCTAATTTTTTTTCGAGCCTATTGTCCCCTCCCTCATAATGCAACTAGAAGTAGCTCGCTTCTATTTACTTTTTAAGGAAGTCCAAATGTGTCTTTCCAAATCTGAAGGCATAAGGTTAAAAATTCATCAAACGGTATTTTTTTGTTAGAGTTTGTCACGTGGGAGTATTGTAGTCTACTTTTCTCAAACATCTGCCATTAACAGACATCATCATGTCTATGACCAAAAAGAAAGACTAAAATTAATCGATTTTAAAAGTTAAAATAAATATTTAAAAAAGGTAAGACTTCTTAATAATTTAGCTTTATTTTTTTTCTCATATATATATATATTTATTTAAGAAAGTAGTTTTATTCAAAATGCAGTGGATTATGATATTCTATTTGAACAAGCTAAAATCAGATAAATGAATCCTGGACAACTCAAAAAATTATTTTCCTTTAAATGGTAACCTTAAACAGTAGAAGAAAGAATGAAAATTGACACTGAGAGAAGAAGAATATAATGGTGGTGTAAATAACAAAAGACTCAAGTATTCATATTTTTTATTATTTTTTAAAGTATATATATATATATATATATATATATATTGTTTTCTTTCACTTTGTATAACTATTAGGATTTGTATAACTATTAGGAAGAAAGAAACAGCACAAGAAAATTATTAAATAAAAATTAATTTTAGAGACAAAAAATAATTAGTTTCTATATTGACTAAATTAGATATTATTTTAAAGATTAAAAAGATTTTTTTTTTCTAAATTAGTTTCTATTATTGTTAAATAATTTCTAAATTGGTATCTAATTAGTTACCAAAGGTTTTGCTACCAAATTTAAAATCTAAATAATTGGTAGTTAAAATTTTAGTAGGTAATTAGATACCAATTTAGAAACTATTTAATATAATAGAAATTAATTTAGAAACCAAAAATTTTTTTAGTCTCTAAAATGTTCTCTAATTTAGTAAATATAACAACTAATTATTTTTTATCTCTAAAATTAGTTTTTATTTAATGATTTTCTTGTAGTGAAAAATTTATAAAATTATCTTATGTTTGATTTAATTTCTTTTATTTTCTTATAATTTTTAAACCAAATATGTATGGAAACCTCAAAAAATTAATATCCTTCTTATAAGTTTTTTTTGTGTTTGAATTAGAGAATGGAATGAAAAAAAAGTGAAAAGGAAATAGAGTAAAATAAAATGAAAAATGAAATTAGTGAAAACTTTAAGAATGATTGAATTGATGTAATAGAATAAAAAACGTGATGATTTGATAATTTATAAAATGACCATTCTTATAATAGAGATTAAAAGTGATTAAATATTAAAAATATTTAAATATTTATTACTTCTCTAGACTTAAAAAGTTTGCCCTATTAAGAATCAAGTATCTGCTTAGTTATTTTATACTCTTATATGTTCTTAATTTTGTAAAAAATATTTTAAAAACATAAATAAAAGTTGAATTTTTTAAATTAAAATTAAATTAAATTTTCACTATAAAATATGAATAAAAATAAAAATAATATTTCAAAAAAAAAATTAAAAAATATTGTTCAGAAAAGCACCTATATTTAAATAAATTAAATTTAGGTTTAATAAGTTGATATAATTGTGTTACTTTATATAATAAAATTAAATTATATAACAATTCATTTTACCACATACAATTATAAAAAAAAAAATTGATACAAATTATAAATCACAAATAAAATAGCAAGAATTGTAATTATTAGAAAAAAAGAGAGAAGTACATTAAAGTAAGCCAAAGATTTTTTTTTAATTAATCATAAATTAAATTACAATAGAATAAATTATAAAAGAAATTGAAAATAAAAGGGAGACAAGATGTAATGTTTTTGAAAATACTTGTTCTTTTATTGTTAATAGTGGATTGTGTTATAACTGATGTAACACTAGACTAGTTGAGAAACTGAATCTAACTGTTGTGTCACATCCCAAACCTTATAAATTGCATTGGATAAATGAAGATAGAGATATGATAGTAAATAAGTAGGTGAAGGTTAATTTTTCCATTGGAAAGTATGAAGATAAATATTTATGTTATGTAGTACCAATAGAACCTTGCCACATCTTATTGAGAATGCCTTAACAATTTGACAAGCAAACCATGCACAACGACCTTACCAACGAGATTACCTTCACCCACAAGGAAAAGAACTTTGTGCTTAATCCTTTGACACCTACACAAGTGTTAAAGGATCAAGTGAAGATGAAATAGAAAAGATAAAGAGAAAAAAAAAGTCAGAAACTCAAAAAATAAAGATTAAAGATGCATCTGGGTGCGGGAGCTTAGTGTTCCTTCCCACAATTTCATTTTGAAAGAGAATATTTTGTGAAATAAATCAATAAAAAGAGTTATCTTTATTGAATAACTTTCATACCTCCTTCTTTATAATGAACACTTGTGTGCACTGCCTTATCTACTGAGTCTAAGGTTTTACCTCCTACAATCCAAAATCTTTTAAATGAATTTGATTATGCATTTCCACGTGAGAGTCCAATTAGGCTTCCACATTTTTGAGGTATAGAACATTAAATTAATCTTATTCCTAGAGCCAATCTACCTAATAGACTAACATACATAACAAATCCTTAACAGACTAAGGAGATATAATCTAAAGTTTAGGAGTTGTTAGAGTAGACTTGGATTCAAAAGATTTTCAGTCCTTGTGTCGTACCTGTCTTGTTGGCAAAAAAGGATGGGAAATAGAGGATGTGTTGTGACTGTAGAGCCATCTACAACATCACCATAAAATATAGGCACCTAACTCCTATACTTGATGATATTCTTGATGAGTTGCATGGGTCCTCAGTATTTTCTAAAATTGATATGAAGAGTGATTATCACTAGATAAAGATCAAAGAAGGTGAAGAGTGGAAAACCACTTTTCAGACCAAGTTTGGATTACACAAGTGGTTGGTGATGCCTTTTAGCTTTACTTATGCACCCAACACATTCATGAGGCTTATGAATCATGTTCTTAGGGATTGTGTAGGTAGGTTTGTAGTTGTTTATTTTGATTACATTTTAGTGTACAATCTTAGTCTTAGTCAGCATGTAGAGCATCTTAGGGAAATGATGTTAGTTATTATAAATAATCATTTGTTTGCCAATATAGATAAATGCACCTTTTGTGTTGATAGTTTTATTTTCTTATGATTTGTAGTCATTAAAAATGGGCTTCATATGGACCTCGAGAAAATTAAATTCACCCAAGAGTGGCCAACATAGAGTTCTAGCCTTACCTTTTGAGCTATAATGTGATGCATCGGGATAGGCATATGTGTTGTATTGTTGCAAGGAGGACACCCCATTACTTATTTCAGTGAAAAACTACATGGTGCCTCTTTCAACTATCCTACTTGTGACAAAGAGCTCTATGCTCTTGTGAGGACCCTTCAAACTTGGGAACACTATCTTGTGTCCAAGGAGTTTGTCATTTACAGTGATCATGGGTCACTTAAATATTTAAAGGATCAACATAAATTGAATAAAAGATATGCAAAATGGATGGAGATTTTAGAGAAATTTCTCTATGTGATTAAATACAAAAAGGAAAGTCCAATATTGTTATTGATACCTTATCTAGAAGGCACACATTGTTTTCAAAACTTAGGGCTCATATTTGATCACATATCCAAGATGTATGCTTAATACTTTGATTTCTCCTTTCCCTTTGCTAGTTTCCAACACAGGGCATAAGGGGGTTTCTAAGAAGGAAAAATTTATATACCCCAAGGATCTCATAGAAAACTCCATATCAAAGTAACACATGAGGGATGTCTCATGGGGTATTTTGGAGTTGATAAAACTCTAAGTCTACTTAAAGCAAAAATTATTTTGGTCTCACGTGTGAAAAAATGTTCAAAGGCACAATCATAGATGCATATCATGTTTACATGCCAAGTCTAAGACAATACGTCATGGACTATACATTCCTTTACCCATTTTTTGTGTTTCTTGGAAAGATATTAGTATGGACTTTGTCCTTGGTCTTCTCATAACCCAAAGGGGCTTTGATTCCATTTTTGTGTTGATGGAAAAAATTTAACAAAATAACCATTTTATACCATACCACAAAGTGGATGATTAAAGCAATATAACAAAACTCTTTCTCGGAGAAGTGGTTAAACTTCATGGCATACCAAGGAATATAATGCCAGATCGAGATCCAAAGTTCATTAGCTATTTATGGAGAACACTTTGGGAGAAGTTAAGGACTAAGCTTAACTTTTCAACCTCCAATCACCTTCAAACTGATGGGAAAATAGAGGTAGTCAATAGGCCTCTCTCCACTATATTATGGGAAATCTTGGGATGAATATCTTCCACACATAGAGTATGCATATAATAGAGTAGTTCATAAGAGTATTAGGATCTCTTCATTTGAGATTATGTATGAATTTAACCCTCTCACTCCTTTAGAGTTGGTACCTTTACCTAATTTACATGAATTTATACATAAGGAAGGGGTATCCAAGGCTGAATTTGTTAAGAAATTTCATGAGAGGGTTAGGAACCAAATACAACAGCAAACAGAGAGGTACAAAAAAAAAGGGGGGAAGAGAAAATTGATTTTTGAGGAAGGGGATTGACTTTGGCTTCATTTGAGAAAAGACGGAATCCCTAAAAAGAGAAAGTTTAAACTCAACAACTAGGGTGATGGTCCATTGTAGGTCCTCAAGAGAGTCAATAATAATGCATATAGGTTAGATCTACCTGAGAATTATGGAGTACATACCACTTTTAATGTATCTGGCCTTATTCCTTTTATAGGTGGTACTGATGATGAGGACGACCCTTTAGCTCTGAGGACAAATCCTTTTCAAGACAGAGGGGATGATGCAAGACCCCTTACCAAAATCACTAAAGCCATGACCAGAAGAATATAGGAAGATTGGAACTTAGTTAACCTCAGCAGGCCCAAACTCTTGTAATCATAAGTTAAGCTTTAGCTTGTAAATATTGTACAAAGTAGAATAGGTTTTCATGGGCCTTGTATTGGGCCAAGTAGTGTAGAATAATTGGACATTGTATTTGAGTCAAGCAGTCTAGGATTTTGGGCTTGTATTTGGGTCTTAAGTGTATTAGGGTTATATTATGTTTTTTTTTAACTTAGCTAAGGTTTCAATTGGGCTTCTAAAGGCCCAAGAGAAACCCTTGGTCGGTCTAGGGTTGAGGAAAGGAACATGCTTCCCATGTCTTGAACACATGCTCTAATAAGGAAAGCATGAGTAGACAAGTGACACTTGATCCACTCCATGCATCTCTTTTAAGGGTTTTTGAATTCAAATTCCCCACCTTTGCTTCTCCAAATGGTCAACCAATAAATCTATAAATGGGACCCTTGAGGCTTTGTAATTTTCACTTTTGAATGAGTAAGAAATTGCTACCAAAATTCAGCCTATGCTGGTTCTTAAGTTTTTATTAGGATGGTCACCTAATTAGGCTAAACCTTAGCATTCTTCCTAGAAAAGTTGGCCTAACCTCTCCTCTAGAAATCTCTCCTCTCTTTACACTTCAAAGACCAATAGTTCATCCTCCACCTCATTCGCTTTCGCCACTTCAAATCATTAATCCATCATTGAATCTCCAGCTAGAAGGTGAAGTTTATCACATTGTCAACAATATGAACCCTTCTTTAAATCAACCTTGTGTTGAGTTGTCTAGAAAACCAATGTTGATCAAAGAAACATGGAAACAACACAAGGGAGAAAAATATAAAAACAAGACAAAAATAAATAAAAATAATCCTAATAACATGTACCTATGTCTCTCATTTGATAAAAGGTGCATGACCCTTAGATGCCAAGTTTTTCTTAATTATATCTTTTCGACCCTAGAGGAAAGGACAAACCATGAACACCAATAAGGTTATTATTACTAAAAGTAATGCAGATATGAGGAAAAATTCTTCTAAAGAGGGAGGGAATAATGGAAACTCATCCAATCACAACATCACATAATAAAGAGGTTGAAAACCTATAGCCCTGCCCAGGAGCCTACAAGCATATTGAGCCTGATTGGACCTCCATCCATCCTTATTGGGTCCATGATCATCTTTGATGAGATTAAATATAGGGTATGATAAATTTTAGAACAAAATTATAGAAGACCTCCAATATGGAGAACAATAACTAGGGCAATAGTTTGAAGGGCTTAGGGCCTTAACTAACATCGGTAGGCCTAAGCTTTTATCATCATTGGTCAGGCCTTACTTTGTGATAAATTATACGAAGTATAATATGTTATTTTTGGGTCTTGTATTTGGTTCAAGTAGTCTAAGACATTTGGGCCAAATAAACTATATATTGAGGTCTTTTGTAGATTAGGGTTAGAATATTCTAGCTAGGGTTTCAATTGGGCCCACTTAAGCCCAAAGGAAACCCTAGGATGTCCACCATCTAGAAGAGGATCATGCTTTCCCCATTTTAAAAGCATGAGTGAACAAATGTCACTTGATATACTCTTTGTGTCACCATTTTAAGAGCACACGGGGAAATTCAAATTTGAATTCTCCTTCCTTTTTCTCTCAAATGGTTGGACCATAATTCTATAAATAAGTTGCTTCTCTCTTTGTAAATTTCAGTTCTGATTGAATAATTCTAACTTAGCACTCTACTTGATATTGAGTCCCCTTTAGGAGAGCCTCCTAATACTACAAGAAAATCATTAAATAGAAATCAATTAAAGATAAAAAATAATTAATTTGGTAGCAAAAACCTTGGTAGCTAATTAGATACCCATTTAAAAACCATTTATCAATAATAGAAACTAATTTAGAAACTAATAATTTTTTTAGTCTATAAAATGGTCTCTAATTTAATCAATATAACAACTAATTATTTTTTATCTCTAAAATTGGTTTCTATTTAATAATTTTTTTATAGTGTAATTTGGCTACCATAGTTACTCCTTTCTAGAAGAGTTGTCCTCATCTCTCATATAAAATTCCTATCCACCACTCCACTTCTTACCACAATCACTTCTTACTTCAAGCTTCCATAAACCTCACTCCATCTCCAAACCATTTGAAGAGTTATGTGTGAAGAAAGATGTTATCAAGCACTAACACAATCCATAATTATATGGATTTGCTATTTCGACATTGCTTTAAAATAATGCCCCTCATCAGGAATTTACTTGGAATTCAACAAAAATTTCAAAATAATTGAAAACTTTAAAATCTAGTCACTTACAAGTCTATCGCAAAAACACAATTCAGAGAACAAAATTCTCAAATAATATAAACAATAAATAACTAAAAGTAAATTTATCACATATATAATTGAATTGTAAGAAATAGAGATATTATATAAAAATGGACTTACTTTATATCAAAATCCAAGTTGGATAAAAATGTTAGTGTTCTTCCTTCTACATAGATAATCTATCTGATAAAGGGATGGGATATGGAGAAAATAATTTAAAGAGAAGTGAGAAGATAGATAAAGAGATAAAGCATGTAAATTGAAAAAATAAGATAAAAAAGAAAGAAAAGGGATAAAGACTCAAGTTTCACAAAGCTTATAAATTAGTTTATTATATTAAAAGTGTTTGGTAAAATTAACTGATAAACTACTTAGTAAATATAAAATAAAAGGACATAATTATATAAATAAAATTTGTACTTTTGAACAATTTTTTTAATGTAATTTTAATATTAGCTTTAAGAAAATAATTAAATTAAACGTTCTAGTGTTTCTATTTATTTTATAAAAGTTTTATATGTTTTTTCGATTGTACAATTAACTTTATTTAAATTACTTAACGTAACCCGTAGTAATAAAATTTAACTTAATTTTTAGAATTTTTAGTTTTTTTTTATTTCTTAATTTAAAATAAAATATTGAGTTTCTTTTTACAATTTTTATTGTATAATTTTTACATAACATCATGTATACATTGGTTATTTCAATTTGTAATGTTAAATATTTTTTCATTTAAACTACATAAAAAATTTAAAAGTAATCCATGAATAGTGCAAATAAATATTCAATATCTTTCCAATTACATTTTTAAATTAAATTAATTTATCTCTGTAAATAGATAATAATAATAAGTAAAAATAAATTTAAAAAATATTAATATATAAATGATATTGATGAAAGAAAATTACATAAACTACAAATTAACAACTAGAAACTGATTGAAATAACTTGTAACTTGTAAGTTATCGAACTCCTAAAATAAATTACTTTGAGACATCTTATAATTTTTTTTTGCATAAGTCAAACTAGATTATAAAGAAAGTTATTAATTAATTTTATTGATCTTTCCAAACATATTCTATGCATCACCCATTCACCCTATTTTTTTATAATTTTATTATTTTTCGATAATCAATAAAATATATTTAAAAAATACAATTAAGTAATTACATAATAAAATCAAAGCCTTCAAATTAGTTTAATTCTTTTTTAAATGATAATAAAACTGTGACACTAGTATGAAAAACAGATTATTAAGTATAACCTACACAATGACTAATTCAAGTGTATATTTTTAAATATATTAACATATTTAATTTAAGACTTAATTTTTTTATTTGTTCAATTTGGAGTGAATTCAGTTCTGATCTTCCAAATCAAGAAAAATATCTAAAATTTGAAAAATATAGTTTTAGTATCTGAAAAATAATGTTTAGGACTAAGAATAATTAAAAAAAAATCATTTTAGTCCTTTAAATTCGGTAATTTAGGGATTTTTTTTTAAATATTTGAAAGCTATGATGATTTTTTTAAAATCTGAAGAACTAAAAATTCATCTTAATTTTAAGGATTATTAAAATCATAATTAAGTCCTGATATAACAAAATAAATTTAAAAATATTGCTTAATCATTCACTTAACTAATACTTTAACAAAATATTTTTGTTAAAAACTTCCTTTATATTTTTAATTCATATTTTTTTTACTATAGTATGCTATGATATCAAAACTGTATTTTTTAATAAATTTATTAGTTATTTATATTTTATGAATAATGACAACAATAATAATGCATTGGTTTAAATAGGTAAAGTCAAAACCTAATGAACACCAAATAATGAATTTAGCATGTTGACAATTACACTATTTGAAACACAAATCAATCTAAAAAATTAAGACCAAAGTTAATTAAATTAAAATGATTTAGTCACAAACTTAATCTCGTATACATATGTATTTTTTTTTAATATATGAGTTTTAGTTTAATCCTCCCATATGTTTGTATTATTATTTTTTTTAATAATACTTTTTCATGTGATGACAAATAATTGTTGTTACTTGAGGTGTTAGCCTAGCTGAGATATTAACCTAACTGAGATATTAACCTAACTGAGATATCAAATTGCATAGTAATATCTAACCTGAAAGCTTTTATAAAAAAAAAAAAAACCAATCTTGTATCATGATGAAACCATATTTTTTAAAGGAAAATCAATAAATACAAAAATGTAATAATATTTTTACTATTAATATCTCTTATTTCACTAATGATTTTATAAATATTGTTTGATTTGATTCTTAATATAAAGATATGATGTATCTCTTAAAAAAATAGGATGTAAGGTATATTATAGATAATTGTAGAATCCTAATATTTTATGGACCACAAAAGAATTGGGAATCATAATTTCTAAATCTCCTTGGCCGTAGATTCTTCCATCCTCTTGTATAAATATTTTTATGAGAATGGAATAAAAAATTTCCCTTTTGATATTTTTTTTCTCTCTTAACGTTTTTACATTAATTTCATAACATAGACGATATTGTATCTCTAGTTGAAAGCACCACCACCACTACTATTATTATAATCATATAGCAATATTATAATTAGTTTTGGGATAGAGTTGCTTTTTATGCATAATTATTTTTGAATGAATCTCTTCCTTTGGTTTCCCCATTTATAGAATAAAGTCAAGAAAAGTAGAGAAGAAGTCAAAGAAAATGATTTTGTTGTGATAAAGATTTGTGAATTAATGGCAATGGTTGATTCTTGAAAAGGACCTTTTGCAGTGGTTGTTCGTGGAAAGCTGAAGATATTTTAGTTCCACCACATACTCCAATGCAAAATTGCCCCATCAGGAAACTGCCAATATTATTTTATGTATATGCTTATCACACTACTCAAGTTTCAACTACATTAATTAATACTTTAATCTCATTCTTTTTAACTCATTTTAATCATAACCTATATTCTAATAAGTGTTTATTGTTTTCAAAATCTTGTTTTTAATCTTAATTAACCATTAACTACATTATAAATTTTAATATTTTTATTTTATTAAGAAATCAACTTCAAACTTAGGTCAACTTTGTAAAACAAATTCATAAGCGAAGTTTCCACCCACTTATATATTATGAAATATTTTTATTTTTAGTTAAGAGATCTTCAACATACTCTCTCACGTTAAAATCTTCCAACTTGTACGTAAAAAGAACAAATTCGATATTAAGAAGTGAAATTTAAATTTAATTCAATTTTACAAAACCGTTCATAAGATGAACTTTGCACTTATTTACTATAAAATGTCTTTATCTCTAGTTGATCGATAAAATGTCTTTATCTCTAGTTGACGTGGAATCTGAAATATACATGATTAAATATTAAAAATATATTTTATTTTTATTTAGATATCTTGTATTTACTTTTTATTATCAATAGATAATATTTATGTATTATCAACTCTAACTCAAGTGACATGTTAAAGAAAATTAAAAGAAAAAAAAAACGCAAGTTGAAAGATAAGTTGGAAAAATAAGAAAATAAAAATAGTAATAAGTTATTTAAATAACAAAATCAAATAGTAAGTTATCTAGAAAAAATAAAAATTATTTTAAATATTTAATAAAACGAATTTTTAGTAAAAATTTATTTAAAATTATTAAAATTTGATAAGATACTTGAAACTTAATTAAATTAAATTTTAATTATATAAAAAAGCTAATAAGAAAAGAGAAAAAATATTAATGAATAAAAATAATACTCATATTATTATGACAAACTTAGTGAATAGTGTAAAAACTCCATTCAATTATTCCATGTAAAAAAGATTCAGCTTACTGTTTATAAAAAACTATGGTACATAAAACAATTACGAAGAGTTTTTTTACATCTTCTAAATACTTCTTAACATTCTTCTTTTCATATCAATATACTGAAATTGATACTTTGACCATGTCATTAATATAAAACATGTAAAAATATAATTAGTTGACAATTAGAGTAGTTAAATAACTAAAATATGTTTTTAGTCCTTTAATTTGATATTAAAAAAAATCTAAAATTTTTCTTGCAAATAACACAATTGTTTTTAATCTTTTAAGTAAAAAGAATGCAGAAATTAGTTATAAAAAATTATGTTTTTTTAAAATAAAAACCCATAACCCCTCTCCACCGTCATCATCTTTCTTTATTTTTTTTTTCTTTCTTTTTCTTCTTTTTCCCTTTTCTCTTCTCTCCTTTCTCTCCTCATTTTCTCTCCTATACCTCATCTATTCCAAAATTTGATCACGCCATGGTGTAGCTGAGGAGTCAGGGTACATTTCTACCCGATCAGATTTTCAAACAGAGTAAGTTCATTTTTACTCTAAAGTTTCCTTATTATCTGTTTTTCTCTATGATTTAGTCATCAATCTTAGTGGGACCAGTTGAGAAAAGTGTTTCTCTCAACTTGATTAAGTTCATACTAAAATTTGGTAATATTTGGATAACTTGCATTAGGCCCGTAAATCTTGAAGCTTATCCAGATTATGGGGAATAAAATTCTAGAAGTTGCTTGGAAAGCAAACAATTAAGGTAAGGGAAGCTAAATTTAATTTTTGTATAGCATCCTAGGCTAGAAAATTCTGGATGTGGAAGGGACGTGGTCCCAATATTCAATTTCTCTTGCAGGGATGTTGTTTGTTTATATATTGGGTTGTTTGCTTATATATTATTTAAATTTGTGGAAATATTAGGTTTTGATGAGTTAGTATTTAAGTGTTGTTTTTTTTATGTCAAATAGACTTTTGAATATTCTGGATTAAGTTTTGAATGATATTGTATGATGGAAATGATATGGAATTGAATTCATACATTTGGGATAATGTATGGACTGATGTTTGCTGTGTATTAAGTATTGATGCCTATGTGGTAACAGAGATCTCCGAGCTTCACTGATGATCTAAGTCACATAGACTAAGATATCAGGTGGTGAGAAGCTGATGGAGGAGTTCATGCACACCGTGACATATGAGATGCACGGCTTGGGTTGTATTGAACTTACTCTGACCCTTTCTGTTGGATTCGCTGGTAATCTTTGGATCAGGTGTTAGTCTCTGGTGGGACTTACTTAATACGAGTCTTCCGAAAGACGTTGTTTGTTGATTATCTTGGATGTGTAGATCCATGTGAGATCTACGTGATTGTTTTATGTTAGGTTTTGAAGAAAGTTGAATAACTGAGAAATTGATCCATGTAATTTTATTTTCTTTTTTGATTTAATTATGTGTATTATAAAATTTTATTTTCACTAGCTTACCTTTGCTTTTCTTGGTGTGTTTGAACTGCGATGACTGTATTACGTACACGAGAGCAGATGATCATACAGGTGTAGAAGGTCTTGGAAGGTTTTAGGATATTTTAAACATTATATTGTAAATAATTGTATTTCTATAAGTCATAATCTTGTAATAGGAATATTTTGAAAAACTCCAAGTGGGTATAAAAATCGGTAGAATTTCTATTATAATAATTATATGTATTTTTTTCGGGGTGTTACAGTTTTTTTATTTACTGTATTAATATAATATAGTTGTTTACATTATACATTAATAATTGCCACACTTTATCATTATTTTACACTGCTTTATAGTCGCAAATTCGTAATTTTTTTTCTCTTCCACCAAACATACCGTATTAAATTTATACTCATTATTTTTATTATTAATGTTTTTCTTTAGGAAAAAATCGAATACAGGTTGACCAGCACACGTAGAAACTAAAAAATAAAAAATAAAAGCTAACCTTATGCAATAATGATACATAATTTATTTTATAGTAAAATCATTAATCATAAGTGATATTTGGTGATGTGTACTCCATAGGGTAACTAACGAATCATAACAAAGAGAGACCAAATTTGTTTGAAAGAGTAAACAAATAATTATGCTTTGAAGAAGTAAGTTCTATAACTTTTTTGAAGAAACAAAAGCAATTATATAAAATTAAAAGAATAATATCGTATTTAAACCTAATTAAACTTATTTAAATAGGCCTAATCCACAAACTTTGAGTGGCTTAATTGAATTGGCTAAAAGTGTAATCGCATATTTAAAAAACATGCTGCGTTAAACGCAACCCACTTATTGGAAAAACAAAAATATTATTGATTTTTAATTTTGTGCCTTGAAAAGTATTGTCTCTTTGCATGTGAAGTAGGTACCAGTCACAAAATTAGAAAACCATCCACTATCATTACTCTATTTGTACCAACTTATGTGAAAAATTTATTAAATATTAAAAAATAACTTTAAATCTAATTTAACATCATAAAATCGACTTATAAGATAAGGTTTGCATCCTTACGTAAGACTATATATTATGGGTGAAATGACCATGATATCGTACTAAGAAGTAGACTTTAAGCCTATAACTCAACCTCATAAAACCGGCTTATAAGATGAAGTTTATACTCACTTATAAACTATGAAATGTCCTAATCTCTAGTCGATGTGGGATCTTCAACACTAAATGTGTGATTTTTTTTTTCTAATTTATAGGATAAATTTTAAAAAGTTATTTGTATAAATAAATTAAACTAAAACAATCTGATTTTGCAATAAAAAGGTCACACTTTTAATATACGATTTTTAAATTTTTAATTTGGTTCAAATCGTATTTACAATCATAATTTCACTTTTTTTTAATACTGAAATTTAGCTTGTTTAGCAGAAAAAAGAAGAAGAAGTTATAATCGTATTAGAAATTACAAACTTTAGTTAAATTGAAAAAAAAAACTAAATTTATGTATTGGAACATAACTTTTTCATTATAAATTAAAAAAATATTACATCATTATTGTAAATTTTTCAAGTTATATATCCGATTAGAATATAGTCTTTCAATATTTTTAAGGGTAATTTCTTTATTATATCTTTAAAAATAGTAACATAAAAAATTATAATTTAGGTTGGAAATTATACATCAATTAGAAATATAGTGATAAAAACTCATCCAGCCACAACGTTCATAGAATAAGGAGATAAAGACCTAGAACTTTATTTAAGAACTTACTAGCACATTTGGGTCTAATTAAATTTTTGTCTATCTTTTGTATACCCAATAAAGAGGACAACTCTAGGATGAATAAATGTATATAGTATTTATGAGAAGACCTATATACCATGAAAGAACACTAGAACCTTGGTCAAAGGACTACAAGAAGACTAAAACTTAACTAATTTCAGTAGGAACAAGTCATCATCATTTTGGACCAAACTTTATTTTAAATAATTGTATAAAGTAGTTTAGGATTTCATAGACCATGAATTGGGCCTAATAACATAGAATAGTTGGCATTACAAAAAATCGTGTAAATAGTGACAATGTTGATATGATGATTATTAAAAATTGTCATAATTATCTTTATAATACGACACCTTAATGTGATGTGAGTTGATTTTAGATTGACACATTTTAAAGGTTTCACTTTTGTTTATGATTGTTGGGATTAGAAATTATGGTGAGAACCCTAAGAAGATCCCCACTGAACACGAACTTAACCAAGTGGTTAAGTAAGTGTGAAGGTTCACTTTAGAAGGGAAAAGAGAAAAACATAAATATATGGTGTGGATGATGCAAAGAGGGGCGGAAATTAAGAGAACAAAGCAAAGATAACCAATAATTTAAAAGAGAAAACATGAAAGAACATAGAGGAAGGGGAATGGAAGGCTCAAAAGGAAGTAAAAGGAGGAAGAGATGAATAGAGCTTATGGTGAAGAAATTAAGTCACGCCACTTGAAGCAGAAGGACTCCAAGATGAGTGATGCAAGAGCCGTCACTTGAGATATTACCCACCTAAGATAAGACCCAATATGAGATCACAAGTCTCACAAAATCACTATTGCAGAGTTTCTTTACTATTCAAATTCAAGGTGTCAATACATGAGGCAAGACACCCTATTTATAGGAATGAGTGCCTTGGTGGACAAGATGGGGAAGGGTAAAAGGGGAAGAGAGAGAGAGAGGCGACCAAAAGGGGTTGACCATGGTCAAAACCGCCCCTTAGCTAGGTCTTCTAGAAGGTAGGTCAACCTTCCTAAACCTAGATGCCTTGTCTTGAAAAAATGGGTTTGGCACAATCCCATTTTGCTAAGTACACTCCTTTTTATGCTATGTGAACCTACTCTAGCCTATTTTTCTATTTGGACTTCCAAAGTGAGCCCAATTTATTTACAAACATGTTTTTGTCTAAGAAGATCAGAAGAAAGAACATTTGATGTTCTGGTCTATGCCTAATTCTTCTTCTAGTGAGGTCTGTCTGATATTTGGTGGGACCTTGTCTTGATTGCTGAGATGACTGCTCATAGTGTGAATTGTCTCTTGAGTCCTTGGTCATCTTGGCTACTTGGATTCCTTTAAATCATACCAAGAGACCACAATTGGCCTCTTGTTTATTCCAATGTCCATTACAACTTTATGCAACCACTGTATGGCATAATTTACGAATTCTAGGGAAGCTAATTTAACTTTTTTGTCCTCTTCGACCTCATACACATTAAATATTTGTTCTACTTTAGCTTCCCATCCTAAATATAGATTCCGGTCACTATCCCCACTAAAACTAGGTAACTTTACAAAAGGAAAAGAAGGCTTTGGTGGTGGATGTTGATGGCGCCTCTCTTCAAAGTTATGCACTCTCCAATCTTGGTCTTCTTCTTGACTCCTATAGTGCGTGTAACTTCTAGAGGCTCTTCTTAGGTCCCATCTCCCTTCTTTTGTTTGTCTCTCTTGAGCCTCTTCTAATCTTTGCAACCTCTCCACTAATTACCTCATCTCTTCTTCTTTTTGGGCCAAAGTCCGTTTGGTGTCCACAAGCTCTCCCAAAATATATGCCTTTTGAGGAGATTGTGGCTTTGAAGATCCTCTTGAAGATAAATGAGCCATAATTTTCAAAAAATTGAAACAAAAAATTAATGAAAAATAATAATCTTATCCACTCCTCACTTGTATCACTTATATATTTAGTAAAGGAGGGAAGAATTGTAATGCACTCAAGAAAGATTTGCACTCCAAAAACAAAGGTCTACACTTGTTAGTAACACCTCAAATGAAAGATGACAAAGCTCTTACACTTGCTCACTAAATATCCCCACAACAAAACTTAAGAAAATTTGAAAGACAAGGAAGAAAAACTTAAAAGAAAGAAAGCTAAACCAAATGGGAAAAAATAGTGACAAAACTTTGAGAAGACAAACAAGAAAAGCACTTAAAAATACTTAAAGAAACTTACTTAAACTTTTAACTATGAAGTTTTGATTTTCTTAGAAATTGTAAAAGCAAGAAGGATAAAATTCCACAAACATGAAAAAAATTTGCCACATAAAAAGAATATTCTTTTTAGTAATTTTGAACTTGAAAAGTGAATTGCACTAACTTTTTTTTTTTTTTGCTTTTGTTTTATGGAATCAAAATGTCCATAATCTTGGCATGCATATTTTAATTCACTTTCAATTTTCACTAATAGATTGGGATTCAATTCATATGATCACTTGAATTCTTTGTTTGGAACTAAATCAACTTTTACTCAAACAAATTCTAATTGATTTTGAGTCCTTCATAATCAAAAATCAAAATAAGCAGAAAGGATATAAGATTCCTAGAACACTAATAACATAAGACTCAAGCAAAAGATATAAGGAAAAAAAATTGACACAAAATAAAATTCAAAAGCGGAATTTAAAGTGCTTAATGAATAAAAAGCGGAATTGTAAATGACAAGAATGTAAAGGCAAAATTTAAATAGCTTGAAGGTAAAAGCAAGAATTTAAAATGTGCTGGAATTTTAAAGGTAGAAATCAAATAAAAAAAGATAGGCACAATAAATACCATGCTCTGATACCACATGACATGAGTTGATTTTAGATTGATACATTTTAAAGGTTTTCACTTTTGTTTATGATTGTTGGGATTATGGTGAGAACCCTAAGAAGATACCCACTAGACACGAACCTAACCAAGTAGTTAAGTAAGTGTGAAGGTTCACTTCAGAAGGGCAAAGAGAAAAACACAAATATATGGTGTGGATGATGTAAAGAGGGGCGGAAATTAAGAGGATAAAACAAAGATAACCAACAATTTAAAAGACAAACATGAAAGAACATAGAGGAAGGATAATGGAAGTTGCAAAAGGAAGTAAAAGAAGGAAGAGATGAAGAGAGCTTATGGTGAAGAAATGAAGTCACGCCACTTGGAGCAGAAGGACTCCAAGATCAGTGATGCAAGAGCCGCCACTTGAGTTATTACCCACTCAAGATAAGACCTAGATAACTAAAGCTGCCACTTAAGATATTACCCACCTATGATAAGATCCAACATGAACTCACAAGTCTCACAAAATCACTCATGTAGAGTTTCTTTACTATTCAAATTCAAGGTGTCAATACATGAGGCAAGACACCCTATTTATAGGAATAGGTGCCTTGGTAGGCAAGATGGGGAAAGGTAAAAGGGGAAGAGAGAGAGAGGTGGCCAAGAGGGGTTGACCATGGTCAAAACCACCCCTTAGCTAGGTCTTCTAAAAGGTAGGTCAACCTTCCTAAACCTAGATGCCTTGTCTTGAAAAAGTGGGCTTTGCACAAGCCCATTTCACTAAGTACACTCCCTTTTATGCTATGTGAACGTACTCTAGCCTATTTTTCTATTTGGACCCCCAAAGTGAGCCAAATTCATTTACAAACATGTTTTTGTCTTAGAAGACTAGAAGAAAGAACATTTGATGTTTTGGTTTATGGCCAGTTCTTCTTCTGGTGAGGTTCGTCTGATATCTAGTGGGGCCTTGTCTTGATTGCTGAGATGACTACTCACAATGTGAATTGTCTCTTGAGTCCTTGGTCATCTTAGCTACTTGGATTGTATCATAATAACTACTACATTTCTTATTCAAAATATATCATTTACAAGTGCCATTTAATAAATAGACCATTTTTCTCTCCCACGTTTTTCATTCCCTCCATCACATTACCCTTTTTGTGAATTATTAAATGAAAAATATTTTTCCCCAAAAAAAACCTTTTACTTCCATAAATTTTTGTCAAACTTTCGTTCACAAACCTTTGAACCCTCACTTTGAAACCCTTACTTTGAACATTTGAACATCATTCCCAAAAATTACCAATTCTATTTTTTGCTTTTGAATCTCATTCCAAACGTTTGAAAATTTCTTTTTTTGAACCCTATCTGTCACCCTCACTAGAATCGAGCATTCGTCACCATCATGAAGAATCTTCACCCTCACTATGACTGCGAATCCTTACTCTCATTGTCATCCGTCATAGGTTCACTGATGAAGATCATTCCTTCCTTCATACACAAGGTCGATAGGTAACCTTTGTTCACTGATTTTGATTTCTTTCTTTTTTTCCTTCATACATGACGTTGTTACTATAATTATCTTGTTTAGTTCTTTCTTTTTATTGTTTGATTTACATTTAGTTGGTGACTTGTATTGTGGGCATTATAAACCAATCCCTCCCACCCAGGATGGTTAGTTTTGTGCCTTCATTTCTGTTATCATTTTTTTCTCATTTGTAATTGAAAGTTTTTCTTTTTTCATTGCATTTATTTGGGTTCTAAAATTGTGGCTTTTGTTTATGGGGTTTAAGGGAGTAAAGGGATTTATCTGTTCATGGTTTTAAAAAAGATGTGGGTTTTGTTTTTATTTTAATTTGGTTAATTTATTCATTATATTTTGTATGTAATTGAAAGTTGTTTTTCGTCTTATTATTTGGGTGGGGTAATTTGACGGGGTTGAAGGGATAACTAGGTTTATGAATTTGTTTTAGAAAAGATGTGGCTTTTATTTTAGATTGGATTGTTATTTTTGGTTGTTACTTACTTGTGGTTTTTATGAACCTTTTTGCTTTTAGTATTTTGGGACCGGACAACTGATTAAAGAGAAGTAGAGACCGACCAAATGGCCCTTCCTCTAGCCCTATAGAGGGAGATGGCCGAGATCAAGCAAAAAAGCGCATAGGAAATTCACATTTCCAAACAAGAGAACAAAGAGATGAGGAAGAAGTTGACAAAAAGAACCCCAGTACCACAAAGCCCAGAGTCCAAGCAGGGCTCCCCTGCTAAAAATATACCACCAACCTCGGTCTACTTCTCGTTAGTGATGACTTGACCATTGGAGTTCTAAGAGTTAGAGAGTCGATACCTTGCTGAATACCTCAACACATACTTCTAACACAGTTGGAGGGATAAACTGACATCCTTTCGTTGATATGATCATGGAGGCCCAATTGCCCTCAAACTGGAAGGGTTTCAATATAGATTGATACGGTGGATCAATCGATCTTGACGTAGACGATTCTATACAGTGTTGATGACACGATAGTGCGCCAAGTCTTCCTAATGTCTATGGAGGGAAGAACCCTCAATTGGTTTACCCGTACCACTCCTAAGTCTCAAGCTTCGGCTCTTGGTCGAGAGTATACACGCAAAAGGTACTTCGATGCTTATGTAAGTGTTTGGTATTCGGGGTGCAATGATTACTATATTAATGACGTACCTTTGCATTGTCTGATGTGTTTATTTATATAGTTTGTAATGGGTTGTATTATTTATGGGTTGTATTTAATATGTATAATCATAAAAATGGAATTACTTGATTTGTCGCATATTTATTTTAACCTTGAGGTTTTTACCTTAGCCGGTCTAATGGCCTCAGATAACGAATGTTACCAGATCGTCCGACCTTGATCGGTCTTGTCCCCCAGACTCGAGGAAATTTATTTTGAAGAGTCTTAATATGACCTATATGATTCAATCGAATCTGGTTGTCCCTACTATGGTCTATAGAAATTATGTCATGGGACTGGTCCATACAGCTGCCCCGCCATCTCTACTCTTTGGGGGTGCCTTCCAAAAGGATACTTTGGCGGGAAAATTTGAATTGTCCTTTGTATTTTTGCGCTTAAGATAAGGACCGTTAGATATGAAAGGATCTAACGGCTAAGGTATGTGATGCTTTGTATACCGAGACTGGCTCTTATAAATACGTGGTCCCACATTATTTAGAATTCACTTATCTTTCCTTCGACTTTCAAACTGTTCATTGTGGCAAGGTGTTTTCCCTTCCTTCTGAAAGGTTAGTCATGGCTTCCTTTGGGTCTTCCTCTTCTTATTCTTTTTCTTCTTCTCCTTCTTGTTCTTTTTCTAGACGTTGGTCGGGTGTTAGGGGTAGTAGACCCAAGATCGGTCCGGATCGGGTTAACGCCTTGGAAGGCACAATCGAATGGTCCGGTGAAACATCTCCGAGTGAGCCAACCTACTAAGAGGGGTATGAGTGGGTAGTTCGCAAGGTGACTAATTATTTTACTTAGTATCGCTGGTTGTCCATGATCACCACTTTTGTTGATAGTGTGACCCTTTTAAAACTGGATGCCGAGGGTGGCATAATCTCGTTCGGCTGTTGTACGGGTGTAGAAAATGTATGTTATAGTCGGTTGGAGTCGAAAACTCCTTTATTTTGTGTATATTCTTGTTTCTTCACAAATTTGCATATAACTTTTCCTTTTCACGAGTTCACAATGGGTGTCCTCCGGATGCTTAATGTGGCTTTGACATAGATTCATCCAAACTCTTGGACCGCATTACAGGCCATATGGCTTGTATGTAATTTGTTTCGTCTTCGTCCTTCTCCCTACACTTTCCTTCATTATTATAGTTCTCACTCATCCAATCCTATGAGTTGGTTGTCACTCACCAGTCGGTCGGGTAACATTCTTTTTGCTCCCTTTAACTTCTCGTACAAACACTTCAAGGATAAGTTTTTTAGAGTCCTTATTGAGCTTGAGGGTAAGGAGTACTTTTATGATCAAGAGGGAAACTCAAAATTTCCTTTGTATTGGACCAAAACCCCTACTGGTATAAGACCTGACCTCGTTCATCCACGAGGGTCGAGGACATGGAAATCTTCGGTATGTTTAATGACTTGCTAAGGAGGCTCCCACCCAAAATTTGTTGGTAGTATATCAGTCGCCTCACCGTTGGGAAGATTTTACTGGTAGGCTAACATTTACTTTCATCTTGGTCAATTTTTACCTTTGCTAATTTTCATTCTTTTTGTAGTCATAATGGTTCAAACCAACCCAAATTCCCAAGCCAAGCTGCTGGCACTGCGATAGGTGAACGCTCAAAGGTCAAGAAATAATTTGGAAACTGTAGTTGGGGACTTGGCGTCCACTCCAATCGACTTGGCGCCCCCAGCAGAAACCACCACTCGGGGGAGGAAAAGAAAAGATAAGTGCTCCCGATGATCCCCCCCAAGGAGCTCGTTGAGGGTCAGAGCTGAGTCCTCGCCTTCTACCATTGCCCTGCTCGGTGGCCAAAGAGACCACTCCCTTGCCTGGGGGTGGTTTACATTTTGCTAAAGGTGTTCAAGTTAGCTTGACACTGAATGAGGAACAGGTCGTGTGGTCGACCACATGAGACAATCTGATCTTGGCTTGCATTGGGATGTAAAGTCGAGTTTTGGTTCTCACCCGATAGGTGGATGAGGAAGCGGATGTGGCTTCGATCGAGAAGATCTCCATGTTGGAGCATGAGCTTGCCGAGACGACAAGCTTCTTAAAGGCAACATTGGAAGCCGACTCTTCTCTAGTAAGCAAAATTCACAAGTACAAGACTAAGCTTAATCAAGCTTGTTCAAAGAGCGCGTATTTTGAAGAAAAGAACCAATGCCTAGCAGCCAACATGGTCGAGTTAGAGAAAAGTCTTGAAGACATGACTTTGGCTCGGGAATAGGTGACGATGTCTGAGAAGATGGTCGTTGAAGCTAGGCTGTAAGATCTCGAGGATAGTACCTTGTGACTTCGTGAAGAAAGCTTTGACCAAACACTTATTTAAGCGTCAAAGTATCTTTTGCAAGTACACTCCCAACTGAGAGTTGAAGTTGGAGACTTAGGAGCAAAGGAAGGAAGAAGCGAAGCACGACCAAAGAAAATTAATCCATTATTAAACCGGTAATCCTTACAGTCTCAACTCTGTATACAAGAACATAATTATTTTAGAATTTAAATGATTTAAATATAATTTATATAGAAAAAAAGATTTAAATGATTTAAATATAATATACATAGAAAAAAAAAGCACAGGAAAATTACCAATAATTTTATCTCTTATTAAAACGAATGAGATAAGACTCTTACTCCTATTTGATCAAATGGAGGATTTTGTTTTAAAGTTAAAGGATTTTATTTTTAAGTTGGAAGGTACTAATGACAAAATAAGTATGCACCAATGACTCGATATAAAAGGTTTACCGAAATAACTTCTAAAATAAGTTTGATTAAATTGAAAAACAGAAGAGATAGTGATTTAAATCGAAACAGAAATTTTGAATTCGTTAATAACAAGCGGACCTAATTTATTCTGACTCAATTTTAAAAATAAAAATTATAATTTAAAAAAATTAAAACAAATATTTATTTAATATATCAGAATTAATATATCAAGTCAGTATACCTAAAAATTCGAATTAATTTTATTTATATGGTCTAAATGAAAAAAAAAATATTTTTAAGGTCAGGCCTATTAATTTATTGATTGAATATAAAATTGAGTTAAACCAATTTTTTGTCATTTAAAATATGTGTGAGATTAGATCCATACACATAGTTTCAAAGTGATAGGTGTATTGGTAAATCCAACTAATGATAAAGCACACTTTGGTACACATTATATGCTTGATTAGGTGTTAACCTAATTATTGAACATTTGAAGTCCAATTAAAAAGCTTAAGGACTATCCCTATCCATAATACTTACCTCATAAAGAGGTCATAGTTGAAAGGGGAATTGAGCAATTAAGGTAGTGATTGGTTATTGGGTCTTAAACCCTTTGAGTTTGCAAAGGTGATAAGAGAGTGAAAGTAGGTTAGTGTCACTATTGTTGAATTCCAAACCAAAGGGTGATGTGAAAAGAGTTGAATGATTATGAATTGTGGTGGGTTGTAGTTTTCCTATTGGCCATTTCCCTTGGTGTGTCCTAGACAAGGGAATCCTAACCCTAATTATTTTTTGGTTGCTTTCCATTTTGAACTTTGTATCCCCAACTTCACATGGGTGAGAAGTGGCCATTGGTCACCACTTTTGGAATGGTTCTTCAATTCTTTATGGAAGGTATGCCACATTATGCTATCTTTGGTCCAACAAAGTAAGGACAAAGCTATATTTTAATCATTCAAAATTAAAGTAAATATTATTTAATATAAAGAAGTGATCATTATATTCTAAGTATAGACATTGTTTACTATTTATATTTCTAGAAACTAAAACTAATTCATGCAAAAAAATATATTTAAAATGTCACTAAAATAGAATTTGTTTGATGTTTACACTTTAAGTGATTATAAATATTTTATATTATTAAATATTATTTAATAAACGTATTTAAGATCAATACTTTTTTTTATTTGTTGGAATTAAGAGATTTATAACTATTCAAATAATATGTTGAAACAACTGAAATAGACCTCTTGATTCAAATATAGTATAAATGAGTTGAAAGTGTATTTAATATGAATTATTGGATATTTGTAATTAAAAAAATTAAACTTCTTCTCATTAAGAAATATATAATTAAAATTTTCTGATTAAAAATGCAGTGATCAGTACCCTGTTCAGATATACTTTTTTTTTTTAATAAAAGTCATAAAATAAATTATAAATTTTTCATTGGAAAATTGCGTATTAGTTGAAAAAGAGTTACTGAAAATTAATAATAAATTACAAATTTTAGAGTCGCATTTTTTTTTTCTTCAGAAAAACCTTTTTATAAACTTCATCTAATGCTATATTAATTTAAAGACAACATTGAATTTTAGACAAATCATACTGGTAAAATTGTAAAAAAGAATTATTTTATCCTAAAAATAACTGAAAACAATATAAGTAATATTTTCTAAACGTGCTTTTAGATTAATAAATTTCTTGTTTGATTTTGTATTTTTTTTTATAAATTAACTAATAGAGATTGTGACTTCAGAAAAAGATATGCTTATGACACTTTTTATAAAATTATAACTTTAGATTAAACGATGAATATATAGCTTTAAGTAATTACGTAGTTGTTTAAAAAATTAATTTTAGTTATTTATGCATGATTGTAAATCAAAATCATGAAATCGAAAAAAATGATTAAATTGAATATAAAAAAAACATAGAAAATAAAAAATACATTATGAAAGTGGAGACTTAAAATATTTTTCAAGCCATTTCAAATCGTGGAATTAGTCTAAGAAAAATGATCAAACTTGGTCTTGTAAAATTCAAAAATCAAAATAATGTTGAGTGGTGATTTAATTTTTTTAACTAATTGTGAAAACCAAATTCAATCAACTAAACCACACATTATACTTATATTTATTTTTCTTCTATATTTTTGTATAAATTTTTATCTTAACCTAATTTTGTGACTCTATTTTGTTTAAAATAGTGCAATTTCATACGTTTTAGTCATTTTTTGTTACTAATTGCCACATAGATACTGCGAGACTAATTAATTATAGATCATTAGATAAGATATTTTTAATTTAATTAATTTTTATGGAACGTTGTTTTTAAATATCAATAATCACTTTATTAGTTAGTAAATTCTACGTTACATTTATTTATTTATTTTAATGTGTCAAATTAAAATTAGTTTTGTGGTTGCATTACTTTTTTTTCTCTCTTTTTGATACATTTTAATTATTTAAAAAATATATTTTTTTCATTGGATAAAACATGTGATGTGATAGTTTTGTTTAGTTTTGGATAAAAAGAACAAGTGTGAAAATGTAAATTTGATATTTTTGTTCTTTCATTAGAAGAAAGGTTTGTGCCAAATGGCTTAACCTTTTTTAATATCTAATTCAACTCTAATAAATTATGTACAGAAATTACATATTTAGTTAGTTGTTAAAATATAATAGATAAAATAAAATAATCATTTTATTATGTTGTAATAAATTATTTGAAGCACTGATGGATTTTTCTTATCTTATTATTAATGTGTTGCATTTTTTATTAAAAGAACTGAGTTAGAAAATAATATGAAAATATCTATTTTCTTTATATTTACTTACTTTTATTACTAAAATAATATGAAACTATCTATTTTCTTTATATTTACTTACTTTTATTACTGTTAGTATCATTTGTTATTATCATATTATTATATTTTCTCTTTGGTATTTCCTATCCTTACTTTCATCACTTTCACATATTTTTTATTTTCATCACCACCCCCATACGTATACATATCTCCAATATCATTATCATTTTCGTCATTACAAACATCACACCATTATTGTTACACCAAACATTATTACTTCTACTATTTCTTCTTCCAATTTTTTTTTACCATGATCACCATCATTATATTTTTATCGTCATTATCATCGCATCCTTTTCATATTAGAAACTACTAATGTATCTACATTGTCATTATCGTCATAACTTATGTCTTCTTTACTATTATCATCATCATCGTTGTCATAATAATTATCACAATTTTCTATTATATTACTATATTATATTACTACTTTTTTATTAGTTTTGTTATTACTTATGCCATCATCATCATTTTTTTATTTTTTTATATCATCATTATTATTATTATATTTTTATTATTATTACCACCATTGATGTTACCATCTCATTATTATTAGTGTCATCATTATCATCATCAGCTCATGGTACATCAAACATTTAGAAAGGTGAGTATCCTTATTCTATTATGTTTGTATTTTATCATTGCATCATATTCTATTCTAATCACTAAAGAAATCCTTCATTAGAGTTGTTCATTATGTAATAAATGACATTTTACCACTAAATTTTTACACTTTTACAAATTTTATTATCCTTATCAACAATATCACCGTCATTATTACCACATTCACTACCATCATCGTCATTATTATCATAATCCATAATCTACTATCTATAATCTATAATCTATAATCACAACATATTATTATTTAGTCTTTATCATTTTACACCAATCATATATCACTATCATATTGTTATTATTTAGTCTTTTATCATTGTAAGAAAGAATTATATATGATGAATATTATACTTATTTTATTATATTCTTATCTTTCATCATATCTTATTTTATCATAAACATTAAACGAACCCCACAAGTATCTTTTATTAGTTTTATTAGAGTTACTCATTGTACAAGAAATGATATATTTTTCTAATAAACTTTTACAATTTTATAAATTTTATTATGAACTTTTAATATTGCAAATTTTATTATTTAAAATGTAAAGCTATACTTATTTCATCATTGTGTCAACTGTTTGTCATTATGAATGACGTGATACTGAGACTAATGTAATATGAGTTTCAATATAAAGTTAAATATTATTAAAATTTAAATTACAGATCGACCATTAAATTTTTTTAATATTTTTATAAATTTTACTTCTAAACTACTAATTTCAAGAACTTTATCATTTGAATTTCAAAAGTATTCACTTTTTTATTAATTGAATGTCAATTTATTAATGCTGTTATTTTCTTACTCTCACATAAGTTTGTGGTGAAATAATGACATCATTTCTTAATTGGATATGGTTTAGAAAGTAATTTTAAAATGTAAATTTACGTACACAATTTTTTAAAATAATAATTCATCGACTTTACCTGATGCCATGTCATAATTCCTACGTTATCTTGTTTGTTGAATAGACGATATCTTCATTTTGTTTTTTATAATTATTAGACGGTAAAATAATTTGGAAATGATTAATTTATATAAATATATTAATATTTGGAGTAGTTATATTCTAACATAAGATTACCAAAATATAACACCCCACAAAATATATTTAACTATTACAATATAAATTCTATTGACTTCTATACAGATTTGGAGTTTTTCAAAATATTTCGATTACAAGATTATGACTTATAGAGATATAAATATTAATAATATAAGGTTCAAAACTATGTTCTAAAGCCGTCTAGACCCTCCGACACCTGTATGATCATTTGCTCGTGTACGTAGTATAGTCATCGTTGTTCAAACACAACACGAAAAGCAAGAGTAAGCTAATGAAAAGAAATTCCATAACATATCTAATTCATGCAAAAAGAACCAATCAAACTAATCATTTATAAATGTTTCTTTAAATGTTGTCATATAAATTTTAGTACCAAGTCCATAATTCACATAGACCACACATGGATCTATTTTTAATCACAATCATTGGATTTCATTTCAATCCTACTTCGTCTTCCGGAAGACTCATTAAGTATGCCCCTACTAGAGACTAACACCTGATCCAAAGATTACCAGCGAATCCAAGAGAAAGGAAGGTAAGTTCAAACATCCAATACCGAGTGTCTACAGCGGAACCCGGTGTGTATGAAACTCCTTCTCAGCTTCTCACCACCTAATATCTTAGTCTACATGAATTAGATCATTAGTGAAGCTAGATGATCTCTGTTAAACAAAAACTTTTCATACTTAATGTACCATCAAACAACTCATACATTATCCCAAATGTATGACATCAATTTCATATAATTTTCATCATTCATATATAATACATATCATCCAACCACATAACATTTTAAAATTCATAACATTCAAGAACTTTCCAAGATCAAAAACTATATTTAATTTCTAAATTATCAAAATCTAATATTTCTACAAGTTTAAATAATATATAAACAAAAAACATCCTTGCAAGAGAAATTGAATATTGGGACCACATCCCCTCCATATTTAGATCTTCTAGCCTAGGATACTATTGAAAGTTAAAGTTAGCTTCCCTTACCTGTAATTTCTTATCTTGAGGAAATTCCTGTTCAGGTAAGAGAATCACTCTAAAATCTAGGGATCTAAAACAAGTTATTCAAACATTATCAAATTTTAGTATGAGCTTAATCAAGTTGAGAGAAACATTTTTCTCAACTAGCCCTACTAAGATTGATGACTAAATCATAGAGAAAAACAAAGAATAAGGGAACTTTAGAGTAAAAATGAACTTACTCTGTTTGAAAATTTGATCGGGTAGAAATGTACCTTGACTCCTCAGCTACACCATAGCTTGATCAGATTTTGAAATAGATGAGGTATGAAAGAGAAATTAAAGAGAGAAGAGAGAGAAGAGAAGTTGGTAGAGAGAGAAAGCATGAAAAAGAAAATAGGAAAATGATGTGGGGGGTGACTGATGTTTTGTGTTTTTATTCATGGAAGGGTTACACAAAACATTTATATATCTAACTTCTTGAAATATAATGTATTTTTATAGATTTTTTATTCAAACTATTCAATATAAGAAGAATTACCAAATTGAGTATTGTAAAATTCAAAACTCAAAATCAAAATAATCTCATTTTGAGTAAGATTTGATTTGATTTATCTTATTTTGATAATCAAATCAACTAAACTATACATTATACTTCAATTTAATTTTTTTTCTATGTTTTATTTATATAAATGGTCATTGTTATGTAAACCTAAAGTTGTGACTCAATTTTGTTAAAAACGGTATAATTTTATTAATTTAAAATTATTTATGTATTAGTTTAATAAATTGCTAAATTGTATAAGACCCAATTTTTATGTTTAATAAGGATGATTTTAAAAAGAATAAAGATTAAAATGTGCATTATATACATGTTGGGTCTTTTGAGGGGATTCATTAGGAAAATTCAGTATCAATGACTCATGAGTCAACTCATATAAGAGATCTTGCATCTGTCTTCAATATAAAACCTTAAAATAATGAGTTTATGGATTTTCTTTCTTTTATATTACTCAACATTCTTATTTCTACTCAATGTGGAACTCAAACTCGTTCTTTGATTCCTAACAATATTTTACAATTTAATATATTTTGTAATTTATTTTACAAATATCACCATCTCCCTAAACTCATTTCCTTCGTATTGTCTATATCTTCTCTCGAAAATTCTAAAACCTCTTCCCATATTTTTTTTTTCCAAACCTAGTTCGATTATATTGTTTGGAGTAAGTTATCTTTCCCTTCAAATCTCATTTTGTTCTTTTATAATAATGTTTTTATGCATAAATTTTTGTGCTTTCATGTGAGATATAAGTTCAATAGATTCATCCTTACTAGTCTAGGTCTTTAGTGATTGTTTGGTTTTTGAATTAGACCTTATGGGATCATGTTAAGATTTTTCTACCCTTGTTAAAATATTGGATTCTTTTCTACGAGTAAGAATCTGAATTGTTATTTAATTATACATGTTTTGTGTCTTATAAGCTGGTTTTGGATCATTTTAAGCACTTGGAAAAATTCAATTTGTAATTGATTTGAATTATGAGAAGTATAAAAGTGAATTTTATATTTTTAGTGAATTAGATACAAATGGTGTGTTCATATGTTGATATATGATGTATGAAGTTTGTAAGGAATGTGAAATTGATATTTGGTTTGTATTATGAATGTTGAATTAGTAACTTAGGTATGTATAGAGTTTTTGGTATACCTAAGGAAATGAAATTATAATGTTCCAAAATGAATTTGGTCAAGTTGAACATGGGAGAAATTGTGTAAATTTATACAGTTAATGGTATTTGGGATAGTCCTTTCGAGTTATGTTTTTCCATGAAATCTAGTGATTTAATTTGGTGTATAAATGGTATGTGACTTCTTAAAATAGTTAGATGTGCAAAGTTGAGGGGCTGGATGATTTTGGGAATTTTATAGAACTCAAATTTTTCTACATAATGTGCTCAATAGATCTCAAAACCACTTAGCACTTTGAAGTAGTAGTGAAATGAGTTTTATTGTGAATATTTTGCTCAACGAAATCATACTAGTGACAAGCAAATTTTTTGAAAAAATTGGTCAACAAATTTTGCTAAGTGAATTTTAATTTCACTAATCAGATTTTTAAAAAATATGATTTTATTATTTTCTTATATTGTTTAAATGACTTTGGTATTTATTATTTTAATTTATTTTAATAAATTTATGTGTATATTTTCAATGTTTTCCCTTAATGCTTGAAATTGGATAATTAGTGAGAATTGAGTTGTTCAAGAAAATATGACTAATGTGAGTGACAATTATCTAGGTAGTAGTTAACCTAATTGGAGTGTAGTATGCATTAAGTATTGAAAATATTAATGAAAGATATATTTAGGTTTCACTAGCTTCAAAATCACTTACTTGAGAATTTTAATAGTGAGAAGCTTATGGAGATTCCACATGTTGGTTGAGTATATGGTTGTGAAATATCTTCTTAGTAGATAGGTTCAAATCTTGAGTCAAGTGTTAGTCTTCAGTAGATATACTTAATAGGTGTCTTCCATAAGTTGTTGATTTATAATTTGGAATTCTTTAACTTTCTAATGGCCTTGATTAAAGTTGAGAAGTTATTGATTAACTAATTTATGATTGTGTGCTTGCCAATATAATTATGGAAGATGACAAGATGATTTTGATCTTTTCTTAAGGGCTTGTTCATTGGGTTGGGTTACCCAATTGCCTCACTTGACCCAGTTCAACTCAATTTTCATTTCATTTCTGATTGGGTCAAACCCGACCCAACCCAAACTAATCTCGTTTTATACATGTTAGGGGATGGATTTAGCATGAGTGATTCGAGACTCAACCTCAGACTCACTCTTATACTTGTCTCAGATTCACTTGTAGCTAACATAATCCTAGGCAAACATAAAACTCTTGTGATGGTGGTGTATCTTCCTCCACTTCGTCTCATTATTCACCTCTGGTGTTCACCTTTGCTGTATTTCAACCCTAACATTAAACAAACAAAGTTAAACACTCTTGTGGCAATCGTCTTCTTCTTCGTATCAACCATATCATTCTTATTTCAATCATTCATCTTTGTCGTTCACCTCCACCATATCTCAACCTTAATATTAGACAAACAAATCTAAACCTTGTTGCAGTTAATCTTCTTCTTTGCATCAATATTCTCATTATCACCTTTTACGTTCTTCTCCATTATTTTCCTTGCCTTTCACCTCCGTTATTTGCCTCCATCATTTGTCTTTATCGTTGGCCTCCAAGTTTTGCCTTTATCACCTCTTTTCCAATAGATAAATTATTATTATTATTTTTTAAAAGTTATAAACTCATTTAGTGGTTAGCAAAAAAAATAGAATAAGATAAGATAATTTCCCTATTGTATTGTAATGAATAGTTTCATAGTAGAGACAAATATGATTTTATTAGTGTAATATATTTTTTACCATGAGAAGGGAGGTAAGTTATAAAGTGATAAGAAAATATAGTTGATCCTCCTCACATCCACTCATTTTTATTATAATCATTCTTATCATTGTTGTCATGGTTGTCACCACTTCATTCACCTTTGATATTGTCATTATCACCCTACATACATTGTTTCCATTATCATTATTTTTGTCACCTTAAACATCACACCATAGCTGTTATACCAACCACCACTATTTCCACCATTTTTGTATAAACTTTTACTACCACTTCCACAATTATTATGATTTGTCATTATTATAATGTTTTCATCACTATCACCATGTCTTCTCCATCTTACCAAATATTAATACAACTTTACCATCATTAGATGGTCTCATGATAATAGAGTCTATGAGTTTTGATGAAAACAAACACTATGAGGTGTGCTAAGATCTCTAACAAAACTACTATTGTGAACACTTAGACAAAGACACATTAGACGGTCTATTAAGATTAAACCTGCTAGATAGTCTATTAAGATTAAACTTGTTAGACAATCTTGCAGTATTAAAACTGTCATACAATCTCTCATAGTTAAGCTCATTAGACAATCTCTGTGTTAAAAAAAGTAGAATCAAACTATACAATGTTAACACATTAGACAGTTAGGAAATTAAAATCAAGCTTCAATGATTAAACATTTACAGATATAAAAAGATTTCAAAATTTAACAAAATGATCAGGACACGAAGAAATCTTCATATTAGAAGTTTCTCCTTTGAGCATCTAATACAAAAATAGTGAAGAACTGTGTGAGATTTGTGCAAACATCAATTATAGATGATTCAAACTCCAACATTCAAAATTTATACAAGAATAGAAAGTATTCAAAAGTACAATGTTAAAAAATACACACTCAAGACGCGCAAGATATCATCAAAGCAGAAGTTGATTTATAGAGCATCTAATGAAGAAAAGAAAGAAGAACAATGCAAATTAAGAAAGAGCATTAGTGCAAATTTGAACAAAATACGAGTTAGGAGGATTGAAAGCATCAACGTTCATATTTATACAAAGATATAAACATTTCAAAATTACTACACATGTTCAAGACGCGCAAGAAATGATTCAATGCAAAAGTTTTCAAATGGAGCATTTAACGAATATATGGTGAAGTGAAGATTGCAAGCTTCAATGGTCATATTCAAAAAGCTATATAAAGACCTTAAAGACAAAGATGAAATATATAGAAGCGATATACAAGAATATCAAGTGAAATATAAGTTTGTGTGAGTGAAAAAGAAAACGTGCTTTGTACATATTGTATCTGCTACATAAGAGCATCTAGTGAGTTGGGTTGTGTGCTTAACCACTGTAAGTCCTTCACACTATGAAGTATACCTAGTGAGTTTTGATTGTTCTCTCTTTTAAAAGTGTTTTTCTCATATCTTGAATGGTCTTAGTCTCAAGGGGAGGTTAAGACTGATTTACTTGGAGAGGTGAAAAATACTACCTAGAGAGGTGGAGAATACTTGTACCTAGAGAGGTGGAGAATATTTTTATCTAGAGAGGTGGAGAATACTTATACCTAGAAAGGTGGAGAATATTAGTACCTAGAGAGGTATAAAATACTTGTACCCGGAGAATTGGAGAATACTTGTACCTGGAGAGATGTAGAATAATTGTTCCTAGAGAGGTGTTGAATCTCGTTGTAACCAAAGTGTTAGATTAGTGAAAAGCTCTTAAGTTGTTTACTTAAAGGGACTGGACGTAAAGTGGTAGGGTGAACCAATATAAATCAGTTTCTACTTTTATCTTATCCTTGCTTGCTACACGTTATTTTATATTGTAAAAGGCATGAAAGAAGAACTAAAGCTGCTCTACAGATATAAATGATCTCCTAACGACCAAGAAGAAGAATACAAGTGTAAAGGATGCACCATGCCAAAATGTTGTCATGAAGATAAGCAATCCTTAAAGGCCTTAAAAAAGGATCCCAGAGCTTATAATAAGATCATTTCCAAAATGTATGGATCCAAGATAGCTTAGAAGAGAACACAAGAAGTTTCTCTTTAGTCACCTAAGAGAGTGAACAATCACCTTATATTCATTGAAAGACATAACCCCTTCCTAGAGTGAGAAATAATATAAACTAGGTGAGAAAACCTCAAACCTTGTATTCGTCAAAGGACACAAAGACTCTCTCCATTACTCAGACTCAATGATTAGACAATGATTCAAACCTTTAACCTTTCCTATGTCAGTTAAGAGTGGCTAAAGGATAAAAAATACTCAAGTTTATTCAAGAGAGACTTGAGTAAAGAATACTCCTTAATGAAGTTAGGCATGAGTGGTTATGATCTAATTATGACAACTAGGCGGGGAGGGTGCAGTTTGACTATCTCATCCCCATCCCCGAAATAAAAATTCATCACCATCCCCATTCCCATACCCAACGAGTATAAATTTCTTTTATCTCATCTCCATTCTTATTGGGGAACGAGTATACCTGTACTCATGCTTGTACCTACCCCTTACTATTCATAATATTAATTAAATAACTCTTTTACAAAAAATAAAAATCACAGCACATGAAACATAATATTATTAGGTATTCAATGTCAAAAAGATACACATTTTGTTTTCTCCAATGTCAAATATCAATAAAGAAATTATAATGGTATAAATATCAAATGAGTGTATGAAACAACAATTGGATAAATGTCAAATAATAATATAAAATAGTAAAAATTATGAAAGTAAGGACAAAATAAAAGTTAATATAATTTTTTATGTTACTTAATAAATTAAAGGTGTTTTAGTAATTTAAATCGAGGATGAAGGTGAGGATAGGGATGGGTATGGGCAGACATGTACATACTCATATACATCCCTATACCCAATTTAAAAAATTGGGTATTACCTATACCCATACCCGTACTAAGTCAATGCAGGGATTCCCCGTAAAAAATGGGACGGGTTCGAATAATACCCACGGAAGGGGTTCATTGGCCATCCCTACTACGATCCCAAAAGGATACTCATTTAGCTAGGAATGACTAAGTGTAAAGAATAACCAGAGTTAGTTAGGAGTGACTTGAGCAAAGAATATTAAATGTCAGTCAGGGGTGTCTTAAGGAAAGAATACTCAAGGTTCACTAAGAATGGGCTTGAGCAAAGAATATTGGTGTCAACTAGGAATGACTTGAGCAAAGAATACTCAAGGGGTTAGCCCGGAGAGACTATGAGCTCAAAGAATAATGATGTGTACTTCACAACATTAGTCCGCTTAGTTAAAGTTGTCTGGCTTAATTAAGAACTAAGCATAGTTTGTTATGACAAATGAACCAGTATAAATTATTGTGTGTAGTCTCTCTCTTCCTTATCTCTTTTTATATTACATGTTATCATCGTCCACATTAATCCAAGAATAAGAGCTAATGCATGAGAATTTACCAAAATGTTTTGTTGAATGCTTTTAAACTAAACATTTGATCTACACCTACACTAGTTGGTTGATAAGCACTTAGTCGTGTATGGTTTTTCAAACAAAAGCTAAGTTTCCCCTAATGTAATACAAGTGTAACATAGGTCGAATCTCCAAAGATGCATAACATACAATTCCCTTGCTTCATATTCTCCTTAAATAAATTAAAACTAGGGAAATATTTATTCACGAAAAAAATAAACATAAAGAACAAAAAATAGAGTATAAGAAAAATGAAATATCAAAATTGAAAATCACTACAATTGAATAAAATGACTGAACGAAAACTTTAAGAATTCAAATTAAAAAGTAATGGCAATCAAAAAATGGAAATAAAATGGCAGAAACACAAAATTACAGTAACGAGATGGGTAGTATTACCTTATTCATCCCTACATTTAGGGTCAATATTCAATTTAGTATAGTGGTTTTAAAAAAAATCAATTTGGTCCCTATGTTTTTTAAAAAGTACCCAAATTGGTCATTTCTGTAAAATCTCACCTTATGACGTCAAGTGTTGCTTATGTGGTAGAGAGAAGTGGGATTGGGTGTTCTGTGAGGTGTGAGGTGACAAGTGGCGTGGATTGAGAGATTAGTTTAATGAAAAATCAATTGGGGGTTAGGGTTTTTTGAATTGCAATTGGGGGTTAGGATTTTTTAATTGCTAGTTAGATAGCATCACGCGAGCTTCATCATGCAAGCTTTGCTTCTTTCTTCCATACACAGCCAAGACCCCCTTCTTCTAGTGGACAGAAAATTTAATCTTGAAATGCAGTGAAATTTGAAAGAGAAAAAAGTTTGAAAGAGAAGGTGTTACCAATCTGAACACCTCTGGGGCCAATGCGTTGCTATCACCAAAGATAACATTTTTGTTGACAGTAATGTTGCATTCACCGTAACTTGCTTCGTGTATGCCTTGAATCCCGGGCTCATAGCCTGTTTCAATGCAACTGTAAGTGCCTTAATATGGTGGTTGTGAGGACCCCCCTGAAGGGAAGGGAACATCGCAAAGTTTATTTTGTCTTCAAAATCATACACTGCATTCTCAGTGTGCCCTTTCTTCACCGGTTAGGTTCCTTTCGGTAGAAGATCATACCCGCCTTAGGACCCCTCAATCTCTTGTGGGTCGTTGTGGTCACAATATCACAATACTCGAATGGATTATTAGCTTTTTGCACCATCATTCATTTCACACACCAACCCAAAACATATTTTGGGAAAGCATTCCAAGGTCTCTATCATGCGCAAATGTTCCTTCACTTTCATCATCATCGACACCCAAATTCTGCAAATCATCTGTACAATTTGGTTCTAAACCTTCTATGGGATTACTGGCCTGCAATTCAAAAACTCACTGCTTGTAATTAAAAAACCCTAACCCCTAATTGATTTTTCACTAAACTAATTTCTCAACCCACGCCACTTGACACCTCACACCTCATAGAACACCCAATCCCACTTCTTTCTGCCACATAAGCAGCACTTGACGTTGTAAGGTGAGATTTAACGGAAATGACCAATTTGGATACTTTTTAAAAAACATAGGGACCAAATTGATTTTTTTAAAAAATCACTATACTAAATTTAAATATTGACCCTAAATGTAGGGACGAATAAGGTAATTATACCTAACGAGATGAAAAATAAAACATGTTTTAGACAATGAAAATAAAACTACACTAAACAAAAGCAATGGGTGAATATGAAAGTGAATTAAAACTACAGAGGATTTTAAAAAAATATGTAAAACGCAAATGAATTTCATGAATAAAAAAGACTAAGTTCAACCATCAGATTGTCTAATGGACAATCATTTACCAGACCATCTAATAGTTGTACCGATGTAAAACTAAGTGTTTAATGAAAATATAAAAGGAAAGAATGTAAAAATACATAAATGTAAATGAGAGAAAATGAAAACATAATTAGAAAAGAAACAAAAGTATTTCTTAAGCATAAAACAAGAAATTGTAATAGAAATTGTCTAATAAAATAAAATTGTAAAAGCAAAAAACAGAAAACATGACTGAAATCTAAATTGCAATTGAAATGTAAACATGAAATTGTAAATGCATAAATTTAAAAGAATTGTAATAAAGAGAAAATTTTTTGTTCTAGAAATGCGAAACATCAAATAGAAACCATGGTCAAGTCATCTTCAACCTTGAATGCAAGAAACCTAAACCCTAAACCCCAAACCCTAAGAAAGTGTATCTAAGTGAGCATAAGAAAAAATAAATGAGTCTTAATTGTGTCTAAAGTTCATTATTTATAAGGTTTTGAAACTACAAAAGGATGGGCGTAAAATGAAACAAAACTTGGCCTAAGAAAATCTATTACAAAAGTATCCTACACTAAATTGTCTTCTAGCTCCTAAACCCTTTAACACTTTCTTTGTCCAACATATTTGTGTGATTTGTTTCTTTCATATCTGCACTTCCAATCTTCATGGTTCAATTATCTTCATGGAAGCTCCATAAGTTAGAGATATACTACAATAAAGATCAACTCAAAAGGTTATCTTCATTGAATCAATTGATCTGATGGTTTATGCAAAATTTTCAATTGAAAACACATTTTCAGATAAGATTTATTAATACTCTAATTTTCTAAACGAAATGCAAATCTATGCTAACAACTAAAAGTAACAAAGATAAAAAAAAAAAATGCTTAGGAAAGGAAATAAGCCTATAAAAACATGAACAACTCAAGTGTTATTATTGGTCAAACGTTAAAACTATGATTTGATCACTTATTAAAGCAAACGTGAACATATGTTAGTTATGTGATTTAATTGAGTTTTAAATTTGTGTCTAACTTTATCTTTTGAACTTGAAGAGCTAAGAATAAATTAAGCATTCAAAGAGGTCCTTTTGATCATATTTGTAATAAGTTATTATTGAAGAAAAAGGCTTCATGCTTCATCAAACAAAACCTATTGAAAAGTGGTTATAAAAATATATCTCTTTAAGTTCATTCTTCTTATCAAACCTTCTTAAGTCAAAATTCACATTCAAGTGTTGTCAGTCAGACGAAAGAATCATAGTTTGATTTTTAGTCAATAAATAATTTAAAGAAGTTGGCAAAGATTGTCTGACATGACACATTAGACATAAGTTTTTTGGTGTGTTTGTTTTGAAAATCAAACTTTGTCGTAGCTTCATCGATGAAATGATAAATTTCAAAAAGATTTAAGAATTAATTAAATCACAATTCAATCCTTCCTTTTTATGATTTTCCTATTTTTCACAACCTTTTTGGAAACACCCTTCAAGAAGAAACACAAGATATTGAAAGCACTTAAATACCTACAACCATACCATATTGTGTATAAAAACATGGAAAGATACAAAGAAAAGGAAAGATATCACTTTGAGTGATAGAGATTCCTTAAAAGAATTACCATAGAAAACTTATAACACTTTCGATATTAATTAATGATCTTGAGCAATGAAATTTCTTAAAAATGTAAAAGATAATTCTTTAGGAAGTATTGTTTCATAAAACAAATAAAAATGTATCTGAAAAGAGTTGTAAAAATGAAAATAATGGAATGTTATCCCTATAAAGAAGTTTTAAAACATTTTATTGTTACCAACCAACTGAGACAATCAGTTATAGTTAAATATAATTTATTATTATATTCTTTTATGTAATTCAAAAAGCATTAATAAATTAAGATAATTAACTATTATAATCGATTATTCATATGAAACTATGAAAAACAAGTCTTTGAACAACATTATTGATTATCACATGATATAATCAATTATAAATTTAACTTATCAATAGTTTAGAAAGATAGTGAATTAATTTTGAAATGCAAAATTCTCAAAATTATCTCATATAGTAATTAGTATTTTACATTTAATTACTATAAAATAGATATGAAGGTGCAGTCATCTCATCTTGAAGGTTCATTCATCATCAAATATAATCATAATCGCATGAGTACATCAAATATAAATTTATATATACTATAAAAAATTATTAAATAAAAACTAATTTTAAAGACAAAAAATAATTAGTAACTATATTGACTAAATTAGAGATAATAGTTTCTAAATTGGTATCTAATTAGTTATCAATGTTTTAATTACCAATTATTTAGATTCTAAATTTGGTAGCTAATTAGATATCAATTTAGAACTATTTAAAAATAATAGAAACTAATTTAGAAATAAAAGAAATTTTTAAACTTTAAAATGGTCTCTAATTTAGTCAATATAGCAACTAATTATTTTTTGTCTCTAAAACTAGTTTCTATTTAATGATTTTCTTGTAGTAATATAAAATTTATTCAAATAATAATTTGTGCACTTTGCATGATGCCATATGATAACTCTTTTATAATCTCGTTTGTTGAACACAAAATGCTTTATTTTGTTTTTTATAATTATTAGAAGGTAAACTAATTTGAAATGATTAAGTATCACGAAATTAGATTAGTATTTGGAGTATTTATACTTTAAAAAACATCTTTATTAATCTCTTACAATATTTTCAAAAAATGTAATTTTGTAGATTTTTATAGTAATTATTTTAAAAAATAGCTAATAATCTGCTATTAAATTCAATATTTGTAAAATAAATAAAATATTTTAAAATTCTGAAATTTTGCATTTTAATTAACATGTATTAGACTAAAATAATTTTTTTATTGTTTTTAAAAATAGTTTTCGCCCTAAAAAGGTTTACTTAACTATTTGCAACCGTTTACAATATATAGGTTATGCTACAAAATTTTCTTGATAAAATCTCAAAATTAACATAATAATTAATAATTATTTAGATTATATTTATTATGTAAAATCAACTTATAAAATTCTTTATACAACTTTACGTAGATGAATTAGTTAATTTATTCCTATCCAGACGTCAAATCAAATATGATATTCAAAATATAAGCAAAGGAATTTAAAAATGAATGTAGCTAACTAAATCAAAATCTTAAGATTTTAAATTGGTTCTCCATAACAAAATATAGGTAAATTAAATCAATAATTTAATATTCAAGAGTTGAAGGGTTGCATAATCATTTGTGATCAGTGCAAGAAATATTTTCATTTAATTTATTGGTTATATCATACCTTCACTTTTTCAGAATAGTGTAATATGAAGTGACAATTTTATTTTTTTTTTCATTTTTTATTGACATCTTTTTTTTTTCTAAACTTCTGAATTTTAAATTTTAATTGCATTTCGAATTTCAGAATTTAAAAAGTATTTTTTAAATTTAAAAATATCTTTTGAACTTTAGAATTTGTAATAAATTTTATATTTTGAATTTTAGATTTCAAAATATATTTTTGAATTAGAAAATATCTTCTAAAATTAAAAATCTGTAAAACAAAATTGTATTATGAAATTTTAGAATTTATAATGTATTTTGAAACTTAAAGAATACATTTTAAAATCTAAAATTTAGAATATAATTTGTATTTCAAATTTTAAACTTCATAATTTTTAGTAATTATACAATTTAAAGGGTAGTTTTGGAGTAAGAATATTTATGAGTCGCATGCAGAAACTATGGAGATTATGGAGATTGAAGAGGTTGAGGAAGAAATTGCCAAAAGTGCAATCAATTCTCTTTCAATTTTTAAGAAACCCATATTTGAATAATAATATTTTTAGTGATAAGGAAATCTATTAGATTTAGAAGATACTCTTAACTTCTCACGTCATTACACTACGTGCAATTGACAGAAAGATAAATTGTGTTTTATAAATTTAAATTTAATTGATAAAATTCACAAAATTGAAATATCAATATAATTGGTGAAATTGAAAATTAAGTGATAAAATTTATGAACATGAAAAGTTTCAACGATGATAAAAATGCAAAATTTCAATGATAAAAAATTTGCAATAAAAATTCTCAAAAATGTAAAATAGAAATAAAGTATACAATTAAGCCTAGTTTTTTCACTTAGAAGCTGTCACAAGTTCACTCCTATGAGGTTCTCAACCTTTGTCACACATCATTGATAAAATTGAATGCAACAGCCTTTTGGATGTTTCACTCTATAAATATGAATTTATCTCTTTTATAAAAAAATTTTCTTTTTTATATTTAAGTGATAATTTCTTAAGTGAGGTTTTTTTCTTCAAAGAAAGGACAATGTGACACCAATCTTGGTTGAGAGCACATTTCTTAATCTCTCAAGGTGCTGAGGAAATCTTAGTACATAAAAAAACAGCTCTTATTATCAATAAGTAGTGATTAAGAGAAACTAATCATCTTAATAACACAAGTTTTACATTCACTAACAAGACAATACGATGAGTTATTAAAATATGTATAAAATGTAATTAGATTACTAAGACAAACACAAATGTTTATCCACATTTTTCAACCTTGGACAAAAAACAAAATCATAAGACTTACATATAGACTACTCTACTTAATAAAGCTTCTTAAATAACTTCACAAAAAGCAAAACATAGGTAAAAATTCATAAATATGTCTCACTAAATAGTAGTTGACATATCTAAATGAAGAAAAATATGTATTAAAAAAGTGGATTCTTTCAGAATCTTTACTATGATCACTATCATCACTGTGATCAGTACTACTCAAAAACGTCGAGGGACTATCAAGATTTTATGCATCATCAGGGATTTCTAATACCAACATGAGTTTACCATTATAAAAATCTTTACCAAAATCAAAATTTCCTTCATATAAAGGAATCTTGTAAAAAAAAGTAGTCTGACGAAGAGCCTTGTTGAAACCCTCTTCATGTTGAGCTAAGACATGGCTTTGGAGTTCTAAGAGTTCCTTCTTCGCCTTCTCCACCTTACCTTGCTCAACTTGAAATGAAAGAGCCATGTCGATCAAACTTTTATTGAGACCTTGTTTCTTAAGCTCAATCCTTTTCACATTCTCTTTAGAAACAAGACATCTCTCCAGCCAATACGATTTTTCCTCAATCAAACGAGCATGATTCATCTCTAACTCCTTAATCTTGTCACCCAGAAGTGTGTTGGCATCCAGAGTCTCCTATAAAGTATGATTCATGTCTTTCAACTCCTAATTTAGTTTTTCAACCTCAACGAAGGTACTTCCCTTAACCAACTTAGAGCCCATCCTTTGCCCCAACAACATAACTCGAGTAGACAACTCCATAAAAGAACTTAACAATTCTTGAGGAGGAGTTGACCTATATAGTTCTTTGTCGATAGAACTTAGTGAAAAACTAACTTTGTCTGACAATCGAAGGTTTTGATCAAGGAATCCACTCGATAAAGAACTTGTCCTAACATCAGAAGGACGATGATGTGACCTCTCCAATTGGTGCTTATGAGAAGACTTGTCTATTTTCTCATGTTTCTTTTGTTGATTGTGTAATAAATGTAAACCCATAGGCAAATTTTCTTGCATCGGTCCAGACATCCTCTTTTTCTCCTTTTTAGAAGTTATCGCGATTAAGTAATTTTTATTTTTTGGATTTGTGACAACCATGATATCTTCAACAAAGATAAAAACTCAACTAAGTTCAAATCATGAAATTAAGTGAAAATGTTAAGAAAACACACTATCAAGATCAAAACAATATAGTGACAAAAATACCTCGAAAAGTTTGTAAGTGAGAGTTTTTGAGTAAGTTGATTTAACACAAACAATGTCTCCAAAACCTCATTGTCATGGTCGAAATGTGAAAGTACCAAAACATGCACCCAATTTGCATTTGTGAAAGTACTGAAATGCCCTTAATGAAAATGAAATTAGGTTAAGTGATTTCTGCATCCAATCACACACCCAACAACTTCGTTTCTAGCATTCTCGCACCCAACAACGTTCACATCCTCACACCTTCGTTGGCATTTCTCCGGTAGTGGAGGCTTGACTTGAAGGACCCCTTAAACAAAGATGAACCCATGAGCGCGAAGGTCATCCATTGTTGCGCTAAGTGAGGGCACCATCTGCGACGGAGTTTGACGACGACAGTGAACAAAGGCACCGGAGAAAACAAGGTCAGTATGCATGTGTGTTGCGGATATTTTTAGGCAGAAGTCATTTTTGACTTCTAGATATTTTTGTGCGAAATGTAGTTGTCTGCTGCGAATATGTTCATCCGAAAGTTTTTGAATGACTTCTAGAAGGGTTGAATGCATTCCGGATATTTGTGTGTGAAATATAGTTGTGCTCATGTTCATTGATGTGCCTACTATGACTTCCGCATTGGCTTCTGGACAAAAACATCCATAGACACCGTAAGACACAATCATATTACGGATAAGCTCATCCATAAGTGTTGCAATCGTTCCAGATACTAATATCCATAAGTACCTGTATGACTTGCAAATATCGTCATTCGTAGTCACCTCTTGGAGTTGCGGATATGCATATCCCTAGGATCCTGCATCACTTGCCTGACGTCCGGATACTGATATCTGTAAGCACCTTCAAGAGTTGCAGATGTTGATATCCTTTGACAAGGGTACAATGGGGTTTTAGAAAGTTCATCGGGTGCCAATCACAATTGATTGGGTGCAGGAAGAAATAGCCTCCTCCAATTCAGCGATCTGCATGCATACTCGCTTCGGATCCACCATGCGAGTCACCTCGCTTTCTTCTCCAAAATCATTTAATCGCACAAGTATGCGAGTATACTCGCGATTTTCACAACATTGGTCCAGAGAATGCAAGCTTACAATTGAATAATGCTAATCAATCTTAATGTTACATGTATAACAACCATTTTATTTTGAAATATATTTTCACATTAAAAATAGGAAAATACTTGAGCTTTATTCAGAATAATATATTCAATAGCATTCGACAATCGGCAGGTAACATGTAACTAGGCAAGGGTAATAAATTACAAAACATGACTCATTCCACCAACAACATCCAGAGCACAAGATCAATGTAGCAATTCGTGACTAAAGATATATCCTATATGTCCACGACCATCTTACCATCGAGATGAGAGAATTCTTGGTAAAAGGCCTTGAAGTGCTCATATGAATACTTCACATCATCAACAGCACAAATTTCTCTTATGCTATGCATTGACAACTGTGGTGCACCAACATCGACGGTGCGGATACCTACCCCACTCGCAAGAATAGGACCAATGGTTGAACCACAAGACATGTCATTGCGAACCACAAAGTCCTACAAACATCAATGTACCTTGTTATTATATATAATCCATTATCGCTTACCAATGCTTACACAACTTTGGGCCTCACAAGAAAAAATGTGTCTTTTCCTAGACTTCCAAACAAACTTGTTTTTTATGCTTGAGCATTTAACTTGACGAACTTTAGTCCTTTTATTTTAAAAATATGTGAATCTAGTCCTTTCAACTTTTGTGAAAGTTAAAAACTGTCATTAAATATTAAATTTATATGTGAGGAGACTAAATTCACAAATTTTTAGTTAGAAAACTGAATTTATCAATTTGAAAATACAGGAACTAAAAATACAATTTTCTCTTTGGGGTGATTTAAAATAAGTAATAATTTTGCATACTACAAATACTATAGTAGAAGAGTTTTTACTGTATGATAGTTATATTGCCTTGTAGCAAATCTATTCCAATTCCAATAACAAAAGAGGAAGACAAATAAAATTGTTCACTTAACTTACCTGAACGGGAAGGTTATGTTTTGATGCTATTTCCCTGAATAAGAAGGATGTGACAATATTGGTTGCATAGCGCTGGTTTGCATTGTTTTTAATGACAAGTCCTCCGTGTAGTTTGGGCTGATGGTTTGCTTCATGCTTCTCCTGCAAGAAATTTGGTCAAGATAAGGAGAAAAATTTTGAATTATTTGCAATCAAGGTGTATAAGAAGACTTACCATGTAATTTGGGTGTAGTGCATGTGCCATATCAGCAGATACAAGGTAACTTCTTTGTGCTGCTTTCTCCAGAAGCTAAAACAAATCACCGTAACGAAAACTAATTAAATACTGAAAGCATAATTAGAGTGTGGTTATTCCATTTTCCACAGTTGAAATATCTAAAATGCTAAAATGGTGGAATGGTACTGTAAATTATGAGGGCTGGCATGAGAAAGCCACGGCCTAGATTTAACTCATGCAGTCCATCGGAATAAAAAAAGGGGTAAAGGAATAAAGGTATTATACGTTGGGCTTTGTGCCAAAAGAATTGGTAACCCTAGTCACAGCATTTAGCATAACAGGAGAGCCAGCTCCTTGTGCAGAGCTGGATCCAACTTCCTCATGGTCAAATAAAGCCACCATTCTAACTCCTGTCTCTTCCTCAAGACTGCTTTCAGAGGATGTAGCATCTATTAAAGCCTGAAATAGAAACCAATATGTTAGCGTAGGACAATCAATATCGAGTACATCATGCAAACACATTTCCAATTTCCAGATAGATAGTCTCATCGTCTTAATTCTTTAGATTAAGTCCCAAAATGCTTGAGTTTGATGGAAAAACAAAAACAGCAGACAAAGACATACACCCAAAGGCATTTGTACTTGTGAATTGTGATAGTGTGATGCCATCCAACCACACCTTGGTTGACAAGGAAAACTACATTTGATCTTAAGTTGATTGGCATTTTCCATAGGACCACCGTAATTGACAAAGCATCAAAGCCAAACACCAAGGTCATGCATACCCTTTTGAGGGGGGAAGTTACCAGTTGAAGGGAAAAGAGGCAAAAGGCTCAAAGGTCATACATACCCATTTGAAGCGTGCCATAGAAACAATGTGGGACTCTGACAGATCATAGCATTCCACCAAGCTCAACAGCCTGGGTACCCTCTTGAGGGTTGGCTGTTCAGGCCAGGGTCTAGTCTAGTGACTCTAGTACCGAGGGAATACTAAAATGCCAACATCACTGCTCAAGCTGCATACTTGTTAGAGATGATATTTAAGCTTTAAGACCCTGTGAGATAAGCCTGAAGGGTCCAACCCGAAAGCTAGGACTGAAGAAAAGAGCTCAGTAATATATGTCATTCATACCACTGAGACTCCTCCAATGGAGCATAACTAACCACAGAAATAGTTTTTGTATGTATTATACTCTTTTAAATACTGCCTTATCTAGTCTGTTTCTATAACTAGGTAAAAAGGTGAACAATGACTAATACATATACTTAGGGTTCTCTCAAGATCCTTGTCTCTATAGTAACAACCATGAGAGGGTTCACATATAAATCTATCGCTTTGTCCTCAGAAAAACAGTACCTAAGCATAATATTCTTCAATAAAAAAAACGTGGGAGGAATATGAAAGAATAAGCAAAGCAAAGGCTCAGCATTGCATTTAGGAGTATAGAATGTCATTATAATGACTGTTAAGCATCAATTTGGTCCACCCAAGATTAACATGTCACCACATAATCTTCCAGATTTTTTTTACCATATTAGTTCCTTGATATACACAAGCTACAAAATTTGCCGTGTTGTGTCACTAGTCTTCCATAAGAATGAATATGGTAGCATTCTAGATCTAAGAAATGGCTAATTTGACGAACTTAATACAAATTCTTTAGAGGACTAATGTGGTAATTACACTAATTGGAAGACTAAATCAAGGATTCACAGGTAAGCAAGAGCACCTTATAGCCTCTATGTATTCACCCCAAATAACATCATGGTATAGATATATTCATCTAATAAGCCCACTTTCCTGTTCTCTTCCATCCCAGGACTGCAAAAGAAGTAGCTGAATTTTATCAGAAAATTGCCAAACTTCAGGGATTTCCATCATCAATTGTTTCTAGGATATACAGGGTTTTCTCAGTTATGTATGGACTGAGTTATCAAATATCAAGGAAATCAGGGACCAAACTCAAGCTCTATTCAACATACCACCCTCATTCTGAGAGTCAGCAAGTATCTGGAGATCCAAATGCAATGTTTGGCCGGATCAAAGCCTAAGCAGTGGCCTCATTGGCTTAACTGGGCTGGATATTGGTATAATACCAATTGCAACAGCCAACTAAAGTATCCCTTTCAAAGCCCTACATGGCAGGTATCAAAGCCATGTTTAAATGTCCAACAGATCCATCCACTATTGAGGAAGTTAGCAGGCTAGTGGCTGAAAGAGACCAGATGTTGGATGACCTAAAAACTACTAAATAGAATGAAGGTGTGCTGGCATGAATAGAATTATGATATCAGTTGACCAGTTGGGTGATGTGGCTTATGTCAAAATTCGTCTTTATGGGTTGAAGTCATTAAGTCCTTTAACCAGAAGATATAATCAGAAGCATGCCTAATGCTATATGGAAATTTCTAAGTCCTGAAAAAAATTGGAGAGGTGCTTATGACTAGGGAAAGCAAAATACGGGCTGGATTGGCCGCCCTACATAGAATATGCGGACTAATGTTACTAGTCCGTCTCGCATAAAGGTTGGCCCGCGAACTTGCAGGCTAGCCCGCATAAGAAATACTTTTTTAATAATTAATAAAAAATAATTTTTTAAATAGAAATTTTGAATAAATTTAATTCTTTTTTTATTTAGATGCATTAGGTAAATGGTCTCACAATATTATTCTCATGACACATGCGTAATAAAATGTGAATAAAAATTCCGGAATGTGAAATATGAGGCTGCATGAAGAAAATATGGGAATGTAGAAAGAAATTTTTAGGTTTTTAAGTTATGCGAGTTATGCGAGCCAACCCGCCCCGCGTTTTTCTCAGCGGGCCGCAAGCCGGCCTGTATGGTCCGCCCCGCTTTGTCATCCCTAGTTACAACCTGATATTCACAACTAACATTTGTATATCTTCTGTGTATGATTGTTAAGGAAATCCATATCTTCCCCTGCTGCGAGCTACACATTCATTGAAAAGTTTGCAATCAGAAGGTTAGAGTTCATAGTGAAGCCAGAAGATACTCTAAGGTAGGTCGACCACATTGGACATCCTAATCAAATTACAAGACCTGCCACACCTACAGGGGTAGTTCCATACATCATCCTTTCACTTAGGTGTGCATCAGGAAAGGATGGAGGGGATCAGGGTCTCAAATGCACCCAATAGATGGCATGACTAATAGTAATATAACAGATTGCCAGTGAAGGAAATCAGGGAATAATTCTCAGTGGAAGACTGAAGGCTCTCTCGGATGCCCTGGCTTGGTTTGTTTCATCTCATCTTTTCCACTGTAATTCCCTCATACAGCTATTGATGTCACACTGACATTGGTATCTACAGTGAATGATATATTATAGATATCTTGTAAAATTCCTATCAGAAAAATTACAGAACCCCACAAGATTTCACCATATTAATCGCTCTTTTATCCCTACCATATCAATACATATTGCAACAAAGTCAAAATGAGTGTTTGGTTTCACATTCAGGATCCATGTTTAATGCAAAACAACTCTTAGTAGTGTTGGCAATCCACATCCAGCAGTCCTAGCGTGTTTCCAAACACACTAACATGAAAACCGTTTGGGTTTGAATTAATGAGCTATGGTTTCAGAGGTTCATAGAATTGGAAAAGATGCAATTATACCCAGAGATCATTGGCTGAAATCATTCCATTAGGGCATAACTTATAATGATGTTATAAACATATACGGTAATGATATTGAGAAATTATTTTCTATTCCTTGCACTATAGATTAACTGCCTAAAATGACCCAATTATCCAGAGTGGTAAACTTCAAAATCAAGGTTATATTTTGAAGTTCATATCTAAACTATACACAAGCATTTGAAACTTTACTTGAAAAAATAATATTTGTAAAAAGTTAAACCTTCAGTGAGTAAAATGACAAGTAGAGGTTATCAAGTCGTCCTGAAAAAATTAAGTCCTTTGCAGCCCCACTAACATATTTGAAGTTTATATCTAAACTATATACAAGCATTTGAAACTTCAAAAAAAAAATCTCTATGAAAGTTAAACCTTCAGTGAGCAAAATGACATGCAGAGGTTATCAAGTCGTCCTGAAAAAATGAATTCCTTTGCAGCACCACCAACAGTACTTGGTTGTGTATCACAAGCTTGCAATTCAAAATCATAAATGTCATCTGTCTCACACCCAAGCTTACTTGCAAGCAACTGGTGAAAAAGGGAAAGAAGACAATAAACCAACAATTAGACTCTTAATCGTCATATATATATCCCAAGACCCAAATTAAGAAATTTACAGGTTACAGCTACATGTGACTAGTTTAATACACATTCAAAGGCAGCTGAAATAAAAATAACAAGAATACATTATGAGATTCCAGGTCCGCTGTTAACCTGCAAAAGAAGAAGGTGGTGCTTTGAATTGGCAGTGCCTGTTTTATCCGTTGCTTTCTTTGTATCAGTCTGATTTCCATTTTCAACCAGACCATTTTCTGAGGACAATTTATTAAGCTCACCCTGCAAGTCAAAGCTCAATGACAGTGTAAGAGCTAGATCTAAATAATTAAAAACGAACTCTATAAATCTGAATAAGCACTGTTTGTGGAAGTTTTACTTATTTCTTTCAATTAACTCCACACAAGTCTAAATGCATAATATAACTTTCCAAAACGATTGCATCAAATATTTAATTAAAACACAAAAACAATATTAAGTAACTGGCAACATTGCATGCTATTATAATTTTAAAATGCATATTTAACCAATAAATGAGCTTTTGAACCATGTGCAAGCACTTAAATAACAACTCAGATAGCCTAACATTAAATGCATTTAGTCTGCAGGACTTGATATATTAAACCAGGGCACCACAATAATAACTATTTCCACAGAATAATCATTAACCACTGTGATTACCTTGAGCGCTGTTGCCAAGATGGGAATAAGGTGCGTCTCATTGTTAAATTTGAATCCATCAGAAACAGTCCTGTACAAAATGAACCAGAGTAAAATGATAAACCCAACAATAGTAATCAAGCAAGCTAACAGGAAATGCATCTCAACAACAGCGCCAGAACCTGTCCAAGTGAATTGCCAAAGTTGGGATCCGCATTATAGGTTCCTCAATTCTAACAAGGTGATGTGAGTATGAAACAGAACCCGCATTCTCTTTTCGAACAATGACCCTTCCCGCCACAGTCAAGTCTCGGTCAAACCAAGTGTGCCACAAACCACCTCCATAGATTTGAACACCTACCTCCAAAATCCCACCCTTAACCACCTGCACAGCACACCCCATTAATTAAACATGCCTTCCATTGCATCCATATAATAACATATGAAACTCAAAATCCAATACACTAATAATGAATTCAAATTTATTTGAGTAAACAGCAGCTTCCATCCTTGAGAATGGTAGGGGTTGTCACATCAGTCTCCGAATAAAATAACCTTCAAAACTATCGTTTCTCACTCACATTAGTCCAACACGTGTAACTTAAATGATAATATGAAAATAGAGTAAATGAAGAGACAGTGAATAATCAAATTGACGAACTTACTCGACATCTTAAGGAACTTATTTAACATTTTATTAATCACAAGGACTAATATAACTAGACTAAACTGGTTGTTTCACTATGTTGACATGCTTTTAGGGACCAAAATGACAGTCGGTGCTTAAATCTTATACTTAGCTTAAACCAATTACAAAGATCTTTTTAATATTTATCTAATTTTACTGCTACAACAGAGCCAGACCTCGAGAAACTAAAATAGAAGTTGGTTACCTTGGAGACTGGCTTGAGTTTGAGACATGGACTATCTGTGTGAGCCCCAATTATGTAGAATCCATTTCCAGCAACGTACCTGAGAAGAAGTTGAAATGTAATAGTTTAAAAACTGGTATGGCTTCTCACACGTAAGCATTTCTTCACTCCTTCTGATAGAGATCACACACGGTGCCTCACTCACAACTCTGATTTGTTCACACATGAGACACTCACTCACAACTTCAAAAATAAGATTGTAGAGGATGCAGAAAACTAGAGAATTTCTCGTTTTTCTCTAAAAAAACAAAACAAAGACCAATATATAATTCAGGTTTCCAACACAACCAGAATTAACTAAACAGAATAATTCTGAATCCTGTTTAAAAACTTATTATTACAATTATCCCCTCCTATCAAAAGGACTTGCCCACAGAGCCTTATAGCACCCTATGAAAATCTGGAAATTGTTGCTGCAAAGGGTGCAGTTCCTGCTAAAATGCATCTTCCAGATTTGTATGCTGCCATTTAATCCACACCTCAGTAACAGCACGATTGCCCTTTTTTCTTCATTCTTTTGTCCAAAACCACCAACTATTGTGGTTGCATTTCCCATCTTCACTGCATAGAAGACTACAGGAAGGCCCTGGTATACAGTGAGTACCATGATGTTGCTTCAGCAATGATACATTAAAAACATCATGAATTTGTGTCGGGGAGTAGCTGAAATTTATAAGCTACCTTGCCAATTCTCTCCAAAACTCTAAAAGGCCCATAATACCTTGTAATGAACTTGTGGAATGATGTATTTGGCAAAGTCATTTGTTTATAAGGTTGTATCTTCAAATAGACCAGGTCTCAACATTGAAATTCCTTGTCTACCCGTTTGAGATCAGCATACCTTTTCATTCTTTCTGGAGCCTTTTGTAAATTAACTTGCAAAATATTGGCAATATGCTCTCTTGTCTTCACAATATAAGAAACTACTTCAACCAAAGGATAAATGTATAAGGCTTCAAATGGTGACATCTTCGTTGTTGTGTGGAATTTAGTTGTGCATAATTTTGCTGAAGAAAGATGCTCAGTCCACTTCTGGTAAGTCCCCCAATGACAGCATGAATACCCTTATAAGGCTTTCAGTAAAGCTTCAGTTTAGCCATCAGATTGAGGTTGGAAAGCAGTGGACCGCAACATCTTAATTGCATGTTGCTTCATCAACTCAATCAAAAAAGCACTTTTAAAAGTGTTATCTTTGTCAAAGATTATCTCAAATGGCCAACAATGCAATTTAACAATCATATAAAAAAAAAAAAACACTTGTTCCACATTAGCTGCTCCAAAAGGATGAGCTAATGGTGCGCAATGAGCATACTTGGTAAGTCTATCACACACCACAAAGATAACTATCACGCCATTGGACTTATGAAGACCCACAATAAAATCCATTGAAATGAATTTCCAAGCTCTATCCAATCGAGTGGTTGTAGTTATCCTACAAGCATTTGTAATAAAGGCATGTTTTTCTGACAAGTCGTGCATTCCTAGACCCATGTTTTAACCTCTTTCTACAAACCTTTATAGTAAAATTGATCTCTAATTCTCTTATAAGTAAAGCTAAATGTCCCCCATCATCTTGTTATGGAAATGGTGCAATATTCTTCATTTTTTGTTAGGATCTCCTCCAATTACCACGTTATCTTTTTTGTGGAGAATTATTCCATCAAAGGTGTAGTGTTTGTATGATCTTTGATGTAACCTTACTTTATCTACTATCTTTTGAAATTGTGGATTTGTTTTCCAAGAATCTTTGGCCTCCATGACTAACTAAGAGACGACATGGAAAATTGCAGCCAAACTACCTCCTTGTGGTTGTCTTGTTAATGCATCAGCCACTACATTGTCTTTGCCCTTCTTATATTCAATGCTAAAGTCCAGATCCATCAATTTCTTCAATCCCCAGTTCTGCATTAATGTTGTTGGAGGTTGCTCCAATAGACGTTTCAATGTTTTCTGATCAGTCATAATTATAAAATGTTTTTGAGAAAATAATGCTGCTATTTCTTTACCACAAATAATATTTGCATAAAACTCCTTTTCATTAGGTGAAAGTAATTGATACTTTGGACACATAGCTTTGCTAATGTAAGCTAGTGGACGGACATTTATAGGACCACAATACCAATACCCACTCCTGAACATTTGTTTCTATGGTGAAAGGTGGATCAAAGGCTGACAAAGCCAATACAAAAGCAAATATTAAAGCTTCCTTTAACCTTGCATATGTTGTTTTCGTCTCTTCATTCCATCTGAAATTTGTGTCTTTTTGCAGTAAGTAAGTCAATGGTTGTGCAAGCCTCCCATAATTGTGATAAATCTACGATAATAGCCAGATAGACCCAAAAACCCATGCAGCTCCTTAAATGTTCTTGTCTTGGCCAATGTTGAATGGCCTAAAATGTTACCTGAGTCTAGACACCTTTAGAGGAAATCAAATGGCCCAAGTAATGTACTTTTGCTTTTCCAAAACTGCATTTTTTGAAGTTGAGAACCAGTTGTGTTGTTTGAAAGATTTGGAGGGCAATATTTGCAACCATTGAAGGTGTTCTGACCATGCTTTTGTGTAAACCAAACTATCATCAAAAAGCACCAAAATGAACTTCCTTAGATGTTTTGTTAGGACAGAAAATAAGAATAGGGAAAAGACATGGAAGGTGTATCATAGGAGAAATAAAAATAGGGACCATGAAAGGAGCGGTTAGTTAGTTAGTAGGGTATGGTTGGTCTTTAAATAAAGACTAACAGGCTTTGGGAAGGGGGCTTTTTGTCTTTGGGGATTCTTTGACAAGAGTAGTCATGTGCGAAAGGGAAATTGTTCCATTGGAAGACATTCTTTTGTAAACAGTGGAAAAGCAATAACAGGGGAATATTGCATTCGTGTTCTTTGTAGCTTTTGTTTTCTGGGTACCTAACATGTTTCCTGAATATATCATTCATCAAAATTTGGAATGTGGTTGGTGCATTGCTCAAACCAAATTATCATCAAAAAGCACCAAAATGAACTTCCTTAGATGTTTCCTGAATATATCATTCATCAAAATTTGGAATGTGGTTGGTGCATTGTTCAAACCAAAAGGTAAGGCTACCCATTCATAGTGTCCACTATGAGTTCTAAAGGTTGATTTATGAATATCAATCTTTGCCATTCTTACTTGGTTATAGTCACCTCGTCATAAATCCAGCTTGGAGAAGGAGCTTGCACCATTTAATTCATCCAATAGATTTTCTATTAATGGTATAGGAAACTTGTTATTAATAGTTAAAGCATTCAATTTTTTGAAATTAGTGAAACATCTTCAAGAACCATCTTTTTTCTTCACCAACACTAATGGAGAAGCATAATAGCTACCATTCTCTCTGATAAAACTAGTAGGTGTCTTTAACTTCTCTTTCTATCTCCTCTTTTTGAGCATGTGGATACCTATGTAGTTTTAAACATAATGTTTTATCATTGATTAACAAAATATGATCATTATTAAGAAGTGGACTTTAAGTCTAACTCAATCTTATAAAACCGGCATAAAGTCCACTTTTTAATATGATATCAAAGTCATTTAGAGCCTATTTTACTGAGTGTTTGTTGAGCTTATCAAGTCACCCGTTATCAGACCACCCATAATATATAGTCTCACGCACGAGTTATTAGTCTCGATGAGAGGAGGATATGTTGGAAATCTCACGTCGACTAGAAATAAGAACATTTCATCGACTAGATATAAGAACATTTCATAATATATAAGTAGGTGTAAACCGCATCTTATAAGCCGATTTTATAAGATTGAGTTAAGTTTAAAGTTTTCTTCTTAATAATAATCATATCACCTTTTTGGAGGTAAAGTTGTAGGCTCATGGAACAATTGTTGAAAGTTCTCCAATAATTGATTTAATTCAGGTTGTTGGCTAGAGATAAGTGGGGAAGAGTTTCATTTGCTAAGTCTTTAGGAACCATCTTTTTTCTTCACCAACACTAATGGAGAGGCATAATAGCTACCACTCTCTCTAAGTAGGGTTTTAACCTATCTTGAATGGTTTATCATTGACTAATGAAATCCGATAATCATATTGTCTTTTTGGAGGTAAAGTTGTAGGGTCCTGGAACAATTGTTGAATCTTCTCCAATAATTGATTTAATTCAGATTGTTAGCTAGGACATATGTGGGGAAGAGTTTTATCTACTAAGTCATTGTAGCAAAGTGGGGGTTGAAGTGCCAGCAACACCACGTGACATTTAGCTGGTTTAATTTTCCTTGTCAGCTCACACATATCCGTTGAAGGATGTTCTCCTCTTAGGCAAACTAGTTTTCTATCATGTTCAAATTTCATTGTCAATTGGCCACAATTCTAGCAAATCTCTCCTAACGTTTTATACCACTGCATTCCAAGGATGGCACCAAAAGTGCTGCCAAGTAACACTAAAAAATCAGGTTGGAAAACATTATCATAAAATTTCCATTCAACAAAAGGACAACTTCTAGTTATGACTAATAACTTATAGGATGCAACCATCACTCAGAAAATTACTTATGCTATGAGATTTCAGCGCAAGTGCCTTCACCCAATTAGCACTAATATCCATAATTAAGTTTAAACTATGCTCAATGCTTTCATTTTGCTACTCACCATTTGATCCAAATGTTAACTCTTTTGAGCACTGAAAATGGCATTAAACTTACCCCACATTTTACCACTTATGTTTATGAGACAAAAACCCTTTGCAATCCTTTCACTAATTTGTTTTCCAGAGATAGAGGTTGTAGTTGAACCTTTTCATTCTGACATTGGCGTTGAAGTTGTAGGGCACTGAAGTTGATTCGGATTCAGAGTGGTAATAGGATAACTTCTATTGATGGAAGATACAGTGGACCACGATCTGACATATCTGTCACTAGATTCAGACTAACTAATTTTCCTGGTGAAAATTTCTTTGTCATTACTTGCAGCACCTCGTCTTGTAATCGAGCAATTCAAATAGCATCTTGAACAGATGTAGGATGATGAACTCTTACTGATTTTTCTAACTCAATTGTTAATCCGGACAGAAAGAAACTCAATGCCAATTCTTCAAATATAGCTACCCGAGCCAACAATGTGTCATACCTTTCAAGATAGTCAAGCAAGGTCCCTTCTTGCGAGGTCAATGATAGGATCGTCAATAGCACCTGAATCAAATCAGCTCCAAGTATCTTTAAGGATTACTGCAAAGATTTTCCTTTATTATTGGTGTTATGCATGTAATGCCTTTGCCAAGCAAAGGGCCTTCCCATCCATGGATAACAACAGTAAACGGCTTCTTTGGGCCTCAGGTTCCCTCCAATTCAAAAAATTGTTCTACTTTTGGTTCATAACTCTGATTTGGTTCACACACGGTACACTCACTCACAACTTCGAAAAGAAGATTGTAGAGGATACGGAAAACTAGAGAACTTCTCATTATTCTCTAAAAAAAACCAAAAACAAAGACCAAAATATAATTCTGGTTTCCAACACAAAACCAGAATTAACTAAACAACAGAGTTTTGAACCCTGTTTAAAAACTTGTTATTACATGAAAAGGGGAGCATTATTAGACTATTGGTGTTGTTCCGTGTTTGGTTGAGAAAGAGGGGAACGGAACGGAACGAACTTTTTGCCGATGGCGAATGCAACAATGGTGGAGTGGTTTCTGGTGAAGAAGTACTTGTTGCCAGGTTGCAGTTCCCACAGTTCCCTCTCGGAAAGTTGTTGGAAGCCCGCGCTCTGCAAACGCTCCTTCGCCACATCTGAAAGGAAGGAAGAAAGAGAGAATGAGGATTTGCGATTCGGCGAGAATAAAGGGAAAGAAGAGAGTTGGTTATGATTTTACCGACGGCGTGGAAAGCCGTTGGAGAAGCGTTAAGGAAGTCGATCAGATCGGAAACGACGTCGTGGCTCTGCTGCTTCGCCATTGTAGTGCAGATGCTAACGGCGGCTGTTGCGTTTACCCCGCTCAGACCCTAAAACCAGGATTTCGCTCTACCCGCAACGGATATATCGAAAATAAATAAACAGAAGTCTCTACTCAGCATCTAAATCGTGAACGACTCAACCACTTCACTTTGGATTTGATACTTAAAAGAACTGATAATTGTTATTATTTACTAGTATTGCCTCAATATTCTTTTATCCATAGTCTATAGTATTATACCTAACTATTTTTTGTTATGTGATTTTGTTAATCATACTAATTTTTAATTACAATAATTTATAAAATCCATTAATTTTTTTAATCCAAAAGTAATTATCAAACTACTCCATTCAAAAAATAATTATATAGTTCATTTATCATTATCCATACAAAATTATCTTTTTTTATATTTTTTAAATTATAATATTTGAATTGTTCACTTTACTAGTATGTGATTATAATGATTAAAATTTGTTTTATGTCATGAGGTTGATTTTTTGATATTTTTCTCAAGTGAAAATAGAACAAAGATTCAAGTTTTGCTCTTAGACCTTATTTTTGTTTAAGTGAAAGATTTTTTGTTCAAGCAAAAGATTTTTCGCTCATGCAAAAAAAAAGTTGAAACTCAACCTTTGCTCTTGACCAGATTTTTGCTCAAGCAAGACGATTTTTGCTCGAGCAAAAAAAAAAATTCTTCTTTCCTACCATGCTCTTTAACTAATTGAATGTGAATTTTATTATAAATAAATGAATATTGATTTGTATTGTTGGATATCCTCACCTTACAAGGTAGTTTTGTGAGGTTGAATTAGGCATAAACTCATTTATTTAGATGGTATTAGAGTCTATCATAGTCAAGTTCTTTAGGGCTATTATGTTACTGTTATTGGGTTTCTATTAGACCACCAATAAACATTTAATCTCAAGCTCAAGATGTTTGTTCCTCTACGTGAGGGGTTGTGTTGGAGATCTCACATCAACTAGGAATAAGGTTGAATTATAATATATAAGTGGGGTGCAATACTTACCTTACAAGCCAGTTTTGTGAGGATGAATTAGGCATAAACCCACTTAGTAAGGATGTACATTAGTTGGTTAGCATTTTTTAAAAAATGAATTATGTTGTATGAAAACAGTTGTTGAGAGTGATAAGAATTATATGAGTTTGGGATCACAAATCTAGGATGATATATGAACCATTGTTTGATTTGTGTATTAAGTAAAGACACCTATGTTGTAACAGAGGTCTCTTTACTTCACTTATGGTCTAAGTCACATAGACTAAGATATCAGTGGTGAGAAGTTAAGGGAAGAGTTTTTGCACACATGACATATGTAGATGTGCGCCTTGAGTTGTAATGAACTTACTCTGATCAATTAGTTTTGATTTGCTTTGGATTTTAGATTAGTTGATATTCCATTTGTTAAATATGTTTTGATCTTTATGGTTTTTGTATGTTGATATTTGGTTGAAATTGAATTGTTGTGGATTATTAATTAAAATATCTCCTTTCTTATACATTTTCTCATGTTGGAAATTAATTTCAATAGTTTTTTTCATAAAGCTTCCATGTTAGGTATCACTATGCAATTTGACATCACAAGAAAAAATATTATTAAGAAAAAGAAAGAAAATACAATAAAACTATTGGGAGAGTTGATGGAAGAGGCCCAAGCTCAGACCCAACAACTAGGTCCATGGCAAAGAGGATTCAGGAAGAGTGAGACTCTACTACTGATGGCAGAGAAACTTTTCTCTACATATTCAAAGACCCCTCAGAGGACCACAAGGAGTAAAGCCCAAGCCATGGGAGCTGAGCATCAATTAATTTCAATTTATTTTTAGTTTCAGTAGAGTAGGGTTCATTTAGCACAATATGGGGTGTATTTAACAATTTAGCTTGTACCTAAGCTTTTTAGGATAGGGATGTAGCCATACCTTCTGGAAGCATGCTAGGGCTGCATTGACCTTAGTCAATGCCCTAGCCACCCCTCTCTTTAAGGTTTCCTACCATCCTCTCTCTCTTGTCCTCCAAGGCACTTGCACTATAAATAAGGGTGCTTGACTCATGTTTTATAAGATCAATTTTAATGAGTAAATGCTGCCAAATTTTTGTTAGCTTCTACTCTTTGTCTAGTCTCTCTAGGTTAGAAACTTTGATCTTCATTTTCACCTTCCTCCAAGTGATTTGGCCAAACCAATCACTCTCCATACTTTTCATGCACCTACAAGGAATTCGTAGCTCTATATGAGCCATCCTTGACCCATATCATCCATAGCTTCTGCCACCTTTACCCACATATTTCAAGAAGAACAAATGGTCTAGAAGGCACAAACCCATTAGGACTAGACCAAAATCCATATGTTAACAAAAACGATACACAGGTAGACTATACTTATTCATAAAGAATTCTAAGAACATACTAGATGGAAGCCTATTATACCAATAAAATGATTCTCTATGCACATGCATTCCCTTTACGAAAAATATGAGTAACCCTAAATTTCCCACAATAATTAAGACAAGTATTTCATTTATTACGAAGCATCCATGGAACAGTAGTCCTAGCAGTAAACGCAACACAAACCAGAGCAAAATCACATTCAAGCCATACATTAGTAAATCCCATCTTTTGAACTTCCTCCAGAGCATATATAACTCCATAAAACTCAACAACCAAAGCAGTATGAACATCAAGAAATGTAGAGAAACCTCCAATAAACTCCCCATACTCTCACGAAAAATACCTCCACAAGTAGCAAGACCAAGATATCCCCTAGTAGTCCCTTCAGTGTTAATTTTAACCCACCCTGGCGAAGGGAACTCCCATCTAGCAGGAAGATGACGTGATTTCAATAGTTTATCCTTTTGTGTGTTGATTTTATTGTGATCTGTTATGACCAAGGTTATCAAACTCAATAGTCTATGTAGTCTTGTGGGAGCTCCTTAAACTAGACTCGTAAACTCATAAGAGTTTACTTCATATGAAAAAAATATTTTTATAATATAATTATTCAAAGTAATTAAAGCAAGGTTTAATTACCTTATTTGTCCCTACATTTAGGGACAATATTCAATTTAGTATAGTGGTTTTTAAAAAAAATCAATTTGGTCCCTATTTTTTTTTAAATGTATCTAAAATGGTCCTTTTTGTTAAGTCGCACCAAACGACGTCAAGTGTTGCTTGTGTGACAGAGAGAAGGGGTTATGTGGACTGTTAAGTAAAAGACACGTCAAATTGAGTTTTAGGGTTTGGGGGCATGAGATTGGATCGACATAGATGAATAAATTGTGTTAGTTAGGGTTTCCGTTCTGCTGTAAACGTTTTAAGATGTTGGTGTCTTCATAGAAACGAGGGTGTTGACAGATACAAGGGTCGCTTGTGGTGGAGTCCAGTGTTGTGTATTCGTTGGTGGGGGAGGAGTAATTAGCGTTTTTTATTTGTTCTTGGCTTCATTTGTGGTGGAAATGTATGCCTATAGGTCTGCATCAGTATCTTCATGCAGCTATAATCGAATGGAAGTGCAGCAACACTGATCTAATTCTAGCCATGATGGTGGGAGCAGGACGACTTTTGTTGCTCCCATTTGCGATTGTGGAGAATTTGCGGTTTTGAGAACAACAACAACTGTCAAAAATGGTGGGAGGCAATTTTGGGGGTGTCCAAAATATAAGGTGAGATGTATTGAACTGTGGTTTATGAAAAAAAATGCATTGGTATTGATTTTTTGGTTATCGTTTTGTTTAATACAGAGTAGGAGTGACGTAAGCATGGGATGCAATTTCTTCAGATGGTGCATTGAAGACACTAGGGATGACAAAGATGGAACTATTGCTAGACAAAGAAACAAGATTTGTAGCCTGGAAAAACGTCTGAAGATGTCAAGAAAGTGGATTAAGACGTTATTAGTAGGGTTGTGTGTTGTTGTTGTAATAAACATTGTTATATTGACTATTTTCTTAAAATTCCCATGAGAGACGTATCAATGTATATTTTGGGATTATGATTGAATGAGTTAATATAATATGTATTAGTGTGTTGAGTTCATTATGTCTCGTATGTAATATGTATCCCAAAATCTGTATCAATGCAAAATGAATTTGAATGAACGAAATATTTGATGTTCTGTATCAATGCATCTTGGATAGTAGACACCATAGTCATATCCAAAGCATCATCCACTTCAGTAATTAATTTTAAGCTAATACAAAAATCAAGGTAATACAAAAAAATTGGTTTGATACTGGTGCATACTGATACTAGTGCATTTGTGGTCTTAAAACTGTATAGACAATTGTAAATTGGTTTCATGGTGCAGAATGAAAGAACTTTGGTATTACTGATGCATACAATTCATATGCTAGTGGTAGCATCTGATCATTTGGGTCCCTCCCAACTGCTATCAACAGTTCACCACCATAAAATCCTTTCAAGAAGCACCCATCCAAAGCAATTATAGGCCTACAACATATAAAACTATCCTTGTAGGCTTTTAAGCACACATAAAATTTGTTAAAAACTTTGAACCATTCATGTCTTCAACTTTGACTTTCACTGTAGACCATGGATTTGCACGCATCAGTTCATGTGCATAGTCATAAATTCGTTTATACTGCTCTTGAAATGAACCATGGATATTCTTCAACGCCATGGCCATTGCATGTGTAGCTTTTGACTCACTTATACTTGTGTTCCATTTTTTAACAACTTTATTCCTTACATCATTACTTTTCAATTTTGGATTTTGACTTAAAGAAGTCTCCAACCTCCCACTCCACCATTTAGTGCTCAACAAGTCAACCTTAAACTGCTTAACACAAGTATGTACATCATTTACTTTTCTTAACTGCCAAAAGCTTGTTAAGGGTAAGAACCCACAATATGCATACAATTCACATTATCCTTGTGCTCCAATACAACACACACGAATTCTCAAATTATCATTTTCTACTAATATTAAGTTCCTCCCTGAATGGACAACATAAGTTCTAATGGCATCTTGAAATGCTTCCTTGTCTGTAAAAAAGGTACCCAGATCCCAGGAAAAATCTTCCATGTTTTTTGGCCTTCCAAAGGATGGAAATTTACCACTTGTACTAATATCCTCCTCACCATCTTCAAATTCGTCCATGTTGTCTAACTGTTATGATTCCCACTCTATATCTGGCAACCCTCTATCATGCACAAATGTTCCTTCACTTTCATCATCATCTACACACAAATCTTGCAAATCATTTGTACAATTTGGTTCTAAACCTTGTATAGGATTACTGACCTGCCTTTTAGTTATGCGCATATGCTTAACCTCACCTTTAAACCTTAAACCCTAAATCTCACCATCACCCTAATCCTTATCTCTAGTACCCTCACTCTAAACTTCAATTTCACCTTCAATAAATTCAACTTCCCTTAACCAAGAAGAATCTCCTAACACATGCCCACCATATTCATCCATACCATCATTATCACATTCCATGTCTTCATGAATAAATGGACCAATACCCTGACCACCATGACCTTCGTCCTCCTTATCATCTTTAATGGATTAAGCACCCTGAATCTTAGGAATAAGAGATACCACATTACTGTTCATTCCAGGGAGTACCCAGTTTTGTTTAAAAAAATATTAGACAACATTGCAAACATCTGTCCCAATAATTTCCCAACAAGAATGATAGAAAACACCATCAAAACCATCAGGACCCGGAGTACTATTACCATTAAGGTTAAAAACAACATTCTTGATTTCCAAAAAATCAGGACATTTAATCAACATCATATTCTCCTCAGAGGAAACCAGATTAGGAATATAAGTACCAATAAAATCTTCCATATTACTTGTATCATGAACCTGAGAAATAGACTCAGTATAAAGAGTTTTATAAAAGTCCAAAATATGTTCCTCAATGAGTTTAGGATCCTCAATAACCACATTATCAATCCGTAGACGATGAATCCCACTAGAATTATTCCTCCTCTTAACCACAACATGGAAAAAAGCAATATTTCTATCCCCATATTTAAACCAAAGCATCTTAGCTCGTTCTTTCCAAAACAAATATTGACAGTGAAGAGCATGATCAAGTTCCTCCTTAGCGATCTGTTATTGACAGAGAAGCCCATCAATCTCAAACATACTAGCAGTTTCTAAAGTTTGTTGAATACCAATAAGAAGACCTTGCTTAAGAAGAATTGCATTGTGAACATTGCCAAAAGAATTTGTATTCCAGTCACGAAGCTCAATTTTCAACCTTTTTAACTTATGTTGCAAAATATACATAAGACACCCAACAACCTTATTATTCTGAGTCATGAATAAGCTTCAAACATGAACTATCCTGAAGCCACATAGAAAAGAAACGTAAATTGCTAACCTTTTTCAAAGAATTACTAACGAGACTAGCAAGAATAGGGGAATGATCAAAACAATTCCTAACAAGAACCTGATAAGAACATGAATCTCATTCATCCAGACACACTCCGTTACATAAAGCCCTATCTAGTCTTCTATGAAGTCTATGCAACCCTCTTCTTCCATTACAACAAGTATAACCGGATCCAGTAAAAGACATACAAGAAAGATCATTAGAATTAATCCAATCAAGGAATTCATTACAAGAAACCTGATTAGGAGCCACCCCTCCTTTACAGTCATCAGTCGAGAGCACAACATTAAAATCTCCCAAAATACACCAAGACACTATGAATTAACTAAGTTCCCTCCATAAACACCGTCTAGCCAAGTATGAGTTAGCACCATAAATACCTGCAAAGCTAAAACATTTATCATGCAGATGGCAAGATACAGAAATAAACTAATCATTTATCGAGAAATTTTGGACCAGTAGGGACCGACAAACACCAAAGCTTTGGAGACTTATTAACAATAGGAGACGTAGCCACCAAATGCATATCAACAGATTTGAAAAGGACTTCAAAAGCATCAGTGTATGGTACCATAGGTTTAGCAAGAGAAACCAAAAGGGGTTTATGCAGTTTAAGTAAACTAAGCAACATCTCCACAGTTTTGTGGTTTCCCAGTCCTCTAACGTTCCAGAAAAAAGAAGAGACCTTCATTGCGACGTTTTGGTGAGAACTGTCTTAGCAGTTTTTTTGGATTTACCAGTTCCCTTAGGTGGTCTTCCTAGTTTTCTTTTAGTACGAACTATCTCCTCCCCAGTATGACTAGCATCCTCCTCCATCTCATTAGGATCAGCCCCTAATTTTGAGCCAATCTGATTTTCAACAATGATATGGTTAGAATTAAATTCTACAATGGCAGTAGATGTACCAATATAAGGATCACCTCCCACATCTGTAGTTTCCAAACCCTCAAGCAAGGAAAAGTGATTTTACAGGACCAACGACGGGGATGGTACATGCACTATTGTAGACATGTGATGACCATTCGTAGGAGTATTGATTGGTGCTGTAGAAACTGTAGGTGATTTAGCCTTCCAAAGAGATGGAACCGCCACAAGCGACAAGATCTCCATAGAAGGATCCTCAATAGGAACATGAGACTCTGAGCCCTTGCCTTGCTTAACAACAGTTATCATTCCTTGTTCTAGAAAATCTGAAGTATGGGTGGATAACCCTCAAGAGGAGGCATATTAGCAAAATCATCCTCCACTCCTCCTAGCTTATCAGAAGCAAGGTGACCCAAAGGTGGCCCTACATTAGCCCCACTAGGGACAACGATGTTTGATTTATCTATGGGGCCTTCCACAAGCTTCGGCTGTGGATCTTTCTTTCGATATTCTTTACGTTGTTTTGGAGCCACGGTCGTCCCCTGATCTCGTTCATCAGAAACTATCTTCTGAGAAGATTTTTGTTGAGGCCCAAGAACACTACACTGAGCAAGCTCATGCCCTATCATCTTACAATGAGAGTAAAAAGGAGGTAGCCATTCATATTCCACACCAACTACAAAAGTATATTCTGGACGTTCAACCAAGAGGTGATCCGGAAGAGGGGACCGCATATCAATATCCACCAGCACTCTAGCAAATATACCCCTGTTCTTTCTCATAGTATTCACATCCAAAGACAAAGGAGTATTAAGACCCTTTTTGATGGAAAAAATCGTCTTTGATTTCCATTTCTCCATAGCCAAATGGTAGATTCTAACCCAGGCCTAAGTTTTGGTACTCTTCATAGTAGCTGAAACAAAGTTTTTTGTCCAGGCAAACAGTCTCAAGAAACCCAGAGATAACTTCAAGGAACCCATCCCGAGGGCCCCTCGCATGTCCTCTAAAGAAACAAACTCAAATTCATAGAAACGCTTCCCGAGAGGAATTGATTTCCACTGTCCAGGAGCCTTCCACACCGGCTACAATTTTTTAGTTAAATTCAGGTGTGTGAGAGGTTTATCCCCCTTAGAAAGAATAACCCGACCATGTAGATGGGTCTTACAATCCTCAAGGCCAGCCAAGTAATCTGCCTCATCGATCTGGACCACAATCATGTTTCCCTTAATACAAGGAGTGGGTAATTGGACAAAGAAATATCACATGTAGTTCCCAAAGCCTGAACAAAAGTTTTCATTTGGTCAGGCTTAGCATATACATTCTTTTCAGGAGAAACTTCACGATCCTTCAAAAAATTCCATGGGATAAGGAAACCCTTAGAACCCTCCCCCATTCCAAAAGACACAGGTAAATACCAAGATCCGTCACCGCCCACCACAATCAAGGCAGCAGACCACCTTTACTCACCACACCACCACCACGCACGACCATACAACGCTGAGCACGACCACCCCCACACCACTGCCACACATGCACCACCGTGCACAATGCGCGCCGTCGCCGCACTCTGCACCTGGTGTGTCTCCTCCGCACAACAACACTCATCGTTGCCGCGCTCGGTAACCACGTAACAGATGCGCGAATTAGAACCTGTCGCTGTCGCGCTGTGCAGACTCGCCTCATCCGCAATCCAGACTCCCCTTAGCTGCGATCCAGAATCACCTCCAAGCCCTTGCTGCCGCCGCGCCTTGGATAGACCTGCGCGCAAAGGATGAAGTCGCTGCGAAGCACAATATGGGACACCCCCGTCACCACCGCGCGTCACTGTCGCAATCAAAGATGCCGCTGCCGCCCTCATGAAAGCCTAGCCACCGTGACTTTTGAAACCCTACATTCGTATTTGTCGAATCAAAATAAAAAAAAACTATACATTAATATATTTTATAACTAAATTTTCTAAAATTTTGAAAGTCTAACTTTACATTACAAATAAGTTTCTAAAGTTTCAAAAATTTATTTTAAAATCTCACCAAAATAACCTTGAATAATAAGAATTTCAACAACTAATCTTGGATAATAAGTATTTCAATAGTATTTGCTTATTTCTTATGATTGATGGTAGTTGGTTTATATAATTCCTAGTTTTTTTTTTTTGTGTAATTACCTTATTCATTCTTACATTTAGGGTCAATATTTAATTTAGTACAATGGTTTTAAAAAAAATCAATTTGGTCCCTATGTTTTTTTAAAATATATCCAAATTGGTCATTTCTGTTAAGTCACACCAAACGGCGTCAAGTGGTGCAGATGTGACAGAGAGAAAGGGTGATGTGGACTATCAATTAAAAGACACATCAGATTGTGTGTTTTGGGTGCATATTTAGAACTCCGTAGATCTCGATACGAAGATGTTCTATACCCACTTTTTTTTGGGGAATCTATATATGGACTAGCTTATGGTCATGAGTCTTTTTTTTTTATAGAAAATGTAGATTATAACAATAAATTTAGTTTACTGATAGTAAAACGTTTAAGTACTCGAATGTGTCAACAAACTAATTTCATTCTTTTTGCTAACGGTTCTAACAAAAATACTTTTGGGGGTTATAACTATAATTTTGATTTTCAAATAATATTAGAAGGTTTTGGTGTCGTCGTGGAGATTCTATTTTCTCTACAATTATTTATCTATTCCTTAAGGGGATTAGAAAGCGTCAAATCTTATAAAAATTTACAATCAATTCATTCCATTTTTCCCTTTTTCGAAGATAAACTGATATATTTAAATCATAAGTCAGATATATGAATACCTTATCCTATCCATCTGGAAATCTTGATTCAAATCCTTCGATATTGGATAAAAAATGTCTCTTTCTTTCATTTAATAAGGGTTTTTTTTTACTATTCTAATTAGTTTATTTTATATGATAAAGTAAGATCTAATTAGTTTATTTTAGATGAAATAAATTATAATAAATATTTCAAATGAAGTAATTTTTTATCAAATACGCATCAAATTATACCTCACATACAATCTCAATTTAACAAGCCTAAGTTAAAAAGTAATAATTTAAAATTCATCTTAAAAAAATTGGTACATTTTTAAAAAAATAAAAATTTAAATATTATTTTTAGAAATATAAAGAATGTTATAATTATAAAATTTAATTCAGAAACTTTTATTAAAAATCTCCTATTCTAAATATATAACAATTCTAAAATAAAGAAGTAAAAAAAAAAAAGTATCACTTTAAATAAGACTTTATTTTAAAAAATTAAAATAGTCTCACACAATGAAACTTTAAATAGTTTTTTTATTTTAAATTGTTTGAAATTTTAAATATTTTCTTTATTTAACATCCCTAAAAATTGTATATATTAGTGATTATTCTATAGGACCAACAATAAAGTTGTATAAGTTATAAGAATTTTTAAATATAACTTAATATACACAAATTATCTATATTATTGGAATCGCGACCAAGTATATTATTGGGATTGCAACCTATCGATAGAGAAAATAAATTTGTTTGAAAAATAAAAAATGGGAGTCATCATCATAATTTATTGTAGAAAATTATAGAAAAATGGTTTGTGAAACGAATTTGGGGTTCAAGAGTCGGTTAGTTGTAGGAAAAGTATTAACACTCTTAGAATGCCTGTCCAAAGAGAATATCCTTAATTAAATATGAGAGGCGATTCTGGTTTTTAAAAATGTTTATTTTTTTCTGAAAATAAAAAAAGAAAACATGTTTGAAAATAAAGAAAATATTTTTGAATTTTTTATATTTGGGACCAACATGAATGAACCTTGATCCTACGTATTTTCATTCATAACGGAAAATCATAATTTATATAGTTCTAAAGGTTTAACTATTAAAAAAAGTTTATGTTAGTGCGAGTTGAACTTTTGATAAAAAGAATAAAAGTGAAACATAATGTTTTAGAAGTGATCCCAATAAAAATTGATCTCGTTCTTACGTATTTATGTTATAAGTTACTTATACTTTGAAAAAAAGATTTTGTTTAATTGTTGATATTTTTAATTTCAAAATTTTTGTATGTTTTGGATTTTGTTTTTATTATTTTTTATAGTTTTATCAAAAAAAGAATATTGGGTAAAAATTTATGAATACGATCATACCATTAGTCAAATAATTACTTTAGAAAAAAATTAAAACCTGGTGGGTGTATAAAATAAAAAAAGGGCTGTAGCAAAAGTATTGGGACTGAGTGGACCAAGACTTATTTAGGTGAGAGTGGTGCGGATATTAAAAGCGTGAATGACGAATAGTGAAAGTATTATTGGTAAACATATTAACAAGAAGGGTGGGAAAACCAAAAGGGCCCAAAATTTGAAGAACTAAACAAGACTGCGGGTCCTGCACATGGATCCCATTTTGGCAACTTCTTCCTGCACCTCTACATTCTTCTTCCTGCACCCCTACATTATCAGAAAAGACGGTTTTGCCCTCTTTAAAAAATAACTTCCGGATTACTCTTTCCGAAATATTTCCAGAACATCATTTCCGGAATGTATTTTAATGTATTCCAGATTTATCAATCCGGAAAGTGTTCCGGAAAAGCTAATCCAGAATGATTTTTTGTTTTCTGGATTTCCTATTCCAGAAATATTTTTTTGCTTACGGAACCATTAATCCGGAAACAACCAAAACTGTGTAAAGGGCAATTTTGGTATTTTTTAAGAATGTAGGGGTGCAGGAAGAAGAATGTAGAGGTGCAGGAAGAAGTTGCCTCCCATTTTTCTCTCTTTTTTTCTGTTTTACGTAAACCTCCCCTTCAGTGTGCATGCAATCTCCATAAAAAAGAAACCATGGGCCCACGCCTATGAATATGCAAAGAACAAAGGGCTAATTCTCCCTGCACCCATGTTTTGTACCCAACATTTATTTTAAAATCCTGAATTGTCCTTCTCACCTTTTCTGGATTTTCGCATTCGGAATGGGAAAAAAAACTTCTGGAGCTTATTGTCTTGAAAGCATTTTTGTATGTCTAAATAAGACTGTGAATGACTATATTCGGAAGACAAATCTTAATTCTAGACTTACATATCCCGAATTGTCTTATTTGTATTGTGGATATGAATATCCAAAAGATTAAAGGTAAAATAAATATTTCCTGTGTAGGTGTTGGTTGCATATCACCATTGATCTAGTGCAGAGAGAACTAGCCAGAAGAATAAAGCCATGGAACAATTTGTCTCTTTTTTCCCTTTTGCTAAGTGTATCATCCTTTGCATTCTCTTCCAAATTTCATGCAATTGTTTCAATTCTCCAACAAAAGTGGGTTCCGCACATATATAAAAATTGGTTCCTGTACTAGTCGGACGTGCTCAGGACTCGACCCAAACACTTAAGCGTGTTATAGTGGCTAGTCAGGTCTATTAGGGCAAAATACTTAATTCGAACCAAGATAATGGTAAGCCTAATAATACGTCAAGAAGTCAACCCAAACAGCTAGCAACCCATATTAAAAAGATAATTAAAATAAAAACAACAAAAGGAATAACTGAATTAGCTAGGCACAAATATTACTCTGAGATTCAATGGAAATAAACAGTTAGAGATAATGTTCTAACAGCACCCCTAAAATAAAGAGGATATATTAAAAGAATATCTTTATGTTTATTAACTCCTAAAGGTAGATCTACAAATGCTACCAAAGGGCCTCAAGACCCTGAACAAAGGTAAGTTTCAATCTGCTAATACTACACCCATACAAATACTCTATATTCAGATACTCATAGTTATATGCTCTCACTGACTTGATTGTCAGAGTCTTGTCAATAGGTGGAGCTCACCTCACTGTGAATTATTAGTATCCCAAAGCAACAACAAAAAAAAAAAAGAAAAGTCAGCTCGGAGTCCAGCACGAAGGTCGATCCAAGTCAGTTGGCAAGAATAGTTCTTATAAGTAGAAATAAAAAAATGAAACTACATTTTGCTTTTAACTTTAGTAGGCTTCTTCAATTCCAAATCACTTCTCTGCGCTTTTTACTCTTGGCGTTCTTTCAACAACACCTTTCTCTTATTCCTTCTTTCTCTGCTTCTTCCTTGCAGTTGGGTGGTAACGAGAATGTAAACGGTTGTGTGGATGGCGATGGCAGTAGCATGGAGACTGTGTGCAAAGTGATACGTGAGAGAGTGAATGAGAGGAAAGACCAAGAGCAATGGAGAAATGTTTGTATGTGAGTGTGCCATAAAAATGAAAGAAGGATGATGGGTTTTGGTTGAAGTTGTGGAGTTTGGGGAAGAAGATTGAGGAGGAGCAGGTGTTGCGTGGGTGAGGAGTGATCCGTGAGAGTAGGGAGTGGTGGTGCAGTTTTAGAGAAAGAGTGGAAAAGTGAGGGGGTGTGAAAGGTAGAAATGGGATGTAAAGATTTGATAGTGAGATGGGTTGGGGATGCACGAGAGGGGGTGTGAGCAGGTGATCAGCAAAGTTAGGGATGGCAAAGCGGGTCGGTCCGTCCCACATAGGCCCACCCCGTATAATGAATGCGAGCTAGATTTTCTGTCCCGTCCCGCATAAGGATCAACCCACATTCTTGTTTTTTTTTTAGAAATTCGACAGCGTCACGACAATGGAATGACAGCGTTGCAGCAGCGAAACGCGGCGGAGGAGGTTAGTGGTTGTGCGCACGTATAGTGGAAGTAGGCAGAGCGGGCTGCAACGACCGTGCGTTGTGCAGTGAAGCAACGCAACAGCAATGTGGCACGCGTCGTGTGTGCGTTGCAGACGGAGTGGCAGCTATGTAGCGCAAACTTGCAGACGGAACGACGCGCATTGTGTGTGCGTTGCAGGTGGAGCAAGCGAAGGCGCCGAAAAGGAATGGAATGGGAAAGAAGAAATGAAAACCTAGAGTATAGTGCATTGTGCGTGCATTTTGGAACAACTTTGCGTTTTGGAATGAATGAACCCTATTTTTTTTTTAGGTTCCCACTCCACTACTAAGTCAACACAATTTTTTTTTTCGAGCTAGCAGACCAGCCCGCTCCGCCCCGCTGCTGGCCAGCGCGGGCTGTGGGTTATGCAAGGCTGGCTAAAGCAGGTCAGTGGGTTCAAAAGGTGAGCCCGTCCCGCGTTTTTTACTAGCGGGTCGCAAGCCGACCCATACGGCCCGCCCCGCTTTGCCATCCCTAAGCAAAGTTGAGTTGAAGAGTAAAAAGGGAAATGAAAGGAAAAAGGAGGTGATAAAAGGGAATCTTGAGGTCTGAATAGTAAGTGGGTTTTTTTTTTTACTATTTTACAAATTTTCTTTACATTGTGTTTGGATCTAGAGGGTGCACTGTAGTTGAGGACGGATGTGAGGGTGCACCTCCTATTTGGATCAGGCAATGGAGAGGGTGGGGGAGTGCTGAAAGAGAAAGGTCAGTGGTTGAGGATGTCGCACACCATTGGAGAGAAAAGAGAGAAGAGAGAAGGGAAAGCCACGTAAGAGATGAGTCTTTGACCATTGTGCCCTCGCTTTTCTTCAATTTTTTTTTTCAATGAATTGATATCACACTGCCATACCATGCATACATTGCCATGCACCACATTATTCCATTTAGATATTCCTGACTTTGGCACAGGGAATCTCATTGATCGTGTTGAACATGTTGAATGCATTGTTTGGGTAAGTTAGCTCATAAATAAGTTACATTCACGAGCTATTATGTAACCATGTTTCTTGGAAACACACATCTGCATTGTTGTTTGGGTTTGGAGAGTTTCGAGAGTGAGTAGAGTACGAAAGACAGTGAGTCTAACGTGCATCTTCGAAGTTAGGTTAGCCATTTGAGGAATTTTCACAGTGCCTAATCAATTATCACTGAAAAAACACAACACTATTAATTGATTATGCCCTAAAAAATAGTTCATAATCGATCAAGCAAAAGACATAATTGGTTATCTGCTATTTTTTGGAGGCTAATCGATTATGTTTTGTGTGTTAAATTGTGCCTAATCAATTATGTTGTAAACATGTTGTACATACTCAATTAAGTTTGTTTTGTAACGCAAGACATTGTAAATTTATGGTGCTGAAAACTTTGACTAATCAATTAAGTTGTGTTTTTAAGACAACATAATCGGGTATTTTTTCTATGTTTTTTCCAAATTTTTCAAATTTTGAAGTTTGTGTTTTTCATGATTTTTTTCTTTATTTTTTAATAAAATTTTGATGTTTTCATGTGTTTTTTAATAAATTAATTATCCCTAACTTAAAAATTGTTACCCATTTTATGTAATTTATTATTTTATTTTCCAAAAAAAAAACACATGATGAAATATAATTTTTATTTTGATACTTTATTTTAAATTACAAATCTTAATAAATTTTTTTGAAATTATTATTATTTATACAAATTAATTTTGTCTTATTAATCATTAATAAAATACATTATTTAAAATTAGAAATATTAATATAGTAATCTAATTCATGTTATATTATTCACAATTTAATTAATAAATTATTAATATTTATTAATGCGAATCCATTTTAATGACTTTAATACTGTTAATTAAAATTCATTTTAATATTAAAAATTTTAAATTAGAAATATTTATATGAATTTTTCTATTAATGTATAAATAATAAAATACATTTTAATGACTTTAATACTGTTAATTAAAATTCATTTTAATATTAAAAATTTTAAATTAGAAATATTTATATGATCTTTTCTATTAATGAAAACTGAAGTCATATATTAGTTTAAATTAAAAGAAATTATGTAATTATTATTTTTTTATTTGATCAATAAGAATCCATTTTAATATTAAAATTTTAAAATTAGAAATATTTATGTGATTTTTTTAATCAGAACTAAATTCATACATATATTAATTTAAAAAAATTATTTAACTATTTTTTTTCTTATTAATAAGAATTCATTTTAATATTAAAATTAGAAATATTTATATGATTTTTGTTAATCAAGAAATGAAGTCATCACTACAAGAAAATCATTGATTAAAAATCAATTTTAGAGACTACAAATAATTAATTAATAATTAATTTATATAGTAACCAAATTAGAGACTATTTTGGAGATTTAAAAAAGTTTTGATTTCTAAATTAGTTTCTATTATTGTTAAATGGTTTCTAAATTGGTATCTAATTAACTACCAAGGTTTTTGCTACCAAATTTAGAATCTAAATAATTGGTAGTTAAAACCTTGATAGATAATTAGATACCAATTTAGAAACCATTTAACAATAATAGAAACTAATTTAGAAACAAAAAAATTTCTTAGTCACCAAAATGGTTTTTAATTTGGTCACTATAACAACTAATTATTTTTTTTCTCTAAAATTAATTTCTGTTTAATGATTTTCTTGTAGTGCATACCTACATTAATTTAAATTAAAAAAAATATGTAATTATTATTTTTATTAATAAGAATCTATTTTAACATTAAAATTTAAAAATTAGAAATATTTATAAGATTTTTTTTAATCAAGTCATACATACATTAATTTAAATTAAAAAAAAATTATATAATAATTTCTTTTGTTTGATTAATAAAAATCCATTTTAATATTAATATTTACGAATTAGAAATATTTATATGATTTTTTTATTTATCAAAACTGAAGGCATACTTACATTAATTAAAATTTAAAAAAATTATGTAATTATTGTTTTTTTTCATTAATAAAAGTCCATTTTAGTATTAAAATTTGAAAATTTGAAATATTTATATATTTTTATAATTAATTTGAATTGAGGTCATATATACATTCATTTAAATTAAAAAGCATTTATGTAATTATTGTTTGTTTTTCATTAATAAAAATCCATTTTAATATTAAAATTTTAAATATTTATATGATTTTTTTATTAATCAGAACTTAAGTACATTAATTTAAATTAAAAGAAATTATGTAATTCTTATTTTTTGTTTGATTAATAAAAATATATTTTAATATTAAAAATTATAATTTGTGCATATATTTATATCATTTATTTTTATATTACAGTATTGAAATGATATAGTTATTTAAATTAAAAATATTTATTTAAATTGTTATTAGTTATTATAATTAGTTTGTAGGGTAATCGCAGTGGTGTAGTTTTACACTAAAACGGTGATTGTATTTGTAATGTTGTATTGACACTTACCCACAATCAGGGTTGTGGATGAAAAGTTAAACATTATATAGATAACGATATCAATTTTGCGAGATATTTTGACGAGGCAGAGATGACAGATTTTGAGAAAACAATTGTAATTTATAATGATCTTAGTTCTACGAATATGAATTTAATTGCACAAATACAACAAGAAATTAAAACAAATACTCAAGCTACATCATTGATGATCCTTTGTATGATTGCTTTTGGATTGAATTTGTTAGGTATGGTACATAATACAACGAACTCCATAACCGAGTTCCAACCACAAAAAGAGTGTCGCAGACAAGAATTGATGGAGTACTTGATTCACACTGAACATTGTCGTGACATTATTCACATGGGACCTAATGGAAGAGGTCCCAACTTAGGACCAATCACTAGAGTTATGGCAATGAGGATACAGAAGATTGGGACTTTGCTACTAGTGGCAGAGAGACCTTTTTATATATTTCAAAAATGTCATAACCTAGTGTAAATTTTTCTAGAGTATAATTCTTTTTCTTGCTTAAAGTATAGTAGAAAATTTACTTATAATTTTTCTTTAAACGAATTAGAGTTAGAGTTAGGCATCTAAACCTACTTAGGGTATAACTAGGACTTAATTGCAACCCACATTTACCCTAGGCTGGTCATTTAGACCTAATTAGGTCACATGAAGCACACTTGATCATGCTTGCCATGTGACTCTAATTGGTGCCTAATTCAAATGCTAATTAGTTTGAATTTTCCCACTCATTTTTTGTAAGCAATAACCGACCCTTAAACCTATAAATTGGGGTTTTTGGCTCATGTTTTTCAAGATCAATTTTATAAGTGTTATGCTGCCAAATTGCTAGCCTAAACACTTCCTTGTCTAAACCTCTCTAGGATAGACATCTTTGATCTTCTTCTTCACCTCTCCAAGTGATATGGCCAAACCAATCACTCTCTATACTCTTCATGCACCTACAAGGAAACCAAAGCTTCATGGAGCTCTTCTTGATCCATCTATTTCACAAAGCTTCCGCAAAGTTCACTAAAAAACTTAAGAAAATATGAAACCGATTGAAGGCACCTATCAGGACCAGAAGCCTTCATTCAATTATGTCAATTAATTAGGGAAATCAGACTTGTTAAAGATGCATATTGATCAACCATGGAAGAAAAGGTTGCCAAATTTCTCCACATTATTAGGCATAATGTGAAGAATCGAAGTGTTTCATTCTTCTTCCATCGATCCGGAGAAATAGTTTCCCGTCACTATCATAATGTCTTGAGTGCGATTTTAAGGTTGGAGGTAGAATTCTTCATTCAACCGAATGGTATTGTTGTACAACTGCAAGTCTTTAACTATTAGAATTAATGGCCTAAACAAGAGGGGGTGAATTGTTAAGGGAAAGATTTCGCAAATACTGACTTAGAATGAAGATTTAAGAAGAATTACAGAACAAGCAATCATATCAGTTAAGAAAACAAAACTGTTCAAACTGATTCTAGAAAAACAACAGGTTAAAAATACGATTTAATCGATTGTTTATAGCACCACACAAACCAAATAGTTTTTAAATGAGTGAGAGAGAGAAGATCACACAATCAATTATACTGGTTCATTCCTTACCAGAGCTACATCCAATCCCCAGAAAAACCACTAGGTATTCCACTAAGTAATCAACAACAGATTACAAACACCACAATCTCAAAGAGGTGATCTTGACCACTCAAGAACACACACTCTCTTTGACTTTTCACACACACAATCAGAACAACCTCTGACTTTACAAAATCAACAAATTACAAGTATTCAAATAGAAAAGCAATTACAAAAGTAAATGGAACAGATTACACCTGGTTACAGGAAATTACAGCTGATCCTAATCCACTCTTAAACCAATGCACAGCCCAAGGCAATCTAGCAAAGCTTGAATCAAATCTTTCACAAAGATGTTTCTGAATCTCTCTTTCTGTTTTTCTAAAATAGGGAGGGTAATGCCAGATTTATAGCTCTTCAAACTAGCCGTTTTAGGCAGTTAAACACGAGCCAAAACAGTTTAGAATAAATTGAAAACAGATTTAACAGATTTATGAAAAGCTGTTGAGAATTTCAAAATAATCGGTTGAATTGTCGAATCAACTGATTGAATTGGTTTAACAGTTAAGTCAACCAAAGTCAAAGTAGTTTAAAAACCCTTCAAACAGACTGAGGAAAAAACAACAGATTAAAATGAGAAATCAACAGGTTATTTTTCACTTAGCTTTGAAAAACACTTTTCTTTTTAAAATTTAGATTAATTCAGTTGTTTATTTGATTAAGAGTGGATTTAACAAATTCTAAACCACCTAAAACTAAACCGTAAACACAGCAGCTCAGTCTTCAAGTTATCTTCATGGATTTGGAGGCATCAAAGCTTCATTTTCAACATTCTCCCCCTATTTGATGAAGACAAATCCCTGGGTTTCTTTGGGATGTTCTGTTTAGAATTTGGCACAACTTGTAAACATAAAAAGTGCAAAAACAAGAGGTAATCTATTCCAAATGTTGCAAGCATCACAAAACCAGTTTTCACTAAGTGATTTCCACATAGGAAGATCAACAAAATCAATGTGAAAACCAGTTAAACACATATAGATGCAACAACTAAAAACAACTAGTTAAAAAATAGAATTAACCGGTTAAAAATATTCAGAATGCAGCAGATAACAATAGCTAATCTTAAGCAGTTCAAACAAAATAGGTGCAGAAAATAGATCATTACAGCCCTAGACTTCTTCCCCTATTTGTCTTCACAAAATAGAATGTAAGAAGTATAAAAACAGCAAGGAAAAGAAAAATAAATTGTTTTGAAATTTAAAGCAGAAATGGAAAGGAAGGTTGTAAACTACCTTCATTCATCCTTGCCATATTGCAGTTCAAAAAGTTGATTCTGCTTCGATTTGCTCATCCAAGGTCTGGAACCTTGAATCCATATTTTGGAATCTTGTTTCACACATCTCATGAAGGCTCCTTTGATTTTTAGCAAAGCTATCCATCCTATTCACCTTGAGTCTTTCAAAGGGGGACATTGAGGTTATCCTTTCATTCATGTGTACAGAGCTTGGTCCAACTTCACATGCTTCGGCAACAAGTTCTTCTCTGGTGGCAGCAACTTCATTTTCTTCCTCAACATGAGCTCCACTTGATGAGCCAGCTTGATCTCCACTTTTACTTACCCATTTACCATCAACTTTGGTAAACCCCATCTTACATAGGGAACCATTGTTGATCTCACTTGTGGACTTCACAATTTCAGATAGCTCTTCTTCTAAGTCCACTTCAAAATAATGCAGAAACTTAGAAATTAAAATGGCATAAGGATAATGATAGTCACTTAACCTTGTTGCCTTCATATGATCCTTGAAGATGTAGATCCAGTTAAGTCTCACTTTGTTCATTATACAGTACATGAGGACCAGATCTTCCTCAGACAAAGTGAAATGATTGTTGTCCCTTGGTGTAAGCATCCAGGAGATGATGAAGGCAATGAGCCTCTCATTCAGTTTCAACCCTCCCACTGAAAAATTTCTCACCCTTAAAAGAGGATCCTTGAGACAGCTCTTATAAAACTGCATTTTGTTAAACTCTTCAACCACTCCTATGCTGCCTTTGTTGATTCTTAATCCAGTATACTTCATCCCAGTTATAGCAGTCCATACATCATGGGTAATCTCTATATCTACTCCCTTCACATAGAAAACATCACGAATCAAAAAATGTTTTCATTACCAATAATGCCTTTTCCAAGTATTTTTCCTCTGTTATTATCCCCATATGTCACATGGCCACTTGCTTGAGGATGATGTTGACAAACTTGGACAAGTCTCCTGTCATATGCTTGGAGCAGTTGCCCAAGTACCACAAATGTTGGTTTTTCATCAAGAAGTCATGCAAACAACAAAATCAAGTGGCAAGGTTTGGTCCCCTAACAAATTTGGGTCCATAGAGGTTATTTTTATTGTTAGGAACCTAAGGATTCTTAGGAACCCACTTTAAAAAGCCTCTGGGAACAAGACTTTTTCGAACTTTGCAGAACCTCACAGAATGACCCTTTCTCATACAGTAGAAACAAGAAATAACCGGTTGTTTCGACTTTTCAGCCGGTTGTTTTTCTGCAATAATTGAAAAAGGTTTTGAAATTCCATTTTTCTTACTTCGTGGATAAAAACCAAGTCCAGATTTTCCAAATACACAGTTCTGAGATGCTAGCACTATTTGAAAATTAGACTTCCCTTTACAAAGCTTATCCACAATTTTTATAAGATAGTGAATCTTCTTTTGAAGAGACTCATAATTTTCCCAAACACTAGAATCATCCTTACAAGAAGAATTTTGATAAATCATCTCTAAATTTTCAAAATCAATTTTCAAATTATTTAATTCTTCTTCCAAGACCTTGACTCTATTTTCCAACCAATTATTTTTACTTTTCAATTGATTATTCAAAGGGATCAATTTAGAGGCTTCTTCATGAGTCTCTTTAAAAGCCTCAAGAAGTTGATAATAATTTTCAGTATTAATGAAAGAGTCTGAACTTACACTGTTTAATGCAAACTCCTCTTTTGCCATCAGACACATGTTGATTTTTGAAACTTCAGAGGATGATCCTGAAGAGGACAAGTCATTGTCCAACCAAGCATTTCTTGAATCTTTATGAGTTCTTTCAAGAGTGTTCCACATATCTTTAGCTGAAACACACTTTGAAACTCTAAGAAGCTCATTAGAATCAAGAGCAGATACAATAATATTTTTAGCAACACAATCAAGATGATATTTTTCATTTTCATCCTTGGTCCATTGAGACAAAGAATTTTCAGAAAAAACTTCATTAGTTTTAAGCATAGGTATGAAAGAATTGTTCGTGATGACATTCCAATTTTTCCTATCTATAGATTCAACAAAAATTTTCATTCTAATACACCACAGTTAATAGTTCACACCATAGAATAGAGGTGGTCTATTTAAAGAAGCACCTTCCCCAAAAGAAAACTTGTTAGCCATTAAAATAGTTTTGAAAAACAAAACTTGAGAAAATTTCAAGAACCTAGCTCTTGATGCAAATGGTTAGAATTAATGGCCTTAACAAGAGGGGGTGTGAATTGTTAAGGGAAATATTTTTGCAAATACTGGCTTAAAATGAAGATTTAAGAAGAATTACAGAAAAAGCAATCAGATCAGCCAAGAAAACAAAACTGTTCTAACTGATTCCAGAAAAACAACAGGTTAAAAATACGTTTTAATCAATTGTTTATAGCAACACACAAACCAAACAGTTTTTAAATGAGTGAGAGAGAGAAGATCACACAATCAATTATAATGGTTCACTCCTTACCAGAGCTACATCCAGTCTCTAGAAAAACCATTGGGTATTCCACTAAGTAATCAATAATAGATTACAAACACCACAACCTCAAAGAGGTGATCTTGACCACTCAAGAACACACACTCTCTTTGACTTTTCACACACACAGTCAGAACAATCTCTGACTTTACAGAATCAACAGATTACAAGTATTCAAATAGAAAAGCAATTACAAGAGTAAATGGAACATATTACACTTGGTTATAGGAAATCACAACTAATCCTAATCCACTCTTAAACCAATGCACAGCCCAAGGCAATCTAGCAAAGCTTGAATTAAATCTTTCACAAAGATGATTCTGAATATCCCTTTCTATGTTTTTAAAATAGGGAGGGTAATCCCAGATTTATAGCTCTTCAAACTAGCTGTTTTAGGCAGTTAAACACGAGCCAAAATAGTTTAGAATCAACTGAAAACAGATTTAATAGATTTATGAAAAGCTGTTGAGAATTTCAAAAATCAATAAGTTGAATTGTCGAATCAACCGATTGAATTGGTTTGACAGTTAAGTCAACCAAAGTCAAAGTAGTTTAAAAACCCTTCAAACAAGCTGAGGGAAAAACAACCGATTAAAACGAGAAATCAACAGGTTGTTTTTCACTTAACTTTGAAAAACACTTTTCTTTTTAAAACTTAGACTAAATTAGTTGTGAATTTGATTAAGAGTGGATTTAACAAATTCTAAACCACCTAGAACTAAACCCCAAACACATCAGCTCAATCTAGTTATCTTCATGGATTTGGAGGCACCAAAACTTCATTTTCAACATTAACAACAACCAATTTTATCCCTACTTTAAGGTTTGTTTATGAAAAAATTATTTTAAAATTTGAATAATGTTTTATTTATTTAAGTTTAATTAAAACGTGAAATTTGGTTTCCATTAGGATTGTTTAGGGACCATAGATGACACTCAAGTACATGTTAAGGTCTCACGTGCCGATGCACCTCGTTAGGTAGAAAAGAATGGCCAACCCAAAACATATTTGCAGATTGTGATTTTGACATGAAATTCACATGTGTCTTGGTCGGTTAGGAAGGAGCTGCCTCAAATTCAAGGCTATTGAAAGACGCTTTGATACGAGACGATCCTTTGCTTATACTAGAAGGTCAGTTTTAGGTGTTTGGGTGTGCATAACAATAAATAGGTCATACAAGTCAATACTAATGTAGGTTTCCACAATGTTTATAGGCAAATACTATCTTGGTGATGCATATTTTGTGTTAAAACCAAAAATAATAACACCTTTTCATGGGGTTAGATACCATTTGAAAGAATATTCAAGAAGGGGTCCATAAAATGCTAAAGAGTTGTTTAATCATCGACATTCGTCACTTAGAAATGTAATTAAAAGGACTTTTAGGGTAATGAAAAAGTGTTTCCTAATTATAGCTAGTGGGACTGAGTCACATTACGATGTTGATACTATGACAAAAATTATTTTAGCTTGTTGTATGTTGCATAACTTTTTTCACGGGGTCAACAACGATGAGTCTTTGATTGAAGATATAAATCATGGATTGCTGCAAGAAGATGTACAACCAACCGCTTCTCATGCTCGTGAGGATGATTATAGGCTAGGTTCACATATTAGGGTATGAGGCTCGGACACGCCTCTTAAATGGTGTGTCCATGTTGGACACACGTATCGGACACTGACACTCGTAGGACACGTATCGATGAAGTGTTCAATTGAAAAAATATTTGTTGAATTTTTAAAAATTCTAACGTGGTTCTAACACAATTTTAAAAAATGAGAATTACATTAATTTTCTAAATACTCAAATTTATTTATAAATTTTTAATATGATTATAAAAATAAGGAACAAATCCTTTTGAACCAGTCATGAGAAACATCTTTCTGCTCTAATATAAACTGAAACATACTTGTGCACATAAATCTTTATTGTCAATATTATATATATATATATATCATAAGTATTTAATATATAGATTTGTGTCTCTATGTCCTACATTTTAGAAATTATACGTATTTTTGTGTTCGTGTCCGTGTCCGTGTCGTATCAGTGTCTGTGCTACATAGCACTATAGCCAATGAAATGTGGCAAGATTATGAAAACAATTAATTTGATGTAATAAAATGCGCTTTTCTTATTGTTACAATGTTTCTCCTCCTAATTTTTAAAGATCCTTTTGTTTGGTAATGCTCATGGTAGTTTACCTCTTTCTATTGGTGCATTTCAGAATGAACTAGCAGGAAAGGTTTTAGAGCTTTGTATTGTTCACTTGGCCATGTTCAAAATGGCAATGTCACCGAAAATCAGGTGAGGATAGCCTGCAAGATGAATTCACCTACAGACACGTCTAATTTCAGTGTCAACCTAAATGACAATAATATAGAGTATATCCCTAAGCAACCGCACTTTGAAGGTGCATATGACGACACCCCCCGGTCACCTACTCCACATGTTGAATCAGGTGACACTCCATCAAACACTCTGTTCGTGCCTTCTTTGGACTCTGTTGGCACATCTTCGTCTCGAGGATAAAAAAGAAAAGGTCCCACCATGGACGTAATTGATGAACATTTTGCAATGTTGAATACAAATATTCAAGAATGTGTATCCTCCATTAAGCATGGAAATCAGAAGACCTCAGAGTTGGTTGACATTGCTCGTGTACAAGCAACCACAACACAAGATATAGCTGGGGAAATTAGACGAAGAAATGACAAATATGGTCAACATGTACACAGTGTCCATCACCATACATCATACCAGTTCTGTGAGTCTGATATTTGGGCTACGCTGGTGGAGCTGAATATCCAAGATGAACAAATGATGGATCAATGCTATGAGTTTTTTATGTGAAAATCCAATCAAAGTTAAGCAACTATTTGGGATGCTATATGAGCATCTCATGACAAAGTTGTTTACATTTATGACTTAGTGTTGATTTCATGTCTTTGACTTGTATTTTTTGCTTCTATTCGATTTAAGTTGTTGTCTTATTTGTCTCTGTATGTTTGTTATTGGACAATTATGTGTCTATGTTATGTGTCTTATTTGTCTATGTATGTTTGTTATTGGAAAATTATGTTTGTATTATTGTGTTTTGCGAACCCGTAATGACTTTGGGTTACTTAAAATTGTGTTTTATATTTGTTATCATGAACATTTAATTTCTTTATACTAGGTTATAATTGCATTATTCATGACATCGTCATCCATGAAAAGGCAAAGAATCCGTAAGGGTAAAGCTCCAACATATAACGATGCAGTTCCTCCTACCCAAGGAACGGGGATTGAAGACATTATTGATTATTCATGATATTTTAGTACAAAATGTCAGATGGTGGTCTATGAGAAAAGGTTTCAAAGGACACTAGTGTTATCACCGAAAGCCATGCATTTTCCATTTTTTGCTGCACCAGGGTTTGAATTTCAAAACCATTTGAATTTCTATGGATTACAACCATTCCTTGGAATGAAACTTCCATATTATAAGGACTTGGTGAGAGTTTTTTACACAAATCTTAAGTTCACACCTACTGGTGACCTTTCTATTGAGATTAACTCAAAATGAATTGAAATAAGACAAATGGATTGGATGAACGTGGAAAATTTGAGGTATGATGGGGTTAAGTTAACCCCTAGAACCATCCATGAGGGAGTAAATTTTGATCAAGCAGTGGTGCTATCATCCATGATTCGTGAAGGGGTACAAGGTGAAAAGGTCAGAAATGCGGGTAGTTTGAATATGAATGAAAAACTACTACATTACACATGGGTACACATGTTGTGTCCTCGGGGCAACAACTTTGCACAACTCTTGAATGAAGATATTTTCATGTTATAGTGCATAAGAAATGATATATTGATTAATTGGCCTCATTAAATCATGCAACACATGATGAAATGTCAGGATAACAACATGTCTTTGTTGTATGCCATTTCGATAACACGGATCATGCAAGTGTATGGGTTGGACTTGTCAAAGGATGCAACAATAATGCTAGGATGGAATCATTACTTTGGGAAGAAAAATATGAGGAAATTAAATATATTCTAGGTAAATGGTGTTTGGCAACTTGGTAGGCCTGATGAGACAGACGAAGAAGATGATGAAGACCTACCATTGCCACAAGAACATGTTCAAGGTGGTCAACCTCAGACTGCAATCCCCCATGATGCCCAAATGTTAACCCAAATTTGAGGCGGGATACAAAACATCCAGGAAAGTATGACCACCATGAGGTTGGATATCAATACACGTTTGGACATGTTCGACATAAGTTTTGACAGGGTTGATGAAAGGATGGACCCATTGGAGGATCGGATGAATTAGATTAAACGTCATGAACGCCAATAATTGTATTATCGTTATCTTATTGTTATTGTTATTTTTCATGTTGAACATTGTTAAAATTGTTCTTTAATATTCAAGTTTTCATGATACTCATTATCATTTAATATTCCTTTCAATGCAAGTTCTGCAACATTTTCTTTACATTATCCATGAATCAAAATTAGGCTCCATTACCTTTTTTGAAGAATCGAGAGCATTAAATATTTAGTTGCCTTCAATGTCTACGTATCACTCGTCATCATCATCTAGTTGTACCAGTTGTGGTGTGCATCAACGTTGTACAATTATCCGTGGTGGTGGGAGCATGAGTGCCTTTGTTGCACCTATTTGTGATGGTGGAGATTTTGTTGTTTTGAGAACAACAACTGAAAAAAATGTTGGAAAGCGATTTTGGGGTTGTCCAAAGTACAAGATAACATTTATTCAATTAGGTTTGATGTAAACTTAAGAATGCTATGTTAAAGTTATTCATTGTTTTCATTTTATGTTTATCTTCCAAACAGATTAGAAGTGGCATGGTCCTAGGCTATAATTTTTTTCAAATGGTGCATTGAAGACGTTGACAATGAAATATATGCAATTATTGTCAGACAAAGGAATAAGATATTGTTGAATAAGAGCTTTGATGTCTCCAAATCCATGAAGATTGGTGGAAGGTGTTGTTGTTGCTTGTGTGTGTGGGTTCTGGGTAGTTTGAATTTGTAATCCACTCTTAGTTAGAATCCAAAACTGGTTTAAATCAAAACCATTTTGAAAAAAAGTGTTTTCTAAAGAAGTGGAAAAACAACTTGTTGTTTTATCATTTCAATCGATTGTTTCACACTTAGAGGTTTTTGAAAAGGTTTTGAAACTATTTGGCTTTGGTTGACTTTGCTATCAAACCAATTCAATCAGTTATTTCAACATTTCAACCGATTGTTTTTTGAAAATCCTTAACAAAATTTTGTTAAGTTTGGTAAATCTATTTTAAATGATTCAAAACTGATTTAGCTCTTGCATTAAATGTTTTTAACAACCTTTTGGAGTTTAAAATAGTTTGTTTTACACTCCTAGGTTCAAGACATCAAATTATAATCTTTGAATCAGTTTTCTCCAAGATTTACTTCAAGCTTTAGGATTTTCTCAAAAAGTGGAATAGGATTGCTATGTAATCTTTAGTTTTCAATCTGTATTAGGTGTGATCATTCCTTATTCTCTCTTATATTTCTGTAATAACTGTGGTGTGTAGATTTAGAGGGTGTTCTGAATTCTATGTTGTGGTTTGCCAAACGAAGTGTGTGTTCTTGAGGGATTCAAGATCACTTCTTTGATGTGTGTGGTTTGTAATCTATGTTTGATTACATAGTGGGATACCCAGTGGTTTCTGGGGACTGAATGTAGTTCTTAGTGTAAGACCGAATCAGTATAAATCTGTTTGTGTGATTCTCTCTTTCCCTAATCTCTCTAATAAATATATGTTTTAAGTTGTTTTTATTAAGTGCTGATAAAAACAACCGGTTGAATCGCGTAAACAATCAGTTGATTTTTTGGAGATCAACTCACACAATTTTGTACCTTGGATATATTGGTTTCTTTCTCTGTGATTCTTCATTGGCTTTCATTATGCCTTCAAAGTTTGCGAAAATCTTTTATAAACAATTCACCCCCCTCTTGTTTAAGGCCTAAAATTCTAACAATTGGCATCAAGAGCTAGGTTCTTGAAAGTTATTCAAGTTTTGATCCTAAAATTTGTTTTCAATGGCCGAAAAACTACCTTTTAGGGAGAGTGCTTCAATTAACAGGTCACCCCTGTTTTGTGGTTTGAATTATCAGTTTTGGAAGGTAAGAATGAAAATCTTTGTTAAATCAGTAGATAGAGGAATTTGGGATACAATTGAAAATAGACCTTTTATTCCAAAAGTTGAAAAATATAATGTTCTTATTGAAAAACCTTGGTCCAAGTGGACTGAAGCTAAGAATAAAAAGGATAAGTTTTATTGCATTGCCAAAAATATCATTACTTTTGCCTTAAATTTTGATGAGTTTTTCAGGGTGTCACAATGTGCCTTCGCAAAGGAAATGTGGGATACTCTTGAAGTGACTCATGAAGGCACAAATGATGTGAACAGAGTAAGGAAGCACACTCTCATCCAAGAATATGAGATGTTTAGAATTCAGAAAGGAGAGTCAATTGCCGAAGTGCAAAAGTGATTTACTCATATTGTCAATCATCTTATGAGTCTTAGAAAAGCATTTGATAAAGAGGAACTCAATATCAAGATCCTCAAGTGCCTAGATAGAACATGGCAGCCAAAGGTCATGGCCATCTCTGAATCCAAAGATTTAACATCTTTGACAATGACTTCATTGTTTGGGAAGCTTAGAGAGCACGAATTGGAGATGAATAGGCTGAATGTTCAAGAAAATGAGGACAAACATGTGAGGAACATTGCCTTGAAAACTGCTAGACACAAAACCAATCAAGACTCAAGTGATAAAAGTGAAGGAGACACCTCTGACAGGTATGTTAGCAAGAAACCTATTGATTTCAATACTAACAAATATACATGCTTTGGATGTGGTGAACAGGGACATATAAAAGCTTAGTGTCCTAATAAAGAAAGCAAAGAGAAAAGATCTAGCAAGAAGTTTGAAAAGAAGGGCAAATAAAAAAGGACCTACATTGCTTGGGATGACAATAATGTATCTCACTGGTGCAGAAAGGACAAACGAATGCGACTATTTTCCATTTATAAGTGCTGTAAGGACCTATAAATTAATTGGAATAGAAGTGATAGATTTTAAATAATTTCTGAGTATGTTATTATTTAAAATAAAAAGGACATAAAAATAGAAAATATCATAGTGGTCAGACCTCGGACGTCGCCCAAAGTCTGGGATCAGTTGGTAGAGGGCGATTGGTTGACCATTGTACCAACCAAGTAGTCAGGTGCGATGACTTTATCGTGAGGTAATCAAGTGGGCGTGCTTCAAGGGAGGGAGGCACGTGAATCAAGAAGGGTAAGAGAAAGGAAGGTGTAGCTTAGAAGTCGATGAGATCGCTGTTTGTTGAAGAAGGCGGCGTCCTCCGACTTCCCCCGTATGAAATCAGAGATCGCCTATTTTGCGCATGATCACCGTGTGCGAAGATTTCACATAATCGCCAATCGCCTATGGTGCACATGATCGCCGAAAAGAGCACATCGCCGAGTATTCGAGAAGACTTGGTAAGCACTTAGTATGTGGTCTAAATACAGAAGATGGGTGATATAGAAGATAGGTGGCATATCTGCCACCATGAGTAGTGTGAGCCGTGATACCCCAGACTTAGAGGAATGGGAGGATGAACCTTCAGCAAGATGTGACGATGTGACATTGGTGACCAGAGTAAGGCGATGTGTTCTCGTGTCATACAAGGGTGATAAGAGATCACCAACAGGATGAGAGGAACATCAGTCATCAACCAGGATGGGAGACACATCGGTGGTCTGCCAGGGTGAGACATCGGTGGTCTACCAGGGTGAGACATCGGTGGTCTGCCAGGGTGATACATCGGTTGTCTGCCAGGGTGAGACATTGGTGGTCCTCCAGGGTGAGACATCGATTGTCTGCCAGGATGAGGAATCAGTCGTCCGTTAGGAAGAGGAATTGGTCATCGCCGGTATGAGAGGCATGGTCATCGCGCGAGCAGTCATCGGTGGATGGTTATCGCGCGATGTCGTGTTTCACACAGATAAGGTAGGACCCAGGCTCCCAGCATGAACGTTCTGCATGCGTGACACGAAGACAAAAAGGGTGTTTCAGAATAGTTAGCATCAGAGAGTTGGTATGCGCAGAAACCCACGTGGTCATACTGTTCAAGGAAGTGTGCACGCAAGGTTGCTCAGAGAGTGGGTAATGGCAGAGAAGGCTAAAGAGCCGTTCGACCTTAAGAGCTGAGGGAATCAGCTCATTTAGTTCCCCTTTCTCCTTTCTCCTCCACTCGAAGACGCGGCTATCCTCACGTACCAGGGCTACGATCGGTGACTGCCATTGTCCTTCTGGGAAGTCTCTGCAAGTTCTCCCGTTAGGACGCTAGAACAGAGTAAGTCGTTTTACTCTGTTTTTTGAGTCGAATCTGAGCTTGAGAGGGTTGCCTCTGCATAGGCGTTGCCGGCGACTCCCTTAGCTCCAGAAATCGTCTCTGTTAGCGTATAAAATGAGTAGTATAGTCAGTTTTGTGATAAAGGCTCCATGGTGCAGGTTAGGACATCTTTAAGCTTCGGTGGGTTTTGGAGCTCTTAGTGTTTTTGCGCAAGTTCAGGTAAGGGAAGCTAGCTTTTTTTTCGTTTATAAAAACTTTAGGCGAGTAGGTTCTGAAGTGAGGGCGACGTGGTCGCCGGTTTCATATTCTATTTCACGATGCTCTGTTTTTATGTGTGGGGCGACGTGATCGCTGGTTTTAATGCAAATTTCGAAATCCCCTGTTTTAGTGTCGTTTTGAAATTTGTTTGAGATTGAAAGGTGAAATGCATATGATATTCGAAAATCTAAACTTTGGTATGATTGTTTCTGTGATTGGGATTGTTTAAAAAAAAAAAGGATTCAAAATATTATATGATGGAATTGTGCTTTTACGTGTGGTATGATGTACTGGATGAATGTGAAATTGTGATCAAGACATAGTATTTTCAGGAAAGGAAATACCGTGTTGAGATTGGTTATGAGGTGTATTGATCTGTGAGTATCCTGTGAATGAGACGATCCTGACTCTGCTGATATAATGGAATCACATAGATGAAGTTATTCAGTTGTTGAGAGTCGAAGGAGGTTCATATGTATGGGTAAGTTGTTTGAAAGATAACTAACTTGACCTGTTGTATGGATTAACCCTGTCATACTAGGAGAGTGATGAGATTGAGATTGAGATTATGTTTATGCGCATAGCTGTGGGAACTTTACAGCAATGAAGTATGATAGGTGCAGGTCTCTAGATGCTAAGTTCAACGCACGAGTCTTCCGGAAGTAGAGTCATGTGTCTATGTGTTATGAGTCAGTGGAAAGTCTGACATGTAAACCATGAGTATTGAATGTATTGAATAGACACTTGACGAGTTTGTGGAATATGGGGATATTGATGGTTGAAATTGATATAGATTATGAATGGTGTGAAGAATTATGCTTTCTATTGATATAAAGTTTCATATTTAAAGTTTTTAAAAATATCTAGCTTACCCTTTTGTTTTGTATCATGGTTGTTTTTCTTAAACCTGTGATGATCGTGTATATTTGCACGGGAGCAGATGAGGTTGCAGGTAGTAGAGCTCCTTAGTGAGCATTTCTGGAGGAGGAGATCGCCGGTTTTTGAATGCTGTTGTTTTGTTTTATTTTGAAAACTCCTGTATGGAGATGTATTAAAACTTCCTCGAAAAGGGATATTATTTTGAGGCACATTTGTATTAATGGATGAATTATATTATGTATATATCTATGTTAAATTTTTGATATTATTGTGTCACCTTTATTTTATTATGTAAAAATGAACAATATTTTGAGGGGCGTTACATTAATGGTATCAGAGCAGTTCGTCCTTAGGATGACCTGCGGGCAGTGGATCCATTGTGTTTCTCCTACTCACAAATTTTATTGGGGTTTTAAATAAAAGCTATAGTGAAAGGTTTTGAAGGTTTTCTTATTGAAATTTTGTGTGTGCTGTAGTGAATATATGCTTTAACTGAAAATTTTAGTATTTAGAATGAAAGGATCTTGATAAAGTAGTGAGGGTGCACACTCATAACTAGATCAAGATGATTCTCAATCTTAATTCTGAAAGTTTGATGTTTAGCATATATTGAATTCTGGTGTGATTTGTTGCATTTTATTAAGTGTTTTTGTAATTGGTTGAAATTGGTTGTTTGGGATTGATGGTTCATACCATTCGCTGTTTTGGTGATATGCTTGGGTAGGTATCATGATCGGCTGATAAACTCAAATTCTAGATGGATTTGAGATGCTGACCTTTGTAAGACCTAGTGTGGTCTTCTAAATGAATTGATTCGTTATCAAGTTCATTTTATAGGAGTATGATTAGAGAAAAATAGTTTCCTAATCTTACGCAGAAAATGGCTCCTAAACCGCCTACCCCTCCCCAACCTTCTGCAGAAATGGGCCAGATTGCCAGGGCCATTGAGATGATGGTGAGTGCTATCCAGCAAAAGAATGCGGCAATGGCTCAGAATCATCAAGCTGCAATGCAGCATTGGGAGACCGCCAGATCGGCTGCAACAGTTTCCCACATCGGTCAGCCTCAGGAGCAGATGGGACTGACCGAGTTCCTCAGGCACAACCCACCCAAGTTCAGTGGGAATGCTACCCCTGATCAAGCAGATCAGTGGGTCAGGGAGTTGGAGAAAATCTTTAGGGCGACCTCCTGCCCTGAAGAGAAGAAATTGGGGTTCGCCACATATCTGCTATCTGGAGAAGCCAAGTTTTGGTGGATGCGAGCTCAGCAGATGATGGAAGCAAGAGCTGACGTTTTAGACTGGGAAAGTTTCCGAGAGAGGTTCCTAGAGAAATATTTTCCAGATAATGCAAGGTTTGCGAAGGAAGCGGAATTTCTCAGGTTGGAGCAAGGGGAGATGTCCGTGAACGCTTATGCTGCTAGGTTTGAATACCTAGCCAGATTTTATACCCAAGCTACCTCTGAGGCTTGGAGGTGTAGGAAGTTTGAAGAAGGTTTAAAGCATGACCTGAAGAAGACCATAACACCCATGTGCATCAGGGAGTTTCATGCCTTAGTAGAGAAGGCAAAGATGGTGGAAACCTTGGAAAGGAGTAATTCTCGGGTGATCAGATCACACCCAGGGGGTTCTTCCAGTGGGAAGGCCAAGGTGCAACACCCACAAAGCAAGCCTTATGCGAGACCTCCACCACATCGGGCAGGAGCAGTTCCGCCCCAGTTTCAGCAGCAACAAACATGGAAACCCAGATGTTTCACATGCCAAAAGATGGGGCACATTTCTAGAGATTGTCCTAGCAGAAATAGGATGACTCAACCCGTTGGTTCTCAGCAGTTGAGGAATGGGGGCAGTAGACCTCAAGCAGCAGGGAGAGTGTTTGCCATGACAGGAGCAGAGGCGTCTCAGTCAGGTAACCTAGTGCAAGGTGTTTGTTTTATAGCTGGTAGAGGTGTAAAAGCCTTGTTTGATTCTGGAGCGACACACTCCTTTGTGTCAAGCCTGTGTGTAGCCGAGTTGGGCCTTCTAGTGAAGGAGTTACCGTTTGAACTGTTGGTCTCTACACCTGCGTCAGGACAGGTGTTGACCTCTACAGTTTGCTCTGAATGTCCAGTGATAGTAGAGGGACGCAGGTTCAAAGTAAACTTGATCTGCCTACCTCTTCAGGACCTGGATGTTATCCTGGGAATGGATTGGCTATCTGCCAATCACGTTCTCATAGACTGCGGTAGTCAGAAAATAGCGTTTCCAGACCTCCAAGAGTCAGATGTGATATCTGCTCAGCATGGGTGGTCGGAGTTGGAAAAAGGGGCGAGGTGCTTCGTGATCCTAGCTCGGTTGGAAGTGAAGAATGAAGAGGACGTAAGCAGGATACATGTGGTGAAAGATTTCATGGATGTATTTCCAGAAGAAATACCTGGATTACCTCCTAAGAGAGAAGTGGAATTCTCTATTGATTTGGTACCTGGAGCTGGACCAGTGTCAATGGCGGCATACAGAATGGCTCCAGCCGAGTTGGTAGAACTAAAGAAAACAAGTGGAAGAGTTGTTAGAGACGCAGTTAGTCAAGCCCAATATATCTCCATGGGGTTTCCAGTGTTGTTGGTTAAAAGGGAAGATGAAGGGTCTTAATTGTGTATGGACTACAGGAAGTTGAATAAGTTGACCATCAAGGATAACTATCCTCTAACCGTAATTGTATGAAACTCAATTTCAGATGTTCAATGAATACTTGTTTGATCAGAAAGAGTTGAACATGAGGTAGAGAAAAGGGGTGGAGTTTATGAAAGATTATGATTTCCAACTTATGTATCATCCAGGGAAGGCCAATGTAGTGGCAGATGCTTTGAGTAGAAAATCAATGCAGGTATCAATCATGATGATTGAAGAGCAGAAGCTGATCGAGCAGTTCAGAGATTTAAACTTGGGAGTGGAATTTCATGTTAACCATATTAGTTGTAGTAAGTTAACTATAACTAATGATTTCATTGGAATGATAAAGGATAAGCAATTAGAGGACCCTAGTCTGAAACGTATTGTGGAAGTGCTAGGCACCGATCAGGCTAAGGACTTTGTAATGGGAGATGATGGGATCTTGAGATTAATGGCAGGATTTGCATACCAGCAAATGAAGAATTTAAGAGATATCAAAAATTTTAACTTTGCTCTTCTGGCAAAATGGAAATGGTGGATGATGAGTGATGAAAAAGGGAAATGGAAAGGTATTCTTGTATCCAAATATGGCTCGGAACTTGGAAGAAGCCAAGCTCATTTGAAATATCAATCGTGGTGGTGGAGAGATGTATGTAAAGTGTGCGAGGAGGCTGAAGATGATGGTTGGTTCCAAAAAGTTATCGTTTGGAAAGTTGGAGATGGAGAGAATGTTAGATTTAAGGAGGATGCGTGGGCCACTAACTCTAACCTTAAATCTTTGTTTCCTAGACTTTACTCCATTTCTGTGGACCAAGGCAAGACGGTGGGAGAGGTAGGTTTTTGGGAGGATTCTGGGTGGCAATGGTATGTTGTATCTGGGAGAAGAGGAATAGAGTTGTCTTTAAGCAAGAAATTCCGGATGCAGAGAAAATTTTCCAATCGGCTCCACTACTTGTATGGTTGTGGTTGAGATATAGGGTGCGTTTGTTCTCGTATGTTTTTTTTTTCGGATTGGCACCTGAACCCAAAATCAATGCATTCAATGTATACGTTGAAAAAGGAGGTAATAATGGGAGCAGAAAGCCGGGTTGGTAAAAGAAGTCATAATAATGATTTAGAAAGTAAACAGCAACAGGAACAACTTTTTAACTAATATGGATAGGAAGTTTTGCGGGTACCTTGTCTTTATAAGGTGCAAAATTATGTAGTTTAGTGGTGAACCAAGGGTATTTTCCTTTAAGGAGCGTGAGAATTAGATCTGCAGTTGGGAAATTGATGGATGGTTTTGATTGAGACGCAGAGGTTGATTTCTAGAAAGATATTAATGCAGCATATTCCATATGCAGGGATGTAGAATGGAATTTGATGAAGTATTGGAGTAGTAAGAGGGAGCAGCAAACGTTGGATTCTGTTGAATTTTGCTTGGGTATGTCAAGTTATGAGCTGGTTGTGGTTAAGTACATGAAGGAGCATATAGCTGGAGTGGGAAGCTGAGTTTCCCCGTGAGTCATCAGTTTGTTTGCAGGTATATATTAGGTGTTTTAATGATGGAGGAGGCAAGCAACACTCAGGTTAGGCAAGGGTCAACCAATTTTGTGGTATAGTGTTGGCCCCTTTTGGAGGTGGTTCTGCTTTAAGTCGCCTGTAAGGTTAACTAATGAATAGCTATGTTTGTATGAGAAATGAGGGAAGCCTGTCCCTATCTCCTTTCTGGTAAGTTCATTTTCGAGGATGAAAATTTTTCTTGTTGGGGAGAATGTAAGGACCTATAAATTAATTGGAATAGAAGTGATAGATTTTAAATAATTTCTGAGTATGTTATTATTTAAAATAAAAAGGACATAAAAATAGAAAATATCATAGTGGTCAGACCTCGGATGTCGCCCAAGGTCTGGGATTAGCTGGTAGAGGGCGATCGGTTGACCATTGTACCAACCAAGTAGTCAGGTGTGATGACTTTATCGTGAGGTAATCAAGTGGGCGTGCTTCAAGGGAGGGAGGCACGTGAATCAAGAAGGGTAAGAGAAAGGAAGGTGTAGCTTAGAAGTCGATGAGATCGCCGTTTGTTGAAGAAGGCGGCGTCCTCCGACTTCCCCCGTATGAAATCAGAGATCGTCTATTTTGCGCATGATCGCCGTGTGCGAAGATTTCACATAATCGCCAATCGCCTATGGTGCACATGATCGCCGAAAAGAGCACATCGCCGAGTATTCGAGAAGACTTGGTAAGCACTTAGTATGTGGTCTAAATACAGAAGATGGGTGATATAGAAGATAGGCGGCATATCTGCCACCATGAGTAGTGTGAGTCGTGATACCCCAGACTTAGAGGAATGGGAGGATGAACCTTCAGCAAGGTGTGACGATGTGACATTGGTGACCAGAGTAAGGCGATGTGTTCTCGTCACACACAAGGGCGATAAGAGATCGCCAACAGGATGAGAGGAACATCAGTCATCAACCAGGATGGGAGACACATCGGTGGTCTGCCAGGGTGAGACATCGGTGGTCTGCCAGGGTGAGACATCGGTGGTCTGCCAGGGTGAGACATCGGTGGTCTGCCAGGGTGAGACATCGGTTGTCTGCCAGGGTGAGACATTGGTGGTCCTCCAGGGTGAGACATCGATTGTCTGCCAGGATGAGGAATCAGTCGTCCGTCAGGAAGAGGAATTGGTCATCGCCGGTATGAGAGGCATGGTCATCGCGCGAGCAGTCATCGGTGGATGGTTATCGCGCGATGTCGTGTTTCACACAGATAAGGTAGGACCCAGGCTCCCAGCATGAACGTTCTGCATGCGTGACACGAAGACAAAAAGGGTGTTTCAGAATAGTTAGCATCAGAGAGTTGGTATGCGCAGAAACCCACGTGGTCATACTGTTCAAGGAAGTGTGCACGCAAGGTTGCTCAGAGAGTGGGTAATGGCAGAGAAGGCTAAAGAGCCGTTCGACCTTAAGAGCTGAGGGAATCAGCTCATTTAGTTCCCCTTTCTCCTTTCTCCTCCACTCGAAGACGCGGCTATCCTCACGTACCAGGGCTACGATCGGTGACTGCCATTGTCCTTCTGGGAAGTCTCTGCAAGTTCTCCCGTTAGGACGCTAGAACAGAGTAAGTCGTTTTACTCTGTTTTTTGAGTCGAATCTGAGCTTGAGAGGGTTGCCTCTGCATAGGCGTTGCCGGCGACTCCCTTAGCTCCAGAAATCGTCTCTGTTAGCGTATAAAATGAGTAGTATAGTCAGTTTTGTGATAAAGGCTCCATGGTGCAGGTTAGGACATCTTTAAGCTTCGGTGGGTTTTGGAGCTCTTAGTGTTTTTGCGCAAGTTCAGGTAAGGGAAGCTAGCTTTTTTTTCGTTTATAAAAACTTTAGGCGAGTAGGTTCTGAAGTGAGGGCGACGTGGTCGCCGGTTTCATATTCTATTTCACGATGCTCTGTTTTTATGTGTGGGGCGACGTGATCGCTGGTTTTAATGCAAATTTCGAAATCCCTTGTTTTAGTGTCGTTTTGAAATTTGTTTGAGATTGAAAGGTGAAATGCATATGATATTCGAAAATCTGAACTTTGGTATGATTGTTTCTGTGATTGGGATTGTTTAAAAAAAAAAGGATTCAAAATATTATATGATGGAATTGTGCTTTTACGTGTGGTATGATGTACTGGATGAATGTGAAATTGTGATCAAGACATAGTATTTTCAGGAAAGGAAATACCGTGTTGAGATTGGTTATGAGGTGTATTGATCTGTGAGTATCCTGTGAATGAGACGATCCTGACTCTGCTGATATAATGGAATCACATAGATGAAGTTATTCAGTTGTTGAGAGTCGAAGGAGGTTCATATGTATGGGTAAGTTGTTTGAAAGATAACTAACTTGACCTGTTGTATGGATTAACCCTGTCATACTAGGAGAGTGATGAGATTGAGATTGAGATTATGTTTATGCGCATAGCTGTGGGAACTTTACAGCAATGAAGTATGACAGGTGCAGGTCTCTAGATGCTAAGTTCAACGCACGAGTCTTCCGGAAGTAGAGTCATGTGTCTATGTGTTATGAGTCAGTGGAAAGTCTGACATGTGAACCATGAGTATTGAATGTATTGAATAGACACTTGACGAGTTTGTGGAATATGGGGATATTGATGGTTGAAATTGATATAGATTATGAATGGTGTGAAGAATTATGCTTTCTATTGATATAAAGTTTCATATTTAAAGTTTTTAAAAATATCTAGCTTACCCTTTTGTTTTGTATCGTGGTTGTTTTTCTTAAACCTGTGATGATCGTGTATATTTGCACGGGAGCATATGAGGTTGCAGGTAGTAGAGCTCTTCAGTGAGCATTTCTGGAGGAGGAGATCGCCGGTTTTTGAATGCTATTGTTTTGTTTTATTTTGAAAACTCCTGTATGGAGATGTATTAAAACTTCCTCGAAAAGGGATATTATTTTGAGGCACATTTGTATTAATGGATGAATTATATTATGTATATATCTATGTTAAATTTTTGATATTATTGTGTCACCTTTATTTTATTATGTAAAAATGAACAATATTTTGAGGGGCGTTACAAGTGCGGCTATATAGCCGCACTTGATAAACACGTAGTCTTAAATCGAAGATATACAAATGCGGCTAAATAGCCGCATTGTAAATCTTATTTATAAGTGCGACTATCATAAATAGTCGTCTTCGTATGTTCTTTTGAGAAAGGGTGAAAAATAATAAAATATGGGATTTATAATAAGTGCGACTATGGTAATAGCCGCACTTATAAATCTTGCGCTTGATTTATAAGTGCGGCTATGGTAAATAGCCGCATTTGTAAACAATTATTTTTTTTAGTGCAATCTATTTAGTGCTAATTCCCATATAAATTAACCTGTTCAATTATAATCCAGCCAGACAAATACAAAAATTCAGATAATCAGTTCTTATATATTGATAAAAATGTATTACAAACATTAATAATATATCTTTATCTATCTATCTAATTCCTACACTATTCACTAGCTAACCTAGAGTTATAAAAATTTAAGTAATATCTGGACCAAGAATGTCTCACATATGATATGGCTTCCGAAGACATTGGGTTCTCATCCGTGAAGAACTGCATTTCAAAATATGGTTGACAAAAATTAGTTTTAAGATACTATGTTCAACAATTATAAAAATAATTTAACATCATGTTACCTCATGCCAATCACTTTTAAGGCCTAGTCTTACAATGGTAATCATCCATTGCATAATGTAATAACCACACTCATAGCTTCCTGTTTGTTTATTACACTATAATTCAATAAAAAGTAAAAGTTGGTATTGATAAACAATGAAAAGAGAAAGGAAAAAAATTACAAACCTTTAGTCTATTCCATATCAAATTTTGAAATTTTGAATTGGATCGACCTTTTAGGATATTATATCCACGCCATGAACTGGTTAATACAAAAAACCTCGTTAGTAAATGGTTAATTAGTAACATACGGAGTTAATTTTATAGTGTACTTACCTATCATGATATTCTTAAGACTTGTGGATAGCTTCTTGTGTAGGAAACAGAACCACACAACAATCTTATCAACTATTGATAAGACAAGTAACTGCCAATGACCCCTATATCATCCATGAAAAGAGTGAGTAAATGTTTAAAACATGAAATAGTAATAATTAAAGACATATAATTAAACTTACTCATTAATATAAGGGCATAAATAAATTTCTTTTCCCTTTTTTTCTAGGGTGTTAGTGATGTCTGATTGGGTCTCATTTGCCTTTGTTCTAGTGGGATTAGTATATGCGGGATCTAAGAATCCATACACATTTTCCTTCCCCTTAGTGATAGAGACACCATTCAAAAACTTACAAGTAATTAGTTAAAGCATAATCAAAGCTAATTTAACATAAAGTAAATTGAAATATAGGTAAACATACTTACATCATAAAAAATTGAATTATATTTATATTGAGCTCCTAATCCCCAGTCACAAATTCTAACAAGTCTGACATGTATATGTACAGTGGTAGCTCAGTGTTTACTTCAAAAAAGGTATCATCCTATGGAACTTCTAGAGGGTCTCGACCAATCTGTCCAGCAAGTACAACTAAGGAAGTTGTAGGATCCTCAATCAAAACTTCATGTTCCTTTTAGGACTTGGTTTCCAACGAGGTTTCTACAAAATAAAGAACATTTGTTTTAAATTAGATAGAATATATAAATATAAATGAATATAATAAAATGAAATTATTAATGAAGGTTCTGGCATAATTTGAATGAGGTGTCTTGGCCAGGCTACGAATGCCTGAAATGCATCAGCAACAGTTATTACCTCATCTGAAGGTAGTGGAACACGAGCATCAGCTACTCGTACTCTTTCAACTGTTACCCTCGCCACATTAGAGGAGAGAAGAACGTTATGTAAGGTGGTGGCCTCTTCATAAACTTTTCCAATGGCCACCACCTGAGGAATCATGCCACCCTCCACCAGTAGCTCACATTGCCTAGGCTAACCAATGATATTCTCCCCTGATGTTGTAGGAGTCGCACAAATCCCCTTTGTGCTCTTGGGAGCGGGATTAACAAGCACCTGAATCAGCGGCTCACCACAAACTTGTTGCGATAGTAACTCCTATCACAACTCTAGCCGCATCCTTTCAGTCTTCTTTCTCATCTCGTCCATTAATTCTTGACATAGCTTACTCTTCATTTCTGCTTTGGTCTCTTGGGGGGGAGGAGGATGAGTGTCGTGGGGCAGCTCCAAAATATAGTTTAATTCCAATCCCTTGTCCAGTTGCACGAACACGACCATAATGCTCAAGTCGTCCAATTGCTTCAACCAGGATATCGTGACGACCTTGAGGAACAAAATTACCTTGGAAGACCCAGGTATCCTGCAAGAGACCAAAATCATATTAGTTTTAATATAATTAATGCTTTAAAATAAATCTAAAAGAGGTTAAAAATAACTTACAATTTTTTCGATGATAACCCCTGATTGCTCTGAACTTGGTGCACCCAACTTCTTAATTCGGGCCATCTTCCATTTTACATGGTGCAAAGGTGGTGATGGAGGAGAAGTGATCCCTGTATCCATATTCTCAGACCCAGTCCCTTGTCTAGATTGCTCCTTTTCCACCATTAGTGATTGCTCAAGCTTTCGGTACCCCGAACGAGACAATACGTGTGGGGTAAGATTCTTTAAAGATATATTTATTGAGCTTTCTTCCAACTATCCTGTCATAAATGAAATAAACAAAGTGAATTAAATAATATTAACTTATTAATGTTATATAAATAAAAATAGTTAAGTAACTTCACTTACCATCCAAGCTTCATTTTCACGACTTTCTTTAAAAAGATGCCATGTATCTTCATCAATATGTTTGTACTTTAAACAAGGACATTCGTCTTTAAGCTTGCCAAAAACATAATTCGTCATCAGTCTTGAATTAAATTGACGAAATTTAAGTCCGATATTGGATAGAATATTTGATCGAAGCGGTTCCACATTAGGGATTTTAAAATTTGCCTGCAAAATGATATCATCACATTAAAATTAATCAATGAATATTAAAAGGCAATATATGATAACGATAATAATGTAAAGCTTACCTGAACATCCTCCCAGAGCATGTTTCGATGGACCTCTGATACATCATCCCATGAATTAATCAAAATGGAGAGCCTCTCACGAGAAACAACTTCAAGATAGCTGCTAAAAGCCTCAACATTAGGACCAGAAGTCACTCCAGTGTTGACGTCAATATCAACATGTGTCTTCTCACTAGTAGCATGTCTCAATGAGAGACACTTCAATCTAGTAGGTCCTCTGCTGCCTTGTCCAGATCGGGGTCAGATTGGAGTATGATCCTCATCCATATTTGTGTTAAAAAATTAGGTAACATACATTAGTTAATCTGCATCGAAAGAAAATCATATAAAACAAATACATAAAATTTTAAATGCGTATTATCAAAAATATTTCTAAATTTATTACCATAGTCTATGAATGTTCATATTAAATTCCTTTATTATGGTCTTTACAGGTTGCATGTACATCATCAAGTAAATCGTCATCTTTATTAATTATCATTGCTATTAATGAACCGGGGTCACCATTTTCAATATCATAAATGGCCTCCCCTTGTTTTTTCCCGTGTAAAATGACATACCAATGTTCTGACGTAGGATCTTGGACATAGAAAACCTGATATGCTTGTTGAAACATTATAAATGGCTCATCTCGATACCCCATTTTTCGAAAGTCCATTAGTGTGAATCCTAATTCATCAATTTTAACCCCACTTTTATTGTCAATCCATTTACACTTGAAAACTAGAACAGAAAACTTAGTTTAGTCAATCTCTCATATCTCTTCTATAAACCCATAGTATGCCATTGATCCAAGTACATGAATTGTATCTTTTGAAGTAGAAAACTGCATTGACTCAGTTTCAAGAGTAACACCAAAATTTTGAACTGTACTCTTTTCATCCACAGACTTCGTGTAAAATATACAATTAACTTTGTACGCTTTACAAGAAATGACATCAAACTTCAATCCATCAGCCAACCATGTCAAGGTCTCTGATGCCGTTGAATCCTTTAACACCTCGAATTTAAACCAAGGCATGAAAATTTTATTATGTTCCATCAAGACCCATTTCTGTGCTTGTCTTGGGTTATTTTCCTTCACAATGGCTTTATGAGCTTCTATGTAAGGTATAACTTCATCTGTGTTATTCAATATATACAAATTGTTTACAAGACTTCTGATTGAGATTTGCTTACAATATTCACACCACGTAAACATTTACTTGTAGAACGCCTGTGGTGCCATGAATTAGCTGGAAGACCTATTGGATTTGCTTTTAACATTTACTCTGAACAAAATTTAATACTTTATTCAGCTATGTACCTTTCAATCATTGAAGCTTCTGGACAATAATGATTTTTCACATAACCTTTCAAAATTTTCATATACCGCTCAACAGGATACATCCATCTTAAGTACACTGGTCCACACAATCTAACTTCTCTAACCAGATGCACTACTAGATGAACCATGATGTCAAAAAAAGATGGAGGAAAAAACATCTCCAATTCACATAAGATAACAACAATTTCATCTTCAATTTCATCTAATTTTAATAGATCAATGACTTTACAACATATAGAAGAGAAGAATGAACACAAACAGGTTATGGTATGTCTAACCTGTTTTGGTATGATCCCACGAATAGCTATAGGCAACAACTATTGCATCAAAATGTGGCAATCATGAGACTTCAACCCAATTAACGTCAAATCTTGCATTGGCACTAGGCTCTTCACATCTGAGGAATGTCCTTGTGGCACTTTCACACCCTTTAGACATTGACAAAAACTTACTTTTTCATCTTTTGACATGGTGTAACAGGTTAGGGAAAATATGTACGCTTACCCATTTGTATCGATGCCAACTCGCCTCGTATGTTCATCTCAATCAAATCTAAACGAGCATTTAGACCATCCTTCGTCTTCCCGTTAATGTTAAGAAGTGTACGAATTAAGCTATCACACACATTCTTCTCAACATGCATTACATCTATACAATGTCTGACTTCTAACCTTGACCAGTACGAAAGATCAAAGAAGATTGATTTTTTCCTCCAAATGTTTGTCACATATGACTTTTTTTTTGACTTACCAAAGGTGTGGTCTATGTTATTTACCTTTTCGTAAACCTCAACACCAGTTAATGTAGTTGGTGGACCACTAGTCTCTTGGTGTCCATTAAAGGCTTTTTTTCAACCTCCAGTAAGGATGATGACTCCTGAGAAACCTCTGATGCCAAAGATATACTGTCTTCCTTCCATGTTTCAATTGTTGAGAAGCGGTGTCTTCTTTCCATATTGGACATGCTTTATGATCCTTAACACTATAACCTGATAAGTTACCATATGTTGGAAATGTTGAAGCTGAAGGAAGCTTCTTCCCAACCTTGGCTTAAAGTGTGTTTGATGAAGAAAATTGCTTTAGTGCTTTATAGTTTGTAATAAGTCTTAAGTGAATTTTGTTTTTAGGCTTAGGATTTTATAAAGTTGCCTTCGGTCATTGGGGAAGTAATGAGGAACCAATCAGTCATCGGTCATTGGGGAAGTAATGAGGAACTAATCGGTCATCGGTCATTGGAGAAGTAATGAGGAACCAATCGGTCATCGGTCATTGGGGAAGTAATGAGGAACCAATCGGTCATCGGTCATTGGGGAAGTAATGAGGAACCAATCGGTCATCGGTCATTGGGGAAGTAATGTGGCACGATCGGTCATCAGTCATTGGGGAAGTAATGTGGTACGATTGGTCATCGGTCATTGGGGAAGTAATGTGGCACGATCGGTCATCGGTCATCGGGATAATCTGTTCCAATTGCCAAAGCAAGCTTAGATCAAGCACTTAGAGTAATTAAAAGCTTTTTTGATATTCTGTTAGGGCACCAAAGGGAAGTCCATTCAGTTATTTCAGTTAACTGAGTTAGGAGCCTTTCAGAAAATAAATCTGTTAAGATGTGCACAGAATCCGTTGTTTCCCAAACTGTTTTCAACTGGTTTTTGAAAAACAGTTAGAATCTGATTTCTTTAAAAGGCAAAGGTCTCTCTCTCTCAAAAAAATACACTGAGCAATCACGTTTCAATCAGTTTCTGAGTGAGAAGAAGAATTCAAAGGCTTTTGTGAAAGGTTTTCAAAAGGAATTTCAAGTGTGCTTGTTCTAGGAAAACCTTGTGCTTTGTGAAGGTGCTGGTGCAGTTTCTGCAGCAGATTGAACTACTGGTTTGAGTTCTTGCATCTTCTTTTCAGGTGTAATTTTTCCTTTCTCATTTGTTGTAAAGGTGTAAGTGTTAGTCACTCCTTGATAGGGTTTCTTGGAGTGCAAGGTGTGCTGAAATAGGTGTTTTTCAGCCTTGTATGTGAGTGTTCTTGTAGGTTTCAAGAACTGCTGTATATGCTGTAATTGTTGTATGTGTTTAGTGGATTTCACCTTGGTGTAAGGTGAATTGGATGTAGCTCTTGATGAGTGAACCAGTATAAAAACTTGTGTGCAATCTTCTTTCCTTCCTTGCACTTATTTCTGGAATTTGAATTGATAACTGTCCAAAATAAATCTGTTCATGTGAAATTGAATCTGTTAATTCTAGGTTTAATAAGAACTGTTCTTCTCTTGGTTGAAACCTTCTTGCAAATATTTGAACAAGTGTGTTCTGCTGTTCCTTCTAATTGAGTAAAATCTAGTTTGATTAAGTTCTGATTGTACGAAGGTGATTTGGAAAAATAAATCTGTTTTGCTTAAAATCAATCTGTTTTTAAGTTCTGCTTGTACAAAGGTAATTTGAAAAATAAATCTGTTTTGTTTGAAATCAATCTGTTCTTTTAATCTCTGTTAAACAGAAGTCAGTTCCTATTGCAAAAAATTTTAAAAGATCAATTCACCCCTCCCCTCTTGATCTTCAGACCCTGCTTAACTCTAACAATTGGTATCAAGAGCAAGGGCTTGTAGGTTACTCAAGTTGTGCAGATATGTCTGAATTCAAGATGCCTTTTGCTGAGGGAGTATCCATCAATAGGCCTCCTATGTTCGGTGGAGTCAACTATGCTTTCTGGAAAATCAGGATGAAGATTTTCATGGAGTCCATTGATATGGGCATCTGGGATGCTGTGGTGAGCGGACCTTTCATACCTATGCAGATTGTGAAAAATGAAACTGTGAAGAAACCTTGGTCCGAATGGAGTGAAGTTGAAAGAAAGAAGGCTCAATATGATTCTTTAGCCAAGAACATTATCACATCTGCTCTGAATATGGACGAATTCTTCAGGGTATCTCAATGCAGCTCAGCCAAGGAGATGTGGGAGATACTGGAGGTAACTCATGAAGGCACATAAGATGTTAAACGGGCTAGGAAGCACTCATTGATCCAGGAATATGAGTTATTCAGAATGCAATCTGGTGAGAGCATTGCAAATGTACAGAAATGATTTACACACATTGTAAATCATCTCACGGGTCTTGGCAAGGTTTTTAATAAGGAAGAGCTTAACATAAAGGTATTGAAATGCCTTGATAGGAGTTGGCAGCCAAAGGTAACAACAATTTCAGAATCAAGGGATCTTTCCAAGATGTCCACTGCAGCACTCTTTGGAAAGCTGATGGAACATGAATTGGAGCTGAAAAGATTGAAAGACCAAGAAAATGTGGAGAAGAAAGCCAAAGGAATTGCCTTAAAGACCACCATGGAGCATGACACAGGTGAAGAAGAAGAAGAGAATCCTGAACAAGATGAAACCTTAAGCTTGCTCACTAGAAAATTCAGAAAATTCCTTAAAAGGAAGACTAGAGACAGAACACAACAAAGAAAAAGGTATTCAAAACAAAATGATTCTAATTCTTCTACTTACACCTGTTTTGGATGTGGCAAACCAGGTGATATAAAAGTTGATTGTCCAAACAATCCACATAAAGAAAAATCAGCAAGCAAGAAGAATGAAAAAGGCAAGGGAAAAAGGGCTTACATATCTTGGGAGGATAATGATGTATCTTCAACAAGTGAATCCTCAAATGAGAGTGAAGAAGCAAATATGTGCTTCATGGCAAATGATGAAGGTTCAACTTCAGACTCAGTAAGTAATTACTCAACTGATTCTGAAAATTATGATCAGCTTTTAATTGCATTTAAGGAAACTCATGATGAAGCCAATAGACTTGCTGTCATGTGTAATAAGCTGACCAGAATTAATAAAGTTCTTGAACCTAAGGTAAAGGCTCTTGAAGAAGAACTAAACAAAGCTAAAACTGAGTTAATTAGTCTTGAATTAACCTGCCTGCATGCATCCATCAAAACATGTGAAAATTGTAAGAAACTTGAAAATCAGGTTGAATATCTTTTGAAAGCTTTATCAAATTTCACCAAAGGTAGAGAGAATCTTGAAACACTGCTGGGTTCTCAAAATGTTGTTTTCAATAAAAATGGATTAGGATATAATCCTGGAACAAGGCAAAATATTAAGAAACTGTCCAGTTTTTTTGTTCCTGCTAAAACAGGTTTTTCCTCTTTTAACAGATTAAATACAGTACATACTGCATCCTGTTTCTACTGCATGAAATCTGGTCATACATCAAGAACATGTAGGGCTAGAAAATATCTTGTTCCTAAAGGTTTAGTCAAATGGCTTCCTAAGGAAAGGTATTAATCATGTTGGACCCTATACTAAGAGGGGTACCATATGTTAATCTGTTTTGCAGAAAAACAGCAGGAAAAATCAGTGGTACCTTGATAGTGGCTGCTCAAAACATATGACTGGTGATCTGTCCCAGTTCATAAGTCTGAAACTCAAGGCTGAAGGTTTTGTCACATATGGGGACAACAATAGAGGAAAAATTCTTGGTAGAGGAGATGTTGGAACCAAGGATTCTACTGCAATTGAAAATGTGTTGTATGTTGAAGGCTTGAAGCATAACCTTCTCAGTATTAGCCAGCTTTGTGATAAGGAATACAGAGTGAATTTTGAGGCCAACACATGTACAATTTCAAATCAGAATTCTGGTAAGGTGCTGTTCACAGGGAAAAGGGTAAACAACATCTATCTCCTAGACATTGTTAATAACAATTCTGAAAATGAATGCTTGCTGTCAAAAAGTGATGAGTCTTGGCTATGGCACAGGAGGTTGGCTCATATCCATACAGATCACTTGAATAAATTGTTGTCTAAGGACCTTGTTTCTGGTCTACCAAAAATATGTTTTAAAAATAACAGGTTGTGTGATGCATGTGTAAAAGGAAAACAGATTAGAACCTCTTTTAAATCTAAAGATATAGTTTCTACAAATAAAATTCTGGATGTATTGCATATGGATTTATTTGGACCATCTAGGACTGCTAGCCTTGCTGGAAATTATTATGCTTTGGTGATTGTTGATGACTTTTCTAGATATACTTGGACTTTATTCATTGCTTCTAAAAATGATGCATACAAAGCTTTCAAGAAATTGGCAAAGGTTTTGAACAATGAAAATGAGAACTGCATAAAACAGATTCGTAGTGATCAAGGGGGAGAATTTCAAAATGCAAAATTTGATAAGTTTTGTGAAAAGCATGGCATAACACATAGCTATTATGCTCTTAGGACACCTCAACAAAACGGTGTGGTTGAAAGAAAGAATAGATCTTTGGAAGAATTAGCAAGAACTATGTTAAATGAATCAAATTTACCAAAGTATTTCTAGGCTGATGCTGTTTATACTGCTTGCTATGTGCTTAACAGAACATTAATAAGACCTATTCTTAAGAAAACCCCTTATGAACTGTAAAAAGGAAGAAAGCCCAGCATTAGCCATCTTAGAGTATTTGGGTGCAAATGTTTTATTCTAAATAATGGTAAAGATAATCTTGGGAAATTTGACCCTAAATCTGATGAAGGTATACACCTTGGTTATGCTATAAATGGACATGCTTATAGAGTCTATAACAAAAGATTGCTTGCTGTAGAAGAGTCTATGCATGTGGTGTTTGATGAAACAGATTGTTCTATACCGAAATCTATTTTGGATGAATCTGGTGTGGATGATTTAAGAATAATTCTGCAGAAAAATCAATCCACTGAATTTGATACAACTAATCCAAATGCTGTCAAAGAGTCTGTTGTGAATGCAGGGTTGCCTAAGGAATGGAAGACTCCCAAGGATCTTACTCTTGACAATGTAATTGGAAAACTAGAGAAAGGAGTCTCAACCAGAAATTCTCTCAACAATTTCTGCGGAACAGTAGCTTTTGTGTCACAGATTGAGCCTAAAAGCCTGGAAGAAGCATTGCAAGACAGCAATTGGATAACAGCAATGCAGGAAGAACTGAACCAGTTTGAATACAATGAAGTGTGGACCTTGGTTCCAAGAAAGCATGAGATGAATATCATAGGAACCAAGTGGGTGTACAGGAACAAGCTGGATGAACATGGAGCTATCACTAGAAACAAAGAAAGGCTGGTTGCTAAAGGATACAACCAAGAAGAAGGTATTGATTTTGGTGAAACCTATGCACCAGTAGCACGTCTTGAAGCTGTCAGATTACTTCTAGCATTTTCCAGCATCAAAGGCTTCAAATTGTTTCAAATGGATGTTAAAAGTGCATTCCTAAATGGGTACATAAATGAGGAGGTGTTTGTTTCCCAGCCCCCAGGCTTTGAAGATTGCAAAAATCCAAAACATGTGTACAAGCTTAAGAAGGCCTTGTATGGACTAAAACAAGCACCAAGGCAATGGTATGAAAGGTTAAGTGAATTTTTGCTTTCTCAAGGCTATAACCGTGGTAATTCTGAGAAGACTCTATTCATTAAGAAGAAAAGGGAAGATATTATTCTGGTACAAGTGTATGTAGATGATATAATCTTTGGGTCAACCAATGAGGAAATGTGTGAAGCTTTTGTCAATACAATGAAGAGAGAGTTTGAGATGTCAATGTTGGGGGAAATGAACTTCTTCCTTGGCATGCAAGTGAAACAGCTCAAGGATGGAATCTTCATTAGTCAAGAAAAATACTACAAAGAGCTGCTGAAAAAGTTTGGTATGGATCAATGTAAGGCAATCAACACTCCTATTTCAACAAGCTGTCAACTAGACCAAGACTGTGCAGGAAAACTTGTTGACCAATCCAAGTTCAGAAGCTTAATTGGATCCCTACTGTACTTAACTGCCAACAGACCTGATATTATGTTTGTTGTATGCCTATGTGCCAGATATCAATCTGATCCAAGGGAATCTCACTACAATGCAGTCAAGAGAATTCTGAAATACTTGCAAGGGAATCTGTTGGACTATGGTATCCTAACCATGTTTCCTTATACTTAAATTGTTTTTCAGATTCTGATTTTGCAGGGTGCAAGGTTGACAGAAAGAGCACTAGTGGGACATGTCACATGCTAGGATCAAGCCTAATTTCTTGGCATTGCAAGAAACAAGCTTGTGTTGCCCTCTCTACAGCAGAAGCAGAATACATTGCTGCTGGAAGCTGCTGTGCTCAAACATTATGGCTAAGGCAACAGCTAAGTGACTATGGAATACTGTTAAACAAGATACCTATTAATTGTGATAATACCAGTGCCATAAACCTGTCTAAAAATCCTGTGTTACATTCAAGAACAAAGCACATAGAGATTAGACATCATTTCTTAAGAGAAAATATAGCTAATGGTATTTGTGATATTAAATTCATTAGTACTGAGTTTCAATTGGCTGATCTGTTTACAAAACCTCTAGCTAAAGATAGGTTTTATTTCTTGTTAAACGAATTGGGTATTATCAGCTTAAACTGTCCACTGCAGTGATATTTTAAATCTGTTATCTTGCGCTATAACATGTTGTTTTTCTGTTTCAGATTTGCTGACTTGACTAGGAAAGTGAAATAATTACGCTTCTCTCTCTCTTTGACAATTGACTGCCTTTATGGTTATTGACCATCGGTTTTATAACATTCATGTGTGGATATCCTAACTGATTTGATATCTTTGATTATGTAACAGATTTGACCCAACAAGCTGAAACATGTTATTTCCAATATATTCTTGCTTATTTCAAAACTGTATTGACTGTACCTCATGAATAAAATCTGATTCACACCTGATTTTGCTGATTCTGCATTCAAAACTCGTGAACCTTATAATCTGGTTTAAAGCTCTATATAAATCTGTTCTTAAATCTTTCCTCTCATAGCTTCTCACTTAATTCACTAGCTGTCCAGGTGTAAGAAACAGCAGATTAAGCATGGCATTCTCTTCATACAGAAAGAAGAAATCAAAGGAGCAAGCCCAAAACAGCCAAGGCATTCTAGAGAACTGGTCTGCTGGAGATTCAGAGGCAATGACCAGGTTTATACATGAAACTGGAAGAAAGCAAATCAATGTCCCTAAGGTGCTTGAATTTTCATGGATGAGGGAAGAAAATCTAGTAGAAGCCAAGGATATGCTCAAGCATCAAAAGCTGAAAGGATTCCTGGAAATGACTGGAAATGTCTATCCAGACCTTGTAAAAGTGTTCTACAGCAACCTTGAACAAGAGGGTAAAAATCTGGTCTCCCATGTAAAAGGAGTAAAGCTGAAAATCACCATAGAAATCTGGAGCAATGTGGGTGGAATTAAATATTCTGGACTGAAAGTAAGCAAGGGCAACACTGCTGGACTGCAAGGCTTCAATAAGATGCAATTCTATAGGAGTTGTGTAAGAAACTCCACTGAACCCGTAGCAAGGTTTCTTTATCCTCTGCTCCCATGCTGTTTGATGAATCCAAAGGAGGAGAAAAATAGCTGATCTTATGGCACCAATTGGTCATCCGGGGAGCTGATCTTATGGCACCGATCGGTCATCTAAAAATAGCTTATCTTATAAGCTGCAGTGGTATAGGGAGGTATTGATCTTTCTTCAAAGCAACCGAGCTATGGGGATTTGTCTCCATCAAACAGGGGGAGATTGTTCAAGCTGAAGGAAGCTTCTTCCCAACCTTGGCTTAAAGTGTGTTTGATGAAGAAAATTGCTTCGGTGCTTTATAGTTTGTAATAAGTCTTAAGTGAATTTTTTTTTAGGCTTAGGATGTTATAAAGTTGCCTTCGGTCATTGGGGAAGTAATGAGGAACCAATCGGTCATCGGTCATTGGGGAAGTAATGAGGAACCAATCGGTCATCGGTCATTGGGGAAGTAATGTGGCACGATCGGTCATCAGTCATTGGGGAAGTAATGTGGCACGATCGGTCATCGGTCATCGGGATAATCTGTTCCAGTTGCCAAAGCAAGCTTAGATCAAGCACTTAGAGTAATTAAAAGCTTTTTTGATATTCTGTTAGGGCACCAAAGGGAAGTCAATTCAGTTATTTCAGTTAACTGAGTTGGGAGCCTTTCAGAAAATAAATCTATTAAGATGTGCACAGAATCCGTTGTTTCCCAAACTGTTTTCAACTGGTTTTTGAAAAACAGTTAGAATCTGATTTCTTTAAAAGGCAAAGGTCTCTCTCTCAAAAAAATACACTGAGCAATCACGTTTCAATCAGTTTCTGAGTGAGAAGAAGAATTCAAAGGCTTTTGTGAAAGGTTTTCAAAAGGAATTTCAAGTGTGCTTGTTCTAGGAAAACCTTGTGCTTTGTGAAGGTGCTGGTGCAGTTTCTGCAGCAGATTGAACTACTGGTTTGAGTTCTTGCATCTTCTTTTCAGGTGTAATTTTTCCTTTCTCATTTGTTGTAAAGGTGTAAGTGTTAGTCACTCCTTGATAGGGTTTCTTGGAGTGCAAGGTGTGCTGAAATAGGTGTTTTTCAGCCTTGTATGTGAGTGTTCTTGTAGGTTTCAAGAACCGTTGTATATGCTGTAATTGTTGTATGTGTTTAGTGGATTTCACCTTGGTGTAAGGTGAACTGGATGTAGCTCTTGATGAGTGAACCAGTATAAAAACTTGTGTGCAATCTTCTTTCCTTCCTTGCACTTATTTCTGGAATTTGAATTGATAACTGTCCAAAATAAATCTGTTCATGTGAAATTGAATCTGTTAATTCTAGGTTTAATAAGAACTGTTCTTCTCTTGGTTGAAACCTTCTTGCAAATATCTGAACAAGTGTGTTCTGCTGTTCCTTCTAATTGAGTAAAATCTTGTTTGATTAAGTTTTGATTGTACGAAGGTGATTTGGAAAAATAAATCTGTTTTGCTTAAAATCAATCTGTTTTTAAGTTCTGCTTGTACAAAGGTAATTTGAAAAATAAATATGTTTTGTTTGAAATCAATCTGTTCTTTTAATCTCTGTTAAACAGAAGTCAGTTCCTATTGCAAAAAATTTTAAAAGATCAATTCACCCCTCCCCTCTTGATCTTCAGACCCTGCTTAACTCTAACAGGAAAGTCATTGATGGTGCAAAATAACATGACATGCAGCTTGAAAGTTTCATTAGCAAATTCGTCAAATACTTGAACACCCTAATCCCACATTAACTTCAAATATTCAATTAGGGGACTTAGATAAACATTGATGTCATTCCTCGGCTGTTTCGGACCAGATATCATCATAGACAACATCATGTATTTTCGCTTCATGCACAATCCAGGAGGTAAGTTGTAAATAACTAGTAAAACAGGCCATGAACTGTGATTTGTACTTATATTACAAAACGGATTCATTCCGTCTGTAGCTAAACCAAGTCGGATATTTCTTCATTCTTAACGAAACTCTAGAAACTCATCATCAAATTTCTTCCATTGAATAGAACCTGTTAGAATTAATGGTTTAAACAAGAGGGGGATGAATTGTTTAATGAAAGATTTTCGCAAACAATGGCTAAGAATGAAGTTCTTTAATGAATCATAGAAAGACAGATAAGAGAAGCCAAGAGAAGAGAGCTTTTAAAACTGTTAACAGAAAAACAATCAGTTGTTATTTCGATATAACCGGTTGTTTATAGCACAGAGATAAAAACAAGTATTAAGCAATTGAAAAGCAAGAATATCAACCTGTTGAAAATACGAAATAACCGGTTGTTTATATCAGCAGTTTATAAAAACAAAGATAAAGTAGTTTAAAGAGTGTAAGGATAGAGAGATTCACACACAATGTTTATACTGGTTCACTCAATCCTGAGCTACATCCAGTCCTCAGAACAACACCTGGGTATTCCACTATGTAATACACATCAAATTACAATCAAACACCCACCAAAGAAGTGATCTTGAACACTTCAAGAACACACACTTCCTTTGTCAAAAACACAACACAGATCAGAACACCTTCTGACTCTGTGCAACAATTGTTCTTTAAAAAAATACAAATCAAAGAGAGAAAGGAGTAGAACACACCTGGTACAATCACAGATTGGATTGAAAGAATACAAATAATCCCTATTCCACCCTTAGAAGAAATCCAAAGCCTTAAGCAATCTTGGAAACTTGAAAATCTTTTTCAATCTTTTGGTAATCTGATCTCTTTTCCTTCAAAGATGTAAACACATGATATATAGCCTCAAAAATAGTCGTTAAAGACTTTTTAATCAAAGGCCAAAACAGTTTGAAATAAGGGAAAACAGTTTTACCAGACTTAACAAATTCTGTTAAGGATTTTCAAAAAATAGTCAGTTGATTTTTTGAAATAACTAGTTAAAATGGTTTGACAGCAAAGGCAAAGGCAAAGCTTTCCAAAACATTTTAAAATCCACTAAGTGTCAAACAACCTGTTGTTTCGAAATTTCAACAGCTTAAACTCATAATTTCAAAAGGTTAAAGATTCAAATAACCTTGGATCAATTCTATGAGTGGATTACAAATTCAAACTACCAAAACACACCCAGAAACCCATCATCAGAGTCTTCAAGTAATCCACATAGATTTGGAGACATCAAAGCCAATGTTCAACAATCTCACCCTATTTGATGAAGACAAATCCCTAGTTTGCTTGTGTTGATCTGTTTGAATTTGAAAGCACCTGCAAAATAGAAATTGTGCATGTACCAGAGAACAGTATCCAGGTTTCACTAGCACCAATGAACCAATTTTCACCATGTGATTTGCATAAAGAAAACCATCAAAATCATTGTGAAAACCAATGTGAAAGAGGTGCAAAATCAGAGTGAAACAACAGCTAAGACAACAACAATTATAAACAATTAATAGCAGCAGCAGTTCAACACTCAAAACCATATAAATCTCCCCCTATTTGTCTTTACAAATAGATTAAGACAAGGGATAAAACCAGAATTTAAGAAGCTCATTTCTTAAGAAGAAAACCAGAAAATCAGTGTGCAAGATAGCATTGTTTCAGCAACAAACCTATGATACCATATCAGAATTGCAGAAGAAATCTATGGTGTATCATAGCTATGACAGCAGCAGAGTTATTACAGAATTAGACACACCAAAAAGTGCAGAAATTGCAATACAAAAATCACAGTTTCTCCCCTTTTCTTTTATTTATCCAACAGTTTTTCTTCAAGGAACACATCAAAGTATTGCTTTATCAAAGTATTAGATCCAGCAATGCCAACACAACCATGAGTACTTCTTTTCGACATTTGTAGGAAAGCAGTTGGAAACATCTTTCTTGGATATTTTCAACTCCATATTGCAAGCATATAAGTTCAAATCTCACTTATGAGCATGACCCAAGAATAACAAGTTGACCTTCATTGACACTTATTTATAAAACTTTATATCTTGGTCCCAAAAACAGCAGCTAACTGCTTTGTTGCAGTAAGTTAAATCTCACTAGAGTGCACATCATATGTAGTACCAGCAGTAGAGCACTTCAAAAGGTTCATCTTCAAGTTGGTCTCACCATCTTAGGCAGATCATCCTGTTGCAAAATTTCAATCGGTTGTTTTGTAGAATCAACCTATTATTTTTCTGGACAGGATTCTAGCTTGTGCAAAAAGATGTTTTCATCATCTTCTTCAATACTGCTAACAGCTGCAAATCAACAAATATTTCCATATGTGTGTTTGACAATGTAGGGCTCTTAGCCTTTGCATCCCACGAAGGTATCCATCAAAATTAGATCAAGAGATGAATTTGGTAGAAGAACTTCGTGATTCATAAGGGGATTCAGCCAAGAAGACATTATCCTTGTCAATATGTTGGCACTCCTCTCAGGACAAATCATATCTCTTCTCGTGAGTCATCACATGCATCTTCGTTGGGGGTATAACCTGAATAAGGATCCAAAGTAGGAAGAGTCACAAAAAAAAGTATTCCAAACAAAACCTGAGCAACCACAATGCATGTGCCAAGATGTCTCTTTATGTCAACAGAGGCAAGTCAGCTGGGATAAAAGTGATCCTTTTGCACTTTTAGCACACCCCCAACCAAGTTCACCCAAATCTTTTGAACCACCAACAAAATATTGTTTTGACTGGAAGCTGACATAATGTTTGCTCCTGCAAAAACTGAATTTTGTAGAGCCACATATTTTCGATTGCAATCACTGTAACAAAACCACTTATCCTTGGGCAACTCTTCCAACTTACACAACCCAAAAACCCACAAGCAATCAACATAACAGACCCAAGCAAGATGAAGACTTCAAATGTAATCAAATATACAAATATTCATCAACCCCATGACCACCAATGTGATAGCTATACAAAAGAACTTTGAATTTCAAGAAAAACAAATAATATACCCCTTTATTATTTGATTCAGAGGCACAATAAATACATATTTGGCACACAAAGAGTTTTGAAAGAAAAGAAACAGCTGTAACCATGCATAAGAATTCATAACAGCTTTATCCAAATGAGCAAGAAGTAAAACAATCTATTGTTTCGTGAAAACAATCGGTTATTTTTCTGAGACAACAAGAAAATGTTATAAAGCAAATCATCTTTCAAAGTGATGGGAAATGCATAATGTAATACATTCATACCTTTGCATTACCTCAACATGTTTAGAAGTTTATTTGGTCTTATGAAGCCAAAAGAATAGGATGAACATATACAACTTACTTTACGTAGGTTATGAATTTTGAGTTGTCAAGAATTTGAGTAAGGTGTATGCTCTTGAACCACAATAAAAAGCATCACTTTGATTAGTCTTCAACATAGCACCTAAACTTGAAAGGTCCTATAAAAAGAATTTATGCATATACAAAGCAAGTATAGCAGCAGGATAAATAGGCTCACACAAACCAGTTTTCTGCATAATCCATAAGCATAAAGACTAGTAAAAGCAGTGTGCAAATCAGTGTGTGTACTCTGTTATAGCAGCAGACTATGCAATAGAATCAACATAAACAGAAACATATTCACATAGCTACAACATCAGCAGAGAAACAAATAGAAAAAGTGAAGTGATCAAATGCTCTCAAGTGTAGAATAACAACAAGATAATGCATCAGATTTAAAGTTATCTATACAACCAGATCAAGCATAAACTTCTCCCCCTATTTGTTCTTACAAATAGATAGTGAGAAGGGTTGTACAAAGCAGAAAACAGAATGATAATAGAGTAGTCCAGCAGTACAAACAATGTAAGGCATTTCAAGAATAGAAAATGACATAAAGCTTTCAAGGAAACAACTGAATATGTCCATTTATTATCAGATTCTAAGGCACACTCAATGAATATATGTCCAAAATCATGATTTGAAAAAGAGAAATAGGTTTAATCATGCATAGGCAAACTTGGCAGCATTACACAGAGGTGCCAGAGAAAAAACAATCGGTTGTTTCGAAAAAACAATCGATTGTTTTACTGTGACAGCAAAGAGAACATTTTTCATCACCAGAACTTATCTTTTAAATTGATGAAAAATGTAGTAAGATATTTTTTCATACCTTTGCACAGAGAACCCCAATAGATTCATCCAAAAAGAAGACCTTGAGATGTTCATATGATCACAAGGCACACTTAAATTGAAGATGCACATATTCTCTTTATTCTTAAATCTTTTAACCAACCATTCTAGCCTTTGTCAAGAATGTCTCTTGACATTCAAAGAACCCTGCTAGATGTACAATTGACAGTAGGCACAGAGGCTTAGGATACCTACAAGAAAAGATTAAGAAGCAAGATTTGGTGCCCTTATAAATTTGGGTCCATGAGTGTTAGTAGGAATATTAGGAGGCTTAGGATTCTTAGGAACCCATTTTAAAATTCCTCTTGGAATAAGAATTTTGAAAACTTTGCAGAACCTCACAGAATGACCCTTTTTCATATAGTAGAAACAAGAAACAACCGGTTGTTTCGAAATTTTAGTCAGTTGTTTTTCTGTGATACTTGAAAAAGGTTTTGAAAAGGCACTGTTTTGATTCTGTGGATTAAAGCCAAGACCAAATTTTCCAAATACATAATTTTGAGATGCTAAGACATTCTCAAAGTTGGATTTTCCTTTCGAAATTTTATCCACAATTTTCACAAGATAAGTGACCTTCTTTTGAAAGGATTCACAATTTTCACAAAACTTAGAATCACACTTGCAAGAAGAATTTTGATAAATCAATTCAAGGTTTTCAAAATCAGTTTTGGAATTATCCAATTATTCCTCCAAGAGTCTGACTCTGTCATTTAACCTGTTGTTTTCAAGTTTCAACTGATTGTTTAAAGAGGTTAATCTATGAGCTTCTTCATAAGTCTCTTTAAAAGCCTCAAGTAATTCATAATGATTGTTACCTTTGATTGAAGAAGATGAACTTACTTGACTTGATCCAGATTCTTCTTTTTCCATGAGACAGACCTCCATCTTGAATTCTGAAGAAGATGATTCAACAGAGGACTCATCCTTGTCCAGCCAAGCACTTCTTGGATTCTTGTGACATTTCTCAAGAGTGTTCCACATTTCTTTGACTGAGATACATTCTGAAACCTTAAGAATTTCATTAGAATCAAGGGCAGAGACAATTATGTTCATAGCTATACAATCAAGATTATTTCTTTCAGTTTTAGATGATGCAGAATTATTTTCAGGAATATGTGTGAAAGCATTGTTTGAAATAACATTCCAGATTTCTTTATCTATTGAATTAATAAAGAATTTCATTCTTATACACCAAAGCTTATAATTTTCACCATAGAACAGAGGTGGCTTGTTTAAAGAGGCACCTTCCCCAAAAGAAAACTTGTTAGCCATGTAAAAAGATTTTTCAGAAAAGGAAACTTGAATATTTTTCAAGAACCTAGCTCTTGATGCCAATTGTTAGAGTTAATGGCTTAAACAAGAGGGAGGGGGGGTGAATTGTTTAATGAAAGATATTCGCAAACAATGACTAAGAATGAAGTTCTTTAATGAATCACAGAAAGAAAGATTAGAGAAGCCAAGAGAAGAGAGCTTTTAAAACTGTTAACAGAAAAACAATTTATAGCACAAAGATAAGAGCAAGTATTAAGCAATTGAAAAGCAAGAATATCAACTGGTTGAAAATACGAAATAATCGATTGTTTGTATCAGCATTTTATAAAAACAAAGATAAAGCAGTTTAAAGAGTGTAAGGATAGAGAGATTCACACACGATGTTTATACTGGTTCACTCAACCTTGAGCTACATGCAGTCCCCAGAACAACACCTGGGTATTCCACTATGTAATACACATCAAATTACAATCAAACACCCACCAAAGAAGTGATCTTGAACACTTCAAGAACACACACTTCCTTTGACAAAAACACCACACAGATCAGAACATCTTTTGACTTTGTGCAACAATAGTTCTTTACAGAAATACAAATCAAAGAGAGAAAGGAGTAAAACACACCTGGTACAATCATAGATTGGATTGAAAGAATACAAATAAGCCTTATTCCACCCTTAGAAGAAATCCAAAGCCTTAAGCAAACTTGAAAATCTTTTTCAATCTTTTGGTAATCTGATCTCTTTTCCTTTAGAGATGTAAACACAGGATATATAGCCTCAAAAATAGCCGTTAAAGACTTTTAATCAAAGGCCAAAACAGTTTGAAATGAGGGAAAACAGTTTTACCAGACTTAACAAATTCTGTTAAGGATTTTCAAAAAACAGTCGGTTGATTTTTCGAAATAACTGGTTAAAATGGTTTGACAGCAAAGGCAAAGGCAAAGCTTTCCAAAACATTTTAAAATCCACTAAGTGTGAAACAACTTATTGTTTCAAAATTTCAACTTGTTGAAATTTCAACAGCTTTTTAGAAAACTCATCTTTTCAAAAGGTTAAAGATTCAAATAACCTTGGATAAATTCTATGAGTGGATTACAAATTCAAACTACCAAAACACACCCAGAAACCCATCATCAAAGTCTTCAAGCAATCCACAAAGATTTGGAGACATCAAAGCCAATGTTCAATAGAATCAACTGGATGTCGGTACATGCCATCACATTTCCTCTCATTTGCATGCCATCTAAGATTCTTAGCATCGTTTGGGTTTGCATACAAACGCTTCATCCTTGGAATGATAGGAAGATACCACATAACCTTCATTGGGGGTCCATGTTTTTCTATCTCTTCAATTCTATTGTCATCTTTGTGTTTCAACTTATAAAGTGATAACCCACACCTCGGACAATTTTCAACAATTCAAAATCTTTCCTGTATAATGCACAATCATTAGGACATGCATGTATCTTTTTATACTCCATACCCATTGGACAAAGAATCTTTTTGGCCTCATAATTACAATTAGGTAGAGTATTTCCCTCTAGAAGCATATCCTTCAACAACTGAAGAATTTCTGTGAAGCTTTCATCAGTCCATCCATTTATTGCCTTTAAATTCATCAATCTTAACACCATCGACAACTGTGTGAACTTAGTTGATCCAGGATACAATGGAGTCTCTACATTGCTTGACATACTTCCATATCCATGCGCTTCTGTAAAAGACTCGACTCCCACATCACGAATCATGTCCTCTAATCGATCATCATCTACATCGTCATGTACTGCATCATCCATGGTGGACCCCACCACATATTCTTCAGTTACGAAAACGCGTGGTAAATTTAATAATTCACCATGCTAAGTCCAAGTTGTATAAGATTGAAGAAACCCATCACATAGAAGGTGCTCCCTGATTATCTTAACATCAGGTATCCTTCCATACAAACAGTTAACACATGGACACCTAATCTTTGCTCCATCCAGACTACTATTATTCGCGTTACATTCCGCAAGTTGTATAAATTTTTCTACTCCTATTTCGTACTCATCACTTATGCGAACAAAATTAATCCAATTTCGATTCATTATATTCTGTGATAGTCATTCAGGATTTCTAATAAATTTTTTATCTCACGCGATTGCCGAGGGTCGAACACCCCCGGACTCAATATCAGCACGTATCAATTGCCGAGGGTCGAACACCCTCGGACTCAATACCAACATGATAATTCTACTCTAAACTAACAACTAACATAATATAAATTAATAATAAATATAAATTATAATAAATACAAATTATAATAAATACTAAATAATATAAATTTTAAAAAATATAAATTTATAATAAATAAAACAAAAAAAAATTCTTAAAATTAATAAAAATTCAAAAAAAAATTAAAACAGAACCAACCTTGTGCATGAAGGCAACGTTGGTGAAGAATGGAAGGAGAGCGGCAGCGACGACAGCAAATGCAGCAGTGACAGCAGTGACGGAGCACAAAAAAGCACAACGAACAGGAGCGCAAGGCAATGAAATAGTACTTAACCAATGCGAAAAAAAATAGAGTGAGAAGAAGAGACAAAGAAGAAACAACGAAGAAGAGACGAAGAAGAAACAACGAAGAAGAGACGAAGAAGAAAGACGAAAAAGAAGAAGGAACTCACAGTGGCAAGAGAATGATGCAGAAGAGAACGCGAAGAGAGAGGAACAGTGAGGAACAACGAACACTAAAGAAGAGAAAAAAAAAAGTATGAAAAGCGTAAGTGGCGCACTCCAAGTTAGAGTAAAATTTCATTTATGAGTGCGACTATTTGTAACAGTCACATTCATAAATCAGGCGCTTGATTTATGAATGCGACTGTTACAAATAGCTGCATTCATAAATCAAAACGCTTGATTTATGAATGTGACTGTTACAAATAGACACACTCATAAATGAAAATAATTTTTAAAAAAATCACCGCATTTTGTAAGACTACGTCTAAGATAAAAATGTATTTAATAAACGGTAATTATTTTACCATTTTCACTAGTGTCGTCGTCAAGTTCCTCTTCAATTTATAAAAATAAATCTCTAAACATTTTTCTTTCAACACATGCCAAAGAAAACCCCTTAACACCTAACCTAAGGATTAACTTTTTTTACAGTAACACCTAATATTAGTTAAATATTACTCTCTAATGATTGCTCATTACTGTCCTGTCCAATAGTTTAGAAGTTTCTTCTCATCTACCACTTTTTATAAAAGAGAAATTCCTGACCTATTTTTGCTATCACTGCTTACCAAAAAGACAAATTTACGATGGTAAAATATTTGGCTATTGCTTTTAGATATTATTAATCTGTAGCTTTTATAAGATATTGTAATATTGATCGTTGTTTTTTTAAGATATTGATATACAACTTGTAATTTATGTATTTTGGTGAATATGAAAGCAACTGCCAATATTAATATGTTATATTTTATAGGATTAAATTTCTTTACTTTAATTATCTTTATAATATTTCGTGTGTATTTTATTATTTCATTTACTTTATCTTGAAAAACAACGAATAACATTGATTTACTTCAAAGTGTATTACACTTGACTGAATTGAATTATGTTAAAATTAAAACATTAAATAAGAAAATCAATGAGAGGACATGTATATTTTCAGATGAACTTTTATTAAGTAAACCCCTTGTGTTCATCTTTTACCACTGACGTAATCAAATTGATGCAGATCTTTCAGAACTGTAGAGACTCTCTATAACCAAAGTAAAGAAAATGTTTTTTGAAGAAAGTTTGGTAAATAAAAAGGGGTGGATGAAGGAAGATGATTAAATTTGAGTGAGGTGTGTATGTGTCTGAATAGAATGATTGCTGATTTTTTGGTAATGGATACAAATGAAACACATGGCAAGCCTAAAAACCACTAAAATTATCAGTAGTGGACTGGGGTGAATAACCACATGGTATCTCGTGCATTTATTGCATCTGAACAGCTCACAATTATCTGAAATAACACAAAGTAGAGAATTTAGAGAACTGCAGACTTATAATGGTTAACTTTCAAGAACCAACCCTTGAAAACAATAAATCCAAATAATGTTTCTAGTATTTAAAGTAGTAAATGTGTTAACATCATAACAAGAGAATTCCTAAAGAGAAAATGTAGCATATGTTAAGTGCTGCTTTACATGCTTTTCTTTTCTAGATCACAATTTGGATGAACCACTGGATAGAGCATAATCAGCTAATTCTCTTCTCAAAATTTTGCCAGCAGGAGATTTTGGGATAGAATTGACAAAAGAAACACGCCGTATCTTCTTGTAAGGAGAAACCTGCATGAATAACCATGCTTAAGCAATATGACGAGAGGAAAAACACAAACTAAACTAAGAGTTGTTCACAGGAACATCTAGGTTTTATGAGTGTTTATTACAGAACACAAATGGTTTCAGAAGCAAACCTGCTTTGCCACAAACTCCATGATCTGATCTGCAGTGATGTTGCTTCCAGGTTTTCTTACTACAAAGGCCATAGGAATCTGTCCTGCTTCTTCATTAGGGTACCTGTTCCCAAAAACAGAATAGCAAACTCAGTGAACCTCGTAGCAAGACCAATTCATTTATGATAAGGGAAGTGAATTGCCGCATTAACAACACCCTTTTTTCTTTTGGATTGGATTTGTCTTCTCTAAGCTCAGCAAGGTTAAAGTAAGTAATCTCAGTCGATGATAAAAAAATTAACTGTTGATATAATATCCAGCGAAGCAACTGAGATTGTTTACTTTGAATTGCTCACTTTAGAGGAGCCAATGATATAATAACTGCCATTTTAAAGTCAAAAGAGAAACTTGGGTTCTCTGTGACTTCCCCGTAGGAACTAGAATTGGGAATGAGGTAGCAAATTTAAATTTGTAAATCACTGCCATTGAAGACAACCGATCTGCTTCTGAAAACACAAGATTAAAGGATTATATCCATACGGAACTACTGCAGCATCGGCAATATCAGGATTGGTGTGAAGTATGTGTTCCAATTCAGCAGGGGGAACCTGGAAATGGCTTGAAAAAATAATAAGAAAAATGTAAAAGTAGTAAAGAATAAAATTCAAAAAAAAGATGTTAGTGAAACTAACATCTCACCTGATAAGCTTTGTATTTGATCAATTCCTTCAGTCTATCTACAATGTAGAGGAAACCATCAGAGTCAAAATAACAAAGATCACCCGTCTTCAGCCATCCCTCTGAATCCAATGTTTCAGCTGTCGCCTTCTCATCTCCTACATAACCTGCACCGGCACCATAACCATCACACCATGAATGAAACATACTACACATGCAAGACCATAAAGTGTTGATTAGATTTCTCTACTGATATGAACTTTTTCTTCACTGCTTAGTAGTATAATGCAACGAAAATGAATAGGCCTTATCTCAGATTACATTGGATTTTATAAATACGATGATGTTGCAAAATGCTTATCAGAAAGCTTATTTTTATTTTCACCAAATAAAAAGGAAATATCAAAATAACCTTTCATGATTGTTGGACCTCGAATCCACAGTTCCCCCTTTTGGCAAGGAAGTAATGCCTCTCCAGTTACAGGGTCCACTATCTTGGCCTCCATGTTTTCTGATAGTCGACCCACAGAACCATGGCGCTTGATCTCCTCAGGCCCCAACGTTCTAGCTGCTCCTCCTCCACTTTCAGTCAGACCATAGCCCTAGGGTTTAAATAGTAATAATAATAATGTTATGAGATTTATTATGGTATCATTTTTCAAATATTTGGATAAAAAGTAATGTTTTGAGGGTTTTGGGTAAGGTAGAGCAAAAATCATGGGAAAATTAAATTAGTTTATTTTAAAAGAAAATGTGTCAATTAGTTCAAAAATATTAAAAACTAAAATATAAAAGTCTAAACAAGATAGATAACATGTGAAATTAAGGTATACAGTAACTATGGTTATCATGTGAGTTGTGACTACCATCCTTTGACATAGTTATCATATATTCTTTTAAATTTCTTACAATATATAAAAAAATTAATTTAAACTTATATCAAGAAACTTAATAGAATAATGTCTCTAAGTATTGAAAAAACTCCTTAAAAAACTATTCCTTTTCCTTAACATAAGGTAAAATTTGTGGAGGTTCTTGTAAGGTATTTAATAATTTATGAGGAATTAAATTTTCTGAACTGCCCTTTTGAGTCCCAGGACACAGTGGGACAGGTTTGCCTTTCCAAGTGGGACCTGATTATGAGAAGGGTAACCAACCATTGCTCTGATACGAGTCACATGGTGAAAAGGATAAGAACTGTTCACCTGGGAAATTTCCACGTTGGGGAATTTGGCTTTGAAGTCATCGGTGACCTTCTCCCCGAGCGGCGCGCCGCCGCAACCGAGTATCCGCAGCGAGCTGAGGTCGTACTTGTTTACGAGCTCCGACTTGGCGAGGGCCACCACGAGCGGCGGCGACACCGGAATCATTGAGATTTTATACCTCTCCACGGCTTTGAGCATCCCTTCGAAATCAAATCTATGCATCAGAACGAGCGTCTCCCCCAAAGCGATGGACCTCACCAGCATGAAGAACCCGAACACGTGGAACAGCGGCAGCGTGAACAGTGACAGGGGATGCGGCTCCGCTTCGTCGGAATCTTTCAGGATGTTCCTCAGGTGGCAGAACCCGCCTGTGAGTGCGATGAGATTCCGGTGCGAGAGCAACACGCCCTTCACGCGCCCAGTGGTGCCCGAGGAGAAGAGAATTGCGGCGGAGTCGGACTGACTCAGTTCGACTCCGGGAGCGCGTGAGTGTGAGTCTCCGTTGGCGTCGAGCATAGAGAAGAAGAGCGGGGAGTCGATGAGAACGGTGCCAAATTTGAGGGTGGGGACGTTTGTGGCGACGGCGGAGGTGGCAAAGGCGATGGCGGGTTTTGTTAGTTGGATGAGGTGAGTTAACTCGGAAGGGGAACTGAGCGGGTTGGCAGGTGCGATTGTGACGCCAAGCGAGAGGAGAGAGAAGTAGAGTACGGGGACGTGTAGGGAGGTTGGGGTGAGGATTAGCGCCACGTGGCCTTTAGAGAGAGGGGTGAGGGACTGGATGGAAGAGGCGAGGGATTTTACTTGGCGGAGGAAGAGGGAGTAGGAGAGATGGCGGCCGGTGGTGGCGTCGATGAGGGCGGACTTATCAGTGGCGGCGGCGGGGAGGAGGGAGAGGGCGTAATCGGCGAGGGAGAGTGGCTGAGACGGCGGAGGGAGTAGGACGTTTGGACGGAGGCTGTGGAAGGTTCTAGAAGAAGAACAGAAACCGGTGTTTGGGTCAATGGTGGTGTCTGGATGAGAGTGTGTTTGGTTTTGGGTGGCCATCACTGATTTCTCTCTTCTTCTTGCCAAACATCTGTTTCTCAATTTCTACTTTATAAATATAGTGTTATTGTCAATCACCCCACCACATACCGTTTACGTGCTACACTATAAATATATTAAATCTTAAATATATAATTAATAATAGTATTTATGTTAAGGAATAATTGTCCAATATTACTTTCTTGAATTTCACGACATGAGAATCATGCATTTCACATGCATGTCAAAATTCTTGATGATCAACCAAATCATATATTATCTATATATTATTGCATGGTTTTTTTAAAGTCCCAAGTATTAATAAAATTTGTCTATTTTTCTCTCTTTAAATTTGTATATCTTCGGAGAGTTCATGCATATCATAGGTGTTTATGATCTTTCTCTAATTCTCAAGTTCCCACTTTCAAACTCTGTCGTCCGGACGATGCTTGAACGATTCAACCGAATGATGTAATATGATTAAGCCGTCTTTTGGATAATTTATAGGCAAAGTTATGATCATTAATTATATTACCATTTTAGATAAAAATGACAATACACCCGTTTGTTTTGATAAAAGTCGCATAATTATTCATAAATGATGGTTTGTGGAATTGTGGGTCAATTCACATATAAAAAATTATTTTACAAATTTTAAAATTTTATTAATAATAAAAAAAATAGTTGCTGAAATTTGTATCATATTTATCAAAAGTTGATACTGAAGATTATCAATGACAAAATGAATCGGACTTGAAGGGTTGGCTCACCGACAATTTAAAAAAAGTGTATTATTTTGACTACCCACAAATAACAAATTGTGAACACAATTGAGCACTTAAACAAGTTCAAAACGATAAAAGAATTCAAAGAAGGCACATGCAGTAAAGAGTCCACGAAGACAGAGGGACAACAAGTTTCGTTTGTGGTGGCATTAGGATCAGATTGCAACTGACGTGTGGTGTGGTGTGGCAGAAGAGAGCTGTGCGATAAAAGAGGGGCTGGTCTCGGACTGCAATTGACATGTGGTGTGGTGTGGCGGAAGAGGCATCGTGACGGAGGAGGGACTGGTCGGTCATGAAGAGAAGAAGAGTCATGGCGCGGAACAAAGAGAACTCCAGGAAGACACGTGCATCAAAGAGTCTATTAAGACATACACGTGCATCAAAGAGTCTATGAAGACAGAGGGACAACAAGTTTCGTTTGTGGTGGTAGTAGGATCAGATTGCGGTTGACATGTGGTGTGGCAGAAGAGAGCGGCGCGACAGAGGAGGGACTGGTCGGTCACGAAGAGAAGAAGAGTCATGGCGCGGAACAAGTAGCCGTAAGGAGAGAAATGTGGTTTGGTTGTGTGTGTTTTTTAGGGTTAACCTAGACGGATTTTACGGGTCAGCCCGCTTTGTCTCTAGTCGGCGTACGCTGTGGATTATGCGAAACGGACTTTAGCGGGTTTAAATAGTCAGTTTACTCTATATTTTATGTTATTGATTCATGGGTCGGTTCACACGACTTGTATCATTTTTGTCATCCGTAATTTTAAATGGATGATGAGTGAATTAAGTAAATCGATTTTAAAAAAACTTAAGACATCATTCCTGAAAAATCTGATAATTCAACTCCTAGAGACTTGATAACTCAGTCTCAGAAGACGTTACTTAATCTCGACTATAAATACAAAATAATGATCCTAAGATTCCAACGAAAACTTACAAATGATCCTAAATATAGTTAAATTGTTGTTTCAGTTATATGGCTTTTCTAAATTTTATTCCAAACATAAATTGTCCATTCAAGCAATATTATTGAAAATAAAAGGAGATCGAACTTTTATTTACACTGCTTTAAAAAATCAACTCTTTAAACATCATTCAACATAAAACCTTTGAAACAGAAACATTAAATGCTATTAAATGGTTAATAAAAGTCAAATATTTTTCTCTTTCTTCATTATACTCTAAATTAAACTAAGCTAGTACATTATTTCTTCAGAAATATACTTACCAATAAAATTTCATAGGTATGATTGTGTTTGTTCTCTACTCATTTATATTTTTATTTTAGTATTATAAAAAGATATTTAGTAAAATGCAATTTAACAAAATAAATAATAAATATTGTTGATGTTATTTTGTAATAATATTTAGAATTTCCATATGAGATATATTTAATAAGATGCAAATTGTCAAAGTAAAATTCAAAATGAGTAGAAAATAATATATGCATTACTGTATGTAAACTTTATAAAAACAACTTTAAAAAAAAATTATATAAAAAATTACTAAAAGATAAATACAGTAAAGCAATAAAAAAATATAAAACATAAAAATATTGTGAAATATTAATAAAATAATATACGCTTAAAAGCTAGTAAGACAAAACCCAGCCTTATTTATTAAACTATAATTTCCAGAAATTCATAATTCTACAAAATAGTAGATACAGAACAAGAATTAAAGAGATGAAATATAATACATTAAGTATACATACCAATATTAAAATATGATAAACGAATTATTGAAATAAAAACAATTTAGTATAATAAAAATAATAGAACAAAAGATAGATAGGACAATTTTTATATTAATTCACTATAAGAAAATCATTAAATAGTAACTAAATTTAAAAATAAAAAATAATTAATTATTATATTAATTAAATTAGATACTAATTTATAAACTAAAAAATTATTCATATCTAAAGGGATTTTTATTATTAGTAAAAATTTATAAAATAGTTTCTAAATTTGTATCTAAATTAGCTACCAAAGTTTTAGCGACTAATATTTCAAACTCTAAATTAATCTTTAAAAGATTAATAAGACTAATTTAGAATATAAAGTAGTAAGTAGCCAAAACCTTGGTAGCTAATGTTTAGATACCAATTTAGAAATTATTTTATAAATTTTTATTAATAATAGAAACTACTTTAGATACCAATAGTTTTTTTAAGTTATAAATTGGTCTCCAACTTAATCAAATAGTAACTAATTATTTTGGTCTCTAAAATTAGTTTTTATTTAATGATTTTATTGTAGTGATTAAATTAAAGTGTTTTCTTTAAGATCTTTTTAAGGAAAAATTGTGATAGAGTTATAAGTTCTAAAGCCGACAGTACATTAAATATGGTAATTGATTTTAACGATGTTATTTGAACAGATTTGATGTTGAAATATTGGTGTCATCTATATAGAAATGAAAAAATGGTTCAAAGATGAACCCCTATTTCCTTAGCTCTCGATTGGGGGAATGGAAAAGCGATTCTAAAGATGAACCATCATTTCTCTAAGACCTCGACTGTATGACTTGTTTTGATGCGTTCAATAGTCTCACACCACATTTAAATATATATTTCTTTTTAATCTTCTAAAACGTCTTTCATGAACAAAACAATGACGAAACTCCAAGCTCCAAAATGGATAATATCACGGATGCAGTGGTTGTCCCAATGAACTTTAGGTTGGAATATTGCATCGTCTCTGGTGATGAAAGAGTGGTTCCAAAAAAGAATTGTTACTCTTACTCAATAGTATCACATCACTTAAGAATTGAGGCAAAAAATAATTTAAATACATCTTCGTTCTTTAATTTCGATGTCCTTAAAGAACAAAATTGTGACAAAACTATGAGTTCCAAAACAAAGAGCTTAACTATTATAATTGTCATGTTATCTTAAGAGACTGGGTGTGAGAAAGTGTTAATAATAAAAAAGTTATTTTCTCTATAAAAATATATATTTTTATTCCAATTAAATTTTATAGGATGTTTAAATGTTTTAAACTGTCTTTTTACTTATTTAGTTATTTTCCCTTTATTAGTTTTTAATAAATTTTATTTGTGTTTTAAATATTTAAGTGTTCCTAATTTATCTTAACATATAGAATGATTGAAAGATAATTTTCACTACAAGAAAAAATGGTTTTAACGGGGGTTTATTTTTACATTATCTAGGATTAAAACATCTATTAACTCATTTACCCAAGATTGCAGTTTCCCTTGCTAAATCATCCCTTGGGAATGTGTTCTCCAAGATTTTTTTAAACCTCGGTAAAATACCATGGGTTTCAGAACCTTCGTAAAATACCATGGACTTCAAAATTTATGTAAAATGACCTGTCATCTAAAATAACCTTCAATCCCATTTTTCACCATCTCTAACGATCCTTCTGACTTCTCGCTTCCACCATAGATACACTGCTCTTCGGCACAGGCTCAATGGGCGCCAACGACAATCCTAGCAATGAATCACAATTCAACCACACTTATGTCTATTATATCTAAGGAGAAGAAACATTAAATAAGGCACTATCATTGCTTCTTCCATCACCTTACTGCCTTGTGTCACAAGTCACCGTTACTTAGCTCGACAACAATTGGTTTATCACTGTTTTATATATCCTAAATAATTGCATTATCTGTCAGATGTGGGCTTCAAAGCCATGTGTGTTTTTGGCTACGAGGGCTTCAAAGATTGCAAGGACATATTGCGAGGAGAAATTAACTTTATCACTTCTCACTTTCACAGTGAATTAATTATTGGATACATTTTAAAATAAAGGTCTTAATTTAAAATTTTCAAAATTATGAGAATTAAATATTAACAATTATAACTAAAACTAAAATTGCACATAAAATACTCGTACATCAAAAGTTAAAACAAAATAAGTTAGGTTTTTTGAAGTATGAGCTTGTAACAAAAAAACTAGGAATTATATAAATCAACTACCATCAATCATAAGAAATATGCAAATTCTATTGAAATACTTATTATCCCAAGATTAGTTGTTGAAATTCTTATTATCCAATATTATTTTGGTGAGTTTTTTAAAAAAAAAAAGTTTTGAAACTTAAGGAAACTTATTTATAGTGTAAAGTTACACTTTCAAAATTTTAGAGAATTTAGTTATAAAATATATTAAAACTATATAGTTTTTAATTATTTATTTATAAATGGATTTAATTATATTTATTTATTAAAGTTTGAAAATTTTGGAGTGTTTTATTGAGATTCTACAATAAATATTTGAAATTTAACGAAACTTAAAAAAATCTTTGTTATTTTGTTGAGGTTTTAAAATAAACCTTTGGAAAAAGGTTAAACAAACCTCCGTTATTTTGCTGAGATTTTAGAAGAAACCTTTAAAATTTAATGTAGGTTAAAAAAACCTCTGTTATTTAGCCAATGTTTTAAAATAAACTTTTGAAATTTAACAAAGGTTAAAAAACCTTTATTATTTTACTGAGGTTTTAAAATAAACCTTTAAAATTTAATGAAAGTTAAAAAAATCTTCCGTTATTTTGTTGAGATTTTAGAATAATCTTGAGAACTTAACGAAGATTAAAAAAATATCTGTTAATTAAATCAATTCTTAGAATTATATTAATCTCCACTAAATAACCATTTTAAAAATTTTTTTTAGTGTTCTTTTATAATAAACTAGTAAAAGTATAAGTACGGTCTTTTTTTTTATTATGCTCTCTTGTGATGTTATATATGTATATATATATTTTTTATTTTATGTGATTTTTTATATATACAAATAAAATAATTAAATATATTATTTATGTAAATTTTGTATTGTAATTTAAAAATATCATTATTAATAAAAATGAGTTAGAAGTGTGTAGGAAAATTTGTAATAGATTTGATTGATGCGATAAAATAAATTATATTTTTTATTAATATATTTTTAAAATATTTTAAAATAATTTAGTGTGAAATATATATATATATATATATATATATATATATTTTTTTTTAAATGTAAAGTAAAGTTAAAATAAAGTAAAAATAAAAAATCATTATAAATTTTTAATAAATAATAAATTATATTTCAGAATAAGAATATATTAAAATGAATTATTAAAATTTAAATGAATTAATATTTTTATTTTAGTTATTTTTTAAATATAATAATAAAATATATTTATAAATATTTAATATCTTTATTTTAATAATTTATTATGTTAGAGTATAGAATTAATATTTTATTTTATTTTAATTGATTAACTTTCTTTTTTTTAATCGATTATGATTCTTATTTATAAGTAAAATTTAATAAAATATTTATAAAAAACATATTCAAAGTCTTATGAGCAAAATGTTATCATTTTTCCGATTTTACAAAGTGTTTTTGAAATATTTTTGCTTTTTTCCACTTGATTTGGTTTAAAGGCAATATAAAGATAAAATAGACAAAGAATTTATATATATATATATATATATATTATATATATTATTTTTATTATTCATATATATTTATGTTTAATGTTAAAATTTGAATAAACAATATTAATATTATTATAGTATATTTTAATAAATATAAATATATATGAGAAGACACATAAATTATCTAAGTGGAGATATATTGTGAAGGAAACATAGTTAAATAGAATTTGAGTTTTATATTTTTTTATAATTAAAAATTTTATTGGTAAAAAAAATATATATTTGATGAAGTTGTAATAGTTAAAATTTATTTAAAACTACAAACTTATATACGGGTATCTTTATATATTTTAATAAAAATATTAACTTCTTAATCAGTTTTTCAAAGTATTAGTTATCTGATAAATACTGTTTAAAAGAAAATTTTAATTTTCTGTAATAATTGTATTTTATTTAAATTTGATTGATGTTAATAAAATGTGTATAAATGAAGATTTTCATTTAGTTTAGAGGCTTATACTAAAATTTTGATTTTTTTTTAAGTTGGGACAATTTAAATAGAATTATTTTAAACAAATTTATTGAAGAAAATTTTGTTTTATTATAAAAAATTCGTGTTAAATATCATATTTTAATTATGTCAAAGTAAAAATTTAATAATTTTTTTATTTTTATAAAATTAAAAAAAAAATTATTGATTAATATTGTTATATGTTGACACGGCTTCTCTTAATTTATATCTATTTTAAATTAACCACAGTTTCAATAATAAGCTTACAAACTTGTTCCACCATAATAAAAATACCAAAGTTTTGTAATAACTGTTCAACGTTATTGAACTTTACACGACAACATCATCCACATGTAATATTTAATATGATTTGATTTTAACGTTGAAATTTGGAACTGTTGTTGAGATTTTTAACGTTGAAATTTGCAACTGTTGTTGAAATTTGACACTGCTGGTAAAGTATTGTACCATTATTCAAGTATATACGCTTACATCACTAAAAGTAGTTAACTCCTACAATCAGTATATAAAAAAAGGTCCATGTAGCAATGCTAATTAAAAACATTCTTTAAATATAATTGTAGCCTTCAAAAATCAATAAGTTTCGATTTTGGTTATGTGAAAATAATTGTTTTAATTTTTTCAAAATTAATATTAAACGAAAACAATATTTGGTGATACTCATTTGTTCTTTTAAAAGATTAAAAAATAATAATCAGATATTTAAAATTAATTGATTGAAATTATATGAATTTTGTGTGATTTTTTCATCAGTACGTAGAAGTATATTTTATTCTTACCAAAAATAAATTTGGAGAGTGTAACTTGACGAGGATTCACTGTTCCTCATGAAACGAGCTTTTAATTGGTCTCTGATGAAAGGAAGAGGTCTACCTGCAAAAGATTTTCTGATACTTAAGTCAGTAGGAACACAAAGATGGTAAGTTCTTAATTATATAAGAGTTAAGAGTATGAGAAAATATATCTTGTACTTCCTAAAGAGTGAATATTATACACTAATGAGATGATATCATCTGAGTGGACCCTTATGAATATTTTGGATTAGCCACATATTATTCCATAAAAAAATTGTTCATTATTTAAGGTTCATTGATTAGGCCGTTTTACTCATAATGGTCATTGATGATAATTAAGAGTCGGTTAAGGGATACATATATTTTTATGAAATAATATCACTCACTACTTTTATTCAAACTTTTTTCAATATCAATAGTGAGAATGATAGCTTAATTTCTTCTTCTAATCTAAACATTTTTCTACAACAAATAATTGTTTTTAGCTATTGTTTTCGGTTATTATTTTCTACCATCTAGTATTTTGGGTTATTATTATTTTTAAATTAATTTGTAGGTTGTTGATATTATTATTATTTTTATATATGATTGTTAATCAATAAAAGAGTTTTTTTTTTCAAACTTTTATAGTGATGTAGTTTTATGACTTGGTGGTTTTTTTAACATTTTTCTTTATCTATATAATATTGTCATGATTGAATTTCAATAACACAGCATTGATTCATCTATTATTAATGAGTTGAAAATGAAGTTACTATAAATTATATGAAAAACAACAAAAACAAGAAGACAAAATTAATATAAAAAAATATAGAGTGTTGGAATGTATGCTATGATGTTAGAAAATTCTTATTAAATATTTATCTAAAAATAATATAAAATTGATAATATATATATTAAACTTAAAAGTGAAAGCATTACGTACGTAAGACTTGTTTTTAGTATTACAAGATAGATAAATAAAGTAAGAAAATTGTAATATACTAAAATTTATTCTTCATAAATTACCTACAATCATTTGAGGGAAGAGTGGTGAAATGAAATTTTAAATATGTGATGTTTTTTCTTCTTGATATATATGAGTTTATATTTCTCTTATTTATTTATTTTAATTTTTTTTACTAATCTTTTGATTAAATTTTTTTTATTTTAGTTTGGTATGTTAATATTATTATTTTATAATAAGTTTTCCGAAATGGGAAATTCTCAATAAGAAAACAAATAACAAAATTTATTTATTATTTTCAATAATAATATAGTAGCCTATCAAATTATGTTGGATGATTCAATGTAATGCCATGTAATGCCAACATGTCTGGTGACTAAAATACACTTTGATTATGGTAATTTTTCATATTAAGATAACAGACACAAATTCATTTCATTATTTAAAGTTAAAAACACATAGGACTTATGATTTTTTTTTTATATATATATGGAATTCTGTAAGTTCTTATAATCTCTAAAATCCTTTCAGATCTTACAATTTCATATTTTAAGATCCATTAAAATCCGAATTACCGAATCCTAATTATAAATTTAAAAAATATGTAAAAGACCATTCCATTCTTATATTATCTTCTAAAATTTATATTGCATTTTTTTTTATGTAAAGAAGTATTTTGAAATTGCAATTAAATACATTTTTTTAATGTGTGTTCGGTTTTCTCTAAAATAAAGTTAAATATGAATACATGATCCATGTAATATCCTTGTTTATTTAATAATTAAATTTTATTTTTACTTTAAATACAAGTATTAAAAAAATTTATACTTTAGAACTCTTGTATTTTATACAAAACATGAACTTAAAAAATAAATAAATTTTAAAATATTAAAAAACAATTAATTAAAAAAATCAAACTGTAACATCCAAAAAAGTATCCTTCGCACTGTTATAAACTCATTAAAGGTTTTGTATTAAAGGATTTGTACAAAGTTTATAGGAATTAGAATACAAACTTATTCATTTACATATTATTCATTTACATTATATATGTAGAAATACAAATAATTAAAAAAAAACTCAAAAATAAAAAATATTTATTTCTTTTCATATGTCACTGATACATTTGTAAATATATATCTATTTGTATATAATAGAGTTGTCATATTTCATAATACAAACAAACATATATACGGAAACTATTGAAATAAAGTATAATAACACACAATATAAATTATATTAAAAATTTGTAAATAATTCATACTCTTTTTCAATCAAACATAAATATATAAAATTCATATAACAACCACAATAATCCAATTTCATTATAATATCAATATACAAAATCATATAAATCACACATGGATCTATACATAAAAAATATTCAACAAGTGAGATATCAACTAAATGTCTTTCGGAAGACTCGTATTAAATAACTCACATAAGAGACTAACATTTGATTCAATATCTAAGACTTAGATTTACAAGTGAACCTTAAGGGAAATGATCAAGGTAAGTTCAAGACATTCAATATTGTATATCTACATATGGTCATGATGTGTAATGAACTCACTTGCCAACTTCTCATCACCTAATATCTTAACCTATGTGACATAGACCAATAGTGAAGGTAGAGGATCTTTGTTATATCATAGGAGTCAATACTTAGTACACAAATCAAACAACGGTCCACACATTATTCCAAATGTATGATTTCAAATTTGTACAAATTTCATCATTTTTATACAATACATATTATTTAAAAATTTCAGAAATCAACTAAACATACAAACTAATATTCACTTTAAATTTACAAAAACTTTCATACATAATCCAAATCATTGAAGAGACAAGAAGAAAAGAACGGAAAGAAAGAAGTTTATTTTAACTTAAGCGAGAAGAGGCTCGTTTGAACAAAAATACTTTAGCTTAAACGAGAATTAGATCAACAGGGTTGATTTTTCAGTAATATTTTCACTTGAGCAAGAATCTTCACTTAAAAAGAAAATAAGGTTAAAAACAAGCTTAAGTACAAGGCTAGTTACCAACTTGTCCTCCCTATATTCATTTTTTTTATTTGCTTGTGATATACTACTTCATATCTAAGTGTTCTTACTTTCATTATTGTTTTATTATTTTAAACATCATTCTTTTATAATAAATTAACGTAATGATAATTATAATAAATTAAAGTAATGATAAACAATAAATTAAAATAATAATAATAACAATAAATTAAAGTAATGATAGTTACAACAAATTAAAGTAATGATAATTAAAATACATTAAAGTAATAGTAATTATAATAAATTAAAGTAATGATGAACAATAAATTAAAATAACAACAATAACAATAAATTAAAGTAATGATAGTTACAACAAATTAAAGTAATGATAATTATAATAAAATAGAGTTATAATAATTATAATAAATTAAATTAATAATAATGAGAATAAAATCAAGTATTAATAACTACAATAAATTAAAGTAATAATAAGGAGATAAAATAAAGTAATAATATCTATTAAGAGGTGTGGATGAGTTGTTTAGTATCGAGAGGTACGTCTTACATTTAATAATTATAATAAAATAAGATGATAATAATTATAATTATAATAAAATAAAGTAATAATTAAAATCAAATAAAGTAATAATAATTAAAATAAATTAAATTGATAGTTACAATAAATTAAAGTAATGATAATTGCAATAAATTAAAGTAATGATAATTACAATAAATTAAAGTAATCATAATTATAATAAATTAAAGTAATGATAGTTACAATAATTTAAAGTAATAATAATTATAATAAGTTAAAGTTATAATAATTATAATAAAATAAAGTAATAATAATAATTAGACCATTTACATCTTGTTTAAATGGTCATTATTCTCGTCAATAAATTTGGGTCGGGTCCTGGAGGTGATTTTCAGGTCAACCTTTCAATACCGCTGCTTTGAGATGTTTAAAGATTATAATGAGAAGAGTTTCACCGGTTGATAAGACTTTGACGATCAAGTCAGTAAGAACATTGAAATATATGAGTGTAGTGTGTATTGTATGGAATAATGCTTACCTGTTATTCCGGGTCTTAAAGCCCTTTTATAAAACTCGTAGATCTCTCTTTAGGAGTTAGTAACCACATAATAAATTATTAATATATCCCTTTTATTTTAGGAGTGTTGATATACAGAGTATCGTCTCTGACTGCTTATTTTTGTTGAGCTTGTGCTAAGAAAGAATATAACTTTAACCGATTCAGTTTATATTTTAAATATTTAAGTTGTTTTATGTTTTTCGTTACTTTAACAAGTAACATTAATGTATTCGTTACATGTCAAAATTGTTTCCTTTAGATTCATTGGGTTTGCCCTTGTTTGGGTTGAGCCACGTTTGTAAGGGTCGAGTTTAGTGGGCCGAAAAAATATAGTTTAAGTGATAGAGTCCTGACCTAATCACAATCGAATAGTACACAGCCCCCAGCTTCGACCCAAGCAGGGCGAGGCGAAGATGTTTACCTGTTCCTGACATGAAAAGGTGTTAATGTAGAGGGTGGTTGACTCACGAATTTCGAAGCATCGCCCGATGGGACGATTGTATCTCAGTGTTTGTGGTGCGTACACGTATTCTATTATCAACGACTAGGGAAGACTGTCGTTTTAACTTCTCTTTTTCAAAAAATAAAAACCCTTTCTTTTCCTTTACTTCACACTTTCTCGCTTTTGTAAACCCTCAGAGCAAATGATGACAGAGCCTCCAGCCATACACAACCACATAATAAGGAGGATAAAGACCTAGAGGTTATTTTGGGATTTACTTGTAAATATGGGTCTAGTTGGACTTTTGTTTCTTTTTGTAAGCCTAATCAAGAGGACAACTCTAGGGTGAAGGAATATACAAACATATCCAAGAAGACCTCCAAGTCATCAAAACATAAACTAAAGCTTTGGTCAGAAGAACACAAGAAGACTGAGTTCCTGCTGACTAGTCAACATTATTTTTGGGCCAAGCTTTAGCTTAAATAAATTGTATAAAGTTGTTTAGGATTTCATGGTCCATGTATTGGGCCTAGTAGCATAAAATAATTGGACCAAATATTTGGGCCAAGTAGCATAGGTTTTTGGGTTTGTATTTGGGCCAATAGTAAAATATGACTAGTTAGGGTTAAAAGTGACTAGTTAGGATAACAATTGGGCTTCTTTGAGCCCAATGTAAACCCTAAAACGTCTAGGGTATTTTGGAGGACGAAAATTACCTTGGCATGAAGCACATGGACGCCCACATGGCAGCCTAGGAGTGGAGAGGATTTAGCATGGAAGGTGTGAGCTAAACATGGAAAGCATGACTCCACATGGCACCTTCTCATTAGAAAGTTGTATTTTGAATTTTCAAATTTTGGCTGCAAAATGTCCAGCCCTCTCTCCTATATAAAGAGGTGTTTGGCTCATGTAAATAGAAGATTAATCTTGAGTGAAATTGCTGCCAACTTTGTGCCAATTGTTCACTCTTGTCTCCTACCTCTAGGATAGACCTTTAGTCTTCACATTCTCCTTAGCTCAAGTGAGATGGCCTCACCACTCACTCTTCACACCTAACACTTCACCTTCAAGGTTTCCGCAGCTCCTAGGAGTGCCTTGCACGTTTCAATCCATGAATGCTTCCGCCAACCACTTCTAATCTCAAAATCAAGCTCAAGGATGAAGGCACAACTACATCAGCAAATAATCTCTCTTTTGCCACCGTCGCGCCACCGCATTCTATCGTGCACCATCGTAAACTAGGTATGTCTTGATCCTTTAGTTTACTCATTCATGCTCCATTAACAATGGTTTTACTATTTTACTTGATTATTTTTAGATTGTTTGGTTTGTTTATTGGCTTGTTTATGTGGTGTTTTTGCTGAATCATTCTCTGTATTTATTGTTTGTATGTTCTAGTTTCTTAAAGATGGATTACACTTCTGCTTAACCTTGGGCCAAAAAAGAATTGATTAAAGAAACCTCTATATTCACAAACCGTTTAAAAATTAGGGAGTTGAGGGAATTAGGGAGTTTGAGCAAGACCGATGAGCACCTAGTTATGGTTGTAGTGTGTGGGGAGGATGAACCTGTGTGTTGTGACGAGTCATCCGACCCCACCTGGCCATTATGTTTCTTTTATACCACTTTCTTTACCAAACTTAGATTGCGTCTCCCCCTGTCTGTCTTTGAAAAGGAGCTACTGACCGAGCTTAACGTTGCCCCCGCCCAGTTGCATCTGAACAGTTGGGTGTTTATCCGAGCCTTTGTTATTTTGTGTTCCCAATTTGGCATTTTGCCAACTTTAAACATATTATTTTATTTCTTCGAGTTCAAAAGTTCTAGTAGGCAACTTTAAGCCTCTCTAAATAACGTGTTTGGAAGGGGTTTGCTTTCCCTTTTCCAATCCTCTTATAAAAACTTCAAGGGCCGATTTGTAAAGGTTCGTCTTTCGGCTGGCGATCCGACTCTGTTGGATGGCTTTCCTCTTTATTGGTCACCCAATCATCGTTTCTAGAGTGCTCGTCGCAGTGAAGACTTGGACCCAGGGGAGCAAGGTATGTGCTAATTTTTTGAAAATTTCAAAGTTATCTTTGACACGCCGACAATCTTGACGAGAGAGTACCTACCGGGTTTTCTTAAAGCTTATATTGGTATACCATGCTCTTTCCAGCTCAAGTTACATAGGTTAGAATTTGTTTAAGTTTTGTTTTTGAATTCCTTGCTTTGATTTTCTTATAGAGAAAACGATCTTCTCAATCAATAAGGCCGAGCTCGCCGAGCGGATTAAGCGGATGATGGCTGCCAAGAGTGCTTTGGTTACAGGCGAAACTACTGCGGGTGGCATCCATATTCAGTCCGAGCAGGACAAATGCACCGCTTCGAGGGTAGTTTATAAAAGAAAAAGGTTGGAGGCCCAGTCCCTACTAAGCACTCCAATTCGTATGGTTAGGCTCTTGACGTGGAGGTCCTGACCATCCAAGAATGTGACGCCGCCGACACCTCGAAGGGAAAAAGTTTATGGGATCCAAACTTTGACATCTCGGCCCATAACAAGTCGTGCTACTTGCTGGAGGATGACGTGGCTCGGTTGAAAGACTATGATGAAGATCGCCTTTGTGGCAATGTGAAGAGCTTACTTAGCCAAGTGACAACATTAGTGTGCTTGGCTAATGTGAAGGCTAAAGAGAAAAAGAAGATTGAAGATAAGAGAGCTCATCAGATGGCCGATCTTTAAAAGAAGGTTAGTTGCCTTCAAGCCGAGACTGTTGAAGTTGAGCATCTTCGTTCTGACTCTGCTCGGTGGGCTCAAAAGAAAGCTGACTTGTTTAATCAAGTCAAGCAAGTGGAGAAGAACGTGGGTGAACTGAAGGAAGTGCTAGCTCAAAAAGAGAGCGATCTATCTAAAATTGATCCCGCCGCGGACTCGAGCGTGGGGAAAGTGCCTCGTCACTCCTTCGTCTAGGCTTCTAACTGCTGTGCGTTCTGCAAGGAGGCTCCAGGAACCTTCGCCGGAACTCCAAATGATGCCTGCAAAACACACAGACGGCGCCTCTAGCGGCCGTTGTAGCTCCGACGCTCAAGTCAGGCAACAGGAACACCAAAACTCTCTCTAGGATCTCTCTGTGTGAGACTCGTGTGTGCCCTCAGTCCTCTTTGATTCGAAAACTGAGTGTTCTTGGTTCGTGTTGTGTATTGTGTGGCAAAAATTGCGTACCTGGTTCAGCGTTCTTCTTCCTCATATAATCCCGCGTCGCCCCCTACCGGCTACCTCTAGGGCCACTTGATTACTCTGCAACGCCGCTATCCAGCCCCAGGGCTACCTTGCGTGCAGGCCTTTCTCACTTGAGTGCAAAGTCTGACAGGGAAGGCCGCGTGGGTACCTCTGTACCCCTCAATTTCTGTGCCCATCTGCCCTACCTAATCTCTGGGAACACCTTCACGGTCCACGTGGCATGCATGCAACCTCACTGGGAGACTCTAACCTTGATGGGTTCTCGTCCCAGCAGGATTCTGCACCTAACTGCGTCTTCCCATCTTCATGCATGGTCGTCTCGCGACTAAGGCCACTCTCTGCCTCTGGGCGCTTTACTGATCACTGGTCGCGTTGTTCACATCGCCGCGGCCGATGTCACCTCGACACATACCGATGACCGAGGTGTCCCTCATCCTAACCGATGATCGATGTGTCACCTTGACCGATGACCAGGAACCGATGACTGATCAGCGCTTCTTTACTTCGTCGCGCTCTCCTTCTAGGCACTGGTCTGCTGGCGATGGCCACTCAGGGACCGACCACCGATCACAACTCCGAATGATCTCCACCCTGATGTACGTATCTGCTTCCACGTGTCACCCTGTGAGCGGTCCACGTGGTCATTTGCTGCTGACGTCATGGACTGCCGATGACCGACCGGATCACAAGCCCCCCAGTCTCGAGCTGTGAACCTGTTCTCAGCGAAGAGACTAAGGGGTCTCCCTTTGCCAAAGAGAAAAAGAATCTTGGAGCCGATGTACCTGAGACCATGGCCGCCGGTGCTCAAGCTTCGATAGATAGGTTCAAGATGGCCTTGGAGCAGATTAACTGCGTCCTGCCAGACTTGGACCTTACCCAGCTCAGACTCTGCCATTCAGTGGTCGAAGACAAGTTCACTCTTCTTCCTTGAGATTTTTCCCTTGCAACTCTTTCTTCTATGTAACCTCTTTTTCTGCTACAAAACTTGTGTATAAACCTTTTATGCATAAATTCATGTTGGATGACTGACCTGATGGTGTCTAAATGCTTCTACTGATCGCACAAGAGCTTGTTTGGGGAAGCTTTCATACTCAGAGCTTTACTACCAACCACCGACTAGCATGTTAGCGCACCACCGATCAGTCATCGCGCTTCAGGCTTCGCATTACTTCTATGTCACTCCAGCGCTAAGTGCATAGATGACCCGACCTCTGAAGATGATGCTTGTGTTTTGGGGAAGAGGAATGCTTCTTGATGACCCCTCTTGCCTCAGCCTCGCTGTAAGAAGTCGAGGTGAGGTCTTTCTCCTCTCGCCTCAGCCTCGCTGTACAAAGTCGAGGTGAGGACTTTTTTATCTCGCCTCAGCCTCACTGTACAAAGTCGAGGTGAGGACTTTTTTATCTCGCCTCAGCCTCGCTGTACAAAGTCGAGGCGAGGAATTTTTACCTCGCCCCAGCCTCGCTATAAGAAGTCGAGGTGAGGACTTTTTCTCTCGCCCCAGCCTCGCTGTAAGAAGTCGAGGTGAGGACTTTTTCTCTCGCCCCAGCCTCGCTGTAAGAAGTCGAGGTGAGGACTTTTGATCTCGCCTTAGCCTCGCTGTACAAAGTCGAGGTGAGGACTTTTTATGTTCATGGGTGCATGCTCCCAGGAGAGCACCAGGTGTGGCCATCTAAGCGCACTCACCAGGCGCATCCTGCCTGCATGGTCTCACCGCACGCCTTCTGAGTGGGTGCATGCTCCCAGGAAAGCACCAGGTGTGGCTGTCTAAGCGCACTCACCAGGCGCATCCTGCCTGCATGGTACCACCGCACGCCCCTTGAGTGGGCAACTCCTCTTCTTCTGGTTTGGAATCATGCGAGGTGCATGCGTAACGCTCTCGCTGGGAGCCTGGGTCCCAGCTTAACACGTGTTAGTAAGCCCCCGACGACCATGCACCGACCGATCTCTCTGCATTTGGAATCATGCGAGGTGCATGCGTAACGCTCTCGCTGGGAGCCTGGGTCCCAGCTTAACACGTGTTGGCAAGACCCCGATGACCAAGCACTGATGAGTGCTCGCGCTCTACATCCAGGCGCTGATCTGTGGGTGGTGGTCACTCGGTAACTGACCACCGACTACCTGCACTTTCGCCTGGGGCAAGGAGAACTTTAAACTAGGAAACGCTTGCACACTTTATGTACTGAAATCTTTTTTATTGGGTGGCCTCGTTAAAAACCCTCCTTAGGGAAAAAAGTACCCCCCTGATCTGCCCAACTATCACTGTATATTTACTGAGTGTGTGTAAAGCGCGAGAACGCATCTACTTTACAACTTAACTAAAGTGGATCTTTCAAATGTGTACCGTTCCACGTCTCGGCGATAGCTGCTCCATCCAGGGTCTCCAGCCGATAAGCTCCATTCTCCAACGCTTCATCTACTCTGGATGGGCGATGACCGACCTGGGGATGCCTTACTCACGATGGGCGATCATGCCCTCTGCTTCATCTCCCACCTGAACTACCTGGGAGCCCCCCAGCGTAGCATCTTCCATCACCTCACTTCCCCGTGCACAGGGATTTCATGTTGCTGGTCACCTGCCTGGGACCCCGAAGCGCGATCACCTTGTGTCTCTCGCAGGTAATCGGTCAGAAATCCTGTCTTCACCAACTCAGCAAGTTGATGCCCTAACGCCAGGCAGGTGTGGAGCGCGTGTCCATAAGCTTGGTGGAATTCACACCACTCATCCTTCTTACTTCCAAGTACCTTGTCGGTTCTCTCTGGAACTCGGAGTCTTGCAGCCACGGCAGGGATGGTGATCAGCTCCGACAACTCTATCACGAAATCATACCTTGGGGGTGCGTTGTTTTCCCTTGCACGCCCCCTGGTCTGGTCCTTCCGGGGTGCATAGGGACGAGGCCTCCCTTGCGCCCTCTTTCCTTCCTTGGCCTCATACACTCGCGCCTGTTGCTGTTGCTTCCCATGACCCCCGTGTGGCCTCGATGGTGCAACACTGCCTCTCTTCTCAGAGACCTCTGTCTCCGCTACTATGTGCGCCACCGCTCGTTGCCGAATCTCCGCGAAGGTGGCAGGGTGGCTTCTGATGAGCGATTCACTGAAAGGGCCAGGTAGCACGCCTTTCTTGAATGCATGCACCAGCATGCTCTCATCCTTGCTGGGCAATCTTACCACCTGCGCACCAAAGCAGTTGAGAAAGTCCTTCAGCGACTCCCCCTAGTACTGGCGCACGTCAAACAGGTCGTAAGACACCACCGACGGCGCTCTGTTGACTATATACTGCTCCGTGAATAGCTTTGAGAACTGATGGAAGGAGGTGATGTGGCTCTCTGGCAGGCTCACGAACCACTCCATAGCTATTCCGCTCAGTGTACTCATAAACATTTTGCAGTACACAGCGTCTAAGCCTCCAGACAGCATCATCTGAGTGTGGAAGGCCGTCAAATGCGCTTCTGGGTCTTCCACCCCAGTGAACGACGCTTTCACTCCCACCAGGTTGGGAGGCACCACCGTGGTCATGATCTCAGGGGAGAAAGGCATAGGAAATTCCCTAGGAGGCGACGGCGGCATCGACGTCCTATCTTCGAATACGCGCTCATTCTGCGCCTGCAATTCCCTACGCAACTCCTCGTTCACGCGGTTCAACTCTTCATTCTTGCTATGCGATGCAGTCAGCTCTGCATGCATCTTCTCTTGCTCAACTCTCGACGCTGCGACGTTATCCTGCAACGCGCGCATCATCTCCATGACCTGCGCCATGGTCACAGTTCCTTCTTCAGCAGGTGGTGCAGGTGTCGTTTGTCTGGCTCTTCTACTCATCTTCTCAACACTTCAAAGACTGCGATGTGGATGGGAACAAAGATTCACATGCGCCCCACGGTGGACGCCAAATGATCCCGCCGCGGACTAGAGCGTGGGGAAAGTGCCTCGTCACTCCTTCGTCTAGCCTTCTAACTGCTGCGCGTTCTGCAAGGAGGCTCCAGGAACCTTCTCCGGAACTCCAAATGATGCCTGCAAAACACACAGACGGCGCCTCTAGCGGCCGTTGTAGCTCCGACGCTCAAGTCAGGCAACAGGAACACCAAAACTCTCTCTAGGATCTCTCTGTGTGAGACTCGTGTGTGCCCTCAGTCCTCTTTGATTCGAAAACTGAGTGTTCTTGGTTCGTGTTGTGTATTGTGTGGCAAAAATTGCGTACCTGGTTCAGCGTTCTTCTTCCTCATATAATCCCGCGTCGCCCCCTACCGGCTACCTCTAGGGCCACTTGATTACTCTGCAGCGCCGCTATCCACCCCCAGGGCTACCTTGCGTGGAAGCCTTTCTCACTTGAGTGCAAAGTCTGATAGGGAAGGCCGCGTGGGTACCTCTGTACCCCTCAATTTCTGTGCCCATCTGCCCTACCTAATCTCTGGGAACACCTTCACGGTCCACGTGGCATGCATGCAATCTCACTGGGAGACTCTAACCTTGATGGGTTCTCGTCCCAGCAGGATTCTGCACCTAACTGCGTCTTCCCATCTTCATGCATGGTCGTCTCGCGACTAAGGCCACTCTCTACCTCTGGGCGCTTTACTGATCACTGGTCGCGTTGTTCACATCGCCGCGGCCGATGTCACCTCGACACATACCGATGACCGAGGTGTCCCTCATCCTGACCGATGATCGATGTGTCACCTTGACCGATGACCAGGAACCGATGACTGATCAGCGCTTCTTTACTTCGTCGCGCTCTCCTTCTAGGCACTGGTCTGCTGGCGATGGCCACTCAGGGACCGACCACCGATCACAGCTCCGAATGATCTCCACCCTGATTTACGTATCTGCTTCCACGTGTCACCCTGTGAGCGGTCCACGTGGTCATTTGCTACTGACGTCATGGACTGCCGATGACTGACCGGATAAAAAATGATTGACACCTTGAAGGATGATATGGGGACTTACGTCGTGGGTTTTGAAAAAGCTTTAGAACAAGCCGCCACTATTCACCCCTCAGTGGATTTATCAGAGATAAATCCTTGAAAGGCAGTGATCAACAAGGTTTTCACAAGGGGGGTGAATTGTTTTCACAAGATTTTTGCAAATCAACAAGGTTTGAAGATCTTTATAAAACCATAGAAAGAAAGCTTAAAGAATTAAAGAGTGTTAGGAAAGATGGCTTTAAACTAGAGGGGGGGTGAATTGTTTAAAAAGGTTTTCGCAAACTTTTTCAAGCTAGAATGAATATCTTTCAGAAATCAAATGATTAAGCAATTCAGTTTGCCAAAACAGCAACTAAAACAACACTGCCAGGAAAACAATCGGTTGTTTCTTCGAAACAATCGGTTGTTTATACCAGCAAACAGCAAACAAACTGAAATTAAAGAGTTAGGGATAGAGAGATTGTACACAGATGTTTATACTGGTTCACTCCAACCCAGAGCTACATCCAGTCTTCTCAGAAACCCTGAGGAAATCCACTAAGCAATCAACACTAGATTACTTACACACAACCAAGAAAGTGACCTTGAACACCCTCAAGAAACACACTTTCCTTGGTCAGCACACCACACTAAGAAAGCTGATCTTGATCCCCTCAAGAACACACAGCTCTTCTTAGCAACAGCACAAACGAATGTTCACAGAATTACAAGGATTACACTTGTTACAGAAGCAATCTGAAATCAGTACAAGAGAATCCTATCTCAGCACTTTGATCAACCAAAAACTCTAAGCAATCTCCAACTCTTAGAAAAACTTTCACAATTCACTTAGATTCTTTAAACTCAAATCTGTTTTTCTGTATATATATAAAGAAGATGTTTGTAATCAAATCTTAACAAACTCTTAATTGCTTTAGAAAGATTGGTCAAAGCATTTAATGACTGGAGCGTATGAATTAAAACCATTTAGAGCTCAGTCAAAGTCAAAACTGTTTTCTGTTATAAAAACATAACAAACAATCGATTGTTTCCTCAAATCAATCGGTTGTTTTGTTACTTAACCAATTTTCACACTTCAAAACAGTTTTCAAAACACCTAAGCTTAAACAATCGGTTGTTTCGATAAAACAATCGGTTGTTTTAACTCAGTTTGAAAAAACACTTTACTTTGTTTGAAAGTTGAGATGCTTGAGCTTTAGATTCAATCAAAGGTTGAGTTACACAACTCAAACTACCCAGATCCTAACTAAACCAGCACAGCAAAAGCTTCATCATCCTCCAAAGGATTTGGATTCTTCAAAACCTTGAACACCACTTGGTTCAACAATCTCCCCCTATTTGATGAAGACAAATCCCTGATGCTTGATCCCAAATGATTATGTTGTTCTGATTGAATCTGAAGCAGTTCCTGCAATTGAACTTTTAGCAGACATAGAACTTCTGATATTTTGTTAGAATATATACACACAGTTAAGGCTTAAACAATTAATATCAGTAAAAACAGCTAAAAGCAGTCTTAAACAAGCATATAAGCAAACAAGCATAAAATCTCCCCCTATTTGTCTTCACAAATAGACAAATATAAGAGATAAAGCCATAAAAAGTTCATATTACATCAGAATTATAAAAGCAACAGCAGAAGGAAAGAAAAGAAAATCAAACTTCAACAGCAGCAAAAACAATCGATTGTTTCGACAATCCAATCGGTTATTTTTCTTCATTCTTCCTTATCTCCAAACTGAAGATCAAAGATTTGGTTCTGAACAGCTTCAATTTGTTCATCCAGGCTTATGAACCTTGCATCCATGTTGTCAAACCTGGTATCAAACCTCTGGAAATTGCTAACACACAGATCATGGAGGTTTCTTTGATTTTCAGCAAAGCTATCCATCCTATTCATCATGAACCTTTCAAAAGGTGACATTGATTGAATCCTTTCTTCTGGATGTTCAGCAGCCGCACTGGGTCCAGCATCTTGAAACCCTCCTGTTGGATCTTCATGTTCAACATCCATATCTGTAGGTTCTTCTTGAGCAGCACCACTAGAGGAGGCACCATGATCACCATCCTTGCTTACCCATTTTCCACCTATTTTTGTAAATCCCATCATGCTGAGTGATCCATTGTTCAACTCTTGAGTTGACTTGACCAGCTCAGAAGTCTCATCTTCCAGATTAACTTCAAAATAGTTTAGGAATTTAGATATCAAAATAGCATAGGGATAGTGATAGTCACCCAACCTCATTGCTTTTTGCATGTGCTCTTTGATGATGTGGATCCAATTTAGTTTGATCTTCTTGGTGATGCAGAAGATGTAAACCAAATCTTCTTCAGTCAAAACAGAATGGTTGCTCCCCCTTGGAGTTAGAATCCATGTCACAATGAGAGCTAGCAGCCTCTCATCCAGTTTCAACCCTCCAACTGAGCATGCACTCACTTGAGCTTGAGTGTTTTTCAAACAGCTTCTGTAAAACTGAATTTTGTTGAAATCCTCCACCACACCAAGATTTTCTTTGCTGATTCGTAGTCCAGAAAACTTGAGTCCAGCAACAGCAGCCCAAACCTCATAGGTTATCTCCATGTCCACACCTTTTACATGAGAAACTAGGTTGTTTCCCTCAAATTTCAAATTGGTGTAGAAGACCTTCACCAAGTCTGGATATATGTTGCCCTTCATCTCCAGAAACCTTCTGAGATACTGATCTTTGAGAAGTTTCCTCACATTGTCCAGCTTTTGATTTTTCAGCCAATCAAAACTCACAACCTTGGGGTTGTTGATCTTCTTGAGACTTGTCTCATATCTATATTTTTCTATGAGATCTTTATCTCCAGAAAACCATCCTTCCAGCCTTCCTCCAGATCTTACAGCTCTGGTTTTGATTCTTCCAGAAGTGGGAGGAGTTGATTCCATGGCAGCAGAGATGAGAAAACAGAGGGCAGCTCTTCTTTACAGATTTTCTCAAGAGATGGTGCAAAAGATGTTGCAAGAGATGTTGCAATTGGTTGTTCATCTGCACCTGATTTTATAACCATCCGAAAACCATTTATGATTAATTCCATTCAATGGGTACCTGATTTTCAGAGAGAGAGAAGGCTGTTCTGCACAGAACATGTCAGAAAAAGAAACTGAAAAACACATGGTCTTTTGACTAGTCATAAAGGCTCTTGAATTTCCAAGATTTTGGAATATATTCCTTTATGAATGTTGTAACCACTTTCTGAGCACGTTCAGCTTTCAATACAGATATTTTGACCAAGATTCTCCCTTTTGAATTTGATCTGCAACGGATAGAAGAAGAATTCAAAATTAAATTAATTTCTTCACAGTGCTGTCAGACTCAAAACAATCGGTTGTTTCGAAGAAACAATCGGTTGTTTTTCTGCAGCAGTTAAAACTTGATTTTAAGAAATTTTAACCAAAAACAGAAGCAGATAACAACAGATAACATTGACCAAAGAGGGATTAATCACAGGAAAGAACTTCAATACTAAAATTGAGGACAGTAAAAGAAAAATCTTATCCTTGTGTTGTTTCTTCAATGAGCCAATTGCTTGTTGATCAAGAAGGCTTCTTTTCATTGAATTGACCTTCTGCAAAGCATTGATTCAGCTTCAATGATTGCCCTTTGTCTTTAACAGTCTAACCAGTTGGCTCAGCTCCTCTTTTTCTATTTATTTTCCTGCACAAACATTAGTTCAAGCAACAAGATTTGGTCCTTTCACAAATGTGGGTCCAATTGGTTTCTTTTTCACACTTGGAACCTCACATCCTTTAGGGATCCATTTCATGTAGCCTCTTGGAACAGAAAACTTTCTTATTTTGCAGAATCTAACCGAATGGCCCTTTTTCATGCAATAAAAGCATGTCACAATCGATTGTTTCGTCTTAACAATCGGTTGTTTTTCTGGTTTTCTTAAAAAACTTTTTGAAAACCTATCTTGCTTGTTCTGTGGATTGAAGCCTAAACCAGCCTTTCCAAAAACACAACTTTGAGATGCCAAGACATTCTCAAAGTTTGATTTCCCTTTTGAAAGCTTGTCCACAGTTTCAACAAGATATTGAACCTTTTTCTCAAGATTTTCACAATTTTCACAAATGAGAGTATCACACTTACAAGAGGTGTTTTTGAAATGATTTTCCATCTTTTCAAAATCAATTTTTGCTTTTCTCAGATCCTCTTCAAGTGATTTAACTCTCTTTTCAAGCCCATTGTTAAGATCTCTCAATCGGTTGTTTGAAAGCACCAATCGATTAGCTTCATCATGTGTTTCTTGAAAAGCTTCAAGCAATTCACAATAATTTTGTTCATTTAAGGAAGCACAAGAACTTACCTCACTTGAACTGCAAGCATCATCATCATCCTCAGCCACTAAACATATGTTGGCTTTTTCATCTTCACTTGATGAGGAACTTGATGAAGACACTTCATTTTCATCCCAAGCTATGTAGGCTCTTTTTGTCTTGCCTTTCTTCTCCTTATAGCTTGTCTTTTTCTCCTTGCTCTTGTTGGGACAATCTGCCTTTATGTGACCTTGCTCACCACAACCAAAACAAGTATAGTTATTTGAATTTAAATCATTGGATTTCTTGTTTCCATACCTATCCTTGTTGTTGTCTTTGTTGCGGTTTCTCTTTAGGAATTTGCTGAATTTTCTTGACAGCAAACTCAGATTTTCCTCATCACTATCATCACTTGAATCTTGCTTTCCCTTGTGTTTGGATGCTTTCAAGGCTATGCTCCTTGTGTGCTTATCTTGATTCTCTTGAACATTGAGTCTATTCATCTCTAGCTCATGTTCCCTAAGCTTTCCAAACAAAGAAGCAACACTTAAGGATGTTAGATCTTTAGATTCAGAAATTGCAGTTACCTTTGGTTGCCATGCTCTATCAAGACATTTCAAGATCTTGATGTTTAGCTCTTCTTTGTCAAAAGTCTTGTCTAGGCTCATAAGGTGATTGATGATATGAGTAAACCTTTTCTGTACTTCAGCAATTGTTTCACCTTTAAGCATTCTGAACATTTCATACTCTTGGATTAGAGCATGCTTTCTAGCTCTTTTAACTTCATTTGTTCCTTCATGAGTGACCTCCAAAGTATCCCACATTTCCTTTGATGATTTACATTGTGATACCCTGAAAAACTCATCAGAATTTAAAGCAGAGGTTATAATATTTTTGGCAATGCAATCAAATTTGGCCTTTTTGCTTTCTGCATCAGTCCATTGAGCCCATGGCTTCTCAATGACAGAACCATCTTTTTCAAACTTTGGTATAAAAGGACCATTTTCAATTGCATCCCAAATTCCTTTGTCAAGAGATTCCATGAATATTTTCATTCTAACTTTCCAAAACTGGTAATTCAAACCACAGAACAAGGGTGGTCTGTTTATTGAAGCACCTTCCCCAAAAGGTAGTCTATCAGCCATTTTAAAAGATTTTAGGATCAACTTGAATGACTTTCAAGAACCAAGCTCTTGATGCCAATTGTTAGGAAAGATGGCTTTAAACTAGAGGGGGGGTGAATTGTTTAAAAAGGTTTTCGCAAACTTTTCCAAGCTAGAATGAATATCTTTCAGAAATCAAATGATTAAGCAATTCAGTTTGCCAAAACAGCAACTAAAACAGCACTGCCAGGAAAACAATCGGTTGTTTCTTCGAAACAATCGGTTGTTTATACCAGCAAACAACAAACAAACTGAAATTAAAGAGTTAGGGATAGAGAGATTGTACACAGATGTTTATACTGGTTCACTCCAACCCAGAGCTACATCCAGTCTTCTCAGAAACCCTGAGGAAATCCACTAAGCAATCAACACTAGATTACTTACACACAACCAAGAAAGTGACCTTGAACATTGTTCACAGAATTACAAGGATTACACTTGTTACAGAAGCAATCTGAAATCAGTACAAGAGAATCCTATCTCAGCACTTTGATCAACCAAAAACTCTAAGCAATCTCCAACTCTTAGAAAAACTTTCACAATTCACTTAGATTCTTTAAACTCAAATCTGTTTTTCTGTATATATATAAAGAAGATGTTTGTAATCAAATCTTAACAAACTCTTAATTGCTTTAGAAAGATTGGTCAAAGCATTTAATGACTGGAGCGTATGAATTAAAACCATTTAGAGCTCAGTCAAAGTCAAAACTGTTTTCTGTTATAAAAACATAACAAACAATCGATTGTTTCCTCGAATCAATCGGTTGTTTTGTTACTTAACCAATTTTCACACTTCAAAACAGTTTTCAAAACACCTAAGCTTAAACAATCGGTTGTTTCGATAAAACAATCGGTTGTTTTAACTCAGTTTGAAAAAACACTTTACTTTGTTTGAAAGTTGAGATGCTTGAGCTTTAGATTCAATCAAAGGTTGAGTTACACAACTCAAACTACCCAGATCCTAACTAAACCAGCACAGCAACAGCAAGCACAGCAAAAGCTTCATCATCCTCCAAAGGATTTGGATTCTTCAAAACTTTGAACACCACTTGGTTCAACAAAGAGATTAAGGTATACAAAACTGTGTAACAACATTTTAACCTGTTAAAATTTCGAATTAACCGATTGTTAGAGTTAAAGAAGCAAGACAGATGAACAAGCAAAGCATACACCAGCTAAATAACCGATTAAAGTTTCAAGATAATCGGTTGTTTTTGATATATAAGAAGAGCCAAGATAAGCAGAGTTGATAATGAAAGATATAACCGATTGATCATGTGTTACAGTTTTAAGAACAAGTCAATACAACAATATAACTGATTGATATTGAGGAAAACATATTGTTTATGGAAGAATATCAAACAGATGAAAGCACAAGGGAGAAAGAGAGATTCACACAAGACAACTATACTGGTTCACTCTTTACAGAGCTACATCCAGTTCCCAGAACCACACTGGGTAATCCACTAACTTGCAATACACAACAGATTACAAGAATTCACAGTTACAAAGATTAGATCTTTACACTAAAGATCTATCACACATAACCTTTGCAAAATAAACCCAACTAAACAACCCTCTGCTTTCACCGATTTACTGTTATCACACCCTATTACACATACACCAATATAGGAAAAGATTTAAGGAAGAGGTACACCTGATTTAGGAAAACTAAAAGTACTTTTTTGACCAAAATAGAGCCACTTGAGCAATCTTGAACCTTTTTCTTGAAAAACTTTCTTAGCTCTAACTTTTTCAATTCTCTCTCAGATTCTTGCAAATGATTGGTGTGTATTTCGTTGTTTTTAGAGAGAGGAGAGAGATCCCAATTTATAAGATTTCTAAAAAGAGCCTGTTAGGGATGAACTAAGACAGTTAGAGAGCCAGCTGTAATTGGCCATAACTGATTTTTAAAAAATAGTTTGAAATACAAATTGCAACTGACTAAAATATCGAGATAACCGGTTGAATTAGTTACAGTTGTTTATGAAGTTAGTTTGAAAAACCCTCAGACAGTCCATGATTAGAACAATCGGTTAAAACAAAATTATAACCGGTTGTTTTATCATAGTTTTCAAAAACATCTTTTCTCTTTTAAAAATAGATTACTCAACTTGTGTTTAAGGTTAAGAAAGACCTTTACAAATTCTAAAAGCACACTAAAAATCCTAAAACACCAGCTGCTCCAACAACACAAAGTCTTCAAGATCTGGATTCATCAAAGCTTTGTTTCAACAAGGAGTCCTTATATTTTTTGCGTATTTCTATGCGAGGAGTTAGTGAAGTATTGTAAAACATACTACCCTTAAATTACTCATAGAGCATCTTCGATATTTATAGCTGAATCGTTGATCAAAATGGATTTTGGTTCGATCAACTTTGGACTATCTTCTTCACAGTTCAGTTGCCGATTTGAGTCAATTCTTATTTGGTATCCGATTTATTTTACTCACAAGAATGATAGTGATTGGGTTGATCCATCTTTAATCTTTGCTAAGTTGTCTGGTAGAACATTTGATAACCAAGTTGAGCCTATTTTGGGTTTTGTCAGGTTGATTACTAGAGAATGAAATTATCGAGTTGGTCCGACCAAGTAGATTTGTAGATAACGAAATTACCAAGTTGGTCCGACCTTAGGGTTTGGCCAAGTCGATATGTAGAAAACAATATTATCGAATTGATCTGACCTTAGCATTCGGCCAAGTCGATATGTAGAAAATGGAATCGCCGAGTTGGTCTGACCTTAGGGTTCGACCAAGTAGATTTGTAAATAATGATATTATCGAGTTGGTCTGACCTTAGGGCTCAACCAAGTAGATTCGTAGATAACGATATTACCGAGTTGGTCCGACCTTAGGGTTTGGCTAAGTAGATTCGTAGACAAAGATATTATTGAGTTGGTTTGACCTTAGGGTTTGTCCAAGTAGATTTCTAGAAAACGAGATTATTGAGTTGGTACGACCTTAGGGTTCGGCCAAGTCGGTCCATTTGTAGAAACTGTGACGGCCGAGTTGGTCCGATCATAGGATTCGGCCAAGTCAGTCCAAATGTAGAAGTCATAACGACCGAGTTGGTATGATCTTAGGATTCAGCCAAGTCGGTCCGTTTGTAGAAATCGTTGACCCTCGAGTTGGTCTGATCTTAGGATTCGGCCAAGTCGGTCCATTTGTAGAAACTGTTGACGGCTGAGTTGGTATGATCTTAGGATCCGACCAAGTCAGTCCGTTTGTAGAAACTGTTGAAAGCCGAGTTGGTCCGATCTTAAGATTTGACCAAGTCGGTCTGTTTGTAGAAACCGTTGGCGACCGAGTTGGTCTGATCATAGAATTCGGCGTAGTCGGTCCGTTTGTAGAAACGTCGTCGACCAAGTTGGTTTGATCTAAAAAATTCTTCATAATGTAGTATAAAAATAGTAATCACAATTTATTCAATGACGATGCCCTCATTATTACAGGGAAAAAGTGTCATCATAAAAGTTTTCATCATAGCAGTTAAATTGTTCACCAAAGTAGTAAAATTCATTTAAAATAAAACTTAAGATTGACAATGTACCATGTCCTCGAGATTACTCCTCCGTTGAGGATTTCCAATCAATATGCTCCATTGCCCAACACTTCTATGATCTTGTATAGTATAAAAGTTCGATGTTGTACTGCCTTTTACCGACGAACTACGATAAGACATCGACATAATCATTCATCATTCTCGACACATGAGTTATGGCAAATTTGTCAAAGTGTTCGACCTTTGCTGTATGTATCTCATTTTTTTTGCCATAGAGTTAAAATTGAATTATACACTATGAATAATAATGTTTACTGAAACAATGATTGTACACCATGAATTAGTACACTAGGTAAGTTTCCAAGAAAGAGAAGTGGGTCACCAATGGACGCTTTTAAATACCAAGTCTTTCCTTGCTAGAACTTTCCTAGACATGCACTTTTACACTACTACGCTCTATACCTAGTAACAAGAATAATTTCTTTCTGATTTGAGAGATCATGATAATGATGAAGTGACATATCAGTTTCTACTAAGTACCATAAAAACTATGGTTCGGGAAAAGTGAAAGAATAGAAGAAATATTGTACTATGATCTTTCCTTAGTGATTTTTTTATAACTTAGAAAGGGAAATAATAATAATAATAAATAAATAAATAAAAACAACTCATAAAATTTGTTTAACCTTATTATTTGGATTATATCTCACCGATTACAATTAAATATTTTTTACACCATCATAAATAATAATAATCTTCACTATCAATAGATATAACAAGATACTTAAAATCTTATCCTGAATGTTGTTATCTTCGTCAAGGAGAACACTCTTTCTTCTCATAAAGAGGTTCTATAATTTAAAAATATATTTATTATCATATTATAAATTTGAATTATTGTTACATGATTTATTTTCTAATAAATCAATAACAAAATTTTTATTTATTAAGATATTATAAGTTTGAATTGTTGTTACATATTTTATTTTCTAATATACTGATAACAAAAATTTTATCTCTAAAATAAAAGTAACAATTATTTCTTATATTTTAAGGATTAATAATTAAATATATGAAAATTATATATAATTTTAACAAAAATTCTCAAACTAAGGTTAGTAATAAAGAGTAAATAATAGATAACTTTACTTGAAAAGAGAGTATCGTATACAACAAGATCAACACTCTTAATGAAAATGACGAAGTTAAAATTGAGCATAAGAAGTAAAACACTTTTGTTCTTGCCCTCTTCCTTAGCCTTACCCTCTTGTTGTTCTCTTATCTTTATGTTTTTTTCTACCATTTGTAGTGGTAGCGGTGTCCGACACGTTCTCCTCATAGTAGAATCAGCTGAGGAGGATTTAAAAGATTTTTTTGTTTGTTTTTGGTTTTGTCTATTGTGGACTTTCCCTTGAAGACGTATACGGGGAATGAATCCGTGTATATCTCCTTACCTGTCTATGCATTGTTCTTCGTAGCTCTTCGTTGGTTCTTTGTAATTCTTAATTTATCAAGACAATTTCTTCCATCAGTTTTTTGGAAGAATCAACCTCTCCTTAAAGTCGTTCCTAATCGATTTGGGCTTCCTCACGTAGATAGTCTCGTTCTTGAAAAAATTCCTCAACTAATTTCTTTGTTTCCTCAATATCTTGCTGAAGAGCTCACTTTGTCTCCACGATCTGCTATAAGGTGGGGGTGTCGTCTCCATCTTGCATATGCCTTCCTTGTCCTGTGTTCCTCAAGTCGTCTGACTACTGGGTTTTGAGTTTTAAGTCTCTCGATGGTTAGCAGGATCAATTTTACTTGCCCCTCGTTGGACACCAAATGTTCTTGCCAACAAATCCGGGTCGGGTCCTGGAGGTGGTTTTCTGGTCAACCTTTCAACATTGCCGCTTTGAGATGCTTGAAGATCTCAATGAGAGGAGAGGAGCTCCACCTGTGGATAAGACTCCGACGATCAAGTTAGTAAGGACATTGAAATATATGAGTGTAGTGGGTATTGCATGGAATAATGTTCACCTTTTGTTCGGGGTCTTAAAGCCCTTTTATAACACTCATAGATCCCTCTTTAGGAGTTAGTAACCATATAATAAATTGTTAATATATCCCCTTTATTTTAGCGGTGTTGATATACAGAGTATCGTCTCTGACTATTTATTTTTGTTGAGCTTGTGCTAAAAGGAATATAACTTTAACCGATTCAATTTATGTTTTAAATATTTAATTTGTTTTCTGTTTTTCAATACTTTAGCGTGTAATGTTAATGTATTTTTTACTGTCAAAATCGGACCCTTTAAAGTCATTGAGCTTGCCCTCGGTTGGGCAGAGTCATGTTTGTTGGGACCGAGCTTAGTGGGCCAAAAGGATATAGTTTAAGTGATCGGGTCCTAACCCGATCATGACCGAACAATACAGTCATCTTCTTACTTAAGTGAAAAACCTGCTTATCACAACTAAGTTTGATTTTCAATTGAACGAAAACAAATTTTCTTTTAATTATAAACATTTTTTCCTTAATACAAATCAAAATATTAGTTTTTCAATTTAATTGACACTAGTGCAAATAACGTATTCTACAACGACATATTAGGTCCGTTAAATGAGAATCAGTGTAAATAAAAATGTGGTGACATTTTGTAAATATTTAACATCTATTACACCGATTTTAAGGACCAACCGGTGTAATATGTTCTTTTCATAGTAAAAAAAGTTTAAAAAAAAATAATTTTGGCACTAGACATATTACACCGGTTGGTCCATCCAACTGGTGTAGTATGTCTTTCAGAGTAAAAAGAAAGAAATTTAAAATTAATTAAATTTGGTGCTAGACATATCACACCAAATAGTCCATCCAACCAATTGTAATATGTGTTTCAGAGTAAAAAAAATTTTTTAACAAAATAATATAGTTATATTACATCAGTTGTAACTCATAACTAGTGTAATATGTTTATTTTCCCTATTTTCTTCCTCATGCTCTTACTACTCACTTCGCGGTTAAAAAAATTTCTCTCTGTCTTCTTGCCTCCACCACTGCTCACCTTTGCTGGCACCGGTCTTCACCATTGCTCACCTCTGCTGGCACTGCTCACCACTGCCTCTACCGTTGCCACCGCTGCTCATCACTGCCTCCATTGCTCCTCTCTTTGTTGTCTTTCGCTGCCACTATCGTCGCTATGTCCATTGCCACCGCTGCCAGATTAGTTTTTTTATTTCTAAATAATTTGATTTTAATTTTAATTTATTATTTGGTTTAAAAATTAAAGTTGTTATGTATATAGATAATTGGTTTTATTATAATGTATTTGGATGAAATGTATTATGTTTTAAATTTTTTAACTGTTATATGTTGACGCTTTGGTATTAGGTTTGGGGTGATCGACGATTGACAATGTATATTGTGTTATATAATGTATTATGTTTTAAATTTATTTTGAATTTTTGTTTTAATTGTTATGTGTTGAGCGATATGATATTGGGTCCGGGGGTGATCAACCCTTAATAATGTGTATTGTGTTTTATAATACATCAACTAAAATTTATAAGATATTGATGGATAAGTTCTTCTATTATGTAATTATGGATTGAAGTTGGATAAATGCGAGTCGTATCAATGATGTGTATGAAAATGGCGTTGAAGAATTCCACAATTTGCTAAACGAAATGTAAAAGCTGTAAATGGAAGATATTGTTATCCTTGTGTTAATTTTTTAAATGGGAGACTATTAGAAATTAAGTTGATACGAGAACATGTTCTTTGTGATGGTTTCTTAAGAATTTATATAACGTGGATATAACATGGTGAATTTGTAGACGTAACACCTCTATCTGAATGTCAATATTCTAATATACATTCTAAAGATCGCATCGAGGACATGATTCATGATATTGGACAAGATAGTTTGCAGCAAGCACACATGTTTGATTTGTTGAAAGATGATTAAGAAACACCTCTTTATCCCAGTTGTTCAAGTTTTACACGTTTGTCAGCAGTATTAAAATTAATTAATATTAAGGTAAGAAATGAGTGGACCGATAAAAGCTTCACTGAATTGTTTGAGTTGTTGCATGAAATGTTTCCAAAATTCAAATGGTAATACATTATCGACTCGTAATTATGAGGCAAAAAAGATATTGTGTCTAATGGGTATGAAGTACCAGAAAATACATGCATGTCTCAATGATTTATATTGTATAAAAAGATTTTAAATCATTGCACAAGTGTGCAAGATGCGGGATATCACAATACAAAGTGAAAGATGATGACAGTAAGGAAGATTATGTGAAAAAAGGGTCCTCCTGCAAAAGTATTATGATATCTTCCAATCATACTACGATCTAAATGTTTGTTTGTCAATGTTAATGATGTAAAAAAACCTCACGTGGCATGCAAATGGAAAAAAAATTTGATGGATTGTTACGACATGTTATCAATTCACCGCAATGGAAGAAAATTGATTCTTTGTATCCTGAGTTTGGGAGTGATCCAAGAAATTTTAGACTTGGTCTTGCAACATATGATATGAATCCTTACAGTAATTTAAGTGACAAACATAGTTTGTCGTATTGATTGTGTATGAAGAGAAAATATATGATGTTGTTTATGATGATATTAGGACCAAGACAACCTGAAAATGACATAAATGTTTACTTAAGTCCGTTGATCGAAGACTTGAGGATGTTATGTGATCAAGAATTTGAAGTATTTGATGCTTATGAGAAGGTTAATTTCAATTTGCGTGTATTGCTATTTTGTACCATTAATGATTTTCTAGCATATGCAAATTTGAGTGGTTACCGTGTTAAAGGACATAATGCTTGTTCGATATGTGAAGAGAACACAAGTTACCATCAATTGAAACATTGGAGGAAAACTTCTTACATTGGGCATCAAAGGTTTCTAAATGTAATCACCCTTATCGTAGGTTAAAGAAAGCTTTTAATGGATCTTAAGAAGACAAAATTGCACCTCCACCCTTAACTGACGAGAAAGTGTACAACCAAGTCTGTCATGGCAATGTGACTTTTGGAAAAATAGAGAAGAAAAACATTGTGAAAAACATTTGGAAGAAGAAATTGATATTCTTTGAACTTCCATATTGATCAAAGTTAGATGTTAGACATTGCATATATGTAATGCATGTGAAAAAGAATGTTTGTGATAGTATAATTGGCATATTGTTGAATATTAAAGGAAAGACGAAGGATGGTATAAATGCTCGTAAAGATCTAGTTGAGATGGGTGTTCGCTTGGAGTTGTAACCACAACCTCATGGTAAACAAAGATATTTGCCTCCAGGATGTCATACTTTCTCAAAATTTTAAAAAGTTAAGTTTTTGCAGGGGGGTTGAAGTACCACAAGGATACTCTTCAAATTTTAAACGTCTTGTGTTAATGCAAGATTTGAAGTTTATGGGCTTAAAATCTCATGATTATCATGTTCTCATGAAGACCTTCTTCCAGTTGTTATTCATGAGATTTTACCAAAAAATGTTAGACAAGTGATCACTTGCCTATGCATATTCTTCAATGTTATTTGTAGAAAAGTCATTGATCCTAATAGCTTGGATGAATTAGAAAATGAAGCTATCATTATCTTGTGTCAACTGTATTTTCCTCCTTCACTTTTTGACATTATGGTTCATCTAATTATTCATTTAGTGAGGAAAATTAGAATATGTGATCCTATTTTTTTATAATGGATGTACCAGTTGAGCGATGCATGAAGATATTAAAAGGGTATGTGAAGAATCCGTACCCTCTAGAAGCATATATTGTTGAGAGATACATTATCGAGGAAGCAATTGAGTTTTGTATAACATATATGTCAAAATTAGAAGTATTAGGAGTTCCAATGTCGAGGCATGAAGCAATGTCTAAAGATAAAGGCACATGAGGTGTGAGAGTGGTTCAAAAAGACCAACAAAAATTTCTCCAAGCACATTTGTATATTTTGAACAACACAGATGATGTTCTTCCTTAAATAGATCCACACAAGATGTTGTTGAAGTCAATGAACCTTCATGCAAATGAGAAATGGTGACTTAGCATAACAAGACCTTCTTGAAATGGTTTCAAGATAAAATTGGTCAAGAAGATTGTGATATTGAGGAATTGAAATGGTTAGCACGAGGATCTAACTTTGATGTCATAACATGGACTGGTTATGATATTAATATGATGTATTTTTATACAAAGACTGAAGATGAAAAAAGTACTATGCAAAATAGCGGTGTTACCCTTGAGGCAGAGTCTTTGAACTTTGCTAGTTTAAAAGATAATAATCTTATTGTGGCTACTCTAAGTTACTTTGGAATAATTAAAGAAATCTGGGAGGTTGACTACATCAAATTTAAAGTTTATGTATTTAAGTGTAAATGGGTTAATTGTTACACAGGAGTGCATCTTGATGACTTGGGTTTTACTATGGTTGATCTTACAAAGATAACATGGAAGCAAGATCCTTTCATCATGGCTTACCAAGCAAAACAAGTTTTTTATGTGAAAGATCCTTCTAATAAAGGTTTTCAATTGTTGTACAAAGGAGAATTAAACATGATGTTCATCCACACGATGACTCAAGGATCCAATCTGTAGACAAGTCTTCATTCTCAAGAAAAATACCTCCTTTGAATGACAAAAATCATGTAGATGAAGTACATGCTACACACCATGATCACAATGAAGGAATATGAGAGAACATTTTAACACTTCCACAATAGAAATCAAGTTATGTTTTTATTAGCTTTTCTATTTAAAAATGTTTTTTTATTTAATTTAAATATATATCTTAAACGTGTTTTTATTTTTTGTAGGTTGATAACATGGCTGACTAACCAAATAAGACTAATTAAGGAGCCTACACAACTAAGAAATCTTGTCATTACGCATATGGGTAATAATATAGTTCCAATTCAAATATACCCTCGTACTGGCAGGGCATCAGGCCCTAATCATGCTCAATTTGTAAGTTATTTGGGAGTCTTAACTCGATCTAAGGTGTTTATTTTGGTACTTGACTGGGACCACGTAACAAAAGTAGAGAAGAATCTTATTTGGGATGATATTTGAGTAATTTATTATTTAAAGATTATTAAATAATTAGTGTATTGAAAATGTTTTACATTTTAATGATTTATTTATTATAATTTTTAGAAAAACTTTGAGTTTGAGATTTCAAATTTGGTTCGGAGCAAGATATTGTCTTTAGTAGCTATAAAATGGAGGTAATTCAAGACAAATTTGACAGGCCATAACATCTTTGACAAATACAAGGACAAGTCTCCTTGTGGAAATATTGTATAGATGAAGAGACATGATCTCAATTTATTCAAATTCGAATGGATCCCTCATGGCAGGTTTGTGAACATTTCATTATATATGTTATTAAATCTTATCATAAAATTCATAGTTATGATGTACTTACAGGAAAAGAGGAAGAAAGATCACATCATTTCACAAAAGAATGTTACCCCCACAGACTTTCTCAACGAGGTTATGATTTGTTAGAGAAAAAGATAATGGAAGAAAAGTTAAAGAGATAATAGACATAATCTGGTTCTGGTGAACTTATTTGTCCTCCGTCCCCTCATAGTCGACATGAGAAATGAAAGTTGGCCAGAACTAAAGCAGGAGATCAGATGACATTTGAGAAGTCATTAGAGATTTCCCAACATATTGTAAGTTCATAATTACATGACTTATTTTTAGTGTTACACACTTATCATTACATATTATATTAACATATTGTATTATGCTTTACAGGATTTGCTAATGGAGCAAAAATCACAGGGAAGTTTTGTTCCTAAAGGTCGAGATTGCATCTTGACCATCGCTATTGGGACTGAAGAACACCTTGGTCATGTATGCACGATTGGTTTTGGTGTTGGGGAGAGGCAGTACTTTGGATCAACTTCTCGACCCAACTTTGCTACTGCAAATGTCAGTCAGGAGATGCTGGAGCAATTGGTTTCATAATTGACAGAGACTAACTCCACAACTAACTCAGAACATAAAAGAACAAGTTACTAAAGAGTTAAGAGCTAAATTCAAGTAGCAATATAATCCAGTTGAACTAGTAGATGTAATTCAAGCTTGTGGTTGAGCTAGCACAAAAGGTAGTTGTGATGTCGAGGACTTAGAAGATAATGACACTGAATCCTCCTATCAGTGTAGGTTGTTTGTTCAAGGAAATTCTTCTCGTGTAGTGGTTATTGGGAGAGTGTATCCAGGAGGTTCAACCATGCACATCGTGCCCATGCAAGGTGATTTCTCAAGAGTGGTAGTTGAAAAAGTTAAAGATGCATCTGTTACAGTTCCAGTGCCAAAACAAAGGTTATTATAGTGGGAAAGGCACTTGGAACATATATTGCATGGCCTACTCATCTAATTAAGGCCATTTCAAAAAATTATCAGGTATATTTCATTAAGGGCTATTAATGTTATTTAGATTTATACTTTATATTTTTTATTATGTTTTACATGACTCTGGTACGAGACAAAATGTCCCAATTGGTGGTGATTTAAGCCCTCAGCTGTAATAAGTCCAACCAAATGTTTCAGGATTCTTGTGTCATTCCTTGGGATGCCACATTATTTGGTATACCATTGTACATAACCATGCAGGATGTCTTTGAAATCATCCAGGGTAATCAATTGTTGAACATCACACTTATTGTACTATGGATGATTTAAGTACCCTTAATAATTACATGTTATTTAATCGAATGATGTTTCATGAATCATGTCACTAATATTTATATTAACAATGTAGGTATATAAATCAGGTAATTATCAACATTGGTAATGTTGATATTTATGGTTTCCTTGAGCTGCAATCCATACAAAGGTCTAGAAATAAAAAAAATTGATTGTCAGACTTACATTCAAAGATGGATTCAGACATCTAGAAAGAGGATTTATATGGCTCCTTTTATAAATGGGCAAGTAAAATTGTTACATTTAGAGTTTACATAATTATAAAAATGACTAATGAAATGTTTTATACTAGGACTCACTGGCAATTAATGCTTATTTGCCCTATAAACAATATTGTTGTGTGGTTTTGTTCACTGCATAAGAAGCCAAGTCCAAATATGAAGACCGTAGTACATGTAACATCCCTATTTTTACCCATATTTGATAATATATTATGCATGCAATATCTAATTAACATATAAACATATACTACTTTCTCATATTGTATCTTAAAATATATCCCTTTTCTTAGGGATTTTAATATATACACAAAAGTTTAAAAAAAACAAAACATCCAAAATAAAAGCATCTCATCCTCTAGTTGCTCACTGATGAGCTCTATTACCGGTAACCTCGTCTGCTCCCGTGTAAATTAACACAATAATAGATTTAAAAAAAAAAACACAAAACAAAGCACAGGGTAAGCTAGCTATTTTTAAAACTTCAAATATAAAACTTTAAATATCAACATAAACCATCAATATTCACACATTTTCACAATTTCTTCAAGTGCCTATCACGTTCATCATCCACATTACTCCTGTCAGATTTCTACTGACTCACATACTCAGACACTTGATTCTACTTTCTACTGACTCACATACTCAAACACTTGATTCTACTTCCGGAAGACTCATGTATTGAAATTAGCATCCAGAGACTTGCGCCTGTCATACTACTCACTGTTAATCCACACAGCCATGTGCATAATCATTTCAATGTCTCATCATCTCATCATCTCATATGATAGATTAAATCCATTTTATCTGCTTTGATTAGTTCTTTCAAACCTTAAACTCAGTCAAATGAACCTCCTTTGACTGCCACCAACTGAATAACTTCATCTATATGATTGTTATATCAATAGAGTCAGGATCGTCTCATTCACAAGGCACTCACAAATCAATACACCCTAATAACAATCTCAACACACTATTTCCTTTTCTGAAAATACTATGTCTTGATCACACTTTCACCTCATTACATACATCATTTAATATTAAACGACCAATTCTCATCAAACATCACATTTTAAGTAAATAAAAAACTATTCAAATTCAATTCAACTAATTTATATTACCATTCAAACACTTTAAATCCTCAATCAAAAACACTTTCAATAACTTATTCACCTTAAAATCAATATATAATATTCAAAATCAACCATTTCAGTCAATATTTTACTTTACTCTTAAAAGAGACAATCCTGCGAGCGAAAATTGGAGTTGGGGACGATGACACCCCACATCCAGATTTTCTAACCTAGAGTTATATTGAAAAGAATAAGACTAGCTTTCCTTACCTGAACTTGAGTAGATGCTCACTAAGAGCTCCAAACCTACCAAAAGCTCAAGGTAGCTTAACCTGCACCACAGAGATAAAAAAAATCTAACTATACCACTAGGATCCTGAGCTAACAGAGATTAACCCTGGAGCTAAAAGAGTCACATGCAAAGCCTATGCAGAGACAAACCTAACAAGTTCAAAATTTGACTTAAGGAGAAGATAAAAAATAAACTTACTCTATTAAAGATTTTGATCGGACAGTCTTGTAGTATTCACTGCCAAGAGTCTGATGACGGACTTCGATCGTCAAACTGATGAGCAAGGAGGTCAGAATCTTAGAGAGAAGAGACGGACGAAAGGAAAAAGGAGTTTTTACAGAGATGGTGGTTCTTTTAAAATGAAACCTGAATAAATGAATTTCTATTTATATACTTTTTTAACTAATAATAAAATATTTAGGTGCCATTTTAATTGTACAACTTCTACTCTATGACTACTTTTCTCGGTCCTTAGAGTACATGATACAATCCAAGTAGCCAAGCAAATGACCAAGGACTCAAGAGATAATGCACACTATGATTAGTCATCTCAGCATTCAAGACAAGGCCCTACCAAATATCAAAAGGACCTCAACAAAAGAAGAACTAGGCATAGACCAGAACATCAAATGTTATTTCTTCTAGTCTTTTACAAGAAAAATAAATTTAGCTCACTTGGGAGGTTCAAATAGAAAAATAGGCTAGAGTAGGTTCACATAGCATAAATGGGAGTGTACTTAGCGAAATGGGCTTGTGCCAAGCCCACCTTTTCAAGACAAGGCACCTAGAATTAGGATTTTCAACCTAACTTCTAGAAGCTATTCCTAAAGGGGTCGTTTTGATCATGGTCAACATGCTAGGCCAGCCCTCTCCCTTGCCATTTCTACCCTTCACCCATCTTGCCCATCAAGGCACCCCTTCCTATAAATAGGGTGCCTTACCTTATGTATTGACACATTGAATTTGAATATAGTAAAGAAACTCTGCAGGAGTGTTTAGTGAGACTAGTGTTCTCCTATTCTTGGGTCTTATCTTGAATGTGCATCACCTCAAGTGGTAGCTCTTTCACCACTCATCTTGGAGTACCTTTTTCTCCAAGTGGCATGACAACCCCTCTTCTTCCATAAGCTTCCTTCATCCCTTCCTCTTTTTTATCTTCTTTTTGCGCCACCATTCCCTTCCCCCTTTATGTTATTATGCTTGTCTTTTATTTTGGTTTTCACTTGTCATTCTTCCTTTTATGTTCTTTTCATTTCTGCAAGTTACCTTCATCATCATAATCACCTTATTTGTGTTTTTCTCTTTCTAGAAGTGAACCTTCACACTTATTTAACCACTTAGTTAAGTTCGTGTCCAATGGGGATCTTCTTTGGGTTCTTACCTTAAATTGTTAATCTCAAAAAGCTTAATCAAAAGTGTAACCCATAAAATGTGCAATCCTAAAATCAACTCACATCAGTACAAAGGTATGTTATTGTAAATTATATAATTTATTGTCAATTACTAATGATTTTTCTCTTTTTAGTGCAATTAATATATACAGTGTCTTAGGCGGTAGATTCACTTCATCGACACAAAATCTATGTTGGATTTATTCTAGGGTATATATTTACCTCTTCACTGAAACTACTAAGTTTGACTTTTTTTTAGTTGTTCAATTAAATTGATTGTTACTTATATTTCGTAATAGTGCAATAAGCAACAAGGAAGCTTTCAATGTGGTTATTATGTAATGCATTGGATGCGGACCGTAGCCCGTGTGAATATTTTGGACTCTCGGGAGCAGGTATTATAAGATTTTAAATACTCTAACTTCTCATTATAAATTCATATTTGTTATTATGAACACTAATATACTATTACATTTTTCAACTTTTTGTAGAAACAGAGTCGCTAAGCACACAAACTCTTGAACAAATCCGTCAATAATGGTCCAAATATTTTCTACAATTTAGGAATCAAAACATGTCATAATTTGTAACTTTCTACATATATGTACACTTTCATTAGATTTCATTATACCATTTTGATTAGTTTCAATTACATGTTTGTATATTTCTGAATATAGAAATTAATTTGGTTGGTATTCTAGTTTGATTTAAATGTTACAGGTAGAGAAAAATCACATTTTAATAATTTTATAAAAAAAGTATCACATATTACATCGGTTATGTCAATAATCCATGTAAAATGCAACATATTACACCGATTATGGTCTTAACCGGTGTAATATGTTCCTTCTGAGTGTTATTCTTTTTAAATTATTTTAGTCAAATTTTGGTATTTTACATCGATTTTTATAACATTGATGAGATTTTACATCAGTGGGAGAACCAATGTAATATATCTCATAGAATCAGTGTAATATACATTATTTGCACTAATATGAATTCAAACACTTAATTATTTCAATGTCATCCTTAATTTATATAATCCGTTCATAAGAGAAAATAAATAAAATATTTAAGAGGTTATATAAATCTTTGTATGCCTTGTTTATCCATGAAACTCGAAACCATCTAAAAATATCTAATACCATACCAATTCATTTACATGTATCTAACCTAGGTTTTGCAAATTCACATAAATTCTATATGAATTTCAATTAACTTCTCTTACCTCAAAATTCTATGCTCTCAAAGTTAAAGGAGAAGAGTTATGACAAAGAACTTAATTTGATAACTAAAGACATTACTAAGAATCTAGACTAACATAAATTTATTTTTTCTGATTACATGGGATAACTAATTTCAACTCATATATACAAAATAAAGACTTGAGGAGAAAAAAAAATTTATTATGAAGAAAAATCTAATTCATTTGTCTTTATCTAAGCTTGATTGTTTGTCTTTTTTTTTTTTTTCCTTGAATCGCAGGTAGAAAACCCAAACTACATAGCATGAAGGTATAAAAAAGATAAAACAAATTACTTCAATTCTTTTCGAAAGTACAAAACTTTTAACATGTCCTTGACCAAAAACATTGAATACAAGAAAAACAAGACACTTGCTTATATCTAAGCTTGATTGTCTTTAAGACAACAATGTTCGATTTACAAAATGTTGAACAGTTTTCATAATTTTAAAGATAAGTAAACGAGAATAAAATTTTAAAAAATATATATAAAAATATAAGATAAATTATTTTGTTTTCTATTTATAAATTTTAAAATAATATACTCATATTTCTTTCATTTTAAATTCTTTCTCTAATCTTAAAAAAAATCGTTCCTTACAAATTTCAATATATAACTTCGTGAAATAATATTATAACTATTTTAACCATTACTTGAACCAATTAGGTCTTAATTATTTCGTCACCGTGACACACACCCAATAATCTGAAACTTGTATAACTTACATTTTGTTTATATTATTTTAAAAATAAACAACACATGAAAAAGTATATAGAGAAAACCAAAAAATAATGAAGCCTTTCAAATATATTAGGATTGTACTTTCACACATAATCATTTAATGATTTTCTATAAGAACATAAACTAATTTTTAGAGGCAAAAATAATGTCAAAGTTATTGAGATAAAAATATTTAAACAGAAAATAAAATAACTTTTTTTAGTAGGACAAAGATAAAAATTGTGTATTTATGTTCATTCATGCCTTTTTCAATGGCGTGTTTCTTCTAGCATCTTTACCTTTTTCTTTATCCTTACATTTTTTGAAATATCGAAATTAACTTTGTCAGTTTTGGGTGATTCGTAGAAATTTTGTAACAAAAGGTATTTTTAGAATAGAAAATCTAAAAGATAAAAAATAAAAAACTATTATGGAATATCTTTTTCGAAACATATTTTTTGATTTTCAGAACGGTAAATCTAAAATTCATAAAATGTGTTTAAAAAAGTATGTTCCAAAATTATTATGCAAAGAGTAGTCCCAAAGTCATTTTTAAAAAGGGTAAAATAGTCTTTTCCAAAAATGATGGGGGCGTAGGGAGAAATTTGTTGGGGTGCATGAAGAAACACCCTTCTTAATGCTTTGATTTTTAATTAATTTTTGAGGGATTTTATCCTTGGACCGAGTAGGCCCATTACCATTTCTACTTTAGGGGAGTTTCTTTCTAAACCCCATAATTTCTTCTTGCACTCCTATAATTTTGTGAATCCTAAAAAATATCCTTCTGAAAATGGAGTTAGGTTATGGTTGTTAGAGTTTAATGAGGTTGGTGGTGAAGTTTGTGGTGGTTCTTAGCTTAGTGTGATGGAAGAGGTCCAAGCTCAGGCCCAACAACTAGGTTCATGGCAAAGAGGATTCAAGAAGAGTGGGACTCTACTACTGATGGCAGAGAGACTTTTCTCTACATGTTCAAAGACCCCTCAGAGGACCACAAGGAGCAGAGCCCAAGCCATGGGAGCTGAGCATCAATTAATTTCAGTGTATTTGTAATTTCAGTAGAGTAGGGTTCATTTAGCACAATAGGGGGTGTATTTAACAATTTAGTAGAGTAGAGTTCATTTAGCACAATAGGAGGGGTATTTAACAATTGGGTCCCGATATATTGACACCCTCTGCACCTAACACACCTTTAACGCTGTAGAAGTGGCATATGCATGGCATCCTGATTTATCGTGGACTGACATGGCAAAGTGAGATTGCGTTCGGTGACGTGGCAAGTGTTTTAGGGGGAGTGCTTTACAGCGGTTGGTAGTGATAACCGTTGTGGCGTTTCTACACTTGTTTGTGATGCGCGTACACCATGTGGTTGTGAGAACCGCTGTAATACATTTGAAACATGTATTTTTGTACTTGTTTGTCATACGCCTACATCGGTTGGTAGTCACAACCGGTGTAGTATTTTAGTTTTTGGTCATATGCCTACACCGGGTGGTAGTGATAACCGCTGTAATATATTTTAGTTTTAGGTCAAATTAAATCCCGCTGCCTTTTCTCTTGGAGAATGGGAAGCAAGAAGGAGTCCTAACGGCATCGAAGAAAGGGTCATCGTGGAGTATTGGCGACCTTATGATGGTTAACGATGAGAGGGGCACATTTGGCTTGCCCGATTTGATGAAGGCTGCAGCGGAGGTTCTTGGAAACAGTGGTTGGGTTCGGCATACAAAGTCGCCATGGCTAGTGGGTTGTCTTTGGATCCTCGACGCTTTGGGAGACTCAGAAACCCTAACATCTTGACGCCTCTCGCTTACCATTACCGCAAGGAGGAAAAGGGTTTCTTCACTGAATACATGCCCAAAAGAAGCTTGTTATACGTCTTGCACGGTATCACCTTCATTTCTAGCTATTCATTTTTCAAAAATATATTGAAGTAAGACTCATGACTCCAAAATCTATAAATGCCGCCACTGAAATTCTCGTCTCAGTCCCAGACATCTTTTATTTGGAAAATAAAACATAAATATAAAATCTGATTTAATTTGGAAAACGAAAGTTTTATCTAATGATAAATATACGATTTGGTCTTTCCAGTGCGTTACTCTCTTGGTCTTATTTGGTGAAAATTATTTGCATGCATTTATTATTGATGCAAAATAAAAATGAAGATACAAATGGAGGATAATTCATCTCTTTACTTTAATATATGTTATTTTGTAAATTGGTAAGTATTGTAAAAGAACGGGCGTACTTCTTTTTTTCTATACACACGGTAACACATGGTTGAAGTTTACAAGGTCATCCAATAAGATTGGAAGAAACAAATAAAAACTCATGATACATGTTTGTTGCTCTGCTTTTCTTTGGGATCTGATTTAGATTGATAGTTGCTTTTGTATTTAACCTATAAAGAGTAGCGGTTTGCAATCTTGTCATGAAGCTTAATGAAATTGACAAGATGGGGTTTGATCTTCGTGGAAATCCAGCTTCTGCATTGCTAGAGGCTCTTGATCCAGAACAAAACAAAACACTCATCAATATCCTTTACTCTTCATAATGACTTTTCCTTATCTTGGTTTATAAATTTTGCTCCCCTAATGACCAACGCATGTTTCTCCACCTTTGCTTACTGTCCTCTAGAAAAAGGAAGAGAACAATTAAAAAAACTCAAATTAATGTAATTCTTTAGATGTTTCTAGCGCATGTTTACATAACCCTTTTGAATGGTATTGCTTTTTGTCTCTCAATAAATGAACTTTGGGAAGGGGTGTATAGATTATCCAAGCATTTAATTAATATCATTTTCTATTCAGTATTCTTTTATTTTTGATAATATGTACTGTAAAAGTTTGCATTAGATGAACAAAGATTACTTGAGAAAAAAAAAATAGTTTAATGAAAAATAACAAAAGATACTTCAAAACTGTATTCTAGTTTTTTCTTAAAAAATGTTTGTAATGGTGATCCGACCATGACTATATGAGTAAATATATAGTATAAAAATATTCTACAATGTTGTTATTCTTTTCTTTTAATTGTCATGACTCTCAATCTCATACTTTTTTGTTAGTACTGGGAAAATGCCGAATTCCCATTTCATGTTATTCCAAAGTTTGCATACTTGCATATTGGTGGTGGGACAATTAAGGTTCTATATCTACTATATTTTTCTCATATTTCTTCCTAGACTCTCTTAGTTAAATGTAAAGCACTGCAAAAGGTGTTCTTAGCTAGCTCTGTTTGATTCTCAAGGTTATGGTTGTCCTGGTCTTTGCATAACTGGAAGTGCTACTGCTGCTGTAGCAGAAGTTGGTAGAGTTGATGCAAGTTGTTCAACTTTCTTTTTGGTTCATTCTTCATTGCCAATGCTCACTATTGATGATAATAATAATAATAATAATAATAATAATAATAATAATAATAAATCTTTGACTTGTAACCATTTTGCTCATAGTATACCGTAGTTCCTGAAACTTTACATCTTTGGTTGATCATTAAGTATTTAATAATATTTATAATATAATCTTAGAAAGAAAAGTTATTTTCTCTTTATTTTCTTGAGAAGTTGAAGGATGGAGGATTTATTGCTTCAAAACGATAATAATTTTTTGTAATGCTCTAGATCCTAAATCGGTGTAAGTGTATTCACCTATGCACTTTTCTTTTTCTTTTAGTGGTTTATGGTCATGATGAGAGATTATTATACTCAAAACTGGAGTCTGAGTGTTGACCATTTTCAGCAATTGTGATTAAGTTATAGGAAAAATAACTGCATGAATTTTGCTATAATAGAAAAATGTGAAATGCATATTACCTCCCATCATGTTTTTGTTTGTGTTTCAAGGCAAATGACTATATATTAATGTGTGATGTTGTCTTTTCAGGTTCAAATTTAAAGTTTGTAGCAAGATTTGGTTTGCAAATGGGTGCTTCACGAAGACAACATCCATCGTGAACATTTGCTATCAGATTTGGACTTGAGGAGCAGAAAAATGTGACGCCCTACAATGTTGAGTTATTAGGATAGAATACAGGGTTGACCTTGTAAATCAAATTTTGACCTTGTAATTGTTAAATGATTTTGGACATGGATTGACATTGTATTGGCACAATTATAGATATTTAAGACGTACAATGACTATTTTATGTAATGTTATATTTGTATAAATGTAATTATTGATTTGAAAGATGAAATTGGAAGTGATTGAGGAGCAAGAGTGAGTTCTTAATGTTGTGGGGGTGATGCATAACTAATTCATCACTCATTTCAGACAATTTATCCTTTGAAGAGTTAGTGGCCATAAACATAACACAGGTGACCAATTACATACACACGGGTAACCACTTTGGTTGTGACAATAAGTGTGCAGGAACTTGTGCCTGGGTAACACCTTGGTTAGTCCAAATGGTTGTAATGACGAAATTAGAAGGGATTGAGGAGTAAGGGTGAGTTTTTAATGTTGCGGGGATGATGCAGAAGTAATTCCTGGCTCATTTGAGACAGTTGATCCTATGAAGAGTTGGTGGTCATAAAGATAACATGGGTAACCACTTACACACACACGGGTAACCACTTTCGCTATAACATTAGGTGTGCAGGAACCTGTGTCTAGGTAACACCTTGGTTAGCCCAAAGGATTGTAATGACGAAATTAGAAGTGATTGAGGAGTAAGGGTGAGTTTTTAATGTTGTGGGGTTGATGCAGAAGTAATTCCTGGCTCATTTGAGACAGTTGATCTTGTGAAGAGTTGGTGGCCATAAACATAACACAGGTGACCAGTTACATACACACGGGTAACCACTTTGGTTGTGATAGTTGGTCTAGATAAACTTGTGCCTAGTTAACATCCGTGTTAGCCCAAAGGCTTGTAAAGACAAAATTGGAAGTAATTGAGAAGTAAGGGTGGGTTTTGAATGTTGGGGGGATGCAGAAGTGATTCTTGGTTCATTTGAGACCGTTGATCCTGTGAAGAGTTGGTGGCCATAAATATAACACAGGTTACCAATTACATACACATGGGTAACCACTTTGGCTGTGGTAGTAGGTCTGCAGCCAAAGTGGTTACCCGTGTGTGTGTAAGTGGTCACCTGTGTTATGTTTATGGCCACCGACAGCTTACAGGATGAACTGTCTCAAATGAATGAGGATTTACTTCTGCATTATCCCCACAACATTAAAAACTCACCCTTACTCCTCAATCACTTCCAATTTTGTCATTACAACCCTTTGGTCTAACCACGTGGTTACCCAGCAGAACTAGACACTCACCCTACTAGAAGTGGTTACCCAACCACAAGTTCCCCACATGTACTAGCAGACGCAAAACTGGTTACCCATGTGGCTATAAGTGGAAACTTTTGTGACGTTTATGACCACCTACTCTTCACAGAATACCCTGTCGTTTTGAGTGTAAACTTTATTACGATTATAATCTATGTTATTTTCATCATGTCATTGAATTATTCAACTATTGACCTTATTCTTGTTTATAGTGCACTCAAACATGACAATTCACCCCCCACAATTGTTTCATACATGAACCCACAAACATAGAATGCACAAAACCACACAAGAAAAGGGGAATGCCTTAACATTGGCCACCCCATGTATTCTAAAAGAAAACTGGACACCCAAATGAAAAAATGTGGTTACCTGCTCACAAATTCATGTACTGCACTCAAACATGACAATTCACCCCTCAATTGCTTCATACATGAACCCACAAGCATACAATGCACAAAACCATATAAGAAAAGGGGACTACCTTAACATTGGTCATCCCATGCTTCAAAAAGGGGACTGCCTTAAATATTTTTTTTAGTTTTGATTCTTATAATTATTTTATTTTTATCTCTCTAATGTACTATGAGATTTATAAAATCGGAATTTAGTTTAGTAGTTGTAAAATATTTGCTTTATTATCATCTTTCTAAGTACATGAAATCAATCCTAAGTACTGACCTCTATGTATTCTAATACTATATCACTGTCCTAATTAAATAGGAAAACAAATCATCATAATATATACAGAAGTCATTGCCACTAGATAGATTATAAGGGCATATGAAAACAATCCTAATAGATAATCTATGTAACCAAGATATATTAGTTTATATTTTTATTTATTAGAACGGTATATTTTTAATTTTTAGGAAATTTATTTGGCAAATATAAAAAAAATTCGAGATTGATTATGGATAGGTAAGATTTAGTTGCATGTTCCATACAAGGAGAGAATGTCTTATCTTTTCTTGCTATTCCTTCCTCTCCATTTTGAAAAATATGAGTAGTGTCATTACATTACAATGTTTATCAACAGAAGGAACACGAATAACATATAAAAAATTAACAATAAGAAAAGCAGGATAATGGCAATGAACCCATAATTCACATTGGCCACACAATTCACCACACAATTCTTTAATACATGAACCCATAAGCATATAATGCACACAACCACCCAAAAATTGGGCACTGCCTTCATATTGGCCACCCATGCTCAAGAGGACATGGAGGCCAATCATCATGAAGAAGAAGAGGTTGAGGACGTTCATGGAGATCAAAGTCAACCTCAAAGGCTCACAAGAAGCATGTTCAAAGCTTTAGGAGCAAGGGGATGTTTATTTTCCCTTTTTATAATTTCTTTGTGTGAGGGTGCTTAGAGGAAAACATGAGAAACCTCTTGTGTTAAAGCATCTTTAGGTCTTTAGTTAGGAGCATTAGGAGGGGGTGCGTTAGTAGATAGGTGTAGGAGTTAAAATAGGAGGTGCCAAAGTGAGAGAAGAAGTCACACCTTCCTCATGACTTGTTTTGGCGCCATTTGAATTTGAATTTGGGGGGAATTTTGAATTCATTTTAGCTTGCATTTCAGCACCTTCACACTATAAATTAAGGTGCTGCCCTTGTATTTTTCAGATTTGAATTTTGAATTAGAGAAACTTTACTCAATTTTTGAGTGAGCATTGGAGAGCTTTGCATCTTCTTCACTAGTCTTATCTTGAAGGTTCAATGGTTACCTCAAGTGGCGGCTTGCACACTCATCTAGGAGCCTTCATCCTCTTAGTGGCGTGATCATCCAACCATACCTCCATCTTCATGAGCTTCTTCCTTCCTTCTCTTCTAATTTTCATGTCTTAGCTTGTGTTCTTGTGTTTTGGTTCGGTGCCTTTATTTTCCAGCACTTATATTCAGTTTCCTTGCCTTTAATTTCATTTTTAATCGGTTCAATTTGACAATAATTGGAACTTCCATATGAGTTTGTGTTTTGGCATTAGTTTTTGGTGAGTTCTTGACTTAGAACATTGATCCAATTCTAAGAAAAAGTGCCTCTCTAATGACCAACTCAAGATGTTTCCTAAGAATGTCAAGAACCTTTCTTCTTATGTTCTTGAATTCACATCATGTGGTATCTAGAGTTTAAGTGTGTTCTTGTTTAATTTTTGAGTTGTGTTGCACTTTAATTCAAGAGCTCTATATTCTTGTGTTTACATTTCTGTTTTTAGGCTTATTTTGAGTTTTATTGCTGTTTTCTTATTTGTGCCTATCATATGTTTGAGTATTTTCCTTTTTGAATCTATAATAGTTTTGTCATTGTCTTGTTTTTCCATAATATGTCATCACTTCTTGTAGTACTTTTATTGCAATTTTTTGTTTCTTGCTTTGGTTTACATTCTGTTTTTTGAGTTTATTGCTTGATCCTTTGTGCATTTTCTGTTTTAGATTGAGTTCATACTTGTATTTTAGACCTATACAAGTTCTATTACACAATTTCCATTATGTCTTTGCTAGTTCATAATTCTGTTTTTCATTCCTCTTAGGATTCCTCTGTTTCTGAAAACAAGTTCTTACTGTTTTTGCTTATTGCAATTGATTTACTCACTGGAAATTTATGAAATTCTGGATTTGTGATCTTCAAAGTGTTAGAAAAGAATAGAAAAAAGAAGTACAAAAAAATTCAACGTACACAAAAAATGATAAATAAAATACAAAAAGTGTACATTCCTGCCAAAAAAAATACGGTAATCTTGTAGCGATTTTGAAAAATTTATCTCATTTTATTGGCTTGCTGTTTTTACATAATTCCAGTGCCATTTTTGAGTTAACATCTTGAAGTTTGTGTGGTTAAAATTTCATAGTCCAGTTCGCTCTATATCATTCCAGATAAATCAGTGAATATCAAGCACAGTTTGCATAAAAAAAATTTTCCAGTAGCTAATTTTTTTTGTTTTCTTCATCTACTCTAGTGCTTTTCTTTAAGTATTCTTTTGTGTGCCTACTTTCTCATTGAGTTCCTTATTTTTCTTGCTTGTCTAATTGTTCATTACTCTTTGAGTTTGTCTACATCTAGTATTCCTTTTGAAATTGCCTTTTCTTGCTTATACCTTTTCTTGTTTGTCTTTATTGTTTCTTTGGTTTTGTGGTGTTGGCTTTGAGATTGGTGTGCCTTGCTTTGACATATTTCATTTGAGGTTTCCAAGATCTCAAGATCAGATTGGTGCAAGGACTTTATTTCTTTGAGAGTGATATATTTTCTGCCTCAATTCACTTCGGCAGTTTCATTGCCAAGCTCACTGTTTTGCCAATTTTAATTCTTGACTTGATTGCTGTTTTGTGTCTTTGCTGTTTTTGTTCTTTTTAATTACAAATGGCAGGATTTTCAAGTGATGCATCCTACAAGCAGAATTCTCCTTCCAAAGCTTCAATCCTTGGTGAATTACAGGAAGCACAAAGAACCATTAGATGCTTGGAAGAAAAATTACAAGAGATGGAGTTGCAACATGTTAGGCCATCTCCCTCTATTCATAATGGACATCATTCACAAAGACATTCCACAAGAGCTTCCTCAAATGACATAGGCCGTGAAGAGGACCATAGGAGAAGAAGGACTTCACCCCAATTTCATGGCCAAAGACATCACAATCAAGGGGAGAGACCTCACCATGGCAATGGATACTATCAAAATGCAAAGTCAAGGCTTCCTTCGGTCAAGCTTCCTAATTTTAGTGGCTCTAGTGATCCAAATGTATATTTAGATTGGGAAGCCAAGTGTGAACAAATATTTGAGATCCATGAGATCCAAGAAGAGCACAAACTTAAGCTAGCTACCTTAGAATTTAGTGATTATGCCATGAAATGGTGGCATGGAGTTGTAAAGGACATTATATATCACAAGGGTCCTCCCGTGGACTCTTGGAACTCTTTAAGATATCAAACGCGCGCTAGGTTTGTGCCTCGACATTTTAGGAAAGACCTTATGTTGAAACTCCAACGGTTTCAACAAGGCACGCTAAATGTGGATGAATATTTCAAGGAGCTTGAAACGCTTGTGCTTAAAATTGAATTAGAAGAAAGTGAGGAAGCCATGATTGCTAGGTTTGTTAGTGGACTTAGGAAGGATATCCAAGACATTGTGGAATTGCAAGAGTACTCATCATTGGGATCTTTAGTTCACTTAGCAATTAAGGTGGAAGCCCAACTTGCTAAAAAAAATTCTTTTAAAAACTCTTCCAATGATGGCTACTATAACAAGTCTTGGAGAAATAACAAATCTTTTTCAAAATTTCCTTCCCAAGATTCCTCTTTCAAACCCAAGGAATCTAAGCCATCTACTTCTAGGCCTAAGTCACCAATCAAAACGTCTAGTAAGAAATGCTTTAAGTGTTTGGGTTATGGTCATATTGCTTCAAATTGTCCTTCTAAAAGGAACATGTACATGCATGATGGCATTATTATGAGTGAGCATGATTCGGATACACCTAGGCATTCTTCACATTCAAGTGCATCTAGTGGGAATGAGAGTGAGAGTCCATTAGAAGGAGACTTGTTGATTGTGAGAAGACTTCTTGGTCAAGTTTCACAACCCTTTGATGAAAGTCAAAGGGCAAATATTTTTCATACAAGATGTCTTATTCAAAACAACATATGCTCCTTGATAGTGGATGGGGGTAGTTGTGCAAACGTAGCTAGTACAAGAGTTGTAGATAAGCTTGGCTTGCCTACTCTCTCATAGCAAACCCTATAAGTTGCAATGGCTTAGTGAAGTAGGGGAAATAGTTGTGAATAGGCAAGTCCTCATCCATTTCTCTATTGGCAAATACAAAGATGAGGTCTTGTGTGATGTTGTGCCCATGGAAGCCACACATGTGCTTTTGGGAAGGCCTTGGCAATTTGATAGAAAAATTTTACATGATGGCTTTTTCAACAAAATTTCTTTTGATTTCCATGGTCACAAGATTACTCTAAAATCTCTCTCTCCTAGAGAAGTCCATGAGGACCAAATCTTAATGAAGAAAAAGAGGGAGAGTGAAAAAGAGGGAAAAGATAAAAAAGATAAAAAGGATAAGAGTTCCAAGCCTACACTCCTTGTGTCTAGGCATGAGCTTCATAGGGAATTAGTGGCACACCATCCTCTTTTCTTAGCCATCCCTAGAACTCTTAAGATAGAACCACTTGTTGATAGTCCTCATAGTTTGGAAAAGTTGGTAGAAAAGTTTCAAGATGTGTTTCAAGATCCTCCAAAAGGACTTCCACCTTTGCGAGGGATTGAACACCAAATTGATTTGATATCGGGCTCTTCTTTACCAAATCGTCCAGCCTATAGGACCAATCCAAGTGAAACCATGGAAATTCACCAACAAGTAGAAGCCTTAATAGAGAAAGGGTGGGTCCAAGATAGTATGAGCCCGTGTGCTATGCCTGTCATCCTAGTGCCTAAGAAAGATGGATCATGGAGGATGTGTTCGGATTGTAGGGCCATAAACAACATAACAATTAAGTATAGGCATCCCATACCTAGGCTTGATGACTTGTTGGATGAGTTGTATGGTTCTAAAATATTTTCAAAGATTGATCTTAAAAGCGGCTACAATCAAATCCGTATCAAATCGGGTGATGAATGGAAGACGGCTTTTAAGACCAACTTTGGTCTCTATGAGTGGTTGGTTATGCCTTTTGGCTTGACCAATGCACCAAGTACTTTCATGCGCCTCATGCATCATGTGTTGAGACCTTTCATTGGTAAGTTTGTTGTTGTTTATTTTGATGATATTCTCATTTATAGCTTATCTTTGAATGAACATAGGTTGCATGTTAGGAAAGTTTTGGAAACCCTTAGGAAGGAACATTTGTATGCTAACCTTGCTAAATGTATGTTTGCTCTTGATCATATAGAATTCCGAGGGTTTGTTGTGAGTTGTAAGGGGGTCCATGTGGACCAAGCTAAGGTGGTGGCCATTCAAAATTGGCCTACACCTTCAAACATCAATGAAGTCCGAAGTTTCCATGGACTTGCGTCTTTCTATAGATGCTTTGTGCCTAACTTTGGTGCAATTGCCGCACCACTCAATGACATAGTGAAAAAGGATGTGGTCTTTCAATGGGGAGAAGCACAACAAAAAGCTTTTGAGATTTTAAAAGAAAGATTGACTAATGCTCCCATATTGGCCCTTCCTAATTTCACTAAGACATTTGAGATAGAGTGTGATGCTTCCAATATAGGCATTGGGGCTGTCCTCCTTTAAGAGGGCCACCCCATAGCCTATTTTAGTGAGAAATTGAAAGGTAGCCATCTCAACTATTCTACCTATGATAAAGAGTTATATGCACTTGTTAGAGCTTTGCATACTTGGCAACATTATCTTTTTCCTAAAGAGTTTGTGATCCATAGTGATCATGAATCTCTTAAATATTTGAAAAGCCAAAACAAGCTCAACAAGAGGCATGCCAAATGGGTAGAATTCCTTGAGCAATTTCCTTATGTGATCAAGCACAAGCAAGGCAAAGTAAACATTATGGCGGATGCACTTTCTAGAAGATATACTTTGCTAAACATTTTGGGCTCTCAATTTCTTGGCTTTGATCACATTAAGGATCTTTATCATGATGACCTTGATTTTTCTCAAATCTTTCAAGAGTGTCTTAAGGGAGGACACAAAGATTTTTTTATACAAAATGGATTTCTTTTTAAAGGAAAACGTCTTTGTGTTCCTCATGGTTCTATTAGATCATCTCTTGTTAGAGAAGCACATGAAGGGGGTTTGATGGGACATTTTGGGGTTGCTAAAACTTTGGATGTGTTGCATGAACATTTCTTTTGGCCTCATATACATAAACATGTTCATAGTTTGTGTGATAAATGCATAGTTTGCCGTAAAGCTAAATCTAGGATGCATCCCCATGGATTGTATACTCCCCTTCCTATCCCTTCAATGCCTTGGGTTGATATTTCTATGGATTTCATCTTAGGATTACCCAAGACATCAAAGGGAAAGGACTCCATTTTTGTGGTAGTGGATCGTTTTTCAAAGATGGCTCACTTTATTCCTTGCCACAAAGTGGATGATGCATGTCATATAGCAAACCTCTTCTTCCAAGAAGTGGTTCGCTTGCATGGGATTCCTAGGACTATTGTGTCCGATAGAGACCCAAAGTTCTTAAGCCATTTTTGGAAAACCTTGTGGGGCAAGCTTGGTACTAAGCTTTTATTTTCTACCACTTGTCACCCACAAACTGATGGTCAAACCGAAGTGGTTAATAGAACATTGGGCCAACTATTGAGATGCTTTATTTCGGGAAACCCTAGAGTATGGGAGAATTTACTACCTCATGTTGAGTTTGCATATAACCGTGTAGTAAATTCTACCACCTCTCATTCTCCTTTTGAGGTTGTCTATGGGTTTAATCCCTTAACACCTCTTGATCGTCTTCCTATTCCCCTTCTTGAAGATGTCTTGTGCAAAGATGGTGATGAAAAGGCTTCTTTTGTGAAAACTTTGCATAAAGACATCAAGAAGAGAATTGAGAAGAAGGTTGGCAAGTATGCGGAACTTGCCAGCAAAAGGAGAAAAGCATTGGTCTTTGATGAGGGTGATTGGGTTTGGCTTCATTTGAGGAAAGATCGTTTTCCTACTCAAAGGAAGTCCAAACTTATGCCTCGAGGAGATGGACCTTTCCAAATCCTCAAGAGGATTAATGACAATGCTTATGAGTTAGATATGCCTGATACATTCTTAGGTAGTCATACTTTTAATGTCAGCGATCTAACTCCTTTTTCTGTAGGTCTCCAGAATTCGTGGTCGAATTCTCTCCAACTTGGGGAGTATGATGGAGATCAAGCTCAAGAGGACATGGAGGCCAATCATCACGAAGAAGAAGAGGTTGAGGACGTTCATGGAGATCAAAGTCAACCTCAAAGGCTCACAAGAAGCATGTTCAAAGCTTTAGGAGCAAGGGGATGTTTATTTTCCCTTTTTGTAATTTCTTTGTGTGAGGGTGCTTAGAGGAAAACATGAGAAACCTCTTGTGTTAAAGCATCTTTAGGTCTTTAGTTAGGAGCATTAGGAGGGGGTGCGTTAGTAGATAGGTGTAGGAGTTAAAATAGGAGGTGCCAAAGTGAGAGAAGAAGTCACACCTTCCTCATGACTTGTTTTAGCGCCATTTTCATTTGAATTTGGGGGGAATTTTGAATTCATTTTAGCTTGCATTTCAGCACCTTCACACTATAAATTAAGGTGCTGCCCTTGTATTTTTCAGATTTGAATTTTGAATTAGAGAAACTTTACTCAATTTTTGAGTGAGCATTGGAGAGCTTTGCATCTTCTTCACTAGTCTTATCTTGAAGGTTCAATGGTTACCTCAAGTGACGGCTTGCACACTCATCTAGGAGCCTTCATCCTCTTAGTGGCGTGATCATCCAACTATACCTCCATCTTCATGAGCTTCTTCCTTCCTTCTCTTCTAATTTTCATGTCTTAGCTTGTGTTCTTGTGTTTTGGTTCGGTGCCTTTATTTTCCAGCAGTTATATTCAGTTTCCTTGCCTTTAATTTCATTTTTAATCGGTTCAATTTGACAATAATTGGAACTTCCATATGAGTTTGTGTTTTGGTATTAGTTTTTGGTGAGTTCTTGACTTAGAACATTGATCCAATTCTAAGAAAAAGTGCCTCTCTAATGACCAACTTAAGATGTTTCCTAAGAATGTCAAGAACCTAATAGAGAACATAATCAAAATGAATAGTTAATCCTTTATATGTACCTACAGTCACTACAGAGCTTAAGCAAGTTAACTCAGAAACTCCCATTATAATTTTGTAAATCATCATTCCTGTGAAAGATATTAATTAGGACCTGAACATAGTGATGAAAAGAAAAAAAAAATCATAATGTAATTGATATGTATGCAATATAAGGTAAAGAGTTTGAAATCCTTCAATAATTTTCCCTATAATGAATTTCTGCGAAATTACAAAAAGAAATCCATGGATACTATATTCCTATTAGAGGACAATCACTCATTCAACTCGTTAAAAATGTTGAAAGTTGGCTTTATTGGATATAATTTATAAATTCAATTAACCACTTGAAAAGTTACTGTTAACACAAGGAATACACTCAATACAGAACCAAAGTCATCAATCAATGCATTATTGATTCGGCCTCACAGAGAGCTCACACAAACAAATATCAACTAGTGGAATAAAAATAGAGTAATAGTAATTAATACCTATGTTGAGTTTCAGCAATACCCATCAAAGTAAGATGATGGCTAAAGGCACGAGCAAGTGTGAGAGCTTCTTTTAGTGTCATCTTGGATAACTCTGAAGCCAATCGCTTCTCTAACAGCCCAGCCATGTGTTCAATCCCCTTATGTCTCATATTACAAGCACTCTAAGGACGAAAAAATATGTTAAGGAATTTTCAATTCCTAGATTCCAACAAATGAAAAAATGGTTACACTATTAATCAATTATAAGCTTACCGTTTCCGATGATCGGTGCTTACCCTCAGACCACCACAATCGCCCGATTTGAAATCCACACTTGTAGTACCGCAGCGATTACTATCCCAAATTTCTCAAAACTCTAATTTCTCTAAACCTTTCGTGGGTTCTCGCACAACCAAATACCATAACGCTGCTTACTGTCCGACGAACACCGCTTATCCTCCAACAAACGCCACTTACCCTCCGCTCAATTTCTAACATCGCCTCTTACCCTCCCACAGACATTCCTCCGTTCGAATCGATTCTAACACCACTGCCACCACCAACCTCCTAATTCCAACACCGCCGCCACTAACAACCGCCCAATTCTCCCTACGCATTGAGAAATCCAACTTCTCACACCGTTCGCAAACCTAAGTTTCTCCAACTTTCTCTCTCTAAAGCCAAATTATAACCCTCTTCGAAAACCTTTCCCTACAAGCGTAAAAAATTTTGAAATATTATATCACATTTACGAAACTATCCTTGCCACATCACCATCTACAAATTTACAATAATGCCCTTTGCCACATTAGCAATTCCGACCACGTGGGCAGCATCAAAAGTGTGTAATGTGTAGAGGGAGTTAATAAAACATTTTCCTTAACAATTTAGTAGAGTAGGGTTCATTTAGCATAATAGGGGGGTGCATTTAACCATTTAGCTTGTACCTAGGCCTTTTAGGGTAGGAATGTAGCCCTACCTTCTAGAAGCATGCTAGGGGGCTACATTGACCTTAGTCAATGCCCTAGCCACCCCTATCTTTAAGGCTTCCTACCATCCTCTCTCTCTTGTCCTCCAATGCACTTGCACCTATACATAAGGGTGCTTGGCTCATGTTTTGTAAGATCAATTGTAATGAGTAAATGCCATCAAATTTTTGCAAGCTTCTAGTCTTGTCTAGTCTCTCTTGGTTAGACACTTTGATCTTCACCTTCACCTTCCTCCAAGTGATTTGGCCCAACCTATCACTCTCCATACCTTTCATGCACCTACAAGGAATCTATAGCTCTATATGAGCCCCCTTGACCCATATATCCATTGCTTCCGCCACCTTTTTCACCTCATTTATTCAAGAAGAACATTGGTCATAAAGAACAATCCATCATTTGGAATCTAGAGCTTGGGTTCTTCAAGAGATAAGTGTTCTCTTCATTTTATTTTTGAGTCTTCTTCAATATTCCATGTTGTTCATCATTTGTTCTTGATTGTCTTGCTGTTTTATTCTTGTTTTTAGTTCATAGTACTGTTTTGAAAGTGTTGTACAATTTTATTATTTGGTTCAAGTTTTTCTAGAGCTTCCATTTTCAACTTTTTTCAAACTGTTTTTATTTGAGTCTTATTGATGTTTTAATCGGTTCAAAGTGTTTTTGGTTGATTCATTTTGATTTTTGAATCCACACAAGTTTTGTCAAATTCATGTTCATCCTATAATGTCAAAAATTCCAAGTGGTGCCTATTGTTGTGGATTTGGTTGTTTGATTTTGGTTTTGAGAGCAGTTTATATTTCTAAAATTTGAGCTTTGGTGCATTTTATATTTTCATATTTAAGTTCATACTTGTGAGTTAGTTCCATACAAAATTCTTTTCCAATCATTTCCAATGTATCTTTGAAGTTTCATTGGTCTTTTGTAATTCCAGTTTAGGATTTCTCTGTTTTCACTGTTATTGTAGTAGTTGGAATTGTTCCCAGAATTACATTTGTTGACGAAAAATTCTGGATTTGAGTAGTTTGATGTGTTAAGAAAATGTGACAAAAAGAAGAACATCAAAATTCAAAATACAAAAAAAAAATGATAAATGAAATACGAATAGAGTGCAAAAATTCTGACTCTGGAAAAATAGTGATGTGGCAATGATTTCGGAAAAATTATTACAATTTATTGGCTCACTATTTTGGTGAAATTCCAATGCCTAATTTGAGTTTAAACATTTAATTTTCTGTGGTTAAAATTTCAAGCTCAAATTTAAAGTATTCTGTCCAGCATAAATTTGGAAAGTTGTGAAAAATTTACACAAAAAGGTTATGTAGTGTTGTTTTGGTTTTATTCATCTATTCTAGTTCCATTCACTAGGATTCCACTTTGTGTGCTACCTTTTCTTGTGTGACTTAATTTTTGCTTGTCAAATTTTATTGAATACTCTTTTAAGTCTTGTCAAATATCGACTCCATTTGCAGTAGTCTTTGATTTTAAATTTGAGTTTTGTTGCTTTAAAACTTGCTTGACCTCTCATTGGTGGATTTAACCTAAAAAGTGTTTTGGTGAGTGTGGAGCTAAAATTTTATTTTGGTGAAAGCCCTAAAGAGGAGCTAGATTAAAGATTTAAGGTTGAATAACCTAAGGAGACAAAGTAAGGGACATCAGCAGCCTCATTGAAAATACACAAAGGAGCTACAAGTGAAGGAGTGCATAGAATAGGTCTTTAATTTTTTAGCATCAAAATTTGTTGACATAATTTCATTGTATTTATTTGAATTGTAATTTACAAGAACTCTATTTAATTAGTGTATTAATATGTCTTAGACGGTGAGTGTGTCTTCTGTTGATCAAGAGTGACCAAGAGCTTTGAAGATTCCAAATCTAAGGTGTTTGATGGAAGGCTAAAGTTGTTGTTGTGTGTGGGTGGTATCTGGGGTAGATTAATGTGTAATCCACTCCTTGTTTGAATCCAGAACTGATGTGATTTAAAAACCTTTTTAAAATGGAATGTTTTTCAACTAAGTGAAAAACAACCTCTTGTTTTATCGAATCAACCGGTTGTTTTCCTCTTATAAGGTTTTGAAAAAGGTTGAAAGTTATTTGACTTGGTTGACTTAGTTGTCAAACCAAATCAATCGATTGTTTCGTGATTTCAACCGATTATTTCTTTGAAAATCCTAACAGATTTTAGTTTTGATTTGTGAATCTCTCTTAAATGATTTCTAACTGAATACGCTCCTATTTTAAATATTTTTAATCATTCTTTGGAGTAAAAATAGTTGGTTATATGCTCCTGGAATGTAAGAAACAATTTTGAGAAATCATTGTGCAAATTTGATTCCATGTTTTCAAGATTCACATCAAGCTTTGGATTTTCAAGTGTGTGGAATAGGATTGGGTTGTACTTCTGATCTTTAAGCTTTGTAATACCCAGGTGTATTCTATTCTCTTCTTTCTTGATTACTGTATTTTTGTAATTGGGTGTAAGTGCAGAATCAGAGGGTGTTCTGATTTATGTGGTTTGATGTGCCAAAGGGAGTGTGTTTCTTGAAGGGTTCAAGGTCACTTCTTTAGTGGTTTGTGTTGTAATCTAGTTTTGATTGCATAGTAGGAACCCAAAAGTTTCTAAGGACTGGATGTAGCTCTTGGGATAAGAGTGAACTAGTATAAACTGCTTGTGTGCCTTTCTCTTACTCTAAACTCTTATAAATTCTGTATTTAAGTTGTTTTAAATTCTGTTAGTATAAACAATCAATTGAATCAAAGAAACAACCGATTTTTTTTTTTTTTTGTCTTTCACTTTAAAACAGATTGTGTTCTTGGCTAACTTGGTTCCTTTTCTGAATTTCTTTACTGAGATTCATCAAAACCTTCAAAAGTTTTAGAAAATCTCTTTTAAACAATTCACCCCCCCCCTCTTGTTTAAAGGCCATATATTTCAACAATTAGTATCTAGAGCTAAGTTCTTGAAAGTTACTCAAGTTTTCGATCCTAAATCTTTTTTCTATGGCTGAAAAGCTACCTTTTGGGGAGGGTGCCTCAATAAACAGGCCACCTTTGTTTTGTGGTTTGAAATATCAGTTTTGGAAGGTTAGAATGAAAATCTTTGTTGAATCTCTAGATAGAGGGATTTAGGATGCAATTGAAAATCGCCCTTTTATTCCTAAACTTGAAAAGGAAGGTGTTTTTATTGAAAAACCTTGGTCCCAATGGACTGATGCAGAAAATAAAAAGGCCAAGTTTGATTGCATTGCCAAGAACATCATAACCTCTGCTTTAAATTCTGATGAAGTTTTCAGGGTCTCACAATGTGCATCGACTAAGGAAATGTGGGATACTCTAGAGGTCACCCATGAAGGGACAAATTATGTGAAAAAGGCAAGGAAACATACTCTAATATAAGAGTATGAGATGTTCAGAATGCTTAAAGGAGAATCAATTGCTGAAGTACAAAAGAGATTAACTCACATAGTCAATCATCTAATGAGCCTTGGAAAAGTTTTTGACAAAGAGGAGTTGAACATCAAGATTCTCAAGTGTCTTGATAGATCTTGGAAACCAAAAGTTACTGCCATCTCTGAGTCTAAAGATTTAACATCTTTAACAACAACCTCCTTGTTTGGAAAGCTTAGAGAACATGAGTTGGAAATGAATAGGCTCAATGTTCAAGAAAGTAAAGACAAGCATGTAAGGAACATTGCCTTGAAAGCTTCCAAGCACAAGAATAAGCAAAACTCAAGTGATGAAAGTGAGGGAGAAACTCTTAGTTTGCTATCCAAAAAGTTCGGCAAATTCTTGAAGAAAAACCGCAACAAGGAATCCAACAAAGAAAGGTATGTAATCTAGAAAACTAGTGATTTTAATCCTAACAATTATACTTGCTTTGGTTGTGGAGAACAAGGGCATATAAAAGTTGAATGCCCAAATAAAGAAGGCAAAGAAAGGAAGTCAAGCAACAAGGAAAAGAAAGGGAAATCAAAAAGAGCCTACATTGCTTGGGATTAAAATGAGATCTCCTCATCAAGCTCCTCATCAAGTGAAGATGAAGAAGCCAATCTGTGTTTGATGGCAAAGGGAGAAGATGATACAAGTAGTATAAGTTCTTGTGCCTCTTTAAATGCTTAAAACTACCCTCAATTGCATTAAGCTTTTAAAGAAACACATGAGGAAGCTAACCGATTGGCTCTCTTGAACAACCGGTTGAAAGGGCTGAACAACAGGCTTGAAAAAGAGTCAAGACACTGGAAGAAGAATTGGAAAATTCAAAAACTGATTTTGAAAATCTTGAACTGCTTTACAAGAATTCTTTTTGCTTGTGTGACTCAAAAGTTTGTGAAAATTGTGAAACTCTTGAGAACAAAGTCCACTATCTTGTTAAAATTGTGGATAAACTTTCAAGGGGTAAATCTAACTTTGAAACTGTCTTGACATCCCAAAAACGTGGAAAATCTGGTTTGGGGTTTATTCCACAAAGCAAGAAAAGTGGGATTTCAAAGCCTTTTTTAAAAGTGCCAGAAAAACAACCGATTGAAAAATCAAAACAACCGGTTGTTACATGCTTTTATTGCATGAAGAGAGGCCACTCTGCTAGATTCTGTAAAATTAGGAAATATTATGTTCCTAAAGGTATTATGAGATGGATTCCCAAAGTTTTTGAGGTTCCTAGTGATAAAGGTAATGCCACCCACTTTTGTAAGGGGACCAAATCTTGGAGCTTGATCTTATCTTTCGTAGGGAAACTTAATGGAAAGCATGCAATTGTGGTACCTGGACAGTGGTTGTTCCAAACACATGACTGGAGATAAATCCAAGTTTGTGAACATCAATTTCAAACAAGAAGGGCACGTGACCTATGGAGACAACAACAAGGGAAGAATTCTTGGAAGAGGTACTATAGGAGACAAGAGCAACTTATTGATTCATGATGTCTTGTATGTTGAAGGACTAAAGCACAACCTTTTTAGCATTAGCCAACTGTGTGACAAGGGCTATCAAGTTATCTTTAAGCCCAACTCCTGTGAAATCTGCCAACCCAACTCAAAGGAAGTAATGTTGATTGGTAAAAGAATCAACAATGTTTATCTTTTAGATATCTCTTCTTCTTGTTCCATTGGCTGCCTTCTTTCTAAGCATGATGAATCCAGGTTATGGCATAGAAAAATAGCCCATATTCACACGAATCATTTGAATAAATTAATTTCAAAAGATCTTGTGATAGGGTTACCCAAACTCAAGTTTGAGAAGGACCACATATTTGAAGCATGCCAAAAGGGGAAATAAATTAAACATTCTTTCAAACTGAAAAATGTTGTTTCATCTTCAAAACCCCTTGAGCTGTTGCACATAAACTTGTTTGGTCCTTCAAGAACCATGAGCCTTGGTGGTAACTATTATGCTCTTGTTATTGTTGATGACTTTTCCAAGTACACATGGACACTCTTCTTGGAATCAAAGAGTGTTTTTTTCTCTGCATTCAAAAAGCTTGCTAGAAAACTATAAAACACAAGAAGCAGCAGCATTGGCTCTATTAGGAGTGATCATGGAGGGGAATTTCAAAATGAGAAATTCAACAAATTCTGTGAAAAGATGGGGATACTGCTCAACTTTTCTGCACCAAGAACTCCTCAACAGAATGGAGTAGTGGAAAGAAAGAACAGATCTCTTGAAGAACTAGCAAGAACCATGCTAAGTGAATCTTCATTACCCAAATATTTTTGAGCTGATGCCGTAAGCACTTCTTATTATGTGAGGAATAGAGTGTTCATAAGGCCAATTTTGAAGAAAACTTCATATGAACTCTTCAATGGAAGGAAACAAAAATTAGTCACCTAAAAGTGTTCTGATGCAGCTGTTTTGTTCTGAATAATGGGAAAGAGAATCTGGGAAAGTATGATGAAAAAGCTGATAATGGCATCTTTATTGGCTACTCCTCAAATAGCCATGCTTACAGGGTCTACAGCAAGAGACTCATGATTGTAGAGGAATCTGTTCATGTGGTATTTGATGAAATTGATCACAAAGAAATGAAATCCTCGAAGAATTGCACAAAAGAGGATGAACAAAACATCATTCTGCAGAAGCTGGAATCCTATCCATAAAAACAACCGATTGATTCGTCGAAACAACCAATTGAAATTCTGCAGCACGATGAGTTGCCTAAAGAATGGAGAATTCCAAGGGATCTTTCAGTGGAAAACTTCATCGGGCAGATAAAGAAGGGTGTTTCTACACGCAATATTGTCTCAAACTCCTGCAAGCACACAACATTTGTCTCTCAAATTGAACTAAAGACAATTGAAGATGCACTTAATAATGAAAACTAGATAGCTACAATGCATGAAGAGTTTAATCAGTTCACAAGGAATGATGTATGGCTTCTTGTTCCCAAGTCAAATGAGATGAACATCATTGGAACTAAATGGGTTTTCAGAAACAAGTTGGATGAAACTGGTGTGATTACTAGAAATAAGGCAAGGCTAGTTACCAAAGGCTACAATTAAGAAGAAGGGATTGACTATGGTGAAACCTTTGCTCCTGTGGCCAGATTGGAGGAGTAAGATTGCTGCTTGCCTTTGACTGTATGAGTGGGTTTAAACTGTTTCAAATGGATGTCAAAAGTGCCTTTCTCAATGGATTTATTAATGAGGAAGTCTATGTTTCTCAACCACCTAGGTTTGAGGATCATCTACATCCTAATCATGTCTACAAGCTCAAGAAAGCTTTATATGGTTTAAAGCAAGCTCCAAGGCAGTGGTATGAGAGGCTGAGCAACTTTCTCTCTATGAAAGAGGAAAGATTGACAAGACTCTCTTTATCAAGAAATCAAATTATGCAATCATCTTGGTCCAAATATATGTTGATGACATAAGTTTTGGTGAAACCAACGATAGTCTTTGTGAAGAGTTTGTGGCTACCATGCAAGGAGAATTTGAAATGTCAATAATGGGGGAGCTTTCTTTCTTTCTTGGACTGCAGGTCAAGCAATCCAAAGAGGGAATTTTTCTTAGTCAAGCAAAGTACTATTAAGAAATTCTCAAAAAGTTTGAGATGGAGATTTGCAAGGAAGCCAACACTCCTATGCCAACAAGTTGTTACATGGATGCAGACCTAGCTGGAAAAGGAGTAGATAACACTAAATATAGAGGATTGATTGGATCTTTACTCTATCTCACAGCAAGTAGGTCGGATATCATGTTTGTTGTATGTTTATGTGCAAAATTTCAAGCTAATCCTAAAGAATCTCATCTCAAGGCTGCAAAACGTATTCTTAAATATCTCAAAGGGACAATCAACGTGGGACTATGGTATCCTTCTCATTCTCCTATTCACTTAATTGGTTATTCTGACTCTGGTTTTGCAGGATGTAAGTTGGATAGAAAGAGCACAAGTGGAACTTGCCATCTTCTTAGTTCAAGCCTAATCTCTTGGCATGGCAAGAAATAGGCTTGTGTGGCTCTTTCCACTGCAGAGGCTGAATATATAGCTGTCTGGAGTTGCTGTGCAGAAATCCTTTGGCTTAAACAGCAATTAGAAGACTTTGGGCTGAAGATTAACAAAGTTTCCTTGCTATGTGATAACACAAGTGCTATAAATCTCACCAAGAATCAAATTCAACACTCAAGGACAAAGCATATAGAGATCAGACACCACTTCATAAGAGACCATGTGAATAATGGAGATTGTGAAGATTCATTGAGATAGAACTACAACTGGCTGATATATTCGCAAAACCATTGCCAAAAGACAGGTTTTTCTTTTTGAGAAATGAGTTAGGTATACTTGATTCTCAAGTCTTTTCTTAATTTTATTTTTATCTCTTCCTAATTCTATTTGTGAAGACCAATAGGGGGAGAATATGGTTTATGTGTTGTCTTAAAACTACTATAACTCTAATTGAAGTGTGTTTTAGTTTTTGCTGCATATGCTGGTTTGGTGCTGCATATGTTGGTTTATGTGCTGTCTTAAAAATGCTATAACTCTGATTGAAGTGTGTTTTAGTTTTTGCTGCATATGCTGGTTTGGCGCTACTGCAGTTCTAACAGCATTGTTTGTGGCTGATTCTTCTGCTCTTATGAATATGTAGAAAACTCATGTGCCATCATAACCTGCTATTAGAGATGCTCTATGTTTGAATAGTTTTGTTTTGCAGGTGTTGTTTCAGATTCAAACAAGACCAACACAAGCAACCAGGGATTTATCTTCATCAAATAGGGGGAGATTGTTGATCAAGAGTGATTAAGAGCTTTGAAGATTCCAAATCCAAGGTGTTTGATGAAAGGCTAAAGTTGCTGTTGTGTGTGGGTGGAATCTGGGGTAGATTAATGTGTAATCCACTCCTTGTTTGAATCCAAAACTAATGTGATTTAAAAACCTTTTTAAAATGGAATGTTTTTCAACTAAGTGAAAAACAACCTCTTGTTTTATCGAATCAACCGGTTGTTTTCCTCTTAGAAGGTTTTCAAAAAGGTTGAAAGCTGTTTGACTTGGTTGACTTAGCTGTCAAACCAAATCAATCTGTTGTTTCATGATTTCAACTGATTGTTTCTTTGAAAATCCTAACAAAATTCAGTTTTGATTTATGAATCCCTCTTAAATGATTTCTAACTGAATACGCTCCTATTTTAAATGTTTTTAATCATTCTTTGGAGTATAAATAGTTGGTTATATGCTCTTGGAATATAAGAAACAGTTTTGAGAAATCATTGTGTAAATTTGATTCCAAGTTTTCAAGATTCACATCAAGCTTTGGATTTTCAAGTGTGTGGAATAGGACTGGGTTGTACTTCTGATCTTTAAGCTTTGTAATACCCAGGTGTATTCTATTCTCTTCTTTCTTGATTACTGTATTTTTGTAATTAGGTGTAAGTGCAAAATCAGAGGGTGTTCTGATTTCTGTGGTTTGGTGTGCCAAAGGGAGTGTGTTTCTTGAAGGGTACAAGGTCACTTCTTTGGTAGTTTGTGTTGTAATCTAGTTTTGATTGCTTAGTAGGAACCCAGAAGTTTCTGGGGACTAGATGTAGCTCTTGGGATAAGAGTGAACCAATATAAACTACTTGTGTGCCTTTCTCTTTATCTAATCTCTTTTAAATTCCGTTTTTAAGTTGTTTTAAATTCTGTTAGTATAAACAACCAATTGAATCGAAGAAACAACCGGTTGTTTTTCTGTGTTTTGCTTTAAAACAGATTGTGTTCTTGGCTAACTTGGTTCCTTTTCTGGATTTCTTCACTGAGATTCATAAAACCTTCAAAAGTTTACGAAAATCTCTTTCAAACAATTCATCTCCCTTTTTTTAAAGGCCATATATTCTAACATCTTCAAGGTTCCAAAGTGCCAAGGAGCCTCACCTTAGGATTCTACTAGTTTACAAGCTTTCTAGTTAACAATTTTCTTTCAATTGTTTTTATTGCTTTTCATAGTTTTCTTGCATAAAAATTTGTTTTCATCTTTGATTTTGCTCTAAGTAAATTGCTTAGAGAAAGGAGTTTTGTGGGATAGTATCTGGCTAAGGAAAGGCTTGATACTTAAGTGATCCAAGTGATCCACCTCCCTTTCCTGGGAAATTACCTACTTCACTCAACCTATCTTTCTTTTTGAAAATTACTTCAAGTCATATTGAAAGTTATAGAAAATCCACAAAATCTCTTTTAAAACAATTGGCTAGAGATTTTCAATCACTATCACTAAGGCAATTGCAACATGAGGCTCAAATTTTGGAAGATAAAAAAGAAAGAGATGTTCATCTTGTAGTTTTGGAACAGGAGTTGAAGATTATTAGAGAAAAAGATGAATACATCAGAAAATTAAAAAAATCACATGCATCTAGTTCTAGGTCAAGTGACTCACATGCTGAGGGGAGTCTGAGAGTAAATGATTGTTATCAACCTCCACCTAGAAGAACTAGGAGAGAAAGCCACCCAAAAGAGACTGGGGTAGACTTACCTCATTTTTATGGAAAGGAAAATGTTGAAACATACCTAGATTGGGAAATGAAAGTAGAACAACTTTTTGCTTGCCATCATGTTTGTGAGGAAAGGAAGGTACCCTTAGCCACTTTAAGCTTTCAGGGAAACACTATATATTGGTGGACAGCCCTAGAGAGAGATAAGCGCCTCCATAGGGACCCTCCCATAGAATATTGGAATGACCTTAAGGGAGCCCTAAGACGCCGTCATATTCCTTCATACTATGATAGGAAGTTAATGGACAAGCTCCAAAGGCTCCAACAGAAAAACATGAGTGTAGAGGAGTATAGACAAAAGATGGAGCTCTACATGATGAGAGCCTCTATTAGGGAAGAAGCCACCACCACCATAGCTAGGTTCCTGAGTGGTCTCAATCTTGAGATAAGGGATAAAGTGGAACTTTTTCCCTATCGGGACTTGAATGACTTGATCCAACTTTGTATAAAAGTTGAACAACAAAATTTGAGGAAAGGATCAAGTCGCAAGGATAGTTCTTACTCTAACTCTTATCCCAAGAGAGAGTATAGAAGAGAAAGGGAGGATAGCCTTGCAAAAGATAAACCCAAAGAAACTTCCAAAAGTGTAGGAAAAGATGTGTCTACCTCACAACCCCGCAGTAGAGCCATCCAATTCTTCAAGTGTCTCGGTAGAGGCCATCTAGCATCCCAGTGCCCAAATAGGAGAACCATCATCTTAAGAGGGAGGGATGAGTATAGCAACCAAGATGAAGAGTCTAGTGGGGAAGAAGAGAAGGAAAGTAGTGAGGGGGCATATCCTTGTGAGGGAGAATTAATGATGATCAGAAGAACCCTCAACAACCAACCTAATGTGAACCATGAAACACAGAGAGAGAACATCTTTCATACATGATGCGGACATCCAAGGTCATTCTCAAGAAGGAGGGAATGATGCGGACATCCAAGGTCTTTCTCAAGAAGGAGGGAATGATGTGGACATCCAAGCCCAAGGGCGGCTAATCTTTTGGAGGTCCAATTGTTGAATGGCCCACAGTTTAAAAAGACTAAGCTGATTACAGGCACAACATGCTTGGAGTATTAAAATAAAATAATATTATTATTTTGCTTGGAGTTAGGATTTGAACCCAAGACCTATAACTAAATTCGTATTTATACAATTTTGGAAATCAGAATGAGGAGTGAATATTTTGGCAATTTTAAGAGAGAATATTTCTCTGCTAGGGTTTTTCCCTACATCTTGCGATCTTATCAAGAATCCACCAATTTTTGTGGCGATCATCCTTAGGCTTATCAAACTTTGTTTCTGGCGCCTTCCTTTATCCAGGTTTTCATTGTTTTTATTTTTAATTGATTCCTTTCCGTAACCCTAAATTCCCAATTCTACTATTAGTTCTATATAGAATCATATCATTTGGTATCAGAGCAAAGGTTTAAGTGATAATACAATTGTGCATCCTATTTTCACTATTTATGGCACAATTTTGCACAGTTTTGCACATTCCGCACAGTTCCGCATTGTTACGGTACTATTCATTATTTTAAAAAATAAAGAAAAGGAAAACAGAAAAAAAAATAACAATCATTCAGTGCATACTTCCTGTTTGTTAAAAATAAATTCTAAGTTTCAAGTGTCCTATCTACATTTTTTTTCTATATATAGTATAATTGTCTTGCTTGTTTTTTGGTAGTGAAATTGTTTTTCACTATTTTTGTTTTTCACTATTTTTTTATTTTATTTTTCCCCCATTGATGCTAAAATATCAAAATTTTATTTTAAGCTTTTGAATTGCCAGCTTTTAAAGTGATTCTTGATTATTGATTGCTTGATTCTTGTAAGAACCATAAGTTAGAGAACGAGTGGTAAAAGCAGTGTGATCATTCCAAAAAAAAAAGCCTTATTGTGTGAAACACGAGTGTTGAGTATAAACACTTGAGAAAGTGGTGTGAAGCCTACACTTATTGTTATTTTTAATCTGTTTACTTGAGCATGGCAGGGGAAACGTCAAATAGTGGACTTTTACAAATACAAATGCAAGCCTTAACACAACATTTAGAGGGATTAATGAAACAACAAAGTGATGGACTCCATGAGAGGTTGGATCAAATGGAGCAGGGCACAACAAGAAAATCATGAAAATAGGGGGGGAGATGGGAGGAGGAGAAGAGAGAATGAAGGAGAACAAAGACAACTGAGATTTGATGGGATACAATTAAATATTCCCACATTCAAAGGGAAGAGTGATCCTGAAGCTTACTTAGAATGGGAGATTAAAGTAGAGCATGTGTTTGCTTACAATGAGTATAATGAGGAGCAAAAGATGAAGTTGGCAGCTGAATTTACAAATTATGCCTTAACTTGGTGGAATAAATATCAAAGGGAGAGAATTAGATATGAGACCCATGGTGGACTCTTGGAGTGAAATAAAAAGGATTATGAGAAAGAGATATATTCCAGCAAGCTACCAAAGGGAGTTGCAACTCAAACTTCAAAGAATGACTCAAGGGAATAGAAGTGTGGAAGAATACTTTAAAGAGATGGAGGTGACCATGATTAAAGCTAGAAAGAATGAATAAAACGAAGCAACCATGGCTAGGTTTTTGAATGGATTGAACCATGATATTAGAGATGTTGTGGAGCTGCAAGAGTATGTTGACATGGAGGATTTGTTGCACAAGGCTCACCAAGTAGAACAACAACTCAAGAGAAAGGGAATCATGAGGAGTAGTTCTAACAATAAAAAAAATTCCAATTGGAAGGATAAGGTTATGAAGGATAAAGGAGTTCCCTCAAGTTCGGTCACGTCTTCAACTGGGAAGTCACCTAATAGATATAATAATTCATCACCTAAAAGGAAGACAAGTGAGGTAAAATGTTTCAAATGCTAGGGAAGAGGACATTATGCTTTAAAATGTCCAACAAAAAAGAATAGGGTCATTTTATCAAATGCACAAATAGTCAGTGAATCTTCAAGTGAAGAAGAAAATTTAAAGGTAGCAGTGGAGTTGGATACATTGGAGGGTGATTTGTTGATGATTCGAAGGCTTATGGGAAGCAAAATGCAAGCTTTGGACTAAACCCAAAGGGAAAATATTTTCCATACTAGATGTTCCATTCAAGGGAAAATATTTTCACTCATAGTTGATGGAGGAAGTTACACCAATGTAGCTAGCTCAAGACTAGTTACCAAATTGAATTTGGAGACAAAACTGCACCCAAGGCCATACAAGCTTCAAAGGCTTAGTGAAGATGGAGAGATGACAGTGAGCAAGCAAGTGGAGGTGAACCTATCCATAGGACAATATAATGACAATGTCTTGTGTGATGAGGTTCCAATGGAAGCAACTCACATTTTGTTAGGGAGGCCATGGTAGTTTGACACCAAAGCTATTCATGATGGTTTCACCAATAAAATCTCTTTCATGCAAAATAACAAGAAGATCATTCTCAAACCCTTATCTCCTAGAGAGGTGTGTGAGGATCAAATCAAATTTAGAGAAAAGAAAGTCCAAGAGAAAAGAGAGATGAGTGAAACACCTAAACAGAGCAAGAGTGAAACACCTAAAACGTGAGAAACACATGAGAGAAAAATGAGTGGATTATTGCAAGTGAAGGAAGTGAAGAAGTTGCTACTTTCTACCAAACCTTTTTATTATTGCAAAAACAACACTTTTAACCAAATTAATTTTCTTCCTAGTGTTGATTCTCTTTTGCAGGAATTCAAGGATGTGTTTTCGAGTGAAATTCCTAGAGGACTCCCACCTATAAGGGGAATTGAACACCACATTGACCTTCTTCCAAGAGCATCTTTGCCTAATAGGCCAGCTTATAGAAGCAACCCTTTAAGAGACAAAGGATATCCAAACTCAAGTTGAAGAATTGATGAACAAAGGATGGGTACAAGAGAGCATGAGCCCATGTGTTGTTCTAGTCATTTTGGGGCCTAAAAAAGATGATTTTTGGAGGACGTGCACAGACTGTAGAGCACTAAATAACATTACCATCAAGTATAGACACCATATTCCCAGGTTAGATGATTTATTGGATAAATGGAAAATTGTCTTTAAAACAAAATATGGATTGTATGAGTGGCGTGTGATCCCATTTGGGCTAACAAATGCCCCAAACACTTTTATGAGATTGATGAACCATGTTTTGAGATAATTTTTAGGCAAATTTGTTGTGGTGTATTTTGATGACATCTTCATGTCTAGCTCTAGTCTGGAATTACATGTGAAACATTTGTGTGCTGTTTTGAATCTTCTTAGAAAAGAAAAGTTGTATGCTAATCTTGATAAATGTACATTTTGTATTGAACAACTTGCATTCTTAGGTTTTGTGGTAAGTGCCAAAGGAGTTCAAATAGATTATGAAAAAGTGAAGGTTATCCAAGAATTATGTTTACTTGATATTGAGCTTGCTTACAATAGGGTTGTTCGTAGCACAAAAAATTGTTACCCATTTGAAATTGTGTATGGATTAAATCCTTTAATTCCATTAGACTTGTTACCTATGCCTAACATTTATGTTTTAAAGCATAAAGATGCACAGGCTAAGGTTGACTATGTGAAAAAGCTACGTGAAAAGTTTAAAGCACAAATTGAAAAAAAAAAGTTGAAGGATATTCTAAAACAGCTAACAAAGGAAGAAAGAAAGTAATCTTTGACCCTGGAGATGGGGTATGGATACACATGAGGAAAGCAAGGTTCCCTGAACAAACAAAACCTAAACTCCAACCTAGAGGGGATGAACCTTTTCAAGTGTTAGAAAAGATTAATGACAATGCTTACAAGATTGATCTTCCAAGTAAGTACAATGTGAGTAGCACTTTTAATGTGTCTGATTTGTCTCCTTTTACTGCAGATCATGAAGCTTTGGACTTAACTTCAAGTCTTTCTCAAGAGTGAGGGAATTATGCGAACATCCAAGATCATTCTCAAGAAGGAGGGAATGATGCAGACATCCAAGGTCTTTCTCAAGAAGGAGGGAATGATGCAGACATCCAAGCCCAAGGGCGGCTAATCTTTTGGAGGTCCAATTGTTGAATGGCCCACAGTTTAAAAAGACTAAGCTGATTACATGCACAACATGCTTGAAGTATTAAAATAAAATAATATTATTATTTTGCTTGGAGTTAGGATTTGAACGCAGGACCTATAACTAAATTTGTATTTACACACTTTTGGAAATTAGAATGAGGGGTGAATATTTTGGCAATTTTAAGAGAGAATATTTCTCTGCTAGGGTTTTTCCCTGCATCTTGCGATCTTATAAAAAATCCACCAATTCTTGTGGCGATCATCCTTAGGCTTATCAAACTTTGTTTATGGCGCCTTCCTTTGTCCAAGTTTTCATTGTTTTTATTTTTAATTGACTCCTTTTCGTAACCCTAAATTCCCAATTCTACTATTAGTTCTATTTGGAATCATATCAATACAAGATTTAAAGTTTCAGAAAACATTTGTTCTCTCATTGTGGGTAGTGGCTCTTGCTGCAATTGTTGTAGCACTAGGATGGTTGAAAAGCATAATCTACAACTATTACCTCATCCAAAACCTTACTAACTTCAGTGGATAAATGAAGATGGGGAATTAACTGTAGATAAGTGGGTAAAAATTAGTCTTTCTGTGGAGAACTATAAAGGTAAGATTTTATGTGATGTAGTACCCATGGAAGCCTACCACATCTTATTGGGAAGACCATGGCAATTTGGCAAGAAAACCATGCATAATGGTCTTACCAACGAGATAACTTTTACCCATAGGGAGAAAAAGTTTGTACTCTATCCTTTAACACCTTCACAAGTGGTAAAGGACCAAGTACAAATGAAAATAAAAAGAGAAAATGAGAAAAGAAAAAAAAATTATTAAAAAATCTAGAGAAAATCCTTAGGAACAATGTTGTGGCGTGGGAGAAGAGTGTTCCTTCCCACAAGGTCATTCAAAAAGAAGAAAAATTTGAAAAATAAAATTGAAAAGATACTTCTATCCGAAAAACCTTCTGGCCTTCTTCTGTGTAAAGAAACACTTGCATGCACTACCACACTTTCTGAAGTTTGTGAACTACCTCTTCAAGTCCAAAAACTTTTAAAATAATTTGGTGATGTATTCCACGAGGAAGGACCCATTGGACTTCCACCTGTTAGGGGTATAGAACACCAAATAGATTTAGTTCCGAGAGCTAGTTTACCAAATAGACCAGCTTACAGAACTAATCTGGAAGAGACTAAGGAGATAGAGTCGCAGGTTCAGGAATTGTTGGATAATGGCTGGGTTCAAAAAAGCCTAAGTCCTTGTGTTGTACCTGTTTTGTTGATGCCAAAGAAAAAAGGCAAGTGGAGAATGTGTTGTGATTGTAGGGTCATCAACAATATCACCATCAAATACAGGCATCCAATTCCTAGACTTGATGATATGCTTGATGAATTGCATGGGTCTACCATATTTTCCAAGATTGACCTTAAAAGTGGATATCACCAAATTAGAATTAAAGAAAGTGATGAGTGGAAAACTGCTTTTAAGACCAAATTTGGACTATACGAGTGGTTAGTGATGCCTTTTGGACTCACTAATGCACCTAGCACTTTCATGAGGCTTATGAATCATGTCCTCAGGGATTGCATAGGTAAGTATGTAGTAGTCTATTTTGACGATATCTTAGTATATGGTCAAAGCCTAGAGTCCCACCTAAGTTACCTTAGGAAGGTTCTTTTAGTGCTTAGGAAAAATAGTTTGTTTGCCAATATAGATAAGTGCACTTTTTGTGTAGATAGTGTAGTGTTTTTAGGTTTTATAGTAAACAAAATGGGGTACATGTTGACCCCGAGTAAATCAAGGCCATCCAAGAGTGGCCAACCCCACAAAATGTAGATGTTAGGAGCTTTCATGGTCTAGCAAGTTTCTATAGGAGATTTGTTCCTAACTTCTCAAGTCTAGCTTCACCACTCAATGAATTAGTGAAGAAAGACACTCCATTTTGTTGGACGAAGAAGCATGAGCAAGCCTTTCAAAGGTTGAAAGCTCAACTCACTAATGCACCCATTCTAGCTTTGCCAAACTTTTCAAAAACTTTTGAGCTAGAGTGTGATGCATTAGGAGTAGGAATAGGTGTAGTGTTGTTTCAAGGTGGGCACCCAATTGCATATTTTAGTGAAAAACTTCACGGTGCCACCCTCAACTACCCCACCTATGACAAAAAGCTCTATGCAGACTTGGGAACACTATCTAGTTTCAAAAGAATTTGCCATACATAGTGATCATGAGTCTTTGAAATATCTGAGGGGTCAACACAAGTTGAACAAAAGACATGCAAAGTGGATGGAATTTCTTGAGCAATTTCCATATGTTATCAAATACAAGAAGGGCATTACAAACATTGTGGTTGATGCTCTCTCAAGGAGACATGCCCTCTTTTCTAAACTTAAAGCCCAAATTCTTGTATTTGAAAATATACCTAAACTTTATAAAGAAGATCAGGATTTTGCACCCACTTTTGCTGACTGCCAACATAGAGCACAAGGAGGTTTTTATGTTTCTGAGGGGTACTTATTTAAAGAAGGAAAACTTTACATACCCCAAGGAACACATAGAAAACTCCTTGCAAAAGAATCACATGAAGGAGGACTCATGGGCCATTTTGGATTTGACAAAACTCTTGAGCTTTTGAAAGGAAAATTCTTTAGGCCACACATGAGGAAAGATGTCCAAAGACATTGTCATAGATTCATTTCATGTTTAAAAGCTAAATCTAAGACAATGCCCCATGGACTCTACACTCCTTTACCTTTTGCAAATGCATCTTAGGAAGATATAAAGAACGGTTTTCATATTAGGACTCCCTAGGACACAAAGAGGTTTTGATTCCATCTTTGTGGTAGTGGATAGGTTTAGCAAGATGGCTCATTTTATATCCTGCCATAAAGTGGATGATGCTAGCAACATCTCTAAGCTCTTATTTAGATAAGTGGTAAGACTACATGGTTTACCTAAGACCATAGTGTCGGATAGAGATCCCAAATTTGTTGGTCATTTCTGGAGAACTCTCTGGGAAAGGCCAAGAACTAAGTTCAACTTCTCAACTTCTTGTCATCCTCAAACAAATGGACAAACTGAAGTTGTAAATAGATATTTTTCCACTATGCTTAGGTCAATCATGGAGGGAAACCACAAATCTTGGGATGAGTACCTTCCTCATATTGAGTTTGCATATAATAGAGTAGTTCATAAAACTACTAACATTTCTCCATTAGAGGCTATGTATGGATTCAATCCTCTTAATCCTTTGTATTTGTTACCTCTACCAAATCCACAAAATTTTGTGCATACGGAAGGAGTAACAAAGGATGAATTTGTAAAGAAAATGCATGAGAGGATTAAGAACCAAGTACAACAACAAGCAGAGAAATACATGAAACATAGCAATAAGGGAAAGAGATAGATGATTTTTTAGGAGGGAGACTGGATTTGGCTTCACCTTAGAAAAGATAAATTCTCTAATCAGAGGAAGTCTAAACTTAGTCCCCGGGTGATGGTCCTTTCCAAGTTCTAAAAAAAATCAATAATAATGCATATCAAATTGACTTGCCTCAGGAATATGGAGTACATACTACCTTCAATGTTATGGATCTAAAAACTTTTGCAGGTAGTGAAAATGAAGAGGCAGAAGCATGTGATTTGAGGACAAATCCTCTTCAAGAGAAAGGGGATGATGGGAGAGGCCCAAGCTCAGGCCCAACAACTAGGTCCATGACAAAGAGGATTCAAGAAGAGTGAGACTCTGCTACTGATGGTAGAGAGACTTTTCTCTACATGTTCAAAGACCCCTCAGAGGATCACAAGGAATAGAGCCCAAGCCATGGGAGCTGAGCATCAATTAATTTTAGTTTATTTGTAATTTCAATAGAGTAGGGTTCATTTAGCACAATAGGGGAGTGTATTTAACAATTTAGTTGAGGAGGATTTATTTAGCATAATAAGGGGGTGTATTTCACAATTTAGCTTGTACCTAGGCCTTTTAGGGTGGGAATGTACCTTCTAGAAGCATGCTAGGGGGCTGCATTGACCTTAGTCAATGCCCTAGCCACCCCTCTCTTTAGGGTTTCCTACCATCCTCTCTCTCTTGTCCTCCAAGGCACTTGCACCTATAAATAAGGGTGCTTGGCTCATGTTTTGTAAGATCAATTTTAATGAGTAAATGCTAACAAATTTTTGCAAGCTTCTACTCTTGTCTAGTCTCTCTAGGTTAGATTTTTTTATCTTCACCTTCACCTTCCTCCAAGTTATTTGGCACAACCTATCACTCTTCATACCTTGCATGCACCTACAAGGAATACATAGCTCTATATGAGCCCCCTTGACCCATATCATCCATTGCTTTCGCCATCTTTTTCACCTCATTTATTCAAGAAGAACATTGGTCATGAAAAACAACCCATCATAGTGGTTCACTGAAGTGGTGATTGGTAGTGGTTCATTGGTGGTGATAGTGAGAGGTGGTCAGTGGCAGTCTTGGTAGATTGTTGTGTTTGCTTTGTAGGTTAGTGTTTCATTTTCCTTTTAATTATGAATTGTGGAATTCAGAGATTTTTCAAATTATAGAATCAATAATATAAAAAATTAATTTTATACATTATGGATTGTGTAATCTGGAATACAAAATTATATTCTAGATTGTACAATTTGGAACATAAAGTTCTGAAATATAACTTTATGTTCTAGATTGCACAATATGGAAGGCTTTTCTAAATTCATGAATACATTATGGACTGTACAATCCAAAATATAACTTTATATTCTAGATTGCACAATCTCAAAGGTTTTTCTAGATCTGGGAATACCTTTTAGATTGTACAATCAGAACACGTTTAAAAAAAAACACATTTCGGACAGTAAAATCCGAAAGGTATTTCTAAATTTGGAAAATTCTTCTAGATAGTACAATTTGGAATGTGTTTTGCTAGATAGTATAATCCAAAAGGTGTTTTTAAATCTAGAATAGAAAGTTTGAAATCATTTGAAATCTTCATTTTATTAATTAATAAAATTATAATAAAGTTGTTATTAATCATTGTTTCTTGTAATTGTAGGAGATTCATTGTTGAATTATGGAGAAGGTGTTTGGAGCAAAATATCTAATAAAATAGATAAGGTGTTTGATATGGAAGAGTTGATGAATTATGTAGGCAATGAAGATGAATTTATTCAAGGAGACTGTGTTAGGAATTTTACAACAAATGAGATAAATAAAATTTAATCCATTTGTGTTATAAGTTTGACAAGTCATGTAATTATATTGTAATGTATGTGTGTAACTTTTTGCTATGCAAGATGACTTACTTCAATGGGTGCATAGAGTGGGGTTTGGACTTGGTTTTGTGATAGTCATTATTAGATCTAGCACAAAAAATGGAAAATATATGGGAGAAAGACATATGTATTGTTAGGTTGTGAAAGGAGTGGTAAGTATGGACAATACAAACATGATTTGGAGGTTAGTGTAACTGGTACATGAAAATGTGATTGTCCCTTTAAATTGCAGGGTAAACTCGTTGCCAATGGAGAAAGTTGGATATTGAAGGTAATAAGTGGAAGTCGTAATCATGAATTGGCTGAATCATTAATTGGTCGCCATTATACTGGCAAATTAAGACTGAATGAACATTCCATGCTTGTTGACATGACTAAAGGTCTAGTTAAGTAGGTAAACATATTACTTACTTTGAAAGAGAATAATGTGGATAATGTCACAACAATCAAGCAAGTGTACAATTCCAGATACTCATACAAGAGATCAATTAGATGATCTAGAACTAAATTGCATCAGTTAACGATATTGCTAGATCGTGACAACTATATTCACTAGAGTAGGTATCATGAGTTGATGTGATTTGCTTTTAGAATTGCACATTTTATGGTTTACTCTTTTGTTTATGAGTTTTTATATTAGCAATTATGGTGAGAAACCCAAAGAAGATTCCCACTGGACACGAACTTAACCAAGTGGTCAAGTGTGAAGGTTCACTTCTAGAGAGCAAAGAGAAAAACAAAAATATGGTGAATATGATGACAATAGATTACGGAATTAAATGAATACAAGGTGAAGATAAAGAGGTAAAGACCAAAATTAAAAGAAGGGCATGAGAATATAAAAGAGGAATGAAAGATGGTGCAAAAGAAGAACACAAAAGAGAAAAGATGAAAGGATGAAGAAAGCTTATGGTGAAGAGGCAATGAATCATGCCACTTAGAGGATGGGTTGCTCCAGGATGAGTGGTGAAGAGCCGCCACTTGAAGTGCACACACACTCAAGATAAGACCCACATAGGAGAGCACTCAATTCTTACTAAACACTCTTGCAAAGTTTCTTTACTATTTCAAAATTCAATGTAAAAAATACATGAGGCAAGACACCCTTAATATAGGAGAGAGTGACTTGGGGAGCAAGAGTGAGAAGGGTGGGGGTGTCATTTGTGAGAAATCTTCTAGAAGGTAGGTCACAGAAACCCTAAACCTAGGTGCACATGTCATGAAAGGTAGGCTTGACACAAGCCCAAATTACTAAGTACACCTTACTCTAGTTTATTCTTCTATTTGGAACCCCAAAGTGAGCCCAATTTATGCTAAGTACACCCCCCATATTATGCTATATACACCCTAATCTACTGAAATTAAAAATAAAGAGATTAGCCGGTGCTCAGCTCCCATCATGTGGGCTCTACTCCTAGTGGTCCTTTGAGGAATGATAGGCTCTGAGGCACTGGCTATGGAGTGATCCTGACCTAGCCCTGTGTCTTGTGTCGTGCTCCTAGTCATCCTTCTGGAAGGTTGAACTAGCTCAATGGGTTCTCTATCTCTCAGGGCTTCATCATGAGTCTTCCTAGGTTGCGACTGATGTTTTATGGACACATCCTAATTTAGTGAAATTGTTGAATGCATTTAGCATTGTGTTATTGATGAATAACACTTACAAAACCAACAAATATAGATTGTCTTTGCTTGAGATTGTTGGAATGACATCCACAAGGCTAAATTTCTCTAGTGTTTTTGTGTTTTTAGCAAAGTGAGCGAGAAAGCAACTTCATTTAAGATTTTAAAAAAACTATAGGGTTGTTTTTTAGGTCAAATGTGGGCCTTGAAGTCATTGTTAGTGATAAAGGTGTTGCTTTGATTAATGCAATTAGCATTGTCTTTCCTAAAACTTTCAATCTTGTATGTATGTTTCACATTAATAAGAATGTTAAAGTAAAGTCTAAAATGTTAGTTGATTTCGTGGAGGCTTAAGAAGTTATCATTGATGAATGGGGGATTGTCATTGATTGTGCACATTGTGATGAATTCGAGGGGTGTCCTAAACATTTTGAAATTATTTGGTCTCCATGGCCATTATGTGTTGAGTATGTGAATAACACATGGATCATTCCACACAAGGAAAAGTTTGTAAAGGCATAGCCAAAATATGTGATACATTTGGGAAATACAACATCTAATAGGTATGTTTGTAGGTGTTATGATAAACTATGTTTTACATGTTTTTTCCTTCTATAGACAGTTCCCTATTAGACTATATATACTTTTTTTCTTTGTGTAGATGGTCCTTTGTTAAACCATGTAAATCTTGTATATATGGTCCTTTGTTAGACCGTTTACAAGGTATAGATAGTCCACCAGAGGACATTCTATAAAAGCTCTACACGATCTAATAGATTACCGTTTTTACAAAGAAATAGTGTCTAAACGATCTAATAGGAGACCATCTATACAAATAAAAAACATCTAGAAAATCTCCTTGAGAATCGTCTATACATGGTCTAGACGGTCATCGAAGGGATCGTTTAGACATTTTTTCTTTGTATAAACGACCTCCTGTTAAACCTTATAGACCTTCTATAGACAATCCTCCTATTAGATCATCTAAACGTTCTTTCTTTATAAAGACGGTCTAACATAGGACTGTATATACAAAGAATGACTATCTAGACCATTTAACAGAGGATCGTCCATACAAAGAAAAAACATGGAAAACATAGTTTATAATGTTCATTAATTCTTCATAATTTATGCATCAAAATTGTATGTGTTAATTAATTCTTTTTTTTTCATATGCAAGGTTGAATCTTTTCATTGTACTTTAAAGTAAGTATTGTAAAATAGTATGAGAGACTTGTGTATGTGATGGGATGCAATAAACAACGTCATTATATTGCAACATAATAAAATTAAGGCATTCTTTGAGAAGATTCTACATGTTGTGGGATACACATTCAATGTCAACTTGTATAAAAGGCTAGTAGGCTTTGTATCTAAACATGCATTGATGCATATTGCTGAAGAGTTTGATCTCGAGTTAAACATGTGGGTTTTGATATCATCACCTTGTGATGCACCACTTCTCGTCCTAGCCATAACTCTATTCACAACAACATCCTTACATTAATAAAAACCAAAATGTAATATAAAATTTAAGACATACTTACATCATGCTAGACAATCCAATTTGAAAGGTATTTTTGGATTTGGAAATACCTTTTAGATTGTACAATCCATGATGTCTTTTTTTAAATGTATTTTGGATTATAAAATTTGAAAAAGGTATTTCTACATCGATAAATATCTTATGGATTGTAAAATTCATAAAATATTCCTAGATTCAGAAATACCTTCTGAATTGTACAATCTAAAATGTGTGAAAAAAATAATTTATATTAGATTGTGTAATCTAAAATATTTCTAGATCACCCAATCCAAAATGAAAAAAAAAAAAAAAAAACTCATAATCAATGCAAATTCAATGAAAGCAAATTTTGTTAATAGAGAATGCAATGAATCTCCAGTGCAAATTCAATCTCTGAATGATGTACAAACACAAGAAAAAAAGCTTGAAAAAAATAAAGGAAGTGCGCCGAAGGGGGTGTGGGGGTATCGCGACTGTGGAAAGAATTAAGAAGATTAACCGTGTAAAAAGGTTTAGTTATTTATTTTTCCAATTAAGGGTAAAAAAGTCTTTTCTGGAATAATAGGGTGTGTGGGAAGGAATTATAGGGTGCAGAAAGAAATTCTTCTACTTCAATTTAGGCTCGTATAGGTCATATATTTTTAGGCTTTTACTTCCTACACCCACCATTTTTAAACATGCATCTCCTCAAATAGGCTTAATACTGTATAAATTCCCTAATTTATTAATGCACTCCCCTCCGTCTTTCCACAACTATAATGTCTATTTCATCTTCCTCCTTTTGGAACTAACATTCCCACCCACCAATTATTTAATAATTATATGAATGGATTAGAGTAACACTTTACATATACTCGTCTTTTGTGAAACGTGGTTGTTTTCAGTTCACAAAATATTTCAACTGAAACCAAATTAATATTGAAGTGAATTAATTTGCATAAAAAACTAAATTATTTTTAAAAAATTACATTGAATTTTAAAAAAAAATAAACTAAATTTTTTTATATATTTAGTTTTTGAAAATTATTATTTTTAAATAAATACTTGAACTGAACTATACACCTTGTAGTAAAAATATATTTCAAAATAGGATGTTTATTCATAATAATTCAAAAAAAAATTATATAGTTAAAAATAATTTAGTGTAGTGTAATTTTCTTGAACTCAGGATGTAGTTGGGTTCAATTTATTTAAATTATTATACAATTCAATTATCTCATACTAATTATAAAATTTAATATATATTTACAATAATTAATTTAGTTCATGTATTTTTTTTCCTCACTTAATAACAACTATAGGATTTGCATATTTTTCAAACATGACAATGCTATTAACAGTAGGACATGAAGAAAAAAAAAATAAGGAAGAAAAGAATATGTGAACCCCTATCCTTTATGCAAGTGAAAAAGGGGAGTTTAATTTCTAGAGCTTTCATGGAAATAATAATCAAAGGGCTGCAAATAGCAATTCCGTACAAATCCACCCTAATACTAATAGCATAATAAAGTCAATGACTTATTATGAATTAGGGTAATTAATTGAAAATATAGAATTAATTCTGATCTAGATCTACTTAAGAGACTGAAATCTTCAAGAAATTTCCTAAATTTTTTTTTTTTGTTTTTGGTCCAGAGAATCTAAAATAAGCATATGTCATAAATAGATGGATATTTTTCTGTCACCTTGGATAATATAAACAAAGGGTGGTTGTGTTGTTTTTCCTCCGTGTACAACGATTTCAATTAAATAGTTTAAAATACTCTATTTATTTTATTTATGATCACATTTTTTTTATCTTCATCGTCAAGTATCAATCAATACAATTTTAAAAAAAAATATAACTTAGCTTATTTAATCCGCATTCTTTTTAAATTATGTTAGACGATTTTAAACACTTATAACTAAATAAATAGTAACAAGTGTGAAAATTAAAATGGACATTTTAACTATATCACATAAAATGAAGTGGTTGAAATGCATTAAAGAATGTGACATTGTTTCTAAGCATTGGACATGAAAAGTAATATGAAAGACTCTTTTAATAAAAATAAAAACGATATTGTTTAAATTATTAGAAAGTTTGTGCATCTTAAAAAAAATATTAAGAAGTCTGCTTAAGGTAGGTCAAATTAAGAAAAAGTAATTATCTTAATTTTTTGAATCCTTATTATGTCTTTTATGAATTTTCATCTATAGGTGTTGGTGTGAATTTTTTTTTTCCCTCATAGTAATATAGGTTTGAGGTTCTTCTTATTGTATGGATCTTATTCTTCATACTTTCTTGTATTTTTTTTTTTGTTTAATAATACTTTTTCATGTAAAAATTTCATTATATAAACTATTAAGTGGTTAATGTGTTATCTCTTATATGTGTATCTTTACCAAGTTAAAGAAAAAAAAATACAATTTAAACAAATCTAGTTATACTTTTAAATTAAAACTATTTAATAACTTTCCTAATTTGTATGAAATATTAAAGGATGAAGTACTTAATTATTTCATTACAAAATGTGCATACTTCTAAATGTAATGAAAATGTTGAGTTGTGAAGGAAGGGACTAAGAAGTTTCCCATATATTCCTTTTCTAGGTTGTGAGTTCATAACCACAAGTCAGCACTTTTTTTGGCCCTTTTCACCACTCTCTTATTGTAGGATAAATTATACTCTATTTAGATGTAATAAAATAGTATGTTTATTTTAAACTTCACATAATGCTTTCTTAATTTATATAATGAATAATTTTTCATATATTCTCTTTCATATAATTTTAAAAGTCTTTATGCAGTTATATAAATAAAGAGAATTTTTAAAATGATATAAGAAAAATAGAAATATGTATTATGAAGTGTGAAAATTTAATTGGCTCATAATTAGTGTTCCCTTTAAGAAGATATCATTTGCTTTTAACTGCCGTCAAGGCAAAGGAAAATAATAAAGAAAAAGGTACTTTTATTATTCGATTTTGGGTACCAAAGTTGGACCACTTTATTAACCTATTTGCTTTTAGGTTTTTGGATGATATCATTTGCTCGTAATCTTGGTTTTCATTTTTGTTTGGATTAAACATTAAAATTAAGAAGGAAAATGTAAAATAAAGGAAAAATAAATTTGTTTAAATTAAGTGAAAGAAAGTAAAAATAGAAAAAAGTATAATATTTTTATATGTTATCAGTAATTTTATTTATTATTTTTATTATTATTACTATTATTATCGATTATGGATATACATAATATTTCAAAATATAAAAAACTGAATACATTATTTTATAAAAATCAATATTTAGTAAAGTTGATAATACTTTTTATATCAATGATATAATATGAACAATTTATACTTTTTATAGCCATAATATTAATATAAATTATTCTACGTTAAAAAAGTAATAACTAATAATGAAGTGATAATAAAATGGAAAGTGTTCCTGGATATCATGTAAATAAAATAAAAAAATGAGAATATGATTACTGTGTATACAATTTTTTTCCAGTAAATATGATTTTCTGTTAAAAAATAATACTTTAAATTACAATTTTCCCTCCTCTCTTACCTTTAAATATACATCCCCTCCTAATAAATATAAGTTGTAGTATAAGTGCTTTAACCCCTTTTTGTATTTATTTTTATTTAAATGGTTTATATAGTTTTTGTTTATCAATTTATACAAAATAATATGAAGTCATATTTCTTTAAGTTCCCTTAGTTATTGAATGAGTTTTGAGATAACAAATTTTTAATTCAATAAAATATATTAATGTCTTGGTATTTTTTTTAAAAACAAATAGACCACGTAGGTAACAAAATAGGTCACTTCAATAATTTTGGTTCACAAACCTATTCGCACCACCTAATTCTTCATGAACCTCCTCTCACACATCACGAAAGAATTAACAGCATTATTAAGAATTATTACACATTAAACATCTACAAATTGTTATTAAGGAACAATTGACCTTTATTAGGTATGATTTAACTTACTATAAAAACCAAAATTCCAACATTAACACTATAAATAAATGAACAATCTAATGTTAAAGATAATGTAATCCTACTCTTGAAGTATTATTTTTTACTTAAACTGAAATTGACTTGAGCGTCTCATAAATATTCTTATCGAAAAAATCGATGAAGACTAGAGATCTTGAAACTATTTGTGTAAGACTACTATTAAACGATCTAAGAGATAAAATAAATTAATTTATCATGGAAAATAATATACTTTTTTAAACTTTGTTATTTTATATATATCATTATAAGAAAATCATCAAATAAAAATCAATTTTAGAAACCTAAAATATGCTACATTGAGTAAATTAAAAACTATTTTAGAGACTAAAAAAAATTTTGATTTCTAAATTAATTTCTATTATTATTAAATAATTTCTAAATTGGTATCTAATTAGCTACCAAGGTTTTAACTACCAATTATTTAGATTCTAAATTTGGTAGCAAAAACCTTGATAGCTAATTAGATACCAATTTAGAAACTATTTAACAATAACAAAAATTAATTTAGAAACCAACAAATTTTTTAGTCTCTAAAATGGTCTCTAATTTAGTCAATATAGCAACTAATTATTTTTAGTCTCTAAAATTAGTTTTTATTTAATGATTTTCTTGTAGTATATATATATATATATATATATATATATATATATATATATATATATATATATATATATTAACAATATATTTTATTAAGTAAATACATTTGAAGTCTTTCATAGATTAATTAATGTTTTCAATTGGATAAATTAAAAAATTAATGCATTAATATATTAAATTAGTTTATTATAAGCAATAACTAAAATATAATTTTAAGTGTTAAATATTCAAGTTAGAATTGTAACGCCCCTTATCATCCACTCATACATATATAATATGAAATAACATTGAAATAAAAGATTATCAAAATTAACATATGTATATATATTATAGGATACATCCACCCCATACAATGTATTTCAAAATAATATCCCTTCTCTAGGGAATTTTAATACATAACCACCCAGTGTTTCAAAATAAAACAAAATACAGCATAAGAACAGGCGATCTCTTCGTCCAACCGCTCACTGAGGAGCTCTACTACCTGCAACATCATCTGCTCCCGTGTAAATTATACACGATCATCACAGGTTTAAGAAAAAAACCAAACACAACACCAAAAACACAGGGTAAGCTAGCTATTTTAAAACTTTAAGTATGAAACTTTAAAATCAACATAACCAGCTTTTAAACACCCACATAAATCCATCACTTTCTCATTCATTTCACATAACCATCAAGTGTCTATCATATTCAATTTTCAATATTCAATTTTCTCACGTCAGAAATCCACTGACTCACAACAACATAGACACTTGACTCTACTTCCGGAAGACTCATGCGTTGAACTTAGCATCCAGAGACCTGCACCTGTCATACCACACCACTGTGAAATCCACACAGGGTCGCTGTGAAATCCACACAGCCATGCGCATACATAATCTCAATATCATCACTCTCCCGGTATGACAGGGTTAATTCATATAACAGGTCAAGTTAGTTATCTTTCAAACAACTTACCCATACATATGAACCTCCTTCGACTCTCAACGCCTGAATAACTTCATCTATGTGATTCCATTATATCAGTAGAGTCAGGATCGTCTCATTCACAGGATACTCACAGATCAATACACCTCATAACCAATCTCAACATGGTATTTCCTTTCCTGAAAATACTATGTCTTGATCACAATTTCACATTCATCCAGTACATCATACCACACGTAAAAGCACAAATTCCATCATATAATATTTTGAATCTTTTCTTAAACAATCCCAATCACAGAAACAATCATACCAAAGTTCAGATTTTTGAATATCATATGCATTTCACCTTTCAATCTCAAACAATTTCAAAACGACACTAAAACAGGGGATTTCGAAATTTGCATTAAAACCGGCGATCACGTCACCCAAATATCAGAATTTTCTAGCTTAAGGTTTTATTGAAAATAAAACTAGCTTCCCTTACCTGGACTAGCGTAAAATCTCACTACGAGCTCTAACCCACCGAACTTAAGGATACCCGAACTCTGTTTTAGCGTTCTGATCGGAAAACTTGCAGAGAACTTCCCAGAAGGACAATGGCAGTCGCCGATCGTAGCACTGGTACGTGAGGATAGCCGCATCTTCGAGTGGAGGAGAAAGGAGAAAGGGGAACTAAATGAGCTGATTCCCTCAGCTCTTAAGGTCGAACGGCTCTTTAGCCTTCACTGCCATTACCCACTCTCTGAGCAACCTTGCGTGTGGGTTTCCTCTAACAGTATGGCCACGTGGGTCTCTGCACACACCAACTCTGGGTCACTTTCCATACCAACTCTCTGGAGCCACTGTTCTGAAGCACTCTCACTGACTACGTGTCGCGCATGCAAGACGCTCATGCTGGGAGCCTAGGTCCTACCTTATCTGTGTGAAACACGACATCGCACGATGACCATCCACCGACGACTGATGTGCCTCTCATTCCGGCAATGACTGATGTGCCTCTCATCCCGGCGATGACTGATGTGCCTCTCATCCCGGCGATGACTGATGTGCTTCTCATCCCGGCGATGACTGATGTGCCTCTCATCCCGGCGATGACTGATGTGCCTCTCATCCCGGCGATGACTGATGTCACATCACCACACCTTGCTGAAGGTTCATTAACCCACTATGCTATGTCCAAGGACACCAAAGACTTCCACCTTCAATTCCTCAAAGAGACCTGAAAGAACAGCATGGCGCCTCTGCGGCCGATGTAGCTCCTGCGACTAAGTTATCCACACAGGGAGTTGCTTAATGCACAGGCTACTCTGGGCACAACATTAACATGGTGTGCTGGTCAACTCTGGGTATCACGACTCACACTACTCATGGTGGCAGATATGCCACCTATCTTCTATATCACTCATCTTCTGTATTTAGACCACATACTAAGTGCTTACCAAGTCTTCTCGAATACTCGGCGATGTGCTCTTTTCGGCGATCATGTACACCATAGGCAATCGGCGATCATGTGAAATCTTCGCACACGGCAATCATGCGCAAAATAGGCGATTACTGATTTCATACGGGAGAAGTCGGAGGCCGCCGCCTTCTTCAACAAACGGCGATCTCATCGACTTCTAAGCTACACCTTCCTTTCTCTTACCCTTCTTGATTCACGTGCCCCCCCTCCTCAAGCACGCCCACGTGATTACCTCACGATAAAGTCATCGCACCTGACTACTTGGTTAGTACAATGGTCAACCGACCGCCCTCTACCAGCTGACCCCAGACCTTGGGCGACGTCCGAGGTCTGACCACTATGATATTTTCTATTTTTATGTTCTTTTTATTTTAAATAATAACATACTCAGCAATTATTTAAAATCTATCACTTCTATTCCAAATAATTTATAGGTCCTTACAATAATATTATTATATATTTACACACTCAAATAATATAAAATACACCCGTGCAGGTAATTAATTATATTTGTTTTTGCATGTATATAATTAATTATGTGGATATTTAATTGTGTTTTTTTATTGGTGGATTGATTATTATTGTGATTATTTAAAATAGATAATATAAAATACATAGATAAAATAAAAGGAAGAACTGTGATATGTATAGAAAGGGAAAGGAGAAAAGAAAGTAGAGTGTTGTGTAGTATCAAAGCTGCCCCATTATTTATTCCTCCAACCTTTAAGGACAAATTCGCCCTGTCCCTTCTTTGCTTCCTTGCACGTGCTCTGCTCTACTGCGCAAAACCATAAACCCAAACATCATTATTATTTCAACTTTTTTTCTCAAAACTTATCTATTTAAAACAATTTACTCAAATAAACCTATTTTCACTTTCATTCCTAAATTAAACCTATTTATTGTTCACCTATCCTAAATTTTCAGTGTTTGAAATAATGACATGTATTGAAGGTTGAAAGAAAGATGAAAACTTATTATACTTTTATTTATTTTTATTATTTTTCATTGATTTAAAATAAATTTATTTTTACTATTTAAATAAATAGGTAAAAAAAACCTAATTGTCTTATAAGAGGGACCCAAGTTGGAAGGAGAAAGAGATGGATGATGCATGCTTATCATTGCCCCATACCATCTTGCTTTTTCTTTCTACTTTCCAACTTGGAAGGTTACTCTCTTTTATCCCCATTGTGAAATATACCTTAATTATGTTTGTATTTTTTTTTTTATCTTACTATTAATCCAACTATAATCCAAGAAGTTTTTAAATTATTGAAAATTATTGTCAATAATCATATAAAGTTATAATATATTTTAAGATATGCACTTAAACTACTAATAAAATAATTAAATATTAAAAGGTTAACTTGAATATAGACAGTTTTAACGCCCATAAATGTAAAAATGTATCAAGATAGGATAAATAAATACATTGTTCAATTGTTATGTATTTGTTATTTATTATTTTATTTACTCTTTATTTAATTTTATTGTTGAAATTGACTTTCACACTCAGCTATGTTCATGTGTACAGAATATGTTTTTGTATGAAAATGATGTAATTTCAATTGAAAATTTTATAAGTGAATAAATTTTAAATATTTTGTATATGGATAAATTGTGTTAGGATGACACAATTTTATTTTGTGAAAATAAAGTCGTGTTAAGATTATACACCTTTAATGTGTTTGAGTCACATTATTTTAATTACTTTTGATCTAATTTTTTTTTAAAAAAATAGAGTTATGAAGAGGTGACACGACTTCAGTTATTTTCGTATTATAGTGAAATTGTCTTTACAAAATTTTTATAGGATTTTTTTAAATTTTAATGAATAGTTTGTTATTTTATTATTTATTTTAATATTAATACATGTAATTTTATTTTAAAAAATTATTAATATGTTAATAATAATTTTAATAACTATAATAATAACCAGATAAATAATAATAATATGAATGAATATTAATTAATATTATTAATATTATTGTTAATAATATTATTATTATTATTTATATTACTTTTAACCATATTATTATTATTAATATTATAATTATTGTCAATATTATTATTATTAATATTAATATCAATTTTAATTTTTCAACAACTAATTTGTTATAATTCGTATGTAAAATGAGTAGGTAACACAAAATTTTGTTTACCTACCAATGCAATTACCATTACATAGAGATATTATCTTTAAAAAAAATCGCTCTCACGCACCAATATTACATATGAATTTTATTTATAAATTGTTGTAACAAAAGTACTTTATTGTTACATACAAGAAAATCAATATGTGACTCGATTTTATGTATACAAGTAATAATTTGTACGTAATATTCATATGTAAGTTCTAATTTATATACGAATCCAAATTCATAGGTAATTATTAGTAGGTAACTCTCAAATTTCTTGTAGTGAAATAATTTCATATTGTACTTTTATTCAACCTAAATTAACAATTATTTTTCCAATAGTACATTACACCACAACAAAATGAACAATCTCCCTTAGGCTCTGTTTGCTGCAAGGGTTGTACTGTTCAAGAGGAAAGATGTAAGTGGATATCCATCATTTGGATCAAGAGATGTGCAGGGAAGGGAGATAGTGGATACATGAACAGTGATTTTTCTCATCCTCCTCATATGCAAAGATTTGAGGGGAAAGCCATTTAGGATGGTAGTGTTTTCCCTTTTCGACCTTTTTTTTTGCTTTGTCATTCATGCAATAATATATATAAAAATATCTTTTATTTTTATTATTTTTTCATCATAATTATGATATTATGATATTTCATACTTTATTATATATATTTTCTCTTCTTTATAAATAAATTTGTTGTACAATTCACTCTATATATAATTTTTTTATTATAAAATGTCTTCTAAAATATCTACATGATTATGTATCTACATACAATCTAAATCAATAAATATAAAAAAACTTTCAAAATGTATAAATAAATATAACAATAAATTTGTATATTCTTAGATAATATTATTTTTATGATTTTTTTCATGTTTCGATAATATTAAGTAACTCGTATTTTTTTCAAAAATAATTATCTAAATAGTATCAAAATAAATTATTCAATTGTATAGAAAATAATTTAAAATATTTCAACTAACTCAAATTTACACAAAAATACATCATATTTCATTATTTAAATATTTATAAATATAAGGATAAATTTGTAAACTTACATTTTACACTTTTAAAAAAAAATTAAAAAAACCTCAACCATTACATCACTCAACAAACTCCCATAAACTTTCCTCACACATCCACCCTAACATACCTCAAGAGCCCTTTCGTCATCATGTTGGGTCTTCTACGAGAATGTTGAACAATTTAAATGACAAACTTTTGGTTTCTAATCTCCAACCAACTAAAATGTTCAAATATATAAACTATCACCACAAAATGTCTTCTTCACTTACACTTTTCCATCACAACCAAATATATTTTTTCTGGTTCATCAAACATGTTTCACACTCCCACAATAACATCATCATTCACCTTCCATCTAATATCATTCATGCATTGTTGTTGGTCCACAATATCTTCACATGAGTCTGATAATCCAACTAAGAACAACCAAATGAAGATAATGACGATAATCCACTTGCATTATATTTATCGAATATGAGTCACAAAGATGACAATGAAAAATAAAAAAGAAAACCATCATATAACACAAGGTCTTATAGATCTTATAGAGTTTACTGGACGACGACATGTAACAACATTATTATTATTATTGTCCAAAATTACTTTTTCATATAATTTTTTTACTTAATATAATGTCTTATTTCTTTTATTTACTCGTATTTTTTTACTCAACAAAATAAATACACATACAATAAAATAATATAAAATCACAACATACATACTGAATACATTATTTAACAAACTTTATTATTTTTTTTACATAATTCATTAAAATATTGTTAAATGAAGTTCTAAATAAATTGTTTAATACATAAATTTTTTACTGAATACATTATTACATAAACTGTTATACAAATTTTAAATCATTTATTACTTAATTTAACTTATTATTTTTAAACACTATTATTTAAAGTTATTTTCGTATTATTAATATATAATAATAACTAATTTATTATTACATAATTTTTCAAATAAATCAAATCAATTACTAAATTATCCACCTTCTTACATTTGTCCTATTTTTTTTTTATTAATTTTAATATATCAAACACACTTATCTTAGAAAAAGAAATCATCTAAAATGTGAAGTCTCTTATCATGTAGGTTTTCATGAACTAAAAACTCAAAGAAATGTGAAGGTGCAGGGCAGATTGTTGCAGTTCCCTGAATTCCAAGTAATGTAAAAATCAGCAAATGGAAAAGGTTACAGAGGTAGACATAGTTCTACAATGATTGTGGGGGCCCCATAGCATGGCACCTCTAGTTTGTTAGATTCATACATACCACAATTGCATATATATATATATATATATATATATATATATAGTATATCATATGGCCCATCACATCATGTTTTATTTGTTTGTTTTCTGAGGTTAACACATAACAACTTATGATGTTATGTTCCATGTTTCACCAATATCCATTATCTGTAAAGAGTTGAATTAGAAACCATAAAAGCCTGGTTGGATGTGGTGTCTGTATTTGAACTTTAGCTGAAACAATATATTATGTTGTTACTACTTTGTTTCTTCTCTTCAGAACAGTTCGTTTCCCTCTTACTTTTCTCTCAGAAGAACGTTTCATATTACCCTTTTCCTCTGGCAGCCCCATTATTGCTATTTGGTGGAGAGAGCACAGTGGGAAAGAACACCATGTGGAAGCAGTAAATGCCTTAACTTCAGGTACCCCACTTTTGTATCTCGGATTCTGAGCTAAGATCACTGCTTCCTCTTTCTCTTGTTTAATACTGATTTATATCTCTGATATCCCCTATTTAAGAGACAGCTTTGCACATATGATATTAATGTTGCTCTTTCTCTTTACCCTCATATTACTTTTTCCTTCATTCATAATCATAGCCAATGCTTATCTTGCGCCAACCGGTTCTTGAATCTCTACTACATTCTGTTCATTAATGTTTGCACACCTAACTCTGCTTAACAATTCAAATGGTCAAAGATATTTAAGCTCATATGAGGTATTGGTCAATTTTAATGTCTGTGCAAGTAATCTTCATTTTACTGTTAACATTATCTTTTTATGAGGCGGTCTTTGTTTCAAGTTTTCAATTATTTTAATGGGACTTCTTTTAAATTTATTAAGACAGGTTTTCCATTGGATTCTTTATACGAGCAAGTTGCTCCTTGCTCCTTCAAGCAGTGTCAATAGAAGAGTGGAACTTTCCTCATGGGGTTTCATGACTTTGTTTTGCTATTCTGTTCAGTTTGGTGTGTCTTTTTTGTGGGTAGTTGCAGTGCTCAGTTGCAGTCCTCTCAGACCCAAGTGCTTCTCCAGTTGAAAAAGCACTTGGAGTACCCAAGACAATTGGAAATATGGAGAGATCGTTGGACAGATCTTTGCTCTATCTCTTCTTCTGGGCAAGTGAATGTCACATGCAAAGACAATTTTGTCACTGAACTCTCCATCTTGGGTGATAAGCCAACCAAGGGTAGAGATTTTGATGGGTTTGCCATTCCTAATCAAACACTATCAGATATCTTCTCCATGGACTCTTTTGTGGCTACTCTGGCAAGGTTAACTGGTCTGAGAGTCCTTAGTCTTGTCTCTTTGGGCATGTGGGGACCACTGCCTGATAGATTTCACAGACTTTATGCACTTGAACATTTGGACTTGAGTTCCAATTATCTTTATGGATCAATCCCTCCAAAGATTTGCACAATGGTGAACCTTCAAACTCTTGGATTGGGTGATAACTTCTTCAATGGTACCATCCCAAATTTGTTCAATTCATCAAGCAATCTCTCAGTTCTTAGTTTGAGGAATAACAGGTTGAAGGGTCCATTTCCACCTTCAATCCTTAGTGTCACCTCTTTAAAAGACATTGACATGTCAAGCAATCAAATATCAGGGATCCTGCAAGATTTTAGTGCTTTGAGTAGTTTGGAACAGCTAGATTTAAGAGAAAACAAATTAGAGTCTTTCCTGCCAGCAATGCCAAAAGGGTTGATTAGTCTTTTCTTCAGCAGAAATTCCTTCTCAGGTGAAATTCCCAAGCGCTATGGTCAACTTAACGGGCTTCGGAAGCTAGATGTTTCCTTCAATGCACTCACTGGCACTGCTCCTGCTGAACTTTTCTCTTTGCCGAACATCAGTTACTTGAATTTGGCTTCCAACTTGTTGAATGGACCACTGCAAAGTCACCTAAGATGTAGCAGCCAACTTATATTTGTTGACATATCATACAATAGGTTAGTGGGGGACTTACCTTCTTCACTGAGCACTAGATCAGAAACTAGAGTTGTTATGAGTGATGGAAACTGTTTATCTGGGAGTGTGCAGCATCAGCATGCAGTATCCTACTGCACAGAACCTCATGTGAAGAAGAAATCATATAGAGTTGGAATTTTTGTTGGTGTCATTGTAGGAATTCTTTTAATCTCTGTGGTTTTGGCTTTGGCCATTGTTATAACTTGTAAGAAGTTCTTCCTTCGAGGTGTGTCAGAGAAGCACCTATTGCATAAAACAGTTCAAGATAGCAGCTACGCGCCAGGGTTCTCCTCTGAGCTTGTAACAAATGCAAGTACGTTCTCTTCATTCATAAGTGGACCAAAACAAGGCTCCAAACTGTGGTCACAATCGCAGTTTTGTCACGATCCTTAATATTGTAGGAAAGTGTAGACAAATGCAGCTGATGCAGATGCAATTGTTGTTGCATTGCGATTGAAAACTGTTTTTCAAAACCTTAGATGAAAATATGGATACACTATTATGCATATATGAAAAATTGGGGGATATGTACATTAACTTCATATGTTTGTTTTCCCTTTGGGATTACTATTTTCAGGGTATATTTCCGAAACTGCCAAGTTAGGCAGAGAAGACCTCCCCACATGCAGGTCGTATTCTTTGGAAGAGCTAAAGGAAGCCACAAATAACTTTGATAACTCTACTTTTGTGGGTGAAAATATATATGGGAAGGTACATAACATATCCTATTTTCAAAACAAAAGTTGTTGAGAGTTGAGACTTGTTGAATGTGGCAGTTGGGTTTTGATATTTGAGCAACAACTAAACTGTAATGTTCTATGTCTTCTTTTTGTCAGATGAGATACTCATGAAAATTTCTCCCTAATTTTGCAGCTTTACAGAGGAAAACTTGAGAGTGGGATACAGATTGTAATAAGGTCCCTGCCTGTGTCAAAAAAGTATTCAATTAGAAATTTCAAACTGAGGTTGGATTTGCTTGCAAAGCTCCGTCACCCTCATTTGGTATCCCTCCTAGGTCACTGCATTGATGGTGTTGTGGGAGAGAATAATGAGACAAATGTCTTTCTCATTTATGAATATGTGCCAAATGGGACTTTTCAAACTTATCTCTCTGGTAAGAGTAAACTGTTTCTTTCACTTTATTAATGGTTAGTAAAATCCTAAGTCATTTAAAGTAGTATCATCATCATACAATCGTCAAAAAGCTGAACAATAGTCAAATAAGCTGCTATTCAACTACATGAAGGAACTTCTAATTGTTGAATCCGCCCATTCTTCTCTTAAAATATATAACTCAAACTCTTTCATTAGTAAGTGCTAGTCTAGAACTAACTTCTGTGTAGTATGGCATTTTCGCCTGCCATGTCTGGAACATTACTTCTTTTCCTAATTAAAAAAAGGAAACTGATTATCAAAGTACGAGCAATAAACTATAGATTAAAGTAGTGGTTTTCACATGAATGCCATTATTCTGACAAGTAAACGCAGAAGTTTACAAGAAATATGAAAATATCCTCCTTGTATTGTAGCAGAGTGTAGTGGATGTCTGATGGGAAATGGGGTTTAATATTATGGCTTTCTTTTCTTGTTTTCTGTCAATACCATGTGGTAGCTGTGCTAAGTGGATATAATAGCATCTTGGAATATTTAAATTGCTTTGGAATCCATTCCAAGAGTGAAACAAGCTTGAGTAGGCAGCTGTTTTCCAACTTGCATTCAGACCCTCAAATTGAAATATAATATACACAAGTTGAAAGTAAATCTCTGGTCCCCACCAATTAGTTTGTGAAGTTGTTTATATTGAGAACTAAATTTAAGTGTGACAAATTGCATGTTCAGGAGATAGTCCTGGCAAGGTTTTCAAATGGTCAGAGCGATTGTCAGTACTGATTAACATTGCTAAGGCTGTGCACTTCCTACACACTGGCATGATACCTGGTTTCTTCAAAAATCGACTTAAGACCAACAATATCTTGCTGAATGAGAATTGGATGGCAAAGTTGAGTGACTATGGATTGTCCATTATATCAGAAGAAGCTGATGCATGTGGGGTATGATTTCATTCTCTTTTTTTCGTTTTTTTCCCTTTGTTTGTGGCCTTGCAAGACCTTGTCTACCATCATTAGTGTTTATGTCTTGTTTTTTTTTTCTATTTTGTAGGTAAAAGGAGAAAGTCCTAATTCGTGGTAAGGATTTCCACATATCATATATACCTTTGTTTCTTTTCTTCTGCCAATCCTTTCAAGATCCAATTTCCTCTCTCTCAACATCCTTGGTACACACAGAATTGGATAATACATTTAGCAGATTTCATTATTAAATGATAATATTATTTTTGTGGATCCTTCCTTGAGGTTTATTTGTGTCATGATTTTCTCAACATTTGTAATTTCAGGCAAATGAAAATGTTAGAGGATGATGTTTATAGCTTTGGATTCATACTGCTGGAGGCACTGGTTGGACCTTCAGTATCAGCTAAAAGAGAAGCAGTTGTGCTGAATGTAATGGTATGCACAAAAGATGTTCAGATAACATAATATCTTCCAATTACAAGCCATAATGAGATGCTCTACAATACCATCACTACAAGTCTTACACAAAATGTTTGGAAACGATTAAATCTTGAGAAATAATCGCTTATTTTCAAAAGCTTTCTAACTGAGTTGATAAGTGATTATATCTTCAAAATAAATTAAACCAAACTTGCACCAAGACTTTTTATTATTCTTTGAAAGAATGGCAGCATCCAGCAACAAGATGTAGCTTAGTTAGCACCAGTTCAAGTCTTAAGACATACTTCTACTAGTTCATCTATCCTCCACTCCTACTTAAGTGCTCTTAAGTGCTTTCACTTTCAATGTAGAAGTTCGTCATAAAATTTAGAATTAAATATATTTTTCGTTCTATACTATAACGCGAAATTGATTTTTGTTTCAAGTTCAAACTTTAGACCTCATAAAATAGTTTTTTTACTATAAATACTTAAGAGGTCTAAAGTTTGGACTAAGGATGAAAACCAATTTCGAACAAAAGATAAAGATGAAAAACATATTTAACTCTAAAATTTATATAATCCTTTTCACCAAGGTAGGTAATTTAGCAGACTCCATTTTGCAGGCATCTTTCAATAGTGAGGATGGTTGGAAACAGATTGTGGACCCAGTTGTGCAAGCTACTTCCTCAAAAGAATCTCTTTTTGTTGTGATTTCCATAACAAATAAATGTATATCTCCTGAGTCATGGAACCGACCATCCATTGAGGATGTCCTTTGGAACCTTCAGTATGCTTCTCAAATTCAGGCAACAGCTGATGGGGATCACAGAATTTGACACTCTCCTACACTCACCATAAGTCAGAGTTACTTATTGAGTTTTGCTTCAAATTGCTCCAAAAGATAACTCTTTCAACATTTCATCTTTTGGATTTCTTAGAAGAAGGACTGGGAAGAATTGGCTGCATATATAACCCAATTCTGTCAATTTTCATCTACCAAATACTTTGATCTGTATATTATTATTATTATTATTATTATTATTATTATTATTATTATTATTATTATTATTATTATTATTATTATTATTATTATTATTATTATTATTATTATTATAAGGTTAGTTATAGTCCTCTAAAATAAACTTGTGCACCCTTACCACTTGGTAGAATTGATTAAGGTACTTAGAGTGAGATGATGGCATCAGAAGAGAAACAAGTACTGATTAGAGAAAGTGTACAATTTTTGTTCTTTATTTAATAAAAATTTAACAACTTATTCTTAATGAAGAATGTGAACTATTGGAAAAAAAATCCAAACATTATTTGCTATTTTTTTTGAAGCTGATGGAAAATATATAACTAAAAGGGGGGAAAGGTGAAGTTATTACCACAATTTACTTATATACGAAAGCACAAATAACATCCTTGAAAAAAGTTATTTTATGAAATGTTTCTTAAGAAATATTTTATGAAACAAATAATATTTCTATGCTGTCAGTTGATTAAGATTTACCTTGTATATAATTGTTAAAATGATTATTCTAAAATTCAATCATCTAATTATATATACATGCTAATTTAGAAGTGATGTTTTGTTTGATTATGATGAGGGAATTAAATTTGGAATGAAAATAGAGAATAAATAAGTTGAGAAAAAAATGAAAAAAATAAAATTGAAATTTTAATTATTATACTAAAAAATAAAAATAAGTGAAAAATAAAGAAAAAACATATGATAGAAATAAAGAAAAAGATACATAAATGAATAGAAATATGTGAAAAATAGTACATTGTATTTATTCCCCAACCCCCCCTCCACCGAAAATATTAGTTTTCTCCTTAATTTTTCTTTCCCTATTCTACCAAACACATAATAAATGATAATATATAAAAACTTACTTATGTTAATACTTTCTAATTAACTTATAGGTTTAATATCTAAATGGGCCAAAGTTTTCAAAGTTTTCAACCGAAGCAAGGCAATTTCTCCCTGCACCATATCAATTCCAACATGCTTCCAACCTGCTCGTCCAAAATGATAAAAATAACCTTAAAGGAAAAAGGGTGTATGTAAGGACCTGAAATTTATTGGAATGAAAGAGTATGTTTTAAGTAAATTCTAAGTATGTTTTATCTAAGTTAAAAAGGAAGGAAAGTGTAGTCTAGAAAAAAAAAAAACTATAAGAGTTCCTTGTTTATCCATCATCGCCGGTCGCCTAGACTACACGTCATCGCGCGGGCGTGAGAGGCATGCAGGCATCGCGCGGGCGTAAGAGGCATGCAGGCATCGCGCGGGCGCGAGAGGCATGCAGGCATCGCGCGGGCGCGAGAGGCATGCGGGCATCGCGCGGGCGCGAGGCACGCGGGCATTGCCAGGGCGCGATGCATGTGGACGTGGCCAAGACGCGAGAGTTATGAGGGCCTCGCCAGGAAGATGTCATCGGTGGTAGTCTTCGCGCGAGGTCATCGGTGGTAGTCTTCGCGCGAGGTCATCGGTGGTAGTCTTCGCGCGAGGTCATCGGTGGTAGTCTTCGCGCGAGGTCATCGGTGGTAGTCTTCGCGCGAGGTCATCGGTGGATCGTCTTCGCGCGAGAGGTCATCAGTGGTTTCTCTTCGAGCTGGTAGTCATCGGCGAAAGGTCATCGCGCGACGTTGAGTTACACCCAGAGAACGTGGGCCCCAGACTCCCAGCAAGAGACGTTCTGCACGCGCGCCACGTAGACGAAAAAGTGGTTCAGAATAGTGACCTCATAGCGTAGCCTGCGCAGAGGCATGCTTAGTAGTACTGTGCAGGGAAGCGTACACGCAAACTTCCCTGCAGAGTGGGTGGTGGCAGCTGCTTTTGGAGGGATAAGTTGGTTTAAGTTACTGAAATCCACTACTGAAGAGGAAGAAAACGTTGTTGTAGTCGAAGAGAGAAAGAGTGAGTTCCCTCCTCCGCGTTGCGATTTCAGCCTCTCCACACAAGAGTTCGACGAGAAGCAACACCATTGGAGCACTTGGGTAGTCCTCTGCAAGTTCTTCAGACCAGACGCGAAAAACAGAGCCAAGGTATTCTGCAAGCTTCGTTGGATTTCGAAGCTCCTGGTGGTTGCGCAAGTCCAGGTAAGGGAAGCTAGACCTCTTTTTCCATACAAGCCACAGTGTAGCTATCTCTGAAGTGAGGGCGACGTGGTCGCCATTTTTGTTTTCATCTGCGTAAAATGCTCTGTTTGTGTGCTTGGGCGACGTGGTCGCCGGTTTTATATACAGTCTTCGAAACACCCTGTTTTTGAACTAGATCGCCGGTTTTGGCGTTGTTTTGCGAACTCCTTGTGTTTGATGTTGTTTTGAGAACTGCTTGAGATTTACATGAGATATTCGAAAATATGAATCCTTTGAAATGGCTATTGCTGTGATTGAAATCATTCTTTTAAGTGTGGCATGATGTCTTTGAATGCTGTGAATGTGGGATCGAGGCATAGTATTTTCAGGAAAGAAAATACCGTGTAAGATCTTGTGGTAGGTGCATTGATCGGTGATTCCTAAGGGGATATCCTGACTCTGCTGAGGTAATGGAATCACGTAGAGGAAGTTACTCAGTTGTTGAGAGTCGAAGGAGGTCTATATGATGGGCGTCTCGTGTGAAAAAGAACGAGCTCCATCTGTCCTATGGATTAACCCTGTCATACCAGGAGAACTATGGTAACATTGAGATGATATATGCGCATGCTGTGTGGATTCACAGCGACCCTGTGTGGATTTCACAGTGGTGTGGTATGACAGGTGTAGATCTCTGAGTCTAATCAACGCACGAGTCAATCCGGAAGTAGTGTCAAGTGTCTTGTGTGGTGAGTCAGTGGAAAGTCTGACATGTGAAATGAGAAACTTGAATATTGATAGACACTTGATGCTGTATTGTGAAATGGAATGACTATGGGTGAATGTTGTGAAGTTGTGATTTTGGGCGATCAGCTGAATGCTATGAGCAGTTCTACGTTTTACATGGATATTTTGGGAACTTGGTTTACTTGGATTTTCATGTTCTTGATTTAAACTTCTTTTAAATTATCTAGCTTACCCTTTTATCTGTTATTGTGGTTGTTTTCTCAAAACTGTGATGATCGTGTAATTGTTACACGGGAGCAGATGATCTTCCAGGAAGAAGAGCTCTCTAGTGAGTGGTCGCCGGGGAAAGAGATCGCCTATTTCCACCTCTCGGTGGTGATCGCCGGTTTTCGTGTCCTGATAGAAGATCGCCCGTTTTGAGGTCTTCTGTTTGGAGATCGCCGTTTTTTTTGAGACCGCCGGTCTTACTGTATTTCATTTATTTTCGTTAAACCTTGAAAACATTTGATTTGGTTATGTATTAAACTCCCTAAGAGGAGTAACTTCTTTTCTGATATATATACATATTATCTTGTACTCTTCAATATTATTTGGTTACACTTAATTTCATTATACATGTATGTATGTATTATTTTGGCGGGATGTTACATTAATGGTATCAGAGCAGTTCGCCTTAGGATGACCTGAGGGCTGTGGATCCATTGTGTTTCTTCTGCTCATAAAATTTATTTGAGTTTTAAATAACCACTATAGTGGAAGGTTTTCAAACGTTTTAGTTTTGAACTCTTGCGTGTGCTTGGGTGAACGTGTGCCTAACTGAAAATCTTAGTATTAAGAATAAGAAGGTCTTGATAAAGTGGTGAGGGTGCACACTCATAACTGGATCAAGATAATTCTTAATCTTAATTCCAAAGGTTTGATGTTTAGCCTACATTGAATTCTGGTGTGATTTTTGAGTGTTCTTGAATTTGACTGAGGTGGTAGTTTGGACTGATGTTTGCACACCAGTAACTGTTCTGGTGTTTTGTGTGAAGTTATAAGTGTTATGATTCTGTTGATGAACTCAAATTCTAGATGACTTTGAGATGCTGACCTTTGTAAGGTCTAGCTGTTACCCCTTGAATGAATTGATTCTTATCGATTTCATTCTTATAGTTGTAGGGAATATAGAAGTCAATAGATTCAGAAGATGGCACGTAGACCTGCTACCCCACCCCAACCTTCCTCAGAGATGAGTCAGATCGCCAAGGCCATCGAGATGATGGCGATTGCCATTCAGCAGCAGAATGCGGCGATGGCTCAGAACCATCAAGCCACAATGCAGCACTGGGAAACTGCCCGATCTGCTGAGACAAACTCCCACGTCGGTCAGCCCCAAGAACAGATGGGACTGGCCGAGTTCATGAGGCACAACCCACCTAAGTTCAGTGGGAATGCTACCCCTGACCAGGCAGATCAGTGGGTCAGGGAGGTGGAGAAAATCTTTAGGGCGACCTCCTGCCCTGAAGAGAAGAAGCTGTTGTTTGCCACGTATCTGCTATCAGGAGAAGCTGAGTTCTGGTGGATGGGAGCTCAGCAGATGATGGAGGCCCGAGAGGATGTTCTGGATTGGGAGAGCTTCAGGGTGAAGTTCTTGGAGAAATACTTCCCAGACAGCGCCAAGTTTGCAAGGGAAGCTGAGTTCTTAAAGTTGGAGCAGGGGGACATGTCAGTAAACGCCTATGCTGCCCGTTTTGAGTACCTCGCCCGGTTCTATACCCAGGCGACCTCCGAGGCCTGGAGGTGTAGGAAGTTCGAGGAAGGGCTGAAGCATGGGCTGAAGAAGACCATAGCCCCGATGTGCATCAGGGAGTTCCACGCCTTAGTGGAGAAGGCGAAGATGGTGGAGACCCTGGAAAAGGGTGAGTCTCGGGTGATCAGGTCACACCCAGGAGGTCCTTCCAGTGGGAGAGCTAAGGCACAGCACCCACAAAGCAAACCCTATGCGAGACCTCCACCACATCGGGCAGGAGCAGCACCTCCCCAGTTTCAACAGCAGCAACCTTGGAAACCTAAGTGTCTTCACTGTGGTGGACCACACGCCTCCAATGCTTGTTTCAAGAAGACTTCAGAGAGGAAATGTTTCGTCTGCCAAAGGACAGGGCACGTTGCTAGAGAGTGCCCTAGCAGGAATGGGGCGACCCAACCCAGTGGCTCCCAACAGTTGAGAAACGAGGGCGGCAGACCTCAGGCAACAGGGAGGGTGTTCGCCATGTCTGGAACAGAGGCAGCTCAGTCAGGTAACCTCATCCAAGGTGTTTGTTTTATTGCTGGTAGAGGTGTAAGGGCCTTGTTTGATTCTGGAGCGACACACTCCTTTGTGTCAAGCCTGTGTGTAGCCGAGTTGGGCCTCCTAGTGAAGGAGTTACCTTTCGAGCTGTTGGTCTCTACACCTGCGTCAGGACAGGTGTCGACCTCTACAGTGTGCCCTGAATGTCCAGTGATTGTAGAAGGACGCAGATTCAAGGTGAACTTGATCTGCCTACCTCTTCAGGACCTGGATGTCATCCTGGGAATGGATTGGTTAGCTGCCAATCACGTTCTCATAGACTGTGGTAGGCAGAAAGTAGCGTTTCCAGACCCCCAAGAATCGGATGTGTTATCAGTTCAACGAGGGCGATCAGAGCTGGAAGGAGGGGCGAGGTGCTTCGTGGTGCTCGCCCGGTTGGAAGTGGAGAATAAAGGGGACGTAAACAGGATACAAGTGGTGAAAGATTTCACAGATGTATTCCCAGAAGAGGTGCCTGGGTTACCCCCTAAGAGAGAAGTGGAATTCTCTATTGACTTGGTACCTGGAGCTGGACCAGTGTCAATGGCACCTTACAGGATGGCACCAGCCGAGTTAGTGGAGTTAAAGAAGCAAGTGGAAGAGTTGCTGGAGAAGCAGTTCATCAGACCCAGCCTATCTCCATGGGGAGCTCCAGTGCTCCTAGTCAAGAAGAAGGATGGAGGGTCTCGGCTGTGTATAGACTACAGGCAATTGAACAAATTGACCATCAAGAACAAGTACCCCCTACCTCGGATTGATGATTTGATGGACCAAATTCATGGGGCCTCGGTGTTCTCCAAGATTGACCTGAGATCGGGGTATCACCAAATCTTGGTAAAAGCTGAAGATGTTCAGAAGACAGCTTTTAGGTCTCGATATGGGCACTACGAGTATGTAGTGATGCCATTTGGAGTCACCAATGCTCCAGCTCTATTCATGGACTACATGAATAGGATCTTTCGCCCTTTCTTGGATAAGTTTGTGGTGGTCTTCATAGATGACATCCTCATTTATTCAAGGACCGAGGAAGAGCATGAGGAACACCTGAGGACAGTATTGGAAATACTGAGGGAGAAGCAGCTCTATGCCAAGTTCTCTAAGTGTGAGTTCTGGCTAAGGGAAGTCAACTTCTTAGGACACGTGATATCTGCCCAGGGGATCTCGGTAGATCCAGCCAAGGTAGAGGCAGTGCTGCAATGGGAACGTCCTAAGACAGTGACTGAGATAAGGAGCTTTGTGGGGTTGGCGGGCTACTATCGGAGGTTTATTGAGGATTTTTCCAAAGTAGTGGCTCCTTTAACACAACTGACCCGCAAGGACCAACCCTTTGCTTGGACCGACCGATGTGAGCAGAGCTTCAAGGAACTAAAGGAAAGGCTGACTAGTGCTCCAGTGCTGGTGATTCCAGAAGTAGGAAGACCTTTTGATGTCTTCTGTGATGCCTCACATCAAGGCTTGGGATGCGTCTTGATGCAAGAGAAGAGGGTGGTTGCATATGCTTCAAGGCAACTCAAGGTGCATGAGAGAAACTACCCTACTCATGATTTGGAATTGGCAGCGGTAGTGTTTGCCTTGAAGATCTGGAGGCATTATCTTTATGGAGCTCGGTTCCAGGTATTCAGTGACCACAAGAGCTTGAAGTACCTGTTCGATCAGAAGGAACTAAACATGAGACAAAGAAGGTGGATGGAATTCCTAAAGGACTACGACTTTCAACTCATGTATCACCCAGGGAAGGCCAATGTAGTGGCAGATGCCTTGAGTAGGAAGTCTATACAAGTCGCCACCATGATGATGGAAGAGCAGAAACTGATCGAGCAGTTCAGAGACTTAAACTTTGGAGTGGAATTTCACGTGAATCACATTAGTTGTAGTAAGCTGACTATAACTAATGACTTCCTTGGGATGTTGAAGGATAAACAATTGGAGGACCCTAGCCTGAAGCGCACTGTGGAGTCACTAGGGACAGATCAGGCGAGAGGCTTTGAGATGGGCGATGATGGGATCTTGAGGTTTGATGGCAGAATTTACATACCTGCAAATGATGAGTTGAAGAAGATGATCCTAGAGGAAGGTCATAAGAGCCGCCTCAACCTTCACCCAGGCATGAACAAGATGTACCATGACTTGAAGGAGTCATTTTGGTGGTCAGGCATGAAGAGGGACGTCGCCCAGTACGTGGCAACCTGCTTAACGTGTCAAAAGGCGAAGGTAGAGCATCAAAGACCTGGCGGGCTGTTGCAGCAACTGGATATCCCTGAGTGGAAGTGGGACAGCATCGCCATGGATTTTGTCACTCATTTACCCAGATCGACAAAAGGTCATGATGCAATCTGGGTCATCATTGATAGGCTGACGAAGAGTGCCCACTTTCTTCCAGTGAATATGAAGATGCCTATGGTCAAGCTGGCACAGCTATACATCCAAGAAATAGTAAGGCTGCATGGAGTGCCTTCCAGCATCGTTTCAGATAGAGATCCCAGGTTCACTTCACGGTTTTGGCAGACCTTGCAAGAGTGTTTGGGAACTAAGTTGAGGATGAGCTCTGCATATCATCCCCAAACAGATGTCAGTCAGAGAGGACGATCCAATCTTTGGAAGATCTGCTGAGGGCATGCGTTTTGGATCAATTGGGAGGTTGGGAGGAGGTGTTGCCACTAGTGGAGTTTACCTATAACAATAGCTACCACGCCAGCATTGGGATGGCACCATATGAAGCCCTGTATGGGAGGAAATGCAGAACTCCCTTATGTTGGTACCAGGAGGGCGAGGCAGTCTTGGTTGGGCCAGAGTTGATTCAGCAGACGACCGAGAAGGTGAAGCAGATACAAAGCAGAATGAAAGCCTCTCAGAGTAGGCAGAAGTCCTATGCAGATCAGAGGAGAAAGCCTTTGGAGTTTGCTGCTGGAGATCACGTGTTCATGAAAGTGACACCAACCAAGGGTGTAGGGCGAGCGATCAGGTCAAAGAAGTTGTCCCCTAAGTTCGTGGGACCATATCAGATCTTAAGAAGGATTGGCCCAGTGGCGTATGAGATCGCCCTACCTCCCCATCTGGCGAATCTGCACAATGTGTTTCACGTGTCACAGCTGAGGAAGTACATGGCAGACCCTAGTCATGTGCTGGATGTAGACGACGTGCAGATTAGGGATGACTTGTCCTTTGAAGCCAAACCAGTCAGGATTGACGATCGGCAATGTAAACAGCTCAGGGGCAAGACCATCGACATGGTGAAAGTGGTGTGGGATGAGAAATCGGGGGATTCTACTTGGGAGTTAGAAGAACCCATGAGGGAGGCTTATCCATACCTCTTTTCCTTGTAATCCAATTTTCGAGGACGAAAATTTTTGTTGTTGGGGAGAATGTAAGGACCTGAAATTTATTGGAATGAAAGAGTATGTTTTAAGTAAATTCTAAGTATGTTTTATCTAAGTTAAAAAGGAAGGAAAGTGTAGTCTAGAAAAAAAAAAAAACTATAAGAGTTCCTTGTTTATCCATCATCGCCGGTCGCCTAGACTACACGTCATCGCGCGGGCGTGAGAGGCATGCAGGCATCGCGCGGGCGTGAGAGGCATGCAGGCATCGCGCGGGCGCGAGAGGCATGCAGGCATCGCGCGGGCGCGAGAGGCATGCAGGCATCGCGCGGGCGCGAGAGGCATGCGGGCATCGCGCGGGCGCGAGGCACGCGGGCATTGCCAGGGCGCGATGCATGTGGACGTGGCCAAGACGCGAGAGTTATGAGGGCCTCGCCAGGAAGATGTCATCGGTGGTAGTCTTCGCGCGAGGTCATCGGTGGTAGTCTTCGCGCGAGGTCATCGGTGGATCGTCTTCGCGCGAGAGGTCATCAGTGGTTTCTCTTCGAGCTGGTAGTCATCGGCGAAAGGTCATCGCGCGACGTTGAGTTACACCCAGAGAACGTGGGCCCCAGACTCCCAGCAAGAGACGTTCTGCACGCGCGCCACGTAGACGAAAAAGTGGTTCAGAATAGTGACCTTATAGCGTAGCCTGCGCAGAGGCATGCTTAGTAGTACTGTGCAGGGAAGCGTACACGCAAACTTCCCTGCAGAGTGGGTGGTGGCAGCTGCTTTTGGAGGGATAAGTTGGTTTAAGTTACTGAAATCCACTACTGAAGAGGAAGAAAACGTTGTTGTAGTCGAAGAGAGAAAGAGTGAGTTCCCTCCTCCGCGTTGCGATTTCAGCCTCTCCACACAAGAGTACGACGAGAAGCAACACCATTGGAGCACTTGGGTAGTCCTCTGCAAGTTCTTCAGACCAGACGCGAAAAACAGAGCCAAGGTATTCTGCAAGCTTCGTTGGATTTCGAAGCTCCTGGTGGTTGCGCAAGTCCAGGTAAGGGAAGCTAGACCTCTTTTTCCATACAAGCCACAGTGTAGCTATCTCTGAAGTGAGGGCGACGTGGTCGCCATTTTTGTTTTCATCTGCGTAAAATGCTCTGTTTGTGTGCTTGGGCGACGTGGTCGCCGGTTTTATATACAGTCTTCGAAACACCCTGTTTTTGAACTAGATCGCCGGTTTTGGCGCTGTTTTGCGAACTCCTTGTGTTTGATGTTGTTTTGAGAACTGCTTGAGATTTACATGAGATATTCGAAAATATGAATCCTTTGAAATGGCTATTGCTGTGATTGAAATCATTCTTTTAAGTGTGGCATGATGTCTTTGAATGCTGTGAATGTGGGATCGAGGCATAGTATTTTCAGGAAAGAAAATACCGTGTAAGATCTTGTGGTAGGTGCATTGATCGGTGATTCCTAAGGGGATATCCTGACTCTGCTGAGGTAATGGAATCACGTAGAGGAAGTTACTCAGTTGTTGAGAGTCGAAGGAGGTCTATATGATGGGCGTCTCGTGTGAAAAAGAACGAGCTCCGTCTGTCCTATGGATTAACCCTGTCATACCAGGAGAACTATGGTAACATTGAGATGATATATGCGCATGCTGTGTGGATTCACAGCGACCCTGTGTGGATTTCACAGTGGTGTGGTATGACAGGTGCAGATCTCTGAGTCTAATCAACGCACGAGTCAATCCGGAAGTAGTGTCAAGTGTCTTGTGTGGTGAGTCAGTGGAAAGTCTGACATGTGAAATGAGAAACTTGAATATTGATAGACACTTGATGCTGTATTGTGAAATGGAATGACTATGGGTGAATGTTGTGAAGTTGTGATTTTGGGCGATCAGCTGAATGCTATGAGCAGTTCTACGTTTTACATGGATATTTTGGGAACTTGGTTTACTTGGATTTTCATGTTCTTGATTTAAACTTCTTTTAAATTATCTAGCTTACCCTTTTATCTGTTATTGTGGTTGTTTTCTCAAAACTGTGATGATCGTGTAATTGTTACACGGGAGCAGATGATCTTCCAGGAAGAAGAGCTCTCTAGTGAGTGGTCGCCGGGGAAAGAGATCGCCTATTTCCACCTCTCGGTGGTGATCGCCGGTTTTCGTGTCCTGATAGAAGATCGCCCGTTTTGAGGTCTTCTGTTTGGAGATCGCCGTTTTTTTTGAGACCGCCGGTCTTACTGTATTTCATTTATTTTCGTTAAACCTTGAAAACATTTGATTTGGTTATGTATTAAACTCCCTAAGAGGAGTAACTTCTTTTCTGATATATATACATATTATCTTGTACTCTTCAATATTATTTGGTTACACTTAATTTCATTATACATGTATGTATGTATTATTTTGGCGGGATGTTACAGTGTAAATGAAAATTACTTTTGGAAATATTCTGGATTTGAATTTCTGGAACACATTTTTGAATTCCAAATCTTTTTATCTGAAATGCATTTTCTAATTTTGTGTTCCAAATTTTTTTGTCCGAAATGTTTTTTTTTAATTATATTTTTTATTCCGAATTTAAAAATCTATAATAAGGATAATTTTGGAAATTAAAAAAAATGATATGGTGCAAGTTAGAATTGATATGTGCACGAAGAAATTGCCTTGAAGCAAGAGCCAATGGGTCGAAGTGAAAGAGTTGGACAATATGAAAAGGGCATTTCTTCCTTCACCTCCATGGTTTCATCCTGCACCTTTCTTTGGGATGGTGAAATTACCATTTTCATCTTCTTCACCCCTTCTTCATCTTCTTTAGCCACACTCTTTCTTCTTCTTCCTCACCCTTCTTCATCTTCCTCTGTCGCACCCCTTCTTCATCTCTTGATATAATGAATTTGTTAGGGGTGGCAAAGCGGGCCAGCCCACTCCGCTTAGGCCCGCCTAATGCGGGACAGGTTGGCCCGCCCCGCATACATAATGTGGGCTGGTTTTCATGACCTGTCCTGCATGCGGGTTGGTCCACGGGTTTGTGGGCCGGCCCATCTAACTTCTATAAATTGACTATTACATACATAAATCAAGTCTCTGGGAATTGATGCAATCTGAAATTATGAATTAATCAAGCCTGCGGTGTACAAGAAAATATGACAAACAAATACACCTCACAAATTCTGAAATTGATTAGACAAGATGGCCAAAAATCATTCATAGTAAACATCATTAATAGTTACAAGAGTTTTGATGAACTAAAAAACAACACTGAATACGCAACTGGCATCGATTAACAATCAAAAGCAGTTACCACATCAAACACTTGTTATGCAGTTGCTATTATATCCACCCCAATCTTAGTAAAATACTTCCAACAATCAGATGTGGTAGTCTTATCCCTTTTCTTTTTCTCACCTTTAACAGTTTCGGATTGTTTTTCAAAATCATCTTCCTCAATTTCATTTTCACAAAGAGGAATATTACTATCCTCTTTAGCCATTCCAATTTGCAAAATAAGAATCCTGATTAATTAATAGCATAAACATAAGAACCTATCTAAACATAAACATAAGTGATATATCTTCTATTATTTTCATTCCAATGAAAAAGTGATAAATCTGTTTCTAGCTATGCAATTACAGAATAGTTGAAGACACCATAGAAGTGAAGACCAAGGAAACAAAGATGACTCTCAACAAAACTAGACATTTTGCAGAATGCAAGAACAACCCGACATACACTTACATATTCATAACAGATTATCAAGGAGGAAGGGATAGCACCTGGTGGTGGTGTTTGCGGTGGAGGAATCCGGTGGACGACGGTCGTAGTCGCAGAGATGGTGGTGTTTGCATCGCGGTTGAGGACAAAATTGTGTTGGTGGACCGGAATGCAGTGCTGGAGGAATCGTGGTGCTGGAGGATGGTTGCAGTCATAGAGATGGTGGTCTTTGCATTGCGGTGGAGGAAAAAATTGAGGTGCTGGAGGAATCGCGGTGCTGGAGGATTCACGGTGGTGGTTCACAGTGGAGGAGAATAACGGCACAGATGTTTAGGGTTTGGAATGTTTAGGGTTCGTGGTGGTGGAGCTTCTTTGTTTTTAGGGATTGAAGTTTGAAATGTTAAGAAAAGAAACGCAGGCCAGCACATTAGCACAACAACCACATGGGATTTTTCACTTGCAGGCTGACGGGCCAGCCCACGCCGCCCCGTTGTAAGCCCGCACGAGCCGCGGCTTATGCGAGGCGGGCTTAAGTGGGTTCGTGGGCCAAACAAGGGAACCCGCCCCATGTTTTTCATGCGGGCTGCAAGCCGATCCGCGGCCCACCCTGTTTTGCCAACCCTTGAATTTGTTTATAGTGTTCAAGCAAATATTGATCGAAACATTAGTTGTGTTATTGTTTCATTGAACATCTGCAAAAGTATTGTGAATTTGTAGTAAGATTTTGCTCTCATGTTAGCTATTAGTGCTTGTAAGTCAATATGGTTAATGGGGTGTGTGAAACATTGTGATTCTGCAAATATTGTTTCATGTTTCTGGAACTTTTTCTTCCTCCCATTGAAATCAAAAATAAAGAGAGTCATGCCTTCAAATTTTATGATCCGGAATACAAATGCAAAATTTAGAATATAATTTTTATATTATAAATTGTGCGATTTGTTTTTTATTCTAGATTTTGCAATTCAAAACTAAAAAAATATGGATTTAGAAGGATATGTTTGAGGTTTAAAGAATTATGGGATGCTGCAAGAAGAATTTCCCTGTAAAAAAATAGATTTTAAATGCATCATTTTAAACATTGGGCCATTGGATGTTGCATATCTATAAAAATTAAATTTCTAATTTCACTTTTCAAAAATGTATATTTCGGATTGTGCATGTATTATCACATATATATTGATATATATGAATTTTTATGATATTCATAATAGTCCTATATAAATAATCATTTAGATTAAAATTATAAAAGACTTGTTTCTCCTAATTAGAATATTTTTCATGATAATAAATTTTAAACTATAATCAAGAGTTTTTATCAAGTATATATTAAATAATATAAATATGATAAAGAAATACTTTATTATAAAGTTATAATTGATTACACAGTAATTGGACATTGAACACACACCATTTGTCTTTAATAGCCATTCTATCACTTGTCCTAGAGCCAATTAGTGTTGTACTTCATTCTTATTTTTCACTTTTGTTTATCAAACTTCTTAATGTTAAGTATTTTGTTGAATGGATCTACTATATTTTATTTTTCATTTAATTTTTTAAATTTTAGCATCACTAGATTCAATATCTCTCTAATCAAATGATGCAAAATATGTTGAGACCTTTGGTGTGAGTGATAGTTCTATTATTGTTACTTATCAATGAAATTAGTTCTTCTATTGAAGGAAATACTCCGACTTCAAAATTAACATTTTCATCCAAATTGCTTTCTTTACAATTTCACTAACGAAAACTCTACTTCAATCCATTAGTTTGTTATTGTGTTTTGCTTAAAATAAAATTAGCTCAACGCAACACCATTTATGGTGAAAACATATTTTGATATGAACTTGTTATTTTCTTTATCTAATGCAAAACTTGTAATAATACAACTCTTTAACAAAGTATTTCACCCTACGCATATACAAATTATGTTTTATACATTGTTAAATTTTGATCTAATTTATCAATTAAATATAAAATGCTTGAAAACTTTATGAATGAATCATGTATTGATTTTATGGAAACAAAAATGAGACAAATGTTTTGAATGAATGTATAAAATAAATAAATTTTTATTAATATTGTAAGTTTACTTATTTTAATTGTTTTTGAAAATTATCTTGATAAACTCAATTTTGTAGTTTGTAAAACATTTGATAAAAAAGGTTGGATAAAAATTAAGGCATCACAGTTAAAGTGGATATCTTTTAATATATTTGTACAATGAGAAGAATGTTGATTAAATTTTTACGTTATGGAGTTTGACATTAAGAGATATTTTCATGTTTTCAGTACTTCTTTTTGCAAAATAACTACATCAAAATTACAAAGGGTAAGTTTAGGTTTGTTGATCTTTTCTGTAACAACTATGTTTTATTTTTTCTAATCAATGTATAAGGAAAATTTTAGACATAGTTTAGCGAAATGTTAAACGGAGTTGAATAAAGAGTTAGAGTACTATCGCAAGCTTAAACAAAGATATGCAAATCACTAGATGAAGACAAACATGAAGTGTTATACAAAATCAAGTGAAGCCCTAGATGAAGATGAGCACGAAGCGTTAGACGAATTCAAGTTAAATGTTAGACGAAGCTTGAAATGCTAAACAAAATCAAGTGAAACACTAGACAGATAAATGTGAAATATTAGTCAAAGTCAAGAAAATAACTAACTAATAGGGACAAGAAAGTAGACATGATGTACATGTGGTTGTCATAATGCAAAATTTGAATTACGAGATTGTCTACTCTTCACAAATATAGTGGACCAATCTTCTGAATCTATATTCTCATTTTGGTGTTGTCAACACTAAAAGGGATTTGAAGAGAGAAAGTTGTCTTGTGGCTAACAATGTTGAGTGCTACAAAAAAAAGTGCCAGTGTAAAGATAGTCATGCTCTAAAAAAAATGACAAATGGATAGAAAAACTAACACAAGTTCTTGATAGAAATTAGGCTAAGTTCAAGAGGGGATGAATTGAACTTTTAAAAATTTCATTAAAATCTGCACTACAATGAAATTCTTATGAAAAATGAACAAATTAGAATATAGATATAACTAGTTGAAAATACTTTTCAGTAGAAATCAGAAATTTTAATTAGTTAATTTTTATCACATTACGCAATTAATCAATTAAATTTCTGAACACAAAAGAAAAACTTAATGTCTGATTACGTAAATGTAAAGAGAGGGAGCAAGAGAAACACATAAAGATTTTTATACTAGTTTACTCTTTCTCAAGAGCTACATCCAGTCTCTTAGCCACACCAGTGATGACTCTTTAATTCGGCAAGTGTACCAAGTCAAAAGTAATAATTTATCCCTAAGGATGGATATCAAACCCACAAGGAATAATTCTAAATTCTCAAGCGAGGTATTGCTTGCTCAAGCGAGTTTCATGAGAATAAGATGTTAGAATATATGGCCTTAAACAAGAGGGGGGTGAATTGTTTATGAAAGAATTTCGCAAACTTTGAAGGTACAATGAAACTTAGTGTAGAATTACAGATAAAGAAACTAAGTTAGCCAAGAATATATTCTATTTTAAGTAAAATACAGAAAAACAATTGGTTGTTTCTTCGAAACAATTGGTTGTTTATATCAGCAGATATTTAAAACAACTTAAAACAGCAATTAAAAGAGTTAAGGAAGAGATAAAAACACACCAACAGATTTATACTGGTTCACCCTACTCACAAGGGCTACATCTAGTTCCCAAAAAACCATTGGGTTCCATTATGCAATCAATCATAGATTACACACACCACACACCAAAGTAGTGACTTTGAACCCCTTAAGAAACACACTACCTTTGGCAAACCACACCACAGAATTCAGAACCCCTCTGAATCTGCACTTACAACCTTTTACAGAAATACAGTAATCAAGGAAGAATAGGATACACCTGAGAATTACAAAGCTTCAAGATCAGAAAAATACAACCCAGTCCTATTCCACACACTTGAAAATCCAAAGCTTGAATGAATCTTGAAAACACTTAGTCAAATCTCACTTTGATTTCTTAAAATTGTTTCTTACTTTTTAGAAACTTCTAACCAACTTTTTATATAGACCAACAGAATGGTCAAAAGCATTTAAAATAGGAGCGCATTTAGTTAGAAACCATTTAATAAAGATTCAATTAAAAAACACAAAGTTGTTAGGATTTTCACAACAGACAATCTATTGTTTTATCGAGACAATTGATTGTTTTGGCTTTGGCAGCTTAGTCAACCAAGCCAAACACTTTTCAACCTTTTTCAAAAACCTTCTAAGTATAAAACAATCGATTGTTCCGACAAAACAACAGGTTGTTTTTCACTTAGTTGAAAAATATTCTATTTTAAAAAGGCTTTCAATTCAAACTTGTTTTGGATTCAAACAAGGTGTGGATTACATAAAATCTACCCCTGTTCCCACTCATACACAGCAGCAACTCCAGCCATCATCAAACACTTTGGATTTGGATTCTTCAAAGTTCTTTATCATCCTTGATCAACATAAAAAACAAATTTTGCTGTCAAACTCGCTCAAGAGAGCCTGAGTGAGCTCTTGGGTGAGTTTGCTCCAGAGAGCAATTTTTCCTTTGAGTGATCTTGCTTGAACGAGTCTGGGCGAGTTTTGAAGGCTCAAACTTTGTCTTTTCTTCTCGTCCTTAACTTTTCCATTCCTCCCTTAGCCCTTTATCTCCATCTTCCTATAGATTCCTAAAATTAGCACAAACTTTAGAATAAATAGTTCCTATTCATCTCATAATCCAAACATATGTAAAAAGGTTTAAATTCCTAAATTAAAGGTTGAATTATAACTTTATTAATAACTAAAGTCCATAAGGACGAATATTGAATCCACAAGGAACAGTTCTAAACTCTCAAGCGAGGTATATTGCTTGCTCAAACGAGTTTCATGAGAATAAAAAACAAAATTTGCTGTCAAACTCGCTCAAGCTTGCTTGAGCGAGCTCCTGCTGAATTTGCTCCAAAGAGCAAGTTTGCCTCTGGAGCAATCTTGCTTGAGCGAGTTCAGGCGAGTTTTGAAGGCTCCAACTTTGTCTTTTCTTCTCGTCCTTAAATTTTTCATTCCTCCTTTAGCCCTTTATCTCCATCTTACCATAGATTCCTAAAATTAACACAAACTTGAGAATAAAAAGTTCTTATTCATCTCATAATCCAAACATATGTAAGAAAGTTTAAATTCCTAAATTAGAAGTTGAATTATAACTTTATTAATAATTAAAGTTCATAAGTGCCTATCTTTTTGCATGAAATATCACTAAATTATAACACATATCAACTCCCCCAACCTAGAATCTTGCTTGTCCTCAAGGAAAGTAAATGAATCTAAATAAAACATATTCGGGTTCAAATATCAAAACAACTTTGCTCGCTAAACAATATATTAATATAGAAAATTATGGTGCTTCCAGCTTCAAATACAACAAGACATAGATACAATCAATTTCAAGAATAAAAACTGAAACAATGAAATGACAATTTATCAAAGAATTTCTTCTCATATTCTCAAAAGTAAATGCTTCTCTTAATTTCCCTAAATCTTAACGAATCACAATTGCTTTTCATTTCTTCTTTATATCACAATCACATTAGAAAAATGAATCTTAAGGTCTTTTGCAAGGTTATAATGAGGCTAGACTTCCAAAAAATTATTGGTTTTTCAGTTAACAAAATGCACACTTAAAAGAAGAACATACCTACAATTCAAACTGTTAAACTATTTAAGATTCACACAACTTGGCTTAATTAGTCTAATTTCTTATTACTTGTCATTCTTTGTTCCAACTAATCATCCTGTTTAGTTTTTATGTACCACATTCTCAACCAAATTTGAATATGAAATTAACACATTTTCTTTTCCAACCTGTGTCCATATCATTTCACTGTTTTAATCTTGAACACAAAGTTAATTGCTTAATAATTTCTCCATAATTCAAATTACTATTCTAATTCTCACAATAAAATTTAAAAACAAAATAAAACTTTAAAAAAATCAACAAAATAATATAAAACTAAAAATAAAAAAAATAAACAAATTAAAAAAACTAAAAAAAAAATAATTAGAAAGATAAAATCATGTTTATTATGTTTTTTTCTCAATCATCTCTTCTTAGCAACTCATCCAACCATGTGTTGAAGTGCTCTTCTACAACTGCAAATGGTTCTGCTTCATTTTTATCTGTTGGACCTGCCCCTTTGAAAAAATAATACTTGTCCCGAAGCCATGCAACATAAGCTTTAAACTAATCCAAATGCTAACAGGGGTTGGGTTGAGAGAGCACACTATTTTGAAATGCTTAACTCGCTCAGGCAAGTTTCTTTGCACAAAAATTCAAGTTTTGTAAAATAACATGGAGTTTATCAATTAGTATCAAAGCTAAAAAGAAAATAAACAAATCAACAATAATCTAAAAAAAAATACTGGGTTGCCTCCTAGAAAACACTTGTTATCATCATATAGCTTGATGCCTATTTTAATCACGGTAGATGAGCCCTTTGTTGTAACAATTTTCTGCTTACAATTTTAATTCTTCTGGTGCATGGACTTTCAAGTTCAATAGTTGCATCAATCTTGATTTTTTTCACAACCCACAAACTTGGCCCTTTTGGCTTCAACCTTTAAGGTAGGAGTTTTATCTTAGAGCTACTAACCATAATTGGTTGACCAAGTTTAAATTCATCTTTCATTATAATTGCATCCTGATGAACCTTGTCTTCCTCCTTTATGCATGATGTAGATAGCTTTTTAATAGTAAGTTTGTTTTTCACAGATTTAGGTACAAGCTCCTTCTTCTCTTCAACTACTTGTTGTAGAATTTTCTCTTTAAAGGGTGCAACTGCTTTTTAGTTCCATGAAAGGCTTCATATGATGCATCTATTCTTAGACAATCTTCCCCTTTATTTGAATGTTGCAAAACCTCAAAAACATTGAAAGTCACCTCATCATCTTGAGCTCTCACTTTAAGCTTTTCCTTATCAACATCAATAATAACTCTAGCAATTTTCATGAAGGGTCTGTCAAGTATCAAGTTAACCTCCTTGTCTTCTTCTATGTCTATCACAACAAAATTCATAGAAAATATGAATTTGTCCTCCTTAATAAGAACATCTTCAATCATACCATATGGATACTTGATTGATCTATCAGCTAACTATAGTGTCATCTTGATGGGTTTAACCTCCAAATCACCTATCCTTTCCATCATAGCCAAAGGCATTAAATTGATGCTAGCCCCTAAATTTAGTAAAGTCTTGTCCATAGATAAATCACCTATGGTTACTGGAACAGTAAAACTTCCTCGATCCTTGGATTTTAAGGGCAAGGATTTCAGAATAATAGCATTGCAACCGGCCTCCAACTCTATAGTCTTTTCCTCTATGACGCTCCTCTTCCTTGTCATCAACTTCTTTATGAATTTTGGATATGTCGACGTTTTCTCTAAAGCTTCAATAAAAGGAATATTGATCTGCAATCTCTTAAGGATATCAAGAAATCTGACAAATTATCTGTAACATCCCGCCAAATTCTTTTCATATCTATATAATGAAATAAAGGTAAAACAATAATATCGAAGTGAACATATGTATATATATATATATATAATGAAATTGCTCCTCACAGGGAGTTTAATACATATCCAGTCAGTTTTCCAAACTTAAACAAAATACAGCAAAATAGAAAAACAGGCGATCTCCAAACAGAAAACAGGCGATCTCCTATCAGAAAACAGAAAACAGGCGATCGCCTAACAGAAACAGAAACAGGCGATCTCCTTCCGGCGACCACTCATTGAGGAGCTCTACTTCCTGCAACATCATCTGCTCCCGTGTAAATTATACACGATCATCACAGGTTTAAGAAAAACATCCACAAAACAAAAACACAGGGTAAGCTAGATATTTGAAAGAGAATTCAGATATGAAACTTTAAAATCAAGATAAAACAAATTTAAGACACCCACGTAAAAACCATCAACTTTCTCATTCCCTTCACATGACCATCAAGTGTCTATCATATTCAATGTTTCTCATATCTCACGTCAGACTTCCACTGACTCATCACACACAGACAGTTGACACTACTTCTAGAAGACTCGTGCGTTGAACTTAGCATCCAGAGACCTGCACCTGTCATACTTCATTGTTGTAATGTTCCCACAGCCATGCGCATCAACATAATCTCGATCTCAATCTCATCACTCTCACAGTATGACAGGGTTAATCCATATAACAGGTCAAGTCAGTTATCTTTCAAACGACTTACCCATACATATGGACCTCCTTCGACTCTCACCAACTGAATGACTTCATCTATGTGACTCCATCATATCAGCAGAGTCAGGATCGTCTCATTCACAGGATACTCACTGATCAATACACCTCATAACCAATCTCAACACGGTATTTCCTTTCCTGAAAATACTATGTCTTGATCCCACATTCACAACATTCAACACATCATATAACACTTAAATGAACGATTCCAATCACAGCAACAATCATTCCACGGTTCAAATTTTCGAATATCACATTTCAATCTCAAACAGTTTCAAACGACACTAAAACAGGGGAGTTCGAAATCAACATTTAAAACCGGTGATCACGTCGCCCCACACATAAAAACAGAGCATTGTGAAAAGGAATATGAAACCGGCGACCACGTCGCCCTCACTTCAGAACCTACTCGCCTAAAGTTTTATAAACGAAAATGCTAGCTTCCCTTACCTGGACTAGCGTAAACTTCTCTAAGAGCTCTAACCCAACGAGATTCAAGGATGCCTTAACCTGCACCATGGAGCCTTAATCACAAAACTAGCTATACCATTCATTTCTACGTTAACAGGGATGATTCCTGAAGCCAAGAGAGCTGCATGCAACGCCTATGCAGAGGCAACCCTCTCAAGGGCAAGATCGACTCGAAGAACAGAACGAAACGACTTACTCTATTTTAGCGTCCGGTTTGGAGAACTTGCAGAGAACCTCCCAGGTGCTCGATGGTAGTCGCCGATAGCCAACTGGTGCGCTAGGACGTCTGAACGTATGGAGAAGGAGAGGGAAGAAACAGGGAACCAAAGTTAACTCACTCAATCACTCTCGAACCACAGCAACGTTTTCTGCCTCTCAGGAGTGAGTTTTGAATCTAAGCCAACTTGCCCAGAAATGCCGCTGCCACTACCCACTTTGCAGAAAAGCTTGCGTGCACACTTCCTTGAACAGTATGACCACGTGGGTCTCTGCGCATACCAAATCTCTGATGCTACTATTTTGAAACACTCCTAATGTCTACGTGTCGCGCATGCAGAACGTTCATGCTGGGAGCCTGGGTCCCACCTTATCTGTGTGAAACACGACATCGTGCGATAACCTTCCACCGATGACTGCTCCTGGCGGACGACCGATGTCTCTCCCTGGAAGACGACCGATGTGTCCCTCATCCTGGCAATGACCGTCTGTCTCTCGCCCTGGCGATGCCCGCGTCTCTGTCGCCTGGCGATGCCCGCGTGTCTCTCATACCGGCGATGACTGATGTGCCTCATCCCGGTGATGACTAATTCCTCTTCCTGACGGACGACTGATTCCTCATCCTGGCAGACAACCGATGTCTCACCCTGGAGGACCACCGATGTCTCACCCTAGCAGACCACCGATGTGTCTCCCATCCTGGTTGATGACCGATGTTCCTCTCATCCTATTGGCGATCTCTTATCGCCCTTGTGTGTGACGAGAACACTTCGCCTTACTCTGGTCACCGATGTCACATCGTCACACCTTGCTGAAGGTTCATCCTCCCATTATGTTACGTCCAAGGTATCACCTCCAGATGGCTTGGTGACGTCGGTAGCTTCACATTTCCAAGAATAGATCAGCACTACTCCTCGTGCGCCCATGCATGCAACACTAAGGACGATTTCTTATGCTCAAGCATAGAGCTTCGCATGCCCAGCGTATCTAAGGCTTAACCCACACCTTGATACGCGTGGTTTTTGGAACCCACTGTGGTTAATCCAGCATCTTGACCACATACTACGTGCACTCCCGTCGATCACGTACACCATAGGTGATTGGCGGTCATGTCTCCTCTAGGCGACAGGCGATTATGTGCCAGAGAAGTCGGAGATCGCCTCCGTCTTCAACAACGGCGATCTCGTAGACTTCTAAGCTACACTTTTCTTCCTTTACTCTTCTTGATCCACATGTCTTCCTCGAGCACACCCACGTGATTACCTCACGATAAAGTCATCGCACCTGACTACTTGGTTAATACAATGGTCAGCCGACCGACCTCTACCAGCTGACCCCAGACCTTGGGCGACGTCCGAGGTCCGACTACTACGAAACTTCATTTACCAGCTCTTTGTATTTTAAATAATAACATCTTCTGAAATTATTTAAATATAACACTTTCATTCCAATTAAATTTTCTAGGTCCTTACATTATCGTTCTTTATCCTTCATTGAGTGTGTGGATAACGTATATTCAGAATAGGAGCATTGTTCTTTGGATTCTCAACTTTTTTCGTTTCTATATGTACACTCTTTTTTTTCTCTTTTTTCTTCATTTTCTCCCTTACACTCAATTTTTCTTTCCTCATCTTTTTTCTCCTCAAAAGCAACCAAATTATCATCAATCCCTTTCCTATAACTATTCCACTTGTAGTAGTAATTGACTTACATTTCTCCTCAGGATTCACATATGTGATGATTGAAAATTGGCCATTATGTGGATCCACGAACTACTTTGCAAGTTGTCCCACCTGTGTCTCTAAATTTCTAATTGAAGCTTTAGTATTCTTCTAATTGGACAATGAGGCTTACATGAATTTTTCCAAGGTATCCTCCAATTTACTCGTTCTTTCCTGAACTAAAGGACAAAGTGGTTGTTGTTGAAAAGGAGGTTGTATGTTGGATGGACTAACATCTTGTTTCCATCTAAAACCTTGATTTTGATTGCTTCTCCAACCTTGATGCATATTATTATGATAATTATTGTGTTTGGAAAAACCACCTTGTCTTCCTTGGTTGCTCATATAACTAATCTCCTCTTTAGATGGATTGTTCTGGTAAGAATAATGTCCATTTGGATTATGACCTCCACAAAAATCACACCTCATTGGTTGATGTTGACTTTGACAAGAATGTGCAACTAGTATTTGTTGTGGCAACTTAGATATATGCTTGGTCAATGTTTCAATCTATTGTGTTAGGATTTTTTTTTGAGCCAAAATCGCATATGAAGTATTAAGGTCAAGCAACTCTTTCTTCTAAACAACTTGCCTATCATTTTGGACTTGATAGTCTGTTGATGCCAATGCATCAATAATCTCTATCGCTTGTTTTACATCGACAATCATCATCTTACCACCGGCTACAACGTCTAGAAGCATTTTTGTTTCATATCTGGGGTCATTATGAAAGATGTTCAATTGTGCAATATCTCCAACCCCATGATTTGGGCACTTTCTCAGCATCACTTTGAACTTTTCCCATGCTTCACAAAAGGCTTCATCTGATCCTTGTCTAAACATAAAAATATCAGACTTTGCTTTGATGTAGCGGGATAATGGAAAAAATCTTTGTAAAAATTTTTCCTCTACATCTTTCCAGCTAGTGAGACTCTGATTTGGATGGGATTTGAGCCCATTGTTGTAAATTGATGGGTACTAATCAGATTGAGGAATGCAGGTTTCATTCCTCTTTTAGCCCTTTATCTCCATCTTCCCCTAGATTACTGAAATTAGAAAAAAATTAGGAATAAATAAGTCTTATTCATCTTAGAATCCAAAAATATGTAAAAAGGTTCAAATTTCTAAATTAAAGGTTGAATTATCACTTTATGAATTATTAAAGTCCATAAGTGATCACTAAATTATGACACTTATCAATCAATTGAGATGTCATTATAATAAATAATCTTTACAATTAAGACTCACTATATAATCACTCTAGAACCCTATAAGAATGACCTATACCACAAGCAACACCCTGTTGCTATAAAGAAATCAGAAACCATATCCAATTTCTATACAAAAATCTTAGAAACAAGAGAACTAAAGAACAACTGCACCTGAATTACAACATATACAAACAAGTTTTGGAAATTTAAGAATACTCCAAGAATCAAAAGTATTAACTCAATGTAAACCATGCTTTCAAAATTCAATTTTCTCTCTTTCTGAAAATGTAAAAACTTTTGTACAGAAAGGTTTTCAAAATACGTTTTATAATGCTCACAGAATTATTTTTTTCAAACTGTTCTATTTTTTTAATGGATTAAAAACTCGATTAAACTGATTGATTTCACTTAAAGTGAAAATAATGGATTAATATGAATCTCTAATATGTTAAAAACATGACAGATAACAACATTATTAAAACAAAGAAATTTCAACCTATTAAATAATAAGTTCTAACAGATTAAACATCTCTATAGAATTTTTTTAGTTTTAAAGTAATTTTAACAGATTAAAATAGAATACCAATCCATTGAAATTTCATTAATACCAACACTAAATTCTGAACAATTAAAAAATATTTTAAAACATGATTCTTGGATTTTCATACATTATTTACCTTGATAAACAAAAATAGACATACACGAAAGCACAAAGTAACATATGAGGACATATCCTTTAAAACATTGCTCTTTATTCTTCAAGTAGATTGGATTCATCAAATACAAAGTTCATCTTTAAATATCTCCAATAATTCCGACATTTCTTATCTGAACATCTATAAATTAAAGTCATTCGATGTAGAAAAGACTAATCCTTACACATGATTCTATGTAAATTAAATATGTTGCATGCAAAAGAATAAAAAAAGTTTATAAGTGCTTAAATATAATATTATTTATAAGATGACTTTAGTAAATAGAAAACCTTCTTTTAAATCATTCACTCTACTAAATTAGTCTCTTGTTCTAGGAGTGTGATTGTTGTTGTTCCTCAACCAAATTAAAATAGTTTTAGTGTAAACCTTATAACACAATGTTAGACTGTCTAACACCAAAAAAATTATAGTATACATAAGGTCAATTTAGCTCAAGTCATCTCCCAATAATGTCAGTTGTGAATCAAGTCAAACAGTTCTCAAAACTTGTCTAAGAGCAACAAAAGTTGAATATAACAATAAAGTAAAGGGGGTTGAAGTTGTTTGCTAGAAAATATAATAAACGATTAAAAAAACAACAAAGATAGCAAGTTGACTCTTCAGTTCATCAACAATGAGTTCTTCGTCAATTGATATATATACATATATGTTATTCATTCAATCTCCAAAATAAGATCGAATTGACCAAACATGAATCAACCAAATCAATATAATATAGTAAATTAAACATGCATCCACTAATTCATTCAGTACCTTACTCGTCTTCATGCGTTTACTCATAAGTTTTTAGTCTTTTACCTTTTGAATTAAAGAAACAAGAGATTGTTTAGAATAATGCAAACTAAATTAGAATTCTAATTAAAGAATAAAATTGAATCATCAAAATGAGTTCAAAAACAATTCCAATAACAAAACTTAGAACTCAGAGACCAGATCGTCTAGCACAACCTATTACAGATATTGAAGAATAAAAATTTAATTGCATTGAACCTTATGTTGAACATGGGCTTTGATGTCTCCAAATATGTGTGGATTGCTTGAAGGCTCAAGGTGTACTTGTCTGTGTGGGTTCTGGGTAGTTTGAATTTGTAAATCCACTCTTAGTTAGGATCCAAAGATGGTTTAAATCAAATCCTTTTGAAAAAGAGTGTTTTCCAAAGAAGTGGAAAAACAACTTGTTGTTTTATCATTTCAACCGGTTGTTTTACACTTAGTGTTTTTGAAAAAAGTTTTGACAAAGCTTGAAATTGGTTGACCTTGCTGTCAAACCAATTCAATCGGTTATTTCGACGTTTTAACCGATTGTTCTTTGAAAATCCTTAACATAATTTGTTAAGTTTGATAAATTTGTTTTAAATGATTCGAAACTGATTGGATCTTGTATTAAATGTTTTGAATTGCCTTTTAAAGATAAGTCAGTAAGTTTTACGCTACTGGTGAACAAGAGATCAGATTAAATCTTTTCAAATCAGTTTTCTCCAAGATTTGCTTCAAGCTTTGGATTTTCTCAAAGAGTGGAATAGAATTGTCTTGTAATCTTTTGAATTCAATTTGTATTAGGTGTGATAATTTCTTTTCTCTCTTGAATACTGTAATTTTGTATAAACGTGTTGTGAGAAGATCCAGAGTGTGTTCTGTGATCTATGGTGTGTTGGTTGCCAGGTGAGTGTTCTTGAGGGGTCAAGATCACCTCTTTGGTGTTTGGTTTGTAATCAAGGTGTTGATTACTTAGTGGAATACCCAGTCGTTTCTGAGGATTGGATGTAGCTCTTGGTATAAGAGTGAACTAGTATAAATCTGTTTGTGTGATTCTTTCTATCCTTGATCTCATCTAAATCTGTTTTGATTTGTTTTTATTAAGTGCTGATAAAAACAACTGGTTGGATTGCATAAACAACCGGTTAATTTTCTACAAACATAATAAAACAGTTTTGTTTCTTTGATGTCTTAGTTTCTTTCTCTGTGATTCTTCATTGGCTTTCTCAATACCTTCAAATTTGCGAAAATCTTTTATAAACAATTCCCCCCCCCCCCCCCCCCGTCTTGTTTAAGGCCTAAAATTCTAACACCTTAGAATTCATTATTAAACCACAAGAGAATTAACCTAGAAAAGTCTAGCCTTTCATGTAGAGGAAAAACTAAGAAAATTATATAAAGGAAATAAAACTAGATTTATAGTGACTCGTGCAACTCCTGAGCCTCCTTTGTTCTTCCTCTGAGACCTCTATTTATTAGTTTCTTTTAATCATGAATTTGAATTCATATTTTGTCTCCGATATTGTCTTTCAATCCTACCTAATATAATATAATATAATCTAATTTTTTTTCTTATTTATTACAGATTGTCTTGCAGATATCTTCTTTCCAATTTTCTTCCAAATTTTCGTTCTCGCTTATCTTTCATATCATTTGTTTTCATTCTTGTTTCAGATATGTGATATGGATTTTTATTAACTAAGTCTAGCACAATCAAATCTATTGCAAGAGATTTAAAGAAGATTTGAAGGAGATTTGCTATAAATCAAGTAAGAATTGCATAGGATTATCTTTGTAGAAAATATGAAGAATATCTTTGTAGAGGATTTGATTGAATTTGGAATTTGTTTCTTCATTTGAAGAAACAAGAAAAGTGAGATAATATGCTTAAAGTCCAAGTTTAGCCAATAACCTCAATTAAGGTCCAATTAATCCTGATTAGGTAAATCTGATTTAAAATAGTAAATTTATTCTCAATTATAGTCTAAGAAAGGCAATATTAAACACTCTAAATATGATTAGAAATTTACTCATCACATTGCTTATATTCATATACTCTACGTGAGAGTTTCCTTGTTTTTAAACAAATTTTATTGTATTTTTTAGGAATGAAATTGTGTACTCGGATGAGACAAAAGTGACAATGTAAAAATACTTGCAATTAGTTTGATTAATAAAAATATTTATATATTTTAAGAAAGAAGTGGATGTAGTTCATATTTGAGTGAAACATTCAAAAAATATAAAGTGTTACACTCTTATTTTTATTATTTATGCACAATCTCTTTTTTGGTTTTCATAAATATTTTTGTGAATAATTGTCAACCTTTTTCAAACTATTAAACAACCTTATTTAGATTATTCATGCACAATCTCTTTTTTTTGTTTTCATAAATATTTTTGTGAATAATTGTCAACCTTTTTCAAACTATTAAACAACCTTATTTATCATCTATAGACTTATTGAAAAAAAAAATCAAAAAATTTATAAACTTTATTCAACTCTCTTTTAGAGCTAACATTTTATTTCAAGTTAATTTTTCTTTACCATTTACTTATTTACATATTAGAAATGTTAAAACTTCTAATTGTATCTAATACCTAAGGGTGGTCATGGATTGGATTTTAGAAAATCCAATCCAAATCTAATTCAAATCCAAATATTTGGATCAAGTTTTAAATCCAAATCTATATTTTCTGGAAAAAACAATTTGGATTTTATAAATCCAAATCCAAATATTTGGATCAAGTTTTAAATCCAAATCCATATTTTTTGTAAAAATATAAATCCAAATTGGATTGGATTTTAAATCCAAATTGAAATATTTAGATTGAATTCTAAAACTAAATTCACTTTTTTAATAAATAAATAAATAAATTAGATTTTAAAATTAAATTTATATTTTCTAAAAATAACATAATATTAATATAATAATATGTAAAAAAAGAGTTTAATATTATATAAATATTAAGAAAATATAATAAAGTTATAATTTAATAATACTAAAAATTAACATTACAGATAATCATTATTCAGTGATTAAAAAACAGTAATTGTATCCAATTACAAACTATACACAAAATTGGTGATTTTTTTTAATGTTATTGCTAAAATAATGAGTATAAAAAATCAACTATTAAATTTATATTTTACTGTATAGAATATCTTTTAAATGTAAATATATTTTTTGATAAAATTTCTTGGTAATATTATAGAAAAAGCTTTAGTTTTAACAAAATAAAATAAAAATAATAGAAATAAATTATTCTAAGAATTAAAAAAGAGGATAATAAAGTATAAATGAAAAAAGAAGAAGAATGGAGAAGTATATGCAGGTGAAAATAAGTGAGAAGCGTTAAGAGTTATGGTGTGATATTTCTAAAAACATCTTCCTCATTAACAAAGGTCATACTGGTGCAGAGGAATGCCGTAAGTGATTGGTAAGTTAATAAAAGAAATAAAAGTTTCATCAGCGTACTTGACAGAGAATTAAATATAGATTGGAAATCTAGATTTTCTAGTTTCTAAGATTTGTTTAAGTAAAATGGATATCTAATATGAAAAATTAATAAAATGTGGATCAATAAAAAAACTAAATTTAAATAAATGGATATTTAATGGATTGGATCAATATAAAAATAGAGCAGTTTTGTTATAATTGAATTTTTTTGCCTATCCCTAACTAAAATCATAAGTGTCTTAGAGAAAAAAAAGTTCATATCAATAATATGTCTTCCTATAATCCATATTTTTATAAAATAATTCTTCTATAAAATTTTTAATTATTAAAGTGAAAATAATTGTTTTTAAAGAATTATGTAAAAATTATTCTAAGTTTACATATTGTTCTGTATTTTGAGCAATAAATAAGAATTCATATTTTTATATTTTAAAACTAAATTCAGAAATAAATGTGAAGAAGATGGATTGGATGTTATACAAATTTCAAAAGTTCTAAAAATCATTTTCTTGAGAAAAATTTAAAATATTTTATTAAAAACACTCTCATTTAATATAATTATTCCAATTTAAAAGAATATAAAATATTTGTTGTAGAATATTTTGTGAAGCGAGAAAAGCATATCTTATAATAACGGGGAAAAAATCATATCAATGTGAATACTGAAAAGTGGTTTGCTGATAAAGAATTTGTTGATCAATAACATGATCATAATATACAGGTTAAAGCTAATTCGGTTATTTGACTAATAAGTAAAACGGAAATCTAGATTTTTTAATTTTAAAAATCTACTTAACTAAAATGAAAATCTGATTTGGAAAATCCATAAAATATGGATCAAAATAAAATCCAGATTTGAATAAATGGATTTTAGTTGGATTGGAACAGTCCAAAAATAGATCAGTTTGGTTCAAGTGGATCTTTTGCCCACCCCTACTAATACCCAAATTGTAAAAATAATGATGATTAAAGATAATATCAAAACATTTTTTATTAATGTCTTTTATCCAATTCCTATATTGAAAATCAATTAATGGCTTTCCTTTTTTTCTTGTAATTTCTCTTCCAATATATATTTTTTTTGGAAAAATTATCCAAATTCAATTTAGTAAGTTTTGGCCTTATTGTGATTAGGTGATAAAAACCATCCGGCCTCGAAATTTTTAGCTAAGAATATAGACAAAGATCGAGACTTACTGAAGATATTATAAAGTATTTTCTTCTTCTTAGCCTTGTAAAAATTGTATAGAGTAGTTAGAAAGTTTTGGCCTTATTTGGGCTTGTATTTGGGTTATGTATTGGGCCTAGTAGAATAGGATGTAAATAAGATAGAAAATTCTAGATAGAGTCACATTTGGGCTTCTTTTGGCCCAAAAAAAAACCTAAACAATTTAGGATTTTGGAGAGCATTCTAAGGAGGCATGGATGACACTTACATGGCAAGGGAAGTGTGAATGGTCAGCTGGACCAGCACATGGAAAGTATGAGTGACACATGGCTGCACCTCATTTGAGAGGATTCCTCTCCACTTACAAACCACCACTTGTCTCACTGTGAATGGAGAGGATTTGCTCCAATTATAGAGTGACATTTGTCAAGATTTAAGTGGAGATTATAATAAGATTTTTGGCACCATTTTAGGCTATAAATAGAGGTGCTTAGACATGTAATTTTCAAATTTGAATTGATAATGAAATGTTACCCAAATTGTTAGCTCATTTGTCTTCAAATTCTCACTCTCAAGTTTGCACTTCTATTAGTGTTTTGTTTGAATCTTCTTAGAAGTTGGTCACACCTCTTCTAAGCTTCTACTTCTCTTCATTTCATCTTCTATACACTTCAATTCAACCATTGATGTCACTTTCAAGTCTATTCTTCCACAACATACAAAACTACAACAAAGAAGAAGGCAAAACAAACTAGTTTTGCATCATTAGATTCGATATTATCCTTTAGTATTTTCTTTTCCATGAATTCTTCCATTTGCTTTTGTAGTTCTTTTCAACTACCATGACAATTCCCTTATTGTTTATTAATGTTATTTGATTCTGATAATCAATTAGCAAATTCAACATATCAAGTAAATTATAGTTCTTTTTTCATGTTGAACTTTACAATGAATCAAAAAAAATACCACGTAAATATTTCAAAATCAAGTTTTGAGAAATTATATTAAGAATGTGTGATCTAATTTAAGCATACAAACTTAATAAAGTTTTAGATAAATAGTATCTAGGAATTATGTTTTAACTACCATTTATATTTTTTAACATTTATGATGATTTCTTGTGAATTTATGTTGCTTAAGAGTTGAATTCATTGATGTTGAGATAATGTATTTAGTATGAGCATTGGTTGCCTCAACTCAAAGTTTCTATACCAACATCATAATTAACTTTAATCAATTTTCAAGACTCAAGTATTTGCACATTTAAGTGAATATTTTAAAATGAGATCAAGCTATATTTTATACATATTTTAAATAAACTATCATATATATATATATATATATATATATATATATATATATGATCCTGCCGCTTGACTCGAACGTGGAGGATTGCCTCGTCACTCCTTCGTCTAGCCTTCTGTTCTGCAGGAACGCTCCAAGAACCACCACCGGAACTCCAAACGCTGCCTGCAAAACACACATAGACGGCGCCTCTAGCGGCCGTTGTAGCTCCGACGCTCAAGTCAGGCAACAGGAACACCAAAACTATCACTGAATCTCTCTATGAGACTCGTGTGTGCTCTCAGATCCACTTTCTCTCTCCATAACCGTTTTCTGTTATCACTGTGCAACGTGTAAGAACGCTCTCACAGTGACTCAGAACCCAGTGTAGTGAGCATGTGTAAACTTCTAATCTGGAAAGAATCCCCTTACCTTACATGACATGGAGTGCTTTATACCTGGGCCGCGCCTCTCTCCCAGATGGTGACACGTGGAGGCATGCAGCTGGCATCTACCGTACACGCGTCACACCTGGAGGGCTTCTGCGCTTCTCTCTGTGCGGGCCACATGCTCCCAGGAGAGCGCCAGGTGTGGCTAGTCTAAACTCACTCGCCAGGCGCATCCTGCCTGCATGGCCTCGCCGCACGTCCTCTGAGTGGGCATCATGCAAGGTGCATGCGTAACGTTCTCGTTGGGACCTCGGTCCCAGCTTAACACGCGTTGGCAAGAACCCCGATGACCGATCGCCCTCTGCATGCACTTACGACCGATCGCCCTCTGTACACACTTACGATCGATCGCCCTCTGTACACACTTACGACCGATCGCCCCCTGCATGCACTTACGACCGATCACCCTCTGTACACACTTACAACCGATCGCCCCCTGCATGCACTTACGACCGATCGCCCTCTGTACACACTTACGACCGATCGCCCCCTGCATGCACTTACGACTGATCGCCCTCTGTACACACTTACGACCGATCGCCCTCTGGTGCATCATAACTTTCCCCCGATGACCGGGCGGTGCTTCATGCCTTTCCACCGATGACTCATGACTATCCACCGACGTCCGTGCGGTGCTTCCAAGCGCTTATCTAGGCACCGCTCTAGGGGTGGTGACCACTTGGTATCTAACTACCGATCACCGTTCTAGGTAATCTCCTCCCTGATTCACTTGCTCTTTCTACCACGTGCCACCCTGTGCACGGTCCACGTGGTCAACTACTACTGACGTCATCAACTACTAATGACCGACCGGATCACAAGCCCCCCAGTCTCGAGCTGTGAACTTGTTCTAAGCGAAGAGACTAAGTGGTCGCGCCTTCGGTCCATGTGGCAGGTGGGGCCACGCCACGTGCTGCTCACGTATCTGCTCCTCGGCGTCACGGCTTCCATACTTTATCTCTCGACACATGGACGCATTAATGGCCCCCACTGAGTGTCGCTACCGTTTCCTTCATTCAACAGAAGCGTGCACATCCCTCTGGATCATCTAGAGATTCACCTTTTCTGTTTTCTTCTTCTCAACCGCGCTAGGGTTCGCTACGTTTCTCCTCTTTAACTCTCTGCATGTGACTAACTGTTAACTAGCTTAGGCTTTAGCGCGATCTCACTGCAACCCCTCAAACTTGGCTTCTGACTTGACCGCGACTAATTGTTACCTTAGCATTGCCTTCAACATAACTTCATGCTGGATGACTGACTTAACAGGGCCTAAATGCTTCGGCTTCACGCAGCAAAACTTGCTTCTACCACTGACCACTGACTAGCATGTTAGTGCGCCACCGATCAGTCATCGCGCTTCTGGCTTCGCTACACTTCTCTGCCACACCAGCGCTAAGTGCATAGAGGGCCTGAACACCAACTATGACGCCTGTGTTTTAGGGGAGAGAAGTGCTTCTCGGTGACCCCTCTTGCCTCAACCTCGCTGTAAGAAGTCGTGGGTGAGGTCTTGCTTCCCTCACCTTAGCCTCGCTGTACAAAGTCGAGGTGAGGACTTGGTTCTCTTGCCTCAACCTTGCTGTAAGAAGCAGAGGAAAAGGACTTTTCTCTCGCTTCAACCTTGCTGTAAAAAGCAGAGGAAAAGGACTTTCCTCTCGCCTCAACCTTGCTGTAAAAAGCAGAGGAAGAGGACTTTTCCTCATGCCTCAGCCTCGCTGTACAAAGTCGAGGTGAGGACTTTCTCTCGCCTCAGCCTCGCTGTACAAAGCGAGGTGAGGACTTTCTCTTGCCTCAACCTCGCTGTACAAAGCCGAGGGTGAGGACTTTCTCGCCTCTGCCTCGCTGTACAAAGTCGAGGGAGAGGACTTTCACTCGCCTGCACCTCGCTGTACAAAGTCAAGGGAGGACTTTCCTCTATTGCCTACGCTTGCTCAAAGGCAAGGAGGTCTTCCTTTGTTCTCGCTTGTACTTGCTCAAAGGCAAGGAGGACTTCCTCTGTTGCCTACACTTGCTCAAAGGCAAGGAGGTCTTCCTCTTTCTCGCCTGCACTTGCTCAAGGGCAAGGAGGACTTCTGCCTACACTTGCTCAAAGGCAAGGAGGCCTTCCTCTTTCTCGCCTGCACTTGCTCAAAGGCAAGGAGGACTTCCTCTGTTGCCTACACTTGCTCAAAGGCAAGGAGGCCTTCCTCTTTCTCGCCTGCACTTGCTCAAAGGCAAGGAAGACTTCCTCTGTTGCCTACACTTGCTCAAAGGCAAGGAGGTCTTCCTCTTTCTCGCCTGCACTTGCTCAAAGGCAAGGAGGACTTCCTCTGTTGCCTCAACCTTGCTGTAAAAAGCAGAGGAAGAGGACTTTCACTCTTGTCCCAACCTTGCTGTATAAAGCAGAGGAAGAGGACTTTCACTCGCCTGCACCTCGTTGTACAAAGTCGAGGGAGGACTTTCTCTCTTGCCCCAACCTTGCTGTATAAAGTAGAGGAAGAGGACTTTCTCTCGCCTGCACCTCGTTGTACAAAGTCGAGGGAGGACTTTCTTCTCTTGCCCCAACCTTGCTGTATAAAGCAGAGGAAGAGGACTTTCTCTCGCCTGCACCTCGCTGTACAAAGTCGAGGGAGGACTTTCTTCTCTTGCCCCAACCTTGCTTATAAAGCAGAGGAAGAGGACTTTCTCGTGGGTGCACGCTCCCAGGGGGGCGCCAGGCGTGGCTGTCTAAGCGCACTCACCAGGCGCACCCTGCCTGCATGGTCTCACCACACGTTCTCTGAGTGAGTGCATGCTCCCAGGAGAGCAGCTGGCGTGGCTGGTTTGAGCGCACTCGCCAGGCACATCCTGCCTGCATGGCCTCATCGCGCGTCCTCTGTGCACGTTCCCACCGGCGAGGAGCTCTTCTTTTTCTGGTTTGACATCATGCGAGGTGCATGCGTAACGCTCTCGCTGGGAGCCTGGGTCCCAGTTTAACACGTGTTGGCAAGACCCCGATGACCATGTGCCGATGGGCGCTCTGCATGCCCCGACGGCTGATCGCGCTACACCTAGGCGCTCGTCTAAGGGCTGATCTGTGGGTGGTGGCCACTCTGTAACTGACCACCGATCACCTGTACTTGCACCTGGGGCAAGGAGAGCTTTGAACTGGGAATTACTTGCACACTTTATGTACTGAAAATCTTTTATTGGGTGGCATCGTTAAAAAGAGTGCCCCCTAATCTGCTCAACTGTTTAATACACTAAGTGTGTATACAGCGCGATAGCGCATCTACTTTACAGCTTAACCAAAGTAAGAAACAAGCGTGTAGCGTTCTACATCCTGGGAATAGCTGCTCCATCCAGAGTCTCCAGCCGACAAGCTCCATTCTCCAACGTCTCAACCACTCTGGATGGGTCTCCTTTATCCGGCGATGACTGCCCTGGCGATGCACACACGTGGGGCGATCATGCCTTCCGCTTCAGCTCTGGGAGCCCCCCCAGTGTAGCCTCTTCCATCACCTCACCTCCCCAAACACAGGGAGTTCATGCTGCTGGTCGCCTGCCTGGGACCCCGAAGCGCGATCACCTTGTGTCTTCTGCAGGTAATCGGTCAGGAACCCTGTCTTCACCAACTCAGCAAGCTGACGCCCTAACGCCAGGCAGGTATAGAGTGTATGTCCATAAGCTTGATGGAATTCACACCACTCATCCTTCCTCCCTCCAAGTACCCTGTCGGTTTTCTCTGGCACATGGAGTCTTGCTGCCACAGCAGGGATGGCGATCAGCTCCGCCAAACTTATCATGAAATCATACCTGGGGGGTGCGTTGCTTGCACGCCCCCTGGTCTGGTCCTTCCTGGGTGCATAAGGGCGAGACCTTCCCTGCTCCTTCCTCCCTTCCTTGATCTCATGCACCCGCGCCTGCTGCTGCTGATTCCCTTGACCTCCACGTGGCTTCGACGGTGCAGCACTTCCTCTCTTCTCAGAGACCTCTATCTCTGCTACTATGTGTGCTACCGCGCGTCGCCGTATCTCGGTGAAGGTGGCAGGGTGGCTCCTGATGAGCGATTCACTGAAAGGACCAGGGAAGACACCTCTCTTGAACGCATGCACTAGCATGTCCTCGTCCTTGACAGGCAATCTCACCACCTGCGCCCCAAAGCGATTGAGGTAGTCCTTCAACGACTCCCCCTGATACTGGCGCACGTCAAACAGGTCGTAGGACACCACTGGCGACGGTCGGTTGATGATGTACTGCTCCGTGAACAGCTTCGCAAACTGATGGAAGGAAGTGACGTGGCCCTCTGGCAGGCTCACGAACCACTCCATAGCCACTCCGCTCAGCATAATCATGAACATCTTGCAGTACACAGCATCTGAACCTCCAGTCAGCATCATCTGAGTGTGGAAGGATATCAGGTGTGCTTCTGGATCTTCCACCCCCATGAACGACGCTTTCAGTCCCACCAGATTGGGAGGCACCACCGTGTTCATGATTTCGGGGGAGAAAGGCATAGGGAATGCTCTCAGAGGCGATGGCAGCGTCGACGTCCTCTCTTCAACTGCGCGCTCCTTCTGCGCCTGCAATTCCCTACGTAGCTCTTCATTCATAAGGTTCAACTCTTCGTTTCTTCCCTGCGATGCAGTCAGCTCTGCACGCATTTTCTCTTGCTCAGCTCTCGATTCCGCGACGCTATCTTGCAGCGCGTGCATCATCTCCACTACCTGCGCCATGGTAACAGCTCCTTCTTCAGCAGATGGCGCAGGTGAGGTTTGCCTGGTTCTTCTACTCATCTCCTCTACCCTTCGACGTAACTTCACTTCGACGAAATGATCAAGAAGCTCCAAGAAACTTCAAGAAACCTCGAGAAACTTCAAGAACTGCGACGTGGATGGGAACAAAATTCGCACGGACCCCACGGTGGGCGCCAAATGATCCTGCCGCTTGACTCGAACGTGGAGGATTGCCTCGTCACTCCTTCGTCTAGCCTTCTGTTCTACAGGAACGCTCCAAGAACCACCACCAGAACTCCAAACGCTGCCTGCAAAACACACACAGACGGCGCCTCTGGCGGCCGTTGTAGCTCCGACGCTCAAGTCAGGCAACAGGAACACCAAAACTATCACTGAATCTCTCTGTGAGACTCGTGTGTGCTCTCAGATCCACTTTCTCTCTCCATAACCGTTTTCTGTTATCACTGTGCAACGTATAAGAACGCTCTCACAGTGACTCAGAACTCAGTGTAGTGAGCATGTGTAAACTTCTAATCTGGAAAGAATCCCCTTACCTTACATGACATGGAGTGCTTTATACCTGGGCCGCGCCTCTCTCCCAGATGGTGACACGTGGAGGCATGCAGCTGGCATCTATCGTACACGCGTCATACCTGGAGGGCTTCTGCGCTTCTCTCTGTGCGGGCCGCATGCTCCCAGGAGAGCGCCAGGTGTGGCTGGTCTAAACTCACTCGCCAGGCGCATCCTGCCTGCATGGCCTCGCCGCACGTCCTCTGAGTGGGCATCATGCGAGGTACATGCGTAACGTTCTCGCTGGGACCTCGGTCCCAGCTTAACACGCGTTGGCAAGAACCCCGATGACCGATCGCCCTCTGCATGCACTTACAACCGATCGCCCTCTGTACACACTTACGACCGATCGCCCTCTGTACACACTTACGACCGATCGCCCCCTGCATGCACTTACGACCGATCGCCCTCTGTACACACTTACGACCGATCGCCCCCTGCATGCACTTACGACCGATCGCCCTCTGGTGCATCATAACTTTCCCCCAATGACCAGGCGGTGCTTCATGCCTTTCCACCGATGACTCATGACTATCCACCGACGTCCGTGCGGTGCTTCCAGGCACTTATCTAGGCACCGCTCTGGGGGTGGTGACCACTTGGTATCTGACTACCGATCACCGTTCTAGGTAATCTCCTCCCTGATTCACTTGCTCTTTCTACCACGTGCCACCCTGTGCACGATCCACATGGTCAACTACTGCTGACGTCATCAACTACTGATGACCGACCGGATCAATATATATTAAATTCCTTCTGATTTTAAATTATACTTTTTATATTAATTATAAAAAAATTATTATATATACATTTCACAAAATATTAACATATTACATCATACATATATATATATATATATAATTTCACTTCATTTAATATCTATACATAAAAATTAATATTCAATATATGTATATATAATAAGCTCTATAATTATCTCATCCACATGAATACAATGTTAGTTAATTAACCATAATGAATTAGTATTTTGGATATATGTTAAAACTTAAAAAAAACACAAATTAAAAATTTAATTAGAAACTATACATGCATCCAAAATTAAGATTGAGGAATGATAACAACTAAATCTATTAGAGGTGGAAGATGAAGCAAAAATTGTCACACTATCTTTATATCCTCCTCCTTAGGGTTTCCTATTGGTGGGATTGCTTCCCCTTATCCTATTAGCTAGGGTTTCATCTTTGAATTTGCAGCTTTTTAATTAAAATAATATTTTTATTTTAATTGGTTTATTATCCAACACCAATGAAAAATATTAATGTGCTTAAAACTTTCTAGGAGATCAGCCTCATCACAAACTTTCAGTTCATACCAATTTTTATTAAATTAAACTTTTAGATTTAAATCAAATATTAAATATTTAAGTATAAAAAAAATCCAAATTTATGATATGAACTGTCAATAATATTGATATATATATATATATATAAATACAATAATAAATTTAAATATGTATGTGTGAATTAACTTTTGAAACATTAAATTTTTTAATATTATGAAAATTTTATATATATGTACGCTAATATTAACCTTTATTATCAATCATCAGTGCAAATATACCCCATATATGTGTTTATTTTTTTATTTTTTTATAATAATAAAAAATATAATTAAAAGGTTAGATATTATAATAATTATTAAAATATAAAATATTACTAGAATTTAATAAAAGTTTTAAAATAAATAATATAGAAAAATATTTTAAAAAGTAAATATTTTATAAAAAAGTATTAGAATTTTAATATAATATTTTATCTCATCTTTTCCAACTTAGAATTAACGTACGATAAAAATGTTTAGTCAAACTCTAATAAATTACGGATAAATCTTTTTTCATGAATTATTTTTCTATGAATGAATGTGTTTACATTACATGTTTAACCATTTATTTCCTTCAAAAATTCCCATATTTTTTTTTACAAAAAAAAAAATTACAAATTTTATTAATAAAACATTTAATAAACTGTTTATTTATTTAATTCATTTTTCATTCTAACTTTATCTTACTATTTAATTTCCCTTCTGTATTTTATTAGTTCACGTATTTATTTGTTTAATTTTTTCTTGCTTTAAACACACACAGTAAATAAATATCCAATTCCATAGGATTAGCTACAATAAAATAAAATTTAACACACCCCTCAGTCAAATGTTTTATAACTGTACAAAATAAACAAAAGTTTTATAGCTATAAAAATTAAACAAAAATTACAAAATATAAACAATATTATCATTCTTTATTTTTAATTAAACAAATTTTCATTTTTTACTCGTTTTCCCCTTCTTTTTAATTCTTTTCCTTAACTATTATTCAATTATGTTAACTATTAATAACTACTAAAAACAAATTCAACATGCATGACATAAATTAAAAGAAAATTATTAAATAAAAATTAATTTTAGATACCAAAATAATTAATTAATGTATATTAAATAAATTAAAGACCATTTTATAAATTAAAAAAATTATTAATATCTAAAGTACTTTCTATTATTAATAAAAATTTATAAAATTATTTTTAAATTGGTATGTAACCATTAACTATCTAAGTTTTAGTTATTAATTACTAAATTTTTTAAAGACTAATAAGTTAAAATCTAAAATATTAATAACTAAAACCTCATAACTAATTTAAATACTAATTTATAAATTTTTATTGATAATATAATTTAATTTAAATATTAATAATTTTTTAATCTTTAAAATAGTCTCTAGTTAATATAATGATTAATTATTTTTTGTCTCTAAATTTAATTTTTATTTATTAATTTTCTTGTGATAATAGTAAAACTACAATAAAATTAATCTACACATCTCAATTCACGTATTAAAATTAGAATACTGAGCCAAAGTTGTTCCAATCTATAACGACTTTAGTGTACGTCGAACACAACTAAAGTCGTTTAAGCATCCCACAATTTTTTTTGAAATTTAACTAACCTAAAGTCGTGTTATTATATTAGGACTTCAACTTAAAATCGTCTACACGGCACGACTTCATTAAACATGAAAACTAATTATCTGATACAAATAAGCAAAATCGTAGACATTGATGACGAATTTACCTACAATACTAAAATCGTGGGAGCACCTCATGACTTCTTCTTAATTTAATTAAAATCGTCTTTGTTTGAAATACATTAATTTTCTTTTACTCATTTCGATAATAAATCCTCTAAATTGCCCCCTGACGTAAGTTTTCTTAATACTTCTCCGATTGATTCTAAAGTGACAATATTCCATAACTCTTATTAGGTTTGACTTCAAGTTTAGATCTATCCTGAGGTTATCCTCCAAGATGGTGGGTTATGAATAACATTTATAAAATAATGACATTCAAAAAATAACAACTATTAGTATATTTTATTCACACAAAAAATATTAATTTTTAATTTTACAATACTTCTGTTTTATTGTTATTAGTATTACTAGGTATATTGTAAATAAAAATTTATATAACTGTTTCAAGATATATATATATTTTAAAATTACAAAATTAGTGGGTTTTAAAAATTTTAATTTTACAACAAGTAATTTTAATTTGGCCATCTATTTTTAAATGATTTCAAATTTTTTTTATTTGATTGAATGATGAATGAAAAATTAACACTACAAGAAATAGTGATGTTAACTTCTCCAAAACCCACACAAAGATTAAAAGGGATACACTAAATGATAATTAGTGTGGGTTTAGTGTCCCATTAAAAATTGACCCTAATCCAAAGGTGGCTAATGCATTAGGGGGAACTATGAGGGGACACAACTATTTGCAGGTTAGTGTTGATTAAGCCTATATAAAGTAAAATAAATTATTTATTATTTGAACTATAGTATGGGTTTAACCAACACAAGATAGACAAGATATTAAAAATAATAAAGTTAGTGTCAGTTTATGGGATGCTATAATGAATATAAAATTAAATAATTCAACTTAGCGCGGCATATAGGAATACTACGTAAACGAAATAATGAAAAAATAAATATTTAGAGGCAGCTTAGCCCACGCGTATATCAAAATAATAAATAAAATGACTATCTTTGTAGCGTTCTCTCTCTCTAATCATTTAGCTCATTCCAAATATGGTCACACATTGATAAACCCACACCTAACATGTATATTTTTATAGACAAATATTTTATTATTTAATTTGATATTATTAAATTAATATCACTTACTAATTGATTAAAATTTATAATTATATTTATAAAACCACCAAGTAAGATTTATACTACTTGTAAATTATTTTAAAGTTACAATCCACTTTTTATTTATCCAATTTTTAATTTGAAATATGTGATTTCAATTACAAGACTCACAATCTTTTCCACCAGTCAATTAAAATCTCAATTTCAATTACTACACATATAATTTTTTTTCAACCGCTAATATAAATTTCAATTATAACACCTCAATTTATTTTGAACAACCAATCTAAATATCAATTTGCAATTAAACTGGAATTTTAAATATAACACATGCAATGCTTTTTAATTGGCAACCCAAATTTAAATTTGCAATCTATATGAAAGTTCAATTATAACACCTGCAATTGGTTTCAAGTTCCAAATCAAAGTGAATAAATATTGAATTTCAATGTACTTGCACAATTGATTTCTTAACACCTGCAATGCTTTTTAACAGGCAATCCAAATTTAAATTTGCAATCAATATGGAAGTTTAATTTTAACACCTGCAATTGGTTTCAAGTTCCAAATCAAAGTGAATAACAATTTAATTTCAATGTTCTTGCATAATTGATTTCCAAAGCAAATTGAAATCAAAAGTTAATTTCAATTATACTAATTATAAAGGAAAATGTCATTTCAAACTGGAATAGAAGTTGTTGTTTATAGTTTTAATTGACTAAAAGTAATAGGAAATGTAATGTAAGTGGACATAAAGATAAGATGACCTAAAATGGTTGTTGCAAAGATAATGGTGGAATGTAAACTAGAAAAACCTGTGAAAATCATGAGAATAAATAAAATAAATTGAGTATTAGTATGAGATTAATGAATGAAATAATACTTACACAAAAAGCATACTAAACTAGAAACATAAAACTTTAATTAGTCAATTAAATAGATATGCATATTAGTTAGTTTTACTTACAAAATGATGAACTCAAGGCAGAAGTTGATCACCAAAGTTCCGAGCATAGTGAGGGTGAACATGACTCGTTCCTGTTGAGGTGTCACCCTGTTTTCGCTCCATCATCATAGCTAATTTTTGCTCCATGGACTTTATTTTATCTTCCAACATTGCATACTTTTGGTTTACTTGATCAACTATTTGATTTGCTTGATCTGCTTTTTTTTTTCTTGATTTGCTCTTTCATTTGCTTGATCATCTCTTTCATTTACTTACAGCACTTGTTGATGAAGTTTTTCATTATGAGATAAGTAATCACTGAAAGGAGCAAATAATGAAGGTTGGGTCAGGGAAGACACTCCAGGGCAAATGTTGGTAGCCAAATCTGCAGTATCATAACATCGAACTCTACTCTTGCCTCCAACAACATCCTTCTAGCATTGAAGTTTTGTTGCTGGATTGATCTGTTAGAGGTTGGAAGTTGATCCTTTAGAGTTGTTTGATTGGAGGGTTTTCAACCGCTCATGGTAGGTTTCCTAGTGCATTGTGGAAATTGTAAGTCAGGCAATACTAAATTTGAAATATAAATCATGTACACAAAATTAGAGCAATAACTTACGTAAGTCTGTCGAGCAGTACTATCTACCCAAAGCCCATCCTTCTTAGTGTGTGTGGCCATGAATAACTCATCAGGTTCAAATGGTCACCCAAATTTACGTTCCTGAAATAAAAGGAAAATTTATCAACATGAGATATTATCTACTGAATTCAAGCTTATGTAATGAAATATAAATACTTACTAGGTCCAATGCAATGTCAAGGTGTGATTTACGGCCAATAGACTGCAATGTCCCACCTCGACTCAATGACCTATTCAATTTATTTTGGATTGAATTCTCTTTGAATTCTTTAGAATCCCAATAGTTTAAGAGACCAATCCAGCTAGACCTAGTCGTTTTCACCCTAGTTTTACCAAGCATATCACAAAGGCATTTTCTTGCATTTGACTCGTACACTTTTCTAATTTGCCACTCATTATGAGGTATCCTAATCACTTGAGTCTGTAAAAGGAACATATTTAAATAAATTTGGATGATATTAATAAATTCTTATATGGAAATGAGTGAAAATGTTATGTTAAGATCACCTTAAATTCAGTCCACCATTTAAGTTTAACTTCCTTTGGTGTTTCATTGTAGTGATAGTAAAGACCCCTAAATTGTGACCTAATTGCATGCCATATTTCCTTAATAGCATAATAATTAGGTGTCCACCTACAAAGCATGCAAAACAAAATATTAAACATTAAGTATAGCAAACAATTCACAATAAAGTTCAATGTGATTGTAAACTTACCCTTTACCCACTAGTCGTATGATGACCCTCCCACTACCATCACAATATACCTCTTCATTAGGGATATCATGGTATGTAGTAGGCGTGATGAGTTGTATTGGCATACCAGGGGAGGGTTGCACTAATGCTTGAGTGGGCTGCATTAGAATTTGAGGAGTCACATGAACGGATGAAGCACTAGAGAAGTGCACTAATGAGGGAGTAGATGTGGACTGTAATGGAAGACCCCAAGTGGCATGGAGTGTTGGAGTAGACAAAGATTGAATTGCTGGAGCCACAGGCGACAAGATTAGTATGATACGAGAGGTACAAGGAGATGAGGAAGATCTAAAATGGTGTGATAACGGAGGAAGTGAATGGGTGGAGTGATGAATAGAATGCAAATACATGGATCAATCAAGGTCAACATTGTCCTGTCGCATTACATAATGAAAGGATGAAGAGGTGTTTGAGGAAGAAGGGATCAAAGAAGAAGAAGGGGTCGAAGAAAAAGACGGGGTGGAGGTAGAAGGCATGAAGGATTGAGGAAAACGAACTTGGGGTGATTATATTATCCGATTATGATATTGTCCATACCTTGGTAAGGTATCAAATGGACCATCAGTCACCTTTGGAAAGTCTCGGATAAATTCCCACAATTGCTCTCCATTCAGGAAATAAAAAGGTCGATCCAATTCAATCATGTTTTTCATAAATCCCTTATTACTTCTCCTAAATGGATGATCAGTAGGCAAGAATCGTTGATGACAATCAAACCAACTAGTTTTACCACCATGTGGTAATGTAAAAGCTTTTGTGTCCTCCATACAATGAGGACATGCTAATTTCCCTTTAGTCCCCCATCCTAACAACATGTCATAAGCTGGAAAATCATTGATTGTCCACATCAAGCAAGCTCACACGGAAAAGTTCTCTCTTGTGGAGATGTCATATGTCATTAAGCCTTCATCCCACTATTGGTTAAGATCATCAATAAGAGGTTACATGTAGACATCTATTTTTTTAGTTGGGTTACTTGGGCCAGGTAAGAGCCAAGTTAAAAACATGTATGGTTTGGTCATACAAATTTCAGGGGGCAGATTATAAGGAGTAAGAAATACAAGCCAACAAGAATATGGGGATGTTGAAGCTTGAACATAAGGGGTGAACCCATCAGAACATAAACCAAGTCTCACATGTCATGGGTCAATAACAAAATCTGGATATATCTTATCAAAGTGCTTCCAAGCCTCCCCATCACATGGATGTCGTAGTATGCCATATTTTTGTTTTCAAAATGCCATCTCATTTGCTTAGAAGATTCCATTGATGCATACAATCTTTGTAATCTTGGAACAATTGGCAAATAAAAGATTCCCTTCATTGGAATTTTTTTTGTATCTTCCATTGTCACCTTTAGGAGGAAAATACCGAGGAAGATGACAAAATTTGTATTTCGTTAAATAGTTGTCATCCTTGTAATACAACATGCACCCAACTTCACAACAATCAATATTTGGGCTTTCAACTCAAGACTTGACACAACCTTTTTGGCGTCGTAGTAGTTCTTTGGTATGCAATTATCTTTGGGAGCTACATCAACTAACAATTTTATGAAATAGTTTAAACATTTTTTAGGTGTATGTCAATTCATTCTAGTTGCTAGCAGTCTAATGGTTGTTGATAATTTTGACCCGTTGGCACCGTCATAAATGGGTTCATTTGTAACTACTAACATATCATAAACGTCTAGGCTTCCACCTTAGGTGACTCTTCTACATATGCATCATTGCTATCCATGTGACCATAATGACTTGTTATGTCTGCTTCTTGCATGTATGCATCATACACCATATTGGTCAATGAACCAACATTATCAATATGTTTCGTTCTTCCATGACTATTGGATGCATAACCAACATTGTCCTCACTTGATATCTCTTCTCCATGTTGAACCCATACCGTGTAGTTAGGTACAAAATCATATTGTAGCAAATGAGCCCTCACATGTGATGGTAGAAGAATTTTCTCACAGACACACTTTATGCAAGGACACTTTATCCCTCCATCTAAAGTATAAAAATCTTGACTCATCGCCTTTGAAACAAATTCACTCACTCTAGTAATAAATTGTTGGCTAAGTCCCCTTAAAGGATCAAGTTGTTCATACATCCAACTCCGATCCATTTTTCTACATATGGTGATGAAATTATCAGCCAATATACGAATCACAACATGACTTTATTAAGTTTTTTTAAAACATAAATTGACACGTAAACTTAATTGGGTCGCTATGATGTATAAAATCATCATTGATTTGGTATGACTTTAATTATGATACTCGTATTTTCTAACACCCTAAGTAAGTAATATAGTGTTATACAATTACCATATAATTTTGTACTACGACCTAAAAATCAAATAATTTATTCATTACTACATAAATGACTGAATCTTTATTTTAAAAATATTCAGTAATTTAATTATAAAAAAAAAATCTATGGACTCATTCGATTCATTACACACCAATAAAAAAAAGAATATTTTGTGTGCAAGTCATATCTTATTTGCCTTTAGTTACATGTCTACTAATATGTGGCACGTTCTTAGGTGAAGTAAAGAGTGAAAAACTCCCAACTTTTTCAATTGTGTTTGCTTCCAGCCTTTTTCAATCAAGAAGGGATGCACAACATAATAGAGAACCATATCAATCAAGGAAATTTTCAAACAAACCATACCTAAAATAAAATATACATAAGATCAAATGTGTATGAGTGAAGAAAAAATGGAAGTGAGAGAGCAAATAGAAGAAGGAGAAGAACTATGAGGGTATTAAATAATAAAATGATTATTACAAATAAAAATGTAATTTAAAAAATATGGGATGAATTAAATTCTTCCTTAAAGAATTGTTATTCCATTATTTTTATTAAACGAATCATTAATCAATTAGGTTTTCTTAATTAAATTCCAATTAATCTAAATGAATTATTTTTAATTCATCCATTTTGTTCGCTAGCATTAAAAAACTTTTTGGTTAATTGTAAATTGAATTTCAATTCTTGATAACAAACCCAAATTATACTGAAGTCAAGGAATTTTTTTTTTCACAATTTATCTGCATGGCTAAAGTTTTTTTTAATCACGTACAAAAGTGTGTGTATACTATATGATTGTTTAATGGAATGATTACCTTGAATCTACGAGTTGTACAATACCATATAGATTTAAGAATTATACACACACAAAATATTTCAATATTAAAGTTGTTAAAATAATATTTAACTTAACATACATTAATTTTTGTCAAAGAAAAAACAGTTTTTGTTATTGACACAAACTAGTTAAGAAACATGCATATGTTACTGTCACCATGAGAAACACGCACCTAACTTTGTTTCCAGCCACGTGACACAACAAAACAATAAGTAGCATCCATAACTCCACGTATCCAGAAATTAAACCCCAAGTTGTTATAAAGTTAGTGAAAGTGCTAAGTACAAAAAACAACAAACTGAAAATATTGAGTGAGAGAATTTTGAGTGAATTAATTATTAGATTCAAATATACAAGTATTGATGGTTTTTATGAGAATGGGAAGAACCTGCTGTGATACTAACTAGTGAAGGAGAAGGAAGTGAAGTAGAGCAGGAGAGCTTCCATTAATGGAAGTGGGCACACTTTTACATCTTTCTTGTTCCAATGAAAGAGAAGTTTTTAGTAAGTGAAAACGGACCTAAACCATATCTTGTTGCCTTTTCTTGACTAGGGCAGATGTCCTTGTAAATTAAAATCCTCTCTTTCAGGATAAGCTTAACCTAACTACCTCCACACTCCTTACCATTCTCACTATCCCTTTTTTTTTAGCACACAACAATAGTTGAGGAACAACTAAATAGACAATTTCAGGCATTTTATCATTAACATTGAACAAAATGTCGTGCACAGTTCCAGTACCTATGGTAGCCTAACTACTAGTCCTTTCATGTCAGCTAGTACTTAAAAGGAAAATGAGTAGCCACTAGCCACCCTTAATAAAAGATTCATATTCATACACATCGTGAAATGTCAAAAACGTGTAGTGATAAAACATGTTGCTCATATGTAATTTCAGAGAAAGAGAACAAAAAATAAAATAAGACACATATACCTAAAAGTATTGGGGATTTTGTTGATAATACATCGAGGCGGATACATGTTAGTATTTTTCAACTTTTTTGTTCATGTATATTAATTACTATTATAACAAATATTTTTCCTTTTAATAGAAAGATTTTGAAAGTAGATTTTATCGAACATTATCTGAGTCACCATCTCTGTGTATCTTGGTATCTACTTTATTAGATCCTGTTGAGGAGGGAAGATTAAGAAACAGTTGTTGGTTACAAGCTACAGCTGGAAGGTACAATGGACGAGTGTACGGGGTTGGACGTGTCGATCGTCAGGACGACTGTGTTGATCGCTACCTACAAGAAACACAAGCATCTTCTAGTAAGAAAGTTGATTCAGAAGAACTTATTGAACTTAGACAACAACTATCAACAAGTGAGGATCAAATTCGACACATGAATTCCCGGTTTCAATCCTTTCAAGATCTTATAATTAAATATCTACCACTTGAAGCAGTAGCAGCTGCACAACATATTTTTCAACAGCCAAATACTCCGCAACCAAATACTCAATAGAAGCAAATGCAAGATAATGATAAAGTGCAACATGATAGTAATCATAATGAGCAACACAATTCACTTGCTCAAGATTATAATAATTATTAGTTTTTAAAAACTTTGTAATGACTTGAATTTCCTTTTATTAAATGTTTTTTTTTTGTTTGAATGAAATACATTTGGATATTTTGAATATTTGAAAATAGTATTCTATTATGCTTTTTAATTTATGGGCAGGTCTGAATGTTGATGAATATTTGTCTTTGAATAAATTTTGTTGAAAACTGGAACACTGGAATGTCTTTCGGTATATGTAGGTGTGGAACTAGTTTTCAATGCTTTCAAATGTGAAAAAAATGAAATATAGTTACATACGGATATATTCATAAGTAAATCTGAACATAATTACATACAGATATATCCGTATGTAAACCTGAACATAGTTACATACGGATTCCAAATCCGTATGTAATAGTTACCTACGACAGTTTTACATAGGATTTTTTTTTCATATGTAATATGTATGTAACTATGTTTTACATACGGATTTATTGTCTTACATACGGATTTAGGTTGTATGTAATACAAAATTTTCTTGTAGTGTGGAAAAGGCTTGTTATATGGTCACAATAATCATACTAGAGTTGTATGTTATTCAAATGCTAATTGGTCAGGATCTTCGTCTGATAGAAGATCCACTTCCAGATATTGTGTTTCTATTGGTGATAATTTAATTTCTTGAAAGAAAAGAAACAAAATGTTGTGGCAAGATCTAGTGCTGAAGCGAAATATAGAGTTATGACTTTAGCTACTTGTGAGCTTATTTGGCTTAAACAGTTACTCAAAGAATTGTAATTTAGAGAAGTCAATCAAATAACACTCTTATGTGATAATCATGTTACTCTTCCTATTAGCTCAAATATCGTCTTTCATGAAATGACCAAACATATGGAGATTGATTGTCATTTCTCTTGAGAAAAGATTATGTCTAGCGACATCAAGACTAAATTTGTTCATTCAAATGATCAATTAACAAATATTTTCACTAAATCTTTACGGTGCCTAGAATTGATTATATTTGCAACAAGCTTGGTTACATATGATTTATATTCACAAGCTTGAGGTGGAGTGTTGAATGTAACGGGCTTAGCCCATGATTTATATTATTCTGTTATTGATTCTGTTATTATTTTCATTTATAAATAAACACCCTATGTGTGTATTTTACACAAGGGATATCAATCATATATTTATTTTCTTCATTCTTAATACATACTATCATTCAACACTTTCAATCTCAAACAATACACATTCAATAACTTATTCACATCAAAATCAACATATACTATACAAAATATACAAAATCAACCATTTCACATTTTAATTTCTATAATACACTACTTTACTAAACAAACAACCTTGCAAAAAGATTTGAAACTTGTGACTTTACATCACCCCTCATCCAGATCTTCTAACCTAGGGTTCTATTAGAAATCAAAACTATTTTCCCTTACTTGACTTTGAGTAGGTGTGCGCACAAAGAGTCCCAATGATAGTTTAACCTGCACCATAGAGTTCTGATCAATGATCCAACTATATCACTAGGACTCTAAACTAACATGGACTAATCCTGCTAAAAACACTACATGCAAAACATCTACCAAAAACAAACCTAAAAACTCAAAACTTACTTAAAGGAAGAAGAAGTAAAATTGAACTTACTCTAACTAAGATTTTGACCAAGCAATCTCATAATATTCGCTGTCAAGAATCCCATGACGAACTCTAATAAGTCTGATGACAGATGGAATCATAAAGTTAGAAAGAATGCAGAGAAAAGAGAAATGTTTTTTTAGAGAGGTATTGATTCTATCAAAATGAATCATAATAATTGATTTTTTTATTTATATATTTTTTTTCACTTTAATAACAAAATATTTAGGTGATATTTTAAATATATCACTTCTACTCCTAAGCTAAATTTCTAGTTTCTTACATAATCTTTATTATTTTATTTTAGGTATTTAATAATAATAATAATATATATATATTAAAAATAAAAGAGAAATAGATAAAAAATGAGTAATAAGAAATATCTTTCTTTCATTATCAATACTTGATAAATTTATCATATATTTTTTATTATATATATAATTACAATCCAACATTTCCAATATTCTCATTTTTATTTTATTTTTTTTATAAAAGGTTAACTAAAATATATCAACATATGTAGAAATATTTTAAATTATCGTCAAATGATATCACCAAGTTTAATAACTTTTACAAGTTTAGTTATTTGTTTTGTCTATATAAGTGTAAAACTTTACCCTTTTATTTTTATATTTAAAAATGATCCATTTTAGTTTCTTTAGTCTTCGTATATATTATATTTAGTTTATTTTAATATTTATTATCTAAAATTTAAAGACTAAAATGAGTGAACAATGATATATAAATTAAAATTAATAATGTTTAAGTATAAAAATCTATTAAACTATACAAACTAAGTCATCTAATTACTTCTAACAATATTTGAGTTTGTTTTTAATTTTGATGTATAAGATTTTTTTTTTGTTTGACAAGGACATGCTAATAAGTCACAGAGAATGTATGGTCAATAAATATTGATTACATTATCAACATTATGTTGGTGTACTCTTCCACAGTGAAAGGAAAAATGAAATATTCAAAAATAAAATAAAAGAGGATAAAATAAAAGTAAATAGTGCATTCTTTCTATTTTTTTTTATATTATTTTTTCAAGTGTTTTTTTTAAAGAAAGAATAAAATTCATTTTCTCAAAACAAAAGTTTAATAATAAAAATTGAAAGAAAAGAAAATTAAAAAATTTGGCTGTCCCCACATAGACCATTTGTCTGTAAATTTATTTAAAAAGGATAAATATGTTTTCTATCATGGAAAATTTTTAAAGTATTTTCTATAACTTTTTTTTATTATTTGTATTTTATCAAATTTAAATATATTTAAACATAGGAATTAACAGAGAAGTGATGTCTAAAATTAAATTTAGTTTAATTTGATTGAATATATAATTAAGAGTATAATTAAACTGTTATTTAAGTCAGTTTTCTATGATTTATATTTTAACTATGTATATAAAGATGAGTTATTATTATTATTTCAAATGAGATATTATTATCTGAATAATTTATTAAATATAAAATTAAGATATTTGATTACTTTATCTCCTCAACTAAATGTTTCACTATAGGTTTTAGAAAAAAAAGTAAAAATAAGATGTAGAGAATATCCTTAATATTTTAAAAATTAGATCACAAAACATATATATTTACTAAATAGAATACAAAAACATTAAATAGATGTTTGGAACTGTCTACACTAAAAAAGATAACATAAAACAAGTATCAACCATCAACCATGCATGAAATATTCTCTGTCTGGAAGGACAAAATGAAAAGTCAAATAAACATTAAAATTTGTAAATAAAAAGTCAAAATATACATTAAATCCTGACATAAAAGTTATTTTCAGGAGGTGAAAGGTAAGAGGAACCTGTAGAGTGACACATCCTTCACCCAGTTTGCACTCTTTTTAGCTTGTTAAAAGTTTGTGCATTTGGGCAATCCACTGTCTTAGGAGACATTCATTCATCATTCATTCAATTTAACATCCCTTTGAAGCAGATCCCCATTCCAAAATGACTGGTAATTTTCCTGTTTCAAGTTTTTATCAGATCTCAGATTCAGTCATACTCATAACTACCCTTTCTCTTTATCTAATCGAATCCCCTTTTGACAATCGCAGCTTCTGTTTCTCCTAGTCTGTGGTTGGCTCCAAACCCCAGCAAGAGATGGGGTGAACTCTTCTTCCTTCTCTACACCCCCTTTTGGCTCACACTCTGTCTCGGCATTGTTATTCCCTTCAATCTTTATGAGGTTTTACCCTTCTTCACTTTTTAGATTTTTTTTTTTTTTTTGTAAATGTGGTAATTAGGCTCTTTGTTTTGTATGTGGGACCCCAGAGTATATCACAAATTTTGATCTTTTGGGTCCCTTAATGGACTATTTCCCGTTCAAGACTTAGTCTTAGTTAAAGGTTGTTGTCCCTTCCTAAATAGATGTGTTGTGCAGGTATTGCTCAGTTGGGGTTTTATCTTTCTTTTGTCATGTGAATAATAAACTATGAATGGTAAAATTCACTTTTAAGTTTTAATTATGAGTTTGGCAGAAATTCACAGAATTGGAGTACTTGCTTATCGGATTGGTTTCGGCTGTTCCTGCTTTCGTCATTCCAATGCTGTGTGTTGGAAAGGTGTGTGCTTAATTATTTTCCTTGAGATGGAATGCTTGTCGGTTCATCGTGATCTATTTTATGAAGTACTTATTTCTGTTGGGCTTATTTAAACAACATCTAATGTGGGGTTTCAGCTGTTGTTAATCATTTTTAGTAGTGTGACTCGCTGAGAAAATAGTGATATTAATTTCTTTTGTGATATCAAAATTTGCAGGCAGATAGAAGCATTCCTTGGAAGGATCGTTATTGGGTCAAGGCAAGTGTTTTTATGAGATTCAAACTTTTTCCAATATTTATAGTTGTTGTATTGTTTTATGTTTTCCGTTTGGCAAGAATTATGCAGTGTGGACCTAAAACTATTATTTAGTTATATTGGAGTGTTATTTTGTATGTGTTTAATAATGCTTCTTATTCTAAGTAATGATTTTTCTTTATGTATATAAATAAATTGGTTCTCTTAAACAGGTAACAGCTAGTCATTACCTGGCATGCCCAGTTCAGCTATTATCTCCCCCAACCAAACAGCTTGATGTGGGGTTAATCCTCCCCTTGTCCATTCCCTTTACTCCATCATTGTCCAGTAGGGGCCTCTATAGGAACTACAACTAGTCATTAAGTCATCAAATACACATTTTGCATTTTGTTTGCCATTGATCTTGTATCTGCTTCTTAATCTGAAAACACTGATAAAAACCAGTTTGAATCCAAAATATTAAAGTGTAGAAATAGGTTTTACTGTGAAACCTGCTTTTATTCTCCAAGTGAGCATTAGAAAGGGCATTACTGTAAGAATTGAGCATTGTGTCAGTTAATTCATTTGAGGCATTATTGATAGTATAACACATGATTCCCATTAGGTAACCTGTATTTTAGTACCATACACTTCAGGTCAAGATCTACAAAATAAGGGGATTCTAGCCATCCTCCTATAAAGGTAGATGACTTGGATTGGTGCAATTCCCTGTTTCTTGATCAAGACATTTACAGTTTCGAATCATTTTGTTTTCAGATTAAGTCGTTTGTGCATCCTAAATGGATTTTATTGAGAGAAAGAAGACCAGAGTCATGTGTTGATTTCATGTCTCAATTACATAGGGGAGGCTATTATGTATAATAGCTGTCCAAATACAAACATTATAGTTGCCTTAGTTATTTTGATTACATAATTATATATACACACACACACAAATATGTATATGTATGTGTATGTATCGACATAATTACCTTGTTTACATTATTTCTAACAGACTAAGTTGAGACATATGAATAGTATGAAACTGCATTACTTATATAATTGATTGAAGGACCTGTCAGTGACTTGTTAAAGGCAGCTTGCATTAGAACTGATAATATCCTTGTGTAAGATCTTTTGCTTAATGAAATACAAATCTATCTCAACATGTTTCATCCTCTAATACAAGATTGAATATGAGGTGACTTGATATCACAAGTAAGTTTTATTGCTTAACCTCCTCAACCTGGGTACTTTAAGCAATTGTTTCAGTCAGATAAGTTCATAGGTGGCAGAAGTCATTGCTCAATATTTTGCTTTGACACTTAACCTTGCAACAATGCTCTGTTTTTTTTTTTTTTTTTTTTGCCTTTCCAATGGATCAAATGTGGCCAAAAATGATTCTGGTTCCTCGTCTAATTTTGTTTGTTTCAGTTAGTCCCTTAAGTTTAAAAAGTTTCACTTTGGTTTCAGTTGAAAGAAATAGAAGAATTGTATTTCTAAGATGTTTTACAAATGTGATTACAGTCTCTATTTATAGACTGTTTTACAACCTAATTAAGGAAAGAAATAATAGGTAATGAAAGTAAGAACTAATGGGTGATTAAAGGTGTACAAATCGAGTATGATCTTCATCCATAATAGTTCACAAACCCCTTGAGCCATGGCTCTGAATTCTGCTTTTGCACTTGATCTTGCAACTACATTTTGTTTCTTGCTCCTCCATGTCACCAGATTTCCACCCAGGAACATGCAATAGCTTGTGGTGGATCTCTTATCAACAATTGATCCTACATAGTCAGCATCAGTATATATTTTCATAGATAAGTTTTTCCCTTTTTTGAATAACAATCCTTTTCCTGGAGAGGCTTTTAAGTACTGAATAATTCTATTTACTGCTTGCAAGTGTCTTTCTCTTGGATCATGCATGAATTGGCTAACCACACTAACTGCATAAGCTATGTTTGGCCTAGTGTGTGATAGATAAATGAGTTTTCCCACAAGTCTTTGATATTGTGTCTTCTCCACCTTTGGATTTTCCTCATCATTCCCAACCCTATGATTTTGCTTTATTGGCACTTCAGTGGTCTTGCAACCCAACTTACCAGTCTCTTTGAGGATATCAAGGATGTAATTTCTTTGAGAAATAAAGATACCTTGTCTAGAGTAAGCAACCTCTATCCCAAGGAAGTACTTCAGCTTCCCGAGATCCTTCATCTCAAATTGAGCAGCCAGTCTCTCTCTCAAAGTTTGTTTTTCAATCTCATCATCACCTGTAATAATCATATCATCTACATAGACCAAAAGTAAAGTGAGTTTATCATTTTGAGAATGTTCTATAAACAGAGTATGTTCACCTTGGCTTTGTCGGTACCCCAAAGATACCATGGCTTGAGTAAACCTTCCAAACCAAGCACGAGGTGATTGTTTAAGATCATATAGGGCCTTCTTAAGTTTGCACACCTTATTCCCTTCATTAGTAGTACCATAACTAGGTGGAATCTCCATGTATACTTCTTCCTCCAAGCTTCCATGCAAGAAGGCATTTTTAACATCAAATTGATGCATCGCCCAACCAAAGTGTGCTGCCAGGGAGAGAATAATCCTGACTTTATTCATTTTTGCCACTGGAGCAAAAGTCTCCTCATAATCGATCCCATAGGTTTGAGTATACCCTTTTGCAACCAACCTTGCTTTATACTGATCCAGTGTGCCATCAGACTTATACTTAACGGTGTATATCCACCTTCAACCCATTGCCTTCTTATCTTTTGGTTTCTCTACAATCTCCCAAGTCTCATTCTTTTCTAATGCACTCATTTCTTCATTCATGGCTCAAATCCAGTTCTCATCTTTCAAGGCTTCTTGTACTGATGTAGGGATTCTGATAGAATCAATAGCTGAAAGAAACCTCCGGTGCTGCATAGAAAGTTGTACTGTAGACACAAATTGGGATATAGGATATTTGGCACAAAATCTTTTTTCTTTTCTCAAGCCAATAGGTAAATCATTTAGGTTAGGTTAAAAAGCAGTATTTAAGGTGTCTTCAAGAGTCTCACAGGTACGAGTTCTTACCTCCGGTTCAGACAATTGAAGTTGCTGTTTGACCAGGACGAGTTCTTGTTGCCTTCCCTGATATTGTTTTCCAAAATATTTTTCCTCCTTATTTTTGTCCTCATTATTCTTCTCTGGTAATAATGTTGGTGTAGGGTCTTTGTCATCCTCCTTAAGAATGAAATCCTGCAACAAAGAAAAAGGTGGCAACTCAAGAACCTCAGCTTCTTGAATACTCTCCCCCTGAAGCTGAGAACTAGGAAAGAAAAACTTTGTTTCATGAAAGGTGACATCCTTGAAAACATAGACTTTACTACTTTGAGGGTGATAACATTTGTGCCCCTTTTTGTTTGAGGCGTAATCGATGAAGACACATTTCATGGCGTGAGGATCTAACTTACCCCGATAAGGACCATGAACATGGACAAAAGCAGGACAACCAAAGACACGATTTTGAAGACTAGTCAACATCGGAATAGAAGGATAGAATGTGGTCGTAAGCTAAATAGGAGTAACACCCTCTAGAACCTGAGAGGGTAATCTATTAATCAAATAAGTGGTAGTCAAGACTGTTTCCCCCCAATAAGATTTAGAAACGGACATTTGGAAAAGTAAAGCTCTAGTAACCTCAAGGAGATGACGATTTTTCCTTTCAGCAACCCCATTTTGTTGACGAGTGTCCACACAAGTTAATTTATGAACAACTCCATTTTCCTGAAGGAACTTAGAAAGGTTTTGGTTCACATACTCTCTTCCATTATCAGAACGCAATCTCTTAATTGAACTTTCAAATTGTGTTTGAACCATTCTATAAAAATTTACAAACAAGTGAAAAAAACTTCAGACTTATCTTTCATGAGGAATATCCAGGTAACCTGAGTACAATCATCGATAAATGAAACAAACTCTTTTGCTCCTGAGATATTATGAATAGGTGAAAATCCCCATACATCTGAATGTATAAGATAAAAAAGTTTAGAACTTTTATTATCATTGGGAAGAAAAGTTGTCCGATGATGTTTGGCAAACTGGCAAACATCACAATGAAAAGACTCAGCAGACACTTTTGTAAATAAAACAAGAAATAAGGATTTTAGGTACTAAATGGAGGATGACCAAGACGTCTGTGTTGAAGCCATATCTGAGAGGATGACCAAGTTTTTGGGCCTTGCTGAAGATTAGAAGTGTGTGCCTGTAGTCTAGCACGCTTTTTATTTTCTTCATGCTATAAATAATATAACCCGCTTTGTTCTTTAGCAATTCCAATAGTCTTCCCCGTGGCAAGATCCTGAAAAACACAATGGGAAGGAAAAAATACCACAACACAATTTAAATCTTGGGTAACCTTTTTAATAGACAAGAGGTGATTAGATAGTTTGGGAACATGAAGCACATTTTTTAAAGGAAAGGAAGGTTTAAGGTGGATGTTACCACGACTAGTAACGGGGATATTGGAACCATTAGTAACAATAATATATTGGTTACCAGATAAAGCAGTGTAGGATGAAAAATAAGAGGAATGAGGTGTCATATGATCAGTAGCACCAGAGTCTATAATCCTGATATTGTTAGTACTAGAAGCATTAAAGGATAAGAAACTAAAATTCTTACCACTCATAGTTAAGGAACAATAGCTAGATGTCTTACTAAGGGAGTTCATGAGAGCTCAAAACCAAATGAGCTTTGCAAATTTGCAAAATTTGGTCTTGTTAAAAAAAAAGTTCGCTGGAAAAATTTTCCGGCTGAGGTTTCCGGCAGCTGGCGGTGGCGGCCAGCGTTGGGCAGTGACAGTCAATGGAGAAAAGAGAGAAAAAAAAACAGTTGCATCAATTAAGGCTGCCCAGAAAAAATAATTGCAGCAATGAAGGCTGCCCCCAGAAAAAATAATTGCAGCAATGAAGGCTGCTAAAAAGATTGCAGAAGCAGAGTCTCCTAAATCAAGAGCTCTGATACCAAGTTGAAAGAAATAGAAGAATTATATTTCTAAGATGTTTTACAAATGTGATTACAGTCTTTATTTATAGACTGTTTTACAACCTAATTAAGGAAAGAAATAATAGGTAATGAAAGCTAGAAATAATGGGTGATTAAAGGTGTACAAATCAAATCAAATCACTAACAAATTTGTCCTAATAAATAGAAAATGGAATCTGCACTTAATTACACAGAATAATTCTCCTGATTATGCAACAATTTCTAAAAGTGTTCTCATTAGATAAATATGGTATTTATTTTCAGTTTTTTACACTAATGGTGTTTATTTTAGTTGTCATAGCAAATGTCCATGTGACAGTGACATCTCTCACAGTCACAGTGTGTCACATGTCATCCGGTTAACCAAATTAATGTGGTAAGGAATGACCAATTTGGTTGACAAATATTTTAAGGAACCAAACTGAAGCCTTTTAAATTTAAGAGACCAAACTGAAATAAAAAATGCAGACAAGGAACCAAAATCATATTTTGGTCATTGAATTTATCTCTAATTAAAATGCTATACCCAAAAGTGGATCTCACGTCAATGGGAGAGCTTTTTCACTTTTCACTAGAGTACTTGATTACACTTGTATGACATGATGAATGTCTTCATACAAGAGGCCTTCTTCTATAACTCTTATATTTTAAAATTCAAATTACTGCATCTCAGTTGCTTTCACTGGAGAGTTGAGAAATTGACTTACCACACTATTTGCTAAACAGATATTTCAATGAGTGACAGTAAGGTAATTCAATTTCCCAACTGGTTTCTTTACTTCCCTAGGTCAGCAAGAAAAAGATGAACAAAAGTTCTCAAAAAACCAAAGGAAGACTAGTGCTTAGGATGAGTGGAGCTACTTAATCAACTTGGACGATCAATGACCTTCAAGAGCTGCACAATGCCTTCTTCTTTCAGCCAAGAATGGACATAATACTCCTCCTTTCCCTCTCCAAAACTCAGCCAAAAGTGAGGAAAAGGCCACTCAGGTTCATTTAAGAAAAAAATTGAAATTTAAGGGACAAAGCTTTGACCATTGTGTATTGGCAGCTCCTATTACCCAAGGCTCACATCACTCAACTTTGGTTGGCTTTTTCCCTCTTATCTACATGACCAAGACATGTCAAAAAAGGCTAAAGTGGTTTCAATTTCAAAAGTTTTTGTGCAGAATAGCATAATCAGAATCTGCCAAAAGTGGAAATTTTGCTTATTCTTGATCTGACTGATTCTAGGAATAAGCGAGTCTTAAGATACGTGTTTTCTTTGTAATATGTGTTGTCTCTTGGGAAGACTTTTTACCAAAGTTTCTCTAATAAGGGATAGACACACTGCTACTTAGTATATAGAGCCACATTTCTTGCAGATGGATTTATAGTTTTGCTAGCTTCTATCTTACTAAATTTTATCAGAAACTTAACATGCACAGATTCCATGTTTTTCATTAAGTAATCCTCAGAGAAACTCAACCTATTTGATTTTATAGAATTAAAAAGTTACGTACACATAATAATTAGCAAAGACAAAACTAGCATAGCATAGAAGGGAATCTTTTATAAGGTCTTTAGTCTCACTGAATTCCTTCTAAAATTCATAATTATTGTTTCAGATTAATTAGTTGAGATGCATTTCATCCTAATTAATATTCAGCCTCTATTACATTTCATGGAAAAATAATAGAGAGATTTTATTGTCCTGAGTAAATAATTGGAGGTTTCACTTTCCTCACACCATTGAAGGAAATTAATGAGGGTAGTATTGAGTATAGGATATCATTTTTGCATAATCAAGAAGAGCATGTGATTGGAATGTAGGTAGGCCATGCGATCTAGTCCATCATCAAAATCGTAGAGTGGGTTGGAGATTTTAACCTATTGGCCCACCCTGCACAATTGCAATTTGTTCAAGCCATAAACAAAGTGGAGCGAGCTAGCCTACCAATTGGTTTAACTTTTTCTTTTTTCATTTTAAATAATTATAATTTATAACAAAATATTAATATACTAATAATATTGTTAACATTTAATATTTCATTATATTATTAATTTATTTTATTATCCTCAAGAGACATTGTGTGTTGCACACAGACGGTTAGGTATTTTGATTCATTTCTTTCTTCTCCTCACACATGTGAGAACTTGTGCACCAGTACACCACACTAATCACTATTTGCAACCACCATGCCTACACCAGTAACTGGCAATTAGAACTCTGTTATCAGGAAAGGTGGCATTTCTATGCCAAGGCTTTGAATGATAACTTTGGGTTAACCTTCACTCAAATAGAATGGGAAAAACTAGCATAAATATGTCTTGTTTGTCATCGCTCAAGGCAAATTTGTAACATCCAAAAGTATGATTTTTTAATTAAACATGTAATAAACTATTTAATTGTATTGTAATGTAACAAACAATTTAATTAAATACAACATTTTGTTTTAGAAAAAGGTTGGCCAATTTGCAATCATGTGGGATGGGTTAGAGAAAGTAACCCACCAAGATTTTGCGAGCCAGCTCACCTTGCCTTGTTTTTTGGTGGGCCCTATGTGGAGAAATGGAGTGTCCAACTTTATGGCATTTGTCATACTTGGGACAAGTTTTACCTTGCTTATGGGAGTAACAGTTAGTTAGTTACCACTTTGAGAGACCAAGGCAGAGGAGTTGACAAGGCAGAGGAGTTGACAATAAGCAACCACCTCCCCAAAAGAAAAATTGACTAGTTGTGGTTGTTCTAATTGCTCAACCATACCACAGGTGAAGTTGTGTGAACACGTACCACTGACAGTTTTACATTTTCTTCTTCACTAATGGTTTCACGATTTTCTCCTTCATCCACAATTTTGTGATTTTTTTTTAATACACATACATATATATATATATATATATATATATATATATATAATATTTAAGTAGAAGTAGAATCTACAATCCATGTTCGGATCTCACAATTTACGATCTTGTGAGTCCTTCAAAATCCCAACCATAATCTCAATTTTGACTACTTTGCTTGTAACCCATGCAAGACGTACAATATGATTTTGGTTACCTGTTTCCTCAGCAACAATGGTGACAGGGACAAAACTTCATTAAAGTTGTGAAGGACACAACTCATTTTAACCAAATATTCAGATGTCAGATCATGAAGTCCCTGAGGGGAGATGGCAATCACAAGGTTTTGGTAAATTTGGTAAAGATGTTTGGTGTGGAGAGCAATACCTTACTCCCAAACTAATTCCCATCTCTCATGAAAATGAAAAATCTGCTTTAGCTAGGGATGACTAGTGGCTTTGGTGTCTCTACACAGCTGGGCACCAATCTTATTCCACTTGGAAAAATCATTTTTAAATTCCTGCTTCACAGGACCAGCAAATGTTTAATGTTGGATGCCCAAGTACAATAGTTGCTCCCAAGTACAAAGTTTGATCTCGGGGTCAGTAACCAGAAAAGTAGTAAGAAAAGTGGGTATCCAGTTGTGAACAGTGATGGAACTCACTGGAAAGGAGAGAAAATAATGATTGGAAGTGGAAACACAACCAAAAGAAGAGATGTGAAATAGTAGAAACATGTTTCTTAGAAAAACAGTTGCCCTAATCGGAACTGGCCCCAACCACCGGTTGTTCAGGAATTAAGGTTATCTAGCATGATGAATTCCATGTGCCTGATACACAAACACAATGGAGGCTATTATGCAATGGGTATCATAAATACGAAAGCTACAGTTATATCCACTCAATTATCCCATTGACATTATTTCTGACATATGTTAATACTAATGTATTGTGTTATCTGAAAGAAAGAAAAATGGTACTTTCTTCTGCATTATTATGGATCAATTTAATTATAAAAAATTTACGTTTATTCAGTTGAACTACTGCCTAATCTGTTCATATTTAATACCGACAGGCTAGTCTCTGGATAATAATCTTCAGCTATGTTGGAAATTATTTCTGGACTCATTATTTTTTCACAGTTCTTGGTGCATCTTATACCTTTCCATCATGGAAAATGAACAATGTAAGCCAAAGACAATGAATTATCTCTTTAGTGTGACCACATTCTTTATTGAATTGCTCTATTTGGCGGTGGCAGGTACCCCACACAACATTCCTGCTCACTCATGTTTGCTTCCTGTTTTATCATGTTTCATCAAACATGACACTGCGACGGTTACGGCATTTTATTGCTGATTTGCCAGAAAAAATTCAATGGGCTACTGAAGCTGCATGGATTCTTGCGCTTGCTTATTTTATAGCATACCTGGAGACTCTGGCTATCTCTAATGTACGTTGTAATAAAACAGTGCTGTTTTCTTTTCTCAATCTTTGTTTAATCATGCATTTTTAATATTTTCTTGAACTGCATCTAATTTTGAGGTATCAAAGTTTTAAATTTTTGTTAATCATTGCTATTCAAGTTCATCTCACATCTTATCTATAAAATATATGGTCGTAAAACTTAACCCTTGACAATTTCAGTTTCAATATCTTTGTACAATGCAAGGAATATGCCATTTGGTACAAAGTTTTCTTACTTCTTTTTTTGTGCTTTGGAACCTCCACTGCTTAGATTTATCTGTCGTACACCATCTTACATGTTTATTCTGTATTTTTTTTTCTTTTCGTTTAAATTAGAATTCCATATCTTTTTCCTTTCTTAAAGATGATCCATATTTTCTTTTATCAAGATGATAACGATATCCTGTCTTTTTACAACCCAAGATTCAGTATTAGTGACAGTGAGCATGGCATACCAGAATTACAGATATGCTTAAGGTTGATGGTTGTATTTTGACCCTGTAAGGTTTATAATTCTGGATGCACTTATAAATGGCTTTGGCTATAAGTTCTTTCTTTTTGTTTGACTGTGCCTACATCTTTGTGAAATTTTATACTTTCACTAATCAGCCAACCCAGATGACAAGTTTCCTAGTTTTCTATTGTTTTCTTCTTAATCCTCAATGCAAATCACAATACAAATACATATAGATATACATTTTTCAGCGCATAAATAACCCTGGATGTCTATGAAACATATCACCCTGCAGTTGACCTACAATATGAAATGCATATTTTTTAGCATAATGCTTTCAATTGGATGTATGCAGTTCCCTTATTATCAATTTGTGGATCGGGACTCTATGTATAAAGTTGGATCTCTGTTTTATGCCATATACTTTATTGTGAGCTTCCCAATGTTTTTAAGGTAAGTCATTACTCCTTCTTCTACTTCTTATCTGTCTTTTAAGAAACCAATAAATAAGAATATAATTGACAAAAGAGTAACCAATGTGGATTTGGACTTTTAAAAAACAAACAATTAAAAAGGAAAGAAGGGAGAAACTAGCAGTTGTTTGAGTTACCTCATTCCACGTTTGAGTTGTTTTGATTATGTACCTCTTTGGTTCTTTGGAATGGAGTTGTTGCATATCCTACTACATGAAGGGAATATGTGTATGTTGAACTAATTTTATTGATGATAAATCTTGTAAATATGCAGGGTAGATGAGAAACCTGGCGATAAATGGGACTTGCCTAGAGTGGCTGTTGATGCTTTAGGTGCTGCAATGCTGGTCACAATAATACTTGATTTGTGGCGCATCTTTCTGGGACCTATTGTTCTGATCCCAGACGCAAAACAGTGTCCTCAAGTAGGATTACCTTGGATTACAGGACACGCCAATCTCACATGAGAGTTATTCTAGATTGTTATGTGGAGAATGTGCAGAACAAACCAAACTTGGACAGTGCTCACACTGCCAAACTTCTGATTAGTTCTATAGTGTTTGTAGTGGTTTTTCATGTTCCCTTCAGCTGTAGACAAAGATAGGTGACTAAATAGTGTTCATTGTAATTAATGATGACTGCTTCCTTGGACACTATGTTCATGTTCTATGTTCTTTCTTCTTTCTTTTTTGGAATTTTGTAGGGACACCTACCTATAAAACGAGGCTTAAGTGTGTGAAAGAAAAAACAAAATCTTTAATCTAGCTGAAAATGACTCTAAAATGGAGTTTTCTCACAAGTTCATCTGTACCACAATGGTGAATGAGTTAGATTAAGTTTTGTAAAATTTGATTCTAATGTTGTTTCTTAAGTTTAAGGTTGGAGTCCTTTTTATTTATTTATATAGGTCGTTTTGTAAAATTTGATTAATTTTTATGTATGTTTGGTATAATTTAAAGCTTATTTTAATACTTTTAACAAGGACCTTTTGAGTAATGGATCCAAAATTTATGGGTAAAACCAACATGTTTGAGTCTAAATATATTGACTAGTTTATAATTTTAAAACATGACAACAAAGTTTATTTATTTACTTGAATAAATGGATTTGGTAGACATGATTTAAAATAATTGAGCGCATTTAATACATAAATTGACTTGACTAGTGCCTAACATGAGTTGACACCTTAAGAATGGTTGAATAGTAGATGTACAAAGTATTGCAAGATTCAAGATAATATTTTGATAAAGGAGGAAAAAGAGCAACCAAACCAAATAGTTGTACAATTTCATTAATTTCTTTAGCCTAATGAAGCTCAATCCCAAACTGAAAAAAATCCAGTTTTTATCTATTTTTTATTATAATTATTATTTTCTCTAATATTTTGTGTAAGTATTAATCAGAGTTTATTAAGGTCAAATTACATTTTTAACCCCGTTATTTATTTTGATAATCTTTGCTAGTTTTATAAATCAATTAAGACTAATTAGTCATAAATGATGAGCAGTTTTAGTGGTCGTCTTTTAATGAGTTCATTGATTTAAAAGAAACTGTTCTTACAAAATAATGTAGATGATCATAAACTAAATCTTAAATATAATTAAAGAGATTTTATGTAGCACAGTTTCTTCACCTAAAGAATTTTTTTACATTAGCAAAGGAATTTTCAAATAAAATTAAAAAAAAAGTGAGCAAAATTTATATAAAATATAATTAAGAAAATAAAAAATATTGAAGTATGAATTTCTTGAATTTTTTACGCAAAATTGAATAGTGTAAAAATCACAAAAAATACTATTACAGATGTGTCGTAAATTAAATTTATTAATATTTATTTCTTAATTATTTGAATTTTGGTGCAAAACATTAAAAATGCAGTAAAAAAAAAAATCTTAGAAAAGATTGAAATTTGGCACACGTGTGGGAAGCAGGTTCCGTGAAAGAGAAGTGGATAAGAAAGATATTTGAGAAAGGTGAGTAAAGGAACGAAGAAAACTCCATTTCCCGCTATTCACCACTTCTTCGAGGTGGAGCTTCTTCCAACCAATGGCCGCTCTCACCTCTCTCTCCCTCTCTCTCCGTCCCCTCTCTCTCCGCCGCAAACCAACCACAGCAATCTCCGGTTCACTTTCTTCACTCCCAGGTACGTCACCACCCAACCAATCCACGTCATTTTCGCATTCACGTTTATCGCACTTCACGCATCGCCTCTTTTCAGGGAGCACCCATGGGTCTACAACCAAAGCGCCTCGCAGAAAAGCCAGGCGAATCGAAGGCCCTAGAAAGAGCATGGAGGACTCGGTTCAACGCAAGATGGAGCAGTTTTACGAAGGCTCCGATGGGCCTCCGCTTCGCGTTCTTCCCATTGGCGGTTTGGGGGAGATTGGGATGAACTGTATGCTCGTCGGCAACCATGACCGCTATATCCTCATCGACGCCGGTGTCATGTTTCCAGAGTAAACCCTTCGTCTTCTGTGTGTTACCGTATTTTGTGGCCAAATCAAAATTAGTGACACCACTTCTCTTGGATTGTGCTACGCTTCTTCAGCTATGACGAACTTGGAGTTCAGAAGATTATACCTGACACCACTTTTATAAGAAAGTGGAGCCACAAAATTGAGGCGCTTGTCATAACACACGGTCATGAAGATCATATTGGTGCGTTGCCTTGGGTAATGCTTCCTTCTCTGTGCTTATTAATCCAATTAGAGTTTCTTTGGACAAACTGCCTCGCCCTTTGGAAGCAGAAAATAAGAAGAATCAACTCTTCCATGCGTTAAAAGTTGGCTTATTCACCGATTAATTTGTAACGTTTTCTTATATTACATTTTCTAAAGAATGACTTTAAGCTTACGAAGAAGTTTATTTCAATTTTTTCTCTCTTCGGAGTGCTATGGAAAAATTTATCCGACTGTGACCCTTAATAATATAAAAGATGTTTTACTGACTGTAGGCCTTGCAACTCGCTAATTACAACTCACAACACAAGGCTGTTTCTGTTCAATTTTTGTAACTTGGTTCTGGACTCCACAGACAATCTACCATCACTTTTCATTATGGAATTTGAATATTTTGCATTTTCTTGGACACTTTTCTATCCATTCAGTTTAGAGACTATCAGATTATGTGCACATTTATCCCTCTACATCTTCAGTGGTATATCATAGAGTTAGTTACCTGTACATTCTTTTTAGAGGGGGCATTTTTGTTTCTAAAATAATTTGGAGAGCTCTTTTAAGGTAGTTTGCTTCTTTTTTCCCATCTTGCTATGAGCTTCCTATTTCTTGAATCTGTGTCTAGCAGAGCAACTATTTCTATATGGTTACCACAGATACAAGACTAATCACAAGAACGTACAGTTACCCTAATTTAGATAATTACAAGGATATGATCTGCCCTATTTACAATATTACTATAATACAGATTTCCTACGCTAGGTTTCAAGATGCCTGCCAAGATATTCATAGTTATTCTTGCTGCAATAAAAATTGTTGTTCATAGGTATTAATTTGTTAGTTACTGACAAGGGATTCTAATTAATCATTCATATTTCATAACTATGTTCATTGTTCTTTTCTTATGTCTATTCTTAACTTCATTTACATTGGTTTGTCAGGTCATCCCGGCATTGGATTCCAATACACCAATTTTTTCATCTTCCTTTACAAAGGAGGTATCTGCCAGAAATTTTCTTGAAATAAATCAACTTGTTCATTTGTTCAATTTCTCTGTGGTTGACAATATTAATGCATAGTAAGTGATAAAAGTCAGATCTTAGTATTAATATTATCATTAAGTTGATTAACTAATGCTTTAATTCTTCATTGTGTTATTGTAATTGATATTTGTTATTAATAATAAAAATTTGGTACACTTTCGTCATGAAATATTCTTACAGATCAGATAAAAAAGTATTTGTTCTTTGCATTGTTTATTTTGTATGGTCCAGAGAAGATAAAGCTTTTCTTTTTAACAGCTTATAAACAAACGTTTGAAGGAACATGGTATTTTTGTTCCATCTAGACTCAAAGTATTTAGAATGAGGAAGAAGTTTGTGGCTGGGCCATTTGAGATAGAACCTATCAGGGTGACCCATTCTATTCCTGATTGTTGTGGACTAGTTCTTCGCTGTTCTGATGGTACTATTCTTCACACTGGGGACTGGAAGGTCAGAATTTTATTTTTATGTCTAAGAGCATTGTCCCTCTATTTTATTTAGCTTAATCTCCTGTTGATTCAATAGATTGATGAGACACCACTAGATGGGAATGTTTTTGATCGTGAAGCTTTAGAGGAACTCTCTAAAGAGGGAGTAACATTGGTAAGTCACTGGATATTTGCTAATTGCTTCTCGATCTTGGTTTTGAATAATTTATCATGAGCTTATCCCTAGATTTACATTAGGGATTTTGAAGACCGAGAGGGACTTGTAATTAACATTTCTGTCGGGGTCAGGTGTATGTATACTTGGTTGGTGGTGTTCTCTGAGTAGTGCCTAGATATTAAGCTTAATATGGCTTTCATGGCCAATCCTGGACTTAAGGGATAACATGTTTCCACATTTTCAAAATTTCAAGTTGTATTCCATTGGTAATAGACTTTTTAAATTTAGAATATTATTTTAGTCCAGGGATATTCTTTTCAACATTTTTTTCTCCCCTTCTACTCAGTATTGTTAGAAAGATATTTTTCCAATTTTTTGTTCTGCTCTGTTGAATTTTGCTATTATATATGTGAAAATGAATAGTATTAAATGTCATGTTAGATGCACATGTGTTTATATTTAATATGATCATACAGACAGTTTTCTTCTTTTTTTTGTTAGATCAAATATGTATCTCTTCCCTCTTTTTCCTTAAATGTTGACAAAAGATAGAAACAATCTTTGCTTTGGACATTACTTTACAGATGATGAGTGATTCAACAAATGTACTCTCACCTGGTAGGACAATCAGTGAATCAGTTGTGGCAGATGCTTTGTTGAGACATATTTCAGCTTCTAATGGAAGGGTCATTACCACCCAATTTGCATCAAATCTACATCGGCTCGGTAGTGTGAAAGCTGCTGCTGATTTAACTGGCAGAAAGTTGGTAATGTTCTCCCTATCTAGCATACTTAAATGCAATTGGAGTTGACTTTTTTAGAATGACATAAGTATTAAGAGATTTTAACTGTTATATCAGGTATTTGTTGGCATGTCCTTAAGGACATATTTAGATGCAGCTTGGAAGGATGGAAAGGCTCCAATTGATCCATCCACTCTGGTATTAATTGTTTGGACTTTGCTGCTGTTGAAATTAGAGAACTCTAGTTGAAAGAAAAGAGAGAGATTGAGAAATTGCATTCTGTTAATCATTTTTTTTTATATCTTCAATTGAAGAGATCAGTTATATACTACTACAGATAAAGAGTACAAGGGAGGCTAATACACTTATGCTGATGTGACTGAAACTAGTCAGCTTTCAAAGCTTGAGAGAATAACTTTCTATTACTCTAATAAGAGCTGCAGAATTCTTCCTAACTTGTAAGAGATTGATTGCAGCACCGTAAATATAGTGCTGATCAGCATGTTTTATTAACTAGGTTGTTAGCAGAAAGTCAGTGAAAGCATGTTTTGCCTATTTTAGCAGTTGTACAGGCCTAATGCTGATCAACTTGATTTATTAAATTTGATATTTGGAAAAATTCATTGCAATAAGATTAATCATCACTTTTGAATTTTGTATATTTATTGAGAGCTTCCCACCTGGTCATAGTGTTTGCGTTTTATCTCTGATGAACTACTTGGTCCTCCCTCCTTTATCAGTGAATTCAAAACTCATCTTTCAGAATATGCACTTTTGGACTCTCAAGACTAGCAGACTTTCATTTCATATTAGATGGTTTGTTACAATTATTAATATTATTCTTGGGCTTTGTTTTATTTTACCAGCTTGAACATTACGGCAAGTGATTTTTTTGTCATACATCAGTCATAACATTTTTGTTAGAATTCTCTGGAAGTATTTATTGGCCACTTTAATAACTTGTGAGCCAATAACTATTTGTTTGACCTGTACGAATCTAATTTGTTTCCATGCTGTTTGTATAATTGCGTCTTATTTATTCATTATTTGTGTTTCTAAATTTATATTGAAAACTATTAATCTTTATCCTTGTATTTATAACAGCTTTTGTGAGTCTCATGTCTCTTGCCCTGCATTTCATTATTTCTAATTATACATAAGGTGAAAGCAGAGGATATTGATGCTTATGCTCCAAAGGATCTGCTAATTGTAACAACAGGTTCTCAAGTACGTTATTTCAATATCCTTAAAGGATTGGCTAATTTCATGAATTATAAACATTGACATGACCATATATATGTACTGATGTGTCAGGCAGAACCTCGTGCTGCCTTGAACCTTGCATCATTTGGAAGTAGTCATGCTTTCAAACTAACCAAGGAAGATCTTGTTTTGTATTCCGCTAAGGTATGACAAAATATTGTATTATTTATTTGTTTTTATTACTTTATCTAAAGGCCGAGATATTTGTAGTATAGTTAAATACCTGTTTCAAGTGAATAGATATTAGTATCTGAAACTTAATAGTATACTTTTTTTATCCAACCCATTCTAGTAACCATGTTGGATTTTTCTGCATGATCTTTCTCTTGTGCCAATATCTTATTTTATTTTTACTGTAAGAATACATTATTTTTTACTGACAAACAAGTTTGTGTGTTTTGTGCTCTGATTTTGAATTAAAATGCTAGGTTATCCCGGGTAATGAATCTCGTGTGATGAAAATGCTAAACCGTGTATCAGAGATTGGATCAACTATAGTTATGGGAAAAAATGAAGGTCTGCACACATCTGGTCATGCATATCGTGGAGAATTGGTAATTTTTTTTTTATTGCATGTCAATATTTCTTTGTTCCTTTTATTTTCTTTTTTCAAATTTAGGGGACCAAAACTGGATTCACTCCAAATTTCCAAGACAACATACTCGTTATATCTTTTATTCCTGGTTAGATATCCAGATTGATATTTCACAAATCACAAGAATTAGCAGACCTTGTCAACTTGTTATTTTGTTTTGTTGCCTTTTCAGTTTACTCATTCATTTAATGAGTCTTCTAATACGATTTCCATATATGTTTTGTTGCAGGAAGAAGTACTTAGAATAGTGAAGCCACAACATTTTCTTCCCATCCATGGAGAACTTTTGTTCCTGAAGGAACATGAATTACTTGGAAAATCAACTGGCATTCGGCACACTGCTGTGAGTCATTTGCTTCAGTTAAGATGTTGTGATCAAATGCAGAAGAGATTATAACAGTGAGATATATATGTTAAACTACCACTTTGGTCCCTAGTCTTTTAGTAAAACTCATTTTGGTCCTTTACTTTTTAAAAGTTTCATTGTGATCATTTTTGTTTGCAAAAGTACCTAAAAGTGATCCTTTCCATCAGCCAAAAGGTTACGCTTTTAGTATTAAAATAATTAATTAATATACTGGCTGTTTTAACCACTATTATAATAAATCTATTACATTAAATTTAAAGATTTTAGCCTATAAACATTTTAAAGTAGCGGAGATTAAAAACTGTTACTATAATAATTGTATTTTATTAAAAACCAATAGCAATTTCAATCAGTCTAAACAAATGTCACAGGTGCATAAAAAAGTATTTCATACTCCAGCACCAATACCAAGCCAGTAGCGACAATAATTCAACACAAAATCAAGTAGTATTTCAATGGCATTAAACCAATGATTTCCATATAATCAATTAAAACATTTATTTGTTACTTCCTTCACCCTTCCCTAACCAGAATCATTTGATTCATAGTGCCTGCAAATTACATTTGAACTAAGAGAATTGTCGGAAGAAAAGGAAAACAAGGACAAGAAAAAAATTAGTTGCTGGAAGCCTCATGTGCCTCTGAAAAGGCTTTTCTGACTGCTGTGGGCTGTGGTGTTTTCTTTCTCCTCTAACCTTTCTTTCTCTTTTCTTACCCTACATTTCTTCCCATTTTCCTCTTGCTCCACTAACTCATCCCCTTCCCCCTCTTCTTCCTTAGACTTGCTGCCATAGTGGATCACTGCAACAGCAACACTGCAACTAGCCCCTCTCTTCCCTGTTTTCCCCCCTTGCTCACCCCAGTTGTGGTGATCCCGTCCTCATCATCACTATTGCATCCCCCAGTCTCTTGCTCACCTTCACTTTTTTGCCCCTCTTCTCTTCTCAGTTTCATTCTCCTTTATTTTTCTCTTCATGTAGTCAAGAAAACCACTACATGTGCCACACTGCTCTTGCAATTAGCATTCTTGATGGAGGCTAGAGCACATGATGATGTGAATTATTTAGGGTTCCCATATGCTTTCCTTTGCAGAATATTGAGTTATTGGGGTCAGACTTTACATCTTTTAGCCTATTTTAAAATATCAATGAGGACAATATTGACCCAAATTCAAAATGTAAAGAATCAAAATGAAAATTTTGAAAGATAAATGACAATTTTTTTTTACAAAAAAGACAAGGGACCAAAAGAGTAATTTTAGCCAGATATATATTAATTTATCATATGACTTGTTATATAGCATGTTGAACGAATTGATGAGCTTTATGCACCAGGTCATTAAGAATGGAGAGATGCTTGGTGTTACACATTTGAGAAATAGAAAAGTCCTTTCTAATGGTTTCATTTCCCTAGGAAAAGAGAATTTACAGGTTGGCAGCCATCTGTACTCTGTTGGCTCTTCAGTGAAATTATTTAATAATTTATGTTTAGTTTCTGGTTTCCTTTTTTCACGCAGTTGAAATATAGTGATGGAGATAGAGCATTTGGTACATCAAGTGAACTCTTCATTGATGAAAGAATGAGAATCGCTTTAGATGGCATCATTGTTACTAGGTAGATATTTCAGGTTTTAAATTAAAAAAGAAGTATGCCATGTTAAGTGACATCTTAATATTTATCTTTTCAGCATGGAAATATTTCGCCCTAAAATTTTAGGTAGTTTGGCTCCAAATACCTTAAAAGGGAAAATAAGGATTACCACAAGATGCTTATGGCTCGACAAAGGGAAGCTGATGGATGCACTCTACAAATCTGCCCATGCCGCTCTTTCAAGCTGCCCTGTAAATAGTCCTCTGGCTCACATAGAAAGAACTGTGTCAGAGGTATTGAGAAAGATGGTGAGGAAGTATAGTGGTAAACGGCCTGAAGTTATTTCCATTGCCATAGAAAATCCTGCATCCGCTATTGCTGATGAGATAAACACAAAATTGTCTGGCAAAACCCATGCGGGTCTTGGAATATCAACATCAAAAAGAGCAGTGGATAGACATGAGAAAGGAAATCAGCCCACCTCACTGCAAGTTACAGGTAACATCAATGTACATTTGAGGAATACATATAGAACTGTCAAGATATGGTTGGTTTCCTTTTGTGCTTGTATTCACATTTTATTAAATATGTGGCATCAAGTGTATGTTTGCATGACTCTTGAATATCCTTGAGTTGAAGGGTTTGTCTATATCTAGTCTAGATGACTGTTGCTTGCTTGGCTAGGGGAGCATGGCAGCATCTCTAGTCGAGAATAAAGTATCTCGTGGCTAATGTCTTTCTTTATTATTGACATCTGACACTCAGTTTCTTACATTTAACTTATTTATTGTTTGTGAAGCTTAAGGGAGCTTTTTTTATATATACCTAACTAATCATGGTTTTTCACTCCAGAAGTTTCCTTCTCAATGAATCCAATATAAGGTCAATTTAATTGTCTAAATAAGTTTTGATTGCGCTGAATTTGGCTACTTTTTCTTGTGAATCTTGAGAATGGATTCATGTTGTTCCAATGAGCAAGCAATTGAAAAAATGAATGTTTTGGATTGTACTTGTTCTTAAATGGATGAGACTGTAAGTTTTTTCATGAATCAGATGCTTTTGTTGTTTAACTTTTAGTAAAAGGACATCAGAATGCAATGGACATGCATGGTTTATAGACAGTCTATCTGACTCTGCAGTTTTACACGCCTAGGATGGAGAAATATGACTTGTAACATGTATTTCTTCTGGTGTAATGTTTTTATGCTTGTGCCTTTCATGTTTATTTTTATTTGTTTTCTATTATTTGGTACAGATGATAGTATTGATAATGTAAGTGGAGCTGAGGGTTATTTATCTGAGGAAGACAACACTGCAAGTGGAGCTGATGGTGATATATCCGAGTCAGAGGATTCGGATGAATTTTGGAAACCATTCATTACACCATTACACGTTGAGAAGCCATTTGGTGCTGACAATGCTTATGATTCACAAAAGGAGCATGCGTCCAATCTGAAGAAAGGTGATTCTAAGAACACTGATGAAGCCAAGTCTGAAGAAACGTCTACCTCTGAACCCAAGTCTTCAAAATCAGTAAAGAGAAATAAATGGAAAACTGATGAAGTTAAGAAGCTGATTGGTATGCGTGCAGAACTACATGACAGATTTCAAATTGTGAAGGGTAGGATGGCCCTCTGGGAAGAGATATCTCAAAAACTGTTGGCTGATGGGATCAGCAGAAGTCCTGGACAGTGCAAATCTTTGTGGACATCTTTGGTACTTAAATATGAGGTGTGTTTCTTTTTTTAAGGCACTTTTTGTTAATATTATAAAGAAAACTGTTCAGCCACTTAAAAACATCCTCAATTGGTAGACTACTTTTTATGATTAATGCTGATCACTGGTTATTTGGTATAACGTATAAATGGGATGAAAAATTCACTCGTTTAATACTAATTCATGAAATTTTCACCCACATAACAATGTGACGTTATAGGAAGCCTCTGTTCATGTGAAATAAAGAATTTAATTTCTTATTCTAATTGCCACTTTTTTTAATAATTCGAACGACAATTTTGTTTAACCTGTTTACAATACCTCCTGAAATCTGAATGTTAAGATAACTTATTCAAAATATTCACATCATAGGGACCAATCTACTTTGCCTTTTATGGGATTATGATCTTGTCGAATTTTCTTTTCTTGTGTAAGATCCTTTTACACTTTTTTGTCTTCTGAGGTTTTCTTTCACCCTTTTAGTTGTCAGACTACCCTCTCTACAAGGGCTTGACTTGATACAGGTAGGATGAAAATTTTGTTATAAATTCGTCTCTTGTGAATTGTGATAGTACATATCTACTGTACACTTTTATCATCGTTGGCAAAAGAAAATTACCCAGTTTTTGTTTTAATGAATTCCTCGTATCTGAAAGAATAGGTTAAAAGAAACAGGATTCCTTCTTTCATTGGTCTCTCTATTCATGTTAGTTACATTCATTAACATATATACTAAACTCGTCTGTGAATGAAACCTCCTTACATTTCATATCTTGGTATTATTTATAATAGAAGGGGTCATATTCAGCTTTAATACTAGTGTATAATAGAACAGTACAACTCAAAATATTAATAAATGCAATTTAGATAGCTACTACATCAAAAGATAACTTAATTTTGTATTTTAAGCAGGGGATCAAGAATGAGAAGGATAGCAAGAAAAGTTGGCCATATATAGAGGATATGGAAAGGATACTGTCTGATAAAGAAGCTCCTGCAACAAAATGATTGGAAATATGGTGGATACTGGACAGGTTAAGAAATGTTTTTGAGGGCCATCTACTACAATTGTTGATCAGTTTGAGCATGGTGAATGGAAAGATAATCCATGGCTTCCATGACATCGAAGATCCATAGTGTTTTAAGGGCTGAGGGTTAGACAACATAAAAGGGGTTGGCTTTGAAACTGACACGGGAATATCTGGGTATAGGGGACGATTTATTACCCATCTGAAATGCATGTCTCCTTTTTTATTTGTCAAATATATATCTTATAATTATCTTTTATTATTTTTGTTGGTGGCACATATTGGGTGCCGAAGCAGCAATGGAAGTGTCTGCATTTTTGCCTATTGAACAGTGAAAAAAAGTGTTGATGCTTTTACCTTCATATATATATATATATATATATTTATTGTGTGAAAAAAATAAAATAGAAAAAGTGGAAACTGGGTCAAAAGGATTCGAACCTTATTTTAAAAGAACAAGGTCTTGTTTCATTTTGAAGGTAAGTGTCATGGTTCTACGAAAAACCATGTCTGTTGTGGCGAGCATTGAATCATTGATGACATGTTAAAGTTGATTCTAGTCTTAATCTCACTAATTCTCTGGATCACTCTAATTCTCATTGTTCTCATTATGGTGTTCACTCACACAAAAGTATGCTCTCACAACCCAACTATTGGTAGGATAGAAGTAAAATTGTTTATTCAAAGCACTCTTAAAGGGTTTATAAACACATTTTCTGTTATAACACAGTTGTTCTGTTTGAAAACATAACCAAAACTAACTACTAACTCTGTTTTAAAAGAGTTATATACGAATGTCCTCTCCATCAATAAGGACTTGATGACAAGGCTTGACCCATACACCTCTTTAAAGTTTGGAAATTTTTTGTTGCATTTGATAGAGGTTTCTTCATACTGCATCTTTTGGATTGTCTTAGTCCACTGCACCAACACTTTAGTTATAGATTTATTGTTTTGTTTCTTCATTTTACGAGCTATAATCTCTAATGGTTGTGGAAAAAAATGATTGTCATTGTTAGTAAAAGGTAAAGTTGTAGACAGTGGTTTATTTCTATGTGATGGTTTGAGTAAGGAAACATGGAAAACATTATGAATCTTAGAGCCCGTAGATAATTCCAGTTTATAAGCCACGTTGCCAATCTTTTCAAAAACTTTGTATGGACCATAATATTGGGCAACTAACTTGTGAAAATGTGTATTGGATAAAGTTATGTGTCTGTATGGTTGAATCTTTAAATAAACCCAATCTCCAACCTTGTACTGCTTGTCAATCCTTCTTAAATCCAAATAAAAATTTATACGTGTTGTGCCTTAACTAGATTTGCTTGTATTATCTGATTAATTTCATCCTGTGTCTTCATAGTATAGGCTACCGCTTCTATTAAGGAATTTGTATTTTGTATAGTAGTTGGAATAGAAGGAGAATAGCCATAAAGAGCTTCAAATGGAGTCAAATGTATAGCTGTATGAAATTTGGTGTTGTACCACAATTCTACAAGAGGTAAATACTCCTTCCACTTGGAAGGAGTGTCCCCGGAAACACAACGAAGATAAGCCTCGATGGATTTGTTTATAGCCTCTATTTAACCGTCTGTCTATGGATGAAAAGTTGTTGATCGCAACAACTTAACACCATTCTTGTGCATCATCAACTTAGTCCAAAAGTGACTCATGAAAATGGAGTCCCTATCTGATATAATGTCATGTGGCCACCCATGAAGCTTGATGATATTGTCCATTGTCCATGAAAAGGGCTACCACCTTAGCCGTTCCAAAAGGATGTGCAAGTGACAAAAAATGAGCATACTTAGTTAAACAATCCATAATAACAAAAATCACAATCATAGAACAAGATTTAGGGAGACCAACAATAAAGTCCATGGATATAGATTTCCAAGGTCTATCTGGAATAGATAATGGTTGTAATATACCAACAGGAAATTGAAGTAAATGCTTACATTTTTTACATATATGACAATTCTAGACCCATTTTTTGACCTCTTTCTGCGTACCATTCCAATAGAAGTGAACTTTAATCCCTCTATAAGTCATCTCATATTCTGAATGTTCTTTGATTGTTGAATCATGAAAAGTGTTGGAGAATTTGTGTTCACAATTTTGCATTGTCTCCAACCACTAACTTACCTTTTCTCCTCAATAAGTCATTCTCAAAAGTATAATGTTTATGGGGATTTTGAGTCAAGCGAATATTATTAATAAATTTTTCTAATTTATGATCTACTACCCAAGAATCCTTAATTCTCTAAATTAATTCAAAAGTTATTACAAACATTGAAGCTAACTTACCTTGGGTAGGGTTGCATGACAACACATATGCTACTACATTGTCTTTATCTTTTTTGTATTCAATGCGGAAATAGAAACCCATTAGCTTTTCCAAACCCCAATTCTATAACAATGTTGTAGGTGGTTGCTCTAGTAAATGCTTCAAAGCCTTTTGATTTGTTTTTATTACCACATATTGATCTAAAAAATAATGTTGCCACTTTTTTACTGCAAATAGAATACAAAATATTATTTCTCATATGTAGATAACAATTGATATTTAGGTCGCATTACCTTGCTTATGTAGGCAATGGGTGATTAGATTGCATGGTATCGCTCCAATTCTTGAAGCATTAGTTTCAATAGTAAAAGATTGGGAAAAATTTGGTAATATTAAAACTGGAGCAGTGGTTAATGCTTTTTTTAACATGTGGAAAGTTGTATCAGCTTCAACACCTCACACACAAAGAATATTTTTTTGCAGTAAAGCTGTCAAAGGTGTTGCAATCTTACCACACCCCTGATTAAAACATCTATAATAGCCAGACAGTGCCAAGAATCCACGCAGCTCCTTTAAATTGGTAGGCTGTGGCCATTCTTGAACAACCCAAATTTTTTTCTAGATCAAGTTGAACTCCTTGCATAAAATTTGAAGTCCCAAATAATTTACCAGTGTCTTTTTAAAACTACATTTCTTTTTATTTAAAAATAAAACATGATTTCGTAATATGGTCAAGGTTATGTCAATGCATCTAATATGGTCTACCCAAGTCTTAGTATATATATTAATATATCATTAAAGAAAACCAATATGAATTTCCTTAAATGAGGTCGAAAAATATCATTCATAAGATTTTGAAATGTAGCAGGAGCATTACTAAGACCAAAAGGCAAAACTTCCCACTCATACAAAACACTGAGTCCTAAAAGTTGTTTTTATAAATATCTTATGGATGCATTCTAACCTGATTATATCCACTTCATAGGTTTAATTTTGAAAAATAAGTAGCCCCATACAATTCATCCAAAAGATCCTCAATCAAGGGAATAGGAAATTTATTTTCATTAAGTTTTCTGAAATCAGTGCAACAACGCCAAGAACCATCTTTCTTTTTAACTAAAACCAAGGGAGAAACATAACAACTAGAACTCTCCCAAATAAATCCAGTCGATAACAATTGTTTTTATTTGTCTTTCAATTTCAGTTTTTTGGTTATGAGGATACCTATAGGGTTTCAAAGTAACAGGAACATCACTATTTAAAATGATTCTATTGCCATACCTTCTAGGTGGTGGAAGTTGGGTAGGTTCTTGAAAATCATCCTCAAACTGATTTAATTATTCATCCAGCTGATGTTGTTGTTGTGAACTCAAATGCAGAAAAAACTAAGAATGTGATGCAATCTGAAAAGTAGATGCACTTTGTATGGCCAATAAAATTGGTTGACCCTCTGCAGGCTTAACTTTATTGGAAATCTGAACATTATCATTTTGTTGTTTTTCTCCTACTAAAGTCACCTTTTCTCCCTTTTGATAGAAGATCATAGTTAGATGTGCACAATATAAATCTCCCCTAATGTTTGAAACCATTTCATGCCCAAAATAACTCTAAAATTAGTACTAGGTAATACCAAAAAACTAGCTTAGAAAGTCTGATTATGAAACTGCCATTAAACACCAAAACACTGTTTAGTGATTCTGAGTTGTCTATCCAAAGCCACAATTACTGAAAAATCATTGATGAAAACTGTCTTTAAACCCAATGATTTCATCCACTTCTTACTAATAAAGTTGTGGGTGCTATTTGTGTCCATTAAAAATGGAACCCTCTGTTTTTTAATAATACCAGTAGTTGTAAAGTACTTCCATCAACCACTCCTTGAAGTGCATTTAAAGAAGCATGTACTGGCAACTCAGGCAACAAATCTATACTTTGTGTTATTAAATCCATCTCCTCATCTTTGTCTAAATCATCCTTCTTGATCCTGCCGCGGACTCGAGCGTGGGGAAAGTGCCTCGTCACTCCTTCGTCTAGCCTTCTAACTGCTGCGCGTTCTGCAAGGAGGCTCCAGGAACCTTCGCCGGAACTCCAAATGATGCCTGCAAAACACACAGACGGCGCCTCTAGCGGCCGTTGTAGCTCCGACGCTCAAGTCAGGCAACGGGAACACCAAAACTCTCTCTCTGAATCTCTCTGTGTGAGACTCGTGTGTGCCCTCAGTCCTCTTTGATTCGAAAACTGAGTGTTCTCGGTTCGTGTTGTGTATTGTGTGGCAAAAATTGCGTACCTGGTTCAGCGTTCTTCTTCCTCATATAATCTCGTGTCGCCCCCTACTGGCTACCTCTAGGGCCACTTGATTACTCTGCACCGCCGTAATCCACCCCCCAGGGCTACCTTGCGTGCAGGCCTTCCTCACTTGAGTGCAAAGTCTGACAGGGAAGGCCGCGTGGGTACCTCTGTACCCCTCAATTTCTGTGCCCATCTGCCCTACCTAATCTCTGGGAACACCTTCACGATCCACGTGGCATGCATGCAACCTCACTGGAAGACTCTAACCTTGATGGGTTCTTGTCCCAGCAGGATTCTGCACCTAACTGCGTCTTCCCATCTTCATGCATGGTCGTCTCGTGACCAAGGCCACTCCCTACCTCTGGGCGCTTTACTGATCTCCGGTCGCGTTATTCACATCGCCGTGGCCGACGTCACTCGCCAAACACCGATGACCGAGGTATCTCTCATCCTGACCGATGGCCGATGTCTCATCCTGGCCGGTGATCGATGTGTCACCTTAACCGATGACCGATGGCACTTCTTTACGTTGTCGTGCTCTGCTTATGGAATCATTCGAGATCCTTGGGTAACATTTTCGCTGGGAGCCTGGGTCCCAGTTTAACACGTGTTGGCAAGGAACCCCCGACGACTGATCGCTCTGCATGCACCGATGACTGATCGGTGCTTCATCACTTCTCGCGCTCTGCTTCCAGGCGCTCATGTAGGAACTGATCTGCTGGTGGTGGTCACTCGGTAACTGACCACTGATCGCTGTTCTTGAACGATCTCCACCCTGGTTCATCTGCTATCTCATGCCACGCGTCACTCTGTGACTGGCCCACGTAGTCATCTGCTGCTGACGTCATCGACTACCGATGACCGACCGGATCACTTCTCCTCCATTTAATCTTAGGAAACAAAAATATCATTTAATTTGCCCCTAACCTTACATTTATTTCTATGGTTCTTTTTCCATTTTTCACCACAGAATCTGCAGAACCCCCTTAGAGATACATTCGCTAACCTCTTTTCTTGAAATATAACCTACAGTATTAGTCTTGTTGTCCAATCCTAACATCGGCTTAAAGGAACTTGGTGTTGCATGAGATTGTAATGTAGTAATAGGTGTAAATTTATGATAAAACTGGGACTGATTCCGTATCTTAAAATTCCTGTGTTGCTCCTCTAAACTTTCCATTGAAACCCCATAAATTTTCATAGTCAACTCCTGCAATACATCTTCCTGGAGACAGGCTAACTGCATTGCTTCTTGGGGTGTAGAAGGTCTGTGTAAACAAACAGATTTCTCCAATCTCACGGTTAAACTTGATAAGGAAAAAACTCAAACGAATTTCTTTAGAAACCATAACTCTGGCCAACAGAGTATTAAATTTTTCCAAATAATCAAATAATGAACTTCCTTGTTTTAAATGAGCCAATTCAGCCACGGGATCTTCAAAGGCACCATCATCAAATCTTTGAGTCGCATCCTTCAAGATTTGTGTCCAAGATTGTTGTTGGAAATCAAAAGTCTTAATGTAATGACGTTGCCACACAAAAGCCTTGCCCTCCTTTGAAAGTAGCAGTAATCTTGCTCTTTGTTGTATTGGGGTGTCCTCTACTTTGGCCTTCCAATCCTAAAAATTGGATCCATCAAATGATGAAAAATGCAAATGGGTTCTATCAAGCACTGTAAAAGAATTCTTGACAATTTCTTGATTTGTGCAAGAAGACAGAAGCTTTTGTAAAGTGCACCTAACAAACATGGAAGAAATTAAACCTTCAACCGTCTGTTGTAATCCTTGTAAAGATTTTTGGATTGCTTCTTGGGAATCTGCCACCATTTTCTCCAAAGATTTCACCCTTGATTCTAATTCTTTATTGGTCAGCATTTCACCTAACAAATTCATATCACTTGTTAAAGTTGATTCCAGCCCTAATCTCATTACTCCTTTGATCACTCTAATTCTCATTGTTTTCACTTTGGTGTTCACTCACACACACAAAGGTATGCTCTCACAATACAAATGTTAGTAGGGTAGAAGTAAAATTGTTTATTCCAAACATTCTTGAAGGACTTATAAACACACTTTCTGTTACAACACACCTGTTCTTCTTGAAAACAAAACTAAATCTAACTACTAACTATTTTAAAAGAGTATAACATGACATTAAATATTTTTAGTTGAACTAAAACGGTGGTTGTACAGAAAGTAAAAGGGAATAAAATAATTACATAAACATTGCTAATAAAAAAATGTAAAATAAGAGGAAACTGATATTTTAACTACACAAAATCAATTTTTTTCTCTTTGCATACAAATTGACGGATTAAAAGAGCGGTGGGCTGTTTTTTTTTTTTTTTTTAATGGTTTCTTCCTTGTTTTATTTGTTTTTTCTGACGATTTCCCTTCTTCTTTACTCGACAGGAGAACACGCTTGTTTTGGGGAAAAATATAAAGGATTGTGGCCAAATAGTATTGGCATGGACTTTCGAGCTATATTTGTTGCAATTTAGTTTGACGTAATTTTATTATAATTCATTTTTTAAACTTGTATTCAATATTTTACACATTCAGTTGAATAACTAAACATTTTATTAAAATCAATGGCTGAATGGAATAAAACGAAAGAAAAAAAATCGAAATAAATAATCACTATTTGAGCACATAAAGAAATATCTCCTCTTGCCTCAAATGGTTTTCTCTTGACAAGGTAAACCCTTTTTCCAAACTATGGTCCAGGCACAACAGTCCTGTTAGAATTTTTAATAACTGTTGTTCATGTTTTGTGCTATAAACATGTGCCAACCATTATAGTAATTCAGAGGGAGCAAAATCAAATATAATTTTTTTTATATTATTAATTAATGAGAAACACTATTATTTTTATGTATTTGATATTTATTTTAAAAATAAATAAATTTATAATATAATAGTTTGTGATTAGATGCAGTGTAAACCTAATTTATAATATTAGTTTTCAATCTGTAATTTTCTCAGAAAAAGAATGGAGGGGGGTAAAAAGTAAGAAAAGAACTTCACAAAGAATGGGCCATTAGAAAAGGAGCAGGTAGATGTGGGCCGAGCTGGCCCAAATAAGTCCTGCCTTTTTCCTCAAGACAACACAACACTGAAAACAGTGTCGTTCTGCTTTTTCCCTCATTGCTTCAAACTCAACAATTGAGATCTCACTGCAATTGCTTCTTCTACTAGAGAAGGTGCAAAAATGTTCTTAAAATTTGCGTTTTGTTTTTTATATCTCCCCATTTTATATGTCCATCTATTTATTTATGTTATCCTGATTTTAAGGTTTGTTTTCATTTAGGTCACTAATCTTCCATCATGAAGCTCGATACCACTGGTCTTGAATCGTTTCCCTCACTGCTTGCACCTCAAAGCGACGTCGTTGGAGCACTCTCCGCCGCTCCATCCTTCGACCTTCCGAATTCCAATGATGTGAGTACTCAGGTTTTGAAACTGTTAAAAAATAAGACTGAAAATTTGTTTCTGAAATTGTTGGGGAAAGAAAATTGAAAGCTTGCTAGGGTTTAAATTATAATAGAGAAGGGTTGAAGGTTGATGGTTTTAACTGATGTGTTTGCGTATTGTGTGTATGGTGGTGATAGTTCGATGGGTTCTTGAAAGAGGCTATTCAGATGGTGAAGCCCGCGAAGGGTACCACGACTCTTGCTTTTATTTTTAAGGAGGGTGTCATGGTAGCTGCTGATTCTCGAGCTAGCATGGGAGGATACATATGTGAGTGTTTGTTAAATCCAATTGCATTTTGACAGTTCGTTGTTACTTGCTTTGAATTTAAATGATCGGTTTTATCTATTTGCGGTTGCGTAAATTCTTGATTTTTGAGTGTTGGTTGTCTCCAGCATCGCAGTCTGTGAAGAAGATTATTGAAATCAATCCGTACATGCTGGGGACTATGGCTGGAGGTGCTGCTGATTGTCAGTTTTGGCACAGGAATCTCGGGATCAAGGTAATCTATGCAACCTTGAACCGTCTTTCTTGCATGCTTGCGTCTGTCTGCTCTTCACTTTTATTTTTAGACCAGTCTCCTACTGAATTTCTGTTCTAGTATCCTACACCTTGGCATTCCTTGGTTATTTCCTTACAGTTTTGTTATTGATATTGTTGTTGCTGTTATAGTCGAGTAGGTAGCATGTACCTTCTTTTTGAATTATATTTATATTCATTTCCTGAAAATTACTTGTGCATAGGCAGCATTTAGCCTGTGTTTGGCATGAAGTATGGAGCAAAAGAAAGTGGGTGGAATGTAAATTGAACGATGGGATGGTAGTCTTCTCTGTTGTTGGGAAGAAAAATAATCATGTATTTTGGAAACAATAAAAATGGCTGGGAAGAAAATTCTGATAGTTAAATTCAGACAACTTTTTTATTCAAGATGAAATTGTTTAGAAGAATGGTTATGTAATTTAGAGATATCCTAAACTCTTAATTTTAATTTTCTCTTGTTCTTTTTTTACCATGTATGAGATGTAGAGAGAATAATTTATAGGGTGCAATTGTGTAAGCAAAACATATCTAGTTGTCCGAGTGGTGTGATATAGCTTTCACATCTAATTTTTATTTACCTTGTCAATAGTTTGTTTTCCTTCAACCTATATCAACTTTAATTTATAATGATGTGCTTGGCCAGCATGTTTGAATATGTTTTGCTAATCAGGCCACTGTATTTCATTTCTTTTTCTTATATAATAACATCTAAAACAGGATATGCTGGTCCTTGGTTACTTAATTGACATTGATTTTTTGGATCGGTTGATTTTGGATATATGAAGTTTCACTCCTCTTTGGTTGAATTGGTAATGAATTCAGATTGGCTAAACTGCATAACTGATCATATATCAAGGCAGTTCTTGCCATTCTGGTTGACATCAAAGCATTAGCTTGTACTCCCTTTTTTATAAATTTCCATTAGATTCCTTGTGTTTGTAATCTGTATATACAATTTTTTTTTTCCTTTTTGATTTATGGCACACAGTTTGATTCATAGTTAATGACATAGTTACAAACTTCTTGTATGCATAATTCATCCATCTTTAGGTCCTTGAATTATCAATCCATGATGGTAAAGACTGATGGAGATTGACATCACTCCTGGAAAGTCAATGATATTACTGAATTTCAACTGGAGAAATACTGAAGGCGGAGGATAATACCTCCTAAACTCTGATAAGTACCTAGGGAATCCGCAGAGGCATGCTCTGCCCAACCTTACTGCCCAAGAGGCTTGCTAAAAACTGCCCTCCCTTCTTCCAAACTCTGATAAGTACCTAGGGAATCCGCAGAGGCATGCTCTGCCAACCTTACAGCCCAAGAGGCTTGTTAAAAACTGCCCTCCCTTCTTCCTCTTAATTGATGACCTCCTCCTACATGTATATATATACATATAACCCATTTCTGCTTATCTAACTTTCCAAGTCAGCAAGATCTTTAAGCCTTTCCCCGTTCTGTGATTTTGTATTCCTTCTGATACAAGCCTTCCAGAACTTAGCCTAACAGAATATCTGAATAACTGGTTCATATAAACTTAAAGTTGTGTGGTTTTGTATCTTTTGGTTTTTGTTTTCCAAGATATGATCTTTTACCCCTTCATGTTTATGAAGTTGCAAATGTATTTTCTATAATCTTTTCCATATTTTTTCGTAGTGTCGTTTGCATGAGTTGGCGAATAAAAGGAGAATTTCAGTAACAGGCGCCTCGAAGCTACTAGCTAATATTCTATACTCTTATTGTGGAATGGGGTTATCGGTTGGGACCATGATTGCTGGATGGGATGAGACGGTAATTAACTTGTCAAATTACTGAACAACATTATGCTCAGTTAGTCGAATAGTTACTTACAACAGTGAATCTCTCTTTTAGGGACCTGGTCTATATTATGTTGATAGTGAAGGAGGAAGACTTAAAGGCACCAGATTCTCTGTTGGATCTGGTTCCCCATATGCTTATGGTGTATTGGACAGCGGGTTCGTTAAACTTTGTATTTAACTATCTCTTATAAATCTCCTGTCAATTTTTTTTGACAATTTCCTTGTTATACTAGGTACCGATATGACTTGTCGATTGAGGAGGCGGCTGAACTTGCTCGACGAGCAATTTATCACGCAACATTTCGTGATGGGGCCAGTGGTGGAGTTGCTAGCGGTATCTTTCTTTCTTCCCTCATTATATACTGCCTTCTAGATCTGATTATGACATTGTTTTTGCTATCCTCTTCCTCACCGGCAAGAAAATAGTATTTACATTAACAAATGCGTTGTAACTAAATTGATATAACCTCTCGAGGTACACTTGCCCATTTTGCTAGAGCCCAACTGCTCATGATCACCCAAAACATAATGTGCATTTTATTATATCCACTTAAGTGAACAATCGAAATAATCCATGGTCTCGAACTTATTCGGGTGAAATATGAATATTTAGATGCATAATTTATATTTATAAATTTGAAGGCACAAAATCTGTATTTTACTAACTTGGATATTTATGTGATTTTAGTGTACTATGTGGGACCAAATGGATGGAAGAAATTGTCCGGTGATGATGTCGGTGAACTGCATTACCATTACTACCCAGTAACCCCAAGCACAGTTGAACAAGAAATGGTTGAGGCACCTGGAGCATGATAAAATAACTCGTGGAGGCCTTTTTAAATTTCCTTTGCCTGCCAAGCTTATTTTGAATCGATTGCATGAAACTTGAGTAAAATTTGACATTAGTTTGATATATACAAGTGCTGTACTATGATGATGTGTTTTAAGATCAAGTCAATACTTAAGATTAGAGGCAATGTGGCGTGGTAAGCGCGTGAGACATGAATTCCTAGCTATTGCTAATTTAATCCTTCTTCGTGGCAACTTTCTGAAAGTTGTACCAGAAACTTGCTAAGGAGAATTATGGTTCTAGGTTTTCGATTGGTTAATAAGGTTGCAAAAAAAATTAATTTTCAACCTTCATGACGTGAATCGTGACAAGTAAATCTCAATCACAGGCGATAATGATGAATCGTAAGAATTATTTTAACAATGTGGCAAGATAAGTCTCAACACACTTTGTATTACCACATAGATCATGCCATAAATTACATTGTAGATGTTAAATTTAAGCATATTATCTCTGGAAGTGTTCGGAGTTATGTTTGATAATCTATAATCATTTTGGTATGTTTGTTTGAACTTTCTTTCCAAAACAAAGCTTTTTTATTGTAATAATTATTTGTCATGAAGCAGAAAGATATATACTTAAAAAGACAGATACTTTTTATACAAGAATCAATTAAAAATAAATTATTTTAAGTGATCACTATTTTTTAAATATAAAAACAGACCCATTATATACATATATTCACATTGCGGAATGGTATAAAGTTTAGAATTGAAAACTTTTGTATCAGATAAAAAAAGTTTATGGTAAACTTTTCTCTTAATTTGAAATAACTTTTAATTATTAACAAAAAATCATACTATTTCAACATAAATTAATATTAATTTTATTCAAAGTTAATTTTTCAATTGCATATTCCTATACCCATTAGATATTTTAACGTGTATGTACGTCTTTTGGTGAGATTGACTTTTTGAAAATACATAATTAATTTATTGGACTATTCTAACGTATGCAATGAAGACAAAAGGTTGACTTTCATTTCAGCTATATTCATGATTATATAAAAATTGCAAATTATTTTATAAATTTAATGATATAAAAAAAATTCTTATTTAGAAAAAGTGGATAATATAAGGTTTGGGATTAATATGGACCACCATGTTAGATAATCAAACCATGATTATATATATTTTTATATCTTTTTCAATTTGAATTATTTTCATTTTAGCCTTCTAAGAAATACATCTTAGATAAATATTTTATAGCATTAATATATAAAATTACAAAGTAATTTACAAATTTAATTATATAAAATATGATTATTTATGTGTAAACAGTGGGCTTATTGACCACCATGTTAGATAGTCAATTATAGATCATATTTTTCTTTTAATTTGAACTTTTAAATGTCATGTAATAATGTATCTTTATTAGGGTATTGATGAGAGGTGCTCAAGAATTTTAATTTTATGAAAGTGCAAAGGGAAAAACACTTTTTATTATTGGAGAAATGAAATGTCAATAGGAAAAAACCTTAGAGTTTCATAAAAAAATATTGCTTTCCTTGGTTTGCAAGAAACAACCACAAACGACTGTTATATAAAAAAATATATGGTTGCTTCTTCTTGCACCTCCACGTTTTTCTTCCTGCATCCCCACAATTTTAAATATCCCAAAATTGAACTTGACCAATTATTTGAAAAGGGGCACCGAGCTAGACTTTCTTTGGCATTGTTCATCTTCATCATTGAATATCAACTGTTGGTGGAGGGTCTTTGTAGTTGTTCGGAGCAAGGTGGAGAAGTAGGCTACGTTGCTGAAGTGTTGTTTGGGTTGTAGAGGTAAAAATTAAGTTTTTTAGGAGCATTGGTAGTTATGGAGATTTTGTGGTTACCGAAAATCGGGATCCAATAAAGTACTACGGATTCAGCAATCCATAATTGATTAAATTTTTTTTTTCTGGATGAGGGGGTGTTCTGGAAGCTAAGTTTTCATAAATTGTTGATTTCTGGATTGCTGAATTCGGAAGCCTAAATTCTATTACGGATTGGTAGATCTGGAATTATTTTTTTGTATTATGGATTCCTGAATCCAGAATGCGTAATTTGCATTACAAATTTTTGGATCCAGAATGCATTTTTTGAGTTATGGATTTATGGATTTGGAATGGTTTTTTTGAATTATGGATTATTGGATTCGAAATGAATTTTTTGACTTATAGATTCATGGATCTGGAATGCAATGATTTAGTTTTTTTTTTTTTTTTGATTTGTAGAAGCAAGGACAATAGTGAAGAATTTGAACAAGAACTATATGATGGGGTTGATGTGTGGGATGATGATGTTGAGAAGTCATTATGTAACAAAGCAATAGACAATATATCAAAGGGATATGAATGTACAAATGTGTTTACTACAAATGAGGTAAAGTTAAGTTTGTAAAGTATGTTTAGGTTGTTTGTTAATTGGTAAATGAAATAATTTGTTATAATAACTTTTGTAGGTATTTCGTACTCGAGATGAGCTCTTGATGTGGGTTAGAAAAGTTGCGTTTCACTTTGGTTTTTTTATTGTGATATTGAGATCGGATACTTCAATGGGCCAACGAGGAAGGAAGACATTTGTATTATTAGATTGTAAGAGAGGAGATAAATACATACAATATAAGAAGGGTTTATAGGTTATTGAGAGGGGAACTAGAAAATGTGGTTGTCCTTTTAGATTACGAGGGTATCCAGTAATGGGTGGTGAATGATGAATATTGAAATTAATTTGTGGATCTCATAATCATGAGTTGGCAAATACATTGGTTGATCATCCATATGCTGATAGGTTCACATGTAGTGAGAAGTCAATGCTTATGGACATAACAGACAGTTCGACGAAACCTAGAAATATTTTGTTAACAATGAAAGAGCATAATGAGAAAAATGTGACCACAATAAAGCAAGTTTATAATGCACGATATTTGTACAAAAAATCAATACGAGGTGATAAAACTGAAATGCTACAATTGATGATGTTACTTGAGCAAGATATGTATGTCCATTGGTCTAGGTTTGAAGAAGGGATAAATGTTGTGCAAAATTTATTTTGGACACACCCTAATTCAATGAAGCTATTGAATGCCTTTAACATTGTATTGATGATAAAAAGTATGTACAAAACTAATAGGTATAGGATGCCCTTGTTTGAAGTTGTTGGTGTTACATCAACAGGATTGATCTTTAGTGTTGCATTTATGTTACTCGCATCAGAATGTCATCATAACTTTGTATGGGCCCTTGAGAAGCTGAAAAGTTTGTTTTTTAGAGTTGATTCTTACCCAAAGGTTGTGGTTAGTGATAGAGATATTGCTATAATGAATGCAATAAATGTTGTGTTTCCTGAAACTCCTAATTTGTTATGTCATTTTCACATTGATAAAAATGTTAAAGCAAAATGTAAAATGATTGTTCATTCAAAACAGGCATAGGATCAAGTGATGGAATCTTGTGGAGCTATTGTTGATTGTGAAAATGTACAGTCCTATGAACATCGTGTGGAGGCATTTAATGTTGTTTGTTCACCATGGTCTATATTTTGTTCATTGTGTGGAGGCATTAAAATCTAACCATCTTCGGTCAATCTCAGATGTGGAGGGATCGCCATTATGAATGGTGGTTGGGTGATGAGGCATACACTGTATATATCCAAACTGTCTGAGTACACGTTCAGGCAAATACATCTGCATGCAAGCCCTCAACCGAATGTACCCTGAAAATAATGCAATCCACTCGAAAGGACGCACCGCTCTATGCTCTTCATAAGACATCCATTGAACAACACCTATACAAAGGCTATCTAATTGCATCTGAACAGATGCAAGTGTGGACAAACCTACTCCCAACCACATATTTCATACACCGCGACTCATCCTCAACATAGTCATCCCAAAGTTGTCGATGTCCAATAGTCAGAAAGTGCTCGTATATCCATGATGCCAATAACGTGACATACCCAGCTAACTGTCTAGTATTTGCATAGGAACCATCTCCCAACTGTTCATACATGTGGGTCAAAGCAACTGCTGCCCACGAGTATCCCCTAGTGTACCTCAAATCTATAAATAATCCCAAGTAGGATACATTAACCGATGTAGCACTCTTATATGCAAAGATGATGCAACCTACTAGGTGTAGCAAATATGCTCGTGCAACCACGGTACATTGTCTCCTGGTACATTCGTCCTCATACACCTCCTTCAACCAGCTTAGACGCACATGTCCACCTTTGCAATGACGAGTCTCAGTAGCTGCTACTCCCCAATCTACACAAAGTGAATCAACAAGCAAATTGGTCGTCGCAACTGTATCTAAGCTCGAGCACGTGTAAAATTGTTCGATAATAGGGAGGTGCAACAAATTTGACAGATCATCCAATGTGATGGTCAACTCACCTACAGGCAGATGAAAGGAATTTGTCTCTGCGTTCCACCTTTTTACAAAGGCACACATCAATCTGGAATTCCGAAAACATCAATCCAGAACAATCCCAAAAACACAAATCTGGAACATTCCTACAACCACAAATCTGGAACATTCCTACAACCACAAATCCAGGATTTTACTGCAAGCATAAATCTGGAATTTTACCAGAAGCATAAATCCAAGATTTTATCGAATTTCATAAGTCGAAATTCATTCGTATTCTATAATCTGAAATTATACTGGATTCAATAATCTGGAATGTGAAAAAGCACTTACAGCAACAAAAATCCATAGAAAAAATGGATGTATAGATCCGAAAACAAAAAGAATTTACTTACTTTTTGCAAGAGCGCTCTAAGTCACCAAGAAATGTGTGAGATTGAAAGGAGAATGGAATTTTGCTTGGAGGTGCCGCTGTTGCGCAAGAAGAAGACGAAGACGGCTGCGCAAGAAGAACACTAGTCTGCGCTTTCTAGGATTTTTATTAGATTAGGGTATTTTTGGAATTTTAAAAATTTATAAGGGCAATTTAGTCTTTGCATAAAAGTGTGGGGGTGCAGGAAGAAAAATGTGAGGGTGCAGGAAGAAACTGCCGAAAAATATGGGAAGAGCATTAAGGTGTCCATATATAATTTTTTAGTGGATTTATGTTGTGTTTGGATTCGGAGAGAATTTGTGGAGAGGGGATGAGAGGGAGTAGATTTATGAGGATTAAAAAGGATGTGTGAGGATGTGATAGTTGGGAGGGAATTTGAAACTTATTTAAAGATGTAAAATATAAGTTTACAAAATTACTCTTGTTATTAAAAAAATATATGAATAATAAATTATGATATATATTTTTTAGTTTTAGTTAATTAAATTTTTTAATATATATTATCCATAATTACTTGTATTTTTAATAAAAATTAAAAAATATAATAGAAAATAATTTTGTGCTAAATTGAAATAAATTTATTAAGTATATTAAAATTTATGAAAATAATATATATTTTTTAATAAAAGCTTTCATGGTAGGCATCACATGAAAATAATATTTATTATTATATACATTTGTTATTTTATATAATTATATATGTTTTGTTGACATTATAATTTTATTTTATTATTTTCATTTTTTTATATTATATGTTTTTTTAATAGTATAATTAAATATTTTTAAAATTGTTAAATTAATTTATCTAATATTTAATTTTGTATATTCTACATATATAATTATATTAATATAAATAATTATCCATATTTTTTTGTATTTTTTTTCTTTTTTCTTTTATTTTTAATAATTTTTTTTATGTGATGGGAGATGATTATTGTTACTTGAGGTGTCAATATAGCTCAGATATCAAGTTGTATAGTGATGTCGAAGGTGAAAATTTTATATAATAATAAAATAATTAATATTATTAATAGTTTGAATAATTTATATATTTTAAAAATAATGTACAATTTGAACATAATGGTACAATAAAATTCGCATATTTTCATAAATATTAAGAAATATTAACTGACATGAAAAAAGTTGTATTTTATTTTTTATGTATATTTTTTTATTTCAATTTGTATCAAATAAAACAAAATAACAACTTTCGCTTATCATTAATAAACATCGGATGAATATGAAATAGTCGGTGATTACAATACACAATAGATGAAATCATTACATTAAAATCCCAAATGGAGATATCTGATGCTATGTCATGGAAATTTTAAAAAATTATAAACATAATAATGTCCAATAACACATTAAATTTAACCGACAGTCAAAATAAATTGAACATAAAAATAATAATAACACAATAAAAATACAATCAATGTTCTTCTTTGCCTTCAAGTTGATGAAGTCTATCTTCGATTCTAGAATGTGTGTTGATAGCGTTGATATCTAACCTCATGCTTGACATACTTTCCTGTATATTTTGAATTCCACACCCCCCCCCCCCCCCCCCCCCAAAAAAAAAAAATTGTGTTGACATCGCCGAATCATGGGGTATTTTGGTTTGAGGATGACTGTGTACAACATGTTCTTGTGGCAATAGAATGTCTTCGTGTTCTTGTTCATGTTCGTCACCAGACCTTCTAAGTTGTCACACACCATTAACCTTAAAGATATTCATTTTCTTCATGATTTTTTTCTCCAATAAGTTATTCCACCCTAACGTGTTTGATGACCCTCCCATCAAGTTCATGCCATACAACAACATGAAGTGTGTAATTAAACAACCATACGGAAGAGGCATATCATTGTCACAACATTTTATCATGTGTTGCATGATATAATGAGGCCAATTAATTATTACATTACTTTTCAAGATCATAATATGAAAATATCTTCATGAACCAGCTGCGAGAAGTTGTTCCCCCGATGATAGACATGTGCACCTATGTGTAATGAAGTAGTCTGTCATTCATAGTCAAACTACCTACGTTTCTTATGTTTTGACTGTGCACCTTTTCTTTTGTTATAGTTAATAGGGTTTATTGACGATCAAAATGTATGTCCTCAAGGATGGTACCACGAGTTAATAACATACCATCATATTTCAGATTCGCTATGTTCATCCAATCCCTATGTCTATTTATAATCTTGTGTGTGCCGATCTGAGTAGCAAGGTAACCCTATGTCGTTAGATGAAGATTTGAATAAAAAATCTTGACCATGTCCTCATAATATGGTAGTCTTATACTAAGAAATTTTTGCAATCCTTGGAAATTCAAATATTCTTGAAACTGAAACCCAAATGTGGCAAAAAATGGGAAATCTATCACTTTTGGCAGTATGACTGGTCTGTGGTGAAACTTTGTTGTGAATAATCTAAAACGCCCTCCCTCCTTTGTCATGGGATCATAGGAACTTCATCATCATTTAGTCCGTTTTTACCCTTACCCTTGGGCGTTTTTTGCCTCTTCATTGATGAAGATGTCATGGATAGGGAAGTTAAAACCTATGATGAAAATGTTATGAAACAATGACAAAATAACAGTATATTACAAAATATCTTCACACAAATTTAAAATGAAAAACAATTCAACAATAATAATCTTGCAAGTCAAATAACAAGTACAATTTTTGTCTTGAATTGAAAGTAAATGCAATTAAATTACAACTTTAACAACATAAAAATAGAATTAAACACAATTTATTGATGCCGAAACATGATGTTAAAAAATGTTTCCATCCTTCGCTCTTTCATCATACCAAATACTCGCATCACTATAGTTGAATTTTCATAAAGAAAGTCGTAGCATTGGTCCATGACTGCTTCATCTTGAATTTTTAGATTAAGTAGCATGGACTAAATATTTGACGACGAGTATTGATACAAACTCTTATGTTAGTCATTTTGTACGTATTCACCATAATAGTCATTCCTTCGTCTAATTTTCGAAACAATTTCTTGTGATGATGTGGCTTGTACACAAGCAATGGCTATAACCTTATCAGCAACATTGTTACCATGGTTGATGAAGGCAACACAATTTTGCAGGTTCGTATTCAACATGGTGAAATGATTCTTAATTACATCCACCATGGGGCTTTTCCTCTTTGATCCCCTAGATGACGATGTCCCATCGGATGGTTGAGAGGGCACAGATGGAGTATTACCTGGACTGTCAATTGATTGAACATGCGGTACAGGTGAGTGTGGAAGTTCATGGTCCACAACATAGAAATCTGGCGGCTCAGGTATGTAGTCCATGTTATGATTGAGTAGGTTCACACTTAAATTTTTTGAGTGCACCTGTCTGGATGCCAACCGGGTTGCCTTTGACCACTTTTAATGTCCCTGTTGTTTGACCACAACTCCTCCATAAGATTGTAGTGCCGAATGGATTTGGCACGCCACTTATCAACATATGGTTTCACCTACAAAAAATCAGTTGTTATTATAATAAAAAAAATTATGGGATATTGTCATCTTTAATTATGGGATATTGTCATCTTTAATTACTTTACCTGAATCAAGTTTTCCCAAACTTCACCCTCGGCCTCAAAACGATTTTGGCTTGGTTTCACCTATAAAACCACTAAGACTACTAAATAAGTCGTGGACCTCCCTCCACCTGTCCTTCAAACATTTTTGTCAGTTATTGACATTATTTTTCGTAATGGCAGGGAGCCTGACCTCGTGTAATGCAAGTACAATGTTGTTATATCCCTGAGTTGTCCAACTGCCATCAATTCTCGACCCTCATCGTGCCCTTCCACCATGGCACTAAGTAGAATAAAATCCATATTTGTGGTCCACTTTGTTGTTTGTGTGAACCCATTGGATGAACTTGGCTGAACATTTTTACTGTGATCCATCTAAATAAGCATTATGAAAGTTATGACCAAATAGAGTAAGCACAATATAAAACAAGATTTATTACAATATCAATTGTTTACATAATCCTGCCACATTTCGTTCGCTATAGTGTTCCTAATGTGCGAACCTAGTCTATGATCATCGTCACGGGCTTGAGAAGCAGAAACTTGTATATCTTGTTGCAACAATTCACGATCCACTTCTTCTATCAAAACTCATCATTGTCCATCCCACGAAGAAAGTCATGCAAAATACAACATGCCAAAAAAATATTTGTTGTAATATGCAAATTGTAACGTGGCTCGATCCTACTAGCTATAATCGGGAAACCTTTTTTCATGACACCAAATGTCCTTTCAATTACATTTCTAAGCGACGAATATCGATGATTAAAAAATTCTCTCCCATTTTGTGGTCATCTTTCAAGTGATATCTAACCCCATGATAGGGTGTTAGTATTTGTGGTTTTAACATAAAACCTGCATTGCTAAGATAGTATTTTCCTACAAAGATTCCAAGGAACATCCATTAGTTTTGTATATTATGACCTTTGTATTTATTGTTATGAATTCTCAAACACCTTAAACTTACCTTCTAGAATTTTATTTTTTTTATCAGCAAAAGGACTTACCTCCTGGAATAACCAAAGGATCCTCTCCTATGAAAGTATCCTTCAATATCCTCGAATCCGAGGTTGTTCCTTCCCACCCGACTAGAACATATGTGAATTTCATGTCCAAATCACAAGATGCAAATACGTTTTGAGTTGACCAATGTTTTCTTCCTCGAAAACGAGGTGCATCAACACATGAGACCTTCACACACGTACATGAGTGTCATCAATGGCCCCTAAACAATCCTAATGGTAACCAAAATTTCAGGTCTAAAGAAATAAAAATACAAAATACTCCATCAATGAGAATTGTAAAAGAAATTTGTAATAAACAAACCTTAAAGTACAAAAAAATCAGTTGTTGTGTAAGATTTGGATTGGACATGAATACCATCTGCTTGCTTTATAAATTGTCCTTCCAACATCAAAATTGCATTTAATATGTTGTGAAAGTGACAAGAAATTGTTTTTCCAGACCAATGAAAAAAAAATGAAACACTTCGATTCTTGACGTTATGTCCAATAATATGAAGAAATTTAGCAACTTGTTCTTCAACTGTTGAACACTATGCATCCTTAACAACTTCAGTTGCCTTAATCTGTTCACATAATTGAATGAATGTTTTTGGTCCGATGCTAATAATGTCACGAAAACTTTGGTGTGCACCAAATACTCCATCAATTATTGTCTGCGATGCTCATTTTTTGGTTTGAACTCAGTAATAAAGTTTGTTGTATCACTTAACATACGCAACAAATTCAAACCAAAAGCAATGATGCAAAGGATCATCAATGATGCAAGTTCAATATTTCTTTTCAATTGTTCTTGTATTTTTTTAAATTAGATTCATGTCATACAAGAAAGATCATTATAAACTGATATTGTGTCCTCAAATTCTTGCATGTCATCGTTGTCCCAAAATGGTAGACAATTGTTCTTGTTATCCATGTAATCTTGACCTTGTCATTGACAACCATAAAATAATTTATAGATATGCTTGAAATAGTTTATAGTACAAATAACTCTAACCACTTTGAGTTGAAGTTACTGCAATAGCATTATGATTAGGGTTAGGATTATGTAAATAATAGTGTTAGGGTTAAGATTTACTTTAATCCTTACAATTAGGGCTATACATGACTAATACTACTACTAAACAAAAAAAATTATAACTAATTCTAAATTTGTTTAAAATCATAATGATGTAAACTTAATTACAAATACATAATAACAGTGTACATTTAACAAAATTAAAATCAAATTAAAAACTTAGTTACATTTCTAAATAAATTTATAAAAATTAAAAACAGTACACACATAACCCAAACAGTAAACACACAATAAAAAAAATTGTAAATACATTCATAAAATTAAAAGTAGTAAACACATAAAAAAAACAAAAAAAAATGTGTAAATACATTTATAAAAATTAAAAAAAAAGTAAACACATAAAAAAATAAACAAAATAATAAACACCTAAAAAAATCTAAATACAATTATTAAAATTAAAAACAATAAACATATAAAAAAAAATAAACATAAACACATAATAATAAAAAATGTAAAAAATTAAACACATAATAACAAAAAAAAATATATATTTATAAAAAATTAAAAACATTAAACACATAAAATAAAAAACTAAACAGTAACACATAATAATAAAAAATATAAAACAATAAACACATAATAAAAAAAATTAAATACAGTTATAAAAATTTAAAACAATAAACACATAAAAAAATTAAATATATATATAAAAATTAAAATACTAAACACATGAAAAAATAAACTAAATACTAAACACATAAAAAAATGTAAATAATTTATTAAAAATAAAAACAGTAAACACATAAAAAAATCTATAAATACATTTTTAAAAACTAAAAACAAAAAATACACATAATAAATAAATAAAATTCTAAATACATTTATAAAAATAAAAAAGAATGGTGAACTTACATGAAGAACACTAAAGAAGAAGATCACAATATTATCAATATAACCACAAACCACCAGTTGAATATGGCAAAAGATGATCCAACCACCACAACATCCAAGATCTGAAAAGAAAATACAATAAAATATATTATAATGTCAAAAAATTGATTCTAGTTGTGCTTATAGGAAAACCAAAATCAATTACAGCATCTTTGCCACACAACGAGAATCAATTCTTGTTCTAGTTTTGAAAACTATAGAATTGATTCTATAAAACCAACCTACACCATTTGGAAAAATTGGAAAATCAATTATGCTTGTTTAAAACAAGTATTAGAATCAATTTTGTTGTTTACGTAAAAACCATAAAATGATTCTCCTTCCCACAACATACAGCGAAATTGATTCTATTAAAAAAAAAATCAATAGAGACTCATTGCATCAAGTGATTTTACCTTTTTTTTCTTTGTTGGTCTTCCTTAAGCACATAAAACTGAACAACTCTTTCACCCTAACCCTAACAACAAACCAATTCTCACAATACAAGTTTCACTCATTCTGGGCACAACAAAATCAACTCTCACAATACAAGGTTCACTCTCTCTAAGCACAACAAGCACAACTCTCACAAAACCTATTTATATTTATACACTAACAAGGTTCTTGTTAGTTCACGGGTCTAGAACTTTTGAAAAAAAGTGGTCAAGATTCCCTTCTGCCACATCCACCAAGCATTGTAACCATTGCCACCAAGGAACCCTCATTCAAAACTGGGACCACTGTATTTTGAATGCATGCACAATTGCCCACCAATGTATTCACTGTTTTTAATATATTGAGAATGCATGCAAGGATATCAAAGTAAATTTCATTGTGCTTACGTGGAATCACCGCAAATCTCTTCATTTGTGTGAAGAGTCAAAAAACACTCCCACGGGCTCCCCCATCCGCTTGAACACCCTCAAAAACACTTAACCAAACACGGACTCCACTCGCTTGCCCCTCCCTCATCAGCTGTGATACCCGAAAACAAACAGAGTGTTAAGGAGAAAAAGAGAGGAAAGTGAAATTATTTGGATCAAGATAAAGAAAGTGGAAAGTGAAAGTAAATGAAAGAAAAATTTATGAAAGTTTGTGAGTGATGCGATAGAGTCAAAAAAATTCTCCCACCTGTTCCCCCATCCGCTTGGACGCCCTCAAAAACACTAAACCAAACATGGACTCCACCCGCTTGCCCTCCCTCATCAGTTGTGATACCCAGAAAAAAACAGAGTGTTAAGGAGAAGAAGAGAGGAAAGTGAAATTATTTGCATCAAGATAAAGAAAGTGGGAAAGTGAAAGAAAATGAAAGAAAAATTTATGAAAGTTTGTGAGTGATGTGATAGATGTAATTTAAATTTAAAATTTTTTTAATTGACAGAAATTTAAAATTAAAATTTTGTTCAATAGTTAATCTTTGCACCAATAGTGAAAAGTAAGTTGTCAATCAATTTGGTATTTTCACACAAGTACAGATGATTCAACATTTTTTCATCACTTCTTTTTCACTATAAATCAGATCATGCAAACGTTCTTACATCCTGCAAGTCTATCTTCACACACAATAAATCCGTCTAACCAAACATGGTGTTGGCGGCTAGGGTTTTTTCTCCTATTTTTTATTTTTTTTCAGCAAAAAATTAATGAATTAAAACAGACTCTTGAGAGGTGTCTCAACTCATATACAAGTACAAAAATCCTCACCACCTAACTAGTTATTTCATAATAGCATTACAAGATTCAAAATTGGTTAAGAGTAAGGCTAACAAAACTTATAGCAAGAAGGGTTTCGTTCTCCTATGATGGTGCTCCTCTTCTAAGTGACTAGGGTAGTTTTTCTCCCTAGTGTTATGAAATGGGTCTTTCGATCACTATAACAAAACACTAAATTAGGTCACTAAAAAAAAACACTAAATTAGCGTGGACCAAGCAAACACTAAATTAAATAAATTCTAAAATAAATAAAAAAATATTAGAGTAGGTTAAATGAACGATAAATTACTTTTTTTGAAAAATTAATTTAAAAATAAGTGATAAATTATGTTGGTTACTTAGAGTCGGTCTTCAAAAACCGACAAATGAATTAGCATCAACGATTTTAGAGTCGCACACACATTCGACACAAATATGACAATTTAGGTTAATTAGTGTCAAATTTTACTTATTAGCGTAGGCTTTTAGCCAACACTAAATAATTATTTTCTTATTGTGGGTTATCATATTTCTTGGGGGTGTTTCAAGGATCAAGGTTGTTCTTCACAAGCCAAACTATCTTATGTGACTCAAGCACAAAAGAATATTTTTGCACAAACCTTGAATGATGTGTGTGATATCCCTCTTTCACAGGTGTCTTCTCCTTGCATAAAAGAAAGGTTGATGAAGATGTGTTTCTTGTAGGTCTTGAAGATTGTAAAAATCACCTTCATGGAGAATAGTACTATTCAAAAGTGACAAATCTCTTACTCATATGGACGTGTTCAAAAAGTTGGATCTTGCTTGGAAATCTCTGGGATCTTAAAATGTTATTCCTCTTGGAAAAAGGTTTTATGAATTTGCTTTTTCTTCCCTTGAAAACATGAGAAGAGTCCTAGTAGTGGGATCTTGGAATCTCAATCAAGGTATCTTGAGAGTCTTTGTTTGGACTAAAGACTTTGTGCCATGTTCCATGAAGCTCACCAAAGCTCAATGTTGGGTTAGGATCCACGGTCTTCCTATGGAATATTAGCAACCAAAAACAATTTTCTCTATAACAAGAGGATTTGATACTTTTATTTCTCTAGATGACTGCACCAGGAATAAATCTAGAGGGTTTTTTGCTAGAGTGTTGGTTGATAGTAATATGCTATCTACTTTGCCTAATCAAATTTTGGTGAAAAGACCTAATTTTATTTTTATTGTAGATATTGAATTTGAGAAGTTGCCTCCATTTTTCTCTTCATTCAAAATGATAAGGCATGATATTTCTAAATGCAGACAACCTCCTGATAACCTCAATGACACAATCTAATCACCTACTATTTTGTCCAAATCTGTTGTTATACAACATAAACCTATGATTGTCTAGACCGAAGAAACTAATGATGCCCCTCATAAAAAAGTGGTCAATGTTGTTAGAATTAATGGCTAAAACAAGAGTGGGGTGAATTGTTTTTAAAAGATTTTCGCAAATAATGCCTAAGAATGAAGTTCTTTAATGAATTACAGAAAGAAAGATCAAAGAAGCCGAAAGAAACAAGCCTTCAAAACTGTTATTAGAATTTTAACTGATTGATATTACGATATAACAAGTTGTTTATATCACAACAGCAAAAGCAAGTTACAAGCAGTGTTCAATACAGAATTTTAACCGATTGAAAATACGAGATAACTGATTGTTATTACAACACTAGAAATATCAAACAGTTTATACAAGAGAGAGATAGAGAGATTCACACAGCCAAATTATACTGATTCACTCACCTCTGAGCTACATCCAGTTCCCAGAACCACACTAGGCAATCTACTATATAATTCACAACAGGTTACAATTCACACAATTACAAAGAAAGGATCTTTTCACCCAAGATCACACACACACACTCTTTGATATATGATTCACACTAGAACAGCCCTCTGCCAAGCAGATTTACTATTTTTACAAATTATATCAATCAAACAATAACAAGAAAGATTTGGAATAGATTACACCTTGATCATGAGTCCCTGGAATCACTTCTTGATCATAACCAAAGCCTTTGAGCAACCTTGAAAATTTTTGCAAAACTCTCTCTCAAATCAAATTTCTAAATCTCTTTTCTGAATTTTGTAATGTGTAATAATTGTTTTTTAAAAGAGGAAGGAATCCCATTTTATAGCTCTCAAAAAATGCCCGTTAATGATGAGCCAAAAACTGTTTAGAAGCCAACTGAAATCAGATTTAACCATATTTTGAAAAGTTGTTACAAGTTCAAATTTCAACTGGTTGAAAGCTCGAAATAATCAGTTGAATGGGTTAAAACAGTTATGCAAGCAGTTGGAAAACCCTTCAGACAAGCTATGTGGAAAACAACCAATTAAACCGTGAAAACAACCGGTTGTTTATCACTTAGCTTTTGAAAAACTCTTTTCCCTTTTCAAAACCAAATTGCTCAGGCTAAGCTAAGAATCAAGAGTAAAGCATACAAATTCTAAACACTTAAAAATTAAACCCTAGTAGCAGCAACACAGTATCCAAGATCATCCAAGATTCTTCACAGATTTGGGTTCATCAAAGCCTTGTTTCCAAAAAATGTCACAAAAAAACAAACTTTTGCATTCATAATGTAGGGGTGGTGGAAGTTGAGGGAGCTACTATTGACCTTGATAGCCTTGTTGAAGTTGTTATTGACTGGGTGGAGAGTGGATCTGATAGACCTTTGGTACTGCTATACTAAAAGCTACTAAGATATCTAGGTTACAGCTACAACTATACTAAGACTAAGGAAACTAGGGTATACTAAGACTAACAAAACTAGGGTAACCAAATTCTTCTCTCCCCTTATTCATAATGATTCATACCTAAAATAGGAACTAAATAGGCTAACTAGGGCCTTTACAAAGTTTAAGAGTGGGCTTGATGGATCATGGTGTAACATTACCATCCTCTTTATTATAAAGCACTTTGTCCTCAAAGTGAATCCTTGGTTCCAATTGGGTCATTACGGTCTCGTTGAGCCTTAGTTGCGTGCGACATTAGTGGTGTTGGAGGCCAAGGGGGTGTGACTTCAAATTGGGCCATTGGGATCTCGTTGGGCCTTAGCATCCATGTGCACATTAGTGATGTTAGTTGCAAAGGGGGGGTGTCTTCGAATTGGGGCCTCAGAAGGTGAGTTGGGTCATTGTTGAGTGTCTTCTACATAGGGTTAGATGGCTTGTGCTATGGTGGATTCTGGAAAGTGGAAAAATGGTGAGGCTCAAGATTTTGGGTTTGGGAAAAGCCTAAGCAGTTGTGATGTGTCAAATGAGTCGTTTCTAGCTTCCATGTTGGTCTGGCAAGTCTTGATTTCTTTCATCAAGATCTTAGGATGATATTTTAATAGCTTCCATGTTGAAGGATGTCCATGAACCAGATGATTTACTACACACACAAAATTCCTTGCCTCTTGAAAATTCCAATCTTTTAGAAGTATTCTCTCATCTCAAATCTACAACTAATGCAACAAGTCCTAAATTAGTTGTTGTCAAAAGGGTTACTTTTAAATATGTTTCTCAAGATTTAGTCTTGCAAAAAAATTTTAAATCTCTTTCAGGTGATGAACAAGAGGCTCAAAAGTCATGTCCGACCATCTTATCAACAAATACATTTGAATCTACTTCGGCTGATATTTTCTTAGAAGAAGCCAATTTTGTCTCTAAGTTCTATGTTGAAAAAATGGAAAAGGAGAAACCATTAAGTGGTGACGATGAATAAGTTCAAACCTCCTGGAGACCGAGACTTCTTTTTAAAGCTGAAGCGAAAGCCAATAAGATGACCTCCAAAACAAGTTAACCTAAGAAAAAGTAATGGTAGTGATGTGCAACATTATCATAGGATTTTATTACCACTGTTGAATGAAAACGAGGGTCATCTTATTGAATTTTTGGAATTCAATCGTTCCTTTTTGTTGTCTTTGGGAGCTACGGATTAGAGAATATTCTTTTGTTTGTATTCTTGTGTTTATTTATTTCACTTTCTTGGTTTAAACTCTCAATGTAGTTGCTTAGCCTACTCTTGAGAGATTCTTTGTTTTTTTTTTTTTTTCACATGGGTTTAATTAGTCCCCTATGTTTTTATGTTTGTTTTTTTAGTTTTATGTTATTTTTCATGTGATAACACATGTTTTCTAACATGAGTTTTGTTAAATATATATATATACTTAGATAAAAAATTATTAGTAATGGTTCTTATAAGCTTTTTTGTAGTTTTTATTTCTATTTTAAATTTTATATTAAAAATTTCAATAATCATTTCATCAATTCATTCATTTTAAAAATCTAATCATTTAACCGTTATTGTACCGACCAGTCCTCGGACATGGAGACTTGCTGATGATAGCAAGAGATGTCAACTAGGCCCTACAGTGCGGGCCAAAGCCATGTGAGCATGGTCCCACAAGTAGCGTGGAATGGTGGGTCGATGAGTAATCAGTGGTATCGATCACCACAGTAGGCTGATGTGTCCTTGTCACTCCGCAGGTTGATGAGTCCTCGGCAATAGAGTGTGACGAGGTGACATCGGTCTTGAATGACTTGGATAATATGACCAGAACGGTTAAGATTGGTTCCCAGAGTGGGCCAATGTGAAGGAAAAACCCAGAGATAAAGTGAGGCCCAAATCACGAAGAGCTTATGCGTGTGGCAGGGAAAGAATGGTTAGGTGCAGAGTCCTGAGGGGTCGAGTACTCATCAGAACTAGGGTTTTCCAGTAAAGCTACATGCATGGCACGTGAACAGTGAAGACACTCCTAGAACAGGTGGCCCTAGAGACTAGGTGCACGAGGAGGCATCCAGGTGGTCACCCTGTTAGAGTTTGCACTCCAGATAAGGAAACCTTATGTGTTAGATTACCCTAAGACTGGGTGATAGCGGCGCAAGGGTATTCCAGTAAACCCAGAATATGGCTAGCAGCGCAGTGAACCCTAATGAGGGCTAGCGGCGCAGTAAACCCTAGACTATATAAAGGGCAGTAAAATACTTCGCAGAGGTACAGAGTTTCAAACCCTAAACACAGTTACTCAAACACTTGGTGTTTCTTGCCCAATCTTGACTTGAGCATCGGAGTGCAAACGGCCTCTAGGGCACCCCCTTTCTCTTTTGCAGGTGCATATTGTTTCGAAAGAACCAAGCACATATCAACGTGAGGAAGGAAGCATGTGGGTGTCGCAGAGTCAACCGACAGGCGAGTCAACCGGCGAGAACAGTTATACTTTTAGATTCATTATTATTGATAAAAAGTTAGTTCTTTTCTTTCTAATTTGTTCTCAGAATTTTTCTTTTATCTCAGTCCAACTAATGAATTCATTGAAAGTAAGATTATTTTAACAAAGTTATTATATTTATTTTTATTCTTAGTATGTGTAAAACAAATTTTAAATATAATCACTAAAATGGAAAGAGCCACTTTCATGGCATTAATTAACTATGAGATTGGAAAGTGAAATGAGAAATCTCAGTTCAAATCAATATTAGGTGTAAATAAGATAGGTAGAAAAAGAAAATCCATTAAAAGTGATGAAATAAACTTTTTAATGGTTCTATGTCTACAAAATTAATAAAAAGGTTAAAAGTGCAACATTGGTGAACTCAAAACATTTGATAGTGGTTAGGTAGTGAGTGGCAAGTGATGGCGATGGAGGACCAAATATGGCTATTCCATATGCTACCATTGCTCCATCTTTTCAACAAAAGAAACATCAATTTATAAATCACTCTAAATTTAGGTTGTATTATACTTTTCTATAAACTTTGTAAAAGAAATAAGAACTTATAAGTTAAAAATTAAATTCAATATAAGTTAAAAGTATAAATTTAGAAGTTTTTTTGCAAATGTATAAATTAATTTTAATTTGAAAAAAAAAAAGAGTTCGTATAGGAATTGTTCCTAAGTCATTGTTTGATAATGAGAGACAAAGAATAGAATGAAAGGAGGTGATTGTTGATTCCTTGTTTTTCACTTCAATTTCTAAATCGCGTTTTGTTTTATTCATTCAACGGTCAAAATAATAAACGAGGTGAGGTGATTCCGTGTGCGTGCCCACAGTACAAACATGTCACATATCATTAACATATGACAACAAAAAATATCTCATAATCTATAGATAAGACATTTTTATTAGAAGATAATTAAAAATTTAAGTTCTATATAAAAAAAAATTATTGAAACGTGTTAAGGGTAAATTTAAAATTCATGACCTTAAATAAAACTTTGATCCATAAAAATAAATTTTTTAAATAATACAATTTTTCTTAAAAAATTATTATTAAAATAAAAGTATCATAATAGGAGATGTTTTAAAAATAATGGGGGCATAATAAAGTAAGAAAGTTTAATAAGGTGAAATATATATTATAACGGATATATGAGAATGAAATGATTGTATTAGTGCGGAGAACTGACACGTTGCTCCCATCAATGCGGAAGCGGTTTACCGTTAATTGCGGCTTCCGCGTTAATAGTGTGTATCAAATTTCAATTGCAATTTTTGAAGTGTTTTATTTATTATGACATTAGTTAATTGTAGTTGGTCCACCTATAATGTCCTGCCACGTACCCTTGTCGTGACCTCCATGTTCTTCTTAAACAATTATTGTGTTTTGAAAATTGGAACACTCAGGGCAACTTCCTAGGTTTCTTAGAAGTTATCTTCAACACCACCTCCACAAGCCCTTAAACCGACATCAAAACATTTATATAAGACATGTTTCATGTTTTACACATACTATTTAGTTTCCATTTTTAGTGTACTTTGTAAGAGTTTTTGGTCCAAGGAGTGTATTGTGAGATGGGGCAGCAGGTTGGTTTTGAGGATGTTCTGAGATACTTTGATGAAGATGGGGATGGAAAGGTTTCACCTTCGGAGCTGAAGCAGGGGTTGGGGATGATGGGTGGGGAGCTTCTGATGAAAGAGGCTGAGATGGCAATTGCAGCTTTGGATTCTGATGGAGATGGGTTGCTGAGTTTGGAGGATTTTGTTGCTCTGATGGAAGGTGGGGGAGAGGAGCAGAAGTTGAAGGACTTGAAGGTGGCTTTTGAGATGTATGACAGTGAAGGGTGTGGTTTTATAACCCCAAAGAGCTTGAAGAGGATGCTTCAGAAGATGGGTGAGTCCAAGACCCTTGATGACTGCAAAGCAATGATCAAACAGTTTGATTTGAATGGGGATGGCTTGCTCAGCTTTGAAGAATTCAGAATCATGATGCAGTGAGTTTGTGTATAGTTTAGTTGAGTTGAGTGGAGTGGATTTCATTGATTTATTTGTACATCATGTGTATATCTCTAATGGTATATTTAACAGTGGCCAATTATTTATTGATTTCTCCCCAACTCTTGTACCAATAATCATTCAAACTTTCTTAATGCAATTGGGTTATTGTGTTAAATGGTGTGCATTTATTTTAACACAGGTAAGATGTTGTGTGTAATAGATTAAGAAATTATGAGTCTTTGGAGATATAACGCTTTCAACAATTACCAATGCATCTGCTATTAACTTAAGGTCAAGTTTAGCTCCAAATACGTTAAATTCTGATATAGGAATGATTAGGTATTTCAATCTTGTTGCTTTGGCGAAATAGTTTAGATTTCTGTACCTTTATCGCATATTCAAATATTATTATTTAGCAAAAAATAGAGTATAAAATATAAAAGTGAAAATTTTATTAGATAGTGTAGTAAGTGTTTTGTGCCTTGTCCTATCAAATACATAACTAATGTGGGGAATTTAAGGTTAAATTGTTTAAATATAACTCCAGCTTGATTTTTGGCACAATCTTGACAATTTTAACTAATCTCTTGATTGAGTCCGAGGCAGTTTCTTCTTGCACTTCTATATTTTTCTTCTTATACTCCTACAATGTTATGCAAAAACCAAATTGTCCCTATTATTTTTTAAAAACTCTAAAATGTATTTAAATTGTATTTATTTTTTTATATTTTGGATTATGGAATCTGGAAAATTTTTGGATTGGCGCTTCCGATAAAATTTCAGATCCACCAATTCGTAATTCAAAATATGTATTCCATATTCAGAAATCCATCATTCAAAAAAAGCATTCTGGATCCACCAATCCGTAACAGAATTAGGCTTCTGGATACAGCAATCTAGAAATCAACAATTTATGCAAAATTTGCTTCTAGAACATCCCTTCATCTGGAAAACAAAATGATTCAATTCTAGATTGATGAATCCATAACATATTTCCAAATTCCGATTTTTGGTAACCACAAAAATGACATAACCATCAATGCTCTCTTTAAAACAAACTTAATTCTTACCTTTAGAAGCCAAGTAAGACTTCGGCAACACAACCCACTCCTCCATCTTGTTTTGCACAACTAAAATGACTCTCCACTAGCGTTTGAGATGAATGAAAAAGATGAACAGTGCCATATAAACTGAACCACAATGTCCTTTCTCAAATAAAAGGCCAAGACCAGTTTTGAAATTTACAAAATTGTGGGGGTGTAGGAAGAAAAACATAGGAGTGCAGGAAGACGTAGGGATTAGTTTAGTCTGAAACGAAATCTTAACACATAGTAAGTCATATTCATGGAAAGACAAGGGGCTTTTGGGCTTTTTCTTCCTGCACCCCCACAGTTTTAAAAATCCCGAAACTAGCCTTCACCTTTTATTTGAAAAAACTAGAGTTTTTTAGGTTACTGGAAATCAGAATCTAGAAGTATGCTACGAATTCATCAATCTGAAAGTGAATTGTGTTATTTTCTCGATGAGAGAGTGTTCTGGAAGCCAAATTTGCATAAATTATTGATTTTTGGATTGCTGTGGAAGCCTAATTTCTATTACGAATTTGTGGATTTGGAATTTTTTTTTTCAATTATGGATTTCTTAATCCATAAAGCATTAATGTTTTGCATTTTATTACTCATCATTCATCAAAAAGACGACCCATATATTATAAAATCAATTACCCGTCAATCTACCACTTTTTCCTATTTCTTTTCTAATAATTTAGAATAAGATTTCTTGAATTTAAATTTCAAAAGTTTGGATTTCAATAATATTAAAAATAATATTTACAACTTTCATTGGCTTTGTGGTGATAATGGGTTAGGTAGCATAAAGAAACCAAATTTTGCTGGCATTAGTGAAAAGAGTATTTTGTATTACCATCAATTTGCAGATTAATTGAGGGTTTCTTCATTCAGTCCTGTAACTTTTCTCCTTTAAAATATGTTTGTGTTTGTTATAGACATTGAATGGGTTTCCCCTTTAACCCGTTTTTGCATAAACCCTAGCTTTTATTCCTTTTTCTTTTAGTTTCTCACACTGTTGGATCAAAGTTTTTTCAAAATTGGGAAGTGACACAAATTTTTGGATTAACATTGCCATTCATGTACTACCGGAAGCACCTATCCAGGAGGTTACTGGACGCATCAATCCAAAATTTTACCGGATTCCATAATTCATAATGAAAAAAAATAAGTACGGATTCCCTATTCCGTAAAACTATCAACTGTATTGTGGAAGTGCAGATTCGAAATGCAATAAATTTACTTACCTTCAAGAGAAGCTAAGGAGATTGAACTAAGGGGTTTTGTATGATATTGATGAATATGTACACAAGACAGAATGCAGGGATGATGATCTAAATGCTTATTGTTTCCATACGGAGGGACAATAAATGGTTTCACAGGGTCCTTATGACTCTTGTTTTGGTAGAGAGACATTTTCAACACACATCCTTTCAGAGGTGGCTGCCAGGGGATGAGGAACAAAATAGATGCAGCAGAGCCTGGGCACTATTCTGCAAGGCTCCACTCCTTTCAAAACCCACTATCCCACAGGTTAGGATAAAAAAATACTCGAAAAACCTATATTTCATCTTATAAACGAAATAGCTCGGCATCAAGCCCTGCAAGCGTCATGAGGCCGGCACAAAACTACAAATACTGGAGGCTTCTGGACATGAGGGGCAGCAATTGGAAAACATTTGTACAAAGGGTTTTTCTCACATGAAATAGCTTAGTGTTCTTTTTACTCTTGAACCACCTTCACCGTATAGTTCATTCCATTGTTGAAGTTCGGTCATATTTACAGATTCAGATGAAACGCTTGCACAGACCTGTTTCAACATGACAAACTTATATTTCTATTTCAAGAGAGAGGGAGAATTTTCATATGAAAGAGATCCTTTTCATATACCTGTTGATGAGCGTGTTTGAAATCTTCCATGTTTAAAGATCGGATATCTGCACTTCCACTCTTTGCGGGAGCAGCTCTACCTTCTGCTAGAGCAGCAGCCTGTTCCTGTCATGCATCAAATTATACTGTAAGCATAATTGATTGATGCAAGCTCAAACCATTCTGACTAACTATCTTTATTATTAAAAAAATGTAGAACTCCAAAGTAACTAGGCATACCTTTTTTTCCTTCTCTAATATCTCTTTAATGGGCCGGTGTGCAGCAGTTACACACAAATTCTACAATAAAAGCGCAAGCATGAAGGCACCCATAACCTTAAATTTAAAATGAGTACAAGGTAAAAAAAAGAATGTCCAAAACCTTAAGATCACTTCCGGAATATCCATCAGTCATACTTGCAATTGCATTCAAATCAAGACCAGAAGACAAGTCTTCTTTTGCCAGTATAACTTTCAATATTTTTGCTCTATTTGGAGCATCTGGCAAATTTACCATTAACCTGCAGAAAACCAAATTGATTAAGAAAAACTTCACACATTTATTAATTCCATTAAGACCTCCTCTCTTCCCAAATAAAAACACGAAGGAATTGAAGTGCAGTTGAACATGGTGTTCACCTCCGAGGCAGCCTCCTTATGACAGCTTCATCTAGGTCAAAAGGCCTATTAGTGGCTGCAAGCACCAGAACTCTCTCCGAATCCTTTGTGCGTAAGCCATCCCAATTTACCATGAATTCATTTTTCATCTTTCGCATGGCCTCATGCTCCCCAGGATTTTCCCTCCTCCCCAACATGCTATCGACCTATACAAGAAGCCATACTAGTTTTCACTGATTTATTTTTCAGCTGATGAATTAAAACAAACTAAAAACATTTATGCAAAAGGCTTACTTCGTCAACAAATATCACGCTAGGAGCAATTTTACTTGCCAGGGAAAAAACAGCTTTAACATATTTTTCACCCTCACCAAACCACTGAAGCAAAATTGGAAAAGAACACAGTTAAAAAAAAAAAGAAAAAGTAACTGATAGCAAAGCAGACGTTAAAATGAATCCAGTGAAACAAACCCAACCTTAGATGTGATACTTGACATGGAAATGTTGATGAAATTAGCACCAGCTTCAGTAGCAACTGCCTTTGCGAGCATTGTCTTGCCTGTTCCAGGAGGGCCAAATAAAAGAATGCCCTTGCATGGCTGCATGCAAGTCAATCAGAATCACAAAACCCAATGAGTAAAACATCTTGACAAGGAGGGGACTAAAACTCTACATTTTTTTAATATTTGTGATTATTATTACTTAAGTAAAAAATCATTTCAATATTCAGGAAACAGCACCAAAATTGCTATCACTGATACTCCCTAAGCTTTCAAGGAAACTTTTAATACCTTGCGGAGAGGCCCATGCCACACATTTAAAGACTACTCAGACTAGACATCATGAGCAGGGTCAGATTATTTATTTTCCGTTCATCAGTCAAATAGCAAAAAGAAACTAGTGAAAAGCAGGGAAAGAAACTAACAATAGAATCTAACTCCAACAGTCCATAGACTAAGGGGAATGCATGTTAAACAATAGAATGTATTTTAATCTGTAAAGTAAAACCTTGGTTAATTGCCCTTTGCAAAATAACTCGGGCCTCTGTAAAGGAAGCATAACCAATTCCTTCAATGTGTCCTTGACATTTTCAAGAGCACCAATATCATCAAAAGTAACACCAATGTCGTTAGGTGGAATAACATCAGCCAAAAGCCTCTTTTCAAACTCATTTTCTGTTACAATATCCTGATTTCAAAAACATAAGAGGGATATTTCAGAAAATAGCACTAATGAAATAAAATGGTTAAACCCTATAAATAGAATAGCTTCCAATTAGTAAGTTGGGAACAAACTACTGCATGTAGCTTCCAATTAGTAAGTTGGGAACAAACTACTGCATGTCACTGTCTCCCAAAATAAAAGCAGCAAAAGTTCATAACAATAACCTTAAGAGACTTTTTCAGGCTTTTTGACTCATTCTGAATAGACTGTAAGATCCCAATTCCATACTGGATGCTGGCAGAATAAAAAATAGCTAATGATTAATAACAAAACCTTTAGTGTTTTATATGTGTGCATGTATATTAAATAATTACCTCTCACAAGACAACACAAGCTTTGCATCAGGATCAGTTTCAGCATTCTGCATGAGATGACGGCTTATAGCCCAACCAACAATCTTCTCTGCATCTGCAATATAGCAAAAATTATATAGAAGAGATTTTAATAGTAAAACCTTAAGCACTTACTGGTAGAACATACTTTCAATACTAAGTGTTTGATCCTTAGTGCACAAGGATTCAAGTCCTTCACACTCCACCCCACAGCGACTCAAAACCTATAATTATGAGAAACAATTTAGTACATCACGAAAGCAATTACAATCAACATAGCCAACATGGTCAAATATTAAATGTATAAAACATGGTGAATTATTTAAGGAGACTAAAAGAAGAAACAGAATGATAGCTGAAAGAATGTATGAAAGAGTTGTTTGGAAACCAGTAACGGAAAATAAGAATAGGAAGCTTCTGTATTTAAGTGATTAATCACGAAGGGGAGGCCTTTCTACCATTTGTTCAATTCCCAAATGCCATAATAATATTTTAGAATGCTCTCTCTTCTCCTTTTGTCCTCCTACTTATTTAACTAAGCCCCACAAACACCCAAAAATGTACTATTTTATTGAACAATTGAATATGGTAGAATGAATTCTTCTCCAAACCCTTAGAAACATTCTAATTCTCTCAATGCCCCTTCCATCCTTATTCTAATCTATTCTTTAAACTAATATCCCCAACAAACTAACTAATCCCCTCTATCTAACTGCACTGACTTTCCCTATCTAAATCTCGCTTCCCTTGAGTCAGAATCTAGAGGGGGTCATTTAAAATGAAGTTACTAAATGAAAACTCCCTTATCCATATGTTAAACAGAGTAGCCATACACATTATACATAAAAAGGGTACTATTTCCTAGGCTGAGTAATGGGATGCAAAGTTCTAAATACAAAACTGTCTTAATTCCTATGAAGAACTAAATGCATGCTATTCCGATAATTTATAAAAGAGAAAAGGAATAAACTACCGAAAACTATCTGTCATCATTAATACTACACCCAGGTTAAAGTTCCATTAAGAAACTTACATAATTCCTATCTCTTCATAGTTCATACCACGTTATTTAATTGTCTTTGTGGGCCAAGGCTTCACCCCTCAATTTTGAGTCCATGACTTATGCAGCTAGTGATCAAGGGTAGTACACGAGTAACAAAAGGTTCAACTAACAACAATAGCAGTAATACCAAGAATGTAGTAAATAGCAGCCCCTGTCCCCATTTTGTCACATGAGATCTAAACTTGTACCATAAAGACACAACACTTAAAATCATTTAGAAAACTAAACCTTACATGGCCATAATTGCTTTTCCAACATCTAAAGACTCCACTACAAACCTAAAATTCATTATAAACAATAATTCTTGGGTAGCCACATAAGAAATGACAAGATATGTGGAATGATTTTGTGTATTAGAAAATATTGGTGTATCACTGATTGAGTAAAAGATTACAGAAAATCGGTTATTGTGGATCTGACACATGCATAGAATGCCAATGAAAGCACCAATGAGAAAAGTAGATTGAACGATTTTCAACCCTGTCAAACTGATGAAAGGAGAGTCTTGAAGAATATTGAAAGGGTTCCCTATAGAGGAAACTTATGGAAAATAATTTTGGTAAAGATTTGATCTTTAATCAAGCCTAACGTCAACATGCAATTCATATAGCTAACCTCACTTAGTAGCATAAGGCTTTCATTGTTGATAATAACAGCAACGCTTAGTGTGTGTGTGTATCAGTCAGGACAAACCACATTTAACATTAATTTGGATGTAAATAATATCAAATTTATGATGAGAAATTACAGTCAAGCTTCTTTTCAACAACATAATTGATGTAACCATGAATTCTATGTGCGGATAACACCAAATAAAATTTGGCTCAGAAACTTTAGAACAAGAAGTTTAATTATCATATCCAGTCGATTTAGTCCGCCTCAAAATTGAGTAAGAAAGAGCACAAACAGCAAAGGTGAGAAAGTAAAGGTCATCATTTAAAGTTAGATGCATTTATGAGGCACTTCAATTAAAACCAACATCAAATGTATCCTTGTTTTCTCACTTTACACATTTGCTCACTTCAGAAGAGCTAGATCCATATTCAATTAAAAGAAGTACTAGCTCAAAAATTATACTAACTGTCTTGTACAAAATTTACTTAGGTCCAGAGCAACCAATTTGTTTTTTAGCACCCACTCCAAGCCACCCATTTAAATATAAAACCCAACATATCTCAAAAAATAGCAGATCCATTAACCATAATTAAAAAGACTCAATCCACAAAATTAATGTTTTTGAAAATCAAATATAAGGTGTTAGGTTAAATAATAATTATATAATGTCTTACCATGAAACCAATTGAATTAAAACTACAAGCTCAGCAAGAACTTACAGATCGTAAATTGTGCAAATTTCCTTTAATTTTAAGTGTCTCAACATCTCGATCAAGTTGCTGCTTCCAAGATGCTAGAAGTACTTCATCCTGTATCAGGAAACATACATTGAATATTGTCAGATATAAAACAATTTATGTACCATCGCCCAACAGTTTGAATTTCTTATTCATAACATAGTATAAAAGGTTCTATATGACCAAATGGTGACAAGTTTAGTCCTTGGCATTTTTCTAACTGAAACTGAAATTTACAATTATATGTCAGCATTACTCCAAGCCTAAGGGATTTTGAGTGAGCTCATAAAATATAAAACCATTTCATATACCTTCACCCAACAACTTCAAAATTTTGGTAGTTGGTTTGAAAAAAAATGTTATACAAACCTGTGGCATGTGAATTGTCACTTTATTCGGGAAAAGCTTAGTTAAGGTTTTGTTTGGCTTTGGGACCTCCTTTCCCCTGTCATGCAATCTTCCAAAACTATCCTGAAAGTGAGAGAGAATGAGGGAGGGATGTTATTGTAACAGAGAGCCTAAAGAAGACTGTACTGGTATGTACTGGTAATTTAATCCTGTTCTTTCAAATATGAAGACAATACTCAAAAGGAGATTAAGTTCTTACCGGGAAAGCCAAATCAAGAAGAGCAGTCTGATTACTGCCAAACTTTGTAAAAAGTAAACCCCCAGGATGTGACTTCAAGAAAAAATAGTTAAATATCAATAACATAATCACTTATACATTCATTAAGACCAAGAATGAAAAGATAATACAAAGGACCATTTACATAGGATATCCAATTTGTATCTTACTTTGACAAACAACATCTTTCTCAGTTTCTCAATCAAATATAACCAGATATATAAAGCCCACAGCTACCAAAAATACAGATCATTGGAAACTGATAAATTCAGGTACAAAACCAAATGGTACCATAGAACTTTGCTCAATTTTCTCGCCATGGCTATTAAAATCTTTTTCTGAATCAGTATACGCATGATGGCTTAAAATTACTCAACAGTTATACCATTCTAGCATTACAAAAAGAAAAAACACAATTATCACCTTCTCCTTGCGACTGTCAGTGTGAGTGTGTGAACCTATTACCACCACATTGTCCGGAAGATTTTCAAGCCTACTTTTAAATGAAAACGGATCTCCATTTCCTACTATAGACTTCTCTGCATCTTTCATGAACAAAATGAAGGGTTCATTTCTGCTCTCACTAACCACGACCTGAAAAAAACATGAACAAACTCTTATTGTAAGATTAGGAGACGGTATAACATGATTAGAGAAAAATTTTACATTTACTAGATCCAAGATGGGATGGGAGTAAAAGGTAACCTCAAATAATGTATTAATGAGTACTTTGTCAAGTTCTTCAATGCCACTGTTTTCCAACCGAAGATCATTCACTGGAATGAGAAAAAGACAAGTTCAAGATCTAGGACCAAGATAAAGTTTGTAGATAAAAGTACGAAATACCTAAAAAGATAATTTATAAGACAGATAAGGCATTACCATGGCAGAAAAATCCTTGACCACCCTCACAGCAACCTCCAAGGTCAACTCCATCAGGTATGGGTTTATCAAATCTTACACCAATTTTTGACAAGGGATTATCATCAAAAAGTAAGACAACCTTCCCTCGACTTCCATTAGCTGGACCCCTGTATATGCGATTGCTGAGCAAAATTATAACCAAAAATAAAAACAATTTCACTTTGTTTGGTAAACAATATATACAAGAAAAACAAAACTACTTTTTATTGTAGATCTCACAATCCGTAAATATCATTTTAAAGAAACTGAAAGCAATCATTAGGTCAATAGAAAAGTGCATACCTCCACTTTTTTGTCCTACATTTATATGACTACCAAAAAAGAAAGAAAAATAATTTCTAATACACCCCTCTCATTTTCGTTTCTCCCTAAGCAAAGTTGAACTTTCAACCTAGAGTGGATAGAACAGAATACTGTTTATGCAGATACAAAAAATAGTAGCTTTGGCATTGGCAATGACTAAAGTTGAAGTGCCATTTATCTCCCGTAACTGGTATAGTTAGCTTGCTGTCAAACACATTGTATTCACACATAAAATCATACGATGTGCAATTAATTATTTTAAGTGATTTGGGTTACCATCTTGTAATCATGAATTCGGGTAGTCTGCTATGTGACTGTTAAATTTGGTGAAACACATTACACCTGCTACAACAGTATACTACTATATCATGTATAAAAAGTTAGATATTCAAAGGTAATCCTGCTGGACAACTTAAAGTTCTGTAGTTAATGTGATAAAAGCAAAATGATGTGCATAACAAATTGTATCAATGAGATCGTGAGAAATAGAAACCAGTTGAGAACAATTTAACACAAACCTGTACCTTGCAGAAATTGTCTGAAGCTGATATATTCCCCCAGAAGATGAACTGTATTTTACCCTGTCACCTGAAGGATTATATCTTAAAAACATTAACCTTTGTGATAAATTAAGTCTCCTTACATGGAGAAATGAAGCAAACATACCTAGTTTAAACACACAATTTTTAGCTGTCCCAGACGTAGATGGTACATTATCAGCTTCCAACTTAAGTTGAGACTCAAAGCCAAATGGAGCAGGTGCATTTGAGGAGTTAGGTGTATCTGGTTCACTAGCTGGTGGATCCATGCTCCTAGCCATGTCTGTACTTAAAGGACTTTGTTTAGCACAGCCACAGGACTTATCAGCATTAAACCCATCTTTGAGCAGCTCAGCTTCCTTGGAATTTAAACCCTGTAAAATATGAACACACAAAAAGGAAGATTCATTACCAGCGTTACAGGTAAAATAACCTTCAATGGCACATTAATGAAAAAGGTGTTCATGGATTAATCCAAATATCAGATCAATAAGAAAGCTTTTATCTTACACCCAAAGGCAAATGGCTATCAAATATGAGCAATTTAGCTCCAAAGTGTTTCGCAAGTGCTTTTGCCAACATCTCCTGATATATTTCTGACCCTGCAAAGAAATGGCAATTGAGAGAAACAGTGAGTTGAAAAGAAGGAAGTCAACCTAAACAAAAATCATTAGAAAAGAAAAGATCTAGGAGATCAGTAATGCAATTCGCACACACCTGCAGGTCCTGAAAGTAGAATCCGAGGGTTTATGGTTGTAAGATCGGTGGTGTACTTTGCATGTTCTCTATGCTTCAGGTGTATAACGCAAGCTGCAATTAGAACATTTTTTGTATTCTCACTGAAAGAAGATATAAATATGATCAGAAACGCAATCAATGACCAAACCAAGAAGCTGTAACAAACAATCAAGTAAAATGCATGAAGGACAACACATATAAAAAATCATCTTGAACTCTTAAATTTGTTTCGATAAAGGAAGAACCTATAAAAGATACTTCACAGTCGAGGTTTACATCTACAACAACTCATTATAGTACCCACATCAAACTGAGGTATTGAAGATCATATTAAACAGAAATGCAACCAAGTCCACAATTTAAAATCTTTTTCAAAATTTACAACCACGTGTCATGCCACTGCCAAGTCCTACCAGTACACATTGAACAAAAAAGCATCACCAAAACATAAAGCTAAAATAATGATTTTGGACCATAGTTGATAAAAAAAGCAGCACTGAAAATATGGCATCCAACTACACGCCACAGATTCAAATACAAAACAGTAAAATGAAGCAGGTATAGAAGAGAAAAGAATAAATTATAAACAAACGAAGCAACTGCCTCTATAAGCCCTGCGGCAATATCTCGTTTCAATTCACATAAACATTATTCCAGAAAAGTCTCTCGTCTCATATCATAATATTGTACCTGTTTCTTTAACAAACATTTATTTTTAATCCCTGCTTCAGATTTCAGCTCATAATGTAAGAGTAACTTTACTTTCCATCAGTATTAGTACATATATTGCGTGAATAAAAGACTGCAAGGTTTTTTGGGTTGATAAGGGATAAACTAGGTGTTGATTTCAAAATAAAAAATTGGGTTTGTTGGAAGGACCTCTTTGGGAGCACTTCATTACCAACCTAACACGACAAATACAAGTTTAAGAGGGGGCAAAGAAAATATAGGGTTGTGTTAGAATTGAATTTAAAGATTATTGTTTGCATATCATCTAATAACAGAACATGATAGTGTCATTTGATTCAAGTACCTAACTTCACAGAGGGAACAAACTTTAATTGTCATTATAGCTATTGTCATTGACATTGTTGTTGTATCAAGTTTTGATAAAATTGTTAATTGAAATCAGTAAACCACAAAGGATGAAAATCACTTACTATAGAGTCGTAAATCAGACAAGCATATTGTACTAATTAGTGTCTGATATTGTGTGCCTTTGTTCTTGGAAATTTTTTGGCTTGTTGATTCAAATTAGTCACATGGAACCTTTTTTTAGCAACAGCTCTAACATGGTAAAGTCTATATATCTATCTAGTATAGGATATAAAAATTTCCATTTATACAAAACAAAATTGTAAATGTTTAAAAATGATTAATTTAATTTTTTTATAAATTTTAAAGAATGCAATTGCATGTTCAATTAATTTGTAGGAAAGAAACATACATGAAATATGCAATGGGGATTATCTTTAAATAAAAGAGAATGATAAGACACATGAAAGGAACAACAAAGAATAGCATAATTTGAAATTCACCAAATACTTAAGGTGTCAAAACAAAGGCAAAAGGCTGGGGAATTGACTGAGACATCTACTAGTTATACCTTAAGTAGTAAGGGAAGTTGTCAAAGGACACCTCTATTTCTTTCCTATCCAGTATTGCAGCAAGAACATCCTCTTTAAAAACTGCAGTGCGTAAAGAAGTACCCGAAGTTGATGCAGCTTGCGCATCCCTCGTCCCATGTCTTTCTTCGAATACCTGTTTAAAGATACTTTTGCTCAATTTCACTTTACAAGTAGATCCAGCTAGAATCCTGAAGAAAGGCCCTAGGAAAGCATTCACCCCAGAGATTTTTACATTGCCTGCCTCTGTGCCAGCATCATCTGAATCGCAATCCATAGGCAAATTCTTGTCGCTTGCTCCAACATCAGCAGCTTTATCTGTTGCTATATTTGGAGCAGAGTTGCCTTCCAGACCATCGAGCCCAGACTCTGCACCATCAGGGAGAACAGAATGACTAGGAACATCAGTACCCTGATGAGGTTTACTGGCAGTCTGAGAAGGAGACTTCCATCTTGTAAGATCCGGTCTGCGACTAGAAAGAGAAGCCAGAATAGAAGCTCCAGCCACAGCTGAAGGGTCTCCAGCCCTCCTTTCAATCTGGAAAAACTTGCCAACACCACCCTGAATTTCTGCAGCCTTAACTGCAACTTCAGGATTTATTTGCTGAAAAATCTAGGTCAAAATAAATCAAGGAACCACATGCAGACATAGATAGAAAAGGACATAATAACTTCATACACGGAAGCAAATAGAAAATTTTGATAACTCTCTTTTAGAAAAAAAGAAAAACAGTAGTAGGAAAGACTGACAACATATTCGAATGCAAAGAGTGTAAAAGGATACATAAGAATGATTCCCAATCAAACCAAAAACCACCTCGTCCCCCGAGTTAAGTACACAGCTGGTACTCTTCTTGACGAGTGTGCCATTCACTACCACCGATCCTTTGCTACCCGTACTTTCTAGCACGGCCACAGCACTTCCCTCGCGCTGATCATTTCCAGAAACAACAGTAATCATACTGCACATACATATCCTACGATATTTACCTCAAACAACTGTAAAGAAAAAAAAAAAAAAGCAAACCAAGCACACACTTTCGCACAAGCATTCACACACATCTCAAACAACAACACAGAAAAAAAATCATTGGCAAGTGTCAAGGTGTGTGCTCGGAAAAAAAAAACAAACCCTTCCATTCTTCGCACAATCACAAACTCGAGATGTATGTACCTGCGTGTGCTTGATCTTGCACAAATTTGCACTTATACTCTGATCCTTCAATGGGAAATTGCAACCCCTACTAGACCCAATCGTAAAGTTGGGCGTGCAAATTAAAACATTCGGATTCTGCAGCAATAACAAAATTAAACTCCAGGTAAACAAAATTTGCAGTCAACCCAATTTAACTCAGAAACAAAAATAACAAAAAATTAAAATATTAAAAATTTACCTGCGCAGATTGAGACAAGAGTCTGCACCAGGGAACTGAAGCTTCGAAATTTGGGTTTTGCTTCTGATATATAGCCCAAGAAGAGAACGAACCCCTAGGTTTATCAGCAACCACAGTCGGTGTAGAACCTTCACGCGAAAAAACAATAAAAATTTTAAAAAAAAGTAACAAACGGGAAGATAAAAAAAAGTGTTAGCTGCAAAGAAGAACCATCGGCGATCCGCGGCGTGGGGTCGGCCTTGCCGTCTAGATTGCCGGCGTCGGCGATCTGAGCGTCTCGAGATTCGCATTCTCCGGGATCAGCGGGTGGCTCTGGCATGCCTAAATCCTTGGAATTTTCCGCCGGCGGCATCGGTTTCTCCGAGGCGGCAGCAACATTGTCGACCTGAGAAAGCAGAAGGGAGCGAATCAGAGAGGTGAATCGAGCAAGAAATAGGAATTATTGAGAGAAAGGGGAAAAGAAAAAGGCAAAACCTTTTGGCGCTTGGGGGAAGGAGAGGAAGTTTTGTCTTCAGAAGAAGAAGGCCTCTTGCTGGTGTTGTTGGAGAAAGATCCACTGTTGCGTCTGGTTGAAACCATGCTTCTTCTTCCTTCTTGCTTCCTGTTCTTCTCTTTTACTTCTCGCTTCAACCACAGACACACACACAACAAGAAGAAGAGAGAGAAGAAAGAGAAGAGATGTGAATGAAATGAACGATTTTTTGTTTGTTTTTTATTAGTTATAGTTATTAGTTATGCTTGTATTATATAGATGAGTGTGTCATCATGTTATTATTAATTAATTATTAATTGTTGCTAATTCATTATTAATTCATTAATTGCTATGTTTTTGTTTCCTTCGTCTTTTTTCCTAGTATTCTGCCCTGCCTGCTGCTGACTTCGGTGCACCGCACCAAAGGTGCAGATTAGCGCCCTGTCCTTTGATTGGACAAGTTGGTCGCGCATTTTAGTGTGGCGTCTTATACTGCGCCTCTGCAGAGGGATATGCTTTGTTTTTCGAGACTTCGAGCTACCCAAAGTTTTCTTTATACTTACGAGAAAAAAGATAACAAAACACCATCACACACTTTTAGAACACTGTGTTTGGTTTAAGGATTGGAAAACTTAATAAAAGAATAATTAAGAACTAATATAAAAATTCATTGCCTAATAAATATTAAACATATAAGGTATTTATATCTATTATTCAGATTTAGTTAAACTAGTATTAGTGTACAATACGTAAATTTGACTTAAAAAAAAACTATGAATTATCTAATAATCTTCATACATATAAAATGTATCAAAAATTAAATTTATATAATTAATAATTATTATTTTATAAATTTTATTATTTTTAATAAAAATTTAATTAATTTAATTATTATTTTATAATTTTATTTTGATTATTATTTTTAAAAAAATTTATTATTATTATTTTATATTTTTATTCCTGTATCTACTAGTTATAATTTTATTATTTTATAAATTTTTATTATTATTATTATTATTTTATTAATTTTTTATTATTAATGTGAAATTTTTTTATTATTAATGTTATTAATATTATTAATTTTTTATTATGATATAAATTTATTTATATTGTTATTATATTTTTATTGCTATTATTATTTAAAATATTAATATTATTATTTTTTGTTATTATTGTATTATTTTATACATTTATATTATAAAAGAGTATCTTCTTTTTTCAAAAATAAGGATTTTTTTTTGTCTTTGCAAAATGTTTATCTAGCTTTGTGCTTCATTCATTTTATGTTAAGTAGATGTATTGAACTTACTTTTTTTTTTCTTCTTGTTTTCATTTCGTTATACATATAATTATATGATTCACTATCTCAAATCCGTATACTTAGAATATATACATTAATGAGAGTTAATGGAATAAACATTTTTCATATTCCACCATATTCAAAAGATAATAAATATATATGAAAAAGCTTGTTGTTTTTATAATAATATAAAGGACTTATTAAGATATGAGAACTTAATAAATTGAGTATTTATTAAAAAATATTTTATTAAATATTATAATAATACTAGGTTGTCCCATTTGTTACATTATTTATTTATATCTTTTCACATGACCAAAAAATATATGATATAATTAAATTAAATTTTATAAAATTTTAAGTATTTTTAATTAAGCTTCTATTAAAATGTGTTTTATGTGTTAAATTTTTTTATAATTTTCAGTTGAGTTTCTATAAGTAAGTGGCAACACCGCAAAATTATACAGTGAAAAAATTAAATTTTTTAATCATAATTATATACAAAATAACATTATGTCATGTTTCGTTATTGGTTTGATATTTATTTAATATTTAATTTAAAAACAATAAAATAAAACATTCTATTGTTTAGATAAAGAGAATTAAGATTTTAGAAAAAAAAAATTATTATTTTAAATAGTAACATTATTCTCATGACAACGGTAACTCCCTTTAAATAAAAACCAGCAGCCCCCCACACCGTCACCATCTTTCTTTTTCTTTCTTTTTCTCTTTTCTTTTCTCTCTTTCTCTCTTCAATTTCTCTTCCATACTTCATCTATTCCAAAATCTTCTACTCGATCAGATTTTCAAACAGAATAAGTTCATTTTTACTCTAAAGTTTCCTTATTATCTGTTTTTCTCTATGATTTAGTCATCAATTTTAGTGGGGCCAGTTGAGAAAAGTGTTTCTCTCAACTTGATTAATGTAAGGACCTGTAAAATTAAATTGGAATAAAAGAAATATATTTTAAATGAATTCTAAGTATGTCTTTATTTAAAATGAAAAGGAAGGAAAGTGTAGTTTTGAAGACTATGAGATCGCCTAGTAGTACATGATCGCCGGTCGCCTGCTACACATGAGCGCCAGGGCGCGAGGTATGCAGGCATCGCGCGGGCGCGAGGCATGCAGGCATCGCGCGGGCGAGAGGCATGCGGGCATTGCCAGGGCACGAGAGGCATGCGGGCATTGCCAGGGCGCGAGAGGCATGCGGGCATCGCCAGGGCGCGAGGCATGCGGGCATTGCCAGGGCGCGAGAGGCATGCGGGCTTTGCCAGGGGGAGACATCGGTCGTTCGCCAGGGGGAGACATCGGTGGATTGTCTTCGCGCGAGGGGTCATCGGCGGATTGTCTTCGCGCGAGAGGTCATCGGTGGATGGCCTTCGCACGAGAGGTCATCGGTGGATAGCCTTCGCGGGAGAGGTCATCGGTGGATAGACTTCGCGCCTGTGGTCATCGGTGAAAGGTCATCGCGCGACGTCGAGTTACACACAGAGAAGGTGGGACCCAGACTTCCAGCATGGAACGTCCTGCACGCGCGCCACGTAGACAAAAAGAGTGGTTCAGAATAGTGACCTCAGAGTGTTAGCCTGCGCAGAGGCACGCTCAGTAGTACTGTTCAGGGAGTTGTTGGCCTGCGCAAGAGACAACTGTAGTCGTACTGTTCAGGGAAACGTACACTCAGACTTCTCTGCAGAGTGGGTGGTGGCAGCTGCTTTTGGTGGATAAGTTGGTTTAAGATGCAGAGACCCACTGCTGAGAGAAAAAAAAAAAGACGTTGCAGCATTCAAAGAGAGAAAGAGTGAGTTACCTCCCTTCTCCTCCAGATATCTCCTTCGCGCTGCGATTCTAGCACCTTCACACGAGAGTACGACGAGCGACAGTCACCATTAGAGCACCTGGGAGGTTCTCTGCAAGTCCTTCAACCAGACGCAAAAACAGAGCCAAGGCGTTGTTCAAGCTTCGTTGGGTTTCGGAGCTCCTGGTGTTTTGCGCAAGTCCAGGTAAGGGAAGCTAGACTTCATTTTCATTACAAGCTATAGTTTAGTTATTTCTGAAATGAGGGCGACGTGGTCGCCGGTTTCGTTTGCATCTGCGTGAATGCTCTGTTCCATGTGTTTGGGCGACGTGGTCGCCGGTTTTAAATGCAGACTTCGAAATACCCTGTTTTTGAACTAGATCGCCGGTTTTGGCGTTGTTTTACGAACTCCCCTGTTTTTGGTGTTGTTTTGAAACTGTTTGAGATGTAAATGTGATATTCGAAAACATGAACCTTGGAGTGAGTTTTGCTGTGATTGAAATCATTCCTTAAGTGTTATGTGATGTGTTGAATGTGGTGAATGTGGGATCGAGGCATAGTATTTTCAGGAAAGAAAATACCGTGTAAGATCGTGTAGGATGTGCATTGATCGGTGATGTCTATAATGAGATTATCCTGACTCTCCTGAGATAATGGATTCACATAGATGAAGTTATTCAGGCGTTGAGAGTCGAAGGAGGTTCATATGTATGGGTGAGTCGTGTGAAACAGAACGAGCTCGGCCTGTTATATGGATTAACCCTGTCATATTGTGAGAATGGTGAACTTGAGATCGAGAATGTGTTGATGCGCATAGCTGTGGAAACATTACAACAGCTTTGTATGACAGGTGCAGAACCTCTGAGTCTAGTCAATGCACGAGTCTTCCGGAAGTAGTGTCAAGTGTCTTGTGTGCTGAGTCAGTGGTGGTCTGACATGTGAAATGAGGAACTTGAAATTGATAGACACTTGATACAGTTGTGAAATAGAATGACTCTGGAAAATATTGCGAAATGTGTGATTTCTGGGCGATCAGGTGAAGAGTATGAGAAACTTGATAACTTTACGTGAATATCTTGGAAATTGTGTACCTTGATTTTATTTTAAGTATCCTTATTTAAACTCTCTTTAAAATATCTAGCTTACCCTGCGTGTTCTGCTCGTTGGCTGTTTTCTCTTAAAACTGTGATGATCGTGTATAACTTACACGGGAGCAGATGATCTTCCAGGAAGTAGAGCTCCTTAGTGAGTGGTCGCCGAGGAAGAGATCGCCTGTTTGTGGTGATCGCCGGTTTTCTATCTCTTGGTGGTGATCGTCGGATTTATGTCCTGCTGCAGATCGCCTGTTTTGGGCCTTCTGTTACCAGATCGCCGGTTCATGTATGGAGATCGCCGGTCTTGTTGTATTTGGTTGAATTTCGTTTTAAATTTTGAAAACATTTGACCTGGTTATGTATTTAACTCCCTAAGAGGAGCAACTTCATTTCTTATATATATAATATCATGTACTCTTCAATATTATTTGTTTACCTTTATTTTCATTATACATGTATGTATGGTTTTATTTTGCGGGATGTTACATTAATGGTATCAGAGCAGTTCGTCCTTAGGATGACCTGAGGGCTGTGGATCCATTGTGTTTCTTCTGCTCATAAAATCTATTTGAGTTTTAAATAACAACTATAGTGAAAGGTTTTCAAACGTTTTTGTATTGAGATTTTGTGTGTGCCTTAGTGAATGTATGCTCTAATTGAAAATCTTGGTATTAAGAATGAGAAGATCCTGATAAAGTAATGAGGGTGCACACTCATAACTGGATCGGGATGATTCGTAATCTTAATTCCAAGGGTTTGATGTTTAGCCTACATTGAATTCTGGTGTGACTTATTTGGTGTTCTTGTAATTGACTGAGAGTGGTCGTTTGGATTGATGTCTGCACACCAGTAATTGTTCTGGTGTTTTGTTTGAAGTTATAAGTGTTATAATCCTGTTGATGAACTCAAATTCTTAATGACTTTGAGATGCTGACCTTTGTAAGGTCTAGATGGTACATCCTGAATGAATTGATTTCTGATCGATCTCATTCTTGTAGTTGTAGGGAATATAGAAACCAATAGATTCAGAATCCAAAACGAAGAAGATGGCACATAGACCTTCTACCCCACCCCAACCCTCCTCAGAGATGAGCCAGATTGCCAAGGCCATCGAGATGATGGCAACTGCCATTCAGCAGCAGAATGCAGCGATGGCTCAGAACCATCAAGCTACAATGCAACACTGGGAAACTGCTCGATCTGCTGAGACAAACTCCCACGTCGGTCAGCCTCAAGAACAGATGGGACTGACCGAGTTCATGAGGCACAACCCACCCAAGTTCAGTGGGAATGCTACCCCTGACCAGGCAGATCAGTGGGTCAGGGAGTTGGAGAAAATCTTTAGGGCGACCTCCTGCCCTGAAGAGAAGAAATTGCTGTTCGCCACTTATCTGCTATCAGGAGAAGCTGAGTTCTGGTGGATGGGAGCTCAGCAGATGATGGAGGCCCGAGGGGATGTATTGGATTGGGAGAGCTTCAGGGTGAGGTTCTTGGAGAAATACTTCCCAGACAGCGCCAAGTTTGCGAGGGAAGCAGAGTTCCTGAAGTTGGAGCAGGGGGATATGTCAGTGAACGCCTATGCTGCTCGTTTTGAGTACCTCGCCCGGTTCTATACCCAGGCAACCTCCGAGGCCCGGAGGTGTAGAAAATTCGAAGAGGGGCTGAAGCATGGACTGAAGAGGACCATAGCCCCGATGTGCATCAGGGAATTTCACGCCTTAGTGGAAAAGGCGAAGATGGTGGAGACCCTGGAAAAGGGTGATTCTCGGGTGGTCAGGTCACACCCCGGAGGTTCTTCCAGTGGGAAAGCTAAGGCACAGCACCCACAAAGCAAGCCCTATGCGAGACCTCCACCACATCGGGTGGGAACAACGTCATCCCAGTTTCAGCAGCGGCAACCTTGGAAACCCAAGTGTTTCCATTGTGGTGGACCACACACGCCCAACGTGTGCCCCAAGAAGGCTTCGGAGAGAAGGTGTTTTACCTGCCAAAAGACAGGGCACGTTGCTAGAGAATGCCCTAGCAGGAATGGGGCGACCCAACCCAGTGGCTCCCAGCAGATGAGAAATGAAGGCAGCAGACCTCAGGCGACAGGGAGAGTGTTCGCCATGTCTGGAGCAGAGGCCTCTCAGTCAGGTAACCTCATACAAGGTGTTTGTTTTATTGCTGGTAGAGGTGTAAAAGCTTTGTTTGATTCTGGAGCGACACACTCCTTTGTGTCAAGCCTGTGTGTAGCCGAGTTGGACCTCCTAGTGAAGGAGTTACCTTTCGAACTGTTGGTCTCTACACCTGCGTCAGGACAGGTGTCGACCTCTACAGTATGCCCCGAATGTCCAGTGATTGTAGAAGGACGCAGATTCAAGGTGAACTTGATCTGCCTACCTCTTCAGGACCTAGATGTTATCCTGGGAATGGATTGGTTAGCTGCCAATCACGTTCTCATTGACTGCGGTAGTCAGAGGATTGCGTTTCCAGACCTCCAAGGATCAGAGGTGATATCTGCTCAGCAAGGGCAGACGGAATTGGAAGAAGGGGCGAGGTGCTTCGTGATACTCGCTCGGTCGGAGGTGGAGAATAAAGGGGACGTAAGCGGAATACCCGTGGTGAAAGATTTCACGGATGTATTTCCAGAAGAAGTACCTGGGTTACCCCCTAAGAGAGAAGTGGAATTCTCTATTGACTTGGTACCTGGAGCTGGACCAGTGTCAATGGCACCTTACAGGATGGCACCAGCCGAGTTAGTGGAGTTAAAGAAGCAAGTGGAAGAGTTGTTGGAGAAGCAATTCATCAGACCCAGTGTATCTCCATGGGGAGCTCCAGTGCTCCTAGTCAAGAAGAAGGATGGAGGGTCTCGGCTGTGTATAGATTACAGGCAGTTGAACAAGTTGACCATCAAGAACAAGTACCCCCTGCCTAGGATTGATGATTTGATGGACCAAATTCATGGGGCCTCGGTGTTCTCCAAGATTGATTTGAGATCGGGGTACCACCAAATTTTGGTAAAAGCTGAAGATGTTCAAAAGACAGCTTTTAGGTCTCGGTATGGGCACTATGAGTATGTAGTGATGCCGTTTGGAGTCACCAATGCTCCAGCCCTGTTCATGGACTACATGAATAGGATTTTTCGCCCTTTCTTGGATAAGTTTGTGGTGGTCTTCATAGACGACATCCTCATTTATTCAAGGACCGAGGAAGAGCATGAGGAACACCTGAAGACAGTATTGGAGATACTGAGGGAGAAGCAACTCTATGCCAAGTTCTCTAAGTGCGAGTTCTGGCTGAAGGAAGTCAACTTCTTAGGACACGTGATATCTGCCCAGGGGATCTCGGTGGATCCAGCCAAGGTAGAGGCAGTGCTGCAGTGGGAACGTCCAAAGACAGTCACCGAGATAAGGAGCTTTGTGGGGTTGGCGGGCTACTATCGGAGGTTTATTGAGGACTTTTCCAAGGTAGTGGCTCCCTTAACACAGCTGACCCGCAAGGATCAACCTTTTGCTTGGACCGACCGATGTGAGCAGAGCTTCATGGAATTAAAGGAGAGGTTGACTAGTGCTCCAGTGCTGGTGATCCCCGAAGTAGGAAGACCTTTTGATGTCTTCTGTGACGCTTCACATCAGGGCTTGGGATGTGTTTTGATGCAAGAGAAAAGAGTGGTTGCATATGCTTCAAGGCAACTCAAGGTTCATGAGAGGAACTACCCCACGCATGATTTGGAGTTGGCGGCTGTGGTATTTGCCTTGAAGATCTGGAGGCACTATTTATATGGAGCTCGGTTCCAGTGTTCAGTGACCATAAGAGCCTGAAATATCTGTTCGATCAGAAGGAACTAAACATGAGACAAAGAAGGTGGATGGAGTTTCTTAAGGACTACGATTTTCAACTCATGTATCATCCAGGGAAGGCCAATGTAGTGGCAGATGCCTTGAGTAGAAAATCAGTACAAGTAGCCACCATGATGATGGAAGAGCAGAAACTGATCGAGCAATTCAGAGATTTAAACCTTGGGGTAGAGTTCCACATGAATCACATTAGTTGTAGTAAGCTGACTATAACTAATGACTTCCTTGGGATGTTAAGGGATAAGCAGTTAGAGGACCCTAGTCTGAAACGTACTGTGGAGTCACTAGGGACCGACCAGGCTAGAGACTTTGTGATGGGCGATGATGGGATCTTGAAATTTAATGGTAGGATTTGCATCCCTGCAAATGGAGAATTGAAGAAGATGATCCTAGATGAAGGTCACAAGAGTCGCCTTAACCTTCATCCAGGCATGAACAAGATGTACCATGACTTGAAGGAGTCATTTTGGTGGTCGGGCATGAAGAGAGACGTCGCCCAGTATGTTGCAACCTGCTTAACGTGTCAGAAGGCAAAGGTAGAACACCAAAGACCTGGCGGGTTGTTGCAGCAACTAGATATCCCTGAATGGAAATGGGACAGCATCGCCATGGATTTTGTCACCCATTTACCCAGATCGGTAAAGGGTCATGATGCAATCTGGGTTATCATTGATAGGCTGACGAAGAGTGCCCACTTCCTTCCAGTGAATATGAAGATGCCTATGGCCAAGCTGGCACAGTTATACATCCAAGGAATAGTGAGGTTGCATGGAGTGCCTTCCAGCATCGTTTCAGATAGAGATCCCAGGTTCACTTCACGGTTTTGGCAGACCTTACAGGAGTGCTTGGGAACTAAGTTGAGGATGAGCTCTGCATACCATCCCCAAACAAATGGTCAGTCAGAGAGAACGATACAATCCTTGGAAGATCTGCTGAGGGCGTGCGTCTTGGATCAATTGGGAAGTTGGGACGAGGTGTTGCCACTAGTGGAGTTTACCTATAATAATAGCTACCACGCCAGTATTGGGATGGCACCATATGAAGCCCTGTATGGGAGGAAATGCAGAACTCCCTTATGTTGGTACCAGGAGGGCGAGGCAGTCTTGGTTGGGCCAGAGTTGATTCAGCAGACGACCGAGAAGGTGAAACAGATACAAAGCAGAATGAAAGCTTCTCAGAGTAGGCAGAAGTCCTATGCAGATCAGAGGAGAAAGCCTTTGGAGTTTGCTGTTGGAGACCACGTGTTCATGAAAGTGACACCAACCAAGGGTGTAGGACGGGCGATCAGGTCAAAGAAGTTGTCCCCTAGGTTCGTGGGACCATATCAGATCTTAAGAAAGGTTGGTCCAGTGGCTTATGAGATCGCCCTACCTCCCCATTTAGCAAATCTGCACAATGTCTTTCACGTGTCGCAACTGAGGAAATACATGGCAGACTCTAGTGATGTGCTGGATGTAGACGATGTGCAGATCAGGGATGACTTGTCCTTTGAAGCAAAACCAGTCAGGATTGACGATCGGCAAAGTAAACAGCTCAGAGGCAAGACCATCAACATGGTGAAAGTGGTGTGGGATGAGAGATCGGGGGATTCAACTTGGGAGTTAGAAAAACCCATGAGGGAGGCTTATCCATACCTCTTTCCCTTGTAATTCAATTTTCGGGGACGAAAATTTTTCTTGATGGGGAGAATGTAAGGACCTGTAAAATTAAATTGGAATAAAAGAAATATATTTTAAATGAATTCTAAGTATGTCTTTATTTAAAATGAAAAGGAAGGAAAGTGTAGTTTGGAAGACTATGAGATCGCCTAGTAGTACATGATCGCCGGTCGCCTGCTACACATGAGCGCCAGGGCGCGAGGCATGCAGGCATCGCGCGGGCGAGAGGCATGCGGGCATTGCCAGGGCACGAGAGGCATGCGGGCATTGCCAGGGCGCGAGAGGCATGCGGGCATCGCCAGGGCGCGAGGCATGCGGGCATTGCCAGGGCGCGAGAGGCATGCGGGCTTTGCCAGGGGGAGACATCGGTCGTTCGCCAGGGGGAGACATCGGTGGATTGTCTTCGCGCGAGGGGTCATCGGCGGATTGTCTTCGCGCGAGAGGTCATCGGTGGATGGCCTTCGCACGAGAGGTCATCGGTGGATAGCCTTCGCGGGAGAGGTCATCGGTGGATAGACTTCGCGCCTGTGGTCATCGGTGAAAGGTCATCGCGCGACGTCGAGTTACACACAGAGAAGGTGGGACCCAGACTTCCAGCATGGAACGTCCTGCACGCGCGCCACGTAGACAAAAAGAGTGGTTCAGAATAGTGACCTCAGAGTGTTAGCCTGCGCAGAGGCACGCTCAGTAGTACTGTTCAGGGAGTTGTTGGCCTGCGCAAGAGACAACTGTAGTCGTACTGTTCAGGGAAACGTACACTCAGACTTCTCTGCAGAGTGGGTGGTGGCAGCTGCTTTTGGTGGATAAGTTGGTTTAAGATGCAGAGACCCACTGCTGAGAGAAAAAAAAAAAGACGTTGCAGCATTCAAAGAGAGAAAGAGTGAGTTACCTCCCTTCTCCTCCAGATATCTCCTTCGCGCTGCGATTCTAGCACCTTCACACGAGAGTACGACGAGCGACAGTCACCATTAGAGCACCTGGGAGGTTCTCTGCAAGTCCTTCAACCAGACGCAAAAACAGAGCCAAGGCGTTGTTCAAGCTTCGTTGGGTTTCGGAGCTCCTGGTGTTTTGCGCAAGTCCAGGTAAGGGAAGCTAGACTTCATTTTCATTACAAGCTATAGTTTAGTTATTTCTGAAATGAGGGCGACGTGGTCGCCGGTTTCGTTTGCATCTGCGTGAATGCTCTGTTCCATGTGTTTGGGCGACGTGGTCGCCGGGTTTAAATGCAGACTTCGAAATACCTTGTTTTTGAACTAGATCGCCGGTTTTGGCGTTGTTTTACGAACTCCCCTGTTTTTGGTGTTGTTTTGAAACTGTTTGAGATGTAAATGTGATATTCGAAAATATGAACCTTGGAGTGAGTTTTGCTGTGATTGAAATCATTCCTTAAGTGTTATGTGATGTGTTGAATGTGGTGAATGTGGGATCGAGGCATAGTATTTTCAGAAAAGAAAATATCGTGTAAGATCGTGTAGGATGTGCATTGATCGGTGATGTCTATAATGAGATTATCCTGACTCTCCTGAGATAATGGATTCACATAGATGAAGTTATTCAGGCGTTGAGAGTCGAAGGAGGTTCATATGTATGGGTGAGTCGTGTGAAACAGAACGAGCTCGGCCTGTTATATGGATTAACCCTGTCATACTGTGAGAATGGTGAACTTGAGATCGAGAATGTGTTGATGCGCATAGCTGTGGAAACATTACAACAGCTTTGTATGACAGGTGCAGAATCTCTGAGTCTAGTCAATGCACGAGTCTTCCGTTAGTAGTGTCAAGTGTCTTGTGTGCTGAGTCAGTGGTGGTCTGACATGTGAAATGAGGAACTTGAAATTGATAGACACTTGATACAGTTGTGAAATAGAATGACTCTGGAAAATATTGCGAAATGTGTGATTTCTGGGCGATCAGGTGAAGAGTATGAGAAACTTGATAACTTTACGTGAATATCTTGGAAATTGTGTACCTTGATTTTATTTTAAGTATCCTTATTTAAACTCTCTTTAAAATATCTAGCTTACCCTGCGTGTTCTGCTCGTTGGCTGTTTTCTCTTAAAACTGTGATGATCGTGTATAACTTACACGGGAGCAGATGATCTTCCAGGAAGTAGAGCTCCTTAGTGAGTGGTCGCCGAGGAAGAGATCGCCTGTTTGTGGTGATCGCCGGTTTTCTATCTCTTGGTGGTGATCGCCGGATTTATGTCCTGCTGCAGATCGCCTGGTTTGGGCCTTCTGTTACCAGATCGCCGGTTCATGTATGGAGATCGCCGGTCTTGTTGTATTTGGTTGAATTTCGTTTTAAATTTTGAAAACATTTGACCTGGTTATGTATTTAACTCCCTAAGAGGAGCAACTTCATTTCTTATATATATAATATCATGTACTCTTCAATATTATTTGTTTACCTTTATTTTCATTATACATGTATGTATGGTTTTATTTTGCGGGATGTTACAATTAAGCTCATACTAAAATTTGGTAATATTTGGATAACTTGCATTAGGCCCGTAAATCTTGAAGCTTATCCAGACTGTGGGAAATAAAATTCTAGAAGTTGCTTGGAAAGCAAATAATTAAGGTAAGGGAAACTAAATTTAATTTTTTAATAGCACCCTAGGCTAGAAGATTCTGGATGTGGAATGGACGTGGTTCCAATATTCAATTTTTCTTGCAGGAATGTTGTGTGTTTATATTTTGTGTTGTTTGTTTATATATTATTTAAACTTGTAAAAATATTATATTTTGATGGTTTAGTATTTAAGTATTATTTTTTATATTAAATAAGATTTTAAATATTGTGGATTGTGTTTTGGAATGATACTGTATGATGAAAATGATATGAAATTGATGTCATACATTTGGGATAATGTATGAGTTGTTGTTTGATGGCATTAAGTATGAAAAGTCTATGTTTAACGGAGATCCTTTGGCTTCACTGATGATCTAAGTCATGTAGACTAAGATATCAGGTGGTGAGAAGCTGAGAGGGAGTTCATACACACCGGGTCCCGCTGTAGACATTCGGTATTGAATGTTTGAACTTACCCTGATCCTTTCTGTTAGATTCGCTGGTAATCTTTGGATCAGGTGGTAGTCTCTGGTAGGGACATACTTAATGAGTCTTCCAGAAGACGAGGTGGGATTGAAATGAAATCCAATGACTGTGATTGAAAATAGATCCATGTGTGGTCTATATGAATGATGAAATTGATATTGAAATTTTATATAACAACATTTAAAGAAATGTTTGTAAATTATTAGTTTGATTTGTTCTTTTTGCATGAATTAAATATGTTATGAAATTTCTTTTCACTAGCTTACCCTTGCTTTTCTTGTTGTGTTTAAACTGCGATGACTGTACTACGTACACGAGCAGATGATCATACAGGTGTAGGAGGTCTTGGAAGACTTTAGAATGTTTTAAATCTTATATTGTAAATATTTGTATTTCTATGAACCATAATCTTCTAATAGGAATATTTTGAAAAATTCTAAGTTTGTATGGAAACCAGTATAATTTCTATTATAATAATTATATATGTATTTTCGGGGTGTTACAACAACAAAATAAAAAAAAATGGATATCTATAAAAGAGCATAAATTATTTTAATTTTAATTTATAAGAGACTTAAAATTTAATTATGTTATTTTTTATTTTTTATGGAGAGTTAGAATCAAACGAGAAACTCAACAAATATAAAAAAAAAAAATTAAGTGCTCAATTAAATGAAAAAAATTAATAAAAATTAAATTAAAAATATCCAAAACTGTCAAGAAGTTAGAATTTAAGTAACCTTAATTTAGAATTTACCGACTCTCAATTTTATTTCATGATTCTAGCTTTTATTAATTACCTTATTCATTAGATAAAGAAGATATTAAATTCTTAGTCCTACTTCGGAGTCTTTGTAATATATAATTTTCTATTTATTTAGATAAAGAAATGATTATGATAAAAAAAAGTTAAGAAATAATTATGATAGAAAAAGCTTAAGAAATAATTAAGTGGTTTATTTCCAAAACATTAATGTGTGTTTAATATTTCCAAATGTCTAAGTAATTTTAAAACACCGGTCAAGGACTAAAAAGGGAAAAAAGAACACATTAACAACGCATATTTCTACTTCTTAAACATGTGATACTTTTTAGGACATAATTATTTTTCTAATTGATATCTTTATGTTAGTTAGATAAAAAAATTTAAAAGAGATTAATTTTTAGAAGTTATGAGAATAGTTATAAAATTCCAAATATTAAAAAAAGGAAAATTTTAATTTGTTGGTATGTTAATTTTTTTTAGGTTTAATTATTCTTTAAGTTCCTATAATAAAGACTAAAAGTAAATCAAGTCCGATATTTTTAAAAAGTTTAATATTGTTCTAAAATTTTTTAAAACAATTCAATATGGTTTCTTCTGTTAGATTGTCTTTAATGATTTGGCATACAAAGTGGGACACATGGACAACTCTACAATGGTAGAATCGTTGAGGTGAAATTTTCTCCTTTTATATAGTTGCCTTGGTCATCTTTCCTTAATTGAGTGTGTTCTTTTTCTCTTGTGGTGGATTGAGGGATTTGCTTCAGTGGTAATCAATGTTTGGGTATCAATCTTCATCATCTTGTAGTTGTAATTGATGAGGTTTGCAAAACCAGTGTAAACTTGTTCATGGTGGTGGGAGTAGGGTTCCTTCGTTGCACTCATTTGCCATTGTGGAGATTTTGTTGTATCAAGAACAACAATAACTTTTAAAAATTATGGAAAACAATTTTGGGATTGTCCTAAGTACAATGTTAAAGGTATGAAACTTTGTTTTTGTTAAACGAACATATCTTATTTCCAACTTCTTGTTTCATTTGGTTTTATGGTTTTCTTGAAAAACGGAGTAGCAGTGGTGTAGTGCTAGATTTCAAATTTCTCAAATGATGCATTCAAGAGGTTCGTGATGAAAAAGATACAATTATTTTGAGACAAAAGAATAAGATATATAGTATAGAGAAATGTATTAAAGGTTTGGAGAATGAATTACATTATTGTTAGTGATGGTGTGTTTACTTTTTGTAATTAACATTATTATGTTGTCAATATTGTTAAAAATTCCCATGAGAGATGCTTGTATTGAGTGTGCTAAATTTGTGTATCTTTTGGTACTTTAATGTTAAATGACTTTATGTAATGTTCAGTCCAAGCAATGAGTGTGTATTTTCAGTTCAAGCAATGAGTATGTGAAGTTGTTGGCATATTTGTATTCAGTACATTATGAAGGGAGTGAATGAGAAGGTGGGTTTATGATGTGAAAAGAAGCAAAGCTACTGCACAAATTGTAAGGAAAATACATGTAGTGAAGAACTGTAAGGACCTATAAATTTATTTGGAATAAAAGTGATATATTTTAAATGATTTCTGAGTATGTTATTATTTAAAATAAAAAGGACATAAAAATAGAAAATCTCATAGTGGTCAGACCTCGGACGTCGCCCAAGGTCTGGGATCAGCTGGTAGAGGGCGATCGGTTGACCATTTTGCTAACCAAGTAGTCAGGTGCGATGACTTTATCGTGAGGTAATCACGTGGGCGTGCTTGAGGTGGGGAGGCACGTGAAGCAAGAAGGGTAAGAGAAAGGAAGGTGTAGCTTAGGAGTCGACGAGATCGCCGTTTGTTGAAGAAGGCGGCGGCCTCTGACTTCACCCATATGAAATCAGTAATCGCCTATGGTGTACATGACCGCCAATCGCCTATGGTGTACATGATCGCCAATCGCCTATGGTGTACATGATCGCCGAAAAGAGCACATCACCGAGTATTCGAGAAGACTTGATAAGCACTTAGTATGTGGTCTAAATACAGAAGATGAGTGATATAGAAGACAGGTGGCATATCTGCCACCATGAGTAGTGTGAGCCGTGATACCACAGACTTAGAGGAATGGGAGGACGAGCCCTCAGCTGGGTGTGACGATGTGACATCGGTGACCAGAGTGAGACGATGTGTCCTCGTCACACACAAGGGTGATAAGAGATCGCCAACAGGATGAGAGGAACATCGGTCATCAACCAGGATGGGAGACACATCGGTTGTCTGTCAGGGTGAGACATCGGTTGTCTGCCAGGGTGAGACATCGGTTGTCTGTCAGGGTGAGACATCGGTTGTCTACCAGGGTGAGGAATCAATCGTCCGTCAGGGAGAGGAATCGGTCATCACCGGTATGAGAGGCATCGGTCATCGCCGGTATGAGAGACACATCAGACATCAGTAGATGGTGGATGGACATCGCGCGGTCAGTCATTGGTGGAAGGGCATCGCGTGGTTCCCTGCTACGCGTGTTAAAGTGAGACCCAGGCTCCCCGCGAGAACGTCCTGCATGCGCGACACGTAGACAGAAAGGGTGTTTCAGAATAGTTAGCATCAAAGAGTTGGTATGGAAAGTGACCCAGAGTTGGTATGCGCAGAGACCCACGTGGTCATACTGTTCAAGGAAGTGTGCACGCAAGCTTCCTGCAGAGTGGGTGGTGGCAGCGGCATTTCTGGGCAAGTTGGTTTAGATTCAAAACTCACTCCTGAGAGGCAGTGGACGTTGCTGTGGTTCGAGAGTGATTGAGTGAGTTAGCTTTGGTTCCCTGTTTCCTTCCTCTCCTTCTCCCTGCGTTCAGACGTCCTAGCGTACCAGTTGAAGATCGGCGACTGCTCCTGGATTCCTGACGTTGTGCCCTGCAAGTTTTCTGATCAAAGCCTTAAAACAGAGCTCGGGTATCCTTAAGTCTCGGTGGGTTTGGAGCTCTTAGTGAGATTTTACGCACGTCCAGGTAAGGGAAGCTAGATTTATTTTCAATAGAACCTTAAGCTAGAAGATTCTGATGTTGGGGCGATGTGGTCGCCGATTTTAAACGTTCTTACACGCTGCTCTGTTTTTGGTGTGTGGATTGGAAATTTATTTGAGCTTGAAAATGTGATACTTTAAATATGGTAGATGCTGTGAAATACATATGATTTTCGGAATCTTGAACTTTAGTATGATTTGGATTGTTTAGAAACGGTTTTAAAAATATGTATGATTGACTGGTTCAGTTTGGGTGTTGTATGAATATGGAATGATGTGAAAATGTGATCCAGGCATAGTATTTTCAGGAAAGAAAATACCGTGTAAGATCGTGTAGAATGTGCATTGACCGGTGATTCGTCTAGAAGGAGATATCCTGACTCTCCTGATATAATGGAATCATATAGATGAAGTTATTCAGGTGTTGAGAGTCGAAGGAGGTTCATATGTATGGGTAAGTTGTTTGAAAGATAACTAACTTGACCTGTTGTATGGATTAACCCTGTCATACTAGGAGAGTGATGATATTGAGTTTGAGATTATTGTTTATGCGCATAGCTGTGTGGATTTCACAGCGACCCTGTGTGGATTTCACAGTGGTGTAGTATGACAGGTGCAGATCTCTGAGTCTAGTCAATGCACGAGTCTTCCAGAAGTAGTGTCAAGTGTCTATGTGTGATGAGTCAGTGGAAGTTTGACGTGAGAAAGAGAAATATTGAAATTGTTGATAGACACTTGATGGATTATGTGAAATGAATGACACTTGAGGGAATTGTGAAATGTGTAAATATTTGATGGTTTATGTTGATGTAAAGTTTCATATTTAAAGTTTTAAAAATATCTAGCTTACCCCTGTGTTTTGTTTTCTTAAACCTGTGATGATCGTGTAATTACACGGGAGCAGATGATGTTGCAGGCAGTAGAGCTCCTCAGTGAGCAGATGGAGAAAAAGAATAGTTTTAATTTGACTCAAATGTTGTGTTTCCGTTTTGAAAACTTTTGATGTATAAATTAAACTCCCTGCGAGGAGAGATGTTTCTTTTGAGATACACTGTATGGAATGGATGAATTATATATATATACCTATGATAATTTTGATATTATTGTTTTACCTTTATTTTATTATATAAAAATGAATAAGATATTTTAGGGGCGTTACAAGAACAACATATGTTAATTACAATTGTGTACACATAAGTAAGATTATAGAAATAATAGAGTTGTTGTACTTCAAAATACACATTCAAACATAAATATATTTATTAAAACCTAATTGTAATCCAAAATACATGTTTGATGCATATAAAATTAAACATAATCATGCCTTCCATATAGCTCTCCTCTTATTTTGCAGTTTTAGCCTGGTGTTGAATCTGGCAGAGGTTAATATGTTGATGAGGAACCTCTTGTTGATCGTGTTGTTCTTGTTGTCCTTTTGAATATTGTTAGTAGGTGGTGCTTGAACTGGCTAAGATGGTTGGGATGATTGAGGTGGTGCTTGGACTGGTTAATATGGTTGGGATGATTGAGGTGGTTGAGGTTGTTGGTTCAAAAGGTGGGAATGACTAAGGTGGTTGAGTTGGGACAATGGACATGACTTCCTATTATAACCAATTCGTTGATAAATAGAACACTTTTTACATATATATGCTTGGCCTAATTGAGTATTTTTTTTTTTAAATTCCCCTGGTTCCAACCTTCTATTTTCTTTAGGTCAAACAAGTGGGATATATACTTGGTGAATAAACTTGAGAGTCAACCTGCATTCTTTACTTTTTTTAATATTTTTTATATTTTCCTATTGAATAGTCACAAACATCCTTTACTTTGTTCTTATTGCTAATTTTTATTGTTTATAGATAGGATTTGAACACTGTTTCATTAGATTTGCTATTGGATTCGTTGGGAGACAACTTTGGGTCATCTGATCACAATTATACTATCATCTCTCTAGTGTTAAATGGTTTATCACTGCGTTAGACGAACTATGTTAGAATCATTTTAATTTGACCACTAAACGACAGTTGACACATCCTAAACCTCTTAACCACCTTCTACAAGTACCTTTGTTAAGACAAACACAATATCCCAATTGCCTAATCCCTCTATATGTCCATCCCTAATATATTTCTCGTGGGACCAAAATCCTTCATTTCAAACTCTAGACTTAATATTCATTTGAAATCTTTTAATTCATCTTTATATTGGCTATAAGGATATCATCCACATATAAGAGTAAGAACCTCACATATTCTATTTCTCTTTTGAGGATGTATACACATCTATCATAAATACACCTTTGGAATCTCATTTGCCTTAGAAAGTGATACAAACCATCTCGACAAGCAAATGACTTAGGACACAACAAACACTTCACAATTAAGTCAATCATCTCAGCATACAAGATCATACCCCACCAAACCCCAAGAAAGCCTCAACAAAAGAAGAACCAGACATAAAGATGAATATTAGATGTTCTTTCTTCTAGTATTTTCACAAAGACAAGTTTATGTAAATAAATTGGGCTCACTTTGGGGGTCCAAATAGAAGAATAAGCTAAATTAGGGTGCACTTAGTATATTTTAGACTTGTGCCAAGCCCACATTTCATGACAAATGCACCTACGATTAGGGTTTCTAACCTACCTTCTAGAAACTAGGCTTAAGGGGCGGCATTGACCTAAAGTCAACCCCTTGGCCGCCCCTCCCTTCTCCCTTTTCTACCCCTCTCTCATCTTGCTCTCAAAGTCATTTCTTCCTATATAAAGGGTGTCTTCCCCCATGTATTTTCACATTGAATTTTGAAATAGAAAGGAAACTCTGTAGGAGTGTTTAGTGAGCTTAGTCTCCTAGTATTTTGGGTCTTATCTTGAGTGCACAATACCTCAAGTGACGGCTCTTCACCACTCATCTTGAAGTCTCTTTCCCTCCAAGTGGCCTAAACACACGTTCATCATCATAAGCATCACTTTCCTTTTCATCTTTTAATTTCTCCTTTGCGCCATTTTACATTCCTTTTATGTTCTTGTATTGCTCTTTACCATGATTTTTAGCTTGCTTCCTTTCATCTTTTATGTTCTTCATTTCTGCCCATCATCATCTAAATCACCATATAATTGTGTTTTCTCTTTGCCCTCTAGAAGTGAACCTTCACACTTACTTAGCAACTTAGTTAAGTTCGTATCCAGTGGGAATCTTCTTTGGGTTTCTCACCATATTTTGCTTAAAACAAAACTCATAAACAAAGTGCAACCCATAAAATGTGCAATCTTAAAATCAAATCACATTAGAAATTCATCAAATTTATTGTACCACTGCCTAAGACTCTGTTTTAAGTCATACAAAGATTTTTCCAGGAGACATATTTTCCCCTCCTCTTTAACGAACCTTTTGGGCTATTGCATATAGACGGTCTCCTTCATAATACCATGCAGAAATGTTGTTTTCATGTCTAACTGTTCTAACACCAAATTGTATTGATTAACAATAGACATTAAAATCTTTATGAAACAATGGTTTACCACAAGTAAGAATATCTCATTATAGTCAACTCCCCCACCTATGTAAACCCTTTCACCATTAGTCTAACCTTTAATCTTTGACCCTCCATGTAACATCCCGCCAAATCCTTTTCATATTTATATAATAAAATTAAAGGTAAACAAATATATTGAAGTGAACATAATTATATATATGTAATGAAGTCTCTCCTCACAGGGAGTTTAATACATACTCGGTCAATTTTCCAAAAACGTAAACAAAATTACAGTAAACTAGAAAGACAGGCGATCTCCTATCAGAAAACCGAAAAAAAAGGGTGATCACCTAACGGAAATAGAACCGGGCGATCTCCTTCCGGCGACCACTCACTGAGGAGCTCTACTACCTGCAACCTCGTCTGCTCCCGTGCAAAAATACACGATCATCACAGGTTTAAGAAAACAATCACAATACCAGATAGAAGGGTAAGCTAGATGTTTTAAAAACTTTAAATATGAAACTTTAAATCGATAGAAAACATAAATCTTCACACCATTCATAATCCATATCAATTTCAACCATCAACATTCCCATATTCCACAAACTCGTCAAGTGTCTATTCGCTACTTTCAATATTCATGGTTCACACGTCAGACTTTCCACTGACTCATATCATATAGACACATGACTCTACTTCCGGAAGACTCGTGCGTTGACTCAGGCTCAAAGATCTGCACCTGTCATACCACACCACTGTGAAATCCACACAGGGTCGCTGTGAAATCCACACAGCCATGCGCATACATAACCTCAATATCATCACTCTCCCGGTATGACAGGGTTAATTCATATAACAGGTCAAGCTCGTTCTCTTTCAAACAACTCACCCATACATATGAACCTCCTTCGACTCTCCACAACTGAATAACTTCATCTATGTGATTCCATTATATCAGTAGAGTCAGGATATCTCCTTCTAGACAAGCCCCTAGTCAATACACATTACACACGATCTTACACGGTATTTTCTTTCCTGAAAATACTATGCCTTGATCCCACATTCACAACATTCAACACGTCATACAACACTTAATGAACGATTCCAGTCACAGCAAAACTCATGCCAAGGTTCAGATTTTCGAATATCACCTTTAAATCTCAAACAGTTTCAAACAACACCAAAAACAGGGGAGTTCGAAAAACAACGCCAAAACCGCCGATCTCGTTCAAAAACAGGGGATTATGCAATAACAGTTGAAAACCGGCGACCACGTCGCCCCATCATCTCAATCATCTAATATAAGGTTTTTCGTTGGAAATAAGACTAGCTTCCCTTACCTGGACTTGCGCAAAACACTAAGAGCTCCAAAACCCACCGAAGCTTAAAGGTGCCTTAGCTATGTTTTTGCGTCTGGTTTGTAGAACTTGCAGAGAACCTCCCAGGTGCTCTAAGGGCAGTCGTCGCTCGTTGCACTGGTGCTTGAGGATGCCTGAAACACAACCCGAAGGAGAGAAAAGAGAAGGATGAAGGTGAGCTCACTCTTTCACTCTTGAACCACTGCAACGTTCTTTTCCTCTCAGAAGTGGGTTTTTGAATCTTAAACCAACTTATCCACAAAAGCCGCTGCCACCACCCACTCTGCAGGGAAGTTTACGTGTACGCTTCCCTGAACAGTACGACTACGCGTGCCTTTGCGCAGGCCAACATTCTGATGTCACTATTCTGAACCACCCTTTTTGTCTACGTGTCGCGCGTGCAGTACGTCTCCTGCTGAGAGCCTAGGTCCCACCTTATCTGTGTGAAACTCGACATCGCGCGATAACCTTCCACCGATGACCGCTCGCGCGATGACTATCCACTGATGTCTCATACTGGCGGACGACCGATGTCTCTCCCTGGAAGACGACCGATGTCTCGCCCTGGCGATGACCTCATGCTTCGCGCCCTGGCGATGCCCGCAAGCCTCGCGCCCTGGTGATGCCCGCATGCCTCGCGCCCGGCGATGCCCGCATGCCTTGCGCCCGGCGATACCCGCATGCCTCGCGCCCTGGCGATGCCCGACGACACATCGCCACGCCTTGCTGAAGGTTCTTCATCCCACTATGTTACGTCCAAGGTATCATCTCCACATGACTTGGTGACGTCGGTAGCTTCACATTTCCAAGAGTAGATCAGCACCACTCCTCGTGCGCCCATGCATGCAATACTAAGGACGATCTCTTTTGCTCAAGCATAGAGCTTCGCATGCACAGCGTATCTAAGGCTTAACCCACACCTTGATACACGTGGTTGTTGGAACCCACTCTGGTTGATCCAGTATCCTGACCACATACTGAGTGCACTTCCAGCGATCATGTGCACCAGGCGACTGGCGATCACGTGTAATCTAGGCGATAGGCGATTATGTACTAATCAGGCGATCTTATAGTCTTCTAAACTGCACTTTCCTTCCTTTTTATTTTAAATAAAAACATACTTAGAATTCATTTAAAATATATTCCTTTTTATTCCAATTTAATTTTACAGGTCCTTACATTCTCCCCAACAAGAAAAATTTTTGTCCTCGAAAATTGATTTACAAGGAAAAGAGGTATGGATAGGCTTCTCTCATGGGTTCTTCTAACTCCCAAGTTGAATCACCCGATCTCTCATCCCACACCACTTTCACCATGCTGATGGTCTTGCCTCTGAGCTGTTTACTTTGCCGATCGTCAATCCTGACTGGTTTCGCTTCAAAGGACAAGTCATCTCTGATCTGCACATCGTCCACTTCCAGCACATGACTAGGGTCTGCCATGTACTTCCTCAGCTGTGATACGTTAAAGACATTGTGCAGATTCGCTAAATGGGGAGGTAGGGCGATTTCATAAGCCACTGGACCAATCCTCCTTAAGATCTGATATGGTCCCACGAACTTAGGGGACAACTTCTTTGATCTGATCGCCCGTCCTACACCCTTGGTTGGTGTCCCTCTCATGAACACATGGTCTCCAGCAGCAAACTCCAAAGGCTTTCTCCTATGATCTGCATAGGATTTCTGCATACTTTGAGAAGCTCTCATTCTGCCTTGTATTTGTTTCACCTTCTCGGTCGTCTGCTGAATCAACTCTGGTCCAACCAATACTGTTTCGCCCTCCTAGTACCAGCACAATGGAGTTCTGCATTTCCTTCCATACAAGGCTTCGTATGGCGCTATCCCTATGCTAGCGTGATAACTGTTATTATAGGTAAACTCCACCAGCGGCAACACCTCATCCCAACTTCCCAATTGATCCAAGACACACGTCCTCAGCAGATCTTCCAAGGACTGGATCGTTCTCTTTGACTGTCCATCTGTTTGAGGATGATATGCCGAGCTCATTCTCAACTTAGTTCCCAAGCAATCTTGTAAAGTCTGCCCAAACTGTGAAGTGAACCTGGGATATCTATTTGAAACAATGCTGGAAGGCACTCCATGCAACCTCACTATTTCTTTGATGTACAACTGTGCCAACTTGGCCAAGGGCATTTTCAAATTCACTGGAAGGAAGTGGGCACTCTTCGTCAGCCGATCTACTATGACCCAGATTGCATCATGACCCTTTACCGATCTGGGTAAATGGGTAACAAAATCCATGGTGATGCTGTCCCATTTCCACTCAGGGATATCCAGTTGCTGTAACAACCCGCCAGGTCTTTGATGCTCTACCTTTGCCTTCTGACACGTCAAGCAGGTAGTAACATACTGGGCGATGTCTCTCTTCATGCCCGACCACCAAAATGACTCCTTCAAGTCGTGGTACATCTTGTTCATGCCTGGATGTAGGCTAAGGCGACTCTTGTGACCTTCCTCTAGGATCATCTTCTTCAACTCTTCATTTGCAGGTATGCAAATTCTGCCATTAAATCTCAAGATCCCATCATCGCCCATTACAAAGTCTCTAGCCTGGTCGGTCCCTAGTGACTCCACAGTACTCTTCAGACTAGGGTCCTCCAACTGCTTTCCTTTATCATTCCAAGGAAGTCATTAGTTATAGCTAGCTTACTACAACTAATGTGATTTACATGAAATTCTACCCCAAGGTTTAAGTCTCTGAACTGCTCGATCAGTTTCTGCTCTTCCATTGTAACATCCCGCCAAAATACTATTCATATTTATATAATGAAAATAAAGGTAAACAAATACTTTGAAGTGAACAAAAATTATATATATGTAATGAAGTTTCTCCTCACAGGGAGTTTAATACAAATTCGGTCACTTTTCCAGAAAACGTAAACAAAATATAGTAAAATATGAATACAGGCGATCTCCTAACAGCAAAAAGGCGATCTCCTATCAGAGGAGAGCGATCTCCTATCAGAAAACAGAAAAAGGGTGATCGCCTAACAGAAACAGAAACAGGCGATCTCCTTCCGGCGACCACTCACTGGGGAGCTCTACTTCCTGCAACATTATCTGCTCCCGTGTAAATTATACACGATCATCACAGGTTTAAGAAAAAGCCAAACACAACACCAAAATCACAGGGTAAGCTAGATATTTGAAAGAGAGTTTAGATATGAACTTTAAAATCAAGATAAAACAAATTCAAGATACCCACGTAAACCATCAACTAAACACATATTGCACAATTCCTCAAGGGTCGTTAAAAATCACAAAAGTCATCAAGTGTCTATCAATTTAATGTTTCTCATTTCTCACGTCAGACTTTCACTGACTCATCACACAAGACACTTGACCCTACTTCCGGAAGACTCGTGCGTTGAACTTAGCATCCAGAGACATGCACCTGTCATACTGTCCCACTGTGAAATCACACACATTCACAGGGTCGCCGTGAAATCACACACATTCACAAGCGTATAAATGAATCTCAATATCTTCACTCTCCTAGTATGACAGGGTTAATTCATATAACAGGCCGAGCTCGTTCTTTTTCACACGACTCACCCATTCATATGAACCTCCTTCGACTCTCACCAACTGAATAACTTCCTCTATGTGATTCCATTATCTCAGCAGAGTCAGGATCGCCTCATTCACAGGATACTCACAAATCAATACACCCTCATAAATCTCCACACGGTATTTTCTTTCCTGAAAATACTATGCTTTGATCACTCTTTCACATTCATCCAATGCATCATTCAACACGTAAAAGCACAATACCATCATATAACATTTTGAATCTTTTCTCAAACAATCCCAATCACAGTAACAAGCATACCACCGATCAGGTTTTCGAATAGCATATACATTTTTCATTTCAATCTCGACAAGTTCAAAGCGACACTAAACAGGGGAGTTCGAAAAACAACGCCAAAACTGGCGATCACGTTCAAAACAGGGGATTTCGAAATCTGTATTTAAAACCGGCGATCACGTCGCCCAAACACATAAGAACAGAACATCATGAAAAAGGGGTTTAAAACCGGCGACCACGTCGCCCAAACACATAGAACAGAGCATCACGAAACAGAAACATGAAAACCGGCGACCACGTCGCCCTCACTTCAGAAAACAGCAATTCTACGGCTTTTATTGAAATAAAGCTAGCTTCCCTTACCTGGACTTGCGCAAAACACCAAGAGCTCCAAGACCCACCGAGCTTAAAGGATGCCTTAGCTCTGTTTTAGCGTCTGGTTTGTAGGACTTGCAGAGAAACTCCCAGGTGCTCCAAGGGCAGTCGTCGCTGGTTGCACTGGTGCTTGAGGTTGCCTGAATCGCAGCGCGAAGGAGAGAAAAGAGAGGGATGAAGATGCACTCACTCTTTCACTATCGAGTCTCTGTAACGTTCTTTGCCTCCTCGCAGTGGGTTTTTGAATCCAAGCCTACTAGTCCACGCATGCTGCTGCCACCACCCCCCTCTGCAAGAAAGCCAGAGTGTACGTTTCACTGAACAGTACGGCCATGGTTGTCTTCTTGTGCATGCCAACCACTTCCTTGAACAGTACGACCGCGAGTGTCTCTTGCGCATGGCAACCTTCTGATGTCACTATTCTGAACCACCCTTTTTGTCCACGTGGCGCGCGTGCAGGACGTGTCATGCTGGGAGTCTGGGTCCCACCTTATCTGTGTGAAACTCGACATCACGTGATAACCTTCCACCGATGACCGCTCGCGCGATGACTATCCACTGAGGTCTCATACTGGCAAACGACCGATGTCTCTCCCTGGAAGACGACCGATGTCTCTCCCTGGAAGACGACCGATGTCTCTCCCTGGAGACGACCGATGTCTCTCCCTGGAGACGACCGATGTCTCTCCCTGGCGACGCCCGCATGCCTCTAGCGCCCCGACGACGCCCGCATGCCTCTCGCGCCCCGACGACGCCCGCATGCCTCTCGCGCCCCAGTGTTGCCCGCATGCCTCGCGCCCCGGCGTTGCCCGCATGCCTCTCGCGCCCTGGCGACGTCCACATGCCTCGCGCCCTGGCGATGCCCGCATGCCTCTCGCGCCCTGACGATGCCCGCATGCCTCTCGCGCCCTGGCGATCATGTGTAGTAGGCGACCGACGATTATGTACTAACCAGGCGATCTTATAGTCTTCTAAGCTACACTTTCCTTCCTTTTTATTTCAAATGAAAACATACTTAGAATTCATTTAAAATATACCCTTTTATTCCAATTTAATTTTACAGGTCCTTACATTCTCCCCAACAAGAAAAATTTTCGTCCTCGAAAATTGAATTACAAGGAAAAGAGGTATGGATAGGCTTCTCTCATGGGTTCTTCTAACTCCCAAGTTGAATCACCCGATCTCTCATCCCAGACCACTTTCACCATGTTGATGGTCTTGCCTCTGAGCTGTTTACTTTGCCGATCGTCAATCCTGACTGGTTTCGCTTCAAAGGACAAGTCATCCCTGATCTGCACATCGTCCACTTCCAGCACGTGACTAAGGTCTGCAAGATACTTCCTTAACTGTGACACGTGAAAGACATTATGCAGATTTGCTAATTGGGGAGGTAGGGCGATTTCATAAGCCACTAGACCGATCCTCCTTAAGATCTGATATGGCCCGACTAACTTAGGAGGCAGCTCCTTTGATCTGATAGCTCGTCCTACACCCTTGGTCGGTGTCACTTTCATAAATGCGTGATCTCCAACTACAACTCCAAAGGTCTTCTCCTCATTGTCAACATCATCACTGCCTCTACAAGAGTTATTATCCTTGTCCTCATGAGCGACATAGAGTGGCTCCCTCAAAGTTATTCTCTTCATATTTTCTAGATCCACAAGGGTTTCCCAACCAAACGATTCTTGCTCACCTTCTTAGCAACTTCAACTTTGGGGATGGATGATGATTCACTTTCTAAGGTAGAGCAATCCGGCGAAGATCCATCTACTACCGACATTAGCTGCAGTCACAACACCTTCCCGCCACTCATCATACCACCAGGCATACACTGCTGATTCAAACTCAAGAGGGCGACCTGAATGGCGTTCAGGAGAGCATGGCTTGACTGTTAAGCGGTCTGAACATCGCATACCCAAATTAATCAGTGGCTGCCACTCTAAACGAAGAGACCCATTCCTCTAGTTTCTGCGGTCCCTCTTTATCAAGCAACTCATCGTTCTGGACCTCCAGCAGCCTTGGAGACACACTCCAGATTTTTCATCTAAATCAGCATTCTGCAACGCCATCATCACGCCAGAGTACCCCTATACTAGCACCGACCTGGAAGAACAGATACAGCTGACAATGCAGCATTGTTTCTAAAATCAGAAACGAAACGCTGACCACCACAACTGCCCATCTAAAGGATTAGCTGCAAATCCCATCCCATTAGAAACACAAGGCACGGAAAGTTCTGCTTCCACCTCCAACTTTCTGCAATTTACTAACATTGCTAGAAGAACTCAACATCATCATAACACGGCTTACCCTTATTCTATCCATAGCCATTACCTCCTTCCCTTCTACGTTCACAGGCAGAACTGCATCCTCATTTGCCAAGTTCAGGAGACTTACTGCATCAGGAGCCTTAAATCTCAACCCACCATTTCCATACTCATCTTCCAAATCACGATCCACAAAACAGCATCCATTCTGCGTGAAGCTTTCTCTCTTATCCCAGTAACTTCTCTACTTGGTATTTTTCAGCAAATTTCTCTGTCTAATTGAACTTTAGACATAAATGCAATATCTCCTCTTTCCTTTTAAGCTTGTGGTTAAGCTAGAGTCATCTCATGCTGTTTCATCGACATAAACATCTCCCAAGCTTCAAATAAAAGAAAATTAATTCTTTCATTCTTGGAACTTAACCCCGGTACTTCCCATGGATACACATGCTTAAGTCTTTAAACCCTCAACATTCTGCTTATATACTCTCCATAACTTATATGTAGCTGAAACTAAACCTTGGTACACTAAATCTAACTTACACTTCCTTCTTTAATTCCATCAACTCAGCTGGAGCCATTGACACTGGTCCAGCTCCAGGTACCAAAACAATAGAGAGTTCCACCTCTCTCTTAGGAGGTAATCCAGGTATTTCTTCTGGAAATACATCCATGAAATCTTTCACCAAGGTATCTTGCTTACGTCCTCTTCATTCTTCACTCCCAACCGAGCTAGGATCATGAAGCACCTCGCCCCTTTTTCCCAACTCTGACCACCCATGCTAAGCAGATATCACATCTGACTCTTAGAGATCTGGAAACGCTAATTTTCTGCCTACCGCAATCTATGAGAATGTGATTGGCAGATAGCCAATCCATTCCTAGGATAACATCCAGATCCTGAAGAGGTAGGCAGATCAAACTTACTTTGAACCTGCGTCCCTCTACCATCACTGGACATTCAGAGCAAACTATGGAGGTCGCAACCTGTCCTGAGGCAGGTGTAGAGACCAACAGTTCAAACGGTAACTTCTTCACTAGAAGGCCCAACTCGGCTACATACAGGCTTGACACAAAAGAGTGTGTCGCTCCGGAATCAAACAAAATTCTAACGCATCTACCAGCTATAGAGTAAACACCTTGTACTAAGTTACCTGACTGAGATGCCTCAGCTCCCGACATAGCAAACTCTCTCCCTGCTGTCTGCGGCCTACAGTCTTCATTCCTAAACTGCCGAGAACCACCAGGTTGAGTCACCCTATTCTTGTTAGGACACTTTCTAGCAATATGTCCCATCTTTTGGCATTTGAAGCATCCTTTCTCTGAATTCCCCTTGGGGCACACCTTGACGTTATGTGACCCACCACAACGGAAACATCTTGGTTTCCATGGTTGTTGCTGCTGAAACTAGGGCGGAACTGCTCCTGCCCGATGTGGTGAAGGTCTCGCATAAGGCTTGCTTTGTGGGTGCTGCACCTTGGCCTTCCCACTGGAGGGACCCCCTGGGTGTGATCTGATTACTCTGGAATCACTCCTCTCCAGGGTCTCCACCACCTTTGCCTTCTCTACTAAGGCATGAAACTCCCTGATCCACGGATCTGCTTGATCAGGGGTAGCATTCCCACTAAACTTGGGTGGGTTGTGCCTCATGAATTCGGTCAGTCCCACCTGCTCCTGAGGCTGACCGACGTGGGAAGCTGTTTCAGCCGACTGAGCAGTTTCCCAATGATGCATTACAGCCTGATGAATCTGAGCCATTACCGTATTCTGTTGTTGGATAGCACTTGCCATCATCTCTATAGCCTTGGCAATCTGGCCCATTTCCGAAGAAGGTTGGGGAGGGGTAGGAGGTTTACTTGCCATCTTTCTTCGTTTCAGATTTTGAAACTATAAGATTCCTATATTCCCTACAACTACAAGAATGAGATCGATAAGAAATCAATTCATTCAGGAGGTAACGTCTAGACCTTACAAAGGTCAGCATCTCAAAGTCATTAAGAATTTGAGTTCATCAACAGAATCATCATACTTATAACCTCAAGCAAAACACCAGAACAGCTACTGGTATACAACCATCAATCCAATCAACCACTTTCAACCAATTACAAAAACATTCAATAAAATGAAATAAATCACACCAGAATTCAATGTATGCTAAACATCAAACCTTTGGAATTAAGATTGAGAATCATCTCGATCCAGTTATGAGTGTGCACCCTCACTACTTTATCAAGATCCTCTCATTCTTAATACTAAGATTTTCAGTTATGGCATATACTCACTAAAGCACACACAAATCTCAATACAAAAACGTTTGAAAATCTTTCACTATAGTTGTTATTTAAACTCAAACAGATTTTATGAGCAGAAGAAACACAATGGATCCACAGCCCTCAGGTCATCCTAAGGACGAACTGCTCTGATACCATTAATGTAACATCCCGCCAAAATACTATTCATATTTATATAATGAAAATAAAGGTAAACAAATATTTTGAAGTGAACAAAAATTATATATATGTAATGAAGTTTCTCCTCACAGGGAGTTTAATACAAATTCGGTCACTTTTCCAGAAAACGTAAACAAAATACAGTAAAATATGAATACAGGCGATCTCCTAACAGCAAAAAGGCGATCTCCTATCAGAGGAGAGCGATCTCCTATCAGAAAACAGAAAAAGGGTGATCGCCTAACAGAAACAGAAACAGGCGATCTCCTTCCGGCGACCACTCACTGGGGAGCTCTACTTCCTGCAACATTATCTGCTCCCATGTAAATTATACACGATCATCACAGGTTTAAGAAAAAGCCAAACACAACACCAAAATCACAGGGTAAGCTAGATATTTGAAAGAGAGTTTAGATATGAACTTTAAAATCAAGATAAAACAAATTCAAGATACCCACGTAAACCATCAACTAAACACATATTGCACAATACCTCAAGGGTCGTTAAAAATCACAAAAGTCATCAAGTGTCTATCAATTCAATGTTTCTCATTTCTCACGTCAGACTTTCACTGACTCATCACACAAGACACTTGACCCTACTTCCGGAAGACTCGTGCGTTGAACTTAGCATCCAGAGACATGCACCTGTCATACTGCCCCACTGTGAAATCACACACATTCACAGGGTCGCCGTGAAATCACACACATTCACAAGCGTATAAATGAATCTCAATATCTTCACTCTCCTAGTATGACAGGGTTAATTCATATAACAGGCCGAGCTCGTTCTTTTTCACACGACTCACCCATTCATATGAACCTCCTTCGACTCTCACCAACTGAATAACTTCCTCTATGTGATTCCATTATCTCAGCAGAGTCAGGATCGCCTCATTCACAGGATACTCACAAATCAATACACCCTCATAAATCTCCACACGGTATTTTCTTTCCTGAAAATACTATGCTTTGATCACTCTTTCACATTCATCCAATGCATCATTCAACACGTAAAAGCACAATACCATCATATAACATTTTGAATCTTTTCTCAAACAATCCCAATCACAGTAACAAGCATACCACCGATCAGGTTTTCGAATAGCATATACATTTTTCATTTCAATCTCGACAAGTTCAAAGCAACACTAAACAGGGGAGTTCGAAAAACAACGCCAAAACCGGCGATCACGTTCAAAACAGGGGATTTCGAAATCTGTATTTAAAACCGGCGATCACGTCGCCCAAACACATAAGAACAGAACATCATGAAAAAGGGGTTTAAAACCGGCGACCACGTCGCCCTCACTTCAGAAAACAGCAATTCTACGACTTTTATTGAAATAAAGCTAGCTTCCCTTACCTGGACTTGCGCAAAACACCAAGAGCTCCAAGACCCACCGAGCTTAAAGGATGCCTTAGCTCTGTTTTAGCGTCTGGTTTGTAAGACTTGCAGAGAAACTCCCAGGTGCTCCAAGGGCAGTCGTTGCTGGTTGCACTGGTACTTGAGGTTGCCTGAATCGCAGCGCGAAGGAGAGAAAAGAGAGGGATGAAGATGCACTCACTCTTTCACTCTCGAGTCTCTGTAACGTTCTTTGCCTCCTCGCAGTGGGTTTTTGAATCCAAGCCTACTAGTCCACGCATGCTGCTGCCACCACCCCCCTCTGCAAGAAAGCCAGAGTGTACGTTTCACTGAACAGTACGACCATGGTTGTCTTCTTGTGCATGCCAACCACTTCCCTGAACAGTACGACCGCGAGTGTCTCTTGCGCATGGCAACCTTCTGATGTCACTATTCTGAACCACCCTTTTTGTCCACGTGGCGCGCGTGCAGGACGTGTCATGCTGGGAGTCTGGGTCCCACCTTATCTGTGTGAAACTCGACATCGCGCGATAACCTTCCACCGATGACAGCTCGCGCGATGACTATCCACTGAGGTCTCATACTGGCAAACGACCGATGTCTCTCCCTGGAAGACGACCGATGTCTCTCCCTGGAGACGACCGATGTCTCTCCTTGGCGACGCCCGCATGCCTCTCGCGCCCCGACGACGCCCGCATGCCTCCCGCGCCCCAGTGTTGCCCGCATGCCTCGCGCCCCGGCGTTGCCCGCATGCCTCTCGCACCCTGGCGACGTCCACATGCCTCGCGCCCTGGCGATGCCCGCATGCCTCTCGCGCCCTGGCGATCATGTGTAGTAGGCGACCGGCGATTATGTACTAACCAGGCGATCTTATAGTCTTCTAAGCTACACTTTCCTTCCTTTTTATTTCAAATGAAAACATACTTAGAATTCATTTAAAATATACCCTTTTATTCCAATTTAATTTTACAGGTCCTTACATCCATCATCATGGTGGCTACTTGAATTGATTTTCTACTCAAAGCATCTGCCACTACATTGGCCTTCCCTGGATGATACATGAGTTGAAAATCGTAGTCCTTTAGAAACTCCATCCACCTTCTTTGTCTCATGTTTAGTTCCTTCTGATCGTACAGGTATTTCAGGCTCTTATGGTTACTGAACACCTGGAACCGAGCTCCATATAAATAGTGCCTCCAAATCTTCAAGGCAAACACCACCGCCGCCAACTCCAAATCATGAGTAGGATAGTTCCTCTCATGAACCTTGAGTTGCCTTGAAGCATATGCAACCACTCTTTTCTCTTGCATCAAAACACATCCCAAACCCTGATGTGAGGCGTCACAGTAGACATCAAAAGGTCTTCCTACCTCTGGGATCACCAGCACTGGAGCACTAGTCAACCTTTCCTTTAGTTCCATGAAGCTCTGTTCACATCGGTCGGTCCAAGCAAAAGGTTGATCCTTGTGGGTCAGTTGTGTTAAAGGAGCCACTACCTTGGAAAAGTCCTCAATAAACCTCCGATAGTAGCCAGCTAAACCCACAAAGCTCCTTATCTCAGTAACTGTCTTAGGACGTTCCTGTAACATCCCGCCAAAATACCATACATATTCATATAATGAAAATAAAAGTAACAATTAGATTGAAATGAACAAAATCATATATATGTAAATAAAGTTTCTCCTTACAGGGAGTTTAATACATAACCGGTATATTTTTCCAAAATTTAAACAAAATACAGCCAAATGAATTGAAAACCGGCGATCTCCCTACATAGACCGGCGATCTCCTATCAGAGGGCCCAAAACAGCCGATCTGCTACCAGAACAGAAAAACAGGCGATCACCCAATAGAGGCAGAAACAGGCGATCACCCGATAGAGACGGCAACAGGCGATCTCCTTCCGGCGACCACTCACTGAGGGGCTCAACTCCCTGGAAGATCATCTGCTCCCGTGTAAAATACACGATCATCACAGTTTTAAGAGAAAACAGCCAGAGAACAATACGAAGAAAAGGGTAAGCTAAATGGTTTAAAAGCTTTTAAATAAATAGCAAACATAAAACTTCACACCATTCATGATCCATAACAATTTCAACCATCAACATATCCATTATCCACATACTCGTCAAGTGTCCATTTGCTACTTTCAGTATTCAAGATTCACACGTCAGACTTTCCACTGACCCACAATGTATAGACACATGACACCACTTCCGGATTGACTCGTGCGTTGACTCAGGCTCAGAGATCTGCACCTGTCATACCATACCACTGTGAAATCCACACAGGGTCGCTGTGAAATCCACACAGCCATGCGCATATATAATCTCATTATCATCACTCTCCCGGTATGACAAGGTTAACTCATATAACAGGCCGAGATCGTTCTTTTTCACACGACTCACCCATACATATGAACCTCCTTCGACTCTCACCAACTGAATAACTTCCTCTACGTGATTCCATTATCTCAGCAGAGTCAGGATATCTCCTTCTAGACAAGCCCCTAGTCAATACACATTACATACGATCTTACACGGTATTTCCTTTCCTGAAAATACTATGCCTCGATCCCACATTCACAGCATTCATGACATCATACCACTCAAATAAATGATTCAATCACAGCAGAAATCATTTCAAAGGTTCAGATTTTCGAATATCACATGTATATTGTATTTAAATCCCAAACAGCTTCAAACAACATCAAACACAGGGGAGTTCGAAATCCGTATTTAAAACCGGCGACCACGTCGCCCAACCACATAGAACAGAGCATTTCGAAAGGAAACAGAAAACCGGCGACCACGTCGCCCTCACTTCAGAAAGAGCAAAACTATGGCTTGTATTGAAAATGAAGGTTAGCTTCCCTTACCTGGACTTGCGCAAAACACCAGGAGCTCCGAAACCCAACGAAGCTTAAAGAATGTCTTGGCTCTGTTTTTGCGTCTGGTTTGAAGGACTTGTAGAGAACCTCCTAGGTGCTCTAATGGTGGTCGTCGCTCGTCGTACTCTTGTGTGAAGGTGCTAGAATCGCAGTGCGAAGGAGAGAATGGAGGAGAAGGGAGGTAAACTCACTCTTTCGCTCTTGAACAACTGCGACGTTTCCTTCTTTCTCTCTCAGAAATGGGTTTTTTGCATCTTAAGCTGACTTCTCCACAAAAACCGCTGCCACCACCCACTCTGCAGGGAAGTTTGCGTGTACGCTTCACTGAACAGTACGACTAAGCGTGACTCTGCGCAGGCTAACACTCTGAGGTCACTAGCCTGAACCACTCTTTTTGTCTACGTGTCGCGCATGCAGGACGTTTCATGCTGGGAGCCTGGGTCCCACCTTACTCTGTATGAAACTCGACGTCGCGCGATAACTTTCCACTGCTGACTCATCCTGGCGAACGACCGATGTCTCCCTCACCCTGGAAGACGACCGATGTCTCTCCCTGGCGACCCCGCATGCCTCTCGCGCCCTGCAAAGCCCGCATGCCTCGCGCCCTGGCGATGCCTGCATGCCTGTCGCGCCCTGGCAATGCCCGCATGCCTCGCGCCCTGGCGATGCCCGCATGCCTCTCGCGCCCTGCAATGCCCGCATGCCTCGCGCCCTGGCGATGCCCGCATGCCTCTCGCGCCCGCGCGATGCCCCATGCCTCGCGTCCTCGCGATGCCTGCATGCCTCTCGCCCTGGCGACCATGTGTAGCAGGCGACCGGCGATCATGTACTACTAGGCCATAGCCTTCCAAACTACACTTTCCTTCCTTTTTATTTTAAATAAAAACATACTTAGAATTCATTTAAAATATATCTCTTTTTATTCCAATTCAATTTTACAGGTCCTTACAGTTCCCACTGAAGCACTGCCTCCACTTTGGCTGGATCCACCGAGATCCCCTGGGCAGATATCACGTGTCCTAAGAAGTTGACTTCCTTCAGCCAGAACTCACACTTAGAGAACTTGGCATAGAGTTGCTTCTCCCTCAGGATCTCCAATACTGTCTTCAGATGTTCTTCATGTTCTTCCTCGGTCTTTGAATAAATGAGTATGTCGTCTATGAAGACTACCACAAACTTATCCAAGAAAGGGCGAAAGATCCTATTCATGTAGTCCATGAACAGAGCTGGAGCATTTGTGACTCCAAACAGCATCACCATACTCATAGTGCCCATACCGAGACCTAAAAGCTGTCTTTTGAACATCTTCAGCTTTTACCAAAATTTGGTGGTACCCCGATCTCAGATCAATCTTTGAGAACACCGAGGCCCCACGTATTTGATCCATCAAATCGTCAATTCTAGGTAGGGGGTACTTGTTCTTGATGGTCAACTTGTTCAATTGCCTGTAATCTATACACAGCCGAGACCCTCCATCCTTTTTCTTAACTAGGAGCACTGGAGCCCCCCATGGAGATACACTGGGTCTGATGAATTGTTTCTCCAACAACTCTTCCACTTGCTTCTTTAATTCTACCAACTCGGCTGGTGCCATCCTGTAAGGTGCCATTGACACTGGTCCAGCTCCAGGTACCAAATCAATAGAGAATTCCACTTCTCTCTTAGGGGGTAATCTAGGTACTTCTTTTGGAAATACATCCGTGAAATCTTTCACCACGTGTATTCTGCTTACGTCCCCTTCATTCTTCACTTCCAATCGAGCTAGCATCACGAAGCACCTCGCCCCTCTTTCCAACTCCGACCACCCGTGCTGAGCTGATATCACATCTGACTCTTGGAGGTCTGGAAACACTATCTTCTGACTACCGCAGTCTATGAGAACGTGATTGGCAGCTAGCCAATCCATTCCCAGGATAACATCTAGGTCCTGAAGAGGTAGGCAAATCAAGTTCACTTTGAATCTGCGTCCCTCTACTATCACTGGACATTCGGGGCAAACTGTAGAGGTCAACACCTGTCCTGACGCAGGTGTAGAGACCAACAGTTCGAAAGGTAACTCCTTCACTAGAAGGCCCAACTCGGCTACACACAGGCTTGACGGGAGTGTGTCGCTCCAGAATCAAACAAGGCTTTTACACCTCTACCAGCTATAAAACAAACACCTTGCACGAGGTTACCTGACTGAGACGCCTCTGCTCCTGTCATGGCAAACACTCTCCCTGTTGCCTGAGGTCTGCTGCCTTTGTTTCTCAACTGCTGAGAACCACTAGGTTGAGTCGCCCCATTCCTGTTAGGGCACTCTCTAGCAACGTGCCCCGTCTTTTGGCAGGTGTAACACCTTTTCTCTGAATTCTTCTTGAAGCACACATTGGAGGTGTGTGGTCCACCACAATGGAAACACTTGGGTTTCCAAGGTTGCTGCTGCTGAAACTGGGATGACGTTGTTCCTGCCCGATGTGGTGGAGGTCTCGCGTAGGGCTTGCTTTGTGGGTGTTGCACCGTAGCCTTCCCACTGGAAGAACCCCTTGGGTGTGACCTGATCACCTGAGAATCACCCTTTTCCAGGGTCTCCACCATCTTCGCCTTCTCTACTAAGGCGTGAAATTCCCTGATGCACATAGGGGCTATGGTCCTCTTCAGCCCATGCTTCAGCCCCTCTTCGAACTTCCTACACCTCCAGGCCTCGGAGGTCACCTGGGTATAGAATCGGGCGAGGTACTCAAACCGAGCAGCATAGGCGTTCACAGACATATCCCCCTGCTCCAACTTTAGGAACTCAGCTTCCTTCGCAAACCTTGCGCTGTCTGGGAAGTATTTCTCCAGGAACCTCACCCTGAAGCTCTCCCAATCCAACACATCCTCTCGGGCCTCCATCATCTGCTGAGCTTCCATCCACCAGAACTCGGCTTCTCCAGATAGCAGATAGGTGGCGAACAAAAATTTCTTCTCTTCAGGGCAGGAGGTCGCCCTAAAGATTTTCTCCAACTCTCTGACCCACTGATCTACCTGATTAGGGGTAGCATTCCCACTGAACTTGGGTGGGTTGTGCCTCATGAACTCGGTCAGTCCCATCTGTTCCTGAGGGTGATCGACGTGGGAATTTGTTTCAGCCGACCGAGCAGTTTCCCAGTGGTGCATTGTAGCTTGATGGTTCTGAGCCATCGCTGCATTCTGTTGTTGGATGGCAGTTGCCATCATCTCAATAGCCTTGGCAATCTGGCTCATTTCCGAAGAAGGTTGGGGAGGGGTAGGAGGTCTACGTGCCATCTTCTTCGTTTCAGATTTTGAAACTATGAGTTTCTATATTCCCTACAACTACAAGAATGAGATCGATAAGAAATCAATTCATTCAGGAGGTAACATCTAGACCTTACAAAGGTCAGCATCTCAAAGTCATTAAGAATTTGAGCTCATCAACAGAATCATAATACTTATAACCTCAAAGAAAACACCAGAACAGCTACTGGTATACAACCATCAATCCAAACAACTACTTTCAATCAATTACCAAAAACACTCCATAAAATGAAATAAATCACACCAGAATTCAATGTATGCTAAACATCAAACCTTTGGAATTAAGATTGAGAATCATCTCGATCCAGTTATGAGTGTGCACCCTCACCACTTTATCAAGACCCTCTCATTCTTAATACTAAGATTTTCAGTTAGGGCATACATTCACTAAAGCACACACAAAATTTCAATACAAAAACGTTTGAAAACCTTTCACTATAGTTGTCATTTAAAACTCAAATAAATTTTATGAGCAGAAGAAACACAATGGATCCACAGCCCTCAGGTCATCCTAAGGACGAACTGCTCTGATACCATTAATGTAACATCCCGCCAAATCCTTTTCATATTTATATAATAAAATTAAAGGTAAACAAATATATTGAAGTGAACATAATTATATATATGTAATGAAGTCTCTCCTCACAGGGAGTTTAATACATACTCGGTTAATTTTCCAAAAACGTAAACAAAATTACAGTAAACTAGAAAGACAGGCGATCTCCTAACAGCAAAAGGCGATCTCCTATCAGAGAACGACGATCTTCTATCAGAAAACCGAAAAAAAAGGGTGATCGCCTAACGGAAATAGAACCGGGCGATCTCCTTCCGGCGACCACTCACTGAGGAGCTCTACTACCTGCAACCTCGTCTGCTCCCGTGCAAAAATACACGATCATCACAGGTTTAAGAAAACAATCACAATACCAGATAGAAGGGTAAGCTAGATGTTTTAAAAACTTTAAATATGAAACTTTAAATCGATAGAAAACATAAATCTTCACACCATTCATAATCCATATCAATTTCAACCATCAACATTCCCATATTCCACAAACTCGTCAAGTGTCTATTCGCTACTTTCAATATTCATGGTTCACACGTCAGACTTTCCACTGACTCATATCATATAGACACATGACTCTACTTCCGGAAGACTCGTGCGTTGACTCAGGCTCAGAGATCTGCACCTGTCATACCACACCACTGTGAAATCCACACAGGGTCGCTGTGAAATCCACACAGCCATGCGCATACATAACCTCAATATCATCACTCTCCCGGTATGACAGGGTTAATTCATATAACAGGTCAAGCTCGTTCTCTTTCAAACAACTCACCCATACATATGAACCTCCTTCGACTCTCCACAACTGAATAACTTCATCTATGTGATTCCATTATATCAGCAGAGTCAGGATATCTCCTTCTAGACAAGCCCCTAGTCAATACACATTACACACGATCTTACACGATATTTTCTTTCCTGAAAATACTATGCCTTGATCCCACATTCACAACATTCAACACGTCATACAACACTTAATGAACGATTCTAGTCACAGCAAAACTTATGCCAAGGTTCAGATTTTCGAATATCACCTTTAAATCTCAAACAGTTTCAAACAACACCAAAAACAAGGGACTTCGAAAAACAACGCCAAAACCGCCGATCTCGTTCAAAAACAGGGGATTATGCAATAACAGTTGAAAATCGGCGACCACGTCGCCCCATCATCTCAATCATCTAATATAAGGTTTTTCGTTGGAAATAAGACTAGCTTCCCTTACCTGGACTTGCGCAAAACACTAAGAGCTCCAAAACCCACCGAAGCTTAAAGGTGCCTTAGCTCTGTTTTTGCGTCTGGTTTGTAGAACTTGCAGAGAACCTCCTAGGTGCTCTAAGGGCAGTCGTCGCTCGTCGCACTGGTGCTTGAGGATGCCTGAAACGCAGCGCGAAGGAGAGAAAAGAGAAGGATGAAGGTGAGCTCACTCTTTCACTCTTGAACCACTGCAACGTTCTTTTCCTCTCAGAAGTGGGTTTTTGAATCTTAAACCAACTTGTCCACAAAAGCCGCTGCCACCACCCACTCTGCAGGGAAGTTTGCGTGTACGCTTCCCTGAACAGTACGACTACGCGTGCCTCTGCGCAGGCCAACATTCTGATGTCACTATTCTGAACCACCCTTTTTGTCTACGTGTCGCGCGTGCAGTACGTCTCCTGCTGAGAGCCTAGGTCCCACCTTATTTGTGTGAAACTCGACATCGCGCGATAACCTTCCACCGATGACCGCTCGCGCGATGACTATCCACTGATGTCTCATACTGGCGGACGACCGATGTCTCTCCCTGGAAGACGACCGATGTCTCGCCCTGGCGATGACCTCATGCTTCGCACCCTAGCGATGCCCGCAAGCCTCGCGCCCTGGCGATGCCCGCATGCCTCGTGTAAGGACCTAGAAACTTTAATTGGAATAAAAGTGTTATATTTAAATAATTTCAGAAAAAAATGTTATTATTTAAAATACAAAGAGTTGGTAAATGAAGTTTCGTAGTAGCAGACATCGGACGTCGCCCATGATCTGGGGTAAGCTAGTAGAGGTCGGTCGGCTGACATGTAGATCAAGAAGAGTAAAGGAGGAAATGTGTAGCTAAGAAGTCTCCTACGAGATCGCCGTTAGTGAAGACGGAGGCGATCTCCGACTCCTCTGGCACATAATCGCCTGTCGCCTAGAGGAGACATGAGCGCCAATTGTAAGGACCTGTAAAATTAAATTGGAATAAAAGGGTATATTTTAAATGAATTCTAAGTATGTTTTTATTTAAAATAAAAAGGAAAGAAAGTGTAGCTTAGAAGACTATAAGATTTCCTTGTTAGTATAAAATCGCCGGTCGCCTAGACTACACGTGATCGCCAGGGCGCGAGGCATGCGGGCATCGCCAGGGCGAGAGGTCATCGGTGGATAGTCTTCGCGCGAGAGGTCATCGGTGGATAGTCTTCGCGCGAGAGGTCATCGGTGGATAGTCTTCGCGCGAGAGGTCATCGGTGGATAGTCTTCGGGCGAGAGGTCATCGGTGGAGAGCCTTCGCGCAAGAGGTCATCGGTGGATAGTCTTCGCGCGAGAGGTCATCGGTGGATAGTCTTCGCGCGAGAGGTCATCGGTGGATAGTCTTCGCGTGAGAGGTCATCGGTGGAGAGCCTTCGCGCAAGAAGTCATCGGTGGATAGTCTTCGCGCGAGTGGTCATCGGTGGATAACCTTCGCGCCAGTGGTCATCGGTGAAAGGTTATCGCGCGATGTCGAGTTACACACAGAGAAGGTGGGACCCAGACTCCCAGCATGAAACGTCCTGCACGCGCGCCACGTAGACAAAAAGGGTGGTTCAGAATAGTGACCTCAGAGTGTTAGCATGCGCAGAGGCACGCTTAGTCGTACTGTTCAGTGCAGCGTACACGCAAACTTCCCTGCAGAGTGGGTGGTGGCAGCTGTAACATCCCGCCAAAATACTATACAAATGTATATAATGAAAATAAAGGTACCAAATAGATTCTATGAACAAAATATTATATATATGAGATGTAGTTTCTCCTCACAGGGAGTTTAATACAAATTCGGTCAAATTTTTCCAGAAACATAAACAAAATGCAGTAAAAAAAACGAAGCAGGCGATCTCCTATCGGAAGAGACCGATCTCCTATCGGACGAGGCCGATCTCCCATCGGAGGACCCAAAACAGCCGATCTGCTTCCGGCGACCACTCCCTAAGGAGCTCTACTTCCTGGAAGATCATCTGCTCCCGTGTAAGTTATACACGATCATCACAGTTTTAAGAGAACAGCCACAGAACCAAAACACGCAGGGTAAGCTATATAATTTAAAGGAAGTTTAAATCATGAACATGACAATCAAAGTAAAACAAGTTTCAAAATATCCATGTAAAACGTAGAGTTGCTCATATCATTCACCTGATCGCCCAAAATCACACATTTCACAACATTCACCCATAGTCATTCCATTTCACAATACTGCATCAAGTGTCTATAATCTATCAATGTTTCTCATTTCACCTGTCAGACTTTCCACTGACTCACCACACAAGACACTTGACACTACTTCCGGATTGACTCGTGCGTTGATTAGACTCAGAGATCTGCACCTGTCATACCACACCACTGTGAAATCCACACAGGGTCGCTGTGAATCCACACAGCATGCGCATATATCATCTCAATGTCAATAGTTCTCCTGGTATGACAGGGTTAATCCATAGGACAGGCGGAGCTCGTTCTTTTTCACACGAGACGCCCATCATATAGACCTCCTTCGACTCTCAACAACTGAGTAACTTCCTCTACGTGATTCCATTACCTCAGCAGAGTCAGGATATCCCCTTAGGAATCACCGATCAATGCACCTACTACAAGATCTTACACGGTATTTTCTTTCCTGAAAATACTATGCCTCGATCCCACATTCACAGCATTCAAAAACATCATACCACTCGAGTAATTGATTCAAGTCACAGCAACGAATCATTTCAAGGTTCAGATCTTCGAATATTTCATTTAAATCTCAAGTAGTTTCAAAACAACACCCAAAAACAGAGAGTTCACAAACAACGCCAAAACCGGCGATCTAGTTCAAAAACAGGGTGTTTCGAAGACTGTATATAAAACCGGCGACCACGTCGCCCAAGCACACAAACAGAGCATTTTACGCAGATGAAAACAAAAATGGCGACCACGTCGCCCTCACTTCAGAGATAGCTACACTATGGCTTGTATGGAAAAAGAGGTCTAGCTTCCCTTACCTGGACTTGCGCAACCACTAGGAGCTTCGAAATCCAACAGAGCTTGAAGAATGCCTTGGCTCTATTCTTGAGTCTGGTTTTGAAGGAGTTGCAGAGAACTTTCCCAGGTGCTCCAATGGTGTTGCTTCTCGTCGTACTCTCGTGTGGAGATGCTGAAATCGCAACGCGGAGGAGGTAACTGGAGGAGAAGGGAAGGAACTCACTCTTTCTCTCGTCGAATACAACAATGTTTTCTTTTCTCTCAGCAGTGGATTTTTGTAACTTAAACCAACTTATCCCTCCAAAAGCAGCTGCCACCACCTACTCTGCAGGGAAGTTTGCGTGCACGCTTCCCTGAACAGTACTACTAAGCGTGCCTCTGCGCAGGCTAAGCTCTGAGGTCACTATTCTGAACCACTCTTTTGTCTACGTGGCGCGCGCGCAGAACATCTCTTGCTGGGAGTCTGGGGCCCACGTTCTCTGGGTGTAACTCAACGTCGCGCGATGACCTTTCGTCGATGACTACCAGCTCGAAGAGAAACCACTGATGACCTCTCGCGCGAAGACGATCCACCGATGACCTCGCGCGAAGACTACCACCGATGACATCTTCCTGGCGAACGACCGATGTCTTCCTCTGGGAGACAACCGATGTCTTCCCTGGCGATGCCCTCATAACTCTCGCGCCTTGGCCACGTCCACATGCATCGCGCCCTGGCAATGCCCGCGTGCCTCGCGCCCGCGCGATGCCCGCATGCCCCTCGTGCCCGCGCGATGCCTGCATGCCTCTCGCGCCCGCGCGATGCCTGCATGCCTCTCGCGCCCGCGCGATGCCTGCATGCCTCTCACGCCCGCGCGATGCCTGCATGCCTCTCACGCCCGCGCGATGCCTGCATGCCTCTCGCGTCCGCGCGATGCCTGCATGCCTCTCGCGCCCGCGCGATGCCTGCATGCCTCTCGCGCCCGCGCGATGTCCACCTGGCGCTCATATGTAGCAGGCGACCGGCGACCTCGTAGCCTTCTAAACTTAACTTTTTCCTCCCTTTCTATTCTAAATAAAAACATACTTAGAATTTATTTAAAACATACTCTTTCATTCCAATAAATTTTTCAGGTCCTTACAGCAGCGGCTTTTGTGGACAAGTTAGTTTAAGATGCAAAAACCCACTTCTGAGAGAAAGGAACGTTGCAGTGGTTCAAGAGCGAAAGAGTGTGTTTGCCTCCCTTCTTCTCCTTTTCTCTCCTTCGCACTGCGATTCTGGCACCTTCACCCAAAAGTACGACGAACGACGGCTACCATTAGAGCACCTGGGAAGTTCTCTGCAAGTCCTTCAAACCAGACGCAAAAACAGAGCCAAGGCATTCTTTAAGCTTCGTTGGGTTTCGGAGCTCCTGGTGTTTTGCGCAAGTCCAGGTAAGGGAAGCTAGCCTTCATTTTCAATACAAGCCATAGATTAGCTGTTTCTGAAGTGAGGGCGACGTGGTCGCCGGTTTCGTTTTCATCTTCGTGAATGCTCTGCTCTATGTGTTTGGGCGACGTGGTCGCCGGTTTTAAATACAGACTTCGAAATACCTTGTTTTTGAACCAGATCGCCGGTTTTGGCGTTGTTTGCGAACTCCCTGTTTTTGGTGTTGCTTTGAAACTGTTTGAGATTTAAAGGTGGAATGCATGTAATACTCGAAAGTCTGAACCTTTGAAATGATTGTTGCTGTGATTTGAACCATTCATTTGAGTGGTATGATGTTTTGAATGTTGTGAATGTGGGATCAAGGCATAGTATTTTCAGGAAAGGAAATACCGTGTAAGATCGTGTGTAGGTGTATTGACTAGGGGCTTGTCTAGAAGGAGATATCCTGACTCTGCTGATATAATGGAATCACGTAGATGAAGTTATTCAATTGTGGAGAGTCAGAGGAGGTTCATATGAATGGGTGAGTCGTGTGAAAAAGAACGAGCTCGGCCTGTTATATGAATTAACCCTGTCATACCGGGAGAGTTAATGACATTGAGATTATATATGCGCATGGCTGTGTGGATTTCACAGCGACCCTGTGTGGATTTCACAGTGGTATGGTATGACAGGTGCAGATCTCTGAGCCTGAGTCAACGCACGAGTCAATCCGGAAGTAGTGTCATGTGTCTATGCATTGTGAGTCAGTGGAAAGTCTGACGTGTGAATCTTGAATACTGAAAGTAGCAAATGGACACTTGACGAGTATGTGGAATATGGAAATGTTGATGGTTGTAATTGATATGGATCATGAATGGTGTGAAGTTTCATGTTTACTATGGATTTAAAAGCTTTTAAAACATCTAGCTTACCCCTTTCTTTTGTATTGCTCTGTGGTTGTTTTCTCTTAAACTGTGATGATCGTGTATTTTGCACGGGAGCAGACGAGGTTGCAGGTGGTAGAGCTCCTCAGTGAGTGGTCACCGGGAGGAGATAGCCCATATATATTTCTGTTAGGCGATCACCCTTTTTATGTTGTCTGACAGGAGATCGCCCTTTTCTGATAGGAGATCGCCCTTTTCTGATGGGAGATCGCCTATCCTGTTGGGAAATCTCCTGTTTTTATGTATTTTGTTGTATTTAGTTTACGTTTTTGGAAACCGGCAGATTTTGTATTAAACTCCCTACGAGGAGAAAACTTCATTACATATATATATAATTATGTTCACTTCAACATTATTATTTTATCTCTACTTCATTTTATAATTATGCAATGCAATTGGCGGGATGTTACACCAATCGCCTAGAGTGTACGTGATCGGCGGGAATGCACGTAGTATGTGGTCAAGATACTGGATCAACCAGAGTGGGTTCCAACAACCATGCGTATCAAGGTGTGGGTTAAGCCTTAGATACGCTGTGCATGCGAAGCTCTACGCTTGAGCAAAAGAGATCACCCTTAGTGTTGCATGCATGGGCGCACGAGGAGTGATGCTGATCTACTCTTGGAAATGTGAAGCTACCGACGTCACCGAGTCATGTGGAGATGATACCTTGGACGTAACATCGTGGAATGAAGAACCTTCAGGAAGGCGTGGCGACGTGTCGTCGGGCATCGCCAGGGCGCGAGGCATGCGGGCATCGCCAGGGTGAGAGGCATGCGGGCATCGCCAGGGCGCGAGGCATGCGGGCACCGCCAGGGTGAGAGGCATGCGGGGATCGCCAGGGCGCGAGGCATGCGGGCATCGCCAGGGCGCGAGACATCGGTCGTCCGCTAGGATGAGTCATCGGTGGAGAGTCATCGCGCGAGAGGTCATCGGTGAAGAGTCATCGCGCGAGAGGTCATCGGTAGATAGTCATCGCGCGAGAGGTCATCGGTAGATAGTCATCGCGCGAGCAGTCATCGGCGAAAGGTTATCGCGCGATGTCGAGTTGCACACAGAGAAGGTGGGACCCAGACTCCCAGCATGGAACGTCCTGCACGTACGCCACGTAGACAAAAAGGATGATTCAGAATAGTGACATCAGAATGTTGGCATGCGCAGGAGACACTCGCGGTCGTACTGTTCAGGAAGTGGTTGGCATGCGCAAGAGACAAACATGGTCGTACTGTTCAGAGAAACGTACACTCAGACTTCTCTGCAGAGTGGGTGGTGGCAGCTGCTTTTGTGGACAAGCTGGTTTAAGATGCAAAAACCCACTTCTGAGAGAGGGGAACGTTGCAGTTGTTCAAGAGCGAAAGAGTGAGTTTACCTCCCTTCTCCTCCATTCTCTCCTTCGCGCTGCGATTCTGGCACCTTCACACAAGAGTACGACGAGCGACGGCCACCATTAGAGCACCTGGGAGGTTCTCTGCAAGTCCTTCAAACCAGACGCAAAAACAGAGCCAAGGCATTCTTTAAGCTTCGTTGGGTTTCGGAGCTCCTGGTGTTTTGCGCAAGTCCAGGTAAGGGAAGCTAGCCTTCATTTTCAATACAAGCCATAGATTAGTTGTTTCTGAAGTGAGGGCGACGTGGTCGCCGGTTTCGTTTTCATCTTCGTGAATGCTCTGTTCTATGTGTTTGGGCGACGTGGTCGCCGGTTTTAAATACAGACTTCGAAATACCTTGTTTTTGAACCAGATCGCCGGTTTTGGCGTTGTTTGCGAACTCCCTGTTTTTGGTGTTGCTTTGAAACTGTTTGAGATTTAAATGAGATATTCGAAAATAAGAACCTTGGAGTGAGTTTTGCTGTGATTGAAATCATTCCTTTAAGTGTTATGTGATGTGTTGAATGTGGTGAATGTGGGATCAAGGCATAGTATTTTCAGGAAAGAAAATACCGTGTAAGATCGTGTAGGATGTGCATTGATCGGTGATGTCTATAATGAGATTATCCTGACTCTCCTGAGATAATGGATTCATATAGATGAAGTTATTCAGGCGTTGAGAGTCGAAGGAGGTTCATATGTATGGGTGAGTCGTGTGGAAAAGAACGAGCTCGGCCTGTTATATGGATTAACCCTGTCATACTGTGAGAATGGTGAACTTGAGATCGAGAATGTGTTGATGCGCATAGCTGTGGAAACATTTCAGCAGTTTAGTATGACAGGTGCAGATCTCTGAGTCTAGTCAATGCACGAGTCTTCCGGAAGTAGTGTCAAGTGTCTTGTGTGCTAAGTCAGTGGTAGTCTGATGTGAGAAATGAGGGACCTTGAAATTGATAGACACTTGATGCAGTTTGTGAAATAGAATGACTCTGTGCAAATATTGTAAAGTGTGTGATTTCTTGGCGATCAGGTGAAGGGAATGAGAAACTTTATAGTTTTATGTGGGTATCTTGAATTTGTTTTATCCTGATTTTTATGTTCATATTTAAACTCTCTTTAAAATATATAGCTTACCCTGCGTGTTCTGCTCTATGGCTGTTTTTCTCTTAAAACTGTGATGATCGTGTAATTTTTACACGGGAGCAGATGATCTTCCAGGAAGTAGAGCTCCTTAGTGAGTGGTCGCCGGGGAAGAGATCGCCTGTTTCTATCTCTTGGTGGTGATCGCCGGATTTATGTCCTGATAGCAGATCGCCTGTTTTGGGGTCTTCTGTTAGGAGATCGCCGGTTTATGTATGGAGACCACCGTTTTCGTTGTATTTGATTGATTTCGTTAAGTTTTGAAAAACATTTGACTGGTTATGTATTAAAATCCTTGTGAGGAGCAACTTCATTACTTATATATATAATTATGTTCTCTTCAACATTATTTGTTTACCTTTATTTTCATTATATAAATATGAATAGTTTTTGGCGGGATGTTACACCTCGCGCCCGGCGATGCCCGCATGCCTCGCGCCCGGCGATGCCCGCATGCCTCGCGTCAATCCTCACTGGTTTTGCTTCAAAGGACAAGTCATCCCTGATCTGCACATCGTCCACTTCCAGCACATGACTAGGGTCTGCCATGTACTTCCTCAGCTGTGATACGTGAAAGACATTGTGCAGATTCGCTAAATGGGGAGGTAGGGCGATCTCATAAGCCACTGGACCAATCCTCCTTAAGATCTGATATGGTCCCACGAACTTAGGGGACAACTTCTTTGATTTGATCGCCCGTCCTACACCCTTGGTTGGCGTCACTCTCATAAACACATGATCTCCAGCAGCAAACTCCAAAGGTTTTCTCCTCTGATCTGCATAGGATTTCTGCCGGCTTTGAGAAGCTTTCATTCTGCCTTGTATCTGTTTCACCTTCTCGGTCGTCTGCTGAATCAACTCTGGCCCAACCAAGACTGCTTCGCCCTCCTGGTACCAACATAAGGGAGTTCTGCATTTCCTCCCATACAGGGCTTCATATGGTGCTATCCCAATACTGGCGTGGTAACTGTTATTATAAGTAAACTCCACCAGCGGCAACACCTCATCCCAACTTCCCAATTGATCCAAGACACACGTCCTCAGCAGATCTTCCAAGGACTAGATCGTTCTCTCTGACTGTCCATCTGTTTGAGGATGATATGCCGAGCTCATTCTCAACTTAGTTCCCAAGCAATCTTGTAAAGTCTACCAAAATCGTGAAGTGAACCTGGGATCTCTATCTGAAACAATGCTGGAAGGCACTCCATGCAGCCTCACTATTTCTTTGATGTACAACTGTGCCAACTTGGCCATAGGCATCCTCATATTTACTGGGAGAAAGTGGGCACTCTTTGTCAGCCGATCAATGATGACCCAGATTGCATCATGACCCTTTACCGATCTGGGTAAATGGGTAACAAAGTCCATGGCAATGCTGTCCCATTTCCACTCAGGGATATCCAGTTGCTGTAACAACCCGCCAGGTCTTTGATGCTCTATCTTTGCCTTCTGACATGTTAAGCAGGTTGTAACATACTGGGCGATGTCTTTCTACATGCCCGACCACCAAAATGACTCCTTCAAGTCATGGTACATCTTGTTCATGCCTGGATGTAGGCTAAGGCGACTCTTGTGACCTTCCTCTAGGATCATCTTCTTCAACTCTTCATTTGCAGGTATGCAAATTCTGCCATTAAATCTCAAGATCCCATCATCGCCCATCACAAAGTCTTTAGTCTGGTCGGTCCCTAGTGACTCCACAGTACGCTTCAGACTAGGGTCCTCCAACTGCTTATCCTTTATCACTCCAAGGAAGTCATTAGTTATAGCTAGCTTACTACAACTAATGTGATTTACATGAAATTCTACCCCAAGGTTTAAGTCTCTGAATTGCTCGATCAGTTTCTGCTCTTCCATCATCATGGTGGCTACTTGTATTGATTTTCTACTCAAAGCATCTGCCACTACATTGGCCTTCCCTAGATGATACATGAGTTGAAAATCATAGTCCTTTAGAAACTCCATCCACCTTCTTTGTCTCATGTTTAGTTCCTTCTGATCAAACAGGTATTTCAGGCTCTTATGGTCACTGAACACCTGGAACCGAGCTCCATATAAATAGTGCCTCCAAATCTTCAAGGCAAACACCACAGCCGCCAACTCCAAATCATGAGTAGGATAGTTTCTCTCATGAACCTTGAGTTGCCTTGAAGCATATGCAACCACTCTTTTCTCTTGCATCAAAACACATCCCAAACCCTGATGTGAAGCATCACAGTAGACATCAAAAGGTCTTCCTACCTCTGGGATCACCAGCACTGGAGCACTAGTCAACCTTTCCTTTAGTTCCATGAAGCTCTGCTCACATCGGTCGGTCCAAGCAAAAGGTTGATCCTTGCGGGTCAACTGTGTTAAAGGAGCCACTACCCTGGAAAAGTCCTCAATAAACCTCCGATAGTATCCAGCTAAACCCACAAAGCTCCTTATCTCAGTGACTGTCTTAGGACGTTCCCACTATAGCACTGCCTCTACCTTGGCTGGATCCACTGAGATCCCCCGAGCAGATATCACGTGTCCTAAGAAGTTGACTTCCTTCAGCCAGAACTCACACTTAGAGAACTTGGCATAGAGTTGTTTCTCCCTCAGAATCTCCAACACTGTCCTCAGATGTTCTTCATGTTCTTCCTCGGTCCTTGAATAAATGAGTATGTCGTCTATGAAGACTACCACAAACTTATCCAAGAAAGGGCAAAAAATCCTATTCATGTAGTCCATGAACAGAGCTGGAGCATTTGTTACTCCAAACGGCATCACCACATACTCATAGTGCCCATAACGAGACCTAAATGCTGTCTTTTGAACATCTTCAGCTTTTACCAAAATTTGGTGGTACCCCGATCTCAGATCAATCTTTGAGAACACCGAGGCCCCATGTATTTGATCCATCAAATCGTCAATTCTAGGTAGGGGGTACTTGTTCTTGATGGTCAACTTGTTCAACTGCCTGTAATCTATACACACCCGAGACCATCCATCCTTTTTCTTAACTAGGAGCACTGGAGCCCCCCATGGAGATACACTGGGTCTGATGAATTGTTTCTCCAATAACTCTTCCACTTGCTTCTTTAATTCTACCAACTCGGCTGGAGCCATCCTGTAAGGTGCCATTGATACTGGTCCAGCTCCAGGTACCAAATCAATAGAGAATTCCACTCCTCTCTTAGGAGGAAATCCAGGTACTTCTTCTGGAAATACATCCTTGAAATCTTTCACCACATGTATCCTGCTTACGTCCTCTTCATTCTTCACTTCCAACCGAGCTAGGATCACGAAGCACCTTGCCCCTTTTTCCAACTCCGACCACCCATGCTGAGCAGGTATCACATCTGACTCCTGGAGGTGTGGAAACGCTATTTTCTGACTACCGCAGTCTATGAGAACGTGATTGGCAGATAGCCAATCCATTCCCAGGATAACATCCAGGTCCTGAAGAGGTAGGCAGATCAAGTTTACTTTGAACTTGCGTCCCTCTACTATCACTGGACATTCGGGGCAAATTGTAGAGGTCAACACCTGTCCTGACGCAGGTGTAGAGACCAACAGTTCAAACGGTAACTCCTTCACTAGAAGGCCCAACTCGGCTACACACAGGCTTGACACAAAGGAGTGTGTCGCTCCAGAATCAAACAAGGCTTTTACACCTCTACCAGCTATAAAACAAACACCTTGCACTAGGTTACCTGACTAAGACGCTTCTGCTCCTGTCATGGCAAACACTCTCCCTGTTGCCTGAGGTCTGCTGCCTTCATTCCTCAACTGCTGAGAACCACTGGGTTGAGTCGCCCCATTCCTGTTAGGGCACTCTCTAGCAACGTGCCCCGTCTTTTGGCAAGTGTAACACCTTCTCTCTGAATTCTTCTTGAAGCACACATTGGAAGTGTGTGGTCCACCGCAATGGAAACATTTGGGTTTCCAAGGTTGTTGCTGCTGCAACTGGGATGACGTTGTTCCTGCCCGATGTGGTGGAGGTCTCGCATAGGGCTTGCTTTGTGGGTGCTGCACCTTGGCCTTCCCACTGGAAGAACCCCCTGGGTGTGACCTGATCACCCGGGAATCACCCCTTTCCAGAGTCTCCACCATCTTCGCCTTCTCTACTAAGGCGTGAAATTCCCTGATGCACATAGGGGCTATGGTCCTCTTCAGCCCATGCTTTAGTCCCTCTTCAAACTTCCTACACCTCCAAGCCTCGGAGGTCGCCTGGGTATAGAATCGGGCGAGATACTCAAACCGAGCAGAATAAGCATTCACTGACATCTCCCCCTGCTCCAATCTGAGGAATTCTGCTTCCCTCGCAAATCTTGCACTATCTGGGAAGTATTTTTCCAGAAATTTCACCCTAAAGCTCTCCCAGTCTAACACTTCAGCTCTGGCTTCCATCATCTGCTGAGCTCCCATCCACCAGAACTCGGCTTCTCCAGATAGCAGATAGGTGGCGAACACCAATTTCTTCTCTTAAGGGCAGGAGGTCGCCCTAAAGATTTTCTCCAACTCCCTGACCCACTGATCTGCTTGATCAGGGGTAGCATTCCCACTGAACTTGGGTGGGTTGTGCCTCATGAACTCGGTCAGTCCCATCTGTTCCTGAGGCTGACCGATGTGGGAATTTGTTTCAGCCGACCGAGCAGTTTCCCAATGGTGCATTGCAGCTTGATGATTCTGAGCCATTGCTGCATTCTGTTGTTGGATGGCAGTTGCCATCATCTCAATAGCCTTGGCAATCTGGCTCATTTTCGAAGAAGGTTGGGGAGGGGTAGGAGGTCTACGTGCCATCTTCTTCGTTTCAGATTTTGAAACTATTGGTTTCTATATTCCCTACAACTACAAGAATGAGATCGATAAGAAATCAATTCATTCAGGAGGTAACCTCTAGACCTTACAAAGGTCAGCATCTCAAAGTCATTAAGAATTTGAGTTCATCAACAGAATCATAATACTTATAACCTCAAGCAAAACACCAGAACAGCTACTGGTATACAACCATCAATCCAAACAACCACTTTCAATCAATTACAAAAACACTCAATAAAATGACATAAATCACACCAGAATTCAATGTATGCTAAACATCAAACCTTTGGAATTAAGATTGAGAATCATCTCGATCCAGTTATGAGTGTGCACCCTCACCACTTTATCAAGACCCTCTCATTCTTAATACTAAGATTTTCAGTTAGGGCATATATTCACTAAAGCACACACAAAATTTCAATACAAAAACAATTAAAAACCTTTCACTATAGTTGTTATTTAAAACTCAACTAAATTTTTATGAGCAGAAGAAACACAATGGATCCACAGCCCTCAGGTCATCCTAAGGACGAACTGCTCTGATACCATTAATGTAACATCCCGCCAAAATCTTTTCATAATTATAAAATGAAATAAAGGTAAAACAATAATATTGAAGTGCACATATGTATATATATATAATGAAATTTCTCCTCACAGGGAGTTTAATACATACCGGTCAGTTTTCCAAAACTTAAACAAAATACAGCAAAATAAAAAAAAACAGGCAATCTCCTAACAGAAAAAGGCGATCTCCTATCAGAGAACAGAAAAAGGGGTGATCGCCTAACAGAAACAGAACAGGCGATCTCCTTCCGGCGACCACTCACTGAGGAGCTCTACTACCTGCAACCTCGTCTGCTCCCGTGCAAATATACACGATCATCACAGGTTTAAGAAAACAACCACGATACAAGATAATAGGGTAAGCTAGATATTTTCAAAAACTTTAAATATGAAACTTTATATCAATAGAAAACATAAATCTTTACACCATTCATAATCTATATCAATTTCAACCATCAACATCCCCGCATTCCACAAACTCGTCAAGTGTCTATTCACTACATTCAATATTCATGGTTCACACGTCAGACTTTCCACTGACTCGTAACGTATAGACACATGACTCTACTTCCGGAAGACTCGTGCGTTGACTCAGACCCAGAGATCTGCACCTGTCATACAACACCACTGTGAAATCCACACAGGGTCGCTGTGAAATCCACACAGCCATGCGCATACATAATCTCAATATCATCACTTTCCCGGTATGACAGGGTTAATTCATATAACAGGTCAAGTCAGTTATCTTTCAAACAACTTACCCATACATATGAACCTCCTTCGACTCTCCCCAACTGAATAACTTCATCTATGTGATTCCATTATATCAGCAGAGTCAAGATATCTCCTTCTAGACAAGTCCCTAGTCAATGCACATTACACACAATCTTACACGGTATTTCCTTTCCTGAAAATACTATGCCTTGATCCCACATTCACAACATTCAATGCATCATACAACACGTAAAAGCATAATTCCATCATATGATATTTTGAATCTTTTCTTAAACAATCCCAATCACAGAAACAATCATCCAAGGTTCAAATTTTCGAATATCACATGCATTTCACATTTCAATCTCAAACAGTTTCAAAACGACACTAAAACAGGGGATTTTGAAAACAGCATTAAAACCGGCGATCACGTCGCCCCACACATAAAACAGAGCATTGTGAAAAGGAATATGAAAACCGGCGACCACGTCGCCCTCACTTTAGAACCTACTCGCCTAACGTTTTTATAAACGAAAATGCTAGCTTCCCTTACCTGGACTAGCGCAAAACACCAAGAGCTCCAAAACCCGCCGAAGCTTAAGGATGCCTTAACTCTGTTCTAGCGTCCTGACGGAAAACTCGCAGAGGACTCCCCAGGTATCCAAGTGCAGTCGTCGCTCGTCGCACTGGTGCGTGAGGATGTCTGATTCGCAGCGCGAAGGAGAGAAAAGAGAAGGATGGAGGTGAACTCACTCTGTCACTCTTGAACCACAGCAACGTTCTCCCTCTCAGAAGTGAGTTTTTGAATCTAAACCAACTTGTCCACAAAAGCCGCTGTCACCACCCACTCTGCAGGGAAGTTTGCGTGTACGCTTCCCTGAACAGTACGACTACGCGTGCCTCTCGCAGGCCAACACTCTGATGTTACTATTCTGAACCACCCTTTTTGTCTACGTGTCGCGCGTGCAGGACGTTTCATGCTGGGAGCCTGGGTCCCACCTTATCTGTGTGAAACTCGACATCGCGCGATAACCTTCCACCGATGACTGCTCGCGCGATGACTATCCACCGATGTCTCATCCTGGAGGACGACCGATGTCTCTCCCTAGGAGACGACCGATGTCTCGCCCTGGCGATGACCGCATGCCTCGCGCCCTGGCGATGCCCGCAAGTCTTGCGCCCTGGCGATGCCCGCATGCCTCGCGCCCAGCGATGCCCGCATGCCTCGCGCCCTGGTGATGCCCGCATGCATCGCGCCTGGCGATGCCCACATGCCTCGCGCCCGACGATGCCCGCATGCCTCGCGCCCGGCGATTGGCGATCATGTGTAATCTAGGTGACAGGAGATTATGTACTAACCAGGCGATCTCATAGTCTTCTAAGCTACACTTTCGTTCCTTTTTATTTTAAATAAAAACATACTTAGAATTCATTTAAAATGTATTCCTTTTATTCCAATTTAATTTTACAGGTCCTTACAAATTTGAGACAGTTCTTCGAGTAGAAACTCCCTTATGAATCTGGTCTACAGAAAGATCTCTAGGAATCCTCCATTCTTTGAGTAACTCATCCTGTTGCAGAATTTCAACCAGTTGTTTCGCAGAATTAATCGGTTGTTTTTCTGGACAGGTTTCCAGATTCTTCGGAAAGATTTTCTACTCATCTTCTTCTGCACAATTCTTCAAAGATTCTTTTTCTGCATGGTTAGTCTCATCAAATACAACATGAACAGACTCCCGTACAGTCATGAGCCTTTTATTACACCCTATAAGCATGGATGGTTGAAGAATAACCAAGGAATATACCATTATCTGCTTTCTCATCAAACTTGTCAAGGTTTTCTTTTCCATTATTCATAATGTAGCACTTGCATCCAAACACCTTCAGATGACAAATGTTGGGTTTCCTTCCATTGAACAATTCATATGGAATCTTCTTCAAGATTGGTTTGATGAGAACCCTGTTAATCACATAACAAGCGGTGCTAACAGCATCCGCCCAAAAATATTTTGGCAAGGAGGATTCACTTAATATGGTTCTAGCAAGTTCTTCAAGAGACCTGTTCTTCCTTTCTACAAATCCATTCTGTTGAGGAGTTCTAGGAGAAGAGAAATTATGGAAGATTCCAAGCTTTTCACAAAAGGAATTGAACTTTTCATTTTGGAACTCCCCTCCATGATCACTACGGATAGCACATATGTTGTTGCAGCTAGTGTTTTGCAATCTCTTGGCAAGCTTTTTGAATGCAGAAAATGCATCACTCTTTAGACTCAGAGATGGCCGAGACCTTAGGCTGCCAGGATCTGTCTAGGCACTTGAGGATCTTGATGTTGAGTTCCTTTTTTTCAAAAGTTTTTCTAAGACTCGTGAGGTGGTTGACAATATGAGTAAATCACTTTTGTACTTCTACAATTGTCTCCCCTTTCTGTATTCTAAACATCTCATATTCTTGGATAAGATCATGCTTTCTTGCTCTCTTCACGTCATTTGTTCCTTCATGATTCACTTCAAATGTATATCCCACATTTCCTTTGCGGAGACAGATTGTGATACCCTGAAAAACTCATCAGAACTTAATGCAGATGTAATTATAGTCTTTGCAATACAATCATATTGAGTCTTTTTGTTTTCATGCTCAGTCCATTGGGACCAAGGTTTTTCAAAAATTGATCCTGTCGCTTGACTCGAACGTGCAGGACTGCCTCGTCACTCCTTCGTCTAGCCCTCTGTTCTGCAGGAACAATCCAAGAACCACCGCCGGAACTCCAAACGCTGCCTGCAAAACACACAGACGGCGCCTCTGAGTCTTTCTCTCTCCTGACGGTTATTCCTCCTGACACGTGGATAACATCTGGTCGTACACGTGTCATCATCTGGAGTGTCTGCAGCTGAAACGTTACTTCCACTGTGCCCCTGCGACTAAGTTATCCACACAGGGAGTAGCTTAGTACACAGGCTACTCTGGGCATTGCAGCTCGCACTACACATGGTGGCAGATATGCCACTTATCCTCTGTACTTAGACCATACAACAAGTGCTTGCCAAGTCTTCTCAAACACCCGGCGATGTGCTCTTTCGGCGACTTGCTGACCACCTGATCTCCCAACCTTGACACACGGCGATCATGTGCAATATGGGCGATTACTGACCATACCGGCGATGACCGACTACTCATTCTCAAGGCGATAGGCGATTACTCACCTCAAGGCGAGAGGCGATTACTCATCATCACAGGCGAGAGGCGATTACCATTCTGAGTGATCACCTCCCTGATTCGCCTGCTATCCTCTACCACGTGTTACTCTGTGAATGGTCCACGTGGTCAACTTCTGCTGATGTCATCGACTACCGATGACCGACCGGAACACAAGCCCCCCAGTCTCGAGCTGTGAACTTGTTCTCAGCGAAGAGACTAAGAAATCGTCTTCTGGCGGTCTACAACAGCGCACACTCTGGTACTAACACTGTTTCATTCCTTCGTCTTCGCCTTCAAACATTCAAAGCATCTCTCTGGATCATCTAGAGATTCACCCTCTCTGTTTTCTTCTTCTCAAACGCGCTGGAGTTCGCTGCATTTCTTCTCTTTAACTCTCTGCATGTGACTAACTGTGAACTAGCTTAGGCTTTAGCGCGATCTACCTGCAACCCCTCAAACTTGGCCTCTGACTTGATCGCGGCTAACTGTTGCCTTAGCATTGCCTTCAACATAACTTTGTGCTGGATGACTGACTTAACGGGCCTAAACGCTTCGGCTTCACGCAGCAGAACTTGCTTCTACCACCGACTAGCGTGTTAGCGCACCACCGATCAGTCATCGCGCTTCTGGCTTCGCTGCACTTCTCTGCCACACCAGCGCTGAGTGCATAAAGGGTCTGAACACCAACTATGACGCCTGTGTTTTGGGGAAGAAAAGTGCTTCTCGATGACCCCTCTTGTCCCAACCTTGCTGTAAGAAGTCATGGGTGAGGTCTTGCTTCTCTCACCTCAGCGTCGCTGTAAAAAGCAGAGGGAAGGAACTTGGCTCTCTTGCCTCAACCTTGCTGTAAAAAGCAAAGGGAAGAGGACTTTTCCTCATGCCTCAGCCTTGCTGTACAAAGTCGAGGTGAGGACTTGGTTCTCTCGCCTCAACCTTGCTGTAAGAAGCAAAGGGAGAGGACTTTCTCTCTTGCCTCAGCCTCGCTGTACAAAGTCGAGGTGAGGACTTGGTTCTCTCGCCTCAACCTTGCTGTAAGAAGCAAAGGGAGAGGACTTTCTCTCTTGCCTCAGCCTCGCTGTACAAAGTCGAGGTGAGGACTTTCACTCGCCTGCACCTCGCTGTACAAAGTCGAGGGAGGACTTTCTTCTTTCTCGCCTGCACTCGCTCAAAGGCAAGGAGGTCTTCCTCTGTTGCCTACACTTGCTCAAAGGCAAGGAGGACTTCCTCTGTTCTCGCCTGCACTTGCTCAAGGGCAAGGAGGACTTCCTCTGGTGCCTGCACTTGCTCAAAGGCAAGGAGGACTTCCTCTGGTGCCTGCACTTGCTCAAAGGCAAGGAGGTCTTCCTCTGTTCTCGTCTGCACTTGCTCAAGGGCAAGGAGGTCTTCCTCTGTTCTCGTTTGCACTTGCTCAAGGGCAAGGAGGACTTCCTCTGTTCTCGCCTGCACTTGCTCAAGGGCAAGGAGGACTTCCTCTGGTGCCTGCACTTGCTCAAAGGCAAGGAGGACTTCCTCTGGTGCCTGCACTTGCTCAAAGGCAAGGAGGACTTCCTCTGGTGCCTGCACTTGCTCAAAGGCAAGGAGGACTTCCTCTGTTCTTGCCTGCACTTGCTCAAGGGCAAGGAGGACTTCCTCTGTTCTCGCTTGCACTTGCTCACGGGCAAGGAGGACTTCCTCTGGTGCCTGCACTTGCTCAAAGGCAAGGAGGACTTCCTCTGGTGCCTGCACTTGCTCAAAGGCAAGGAGGTCTTCCTATGTTGCCTACACTTGCTCAAAGGCAAGGAGGACTTCCTCTGTTCTCTCCTGCACTTGCTCAAGGGCAAGGAGGACTTCCTCTGGTGCCTGCACTTGCTCAAAGGCAAGGAGGTCTTCCTCTGTTGCCTGCACTTGCTCAAAGGCAAGGAGGACTTCCTCTTGCCTCAACCTTGCTGTATAAAGCAGAGGAAAAGGACTTTCTCTTGCCTCAACCTTGCTGTATAAAGCAGAGGAAGAGGACTTTCTCTTGCCTCAACCTTGCTGTATTAAGCAGAGGAAGAGGACTTTCTTTGTTGCCTCAACCTTGCTGTAAAAAGCAAAGGAAGAGGACTTTCTCTCGCCTCAACCTTGCTGTATAAAGCAGAGGTGAGGACTTTATCTGTGGCCTCAACCTTGCTGTAAAAAGAAAAGGAAGAGGACTTTCTCTGTTGCCTCAACCTTGCTGTAAAAAGCAAAGGAAGAGGACTTTCTCTCGCCTCAACCTTGCTGTATAAAGCAGAGGTGAGGACTTTCTCTGTTGCCTCAACCTTGCTGTAAAAAGCAAAGGAAGAGGACTTTCTCTCGCCTCAACCTTGCTATATAAAGCAGAGGTGAGGACTTTCTCGTGGGTGCACGCTCCCAGGGGGGCGCCAGGCGTGGCTGTCTAAGCGCACACACTGGGCGCGCCCTACCTGCATTGCCTCATCGCGCGTTCACCGACGTCCCGACCGGCGAGGAGGAGCTCTTCTTCTGGAATCATACGAGGTGCATGCTTAACGCTCTAGCTGGGAACTTGGGTCCCAACTTAACACGTGTTAGCAAGACACCGATGACCGTGCACCGACCGAGTACTCACTCTTTACATGCACCGACAGCTGATCGCGGTCTGCATGCACTGATGGCTGATCGCGCTCTACATCCCAGCGCTTATCTGGGGGCTGATCTGCGGGTGGTGGCCACTTGGTAACTCACCACCGATCACCTGGTCTTGCACCTGGGGCAAGGAGAACTTTAAACTGGGAACACTCGCACACTTTATGTACTGAAAATATTTTATTGGGTGGCATCGTTAAAAAGAGTGCCCCTGATCTGCTCAACTGTTTAATACACTAAGTGTGTGTACAGCGCGATAGCGCATCTACTTTACAACTTAACGAAAGCAGGAAAGAAGCGTGTAGCATCCTGGGTTCTGGGAATAGTCGTTACGTCCAGAGTCGCCAGCCGACAAGCTCCATTCTCCAACGTCTCAACCACTCTGGATGGGGTCTCCTTTAACCGGCGATGACCGCCCTGGCGATGCTCACACGTGGGGCGATCATGCCTTCCGCTTCAGCTCTGGGAGCCCCCCCAGTGTAGCCTCTTCCATCACCTCACCTCCCCAAACACAGGGAGTTCATGCTGCTGGTCGCCTTCCTGGGACCCCGAAGCGCGATCACCTTGTGCCTTCTGCAGGTAATCGGTCAGGAACCCTGTCTCCACCAACTCAGCAAGCTAACGCCCCAACGCCAGGTAGTTACGGAGTGTATGTCCATAAGCTTGATGGAATTCACACCACTCATCCTTCCTCCCTCCAAGTACCCTGTCGGTTTTCTCTGGCACATGGAGTCTTGCTGCCACAGCAGGGATGGCGATCAGCTCTACCAAACTTATCATGAAATCATACCTGGGGGGTGCGCTGCTTGCACGCCCCCTGGTCTGGTCCTTCCTTGGTGCATAAGGGCGAGACCTTCTCTGCTCCTTCCTCCCTTCCTTGACCTCATGCACCCGCGCCTGTTGCTGTTGATTCCCCTGACCTCTACGTGGCTTCGACGGTGCAGCACTTCCTCTCTTCTCAGAGACCTCGGTCTCTGCTACTATGTGTGCCACCGCACGTCGCCGTATCTCGGTGAAGGTGGCAGGGTGGCTCCTAATGAGCGATTCACTGAAAGGACCAGGGAGGACACCTCTCTTGAACGCATGCACCAGCATGTCCTCGTCCTTGCTGGGCAATCTCACCACCTGCGCCCCAAAGCGATTGAGGTAGTCCCTCAACGGCTCCCCCTGATACTGGCGCACGTCAAACAGGTCGTAGGACACTACTGGCGCAGGTCGGTTAATGATGTACTGCTCCGTGAACAGCTTCGCGAACTGATGGAAGGAAGTGACGTGGCCCTCTGGCAGGCTCACAAACCACTCCATAGCCACTCCGCTCAGCGTGCTCATGAACATCTTGCAGTACACAGCATCTGAACCTCCAGTCAGCATCATCTGAGTGTGGAAGGCTGTCAGGTGTGCTTCTGGATCTTCCGCCCCCGTGAACGACGCTTTCAGTCCCACCAGATTGGGAGGCACCACCGTGTTCATGATTTCGGGGGAGAAAGGCATAGGGAATGCTCGCGGAGGCGACGGTGGCGTCGTCGTCCTCTCTTCAGCTGCGCGCTCCCTCTGTGCCTGCAATTCCCTACGCAGCTCTTCATTCATACGGTTCAACTCTTCGTTTCTTCTTTGCGATGCAGTCAGCTCTGCACGCATCCTCTCTTGCTCAACTCTCGATTCCGCGACGCTATCTTGCAGCGCGCGCATCATCTCCACTACCTGCGCCATGGTAACAGCTCCTTCTTCAGCAGATGACGCAGGTGAGGTTTGCCTAGTTCTTCTACTCATCTCCTCTGCACTTCGACGTAACTTCAAGAAACCTCGACGAAATGATTAAGAAGCTCCAAGAAACCTCAAGAAACTTCAAGAGCTGCGACGTGGATGGGAACCAGATTTACACGGGCCCCACGGTGGGCGCCAAATGATCCTGCCGCTTGACTCGAACGTGGAGGACTGCCTCGTCACTCCTTCGTCTAGCCCTCTGTTCTGCAGGAACAATCCAAGAACCACCGCCGGAACTCCAAACGCTGCCTGCAAAACACACAGACGGCGCCTCTGAGTCTTTCTCTCTCCTGACGGTTATTCCTCCTGACACGTGGATAACATCTGGTCGTACACGTGTCATCATCTGGAGTGTCTGCAGCTGAAACGTTACTTCCACTGTGCCCCTGCGACTAAGTTATCCACACAGGGAGTAGCTTAGTACACAGGCTACTCTGGGCATTGCAGCTCGCACTACACATGGTGGCAGATATGCCACTTATCCTCTGTACTTAGACCATACAACAAGTGCTTGCCAAGTCTTCTCAAACACCCGGCGATGTGCTCTTTCGGCGACTTGCTGACCACCTGATCTCCCAACCTTGACACACGGCGATCATGTGCAATATGGGCGATTACTGACCATACCGGCGATGACCGACTACTCATTCTCAAGGCGATAGGCGATTACTCACCTCAAGGCGAGAGGCGATTACTCATCATCACAGGCGAGAGGCGATTACCATTCTGAGTGATCACCTCCCTGATTCGCCTGCTATCCTCTACCACGTGTTACTCTGTGAATGGTCCACGTGGTCAACTGCTGCTGATGTCATCGACTACCGATGACCGACCGGAACAAAAATCACTTTATCATTTTCAAGCATAGGAACAAAATGACCATTTTGGATTGCATCCCAAATTCCTTTATCAATTAATTCTACAAAGATCTTCATCCTTACCTTCCAAAACTGGTAATTAACACCATAAAACAGAGGTGGTCTATTAATAGATGCACCCTACCCAAAGGGTAGTTTATCAGCCAATGAAAAAAGATTTTTAGGATCAAACTTGAATGACTTTCAAGAACCTAGCTCTTGATGCCAATTGTTAGAATTGTAGGCCTTAAACAAGAGGGGGGTGAATTTTTTTTAAAACATTTTCGCAAATATTGAAGGTGGAGTGAAAGCCAACAAAGAATCAAAGAAGAAGAAACCAGTTCAACAAAGAAACAAATTATTTTTAATATGTTTCCAAAAAATCAACTGGTTGTTTATGTGAATCAACTAGTTATTTATGCGAATCAACCAGTTGTTTTTATTAGCATTTTATAAAAACAAAACTAAAAACAGATTTAAAGGAGATAAGGGATAGAAAGATCACACAACAAATTTATACTAGTTCACTTTTATCCAAGAGCAACATCCAGTCCCCAGAAACCTCTGGGTGTTTCACTAAGCAATCAAAAACCTTGATTACAAACCACACACCAAAGAGGTGATCTTGAACCCTTCAAGAACACACACCTCCTTTGGCAAACAACACACCACAGATCAGAACATCCTCTCGATCTGCACAACCCTAGTTCTTACAGAATTACAGTAATTAAGAGAGAAAATGAATGATCACACTAATACAATCATAGATTGAATAGCAAAATTACAAAGCAATCCTATTCCACTCTTAGAAAGAATTCAAAGCTTGAAGCAATTTTGGAGAAAACTGATTTGAAAGAGATAATCTGATTTCATAACAACCAAGAGCGTAAAATAGATTATTTAAACTCCAAAAAGCTGTTTAAAAATTTAATGGAAGAGCCAAATCCGTTTTGAATCAATTAAAACAAATTTAACAAACTTAACAAATTATGTTAAGGATTTTCAAAAATCAACCTATTGAAAACACGAAACAATTGGTTGAATTGGCTTGACAACAAGGTTAACCAATTTCTAGCTTTTTCAAATTCTTTTCAAAACCACTAAGTGTAAAACAACCGGTTGGAATGATAAAACAACAGGTTGATTTTCCACTTCTTTAGAAAACCCTTTTTTTCGAAAGAACTTGATTCAAACAACTTTGGATCATCACTAAGAGTGGACTAACAAATTCAAACTATCCAGAACTCACACACACAAGCAGCAACAAAGTCTTCAAGCAATCCACACAGATTTGGAGACATCAAAGCCGATGTTCAATAGATCTAACCTAAATAATAATGCTTAACATATTTGAATGCTAGGAATAGATTTGAAATGTTAATTGCTTTATAACATTTGTTTTTATTGATAAAGAGCTTTTATAAATATGTGAGAAATCGATATTTAAGAGACTTTCTTAATAATTTTGTATGCAAGGAATCAATATGAATGATTTTTATATCTGCATCAATATTAATCAAGACTGAATATTATAATCTTTTGTCAAAATACAGACAACTGAGAAGGATGAACCCTTATCCAGTTTTCCCAATTGAATCACACAAATATTTTACTTTATTTTATTTACATTCATGCAATTCATCATACACAACAAACTTTCGAACAAAGTTTTACATATTGTTTTCTATTTAGTGAATATTATACATGAGAATTTAATTGTTCCTTGTGGATTTGATATATTCTCTTATGAACAAATTTATTACTTTTGACATGATACACTTGTTGTAGAATAGTCATCAAGACGCTCAGACAATATCATGAACTTATGTTGTAGACACTCAAATCGTCTATTAGATCATCTAATAAATATTGTAGCTATAGAAATATTGATAAGATATTTCAATATACAAGTCATCTAATTAGTTTTTGTTATCATAAAAAACATAAGAACATAAACACAATATATGATATCTTTGTCATCAGACCGTCTAATGGTTCATAAATCATCTAGTGTCTCAACAGATATTTTAAGGGCTCAACAATGATGATCGTGAGGAGGAAAAGGGAGGACAAACCCTAAAATGTCTTTCATTTGCACAATCCGAAGAAGATGTTCTATTTGCCCAATATAGAAAAGGAGAAGGGTTCTATTTGCACAATTCGAATAAGAATTTCAAATGCGTAATCCACACATGGTGATGTGCCTTGCCTTATGACCCCTCAGTTAAAAAGGTATCTCTCCACTTAAAAAAAAACCAATTTATAATTTAAAAAAATTTAGTTCATTAAAAAATCAGTATCTAAATTTAGATAATAACGACTAAAAAATTAAGTATCTAATGATATTGTAATTGAAAACAAACAAATATAGTTTTTAATTTTATTATTTTTATTTACAAAAAAAATAGTCTAAAATAAATTAAAAGTAACTAAAAAATTAATTTCTAATTACATCTTAATGAGATACTAAAAATATTATCTCTAAATAAATAAATACTTTTTATAATTGTTATAGCTACTAAAATATGGTATCTAATTATATTATAAAATTTTTATTATTAATAAGAACTAATTTAAATACTGATAATTTTTAGTTTATAAAACTGATTTAATATAATAAATCATTATTTTTAAATTAATTTATATTTAATCATTTTTGTAATGATAAACTTAGTTAAATTTTGTAATATTGATATCAATGTTCTTTAAATATTAATTGCTCTATTGTATAACAAATATACGAGGATTATTATTAGAAAAAATATTTTAATAATTATAATGAATATAAAAAAAGTAACATTGAATAATTGTTTTTTAATAATGTTGTACAATAAGATTAAAAATCCTTTATTTTTCTAAAAGTAATATTGTTTAGCCTAAATTTTGAAACTCTTATTGATGCAATCCAAGCTTATGGTGGGATGAAATCCAGGAGTGGCAACAAAAATCATTGGAGATGTGCACCAAAAAAGAGAGGAAATTGTGAGGTTTGGAATGAGTTCGAGGAGGTATGAAGAAGAAAGGTGTGACCAACTTTCTTAGGATTTTCCAGGCCTAGACTTTCTAGCAAGGAAGATTTAATGAGAGAAGAAGTTTCAAAATCTGAATACTTCATTCATTAATTGCAAATATGAATACATGAGGTTTATTTGAGGTATTTATAGATGAAGTGAGTGAGGGTAGCTTCCTCCTTACGCTACTATAATCCTAGTTAAGCAAGCTTAACTATGGTGAGGTTTGATGGCTTAAGGAGGGTCGTGTATGTCCTCTTAAGATGCTATATAGACCCTTGCTTATGTGACGAGTGAGACTTTCTAGAGTGTCTTTGATTCATCTACAAAATAATTTTTAAAGTTAATCAAAATACAGGTCCTATACATAATTATTCTACTATTTATACAGACAATTCTTTTGTCTTTATTCTTGTGTATGGTGGCTTGGATGGTTCTCCAGGCTCCCCCCATTCAAAATGATATGTCCTCGAATCCAGTGAAAATGCCACCTTATTTGTGATGAATGAAGTCAAGATCCACCAAGTTCTTAGATCCACTTAAAAAAATAAAAAGAAACAAAGTAAGAATACAACATATGAAACTATTTATGACTATTTTCCAAAAGTTCTGATGTAGTAGTTGTTTTTTGTTTAAAATTTGGAATAATAAAAGAAAAATGGTATTGAGATGTACCTTCCAGCGAAGACGGAGTAAGGAGACACAAACTTTTGGAATGTTTAGAATGAGATTCTTCTATTGTGGATGTGGGTGTCTCCATGATTTCCTTTTCTTTCTCTATTTTTGTCTTTAGTTTTATTGTGTCCTCTTAAACCTCCTCAGGTGTAAGAGGACACAAAGTATATTTATGACCTTCATAATGATAAGTTATTTTATTAGAATGACCTTCATGTAGAGTATTTCGGTCAAATTCCTAAGGTCGGACAAGTATAATGTCTCCAATAATCATAGGAATAATATTACATAAAATGTTTTGTTGGTATTTTCCTATGTGCATGGGCACACTTGCTTGGTGTTTGACAACTACACCATCATGTTGATTAATCCAATCTAATCAGTATGATGAATGATGTAGTTGTATTTTAAGAGAAAGTTTATCTACTAACCTAAAGCTACAACAGTTACAACAAGAACCACTATCAACAATTAAAGAACAAATATTACCTATAACTTTACATCTAGTGTGAAAGAGGTTTTCTCGTAGACATACTTATTTTTAGGGGATGATTTGAAGAAGTCATTGAACTTTTAATAAATATCCTGTACAAGGTTGAATTTCTTCCTAAAAATATATGACTTCTTCAACCTCAGAGGCAAAATATGATGTCTCAATCCCTTGAATGTCTTGGTCTTTTAAAAGTATGGTTTTATTTTGTGGACATTCAGAAGAATAATGTCTTTTTTCCTTACATTTAAAGCATTGGTCTTGTTTAATCTTAACTTCTTTAGAAGATGACACATAATTATTTTTATCTTTATATTTAATTTGTGATTTATCCTTCTTTATCATGTGGCCTATCTTTTTTCATAATTATCTTTTCTATATTCTTTATTGGGATAGGTAGAGGAAGAAGAAGATTTTTCGAAAAGAAATATTGCTCTTTAGTTGTTCTTCTACCCTAATGCATAGTTGGACTAAGTCATTGAAACCATTAGAAGGGAGAAGTTCAACTCTGTCCCTAATATCAAAATTAAGGCCACTATGGAAACGAGCAATGGTTAGTCTAGGCTTCTCACGAATTCTTGTTCTCATCATAAGTAATTTCATTTTTTTGGCAATATTGGTCTATAGTTAGGTCTTTTTGGGTGAGCCTATGGAGTTGTTACATGATATTCCTACCATAATAGGAAGGTATATAGCGTTCTTTTAGGGCAGATTGGAGTTTCTTCCAATATTTTATTGGAGGGTTATGATGTAGACTAAGGTATTTGGAATAACCAATCCACCAAGTCATTGCAGCTTCTTGGAAACTAAGGGTGGCTAGGGTGGCCTTTCTTTCATGATCTACTTGATGGGATTCAAGCATTTATTCTATCTTCATCTCCCAACTTAAGTAGTCATCGACACTAGTTGTCCCATAGAAAGGATGAAAGGTGATCTTAGGTCACATAGGAATATAGTGGGATTTATGTTTATGATATTTAGGAGGTTGTTGGTAATAGTCAGTATTATTGATGGGTTTTGTGCCTTCAAGACCATTTGTTCTTCTAGGAGAATGGTAGTGAAAAGGTGGCAGAAGTAATGGAGGTGATGGATCAAGGATGGCTCATATAGAGCTATGGATTCCTTGGAGGTGCATGATAGGTATGGAGAATGATTGGTTGGGCCATATCACTTGGAGAAAGGTGAAGGTGAAGATCAAGATGTCTAACCTAGAGAGACTAGATAAGAGAGTAGAAGCTAGCATAATTTTGGCAGCATTTACTCATGTAAATTAATCTTACAAATCATGAGCCAAGCACCTTTATTTATAGGTGCAAGTGCCTTGGAGGACAAGTGAGGGAGGTTGGTAGGAAACCCTAAAGAGAGGGGCGGCTAGGGCATTGACTAAGGTCAATGTCGCCCCTTATCTTGCTTCTAGAAGGTAGGGCTACATCCCTACCCTAAAAGGCCCAAGCACAAGCTTATTTGTTAAATACACCCCCTTATTGTGCTAAATGAACCCTACTCTACTGAAATTACAAATATACTGAAATTACAAATAAACTGAAATTACAAATGAAGATACTAGCTAATGCTCAGCTTCCATGGCTTAGATCCTTTGAGGGGTCTTTGAACATGTAGAGAAAAGTTTCTCTACCATCAGTAGCAGAGTCCCACTCTTCTTGAATCCTCTTTGCTATGGACCTAGTTGTTGGGTCTGAGCTTGGGCCTCTTCCATCATTTGATCTTAGGCCTCTTCCATCATCCCCTCCCTCTTGAAGAAGATTTGTCCTCAAATCACATGCTTTTGCCTCTTCATCTTCACTACCTGCAAAAGGTGTTAGATCCATAACATTGAAGGTAGTATATACTCCATATTCCTCAGGCATGTCAATTTGATATGCATTATTATTGATTCTTTTGAGGACTTGGAAAGGACCATCACCCCGGGGACTAAGTTTAGACTTCCTCTGGTTAGGGAATCTATCTTTTCTAAGGTGAAGCCAAACCCAATATCCCTCTTCAAAAATCATCTCTCTCTTCCCCTTATTGCTATGTTTCATGTATTTCTCTATTTGTTGTTGTATTGGGTTCTTAATCCTCTCATGCATTTTCTTTACAAATTCAGCTTTTGTTACTCCTTCCTTATGCACAAAATTTTGTGGATTAGGTAGAGGTAACAAATCCAAAGGAGTAAGAGGATTAAACCCATACATAGTCTCAAATGGGGAAATGTTAGTAGTTTTATGAGCTACTCTATTATATGCAAACTCAATATGAGGAAGATACTCATCCCAAGATTTGTGGTTTTCCTTCATGATTGACTTAAGCATAGTGGAAAGAGATCTATTTACAACTTCAGTTTGTCCATCCGTTTGAGGATGACAAGAAGTTGAGAAATTCAACTTAGTTCCTAGCCTTTCCTAAAGAGTTCTCCAGAAATGGCCAACAAATTTAGAATCTCTATCCGACACTATGGTCTTAGGTAAACCATGTAGTCTTACCACTTCTCTAAAGAAGATCTTAAAGATGTTGCTAGCATCATTCACTTTATGGCAGGGTATGAAATGAGCCATCTTACTAAACCTATCCACTACCACAAAGATGGAATCAAAACCTCATTGTGTCCTAGGAAGTCCTAATATGAAGTCCATGCTTATATCTTCCCAAGGAGCACTTGCAAAAGGTAAAGGAGTGTAGAGTCCATGAGGCATTGTCTTAGACTTAGCTTTTAAACATGAAATGCATCTATGACAATGTCTTTGGACATCTTTCCTCATGTGTGGCCAGAAGAATTTTCCTTTCAAAAGCTCAAGAGTTTTATCAACTCCAAAATGGCCCATGAGTCCTCCTTCATGTGATTCTTTTACAAGGAGTTTTCTATGTGTTCCTTGGGGTATGCAAAGTTTTCATTCTTTAAATAAGTACCCCTCAAAAACATAAAAACCTCCTTGTGCTTTATGTTGGCACTTAGCAAAAGTGGGTGCAAAATCCTGATTTTCTTTATAAAGTTCAGGTATGTTTTCAAATCCAAGAATTTGGGTTCCAAGTTTAGAAAAGAGGGCACGTCTCCTTGATAGAGCATCAGCCACAATGTTTGTACTGCCCTTCTTGTATTTGATAACATATGGAAATTACTTAAGAAATTTCATCCACTTTGCATGTCTTTTATTCAACTTGTGTTGACTCTTCAAATATTTCGAAGACTCATGATCATTATGTATGACAAATTCCTTTGAAACTAGATAGTGTTCCCTAGTTTGCAGGGCCCTCACAAGTGCATAGAGCTTTTTGTCATAGGTGGGGTAGTTGAGGGTGACACCATGAAGCTTTTCACTAAAATATGCAATTGGGTACCCACCTTGCAACAACACAACACCTATTCCTACTCCTGATGCATCACATTCTAGCTCAAAAGTTTTTGAAAATTTTGGCAAAGCTAGAATGGGTGCATTAGTGGCTTGCTCATGCTTCTCCATCCAAAAAAATGGAGTGTCTATCTTCACTAACTCATTGAGTGGTGAAGCTAGACTTGAGAAGTTAGGAACAAATCTCCTATAGAAACTTGCTAGACCATGAAAGCTCTTAACATCTCCTACATTTTGTGGGGTTGGCCACTCTTGGATGGCTTTTATTTTCTCGGGGTCAACAGGCACCCCATTTTTGTTTACTATGAATTCTAAAAAGACTACATTATCTACAAAAAAGATGCACTAATCTATTTTAGCAAACAAACTATTTTTCGTAAGCACTAAAAGAACCTCCCTAAGGTGACTTAGGTGGGACTCTAGGCTTTGACTATATAATAAGATATCATCAAAATAAACTACTACATATTTACCTATGCAATCCCTAAGGACATGATTCATAAGCCTCATGAAAGTGCAAGGTGCATTAGTGAGTCCAAAAGACATCATTAACCACTCATATAGTCCAAATTTGGTCTTAAAAGCAATCTTCCACTCATCACCTTCTTTAATTCTAATTTGGTGATATCCACTTTTAAGGTCAATCTTGGAAAATATGGTAGACCCATGCAATTCATCAAGCATATAATCAAGTTAGGAATTTGATGCCTGTATTTGATGGTGATATTGTTGATGGCCCTACAATCACAACACATTCTCCACTTGCCATCTTTTTTGGGCACCAAAAAAATAGTTACAACACAAGGACTTAGGCTTTTCTGAACCCAGCCCTTCTCCAACAATTCCTGATCCTGTGACTTTATCTCCTTAGTCTCTAGTCTCTTCTGGATTAGTTCTGTAAGCTGGTCTATTTGGTAGACTGGCTCCCGGAACTAACTCTATTTGGTGTTCTATAACCCTAGAAGGTGGAAGTCCCATGGGTCCTTCCTCAGGGAATACATCACCAAATTCTTTTAAAAGTTTTTGGACTAAAGAGGTAGTTCACAAACTTCAGAAAGTGTGACAGTGCATGCAAGTGTTCCTTTACACAGAAGGAGGCCTAAAGGTTGTTCAAATAGAAGTATCTTTTCAATTTTATTTTCAAACTTCTCTTCTTTCTGAATGACCTTGTGGGAAGGAATACTCTTCTCCCACACCTCAACTTTCTCTCTAAGATCTTTTTTTTGGTTTTTCTATTTTCTTTTTTTTTCTCATTTTCTCTCTTTATTTTCATCTGTACTTGGTCCTTTACCACTTGTGAAGGTGTTAAAGGATAAAGTACAAACTTTTTCTCCCTATGGGTAAAAGTTATCTCATTGGTAAGACCATTATGCATGGTTTTCTTGTCAAATTGCCATGGTCTTTCCAATAAGATGTGGCAGGCTTCCATGGCTACTACATCACATAAAACCTCATCTGTATAGTTCCCCATAGAAAGACCACCTGCTTATCTACAATTAATTCCCCATCTTCATTTATCCACTGAAGTTTGTAAGGTTTTGGATGAGGTATTAATTATAGATTAAGCTTTTCAACCATCCTAGTGCTACAACACTTGCAACAAGAGCCAATATCCACAATGAGAGGACAAATGTTTTCTGAAACTTTGCATCTTGTATAGAAGATGTTCTCTCTTTGTGTTTCATGGTTCACACCAGGGTGATTGTTGAGGGTTCTTCTGATTATCATTAATTCTTCCCCATAAGGATATGTCCCCTCATTATCTTCCTTCTCTTCTTCCCTAATAGACTCATCTTCTTGGCTGTTATACTCATCCCTCCCTCTTGAGATCATGGTTTTCCTATTTGGGCATTGGGATGCTATATGGCCTCTACCAAGACACTTAAAGCACTGGATATCTCTACTGCGGGGTTACGAGGTAGACACATCTTTTCCTACATTTTTAGGAGTTTCTTTGAATTTATCTTTTGAAAGACTATCCTCCCTTTCTCTTATGTACTCTTTCTTGGGATATAAGTTAGAGTAAGAACTCTCCTTGCGACTTGATCCCTTTCTCAAATTTTGTTGCTCAACTTTTATACAAAGTTGGATCAAGTGATTCAAGTCCCAATAAGGCAAGAGTTCCACTTTATCCTTATCTCAAGACTGAGACCACTGAGGAACCTAGCTATGGTGGTGGTTTCTTCCTCTCTAATAGAGGCTCTCGTCATGTAAAGCTCCATCTTTAGCCTATACTCCTCTACACTCATGTTCTTTTGTTGGAGTCTTTGGAGCCTGTCCACTAACTCCCTATTGTAGTATGAAGGAATATGGTGGCGTCCCAGGGCTCCCCTAAGGTCATTCCAATATTCCATGGGAAGGTCCCTGTGGAGGCGCCTATCTCTCTCTAGAGTTGTCCACCAATACATAGCGTTTCCTTGAAAGCTTAAAGTGGCTAAGGGTACCTTCCTCTCCTTACTAACATGATGGCAAGCAAAAAATTGTTCTACTTTCATTTCTCAATCTAGATATGTTTCAACATTTTCCTTTCCATAAAAATGAGGTAGGTCTACCCTAGTCTCTTTGTGGCTCTCTCTTCTAGTTCTTCTAGGTGGAGGTTGATAATAATCATTAACTCTTAGACTCCCCTCAGCATGTGAGTCACTCGACCTAGAACTAGATGCATGTGATTTTCTTAAGTTTCTAATAACAATCTTCAACTCCTCTTCCAAAATTGCAACATGGGCATCTCTTTCTTTTTTATCTTCCAAAATTTGAGCCTTATGTTGCAATTGTCTTAGTGATAGTGATTGAAAATCTCTAACCAATTGTTTCAAAAGAGATTTTGTGGATTTTCTATCACTTTCACTATGACTTGAAGAATGAGTAGACATGTTTAGGGTTTGTGATAAAAGTAATTTTCAAAAAGAAAGATAGGTTGAGTGAAGTAGGTAATTTCCCAAGAAAGGGAGGTGGATCACTAGGATCTCTTAAGTACCAAGCCTTTCCTTAGCCAGATACTATCCCACAACACTCTCACAAACCTTTCTCTAAACAATTTACTTAACTCACAATCAAAGATGAAAACAAAAAAATTTATGCAAGAAAACTATGCAAAGCAATAAAACACAAATGAAAATTTCTATCTAGAAAGCTTGTAAACTAGTCGAATCCTAAGGTAAGGCTTTTTGGCACTTTGGAACCTTGAAGACACACTCATTGACTAAAGCGTATTAATCCACTAATTAATCAAAGTTCTTGCAAATTACAACTCAAAGAAATACAATGAAATTAGGTCAACAATTTTTTTGATGCACAAAAATTAAAGTCCTATTCTATGCACTCCTTCACTTGTTGCTCCTTTGTGTATTTTTGTGTATTTTCAATGAGGTTGCTGTTGTTCCTTGCTTTGTCTCCTTAGGTTATTCAACCTTAAGTCTTCAATCCAGCTCCTTTTTAGTGATATAGCTTTCACCAAAACAAAATTTTAGCTCCACTACTCACCAAAGCACTTTTTAGGTAAATTCCACCAAAGAGAGGTAAAGCAAGTTTTAAAGCAACAAAACTAAAATTTAAAATCAAGGATTACTGCAAATGGAGTTGATATTTGACAAGACTTGAAAGAGTATTCAATAAAATTGACAAGCAAAAAATTAAGGCACACACGAAAAGGTAGCACACAAAGTGGAATCCTAACGAATGGAACTAGAATAAATGAATAAAACCAAAAACAACACTACGGAATTTTTTGTGTAAATTTTTCACAACTTTCCAAATTTACATTGGACAGAATACTTCAAATTTGAGCTTCAAATTTTAATCACCGAATCTTCAATGTTTTAGCTCAAAATAGGTGTTGGAATTTTACTAAAACAGTGAGCCAAATAATTGTAATATTTTTTTTCAAGATCACTGCCGCATCATCGTTTTTCCAGAGTTAGAATTTTTGCACTCTGTTCGTATTTCATTTATCATTTTTTTTTTGTATTTTGAATTTTGATGTACTTCTTTTTTTCACTTTTTTCTCAATACATCAAACTACTCAAATCTAAAATTTCAGAATTTTTCACCCACAGAATTAATTTAAGGGAAAGATTCCAGCTAGCACAGTAACAGTGAAAATAGAGAAATCCTAACTTGGAATTAGAAAACGTTAAGGAAACTTCAAAAACACAATGAAAATGATTGGAAAAGAACTTGTATGGAACTAACACACAAGTATGAACTCAAATATGAAAATATAAAAGGCACCAAAGCTTCAAAAACAGAAATATAAACTGCACTCAAAATCTAAATCAAGCAACCAAATCAATAATAAAAGGCACCACTTGGAATTTATGACATTGTAGGATGAACATTGTTAGAGTTAAGCAGGGTCTATAGATCAAGAGGGGAGGGGTGAATTGATCTTTTAAAATTTTTGCAACAGGAACTGACTTCTGTGTAACAGAGATTAAAAGAACATATTGATTTCAAACAAAACAGATTTATTTTTCCAAAACCCCTTTGTATAATCAAAACTTGATCAAACAAGATTTTACTCAATTAGAAGGAACAACAGAACACACTTGTTCAGATATTTGCAAGAAGGTTTCAACCAAGAGAAGAACAGTTCTTATTAAACCCAGAATTAACAGATTCAATTTCACATGAACAGATTTATTTTGGACAGTTATCAATTCAAATTCCAGAAATAAGTGCAAGAAAGGAAAGAAGATTGCACACAAGTTTTTATACTAGTTCACTCATCAAGAGCTACATCCAGTTCACCTTACACCAAGGTGGAATCCACTAAACACATACAACAATTACAGCATATACAGTAGTTCTTGAAACCTACAAGAACACTCACATACAAGGCTGAAAAACACCTATTTCAGCATACCTTGCACTCCAAGAAACCCTATCAAGGAGTGACTAACACTTACACCTTTACAACAAAAGAGAAAGAAAAAATTACACCTGAAAAGAAGATGCAAGAACTCAAACCAGTAGTTCAATCTGCTGCAGAAACTGCACCAGCACCTTCACAAAGCACAAGGTTTTCCTAGAACAAGCACACTTGAAATTCCTTTTGAAAACCTTTCACAAAAGCCTTTGAATTCTTCTTCTCACTCAGAAACTGATTGAAACATGATTGCACTCTATGTTTTGTGTGAGAGAAGTCTTCTATATTTAAAGAAAACAGTTTCTAACCACTTTTCAAAAAATAGTTGAAAAACAGTTTGGGAAACAACGGATTCTGTGCACATCTTAACAGATTTATTTTCTGAAAGGCTCCCAACTCAGTTAACTGAAATAACTGAATTGACTTCCCTTTGGTGCCCTAACAGAATATCAAAAAAGCTTTTAATTACTCTAAGTGCTTGATCTAAGCTTGCTTTGGCAACTGGAACAGATTATCCCGATGACCGATGACCGATCGTGCCACATTACTTCCCCAATGACCGATGACCGATCGTGCCACATTACTTCCCCAATGACCGATGACCGATTGGTTCCTCATTACTTCCCCAATGACCGAAGGCAACTTTATAACATCCTAAGCCTAAAAACAAAATTCACTTAAGACTTATTACAAACTATAAAGCACCAAAGCAATTTTCTTCATCAAACACACTTTAAGCCAAGGTTGGGAAGAAGCTTCCTTCAGCTTCAACAATCTCCCCCTGTTTGATGGAGACAAATCCCCATAGCTCGGTTGCTTTGAAGAAAGATCAATACCTGTACAATGCTTGATTCCACAATACACAGATTTAAAGTGAATATTGAACAAGAGAAGAGTAGAAAATATATACCTCCCTATACCACTGCAGCTTATAAGATCAGCTATTTTTACCTCGATGACCGATCGGTTCCATAAGATCAGCTATTTTTCTCCCCCTTTGGATTCATCAAACAACATGGGAGCAAATAAGAACAAAAGCATATAATAGCCATACATGATAGTTCATAAAGTCCTTAAGAGGTGAATACATTCCAGAATAGAGATGAAAATATAATGTCCAGAAACAGGCACCAAGACACATAAATAAAACTATAATGTTCAACAGATATAAGAAGACAATATTGGGAAGAAAGAAAACTATTCCCTGTAGTAAAGCTCAGCCAGTTGTTCCTGTACTCCCTCAAGTTGATAATCTAGATGCTGGAACCTGGCTTGACTCATCTCAAAGTAGGCTTTCTAGTCTTCTGAAAGAGTGTCAAGTCGATGCAGTACTTGCCTTTCAAAACTAGACAAAGGTTCACCTCTGAATTCGGGAGAATGATATGCAACCAGTGCATTGTGTTCTGTAGCAGCCAAGTCATCATGATTCGGTTGATGATCAGCATGAACATTGTCATCTTCCATAGGAACAGCAGCTTCTTCATCATCATTGTTGTTATGGTTGGACGTACCATGTTCCATTCTAGGACCAGTTGTCCTTGTAAAAACCCACTATTCACCTTCCTTGAGGAATCCCATCTTCATGAGTGTAGAGTTGTCGATTTCACTGATTGCTTTGATTGGCTCGTTTCTCTCATTAGCATTGTCAATCTTAAAACAATCGATTAATTTTGAAATGAAAATTGCATAGGGAAATCTGTAATCAGATAGCCTCTTGGATTTGAGCATATGCTCTGTCATTACACAAACCCAATTTATTTTTATGCGATGCATGAGACAGTAGAGTAGAATGAGGTCTTCCTCATGCAATGTAGCATGATTACTTCCCCTTGGGGTCAGTTGCCATGCAATAACATAGGCTAGAAACCTAGGAGTTAGGTTCAGATTACCTGCATGAAACCTGTTTATGGGTTGATTCTTATCTCTCATGCAGTTTGTGTAGAACTAAATCTTATTGAATTCTTGAATCATGGTGGTGTTCCCCTTTCCCACCTTGAGTCCTGAATACTTGATTCCAGCGATGTTGCTCCAAACTTCACTTGTTATTTTTATTTTGACACCTTTTACGTGGGAAATTAAATTTTTCCCATCAAGGGTCAGATTTGTATAGAATACCTTCACGAGATCTGGATAGATGTTGCCAGTCATTTCAAGAAATGGCTTCAATCTCTGATGCTTGAGAAGTACTCTGGGTTCAGTCAGTTTTTCACTCTTCATCCATGAAAACTCGAGGATCTTTGGCACATTTACCTGTTTTCTACTTATCTCATGTAAGTAGATGTTCATGGCTTCAGCATCACCATCGAACCATTTCTCTAGAATACCTTAAGTGTTATTCTTCTGCTCACAGGATTTCTTCCTTTTGTATACCAATGATGCCATTTCTGAAACTTGTTCCTGTTTATCAAAAGAAAACTGAACTGGAAACCATTTTATTAGTATGACAGACCATTTGAGAGACTGAAAAAAAAAATATGTTTAAAAGAGTAGGATAACCTGAGAGATTGCAAGAAGAAGTTGAATGTGAGAACTACAGGTTTTGAATACCATTATTTATAGAATTAAACAGATTGTATTAATGCTTAGTAGAGTTGGAGTGTGAAGAAGAAACAAATCAAAAACACAGATTCAATACATATTTGATTCCTGCAGTAGTTTCAGTTTTTGGAAAGGGGCAAAAGCATTTTGAAAAAGTGTTTTATCTTTTAATGAAAAATAGCTTTCCACACAGTTAGTCAAACCAGTTTGAATATCCAGACAGAACAGCCATAAACCCGTTGGTCAAAGCAATAAAGCAGTCAAGGTGCATGTATAATTTCTCTTTCCTAGTTATGTGTATTTCAGGCACAGAAATAAACAGATTAAATAGAGAAATAACATGTTACAACGCAAGATAACAGATTTAAAATATCACTGCAGTGGACAGTTTAAGGTGATAATACCCAATTCGTTTAACAAGAAATAAAAACTATCTTTAGCCAAAGGTTTTGTAAACAGATAAGCCAATTGAAACTCAGTACTAATGAATTTAATATCACAAATACCATTAGCTATATTTTCTCTTAAGAAATGATGTCTAATCTCTATGTGCTTTGTTCTTGAATGTAACACAGGATTTTTAGACAGGTTTATGGCACTGGTATTATCACAATTAATAGGTATCTTGTTTAACAGTATTCCATAGTCACTTAGCTGTTGCCTTAGCCATAATGTTTGAGCACAGCAGCTTCCAGCAGCAATGTATTCTGCTTCTGCTGTAGAGAGGGCAACACAAACTTGTTTTTTGCAATGCCAAGAAATCAGGCTTGATCCTAGCATGTGACATGTTCCACTAGTGCTCTTTCTGTCAACCTTGCACCCTGCAAAATCATAATCTGAAAAACAGTTTAAGTATAAGGAAATATGGTTAGGATACTATAGTCCAACAAATTTTGTCCCTTGCAAGTATTTCAGAATTCTCTTGACTGCATTGTAGTGAGATTCCCTTGGATCAGATTGATATCTGGCACATAGGCATACAGCAAACATAATATCAGGTCTGCTGGCAGTTAAGTACAGCAGGGATCCAATTAAGCTTCTGAACTTGGATTGGTCAACAGGTTTTCCTACACAGTCTTGGTCTAGATGACAGCTTGTTGAAATAGGAGTGCTAATTGCCTTACATTGATCCATATCAAACTTTTTTCAGCAGCTCTTTGCAGTATTTTTCTTGACTAATGAAGATTCCATCCTTGAGCTGTTTCACTTGCAGGCCAAGGAAGAAGTTCATTTCCCCCAACATTGACATCTCAAACTCTCTCTTCATTGTATTGACAAAAGCTTCACACATTTCCTCATTGGTTGACCCAAAGATTATATCATCTACATACACTTGTACCAGAATAATATCTTCCCTTTTCTTCTTAATGAATAGAGTCTTGTCAGAATTACCACGGTTATAGCCTTGAGAAAGCAAAAATTCACTTAACCTTTCATACCATTGTCTTGGTGCTTGTTTTAGTCCATACAAGGCCTTCTTAAGCTTGTACACATGTTCTGGATTTTTGTAATCTTCAAAGCCTGGGGGCTGGGAAACAAACACCTTCTCATTTATGTACCCATTTAGGAATGCACTTTTAACATCCATTTGAAACAATTTGAAGCCTTTGATGCTGGAAAATGCTAGAAGTAATCTGACAGCTTCAAGCCGTGCTACTGGTGCATAGGTTTCACCAAAATCAATACCTTCTTCTTGGTTGTATCCTTTAGCAACCAACCTTGCTTTGTTTCTAGTGATAGCTCCATGTTCATCCAGCTTGTTCCTGTACACCCACTTGGTTCCTATGATATTCATCTCATGCTTTCTTGGAACCAAGGTCCACACTTCATTGTATTCAAACTGGTTCAGTTCTTCCTGCATTGCTGTTATCCAATTGCTGTCTTGCAATGCTTCTTCCAGGCTTTTAGGCTCAATCTGTGACACAAAAGCTACTGTTCTGCAGAAATTGTTGAGAGAATTTCTGGTTGAGACTCCTTTCTTTAGTTTTCCAATTACATTGTCAAGAGTAAGATCCTTGGGAGTCTTCCATTCCTTAGGCAACCCTGCATTCACAACAGACTCTTTGACAACATTTGGATTAGTTGTATCAAATTCAGTGGATTGATTTTTCTGTAGAATTATTCTTAAATCATCCACACCAGATTCATCCAAAACAGATTTCGGTATATAACAATATGTTTCATCAAACACCACATGCATAGACTCTTCTACAGCAAGCAATCTTTTGTTATAGAATCTATAAGCATGTCCATTTATAGCATAACCAAGGTGTATACCTTCATCAGATTTAGGGTCAAATTTCCCAAGATTATCTTTACCATTATTTAGAATAAAACATTTGCACCCAAATACTCTAAGATGGCTAATGCTAGGCTTTCTTCCTTTGTACAGTTCATAAGGGGTTTTCTTAAGAATAGGTCTTATTAATGTTCTATTAAGCACATAGCAAGCAGTATAAACAGCATCAACCTAGAAATACTTTGGTAAATTTGATTCATTTAACATAGTTCTTGCTAATTCTTCCAAAGATCTATTCTTTCTTTCAACCACACCGTTTTGTTGAGGTGTCCTATGAGCAGAATAGCTATGTGTTATGCCATGCTTTTCACAAAACTTATCAAATTTTGCATTTTGAAATTCTCCCCCATGATCACTACGAATCTGTTTTATGTAGTTCTCATTTTCATTGTTCAAAACCTTTGCCAATTTCTTGAAAGCTTTGTATGTATCATTTTTAGAAGCAATGAATAAAGTCCAAGTATATCTAGAAAAGTCATCAACAATCACCAAAGCATAATAATTTTCAGCAAGGCTAGCAGTCCTAGATGGTCCAAATAAATCCATATGCAATACATCCAGAATTTTATTTGTAGAAACTATATCTTTAGATTTAAAAGAGGTTCTAATCTATTTTCCTTTTACACATGCATCACACAACCTGTTATTTTTAAAACATATTTTTGGTAGACCAGAAACAAGGTCCTTAGACAACAATTTATTCAAGTGATCTGTATGGATATGAGCCAACCTCCTGTGCCATAGCCAAGACTCATCACTTTTTGACAGCAAACATTCATTTTCAGAATTGTTATTAACAATGTCTAGGAGATAGATGTTGTTTACCCTTTTCCCTGTGAACAGCACCTTACCAGAATTCTGATTTGAAATTGTACATGTGTTGGCCTCAAAATTCACTCTGTATTCCTTATCACAAAGCTGGCTAATATTGAGAAGGTTATGCTTTAAGCCTTCAACATACAACACATTTTCAATTGCAGTAGAATCCTTGGTTCCAACATCTCCTCTACCAAGAATTTTTCCTCTATTGTTGTCCCCATATGTGACAAAACCTTCAGCCTTGAGTTTCAGACTTATGAACTGGGACAGATCACCAGTCATATGTTTTGAGTAGCCACTATCAAGGTACCACTGATTTTTCCTGCTGTTTTTCTGCAAAATAGATTACACATATGGTACCCCTCTTAGTATAGGGTCCAGCATGATTAATACCTTTCCTTAGGAAGCCATTTGACTAAACCTTTAGGAACAAGATATTTTCTAGCCCTACATGTTCTTGATGTATGACCAGATTTCATGCAGTAGAAACAGGATGCAATATGTACTGTATTTAATATGTTAAAAGAGGAAAAACCTGTTTTAGCAGGAACAAAAAAACTGGACAGTTTCTTAATATTTTGCCTTGTTCCAGGATTATATCCTAATCCATTTTTATTGAAAACAACATTTTGAGAACCCAGCTGTGTTTCAAGATTCTCTCTACCTTTGGTGAAATTTGATAAAGCTTTCAAAAGATATTCAACCTGATTTTCAAGTTTCTTACAATTTTCACATGTTTTGATGGATGCATGCAGGTAGGTTAATTCAAGACTAATTAACTCAATTTTAGCTTTGTTTAGTTCTTCTTCAAGAGCCTTTACCTTAGGTTCAAGAACTTTATTAATTTTGGTCAGCTTATTACACATGACAGCAAGTCTATTGGCTTCATCATGAGTTTCCTTAAATGCAATTAAAAGCTGATCATAATTTTCAGAATTAGTTGAGTAATTACTTACTGAGTCTGAAGTTGAACCTTCATCATTTGCCATGAAGCACATATTTGCTTCTTCACTCTCATTTGAGGATTCACTAGTTGAAGATACATCATTATCCTCCCAAGATATGTAAGCCCTTTTTCCCTTGCCTTTTTCATTCTTCTTGCTTGCTGATTTTTCTTTATGTGGATTGTTTGGACAATCAGCTTTTATATGACCTGGTTTGCCACATCCAAAATAGGTGTAAGTAGAAGAATTAGAATCATTCTGTTTTGAATACCTTTTTCTTTGCTGTGTTCTGTCTCTAGTCTTCCTTTTAAGGAATTTGCTGAATTTTCTAGTGAGCAAGCTTAAGGTTTCATCTTGTTCAGGATTCTCTTCTTCTTCACTTGTGTCATGCTCCATGGTGGTCTTTAAGGCAATTCCTTTGGCTTTCTTCTCCACAGTTTCTTGGTCTTTCAATCTTTTCAGCTCCAATTCATGTTCCATCAGCTTTCCAAAGAGTGCTGCAGTGGACATCTTGGAAAGATCCCTTGATTCTGAAATTGCTGTTACCTTTGGCTGCCAACTCCTATCAAGGCATTTCAATACCTTTATGTTGAGCTCTTCCTTATCAAAAACCTTGCCAAGACCCGTGAGATGATTTACAATGTGTGTAAATCGTTTATGTACATCTGCAATGCTCTCACCAGATTGCATTCTGAACAACTCATATTCCTGGATCAATGAGTGCTACCTAGCCCGTTTAACATCTTTTGTGCCTTCATGAGTTACCTCCAGTATCTCCCACATCTCCTTGGCTGAGCTGCATTGAGATACCCTGAAGAATTCGTCCATATTCAGAGCAGATGTGATGATGTTCTTGGCCAGAGAATCATATTGAGCCTTCTTCCTTTCAGCTTCACTCCATTCAGACCAAGTCTTCTTCACAGTTTCTTCTTTAACTTCCTTCATGGGTATAAAAGGTCCATTAACCACAGCATCCCAAATGCCCATATCAATGGACTCCATGAAAATCTTCATTCTGATTTTTCAGAAGGCATAGTTGACTCCACCGAACATAGGAGGCCTATTGATGAATGCTCCCTCAGCAAAAGGCATCTTGAATTCAGACATATCTGCACAACTTGAGTAACCTACAAGCCCTTGCTCTTGATACCAATTGTTAGAGTTAAGCAGGGTCTGAAGATCAAGAGGGGAGGGGTATCTTTTAAAATTTTTGCAACAGGAACTGACTTCTGTGTAACAGAGATTAAAAGAACATATTGATTTCAAACAAAACAGATTTATTTTTCCAAAACCCCTTTGTATAATCAAAACTTGATCAAACAAGATTTTACTCAATTAGAAGGAACAACAGAACACACTTGTTCAGATATTTGCAAGAAGGTTTCAACCAAGAGAAGAACAGTTCTTATTAAACCTAGAATTAACAGATTCAATTTCACATGAACAGATTTATTTTGGACAGTTATCAATTCAAATTCCAGAAATAAGTGCAAGAAAGGAAAGAAGATTGCACACAAGTTTTTATACTGGTTCACTCATCAAGAGCTACATCCAGTTCACCTTACACCAAGGTGGAATCCACTAAACACATACAACAATTACAGCATATACAGCAGTTCTTGAGACCTACAAGAACACTCACATACAAGGCTGAAAAACACCTATTTCAGCACACCTTGCACTCCAAGAAACCCTATCAAGGAGTGACTAACACTTACACCTTTACAACAAAAGAGAAAGGAAAAATTACACCTGAAAAGAAGATGCAAGAACTCAAACCAGTAGTTCAATCTGCTGCAGAAACTGCACCAGCACCTTCACAAAGCACAAGGTTTTCCTAGAATAAGCACACTTGAAATTCCTTTTGAAAACCTTTCACAAAAGCCTTTGAATTCTTCTTCTCACTCAGAAACTGATTGAAACGTGATTGCACTCTATGTTTTGTGTGAGAGAAGTCTTCTATATTTAAAGAAAACAGTTTCTAACCACTTTTCAAAAAATAGTTGAAAAACAGTTTGGGAAACAACGAATTCTGTGCACATCTTAACAGATTTATTTTCTGAAAGGCTCCCAACTCAGTTAACTGAAATAACTGAATTGACTTCCCTTTGGTGCCCTAATAGAATATCAAAAAAGCTTTTAATTACTCTAAGTGCTTGATCTAAGCTTGCTTTGGCAACTGGAACAGATTATCCCGATGACCGATGACCGATCGTGCCACATTACTTCCCCAATGACCGATGACCGATCGTGCCACATTACTTCCCCAATGACCGATGACCGATCGTACCACATTACTTCCCCAATGACCGATGACCGATTGGTTCCTCATTACTTCCCCAATGACCGATGACCGATTGGTTCCTCATTACTTCCCCAATGACCGATGACCGATTGGTTCCTCATTACTTCCCCAATGACCGAAGCCAACTTTATAACATCCTAAGCCTAAAAACAAAATTCACTTAAGACTTATTATAAACTATAAAGCACCAAAGCAATTTTCTTCATCAAACACACTTAAGCCAAGGTTGGGAAGAAGCTTCCTTCAGCTTCAACAATGAACATGACTTTGCAAAACTTGTATGGATTCAAAAATATAAAAAAAAATCAACCACAAACACTTTGAACCGATTAAAACATCAATAAGATTCAAATAAAATTAAAAACAAAACAACCAACACAAAATACTTAATGGAACCTAAAAACAATTTGGAAGCTCAAGAACAATTTGAACCAAAATAAAACCGTACAACAATATGAACTAAAAACAAGATTAAAACAACAAGACAACCAAACAACATATGACAACAAGAAAATGAAGAAGACTCAAAAATAAAATGAAGAGAACACTTATCTCTTGAAGAACCTCAGCTCTAGATACCAAATGATGGGTTTTGTGCCTTCAAGACCGTTTGTTCTTCTTGGAGAATGGTAGTGAAAAGGTGGCGGAAGCAATGGAGGTGATGGATCAAGGATGACTCATATAGAGCTATGAATTCCTTGGAGGTGCATGATAGGTATGGAAAGTGATTGGTTGGGTCATATCACTTGGAGAAAGGTGAAGGTGAAGATCAAGATCTCTAACCTAAAGAGACTAGAAGCTAGCATAATTTTGGCAGCATTTACTCATATAAATTGATCTTACAAATCATGAGCCAAACACCCTTATTTATAGGTTTAAGTGCCTTGGAGGACAAGTGAGGGAGGTTGGTGGGAAACCCTAACGAGAGGGGCGGCTAGGGCATTGACTAAGGTCAATGTCGCCCCCTAGCTTGCTTCTAAAAGGTAGGGCTACATCCTTACCCTAAAAGGCCTAGGCACAAGCTAATTTGTTAAATACACCCCCTTATTGTGCTAAATGAACCATACTCTACTGAAATTACAAATAAACTGAAATTACAAATAAAGATACTAGCTAATGCTTAGCTCCTATGGCTTGGATCCTTTGAGGGGTCTTTGAACATGTAAAGAAAAGTTTCTCTGCCATCAGTAGCAAAGTCTCACTCTTCTTGAATCCTCTTTGCCATGGACTTAGTTGTTGGGCCTAAGCTTGGGCCTCTTCCATCATCTGATCTTGGGCCTCTTCCATCAATTATGATGGCCATTATATTCATCATAACTACGAGGAGGACTATGATGGTGAACACTTGTATTTCTATGAGAACCCTCCCATGTCTACTTCTAGACCTATGAGATTTTCTATCTCTATCTATAATAAATTTGTTTAAAAGGTCTTTTATTTCAAAAATATTTTTATCAAGTTGGTCTACTTGTAAATGGATATCTAGTTGATTTTGATCATTAATATTTCCATGAACACTAGACTGATGAGATGGACCACTCATGGTTGAATGTAAAATATTTTCACAAAGTGTTTGAAAATTCAATTAGAGTGAATCACAAAAAAATTTCAAAAGCAAAGGATTTTTTATATTTTGGTGGTGAAGTTAAGTAAAGGAATCTAAAGTGAGAAATGTTCAAGTTCACTCCCAGGAAAGTGAGGTGAGTCACAATGGATTTGGTTCTATTTTATCATTCTTTCTCCTCTTGATAAAGAGTCTTGAAGACCAAAGTATTACCCAAAAAATGTTGAGCCAAATCATTCCTTGATGCACGACTTCTAGCACCACCAACTCACCAAAATGTGCACCAATGAAAGCTAAGAAAGTAAGCAATAAAAGTCAAAATTTGGAAAGTTAAACTCAAAAGGAATAAAATGTGACAGCAACAATGGAAGAGTAAGAAAAACAAGAAAAAATTAAAGCTTCAAATAAAAGTAAGCACAAGCAAAAAGAACCTAAGAATTTCTCTGGAAAAAATTACAAAATAAAAATTCTAAAGTGGACTCGCAGAGATTGTTCGAGAATTTATATGAATATTTTCACAAAGTTTTTTAGGCTAAAATTTTTATGGTATATTCTGAACTCAACATGGCATAGTATGCAACAAATTTGAGGCTAATTGGATTTTTATTCATGAAAATAAATGCAACAAGTTGATTCAACAACACGCAATTTTATAGTAATTATTCAAGCTAGGTTTAACACTGATAGAGTGTAGTGTAAGATTTATGGTAATTTTTCTACAATGAATATGAAGCTGAAATTTTAACCAAAGTCAAGTAACATATGAATCATAATATAGTAAAAGTTTAAGGCTAAAACACTAAAGGAGTTAGGTGCAGTAAATTGAAAATCGAGAGCTACAAGTGCACTAAAACTATGTGTGATACAACAAAAACGTCTTGGCTTTTGTGATTTTTATTTTTTTTGTAGTTGAGAATAGGATGTGCCTTTTTTTCTGGATGTTGCAAACCTGTTAAGGTTTCACACAGTAAAAATTTCAGAAGATTTGGATGCTTAACAATATCATAATAAATTTTTGAAACAAAGTGAAAATCATACAATTTTAGAAGCTCAATCAGAAACCTAAAAAAGCAAAGAACAAGTGAACAAAACTTCAAGACAATGATTGAAAAAGGATTAAAGAAACTCACTAAAGAACTAATAGCAAGTTAAGAGACTCAAGAATAGGTAAAAATGAAAAGCACCAAAGCATATACTCAGAAAACTCAAGAACTCTTAAAAAACACTAGGTGTGCATTATAACAAATTATCAAACACTTAGCATGCAACCGCAAAACTACTGAATTAAGCAAAAATAAACAATAATTGGACGTGACATTGAACATGCAAGGATTAGAAATACTAAAAAAATACCTAAACGCACACATACATGGAATTAAACGAAGAAAAACAACAAAGAATGAAGAACATCAAAGCAAAATCGAATAACACAAGCTATTTTTGTCAGGTTTTGTTGCAGAAACTATATGAAACATAATGAAGCCAAATGCACCGAACAAAAAATCAAACTAACCATTTAAGTTGTATAAGAAAGAGTTTAAATGGTGGAAGAACACTTAGAACACAAATTGAACCGATTAAAAGAAAAATAATAACAAACCAAATCAAAACAGAATGTAACTTGTGAGGTTTTGCAGCGGACAATGATGAAAGGTGTTTGATGAAGGTTTGAGTGAATTGAATTGGTGGAAAAATGTTTTTAAACAGTGGAAACAAAATATAAGCCATGGAGAGTGATTATAAATTAAGGAAAACAAATAAGTATCGAAGAAAAGGCAAGAACAATGAGGAACTGTGAAGAACAAGGCTGAACATATTTTTTTATTTTTTTTTTGTAAATTTTGACTTAGTTGGATGAAACTTTGTCGTGGAATCTTGGTGTGTTCTAATCCACTTGATGCAATTCAAGCTTGTGGTTGGATAAAATCAAGGAATGGCAATGAAATGATTGGAGATGTGCACCGAAATTGAGAAGAAATGGTGAGGTTTGGAACGAGTTCAAGGTGCTATGAAGAAGAAAAAAGTGTGACCAACTTTCTTAGGGTTTTACTAAGCCTAAAGGCTATTTAGCAAGGGAGATTTGAGGAGATAATGAGTTTCAAAATCTGAATACTTCATTCATTAATTGCAAATCTGAATACATGAGGTTTATTTGAGGTATTTATAGATGAAGAGAGTGAGAGTAGCTTGCTCCTTAAGCTACCATAATCCTAGTTAAGCAAGCTTAACTACGGTGAGGTTTGGTGACTTAAGGAGGGTCGTGTATGTCCTCTTAAGATACTTTAGAGACCATTGCTTGTGTGACAAGCGAGAGTTTCTAGAATGTCTTTGATTCACCTACAAAATACTCATGAAAGTAAATCAAAATACAAGTCCTATACATAATTATTCTACTATTTATATAGACAATTCTCCTATCCTTATTCTTGTATATGGTAGCTTAAATAGTCCTCCATCACTGTAAAAACTTACATTGACATCAAGAAAATTCTAAAATGACTTGTTTTTTTTTTTTTTATGATTAGAACCTGTTTGTTCCCTAAAAACCTTCTTCACATTCTCATCATCAAAATCATGTAACTTAGCAGTTACAAAATAAAGTAACATTATTAATAATTTTAAACTACAAACACCATATAGAGCATAAGTAAAACATGTAAAGATCAAACAAACATTGTTTTCATCATCCAGGCATCCATCCATCTTAAATTCAATGGCATATTCTTCAATGAATTTCCATATGTTGTCATCCACCTCAATAGTACCTACTACTACACATAAAAAAGCACACAATCATGTATTAATATAAATATATAAATGAACAATTTTGATATAGTCTCTTTTTTTTTATTGTATTTTAAACATTAGATTAGTTAAATATAGGATCTTTATAAAGCTTAATAAATGTAACACATATGTATGACTTTTCATATTAATCTATATTTATAAAAAAATTGTTAACTCTAGCTAATATTATAAGACATACTTATTTTTTTTATTATATTTGTTATTGTTAAAAAAAAGTTTATCAAATGCATTTTAAAATTGAAGATTTAAATATATATATATACATATATATATATATATATATAATTATTTTAGATTTAGTCTTATAAAAGTATCTTAGTGTAATAATGCCCACCCATAAGTGTATATTTTAGTGTCCTTTACATGATAAACTCAGAGCTACTTATAAGGTAACTTTTCACGTGCTCCAATTATGTTTTAATATTATTGGTTAATGCTAGTAAAAAAATATTAATAATTGATGAGAATATTTAACCTCTAGCAATTTCTTTTACAAGAGGATACCTTATGAATGGTAACATGTGTTGTATTACGCTAAGATAAAAAATAAAATAATTTGAAACTACAAATTCCAGAGAACATTCATCATGGAATCTAGCAATTTTATTTTTTTCTAAATTTTAAATTTGTTTCCATCTTCCTTACATGCATAGTGTTTTCTTACTTAGGGTTTTTCTGGTCTTCTTGTAAACTAATGTCATAACGTGTTATAAGTAGACTTAGGAAAACAAGAGGTGAGAATTGCAAAGTCCATTTCAACGGGAAATGGTAGATAACCCAGTTTGATAACGGCCCATAGCCAAGTTGCATATTCGGGTTAGGGTTTTAGTTTGAAGCAATTAAAAAGAGATTATCTTTCTCTAACACTCACTATCTCTGTCTCTGGTTCGTGCTGCCTTCGTTTGCCTTTCTTGCACTGGTAAGAAGTCTTCTTCCATCCATGGTTTTTTCTTCTGGAATTTGTGTTTCCAAAACCTATCCTAAGTGTAGCAATTTTCTCTCCCAATTTCCAATATCTCTTCGTAGAATTACAATTTAGAATTACAAATTTTGGGGTTTGATATCTTTTTAGTTCACTTCGCAGTTTCAAACATTCTGTTAATGGATTTCAATCGAAGATCTGATTTTTCTTATTCTTTTTTGAAATTCGTATTGTTGATATTGCAATTCATGTTATGCATATTTTGTAGAGGAATTGACATACATAGCAAGCATGGCAGTCACATTCTACGACCTTAGCTCTGCCTCTGGGTTGAAGAAGCTTGATGAGTATCTTCTCCCACGCAGTTACATCACCGGGTATGTCACTGCTTTTATCCATCTTCGTTTGTATTTTTTTTCTTTATTTCTTTATTTTTCTTCTAAACTTTCTTTATTGTGTATTGTCCCGTTTCACGTCCTCTTTAGGTACCAGGCTTCAAAGGATGATCTCACTGTCTATGCAGCTTTGCCTACTGCTCCATCAGCTGAGTATGTCAATGTGTCCAGGTGGTTCAAGCACATTGATGCTTTGTTGAGAATCTCGTAAGTTCGCTTCCCTTGACTTGGGCGCCAATTATATGTATAATACTTGGCATGGGATCTGATTATATTTTTATGCCAATTTTTTTGTCTGCAGTGGTGTTTCTGGTGAGGGATCTGGTGTCACTGTTGAGGGATCTTTTGTTGCAGAGCCTGTTGCAACTCCCCCAGCTGTTGATACAAATGTAAGTATCTTCCTAACAATAGATATTTCAACTGTGGTGTTGGTTTAATGTCTTTTTTGCATTGTGTGGCTTAACTATAATGGTTTATTGACCTTTGACTGAATGTACGTTGTTTTTCAGGCTGCTGCTGAGGATGACGACGACGATGATGTGGATTTGTTTGGGGAAGAGACAGAGGAAGAGAAGAAGGCTGCTGAGGAACGGGCAGCTGCAGTGAAGGCATCTGGTAAAAAGAAAGAATGTAAGTTTCACTATGTCATTTGCCTGTTATATTTGAACTATATCCTGCCCCCTCCCCGATTATAGCACTTTGTGTGGTCATTGATTTTATGCTGATTCCATTTATCAGCTGGGAAATCATCTGTTCTGTTGGATGTGAAACCATGGGATGATGAAACCGACATGAAGAAGCTTGAGGAAGCAGTGAGATCTGTTAGCATGGAAGGGTTGCTTTGGGGTGCATGTATGTCATTTTTATTTATATATTTGGCTTTGGTTATCTTTCTTGACAGTTTTCATTTTTATGTACTTCCTAAAATTGTTGAATTATAATATTCAATTTTCTCTATTTGTAAATGTTATATACGTTTTGTTCTTTTTATCATTATGTTTGCATTGCGTACTTTTATTTTCTGCTTATAATGTCTGCTCCTCTTTTGTGATTCTGATATGAAATGTTTCCGTGTCTTAGCCAAACTCGTTCCTGTTGGGTACGGCATTAAGAAACTGCAAATTATGCTTACTATCGTGGACGACCTAGTTTCTGTCGACAGTCTCATTGAGGAAAAACTCACAGTTGAGCCCATCAATGAATATGTCCAGAGTTGTGACATTGCGGCCTTCAATAAAATTTGTAAGTATTTTTAAATGGCTTTTTTCTCCCTTGTAATTCCGTAGTGGTTTTGTATTTTGTGATAGGATTCATATTGTTTATGGTTTTGCTGCTTGTTCTAATGCAATTTCGTAACCTTTGTTGCAGAATCTATTATGGTGGAACTTGGAAATGATGGCAACGAGAGGAATTGCGATATTTAGAAATTATGTTCTAGGGAAAGCCGTCATGTAAGTAGTTTTGTTTTTAGAAGCCTGCTTGTTACTGTTTTTTTATACACTGGTCTATTTTTGTGACGTCATCGGATTATTTGGAGAGTAATAATTTATTTTAGGCTTTAAGCCTTTGATGCGTGTTCTTTATTTTCAAATTTTAGTTTCAGATGGTCGTGTTTGTTTTGTTGATTTCAAAGTATTTTCTTTAGAAAACACACTACACACTGCAACACTGTTTGCATCTGGTTAAATCGTCTGAGTATGTATAATTTTTAAACTTCAAGAAAGCTTCTTCAAAGTTTAATGCCGCATGAAATAAGACTGATATTGATAATGGCATATAGAAGGTATACATTTGAAGAAACTAATCCTAAAAGTGAAATTATTTCGTGCACTGGTTAATTGACCTATTTAAACTTTGCCATCTGCTCTGAAGCAGAGTGGTTCACTTATTTAAACTATGGAAGAGGAAAAGAAAGAGTAATTTAGGAAAAGGAAGCTTGAAATATGGCAAGCCCTTGGAAGATCTCTTCCTATTGTTTTACCCCTGTATAATATTTTATTTATGCTATTGCGTAGTTACATAATGTCAAAGTACCCTGCTTCTTCCTCCGGCATGTGTGGAACCAGACTCCTTTTCATGTTCTGGACTTTTTGATGTTGGTCATGTGGGAGAAGTCGTACTTGGCTAGGTTTCACTTTTCCTAATGTCCCATACAATCCATACACAGCATCGTCAAACAAAACAATGCACCAGTATTCTTCGTTTACTTTCTTTTCTAATTTTTTGACAATAATAGAGAACACATACTACAAGGAAAAAAAATAATTAAAAGTACCTTCCACTACCCGTTATGATGATAAAAGGTTCAGTCCTCCATCTTTGAAGGGTATCAACCTGCATTACGGGCAAACAACACATAATATGTCCCTCCAAAACCTCTTATATAACAATATTTTGTCAAATAATATTTTTTGCTTTTACGGATTCTTCAATGCTAATGTTTGTTTAGTCACCATGGTTGTCAAACTCGCGAGTCAACTTGTTGACTCGTCCGAGTTTACGAACCCACTTTGCCTTGCTGAGTTAATTCGGTAGCAGACTTGGTTTTGAGGTAGACTCGGTGGACTCGGTGTGGAATCGGTAGACTCGGTGTGGACTCGCGACTCTGGTCCGAGTTGGCGAGTCCAGTCGGGTTTTTTTTTAAAAAAACAAAACTGTGTCGTTTTGAATGGGGGACCTGAATGAAATAAAAAAACTTAGGTTTTTGCGTTTCGTTTTGTGTTTCCGTTCTGTTCTGTGGAGAGTGACAACAATAGATTGAGCAGTGGTCGCGGGTTGCAGTGGATCTAGTGGTGGTCGCGTCGCAGGTTGCTATAGGTGGTGGTAGCGTCGCAGGTTGCTCTAGGTTGTGGTGGCGTCGCGAGTTGCTGCAAGTGGTGGCGTCGCGGGTTGCTGCAGGTGGTGGCGTCGCGGTGGTCTCGTCGAAGCGTTTGTTGAACTTGTGGGTTGTTGCTGCTCATCATATAAGGTTAGAGTTAGGTGGTGTGAAATTAGGGTAGGAAAGGGAAGGGATTAGGGTTCTGTTTTTTTTTATTGGCTACAGAATGTACGGTTTTTTAATTGAGAATGGTTGCTGGTTGCCCTGCACTTTTTTTTTTTGGACAGAAATTAAATTTGGAGGAGCCGTATTTTTGTTAAGAAATGTCTGGGAGTGGATCAAATTCAAGTGAGCTCAATAGAACTGCATCTTCTAATAGAAGTAAAAATGCTCCAGGAAATAGAACTGATGTTGGATGGAAGCATGGGATAGATGTTAATGGAAATGGTAAAAAAGTGAAGTGTAGTTATTGTTCAAAGACTATTAGTAGAGGAATATTTAGGTTCAAACATCATCTTGCTGGAACTAGGGAGGACTCTGAACCTTGTTCTTCTGTTCCAGAAGAAATAAGAGATTTGATGATAAAAATTGTTGCAGAAGCTAAGCAAGCCTCTTTGAAAAAAAGAAAGTTAAATATAATTGATGAAGACCAAGGATGTGAGGGGCTTGAAGAAAGACAACATATATTTGGTTCTAAAGGAAAAGAAAAAGTTGGTAGTAGGGGGGCAGTTCAAGCTACCATAAATCAAATGATGAAGAAAGGTTATAAAGAAGAAGTGGATGCTCAAGTTGCTGAATTTTTTTACACAAGTGCCATTCCGTTTAATGTAATTAAAAATCCAACTTTTGCAAAGATGTGTGAAATGATTGGAAAATATGGAGCTGGCTATAAACCGCCAACTTATCATGATATTAGAGAAAAACTATTGAAGCAAGCAATTGAAAAAACTGATTTAGTGCTTCAAGAATAAAAGGAAGAGTGGAAGAAAACAGGTTGCACAATCGTGTCTGATGGGTGGACAGATAAAAAGAGGCGTTCTATTTGCAACTTCTTGGTGAATAGTCCTAAAGGGACTGTTTTTATGTATTCATTGGACATGTCAGACATATCAAAAACAGCAGATAAAGTTTTTAAAATGTTGGATGACGTTGTTGAATTAGTTGGAGAAGAAAATGTTGTGCAGGTGGTGACTGATAATGCTGCAAATTTCAAGGCAGCTGGAGAGTTGTTGATGCAAAAAAGGGAGCATTTGTATTGGACCCCATGTGCTGCACACTGCATTGATTTGATTTTTGAAGATTTTGAAAAGAAGTTGAAGGTCCATGAACTTACTATCAAGAAAGGAAGAAAGATCACCACATATATTTATGGCAGATCAATGCTAATTAGCATGTTGAAGAAGTTCACGAAAGAAAGAGACTTGATAAGATCGGGTGTGACCAGATTTGCCACTGCTTATTTAACTCTCGGTTGTCTTCATGAATTGAAAGCCTCATTATTGACCATGTTCAGTTTTGAAGAATGGAAAACAAGCAAATTTGGAACTTCACAAGAGGGGAAAAAGGTTGAAAATATGATATTAGACAGCCGATTTTGGAAGAATATCTCCACGTGCCTCAAAGTTGCTGCCCCTCTTATGGTGGTCCTAAGATTGGTGGATTCAGATGCAAAACCTGCAATGGGTTTCATATATGAAGAGATGGATCGGGCAAAGGAGAAGATTAAGAACAATTTTAATCATGTTAAGAAAAGGTAAAAATTTTATAGCTTTCTCTTTAAAAATTTAATTACTCCTTCTTCTTCTATTACTTATATGATAGTTGGTTGGTTGGTATTGATTACTATTGAATGAATGTATGTAGCTATGAAGAGGTTTGGAAAATAATTGATGCAAGATGGGATAATCAACTTCATAGGCCTCTGCATGCAGCTGCATATTATCTCAATCCCCAATTCCATTATGAACCTGAGTTTAGATTTGATGATCCTGAGGTGAAAGAAGGGTTGTATACATCCATGAGAAGATTGGTTAAGGATGCTACAGAAAGAAGGATAATTGATGTGCAACTTCTTGAGTATCATTTTGGTAGAGGAGCCTTTGCAATGGATGATGCAAAGGAAAGTAGAAAAACAATACTTCCTGGAGAATGGTGGGAGATGTTTGGGTATAGAACTCCAGAGTTGAAGAGGTTTGCTATCCGAATTCTAAGCTTGACTTGTAGCTCTTCTGTATGTGAGCGAAATTGGAGCTCATTTGAAATGGTAATTGAAGTTATTTATAATTTCTTTATTTAGTTTTATATGGTTAGTTACTAAATTTCCTATTTAATATAGGTTCATACAAAGAGAAGAAACCGTTTACATCAAAAAAAGATGAATGATTTGGTGTATGTCATGTACAACTTGAAGTTGAGTAACAAGCAAATTAGAAAAATAGTTGCTCTTCCCTTTGATGATATTCAATCAGATGATGAATGGATAACTGAAGAGGGAGATAATATTGATGAGATTGATCAAGTTCAAGATGCAAATGTTCACGTAAATCCGGCAATAACAGTTCCAACTCTAGATGCATTTGATCTTGAAAATTTGACTTTTGATGTCAATGTGGATGAAGATGAAGATGAAGATGGAGATGATGATGAAGATGATGATGAAGATGATGGAGGAGAGGATATCATTAGAGGATTGGACATAGAAATTTGAATTTCTAATTATTTAATTTCTATGACTTGAATTGAACAATTTAACTTTTGTAGTATTTGTATGACCTTCTTTATTTGAGACTTTGAAGTTAGATGATTTGGTATATTATTAATTCTCATTCAGGATTAAATGTAGTTATTTACACTATTTTTTTTTTATTAATATGAAAGTAGACTCTTACGAGTCTACGAGTCGAGTCTACGGAGCTCCCACGAGTCTACGTAGACTCGCGAGTTTGACAACCATGTTAGTCACATATTCCCAAAAAAGTAAATTGCATCCTCACAAAGGAAATTGTTGGACATGAGTGGAGTCTCAGCCAAGGACAAAGAAGAAGTCGAAAAGAGGATTTCCACGACCCCTCTCCATAATAGCTTGTTCAAAAGCACATCCTCCATCCAGGACATACAAAGCCACTCTATCAATTACATGCCTTAATGCTTTGTTTGGATTAAAGGTTGTGGGAGAGTGGAAAGTTGAGGGTATGGGAGAGTGAAAGTGTGAAGAAAGTTGAGGTTGTTTGAATTGGGGTATGTTAGAGTGAATGTGTGAGGAAAGTGTATTGAAATATCTAAGTAATGTGATGGATGTAAGAGTATTTTAAATTATTTTAAATAGTGTAAATTGTAAGATTATAAACTTATCCTTGTATATATATAAAAAATAAGTAACTATTAATTTTGTGCATATTTTAGTTAATTAAAATAATTTGAAGTTTAATTTATAAATAATAAACCAAAAAAATGTAAAAAGCAAAAAAATGTAAAATTCAAACAAATAATTAAATAATTAAATATAATTATAAATGTAAGTATAATTTATTATTTTCCATTTTATTATTTTAAATTAATTTTGTTACTTAAGTTAATTTATGTAGACAATTTTAATATTATTTATGATTATTTAAATTATGTTATATATATAAAATGATTAGTAATTAGTAATAATGATTTTCATTATTATCATTAACAAAATCAATATATTTTAAAAATAAATGGATATTTAGAACACAACATGAATATTAAGTAGTTATCAAAATATATAATATAAAGTTATTATATTTGATCCGGAAAGAGATAAAAGACATGTTAATTTATTTGTAATTTTAGAATTATATAAAAATGAAGAACATACTAATGTTAATTAGAAAAAAAAAAAAACATATCTCCACTACTAATATTTTAATCCTTCTTATGGAACCTTCAAACAATTTTCTAGAAGGCATATCTGCCTCCGTTGTCTGACAATAATTGCATCTTTTTCATCAGCAACGTCTTTAATGCACCATTTGAAAAAATTACAGCCTAGGACCATGTCACTTGTAATCTGTTTTGAAGAAAAGAATAAAATTCAACAATGAATAAGTTTAAAATAGCATTCTTAAGTTTGTATCAAACCTAATTTAACAAATTTTACCTTGTACTTGGGACAACCCCAAAATCGTTTTCCAGAATTTTTTTTTTTGTTTTTGCTGTTATCAAAACACCAAACTTTCCATAATCACAAATAAGAGAAACGAAAACACTTGTGTTCGCAGTAGAATGGGTAAAAGTACAAGGTTTTCGCACACCACACCCGGTACAATTAGACGACGATGTGTTATGATACACAGACATTGAAGGCGACTTAAACAATACTGTTGAAGTTCCGTATTATGTCATGGAGCCCAAATTTTATTTATACATAATAGAAATGAAATGTTATAAAAGTTGCATTGAAAACAATATCATTATCTAAATAAGTTCCATGAAAACTACCATAAAAAGTTAATATTAAATAACAATAACAAGTCATTAATGTTCAACATGAAAAATAGAAATAAAAATAATAATGACAATAACATAATGATAAGACCATCAATGACCTTGATGACGTCGAATGTCAGGCAGAGTATCCTAAACCTGGTCCATCCAGGTATTCAAGTTTTGTATGCCAGTTATAATTTGGGTTAACAATTCCATTTGGTTAGGGATTGCGGGCTTAGGTTCACCACCCCCAACATCTTCTTGTGGCAATTGATCATCTTCATCATCTTTTTCGTATGGCTAGTGAGGCCTACCAAGTTGCCAGACGTCATTGACTTGGAATATATTTAATTTCCTCATACTTTTTTTCCCAAAATAATGATTTCATCCTAGCATTATTGCTGAGTCATTTGACAAGTCGAAGTCATACACTTGTAAGATCCGTGTTATCAAAATTGCATACGACAAATGCATGTTGTTATCCCTACATTTAATCATGTGTTGCATGATGTAATGAGGCCAATTAATCATTATATTATTTTTGAAGCACCAGAGCATGAAAATATCTTCACTCAATAATTGTGCGAAGTTACTCTCAAGAGGGCACAAGATGTGTACCCATGTGTAATGTAATAGTCGGTCATTCATTTTCTGACTACCGGTCAATCCAAAACCAATGATACAAAGAATGATCACTAATGCACGTTCATTATAGTTTTTTTATTTGTTCTTGGATTTGTGAAATTAGATTCATGTTCGCCGCAAGAAGATTGTCATAAATTACAACTGTTTCCTCAAAATCTACCATCTCTGCCTCGTCATAATGCCTTGTTGAATTGATAACGTTATCCGTGTAATCTTTAACTTTCATCCACAACCATGATTACGTGTAAGTGTGAATACAACATACCGAAAACGGTTACAGTTTAGTGTATAACTACACCAATACAATGATCCTAAAACCTAATCTTAATTAATTTTAATAAAAATTTTATTCAAAATTTCATTTCTCTAATATAACAAAATTGATATAAATACATACAAAAATTATATTGGTGTACATTATAATTCTATCAAAGAACAAATAAATATATAAAAAAAAGATAAACAATTACATAAAATGAAATAACTATAATAACAACAATAACTATGTATAAATATTGAAATTTCAAATATTTATGTAAAATAAAAATAACTTTTTCTGCTTTTATTAATTACTATAATTTTTTTTAATGTTTTTAATGAGAACATTAGTAATTTATGTAAAATCTAAAAAAAAAACCTAACCATTATAAAGTTTTATTTCCAATCTATAAAAATATTATTTTTAAATAAAAAATCTATTTTTTATAAACAATTAAATTTTCCCAAAATAATAACTATCTACATTTATTATTAAAAATTCAAATTTCTTCTCTAAACTTTTTCTGCTTTCTTTAATTACTACAATTTTTTTTAATGTTTTTAATGATAATATTAATAATTTTTGTAAAATCCAAAAAAAATTATCTAAACATTATCAATTTTAATTTCCGTTCTGTAAAAATATTATTTTTAAATAAAAATACATATTTTTTTATAAAAAATTAAATTTTCAAAATGTAATAACTATCTATCTACATTTATTATTAAAAATTCAAATTTATTCTCTAAAATATTTATGCTTTTATTAATTACTACATATTTTTTATAATGTTTTTAATGATTACATTAATAAATTTTGTCAAATTAAAAAAAATAACCTAAACATTAGGCCCTTTTATTTTCATTATGTGAAAATATTATTTTTAAATAAAATAAACTCTTTTTTATAAACAATTATATTTATAAAAAATAATAAATATCTACATTTATTATTAAAAATTCAAAATTTTGATTTCAAATTTTTCTGCTTTTTTAATTACTATAACATTTTTTATAATGTTTTTAATGAAAACATTAATAATTTATGTAAAATCTAAAAAAAATTAACCTCAACATTATAATTTTTTTTCCCATCCTGTAAAAAAATTATTTTAAAAAAATATAACTATTTTTTATAAACAATTACATTTTCAAGAAGTAAAAACTATGTACATTTATTATTAAAAATTCAAATTTCTTCTCTAAATTTTTTTTTTTGGTTTTTTTAATTACTACAACATAGTTTAATATTATGTTTTTAATTATAACATCCATAATTTATGTAAAATATAAAAAAAATGTGCTATAAATTACAAATTCTTATTTCCATTCTGTAAAATATTCATTTTTAATAAATTAAATTATTTTTTATAAAGAATTAAATGTTTAAAAAATAATAACTATCTACATTTATTATTAAAAATTGCAATTTCTTATCTAAACCCTAATTACTACAACATCTTTTTTAATTGTTACAAATTTCTATTTTCATTATGTAAAAATATTCATTTTAAATAACTAAATATTTCTCTTATAAACAATTAAATAGAAAAAAAATTAATAACTATTTACAAAAATAAAATAATAATCACATAAACAACTTAACACAGAAAATTAATTTACTAACTTATTAACATCAATAATTACTCTAAACCCTAAACAAATTAAATTACAAAACCATCATCATCCAAACATAATATTATAAATATAGTACAAATGTAAACAACAAATTTAAATCAAATAGAAGCCTAAAATACAAATAAAAATCAAAACAAAACCCTAAACAACAGCAGTAGAAGAAAATTAGGATGAAGAAGAGCACCACAAGAACAGAAAACAAAGAAAATTATAACCGATTATCTGGAAAAAAAAAAGCAAAAGAAAAAATCACAAATCTGAAAAAAAAAGAAAAGAGAATATAACCGGTTATCACATGCATTATAAACCCACCATAATCGATTAGCCAAAGAAAATTGCCCACATAATCGATTATTGAAACAACTTAAAATCAAGCATAATCGATTATCAAACCACATAATTGATTATCAGCCTATTTTAACTTGCAACAAAATCGATTATGTTCCTCAAATTTAACAGATAATCAATTACTACATATGCATAATTGATTATCAACTACTTTAAAGCCTATAATCGATTATGTGGGCAGAGCTTTTTCAACCCTAATCGATTAAGCACCATTTGAAAGGAACACAATGCTCACCTGAGAAGAACCAAGCACTACGTAAGTCAGCCCCTACCACTTTGATGCCTTACGAATCTCTCCAAGCCCAGTTAACCAATTTAGAAGTCACTGCATGTGAGGAGTAGGTTTAGTTTCTTGGATGAGTGAAGTGAAACAGGTAGCCATGGTTAGTTTTATAGAGTGAAACACCAACTTATTGCACACCTACTGCATTCACAGCCTTCCATGGTCTCACCCACTGCATTCACTCACAGCCTTCAATGGTCAAAGGATTCCTGAGTCAAAGTCAGGAATCTCACGCTCAAGAATCTCCATGTGCCATGCACAGTGCATGCAGGCGCAGTGCTTTGTTGTGGCATGGAGGAGAAAAGCAAGGTAGAAGCGTAACTTGTTAGGTCTGACGTGGCATTCGCTGTGCTACTCTCTACTTTCTCTTCATTTTGGAGAAGATCTCAAACCCCCTCCACTTTCTCTGCACTTTCTCCCTCACCCGCATGCAACAATGGAAGCAAACGGGGTGGCACTAAGACTTCCGTCATCGACAACAGTACCACCCCAGAAGCAAACAGGGTATAAATGTTCATCCTTAAGAGGTGTAGCCCTTATATCAGGAACATTAGGAATTAGAGCCTACAATGAATTATAACAGGAATATTAGGAGCAAGAACCATTACATCAGAAACATTAGGAATGAGAACCATCATCTAATCTAGTATGTTTGTATCTTACTACCGTCATTTTTTTAGACACAAAAAAGGGATTATTTAGAAAGATACAAAAGTTGATGAACATAAATACTTGCGGATAAAAACACAACAAAATAAAGCTAAAAAGGATAATAGACAGAAAGATAAAGATAAAAACCATGCAACAGAGCAAGTCAGTCACATTAAATATATAACAAAAACACTCCTAAAATGACCATCAGAACACAATAAAGAAGCTAAAAAGATTAAAATGCTACTCTATCCTGAATGAACTCCAGACTCTCGGCCAGGGAAACTTTTAGATTTCTATCCAACCATATAAATTGAAGTACCTAAAACTGAGCAACATCATAGTTTTTATTTTGTGATTCAGGTTTTGGAAACTTGGTTCCTACCACCTGCTACTAAGAATATTTATCCATAAACACACAAATAAATTACCTGATTAACCTAATCACATGAAAATTGTAATAAACAATGTTCTGCCTTGTTAAAAGAAAAATAAAATAAGAAATGATAATAATTGTTCATTCATATGAATATCTAAGACAAAGGTATGAAATAAGAGTATAAAATAAAAAATTAGATGAAAGTAAAATAATTATAAAAAAAATTAAAAAATATCAAATGTATTCTGAGTAAGTTAGAAAAATAAGGATGAAATAAAAATTAATATAAATTTTAAATTATCTATTAAATCAAAGGTGTTTTAATAATATAAAGCGACTTATTACTAATAAAAAAGAAATATATAAAACAGGAACCTATATAAAAACAAATGATACCTATTTGAATGAGTATAAAGATAAGGGTGACATCATATTTTTATGTCCAATTTAAAAGTCTAGTTATCCATATCCATACTATGTGAATATGATATTTTTCATCCAAATCATTGAGGCTATACATAAGTACAAACATTAATATTGAAAATATAAATTTTAATAATAATTAAGATATATTCAATAGCATTAAAAAAAACCTTTTATTTTTCTACAAATAATATTGCTTGAGAATAGTTTAGCCTAAATTTTGAAACTCTTAATTATTCATAAGTTCCATTTGTGAAAACGTTTCTTTGACTTCAGAGTAGCATATAACAAGTGAAGCTGATGTGAAAAAGAAGTGTAGTTTGGTAACTCTCTTCCATCTGAATTCACTGTCATAGATTCATGACTTCTAACTACTTTTCTTCAGGCTTTTTCACTAGGTTGTCTATGAAAGCTGCATTACAAAATAAATTAATATTATTAGTAACTTTAAACTTTTTAACATTATTTGTAACTTTAAACTACAAACAGCATATACAACATAATTAAAACTTGTAAAGATCAAACAGCCATCCATCTTAAATTTAATGGCATATTCTTCAATAAATTTCCATATCTTGTCATCCAGCTCAATGCAATTTCCCTTCTTTAAAATCATATAATCAAGTATTTATATTAATATATAAATAAACAATTTTGATACAGTATTTTTTTTCATCATATTTTAAACATTAGATTAGTTAAATATAGAATCTTTATTAAGCTTAATAAATGTAACAAATAAGTATGACTTTTCCCCATTAATCTATATTTATAAAAAATTGTTAACTTTAGCATATATTATAAAGCATGCTTAATTTTTCTTATGAAATATATTTTAAAATAGAAAATTTAAATGTGTGTATATAAATTAATAAATACACTTGGACGCCCATATATATAGTAATAATAATAATAATTTACCTCTTAATTATTATTTTAAATAATTTTAGATTTTGCCTTATAAAGTATCTTACTATAATAATGCCCACCATGTCCAGTGCCTTGGAGAGGGTTGTTTTTATGTTCTAATAAAACAATCCATACTGTATATAGCTAATTATTGAAATTTAATGTTACAGTTCATGTAAGTTTAAAAAAAAACTAAACATATTATGTTTTAATATTAATAACTAAATGTAGTAAAAAAAGTTAATACACCATGACAAGATTTAATCTCTTTTTTATTTTTAATATACACAAATTCTTATCATGTTATCTTTTATATAAATGTTCTTTTAAATTCAAATAACTATCTAGAATAAAAAAACTACATGCATAATTAAAGACTACTTACAAAATATTATAATTTTTTTTTTATAATTTAATAATCATTTTTTTTTATCTTTTCTTATTGTAAGAAAAAAAGTAAACACTGGTATTAGTAGGCCCAAGATAAAAATAAATTATTTCAAACCGAAAAGTTGTATTTGAGAAAAAACAAGCACAGAGCACATTTTTTGGTATAAAGATGAAAAAGAAGAATGAACATCATTTATGATGCAATCCAGAAGTTTTTTTGTTGAAATCCTGGGAGTCCGAAACCGACACCGGTAAGAATCTCTCTTCCTCTTCTATCTCTTCTATGTTTTTTTTGTTTTTTTTTTTTTATCTTTTATTTTTCTGCAAAAGCTATAAATCATGTACATTCCTTAGATGAACCCAAATTCAATTTTTCCCTGATTCTGTTCAATTCTTCCATCTTCGCTACCTGCATTGTCTTTTCTCAGTGAGGGCTTTGGTTTTTAAAATTTTCTAAAAATTTTTCACTTAAAAATGTTGTCTTTTCAGAATTCAGGATCCCCAGAGAATGTTATTTGTATCTTCTGACAAAAACTGTTCTGATTTTTTTAATTTATAATATTTAATTTCAGTTTCATGAATTTGCATGCTGTGAAGATTTCCGATTAGAGCTTAGAAGCAGCAATAAGAATGAATAATCAAGCAAAGAATGTGGCTGCATCATCTTTGTTTGGTCATTCTGGAATGGCCACACAACCACACCACCCCAACCCCATTCAGCAATGGAACCATTCAATTCCAACCCCTTTACACTCTCAATCACAATCACAGTCTCAGCCACATCCTCAGACACAATTCCCTGGTCTCTTTCAGTTTTCAGAGCCCCAATCTCATGTGCTTGCTCAAGCTCAGTATGCACAGACACAATTGCAGTCTCAGGCTTCACGTGCTCATCCACAACCTCAAACTCACCCTTTTACCCACCTGCATAGTTTAAATACTAATGCTTCTAATGGCACATCATCCCCGACCACCGGAAATGCCAAGCGACCAACCCCAAAGCCCCTGTTGAGGTCTCATAATTCATCCAATACGAACCAATCCACGCAGGGTGCTCGGCAGCAAAAGAAGCAATCACCAGAGAAGGGGGCTATGTTTTTGCCTGAGTCTGCTCTGTATACTCAATTACTTGATTTTGAGGCTCAGGTGGATACTGCTTTGGCCAGGAGAAAGTTTGATATACAGGAGGCTAGGCTCCTTCCCCATGTTCAGAAAACTCTTCGTGTTTATGTGTTCAATACCTTCTCAAATCATGCCAAAATGGATTCTGAGAATAAGAAGGCCAATGAATCTTCGTGGTCTCTCAAGATAACTGGAAGGATATTGGAAGATTGTATGGATTCCATGTCTGGAATTTCACAGAGATCGAGTCCTTCATACCCAAAGTTCTCTGCATTTTTCAAGAAAATTACCATACATTTGGATCAAAGCATTTATCCTGATAATCATGTCATTGTATGGGATAGTGCTCGTTCACCTACCCAACAAGATGGTTTTGAGGTGAAGAGGAAAGGAAACAAAGAATTTACTGCAGTGATTGCAATAGAAATGAATTATACACCTGACAAGTTTATGGTTTCATCACAACTGTCTAAACTCTTAGGTATTGAGGTTGAGACTCGTCCAAGAATAATAGCTTCTCTTTTTAACTACGTGAAGTCCAGGAAGCTACAGAGCCCAAATGACCCTTCGTCTTTCATATGTGATCCTTCTCTACAAAGGGTGTTTGGGGAAGAGAAGATGGATTTCACCATGGTTTTTCAGAAGTTAGCACAACATTTGTCACAGCCACAACCAATACATCTGGAGCATAACATCAAGCTTTCTGAATATGCTCCAGCTGTATCTGCATGTTATGATATACAGGTTGATGTGCCTTTTTCACTGGAAAAAGACAAGTCCACATTCTTGTCAAGCCTTGAGAGCCAAAAGGAGATTGAAGCTTATGATGAAGCTATTTGTGTTTCCTTAAAGAAGATCAAAGAGCATCGGAGAAGACGGGCTTTTTTTCTTAGTTTTAGTCAGTCTCCTGTAGAGTTTATTGATACTTTGATTACTTCTCAAAGCAAGGATTTGAAACTTGTTGCTGGAGATGCCAGGCATAACGTTGAAAAGGAACTTCGATCTGAATTCTACAATCAACCATGGTAAGTATTATGATTGACCTTTTTCTCTTTTTGTTGTAAGGTATGTATGCATAATACGCTTGCTTAGTAAGGTTGTGACCCGAATGTGAGTATTCATTTGCTAAACTTGTGAGTTTAGTATATTGACAATTATACACACAAAAATTGCATCTATACTGCACTTATGTTAGACACAATGTGACACTTCATAAAAAACCTGGATATTTCAGATTTTGATGTGTCACGCTTGTCAGTTCTTAAGTGCCAACTGGTAGGAAATTATAATACAATACCACACTCACTCTGAAAATGGTGCCTGGATTAGTTATACCACAGAAATAAAAGTTATGGAATATATGAATGTAGGGCTAACAATATTCTTTAATACTTTTTTGTCAATATTTTCTAATTTTTGTGTTTTTTTTTATAATATTTCCAGGGTCGAGGATGCTGCCATTCGTTACTTGAACCGCAAAACTGCAGGAATTGATGCTCTTGGACGCAACTAAGAAAACATGAGGTGGAGTTTCTATTTTGTTTTTCCTAACTACTCAATATACTTTCTTTTTATAGTCCTTGTTAGGGAAGAGTTTGAGTACCCAAGATGAGGAGTAGAAGAAAGGAAAGAATGTAGGAACAAAGAAAATGACTTTTAGGTAGTGAAAATCAAGGGGAGTGTGATCAGAAATTCTGTACAGAATTTCAGAAAATATGTATCTGATCCATGGATTTGGTTGCCCCTGGCTCATTTTGAGTCCTCCAAGTCATGTTCTGGCTTCTAAGACCAGCCTATGTTTGAGAAGGTTGGATTAACATTTATAGAAATATAAAAAACTAGCCTAAAAAGACTCTGATAAGAAATGTTTATCCAATGAAGGATAGTTTAATTAAAGTAATAGAGGAAGACTGAAGACAATATTTAAATATCATCAAAATTATTTATTTTACTGAATTTATCACCTTTTTATTTTTATTTTTGATTGAGTGGTAAATATAATCTGTCCCATTAGGTGATCTAAAGCTTTGTTGGTATTGCCATTGTAAAAAGATATGACATAAGCCAAATTTTAAATTTATGTTATAGTCAAACTCTTATGCAGTGGTAGCCATGTCTGCATAGAGGAGCTTGTGGCTAACATGTGAAGGAGTGAGTAGATTTAAATTATATAAATTTTATATAGGATATAGGTGGAGACGCATCACAATCATATGATATAATGTGATCTAACAGCCCGAGAATTAAGGTAGAACCATTGGTGGGCTTGTTAGTTATCCACGATTGAAGTTTGTTTTTTATTTTCCTCTTTTTTTTGTCATGTATATTGTTACTTTTTACTATATATAAGAAGGTGCAATGCAGTAACAAGGATATGAAAAAGAAGCATTACTCAAAGATTTCCCTTCCTATCTCACGCTTAGGAGGTAACCACTCCTGGCATCAAATACTGGAATAGATGTGTTTATAATTTACCCTTTATCAACTTGGTGCTTTCATTCCCTCCACTATGACTAACACAAACCAAACCCACACTGACGCCAAGGTCCATGCTCTTGCCATCTCAAGGAAGTAGTTGCTAAAGTTACCACTTTTTCTCAGTGTTGGTTTCAGCTCATTCCAATTAATATCCAAGCCATGTTGGGTTGGTCTACCCGAATTCCTTAAAATCATTGCCTCCCCTTTAATCATCGTTCTCCACAAGGGCAGTTTCATTTCGGGGCCGATGCCTAGTTTGCTTTTGAACATCCCTTCCAAATTTTGAGTCCCCTTTTATCCTTGAAATAGATGCTTCAGGCACTGTTATGGGGGCACTTGACAATAATCCAATTGCCTTTTTGAGCAAATAGTTTTGCCCAAAACTCTTCTACATTTCAACTTACATCCGATAACTTTTTGCCATCACCACAGTAGTCAAACATGCCTTAATACCTCTTGGGTTACCCTTTCACCCTTCTTACAGACAGCCTGAAAAATTTGATGAGCCAAGATCCTCAGTAGACTCAAGGCTAATTTACAGGGGGAAGGTATGAAACCAAGATGTACACCACTTTATTTTTGAATGCTCTTATTGCTTGCACTCCAAATATGTTCCCAAGATGACTCTGGTCTGTTCCAGCCAAATTCGTTCCCCCTTGGGCACCATGTAAAGATTTGGCCCTTGATTTCATTACAAGACTTCCATAATCACTTGTCTCCATTGCAATCTTAATAGTGGTTGAGCTCTTCTCCAAGGGAGCACATTTTGGCGCTTTGCCCACTTACATTAGTGAACACAAAGTAGCTCACATTTTCAATGACCTTGTTTGCAAGCATCATGGTCTCCCCAAGAGTCTTCTGTTGGATCACCCCCTCGGTTTTTGTGAGTAATTTCTGGCAACAAATTTTCAAGCTCAATTGTACTAAATTGCACATGAGCATAACCTATCTCCCTCAAAGTGATGGCTAGACTGAGCTACTCAATCGTATCCTGGAGCAATATCTAAGTGCCTATATTGTAGCCCAGTGGTGCTACAACACTTCTATGACTTCTTTCCAGACCACTTATTCCCCATTACTAACCAGTGGTCTAGCTTTCCATTGTTTCCTCCTCCAACTTCACCGTGTCCCATTAGCTATTCATTCCAGAATGAGAGAGACCAAAATCTTCATAGGTTTGGCCCTTACAAATTGTTTTTCACACTGCATTTTTCCTCTTTGAATTGACCTCTTTTTGTCAAAACATTGTTCACAACAGCTAGTTTATGTTGTATAGACTTCTTTGTCAATTAATTAAACAATTTAATACTCTTTCTAGCCTTTTATATAAGGAGCACATGAGTTTATTTTTTTGTCCTACTTATAAGAAATAGTCATTTTCATATGTACTAATTGTTAATTTACAGTTATACTTTTAATTTAATGTGAAATATATAAATGGATGATCAGTTATTTGTAGGTTTTTTTCCCAACCTATTGTAATTTTTTTCGAATTTCTTAAAATGGACATTTTTTTTTCCAAAAAAGGATATATCTCCAACCTAAACTACGTTTTATGAACCCTAAACTCGCCAATCACAAATACGCTTTAAGAGAGATTTTTTTTTGTATATTTGGTATACGGTTTCAATTAGAAATTATATATCCAATATACGTTTTCGAATTTTAAATTTTTTATTCTGTCAGAATTAATTTTAAATTTTTTATATTTTTTAAAATTTTATACATTATTATGTATTAAAATTTAAAAACTTATATTTCATATACCATTTCTATTTAAAATCATGTATGAAATATAACTTTTTAAATTTTAATATATAATAATGTATAAAATTTTTAAAAAAATTAAAAAAATTTGGAATTTCTATATTTCATATACGATTATACTGTTTAATTTTTTAATATATATACGTTTTTTAATATTTATTATCAAAAAAATAAAAATAATAGGAAATTAGACAAGTTTAATTTACTATTTATAACTTTTTTATATATAATTAAAGAAAATTAGTTTTCTACAAAATATTTTTTTAACTAATTTTTTTTAAATATATTTTTATTATATATAATTAAAGAATGGCTAAATTTTTAGAAAATAATTTTTTATTATATATAAGTAAAAAATTAAATATAATTTTATGGTTTTTAATATATTAAAATTATTTTAAATTCTTAATAAATAAAAAATAAACCAAAAAACTATAACCTAAAAGCTAAAACAGAGAACATTAACCGGAAAAGAACATATTTAAAAAGAACATTAAAGTCTGACATTAAGTGAAAGCACACAAACATGACAACCTAATTTAAAAATTACGTAATTTAACAACCTAAAGATGAACGAACTATCCATGATATCCATTCCACACGGGAGCCTTATTTGTTGTCTCGGTGGAGGTGGATTATCATCGTCATTGTTTTCTTCTTCATTATCGTCAGATGGAATATCAAACCCCATTATAGGCATCGGGGCTGGTAACAATGCATGGTAGGAACTGGATTAAATGCGGAGGGTTGTGTCATTGTTGAAGTACCAAACATCTGCAATGGACCTAGAGAAAAAATATCTCCTTGCGATGAAAAATAGTGTAAGTTGATGGCACTTATTGGTAGGGAAATTTAGCAGATATGTTGTGGTGGTGGTCCATAAAACTGAATGTGGTGGTTGATTGGGGGCGGATTGAAGTTGAATTTGTTGTCCAAATTGTGCAACATTTGAAGAAGACCCAACATGATGAGGGTGGTCTTGGGAATGGTGTGGTTGACTATCGGGTGACATGTCATACTGTTGTTTAAAAAAATAATTAATGTAAGAATTTAAAACAAAAAAACAATATAAAATGGGGTAAAAATGGAACTTACATCATCTTCAAATGTGACCTCTATAGGTGAGACCTAGCGAATGGTATGAGTGATGTACCATTGCATGTAAGTTGATTCATCATGCAAATGGTTGTTTCCATGGAATGGTACTCCTTGAATTAAATGGTTTTGTTAGTCATTCCATATTGTTATCCACCTCTAGTGATATTGTGACCAATACCTGTTCTCCCACACATGTCTTTTTTGTGCACTTCATTGAGGTTGCATGGTTCGTGAGGAATGTATTGTTGATACCCTAATTGTCGCATCACCCGATTTACTTGATGAAATTCGATAGTTGCAAAACAAATTAAAGGTACAACCATTTGACTTACAATTGCCACATAAATTGTAATTAAACCACTAATTTGAGGATCGATATGGAGTCCACAAAAACTATCAACAATAGGAAATAACATTATTAATATGTTGGATTACTAGGAAAGAATTTAGTTGTTAGAGGATGAAAGGAAAACCTGTTTGGGTTGCAACTGATTTAGTGTTTTCCTGATTACTCCCACTCTTATTGCACTCATGTTTGATCAATGGAAATTCTGAGACCACCTACGATCAACGTTTTTCATGTCATAATTAATACGAAGTTTTTTAATATACAACATCAAAAGGTAGAAAATAAATAGTAAACTCCTCGCAAGTAGAAATCCAACCCCGACAGCGATGCCCTCAACACTCAATGGGTCAATGGTCGGTGAAAAGCATGTCAATTCGGTCCCACACCCAACATTGTAATAGCAACATGCACCTTTTGATGTTCTCTTGATTGTAACTAATATCGTGATTGAGTGCACAATACAAACACGCCAACAAAGTTGACCCCCAACTAAAGTTAGATACATTAATCAAGTCAGCTAGTAACAATAGATACATCAAAAGAACCTGACTGCCTAATGTGTCAGACATCAATAAACTTCCAATTAATGTCAGTATGTGCGCTTGTGCATGTTGTGTAATAATAATATTTGTTGCAGCGTGTGACAAGTCCTAAAAAGAACTATTCAACCAAGATATCTTGATTGTGTTTCCTTGAACCACAGTTTTTGGTGCCACGGATCCCAACAATGCCTCAGAGAGATACCAAGTCACCACTACTAACACCTGTAATAGGTTCCTCATCAATTGGGAGCTAAAGTTGAATGATGACATCATCTAAGGTGATTGTCGTCTCTTTAAGTGGCAAATGAAAGGTGTGTGCTTTCACTTAATGCCAGAATGTTCTTTTTAAACATGTTTTTTTTTTTTCGGTTAACGTTCTCGTTTTAGCTTTCCGATTAAAGTTTTTTGATTTATTAAGAATTCAAAATAATTTTAATGTATTAAAAACCAAAAATATATTTTAATTTTTTAATTATATATAATAAAAAAATATTTTATAAATTTTTTTTTAATTATAAAAATATTTTATAAAAAACTAATTTTCTTTAATTATATATATATATATATATATATATATATATATATATATAAAGCTATAAATAGTAAATTAAACTTATCTAATTTTCTAATTTTTTTTTAATTTTAAATATTAAAAGCGTATATTAAAATTATTATATATTAAAAAATTAAAAACATATAATTGTATATGAAATATATGAATTTCAAATTTTCTATTTTTTTAAAAATTTTATACATTATTATATATTAAAAATTAAAAACGTATATTTCATATATGATTTTAATTAAATATTACATATAAAATATACGAATTCTAAATATTTAATTTTTTCTAAAAATTTAACAGAATAGAAAATTTAAAATTAAAAAACTTGGTGTCTATGGCGTTGAAAACTCCACCAAAATTCGGCTTTCGATGGACCGAGTTCCTGGTTTTTTTCAAAAGGAGAAAAAGTAAAAAAAAAAAAAATTGATATCGAGAAAAAAGTAAATTGAAATAATTAATTAAAAATGTGTAGAATAAATTTTGATTAGTTTGAGAGAGGGAAGAAAATAAAAAAGTTATTTAAGGGTGAATAAAATTTGATTTTGTAATATTGGTTTTGTAAAAAATATCAAAATAAATTTGTTGTTATTATAGGAATAGTGTTTGTATAAATTGGAGATCAAAATTAATTTTGTTGTTATTGTAGGAATAGTGTTTGTATAAATTGGAGGAAAGTTAGAAGAAAATAAATAAAAAAAATATTGTGGAATGAATCTATAACGGCTCCACGAAAATAGGATATGACAACTCGATGAAGAGAAGTGGGGTTGACATTATAAAGAGAAAACAAACCCCACGATAGGGGGAATTTTTGGAACATAAAGGAGAGACACAAGAAAACTAAACACTTTAATGCTCTCGTCGACTTGATCATTGTAAAGGATAAAGAAATTTTTTCTAGGCACTCGATTAAGATACGATGGGAATATTTGGTGCCAATCATGAGATAGGTAACACTGATCCCGTTAACCACAAAAACACTTAGAACACCAATTACCAAACAACATGAGGGACGCTCGCCAACAGATGTGGGAAGAGGACGAATCGCCCACCCTTCAGCAAATCATGGAAACTATGTGATACAAACCCAAAGATGACTAAATACACTACAAACAAAATTCAAAAAGGATAGTCATCTCAAAATACAAAGCTAAGACTCACCAAACATCAGTACAATATCAGCAGAAGAAGAAGCCATGAGCTAGAACATCTCAAATTCTTCCTGCTAGTCTTCTTAAATATTTAGAAAAATGTTGTAAATAAATTGGGCTGAAATGAGGGGTCCAAATAGTATAAATAAGGTAGAATAAAGTGCCTTTAGCATAGTAGGAGGTGTGGGTAGCATTCTTGCTTGTTCCTAGTCCATTTGAAGGCATTTTGACCTAATTTCTAGAAGGATAAACCTTGAATACGGGATTGACTTAGTTAAACCCTATGGCTGTCCACTTTTTTCCCTTTTCCCATTCTACCCTCTTTTCTTCTTTCCAAGGCTCCTAAATCTATAAATAGGGAGACTTACCTCATGTATTTACAAGTTGAAATTAGAGTAAAGAAACTATACACAATTTTTGTGTGATTTGTAAGTAAGTGAAATTCCTCCTCTCTTGGTCTTATCTTGGAGTGTTGAAACTCTTAAGTGGCGGCCTCCCTTCACTTATCTTGGTGGTTCCATCCCATCAAGTGGCATGATTCACCATTGCTCCACCGTCCATAAGTTCTTTCTTTCATCATCTCTTCCATTATTCCATTCCCATTTTATGTCTTTAGTTTCTTTTGGTTCTTTAATCTTGTTCTTGGTTTTGGAGACTCCTCTGTGAGTTGGAAGCATCATTTGGAATGGCTTGTACACCATTGATGCATTCCTTTCCTCCTTTCTAAATTCTAAGTTTTGATTTTGCATCATAATCACCTTAATCCATGTCTTTTCCTTTTGTCTTTGTGAAATGAACCTTCACATCTACTTAACCACTTGGTTAAGTTAATGTCCAATGGAGATTTTCCTTAAGGTCTCACCATACTTGTCTCATAAAATCCAATCCTAAGTAAAGTGTCACCATAAAAATGAACAATCATAAAATCAACTCACATCACTATGCAGGCCCTCCAACGCGACAACGAGGAAGTGAAGCGACAAGTTTGGGAATTTCAAAAAGAGTAGGATCGTTTACACGAAGATGCACGAGTTGATCGTGATGAATCCCGAGCTAATCAAGACTAGCTTTAAGGAGAGGTAGATTGCTCTAGAAGGATGATGGAGGACATGGTTTGGATGAATGAAAAGCTGTAGAAAGCGAATGAGGAGTTACGAAGAACCATGCATAGGCAAGTGAGAAGGAACACGCAGACTCATTCTCCCGACATGTTACTAAGAGATAACCCCAATCGTTTTCACATGCAATTATGGAGGAACCGATTCCGTGATGTGAGTTGAATTCATCTTTGTTTAATTTGTAACACTTTATGAAGAATTGGATCAAGATTCTTAGGACAATTATGGTGAGTCACCTAGAGAAAATTTCCACTGGACATTAACTTAGCAAGTGCTAAGTAGATGTGAAGGTTCATTTCTAAAGGTCCAAAGGAAAAACACACGTTTATGTGACTTTTATGAATTTTATGGATTAAAACCGTGTGGGTATATCAAGAAAACCAAGGTATATGTATGAACAACACAAGACAGTTCAAGAACACAGGATTAAAAGGAGAATCACAACAAGAATTGAAATTGTAAGGACCTAGAAAATTTATTGGAATGAAAGTGTTATATTTTAAATGAATTCTAAGTATGTCTTTATTTTAAAATAAAAAGGAAGAAAAGTTAAGTTTAGAAGGCTATGAGATCGCCGGTCGCCTGCTACACATGAGCGCCAGGTGGACGTCGCCAGGGCGCGCGAGGCATGCAGACATCGCGCGGGCGCGCGAGGCATGCAGGCATCGCGCGGGCGTGCGAGGCATGCAGGCATCGCGCGGGCGCGCGAGGCATGCAGGCATCGTGCGAGCGCGCGAGGCATGCAGGCATCGTGCGGGCGCGAGAGGCATGCAGGCATCGCGTGGGCGCGAGGCATGCGGGCATTGCCAGGGCGCGAGGCATGTGGACGTGGCCAAGGCGCGAGAGGCATGCGGGCATTGCCAGGGCGCGAGGCATGGGGACGTGGCCAAGACGCGAGAGGCATGCGGGCATTGCCAGGGCGCGAGGCGTGCGGACGTGGCCAAGGCGCGAGAGGCATGCGGGCATCGCCAGGGCGCGAGGCATGTGGACGTAGCCAGGGCGCGAGAGTTATGAGGGCGTCGCCAGGGAAGACATCGGTCGTCTCCCAGAGGAAGACATCGGTCGTCTTCCAGGGCGAGGGAGACATCGGTCGTTCGCCAGGATGAGTCAGCAGTGGAAAGTTATCGCGCGACGTCGAGTTTCACACAGAGTAAAGTGGGACCCAGGCTCCCAGTATGGAACGTCCTGCATGAGCGGCACGTAGACAAAAAGAGTGGTTCAGGCTAGTGACCTCAGAGTGTTAGCCTGCGCAGAGGCACGCTTAGGTGTACTGTTCAGTGAAGCGTACACGCAAACTTCCCTGCAGAGTGGGTGGTGGCAGCGGTTTTGTGGAGAAGTCAGCTTAAGATACAAAAACTCACTCCTGAGAAGGAAAGAAGAAAACGTTGCTGTGGTTCCAGAGCTAAAGAGTGCGTTTATCTCCCTTCTCCTCCATTCTCTCCTTCGCACTGCGATTCTAGCACCTTCACACAAGTGTACGACGAGCGACGACCACCATTAGAGCACCTGGGAGGTTCTCTGCAAGTCCTTCAACCAGACGCAAAAACAGAGCCAAGGCGTCGTTCAAGCTTCGTTGGGTTTCGGAGCTCCTGGTGTTTTGCGCAAGTCCAGGTAAGGGAAGCTAGACTTCATTTTCAATACAAGCCATAGTTTAGCTGTTTCTGAAGTGAGGGCGACGTGGTCGCCGGTTTTCGTTTTCATCTTCGTGAATACTCTGTTTCATGTGTTTGGGCGACGTGGTCGCCGGTTTTATGTGCAGACTTCGAAAATACCCTGTTTTGAACCAGGTCGCCGGTTTTGGCGCTGTTTTACGAACTCCCTGTTTTTGGTGTTGCTTTGAAACTGTTTGAGATTTAAATGAGATATTCGAAAATAAGAGACTTGGATTGAGTTTTGCTGTGACTTGAATCATTTCTGTAAGTGTTATGTGATGTGTTGGATGTGGTGAATGTGGGATCGAGGCATAGTATTTTCAGGAAAGGAAATACCGTGTAAGATCGTGTAGGATGTGCATTGATCGGTGATGTCTATAATGGGATTATCCTGACTCTCCTGAGATAATGGATTCATATAGATGAGGTTATTCAGGCGTTGAGAGTCGAAGGAGGTTCATATGTATGGGTGAGTCGTGTGAAACAGAACGAGCTCGGCCTGTCATGTGGATTAACCCTGTCATACTGTGAGAATGGTGAACTTGAGATTGAGATTGTGTTGATGCGCATAGCTGGTAAACATTACAGCTTGTATGACAGGTGCAGAATCTCTGAGTCTAGTCAATGCACGAGTCTTCCGGAAGTAGTGTCAAGTGTCTTGTGTGTTGAGTCAGAGGTGGTCTGACATGTGAAATGAGGAACTTGAAATTGATAGACACTTGATACAGTTGTGAAAATAGAATGACTCTGGAAAATATTGTGAAATGTGTGATTTCTGAGTGATCAGGTGAAGAGTATGAGAAACTTGATAACCTTACGTGAATATCTTGGAATGGGTTACCTTGATTTCTTTTATTTTAAGCATCCTTATTTAAACTCTCTTTAAAATATCTAGCTTACCCTGCGTGTTTTGCTCGTTGGCTGTTTTTCTCTTAAAACTGTGATGATCGTGTATAACTTACACGGGAGCAGATGATCTTCCAGGAAGTAGAGCTCCTTAGTGAGTGATCGCCGAGGAGGAGATCGCCGGTTTTCTGCCTCTATCGGGTGATCGCCTGTTTCTCTGTCCTGATAGGTGATCGGCTGTTTTGGGTCCTCTGTTAGGCGATCGGTCTCGTCCGACAGGAGATCGGTTTCTTTCGATAGGAGACCTCCTGCTTTGTTTTTTTTCTTTTTACTGTATTTTGTTATGTTTCTGGAAAATTTGACCGAATTTGTATTAAACTCTCTAAGAGGAGCAACTTCATTTCATATATATAACATTTTGTTCATAGAATCTATTTGTCACCTTTACTTTCATTTTATATTTATTTCAAAGTAATTTGGAGGGATGTTACAGAAATTAACAATAGAAACACAACAAGAACACAACCTACTATTGGAAATTCAAGAAAATAGCACGAACAAGAATACCCATGGGAGTCGAACCAAAAATAGGTTGATACAACACATTTGAACCGATTAAAATGGAAGAACAACACATCAAATGAAAGAGGACATCACAAGGAAGAGAATGAACCGATTGAAATTGCAAACAAGTGGAACAAAAATGGGTATTTTTAGAAGATGAAAAGAAATGACTTATGTGGTTGTAGTTTTTTTCGAGATGTGCTCATGCCACTTGGAGGGTGGTTCTTCCAAGATGAGTGGGAGGTGCCGCCACTTGAGAGTCTCCAAAGCTCATAAGATAAAACATGGAGAAGAAGAAGAGACAAATCTCACAAACTCTCTCTCACAACAACTCAAGATAGTTTCTTTACTTCTAAATTTCAACTTGTATTATTATGAATCAAGGTCTCTTATTTATAATAAGGATGACCGGTTTGGGTTACAAAGGAAGGAGTTGGAAGAGACACTTCTAGCTCCTTCTTTTAGCGCCTAAGTCTAGAAGGAGTTGGAATAGTCATTTCTTCCACTCTTTTACAAAAACCGTCCAAACAATGCCTTACATTAGAGGTTTCTTTGGTTTTCCTCTTTGGCATAATCCTAAGGCTATTTCTATATTTATTTACAATATTTACAAATGTTTATACAAGGGTAATTACAAAGAGTGATAACATTTCATGCTCTTTACCCAAAACTTTAGCTTTGCTCCTTGTAATCCTTTGAGACATGAAGGATGTTGTGCTAATTTGTCCTTGAGCTTCTTGGGCTTGGGCCTCATCTTCCTCTTCTATTTGATCTCCATCATGAGTTGGAATAGTCATTTCTTCCACTCTCTTACAAAAACCGTCCAAACAATGCCTTACATTAGAGGTTTCTTTGGTTTTCCTCTTTGGCATAATCCTAAGGCTATTTCTATATTTATTTACAAATATTTACAAATGTTTATACAAGGGTAATTACAAAGAGTGATAACATTTCATGCTCTTTACCCAAAACTTTAGCTTTGCTCCTTGTAATCCTTTGAGACATGAAGGATGTTTAGCTAATTTGTCCTTGAGATTCTTGGGCTTGGGCCTCATCTTCCTCTTCTATTTGATCTCCATCATTCCCCCCTATTTCATCACACCGAAAATCACACCTTCATTCGGAGTTGAGGACCTAGAGGGACACCTAAAAGCCTTCTGAGCCCAAATGATAATCTCAGGCAGGTCGAACACAGTGCGTTGCAAAATGTTTATGGGAACACTCACAAGAACGACCCCCTAATGGTTTAGTGGAGTTCCAGACGGGAGCATTATGTCATTTCAAGAGTTTTCTAGGGTATTCAAGGAGCAGTTCTCGACCAAAAAGGTCGAGCCCCCCAGGCTGGTGGATCTTTTTGATGTGAGACAACGAGATGGATAATCTTGCAAAGAGTACCTTAATCATTTTTGTGCGGTCTTGGTATGCTTGCAGAACCCAAACGAGGAGATGGTGGTGGCTGCATTCGTGAAAGGACTTCGTGCTAGTCCCTTTAGCGACTCCTTGCTCCAAAACCGAGCTGAGTCAATGACAGAGGTGTGTGAGGCGGCAATTCACATTGAGGTAGAGGAGGTGATCAGGAGGAAGAGGATCAACGAGTTACAAAATTAGGGAAGATATAAGGAGAGCATCCGCATTCATCATTCAAAAAATGCTGACATGTCCTCTGGAGGGCGAGCAAAACGGAAGTATGTTCCCTATGTCACCAAAAGGAGTGAAGTGAGAGAAGACCAACCCAAGTATGACTTGCCCTTACCTTTGTTCAACACTACATTCAAGTCTCTATTAACCAAGGAAGATGTTGCGAACAAGCTACAATTCCCAAAGAAGACCGATCACACATTGGGATCAAGAAAAGATGCTTGGTGTGAGTTTCATCAAGCTCGTGACCATGACACCGAGAGGTGCTTGACTGTAAAGTATTAACTCGCCAGGCTGGTTAAAGTGTGTTTTTGGTGATGTACCTAAGGGATATTGAGATTGATCGAAAGGGTGAGGACCAGCCATGAGAGCACAATTTGGTATCCTAAATGGTAGGCGAAGTGAAAAAGTTGAATGAAAAGGGGAGGATGTGTGTAGACTTCTCCTATGTATTGCCAAACATGGACTCTTTGGTGGACAACACGTCGAGATGTTGACTGCTTAGGTTCATGGACGCCTTCTCAGGATACAATCAGATCAGAATGCATACCCAAGATGAGGAGAGAACAACATTCTTGGCAGAGACTGCCAATTATTGTTACAAGGTTATGCCTTTTGGGCTAAAAAATGCAGGAACAACGTACCAACGCCTGATGGATAGAATCTTGTAACCCATGTTGGGATGAAATGTACAAGCATATGTTGATGACATGGTGGTAACGTCCAAGCAAGCAGCATGAAACCCACCTCACCGACCTAGAAGAATTATTCAGCACAATTGGGAATACCAGCTGAAACTTAACTCGAAAAAACGTGTTTTCAGTGTCCAAGCTAGAAAGTTCTTGGGATTTTTACTGACCGAAAGAAGTATAGAAGCAAATCATGACAAATGCGCGACGATAATAAACATGAGAAGCCCAACCAATGTGAAGGAAGTACAACGGTTTACTGGGAGAGTAGTTGCCTTGTCACGTTTCCTCTCGGCCAGTAGCGAATGGGGATACCCATATTTTCAATGCCTTCGGAAGAATGATCGATTTATCTAGTCAACCGAATGCGAAGAGGCCTTTTCGAGACTTAAGGAATATTTAGCTAATCCACTAGTACTCAGTAAGCCGTCGGTGGGGATTCCCTTTCGTTTATATTTCTCCTTCACAGACTGAGCCAAAAGTTCATTCATTGTCCAAGATGAAGGGAAAGGCCAATGTCTAGTGTATGTTGTTAGCAAAGTCTTACAGGGCACCGAGCTAAGGTACCAAAACATAGAGAAAGCCGCCCTAGCTGTTGTATTCACAGCTTGACGTCTACAACACTATTTTCAAAGTTTCATGGTGATAGTCATGATCGACCTTCTTATCAAGCAGGTTTTTCAGAAACCCGATGTGGCAGGATGAATTATTAAATGGGCCATCGAGCTATCGGAATTTGGCAATACCTATAGTCGCGTGGACCGATCAAAGGACAGGTATACACTGATTTTGTTAGTGAGCTCGCCCCGACCAGTCCAAATGTGGCTGATGAAGATTTTAGATGGATTTTGTGGGTGGATGGATTGTGTAATTTGAAAGGGAGCGATGCGGGTGTCATATTGGAGGGGCCTAATGATGTCCTTCTAGAACAATCTTTGAAATTCTCTTTCAAAGTCGACAATAACCAAGCCGAATTTGAGGCCTCATCGCTGAAATGTTGTTAGTCAAGGAGTTGGGAATGCGTCAATTGCTGGCAAAGAGTGACTCTTTGCTCGTAACGAGACACGTAGGTGGTGAATACCAGGCGAATGACTCATAGTTGGCCTCGTATCTTTGGTATCTGAACACTCTAGTAGAGGTATTTTCCATCTTTGAACTCACACATGTTCCAAGAGAACAAAATTCCTGAGTTGATCTTTTGTCCAAATTGGCAAGTTCGAGAAAAGGGGGTGCACATTGGGTAATAATGCAAGAGACCTTGAAACTGCCGAGGATAACAACACAATACAATTCGGAAGACGTGCAAGCGAAAATCCTATAGGTATCAACTAGAGGCACGTGGGTGACTCCCTATGTCCACTATTTAGCAGATGCATTGCTCCCACCAGATCGGGACGAGGCAAAGCTGATAAAGAAGAATGCGAACATATACACTTTGATAGATGGAAACCGCTTTAGACATGGTTTCACTCATCCTCTGTTCACTTGCGTGAACCGTGATCAAGCTGGGAGAATAGTGGCCGAGCTCCACGAAGGTATTTGTGGCAGCTATATCAGCGAGCGAGCACTATCTTCGAAGATAGTACGAGTTGAATACTATTGGCTGACAATGAGGGAAGACAATATCAGTTACACCAAGAAGTGCGAGCAATGTCAGAAACATGCAGATTGGCACCATGCGCCACCCGAATAATTACATTCAATTGTCAACCCTTTGGCCTTCCATATGTGGGCAATTGACATCCTAGGGTCCTTTTCCCCTAGTAGCTCGTTAGATGAAATACCTAATCGTTGCTGTGGAATACATCACCAAATGGATCGAGGCAGAATCTGTGTCCACAGTATCAACCCAAAGGGTTTGGAGCTTTGTGAAAAATGTGGTGGGTCATTTTGGCATCCCTAGGCAACTAATCTTGGACAACGGAACTCAGTTCACAAGCAGGCAGTTGAAAGAATTATGTGTTGACTTAGGAATTCAACAAGTCTTCACATCCGTCGAACACCCGCACACTAACGGCTAGTCCGGGTCAGTTAACAGAGTATTGCTAAGAGGCTTGAAGAGGAGGCTCGAGAAGGCAAATGTGAGGGTGGCCTTATGAGATCACAAGAATTTTATGGTCTTATCACACTACCTCGCAATCCATGACATGAAAAACACCTTTAAACTTGGTGTAGGGAACCGATGCTATCATTCTAGTAGAAATACTGGGAGACTCACACAGTACAAAATTTCACTACCGAATCTTCCAATGAAGGGCAACGAATAAACTTGATATGCTAGAAGAAGCTTTGGATAATGCATGGATCAAGTCTGAGGCGCTGAAACGAAGAATTGAAAGGAAATAGAAGAGCAAGGTCAACCCAAGACAGTTTAAGGTAGCTGACCTAGTGCTACGAAGAGCCCACTTGTATCAAATAGAGAACAAATTATCACCCAAGTGGTCGGGTCCACACTGAATTATGTAGGCATTAGGCAATGGGGCATATTGATTGGAGACCCTAAATGGTGGGGTCATTTCTCAAACTTGGAATATAACTAGCCTCAAATTTTATTTCAGTTGAAATAGTTTTCTTCTTTATTTTTATAAGCACGTTTAGTATCTTTTGAACAATTTTATTTACTTTTGATGAATAAATGGTTGGCAACACTTTTTTCCCCTGAAAAAGAGGTTTTTAATGAGGTCACCTTCCTCCTCTATTATTTGGTCATCATTAACTTGATATTTCGTCGAGTAGATCGCTTGGTCGAATCCTAAGATCGGACCAAGGTGATCAAACGATGTTTCTACGATTAAATCGTCTGGCTGAATCCTAAGGTTGGACCAAGGGAATTAAAACGACACCTTCACGAGGAAAATCTCAACATTTTTGCAAAGAAGGTTCGCTTTCGAACCCTTGAGTCGAGATACATCCTCTTCAAGCAAATATTGAGTCTTATTATAGTAGGAGATGTCGTAGGTGGCATCCCAAAAGCTAGCTTTTCCCTTAGAGCAATCAACAACGCTCAGTTGCTCGAGCGCTAAGACTTCCACATCCAGGGCTTGACCGTCCAAGTGTGAGTGTTCAAAGGGATCGAAGCATCCGATCTTTTCCTCCTAAAACCCACTCTCAAGAATGTGTGTTCGTCCTAATTTGATTGGATGTGAACCCCGCCAAGAGCGACTGGGCTTGCCACCAAAGTAGCGTTTGAAAGCACGCATCCGCTTCACTCGATCAGCTAGTTCAATCTTGCTCAGAGAAGACAACATTTTTTCTACTAAAGGCAAAGAGAAACCATTTAAGCAAAGAAAAATAAAATAGTAAAGTAAAATTTTATAAGTGGGCCAAAGGAGATGTTATATCGATGTAAGTTCTTAGCATTTCAGGTTGTTATTCTTGCTTCAGTAGGGTGGGGGTGTCAAAAATAACTTGTAGATTTTCAAAAAACTCACAAACTCCTCGCTCCATTGGATCAAGGTCGGCAAGTTGGCAAGCGCGTGGGAAACGGGGTTTGTGAGACCAATTCAAAGGGAACCCATTTAAGAGGGTCAAATTTTTAGGTGAAGGTCAGAGTTTAAAACAATGACCCTTGAAGTTTTTATATGAAGACTGGAAAAGGGAAAGCAGACCTTTTCCCTCGCAACTATTGGGGGAAGCCCATAACTATTTATTAGAGCTCTTGAATTCAAAAAATTAGAAAAAATGTTGAATGTCGGAGATATTCCGAACTGTGAACATAGGATGCCAAGAGATTACAAAATAAATGTTGCAATGCAATAACATTTGTGCCATTCGCAAGTGATCATGAGGCAGAATTTCAAAACGAAAAATTCAGTTGTTTTTGTAAAAATCTGGGTATTCTTCATAATTTTTCTGCTCCAAGAACTTGCCAACAAAATGGGGTTGTTGAAAGAAAAAAAAAATCTCTTGAGGTATTTGCTATAACAATTTTAAGTGATCCTTATTACCAAAATATTTATGGATTGATGATGTTAGAACAACTTGCTATGTAATGAATACAGTCCTCATTAAACCAATTTTGAAGGAAACTCCTTATGAACCGTTTAATGGGAGAAAATCTAACATTGGTCATTTTAAGAGTGTTTGGCTGCAAATTTTACATTTTAAATAATGTGAAGGAAAACCTTGACAAGTTTGATGAAAAAGTTGATAGTGGTATCTTTCTTGGTTATTCCTTAAGTAGTCATGCATATAGAGTCTATAACAAAATATTAATGACTAACTATGGAAGAATCTGTTCATGTTGTTTTTGATGAAACTAACCATACAGAATAGGAGTACCTGAAGAAATCTACAGAAAAGGATGATCATAATGTAATTCTATAGAAGATGCATCTCTGTCCAGAAAAACAACCGAATGAAACTACGGATCAACCAATTGAAGTTCTGAACCAGTCTGATCTTCCCAAAGAATGGAGAATCCCAAGAGACCTTTCTCTAGACAACATCATATGATAGATTGATAAGGGAGTCTCCCCTCGAAACTCTATTACCAATATCTGCAAACACATGACATTTGTTTCTTAAATTGATCCTAAAATCATTTATAATGCTCTTGAGGATGAAAATTGGGTTGTTCTCATGCTTGATGAACTAAATCAATTTACTAGAATGATGTGTGGTTTCTTGTACCTAAATCTGATTGCATGAATGTCATTGGAACAAAGTGGATATTTAGAAATAAATTGGATGAATTTGATATGATCACTAGGAATAAAGCTAGATTGGTTGCTAAGGGGTATAATCAAGAAGAAGGTATAGATTATAATGAAACCTTTGCACCTCTTGCTAAATTAAAAGCTGTGAGATTATTGCTTGCATTTGCTTGTATGAGTGACTTCAAACTTTTTTAGATAGATGTGAAAAGTGCATTTCTCGATGGATTCATCTATGAAGAAGTTTATGTTTCTCAACCTCACGACTTTGAAGATCATAAACATCCGGACCATGTCCACAAACTAAAAAAGGCACTCTATGGACTGAAGCAGGCCCCAAGACAGTAATATGAGAGGATTAGCAATTTTCTTTATTTCATGGCTACGAGAGAGGAAAACTTGATAAGACTTTTTTTATTAAAAAGTCTAAATCAGCTATCATCCTATTTTAAATATAAGTTGATGATATTATTTTTGGAGCTTCTGATGACAACCTATGTGAGGAGTTTGTAACAGCTATATAGGAAGAATTTGAAATATCCATGATGAGGGAGTTATCCTTCCTTTTAGGACTGTTGTTAGAGTATATGGCCTTATACAAGAGGGGGGTGAATTTTTTATGAAAGATTTTCGCAAAGTTTGAAGGTATAATGAACTTCAATGCAGAATCACAGATAAAAAAATCAGAGAAACAATCAAACAAAACTTGTTTAAGTTGATTATCAGAAAATCAACCGATTGTTTATGCAATTCAATCGGTTGTTTTTATCAGCAAAATTAAAAAATAACTTAAAAACAGAATTTAAATGAGTTCAGGACAAGAGAAAAAAAGCACACAACCAATTTATACTGGTTCACTCTTATCCCAAGAGCTACATCTAATCCCCATAAACCACTGGGTATTTACTATGCAATCAAAATCCAGATTACAAACACACCACCCAAAGAAGTGACCTTGAACACCTTAAGCCACACACTTCCTTTGGCACACAACACCACTGAAATTAGAACACCCTCTGATTCTGCACTTACACAACAATATTTAGAAATACAAGAGACACAGAAAGGATTACACCTGATGAAGATAAAAACAAAAGATTACAACAATCCTATTCCACTTCTTTGTGAAAATCCAAAAGCTTGAATGAAAATCTTGAAAACTCAAATTTATTTTCACTTTCAAAATATCTAAATTGTCTCATTACCCTTTAGAAGCGTATAACAACCTTTTAAATACTCCAAAGGTTTGTTAAAATCATTTAAAGTAGGAGCCAAAACAGTTAGAAAACATTTAAAGCTGATTTACAAACTTAACAGAAATTCTGTTATGGATTTTTCAAAAAGCAATCGGTTAAATTTTCGAAACAACCGATTGAATTGGTTTGACAGCAAAGTCAACCAAGTCAAACTACTTCAAACCCTTTTAAAAAACCACTAAGTGTCAAATAACTAATTGAAATGATAAAACAACTGGTTGTTTTTTCACTTCTTTAGAAAACAATCTTTTTCAAAATGATTTTGATTCCAAACAGTTTTAGATTCAAACAAAGAATGGATTACACTTTAATCTACCCAGATCCCACCCACACAAGCACCAACTACAGCCTTCCACCAAAAACCATGGATTTGGAGACATCAAAGCTCCAAGATCATCCTTGATCAACAATCTCCCCCTATTTGATGAAGACAAATCTCTGGTTGCTTGTGTTGACCTATTTGAATCTGAACCAGAACCTGCAAAACAGAAACTATGCATACATAGAGCATATATAAAAACAGGTTATCAAAGTACACAAACCAATTTTTTGCATAACCAAAACAACAGAAAAAACCAACCAAAAATAGTGCCAAAACAGTGAGTGTGCAATAACAAAAACAATTTTAAGGTAGCAGAATTAAAACTTTAAATCAGAGTTTGCAGTAGTAGCATACACAACATAAAAACCACCACCTTCTCCCCCTATTTGTCTTCACAAATAGAATGAAGAAAGGGTAAACAAAATCAAGAAACAGATTGGTAATCAAGAATACCTAATTCATTCCTTAAAAAGAAAAACTTGTCTTTTGACAATGGTTTGGTGAATACATCAGCAAGCTACTTCCCTTTTTCAATAAACTGCATCTCACAATCCCCATTGCTTATGTGATCTCTTATGAAGTGATGATGGATTTCTATGTGTTTGGTCCTTGAGTGCTGAATCTGATTTTTGGTAGGATTGATGGCACTTGTGTTGTCACACATCAAAGGTACCTTGCTAACCTTTAATCCAAAGTCTTCAAGCTGTTGTTTGAGCCAAAGAATTTGTGCACAGCAGCATCCAACAACAATGTACTCAGCCTCTGCAGTGGAAAGAGCCACACATGCTTGTTTCTTGCTATGCCAAGAGATAAGGCTTGAACCAAGAAGATGGCATGTTCCACTTGTGCTCTTTCGATCCAACTTACACCCTACAAAATTAGAATCGGAATAACCAATTAAGTGTATGGGAGAGTGAGAAGGATACCATAATCCAACATTGGTTGTCCCCTGATATATTTGAGAATTCGTTTTGCAGCCTTGAGATGACATTCTTTTGGATTTGCTTGGAATCTTGCACATAGACACACAACAAACATGATATCCGGCCTACTTGCAGTAAGATAGAGTAAGGAACCAACCAACCCTCTATATTTGGTTTGATCTACCTCCTTCCTAGCCAAATCAGCATCCATGTAGCAATTTGATGGCATAGGTGTGCTAGCTTCTTTGCAACTTTCCATTTCAAACTTCTTGAGAATTTCCTTGCAATACTTTGATTGACTTAGGAAAATTCCATCTTTGGATTGCTTGACCTGCAGTCCAAGAAAGAATGAAAGCTCCCCCATCATTGACATTCCAAATTCTCCTTGAATGGCAGCCTCAAATTCTTCACATAAACTATCTTTGGTAGCACCAAAAATGATGTCATCAACATAGATTTGAACCAAGATAATTTCAGAATTTGACTTCTTGATAAAGAGAGTCTTATCTATCTTCCCTTTCTCATAGCCATTGGATAAAAGAAAGTTACTAAGCCTTCCATACCACTGCCTTAGAGCTTGCTTAAGCCCATACAAGGCCTTTTTCAGCTTGTATACATGGTTAGGATGTTGATGATCTTCAAAGTCCAATGGTTGTTGTAAGGACCTATAAATTAATTGGAATAGAAGTGATAGATTTTAAATAATTTCTAAGTATGTTATTATTTAAAATAAAAAGGACATAAAAATAGAAAATATCACAATGGTCAGACCTCGGACGTCGCCCAAGGTCTGGGATCAGCTGGTAGAGGGCGATCGGTTGACCATTGTCCCAACCAAGTAGTCAGGTGCGATGACTTCATCGTGAGGTAATCACGTGGGCGTGCTTGAAAAGGGGGAGGCACGTGAATCAAGAAGGGTAAGAGAAAGGAAGGTGTAGCTTAGAAGTCAAGAAGATCGCCGTTTTTGAAGAAGGCGGCGGCCTCCGACTTCCCCCGTATGAAATCGCCAATCGCCTATGGTGTACATGATCGCCGAAAAGAGCACATCGCCGTGTATTCGAGAAGACTTGGTAAGCACTTAGTATGTGGTCTAAATACAGAAGATGAGTGATATAGAAGATAGGTGGCATGTCTGCCACCATGAGTAGTGTGAACCGTGATACCCCAGACTTAGAGGAATGGGAGGATGAACCTTCAGCAAAGTGTGACGATGTGACATCGGTAACCAGAGTGGGGCGATGTGTCCTCGTCACACACAAGGGCGATAAGAGATCGCCAACAGGATGAGAGGAACATCGGTCATCAACCAGGATGGGAGACACATCGGTTGTCTGCCAGGGTGAGACATCTGTGGTCTGCCAGGGTGAGACATCGGTGGTCTGCCAGGGTGAGACATCGGTTGTCTGCCAGGGTGAGACATCGGTTGTCTGGCAGGGGGAGACATCGGTTGTCTGCCAGGGTGAGGAATCGGTCGTCTGTCAGGAAGAGGAATCGGTCATCGCGCGAGCAGTCATCGGTGGAAGGTTATCGCGCGATGTCGTGTTTCACACAGATAAGGTAGGACCCAGGCTCCCAGCATGAACGTTCTGCATGCGCGACACGTAGACAAAAAGGGTGTTTCAGAATAGTTAGCATCAGAGAGTTGGTATGCGCAGAAACCCACGTGGTCATACTGTTCAAGGAAGTGTGCATGCAAGGTTGCTCAGAGAGTGGGTAATGGCAGAGAAGGCTAAAGAGCCGTTCGACCTTAAGAGCTGAGGGAATCAGCTCATTTAGTTCCCCTTTCTCCTTTCTCCTCCACTCGAAGACGCGGCTATCCTTGTAACATCCCTCCAAAACCTTTTCCTATTTATATAATAGAATAAAGCGTAGATATTAAATTTATAAAATCAACATATGTATTAGATATTGAAAATACATCATCCCGTACATCGTATTCAAAAAGAGACGTCCCTCTTATAAGGTTTTAATACATTCCATCAATTGTTTTGAAATAAAAACCAAATACAGCATGAAAAGGACAAAACAGGCGATCTCCTATCAGAAGACCCAAAACAGCCGATCTGCTATCAGAACAGAAAACAGGCGATCACCACATAGAGACAGAAACAGGCGATCTCCTCCCGGCGACCACTCACTGAGGAGATCTACTCCCTGGAAGATCATCTGCTCTCGTGTAAAAATACACGATCATCACAGTTTTAAGAGAAAACAGCCACATAACAATACAAAGGGTAAGCTAGATATTTTTAAACTTTAAATTATGAACTGGCCAACCAACATAGATCAGCCTTTTTAAACATTCACAAAAGTCCATCACTTTCTCATTCATATCACACAGCCATCAAGTAATCACAGATTTCACAATTTCCTCAAGAGTCGTTCAATTCACATAATTCAATCAAGTGTCTATCAATTCAAAGTTTCTCATTTCTCACGTCAGACTTCCACTGACTCATCACACAAGACACTTGACACTACTTCCGGAAGACTCGTGCGTTGAAGTTAGCATCCAGAGACATGCACCTGTCATACTGCCCCATTGTGAAATCACACACATTCACAGGGTCGCCGTGAAATCACACACATTCACAAGCGTATAAATGAATCTCAATATCTTCACTCTCCTAGTATGACAGGGTTAATTCATATAACAGGCCGAGCTCGTTCTTTTTCACACGACTCATCCATTCATATGAACCTCCTTCGACTCTCACCAACTGAATAACTTCCTCTATGTGATTCCATTATCTCAGCAGAGTCAGGATCGCCTCATTCACAGGATACTCACAGATCAATACACCCTCATAAATCTCCACACGGTATTTTCTTCCCTGAAAATACTATGCTTTGATCACTCTTTCACATTCATCCAATGCATCATTCAACACGTAAAAGCACAATACCATCATATAACATTTTGAATCTTTTCTCAAACAATCCCAATCACAGTAACAAGCATACCACCGATCAGGTTTTCGAATAGCATGTACATTTTTCATTTCAATCTCGACAAGTTCAAAGCGACACTAAAAAGGGGAGTTCGAAAAACAGCGCCAAAACCGGTGATCACGTCCAAAACAGGGGATTTCGAAATCTGTATTTAAAATCGGCGACCACGTCGCCCAAACACATAAGAACAGAACATCATGAAAAAGGGGTTTAAAACCGGCGACCACGTCGCCCAAACACATAGAACAGAGCATCACGAAAAAGAATATGAAACCGACGACCACGTCGCCCTCACTTCAGAAACAGCTAATCTACGACTTTTATTGAAAATAAAGCTAGCTTCCCTTACCTGGACTAGCGCAAACTCCAAGAGCTCCGAAACCCAACGAAGCTTAAAGATGCTTTCACTCTGTTTTAGTGTCCCGGTCTAGAGAACTTGCAGAGAACCTCCCAAGTGTCCAAGGGCAGTCGTCGCTCGTTGTACTGGTGCTTGAGGTTGCCTGAATCGCAGCGCGAAGGAGAGAAAAGAGAGGGATGAAGATGCACTCACTCTTTCACTCGAGTCACTGCAACGTTCTTTACCTCCTCGCAGTGGGTTTTTGAATCCAAGCCTACTTGTCCTCGCATGCTGCTACCTCCACCCCCTCTGCAAGAAAGCCAGAGTGTACGTTTCACTGAACAGTACGGCCACGGTTGTCTCTTGTGCATGCCAACCACTTCCCTGAACAGTACGACCGCGAATGTCTCTTGCGCATGCCAACTTTCTGATGTCACTATTCTGAACCACCCTTTTTGTCCACGTGGCGTGCGTGCAGGACGTGTGATGTTGAGAGCCTGGGTCCCACCTTATCTGTGTGAAACTCGACATCGCGCGATAACCTTCCACCGATGACCACTCGCGCGATGACTATCCACCGAGGCCTCATCCTGGAGGACGACCGATGTCTCTCCTTGGAAAACGACCGATGTGTCCCTCATCCTGGCGATGACCGTCTGCCTCTCATACCGGCGATGACTGACGTGCCTCATCCCGGTGATGACTGATTCCTCATCCTGGCAGACAACCGATGTGTCACCCTGGAGGACCACCGATGTCTCACCCTGGCAGACAACCGATGTGTCACCCTGGAGGACCACCGATGTCTCACCCTGGCAGACAACCGATGTCTCAACCTGGCAGACCACCGATCTGTCTCCCATCCTGGTTGATGACCGATGTTCCTCTCATCCTGTTGGCGATCTCTTATCGCCCTTGAGAACACATCATCTTACTCTGCTCACCGATGTCATATCGTCACACCTTGCTGAAGGTTCTTCATCCCACTATGTTACGTCCAAGGTATCACCTCCACATGGCTTGTTGACGTCGGTAGCTTCACATTTCCAAGAGTAGATCAGCACCACTCCTCTTGCGCCCATGCATGCAACACTAAGGGCGATCTCTTATGCTCAAGCATAGAGCTTCGCATGCACAGCGTATCTAAGGCTTAACCCACACCTTGATACGCGTGGTTTTTGGAACCCACTATGGTTAATCCAGCATCTTGACCACATACTACGTGCACTCCCGTCGATCACGTACACCATAGGCGATTGGCGGTCATGTCTCCTCTAGGCGACAGGCGATTATGTCCCAGAGAAGTCAGAGATCGCCTCCGTCTTCAACAACGGCGATCTCGTAGACTTCTAAGCTACACTTTTCTTCTTTTACTCTTCTTGATTCACATGTCAGCCGACCAACTTCTACCAGCTGACCCCAGACCTTGGGCGACGTCCGAGGTCCAACTACTACGAAACTTCAATTACCAACTCTTTGTATTTTAAATAATAACATCCTCTGAAATTATTTAAGTCTAACACTTTTATTCCAATTAAAGTTTCTAGGTCCTTACAATCCTCACGTACCAGTGCTACGATCGGCGACTGCCATTGTCCTCCTGGGAAGTTACTCTGCAAGTTTCTGCTCAAAGCTCTAAAACAGAGTTAAGGCATCCTTGAGTTCTCAGTGGGTTTGGAGCTCTTAGTGAGATTTTTACGCAAGTCCAGGTAAGGGAAGCTAGCATTTTCGTTTATAAAAACGTTAGGCGAGTAGGTTCTGAAGTGAGGGCGACGTGGTCGCCGGTTTCATATCCTATTTCACGATGCTCTGTTTTATGTGTGGGGCGACGTGATCGCCGGTTTTAATGCAAATTTCGAAACCCCCTGTTTTAGTGTCGTTCTGAAATTGTTTGAGATTGAAAGGTGAAATGCATATGATATTCGAAAATCTGAATTTTGGTATGATTGTTTCTGTGATTGGGATTGTTTAAGAAAAGATTCAAAATATTATATGATGGAATTGTGCTTTTACGTGTGGTATGATGTACTGGATGAATGTGAAATTGTGATCAAGACATAGTATTTTCAGGAAAGGAAATACCGTGTTGAGATTGGTATTAGAGTGTATTGATCAACGAGTATCCTGTGAATGAGACGATCCTGACTCTGCTGATATAATGGAATCACATAGATGAAGTTATTCAGTTGTTGAGAGTCGAAGGAGGTTCATATGTATGGGTAAGTTGTTTGAAAGATAACTAACTTGACCTGTTATATGAATTAACCCTGTCATACCGGGAGAGTGATGATATTGAGATTATGTTTATGCGCATGGCTGTGTGGATTTCACAGCGACCCTGTGTGGATTTCACAGCGACCCTGTGTGGATTTCACAGCGACCTTGTGTGGATTTCACAGTGGTGTGGTATGACAGGTGCAGGTCTCTGGATGCTAAGTTCAACGCACGAGTCTTCCGGAAGTAGTGTCAAGTGTCTATGTGTGATGGGTCAGTGGAAGTCTGACGTGAGAAAGAGAAATATTGAAATGTGATAGACACTTGATGGATTTTTCTGGAATGATTGATACTTGAGGAAATTGTGAAATGTGTGAATATTTGATGGCTATGTGAAATGAATGAGAAAGTGATGGAATTATGTGGGTGTTTAAAAGCCGATTATGTTGATTTTAAAGTTTCATATTTAACGTTTTAAAAATAGCTAGCTTACCCCTGTGTTTTTATTTTGTGGTTGTTTTCTTAAAACTGTGATGATCGTGTGTAATTTACACGGGAGCAGATGATGTTGCAGGCAGTGGAGCTCCTCAGTGAACATTTCTGGAGGAGGAGATCGCCGGTTTTTGAATGTTGTTGTTTTGTTTTATTTTGAAAACTCTTGTATGGAGATGTATTAAAACTTCCTCGAAAAGGGATATTATTCTGAGGCACATTTGTATTAATGATGAATTATATTATGTATATATCTATGTTAAATTTTTGATATTATTGTTTCACCTTTATTTTATTATATAAAAATGAACAAAATTCTGAGGGGCGTTACAGTTGTGCAACATAAACTTCCTCATTGATGATTCCATTGAGGAAAGCACTCTTAACATCCATTTGAAACAATTTGAATCCAGTCATACATGCAAAGGCCAATAACAACCTTACAACTTCTAATCTTGCAACTAGAGCAAAGGTTTCACCATAATCTATGCCTTCTTCTTGATTATAACCTTTAGCAACAAGTCTTGCTTTATTTCTTGTTATTACTCCAGATTCATCCATCTTGTTTCTAAAAACCCATTTGCTTCCAATGATGTTCATCTGGTCAGTCTTTGCAACAAGAAACCAGACATCATTTCTTGTAAATTTATGCAGCTCCCTGTAACGCCCCTCAAAATATTGGTCATATTTATATAATATGATAAAGGTGAAACAATAATATCAAAATTGAACATAGATATATACATAATATAATTCATCCATTAGTACAAATGTGTCTCAAAATAATATCCCTTTTTGAGGAAGTTTTAATACATCTCCATACAGGAGTTTTCAAAATAAAATAAAACCACAGCATTCAAAACCGGCGATCTCCTCCTCCAGGAAGTACTCACTGAGGAGCTCTACTACCTGCAACCTCATCTGCTCCCGTGTAAATATACACGATCATCACAGGTTTAAGAAAAACAACCACGATACAAAATAAAAGGGTAAGCTAGATATTTTTAAAAACTTTAAATATGAAACTTTATACCAATAGAAAGCATAAATCTTCACACCATTCATAATCTATATCAATTTCAACCATCAACATCCCCATATTCCACAAACTCGTCAAGTGTCTATTCAATACATTCAATATTCATGGTTCACACGTCAGACTTTCCACTGACTCATAACATATAGACACATGACTCTACTTCTGGAAGACTCGTGCGTTAACTCAGACTTAGAGATCTGCACCCGTCATACCACACCACTGTGAAATCCACACAGGGTCGCTGTGAAATCCACACAGCCATGCGCATACATAATCTCAATATCATCACTCTCCCGGTATGACAAGGTTAATTCATATAACAGGTCAAGTCAGTTATCTTTCAAACAACTTACCCATACATATGAACCTCCTTCGACTCTCCACAACTAAATAACTTCATCTATGTGATTCCATTATATCAGCAGAGTCAGGATATCTCCTTCTAGACAAGTCCCTAGTCAATGCACATTACACACGATCTTACACGGTATTTTCTTTCCTGAAAATACTATGCCTTGATCCCACATTCACAACATTCAATGCATTATACAACACGTAAGAGCATAATTCCATCATATAATATTTTGAATCTTTTCTTAAACAATCCCAATCACAGAAACAATCATTCCAAGGTTCAGATTTTCGAATATCACATGCATCTCACATTTCAATCTCAAACAGTTTCAAACGACACTAAAACAGGGGAGTTCGAAATCAACATTAAAACCGGCAATCACGTCGCCCCACACATAAAAACAGAGCATCGTGAAAAAGAATATGAAACCGGCGACCACGTCGCCCTCACTTCAGAACCTACTCGCCTAAAGTTTTTATAAACGAAAATGCTAGCTTCCCTTACCTGGACTAGCGTAAACTTCTCTAAGAGCTCCAACCCAACGAGATTCAAGGATGCCTTAACTCTGTTTTAGCGTCCGGTTTGGAGAACTTGTAGAGAACCTCCCAGGTGCTCTATGGCAGTCGCCGGTAGCCAAGCTGGGACATGAGAAGGTCTGAATCGCAGAGTGAAAGAGAGGAAGGAGAAAGGATGAAGACTAAACTCACTCTATCTCTCGCTACTCCAACAGCGTTCGAACTCCAACTAAAGAGGAGGTGTGTTCTGAGACTAAGAAACGTAGACCCGCCATGCAGCTGCCATTACCCACTCAGTGGGAAGCTTGTGTGCACGTTTCCTCTGACAGAACTGTCACGTGATGTCTCTGCGCGTACCAACTTTGGGTTACCTGCCTTACCAACTCTCTGGCGTCAACTGTTCTGAAGCACTCCTAATGTCTACATGTCGCGCATGCAGAATGTTCATGTTGGGAGCCTGGGTCCCACCTTATCTGTGTGAAACACGACATCGCGCGATAACCTTCCACCGATGACCGCTCGTGCGATAACTATCCACTGATGTCTCATCCTGGCGGACGACCGATGTCTCTCCCTAGAAGACGACCGATGTCTCTCTCTGGAAGACGACCGATGTCTCGCCCTGGCGATGCCCGCATGCCTCGCGCCCTGGCGATGTCCGCATGTCTCGCGCCCTGGCGATGCCCACATGTCTCGCGCCCTGGCGATGCCCGCATGTCTCGCGCCCTGGCGATGCCCGCATGTCTCGCGCCCTGGCGATGCCCGCATGTCTCGCGCCCTGGCGATGCCCGCATGTCTCGCGCCCTGGCGATGCCCGCATGTCTCGCGCCCTGGCGATGCCCGCATGTCTCGCGCCCTGGCGATGCCCGCATGTCTCGCGCCCTGGCGATGCCCGCATGTCTCGCGCCCTGGCGATGCCCGCATGCCTCGCGCCCTGGCGATGCCCGCATGCCTCGCGCCCTGGCGATGCCCGCATGCCTCGCGCCCTGGCGATGCCCGCATGCCTCGCGCCCTGGCGATGCCCGCATGCCTCGCGCCCTGGCGATGCCCGCATGCCTCGCGCCCTGGCGATGCCCGCATGTCTCGCGCCCTGGCGATGCCCGCATGCCTCGCGCCCTGGCGATGCCCGCATGCCTCGCGCCCTGGCGATGCCCAACGACACATCGCCACGCCTTGCTGAAGGTTCTTCATCCCACTATGTTACGTCCAAGGTATCATCTCCACATGACTTGGTGACGTTGGTAGCTTCACATTTCCAAGAGTAGATCAGCACTACTCCTCGTGCGCCCATGCATGCAACACTAAGGACGATTTCTTATGCTCAAGCATAGAGCTTCGCATGCACAGCGTATCTAAGGCTTAACCCACACCTTGATACGCGTGGTTTTTGGAGCTCACTATGGTTGATCCAGTATCTTGACCACATACTGAGTGCACTTTCGGCGATCATGTGCACCATAGGCGATTGGCGATCATGTACACTACAGGCGATTGACGTTCATGTGTAGTCTAGGCGACAGGCGATTATGTACTAACCAGGCGATCTCATAGTCTTCTAAGCTACACTTTCCTTCCTTTTTATTTTAAATAAAAACATACTTAGAATTCATTTAAAATATATTCCTTTTATTCCAATTTAATTTTACAGGTCCTTACACTCCCGATGCATGGCAGTTACCCACTTATCATCCTTGAGAGCTTCTCCAATTGACTTAGGCTCAATTTGGGAATTTGGGAGACAAAGGCCATGTGCTTGCAGTAGTTAGAGACAGCACTCCGTGTAGAAACACCCTTCTTGATCTGCCCAATGATATTCTCCACAGAAAGATCCCTTGGAATTCTCCATTCCTTTGGCAACTCTTCCTGTTGCAGAATTTCAACCGGTTGTTTTGCAGAATCAATCAGTTGTTTTTCAAGACAGGATTCCAACTTTTGAATAATGATGTTATGCTCATCTTCTTCTGCATAATTCTTTGTAAAGCCCTGGTCTGCATGATTGATTTCATCGAACACCACATGAATGGACTCCTCCACAGTCATGAGTCTCTTGTTGTAAACTCTATATGCATGGCTAGTTGAAGAATAGCCAATGAAGATACCATTGTCAGCTTTTTCATCAAACTTGCCCAGATTTTCTTTCCCATTATTCAAAATGAAACACTTACATCCAAACACTTTTAGGTGACTAATGTTTGACTTCCTTCCATTAAAAAGAAGCTCATATGGAGTTTTCTTCAATATTGGCCTTATAATTAGCACTCTATTCATCACATAACAAGAAGTGCTCACTACATCAGCCCAAAAATACTTGGGTAAGGAAGATTCACTTACCATGGTTCTTGCAAGTTCTTCAAGAGACTTGTTCTTCCTCTCCGCTACTCCATTCTGTTGAGGAGTTCTTGGTGCAGAAAAGTTGTGAAAAATTCCCAACTTTTCACAAAAGGTGCTTAATTTTTCATTTTGGAACTCCCTTCCATGATCACTTCTAATTGCAATGATGATGCTGCAACAAGAGTTTTGCAATCTTTTGGCAAGCTTCTTGAATGCAGAGAATGCCTCACTCTTTGACTCCAAGAACAATGTCCATGTAAACCTAGAAAAATCATCAACAACAACAAGTGCATAGTAGTTTTCACCAAGACTCATTGAAGGACCAAATAGATCCATGTGTAGTAGCTCAAGGGGTTTTGAAGTAGAAACAACATTTTTCAGTTTGAAAGAATGCTTAATTTGTTTCCCTTTTTGGCATGCTTCACAAACTTGAGTTTGGGTAACCCTATCACAAGATCTTTAGATGTCAATTTATTTAAATGATGCATGTGAATATGAGCTATTCTTCTATGCCATAACCAAGATTCATCATGTTTGGAAAGAAGACAACCAATAGATGTAGGAGAAGAGATATCTAAAAGATAAACATTGTTGGCTCTTTTACCAATCAACACTACTTCCTTTGAGTTGGGTAGGCAGATCTCACAAGAGTTGGGCTTGAAAATTACTTGATATCCCTTGTCACACAACTGGCTAATGCTAAGAAGGTTGTGCTTGAGACCTTCCACATATAAGACATCATGAACCAAGAAGTTGTTCTTGTCTCCAATTGTGTCTCTTCCAAGAATCTTTCCTTTATTGTTGTCTCCATAGGTCACATGCCCTTCTTGCTTGAAATTGATGTTCACAAACTTTGATTTATCTCTAGTCATGTGTTTGGAACAACCACTATCCAGGTACCACATTTCCATGTTTTCCATCAAGCTTCCCTACAAAAGAGAAATTCAAGCACCAAGATTTGGTCCCCTTACAAAAGTGAGTCCTTTGGCATTTTATCAATAGGAACCTCAGAATTATTGGGAATCCATCTCATGACACCTTTAGGAATAGAATATTTCCTAATTTTGCAGAATCTAACAGAGTGGTCTCTCTTCATGCAATAAAAACATGTAACAACCGATTGTTTCGATTTTTCAATCGGTTGTTTTTTTGCACTTTGGAAAAAGGCTTTGAAATCCCTTTTTTCTTTATCTGTGGATAAAATCCTAAACTTGCTTTTCCAAAAACACATTTTTGAGATGCCAAGACAGTCTCAAAGTTAGATTTACCCTTTGAAAGCCTATCCACAGTTTTTACAAGATAGTGAACCTTCTTTTCAAGAGATTCACAATTTTCACAAACAAGTGAGTCACACTTGCAAGAAGAGTTCTTGTAAAGCATTTCAAGATTTTCGAAATTAGTTTTTGAATTCTCCAACTCTTCTTCCAGTGCCTTAACTCTGTTTTCAAGTCAGTTATTCAACCCTTTCAATCGGTTGTTCAAGAGAGCCAATCAGTTAGCTTCCTCATGTGTTTCTTTAAAAGCTTGAAGAAGTTGACTATAATTTTCAGCATTTAAAGAAGTACAAGAACTTACACTACTTGCCTCATTCTCTTCTTTGGCCATGAGACACAGATTGACTTCTTCATCTTCACTTAATGAGGAGCTTGAAGAAGAGACATCATTTTCGTCCCAAGCAATGTAGGCTCTTTTTTATTTTACTTTCTTTTCCTTCTTGCTTGACTTTTTCTCTTTGCTCTCTTTATTTGGGCATTCAACCTTTATGTGCCTTTGTTCTCCACAATCATAACAAGTATATTTGTTAGCATTAAAATCACTAGATTTTTTGTTGCCACACCTCTCTTGGTTGGAGTCTTTGTTACGGTTCTTCTTCAAGAATTTATTGAACTTTTTGGACAGCAAACTAAGAGTTTCTCCTTCATTCTCATCACTTGAAGCTTGGTTGTTCTTGTGCTTGGCAGCCTTCAAAGCAATGTTTCTTACATGGTTATCTTCATTTTCTTGAACATTGAGCCTGTTCATTTTCAACTCATGTTCTCTAAGCTTTCTGACAAAGAAGCTGTAGTCAAAGATGTCAAATCTTTAGACTCTGAGATGGCAGTGACTTTCGGTTGCCAAGACCTATCAAGACATTTGAGAATCTTGATATTCAACTCTTCTTTATCAAAGACCTTTCCGAGACTCATAAGGTGATTGACAATATGAGTGAACTGCTTTTGCACATCCACAATTGATTCTCCTTTAAGCATCCTGAACATCTCATACTCATGGATTAGAGTATGTTTCCTCGCTCTCTTTACATGGTTGGTTCCCTCATGAGTTACTTCTAGAGTATCCCAAATCTCTTTAGCAGATCCACATTGTGAGACCCTGAAAAACTCATTAGAATTTAAGGCAGAGGTGATAATATTTTCAGCAATACAATCAAAATTTACTCTTTTATTTTCTGCATCATTCCATTGGGACCAAAGTTTTTCAATAAAAACACCATCTTTTTCAAACTTAGGAATAAAAGGGTCATTTTCAATTGCATCACATATTCCTCTATCAAGAGATTCAACAAAGATTTTCATTCGTACCTTCCAAAATTGGTAATTCAAACCACAAAACAGATGTGGTATGTTTATAGAAGCACCCTCCCCAAAGGGTAATTTTTTAGTCATAAGAAAAAGGTTTTTAGGATCAAACTTGAATATTTTTCAAGAACCGAGCTCTTGATGCCAATTGTTAGAATATATGGCCTTAAACAAGAGGGGGTGAATTGTTTATGAAAGATTTTCGCAAAGTTTGAAGGTATAATGAACTTCAATGCAGAATGACAGATACAGAAATCAGAGAAACAATCAAACAAAACTTGTTTATGTTGATTATTAGAAAATCAACCGGTTGTTTATGTGATTCAACCGGTTGTTTTTATCAGCAGAATTAAAAAACAACTTAAAAACAGAATTTAAATGAGTTCAGGACAAGAGAAAAGCACACAAGCAATTTATACTGGTTCACTCTTATCCCAAGAGCTACATCTAGTCCCCAAAAACCACTGGTTATCTACTATGCAATCAAAATCCAGATTACAAACACACCACCAAAGAAGTGACCTTGAACACCTCAAGCCACACACTTCCTTTGGCACACAACACCACAAAAATCAGAACACCCTCTGATTCTGCACTTACAGAACAATATTCAGAAATACAAGAGGTACAGAAAGGATTATACCTGATGAAGATCAAAACAAAAGATTACAACAATCCTATTCCACTTTTTTGTGAAAATCCAAAAGCTTGAATGCAAATCTTGAAAACTCAAATCTGTTTTCACTTTCAAAATGTCTAAACTGTCTCGTTACCTTTAGGAGCCTATAACAACCTTTTAAATACTCCAAAGGTTTGTTAAAATCATTTAAAGTAGGAGCCAAAATAGTTAGAAAACATTTAAAGCTGATTTACAAACTTAACAGAAATTATGTTATGGATTTTTCAAAAAATAATCGGTTGAATTTTTGAAACAACCGATTGAATGGGTTTGACAGCAAAGTCAACCAAGTCAAACAACTTCAAACCCTTTTAAAAAACCACTAAGTGTCAAACAAACGATTGAAATGATAAAACAACTGGTTATTTTTCCACTTCTTTAGAAAATAATCTTTTTCAAAATGGTTTTGATTCCAAACAATTTTTTATTCAAACAAAGAGTGGATTACACTTTAATTTACCCAGATCTCACCCACACAAGCAGCAACTCCAGCCTTCCATCAAACACCATAGATTTGGAGACATCAAAGCTCCAAGACCATCCTTGATGAACAACTGCAAGTCAAGAAATTAAAGCATGGAATTTCCCTAAGTCAAGCAAAATACTGCAAAGAGATTCTAAAGAAGTTTGATATGGAAAACTACAGGTTTCCACAAGGAGATTCTAAAGAAGTTTGTTATAAATAGGATAAAAAAATGACCCATTTATTATATAAAAAGTGGAAATGTATATAATAAAAAAGATGAAGATTAGGGGTAATATGGTTCACATAAGTATCAGCATAGAAATGTTTTCAAGATCATTTTTGTGAAAAGTGGAACTCCTTAGAAAATCATAACATTATTTTACATTTTGGAATTTGGTGATGATAGACATTTTGCCGATCTGTTTAACAGGGTTTTTTTTTTTTTTTTTTGTGTGGGATTTGCCAAAGTTTTTAACTTTTAATTTGGCTTATCTTTCCTATTACCTTTTTAAGGGTTTCTTAATTAATCAATTCTCCTTTGAGTTGAGAAAAAAAAAATACTAAAAATCCTTTGTACCTTTCTAAACCTTTTCACACTACAAACAAATCATTAAAAGAAAATTAATTTTAAAGATAAAAAATAATTAATTACTATAATAACTAAATTAGATATTATTTTAAATATTAAAAAATTATTTGTATATAAAGTAATTTTTTTATTAATAAAATTTAGAAATTATTTTTTAAATTAATATCTAATTAGTTACCAATTAATTTAGATTTTAAGATTTGGTAGCTAAAACTTTGATAGCTAATTAAATAACAATTCAGAAATTAATTTATAAATTTTATTAGTAATAGAAACAATTTAATATCAATAATTTTTTTAATTTTTAAAATAATATTTAATTTATTTAATATAATAACTAATTATTTTTTTATTTAAAATTAGTTTTTATTTAATAATTTTTTTAGTATTATGATTATAAACTTGAGATTGGATAAGGGTAATTAGTGTTTGTTTTCTCCTACATTTATTGAAGTGTTTTTTCAGTGGAATTAACTTTGGATCAAATTTAATCAAGAGTTTTTTTTTTTTTTAACCATATTTTATTATTATAAAATATCTATCGATTTTTGTGAGATCAATCTCTATAAGAAAATTTGAAATCTTCCTTTTTAATCATATTTTCTTTTCCATTTATAAGGTTCAAATTTCAGTATTAAATCAATATCATTTGGATTAGCTATATGTTGGAACTTGTGAATTATTTCATTTCGTGTATTGAATATAAATTGCTTGAAAATAGATTAGACGGATAAAATATATGTTTAACCAAACTTTTCCATAAACATTTCTAAAAAAAAAAATTAAAAAAAAATTCATAAACTAAAATTAACTTATTCCCATATTAAAACCAAAAAATTAAAGAAAATACATGAAAGAGTTTTCCGGTTTTTTCTTCAAATAGTATAATTTCAATGGAAAAAAAAAAGTTATTCCACAATTGGATAAATAGTAAATGTGAAATACGAGTTCAGTTTAATATAAAAATTAAAATCTTACATAACAAGTATGATTTGGTTAATTTTGAAATAAATTTGTTTACCCATTTAAAAAAATATGAAATAAAACTATTTGTGGAAAAAAAAAATTCTTTATACATAAATTGTTGTTGTTTTATAATTACCATCCAATATGAATCAAGCAATATTAGAAAGAAAAACTTCTAGTAACTAGAATGAAAGGAAGTGGATGATCCATTAATTTGACATTATGACCTTTCACTTTTGGAATAAGAAGAGAATCATTCATGAAAACAATTACACTGATATTTTTCTTGGCCAAACTTTATATTCAAAATTTGACTATCACTATTTACTTTACTTAACTCATAGTTTGGTCAAAATAAAAAGTTATAATACGATTTAGATAAAAAAAAAAAAAACTAAAATATTAGCGAAAGCTAATTTTAACTAGATGCATCACACAAAAAAAAAAAAAAAAAAAAAAACTTCCCTTTCCACGTACAAACTAAACCACTATTAATTCCTCTTATTTTATCCTTCTCTTTTGGGATTTGGATAAGAACAAAAATAATAATATCACTGAATTGTAGAAGTGAAGAGGAAGAGAAGAATTATAATATATTATCAAATCAGGTTTATGAATAGTGAATGTCCCAATCATTATCAGCTTCCTCAACAATAAATATCCTACTCATTATCCACTCTTTAGTGTAAAGAAAGTATAAATCTAAATGGTGACTCATAAATAAGATCAATCATTGTTGTTTAGGATAAAAAAATCAATCATTGTTGTTTAGGATAAAAAAATCAATCATTACTTAACCAAACTAAAAGGAGAATTTTTTTTTCTCCATTAAAATTGTACAAAAAATTATCTATTTTTCAAGGGAAAAAGGAAAATGGAATGCAATAAATAAATGGCACTTAAGTAGTCATTGGTTTTGTGTTTATAAATTAGTCAAATTATTTGTATTAATTTCACATAGATTTTTTAACTTGTTTTAGTTCTTATCCTACTAAAATTGATTAAAATGTGTGTAAAATATGTTTAGACAAGTTTCTTACTCAGAATTTCAAGCAAAAAGGAAAAAAAAGGAATGAGTTTAATTTTAAGTCAAAATTAGTTTATATATAAATTAATTGTAAAAGAAATTATTGTATAAATTTTTTAAATTGTGCATAAATTAACTTTATTGTTACTTTTCTCTCACAAAAATATTTTTTGAGAAATTTATCTAAGTAAATAAAATATTGTGAATAATGTTTTAAAACATAAGGAAAAGGGTAGGTTAAATAATAAATAACATCACAAAAATATGGTATATGAATAATATGACTCTTTTTTGGGTTAAGAATAAAAAATAACAGTAGCTAAAAAGAAAATCAACCTTTCCTAGAAAATGAAGTAATGCGAGAAAGCTCCTATGGCGCATGATAGCTCCGCACACCATTATGTGGGATGAGGAGGTGTGAGGAAAATATAATACAGAGTTTGGATAAGCTCTGTGATTTGTCGCAAGACAACGTAGGACAAGACAATGAGACATTACGTGTACAACAAACACTTCATCACACAATATCTACTCTCATCGTGTTCCTCCACGTTTTCCCATTTTCCCAGGTCAACGAACTGAGTTCCAAGTTTTCAAATCAAGCGGTGGTGATCTTTGGTGTATAGGAAGTAGCTTGTGAAGTGTTAGATTATGTGTTCTTTTGTTCAGCTATTTATGGGGACGTGTAAAGATTAGTTTTTTAGGATTGGTTTTAGAGAAAGAAAGAGTGAGAGTTATGGTGACAATGGAAGAGAGTCCACGGAGTCCAGAGGCGAAGGTGGGGTTGAGAGTGGAGGATCTGTGGGACGTTCAGGAGCCACAGCTAAGTCCTGATGAGAAGCTCAATGCTTGCTTTGAGAGCATCCCTGTCTCTGCCTTCCCTCTACCTCCTTCAAATCAAGGTACTCATTCCACTCACATCAGTTCAGTTATCAATTTTCACCAACCTTTTAGAAAAGGGTGGTGACTGGGATTTTACCTGATAAGCTCTTTTGAAGTAATTGTGATCACATCATTTGTATTTGTCTGTAGTTTTTTTATGCAGTACTCGCAGTTGTAATTTTTAAAACCTTGATTCTTAGGGATGAATTATTATTATTATTTTTTATTTACCCACATGAAAATTAATCTCTAGTATTTGATGACAAACTACACAAGTTTGGATCAACTGACACGAAGAGAAAGATTGTTATTCTACACGGCCCGAGCAGGAAAGGCTTCGGTAGTGAGGGATATCTATGATATTTTGGAATGATTTTGGGCTGCTGATGTGATGTTGATGCCTATTTCGTATTGTAGTATTTCTTGGTGTCTGATATAGTATGCCCCTGTTATATCTCTCTTTCAGTTTCAGCCACAAAATGTAACTATTTTTGGTTCATAATTTTGTGTCTTTAGAAATTGAGATAAAATCAGATACCACTCTAGCAGAAGCAGTGAAAATGCTTGCACAACACAACATTCTCAGTGCACCTGTGGTGGATGTAGATGCACCTGAAGATGCTAGTTGGATCGACAGATATATAGGAATAGTTGAGTTTGCTGGAATTGTTGTATGGATTCTGCATCAGGTTGGTATGTCAATTTGATTTAGTTATCTACTTTGGTGTCAACCTTCTGCTTCTCCCCTCTCCAACAGAAAAAAGTTGGCATATGAAAAATGATGTGTAAATAACATATTTGTGGATTTAATTTAGTAAAGCTCAGAAGTGAGAAATTTGGTAGAGGAAGCAAGAACATGCTAAAAGGACTGTTTAATTCAGTCTATTTCAATATTCTTGTGGGGTGATATGAATTTTGATTCTCGGTTCTAGGTAGAAGGCTGATGTGATAGTTTCTTCGATGCTAAATGTCCAATTCGATCATGAACTATTTTTAAAATGATGTGTTTCCTTGTTGATATCGAAGTGATTTTTGTGGATGCTTTTTTCACACGCTTTCAATATAACAATTCGATATTGTTGACAGTCTGAACCCACATCTCCTAGGAGTCCATCCAGTGGATCTGCTATTGCGGCTGCTGTGGATGGAAAAACTTCTGCTTTTGAACATGAAGCCTTAGGCCTTGAATCTGCCATGACAACTTCAGGAAATTTTTTTGAGGATCTGACTTCTTCTCAACTTTATAAGAATACCAAGGTTGTGTGATTTTGTTTTAATTGGTTATAATTAATTTATATTAGTAGCTAACTGTTTAGCAAACAGGTTCGTGACATTTCAGGGTCGTTCCGCTGGGCCCCCTTTCTCGCTTTGGAGAGATCGAACTCATTTTTGACCATGCTTTTGCTGCTTTCCAAGTACAAGATGAAGAGTGTTCCTGTTGTAGACTTAGGTGCAGGTCGAATTCAAAACATTATTACACAGTCTTCTGTAATTCACATGTTGGCAGAATGTGCTGGTCTTCAGTGGTTTGAGAGTTGGGGAACCAAGAAGCTCTCTCAAGTTGGTCTTCCCATCGTGGCACCAAATCATATTATAAAGGCGGGTAACTGTCTTATGTTTAATTTCTGCATCGTGGTGGAAAATTATGAATGTCAGCTTAACCAATAAACAAGCTCTCCATGTTGTATACGTCTGCTACAACATTACTCTATTATTGCACAAGTGCACCATTCATCTACTTTGTTATAATATATGGTATACATCAAGCTTCTTAATGCATTGAAATTTGTCAAGGTTGACCATGGATTCCCATAATTCTGAATCAAAAGCTTCCCCAGCTGTTTTATTAAGCTTAAAATTAGTGGAACTATGCTTGTTTGTATAACTTTTTCATAAACATTTTATACAAGAGAAGAAAATAATAAGATAAAATAAATTGAGATTTTTTGTATTAGTTAAAATCTGCATGTGGAATTAAATTTTGTAGAAGTTCTTTTGGTTTAACTTCAACAAAAGCTGAAGCGGAAATGTTGTTTTATATTTATCAACTTTGTAATAGACAGGTTTCATTTTTTTTCAGGTTTATGAAGACGAACCAGTGCTTCAAGCATTTAAACTGATGAGGAAAAAGAGGATTGGGGGGTTGCCAGTGATGGAAAGGGGTGGCAGCAGGGCAATTGGTAACATAAGCCTGCAAGATGTTCAATTCCTCCTAACTGCTCCAGAAATCTACCATGACTATAGGTTTGTCATCATCACATTTGATCTGATAGACAGGAACTTCTTTATTCCCATCTTTCTTTCGCTGTTCTATATCCTTTACATGCTAATTTATAAGTTCTCACTATGACAGATCTATTACAGCAAAAGACTTCCTGACAGCCGTGAGAAGCTACTTAGAGAAGCATGAAGGGATCTTTACAATGTCAGGTGAACTGATTACATGCAATAAGGATTGCACAATCAAAGAACTGATTCAACTGCTTGACCATGAGAAGATTCATAGGGTCTACGTTGCTGACAATGATGGGAATCTTGAAGGACTGATTACGCTGAGAGATATCATCTCAAGGCTAGTGCATGAGCCCCGTGGCTATTTTGGTGATTTCTTTGATGGGGTTCTCCCGATGCCTCCAAACAGCAGGGTTTGACATGGATGCATCAAGGAAGAATGACTTCTAATGCATCAGAAACAAATTGATCTGTTTACCATCAAAGCTGACGACAAGATCTTTGGGCAAGACCTTTGTAACAAGCAACACTTTGCAAGTTTCTTGCTCTCATTTTGAGTTAGGTGAAACAGTGAAATGTGAAATTGTGTAAATTCTGACGTAATAATCGGGAGTTTTGGTCACATTTTTTTCTTTTAAACAAGTTGGTCGTTTTGTTTATCGAAACGGCAATTACTGATGCCCAAGAAAACCAGCAATCAGTAGCCTATCACAAGTCTTCTTGAGTGTTTGTTTGGAACAGCCTAAAGTGAAAGTAAAAACCGACCAACGAGTTACAAATTCGGGAGAATTCATGCTAGAGAGTTTGTTTTGAACATTTGTAACTTACGTTCGAAGTTTCAAACCAGTAATCCTGCCGATTGCGACAACCTGTTTTGGCAGGTGCAAAGTAATTCATAAAGGGTATGCAAAGATCTTGTTCATGTTTGCCACAGTTCTCTAGGGAAAGCGAAGCGAAATGAGAAAAAAACTGACTCGCAAGAAGTTATTATGTGCGAGGTTGTCACATCCACAACCAAAGGAGTTTCTTATTTGGAAAAGGGAAACTGCTAAATCCATTAAACTATGAAGCGTGACTGTTAATCATTTTTCTTTCTTAGATAAGGAATACTAAACTAGGTAAATGATCTCGTCGGTTGAGGTTCTAACCCGAATTTTGATTACATCTGCTGGGTCTGTCATCTATGTCCTCCTGTATACCAGCAAAAGAAAAAGCCTAAATCAAATGAAACTGAAATCACAATCAGCTTTAAATTTCAACCACAGTATTTGACTGGCATTACATTGTGCTTAGGGCTATCAAATATACAAGAGTGACAAATAAGAGAGCTGTGAACCCGAAATCGCTAAATGGGTGGCGCAGTGGTTTAGGTATCCATATGGTACAGAGGTGGTAGCAGTCTTGTCACCAAAATCAGAGAGGCTGTTTCCAGTATCAAAAGCACAGCTCAGGTCACAAGACAGTAAACCTTCCCGTTGCGCCAAGGCTCAGCCTATTGAGAATCTAAATTACATTAAAACTATGTATTCAAAATCTCACATTCTTCTAGTTGAGCTCCATGGAATCAATTTAACCTCTGAAAGAAGAAAAGAAGACATATTTCAGCGTAACTCAAATTATGCAAAAGCATAGGTACTCCTAAAACCATTTTATCAGATACCTACAAAAATTTACATTAAAAAAATTGGGTTCTTCATTTAAAACTAAAAGAATAGTGTTCATGTATAGTGTTGCAATTCCTAGGCTTCGATATACTGCATTGAAACTCTTTCACAATCATCATTGTCTGCAAGATGAGAGAGGAACTAAAAGAAATATCCATCTATTAATATCAAAATAAAAAAATAACTAGATATTATAAATAATGAATTATTTTGTTTCCTTTGCTGTTCAAATCTATTAATTTATTAATATGTCGTTACTACATAATTCAATAAATTCTTTTAGGTATTAGAGCATTGTGAAGCTTATTTGATTGATGAATAACATAAGTATCTAAATAGGTTTAATTCTAAAAGAGCTAAAGATTTAACTTCTATATGTACTAATCATCGTATCTTCTAAACAAAAGTTAAAGTTATGAAGCGGGTAAAAGTAAAATATGAGAAATTGGTGGAGATGAATGAAATCCGCTTGAAAGGGCCCGGGCTCTTGAAGTTTGCTAGTCTTTCTTCAGATTTGAAAGAACTCTTTTCAAAGATCATAGAGAAAGAAATGATGAGATTAAAACTCTTTAAGTATGTCATAGTCATGTTTTAGGTAAAGTATTTTTTGTTAAAATTTATATATTGTAGTTTTTTATTCGGAGATATGTTCTGGTCATGTTGATTTTGTTACATTGCAAATTATGTTATGTTTTTACCATTCATAAAATTTAACCATATTTATAATTAATTATATTCTATGTCTCTCTCTCTATATATATATATGTATATATATATATATATATATATGTATATATATACATATATATATATATATGTATATATATACATATATATATATATATATATATTTGAAAATGCTGAATTTCGTACACATATTCGGTACCGGTACTTTACTCCATGCAACATAAAATATAAAATTCTGAAAACGAATTCAAAATTTCAATTTTTAGTAATCACTTTACAAGTACTGTGCCTAAAAGGTATAACAGATTTTTATGGTCAATTTTAAATGATTTTCTTGTTGGGTATGAAACCAGGATTAATTGGGTTGGGCGGAGTAGACACTATGTTTTAGTGAGTGGGCTTAATCATTGTGTCCCCTTTATTATCTCTATTTATCTCTATTTAAAGAGATCATTGTACTTGTAATTGATGTGCAACAGGAAAGAAATGAAAACCTAATAGTTGCCCGTGTGGATGTAGGTTGCAGTTGACGACCGAACTACGTTAACTCCTGTGTCGTTTATTTTCTTGCATTGATTCGTGATTATGTGTGTTGCTTCCGTGCCCATTTTTCCCATCAAGTAGCATCAGAGCTTGGTTCGTTTACACACTAGAGATCCGATCAGTAGAAATTAATCGACGAGACGTGAAAATTGCGGCTGCAACGGTGTCCCAAAGCTAGGGTTTCACAGAGGCGGCAGCAGCGTCCCAAAGCTAGGGTTTCGTAGAAGTGGCAGCAGCGTCCCAAAGCTAGGGTTTCGCAGAGGAGGCAGCGGCATCCCAAAGCTAGGGTTATGTAGGGGCTGCAACGGCGTCCCAAAGCTAGGGTTTCGCAGGATGACAGCGACGTCCCAAAGCTAGGGTTTTGCGGGGGCGACGACGGATTGCGTTTTCACGGTGAATAGGTGCAGGTGCTTGCGGTGAGCGAGACGACATGGAGGTGCAGTGCGATGGCAGTGAAGCATTGCAGAATCTGGTTATTGGAGACTTTGGAAAGCTAAGACTAGCAGACAACAAAACTCTTGATGTTACGGGCATGGGTGACATAGTGTTGAAGACACCAGTCACTTTCTGGACTTTGAAGGATGTTGGAGTTATTCCAAGCTTGACGAAAAGTTTGATTTCTGTTAGGTAGTTGGACGAATAGGGACATGAAGTGAAGTTCGGAAATCAGCAGTGGAAGGTTGTCAAGGAAAATCTTGTCATGGCCCAGGGAAGAAAGAGAGGTTCGTTGTATATGGTCGAATTACCGTCTGAGGGAGTGACCGTCCCAGTTCAAAAGATAAACAAAGTCCGGTGGGAAAAAGAGGGTTGTCTTTACAAGAGAGAAACCTAGGATGAACGAGCATGGAAAGGTTCGGGTAGACCAGTTAGAGGTACTTATGGCAGTGGGAGCACGTGTCGTGTTTCAGCTAAGGTCCCTAGAAGACAGTGGGTTAGGAGAACCAATATTCCAACTGTTGAAACATCTTTAGAAAATTTTTTGTTGAGTATGGAGAGTGTTTGTTCTCAGGTTGTTCCAGGATCTGACAGTTCTCGCAAGTGAGAGCCGGTAGGAACAGAGAATAGGTCAGTGGCAGTTTCAGTCATGACTGACGTGTTGAAATTCAGGGGAGTTTCAACGAAGCCTTCAAAATGATTAAGAAGGCTGGTGGCAACTAGTGGTGGAACATTGAGTTCCGATGATAGATTACAGAAGTACATGTACACAGTTAAAGCGCAGGTGAACATTATTTTCAAGTGTGAGATTCTTGGGTATGAAGACAGGATCAGTTGGGCTGGGCTGAGTAGACACTATGTTTTAGTGAGTGGGCTTAATCATTGTGTCCCCTTTATTATCTCTATTTATCTCTATTTAAAGAGATCATTGTACTTGTAATTGATGTGCAACAGGAAAGAAATGAAAACCTAATAGTTGCCCGTGTGGATGTAGGTTGCAGTTGGCGACCGAACCACGTTAACTCCTGTGGTGTTTATTTTCTTGCATTGATTCGTGATTATGTGTGTTGCTTCCGTGCGCATTGGGCACGCGTATGGTCTAGTAAGTGCAACACATCGATAATAACAAGAATTGTAAGGGTGTATTGTGATTGATAAACAGCTAATACATACTAAGTGTCTTGGTTCATATAGCTTGCTACACCAACTACATTGTTTGTTAAATTCATCAATTTAGAACTGGTTCATATAGCTTGTTATACCAAGCTCTGATGTATTACATCTTATATGAGACCCAAGATTTATCTTCTTTCCTTCTTTTACCTTTTGTACTATGTGGGTGATTATTATAATAATAGAGTATTGCAAAAAGGACTGCAACTGATATCCGCTACGCATCTTTTCCGACCAGCTCTAGATCCACGATGTTGATCTTGCAATAGAACTCCTTAGATGTAGGCCTACTTTTTCGAAAATAGGAATCCACACTCGAATGTTGGATCTTCTTTGATAGTCACAAACTGCAGATCGTAGGTTCCTCCGCAAGTAGCGAACATGCATTGATCAGATCCTCCCTCATCTTCGTTCTTATCTTCCTTGCTTCTCCATAACAGCCCTTGACCAAAGATCTACTTTCGCTTACCATGGGGTCTATGGGCATATTCCCCTCCTATAAATAGGTGCTCCTAGTCTTCTCCAAAACACACCTTCACTCACCCTTCTCTCTTCTCCAACTTCTCTAGTCCTGAGTTCTTTGCTCTTACAAGCTTGCTTGCAGGTTCTGAGCAATGTCACCTGAGAAGTTCATGTTGTATCTTGGGGGGTTTGCACAACACACCGCAGATAAGTTCTTAAGGATAGTTCTCACCCATATTTTACACACAGACACCTATGCTTGCACAACATATCAACCATATGCTTGCCAAAGAAGATTGAGAACTAGAGGAAATATACATGCAGGAAAAAAAATGAAGCAACTTTTACTACAATGTAAGGGCAAGCCAGCTGAAGATGTAATATGGGAGGATGAGCTATTGAGTTTCAACTTCAGCCCTCAGGACAGGTTGCATTTACAGCAGGTATAGTGATATAATCGAAGAGTTTGTTGGGTTGGAGGAGAACCAGTTATTGGATCTAAGTCCAAAATAAACTAGCCTTTTGGAAGGTATAATTCATACAAACAACAAGGTCAGAGGAACTGCTATGTAGAGCAGTTATTTTGTGGAAAGAAGTTGCAAGAACAGTTATTGCAGAAAGAAATTGCTTTGTAAGGAAGTTATTCTGAGAGGGGAGAGTTGTGTTCCTATGTAGTTATACTCTCTTATGTAGGAAAAAGCAATTTTGTCAGATGTGAGGGGAGAAGTAATCTCTGCAGGAGCCTTTGTATCTAAAACAGTGTATTGTTGAATTAAATAAAATTCCCCTTTTAAATTCAGAATCATTGTCTATGTTCATGTTTTTTCCATCTGGTAAAATAAGACTATTGATACTAGACCAATTAACTTAACCGTAATTAGCTCAACTGTCCTATTCTAACCAACAAGCAAAATCAATATCCTCTCATTCTCTTATAATTGCAGAAAGACCATTTTATCCATGTGGAGAAAATGCAATTTGACTAAAGTTTTACTGATGATGACCATGCTGAAGTTCAATTCTCAAACACAGGTACTTCAGCATGTTAAATTTCTCCAACTTTTTTCATTAAGAAGCATAATGGGTAAATTTAAAAGCAAAATGCAAAACTTTAGTCAAACATACGATTCCTTGTAAAACAACTTCTAAGAAACTCCTTTGGTTTACAGGTGCTAATGCCCATTTACTGCCTCATCCTGACAGCATATAACGAGCTCATTAGAAAACAACAGACAATATAAGTATAAAATTCAATCTGAATAAAAGAACTAACTTCAGTATAATGTTTACCATGGTAGAAAACTGGTCTCTAATACAGTGCATGGCTTTCAGCATCATATCCATAGAATCTGTAGCCAACTGGAACTTCACATCTTGCACTCCCGAGTGAAATGGAGTATCATTTTGAAGCTGAAAAGGAAACAGTTAAAACAATAAAATCACATAAAACAACATTTGATTACTTTATATACAATACATATGCATATCTACTTCATAATAACTTAATCGAGACGCACATCTGTTATTTCTCATTTGTCTTTAAAGTCAAGTGCAGCATAAAATGAGCATTAAAGGAAGGAAAGTTCCTCCTCTACTCAAGTTCAAGAGGTGGTATTTACCTTCAAATCAATAACCGCTGCGGGGTCTGCTGATCCTTTCTCAAGATTTGCCATATTCCATGTCATTGCCTTTAATCTAGGCACAATATTCTTCAAAACAGTACCGTTTAAATGTTTAATATCAGATTAAAGCACCCAATTGAGCTCACATTCACAAAGTAGACAGTAAAAAACTTACCTGATCTTTCATCACATCTTCTTGCCACTCTCGCTGAAACTTCTGCAACAAAAGTGTCAACAGTTTTTGCAATTCAGGCAGAACTTCACCGGGAAACAGCATTGGAATATCCTCCTTGGAAGTATTCTCATAAACACACCTCCGGATTAACATTCGGAGGCAAACCAGAAGCTGCAGATAGTGTTAAAATTATATTCTGTACCATAATAAGGATTTCTATAGAAGAACTTTAAAAAGAAAAAAATTGTCTTTTCCAATAACTTGAAACTATATCATCCAAAGTTAAAATAAAAAGTCTAAAAAAAAAAATCTAAATATTAACTTATATATAAACTAAATTAGCTTATAGATAAAAAACATTATTTTTCATTTGAAGGATCTCCAAACATAACCAAGATCATTACTACTGCTAAGCATCCATAAACATATTCCATATGGAAGAGAGAGTACTGGGTCGAGATCAGATTCATTGTGTAGTTGAAGCATGTCTTGGATGATGCATCGATCAGAAGTGGCAAGACCACTCTTTCGAGTTCTCCAAAGGGCTTGAAGAATGTATTCTATAGATTCTTTGGAATTTGCCCTCATCAGCACCGGCAAATGACCCCATATTGTTTGCTCCATCAACCACCACTGTATCAGAAAATATGATAAACAAAGTTTAGCATCTCCAAGATTTATGAACCCTATGCCAAACTGGTACTCTATTTCTCAATGCATTTTAATGTATATATAATTACTTTTAATATTTCGATTTTTTTTATAATATAATTAAAAAAATATGAAAGATATATATTAAAAAAAAATTTATGTATCCTTATAGATATAGATATTTTATTCTACAATTTTCAAACATTAAAAATATAAATATTATATATATAAATATAATTTCACAAATCTAACTAAATTATATTATAAATAAATAATATAAAAAATATTTTTATTTTTCAAATTTTTGAAATATTATGATAACATAATACTAATATCTAAAATCATTTCTTAATAATAACTAAACCAACAAACAAAAATTCAACAGCACAACTTTATAAAAATTTAAAAGTTAAATATATATATATAGAGAGAGAGAGAGAGACACACACACATATTAAAATTAAAAAATTAAAAATTCAGACTAGACTAATCCTGTAATTAGTTGTTCTCTTATTCAACCAATTTATCTATTTATCTGGGTGGTTTCTTCAACATTGTATGATCATCACCTCTAAATTACTAGATTAATTATTTAATTTATCTATACTTTATTGATGAGTTAGAAAGAAATTGTATATGATTGTTTTAATTGATTAAATTCATATTATAAAATTATATATATATATATTAAAATTTTAGTGTTTTATTCGATAATGTCTTAACAACAGTAAATTGACTAATAAATCTTTAGAAAATACTAAAACTGGATGAGATAAAAATAATATTTATAATGTTTTAAGAAATAATTTTTTAAGATCAATACATTTTAGGTAATTTTTGACAATTTTGAAAATAACTTTTGACAATTTTGAAAGTTTAATAGAATTTTTTTGGCACAAATTTTGCAAAAGTATCAATGCTATAAAAAAAATTAAATGAACACTTTTCAGCCAAAATTATTATGTGTAACTTGTAAAAATATATTGGAACTAATGGTAGAACTAATTTTATTAAAAACTATTCTAACAATAAAATACAAATTATATATATTAAATTTATATTAATTTATTTCTATTATCAATACATAATTTTTCTCAAAGTAGGGAGAGAGAAATTAAGTCGTTATAAATGGGTTATTTATGTTTTATTAATCTTTATTGTAAGTTATATATTATTTTATTAATCTTTTAAAATTGTAAATACACATTTTATTTTTAAATATTATTAATACAAAGTGTACTACCTAGTACCTAAATAATATGGATTTACAAAATATTATGTATTGATGGATGAGAACAGTCAAAGTAGTTATACAAGTCACCTTACAGCTCGATAGTCATTAATCACATTACCCGATGTTAGACCTTAACTACCAAATAACTGTCAAGTCACCTTAATGATAGGGTACATGTAAGGAAGAATGTGTCATAAACCATTACGACTCTCTACTTAAGCCCATGAGTCTATAAGTACCTTAATCCTTAGGAAGTAGATCTATCTTCTTCATTTTTACTTACATACGAAATCATTTGTCTTCTTACCGACTTGAGCGTCGGAGAATCTTCTGCAAGTGCATTACCACTCGTTGAATCAACTCAAAAACTCTTGTCACACCCTCATACACCTTGGGAGAAGGACAACTCATTTTCGGTAAGAACATTTGGTGCCCACCTGATAAAATTTTCTCCCAGGACCGCATTGTCATATGGTTCTTACAAGAAATCAAATAGCAACTTCAGCATCATAAGCAAGCATGGATCCATCTCTTCTAGCAGCACTCAAAGCCCATATCGACTCGGTTGTACTCGATCTTCGAAATCAGCTAGGTAAAGATATGGAATGAATGCGAGCTCAACATCTTGGTGAACTTCAAACTCTCCAGGATCAATATCACAAGGAAATACATGTCATTCGCCATCATGTTTCTTTACACATAAAAAAATTTGGAGAGAACCATTCAACAATCACATCAATATGAAGATGAAGGTGAAACACAACCAGACAAGATAGTAACCTAAGAGGAACAATTGAAAAGAAAAGGAAAAGGAAAAAGAAAAGGAAAAGAGAAGCAAGGTGGCAATCGACGCAAAGAAATAACCAATGAACATAGTGTAGCATCTACAATCTAATGTCATCAACAAATTCTTTTTAATACAATAGTTCCACTACCAATTAATCAAGGTGTCGAAGCATTATCCTGCTTTCACCCATTTACAATTGAGATTATGCTAACTCGCCTACCTGAGAGTTGGAAATGGTCGAGTTTTGACAAATATGATGGTGCCTCTAATCCCACAACTCACGTGAAAGCCTACCTCACATAGGTCACCCTAGTATTCGATGACCTGCAGATACATTGTCGTTGTAATATCCCGCCAATTTCATTGCATAATTATAAAATGAAGTAGAGATAAAATAATAATGTTGAAGTGAACATAATTATATATATATGTAATGAAGTTTTCTCCTCGTAGGGAGTTTAATACATAATCTGCCGGTTTCCAAAAACGTAAACTAAATACAACAAAATAAATAAAAACAGGCGATTCCCCAACAGGATAGGCGATCTCCCATCAGGAAAGGGCGATCTCCTATCAGAAAAGGGCGATCTCCTATCAGACAACATAAAAAGGGTGATCGCCTAACAGAAATATATATGGGCGATCTCCTCCCGGCGACCACTCACTGAGGAGCTCTACCACCTGCAACCTCGTCTGCTCCCGTGCAAAAATACACGATCATCACAGTTTAAGAGAAAACATCCACAGAGCAAAACAAAAGAAAGGGATAAGCTAGATGTTTTAAAAGCTTTTAAATCAATAGTAAACATAAAGCTTCACACCATTCATGATCCATATCAATTACAACCATCAACATTGCCATATCCCACATACTCGTCAAGTGTCCATTTGCTACTTTCAGTATTCAAGATTCACACGTCAGACTTTCCACTGACTCATCACACAAGACACATGACTCTACTTCCGGATTGACTCGTGCGTTGACTCAGGCTCAGAGATCTGCACCTGTCATACCATACCACTGTGAAATCCACACAGGGTCGCTGTGAAATCCACACAGCCATGCGCATATATAATCTCAATGTCATTAACTCTCCCGGTATGACAGGGTTAATTCATATAACAGGCCGAGCTCGTTCTTTTTCACACTACTCGCCCATTCATATGAACCTCCTCCGACTCTCCACAACTGAATAACTTCATCTACGTGATTCCATTATATCAGCAGAGTCAGGATATCTCCTTCTAGACAAGCCCCTAGTCAATACACCTATACACGATCTTACACGGTATTTCCTTTCCTGAAAATACTATGCCTTGATCCCACATTCACAACATTCAAAACATCATACCACTCAAATGAATGATTCAAATCACAGCAACAATCATTTCAAAGGTTCAGATTTCGAGTATCACATGCATTCCATCTTTAAATCTCAAACAGCTTCTAACAACACAAAAACAGGGGAGTTCGAAATCTGTATTTAAAACCGGCGACCACGTCGCCCAACCACATAGAACAGAGCATTGCGAAAAGAAACATGAAACCGGCGACCACGTCGCCCTCACTTCAGAACAGCTAATCTATGGCTTGTATTGAAAATGAAGGCTAGCTTCCCTTACCTGGACTTGCGCAAAACACCGAGAGCTCCAAAACCCACTGAGCTTGAAGGATGCCTTAGCTCTGTTTTCAGCGCCTGGTTTTGTAGAACTTACAGAGAAACTCCCAGGTGCTCTAAGGGCAGTCGTCGCTCGTCGCACAGGTGCTGGAGGTTGCCTGAGTTGCAGCGCGAAGGAGAGAAAAGGGAGGGATGAAGATGCAGACACTCTTTCACTCTTGAGTCACTATAACGCTATTTGCCTTCCCGCAGTGGCTTTTGAATCCAAGCTTACCTGTCCACTTATGCTGCTGCTGTCACCCCTTCTGCAGGAAAGCCTGAGTGTACGTTTTCACTGAACAGTACGACCACGGTTGTCTCTTGTGCATGCCAACCACTGCCCTGAACAGTACGACCACTGTTGTCTCTGGTGCATGCCAACCACTGCCCTGAACAGTACGACCGCGAGTGTCTCCTGCGCATGCCAACATTCTGATGTCACCACTCTGAACCACCCTTTTTGTCTACGTGGCGCGCGTGCAGGACGTTTCATGCTGGGAGTCTGGGTCCCACTTTATCTGTGTGAAGCTCGCCATCGCGCGACAACTTTCCACCACTGACTCATCCTGGCGAACGACCGATGTCTCTCTGGGAGACGACCGATGTCTATCCCTGGCGACGCCCGCATAACTCTCGCGCCCTGGCCACGTCCACATGCCTCGCGCCCTGGCGATGCCCGCATGCCTCTCGCGCCCTAGCGCTCATGTGTAGCAGGCGACCGGCGATCATGTACTACTAGGCGATCTCATAATCTTCCAAACTACACTTTCCTTCCTTTTTATTTTAAATAAAAACATACTTAGAATTCATTTAAAATATATCCCTTTTTATTCCAATTCAATTTTACAGGTCCTTACAGTCGTCTTTTTCCAACAAGCTTAAATAGAACTGCTCTCGAGTGGTATTATTCATTACCACACCTTTCCATAGATTCATTCGATACTCTATGCGAAAGGTTCATAGCTCATTTTACCAATTGCAAACCAATCTCTACAAACCCAGTCTCACTTTTTCACGTTAAAAGAAGAAAGAACAAATCATTACGCCTATACATGACTCGATTTTCCAAAGCTTCCATGACGATACCCAACTTACATCTAGTTGTGGCAATGCAATCTATCAAGGCAAAGAGTCAAACCAAGCTCATTCTCGGATTCTCTATATGTAGATTCACCCTTAAACATGGACGAGCTTCGAGCAAGCTTCACTTAGTACATCAGCATAGAAGAAAATGCAGCAACAAGAAAATGAATGATGGAACAACCTAAAGCCCTACCTTTAATTACACAACAAGGTTTTAAAAAGAGGCGAACTACCAAGTTTGGAAACTTTACTCCTTTGAATGCTACTCGGGACATTGTTCTAAGGGAAGCATGTAATATAGAGTCGATAAAAATGCCCCAACCGATAAACTTGATAAGCAACAAATGTGTTGGACTCTAAGTACTGATGGCTCCTTAAACAAAAAGGGAAACGAAGCTGGAGTCATCCTTAAAGGTCCAAATGACTTAATTCTCAAGGAAGCAATTCGCTGCAATTTTGAACTTTCAATAATCAAGCTGAATATGAAGCTTTGATAGCGGGTTTACGACTAGGAAAAGAAATGGGCGTGAAAGAATTAACTTGTCAAAGTGACTCACAGTGATATGATTCCAAATAGAACTAACTGTAGAATTGGGAATTTAGGGTTACGGAAAGGAATCAATTAAAAATAAAAACAAGAAAACTTGTATAGAGGAAGGCCCCAGAAACAAAGTTTGATAAGCCTAAGGATGATCGCCACAAGAATTGGTGGATTCTTGATAAGATCGCAAGATGCAGGGAAAAACCCTAGCAGAGAAATATTCTCTCTTAAAATTGCCAAAATATTCACTCTCATTCTGATTTACAAAAAGTGTATAAATACAATTTTAGTTATAGGTCTTGGGTTCAAATCCTAACTCCAATAAAAAATAATAATATTATTTTATTTTAATACTCCAAGCATGTTGTACATGTAATCGGCTTAGTCTTTTTAAACTGTGGGTCATTCAACGATTGGGCCTCCAAAAGATTAGCCACCTTGTGCTGCAATGTCTCTTGGGTCTTTCTAAGCCTTCCTCTTGTCATGGGTCCACTTAAGTCTGGAATGTCTTTGTTAAGTTCCTGCTCACCATGCCCTAGGGCTTGGATGTCCTCATCATTCCCTCCTTCTTGAGAAAGATCTTAGATGTCCGCATCATTCCCTCCTTCTTGAGTGAGAAAGGCCTTGGATGTCCATATCACACAGTTAGTAACTAGACACGTAATTAACGAGTATCAAGCAAAAAAACCACTTTTATAGAAGTATTATCACATTGTCAAAAATTTGACCGAGTACTTCGATAAATTTGACATCATTCATGTGCCAAAAGCTTCCAATGATCGATTTGATGTCTTATCAAAACTTGCCAGCAATAAATTGGTTAAAAAACATCGAACTCTAATTCAAGAAAAGCTAAATACACCAAGTTGGGATTTCAATGATGTCCTCCACATTAACATCGAAAGTTTTAGTTGGATGTCTCCGATAGTTTATTATTTGAAGAATGATGTTCTCCCTGCTAATGAGAAAGAAGTGAAAAGAGTCTAAAGGCAATCATCGTTTTATATTTTAGATAATGACGAATTGTTTCATCGAGGATTCTCCACTCCATTACTCAAATGCTTAGGTAAAGATCAAACACAATATGTGTTGGCTGAACTTCAAAGGGGAATTTCCAGCGTACATTTTGGTGCTCGGTGCATGGCTACAAGAGTGTTAAGAGCAGGCTACTATTGGTTGAATATTTGAGCAGATACATGCTCCTTTGTGCACAAGTGCCAAGAGTGCAAAAAGTTCAGACCTTTCCACACGGTGCCTTTTGAAGAACTTAATTCCATTCTTATCCCATCAGCGTTCACTACATGAGGAATGGATATTCTCGTTCCTTTTTCACTAGCCAAAGGAAAAGTCAAACTTCTGATTGTTGCTATTGACTATTTCACAAAGTGGATAGAGGTTGAGCCATTATCAACCATTACATATGAAGAGTCAAAGATGGCTCATTTTGTGAGTGGATTAAGAAGAGAGATTCAAAATGTTGTAGAACTTTATGAGTACACTTCTTTCGAAAAATTGGTTCACCTAGCCATCAAGGTTGAATCACAACTTTTAAAGAAAATTTCTTTCAAAAGTACTTATAATGATGGCTTCTATAACTCAACTTGGAAAGGCAAAAATCAAATTTCAAAACAAGATAAGCCTTCCAACTCATCTAAAGAATCCACCCCACAAAAAGAAGATCCTTCTCCTTCTAGGACAAAATTGCTAACCAAAACCTCAAGAACAAAATGTTTTAAATGCTTAGGTTTTGGGCACATAGCTGCCAACTGTCCAACAAAAAGAACCATGATGGTTAAAGGGGAAATAGTTGTAAGTGACCATAGTGATCAATCTTCTAGGTCTAACTCCACTTCCCCTTCCAAATCCCCTAGTGAAATGAATGTGAGATACCTTGTGAAGGTGACTTATTGGTGATAAGGCGAATGGTGGGAACAATTCCAAAACCTTTGGATGACACCCAAAAAGAAAATATTTTCCACACCCGCTGCCTTATCAACAACAAGTTATGTTCCATGATAATAGACGGGGGTAGTTGTGCTAATGTGGCTAGTACAAGAGTAGTGGAAAAGCTTGGATTACCCACTATCTCTCATACAAAGCCTTATAAAATTCAGTGGCTTAGTGCCGAAGGAGAAATCATGGTTAATAAACAAGTCCTCATAACTTTTGCTATCAAAAAGTATCAAGATGAGGTTTTATGTGATGTTGTGCCAATGGAAACAACACATATTCTTTTGGGAAGGCCTTGGCAATATGATAGACAAGTTCTACATGATGGGTAGACCAACAAGATGCCTTTTAACTTCCAAGGGCACAAGGTTATCTTAAAACCCCTCTCTCCCAAAGAAGTTCATGAGGACCAAATAAAAATGAAAAACTAAAGAGAAAATGAAAAAGATAAAGAAAGAATAGATAAACCGAGTCATAATATATCACCTTACTCTGCAAAAATAATCATGTTAACTCATGTCGGACTACAAACTGCACCTCCAAGGTGTTCTTCTTCCTTGTCTTTTTCATTACCCAATAAATCTAAATACTTGACATCTTGGACAAAGAAGTTTTAAGATGAAATTAAAACACCTCTCAAAGGTTCTCACTTTCTAAAAGGATTTTCATCAAAAAGTTCTTTCATTCCCAAATATTCTTTCCTAACATGGCTTGTACGTAGAGCTTCTTCTTTTGAACTCCCCAAGCTTAAAGAACATAAGTTTGTTTCGTTTCCCACACCTTGCACTCTTTTATATGTGAACAAACTAACTATGTTATCTGCAGGAGTTCTAAATTTGAGGTCGAATTCTCTCAAACTTGGGGTGCATGACAATCCAACATTCACAAGAGATGACCAAGGACTCAAATTACCATTCACACTATGAGAAGTCATCTCAACTTTCAAGAAAAGACCCCACCAAGGATCTAACAGACCTCACCAGAAGGAGAAATGGGCAAAGACCAGAACATCAAATGTTCTTTCTTCTAGTCTTCTTATAAATAAAAATGTTGTAAATAATTTGGGCTCACTTTAGGGGTCCAAATAGCAAAGATAGACTAGAATAAGGTGCCTTTAGCATAATAAGGGGTGTAGTTAGCATTTTAGCTTGTTCTTAACCCTTTAGGAAGACATTTTGACCTAGTTTCTAGAAGGACAAGCATAGGATGCGGGTTTTACTGTCAAACCCTAAGGTTGTCCATTTTTCCCCCTTTTCCATCCTACCCCTTTAGCTTGTTATACAAGGCTCCTTCACCTATAAATAGGAGACCTACCTAGTGTATTTTTTATGTTAAATTTTATAAAAGAAGGAAAACTCTGCACAAATTGTGTGAGAATTGTGAGCTCTTAGCTTAGGTCTTATCTTGTTAGAGTGTGAGCTCTTCAAGTGGCGGCCATTTTCACTTATCTTGGAGGACCTCCATACTTCAAGTGGCGTGTTTCTTCCATTGCCATCACCATAAGCTTCCTTTCCTTCATCTTGTTTCCATTTCCATTTATGCCTTTCTTTCCTTGAGTTTATGTTCTTGTTTTCTTCTTTTCTTCCATTCGATTATCTTGTTTTTAGTTTGTTTCCTTTCATGTTCTTTAATTTCCGCACCTTCATCATGCTCATCATATACTTGTGTTTTCCTTTTGCCTTTGTAAAGTAAACCTTCACACTTACTTAACCACTTGGTTATGTTCGTGTCCAGTGGCAATCTTCCTTAGGTTCCACCTTCTAAATTGCTAAAATCTCAATCTAAGTAAAGTGTCACACCATAAAATGAACAATCCTAAAATCAACTCACATCAATGATGTACTTACAAAAAAAGAGGAAGAAAGCTTAGATCATTACACAAAAAAATGCTACCCCCCACAGACTGTCTCAGGGAGGTTATGATTTGCTAGAGAAAAGAATAGTAGAAGAAAATTTAAAAAGACAATAGGCAGAATCTGGTTTTGATGAACTTATCTGTCCTTCATCCCCTCCTAGTTGATAGAGAAATGGAAGTTGGCTAGAACTAAACCAGGGGATCAAATGACATCTGAGAAATCATTAGAGATTTCTTAGTGTGTAGTAAGTTCATAATTACATGTCATATTTTTAGTGTTACAAACTTATCATTACATATTATTATATTAACACATTGTATTATTCTTTACAGGATGAGCTAGTGGAGCAAAGCTCACAGGGAAGTTTTGTTCCTAAAGGTCGAGATGACATCTTGACCGTGGCCATCGAGACTGAAGAACACCCTGGTCGTGTACATACGGCTGGTTTTGGTGTTGGGTTAGACAATTCTTTGGATCAACTTCTCGACCCAACTCTGCAAATGTTAGTCAATAGATGATGGAGTAATTAACTGCAGAATTGACAAAGAGACTGACTGGACAACTTACTAAGACCATAAAAGAACAAATTACTCAAGAGTTAAGAGTTGAATTCGAGCAAAGATATAATCTAGCTGAACCAGTGGATGTAATTTATGCTCATGGTCAAGCTAGCACCAAAGGTAGTTGTGATGTAGAGGACTTTGAAGATGATGACACTGAATCCTCCTATCAGTTCAGGTTATTTGTTGATGGAAATCCTCCTCGTGTAGTGGGCATTGGGAAAGTGTATCCAGGAGGTTCAACCATCCACACGGTGCCCATGCAGAGTGATTTACTTAAAGTAGTGGTTGAAAAAGTTAGAGATGCATCTCCTGCAGTTCCAGTGCCCACATCAGAGGTTAATATAGTGGGAGAGGCACTTGGAACATTTATTGCATGACCTACGTATCCGATTAAGACCATTTAAAAAAATTATCAAGTACATTTCATTAAGGGCGATTAGTGTTATAGTGGTTTTTAGATTTATACTTTATATTTGTTATTATGTTTTATAGGACTCTACTACGAGATATAATGCACTAATTGGTGGTCATTTAAGCCCTCAAGTCCAACCATATGTTAATCCAATTCAAGAGTTGGTCAGGTTTCACATCAAATGTTTCAAGATTCTTGTGTGATTCCTTGGGATGCCACATTATTTGGGGCTGAAAATTGTGGTATACCATTGTACATAACCATGCAAGATGTCTTTAAAATCATTCAGGGTAATCAATTGTTGAACATCGCAGTTATTCAACTATGGATGACGTAAGTACCCTTAATAATTACATGCTATTTAATCGAATGATGTTTCATGAATCATGTCACTCATATTTATATTAACAATGTATGTATATAAATCAAATAATTATCAACATGGAAAATTTTGATACTTATGGTTTCCTTAAGCCCCAATCCATACAGAAGTTTGGGAATAAAAAACTTTATTGTCAGACTTACATTCAAAGATGGATTCAGACATCCAGAAAAAGGATTTATTTTGCTCCTTTTATAAATGAGTAAGTAAAACTTGTTACATTTAGAGTTTACATAATTATAAAAATGACTAATGAAATGTTTTATATACTAGGTCTCATTGATAATTGATGCTTATTTGCCCCGTAAACAACACTGTTTTCTAGTTTTGTTCACTGCATAAGAAGCCAAGTCAAGATATGAAGACTGTAGTACAAAGGTATGTTATTGTAAATTATATAATTTATTGTGAATTACTAATGATTTTTCTCTTTTTAGTGCAATCAATGTATGCAATGCCTTAGGGTGTAAATCCACTTCATCATCACAAAATCTACATTGGATTTATCCTAAGGTATATATATTCACTTCTTCATTAAAACTATTAAGTTTTAGTTTTTTTAGTTCAATTAAATTAATTGTTACTTATATTTCATAATATTGCAATAAGCAACAAGGGAACTTTGAATGTGGTTATTATGTGATGCATTGGATGTGGACCACAACACATATGAGGATTATAGACTTTTGGGAGCAAGTATTATGTGATTTTAAATGCTCTAACTTCTCATTATATATGCATATTTGTTAGTATGAACACTAATATACTCTTACATTTCTCAACTTTTTGAAGATTTCGAGCCACTAAGCACACAAAATCTTGAACAAATCTGCCAGGAATGGGCCAAATACTTTCTACAAATTAGGAATTAAAACATGCAATGATTTGTAACTTTCTAACATATGTACATTTTCATTAGATGTAAATTATACAATTTTGATTAGTTTCAATAGCATGTGTTTATATTTCTCTATATATACAAATCAATCTGGCTGGTATTTTGGTTTTATTATATTTACAGGTTTATAAATTTGGGAAAAAGCACATTTCATTAAATTTATAAAAAAACTGACATGTTTTACACCGGTTAAGACACTAACCAGTGTAATATGAAATATATTACACTGGTTGTGACCTTAACCGGTGTAATATGGGGTCTTAATTGGCTCAAATAATATCACATATTACACTGGTTAATGTCTTTAATCGATGTAACATATGGGCTTTACACTAAAAAAATTGTGCTCCTGAGGCACGTATTAAGTCCCCATATTACAACGGTTGACTCTAGTAACTAGTGTAATATGTGGCTACATATAACACTGGTTAAGCAACCGGTGTTATATGAAATTGACATTTTACAATGCCCACATCTACACTGATGGTAGGATTGGTGTAAAATGCCTCCTAAAACCGATGTAAAATCCCTTTTCTGCACTAGTGATTTAACCTCAATGGCTAGGTGAACCAATTTTTCCAAAGTAGTATAATCATATAATTTTACAACATCTTGAATTTCTCTCCTTAACCCACTCACAATTCTAGTTATCGTTGACTCATCATTTTCATGCATATTTACTTTAGTCAAAGTAATTTCTAAGTCCTTAAAATATTCATCTACACTCCTATTTTCTTCTTCAAGTCGTTGGACATTCAACAAAATTTTCTTCCTATAATGAGAAGAAACGAATTGTTCGCGCATATATTGCTTTAAATCACTTCAAGAGGCCATGTTTGACCTCTTATTTAGTCCAATTTCCATTATAGTTTTATGCAATCATGGAATGGCATAGTTTCAAATTCTAGGAAAGTTAACTTTACACGTTGGCTATCATCTACATCATATACACTAAAAATTTGTTTTACTTTAGCTTCCCATCCTAAGTACACATTAGGATCACTATTTCCATCAAAAGAAAGAAATTAAACATTATGCATTTGGCTCTTGTGATGTTGATGATGGCACCTTTCGACATATATTTTTGTTGTCTTTCACAATTTTTTATTTTTAAAAGTGTTCATTTAATTTTTTTTAATAGTTTAAAATTTGTCAAAGACTAATTTGTTTTTCACTATTTAGACTTTATTAGGAGAAAATACTAAAGTTTTAACATATGAGGAACTTTTAAATGAAATAAGGTATATGATATTTTTCTAATTGTTATCCTTAAAATACAAAAAAATAAAAAAAAATTAATCTAGTTATTAAAAATTAAAATATTGTATGAATGATAAGATATTTAAAAATTAAAAGCATATTTTTTAATGTTAGTTAGAAATGAACAACAAATCATATAAACGTGGAAAGAAAAAAAGGTACAAATACATCGCTTTTATATCGGTTCGTCTTTACTTAAAATATTTTTTTTATAACTTCTTCAAGATCTTACATCATGGGTATTTATTAGAAGTTTTCTCAAAATCTTATAACACAAATATACTTTTTATAGACAAATCATCCTTGATATACAACATGAGTTTTATTTTACAATGTCTCCAAACTTTTATATCACAGGTATTTTGTAGGAACTTTCTTAAACTCTTATAATATAAGTATTCTTTCACAAATAAACTATCAACAAATTACGCATTAAAAGTATTTTGAAAAGAAATTTTGAATATGAATGTTCAACTCTAAACTAATAGAGATCTAAACATCTTAAAGATGAATACATATATGAACACATTATACTTACTAGATAAATCTAAAAAAGAAGATTTTTTTTTTCTTTCTCTCTCTCTCACACACTTTTAATAAGTAGTCATTGTCTCCTTCAAACTATATTTTTTTGAAGATAATTGTTGTAATTTGAGCTCTTTCTTCTTCTCATTGATTGTTTATCCTTTGTTTAGTTGGATGAACATTGAGAAATTGTCATGCATTAAATGTTTTGCTCAAAGTTAGTAATAAATATTTAATATTTTTCTCATACATCATGCTACTTATCAATCTTGAACTTCTATTTCAACTTTTTGGGACTTCCATTTTAGTGACATGATTGTCCGAACCAAATTCATAAGCATTTCCCTTCCACCATAAATTCATCATGCCACACCATGTTAGGTCATCCTTTATAATCCCCATGAATTCAAAATATTAAATATTTTGTTCTTTTATTTTTGATACACGTTGCTACTTATCAATCTTGAACAATGATTTTTCTTCTAGTTTCAATTTTGGCTACTTCCATTTTAGTGACATGATTGTCTAACACCAATTTAATAAGACCATCTTCAAAACTTGCCTTCCACCATAAACTCAATAGGCCACAACATTTTTTGTCATCCTTCACCTTTATCATGGAAAAAGTGATGTTACATTTCCTCGCCAATAGTCTCAAGAAAATCAAACTCATAACCTTAACTTTAATACCAAATGTTGAATGGAATGTTTATCATTAAGCAAAAATTATAACAAACAATTAATATACAACTTTTTCTACTTAAAAATATAGTAACTCAAACATCATGACTCAATTATGATTTGATTCATTGATATTTTAATGGGACAATTATATCCCTCATTTCCACAACACATTCTTTGTAGTGGATTTACATACCAAGTGGTCCCTATGATGAATTTTCACAATAAAAGACAATTTTACCACATTCCTAATTTAAAAATTAATAAACTATTATTTTAATCCTTGTACAATACACAAATGTGCAAAACATCACAAAACGACACAATATAATACACATGTCCACAAATAAAAGCTTTACCTGATTACATAATTGTATTTAGTAGTAAACCACAAGGACAACAAGATCTTCTTTAAAGCTTCCTCTACCTCAGATAAGAACCCATATTGCCGAAGTGCACGCACTCTCATAACACCCATACACTTTCAAAATTTGCAAACACACTATTTTCACAAAATCCTAACTGATGCTCATATTCGCAATTAAGGTTCAAATATAAACATGTCTCAACCTTAATTGTCTTACCTCCACAACAAAAGAAAAACATGAGGAAAAAAATTTCTTTGCACCCTTTATTTGGTTCCAAACAACAAAATTTTATATACAAAATTCCTTTAATAACACATGCATGATATAAACTCCTTAATACATACTTGAACAAACACTAAAAAGAAGTTAACATTACTACTAAGGTAACATAGACTAAATACAATTTTGTTAGACTATTATGACAGAAAAAAAATTATGGATATCAAACACAAAATTCATAAATTTATCAGGCTCTGAAAATTTACACAAGTCTAATTTTTGAACACTTTTAAAAAATACTTCCTAGAAAATGGTATTTTAGAAAAAAATGGAGATATTTTAGTAAATATGGAAGGTGTAAATAATAACTGTGGTCATCTGGATAAAACCTGTAGGCATAATCTGCCCGGCCCATTATTTAGTTCTCCATCCAGTCAGAAGTTCCCAAACAACACATAAAATACATTCAAACACAAACGACTCGTGGGCGCCGAACTGTTACGTCGTTTTTGAATCCCTCGGACTGAAACAGTGACTGTGCCATGGCACCCACCGATCTCCGCCGTCCGTTCAAGCGACCGCCGATCTCCGATCAAGAGAAGCGCAGGGCACAGTCTCTGCTCCGCCAGGCACAGAATCGCCAAGACGCCCAGCGCCACGCGCGTTTCTTAGCGACTACCGTCCTCACTCTCCCCTCCCAATCCCACGTTCCAGAATCCCAACCCGAACCCGAACCCGAACCCGAACCTGAACTCGAACTCGAACTTGAACTCACCGAAGCCGCTTCCGCTTCCGACTCGAACTCGCTCGAGAACCTCGACGTCCTCGGAGCCTCGAAGCTAAAGGCCGCCGAAGCTCGCAAGTGGTTCGCGAAGCAGCTCATGCTCCCCGAGTGGATGATTGACGTTCCCAGCAACCTCGCCCAAGACTGGTTCTTCTCCTAACCTAAGTTTCCTCCAACCTCTCCTCTTCTCAATTTGTTGCACCTTAACCGAAACTCCACTTTCGTTGTTTTCAGGTTCGTCTTCGCTCGCCCTTCCGGAAAACGGTGTTTCGTCGTTTCCTGTAACGGAACGACGATTAGCCGTCTGCGTAACGGTTCTATTCTGAATCGTTTTCCCTCCGCGCTGCCGAGCGGCGCCAGGAGAAAAGATTCCGGTTCTTCTCAGTCTTATTCTATATTGGATTGCATCTTTCACGAGGTTACTACTTCCCTAATTGAATGCATGTTTTTTTTTTTTTTTAATTTTTTAATGTTAGTGTTGACTTGTGTTCTGTGTGGTTTTTTGGGGGTGGCAGTTGGATCAGACCTATTACGTTATTGACATGGTTTGTTGGAGGGGTTACTCTCTGTCCGATTGCACTGCAGAGTTTAGGTTCTTCTGGTTGAATTCCAAGCTTGCAGAAACTGGTGCTTGTGAACCTCCTTCTTATTATCACAAGTATAGGTTCAGTTTGGTTCCGGTGTATGGTTGTGACTCGAATGGTCTTCAAGCTGCTTATTCGGCACCGGTGCCTTTTGTCAAAGATGGTCTTCTTTTTTATAACAAGTAATTGGTACTGTTTCATTATGTGTTTTGTCTTGAAGCAAACCTTTCTGTTAGTGCCAAGTGCCATGGATTGTTTTACAACCATTATGCGATAGCTTCTCCCGTAAGCTACAATTGGCTTTATATAAGTTAAAATTGCCTCTTCGAGAATCTATAATTAGATAACTTCAAGATTTACATATACATAGACTACTTTTAACTTATGAAAGAAGTTATTTTATTCTTTCTTCTTATAAAGAAGTTTATCTTATCAGAGGTTATTGCAACTTAAGTCATGGTTCTTTTAGGTCGTACAACTTGTGTGCAATGGGATATTTGTTATTAAACCTGCCTCTATTTTCTCTTTTTAGGCTAAGTATTTTGGGTTGATGTTGTTTTTAGGCATGCTCACTATCAGGCAGGAATTACGCCATTAGCATTAGTTTGGAAGGATGAGAACTGTAGTCAATATGTTATGGACACAGACAGTAAAGGACAGGTTCCGAACCAACAGCAGGTTTTTCCCTTGCTTCCTTTTCATCTTATCATTGTTTTGCTTTCCATGCCTTTTCTTTGTTGGTTATATTTATATTTATATTTATATTGTTTGCTTTTGTGGGTTTCTAGACTTCAGATTGAAAATTGTATATATGCATCACTGGTTCCCCTTGTTGACCACTTCAAGAAAGAAATTTCTTGCTTCATGTTCATTGCAGCCATCTACCGTCTAAGAAAATTGTTAATTATGGTCTGGAAGCAAAACTGTTTACTAAAGGCGATACTTATGCAGACATGCGGTTGCTTTGATACAGTTTTAGGTTGCTTATAGATGTAGAGAAAAGATACTTTGTGTGAGCATGTGCCCTTCTATTTTTTTTTTTTGTAGGCATCTAGTTTGTTGTTTTATATTCTGATGCTACAGAAATAGGAGAAACTCACCCGAGTATTTCATAAGTCCCTAGACATCTACTAAGTCAAAGTTTAAGCTGACTTCAATTCTCTCTTTCCTTCTCTTTAGAATGGAAATTATCATTGTGTTATGAACATATGATGGCTTAACATTGGCTATTGTTATACTTTTTTTAACTGAGTTGCACTGGTTCTCCATAAAAAATTTATAATGAATGTACCAGTAAGTGGCTTGACTTGAATCTTGACAATTTTTATTTTTTGAAGACTTTAAAACTGAATAAAAGGTATAATTATATTCAGTGTTCTAATTTGATTTGACAATGGATACTTAGCTTGCAAAGTCATAGATCGAGAAGCTTTTTGTTGTGCACATTCATGTTACATTTTAGATGGTCAAATATGAGAAGAAAACACGATTGTATAATTGCTTGGCTTCACGAAACTTAGATTTAATTTTGTGTTAGCCTTGATACAGCAGTAAAGTTGCTGCCTTATGGACTTGGAGGTCATGGGTTCCAATCCTGGAAACAACCCCTCTCTGTTTGTGGTTTTGTGCATCAATCCTCCTTAGATTCCATTAGGGGGAAACAGTGAGCACTACGTTGCCCTTTTTGTTAATGAAATATGCATTTTCTTCATCTGCATCTCTAGAGCTTTAGGCAAGAATAGTTTTGGAGATTATAACAAAGGTAAGAAATATTAGTTAAGGAAACATTACCCTTTTAATTCAAAACTAATTGTGGAATGTTGTTATTTTGTAACTGATTATTTAAAACATGAGGCTGACCAGAGTTAAGACTGTAAATTTCATCCTCCCAAAATCCATTGCCCTATATTTGAGAAAGCCTTATGAAATAAATTATACAAACTTTTTAGAAAGACACTTTCAACAACTTTATTATACAAAATAAATTACATAAATCTAACTATTAAATTATGTGATATTATCTTATAAACTTGATCTACTTTATAAGAAATTTAAGTCTACTGGTTGGATTGATAAAATTTACCTTTTGTAATAAGTTATTTAAAGACTCTTTATGTATAGCAGGTCTAAAATATAATATTTTTTATAAGCATGTTATCCATTTACTTGAGCATTAAAGATACTCTTGTAGTTGACATATGTGATGTTTATCATATTGCTTAATCAGTTTACCTGCCTTTACAAACAGGTGGTTTTGGAGCTTCAAGAAGATGGACAACTGACCACTTCCGATGATCCTCCTGTTGTATTTGGCTGTTTAGATGGAAGCTTTATACAACAGGTCTGTTTCAAAGAGTTTTCTATATGACTGTAAATTGGCATCTCTTGCATAATCTAGTTATGACTTATGTGGCTCAAACAATTGACACTTTCTGCCACTTCATAATCTTACATCAGTTCCTGAAATTAGATTTTTTTACATCACATAAGTGATACAAATGATTGACTGAAATATTAATTCTGGATGGGATAGTATGTTAGAGTTCGAGTCATGAAAATTATAAATAAACAAGCTCGAAATATATGCATGAGACTCGCTTTTTAATTTATTGTTTAGTGTTTACTAAATAATTAGTATTTAACTTCAATTTTGCAGTCAGGGCTGCATTCAGGATGCTTTATACGGTTTTCAATTGGGGAGGGAGGATTGATTTTGATGGATGGGAAGCTTGAGAAAGCTGATCTACATTATCTTGGCAAGGCCAACCGAGCTCGTGGTTCTGCTGATAGTTTCTCTAAGGTTGTAAGGAAATATTTCAGCACAACACCAAAGTTTTTGCAATTTTTCCTTTCATTTATAGACTAAAATTTACTCTGGATGGATTGTAAATGAATGTGAAAAATGTGACAATGTTAATGGAAACAATTTTAAGGGAATATAATTTTCTGACCTACCAATTTAGTTGTCCAAAGATTTACTTTGACTTCAATTTGAAGTTTTTAACATTGATATGTCTTCAAAAGATTGGTAGTCAAGTCAAATTTAACTTTATTATGATGTACAATAGTTTGCTTGACAGAAGAACTGTGCTGATGTCACTTCTAATCTTTGGAAGACTTATTTAATGTCACAATCTTTGGAGGACTAAATTAGTAGTTTGGTTTAATAAATTATAATAAGATTAGATGTACCGTTTGATTTTTGGTTAGATTCTACCTACTGCCTTCACTCTAATAATTAGTGCTTAATCATGACTAACAAATTCAAGGATTTGGGTTTTTGGTTATTTAAGGATTCAGTTTAAGGGTCTTATTTTTATACCTTTATGCTTTTGTTTTTGCTCATTTGTTGCTGACGATGGAGAGGCGCAGATGTGCAATAATTGAGTGTTTGTTACTGCTGATGTACGTTGATTTGAGCTGATTTTTATGTTGGTCCCATGGTGCAAAGTTTCTTTGTTGTATTGGTGAGATTTGAATTGAAAGCCATGTTGACTTCTAACTTATAGGTAAAGAGGTGACATAATCGATTATATTGTATACATAATTGATTAGTATTATTTGTTTACATCATCAATTAAGAGACTAAGAGAAGAAGCATGTAGTTTGGCATGTCAATCTTCGCAGATCAACCAAAGACATTCTTCCTGAAAAGACCTTTAGCTGAATACCACAAGTAAGCTAGGCAGGCAAACAATTCTATCCCTAATGAACTCTAAAAGTGTCACTTGACCAATAGTAGTTTTAGCATTTCTTTCCAACCACACACACTGAACACATTTCCTTTAATTTATGTTATGGATTACAGAAACTGCTTTCTACTACATAGTGGTTTAGCTAGAATTTTTTGTAGGCTTTCTCAATTCTCGGCCAAAGAAAATGACAGTTTCTTGAGAAGAATTTATGAAATTGATTTTTTTTGTTGCTTCCTTGTGACTTTTTTCTGATATTCTTTTGAGACTGACCCGTAAATGCTCAGCTTGGAAATGCAGGAGTTGAACAATTTTATCTAATTGATTTGCTTATTTTGCTTGTTAATCTGATTTTGGAGGTTCTGCTTACAACAATGCTGCAATTTTACACTTTCAGGTTATGTTCCAATACAGTATTCGACACTCCCCCTTAAAAATGGATGTTTTGTTGGAATCTGTCAGCTCACCAGTTGATCAAGAAAGCAAAGCTTGTGATGTTCAGATGGATGGTTGATTGGGAATGCACTATGGATTGCATCAGTTTTTTATCCTGAGTGCAATGTTAAAAGTTTTCACGTTAAATATTTGGTTCACAAGGAATCTTGTTTCTGTGAAAGCTTGAATAATTTATAGAGGATTCAGAAGATTGACAGGTACCTACGTGCCGAGATACAGGTTTATGATAACCATACCTAAGTTGTGATCTGTAAACGAAATTTCTTCTGCCCAGGTGGGAGGAGTTGTGCATACGCAATAATTGTGTCTGGTTCATTTGATACTGGTAGCCTGTCATTGCATTTGATCAAGTTATTCCTTGTATCATATGAATTGTACAGTCTATTATAAATTTAAAGTTGAATTCACTACACTTGTGTCAGGTTATTTGCCAGATTTCCTCTGTCTTACACTTCAAAGCACTATTACTTTAAATCTATCATCATGATGATATTTGATCTGATTGGGACTTATCACCACTTCTCAATTTTTTTGGAATACTTCTAACTTTGAAATTTTAGTAGTTCACATATTATTAGAATTAGCACTAATTCATTACTATTAATGATTAAGTCACATGGTATTATAAGGTTTATTTTGTCTAAATTTATATCTATTAAATGTTTCTTAAGCCATGTGTAAATAACCAACATAAAAAGAAATGGGAAATAGGGAGTGTTCGATAATCTTCGTCATATTCTGTATAGTTTTTAGAATTTGATTTATTCATATTCAGAATTGTTTCGTTTGACTTATCTTTCGTAGTGTTTATAGCCGTGGTTCCTAAATCTTACTTGGAAAGGAATAAATTAGTTACACAGTACCAGAGTAATGAACATTTTCCTCTTCTAAATTCACACATATTCTGCTTCATATGCATTTAGATAATTAGAAAACAGGTTCAATTGAGATAAGATATAATGTAGCCGTTATAAAATACACCTGATAAATGCAATGTGTACTTTGTTTTCTGCAACTTTCCCTTCCCATTGCCTCTTCAAATGCTCCCGACCATACCAAGCATTAGATGAGTAGCCATGGGGACCATGAACTGAAAAGATTAACCATGGTTGTTGCTTTCTATTGTTCTGATCCTTCCTTCCAATCATGCTCACTTCTGCTATGCAGGAACGGAACATGCCATAATCTGCTGCATAGCTACATATTTCCAAATTTTATCTTTTGTTGAACTTTTTTATAAAAAGAGTATCCTAATTGTTACTTTGTAGTCATCATTAGTAGAAATAGCGTTTTATTTTACCAGTTTCAAATATAGAAATTAGGCTATGTGATAATATGTCTTTTGAAGATAAAATGGCATTATAAAAAGAAAGAAGACCACTTTTTGACTGGCGCTTTCCATTGCATCATTAATATATTTTATACTTCTCTCTTTCTTTTTCTCTTTAGAATGTAAATTTTCTTGTATGATTTGTTGTTTAAATATCATCTCTTTTATTAAAATACTAAATTAGTAATAGTTGGTGAATGTAATATTAACAATCTTAAAGTGGAATGAAAAGTTTAAATTAAAAAAGAAAATATGATTTATTAAAGTGAGGCATACCATAGTTTGCATTTAGACTAATGCAACATACCAGAATTTGGCTTTGTTCTGAGCTGGATAATAATAGATTGTTTCTGCAAGAACTCCACATTCTCCATCTGAATCTCGAGTATTATAAAAAATCATGTGTTTGGCCAGTCGCGTTCTCACTACAGTGTGAATGAAACAAATATTTTCAATCCAGTAAGGGCAGAATTTTTGTTTAATGTACGGAACAAGATTGCAATCAAATAAACCTAGCAATCATGTACGGAACAGTGGATGAAATTTCTTGCATTTGAGGTTTGAATTGGTCCCATTTTATGTAAAACAATGATTGCTTAAGGCATGTCTTCTATGTGTAAAACAATGTTATAATTGACTTGTTCTTGTCGGTTGACTTGGTTGCCGGTTGACTCAGATGACTGGTTCAGGTTCCGTCTGTCTTTTTTGAAATTTGCAATTCTCTTTGTTGTTCGGTGCTTCACTTGTTGAGACAGAGGGCGTCCTTATGGCCGATCACACTCCGACGATCAAGTCAGTAAGGGCTTTATGAAAGAATTGTGTACCTTCACTTGGGACCTTAAGCCCCTTTTTATAGAGTGTCATTAGGTTACCACTGGTAACCAACTTCCCATACGAGAATCTGATCTCTAGTGAGAGAATATTCAATGGGACAGAATTCTGTTACGGTGTGTGTAATCTTAACAGCACAATTGTGTGAAATTCTATCTCCTTAGAGTGCAATAAACCCTAACAGAATAACCACCTGGATACCAACTTAGATATCATTCCCCAGGATTAAATCTGTTTCAAGTACGTTTATATACTTTTTACGTATAACATATGCAACTGCTCCAGAGAGAATAAAATCTCAACTAGAATATCACTGGGAACATTATCTTTTATCTTTAAGGAGTAAATCGCAAATAGTCCTTCTGGGCTCTGATCCACTACATAACTTATTAAGATCCTCTTATTATGCCTTCTGACATCACCGCTTGGGCTCTCTTTAGTTTTTTGGTCTTTCTTTTTTCTCTCATTTTCTTATATATATATACACACATGTATAGGAACATATAGTGTATGTGCAAAATAATAAGAAATGTACTGTTCATCATCTTCTTTCTTGTTGTTTCCTTTCTTTTTTTTAACCATGTCAAAATATGGTACCGAAGCAAGTTGATTTCCTTATTTTTCACCACATTTTTATTTATTTATTTTATCTTTCTTCTTTCATGTTTGCTCCTCTTCCTACTCATCCTGATATCTCACTATAAGCAATGATAACATGAATGTGTCAAAGATTTCATTGAGTATTTTTTTTTAATCTTAATTATGAGGAAAATTCACCTCTCAATTGAATGGTGGAAATTATTATTCCTTGAGCAAAGGAATGAAACATGCTTCGTTATCCAAAAACAAGATAAAGTTCATTAATGATGATATTACTCAACCAGAACATACTAATCCTATTTTTGATGCTTAGGATCGATGCAACATGATGGTCATATCTTGGATTACACGAACTTTATCTTCGCAAATTGGTTAGATCATAATTTACATTGACAATGCTCAAGACCTTTGGGAGGAACTAAAAGAAAGATTATCTAAAGATAATTTACTTCTGGATATCAAATATTTTTTAAGAAATAAATTTCATCAAGCAAGGTGAGAGGAATGTTACAAACTATCACATTGATTTGAAGATTCTTTGGTAAGAACTCGAGTTTGTGAGACCAATACTAATATGCACATTAAATATAAAATGAAATTGTAATCTTATCAAGATCATCATGAAGTACAAAGGTTATGAACATGTGACATGCTTCTTGAAGGGTCTTGGAGAATTATCAGAAAATGCCAAAACATAGATTTTTATTATGGAGACTTTATCCAACATAAATGTGTTCTTTCTTTTATTCTTCAACAAGAATGGACATAGTTACATTGATACTAAAGTTCTTGTTAACAGTAAAATCAACAACATTGGAAGCCACAAAACCGAGACACCAATAATTATAATTATGGTTAGAAGACACAAAGCAGAGGTAGAGGAAGAATTCAATGAAAGCAATGCACTTACTACATTAAAATGAATCACATTGTTGATGAATGCTATTCCAAGCATGATTATCTTCCATGGATGAAACACTTAAAACAAATATGCCATTAACCATTTGGGAAAGAATTCAATAATTTTCACACAAGGGAAGAAAGCGTTTTGCAACACAACAAAAAAATGGATATAAGTAGAACACACTCAACCTTTTAGTTCTAAATAAATACAACATCTTCTAAAACTTCTTCAAACTTTTGAAAATAAAAGATTTAATTACCTTATTCGTCTTTACATTTGGGGTCAATAGTCAATTTAGTATAGTGGATTTTAAAAAAATTAATTTGGTCCCTATATATTTTTTAAAATGTATTCAAATTGGCCATTTCTGTTAAGTTTCACCTAACGGCGTCAACTATTGCTTATGTGGTAGACTGGACTCGAACCTGTAACATCCCGCCAAAACCTTTTCATATTTATATAATAAAATAAAGGTAAAACAATAATATCGAAGTGAACATAAATATATATATGTAATGAAATTTCTCCTCACAGGGAGTTTAATACATATCCAGTCAGTTTCCAAAACTTAAACAAAATACAGCAAAATAGAAAACAGGCGATCTCCTATCAGAAACAGGAAACAGGCGATCTCCTAACAGAAACAGAAAACAGGCGATCTCCTTCCGGCGACCACTCACTGAGGAGCTCTACTTCCTGCAACATCATCTGCTCCCGTGTAAATTATACACGATCATCACAGGTTTACGAAAACATCCACAAAACAAAAATGCAGGGTAAGTTAGATATTTTAAAGAGAATTTAGATATGAAACTTTAAAATCAAGATAAAACAAATTTAAGACACCCACGTAAAAACCATCAACTTTCTCATTCCCTTCACATGACCATCAAGTAATCAGATATTTCACAATTTCCTCAAGAGTCGTTCAATTCACATACTCCATCAAGTGTCTATCAATTTCAATGTTTCTCATTTCTCACGTCAGACTTCCACTGACTCATCACACACAGACACTTGACACTACTTCTGGAAGACTCGTGCGTTGAACTTAGCATCCAGAGACCTGCACCTGTCATACTTCATTGCTGTAATGTTCCCACAGCCATGCGCATCAACATAATCTCGATCTCAATCTCAATATCCTCACTCTCACAGTATGACAGGGTTAATCCATATAACAGGTCAAGTCAGTTATCTTTCAAACGACTTACCCATACATATGGACCTCCTTCGACTCTCACCAACTGAATGACTTCATCTATGTGACTCCATCATATCAGCAGAGTCAGGATCGTCTCATTCACAGGATAGTCACTGATCAATACACCTCATAACCAATCTCAACACGGTATTTCCTTTCCTGAAAATACTATGTCTTGATCCCACATTCACAACATTCAACACATCATATAACACTTACATGAACGATTCCAATCACAGCAACAATCATTCCAAGGTTCAGATTTTCGAATATCGCATGCATTTCACATTTCAATCTCAAACAGTTTCAAACGACACTAAAACAGGGGAGTTCGAAATTAACATTTAAAACCGGCGATCACGTCGCCCCACACATAAAAACAGAGCATCGTGAAAAAGAATATGAAACCGGCGACCACGTCGCCCTCACTTCAGAACCTACTCGCCTAAAGTTTTTTATTCGGCCGCTTGACTCGAACGTCAACACTCCTCCTCTCCAGCTCCAGACCTTCCAAGAAACCTGAAAGAACAAAAAGGCGCCTCTGCAGCCAGTGTAGCTCCGACGCTCAAGTCAGTGGTCAGATCAACAAATTCTCTTAGAGAAAACTAGGAACCGTGCAAGTGAGTTGTTGCTCAAAATGAATCTCCCCTCAATACTGTTAGGAATTCTGTATATATACCTGTGTTTTTCTCTCTCCTGACGGTTATTCCTCTTGACACGTGGACCGCATCTGGTCATACACGTGTCACCATCTGGCGTACCTACAACTGAAACGTTACTTTCCCTTTACTCCTGCGACTAAGTTATCCACACAGGGAGTAACTCAGCATGCAGGCTACTCTGGGCACAGCCTTAAAGCTGGTTAACACTGGTTATCACGGTTTCTCAGAGCACACGGGCCAATATACCACCTGTAACATCCCTCCAAATTACTTTGAAATAAATATAAAATGAAAGTAAAGGTGACAAATAGATTCTATGAACAAAATGTTATATATATGAAATGAAGTTGCTCTTCTTAGGGAGTTTAATACAAATTCGGTCAAATTTTCCAGAAACATAACAAAATACAGTAAAAAGAAAAAAAACAAAGCAGGAGGTCTCCTATCGAAAGAAACCGATCTCCTGTCGGACGAGACCGATCGCCTAACAGAGGACCCAAAACAGCCGATCACCTATCAGGACAGAGAAACAGGCGATCACCCGATAGAGGCAGAAAACCGGCGATCTCCTCCTCGGCGATCACTCACTAAGGAGCTCTACTTCCTGGAAGATCATCTGCTCCCGTGTAAGTTATACACGATCATCACAGTTTTAAGAGAAAAACAGCCAACGAGCAAAACACGCAGGGTAAGCTAGATATTTTAAAGAGAGTTTAAATAAGGATGCTTAAAATAAAAGAAATCAAGGTAACCCATTCCAAGATATTCACGTAAGGTTATCAAGTTTCTCATACTCTTCACCTGATCACTCAGAAATCACACATTTCACAATATTTTCCAGAGTCATTCTATTTTCACAACTGTATCAAGTGTCTATCAATTTCAAGTTCCTCATTTCACATGTCAGACCACCTCTGACTCAACACACAAGACACTTGACACTACTTCCGGAAGACTCGTGCATTGACTAGACTCAGAGATTCTGCACCTGTCATACAAGCTGTAATGTTTACCAGCTATGCGCATCAACACAATCTCAATCTCAAGTTCACCATTCTCACAGTATGACAGGGTTAATCCACATGACAGGCCGAGCTCGTTCTGTTTCACACGACTCACCCATACATATGAACCTCCTTCGACTCTCAACGCCTGAATAACCTCATCTATATGAATCCATTATCTCAGGAGAGTCAGGATAATCCCATTATAGACATCACCGATCAATGCACATCCTACACGATCTTACACGGTATTTCCTTTCCTGAAAATACTATGCCTCGATCCCACATTCACCACATCCAACACATCACATAACACTTACAGAAATGATTCAAGTCACAGCAAAACTCAATCCAAGTCTCTTATTTTCGAATATCTCATTTAAATCTCAAACAGTTTCAAAGCAACACCAAAAACAGGGAGTTCGTAAAACAGCGCCAAAACCGGCGACCTGGTTCAAAACAGGGTATTTTCGAAGTCTGCACATAAAACCGGCGACCACGTCGCCCAAACACATGAAACAGAGTATTCACGAAGATGAAAACGAAAACCGGCGACCACGTCACCCTCACTTCAGAAACAGCTAAACTATGGCTTGTATTGAAAATGAAGTCTAGCTTCCCTTACCTGGACTTGCGCAAAACACCAGGAGCTCCGAAACCCAACGAAGCTTGAACGACGCCTTGGCTCTGTTTTTGCGTCTGGTTGAAGGACTTGCAGAGAACCTCCCAGGTGCTCTAATGGTGGTCGTCGCTCGTCGTACACTTGTGTGAAGGTGCTAGAATCGCAGTGCGAAGGAGAGAATGGAGGAGAAGGGAGATAAACGCACTCTTTAGCTCTGGAACCACAGCAACGTTTTCTTCTTTCCTTCTCAGGAGTGAGTTTTTGTATCTTAAGCTGACTTCTCCACAAAACCGCTGCCACCACCCACTCTGCAGGGAAGTTTGCGTGTACGCTTCACTGAACAGTACACCTAAGCGTGCCTCTGCGCAGGCTAACACTCTGAGGTCACTAGCCTGAACCACTCTTTTTGTCTACGTGCCGCTCATGCAGGACGTTCCATACTGGGAGCCTGGGTCCCACTTTACTCTGTGTGAAACTCGACGTCGCGCGATAACTTTCCACTGCTGACTCATCCTGGCGAACGACCGATGTCTCCCTCGCCCTGGAAGACGACCGATGTCTTCCTCTGGGAGACGACCGATGTCTTCCCTGGCGACGCCCTCATAACTCTCGCGCCCTGGCTACGTCCACATGCCTCGCGCCCTGGCGATGCCCGCATGCCTCTCGCGCCTTGGCCACGTCCGCACGCCTCGCGCCCTGGCAATGCCCGCATGCCTCTCGCGCCTTGGCCACGTCCCCATGCCTCGCGCCCTGGCAATGCCCGCATGCCTCTCGCGCCTTGGCCACGTCCACATGCCTCGCGCCCTGGCAATGCCCGCATGCCTCGCGCCCACGCGATGCCTGCATGCCTCTCGCGCCCGCACGATGCCTGCATGCCTCTCGCGCCCGCACGATGCCTGCATGCCTCGCGCGCCCGCGCGATGCCTGCATGCCTCGCGCGCCCGCGCGATGTCTGCATGCCTCGCGCGCCCTGGCGACGTCCACCTGGCGCTCATGTGTAGCAGGCGACCGGCGATCTCATAGCCTTCTAAACTTAACTTTTCTTCCTTTTTATTTTAAAATAAAGACATACTTAGAATTCATTTAAAATATAACACTTTCATTCCAATAAATTTTCTAGGTCCTTACACCACCTATCTCCTGTATTCAGACCATGTAATAGACGTTCACCAAGTTTTCTCCAATACCCGGCGATGTCATCCTTCGGCGATGTCCTCATATACGGCGATCACGTGCAATCCAGACGTTTACTGATCTCATACGAGAGAAGCAGGAGACCACCGTCTTCTTCAACAAACGGCGATTCCCTCAACTCCCAAGTTACACTCTCTTTTTTCTTGCCCTTCTTGATCCATGCATTCTCCCGCCATGTCGTTCCACGTGGCACCCTGTGATTGGTCCACGTGGCAATCTACTGTTGACCGACCGGATCAGCTCTCGCTGGGAACCTTGGTCTCAACTTAACACGCGTTGGCAAGAACCCCGATGACCGATCGCCCTCTGCATGTGCTTACGATCGACCGGTGCCTCATAACTTCCCCCGATGACCGTGCGGTGTCTTATGCCTATCCACCAATGACCGTGCGGTGCCCCATAACTTCCCCCCGATGACCGAGCGGTGTCTTATGCCTATCCACCGATGACCGTGCGGTGCCTCCAGGCACTTATCTAGGCACCGTTCTGGGGGTGGCGGCCACTAGGTACCCGACTACCTATCACCGTTGTAAGCAATATCCTCCCTGATTCACTTGCCCTTCCTACCACGTGCCACTCTGTCTATGGTCCACGTGGTCACCTGCTGCTGACGTCATCAACTACTGATGACCGACCGGAACAGTTTTTATAAACGAAAATGCTAGCTTCCCTTACCTGGACTAGCGTAAACTTCACTAAGAGCTCCAACCCAACGAGATTCAAGGATGCCTTAACTCTTTTTTAGCGTCCGGTTTGGAGAACTTCCAGAGAACCTCCCAGGTGTCCAAGGGCAGTCGTCGCTCGTCGTACTGGTGCTTGAGGATGCCTGAATCGCAGCGCGAAGGAGAGAAAAGAGAAGGATGAAGGTAAACTCACTCTGCCACTCTTGAACCACTGTAATGTTCTTTTCCTCTCAGAAGTGAGTTTTTGAATCTAAACCAACTTGTCCACAATTGCCGCTGCCACCACCCACTCTACAGGAAAGCTTGCGTGCACACTTCCTTGAACAGTACGGCCACGTGTGTCTCTGTGCATACCAACTCTCTGATGCCAACTATTCTGAAACACCCTTTTTGTCTACGTGTCGCGCGTGTAGGACGTCTCATGCTGGGAGCCTGGGTCCCACCTTATCTGTGTGAAACACGACATCGCGCGATAACCTTTCACCGATGACTCATCTTGGCGGACGACCGATGTCTCTCTCTGGAAGACGACTGATGTCTCTCTCTGGAAGATGACCGATGTCTATGCCTGGCGACGACCGCATGTCTCTCGCCCTGGCAATGCCCGCATGTCTCGCGCCCTGGCGATGCCCGCATGTCTCGCGCCCTGGCGATGCCCGCATGTCTCTCGCCCTGGCGGTACCCGCATGTCTCTCGCCCTGGTGAGGCCCGCATGTCTCTCGCCCTGGCGATGCCCGACGACACATCGCCACGCCTTGCTGAAGGTTCTTCATCCCACTATGTTACGTCCAAGGTATCATCTCCACATGACTTGGTGACGTCGGTAGCTTCACATTTCCAAGAGTAGATCAGCACTACTCCTCGTGCGCCCATGCATGCAACACTAAGGACGATTTCTTATGCTCAAGCATGGAGCTTCGCATGCACAGCGTATCTAAGGCTTAACCCACACCTTGATACGCGTGGTTTTTTGGAACCCACTATGGTTGATCTAGCATCTTGACCACATACTGAGTGCACTTTCGGTGATCATGTGCACCATAGGCGATTGGCGATTATGTACCAGAGAAGTCGGAGGTCGCCTCCGTCTTCAACAACGGCGATCTCGTAGACTTCTAAGCTGCACTTTCCTTCCTTTATATTTTAAATAAAAACATACTTAGAATTCACTTAAAATATATCAGTTTCATTCCAATAAAATTTTCTAGGTCCTTACATTCTCCCCAACAAGAAAAATTTTCGTCCTCGAAAATTGAATTACAAGGAAAAGAGGTATGGATAGGCTTCTCTCATGGTTTCCTCTAATTTCCAAGTTGAATCACCCGATCTGTCATCCCACACCACCTTTACCATGTTGATGGTTTTGCCTCTGAGCTGCTTACTCTGTTGATCGTCAATCCTGACTGGTTTCGCTTCAAACGACAAGTCATCCCTGATCTGCACATCGTCCACTTCCAACACGTGACTAGGGTCTGCAAGATACTTCCTTAGCTGTGACACGTGAAAGACATTATGCAGATTTGCTAATTGGGGAGGTAGAGCAATCTCATAAGCTACAGGACCTATCTTCCTTAAGATCTGATATGGTCCAACGAACTTAGGAGACAACTTCCTTGATCTGATAGCTCGTCCTACACCCTTGGTTGGCGTCACTCTCATAAACACATGATCCCCCGTAGCAAACTCCAAAGGTCTTCTCCTCTGATCTGCATAGGATTTCTGCCGGTTTTGAGAAGCTTTCATTCTGCCTTGTATCTGTCTCACCTTCTCGGTCGTCTGCTGAATCAACTCTGGCCCAACCAAGACTGCTTCGCCCTCCTGGTACCAACATAAGGGAGTTCTGCATTTCCTCCCATACAGGGCTTCATATGGTGCCATCCCAATACTGGCGTGGTAACTGTTATTATAAGTAAACTCCACCAGCGGCAACACCTCATCCCAACTTCCCAATTGATCCAAGACACACGTCCTCAGCAGATCTTCCAAGGACTGGATCGTTCTCTCTGACTGTCCATCTGTTTGAGGATGATATGCCGAGCTCATTCTCAACTTGGTTCCCAAGCAATCTTGTAAGGTCTGCCAAAACCGTGAAGTGAACCTGGGATCTCTATCCGAAATAATGCTGGAAGGCACTCCATGCAACCTCACAATTTCTCTGATGTACAGCTGTGCCAATTTGGCCATAGACATCCTCATATTCACCGGAAGAAAGTGAGCACTCTTCGTCAGCCGATCAATGATGACCCAGATTGCATCATGACCCTTTACCGATCTGGGTAAATGGGTAACAAAATCCATGGCGATGCTGTCTCATTTCCATTCAAGGATATCCAATTGCTGTAACAAACCGTCAGGTCTTTGATGCTCTACCTTTGCCTTCTGACACGTCAAGCAGGTAGTCACATACTGGGCGATGTACCTCTTCATGCCCGACCACCAAAATGACTCCTTCAAGTCATGGTACATCTTATTCATGCCTGGATGTAGGCTAAGGCGATTCCGGTGACCTTCCTCTAGGATCATCTTCTTCAACTCTTCATTTGCAGGTATACAAATTCTGCCATTAAATCTCAAGATCCCATCATCGCCCATCACAAAGTCTTTAGCCTGGTCGGTCCCTAGTGACTCCACAGTACGCTTCAGACTAGGGTCCTCCAACTGCTTATCCTTTATCACTCCAAGGAAGTCATTAGTTATAGCCAGCTTACTACAACTAATGTGATTTACATGAAATTCCACTCCAAAGTTTAAATCTCTAAACTGCTCAATCAATTTCTGCTCTTCAATCATCATGGTTGATACTTGTATTGATTTCCTACTCAAGGCATCTGCCACTACATTGGCCTTCCCTGGATGATATATCAGTTGGAAGTCATAATCTTTTAGGAACTCCATCCATCTTCTTTGTCTCATATTTAACTCCTTCTGATCAAACAGATATTTCAGACTTTTGTGGTCACTAAACACCTGAAACTGAGCTCCATACAAATAATGCCTCCAAATCTTCAAGGCAAACACCACAGCCGCCAACTCTAAGTCATGGGTAGGATAGTTCCTCTCGTGAACTTTGAGTTGCCTTGAAGCATATGCAACCACTCTTTTCTCTTGCATCAACACACATCCCAAACCTTGATGTGAAGCATCACAGTAAACATCAAAAGGATTTCCCACATCCGGGATCACTAACACTGGGGCGCTAGTCAACCTCTTCTTCAGCCCCATGAAACTCTGCTCACACTTTTCAATCCAAGCAAAAGGTTGATCTTTGCGAGTTAACTGAGTCAAAGAAGCTACTACCTTGGAAAAATCTTCAATGAACCTCCGATAGTAGCCTGCTAAACACACAAAACTCCTTATTTCAGTAACTGTCTTAGGACGTTCCCACTGAAGCACTGCCTCCACTTTGGCTGGATCCACCGAGATCCCCTGGGCAGATATTACATGTCCTAAGAAGTTGACTTCCTTCAACCAGAACTCACACTTAGAGAACTTGGCATATAATTGCTTACCTCAGGATCTCCAATACTGTCTTCAGATGTTCTTCATGTTCTTCCTCGGTCCTTGAATAAATGAGTATGTCGTCTATGAAGACTACCACAAACTTATCCAAGAAAGGGCGAAAAATTCTATTCATGAAATCCATGAACAGAGCTGGAGCGTTTGTTACTCCAAACGGCATCACCACATACTCATAATGCCCATAACGAGACCTAAATGCTGTCTTTTGAACATCTTCAGCTTTTACCAAAATTTGGTGGTACCCCGATCTCAGATCAATCTTTGAGAACACCGAGGCCCCATGTAATTGATCCATCAAATCATCAATTCTAGGTAGGGGGTACTTGTTCTTGATGGTCAACTTGTTCAACTGCCTGTAATCTATACACAACCGAGACCTTCCATCCTTTTTCTTAACTAGGAGCACTGGAGCCCGCCATGGAGATACACTTGGTCTGATGAATTGTTTCTCCAACAACTCTTCCACTTGCTTCTTTAATTCTACCAACTCGGCTGGAGCCATCCTGTAAGGTGCCATTGACACTGGTCCAGCTCCAGGTACCAAATCAATAGAGAATTCCACTTCTCTCTTAGGAGGTAATCCAGGTATTTCTTCTGGAAATACATCCATGCAATCTTTCACCACATGTATCCTGCTTACGTCCTCTTCATTCTTCACTTCCAATCGAGCTAGGATCACGAAGCACCTCGCCTCTTTTTCCAACTCCGACCACCCATGCTGAGCAGATATCACATCTGACTCTTGGAGGTCTGGAAACGCTATTTTCTGACTACCACAGTCTATGAGAACGTGATTGGCAGATAGCCAATCCATTCCCAGGATAACATCCAGGTCCTGAAGAGGTAGGCAGATCAAGTTTACTTTGAATCTGCGTCCCTCTACTATCACTGGACATTCAGAGCAAACTGTAGAGGTCAACACCTGTCCTGACGCAGGTGTAGAGACCAACAGTTCAAACGGTAACTCCTTCACTAGAAGGCCCAACTCGGCTACACACAGGCTTGACACAAAGGAGTGTGTCGCTCCAGAATCAAACAAGGCTTTTACACCTCTACCAGCTATAAAACAAACACCTTGCACTAGGTTACCTGACTGAGACGCCTCTGCTCCTGTCATGGCAAACACTCTCCTTGCTGCTTGAGGTCTACTACCTCCATTCCTCAACTGTTGAGGACCAACGGGTTGAGTCCTCCTATTTCTGCTAGGACAATCTCTAGAGATGTGTCCCATATTTTCGAATGTGAAACATCTGGGTTTCCATGTTTGTTGCTGCTGAAACTGGGGCGGAACTGCTCCTGCCCGATGTGGTGGAGGTCTTGCATAAGGCTTGCTTTGTGGGTGCTGCACCTTGGCCTTCCCACTGGAAGAACCCCCTGGGTGTGATCTGATCACCCGAGAATTACCCCTTTCCAAGGTTTCCACCATCTTTGCCTTTTCTACTAAGGCATGAAACTCCCTGATGCACATGGGTGCTATGGTCTTCTTCAGCTCATGCTTTAAACCTTCTTCAAACTTCCTACACCTCCAAGCCTCAGAGGTCGCCTGGGTATAAAATCGGGCGAGGTACTCAAACCGAGCAGCATAAGCATTCACTGACATCTCCCCCAGCTCCAATCTGAGGAATTCTGCTTCTTTCGCAAACCTTGCACTATCTGGGAAGTATTTTTCCAGAAATCTCATCCTGAAGCTCTCCCAGTCTAAAACATCAGCTCTGGCTTCCATCATCTGCTGAGCTCCCATCCACCAGAACTCGGCTTCTCCAGATAGCAGATAGGTGGCGAATACCAATTTCTTCTCTTCAGGGCAGGAGGTCGCCCTAAAGATTTTCTCCAACTCCCTGACCCACTGATCTGCTTGATCAGGGGTAGCATTCCCACTGAACTTAGGTGGGTTGTGCCTCATGAACTCGGTCAGTCCCATCTGTTCCTGAGGCTGACCGACGTGGGAAGCTATTTCAGCCGACCGAGTAGTTTCCCAATGGTGCATTGCAGCTTGATGATTCTGAGCCATTGCTGCATTCTGTTGTTGGATGGCAGTTGCCATCATCTCAATAGCCTTGGCAATCTGGCTCATTTCCGAAGAAGGTTGGGGAGGGGTAGGAGGTCTACGTACCATCTTTCTTCGTTTCAGATTTTGAAACTATTGGTTTCTATATTCCCTACAACTATAAGAATGAGATCGATAAGAAATCAATTCATTCAGGAGGTAACATCTAGACCTTACAAAGGTCAGCATCTCAAAGTCATTAAGAATTTGAGTTCATCAACAGAATCATAATGCTCAAAATAGAAAGCATAACACCGAACAATCATGGGTACAAAATTACCAATCAAATATCGCCACACTTAATAATTGGGACAAAACACACCAGAAGTGGATATATGCTCAACATCAAACTTTTAGAATTAAGATTGAGAACATCTCGATTCAGTTATGAGTGTGCACCCTCACTACTTTATCAAGATCCTTTCACTCTTAATACTAAAATTTTTCATTTAGAGCCTATATCTACTAAAGCACAAACAAGATTTCAATCAGAAAACATTTGAAAACCTTTCACTATAGCTTTGATTAAGACTCCAATAGCAGAAGAAACACAATGAACCCACTCTCCTCAGGTCATCCTAAGGACGAACTGCTCTGATACCATTAATGTAACATCCCGCCAAAACCTTTTCATATTTATATAATAAAATAAAGGTAAAACAATAATATCGAAGTGAACATAAATATATATATGTAATGAAATTTCTCCTCACAGGGAGTTTAATACATATCCAGTCAGTTTCCAAAACTTAAACAAAATACAGCAAAATAGAAAACAGGCAATCTCCTATCAGAAACAGGAAACAGGCGATCTCCTAACAGAAACAGAAAACAGGCGATCTCCTTCCGGCGACCACTCACTGAGGAGCTCTACTTCCTGTAACATCATCTGCTCCCGTGTAAATTATACACGATCATCACAGGTTTACGAAAACATCCACAAAACAAAAATGCAGGGTAAGCTAGATATTTTAAAGAGAATTTAGATATGAAACTTTAAAATCAAGATAAAACAAATTTAAGACACCCACGTAAAACCCATCAACTTTCTCATTCCCTTCACATGACCATCAAGTAATCACATATTTCACAATTTCCTCAAGAGTCGTTCAATTCACATACTCCATCAAGTGTCTATCAATTTCAATGTTTCTCATTTCTCACGTCAGACTTCCACTGACTCATCACACACAGACACTTGACACTACTTCTGGAAGACTCGTGCGTTGAACTTAGCATCCAGAGACCTGCACCTGTCATACTTCATTGCTGTAATGTTCCCACAGCCATGCGCATCAACATAATCTCGATCTCAATCTCAATATCCTCACTCTCACAGTATGACAGGGTTAATCCATATAACAGGTCAAGTCAGTTATCTTTCAAACGACTTACCCATACATATGGACCTCCTTCGACTCTCACCAACTGAATGACTTCATCTATGTGACTCCATCATATCAGCAGAGTCAGGATCGTCTCATTCACAGGATAGTTGTAAGGACCTAGAAACTTTAATTGGAATGAAAGTGTTACATTTAAATAATTTCAGAAGATGTTATTATTTAAAATACAAAGAACTGATAAATGAAGTTTCGTAGTAGTCGCACATCGGACGTCGCCCAAGGTCTGGGGTCAACTGGTAGAGATCGGTCGGCTGGCATGTAGATCAAGAAGAGTAAAGGAAGAAAAGTGTAGCTAAGAAGTCTTCTACGAGATCGCTGTTAATGAAGACGGAGGCGATCTCCGACTCCTCTGGGACATAATCGCCTGTCGCCTAGAGGAGACATGACCGCCAATCGCCTATGGTGTACGTGATCGACGGGAGTGCACGCCTACCGACGTCACCGAGTCATGTGGAGATGATACCTTGGACGTAACATAGTAGAATGAAGAACCTTCAGAAAGGCGCGGCGATGTGTCGTCGGGCATCGCCAGGTGAGAGGCATGCGGGCATCGCCAGGTGAGAGGCATGCGAGCATCGCCAGGGCGCGAGGGGCATGCGGGCATCACCAGGGCGCGAGGCAGGCGGGGTTAGTCTTCGCGCGAGAGGTCATCGGTGGATTGTCTTCGCGCGAGAGGTCATCGGTGGAGAGTCTTCGCGCGAGAGGTCATCGGTGGAGCGTCTTCGCGCGAGAGGCCATCGGTGGATAGTCTTCGCGCGAGATGTCATCGGTGGATAGTCTTCGCGCGAGAGGCCTCAGTGGATAGCCTTCGCGCGAGAGGACATCGGTGGATAGCCTTCGCGCGAGAGGTCATCGGTGGAAGGTTATCGCGCGATGTCGAGCTTCACACAGAGAAAGTGGGACCCAGACTCCCAGCATGAAACGTCCTGCACGCGCGCCACGTAGACAAAAAGGGTGGTTCAGAATAGTGACATCAGAATGTTGGCATGCGCAAGAGACAATAGTGGTCGTACTGTTCAGGGCAGTGGTTGGCATGCGCAAGAGACAAACATGGTCGTACTGTTCAGAGAAACGTACACTCAGACTTCTCTGCAGAGTGGGTGGTGGCAGCTGCTTTTATGGATAAGTTGGTTTAAGATGCAGAGACCCACTGCTGAGAGAAAAAAACGTTGCAGCATTCAAAGAGAGAAAGAGTGAGTTACCTCCCTTCTCCTCCAGATATCTCCTTCGCGCTGCGATTCTAGCATCTTCACACAAGAGTACGACGAGAGGCAGCACCATTAGAGCACCTGGGAGGTTCTCTGCAAGTCCTTCAACCAGACGCAAAAACAGAGCCAAGGCGTTGTTCAAGCTTCGTTGGGTTTCGGAGCTCCTGGTGTTTTGCGCAAGTCCAGGTAAGGGAAGCTGGCCTTCATTTTCAATACAAGCCATAGATTAGCTGTTTCTGAAGTGAGGGCGACGTGGTCGCCGGTTTTCGTTTTCATCTTCGTGAATGCTCTGTTCTATGTGTTTGGGCAACGTGGTCGCCGGTTTTAAACCCCTTTTTCATGATGCTCTGTTTTTTTACGCGTGGGGCGACGTAATCGCCGGTTTTAAATGTTGTCTTCGAAATCCCCTGTTTTAGTGTCGCTTGAGCTTGTTTGAGATTGATATGTGAAATGCACGCGTTATTGGAAAAAGTCTGAACCTGGATACGTTTGTTGCTGTGGTTGAGATCGTTCATTTAAGTATTGTATGGTGCGTTGGGTGAATTGATGATCTTTAGCTGTCCTGTGTGGACTTTCCTTGCTGTCCTGTGTGGACTTTGCTTGCTGTCCTGTGTGGACCTTGGTTGCTGTCCTGTGTGGACTCTGGTTGCTGTCCTGTGTGGACTTTGCTTGCTGTCCTGTGTGGACTTTGCTTGCTGTCCTGTGTGGACCTTGGTTGCTGTCCTGTGTGGACTCTGGTTGCTGTCCTGTGTGGACTTTCCTTGCTGTCCTGTGTGGACTTTACAGTGGTATGGTAAGTGTCTATGTGTGTTAAATCAGTGGAAGTCCGACGTAAGAAATGAGAAACTTTATAATTTTATGTGGGTATATGGAATTTGTTTTATCCTGATTTTTATGTTTCATATTCAAACCCTTTTTGAACCATCTAGCTTACCCCTTTTTCTTTTGTATTGCTCTGTGGCTGTTTTCTCTTAAAACTGTGATGATCGTGTGTTATACACGGGAGCAGATGATCTTCCAGGGAGTAGAGCTCCTCAGTAAGTGGTCGCCGGAAGGAGATCGCCTGTTTCCGTCTCTATCGGGTGATCGCCTGTTTCTGCCTCTATCGGGTGATCGCCTGTTTTTCTGTACTGATAGCAGATCGGCTGTTTTGGGTCTTCTGATAGCAGATCGCCGGTTTATGTAGGGAGATCGCCGTTTTCAATTTATTGACTGTATTTTGTTTAAGTTTTGGAAAAATATACTGGTTATGTATTAAACTCCCTGTGAGGAGCAACTTCATTTTATATAAATACATATGTTCATTTAAACATTTTTGTTTTACCTTTATTTCATTTTATAATTATGAAAAGGAATTTGGCGGGATGTTACAATAGTCACTGATCAATACACCTCATAACCAATCTCAACACGGTATTTCCTTTCCTGAAAATACTATGTCTTGATCCCACATTCACAACATTCAACACATCATATAACACTTACATGAACGATTCCAATCACAGCAACAATCATTCCAAGGTTCAGATTTTCGAATATCGCATGCATTTCACATTTCAATCTCAAACAGTTTCAAACGACACTAAAACAGGGGAGTTCGAAATTAACATTTAAAACCGGCGATCACGTCGCCCCACACATAAAAACAGAGCATCGTGAAAAAGAATATGAAACCGGCGACCACGTCGCCCTCACTTCAGAACCTACTCGCCTAAAGTTTTTATAAACGAAAATGCTAGCTTCCCTTACCTGGACTAGCGTAAACTTCACTAAGAGCTCCAACCCAACGAGATTCAAGGATGCCTTAACTCTGTTTTAGCGTCCGGTTTGGAGAACTTGCAGAGAACCTCCCAGGTGTCCAAGGGCAGTCGTCGCTCGTCGTACTGGTGCTTGAGGATGCCTGAATCGCAGCGCAAAGGAGAGAAAAGAGAAGGATGAAGGTAAACTCACTCTGCCACTCTTGAACCACTGCAACGTTCTTTTCCTCTCAGAAGTGAGTTTTTGAATCTAAACCAACTTGTCCACAATTGCCGCTGCCACCACCCACTCTACAGGAAAGCTTGCTTGCACACTTCCTTGAACAGTACGGCCACGTGTGTCTCTGCGCATACCAACTCTCTGATGCCAATTATTCTGAAACACCCTTTTTGTCTACGTGTCGCGCGTGCAGGACGTCTCATGCTAGGAGCCTGGGTCCTACCTTATCTGTGTGAAACACGACATCGCGCGATAACCTTCCACCGATGACTCATCCTGGCGGACGACCGATGTCTCTCTCTGGAAGACGACCGATGTCTCTCTCTGGAAGATGACCGATGTCTATCCCTGGCGACGACCGCATGTCTCTCGCCCTGGAAATGCCCGCATGTCTCACGCCCTGGCGATGCCCGCATGTCTCGCGCCCTGGGGATGCCCGCATGTCTCGCGCCCTGGCGATGCCCGCATGTCTCGCGCCCTGGCGATGCTCGCATGTCTCGCACCCTGGTGATGCCCGCATGTCTCTCGCCCTGGCGGTGCCTGCATGTCTCTCGCCCTGGCGAGGCCCGCATGTCTCTCGCCCTGGCGATGCCCGACGACACATCGCCACGCCTTGCTGAAGGTTCTTCATCCCACTATGTTACATCCAAGGTATCATCTCCACATGACTTGGTGACGTCGGTAGCTTCACATTTCCAAGAGTAGATCAGCACTACTCCTCGTGCGCCCATGCATGCAACACTAAGGACGATTTCTTATGCTCAAGCATGGAGCTTCGCATGCACAGCGTATCTAAGGCTTAACCCACACCTTGATACGCGTGGTTTTTTGGAACCCACTATGGTTGATCCAGCATCTTGACCACATACTGAGTGCACTTTCGGCGATCATGTGCACCATAGGCGATTGGCGATTATATACCAGAGAAGTCGGAGGTCGCCTCCGTCTTCAACAACGGCGATCTCGTAGACTTCTAAGCTACACTTTCCTTCCTTTATATTTTAAATAAAAACATACTTAGAATTCACTTAAAATATATCACTTTCCAATAAAATTTTCTAGGTCCTTACAGAACCCAAGTTCCATATTAATATCGGAAGCAAACTGTAGTAGGCAGGACTCGAACCCCTCGAATCCAAGTCCCTTCAGTAACCAAAGAGGCATTAACCACTAAACCAGACAAGTTCTTTTGTCATATTACGATTTTTATTATACTTATTATTATTAATAATAGTTATATTAATATTAATATTAATAATAGTTATATTGATATTATATTCATATTACTAATATTATATTCATATTATTAAGATTTTATTATTAATATCAATATTAATATTAATATTAATATTAATAATATTATTAATAATAATATTATTAATAATATTATTAATAATATTATTAATAATATTAATAATAATATTAATAATAATATTAATAATAATAATAAGTATAATAAAAATCATAGTAATACAAAAGAATTTGTCTAGTGTAGTGGTTAAAGTTTATTTGGTCACTGAAGGAACTTGGTTTCGATTCCCACCCACTGTGTAATGTTTACTTTACATAATCCGTATGAAATAATTTGTGTATAATTTGAGATTTTCTTGTAGTGTATGTAGTTGTAACAAACATATGAATAACCATATATATATATATATATATATATATATATATATCTTTATCTCTAAGCATCTTTATCTTTAAGCGCATGCTACTGATTCGTACTTTCACGCCAATACACACCCATTCATACGCTATTTCGTGCCATGCATATAGCTTTACCTAGATTGCCTTAGCAATACTGGGCTTGGGCCCTACAGTTAATACTTTACTTATCATAGACCTGGATATGCTGTGTGCGCCCCTAAGTCCATTATGTTTCGTTACTTTAGTAGGTAATCTTATTTGTGGAGGATGCATGCATGAGAGTTTAATATATATGCATATCTGGAGCCTAGTCACATGGTAAGTGAGGCCCATGTGCCAAGCTGACCTGCCTGAGAGAGAATGCCGAGGTCCAACCAGCGAGTTCTGAGCATTATGAGTTCTGGTTCAGTACACAAGCCCCCCAGGCTTGAGCTGAACTTGCTTCAGCGAAGAGGCTTTTTGGCTCACCTGAGTCGACCTACGTGGCAAATGAGTAGTGCTACGTGCACAGTAACCTGAGTTGGCATTTCACCACACTCCATCATGTGCTTCCATGTGACTTTTATCAACAGTCACAAGACATTGCCGCTTACGCTCCCCTACTACAATAGGGTTTCAGAAACTCAAACGTCCCCACTGTTTCATTACGCTTTTTAGAAATTTTTGCTCTTCTTCTCAAACTTGCTGTGCCCTCATCGTTGTCAATACAATCTTGTTCCCAATAACTTTCTGATCACCTCAAAGGTACTAACTTTACCTTACCTTATTCACATAATATGCTTTTATTGCTTTCGCTGCTCTTGCTTTACTACACTGAGATTGTTCATACCTTGTGTTCTCGATATTATTGTTTAGGCCAATTATTCTTCTTTTATGAATGCGCGTAATGTTGAATTCTGAATGTGTCTCTGTTCTTGTTTGTTTGCTTGTTTTGGTTTTAGACGGATTACCAGTCCAAATATCCTTGGGCCCCTAAGAACCTTTTAGCCGAAACCTTAGAGTTTACCTCTAGAAAGAAGATAGTAGATTATAGGAAAACCGAGTATAAGAAACATCCCAAAAGAAACATGTTTGGTAGGGAACATGATAAGCTTGTCCATATAGTACCCTGTGGGGGAGGGTGAACCTGTGTGAAGTGATGAATCCATAGACCCTGAGGGCCCTTTCTACTTCTTTTATTCCACCCTCTTCCAGAAAGTACTCCTTCGAATCCCCCTATTCCCCTTCGAGAGAGCCCTGCTTACCGAAGTCAATGTTGCCCCTGCCCAGCTACACCCAAATAGTTGGGCATTCGTGCGGGCCTTTACCATCCTTTGTTTCCACTTTGACCTTCTATCATTAGTGGATGTCTTTCTTTACTTCTTCGAGGCCAAACGTTTAGGACGCCAACTTTGGGTGTCCTTCAACGAGCTTGCTCGGAGGTCCTTGCTATCCCTATTCCAGCAATCTTATAAGGGCTTTAAAAAGAAGTTCTTCAAAGTTCAAAGCAGCAAGGGTGATCCAACCCTCCTGGATGAGTTTCCCTTTTATTGGACCCGAAACCCTATCTTCCAGAGCCCTAGACACCTGGAGGACCTGCCCCCATCTAAACGTGAGGTGTGCATCCATCTCTCCAACCTCAAGGTAGTTTTTGATACTGCTTTCTTGATCCGAGAGGAGTTTTCCCCAGTAACGCTTAAAGCTTACATTGGTATACTTTTATTGCCTGCTATATTTAGGTATTGATGTTTTTGTATTGCTGGTGTAAATTCTGAACTTATCTTATCTTGTTATGTAGATAACATGTTGGATGCGGAGAAAAGGAAGAACCTAGCTACCTTGGCCAGGCAAAAAAGAGCTGCTGCGGAGGCACCTTCTGCGGCTGTTGCAGAAGTACCCCCTGCTGAAGGCCGCAACAGGAAGGCCATAATCGAGGTGGTGGCCTCGAAGGATGATGAGAAGTATTATGGGTTTGTCTTCAAGAGAAGACGAAATGATGCCGCGTCCTCCTCCCACTCAATCTCAAGTGGGCGATCTCCTTCTCCTTCACATTCTCCCCTCTCACCCCCCTCAACCTCTAGGGGGGTCATAGTCCAAGAGAGCAGGGAGGAACACACTGAGGAGGAGGGACTGTTGGATCCTTTCGTAGATCCCATTCTTACCATTCAAAATGCCCTGCTCCCTCCAAAGATCAAAGAGAAATTGGCCCCCCTACAGGAGGACCAGATGCTGGAGCAAACCACAAGGCAACTGGGCAAGCGCTGGCCACAAGCTGCTTGTTTCTTTCCAAGCTAAAAAACGCTAAGCCTCCAAGTCTAAAGGACTTCCCTAGCAGGTGAAGGGCCTCAATCTAGATGTCGAGGAGTTGAAAAGGGGTTATCAAGAGACTAAGGTTCTCCTCTTCAACAAATTACAAGAGACCTTGGGTCTATGTGTAAGGAACAACGACCTCCGTATTGAGATGGAGTTGCTGAAAGAAGAGCGAGAGTCGCTGAAGGAAGAGATGGCCAAGCTGGTGGCCACACAAAAGGCAGAACTGGCACAAGTTGATGGCTAAGCTCAAGGAGGAGCTCACAGATGACGCTGCCAACTCATATGTTGCTGGCTTCGAGGACGCTGTCGTCCAAGCCACAAGTGTTTACCCTGATACTGACTTCTCCCAACTTGGCCCAGGGAAACTCATGATTGACGAGCACTTGGTGTGTGATGATGAGCAATAATCATGAATTCATTGTATTTATTCACCTTCTGTAACTGGTTAAACAATGTATTATTTTGTTCATATATGTATAGTTGTTTATTGTGCCTTTTCTAGTTTAAAGTTAATGCATATAACTTAACGAATTAATGAGTGTTCTTACCTTAGAAAGATCATTAATTTCGCAACCAACTCCCAACTAACAAGGCAATTTATGATGCATGTCTAGTAATCGACGTGTCTAACTATGCCAATCAAACATAACATGGATGGCGCTCTTACCAGAGCCAATCATAGGATAAATTAATGCCTAACCTGGTGACTCGTGTTGTTGTCTCAACTGGTTCTCGTCGAGATCCTGAGCTCACCTTGTGTTGTCCATACTTAGAGTCCTTCTTCACATTGGGCTCTCAAGCTCGAGTTGCCATGAACCTGTAGCTTCCTTCCTTTGGAAGTTTTCTAGAGCGAGGTTTCCTTTTGGGGCTCAAACAAATTTTGGCGAGCTGCGGTTTGGTTGGTGCCTTTGATTAGAGTGAGGCCCCAAATGCTGGACAAATGGGCATCTTTGAGTTGGTTTCATTTGGGCTATACCCAATCTTTGGCGGGCTGACTTCATTTTCGTGCTACGCCCAATGATTGGTGAGCTGGTTTCGTTTACACCATATTTGGTGAACTGGTTTCGTGTGCACCACATCGGGTGGACTGATTTCGTTTACACCACATTTGGTGAACTGGTTTCGTGTGCACCACATCGGGTAGACTGGTTTCGTTTACACCACATTTGGTGAACTGATTTCGTTTACACCACCACATTTGGTGAATTGGTTTCGTGTGCACCATATCGGGTGGATTAGTTTCGTGTGCACCACATCGGGTGGACTGGCTTCGTTTACACCACATTTGGTGAATTGGTTTTGTTTACACCACATTTGGTGAACTGGTTTCGTGTGCACCACATCGGGTGGACTGGTTTCGTCTACACCACATTTGGTGAATTGGTTTTGTGTGCACGACATTGGGTGGACTGGTTTCGTTTACAATATAATGGCACATCATTTCTCAAATATTTTTTCATTGGGCGACCTCATTAAAAGACCCCTGTAAGGGAAAAAGAGTATCCCCTTAACTATTCGTGATTGACATTATATATTGACTGAAATAAAATTCGCGTCTGGCTCCACTCTAGGTCGCCTACCAGTGGTGATTTTCTCGGGTGAGCTATCTCCCTCTTCTGATGGCTGAGTGGTAACCATGCATACTCCCCGCTTTGTCTTCAGACTGTTCTCGTAGCATTTTCTTGCCGCCTTTTGGTTAGACTTAAAAATAATCACTCCCTCTTCTTGCGAGGGCAGCTTAATCTTCATATGTCTTGAAGAGGCCACTGCCCTTAGCCTATTTATGGCAGGTCTACCTAAAAGAATATTATAAACTGAAAAGGCGTTCACGACCAAGTACCTGGTACTGATGGTCCGAGACGAGGTGCCATCTGAGAGGGTCGTCCTCAACTCCACATGCCCCCTCACCTCTACTTGGTCGCTGGGAAAACCATACAGGCAACCATCATAGGGTCTCAACTGATCTGGGGACAACTGTAATTTGTTGAATGTCGACCAAAATAGCACCTCAGCCGAGCTTCCTTGATCAACAAGAACCTGATGTACCCTTCTTTCTGCAGTGACTACCGATATGAACACGGGGTCATTGTCGTGTGGGACAACATCCCCCAAGTCTGCTCGGGTGAAGCAGAGGTCAGGTTCGGCTGGTTGCTCCAATACCTGTGTGTCTATGGCCATTACCTCCCTGGCATACCTTTTTTGTTGAGAGGAAATACAACCTCCCTCAGAGAATCCTCCCGAGATGGTATTAATTTCGTCGTGTATGGGCACCTCATGCCTCTATTCTTCTGCCGGCTTTTATCTCGTTGACCCCTCCTGGTCCTCCTGCACATAGTCATGCATGAGACCTTCCTTCAATAGTCTCGAGAGCTGATAACGCAGGGCTAAACAGTTCTCGACGTCGTGCCCATAAGCTTGGTGGAATTCGCACCAAGTGTTCTTCTTTGGTCCCAAAACCTTGTTAGACTTTGGCGGGGACTCCAATTTCTCTATGACAGCCGGGATGGTAAGTAATTTCCTGTAGGGCATTTTAAACATAGGTTGAGGAGGCGGGCTGTTGCTCGACCTCGACCTGGGTTTGTTCCCTCTGGGCTCATAGGGTGTTTGTCATGTTAACCTCTTCTTTGTTGTGGTCTCGTGTACCCTCAGGTGTTGGGTACGACTGTTCTCCTAGGCCTTGGTCGAACCTACACCCTACTCCTGAGCTTCGTGCTCATCCATTTCTCAGCGACAATGTGGGTGACTGCTCGTCGTTTGATTTCTACCAACTTCTTGGGTCGGTTCCTTATCAAGGAATCACTAAAAGGCCCCGACCTTATTTCCTTCATGAAAGCATGTACTATTAATGCCTCGTCTTGAGTGTGAAGTTGCACCACCAATGCTCCAAATCGGTTTAGGAAGTCTTTTACCGATTCCCTTTGCTTCTGAATCACCCCAAAGAGGTCAAAAGGAACAGGGGGTGGTGCTTGATTAACCATGAACTGCTCCCTGAACAATGTGGAAAACTGATCAAAAGTGGTTATGAGGCCATTGGGTAAGCCAAAAAACCACTTAAAGGCTGTACCTGAGAGTGTACCCACAAACAACTTGAAATGGGCGACAACTGTACCCCCTAGAATCATTGTTTGAGCCTGGAAGGTTGAAAGGTGGATGTATGGATCTTCGACGCCTGTAAAGGTGATCTTAGGTGCCGTCATGTTTTTTAGCACGGTTGTTTCTAAGATCTTTTGTGAGAAGGGCATCGTGCAAACCCTATTCTGGATAGGCGTGTAATGGTCGCCCGTGGAATACTCTCCTGCACAGTTCGTCATTAGCTCTGCGCAACTTTTCATTAGCTGCTCGTGAGGCGTCCAGCTTGGCCCTAAATTGATCTTGTCTCTGAACCTGCTCAGCTCTAATTGCCGCCACTGTCTCCTAAAGAGCTATGATGATGTCCATGAGTTGTTGGCTTGTGGAGGCGTCGCCCCCTTCAGATCCTGCAGGACCGCCTTGCCTGGTATTTCTCATATCTTCTAATTTCTTTTCTATTAATGCGGATGGGACCTAGTTTTATCGGAGTCCCACGGTGGGTGCCAAATGTTCTGACTGGTTGACTGGTCGCCGGTTGACTATGATGACTGGTTCAGGCTCCACCTGTCTCCCTTGGAAATTGCACCTTCCTTGATTGCGGGAAGCTTTACCTGCAGAGACAAAGAGCGCCCTCACGGCCGCTCATGCTCCGACGCTCAAGTCAGTAAGGGTTTTGTGAACTAATAGGAAACAAATAGTTTTAGTATCTAAAAGTGCATTTAGAATTGCATACCTTCACCTGAGACCTTAAGCCCCTTATTATAGCATACCATGTTCCTGTCGCACTTGAGATAAACAAATATTAACTTAAAATAAACACATTATCTTATATCTCTAACAGAAAACCCCCTGCCACAGGCACCAATAATCTTTAGGTCTCAGACTGCAGGTGTTCCTTCTGTTATATGTACACGCCCATCCTTATCTTTTTAGGGTTAGCACTATCCAAGGGTATTTCATGTGCATCAGACATATACGCATAACAGGAAAATCTTATGTGATATTAACAAACATATCTATATGTACTTGTAACAAACATATGAATAACCATATATATATATATATATATTTATCTCTAAGCATCTTTATCTTTAAGCGTGTAAGGATCTAGAAATTTATTTGGAATAGAAGTGGTATATTTTAAATGATTTCTGAGTATGTTATTATTTAAAATGAAAAAGGTCATATAATAGAAATCCATAGTAGTGAGACCTCAGACGTCGCCCAAGAGGTCTGAGGTCAGTATGGTAGAGGTCGGTCGGTGGACCATAGTGGGTTCCAGAAATCATATGTATCAAGGTGTGATTTGAACCTTAGATACGCCATGCATGCGGGATAAATGCGAAACTCTATGCTTTGGCATAAGAGATTGTCCTCAGTGTTGCATGCATTGGCGCGTGAGGAGTTAGTACCGACCTGTCCTCGAGCAGGAGAAGCTACCGACGTCACCGAGCCATGTGGGGATGATAACACAGACGTGGAGTAGTGAGTCGATGAGCCTTCAGCAGGGGTGACGAGGTGTCATCAGACATCGGTCGTCTGCCAGGGAGAGACATCTGTCGTCTGCCAGGGAGAGACATCGGTGTCTTCCAGGGAGAGACATCGGTCGTCTGCCAGGGAGAGACATCGGTCGTCTGCCAGGGAGAGACATCGGTCGTCTGCCAGGGAGAGACACCAGTTGTCTTCCAGGGAGAGACATCGGTCGTCTGCCAGGATGAGACATCAGTCGTCTGCCAGGATGAGACATCGGTGGATAGTCATCGCGAGATCAGTCATCGGTTCCTGGTCATCGGGGGGTCCTGTTATATGCAGATAAGCTGGGACTCAGGCTTCCAGCGAAGGCGTTCTGCAGGCGCGACACGTAGACAGTAAGGGTCCCCAAAGCAGTTGGCAACAGAGAGTAAGTAGGGCAGGTGGCTCCAGAGTTTTGGGCATACAAAGGTGTCCACATGGCCATCCTGTCAAAGGAAACTTGCACGCAAGAGTTTTCCATCAGAGTGGGTGGTGGCAGCGGCATTCCTGGGCAAGGTGGTTTAATTTCAAAATCCACTTCTGATAGGCAATGTTCGAACGCTGTTTGGGTAGAGAGAAATCGAGTGAGTTGAGTTTTGGTTCCCTGTTTCCTTTCTCTCTTTCTCTCCACGTTCGGGCATCTTCACTACCAGTTGATGTTTCCGACACCATCAAGCACCCATTTAACGATCAACGACTGCCCCTGGGCTCCGGGCAAGTATCTCTGCAAGTTTTCGATCAAAGCCTTAAAACAGAGTAAGTTCGTCGTGCTCTGTTTTTGAAGTCGCTTCTGAACCTGAGAGAGTTGCCTCTGCATAGGCTTTGCGTGCGACTCTTTTGGCTTCAGAGTTAGTCTCTGTTAACTCAGAATATGAGTGTTATAGTTAGTTTTGTGATCGAGACTCTATGGTGCTGGTTAAGGCATCCTTGAGTTCTCGGTGGGTTTGGAGCTCTTATTGAGATCGGCTCAAGTCCAGGTAAGGGAAGCTAGTTTTATTTTCAATAAAAACCTTAGGCTAGAAGATTCTGAAGTTGGGGGTGACGTGGTCACCAGTTTCAAATTGTTTTGCACGATACTCTGTTTTGTGTATATTGGAATCTGTTTGAGATTGAAATGTGAAATGTATATGATTTTCGAAATTCTAGACCTTGGTGCGATTGGATTTTTGTGATTTGGATTGTTTAGAAAAGGTTTAAAATATGTTATGATTGACTGGTTCATTTACGTGTTGTATGATATGCTGGAATGATGTGAAAGAGTGATCAAAGCATAGTATTTTCAGGAAAGAAAATACCGTGTGGAGATTTGTTTAGAATGTGCATTGACTAAGGATTTGTAATAAGGAGATATCCTGACTCTCTTGAGATAATGGAATCATATAGATGAAGTTATTCAGGTGGTGAGAGTCGAAGGAGGTTCATATGTATGGGTAAGTCGTTTGAAAGATAACTGACTTGACCTGTTATATGGATTAACCCTGTCATACTAGGAGAGTGATGATATTGAGATTATTTATGCGCATAGCTGTGTGGATTCACAGCGACCCTGTGTGGATTCACAGTGGTGTAGTATGACAGGTGCAAATCTTTGAGTCTGAGTCAACGCATGAGTCTTCCGGAAGTAGAGTCAAGTGTCTATGTGTTATGAGTCAGTGGAAAGTCTGACATGAGAATGATAAATATTGAAATTTTGATAGACACTTGATGGTTATGTGGAATGAATGACACTTGAGGAAATTGTGAAATGTGTGAAAAATGATGGGTTATGTTGATATAAAGTTTCATATTTAAAGTTTTTTTTTTAACAGCTAGCTTACCCCTTTGTTTTGTTTTGTGGTTGTTTTTCCTTAAATATGTGATGATTGTGTATAATTTACACAGGAGCAGACAAGGTGGCAGGTGATAGAGCTCCCCAGTGAGTTATTGGAGGAAGGGATGGAAGAGTTTGAATGTTGTATTTTCGTTCTTTTTGAAAACTATTTAATGAATCTATATTAAAATCCCCTAGAGAAGGGATGTTCTTTTGAGATACAATTATGGGATGGATGTATTTTATTATATATACATATGTTAATTTTGATATTATTGTTTTACGTTTATTTTATTATATAAATATGAATAAAATTTGAGGGGCGTTACAAAGCGCATGCCACTGATTATCAGAACATGGCTGCTTTGTTACGGGCTTTGAGCCCATTAAGCAGATTTGGTCAGCCTCGTAACCTTGGTGCAAGGTCTCGCCCATAACCATTCGCTCGTACATTCATGCCAATACACACCCATTCATACGCTATTTTGTGCCATACATATAACTTTACCTGGGTTGCCTTAGCATTACTGGCTTGGGCCCTACAGTTAATACTTTACTTATAATAGACCTGGATACGCTTTGTGCACCCCTAAGTCCATTATGTTTCATTACTTTAGTAAGTAATCTTATTTGTGAAGGATGCATGCATGAGAGTTTAATATATACGCATACAAGGAGCCTAGTCACATGGTAAGTGAGGCCCATGTGCCTAGCTGATATGCCTGAAAGAGAATGTCGAGGTCTGACAAGGGAGTTCTGAACGCTACGAGTTATGATTCAGTACAATTTTTGTTATTATTATTAATAAAAAAAAATTATTACTATTATTATTATTATTATTAATATTATTATTACTATTATTATTATTCTTATTATTATTTTTATTATTATTATTATTAATATTATTATTACTGTTATTATTCTCATTATTATTATTGTTATTATTCTTATTCTGTTTATTATTATTATTATTATTATTATTATTATTATTATTGTTATAATAATAATAATTATAATAATAATAATAGTAGCAATAATAATAAGAGTAATAACAGTAATAATAATATTAATAATAATAACAAAAATAATATTAATAATAATAATATTAAGAATAATAACAGTAATAATAATATTAATAATAATAAAATAATAATAATAATAATTATAATAATAATAATTATAAGAACAGTAATAATAATATTAATAATAATAATAATAAAAATAGTAATAATAATAATAATAATAGTAACAATAATAATAATAGTAATAATAATAATAACAATAATAATAATAATAATAATAATGATAACTGTTCTCACCGGTTGACTCACTTGCTGGTTGACTCTAATGATGTTCACACGCCCTCTTATCTCTGCCTAGGTTTGTGCTTTCCTTCGATCGAAATACCTGTACCTACAAAGACAAAGGGGACGCCCTAGAGGCCGTTTGCACTCCGACGCTCAAGTCAGTCTTAGGGCAAGAAACAGTATGTGAGAGTAATAGTTCTAGTTTCGAAAACTGCGTACCTCTTTAGGGTTTCTTACTATCCTTTATATAGTCTAGGGTTTCCTTTGTTTTCGTTACCCACATTTAGGATTTCTAGAGGAATGCCCTTGCGCCGCTATTACCCAGTCTTAGTGTAATCTAGCGCATAAAGCTCCCCTTGCTGGAGTGCCACCTCTAATGGAATGATCACCTGGGTACCAACTCATGCACCTAGTCTCTGGGGCCATCCATCCTGGGGGTGCCTTAACTGTTCGCGTGCCATGCATGTGATCTACCCCTGGGAAACCCTAACCCTAACGGGCCTTAGTACCCCAGGGCCCTTTGCTTGTGTCGCGCCCAAATGCGCTATTCACACCACACGCATGAGCACCTTAGGACTCATGCTTTCCCCTACCTCTGGGCGTTTCACTGATAACTGGTGTGTTTCCTGGGGTCCACCTTTCGTGGCCCAATTTAGCTGTTTGAACCACCGATGCCCGATGTCACATCGGCCTCACTCTGTTGCCGAGTACACGTCAGCATATCCTGATGATCGACATCTGACCACTAATCGGCACACTGGCTCATGCCACTTGTGGGACACTGTCTCACACCACTTGTGGGACCCAGCTTACGTGGCCCACCATTGCTAGTGGTCGTCGATGTCCGAGGACTGGTCAGTACACAAGCCCCCCAGTCTCGAGCTATTAACTTGTTTAGCGAAGAGACTAAGTTGTCGCCCTTGGCGACCTACGTGGCACTGGGTGAAAGGACGTGAACAGTGCACCGAAATGACGTCTCTTCGTACTCGTTTTAATCTGCACACACCTGGCTTGATCAACGACTAGGACTTATTGCCGATTGCGCTACCTTGTTTACGTTAACTCTTTCAAAACCCCACACTTCTTCACTGTTCCATCATTTCACTACAAACTCTCTTTGATCATTCTCCTTCTCTCGAATGCTCTCACTTCTCTTTCATCAATCTCGACCTTCAACCCTCAACTGCTTTAAGGGTATGATTTTTATCTCACGACTTGCTCTTGTTTCGTGATTCCGCTGCTCATAACATGCTATAACTGCTCTAGGTCTGTTTAAGAGACTTTAGGTTTTCCTACATTTTACACTGTTGTGTTCTTCGCTTCTATTTCTCTGGTTCTGATGTGAGTTGATTTTAGGTTCATTATATTTGTGACACTTTCTTAGAATCAGGATCAAGATTCTTAGCAATTTAGAGTGATTCACCTAAGGAAAATCCCCACTGGACATTAACTTAACAAGTGTTAAGTAGATGTGAAGGTTCATTTCCAAAGGTCCAAGGTTAAAACACAATTAATGGTGATGAATGAATGAAGAACAAGGTGTTGAACTCAAAAAAAGAATAGGTGCAGAATTTAAACACAAAAAAAACAGAATGGAAACACAAATTGAAACAAAAGAACCGATTGAAATTCAAGAACAAGACATAGAATCAAAACTACCGATTAAAATGACTATGGAGGATGAAAGAAGATGAAACTTATGTGATTGTAGCCATGGATTGGGAATGGACACGCCACTTGGAGGTGATGATCCAAGATACGTGCAGATTTGCCGCCACTTGAGAGCTCCCAAAGCTTCACAAGATGAGACAAGGAAGAGGAGAACAAGTCTTACAAAATTTACTCACAATTTGAGTATAGTAACTTTTCTTCTAATTTCAATGTTGAATTTACAATGACCAAGCACCTCTATTTATAGGTTTAGAGGGCTGAAATGAAAGTGAAACAAATTCAAAATTCCCTCTTAATTCTAATTCAAATTTGGAGCCAATCTTGAGTCACATGGGAGGTGTGACCTTTTTTCTACTTTGGCACCTCCTAAAAACTACACCTACACCTACTCTTTATGTCACATGGAAGGTGTGACCTATCTTTATACATTGGCACCCCTTATTTTAATATCTACACCTTCCTTTAAAGTTCTACTAAAAACTATACACAAGTAATTACAAAAAGAGACATCCATTGATGCTTTTCTCCCAAAGCTTTAGCCTTGCTCCTAGTCATCCTTTGAGGCATGAAGGATGTTGACCTATTTGGTTGGGCTTGGGCCTCAGGTGCCTTCTTTACTTGGTCTTCATCATGCTCCCCGGGTTGGAGAGAATTCGTCCACGAATTTGGAAGACCTGCAAAAAAGGGAGTTAGATCACTGATATTAAAAGAATTACTTCCAAGAAATGTATTAGGCATATCTAACTCATAGGCATTATCATTGTTGCACCTTCCAAAGTCTCGAGCCTGTATGCTTCATTTCCAAGGGCCTCTATCACTCTGAAGGGACCAGTCCACTTGGGAGACAACTTGTTCTCTAGCTGGTATGGGTGGACCTTCCTCATCACCAAGTCGACGACTTGGAACTGCCGAGGTCTCAACTTGGAGCTGTGCTTGTATTCCACCCTTCTCTTCAAGGCTTTAGCCTTGATTCTTGCTTCCTCCTGTAAGGACCTGGAAAATTGAATCGGAATAATAAGAGATATATTTTAAATGAATTCTAAGTATGTCTTTATTTAAAATAAAAAGGGAAGAAAAGTTAAGTTTAGAAGGCTATGAGATCGCCGGTCGCCTGCTACACATGAGCGCCAGGTGGACGTCGCTAGGGCGCGAGGCATGCAGGCATCGTGGGGGCGCGAGAGGCATGCAGGCATCGCGCGGGCGCGAGGCATGCGGGCATTGCCAGGGCGCGAGGCATACGGGCATTGCCAGGGCGCGAGGCATGTGGACGTGGCCAAGGTGCGAGAGGCATGCGGGCATCGCCAGGGCGCGATGCATGTGGACGTAGCCAGGGCGCGAGAGTTATGAGGGTGTCGCCAGGGAAGACATCGGTCGTCTCCCAGAGGAAGACATCGGTCGTCTTCCAGGGCGAAGGAGACATCGATCGTCTTCCAGGGCGAAGGAGACATCGGTCGTCTTCCAGGGCGAAGGAGACATCGGTCGTTCGCCAGGATGAGTCAGCAGTGGAAAGTTATCGCACGACGTCGAGTTTCACACAGAGTAAAGTGGGACCCAGACTCCCAGCATGAAACGTCCTGCACACGCGCCACGTAGACAAAAAGGGTGGTTTAGAGTGGTGACATCAGAATGTTGGCATGCGCAGGAGACACTCGCGATCGTACTGTTCAGAGCAGTGGTTGGCATGCACAAGCGACAACAGTGGTAGTACTGTTCAGAGCAGTGGTTGGCATGCACCAGAGACAACAGTGGTCGTACTGTTCAGGGCAGTGGTTCTCAGGCTTTCCTGCAGAAGGGGTGGCAGCAGCAGCATGCGTGGACAGGTAAGTTGGGATTCAAAAGCCACTGCGGGAAGGCAAAGAACGTTACAGACTCAAGAGTGTTAGAGTGAGTGCAAACTTCCTCCCTCCCTTCTTCCCTTCCTTGCGTTGAGACTCAGGCAACCTCCAGCATCAGTGCGACAAGCGACGTTGCCCTTAGAGCACCTAAGAGGTTCTCTGCAAGTTCTACAGACCAGGCGCTGAAAACAGAGCTAAGGCATCCTTCAGACTCGGTGGGTTTTGAGCTCGCGGTATTTTACGCAAGTCCAGGTAAGGGAAGCTAGACTTCATTTTCATTACAAGCTGTAGTTTAGTTATTTCTGAAATGAGGGCGACGTGGTCGCCGGTTTTTGTTTTCATCTTCGTGAATGCTCTGTTCTATGTGTTTGGGCGAAGTGGTCACCGGTTTTATATACAGACTTCGAAATACCCTGTTTTTGAACCAGATCGCCGGTTTTTGGTGTTGTTTTGAAACTGTTTGAGGCCTAAATGTGATATTCGAAAATCTGAACCTTTGAAATGATTGTTGCTGTGATTGAATCATTTATTTGAGTGGGATGATGTCTTGAATGCTGTGAATGTGGGATCGAGGCATAGTATTTTCAGGAAAGGAAATACTGTGTAAGATCGTATGTAATGTGTATTGACCTGGGGCTTGTCTAGAAGGAGATATCCTGACTCTGCTGATATAATGGAATCACGTAGATGAAGTTATTCAGTTGTGGGGAGTCGAAGGAGGTTCATATGTATGGGTGAGTCGTGTGAAAAAGAACGAGCTCGGCCTGTTATATGAATTAACCTTGTCATACCGGGGGAGTTAATGACATTGAGACTATATGCGCATGGCTGTGTGGATTTCACAGCGACCCTGTGTGGATTTCACAGTGGTATGGTATGACAGGTGCAGATCTCTGGGCCTGAGTCAACGCACGAGTCAATCCGGAAGTAGTGTCAAGTGTCTTGTGTGATGAGTCAGTGGAAGTCTGACATGAGAATGAGAAACTTTGAATTGATAGACACTTGATGAATGTTGAGATTTTAATGACCTTCGAGGAATCGTGCAATATGTGTTTAGTTGATGGTTTACGTGGTTACCTTGAATTTGTTTTACCTTGATTTTAAAGTTCATATCTAACTCTTTTTAAATGTCTAGCTTACCCTGTGTTTTCTTTTGTGTCGTGGCCTCTTCTTAAACCTGTAATGATCGTGTATAACTTACACGGGAGCAGATGATGTTGCAGGTTGTAGAGCTCCTTAGTGAATTGTCGCTGGAAGGAGATCGCCTGTCTTCTATTCCCGATAGGCGATCACCCTTTTGCTGCTTTCTGATAGGAGATCACCTTTCTGATAGGAGATCGCCCTTTCTGTCAGGAGATCGCCTGTCTTTCTATTGTATTGAATTTTATTTATATTTCATGGAAAAGTGACCGAATTTGTATTAAACTCCCTGTGAGGAGAAACATAATTATTTATATAAAATTTTATTCACTTTAATCTATTTGTTACTTTTATTTTCATTATATAAATATGAATAGAATTTTGGCGGGATGTTACATTAATGGTATCAGAGCAGTTCGTCCTTAGGATGACCTGAGGGCTGTGGATCCATTGTGTTTCTTCTGCTCATGAAAGTTATTTGAGTTTAAAATAACAACTATAGTGAAAGATTTTCAAACGTTTTTGTATTGAAGTTTGGTGTGTGCTTTGGTGAATATATGCTCTAACTGAAAATCTTAGTATTAAGAATGAGAAGGTCTTGATAAAGTAGTGAGGGTGCACACTCATAACTGGATCGAGATAATTCTCAATCTTAATTCCAAAGGTTTGATGTTTAGCATACATTGATTTCTGGTGTGAACTATTTCATTCTCTTGAGTGTCTTTGTAATTGATTGAAAATGGTTGATTGGATTGATGATTGTATACCAGTAGCTGTTCTTGTGTTTTGCTTAAGTTTATAAGCACTATGACTCTGTTGTTGAGCTCAAATTCTTAATGACTTTGAGATGCTGACCTTTGTAAGGTCAAGATGTTACCTCCTGAATGAATTGATTTCTTATCGATCTCATTCTTGTAGTTGTAGGGAATATAGAAACCTGTAGTTTCAAATCTGAAACGAAGAGAGATGGCACGTAGACCTTCTACCCCTCCCCAATCTTCTTCGGAGATGAGCCAGATTGCTAAGGCTATCGAGATGATGGCAACTGCCATCCAGCAACAGAATGCAGCGATGGCTCAGAACCATCAAGCTACAATGCACCACTGGGAAACTGCTCGGTCGGCTGAGACAAACTCCCACGGCGGTCAGCCTCAAGAACAGATGGGACTGACTGAGTTCATGAGGCACAACCCACCCAAGTTTAGTGGGAATGCTACCCCTGATCAGGCAGATCAGTGGGTCAGAGAGCTGGAGAAAATCTTTAGGGCGACCTCCTGCCCTGAAGAGAAGAAATTGGTGTTCGCAACCTTTTTGCTATCTGGGGAAGCTGAGTTCTGGTGGATGGGGGCTCAGCAGATGATGGAGGCCCGAGAGGATGTGTTGGACTGGGAGAACTTCAGGGTGAGGTTCCTGGAGAAATACTTCCCAGACAGCACAAGATTTGCGAGGGAAGCTGAGTTCCTGAAGTTGGAGCAGGGGGATATGTCTGTGAACGCCTATGCTGCTCGGTTTGAGTATCTCGCCCGATTCTACACCCAGGCGACCTCTGAGGCTTGGAGGTGTAGGAAGTTTGAAGAGGGACTGAAGCATGGGCTGAAGAGGACCATAGCCCCGATGTGCATCAGGGAATTTCACGCCTTGGTAGAAAAGGCGAAGATGGTTGAGACCCTGGAAAAGGGTGATTCTCGGGTGATCAGGTCACACCCAGGGAGTTCTTCCAGTGGGAAGGCTAAGGTGCAGCACCCACAAGGCAAGCCTTATACGAGACCTCCACCACGTCGGGCGGAAGCAGCGCCATCCCAGTTTCAGCAGCAACAACCTTGGAAACTCAAGTGTTTCCATTGTGGTGGACCTCACACGTCCCATGTGTGCCCCAAGAAGGCTTTTGAGAGAAGGTGTTTTGTCTGCCAAAGGACGGGGCACGTTGCTAGAGATTGCCCAAGCAGGAATGGGGCGACTCAACCCAGTGCCTCTCAGCAGTTGAGGAGCGAAGGCAGCAGACCTCAGGCAACAGGGAGAGTGTTCGCCATGTCAGGAGCAGAAGCGTCTCAGTCAGGTAACCTCGTGCAAGGTGTTTGTTTTATAGCTAATAGAGGTGTAAAAGCCTTGTTTGATTCTGGAGCGACACACTCCTTTGTGTCAAGCCTGTGTGTAGCCGAGTTGGGCCTTCTAGTGAAGGAGTTGCCTTTCGAACTGTTGGTCTCTACACCTGCGTCAGGACAGGTGTTGACCTCTACAGTTTGCCCTGAATGTCCAGTGATAGTAGAGGGACGCAGATTCAAAGTGAACTTGATCTGCCTACCTCTTCAAGACCTGGATGTTATCCTGGGGATGGATTGGCTAGCTGCCAATCACGTTCTCATAGACTGCGGTAGTCAAAAGGTAGCGTTTCCAGACCCCCAAGAATCAGAGGTGATATCAGCTCAGCAAGGGCGGTCGGTGTTGGAAGAAGGGGCGAGGTGCTTCATGATCCTAGCTCGGTTGGAGGTGAAGAATGAAGGGGACGTAAGCAGGATACATGTGGTGAAAGAATTCATGGATGTATTTCCAGAAGAAGTACCTGGGTTACCCCCTAAGAGAGAAGTGGAATTCTCCATTGATTTAGTGCCTGGAGCTGGACCAGTGTCAATGGCACCTTACAGGATGGCACCAGCCGAGTTGGTGGAACTAAAGAAGCAAGTGGAAGAATTATTGGAGAAACAATTCATCAGACCCAGTGTATCCCCATGGGGGGCTCCAGTGCTTCTAGTTAAGAAGAAGGATGGAGGGTCTCGGCTGTGTATAGATTACAGGCAGTTGAACAAGTTGACCATCAAGAACAAGTACCCCCTACCTAGGATTGATGATTTGATGGATCAAATACATGGAGCCTCGGTGTTCTCCAAGATTGACCTGAGATCGGGGTACCACCAAATTTTGGTTAAAGCTGATGATGTGCAAAAGACAGCTTTTAGGTCTCGGTATAGGCATTATGAGTATGTGGTGATGCCGTTTGGGGTCACAAATGCTCCAGCCCTGTTCATGGACTACATGAATAGGATTTTTCGCCCTTTCTTGGATAAGTTTGTGGTGGTCTTCATAGACGACATACTCATTTACTCAAGGACCGAGGAAGAGCATGAAGAACACCTGAGGACAGTATTGGAGATACTGAGGGAGAAGCAGCTCTATGCCAAGTTCTCGAAGTGTGAGTTCTGGCTGAGGGAAGTCAACTTCTTGGGACATGTGATATCTGCCCAGGGGATCTCGGTTGATCCAACCAAAGTGGAGGCAGTGCTTCTATGGGAACGTCCTAAGACAGTTACTGAAATAAGGAGTTTTGTGGGCCTAGCTGGCTACTATCGGCGGTTTATTGAGGACTTTTCCAAGGTAGTGGCTCCTTTAACACAGCTGACCCGCAAGGATCAACCTTTTACTTGGACCGACCGATGTGAGCAGAGCTTCAAGGAACTAAAGGAAAGGCTGACTAGTGCTCCAGTGCTGGTGATCCCCGAGGTAGGAAGATCTTTTGATGTCTACTGTGACGGTTCACATCAGGGTCTGGGATGTGTTTTAATGCAAGAGAGAAGAGTGGTTGCATATGCTTCAAGGCAACTCAAGGTTCATGAGAGAAACTACCCTACGCATGATTTGGAGTTGGCGGCGGTGGTATTTGCCTTGAAGATCTGGAGGCACTATTTATATGGAGCTCGGTTCCAGGTGTTCAGTGACCATAAGAGCCTGAAATACCTGTTCGATCAGAAGGAACTAAACATGAGACAAAGAAGGTGGATGGAGTTTCTAAAGGACTACGATTTTCAACTCATGTATCATCCAGGGAAGGCCAATGTAGTGGCAGATGCCTTGAGTAGAAAATCAGTACAAGTAGCCACCATGATGATGAAAGAGCAGAAACTGATCGAGCAATTCAGAGATTTAAACCTTGGGGTAGAGTTCCACGTAAATCACATTAGTTGTAGTAAGCTGGCTATAACTAATGACTTCCTTGGAATGATAAAGGACAAGCAGTTGGAGGACCCTAGTCTGAAGCGTACTGTGGAGTCACTAGGGACCGACCAGGCTAAAGGCTTTGTGATGGGCAATGATGGGATCTTGAGATTTGAGGGCAGGATTTGCATACCGGCAAATGAAGAGTTGAAGAAGATGGTCCTAGAGGAAGGTCACAAGAGTCGCCTTAGCCTACATCCAGGCATGACCAAGATGTACCATGACTTGAAGGAGTCATTTTGGTGGTCAGGCATGAAGAGAGACATCGCCCAGTATGTTGCTACCTGTTTGACGTGTCAGAAGGCAAAGGTAGAACATCAAAGGCCTGGCGGGTTGTTACAGCCATTGGATATACCTGAGTGGAAATGGGACAGCATTGCCATGGATTTTGTCACCCATTTACCCAGATCGGTAAAGGGCCATGATGCAATCTGGGTCATCACTGATCGGCTGACGAAGAGTGCTCATTTTCTCCCAGTGAATATGAGGATGCCCATGGCCAAGTTGGCACAGTTGTACATCCAGGAAATAGTGAGGCTGCATGGAGTGCCTTCCAGCATTGTTTCAGATAGGGATCCCAGGTTCACCTCACGGTTTTGGCAGACCTTACAAGAGTGCTTGGGAACTAAGTTGAGGATGAGCTCTGCATATCATCCCCAAACAGATGGTCAGTCAGAGAGAACGATCCAGTCCTTGGAAGATCTGCTGAGGACGTGTGCCTTGGATCAATTGGGGATTTGGGACGAGGTGTTGCCACTGGTGGAGTTTACCTATAATAACAGTTATCACGCTAGTATTGGGATGGCACCATATGAAGCCCTGTATGGGAGGAAATGTAGGACCCCCTTATGTTGGTACCAGGAGGGCGAAGCAGTCTTGGTTGGGCCAGAGTTGATTCAGCAGACGACCGAGAAGGTGCAACAGATACAAAGCAGAATGAAGGCTTCTCAAAGTAGGCAGAAGTCATATGCAGACCAGAGGAGGAAGCCTTTGGAGTTTGCTGCTGGAGACCATGTGTTCATGAAAGTGACACCAACCAAGGGTGTAGGAAGAGCGATCAGACCAAAGAAGTTGTCCCCTAAGTTCGTGGGACCATATCAGATCTTAAGGAGGATTGGCCCAGTCGCTTATGAGATCGCCCTGCCTCCCCATTTAGCGAATCTGCACAATGTCTTTCACGTTTCACAGCTGAGGAAGTACATGGCAGACCCTAGTCATGTGCTGGAAGTGGACAACGTGCAGATCAGGGATGACTTGTCCTTTGAAGCGAAACCAGTCAGGATTGACGATCGTCAAAGTAAACAGCTCAGAGGCAAGACCATCAACATGGTGAAGGTGGTATGGGATGAGAGATCGGGTGATTCAACTTGGGAGTTAGAAGAACCCATGAGAGAAGCCTATCCATATCTCTTTTCCATGTAATTCAATTTTCGAGGACGAAAATTTTTCTTGTTGGAGAGAATGTAAGGACCTGGAAAATTGAATCGGAATAATAAGAGATATATTTTAAATGAATTCTAAGTATGTCTTTATTTAAAATAAAAAGGGAAGAAAAGTTAAGTTTAGAAGGCTATGAGATCGCCGGTCGCCTGCTACACATGAGCACCAGGTCGACGTCGCCAGGGCGCGAGGCATGCAGGCATCGTGCGGGCGCGAGAGGCATGCAGGCATCGCGCGGGCGCGAGGCATGCGGGCATTGCCAGGGCGCGAGGCATACGGGCATTGCCAGGGCGCGAGGCATGTGGACGTGGCCAAGGCGCGAGAGGCATGCGGGCATCGCCAGGGCGCGATGCATGTGGACGTAGCCAGGGCGCGAGAGTTATGAGGGCGTCGCCAGGGAAGACATCGGTCGTCTCCCAGAGGAAGACATCGGTCGTCTTCCAGGGCGAAGGAGACATCGGTCGTCTTCCAGGGCGAAGGAGACATCGGTCGTCTTCCAGGGCGAAGGAGACATCGGTCGTTCGCCAGGATGAGTCAGCAGTGGAAAGTTATCGCACGACGTCGAGTTTCACACAGAGTAAAGTGGGACCCAGACTCCCAGCATGAAACGTCCTGCACACGCGCCACGTAGACAAAAAGGGTGGTTTAGAGTGGTGACATCAGAATGTTGGCATGCGCAGGAGACACTCGCGATCGTACTGTTCAGAGCAGTGGTTGGCATGCACAAGCGACAACAGTGGTAGTACTGTTCAGAGCAGTGGTTGGCATGCACCAGAGACAACAGTGGTCGTACTGTTCAGGGCAGTGGTTCTCAGGCTTTCCTGCAGAAGGGGTGGCAGCAGCAGCATGCGTGGACAGGTAGGTTGGGATTCAAAAGCCACTGCGGGAAGGCAAAGAACGTTACAGACTCAAGAGTGTTAGAGTGAGTGCAAACTTCCTCCCTCCCTTCTTCCCTTCCTTGCGTTGAGACTCAGGCAACCTCCAGCATCAGTGCGACAAGCGACGTTGCCCTTAGAGCACCTAAGAGGTTCTCTGCAAGTTCTACAGACCAGGCGCTGAAAACAGAGCTAAGGCATCCTTCAGACTCGGTGGGTTTTGAGCTCGCGGTATTTTACGCAAGTCCAGGTAAGGGAAGTTAGACTTCATTTTCATTACAAGCTGTAGTTTAGTTATTTCTGAAATGAGGGCGACGTGGTCGCCGGTTTTCGTTTTCATCTTCGTGAATGCTCTGTTCTATGTGTTTGGGCGAAGTGGTCGCCGGTTTTATATACAGACTTCGAAATACCCTGTTTTTGAACCAGATCGCCGGTTTTTGGTGTTGTTTTGAAACTGTTTGAGGCCTAAATGTGATATTCGAAAATCTGAACCTTTGAAATGATTGTTGCTGTGATTGAATCATTTATTTGAGTGGGATGATGTCTTGAATGCTGTGAATGTGGGATCGAGGCATAGTATTTTCAGGAAAGGAAATACTGTGTAAGATCGTATGTAATGTGTATTGACCTGGGGCTTGTCTAGAAGGAGATATCCTGACTCTGCTGATATAATGGAATCACGTAGATGAAGTTATTCAGTTGTGGGGAGTCGAAGGAGGTTCATATGTATGGGTGAGTCGTGTGAAAAAGAACGAGCTCGGCCTGTTATATGAATTAACCTTGTCATACCGGGGGAGTTAATGACATTGAGACTATATGCGCATGGCTGTGTGGATTTCACAGCGACCCTGTGTGGATTTCACAGTGGTATGGTATGACAGGTGCAGATCTCTGGGCCTGAGTCAACGCACGAGTCAATCCGGAAGTAGTGTCAAGTGTCTTGTGTGATGAGTCAGTGGAAGTCTGACATGAGAATGAGAAACTTTGAATTGATAGACACTTGATGAATGTTGAGATTTTAATGACCTTCGAGGAATCGTGCAATATGTGTTTAGTTGATGGTTTACGTGGTTACCTTGAATTTGTTTTACCTTGATTTTAAAGTTCATATCTAACTCTTTTTAAATGTCTAGCTTACCCTGTGTTTTCTTTTGTGTCGTGGCCTCTTCTTAAACCTGTAATGATCGTGTATAACTTACACGGGAGCAGATGATGTTGCAGGTTGTAGAGCTCCTTAGTGAATTGTCGCTGGAAGGAGATCGCTTGTCTTCTATTCCCGATAGGCGATCACCCTTTTGCTGCTTTCTGATAGGAGATCACCTTTCTGATAGGAGATCGCCCTCCTAGCAGGAGATCGCCCTTTCTGTCAGGAGATCGCCTGTCTTTCTATTGTATTGAATTTTATTTATATTTCATGGAAAAGTGACCGAATTTGTATTAAACTCCCTGTGAGGAGAAACATAATTATTTATATAAAATTTTATTCACTTTAATCTATTTGTTACTTTTATTTTCATTATATAAATATGAATAGAATTTTGGCGGGATGTTACACCTCCCTTACCTCATCCAATAGGTCCAGGTTCACCTTCCTTTCTTCATTGGACTCTTCGACCACGAAGTTTTGAAAACGTGACAAGTTCTCCTGGATCTCTACAGGAATCATTGTGTCCAAACCATATACCATGTTGAATGGGGTTTCCCTTGTGGTGGACTAGGGAGTAGTGTGGTAAGCCCGCACAATTCTAGGAACTTCTTCTACCTAGGTCCCCTTAGCTTTCTCTAGCCTTCTCTTCAAACCTCTTAGCAGAACTCGGTTAGCGGACTCAACCTACCTGTTCGTCTGGGGGTGTTCGACTGATGCGAACACCTATTTTAACCCAAGCTCTGTGAATAGCTTGCCCAATTGTTGGCTCACAAACTGGATGCCATTATCAAACACCAACCATTTGGGAACTCCAAAACGGCATACTATGTTTTTCCACACGAAGTGCTGGATCTTGTGGGCTGTGATCTGCACTACTGGCTCAGCCTCTATCCACTTCATGAAATACTCTATGGCAACCACAAGGTACTGTTAGTTTATATGGCCTTAAACAAGAGGGGGGGTGAATTGTTTATAAAAGATTTTCGCAAATATTGAAGGTATAATGAATCTTACTGCAGAATATCAGATCAAGAGGGGAGCCCTAGAGGCTGTTTGCACTCCGACGCTCAAGTCAGTCTTAGGGCAAGAAACAGTATGTGAGAGAAATAGTTCTAGTTTCAGAAACTGCGTACCTCTTCATGGTTTCATACTATCCTTTATATAGTCTAGGGTTTCCTCTATTTTCGTTACCCGCATTTAGGGTTTCTGGAGGAATGCCCTTGCGTCGCTATTACCCAGTCTTAGTGTAATCTAGCGCGTAAGGCTCCCCTTGTTGGAGTGCCACCTCTAATGGAATGACCACCTGGGTACCAACTCATGCACCTAGTCTCTAGGGCCATTCGTTCTGGGGGTGCCTTAACTGTTCACATGCCATGCATGCAGTTTGCCCTCGGGAAACCCTAACCCTAACGGGCCTTAACGCCCCTAGGGCCCTTTGCTTGTGCCACTCCCAAAATTCACACCACACGCATGAGTACCTTGTGACTCAGGCTTCCCCCTACCTCTGGACGTTTCACTGATAAATGGTGTGTTTCCTGAGGTCCACCTTTCGTGGTCCAATTTAGCTGTTTGAACCACCGATGCCCGACGTCACATCAACCTCACTCTGTTGCCGAGTACACGTCGGCATATCCTGGTGATCGACATCCGACCACCAATTGGCACACTGACTCCTGCCGCTTGTGGGACTCTGTCTCACGCCGCTTGTGGGACCCAGCTTACATGGCCCACCATTGCTAGCGATTGTCGATGTCCGAGGACTGGTCGGTACAATAATAACAATAATAATAATAATAAGGTATAGTTACCTTATTCGTCCCTACATTTAGGGGCAATAGTCAATTTAGTATAGTGGTTTTTAAAGAAATCAATTTGGTCCCTATGTTTCTTAAAATATATCCAAAATGGTTCTTTCCGTTAAATCCCCTCTTACGGCGTTAAGGACTGCTTATGTGGCAGAGAGAAGGGGAATTTGGTTTACTGTGAGGTGTGACATGTTAGCTGAGGTGGATGGTTACATTAGTTTAGTGAAAATTGAAATAGGGGTTAGGGTTTTTTTTATTTTGAATTGGGGGTTACGAATTTAGGAACATAAGTATACAAAAGGGGGTCATTTATCACAATTATTCACATTCAACTCCAAGATCCAGCAAGCCAACTTCAACTGAAACTTAGTCACATCCCCCCTCTCTTCCTAATGTAGGCACATACCATTCTTGTAACAGTGGATGGATAACAGTCTCGTAGTCTTTGTTTCTCAAAAGGTCGTGCCCTTTCTTTCTACATATATCGAAATTTTAGTCTTTCACCCTTCCTTTATCGAATTAGCTATGGCTAATCTAGTAGAGTAGGGCTAATCAGAAGTTTCACTATGGCGATTGGAAGCCTCAATTCAAATCGAGCAGCAGCTTTTCTACACTCAAAGGGAACCCAGCATCCCATTAACTGAGAATTCCTATGCATAGTTGTAGCCTTTCGTCATACCCTTTTGCTACTTAATGCCTCCACCTACTACTAGGCTGTAATCTTCTTGTTTCTAAACTAAATCAAGGGTCTATGCGGCTCTCTGAATAATAAAATATGTCCATTGTAGTCTATTTGAAGCATTCCTGCTTGTCTTGAATCAAACATAATTGAATAACCCTGTGTAGCAGATAGCATGGACTGATTGAAATAGCATACTTGTGCATTAGTTTAGTGCGATTGTGTGGGGGCAGCGATTCTGGAACCCGTAGGCATTGTCGAGCGTGGTTAAATTCGTAATCCCCAATTCAAAATAGAAAAATCCTAATCCCTATTTCAATTTTCACTAAACTAATGTAACCATCCACCTTAGGTGACACATCACACCTCACAGTAAACCAAATTCTCCTTTTGTTTGCCACATAAGCAGTCCTTGACGTCATAAGAGAGGATTTAACGAAAAGGACCATTTTGGATACATTTTAAGAAACATAGGGACCAAATTGATTTTTTTAAAAACCACTATACTAAATTGACTATTGCCCCTAAATGTAGGGATGAATAAGGTAATTATACCTAATAATAACAACAACAATAATAATAATAATTATAAAAATAATAATAATAATTATTATTATTATTATAATAATTATAATAACAGTAATAATAATATTAATAATAACAACAATAATAGTAATAATAATAATAATAAAAATAATAATAATAACAGTAATAATAAATTAATAATAATAATAACAATAATAATAATTACAATAATAATTATAATAATAATAATAACAGTAGTAGTAGTAATAATAATAATAATAATAATAATAACTCTCAATCTCACCTCTCTCTCCACATAAATATTCTCTCTCTACCACATAAACACACTCTCTCTGCCACATAAGCAACACCTGACATCGTTAGGTGAAACTTAACGGAAATGACCAATTTGAATACATTTTAAAAAATACAGGGACCAAATTGATTTTTTTTAAAACCACTATACTAAATTGACTATTGATCCCAAATGTAAGGACGAATAAGGTAATTAAACTAAAATAAAATTAATTAGATTAACATTACCAGCGAGTCCTCCTTACAACATGATGAAAAATAGTAAGAATTCTGATTTATAGATTCTTGAAACATGAGTCACAGACCATGTTACACATAATAAAAATTCTTATTTTAGTTTTCACATAGAATTAAACTTATACATGAGAAACTTCCAAATAACACACACATTGTTTCTAATAATGCAGGAAATATACAATTTCCAAGACAATTTGTTCTTTATAATGTTTTTATACCATAATTTACATAAAAATTATTTTTGTACAAAAAACTTACATGTTACTTGAATTGTAAGATTATATTCTCAAATAATACTTGCCAAATACATGATATAAATACCTTGAAGATGATTGGACGAGTTTAGCTTGTAGATGAACTTTACTAAGTGGTAAGAAACATAAGTTTTGACACAAATAGATACACACAAATAAATAATTGTTCTAGTCATAAAAAAAATAAAATAATGGATATATGGCATTGCAGATTGAGATATCCCTACAATAAGGTTCTTGAAAACGTTTGTAATTTTTTTTTTCTAATATTCACTACGATGACAAAATGATATGTTTTTTTTTTATCAGTAAAAAACGAATGAATAAATAAGGGGTATTTTAGGATACCTCAACCCTTATACAAAAGATCTGCCTGAGGCTTTAAACTTCTAACCTCCTAACAAGAACTGAAAAACCTACAAGCAGTTATCACCTAGAAACATTGAATGACCTCATGCAAATCAAGGGCTCAAGACACCAATCTGAGTAAGAAAAACTTACTCCACGCGTTTTAGACAAAACTCATGACCAAGCCTTCATCTGTGCCAGAGTGAAGATTTCAATGTGGTTTATCCTGCCACCTCTGAATATTCTCTTATTCCTATGGAGCCACAACTCTACTACTACAACTATCCGCACTCCGCCCCATATCTGATTAACGTTTTCCTTAACACCACTCATCCTGAAGCTTTCGAAATGTTTTTTTGTCTCCCTATGATCTGTCGCTGCCAACCCCATCCACTCGTAACACTTAGACCACACTAGCTAGGCAACTCTACATGTGCAAAAAAGGTGGGACGTGGTTTCCTCTTCCTCCCGCACAAACAACACATAATGGTAGTCATGCATAACCCCCTTCTAACCAAGTTTTCTTTAGACGTTATTTTGTCTTCCATAACCCTCCAAGCTGTGAGTTATGAAGATGGTTGTGCCTTCAGCCTCCAAAAACCCCTATACAGCTCGCTCTCAACCCCCTGAACATCTTCTTTAAGGGCTTTGTACGCTGATTTTACCGTGAACACAGCTGACTCTTTATCTTTCCAAGCCCAAGAATCCTCCTTATCTAACCCTCTGATCCCCTAAGACTTGTATTGATGGAAGAGTGCCTTCATGCTTGGAGAAATTGTTGGTGAGTGGAAGCAATGGATTGAAAATGGACAAGGTCCTCCTAAGAGGTGTGGTGACCTTGGAGGTGCATGCTAGGTAAGGAATGAGAGTGGTGAGGCCATCTCTCTTTGGTAAGGTGAGAATTGAAGATCAATAGCCTAACCTTGAGAGGTTTTTGGGCAAGAAGTGAAATTGGCTCAAACTTGGCAGCAATTCACTAAGTATATTAATCTTGAAAATACATGAAGCAAGCCCTCTTATTTATAGTGTTAGAGGGCTAAAATTTCAAATGAAAGTGGAGGGAAATTCAAATGATATTTCCACCAAAAGTGGCGCCTAAATGAAAGCACATGGGAAGGGTGTGATTAGCGTTCCAAGCTCACTCCCTCTATGGGCTTTCCAACTAGCCTTGGTTAATTTAGTGGTTTTAGAAACCCTAAATTAACATAGGTTGGTGTTTTAGGTACCAAAATTAATTCTAAGAAAATTACAATTATTTTCCTATTTTAATTTTGACAAGAAAATTAAATTCTACTTCTACACTAAGCTTATGGCATCTTTATCATGTAGAGAAAAGTCTCTCTGCCATCAGTAGCAGTGTCCCAATCCTCTTGTATTCTTCTTGCCATAGCCCTTGTAGTTGGCCCATATCTTCTATTTGGTGGGCTTGAGCTTGGTCTTGGACTTGAACATGGGTTTGGGCTTGGACTTGGACTTGGGCTTGGGCTTGGGCCTCTTCCATCATGTATCAATTGTTGTTCCTGATTTCGTTCCCATTCAAACAGATTCCTTTTCCATTTGATCTTCCAAATCTACTCTGAATTTTGTGACCTCTCCCTCGCGTGCCAAATGGATGAATTCTTGTTGGAGCTGATGGTGAAAAGCCTCGGAAAGACGTCCTTGAGATTGAAGTTTCCTACCCATTTATCCTCCCAGAACCTTATCTCCCTCCCATTCCCAACCTCTCAAGAAAAAGTATCCTCAAATTTATCTTTCCACTCATCAAGAGACCATACCTCCTTCAAGTCCCTCCACCAAAGAGAATTGATTATGCTTTTTCTTTGACTCTGGAGATCCCTCCAACCTTCATATTTTGAATCTAGAACTTCTTTCCACAAACCCGTCTTCTCAAATCCTAAATGCCATATCCACTTGCCCAACAAGGCAATATTAAAGCGCCTTAAATCTATCATGCCGAGTCCTTCATCCTCTTTTGACTCACAAACCTTTTTCCATGAAGCTCACGCTAATTTCTTGTCCTCTAAGGACACAATATATTCCTTTGCAACCTCACTATTTCCTTCATCACCATAACTAAAATTTTAAACAGAGACAAGAAAATTAGGGGAAGAACGGACAACGCCGATTTAATCAAACAAAGTCTACCTGCCATAGATATAAACTTACCCTTCCATTTGCTTAACCTTCTTCTCACTTTTTCCACCACTTCTTCCCAGAACTTACTTCTTTTGTGACAACCATCTATCGGCAAACCCATATATATAAAAGGAGTCTTCATCTTCTCACAATTCAAAATAGCCACAAATTGTTGTACCAACAGAGAGCTGCAACCTACCCCTCCCACTTTGCTCTTTTGAAAATTGACCTTTAGGCCAGAAGCTAATTCGAACTCCTTAGTAGGACTCCCATTTACTAGCACTAACACCTATGAGGACACAAGATAAGCACTTATCCAGCCAATCCCCAACATGTAGTAAATAAACTCCCAAACAACTGAATCGTACGCCTTCTTGTAATCAACTTTGAAGAACACACAACTGGCCTTTCTCCTCTTGACTTCATCCAACACTTCATTTGCTACAAGAACGCTATCCAAAATTCCTCTGCCCTCCAGGAATGAGGACTGTCTACTGTCTATAACCTTTTGCAACACTTTCTTCATCCTTAGAGATAAGATTTTTGCTACAATTTTGTATAAACATCCAACTAGAGAAATCGGTCTAAAATCATTCAGATGCTGTGGATTATCAACTTTAGGAATCAAGGTAATAAAGAAGGCATTCGTCCCCCTTGGCCATCTTCCTTCTTCCTCAAAATTATGGATTGGTCTTAAGATGTCATCCTTAATCTCTTCCCAACAAAACTTAATAAACCGAAGTTAAAATCATCAGGACCCAGGCTTTTATCACTATCACAGCTCCACACTGCCCTTTTAACTTCCTCTTCAAATATCCTACCTACCAACAAGACATTATCTTCATCTGTAATTCTGTTGAACCTGGCATTATCTAGCCTGACTCCCTGACTATCTTCTCCAGAAAACCTTTCTTAATAGAATTCTCTGACCTTATCCTTCACCACACCCTGCTCATCGTACCACTGACCCTTGTCTCTCAGCTTGCACAATCCGTTCCTTATTCTTCTCCATTTGATGACTGAATGAAAGTATTTTGTGTTCGAGTCCCCCTACTTCAGCAATCTAAGGCGAGCTTTCTGCTGTAGAATAACTTCCTGATTGTGACTATTTTGTCTTTGTTTCGATAATAACCACCTTCTCTCCTCCCTTCCTACTTCATCCAGCTCGCTTTCGTCACCCTTTGCATCGAGCTCACGTATTCTCCTTTGAAGATCCTCCCTCTGTTGGAAAACATTGCCAAAGACCTCTCTATTCCAAATTTTTAAATCAGACTTCAACTTCTTCATCTTCTCTTTAAAAACAAATATACCACTTCCTTGCACATCAGAACTAACCCATTATTTCGAATGAAATCTTTAAACCTGTTGTCTTTAAGCCATACAAACACCTGAACGGTTTCGGACCCCAGACCTTGATAGTTGTATTCAAAACCAAGGCGTAATGATGAGACATTGACTTGTCTACAACCTGATATCTGCTATCTGGCCACTTATCCAACCGTTCCTTCGACACTAGGATTTGATCTAGTCTACTTTTTATCAGACCATTTGGCCTATACCATGTATATTTTCTTCCCATCATCAGGATATCAAACAACTCTGAACTTTCAATAAACTCATTAAACATTCTCATCTCCCTTTGGGGATCACCATCCGTACCCAAATTCCTTCTTTCTCTTGCTCTCTTGATAGAATTAAAATCCCCGACCACACACCAAATGATATGTAATTCATGTTATCTTGCTAAACAACATAGACTTTCCATTTCCTTAGAGTATATATTAGTTTTTCTTCTAATGTTTTTGATCTTATTCATATTGACATATGAAACCTTCTAGCAATACATCTATACATGGACATAAGTATTTTTCTTACTGTTGTATATGATTTTCCTAGACACACTTGTATTTACTTAATGAAAACCAAGGAAGAAAGAATACCTCTTATTTCTAAATTTACTACATATGTTCAAAATCAATTCAAAAAAAAGAATTAAGGTTATTAGATTTGATAATTACAAGGATTTTGACTATAAATATTTATATGATAAATTTGGAATTTTGTATCATACTAGTCATGTTCAGAGCCCCTTAGTAGAATTTAGTGGTTGAAAATTTTCTAGCTTTATGCTTTTGCTCATGTTGCCCATCTGATAAACTGGTTACCTTAAACTATTATTAATTATAAAAGCCTTTATGAGCTTCTTTATTAATACAATCTTGATCTTCTTAATCTAAAGGTTTTTGGATGTCTTTGTTTTGTTTCAACTTTGAAAAATAATATAAATAAACTTAACCCTAGAGATCTTAAGTGTATCTTTCTTGATTTTAAAACCGATACTAAAGGTTTTGTTGTTATGTGTAGTGGACCAGAACTCGCAGAGAAGACCTCGATGATCGGTCATCGGCATGTGTAGTGAACCTCGGACATCGACATTTGCATCAGGCAGCTCAGCTCGGCTATTGGGCCAGGACGATGGGCCATGCGTCTGAACCCAGGTATTTGTATAATAACCCGTATTCATGCATTTGGTATAAGGATGAGTGTATAAGGCCTGGTAGGTTAGTAAAGCATATGTTAATGAAACTAGGGTGCACTTAATACATTTGGGTCCTGCAAGGGTAATATGGTCTCTGTCAGCCTAAGCCCAAAGGGCGCTAGGGTTTTGATAGAACAATTGACATGTTACGTGAGGATACATGCAGGATATGTAGTGGCACTGCCCAGGTGGTTATTCTGTTAGGGTTTGTTGCACTCCAATAAGATAGAATTCTATGTAGCTGTGTTGTTAAGATTACGCACACTATAACAGAATTATCATTATTGAATATACTCCCGCTAGAGATAAGATTCTCACGAGGGAAGGTGGTTACCAGTGGTGACCTAATGATACTCTATAAAAGGGGCTCAAGGTCCCAAGTGAAGGTAGACAATTCTGAATACACTTTTTGAATACTGAAGCTATATGTTTCTTATTCTTTGATAAGCCCTTACTGACTTGAGTGTCGAAGTGTGACCGGTCGTAAGGGCGCCCTCTATCTCAACAGGTGAAGCATCCAAACAAACAAGAAAAGTGCAGATTTTAGAGAAGACAGACAGAGCCTGAACCAGTCATCAGAGTCAACCAGCGACCAAGTCAACTGGAAAGAACATGATGGACATTAAATCTAAAGAGATTTTCATATCTAAAGACATGATATTCTTGAACATGTTTTTATTTAAACAATGATGATTAGGATAAAAATAGTTCATAGGAGGATATTCTACCATCTTTACTTGACACTCCACACAATTACATTAATGAAAATACATAAACTTCTCTTGAAACTTTACAAGAAAATGAATAATATGAAATTGATAGAAACGATGAATATGAAAATCTTCGAAAGTCTTATAGGACACACAAAGCACAAACCTTTGAAGAATTATCACCATTAAGTTTTCAATAACATTCAAAGTAGCCATAACATACAAAAGAGTGGTAAGGCATGTTTTCCCATCAAATATGTATTTCATAATTTCATTTCACTAAAACACGTACATTAAACTTATTTATCTCTTCTAATGGTGAGCTATAAACATATGATAAAGCACTCAAATTTCCTGAATGACGTAAAAAAAATGAAGGAAAAGATTGATGCCTCTAGGAAAAATTTCCATTGGATGCAAATGATTTTACAAAATCAAATATAAAGCCAACAGCGACATAGAACAATATAAAAAGAGGCTTGCTGCCAAATGTTATATCCGACATGAAGGAGTCGACTACCTAGACACATACTCACTTGCGACTAAATTCATAATTGTTTGTGTCTTACTTGCTGTTATTGCAAATAAAATTTGGGGCATTTGGAATAATTGGATGTAAACAAGGTCTTTTATTAACAAGACTTAAACAAAGAGGTTTACATAGTTCTACCTCATGGAGTCAACTCCACTAAACCAAAACAAGTATATCGCCTCACTATCTTTTTATGGATTGAAGCAAGCCAGAAGAAAATGGTTACTCAAGCTCACCTCATCTTTGTAGGATACTTAGTTCATTCAATTCCCTTTTGATAATTCTCTATTCATAACCTTTTTTGGAAAATCCTTTAATGCTTTACTTGTATAGGTTGATGACATCATTCTTGCAAGTGATAGCTTGGATTCCATGAACATTGTTAAAACATTCTTAAACAATGTCTTTAAAAAATCAAAGATCTCAGGAAACTAATGTTTTCCTATGTTTGGAGATAGCACGATCAAGTAAAGGGATACATCTACGTCATAGGAAATATTCTCTTGACATTCTTGCTAACTCCAACATGCTTTCAACCAAGCTCTACTCCACACTAATGACAAAGGATACCAAACATATGTACAAACATGACCTTTGCACCTTTAAACCGGAAGCTTATCAAAGACTTATTGGGCACTTGCTTTATCTGAGCAATACGAGACTTGATGTAAGTTTTGTTGTTCAATTCCTTACCCATTCATCCATCATCACCAACCTGCATGTCTTATTTTAAGATACATAAAGGGCTCTCCTTCGCAAGGCATTTTCTTTCTTTTAGACTCCATAATTCCACTAAAAGGACTCATTGCCTTTGATTGGGCATTCGACCTTAACACATTGACAATCATTCACTGGGCAATTGCATCTATCTAGGATAATCCTTGATATATTGGAAATAAAATAATAAAGCATATCTCTCATTCATCCTTAGAAGTAGAATATTAAGCTTTAGCCACTATGGTATGTGAGTTACAATGGTTAGCTTATCTTCTTCGCGATATGCATATCGTCGTTGACTCTTCAACAATTCTCTATTGTGGAAATAAAGCCACTAGACACATTGCTTTGAATTCAAGCATTGCTTTGAATTCAAGTTTTCATGAGAAAAAAACACATTGACATAAATTTTCATGCTATCGTGAAAAGCTTTAAGCTCAACTGTTTCATCTTCTTTCGATAAACACTACTGAGTAGCCTGTTGACATCTTCACCAAGGCCCTCAATTAAGAAATTTTTAATACTCTTATTTCCAACTTAGCCTCATGAACATTCATTCTTCGACTTAAGAAAAGCTATTAAGATCTTCTTATTGGGCCTTATGGCATCACCTCTTGGACCTTCTTTTGTCATTGTTCTTCGTTTTTTCTTTTCTTGTTTTCTTATATATTCATGTGTATAGGTTGCATGTAACATACATGTAAAATAATAAAAAATATATTGTCCATTACCTTCTTTCTCTTCACTTCTTTCTTGTTGTTTTCTTACTTTTTTTACCATGTCATTATGTATACATTTTTAATGAGCTGGTCAATGGTGTCAAATGAACCAGGTTGATAATCAATATATTCATTTAAGTCACCACATTCAACCTAAGACAAGCAAAGAAAAATATACACATAAAGAAAAAAATACAATATAACTCATCACAATTTTATTACATATATAGATAGTTAAGTTCATACCTCAAACTTGGGCATAATTCTTTTAGGAAACTTGTTTTCTCCTTGAGAACCCTATTAAAGAAAGAAAAGGAAAAGCTTCATCCATCACAAAAGCCATCAATACTAGGTAAAAATCATCTTAAAATTTTCTATTACCAAGTTAGATATACAACAATTTTACAATTTTAGAATAGTGATCCAAAGGTATAATAACAAAATGTAGTTCACATAACAACGATTTCAAAACAATTCTAATTATAATGTCACCAAAATCTAAAAGTGGTCCCTTAAAAAAAAAATTGTTCTCTATATCTCTTGGGTTGGTTATGCAGTAAAACTTTCAAAGAAGTTTCAATTTTTGGATAATTTAGATTTGTGTTGAGCACAAATAGTTGGACAAACAATAAGCAAGCATATATATAGTAAGAGGATAAAACTTATACTTCATACCTAAGAGTAGGCATAAATACACAGGTGTTCGAGGATTTGCAAATGATACAAAATTGAATAATTTGTTTTGAATGTTTCATACTAATAACAAACACTACCAGAAAAAGACATATTTACATTAACAAAAAATAGATGCAAAATTAAGAAAATCGACAATTAAACATCGGCTATGCGTTGATCTAAGAGTTGACGAAAAAAGCATGGAAGCGATGTGAATTTGTGTTGGTTAGTGAGAGAGACGCAATTTGTGTGGGTCAAGCCAACGTAAGATTGATGCAAAACTATTTTATATCATCGGCTTGACCTTTTTTTTTGGGAGGAAATACCGTCGGCCAGACCTACACAAAAGTAATTAGAGATAACCTTGCATCGACTAAGCCAACACTTGATTAGATGAAAACATAAAAAATAAGAACCTAACATTGGCTTGGCCCACACAAAAAGGTAAGCTAAAAATAAAATAGAAGATTAATATTTTTTTTTGCATGGGCTAGAACGACGCATAAGAGCTGGAAAAACAAAGGTTGCAATTTTGTTTGATTTTTGTAGGTAGTTTTAACCTGTCATTTTTTTAATCCAAATCATATCCAGATAATTCCATTTCAAACTTAGTATTAAAGTCATCCAAATTATTCAAATATCCAGATAATTTCAACTCTAACTGAATATTAAAGCCACCTATTCCAATACTGAAATTCTATTCTAAAATTCATTCATTAAAAAATAAAATAGAACTTAGCAATTTAAATGTGTAATATTACTATAAAACAAAGCATAAAATATAATTGCAAATTAAAAATTAGCTAAGAGTTCTAGAACATGAAATGTACCATAATACAATTACATAAAAAAAAAACTAAAAATATGAAATGCACTAAAAGTAATTCAAAAATTTCACAACAGAAGTCTCCCATGCAGTAGAATAAACAATTATGTGATCCATAAAAACATGTAAAAACAATATACATAATGTGAATAACTAAAACATTTAGTATATAATAGAGTTGTGAAATAATTAAACTTACAGTCTATGAAGTACTTTAAGGAAGGAGTTGATCATCATGTTATGGAGCATACTGGTGGTAGAATTGACTTGTACCAGTGGAAGCATCGCCATGTTGTTGTTGCAATACCGTGACAAGTTGTTCCTTGATTTGCTACATTTTATCCTCCAAGTATGCATACTTTTGACTATAGATATTAAGTTGTTGATTTTTAACCAACTGATCAGAGTGATCAATGCTCAAAGCAAAGGAGGAGGGCTGAGTGAGGGAAGAGTTTCCTTGACAGAAGTTACCAGCCAAGTTTGTCGTACCATAAACTCAACCTCTACCCTTCCCTCCAATAGCTTCCTTCCAAGCCTGAAGCTTGGTTGTTGGATCTACTTGGTGCACATCAGAGGTTGAGCCGTGATAACTATTTGCTTGAAGGGTCTTCAAGCGCTCATGGTAGTTTTCCTACACAATCATTAGGAGATGAAAATGTTAGGAAATTACATTAAAAATAAAAATAAAATTTTTAAAATTTAAACCAACATAAGTTTCACGAGCACGAGTATCAACCCAATCACCCTTCTTATTTATGTGAGCAGCCATAAAAAGTTCATAAGGTTTAGGAGGGCGACCATATTTAAACTCCTAATAATTTTGTACAATTAGAAGTAATATATGTTGTAAAAGTAAAATGAATTACATGTAAGAAAGTGACGAGTACTTACCAGGGTCACTGCATTATCTAGATGTGATTTCCGACCTATGGAGTACAATGCTCCACCCCAAGCTAAATTTTGGTTCATTTTATTCTAAGTTGATTTTTTTTTTGAACTTTTGGGTATCCTAATAGTTTAGAAGTTCAAACCATGTCTGCTCGCCTATCCAAGTAGGTCAGACGACCTTTGCCCTGACTTTGGTCAATATGTTACAAAGTTGTTTTCTAACTTTGGACTCGTAGACCTTTTTAATTTGCTACTCATCCTGAGGGGTCCAAATGACTCTAGTCTGTAAAAAACAAGAAAACATTGAAGTGGAATAATATATTTCCATTTTGGTTGATTTGTATGAAATTGTAACTAAAATTTAAAATTACCTTAAAGTCAGTCCACCATTTTAGTTGGTCCTCTCAGTCATGGCATCATAATGATAACGACTTTTAAATTAAGACTGAATGCAATGTACAATGGCCTCACTAGTATAATGCTTTGGTGTCAACTACAATACAAACAAATGAATTACAAACATTTGTAATATGAAGACAAAAATAAATATAAATATGGGATGACTTTATCCTTTACCAAGAAGTCGGATGATGACCTTACCACTAGTGTCACACTAGAGATCCTCAGGGGGGAGGTATTGCTCTGAAGTAGTAGCAACGCCATGATCTGCATGGTCAGCTAGGCCCTGCACTAAGGCAACAATGGTCGTGTGGGCAAAGGGAAAAGATGTGGTTTGGACTATGGGACAAGGGGTGGATTGCACAAACGTACCAGGGGTGGGTTGGCTGAAGGGAACATGAATGGGTTGGAGTGGAGAACTCCAAGTATGGTCGAGTGGTGCAGGGACAATGTGGTGGTAAGTTGGAATAGAGAATGATGACCCTGATGATAATGGAATACTAGGGGGTGAGAAGATGATGAAATATGTGTATGATGGGGGTGATATAGTGGAGTGGGGGTAAGCATACCGAAAACACTGATGGCTAGAGGAGGAGGGGATGGAGGAAGACGGGTTAGAGGATGGTGTCGAGGAATGTGATGGAAAGATGTGGACTCCCAACATCAGACGCTGGTGAAAGAACAAAATAAGGGATACTTCCTAGGTCTATAGCTCGTTGACCAAGAATAGATTTGGGAACTCCATGCCTCGACTAGCCACTCCTAACATGGAACCATCCCTCCCTCTAGTCCTAACCATTTTTCATGAAAAAATATTCATTGATAACATTAGTAGTGTAATTATCTAATGATGATATGTTTTTTTATAATATATTCAAAGTAATACACGTTAGTCGTCATTGTTATCAAAGTCTGAATTGTCATTGTCTATGTGATTCAAGATCTTCATTATCGTCATGATTATGTGGTTCAATATCATCATCATTAAGTACTTTGACATTAGCTATTTCAGCTAAATATTCTAAATGTTCAATTCTTCTAACTGGTAAGACATTAGACGTCTCATCAGTTTGATACGACATTTCATCATTCATGTTGTCAACTTGCTCATGTCCTCGGGGTTTTATTTTGATTTGGACGTACCATCCACGAAGGTTATATATGTTTGGGTAATTGACATAATAAACTTGTTTGACCTTCTATGGATAGTTAATTTTTACTTGATCTTTATTTACTTACCATCATGGTTCTTTTAGTTGGACAGTTGGATGTTATGCGTCCAAAACCTAAACATTTAAAACATTTTCTACTAGAAGTTTTGGTGGGTGACTTAGGAGTAGAGGTAGATGGGTTGTTTTTAGAAACTTTTTGGGGGAGAAGTGGTTTCTTTTGAAAAATTGGAAGGAGAAGTTTTTGTAGTAATTTTTTTGTATCCTTCCAGGAAGATTTGTAGAAGTCATCATTATGAGTATTTTTGAAAGTTTTTTCCTCAAAAGTTGTGATTCCACCTTGATGGCTAGGTGAACCACTTTCTTTAAAGAAGAGCACTCATATAATTCTACAATATCTTGAATTTCTCTCCCCAAACCACTCACAAACCTAGCTATCTTTGACTCTTCATTATCATGCATATTATTTTTTGTCAAAGTTGTTTCTAAGTCCTTAAAGTATTCATCTATTGTCCTAGGTCCTTGATGAAGCCGTTGGAACTTCAACAAGAGTTCCTTCCTATAAGGAGGAGGAACAAACCGTGCTCACATGCATTCTGTCAAATCACACCAAGAGGCCACGACTAGCCTCTTGTTTAGCCCAATATCCATTACAGTTTGTTGCCACCATTGTACTCTGTAATCTTCAAGCAAGTCTAAAATGTATGCAATACCATTTACTCTCTTAAGGACTTGGAAGGGACCATCACCCCGGATTTCTCAAGTGAAGCCAAACCCAATCCCCTTCCTAAAAATCACCCCTATTGTTTTGTCTTGTGTGTGTCTCCGTTTATTGATCTATTTAGTTTATGGCCTCTCAAGTAATTTCTTTATAAACTCAGCTTTTGATACCTCTTTCTTATCTATAATTTCATGTGGATTGGGTAAAGGTACCAAATCTAAAGGTGTGCGAGGATTAAAACCATATACATCCTCAAAAGGGAGATCCTAATAATTTTATGAACTACTCTACCATATGCAAATTCAATATAGGGAAGATACACATCCCAAGATTTATGATTACCTTCAAGACTGCACAGAGCATAGTAGAGAGGGACTTATTGACTACCTCAGTCTGTCCATCCTTTTGTGGATGATAAGAGGTGGAAAAATTAACTTTAGTTCCTAGTATTTTCTAAAGTGTCCTCAAGAAACGACTATGGAACGTTGGGTCTTGATTTGATAATATGGATCTGGGTATATCATGAATTCTAACCATTTCTCTATGAAAAAGTTTGGAGATGTTACTTGCATCATCCACCTTGTAGCAAGAAATAAAATGAGAAATCTTCCTAAATTTTCCCCCTACCACAAAGATGGATTCAAAACCCCTTTCACTTCTAGAAAGATCAAGGAAAAAATTCATACTAATATCTTCCTAGGGGGTGCAAGCAATAGCCAAAGGAATGTAAACTCCATGAGGCATTGTCTTAAACTTAGATTGAAGACATGAAATGCATCTACGTCAGTGCCTTTGGATATCTCGTCTCATATAGGGCAAAAAGAAATTTTCTTTAAGTAAACTTAAAGTTTTATCAACTCCAAAATGGCCTATATAAGACCTCCTTTATAGTTCTCCTTTACAAGGAGTTTTCTATAAGATCCTTAAGAAATACAATTATTTCCTTCTTTAAAAAAATACCCCTTAGATAAGTGTAGAAACCTCTATGTGCCTTATACTGCCAATTAGCAAAGGTGGTAGAGAAGTCAAAATCTTGAGCATAGATTTCAGTTTTGCAATCAAAGCCCCAAGAATTTTAGCCCCAAGTTTTGAAAACAGAGTGTGCCTTCTAGATAAGGCATTGATAACAATATTGGACTTACCCATCTTGTATGTAATCATATACGAGATTTGTTCCAAGAACTCCATCCACTTTCATGTCTCTTATTGAGCTTGTGCTGACCCTTCAAAAATTTAGCTACTCATGGTCAGTATGAAGGACAAACTCCTTGGAAATAAGGTTATGTTCCCAAGTCTGACTAGCCTTCACAAGTGCATATAATTTTTTGTCTTAAGTGGGTAATTAAGGGAAGCACCATGTAGTTTTTCACTAAAATAAGCAATTGGGTGACCCCATGCAATAATATCGCACTTATGCCTACTCCCAATGATGGAAGAAGCCCAAGCCCAAGTCCAAAGACTAGCCCAAGTCCAAGCCCAACAAATAGAAGATCTGGGCCAACTACAAGAGTTATGGCAAGAAAAATCCAAGTGAATTGGGACACTGCTACTGATGGCAGAAAAACTTTCCTCTATATGTTTAAAAATGCCATAAGTTTAGTGTAGGGTAGGATTTAATTTTTGTCAAAGTAGAATAGGAAATTTTATTTGTAAATTTTCTTAGTTAGTTTTGGCACTTAAAAACCAACCTAGGTTAAATTAGGGTTTCTAAAACACCTAATTTAACCAAGGTCGGTCATGAAAAGGCCCATGGAGGAGTGAATACGAAACACTATTCACACCTCCTAATGGAAGAAGCCCAAGCCCAAGTCAAAGTCCAATAAATAGAAGATATGGGCCAACTACAAGAGCTATGGCAAGAAGAATTCAAGAGGATTGGGATACTGCTACTGATGGCAGAAAGACTTTCCTCTACATGTTACAGATGCCAAAAGCTTAGTGTAGAAGTAGAATTTAATTTCCTTGTCAAAATTAGAATAGGGAAATACTTGTAATTTTTTAGAATTAATTTTGGCACCTAATTACCAACCTAGATTAAATTAGGGTTTCTAAAACACCTAATTTAATATAGGTCGGTCATGAGAAGGCCATGGAGGAGTGAATTAGAAACGCTAGTCACACCTCCTTAGTCACACCTTCTATGTGCTCTCTTTTAGGCGCCAATTTAGCTTGCATTTCATTTGAATTTTCCCTCCTCTTTCATTTGAATTTTTAGCCCTCTAACACTATAAATAAGAGGGCTTGGCTCATGTAATTCTGAAGATTAATGTGAGTGAAATTGCTGCCAAAATTGTACCAATTGTTCACTCTTGTCTCCTACCTCTAGGATAGAACTTTATTCTTCACACTCTCCCTAGCTCAAGTGAGATGGCCTCACCACTCACTCTCCACACCTAACACTTCACCTTCAAGGTTTCCGCAGCTCCTAGGAGTGCCTTGCACGTCTTCAACCATAACTTCCGCCACCTTCAAATTCGTTTTCAGCTCATGGAAGAAAGCACTCAAGCTAGGCTACATCACCTCCCATGTGTTCTCTTTTAGGCGCCAAATTCAACTTAATTTTCATTTGAATTTGCCTTCCATTTGGCTTTGTAATTCCGGCCCTCCAATGCTATAAAAGGAGGTGCTTGGGTCATGAATTTCTCAAGATTAATAAATAGTGAATTGCTGCCAAAGTGTGCCAATCTCACTCATTGTCTATTACTTCTCTAGAATAGACACTTTAGTCTTCATTCTTCACCTATTCCAAGTGAGATGGCCTCACCACTCACTCTCCACACCTAACATGCACCTTCAAGGAGTCCAAATATCTACGTGAGTTCCTTGCTCATTCTCCTACATTATGCTTCCGCCAATCCTTCAAGAAAAGAGCAAATCGGATGAAGGCACATTGCTATCACCCAATGCATCACATTCTAGCTTAAAAGTTTTTGAAAAATTAGGTAAGATTAGAAAGGCTGAAGTGATTTGAACTTTAAGCTTTTGGAAAGCTTGCTCATGTTTTTCTTTCCAACAGAATGTGACTTCTTTCTTCACCAACAGAAGTTAGACACAAATCTTCTATAAAAACTTGCAAGTCCATGAAAGCTCCTAACATCTCCCACATTTTGTGGAGTTGGTCATTCTTGGATGACTTTGATTTTTTTCAGAGTCAACATGAACCCCATTTTTATTCACTACAAACCCTAAAAAGACAACACTATCTACACAAAAAGTGCAATTATCTACATTAGCAAAAACAAAATTAGGCCTAAAAACTAACAAAACTTGTCTAAGATGTTCTAAATGCAAACTAAGACTACTATTGTACACCAAAAATGTCATCAAAATAAACAATTACAAATTTTCCTATGCAATCCCTAAGAACATGATTCATAAGTCACATGAATATGCTAGGTGAATTGGTAAGAACAAAAGGCATCACAAATCAGTTGTATATTCCATATTTGATCTTTAAAGCAGTGTTCCACTCTTCACTCTCCCTAATTCAAATCTGGTGATAACCACTCTTAAGATCAATTTTGGAAAACACAATAGACTCATACAACTCATCCATCATATCATCAAGCCTAGGGATTGGGTGCATGTATCTAATGGTGATGCCTCTACAGTCACAACACATCCTTCATTTCCCTTATACCTCAAATTCTATCTCCTTTGTTTCCTTTGGATTTGTCCTGTATCTATTGGGTAGACTAATTCCAAGAACACAATTTATTTGATGTTTTATGCCCCTAAAAGATATAAGTCCAATTGTTCCTTACTTTGGAGATCATCAAATTCTTTTGAAAACTCAATCACAGAAAAAGGTAAAACCACTAGTACAGGAAAGCTTATTAACAATGGTTAAAAATGTCATATAAAGACGGTTCTCAAACCATCGTTATAAAGCCACATTAATCCTAAAGAAAAAAAATTAAAAATTAAAAACACTTATAACAACGGTTCTACTGGGAAACCGTCGTTATAAGTGTTTCTCATTGGCTTTTAAAGACAGCTCCTAGATGGAACCGTCATTATAAGTATATTTTTTATATAAAAAATATTTTTATTATTATATATACCTAATCCTCTTGCGTAAAATATCAAATTCCAGAACAATAATGCATATATGTAATATCATAATTTAAATATGAAAGTCTACAAAAAATTCTATAAATATATGAAAAAATAATTATAAATTGTTATACATGATTACCTTAAGGTGCATCCAAGTGAGTTTCTTTGCATTTATACTTCTCCTCCTACTGAACTCAACATGTTGTATCCAGAATAAGCACTAAAATAATAAGATTTCATGTTAGAACACATAATATTATGTATAATGTAATGTATGAGTAATAAATTTGTGAATGTAATATAATCATAATGATTTAATAAATCTCTAATTTGTACTAGGAAATATCATGCAAAATTTTTCTGAAAAGTGTAAGTATGAAAACTAAAACCTCAAAATACCTAAAAATCACCTAAATAATACTTAAAAATAAAAATAATAATAATAATAGTAAACGGTGGATTTTTGGAATTTTGAGGGACCCCAATCCCCTTTGGGTATTGGCCACATGATTCGTTACCTCATTTCGAGCATATTTCATTTTTTACGCGTCTTCATCCGACTTCTCTATCAAAAGTTATGGCTGTTTGAAGTTTTTTCACGCTAATTTTTGCTAACTCCAAATCTATCACTTTTCTCTTCCAATGTTAGGAGTCCTCCATCAAATATCCACTAAATCAAGTTTCCTAAAATCCTAAACTATTAACTAATCAACCCTAAACTATTAACTAATCAACCCTAAACTATTAATTAATTAACATACATGCAAATATTAATATTTATTACAAAATTAATTCAAAAATTTCAAACATATTAACTAGTGGTTTAGGGTTTAGGGGCTACCGGCATGTGGAGGTGCTGCCAACGTGAAGGGTTGGCGACTGAGGCAGCGGTTTGTGCGCATGCGGAGGAGAAGAGAGCGGCAACCATTAGTGACGTCAGACGACACAGAGGGGAGAGAAAAAGATGTTGGCGGCGAGGGGGTTGGGGAGCTTGGATGGTTGGTCGCGAGGTGGTGCAACGGGTGAAGAGGGGAAGAAGAAATGAGAGGTGTAGCGAGTGAAGAAGGGAAGAAGAAAGGAGAGGTGCAGCAGGTGAAGAAGGAAAGAAGGAATGAGAGGGAGGTGAGGGAGGCGAGTGAAGAAAACTAAAGGCGCAAACAAAAAAGTGGGAGCGCGGGATTTTAAAAATAAACCAATTAATGATGGTTAAGGTTGAACCCGTCGTTACAAACTGCATAGACATGCTTATAACGACAATTCAAACTGGAACTATTGTTAAAAAGGCTAAATAATTACAAGTTTGTCACTGTGCTTTTTTTAACGATAGTTTTGTAAAAACCATCTTTATATAGGGTTGTCTATTTGACATTTTGTACTAATTCAGTAAAAGTGACAGTGCATGGAGGTTGTTCAGATAAGAGAACACTTTTTATTTCTTTTTTTAACAAATGATTCTCCTTTTGAATGACCTTGTGGGAAAGAGTACCAACCTCCCACGCTTCAAATACTGTTTTAAGTACTATTTTTGCATCTTGAGATATTTTTTTCTCAATTTCTCTTTTTAATTTCAATTGTACTTGATCCTTCAACACCTGTAAAAGTGTCAAAGGATGAAGTACAAACTTTTTTTCCTTATCAGTGAAGGTAATCTCGTTAGTAAGACCGTGGTGCATGATTTTCTTATCAAATTGTCATGACCTTCCAAATAAGATATGACAAGCACAACATCACTTAAAACTGTCTTCATATTTGTGCATGGAAAACTTGACCTTCATCTATTGGTTAATTGTCCAATCCACATCTCTATACAACCAATGCAATTTATAGGGTTTAGGATGAGGAATGACAGTTCAATTCAACTTCTCAACCAACCTAGTACTACAACAGTTATAGCATGATCTGCTGTCTACAATGAGAGAACTATTGAACAATGTGCTTTGATGTCTCCAAATCTGAGAGGAATGCTTGAAGACCTTGCTGCTGGTTGTGTGTGTGTCTAGAAGTATTTGAATTTGTTAATCCACTCTTTATAATGATCTAAGGTTAATTGAATCTTAATCCTTTTAAAAACTATGTGTGTTCTAAAGAGTGTGAAAATTCAACCTATTGAAATGTCGATTCAACCGATTGTTTTATACTTAGTGGGTTTTGAAAAGGATTTCAAAAGCTTGACTTTGTTTGACTTTGCTATCAAACCAATTCAACAGGTTGTTTCAAGAATTCAATTAGTTGTTTTTCTGAAAACCTTAACAGAATTTTGTTAAGTTGGTTAAACTGATTTTTAATGATCCTAACTGCTTTTGGTTCTTGAATTAAATGCTTTGACAATCTGATTTGAGTATAAAAAGGTTGTTTTACTGGTCATTAACTAAGAAAGAGAGATTAATCAAAAACAGTTTTCAAGATTTTGAAGAGCTTTTGGATCATCTCAAGTGTGCATGGGTCTCATATTATAAACTTTAATCTTTGGATTACCCAAGTGTATTTTGTTCCCTTCTTTCTTGAACATTGTATTTCTGTGTATTTTGGTGTGGTGTAGTTTCAGAGGGTTGTTCTGAAAACTATGTGGTTTGCCAAAGAGTGGTGTGTGTTCTTGATGGATTCAAGATCATCACTCTTGGTGTGTGGTTTGTAATCTAAATTTGATTACATAGTGAATTCTTAGTGGTTAGCTAAAGACTGGATGTAGCTCTTGGTTAAGAGTGAACCAGTATAAAAATCTTGTGTGAATTTCTCTTTCCCTACACTCATTAAACTATTTTATCTTTGGTTTTCAAATCTGCTGGTATAAACAACCAGTTGTTTCATGAAAACAACAGGTTGATTTTCTAGAATCAAGTTTAAAATCAGTTTTCCTTTTGGCTGAACAGATTTTCTATTTATTAATTCTTCATAGCTTTTCACTCTATCTTAAATACTTGCGAAAAATCTTTCAAAAACAATTCACCTCCCTCTTGTTTAAGGCCTCTAATTCTAACAATTGGCATCGGGAGTTGAGTTCTTGAATGTTACTTAAGTTTCGATCCTAAAATCCTTTTAAAATGGCTGAAAAACTACCATTTAGGGAAGGTGCTTCTATAAATAGATCACCTCTGTTTTATGGAATAAATTATCAATTTTGGAAGGTTAGAATGAAAATCTTTGTTGAATCAATTGATAGAAGAATTTAGGATGCTATTGTAAATGGCCCTTTTGTACAAGGTTTGAAAATGATGATGTTTTCATTGAAAAACCTTGGTTCCAATGGACTGAAAATGAAACTAAAAGAGCTCAATACGATTGTATTGCTAAGAACATTATCACTTCTGCTCTGAATTCTGGTGAATTTTTCAGGGTCTCACAATGTGCATCTGCAAAGGAGATGTGAGACATCCTTGAGGTTACTCAAGAAGGCACAACTTATGTGAAAAGGGCAAGGAAGCATGTCTTGATCCAAGAATATGAAATGTTCAGGATGTTTAAAGGGGAAACAATCTCGGATGTCCAGACCCACATTGTGAATCACCTCATTAGCCTTGGCAAGATCCTTGAAAGGGAAGAGCTGAACATCAAGATCCTCAAACGCTTAGATAGATCATGACAACCAAAGGTCACTGCAATCTCAGAATCCTAGGATTTGACCACATTGACCACAACCTCCTTGTTTGGTAACCTAAAGGAGCATGAGCTTGAGATGAACTGGCGTAATGACCAAGAAAAAGAAGAAAAGCATGTGAAAAACATTGCTTTTAGGGTTGTTGGTCAAAAGGGTGATCAAGACTCAAGTGATTGCAGTGATAGTGAGATTCTCAACTTGCTCACAAGGAAATTTGGCAAGTTCTTGAAGAAGAACAACCGGGACAAAAGTCAGTCATCAAACAGGTACAATAACAAGAATGTAAATGAATTTAATTCTGCAAACTACACTTTTTTTGGATGTGGCAAACATGGACACATCAAGGTTGAATGTCCAAGCAATATGAGCAAAGAGAAAGGGGATTACAAGAAGCATGAGAAGAAAGGCAAAGCAAGAACAGCATACAATGATCATTCATCTTCAAGTTCTTCATTAAAGGATAAAGGGGAAGCCAACCTTTATTTAATGGTAAATGAAGAATCAAAATCAAGCAGTGTAAGTTCTAACACTTTTATCAATTTGGAAAACTATAGTCAACTTTTTTATGCCTTCAAAGAAACTCATGAGGAAGCTAACAGGTTGGCCCTATTGAATAACTGGTTGAAAGGGTTAAACAACTGGTTGGAAAATAAAGTCAAGGCCTTAGAAGAAGAGTTGAGCCATTCAAAATGTAAGGACCTATAAATTTATTTGGAATAGAAGTGATAAATTCTAAATAATTTCTGAGTATGTTATTATTTAAAATAAAAAGGACATAAAAATAGAAAATCTCATAGTGGTCAGACCTCGGACATCGCCTAAGGTCTGGGGTCAGCTAGTAGAGGGCGGTCGGTTGACCATTGTGCTAACCAAGTAGTCAGGTGCGATGACTTTATCGAGAGGTAATCACGTGGGCGTGCTTGAATGGAGGAGGCACGTGAATCAAGAAGGGTAAGAGAAAGGAAGGTGTAGCTTAGAAGTCGATGAGATCGCCGTTTGTTGAAGAAGGCGGCGGCCTCCAACTTCCCCCGTATGAAATCGCCAATCGCCTATGGTGTACATGATCGCCGAAAAGAGCACATCGCCGAGTATTCGAGAAGACTTGGTAAGCACTTAGTATGTGGTCTAAATACAGAAGATGAGTGATATAGAAGACAGGTGGCATATCTGCCACCATGAGTAGTGTGAGCCGTGATACCACAGACTTAGAGGAATGAGGACGAGCCCTCAGCTGGGTGTGACGATGTGACATCGGTGACCAGAGTGAGGCAATGTGTCCTAGTCACACACAAGGGCGATAAGAGATCGCCAACAGGATGAGAGGAACATCGGTCATCAACCAGGATGGGAGACACATCGGTTGTCTGCCAGGGGGAGACATCGGTTGTCTGCCAGGGGGAGAGATCGGTTGTCTGCCAGGGGGAGACATCGGTTGTCTGCCAGGGTGAGACATCGGTTGTCTGCTAGGGTGACACATCGGTTGTCTGCCAGGGTGACACATCGGTTGTCTGCCAGGGTGAGACATCGGTTGTCTGCCAGGGTGACACATCGGTTGTCTGCCAGGGTGACACATCGGTTGTCTGCCAGGGTGACACATCGGTTGTCTGCCAGGGTGACACATCGGTGGTCTGCCAGGGTGAGACATCGGTTGTCTGCCAGGGTGAGACATTGGTGGTCTGCCAAGGTGAGGAATCAGTCGTCCGTCAGGAAGAGGAATCAGTCATCGCCAGTATGAGAGGCATCGGTCATCGCCGGTATGAGGGGCATGGTCATCGCGCGAGCAGTCATCGGTGGATGGTTATCGCGCGATGTCGTGTTTCACACAGATAAGGTGGGACCCAGGCTCCTAGCATGAACATTCTGCATGCGCGACACGTAGACAGAAAGGGTGTTTCAGAATAGTTAGCATCAGAGAGTTGGTATGCGCAGAAACCCAAGTGGTCATACTGTTTAAGGAAGTGTGCACGCAAGCTTTCCTGCAGAGTGGGTGGTGGCAGCGGCATTTCTGGGCAAGTTGGTTGAGATTCAAAACTCACTCCTGAGAGGCAGTGTACGTTGCTGTGGTTCAAGAGTGATTGAGTGAGTTAGCATTGGTTCCCTGTTCCTTTCCTCTCCTTCTCCCTGCGTTCAGACATCCTAGCGAACCAGTTGAAGATCGGCGACTGCCCCTGGATTCCTGACGTTGTGCTCTGCAAGTTTTCTGATCAAAGCCGTGAAACAGAGTAAGTTCTTCGTGCTCTATTTTTGGAGTTGTTTCTGAACATGAGAGAGTTGCTTCTGCATGGGCTTTGCATTCAACTCTTTTAGCTTCAGAATTAGCCTCTGTTAACGCAGAATATGGGTAATGTCGTTAGTTTTATGACTAAGGCTCCATGGTGCAGGTTAAGGCATCCTTAAGTCGGTGGGTTAGAGCTCGTAGTGAGATTCTACGCAAGTCCAGGTAAGGGAAGCTAGCATTCGTTCAATAAAAACCTTAGGCTAGAAGATTCTGAAGTTGGGGCGACGTGGTCGCCGGTTTCAAACTTTCTTGCACGATGCTCTGTTTTTATGTGTGGGGCGACGTGATCGCCGGTTTTAATGCAAATTTTGAAATCCCCTATTTTAGTGTCGTAAATTGTTTGAGATTGAAAGGTGAAATGCATATGATATTCGAAATTCTGAACTTGGTTTTGATTGTTGCTGTGATTTGGAACCGTCCATTTACGTGTTGTATGATGCATTGAATGTTGTGAATGTGGGATCAAGGCATAGTATTTTCAGAAAAGAAAATACCGTGTAAGATCGTGTGTAATGTGCATTGACTAGGGACTTGTCTAGAATGAGATATCCTGACTCTCCTGACATAATGGAATCATATAGATGAAGTTATTCAGGCGTTGAGAGTCGAAGGAGGTTCATATTGTAAGGACCTGTAAAATTAAATTGGAATAAAAGGAATATATTTTAAATGAATTCTAAGTATGTTTTTATTTAAAATAAAAAGGAAGGAAAGTGTAGCTTAGAACACTATGAGATCGCCTGGTTAGTACATAATCGCCTGTCGCCTAGACTACACATGAACGTCCATCGCCTGTAGTGTACATGATCGCCAAAAAGGGGCACATCGCCGAGTATTCGAGAAGACTTAGTAAGTAATTAGTATGTGGTCTAATTACAGAAGATGAGTTATATAGAAGATAGGTAGCATATCTACCACCATGAGTAGGGTGGACTGTGATACCCAAAGTTAACCAGCACACCATGTTGAAGGTGGAAGTCTTTGGTGTGCTTGGTGTGGAGCTGGAGAGGGGGAAGCTTTGACATTTTGGTCGAGGTACTAGATCAACCATAGTGGGTTCCAAAAACCACGCGTATCGAGGTGTGGGTTAAGCCTTAGATACGCTGTGCATGCGAAACTCTATGCTTGAGCATAAGAGATCGTCCTTAAGTGTGGCACGCGTGGGTGCACGAGGAGTAGTGCTGATCTATTCTTGGAAATGTGAAGCTACCAACGTCACTAAGCCATGTGGAGATGATAACTTGGATGTAACATAGTGGGTTGAAGAACCTTCAGCAAGGCGTGGCGATGTGGCACAAGTCATCGCCGGGATGAAAGGCGCATAAGTCATCGTCGGGATGAGAGGCGCACAAGTCATCGCCGGTGTGAGAGGCGTATAGGTCATTGCCGGGATGAGAGGCATCGGTCGTCGCCGGTATGAGAGGCACATCAGGCATCGGTGGGTGGAGGATAGTCATCGCGCGGTTCCCTGCTAAGAGTGTTAAAGTGGGACCCAGGCTCACAGTGAAAACACTCTGCATGCGCAACACGTAGACAAAAAGGGGTGTTTCAAAATAGTTGGCATCAGAGAGTTGGTATGCGCAGAGACACACGTGGCCATACTGTTCAAGGAAGTGTGCACGCAAGCTTTCCTGCAGAGTGGGTAGTGGCAGCGGCAATTGTGGACAAGTTGGTTTAGATTCAAAAACTCACTTGTGAGAGGCAAAGAACGTTGTTGTGGTTCAAGAGTGATAGAGTGAGTTTACCTTCATCCTTCTCTTTTCTCTCCTTCGCGCTGCAATTCAGGCATCCTCAAGCACTAGTACGACAAGCGACGACTGCCCTTGGACTCCTGGGAAGTTCTCTGCGAGTTTTCCGATCAGGACGCTAAAACAGAGTTCGGGTATCCTTAAGTTCGGTTGGTTAGAACTCGTAGTGAGATTTTACGCAAGTCCATGTAAGGGAAGCTAGCCTTATTTCCAATGAAAACCTTAAGTTAGATGATTTTGATGATGGGGCGACGTGGTCGCCGGTTTTCAACTGTTATTGCATAATCCCCTGTTTTTGGATGTGATCGCCGGTTTTAATGTTGTTTTCGAACTCCCCTGTTTTAGTGTCGCTTTGAACTTGTTGAGATTGAAATGAAAAATGTATATGCTATTCGAAAACCTGAACGGTGGTATGCTTGTTTTTGGTGAGTGGGGTTGTTTAAGAAAAGATTCAAAGTATTCTATGATGGAATTGTTCTTTATGTGTGGTATGATGTATGGAATGTGGTGAATGTGGGATCAAGGCATAGTATTTTCAGGAAAGAAAATACCGTGTAAGATCGTGTAGAGTGTGCATTGACCGGTGATTCGTTTATTATGAGATATCCTGACTCTCCTGATATAATGGAATCATATAGATGAAGTTATTCAGGCGTTGAGAGTCGAAGGAGGTTCATATGTATGGGTGAGTTGTTTGAAAGAGAACGAGCTTGACCCGTTGTATGGATTAACCCTGTCATGCTAGGATAGTGATAATATTGAGATTCATTTATACGCTTGTGAATGTGTGTGATTTCACAGCGACCCTGTGAATGTGTGTGATTTCACAGTGGTGCAGTATGACAGGTGCAGATCTCTGAGTCTAGTCAATGCACGTGTCTTCCGGAAGTAGTGTCAAGTGTCTATGTGTGATGAGTCAGTGGAAGTCTGACGTGAGAAATGAGAAACATTGAAATTGATAGACACTTGATGGATTATGTGAATTGAATGACTCTTGAGGAAATTGTGAAATATGTGATTACTTGATGGTCATGTGAAGGGAATGAGAAAGTTGATGGTTTTTACGTGGGTGTCTTAAATTTGTTTTATCTTGATTTTAAAGTTTCATATCTAAATTCTCTTTAAAATATCTAGCTTACCCTGCGTTTTTGTTTTGTGGATGTTTTCTTAAACCTGTGATGATCGTGTATAATTTACACGGGAGCAGATGATGTTGCAGGAAGTAGAGTTCCTCAGTGAGTGGTCGCCGGAAGGAGATCGCCTGTTTTCTGTTTCTGTTAGGAGATTGCCTGTTTTCTATTTTGCTATATTTTGTTTAAGTTTTGGAAACTGACTGGATATGTATTAAACTCCCTGTGAGGAGAAATTTCATTACATATATATATATATATATATATATATATATATATATATATGTTCACTTCGATATTATTGTTTTACCTTTATTTCATTATATAAATATGAAAAGGATTTGGCAGGATGTTACACATATGTATGGGTAAGTTGTTTGAAAGATAACTAACTTGACCTGTTGTATGGATTAACCCTGTCATACTGGGAGAGTGATGATATTGAGATTTATTTATGCACATGGCTGTGTGGATTCACAGCGACCCTGTGTGGATTCACAGTGGTGTAGTATGACAGGTGCAGATCTCTGAGTCTGAGTCAATGCACGAGTCTTCCGGAAGTAGTGTCTGTTGAACCAAGTGGTGTTCAAGGTTTTGAAGAATCCAAATCCTTTGAAGGATGATGAAGCTTTTGTTTGCTTGCGGCTGCTATGCTGCTTTGTTGTTTTGTTCTGGGGTAGTTTAAAGTGTAATCCAACCTTAGATTAAATCTCAAAGCAATTAGCATCTCAGTTTTTGATAAAACAAAAGCGTTTTTCAAACTAAGTTGAAACAACCGATTGTTCTATCGAAACAACCGATTGTTTATACTTAGATGTTTTAAGAAAGTTTGAAAACTGTTTTTGAATGGAGAAAACTGTTAAGTGACAAAACAACCGATTGATTCGAGGAAACAATCGATTGTTTGTTTTGGAACCATAACAGAAAAACTGTTTTCTTTGACTGAGCTTTAAATGATTTGAAACTGAATACGCTCCAGTCATTAAATGCTTTGACCAATCTTTCTGAAAGCTTTTATGGGTTTGTTAAGATTTGATAAACAAACTTCCTTTTATATAATTCAGAAAATCTCTTTTAAAGGTTTAAGAATGCTTTTGAAAAAGTTGAGAAACTAAGAACTAAGAGTGTTTTTCAAATTGCTGAGATTGCTTAAGTGCTAGAGAGATTGATCAAACTGTTGGAATAGGATTCTACTTGTATTGATTTCAGATCTTCATCTGTAACAAGTGTAATCTGTGTAACTGCTGAAACATTTCTTTTCTGTATTGTTGCTGAGATTGGCTGTGTGTTCTTAAGGTGTTCAAGATCAGCAATCTTAGTGTTGGCCAAGGAGAGTGTGTGTCTTGAGGTTTTCAAGGTCATTCTCTTGGTTGTTGTGTAAGTGATCAAGGTGTGATTGCTTAGTGGATTTCCTCAGGGTTCTGAGAAGACTGGATGTACCTCTGGGTTGGAGTGAACCAGTATAAACATCTGTGTACAATCTCTCTATCCCTTACTCTTTAAATTCAGTTTGTTTGTTGTTTGCTGATAAAAACAACCGATTGTTTTTCTGACTGTGCAGTTTTGCTTACTGTTTTGTCTAACTAAATTGCTTGATCAATTGGTTTCTGAGATAAACTCATTCTAGCTGAAAAAAAGTTTGCGAAAACCTCTTTAAACAATTCACCCCCCCTCTAGTTTAAAGTCATAATTCCTAACAATTGGCATCAAGAGCTTGGTTCTTGAAAGTTATTCAAGTTGATCTAAAAATTTTTTTTATGGCTGGAAAACTATCTTTTGAGGAGGGTGCTTCAATCTACAAACCACCTTTATTCTGTGGATTGAATTATAAGTTTTGGGAAGCAAGAATGAAAATCTTTATTGAATCAATTGATCAAAGAATTTGGGACTCAATTGAGAATGGTCCTTACATTCCAAAGTTCAAAAAGAATAATTCCTTTACTATAAAACCTTTGTCCAAATGGACAGATGATGAATGTAAGATGGCTCAACTTGATAGGTCTGCTCAAAACATTATAGCTTCTGCACTAGATACTAATGAATTTTTCAGGATATCAAAGTGCAAAACTGCTAAGGAAATGTGGGAGACTCTCAAGACTACTCATGAACCAAAGGAAGCAATGACAAAGAGTCAAGCAAGAAGGAAGAAAAGACAAAATAAGAAAAGCCTCAATCTTTGCTTAATGGCCAGAAGGGAGGATGACTCATGTAGTGTAAGTTCATCAAACTCTTCAAACTCTGAAAATTATGGTCAATTGCTTCAAGCCTTTCAAGAAACACATGAAGAAGCAAACCGATTGGCTCTCTTAAACAATCGATTGAAAGAAAAGAATAGCTGGCTTGAAAACAGGGTAAAAGCACTGGAGGAGGATTTAGAAAATTCAAAAATGGATTTTGAAAATCTGGAAATCATTTACAAAAACTCCCCTTGCAAGTGTGACACTCTAGTTTGTGAAAATTGCGAAAATCTTGAAAAGAAGGTCCACTATCTTGTTAAAATAGTGGATAAGCTTTCTAAAGGCCAATCCAACTTTGAAAGTGTGCTAGCTTCTCAAAAGTGTATTTTTGGAAAATCAGGATTGGGTTTTAATCCACAAAACCAGCAAGATAGATTTTCAAAAACTTTTTCAAAAAAGCCAGAAAAACAATCGATTGGACCATTGAAACAATCGATTGTTACATGCTTCTATTGCATGAAAAGAGGTCATTCTGTGCGATTCTGTAAAATCAGAAAACATGTTGTTCCTAAAGGGCTTATGAAGTGGATTCCCAAGAAAAATAAAGCTTGTGTTGATGAGTATACACCAGATGGACCCTCATTCATAAGGGGACCAAACCTATGTACTTGAGATTTTCTTTGTAGGAAAACTTGGAGGAGAGAAAGCAGCTTTGGTACTTGGACAGTGGATGCTCCAAACATATGACAAGGGACAAATCAAAGTTCCTAAGAATATCCTTCAAGCAAGAGGGTCATGTCACCTATGGAGATAACAACAAAGGAAGAATACTTGGAAGAGGATCCATAGGAGATGAGAGCATCTTGGTGATTCATGATGTGCTCTTTGTTGAAGGCCTAAAGCATAATCTGCTGAGTATTAGCCAACTGTGTGACAAGGGGTATCAAGTGATGTTCAAGGCAAACACATGTGAAATCTGTCTACCCAACACTAAAGAGGTAATGTAGGTAGGTAAGAGAGTTAATAATGTGTATCTTCTAGATATCTCTTCACCATGTTCAATTGGATGTCTTCTATCCAAGCAAGATGAATCTTGGCTTTGGCATAGAAGAATTGCTCATATTCACATGAATCATTTGAACAAGCTTATATCAAAAGATCTTGTGATTGGGCTGCCAAAACTCAAGTTTGAGAGGGATCACATTTGTGAAGCTTGCCAAAAAGGGAAACAAGTGAAAAGTTCTTTTAAAACCAAAAATGTTGTCTCTTCATTGAGACCTCTTGAACTCCTTCACATGGATCTCTTTGGACCCTCTAGAACTATGAGTCTTTGTGGAAATTATTATGCTCTTGTTATTGTTGATGATTTCTCTAGGTACACTTGGACCTTGTTCTTGGAGTCAAAGAGTGATGCCCTTGCTGCATTCAAAAAGCTAGCAAGAAGACTTCAAAACACAAAGGGGAGTAACATAGGCTCAATAAGGAGTGACCATGGAGGAGAATTCCAAAATGAGAAGTTTGTCAAGTTCTGTGAGAAGTTGGGAATCCTACACAATTTCTCTGCTCCAAGAACACCACAGCAAAATGGAGTTGTAGAGAGGAAGAACAGGTCTCTTGAAGAGCTTGCAAGGACAATGCTTAGTGAATCTTCACTTCCTAAGTATTTTTGGGCAGATGCAGTGAGTACCTCTTGTTATGTGATGAATAGGGTGCTTATAAGGCCCATTTTGAAGAAAACTCCATATGAACTTTTCAATGGAAGAAAGCCTAACATCAGTCACCTAAAAGTCTTTAGCTGTAACTTTTTTGTTCTCAACAATGGAAAGGAAAGCTTGGGAAAATTTGATGAGAAAGTTGACCTTGGCATTTTCATTGGTTATTCCCTCACAAGCCATGCTTATAGAGTCTACAACAAAAGGTTAATGACTGTAGAAGAATCAGTTCATGTAGTCTATGATGAGGTAGATCGCAGAATCAGTGAGAACCCAAAGATTAGTGCTGAGGAAGATGAACAGAGCATCAGTTTGGAGAAGCTGGAAATCTGTGCAGAAAAACAACCGGTTGATTCGCAGAAACAACCGATTGAAATTCTGCAATAGAGTGAGCTGCCCAAAGAGTGGAGGATTCCAAGAGATCTGTCAATGGATAACATCATAGGGCAGATAAAGGAAGATGTCTCTACACATAGCTCCATCTCAAACTTCTGCAGACACACAGCTTTTGTCTCTCAAATTGAACCAAAGTCAATTGAAGAAGCTCTCAAGGATGAGAAGTGGGTTGAAGCTATGCAAGAAGAGCTAAATCAATTCGAAAGAAATGAGGTATGGTTTCTTGTTCCTAGAACTAATAAAATGAATATTATTGGTGCAAAATGGGTTTTCAGGAACAAGCTAGATGAGGAAGGAGTGATCACAAGAAACAAAGCAAGGCTAGTTGCCAAGGGCTACAATCAAGAAGAGGGCTTAGACTATGGTGAAACCTTTGCTCCTGTGGCTAGATTGGAGGTTGTGAGGCTGCTGCTGGCTTTTGCATGTATGAGTGGTTTTAAACTCTTCCAAATGGATGTAAAAAGTGCCTTCTTGAATGGCTACATCAATGAGGAAATCTATGTAGATCAACCACCGGGTTTTGAAGACCACAAGTATCCCAACCATGTCTTCAAGTTGAAGAAAGCTTTGTATGGACTGAAACAAGCTCCAAGGCAGTGGTATGAGAGGCTAAGCAATTTTCTGCTATCTCTTGGCTATGAAAGAGGAATGGTAGACAAGACTCTCTTCATCAAGAAGTCACATGCAGAAATAATTCTAGTGCAAATATATGTTGATGACATCATCTTTGGTGCTACACAAGATAGGTTGTGTGAAGAATTTGTGGCTGCTATGAAAGGTGAGTTTGAAATGTCTATGATGGGAGAACTATCTTTCTTTCTTGGATTGCAGGTTAAACAAACAAAGGATGGGATCTTCTTAAGTCAATCAAAGTATTGCAAGGAGATTCTCAAAAAGTTTGAAATGGAGAATTGCAAAGAGGCAAGCACTCCAATGCCATCAAGCTGCTACATGGATGCAGATTCTGCTGGAAAGAGTATAGATCAAACAAAATTCAGAGGATTGATTGGATCATTGCTTTATCTAACAGCAAGTAGACCGGACATCATGTTTGCGATGTGTCTATGTGCAAGATTTCAAGCAAATCCTAAAGAGTCACACTTCAAAGCTGCAAAGAGAATTCTGAAATATCTCAAAGGAACATCATCTGTAGGATTATGGTATCCCTCTCATTCTCCAATACATTTAATTGGTTATTCAGATTCTGATTTCGCAGGTTGCAAGCTAGATAGAAAAAGCACAAGTGGCACTTGTCACCTTCTTGGCTCTAGCCTAATCTCATGGCATAGCAAGAAACAAGCATGTGTTGCTCTCTCTACTGCTGAGGCAGAATATATAGCTGCTGGTAGCTGCTGTGCATAGATCCTATGGCTCAAACAACAACTGGCAGATCTTGGTGTACAAATCTGCCAAATCAATCTTACCAAAAATCAAATCCAGCACTCAAGGACCAAACATATTGAAATAAGACATCATTTCATCAGAGATCATGTGCAAAATGGGAATTGTGAAGTAAAGTTTGTGGAGATCAAACTGCAGCTAGCTGACATCTTCACAAAGCCTTTGCCAAAAGATAGGTTTTTCTTCTTAAGAAATGAGTTAGGTATTCTTGATCTAAATAATCTCTCTTAAAATCTGTGTTTGGTACATGTTAAAGTCTATTTGTGAAGACAAATAGGGGGAGATTTATTGGTACTTGTATATCTGTATCTTATATGCATAAAAATGTTTAAATCTCTGTGTATAAAAGTGTTTTCTGCTGCTGCTGATAGAAACAATCGATTGTTTCGTGTAAACAACCGATTGAATTTTATGTTAAAAAAGGTATAATCTAACTGGCTGCTGTAAGAAGCTTTGGATGGTACAAATGTTTTCTTTGCAGGAACTGCTTCAGATTTAATCAGTACAACACTAGGGATTTGTCTTCATCAAATAGGGGGAGATTGTTGAACCAAGTGGTGTTCAAGGTTTTGAAGAATCCAAATCCTTTGAAGGATGATGAAGCTTTTGCTTGCTTGTTGCTGCTGTGCTGCTTTGTTGTTTTGTTCTGGGGTAGTTTAAAGTGTAATCCAACCTTAGATTAAATCTCAAAGCAATTAGCATCTCAGTTTTTGATAAAACAAAAGTGTTTTTCAAACTAAGTTGAAACAACCGATTGTTCTATCGAAACAACCGATTGTTTATACTTAGATGTTTTAAGAAAGTTTGAAAACTGTTTTTTAATGGAGAAAACTGTTAAGTGACAAAACAACCGATTGATTCGAGGAAACAATCGATTGTTTGTTTTGGAACCATAACAGAAAAACTGTTTTCTTTGACTGAGCTTTAAATGATTTGAAACTGAATACGCTCCAGTCATTAAATGCTTTGACCAATCTTTCTGAAAGCTTTTATGGGTTTGTTAAGATTTGATAAACAAACTTCCTTTTATATAATTCAGAAAATCTCTTTTAAAGGTTTAAGAATGCTTTTGAAAAAGTTGAGAAACTAAGAACTAAGAGTGTTTTTCAAATTGCTGAGATTGCTTAAGTGCTAGAGAGATTGATCAAACTGTTGGAATAGGATTCTACTTGTATTGATTTCAGATCTTCATCTGTAACAAGTGTAATCTGTGTAACTGCTGAAACATTTCTTTTCTGTATTGTTGCTGAGATTGGATGTGTGTTCTTAAGGTGTTCAAGATCAGCAATCTTAGTGTTGGCCAAGGAGAGTGTGTGTCTTGAGGTTTTCAAGGTCATTCTCTTGGTTGTTGTGTAAGTGATCAAGGTGTGATTGCTTAGTGGATTTCCTCAGGGTTCTGAGAAGACTGGATGTAGCTCTGGGTTGGAGTGAACCAGTATAAACATCTGTGTATAATCTCTCTATCCCTTACTCTTTAAATTCAGTTTGTTTGTTGTTTGCTGATAAAAACAACCGATTGTTTCGAAGAAACAACCGATTGTTTTTCTGACTGTGCAGTTTTGCTTACTGTTTTGTCTAACTGAATTGCTTGATCAATTGGTTTCTGAGATAAACTCATTCTAGCTGAAAAAAGGTTTGCGAAAACCTCTTTAAACAATTCACCCCCCCTCTAGTTTAAAGCCATAATTCCTAACAGTGTCAAGTGTCTATGTGTGATGGGTTAGTGGAAGTCTGACGTGAGAAAGATGAATATTGAAAATTGAATATGATAGACACTTGATGGTTATGTGAAATGAATGAGAAAGTGATGGATTTATGTGGGTGTTTAAAAGCTGATTATGTTGATTTTAAAGTTTCATATTTAAAGTTTTTAAAAATGTCTAGCTTACCCCTGTGTTTTATTTTGTGGTTGTTTTCTTAAAACTGTGATGATCGTGTGTAATTTACACGGGAGCAGATGATGTTGCAGGCAGTGGAGCTCCTCAGTGAGTGGATGGACAAGGAGATCGCCTGTTCTTATGCTGTGTTTTGTTTTATTTTGAAACACTTGACGGTTATGTATTAAAATTCCCTAGAGAAGGGATATTATTTTGAAATACAATGTATTGATGGATGTATTTATTTATATATACATATGCTAATTTTTAATATCATTGTTTTATGTTTATTTTATGATATAAATATGAATAAGATTTGAGGGGCGTTACACAAAAAATAATTTTGAAACTTTGAAAATGATTTATCAAAACTCTTTTTCCAAGTGTGTTGATTCTAGCTTTTGTGAAAACTGTGAATCTCTTCAAAAGAAAGTTCATTATCTTTTAAAAACTGTAGACAAGTTTTCCAGAGGCCAATCCAATCTTGAAACTGTTCTTGCTTCTCAAAATTGTGTTTTGGGCAAGGATGGGTTGGGGTTTAATCCAAAACGCAAAAACAAACCGTTTTCAAAACCTTTTTCAGGTTTCTTTGAAAAACAACCTGTTGAAATTTTTCATTACTGCATGAAAAGGGACCACACTGTTAGATTCTGCAGAGTGAGGAGGTTTTCTGTTCCTAAAGGTATTTTGAAATGGATTCCTAAGGTTCCTACTAACATCGTTGGACCCAAATTTATAAGGGGACCAAATCTTGTTTCTTGAACTTTTCTTGTAGGGATCCTTGGCAGCCAAGAATAACTTTTGGGTTTGAAGAATGACTGGTAAAGGGAAAAACATCAAGAGTAAAGATAGTCTTTGTGCCTGCACTTTTCAATTTTATATGTCTTGCAAGGTTCTTTGAAAGTCAAGAGACATCCTAGGCATATGCACAATGGTTGCTCAAAGGAGAAACTTCAAGAATAAAGAAAGTATGTGTGTTTCCACTTCTCAACTTATGTAAGTGTCTCATATGACAAAATGAACATCTCAAAGTATTCTTTTGGGTGAATCTATTGGGGTTCTCTTTGTAAAGATATGAACAAATAGCATACTTCATTTTCCTCACATTAAAAGGTGAATTATTTTTGGAAAAAGAATCTATTTGTATTGCTGGACTTTTATGTTATCTTGGTTGTATTGATAGCTTTAATTCTGTTGTTACTGCTCTGCACTTGCACACTTTAAATTTTTCTAGTTTTATGATTTTCTGGTTATCCAGAAACTTGCTCTTTGAGTGTGCTTTGTGGTTCTATTTTATCCATTCTCTTAGTCTATTTGTGAAGAAAAATAGGGGGAGAATTTATTGGTTTCTTGGTTGTATTTTGGCTAAACTATGGTGTGTTTAAATATGTTTAGAACTATTGTTGCCATGCTCTGATACACCACTGATTCTGTTGCATAATTCTGCTAATACACACTAGTTTACACTCTATTTTACTGGTTTTTCTGCTTAAAGGCTTATGTAGAAAAATAGTTCCTATGTGCCTTTTTAAACGTGGATTATCCTCTTGCTATGTATGCTTTGTATATGCACAAATTTTGTTTTGCAGGACCTATCAAATTCAAACACTACAACACAAGCAAACCAACGATTTGTCTTCATCAAATAGGGGGAGATTGTTGAACAATTTGCTTTGATGTCTCCAAATCCAAGAGGAATGCTTGAAGACCTTGCTATTGGTTGTGTGTGTGTCTAGAAGTATTTGAATTTGTTAATCCACTCTTTATGATGATCCAAGGTTGATTGAATCTTAATCCTTTTGAAAAATATATGTTTTCTAAAGAGTGTGAAAATTCAACCTGTTGAAATGTCAATTCAACTAGTTGTTTTATACTTAGTGGATTTTGAAAAGGATTTGAAAAGCTTGACTTTGTTTGACTTTGCTATCAAACCAATTCAACCGGTTGTTTCGAGAATTCAACTAGTTGTTTTCGTGAAAACCTTAACAGAATTTTGTTAAGTTGGTTAAACTGATTTTTAATGATCCTAACTGTTTTTGGTTCTTGAATTAAATGCTTTAACCATCGGATTGGAGTATAATCATGGTCATTAACTAAGAAAGAGAGATTAATCAAAAACAGCTTCCAAGATTTCAAAGTGTTTTTGGATCATCTCAAGTGTGGAATTGGATTGGGTCTTGTATTCTAAACTTTAATCTTTGGATTACCCAGGTGTATTATGTTCCCTTCTTTCTTGAACATTGTATTTCTGTGTATTTTGGTGTGGTGCAATTTTAGAGGGTTGTTCTGAAAACTGTGTGGTTTGCCAAAGAGTGGTATGTGTTCTTAACAAGTTCAAGATCATCACTCTTGCTGTGTGGTTTGTAATCTAGGTTTGATTACATAGTGAATTCTCAATTGGTTAGCTAAGGACTGGATGTAGCTCTTGGTTAAGAGTGAACCAGTATAAATATCTTGTGTGAATTTCTCTTTCCCTACACTCATTAAATTGTTTTATCTTTGGTTTTCAAATCTACTAGTATAAACAACCGGTTGTTTCGTGAAAACAACAAGTTGATTTTCTGGAATCAAGTTTAAAAACAATTTTCCTTTTGGCTGAATAGATTTTCTATTGATTAATTCTTCATAGCTTTTCACTCTACCTTCAATACTTGCAAAAACCATTCAAAACCAATTCACCCCCCCCCCCCCGCCCCTCTCTTGTTTAAGGCCTTTAATTCTAACAAGAACTTGTGTTTTCTAAAATTTGCATCTAGTATGAAAAATGTTCTCCCTTTGTGATTTTGGTTAAAAATTAGGTTGGTTGTTGAGGATTCACTATTTTCACTTTCAGATGATTCACTCTCACTATATGCTTAGGGCATTGTCTGGAATTTTTCTTCTCCTTACATTGTTTTTAATGTATATTGTAGTGGACCAGAACTTGCAGAGAAGACCTCGGTGATCGGTCATTGGCATGTGTAGTGAACCTCAGACATCGGCATCTGCGTCAGGCAGCTCAGCTCGGCTATTGGGCCAAGATGATGGGCCACGCGTCTGAACCCAGGTATTTGTATAATAACCCGCATTCATGCATTTAGTATAAGGATGACTGTATAAGGCCTGGTAGGTCAGTAAAACATGCGTTAATAAAACTATGGTGCACTTAATACATTTGGGTCCTGCATGGGTAATACGGTCTCTGTCAGCCCAAGCCCAAAGGGCGCTAGGATTTTGACAGAACAATTGACATGTTACGTGAGGATACATGCAGGATATGTAGCGGCACTACCTAGGTGGTTATTCTATTAGGGTTTGTTCCACTCAAAGAAGATAGAATTTTATGCAGTTGTGCTGTTAAGATTATGCACACTGTAACAGAATTATCATTATTGAATATACTCCCGCGAGAGATAAGATTTTCACGAGGGAAGGTGGTTACCAGTGGTGACCCAATGATACTCTATAAAAGGGGCTCAAGGTCCCAGGTGAAGGTACGCAATTCTGAATACACTTTTTGAATACTGAAGCTATCTGTTTCTTATCCTGTGATAACCCTTTACTGACTTGAGCATCGGAGTGTGACCGGCTGTAAGGGCGCCCTTTGTCTCAATAGGTGAAGCATCCAAACAACCAAGAGAAATGTAGATTTCAGAGAAGACAGACGGAGCCTGAACCAGTCATCGGAGTCAATCAGCGACCAAGTCAATCGGCAAGAACATTTGGTGCCATCCGTGGGGCCCGATAAAACCTGATCCCATCCACAATTGTGTTTGAGTTTTTTTACGTAATGAGGAAGACGAGGCAAGGTCCACTGGGATCTGAAGGGAGCGAGGCCCCCACTTTGCAGAAAATCATGGAGACCATGAGAACCCTCCAAGCAACAAACGAAGACGCCAAAGCTAACCAGTCAAGTCCATACGATGGGTGTTTGGTCGGTTTCGTGTGAAATCAGGTAGAAAGAATGAGGACAACCTTCCCTAATGAAAACCCGACCAGGGTCATCACCATTAGGTATATTGTTGTTAATGTGCCTTTTGCTTACAATTTGCTTTCGGGTAGGCCCTCTTTGAACAGGTTGGGAGCAGTAGCCTCCACCGTATAGTCATGGTGCTTAGGAATGGAGCGTATAGACTAGAGACCCTGGAGGGATAAGTCATTCCTCGAGCCTGGAATGTGGCAAACCTCAAATTGCATTTCAGCTAACATATTCTTGCTTAACGCTTTCTCTTTAAACAATGTGTGATAAATTTGTTCTTGGAAGATGATGCATTTAGCTTTAATGGTTCACTTGAATTGGCGCATGCACAAGTAAGTAAACCTGGCTCAGTGTCAATACGACCACTCGAGTATGAGCACCCCATGAGTAAATAATTACCTAGCGACAGGTAAGACAGGGGGGCTTGTGTGCTAGACATGAGTGCTCGAGTGCTCGGGACCTCGGCTATTAGGTAGGTCACGAGTTTGACCTAGATGTTGATCAGCCCAGAAAAGGTAATTAAGATAAAATATATAATTGTTATTATCATATGATTCTGAAGATAAAATATAAAGAGGTATTTTATTTGTTGTGATATTATATTTTATTTGTTCTATTACTCTGGATATAAAATGTAGAGATTATATTTTATTTGTTGTGATATTATATTTTATTTCTTGTGATATTATATTGTGATATTATTCTTAAGATAAAATATGAAGAGATATTTTATCTGTTGTGATATTGTTCTGAAGATAGAAGATAAAGAGATATTTTATCTGTTATTCTAAAAGATAGAATATAAAGAAATATTTTATCTCTTGTGATATTATTCTAAAGATAAAATATAAAGATATATATTATCTGTCGTGATATTATATTATATATGTTGTATTATTCTGAAGATAAAATATAAAGATATATGTTATTTTTTGTGATATTATATTATTGAGATATTATATTTTATTTGTTGTGATATTATTCTAGAGATAAAAGATAAAGAGATATTTTATCTGTTGTGATATTATTCTGGAGATAAAAGATAAAGAAATATTTGATCTGTTGCGATATTATATTTTATTTATTGTAATATTATATTTTATCTGTTGAGATATTATATTTTATCTATTGTGATATTATATTTTATCTGTTGTGGTATTATATTTTATCTGTTGTGATATTATTCTGAAGATAAAATATAAAGAGATATTTTATCTTTTGTGATATTATTCTGAAGATAAAAGATATATTATTGCTTAAATCTTTTATCATATTATGCAAAAAATAGATATATGGAAATCTGTTATCATGTTATTCTGAAGATGACGTGAATGATTAGTTATCATTTAAATCGATTGTGATATTCTTATCATCATCATCATCATCATCATGATCTCTCACACGAGAGAAGTTATTCTTGTTACTGGATATAGAGCATAGTAGTGTAAAAGTACATGTTTAGGAAAGTTCTAGCGAGGAAAGACTTGGTACTTAAGTGCGTCCGTTGGTGACCCACCTCTCTTTCCTAGGAACTTACCTGGTGTACTAGTTCACTGTCTACAATCATTGTTCTAGTAAACTTTATTATTCACAGTGTGTTTTCAGTTATCCGATTGAGCATAGGGTAAGACAACCTAACTCAGAGCGGACGTAGCTACCCGAGTATAGGCGCCCTGTGAGATGAATTGACTTGAAACAAGTGTTGTCATTCAAACTAGCACATGGTGAGACGACCTAGCTCGGAGTAGATGTAGCTATTTGAACAGAATGCGCGAGCAGACCTACTAACCAAACTCGCCAACTTAGGTAAGGGAGGTCGTCAGAGGTCAGTTATTCAAGAGACTCTGAAGTCACCCAAGACCGGCGTAAGTTGTGCGGGAGAGGTCCAACATGTGAGGGGCTTGGAGGTCGGAAGAAGAGGGCACCGGTCATTGACTCAAGAGACACTAAAGGTGCCCAAGGTGAGCGTCTATTGATTGGTAGGAGAGGAGGTTAGAGAAAGCTAAGAGGACCTAAGCAGATGAGGTTCCTCGAATCTTGTGGGCCTACAATACCACTCCACAATCCACCATGAAGGAGACACCTTTCAGTCTAGTATATGGATCAGATGCTATGATCCTAGTGGAAATCCAGGAGAACTCGCCACGATTCTCGAACTTCGTAGTAGAGGAGTCTAACGAAGGAAGGAAGGGGACACTCTTATTCCCTTACCTGGGTTTTTAATGAGGTCGCCCAATGAAAAGTTATTCATGAAATATATTTGTTATGATATTTTGTTAACATGCAGGAGAGCGAGCTTATCAAGAAGATGTCCAAGTAAGCGCACTGTATGTACAAGTGTCACCCATTCCTCTGGTAAGATTCCAAGGCCTGGTGACTGAACAATCATCAAGGTTCAGATGGGAAACCCTTTTCTCAGTAAGATTCTGAGTTTGGGCACCCAAAACAGACTTGAAATTTACTCCTCCTTGGTGAGATTCCAAGATAAGGAGCATGGAAATTCATAACAATCCAGGCGGGACGACCTTTGCTTAGTAAGACTATGAGCTCGGGTGCCCAGACCGTGGATGGCCGTAACTAAGTTTGTTTTGCTTAAATCAGAGAGGTCAACCTGTCTTGCAAAGGTGACCTGTGTTGGTAAGATTCTGAGTTTAGGTATCTTGAGAATACAACAAATGGCAGTACTTTTCCTCCTTAGTAAGACTTTGAGTTTGGAAGATACTAAGCCAACTAGCAATGTCAAAGAGCATGCGGCTGGAACATGCAGCTGAGGAGAGAATCAACACCCCAATCACTAGGGTACCCCTAAATCGCAGCTCGCCTTGGTTTGGCTCAAGCCTGAAAAGAAAAATGACCCTGTCTCAGTAAAACTCTAAGCTCAGGGGTGTCAAAGGAATTCGCAGCTAAAATTGTTTAAACCAAGGACATCGACCTGTCTCGATAAGGCTCCACGCCCTGGGAATGTAGGTAAAGGGTACAGTGTAACCCACATCAGCATAAAAATAGACTTGAGGAGAGAATCACACGCCCAAGTCATCCATCCGTACCTTGAAGGAGGAATGTGTGAAGGAAAGGGATGTCACTTGGCCGGGAGGATGTCCGGAAAGGTTCACAGGTATGCATGCTTCCCCTTGTAGAGGCTCCAAGATTGGGGAACGTGCAGGTACATGGCGACTCAGGTTTGAGAAGCCTCTTGCTCTGAAGGATTTCGAGCAAGGACATTTTGAATGGCAGCTCGCCAACGATTTGGCTCGAGCTATGGAAGATGGTTTCTGTCTTAGTGTAATACTGAGCTCAGGACCTCAACCGAGACAAGTCGGGGTTAACCCCGCAGGAAGGTGAGGCACCACGAAGGTGTTCGTAGAGGAATGTGTCAAATTTTGGACAACCAATGCAAGAAAAGTGGGAGGCCCACAGCAACTATGAGGTACAAGTTATTCCATGAATAGCTCTGCCAAGAGCACCCTTTGATTGGTGTAGTAGTTGTATCAATTATACGAAATACATTGTGAATTGCCTTGCTTGTTTGAAATTGTTATTAGCTGATTAACTCATAGCATCTACATTGTTTAAGAGTAAGGTAATCAAATGTAATTGGTTAAGTCATGATAGCCGTGTCTAGTAGAAACATGCATTGTCATTGTACTAATCGAGGCATAGTAAAGGGAAACATGAGGGCATAAATAAAATTGTTCATGCATATATACAAAGTATTGGAAATTGTTTTGAAGGTTACAAAAGGAAGTGTAGGTGGCAACGCTTTTCATCCGTTGGTATGGACACATGTACGTTCGTGATGGATTCACCTCAAGGCACTGCGCGCGGCACGTTATTCACAGGACACGTAAGTCGTCGTGGTCAAACAACTTAGTCTCTTCACTGAAACAAGTTCATCTTGAGACGGGGGGCTTGGGTAATGGACCAGAACTCGCAGAGAAGACCTCGGTGATCAGTCATCGGCATGTGTAGTGAACCTCAAACATCGGCATCTATGTCAGGCAACTCAACTCGACTATTAGGCCAGGATGATGGGCCACGCGTCTGAACCCAGGTATTTGTATAATAACCCGCATTCATGCATTTGGTATAATGATGAGTGTATAAGGCCTGGTAGATCAGTAAAACATGCGTTAATGAAACTATGGTGCACTTAATACATTTGGGTCCTGCATGGGTAATACGGTCTCTGTCAACCCAAGCCCAAAGGGCGCTAGGATTTTGACAGAACAATTGACATGTTATGTGAGGATACATGCAGGATATGTAGCGGCACTACCTAGGTGGTTATTCTGTTACGGTTTGTTGCACTCTAAGAAGATAAAATTCTATGCAACTGTGCTGTTAAGATTACGCACACTGTAACAGAATTATCATTATTGAATATACTCCCGCTAGAGATAAGATTCTCACGAGGGAAGGTGGTTACCAGTGGTGACCCAATGTTACTCTATAAAAGGGGCTCAAGGTCCCAGGTGAAGGTATGCAATTCTGAATACACTTTTTGAATACTGAAGCTATCTGTTTCTTATTCTTTGGTAAGCCCTTACTGACTTGAGCATCGAAGTGTGACCGGCCGTAAGAGCGCCCTCTGTCTCAACAGGTGAAGCATCCAAACAACCAAGAGAAGTGCAGATTTCAGAGAAGTGAGACGGAGCCTGAACCAATCATCGGAGTCAACCAGCGACCAAGTTAACTGGTAAGAACATATATCTTTGATGGAGATGAAGAGATGATGCAGAAGCAAGGTAGGTTGGGGAAAACATTGTCGGTGGTTGAAGTGGAATTAGGGTTGAGTGGAGAGTGAGAGGTTAGCCAAACTCACTAGGAATGAGTCTAGAGTTTGGCTGACTAAAAGACTACCTTAGAAAGAGCTCAAGAACAAGTATTTATGGTCAAACTTGAATGACATAAATGTTCTCATTCAAGCTAAAATTTACATAGCCCTAAGACCTTATTTATAGGTGAGATTCTCAGCCAAAAAGTGAAGGAAAAAGAGAAGGGGAAATTAATTTCAAAACTAGGCACCACTCTAGTCTCACACTTTCCATGTGAACTAGGTGTGTGAAGCATGGATGTGCTTAGCATGGCGTGCAAGAGTCTATCTAGAACCGACCTATGATTTCTCTTAGGTCAAAGAAGCCCAATTGAAACCCTAGGTAGGTTTAGAAACCCTAATCCTAACCCTACTCTAATCTAGGTCAAAATACAAGCCCAAAATCCTACTATACTTGTTCCAAACACAAGGCTCGGCTTATTTAACAAATACATCATGTTATACTCTATACATTTGTTCAAATTAAAGTTTGTCCCAAAAAAGAAGTTTGTCCCAAAAAAGATAAGAGTTTGGTCATGTTGAGGTAGTTGAGTCTCACTCTTCATGTATTCTCCTAGTCATCTCTCCAATAATTGGTCTTTTACTCAGGAATTTTCCATCACATACTACGTGTAAGTGGTTACCTATGTCACATTTAAACCAATGTTGTTGCTTCAATCATTGACATTATATCAAATTATTTATTCTCATCACAATTAGTGAAGTTTGGTTGATGTTTTTCTCGTTCGTTAGAAGTTGTTTACTTTTAACCATAAATAATTAGCCATAGTTAATTATGTGATTAGTCATCTATGGCTTTACGTACATGCATAAAAATTTTGTGATGTTTCCAAAGTTTAATGGTTATGTAAAAACAATATAACATTAAAACATAGCAATATGAGAAGACTTACTTGTAAGCGTTCAACACATAAAATGCAATATGAAAGAGACAAAATAAGTAGTTCACATTCACAAAATTGTGAAGCAGAATTAAAATTTGTCATAGTTAAGGGAGCTATCTCAAGTAAGCCCTTGAAAATTCTACATTCATTGGCTTCTATTGTTTAGCATAGGTAACCAATTATTGGTTTTTTGCCACAATGTCAAACGTATCATGGGTTGTTTGTTTCATGTCCTCAAAGGTTTCACTTATGCCAACGATATTTTAACATTCTGATCACAAAGGTCTTCATTTGTCACACAAATGTCAATAATAACCTTAATCATATTACAAATGGAAAACCAACATCAATTAACTTCAATCTTACCAATGACAATGTAAATTGAAAAAGAGTTAACTCAATATTGTAAAACAAAAGCACTCAAGGGCACACAACTTTTTTGAATTTAAACTTGAAGGAAAAACAAAATTAAATGGCTAAACTAGATGAATTAACAACAATTTAGGACTACACATAACTTTAGACAACACATTGATGATCAAAAGCAAAATGACTCAAATATAAAGCAATTGAACAATTTATGTTTTAAACAAGACTCAAGAAAAGAAAAGGCACACACAGATGTACGAAAATCCTAAAAGCACGACAATGGATGGTTCAAGAAAAAGCAAAAGATGTTGAACCAAAATTTTAAAGACATTTGTGAAGAAAAAAATCAATGAAACACACAAGACAAGTAAGAAAAACATATGAAAAAAACATAAAGCTCAAGAAGAAAGGATTGATCACCTATCTCTTGAAGAACTAGTGCTCTTATGCCAAATGATGGATTCCTTAATGAAGCATGCAATTTCAAATGATAGAAATGGAGGAGTAGTGGAGGACGCTTGGAGGAATGGATGAGTTCTATGTAAGAGAAGTAGTGAAGAGGAGTTTCTAAGAGAAAGGTTTGACCAACACTCAAGGCAGATGTTTAGGAAGAGCTGAAGTTGGGAGAGGCTATCCTAGGCAAACTCAAGAACAAGTTGAGAGGCAATTTGTGCATCATAACTCTACTCCTTCAAAGTTTGAAAATAAAATGAATGGGGAATCCTATTTATAGAGTAGAGGGTCGGAGTTTGGAGAGCTAAAAGGGAGGGAAATTCAAATTGAACTCCCCCATGTATTCCCTAATAGGTGGTGCACAAAGTGGATTAAGTGTCACTTGTCCCCTCATGTTTTACACATTTTAACATGTGTTCAATGTGTAATGTGCACCTAGTGATACAACCCAACTCGACAAGCAGATGACTAAGGACACCACGGAAACTTCATAATTAGATCATTCATTTCAGCATCCAAGACAAGGCCCTACCAAACATCAGAAGGAGCTCAGCAGAAGAAGAACTAGACATAAGCCAAAGCATCAGATGTTCTTTCTTCTGGTCTTTTTACAAGACAATTTTATGTAAATAATTTTGGCTCTTTCTGGGGGTCCAAATAAAATAATAACTCAAGTCCACCTTTCATGACATGTGCACTTAGGTTTAGGGTTTCTTTGCCTACCTTCTAAAAGGTTTCTCACAAATTACACCCCTACCCCTCTCACTCTTGCTCCCTAAGTTACTCTCTCTTATATAAAGGGTGTTTTGCCTCATGTATTTTCACATATTGAATTTTGAAAGTAAAGAAACTATATAAGAGTGTTTAGTGAGCTGAGTCTCCTAAAGGTTCTTGGGTCTTATCTTGTGAGTGTAGTGCACTTCAAGTGGCAGCTCTTCCCCACTCATCTTGGAAGCTCCCATCCTTCCAAGTGGCAGGATCCATCTTCCATTCCATAAGCTTTCTCTTTTTCTTTTTTCCATTATGCCTTCCATAATTCCATTTCAATTTCCTTATTTGTTCTTCATTTTTTTATTCGGTCATCATCTTGCTTTCTTCCATCTCATGTTATTTTATTTTTCACATCTCATCATCCTCATCAACTTATATTGTGTTTTTCTCTTTGTCCTCTAAAAGTAAATCTTCACACTTACTTAACCACTTGGTTAAGTTCGTGTCCAGTAGAAATCTTCTTTGGGTTTCTCACTCTAATTATATATTAATCTCAAAAAAAGCCTAACAAAAGTGAAACCACTAAAATGTGTCAATCTAAAATCAACTCATATCACCTAGCTTCTCTCATTACCAGTGTAGGGTTTCTATTGAGCTTGGATGAGCCCAATTTAAATCCTAGTAAGACTTCTAACTATTTACAACCCTATCCTACACTATAAGGCCTAAATATCTGGCTACTTTACCCGATTACAAACCCAAATATCCTAGACTATTTATTAGAGTACAAGCCTTTTTATGTCTACTCTATACAATTTATTATGCAATACACTCTTCAAAGATGGTCTTAGGCCTATTAAGGTTAATAAAGGTCCTCGTGGTCATGGCTTTAGATTTTCTCTTCTTATCCTTTGGTGATGTATGGCTGAATGGTTTTTCGTCAAGCGCAAATTGAAACCTGAGAATAAAGATGAAAAGTACTTAAGAATTCCATTCAAACTAAATCTATGTAAAACTAGATCTAGGTTACCAACTCGCATACAAGACCGAACTACCTCAGGTTTTAAATAGCCAATTTCAATGTATGTTAACCCAACTACGCCCCTCCATTGAGCAAATCTCGCACCCATTGATTTGACCTTCATCGCATTAATAGGGTTTACCCATTCAAATTCTTAATCCATCTAAACATATATAAACTTTTCACATATACATTGTTAATTGTCAATTGTGACATTCTTATGTAAAAAAAAATAAAAGTTATACTAATTACTAAATTTTTTTTATAAAGAAAACAATAAAATGAATAATAAAATGCATGTAAAAGCACTTCGGCTAGATTTGTCAGTCATCTGATATCCATCAAAAGAGGAACATACCTAGAAAGCAGCGACTGTGAGCACACATACTGCAAGCCACAAAGCACAACCACGAATTGCGAGCACGACCATGAACTGTAAGCAGTGGATGAGGGTTGACGTCCACGACCACGAAAAGACGACTACGAAACAGTGAGAATTGGCTTCTAGGGCAGAGGGTTCAGGAACTATGACCAATGACCATAGGTGAGGGTTTGTGTCTAGACCAAGGGTTCAGGAACTGTGATCAGGGGTGAGGGCTTATGCAACGATGGTTCCCACTTGCTTTCACCCTCACAACGCCTCCACCTTCGATTCACCTTTCACGGTGGAAAACGACTATCTTCCCACCACGTGATTCCTACCAACTTTCATCGCCACCGTTCTCGTTCCCTTCTATCCTCTCCAATTGTATGTATATTAATAAAAAAAATTAAAGTAAATTATTAGGTGATCCATTTTACTATATTAGCTATAATTATTTGGTTGGTGAAATCATTAAATTTAAAAATATGCATATACATAAATATTTTGTAAATTATTTGAGAATCGCATGTTCCTGTTCTTTTAAGTTCCAAATCATAAATAAAATAATAATGAATTCAAAAAATTATTGAACTAATCTTTACCAAAAAATGCTAATATTGACGTGAAAAAAAATTGACGTGAGCATTAATTTGATATTATTGAAAAAAGTAATTTCTTAATAGAAATATTAAACAATATTAAAAATTTAATTCTTTTTATTCTAGAGTTTACGGACGAACGAAGAAACTCAAATAGATTATTTTTTATCGATAAAGAATAAAGTTAAATTAAGGAAACACTTCAGGTGTTTTAATCTTTATGCAAAATCAACAACTATATAAAACGACAACCAAATAATAAATTGCTGCATAATTCAATCCCCAAAAAAAAAACCCTTTAGACCATGATTCCTTACATTTGCACCTAGCCTTATTATGCAGCAAAGTTGAGTTGCATAATTATGCATAAACCCACCAAAAGACTTTGCAAATGGACCATGGAGAGCTAAAAGTTGGCAAGTTTCATCCCTTCTATTCCTTGATCGGATACATAAGTACATAAACAATACCGCCTCAAAAGAGAGGGGAAAGTTAATACATTCCATACACAATCCAAAGCATGCACTCAATTATTGAAAGTGCTCTTAGCATCTCCACACCACTGCAGCTTCTTGTAGATATTTGTTTTATTATTGGGGTTTCAACTTTCTAGCTAGTATACCATGTCTAAAATTTACATTATAGAGAAATTTGTATTAATACACAATTTGTTGAATTTCAATAAATAGAAACAAGTTTTTGCTCTAAATAACAATATTAAATCCGTAATGGAAATTTTCTATCCCGTGCAAAAACTTATTGAACCAGCAGCTATGGTCATAAGAGTACCTTAAGTAATATTAGAGAAGAAACTTGAGAACACATAAGAACAAACACGTTTTTGGCGTATAACTTATATTAATGGACATCGAAAATATGCTTATATTTTTGTTGGATATTATAGGACTTAATAAAAAAATAATAATATAATATTATTCATATTGTAAAGAAGGATAAAACCACCACATGAAATAACTCAAATCCCTCTTACCTGATTTATATAGAATTCAATATTTGTTAACCACCTTATTTAATATTGATGGGTTAAATATATTTTTTATTCATGTATTTTAATATAGTCCATATTTTAAACCTTTCAAGTATTTGTAATAAGAAAATTATAGAAATGGATCCTTATTAGTTTTTTTTACGTGATAATAGATTTTTAATGTGGACTAATATATTAAAATATTTCATATTGACTCATCGCTGACTTGGATGTTATAATATTATAATACAATCATGCTGAAAATTTGTTTATTATGTAAAACAAAACATTGGTGAAGACTCATTTCAATAATTAACAAAACATTGGTCAAGACTCATTTCAATAATTTCCTTACTACAAGTATCCAAGAGGTCTAAAGTTTGGACTAGGAACAAAAACCAATTTCACGTTATAGTACAGGAAAGAAAAACATATTTAACACAATATTAATTTAAATCCAAAAATTTATAAATATAGCTTTATTCTCCACTCTTAATCTCTCATTCACTCAATTATTATTATGTTTATCTAAGTTCTAACTAACTTGAGCGTCAAAAAATCTTCAATAGGTGGATCTCCACTCAGTATTTCATTAACAAATCTTCAATAAAGATGTCAACTTGTCTAACAACTCGATCATCCACCTTAAACAGTTACAGTTCAACTTTGATAAAAAATATGTATAAAACTTTCTAACACAAAAGGAATACATTTTGGTTGCGTATTGTTTATAGTAAAATTGTTTGTAGTAAAATTATTTGTCATTGTGTTATTAGATGAGTTCTTTACATATGTTTCTAATGAGACATGTTTTTTGTTAGGCATAATAAACAAAATATGAAATAAATATAGGAAAAACATTGGGGGGCCATCATACACTTGAAATAACAGGAGGTTTTAAATAAACCCTAGCATATCAGTGCCTTCCTTCATTTCTTCTAGATTTTTTCATGACACTGTTCGAGTGAGCATTTTGTGCAATTTAAGTGGTTTGTTGTATATTTCAGTGTAAGAGTGCATTTTGGTGGTTAATGGCAAGGTTTGGAGTTGTTGTTTGTCGAAGATGAAAGTTAAGTTTCGTTTTATTTTTACTTTCAAAATCTTTTAATCCATAATTTTTGCAAAATCGTAAATTCGAAAAGCATTGGGGGAGTGTGGGGCAAATTGAATTTAGAGAATGGAATTCCAAAACATGTTTTTGGAATGGACTTTCTGAATTTGGCTCATGGATTTGGAATTATGGAAAGTAGTTTTGGAAAGTCTATTTGAAACATGGTTTTGTTTGTTTTTTCAATGTTTTTTCTTGAATGAGTGCCTAATTTAGTGTGTATAAAATGTTTTGTATTAAATGGAATGATGTATGTGCAAATCAAAATGGTGAGAACTAGGGGATGAGGTGTACATGAAATTCGTGTACGACCGACAACATCAGTTAGAAGAAGATGACGTGTGATAAACATGAACACATTGAAGATTTACCTGAAGAAGCCCAAGCCCATGTGGAGGTTGAAGCCCAGGCCCTTGTGAAGGTTGAAGCCAAACCCAATGTGAAGGATGAAGTGTATCTTGGAAGGCCAAATGGATAGGTTATTGTTGGGAAGTCATGAGGACCATCTGACAAGGTAACTATGGAATAGTGCGGTATTGAAATATGATACGTGAACATAATTTGTTTTGTAAACTGGAAATTTGATATTATTTTAGTTGGTTATTGTAGAATCGTGGTGAGTTGAAATTGATTTCTCAAAAGAGAAAAATGAACAAGATGAGTGCTCCTCATGGATGCAAATAAACTACACTGGTATTGTCAAACTTAACTAGTCTTGTTGGTACAAGTTATGACACGACACACAATAGATTGTTGTCTGCCTTTATAGAGAAGCAGGTACAAATATCTTTCATCTGCCTATAAACACTAACCACCAAAATGCACTCTTACACATTGTAGTATACAACAAACCACTTAACGCACCAAAATCGTACAAAATGCTCACCAAAATAGTGTCACTAAAAAACATAGAGGAAAGGGACTCCTACACTGGGGTTTATTTTAAACCTCGCAGGATTATTTTCATCATTTCATGTTTTTTATCGGGTGCAGGAATGATGGGGTTGTAGGAAGAAGAATGATGGAATGCAGGAAGATACATCCTGCTCACTCACGGAGCCTCTTAGCCCACATCATATACGCAACCAAAGAGGATTGCCCTTAGATAACTCCTTGATAAAGCCACAAAATTTTATATATATATATATATATATATATATATATATATATATATATATATATATATATATATATATATATATATATATATATATATATATATATATATATATATATATATATATATATATATATATATATATATATATATATATATATATATATATATATATATATATATACACACACACACACACATATTACTTAGTTCGGTTACGTGGATGAAAAAGTCACTTGGTCCTTCTCTTCTCTAGTTAGCATCACCATCGAGGAAATTTGGAAACAAGAAATAGGCCATAGTTTTAGTGCTTAGATTTAGTTCTGAAGTCATCATCTTATGCTCCAAAATGAACGCTTTGGCCAACAATCATGCTCACTTCCAGAGAAATGGGGTTCTAAATGATGCCTACTACATCCACTCTTTGCTAGTTGTGCAAACCTCTCCCTTGGAGCTGGCCTGCATAACAGATGTCTTTTCATAGCCATTTTACTGTAATTTTTTCCTCTGCATGAAGCATAATATACACAATGAAAAATTAACAGCACCGTTTTTTCAGGCTTCGTGTTCCAAAATCAACATGTCCTAAGGACTAGTTCCACAATTGATGACTTCCGGGAGTTCAATATACATTTGCCCCTGTTTAATACATGTTTGCAAAAGGACCCATTGCAGAAACTATGAAAGACATAGTTCACATGTAATAGTTGATACTTCAATTTGTTGCTATGGATGATAACAAGCATCAGGCCAAAAAAAACGCATAGGCGGCATTGCCAAGTTTAACAATATATCCAGAATTATCCTCGGAATTATTTTAAGACAGGGTTAAGGAGTTTAAAATAAATAACAATACTACGCCGTGAAATTTTATTGGGTTAAATTTACAAATTTGTTTCATAACTATCAAAGGTTGAATAGGGTCGTTGATTTACAGTAGTAATAAGTATTGGGAGCGTGTTAAAAAGTGGTTTGTTTCCATTATGAGTCGAGGTTTGGGATGATTAACATTATGTATGCAGTACAAATTTTTATATTTTACGACATGCAATTGGAGCAATAGTTAAAATAATTCGTGTAATCATTTCTCTATTGATTGACTAAGAATAACCCTAACTACTGTCAATTATTCATCACTTCACAGGAGCTCACAAAAATCTCTAATTACTCATGTTGGGAAACTTTAGACCAGTTCAGATTCCTCATTTCTGAAGTTGATATAATGGTCAGATGATGATAAAAATATTTCTTTTGCACTACTTTTTACATAGGTAAACTATGATCTACCATTCCAGGTAAAGAGAATAGGCACCTACCAAGTTAAACAATTAGCAGCGACAGCATTGTACATTGAATGACACTCTGCAGACACCATAGTTTTTCCACACTCATTGATCTATATGCTAGGTTGCTTTGAGAATGTGGGGGAAAGTAGCTTCTCCAACTCCACTAAACTGAAACAAAATTAATGTGAGGAAAACTGGAGTATGATAAACTGGTAATACCTACGTAGCCATACCAAGAAAATCTGCTAGTTCACTTACATCTCATATTTCCGATAGGCTTCATTCTTTTTGGCCAAGTACAAATCGCTATCTTTGGGCAGATTACTTACAGAACTACCTGGTAAATTTGGAGCAAAGATCAACACCTATAACTACAAGTATAAATAAATAAAAAGCATTATAGCATAAGTCGTAGAACACATGCATGATTCAAATTACACAATCTTTTTACAGTCTGAAATTTTGCAGAATTAGAGATATATTGTTCATAATATGAAAAACGAGCCAAACAGAAATGGAAATAAAAAAATTAAAGAACAAAGAAAATGTCTGAGCTTGAGCATCCCAAATTAAATAGGAACTTTCTAGAGTGCAGCATTTGAATACAATGCGTGCAGTTCTGAAAGTATAATAATAGAAATAACAAATATACGGGGAGGGGTTATGAGATTGGTAAAGAGAACTAAACTCCAGATTCCAATGAAAAAGTTAGGGTGTTTCTGATAAATGATCATTTAAGTTATTCTTGGAAAAAAAGAAATTTGAAATATGATATTCCCATTTTTGTCATAACATCTTTTGAACGATATCCTTGGCCATTCTGCATTTCCAGGGATATTATTGTTAATTAGATGATAAGAGATGCTGCTTTCTCATCGCAAGGAAAACGAGGATGTAAGTAACCTTACAACCCAACGATTAACAGCCGCTCACTAGTTTCTATCACATACTTCTACCATGATCAGAATTTTGAAAAACATTTCAGAAAATGTTTAACTGTGAACCAAACTTGTCTTTTAATTCTTAGAATGTCATTTCTGGGGAATATAATCTCAAACCTTGTAAAACAAATCTACAGTATTTATTTTCACTAGTCCAGTCAGCAGAGAAGAATATGGAGATAGACCGAAATATAAGAGCATAAACAGAATCAAACAACATGAATAATCTACAAACCCACCCAATTTCCCTCCTCAGACAACTAAAGCTAGAGTGGTTTCCCACAACAATTTCCAGACATAAACTGACACAAAAGCCTGTAAAATGCTACAGGAAAATGAGAAAAACATAGAAATTGTACCGTACAGAGTAGCTCAAACCACAATATATTGAAAACAGAATAAATTTATCACACGTCAAAGTTATCAATCTCAAATAGTGGAGCATGACGGCTAACACTGAAAACGCTAGCAGGATAGCTGGAAGCAGGAGGAGCGATACTTTAAATATTATAATGATGCAAATTAAATAATTTACACTTCACATAATAAAAGAGCAAACAAAATCCCGACTTTAAAGGAATTTATGATGAACAATAAATTACACTTTATAAACATAATCCCCATCAATGTAGGAGAAATAAGAACATATTAATGAAGTCAAAAGTGGAAGATATTAATGAAATTAATAGAAAAAGAACATAATAAATTAGGGGGGGAAATAGTAGAATGTGAACTATGAAAGTCTAAAGGAAGAAGAAAAAACAGAACACGGGAGAAAACAAAGAGTTCTATAAAGTATGAATCAAAGAAGGAATAGAGGTTCAAACAGAGGTAACTTTTGTGTGGACTTTTTTACCCAAAAAAATAAACAGATAAAAGAATAGTTTTTTAAGCCTATATCACAGTATCAGGGCTATAGCACGTGAAAAACCAACTATTGCGGCCACTATTTGAAACGGCTCCGCTATTTGAGTCCAGTAGCAACCCTGGGCTGCTTTGCTCCACTAACCCACAATTGTCAGCATAGCATACCATTGACTTTTATATTACACGTGCACAAAATTAAATTGATTACCCATGAGGATTTACACTTGCATTTATTTGAAAGCAATCTAATAATTTTTCCCACAAACAAGTTTCCAAATGAAACAAAGATTCCACCGCCTAAAGCATAGACAATTTAGAGGTAAGATGAATAAAGCATACTTGGAAGGGGAGCTGGGTGTTTCATCACCACATCTTTCTGAACCTTCAACGGCGAGTCTTTGTCAGGCTGTTCTACACCCTGGGAAGTAAACAAACATACGAAGTCAACACTGAACAAAAATTTCACACATGATAAACATTAAGACCATCTTCAATTCCATGATACAGATAATTAGGTTTTAGTGCTTTAGTTAAAGGGAAACGCGGATGCAAAGGATCAAAAGAGCACCAGATAACCACAATGTGATAAAATGAACATGGAAGGAAATGAATACCTTCTTCTTATCCCTTCTCTTTAATATCTTGAGATGGCATTTCTTAATGTAGTGCATCAAATGGTATCGAGAATGCCGAGAGCACAACTGTTCTTGGACCTTAGGGTTCTCCGTTAACCAGTCAGAAATTTCCTTGGACTTAACCACCTCCTCCTTATCCAAAGTCTCCAGCCACGAATACACCGGAATCCACTGGTCAGTGCGCTGAAACCGCGCGTGCGGAAGATCAAGCTGATTCGCTTCCCGTTCCTGCGAGACCAAAATCCGTAACAAATGCAGAGCGAGAAGAGAAGAAGTGGCGCGTGTGATTAAAGGAAACAAGATCTGAAGGAAAAGTTGAATTGGTTAGAACCTGGTTGGGGAGTCTGATGCAATTCTGGAAGGAGATGAGTCGGTTTGAGAGATCAGGGCGAGGCATGGAACGGAGGCCTTCGGGGAGAGATGCGAGGTTGGAGTCGATCCACGCTTCCACTTCGGCCATGCTCACTTCCTTGGCCTCCGGGAAGGAACAGAGCCACGCTCGAGCCATCGTCTCCCATTCTTCCGATTGCTGCTCCTGTTCTTGTTCTAGCTCTGCCTCTGCTTCTGCTTCTGGCTCTAGCTCTGGTTCTTGTGCCGTTGTTACATTTGGGTCCTCGGAGGTCGACATCAGGCTCAAAGGGTTTAGAGTTTTACGCTAAAACTAAAACGACAACGCTTCCTCTTCTTTCCCACTGTCACACTATCTTGCCTTCTGGACTCACTCTCACACTCTGTTTTTTCTTCTTTTTTTTTTCCTTTTTTTTTCCTTTTTTCCTCTCGTAAAAATAATCACTATATACGGAGAATAAAAAGTACGTTTATAGTTCTACAATTTTATCTATTAAAGATCTTTAAAAATAATATACTTGACTTTCTGAATATATAATGTGGAACAAGTCATGCATGTTGGCTATCAGTTCGTAGTAAAAAAAGTTATAATTACTTAATGCCGTTATGTAATTTCTAGTTTTATTAAAATGATTTAATTTATACTCAATGCATTTTTTTAGTAATATTGTTAAACATAATAATATTTTAACAACAATAATAATAATAATAATCTTCATCTCTAAGAATAGTTAGTAACCATCTTAGATTAAATCAATAATTGTGGTCATCAAATTATCTTGCAAATCAACATGAATATTGAAACTCATAACAATTCTAAAAATATCATTTATTAGTAAAAAATTATATTTTGTATAATTTCTGATTGCCAACTACAATTTTCAAATAACAAACCAAAAAAGAGTATCTTAAACCAAAACAAATAGAAAATTAAATATAATACCATTTTCTACTAGTGCTGATAAAAATCTGAAGTCTTCAAAATACTAGTTAATTTACTTCGAAATCCATGAACTCTAGGCAAAGCTTAAACATACAATCTTTAAATGGAATAATTAAAGATCTAATATCAATACCTTCATCAATTTAGCATAAACATGTTTTATTCAAATCATTTTTATTTTACTTTTATCCCTAGTTCAAATAAAGTTTATGATCCAGTTTTTTATTTAAAGAAATAGATTATTAGGTCAGAAGTAAACTTAAAAACTCTAAAGTAGTTTTTTTTTCCATTAAACTAAGAAGAATATATTTCCATTGCCTTAATTTCAGATTAATTATGTTAGTGAGCCTCAAAAAGAACATGTTTCCCTTTGAAAAGATAAATAGCGAGAAAAGTTATGGAATCTCCCAGTACAAAAGCCAATAATAATAGAAACTATCAACACAAATGTTTCTTATTGGAGACTTATGATCTGTAGAACCAGTGCATTATCATCGTATAAAAAATGGGGAGGAAAATGAGAACTTTGAACCCTTCCCACATGTAATAATTTCCCATCTTCAACTAAATTATCAATAAAAAAAATATTAAATAAAAATTAATTTTAAAAAATAATTAATTATTATATTAACTAAATTAGATTGGTTATAATTAACTACTAATATTTTTTTAACTATTAATTATTTAGATTCTAAATTAATAACTAAAATTTTAATAGTTAATTAGATATAAATTTAAAACTATTTATTAACAATAAAAATTATTTTAAATATCAATATTTTTTAGTTTTTAAAATAATATCTTCTTTAATTAATAAAATGATTAATTGTCTTTTAACTCTAAAATTTAGTTTATTAATATTTTTCTTGTAATATATAAAGATTTAAACAGATACCTTATCATCCTTATTAGTACAAAACAAAAGATATGAAAAGGGACATATCAGAACACGATAACATATCAGAATGAACATATTATAATTTCACCAAAGAATTAAGATAATTGGTCCGGTGGTAATAGTTGAAGTAATAAACAAAAACAGATGTTTTGTCTAACTAATTTAATGTTGTAATCATTCTAACGAATTTAATAATTGTTCTTATTACTTAAATATATTTTAATTTTTTCGTTGAGAAAAGTTATTTTAAATTGTTTTATCTAAATATTGGTTTACCTGAATACAATTAGAACAAATATTTTGAAAAGATTATTTGAAGGTAAGGATGTAAAGCCAAAATAAAAAGTCATGTAAGGCAATTTTAACTTGAGTGTTACGAACCCAAATTTTAAGAGTACAAAAATATCTCATTTACAATATGAAACTCTAATTATGAAGATGGTATTTCATAAGGTAATTTTTGGCTAAAAGTTTATGTTCACAAAAAACTTGCTAATAAATATTGCAAGTTGGGGTATTTGCCTATGAAGTATGTAGTATTGCCAATTGGGGCAAGTCCTAATAAGGCAGATGTTAGGGATTGGGTGGAGAGAAAATGAAGAGGGATTGGTGGTAGAAGAGAGATTTGATTTGGTGGGAATTGGAATTGGTAAGAAGGTTTATGGTAGGGCAGTGATCTTTGGTAGCTTCTAATGAAGACAGTTGGAGGTGGTGTTTGATATAACATGTTGGTGGTCTTGAAATAGGGTGAAATTGAGGGGCATGCTTTGATTGGGAAAAGGTTTGAAGTAAACTAGTTCCATTGAAAGTGGTTGGTTTTGTCTAGAGATTGTTACAGGACCAGGTTCCAACAAAGTTAAATTTATATATAAGAGGAACTTTGAATGGAGATGATAAGAGATGTGTAGGTTGTAAAATACATCTTAAATCTTCTGTGCATTTATTCACTCCATGTGTAGTTTTTTCAAAAGTTTGGTGGATATGTGTAAGGTGGTTGGTTCATATTCAACCAAAATAGAATTTTATATAGTTCATAGGCCTTGCAATGGGTTTGGGGTGGAAAGAAGGCCAAATAGTTTATATGGTTTAGTGTGGAGTGGAAAGTTAGAAATAGTTAATTGCTTGGTTCATATAACAGAGATCTTTGAGACTATGAAATTATTTATATGGAAGTGTGTTAGTGTAGTCTATCACTAGCTACATAAGAGACTCCTCAAACCTCAAACATAGATTACCAACAAAAGAAAACTTGAAGAAGAGAAACATTTTTTAAGACATAGAAGATCCTATGTATCCTCTATGTGGGTTTTATGAAGAAACTTTTGCACACATCCTTTTGTAGTGCATGAAGGTTTACGTACTGTTGAGAACTTTGGCATCATGACTTTGGCAAGCAAAGAAATGACAAAATATGTTATGTCATATGGGTCCTATATGGTGGTGTATTTGGATAAGAAAATGGAATGCTTTTTAGAAATGAATCCTTTCATTATTAAGAAAGTGTAATGCAAGAAATAAGTTGTGGTTTGGTCATGGTTGAGAAGACTAAATCCTTCCAAGTGTCATTTTGCAATGTGGTCCTGAAATATAGGTATATGTTTGCAATCAATAAATAAGAGCTAGATGTTAACAACAAATCTACTTAGTTGCAAATTGTAGACAATTTTTGAGATGGGAAATTGGAAACCAAAGTTTCTTTGAAATGGTTGAGATGGATTGTGTGCAATGTCCCTGAATGAGGATGACTGAATTCCTCCAAGTAAATTTTGTAATATGATCCTCAAATACAAATATATGTTTTAGAACTAATGACAAATATGTATGCAGATTTGGAGTTTATATTTTGATAATTTAAGAGATCAACTATTTGGCTTCTCGACCAAATAAGATGCAATTAAGTCTCTTAATTAGGAAGTAAAACTTAATTACGCACTAAAAACATGATTAAATGAGTATTGGGTTGGCATTAATCTTTCTGCAAAAAAAAACCCATTAGAAAAGGCCTTCAAGGTAAAGGAATGATTGTTTTAATCTTAAACTTACAAATCCAAGTATAGCTACAATTGACTTGATTGTTAAAGTTTATGTAATATACTCCCACACTATAGGAGTGAATAAAGTGTCGAGCTAGATAACTAAAAGACAGAGAGATTGAAGAGTTTGATAGGAAATATTCGACCTTATAAGAAGAGTGTCATTGAACAATTTGTGAGAGGGGACTTGTTTATACTTATGTAGCATAGACACTGACACTGATATAGACAGAGAAATACTAATCTCTAAAATGTAGGACACGGGGACACATATTTACATATTATATAATTATGAATTACATAAATTGACAATAAAGATTTATGTGTACAAGTATGTTTTAGTTTTTTTTTGTAGGAGAAAGATGTTTCTCATGATTGGTTCAAGAAGGATTTGTTCCTTATTTTTATAATCATATTAAAAATTTATACAATAAATTTGAGTTTTTAAAAAATTAATGTATTTCTAGTTTTTAAAACTATGTTAAAACCGTGCTAAAATTTTCACAAATTTAATAAATATTTTTTGAATTGAACACTTCAACGATACTATCATACAAGTGTCAATGTTCAATACGTATGTCCGACACATGTTTGAGCCTTGTAGGTTTATATATGGTGAAAAGTAGAAAACAGTAGTTGCACTGAATATTGATGAAATTGCACTGAATATTGATGAAATGGAGTTCATGGAAAATGTATGACAAGTGAAGTGTAGAGATCTTGCTCTTCAAATGGGGCTGAAATTTTGTAAAGATAATCTGCACTGAAGTTTGATAGCTAGAGTAGGTTGTGGTTTTTATATAGATTATATATAGGTTGTTGTTTGTGGTTTTGTTTCTCTATATTCTGTCTTTGTTTCTGCTGTTTAGGAGCTTAGATCATTTATCAACTAGTCTTTACATAGAGTTTCTCTAATAGTGGTTAAATTACTAAATAAAAAAAATTCAAAATGTACCTAAATTAATGTAGTATGGATATGATGAATTTGGAGGAATGATTTTTGAGTTTTGGTACTTATTGCATGTGTTTCTGCTTCAACCACTATGATTATATCTTGTACACTGCAACTTTTTTAGTAAAATTTGTTTTCAGGTTAAAAGAAGATAAAAGAACTAAAATATTATAAAAATTCAAAAAATCGTTTTTGAATTAGAGACCAAAGAGAAATATATTTTACACAATGAAAATTTGTTTATAGAAATATTTTTTTCAAGTTGGTGCATATTTTTATCAATTATCTTCTTATCTACTTTGATCTTTTGTGGGGTGTCGGCCACAATTTATTTGCATAGATAAGTCCAAATTTGTGAATTTCTATTTTTTTCGTTTATTGTATATTTTGGTACACTTTTTCTACTACACTAGTATTTTAAGATATATATGATTAAAAACTTATATGTAGCATAATTTTAGATGATTAAAATTTGAAAAAAAACCTATAAATTTAAAATCCAAAACGCCTGTTAAAGTACAGAGAAATTATATTAATATTTTTTTTGAGATTTTATTTGAATTACACTTATTTTCTTTTTACTCTTATAATGATTGTGTAGAATTTCTTCAACCATTTAAATTAGTTTACAAATGTGAAAATAAAAAAAATAATTTTTTTAAAAAAATATATGGAATAATTTTTACAAGTAATTTATACAAAATAATTTTAGATTATAGAAAATCAACTTCATTTGCAAAAATTCCAACTTCCATTTATTATTCTTGAAGATATTGTTAGATGATGAAAAATGTTGTTGGTCACCATTTATTTACTGTTCATAAGATGTCATTTCAGGTCAAATCAACATGACCCGTTCACCAGAAGATGCAAACTATCCATGACAAATCAAATATAATTTAAACTGGTAAATTATCTTCACATAAGTAGAGTCTAAAAATAATGATTTTGCAAATTTGGATAAGTATAACCTTAAGTAGATGATGTTCATTCCAATTTTGTACGAGACTGATACTCCACCCCATTCCCATAAAAAAAAAAAAAAAACTATATTTGGAGTTTAATTTAATTTAATCATATAATTAATCATGGTTAGTCTATTATTTTCTCACTTAACTAGGTTCCACCTAACTATAGCTTATCCTTGTCCACACACCACCATTTTAGACTCATACACTCTTGTAATATTATAATTACACTCAGAATCTTGTTTCATTTCTATAGAAAACTTATTTATGGGTTACACCGATTCTTCCAGTGACTACCATGATACACCAGAATCATTCAGCCAAAGGGTCTCAGAGTATTTAAATCAAATTAGCTATAAAAATATAAAAATATGTTATCATCAAGTCGTACTCATAAAAAATATCTAAAATAATTATGGAATCTAAAAAAATCAAATAATAATAACAGCAGTATCGCGCAACTATTGTTTATTTATTGTACTGAATTCATATAAAGTTGAATAAAAAAAATATAACAATATGATTGGTTTGTATTTAATATAGATAAAAAAATAGTAAACAAAGAAATAGTAACTGTTTTGTAAGAATTTATAAGAAGAGAGGAAGGGTTTACGCGTGTTATATTGTTAGAAAAGTGAATAAGTTGATTTAGTTTTAAAAAGTGGTATGATTAATGTTTTAAATGTATAAAATGAATGAACGTTTTATTAATAAATAAATAAATATAATAAAATAGAGGAAATTGGTTAAATAGTTGGAAAAGAGAAGCGATGTGGAAGTTGGGCAATGGTAACCGTCAAAATGGTGATGAATGAGGGGTTTGAATGGGAAAGGGTCCTCTGCGGTGTGGCGACAAGAACGATAACGTAAACAAGATGGAACCTCTGCTGTCTGCTGTGTTGGCTTTCTCTTCCGGAAAATGTCACTCTACCATCGCCTTTTCAACATTCATGTACATCATGCTACCTGGTACTGCGCTGGTAGAGGAGTAGTTAGTACCGTATACGACGCTCCTCATCCACGTGCATCCACCATTTCTATTTTAAACCTACACAAACATCAACACACCTCCACTTTTTCACTAACCATAAAATACTATATCAACTTCTGTGCGAACACGGATAGAAATCAAATTTGAGTTTTAAAAATTTGTAAAAGTGAATAACGCTTGCGTATCACCGAACTCTTTTGGTAAGGAAAAAATGGTTTAAAAAGATTTGCAGAAATGAATAAGTTGTAGCTTAATTGGTGGGGAACTGGCAGCAGGACTAAGGTAGATAATCTTTTGAAAGCGCAACTTGAACCAAAAATAGTTAATGGATGTACTCACTCTCCACTCAATAGATACTGCTGTGACAATGTGGTTTTGGATTTTCTACTTTATGCTATTCCTTTTCAATCCTTTCCCATCCCCACAATATTACCCATCCTTTCTCTTCCCCATCCCTTTCCCCATTACTCATTCCATTTCTAATTAATCATACTAAGTTCCCACCCAAATCTTCCTTGCATCCTCACAAGTAGTAACCTAATCAATATTCCTCATTTCGCAACCTATAATACAACACCACCCATACCATTAACAAATTCTAATCTCAACTTATCTACCCATTCTCAACAAACAAAAACCTTTAGTAAAGTTAACACCTTTCAATAAAAAAAATACTTAACACAACGCTGCCCACTGATTCATATAATATTTATAATTTGATGTCTAAATACAAAATAAAAAATTTAACCCTTATGTACGCAGTACGTAAAACTAATATCTTTTTTTCTTTTTTTTGTTCGTCGGTTAAAATTCAGCCTCAAACGGCATCGTTTGGTATGGCAAACTCGTTATTTAGGTCTATGCCAGCGTCTCCTTCGGCGTAGGGTTCAGTGGGCGAACACTCCATTTTATGCTTTAACTTCCAATCCATGGCTTGGCATCCACGTGAGCAATAATTAACTTTCCCACAAACAGAACAGCGTCGAAATTCCTGCGGTCGAGTTTCCGGTCGGCCACATCCAATGTGGGAACATAACCTCAATCCTTCCTCCAATTTTCCTTTACCGGATTCAAACCACTCTCTTAAAAAACGATTCACCGGTTGCACTTCCGGTACCGGAATTCTGTAACCGTAGTCACTCAACAACGCTGTGACATCTCTCTGACACGTCATTGGCGTCCGCCACGTCACCATGAGAGATTCGGAAGCAGAAGGAGTCACCTCGCGTAACACATACGCCAGCTCCCGCACGTTGGCCTGCACCAGCATCCGCCTCCCCTCCGCAACGTTCTGCCGCACGCCGTAACCATCCTGGAGACAATGGCCCAACTCCCGAAGCGCGTCGATGTGGCCGAGCAGCGACGCACGCGCCGACAGAGCCACGCCCGCGCGTAGATCCTTGTCGTGTTTGGAGCCGCCGCTGCCATTGAACTGTATCACCGCCAGCGAGTACAGAGCCGGCGCATGCAGCTTCATAGCCGCCTTCGCCATCAACGAAAGCCCGCTCCCTCGGTTTTCCAGACAGTAAAATCGGATCTGCGAATAAATAAATAAATTAATTAAACAATTACATAAACTAAAATATATTGGATTTTTACAATTTATTTCATGTTGAAGGACTAACCATTCCGAGAGTGTAGCAGGCGTCCACGTTGCCGGCGTTAACGCAGTGTTTGAGGAAAGTGTGAGTCTTTTCCGACCAAGTTCTGGGCTTTATGGAGAACACTTTAGACCCAGCTTTGGATAACACAAGACGGTGCAGGCCTAACCGGTTTAATCTCTTGCATCTGTTGTTTTCGAATGAAATTAGCATGTTTCGTGAGGAACATAAACATGGGAGTTGGAAGAGGAAGTTTAAAGAAATGGGTAAGGATTTAGAAGAAGGAAGACTTACGTTAAGACGATGTTTATGAAATCGGAAGGGGAGGAAGCGGTGGAGCTGAGTTTAGAGAGAATGAAAACGACTAGATCATCGGGAAGGCATTCAAAGAGATCGTTTTTCTTCTTGGTGTGCTTCAATGGAGCTCTCATGTTCCTGTTATTGCTCTTGTTCGCATTCAAATGGTGATGGTGGAAGTTTGTAACGGCGAAACAAATGGGAAGAGAGGGTGGAGGAGTTTATATTGGAGTTTGGAGAAGAGGAAAAGCTAGTGGACCCACCAGGCATCACAAGCGTCGGTTATCCATTTTTTAATTAATTCTGTAATTAATGATAATATTATAGTGGTTACTGGTTATTATTATTGTTTTGTATTTGGCAAGACGTGAATTGTGATGGCACGTAAGCAAGGGCAATAATGGGTATGAAGTGGCAGTGGTGAGTGGCAAAGTTTCAGGAAGGAAGATGAATAGGAGCAGGTTTGGTTTGGAGTGGAAGCCCACGACTGGTCAAAGGGACCACTCAAGTCACAACCTCACACCACCATGCGTTCTTCTTCGCGCTTTCTATTTCCCCTCTTATACTATCATAAACTTCTTACCATACCAAGCTTTTTTAATTAATTAAAATTAAATATGCTCTTGTTTTTATGTAATGTTACAGTGAATTTGTTTTTTTTTTTTAAGTTCAAAATTTAGATATTTTGGGTATAGTGAGTTTTTATAAATGTTTTTTTATGTACTAAATAAAATTTTAGTGTAAATTATATAATATTATAATATTAATGTCACTCTGATAAATAGAATAATGATTTTTTAATTTTATCGAAAAAAGAGATGAATGCATCCGTGAAATATTTTCATATTTTAATTTAAACTGGAAATCTATTTATTATATAAAAGAAATGACTATTTTAATAGTTCTCCTGTTACAAAAATATTTAAGAGTGTAAATTTTGGTTTGGATTAGAAATAAAATCAAAATTCTCATGAAAGAAAAACATATTTAAATTAATAAAAAAAACCTTTCTTTCAAAACCTAGGTTCATTTTAAAGCTCATGTGGGTTAAGCAAGTGGAGTTGCAATGAGGAGGGACTCAAGTGCCCTTTCCTTCTCTTAATTAACATCTATGCGTTTAGCTTTCTGCTTCAATACACTTTTAATTTGATATTTTTCTTGTATTATTGATATATGATAAAGATATGTTTTTTTTTTCCCACTCGTCTCCTAATAGTATATTTGTTATCTCTTGAATGGATCGGACAAACATTTATAGATAATCAATAATGTAATATAGTATAAACAAATAAAATTAGATTTTCTTTATAATTGGATTAAATTATTAACTTAATTTTAGCAGACCTAATCTCTTACTATAGTTGAGTAATTTGACCAAAATTATTACTAAAAAATGTTTATTGTTTGACCATTTAAACTTCTTTATTTTTAATTTTGTTTTTATTTAGATATTTAATTTTTAGTTATACTTTTTTTTTGTTTAATTTTACATACAACAAGTTTATTCTTTTTAAAAAAGTTAGAATGCTAACAAGAAAGCGTCTGAAAATTAATAAATTAAAAAAATTCAAAACTCAATTGGCTGAATCGAAATCAACGAAGAATGTATTGGATTGAAATTTGAATTGGATCTAACAAAAACCTGATTGAACCTCATTTTGATTTCTTTATTAGATTAGATAATACATTAGCTTGTTACTGCAAGATCTTTTTTTTGCTTATAAAGAAAATAACGATTCTCTTGTAGACATTTTTTAATTTAAGAATGTTTTTCAAATAACAACATTTTTTGGTATTGAATTAGTGTCAAATTTGAGTTGACTTTTTTTATCCTAGCTGCCGAATAATAATAGGTTGATTAACTTTGAAGAATATGATATAATGAGATTATGATCTTATCATATTCTATAATTCTAATACCTTTGGATTGGTCTGTTTGAGTCATTGTATTTAAAACTGTTGTCTTTAGTATAACCAAAGCACCACCTTCATTCACACTCAATCCTCTATATACCATAATTAATATATATATATATATATATATATATATTATTATTATTATTATTATCATTATTATTATTATTATTATTATTATTATTATTATTATTGTTTTGTTCAAACGTTTCAATGTCTTTTCGCTACCAAAGGCCTCACACTTGAGTTGGTCCAAATAAATATCCTTGAAAAATAGGACCACTCAAGTTATCAATTCAGTTTCACCAAGAAAAAAGAACAACTCGAATAAACTATGTTTGGATTGACTTCTATAGTTTTTTTCAAATTTTATGTTTATAGAAAATCATACAAAGAGGAAAAAAATAATAAAACTGATAGAGTAATAAAATAAATAAATAAAAACGAATGGCCCAGGAGAAGGTGTGGCATGGAGGAAAATAAAGCTCGTTGTTTAATCAATTATCATATACGTCATGTCATGTGTTGGAAGAAGCTTTAACAACCCTAATTGATCACTCAAATTAGGCGGCATTTTTTAAAAGACGTTTTTGGCTAAACTGAAAATATTAATGATTAATTAGTCCAAGATATTAAAATAATTTACCAATGTTTTTACCATCATTTTCCTTGTAATATAAAGGTTTAATTAGGTTTGAGAAGGAACCAAGTAAAATGATGGGACTGGTTGGAGAAAGCATTGCACACATGATCTAACTTTTCACGGGTAAGTAGAGAACAAGGAAAGGGTTTAATTAACATGGTAGGTGAAGCATGACATGAAGATATGCATGAAACGAATAACCATTATTTTTTTTATCTTTGTTACACGTTCACATCTCTACGCATAACACAAGTTGATGGTGGAATAAAAAACAAGTTGGGATGAGAGAAAGAATTTTGAAGACGAAGTTAAAGCAATTAGATAGATATTTATTATATGCATTGGTGGGGACATGGGAAGAAAAGAAGAGTAAAGTAAATTAATGATTTGGAATAAGTTACATCCCAGAGAAAATTAATGTAGATTTGGATAAGGCTTGAAGGTGTGGAGTTGGTGAAACACAAATCCTTTTCCTTTCCTACACAGTCCCACCAAAAGGAGATGAATATATTCGAGGCTTTGGTAGAAAACAACTTGTGTGCTTTTTTTGTTTTGTTTTCTGATTGTATTGATGTAAATATGTATATAAAAGATACAGTGTGTGTGTGACTCAGTGAGCCAAGAGAAGAAGAAAGTTAGATGAATAAGCAAAAGCCACCAAACCAAAGAGAAAACCATCTACCATTCAGCGTGATTGATGGTTTAAGGGATTATTTAGGGTTAGGGTTGGATATTTATATGATGCTAAGTTGATGGTGGCCACAATAGCAAAAGGAAATGGTCATTAATTTTGATCTCTTGTGAAGTCTGACTTTTGGTTACAACTGAAACTTCCAGCACTAGGGACACGTAAATACAATAATTAAGGTAGCAGATGATTTTCTTTAGTCAACCTAATAACACAAATGGAAAGACTGCTTAACAAATTGACCTTGTAATTACCAAAGTCATTTGTTTATGTTTCGTATTGAATTAGTGGACAAAGATTGATTCATACATAACAATTCGCTATATTTTTATATTATTATTATTATTATTATTATATTTTCATAAAAAATTATTTTTCATTTATAATTCAAATTTTAAATCTTTCAATACTTGTAATAAGTATTGAAATGAATTTTTGTTCATTTCTTTTACATAAAAAATGAATTTTCAATATTAATTATGTTACAATTATAATATTATAACATCTTCATTAATAATAAATCATTTTTTAATATAAATTATTTAAGAGATTTTAAGTTTGAACTAAGAATAAAAATCAATTTTATATTATAATACAAAAGATGAAAAATATATTTAACTATATTATTACATAATAAACAAATTTTTAACATAGATTATATTATAATATTATTAGATGAGTTATTCCTTAATACAAATATCTAGAAGTCTTAATACAAAGATATAAGAAATCTAAAATTTTAACTAAAACCAAAAACTAGTTTTACATTATAATATAAGAATTAAAAGATATTATTTACTAAATTTTAAAATTTTACAACATCTAGAAAGGTTATTGAAGTTGAATTAGGATGTGACGTCAGTGGATGCTTGCCAATTTCTGTGGTGCTTTATGATTTTTCTACCTTAACGTGTTTGTGTGCGTCTTTTCCCCTGATTTCTTGTAAAATTATTAACTCGTTCGTGGAATATGACGAAACACACAACACCAAACTAGAAGGAAGACTTTCCTCATATATCCATATTCACACACATATACACAGAGAGAGATCTGATTATAAATTCATAGATAAAGTTTGATTACACTTTACCTTTATTTCTTAATTTTAAAGTTATTGCTTAAAAAATCAAATTTAGAAAACACAAAAAATTGCATAAATGTAAAAGCAGAAAGAGAAAAATGGTGGCGGGTGAGGAAGGAGATAGATAATAGGGAAGAACTTCCTCCTGTCCAACAGATCCTGTAGGATTTTAGGTTGATCTTACAGGGGGGTTCATAATTAGCTCACGTGTTCCCTCTTTCTCTTTTAACTCTTTTAAATATATGTGGACAAATGCTTGAAGACATAAAAATATAGAAGAGACCCAGGCGAAGTTAAAAAACACCTTTTGAATGGTGAAGCTAGCACAATCAAAATTAGCCTTGACACAAAACAAAATTAACCTTGACACAAAACAAAATTAACCAGTCTTTTAAGAAATAATTAATATTGATTCTGTATGTATTGAACTTGAGACATAATTTGTCCTAGGTTGTACAACCTAAACTGAGAATCCTCAATTCCTGTGTTGCTAACTCGTTTAATAGTTAAGGTAGAACCTAATGAAGTCACCTAATCACTGACAATATGAGAAACCAGGTTATAAAAAGTGGCATAGTTTCATTCATAAGGAACATGATATGCAAGTGTAAGAGATGGTTTAGCAAAAATATTTCTATGAAAAATCATAATTGAATAAATATTAGCACAAAAAAAATCCACTGTTAAAGCTTCAACATTCTTTTTAGCTGCTAATTTGAATACAAAATCTAAAGAAATACGAAACTTCCAATTTAGTTAGTAATCCATAGATATAGTGTCCTATACACGGAAGTTGTTTATTGTGACATATGAGAGATAAAGAATAAGCAAAGTAAAGGGTCAGTTTAGTTAAAAGTTAAAATTACAACTTTGCCAAGTTGACTCTTTAGTACAATATACATTATTTTTAACTTTCTAACAGTAAGCTTTAAATGAGGTTGTTAAAGAGACTATAATTATATCATGGAGGGAGAGAGAATTCATCTTTAGTTAGTACATAAGAAATTGGGAGGGAAACATAAACATTCAAAGTTAAAAAGATGTTTTAGGAGGCAAGAGTAGAGGTAGAAACTATGACACTAGAGACTTGACTATCAACATCTGGTATGGTGTGTTATCCCTCATTCAACCATCAATATTAGTTCTTATCATTGATAAAACACAATAATAGTTAGTTGAGATTGAAAGACTTCGTGAAGAAGTTAAAGAAGCAACTACACACTTTAAAAAAATAAAATAAAGTGCATGCCTATTATGTTGAAGACTTTGATAATGAACTTTTGAGTTCAAGTTCACCTTCATTGTACATACTATTTTAGTTGTATCCTAATTTTTTTTGTCTTTCTATCAGCCAACCAACTTATCCTAACAATTAATAAATATATGTTCAGGTTTAAATTAAATTTGAAAATGCTTAATTTCTTTTTGGGTGGGATTGGTGTCGTGTTACGTTCATATATACTACTAAAATACAATGTTAAGAACAAATGTTAGACCGTTTAACCAGTATCTAACACAAAAAAGGTGATATCCCAACAAATTCAATAGTAAATTCAGTCAATTAATATTCAAAACTTATTTGCAAGCAAAATTTTAGGAATGACAATAAAGATAAAATAGGGTTTGAGATGTTATGCAAAAAATTAAGATAAACAATCATAAAATAGTAAAGAAAGAAAGTTTAATCTCAAGTTTATTCAACAGTGAATTTTTCATTGATAATCTTAAGATTTTTCACTCTTTCAATTATCACATAGATGTCAAAATTAATCAAATAAGCGTTAATCAAATTCAACAAAATCTTATTAGCAAAACAAGCATCTACTGATGTATTTAATATCTCACTCATCTCCAAGCATCTACTCATGACATGTTTATCTTTTACCCCTTGAACTAAGCGAATAAAAAATGTATTAGAATTAAGTGAACTAACCAAGAATTCTAATTAAATAAGAGAGCGGAATTCTCAAAAAGCTTTTAAAAACAATTCCTTAACAAAAACCAAAATTCAAAAAGATCATACCTTCTAACACAAATTGCTATAGAGAATTTTAAGAGCTCAGAATTCATTGTAAAATCACAAGAGAATTAACCCAAAGAAGTTTAGCCTTTCATGTGGAGGCAAAATGAAAGCAAAGGAAAAATAAATCTAGGTCTAAGAGCGTTATTCGAAACTTAATGCAAACGTGATGAAAAACACCATCCCTATTCTTTCTCAGAAGTCACTTTTATAATCTTCTTTTCTTTGTACAAAATTGAATTTAGAATATGTCTAATGATATTGTTTTACAATTATCAAATGCTTCATTTCTCTGTTTTAAATTATCAAGTAGATATATTCTTTCCTTATTAGTTCCATATCTCGTTCTCATTTCTCTTCTAAATATTTTGTTTCCAAACTCGATTCAAATTACTACATTGATTATAATTAAACACAATGTTGTTGCGAGAGATATTTGCAGAAGGTTTACTTGAACAATATCTTCAAATGAGATTTACTCTATTTTTGGTGTGTTTAACAAGGGATTTTTAATTTCAAAAATTTGAGAGAATATGGTGTAGTCCTATGTTGAATCCACATGGCTCTTTGTATTTTGTTGTTTGGTGTGGTTTAATGAAGGCATTGTGTGAGCTAAATGGATGAAGAAAATTGAATGGGGAAGATGAACTTGGTTGGTGAAGATAAAGACTCAGAAGAGGTGAGGCCAACTCCTAAGTAATTCTAAGCTAGACACAAAACTAGTGCTAACAAAGAGTGAGCAAAGAAGATAAGTGTGCACAAACTTGGGCAGCATTTCTTTAGAGGGCTAGCACTTGTATTTATAGTGGTAAGAGATGTCAAAATTTAGAAAAGTTAACTTAAAATCTCTTCATTCCTAGCTTGAAAAGTGTCCACCTATAATTTGAGAGAATCCTTTCCATTCCCATGATGACAAATTCTATCTTAGAATTGGCTAGAAAAGCTCTCCATTGAGGTGTTGCCACATGTAGGTCACGCCTTCCATGAGTGAGTGCAGCTGGCCACTCACTCCTTCCTTGCCATGTTGGTGTTGCCCAAGCTCTCTTGAAGAGCACTCCAAAATCCTAGACAACCTAGGGCTGCATTGGGCTCAAGAAGACCCAATTGTAACCCTAGTTAGACTCTCTTTTCCTACTTACACTATACTCTAATTGGCCAATACATGACCCATGAAAGTGGCCCAAATACAAGCCCAAAATAAAGCCCACACTACTTTGTACAATTTTTTCAAGACCAGAGAAATTGGAAGAACATTCAACAACTAATTCTCCACAAAAGATAGTTTTCTGATCTCCTTCCTCTTATTCCAATATTATAGCCATGACCTTTTTCAAAGGCTTGATATGAGTCCTTTCAGATGGTCCTCCATCAAAATATCCCTATAAAGGATTTGCTTTCAATTCTACTTTTGAGATATTGCAAATTTTATTCTCTAATTTCTTTATCTCAGATTTCATTTATCATTTTGATTCAAAGAAGCAACTTGGACTTTCACGTAATTTGGCACATTCGCAGTGGTAGACGCTACATTCAGATTGTCTAGTAAGACATTTATATCAAACTGTTTAGTTAGACCGCCGACTTTGAGAAATATTATATCATTGATAGTTGTCATTTAGCGGTCGAATGGAAATGATTCTAGCGTAGATAGTCTAACATAGGGATATATCGTCTAACACTAGAGAAATGATAGTATAATTATGGTCAGATGACCCCAAGTCGTCTCCCAACAAATCCAATAGCAAATCTAGTGAAATAGTGTTCAGAACATGTCTACGAACAATAAAAATTAGCAATAAAAATAAAGTGAAAAGGGGGTTTGTGTTTGTTTAGCAAGAAAATATAACAAATTTTGTAATATGAATGAAAAATAGGTGACGTTCCCGTGCGTATCATGCATATGCTCTTACATATTATGCATGCAAACTGTTCTATCAAGCCCTAATGTTCGTGAGCTTAGGCTTCACTAGTACAAAAAATCAATACGACGACTCCATACAAAGACAGTTCAACCAAAACTGTCGTTTTTAAAAAAGCGGTGGCATAATTGTAAATCTGGGAAGACTTACAACGACGGTTCCTCTAGGGAACCGTCTTTGAATGCAATGTGGGGCACAACAACGACGGTTCGTGTATAGAACCGTCGTTAAATGTAAGTTTTGGCACACTTTCAAAGACAGTTGGATTGAACCGTCTTTGTATTTAGAGGTGTTTTTTCCCTTCATTTTCAAACCTCGCCCTTCTTTCTTTCAGTCTCCATTTCATCTTCCCTCTCACCACTGCTCCTTACCGCTCAGCTCCCTCACGCCGCTCGCTGCCCGCCTCCGCACGTCGCCTCTGCGCTTTCCTCCACGTGTCGCCTCCGCACCGAGGCTGTCCTCCGTGTCGCGCTCTCCTCCGCGCCGTGCTCGCCTCCGCGCCATGCCCGCCTCCGCGCTGCGCCTGCCTCCGCGCCGCGCCCGCCTCCGCGCCGCGCCCGCCTCCACGCCGCGCCCGCCTCCTCACCGCGCTCACCTCCGCGCGGTGCCTCGCCTCTGCGGCCAAGCCTGACGCGAGGCCTTCCTCCTTCGTGCGTTGCAGGAAGGTACTAGGGGCCAGCAGCCCCTTGCCGCCACCGCCAGCCCCTTGCCGCCACCGCCACCGCCATCGCCACCGAATTTCTCTTTTCCTCACCTCCACTATTCTGTGCGCGCCAAAAAGGTAAGTTTATTTATTTATTTAATTAATTTTATAATAAATATTTTATATATATATATATTTATATGAATTAGTATTTAATTTATTTAATGAAATTTATAATAAATATTTTGCATGTGTATTTATATTAGTTAATATTTTAATTTATTTAATTAAATTTATAATAAATGTTGGTATTTGTATTAATAGTAATTTTTATTTTAATTTACTTAATTAATTTTATAATAAATATTTATAGATGTGTTGATTAGTAATGATTAGTATGTGTATCTATTCAGCACGTTGGTTCTGAGTCCGGGGGTGTCCGACCCTCTGCACATTTGATTTGTTTAAGACGTTGATTATGAGTCTGAGGTATCCAACTATCAGTAATTTTGATTTAATTATAAAATTTTCATATGTTGAACACGTTGATTTTGAGTCCCGGGGTGTCCGACCCTTGGCAATTTTGATTTATGTTTCCTTAATTTACTAGTTTTATGGATCGGAGTTGGATTAATACACCACGGATAAGTGATGCTTACGAAAAAGGGGTTGAAGAATTCTTACAATTTGCACAACATAATGCTGATAGTAATCATAATGGAGTAAGAATAAGGTGTCCTTGTGTCAATTGTTTGAATGGAAGGATATTGAGTGTTTCCAAAATTAGAGAACATCTTTTGTGTGATGGATTTTTGAAAAATTATACAACATGGACGTGGCATGGTGAATTGTTAGACTTGCCAAGTGTGCGTGAAGCTTCAGAGGAAGTTGATTTCTCAATGGACGATAGATTAGAAGACATGATTCGTGATGTGGGAGCAGAATCTTTTGCTAATGCATTTTTCGAAAATATGTCTAGTGATGCAGAGACTCCTTTGTATCCTGGTTCAACTAACTTCACACGATTATCAGCAGTGTTAAGATTGATGAATTTGAAGGCAATGAATGGATGGACCGACAAAAGCTTTACTGAATTGCTGCAATTGCTGAAGGACATGCTTCCAGAAGGAAATACATTACCCAATCGAAATTATGAGGCAAAAAAAGTTCTTTGTCCGATGGGTATGGAATATAAAAAAATACACTCATGTCCTAACGATTGTATTTTATACAGAAATGAGTATGAAGATTTAAGAAGATGTCCTAGGTGTGGTTTGTCACGTTATAAAGTTAAAGTTGGTCAGAATGATGAAATTGATAACTTTGGCTCAAAGGAAGGTCCTCCTGCTAAGGTTGTTTGGTATCTTCCAATAATTCCAAGGCTTAAGCGTTTGTTTGCAAATACAGATGATGCTAAAAACCTTAGGTGGCATGTAGACAATAGAAAATGTGATGGAGTACTTCATCATCCTGCTGATTCTTTGCAGTGGAAGAAGATTGATAAAGAATTTCCTGAATTTGGAAAAGAATCAAGAAACTTAAGACTTGGATTGGCAACTGTTGGAATGAATCCCTTTGGAAATTTAAGTAGTAATCATAGTTCATGGCCTATTTTGTTAGTGATTTACAACTTACCTCCTACTTTGTGTATGAAGCGCAAATACATGATGTTATGTATGATCATCTCTGGTCCAAAACAACCTGGAAATGACATAGATGTTTATCTTAATCCATTGATTGAAGATTTGAAATTATTGTGGAATGAAGGGGTTGATGTGTTTGACGCGTTTAAGAATGAATCTTTTCGATTACGTGCGATGTTATTTTGTACTATCAATGATTTCCCTGCATATGGGAACTTGTCAGGTTATAGTGTGAAAGGTCATAGAGCATGTCCAATATGTGAAGAGAAGACATCATATGAGCAGTTGAAACATGGAAGAAAAACTGTGTATCTTGGGCATCGTAGATTTTTAAAGAAGTACCATCCGTATCGTAGATTGAAAAAAGCTTTTAACGGATACCAAGAACATGACATTTGTTCGACTCCCTTAAGTGGCCTTGAAATTTATGAAAAGCTAAAAAATGTTAATGTGACTTTTGGAAAAATGAAGAAGAAGCAAACTGTGGGTGAAATATGGAAGAAGAAATCAATCTTTTTCGATCTTCCATATTGGTGTAAGTTAGATGTCAGGCACTGTATAGATGTAATGCACGTAGAAAAGAATGTGTGTGACAGTCTAATAGGAACACTTCTGAACATTAAAGGCAAAACAAAGGATGGTGTGAATGCACGTCTGGATTTGATTGAGATGAATATACGAGAGGAATTGGCACCGCGAGAAGTTGGTAAATGTACATACTTGCCTGCAGCGTGTTACACTTTGTCAAAGAAAGAGAAAAGAAGTTTTTGTGAATGTCTTAAAGGTGTTAAGGTACCACAAGGCTACTCTTCAAATGTTAAGAGTCTAGTATGTATGAATGATTTGAAACTAATTGGCTTAAAGTCTCATGATTGTCACGTTCTAATGCAACAATTACTACCGGTGGCTATTCGTGGAATCTTACCAAAAAATGTTAGGCTTACAATCACTCGACTATGTTAATTTTTCAATTCCATATGTAGTAAAGAGATTGACTCTCAAAAGTTGGATGAACTTGAAGAAGAAATAATTGTTATCTTGTGTCAACTCGAGATGTTTTTTCCTCCATCTTTTTTTGATATCATGGTACACTTGGTTGTTCATCTTGTAAGAGAAATCAAATTGTGTGGGCCAGTTTATATGCGATGGATGTATCCAGTTGAACGATACATGAAGATTTTGAAAGGATATGTGAAGAATCAATGTCGTCCAGAAGCTTCCATTATTGAAAGATACATTTCAGAAGAATCTATTGAGTTTTGTTCCGAGTATTTGTCAAAAGCCAAATCTATAGGAGTTCCTGAAAAATGTTGGTACTCTCGTAGATTGATAAGTAAATCTTCAAAAGGTGTACATGTCATAAGCAAATCTAGAGAAGAGGTTTTGCAAGCACACTTGTATATCCTGAATAACACTGATGAGGTGTTACCATACTTAGATACACACAAAGACATTGTCAAATATAAAAATCCAAGACAATCAGAACAATGGGTGTTAATTGAGCATAACAAAACTTTCATGTCATGGTTTAAGCAACAAATCATGAATGATCCATCAGCATCTGAAACATTAATATGGCTTGCAAACGATCTAAAGTTTGATGTTTTATGTTGTTCTGGCTACGAAGTAAATGGTTGTTTGTTTTACACAAAGTCTCGAGATGATAGGAGTACAGTGCAAAATAGCGGAGTCACGTTGGAGGCAGAGTCTATGCAGTTTTCAACTGCAAAGGATCAAAATCCTATTGTGGGATCAATGCCTTATTATGGTGTCATAGTAGAGATTTGGGAAGTTAATTATACCAAATTTACTGTACCGGTTTTCAAATGCAAGTGGGTTGACAATAAGACTGGTGTCAAAGTTGATGAATCAGGAATGACTTTGGTTGACTTTCGAAAGATAGGTTATCATGACGAACCATTCATAATGGCACATCAAGCTTCCCAAGTTTTCTATATCCAAGATCCCACGTCTGAACACTGGTTTGTTGTACTACATGGAAAAAAACAACATAATGACCCAGAAGATACACAGAATCACATTTATGAGATTGAATCATTTACAAGAACGACCATGAATAAAGAGTACGAGGATGTTGCTGATGTTGTACATGCAATTCGAAATGATCATGACGAAGAATATATATTTGTATGTGCATGTGATTCATGTTTAGTTTTACAATATATAATTTATATTATATTTCATATTCTTGGTGCTTATCATATTTGTTTGATAACAGGAACATGACAAATGATAAAGTTCCTCGTTAAAAAACTAGTAGAGGACCTACAAGATTAAAGAATATGTTTAAGAAGATAAATAAAGATGAAAAAATATCATTGTCTATTGATGTCAACACTGGTGTGGCCAGTGGGCCACATGCCAAGAAATTTAGAAGTTATCTCGGAGTACTTGCTCGTGAAAGGATCTCTATCTTAACTGACTCCTGGGATCACGTGACCGAGCAGGATAGAAACATGATTTGGCAAGATATTCTAGTATGTAATTGTTTCAATCTAAATTTCTTTTATAATTTTTTCAATTCGAAGTTTGTTTATGAACTAATTATCCCAAATAATGCAAACAAATTACAACATTCCGAATGTGGAAAGCTTGAAAGCAAAAATTATTTCTGATGTGGGTGTCAAGTTTCGTCAGTTCAAATCAAAATTGACAACAAATTATATATATGGTGAAAGGAAAGGAGAAAATCCTTGTACAGAATATGCATCTCTTGATGAAGAAACTTGGCAGAAGTTTGTGCAGATTCGACAAACTGAGAAATGGCAGGTTAATATCACTTGTTATATTTGAATATACTTTATATTAACGTATTATTAAATTTTGAATGTGGATGATAGGATGTTCGGAAGAAAGCACAAGCCAATCAAGCACATAATGATACCCCACACTTATTGTCCCGTGGTGGTTATAAGTTGTTAGAGCAGAAGATGCTTGAACAAAAGATTAAAGCACATTCTACTTCCATTGAGGAAGGGGATAGTGTAGATTCTTTCAGGCCTCCATCCCCACCACCCCGACATGAGATGTGGAAGGGTGCCCGTATGAAGCCATCAGGGACATGGAGTTCTAAGTCTACAGAACAAACAGTTGAACGAATTGTAAGAAATATGTTTTCTATATCTTATTTTAAATTCAATGTCTTGAAGTTTGACAATTTCTTTTCATTTGTTTTAGGATTCTCTTGCTGAGAAAACAACACAGGGGACTTTTCATCCATGTGGTCGTGAAGATATTCTTAATGTTGCTCTTGGACGACCTGAGCACCCTGGACGTGTTCGTGTAGCTGGATATGGGGTTGGGATTAGGTCATACTTTGGACCTTCATCACATAGAAAGGAACAATCGTCTAGTCAACCTAGCCAGGAATATTTAGTACAGTTACGTGAACAGATCAAGGCTGAAGTAACTCAAGAGCTTAAAGAAAGCTTAATGGAGGAGTTTAATAAGCGGATGGAAAGGGAGTTCGAAAAGAGGTGGGAGGGTTTAGGACTCTCGCAGCAACCCCCTACTATGGTAGAAGATGAACCACCTCCACCTCCTATTAAGAAAGTCAGCACTAAAGGGAGTTGTTCGGCGGTTGATCTATCGGGAGATGACTTTGGCTCAACTAGCCAATGTGAGTTATATGTTGAGTATAATTCTTTGACCCGATTCGTTGCCTTGGGTAAGTGTTATGAAGGGGTCACAATGTTACATAATGTGCCCCTTTCTTCTAATTTCATAAAGGTCACAGTGGATAAGGTACTTTATGGTGATGTTGCAGTTCCTGTGCCGACATCAGAGGTGACAATTGTAGCAGAGGCGTTACATACTTTTGTTGCCTGGCCTAGACATCTCGTCAAACCTATAGACTCTACGGTATATCTTTGCACTAATACTAATACGATTATATATCAGATATATTACATTATAAATAATTTAAGTATTTGTTTGTTTGTTTGTTGATGAGTAGGAGGAACCTAAGACAAAAATGCCTCTACGAATGAAGGAAAAATTCTCCATTGATGATCCTGTGGCGACATTGGTGGAAGTTGCTACAACTTTAAACACAACCGTCGTAGAGGTTCCATGGGATGCCAATGTTTTTGGAAGGCATAGTGATGTACCATTGTACTTTCACATGTCTGATTTGTTGGACCTTGCATCCGGAAATCAAGAAATTAACGTAACAGTTCTACAATTATGGATGATGTAAGTTCAAATATTAAAATTTTTATACTTTTTATTTATTAAATATATTAGTACTAACTTATTGAAATTTAGGTATATTTATGGATTATGCTTCGATGAGGGGAAACACGATGTTTATGGGTTTTTAGACCCTCAAGTCATTCAATTAATTGGAAATAAGAAGTCGGAAACACAAACATACATCACCACTGTCTTAAAGAATGGAGGAAAACAAATTTATTTTTCTCTATACATCCATGAGTAAGTCTTTATTTATTATATAAGTTATACTAAACATTGAAATAAGAGAAACTAACTGATTTGTTATATAGGTGTCATTGGCAACTATTGGTCATATCTGTTCAAGATCATACCGCTGCATGGTTTTGCTCTTTGCATAAAAAACCCCCTACCTATTTTAAACACATTATAGATAGGTACGAAATTTTCATTTAACATTTATTATTACTTATACATTCTATAATGTTATGTATTTTAACATGAAATCTTATTATTTTAGTGCTTACTCTGGATATAACATGTTGAGTGGGAGGAGAAGTGCAAACGCACAAAAACTCAATTGGATGTACCTTAAGGTATTTAAAGTATATTTTTTCACTCAATTTAACGTGTCTCACTCATTCATTTAATACATTTATTTTCACATGCAGTCCAACAAGCAAAACGGAAGTTATGAGTGTGGCTATTATGTTATGCAGTGGATGTCGACTATTGTGCGAGCCGCAATTGATAGAGGTTGGGATCAGATAATATCTCAATACAAAAAACACTATAAAATTTGGGATTTATTATTGAAGCACTAATTCAAAAAATTTCAAATGTCTCACAGTTTTTCAACGACCAACAGCCGCTGGGTTCGGAAGCAATGGATTACGTGAGAACAACATGGTCAAAGTATTTTGTAACCATGTATAACACCTTAGGGTAGATAAACTATTAGAATATGTTAGCAAACTTTATAACTTTTTCATATATTAGCAAAACTTTTTGTAGAATGTTATAATTAGTTGTATGTATTTTCATATTTGAATTATGATTGTAAATGTTTTGATTTTCTGAAATTTCTGGAAATTCAAAATTTTTTACAGGTTTAAGGTTAAAGGTTTTTAAAAAATACTTTTTTTTTTATATATAGATATAACGACAGTTCCCAGTGGGAACCGTCTTTAAAAAAATATAGCATTTTTAAAAAAAATTAAAAAAATTTAACATACAACGACGGTTCCTTCGAGGAACCGTCTTTGAATCTTTGTCAAAAAAAAAAATTTATTTTTATTTTGAGTTCACTTTTAAAGACGGTTAAAAATAACCGTTGTTATAAATAGTTTTTAACGACGGTTGGAGAACCGTCGTTAAAAGTACCACTTTATAACGACACCCGCAGTAACGACGGTTCTTAAACCGTTGTTATATGTCGTTTTTAACCGTCGTGAATGTGGCTTTTTGTACTAGTGCTTATAGAGAAGGTTTTACTGATACTAGACCCAAATGCACTAAATGCACCCTTATGTCCATTAACATATGTTTCAATGACTTACCAGGCCTTATACGCGAATAATTACACTAAATGCATGAATGAGAGTTAATAAACACATACCTGGGCCCAATCACGTGACTTGCCAACTTGACCTAACAGCCGAGCGACCTGTTTGTCACAGACACTGACGTTCGACCACCGAGCACTAAGCTCTACTCGCTCTGGTCCAATACAATTTATAATAAACTTTGTGTACTTTAAATACTAATTTAATCTTCTACTGTATTGAAATTTTTTATAGATGCAGAACCACTAGACCTCATTGGACTATGTGAGGTATGTTTGAGCCACATATTTCATTAGGTTCTATAACACTCTAGGATAGATGATGAATAACATAGATTTAGTTTATATATTCTTAAGTGTTATGTTATATTACATGCTTATAATGTATAAGAAATTAGCCAAATAGATAAGAGTAAATAAGAATATATATTGGTGGATATATATATATATATATATATATGTATGTATATATATATATATGTATGTATATATATATATATGTATGTATATATATATATATATATATATATATATATATATATATATATATATATGTATGTATGATTGTTTAAATAAATTTGAATTTGGTTGTGTGGCTAGGCTTTTAAAATGAAGAGGTTAACTAAGAGGAGGAAACACATTAAACAAATTGAATTAAAGAAAAACTCATTATAGACTACGGTTATAACAAAAATGTAGTTTATGTATAGGGGGGTTATGGACAGAACCGTTGCCTATAGTGGATCATAGACTATAGTTTTAGATATAATTGTAGTGTATGATGACTCCATGTAGTTAAACATGGAAAACCCAAAAGATAGTTTTGTCCATAAACGTCGCCTAAACCCTCATCTGGGTCTCTTATGTTTTTGTTTCACTTACAATTAAGGTTATCAAACTCTAGGGTTAACTCGTAAACCCTTACGATTTTAAGAGTTAGGTGAAGGTTGGCGAGTCAAATCGGGAGCAAACTCGTTTTTAAGTAAACCTGGAGTTGACTTGGTCAAACTCACGAGTTTAAGGTCGAGTCATCGAGTTGCGAAAAAAGGGCCCAAAATGGTGTGTTCCATTGTGATTAGGTTAGATTTTAGGGTTTGTTTACCTGGTTCCACTTTTCATGCTCACGATCTCACCTTCTTCACTATAGTCATCGCCCTAGCATCTCGTCGCACCGCACCTTGTAAGAACCTAGAAGTTTATATTGGAATAAAAGTGTTATATTATAAATAAATTCGAAGCACGTGTTTATTTAAATATAAAGGAAGGAATGTATAGCTGAGAAGCCTACGAGATCGCCGTTATTAAGCGGGTAGGCGATCTCCAACTTCTCTGGCACTTGAACGCCTATCGCCTAGCTTATGCTTGAACGCCTATCGCCTAGCTTATGCTTGAACGCCTATCGCCTGTGTGTACCTAGTAGCCTGTCGCCTAGAGTACACCTAATCGCCGAAACTACACTTAGTGTGTAGCCAAAATGTTGGATCAACCCTGGTACGTCCCAAAAGCCACGCGTATCAAGGTGTGGGTTAAACCTTGGATACGCTGGGCAGGCGAAGCTCTATACTTGAGCATAAGAGAATCATCCTTAACGTTACACGCTTGGGCGCACGAGGACTTGTGCTAATCAACTCTTGGAAGTGTGAAGCTACCGACGTCACCAAGCCTTGTGGAGAGAATACCTTGGATGTAACATAGTGGAATGAAGAACCTCCAGGGGGGAGTGGCGAGTGTCATCGGGCATCGCAGGGCGCGAGGCATGCTGCGGGGTGTGTCTTCGCGCGAGGGGTCATCGGTCGAGAGTCTTCGCGCGAGAGGTCATCGGTCGAGAGTCTTCGCGCGAGAGGTCATCGGTCGAGAGTCTTCGCGCGAGAGGTCATCGGTCGAGAGTCTTCGCGCGAGAGGTCATAGCGCGACGTTGAGTACACACAGAGAACGTGGGACCCAGATTTCCAGCATGAGACGCGCGGCACGCGAGACACGTAGGCAAAAAGCGTTGGTTCAGAACAGTGACATCAGAATGTTGGCATGCGCAGGAAACACTCGCGGTCGTACTGTTCAGATCAGCCGTTGGCATGCACAAGAGACAACAGTGGTAGTACTGTTCAGAGCAGTGGTTTGCATGCACAAAAGACAACCGAGGTCGTACTGTTCAGAGGAACGTACGCCCAGGCTTTTGCAGAAAAGGGGGAGGGCAGCAGTATACGAGGACAGGTATGGTTGGGATCAAAACCCACTGAGAGGAGGCAAAGAGCGTTACAAGTGACCCAAGAGTGAAAGAGCGAGACTATCTTCATCCTCCTCCTTTCTCCCCTTCATGCTGCGTTTTCCAGGCATCCTCAAGCACCAGTTCGACGTTTGCCCTTAGAGCACCTGGGGAATTCTCTGCAAGAGCTTAAGGCATCCTCGAAGCTCGTGGAATTGGAGCTCTTAGTAAGGTTGCGCAAGTCCGGGTAAGGGAAGCTAGACCTCTTTTCCATACAAGCCATAGTGTAGCTTTTTCTGAAGTGTGGGCGACGTGGTCGCCGTTTTCGCTTTTGTCTTCGTGAAATGCTTGGTTTGTGTGCTTGGGCGACGTGGTCGCCGGTTTTAAACATAGCCTTTGAAATACCATGTTTTTGAACTAGATCGCCGGTTTTGGCGCTGTTTTACGAAATCTCTGTTTTTGATGTTGTTTTGAAACTACTTGAGATTTACATGAGATATTCGAAGATCTGAAGCTTTGAAATGTTTGTTGATGTGATTTGAATCATTTACTTGAGTGGTATGATGTGTTGAATGTTGTGAATGTGGGATCGAGGCATAGTATTTTCAGGAAAGGAAATACCGTGTTGAGATTGGTTAGGAAAGTGCATTGATCAGTGAGTAACCTGTTAATGAGACGATCCTGACTCTGCTGAGATAATGGAATCACGTAGATGAAGTTATTCAGTTGGTGAGAGTCGAAGGAGGTTCGTATGAATGGGCGAGTAGTTTGAAAAAGAATGGGCTCGACTGTTATACGAATTAACCTTGTCATGCTGTATGGTGATGTGTTGAGATTCATCGTATGCTTGTGAATGTGTGAGATTTCACGGCGACCCTGTGGATGTGTGAGATTCCACAGTGGGCAGTATGACAGGTGCATGTCTCTGGATACTAAGTTCAACGCACGAGTCAATCCGGAAGTAGTGTCAAGTGTCTTGTGTTGTGAGTCAGTGGAAAGTCTGACATGTGAAATGAGAAACTTGAATATTGATAGACACTTGATGCTGTATTGTGAAATAGAATGATTCTGAGGAATGTTGTGAAGTTTATGATTTTTGGGCGATCAGGTGAAGGGATGAGCAGCTCTACGTTTTACATGGATAATCTTGAAACTTGTTTTACCTTAATTTTAATGTTCCTATTTAAACTCTCTTTAAAATGTCTAGCTTACCCTGTGGTGTTTTCTTTGGTGTTGTGCTTGGTTCTCTTTAAAAACTGTGATGATCGTGTAATTGTTACACGGGAGCAGATGATCTTCCAGGAAGGAGAGCTCCTTAGTGAGTGGTCGCCGAGGGAGAGATCGCCGGTTTCTACCTCTCGGTGGTGATCGCCGGTTTTCGTGTCCTGATAGAAGATCGCCCGTTTTGAGGTCTTCTGTTAGAGATCGCCGTTTTAAAGTTGGAGATCGCCGTTTTCTTTTGAGACCGCCTGTCTTACTGCATTTCTTTTATTTTCGTAAAATCTTGCAAACATTTGATTTGGTTATGTATTAAACTCCCTAAGAGGAGTAACTTCATTTCTGATATATATATAAATACATATTATTTTGCACTCTTCAATATTATTTGGTTACACTTAATTTCAATTATACATGGATGTATGTATTATTTTGGCGGGATGTTACATTAATGGTATCAGAGCAGTTCGTCCTTAGGATGACCTGAGGGCTGTGGATCCATTGTGTTTCTTCTGCTCATAAAAGTTATTTGAGTTTTTAAATAACAACTATAGTGAAAGGTTTTCAAACGTTTTGTATTGAAAAGTTTGTGTGTGCTTCTGTGCTTTAGTGAACGTATACTCTAGCTGAAAATCTTAGTATTAAGGGTGAGAAGATCTTGATGAAGTAATGAGGGTGCACACTCATAACTGGATCGAGATGATTCTCAATCTTAATTCCAAAGATTTGATGTTTAGTATACATTGAATGCTGGTGTGATCTAGTTTAGCTTATTGAGTGTTCTTGAATTTGACTGAGGTGGTAGTTTGGATTAGTGCTTGCACACCAGTAACTGTTCTGGTGTTTTGTTTGGAATTGTAAGTGTTGTGATTCTGTTGATGAACTCAAATTCTAGATGACTTTGAGATGCTGACCTTTGTAAGGTCTAGCTGTTACCCCTTGAATGAATTGATTTCTTATCGATTTCATTCTTATAGTTGTAGGAAATATAGAAACTAGTGGTTTCAAATCTGAAACGAAGAAAGATGGCACGTAGACCCTCTACCCCACCCCAACCTTCTTCTGAAATGGGTCAGATCGCCAAGGCCATCGAGATGATGGCAAGTGCCATCCAGCAGCAGAATGCGGCGATGTCTCAAAATCACCAAGCTACAATGCAACATTGGGAGACCGCCAGATTGGCCGCAACAACTCCCAACGTCGGTCAGCCTCAGGAGCAAATGGGACTGACCGAGTTCCTCAGACACAACCCACCTAAGTTCAGTGGGAACGCTTCCCCTGATCAAGCAGATCAGTGGGTCAGGGGGTTAGAGAAAATCTTCAGGGCGACCTCCTGCCCTGAAGATAAGAAGCTGGTATTCGCCACATATCTTCTGTCTGGGGAAGCTGAGTTCTGGTGGATGGGAACTCAGCAGATGATGGAAGCCCGGGAGGACGTGATGGACTGGGAGAGCTTCAGGGTGAAGTTTCTGGAGAAGTACTTTCCAGATAGTGCAAGGTTTGCCAAGGAAGCTGAATTCCTCAGATTGGAGCAGGGGGAGATGTCAGTGAATGCTTATGCTGCACGGTTTGAGTACCTCGCCCGGTTTTATACCCAAGCTACCTCAGAGGCTTGGAGATGTAGGAAATTTGAAGAAGGACTGAGGCATGGGCTGAAGAGGACCATAGCCCCGATGTGCATCAGGGAATTTCACGCCTTAGTGGAGAAGGCGAAGATGGTAGAGACTCTGGAAAAGGGCGATTCGCGGGTGATCAGGTCCCACCCAGGGGGTTCCTCCAGTAGGAAAGTGAAGGTTCAGCAGCAGCAGAATGAGCCTTATGCGAGACCTCCCCAGCATAGGGCAGGAGCAGCGCCATTCCAGTTTCAGCAACAACAAACATGGAGACCCAGGTGTTTCACATGCCAAGAGATAGGGCACCTTTCTAGAGATTGTCCCAACAGAAAAAGGATGACTCAACCCGTTAATTCACAGCAGTTGAGGAACGAAGGCAGCAGACCTCAGACAGGAGGGAGAGTGTTTGCCATGTCTGGAGCGGAAGCCTCTCAATCAGGTAATCTAGTACAAGATACTTTTTTATAGCTGATAGATACGTTATAGTTTTGTTTGATTCTGGAGAGACACACTCTTTTGTGTCAAATCGGTGTGCAACCGAGCTTGGGCCATATAGTGGAGGAACTGTCGTTTGAACGATTGGCCTCTGCACCTGCTTCAAAAACAGGTTTTGACCTCCCTAGGTTGCTCTGAATGCCCAGTGGTAGTAGATGGAATGAAAGGAACAAGTGTGAGTTAGATTTGGTAGTACCAAGGTTTAGTCCCAGTTACGTATAAGTCATGGAGAGTAAATAAGCAAGAGGCTGGGGGTTTAAAGCTTAAACATGTGTAACCATGGGAAGTACCAGAGTTAAATTCCAAGGAAGGAATTTTCTTTTGAAGCGTAGAAGATGCTCATGTCAATGAAATAGCATGAGATGGTTCTAGCTTAGGCTTCACGCAGAATGGATGCTGTTTGGCTGACCGGGATTTGAAAGAGGATTATGGAAATGGTGGGTTGAGATAAAAGGCTTCCGAAAATGTAAGCCTCCGAAGTTTTTGGCAAATAAGATGTAGATCGACCTGTGAATGTAGAAGGGAAGGAGGATATGGCTGTGGATAAAAATGAGGGTAGGCCGTGTTATGATGATGTTGAGTCTTTCTAGAGATGTAGTAAATTTCAGAATGATGGGTGTGGAAGGGATTGTGAGTGGAAATAGCCTGTGGTATCTGGGACAGAAGGAGAATAGAGTTATCCTTAGGCAAGAGATTCTGGAGGCAGAGGTGCGTTCGTTCTCGTATGCCTTCTGGATAGGCACCTGAAACCGACGTCAATGCATCCAACGTATACATTGAAGAAGAAGGTCGTAATGGGAACAGGAAGTCGAGTTGGCAAAAGGGGTCATAATAATAATTTGGAAGGTAACAGCAACAAAAACCTTGTCTTTGTAAGGTACAGAATTATGCAGCGGAGTAATGAATAAAAAGTGTCCCTTTTGGGAGCGTGGGAATTTGATCAGCAGTTGAGAAGTCGGTGAATGATTTGATCAAGATGCAGGAGTTGATTCCTAGAAGGACACTTCGGACCCTAGTTTGAGTTCGCTAGGGGGTGGCATGAGTTGTGGACAGCTGTCCCCTTTCCTCCCAATGAAGGGATCTTGCCCGCTTTCTCTAAAGGGGCTAGTCCTGGTTACGTTAAGGACCTAGTTCTAGACTTGTTCAACAAAGTCTTCAAGGTTGGAAGTAGAGTGTGAATGCTAGAGTTGGCACTCTATGGGGCAGCATATCCCATGTACAGGGATGTAAAATGGATTTTGATGAAGTATTGAGGTAGGAAGAGTTGGTTCAATAGATCACCGAGAGGGTGAATCTGATACAGGACAGAATAAAAGTTTCTTAAGGTCAGCAAATGTCCTAGGCAGAGCAGAGGAGAAGACCTTTGGAGGTTGCTGCTGGGGTCATGTCTTTATGAAGGGGGACACCAGCCAAGGGTGTAGGGTAGGCGATCAGATCAAAGAAGCTGTCCCCTAAGTTTGTTGGGCCATATCGGATCTTAAGGAGGATAAGTCTAGTGGCTTATGAGATCGCCCCACCTCCCCAATTAGCAAGTCTACATAATGTATTCCACGTATCATAGCTAAGGAAGTCCCTTGCAGACCCTACTCACGTGTTGGGAGTGGACAACGTGAAGATCGGGTGATTCACCATGGGAATTTGAAGAAACCATGAGAGAAGCATATCCTTACCTCCTTCCTTGTAACCCAATTTTCGAGGACGAAAATTTTTCTTGATGGGGAGAATGTAAGAACCTAGAAGTTTATATTGGAATAAAAGTGTTATATTATAAATAAATTCGAAGCACGTGTTTATTTAAATATAAAGGAAGGAATGTATAGCTGAGAAGCCTACGAGATCGCCGTTATTAAGCGGGTAGGCGATCTCCAACTTCTCTGGCACTTGAACGCCTATCGCCTAGCTTATGCTTGAACGCCTATCGCCTAGCTTATGCTTGAACGCCTATCGCCTGTGTGTACCTAGTAGCCTGTCGCCTAGAGTACACCTAATCGCCGAAACTACACTTAGTGTGTAGCCAAAATGTTGGATCAACCCTGGTACGTCCCAAAAGCCACGCGTATCAAGGTGTGGGTTAAACCTTGGATACGCTGGGCAGGCGAAGCTCTATACTTGAGCATAAGAGAATCATCCTTAACGTTACACGCTTGGGCGCACGAGGACTTGTGCTAATCAACTCTTGGAAGTGTGAAGCTACCGACGTCACCAAGCCTTGTGGAGAGAATACCTTGGATGTAACATAGTGGAATGAAGAACCTCCAGGGGGGAGTGGCGAGTGTCATCGGGCATCGCAGGGCGCGAGGCATGCTGCGGGGTGTGTCTTCGCGCGAGGGGTCATCGGTCGAGAGTCTTCGCGCGAGAGGTCATCGGTCGAGAGTCTTCGCGCGAGAGGTCATCGGTCGAGAGTCTTCGCGCGAGAGGTCATCGGTCGAGAGTCTTCGCGCGAGAGGTCATAGCGCGACGTTGAGTACACACAGAGAACGTGGGACCCAGATTTCCAGCATGAGACGCGCGGCACGCGAGACACGTAGGCAAAAAGCGTTGGTTCAGAACAGTGACATCAGAATGTTGGCATGCGCAGGAAACACTCGCGGTCGTACTGTTCAGATCAGCCGTTGGCATGCACAAGAGACAACAGTGGTAGTACTGTTCAGAGCAGTGGTTTGCATGCACAAAAGACAACCGAGGTCGTACTGTTCAGAGGAACGTACGCCCAGGCTTTTGCAGAAAAGGGGGAGGGCAGCAGTATACGAGGACAGGTATGGTTGGGATCAAAACCCACTGAGAGGAGGCAAAGAGCGTTACAAGTGACCCAAGAGTGAAAGAGCGAGACTATCTTCATCCTCCTCCTTTCTCCCCTTCACGCTGCGTTTTCCAGGCATCCTCAAGCACCAGTTCGACGTTTGCCCTTAGAGCACCTGGGGAATTCTCTGCAAGAGCTTAAGGCATCCTCGAAGCTCGTGGAATTGGAGCTCTTAGTAAGGTTGCGCAAGTCCGGGTAAGGGAAGCTAGACCTCTTTTCCATACAAGCCATAGTGTAGCTTTTTCTGAAGTGTGGGCGACGTGGTCGCCGTTTTCGCTTTTGTCTTCGTGAAATGCTTGGTTTGTGTGCTTGGGCGACGTGGTCGCCGGTTTTAAACATAGCCTTTGAAATACCATGTTTTTGAACTAGATCGCCGGTTTTGGCGCTGTTTTACGAAATCTCTGTTTTTGATGTTGTTTTGAAACTACTTGAGATTTACATGAGATATTCGAAGATCTGAAGCTTTGAAATGTTTGTTGATGTGATTTGAATCATTTACTTGAGTGGTATGATGTGTTGAATGTTGTGAATGTGGGATCGAGGCATAGTATTTTCAGGAAAGGAAATACCGTGTTGAGATTGGTTAGGAAAGTGCATTGATCAGTGAGTAACCTGTTAATGAGACGATCCTGACTCTGCTGAGATAATGGAATCACGTAGATGAAGTTATTCAGTTGGTGAGAGTCGAAGGAGGTTCGTATGAATGGGCGAGTAGTTTGAAAAAGAATGGGCTCGACTGTTATACGAATTAACCTTGTCATGCTGTATGGTGATGTGTTGAGATTCATCGTATGCTTGTGAATGTGTGAGATTTCACGGCGACCCTGTGGATGTGTGAGATTCCACAGTGGGCAGTATGACAGGTGCATGTCTCTGGATACTAAGTTCAACGCACGAGTCAATCCGGAAGTAGTGTCAAGTGTCTTGTGTTGTGAGTCAGTGGAAAGTCTGACATGTGAAATGAGAAACTTGAATATTGATAGACACTTGATGCTGTATTGTGAAATAGAATGATTCTGAGGAATGTTGTGAAGTTTATGATTTTTGGGCGATCAGGTGAAGGGATGAGCAGCTCTACGTTTTACATGGATAATCTTGAAACTTGTTTTACCTTAATTTTAATGTTCCTATTTAAACTCTCTTTAAAATGTCTAGCTTACCCTGTGGTGTTTTCTTTGGTGTTGTGCTTGGTTCTCTTTAAAAACTGTGATGATCGTGTAATTGTTACACGGGAGCAGATGATCTTCCAGGAAGGAGAGCTCCTTAGTGAGTGGTCGCCGAGGGAGAGATCGCCGGTTTCTACCTCTCGGTGGTGATCGCCGGTTTTCGTGTCCTGATAGAAGATCGCCCGTTTTGAGGTCTTCTGTTAGAGATCGCCGTTTTAAAGTTGGAGATCGCCGTTTTCTTTTGAGACCGCCTGTCTTACTGCATTTCTTTTATTTTCGTAAAATCTTGCAAACATTTGATTTGGTTATGTATTAAACTCCCTAAGAGGAGTAACTTCATTTCTGATATATATATAAATACATATTATTTTGCACTCTTCAATATTATTTGGTTACACTTAATTTCAATTATACATGGATGTATGTATTATTTTGGCGGGATGTTACACACCTCACCGCGATCCTCGTCGCACTGCGCATCCTTGCCACCGACCGTTCGTGAAGCACTTCGGTTAGGTACGTGCTGCTGTTGCGGTGGATTTTTAGGGTTAAGACATATTGGATTTAGGGTTAGGCTTTTTTAAGTTAGGTTTGAGCTTTTAAAAATGGGTTGGGATTTTTTTGTTGATTGGGTTTAGGGCAAATTTTTGGGCAGACTGAAGTTTTTTTAGTTCTTTGGACAAATTGGATTTTTTTTTTTTAATTTTAGGTTAGATTGGCTAATTGATTGTTTTTTAAAAAATTTTTGGCATATTGTAAGATGTCTGAATGTGGTTCAAATTCAGCATTTCCACTGCCACCTAGAAGTAAGAATGTTGCAGGAAATAGAATAGATATTGGATGGAAGCATGGAACTGATGCTTCAAGGAACAAAAAAAAAGTGAAATGTAATTACTGCAAAAAAATATTTAATGGAGGAATTTTTAGATTCAAACATCATCTTGCTAGAACAAGATATGACTCTGAACCTTGTGTATTAGTATCAGAAGAAATCAAAGTTTTAATGTTAAAAGTTATCTTAGAAGTTAAAGAGTCCTCATTAAAGAAAAGAAAGTTCAATAGTCTTGGACAAACTGATGGTGAGGAAGATAGTGAAAGTATCACTAGCAAGATGTCTAAAAGTAAATCTTCATCTTCTGATGGTGTTCAAGCTACTCTGAATCAAATTACAAGAGAGGTGATAAAGAAAAGGTTGATGCTCAAATTGCTGATTTTTTCTACACAAATGCCATCCCGTTCAATGTTATTAGAAATCCAGCTTTTGCAAAATATGTGTGACATGATTGATAGATACGGTGTTGGCTATAAACCTCCAACATATCATGATATTAGAGAGAAGATTCTGAACAAGCCGTGGCCTGAACTAATATAGAACTTGAAGAATATAAGGATGAAGAGAACAGGTTGTACCATTATGTCTGATGGATGGACAGACAAAAAAAGATGTTCAATTTGTAATTTTTTGGTGAACAGTCCTAAAGGAACTGTGTTTCTCTATTCATTAGATACCTCCAACCTTTCAAAAACTGCAGAAAAAGTATTTAAAATGTTGGATGATGCAGTAGAATTTGTTGGAGAGGAAAACGTAATGCAGGTAGTTACTGATAATGCTGCAAATTTCAAGGCAGCTGGAGAACTGTTGATGCAAAAAGGGAACACTTATATTGGACTCCATGTGCTGCCGATTGTATTGATTTAATCTTTGAAGATTTTGAGAAGCAATTAAAGGTCCATGAAACTACTATCAAGAAGGGAAGAAGGATCACTACCTACATTTATGGTACAACAATGCTAATTACTATTTTAAAAAAGTTTACAAATGGAAGGGACTTGATAAGGCCTAGAATGACTAGATTTGCCACAACATACTTAACTCTAGCTTGTTTGTATGAAATGAAAACATCATTGATGACCATGTTTAACTCTGAAGAATGCAAAACAAGCAAGTTTGGAACTTCACAAGAAAGGAGAAAAGTTCAAAATGTGGTATTAGATAGTCGATTTTGGAAGAATTTAAGTATATGCTTAGAAGTTGCTACCCCTCTTATGGTGGTCCTTCAATTGGTAGATTCGGATGTAAAACCAGCAATGGGATTTATACATGAGGAGATGGATTGCGCCAAAGAGAAGATTAAAAACAACTTTAATAATATCAAGAAAAGGGAACATTTCTAAGTTTCTTCCATTTTAAATTTAAATACTTATTTATTTGTGTAATTATTTCTAACATAACATAATTGGTATGTAGTTATGAACCTGTTTGGAAAATCATTGACCAGAGGTGGAATAATCAACTTCATAGGCCTTTGCATGCAATTGCCTATTACCTAAACCCCCAATTACACTATCAACCAAACTGTACATATGATTGTACATATGCATGAGAAGATTGGTTAATAACATTGCAGAAAGAACAAAAATCAATTTGCAACTTACTGATTTTCACTATGCAAGAGGAACATTTTCTTTGGAAAATGCAAAGGTGAGTAGGAAAGGTATGTTACCTGGAGATTGGTGGGAGATGTTTGGGGATAGAACTCCAAAACTAAAGAGGTTTGTTGTTCGAGTTTTGAGTTTAACTTGTAGTTCTTCAGGGTGTGAGCGTAATTGGAGCTCATTTGAAATGATAATTAAATTTCTTGAAGTTATTTAAGGTTTTTCTTGATTTGATTTATATATTGAAAAAAATTTCATATTTAATTATAGGTTCATACAAAAAGAAGAAATCGTTTGCACCAAAAGAAAATGAATGACATAGTTTATGTAATGTATAACTCGAAGTTGAGAAACAAACAAATTAGAAGATTTGTTGCTCTTCCATTTAAAGACATTGAGTCCGATAATGAATGGATAACTAAAGAAGGAGATAATGTTGTTGAGGGTTGAGCAAACTCAAGTTGAAAATGATGGTGTGAATGTTGTCTTAGCTGGTGGAACAAGTTTAAATGATTCAATTCCAAATGCAATTGATTTTGATAATATAGTTTTTAATGATGTTGATGGTGATGAAGATGATGATGATGAAGATGGTGATGAAGATGACGATGGAGATGATCATGAAGATCTTGGAGATGATTTCCTTAGAGGATTAGATGAATGAGACTTTTAAACTATAACATTTGTGTTGTTTTAGTTATTTTGTTGGTGTATGAACTTGTTTATTTCAATATTATGGATTTGGTATCATGAATTATTATTTTTTTGTTAAATTTTTTATGTGAAGTAGACTCTTACGAGTTTACGAGTCGGATTTACAAAGCTCCCACGAGTTTGAGTATTCTCTCGGGTCTAATAACCTTGCTTACAATATAGGAAGCGATTCTGTTAATAACCACCGCCTATAGTTATGTTATAGACTACAATTAAACAACCATAGTCTATAATTCAAAACTATAGACATATTACGATTCTTAAACCACTACCTAAGGACCTAAGGACTTTAAAAACCATTGTCTAAATGCAATTTGACTTTAGTGGCTGCGAAAAGAATATAAGGTTCAATTCAACCCCCTTTTTTAGAGCCCATTGTAACTACAACAATTTGATTGTACCAAAAAATAACCATCGGAAAACAATAAAATATTGTCCAACTAGTCTTTCTAAAGTCTTACCCTTGAAAGGAAGGAAATAATGATCCTTTTTATGATCTTTTTATGCTTGATATCATTGTTTGTAATCATTGAAACCACATTGTGTAACACAAAGTTAATATGAATTTTGAATATCATGTTTGATGAATTTTGAATATCATGTTTGATGACAATGAGTTTATGATTAATCATATACCATGTTTTTTTTTTCATTAGGATTTGAATGCATTTTTATTCGTTACTCAAAGACGAGCAAAACTCTTAGTTTGAGGTAGTGGTAATTGTGAAATATAAATACTTTTTCAAAATAGTTTATATACAATTATTTGGTCTCTTATGCTTTTAAATTTTAATTGTACTTAATTTAGTTTAATTTTGAATAAATTGTTCTTTAAGATTATATTTAATTTTCACGTTCCCTTACTCTTGATCTTTGTTATTCTTTTGTTAGTTTTAAAGGTATTGGTTGAAGTATTTAATTTGGAATAAAATTAGAAACTTTTTTTAAACGTAGAAATTAAAAAAAAAAAATCTTGTTGTTTAGGCTTAAATTGGTCAAAGTTGAATGAATTAAATTTATCCCTAAATAACAAGAATAAGTTTTCTCTAAGTACATTACATAAAATACATATTAAATTTATCATTTGATTACTTATTTAAATTATTTTAAAATATTATTCAAATAGAACAATATTATTTTTTAAATTATATTTAATAATTAAAATTGAATCCACAATTTTTTTAAAATACTTTTATAACGAAAAATTAAATATTAAATAAACAAAAAATTAAAGTATTTTTATAACTATTAACTAATCTGTAATATTATCTACTTATGAACACAGTTTGTATGAACTAGATATTGTGAAAAAACTAGATTTTTGAACTTAAATATATATTTTTTAACAGACTAATTTTGAATTTTTGTTATTCATGTAATTGTATGATCTAATTTTCAATTTTTATCGATTAGAAAGTGAAGTTAAAAGAATGAATATTTAAGAAATGTATGTTTGAGGTGTTAAGGTTGTGGTAAGAAATAGAGGAATGCAAAAGAAGTGTAGTGATTAATGAAACCCCACATGGGTGGGTGGTGGGAGCATGCTTGAGAGAAGGAGAGTGAGAAGAAGGGAACTTGGCACCTTCCAAATGATGCTATATATCACAATGTGTGTAAGTGAGATAAACACTCCAAGGTATAATTACAGCACTAATTGCTTCCACATGCATGCTTGGATATGTGAGCCTCAAAAGAAGCAAAAAAGCACCTCATCACAATGGTGTGGTTAGCCATCAATCCATACACCTACATTCAAATATTTGATTTGAAACAAAAAAAAATGTACCAAAATTATTTTAGAGGATGCCCTCTGCCTAAGGATTTCCACATTCAACCAATCAACTTTTTTGGTTGTTCATGGTCTGTGAAACAAAGGAGGCAAAGAAGTTTAGGCACTTTTGTGTGTGTGGAAATTAGCCATTCACGCATGGGTCACTTTAGATTTGTAGATTCCATCACTACTATAGTATGCATACCATCACCACACCACCCTCTATAAAAGACCATGAGATGATGCATGAGAATAGTCACCAAGTTTGTTCCCATACCAAAATAGTAACAAGGGTGTGTGTGTGTGAGTGCCAAGTCATGTTTCTCATCCTGAGGCACCTGCAAAAGTGTTTGCTGCCAATGGGAAACCTAACAAAATCTCTTACCATATTCCATATTTTTGTCTTCACTGAAATGTCTGAGCATGAGCCTAAATGAATGATACATATGACACAGGTAGAAAACTTTGTAGGTTTGTGACTTCTTGCCTTCCTTTGCACGCAAAAGTACAAGTTTGCGAAGTGAACAAATTTGATTGCCTATTCCTCATCAAGTCTAGAAAGGTGCCAAAGTAAAAGACCCTATAAACTAATACTATGAATATTAAATTAGATATAGCTGACATTGTTACAAACAAACAACACCTTGCAAGTGCTGTAACAATTCCACACCCTAATTTTCCACAAACCATAGTTTAATCCAGTGATAATATAACTAATAAATCACACATTAAACATCACAAATTAAGATCTTAAGTTTAAAATCATCATTATAAATAAAAAAATACATCATGAGTATAAAGTATGAGATATAACCGTAATTTAAAAATTTTACTCGAATTCAAATTAACTATAATTACTAATACTCTTGCTTAAAAAAGTAACGAGAAAACCAAAAATATTAAGAACGCCGAAAACTCCAAAATAATCGAAGAAAACTCAAACATGGAAAGATTTAAGGAGGGACCACCCCCAACCAACCTTACATTTACACAATTGTTTGATTAGAAAATTTGTCAAATGAGACCCTTCTCGCCCGCTGAAAAGTATTTGATTTCCGTCAACCCAAGGTGTGCAATGTTTTTCTTTTTGTGGTTGACAAACGAATTCAGGTTTAGTTCATAAATCAATTTAAAAGTAAGCCAAATATACCGACTCTTATTCTCTCCACCAGAAAATCTTGTTAACCTTTATTCTTCTAATAAATTCAAACCCAAAACCTCATTTTAAGGTAATTAAAAACAGGGGTTAAAGTTGACATTATTTGATGGCAGATTCAAAACATAAGGAACTAGACTTTGAGTCTGTTTTACAAAATTAGCCTATAAATTCATTTTTACGTAATAAATTTCTTATTTATAAGTTATATGGTAATAAACTAGTTTATTGCACTTATAAATAAACCAATCACTAAATGTAAAAAAAAAATATAATTCTATAAGTTGTATTTATTATATAAATAAAAGTTATGTTTCTAAACAAATGTATATTATTATGTAATTATAATTTTAGATTTTATTAAATTAATTAAATTTGTATTAAAAAAATTAGTATTTTATTTATTTTTTAAAATTGTATATCTTTTTTTTTTGAACAAGCCATTTTATTTAAATGAGGTGACATAATGAATATTAATCAAATTTAACTTTTTTATTTTCTTAATTTGAACTGCTGATACATTAAATTTTTTTATGTATAAAAATTTTCGCAATACATTATATAATAAAATATTAGTTACTTCAAGTTCTTCTGTTATTTTTTTTAATTTTAACTATATAATTTTTTTAAAAGAAATTTAACAAATATTAAAATCAATGAAATAATTAATTATCTCTCTAAATTGAATTAGATAATAATACATTGAAAGAAGTTAAAGATAATAAAAATATATATTAAAAACTAAAAAATAACAATAGCTAAAATAACTTATAATTTATAAGTTAAAAGTTCTTAAAATAAACTACTTTGAAGTATTTACAAAATACTTTGTGTTGGTTAAACTAGTTAAGTACATAACTTACACACTTTAAGCATTTTCGTGTTAGTCAAATTAATTTATAAATTAATCAAATAAGCTAGTAACAAGTTTATTGGCCATAAACATTTAATGTAAAAGGTAAGGATATTACGAAAATGAATTAAAATATAAGAGATAGTAATAAAAGAAAATTAAATAAGTTAGAAGTTTAGCTAAAGTAGCTTATAGCTTATAAGTTAGAAATTCATAAAATAAACTATTTTGATGTATTTACCAAACACTTTTATGTTGATCAAACTAACTTATAAATTAACCAAATAAACTAGTAACTATTTTATTGGTCTTACTAAACACAATTTTTTTATATATAAGGGAGTTAATTTTATGTGACTAATATATATGAAACATTTTTAAATATTAATTACTTTAATAGTTTCTTAAAGTATTAAAAATAAAATATATTTAAATATTTGTGATCATAAATATTAAAGAGGAGGAGAATTAGAACACAAGCAATAATCATAACACCAAAACATAAAAGAAAAAAATAAATCTTTTCTACAAATGTACAAGAGCACATAATACAAAATATTGAGATCTATAAAGTATAATTGTGATTAATACATTATTACAAGAACACTCATTTTAAAAATTATAATTATTGAACGCATATATGGATAGAAGTAAAAGAATTATAGCTAAAAAATAACTAATTCCTAATAAACTTAACAAACAAATTGCATCTATAATTATGGAACAAGTTCTAACATTCATATAAAGACTCACATTTCAACATATTCTTACTTGACAATGTAAAGGATAAAGATTATTTCAACATATAAGCAATGTACCAACCCACCTCCAAGATATTGACAAATATTCTAATTGTTATGGATATTAAAATTGAATAGAGTTTGTTTGTTACTCATTAACTCAAATGGTCGAGTATTGAGTTAATTTCAGAAAGTTAGTATTCAAATACTTATCTTAGATAAATATATTTTATGTTATTTAGATTTATTATTGGATGTTTTAAAACCTATAAATGCACACAAAATCAAAAGAAATACTTATTTATTAATCAACTACTCATTATATTATTATTACTTTAAACTCTTACTTACTTGAGTGTTGGAGAGTTTTCTACAAGTGGATTGATTTCCTTGATATTCGACAACTAATCATAGATAATCCTCTAGGAGTCTACAAGCTAAATAAAGAGACCTTGTCTAAAGTGACACTCTTTCCTCCAATAAAAACATTTGACACTGATCATACACTAGACTCCAATAACAACATTTTACTAGGAGTTACATTATCATCTCATCTTCCTTCAATGAGGAGATAAATCCATTAGTAGTGAATAGCCTAAAATCATGCATGAAAAGCCTCTTCCAAAAGAGCGACAAAACCATTCAAGATAAAATAACAAAATAGTAGCAACATGTTAAGGAAAATCATAGAGTGTAGACACAACTCCTTGTAGAACTTGCTAATGACTTAGAGCTTGTTTAGTAGCAACATTAAACTAAACTTTAAGGTCTAGGAGACCAACTAGTTATACTCATTTGTGATCATCAAACACAAAACACCAATAATGATGGTCAATCTAGCAAGTCATGGAATCCCAAGTATGAGAAGATACTCGTACCTAAAAAATAGAGCATCGAGGCTCATAGCTAGAAACAAAAAAACAAAGATTTACATCTATAAGTAAAACATTGGGTACCCCAAGAAATCTTCACAAGTGCTCATCCAAAGGAAAAAATAAAATTCAAAGTTGTCTCAATCCTTAGTTGGACAAATTTTCAAAGAAAGGTATTAATAGGTATCATGCTTTCACCTTCAAAGTTGGACAAATTTTAAAATAAAGGTATTAATGGGTATCATGCTTTCACCTTCAAAGTGATGGTCATCAACCCTCCACCCAAAAGGAAGTGTCTTAACATTGAGAAGTATGATATATCATCAAACTTAAATGCACATTTGAAGGCCTACATAACTCAAGCCAATCTATTCTTTGACAACTTGGTTGTGCATTGTAGAATATTCTTAACCACATATGTAGGACCAACTTTACTATAGTATTATACATTTTGAGGAACTCAATAAATCCATTTTGAACATTTTGTGTTAGATTTTCAACATAATTTGTAGTTAGCCACCAATGATGATTAACTTAGTGGCATTAGACAACATAAAGTAAAGAGAAAATGAGCTACTCTAAGAATACATGGATGCTTTGCCAAAGCATTTTTTTTACCATCCCTAACCTATATATAATCATCACAATTGGTTTTATATTAGGGCCCTTTCCTAAACAATTTGTTTGTCAGCCCACCAAAAGATGTGGACAAGCTATGTGAACGAGCAACAAGACACATAACTATAGAGGAAAACCTCAAGATGAGAAATTGATTTAGAAAAAAATAGTAATTTGTCATTTTCCAACATCACTCCATTATTTTTAGTGATGTCAAACTAGTGATGCATAGGGGGGTATAAAATCTATGCCCCTTCAATGCCAACCAAAATGACCTTTTATAGGAAGCCTTTAATCTCAAGTTGCTACATGTACCACCATCTCTTCCTTCCCCTACGCATGTTGACTTGAAAAAAAAAAGATGCAAATACCATCAAAATGGTGGCCATACAATTGAAGAGTGCTACAATGACCGAGATATAATCGAAGACCACATACATATTGATGTTTTTCCTATTTTGTACAAAATGATAATGTTTGCAACATTGGATAAGGACGAGGCTGTGGAGACAAAATATGAGGATGTAGTAAGAGCACTAGTGCAAATAACGCATATCACATCGGTTTTTGGAGACATATTACACAGGTTCTAGGAGACGTATTACACCGATTTTACATCGATGTAGATCTCATCGATGTAAAATGTCAATCACATACTACATCGGTTGTAAAAACCGATGTAAAGTACCAAAATTTGACTAAAATAATTAAAAAAAAATAGCACCCAAAAGTGACATATTACACCAGTTGTAATTCCCAACCAGTATAATATGTACATTGAGTATAATAGTCTATCATTTATTTGATTTTGAGGCTCATATAAAAGTCATTTATATCGACTCATCGCATATAAAATTATTAAGAGAGTCTTCTAAATCTCGATTCCTCGCATATTTATAAAAAATTCTTATCATTACGATTAGATGTTAATAGCAATTAAAATTTCAAATCTATTCCTAGCATTCAAATATGTTAAGCATTATCGTTTGGGTCAAAAACTTAGAAGTGCTTTCCAGTCAAATATAAGGATCTTGGTCATGGTAAACAAGCATTACAAATAAAATGAAAATACCAATAATCAATCAAGAATAAAATATTATATTTAAATATCACCTCAATATATAAGAGTTTTAAAAAAAATTACTCTCCATCCTAAATGGTAGAATTAGCCACTCATGTAGGCCATTGCAAGCATGGAAAATAAAAAAAGAAGATCCAGGATGTTTCTCCCTGACGACCGCCTCCTCTAGGGTTTTCTATCACCTTCTATTCTCCCAATTGATTGCTAGGGTTATGCCACACACCTTATATTTAACCTAGTTGGGCTTGCGTTAAGTGACTTCTCGTCTGGACGTAATTAGGCTCGCTTGGACGAGTTGGACAAAAATAAGCCCAACGTCTTTGGAGTGATCTCGCCTGTGCGAGATCCTCTGGGAGCTTGTGGCTTGGGCAAGTTTGGGCAAGTGTTTGAAGCGTTTCGACTTTCCCTTTTTATCTTGTATATTCTCTTTTTACCCTTTCATCTCTATTCTTCCCTAGAATTTTGAAAATAACACAAATTTAGGAATAAATAATTCTTATTCATATTATAATAATAAAATATGTAAAAAGCTTTAAATTCATAAATTAGGAGTTGTATTATAGTTATTTTATCAATTAATATCCATAAGTGTCTATATTTTAATATAAAATATTACTGACATATAACACTTATCACTCGTTACTCTATTATTTTTACTTGGATCCTATAATATCTGTTAGGCATAAACCTATGCATCATATGCCATAAATTCGTTATTCTTCCTCAAGTGAAACTAGTGGCTCAATGGAAGAGAAAGCTTGGAGAAAAGTGTCGCCAAATAGTTGATTTAGAGGTTAATAAATTTTTAAAAGCTAATTTCATCAAGGAAGTTATGTACACTAAGTGGCTCGATAACTTAGTTCTGGTAAAAAATTCCATTGAAAAAAGGAGAATGTGCACTGACTATACGAACTTGATTAAAGAATGCATGAATGACACCCACCCATTATTGAAAATGGATTGACTTTTCGAAGACATAACAATGTACTCCTTAGCTTCCTAGATGCCTATTTTGGATAAAACTAAATGAGAATGTATCCACCACATGAAGAAAAGCCAACATTCATAAAAATGGAGCAAACTATTGTTACAAGGGCATGTGATTTAGCCTAAAACATGCAAGTGCAACATACCAACAATTGATTGAAAAAGTGTTTAAAGAGATCCTCAACAATACAGAGGTGTATGTTTATGACATGACCATCAAATCATCAATTGTCCAATATCACCCCCAACATCTCAAGAAGGTCCTTTTTAAGATACACTAGCATAACACACGTTTAAAGCCTAAAAAGTGTGTTTTTGGTGTAGGAGGTTGGAAGTTCTGGAATAAGCATTACGCTTTGAATTTGAGACTTCCTACAATCAAGCTAACTATGAAACAATCATAGTCATTCTAAAATTCACCAAGAAGATAGAAGTTAAATAGTTAAAAGGCCAAAGTAACTCCCAACTAGTCATTGAACAAATGAACAAGGAGTATTGACCCAAAAAACCTATATTGCACAAATATTATCATATATGCTAAGAATTTGGTCAATCACTTCAACAAATTCAACATTGCCCATGTTTGGAGAGAACAAAATGATAAAGTCAATGTCCTATCAGAACTCATCAATACTAAAAGGGTCAGACAACATCAAACCATATAGAGTAAAGTCTCATAACACCATGTTATGATTATGATAATTTTTTATAAATGAATTTTGATAACTAGACATGAAAGAAACCCATCATTTAGTTCTTGACCGACAACACACTACCTTAGGATTCAAATAACAAAGATTGTTTTGTATCCTCATGTGAATACTTGATCTTAACGAATTTATGCTTGACATTATTGAAGGAAGAGATGTAGATGGTAAAGAGGAGATCATATTAAGCATTATTCAATGATATCCAACCGAATTCAAAATTATGCTTGAGTTGGTGAAATAACATGAATTTATTTACTGTGGGCACAATGGAAAGATGTTATCTTAAAATTTGTAAGGCTTTCAAAAAAGTCCATCTATTTGGTTGAAGTTGACTAAGAACTACGTTCATGGGTTAACATTTGAGATTCAAACTCTGACAAAGAAAAAAACAGGTCGAGTTCTTTAAAGGTACTTATACACAAAGGTAAAGTTAATATCATTTTGTGGGGACTTCTTAAATACCTTAGCATCATCGAAACATGCCTTGACTATTATGAGTTTGACATCATCAACACAACATACATTAAAAGACTTATTAGTTGAGTTTTTCAACTTGGAATCAGATTCATAAAAACCAAATTTTTGAGTACTCATGTAAACTTGGAATCAAGAATAAGGGGAAACCTATCTTTTTGTTTACCCCTAATGGTTCTCAGATCAACCATTTCATTTGTCACTTCCCTTGGGATGGGCTTTACAACAATCACCTCCATATTAGTTTGAACAAAGTGGGAAGGATGACACGATAATGCAAATGGAGAAAGGAATAAGTTAGTCAAAGTGTCAAGTGAAATTTAAAAGGAAGTAAAAGTAGGAGGTAAAAGAAACTTTAAACACTAGTGCAAATAACGCATATTACACTGGTTCTAGGAGATATATTATATCGATTCTACCACCGATGTAGATCTTATCAATGTAAAATGTCAATCACATATTACATCGGTTGTAAAAATCGATGTAAAGTACCAACATTTGATGAAAATAATTCGAAAAAATAACATCAGGAAAGGATATATTACATTGGTTGTAAGTCCCAATCGGTGTAATATGTGCATTGAGTATGTGACTCTGGAGTACATATTACACTGGCTGTGAGTCATAACCCACATAGAGAACTCATTTGAAGCACTTAAATTTGTTTGGTTCATAAGAAAATTTGGAGAGGGGTTTGGTATCTGCTCCTGCAAAAATGGAATATTTCATCCACCAAGTCAAAAATAAATTATATGGAGAATCAACTTATCACCTCTTTAACTCCTAGTCCATAAATCAAAAGAGGGTAACAATGTACTAACATGTATACACTAACTTATTGAACAAAAAAAGAGTAAATTGAGAATAAAATATAGATACACATAATTAATACCAGAAGGTTATGGGACGGGGAGAAGAAAGAGTGACCCAAATGAAATTAAGTGGGAGATGGCACAAGCAGGTCACAAATGTTCACAGGTTGGAGGTTAGTGCAATGGCCGCATTAGACAGTAACGGTCTTGAACATGCTTGTGCAGGGAACGTTTACTTGAAACATGAAAGGGGGAAAGATGAATGGAGAAAGTGATGCATAATTTGAGAAAGAAAGAAAAAGTAAAAGAGGAGTAGTGTGTTATGGGTGAGGTGAACATTAGGTGAAGAGAAACCATAGAGTTCGAAAAGTGGGAAAGAAAAATGTGTTCATACAGTGTCACAAATATTACAGTGAACATAACAAAGTTGTTCGGAAGGAGGGAGGTGGTCCAGTGATATTGTGGTGGAGGAGGATGACATTTTGGGTAGCCCCTTTTTTTGTTCTCTTATATTCGCGAAGTGAGCAATGAGAGTGCGAGGCAAGAAAATAAGGTTAATGAATATATTATAGCGGTTGTGAGTAATAACCGGTGTAATATATCTATATTATTTTATTGAACTTTTTTTTACTCCGAAATGACATATTACACTGGTTGGATCGACCAATCGGTGTTATATGTCATGCTCAGCTCTTTAATTTTTTAAAACTTTACTTTTTTACTCGGACATGACATATTACATCGGTTGGATGGACCAACTGGACCAATTGGTGTAATGTGTCATGCTTCAACTTTTATTTTCTTAAAGCTTTTATTTTTTATTTTGAGATGACATATTACACTGATTGATCCATCAAACCGGTGTAATATGTCATGTTCAACTCTTTCATTTTTCAAAACTTTTTTTTTTTACACTCTGATCATGACATACATATTACACCAGTTGGATGGACCAACTGATGTAATATGTCATACTCCAACTTTTATTTTTTTTTAAATTTTATTTTATTCTAAGATGACATATTACACCGGTTGGTCCATCCAACCAGTGTAATATGTGCCAAGTATTTATAAAAATATCATCACGTTTTTGTTTACATCGGTTCTCAGTTAACCGACCTAATATATTGTTTTAGAATGCAGTATTTGCACTAGTGAAATAGTGGGCACTTAATGCATTTTTCATGAAACAATGCGCCAATTTAAAAATTTCACTTCCTAGGGTAGCATGTTAGACAAAATGAAGCATCTACTCAAAATGTTGTGACATTTCAAAATTTTCAAAATCTCTCATTAATCAACATTAAAAGTACATTCATTCGTATGATTATTCATAAAGATGAACATTAAAGATATAAACACATAATTGTATAATTAGTATATAAGAATATGGGTAAGTTGGTAGTAAAAGGTCAACTTCATCAAATTCGTTCATTCTAATAAAGAAGAACTAATTGTGCCACTACTTATTTAAATAAACTATTTTGGATTCCGAGCTTGAGGACTTGTGTACCTACCTACCTCTTTGAGATATTAAGATTTGAAGTATATTATGATGCTTACATATAATAAGTTAAATCCAGTAGTTTAATAATCTTGTCAATTGAGTATTGCATTTAAATTGAAATTTGGTAATGAATATTGTTAATCAATTTCATAAAACAAACAATGCAACGAAATATTTTTTTCCCTATTATTTAGCTAGACTTAAACTTATAAATGCACACCAACACTAAAAGGAAGTACTTACTCAATTATTTCACCTACTAATATTATTATAATTACTATAAAGTTTTTCTTGGGTTGGGCATTGAAAAGTCCATTTCTCACTATTCTAGTTCATCATGAAGAGCATACAAGCATGAAAAGGAAAACATTACTCAACCAATAATGCTCTAAAAGAATAATTTTATTTAAAGTTTGGTTGAGGTGGAGGATCATAGCAAAGTGAAATTGTTAAAGACAAAAGGCTAGAGTTAGTGTTAAGACAAAATCAATCTTGCTAAACAACTAAAAATAAAATAATGGTTTATGATATAAATTTTTACCTAATATAAAAGTCTAACTATAATTTGTGAGATAAAAGAAATTAATTGTTGAAAATGAAAAAAAAAATTGTATTCTAAGTTGCCCAAAAAATATATTTCTTACATCATGTTTATCTAATATATACTTATACACTACATAGGAATATTGTGCCATCATTCAACAACCATTGAATCATTAAAAAATACTCGAATTTTATATGTATTTTTTAAAATTTTAATTTTACTTAACATACTCATCTTATTTATTAGTATTATATCTTTATATCTATTGTAAAAGTAACCATGTGACCTAGAGATAAAACCATAACCCACATGTTAAATGAACCAAAATAAAAAAACCACAGTTCAAAGAGACTCAAATTTTTTATGACCATGTACCGTGTACAGAACGAATTTTGCACTTGGGTTCACTTACAAAATTAATATAAAAAAAATAAATTATTAATGACAAAAAAATATCTTATTTTTCTTCATTTTTTTCCCATCAAACAACATATTTTCCCCTCATTGTCTTTCTTTATCTTACTTTCCTTTTTTCTATCTCTTTTCTTTATGCCAAAATCATCAAATCACCTCCTACATATTGATTAGAAGGCACCCTATATTCCAAGTAATGAATAAAAGAATAGCATTATAAAAACAAGAGTCAACCGTCATAAAATAGATTTTATTAAGGTAAAAAAATATTTATTATTTAGAATGTTTTGTTACATCAAGCAACACCCTAAATTGTAAGGAAAACAAAGACGATGACTAAAAAAAATGAGTGTTTGCGTACGAACAACATTTCCAATAAGACAAGAAAGGGTGATGGTTGGAAACTTACGAGGAGTTGTTTGCGTAACATATCTTTTGATTAATCTATCAAAACCAAAATCCTGACCCACGATTTGATGTACAAACTTTGTACAGAAAGTCATTAATAAAGTAAGAAATAAGAAAATAAGAGAAAAAAGTTTTTTTTTAAAAAAAAAAATAGTTTGCGTAATAAAAGGAAATAATATTGTAGGAACAAGTTGCCTCTTTAATAATTGAGGGGCTCACTAATCCAATAATGGATATGATTTTTTTTTAAAATTGTGTTTATTTTCTGATGGAAGGTTCTACACATGATATGGTCAAATTGAAATGGGTGTTGTATGATTCATTCGGGATTACAATGATATTCAACTGCTTCATAATGAATAGAGAGAAGGATAAAAAAGTTTAAAGAATTTATTCAAGAACGTAATTAGAATAAATATTGGTGAATTATCTCAGCAAGTGATGCAAGCCATTAAAAGAATGTGGTTGTGCTTCATGTCAAAAATTGTGGGAAAAAAAATGTTAAGAGGAGTTAGCGTATGAAGGATAAACTCTTGTTTCCCGTGAAAATTGGGTTGTGGTGGATAGATTCATTGAGTTCTCCTTTGGCAACAGGGAATTTGCATCTTTTGCTTTGCAAACTCATAATACAGCAAATAACATCACTGATGTGGACTGCAATTTATGGGGATAAGACTGAAAGTTGTGGAGACATATCTGTTTTTTTAGCAAAATTTTAAGATGGGAAAAAGGAACACACATGATACCAACCAGATTAAATGGTGGATAATGGTTTCGAGATTGCATTTAGATCATCCTAACTGGCTTGGTTCATCCATGCACGAGTTGGGAGAAGTCTGGCCACCCACTCAAAACCCTTAACAACAACTTACATTGAAAATCATGGTTATGTTGCATTTAAAACATAAATCTAAATATAAAATAAGTAAAATTATATGTGAACCAGAAAAGATAATATAATATGAATCTTATTTTTAATAAAAAACTAAACTAACCAATTACAGATTATCATTGGAGACCCACATCGTTAAGGTCAATTCATATTATAGTAAGTGCAAACCTTATTTTATAATGAATTTATAAAGTTGAGTTAAATTTAAAATTTAATTTTTAAAATTAAATCAATATCACTTGAAATCTATTTATAAATATATAGTCTCATACACGAGTTATTGGCTGATCTCAGCGTGAGAGGGGTGTATTTGAGATCTCACATCTTCCTAAGAGACAAATTCAATTCATAATATATAAGTAAATGCAAATCTCTCTTATAAGTGACTTTGTAAAATTGAGTTAAACTTAAAGTTCATTTCTTAAAATTTATATCTTTTATAGATTTTTTCAAAACTTCCTATTTTCTTGAAAAACTAATACATTATATTAACTAGGGTTAAATATGTTTTTCGTGGTACTATAGCAGGAAATTGATTGTTGTCCCTAGTCCAAATTTTAGACCTCAACGTACACTACTAGAAAATTATTAAATACAAAGCAATTTCAAAAACTAAAAATAAATAGTTGTTATATTTACTAAATTATATACTATTTTAGAGACTACAAAATTTATTGATATCTAAATTAGTTTCTATTATTAATAAATAATTTTTAAATTAGTATCTAATTAGCTACTAAGGTTTTAGTTACCAACTTTAATTTAAATTAGTAGTTAAAATTTTGGTAGCTAATTAGATACTAATTCACTATAAAGAAAATCAGATTTATCGACAAATGTTTACCTACAAATCTGAATTCATAGATAAATTCAGCATTACCTATGGATATTACCCATGAATCTGAATTCGTAGGTAAATTCATAATTACATAAAGATATTACCCATGTATCTGAATCTATCGGTAAATTTCACATTATCTACGAAATATTAGTCACAAATTTGAATCCATAGGTAAATTCAACATTATCTACCATTATTATCCATGAATCTTTATCTGTAGGTAAATTTTACATTATTCACAAATTTTACCACAAATCTATATCCAAAAGTAAATATAAATATTTTATTAACAATATTAACAATATTAAGAATATAAATAATTTTAATAATTTTAATAATTTTAACAATATAAATAATATTAATCATAATAACTATATACATAATATTAAAAATATTATTATAATAAAAATAATTATAAAATTATAACTAATATTTATAAATAATAACAGTGATAACTAATAAATATGAGTTAAATATGCATACTATTAACATTATAAAATTAATAATATTAATATAATAATATAAATAATAGATTTATAATATTAATAATAATATTAATAATATATAATAATATTAATGATATTTGATAATATTATTATAATAATTAATAATATTATTAATTTTAATGATAATAATAATAACATTTATGAAATTAATAATATAATTGATATTAAATATATAAATTATATTATTAATATTTATATTATTAATTATATTAATATTGACAATCATACTAATAAATATAATAATAATTATTATATTACGACAAAATTTAACTCATGTAATGTTTAAAATATTTTGATTATTTAAGAGACTTGACTTGGAGTCCCACTACTATAGTTTATTTCTAACATTAATAATAATTATAATATTATATATAATAGTTATCAATAATAATCTTAAAAATAGATATAAATAATAATTAAAAATATATATATATATTCAAATAATAATTGAAAATTTTAAAATAAAATATGTTGAATAATAACTAATGTTTTTGTTATCTACGGATACACTCTTCGTAGGTAAATTACTTATGCCTGCATTACATATCGATTTATCTACGAATTTTGACTCTTATCAACAAAATTCTTCCATAAATAAATTGATGTTTTATAATAATGACTCATTTCAATTGTTTTCTTACTATAAGTAAACTAGAAGTTTAAAGTTTAGACTAAAAATAAAAACTAATTTCGTCGAGAAAAAAAAACATATTTAATCCTATTGACTGTTCTTTCTTAATTTGCATGATATCGTCGCTATTGCATCTACAAAAGTAAACATTTCATGAAATAGGAAACTTTATGAAACTCGTTTATTTTTTTTAGTAGTTTACTGAAATAGATAAATATTTAAAAATGTAGCACTTTCATAAATTTTGTTATGAATAATTCTCTATTTGAAGTGACGGGATGTGAACACATTTTGATGCTCCAGATATACTTCCTATCTTCAGATTCAATTCCATGTTTAGGTTCACATCCAATCCAATTCTAATGTATGATTCAGTGAACCAATTTTGTGAATAGTTTTTATTTTTATATAAACCAATACAATCTTTCAAACTTTATATACTTTTATATTGATGAATACAATCTTTCAGACTTTAATCAAACACGCACTAATACTTTCATTCTCTAGAAGATGTGATAAAATGTTAATAAATAATATTGTTTCTTATGATTAGGAGTGCATGAAAAAAAATCTTTGTTAAAAAAAATCTTTGATTTGGATTTAAGAGATATCCTCATTGAAAAAGACAATAAATACCCATTATTGACATTATTGGAGAAAAAAATTAAAATTTATTTTAGAAATATCTTTTAACAAAACAACTTCATATAAAAAAGAAAAAGAAAAATCTAAATCCTCTTAATTTTTTTTCCTTTTTTTTTCTACTGTTGAATATTGTTATGTTTTTAAGATATTAAATTTGTTCTTTTATTTTACTTTATTTTTTTTAAAATGTCAAGAAGAGTTACTAAGAAAATATGATTGAGTTGTGCTTTTAACAAAATAATATTGACAGGTTATAGCATCACCAGAAGATTAATTTAAAAAGTGATGATACTTCTTCCAGTATTTTGTGGGATTCGTTAAAATAACAAAATAAATAAAAATTATTTTAAAAATATGGATTCATTAATTTTGATTCTAAGTTTAATTATTTTGATATGCTTCTCACTTGTAATTCTTTTGAATAAATAATAAATAATAAAAATTACTGGACTGTTATGTGTCATCTTTCTAAATTTTTGTTTTCGGATGTAGTGACTTCTTTTTATAGATAGGAGTAAATTTGTTTAAGATTTTAATAATTATATATGTAGTGTAGGGATATTTTTCTTTTTAAAGTTTTAAATTGTTAATAAACTAAAAGTCTCTGCTTATGTAGTTTTTAAGGTGGTAATTATAAAAATCAATGAATTTATGATACGTAAATTGTATTAAGATGTAAAACTTTTTTACACATATTATTGCGAAGAAGAAAATGGTAAGATAATGCTTTTCTGTGTGTGAAGAAAACCCTAAGAATCACCGATTGAAGAGAGAATGAAAGAGGGCAAACGAAAACCCTAGCACAGAACAGAAAAAGAGAGAGATCAAGGAAAAGAGGAGAAGAAGAACGAACTGTGTATTATTATCATTATTATTCAGAGAGTGTTCTCAAAGCCAAACATAAATCCTATAATAAAACACCTTGCGAAAAGAAATGGGCCTAAACACGGCCCATGTACAAAGCAAAAAAAAATGGGCTTAAACATGGCTCATAAATATACGTTATCAGACTCCTTAAACTGGGAATAAATACTTTTCATTCCCAGTTTGGAATGAATATTCTTGAAGCTATCTCGAACTAAGAGTTTGGTGAAGATATTTGTCATTTATATGGAGGAGGAAATTGGTTAAAGTTTGAGAAGATAAGTAGTGACATTTTCATGAACAATGTGTCAGTCAATCTTTATGTGCTTTATCCTTTTTTGGAAGATTGGATGCACTTTGTATTGCAAATTGGTTTTCATAGTATAAGATTGTTGGTTAAACATAAGAAACTCTAAAGTCTTGGAGAGGATAAGTTATCCACTGGATTTCACAAGTTGTGGCAGCAAGAGCCCTATACTGAGCCTCTGAAAACTCTGAGAGATGGTTTGTTGCTTCTTAGATTTCCACGAAATAAGAGAATTTCTCAAATAAAAAGAAAAACCAATAATGAATTTTCTTGTTTCAGGGTCAGTTTCCCAATCTGAATCATTAAAAGTTCTCAATTACACAAAATTGGAGCAATGAAAGAAAAGGCCAGACCTAGAAGTAGTTTTGAGATACCTTAGAATGCGAAAAGTTTGCTTGTTGGTGGTCTTTTTGTTGGTGCTATCACGAAATGGCTGAGATTGTTGACACTAAAAGTGATGTTTGGTCTAGTGTTAGTTAGATAAAGCAGGCGGCCAATAAGTCTTCGATGGGTGGATGAATCCTCTTTAGAAAGTTTGATACCTTGATGAGGTGAAAGCTGAGAGGAATGAACCATTAGAGTAGGCAGAGGTGCACAATCCAACATACTAGTATCATGTAGAAGATCCAGGTTGCCTATTCTTTGGCTGAGGTGAATGCCAGTTTTGTTGTGGGCTACTTTAAGGCCTAAAAAATACAATAGATCACAAATATTTTTTATTTTGAAGTGTTGATCCAGCATGTGGGTAATTTGAGTGATTTCTACAACATCAATTCTAGTGAGCATGATATCATCCACATACACAAGAAGAGAAGTGATTTTAGTGCCATTATATTTTAATAGCTCAACATACCATTGTCGGCCTGCTTATCGGAGAACATAGAGAGATCATTGTAGTTTACATATACTTGTGTTGTGTGGAGGCTTCATATAAACATCTTCAAGGAGGTTGCCATGCAGAAAAGTGTTGTTACATCAAGTTGTTTGAGAATCCATTCAAGTGTTGTAGCAAGGGCAAGCAATAAGCGCAAGGTAGTTAACTTGGCAACTGACACAAAAGTATCTCAGAAATTTAGGCCTTCAAGTTGTGTGTAGCCCTTTTCAACCAAGCGGGCTTTATATCTTTCTATAGTGCTGATCCCGCCGCGGACTCGAGCGTGGGGAAAGCGCCTCGTCACTCCTTCGTCTAGCCTTCTAACTGCTGCGCGTTCTGCAAGGAGGCTCCAGGAACCTTCGCCGGAACTCCAAACGATGCCTGCAAAACACACAGACGGCGCGTCTAGCGGCCGTTGTAGCTCCGACGTTCAAGTCAGGCAACGGGAACACCAAAACTCTCTCTCGGATCTATCTGTGTGAGACCCGTGTGTGTGCCCTCAGTCCTCTTTGATTCGAAGACTGAGTGTTCTCGGTTTTGTGTTGTGTGTTGTGTGGCAAAGATCGCGTACCTGGTTTAGTGTTCTTCTTCCTCATATAAACCCGCGTCGCCCCCTACTGGCTACCTCTAGGGCCACTTGATTACTCTGCACCGCCGTTATCTACCCCCCAGGGCTACCTTGCGTGCAGGCCTTCCTCACTTGAGTGCAAAGTCTGACAAGGGAGGCCGCGTGGGTACCTCTGTACCCCTCAATTTCTGTGCCCATCTGCCCTACCTATTCTCTGGGAACATCTTCACGGTCCACGTGGCATGCATGCAACCTCACTGGGAGACTCTAACCTTGATGGATTCTTGTCCCAGCAGGATTCTGCACCTAACTACGTCTTCCCATCTTCATGCATGGTCGTCCCACGACTAAGGCCGCTCCCTGCCTCTGGGTGCTTTGCTGATCACTGGTCGCGTTGTTCACTTTGCCGCGACCGATGTCACCTCGACACATACCGATGACCGAGGTGTCTCTCATCCTGGCTGGTGATCGATGTGTCACCCTGACCGATGACTGATGGCGCTTCTTTACGTTGTCGTGCTCTACTTATGGAATCAGGCGTGGTCCTTGGATAACGTTCTCGCTGGGAGCCTGGGTCCCAGTTTAACACGCGTTGGCAAGGACCCCCGACGACTGATCGCTCTGCATGCACCGATGACTGATCGATGTTTCATCACTTCTCGCGCTCTGCTTCCAGGCGCTCATGTAGGAACTGATCTGCTGGTGGTGGTCACTCGGTAACTGACCACTGATCGCCGTTCTTGAACGATCTCCACCCTGGTTCATCTGCTATCTCATGCCACGCGTTGCTCTGTGACTGGCCCACGTGGTCATCTGCTGCTGACGTCATCGACTACCGATGACCGACCGGATCAAGTGCCATCTAATTTGTTTTACCTTGTACATCCAGCAACAACCAATAGCTTTCTTTTCAAGAGGAAGAGAAATTATTTGCCAAGTGTTATTGGCCTCTAGAATGTTTAACTCTTCTTGCATAGCAAGCTTCCAACAATGGTTTTAGAAGCCTCCTTGTAGGTGCGTGGCTCCATGTGTGATGATATAGAAAGAATAAATGTTTTAAAGGTTGAAGATAAAGATTGATAAGAAATAAAATTAGAAATGGGATAGCTAGTGTTTACACTGTATGTTTTAGTAGTTCCTATTTGGAAATTTTCCAAATAAGTAGAAGTTTTCCTTTGTCGAGTAGACCTTCTTGGAGGTGTAACTGATACCTCTTCATTATTAGCAGTATCAACAGTGCCAATAACAAGAATCTCTTCATTAGTATCAGATTCCACAGTATCATGATTATAATAAAATCATTAGCAGAATTATACTTTTGAGGAATGCAAATGACTTTTATGATCATCAATATTGAGCTTATAAGGAAAGTAATTTTCATAGAAGATTACATGTCTAAATACCTCAATTTTATGATTTTTGAGATTTGGAAAAAGATAACCTTTAAAGCTAGGTTGAAAACTAAGAGAAACACCAGAACACAACGATCATCAATTTTTTTTTTTATGAGCAGTTATAGTACTAGAATAACATAGAAACCCAAAACCACGCAAAATAGAAATATCACACAATTTGTCATTAAGTTTCTCATATGGTGATTTATTGCTTAACAGAGGAGTAGGAGTACAACTAATTAAAAATACATGTTGAGCAGCAAAATTCTAGAAAAGAGGAGGTGAGTTTGCTTGAAAAAGTAAAGTAAGTGTCACATTCAAAATATGTTGATGTTTTCCTTCAGCAATACCATTTTGCTCAAATGTTCAACACATGTGGTTTGATGCAAAATACCTTTAAAAGAAAAGAAATTTTTAACATCAAACTCAACACCATTATGAGTGCGTATAATTTGAATTGTGTTTTTAAATTGATTTTCTACATAAGCAATAAAATTGATAATATGATTTCTTGTTTCAGATTTAGTATTCATAGGAAGAAGCCAAGCAAAACGAGAAAACTCATGAACAACAGTCAAAAAATATCTATGACCATACATAAAAGATGTTAAAATATATGGCCTTAAACAAGAGAGGGGGTGAATTGTTTATGAAGGATTTTCACAAACTTTGAAGGTACAATGAAACTCAGTGCAGAATGACAGATAAAGAAATCAAGTTAGCCAAGAATATATTTTGTTTTAAGTAAAATACAGAAAAACAATCGGTTGTTTATATCATCAGATTTAAAACAACTTAAAACAACAATTAAAAGAGTTAGGGATGAGAGAAAAACACACCAACAGTTTTATACTGGTTCACCCCACTCACAAGGGCTACATCTAGTTCCCAGAAAACCACTGGTTCCACTATGCAATCAATCACAGATTACACACACCACACACCAAAGTAGTGACCTTAAACCCCTCAAGAAACACACTACCTTTGGCAAACCACACCAAAGAATTCAGAACCCCTCTGAATTTGCACTTACAACCTTTTACAGAAATACAGTAATCAAGGAAGAGAGAACAAGATACACCTGGGAATTACAAAGCTTCAAGATCAGAAAAATACAACCCAGTCCTATTCCACACACTTGAAAATCCAAAGCTTGAATGAATCTTGAAAACACTTAGTCAAATCTCACTTTGATTTCTCAAAACTGTTTCTTACATTTTAGAAACTTCTAACCAACTTTATATAGACCAATAGAATGGTCAAAAACATTTAAAACAGGAGCGCATTCAGTTAGAAATCATTTAATAAAGATTCAGATAAAAAACACAAAGTTGTTAGGATTTTCACAACAGACAATCGATTGTTTTATCGAGACAATCGATTGTTTTGGCTTTAACAGCTTAGTCAACCAAGCCAAACACTTTTCAACCTTTTTCAAAACCTTCTAAGTATAAAACAATCGGTTGTTTCGACAAAACAACAGGTTGCTTTTCACTTAGTTGAAAAACATTCCATTTTAAAAAGGCTTTCAATTCAAACTTGTTTTGGATTCAAACAAGGTGTGGATTACACAAAATCTACCCCTGTTCCCACCCGTACACAGCAGCAACTCCAACCATCATCAAACACTTTGGATTTGGATTCTTCAAAGCTTTTGATCATCCTTGATCAACAAAAGTGTACCGACCAGTCCTCGGACGTGGAGACCTGCTGACGACAGCAAGCCACGTTAGCTGGGCCCTACAACCATGTAGGTAGGGCCCCACAAGTAGCGTGGAATAGTGGGTCGATGAGTAATCAGTGGTGTCGATCACCAGGGTAAGCTGATGTGTCCTCGTCATAGCGCAGGGTGATGAGTCCTCGGCAACAGAGTATGGCGAGGTGACGTCGGTGCTGGGTGATTTGAATGACATGACCAGAACAGCTAAGGTTGGTTCCCAAAGTGGGTCAATCAGAAGGAAAGCCCAGAGATAAGGTGAGGCCTATATCACGAAGAGCTTATGCGGGTGGCAGGGAAAGCACAGTGAGGTGCAGAGTCCTGAGGGGTCGAGTACTCATCAGAACTAGGGTTCCCCAGTAAAGCTACATGCATGGCACGTGAACAGTGAAGGCACTCCCAGAACAGGTGGCCCCAGAGACTAGGTGCACGAGGAAGCACCCAGGTGGTCACCCTGTTAGAGTTTGCACTCCAGATAAGGAAACCTTACGTGCCAGATTACCCTAAGACTGGGTGATAGCGGCGCAAGGGTATTACAGTAAACCCTAAATATGGGTAGCGGCGCAGAGGAAACCCTAGACTATATAAAGGGTAGTAAAACACTTCACAAAGGTACGCAGTTTCTAGACCTAAACACAGTTACTCAAACACTTGGTGTTTCTTGCCCAATCTTGACTTGAGCGTCGGAGTGCAAACGGCCTCTAGGGCGCCCCCTTTCTCTTTTATAGGTGCAGATTGCTTCAAAAGAACCAAGCATGTATCAACGTGAGAGAGGAGGCGTGTGAGTGTCGTGGAGTCAATCGACAGGCGGATCAACCGGCGAGAACAAAAAGAAACAGAGCAAGGACCCCAAATATCTATATGCAATAATTTAAAAGCTTTTACAACACGTGAATTACTTAAAACAAAAGGTAATTTCTTCTGTTTTGCACAATGACAAGTATCACAAATATGAGTTTTATCAACAGAAACATAGGGATATTGAGATCTCAAAATACCTAATTGTTCATGAGAAAGATGTCCCATTCTATAATGCCACAAATTTATGTTTTTATCAGTACAACTAAAAGAAGATGCAACAATTTTTGCAGCAGTATGACAGAAAATAGAGGAATAAAAAAATATAAGCCAACATTTGTGTTAACTATACCAATCTTCTCGTTGGTTATGGTGTCCTATATCACACATTTATTTGAAGAAAAGATTAATATGAAACCAAGATTGGAAAAAAGTTTTGAAATAGAAATAAGATTAAAAGAAAATTGTGGGACATACAAGACATTATTGAGATAGAAATTATAATTGAAAACAACAATTCTAGAATAATTTGCAAACACATGTTGGCAATTGGGAAGGTTTATAAGCATAGTTTTAATGCATTCATATAAGACAAAATTAGATAAGGAAACATAAACATGATCAATGGCTCCTGAATCAAAAGTCTAACAATGTTTAATGAAATGTAAATTATTTGAGGTAGAGAGGTTACCAGTTGGAGACTGATTAACCATTTTGTGATTGGAATCAATAGAGAAGGATCCCACTTGAATCACTTGTGCTTGACCCATGGCACTGTTGTCAATATTGTTCAGATTTTGCTTGAAGAGATCTGAAAGGATTTAATACGTAAAGGTGTAAGGCAAATGTTTCCATCTTCCTGTCTTATTTTGTAGTTCTCAGAAAAAATATCATCAGTAGCAACAACATTATTTACTTGAGTATATTTGCCATTAAAGAATTGATAACCAGGAGGGGTAACCATGCTCTTTGTAACTGTTCTTGCCGGTTGACCCGCCTACCCTTGACTCCACGACACTCACACGCCTTCTTCCACACGTTGATATGTGCTTGGTTCTTTCGAAGCAATCTGCACTTGTAAAAGAGAAAGGGGCGCCCTAGAGGCCGTTTGCACTCCGACACTCAAGTCAAGATTGGGCAAGAAACACCAAGTGTTTGAGTAACTGTGTTTCGGGTTTGAAACTGCGTACCTTTGTGAAGTATTTTACTTCCCTTTATATAGTCTAGGGTTTACGGCGTCGCTAGCCCTAATTGGGGTTCACTGCGCTGCTAGCCATATTCAGGGTTTACTGGAATACCCTCGCGCCGCTATCACCCAGTATTCGAGTAATCTAGCACATAGGGTTTCCTTTTCTAGAGTGCAAACTCTCACAGGGTGACCACCTGGATGCCTCCTTGTGCATCTAGTCTCTGGGGCCTCCTGTTCTGGGAGTTCCTTCACTGTTCACGTTCCATGCATGTAGCTTCACTAGGAAACCCTAGTTCTGATGAGTGCTCCACCCCTCAGGACTCTGCACCTAGCTGTGCTTTCCCTGCCACACGCACAAGCTCTTTGTGATTCAGGCCTCTCCTTACCTCTGGGCTTTTCTTTATCATTGGCCCATTATGGGAACCAGTCTTAGCTGTTCTGGTCACGTTGTTCAAATCACCTAGCACCGATGTCACATCGTCACACTCTGTTGTCGAGGACTCATCACCCTACGGAGTGACGAGGACAAATCAGCCTACCTTGGTGATTGACACTACTGATTACTCATCGACTCACTATCCCACGTTGCTGGTGGGACCATGCCTACATGGCTTTTGCCCGCACTGTAAGGCCCAGCTGATGTGGCTTGCTGTCGTCAGTAGGTCTCCACGTCCGAGGACTGGTCAGTACACAAGCCCCCCAGTCTCAAGCTGTTAACTTGTTTCAGCGAAGAGACTAAGTGATCGGCCCAACGACCTACGTGGCTCTGTGTACAAGGACGTGAATAGTGCGCTGATGGGACGTTTCACCAACCCCCCCTTTTATCTGTAGACACGTGGCCACATCAACGGTCTAGGATTCTTAACGTTTGCACTCCCTAGGGCTACGTTAAACCCTTTCAAAATCCCGCGCCACTTCACTGTTTCATCACTTTGCATTCTCAACTTATGCAAAGTCTATCTTCTTGCGCACGCCTCCACCTCCAAGCTAATCCCTCAACCCTTTCGTCTCAGCTCAACAAAAGGTATGATTTTTATGTCTCTTTCTCTCTTCGTAGTGTGATTTTAGCCTTCCTTGCATGCTGTAACTGTCTTGGGTCTGCCTTTGATTTATGCATTTAGGGTTTTTGTTCTTCGTTTCTGTGTTTCGTTCATCTTTCGAGTCTTCGCCCACCATTGTTTTTGTCATCGCTTCTTCTAAGCCATTTTCTCTTCCTGCCTCTCACTTGTTTTAGATTCGAGATGGTCAGAACTAAAACCACCTCCAACCCTCCTCCAACCCTCCTCCAACCGTAGCGATTGACTACAAGGCCCTCTACCCCTGGGCTTTTGAGGATCTCCTTACTGAGACCTCAAACCTCACGTCCTTTGAAGATCTACAAAAACACAGGGATGACGAAAATGAGATAAAGGGGCGCGTCTTTGGCAGGGAAACTGATGTGTATATCTCGGTGCGACCCTGCACAGAAGGCAAACCTGTCTGCACCGATGAACGTTGCAATGACGGGGAACCCTTCTTCTTCTTCTACGCCACCGTGTTCAAGTGAGTCAAAGTCCGTCTTTCCTTCACCGGGTTTGAGAGGGCTTTGCTCATAGAGTTAAACGTAGCGCCCGCCCAGCTGCACCCCAACAGCTGGGCCTTCATCAGGGCGTTCTCCATTCTCTGCAACAACCTTGGGTTCACTCCCTCGGTAGACGTATTTCTCTACTTCTTCGAGGCGAAGAGCCCTGGGAAAAGGCTTTGGGTAAGCCTTAATGGAGTAGATGGGAGGGTTCTGCTCACCCTCTTCTCCCAGTCGTACAAGGGTTTCAAGGGGAAGTTCTTCCGAGTCTGTTGCAGCTCCTACGACTCCACCATGCTTGGTGGATTCCCACTATACTGGGTGGGGAAGTTGAAGTTCAAAAAGCCCTTTGACCGAGAAGTGTGTCAAACCCTATCCAGCTGGGGCGTGATGTTTGACACCACTCAGCTAATTAGGCACGAGTATGATGTTGAGACCCTCAGCGTCTACATTGGTATATTGTTTTTGTCTTGTATCTACCTGTTTTCGTGTTTTATGCTTGACTCTTCTCACTCTTTCTTGTTGTCTATTGTAGGCATGGTGCTGAACGCTGAGAAAAAGAAGAGGCTGGCCAATGTGCTAAGTCACCGCACTGCAGGTAGCTCAGGCCCTGCTGGCCCTTCTTCGCCTGCTGTGGCTGCCCCAGAATCAACTGCTGACAAGTCAAAGAGGGCAGCCCCAATGGAGGTTGCTGCAGAGGTCTCTTCTGCTACAGAGGGGCAACCGGTCTCTTCTGCTACAGAGGGGCAACCTCCTTCCTTTAGGGAGCACCGTCTTAGTGCTTCATCTCCACCCGAACCACTCTTGGCGCTCGAGGGTGGAGGGGAGAGTGCCCCTTCAACCAGCCAAGTGCCTTCTGCTCCCGAGCTGCCTCCCCTTCTCCAGTGGACCCTTGCTCAGATGCCTGGCCAAGCTGCCATGGAGGTCATGGACAGGAACTTTCTGGGGGACCTCATTAGTCATGGCCTTGGGGAGTTCCTTGCTTCCTCCAATTTTCTGTTGGTCAAGGGCAACGCCGAGGCAGAGCTGCTGGAAAAAACTGCCAAACTGGAAAGAGAGCTGGAGCAGAAAGATCTCCAGCTCCATCAAGCTGCCAAACGTGAGACTACCCTGAACCAGGAGCTGGGCAGCCTCCGCCAGTCTAAGAAGGAGATCAAGAAGCTCCTCTTCTCCAAGGGGCAGGAGGCCCTCCAGCTTGAGGCAAAGATACTTCCCCTCCGCAACAAAATCATTGAACTAGAAGAGCAGTTGGAGGGGGTTGAAACCAAAATGACCAAGCTGGAGGAGAGGGCCACCAACAAAGAGGTTCAGTTGGGCAAAGTTGAGGAGGAACTTGCCCAACAAACGGAGCTACTGAAGAAGATCGAGGCTGAGCTCATTGAAGATGCCGCCGACGCTTATGGGAAGGGTTTCAGTGATGCCCTTGCTCAGGTTGCATGGACCTCTCACCATACTCTGTAACTATGCAGGTAGTCGACGGGCAAATAGTGCCTAGATAGGTCTTCTAAGTAGTTGTATCTTATGGCTGAACACCTTGTAGAAAACCTCTATTGTAATATAATTGTTTTGTTTACTCGCCTTCATACTTGTTTGCTTTTATACTTCAATTTGCTTGCCTTCGCATCTCTGCTGTTGTTTGACCGTTTGGCATACTTGGTTGAACTCACTACTCAGCATAGAATCAAACCATAAGTAGCACGCTTGACTCGGAATAACCCATAGGTAGCGCGCTTAATTTTGTTGAGTCGTTGTTGGCAAAACTTCATAAAAAACTTCTTTCTCGAAAAATGCCTCACCACCTCGTCAGGGTTGATCTGTATGCATTTGGCAATCAAACTTTATATGGCCACTCATCGCCCTTAGGTGAAGGTGGACCTCACTGATGAACTCTCTGCTCGAATTGAGGACTTCTTCCTCAACAAGAAAGTGTTCTATGCAAACCCATTCTCCAACTGTCAAGACTCTAACCTCACCTGAAGGCTCGATCTGACCTCTAATCGCCGTGGGCGAGAGAGGATTTCACTGGTACGAGTCGTCCTTGGCATTTTCACTTGGAGTGGGAGACGTTCTCTACGGACCTTCCTTCCCTGTCTCCAAGACTTTTAACCCCATATGACGAGTCCTTACTAGCCTTACATTGCCCAAAGGGCAAGGAGGATTTCGCTGAATGAACCCTTCTGTTCAAGTTGGGAGTTCTCACTCGAAGGGGGGGGGTTGTTCTCTACAAACCTACCTTCCTGCTTACGAGACCTCTAACCTCAACTGACAGGTTCTAATTGACCTCTCATCACTCATAGGTGAAGGAGAATTTCACTGGTGAATTTCGCTGGTGAACCTTCTTTCAAGTTGGGAGTTCTCACTCAAAGAGGAGGTGTTCCTTACGAACCTACCTTCCCACTTACGAGACCTCTAACTCCAACTGATAGGTTCAAACTGACCTCTCATCACTCATAGGTGAAGGAGGATTTCACTGGTGAATTTCGTTGGTGAACCTTCTTTCAAGTTAGGAGTTCTCACTCGAAGAGGAGGTGCTCCTTACGAACCTACCTTCCCACTTACGAGACCTCTAACTCCAATTGACAGGTTCGAATTGGCCTCACATCGCTCATAGACGAAGGAGGATTTCACTGGGTGAACCTTTCTGTTCAAATTGGGAGTTCTCACTCAAAGGGGAAGTGTTCTCTACGAACCTACCTTCCCACTTACGAGACTTCTAACCCCAAGTGACAGGTTCGAACTGACCTCCCATCGCTCAGAGACGAAGGAGGATTTAACTGGGTGAACCTTTCTGTTCACATTGGGAGTTCTCACTCAAAGGGGAGATGTTCTCTACGAACCTACCTTCCCGCTTACGAGACCTCTAACCCAAACTGACAGGTTCGAACTGCATTGTACAAACACATTCAGATATACATCTTTAACTGAAAATTTTATTGGGTGACCTCATTAAAAACCCTTTAAAGGGAAAAAAGAGTGTCCCCTAAACTGTGTACAACATTACATGGCTTTAACTGAAATAAAACTTTAGGTGAGTCGCATTCCATGTTCGAGGAATCGGACCACCTTCTAAAGTCTCAAGCCTATACGCTCCATTCCCCAGGGCCTCTATCACTCTGAAGGGACCAATCCACTTAGGGGATAGCTTGTTCTCTATCTAGTATGGAGATGCCTTTCGCATGACTAGGTCAGCCACTTGGAACTGCCGAGCTCTCAATTTGGAACTATGCTTGAGCTCAACTCTCCTCTTCAATGCTTTGGCCTTGATTCCTGCCTCTTCCCTTACTTCGTCCAAGAGATCGAGATTCACCTTCCTTTCTTCATTGGACTCTTCGGCCACAAAGTTCTGGAAACGTGGTGAGCTCTCCTGAATCTCCACAGGGATCATGGCATCTGAACCATACACCAAGCTGAAAGGGGTCTCCTTGGTAGTGGTCTGGGGAGTAGTATGGTAAGCCCATACAATATTGGGAACCTCTTCAGCCCACGTCCCCTTCGCCTTCTCCAGCCTGCTCTTCAGTCCTCTTAGTAGGACTCAATTGGCTGACTCGACCTGCCCATTGGTTTGAGGGTGCTCGACCGATGCGAACACCTGCTTGATCCCCAACTCTGTACATAGCTTTCCCAACTGTTGACTTGTGAACTGGGTGCCATTATCAGACACCAAACGTGATAGCATTCACATGTTGAGCTCTCCTTGGATGTTGAAGATGGTGCGGAAGAAATGGTTGAAATGAGCAAGACCCTCCTAGGAGTGATGGTGATCTTGAAGGTGCATGAAGAGTGAGGAAATGGGGAGGTTTGGCCAGCCCCTTTGGTAGTGATGAATTGAAGACTAAAACCTAAGTGTTAGGCAAGGAGTAGTGTATGGCACAATTTGGGCAGCATAACAATACTCTATTTAATCTTGAAAATACATGAGGTAGGCCTCCTTATTTATAGATTTAGGAGCCTTGGTGAGCAAGCTTAAAGGGTAGGGATGGAAATACAAAAAGTGGGGGCTGCCTAGGGTATTGACTTTAGTCAAACCACACCATCATCCTAATATTCTAGAAGATAGGTCAAAAATGCAACATTTGATAGTACACCCCTCCTTCTTTTGCTAAAGGCACCTATTTGCTAGCACACCCCTCCTTCTATTGCTAAGGGCACCTTTTTGATAGCACACCCCTAAGTGAGCAAGTTTTGCTTTCTACACTACACTAATCTACTAAGCTACCACTAATGGGCCTCCAAGTAGCATGTACAAGGTGTTCTCCCTCCCATCCGTGGCTTGACTCATTTGGGCGTGAATGTGCTTGGCCATGAACCTTGTGTTGGGCCTGAACTTGGGTTGGAGCTTGGGCCTCTTCCATCAAAATGCTTGGGTACTCCAAAGCGGCACACTATATTCTTCCACACAAAGCACTGGATCTTGTGAGCTGTGATGTGCGCTACTGGCTCAGCCTCGATCCACTTCGTGAAGTACTCTATGGCGACCACGAGGTACTTCATCTGCTGCACCGCCAAAAGGAAGGGCCCTAGGATGTCGATTCCCCAGGTGTGGAATGGCCAAGGGCTGTATATCAACCTGAGCTCTTCTGGTGGCGTTTTATGCCAATCAGCATGCAATTGGCACTGCTTGCACTGCTGCGCATACTTAGTGCAATCCTCCCTCATAGTGGGCTAGTAGTACCTTGCACGAATGGCCTTGGATGTGAAAGCACGACCTCCGATGTGACTCCCATATATGCCTTCATGGAGCTCTGCCATTATCCTCACACACTGCTCACCATGTACACACACCAGGATGGGGTGGGTAAGCCCATGCCTGTACAACTCGCCATCAATGAGTGTGTACTTGGCCGAGTTCTTCTTTATCCTCCTTGCTTCCATTGGCTCCATTGGGAGCATCCCATCGGCTATGTAGAGCTTATAGGGTGTCATCCAGGTCTCTCCACACTACAACAGGCAGACTTGCGATGGCTCCTCTTTTATTCGCATGCAGGCGTTGACCCGTGGCTTCTTCATAGTTTCTTGGGTCAACGATCGATGACTCCTCTTCTCACCGTGCGATTGGCTGATCTGATGGACTCCCACCAAATTGTCAGCTGTATAGGTATGAGGTGTCCTCAAGGTCTCCTGGATGACCATCCTCTGCCTGAAGCACGACCTCTGATGTCTCCTCGGGGTAGGTCAGTGTCATCGCACTCCCCACCCGGAGGTTGGGTGGTCACCGTGCACACTCTTTTTCTTGTCTTGAGGCTGTTTTCATAGCACTTCTTAGCCTCCTTTTGATCTGATTTGATGGTGATCACTATCCCTTCCATCGAGGGCAACTTTATCTTCATATGCCTCGTGGACGCCACCGCCCCCAACCTATTCAGGGCTGGTCTACCCAACAGTATGTTATAGGCAGACGGGGCGTTCACCACCAGATACTTGATGCTCTCTATGCTGGAGGCCACTCTATCAGTGAAAGTTGTCCTCAACTCTATGTATCCCCGCACCTCTACCTGGTCTCCTGCGAACCCATACAGACAGCCGACGTAGGGCCGCAATTGGTCAGGAGACAACTGAAATTTTTTTGAAGGTCGACCAGAACATCACATCAGCCGAACTTCCTTGATCCACCAGGACCTGATGCACCCTGCGTCCCGCAGTGACCACTGATATCACCACTGGATCGTTATCGTGGGGGACAACTTCTCGACGATCGGCCTTTGTGAAGGTAAGGTCGATGTCTGGAAAGTGGTTTTCCTCCCATGCCTCCACTGCCATCACCTAACGCGCGTACTTCTTGCACTGCGATGAGGTGCACCCTCCTCCTGAGAATCCAGCCGCAATAGTGTGGATCTTGCCATGTATGGGCACTTCATGCCCCTGATCAGCCCTCGGGGTTGCCACCACCACGCCCCCCTGTGTCTCCCTCAAATAATCGCTCAAGAACCCGCTCTTGACCAGCTCGTCCAACTAGTGTCCTAAGGCCAGGCAGTTGCGGATGGGGTGGCCAAAAGCCTAATGGAAGTCACACCAAGCGTTCTTGTTGGGCCCCAACCTTTTGTCCATCTTTGGGGCCACCTTCAACCTTTCTGCCACATTAGGAATGGCAATCAACTCCTTCAAATCCACCAGGAAGTTGTGTCTAGGGGGACGTCCTCCTTCGCGCATGCCCTAGTTTGGGATTTCCTGGCATCATAGGGCTTCGGCTTTCCTTGCGTCATCTTTTCTGTTGTCGCCTCATGCACCCGCAGGGGTTGAGGGCGACTAGGTGTTCGCTGCCACGAGGAAGCGACGCTCTCCTGCGAGGAAGCCGCGCTCTCCAGCTTCTTGTTGAGCTCACCTTCGGCGGTGATGTGCGCAACAACACGTCGCTTGATGTAGCCAAATGTTTTAGAGCGGCTTCGAATAAGGGACTCACTGAAAGGTCCAGGCAGAATCCCCTTCCTGAAGGCATGCACCACCATATCTTCATCTTTGGTGTGGAGCCTCACCACCATTGCCCCAAATCTATTGAGGTGATCTTTGAGGGACTCCCTCTGATACTGCCTTACGTCAAAGAGATCGTAAGACACTGGTGGAGGGGCCCGGTTGACAATGTACTACTCTCTAAACAGAGTGCGCGAAGGATGTGATATGTCCCTCGGGCAAGCTAACGAACCACTCCAACGCTGTCCCTGTCAACGTGGTCTTGAAGAGCTTGCAATGCACTGCATCAGACCCTCTTGACAGCATCATCTGCGTGTGAAACGCTGTGAGATGCTCTTCAGGGTTCTCTACTGTCGTGAACACGGTCTTAGGCCCCACGAAGGTTGTAAGGACCTGAAAAATTAAATTGGAATAAAAGGATATATTTTAAATGAATTCTAAGTATGTTTTTATTTAAAATAAAAAAGGAAGGAAAGTGTAGTTTAGAAGATTATAAGATTTCCTTGTTAGTACATAATCGCCGGTCGCCTAGACTACACGTCATCGCCAGGGCGCGAGGCATGCAGACGTCGCCAGGGCGCGATGCATGCGGGCATCATCAGGGCGCGAGGCATGCGGGCATCTTCCAGGGGGAGACATCGGTCGTCCGCCAGGATGAGGCATTGGTGGATTGCCTTCGCGCGAGAGGTCATCGGTGGATTGTCTTCGCGCGAGAGGTCATCGGTGGATAGCCTTCGTGCGAGAGGTCATCGGTGGATTGTCTTCGCGCGAGATGTCATCGGTGGATTGTCTTCGCGCGAGAGGTCATCGGCGAAAGGTTATCGCGCGATGTCGAGTTGCACACAGAGAAGGTGGGACCCAGACTCCCAGCATGGAACGTCCTGCACGTACGCCACGTAGACAAAAAGGATGATTCAGAATAGTGACATCAGAATGTTGGCATGCGCAGGAGACACTCGCGGTCGTACTGTTCAGGAAGTGGTTGGCATGCGCAAGAGACAAACATGGTCGTACTGTTCAGAGAAACGTACACTCAGACTTCTCTGCAGAGTGGGTGGTGGCAGCTGCTTTTGTGGACAAGCTGGTTTAAGATGCAAAAACCCACTTCTGAGAGGGGGGAACGTTGCAGTTGTTCAAGAGCGAAAGAGTGAGTTTACCTCCCTTCTCCTCCATTCTCTCCTTCGCGCTGCGATTCTGGCACCTTCACACAAGAGTACGACGAGCGACGGCCACCATTAGAGCACCTGGGAGGTTCTCTGCAAGTCCTTCAAACCAGACGCAAAAACAGAGCCAAGGCATTCTTTAAGCTTCGTTGGGTTTCGGAGCTCCTGGTGTTTTGCGCAAGTCCAGGTAAGGGAAGCTAGCCTTCATTTTCAATACAAGCCATAGATTAGCTGTTTCTGAAGTGAGGGCGACGTGGTCGCCGGTTTCGTTTTCACCTTCGTGAATGCTCTGTTCTATGTGTTTGGGCGACGGGTCGCCGGTTTTAAATACAGACTTCGAAATACCTTGTTTTTGAACCAGATCGCCGGTTTTGGCGTTGTTTGCGAACTCCCTGTTTTTGGTGTTGCTTTGAAACTGTTTGAGATTTAAATGAGATATTCGAAAATAAGAACCTTGGAGTGAGTTTTGCTGTGATTGAAATCATTCCTTTAAGTGTTATGTGATGTGTTGAATGTGGTGAATGTGGGATCAAGGCATAGTATTTTCAGGAAAGAAAATACCGTGTAAGATCGTGTAGGATGTGCATTGATCGGTGATTCCTAATGAGATATCCTGACTCTGCTGAGATAATGGAATCACATAGAGGAAGTTACTCAGTTGGTGAGAGTCGAAGGAGGTTCATATGAATGGGTGAGTCGTGTGAAAAAGAACGAGCTCGGCCTGTTCCATGGATTAACCCTGTCATACTGTGAGAATGATGAACTTGAGATCGAGAATGTGTTGATGCGCATAGCTGTGGAAACATTACAGCAGTAGTATGACAGGTGCAGATCTCTGAGTCTAGTCAATGCACGAGTCTTCCGGAAGTAGTGTCAAGTGTCTTGTGTGCTGAGTCAGTGGTAGTCTGACGTGAGAAATGAGGGACCTTGAAATTGATAGACACTTGATGCAGTTTGTGAAATAGAATGACTCTGTGCAAATATTGTAAAGTGTGTGATTTCTTGGCGATCAGGTGAAGGGAATGAGAAACTTTATAGTTTTATGTGGGTATCTTGAATTTGTTTTATCCTGATTTTTATGTTCATATTTAAACTCTCTTTAAAATATATAGCTTACCCTGCGTGTTCTGCTCTATGGCTGTTTTTCTCTTAAAACTGTGATGATCGTGTAATTTTTACACGGGAGCAGATGATCTTCTAGGAAGTAGAGCTCCTTAGTGAGTGGTCGCCGGGGAAGAGATCGCCTGTTTCTATCTCTTGGTGGTGATCGCCGGATTTATGTCCTGATAGCAGATCGCCTGTTTTGGGGTCCTCTGTTAGGAGATCGCCGATTTATGTATGGAGACCGCCGTTTTTGTTGTATTTGATTGATTTCGTTAAGTTTTGAAAAACATTTGACTGGTTATGTATTAAACTCCCTGTGAGGAGCAACTTCATTACTTATATATATAATTATGTTCTCTTCAACATTATTTATTTACCTTTATTTTCATTATATAAATATGAATAGTTTTTGGCGGGATGTTACAAAGGTGGCTGGGACCACTGTGTCCATGATAGCTTGGGAGAAGGGCATGGGGAAAGCCCTTGGCGGCGTTGGTGGAGCCCGATCGTCCACCACGCGATCCCCAGTTTGCTGCAAATGGTGCAAGTTTAAACGTAACTCCTCATTTGCCCTATGTAGTTCCTCATTCCTGGCCTGTGATGCGGCCAGATCTGTCTGCATACGCGCCTAATGCGCTCTAGACTTCGCCATCGTCTCCTGGAGGGCGTGCATCGTTTCCATGAGTTGTTGCATGGTAACGCTTTCACCCCCATTTGGTGGAACGGATCCTTGTCTAGTATTCCTCATCTCTGTGGTTTCTTTCTTCTTACTCTCGTGTATGGGACCTTGTTTTACTCCGGCCCCACGGTGGGCGCTAAATGTTCTTGCTGGTTCACCCGCCTGCCGTTGACTCCACGACACTCACACGCCTCCTTCCTCACGTTGATATGTGCTTGGTTCTTTCGAAGCAATCTGCACTTGTAAAAGAGAAAGGGACGCCCTAGAGGCCGTTTGCACTTTGACGCTCAAGTCAAGATTGGGCAAGAAACACCAAGTGTTTGAGTAACTGTGTTTCGGGTTTGAAACTGCGTACCTTTGTGAAGTATTTTACTTCCCTTTATATAGTCTAGGGTTTACGACGCCGCTAGCCCTAATTGGGGTTCAATGCGCTGCTAGCCATATTCTGGGTTTACTGGAATACCCTCGTGCCGTTATCACCCAGTATTCGAGTAATCTAGCACATAGGGTTTCCTTTTCTGGAGTGCAAACTCTCACAGGGTGACCACCTGGATGCCTCCTTGTGCATCTAGTCTCTGGGGACTCCTGTTCTGGGAGTGCCTTCACTGTTCACGTGCCATGCATGTAGCTTCACTGGGAAACCCTAGTTCTGATGAGTGCTCGACCCCTCAGGACTCTGCACCTAACTGTGCTTTCCCTGCCACATGCACAAGCTCTTTGTGATTCAGGCCTCTCCTTACCTCTAGGCTTTTCTTTATCATTGGCCCATTATGGGAACTAGTCTTAGCTGTTCTGGTCACGTTGTTCAAATCACCTAGCACCGATGTCACATCGTCACACTCTGTTGCCGAGGACTCATCACCCTACGGAGTGACGAGGACAAATCAACCTACCTGGTGATTGACACTACTGATTACTCATCGACTCACTATCCCACGTTGCTGGTGGGACCATGCCTACATGGCTTTTGCCCGCATTGTAGGGCCCAACTGATGTGGCTTGCTGTCGTCAGCTGGTCTCCACGTCCGAGGACTGGTCAGTACAGTAACAATTTTTTATTATATGATCACTCATCCCACAATAGGTACAAAATTTTCTATTATTCTTATACTTATAGGACTTATTTTCTTTATTAGGAAAGTCATTCTTCCGAAAGCAAACATTCTTAGTGTGACCAAATCTTTCACAGAAATTATAAGTAACAGGTAGAATTACGATTCAAACTAACATTGTTTATGTTGAATGTAACTGGTTTAGCCCATAGTTTATATTATTCTATTATTATGTTATTGATTTTGTTATTATTCTCATCTATAAATAAAGATCCCCATGTGTGTATTTTACACAAGGGATATCAATCCTACATTTATTTTCTTCATTCTCAACATGGTATCTAGAGCTTAGGGTTAGGATTCAATGTTTTTTGTGAACCCACTGTTCATCGTCATTCGCCACCCACTATCGCCGCCATCGTTGCCAGAATCTCGCTGGAGCTGCTCTTGTTGTCACTGTTGTCACCAATTGTATGGCAACTAGCTCTATGGATCCGTCTCCTACAACTGGGCCCAATCCGTATCCTACCATTATGCAGCCGACAATTGGGTCTATGGCTTCTTTGGCTGCCACTATGCCCAATCCATCTATCTATACTAATTATGTCAATGTTGATCTTTCTATTGACAAATTGGATGAAACTAACCATGACACTTGGGCCTCAGATATTAAATTATGGCATAAGATTCAAGATTATATAGATCATTTTACCCAATGTTTTCGCATTGTTGCTACAGATGAGGTTTCTCGTTGGTTGAAAATTGATGCTCAATTATGCATTGTTATTAAATATACTATTCACTTATCTTTAAAAACAACTTTTTCGTGTTTTTGAGATGTGTTTAGAAATTTTGGAACATGCAAAATTATTATACACCAATGATACGCAACATCTTTATGGTGTGTGTCAAAATCTTCTAACCGTTGTTGCTCCCAAACGTCTTAATGGTACATTGGCTGAATATTTGGGTAAACTACATGCTCTTCTTCATGATTTTAATGAATTATTGCCTCCTCCCTCCACTCGTACTCAAGAATTAGAGCAACAGTCCAAGTTATTCATGTTATTGGGCTTAGATGGCCTTCTTGATGATTATTCTCATGTCCATGATAAGATTTTGGGATCTCCTATTGTTCCCAATTTTACTTCTAGTTCTTCTACCCTTCAACATGTGCTAGGTAATCACATCATTGATATACCTTTTCCAGTTGATGACTCTTCTGCTTTAATCTCTCAGTGTTATGGTCGTACTCTCCCTTCCAAGCCGGGCAAAGGGCGTCACAAGTGTGACTATTGTGGCAAACTTGGCCACAAAATTGATCGGTGTTATGCCTTACATGGTCGTTCTCCTAGATATCTTGCGGTTGCCCAAAATGTTCCTGTGCAACCTTCTACCATGGACCCTACTTCATTTGATATCTCAGGTCAACCTGTAATTTTAATGAATTTCTTAAATAGTATGAGGATCGTCAGAACTCTGGTTCCACTACTTCTGTTGCACATTCAAGTACACCTTTTGCTGGCCTTACTCACTCTAATGCTCTTGGTCCTTGGGTTCTCGACTCAAGTGCCAATGATCATATTACTAGTAATAAATCCTTTTTCTCTTCTTTTTCTACCTCTGGTTATTTACCAACCATTACCATGGCCAATGGCTCTAGGGTCTCATCCCATTTTTGGTACTTTTCATCTTCTTCCTTTTTTATCTATTGATAATGTTCTTTATGTTCATGGGTGATGGAATTGTGCCTTCATGACCGAATTCGTTTCTTGAAATTTGGAGAGGATTGACGGAAGCTTCAATGGAAGAGATGAACAAGGATGGCTCATATAAAGCTATGGTTTCCTTGAAGGTGCATGATAGGTAGGGAGAGCGATTGGTTGGGACATATCACTTGAGCTAGGTGAAGAAGAAGATTAAAGTGTCTATCCTAGAGAGGCAAGACAAGAGAGAGAGATGGCTAGCAATCTTGGCAGCAATTCACTCATTCATTAATCTTAGAAAAATGAGAGCTAAGCACCTCAACTTATAGGAGAGAGGGCTGAACATTTTGGAGGCAAAGTTTGAAAATTCAAAATAAAACTCTCCAATGAGAAGGTGCCATGTGGAGTCATGCTTTCCATGTTTAGCTCACACCTTCCATGCTAAATCCTTTCCACTCTTAGGCTGCTATGTAGACGTCCATGTGCTCCATGCCAAGGTAATTTTCGTCCTCCAAAATACCCTAGATGTTTTAGGGTTATATTGGGCTCAAAGAAGCCCAATTGTTACCCTAACTAGTCACTTTTAACCCTAACTAGCGTTATTTTACTATTGGCCCAAATACAAGCCCAAAAACCTATGCTACTTGGCCCAAATATTTGGTCCAATTATTTTATGCTATTAGGCCCAATACATGGCCCATGAAATCCTAAACAAATTTATGCAATACCCCAAAATAATGTTAACTAGTCAGCAAAAACTCAGTCTTCTTTTGTTCTTTTGACCAAAGCTTTAATTTATGTTTTGATGACTTGGAGGTTTTCTTGGATATGTTTGTAGATTCCTTCACCCTAGAGTTGTCCTCTTGATTGGGCCTACAAAAAGAAACAAAATTCCAATTAGACTCATATTTGCAAATAAATCCATAAATAACCTCTAGGTCTTCGTCCTTCTTATTATGTGGTTGTGTGTGGCTAGAGGCTCTGCCATCATCCCCTCTTTCTTGAGATGATCTGTCCTCAAATCTACAGGGTTGATCTCGAATAACAACCTTATTCCTGCTTTGAAAACTATGCTCGTCCTCCAGGATCAAATGTCCATCTATTGGAGTCATCAAACAAATCAAATGAGTTAGTTTCAGCAGTTGTATAAAAATTAGTCTTATTAAGTTGCCATTCCTCTTGTTTATCTTTTGTTTTTGGAAGCTTTTCACAAGATTTCTTTAGAGAAGAGTACATAATTTTCTTTTCTAAGTTTTTTCTTTCTTGTTCTAGATTTTATTACTAGACTCTTTAGACACTACCTTTTGTTCTAGAAGAGCTAGTGATTTTTCACTTTTTATTTTCTGTTTTAATCTTATTTGACCATCTAACACCTGAGAAGGTGTTAAAGGATAAAAAAGATATTTATTTTTTTCATGTGCGAAGGTAATCTCGTTGGTATGATCATTATGCATGGATTTTTTAGCAAATTGCCATGGTCATCTCAATAAGACTTGACAAGTTTCCATAGGCACTACATCACATAAAATTTATCTTTATATATGCCTACAGATAACTCAACCTTCACTTGTTGGTGATATCTTACCATATAGTCAAAATAAACTACTACATATTTACCTATGTAATTCCTAAGAACATGATTCATGAGCCCAAAGAAGGTGTTAGGTGCATTAATGAGTCCAAAAGGCATCCCGAACCACTCATATAGTCCAAATTGTTAGAATATATGACCTTAAACAAGAGGGGGGGGGGGGGTGAATTGTTTATGCAAGATTTTCGCAAACTTTGAAGGTACAATGAAACTTAATGCAGAATTACAGATAAAGAAATCAAGTTAGCCAAGAATATCTTCTGTTTTAAGTGAAATACAGAAAAACAATCGATTGTTTCTTCGAAACAACCGGTTGTTTATATCAGCAGATATTTAAAACTAACTTAAAATAGCAATTAAAGGAGTTAGGAATGAGAGAAAAGCACACCAACAGTTTTATACTGGTTCACCCTACTCATAAAGGCTACATCCAATTCCCAGAAAACCACTGGGTTCCACTATGCAATCAATCACAGATTACAACACAAACCACCAAAAGAGTGACGTTGAACCCCTCAAGAAGCACACTACCTTTGGTAAACCACACCATATAATTTAGAACCCCTTTGAATCTGCACTTACAACCTTTTACAGAAATACAGTAATCAAGGAAGAGAGAACAAGATACACCTGGGAATTACAAAGCTTCAAGATCAGAAAAATACAACCCAGTCCTATTCCACACACTTGAAAATCTAAAGCTTGAATGAATCTTGAAAACACTTAGTCCAATCTCACTTTGATTTCTCAAAACTGTTTCTTACATTTTAGAGACTTCTAACCAACTTTTTATAGACCAACATAAAGGTCAAAAGCATTTAAAACAGGAGCGCATTTAGTTAGAATCCATTTAATAAAGATTGAATTCAAAAACACAAAGATGTTAGGATTTTCAAACAAACAATCAATTGTTTTATCGAGACAATCGATTGTTTTAGCTTTGACAGCTTAGTCAACCAAGCCAAACAGTTTTCAACATTTTTCAAAACCTTCTAAGTACAAAACAACCGGTTGATTCGACAAAACAATAGGTTGTTTTTCACTTAGTTGAAAAAATTCTATTTTAAAAAGGTTTTCAAATCAAACTTGTTTTGGATTCAAACAAGGAGTGGATTACATAAAATCTACCCCATTTTGCCACCCATACACAACAGCAACACAGATTTCCATCAAACACCATGGATTTGGATTCTTCAAAGCTCTTGATCACTCTTGATCAACACAAACTTGGTCTTAAAAGCAGTTTTCCACTCATCACCCTCTTTAATTCTTATTTGGTGATATCTGCTTTTGAGATCAGTCTTGGAAAATATAGTGGTCCCATGCAATTCATCAAGCATATCATCAAGTCTAGGAATTGGGTGCCTATATTTGATGGTGATGTTGATGATGGCTCTACAATCACAACACATTCTCCACTTGCCATCTTTCTTGGGCACCAACAAAACAGGTACATTACAAGGACTTAGACTCTTTTGAACCCAACCCTTCTCCAATAATTCCTGAACTTGTGATTCTATCTCCTTAGTCTCCTCAGGATTAGTTCTATAAGCCGGTCTATTTGGTAGACTAGCTTCCGGAACTAAATCTATTTGGTTTTCCATACCCATAAAAGGTGGAAGTTCAATGGATCCTTCCTTAGGGAATACATCAAATTCTTTTAAAATATTTTTGACTTGTGGAGGTAGGTCACAAATTTCAGAAAGTGTGGCAATGCATGTAAGTGCTCCTTTACACATAAGGAAGCCTAAAGGTTGTTCAGATAGAAGTGTTTTCTTAATTTCATTTTTTTTCAACTTTTTGTTCTATCTGAATGACCTCGTGGGAAGGAGAACTCTTCTCCCACGCCTCAGCATTGTCCCTAAGGACTTTCACTTGATTTTCGATTTCTTTTTTTTTTTCTCATTTTCTTCACTCTTACTAGTTTCTTCTTCTTGGCTACTATATTCATCTTTGTCCCTTAAGATCATAGTTCTTCTATTAGGACATTGAGATGCTAAATGACCCCTACCAAGACAATTAAAACACTGAATTTCACTAGTTTGAGTGTGTGAGATGTGCTCATATTTAGATAGGTTCTGGGAAGGTTCTGGAGATGTTTCTTTTATATGCTTTACCCTCCTTTGGAACTCACCCTTGTCATAAGGTAAAGAGTATGAACTTTGTTTTTGACTTGATTCTTTTCTCAAAATTTGTTTTTCAACTTTAATGCAAAATTGAATCAAGTCATTTAATTCTCTATATGGTAAAATTTTAACTTTGTCTCTTATCTCAAGATTGAGACGAATTAAGAACCTAGATATGGTTGTATTATTTTCTTCCTTAATCCCTGCCCTCATCATATATAACTCCTACTTTTGCCTATATTCTTCTACACTCAAATTTTTTTGATGAAGTCTTTAGAGCTTGTCCATTAACTTCTTATTGTAGTATGAGGGAATATGGCGACGTCTCAAAGCTCCCCTAAGGTCATTCCAATATGTAATGGGAGGTTCCTAGTTGAGACGTCTCTCTCTTTCTAGGACAGTCCACCAATACATTGCATTAGATTGAAAGCTTAAGGTGGCTAGGGCTACCTTCCTTTCCTCACTCACTCTATGGCAAGCAAAAAGTTGCTTTACATTCATCTCCCAATCTAGATATACCTCAACATTGTCCTTACCATAAAAATAAGGAAGGTCAACCCTTGTCTCTATTGGTTGGCTTTATCTCCTAGTTCTTCTAGGTGTAGGATGATAATAGTCAATGATTCTAAGGCTCTCTTTCTTAGCATGAAAGTCATTCGACCTAAAACTAGATGCATGTTAAGATTTTTTTAATTTTTTTATGTATTCATTTTTTTCTCTAACAACAATCTTCAAGTGCAGGATGGGCATCTCTTTCTTTCTTTTCTTCTATTATTTGAGCCTCATGTTGCAATTGTCTTAGTGATAATGATTGAAAATCTCTAGTCAATTGTTTCAAAAGAGTTTTTGTAGATTTCCTATCACTTTCACTATGACTTGAAGAATGATTTGACATGTTTAGAGTTATGTACTAAAAGTAATTCTCAAAAAGAAAGATAGATGGAGTGAAGCAGGTAATTTCCTAGGAAAGGGAGGTGGATCACTAGGATCTCTTAAGTACCAAGTCTTTCCTTGCCAGATACTATCCCACAACACTTCCACAAAAACTTTCTCTAAGCAATTTACTTATTGAACAATCAAAGATGAAAACTAAATTTTATGCAAGAAAAACAATGCAAAGCAATAAAACACAAAAGAAAAATGTTATCTAGAAAGCTTTAAAACTAGTTGAATTCCTAAGGTGAGGCTTCTTGGCACTTTGAACTTGAAGACACACTCACCGACTAAGATGAATTAATCCACTAATTAATCAAAGTAATGCAAATTACAACTCAAAGAAATACAAAGAAATTAGGTCAACAAATTTGATGAACAAAAAATTAAGGTATAATTATCTTATTCATCCCTACATTTAGGGCCAATATTCAATTTAGTATAGTGGTTTTTAAAAAATTCAATTTGGTCCCTATGTTTTTAAAAATGTATCCAAATTGTTCTTTTCCGTTAAGTCATAGTTTACGACGTCAAGTGATGCTTATGTGGCAAAGAGAAGTGCTTATTGTTGATCAAGAGTGATCAAGAGCTTTGAAGAATCCAAATCCTAGGTGTTTGATGGAAGTTTGTGTTGCTGCTGTGTATGGGTGGAAAATGGGGTAGATTTTATGTAATCCACTCCTTGTTTGAATCCAAAACAAGTTTGATTTGAAAACCTTTTAAAATAGAATGTTTTTCAACTAAGTGAAAAACAACCTGTTGTTCTGTTGAATCAACCGGTTGTTTTGTACTTAGAAGGTTTTGAAAAAGGTTGAAAACTATTTGGCTTGGTTGACTAAGCTGTCAAAGCCAAAACAATCAATTGTCTCGATAAAACAATCGATTGTTTGTTTGAAAATCCTAACAACTTTGTGTTTTGAATTGAATCTTTATTAAATGGCTTCTAACTGAATGCACTCCTGTTTTAAATGCTTTTGACCACTTTGTTGGTATATATAAAGTTGGTTAGATGCTCCTAAAAATTAAGAAACAGTTTTGAGAAATCAAAGTGCAAATTTGGTTAAGAGTTTTCAAGATTCATTCAAGCTTTGGATTTTCAAGTGTGTGGAATAGGAATGGGGTGTAAATCTGATCTTTAAGCTGTGTAAGACCCAGGTGTATTCTATTGTCTTCATCCTTGATTACTGTATTTTTGTAATTGATGGTAAGTGCAGAATTAGAGGGGTTCTGAATTCTGTGGTTTGGTTTGCCAAAATGAGTGTGTGTCTTGAAGGGTTCAAGGTCACTCTTTTCGTGGTGTGTGTTGTAATCTGTGATTGATTGCATATTGGAACCTAGTGGTTTTTTGGGAATTGGATGTAGCCCTTGTGAGTAGGGTGAACCAGTATAAAACTGTTGGTGTGCTTTTCTCTCATCCCTAACTCCTTTAATTGCTGTTTTATGTTGGTTTTAAATATCTGCTGATATAAGCAACCAATTGTTTCGAAGAAACAACCGATTGTTTTTCTGTGTTTCACTTAAAATAGAATATATTATTAGCTAACTTGATTTCTTTATCTGTAATTCTGCACTAAGTTTCATTGTACCTTCAAAGTTTGCGAAAATCTTTCATAAACAATTCACCCCCCTCTTGTTTAAGACTATATATTTTAACAATTGGCATCAAGATCGAAGTTCTTGAAAATTACTCAAGTTTTCGATCCTAAATATTTTTACTATGGCTGAAAGACTACCTTTTGGGGTGGGTGCCTCTATCAATAGACCACCTTTGTTTTGTGGTTTGAACTATCAATTCTGGAAGGTTAGAATGAAAATTTTTGCGGAATCTCTAGATAGAGGGATTCGGGATGCAATTGAAAATGGCCATTTTATTCCCAAATTTGAAAAGGAAGGTGTTTTGATTGAAAAACCTTGGTCCCAATGGACTGATGCAGAGAATAAAAAGGCCAAGTTTGATTGCATTGCCAAGAATATCATAACCACTGCTTTGAATTCAGATGAATTTTTCAGGGTCTCACAATGTGCATCGGCTAAGGAAATGTGGGACACTCTAGAGGTCACTCATGAAGGGACAAATGATGTGAAAAGGGCATGGAAGCATGCCTTAATCCAAGAATATGAAATGTTTAGAATGCTCGAGGGAGAATCAATTGCTGAAGTACAAAAGAGATTCACTCACATTGTGAATCACCTCGTTAGTCTTGAAAAAATCTTTGAAAGAGAGGAGTTGAACATCAAAATCCTCAAATGCTTGGATAGATCTTGGCAACCAAAGGTGACAGCTATTTCAGAATCCAAGGATTTGACTGCATTGATAACTGCCTCCTTGTTTGGAAAGCTAAGAGAACATGAGTTGGAAATGATTTGACTCAATGTTCAAGAAATTGAAGACAAGAATGTGAGGACCATAGCCTTGAAAGATTCCAAGCACAAGAATAAGCAAGAATCAAGTGATGAAAGTGAAGAAGAAACTCTCAGTTTGCTGTCCAAAAAGTTCAGCAAATTCTTGAAGAAGAAAAGAAACAAGGACTCCAACCAAGAAAGGTATGGAAACAAGAAAACTAGTGATTTTAATCCTAACAATTATACGTGCTATGGTTGTGGAGAACAGGGACATATAAAAGTTGATTATCCAAACAAAAAGAGCAAAGAAAAGAAGTCAAGCAAGAAGGAAAAGAAAGGGAAATCCAAGAAAGCCTACATTGCTTGGGAAGAAAATGAAATATCCTCATCAAGCTCCACATCAAGTGAAGATGAAGAAGCCAATCTGTGTTTGATGGCAGAAGGAGAAGATGAAGCAAGTAGTGTAAGTTCTAGTGCCTCTTTAAATGCTAAAAACTATAGTCAATTGCTTCAAGCTTTTAAAGAAACTCTTGAGGAAGCTAACTGATTGGCTCTCTTAAACAACCGGTTGAAAGGGTTGAACTACTGGCTTGAAAATAGAGTGAAGACACTGGAAGAAGAATTGGAAAATTCAAAAACGGATTTTGAAAATCTTGAACTGGTTTACACAAATTCTTCTTGCTTGTGTGACTCAAAAGTTTGTGAAAATTGTGAAAACCTTGAAAAGAATATCCAATATCTTGTAAAAAATGTGGACAAACTTTCAAAAGGAAAATTCAACTTTGAAACTGTTTTAGCATCTCAAAAATGTGTTTTTGGAAAGTTTGGATTGAGTTTTAATTCACAGAGCAAGAAAAGTGGGATTTCAAAGCCTTTTTCTAAAGTGCTAGAAAAACAACAGATTGAAAGATCAAAACAACCGATTGTTACATGCTTTTACTGCATGAAGAGAGGCCACTCAGTTAGATTTTGTAAAATTAGGAAATATGTTGTTCCTAATGGTATTATGAGATGGATTCCCAAAGTTTCTGAGGTTCCCAGTTATAAATGTGATGTAAAAGGACCCACTTTTGTAAGGGGACCAAATCTTGGTACTTGAATTTGTCTTTTATAGGGAAACTTGACAAAAAGCATGCAGTTGTGGTATCTGGACAGTGGTTGTTCCAAACACATGACTGGAGACAAATCTCAGTTTGTGAACATCACTTCCAAACAAGAAGGGCATGTGACCTATGGAGACAACAACAAGGGAAGAATTCTTGGAAGGGGCTCTATAGGAGACAAGAGCAACTTATTAATTCATGATGTCTTGTATGTGGAAGGACTAAAGCATAACCTACTAAGCATTAGCCAACTGTGTGACAAGGGCTATCAAGTCATCTTCAAGCCAAACTCCTGTACACATGGACACTCTTCTTGGAATCAAAGAGTGATGCTTTCTCTGCCTTCAAAAAGCTTGCTAGAAGACTACAAAACACAAAAGGCAGCAACATTGGCTCTATAAGGAGTGATCATGGAAGGGAATTTCAAAATGAGAAATTCAGCAAATTCTGTGAAAAGATGGGGATCTTGCACAATTTGTTTGCACCAAGAACTCCGCAACAGAATGGAGTAGTGGAGATGAAGAATAGATCTCTTGAAGAATTAGCAGGAACCATGCTAAGTGAATCCTCCCTACCCAAATATTTTTGGGCCGATGCAGTAAGCACCTCTTGTTATGTGATGAATAGAGTGCTCATAAGGCCAATTTTTGAAGAAAACACCTTACGAACTCTTCAATGGAAGGAAGCCAAACTTTAGTCACCTGAAAGTGTTTGGATGCAATTATTTTGTTATGAATATTGGAAAAGAAAATCTGGGGAGGTTTGATGAAAAAGCTGACAATGGCATCTTTATTGGCGACTCCTCAAATAGCCATGCTTATAGGATTACAACAAGAGACTCATGCTTGTGGAGGAATCTGTTCATGTGGTGTTTGATGAAGTTGATCACAAAGAAGAGAAATCCTCGAAGAATTGCACAGAAGAGGATGAACAAAACATCACTCTGCAGAAGCTGGAATCCTGTCCAGAAAAACAACTGATTGATTCATTGAAACAACTGGTTGAAATTCTGCAGCAGGATGAGTTGCTTAAAGAATGGAGAATTCCAAGGGATCTTTCAGTGGAAAACAACATTGGGCAGATAAAGAAGGGTGTTTCTACACACAGTACTATCTCAAATTACTGCAAGCACACAACCTTTGTGATGGGTTGTTCTTCATGACCAATGTTCTTCTCGAGGAAATGAGGTGAAAAAGGTGGCGGAAGCAATGGAGGTGATGGATCAAGGATGGCTCATATAGAGCTATGGGTTCATTGTAGGTGCATGAAAGGTATGAAGAGTGATAGGTTAGGCCAAATCACTTAGAGGAAGGTGAAGATGAAGATCAAAGTGTCTAACCTAGAGAGACTAGACAAAGAGTATAAGCTAGCATAATTTTGGCAGCATTTACTTATATAAATTGATCTTAGAAAAATATGAGCCAAAGCACCCCATTTATAGGAGATGGTGCCTTGGAGAGTAAGGAGTAAGGGTAGGATGGGGAATACATAAAAGAGGGGGCTGCTAGGGTGTTGACTAAAGGTCAATGCAACCCCTTAGCATGCTTCTAGAAGGTAGGGCTACATTCCTACCCTAAAAGGCCTAGGTACAAGCTAAATTGTTAAATACACCCCCTATTGTGCTAAATGAACCCTACTCTACTAAATTGTTAAATACACCCTCTATTGTGATAAATGAACCCTACTCTACTGAAATTACAAATAAACTAAAATTAATTGAGGTTCAGCTCCCATGGCTTGGGCTCTACTCCTTGTGGTCCTCTGAGGGGTCTTTGAACAAGTCGAGATAAGTTTCTCTGCCATCAGTAGCAGAGTCCCACTCTTCTTGAATCCTCTTTGCCATGGACCTAGTTGTTGGGCCTGAGCTTGAGCCTCTTCCATCATCCCCTCCCTCTTGAAGAGGATTTGTCCTCAAATCTGAATGATGCTCAATGACAGCAACCTCTGTTTATTTGTTATTGTCCTCTTGGATCAAATGTCATTCTGCAATAGACATCATACAAAATATGAGATAATTTTCTTTATTAAAATAAAATTAAAAGAAAAGAAAATAGAATAGAAATTAGGCCTTTGATAAAAATTTTGAAAGTGAAACATAAGGCCTTCTTCAAAAATATTTTTGTTCACTGTGTGTTGTTTATTGCCCAAGCTAAGCAACAATCTCACAAAGAGTTGTTTTTGAGATTTTTGTGAAGAAGAATGAGCATTATATAATTGAAAAGAAGAGTTCAAAGTATTGCAATCCCTCTTTAAGGATTCTTTCTCAGCTATACTTGTAGGGAGTGTCGTAAAAGACTCTTCTTCTTCCTTTTCAATCAAACATTCTTCTGTATTTTCCGTGGAGGAAACATTTATATCTATATCTGGTTCAGCTCCAGACATATACGTTTCTTCAAGTAGATCTTCACAAGGATTTTGTAGAGAAGATAAAATGTTATCGATATCTAATACAATTCCAAAAATAGAGTTTTTTGTACTTTCCTTTTCTATCATCACTTTTTCTCTCTTTTGTTTCTCTTATCTATCTTTCCTTTCATTCTCCTCTCTTTCTTTTTTGTCTTTCTCTTCTTTCTTTCTGATAAGAGCTTGTAATTTTTCTTTAAACTCTTTTTCTTTTCTTATTTTCATTTTTACTTGGTTCTTTACCACTTGTGTAGGTGTTAAAGGATAGAGTACAAACTTTTTCTCCCTATGGGTAAAAGTTATCTCGTTGGTAAGACCATTATGCATAGTTTTCTTGTCAAATTGCCATGGTCTTCCCAATAAGATGTGGCAGGCTTCCATGGGTACTACATCACATAAAATATCATCTTTATAGTTTCCCATGGAAAGACTAACTTTTACCCGCTTATCTATAGTTAATTCCCCATCTTCATTTATCCATTGAAGTTTGTAAGGTTTTGGATGAGGTATTAATTGTAGATTAAGCTTTTCAACCATCCTAGTGCTACAACAATAGCAGCAAGAGCCACTATCCACAATGAAAGAACAAATGTTTTTTGAAACTTTACATCTTGTATGAAAGATGTTCTCTCTCTGTGTTTCATGGTTCACACTAGGTTGATTGTTGAGAGTTCTTCTGATCATTATTAATTCTCCCTCACAAGGATACGCCCCCTCACTACTTTCCTTCTCTTCTTCCCCACTAGACTCTTCATCTTGGCTGCTATACTCATCCCTCCCTCTTAAGATCATGGTTCTCCTATTTAGGCACTGGGATGCTATATGGCCTCTACCAAGACACTTGAAGCATTGGATGTCTCTACTGTGGGTTGTGAGGTAGACACATATTTTCCTACACTCTTGGGAGTTTCTTTGGATTTATCCTTTGAAAGACTATCCTCCCTTTCTCTTCTATACTCTTTCTGGGGATAAGAGTTAGAGTAAGAACTCTCCTTGCGACTTGATCCTTTTCGCAAATTTTTTTGTTCAACTTTTATACAAAGTTGGATCAAGTCATTCAAGTCCCTGTAGGGCAAAATTTATACTTTATCCCTTATCTCAAGATTGAGACCACTCAGGAACCTAGCTATGGTGGTGGTGGCTTCTTCCCTAATAGAGGCTCTCATCATGTAGAGCTCCATCTTTTGCCTATACTCCTCTACACTCATGTTTTTTTGTTGGAGTCTTTGGAGCTTGTCCATTAACTCCCTATCGTAGTATGAAGGAACATGGCGGTGTCTCAGGGCTCCCCTAAGGTCATTCTAATATTCTATGGGAGGGTCCCTTTGGAGGTGCCTATCTCTCTCTAGGGCTATCCACCAATACATAGCGTTTCCTTGAAAGCTTAAAGTGGCTAAGGGTACTTTCCTTTCCTCACTAACATGATGACAAGCAAAAAGTTTTTCTACTTTCATTTCCCAATCTAGGTATGTTTCAACATTTTCCTTTTCATAAAAATGAGGTAAGTCTACCCTAGTCTCTTTTGGATGGCTTTCTCTCCTAGTTCTTCTAGGTGGAGGTTGATAATAATCATTTACTCTCAGACTCCCCTCAGCATGTGAGTCACTTGACCTAGAACTAGATGCATGTGATTTTTTTAATTTTTTAATGTATTCATCTTTTTCTCTAACAATGCTCAACTCCTCTTCCAAAACTGCAAGATGGGCATCTCTTTCTTTTTTATCTTCCAAAAGTCAAGCCTCATGTTGCAATTGTCTAAGTGATAGTGATTGAAAATCTCTAGTCAATTGTTTCAAAAGAGATTTTGTATATTTTCTATCACTTTCACTATGACTTGAACAATTAGTAGACATGTTTAGGGTTTGTGATAAAAGTAATTTTCAAAAAGAAAGATAGGTTGAGTGAAGTAGGTAATTTCCCAGGAAAGGGAGGTGGTTCACTAGGATCTCTTAAGTACCAAGCCTTTCCTTAGCCAGATACTATCCCACAACACTTTCACAAACCTTTCTCTAAGAAATTTACTTAGAGCACAATCAAAGATAAAAAAAAAATTTTATGCAAGAAAAACTATATAAAGCAATAAAACACAAATGAAAATTGCTATCTAGAAAGCTTTTAAAACTAGTCGAATCCTAAGGTGAGGCTTCTTGGCACTTTGGAACCTTGAAGACACACTCACCGTCTAAAATGTATTAATCCACTAATTAATCAATGTTCTTGCAAATTACAACTCAAAGAAATACAAAGAAATTAGGTCAACAAATTTTGATGCACAAAAATTTAAAGTTCTATTCTATGCACTCCTTCACTTGTAGCTCCTTTGTGTATATTTGTGTATTTTTCAATGAGGTTGCTGCTGTCCCTTGCTTTGTCTCCTTAGGTTATTCAACCTTAAATCTTTAATCCAGCTCCTCTTTAGTGATATGGCTTTCACCAAAACAAAATTTTAGCTCCACACTCACCAAAGCACTTTTTAGGTCAAATCCATCAAAGAGAGGTTAAGCAAGTTTTAAAGCAACAAAACTCAAATTTAAAATTAAGGACTACTGCAAATGGAGTTGATATTTGGCAAGACTTGAAAGAGTATTCAATAAAATTTGACAAGCAAAAAAGTAAGGCACACAAGATAAGGTAGCACACAAAGTGGAATCCTAGTGAATGGAACTAAAATAGATGAATAAAATCAAAACTACACTACAAAATTTTTTTGTGTAAATTTTTCACAACTTTCCAAATTTATGCTGGACAGAATACTTCAAATTTGAGCTTGAAATTTTAACCACAGAAACTTCAATGTTTAAGCTCAAATTAGGCACTAGAATTGTACCAAAAAAGTGAGCCAATAAATTGTAATAAATTTTCCAAAATCACTACCACATCACTGTTTTTCCAGAGTCAGAATTTTTGCACTCTGTTCGTATTTCATTTATCATTCTTTTTTGTATTTTAAATTTTGATGTGATTCTTTTTTTTCACTTTTTCTCAACGCATCAAGCTACTCAAATATAAAATTTTAGAATTTTCCAGCCACAGAATTAAATTTTGGGAACGTTTCCAGCCAACACAGTAACAGTGAAAACAGAGAAATCCTAACTTGGAATTAGAAAACGGTAAAGAAACTTAAAAAACACAATGGAAATGATTCGAAGTGAACTTGTATGGAACTAACACACAAGTATCAACTCAAATATGAAAATATAAAAGGCACCAAAACTTCAAAAACAGAAATATAAACTGCACTCAAAACAAACTCAAGCAACAAAATCAACAGTAAAAGGCACTACTTGGAATTTATGACATTATAGGATGAACATGACTTTGACAAAACTTGTATGGCTTCAAAAATCAAAATGACTTAACCAAAAACACTTTGAACCGATTAAAACATCAATAAGACTTAAATGAAAGCAATAGCAAAATAGCCAACACAAATACTCAATGGAAACCTAAAAACAGTTTGAAAATGGAAGCTCAAGAACAAATTGAACCAAATAAATAAAACCATGCAACAATATGAACTAAGAACAAGATTAAAAACAGCAAGACAACTAAAAAACAAGATGACAACACGAAAATGAAGAAGACTAAAAAAAAATAAAATGAAGAGAACACTTATCTCTTGAAGAACCAAAGCTCTAGATACCAAATGATGGGTTGTTCTTCATGACCAATGTTCTTCTTGAGGAAATGAGGTGAAAAAGGTGGCGGAAGCAATGGAGGTGATGGATCAAGGATGGCTCATATAGAGCTATAGGTTTCTGGTAGGTGCATGGAAGGTATGGAGAGTGATAAGTTAGGCCAAATCACTTGGAGGAAGGTGAAGATGAAGATCAAAGTGTCTAACCTAGAGAGACTAGACAAAGAGTATAAGCTAGCATAATTTTGGCAGCATTTGCTCATATAAATTGATCTTAAAAAAACATGAGCCAAGGCACCCTATTTATAGGAGATGGTGCCTTGGAGAGTAAGGAGCAAGGATAGGATGGGGAATACATAAAAGAAGGGGCTGCTAGGGTGTTGACTAAAGGTCAATGCAACCCCTTAGCATGCTTCTAGAAGGTAGGGCTACATTCCTACCCTAAAAGGCCTAGGTACAAGCTAAATTGTTAAATATACCCCCTATTGTGATAAATGAACCCTACTCTACTAAATTGTTAAATACACCCCCTATTGTGCTAAATGAACCCTACTCTACTGAAATTACAAATAAACTAAAAGTAATTGAGGTTCAGCTCCCATGGCTTGGGCTCTACTCCTTGTGGTCCTCTGAGGGGTCTTTGAACATGTAAAGAAAAGTTTCTCTGCCATCAGTAGCAGAGTCCCACTCTTCTTGAATCCTCTTTGCCATGGACCTAGTTGTTGGGCCTGAGCTTGGGCCTTTTCCATCACTTTGTTTCTCAAGTTGAACCAAAGTCTATTGAAGAAGCTCTTAATGATGAGAAATAGGTGGCAGCAATGCATGAAGAGTTGAACCAGTTTACAAGGAATGATGTATGGCTTCTTGTTCCCAAGTTAGATGAGATGAATATCATTGGAACTAAATGGGTCTTCAGAAACAAGTTGGATGAAGCTGGTGTGATTACTAGAAACAAGGCAAGGTTAGTTGCCAAAGGCTACAATCAAGAAGAGGGGATAGATTATGGTGAAACCTTTGCTCTTGTGGCCAGATTGGAGGCTGTAAGATTGCTGCTTGCCTTTGCTTGTATGAGTGGGTTTAAACTGTTTCAAATGGATGTCAAAAGTGCCTTTCTCAATGGATTTATTAATGAGGAAGTCTATGTGTCTCAACCTCCCGGTTTTGAGGATTATCTACATCCTAATCATGTTTACAAGCTCAAGAATGCCTTATATGGTTTAAAGCAGGATCCAAGGCAGTGGTATGAGAGATTAAGCAATTTTCTCTTATCCAATGGCTATGAAAGTGGAAAGATTGACAAGATCCTTTTCATTAAGAAGTCAAATTCTACAATCATCTTGGTTCAAATATATGTTGATGACATAATTTTTGGTGCAACCAATGATAGTCTTTGTGAAGAGTTTGTGGCTGCCATGCAAGGAGAATTTGAAATGTCTATGATGGGGGAGCTTTCTTTCTTTCTTGGACAGCAGGTCAAGCAATCCAAAGAGGGAATTTTTCTTAGTCAAGCAAAGTATTGTAAAGAAATTCTCAAGAAGTTTGAGATGGAGAATTGCAATGAAGCCTACACTCCAATGCCAACAAGTTGTTACATGGATGCAGACCTAGCTAGAAAAGGGCTAGATCACACCAAATATAGAGGATTTATTGGATCCTTACTCTATCTCATAGCAAGTAGGCTGGACATCATGTTTGTTGTATGCTTATGTGCAAGATTTCAAGATAATCCTAAAGAATCTCATCTCAAGGCTGCAAAACGGATTCTTAAATGTCTCAAAGGGACAATCAACGTGGGCCTATGGTATCCTTCTCATTCTCCTATTCACTTAATTGGTTATTCTGACTCTGATTTTGCAGGATGTAAGTTGGATAGAAAGAGCACAAGTGGGACTTGCCATCTTCTTGGTTCAAGTCTTATCTCTTGGCATAGCAAGAAACAAGCATGTGTGGCTCTTTCCACTGCAGAGGCTAAATACATAGTTGCAGGAGTTGTTGTGCCTAGATCCTTTGGCTCAAACAACAATTGGAAGATTTTGGTTTGAATATTAGCAAAGTGCCCTTGTTATGTGATAACACAAGTGCTATAAATCTCACCAAGAATCAAATTCGACACTCAAGGACAAAGCATATAGAAATCCCTCACCTCTTCATAAGAGGCCATGTAAACAATGGCGATTGTGATGTAAGATTCATTGAGACAGAATTGCAACTTGCTGATATATTCACAAAACCATTGCTAAGAGACAGGTTTTTCTTTTTGAGAAATGAGTTAAGTATACTTAATTCTCAAGTCATCTCTTAAATCTATTTTTATCTCTTCCTAATTCTATTTGTGAAGACAAATAGGGGGTGAATATGGTTTCTGTGTTGTCTTAAAACTGCTAAACTATGATTTGGTTAAATGTTTTAAATTCTGCTGCTGCATAACTGGTTTAGCTGTTGTTTTTGGCTTGCCATTTGGCTGGTTTTTCTGCTCCTGTGTTTATGCAGAAAATTGGTTAAGTGTGCCATCATAACCTGCTTCTTTAGATGCTCTGGGTTAGCATAGTTTCTGTTTTGCAGGTGCTGTTACAGATTCAAACAAGACCAACACAAGCAACTAAGGATTTGTCTTCATCAAATAGGGGGAGATTGTTGATCAAGAGTGATAAAGAGCTTTGAAGAATCCAAATCCAAGGTGTTTGATGGAAGTCTGTGTTGCTGCTGTGTATGGGTGGGAAATGGGGTAGATTTTATGTAATCCACTCCTTGTTTGAATCCAAAACAAGTTTGATTTGAAAACCTTTTAAAATAGAATGTTTTTCAACTAAGTGTAAAACAACCTGTTGTTTTGTTGAATCAATAAGTTGTTTTGTACTTAGAAGGTTTTGAAAAAGGTTGAAAACTGTTTGGCTTGGTTGACTAAGCTGTCAAAACCAAAACAATCAATTGTCTCAATAAAACAATCGATTATTTGTTTGAAAATACTAACAGCTTTGTGTTTTGAATTGAATATTTATTAAATGGTTTCTAACTGAATGTGCTCCTGTTTTAAATGCTTTTGACCACTTTGTTGGTATATATAAAGTTGGTTAGACGCTCCTAAAAATTAAGAAATAGTTTTGAGAAATCAAAGTGCAAATTTGGTTAAGAGTTTTCAAGATTCATTCAAGCTTTGGATTTTCAAGTGTGTGGAATAGGACTGTGGTGTAAATCTGATCTTTAAGCTTTGTAATACCTAGGTGTATTCTATTCTCTTTGTCCTTGATTACTGTATTTTTGTAATTGATTGTAAGTGCAGAATTAAAGGGGTTCTGAATTCTGTGGTTTGGTTTGTCAAAAGGAGTGTGTGTCTTGAAGGGTTTAAGGTCACTCTTTTGGTGGTTTGTGTTGTAATCTGTGATTGATTGCATAGTGGAACCCAGTGGTTTTCTGGGAATTGGATGTAGCCTTTATGAGTAGGGTGAACCAGTATAAAACTGTTGGTGTGCTTTTCTCTCATCCCTAACTCCTTTAATTGCTGTTTTATGTTGGTTTTAAATATCTGCCGATATAAGCAATCTATTGTTTCGAAGAAACAACCGATTGTTTTTCTGTATTTCACTTAAAACAAAATATATTCTTGGCTAACTTGATTTCTTTATCTGTAATTTTGCACTAAGTTCCATTGTACCTTTAAAGTTTGCGAAAATCTTTCATAAACAATTCACCCCCTCTTATTTAAGGCCATATATTCTAACACTTATGTGGGAGAGAGATGTGAGATTGAGAGAGGCGCTTTTGGTCAGAAGCTTCAGCAGCGGGCCCACTCTGCCCTCCTTGATTATCAACGATGCAAAGGAGACCAGCGACTTCGTCACGTTCGATCGCTCCTTCGGGAACCCAGTGTGGAGAATGGGGATCTACTCCCATATGAGGTAGAGGATTGGCTCGTTTGCGGCTATATGAGGGAGCCTATCGAGGTACTCACCGCTGGCTTCATCGGCCGATACGCATTAGACACTGGAAAGTTGAAATCGCTATTTGATCCTTTGGCTGAAGACTGGCCACTTGTGCAGGCTAAACAATGGGCTCACTTGGCTTTGAGATGTTGCGATATGAACCGAAAAAGCCAGTCGGATCTTTGTTCTGATGTCTGGAGAATACTTGATGCAATGAGGGTTTCTTTTGGAGGCACAAACTCCTTTGGACTAAGTTCTAAAGGACTTTCACAACCTCCATCATATTTTATTTGCCCAATCTTCCATGTAAGTAACTAGCTATCTCTACCTTTCTTTTCTTAGTTTAGGCTTTTAAAATGTGATGCCCTTGTGCGGTTGTAGAATCTCTGCCCCATTGAACATTTGTCTAAGGAAATGAAACTCATTCCATTTCTTATTTCATTTCGAAGTTGACCAAAATTTTAAGCTTGCATTTTCCTATTCTTCTTTCTTTAGTTACTTTATTCTCAAACATTTTTAATCACTCACGACCGAGCTTGACACAAAAAAAGTAAGATTTTGCCTTTTGACCTAGAGGTCATGGGGTTCAAATGCTGGAAACAGCTTCACAGGGTTGCCCATTTTTAGGATTCAACACCTCTAAAGTTCAGGACGCATGTTAGAGGATAAAGTAGGCACTTTTAGTCGATGATCAGAAAACTAATGATGAATATTACGTACACATGCATAACAAATCATGGATGTATAGATAAATCAACTAAAACTTTTCTCACGACTAAGATTGTTAAATTTACCTTCTAATGTGGGTTGCTCACTCTAGACTCAAATACCTTCTTTATATCTTTATTTTCTTATCTGGCAAGATATTTTTTCCAATGAATGGAATGATATGTCTTTGAATATGAAACTGCTATCTAAGAAAATCCTCCCTCCATGTGTTCCTAGTTTGTAGGAAGTCATGTGAGATCCACATGTAGCTGCAGATGGTTTTACTTATGAAGCTGAGGCTATACGAGGATAGCTTGATGGTGGTAATGACAACTCACCAATGACTAATAGTAAGCTTGCACATCACAATCTTGTTCCCAATCGCGCTCTTCGCTCTGCAATCCAGGATTGGCTTCAAAACCACTGATCAAGTGCATTATTGGATGAGCTACGAACGAGCCGATCCTATTCCTCATCTGGGAGCAGATTGTCGTTCTCCACACCAGGTTCCTAGAGGAACCGGACGCGAGGGTGTTGCTGGTTGGTGGCGGCGTCGCTGATAACCGAGGAGGGTGGAGTGGGCCTGCTGCTGAATCTTCTGTCGAAAAGCACCTCTCTCTACCACATAAGCATCACTTGACGCCGTAAGCAGAGACTTAACGGAAAGGACCAATTTGGATACATTATAAACAAACATAGTTACCAAATTGGTTTTTTTAAAAATCACTATGCTAAAGTGAATATTGATCCTAAAAGTAGGGACAAATAAGGTAATTATACCAAAAAGTAAAGACCTATTCCATGCACTCCTTCACTTATAGCTCCTTTGTGGTATTTGTGTATATTTTTATATGAGGTTGTTGTTGTCCCTTGCTTTGCCTCCTTAGGATATTCAACCTTGAATGTTCAATTCTGCACTTCTGTAGTGATATAGCTCTCACCAAAAAAATGTTTAGCTCCACTACTCACCAAAGCACTTTTTAGGTCACTTCCACCGAAAAGAGGTCAAACAAGTTTAAAGCAGCAAAAATCAATTTAAAAAAATAGGACTACAACAAAGGGAGTTGATATTTGACATGACTTGAAAGAGTGCTCAATAAAATTGACAAGAAAAAAAATTAAAGTACACAAGAAAAGGTAGCACACAAAGTGGAATCCTAGTGAATGGAACTAGAATTGGATTAAGAAAACCAAAACAACAATACTGAATTTTTGTGTAAAACATTTCGTAAGTTTTCAAATTTATGTTGGGATGAAAAATTCAAATTTGAATTTGAAATTTAAACCACATAAATCTCAATGTTTAAGCTCAAATTAGGCGCTGGAAATTCACTAAAACAATGCACCAATTAATTGTGATAATTTTTTCAAAATCACTGTTGCTTCATTTTTATTTTTTTTTCAGGGTCAGAATTTTGCACTCTGTTCGTATTTCTTTTATCATTTTTTTTTGTATTTTGAATTTTTTTTTTCACTTTTTCTCAAGACATCAAAATACTCAAATACAAAATTTCATAATTTTTCACAAACGGAAATACTTTTTACAAATGTTTTCAGCCAACACAGAATTTGTAAAACAAAGGAAACCTATACAGGAATTAAAGAACAACAATGAAACTTCAAAAACACAATGGAATTGGATGGAAATGAACGTGTATGGAACTAACACACAAGCATGAACTGAAATATGGAAAATTAAAAATTCACCAAAGCTTAAATTCAGAATTATAAAACTACACTTAAATTAAAATCAAGCAACCAAATAAAAAACAATAAGCACCACTTGGAATTGATGACATTGTAGGATGAACATGACTTGACAAAACTTGAATTGATTCAAAAATTAAAATGACTCAAAACAAAAAAGTTTGCACCGATTAAAAACATCAATAAGACTCAATTAAAATTAAAAAAAAAAAGCACACTCAATGGAACCTAAAAACAATTTGAAATCGGAAGCTCAAGAACAAATTGAACCCAATGCACCGATTAGAATTTTCCAAACAACAACATGAACCAAAATTGAAATTAAAACAGTAAGACACGGAAAAAATTGAACCAACATGAACCAAAAAAATTGATGAACAACACGGAAAAATGAAGAACAAAAAAATTAAAAGAAGAGAAGGCACTTATCTCTTGAAGAACCACGGCTCGTGATACCAAATGATGGAATTGTGCCTTCATGAATGAATTCTTTTCTTGAAATTTGGAGAGGATTGGCGGAAGCTTCAAGGGAAGAGATGAACAAGGATGGATCATATAGAGCTATGGTTTCCTTGAAGGTGCATGATAGGTAGGGAGAGTGATTGGTTGGGCCATATCACTTGATTTAGGTGAAGAAGACTAAAGTGTCTAACCTAGAGAGGCAAACCAAGAGAGTGAGATGGCTAGCAATCTTGGCAGCAATTCTCTCCTTCATTAATCTTAGAAAAATGAGAGCCAAGCACCTCAATTTATAAGAGAGAGGGCTGAACATTTTAGAGGCAAAATTTGAAAATTCAAAATAAAACTCTCCAATGAGAAGTTGCCATGTGGAGTCATGCTTTCCATGTTTAGCTCATACCTTCTGATGTGAGTCTCTTATGAACCTTTCTTGGTTTGGGTTGAGTTGATATAGATTTCATTGTATTCATGAAACTTTCAAGAATTAGGATCAAAATTCTAAAGAGCAATTAATAGAGTTTCTACTCAAGAAAACAAAGGTTCATACTAAAAACACATGAATAGGTAACTTGTAGTGTAAGATAACAATGGAATATGAATGGGTAATTCAAGAACAGTACCAAACTTCAAAGGAAACACAAGAACATCATAAGAACACCAAGAAGAAGTGAAAATACTGATTGAAATTCAATAGGAATTAGAAAATCACAAGAAACTCATCAAAGAACAAAAAACCCATGGATGGAAAACAAGAACAACACATGTATATGGAAACCCATGGTTTGGACGAAATTAAAACAGCAAGAAAACAAGGAAATAAACCAAACAAAGTGCAGAACAATGGCAGCAAATGAAAGGAAACAACTCATGGAAAAGATTGAACCGATTAAAAATGGAAAAACTACAAGAAAACACAAATGGGTATTTTTAGAAGATGAATAGAAATGACTTATGTGGTTGTAGCCTTTTGGAGATGTGATTCACGCCACTTGGAGGGTGGTTCTTCCAAGATGAGTGGGTGGTGCCGCCACTTGAGAGTCTCCAAAGCTCACAAGATAAGACATGAAGGAGAAGAAGAGACAAGTCTCACAAACTCACTCTCTCTCAATTTCAAGATAGTTTCTTTTCTTCTAACTTTCAACTTTTTTATTCAAAGTACCAAGCACCCCTATTTATAATGGAGAGGGCTGGTCATGTTACAAAGGGGAAGGAGTGGGAAGAGTCACTCTTCTAGCTCCTTCTAGTGCCTAAGAGAGAAAGGAGTAGAAAAGTCACTTTTTCCACTTTTTCCTAAAGAAAGTGCCTAAAATGCCTTACATTTAGAGGTTTCTTTTGGTTTTCCTCTTTGGCATACTCCTAAGGATATTTCTATATTATTTACAAATTTATACAAGATTATTTACAAAGATTTATTTATACTACTATCTTTTGAATTTTCAAGAGAACCCAAACTGTTCTACTTTTTAAGAAGACTAGTAAGAAGAATTTTAAATGCTTGGGTGGATGACCTCTTCCTCCATTAGTAAAATCCTCTTCTACTTGATCTCCATCATGCTCCCCAGGTTGGAGAGAATTCGTCCGCGAATTCAGAATCCCTACATATAACAAAGTCAGTTTGCTATCAAATAAAGCAGTGGATGATAATAAAGGTAAACTTGACTTAGCATTATGAATCATTGGGATGTCGGAAAAAGAAGTCCTATAGACAGACCATGTTGGAAAAAAATGTGGGGGAATGATTATTTTCTTAGGAAAAATTCCCTTTAAAGGGTAAAAACCATTAGTAGGTATGGAAAAATCATCCCTAACATTTTTCAACCAATATGGAGTGCAAGTAGGAACTTTTGGTAATGAAAAAGACAAAGAAGAAGAATACCTTGGATGCTCAAATTGAGGCATAGCATGAGTCAAAAAGATTGATTTATTTGATAAGGTATTATGACTCGTTTTATCATTTTCTTCTTTTTCATTTTCTCTTTTATTTTTCATTTTTAATTGGTCTTCATGAACTTCTTTTGGAGAGAGTGACTTTAATATGACCTTGTGCCCATGGAAGTCAAAAGAAAGTTTGTTGGTAAAGCCATCATGAAAAACTTTTCTATCATATTGCCATGGCCTACCCAAAAGTACATGTGTTGCTTCCATAGGTACAACATCACACAAGACCTCATCTTTATATTTACCAATTGAGAATGCTATGAGGACTTGTTTGTTAACAATGATTTCTCCTACTTCACTCAACCATTGCAATTTATAGGGCTTTGCATGAGAGATAGTAGATAATCCAAGTTTATCTACCACTCTTGTGCTAGCCACATTAGCACAACTACCACCATCCACAATCAATGAACATAACTTGTTATTAATAAGACACCTTGTATGGAAAATGTTTTCTCTTTGGCTTTCATCAAAAGATTTTAAAACTTGGCCAAGCATGCGTCTCACTACTAACAAGTCACCTTCAAGTGGACTTTCACTATCACATTCATTAGATGAACTAGGCGGTGTAGAATGTCTAGAAGAAGATGAATCATGCTCACTAACTACTATGCCATCATGCATCATCATATTTCTTTTAGAAGGGCAATTAGAAGCTATGTGACCATATCCTAAACATTTAAAGCATTTCTTACTAGACGATTTGGCTGGAGATTTATTAGTTGAAGTGGAAGGCTTTGAATCCTTGGATTTGAAAGATGAATCTTTAGAAGGAAATTTGGACAAAGACTTGTTTTTATTTTTCCAAGAGTTGTTGTAATAGCCATCATTATGAGTATTTTTGAAAGCATGTTTCTTTGCAATTTGGGTTTCAACCTTGATGGCAAGGTGAACCAAGTTTTCTAAAGAAGAGTACTCATAAAGTTCAACAACATCTTGAATGTCCCTTCTAAGACCACTTACAAATCTAGCCATCTTAGCTTCATCACTTTCATGTATATCAACTTTAAGCATAAGTGTTTCTAGCTCTTTAAAATAAGCATCCACACTTAGCGTGCCTTGGTGAAGCCTTTGGAGCTTCAACAATAGGTCTTTCCTAAAGTGTGGTGGAACAAATCTAGCGCGCATACACTCTTTCAAATTGTTCCAAGAAACCACGGGAGGTCTCTTGTTTAGCCCAATGTCCATAAGAGTTTTATGCCACCATTGCATGGCATAGTCTAGAAATTCTAAAGTAGCTAGTTTTACCCTTTGGTCTTCTTGGACCTCATGTACATGAAAGATTTGTTCAACCTTTGCTTCCCACCCCAAATATACATTTGGATCACCTTCACCACTAAAGCTAGGTAATTTTACAAAAGGCATATAAGGCTTTGCCACATGTTGGCGCCTTTCTTCATAATGATGATGCCTCCTCCATTCGGTTTCATCTTCATGTCCATGATAGTTGGAAGAAGTTCTTGATGAATGCCTTGAAGAATGGCGTCTTCTATGGTGTGTATGGCTGGACCTTTCATTAGTCACTTCAAGCCTTTGCAATCTTTCTTCCAATTGTCTTATAGCTTCATCTTTTTGTGCAAGTGACCTTTTGGCTTCTTTTAATTCACCAAGAATGAAAGCTTTTTGTGGAGAGTGTGGTTTGGAAGATTCTCCACTTGAATATTGAGCCATTTTCAAAACAGTACAGCAAACACAAATAGCAAACAATTAAAGAAAACAAGGTTAGAAAACAAAGAAATAAGTGGTGCGGTTTTGGTAAAAAAATTAAGGCACTCTAAATCACTCCAAGAAATTATACTTCCCTCAATCAAGCTTCTCTTGTGGAATGGAGTAACCTCAAATGAAAGATGCCAAAGCACTCAACCACTCATCCAAAAATAACCACCACAAAACTTAAAGAAAAATAAAAGACAAGCAAGAAAAGGTACAAAACAAGAAAGGGTAGTGCAAAAAGAATACAAGATATATGACAAAACTTAAGGAATGAAAGACAAGCAATAAAAGGTACACAATAAGACTCAAAGAATACTCACTAAACTTTATAATCAAGAAAGAAAGTACAACTCATAAACTTGTCAAAATACAAGGATCAAAAGTTCCACAAAGTAGACAACAATTTGCCAATCACTATGAATCCAACTTTGGTATGAAAATTAATGTGCAAAAGAATGAATAGATGCAAATACCAAACTGTTTTGAAGGATTTAAAAACAGAATTGGTTCTGTTTTGTTCTGTTTCAGTTCTGTTTTTTTTTTGTTTTTTTTTATACCAAATGGAACTTATGTAGTGAAAGAACCATAATATGCATCATATGGAAGTTGAAACATCAATCAAATTGCACAAAAATTTTATGAAGGATTCAAGACAACTGAACACTTGAAATCAAATGTTTGGAACCTCCAATCACAAGTACTAAAACAAATTCAAGAGAAACACAAACTTTCAAAATCAAAAGCAAGCAAGTAGAGACAAGATTTGGACACCTAGAACACTATGAACATAAAACTCAAAGCAAAAAGTATGATCAATGAAAAGGCACAACTAAAACATATTCAAACCAAACAAAAGTATGAATATAAGGTGCTGGAAAAACAAGAAACACGAAATTATAGGTGCTGGAAAAAAAATTGCCCAAAAAGAAAGTGTCTATTCAACTCACAATCAACAAATCAACACCATGGCTCTAGATACCACATGATGTGAGTTCATTATGAACCTTTCTTGGTTTGGGTTGAGTTGATATAGATTTCATTGTATTCATGAAACTTTCAAGAATTAGGATCAAAATTCTAAAGAGCAATTAATAGAGTTTCTACTCAAGAAAACAAAGGTTCATACTAAAAACACATGAATAGGTAACTTGTAGTGTAAGATAACAATGGAATATGAATGGGTAATTCAAGAACAGTACCAAACTTCAAAGGAAACACAAGAACATCATAAGAACACCAAGAAGAAGTGAAAATACTGATTGAAATTCAATAGGAATTAGAAAATCACAAGAAACTCATCAAAGAACAAAAAACCCATGGATGGAAAACAAGAACAACACATGTATATGGAAACCCATGGTTTGGACGAAATTAAAACAGCAAGAAAACAAGGAAATAAACCAAACAAAGTGCAGAACAATGGCAGCAAATGAAAGGAAACAACTCATGGAAAAGATTGAACCGATTAAAAATGGAAAAACTACAAGAAAACACAAATGGGTATTTTTAGAAGATGAATAGAAATGACTTATGTGGTTGTAGCCTTTTGGAGATGTGATTCACGCCACTTGGAGGGTGGTTCTTCCAAGATGAGTGGGTGGTGCCGCCACTTGAGAGTCTCCAAAGCTCACAAGATAAGACATGAAGGAGAAGAAGAGACAAGTCTCACAAACTCACTCTCTCTCAATTTCAAGATAGTTTCTTTTCTTCTAACTTTCAACTTTTTTATTCAAAGTACCAAGCACCCCTATTTATAATGGAGAGGGCTGGTCATGTTACAAAGGGGAAGGAGTGGGAAGAGTCACTCTTCTAGCTCCTTCTAGTGCCTAAGAGAGAAAGGAGTAGAAAAGTCACTTTTTCCACTTTTTCCTAAAGAAAGTGCCTAAAATGCCTTACATTTAGAGGTTTCTTTTGGTTTTCCTCTTTGGCATACTCCTAAGGATATTTCTATATTATTTACAAATTTATACAAGATTATTTACAAAGATTTATTTATACTACTATCTTTTGAATTTTCAAGAGAACCCAAACTGTTCTACTTTTTAAGAAGACTAGTAAGAAGAATTTTAAATGCTTGGGTGGATGACCTCTTCCTCCATTAGTAAAATCCTCTTCTACTTGATCTCCATCACCTTCCATGCTAAATCCTCTCCACTCCTAGGCTGCCATGTGGACGTCCATGTACTCCATGCCAAGGTGGTTTTTGTCCTCCAAAATACCCTAGAAATTTTAGGGTTACATTGGGCTCAAGGAAGCCCAATTGTTACCATAACTAGTCACTTTTAACCCTAACTAGATCCATTTTACTATTGGCCCAAATACAAGCCTAAAAAACCTATGCTACTTGGCCCAAATATTTGGTCCAAGTATTTTATGCTACTAGGCCAAATACATGGCCCATGAAATCCTAAAAAACTTTATATAATTTATTTAAGCTAAAGCTTGGCCCAAAAATAATGTTAACTAGTCAACAAAAACTCAGTCTTCTTCTATTCTTCTGACCAAAGCTTTAGTTTATGTTTTGATGACTTGGAGGTCTTCTTGGATAGGTTTATACATTACTTCGCCCTAGAGTTTTGCTCTTGATTGGGCCTAAAAAAAGAAACAAAATCCCAATTAGACCCATATTTACAAATAAATTCATAGACAACCTTTAGGTCTTCATCCTCCTTATTATGTGGTTGTGTATGGCTGGAGGCTTTGCCATCACTGGGTCTCCCTTTAACTTATTATCCATTAGTCGTCTATCTTGTTCCCTTGATTGTATTATTTATTTTACCAAAGATTCTATTTGTTTACTAGATCAAGGTTCGGGACGAATGATTGGCACCGGATGTGAGTCTCATGGTCTTTACCACTTACGAACATCTGCACATGTTGGCACGGTTATGGATTCTCCATCTCTCATTCATTTCAACATGACCTAGTATTGCCAAGACGCAGCACCTTGTTCCAAGTTTGTCCAAAGTGTCTAGTTTGGTCTTGTGTGTCGTGTCATTTAGGTAAACAAAGTCACAGTTCTTTTCCTAGTTGTGTCTCACAACGTGCTTCATCCCTTTTGCCTTAGTTCACTCTGACAATTGGCAACCAAGTCGTGTCAAGTCTAATTTAGGGTTTCAGTATTTTGTTACTTTTATTAATGATTATTCAAGATATACTTGGTTATTTTTAATGAAATCTCGTTCTGAGTTGTTTTCTATATTTCAATCTTTTTATAATGTAATTCAAAATCAATTTGGAGTTTCAATTAGAACCTTACGCAGTGATAATGCTCGTAAGTATCTTTCTCATTCTTTTACCGCTTTTATAAAATCTCTTGGCATTCTTCATCAAACCTCATGTGGTTATACCTTTCAGCAAAATGGGGTGGCTGAGTGCAAGAATAGACACCTTATTGAAACTACTCATACTATGTTACTTCATGGTGACTTTCCTCAACGTTTTTGGGGTGATGCTGTTCTCAGTGCATGTTATCTAATTAATCGTATGCCATCTTCGGTTTTAGAGAATAAAATTCATCATTCTATTTTATTTCCTCATGAACCTCTTCATCCCTTACCACCTAGTTTTTGGGTCTACATGTTATATTCACAATTTTTGTCCTGGTATAGATAAATTATCTGCTAGGTCACACAAATGTATTTTTTTAGGATTTACTAGATCTCAAAAAGGATATAAATGTTTTTCACTCTATCTTAACCGTTATTTCATTTCTGTAGATGTCACCTTCACTGAGTCTTCTCTTTATTTTAAGTCCTTATCTTCTCCACCTGTGTCTCCATCTGAACAAGTACATATTCCAGTTGTCTTTGATCCTCATATTATGTTTAGTGTGCCTGAAAATTCTCCTCCTTCACTACCTCTTCAAGTTTACAATCATCGTTAGCCTTCCTATTGTCAACAGGATGACTCTCTTCTAGTGCCAGATCCTCCGTCCCTTCCAGCTCTAATAGTTGAACTTGATATTCCCATTGCCATCCATAAAGGTATACGTTCTACCCATAATCCCTCTCCACATTATAATGCTTTAAGCTACCATCAACTATCTCAACCTTTTTATACTTGCCATTTGTCTATTTCTTTTATGTCCATTCCAAAGTTTGTAGGTGATGCCTTAGCTTATCTTGGTTGGCGTAAAGCCATGCTTTATGAAATGAGTGTGCTTCAGAAAAATGGAACTTGGGACCTCATTCATTTACCTTTTGGGAAATTTGTTGTTGGTTGCAGATGGATCTTTGCTATTAAAATTGGTCCTGATGGTACTATTGATCGTCTCAAAGCTCGTCTTGTGGCTAAGAGTTATACCCAAATTTTTGGTTTAGACTATGGTGATACTTTTTCTCTAGTAGCAAAGATGGCTTCAGTTCGCTTATTCATAGCCATGGATGTTCTTCTACAATGGCCTCATTATCAACTAGATGTAAAAAATGTCTTTCTTAATGGGGATTTGTAGGAAGAAATTTATAAGGAGCAACCTCCTGACTTTGCTTCTTAGGGGGAATCTTCTAGATTGGTATGTCGTCTATACAAATTCTTACATGGTCTCAAGCAGGCTCTCAGGGCTTGGTCTGGAAAATTTAGCAAAGTTGTTCAACAGTTTGGTATGATTCTCAATGAAGTAGATCATTCGGTCTCTTACCGTCACTTGAGTGTTGGGTGTATCTATCTTGAAGTATATGTTGATGACATTGTTCTTACAGGCAGTGATCACCATGGCATCTTACAGGTAAAACAACACTTTTGTCAACACTTTCAGACCAAAGATCTTGGCAAAATTAGATATTTCCTAAGGATTGAGGTAGCACAATCAAACAATTATATTGTTATTTCTCAGAGGAAGTATGCATTGGATATTTTGGAGGAAACTGGATTAATGAATTCAAAATCCGTTGAGACATGTATGGATCCTAATGTCAAACTCCTACCTAGTCAAGGGGAGCCTTTCTCATTCCTGAGAAGTACAAAAGATTAGTTGAAAAATTGAATTATCTTACTGTCACTTGTCCATAATAAACACATGAGACTTTATATTATGATATTGATCCTTTAACCCTCAAAGAAATTTCATAGCCTATTCCTTGCGTTTTCTCACTCTAATAGTAGACTTAACAGAACAAGAACATTTTGTTTTACAGGTACAAACATGATCAGGTCTAAAATTTCAATCTCATCCCAGATAATTCTATGCTTTGTAAAATACCCAGTCACAAATTGGTTTCCCTGAGTGGCTACCTTTATTTGTAAATGGGAAATTCTATAATGATCACCTTGAGAATACCTAGTTTTTAAATTGTTCCAAATGTCTATAGCTAAATCCATCCATATAATACTTTGCCTAATAGGGACAGAAACAAAGTGTACTGATCAAGATACAACCATATCGTTGCAACGATTCCACGTCGAAAAAGTACGATGATTCTTGGCGTGGCAAAGATGTGTGCCAAAATAAGATCTATTTTATTTTTCATGATCAAGTTCTTCATCACGAATCTTCTCAAAGAGTGGTGGTTGGAGGGTCAAGAATCGACGAGACCAACATAGTTGTCGAATTCTTGTTAGGGTGTAAGGATAGGTAGGTTTGATCTGGTTGTTCCTCTACCATATATGAAAGAAAACGAAAGGGAGAAAGATCAGCGAAGAGATGAAAAAAAGAAAAAGATAGAGTAAACAAGGAAAAGAAAATTATCAGAGTACACAACAGAGATCTTCAAATGAAGAGCTATGAGGCAAAGAAGAAAATGGTAAGATAATGCTTCTAGTGTGTGAAGAATACACTACCAAGCAAGAATCACCGATTGAAGAGATAATGAAATAGGGCAAAAAGAACACGAAAAGAGGAGATGAAAAATGAATTGTGTATTACTATTCAAAGAGTGTTCTCAAAGCCAACATCATATATTAAAATGCGGTGGGGAAAGAAATGGGCCTAAAACACGACCCAAGTGCTAAACAAAAAAAACGAGCTTAAACATGAACCATCAATATACGTTAGCAGATACAAAATATAATTTTTATTAGGGAGACATTGCCATTGGCACACAAGTTTGTTTTGTTTTTATTTTTTTAACAGTTTGTGCAATTGCCTCTTTTTTTCTTTCTTAACCATTATTTTTAATTTCACTCTCGATATTTCTATTTTATTCTTTGTATCTGTTCTTGCCGATTGACTTGGCCGCCGGTTGAGTCTGATGATTGGTTCGGGATCCGCCTGTCTCCTCTGGAATTTGTGCCTCCCTTTGTTGTCAAAATGCAATTCCTGTAAAGATAGAGGGCGCCCTTACGGCCGGTCACACTCCGACCCTCAAGTCAGTAAGGGTTTGTAAAAGCAACAATAAATCTCTGTTTAATGTGTAAAAAATAGCATACCTCATATGGGAGCCTCACGCCCCTTTTATAGGCACATTATCAACATACCATGACTTCCCCTGAGAGAAGCAAATAACAACAGAAAATATACACTTTTATCTTCTATCTTTAACAAAAGAAACAACCTACCACAGGCACCAGTCCTCTTTAGGTGCTAACTGCAGGCATACATTCTGTTTCTCATATTCCTCCCTCTCTTCTTTAGGGTCAATAATAGCTTATCAACAAATATATCAACAACTATAATAAATATATGAAAAATGATACAATAGAGATATATCAATAATTATTCTTAAGGATATGTTAACAATAATATCATAAAACCTACCGTATATATCTTAAGCATGGAAATAAAGAAATATCCCATACCGTAACCTTGCTGCGCACTTTGGGCCCCTTAACTATGTTGGGCTAACCACGTAGACGCCAACTCGGCTCAAAGCCGAGATGACCTCTACCCTTTCGTGAACCGAGTTAATACTCATACCTGCCAGACTGCCGAGTTCCGTGTAGTACACAAGCCCCCCAGGCTCGAGCTGGACTTGGCTAGTCGAAGAGTCTACTGAATTCTTTCTGACAACTTAGTGGGACTATTTTCGCTGGGGTAGGTGAGGCGCGTCATATGAAGCATTTCTGAAAGAATATTTTGGTGACACACGATCCGATGCTCACACGTGGCGCAATCCCACAGGGGAGGGAAACCCTCGCGTTTCAAATTCCATCACTCTTAAACCCTCATTTCGAGACACTATTCCATCACACCAAAACTGCGAACCCCTTCTTTTGCTCATTTTCGCTCGCACTCATCTTTTTCCACCAAAACTGCTTCTTCCTCGATCATCTAAAGGTACCTCCTTTTTATATTCTCATTTACATGCAGACTTAATTTTCATTCTGCTTGATTCTATCGTTTTGGGTTGAAAATATGTTTGTTTGTTGATTGTTGCATGACCTTCGTATATTTGTATATACTATTTTTTTGCCATGCTTCAGATTTCCTATTTTGCTTGTTGTGCTGGGTTTGAGTAGTTCTATTTTGTGTGACTGTGTATAGATGCAATCTGCTCCAGATTATCAATCCTTGTACCCATGGGCACCCTTAAACCTCCTCCTATACCTCCCACGAAAAACACATAACCCTTAGGAAGAGTGGTCGCCATTTCGGCAGGGAAGATGACTGGATTCCTCTAGACCCTTGTAGCGTAGGTGAGCCAATTTGTTGTGATGAGTCAATATCCCCTGGTAAGCCTTTCTGCTATTTCTATGCCACCGTGTTTAAAAGTTCTTCTCTATCTCCCTCTTTCCATGTTTGAAAAGGAACTTTTGACCGAGCTCAATGTAGCTCCCGCCCAGCTACACCCTAATAGCTGGGCGTTTTTCCGTGCTTTCGCCATTCTCTGCGACCAACTCGGCATCTCACCTTCTGTGGATGTCTTCCTTTACTTTTTTGACGCCAAGAAGTTGAGTCGCCAACTCTGGGTCTCCTTGAATGGTGTTCCTGGAAAGGAATCCTTACCCTTTTCCAGTCTTCCTATAAATAATTCAAGGGTCATTTCATAAAAATCGCCCAAGCGATAAACACCCCGACCTTCTTGATGGGTATCCTCTTTACTGGATCCAAAAGCCCACTTCCAACGTTACTTGCAGTTTGAAAGACCTATCCTCTGCTGACTAAGAAATCTGCAAGTTCTTGTTTGGCCTTCAAGTTATCTTTGACACAGCCTTCCTTATCGCCAACGAGTTCATGCCAAATTCCCTTAAGAAATATATTGGTATAATTTTTACTTCCTAGCTTTTATAAAACATGCCTTCTTCGTCATATTTTCCTGAATGTGATTCTTCCTTCGTAGAGAAAATGTTGGCACGTTTGAACAAAGAAGACCTATTGAATATGGCCAAGAAAGCGAAAATCGCCAACCAGATGCCTCTGAAAGCAGCGATTCCTTCCTCTCCTTCAACCAACGATGAAGACCCCGCCTCGGGGTTTGTTTTTACCCGAAAACGAGGTAGAGGAGGACCAGGCAACTCGGTTCCTTTCCCATCGCAGGGTCATGCTGCCTCCAACCCAGTTTCACCCTTGGATACCCCACCTTCTTCACCTCATCTTGAAGGAGGTGCCAAGAGCTCTAGGAGGAAAGGGTTGTGGGATGATGACTTGGACATCGTTTCCTTCCTAGAGGACTCGATGAGGTGCCCCGAGTATGAGGACAGGATGGGAACCCGAGGGGTTAACCATCTTTTTCAAGACACTCTTAGCCAGCTGGGCCAGGCTGTGGTTACCGGTTGCTTCGCGGTGAAAAAGTCACGCATTGAGGAATCTGCCGTCGAAGCACGCGCTCAAGAGAATCGGGATCTTCAGTGAAAGGTTGTACACTTGGAGCAAGAGATTCAGAATCTCCATGCTTTGAACCAGCGCACCAAACAGCTCCTGGCCGATAAAACTAAAGAAGCTACCAATCAAGCCTTGCGCCAACAAGAAGAGCTTGCTCAAAAAGAAGTTCTTTCCTGAAGAGGTGGAGGTTTTCAAGGGTGAGGCTGCTCAAACACTCCTAGTGGGGTTTGATGTTGCCATTGAGCAGGCCTCCAACCTCTACCCAGACATGGACTTTACCCAACTTGGTTTAGGTAAACAACTCGTAGATGGACAAGTTGTAGATAAATAGTCTTTTTAACTTCTTGTAATTATCAACTATTTGTCTTTTATGAACACTGCCTTTAATATTATGTCTTCATCGTCTATCATATATGCCTTTGCACCTTTGCATACTCGTTTCAGTGTTAATTACTTGTTACCACCATAGTAATTTAGGCTAACACCTGCATGCACTAGTGTAACTACCATCATGCATATAAATGTAAGGAGCTTGAATCTAAACAGGGAACCAACCTCGACTAGGCATTTGAATACCTTACTTGAGCCCTCGCGTACTTATCAAGTATCTTAGGCCTCGACTTGTAAGATATCACCTTCCTCTAATCTTCGTGCTAGCAAAACACTGTAGGCAAGGTCACTTCATTTTCATCCCGAGTTTATCCGTCCTTTCCTCGGATGAGTCAACTACATACTCCTTCTTCTTCCTAGAGCGCTTAAGCTCGGGTGAGCGCCCTTACGCCGACTTAACCTGACTGTATTAGGGCACCTCTGTGCCATTACTTATCCTAGAGAGCGCTTAAGCTCGGGTGAACACTCTCACGCCGACTTAACCCGACTGTGTAAGGGCACCTCTGTGCCATTACTTATCCCACTGAGCGCTTAAGCTCGGGTGAACACTCTCATGCCGACTTAACCCGACTGTGTTAGGAAACCTCTATTCCATTACTTATCCCACAGAGCGTTTAAGCTCGGGTGAACACTCTTACGCCGACTTAACACGATTGTGTTGATCTGGATGAGTAAATTTTAGGATGGGTCCATCCCACTGAGCGCTTAAGCTCGGGTGAATGTTCTCACTCTGACTTAACCCGACTATGTTGGTCAGGATAGACTCCCCATTCCCATTTTATCTGCACGGCGACTTCGGTCGACTTACCTGCCAATGGTATTTATTCACAATGGTGACCCCTTCTTGAGAAAATTTCCCAGAAGGGTCATCGAATAACATATAAAACAATGATGCAATATAAACCTCTATTTATTTCAGGAGCCTCATTAAAAAAGCCCTTTCAGGGAAAAAGAGCGCCACTCCTTATAATGACATTGTTCAACGGTTACATCAACTAAAATAAAACTTGAGGTTTGCAGCATTCCAGGTTCTCGGAATGGGTCCTCCTTCAAGGGTCTCCAATCTATACGCGCCATTCCCAAGTACTTCAACTACGCGAAAGGGTCCTATCAACTTAGGAGACAACTTGTTCTCCAATTGGTAAGGATGGGCCTTCTGCATAACCAAATCAGCTAATTAGAACTGTCTAGGCCTAACCTTAGTCTTCTGTCTCAACTCGACCCTCCTTTTCAGTGCTTCTGATTTGACTCGGGCCCGTTGTCGGGCTTCATCCAACAAGTCCAAGTTCACCCTTTTCCCTTCATTGGATTCTTCTGCAACGAAATTTTGGAAGCGGGGAGAATTTTCCTGAATCTCCACAGGGGTCATGGCATCCGATTCGTACACCAAACTAAAAGGGGTCTCTCTAGTAGTTGACTAAGGTGTTGTATGGTAAGATCATAGAACCCTAGGCACTTCCTCTGCCCATGTCCCCTTTGTCTTTTCCAGCTTTCTTTTCAACCCTCTAAGCAAGACCCTGTTGGCCGATTCTACCTGGCCATTCGTTTGAGGATGTTCCACCGAAGCAAATACCTGCTTTATTCCAAGCACGGTACACAGCTTGCCCAATTGCTGGCTGGCGAATTGTGTTCCGTTGTCAAACACCAAATGCTTGGGGGTTCCAAAGCGGCACACTATGTTCTTCCATACAAAGTGTTGTACCTTGTGTGTGGTGATATGTGTGACAGGTTCAACTTTAATATACTTTGTGAAGTATTCGATGGCCACTACAAAATATTTCATCTGGCGTATGGCTAGAGGAAAAGGACCGACAATGTCTATTCCCCGGGTGTGGAATGGCCAAGGGCTGTAAATTGACCGCAGCTCTTCAGCCGGAGCATGGTGTCAGTCTGCATGTTTCTAACACTGTTCACATTTTTGGGCGTACCTTTTACAGTCTTCTTTGACGGTGGGCCAGTAGTATCCAGCTCGGATGACTTTCAACGCGACTGCTCGGCCGCCAATGTGACTTCCACAGATGCCCTCATGCAGTTCCTCCATCACGCGGACACATTGTGCCCTGCTAATACAGGCGAGGGCAGGGTAAGCATAGCCATGACAGAACAACTTTCCGTCGATCAAGGTGTACTTTCCTGCGTTCTTCCTGACCGCTTTTGCTTCAACAGGTTCTTCTGGCAATAGGCCATCTGCCAAATACCTCTGGTATGTGGTAACCCAGCTTATGACTTCATCTCCTTCCGAGGTCTCCATTACCTTGACCTCTTGTGGCTGATGTATTACTACCCAGGGAACTTTCAAGGTTTCCTGTGTTAACAAGCGATGACTTCTCCCGCCATTGGATCTTACCTCCAGGATCTCCTCCTGCCTTGTTACTGCGGGATTATCTCCTGACGTCTTTGGGCACCTAAGAGTTTCCTGAATAATAGAACGCTGCCGATTTCCCTTTCCCGAGCTCGCCAACTTGGCCAGCAAAACAGCTTGAGAATTTTGCTTTCTCGATGCGTGGATGAGTTTAAAGTGGGCAAAAGCTTTCCTTAAAATTGTTACATACTGGAGGTATGCAACTAATTGTGGATCCTTAGCTTGGTACCTACCAGTCACCTGCTCAGTCACAAGTAGCGAATCATTCTTCACCAGTAGCCTTCTAGCTCCTAACTCCTGAGTTAGGAGCATCCCCACTATCAAGGCCTCATACTTGGCCTAGTTTTTGCTAGCTTTGAATGCAAATTTTAAGGACTATTCAATCAGTAACCCGCTAGGTCCTTCCACGATAACTCCAGCTCCACTACCAATTGGTTGGAAGAACCATCTACCGATAAGATCCACTGAAAATCCTTTGGGTCAGCATGAGTGTCCTTTGATGCCAATTCCGCAACGAAATCCGCATAAACCTGCCCTTTTATGGGCCCCCTGTAAGGACCTAGAAACTTTAATTGGAATGAAAGTGTTATATTTAAATAATTTCAGAAGATGTTATTATTTAAAATACAAAGAGCTGGTAAATGAAGTTTCGTAGTGGTCGGACCTCGGACGTCGCCCAAGGTCTGGGGTCAGCTGGTAGAGGTTGGTCGGCTGACCATTGTATTAACCAAGTAGTCAGGTGCGATGACTTTATCGTGAGGTAATCACGTGGGTGTGCTCGAGGAAGACATGTGGATCAAGAAGAGTAAAGGAAGAAAAGTGTAGCTTAGAAGTCTTCTACGAGATCGCCGTTGTGGAAGACGGAGGCGATCTCCGACTTCTCTGGCACATAATCGCCTGTTGCCTAGAGGAGACATGATCGCCAATCGCCTATGGTGCACATGATCGCTGAAATTGCACGTAGTATGTGGTCAAGATGCTGGATCAACCATAGTGGGTTCCAAAAACCACGCGTATCAAGGTGTGGGTTAAGCCTTAGATACGCTGGGCATGCGAAGCTCTATGCTTGAGCATAAGAAATCGTCCTTAGTGTTGCATGCATGGGCGCACGAGGAGTAGTGCTGATCTACTCTTCGAAATGTGAAGCTACAAACGTCACCAAGTCATCTGGAGGTGATACCTTGGACGTAACATAGTGGGATGAAGAACCTTCAGCAAGGCGTGGCGATGTGTCATCAGTCATCGCCGGTATGAGAGGCACATTGGTCGTTTTCCAGGGAGAGACATCGGTCGTCCGCCAGGATGAGACATCGGTGGATAGTCATCGCGCGAGCGGTCATCGGTGGAAGGTTATCGCGCGATGTCGAGTTTCACACAGATAAGGTGGGACCCAGGCTCCCAGCATGAGACGTCCTGCATGCGCGACACGTAGACAAAAAGGGTGGTTCAGAATAGTGACATCAGAGAGTTGGCATGCGCAGAGTCACGCGTGGTCGTACTGTTCAGGGAAGCGTGCACGCAAGCTTCCTGTAGAGTGGGTGGTGGCAGCGGCTTTTGTGGACAAGTTGGTTTAGATTCAAAAACTCACTTCTGAGGGCAGAGAACGTTGCTGTGGTTCAAGAGTGACAGAGTGGGTTCACCTTCATCCTTCTCTTTTCTCTCCTTCGCGCTGCGATTCAGGCACCCTCAAGCACCAGTACGACGAGCGACGACTACCCTGGATTCCTGACGTTGTGCTCTGTAAGTTCTCCCGTCAGGACGCTAGAACAGAGTTAAGGCATCCTTAAGCTCGGTGGGTTTTGGAACTCTTGGTGTTTTGCGCAAGCTCAGGTAAGGGAAGCTAGCCTTATTTTCAACGAAAACCTTATATTAGATGATTGAGACGTTGGGGCGACGTGGTCGCCGGTTTTCAACTGTTATTGTATAATCCCCTATTTTTGGACGAGATCGCCGGTTTTGGCGTTGTTTTTCGAACTCCCCTGTTTTTGTGTTGTTTGAAACTGTTTGAGATTTAAATGTGATATTCGAAAATCTGAACCATGGAATGATTGTTGTTGTGATTGGAATCATTCGTTTAAGTGTTATATGATGTGTTGAATGTTGAGAATGTGGGATCAAGGCATAGTATTTTCAGGAAAGAAAATACCGTGTAAGATCGTGTAGGATGTGCATTGATCGGTGATTTCTATAATGAGATATCCTGACTCTCCTGATATAATGGAATCATATAGATGAAGTTATTCAGGCGTTGAGAGTCGATGGAGGTTCATACCTCTGGGTGAGTTGTTTGAAAGAGAACGAGCTTGACCCGTTGTATGGATTAACCCTGTCATGCTAGGATAGTGATGATATTGAGATTCATTTATATGCTTGTGAATGTGTGTGATTTCACAGCGACCCTGTGAATGTGTGTGATTTCACAATGGTGCAGTATGACAGGTGCAGATCACTGAGTCTAGTCAATGCACGAGTCTTCCGGAAGTAGTGTCAAGTGTCTTGTGTGATGAGTCAGTGGAAGTCTGACGTGAGAAGTGAGAAACATTGAATTGATAGACACTTGATGGAATTATGTGAATTGAACGACTCTTGAGAAAATTGTGAAATCTGTGTTTACTTGATGGTCATGTGAAGGGAATGAGAAAGTTGATGGTTTTACGTGGGTGTCTTAAATTTGTTTTATCTTGATTTTAAAGTTCATATCTAAATTCTCTTTCAAATATTTAGCTTACCCTGTGTTTTTGGTGTTGTGTTTGGCTTTTTCTTAAACCTGTGATGATCGTGTATAATTTACACGGGAGCAGATGATGTTGCAGGAAGTAGAGCTCCTCAGTGAGTGGTCGCCGGAAGGAGATCGCCTGTTTCTGTTTCTGTTAGGCGATCACCCTTTTTCTGTTGTCTGATAGGAGATCGCCTGTCTTTTTTTATTTTGCTGTATTTTGTTTACGTTTTGGAAAACTGACCGATTATGTATTAAACTCCCTGTGAGGAGAAACTTCATTACATATATATAATTATGTTCACTTCGATATATTTTTTCACCTTTATTTCATTACATAAATATGAAAAGGAATTTGGTGGGATGTTACACCCCCTTGGCTCATAACTTATGTCGAACTCGGAAAGCTCCACAGCCTATCATACCATCCGGCCTGCGATGTCAGGCTTCTCTAAGTCTTTGTGGATAGGGAGGTCGGTCATTACATTCACGGTAAAGCTTTGGAAATAATGACGCAACCTCTGAGCTGTAAATACCACCGCCAGCGCGGCCTTCTCAATTTCCTGATAGCGTTCTTCTGGTCCTTGTAGCACTTTGCTCACAAAATACATTGGCCTCCCCTAAGCTTGCTCCTGTACCACCACTGAGTTGATTGCCCGGTCAGTTATAGCGAAGTATAGTTGCAAGGTGTAACATCCCTCCAAAACCTTTCCATATTTATATAATAGAATAAAGCGTAGATATTAAATTTATAAAATCAACATATGTATATAGATATTGAAAATACATCATCCCGTACATCGTATTCAAAAAGAGACGTCCCTCTTATAAGGTTTTAATACATTCCATCAACTCTTTCGAAATAAAACCAGATGCAGCATAAAAAGGACAAAATAGGCGATCTCCTACAAGAAGACCCAAAACAGTCGATCTGCTATCAGGACAGAAAAACAGGCGATCACCCGATAGAGGCATAAACAGGCGATCACCCGATAGAGACGGAAACAGGCGATCTCCTTCCGGCGACCACTCACTGAGGAGCTCTACTCCCTGGAAGATCATCTGCTCCCGTGTAAAATACACGATCATCACAGTTTTAAGAGAAAACAGCCACAGAGCAATACAAAATAAAGGGTAAGCTAGATATTTTTAAAGAGAATTTAGATATGAAACTTTAAAATCAAGATAAAACAAATTCAAGATACCCACGTAGAACTATCAATTTCTCATTCATATCACACAGCCATCAAGAAATCACGTATTTCTCAATTTCCTCAAGAGTCGTTCAGTTCACATAATTCCATCAAGTGTCTATCAATTATCAATGTTTCTCATTTCTCACGTCAGACTTCCACTGACTCACCATACAAGACACTTGACACTACTTCCGGAAGACTCATGCATTGAACTTAGCATCCAGAGACCTGCACCTGTCATACTTCATTGCTGTAAAGTTCCCACAGCTGTGCACATAACCATAATCTCAATATCATCACTTTCACAGTATGACAGGGTTAATCCATATAACAGGCCGAGCTCGTTCTTTTTCACACGACTCACCCATTCATATGAACCTCCTTCGACTCTCACCAACTGAATAACTTCCTCTATATGATTCCATTATCTCAGCAGAGTCAGGATCGCCTCATTCACAGGATACTCACAGATCAATACACTTCATAACCAAATCTCAACACGGTATTTCCTTTCCTGAAAATACTATGTCTTGATCCCACATTCACGACATTCAAAACATCATACCACTCAAATGAATGATTCAAATCACAGCAACAATCATTTCAAAGGTTCAAACTTTCGAATATCACATTTAAATCTCAAGCAGTCTCAAAACAACACCAAAAACAGGGGAGTTCGCAAAACAACGCCAAAACCGGCGATCTGATTCAAAAGCAGGGGATTTCGAAATCTGTATTTAAAACCGGCGACTACGTCGCCCAACCACATAGAAACAGAACATCATGAAAAGGGGTTTAAAACCGGCGACCACGTCGCCCAACCACATAGATCAGAGCATTGCGAAAAGAAACATGAAACCGGCGACCACACTTCAGAAACAGCTAATCTATGGCTTGTATTGAAAATGAAGGCTAGCTTCCCTTACCTGGACTAGCGCAAAACTCCAAGAGCTCCGAAACCCAACGAAGCTTAAAGATGCTTTCACTTTGTTTTAGTGTCCCGGTCTGGAGAAACTTGCAGAGAACCTCCCAAGTGCTCTAAAGGCAGTCGTTGCTCGTCGTACTGGTGCTTGGGGAATGCCTGAATCGCAGCGTGAAGGAGAGGAAGGAGAAGGAGCCAACTCTAATTCTCTAAATCACTTTCTAACCACCAACGTCTCTTACCTCTCAGGAGTGAGTTTAAATCTAAGCCAACTTGCCCAGGAATGCCGCTGCCTCCACCCACTCTGCAGGAAAGGTTGCGTGTACGCTTCCCTGAACAGTACGACTACGCATGCCTCTGCGCAGGCTAACACTCTGAGGTCACTATTCTGAACCACCCTTTTTGTCTACGTGTCGCGCGTGCAGTACGTCTGATGCTGAGAGCCTGGGTCCCACCTTATCTGCGTGAAACTCGACATCGCGCGATAACCTTCCACCGATGACCTCTCGCGCGATGACCTTCCACCGATGACCTCTCCCGCGATGACCTTCCACCGATGACATCTCGCGCGATGACATTCCACCGATGACCTCTTGCGCGATGACCTTCCACCGATGAATTATCCTGGAGGACGACCGATGTCTCACCCTGGTGGACCACCGATGTCTCTCCCTGGAAGACGACCGATGTCCACATGCCTCGCGCCCTGGCGATGCCCGCATGTCCCGCGTCTGGCGATGCCCGCATGCCTTGCGCCCTGGCGATGCCCGCATGCCTCGCGCCCTGGCGATGCCCGACGACACATCGTCACGCCTTCCCGAAGGTTCTTCATTCCACTATGTTACGTCCAAAGTATCATCTCCACATGACTCGGTGACGTCGGTAGCTTCACATTTCCAAGAGTAGACCAGCACCACTCTTCGTGCGCCCATGCATGCAACACTAAGGGCGATCTCTTTTGCTCAAGCAGAGAGTTTCGCATGCACAGCGTATCTAAGGCTTAACCCACACCTTGATGCGCGTGGTTGTTGGAACCCACTCTGGTTGATCCAGTATCTTGACCACATACTGAGTGCACTTTCGGCGATCATGTGCACCATAGGCGGCAGGCGATCATGTGCAACCTACTCGACAGGCGATCATGTACTAACCAGGCGATCTCATAGGAGACTTCTTAACTACACTTTTCTTCCTTTACTCTTCTTGATCTACATGTCTTCCTCGAGCACATCCACGTGATTACCTCACGATAAAGTCATCGCACCTGACTACTTGGTTATTACAATGGTCATCCGACCGACCTCGACCAGCTGACCCCAGACCTTGGGCGACGTCCGAGGGCCGACTACTACGAAACTTCATTTACCAGCTCTTTGTATTTTAAATAATAACATCTTCTGAAATTATTTAAGTCTAACACTTTTATTCCAATTAAAGTTTCTAGGTCCTTACACAAGGGAATACTGACTATCGGCTTCGCTAGTACTGGCGGACTGGCTAAATATTATTTCAGTTTCACGAAGGCTTCTTCAAACTCCGGTGTCCATAGAAACCGGTTGTTCTTCTTCAAGCATTGGAAATAGGGGTAACCCTTATCTCCACTAGCTGATAGAAAATGGGAGAGGGCTGCCATTCGTCTAGTCAACTGTTGTACCTCTTTTAGCATGGCAGGACTCCTCATCTTTATTATCACTACGCATTTGTCTGGGTTGGCCTCTATACCTCTCTCAATCAGTAAAAATCCGAGAAACTTCCCGGCCTCCACCCCAAATACACACTTCTCTGGATTCAACTTTAAATTATATTTTGTAATAGTTGCAAACAATTCTTCCAAATCGGTCACATGCTGCTCCTTTTCGACAGATGTCACGACCATGTCATCTACAAAGGCCTGCACTGTCCATCTAAGCAATGGTGCGAGTATCCTATCCATCAAATGTTGATAGGTAGAACCAACATTCTTAAGGCCAAAAAGCATGACCTTATAGCAATAACTGACAAATTTCGCCATGAATGCGGTCTTACTCTCATCGTTGGGATGCATCCTGATCTGATTGTGTCCCGAAAAAACATCAAGGAAGCTCAGCAGGTGACATCCTAAGGCACTGTCTACCAAGGAGTTGATACTCGGCAGAGGATATGAGTCCTTTGGGCAGGCTTTGTTCAAGTCGGTAAATTCAACACACATCCTCCAATTTCCATTAGATTTTTGGACTAACACAACATTGGCCAACCACTCAGGATATTGGATTTCCCTGATGTGGTCAGCATTTAGCAATTTCTGTGTTTTCGCCCTTTCTTCATTAAACTTTCGCCTTCTCTGGATGACGAGCTTGGCCTTGGGATCTAGGGTTAACCTGTGACAAAGAAAATCGGGATCTATACCCGACATATCCGCTGAGGACCATGCGAACGCGTTCATGTTCCGAGCTATCACCTCGGCTATCCGGTCCTGCAACTTTCTGTCTATCAATGCTCCGAGTTTGAATATCCTTCCTTCAATCTCCTGCTCTAACACCTCACCTGCGGGCACGGGTTGTGGTCGACTACTGACTTCAGTCTCTAATACCTCAGCAGTTTTCCCTGTATGCACAAAGGAGGTCAAGTTCAAGCTCCTCCTGTTTTTTAGGCTGCTCTTGTAGCACTTTCGAGTGGCCTTTTGGTTTGACCTAATTGTGATTACTCTTCCTTCCTTTGATGGCAACCTCATTTTCATATGATTGGTTGAAGCCACTGTACCCAACCTGTTTATTGAGGGTCTTCCCGAGGGAGTGTTGACCACGATATACCTGATAACTATGGTTCTGGCGGCCTCCTCATCTGAGAATGTCATCCTCAGGCCTATGTATCTTCGTGCTTCTACATGATTGCCCGTGAAACCTACCATACAACCGTCATGGGGTCTCAGTTGGTTGGGAGACAACCGTAGGTTGACAAATATGGACCAGAACATAACATCTGCCAAGCTTCCCTGGTCAATGAGAACTCGATGTACTCTTCTTCCCACCATGATGACCGAGATCACCACTGGGTCCTTGTCGTGTGGAACCATGTCCGCCAAGTATGCCTTCCTGAAATAAAGATCGGGTTCAGGAGTATCCTCCTGATCCTACACTTCCACTGACATCACGACCCTCGCGTATCTTTTGCGCTTAGTGGCTGTGCTTCTCCTCTAGAGAAACCCCCTGATATGGTGTTCAACTCGGCGTGGATGGGAACTTTGTGTGCTTGTTCTCTTGCGCTGCCTTCCCCCTAAGGCTCCCCTTGTTCAGACTAGAGGTATTCCTTTAGGAAGCCTTCCCTCAATAGTTCGGCTAGCTGATACCCCAAAACCATACAACGTTCTGTATCGTGCCCGCATCCCTTGTGGAACTCACACCACATATCCTTACTTCCTTCTAGACTCCCGTCCGTTCTCTGGGGAACTTCAATTTCTCTGAGACTGCAAGTATATCGAGAAGCTCCTTGTATGATATTCAGAACTTGGGGCGGAATTCGTCCTCCTTACTCTTGGTATCGGCCTTGCCTTTCATGTATGGGGGCGTGCCTGGTATTTGGCTTCTTCCCGATCGAGGCTTCATGAATTCTCAGGGACCGAGAAGATTTACTGGGTTCCTTTGGCTTAATCATCCGGGATTGCGGGCCATTATTTCTGGCCGCCACAACTTCTTCAGCGCTGATATGGACAACTGCTCTTTGCCTGATCTCGGAGAAAGTCTCAGCCGAGTTCCTGATCAAAGAATCGCAAAATGACCTTGAAACCACGCCTTGCTCAAAGGCGGATACCATCATGTTCTCATCATGAGTCTGGAGTTTCACAGTGAAAGCACAAAACCGATTTAGATATTCCTTCAGCGACTCCCCTTCTCGTTGCCGTATGCTAAAGAGATCATACAATACTGGGTGCTTCATCCTGTTGGTGTAAAATTGCTCCCTGAATATCTTAGCAAATTGTGCGAATGAAGTAATATGGCCATCCGGGAGTCCGCTGAACCATTGTATTGCTGTACTTGTAAAAGTACCCATAAACATCTTACACCTTACTGCGTTTGACCCTCCTGAGATGATCATTTGAGCATTAAAAGTTGTAAGGTGGATCTCTGGATCTTCCACCCCTGTGAACATGATTTTAGTAGCCATGCAATGCACAGGTATGGGTTACTCATTATCGTCCGAGAGAAGGGTTCAGCGTTGTCCCTTTCTCGTAAGTTTGTCTCCCACGCTCTTGGGGGTCTTTGGTCTCGCTGCTAAAAGTCCCTGCGTAATTCCTCATGGGTCTTTCATAGTTCCTCTCGCAACCGCTCTTGTTCCTGCGCAGACCACTCATTGGCCTCCCGTAATCTCTCCTGCTCCTGCCTGGATCGTTCATTGGCATCTTGGAGAGTTCTTAGAGTCTCCATGAGTTGCTGCAGTGAGGGAGCCTCGTCTCGATCTTGTCCCATTGATGCTTGTCTTGTATTTCTCATCTTCATTTGTGAAACCTAGCTTTTCTCGCTGATGTGGATGGGATCAAGTTTTATCGGGCCCCACGGTGGGCGCCAAATGTTCTTGCCGGTTGACTTGGCCACCTGTTGAGTCTGATGACTGGTTCAGGATCCGCCTATCTCCTCTAGAATCTGTGCCTCCCTTTGTTGTCAAAATGCAATTCCTGTAAAGACAGAGGGTGCTCTTATGGCCAGTCACACTCCAATGCTCAAGTCAGTAAGGGTTTGTAAAAGCAACAATAAATCTCTGTTTAATGTGTAAAAAATAGTGTACCTCATCTGGGAGCTTCACGCCCCTTTTATAGGCTCATTATCAACATACCACGACTTCCCCTGAGAGAAGCAAATAACAACAGAAAATAAACACCTTTATCTTCTATCTTTAACAAAAGAAACAACCTACCACGGGCACCAGTCCTCTTTAGGTGCTAATTGCAGGCATACATTCTATTTCTCATATTCCTCCCTCTCTTCTTTAGGGTTAATAACAACTTATCAACAAATATAGCAACAACTATAATAAATATATGAACAATTATACAATAGAGATATATCAATAATTATTCCTTAAAGATATGTTAACAATAATATCATAAAACCTACCATATATATCTTAAGTACGAAAATAAAGAAATATCCCATACCGTAACCTTGTTGCGCACTTTGGGCCCCTTAACTATGTTGGGCTAACCACCTAGACGCAAACTCGGCCCAACGCCAAGATGACCTCTACCCTTCCGAGAACCGAGTTAATACTCATACCTGCCAGACTGCCAAGTTCCGTGCAATACAGTATCATTTAGTAATTAGAAAAAAATATCATTAATTTTTTGTATCAATTCAGAAAATAAAAATATTGAAATAAAAGTGACTTTCGTCATATCTTATACGTACTTTTTAAATTTACTTTAAATATTTTGTACATTTGTTTTATTAATTTATACAAATCAACGTTATGTCCTACTTTTATGATACTTCCATATATTAATTGGGTGAAACTTTTATGCGAGTTAAAATACGAAAACTAAAAGTACGATTTGTATTTTATAGAAAGTAGATTGGACCTGACCTGGGCTTGTTATATAATTTAATCTAGGGTTTTCCTCCCGCACCCCATCATTCTTCTTCATGCACCAAATAAAAACATGAAATAACCAAAAATATCATGGGAGGTTTTAAATAAGCCTTAGTGCAACAATGTCTCCTTTCCTCTCCTCATTTTTTCATGGCACTATTTTGATGAGCATTTCCTGCGATTTTGGTGTGCTTTGAGTGGTTTGTTGTATATTACAATGTGTATGAGTGCATTCTAGTTACTTTCGAATAGTTAGTGGTAGGGTTTGGAGTTATTGTTCGACGTAAAAGAAATGTAAATTGTTTTTTTTTTTTACTTTTGAAATCTTTAATCCAATATTCTTTTGCAGAATCCTAAATCTAGAAGGCATTGGGGGAGTGTAGGGAAAATTGAATTCTGAAATTGAAATTCCATAACATGTTTCAGGGTACATTCACTTGGGAACATGTAGACAATTGTATTTGTATGAACGTGTACTCCGACAACATGGATATATATAGACTATCCCCTGTCTCCCATGTGTCGTGATAGATGGCAACCCCTCAACCGGTGAGGTGGATCGACGATGGGTACATTTTAATGATTATGTTGTCCAGGATGTCGCATTTGTAGTTGATGTTGGAGCACGCATCCTTGGATATATGGAGTGGTTTTCCTCTGTATCACATCCATATACCATTCAAATGGTTGAGGATGATCATCCTCTGGTGATAATCCCTGATGCATGTGGAGATGTAAGAGGACATCAACATGTAGATGATAATGATACCGACCATCCCACATTGGTTAGAACTTATAGGTTGTTTATTAAATTATACATGTTGACTTTTGTTGAATATAAATTGTTGTATGATTATAGTATATTTGTCGTAGAATTGCAATACCATTGTAGTTGATGATGGATGAAGGTCGTCGAAGATTCGCCTGCATGGGAAGTGATACAATCTAAGTCAGCAAGGAGATGACCAAGGACCCAAGAGACCATTCACTTTCATCTCCACAATCAAGTCAAGACCCCACCAAAGATCTAGCAGACCTCACCGGAAGAAGTAAGCGTAGACCAGAACACCAATTGTTCTTTCTTCTAGTCTAATTAAAAATAAAAACATGTTGTAAATAATTTGGCTCATTTTAGGGGTCCAAATAGCAAAATAGGCTAGAGTAGGTTCATATAGCATAAAAGGGAGTGTCCTTAGCGAAATGGGCTTGCACAAGCCCACTTTTTCAAGACAAGACACCTAGAATTAGGGTTTTTGACCTAGTTTCTAGAAGGAGAGCCTAAAGAAGCGATTTTGACCTTAGCCAACCCTCCTTGGCCGCCCCTCCCTCTCTTCCCATCCTACCCGTCCCCTCCTTGCCCACCAAGGCACCCATCCCTATAAATAGGGTGTCTTGCCTCATGTAATTACAAGTTGAAATTTAAGTAAAGAAACTCTGCACAAATTGTGTGAGCTTTGAGTGAGGCTTGTTTCCTCTGCATTTTGGTCTTATCTTGAGGAGTGTGAACTCTCAAGTTGATGAAGACCAAGTAGAGGAGGCGCCTGAGGCCCAAGCCCATGAAGCCCAAGCCCAAGTTGGGGCCCAAGCCCAACCAATTAGCTCAACATCCTTCATGCCTCAAAGGATGACTAGGAGCAAGGCTAAAGCTTTGGGAGAAGAGCATCAATGGATGTCTCTTTTTGTAATTACTTGTGTATAGTTTTTAGTAGAACTTTAAAGGAAGGTGTAGGAATTAAAATAAGGGGTGTTAATGTACAAAAACAAGTCACACCTTCCATGTGACATAAAGAGTAGGTGTAGGTGTAGTTTTAGGAGGTGCAAAAGTAGAAATCAAGTCACACCTCCCTTGTGACATGTGTTTTGGCTCCAAATTCAAATGCTTCTCATTTGAATTTTCCCACTTTAATTTCAGCCCTCTCACACTATAAATAGAGGTGCTATGCTCATGTAAAAGAACCGATTGAAATTCAAGAACAAGACATAGAATCAAAACTACCGATTGAAATGACAATGGAAGATGAAAGAAGATGAAACTTATGTGGTTGTAGCCATGGATTGGGAATGGACACGCCACTTGGAGGTGATGATCCAAGATAAGTGCAGATTTGCCGCCACTTGAGTGCTCCCAAAGCTTCACAAGATGAGACAAGGAAGAGGAGAACAAGTCTCACAAAATTCACTCACAATTTGAGTATAGTAACTTTTCTTCTAATTTCAATGTTCTTTTACATGAGCATAGCACCTCTATTTATAGTGTGAGAGGGCTGAAATTAAAGTGGGAAAATTCAAATGAGAAGCATTTGAATTTGGAGCCAAAACACATGTCACAAGGGAGGTGTGACTTGATTTCTACTTTGGCACCTCCTAAAACTACACCTACACCTACTCTTTATGTCACATGGAAGGTGTGACTTGTTTTTGTACATTAACACCCCTTATTTTAATTCCTACACCTTCCTTTAAAGTTCTACTAAAAACTATACACAAGTAATTACAAAAAGAGACATCCATTGATGCTCTTCTCCCAAAGCTTTAGCCTTGCTCCTAGTCATCCTTTGAGGCATGAAGGATGTTGAGCTAATTGGTTGGGCTTGGGCCCCAACTTGGGCTTGGGCTTCATGGGCTTGGGCCTCAGGCGCCTCCTCTACTTGGTCTTCATCACAAGTGGTGGCTCTTCACTTATCTTGGTGGCTACCACACCCTAAGTGGCGTGAACCATTCTCACCACCACTCTATAAGTTCCTTCTTTCATCTCCTTCCATTTCCATTTCCATCTTTCTTATTGTATTAGCTTTATTTCCTTGTTTTGGTTTTTGCTCTTAATTGTGTGCTTGTGGGTCATCATTTGGTTCGGCCATGTCCATCATTGATGCTACCTCATAGCTTCTCTTTTCTGCTTGCATTCATCCATCACCATATACTGATTTTATTTTTGCCTCTGTGAAGTGAACCTTCACACTTACTTAACCACTTGGTTAAGTTCGTGTCCAGTGAGAATCTTCCTTAAGTTTCATCTCTATTTGTTAAAATCCCAACTCTAAAGTAAAGTGTCACTATAAAATGGAACCCTCTAAAAATCAACTCACATCAGGAAGGGACACACAAAGTCCTTATACTAGCCCGATCAACCACTAATGATATGACTGTGTATGTCCAAAGACCACGACATAAATGTCGTTGATGACATATATTATTTTTGTTTTTAGTTTTACTTTTTTGTAATTTGATGAACGTAAACTTTATTGAAATTTATATAATGAAACTTCTTCTTGCAACCTAATGAGTAAAGTACTTCTTGCACAATTATATTAAAAATAAAACTTTACATATTTAATTATCAATTCAAATACAAAGTGTAAATTACAAATGTCGTCTAATGGACATAATTTGCGTAAGAACTTGCATCTGACTAGTATAATATGATGACCAAGCTTGGATGATGGGAAAACGATTGGTAGACCGCAATATATCTGTTGGTGGAATCAAAAAACCTTTTTACAACTGCGCCTAAACAAATTATTAAACTATGTAAGTAAACCTCTTTCCTTAAGCAATATAAGTGCATTACGAGTTAAGTGGATCACACCTGAACAAAATTATTTCAATAAACGTGTCTAAATGAGATGATGCCTAAAATCACTTGGTGGTTAAAACCTTACTGGAAAAATAGTCATTGATTGCTTAAGAGATAAACACACAAGAATCACATTATATCAATTAGCAATAACATATCCCATATCCAGAATCGTCATCCTCTTTTCTGTACTAATTTGCAAACCAAAAGAATTAAATTAACTTAATTCATATGAAAAAGTGTTAATAAATAAAGAACATGAATTGAAATTATTACAATTACCATGTGGTCAACAAGAAGCGAGTTTTTCAGATATTCATATTATAAATCTTCCAAATAAATCAATATATTCATGTTGTCATTGACTAAATTCTTTATGCAAGTTTATGTACACAACAACCCATGAGTCTTCTCCCATACCCAATAGTGCATATTCCGAGAAACAACTTTACATTACGAAGCACCCATTCCAAAATGAATTTTTTCACTTCAGAAACCCCATTATATAATGTTTTTTTTTGCTTTCGAAAACCCCATTTCAAAAAACAACTTTCCATTCCAGAGCACCCCATTTCGGAATGCTTTTTTTCACTTATGAATTTTCAATTCCAAAATGCATTTTTCCATTATGGAATACCAATTTTGGAACTCATTCCCAAAACCCGATTTCTAGAAACAGCCACGCCACCATACCCAACCCAAAACAGTACAACACACCTCATTTTTCTACCTCAAACCACCATCAAGGCCTTCTCAACACACCAGCAGCTCCACCGTACTTCTGCTGAGTTCAACCTTTGTTGCATCAACCTCCACGATCCCACTTGCTACCCACACACTACCATGAAAACTGCTTTTTGAAATAAAATTCAAAGTGTAATTTGGATATTTTAAAAAATATTGGGGTGCAGGAAAAAACACCCTTTTAACCTAAGCCAAGTGTCTACTATTGGCACCCCTTTATTTGCTATTTAAAATTCCTAGTAAAAAATAAAAAGTATAGATACCCTCTTGGTATTTGGTTAAAAATTATCCGATGGATACATCTTTGTATTAATTACGTGGATGTATTAAAACTTTCACACAAACAAATTTAGGACACAAACTCATTTTTTAAGTGTATTTTATTAAATATAGATAAATTTCTATCATGAAGATTTATTAATAAAATAAATGTTACAATCCAGTGCTCCAACTAATTTTAAGTACTCAAAACTAAATTCAGGTTGTATTTAGGAACAAGCCACAGACTCGAGTTAATAAAGCAAAGAGCATAAAATGTTGTATCATGATAAACATTTCAGTAACACACCATCATAATATATTTATGTTTTTTTAATAATTTTAAGACTAGACTTCAAGTAAAATGTATAATTTAAGATATAGTTATTATTTAATAATAAATTTGATATTAAACTTAAATATGATATAGAAATCAAGACCAAATTACTTTAAAAATGTAATAAAATTAAAAAAAATTAACTTATTTTAATATGACAATCTTTAAAAATTACTCAAAAAAAAAAGCACAATACATATGTGACGAAAAAATATATTAAAACAAATACAACTAATTAACTATACGAAGAACAATAATGATAAAATATCAGAAATTATTATATATCAAAATTTTAATTTTTGATTTTGAATTGTGTATAAATAATTAAAATATTTATTTTATTAATAATTATTATTTATGAACAATATTTAGTTATTCACTTTAAAGAATGAGCATTCCGATGCTACAATTGTTTTCAACGTTTCAAAAATAAAGTTTTAAAACATGATTACATGAAATAATAGAAACAACTTATTTATAAATAAAAGAAGACTTTTAATTAATTTAAATAATAATTTTAAAAAATATAATATTGTAAAAGATAATTGTTTTGAATTATTTAAACTACTTTTAAGCACGATGTGTGAGATATATATTTTTTTTACTTTCAAAAGTTTAAAACTTTTTGAAGAGTCACGAGATCATATATATATATATATATATATATATATATTTGTGTGTGTGATATCTCGTGTTTGGGTACTTGGATCTCGATTTGAGTTTAGGATAGCTCGAAGGAAGAAAGGTGAACCTAGATTTGCTAAATGAAGTCCGTGAGCAAGCCTGCGTTAACTTTGAGGCTTTGAAGAAAAGGGTGGATCTAAGGTAAAAGACCAAGACGAAGCCTCGACAGTTCAGGGTCGTCGACTTGGTGATGTGAAAGGCTCACCCCTACTAGCTGGAGAATAAGTTGTCTCCAAAGTGGACTGGCCCGTTTCGCGTAGTTGAGGTGCTCGAGAATGGAGTGTATAGGTTAGAGACTCTGGAAAAGGGAACTATTCCTCAAACATGGAACGCAACAAATCTCAAGTTTTATTCTAGTTAATCTATTTTGATTTAATGCTTTCTTGTTGAACAATATGAAAGTTAAGATGATGCTCTTTCTCCCCTAAGAGGATTTTTTAACGAGGTTATCTAATGAAAAGTTGTTCTTGAAAGACGGTGCATTGTTTTGTTTGCTTGTTTAAAGTTTGCACAGGATGCGACGACCTTTCTCGGAGAAATTACTCGAGTAGGCGCCCTGTGTGTAAACCAACTACTCATTGGTAGATAAAATGACCTTTCTTAGTGAAATTACTCGGGTAGGCGCCCTGCGGGTAAGTTTGTTATGTAAGTCAAGTAAGACGACCTTTTCTTGGTAAGATTCTGAGTTCAGGCGCTCTGAAGTTGTTTGGCCTAAAGTTAGATAAGACGACCTTTTCTCGATAAAATTTTGAGTTCAGGAGCTCTGAAGTTGTTTGGCCTAAAGTCAGGTAAGACGACCTTTTCTCGGTAAGATTGTGAGCTCAGGCGCTCTAAAGTTGTTTGGCTTAAAGTTAGGTAAGACGACCTCTTCTCAGTAAGATTCTGAGTTCAGGTGCTCTGAAGTTGATTGGCTTAAAGTCAGGTAAGACAACCTTTTTTCGGTAAGATTCTGAGTTCAGGCGCTCTGAAGTTGTTTGGCTTAAGTCAGGTAAGACGACCTAACTCAGTGTGCACCCGAGCCAAGCGTCCTTCAGATGTGTATTGTGTAAGTCGTGTAAACACATGGTAAGTTGGGCTAGTTCATTGAAAGAATGATCAAGCTCAGCAAGGTGCAATTATCCTAGAACGCACTACGTGAAGCAATGCTTGGCAAGATCAAGGTATGTGATCCTTGCCCAAGTCTGTGAAATACACCTATATATGCCAAGTTTGAGCATTAGCTCATAATGGCTATGGGGTATAGTTCAGCAAAAGGTTAGTTCTTTTTTAAAGTTGAATTCTTATTATCTTAGTTACTTCATAGTAAAACGAGTTAGCTTAAGCGATAAACATTTGCATGTGTAGTTATTATACCTAAACGAATATACATTAGTAGAAGTCACTATGCTTAAGCTAGTTGAGATTTTTATGGCATGCATGTGCAAAGTTTTTTAGGCATCCATATATGACAAAGCATTTGAAGTAAAGCAAGGTAAATTATTGATAATATTAAGGAAGTTCCAATGTCAAAATACTTAATGTTTACATAGCATTAAGCATACAAATCACTCTTCCCTAAGTTGACCATCTACCACGATTTTACCCAGGTCTAGCTTTAAGAAATCTATCTCAGGATGGAGGTTGGATGCTTGTTCAATAGCAACTTCAAATCCTACCAGAAAGGCATAGGTGGCTTCTGCTTTATAGACCTCGATCTCGTTGGCAAGATCCTCGTCCTTTTGGCAAGCTCTTTTTACAGCTTCTCGAGGTGGCTTTTCTGCTCGATTAGGTGTTCAGCTTGCTCTGTATCCTCTTTGTCTTCTCGATCAAAAGCTGCCCAATTTGATGATGGAGAGTTCTTGTCAAAAGCTACACGTTCTCGTGGGCCTTCAACTCTTCTGCCGCCTTCCGGCCTTGCATCTTCTTGGCAGCCAAGCAACTTGTAACAAGTTCCTGTCCGAACTGCCTCATGGCTTCTTGGATTAGGCGATGTTCGTCATGAGCCATGAATCTCTCTTCATCTTCAGGCAGCATAAGAGCACCTTCGAGGTATGAGGGAACGTCCAATTTCGGGTCCCACAACCCTTTCCTTCTGGAACTCTCCGCTCCACCTTCAAGAATGGTCACCGTGTTACGGGGTGGAGTCGGAGCTCTTGAGGGGGATGCGTGGTATGAAAGAGCTTATCCGTCCTAGTGGGAGTGCTTGGAGGGGGCAGTAAGAGCCTTCCTTTTCCTTGTGAAGAGCATTCCTGAGGTAGTCGCCTCATCGTCCTCGGTTGGGGTTGGAGCGGAGGTGGCCGGCATTTTCAATGGCATTTGGCTAGTTGTCTTTATTTTTTTGGCCATCTCTTCCAGCTCATTCTTGTTGAATCTGGCTAACATCCTTTCTACAAAAAAAAAGAAAAGAAACGGTTAAAAGTTATAAAGATGAGTTGGACTCGCTAAGGGTAGAGAAGGAGGTGTACCGGTGTAATTCTTTAGGGCATTTGGGGTGAATTCTGCTTAGGAGGAAAGCATTGTAAAAAACAACCTGCAAGCTCAACAAGAATTTGCATACCTACTGGTCAGAAGGGGGCAGTGTTAGAATTAGTGGCCTTAACAAAAGCGGGTGAATTGTTAAAGGAAAGATTTTTGCAAATACTGGCTTAGCATGAAGATTTAAGAAGATTTACAAATCAAGCAATCAGATCAGCTAAGAACACAAAACTTTTTAAAATGTTTTCAGAAAAACAATCGGTTAAAAATACGATTTAATCAATTGTTTATAGCAACAGAGGTAAAAACACAAATCAAACAGTTTTAAATGTGTGAGAGAGAGAAGATCACACAAACAATTATATTGGTTCACTCCTTACCAGAGCTACATCCAGTTCCCAGAAAACCATTGGGTATTCCATTAAGTAATCAACAACAGATTACAAACACCACAACCTCAAAGAGGTGATCTTGACCACTTAAGAACACACATCCTCTTTGACTTTTCACACACGCACACAGTCAGTACAACCTCTGACTTTTCACAATCAACAGATTATAAGTATTCAAATAGAAATGCAATTACAAGATTCAATGGAACAAATTACACCTGGTTAGGGGAAATCACAATTGATCCTAATCCACTCTTAAACCAATGCACAGCCCAAAGAAATCTAGCAAACCTTGAATCAAATCTTTCACAAAAACGTTTTTGAATATCTCTCTCAGTGTTTTCAAATAGGGAGGGTAATCACAGATTTATAGCTCTTCAAAGTAGCCATTTTAGGCAGTTAAACACAAGCCAAAATAGTTTACAATTGTAAGGACCTGTAAAATTAAATTGGAATAAAAGTGTTATATTTAAATAATTTCAGAAGATGTCATTATTTAAAATACAAAGAGTTGGTAAATGAAGTTTCGTAGTAGTCAGACATCGGACGTCGCCCAAGGTCTGGGGTCAGCTGTTATAGATCGGTCGGATGGCATGTAGATCAAGAAGAGTAAAGGAAGAAAAGTGTAGCTAAGAAGTCTTCTACGAGATCGCCGTTATTGAAGACGGAGGCGATCTCCGACTTCTCTGGGACATAATCGCCTGTTGCCTAGAGGAGACATGACCGCCAATCGTTTAGGGCGTACGTGATCGACGGGAGTGCACGTAGTACGTGGTCAAGATACTGGATCAACCAGAGTGGGTTCCAACAACCACGCGTATCAAGGTGTGGGTTGAGCCTTAGATACGCTGTGCATGCGAAGCTCTATGCTTGAGCAGAAGAGATCGCCCTTAGTGTTGCATGCATGGGCGCACGAAGAGTGGTGCTGATCTACTCTTAGAAATGTGAAGCTACCGACGTCACCGAGTCATGTGGAGATGATACTTTGGACGTAACATAGTGGAATGAAAAACCTTCGGGAAGGCGTGACGATTGTCGTCGGGTATCGCCAGGGCGCGAGGCGTGCGGGCATCGCCAGGGCGCAAGGCATGCGGGCATCGCCAGGGCGCGAGCCATGTGGACATCAGCCGTCCTCCAGGGAGAGACATCGGTGGTCCACCAGGGTGAGACATCGGTTGTCTGCCAGGATGAGGAACCAGTCATCACCAGGATGAGGAACGTCAGTCATCGCCGGTAAGAGAGGCACATCGGTCGTCGTCCAGGATAAGTCATCGGTGGATAGTCATCGCGCGAGAGGTCATCGGTGGAAGGTCATCGCGCGATATGTCATCGGTGGAAGGTTATCGCGCGAGAGGTCATCGGTGGAAGGTTATCGCGCGATGTCGAGTTTCACGCAAATAAAGTGGGACCCAGGCTCTCAGCATCAGACGTACTGCACGCGCGACCCGTAGACAAAAAGGGTGGTTCAGAATAGTGACCTCAGAGTGTTAGCCTGCGCAGAGGCATGCGTAGTCGTACTGTTCAGGGAAGCGCACACGCAACCTTTCCTGCAGAGTGGGTGGAGGCAGCAGCATTTCTGGGCAAGTTGAGTTAGATTTAAAAGCTCACTTCTGAGAGGCAAAGAAGGGCTACGGTTCAAGAGTGACAGAGTGAGTGAGTGAGTTACCTTCATCCTTCTCTTTTCTCTCTTTCACTCTGCCATTCAGGCCTTATCACGTCCCTGCTTAGCTATCGACGACTGCCATAGAGCACCTGGGAGGTTCTCTGCAAGTTCTCCAGATCAGAACGCTTAGGCAGAGGTCGAGCATCCTTAAGTTCGGTGGGTTAGAGCTAGAAGTGAGGTTTTACGCAAGTCCAGGTAAGGGAAGCTAGCTTTATTTTCAATAAAAACCGTAGATTTGCTGTTTCTGAAGTGAGGACGACGTGGTCGCCGGTTTCATGTTTCTTTTCGCAATGCTCTGATCTATGTGGTTGGGCGACGTGGTCGCCGGTTTTAAACCGCTTTTCATGATGTTCTGTTTCTATGTGGTTGGGCGACGTAGTCGCCGGGTTTAAATACAGATTTCGAAATCCCCTGCTTTTGAATCAGATCGCCGGTTTTGGCGTTGTTTTGCGAACTCCCCTGTTTTTGGTGTTGTTTTGAGACTGCTTGAGATTTAAATGTGATATTCGAAAATTTGAACCTTTGAAATGATTGTTGCTGTGATTTGAATCATTCATTTGATTGGTATGATGTTTTGAATACTGTGAATGTGGGATCAAGGCATAGTATTTTCAGGAAAGGAAATACCGTGTAAGATCGTGTATAGGTGTATTGACTAGGGGCTTGTCTAGAAGGAGATATCCTGACTCTGCTGATATAATGGAATCACGTAGATGAAGTTATTCAGTTGTGGAGAGTCGGAGGAGGTTCATATGAATGGGCGAGTAGTGTGAAAAAGAACGAGCTCGGCCTGTTATATGAATTAACCCTGTCATACCGGGAGAATTATTGACATTGAGATTATATATGTGCATGGCTGTGGATTTCACAGCGACCCTGTGTGGATTTCACAGTGGTATGGTATGACAGGTGCAGATCTCTGAGCCTGAGTCAACGCACGAGTCAATCCGGAAGAGTCATGTGTCTATGCATTGTGAGTCAGTGGAAAGTCTGACGTGTGAATCTTGAATACTGAATGTAGCAAAGAGACACTTGACGAGTTTGTGGAATATGGGAATGTTAATGGTGGTAATTGATATGGATCATGAAAGGTGTGAAGATTTATGTTTTCTATTGATTTAAAGTTTTTGAAACATCTAGCTTACCCTTTTATCTGGTATTGTGATTGTTTGCTTAAACCTGTGATGATCGTGTATTTTTGCACAGGAGCAGACGAGGTTGCAGGTGGTAGAGTTCTTGAGTGAGTGGTCGCCGGAAGGAGATCGCCGATTTATGTTTCTGTTAGGCGATCACCTTTTTCTGTTGTCTGATAGGAGATCGCCCATCCTGTTGGGAGATCGCCTGTTTCTTTTTATTTTGCTGTATTTCGTTTACGTTTTTGGAAAACTGACCGACTTTGTATTAAACTCCCTGCGAGGAGAAAACTTCATTACATATATATACAATTATGTTCACTTCAATATTATCATTTTATCTCTATTTCATTCTATAATTATGAAAAGAATTTGGTGGGATGTTACAAAAATCAACTAAAAACAGATTTAACAGATTTATGAAAAGCTGTTGAGAAATTTCAAAAAACAATCGATTGAATTGTCGAATCAATCGATTGAATTGGTTTGACAGTTAAGTCAACCAAAGTCAATGTAGTTTAAAAACCCTTTAAACAGGCTGAGGAAAAACAACCGATTAAAACAAGAAATCAACAGGTTGTTTTTCACTTAACTTTGAAAAACACTTTTCTTTTTAAAACTTAGATTGATTCAGTTGTGAATTTGATTAAGAGTGGATTTAACAAATTCTAAACCACCAAGAATTAAACCCCAAACACAGCAGCTCAGTCTTCAAGCTATCTTCATGGATTTGGAGGCATCAAAGCTTCATTTTCAACATTCTCCCCCTATTTGATGAAGACAAATCCCGGGGTTGCTTTGGAATGTTCTGTTTAGAATTTGGCACAACCTGCAAACATAAAAAGTGTAGGATTAAGAAGTAATCCATTCCAAAAATATCAAGTATCACAAAACCAGTTTTCACTAAGTGATTTCCATAGAGCAAGATTAGCAAAATCAGTGTGAAAACCAGTTACACACATATGGATGCAGCAACAGAAAACAACCCGTTAAAAAATAAGATTAACCGGTTAAAATATTCAGAGTGCAGTAGTTAACATCTATCTAATGTAGTTCTCAAACAGAATAAGTGTAAGAAATAGATCATTACAACCCCAAAGCACTTCTCCCCCTATTTGTCTTCACAAATAGAGTGAAAGAAGGATAAAAAATAACATATAAAAGAAAAAGGAAATTGTTCAGAAATCTAAATCAGAATTGGAAAACAAAGTTGTTAACTAGATTCATTCATCCTTGCCATACTATAGTTCAAAGAGTTGATTATGCACTGCCTTGATTTGCTCGTCCAAGGTCTTAAACCTTGCATCCATATCCTGGAACCTTGTGTCACACACTCATGAAGGCTCCTTTGATTTTTAGCAAAACTGTCCATCCTATTCACCATGAGTCTTTCAAAGGGAGACATTGAGGTTATCCTTTCATTCATGTGAGCAGAGCTTGGTCGAGCCTCATATGCTTTAGTAGCAGGTTCTTCTCTGGTGGTTGTAGCTTCATTTTCTTCCTCAGCATGAGCTCCACTTGATGAGCCAGCTTGATCTCCTCCTTTGCTTATCCATTTCCCATCAACTTTGGTAAACCCCATCTTACTTTGGGAACCATTGTTGATCTCACTTGAGGACTTCACAATTTCAGAAAGCTCTTCTTCTAGGTCCACTTCAAAATAATGCAGAAACATAGAAATTAAAATAGCATAAGGGTAATGATAGTCACTTAATCTTGTTGCCTTCTGCATATGATCTTTGAAGATATGGATCCAGTTGAGTCTCACTTTGTACATTATGTAGTAGATGAGGACCAGATCTTTCTCAGACAAAGTGGAATGATTGCTGCTTCTTGGTGTAAGCATCCAGGAGATCATGAAGGCAATGAGCCTCCATTCAGTTTCAGCCCTCCTACTGAAAAATTTCTCACCCTTGAAAGAGGATCCTTGAGATAGCTCTTATAAAACAATATTTTGTTAAACTCTTCAACCACTCTTATGTTGCCTTTGTTGATTCTTAATTCAGTATTCTTCAGCCCAATTATAGCAATCCATACATCATGGGTAATCTCTATATCTTTCTACTTGTTTCATGGAGGTATTTCTCAATCAATTCTACTTCACCCGAAAACCAACTTTCAAGTTTGCCTCCTCTTTTTACTGCCCTGGTTTTCATTCTCTTGGATGATTAAGGTGTTGATTCCATGAATTGGTGTGAGTGGAAACAGTATAGGGAAACAACAAGCTGTAGAATAAACCAGACATAGAGTGGAAGGAAGAAGAAAATTGGTGGTTGTTTCTTGTGAAGTAAAATAACTGATTAACCACGAAAGAATTTGTTCAAAGGTAATTAATAAAGCTGTCAAACCCACGACAGAATGCACAGAAAAGATTACATGTTGATTTGACCAAAACAGAAAACATTTTAATTTCCAAGATTTGGAAGAATATATTCAATAAATTGCAGTAAGTACACTGAGATAACATGTTCAAAGCAGTAATTAATGCACCATTGACTAGTAACGACTCCCAGAATGGTTAGAGAAACGAATCAAAGCACAGAGAGATAAAGCAGATTTGATCATAGAGCTGTCAGGGTAAAAACAGACAGTTGTTTCGTGAAAACAATCGATTGTTTTTCTATGACAACAATTTGAGTTTGATAAAATCAAATACTTTAACAGAAACTAACATTCAGAGATACAGATCAAAGCACACATTTTTTTGCATGAGTATAGAGAAGATACAGAACCAGATAAGTCATAAAATAATTGCAAAATCAAAGAATTAGATTTAAAACAGTTTGTTCAAGTATGAGAAGAATAAGAGGAAAATGAAAAAATTATTCTTCAAGAACACTGTACAAATTTGAAATTGTCCATACCATCATAATCAAGGCTTTATCTTGAGCATATGCATCCATGTGAGGTAGCTTCTACAGATCCTTAATTATAGAAGCAAAATCCTGCAAAAAGAACATATCAAGTGGCAAGATTTAATCCCTTAAAGAATTTGGATCCTTTGATGTTAGTTTGATCATAAGAACCTTTGGGATTCTTAGGAATCCATTTCAATATGCCTCTTGGAACAAGAATTTTTCTTGCTTTGCAAAATCTAACAGAATGACCTCTTTTTAAACAATAGAAGCAGGAAACAATCGGTTGTTTTGATTTTTTAATCGATTTTTTTCTGCAAAGGTTGAAAACAGTTTTTGAACTTTTACTATTCTTGTTCTGTGGATAAAAACCCAGACCAGATTTTCCAAACACACAATTTTGAGATGCTAGTACACTCTCAAAATTGGATTTTCCTTTGGTGATTTTGTCCACAGTTTTCACAAGATAGAGGACTTTGTTTTCAAGAGATTTGCAATTTTTACAAAAGCTTGAGTTACACTCACAAGAAGAGTTTTTATAAATGAGATTAAGTGTTTCAAAATAACTTATGGAATTATCTAGCTCTTCTTCTAAGTTTTTAACTCTTGTTTCCAACCAATTGTTCAAACCTTTCAACCTATTGTTTAATAGGGCTAGCTTATTTGCTTCTTCATAAGTCTCTTTAAACGCCTCAAGAAGTTGATAATAGCTATCACCTTTAGATGAAGAAGTTGAACTTACATTACTAGAGATAGAAGCTTTTAGGCACAGATTTGCCTCTGCATCTTCTGAGGAGGAACTGGAAGAAGACACTTCATTATCCTTCCAAGCTATATAAGTTTTCTTTGTCTTGCCTCTTCTTTCTCCTTTCTTGAATTTTGTTTTCTCCTTTCTCAATTTCTTGGAATTGTACCTTTTGGAAGATTGATTTTTGTTATTGTTCTTCCTTAAGAATCTGCTAAACTTCTTTGACAACAAGCTAAGTTTATCTTCCTTACTTTCACTTGAGTCTTGACACCTTTTATGTTCAGCTATTTTCAGGGCTGTGCCTTTATTATGCTTGTCCTTATTCTCTTGGACAAACAACTGGTTCATTTCCAATTCATGCTCCCTTAGCTTACCAAACAAAGAAGTTGTTGTCATTGAGGTTAAATCTTTTCATTCTGATATGGTAGTAACCTTTGGCTGCCATGTTTTGTCAAGACACTTTAGAATTTTTATGCTCAACTCCTCTTTCTCAAAGACCTTTCCAAGGCTCATGAGGTGATTCACAATGTGAGAGAACCTTTTCTGCACTTCAGAAATTGTTTCTCCCTTTTGCATTCTGAAAATTTCGTATTTTTGAATGAAAGCATGCTTCCTTGCCCTCTTCACATCATTTGTCCCCTCATGTGTGACTTCAAGGATGTCCCACATTTCTTTAGCCAATTTGCACTATGATAACATGAAAAATTCATCACAGCTCAAGGCAGAGGTTATAATATTCTTAGCAATCCAGTCAAATTTAGCTTTCTTGCTATCAGATTCAATCCATTTAGACCAAGGCTTTTCAACATAAACATCATCTTTTTCAGTTTTAGGAATGAAAGGACCATTTTCTATAGCATCCTAAATTCCTTTATCTGTAGATTCAATAAAAATCTTCATTCTCACTTTCCAGAATTGGTAATTAACACCATAGATTAGAGGTGGTTTGTTTATAGAAGCACCTTCCCGAAAAGGTAACTTGTCAGCCGTTAAAACAGATTTTGGAAAACAGGACTTGAGAAAATTTCAAGAACCTAGCTCTTGATACCAATTATTAGAATTAATGGCCTTAACAAGATGGGGGTGAATTGTTAAGGGAAAGATTTTCACAAATACTGGCTTAGAATGAAGGTTTAAGAAGATTTGCAGATCAAGCAATCAGATCAGCTAAGAACACAAAACTGTTTAAAACGTTTTCAAAAAAATAACTGGTTAAAAATGCGATTTAATCGATTGTTTAAAGCAACATAGTTAAAAACACAAATCAAACAGTTTTAAATGAGTGAGAGAGAGTTTGACAGTTAAGTCAACCAAAGCAATGCAGTTTAAAAACCCTTCAAACAGGTTGAGGAAAAACAACTGATTAAAATGAGAAATCAACAGGTTGTTTTTCACTTAACTTTGAAAAACACTTTTCTTTTAAAACTTAGATTGATTCAGTTGTGAATTTGATTAAGAATGGATTTAAAAAATTCTAAACCACCTAGAATTAAACCCCAAACAGAGCAGCTCAGTCTTCAAGCTATCTTCATGGATTTGGAGGCATCAAAGCTTCATTTTCAACATGCAGATCTTCTAGGCGCCGAGCAACCTTGAAGCGAGGTTTTCTATCTAATATACGGGGAACCCATCCAGAAGGGTTGGATTCTTTTTATTAGCACGGAGTTTTAAAAAGTGACCTTTGAAGTTTTCATAAGAAGACTAGAAGAGGGTGAGCAAACTTCTTCTAAGGGCAGCATTAAGGGATACCCAGTTGGCGGCCCAATCGTTTGGCCTAAAAAAAGTAAAGAAAAACTTCCACAGATGGCGAAATGCCAAGTTGGGAACAAAGAATAGAAAAGGCTCGAACAAATGCCCAGCTATTTGGATGTAGCTGGGTAGGGTCAACATTTAGCTTAGTCAATAACTCTTTCTCAAGAATGGTAAAGGGAAGAAGCAAAAGGACTTTTTTAAATACAGTGGCGTAAAAGAACCAAAAGGGACCCTTAGTGTCCGAGGACTTATCACAGCAAACAAGTTCATCCTCTCTACAAGTAACTATGTTTATCCTATCATTCTCTTTACTGAAGTGGCAACCACTTTTCCTAAGGGTTACTATCTGTTAGTGGGAAGTATAGGAAAAGGTTTCTTCTAAAAGATTTTGGGGTGCCCAAGAGTATAGGTTTTGTAATCCATGGCGGGTTGTATCTAAAACACAAGCAAGCAGAAATACAAAATGAACTCAGACCAGGCAGAACAAATACATCACAGGCAAGATGAATGTGCATTTGAAGTTCATGCAATGCGATCAGCAAATAAACATTCATCATTGATCAAAAAATGAATCAAAAGACAATCCCAACTCAGGCAGTAATGATGAATGCTCGAGGGTATATCAAGCAGTGCAAATTGATGATAGGAATTTGCAATGATAGAATTTGAGAAAGAAAAAGTACTTATTGTGATCAAAAGTTAAAAGCTTTGGGGTTTTGGAAATGTCGAGAACACAGGGAGCTCTGAGCAACGAGAAGGCCGTGGAAGAGAAAGAGGGTTTTGAGTTGAAAGTAATAGAACAGTGTAGCGCTAAAGGGGTTTTGTGAAGCGAAATTTAAAATGGTAAAGGTTTCTCCACCGTCGATATGGTGCCACGTGTGCGCCTAGGATTGAGTACGGTGGGATGTCACCTCAGAGATGCTTCGTACGCCACGCCACACCTACCTACTGAGAAACCGTCACGTCAACCACTAGAGCACTCGAAAGACTCTTCGCTTAGCCTAGCTTAACTCGAGCCTGGGGGCTTGTGCACTGGGCAGGAGTGCTTGGATCTCAGTATGAGTTCAAGATAGCTCGGATCTCAGTTTGGACTGCTGAGTGTCAGCTCGATTTTTGGACCCAAGGTGTGCGTCGTGGATGGCCTATTTTTATTGGTAAGGCCAAATGGAAATAACTAAAGAAATAAGTTTCATCATGCATTAACCTATAGATGATTTTGTGCATATCTATAGTTGTTATGTAAGTGAATATACGTATAAGTTTATTAACTGAATATATTGTACGTTGGTTACATGATCATTATTAGTTGTTGACAATAACCCTAAAAGATAAGGGTGCACACATAAAACAGAATGTTAGCCTGTGGTTAGTACCTGAAGATAATTGGTACTCGTGACAGGTGGTTTTTCTGTTAAGATGAAAGATTAAATGTTTTTAGTTATGCTTTCAGTTGAGATTATATTCTCGTGAACAAAAGTTGTTACACAAATAGTTATAAAAGGTGCTTGAGATCCCAAGTTAAGGTATGTTGTTTCTGCACACTAAATTGAAACTGATTACTTTTTCGTAAGCCCTCACTGACTTGATCATCGGAGTTTAATCAACATGTAGGGCGCCCTTTGTCACAACGAAGTCACATTCTAGTTCAGCGAGAAGATGTAGATCAATATCCAGAAAGGACAGGTTCGAAAAAGAGCATTCCACCAAGGTCTACTGGCGAAAGAGTTAACCAGCAAGAACAATATGTGTGTATATATATATATATATTGTTTTTTTTTCTAAGTTAACAAATTTACTTTCATTAGTTCACGAAGCCAAAAGTAATGCAAAAATAAAAATCCACCATTACTTTTTTGGAAACCCAAAGGGATATTTACTACAAATAATTCTAATTTAAAACTTTAATATCAGTTAACTAACGCAAGTACATAAAGGAAAATACTATATGTACTGGTTGGTACCAAACGAGCTAGTCACTCGGTCTCACTAACTGATCGATCGGGTTAAAGTACATTTAAAGCACTAAATAAAAGGCAGCAATGATAGTTACGAAAATTCTCTACGATCACTACCATGTTCCACCGAATTTGGATGACACCCCCGAATAATTAGCTAATAATGATCTAATGGAAAGTATTGATTTAATAAAGATATTTTCCAAATATACCTCCCTATAAATCAGGGAATATTACTAGAAATCAGTTAATACTGATATTTGATAGATTCAATCCATCACAACAGATGCCTATGAATAAACACTATAAATAAACCCTCTACAGACGTGTAAGGTATGCTTTAATCAATTTTCACTATACACTCTTTACACAGAGTACTTACTTGATCGTCGGAGTACCTCTTTTAGGACAACCCTGTAAGGACCTGTAAAATTAAATTGGAATAAAAAGGGATATATTTTAAATGAATTCTACGTATGTTTTTATTTAAAATAAAAAGGAAGGAAAGTGTAGTTTAGAAGACGATGAGATCGCCTGATTTGTACATAATCGCCTATCACCTAGGTTGCACGTGATCGCCAGTCGCCTATTGATGGAGATCAAATAGAAGAGGAAAGTGAGGATAAAAGCCAAGAACCTCAAGGACAAGTTAGCTCAAAATCCTTCATACCTCAAAGGATCACAAGGAGCAAGGCTAGAGATTTGGGTAAAGAACATCAATTGTTTTCTCTTTTTGTAATTACCCATGTATAAACATTTGTAAATATTTGTAAATAAATATAAAATTACCTTTAGGAATATGCCAAAGAGGGAAACCAAAGAAACCTCTAATGTAAGGCATTTTAGGCACTTTCTTTAGGAAAAAGTGGAAAAAGTGACTATTCTACTCCTTTCTCTCTTAGACACTAGAAGGAGCTAGAAGAGTGACTCTTCCCACTCCTTCCCCTTTGTAACATGACCAGCCCTCTCCATTATAAATAGGGGTGCTTGGTACTTTGAATAAAAACAAGTTGAAAGTTAGAAGAAAAGAAACTATCTTGAAATTGAGAGAGAGAGTTTGTGAGACTTGTCTCTTCTTCTCCTCCATGTCTTATCTTGTGAGCTTTGGAGACTCTCAAGTGGCGGCACCACCCACTCATCTTGGAAGAACCACCCTCCAAGTGGCGTGAATCACATCTCCAAAAGGCTACAACCACATAAGTCATTTCTATTCATCTTCTAAAAATACCCATTTGTGTTTTCTTGTAGTTTTTCCATTTTTAATCGGTTCAATCTTTTCCATGAGTTGTTTCCTTTCATTTGCTGCCATTGTTCTGCACTTTTTTTGGTTTATTTCCTTGTTTTCTTGCTGTTTTAATTTCGTCCAAACCATGGGTTTCCATATACATGTGTTGTTCTTGTTTTCCATCCATGGGTTTTTTGTTCTTTGATGAGTTTCTTGTGATTTTCTAATTCCTATTGAATTTCAATCAGTATTTTCACTTCTTCTTGGTGTTCTTATGATGTTCTTGTGTTTCCTTTGAAGTTTGGTACTGTTCTTGAATTACCCATTCATATTCCATTGTTATCTTACACTACAAGTTACCTATTCATGTGTTTTTAGTATGAACCTTTGTGTTCTTGAGTAGAAACTCTATTAATTGTTCTTTAGAATTTTGATCCTAATTCTTGAAAGTGTCATGAATACAATGAAACCTATATCAACTCAACCCAAACCAAGAAAGGTTCATAAGAGACTCACATCACCTATGGTGCACATGATCGCCGAAAGTGCACTCAGTATGTGGTCAGGATACGGGATCAACCAGAGTGGGTTCCACAAAACCACACGTATCAAGGTGTGGGTTAAGCCTTAGATACGCTGTGCATGCGAAGCTCTATGCTTGAGCAAAAGAGATCGTCCTTAGTATTGCATGCATGGGCGCACGAGGAGTGGTGCTGATCTACTCTTGGAAATGTGAAGCTACCGACGTCACTAAGTCATGTGGAAATTGTAACATCCCGCCAAAGTAATACATACATACAGGTATAATGAAATTAAATGTAACCAAATAATATTGAAGAGAAATAACATGATAATATATATATTTGAAATGAAGTTGCTCCTCTTAGGGAGTTTAATACATAACCAAATCAAATGTTTGCAAGATTTTACGAAAATAAAAGAAATGCAGTAAGACAGGCGGTCTCAAAAGAAAACGGCGATCTCCAACTTCAAAACGGCGATCACCAGAAGTCCCCAAAAATGGGCGACTTGCTAGCCAGACATAAAATCGGCGATCTCATAACAGGCGACCTCAAAACAGGCGATCTGATAGTAGGGCAAAATCCGGCGATCACCACCGAGAGGTGGAAATGGGCGATCTCTGCCCTCGGCGACCACCCCTTTAGGGAGCTCTTCTTCCTGGAAGGTCTTCTGCTCCCGCGTAACAATTACACGATCATCACAGTTTTGAGAAGGCAACCAAAATGACAGATAAAAGGGTAAGCTAGATAATATGAAAGGAGTTTAAATCATGCATATGAAAAAACCCAAGTAAACCAAGTTTCCAAAATATCCAAGTAAACGTAGAGCTACTCATAGCATTCAACTAATCGCCCAAATTCACAAATTCACAAACATTTCCCATAGTCATTCCATTTCACACCACAGCATCAAGTGTCTATCAGTATTCCAGTTTCTCATTTCACCATTTCACATGTCAGACTTTCCACTGACTCACCACACAAGACACTTGACACTACTTCCGGATTGACTCATGCATTGATTAGACTCGGAGATGTGCACCTGTCACACTGCCCACTGTGGAATCTCGCACATCCACAGGGTCGCCGTGAAATCTCACACATTCACAGGCATATGATGAATCTCAACACATCACCATACAGTATGACAAGGTAAATCCACGCAATACAGGTCGGTATGTTCTCTTTCAAACAACCCACCCATACAGGTGAACCTCCTTCGACTCTCCCAACTGAGTAACTTCCTCTATGTGATTCCATTATCAGCAGAGTCAGGATATCTCGTTCATAATCACCGATCAATGCACATCTAACATGGTCTTACACGGTATTTCCTTTCCTGAAAATACTATGCCTCGACCCCACATTCACAACATTCAACACATCATACCATACTCAAAGAAATGATTTCAATCACAGCAATAGCCATTTCAAAGGATTCATATTTTCGAATATCTCATGTAAATCTCAAGCAGTTCTCAAAACAACATCAAACACAAGGAGTTCGCAAAACAGCGCCAAAACCGGCGACCTGGTTCAAAAACAAGGTATTTCGAAAACTGTATATAAAACCGGCGACCTCGTCGCCCAAGCACACAAACAGAGCATTTTACGCAGATGAAAACGAAAATGGCGACCACGTCGCCCTCACTTCAGAAGATAGTTAAACTATGGCTCGTATGGAAAAGAGGTCTAGCTTCCCTTACCTGGACTTGCGCAAACACCAGGAGCTTCGAAATCCAACGAAGCTTGAAGAATGCCTTGGCTCTGTTTTGAAGATCTTGCAGAGAACTGCTCAAGTGCTCCAATGGTGTTCCTTCTCGTCGTACTCTTGTGTGGAGATGCTGAAATCGCAACGCGGAGGAGGAAACTCACTCTTTCTCTCTTCGAGTACAACAATGCTTTCTTTCTCTCAGGTGTGGATTTCTGCAACTTAAACCCCTTTTATCCCTCCAAAAGCAGCTGCCACCACCCACTCTGCAGGGAAGTTTGCGTGTACGCTTCCCTGCACAGTACTACTGAGCGTGCCTCTGCGCAGGCTACGCTATGAGGTCACTATTCTGAACCACCTTTTGTCTACGTGGCGCGCGTGCAGAACGTCTCTTGCTGGGAGTCTGGGTCCCACGTTCTCTGTGTATAACTTAACGTAGCGCGATGACCTTTTCACCGATGACCACAGGCGCGAAGGCTAACAACCGATGACCTCTCGCGCGAAGGCTAACAACCGATGAGCTATCGCGCGATGACAACCCGCGGATGAGCTATCGCGCGATGACACCCGCTGATGAGCTATCGCGCGATGACAACCCGCTGATGAGCTATCGCGCGATGACAACCCGCTGATGAGCTATCGCGCGATGACAACCCGCTGATGAGCTATCGCGCGATGACAACCCGCTGATGAGCTATCGCGCGATGACAACCCGCTGATGACCTCTCGCGCGAGCGACCGATGTCTCTCTTCTCTGGTGACGCCTGCATGCCTCGCGCCCAGGCGATGACGTGTGGTCTAGGTGACCGGCGATGATGTATAAACAAGAAACTCTTATCGTTTTTCCTAGACTACACTTTCCTTCCTTTTTAACTTAGATAAAACATACATAGAATTTACTTAAACATACTCATTCATTTCAATAAATCTCAGGTCCTTACATTCTCCCCAACAACAAAAATTTTCGTCCTCGAAAATTGGATTACAAGGAAAAGAGGTATGGATAAGCCTCCCTCATGGGTTCTTCTAATTCCCAAGTAGAATCCCCCGATTTCTCATCCCACACCACTTTCACCATGTTGATGGTCTTGCCCCTGAGCTGTTTACACTGCCGATCGTCAATCCTAACTGGTTTGGCTTCAAAGGACAAGTCATCCCTAATCTGCACGTCGTCTACATCCAGCACATGACTAGGGTCTGCCATGTACTTCCTCAGCTGTGACACGTGAAACACATTGTGCAGATTTGCCAGATGGGGAGGTAGGGCGATTTCATACGCCACAGGGCCAATCCTTCTCAAGATCTGATATGGTCCCACGAATTTGGGGGACAACTTCTTTGGCCTGATCGCCCGCCCTACACTCTTGGTTGGTGTCACTTTCATGAACACGTGATCTCCAGCAGCAAACTCCAAAGGCTTCCTCCTCTGATCTGCATAGGACTTCTGCCTACTCTGAGAGGCTTTCATCCTGCTTTGTATCAGCTTCACCTTCTCGGTCGTCTGCTGAATCAACTCTGGTCCAACCAAGACTGCCTCGCCCTCCTGGTACCAACATAATGGAGTTCTGCATTTCCTCCCATACAGGGCTTCATATGGCGCCATCCCAATGCTGGCGTGGTAGCTATTGTTATAGGTGAACTCCACTAGTGGCAACACCTCCGTCCAACCTCCCAATTGATCTAAAACGCATGCCCTCAGCAGATCTTCCAAAGATTGGATTGTCCTCTCTGACTGACCATCTGTTTGGGGATGATATGCAGAGCTCATCCTCAACTTGGTTCCCAAACACTCTTGCAAGGTCTGCCAAAACCGTGAAGTGAACCTGGGATCCCTATCTGAAATGATGCTGGAAGGCACTCCATGCAACCTCACAACCTCCTTGATGTACAGCTGTGCCAACTTGGCCATGGGCATCTTCATATTTACTGGGAGGAAGTGGGCACTCTTCGTCAGTCTATCAATGATGACCCAGATTGCATCATGACCCTTTACTGATCTGGGTAAATGGGTGACAAAATCCATGGCGATGCTGTCCCATTTCCACTCAGGGATATCCAGTTGCTGCAACAGCCCGCCAGGTCTTTGGTGTTCCACCTTCGCCTTTTGACACGTTAAGCAGGTTGCCACGTACTGGGCGACGTCCCTCTTCATGCCTGACCACCAAAATGACTCCTTCAAGTCATGGTACATCTTGTTCATGCCTGGGTGGAGGTTAAGGCGACTCTTATGGCCTTCCTCTAGGATCATCTCCTTCAACTCGTCATTTGTAGGTATGCAGATCCTGCCATCAAACCTCAAGATCCCATCCTCGCCCATCTCAAAGCCTCTCGCCTGATCTGTCCCTAGTGACTCCATAGTGCGCTTCAGGCTAGGGTCCTCCAATTGTTTGTCCTTCAACATCACAAGGAAGTCATTAGTTATAGTCAGCTTACTACAACTAATGTGATTCACGTGGAACTCTACTCCCAGGTTTAAGTCCCTGAACTGCTCGATCAGCTTCTGCTCTTCCATCATCATGGTGGCGACTTGTATAGACTTCCTACTCAAGGCATCTGCCACTACATTGGCCTTCCCTGGGTGATACATGAGTTGAAAGTCGTAGTCCTTTAGGAATTCCATCCACCTTCTTTGTCTCATGTTTAGCTCCCTCTGATCGAACAGGTACTTCAAGCTCTTGTGGTCACTGAACACCTGGAACCGAGCTCCATATAGATAATGCCTCCAGATCTTCAAGGCAAACACTACCGCTGCCAACTCCAAATCATGAGTAGGGTAGTTTCTCTCATGCACCTTGAGTTGCCTTGAAGCATATGCAACCACCCTCTTCTCTTGCATCAAGACGCATCCCAAGCCTTGATGTGAGGCATCACAGAAGACGTCAAAAGGTCTTCCTATCTCGGGGATCACCAGCACTGGAGCACTGGTCAACCTCTCCTTTAGCTCCCTGAAGCTCTGCTCACATCGGTCGGTCCAAGCAAAGGGTTGGTCCTTGCGAGTCAGCTGTGTCAAAGGAGCCACTACCTTGGAAAAATCCTCAATAAACCTCCGATAGTAGCCCGCCAACCCCACAAAGCTCCTTATCTCAGTCACTGTCTTAGGACGTTCCCATTGTAGCACTGCCTCTACCTTGGCTGGATCTACCGAGATCCCTTGGGCAGATATCACGTGTCCTAAGAAGTTGACTTCCCTTAGCCAGAACTCACACTTGGAGAACTTGGCATAGAGCTGCTTCTCCCTCAGTATTTCCAATACTGCCCTTAGGTGTTCCTCATGCTCTTCCTCGGTCTTTGAATAAATGAGGATGTCATCTATGAAGACCACCACAAACTTATCCAAGAAAGGGCGAAAGATCCTATTCATATAGTCCATGAATAGAGCTGGAGCATTGGTGACTCCAAATGGCATCACTACATACTCGTAGTGCCCATATCTAGACCTAAAAGCTGTCTTCTGAACATCTTCAGCTTTTACCAAGATTTGGTGATACCCCGATCTCAGGTCAATCTTGGAGAACACCGAGGCCCCATGAATTTGGTCCATCAAATCATCAATCCGAGGTAGGGGGTACTTGTTCTTGATGGTCAATTTGTTCAATTGCCTGTAGTCTATGCACAACCGAGACCCTCCATCCTTCTTCTTGACTAGGAGCACTGGAGCTCCCCATGGAGATACGCTGGGTCTGATGAACTGCTTCTCCAGCAACTCTTCCAATTGCTTCTTTAACTCCTCCAACTCGGCTGGTGCCATCCTGTAAGGTGCCATTGACACTGGTCCAGCTCCAGGTACCAAGTCAATAGAGAATTCCACTTCTCTCTTAGGGGGTAATCCAGGCACCTCCTCTGGGAACACATCGGTGAAGTCTCTCACCACTTGGATCTCGTTTACGTCCCCTTTATTCTCCACTTCCAACCGGGCGAGCACCACGAAGCACCTCGCCCCTTCTTCCAATGCTGATCGCCCTTGTTGAACTGTTAACACATCCGCTTCATGGGGGTCTGGAAACGCTACCTTCTGCCTACCACAGTCTATGAGGACGTGATTGGCAGTTAACCAATCCATTCCTAGGATGACATCCAGGTCCTGAAGAGGTAGGCAGATCAAGTTCACCTTGAATCTACGTCCTTCTACAATCACTGGACATTCAGGGCACACTGTAGAGGTCGACACCTGTCCTGACGCAGGTGTAGAGACCAACAGCTCAAAAGGTAACTCCTTCACTAGGAGACCCAACTCAGCTACACACAGGCTTGACACAAAGGAGTGTGTCGCTCCAGAATCAAACAAAGCCCTTACACCTCTACCAGCAATAAAACAAACACCTTGGATGAGGTTACCTGACTGAGTTGCCTCTGCTCCAGACATGGCGAACACCCTCCCTGCTGCCTGAGGTCTGCTGCCCTCGTTCCTCGTCTGCTGAGAGCCACTGGGCTGGGTCGCCCTATTCTGGTTAGGGCATTCTCTAGCAAAATGCCCCGTCTTTTGGCAGACAAAACATCTCCTCTCTGGATCCCTCTTGGGGCACACGCTGGCTGTATGGGGTCCACCGCAATGGAAACATTTAAGTTTCCCAGGTTGTTGCTGTTGGAACCGGGATGAAGCTGTTCCCACCCGATGTGGTGAAGGCCTAGCATATGGCTTGCTTTGTGGGTGCTGTGCCTTAGCTCTCCCACTGGAAGGACCTCCTGGGTGTGACCTGATCACCCTAGACTCACCCTTTTCCAGGGTCTCCACCATCTTTGCCTTCTCCACTAAGGCGTGGAACTCCCTGATGCACATCGGTGCTATGGTCTTCTTCAGCCCATGCTTCAGTCCTTCCTCGAACTTCCTACACCTCCAGGCCTCGGAGGTCGCCTGGGTATAAAACCGGGCGAGGTACTCGAAACGGGCAGCATATGCGTTTATAGTCATGTCCCCCTGCTCCAACTTCAGGAACTCAGCCTCTCTTGCAAACTTGGCGCTGTCTGGGAAGTACTTCTCTAAGAACTTCACCCTGAAGCTCTCCCAATCCAGAACATCCTCCCGTGCCTCCATCATTTGCTGAGCTCCCATCCACCAGAACTCTGCTTCTCCTGATAGCAGATAAGTGGCGAACAGCAGCTTCTTCTCTTCAGGGCAGGAGGTCGCCCTAAAGATTTTCTCCAACTCCCTGACCCACTGATCTGCCTGGTCAGGGGTAGCGTTCCCACTGAACTTAGGTGGGTTGTGCCTCATGAACTCAGCTAATCCCATCTGTTCCTGGGGCTGACCAACGTGGGAGTTTGTCTCAGCAGATCGGGCAGTTTCCCAGTGCTGCATTGTGGCTTGATGGTTCTGGGCCATTGCGGCGTTCTGCTGCTGAATGGCAGTCGCCATCATCTCAATGGCCTTGGCGATTTGACTCATTTCTGAGGAAGGTTGGGGTGGGGTAGCAGGTCTACGTGCCATCTTCTTCGCTCTGAATTCTGAATCTATAGGCTTCTATAATCCCTACAACTATAAGAATGAAACCGATAAGAATCAATTCATTCAAGGGGGGGTAACAGCTAGACCTTACAAAGGTCAGCATCTCAAAATCATAAAGAATTTGAGTTTATCAACATACTCGTAATACTTAGAATCTCAAGCAAGGTATTAGAACAGCTACTGATATCATCACCATCAGATCAAACAACCATTTTCAGTCAATTGCAAAAACACTCAATAAGCTAAACTAGATCACACCAGCGTTCAATGTATACTAAACATCAAATCTTTGGAATTAAGATTGAGAATCATCTCGATCCAGTTATGAGTGTGCACCCTCATTACTTCATCAAGATCTTCTCACCCTTAATACTAAGATTTTCAGCTAAAGCATACGTTCACTAAAGCACAGAAGCACACACAAACTTTTCAATGCAAAACGTTTGAAAACCTTTCACTATAGTTGTTATTTAAAAACTCAAATAACTTTTATGAGCAGAAGAAACACAATGGATCCACAGCCCTCAGGTCATCCTAAGGACGAACTGCTCTGATACCATTAATGTAACATCCCGCCAAAGTAATACATACATACAGGTATAATGAAATTAAATGTAACCAAATAATATTGAAGAGAAATAACATGATAATATATATATTTGAAATGAAGTTGCTCCTCTTAGGGAGTTTAATACATAACCAAATCAAATGTTTGCAAGATTTTACGAAAATAAAAGAAATGCAGTAAGACAGGCGGTCTCAAAAGAAAACGGCGATCTCCAACTTCAAAACGGCGATCACCAGAAGTCCCCAAAAATGGGCGACTTGCTAGCCAGACATAAAATCGGCGATCTCATAACAGGCGACCTCAAAACAGGCGATCTGATAGTAGGGCAAAATCCGGCGATCACCACCGAGAGGTGGAAATGGGCGATCTCTGCCCTCGGCGACCACCCCTTTAGGGAGCTCTTCTTCCTGGAAGGTCTTCTGCTCCCGCGTAACAATTACACGATCATCACAGTTTTGAGAAGGCAACCAAAATGACAGATAAAAGGGTAAGCTAGATAATATGAAAGGAGTTTAAATCATGCATATGAAAAAACCCAAGTAAACCAAGTTTCCAAAATATCCAAGTAAACGTAGAGCTACTCATAGCATTCAACTAATCGCCCAAATTCACAAATTCACAAACATTTCCCATAGTCATTCCATTTCACACCACAGCATCAAGTGTCTATCAGTATTCCAGTTTCTCATTTCACCATTTCACATGTCAGACTTTCCACTGACTCACCACACAAGACACTTGACACTACTTCCGGATTGACTCATGCATTGATTAGACTCGGAGATGTGCACCTGTCACACTGCCCACTGTGGAATCTCGCACATCCACAGGGTCGCCGTGAAATCTCACACATTCACAGGCATATGATGAATCTCAACACATCACCATACAGTATGACAAGGTAAATCCACGCAATACAGGTCGGTATGTTCTCTTTCAAACAACCCACCCATACAGGTGAACCTCCTTCGACTCTCCCAACTGAGTAACTTCCTCTATGTGATTCCATTATCAGCAGAGTCAGGATATCTCGTTCATAATCACCGATCAATGCACATCTAACATGGTCTTACACGGTATTTCCTTTCCTGAAAATACTATGCCTCGACCCCACATTCACAACATTCAACACATCATACCATACTCAAAGAAATGATTTCAATCACAGCAATAGCCATTTCAAAGGATTCATATTTTCGAATATCTCATGTAAATCTCAAGCAGTTCTCAAAACAACATCAAACACAAGGAGTTCGCAAAACAGCGCCAAAACCGGCGACCTGGTTCAAAAACAAGGTATTTCGAAAACTGTATATAAAACCGGCGACCTCGTCGCCCAAGCACACAAACAGAGCATTTTACGCAGATGAAAACGAAAATGGCGACCACGTCGCCCTCACTTCAGAAGATAGTTAAACTATGGCTCGTATGGAAAAGAGGTCTAGCTTCCCTTACCTGGACTTGCGCAAACACCAGGAGCTTCGAAATCCAACGAAGCTTGAAGAATGCCTTGGCTCTGTTTTGAAGATCTTGCAGAGAACTGCTCAAGTGCTCCAATGGTGTTCCTTCTCGTCGTACTCTTGTGTGGAGATGCTGAAATCGCAACGCGGAGGAGGAAACTCACTCTTTCTCTCTTCGAGTACAACAATGCTTTCTTTCTCTCAGGTGTGGATTTCTGCAACTTAAACCCCTTTTATCCCTCCAAAAGCAGCTGCCACCACCCACTCTGCAGGGAAGTTTGCGTGTACGCTTCCCTGCACAGTACTACTGAGCGTGCCTCTGCGCAGGCTACGCTATGAGGTCACTATTCTGAACCACCTTTTGTCTACGTGGCGCGCGTGCAGAACGTCTCTTGCTGGGAGTCTGGGTCCCACGTTCTCTGTGTATAACTTAACGTAGCGCGATGACCTTTTCACCGATGACCACAGGCGCGAAGGCTAACAACCGATGACCTCTCGCGCGAAGGCTAACAACCGATGAGCTATCGCGCGATGACAACCCGCGGATGAGCTATCGCGCGATGACACCCGCTGATGAGCTATCGCGCGATGACAACCCGCTGATGAGCTATCGCGCGATGACAACCCGCTGATGAGCTATCGCGCGATGACAACCCGCTGATGAGCTATCGCGCGATGACAACCCGCTGATGAGCTATCGCGCGATGACAACCCGCTGATGACCTCTCGCGCGAGCGACCGATGTCTCTCTTCTCTGGTGACGCCTGCATGCCTCGCGCCCAGGCGATGACGTGTGGTCTAGGCGACCGGCGATGATGTATAAACAAGAAACTCTTATCGTTTTTCCTAGACTACACTTTCCTTCCTTTTTAACTTAGATAAAACATACATAGAATTTACTTAAACATACTCATTCATTTCAATAAATCTCAGGTCCTTACAGAAATGATACCTTGGACGTAACATAGTGGGATGAAGAACCTTCAGCAAGGCGTGGCGATGTGTCGTCGGGCATCGCCAGGGCGCGAGGCATGCGGGCATCGCCAGGGCGAGACATCGATCGTCTTCCAGGGAGAGACATCGGTCGTCTTCCAGGGAGAGACATCGGTCGTCCGCCAGTATGAGACATCAGTGGGTAGTCATCGCGCGAGCGGTCATCGGTGGAAGGTTATCGCGCGATATCGAGTTTCACACAGATGAGGTGGGACCCAGGCTCTCAGCAGGAGACGTACTGCACGCGCGACACGTAGACAAAAAGGGTGGTTCAGAATAGTGACCTCAGAGTGTTAGCCTGCACAGAGGCACGCGTAGTCGTACTGTTCAGGGAAGCGTACACGCAAACTTCCCTGCAGAGTGGGTGGTGGCAGCGGCTTTTGTGGACAAGTTGGTTTAAGATACAAAAACCCACTTCTGAGAGGAAAAAGAACGTTGCAGTGGTTCAAGAGTGAAAGAGTGAGCTGACCTTCATCCTTCTCTTTTCTCTCCTTCGTGCTGCGATTCAGGCATCCTCAAGCACCAGTGCGACGAGCGACGACTGCCCTTAGAGCACCTGGGAGGTTCTCTTCAAGTTCTACAAACCAGACGCAAAAACAGAGCTAAGGCACCTTTAAGCTTCGGTGGGTTTTGGAGCTCTTAGTGTTTTGCGCAAGTCCAGGTAAGGGAAGCTAGCCTTATTTCCAACTAAAACCTTATATTAGATGATTGAGATGGTGGGGCGACGTGGTCACCGGTTTTCAACTGTTATTGTATAATCCCCTGTTTTTGAACGAGATCGCCGGTGTTGACGTTGTTTTTCGAACTCCCCTGTTTTAGTGCTGTTTGAAAACTGTTTGAGATTTAAATGTGAAATACATGTGATATTTGAAAATCTGAACCGTGGAATGAATGTTGCTGTGACTGAATCGTTCATTCAGTGTTGTATGATGTATTGATTGTTGTGAATGTGGGATCAAGGCATAGTATTTTCAGGAAAGAAAATACCGTGTAAGATCGTGTGTAATGTGTATTGACTAGGGGCTTGTCTAGAAGGAGATATCCTGACTCTGCTGATATAATGGAATCACATAGATGAAGTTATTCAGTTGTGGAGAGTCGAAGGAGGTTCATATGAATGGGTGAGTCGTGTGAAAAAGAACGAGCTCGGCCTGTTATATGAATTAACCCTGTCATACCGGGAGAGTGATGATATTGAGACTATGTATGCGCATGGCTGTGTGGATTTCACAGCGACCCTGTGTGGATTTCACAGTGGTGTGGTATGACAGGTGCAGATCTCTGAGCCTAAGTCAACGCACGAGTCTTCCGGAAGTGGAGTCATGTGTCTATATCTTATGAGTCAGTGGAAAGTCTGACGTGTGAACCATGAATATTGAAAGTAGCGAATAGACACTTGACGAGTTTGTGGAATATGGGAATGTTGATGGTTGAAATTGATATGGATTATGAATGGCGTGGAGATTTATGTTTTCTATTGATTTAAAGTTTCATATTTAAAGTTTTTAAAACATCTAGCTTACCCTTTCATCTGGTATTGTGATTGCTTTCTAAAACCTGTGATGATCGTGTATTTTTGCACAGGAGCAGACGAGGTTGCAGGTAGTAGAGCTCATCAGTGAGTGGTCGCCAGAAGGAGATCGCCTGTTTCTATTTCTGTTAGGCGATCACCCTTTTTATGTTGTCTGATAGGAGATCGCCCTTTTCTGATGGGAGATCGCCCTTTTCTGATGCGAGATCGACTGTTTATCTTTTTACTGTAATTTTGTTTACGTTTTTGGAAGAAAATTGACCGTGTATGTATTAAACTCCCTGTGAGGAGAAACTTCATTTTATATATATAATTTTGTTCACTTCTATATATTTGTTTACCTTTATTTTCATTATATAAATATGAATAGTATTTTGGCGGGATGTTACATTAATGGTATCAGAGCAGTTCGTCCTTAGGATGACCTGAGGGCTGTGGATCCATTGTGTTTCTTCTGCTCATAAAGTTTATTTGAGTTTTAAATAACAACTATAGTGAAAGGTTTTCAAACGTTTTTGTATTGAAATTGTGTGTGTGCTTTAGTGAATATATGCCCTAACTGAAAATCTTAGTATTAAGAATGAGAGGGTCTTGATAAAGTGGTGAGGGTGCACACTCATAACTGGATCGAGATGATTCTCAATCTTAATTCCAAAGGTTTGATGTTTAGCATACATTGAATTCTGGTGTGATTTACGTCATTTTATGGAGTGTTTTTGTAATTGACTGAAAGTGGTTGTTTGGATTGATGGTTGTATACCAGTAGCTGTTCTGGTATTTTGCTTGAGATTATAAGTATTATGATTCTGTTGACGAGCTCAAATTCTTGATGACTTTGAGATGCTGACCTTTGTAAGGTCTAGATGTTACTTCCTGAATGAATTGATTTCTTATCGATCTCATTCTTGTAGCTGTTGGGAATATAGAAACCCATAGTTTCAAAATCTGAAACGAAGAAGATGGCACGTAGACCTCCTACCCCTCCCCAACCTTCTTCAGAGATGAGCCAGATTGCCAAGGCTATTGAGATGATGGCAACTGCCATCCAACAACAGAATGCAGCGATGGCTCAGAACCATCAAGCTGCAATGCACCATTGGGAAGCTGCTCGGTCGGCTGAGACAAATTCCCACGTCGGTCAGCCTCAGGAACAGATGGGACTGACCGAGTTCATGAGGCACAACCCACCCAAGTTCAGTGGGAATGCTACCCCTGATCAGGCAGATCAGTGGGTCAGAGAGCTGGAGAAAATCTTTAGGGCGACCTCCTGCCCTGAAGAGAAGAAATTATTGTTCGCCACCTATCTGCTATCTAGAGAAGCCGAGTTCTGGTGGATGGGAGCTCAGCAGATGATGGAGGCCCGAGAGGATGTGTTGGATTGGGAGAGCTTCAGGGTGAGGTTCCTGGAGAAATACTTCCCAGAAAGCGCAAGGTTTGCGAGGGAAGCTGAGTTCCTAAAGTTGGAGCAGGGGGATATGTCTGTGAACGCCTATGCTGCTCGGTTTGAGTACCTCGCCCGATTCTATACCCAGGCGACCTCCGAGGCCTGGAGGTGTAGGAAGTTTGAAGAGGGACTGAAGCACAGGCTGAAGAGGACCATAGCCCCGATGTGCATAAGGGAATTTCACGCCTTAGTAGAGAAGGCGAAGATGGTGGAGACCCTGGAAAAGGGTGATTCTCGGGTGATCAGGTCACACCCAGGGGGTTCTTCCAGTGGGAAGGCTAAAGTGCAACACCCACAAAGCAAGCCCTATGCGAGACCTCCACCACATCGGGCGGGAACAACGTCATCCCAGTTTCAGCAGCAGCAACCTTGGAAACCCAAGTGTTTCCATTGTGGTGGACCACACACCTCCAATGTGTGCTTCAAGAAGAATTCAGAGAAAAGGTGTTACACCTGCCAAAAGACGGGGCACGTTGCTAGAGAGTGCCCTAACAGGAATGGGGCGACTCAACCCAGTGGTTCTCAGCAGTTGAGAAACGAAGGTAGCAGACCTCAGGCAACAGGGAGAGTGTTTGCCATGTCAGGAGCAGAAGCGTCTCAGTCAGGTAACCTCGTGCAAGGTGTTTGTTTTATAGCTGGTAGAGGTGTAAAAGCCTTGTTTGATTCTGGAGCGACACACTCCTTTGTGTCAAGCCTGTGTGTAGCCGAGTTGGGCCTTCTAGTGAAGGAGTTACCTTTCGAACTGATGGTCTCTACACCTGCGTCAGGACAGGTGTTGACCTCTACAGTTTGCCCCGAATGTCCAGTGATAGTAGAGGGACACAGATTCAAAGTGAACTTGATCTGCCTACCTCTTCAGGACCTGGATGTTATCCTGGGAATGGATTGGCTAGCTGCCAATCACGTTCTCATAGACTGTGGTAGTCAGAAGATAACGTTTCCAGACCTCCAAGGGTCAGAGGTGATATCAGCTCAGCACGGGTGGTCGGAGTTGGAAAAAGGGGCGAGGTGCTTCGTGATGCTAGCTCGGTTGGAAGTGAAGAATGAAGGGGACGTAAGCAGAATACATGTGGTGAAAGACTTCACGGATGTATTTCCAGAAGAGGTACCTGGGTTACCCCCTAAGAGAGAAGTGGAATTCTCTATTGATTTGGTACCTGGAGCTGGACCAGTGTTAATGGCACCTTACAGGATGGCACCAGCCGAGTTGGTAGAATTAAAGAAGCAAGTGGAAGAGTTGTTGGAGAAACAATTCATCAGACCCAGTGTATCTCCATGGGGGGCTCCAGTGCTCCTAGTTAAGAAGAAGGATGGAGGGTCTCGGCTGTGTATAGATTACAGGCAGTTGAACAAGTTGACCATCAAGAACAAGTACCCCCTACCTAGAATTGACGATTTGATGGATCAAATACATGGGGCCTCGGTGTTCTCCAAGATTGATCTGAGATCGGGGTACCACCAAATTTTGGTAAAAGCTGAAGATGTTCAAAAGACAGCTTTTAGGTCTCGGTATGGGCACTATGAGTATGTGGTGATGCCGTTTGGAGTAACCAATGCTCCAACTCTGTTCATGGACTACATGAATAGGATTTTTCGCCCTTTCTTGGATAAGTTTGTGGTAGTCTTCATAGACGACATACTCATTTATTCAAGGACCGAGGAAGAACATGAAGAACATCTAAGGACAGTGTTGGAGATTCTGAGGGAGAAGCAACTCTATGCCAAGTTCTCCAAGTGCGAGTTCTGGCTGAAGGAAGTCAATTTCTTAGGACACGTGATATCTGCTCGGGGAATCTCAGTGGATCCAGCCAAGGTAGAGGCAGTGCTGCAGTGGGAACGTCCTAAGACAGTCACTGAGATACGGAGCTTTGTGGGTTTGGCTGGCTACTATCGGAGGTTTATTGATGACTTTTCCAAGGTAGTGGCTCCTTTAACACAGCTGACCCGCAAGGATCAACCTTTTGCTTGGACCGACCGATGTGAGCAGAGCTTCATGGAACTAAAGGAGAGGTTGACTAGTGCTCCAGTGCTGGTGATCCCAGAGGTAGGAAGACCTTTTGATGTCTACTGTGACGCTTCACATCAGGGATTGGGATGTGTTTTGATGCAAGAGAAAAGAGTGGTTGCATATGTGATGGAGATCAAGTAGAAGAGGATTTCACTAATGGAGGAAGAGGTCATCCACCCAAGCATTTAAAATTCTTCTTACTAGTCTTCTTAAAAAGTAGAACATTTTGGGTTCTCTTGAAAATTCAAAAGATAGTAGTATAAATAAATATTTGTAAATAATCTTGTATAAATTTGTAAATAATATAGAAATATCCTTCGGAGTATGCCAAAGAGGAAAACCAAAAGAAACCTCTAAATGTAAGGCATTTTAGGCACTTTCTTTAGGGAAAAGTGGAAAAAGTGACTTTTCTACTCCTTTCTCTCTTAGGCACTAGAAGGAGCTAGAAGAGTGACTCTTCCCACTCCTTCCCCTTTGTAACATGACCAGCCCTCTCCATTATAAATAGGGGTGCTTGGTACTTTGAATAAAAAAACAAGTTGAAAGTTAGAAGAAAAGAAACTATCTTGAAATTGAGAGAGAGTGAGTTTGTGAGACTTGTCTCTTCTTCTCCTTCATGTCTTATCTTGTGAGCTTTGGAGACTCTCAAGTGGCGGCACCACCCACTCATCTTGGAAGAACCACCCTCCAAGTGGCGTGAATCACATCTCCAAAAGGCTACAACCACATAAGTCATTTCTATTCATCTTCTAAAAATACTCATTTGTGTTTTCTTGTAGTTTTTCCATTTTTAATCGGTTCAATCTTTTCCATGAGTTGTTTCCTTTCATTTGCTGCCATTGTTCTGCACTTTGTTGGTTTATTTCCTTGTTTTCTTGCTGTTTTAATTTCGTCCAAACCATGGGTTTCCATATACATGTGTTGTTCTTGTTTTCCATCCATGGGTTTTTGTTCTTTGATGAATTTCTTTGTGATTTTCTAATTCCTATTGAATTTCAATCAGTATTTTCACTTGTTCTTGGTGTTCTTATGTTGTTCTTGTGTTTCCTTTGAAGTTTGGTACTGTTCTTGAATTACCCATTCATATTCCATTGTTATCTTACACTACAAGTTACCTATTCATGTGTTTTTAGTATGAACCTTTGTTTTCTTGAGTAGAAACTCTATTAATTGCTCTTTAGAATTTTGATCCTAATTCTTGAAAGTGTCATGAATACAATGAAACCTATATCAACTCAACCCAAACCAAGAAAGGTTCATAAGAGACTCATACCACTATTGGTTTCTATATCCCCTACAACTATAAGAATGAGATCGATAAGAAATCGATTCATTCAGGAGGTAACATCTTGACCTTACAAAGGTCAGCATCTCAAAGTCATTAAGAATTTGAGTTCATCAACAGAATCATAATACTTATAACCTCAAGCAAAACACCAGAACAGCTACTGGTATACAACCATCAATCCAAACAACCACTTTCAATCAATTACAAAAACACTCAATAAAATGAAATAAATCACACCAGAATTCAATGCATGCTAAACATCAAACCTTTGGAATTAAGATTGAGAATCATCTCGATCCAGTTATGAGTGTGCACCCTCACTACTTTATCAAGATCCTCCCATTCTTAATACTAAGATTTTCAGTTAGGGCATATATTCACTAAAGCACACACAAAATTTCAATACAAAAACGTTTGAAAACCTTTCACTATAGTTGTTATTTAAAACTCAAATAAATTTTATGAGCAGAAGAAACACAATGGATCCCCAGCCCTCAGGTCATCCTAAGGACGAACTGCTCTGATACCATTAATGTAACATCCCGCCAAATTCTTTTCATATTTATAAAATGAAATAAAGGCGAAACAATAATATCAAAATTGAACATAGATATATACATAATATAATTCATCCCTTAGTACAAATGTGCCTCAAAATAATATCCCTTTTTGAGGAAGTTTTAATACATCTCCATACAGGAATTTTCAAAATAAAATAAAAACCACAGTATTCAAAACCGGCGATCTCCTAATAGAAAACAGAAAACGGCGATCTCCTATCAGAACCAGAAAACAGGCGATCGCCTAGCAGAAACAAAAACAGGCGATCTCCTTCCGGCGACCATTCACAGAGGAGCTCTACTACCTGCAACTTCGTCTGCTCCCGTGCAAATATACACGATCATCACAGGTTTAAGAAAAACAACCACGATACAAGACAAAAGGGTAAGCTAGATATTTGAAAAAGAATTTAGATATGAAACCTTAAAATCAAGATAAAACAAATTTAAGACACCCACATAAAAACCATCAAATTTTCTCATTCCCTTCACATGACCATCAAGTAATCACATATTTCACAATTTCCTCAAGAGTTGTTCAATTCACATAATTCCATCAAGTGTCTATCAATTTCAATGTTTCTCATTTCTCACGTCAGACTTCCACTGACTCATCACACAAGACACTTGACACTACTTCCGGAAGACTCGTGCGTTGAACTTAGCATCCAGAGACCTGCACCTGTCATACTTCATTGCTGTAATGTTTCCACAGCCATGCGCATCAACATAATCTCGATCTCAATCTCATCACTCTCACAGTATGACAGGGTTAATCCATATAACAGGTCAAGTCAGTTATCTTTCAAACGACTTACCCATACATATGGACCTCCTTCGACTCTCACCAACTGAATGACTTCATCTATGTGACTCCATCATATCAGCAGAGTCAGGATCGTCTCATTCACAGGATACTCACTGATCAATACACCTCATAACCAATCTCAACACGGTATTTCCTTTCCTGAAAATACTATGTCTTGATCCCACATTCACAACATTCAACACATCATATAACACTTAAATGAACGATTCCAATCACAGCAAAACTCATTCCAGGGTTCAGATTTTCGAATATCACATTTCAATCTCAAACAGTTTCAAAACGACACTAAAACAGGGGATTTCGAAAACATCATTAAAACCGGCGATCACGTCGCCCCACACATAAAAACAGAGCATCGTGAAAAGGAATATGAAAACCAGCGACCACGTCGCCCTCACTTCAGAACCTACTCGCCTAACGTTTTATAAACGAAAATGCTAGCTTCCCTTACCTGGACTAGCACAAAACACCAAGAGCTCCAAAACCCGCCGAAGCTTAAAGATGCCTTAACTCTGTTCTAGCGTCCTGACGAAAAACTCACAGAGAACTCCCCAGGTGTCCAAGTGCAGTCGTCGCTCATCGCACTGGTGCTTGAGGATGTCTGAATCGCAGCGCGAAGGAGAGCAAAGAGAAGGATGGAGGTGAACCCACTCTGCACTCTTGAACCACAGCAACGTTCTCTGCCCTCAGAAGTGAGTTTTTGAATCTAAACCAACTTGTCCACAAAAGCCGCTGCCACCACCCACTCTGCAGGGAAGCTTGCGTGTACGCATCCCTGAACAGTACGGCTACGCGTGCCTCTGCGCAGGCCAACACTCTGATGTCACTATTCTGAACCACCCTTTTTGTCTACGTGTCGCGCGTGCAGGACGTCTCATGCTGGGAGCCTGGGTCCCACCTTATCTGTGTGAAACTCGACATCGCGCGATAACCTTCCACCGATGACCGCTCGCGCGGTGACTATCCACCGATGTCTCATCCTGGCGGACGACCGATGTCTCTCCCTGGGAGACGACCGACGTCTCGCCCTGGCGATGACCGCATGCCTCGCGCCCTGGCGATGCCCGCAATGCCTCGCGCCCTGGCGATGCCCGCATGCCTCGCACCCTGGCGATGCCCGCAATGCCTCGCGCCCTGGCGATGCCCGCATGCCTCGCGCCCTGGCGATGCCCGCATGCCTCGCGCCCTGGCGATGCCCGCATGCCTCGCACCCTGGCGATGCCCGACGACACATCGCCACGCCTTGCTGAAGGTTCTTCATCCCACTATGTTACGTCCAAGGTATCATCTCCACATGACTTGGTGACGTCGGTAGCTTCACATTTCCAAGAGTAGATCAGCACTACTCCTCGTACGCCCATGCATGCAACACTAAGGACGATTTCTTATGCTCAAGCATAGAGCTTCGCATGCACAGCGTATCTAAGGCTTAACCCACACCTTGATACGCGTGGTTTTTGGAACCCACTATGGTTGATCCAGTATCCTGACTACATACTGAGTGCACTTTCGGCGATCATGTGCACCATAGGCGATCATGTCTCCTCTAGGCGACAGGCGATTATGTGCCAGAGAAGTCGGAGATCGCCTCCGTCTTCAACAACGGCGATCTCGTAGACTTCTAAGCTACACTTTTCTTCCTTTACTCTTCTTGATCCACATGTCTTCCTCGAGCACACCCACGTGATTACCTCACGATAAAGTCATCGTACCTGACTACTTGGTTAATACAATGGTCAGCCGACCGACCTCTACCAGTTGACCCCAGACCTTGGGCGACGTCTGAGGTCCGACTACTACGAAACTTCATTTACCAGCTCTTTGTATTTTTAAATAATAACATCTTCTGAAATTATTTAAATATAACACTTTCATTCCAATTAAAGTTTCTAGGTCCTTACAGGTGGAGCTTGTTTAAGTCCATAAAGGGCTTTCTTGAGCCGATACACTTTATTTTCTTTGCCCTTTTTGATAAATCCTTCAGGTTGTTGGACAAACACTTCTTCTTGAAGTTCACCATGTAAGAAAGCACTCTTTATGTCAAGTTGGAAGACTTCCCATGTGTCTTGAGCTGCCAAGGCTAGTAAGACTCGCACCGTATCTAGTCGAAAGACCAGGGAAAAAACCTCTGTATAGTCGATTCCGAACCTTTGAGCATAACCTTTAGCCACCAATTTGGCCTTATATTTCTTGATTTGACCACTTTCATTAAGTTTGGTCTTAAATATCCACTTCACGCCGATAGGGCATAATTCCTTTTGGAAGGTCCATGAGTACCGAGGTGTGGTTCCTTTCTATTACGTTGATTTCAACGTACATTGCATCTCTCCATTTTGGATTTGTATGGGCTTCTTCAAATGAGGGAGGATCTTCAGATTCGCACATCATCATGGTTAGTAAACTCTCTTCCTCTTCTGCTATCAAGAGGTTAGTTTCACAGTCGGTCATCCATACAGGTGGTCGCCTGTGTCTTGTTACCATCCCTTCAGTTGGAGGATGATGAGATTTTGAGTCTAAATCAAGATTGATTAGTGGGTCTGAACTGGTGTCATGACTGAATGGAAGCTCAGGTGAGGCAGATTCTACTGGTGTATCTTCTAAAACTGGGGGTTCACCTTCTCGAGTATCAAGTGTATCTTCTAGAACTGGGGGTTCACCTTCTCGTGTATCAAGTGTACCTTCTAGAACTGGGGGTTCACCTTCTCGAGTATCATCCTACAATCCTTTATATTTCCATGCCAGTTCTAGCTTTTGTCCTCCTCAAACACTACATCCCTGCTTATGATGACTTTATTGTCAGTAGGATTGCATAGTTTGTAAGCTTTTGATTATTCACTTACCCCTTGAAGTATACACGCTTGACTTTTATCATCTAATTTGCTCTGCTTTTGATCTAGAATATGAACCTGACCAATACAACCGAATATCCGAAAGTAGCCCACATGTGGTTTGACTCCACTCCAAAGTTCTTCTGGAGTTTGGGGATCTATTGCAGATGATGGGCTTCGATTTTGGACATGAACACACCATTAGACAACATTATGCCAATATAATTTTTGAACACATTTCTCATCTAAGACTGCTCGAAGTGCATTCAGGATAGTACAATTCTTTCTTTCTGCAACTCCGTTTTGTCGTGGAGTGTAAGTTGTGGTCTTTTGTCTTGAAATCCCTTGATGATTGGAGTAATTTGCAAACTCCTCGGAGGTAAATTCACCACCTCTATCAGTTCTTAGACAAATAATGGAAGCGTTGGCTTTTTTTTCCACACGAGCTTTGAAACTTTTGAATGCACTAAATGTTTCAAATTTTGCATGTAGAAAGTAAACCCATGTCTTACGAGAGTAGTCATCAATGAAACTCAAAATTTACCTTTTGTTACTGTGAAAGAAGGGTGAAATGGGACCACACACATCAACATGAATTAGTTGGAGTTTCCTCAAGGCTCTCCAAGAACTTTGTCTCAGTATAGTGTCCCTATGTCTTTTGCCTGTGATACACGAGGTACATATCTCTTTGGGAGACTTTAGAGGAGGTAGATTGATTACCAAATGCTTGTTGGTAAGTGCGCAAAGTCCTTGAAAGTTCAGTTAAGCAAACCTTTTATGCCAAAGTTGTGCTTCTTGTCCTGAAACTTCACTTACATGATGGCACTATGATTTGCGAGGATTCATTGAAGATGTTAGGTTAAACATCCTATTTCCTTTCATGTTGGTATGAAGAAGTAATCCATGATCTGGATGGAAAATTTTGCAGGTATCATTTTGAATCAACACAATCAAACCTTTCTCTTGGAGTTGCCCTAAACTTAAAAGATTGGTTTTAAGTTCTGGTACGTAATATACATCTGGGATGATATGTGAGATGTTGTTGATACAAACTCGAATGTCCCCCTTTGCTGCTACTGCCATAGTGGTGTCATTGCCAAGTTTGACAGTCTTACACAAAACCCTATTCGTGTATCTTGGTAAACCGCCGTTTATTTCTAGTCATATTATTACTACAACCAAAATCAAGAAACCAATCTTCTTGCTGCATAGATTGATTTGTTGCTTCATATGCTACCAATAGTACTTCATCCTCTAACCCCGATGATTCCTCATACATTGCATAATGCGCTTATTTTTCCACTAGTGGGCACTCATATTAGAAATGTCCTAGTTTGTGATACCGAAAACATTCTACGAGTGCTTTATTCAGTGATTGTCTTCCGTGACCTCTTCCACGACCACGACCACCTCCTCGATTGTGTCCACGACCTGTTATCATGAGTAATTTTCAGCACTTGTTCATCAGATTGAGAGTCTTGCATTCGCTGCTCATGAACTAGTAAGCTTTCATGGAAATCATCAAGGCTTCGCTTACTCAAATCATTGGATTCCTCTATTAAACATACAACATAGTTGAACTTTGGGGTGAGTGATCTAAGTATTTTACTAACCACAGTACTTGAGTCCATCACCTCTCCATTCGACTTCATCTTGTTGACAATACTGAGAGTGCGTCCTAGATACTGATAAATGGTTTCCGCATCTTTCATGGTGAGTAATTCAAACTCACGTCTCAAGGCTTGGATTTGAGCTCGCTTGACCCTGGTTGAACCTTGGTATTTTTGTTGCATGGATTGCCAAATCATCTTGGATGTACTTGTCAATGGCTTGAAATAGGTATCTTTTTACCTTCAAGTCTTTCAACGTAGTCGCAGCTACAACTTTTTGTTGAGCCTGGGGGGGGGGGGGGGGGGGGGGGGGGGGGGGGGTTGCTGCGTAAGAAATTTTCCATGGTCATGGACCAAAAATCATAATGACCATCAAATTTCGGGATGGCCGGTTGAACAAAATTCTCTAACCCAGACATCCTTCTTTCTTCTACTTATGCATTCACACTATCTCCCAGATCCCACACTCCTTTCATTCGCGTTCACACCGTATTAGGCCCCTTACGGAGCTCTGATACCAATTATTAAGAAAACTCAAAACACAACTTGTGCATATACTATTTGTAAGTAGAGAATACTATATTTTTATTCAATTATAACAATACGACTTTTATAAGCCTTTACATGAAACTGTTGAAAACTGATTCTACGTACATGGTTACAAAGTAGGTCACGCACACCTGCACACCTTAAGAATAGCTAATTGCCAGACTAGTTCAATCATGAGAAATAGGGCTTTATTTAATTAAAAATACAAAAATAAGCTAACAATTGATTTTTTTTCCTAATATTTTATATAGTGTTCTTTGTATCGTCATGTGTATGTTGAATATCTAAAAGTAGAATAATACCTAATTTTTGAGGCCTTTATACTTTGTTAAGAATGGAGAACTCTGCACTGTTAATTAGTCTAATCTCTTATTAAAAGAAAATGTAACTACTTTAACGCATCCGCTATAGGGTCCATTAATCATTAAAAGAAGGATTAAATAAAATTACATAGAATCTTATAAGAAAATAATGAAAATATCTACTTGTCATACTTAAAATCAATTGAGAAAATTAAAATTTTAATGATTAGATAATATTAGTTAAGATTTGAAAGATAACAAAACAACTAAATAAGACTTATGAAATACACTCCTCGTTATGAGCAAATTCACTCAACTATTAATGCTTTTGCTCGAAGTTCTAGAAATCCTACCAAGTTACTTTTTGGCTAGAACATTTCGGCACTCACTAAGACTCCAATGAAACATTTCCAAACCTCCTTCCTTTTATTCAAAAAACCTAATGCAACAATTTTTTAAGAGAATAAAACTAATTTTTTCTTTGAGAAATAGTTGTCGGATCAAAATTGTGTAAAACCTATAAGATAGAAGAACAATGAAGGTGCCAACTCGACTACAGAATAACTGTTAAAATAAAGGAAAATAAAAAATAGGATAAATTTCTTATGCTTTTGTGTATATATAAAGAAAAAATATGCAATAAAATATGGGTTAAGCCCATTACATAGATAGAAATATTTAACAATATCTAGAAATATCTAACATACATATCTAACATATCCAGAAATATCAAACACTCCCCCTCAAGTGGGTATATATAAATCATATGTACCCAACTTGTTACAAATATAATCAATCCTAGACCCTCGTAAGGATTTAATAAAAATATCTACTAATTGGTCATTTGGCTTAACAAAACCCATATCTCCTGATGCAATATTTGTCAAATAAAATGACAATCAATATCAATATGTTTAGTTGTTTGATGAAAACAGGCTTTGAACTAATAAGAAGACCGACATGATTATCACATATAAGTTTCATTTGATTGACCTCTCCAAATTACAATTCTTTACGTAAATGTTTAAGCCAAATAAGCTAAGGAGTAGCTGAGGTCATAGCTCTATATTCTGCTTCTGTACCAGATCTCGCCAAAACCCTTTGTTTCTTACTCTTCCAATAGTTCAAGTTATCACCAATGGAGACACAATATCTGGAAGTGGATCTTCTACCAGACGGAGATCCTTCCCAATCAGCATATGATGGAGATCAAGTAGAAGAGGATTTTACTAATGGAGGAAGAGGTCATCCACCCAAGCATTTAAAATTCTTCTTACTAGTCTTCTTAAAAAGTAGAACATTTTGGGTTCTCTTGAAAATTCAAAAGATAGTAGTATAAATAAATCTTTGTAAATACTCTTGTATAAATTTGTAAATAATATAGAAATATCCTTAGGAGTATGCCAAAGAGGAAAACCAAAAGAAACCTCTAAATGTAAGGCATTTTAGGCACTTTCTTTAGGAAAAAGTGGAAAAACTGACTTTTCTACTCCTTTCTCTCTTAGGCACTAGAAGGAGCTAGAAGAGTGACTCTTCCCACTCCTTCCCCTTTGTAACATGACCAGCCCTCTCCATTATAAATAGGGGTGCTTGGTACTTTGAATAAAAAAGTTGAAAGTTAGAAGAAAAGAAACTATCTTGAAATTGAGAAAGAGTGAGTTTGTGAGACTTGTCTCTTCTTCTCCTCCATGTCTTATCTTGTGAGCTTTGGAGACTCTCAAGTGGCGGCACCACCCACTCATCTTGGAAGAACCACCCTCCAAGTGGCATGAATCACATCTCCAAAAGGCTACAACCACATAAGTCATTTCTATTCATCTTCTAAAAATACCCATTTTTGTTCTACTTGTTTGTTTTCAATTCTAATCGGTTCATTCTCTTCCTTGTGATGTCCTCTATCATTTGATGTGTTGTTCTTCCATTTTAATCGGTTCAAACTTGTTATAGCAACCTGTTTTTGGTTCAATTTCCATGGGTATTATGGTTCATGTTGTTTTCTTGAATTTCCAATAGTAGGTTGTGTTCTTGTTGTGTTTCTATTACTAGTTTCAATTCTTGTTGTGTTCTTGTTTTAATTCTTGTTTCTTTGTACTGTTTTTGTGTTTTTACTGCACTTTGGTTGCTGTTCTTGAATTACCCATTCATATTCCATTGTTATCTTACACTACAAGTTACCTATTCATGTGTTTTTAGTATGAACCTTTGTGTTCTTGAGTAGAAACTCTATTAATTGCTCTTTAGAATTTTGATCCTAATTCTTGAAGTTTCATGAATACAATGAAACCTATATCAACTCAACCGAAACCAAGAAAGGTTCATAAGAGACTCACATCAGCATATGAGTAACAAACGACTTTAATATGGTTATTGTGACCATATAGAAAACGTTTTCCAAAAGAGACTTTAATGTATTTTAGTATACAAGTGATTGCATTAGAATAATCTTCACATGGGGAATTAAGAATTTGACTTCACTGACTACAAAGGAAATATCAAGACAAATAATAGTAAGATACTTCAATTTTCCAACTAATCTTATGCACTTCTCAGGATTTGAAAGAGGCTCCCCATTATTGGGTAGAAGTTTGGCATTGGAATCCATGGGTGTGTCAACAAATTTCGAATACATCAACCTAGTTTCTTCCAAAATATCCAATGCATATTTCCCTTGAGAGATAACAATATCAATATTGGATTGTGCTACCTCAATCCCCAATGAATATGTGAGTTTACCAAGATCTTTGGTCTGAAAGTGGTGAAATTTTTTTGTTTACCTATGACATGTCATGATTATCACTATCTCTAAGAACAATATCATTGATGACTTTTTACGGCAAGTGCACCACGTTGTCAGAAGTAATAATTGTCCCTAACGGCGAATATCGATCCCATAAGGAACAGTGAATTATCAAGTACAATAATTTCTAAATATAAAACAAAACAATAAAAAGTGTGTTCAAAGTGGTTGTGTTGGCGATGATCAATAAGAAAACAGACAAAGAATTGGTTGCTTCAAGTTGGAAAAATAGGGATTAGGTTTCATCTGTCTCACTCTTACATATTTTGATTAGCATGTTAACATTATGTTCTTTGATTGCAATTGATGCCCGTATAAAAGTCATTTATATCAATTCCTCGCTTATAAAATTCTTAAGAATGTTCCCTAAATATCGATCCCTCGTATAATTATAAGAACAACTTAGAATCAAGTTCAGAAGTTAATAGCAATTAACATTTCAAGTCTATTCCTAGCAGTCAAATATGTTAAGTATGGTTGTTTAGGTCAGAACCCTAAAGATACTTCCCAGTCAGATTTAGGATCCTCAAACATGTCACAAATATTTAAAAGCAAAAAAACAATACCAATAATCAATCAAGAACTGAATATTATATCATAATCAAATATCACCTCAATACATAAGAGTTTGAACAGATTACTCCCAATCCCAAAGGGTAGAATTAGCCACGCATACTTCTAGCACCTTCCTTTCTCCCAATTGATCACAATTTACTCAATGGTGTTTTCCTCTCAATCTAGCACACTAGATTTTTGCCTCTAGCCCCCTATTTAACCTAATCTGCTAGGGTTAGGTGACTTTCTGTGTCGCGCTTATGGGCTTAATGATAAAAACATAAAAATAGCCAATTAATTTGACGCATTCTCACTGTTGAGTTGGACTTTTTTCTTTCTTTTGCGCATTCTAGGCCTTCCAACTTTCTCCTTTTAGCATATATCATTCTTCTTTAGTCCAAATCTCCATTCTTTCCTAGAAACCTGCAATTAATATCAAATTTGGGAATAAAATACTTTTATTCAATTAAAGACCATAAAAAATGTAAAAATGTATAAATTCATAAATTAGTGATTATTTTATATGTAAATTAGCAATTAATACTCATAAGTGTCTATATTTTAATATGAAATATTACGAAAATTAGGCACTTATCAATCATCAACATAGACTACTAGATAGATACATCCAGCACTCGAGTGATGTTGAAAACTTGAATGATTTACTGCACTATGAGTCATACCAAACTATTAAACAACATTAATAATTTTTTAAAACCAAGCCATAGGAGTAGACTATTTGAGACCGTAGAAAGATTTGCAGAGACGACATACCAATCTTGAAGACTTCCCCTGAGTAAAAAGACTTGGAGGTTGCTTCATATAAATTTCTTCTTACAAATCTCCATTAAGAACAAACATTTTTGGCATCTAGTTGATAAAGAGGTCTTCCTTGAAGAGCCACAATGACTATGAATAAGCGAATATAAGCTATCTTTTCCACTCGAGAAAAAGCATCCCGTAGTTTAAACCAAAAAATTATGTATACCCTTTTGCCATAAGATGAGCTTTAAGGCGATCAATAGTACCATCAGGATCAACTTTGATAGCAAAAAGCCACATGTAACCAACAACAAATTTCCCAAACGGTGACGAAATGAGCTCTCAAGTTCCAGTATTATGAAGATCGCTTATTTCATCAAGCATGACATGACACCAACTAGGATAGGCTAAGGCATCACCTATAGATTTTGAAATTGACACAAGAAATAGATGAAAGGCAGGTATAAAGGGTTTCAATAATCTATGGTAACTCAAAGAAATGTAAAGAGGAAAGAGATTAACTGTAGAGCTTATACCTTTGCAAAGAACAATGGGAAGGTCAGACTCAATTTTGGAGTTGGCACTATAAGTGAGTCAGTCGGTGGGAGAAGGGGGGGGGGCAGGTTTACGTGCACGAACAAGGGGATCACAGGTAACATGGATATTGAATTAATTAGAAGAAGACGTAGGAGGAGAAGAAGGCAACTTAAAGTAAAGGGAAGACTAGTGAAAGTGACATATATTGAAATGAAATAGTAGTTAAGAGAACGAAAGAAGCATTTATATCCTTTTTGTGATCTAGTGAACCCTAAAAGAAACATTTGTGTGACATAGAAGATAATTTATTATGACCAAAACTAAAATTATGAACAAATCATGTACCCAAACACTTTGGAAGGTAAAAGATGGAAAAGGTCACAAAGAAATAAAATAGAATGGAGAATTTTGTTATCTAAAACTGAAGATGACATGTAATTAATGAGATAACACACACTAAGAATAACTCGGCCCAAAAATGTTGCGGAACCCTACGATGGATTAAAATTGTTCAAGTTGTTTCGATAAGATATATATTCATGCGCTCAACCACCCCATTTTGTTAAGGTGTATAAGCACATGAGGTTCGATGAAAAATACCATAAAATTTTTAAAACAATGAGAAAGATACTCATGATCATTATCACTATGCAAAATTTTAATAGAAATTCCAAATTGATTTTTAATTTCATTGTAAAATGTTTGAAAGATAGAAGATAACTCAAAACTATTTTTCAAAAAAATCACTTAAGTACATCTTAAATAATCATCAATAAAAGTAACAAAATATTGAAATCCTAAATTGGACTTAATACAATTTGATCCCCAAATGTCATAATGAACTAAGGAAAAAGGGGCGAAGCACGTTGTGAGACACTACTAGGAAAAGAACTACAAGTATATTTCGCTATCTGACATGACTCACAAGACAAACTTGATAAATTGGACAAACTTATAACAAGTTGTTGTATCTTGACAAGACTAGGATGATCGAGCTGAGCCTGAATGAGAGATGGAGAATCCATAATCGTGCCAACATGTGTCGAGATTCGTAGGTGATAAAGACCATGAGACTAACATCCGATGCCAATCATATGTCCCGACTCCCGACCTATAAATAAACAAAATCTTTGGTAAAAGAAATAGCACAATCAAGGAAACTAGTGAGACGATTAATGGATACTAAGTTCAAGGTATAATTACCATTTCCTTCCCTACATTAAGGATCACTGGTCAATTTCATCTAGTGGTTTTTAAAAGAAAATCAATTTTGTCCTAAGATTTTTTAGAAAGTACGCAATTTAATCCCTTTTGTTAAATTTCCATCAACGGTGTTAACTAGTGATGACGAGGCACGCATAGTGATACAACCCAAATAGACAAGGAGATAATCAAGGACACAATTGACACTTCACAATTAAGTCAGTCATCTCAGCATACAAGACAAGGCCCCTCCAAACTTCAAAAGGACCTTTGTAGAAGAAGAATTGGACATAGGCCAGAGCATTAGATGTTCTTTCTGCTGGTTTTTTTAAAAGACAAGTTTATGTAAATAAATTGGGCTCACTTTAGGAGTCCAAATAGAAGAATAAACTAGAGTAAGGTGTGCTTAGTAATTTGGGCTTGTGCCAAGACCACCTTTCATGACAAGTGCTTATAGGTTTAGGGTTTCTTTGACCTACTTTCTAGAAGGCTTCTCACAAATGACACCCATACCCCTCTATCTTGTTCTCCAAGATACTCTCTCCTATAAATAGAGTGTCTTATCTCATGTATTTCACACTTGAATTTGGAATTGAAAAGAAACTCTGCTTGAGTGATTAGTGAGCTTTGTCTCCTAAATTGTTCTTGGGTCTTATCTTGAGAGTAGTACATTTGAAGTGGCAGCTCCTCACCACTCATCTTGGAATTCCCTCACCCTCCAAGTGGCATGATTCCTTGCTCCATTTTCCATAAGCTTTATTCATTTTTTCCTTTCTTATTTATGCCATTTCCATTGCTTTTTATGTTCTTGTGTTCTTCCTTTCTTATTTGGTTTCCATATTGTTTCTTTCCATTATATGTTCTTTAATTCTGCACCTCTTCATCATCAACACCATATAATTGTGTTTTTCTCTTTGCCCTCTAGAAGTGAATCTTCACACTTAATCATTTGGTTAAGTTTGTGTCTAGTGGGAATCTTCTTTGAGTTCTCACCTTAAACTCTTAATCCAAAAAATTATAAACAAAAAAGTAACCCATAAAATGTGCAATCTTAAAATCAATTCACATCACATAGTGTCACTTTTATGCACATATGGGTTGTGTAAGTTAATACATGTAGGCTTTCTCAAGGGCTAATTAGGCAATTGCTTCCTACACCCCCTCAAATATAAACACGCACCCTCAAATGTTGAAATGTCATAATTAGCCTTATGAGTTTTTAAATTTAACCCTAATTTTTTTCTCCCTACTCCTTCTTCCAATGGTTTCCCCTACGCAACTTCTCAATTTTGCCTTCCCCCTTCTCCCTGTGTTTTTATCCCAATCTCATTTTCTCCATTCTCTATTTATTGTCCTCTACTTTTGGTTGTAATTTTGCCGCTACATTTAGATCGCTAGAGACAATCTTTGTTGTTAATGATTTTTTTTTAATAATTATGTTGCTGGATATGGGAACACATACAATTTTAATTTGGAAATGATTTTTCATAAAGTAAATTCAACATAATTATTCTGAAAATAGGGTTCTAGAAAGGGTACAGAGGGAGCGGGGGATGGGGCTGGAGAAGTTGTTGCGGTGGAGGAGCAGGTTGTGGAGTGCAATGGCATTAGCGAGCTGGGCGAAGAAGGCATTGTCGTGGAGGTTGAGTCAGGGGAGGAACTGCAGCGTGGAAATTGCATACATTAATTATAAACTCTTTTTAAGGTTTCTTGGTGTGTATCATTGCTGTGACAGGGTGTTGCTGTGAGTGATTTATGTTCTTGTAATGTTTAAGAATTGTTTTGTATTTCTTGTAAAGAAATTATTTTGTTTTAGTGAAATCCACCTTAGTGTGAGGTGGGTCTGGATGTAACTCTATTATTAGTGAATTAGTATAAAATCTTGGTGTCTTTTATGCATTTTTTTTTATCATTGCTTTATAATGCTTCTGCATAATAATTTGTACTGGTATAAACAATTGATTGTTTTCAAAAAATCAATCGGTTGTTTTTGTTCTCTGTAAACTTGTTTGATTCTTTGTAATAACTAAAACTGCTGTGATAAGTGATATTGAGTGTTACATTGAATATTGATACATTTTGTATCAATTTGTATTTGTTATTGATTTACAATATATATTGAAACAATTCATAGCTTAAGAAGTTTTCATTAATTATGATATAATCAAAGGTTCTCTTAGCATTGATTTATATTTTTGAATTCTACTTTTATCATATAATCAATAAAAATCTCTTTCCAGTAATTATTGATCATAGAAACAATCTGTTAATTCCAAAAATAACCTATTGAAATTAATTCAGATATTTGTTTCTTTTTAAAAAAGATTTAGATTTTTTCAAATTGTATTCTTGACTTATAAGATTGTGTTCTAAGATATGTGTATTTAAGATTTTAATCAATTGTTTTTTTAGTAAAACAGATTTATTTTTTGTATTAGTGTATTTCAACTATAAAATCAATATGTTAAAATTCTGTCTGAATTGTTGTGAACATTTATTTGCAATTTTTTTTAAGTACAATTCACCCTCTTTTTGAACTTAACTTTCCTCCCTTATTTCAACAGAACTTACCTTGGTTGGTAAGTTTTCAATTTATTTCTATATTTAAGATATTTTATTAATATCACTTCTGGTTTTTCTAAGTATTATTTTATTATCACTTCTAAGTACAACAAATAAAGAAAGTCCTTTTGAACAAATAAAGAAAGTCCTTTTGAAGATATGAGGGAAACTATCTAAAGTCTAAATACTTCTTCCTTTAAGACATCTTCACAAAAGTAAAAAATTTACAAATACACAAAAAAGAGAAGAAGCAAGTTTGTGTGAGTTTATATAAGATTGTTACTTGTTTCAATATGGTAAAGACTTCTATTTATACACGTTACGAATAAGATTGTTGATAATTGTGTGTTGATATTTTATTTACATTTCAAAGCTTTATTAAATGTTGTTAGTCTTTTAGTTATCAAGTTCCTTTTTAACACTCAATCATTATGTATAAAATAACTATTTTTCTAAACATCCCTTTTCATAGTGACAACACCAAAATTCAAATATAGGTAATTTTCTGTGTCAAAATTTTCATTGGAATTTATTTAAGTTTCAAAACTTTATTAAGGATTGTTAGCCTTTTAGCTAACAAGTTTGTTTGTAACACTCAACTTACTAACTATGTATAAAATAACTTTTGTTCTAAACATCTCTTTTTATAATAACAACACCAAAATTCAAATATATTCATAGAAAAAAAATAATTGTGTCAAATTTTTTATTGGAGTTCGTATGTCAACTTTTATATATTTTAAACAATTTTATAAAATAAAATAAAATAAAAAGGTTGTATCTTATATAATAAATTGTGACATGAACCTTATAACTTAAGTGATAAAAACTTGACTTGAAATAATGAAATAATAGTATTCTAACTTATATAAATGGAGATCTCTTAAAAAAAAGTTAATATAATAAGAATAACTCACTTGGTAATTTTGCTACTCGTGAAATCAATTTTCATTTTAGTTCTCTTTTATCCAAAGAGAATAAACACAACTTGAAAAACTTCAAATATTTTTTATATCTAGAATTTGGCTTGTTATATGTGATTCTATAAAAGAAATCAGTTTTAATTTTAAAGAACTAAAACAATCACTTCTAAATTTGAAGACTAAAAAAATTACTTTCAAATTAAAGAGACTAAATTGAAATTTGAATCAAATGTGAGAGGATAGAAGTCTAAAAAAAATTACTTTCATATTAATAGACTAAATTGAAAATTGACCTAACTTTGAGAGGATGAAAGATATATTTAAAAATATTGAAAATAATTTTTTCTTATAAAATACATTGACAGTGAATATAGTTAATTATATTAGCAACTGTATAATAAAGCAAAAATATTTCCCTAATTTCGAAGATTAAAAGATATGTTTAATTTAAATGAGGAAAAGTTTTTCTAAATGAAAGTAACCAAAAACAGGTTTAAACCCCGTTTTGAACTTATAAATGAGGAATATACTATTTTAAATGTTGTACTAATTATATTAATTAATATTATTTAAGAAGCTACAAAGTAATCATAAAAATATACTTTAAGAAATTAATAATTACTATTTGAGTTTTATTTTTTTATTATTATTTATAAGATAAGATGAATTTAGAATTACAAAAACAGAAAAAAAAATTAATTAAAATTGTTGAGAGTGGGATTTGAACCCACGCCCTTTCGGACCAGAACCTTAATCTGGCGCCTTAGACCAACTCGGCCATCTCAACTCATGTTAAATTTATTTTGTAGTACACATCTAATAGAAATTGTTTTGCATGTATTTTATAAATAATTAGATTAAAATTAATAAAACATGTTTAATGTACAAATTATATTAGAAACATTCTGTTCTAAAATTTTTCTGGTAGAAAGGAATAAACTAATATTGAAAATATTTAACTTACAATATATATTTTCTCTTAATATTAATTAGTACCCTCCTTTATTCATTTCTCACTAATATACATTTTATCAAATTAATCTTTATATTTTATAACTGATGAAAAATAATTTATAAGATCCTTAGTTTTGTATAATTATTGAAAATCATAACAATATAGAATGTAAAATTAAACTTGTAGTTTCATTAAAGAATTGTATTTTTAAGACTAAAATTATCATTTACTTAATATGATATGTAGTGGACCAGAACTCGCAGAGAAGACCTCGGTGATTGGTTATCGGTGTGTGTCGTGGTCTAGAGCTTAGAGAAAGGATCTCGGACATCGGCACCTGCATCAGGCAACTCAGCTCGGCTATTGGACCAGGATGATGGACCACGCGTTTGGACTCAGGTATTTGCATAATAACTTGCATTCATGCATTGGGTATAATTATTCGTGTATAAGGTCTGGTAGGTGAGTAAAACATACGTTAATAGACCTAGGGTGCACTTAGTACATTTGGGTCTAGTATGAGTAATACAGTTTCTGTCAGCCCAAGCCCAAAAGTGCGCTAGGGTTTGATAGAACAATTGTCATGTTACATGAGAACACATGCAGGATACGTAGCGGGCCATGCATGGTATAATGATGCGAAAAGGCATGTAAAAGTACTTGAAAACAGATTGGACCCCGAGAGTGGTGGCCTTATTTTGGTGCCCAGGTGGTTATTCTGTTAGGGTTTGTTGCACTCCAAGAAGATAAAATTCTACGCAGCTGTGCTGTTAAAATTACGCACACTCGTTATTGAATATACTCTCGCTAGAGATAAGATTCTCGTGAGGGAAGGTGGTTACCAGTGGTGACGTAATGATACTTTATAAAAGGGGCTTAAGGTCCCAGGTGAAGGTACGCAATTCTGAATACACATTTTGAATACAGAAGCTATCTGTTTCTTATTCTTTGATAAGCCCTTACTGACTTGATCGTCGGAGTGTGACCGGCCATAAGGGTCATCTGTCTCAACAGGAACAACATCCAAATAATTAAGGAAGACACAAATTTTATCGAGAGGTGGTCGGATCCAACACTTATTGTCAGAGTCAACCGGCGACCAAGTCAACCAACAAGAACATGATACATCTTAAAATTATTATTATATTTCTCTAAAAAGTTGTAACTTGTAATACATAAAACAATTGAAAGCATTTATTATTTAACAATAGTATACTTCTTTTGAGTTTCATTCCGGACTACAAATAGTATCTTATAATTTAATCTTCTTCTACTTTTAGTTTTTGTTTCAATATTCCTACAAATCCTAATTCAGAGACCTCAATTTCTACGATCATAAATGTTCCGGGGATTGTGAATTTTCAGGTAAAGAATTTTTTTTTTTTTTTTTTTATTTTTATAATAGTTTTTGGTTTTGACGAGGCCAAGAACAGGGTGGCAACCCCTTAAGCAGAGTTGCAATCGGAGAGAGTTGACTGAGCAAAGGTCGAGGAGGAGGCTGCAAGAAAGCAGAAGGCTCTGACTAAAGAGTTAGAGTGCTACCAATCGTTCCTCCTCCATATCAGCAACCAATGCTTCTTCCAAGGTATTCACCAAGCAACTTTCTTTCATGGTGTCCCCCTTGAAGATGACTGATACGATGTTGATAAAGATGTAATTGATGTAAAGCTCGTACCGATCGGTGGTGAGGAGAATGAAGAAGAGGAAGGTCAAGGTGAAAACCTTAACGAGCCAGATAATGAGGTTGAACGCTCTTTGGAAGAGTTGTTCGAGCCCTTGTAAATTTTTTGATTTTTCATTGGTATTTCTTCTTGGTCCTGGGATGTGGGCACCATACAATTTGCACCTTATTTTTATTTATGCAAGGTAATTTCCTTCTATACTCGTTAAGTAGCTTGAAAAGTTGACCGAGCGCTATTAATAAGCTTTAAATATTTTGAAACTTCAACGTAATTAGCGACGTTGATAATGCCTGCCGAGCACTGATTAACAAATGTGAATAAGTTATTGAGTGAACGATGCCGATTGTATCTTGCGTTTGAATAATTTGATTAAACTTGACTGATGCTATAGTTAACAATTTAGAGGTTCCATCCGAACAACAATTTGAACTTTAATGAATTGGCTGAGATGAGTATTCGTCATTGTGTTTATAAGTTAAGTAATGGCGCCCGAATATCATCAATCGACACCTTGTGGAATCACCTTTCTTTCATAAAAGTGTTGTTTTTATCAAACTGATTTATATAAAAGTGTGATTCACGTTGTGGAATCGCTCGACTAGGTTGAGTAATTTACTAAGTCAATAGTCGTTCGTTAGGAAAAATTTCTTGAGTATGCGTTATGCTTTTATGCAAGCAATTGTTAAGGGCTGCTAGTTGTTAAAAAATTGTCTTAATCGAGTAGTTATACGTTTGATAAGGGTCACTAGTTGTTTAAGCGAGTACCTTAACCGAGTAGTTATATGTTTGATGAGGGTTGTCAGTTGTTAAGCAGCTGTCGTAACTGAGTAGTTATCGATCGATAAGGGTTGCTAGTTTAGCAGCTGCCTTATCCAAGTAGTCCTTTAGGCAGTAAATTGATACAACCCAAATAGCCTAGAAAATGACCAATGACACAAGAGACACTTCACACTTTGATAAATCATCTCAACATCCAAGATAAGGCCCCACCAAATGTCGGAAGGACCTCAGTAGAAGAAAAACTAGGCATAAACTAGAGCATCAGATGTTCCTTCTTCTGGTTTTCTTACAAGAAAAAATGTTTATAAATAAATTGGACTCACTTTAGGGGTCCAAGTAGAAGAATAAGCTAGAGTATGTTTACATAGCATAAATAGGAGTGTACATAGCAAAATGGGCTTGTGCCAAACCCACTTTTCATGACACATGCACCTAGAATTAGGATTTTTAACCTAACTTCTAGAAGTTATGCCTAAGGGACAGTTTTGACCATGGTCAACACCTTAGGCCACCCTCTCCCCTTCCTTTTCTACCTCTCACTCATCTTTCCCTCCAAGTCACTCCTTCGTATATAAAGGGTGCCTTCCTCCATGTATGGACACATTGAATTTTTATAGTAAAGAAACTCTGTGATGTGAGTTGATTTTATGATTGCACATTTTATTGATTGCTCTTGTTTATGATTTTTGATTTTTAGAAATGCAAGGTGAGAACCCTAAGAAAATCCCCACTGGACACGAATTTAAGCAAGTGGTTAAGTTCACTTCAGAAAGACAAAGAGAAAAGACAATTATAAGGTGACAAATGATGCAACGGAGAGAGAGACAAGGAACAAATAAAGAAAAAGAACAAAGTAAAGAACAAATTAAAGAGAAGAAGAAGACATATATGGAAGAGAGGTGGCGCAAAATAAAGAGTAAAAGAGGAAGGGATGAAGAGAGCTTATGGGAAGAAATGAAGTCACGCCACTTGGAGCAAAGGGACTCCAAGATGAGTGATGCAAGAGCCGCCACTTAAGATATTACTCACTCAAGATAAGACCCAGATAACTTGAGAGACCAGTTTAGATATTACCCACCCAAGATAAGATCCAACACGAGATCTCACAAGCCTCACAAAATCACTCCTGCAGAGTTTTTTTTACTTCAAATTAAAGTTGTGAATATGAGACAAGGCACCCTATTTATAGAAATGGATGCCTTGGTGGGCCAGATGGAGAAGGGTAAAATGGACAAAGGGAGAGGGGTTGCCTATGGTGTTGACCATGGTCAAAATCGCACCTTTAGGCACATCTTGTAGAAGGTAAGTTAAAAACCCTAATTCTAGGTGCCTTGTCTTGAAAAAGTGGGCTTGGTATAAGCCCATTTTTCTAAGTACACTCCTTTTTATGCTATGTGAACCTACTCTAGCCTATTTTTCTATTTGGAACCCCAAAGTGAGCCCAATTTATTTACAAACATGTTATTGTCTTTTAAAAAGACCAGAAGAAAGAGCATTTGGTGTTCTGGTCTATGCCCAGTTCTTCTTCAAGTGAGGCCCGTCTGATCTTTGGTGGGGTCTTGACTTGATTGATGAGATGACTACTCACTCCTTGGTCATCTTCTTGGCTACTTGGATTGTATCTCTCTGTAGGAGTGTTTTTGTGAGACTTGAGAGTTGATAGCATTGCCTTCATTCTGTTGGATTTCTTGAATATTTGAGAGGATTAGCGGAAGCTTGATGGAGGGAATGGACAAGGATGGCTCCAATGGAGCTATGTTTTACTTGAAGGTGCATGAGAGGTATGGAGAGTGATTTGTTGGGTCATATCACTTGAAAAATATGAAGAAGAAGATCAAGGTGTCTATCCTAGAGAGACTAGACAAGGGAGTGAGAAAGCATGCAAACGTGGCAACAATTCACTCATATATTTGATCTTAGAAAAATGAGAGCCAAGAACCTCAATTTATAGGAGAGAGGGCTGAACATTTTGGAGTCAACATTTGCAAAATTCAAAATAAAACTCTCCAATGAGAAGGTGCCATGTGGAGTCATGCTTTCCATCTTTAGCTCACACCTTCCATGCTAAATCCTCTCCACTCCTAGGTTGACATGCGGACGTCCATGTGCTCCGTGCCAAGGTGATTTTCGTTCTTCCATATATCCTAGATGTTTTAGGGTTACATTGGGCTCAAAGAAGCCCAATTGTTACCCTAACTAGTCACTTTTAACCCTAACTAGACCTATTTTACTATTGGCCCAAATACAAACCCAAAAACCTATGCTACTTGGCCCAAATATTTGGTCCAATTATTTTATGCTACTAGGCCCAGTATGTAACATCCCGCCAAAATACTATTCATGTTTATATACTGAAAATAAAGGTAACAAATAGATTGAAGTGAACAAAATATTATATATATGAAATGTAGTTTCTCCTCACAGGGAGTTTAATACAAATTCGGTCAAATTTTCCAGAAACATAAACAAAATACAGAAAAAAAACAAAGCAGGCGATCTCCTATCGGAAGAGGCCGATCTCCTATCGGAAGAGGCCGATCTCCTGTCGGAAGACAGCAAAAGGGGGGGGGGGGATCGCCTAACAGAAGTAGAAACAGGCGATCTCCTTCCGGCGACCACTCACTGAGGAGCTCTGCTTCCTGCAACATCATCTGCTCCCGTGTAAATTATACACGATCATCACAGGTTTAAGAAAGAGCCAAACACAACACCAAAGAAACACCACAGGGTAAGCTAGACATTTGAAAAAGAGTTTAGATATGAACTTTAAAATCAAGGTAAAACAAATTCAAGATACCCACGTAAACCATCAACTAAACACATACTGCACGATTCCTCAAAGGTCATTAAAATCTCAACATTCATCAAGTGTCTATCAATTCAAAGTTTCTCATTCTCACGTCAGACTTCCACTGACTCATCACATAAGACACTTGACACTACTTCCGGATTGACTTGTGCGTTGACTCAGGCCCAGAGATCTGCACCTGTCATACCATACCACTGTGAAATCCACACAGGGTCGCTGTGAAATCCACACAGCCATGCGCATATAATCTCAATGTCATTAACTCTCCCGGTATGACAGGGTTAATTCATAGAACAGGCCGAGCTCGTTCCCTTTTGAACAACTCACCCATACGTATGAACCTCCTCCGACTCTCCACAACTGAATAACTTCATCTACGTGATTCCATTATATCAGTAGAGTCAGGATATCTCCTTCTAGACAAGCCCCTAGTCAATACACCTACACACGATCTTACACGGTATTTCCTTTCCTGAAAATACTATGTCTTGATCCCACATTCACAACATTCAAAACATCATACCACTCAAATGAATGATTCAAATCACAGCAACAATCATTTCAAGGGTTCAGATTTTCGAATATCACATGTATATTGTATTTAAATCCCAAACAGCTTCAAACAACATCAAAACAGGGGAGTTCGAAATCCGTATTTAAAACCGGCGATCACGTCGCCCAACCACACAGAACAGAGCATTGCGAAAAGAAACAGAAAACCGGCGACCACGTCGCCCTCACTTCAGAAACAACTAATCTATGGCTTGTATTGAAAATGAAGGCTAGCTTCCCTTACCTGGACTTGCGCAAACACCAAGATCTCCAAAAATCCACCGAGCTTAAAGGATGCCTTAGCTCTGTTTTCAGCGCCTGGTTCGTAGAACTTGCAGAGAACCTCTTAGGTACTCTAAGGGCAAACGTCGCTTGTCGCACTGATGCTTGAGGTTGCCTGAGTCACAACGCAAAAGGAGAGAAGAAGGGAGGGAGGAAGTTTGCACTCACTCTAACACTCATGAGTTTGTAACGCTCTTTGCCTTCCCGCAGTGGCTTTTGAATCCCAGCTTACCTGCCCACGTATGCTGCTGCTGCCACTCCTTCTGCAGGAAAGCCTGAGAACCACTGCCCTGAACAGTACGACCACTGTTGTCGCTTGTGCATGCCAACCACTGCTCTGAACAGTACGACCACTGTTGTCGCTTGTGCATGCCAACCACTGCTCTGAACAGTACGAGCGCTGGTGTCTCCTGCGCATGCCAACATTCTGATGTCACCACTCTGAACCACCCTTTTTGTCTACGTGGCGCGTGTGCAGGACGTTTCATGCTGGGAGTCTGGGTCCCACTTTATCTATGTGAAGCTCGTCATCGCGCGACAACTTTCCACCGCTGACTCATCCTAGCGAACGACCGATGTCTCCCTCGCCCTGGAAGATGACCGATGTCTCCCTCGCCCTGGAAGACGACCGATGTCTCCCTCTGGGAGACGACCGATGTATATCCCTGGCGACGCTTTCATGCCTCGCGCCCTGGCAATGCCCGCATGCCTCTCGCGCCCTGGCAAAGCCCGCATGCCTTGCGCCCTGGCGATGCCCGCATGCCTCTCGCGCCCTGGCAATGCCCGCATGCCTCGCGCCCTGGCGATGCCCACATGCCTCGCGCCCTGGCGCTCATGTGTAGCAGGCGACCGGCGATCATGTACTACTAGGCGATCTCATAGTCTTCCAAACTACACTTTCCTTCCTTTTTATTTTAAATAAAAACATACTTAGAATTCATTTAAAATATATCTCTTTTTATTCCAATTCAATTTTACAGGTCCTTACATTCTCCCCAACAAGAAAAATTTTCGTCCTCGAAAATTGAATTACAAGGAAAAGAGGTATGGATAGGCTTCTCTCATGGGTGCTTCTAACTCCCAAGTTGAATCACCCGATCTCTCATCCCACACGACTTTCACCATGCTGATGGTCTTGCCTCTGAGCTGTTTACTTTGCCTATCGTCAATCCTGACTGGTTTCACTTCAAAGGACAAGTCATCCCTGATCTGCACATCGTCCACTTCCAGCACATGACTGGGGTCTGCCATGTACTTCCTCAGCTGTGATACGTGAAAGACATTGTGCAGATTTGCTAAATGGGGAGGCAGGGCGATCTCGTAGGCCACTGGACCAATCCTCCTTAAGATCTGATATGGTCCCACGAACTTAGGGGACAACTTCTTTGGTCTGATCGCCCGTCCTACACCCTTGGTTGGTGTCACTTTCATGAACACATGGTCTCCAGCAGCAAACTCCAAAGGCTTTCTCCTCTGGTCTGCATATGACTTCTGCCTACTTTGAGAAGCCTTCATTCTGCTTTGTATCTGTTGCACCTTCTCGGTCGTCTGCTGAATCAACTCTGGCCCAACCAAGACTGCTTCGCCCTCCTGGTACCAACATAAGGGAGTTCTTCATTTCCTCCCATACAGGGCTTCATATGGTGCCATCCCAATACTAGCGTGATAACTGTTATTATAGGTGAACTCCACCAGCGGCAACACCTCATCCCAACTTCCCAACTGATCCAAGACACACGTCCTCAGTAGATCTTCCAAGGACTGGATCGTTCTCTCTGACTGACCATCTGTTTGGGGATGATATGCAGAGCTCATCCTCAACTTAGTTCCCAAGCAATCTTGTAAGGTTTGCCAAAACCGTGAAGTGAACCTGGGATCCCTATCCGAAACAATGCTGGAGGGCACTCCATGCAACCTCACTATTTCTTTGATGTACAACTGTGCCAGCTTGGTCATAGGCATCCTCATGTTCATTGGGAGAAAGTGAGCACTCTTCGTCAGCCGATCAGTGATGACCCAGATTGCATCATGGCCCTTTACCGATCTGGGTAAATGGGTGACAAAATCCATGGCAATGCTGTCCCATTTCCACTCAGGGATATCCAATGGCTGTAACAACCCACCAGGCCTTTGATGTTCTACCTTTGCCTTCTGACACGTCAAACAGGTAGTAACATACTGGGCGATGTCTCTCTTCATGCCTGACCACCAAAATGACTCCTTCAAGTCATGGTACATCTTGGTCATGCCTGGATGTAGGCTAAGGCGACTCTTGTGACCTTCCTCTAGGACCATCTTCTTCAACTCTTCATTTGCAGGTACGCAAATCCTGCCCTCAAATCTCAAGATCCCATCATTGCCCATCACAAAGCCTTTAGCCTGGTCGGTCCCTAGTGACTCCTCAGTACGCTTCAGACTAGGGTCCTCCAACTGCTTGTCCTTTATCATTCCAAGGAAGTCATTAGTTATAGCCAGCTTACTACAACTAATGTGATTTACGTGGAACTCTACCCCAAGGTTTAAATCTCTGAATTGCTCGATCAGTTTCTGCTCTTCCATCATCATGGTGGCTACTTGTACTGATTTTCTACTCAAGGCATCTGCCACTACATTGGCCTTCCCTGGATGATACATGAGTTGAAAATCGTAGTCCTTTAGAAACTCCATCCACCTTCTTTGTCTCATGTTTAGTTCCTTCTGATCGAACAGGTATTTCAAGCTCTTATGGTCACTGAACACCTGGAACCGAGCTCCATATAAATAGTGCCTCCAGATCTTCAAGGCAAACACCACAGCCGCCAACTCCAAATCATGCGTAGGGTAGTTCCTCTCATGGACCTTGAGTTGCCTTGAAGCATATGCAACCACTCTTTTCTCTTGCATCAAAACACACCCCAAACCCTGATGTGAAGCATCACAGTAGACCTCAAAAGGTCTTCCCACCTCTGGGATCACCAGCACTGGAGCACTAGTCAACCTTTCCTTTAGTTCCTTGAAGCTCTGCTCACATCGGTCGGTCCAAGCAAAAGGTTGATCCTTGCGGGTCAGCTGTGTTAAAGGAGCCACTACCTTGGAAAAGTCCTCAATAAACCGCCGATAGTAGCCAGCTAGGCCCACAAAACTCCTTATTTCAGTCACTGTCTTAGGACGTTCCCACTGAAGTACTGCCTCCACTTTGGCTGGATCCACCGAGATCCCCTGGGCAGATATCACGTGTCCTAAGAAGTTGACTTCCCTCAGCCAGAACTCACACTTAGAGAACTTGGCATAGAGTTGCTTCTCTCTCAGAATCTCCAATACTGTCCTTAGATGGTCTTCATGTTCTTCCTCGGTCCTTGAATAAATGAGTATGTCGTCAATGAAGACCACCACAAACTTATCCAAGAAAGGGCGAAAAATCCTATTCATGTAGTCCATGAACAGAGCTGGAGCATTTGTGACTCCAAACGGCATCACCACATACTCATAATGCCCATACCGAGACCTAAAAGCTGTCTTTTGAACATCTTCAGCTTTTACCAAAATTTGGTGGTACCCCGATCTCAGGTCAATCTTGGAGAACACCGAGGCACCATGTATTTGATCCATCAAATCGTCAATCCTAGGTAGGGGGTACTTGTTCTTGATGGTCAACTTGTTCAACTGCCTGTAATCTATACACAGCCGAGACCCTCCATCCTTCTTCTTAACTAGGAGCACTGGAGCCCCCCATGGAGATACACTGGGTCTGATGAATTGTTTCTCCAACAATTCTTCCACTTGCTTCTTTAATTCCACCAACTCGGCTGGTGCCATCCTGTAAGGTGCCATTGACACTGGTCCAGCTCCAGGTACCAAATCAATGGAGAATTCCACTTCTCTCTTAGGGGGTAACCCAGGTACTTCTTCTGGAAATACATCCATGAATTCTTTCACCACATGTATCCTGCTTACGTCCCCTTCATTCTTCACCTCCAACCGAGCTAGGATCATGAAGCACCTCGCCCCTTCTTCCAACACCGACCGCCCTTGCTGAGCTGATATCACCTCTGGCTCTTGAAGGTCTGGAAACGCTATCTTCTGGTTACCGCAGTCTATGAGAACGTGATTGGCAGCTAGCCAATCCATCCCCAGGATAACATCCAGGTCTTGAAGAGGTAGGCAAATCAAGTTCACTTTGAATCTGCGTCCCTCTACTATCACTGGACATTCAGGGCAAACTGTAGAGGTCAACACCTGTCCTGACGCAGGTGTAGAGACCAACAGTTCGAAAGGCAACTCCTTCACTAGAAGGCCCAACTCGGCTACACACAGGCTTGACACAAAGGAGTGTGTCGCTCCAGAATCAAACAAAGCTTTTACACCCCTACCAGCTATAAAACATATACCCTGCACGAGGTTACCTGACTGAGACGCCTCTGCTCCTGACATGGCAAACACTCTCCCTGTTGCCTGAGGTCTGCCCCCTTCGTTCCTCATCTGCTGAGAGCCACTGGGTTGGGTCGCCCCATTTCTGCTTGGGCAATCTCTAGCAACGTGTCCCGTCCTTTGACAGACAAAACACCTTCTTTCAGAAGCCTTCTTGGGGCACGCATTGGACGCGTGTGGTCCACCACAATGGAAACACTTGAGTTTCCAAGGTTGTTGCTGCTGAAACTGGGATGACGTTGCTTCCGACCGACGTGGTGGAGGTCTTGTATAAGGCTTGCTTTGTGGGTGCTGCACCTTAGCCTTCCCACTGGAATAACTCCCTGGGTGTGACCTGATCACCCGAGAATCACCCTTTTCCAGGGTCTCCACCATCTTCGCCTTCTCTACCAAGGCGTGAAATTCCCTGATGCACATCGGGGCTATGGTCCTCTTCAGCCCATGCTTCAGTCCCTCTTCAAACTTCCTACACCTCCAAGCCTCAGAGGTCGCCTGGGTGTAGAATCGGGCGAGATACTCAAACCGAGCAGCATAGGCGTTCACAGACATATCCCCCTGCTCCAACTTTAGGAACTCCGCTTCCCTCGCAAACCTTGCGCTGTCTGGGAAGTATTTTTCCAGGAACCTCACCCTGAAGCTTTCCCAGTCCAACACATCCTCTCGGACCTCCATCATCTGCTGAGCTCCCATCCACCAGAACTCAGCTTCCCCAGATAGCAAAAAGGTGGCGAACACCAATTTCTTCTCTTCAGGGCAGGAGGTCGCCCTAAAGATTTTCTCCAACTCTCTGACCCATTGATCTGCCTGATCAGGGGTAGCATTCCCACTAAACTTGGGTGGGTTGTGCCTCATGAACTCAGTCAGTCCCATCCGTTCTTGAGGCTGACTGGCGTGAGAATTTGTTTCAGCCGACCGAGCAGTTTCCCAGTGGTGCATTGTAGCTTGATGGTTCTGAGCCATCGCTGCATTCTGTTGTTGGATGGCAGTTGCCATCATCTCTATAGCCTTAGCAATCTGGCTCATCTCCGAAGAAGGTTGGGGAGGGGTAGAAGGTCTACGTGCCATCTCTCTTCGTTTCAGATTTGAAACTACAGGTTTCTATATTCCCTACAACTACAAGAATGAGATCGATAAGAAATCAATTCATTCAGGAGGTAACATCTTGACCTTACAAAGGTCAGTATCTCAAAGTCATTAAGAATTTGAGCTCATCAACAGAATCATAGTGCTCATAAACTTAAGCAAAACACCAGAACAGCTACTGGTATACAATCATCAATCCAAACAACCACTTTCAATCAATACGAAAACACTCAAGAAAATGAAGTAAATCACACCAGAATTCAAGGTATGCTAAGCATCAAACCTTTGGAATTAAGATTGAGAATCATCTCGATCCAGTTATGAGTGTGCACCCTCACTACTTTATCAAGATTCTCTCATTCTTAATACTAAGATTTTCAGTTAGAGCATATATTCACCAAAGCACACACAAAATTTCAATACAAAAACGTTTGAAAACTCTTTACTATAGTTGTTATTTTAAACTCAAATAAATTTCATGAGCAGAAGAAACACAATGGATCCACAGCCCTCAGGTCATCCTAAGGACGAACTGCTCTGATACCATTAATGTAACATCCCGCCAAAATACTATTCATGTTTATATACTGAAAATAAAGGTAACAAATAGATTGAAGTGAACAAAATATTATATATATGAAATGTAGTTTCTCCTCACAGGGAGTTTAATACAAATTCGGTCAAATTTTCCAGAAACATAAACAAAATACAGAAAAAAAACAAAGCAGGCGATCTCCTATCGGAAGAGGCCGATCTCCTATCGGAAGAGGCCGATCTCCTGTCGGAAGACAGCAAAAGGGGGGGGGGGATCGCCTAACAGAAGTAGAAACAGGCGATCTCCTTCCGGCGACCACTCACTGAGGAGCTCTGCTTCCTGCAACATCATCTGCTCCCGTGTAAATTATACACGATCATCACAGGTTTAAGAAAGAGCCAAACACAACACCAAAGAAACACCACAGGGTAAGCTAGACATTTGAAAAAGAGTTTAGATATGAACTTTAAAATCAAGGTAAAACAAATTCAAGATACCCACGTAAACCATCAACTAAACACATACTGCACGATTCCTCAAAGGTCATTAAAATCTCAACATTCATCAAATGTCTATCAATTCAAAGTTTCTCATTCTCACGTCAGACTTCCACTGACTCATCACATAAGACACTTGACACTACTTCCGGATTGACTTGTGCGTTGACTCAGGCCCAGAGATCTGCACCTGTCATACCATACCACTGTGAAATCCACACAGGGTCGCTGTGAAATCCACACAGCCATGCGCATATAATCTCAATGTCATTAACTCTCCCGGTATGACAGGGTTAATTCATAGAACAGGCCGAGCTCGTTCCCTTTTGAACAACTCACCCATACGTATGAACCTCCTCCGACTCTCCACAACTGAATAACTTCATCTACGTGATTCCATTATATCAGTAGAGTCAGGATATCTCCTTCTAGACAAGCCCCTAGTCAATACACCTACACACGATCTTACACGGTATTTCCTTTCCTGAAAATACTATGCCTTGATCCCACATTCACAACATTCAAAACATCATACCACTCAAATGAATGATTCAAATCACAGCAACAATCATTTCAAGGGTTCAGATTTTCGAATATCACATGTATATTGTATTTAAATCCCAAACAGCTTCAAACAACATCAAAACAGGGGAGTTCGAAATCCGTATTTAAAACCGGCGATCACGTCGCCCAACCACACAGAACAGAGCATTGCGAAAAGAAACAGAAAACCGACGACCACGTCGCCCTCACTTCAGAAACAACTAATCTATGGCTTGTATTGAAAATGAAGGCTAGCTTCCCTTACCTGGACTTGCGCAAACACCAAGATCTCCAAAAATCCACCGAGCTTAAAGGATGCCTTAGCTCTGTTTTCAGCGCCTGGTTCGTAGAACTTGCAGAGAACCTCTTAGGTACTCTAAGGGCAAACGTCGCTTGTCGCACTGATGCTTGAGGTTGCCTGAGTCACAACGCAAAAGGAGAGAAGAAGGGAGGGAGGAAGTTTGCACTCACTCTAACACTCATGAGTTTGTAACGCTCTTTGCCTTCCCGCAGTGGCTTTTGAATCCCAGCTTACCTGCCCACGTATGCTGCTGCTGCCACTCCTTCTGCAGGAAAGCCTGAGAACCACTGCCCTGAACAGTACGACCACTGTTGTCGCTTGTGCATGCCAACCACTGCTCTGAACAGTACGACCACTGTTGTCGCTTGTGCATGCCAACCACTGCTCTGAACAGTACGAGCGCTGGTGTCTCCTGCGCATGCCAACATTCTGATGTCACCACTCTGAACCACCCTTTTTGTCTACGTGGCGCGTGTGCAGGACGTTTCATGCTGGGAGTCTGGGTCCCACTTTATCTGTGTGAAGCTCGTCATCGCGCGACAACTTTCCACCGCTGACTCATCCTGGCGAACGACCGATGTCTCCCTCACCCTGGAAGACGACCGATGTCTCCCTCGCCCTGGAAGACGACCGATGTCTCCCTCTGGGAGACGACCGATGTATATCCCTGGCGACGCTCTCATGCCTCGCGCCCTGGCAATGCCCGTATGCCTCTCGCGCCCTGGCAAAGCCCGCATGCCTCGCGCCCTGGCGATGCCCGCATGCCTCTCGCGCCCTGGCAATGCCCGCATGCCTCGCGCCCTGGCGATGCCCACATGCCTCGCGCCCGCGCGATGCCTGCATGCCTCGCACCCTGGCGCTCATGTGTAGCAGGCGACCGGCGATCATGTACTACTAGGCGATCTCATAGTCTTCCAAACTACACTTTCCTTCCTTTTTATTTTAAATAAAAACATACTTAGAATTCATTTAAAATATATCTCTTTTTATTCCAATTCAATTTTACAGGTCCTTACACAGTACATGGACCATGAAATCCTAAACAACTTTATACAATTTATTTAAGCTAAAGCTTGGCCCAAAAATAATGATGACTAGTTAGCAGAAACTCAGTCTTCTTGTGTTCTTCTGACCAAAACTCTAGTTTATGTTTTGATGAGTTGGAGCTCTTCTTGGATATATTTGTAAATTCCTTCACCCTAGAGTTGTCCACTTGATTGGGCCTACAAAAATAGACAAAAGCCCAATTAGACCCATATTTGAAATTAAATCAATAAACAACCTCTAGGTCTTCATCCTCCTTATTATGTGGTTGTGTGTGGCTAGGAGCTCTGCCATCAAGAGTTCTCATAGTGGGTCTTATCTTGAGTGTGTGAGCACTTCAAGTGGTGGCTCTTTCACCACTCATCTTGGAGTGCCTCCTTCTCCAAGTGGCGTGACATCCCTACTTCTTCCATAAGCTTTCTTCACCCCTTCCTCTTTTTATCTTCCTTTTTGCGCCATCCATTCCATTCCTCTTTTTAATTCATGTTTGTCTTTTAATTTTGGTTATCACTTTTCTTTCTTCATCTTATGTTCTTTCCATTTTCGCAATTTACCTTCATCATCATAATAACCATATTGTGTTTTCTCTTTGCCTTCTAGAAGTGAACCTTCACACTTACTTAACCACTTGGTTGAGTTCGTGTCCAGTGGGAATCTTCTTTGGGTATCTCACTGATGCGAATTCAAGAACATAATATGAAAAGTTCTTAACATTCTTAGGAGACATCTTGAGTTGGTCATATGATAGGCACTTTCTCTTAGAATTGGATCAATGTTCTAAGACAAGAACTCACCAAAACTAATGCCAAAACACAATCTCAATTAGACGTTCCATCTATTGTCAAATTGAACCGATTGAAATACAAGAAAAAGGAAAAGAAACAGAACATAGGTGCTGGAAAATGAAAAAATGTTGGACAGATTTGAAAATAGGAACAAAAAAACACCGAATAGAATTGCAAGATAAGAACAAAATAGGAAATGGAATGGAGAATGGATTAGAAGACTTATGAAGAGGAGACTTGGAGATGATCTCGCCACTTGAAGGTTGGATTGCTTCAAGATAAGAGTGTGATGCTGCCACTTGAGTTCTAAGAGCTCTCAAGATGAAGCAAGGAAGAAGAGACACACAAGTGCTCACAAATGCTCTCAAAAAATGAGTAGACTTTTCTTACTAATAGTTTCCAATCCCTTTTACAAGAGCCCACACCTTTATTTATAGTGTGAGGGTGCTGAAAAATAGGTGGGAAAATTCAAAAGAAACTCCTTTGAAATTCCCACTAAAACAAGTCACATGGGAGGTGTGACCTTTTTCTACTATGACACTTCCTAAAAACTACACTTACACCTACTCTCCTAAGTCACATGTACAATGTGACTTTATTTTACATATTCACACTACTATATTTAATATCCACACCTCCTACAACTTATACAAAAGAAATACAAATGATGCTCTTTTATTAATGCTTGGCCTTGCTTCTCATGGGTTGGACTTGGGCTTCTTGGGCTTGGCCTTTTTGGGCTTGGGCTTTGGGCTTGGGCCTCCTCTTTTAAAAAGACTAATAAGAAAAACTTTAAATGTTTTGGTGGATGGCCTCTTCCTCCATTGGTGAAATCCTCTCTTCCTTGATATCCATCATACTCCCCGAGTTGGAGAGAATTCGCCCACGAATTCTGAATCCCTGCATATGACAAAGTCAGTTTACTATCAAAATTAGTAGATGAAAAAGAAAAAGGCAAACATGACTTAGATTTTGAAAGTAGTGGGAGTTTAGAAAAAGAAGTCCTATAGACAGACCAAGTTGGAAAAATTTGTTTGGGAATGATGATATTTTTTGGAAAAAATCCGCTTAAATGGTGAAAACCATTAGGAGGTATGAAAAAATCATCCCTAACATTTTTTAACCAAGATGGTGGTGAAGTAAGAACCTTTGGTAATGAAAAAGATAAGGAAGGAAAACACCTTGGAGGGGAAAGGATAAGTCGCTTGTCACTTTGGCCTTCTTTGTTTTTATCTTTTGCACCTTTGGTAGGTGGTTGAGTTAGGTCTTGATTTACCTTGTTTATCATGAAAGTTCGTTTTTGTGGACAATGAAGAGCTATGTGCCCAAAACCTAAACATTGAAAACATTTGGTGCGTGAAGTTTTGGTAGGTGACTTAAGGGTAGAAGGATTTGAAGTAGAAACTTTTTTTGGCAAAGTGGTTTGTTTGGAAAAATTGGAAGGAGAAATTTGAGGAGAAATTTTGTTTGCATCCTTCCTTAGAGATTTGTAGAAACCATCATCATTAGCATGTTTGAAAGTTGGTTTCAAATATGAATCTATTTTGATGGCTTGGTGAACCACTTTCTTTAAAGAAGAGTACGCATCTAGGTCTACCAAATCTCTAATATGTCTTCTTAAACCACTTACAAACCATTTTATCTTTGACTCTTCTTTAGCATGCATATTCATTTTAGTCAAAGTTGTTTCAAAATCTTTAAAGTATTCATCTACCGTCCTATGTCCTTGATGAAGCCTTTGGAACTTCAACAAGTGTTCCTTCCTAGAAGGAGGAACAAACCTTGCGCGCATATACTTTTTCAAAGTGTTCCAAGAGTCCACGGGAGGTCTCTTGCGATACATAGTGTCCATTACAATACTATGCCACCATTTCATGGCATAATCACAAAACTCTAAGGTAGCTAGCTTATACTTATGTTCATCTTTGATCTCATGGAGCTCAAAAATCTGCTCACACTTAGCCTCCCAATCTAGATAGACGTTAGGATCACTATCCCCATTGAAGCTTGGAATCTTGACCAAAGGAAGCCTAGGTTTTGCCTCACGGTAGTAGCCATTGTCACGGTGATCTCTCCCTCTATGCTCTTGAGGTTGATATCCATGAAATGTAGGATTAGACCTCCTTCTTCTTTGATCCGCTTCACGGCCATGCTCATTGGAAGAGCCCCTAGAAACTGCACTCAAAATTAAAAGCAATCAACCAAAAATTATCAAGAAAAGTACTACATAGAAGTGATGACAATTTAGGAGAAACATGACTTGACAAAACTTGTATGGATTCAAAAAGCAAAAATTACTCAAACACAATTAATTTTGCACCAATTAAAACAGCAAGGAAAGACTCAAATTAAAGCAAAAACAGAATAACTAACACAACAAGGAACCTAAAACAAAATTCTGCACAAAAATAAAGTGCTGGAAAATGGAAATTGCTTGAATAGAAAGTGTCAATTCAACTCAACAAGAACAAAACATCACCATAGCTCTGATACCACATGATGTGAATTCAAGAACATAATATGAAAAGTTCTTGACATTCTTAGGAGACATCTTGAGTTGGTCATATGAGAGGCACTTTCTCTTAGAATTGGATCAATGTTCTAAGACAAGAACTCACCAAAACTAATGCCAAAACACAATCTCAATTAGACGTTCCATCTATTGTCAAATTGAACCGATTGAAATACAAGAAAAAGGAAAAGAAACAGAACATAGGTGCTGGAAAATGAAAAAATGCTGGACAGATTTGAAAATAGGAACAAAAAAACACCGAATAGAATTGCAAGATAAGAACCAAATAGGAAATGGAATGGAGAATGGATTAGAAGACTTATGAAGAGGAGACTTGGAGATGATCTCGCCACTTGAAGGTTGGATTGCTTCAAGATAAGAGTGTGATGCTGCCACTTGAGTTCCAAGAGCTCTCAAGCTGAAGCAAGGAAGAAGAGACACACAAGTGCTCACAAATGCTCTCAAAAAATGAGTAGAGTTTTCTTACTAATAATTTCCAATCCCTTTTACAAGAGCCCACACCTTTATTTATAGTGTGAGGGTGCTGAAAAATAGGTGGGAAAATTCAAAAGAAACTCCTTTGAAATTCCCACCAAAACAAGTCACATGGGAGGTGTGACCTTTTTCTACTATGACACTTCCTAAAAACTACACTTACACCTACTCTCCTAAGTCACATGTACAATGTGACTTTATTTTACATATTCACACTACTATATTTAATATCCACACCTCCTACAACTTATACAAAAGAAATACAAATGATGCTCTTTTATTAATGCTTGGCCTTGCTTCTCATGGGTTGGACTTGGGCTTCTTGGGCTTGGCCTTTTTGGGCTTGGGCTTTGGGCTTGGGCCTCCTCTTTTAAACAGACTAATAAGAAAAACTTTAAATGTTTTGATGGATGGCCTCTTCCTCCATTAGTGAAATCCTCTCTTCCTTGATATCCATCACTCACCATAATTGCTAATTAAAAAAAATCCTAAACAAAGTGCAACCCATAAAATGTGCAATCCTAAAATCAACTCACATCATAAAGGCTACTAGTTGTTAAGCAGCTGCCTTAACTGAGTGGTTTAATAATTTGGTAAAGATTGCTAGTTGTTAAGCAGCTGCCTTAACTGACTGATCTTGCATAACATGTTGTAGGTACAAAATTGGAATAAGAACAAATATGTTTTTAAAGTGCCTCTTTAAAACCTTCTTGGTCGAAAACCCCCTTTAAGGATAAAATAGCCGGGCAAGGAAAGAGTACACTATTGACTTAGAATTTCAACTGTAATAAAATTTGAGATGAGTGACATTCCACGTTCTTGTTAATAAGCCCTTCTAACTGCCATGTCTTTAATACAGAAAGGTCCTTCCCAATTACTTGAGAATTTGTCTTCATTTTTTTGAGCATTGTTACGCATCCTTCAGACCAAGTCTCTCTTTTGAAAATTCTGAAGTGTCACCTTCCAATTGTATCGTCTTGCCGCTCGAATCTTAAAAGCTTATTCTCTTATTCTACTTTTGTCTCTAAATTCATTGATTAGGTCGAGTCCGACGAATAAGCTTTCTTTATTGAGGTCTAGGTTAAATAGTTGTCATCGTAGAGAGGGTTCTTCGACTTCAACTGGAATCATAGCCTCTGTACCATACGTCAAACTATATGGGGTTTCTTGAGAGTAGTTTGTGATGTACATCGAAAAGCCCATAGGACTTCAAGGAGCTCTTTGATCCACTTGGCTTTAGCTGGGTCGAGTATCTTTTTCAATTCATTAAGAATTATTTTATTGACAGCTTCAGCCTGCCCATTGGTATGGGGGTGTTCCACTGAACTCGTGATGTGTTTGATATTGAGTTTCTCATAAAACTTAGCAAGCCATTGGTCGATGAATTGTCAACCATTATCAGTGATGATGACGTGAGGTATCCCGAAACGATAGATGATGTTTCACCATACAAAATTTTGAACATTCCGTGTTGTTATGGCCGCTAATGGCTCAACCTCTATCCATTTAGTGAAATAATCAATTCCAACCAATAGAAACTTACATTGTCCTTTTTCTGGGCTGTAGGGTCCAATGATGTCCATTCCCTACTTTGCAAATGGTCATGGAGAAAGAATATAGTGTAGATTCTCAGGCTTTTGGTGGGATAGGGTGTCATATTCTTGGCACTTTAAACATTTTTGAGCAAATTTTGTTCAATCACCTTGCATGGTCAGCCAGTTGTAACGTGCCCTTAGTACCTTAGCAACCATTGTTATTGCTCCTGAGTGAGTTCCACATACCCCCCATGTATTTCGCGCATGACATAGTTGGCTTGGTCTTGTGAAATACATTTCAATAATGGTCGAGTGAATCCTTATCGAGAAAGGTCAGGACCAATGAGGACAAACTGAGCGACTTGTTGCCTCATTGTCTTTTCCTATTGTGCTTTGCATTCACCATTTTCTAGAAATTGTTTCATAGGTTTCATCTAGTTTTTTTGTACCTCAGTTGTCATGCATTCGTTTGTGTTAACACTGGGATTCTTGAGGTTGATGTAGGTGACCAAACGATGAATCCTTTTCTTTTTAATGGTTGTCGATTGTGAAAGCATGTTAGCTCTAGTGTTATGTTCCTGATGGATATGTTCAATTTGAACATTTTAATTTAGACATCAAATTCCGTATGAGGTGATAGTATCTTTGCAGTAAAGATTCTTTGACTTTAAATTTTCCTTTAAGTTGTCTGATGACAAGCTAAGAGTCACTTATACAAATAAGCTGTTGAGCCTCCATATCATGTGCTAGGTTGAGGCCAGTTATGATCACCTCATATTCGGCTTGATTGTTTGATGTTTTAAAATCAAACTTTTAAAGTTTGTTCAAGGAGAATATTGCTCAGTCCTTTGAGCACTACCCCTGCTCTACATGATTTACTATTGGATGATCCATCGACATGTAAAGTCCACTGAGGGTGCTCAGCCTTGGTCGGTCGAGGACTAAGTTCATCTGTAAAATCAGCTAAGGCTTGAGACTTAGGCCCCCTTGGCTAATTATGAATTTGAAATTCGGATAGTTATACGACCCATCTAATCATTTGGCCGGCCAAATCTGGATTTGCTAAGATTTTCATAAACGGGTAGTCAGTTTTGACTATTATGCGATAATTTTGAAAATACATTCACATTCTTCATACAATAACTACTAGTGTCTGAGCTACTTTTTCAATCATTTGGTAACGTACCTCGGTGCTGTGTAGTACCCTACTTACAAAATAAACTGTTCGTTCTTCTTTTTCTACTTCTTGCACTAATGCTGCACTGACCGCTTCCTCCGATACGCAAGATATATTATTATTGGTTCCGTGTTGTCCAACTTTTGAATGACCGGAGGGGATGCTAAAAAGGATTTTAAGTGAATAAATATATTTTTCACATTTGTCCATCCACTTGAATTTGGATGCTTTGCATAGAAGCTGAGCAATAGGTTTAGTTTTCTTTGCTAACTTTGGTATAAATCAAGAGAAAGCTGTGAGTCGGCCGATTAGTTTCTAAATTTCCTTCACGTTTTCAGGGTTACGCATTTCAGTGATGGCTCTACTTTTTTCTAGATTTGCTTATATGCCACGATGAGTGAGAATGAAACCTAGAAACTTTCCTCTTTCTACCTCGAAAGCACACTTGTCGGGATTGAGCCGCATGCCATGGTCTTGGCGGGCTTGAAAAACTTCCTTGAGGTCTTGGATATGCTGCAGACATGAGTTGGACTTAACTACAATATCGTCTACATAAATCTCGATGTTTTGGCCGAGCATCCCCTTGAAGATGTAATCCATCAGCCTTTGATAAGTGGCACCATGATTCTTGAGGCTGAATGGCATAACTTTGTAATAGAAGTTGTCAAAGTTGATCATGAACTCAAAATATGATGGCCGACCACTCCATCTACCAAGCGATCGTTGCCTGCTAAAGGATAAGAATACTTCGGACAGGCTTTGTTGAAGTCGGTGTACTCAATACACATCCTCCATTTGCCGTTTGATTTTTTAACCATGACTACATTGGCTAGCCAGGTGGTGTAGTGCACTTTCTTGATGAAACCAACTATAACTAATTTATGAGCTTCTTGTCATGCAACTTTACGTTTTTCCTCACCCTTTTTTTGTTTCTTCTTGGCAAACCATTTTGCTTTTTTGTATACTGAAAGACGATGTGTAATGATTTTTAGAATTGTAGGCCTTAAAAAAGAGGGGGGTGAATTGTTTTTGAAAGATTTTCGCAAAGATTAAAGGTAAAGTGAAAAACTAGGAAGAATCAATTAATTTAAAAATTTGTTCAAACAATAAAAAATGTTTTAAGTTTGATTCCAGAAAATCAACCTGTTGTTTTCACAAAACAATCGGTTGTTTATACCAACAAAAAATAAAACTAAGTTAAAACAATTTGTAAGAGAAGAGATAGAGAGATTCACACAAGATGTTTATACTGGTTCGCTCTTAACCAAGAGCTACATCCAGTCATTAGCTAACCACTAAGTATTCACTATGTAATCAAACCTAGATTACAAACCACACAAAGAATGTTGATCTTGAACCCCTCAAGAACATACAACACTCTTTGGCAACACAAATATAGAAATACAGTGATCTAGGAAGAAGGGAATAGAATACACCTGGGTATTACAAAGCTTAAAGTTTAGAAGTACAACCCAATGCTATTCCACACACTTAAGATGATCCAAAGCTCTTTCAAATCTTGGAAAAATTGTTTTTGATAAACTCTCTTTCTTACTCCAAGATTAGGAGTGTAAAACTGCCTTTATATAGACCTACCAAGTGGTCAAAAACATTTAATTAAGGAGCCAAGGTAGTTAGGATCATTTAAAACAAAATTAAAACCGCTTAACATAATTCTGTTAAGGTTTTCAGAAAAACAATCGGTTGAATTCTCGAAACAACCGGTTGAATTGACTTGACAACAAAGTCAAATAAAAGTCAAGCTTTTCAAAACCTTTACAAAATCCACTAAGTGTAAAATAACTGGTTGAATCGACATTTCAAATGGTTGATTTTTCTCACTATTTAGAAAACTCATATTTTTCAAAAAGAAAAGATTCAATTAACTTTGGATCATACTAAAGAGTGGATTAACAAATTCAACTACACAACACATACACACACAACCAACACTAAAGATCTTCATGCATTCCACTTGGATTTGGAGACATCAAAGCACCTTGTTCAACAATGATGTTCAGGCTTATTCTGGGCATATCTAAAGTTGTCCATATGTGTGTTGCATGTTCTTCATAATGTAAGGGCATCGAGCTTCATTTAGTTGAGGGTCGAGGTTGAATAAAGCAAACATATGCTCTCTTCTTGGGGACCTTATCTCTTGGGACTGATCTATGGTCGACCCTCTAGATTTTGGTGAGCGTCCTCTTCTTTTGGTTGATCTTCCATGTGGTGATACTCTATAAAGTCGATTGGTCAATTCGACTTTCAAGCTTGCGACATAGCATTCGCGAGCTATCTTTTAATCAACAAGAACTGTAACTATATCACCTGCCGTTGAGGGAAACTTCATGGCAAGGTGTGGTGTGGACACTATTGCTTTAAGGCGGTTAATGAACGATCGGCAGAACAATATGTTATAGGAGGTATTTGCACTAACTAGAAGGTACCTGATCTTAATGGTTTTACAAAGGTATCTACCTTCTTCGAAGGTGGTGTACAAATCGATGTACAAATCGAAAAAACCTACAATCTAGTCATCATAAGGTTGGATTTCTAACTCTAGAATCCTCAATTTTTTGAAAGTTTTTCAGTATAAGATGTCGATCAAGCTGCCTTGATCTACCAAAACCTTGGTAATGGCAAATTTATCGATTTCTACAGTGATGACCATGGGATAGTCTTGGGTTGGATCAATAGTAGTAAAATCATCATCTGTAAAAAGAATTGGAGAGATCCTCGGCCGGTCCCTGGTAGTTGTTGAGTGGACCAATTGAATAGCCCGCAGATGTTTCTTGTGGGTGGAACTGGAACATCCTTTGCATGCGAATCCTCCAGCAATTGTATTTATAACTTTGTAAATGTCGTGTCTTGAGAGGACGTCTCGTCGAGGACTTTCAGTCTGAGGCCGACCTCCTCATCTGGGGTTTTCACTCCTTCTTTGTTGTTTCGTAGGGCGTCAGTCGTCCTCAAAACGTTGTGATCCTTCCCAACCACGTTGAGGGTATGACTCTCTATTCTTTGGAAAGGTACATTTCCCTTTATGTTGATCGGTATGAGCTTTTGTTTTCCGTTTGGACAAATTTGCGCAAATCATCTGCTTGAACAAGTTCTTCTATCTTATCTTTTAACGCCTGGCACTTTTTGTTTGTGTGTCCAAAATTGCGATGATATCGTCATTGTCTGGACGTGTTCGCATTTCTCAGACTCTGTAATTTCTTTGGTGCTAGGATTAGGTTGGCATGCAAGGCTTCATCCATGATTTTACCCCTATTAGCATTTAACGGGGTATAAGTGTGAAACTGAGGACCTCAACTTTCTCTGAACTTTTCAACCCAATCGGGTGTATGTCGGACACCCCAGTCCTTCTCTTTTCCCTTGTCTCCTCCATTGTCAGCCCGAGCATTCTTGTGAAAATCATGTAACTCTTCAATTTGCATGAATTTATTTTCTCGATTCTGCAACTCAACCAGATTTTTGGCCGGCTTCTTTAATAGGCTATCAGTGAACTGACCAAGTTGGAGAGTCGAGATCAAGTGATGCATGGCTATCTCCAGGATGAGATTTGTGATGCTAAAAGATATTTTGCTAAACCTCTCCATGAATGCTCGGAGGAGTTCCCCCTTCTCTTGTCTGATGTTGAGAATGGCTATAGATGACATATGGTGCGATTGAATCGTTGCATACTAAGTGCTGAAATTTGCCGAGACAGCTTTAAAACTATCCATTGAGTTAGGCAGGAGTTGGGTAAACCAACTAAGTGCCCCCTCTTTGAGAGAAGTGGGGAAAACCTTGCACCATGTCGCCTTATCTGTGGTGTAGAGATTCATCTGTGTTTTATAGATGTTCATGTCCTCATAGAGTTTGATACTGACTCCCTTCGATTTGGAAGAGAGTTGTGCCCCCATGATCTCCTCAGTGAATGGGTGACCTTTTGGATCATCATCAACGTCGGTTGCATTAGTTTGTTCGGTTTGTTGAGATACTTTGTGAGTGTGTGTCAGAACGGTTGCTGATTTTTCCTAGTTGTGGGTGTGACTATCTGATCGAGATTGCTCTCCTCGTTTAGATCCGTTCAGTTTTTGTTTTAACTCTTCATTCTACTCCTTGAGGAGGCACATTTCTTCTTCATTCCTCTTTTGTCCTCGAGGCCCTTTTGACGCATCTCAACCATTTGTTGCCAGAGTGTTTGGATCATGGCGATCTGTTCTTCAATGATTCGATCGTTGTTGGTCGTGTTCCTCGTTGACACCATTGTTTGCTGCAATCTATCTCGGCCCCACGGTGGGTGCCAATTGTACTTGTATAGACAAAGTAGGCCTGAATAGTACCTGAAACTGGTTGTACAATTACTGATGTGTTTGTTGCCTCCTTGCTCCTCTCTTCAAGTCTTTTTTCCTTTAATTGTTGGTGCTCGGTCGGGGTTTGTAACATCCCGCCAAAATACTATTCATATTTATATAATGAAAATAAAGGTAAACAAATATATTGAAGTGAACAAAATTATATATATAAAATGAAGTTTCTCCTCACAGGGAGTTTAATACATACACGGTCAATTTTCTTCCAAAAACGTAAACAAAATTACAGTAAAAAGACAAACAGTCGATCTCGCATCAGAAAAGGGTGATCTCCCATCAGAAAAGGGCGATCTCCTATCAGACAACATAAAAAGGGTGATCGCCTAACAGAAATAGAAACAGGCGATCTCCTTCTGGCGACCACTCACTGATGAGCTCTACTACCTGCAACCTCGTCTGCTCCCGTGGAAAAATACACGATCATCACAGGTTTTAGAAAGCAATCACAATACCAGATGAAAGGGTAAGCTAGATGTTTTAAAAACTTTAAATATGAAACTTTAAATCAATAGAAAACATAAATCTCCACGCCATTCATAATCCATATCAATTTCGACCATCAACATTCCCATATTCCACAAACTCGTCAAATGTCTATTCGCTACTTTCAATATTCATGGTTCACACGTCAGACTTTCCACTGACTCATAAGATATAGACACATGACTCCACTTCCGAAAGACTCGTGCGTTGACTCAGGCTCAGAGATCTGCACCTGTCATACCACACCACTGTGAAATCCACACAGGGTCGCTGTGAAATCCACACAGCCATGCGCATACATAGTCTCAATATCATCACTCTCCCGGTATGACAGGGTTAATTCATATAACAGGCCGAGCTCGTTCTTTTTCACACGACTCACCCATTCATATGAACCTCCTTCGACTCTCCATAACTGAATAACTTCATCTATGTGATTCCATTATATCAGCAGAGTCAGGATATCTCCTTCTAGACAAGCCCCTAGTCAATACACATTACACACGATCTTACACGGTATTTTCTTTCCTGAAAATACTATGCCTTGATCCCACATTCACAAAAATCAATACATCATACAACACTGAATGAACGATTCAGTCACAGCAACATTCATTCCACGGTTCAGATTTTCAAATATCACATGTATTTCACATTTAAATCTCAAACAGTTTTCAAACAGCACTAAAACAGGGGAGTTCGAAAAACAACACCAAAACCGGCGATCTTGTTCAAAAACAGGGGATTATACAATAACAGTTGAAAACCGGCGACCACGTCGCCCCACCATCTCAATCATCTAATATAAGGTTTTAGTTGGAAATAAGGCTAGCTTCCCTTACCTGGACTTGCGCAAAACACTAAGAGCTCCAAAACCCACCGAAGCTTAAAGGTGCCTTAGCTCTGTTTTTGCGTCTGGTTTGTAGAACTTGCAGAGAACCTCCCAGGTGCTCTAAGGGCAGTCGTCGCTCGTCGCACTGGTGCTTGAGGATGCCTGAATCGCAGCGCGAAGGAGAGAAAAGAGAAGGATGAAGGTCAGCTCACTCTTTCACTCTTGAGCCACTGCAACGTTCTTTTTCCTCTCAGAAATGGGTTTTTGTATCTTAAACCAACTTGTCCACAAAAGCCGCTGCCACCACCCACTCTGCAGGGAAGTTTGCGTGTAGCTTCCCTGAACAGTACGACTACGCGTGCCTCTGCGCAGGCTAACACTCTGAGGTCACTATTCTGAACCACCCTTTTTGTCTACGTGTCGCGCGTGCAGTACGTCTCCTGCTGAGAGCCTGGGTCCCACCTCATCTGTGTGAAACTCGACATCGCGCGATAACCTTCCACCGATGACCGCTCGCGCGATGACTACCCACTGATGTCTCATACTGGCGGACGACCGATGTCTCTCCCTGGAAGACGACCGATGTCTCGCCCTGGCGATGCCCGCATGCCTCGCGCCCTGGCGATGCCCGACGACACATCGCCACGCCTTGCTGAAGGTTCTTCATCCCACTATGTTACGTCCAAGGTATCATTTCCACATGACTTGGTGACGTCGGTAGCTTCACATTTCCAAGAGTAGATCAGCACCACTCCTCGTGCGCCCATGCATTCAATACTAAGGACGATTTCTTTTGCTCAAGCATAGAGCTTCGCATGCATAGCGTATCTAAGGCTTAACCCACACCTTGATACGTGTGGTTTTGTGGAACCCACTCTGGTTGATCCCGTATCCTGACCACATACTGAGTGCACTTTCGGCGATCATGTGCACCATAGGCGACTGGCGATCACGTGCAACCTAGGCGATAGGCGATTATGTACAAATCAGGCGATCTCATCATCTTCTAAACTACACTTTCCTTCCTTTTTATTTTAAATAAAAACATACTTAGAATTCATTTAAAATATATCCCTTTTTATTCCAATTTAATTTTACATGTCCTTACATTCTCCCCAACAAGAAAAATTTTCGTCCTCGAAAATTGAATTACAAGGAAAAGAGGTATGGATAGGCTTCTCTCATGGGTTCTTCTAACTCCCAAGTTGAATCACCCGATCTCTCATCCCACACCACTTTCACCATGCTGATGGTCTTGCCTCTGAGCTGTTTACTTTGCCGATCGTCAATCTTGACAGGTTTCGCTTCAAAGGACAAGTCATCCCTGATCTGCACATCGTCCACTTCCAGTACATGACTAGGGTCTGCCATGTACTTTCTCAGCTGTGATACGTGAAAGACGTTGTGCAGATTCGCTAAATGGGGAGGTAGGGCGATCTCATAAGCCACTGGACCAATCCTCCTTAAGATCTGATATGGTCCCACGAACTTAGGGGACAACTTCTTTGATCTGATCGCCCGTCCTACACCCTTGGTTGGTGTCACTCTCATGAACACATGGTCTCCAGCAGCAAACTCTAAAGGCTTTCTCCTCTGATCTGCATAGGACTTCTGCCTACTTTGAGAAGCTCTCATTCTGCTTTGTATCTGTTTCACCTTCTCGGTCGTCTGCTGAATCAACTCTGGTCCAACCAATACTGTTTCGCCCTCCTGGTACCAGCACAATGGAGTTCTGCATTTCCTTCCATACAAGGCTTCGTATGGCGCTATCCCTATGCTGGCGTGATAACTGTTATTATAGGTAAACTCCACTAGCGGCAACACCTCATCCCAACTTCCCAATTGATCCAAGACACACGTCCTCAGCAGATCTTCCAAGGACTGGATCGTTCTCTCTGATTGACCATCTGTTTGAGGATGATATGCCGAGCTCATTCTCAACTTAGTCCCCAAGCAATCTTGTAAAGTCTGCCAAAACCGTGAAGTGAACCTGGGATCTCTATCTGAAACAATGCTGGAAGGCACTCCATGCAACCTCACTATTTCTTTGATGTACAACTGTGCCAACTTGGCCATGGGCATTTTCAAATTCACTGGAAGAAAGTGGGCACTCTTCGTCAGCCTATCAATGATGACCCAGATTGCATCGTGACCCTTTACCGATCTGGGTAAATGGGTAACAAAATCCATGGCGATGCTGTCCCACTTCCACTCAGGGATATCCAGTTGCTGTAACAACCCGCTTGGTCTTTGATGCTCTACCTTTGCCTTCTGACATGTCAAGCAGGTAGTAACATACTGGGCGATGTCTCTCTTCATGCCCGACCACCAAAATGACTCCTTCAAGTCATGGTACATCTTGTTCATGCCTGGATGTAGGCTAAGACGACTCTTGTGACCTGCCTCTAGGATCATCTTCTTCAACTCTGCATTTGCAGGTATGCAAATTCTGCCATTAAATCTCAAGATCCCATCATCGCCCATCCCAAAGTCTCTAGCCTGGTCGGTCCCTAGTGACTCCACAGTACGCTTCAGACTAGGGTCCTCCAACTGCTTGTCCTTTATCATTCCAAGGAAGTCATTAGTTATAGCCAGCTTACTACAACTAATGTGATTTACGTGAAATTCTACCCCAAGGTTTAAGTCTCTGAACTGCTCGATCAGTTTCTGCTCTTCCATCATCATGGTGGCTACTTGTATTGATTTTCTACTCAAAGCATCTGCCACTACATTGGCCTTCCCTGGATGATACATGAGTTGAAAATCGTAGTCCTTCAGAAACTCCATCCACCTTCTTTGTCTCATGTTTAGTTCCTTCTGATCGAACAGGTATTTCAGACTCTTATGGTCACTGAACACCTGGAACCGAGCTCCATATAAATAGTGTCTCCAGATCTTCAAGGCAAACACCACAGCCGCCAACTCCAAATCATGCGTAGGGTAGTTCCTCTCATGAACCTTGAGTTGCCTTGAAGCATATTGATGGAGATCAAGTAGAAGAGGATTTCACTAATGGAGGAAGAGGTCATCCACCCAAGCATTTAAAATTCTTCTTACTAGTCTTCTTAAAAAGTAGAACATTTTGGGTTCTCTTGAAAATTCAAAAGATAGTAGTATAAATAAATATTTGTAAATAATCTTGTATAAATTTGTAAATAATATAGAAATATCCTTCGGATTATGCCAAAGAGGAAAACCAAAAGAAACCTCTAAATGTAAGGCATTTTAGGCACTTTCTTTAGGGAAAAGTGGAAAAAGTGACTTTTCTACTCCTTTCTCTCTTAGGCACTAGAAGGAGCTAGAAGAGTGACTCTTCCCACTCCTTCCCCTTTGTAACATGACCAGCCCTCTCCATTATAAATAGGGGTGCTTGGTACTTTGAATAAAAAAACAAGTTGAAAGTTAGAAGAAAAGAAACTATCTTGAAATTGAGAGAGAGTGAGTTTGTGAGACTTGTCTCTTCTTCTCCTTCATGTCTTATCTTGTGAGCTTTGGAGACTCTCAAGTGGCGGCACCACCCACTCATCTTGGAAGAACCACCCTCCAAGTGGCGTGAATCACATCTCCAAAAGGCTACAACCACATAAGTCATTTCTATTCATCTTCTAAAAATACCCATTTGTGTTTTCTTGTAGTTTTTCCATTTTTAATCGGTTCAATCTTTTCCATGAGTTGTTTCCTTTCATTTGCTGCCATTGTTCTGCACTTTGTTGGTTTATTTCCTTGTTTTCTTGCTGTTTTAATTTCGTCCAAACCATGGGTTTCCATATACATGTGTTGTTCTTGTTTTCCATCCATGGGTTTTTGTTCTTTGATGAATTTCTTTGTGATTTTCTAATTCCTATTGAATTTCAATTAGTATTTTCACTTGTTCTTGGTGTTCTTATGTTGTTCTTGTGTTTCCTTTGAAGTTTGGTACTGTTCTTGAATTACCCATTCATATTCCATTGTTATCTTACACTACAAGTTACCTATTCATGTGTTTTTAGTATGAACCTTTGTTTTCTTGAGTAGAAACTCTATTAATTGCTCTTTAGAATTTTGATCCTAATTCTTGAAAGTGTCATGAATACAATGAAACCTATATCAACTCAACCCAAACCAAGAAAGGTTCATAAGAGACTCATACCATGACACATGAATAGGTAACTTGTAGTGTAAGATAACAATGGAATATGAATGGGTAATTCAAGAACAGTACCAAACTTCAAAGGAAACACAAGAACAACATAAGAACACCAAGAACAAGTGAAAATACTGATTGAAATTCAATAGGAATTAGAAAATCACAAAGAAATTCATCAAAGAACAAAAACCCATGATGGAAAACAAGAACAACACATGTATATGGAAACCCATGGTTTGGACGAAATTAAAACAGCAAGAAAACAAGGAAATAAACCAACAAAGTGCAGAAAAATGGCAGCAAATGAAAGGAAACAACTCATGGAAAAGATTGAACCGATTAAAAATGGAAAAACTACAAGAAAACACAAATGGGTATTTTTAGAAGATGAATAGAAATGACTTATGTGGTTGTAGCCTTTTGGAGATGTGATTCACGCCACTTGGAGGGTGGTTCTTCCAAGATGAGTGGGTGGTGCCGCCACTTGAGAGTCTCCAAAGCTCACAAGATAAGACATGAAGGAGAAGAAGAGACAAGTCTCACAAACTCACTCTCTCTCAATTTCAAGATAGTTTCTTTTCTTCTAACTTTCAACTTGTTTTTTTATTCAAAGTACCAAGCACCCCTATTTATAATGGAGAGGGCTGGTCATGTTACAAAGGGGAAGGAGTGGGAAGAGTCACTCTTCTAGCTCCTTCTAGTGCCTAAGAGAGAAAGGAGTAGAAAAGTCACTTTTTCCACTTTTCCCTAAAGAAAGTGCCTAAAATGCCTTACATTTAGAGGTTTCTTTTGGTTTTCCTCTTTGGCATACTCCGAAGGATATTTCTATATTATTTACAAATTTATACAAGATTATTTACAAATATTTATTTATACTACTATCTTTTGAATTTTCAACAAAATGTTCTACTTTTTAAGAAGACTAGTAAGAAGAATTTTAAATGCTTGGGTGGATGACCTCTTCCTCCATTAGTGAAATCCTCTTCTACTTCATCTCCATCAAATAGTTTCCTAATCTTCTACAGAGAAGAATGGCTCCTAGACAGCCTACCCCTCCCCAACCTTCTGTTGAAATGGGCCAGATCGCCAGGGCCATTGAGATGATGGCGAGTGCCATCCAGCAGCAGAACACGGCGATGTCTCAAAATCACCAAGCTACAATGCAGCATTGGGAGACCGCCAGATCGGCTGCAACAGCTCCCAACGTCGGTCAGCCTCAGGAGCAGATGGGACTGACCGAGTTCCTCAGGCACAACCCACCTAAGTTCAGTGGGAATGCTACTCCTGACCAAGCAGATCGATGGGTCAGGGGTTTAGAGAAAATCTTCAGGGCGACCTCCTGCCCTGAAGATAAGAAGCTGGTATTCGGCACATATCTTCTGTCTGGAGAAGCTGAGCTCTGGTGGATGGGAACTCAGCAGATGATGGAGGCCCGAGAGGAAGTGTTGGATTGGGAGAGCTTCAGGGTGAGGTTCCTGGAGAAATACTTCCCAGACAGCGCAAGGTTTGCGAAGGAAGCTGAGTTCCTGAGGTTGGAGTAGGGGGATATGTTTGTGAGCGCCTATGCTGCTCGGTTTGAGTACCTCGCCCGATTCTATACCCAGGCGACCTCTGAGGCTTGGAGGTGTAGGAAGTTTAAAGAAGGTTTAAAGCATGAGCTGAAGAAGACCATAGCACCCATGTGCATCAGAGAGTTTCATGCCTTAGTAGAGAAGGCAAAGATGGTGGAAACCTTGGAAAGGGGTAATTCTCGGGTGATCAGGTCACACCCAGGGGGTTCTTTCAGTGGGAAGGCCATGGTGCAGCACCCACAAAGCAAGCCTTATGCCGGACCTCCACCACATCGGGCAGGAGCAGTTTCGCCCAGTTTCAGCAGCAACAAACATGGGAACCCAAATGTTTCACGTGCCAAAAGATGGGGCACATATCTAGAGATTGTCCTAGCAGAAATAGGATGACTCAATCTGATGATTCCCAACAGATGAGGAATGAAGGCAGCAGACCTGAGGCAGCAGGGAGAGTGTTTGCCATGACAGGAGCAAAGGTGTCTCAGTCAGGTAACTTGGTGCAAGGTGCTTCGTGAATCCTAGCTCGGTTGGGAGTGAAGAATGAAGAGGACGTAAGCAGGATACCTGTAGTGAAAGATTTCATGGATGTATTTCCAGAAGAAATACCTGGATTACCTCCTAAGAGAGAAGTGGAATTCTCTATTGATTTGGTACCTGGAGTTGGACCAGTGTCAATGGCTCCCTACAGAATGGCTCCAGCTGAGTTGATGGAAGTAAAGAAGCAAGTGTAAGTTAGATTTAGTTGTACCAAGGATTAGTTTCAGCTACATATAAGTTATGGAGAGTAAATAAGCAGTATGTTGAGGGTGTAAAGACTTAAGCATGTGTATCCATGGGAAGTACCAGAGTTAAGTTCCAAGAATGAAAGAATGAATTTTCTTTTATTTGAAGCTTGGAAGATGTTTATGTCGATGAAACAGCATGAGATGACTCTAGCTTAACCACAAGCTTAAAAGAAAAGATGAGATATTGTATTTATGTCTAAAGTGCAATTAGACAGAGAAATTTGCTGAAAAATACTAGGTAGAGAAGTTACTGGGATAAGAGAGAAAGCTGCACGTAGAATGGCTGCTGTTTTGTTGATCGTGATTTGAAAGATGAGTATGGAAAAGGTGGGTTCTTTCATAATCTGCTATTAGTAATCAAAGAAAAGATGAATCAGATGGGCGCCTGAAGGAAAGAAGTCGTTCTCTTTCAGTCTTTTGCTGCTTCAAGATCGGTTTGACAAGAAACGGTGCCTAATGTGAATTCAAGCTACAAAATGATTTGCTTGATAAAGAGGGACCGTAGAAACTAGAGGAATGGGTCCCTTCGTCTAGAGTGGCAGCTACTGATTAATTGGGTATGCGATGTTCAGACCGCTTAACAGTCAAGCCATGCTCTCCGGAACGCCATTCAGGTCGCCCTCTTGAGTTTGAATCAGCAGTGTATGCCTAGTGGTATGATGGGTGGTGGGAAGGTGTTGTAACTGCAGGTAATGTCAGTGGTAGAGGGATCTTCGTCAGATAGCTCTGCCTTAGAAAGTGAATCAGCATCCGTTGAAGTTGCTAAGAAGGTGAGCAAGAATTGTTTGGTTGGGAAACCCCTGTGGATCTGGAAAATATGAAGGGAATAACTTTGAGGGAGCCACTCTATGTCGCTCCTGAGGACAAGGGTAACAACTCTAGTGGTGGCTATGAGGACGAAGCTGACAAGGCTGTGAAGACACTTCTGGCCTTAAATGAACACAAGGATAATAACTCTTGTAGAGGCAGTGATGATGTTGACAATGAGGAGAAGACCTTTGGAGTTGTAGTTGGAGATCATGCATTTATGAAAGTGACACCGACCAAGGGTGTAGGACGAGCTATCAGATCAAAGGAGCTGTCTCCTAAGTTCGTCGGGCCATATCAGATCTTAAGGAGGATCGGTCCAGTGGCGTATGAGATCGCCCTACCTCCCCAATTAGCAAATCTGCATAATGTCTTTCACGTGTCACAGCTAAGGAAGTATCTTGCAGACCCTAGTCACGTGTTGGAAGTAGACGATGTGCAGATCAGGGATGACTTGTTGTTTGGAGCGAAACCAGTCAGGATTGATGATCAGCAGAGTAAGCAGCTCAGAGGCAAGACCATCAACATGGTGAAGGTGGTGTGGGATGACAGATCGGGTGATACAACTTGGGAATTAGAAGAAACCATGAGAGAAGCCTATCCCTACCCCTTTTCCTTGTAATTCAATTTTCGAGGACGAAAATTTTTCTTGTTGGGGAGAATGTAAGGACCTAGAAACTTTAATTGGAATGAAAGTGTTATATTTAAATAATTTCAGAAGATGTTATTATTTAAAAATACAAAGAGCTGGTAAATGAATTTTCGTAGTAGTCGGACCTCGGACGTCGCCCAAGGTCTGGGGTCAACTGGTAGAGGTCGGTCGGCTGACCATTGTATTAACCAAGTAGTCAGGTACGATGACTTTATCGTGAGGTAATCACGTGGGTGTGCTCGAGGAAGACATGTGGATCAAGAAGAGTAAAGGAAGAAAAGTGTAGCTTAGAAGTCTACGACATCGCCGTTGTTGAAGACGAAGGCGATCTCCGACTTCTCTGGCACATAATCGCCTGTCGCCTAGAGGTGACATGATCGCCTATGGTGCACATGATCGTCGAAAGTGCACTCAGTATGTAGTCAGGATACTGGATCAACCAGAGTGGGTTCCAAAAACCACGCGTATCAAGGTGTGGGTTGAGCCTTAGATATGCTGTGCATGCGAAGCTCTATGCTTGAGCATAAGAAATCGTCCTTAGTGTTGCATGCATGGGCGCACGAGGAGTAGTGCTGATCTACTCTTGGAAATGTGAAGCTACCGACGTCACCAAGTCATGTGGAGATGATACCTTGGACATAACATAGTTGGATGAAGAACCTTCAGCAAGGCATGGCGATGTGTCATCGAGCATCGCCAGGGCGCGAGGCATGCGGGCATCGCCAGGGCGCGAGGCATGCGGGCATCGCCAGGGCGCGAGGCATTGCGGGCATCGCCAGGGCGCGAGGCATGCGGGCATCGCCAGGGCGCGAGGCATGCGGTCATCGCCAGGGCGAGACATCGGTCGTCTCCCAGAGAGAGACATCGGTCGTCCGCCAGGATGAGACATCGGTGGATAGTCACCGTGCGAGCGGTCATCGGTGGAAGGTTATCGCGCGATGTCGAGTTTCACACAGATAAGGTGGGACCCAGGCTCCCAGCATGAGACGTCCTGCACGCGCGACACGTAGACAAAAAGGGTGGTTCAGAATAGTGACATCAGAGTGTTGGCCTGCGCAGAGGCACGCGTAGTCGTACTGTTCTGGGATGCGTACACGCAAGCTTCCCTGCAGAGTGGGTGGTGGGAGCGGCTTTTATGGACAAGTTGGTTTAGATTCAAAAACTCACTTCTGAGGGCAGAGAACGTTGCTGTAAGGACCTGTAAAATTAAATTGGAATAAAAAGGAATATATTTTAAATGAATTCCAAGTATGTTTTTATTTAAAATAAAAAGGAAGGAAGGTGTAGTTTAGAAGACTATGAGATCGCCTGGTTAGTACATAATCGCCTGTCGCTTAGATTACACGTGATCGCCAGTCGCCTATGGTGCACATGATCGCCGAAAGTGCACTCAGTATGTGGTCAGGATACTGGATCAACCAGAGTAGGTTCCACAAAACCACGCGTATCAAGGTGTGGGTTAAGCCTTAGATACGCTGTGCATGCGAAGCTCTATGCTTGAGCATAAGAAATCGTCCTTAGTGTTGCATGCATGGGCGCGCGAGGAGTAGTGCTGATCTACTCTTGGAAATGTGAAGCTACCGACGTCACCAAGTCATGTGGAGATGATACCTTGGACGTAACATAGTGGGATGAAGAACCTTCAGCAAGGCGTGGCGATGTGTCGTCGGGCATCGCCAGGGCGCGAGGCATGCGGGCATCGCCGGGGCGCGAGGCATGCGGGCATCGCCAGGGCGCGAGGCATGCGGTCATCGCCAGGGCGAGACATCGATCGTCTCCCAGGGAGAGACATCGGTCGTCCGCTAGGACGAGGCATCGGTGGATAGTCATCGCGCGAGCGGTCATCGGTGGAAGGTTATCGCGCGATGTCGAGCTTCACACAGATAAGGTGGGACCCAGGCTCTCAGCAGGAGACGTACTGCACGCGCGAGACGTAGACAAAAAGGGTGGTTCAGAATAGTGACATCAGAGTGTTGGCCTGCGCAGAGGCACGCGTAGTCGTACTGTTCAGGGAAGCGTGCACGCAAACTTCCCTGCAGAGTGGGTGGTGGCAACGGCTTTTGTGGACAAGTTGGGTTAGATTCAAAAACCCACTTCTGAGAGGCAAAGAACGTTGCAGTGGTTCAAGAGTGAAAGAGTGAGTTTACCTTCATCCTTCTCTTTTCTCTCCTTCGCGCTGCGATTCAGGCATCCTCAAGCACCAGTGCGACGAGCGACGACTGCCCTTAGAGCACCTGGGAGGTTCTCTGCAAGTTCTACAAACCAGACGCTAAAACAGAGTTAAGGCATCCTTAAACTTCAGCGGGTTTTTGGAGCTCTTGGTGTTTTGCGCTAGTCCAGGTAAGGGAAGCTAGCCTTATTTCCAACGAAAACCTTATATTAGATGATTGAGATGATGGGGCGACGTGGTCGCCGGTTTTCAACTGTTATTGTATAATCCCCTATTTTTGGACGAGATCGTCGGTTTTGGCGTTGTTTTTCGAACTCCCCTGTTTTTGTGTTGTTTGAAACTGTTTGAGATTTAAATGTGATATTCGAAAATCTGAACCATGGAATGATTGTTGTTGTGATTGGAATCATTCGTTTAAGTGTTATATGATGTGTTGAATGTTGTGAATGTGGGATCAAGGCATAGTATTTTCAGGAAAGAAAATACCGTGTAAGATCGTGTAGGATGTGCATTGATCGGTGATTTCTATTATGAGATATCCTGACTCTCCTGATATAATGGAATCATATAGATGAATTTATTCAGGCGTTGAGAGTCGAAGGAGGTTCATACGTATGGGTGAGTTGTTTGAAAGAGAACGAGCTTGACCCGTTGTATGGATTAACCCTGTCATGCTAGGATAGTGATGATATTGAGATTCATTTATACGCTTGTGAATGTGTGTGATTTCATAGCAACCCTGTGAATGTGTGTGATTTCACAGTGGGGCAGTATGACAGGTGCAGATCTCTGAGTCTAGTCAATGCATGAGTCTTCCGGAAGTGGTGTCAAGTGTCTTGTGTGATGAGTCAGTGGAAGTCTGACGTGAGAAATGAGAAACATTGAATTGATAGACACTTGATGAATTATGTGAATTGAACGACTCTTGAGGAAATTGTGAAATGTGTGATTACTTGATGGTCATGTGAAGGGAATGAGAAAAATTGATAGTTTTTACGTGGGTGTCTTCGATTTGTTTTATCTTGATTTTAAAGTTTCATATCTCAACTCTCTTTCAAATATCTAGCTTACCCTGTGTTTTTGGTGTTGTGTTTGGCTTTTTCTTAAACCTGTGATGATCGTGTATAATTTACACGGGAGCAGATGATGTTGCAGGAAGTAGAGCTCCTCAGTGAGTGGTCGCTGAAAGGAGATCGCCTGTTTCTATTTCTGTTAGGCGATCACCCTTTTTCTGTTTTCTGATAGGAGATCGCCGTTTTCTGATAGGAGATCGCCTTTTTGCTGTTAGGAGATCGCCTGTCTTTCTATTTTACTGTATTTTGTTTACGTTTTGGAAAACTGACCGATTATGTATTAAACTCCCTGTGAGGAGAAACTTCATTACATATATATAATTATGTTGACTTCGATATATTTGTTCCACCTTTATTTTATTACATAAATATGAAAAGGAATTTGGCGGGATGTTACAGTTGCTGTGGTTCAAGAGTGCAGAGTGGGTTCACCTCCATCCTTCTCTTTGCTCTCCTTCGCGCTGCGATTCAGACATCCTCAAGCACCAGTGCGACGAGCGACGACTGCACTTGGACACCTGGGGAGTTCTCTGCGAGTTTTCCGTCAGGACGCTAGAACAGAGTTAAGGCATCTTTAAGCTTCGGCGGGTTTTGGAGCTCTTGGTGTTTTGCGCTAGTCCAGGTAAGGGAAGCTAGCATTTTCGTTTATAAAACGTTAGGCGAGTAGGTTCTGAAGTGAGGGCGACGTGGTCGCCGGTTTTCATATTCCTTTTCACGATGCTCTGTTTTTATGTGTGGGGCGACGTGATCGCCGGTTTTAATGATGTTTTCGAAATCCCCTGTTTTAGTGTCGTTTTGAAACTGTTTGAGATTGAAATGTGATATTCGAAAATCTGAACCCTGGAATGAGTTTTGCTGTGATTGGAATCGTTCATTTAAGTGTTATATGATGTGTTGAATGTTGTGAATGTGGGATCAAGACATAGTATTTTCAGGAAAGGAAATACCGTGTTGAGATTGGTTATGAGGTGTATTGATCAGTGAGTATCCTGTGAATGAGATGATCCTGACTCTGCTGATATGATGGAGTCACATAGATGAAGTCATTCAGTTGGTGAGAGTCGAAGGAGGTCCATATGTATGGGTAAGTCGTTTGAAAGATAACTGACTTGACCTGTTATATGGATTAACCCTGTCATACTGTGAGAGTGATGAGATTGAGATCGAGATTATGTTGATGCGCATGGCTGTGGAAACATTACAACAATGAAGTATGACAGGTGCAGGTCTCTGGATGCTAAGTTCAACGCACGAGTCTTCCGGAAGTAGTGTCAAGTGTCTTGTGTGATGAGTCAGTGGAAGTCTGACGTGAGAAATGAGAAACATTGAAATTGATAGACACTTGATGGAATTATGTGAATTGAACAACTCTTGAGGAAATTGTGAAATATGTGATTACTTGATGGTCATGTGAAGGGAATGAGAAAATTTGATGGTTTTTATGTGGGTGTCTTAAATTTGTTTTATCTTGATTTTAAGGTTTCATATCTAAATTCTTTTTCAAATATCTAGCTTACCCTTTTGTCTTGTATCGTGGTTGTTTTTCTTAAACCTGTGATGATCGTGTATATTTGCACGGGAGCAGACGAAGTTGCAGGTAGTAAAGCTCCTCTGTGAGTGGTCGCCGGAAGGAGATCGCCTGTTTCTGTTTCTGCTAGGCGATCGCCTGTTTTCTGGTTCTGATAGGAGATCGCCGTTTTCTGTTTTCTATTAGGAGATCGCCGGTTTTAAATACTGTGGTTTTTATTTTATTTTGAAAATTCCTGTATGGAGATGTATTAAAACTTCCTCAAAAAGGGATATTATTTTGAGGCACATTTGTACTAAGGGATGAATTATATTATGTATATATCTATGTTCAATTTTGATATTATTGTTTCACCTTTATTTCATTTTATAAATATGAAAAGAATTTGGCGGGATGTTACACCACCAGCTTGGTATTTGATTGATGCCCTAGCGAACACACCTTGTTCATTAAAAAGATTCATGGTGATATTCTAATTGTTAGCCTATATATTGATGACATAAATTTCACTGGAAATAGTCGTCAATGTGTAAGGACTTCAAGAGGTCGATGTAATTAGAATTTGTCATGACATATTTGGGAAGAATGAGGTACTTCTTGGGAATTGAAGTTATACAAAATGATGTGGGAATTTTCATCTGCCAAAGACGTTATGCTCGTGAGATGTTAGCTCGGTTCAACATGACAGAATGCAACTCTATTCATAATTCAATTGTGTCGGGCACTGCACTATCCAAAGATGATGAAGGAACATCAGTTGATGCCACCATACTTAAACAAGTTATTGGTAGTCTCATGTACCTAACAGTCACCCGGCCAGACCTAATGTTTAGATGAGCCTAGTCAGCAAGTACATGGCTACTCCAAAGGCATCACATTGGGCTGCCACAAAACGTATTTTGAGGTATGTAAAAGGTACCATTGAGTATAGTATTCTATATCAAAAGGGAGGAAAGGCCGAAATCACAGCCTATAGTGACAGTAACTATGTTGGGGACTTGGATGACAAACGAAGCACTTCTGGAACGGTATTCATAATAGGATCAAGGGTTGTCTCATGGGCTTTAAAAAAGCAATCAGTTGTTAGCTTATCAACAATAGAGGAAGAGTATATAGCTACAACGACATGTGCCTTTAAATGCATTTGGCTTTACAGAATTTTAGAACATTTTGGGATCAAAAGAAAGGAAGCAATCACAATTCTATGTGATAACAACTCCATTATTCAGTTGTCCAAAAATCTTGTCTTTCATGGACGTAGTAAGCATATGTTAGAATTAGTGGCCTAAACAAGAGGATGGGTGAATTGTTTTCACAAGATTTTCGCAAAGTTTGAAAGTAGAGTGAAAAGTTCTGAAAAATTCAACCAATTGATTTTCTGTTCAACTCAATAAAATTTAGGGATGACAATGCGGGACAGGCTCACTAATCTAGCCTGCTGACCTGCTTAGGCTCACCCTGCATAACCCACAGCCCGCGTGGGCCATAAATAAAAAAAAATAATTATTTTATTTTTGTTGTAAAAAAAAAAAGTCATACCTCCTCATTCACCCATTATTGCAATGTGACATTTATTTTATTTTATTTAAAAAAATTGAATTTAATGTACTAAAAAAAGAATGCTTTATTTTAATCATTTAAAGGAGTTAGTTTTTTTTTATCAACAATAAAAAATAAATAAGAACCACTTTAGGGATGATCCAAACCATGTACAAAATCGCACAAAAATGAATAACTCTTCCTCCCAAAAGTTTGCCACTAACTTCCTACTTGAAAAAATACAGTCTAGCCAACCTGAATAAATCACTTATGTTTAATCGCATACATGCAAACCAAAGGATCCAGACATCAATCAAAAAAGAAAAAACAAGCAGAAGGGACTTTAGAGGTTACTTAGGACCAAGCCTTTAATTGAGTCATGGAGTTAGTATGAAGAGTGAAAGTGGATTTAGTTTTAAGTAAAGTCTTACTCTTAAAATTTGTTAATAAAATATATATATATATAAGAGATTTCAATAGGATAGTTAAAAATAATAATAATATGAAATTAATGAGTTTTTTTATAATTAATGAAATTTTAATTTTTGAAAACAAATATTTTTCTTATGTGGGCTGACCCGCAGGCCTGTGGGTCACCTCTTATGCAAGACGGGTCAGTGAAATGAGCCCACACTCATTGTGCGAGGTGGGCCCACCCAACCCGTATTTTGTGGGCCAAATGCAGGGCAGGCTTATGCGGGGTGAGCCAACCCCTATTGCCACCCCTATAAAATTTTTGTTTTAAGGTTATTTATAGAAAATTAACCTGTTGTTTTCTCAAAACAACCAGTTATTTATACTAGCATAAGATAAAACAGAGCTAAAAATAATTTATGAGAGAAGAGATAGAGAGAATCGCAAAAAAGGTTTATACTGGTTCACTCTTAACCAAGAGCTACATCCAGTCCTTAGCTAACCACTGAGAATTCACTATGTAATCAAACCTAGATTTGAAAACACACACCAAGAGTGATAATCTTGAATCCCTCAAGAACACACACCACTCCTTGGCAACACCACAAATTTTAGAAACCCTTTCTGAAACTGCCTTATACAAATACACACAGAAAATACAATGTTCAAAAGAAAAGAGAATATGATACACCTGGGCTTTACAAAACTATTACACAGAAGTATATAAACACTCAATCCTATTCCACACACAAGTGGTGATCCAAAGCTCTTGAACTCTTGAAAAACGTTTTTAATAAAATCTCTTTCTTAAGTTCTTGAAAATAATATCAAACAGCCTTTATATAAACTCAATCAAGTGGTCAAAGTTGTTAGTCAAAAACCAGAAGTACTTGGAATCATTTAAAACCAGTTCAAACCACTTAACAGAATTCTATTATAAAAATAACAGGTTGTTTTCAAAAACAATCGATTGAAATAAATTTCTTGTTAAGGTTTTCATAAAAACAACCAGTTGTTTTATTGAAATAACTGATTGTTTCTATTTGACAACAAAGACAAAATAAAGCAAAGCTTTTCCAAATCATTTTCAAAACCACTAAGTGTCAAACAACAGGCTTTTTCGACATTTCAACAAGTTAAAATTTCACATCCTTTTAGAAAACCCATCTTTTTCAAAGAGATAAAGAATGAATTGAGCTTGGACCGAAACAAGGAGTGAATTAACAAGTCAAAAACTACTACACAACAGCCACACATAGCAATAGGGTCTTCAAGCTTTCCACATAGATTTGAAGGCATCACAGCATCTTGTTCAACAACACATTGTAGTGAGATTTCACTTTCTTAGAGATATAGTAAATGATCAAATGGTTCAATTAAAATAATGTAATACTCAGGAACAGGTGGTGGATATAATGACTAAGGCTGTGAAACTTGAACAATTTGAGAAACCTCAACACATGCTTGGAGTAGTTAACATTACTATAGTAAGCTAGAGCTTAAGGAAGGTTGTTAGCTTATTTTTGCATTTTTAATTAAATAAAGCCCTATTTCTCAGGATTGAACTAGTCTGACAGTTAGCTATTCTTTAGATGTACATAGATGTACGTAACCTACTTTGTAGTCATGTACGTAGAATCAATTTTCAACAGTTTCATGTAAAGGCTTATAAATGTTGTACTGTTCTAATTGAATAAAGACAAAATATTCTCTACTTGAAAACCTATTTGTTAAATCACCATACATATTTTTAATTTACCTATTCAATCCTATTTGTTAAATCACCTTATATATTTTTAAATTACATATTCAATCCTATTTGTTAAGGTTAAAGGAAAAGAATAGTAACTTACATTCTGTTTGCAACATATCAATCTCAAAAAGTCAATATAATTAAAGTTATCAAGTATAAAATAATTTTTTCATGTAAAATAATTAATAATGTAACTTATATTGTAAGAATGTGATTTTTTATAATGTAATCACATTTTTAGTTAAGTTCAACTAAAATTAATTAATAATTTTTAAAAAAATATTTATATTCTAAAATATTTAATAAAATTGGATCCTAAATATGTTATCTTGTTAATTAACACGATACATAATAAGATAAAATTATTAAATATTTTTCTGAAAAACATTTTATATTTTTGGTACTTACTATTAAAAAGCCATTATCAGTTAGTAAACATACTACATTCACCAAGGGGAAACTTTTATATATATATATATATATATATATATATATATATATATATATATATATATATATATATATATATATATATATATGTATGTATATGTATGTATGTACGTATGTTTTGTTATAAATAATGAAGTCAAAAGGTGTGATAGAAAAGAAACTAGAATTTTAAAAGTGAATGAGTGGAATTCAGTGTCCCCTTATATGTAATATGTTTCTTTACATTTTAAAACATAAATAATATCCATAAAAATAGGTTTTTTTCCCAATGTACTACAATCTTAAAAATAATTTCCTGAAATGGGTAAAAGGGAAATTTCTTCTAAAAATAAATATAAAAAAAACTTGTATATTTCATATACGATTTTAATTGTAAAATTATACATGAAATATACGATTTCTATCTTAAATTATATACGAAATATACGTTTTTGATTTTCAAACATAATAATGAGTAAAATAAATAGAAAGTAAGATATCAGATAACTAGGTTTAAGTTATTGCTTTTTAAGTTTTTTTATATATATAATTAAAGAAAAATAGGTTTTTATAAAATATATTTTTAATAAAATAAGTTTTTCTAAAATATTTTTTTATTATATATAATTAAAGAATGACCGAATTTTTATAAAATAATTTTTATTATATATAAATAAAAAATTAAATATAGTTTTATATTTTTAATACATTAAAATTATTTTAAATTTTCAATCAAATTAATGATGTAATACTTTAATAATATAAAATAATATAAGTAAATTATTTCTAAAAAATATTAAAGTAAATCTAATCCATATGATAAAAAGTTAAGTTGGCAAAACCTTAAATTTGAAACACTAAAAATAAACTAGAAATTTTAATTAGAAAGCTAAAATGAAAAATTTTAACCGAAAAAGAACATGTTTAAAAAGAACATGGAAGTCTTACATTAAAAGAAAGCATACAAACATGACAACGTAATTTAAAAATTATGTAATTTAAGCTAAAGATAATGAACTATCTATGAGATCTTGTCCCACATGGGGCCTTCTTCGTTTTCTTCTTCATTGTCGTGAGATGGAATATTTCTCCATTGAAGGCATTGTGCACCGATAACAATGCATGGTAGAAACTAGACGAAATGCAGAAGGTGGTGTCATTGTTAAAATACCAAACATATGTGATGGACCTGGAGATAAAGAATTTCCTTGCGATGGAAAATTGGTGTAAGTTTATGGCACTTGCTGGTAGGGAAATTGGGCAGACATGTGTAGTGGTGCTCTATAAAGCTTGAATATTTGTGGTGGATGATTGGGGGCAGATTCAAGTTTGACTTGTTGTCCAAATTGTGCAACATTTGAAGAAGACCTAACATGATGATGATGACCTTCAGAATGGTGTGGTTGACTATCAGGTCATGTCGCACTGTTATTTAAAAAAATAATTAATGTAGGAATTTTAAAAAATGACAATATGAAATGGGGTAAAAACTGAACTTATGTCATCTTTAGACGTGGCCTTTATAGGTGAGACATAAAGACTTGTCTGAGTGATGTACCATTGCATGTAAGCTGATTCATCAAGCAAATCGTCGTTTCGTGGAATGGTACTCCCTGAATTAAATGATTTTGTCAATCATTCCACATTGTTATCCACCTCTAGTGATACTATGGTTAGTACTTATCTATTCTCCCACGCAAATCTTCTTTGTGTACTTCATCAAGGCACAAAATAAAGGTAAAAGGAAGCATGGTGGAGTGTTGGACTCACCCATGACATGGAGAGATTCCCTACAAGTTCAGCCTTGGAGATTCCCATGTGAAGCAACCTAGGAGATTCCTTGCACCGTGAAGCAAAGTAGCAAAATACCAAATTGGAGGAAAGGGGAAGTCATATCTGGCCTTGCGAGTTCAAGGAGAATTTGTGCTTGGCATTGACGAGTTCAAGGAGAACTCATCCTTGGAGTTTGCGAGTTCATGGTGAATTCGTCCTTGAAGTTGGTGAGTTCAAGGTGAACTCATTTATGTTGGACATCTCAAGGATCCCAATTTAAAGTGTCTGATGAAGCCATGATTGAAGTCTTGACTGAAGACTTGTTGCCTTATGTGTCTAGGTAGCTTTGGTTTTATTTTTTGTTGTCTTGATTTCTCTTTTACCTTTAGGAATGATGAAGGGTCCAAGAAAAAAAAATAATGATTTTCAACTTGTTAAAGTGTTTTTTAATTGGTTAAATAAGTTTTCAACTAGTATAATTTTGTTTTCTAGAAAGTTATAGTTATTTCAATCTGTTATCTTTCAAATCAATTGATTGAAAATACTGAAATGTTTTAGATTTTTTCTGTAATGTGTTTTACCTTTGAAACACTATATTTTAATATGTAAGACATAAAGTATTTTCAGTTTAAATACATTCCTTTTAAGAAAAATTAGTTTTCACACAAACTACTTGTTTTGAGTAATATCAACAAATTGTTTTTTTTTTCAACCGGTTGATTTTATTCACAATATCCTCTTTTGTTTTAAAATTGTTCATGTTTTAGCTTCTATAAAAGGGTGAATTTGTTTTTTGAAAAAGGTTTTGAATATTGCTTACACAAAATACACTTTTACAATTTGTGAGAATAAAAGAGTGAACAGTTTTTGGAAGAATTAGTCTTTGTTGATCTTTGAGTGTTCTTGATACCTAATTTTCATCATCCAACAAGAGGCCAATGGTTCTTCAAAGTACTGTTGTGAATTGGGAGATCCCTTTGTATTTCTTGATTCATAGTCAAGGTGAATTCGTTCCTTTTCATTATTGTTTTGTAATTCAATGTGTGTAAGTACCAAGATAGGGTTTCTTTGTGGGAATCATAGCTGTAATAGGGTGTTGTAGTGTGTGGTTGTTTCTTGTAGTGTTCAATAATTGTTTTTGTTGTTCTTTTTGTAAAAGAATTTTGGTGATTTAGTGAATTTCATCTTGGTGTGAAGTGGGACTAGACAACATAAAATATTGGTGTCCTTTAAGTTTTCTTTATCACTGCACTTTATTTTTCTGCATAATTGTTCTTACTAATTTAAAATCAATTGATTGTTTTCAAAATCAATTAGTTGTTTTTTATCTACAAATCTATCTGCCTTTCTTAATTGAACATAACTAATGTGCTAAGCAATTGTGTGTGAAACACTGTGTATTGATTCTATTTGTATACACTTGCATTCATTACTAGGTTTACAAGTTGTTTTAATAAAAAAAAAGGTTCGTTAAAATATGTGTTTGAATTTGCTGGATTCTGCATTGGTTCTTGAAAGCTGCAAAATCTCTTTTCCATCATTGCATTGTTTTCAAATATAACCTATTAATATTTTTTTTTCTGCTACTGTAACTAGAAAAACAATCTTTTGTTTTCAAATATAATCTGTTGAAATTAATTCCAAAATTTATTGTTGATTGACAGTTTTGTGCTTTAAGAATTGTGTGCTCATATATTTCAATCAGTTGTTTTTGATTAAAAAACATATTCATTTTTTTAAAATCAATGTTCCCTTAAAAATATCAACCTAATCAGTTGAAATTTTATCAGGATTGTGACAAACCACTTTTAGCGAAAATCTAACTAAGTAGAATTTACCCTCCTTTTGAATTTAGCCCCCCATTAATTCATCACTTTAAGGCATTGACGAGTTCAAGTTGATGGCATTGAGTGAACTTGTATCTTAAATGAACGAGTTTTGAAGGAGATTTTGAGTGCACTATTCAAATATGTTGCACGTAGATGAAGGCACAATTCAATGAAAGAACACTTCAGTGTAACAAAGCATGTGTAAGGACCTAGAAAATTAACTTAGAGTGGAAGTAGTATAATTTAAATGTTTCCTGAATATCTTAATTATCGAAAATGAAAAGAACATATAATAGAAAATGCATAGTAGTCAGACCTCGGACGTCGCCCAAGAGGTCTGAGGTCAGCATGGTAGCGGTCGGTCGGTGGTCAGTGTAAGGACCTGTAAAATTAAATTGGAATAAAAGGGTATATTTTAAATGAATTCTAAGTATGTTTTTATTTAAAATAAAAAGGTAGGAAAGTGTAGCTTAGAAGACTATAAGATTTCCTGGTTAGTACATAATCGCCGGTCGCCTACCACACATGATCGCCAGGGCGCGAGGCATGTGGACGTCGCCAGGGCGCGAGAGGCATGCAGGCATCACCAGGGCGCGAGAGGCATGCGGACGTCGCCAGGGATAGACATCGGTCGTCTCCCAGAGAGAGACATCGGTCGTCTTCCAGGGAGAGACATCGATCGTCCGCCAGGATGAGACATCGGTGGATAGTCACCGCGCGAGCGGTCATCGGTGGAAGATTATCGCGCGATGTCGAGTTTCACACGAATAAAGTGGGACCCAGACTCCCAGCATGACACGTCCTGCACGCGCGCCACGTAGACAAATAGGGTGGTTCAGAATAGTGACCTCAGAGTGTTAGCCTGCGCAGAGGCACGCGTAGTCGTACTGTTCAGGGAAGCGTACACGCAAACTTCCCTGCAGAGTGGGTGGTGGCAGCGGCTTTTATGGACAAGTTGGTTTAAGATACAAAAACCCACTTCTGAGAGGAAAAAGAACGTTGCAGTGGTTTAAGAGTGAAAGAGTGAGCTCACCTTCATCCTTCTCTTTTCTCTCCTTCATGCTGCGATTCAGGCATCCTCAAGCACCAGTGCGACGAGCGACGACTACCCTTAGAGCACCTGGGAGGTTCTCTGCAAGTTCTACAAACCAGACGCAAAAACAGAGCTAAGGCACCTTTAAGCTTCGGTGGGTTTTGGAGCTCTTAGTGTTTTGCGCAAGTCCAGGTAAGGGAAGCTAGCTTTATTTTCAATAAAAGCCGTAGATTTGCTGTTTCTGAAGTGAGGGCGACGTGGTCGCCGTTTCCATATTCTTTTTCATGATGTTCTGTTCTTATGTGTTTGGGCGACGTGATCGCCGGTTTTAAATACAGATTTCGAAATCCCCTGTTTTGGACGTGATCGCCAGTTTTGGCGTTGTTTTTCGAACTCCCCTGTTTTAGTGCTGTTTGAAAACTGTTTGAGATTTAAATGTGAAATACATGTGATATTTGAAAAGCTGAACCGTGGAATGAATGTTGCTGTGACTGAATCGTTCATTCAGGGTTGTATGATGTATTGATTGTTGTGAATGTGGGATCAAGGCATAGTATTTTCAGGAAAGAAAATACCGTGTAAGATCGTGTGTAATGTGTATTGACTAGGGGCTTGTCTAGAAGGAGATATCCTGACTCTGCTGATATAATGGAATCACATAGACGAAGTTATTCAGTTGTGGAGAGTCGAAGGAGGTTCATATGAATGGGTGAGTCGTGTGAAAAAGAAAGAGCTCGGCCTGTTATATGAATTAACCCTGTCATACCGGGAGAGTGATGATATTGAGACTATGTATGCGCATGGCTGTGTGGATTTCACAGCGACCCTATGTGGATTTCACAGTGGTGTGGTATGACAGGTGCAGATCTCTGAGCCTGAGTCAACGCACGAGTCTTCCGGAAGTGGAGTCATGTGTCTATATCTTATGAGTCAGTGGAAAGTCTAACGTGTGAACCATGAATATTGAAAGTAGCGAATAGACACTTGACGAGTTTGTGGAATATGGAAATGTTGATGGTTGAAATTGATCTGGATTATGAATGGCGTGAAGATTCATGTTTTCTATTGATTTAAAGTTTCATATTTAAGGTTTTTAAAACATCTAGCTTACCCTTTCATCTGGTATTGTGATTGTTTTCTAAAACCTGTGATGATCGTGTATTTTTGCACAGGAGCAGACGAGGTTGCAGGAAGTAGAGCTCATCAGTGAGTGGTCGCCGAAAGGAGATCGCCTGTTTCTATTTCTGTTAGGCGATCACCCTTTTCTGTTGTCTGATAGGAGATCGCCCTTTTCTGATGGGAGATCGCCCTTTTCTTATACGAGATCGACTGTTTGTCTTTTGCTGTAATTTTGTTTACGTTTTTGGAAAATCAGACCGAGTATGTATTAAACTCCCTGTGAGGAGAAACTTCATTACATATATATAATTGTGTTCACTTCGATATATTTGTTTCACCTTTATTTTATTACATAAATATGAAAAGGAAATTGGCGGGATGTTACATTAATGGTATCAGAGCCAGGTTGTCCTTAGGATGACCTGAGGGCTGTGGATCCATTGTGTTTCTTCTGCTCATAAAATTTATTTGAGTTTTAAATGAAAACTATAGTGAAAGGTTTTCAAACGTTTTTGTATTGAAATTTTGTGTGTGCTTTAGTGAATATATGCTCTAACTGAAAATTTTAGTATTAAGAATGAAAGGATCTTGATAAAGTAGTGAGGGTGCACACTCATAACTGGATCGAGATGATTCTCAATCTTAATTCTAAAGGTTTGATGTTTAGCATATATTGAATTCTGGTGTGATTTATTTCATTTTATTGAGTGTCCTTGTGATTGACTGAAAGTGGTTGTTTGGATTGACGGATTGTATACCAGTAGCTGTTCTGGTATTTTGCTTGAGATTATAAGTATTATGATTCTGTTGATGAGCTCAAATTCTTGATGACTTTGAGATGCTGACCTTTGTAAGGTCTAGATGTCACCTCCTGAATGAATTGATTTCTTATCGATCTCATTCTTGTAGCTGTAGGGAATATAGAAACCCATAGTTTCAAAATCTGAAACGAAGAAGATGGCACGTAGACCTCCTACCCCTCCCCAACCTTCTTCAGAGATGAGCCAGATTGCCAAGGCTATAGAGATGATGGCAACTGCCATCCAACAACAGAATGCAGCGATGGCTCAGAACCATCAAGCTACAATGCACCATTGGGAAGCTGCTCGGTCGACTGAGACAAATTCCCACGTCGGTCAGCCTCAGGAACAGATGGGACTGACCGAGTTCATGAGGCACAACCCACCCAAGTTCAGTGGGAATGCTACCCCTGATCAGGCAGATCAGTGGGTCAGAGAGCTGGAGAAAATCTTTAGGGCGACCTCCTGCCCTGAAGAGAAGAAATTATTGTTCGCCACCTATCTACTATCAGGAGAAGCCGAGTTCTGGTGGATGGGAGCTCAGCAGATGATGGAGGCCCGAGAGGATGTGTTGGATTGGGAGAGCTTCAGGGTGAGGTTCCTGGAGAAATACTTCCCAGACAGCGCAAGGTTTGCGAGGGAAGCTGAATTCCTAAAGTTGGAGCAGGGGGATATGTCTGTGAACGCCTATGCTGCTCGGTTTGAGTACCTCGCCCGATTCTATACCCAGGCGACCTCCGAGGCCTGGAGGTGTAGGAAGTTCGAAGAGGGACTGAAGCACGGGCTGAAGAGGACCATAGCCCCGATGTGCATAATGTAAGGACCTGAGATTTATTGAAATGAATGAGTATGTTTTAAGTAAATTCTATGTATGTTTTATCTAAGTTAAAAAGGAAGGAAAGTGTAGTCTAGGAAAAACGATAAGAGTTTCTTGTTTATACATCATCGCCGGTCGCCTAGACCACACGTCATCGCCTGGGCGCGAGGCATGCAGGCGTCATCAGAGAAGAGAGACATCGGTCGCTCGCGCGAGAGGTCATCAGCGGGTTGTCATCGCGCGATAGCTCATCAGCGGGTGTCATCGCGCGATAGCTCATCAGCGGGTTGTCATCGCGCGAGAGGTCCTCAGGGGTTGTCTTCGCGAGAGAGGCATCGGTGGAGGGTCTTCGCGCTGGTAGCCATCGGCGAAAGGTCATCGCGCGGCGCTTGGTTAAACACCGAGAACGTAGGACCCAGACTCCCAGCAAGAGACGTTCTACACGTGCGCCACGTAGACGAAAGGTGGTTCAGAATAGTGACCTCAGAGCGTAGCCTGCGCAGAGGCACGCTTAGTAGGACTGTTCAGGGAGTGGTAGGTCTGCGCAGGAGGCAGCTATAGTAGTACTGATTAGTGCGGCGCAACTTCCCTGCAGAGTGGGCGGTGTCAGCTGCTTTTGGGGGAGGGATAAGTTGGTTTAAGTTACAGAAAACCCACAGCTGAGAGAAGAAAAGAAAACGTTGTTGTATTCGAAGAGAGAAAGAGTGAGTTCCCTCCTCCGCGTGCGATTTCAGCCTCTCCACACAAGAGTACGACGAAGCAACGCCATTGGAACACCTGGGAAAGTCTCTGCAACTCCTTCAAACCAGACTCAAGAACAGAGCCAAGGCGTTCATCAAGCTCTGTTGGATTTAGAAGCTCCTAGTGGATTGCGCAAGTCCAGGTAAGGGAAGCTAGACCTCTTTTCCATACAAGCCTTAGCGTAGTCTTTTCTGAAGTGAGGGCGACGTGGTCGCCATTTTCGTTTTATCTGTGTGAAATGCTCTGTTTGTATGCTTGGGCGACGTGGTCGCCGGTTTTGATAAACAGTCTTCGAAACGCCATGTTTACTAACCAGGTCGCCGGTTTTGGCGCTGTTTTGCAAAATCCTTGTGTTTGATGCTGTTGTGAGAACTGCTTGAGGTTTACATGAGATATTCGAAAATATGAATCCTTTGAAATGGCTATTGCTGTGATTGAAATCATTTCTTTGAGTATGGTATGATGTGTTTGAATGTTGTGAATGTGGGGTCGAGGCATAGTATTTTCAGGAAAGGAAATACCGTGTAAGACCATGTTAGATGTGCATTGATCGGTGATTATGAACGAGATATCCTGACTCTGCTGATAATGGAATCACATAGAGGAAGTTACTCAGTTGGGAGAGTCGAAGGAGGTTCACCTGTATGGGTGGGTTGTTTGAAAGAGAACATACCGACCTGTTTTGCGTGGATTTACCTTGTCATACTGTATGGTGATGTGTTGAGATTCATCATATGCCTGTGAATGTGTGAGATTTCACGGCGACCCTGTGGATGTGCGAGATTCCACAGTGGGCAGTGTGACAGGTGCACATCTCCGAGTCTAATCAATGCATGAGTCAATCCGGAAGTAGTGTCAAGTGTCTTGTGTGGTGAGTCAGTGGAAAGTCTGACATGTGAAATGGTGAAATGAGAAACTGGAATACTGATAGACACTTGATGCTGTGGTGTGAAATGGAATGACTATGGGAAATGTTGTGAATTTGTGAATTTGGGCGATTAGTTGAATGCTATGAGTAGCTCTACGTTTACTTGGATAGTTTGGAAACTTGGTTTACTTGGGTTTTTCATATGCATGATTTAAACTCCTTTCATATTATCTAGCTTACCCTTTTATCTGTCATTTTGGTTGCCTTCTCAAAACTGTGATGATCGTGTAATTGTTACGCGGGAGCAGAAGACCTTCCAGGAAGAAGAGCTCCCTAAAGGGGTGGTCGCCGAGGGCAGAGATCGCCCATTTCCACCTCTCGGTGGAGATCGCCGGTTCTTGTGTCCTGGTAGGAGATCGCCAGTTTGAAGTCTTCTGTGTGGGATCGCCGTTTTAAATGTTGGAGATCGCCGTTCCTTTTAGACCGCCGGTTTTACTGCATTTCCTTTAATTTTGTTAAACATTGCAAACATTTGATTTGGTTATGTATTAAACTCCCTAAGAGGAGTAACTTCACTTCTGATATATATATATACATATGATTTTGCACTCTTCAATATTATTTGATTACGCTTAATTTCAATTATACATGTATGCATGTATTATTTTGGTGGGATGTTACATTAATGGTATCAGAGCAGTTCGCCTTAGGATGACCTGAGGGCTGTGGATCCATTGTGTTTCTTCTGCTCATAAAACTTATTTGAATTTTAAATAACCACTATAGTGGGAGGTTTTCAAACATTTTTGTGTTGAAATTTTGTATGTGCCTTAGTGAATGTGTGCCTAACTGAAGATCTTAGCATTGAGAATGAGAAGGTCTTGATACAGTGGTGAGGGTGCACACTCATAACTGGATCAAGATAATTCTTAGTCTTAATTCCAAAGGTTTGATGTTTAGCCTACATTGAATCCTGATGTGATTATTGAGTGTTCTTGAATTTGACTGAGGTGGTAGTTTGGATTGATGCGTGCCCACCAGTAGCTGTTCTGGTGTTTTGTTTGAAATTATAAGTGTTGTGATTCTGTTGATGAACTCAAATTCTTAATGACTTTGAGATGCTGACCTGTGTAAGGTCTAGCAGTTACCCCCCTTGAATGAATTGATTCTTATCGGTTTCATTCTTATAGTTGTAGGGATTATAGAAGCCTATAGATTCAGAATTCAGAGCGAAGAAGATGGCACGTAGACCTGCTACCCCACCCCAACCTTCCTCAGAAATGAGTCAAATCGCCAAGGCCATTGAGATGATGGCGACTGCCATTCAGCAGCAGAACGCCGCAATGGCCCAGAACCATCAAGCCACAATGCAGCACTGGGAAACTGCCCGATCTGCTGAGACAAACTCCCACGTTGGTCAGCCCCAGGAACAGATGGGATTAGCTGAGTTCATGAGGCACAACCCACCTAAGTTCAGTGGGAACGCTACCCCTGACCAGGCAGATCAGTGGGTCAGGGAGTTGGAGAAAATCTTTAGGGCGACCTCCTGCCCTGAAGAGAAGAAGCTGCTGTTCGCCACTTATCTGCTATCAGGAGAAGCAGAGTTCTGGTGGATGGGAGCTCAGCAAATGATGGAGGCACGGGAGGATGTTCTGGATTGGGAGAGCTTCAGGGTGAAGTTCTTAGAGAAGTACTTCCCAGACAGCGCCAAGTTTGCAAGAGAGGCTGAGTTCCTGAAGTTGGAGCAGGGGGACATGACTATAAACGCATATGCTGCCCGTTTTGAGTACCTCGCCCGGTTTTATACCCAGGCGACCTCCGAGGCCTGGAGGTGTAGGAAGTTCGAGGAAGGACTGAAGCATGGGCTGAAGAAGACCATAGCCCCGATGTGCATCAGGGAGTTCCACGCCTTAGTGGAGAAGGCAAAGATGGTGGAGACCCTGGAAAAGGGTGAGTCTAGGGTGATCAGGTCACACCCAGGAGGTCCTTCCAGTGGGAGAGCTAAGGCACAGCACCCACAAAGCAAGCCATATGCTAGGCCTTCACCACATCGGGTGGGAACAGCTTCATCCCGGTTCCAACAGCAACAACCTGGGAAACTTAAATGTTTCCATTGCGGTGGACCCCATACAGCCAGCGTGTGCCCCAAGAGGGATCCAGAGAGGAGATGTTTTGTCTGCCAAAAGACGGGGCATTTTGCTAGAGAATGCCCTAACCAGAATAGGGCGACCCAGCCCAGTGGCTCTCAGCAGACGAGGAACGAGGGCAGCAGACCTCAGGCAGCAGGGAGGGTGTTCGCCATGTCTGGAGCAGAGGCAACTCAGTCAGGTAACCTCATCCAAGGTGTTTGTTTTATTGCTGGTAGAGGTGTAAGGGCTTTGTTTGATTCTGGAGCGACACACTCCTTTGTGTCAAGCCTGTGTGTAGCTGAGTTGGGTCTCCTAGTGAAGGAGTTACCTTTTGAGCTGTTGGTCTCTACACCTGCGTCAGGACAGGTGTCGACCTCTACAGTGTGCCCTGAATGTCCAGTGATTGTAGAAGGACGTAGATTCAAGGTGAACTTGATCTGCCTACCTCTTCAGGACCTGGATGTCATCCTAGGAATGGATTGGTTAACTGCCAATCACGTCCTCATAGACTGTGGTAGGCAGAAGGTAGCGTTTCCAGACCCCCATGAAGCGGATGTGTTAACAGTTCAACAAGGGCGATCAGCATTGGAAGAAGGGGCGAGGTGCTTCGTGGTGCTCGCCCGGTTGGAAGTGGAGAATAAAGGGGACGTAAACGAGATCCAAGTGGTGAGAGACTTCACCGATGTGTTCCCAGAGGAGGTGCCTGGATTACCCCCTAAGAGAGAAGTGGAATTCTCTATTGACTTGGTACCTGGAGCTGGACCAGTGTCAATGGCACCTTACAGGATGGCACCAGCCGAGTTGGTGGAGTTAAAGAAGCAATTGGAAGAGTTGCTGGAGAAGCAGTTCATCAGACCCAGCGTATCTCCATGGGGAGCTCCAGTGCTCCTAGTCAAGAAGAAGGATGGAGGGTCTCGGTTGTGCATAGACTACAGGCAATTGAACAAATTGACCATCAAGAACAAGTACCCCCTACCTCGGATTGATGATTTGATGGACCAAATTCATGGGGCCTCGGTGTTCTCCAAGATTGACCTGAGATCGGGGTATCACCAAATCTTGGTAAAAGCTGAAGATGTTCAGAAGACAGCTTTTAGGTCTAGATATGGGCACTACGAGTATGTAGTGATGCCATTTGGAGTCACCAATGCTCCAGCTCTATTCATGGACTATATGAATAGGATCTTTCGCCCTTTCTTGGATAAGTTTGTGGTGGTCTTCATAGATGACATCCTCATTTATTCAAAGACCGAGGAAGAGCATGAGGAACACCTAAGGGCAGTATTGGAAATACTGAGGGAGAAGCAGCTCTATGCCAAGTTCTCCAAGTGTGAGTTCTGGCTAAGGGAAGTCAACTTCTTAGGACACGTGATATCTGCCCAAGGGATCTCGGTAGATCCAGCCAAGGTAGAGGCAGTGCTACAATGGGAACGTCCTAAGACAGTGACTGAGATAAGGAGCTTTGTGGGGTTGGCGGGCTACTATCGGAGGTTTATTGAGGATTTTTCCAAGGTAGTGGCTCCTTTGACACAGCTGACTCGCAAGGACCAACCCTTTGCTTGGACCGACCGATGTGAGCAGAGCTTCAGGGAGCTAAAGGAGAGGTTGACCAGTGCTCCAGTGCTGGTGATCCCCGAGATAGGAAGACCTTTTGACGTCTTCTGTGATGCCTCACATCAAGGCTTGGGATGCGTCTTGATGCAAGAGAAGAGGGTGGTTGCATATGCTTCAAGGCAACTCAAGGTGCATGAGAGAAACTACCCTACTCATGATTTGGAGTTGGCAGCGGTAGTGTTTGCCTTGAAGATCTGGAGGCATTATCTATATGGAGCTCGGTTCCAGGTGTTCAGTGACCACAAGAGCTTGAAGTACCTGTTCGATCAGAGGGAGCTAAACATGAGACAAAGAAGGTGGATGGAATTCCTAAAGGACTACGACTTTCAACTCATGTATCACCCAGGGAAGGCCAATGTAGTGGCAGATGCCTTGAGTAGGAAGTCTATACAAGTCGCCACCATGATGATGGAAGAGCAGAAGCTGATCGAGCAGTTCAGGGACTTAAACCTGGGAGTAGAGTTCCACGTGAATCACATTAGTTGTAGTAAGCTGACTATAACTAATGACTTCCTTGTGATGTTGAAGGACAAACAATTGGAGGACCCTAGCCTGAAGCGCACTATGGAGTCACTAGGGACAGATCAGGCGAGAGGCTTTGAGATGGGCGAGGATGGGATCTTGAGGTTTGATGGCAGGATCTGCATACCTACAAATGACGAGTTGAAGGAGATGATCCTAGAGGAAGGCCATAAGAGTCGCCTTAACCTCCACCCAGGCATGAACAAGATGTACCATGACTTGAAGGAGTCATTTTGGTGGTCAGGCATGAAGAGGGACGTCGCCCAGTACGTGGCAACCTGCTTAACGTGTCAAAAGGCGAAGGTGGAACACCAAAGACCTGGCGGGCTGTTGCAGCAACTGGATATCCCTGAGTGGAAATGGGACAGCATCGCCATGGATTTTGTCACCCATTTACCCAGATCAGTAAAGGGTCATGATGCAATCTGGGTCATCATTGATAGACTGACGAAGAGTGCCCACTTCCTCCCAGTAAATATGAAGATGCCCATGGCCAAGTTGGCACAGCTGTACATCAAGGAGGTTGTGAGGTTGCATGGAGTGCCTTCCAGCATCATTTCAGATAGGGATCCCAGGTTCACTTCACGGTTTTGGCAGACCTTGCAAGAGTGTTTGGGAACCAAGTTGAGGATGAGCTCTGCATATCATCCCCAAACAGATGGTCAGTCAGAGAGGACAATCCAATCTTTGGAAGATCTGCTGAGGGCATGCGTTTTAGATCAATTGGGAGGTTGGGAGGAGGTGTTGCCACTAGTGGAGTTCACCTATAACAATAGCTACCACGCCAGCATTGGGATGGCGCCATATGAAGCCCTGTATGGGAGGAAATGCAGAACTCCATTATGTTGGTACCAGGAGGGCGAGGCAGTCTTGGTTGGACCAGAGTTGATTCAGCAGACGACCGAGAAGGTGAAGCTGATACAAAGCAGGATGAAAGCCTCTCAGAGTAGGCAGAAGTCCTATGCAGATCAGAGGAGGAAGCCTTTGGAGTTTGCTGCTGGAGATCACGTGTTCATGAAAGTGACACCAACCAAGGGTGTAGGGCGGGCGATCAGGTCAAAGAAGTTGTCCCCTAAATTCGTGGGACCATATCAGATCTTGAGAAGGATTGGCCCGGTGGCGTATGAAATCGCCCTACCTCCCCATCTGGCAAATCTGCACAATGTGTTTCACGTGTCACAGCTGAGGAAGTACATGGCAGACCCTAGTCATGTGCTGGATATAGACGACGTGCAGATTAGGGATGACTTGTCCTTTGAAGCCAAACCAGTTAGGATTGACGATCGGCAGTGTAAACAGCTCAGGGGCAAGACCATCAACATGGTGAAAGTGGTGTGGGATGAGAAATCGGGGGATTCTACTTGGGAATTAGAAGAACCCATGAGGGAGGCTTATCCATACCTCTTTTCCTTGTAATCCAATTTTCGAGGACGAAAATTTTTGTTGTTGGGGAGAATGTAAGGACCTGAGATTTATTGAAATGAATGAGTATGTTTTAAGTAAATTCTATGTATGTTTTATCTAAGTTAAAAAGGAAGGAAAGTGTAGTCTAGGAAAAACGATAAGAGTTTCTTGTTTATACATCATCGCCGGTCGCCTAGACCACACGTCATCGCCTGGGCGCGAGGCATGCAGGCGTCATCAGAGAAGAGAGACATCGGTCGCTCGCGCGAGAGGTCATCAGCGGGTTGTCATCGCGCGATAGCTCATCAGCGGGTGTCATCGCGCGATAGCTCATCAGCGGGTTGTCATCGCGCGAGAGGTCCTCAGGGGTTGTCTTCGCGAGAGAGGCATCGGTGGAGGGTCTTCGCGCTGGTAGCCATCGGCGAAAGGTCATCGCGCGGCGCTTGGTTAAACACCGAGAACGTAGGACCCAGACTCCCAGCAAGAGACGTTCTACACGTGCGCCACGTAGACGAAAGGTGGTTCAGAATAGTGACCTCAGAGCGTAGCCTGCGCAGAGGCACGCTTAGTAGGACTGTTCAGGGAGTGGTAGGTCTGCGCAGGAGGCAGCTATAGTAGTACTGATTAGTGCGGCGCAACTTCCCTGCAGAGTGGGCGGTGTCAGCTGCTTTTGGGGGAGGGATAAGTTGGTTTAAGTTACAGAAAACCCACAGCTGAGAGAAGAAAAGAAAACGTTGTTGTATTCGAAGAGAGAAAGAGTGAGTTCCCTCCTCCGCGTGCGATTTCAGCCTCTCCACACAAGAGTACGACGAAGCAACGCCATTGGAACACCTGGGAAAGTCTCTGCAACTCCTTCAAACCAGACTCAAGAACAGAGCCAAGGCGTTCATCAAGCTCTGTTGGATTTAGAAGCTCCTAGTGGATTGCGCAAGTCCAGGTAAGGGAAGCTAGACCTCTTTTCCATACAAGCCTTAGCGTAGTCTTTTCTGAAGTGAGGGCGACGTGGTCGCCATTTTCGTTTTATCTGTGTGAAATGCTCTGTTTGTATGCTTGGGCGACGTGGTCGCCGGTTTTGATAAACAGTCTTCGAAACGCCATGTTTACTAACCAGGTCGCCGGTTTTGGCGCTGTTTTGCAAAATCCTTGTGTTTGATGCTGTTGTGAGAACTGCTTGAGGTTTACATGAGATATTCGAAAATATGAATCCTTTGAAATGGCTATTGCTGTGATTGAAATCATTTCTTTGAGTATGGTATGATGTGTTTGAATGTTGTGAATGTGGGGTCGAGGCATAGTATTTTCAGGAAAGGAAATACCGTGTAAGACCATGTTAGATGTGCATTGATCGGTGATTATGAACGAGATATCCTGACTCTGCTGATAATGGAATCACATAGAGGAAGTTACTCAGTTGGGAGAGTCGAAGGAGGTTCACCTGTATGGGTGGGTTGTTTGAAAGAGAACATACCGACCTGTTTTGCGTGGATTTACCTTGTCATACTGTATGGTGATGTGTTGAGATTCATCATATGCCTGTGAATGTGTGAGATTTCACGGCGACCCTGTGGATGTGCGAGATTCCACAGTGGGCAGTGTGACAGGTGCACATCTCCGAGTCTAATCAATGCATGAGTCAATCCGGAAGTAGTGTCAAGTGTCTTGTGTGGTGAGTCAGTGGAAAGTCTGACATGTGAAATGGTGAAATGAGAAACTGGAATACTGATAGACACTTGATGCTGTGGTGTGAAATGGAATGACTATGGGAAATGTTGTGAATTTGTGAATTTGGGCGATTAGTTGAATGCTATGAGTAGCTCTACGTTTACTTGGATAGTTTGGAAACTTGGTTTACTTGGGTTTTTCATATGCATGATTTAAACTCCTTTCATATTATCTAGCTTACCCTTTTATCTGTCATTTTGGTTGCCTTCTCAAAACTGTGATGATCGTGTAATTGTTACGCGGGAGCAGAAGACCTTCCAGGAAGAAGAGCTCCCTAAAGGGGTGGTCGCCGAGGGCAGAGATCGCCCATTTCCACCTCTCGGTGGAGATCGCCGGTTCTTGTGTCCTGGTAGGAGATCGCCAGTTTGAAGTCTTCTGTGTGGGATCGCCGTTTTAAATGTTGGAGATCGCCGTTCCTTTTAGACCGCCGGTTTTACTGCATTTCCTTTAATTTTGTTAAACATTGCAAACATTTGATTTGGTTATGTATTAAACTCCCTAAGAGGAGTAACTTCACTTCTGATATATATATATACATATGATTTTGCACTCTTCAATATTATTTGATTACGCTTAATTTCAATTATACATGTATGCATGTATTATTTTGGTGGGATGTTACACATAAGGGAATTTCACGCCTTAGTAGAGAAGGCGAAGATGGTGGAGACCCTGGAAAAGGGTGATTCTCGGGTGATCAGGTCACACCCAGGGGGTTCTTCCAGTGGGAAGGCTAAAGTGCAGCACCCACAAAGCAAGCCCTATGCGAGACCTCCACCACATCGGGCGGGAACAACGTCATCCCAGTTTCAGCAGCAGCAACCTTGGAAACCCAAGTGTTTCCATTGTGGTGGACCACACACCTCCAATGTGTGCTTCAAGAAGAATTCAGAGAAAAGGTGTTACACCTGCCAAAAGACGGGGCACGTTGCTAGAGAATGCCCTAACAGGAATGGGGCGACTCAACCCAGTGGTTCTCAGCAGTTGAGAAACGAAGGTAGCAGACCTCAGGCAACAGGGAGAGTGTTTGCCATGTCAGGAGCAGAAGCGTCTCAGTCAGGTAACCTCGTGCAAGGGGTTTGTTTTATAGCTGGTAGAGGTGTAAAAGCCTTGTTTGATTCTGGAGCGACACACTCCTTTGTGTCAAGCCTGTGTGTAGCCGAGTTGGGCCTTCTAGTGAAGGAGTTACCTTTCGAACTGATGGTCTCTACACCTGCGTCAGGACAGGTGTTGACCTCTACAGTTTGCCCCGAATGTCCAGTGATAGTAGAGGGACGCAGATTCAAAGTGAACTTGATCTGCCTACCTCTTCAGGACCTGGATGTTATCCTGGGAATGGATTGGCTAGCTGCCAATCACATTCTCATAGACTGCGGTAGTCAGAAGATAACGTTTCCAGACCTCCAAGGGTCAGAGGTGATATCAGCTCAGCACGGGTGGTCGGAGTTGGAAAAAGGGGCGAGGTGCTTCGTGATGCTAGCTCGGTTGGAAGTGAAGAATGAAGGGGACGTAAGCAGAATACATGTGGTGAAAGACTTCACGGATGTATTTCCAGAAGAGGTACCTGGGTTACCCCCTAAGAGAGAAGTGGAATTCTCTATTGATTTGGTACCTGGAGCTGGACCAGTGTCAATGACACCTTACAGGATGGCACCAGCCGAGTTGGTAGAATTAAAGAAGCAAGTGGAAGAGTTGTTGGAGAAACAATTCATCAGACCCAGTGTATCTCCATGGGGGGCTCCAGTGCTCCTAGTTAAGAAGAAGGATGGAGGGTCTCGGCTGTGTATAGATTACAGGCAGTTGAACAAGTTGACCATCAAGAACAAGTACCCCCTACCTAGAATTGACGATTTGATGGATCAAATACATGGGGCCTCGGTGTTCTCCAAGATTGATCTGAGATCAGGGTACCACCAAATTTTGGTAAAAGCTGAAGATGTTCAAAAGACAGCTTTTAGGTCTCGGTATGGGCACTATGAGTATATGGTGATGTCGTTTGGAGTAACCAATGCTCCAACTCTGTTCATGGACTACATGAATAGGATTTTTCGCCCTTTCTTGGATAAGTTTGTGGTACTCTTCATAAACGACATACTCATTTATTCAAGGACCGAGGAAGAACATGAAGAACATCTGAGGACAGTGTTGGAGATTCTGAGGGAGAAGCAACTCTATGCCAAGTTCTCCAAGTGCGAGTTCTGGCTGAAGGAAGTCAATTTCTTAAGACACGTGATATCTGCTCGGGGAATCTCAGTGGATCCAGCCAAGGTAGAGGCAGTGCTGCAGTGGGAACGTCCTAAGATAGTCACTGAGATAAGGAGCTTTGTGGGTTTGGCTGGCTACTATCGGAGGTTTATTGAGGACTTTTCCAAGGTAGTGGCTCCTTTAACACAGCTGACCCGCAAGGATCAACCTTTTGCTTGGACCGACCGATGTGAGCAGAGCTTCATGGAACTAAAGGAGAGGTTGACTAGTGCTCCAGTGCTGGTGATCCCAGAGGTAGGAAGACCTTTTGATGTCTACTGTGACGCTTCACATCAGGGATTGGGATGTGTTTTGATGCAAGAGAAAAGAGTGGTTGCATATGCTTCAAGGCAACTCAAGGTTCATGAGAGGAACTACCCTACTCATGATTTGGAGTTGGCGGCTGTGGTGTTTGCCTTGAAGATCTGGAGACACTATTTATATGGAGCTCGGTTCCAGGTGTTCAGTGACCATAAGAGTCTGAAATACCTGTTCGATCAGAAGGAACTAAACATGAGACAAAGAAGGTGGATGGAGTTTCTGAAGGACTACGATTTTCAACTCATGTATCATCCAGGGAAGGCCAATGTAGTGGCAGATGCTTTGAGTAGAAAATCAATACAAGTAGCCACCATGATGATGGAAGAGCAGAAACTGATCGAGCAGTTCAGAGACTTAAACCTTGGGGTAGAATTTCACATAAATCACATTAGTTGTAGTAAGATGGCTATAACTAATGACTTCCTTGGAATGATAAAGGACAAGCAGTTGGAGGACCCTAGTCTGAAGCGTACTGTGGAGTCACTAGGGACCGACCAGGCTAGAGACTTTGGGATGGGCGATGATGGGATCTTGAGATTTAATGGCAGAATTTGCATACCTGCAAATGCAGAGTTGAAGAAGATGATCCTAGAGGAAGGTCACAAGAGTCATCTTAGCCTACATCCAGGCATGAACAAGATGTACCATGACTTGAAGGAGTCATTTTGGTGGTCGGGCATGAAGAGAGACATCGCCCAGTATGTTACTACCTGCTTGACGTGTCAGAAGGCAAAGGTAGAGCATCAAAGACCTGGCGGGTTGTTACAGCAACTGGATATCCCTGAGTGGAAGTGGGACAGCATCGCCATGGATTTTGTTACCCATTTACCCAGATCGGTAAAGGGTCACGATGCAATCTGGGTCATCATTGATAGGCTGACGAAGAGTGCCCACTTTCTTCCAGTGAATTTGAAAATGCCCATGGCCAAGTTGGCATAGTTGTACATCAAAGAAATAGTGAGGTTGCATGGAGTGCCTTCCAGCATTGTTTCAGATAGAGATCCCAGGTTCACTTCACGGTTTTGGCAGACCTTACAAGATTGCTTGGGGACTAAGTTGAGAATGAGCTCGGCATATCATCCTCAAACAGATGGTCAATCAGAGAGAACGATCCAGTCCTTGGAAGATCTGCTGAGGACGTGTGTCTTGGATCAATTGGGAAGTTGGGATGAGGTGTTGCCGCTAGTGGAGTTTACCTATAATAACAGTTATCACGCCAGCATAGGGATAGCGCCATACGAAGCCTTGTATGGAAGGAAATGCAGAACTCCATTGTGCTGGTACCAGGAGGGCGAAACAGTATTGGTTGGACCAGAGTTGATTCAGCAAACGACCGAGAAGGTGAAACAGATACAAAGCAGAATGAGAGCTTCTCAAAGTAGGCAGAAGTCCTATGCAGATCAGAGGAGAAAGCCTTTGGAGTTTGCTGCTGGAGACCATGTGTTCATGAGATTAACACCAACCAAGGGTGTAGGACGGGCGATCAGATCAAAGAAGTTGTCCCCTAAGTTCGTGGGACCATATCAGATCTTAAGGAGGATTGGTCCAGTGGCTTATGAGATCGCCCTACCTCCCCATTTAGCGAATCTGCACAACGTCTTTCACGTATCACAGCTGAGAAAGTACATGGCAGACCCTAGTCATGTACTGGAAGTGGACGATGTGCAGATCAGGGATGACTTGTCCTTTGAAGCGAAACCAGTCAGGATTGACGATCGGCAAAGTAAACAGCTCAGAGGCAAGACCATCAACATGGTGAAAGTGGTGTGGGATGAGAGATCGGGTGATTCAACTTGGAAGTTAGAAAAACCCATGAGAGAAGCCTATCCATACCTCTTTTCCTTGTAATTCAATTTTCGAGGACGAAAATTTTGCTTGTTGGGGAGAATGTAAGGACCTGTAAAATTAAATTGGAATAAAAGGGTATATTTTAAATGAATTCTAAGTATGCTTTTATTTAAAATAAAAAGGAAGGAAAGTGTAGCTTAGAAGACTATAAGATTTCCTGGTTAGTACATAATCGTCGGTCGCCTACCACACATGATCGCCAGGGCGCGAGGCATGTGGACGTCGCCAGGGCGCGAGAGGCATGCAGGCATCACCAGGGCGCGAGAGGCATGCGGGCGTCGCCAGGGATAGACATCGGTCGTCTCCCAGAGAGAGAGATCGGTCGTCTTCCAGGGAGAGACATCGATCGTCCGCCAGGATGAGACATCGGTGGATAGTCACCGCGCGAGCGGTCATCGGTGGAAGATTATCGCGCGATGTCGAGTTTCACACGAATAAAGTGGGACCCAGACTCCCAGCATGACACGTCCTGCACGCGCGCCACGTAGACAAAAAGGGTGGTTCAGAATAGTGACCTCAGAGTGTTAGCCTGCGCAGAGGCACGCGTAGTCGTACTGTTCAGGGAAGCGTACACGCAAACTTCCCTGCAGAGTGGGTGGTGGCAGCGGCTTTTATGGACAAGTTGGTTTAAGATACAAAAACCCACTTCTGAGAGGAAAAAGAACGTTGCAGTGGTTCAAGAGTGAAAGAGTGAGCTCACCTTCATCCTTCTCTTTTCTCTCCTTCGCGCTGCGATTCAGGCATCCTCAAGCACCAGTGCGACGAGCGACGACTACCCTTAGAGCACCTGGGAGGTTCTCTGCAAGTTCTACAAACCAGACGCAAAAACAGAACTAAGGCACCTTTAAGCTTCGGTGGGTTTTGGAGCTCTTAGTGTTTTGCGCAAGTCCAGGTAAGGGAAGCTAGCTTTATTTTCAATAAAAGCCGTAGATTTGCTGTTTCTGAAGTGAGGGCGACGTGGTCGCCGGTTCCATATTCTTTTTCATGATGTTCTGTTCTTATGTGTTTGGGCGACGTGATCGCCGGTTTTAAATACAGATTTCGAAATCCCCTGTTTTGGACGTGATCGCCAGTTTTGGCGTTGTTTTTCGAACTCCCCTGTTTTAGTGCTGTTTGAAAACTGTTTGAGATTTAAATGTGAAATACATGTGATATTTGAAAAGCTGAACCGTGGAATGAATGTTGCTGTGACTGAATCGTTCATTCAGGGTTGTATGATGTATTGATTGTTGTGAATGTGGGATCAAGGCATAGTATTTTCAGGAAAGAAAATACCGTGTAAGATCGTGTGTAATGTGTATTGACTAGGGGCTTGTCTAGAAGGAGATATCCTGACTCTGATGATATAATGGAATCACATAGACGAAGTTATTCAGTTGTGGAGAGTCGAAGGAGGTTCATATGAATGGGTGAGTCGTGTGAAAAAGAACGAGCTTGGCCTGTTATATGAATTAACCCTGTCATACCGGGAGAGTGATGATATTGAGACTATGTATGCGCATGGCTGTGTGGATTTCACAGCGACCCTGTGTGGATTTCACAGTGGTGTGGTATGACAGGTGCATATCTCTGAGCCTGAGTCAATGCACGAGTCTTCCGGAAGTGGAGTCATGTGTCTATATCTTATGAGTCAGTGGAAAGTCTGACGTGTGAACCATGAATATTGAAAGTAGCGAATAGACACTTGACGAGTTTGTGGAATATGGAAATGTTGATGGTTGAAATTGATCTGGATTATGAATGGCGTGAAGATTCATGTTTTCTATTGATTTAAAGTTTCATATTTAAGGTTTTTAAAACATCTAGCTTACCCTTTCATCTGGTATTGTGATTGTTTTCTAAAACCTGTGATGATCGTGTATTTTTGCACGGGAGTAGACGAGGTTGCAGGAAGTAGAGCTCATCAGTGAGTGGTCGCCAGAAGGAGATCGCCTGTTTCTATTTCTGTTAGGCGATCACCCTTTTCTATTGTCTGATAGGAGATCGCCCTTTTCTGATGGGAGATCGCCCTTTTCTGATACGAGATCGACTGTTTGTCTTTTGCTGTAATTTTGTTTACGTTTTTGGAAAATCAGACCGAGTATGTATTAAACTCCCTGTGAGGAGAAACTTCATTACATATATATAATTGTGTTCACTTCGATATATTTGTTTCACCTTTATTTTATTACATAAATATGAAAAGGAAATTGGCGGGATGTTACAGTCAGCATGGTAGCGGTCGGTCGGTGGACCATAGTGGGTTCCAGAAATCACATGTATCAAGGTGTGATTTGAACCTTAGATGCGCCATGCATGCAGAATAACTGCGGAACTTTATGCTTGGGCATAAGAGATTGTCCTTAGTGTTGCATGCATTGGCACGAGGGGAGTTGGTACCGACCTGTCCTCGGGCAGGAGAAGCTCCCGACGTCACCGAGTCATGTAGGAGTGATACCACAAACTTAAAGTAGTGGGAGGACAAGCCCTCGGCAGGGTGTGACGATGTGGCATCAGTCAACAGAAGTGAGGCGATGTGTCCTCGCCACACATAAGGGCGATGAGAGATCGCCAGGATGAGAGATCGTCAAGACGAGAGACACACGGTCATCGCCAGGATGAGGGACGCATCGATCGTCTGCCAGGATGAGACATCAGTCGTCTGCTAGGATGAGAGACACATCGGTCATCGGTGGATGGTTGAGAAGCGATTAGTCATCGGTGGCTGGTCATCGGGGGGTCCTGTTACACGCAGATAAGCTGGGACCCAGGCTCCCCGCGAGGGCGTTCTACATGCGCGACACGTAGACAATAAGGGTGCCCAGAGTCGTGGCAACAGAGATTTGGTAGGGCAGGTGGCCCAGAGTTAGTGCACATGGAGACACCACGTGGCCATTCTGTCAGATTTGCATTCAATTAGAGGAAACCCACACGCAAAGTTCTCCCAGAGAGTGGGTGATGGCAGCGAAGATTTATGGACCGTCCTCTGAGGGATTAAGTTCATTTCGGTTTCCCTTCTACCCTTTCCTCCTTCACTCTCTACGACGCGGCCACCCTCCCTTAGCAGTTGACGATCGGAGTATCAGTTTGAAGACCGGCGGCTGCCATTGGACTCCTGGGAGGTTACTCTGCAAGTTTTCTGATCAAAGCCCTAAAATAGAGTAAGTCGTTTTGCTCTGTTCTTTGAGTCGAGTCTGAATTTGAGAGGGTCGTCTCTGCATAGGCTGTGCATATGACTCTTTTAGCTTCAGAAATCGTCTCTGTTAACGCAGAAAATGAGTAATCTCGTTAGATTTGTGATCGAGACTCTATGGTGCAGGTTAAGGCATCCTTGAGTTCTTGGTGGGTTTGGAGCTCTTAGTGAGATCGGCTCAAGTCCAGGTAAGGGAAGCTAGCACTGTTTTTTTTTTTTTTTATAAAAACCTTAGGCTAGCAGATTCTGAAGTTGGGGTGACATGGTCACCAGTTTTAAATTCTATTTCACAATCCCCTGTTTTGTGTAAATCGGTAATTGTTGAGATTGAAATGTGGTTTTTTTTAATTATAGTGGATGCTGTGAACTGTGTATGATTTTCGAAATTATCAACCTTGGTATGATTTGATTTTGTGATTTGGATTGTTAGAAAAGGTTTAAAGTATGTTATGGTTGCCTTGTTCATTTACGTGTTGGATGATATACTGGAATGATGTGAAAGAGTGATCAAAGCATAGTATTTTCAGGAAAGAAAATACCGTGTGGAGATTTGTTTAGAATGTGCATTGACTAAGGATTTGTAATAAGGAGATATCCTGACTCTCCTGAGATAATGGAATCATATAGATGAAGTTATTCAGGTGGTGAGAGTCGAAGGAGGTTCATATGTATGGGTAAATCGTTTGAAAGATAACTGACTTGACATGTTATATAGATTAACCCTGTCATACTAGGAGAGTGATGATATTGAGATTATTTATGCGCATAGCTGTGTGGATTCACAGCAACCCTGTGTGGATTCACAGTGGTGTAGTATGACAGGTGCAGATCTCTGAGTCTGAGTCAACGCACGAATCTTCCGGAAGTAGAGTCAAGTGTCTATGTGTTATGAGTCAGTGGAAAGTCTGACATGAGAATGATAAATATTGAAATTTTGATAGACACTTGATGATTATGTGGAATGAATGACACTTGAGGAAATTGTGAAATGTGTGAAAAATGATGGGTTATGTTGATATAAAGTTTCATATTTAAAGTTTTTTTTTTTACAGCTAGCTTACCCCTGTGTTTTGTTTTGTGGTTGTTTTTCCTTAAATCTGTGATGATCGTGTATAATTTACATGGGAGCAGACAAGGTGGCAGGTGATAGAGCTCCCTAGTGAGTTATTGGAGGAAGGGATGGAAGAGTTTGAATGCTGTATTTTCGTTCTTTTTGAAAACTATTTGATGAATCTGTATTAAAATCCCCTAGAGAAGGGATGTTCTTTTGAGATACAATGTATGAGATGGATGTATTTTATTATATATACATATGTTAATTTTGATATTATTGTTTTACGTTTATTTTATTATATAAATATGAATAAAATTTGAGGGGTGTTACAGCATGGATAATAGGTTTCTATAGGTTATGCTTTGGTCAAGACTAAATGACTACACTACTACTCTACATGCAACAGATTGAATGTCATAGGAAAATTTATTGGGTTAGTTTCAATAATTTAAAAAGTTTAAGTAACTATCTAATATATATATATATATATATATATATATATATATATATATATATATATATATATATATATATATTTTTGTTGCAACCAACTAATGAAAGCAACAATTTTCAGAATCATTAAAATTATTTCACAATTTAGGAAAGAAATCTTTGTGGGAAGTTTTCAAGTAGAGCAAAACATGTCTTATATATTCATCTTCACAAGGTAATACTATATTAAAAATTTTTCTAAGTATTCACGTTCGTTGCATGCACTTTATAATAACAATATTAATTTCATATTGCATGTAGTAGATGAATCCCTTTTACATTGGAGAAAGTTCTATTGGCACCCAAGAGAAACCGATAATTAGAGATATTATTTATGAGTTTAGTGAAAATGATGATGTTGATGATTTACCTGAAGATGATGGTTTTGCAATGTCATCACTCTAGCAAACTAATTCCAATAACCGATCTAAACAAATGATTCAATATGACCTTTCTGAGCGGATGAGTTTTTCTAATAAAGATGCTACTTTGGTTGCCATCAAACAATATCACATAGCTGAATGCTGCAAATTTGTTGTCGTGGAGTCAAAGATGGATCGATATGTAGCCCGATGCATTAACTACAATAACGGATGTCAATGGCGACTTAGAGCATCCTTCAACAAAATTCGTGATACATGGGAAATCAAAAAAATTGAAGCGCCCCACACATGTTTGTCGATCACTTTTTCTGATGATCACGTAAATTTGGACTTCAAACAAATTGCAACTATAGTGGTCAATTCCATTAAAGCAAATTCATCCATCCCTGTGAAAAGTTTAATTGTAGAAATTAAAAGTTGTTATGGATATTTTGTAAAGTATAAAAAAGCATGGATGACAAAACAAAAGGCGCTTGCCATGGAATTCAACGACTGGGATGAATCCTGTAATAATCTTCCAAGATGGTTGTAGGTTGTTTAAGAAAGTATCCCCGAGACAATTTTCGAATATGTAACTCGACCTTTTGTTATAGATAGTGTTCAAGACAACTCGTGTTACATCTTCAAACGTGTATTTTGAGCTTTCAAGCCTTACATTGATGGCTTCAATTACTACAAGCCAATAGTCCAAGTTAACGCGACATTCTTGATCGGAAAATATCACGGGACTTTGCTAATTGCAATTGGTCAAGATGGCAACCAGAACATATTCCCTTTAACTTTTGCAATAGTTGAAGGTGAAACAAAAGAAACATTGATTTGGTTCTTCCACCTGTTGCGATTACATGTCATACCGCAACAACTATTTGCATGATAACTGATAAAGGAAAGGTCATTTTATTAGCATTAAAATCTCCAGAAGTTTCTTGGGAAGGACATGGTCTCCTATCAGCATATTATATATGCCACATTGCATCTAACTTCAATAAGAAGTTCAAAAATGTCGAGGCAAAGAGACAATTGATAAAAATGTGTATTTATCTTAATTTAATTGACTTTTATTGATTATTCTTGTTGCAACACAATGACTTTAAATCATTTCATTTTTTACATTCTCAAAGGTTTAGAAATGAAACAACCAACTCTTCAAGCAAAGTTGTTGACTCTATGATCACAATTTTAGCAAGCTTTTGCCTAGATGGATCAAATATCTTTGGAAAAAATGGATGCAAGCATACAACGGAGGCATGAGGTATGTATGGTCACATGACAACAAATTTAGCTAAGTGCATGAACTCTAAATTAAAGAAAGTACGATCGTTACCCATATGTGCTCTTGTGAAGACAACTTTTAAAAGAACCAAATCTTGGTTTTTTGAACGAGGGACGAAAATAGAGTGCATGTTACAAGTTGACCATCAATATCCAAAAGATATTACTGTCTTGTTACGGAAAAATGAACAACAATATGTTATGTGTCATGTCCAAAGGTACAATAGACAAAATTCAGAGTTTGATGTTTAAGAGCTACCCACTCTCCAACTACAACGCCTACCTATGTCATACATAATAAGGCTTAATGACTGGTGTTGTGATTGTGGGGAGTTTCAAGCTCTCTGACTTCCCTATGCTCATGTTATCGTTGTTTGTTCGGCATGTCATTTAAAACTAACAAAATTCGTTGATCCTATCTATAGTCTGCAGTATATTTTGAAGACTTACGAAGTTGAATTTCATCCAGTCCATAAGGAATTAGGCAGTCTAACAACTAATCGTATACATAATGAAATAGATAAACCACTTCCAAATAAACCAAACAAATACTCTTACTATAAGAATAAATGCCACAATAGAACAAATTGTTCATATCGACAATAGTATAATGTAAACTCTTGTACTATTTTTTTGTTTTCTATGACAATTAAAATTTTGGTTAACATTCTCCCTTTTAGTTTTACAGTTAAAAGTTTTTAGTTTAGTTTTAGCATTTCAAATTTAAGGTTTTACCAACATAATTTTTTTATCATATGAATTAGATTTACTTTAATTATTTTCTAAAATAATTTACTTATATTATTTTATATTATTAAATTATTACATCATTAATTTTATTAAGAATTCAAAATAATTTTAATGTATTAAAAATAAAAAATTATATTTAATTTTTTAATTATATAATAAAAAATTATTTTCTAAAAATTCAGCCGTTCTTTAATTATATATAATAAAAAAATATTTTATAATTTTTTCAGTTAAAAAAAATATTTTATAAGAACCTATTTTTGTTTAATTGTATATATAAAAAAAACTTAAAAGCTGTAACTTAAAACCTATTTCTCTGATTTCCTATTCTTTTTAATTTTTTTAAATTTTATTTTATTTTACACATTATTATTTTTTAAAATGTAAAACGTATATTTTATATACAATTTTAGATAAAGATCGTATAAGAAATATATACGAGTTTAAAATTTTTAATCTTTTTTAATTTGATAGATTATAATATTTTAAAATTGAAAACGTATATACGATGTTACACTGTAATTGTCTATGAAATATACGAGTTCTTTTTAAATAGTGAATGGAATTGGCGATTTTCATTTGAATAAATCGTATATTCAATATATGATTTACCCATTTCAAAAAAAAAAAATTGTCCATTTCATTGCTTTTAAAATTGCACTACATTGAAAAAAAACCACGAAAATATGTATAAAATTAAAATTAATAAAAAAATATTAATTTTTACCCATTTTTAAGGTAGTTTGATAAAAAAAATACCCGTGTTTCCGCTGCTAAATATTTCCTAAGTGCAACGTTATTTCTAATTTTATGAAATTAAAACCAAAACTAACTAGTTAATCTTGTAACTAGAAAAATAGTTCTAGAATTCCTTAATTTTTATTTTTATAAAATTATTTATATTTTATTTTTAAAATTATAAATTTTTAGAGGTAAAAACGAATAGATACCGAAACCGAAAAGCTAGTGTTTAGGCTAGTAATGTATGTATAATAAAAATAGGAATAGAGACATTTTGTTTGTGTAACAGAGAGGGGGAGAAGAAGAAGATGCAGAAGCAGAAGCAGGAAAGCGAGTTCGAGTTCTGCAAAGCGTGCGGCATAAACCACGACCAAGGTCTCCGCCACAAGTACTTCCCTAACCACAAGAAATCCCTCTCCACCTTCCTATCTCGCTTCCGTAAAAAACTCTCTGATGTTCGCTTCTTCCTCAGCGCTCCTATCCCTCTCAATCCCCAACTCGCTTCTCGCAATCGCTTCTGGTGTGTCTTCTGCGACCAAGACATCCATGAACACTCCAGTTCTTTTGCCTGGTACACTATCCACTTTTTTTATTCAAATTAAATCACTATTACCAAGCTCTAACTATTTTCATGGATGCTATCGGTTCTCGTGACAGCGCCAATGCGATTCGCCACCTCGCCAGTGCCCTACACCTGAAGAATTTGAAGCACTTCTTCTGGAAATACGGCGCTGCGGCGGATCAATTGGACGCGTTTATGTTTTCTGATGATGATGTGACTAAGGTAATTTGCGATTTGTATCCATTTTATTGTGTGTTTCCTTTTGGGAAATTGAGAAATAATTGTTGATTTGTTGTTGTTTCGTTTTTGCGAGTTCAGTGGGAGAAGAAGTGCGTGGCGCGAAAGGATGAAGCGAATGAGGGAAGTCGCAGAACGGTGGTTGGTCCTTCAAGTGATGATCATATCCATAATCAACTCACCAGTGGAAATAGTGATAGTTTTGAGAAAAATGTTTATTCCCATTCTGTGAAATCGTATCCTTCAAATCCTGTTTTACCTTTACCAAGCTATACAAATGAGTATCAGATATCTAGTTCAGGACTCTCTGGAATCGCCAATGTTGCTACCTCGTCGGAAGCGCGCCCTGATTCAAAACCTATTGTTTTGCAAGATTTTTTGGGTATGCTTACCCTGTCTACTGAAAATGTGTCTTTGTTTTTTACTCTTTACAACTATAATCTATGGTGAGATTCGATACTTTTGGGTTCTAATTTGATATTTTCGGTGTGCTTATATTGTGCCTCAGTTGAAAGGAGAAGCCATTCTCTCCCTGATGATGGTAGACAATCGTCAAGTAATGGTTACTCCTGTGATAAACAGGTTTGTTTGGTCTTTAGGCTTTAATTGTTTCAAACAAGTCATTAGAATCTAACTACTTGAGTTTCAGACTATCAAAAATCATTCGGTGGTAACTTCATTGGCAAGCAAGCAAGATGAAATTGTTTGGAATTTTGCCTAGTTTTAAGTCTACCATATCAAGATTATGGTTGGCTTAGCACACTGCGTATTTGTATTTCTTATAATTTCTAGTTTATCTTTTAACACTTTCATACTCTTCTCCAGTTTTGTAGTTGTCTAACCTTACTAGTAATTCGGTATTGATAGAAAATATTGCATTTTGTGTCAATGTGCCAGGGGCGTGACAATGGTAGAATGGTTAGCGGTGAAAGCATTCATCAGGGTATCTATTTGTAATTATGAATATATTATTTTGCTTCTATCATTGAAGTACTGTAAAGATGAAAAGCATGTGCCTATTGAATATGTACGCTTGGTTGCACTGGGAATTTGTATATGTACAAAGTATTTAAGACTAATATGAATGCGGAGTAAGAGTTTTAAAATTTTACTATTCTCACGGAGAGGTTGGTTGAGGTGGTCAACTAGAATGATGATGTGTTTTCTACTATGATTCTTTTACGTTTTCAGGTGTACAATTGATCACTCAGATTTCTTCTATGCCTATTGAAAGTGCTGAGAAAAAAGTTTATTCTGAAGCACCTCCACCATGGATTGACACAACTGAGGCAGTTCAGATGCATTCTAGTTCAAACAAGTTAGGGAGGTCCAAAATGTTGAATCCAAATCGGGTGGGAGCAGCTTGGGTTGAAAAGAGAAAGATTGAAATGGAGAAGGAGAAAAGGGGAGAGACGATAAGGAATGGTTGTGATGCCAGCTGGCTTCCTAATTTTGGTAGAGTCTGGCAATCTGGTAGCAGAAGAGAATCCAGAAAAGAGTTTGAGAGGGAGAAACAGTTACAGAAGTTAAATGTTGAAACAGAGTCTGAGGTGGCAATCAAGATACGACCTTATGTAAGCAAAAGAATGGTGAGTTTTATTCTATGGTGTCAATTCTATTTTCTAAAGATCACTGGTTTGGTTTCTTTTGCAACTGTCAGCCAAAACCAGCTTGATTTGGGCTGACTTAAATTGCCCAAATCCAACTGGATGATAAAGGGGATGCAAAAAGGGCTTATGCTAAGCTCATTATACCAATCTATCCCAGATTGCCTAAAATGGTGGGATGTACCCATTAATGGATGGTGTCTTAATTTTTTGGACTTGGAAATTGTAGCACAGTTTTCTTTGGATGGGCTGATGAATAGATAGCACAGTGGTTATAAATGATTTTTCTCGGTAAAATGCCTTCACCAGCCTACTGAGTCACCAGAAACAAATTATAATATCTTGTCTTAAGTCTTTGAGAAACAACCAATAAAAGTTGGTGGTTAAGATAGGTAACAGTTAGTCTGGCTTGGCCTACGGCTTGTTTTAACTCCAAATAAATATTGTTCCCTATGCATTTTTAACTTGAATTAGTTTGTGTTTGTCTGGTTAATAAATGATTTCTATTGATTTTTAAAATTTTAAATGTTTAGGAGTTAATCACTTTCCTAGTTTATTGCCCATCTAAGGTGGCTTCATTGCAAATAGTACATGGTGTCCTAGCCCTCCTGCCATGGATGAAATGCAAAGCAAACTGGCAAGTGGATGAGATTTTGATTGAAACAGTTGTAAATCCAGGATATTTACACATTTTAACGCTGAAATTAAAAAGAAAAATAGTCTACAAAAATGATTATTGCTCATCGCTTGGGTAGGTTCATGGCAACACTGCATAATGTGCTCGCCCTGCCTTGGGCGAAATTAGGAACAAACTGGCAAATGGATGTGAGAATTTATAGCACTAAGTTGAGTTGTTAATTTTGGATTTCCCTTCTGCACTGTACTATAAAGCTATTATAACATTGACATTTCAGTCATCATATGTAAATACTTAGATCTGCTCCTTTTGTTTGTTCTTTGCAGCGGATGGATAGTGGAAGTGATAATGCAAGCGGATGATATTTCTTGTCGCAATGATGTTTTTGCGGAGTGTAATCAATATAATAAATATGCATACCAACATCTATTGCACTGGAAAAAGTTCACATAACGAAATGCGGCACGTTTATGTCAATCCTCGGAAAAAAGTACCTCAGTCAGTGTGCAGTATTGAAGCACAACAATAGATTAGTAAATATGTACATGCATTAAGCTAGAAACGAGGGCTGTTAGTATGCATGAATGATTGTGATCATAGGGAAACCCATTTTACGACATTTCGATTTTATATGCCATGTGATAACAATTCTTGTTATAGTTGGTCTGCCCATTTTTGTGCAGTTATTGGGTGCTTATTATCGCCTACCAGTTTGCTTTTTGAATGTAGGGGATGGTAACTTGAATATTAATATTCAGATCGGCGCCGCATTTCAGCATGTTGCTCTTTTACATGCAATGGAACAAACTTATCCATAGCATATACTGAGTTCTGAGAGTATTCTTGCCAGCTATACAAAGAATACCACTGTAATGTCCTTCATCTTAACTCCTAAATTTAATCTTACATTTCAATTATTTTTTGCTACTAACTTACTTCTGTCCAATATTTACACCAAGACGAAGTACGATAAAAATAGTAGAATCGAGACTAAAACCCATACTTGTTTGCTCAGAGTGTATGTTACTATTACAAGTTCAGTAGTATATAAACCTAGTAGTTTGGGAGATGAGTTTCTAAAATATTTGAGCATGAAAAAAATTGAAGCTTGCTGTTACAACTTTCATGGCTGAACAGTGTAATAACATTTGATGATTATCTTCTAATTTTAAGCCGCGTGGTCCTTATGATGTGCTTATCAATATGATACTATATATTTTTTAGACTGTATTCGTCTCAAGACTTTAGCTTAGTTATGAGTAAATTGAAAAAAACTAAATAATCATACGTCGTATATTAAGATTCACAAAAGAGTTTCCTAAGGTTCATACCCCTTTCCACATACAACATTTTACTGGTCCATCACTAATATTCCTTGTAGTTCACAGCAAAAACATATGATTTAGTTTGTTCGCACCTATTCAATTTTGGCACTGAACTACTATTAGGTCATACGTTGGATTTCTGAGGATGCTGTATCTGGCCATAATAAGTTACCTATGCATGGTGCGCTTACATGATGATTAGAGGCGGAGGATTACAGCGGGGTGGTGTAGCCATATACATACATATACATATACATACATATATATATATATATATACATACATATACATATATATATATATAAAATTAAATTAGCAGAGTTTTCAATTTTGTTTTGTAACTGACAATTTAATTTTAATAAATATTAAAACATAAAATTAAATATAATAAACAATAAAGAAATTGATGAAATGTATAAGAGAAAAAAATTAATATTTTTTAATATTCTTTACCTTCACCTATTCAATTCGTTTTCTCTTAATAGTAAAACACAAACTTAAAGTTTTTATTCATTTCTCACATGTTGTGTTCCATTTCTTAAAAAAAAAAGAAGAAATAAAACACAAACATATTGTTTTTATTCATTTCTGACATGTTTGTGTTTCATTTCTTAAGAAAAAAAAAAGTAAAATACAAACTCATTATTTCTTTTCATTTCTCATCTTTCTTTTGAATACTTGATATTGAAGTACTAATTTCATAGTATAGTATTTTTAACACATAAAAAGAGCCCTTGGTTCAAACAGATTACATTTTATTATTTCTCATGTAAAAAGTTTTTTGTTTTTGCAATGTTTAAAATATAAGAATTTGAATAGTTATATATTATGTTTTAACATTCTAACTCATTTAAGTTTAAGGTTTATGAAAAATGACATGGTTATTTAAATTGAAAAAGAAATAACTAAACATTTTAGTTATTTTCAATTATTGATAAGTTTAAAAATTTTAAAGAACATTAAAAATTCTTTAAATATGTATGAATTTTTTTATTATTATAATTATATTAAATTATGTACTCATTGTATTAGTAACAATAATAATATATATAAATTTTAAGTATATTAATTTGATTCATTCAAAATTATTCATTAAGATATATGAAATTTTTTTAAATACAATTCTTCTTTATTATAAAAAAAAATTACAATTTTTATAACAACGTATATTGATTGTGTACTGAACCAGAACTCGTAGCGCTCAGAACTCGCTGGTCAGACCTCAGCATTTTCCTCAGGCAGGTCAGCTCGGCACATGGGCCTTACTTACCATGTGACTGGACTCCAGGTACATGTATATATTAAACTCTCATGCATGTATATAGTATGATCCTACATGAATGAGATTAAGTACTAAGGTAAAGAAACGTAGTGGGCTTAGGGACATTCTTAGAGTGTCCAAGTCTATGATAAGTAAAACATTAACTGTAAGGCCCGAGCCCGCTAAAATTAAGGCAATCTAGGTAAAGCTATATGCATGGCATGAAATAGTGTGATTGGGTGTGTATTGGCATGGACATACAAGCTAATGGTTAGGGGCGGGGACCTTGCGCCAAGGTTACGAGGCTAACCCAATCTGCTTAATGGGCTTGAAGCGCGTAACAAAGTTGTTATGTACTGATAATCAGTGGCATGCGCTTAAAGATAAAGATGCTTAGAGATAAAGATATATATACATATATATATATATATATATATATGTTTTTTTGTTACAACTGCATATAGATATGTTTGTTAATATCACGTAAGATTTTCCTGTTATGCGTACATGTCTGTAGCACATACAATACTTGTTGATAATTGTTGTTAACCCTAAAAGATTAGGGATGGGCACGTATAATAGAAAGATAAGCCTACAATTTGCACATGAGGATCACTGGTGCCTGTGACAGGTGGTTTTCTGTTACAGATACAAGATAATGGGTTTATTTTTAGTTAATATTTGTTTATCTCAAGTGCAATAGGTACGTGGTACGCTATAAAAGGGACTTGAGGTCCTAGGCGAAGGTATGCAATTCAGAATACACTTTTAGATACTGAAACTATTTATTTCTTATTTGTTCACAAAGCCCTTACTGACTTAAGTGTTGGAGCATGACCAGCCGTGAGGGCGTCCTTTGTCTCTACAGGTAAAGCATCCAACAATCAAGGAAGGTGCAGTTTCCATGGGAGACAGGTGAAGCCTGAACCAGTCATCAGAGTCAATTGGCAACTAATCAATCGACAAGAACATTTGGCGCCCACCGTGAGGCCCTGGTAAAACTAGGTCCCATCCGCATTGATAGACGAGCAATTAGAAGATATGAGAAATACCAGGCAAGGCGGTCCCGCAGGATTTGAAGGGGGAGATGCCCCCACAACCCAACAACTAATGGAAATCCCCAGTGATAAGCGACCCGAGCCAATGGGTGAGGTTTAGGAAAGGGAGATCGGGGGTAAGAAGTTTAAGCTCGGCAAGTTGCTGAGCCAGGAATTGCAGGATAGGATTGCAGAGGTGATAACACGACATTTGGATGCCTTCGCATGGTCCGCATCGTATATGCCAGGCATTGACCCAGACTTTTTGTGCCACCGTCTCACAATAGACCCGAAGATCAGACCAATCATTCAAAAGAGGAGAAAATTCAACGAAGAAAGGCGACTTGTCATCAAGCAAGAAACACAAAAATTGTTGGACGTTGGCCATATAAGGGAAATTCAATACCCTTAGTGGTTAGCGAATGTGGTGTTGGTTAAGAAAGCTAGTGGAAAGTGGAGAATGTGTGTGGAATTTACGGATCTCAACAAAGCCTGCCCTAAAGACTCATATCTGCTACCCAACATTGATACTTTGGTAGATAGTGTATCTAGGTGCCGGCTTCTCAGTTTTTTGGATGTGTTCTCAGGGTACTATCAGATTCGCATGCACCTTCGGGATGAAAGCAAAACTGCCTTCATGATGGAGCTCGCCAGCTATTGTTATAAGGTGATGCCATTTGGACTAAAGAATGCTAGAGCAACATACTAGAGGTTGATGGACAGGATTCTCGCCCCCATGATAGGGCAAAATGTGTAGGCATATGTGGACGACATGGTTGTCACCTCGATAGAGCAGGAACAACATGTGGCGGTTTTGGAAGAACTATTTGTTATGATAGCCAGAGGGTGATGGTAGAGCTCCACGAGGGTATTTGTGGGAGCCACATTGGAGGACGAACTCTCTCTTTGAAAGCTGTTCGAGCAGGGTGTTACTGGCCGACTATGTGGGAGGATTATACGAAGTACGCACTACGGTGCATACAATGCCAGAAACATGTTGATTGGCATCACGCATCACCAGAAGAATTGAGATCGATCAGCAGCTCGTGACCCTTTCACACATGGGGCATTGATATTCCGGGACCTTTCCCATTGGCCTTTCGACAAATGAAGTACCTGGTAGTGGCCATGGAGTATGTAGTGGCCAGGCTTCGGACGTCGGCCAAGAGGTGAGAGGTCGGCCTGGTAGGGCCAACAGCGGGTCCCAGTAACCACATGTGTCAAGATGTGAATTGGGCCCCCAGATACGCCATGCAAGCGGGATATGTGCGAAACGTTAGGTTTTGGCATAAGAGATTTATCCTTAGAGTTGCATGCATTGGCACGTAAGGGCTTAAAGGCACGTCATAGGTTTAAAAGACACCTGAAGGGTCAGTTTGAATCATAAAGATAGACTTCGCAACATTAAGAGTGACAATATACCGTGATATTCGTTCATAAAGATAATTGATTAAAGATAGAAGGTTACCGCCATACACGCCAAGAGATTAAGAGATAAAAGATATTGTTCCTAGTAATATGTTATTGATATGCGGTTATGGTAAAGCGGCATTAGCACTCCAAATATATCCAGATACGCTATTAAAGTTGACGCATGTATAACAACTTTCTCTCACTCACTGAATATTCTCTTCCTAAAGATACTGTTCCACGCAGGGAAAGTTGGTTAGTAGAGATAACCTAATAGCACTCTATAAAAGGGGAGTAAGGCTCCAGGAGAAGGTACGCAGTTTTTGAGACTATCACTATTTTACTATTCACTTGGTGTTTTTTGCCCTAGTTTTGACTTGAGCGTCGGAGTGCACACGGCCGTGAGGGCGCCTCTCTTTCTTTCTTTGCAGGCAAGTCTTTCTAACAGTGAAGGAGAAAGAAGAAGGTGCTGACGATCGTAGAGTTTGACCGACAGCGGGTCAACCGGCAAAAACATTTGGCGCCCACCGTGGGGCCCGATAAAACAAGGTCCCATCCACAGTTGTTGTACTGACCAGTCCTCGGACGTCAGCTGGGTCCCACAGCATTGGCCAAAGCCACGTGGAGTGGACCCCGCAGGGGGTATTGAACAGAGAAGGGCGATGAATCATCAGCCTACAAAGAGGGGTGACGAGTCATCAGCCTACAGAGAGGGGTGACGAGTCATCAGCCTGCAAAGAGGGGTGACGAGTCATCAGCCTACAGAGACGGGTGAGTAGTCGTCAGATCACCAGGATGGGCGGAGGTGTCATCGTCACTCAGCAGGTCGAGGAGTCCTCGGCGACAGAGTGTGGCGAGGTGACATCGGCCTTGGGTGATTTGAACAGCGTAAACAGAACAGCTAAGATTGGTTCCCAGAGTGGGCCAATGACCAGTTGAATACCCAGAATTAGGGAGAGGCCTGGATCACGAAGTGCCTATGCGGGTAGCAGGGAGAGCACAGTTGGGTGTAGAGTCCTGAGGGGACGAGTACTCACCAGAGCTAGGGTTTTCCCAGTGAAGCTACATGCATGGCACGTAAATAGTGAAGGCACTCCCAGAATGTAACATCCCGCCAAAATGCTATTCATATTTATATAATAGAATAAAGCGTAGATATTAAATTTCTAAAATCAACATATGTATTAGATATTGAAAATACATCATCCCGTACATCGTATTCAAAAAGAGACGTCCCTCTTATAGGGTTTTAATACATTCCATCAATTGTTTCGAAATAAAAACCAAATACAGCATGAAAAGGACAAAACAGGCAATCTCCTATCAGAAGACCCAGAACAGCCGATCTGCTATCAGAACAGAAAACAGGCGATCACCACGTAGAGACAGAAACAGGCGATCTCCTCCCGGCGACCACTCACTGAGGAGATCTACTCCCTGGAAGATCATCTGCTCCCGTGTAAAATACACGATCATCACAGTTTTAAGAGAAAACAGCCACATAACAATACAAAGGGTAAGCTAGATATTTTTAAACTTTAAATTATGAACTGGACAACCACCATAGATCAGCCTTTTTAAACATTCACAAAAGTCCATCACTTTCTCATTCATATCACACAGCCATCAAGTAATCACATATTTCCATCAAGAGTCGTTCAAATCACATAATTCATCAAGTGTCTATCAATTCAATGTTTCACATTTCTCACGTCAGACTTCCACTGACTCATCACACAAGACACTTGACACTACTTCCGGAAGACTCGTGCGTTGAACTTAGCATCCAGAGACATGCACCTGTCATACTTCATTTGCTGTAATGTTTCCACAGCCATGCGCATCAACACAAACTCGATCTCAATTCATCACTCTCACAGTATGACAGGGTTAATCCATATAACAGGCCGAGCTCGTTCTTTTTCACACGACTCACCCATTCATATGAACCTCCTTTGACTCTCACCAACTGGATAACTTCCTCTATGTGATTCCATTATCTCAGCAGAGTCAGGATCGCCTCATTCACAGGATACTCACAGATCAATACACTTCATAACCAAATCTCAACACGGTATTTCCTTTCCTGAAAATACTATGTCTTGATCCCACATTCACGACATTCCACACATCATATAACACTAAAATGAATAATTCCAATCACAACAACAATCATTTCATTGTTCATATTTTCGAATACCACATTTAAATCTCAAACAGCTTCAAACAACACAAAACAGGGGAGTTCGAAAAACAACGCCAAAACCGGCGATCTCGTTCAAAAACAGAGGATTGCACAATAACAGTTGAAAAACTGGCGACCACGTCGCCCAAACACATAGAACAGAGCATCACGAAAAAGAATATGAAACCGGCGATCACGTCGCCCTCACTTCAGAAACAGCTAATCTACGGCTTTTATTGAAAATAAAGCTAACTTCCCTTACCTGGACTTGCGCAAAACACCAAGAGCTCCAAAACCCACCGAGCTTAAAGGATGCCTTGGCTCTGTTTTAGCGTCTGGTTTGTAGAACTTGCAGCGAACCTCCCAGGTGCTCTAATGGTAGTCTTCGCTCATCGTACTGGTGCTTGAGGGTGCCTGAATCGCAGCGCGAAGGAGAGAAAAGAGAGGGATGAAGATGCACTCACTCTTTCACTCTTGAGTCACTGCAACGTTCTTTGCCTCCTCGCAGTGGGTTTTTGAATCCAAGCCTACTAGTCCACGCATGCTGCTGCCACCACCCCCCTCTGCAAGAAAGCCAGAGTGTACGTTTCACTGAACAGTACGGCCATGGTTGTCTTCTTGTGCATGCCAACCACTTCCCTGAACAGTACAACCGCGAGTGTCTCTTGCGCATGCCAACCTTCTGATGTCACTATTCTGAACCACCATTTTTGTCCACGTGGCGCGCGTGCAGGACGTGTCATGCTGGGAGTCTGGGTCCCACCTTATCTGTGTGAAACTTGACATCGCGCGATAACCTTCCACCGATGACCGCTCGCGCGATGACTATCCACTGAGGTCTCATACTGGCAAACGACCGATGTCTCTCCCTGGAAGACGACCGATGTCTCTCCCTGGAAGAAGACCGATGTCTCTCCCTGGAGACGACCGATGTCTCTCCCTGGCGACGCCCGCATGCCTCCCGCGCCCCGACGACGCCCGCATGCCTCTCGCGCCCCGACGACGCCCGCATGCCTCTCGCGCTCCAGCGTTGCCCGCATGCCTCGCGCCCCGGCGTTGCCCGCATGCCTCTCGCGCCCTGGCGACGTCCACATGCCTCGCGCCCTGGCGATGCCCGCATGCCTCTCGCGCCCTAGCGACGTCCACATGCCTCGCGCCCTGGCGATGCCCGCATGCCTCTCGCACCCTGGCGATCATGTGTAGTAGGCGACCGGCGATTATGTACTAACCAGGCGATCTTATAGTCTTCTAAGCTACACTTTCCTTCCTTTTTATTTCAAATGAAAACATACTTAGAATTCATTTAAAATATACCCTTTTATTCCAATTTAATTTTACAGGTCCTTACACAGAACAGGTGGCCCCAGAGACTAGGTGCACAAGGAGGCACCCAGGTGGTCACCCTGTGAGAGTTTGCACTCCAGAGAAGGAAACCTTATGTGCTAGATTACCCTAAGATTGGGTGATAGCGGCGCAAGGGTATTCCAGTAAACCCTAAATATGGCTAGTACCGCAGCAAACCCTAATTAGGGCTAGCGGCGCAGTAAACCCTAGACTATATAAGGGACAGTAAGATACTTCACAAAGGTACGCAGTTTCTAGACCTAAACACAGAGAGAAACATATACACTTGGTGTTCCTTGCCCTACACTGACTTGAGCGTCGGAGTGCAAACGGCCTCTAGGGCGCCCCTTTTCTCTTTTGCAGGTGCAGATTGCTTCGAAAGAATCAAGCACATATCAACGTGAGGAAGGAGGTGTGTGAGCATCGTGAGTCAACCGACAGGCGGGTCAACCGGCAAGAACATTTGGCGCCCACCGTGGGGCCGGAGTAAAACAAGATCCCATACACGAGAGAGAGAGAAAAACCACGAAAGATGAGGAATACAAGACACGGGTCCATTCCACCAAACGGAGGCGACGGCGTTACCATGCAACAACTGATGGAAACGATGCGCGCCCTCCAGGAAACGGTGGCGGAATCTCGAGCGCATCAGGCGCGTATGCAGGAAGACCTGGCCGCCTCACAGGCCAGGAATGAAGAGTTACACCGAGCAAATGAGGAGCTGCGTTTGAATTTGCAGCACATACAACAAGCTGGAGATCGTGGGGAAGATGATCGAGCCCCGCCAGTGCCCCCAAGGGCCTTTCCCATGCCTTTCTCCCAAGCGATCATGAACACGGTGGTCCCAGCTACCTTTGTAGGGCCTAAAACCGTGTTCACCGGGAAAGAGGATCCTGAGACGCATCTCACTGCTTTTCACACGCAGATGATGTTGTCAGGAGGGTCCGATGCAGTGCACTGTAAGCTCTTTATGGCCACACTGATAGGAACTGCGCTAGAATGGTTCGTGAGTTTGCCTGAAGGACATATCACGTCTTTCGCGCAATTCTCCGCGCTGTTCCGGGAGCAATATCTTGTCAACAGGGCCCCTCCGCTAGTGTCTTACGATCTTTTTGATGTAAGGCAGCATCAGAGGGAGTCCCTTAAAGAGTACCTCAATAGGTTTGGGGCGATGGTGGTAAGGTTGCACACCAAGGATGAAGACATGGTGGTGCACGCTTTCAGGAAGGGTGTATTGCCAGGGCCTTTCAGCGAATCTCTAATCCGCAGCCGTCCCAAGACCTTCAGCGACATAAAACGGCGTGTTGTGGCCCATATTGTCGGCGAAGGAGAACTCAGCGAAAAGCGAGAAAGCGCAGTCTCGTTAAGGCCCCGAGCGCCTAGTCGACCTCAACCGCTGCGAGTACACGAGGCGACCACGAAGAAGAAAGCTCAAGAGAAACAAAAGCCCTACGAGCCCCGAAAACCGCAACCTAGGGCCGAGGCAAAGATGACATGCCCCCTAGGCATGAATTTGTGGTGGAGTTGAAGGAACTGATTGCCATTCCTAACGTGGCAGAAAGACTGAAGATGCCCCCAAAGAGTGACAAGAGGTTGGGGCCCAACAAAAATGCATGGTGCGAATTCCATCAGGCTTTTGGGCACCCCATTCGAAATTGCCTGGCCCTGGCGCACCAATTGGACGAGATGGTGAAGAGTGGATTTTTGAATGACTATTTAAAGGCAGCGTCGGAAGGTGAGACGGTTGTTGCACCAAGGGCAGACCAGGGCCATGAAGTGCCCATACATGGTGAGATCCACACTATATCAGGTGGGTTCTCAGGAGGAGGGTGCACTTCTTCGCAACGAAAGAAGTATGCACGTTCAGTGATGGCAGTGGAAGCCTGCGAGGAGGATCACTTTCCGGACATCGACCTCGTCTTCACAAAAGCTGATCGTCGAGGTGTTGTTCCCCACGACAACGATCTGGTGGTTATTTCAGTGGTCACTGCTGCACGTAAGGTGCACCGAGTGCTGGTCGATCAGGGAAGCTCGGCCGATGTGATGTTCTGGTCGACTTTCAACAAGCTACAGTTGTCTCCTGATCAGCTGCGACCCTACGTCGGCTGTTTGTATGGGTTTGTGGGAGACCAGGTAGAGGTACGGGGGTACATAGAGTTGAGGACCACGTTCACTGATGGAGTGGCATCCCGCACAGAGAACATCCGGTACCTTGTGGTGAACGCCCCCTCTGCTTATAACATCCTTCTGGGCAGACCTGCCCTGAACCGGCTAGGGGCTGTGGTGTCCACAAGGCACATGAAGATGAAGTTGCCATCGATGGAAGGGATGGTGGTAGCCATCAAGTCAGATCAAAAAGAGGCTAAAAGATGTTATGAGAATAGCCTCAAGACAAAGAGGGGAATCTGCATGGTGACCACCTCACCACCGGGAGGAGGTGTCAATGAAACAGATCCGCCACGAGGAGACGTCGGGGTAACCCGAGCAGAAGTCGCCCGGGCGAGGCGTCTCGAACCAGCAGAGGAGGTCGTGGAGAAGGAGATCGGAGGAAAGATTTTCAAGCTGGGTAAATCCCTATCTCAGGAGACCCAAGATCAGGTAGCAGGGTTAATAGGAAAGTATCTGGACGCTTTCGCTTGGTCCCCCTCAGACATGCCAGGCATTGACCCTGATTTTCTATGCCATCGCCTGGCACTGAATCCCCAAGCCAGACCGGTCCACCAGAGGAGACGGAAGTTCAATGATGAGCAAAGGCAGGTGGTCAGGGAGGAAACACAGAAGTTGCTGAAGGCAGGCCACATACGGGAAATACAATACCCTGAGTGGCTTGCGAATGTCGTCCTGGTGAAAAAGGCTAACGGGAAGTGGAGGATGTGTGTGGACTTCACAGATCTTAACAGGGCATGTCCGAAAGATTCCTACCCTCTGCCCAACATAGATGCGCTAGTCGACAGCGCCTCCGGCTGCAAGTTACTCAGTTTCTTGGACGCTTTCTCTGGGTACAATTAGATCAAGATGCACCCGATGGATGAGAACAAGACTGCGTTCATGACAGAGCTGTCCTGTTACTGCTACATAGTCATGCCGTTTGGCCTGAAGAATGCGGGTGCCACATATTAGAGACTGATGGACAAAATACTCGCCCCCATGCTGGGACGCAATGTGCAGGCCTATGTAGATGACATGGTGGTGACGTCCCAGGCACGAGATCAGCATGTTGACGATTTGGAGGAACTGTTCAACACAATAGCTAAGTACAGGTTGAAGTTGAATCCAGAAAAGTGCGTCTTTGGGGTGGAGGCAGGCAAGTTCCTTGGGTTTTTGCTCATGGAAAGAGGGATTGAGGCCAACCCAGACAAGTGTGCAGCGATCATAGCCATGAGGAGCCCGACGTCAGTCAAAGAAGTACAACAGTTGACGGGTCGGATGGCTGCACTCTCCAGGTTCGTGTCAGCTGGAGGTGACAAGGGTCACCCTTATTTCCAATGCCTAAGGAGGAATAGCAGATTCACCTGGACTGCGGAATGTGAGCAGGCTTTCCTTAAGCTCAAAGAGTACCTGGCCAGCCTGCCAGTCTTGTGCAAGCCTCAGCTCGGCACACCTTTACGTCTTTACTTTGCAGTCACGGATAGGGCGGTGAGTTCTGTCTTAGTTCAAGAGCAGCAACAAAGCCAGAAGCCCATTTACTTTGTCAGCAAAGTGTTGCAGGGGCCTGAAATAAGGTACCAAGCCTTAGAAAAGGCAGCATTAGCAGTGGTGTTTTCAGCCAGGAGACTTCGTCACTATTTCCAGAGCTTCACAGTGGTGGTGATGACAGATCTGCCGATATGTAAGGTCCTGCAGAAGCCCGATGTGGCGGGAAGAATGGTGCGTTGGGCAGTCGAGTTGTCAGAATTCGACATCCAGTATGAACCCAGGGGCCCGATCAAAGGACAGGTTTATGCTGACTTTGTGGCTGAGATGTCCTCAACCGAGGCTCAGCATGAGGGACCCAATTTCAAATGGGTATTGTCAGTAGACGGGTCCTCGAATCAGCAAGGCAGCGGAGCGGGGGTGATCTTGGAAGGACCCAAAGGGTTGTTAATAGAGCAGGCCCTGCGGTTCGCGTTCAAAGCCAGCAATAACCAGGCGGAATATGAGGCTTTGATCGCTGGGATGTTGTTGGCAAAGGAGATGGGAGCGCAGAGCCTTATAGCCAAGAGTGACTCGTTGTTGGTCACCGGTCAGGTGGCCGGAGAATACCAGGCCAAAGACCCTCAGATGGCCTCTTACTTGGAGTATGTCCAGAGATTGAAGAGTTCATTTGAGATATTTGAACTAGTGCATGTGCCCAGGGAGCAGAATGCCAGAGCTGACTTGTTGGCCAAACTCGCCAGCTCAGGCAAGGGGGGCAGACAGAGGACAGTCATCCAGGAGACCCTGAGGGCGCCTCGTACCTATACAGCTGATAACTTGGTAGGAGTCCATCAGATCAGCCAGTCAGATGGCAAGAAGAGGAGTCATTGGTCGTTGACTCAAGAAACTTTAAAAAAGCCACGAGTCAACGCACACATGCTAATGAGGGTAGAAGCGCCATAGATCTGTCTACTACAAAATGATGAGACATGGATGACACCCTATAAGCGTTACATAGCGGATGGAATGCTCCCAGCAGAGCCGGAGGAGGCAAAAAAGATAAAGAAGAACTCGTCCAAGTACACGCTCATTGAAGGCGAGTTGTACAGACATGGGTTTACTCACCCCATCTTAGTCTGCGTGCATGGCGAGCAGTGTGTGAGGATAATGGCGGAGCTCCATGAAGGTATCTGCGGTAGTCACATCGGAGGCCGAGCTCTGGCCTCTAAGGTCGTACGAGCAGGGTACTACTGGCCGACAATGAGGGAAGATTGCACTAGGTATGCACAGCAATGCAAGCAGTGCCAGTTGCATGCTGATTGGCCTAAGGCACCACCAGAAGAGCTCAGGTCGATTTACAGCCCTTGGCCGTTTCATACATGGGGGATTGACATCTTGGGGCCTTTCCCTTTGGCGATAAGGCAGATGAAGTACCTCGTGGTCGCCATAGAATATTTCACGAAGTGGATTGAAGCTGAGCCAGTAGCACAGATTACAGCACAAAAGATCCAACACTTCGTGTGGAAGAACATAGTTTGCCGCTTCGGCATACCAAAACGCTTAGTGTCTGATAATGGCACTCAGTTTGCAAGCCAACAGTTGGGAAAACTATGTACAGAATTGGGAATCAAGCAGGTGTTTGCATCAGTCGAGCACCCACAGACCAATGGGCAGGTCGAGTCAGCCAACCGAGTCCTCCTCAGAGGATTGAAGAGAAGGCTGGAGAAAGCAAAGGGAAGGTGGGCTGAGGAGGTTCCCAGAATAGTATGGGCTTACCATACTACTCCCCAGTCCACTACTAAGGAGACTCCCTTTAGTTTGGTGTATGGTTCAGATGCCATGATCCCTGTGGAGATCCAGGAGAGCTCGCCACGTTTCCAGAACTTTGTGGCTGAGGAATCCAATGAAGAGAGGAAGGTGAATCTTGATCTTTTGGATGAAGCCAGGGAAGAAGCTGGAATCAAGGCTGAGGCACTAAAGAGGAGAGTTGAGCTCAAACACAGTTCCAAGCTGAGAGCTCGGCAGTTCTAGGCGGCAGACCTTGTCATTGGGAAGGCATCTCCATACCAGATAGAGAACAAGCTATCCCCTAAGTGGACTGGTCCTTTTAGAGTGACAGAGGCCCTAGGGAATGGAGCATATAGGCTTGAGACTTTAGAAGGAGGTCCGATTCCTCGAACATGGAATGCGACTCACTTGAAGTATTATTTCAGTTAAAGCCATGTAATCTTGTACACAACACAATACAGGGGACACTCTTTTTTCCTTTCTAAGGGTTTTTAATGAGGTCACCCAATAAAATTCAGTTAAAGATATATGTTTTTAATGTGTTTGTACAATGATATTAGAACCTGTCACGTGGAGTTAGAGGTCTCGTAAGTGGAGAGGTAGGTTCGCAGAGAACACCTCCACTTCGAGTGAGAACTCCCAATGTTAAAGAAGGGTTCGCCCAGAGAAATCCTCCTCGCCTGTGAGCGATGTGAGGTCAGTTAGAACCTGTCACGTGGAGTTAGAGGTCTCGTAAGTGGAGAGGTAGGTTCGCAGAGAACACCTCCACTTCGAGTGAGAACTCCCAATGTGAAAGAAGGGTTCGCCCAGAGAAATCCTCCTCGCCTGTGAGCGATGTGAGGTCAGTTAGAACCTGTCACGTGGAGTTAGAGGTCTCGTAAGTGGAGAGGTAGGTTCGTAGAGAACACCTCCACTTCGAGTGAGAACTTCCAATGTGAAAGAAGGGTTCGCCCAGAGAAATCCTCCTCGCCTATGAGCGATGTGAGGTCAGTCAGAATCTGTCGCTTGGAGTTAGAGGTCTCGTAAGTGGAGAGGTAGAGAACACCTCCACTTCGAGTGAGAACTTCCAATGTGAAAGAAAGGTTCGCCTGGTTAAATCCTCCATCGTCCATGAACGATGACAGGTCAGTCAGAACCTATTAGTGGGGGTTAGAGGTCTCGTAAGGGGAACGGGGAGTTCATAAGGAACACCTTCCCCTCCGAGTGAGAACGCCTAATTTAAAGTAAAGGTTCATTAATGAAATTAGCAGAAAAAACATGTTACTTGAGGTTCATTTTTGCAGGTGCATTATTTGTGATCGTGAGCCCACCAAATACAAAGCACGACAAAAAGTTGAACAATGCATAAACAAAGTTTTATATTACAAAGAGGATAATTACAAGATGTTCAGCTAAAATTCAACTGTTTCGAAGACCTATCTGGGCACTATTTGCCCGTTGACCACCTGCATAGTGGCGGAGTATGGTGAGAGGTCCATCTTAGGGTGCACGCAGGCAACCTGAGCAAGGGCATCACCAAAGCCTTCCCCATAGGCGTCGGCGGCGTCATCAATAAGCTCAGCCTCGGTCTTCTTCAACAGTTCAATCTGTTGGGCAAGTTCCTCCTCCACCTTGCCCAGCTGAACTTCTCGATCGGTCGCCCTCTCCTCCAGCTTGGCCATTTTAGCTTGAGCCCCCTCTGCTTGCTCTTCCAGTTCAATAATCTTGTTGCGGAGGGGGAGTATCTTAGCTTCAAGCTGGAGGGCCTCCTGCCCTTTGGAGAAAAGAAGCTTCTTGGTCTCCTTCTCGAATTGACGGAGACTACCCAGTTCTTGATTAAGGGCAGTCTCACGCTTGGTCGCTTGACGAAGTTGGAGATCCTTTTGCTCCAGCTCCTTCTTCAGTTGGGCAGTCTCATCTAGCAGCTCCGCCTCAACGCTACCCTTGACCAGCAAGGAGTTGGAAGCGGCCAAGAACTCCCCGAAACCATGGCTGAGGAGGTTCTCAAGGGAGTTTCTGTCCATGGCCTCCAAGACAGCTCTGCCAGGCATCTGAGCAAGCGATCTTTGGAGCAGGGAAGGCAATTCTGGGGCAGAAGGCATTTGACCAGAGGGAGGAGCACTCTCCCCACCCCCCTCAAGCGTTAAGATTGGCTCAGGAGGGGAGGAGGCGCTGGGAGGGTGCTCCCTAAAGGATGAAGGGTGCCCCTCTGTGGCTGAAGAGACCTCTGCAGCTGTCCCCACCCTTTTCCTTTTGAAGACAAGGCCGGAGCAGGTGTCCTCATCGTCAGAAACTGCCACGGGGGCTGTCCTCTTGGACGTTTCAACAATAGGTTCCAAGGCAGCACCCGCGGGTGATGAAGGACCTGCAGGGGCTGAACCGCTGGCATTGCGGCGACTCAACACATCTGCCAGCCTTTTCTTCTTATCAGCGCTGAGTACCATGCCTGCAGTGAACGATACAAAGGTATTAGAAAGACAAGGCGTTAAGCATGCGAACAGATAAATGCAAGATAAAGTTGGTGTACCAATGTACACGCTGAGAGTCTCAGCGTCATACTCATGCCTAATCAGCTGGGTGGAGTCAAACACCACGCCCCAGCTGGAAATGGTTTGGCAGAGTTCTTGATCAGGGACTGTCAACTCCTCGAGCCTGCGTGGCTTTTTGAACTTCAACTCCCCCACCCAGTATAAGGGAAACCTGTCAAGCATGGTGGGGTCGTAAGAGCTGCAGCAGACTTGGAAGAACTTTCCCTTGAAGTTCTTGTATGACTGCGAGAAGAGCGTTAGAAGGACTCTCCCGGCCACCCCATTCAGGCTCACCCAAAGCCTCTTGCCGGGGCTCTTCGCCTCGAAGAAGTAAAGGAAGACATCGACGGAGGGGGTGAACCCTAGGTTATTGCAGAGAATGGAAAATGCCCTGATAAAGGCCCAACTGTTGGGGTGCAGTTGAGCAGGCGCCACGTTTAACTCTGTGAGCAAAGCCCTTTCAAACCCGGTGAAAGGGAGACGGGCTTTGACTCTTTTGAAGATGGTGGCGTAGAAGAAGAAGAATGGTTCCCCATTGTTGCAACGATCATCGGCGCATACGAACTCGTTTGCTGGGCAGGGACGCACAGAGACGTACGCGTCAGTTTCCTTGCCGAAGACGCGTCCTTTAATCTCATTCTCATCATCCCTGTGCTTGCGAAGATCCTCGCAGGATGTGAGTTTGGAGGTCTCGGCAAGGAGATCCTCCGAAGCCCATGGGTAGAGGGCCTTGTAATCGACCGCTACAGTTGGAGGAGGGTTGGAGGTGATTTTGGTTCTGGCCATCTCGAATCTAAACAAATGAGAGGCAGGAAAAGAAGAAAGGCTCAGAAGAAAACAATGGTGGACGAAGACTCAAAGGTAGAATGAACCCAGGAAAGAAGAACAAAACCCTAGAATGCATAAGCCACACACAGGCCCAAAACAGTTACAGCATACCATATGGATGATTGAGTTCATGTTATGAAGGAGGAGAAGACATAAAAATCATACCTTTGGTTGAGGAAGAGCGGAGAAGCATGAAAGGTCTGTTGGGAAGAAGAGAGCGTGCACTGGAAGATAGAGTATGCAGAAGTGAGAATGCAAGGTGATGAAACAGTGAAGTGGCGCGAGGTTTTGAAGTGGTTTAACGTAGCCCTAGGAAGCGCAAACGTTATGAATCTCAAACCGTTGATACAACCACGTGTTAGCAGATGAAAGGGGGTTGGTGAAGTGTCTTCTCAGCATACTATTCATGTACTTATGCGCAGAGCCACGTAGGCCGCCCAAGACACTGACTTAGTCTCTACGCTGGAACAAGTTAACAGCTCGAGACTAGGGGGGCTTGTGTACCGATCAGTCCTCGCCTATATCACTTAGTCTCTTCGCTGAAACAAGTTAACAGCTTGAGATTGGGGGGCTTGTGTACTGACCAGTCCTCGGACGTCAGCTGGGTCCCACAGCATGGGCCAAAGCCACGTGGAGTGGACCCCGCCGGGGGTATTGAACAGAGAAGGGCGATGAATCATCAGCCTTCAGAGAGGGGTGACGAGTCATCAGCCTACAGAGAGGGGTGACGAGTCATCAGCCTGCAAAGAGGGGTGACGAGTCATCAGCCTACAGAGACGGGTGAGTAGTCGTCAGATCACCAGGATTGGCGGAGGTGTCATCGTCACTCAGCAGGTCGAGGAGTCCTCGGCGACAGAGTGTGGCGAGGTGACATCGGCCTTGGGTGATTTGTGTTGAAGCTGAAGGAAGCTTCTTCCCAACCTTGGCTTAAAGTGTGTTTGATGAAGAAAATTGCTTCGGTACTTTATAGTTTTGTAAAAGGATTTAAGTGAATTTTGGTTTAGGCTTAGGAGGTGAGGAAGTGATGAGGCACCGATCTGTAATCGGTCATTGCGGGAAGTAATGAGGAATCAATCGGTCGTCGGTCATTGGGGAAGTATGAGGAACCAATCGGTCGTCGGTCATTGAAGGAACTAATGAGGAACCAATCGGTCGTCGGTCATTGAAGGAAGCAATGAGGAACAAATCGGTCGTCGGTCATTGGGGAAGTATGAGGAACCAATCGGTCGTTGGTCATTGGAGGAAGTAATGAGGCACGATCGGTCATCGGTCTTTGAGAAAGTAATGTTGTACGATCGGTCATCGGTCATTTGGAATGTAATGTGGCACCGGTCGGTCATCGGTCATTCTGTTCTAGTTGCCTAAAGCAAGCTTAAACCAAACACAAGGAGTGTTTAAAGTTTTCAAAAATGCTGTTTAAAGTTTTCTCAAAAAGTCTGAATACTGGACAAAAATAAATCTGTTTCCTGGATAATAAATAGATTTATTTTGGTTCTGTTATTCTTAACTGTTTTTCAAACTGTTTTTTGAAAAGTGGTTAGAAACTGGTTTCTTTAAATATAGAAGACTTCTCTCACACAAAAGACACAGTGCAATCACGTTTCAATCAGTTTCTGAGTGAGAAGAAGAATTCAAAGGCTTTTGTGAAAGGTTTTCAAAAGGAATTTCAAGTGTGCTTGTTCTAGGAAAACCTTGTGCTTTGTGAAGGTGCTGGTGCAGTTTTTGCAGCAGATTGAACTACTGGTTTGAGTTCTTGCATCTTCTTTTCAGGTGTATTTTTTTCTTTCTCATTTGTTGTAAAGGTGGAAGTGTTAGTCACTTCTTGATAGGGTTTCTTGGAGTGCAAGGTGTGCTGAAATACGTGTTTTTCAGCCTTGTATGTGAGTGTTCTTGTAGGTTTCAAGAACTGCTGTATATGCTGTAATTGTTGTATGTGTTTAGTGAATTCCACTTTGGTGTAAGGTGAACTGGATGTAGCTCTTGATGAGTGAACCAGTATAAAAACTTGTGTGCAATCTTCTCTCCTTTCTTGCATTTATTTTTGGAATTTGAATTGATAACTGTCCAAAATAAATCTGTTCATTTGAAATTGAATCTGTTAATTCTGGGTTTAATAAGAACTGTTCTTCTCTTGGTTGAAACCTTCTTGCAAATATCTGAACAAGTGTATTCTGCTGTTCCTTCTAATTGTATAAAATCTTGTTTGATTAAGTTCTGATTGTAAGAAGGTGATTTGGAAAAATAAATCTGTTTTATTTGAAATCAATCTGTTCTTTTAATCTCTGTTATACAGAAGTCAGTTCCTGTTGCAAAAATTTTTAAAAGATCAATTCACCCCTCCCCTCTTGATCTTCAGACCCTGCTTAACTCTAACAATTGGTATCAAGAGCAAGGGCTTGTAGGTTACTCAAGTTGTGCAGAAATGTCTGAATTCAAGATGCCTTTTGCTGAGGGAGCATCCATCAATAGGCCTCCTATGTTCGGTGGAGTCAACTATGCTTTCTGGAAAATCAGGATGAAGATTTTCATGGAGTCCATTGATATGGGCATCTGGGATGCTGTGGTGAGCGGACCTTTCATACCTATGCAGACTGTGAAAGATGAAACTGTGAAGAAACCATGGTCCGAATGGAGTGAAGCTGAAAGGAAGAAGGCTCAATATGATTCTCTGGCCAAGAACATCATCACCTCTGCACTGAATATGGATGAGTTCTTTAGGGTGTCTCAATGTCAATCAGCTAAGGAAATGTGGGAGATACTGGAGGTAACTCATGAAGGCACAGAAGATGTTAAACGGGCTAGGAAGCACTCATTGATCCAGGAATATGAGTTGTTCAGAATGCAATCTGGTGAGAGCATTGCAGATGTACAGAAACGATTTACACACATTGTAAATCACCTCACGGGTCTTGGCAAGGTTTTTGATAAGGAAGAGCTCAACATAAAGGTATTGAAATGCCTTGATAGGAGTTGGCAGCCAAAGGTAACAGCAATTTCAGAATCAAGGGATCTTTCCAAGATGTCCACTGCAGCACTCTTTGGAAAGCTGATGGAACATGAATTGGAGCTGAAAAGATTGAAAGACCAAGAAACTGTGGAGAAGAAAGTCAAAGGAATTGCCTTAAAGACCACCATGGAGCATGACACAAGTGAAGAAGAAGAAGAGAATCCTGAACAAGATGAAACCTTAAGCTTGCTCACTAGAAAATTCAGCAAATTCCTTAAAAGGAAGACTAGAGACAGAACACAGCAAAGAAAAAGGTATTCAAAACAGAGTGATTCTAATTCTTCTACTTACACCTGTTTTGGATGTGGCAAACCAGGTCATATAAAAGCTGATTGTCCAAACAATCCACATAAAGAAAAATCAGCAAGCAAGAAGAATGAAAAAAGCAAGGGAAAAAGGGCTTACATATCTTGGGAGGATAATGATGTATCTTCAACAAGTGAATCCTCAAATGAGAGTGAAGAAGCAAATCTGTGCTTCATGGCAAATGATGAAGGTTCAACTTCAGACTCAGTAAGTAATTACTCAACTGATTCTGAAAATTATGATCAGCTTTTAATTGCGTTTAAGGAAACTCATGATGAAGCCAATAGACTTGCTGTCATGTGTAATAAGCTGACCAGAATGAATAAAGTTCTTGAACCTAAGGTAAAGGCTCTTGAGGAAGAACTAAACAAAGCTAAAACTGAGTTAATTAGTCTTGAATTAACCTGCCTGCATGCATCCATCAAAACATGTGAAAATTGTAAGAAATTGGAAAAACAGGTTGAATATCTTCTAAAGACTTTATCAAATTTCACAAAAGGAAGAGAAAATCTTGAAACATTATTGGGTTCACAAAATGCTGTCTTTAATAAAAATGGTTTAGGATATAATCCTGGAATAAAGCAAAATGTTAAAAAGCTGTCCAGTTTTTTTGTTCCTGCCAAAACAGGTTTTTCTTCTTTTAACAGATTAAATACAGTATATACTGCATCCTGTTTCTACTGCATGAAATCTGGTCATACATCAAGAACATGTAGGGCTAGAAAATATCTTGTTCCTAAAGGCTTAGCCAAATGGCTTCCTAAGGAAAGGTATTAATCATGTTGGACCCTATACTAAGAGGGGTACCATATATGTAATCTGTTTTGCAGAAAAACAGCAGGAAAAATAAGTGGTACCTTGATAGCGGCTGCTCAAAACATATGACAGGTGATTTGGCCCAGTTCATAAGTTTGAAACTCAAAGCTGAAGGTTATGTCACATATGGGGACAACAATAGAGGAAAAATTCTTGGAAGAGGAGATGTTGGCACTAAAGACTCAACTATAATTGAGAATGTCCTATATGTTGAAGGCTTAAAGCATAATCTTCTCAGTATTAGTCAGCTTTGTGATAAGGGATACTTGGTTAATTTTGAAGCCAACACATGTACAATTTCAAATCAGAACTCTGGTAAGGTGCTGTTCACAGGGAAAAGGGTAAACAACATCTATCTCCTAGACATTGTTAATAACAATTCTAAAAATGAATGCTTGTTGTCAAAAAGTGATGAGTCTTGGCTATGGCACAGGAGGTTGGCTCATATCCATACAGATCACTTGAATAAATTGTTGTCTAAGGACCTTGTTTCTGGTCTACCAAAAATATGTTTTAAAAATAACAGGTTGTGTGATGCATGTGTAAAAGGAAAACAGATTAGAACCTCTTTTAAATCTAAAGATATAGTTTCTACAAATAAAATTCTGGATGTATTGCATATGGATTTATTTGGACCATCTAGGACTGCTAGCCTTGCTGGAAATTATTATGCTTTGGTGATTGTTGATGACTTTTCTAGATATACTTGGACTCTATTCATTGCTTCTAAAAATGATACATACAAAGCTTTCAAGAAATTGGCAAAGGTTTTGAACAATGAAAATGAGAACTGCATAAAACAGATTCGTAGTGATCATGGGGGAGAATTTCAAAATGCAAAATTTGATAAGTTTTGTGAAAAGCATGGCATAACACATAGCTATTCTGCTCCTAGGACACCTCAACAAAACGGTGTGGTTGAAAGAAAGAATAGATCTTTGGAAGAATTAGCAAGAACTATGTTAAATGAATCAAATTTACCAAAGTATTTCTGGGCTGATGCTGTTTATACTGCTTGCTATGTGCTTAACAGAACATTGATAAGACCTATTCTTAAGAAAACCCCATATGAACTGTACAAAGGAAGAAAACCTAGCATTAGCCATCTTAGAGTATTTGGGTGCAAATGTTTTATTCTAAATAATGGTAAAGATAATCTTGGGAAATTTGACCCTAAATCTGATGAAGGTATACACCTTGGTTATGCTATAAATGGACATGCTTATAGAGTCTATAACAAAAGATTGCTTGCTGTAGAAGAGTCTATGCATGTGGTGTTTGATGAAACAGATTGTTCTATACCGAAATCTGTTTTGGATGAATCTGGTGTGGATGATTTAAGAATAATTCTGCAGAAAAATCAATCAACTGAATTTGATACAACTAATCCAAATGCTGTCAAAGAGTCTGTTGTGAATGCAGGGTTGCCTAAGGAATGGAAGACTCCCAAGAATCTTACTCTTGACAATGTAATTGGAAAACTAGAGAAAGGAGTCTCAACCAGAAATTCTCTCAACAATTTCTGCAGAACAGTAGCTTTTGTGTCACAGATTGAGCCTAAAAGCCTGGAAGAAGCACTGCAAGACAGCAATTGGATAACAGCAATGCAGGAAGAACTGAACCAGTTTGAATACAATGAAGTGTGGACCTTAGTTCCAAGAAAGCATGAGATGAATATCATAGGAACCAAGTGGGTGTACAGGAACAAGCTGGATGAACATGGAGCTATCACTAGAAACAAAGCAAGGCTGGTTGCTAAAGGATACAACCAAGAAGAAGGTATTGATTTTGGTGAAACCTATGCACCAGTAGCACGCCTTGAAGCTGTCAGATTACTTCTAGCATTTTCCAGCATCAAAGGCTTCAAATTGTTTCAAATGGATGTTAAAAGTGCATTCCTAAATGGATACATAAATGAGGAGGTGTTTGTTTCCCAGCCCCCAGGCTTTGAAGATTACAAAAATCCAGAACATGTGTACAAGCTTAAGAAGGCCTTGTATGGACTAAAACAAGCACCAAGGCAATGGTATGAAAGGTTAAGTGAATTTTTGCTTTCTCAAGGCTATAACCGTGGGAATTCTGACAAGACTCTATTCATTAAGAAGAAAAGGGAAGATATTATCCTGGTACAAGTGTATGTAGATGATATAATCTTTGGGTCAACCAATGAGGAAATGTGTGAAGCTTTTGTCAATACAATGATGAGAGAGTTTGAGATGTCAATGTTGGGAGAAATGAACTTCTTCCTTGGCCTGCAAGTGAAACAGCTCAAGGATGGAGTCTTCATTAGTCAAGAAAAATACTGCAAAGAGCTGCTAAAAAAATTTGATATGGATCAATGTAAGGCAATTAGCACTCCTATTTCAACAAGCTGTCAACTAGACCAAGACTGTGCAGGAAAACCTGTTGACCAATCCAAGTTCAGAAGCTTAATTGGATCCCTGCTGTACTTAACTGCCAGCAGACCTGATATTATGTTTGCTGTATGCCTATGTGCCAGATATCAATCTGATCCAAGGGAATCTCACTACAATGCAGTCAAGAGAATTCTGAAATACTTGCAAGGGACAAAATCTGTTGGACTATGGTATCCTAACCATGTTTCCTTATACTTAAACTGTTTTTCAGATTCTGATTTTGCAGGGTGCAAGGTTGACAGAAAGAGCACTAGTGGAACATGTCACATGCTAGGATCAAGCCTGATTTCTTGGCATTGCAAGAAACAAGCTTGTGTTGCCCTCTCTACAGCAGAAGCAGAATACATTGCTGCTGGAAGCTGCTGTGCTCAAACATTATGGCTAAGGCAACAGCTAAGTGACTATGGAATACTGTTAAACAAGATACCTATTAATTGTGATAATACCAGTGCCATAAACCTGTCTAAAAATCCTGTGTTACATTCAAGAACAAAGCACATAGAGATTAGACATCATTTCTTAAGAGAAAATATAGCTAATGGTATTTGTGATATTAAATTCATTAGTACTGAGTTTCAATTGGCTGATCTGTTTACAAAACCTCTGGCTAAAGATAGGTTTTATTTCTTGTTAAACGAATTGGGCATTATCAGCTTAAACTGTTCACTGCAGTGATATTTTAAATCTATAACATGTTATTTCTCTGGTTAATCTGTTTATTTCTGTGCCTAAAATATACATAACTAGGAAAGAGAAATTATACATGCACCTTAACTGCTTTATTGCTTTGACCAGCAGGTTTATGGCTGTTCTGTCTGGATATTCAAACTGGTTTGACTAACTGTATGGAAAGCTATTTCTCACTAAAAGCTAAAACACTTTTTCAAAATGATTTTGCCTCTTTCCAAAAACTGAAACTGCTGCAGGAATAAAATCTGTACTGACTCTGTGTTTTTGATTTGTTTCTTCTTAACACTCCAACTCTGCTAAGCATTAATACAATCTGTTTGATTCTATAAATAATGGTATTCAAAACCTGTAGTTCACACATTCAACTTCTGCTTGCAATCTCTCAGTTTTCTTTTGATAAAGAGGAACAGGTTTCAGAAATGGCATCATTGATATACAAAAGGAAGAAATCCCGTGAGCAGAAGAATAACACTCAAGGTATTTTAGAGAAATGGTTCGATGGTGATGCTGAAGCCATGACCACTTACTTACATGAGATAAGTAGAAAACAGGTAAATGTGCCAAAGATCCTCGAGTTTTCATGGATGAAGAGTGAAAAGCTGACTGAACCCAAAGCACTTCTCAAGCATCAGAGATTGAAGCCATTTCTTGAAATGACTGGCAACATCTATCCAGATCTAGTGAAGGTATTCTATACCAATCTGATCCTTGATGGGAAAAATTTAATTTCCCACGTAAAAGGTGTCCAAATAAAAATAACAAGTGAAGTTTGGAGCAACATCGCTGGAATCAAGTATTCAGGCCTCAAGGTGGGAAAGGGGAACACAACCATGATTCAAGAATTCAATAAAATTCAGTTCTACACAAGCTGCATGAGAGATAAGAATCAACACATAAACAGGTTTCATGCAGGTAATCTGAACCTAACTCCTAGGTTTCTAGTCTATGTTATTGCATGGCAACTGACACCTAGGGGAAGTAATCATGCTACATTACATGAGGAAGACCTCATTTTACTCTACTGTCTCATGCATCGCATAAAAATAAATTGGGTTTGTGTAATGACAGAGCATATGCTCAAATCCAAGAGGCTATCTGATTACAGATTTCCCTATGCAATTTTCATTTCAAAATTAATCGATTGTTTTGAGATTGACACTACTAATGAGAGAAACGAGCCAATCAAAGCAATTAGTGAAATCGACAACTCTACGCTCATGAAGATGGGATTCCTCAAGGAAGGTGAAGAGTGGGTTTTTAAAAGGACAACAGGTCCTAGAATGGAACATGGTACGTCCAACCACAACAACAATGATGATGAAGAAGCTGCTATTCCTATGGAAGATGACAATGTTCATGCTGATCATCAACCGAATCATGATGACTTGGATGCTACAGCACACAATGCACTGGTTGCATATCATTCTCCCGAATTCAGAGGTGAACCTTTGTCTAGTTTTGAAAGGCAAGTACTGCATCGACTTGACAATCTTTCAGAAGACCAGAAAGCCTACTTTGAGATGACTCAAGCCAGGTTCCAGCATCTAGATTATCAACTCGAGGGAGTACAGGAACAACTGGCTGAGCTTTACTACAGGGAATAGTTTTCTTTCTTCCCAATATTGTCTTCTTATGTCTGTTGAACATTATCCTTTTATTTCTGTGTTTTGGTGCCTGTTTCTGGACATTATATTTTCATCTCTATTCTGGAATGTATTCCCCTCTTAAGGACTTTATGAACTATCATGTATGGCTATTATATGCTTCTGTTTTTATTTGCTTCCATGCTGTTTGATGAATCCAAAGGGGGAGAAAAATAGCTGATCTTATAAGCTGCAGTGGTATAGGGAGGTATAAGCTGCAGTGGTATAGGGAGGTATATATATTCTCTACTCTTCTCTTATTCAATATTCACTTTAAATCTGTGTATTGTGGAATCAAGCTTTGTACAGGTATTGATCTTTCTTCAAAGCAATCGAGCTATGGGGATTTGTCTCCATCAAACAGGGGGAGATTGTTGAAGCTGAAGGAAGCTTCTTCCCAACCTTGGCTTAAAGTGTGTTTGATGAAGAAAATTGCTTCGGTACTTTATAGTTTTGTAAAAGGATTTAAGTGAATTTTGGTTTAGGCTTAGGAGGTGAGGAAGTGATGAGGCACCGATCTGTAATCGGTCATTGTGGGAAGTAATGAGGAATCAATCGGTCGTCGGTCATTGGGGAAGTATGAGGAACCAATCGGTCGTCGGTCATTGAAGGAACTAATGAGGAACCAATCGGTCGTCGGTCATTGAAGGAAGCAATGAGGAACAAATCGGTCGTCGGTCATTGGGGAAGTATGAGGAACCAATCGGTCGTTGGTCATTGGAGGAAGTAATGAGGCACGATCGGTCATCGGTCTTTGAGAAAGTAATGTTGTACGATCGGTCATCGGTCATTTGGAATGTAATGTGGCACCGGTCGGTCATCGGTCATTCTGTTCTAGTTGCCTAAAGCAAGCTTAAACCAAACACAAGGAGTGTTTAAAGTTTTCAAAAATGCTGTTTAAAGTTTTCTCAAAAAGTCTGAATACTGGACAAAAATAAATCTGTTTCCTGGATAATAAATAGATTTATTTTGGTTCTGTTATTCTTAACTGTTTTTCAAACTGTTTTTTGAAAAGTGGTTAGAAACTGGTTTCTTTAAATATAGAAGACTTCTCTCACACAAAAGACACAGTGCAATCACGTTTCAATCAGTTTCTGAGTGAGAAGAAGAATTCAAAGGCTTTTGTGAAAGGTTTTCAAAAGGAATTTCAAGTGTGCTTGTTCTAGGAAAACCTTGTGCTTTGTGAAGGTGCTGGTGCAGTTTTTGCAGCAGATTGAACTACTGGTTTGAGTTCTTGCATCTTCTTTTCAGGTGTATTTTTTTCTTTCTCATTTGTTGTAAAGGTGGAAGTGTTAGTCACTTCTTGATAGGGTTTCTTGGAGTGCAAGGTGTGCTGAAATACGTGTTTTTCAGCCTTGTATGTGAGTGTTCTTGTAGGTTTCAAGAACTGCTGTATATGCTGTAATTGTTGTATGTGTTTAGTGAATTCCACCTTGGTGTAAGGTGAACTGGATGTAGCTCTTGATGAGTGAACCAGTATAAAAACTTGTGTGCAATCTTCTCTCCTTTCTTGCATTTATTTTTGGAATTTGAATTGATAACTGTCCAAAATAAATCTGTTCATTTGAAATTGAATCTGTTAATTCTGGGTTTAATAAGAACTGTTCTTCTCTTGGTTGAAACCTTCTTGCAAATATCTGAACAAGTGTATTCTGCTGTTCCTTCTAATTGTATAAAATCTTGTTTGATTAAGTTCTGATTGTAAGAAGGTGATTTGGAAAAATAAATCTGTTTTATTTGAAATCAATCTGTTCTTTTAATCTCTGTTATACAGAAGTCAGTTCCTGTTGCAAAAATTTTTAAAAGATCAATTCACCCCTCCCCTCTTGATCTTCAGACCCTGCTTAACTCTAACAATTTGAACAGCGTAAACAGAACAGCTAAGATTGGTTCCCAGAGTGGGCCAATGACCAGTTGAATACCCAGAATTAGGGAGAGGCCTGGATCACGAAGTGCCTATGCGGGTAGCAGGGAGAGCACAGTTGGGTGTAGAGTCCTGAGGGGACGAGTACTCACCAGAGCTAGGGTTTTCCCAGTGAAGCTACATGCATGGCACGTAAACAGTGAAGGCACTCCCAGAACAGGTGGCCCCAGAGACTAGGTGAACAAGGAGGCACCCAGGTGGTCACCCTGTGAGAGTTTGCACTCCAGAGAAGGAAACCTTATGTGCTAGATTACCCTAAGATTGGGTGATAGCGGCGCAAGGGTATTCCAGTAAACCCTAAATATGGCTAGTACCGCAGCAAACCCTAATTAGGGCTAGCGGCGCAGTAAACCCTAGACTATATAAGGGACAGTAAGATACTTCACAAAGGTACGCAGTTTCTAGACCTAAACACAGAGAGAAACATATACACTTGGTGTTCCTTGCCCTACACTGACTTGAGCGTCGGAGTGCAAACGGCCTCTAGGGCACCCCTTTTCTCTTTTGCAGGTGCAGATTGCTTCGAAAGAATCAAGCACATATCAACGGGAGGAAGGAGGTGTGTGAGCATCGTGAGTCAACCGACAGGCGGGTCAACCGGCAAGAACAGTTGTGAAGAGCAAAATCAGACATCATGAAAAGCACTAGGCAAGGTGTCACTGGAGGAGGCGATGGTAATCACACCGCCATCATCCAGGAGCTCATGGAGACAATCCGCAATCTCCAGCAGGCATTCACCGCCCCCAGCGCTGATCAGGCCCTAAGGCAGGAACAGTTTAGGGCTGACCTGAACGCGTCTTTGGCGGTGAATGAGGAGTTGCGGAGAGCCAACGAGGAACTGAGAAGAGGAATGGGAGAAAGGGCAGCAGCGGGACAGGGGGCCATGCCTCCAGCCAGGCCTCGACCCATGCCTTTCTCGCAGGAGATCATGCAAACAGTAATACCAGCATCTATTGTAATCCCAAAGATTACTTTTACAGGGGTAGAAGATCCAGAAGCCCACATCACAGCGTTCCATACGCAAATGATGATCTCTGGGGGGACTGATGCCATGCACTGCAAGCTGTTCATGGGTACTTTTGCAGGGACAGCGCTGAACTGGTTCGTGGGACTCCCAGACGGACACATTACGTCCTTCGAGCAGTTTGCATAATTGTTCAAAAAGCAGTTCATTGTCAATCGGGCTTGGATGCCGGTTGCATTCGACCTCTTTGATGTAAAGCAGTTCCAGGAGGAACCACTGAAGGATTTCCTCAACCGGTTTGCGGCATTGGTGGTGAGACTGCCAACCAAGGACGACGCTATGATAGTGCATTCCTTTGAGAGGGGAATCCTTCCTGGACCCTTCAGCGACGCACTTATACGATGTCCAGCAAGGACATTTGATGAGATACAGTGCACGGCGCTCGCCCATATCACGGCAGAAGGAAGAGTTGCCGAAAAGCGTGCAAGGGTTGACCCCTCCAAACCTCGCGCCCCAGTACGCACCCAACCCCTAAGGGTGCATGTGGCCGCAGAGAAGAAAGATAGATCTACACCCTACGAGTCCAAAAGGCCCAGACCAACCCGGCACAACTTCAAGGTCAGCCTCAAGGAGCTCATCACAATCCCTGAGGTGGCAAGCAGGTTGAAGCCTCCCCAGAAGGCCGATAGACAAGTCGGACCTCGGAAAAGCCATTGGTGTGATTTCCATCAAGCCCAGGGCCACAATCTGTGCAATTGCCTCTGCTAGGGTTATTAGTTGGATGACCTGGTAAAAAGCGACTTTTTAGCGCCCTACCTGCAGAAACCACAGGGAGACACGGTGGGAGCAAACCCGACGGGAGATGAGGGGCACGAGGTGCCCATTCATGGAAAAGTCCACACCATCTCAAGGGGATTTTCAGGAGGAGGATGCACTGCCTCCAAAAGAAGAAGATACGCCAGAGAGGTCATGACGATACAGGAACCTGAAGCTGTTCAGTTTTCAGAACCTGACCTGGTGTTCACCAAGGCAGATCGTCTGGATGTGGTACCCCATGACAATGACCCAATAGTGATCTCCGTAGTCACTGTTGGAAGGAGGGTACACCGCGTCCTTGTAGACGAAGGGAGCTCTGTAGACGTCATGTTTTGGTCGACTTTCCAGAAGTTGCAGTTGTCTCCTGATCAGTTGAGGCCTTATGACAGCTGTTTATATGGATTCGCGGGAGATCAGGTCGAAGTCAGGGGATATATCGAGCTGAGGACGACGTTCACAGATGGGCAAAAATCTCGCACCGTGGACGTCAGGTACCTTGTGGTTAATGCCCCTTCAGCTTATAACATCCTATTGGGAAGGCCAGCATTAAACAGGTTAGGAGCGGTGTCATCATCGTTTCATATGAAAGTAAAGATGCCCTCGCTTGACGAAACAGTCATCACGGTCAAATTTGATCAGAAGGCGGCCAGGAAGTGTTACGAGAACAACCTCAAGAGAAAGAGAGGGGTATGTTCAGTAACATTCCATCCGCCTGTGGGAAGCAACTCGGACTCGAAAGAGCTCGCCCCCCCATTGGAGCTCGCCTCTGTCAGAGGACCAGAGCCTGCAGGGGAGGTGGTAGAACGGGTGATTGAAGGAAAGACCTTCAAACTCGGCAAGGCCTTGACCCAGGAAGACCAAGACCAAATAGCGGCTGTGCTGTCAAGACACTTGGGTTCTTTTGCATGGTCGGCAGCTGACATGCCGGGGATTGACCCTGACTTCTTGAGTCATCGCCTAAATTTGGACCCCCAGGTCCGCCCGGTGCATCAGAGGCGTCGCAAGTTCAATGAAGAAAGATGCCAAGCCATCAGAGAGGAAACCCAGAAACTACTGAAGGCGGGGCACATCAGGGAAATCCAGTACCCAGAATGGTTAGTCAATGTGGTGCTGGTAAAAAAGTCAAGTGGAAAGTGGGGGATGTGTGTCGACTTCACTGATCTCAATAAAGCCTGTCCTAAAGACTCCTATCCACTGCCCAGTATCGACTCCTTTGTAGACAGTGCGTTTGGCTGCAAGCTCCTCAGTTTCCTGGATGCTTTTTTAGGGTACAATCAGATTCGAATGCACCCACGGGATGAAGAAAAAACGACGTTCATGACAGAGCAATCCAGCTACTGTTACAAGGTAATGCCCTCCGGGTTGAAAAATGTAGGGGCAACGTACCAGAGGCTGATGGATCGAATACTCGCCCCAATGCTGGGCCGAAACGTCCAAGCCTATGTGGATGATATGGTGGTTACGTCCCAGCGGAGGGAGCAGCATGTGACCGATTTGGAGGAACTCTTCAACACTATTGCCAAGCATAATTTGAAGCTAAATCTAGAAAAGTGCGTATTCGGGGTGGAGGCAGGAAAGTTCCTAGGGTTCTTGCTAACAGAACGTGGAATAGAAGCCAACCCTGAAAAGTGTGCAGCCATTATGGCCATGAGGAGCCCTGCCACGGTCAAAGAGGTCCAGCAACTGACAGGTCGGATGGCCGCCCTCTCGCGCTTTGTCTCAGCAGGGGGAGAAAAGGGCTATCACTATTTCCAGTGCCTCAAGCGGAACAACAGGTTCTCATGGACCAGTGAGTGTGAGGAAGCTTTCCTCAAGTTGAAGGAGTACTTAGCTAGCCCTCCGGTACTGTGTAAACCGGTTCCAGGCGTCCCACTTCGCCTTTACTTTACAGTTACAGATCGAGCAATCAGCTTGGTCCTCGTCCAGGAGCAAGACCAGGTACAAAGGCCCATCTACTTTGTTAGTAAGGTGCTACAAGGGCCTGAGGTGCGGTACCAGGCTATTGAAAAGGCGGCCTTAGCGGTGGTGTTCTCGTCAAGAAGGTTACGTCATTATTTTCACAGTTTTGCTATTATAGTGATGATGGATCTTCCCATCCGCAAGGTCTTGCAGAAGCCTGATGTAGCAGGGCGGATGGTTCATTGGGCGGTGGAGTTATCTGAGTTTGAGATTCAATATGAGCCCAGGGGCCCCATCAAAGGTCAGGTCTACGCTGATTTTGTGGCCGAACTCACCTCGGCAGGTCCACCTCAGAGTGAGGCAAGTTTCAGGTGGGTTCTTTCAGTTGATGGTTCGTCAAATCTACAGGGCAGTGGTGCTGGGGTCATACTGGAAGGCCCAGGAGGTGTGCTGATAGAACAGTCTTTGCGCTTTGCCTTCAAAGCCAGCAACAACCAAGCAGAATACGAGGCCTTGATAGCAGGAATGTTGTTGGCAAAGGAGATGGGTGCAGAAAGCTTGTTGGCGAAAAGTGACTCACTCTTGGTCACAGGGCAGGTCACAGGAGAGTACCAAGCCAAGGATCGACAACTGGCTGCTTCCTCAGTTACGTACACTTGCTGAGAGGCACATACCTGGAATTCGAGCTGCTGCATGTACCGCGAGAGCAGAATGCTAGAGCTGACTTGTTGGCAAAACTCGCCAGCTCAGGCAAGGGGGGCAGATAGAGGACAGTGATTCAAGAAACCCTGAAGGCATCACGGACAGCCACAGAGGAATCCACGGATACACAAATGGTAAACATTGTGCAAGAGGGGGCCAGAAGTCATAAGTCACTGACCCAAGAAACGCTGAAGGTACCCCGTATAAGTTCCTATGGCTTGACAACTGAGGTGGCATCGCAAGTCTGTGCAGTAGGGGAAGAACAAAACTGGATGACACCATACAGACGGTACCTAGCGGATGCGACGCTTCCTGTAGACCCAGCGGAGGCAAGGGTTGTGAAAAAGAATGCACCTCGCTACACCTTGATTGATGGGAACCTGTTCAGACATGGGTACTCTCATCCACTTTTGACATGTGTAAGCGGGACGCAATGCACCCGCATAGTTACGGAGCTTCACGAAGGGATATGTGGAAGCCACATCGGGGGCCAAGCTCTGGCACCCAAAGCCGTTCGTGCAGGGTATTATTGGCCCACAATAAGAGAAGATTGCATAAGATATGCGCAGAGATGTAAGAAATGTCAGGAACATGTAGACTGGCACCGAGCACCACCAGAAGAGCTGAGGTCTCTCCACAGCCCGTGGCCTTTCCACACGTGGGGGATCGACATCCTGGGACCCTTCCCACTAGCAATCAGGCAAATGAAGTATTTGGTCGTGGCCATAGAATATTTCACTAAATAGATAGAAGCAGAGCCAGTGGCACAAATTACAGCGCACAAAGTCCAACACTTCATCTGGAAGAATATTGTGTGTCGTTTTGGGATCCCCAGGCGCCTAGTATCTGATAATGGTACACAGTTCGCAAGTCAGCAGTTGGGAAAATTGTGCTCGGAGCTCGGTATCAAACAGGTCTTTGCGTCAGTCGAGCATCCTCAGACGAATGGACAGGTTGAGTCAGCAAACAGGGTCCTACTCAGAGGACTGAAGAGGAGACTCGAGAAAGCAAAGGGGGCCTGGGCAGAAGAGGTCCCTAGGATTGTATGGGCATACCACACCACTCCACAATCCACCACTAAAGAAACTCCTTTCAGTCTAGTCTACGGATCATATGCTATGATTCCAGTAGAAATACAGGAGAGCTCGCCCAGATTCCAGAACTTTGTGGCAGAAGAATCTAATGAAGAGAGAAGGGTGAACCTGGATCTGTTAGATGAAGCAAGGGAGGAAGCCCGCATCAAGTCTGAAGCATTAAAAAGAAGAGTAGAGCGCCAATACAGGTCGAAGCTGAGACCTTGACAGTTCCAGGTCGCCGACTTGGTGATGCGGAAAGCTCATCCCTATTAGCTAGAGAACAAGCTAACTCCCAAGTGGACGGGCCCATTTAGGGTGACAGAGGTCCTGGGAAATGGAGCTTACAGGTTGGAGACCTTAGAAGGCGGAGCTATTCCCCGCACCTGGAACAGTGACAAGCTTAAGTTTTATTTCAGTTAATAGATACATGTTTAACACAATCGTATTATTCAGTTTAGGGGACACTCTTTTTCCCTACGGGGTTTTTTTAACGAGGTCACCCAATAAAGAAAAGAATTTAGAAAGACATATTTGTGTTGAACTGTAAAAAGAACCTCTTCTACCTTGTTAAAGAAAGGGGAAGAATAGTATGGTTCACAGCGAAAGTCCTCTTCCTTGACTTTTTAGAGCAAGGTCGAGGCGAGAAAAAAGAACCTCTTCTACCTTGTTAAAGAAAGGGGAAGAATAGTATGGTTCACAGTGAAAGCCCTCTTCCTTGACTTTTTACAACAAGGTCGAGGCGAGAAAAACGAACCTCTTCTACCGTATTAAAGAAAGGGGAAGAATAGTATGGTTCACAGTGAAAGTCCTCTCCCTCGACTTCTTACAGCGAGGCTGAGGCGAGAAACCCTTTAGTGTGAGGCTCGAGGTTGACACATTAGGAGGTCTTCCTTATGAGTCGAGGGGCAGCTAAGTTATATATTCCCCCTTAGTGTGAAGCTCGAGGTTGACACATCAAGAGGTCTTCCTTATGAGTCGAGGGGCAGCTAAGTTATATATTCCCCCTTAGTGTAAGGCTCGAGGTTGACACATTAGGAGGTCTCCCTTACGAGTCGAGGGGCAGCTAAGTTATATATTCCCCCTTAGTGTGAGGCTCGAGGTTGACACATCAGGAGGTCTTCCTTATGAGTCGAGGGGCAGCTAAGTTATATATTCCCCCTTAGTGTGAGGCTCGAGGTTGACACATCAGGAGGTCTCCCTTACGAGTCGAGGGGCAGCTAAGTTATATATTCCCCCTTAGTCTGAGGCTCGAGGTTGACACATCAGGAGGTCTTCCTTAATGAGTCAAGGGGCAGCTAAGTTACGGTCTTCCTCAATGTAGGACTCAAGGTCAGCACATCAGGAGGTCTTCCTTGACGAGTTAAGGTCGGCTGAGAGGAAAAAGACCTCTCCCTCGACTTTTTACAGCGAGGCTGAGGCAAGAGAAAAAAGACCTCTCCCTTGACTTTTTACAGCAAGGCTGAGGCGAGAGAAAGAAGACCTCTCCCTCGACTGTTTACAGCGAGGCTGAGGCAAGAGAAAAAAGACCTCTCCCTCGATTTCTTACAGCGAGGATGAGGCGAGAAAGAGTTACGGTCCACCTCAAGGTAGAACTCGAGGTTGACCAGCAGGATGTCTTCCTTGACGAGTTGAGGTCGGCCAAGTTGCACTCCTCCTGAACGAAGGAGTTGAGGTCGGCTCGCAGGAGGTCTAATGATCAAGAAAAATGCGCGCGCCTCTTTTGAATGAAGGAAGAGGTAGCGACACTCAGTGTGGACCATTGATGCGTCCACGTGTCGAGAGAGCAGAGACATGAGCAACACGTGGTGTGGCCCCACCTGCCACATGGACCGAGGGCGCGACCACTTAGTCTGAGAACAAGTTCACAGCTCAAGACTGGGGGGCTTGTGATCCGGTCGGTCATTGGTAGTCGATGACGTCAGCAGCAGTTGACCACGTGGACCATTCACAGGGTGACACGTGGTAGAAGAGAGCAGGTGAATCAGGGAGGAGATTACTCAGAATGGTGATCGGTGGTCAGTTGCTAAGGGACCACCACCCGCAGATCAGTGCTAGATGAGTGCCCGGAAGCAGAGCGCGATGAGCGCCTCGAGGCAGAGCGCGATGTGCGCCTGGAAGCAGAGCGCGAGAAGTAAAGAAGCATTGATCTGTCATCGGTGCATGGTCATCGGGGGTTTCTTGCTAACACGTGTTAAGCTGGGACCCAGGCTCCCAGCGAGAGCGTTACACATGCACCTCGCATGATTCCAAGATAAGGCTCTCCTTGATTTGTCAAGGTCGACTCAGGAAGAAGTCTCCCATTGCCAGAGTATAAAGAAAGAAACCTTCTAAAGCTTATCAGCCGAGAAAAGAGCTTCAAGGGCCAATTAACCAAGGAAATCAACATGGGTCAAGAAGTAAAGTTAAGGGCCAGCTAGAACCACACCAAGTTAGTTCAGAAAAGGATTTTGCTGTGGATTGAAGGGTGAAAATGCACACGTCAGTTAGCACAGTCGCCAAGCACAACCCACACAGGATGAAAGTTGAGCTGCAAAGGGAAAAAGATTGATTCGAGTTGTAAGGCTCTTCGTTGAGACAAGTCACAACTCGAGCCTGGGGGGCTTGTGTAGTGGCCAGGCTTCGGACGTCGGCCAAAAGGTGAGAGGTCGGCCACATAGAGGTCGGCCTGGTAGGGCCAACAGCGGGTCCCAGTAACCACACGTGTCAAGATGTGAATTGGGCCCCCAGATACGCCATGCAAGCGGGATATGTGCGAAACGTTAGGTTTTGGCATAAGAGATTTATCCTTAGAGTTGCATGCATTGGCACGTAAGGGCTTAAGGGTACGTGATGGGTTCAAAAGACACGTGAAGGGTCAGTTTGAATCATAAAGATAGACCCCGCAACGTTAAGAGTGACAATATACTGTGATATTCGTTCATAAAGATAACTGATTAAAGATAGAAGGTTACCGCCATACACGCCAAGAGATTAAGAGATAAAAGATATTGTTCCTAGTAATATGTTATTGATATGCAGACGGTTATGGTAAAGCGGCATTAGCACTCCAAATATACCCAGATACGCTATTAAAGTTGACACATGTATAACAACTTTCTCTCACTCACTGAATATTCTCTTCCTAAAGATACTGTTCCACGCAAGGAAAGTTGGTTTCCAGAGATAACCTAATAGCACTCTATAAAAGGGGAGTAAGGCTCCAGGAGAAGGTACGCAGTTTTTGAGACTATCACTATTTTACTATTCACTTGGTGTTTTTTGCCCTAGTTTTGACTTGAGCGTCGGAGTGCACACGGCCGCGAGGGCGCCTCTCTTTCTTTTTTTGCAGGCAAGTCATTCTAACAGTGAAGGAGGAAGAAGAAGGTGCTGACGATCGTAGAGTTTGACTGACAGCGGGTCAACCGGCAAGAACAGAGTATTTCACCAAGTGGATAGAAGCTGAGCCCGTGGCACAGATCACCGCTCACAAAGTGCAACACTTCGTGTGGAAGAATATTGTTTGTTGTTTCGGCATTCCAAAGCGCTTGGTGTTTGATAATGGCACCCAGTTCGCGAGCCATCAGCTTGGAAAGTTGTGCACGGAGCTCAGCATTAAGCAGGTATTTGCATCTGTAGAACACCCCCAAACCAATTGGCAAGTTGAGTCTGCCAACAGGGGGTTACTTAGAGGGCTGAAAAGGAGGCTGGAAAAGGCAAAGGGGAGTTGGGCTGAGGAGGTCCTACGAATTTTATGGGCCTACCACACCACCCCTCAATCCACCACTAAGGAGACGCCTTTCAGCCTAGTATACGGGTTGGATGCCATGATCCCGGTAGAGATACAGGAGAGCTCGCCACAATTCCAAAATTTCGTGGCAGAGCAATCCAATGAAGGGAGAAGGATAAATCTCAACCTACTTGATGAGGTGCGGGAGCAAACGCGCATTAAAGTCAAAGCCTTGAAAAGGAAGATGGAGCAGAAGGAAAGGTCTAAATTCAGACCTCAACAATTCTAGGTCGGGGATTTGGTCATGAGGAAAGCTCACCCATATCAACTAGAGAACAAGTTATCTCCCAAATGGATCGGACCATTCCGAGTGACAGAAATGCTAGGGAATGGAGCTTACAAACTTGAGACTCTAGAGGGGGGCGCGATACCTCGAACCTAGAATGGGGCCAGCCTTAAGTTTTATTTCAGTTAATATATAATGTCAATCATGAACGGTTAAGGGGACACTTTTTTTCCCTAACGGGGTAATAAGGTCACCCAATGAAAAAGCATTTGAGAAATGATGGGCCATTATATTATAAACAAAACTTATTCACCAAATGTGGTGTAAACGAAGCCAGTCCACTCGATGTGGTGACACGAAACCAGTCCACCCGATGTCGTGACATGAAACCAGTCCACCTGATGTAGTGACACGAAACCAGTCCACCCGATGTGGTGAAACGAAACCAGTCCACCCGATGTGGTGACACGAAACCAGTCCACCCAATGTGGTGACACGAAACCAGCCCACCTGATGTGGTGACACAAAACCATATCACTAAAGATTGGGTATAGCCCAAACGAAACAAGCTCAAAGATGCCCATTTGTTTAACACGTGGGGCCTCATTTTGATTAAAAGCACCAATCAAACTGCAGCTCGCCAGAATATGGTTCGAGCCCCAAAAGGAAACTTAGCTCTGGGAAACTTCCAAAGGAAGGAAACTACAGGTTCATGATAACTCGAGCTTGAGAGCCCTACGTGAAGAAGGACTCTAAGTATGGAAAACACAAGGTGAGCTCAAGATCTCGACAAACAAAAGTTGAGACAACAAAACGAGTCACCAGGTTAGACGTTAAATTATCCTATTATTGGCTTTGGTAAGAGCACCATCCATGTTATGTTTGATTGGCATAGTTAGACACGTCAACTACTCGACATGCATCATAAATTTCCTTGTACGTTGGGAGTTGGTTGCAAAATTAGTGATGTTTCTAAGGTAAAGAACACTCATTAATTCATTAAGTTATATGCATTAACTCTAAACTAGAAAAGGCACAATAAACAGCTATACATATATGCACAAAATAATACATTGTTCAGCCAGCTACACAAGGTAAATAAATACAAGGAATTTAAGATTGTTGTCCATCCTCATACACCAAGTGCCCGTCAATCATGACTTTCCCTAGGCCAAGTTGGGAGAAGTCAGTATCAGGGTAAAGACTTGTGGCTTGGGCAACTGTTTCTTCGAAGCCAGCAGCGTATGAGTTGGCAACATTATCTGTGAGCTCCTCCTTGAGTTTGGACATGATCTCGTCCTTCTGTGCCAACTCTTTTTTTTTGAGTGGCCACCAGTTTGGCCATCTCTTCCTTCAGCAAATCTCGCTCTTCTTTCAACGACTCCATTTCAGTATGGAGGTCGTTGTTCCTTGCATACATACCCAAGATCTCTTGTGATTTGTTGAAGATGAGAGTCTTGGTCTCTTGATAGCTCCTTCTTAGCTCCTCGACCTCTAGATTAAGGCCCTTCACCTGGTAGGCAAGTCCTTTAGACACCCGGGGCAACACTTTTTAGCTTGGAGAGAAATAGGCAGCTTGTGGCCAGCGCTTGGCCCAGTTGCCTTGTGGTTTGCTTCAGCATCTAGTCCTCCTCCAGGGGGCCCAGTTGCCTTGTGGTTTGCTCCAGCATCTAGTCCTCCTCAAGGGGGCCCAGTTTCTCTTTGATCTTTGGAGGGAGCAAGGCGTTTTGTATGGTGAGGAGGGGATTTGCGGAAGGATCCCATAGTGCCTCCTCCTCAATGTGTTCCTCCCTGCTCTCTTGGACCATGACCCTCTACAGGTTGAGAGGCGTGAGAGGTGAGAATTTGAAGGAGAAGGAGCTCGCCCACCCGAGGCCACCACCTCGATTATGGCTTTCCTGCTACGGTCTTTAGCAGGGGGTACTTCTGCAACAACCGTAGAAGGTGCCTCCGCAACAGCTCTTTTCTACCTAGCCAGGGCAACTAGGTTCCTCCTCTTCTCCGCATCCAACATGTTATCTGCATAACAAGATAAGATAAGTTCAACACTTACACCAGCAGTACAGAAACATCAATACCTGAATATAACAGGGAATAAGAGTATACCAATGCAAACTTTAAGCATTACTGGAGAAAACTCCTCTCAGATCAAGAAGGCAGTATCAAAAACAACCTTGAGGTTAGAAAGATGGATTCACACCTCAAGTTCAGGTGGGGGCAGGTCTTCCAGGTGTCTAGGGCTCTGGAAGATAGGGTTTCGGGTCTAATACAGGGGAAACCCATCCAGAAAGGTTGGATCACCCTTACTGATTCGAACTTTGAAGAACTTCTTTTTAAAGCCTTTATAAGATTGCTGGAAGAGGGATATCAAGGACCTCCCAACAACTTCATTGAAGGACACCCAAAGTTAGCGTCCTAAGCGTTTGGCTTCAAAGAAGTAGAGAAAGACATCCATTGATGGCAAAAGGCCAAAGTGGGAATAGAGGATGGTAAAGGCCCGCACGAATGCCCAGCTATTTGGGTGTAGCTGGGCAGGGGCAACGTTGACTTCAGTAAGCAGGGCTCTCTTGAAGGGGAATAGGGGGAGTCGAAGGAGGACTTTTTGGAAGAGGGTGGAATAAAAGAAGCAGAAGAGACCCTCGGGGTCTGTGGATTCATTGTTGCATACAGGTTCACCCTCCCCATAGGGTACTATATGGACAAGCTTATCATGTTCCCTACCAAACATGTTTCTTTTGGGATGTTTCTTATACTTGACTTTCCTATAATCTACTATCTTCTTTCTAGAGGTAAACTCTGAGGTTTCGACTAAAAGGTTCTCAAGGGCCCAAGGATATTTGGACTGGTAATCCATCTAAAACCAGAACAAGCAAACAAACAGAGAACAATAGATACATTCAAAATCCAACATTACATGCATTCATAAAAGAAGGATAACTAGCGTAAACAGTAATATCGAGAACACAGGGTATAAACAATCTCAGTGTAGTAAAGCAAGAGCATCGAAAGCAATAAAAGCATATTACGTAAATAAGGTAAGGTAAAGTTAGTACCTTTGAGGTGATCGAAAAGGTATTGGGAACAAGATTGTATGGACGACGACGAGGGTGCAACAAGTTTGAGAAGAAGCCCGAAAATTTCTAAAGAGCGTAATGAAATAGTGGGGATGTTTGAGTTTCTGAAACCCTATTGTAGTAGGGGAGCGTAAGCGGAAATGTCTTGTGACCGTTGATAAAAGCCACATGGAAGCACATGATAGAGTGTGGTGAAACGTCAACTCAGGTTACTGTGCACGTAGCGCTACTCATTTGCCACGTAGGTCGACTCGGGTGAACCAAAAAGCCTCTTCGCTGAAGCAAGTTCAGCTCGAGCCTGGGGGGCTTGTGTACTGAATCAGAACTCGTAGCACTCAGAACTCGTTGGTCGGACCTCGACATTTTCCTCAGGCAAGTCAGTTCGGCACATGGGCCTCACTTACCATGTGACTGGACTCCAGGTACACGTATATATTAAACTCTCATGCATGTATATAGTATGATCCTACACGAATGAGATTAAGTACAAAGGTAAAGAAACGTAATGGGCTTAAGGACATTCTTTGAGTGTCCAAGTCTATGATAAGTAAAGCATTAACTGTAAGGCCCGAGCCCGTTAACATTAAGGCAACCCAGGTAAAGCAAATGGCACGAAATAATGTGATTGGGTGTGTATTGGCGTGGACATACGAGCAAATGGTTAGGGGCGGGACCTTGTGCCAAGGTTACGAGGCTAACCCAATCTACTTAATGGGCTTGAAGTGCGTAATGTAAGGACCTATAAATTAACTGGAATAGAAGTGATAGATTTCAAATAATTTCTGAGTATGTTATTATTTAAAATAAAAAGGACATAAAAATAGAAAATTATCATAGTGGTCAGACCTCGGACGTCGCCTAAGGTCTGGGGTCAGCTGGTAGAGGGCGGTCGGTTGACCATTGTACCAACCAAGTAGTCAGGTGCAATGACTTTATCGTGAGGTAATCACGTGGGCGTGCTTGAAGGGGGGGGCACGTGAAGCAAGAAGGGTAAGAGAAAGGAAGGTGTAGCTTAGAAGTCGACGAGATCGTCGTTTGTTGAAGAAGGCGGCGGCCTCCGACTTCCCCCGTATGAAATCAGAAATCGCCTATTTTGCGCATGATCGCCGTGTGCGAAGATTTCACATGATCGCCAATCGCCTATGTGTACATGATCGCCAATCGCCTATGGTGTACATGATCGCCGAAAAGAGGACATCGCCGAGTATTCAAGAAGACTTGGTAAGCTCTTGGTATGTGGTCTAAATACAGAAGATGAGTGATATAGAAGATAGGTGGCATATCTGCCACCATGAGTAGTGTGAGTTGTGATACCACGGACTTAGAGGAATGGGAGGACGAGCCCTCAGCTGGGTGTGACGATGTGACATCGGTGACCAGAGTGAGGCGATGTGTCCTCATCACACACAAGGGCGATAAGAGATCGCCAACAGGATGAGAGGAACATCGGTCATCAACCAGGATGGGAGACACATCGGTTGTCTGCCAGGGTGAGACATCGGTTGTCTGCCAGGGTGAGGAATTAGTCGTCCGTTAGGAAGAGGAATCAGTCATCGCCAGTATGAGAGGCACACCAGTCATCGCCGGGATGAGAAGTGTAAGGACCTGTACTTTTGGATTGGAATAAAAGGGTATATTTTAAATGAATTCTAAGTATGTGTTTATTTAAAATAAAAAGGAAGGAAAGTGTAGTTTGGAACTCTATGAGATCGCATAGTAGTACATGATCGCCGGTCGCCTGCTACACATGAGCGCCAGGGCGCGAGGCATGCAGGCATCGCGCGGGCACGAGGCATGTGGACGTTGCCAGGGCGCGAGAGGCATGCGGGCATCGCCAGGGCGCGAGGCATGCGGGCATTGCCAGGGCGCGAGAGGCATGCGGGCATCACCAGGGCGCGAGGCATGCGGGCATTGCCAGGGCGCGAGAGGCATGCGGGCATTGCCAGGGCGCGAGGCATGAGAGCGTCGCCAGGGATAGACATCGGTCGTCTCCCAGAGGGAGACATCGGTCGTCTTCCAGGGCGAGGGAGACATCGGTCGTTCTCCAGGATGAGTCAGCGGTGGAAAGTTGTCGCGCGATGACGAGCTTCACACAGATAAAGTGGGACCCAGACTCCCAGCATGAAACGTCCTGCACACGCGCCACGTAGACAAAAAGGGTGGTTCAGAGTGGTGACATCAGAATGTTGGCATGCGCAGGAGACACCAGCGGTCGTATTGTTCAGAGCAGTGGTTGGCATGCACAAGCGACAACAGTGGTCGTACTGTTCAGAGCAGTGGTTGGCATGCACAAGCGACAACAGTGGTCGTACTGTTCAGGGCAGTGGTTCTTAGACTTTCCTGCAGAAGGGGTGGCAGCAGCAGCATACGTGGGCAGGTAAGCTGGGATTCAAAAGCCACTGCGGGAAGGCAAAGAGCGTTACAAACTCAAGAGTGTTAGAGTGAGTGCAAACTTCCTCCCTCCCTTCTTCTCTCCTTTGCGTTGTGACTCAGGCAACCTCAAGCATCAGTGCGACAAGCGACGTTTGCCCTTAGAGTACCTAAGAGGTTCTCTGCAAGTTCTACGAACCAGGCGCTGAAAACAGAGCTAAGGCATCCTTTAAGCTCGGTGGATTTTTGGAGATCTTGGTGTTTGCGCAAGTCCAGGTAAGGGAAGCTAGCTTTCATTTTCAATACAAGCCATAGATTAGCTGTTTCTGAAGTGAGGGCGACGTGGTCGCCGGTTTTCTGTTTCTTTTCGCAATGCTTTGTTCTATGTGGTTGGGCGACGTGATCGCCGGTTTTAAATACGGATTTCGAACTCCCCTGTTTTGATGTTGTTTGAAGCTGTTTGGGATTTAAATACAATATACATGTGATATTCAAAAATCTGAACCCTTGAAATGATTGTTGCTGTGATTTGAATCATTCATTTGAGTGGTATGATGTTTTGAATGTTGTGAATGTGGGATCAAGGCATAGTATTTTCAGGAAAGGAAATACCGTGTAAGATCGTGTGTAGGTGTATTGACTAGGGGCTTGTCTAGAAGGAGATATCCTGACTCTACTGATATAATGGAATCACGTAGATGAAGTTATTCAGTTGTGGAGAGTCGGAGGAGGTTCATATGAATGGGCGAGTAGTGTGAAAAAGAACGAGCTCGGCCTGTTCTATGAATTAACCCTGTCATACCGGGAGAGTTAATGACATTGAGATTATATGCGCATGGCTGTGTGGATTTCACAGCGACCCTGTGTGGATTTCACAGTGGTATGGTATGACAGGTGCAGATCTCTGGGCCTGAGTCAACGCACGAGTCAATCCGGAAGTAGTGTCAAGTGTCTATGTGTGATTAGTCAGTGGAAGTCTGACGTGAGTAATGTTGAGAAATTTGTTGATAGGCACTTGATGGTTGTGTGATATGAATGAGAAAGTGATGGACTCTTGTGAATGTTTAAAAAGGCGGATCTACGTTGGTTGTCCAGTTTATAATTTAAAGTTAAAAATAAATATATCTAGCTTACCCTTTGTATTGTTCTCTGGCTGTTTTCTCTTAAAACTGTGATGATCGTGTATTTTACACGGGAGCAGATGATTTTCCAGGAAGTAGAGCCCCTTAGTGAGTGGTCGCCGGAAGGAGATCGCCTGATTTCTGTTCTGGTAGCAGATCGGCTGTTTTGGGTCCTCTGGTAGGAGATCGCCGGTCTATGTAGGGAGATCGCCGGTTTTCATTTTATTTGGCTGTATTTTGTTTATGTTTTGGAAAAATTGACCGGTTATGTATTAAACTCCCTGTGAGGAGAAACTTATTTATTTATATAAAATTTTGTTCACTTCAATCTATTGGTTACCTTTATTTTCATTATATAAACATGAATAGTAATTTGGCGGGATGTTACAAGAAGGACATCAGTCATCGCCGGGATGAGAGGCAAATCAGTCATCGCCGGGATGAGAGGCACACCAGTCATCGCCGGGATGAGAAGGACATCAGTCATCGCCGGGATGAGAGGCACATCAGTCATCGCCGAGATGAGAGGCACACCAGTCATCGCCGGGATGAGAAGGACATCAGTCATCGCCACAATGAGGGGCACATCAGTCGTCGGTGGATGGTCATCGAGCGATGTCGTGTTTCACACAGATAAGGTAGGACCCAAGCTCCCAGCATGAGCGTTCTGCATGCGCGACACGTAGACGGAAAGAGGTGTTTCAGAACAGTGGCTCCAGAGAGTGGGTAGGGAAAGTGACCCAGAGTTGGTGTGCGCAGAGACCCACGTGGCCATCTTGTTAGAGGAAACTCACACGCAAGGTTGCTCAGAGAGTGGGTAATGGCAGTGAAGGCTAAAGAGTCGTTCGACCTTAAGAGCTGAGGGAATCAGCTCATTTAGTTCCCCTTTCTCCTTTCTCCTCCACTCGAAGACGCGGCTATCCTCACGTACCAGTGCTACGATCAGCGACTGCCATTGTCCTTCTGGGAAGTTACTCTGCAAGTTTTCTGCTTAAAGCCCTAAAACAGAGTAAGTCATTTTGCTCTGTTCTTTGAGTCGAGTCTGAATTTGAGAGGGTCGTCTCTGCAAAGGTTGTGCATACAACTCTTTTAACTTCAGAAATCGTCTCTGTTAAAGCATAAAATGAGTAATCTCGTTAGATTTGTGATCGGGACTCTATGGTGCAGGTTAAGGCATCCTTGAGTTCTCAGTGGGTTTGGAGCTCTTAGTGAGATCGGCTCAAGTCCAGGTAAGGGAAGCTAGCTTTATTTCCAATAAAAACCTTAAGCTAGAAGATTCTGATGTTTGGGTGACGTGATCGCCGGTTTTAATGCAAATTTCGAAATCCCCTGTTTTAGTGTCATTTTGAAATTGTTTGATATTGAAAGGTGAAATGCATATGATATTCAAAATTCTGAACTTGGTTTTGATGTTTGCTGTGATTTGGAACTGTCCATTTCGTGTTGTATGATGCATTGAATGTGGTGAATGTGGGATCAAGGCATAGTATTTTCAGGAAAGAAAATACCGTGTAAGATTGTGTGTAATGCGCATTGACTAGGGACTTGTCTAGAAGGAGATATCCTGACTCTCCTGAGATAATGGAATCACATAGATGAAGTTATTCAGGTGTTGAGAGTCGAAGGAGGTTCATATGAATGGGTAAGTTGTTTGAAAGATAACTAACTTGACCTGTTCTATGAATTAACCCTGTCATACTAGGAGAGTGATGATATTGAGATTTATTTATGCGCATGGCTGTGTGGATTCACAGCGACCCTGTGTGGATTCACAGTGGTGTAGTATGACAGGTGCAGATCTCTGAGTCTGAGTCAACGCACGAGTCTTTCGGAAGTAGAGTCAAGTGTCTATGTGTTGTGAGTCAGTGGGAATTCTGACGTGAGAAAGATGAATATTGAAAATTGTTGATAGACACTTGATGGTTGTGTGATATGAATGAGAAAGTGGTGGATTTATGTGGGTGTTTAAAAGCTAGTTATGTTGATTTTAAAGTTTCATATTTAAAGTTTTTAAAAATGTCTAGCTTACCCCTGTGTTTTATTTTGTGGTTGTTTTCTTAAAACTGTGATGATCGTGTGTAATTTACACGGGAGCAGATGATGTTGCAGGCAGTGGAGCTCCTCAGTGAGTGGATGGACAAGGAGATCGCCTGTCCTTATGCTGTGTTTTGTTTTATTTTGAAACACTTGACGGTTATGTATTAAAATTCCCTAGAGAAGGGATATTATTTTGAAATACAATGTATTGATGGATGTATTTTATTATATATACATATGCTAATCTTTGATATTATTGTTTTATGTTTATTTTATGATATAAATATGAATAGGATTTTAGGGGCGTTACACGTAACAAAGCTGTTATGTACTGATAATCAGTGGCATACGCTTAAAGATAAAGATGCTTAGAGATAAAGATATATATATATATATATATATATATATATATATATATATATATATATATATATATGGTTGCTCATATGATGGAAGAGGGCCAAGCACAACCTCACAAGAGCCAAGACAAGGGCATCCAAAGCCACACCAAGAGTGTCTAGGGCAAGAAGAGGAGCGTCTAGGGCCATGGGAGGAGCGTCTAGGACCATTTACTAGGTCCATGGCCAAGAGACTACATGAAGACATTGACCTAGCTACAGATGGGAGAGAGAGATATTTGTACATGTTACATGAAGGCCCATCAAGAGTAGCTTAGTTTTAGTTATGGTGTAAATAGCACAAACTTGATTCCATGAGGGTTTTAACCTAGCTTTTGTTACATTTCTAGAAGCTTTCCTAGCACTAGGGTCGGCCATGTGTGGTGTGTCCCATGTGATGACATTTGCATTTCATTTTGAGTACATTTGCTTAGCATTAGGTTAACCTTTATGGTCCTCCTTAGCTTATAAAAGGGGGAGCCAACCTATTGTATTTTTAAGATTGAATAGAGTATTGTTATGCTGCCCAAATTGTGCCATACACTACTCTTTGCCTAACTCTTAGGTTTTAATCTTCACTCCATCACTACCCAAGGGGCTGGCCGAACCTCCCTTTTTCCCCACTCTTCATGCACCTTCAAGGCACCCATGCTTCCTAGGAAGGCCTTGCTCATCTCCTCCACAAGCTTCCGCAAAGATCATCACCAAGGATTCCAAAACTCAAAGAACAGCTCATAGGAATGCCATCATTTGGTATCTAGAGCTATGGTTCTTCAAAGATGAGTATCTCTTTGCATTTTTCTTTTTGATTTCTTCTTTTCTCCAAGTTTTTCATCTTTATTCCAAGTTGTCTTGCTGTTTTTTGTGTTTTAATATGATTTGAATGCTTGTTTATTCATTTCAATCGGTGGGTTTTGTTCAAAATTGTGCTTGAACATCTATTTTCAATTTTATGTAGGATTCTTGATATCATTGTGTTGCTGTTTTTATTTTTAGGTATTTGAGTCTTGCTTGAAATTTCATTTGGGTCATATGATGTTCTTGAGTCTTTTCATTTTATGAATCCATAAGTATTGTCTAAGTCATGTGTTTCCATATTTGTCATCAAATCCTAGTAGTACTCTTCTTGATTTATTTGTTTCTTGTTTTTGGTTTGAATGCTTGATCTGAAATCTGTTTTATGTTGATCCTTTGGTGCATTTTTAATTTTAGTTTGAGTTCTTATTTGTGTGTTAGATCCACACAAATTCCATCATATTAACTCCATTGTGTTTTTGTTGGTATATCATTCTGTTTTTTATTCCAGTTTTCAGAACCCCCTGTTTTCACATTTCTATGCTGACTGTTTTGTTTTATTAAATTACATACATCATCAAAAAATTCTGAGCCTCTGGATTTCACTAATTTGAGGCATTAGCAAAAGGACAAAAAAAGAACCATTTGAAAAAAAAGAAATAGAAAAAAACAAAAAAAGTGTGCAATCCTGACATTCCAGCTGGCAATTCTAAGCACTGATTTAAAAAAATTTACCAAAATTAATTGGTACATGCGTTTGTAGTGAAATCAACGCCAAAAGTTTGTTAAGATCTTGTTCTAATTATGTCTCAATTTTTAGAAGCAAATACAGAAGGGTCAGCTCAGCATAAATCTTTAAAAGTTACGCATTCTGGACCACAACAATTTTTTCAGTGGTGCTGTTTCAAATCTAGTGTTATTCCTAGGTTCCTTTTGTGTGCTATCCATTATTTGAGTGCCTTTTATTTGCTTGTCTAATTTCATTTGAACTCTTTCTAGTTGTGTCACATTTAATTCCATTTGTGTGGTACTGTTTTTTCAAATTAAATTGTTTCTTGCTTTCTTTCTTTTGCCTCTAAGCTTGTTGGTGGATTCAATATCAATTGGTACTTATTGAGTGGGAAATTGACTTGAGGGGAGTCTAGCTTGCTTAATAGGTGCTGGATTGAAGATTTTATTGACCTAATTCCAAGAGGAACAAAGGCAAGGGGCAGCAACAAACACCATACTACAAATACACCACACACTTTGGAAGGCCCAACAAGTAGAAAAGCAACAAAAGGGGTGCAACTAGAAGAACAACAAAGGGAGTGCAATTAGAAAAGCAACAAAGGGAGTGCCATTTAATTTCTTTGCAATCTTGCTTGTGTTAATTACTTGTTAATCACGCAATTAGTCGGTGAGTGTGTCTTCAAGGGCTCCAAGTGTCCAAGAAGCCTCACCTAGGGCTGTCTAGCTTAAATTGTTTTTGTTAATTGCTTTAATTGAACCAATTTGCTTTTTTTCACTTCGTTAATTTCTTGTTTAATCTTGTTTAAGGCTTTGATAATTTGCTTTGTTTGTTAGATAGCTTGCATTGTTTTCTTGCATTTAAAAACTTGATTTCTTCATCCTCATTGTGTTCTAAGTGTTTTACCTAAAGAAGTACTTGTGTAAAGGTTTTGGAGGGATAGTTTTTGGCTAAGGCAAGACTTGGTATTTAAGTAGTCCATTGTGACTCACCTCTCTTACCTGGAAAGCTACCTTCATTAACTTTCCTCTTCCTTCTTAAAAGTAAAACATTTCTATACACAAAGTTCTAGTCATGTCTACTCACTCTTCCAAGTCTATTGAAAGTGATGTAAAGTCCATAAAATCTCTTTTGAAACAACTCTCCAAGGACATACAACTCATTTCATATAGACAATTGGAAAATGAGTCTAAAATCAATGAATTGATAAGAGCAAAGGAAGAAAAATCTCAAAATTAAAAAAAAACACATACCCATGCATCTCAATCACAAATCCAAGAGTCTCTAGGGGAGGGAGGCCTTAGAATCCATGATTACTACCAACCACCCCCTAGGAGAAATAGGAGAAGAGAGGAAGAAGCCCCAAGGGAAGTAAGGGTTGACCTACCCCATTTCTATGGTAAGGAAAACGTAGAGGTGTACCTAGATTGGGAGATGAAAGTAGAGCAACTCTTTGCTTGCCATAGGGTGAGTGAAGAGAGGAAGGTACCTTTATCAACCCTTAGTTTCCAAGGCAATGCAATGTATTGGTGGACCTCTCTAGAGAGAGATAAACGTCTTTATAGGGAGACTCCCATAGAGTATTGGAATGACCTTAGGGGAGCCCTAAGACGTCGCCACATACCTTCCTACTACCATAGGGAGCTAATGGACAAGCTCCAAAGGCTCCAACAAAAGAACATGAGTGTGGAAGAGTATAGGCAAAAAATGGAGCTATACATGATGAGAGCCTCTGTTAGAGAGGAAGAGGTCACCACCATATCTAGATTTCTAAGTGGGCTCAACCTTGAGATAAGGGATAGAGTAGAACTTCTTCCCTACCAAGACTTGAATGACTTGGTTCAACTTTGCATTAAAGTTGAACAACAAAATTTGCGCAAAACTTCAAGTCAAAAGGTAGGATCCTACTCTAACTCCTATCCCAAGAGAGAATATAGAAGGGAGGGTAGTACATCTAGAGAAAAACCAAAGGAAACTACCAAGCCCTTAGCAAAAGATACCTCCACCCCACCCATCCGAACTAGGGACATCAAGTGTTTTAAGTGTTTTGGAAGAGGGCATGTGCAAGCACAATGTCCAAACCAAAGGACCCTGTTTTAAAGAGGTAAGGATGAGTACACTAGTGGTGAGGATGAGCCTAGTGTAGAAGGAGAGGAAGGGGGAGAGGATGAGAGGGTAAGCCCATTAGAGGGAGAATTGCTAATGATTAGGAGAACCCTCAACAATCATCCTAGTGCATCCATGGAAACACAAAGAGAGAACATCTTTCATACAAGATGTAATGTTTTAGAAAATATATGCTCTCTCATTGTGGATAGTGAATCAAGCTGCAATTGTTGTAGCTCTAGGATGGTTGAAAAGCTCAATCTACAAGTAGTTCCTCATCCTAAGCCATACAAGTTGCAATGGATCAATGAGAATGGGGAACTAAGTCTAGATAAGCAAGTGGAAATCAAATTCTCCATAGGTAACTACAAAGATAAAGTTTTATGTGATGTAGTACCTATGGAAGCTTGTCATATCTTGTTAGGAAGACCATGGCAATTTGATAAGAAAACCTTGCATGATGGTCTAACTAATGAGATTTCCTTCACCCATAAGCATAAAAAGTTTGTACTTAGTCCTTTACCACATTCCCAAGTGGTGAAAGGCCAAATACAAATGAAAGAAAAGAGGGATGAGGAAAAAAAAAACAGAGAGAGAGATAGAAAAAGAGAGAGTCCTTAGGGATAGAAAGGCGTGGGAGAAGAGTGTTCCTTCCATAAGGTTGCTCAACAAGAAAAGCCTTTGAAAAACATTTTGGAAAATTTGCTTCTTGTTGAACAACCAAGCCTTATCTTTTGTAAGGGAACACTTGCATGCACTGCCACAAGTAGTGAACCCATAAGTCTACCTCCTCCAGTGGAAAATCTTTTAAGTGAATTTGATGATGTATTCTCTAATGAGGGACCCAATGGACTCCCTCCCATTAAAGGTATAGAACATCAAATTGACCTAATTTCGGGGGCAAGCCTACCAAATAGGCCTGCCTATAGAACCAACCTCGAGGAAACTAAGGAGATAGAGTCACAAGTTCAAGACTTGTTGGAGAAGGGTTGGGTTTAAAAGAGCCTAAGCCCTTGTGCTGTACCTGTCTTGTTGGTGCCAAAAAAAGATGGAAAATGGCGTACGTGTTGTGATTGTAGAGCAATCAACAACATCACCATCAAGTATAGGCATCCAATCCCAAGGCTTGATGACATGCTTGATGAATTACATGGGTCAACCATATTTTCCAAAATTGAACTTAAAAGTGGGTATCACCAAATTTAAATCAAAGAGGGTGATGAGTGGAAAACCGCTTTTAAGACCAAGTTTGGATTATATGAGTGGTTGGTGATGTCATTTGGCCTCACTAATGCCCCTAGTACATTCATGAGGCTCATGAATCATACCTTGAGGGATTGTATAGGTAAATACGTAGTAGTTTACTTTGATGATATCCTAGTGTATAGCAAAACCCTAGGAGACCATCTAAGTCACCTTAGGGAAGTTCTTCTAGTGCTTAGGAAAAATAGTTTGTTTGCCAATAAGGATAAGTGTACCTTTTGTGTAGATAGCATAGTTTTCTTAGGGTTCATAGTTAACCAAAGGGGGGTGCATGTTGACCCTGAGAAAATCCAAGCCATCAAAAAGTGGCCCACTCCTCAAAATGTAAGTCAAGTACGAATTTTTCATGGTCTAGCTAGCTTCTATAGAAGGTTTGTACCCAATTTTTCAAGCTTAGCTTTCCCTCTCAATGAACTTGTTAAAAAAGATGTTGCATTTTGTTGGAATGAAAAGCATGAGCAAGCCTTTTAAAGGCTAAAAGCTCAACTCACCCATGCACCCATTCTAGCTCTTCCAAATTTTTCTAAAACTTTTGAGATAGAATGTGATGCATTGGGCGTGGGCATAGGTGCGGTATTGTTACAAGGTGGTCACCCCATTGCATATTTTAGTGAAAAGCTTCATGGTGCCACCCTTAACTACCCCACTTATGACAAAGAGCTCTATGCACTTGTGAGGGCCTTAAAGACTTGGGAACATTATCTTATTTCCAAAGAATTTGTTATCCATAGTGATCATGAGTCCCTAAAGTACTTAAAAGGCCAACACAAGCTCAACAAAAGACATGCTAAGTGGATGGAGTATCTTGAGCAATTCCCTTATGTAATCAAATACAAGAAAGGAAGCACAAACATAGTGGTCGATGCTCTCTCAAGGAGGCATTTGCTCTTTTCAAAATTAGGTGCCTAAATTCTTGGATTTGATCACATAAAAGAGCTTTATCAAGAAGGTTAAGAATTTTCATCCATCTATGCTAAGTGTAGACATAGAGCACAAGGAGGTTACTATGTGGTTGAGGGATATCTTTTTAAGGAAGGAAACTTTGTATTCCCCAAGGCACACAAAGGAAGCTCCTTGTAAAGGAATCACATGAGGGGGGTCTCATGGGTCACTTTGGAGTTGATAAGACTCTAGATCTTTTAAAAGAAAAATTTTATTGGCCCCGCCACACATGAGAAAGGATGTACAAAGACATTGATCTAGATGCATATCATGTTTAAAAGCAAAGTCTAGAGCAATGCCTCATGGACTCTACACCCCCTTGCCGATTGCAAATGCTCCTTGGGAAGACATTAGCATGGACTTCATTTTAGGACTCCCTAGGACTGCAAGAGGCCATGACTCTATCTTTGTGGTAGTAGACCGTTTTAGCAAAATGTCCCATTTTATTCCATGCCACAAGGTAGATTATGCTCAAAATATTTCTAGGCTCTTCTTTAGAGAAGTGGTAAGACTCCATGGTATACCTAGAAGTATAGTATCTGATAGAGATCCCAAGTTTATAAGCCACTTTTGGAAAACTCTTTGGGGCAAACTTGGAACAAGACTACAATTTTCAACTTCTTGTCGTCCTCAAACGGATGGCCAAACCGAAGTAGTCAATAGATCTCTTGGAACTATGCTCAGGGCTATCATGAAGGGGAACCACAAGTCTTGGGATGAGTATCTTCCCCACATTGAGTTTGCTTACAATAGAGTAGTCCACAAGACTACTAATGCTTCTCCTTTTGAAGTTGTGTATGGGTTTAATCCTCTCACACCTATGGATTTGTTGCCTCTTCCTAACCCACAAGAATTTGTGCATAAGGAAGGAGTAATCAAAGCCGACTTTGTTAAGAAAATTAATGAGAAGATTAAAACCCAAATACAACAACAAAATGAAAAGTATACAAGATACAACAATAAGGGGAAGAAAGAAATAATTTTTAAGGAAGGAGACTTAGTTTGGCTTCACCTTCGAAAAGATAGATTTCCAACTAAAAGGAAGTCCAAACTAAGTCCCCGAGGTGATGGACCCTTTCAAGTCCTCAAGAGAGTCAACAACAATGCTTACAAATTGGACCTACCTCTTGAATATGGAGTGCATGATACTTTCAATGTAATTGACTTATCTCCATTTGTAGGTACCAATGAAGACAAGGACGACTTGGATTTGAGGACAAATCCTTTCCCGGGGATGATGGAAGAGGGCCAAGCACAACCTCACAAGAGCTAAGACAAGGGCATCCAAAGCCACACCAAGAGCGTCTAGGGCAAGAAGAGGAGCGTCTAGGACCATTTACTAGGTCCATGGCCAAGAGACTACATGAAGACATTGACCTAGCTACAGATGGGAGAGAGAGATATTTGTACATGTTACATGAAGGCCCATCAAGAGTAGCTTAGTTTTAGTTATGGTGTAAATAGCACAAACTTGATTCCATGAGGGTTTTAACCTAGCTTTTGTTACGTTTCTAGAAGCTTTCCTAGCACTAGGGCAGGCCATGTGTGGTGTGTCCCCTGTGATGACATTTACATTTCATTTTGAGTACATTTGCTTAGCATTAGGTTAACCTTTATGGTCCTCCTTAGCTTATAAAAGGGGGAGCCAACCTATTGTATTTTTAAGATTAAATAAAGTATTGTTATGCTGCCCAAATTGTGCCGTACATTACTCTTTGCCTAACTCTTAGGTTTTAATCTTCACTCCATCACTACCCAAGGGGCTGGCCAAACCTCCCTTTTTCCCCACTCTTCATGCACCTTCAAGGCACCCATGCTTCCTAGGAAGGCCTTGCTCATCTCCTCCACAAGCTTCCGCAAAGATCATCACCAAGGATTCCAAAACGCAAAGAAGAGCTCATAGGAATGCCATAATCATATGTTTGGTACAACTACATATAGATATGTTTGTTAATATCACATAAGATTTTCCTATTATCCGTACATGTCTGTTGCACATACAATACTTGTTGATAATTGTTGCTAACCCTAAAAGGATAGGGATGGGCACATATAATAGAAAGATAAGGCTATAGTTTGCGAATGAAGATCACTGGTGCCTGTGACAGGTGGTTTTCTGTTACATATATAAGATAATGGGCTTATTTTCAGTTAATATTTGTTTATCTCAAGTGCAACAAGTACGTGGTATGCTATAAAAGGGACTTGAGGTCCCAAGTGAAGGTATGCAATTCAGAATACACTTTTAGATACTGAAACTATTTGTTTCTTATTTGTTCACAAAGCCCTTACTGACTTGAGCATCGGAGCGTGACCGGCCGTGAGGGCGTCCTTTGTCTCTACAGGTAAAGCATCTACCAACCAAGGAAGGTGCAGTTTGCAGGGGAGACAGGTGAAGCCTGAACCAGTCATCAGAGTCAACCGGCGACCAGTCAACCGGTAAGAACAAATTGGAATAAGAATTTTAAAAGAAATGAAAATTTTAAAAATATAAGAATATTTTGATTACTTAAAAATTATATAATTTTGAATTTCAATTAGAAAAAGTAAAAATTAAAAATTTTTATATTCTTTTATCTCTCAAATTCATGTATCTTTTCTTTACATTTCTTTTCTATCTTTAAGTATATGTCAACAAAAGTAGGATTATCTTTAAGTATACGTCAACAAATTTTTTTTGATTGAATTATTAGCACTTATTTCTTGTCCATGTCTCCTTAATTTGAAGTAATAATTTTTGTATTTAGGGATAATTGAAATATTTTATGCAAACAAAAAATAAACTTAAATAATTAAAAATTATCTTATCCAATCAAAATATTTGAAAAGTTAAATAATTTGGAATGAGAAGAATTTAAATTTAATATATTTAGACTTTCTTAAAATTGTAAACTTTCTTATGTGAGTAAATAATTAAATTCATTTAACTTGGTTATATCTTAAAGTTTCAGACATTCATTATATATTATATATGTGGTATGTAAGTTGTTTGTATGACCTGCTTGAAAAATTTATTGAAATAAAGTTATTTTCTGGGGTTTTCTCGAGCACTTATGTAGTGTTTTGTTCTGGGGTGGCACTGTAACGAAGATAGATGAGAAGGTGACACCCTCGTTTGTTTCAGTGGAGCATTCAGGGTGAGGGTGCGAGGGGAGTGATAGTTGTGGGTGTCGCTCGTCCTTTCACCACTGAAGAGAAAAGAGAGGATGGTAAGGGGAAAGTCACGTCGAACACGTTGAAATACCATTGCTACCCTTGGTTCAGTTTTTTGAAGCTTACACTTCCATTGCATGCACAACGAGAATAGGAGCACGCATGCCATGCACAACACGGTTTTCACAGATTCCTGACTTTGACCATCAACATGTTGAATGCAATGAATGTAGTTGTTCATAGTAGAAAGGTCATTAATATACAGTGCTCATTCCCGACGTATATGAAAGAGTGGTTTTGGGAAAGTTAACAATGCATTCAAACAAAGTATTCATTGAAACAAACGTTTGCATTGGTTGAGTGGGCTTGGAGAGGTTCCTGAGTTAGCAGAGTGGTACAAGAGTGAGTTTTTGGTATTGCATTTTTCATCTCAGGTTAGCATTCAATGACTTTTGTAGCGTGCCTAATCGATTAGCACTGAAAAATCATACAACACTTAATCAATTATGTTACTGAAAATAGTTGATAATCGATTATGTATTCAACATAATTGATTGTGTTATTTTTTGGGAGCATAATCGATTATCTGGTGTGCATAAATATGAGCTTAATCGATTATTCTGTAGCATAATCAATTATGTGTGATTTTTAACTGAAGGCATAGTCGGTTATACTTCGAAAAACTTTGGATAATCGATTATGTTGTATTATGAAAGCAGTGGATAATCGATTATGTTCATATTTTTTTTAAAAGATTTTTGCCTTTCTATTTTGCATGATTTTTGTTTTCTTTTTTTTTAATGAAATTTGTATTGTTTCCAAACACAAATTTTTCTTCGTCTCATATGTGTGTTCTTGTTCCACTCTTTCAGGTATGTGGTTTTTTCTTAATGTATATTTTGTTTTTATTTTAAATTTGTAGTTTAAAAATAGAAATATTAATGTAGTAATGGAATTTATGTTATAATATTTATAATTAAATTAAAAAATTAAATATATTTATCATCGAGAATCCATTTGAATGAGTATTAAGAGTGTTAATTAAAATTTATTTTAAATATACAATGAATTAATGTAGTTAATTTTTTTATTTATTAGTAGGAATTTCTTTTAATATTAATCAGAACACATTCAATTTTGTTTTCTGTTTTTAGATTTTCTTTTATTTTTTAGATTCTTTTGTTTACAAAAGAATTTTTTTATTATTTAATTATTTTTGAAAAAAAGATTTATTTTATTTAAAATTAATAATTATTTTCATATTCAATCATTCAATATTTATGCGTATTAAAATAATTAATGCATATTAATTATTCTTCCTAGCTCAAATGTATGTTACAATCAAATTTAAAATTATATTTATTGTTATTATAATGATTACCAATATTATTACTTTTATTGCTATCACGTTTTTTAATTATTGTTATTTTTTTTCATAGAAATCTTAAATTTGCAAATGTTCATGTTGTGGAATAATTGCATATTTAATTGTTTATAAAAAAAATATTTATTTTATTTAAAATTAATATTTTGAAAGAATGGAAATATAAACTGCATATTTATTTAGATATTATACAATTTGATATGCTAATTATGTTAAAATTCAATTCTAACGTTTAGATTATTATTATTAATATAAATTAATTTTGTCTTATATAAATTAAGTCATGAACAATTCAATCTTTTTATACAAGGTCATAGTTGCATTATTCATGGCATCGTCATCCATTGAACGCTAAAGAACCCCATAAGGATAAAGATCCAGCACATAGTGATGCAGTTCCTCCTATCCTAGGAACGGAGATTGAAGACATTCTTGATTATTTAAGATACTTTAGTACAAAACGTCAAATGGTAATTTTTGAAAAAATGTTTCACGGAAGATCAGTGTTATCACCAAAAGTCATGCATTTTCCATTTTTCATCGCACCAGGGTTTCAATTCCAGAATCATCTGAATTTCCAAGGATTACAATATTTCCTTGGAATGAAACTTCCGTATTATGAGGGCTTGGTAAGAGTATTTTATACAGATCTAAAGATCACATGTATTGGTGACCTTTCTATTGAAATTTGCTCAAACCTAATACACATAAGACAAATGGATTGGATGAACATTGCTAATCTCAGGTATGATGGACTTAAGTTAACCCCTGGAACGATCCCTGAGGGAGTAAATTTTGGTCAAGCATTGGCATTATCAACCATGATTTATGAAGAGGTACAAGGTCAAAATGTTAGAAATGTAGGTAGTCCGAATATGAATGACAGGCTATTAGATTACACATGGGTGCACATGTTGTGCCCTCGTGGCAGCAACTTCTCATAACTATTGAATGAAGACATTTTCATGTTGTGGTGCATAAAATATAACATATTGATGCCTTTGCTGTATGAAATTTTGATAACACGAATCATGCAAGTGTATGGCTTGGACTTGTCAAATGATGCAGCGATAATGCTAGGATGGAATCATTAATTTGGGAAAAAGAGTATGAGAAAATTAAATATATTTCAGGTCAATGGTGTATGGCAACTTGGTAAGCCTGGCCAAGCAGATGAAGAAGACCTTGAATTGACACAAGAAGATGTTCATAGCGATCATCCAGAGCCCGCAATCCCCAATCAAATCGAAATGTTAACCCAAATTTGGGACGGGATGCAAAACATCCAAGAAAGTATAAGGAACCTGAATACCTGTGTTGACAAGATTGATCAAAGGATGACGCGAATTGAGGATACTCCGAATACCCGTGTTGACAGGATTGATCAAAGGATGGAGCGAATTGAGGATACTCTGAATGACATTCAACGTCATCAAGGCCATTGATTGTCTTATTATTATGTTATTGTTATTTTTATTTTTATTTCTATTTTTCATGTTGAACATTGATGAATTGTTATTGTTATTTTTCACGTTGAACATTGATAAATTGTTATTTAATATTAAGGTTTTCATGATAGTTTTCGTGATACTTATTTAGAAAATGATATTGTTTTGAATGTTAACATTTAATTTATATTATGCATAAATAAAATTTAGGTTGCACTACCTTGATTGGAGAATCGAGAGCATTACTTTATATATATATATATATATATATATATATTTAAAGAATCATAAATAATATTAAAAGTATCTAAATACATAATTTAACTAACAAAATTAAAATAAATTAATAAAATGAAAAATAATATAATTATATTAAAATTTATATTTTATTTATTTATTTATTTGAATTCTACATTATTTTATTATTTTATTTATGTTCTTGCCGATTGACTTGGTCGTCAGTCGACTCCGATGACTGGTTTAGGCTCGTCTTGTCTCCTCCGAAATTTGCACTTCTCGAGGTGGTTAGATGCTTTACCTGTAGAGACAAAGGACGCCCTTACGGCCGGTCACACTCCGACGATCAAGTCAGTAAGGGCTTATCAAAGAATAAGAAATAGATAGCTTCAGTATTCAAAAAGCATATTCAGAATTGCGTACATTCACCTGGGACCTTAAGCCCCTTTTATAGCGTACCACGTACCTATTGCACTTGAGACAAACAAATATTAACTGAAAATAAACACATTATCTTATATCTCTAACAGAAAACCACCTTCCACAGGCACCAATGATCTTCATGCGCAAACTATAAGCTTATCTTTCTGTTATACGTGCATATCCCTATCTTTTTAGGGTTAGCAACAATCATCAATAGGTATTTTATGTGCAACAGACATGTACGCGTAACAGAAAATATCTAACATGATATTAACAAACATATATGTATGTAGTTGTAACAAACATATGAGCAACCCTATATATATATATATATATATATATATATATATATATATATATATATATATATATATATATATATATATATTTATCTCTAAGTCTCTTTATCTTTAAGCGCATGCCACTGATTATAAACACATAGCAGCTTTGTTATGTGTTTCGAGCCCATTAAGCAGATTGGGTCAGCCTCGCAACCTTGGCGCAAGGTCCCGCCCATAATCATTCGTTCATGCGTTCACACTAATACCCACTCATTCATACGCCATTTCGTGTCATGCATACAGCTTTACTTGGGTTTCCTTAGCGTTACTGAGCTCAAGCCTTACAGTTAATACTTTACTTATCATAAACCTGGACACTCTAAGAACACCCCTAAGCCCATTACATTTCTTTAATTTAGTAATTAATCTCATTCGTGAAGAATTATACTATATACATGTATGAGAGTTAATATGTATGCATACCTGAAGCCCAGTCACATGACATACAAGTGAGGCCTATATGTCGAGCTGACCTGCCTGAGAGAAACGCTGAGGTCCGACCAGCGAGCACTGAGCGCTACGAGTTTTGGTCCATTACAATTTATAATTGAAATTTTAAATTATTTTAATTAACTAAAATGTGCATAAAATTAATTATCATTATTTCTTCTTTTTTTATACACAAGGATAAATTAGTAATCTTACAATTTACACAATTAAAAATAATTCAAAATATCCTTACAACCATCACATCACTCACGTATTTCAATAAACTTTTCTCATACATCCACTCTAAGATACCTAATCCAAACACTCTGAACTTTCTTCACAAGTCCCACTCTAAACAGTTTTATTTATTTATTTATTTATTTATTTAGCTGTTAAACATTAAATTCGGATAAAATAGTTTTTTCAATTTCTCTAGAAAAGACTTCTGACTTAAATAATTTATTTAGGATATTTTTAAAACTCCAAACTCTTTTAGAGTTTTATTTTATAAAAAACATTTCAAAGAATTAAGAAAAAAAAGTGTTCTTGCCGTTTGACCTAGTTGTTGGTAGACTTCTGCGGACAAGTTCTGACTCCATGTTTTCTTGGCTAAAATTTGCACTTTCCTTCGTGTTTGAGTTGTTGTACCTGTTAAGATAGAGGGCGTCCTAACGGTCAGTCGTACTCCGACAATTAAGTCAGTACATGGCTTATAATAAACAAGATTCAAGTAGTATCAAGTTTAGGGCTTAAAGAAAGCGTCAAAAAAGCGTATCGTAACCAGGGATCTTGAGTCCCTTTTATAGAGTGCTGCTAGATTACCTCTTGCGATAACAACTTCTGTTACGAGAATCTTATCTCGAGTAAGGACATATTTAATTGGAGAAGATCCCGTTTCAGTGTGTGTAATCTTAACAGCACAGCTGCGCAAAATCTTATCTCCTAAGAATGTATCAAATCTTAACAGAATAACCACCAAGATACCCATTGGGTATCGTTCCCTAGGATCAACTCTGTTTACAAGTACATTTACAAGCTTTCACGTACCACTGTACCATGCATATGCCATTACATATACCATATACAAGTATTTTATCAAACCTTAGCGCACTTGGGCTTAAGCTGATAGAATACGTTTTACCCTTCCTAGACCCAAATGCACTATATTCACACCAGGCCCATTTAACACACTTTCACTAACCTACCAGGCCTTATACGCGAAAGATTAATGCATGAATTAATATGCACATACCTGAGCCCAATTACGTACCTCTTGACCCAACAACCGAGCTGACCTGCTTGTCACAGGTGTCGAGGTCCGATGTCTGAGAACTGAGTTCGACGTGCTCTGGTCTAGTACATAAGCCCCCTAGTCTCAAGCTAAACTTGTTTCAGTGAAGAGACTAAGTTGCTCAACTATCTTTAACAAGATAATCATTCTGATTCAATGTAACAAATTACCGTCCAGAGTCATCCTCAGGATGACCTGTACCTGATGGCTGTAGTGGGCGTTCTCACCACAAGTCCTTGTGAGACATTTCAGTGCTGATGTGGGTTGCTCTGCACCCCTTACCTGCACTCCCAGGGCGTGGAGTCTTTACCAAAACAGACCGACATCCCTGGTTTAAACAATTTCAGTTACAAATTTCTTTGATACGTCTGAGCTCAGTGTTCAACTGAGACAGGGTCATCTTCCTGGTCAAGGCTCAAACCAAAATGACGACAAGCTGCAATCAGAGGCACACACGCCCGAAATTTCGTTGAGCGGAAGTTTTGTGCGCCTGAGTTGCTATGTACTTGTTCAAAGGCTCGAGCCACAGCGGTGGAGAGCTACGACTTGAGAGTCGCAATGTACTTGGTCGATTGTTCGAGTCACAACGATGGCAAGCAGTGACTTGAGAGTCGCAATATACCTGTTCGATAGCTCGAGCCACAACGGTGGCGAGTGGCGACTTAAGAGTCGCAATGTACCTATTCAATGGCTCTGACCACAGCGGTGGTGAGCGGTGACCTGATAGTCGCAATGTACCTATTCAATAGCTCGAGCCACAACGGTGGCAAGCGGCGACTTGAGAGTCTCAATGTACTTGTTCGATAACTCGAGCCACAACGGTGGCGAGCTGCGACTTGAGAGTCGCAATGCATATACACAATTCCAAACTTGGAGTGTTCCCAAGAGGAAAATACCTTTGCTTATTCAAGCACACAAGGTGCTTTCGCGAATATCTTTCCGGCCATGTTGCCATCCTGCGTGTCAACAGAGTATAATGACAAATCATATTCCATTGGGTGACCTCGTTAAAAAACCCTTGTGAGGGAAAGAGAGTGTCCCCTTCTTTGTTTTTAAAGAACAATATACATTAGCTAAAATAAAATTTGAGACGGTTATCACTGGCGATCTCCATGCGTGAGTCTTCTTCAACTTCAAAGGGTTGAGTGACGACCACACACACCCCTCGTTTGTTCTTCAGGCTGTTTTCATAGCACTCATGTGCCGCCCTCTGGTCAGACTTGATTACAATTATGCCTCCCTCGAGGGAGGGCAATTTCATCTTCATGTGCCTCGATGAGGCCACAGCGACCAATCTGTTTATGGTAGGTCTGCCCAAAATGATGTTGTACGCTGATGTGGTGTTAACAACCAAGTACCTTATGTTGATAGTACGGGAGGAGGTGCCATCAGTGAAGTGTTAGAGTTAAGCAAGGTCTAAAAGATCAAGAGGGGAGGGGTGAATTGATCCTTAAAAATTTTCGCAACAGGATATGATTTCTGTGTAGCAGAAATTAAAAGAACAGATTGATTTTAAGCAAAACAAATTTATTTTTCAAATCTATTTGTTCAATTAGAATTTAAAACAGATTGATTTTAAACAAAACAGATTTATTTTACCAAATCAATCAGATCAATCAACAGAACACACTTGACCAGATATTTGCAAGAAGACTTCAATCAATAGAAGAACAGTTCATATAAAACCCAGAAAGAACATATTCAATTTCACATGAACAGATTTATTTTTATACAGATATCAATTCGAATTTCAGAAATAAGTGCAGAGAAGGAAAGAAGATTGCACACAAATTTTTATACTGGTTCACTCATCAAGAGCTACATCCAGTTCACCTTACACCAAGGTGGAATCCACTAACACATACACCAATTACAACAAATCAGCAGTTCTTGAAACCCACAAGAACACCTATTCACAATGTTGAAAAAACACCTATTTCAACACACCTTGCATTCCAAGAAACTCTATCAAGGAGTGACTAACCCAACTAACTTTACAATCAAAATTAAAGGAAAGATTACACCTGTTAAAAAGAATGCAAGAACTCAAACCAGAAGATCACTTTGCTATAGAAACTGCACCAGCACCTTTACAAAACCCAAGGCTTTTCTTAGAACAAGCACACTTGGAAATCCTCTTGAAAAACCTTTTACAAAAGTATTTGATTCTTCTTCTCACTCAGAAATTGATTGCAAACGTAATTGTTGTTTTTTGTTGTGTGAGAGAAGCCTTCTATTTAAAGAAAATAGTTTCTAACCACTTTTCAAAAAACAGTTGAAAAACAGTTAATAACCATAACAGAACCAAAAATAAATCTATTTATTTTACAGGAAACAGATTTATTTTTGTCCAGAATACAGGTTTTTCTGAAAACACTTATAAAACCATTTTGAAAAGCTTTTAATTACTCTAAGTGCTTGATCTAAGCTTGCTTTGGCAACTGGAACAGATTATCCCAATGACCGATGACCGATCGGTTCCTCATTACTTCCCCCAATGACCGATGACCGATTGGTTCCTCATTACTTCCCCCAATGACCGACGACCGATCGGTTCCTCATTACTTTCCCCCGATGACCGAAGGCAACTTTATAACATCCTAAGCCTAAAAACAAAATTCACTTAAGACCTATTACAAACTATAAAGCACCAAAGCAATTTTCTTCATCAAACACACTTTAAGCCAAGGTTGGGAAGAAGCTTCCTTCAGCTTCAACATGAAGGTTGTCCTCAACTCCACATGCCCCCTCACCTCTACTTGATCACCTGCAAAACCATACAAAAAATCGTCATACCACCTCAGTTGATCTGGTGACAACTATAGTTTGTTGAATGTCGACCAGAACATCACATCTGCCGAGCTCCCTTGGTCAACGAAAACCCGATGTACCCTTCTCCCTGCGGTGACCACCAAGATCACCACCGGGATCATTATCGTGGGGGGTCATGTCCCTCAAGTCGGCATGAATGAAGCATAGGTTGGGCTTGATGGGTTGGTCAGACGCCCAGGCCTCCACTGCCATCACCTCCCTTGCATATTTCTTCGGCTGGGAGTCGGTGCAACCGCCTTTAAAAAATCCTCCAAATATGATGTTGATTTCGCCATGGATAGACACCTCATGCCTCTGCTCCTCCGATGGTGACTCCTGTTATGATCCTTCCTGACCTCCTGCCAGATAATCCTGCAGGAGGCCTACCTTTACCCGTCCCGACAACTGGTACCCAACGACAATGCAATTTTTCCATATCGTGCCCAAAGGCCTTGTGGAATTCACACCAAGTGTTTTTGCTTGGCCTCAAAACTTTATCAGCCTTTGGAGGAAACGTCAGTTTGCTCACTATGTCTGGCATGGCAGCAATTCCTTGTATGAAACTTTGAACTTAGGTTGAAAAGGCAGGTCGTCCTTTGCCTTTGATTTGGATTGGTTCCTTTTCGACTCATAGGGTGCTTGCTGTGCCGACGTCTTCTTCTTCGTCACAGTTTCGTGTACCCTCATGAATTGGGCACGACTGTTCTCGCGAGGCTTGAACTGCCTAGCACCCGCGTTCCTGCACTTCATTGTCACAGTCTCTTCTATGGTGATGTGGGCGATAGCTCGCCGCTTGATCTCGCCGAAAGTTTTCGGTCGATTCCTTATCAAAGAATCGTTGAATGGCCTTGACAAAACCCCTCACACAAAGGCATGGACCATCAGAGCTTCATCCTGGGTGTGGAGCTCTACGACAAACGCTCCAAACGAGTTCGGGAAATCCTTTAAGGGCTCTTCCAGCCTTTGCTTCATCTCAAATAGGTCGAAGGGAATAGGGGGTGGAGCCTGATTGACAATAAATTGTTCCCTGAACAAAGTAGAAAACTATTCAAACAAAGTTATGTGACCATCTAGAAGGCTAATGAACCAGTGCAGTGTCGTGCCTATAAACGTACCCATGAGCAACTTACAGTGCATGGCGTCCGTGCCTTCCGAGATCATCATCTGGGCATGGAAAGCCGTGAGATAAGCCTCCGGGTCTTCAGTACCTGTGAAAGTAATCCTGGGCGTCATGAAATTCGTTGGGATAACGACATCCATGATCGCCTGGGAGAACAGCATTGGGCGAGACCTGGCCTGGACAAGTGGAGTTGGCCCTCCTGCGGCGCGTTCTCCCAAACGCTGCAAATCCCTACGTAGCTCCTCGTTAGCTTTGCGTAACTCGTCTTTGGTGGCTCGCGACGCGTCCAACTCGATCCTGAACTATTCTTCCTTGTGGGTCTGTTCGGCCCTGGACGCCACCACCGACTCCTAGAGAGTGGTGAAGTTCTCCATGAGTTGTTGTATAGTGAGGTTATCACCTCCTTCTGATCCTGTGGGACCTTGCCTAGTAGTCCTCATATTGCTCTGTAGCTTTAATCACAAATGTGGATGGGACCTCGTTTTATTGGGTCCCACAGTGGGTGCCAAATGTTCTTGCCGATAGACTTTTGCGGGTGAGCTCTGACTCTGTGTTTTCTTTGTTGAAATTTGCACTTTCCTTCATGGTTGGGTTGTGGCACCTGTTAAGACAGAGGGCGCCCTAATGGCCAGTCGTACTTCGACGATTAAGTCAGTATAGGACTTATAATAAACAAGATTCAAGTAGTATCAAGTTTAGGGCTTAGAGAAAGCGTCAGAAAAGTGTACTGCAACCAGGGATCTTGAGTCCCTTTTATAAAGTGTCGCTAGGTTACCTCTTGCAGTAACAACTTCTGTTATGAGAATCTTATCTCGAGTAAGGACATATTCAATGGGAGAAGATCCCGCTTCAGTGTGTGTAATCTTAACAGCATAGCTGTACATAATCTTATCTCCTAGGAGTGTATCAAATCTTAACAGAATAACCACCTGGGTACCCATTGGGTATCATTCCCCAGGATCAACTCTATTTTCAAGTACATTTACATGCTTTCACGTACCATGCATATGCCATTACATATACCATATACAAGTATTCTATCAAGTCCTAGCGCACTTGGGTTTAAGCTGATAGAATACGTTTTACCCTTCCTAGACCCAAATGCACTATATGCACCCCAGGCCCATTTAACACACTTTCACTAACCTACCAGACCTTATATGCGAAAGATTAATGCATGAATTAATATGCACATACCTGAGCCCAGTTACGTACCTCTCGACCCAACAACCGAGCTGACCTGCTTGTCACAGGTGCCGATGTCCAATGTTTGAGAACTAAGCTCGACGCGCTATGGTCCAATACAAAAAGTATTTAAATTATTAGATTTTAAATTTGTTTAATCAAGGGTTAAGACTAAATATTTATTCGATGTTGGGAAAGATAATAGCAAATAGAATAAGCAATCACAGTTTAAAAATGATTTTAAAGTGGAGTGTTAAATGTAGGGATGATTGTTTAATATTTATGATGAGACCTTCCTTCTCTCTGAATTTTCCTATGATCGAGTTATTAATAGAATTATAAGCTAGTTTGATGTTGTTCAGTAGTTAATGCAGAATTAGCAGCATTTTTGCGAGATAATACTTGTTTGTGGGAACTAAGAAAAGTGGAAATGAATTTATATCTCTTAAACAATGTTTTAGATTGTATGAATGAATGATAAAAAACGTAATTAAATGAAGAGATTTCATTAAAGATGATTAATCAAGATAACAATAATCACATCCCACTCTTTTCATACACTTTTGCAGCTAATTTTTCTCAATGAAAACTTACATTTCGATTTCTAAAGTAGTGTAGGGTTTGGCGCACAAAAATGGTTGCGTTGCATTTTTGAGTAGACTATGGAGCCATTTTAGATGGCATTTATTGGAATATCTCAATCGTGTAAGCAACGAAAACGGAAAAATAGTACAAACAAGGGAAAGAACGCAAATGAAGAAGATGAACAATATTTTCTTTTTTATAATACTACGTGTACCTGTATGGACAGAGAGGGACCTAGATAGTACCTGAAACTGGTTGTACAATTGTTGATGTGCTGATAGCCTCCTTGCTCCTTCCTTCAAATTTCCTCCTTTTGTTATTGGTGCTCCTCAAGTCTCCTCCTTTTGTTATTGATGCTTGGTTGGTGATTGATGCCCGATCGGGGTGACCTGAAAAGGTACTCCGATGCTTAAGTCAGTACTCTGTGCAAAGAGTGTATATTGGAAAACTTTAAAGCGTACCTTACACCTCCACAAAAGGTTTTATTTATAGTGTTAGTTATGGGCCCTTATGGTAATGGATCGGATATCAGTTATTAACTGACATGTATCAAGGTCCCTAATTAATAGGGATGTGCAACTTTCAGTTAATCAGTTATTGACTGATTTGTCGAAGATATTTTTTGCATATTTCAGGATATGAATATGACTCATTAAGTGCTATTGTAACTGTCGTTACTGTTATTTATTGCGTGACTTGAAGTGTTCTTTGGCTTGGGCGATCGGTCACCTAGGCTGAGACTGGCTCGTTCGGTACCGATCGGTACACTTACCCCCAGGCTCAAAGAGATGAAATTCTGAAGAGTCGTCAAATGGCCGGTTGGGCTTCCCAAGGAGAGATGTGACTGTGGGCGTATTTAATATTTGTCAAAGATTGGTGACATTTCAGATGCCGAGTTGCATGAACCCTTGGATGATTGAACACTTAAAACATTTGAAATGTTTTAATCCTTGCCGAACGATAAAGTTTTGATAGAACTTTGTGGACCGATCCTTTTGAAATGTGTCTTGAGTAAGTTGTAATTAAAGCTCTAGCGATGCTTTTCAATCACCAAAATAGATGGTGTGATCTTGACAAAGTATAATAGAATAATTTGGTCGAAGCCGTAATCAAAAATCAATGTAATTGGTAATGACTGGCCGAGTCTGTAAGTTTCCTCAAATAACTTGTAGTTATCGTAAAAAGTGGTAGATATGGCTAACTCTAAGCCGAGCGTTTAGAGTAGAATTGATGAATTCGGTTGAAGTGAAAACTTTTATTTTAATTTGATCGCGTGAGACGATAGTAGGTAACATATCATAATTTCAACTTTTTGAAGAGTTGACCTTGATGAATTCGGTTGGAGTGAAAACTCTTATTATTCTGATCGCCTAAGACGATAATAACTTGAGCTGTTCGAAGAGTTATTCTTGATGAGTACAGTTGGAGTGGTACTTTTATTTTATTCTGGTCACTCAAGGTGATAATACTGTTATTCTGGTCGCTCAGGGTGATTAATAATTCGGATCGCACGGGACGATAATAAATTATGTGTAACATCCCGCCAAATCCTTTTCATATTTATATAATAAAAATAAAGGTAAACAAATATATTGAAGTGAACATAATTATATATATGTAATGAAGTTTCTCCTCACAGGAAGTTTAATACATACTCGGTCAATTTTCCAAAAACGTAAACAAAATTACAGTAAAATAGAAAGACAGGCGATCTCCTAACAGCAAAAGGCGATCTCCTATCAGAGAACGGCGATCTCCTATCAGAAAACAGAAAAAGGGTGATCGCCTAACAGAAATATGAACAGGCGATCTCCTTCCGGCGACCACTCACTGAGGAGCTCTACTTCCTGCAACATCATCTGCTCCCGTGTAAATTATACACGATCATCACAGGTTTAAGAAAAAGCCAAACACAACACCAAAAATCACAGGGTAAGCTAGATATTTGAAAGAGAGTTTAGATATGACACTTTAAAATCAAGATAAAACAAATTCAAGATACCCACGTAAAACCAGCAACTTCCTCATTCTCTTCACATGACCATCAAGTAAACACATATATCACAATTCCTCAAAAGTCGTTCAATTCACATAATTCATCAAGTGTCTATCAATTTCAATGTTTCTCATTTCTCACGTCAGACTTCCACTGACTCATCACACAAGACACTTGACACTACTTCCGGAAGACTCGTGCGTTGAACTTAGCATCCAGAGACCTGCACCTGTCATACTTCATTGCTGTAATGTTTCCACAGCCATGCGCATCAACACAATCTCGATCTCAATTTCATCACTCTCACAGTATGACAGGGTTAATCCATATAACAGGTCAAGTCAGTTATCTTTCAAACGACTTACCCATACATATGGACCTCCTTCGACTCTCACCAACTGAATGACTTCATCTATGTGACTCCATCATATCAGCAGAGTCAGGATCGTCTCATTCACAGGATACTCACTGATCAATACACCTCATAACCAAATCTCAACACGGTATTTCCTTTCCTGAAAACACTATGTCTTGATCCCACATTCACAACATTCAACACATCATATAACACTTAAATGAATGATTCCAATCACAACAACAATCATTCCGTGGTTTAGATTTTCGAATATCACATTTAAATCTCAAACAGTTTCAAACAACACAAAAACAGGGGAGTTCGAAAAACAACGCCAAAACCGGCGATCTCGTCCAAAAACAGGGGATTATACAATAACAGTTGAAAACCGGCGACCACGTCGCCCCATCATCTCAATCATCTAATATAAGGTTTTCGTTGAAAATAAGGCTAGCTTCCCTTACCTGGACTTGCGCAAAACACCAAGAGCTCCAAAACCCACCGAGCTTAAAGGATGCCTTAGCTCTGTTTTAGCATCTGGTTTGTAGAACTTGCAGAGAACCTCCCAGGTGCTCCAAGGACAGTCGTCGCTCGTCGTACTTTTGCTTGAAGGTGCCTGAATCGTAGCGCGAAGGAGAGAAAAGGAGAAGAATGAAGGTAAACTCACTCTTTCACTCTTGAACCACTGCAACGTCCTTTGCCTCTCAGAAGTGGGTTTTTGAATCTTAAACCAACTTGTCCACAAAAGCCGCTGCCACCACCCACTCTGCAGGGAAGTTTGCGTGTACGCTTCCCTGAGCAGTACGACTACGCGTGCCTCTGCGCAGGCTAACACTCTGAGGTCACTATTCTGGACCACCCTTTTTGTCTACGTGTCACGCGTGCAGTACATCTCATGCTGAGAGCCTGGGTCTCACCTTATCTGTGTGAAACTCGACATCGCGCGATAACCTTCCACCGATGACCACTCGCGCGATGACTAACCACCGATGCCTCATCCTGGCGGACGACCGATGTCTCTCCCTGGGAGACGACCGATGTCTCGCCCTGGCAATGCCCGCAAGCGTCGCGCCCGGCGATGTTCGCATGCCTCGCGCCTGGCGATGCCCGCATGCCTCGCGCCCGGCAATGCCCGCATGCCTCGCGCCACGCCTTGCTGTAGGTTCTTCATCCCACTATGTTACGTCCAAGGTATCATCTCCACATGACTTGGTGACGTCGGTAGCTTCACATTTCCAAGAGTAGATCAGCCCTACTCCTCGTGCTCCCATGCATGCAACACTAAAGACGATTTCTTATGCTCAAGCATAGAGCTTTGCATGCACAGCGTATCTAAGGCTTAACCCACACCTTGATACGTGTGGTTTTTGTGGAACCCACTCTGGTTGATCAGGTATCCTGACCACATACTGAGTGCACTTTTGGCGATTATGTGCACCATACGCGACTGGCGATCACGTGCAACCTAGGCGACAGGCGATCATGTACTAACCAGGCGATCTCATAGTCTTCTAAACTACACTTTCCTTCCTTTTTATTTTAAATAAAAACATACTTAGAATTCATTTAAAATATATTCCTTTTTATTCCAATTTAATTTTACAGGTCCTTACATTATGCGGATTGCACGAGGCGATAATAAATTATGCGGATTGCACAGAGTGATAATAAATTATGCGGATCGCCCGAGATGATAATAAATTAAGCAAATCGCACAAGGCAATAATATTTTACTAATCGCACATGACGATACTATTTTATTGATCACGGAAGGCGATAATATTTTACTGATCATAATAATTTATTCTGGTTGAGGCTTCTTCCTCAATAAATTTCATTTGAGTAAAAACTCTTATTTGATTCTTGTCGCGCAGAGCGATAATGTCTGTGCAGTCGGTAAGCAGATTCGACCAACTCAATCAGTTTGAAGAAGCCGTGATGGCTGAGTTGGTCCGATCTTAAGAACAATGATTGTAGATCGTGAACTAGTACACCAGTTAAGTTCCCAGGAAAGACAGGTGGGTCACCTATGGACGAGCTTAAATACCAAGTTTTTCCTTGCTAGAACTTTCCTAGACATGTAACGCTCTATATCTAGTTTCTCTCATGAGAGATATCATGATAATGATGATGAAGCGATATTTCAGTAGTACCATAAAAATTATTGTTTGAAAAAGTAAAAGAATAGAAGAAATAACAACAAATGTATTTGTTATTTTTAGAAATCTCAACAGATTTAAATAATGATAATCATAATAGATATAAATAACAACAATTGTGTTGGGACAATAATAATTTTCATTGCACGGGGCAATAATAATTCTGATCACACTTGATGATAATAATTCTGATCGCACGGGACGCTAATAATTTTGATCGCACGGGACGATAATAATTCTGATCGCACAGGACGATAATAATTCTGATCGCACAGGGCGAAAATAATTCTGATCGCATGGGACAATAATTTTTCTGATCGCACGGGACAAAAATAATTTTGATCGCACGAGGCAATAATTTTTGTTGAATAAGAATAATAATCTCAACAGATTTAAATCATAAAAGATTTAAATAACAATAATTCTAATCATGCGAGACGAAAATAATTCTGATGATGATAATGATAAAAACAATTATATTTGTTACTCACAGAAATCTCAAAAGATTTAAATGATATAATCATAATAGATTTAAATCATAACAGATTTAAATAACAATAATAATCTCAACAGATTTAAATAACAATAATTTTGATCGCGCGGGGCAATAATAATTCTAATAATGACAGTCATAACAGATTTAAATAACAAAAATTATATTTGTTATTTTCAGGAATCTCAACAGATTTAAATGATGACAAATTTAAATTATAATATATTTAAATAACAACAATAATCTCAACAGATTTAAATAGCAATAATTTTGATCGTGCAGAGCGATAATAATTTTGATAATGACATTCATAACAGGTTTAAATAACAAAAATTATATTTATTATTTTTATGAATCTCAATAGATTTAAATGATAACAGATTTAAATCATAACAGATTTAAATAACAATAATTCTAATCGGGCGGGGCGATAATAATTTTGATAATAATAGATTTAAATAACAAAAATTATATTTGTTATTTTCAGGAATCTCAACAGATTTAAATGATGACAGATTTAAATCTCGCGCGGGACCATAATAATTATGATAATGATAGTCATAGAAGATTTAAATAACAAAAATTATATTTGTTATTTTCAAGATAAAATATCAGTAAATTTAAATAACAATAATAATCTCAACAGATTTAAATGATTGAAATCATAATAGATTTAAATAACAATAATTCTGATCGCGTGGGACGATAATAATTCTAATAATGATAACAAATTTAAATAACAAAAATTATATTTGTTATTTTCAGGAATCTCAACAGATTTAAATGATGACAGATTTAAATGATTGAAATCATAATAGATTTAAATAACGATAATTATGGTCATGTGGAGCGATAATAATTCTGACGACGATAATCATAACAAATTTAAATAACAACAATTATGCTTGTTATTTTCAGGAATCTTATAATATTTAAATGATGATTAATCATAGCAATAATTATATTTGTTATTTTCAGGTCGGGCGGAGTGATAATAATTTATTCTAGAATCTCAATAGATTTAAATGATGATTAATCATAGCAACAATTATAATAGATTTATGTAACATCATATCGGTCAACGTTCAAACCTTTTCTATTAGGAGGAAGTTGTGTTTCCATGATTTGATTAGTAAAGGAGTGTCCCTTAGGTTCCTCTTCCAAAATAAGAATGTGTTCTTGATTTTGTCATCCACCTTGTTGATGTCATCTATCTCGGTCCCACAGTGGGCGCCAAATGTACCTGTCTTGACAAAGAGGGACCTAAATAGTACCTGAAATTGGTTCTACAATTGCTGATGTGCCAGTAGTCTCCTTGCTCCTTCCTTCAAGTTTCCTCCTTTTGTTATTGGTGCTCCTCAAGTCTCCTCCTTTTGTTATTGGTGCTCGGTCGGTGATTGATGCCCGGTCGGGGTGACCTAAAAAGGTACCGATGCTTAAGTCAGTGCTTTGTGCAAAGAGTGCATATTGGAAAACTTTAAAGCATACCTTACACCTTCACAGAGGGTTTTATTTATAGTGTTGATTATGGGCCCTTATGGTAATAGGCTAGATATCAGTTATTAACTGACAAGTATCAAGGTCCCTAATTAATAGGGATGTGCAACTTTCAATTAATCAGTTGTTGACTGATTTGTCAGAGATATTTTCTGCATATTTTGGGATATAAATATGACTCATTAAGTGCTATTGTAACTGTCGTTACTGTTATTTATTACTCACTTGAGGTGTTCTTTGACTCAAGCAGTCGGTCACCTAGGCTGAGACTGACTCATTCGGTACCGACCGGTACACAACGTAATATATATATATATATATATATATATATATATATATATATATATATATATATATATATATATATGCAAGGCAAAAAGTAAAGAATAAAAAAAACAAGATAATGGCTTGGCCCAAACGGTTAATAACATAAACTTAATAGTCTCCTTCAAGTTGAAGGGTGGACGTTTATTACTCCAAGCTTAGAAATCAGACTAATGTAGTGTTTTGTGATTGTGTACTTTGATGAAAATATCAACAAGTTGCTCTTCAGATCTTATAGGAAGAAGATGAAACATTTGTGCTGGAAGCTTTTCTAAAATTGGAATCGCTAAAACCTTTTAGTTGCATGATAAAATCAGAAGGAAAGAAAATAACTTCTGATGGTGATTCTTTTATATACCATAGGACACCATGTGTTTCTTGATGATGATGTATGGATCGTGATTGCATAAACTAGCTTAGAAACTGTACAACAAAACATATATCGGGTATAGTATGGTTAAATAGAAAAGGCATTTGATGAATCTTCTATATGATTCAATGTCGTGGGTGCATGTTTCTTGTTTGAACATGTATTTTGTGTCTTTCATCATCGGAGAAGAGTAAGGTTTTGCAACAAGCATTCCAATGTCGGCAAGATTATCTAGAGAATATTTTCTTTGGTATAGGTGTATACCTTTACCTATATCTTTATGGGATCGTGCTAACTTTAAACCCATGAAGAATTTGAGTTGTCCAAGGTTCTTAATTTTGAAGGTGTTATTTAAAAACATCTTAACTGCATCCATTGTGTATACAAGCAAGGAAAGGACGCAATTTTCTTGGTGAACAAATATTGATTAAAATATTGATTAGAGTTAGATTGAATGAAGTTAATGGCTTTTAAAGAAATTCCAAGTTTACCAAACCATTGTTTACTTGTTTGTTTACTAAATTATCTTACAACTCTTAACGAAGAGAGTAAGCAAGTGGACCATCATTCATTTTTCAACTATAAAGCTCGAGAACCCTTCACAAAAGAACTTCACAAAACTTGGATATTCACCTAAAAAAACTCCAATTCATTTTCGGTAAGAAGATTAATATATATCATCACTTGTAAGTTGGAAATATTTTAAGTATGATAATTTTATTATTAAAAAGTTTATAATTCTTTGTGAGAAGAATTGTATGACTTTGATTCGAGAAGTATTAGGTGAAAGACCTCTCTAACTAAGGAAACTGCGTGGAACATCTTTATTCGTAAAAGAAGTAAAATGAATAAACTTCAATATAAATTTTACTAAAAATTTTGGTTTTCTAGAAATTGATAAATTAATTATTTTAGTAAATAACTATGCAAATTAGAAACTATATGTGAATTGTTATATTTTTTTATAAATAGGGACCAAGTCAACTTGTAGATGGATATGAATAAAGTTTACAATGTGAAGAAGATATTTTTCTATGAGTGAAATTATTTATATCATAAAGTATTGTGTTAAATTTTAGAGTAGGGATCAGGTTATAGCAATTTTGTCTTGGACATGTTTGGATTTAAATAAAGAACATATTTTTGGACTATGTTCCTTATTTGATAATATCTAATTTAATTTTCTATATTTATTTTCAAGATTAAATTTTTTAGGCTTATTATGTTTTTAATATATATATATATATATATATATATATATATATATATATATATATATATATAAATTAATTGATGGAGGACTATCCCAACCACCTAAACAATTAGGTTCAAAAGAGAAGAAGTGTTGATCAGAAGACTCTTTCTTAAAAAATTCTCTTTCTGAAGCCTTGTAAAATTGTATAGTGTAATTAGGAATTTAATTTCAGTCTTTAAATTTCTGTATAGGATTTTGGACCTTGTATTTGGACCAACTTTTAGCTTAGGAGCAAGAAGCTTGAAGGGAGCACACATGACATCCACCTAGGCGCCACTTGGACACCTACATGGAACCCTTCCCTTCTTTTTTCCAAAGTTTATGACTTATGCGCCTCATGCTTGCCTTCCTCTCCTCCTTATGCCACTTGCCACATCTTGAATGCAAAGCTTTGGAATAAATTGATTGTCACATGACAACCCATGAATGGAGAGTTTTTAGGTGCCACATGTCACTTTATGAATCGAGAGTTTTTTTGAGTTCCATTAGTCACTTTTGGCTCTATAAATAGAGAGTTCTTCTATTGCAAACATAAGACTTGAATTGATTAATGAATTTATGTCAGTTTGGTTTTCATAATTTTTTTCAAGTTTCACTTTTCTTTTGCTTTCAGTCTTTAAGTGTAGAAGCCTTAGAAAAAACTAGAAGGTTGGCCTAACCTCCTTCCTAGCACCTTTCTCCTACAACACTCCAAAACTCATTCATTCTTGACCCATTTCTATTCAATTCTTCTGCTGTCATGCCTTCTCCAATCATTCAAACCATCTTCAACCAAAGAACTTATGGAAGGAGGAAGGAGAACTCCATCTGATGAAAATGGAAATAGTGCGATGTTACAAGTAACATTCAATATGTGTTAATTTTTCCTTTTCGCTATAGAGTATTGTTATGAAATTTTTATACATGTTATGTGATGCATTATACCAAGATTGTAAAAGCCTTTATAATCTAAGTTTTGACCATTGTCCATTATGATATAAAAGGAATACTAAAAGGATTCCACATGTTAATGTGAATTAAATGAAAAACATTTGAAGATGAAGTGTTACTATGACGAAAGGGTAAGCTATGCTATTTGGCAGAATCTCAAACTATATTACTATCATCGTAAATATAAAAAAGTTTAACAAATTTGTTCAAGACCTTATTTGAAGAATGTCCTAGTCTACAATTCCAAACATTTATGTCCTTAATCTTATGTCTCGGTGAAATTGTTTTCCTATGTGTGACAATTTGCACCAAGAATCATAGCTTATGGTATACAATAAAGACCATCTTGTAATTCAACTTGACCACTCATCTTCAATGTAATTGTATCTTGTATTTGGCATGTTTTAAATGAGAATAGGATCTAACAATTTAAAGAATTTATAACACATTGTACAAAAATAATGTTCAACGTGGTGAATTTAATTATATAAAGAAAATTATAAATTACAAACTATTTTTAAGAAATGTATAGTCCCAACGTAATTGGCTATAATATGTGTATTATCAGGGAGTTTCACAAATAAAGATTTGGTTTTATGAAAACTTGTGTAAAAAGATTTTGTATGAGTTACATGATCCATGACACCTATGTCTAAAATCTAAGAGTTCACAATTTCTTTATCTTTCTTATTTTGCTGTGTAGAAGACTCACCGTTAGTACAATTGATATAGGTGATTTGATTATCAAAATATTGTAGGATCTCTAGTCATTGTTGTATTTGTTCAAAAGTAAAAGAATCTTTACTTTGATTAGCCTTGATTTTGTTTTATGGGGAATCCCTCTTCTTCATTGTATGACAAGAATTGTTTCCAGCAACTAGGAGATTAACAATATGTTTATTGCTTTGTTTCATCCATGGAGGCAAACCATGCTTGGAGTAACATTCTTCTGTGATTTATCTTGTGGAAATGTGTACTTTGTTTACTTAGATTTCGTCCTCTTCCTTTGCTTTAAGTCGTCCAACCATAGGAATGGTTATTGTCCCTGTCTTATGATCTCCAATGTTCTTGTCTACTGTTGTTTAACAAAATCTTGGCATCTATGTCATTATTTCCATTCAATTTCTTTTCTTATTTAAGGAGAGAAAAAATGTGATAGGTGTTAGATTCCATGAGAATAATTTGGGTTTTAACATTTACATATAATTCTCCGAGACCATTCATTAAGAAACACATAACATGTTATGAATCTCTATATTCAGTGATAACCTTAACAATATTTGCACATGCAAACAAGAATTAGCCTTAGAAATTCAAGTTCTTCCCAAAGTACATGTAAATCAATGTAGCAATATGAGAATTTATTTCTCCTTTCCTAATGGAGTTTATTCCATAGAGAGGTAAGATATCCATAAATAACCATTCTTTGAGAATCTTTCTTTTAAGATTTTCCTAGAACTACTTTGCATTGTCAATGCATATGTCCAATTTTAGGTGTTAAAGCTAGTGTTATCCAGGAAATTACCATCATATTACATGGTTCCAAGTATCGAACGTAGTGTTACCATGTGTTAGTTCTACAATGAATCTCAATTTGTTATTGAATAATAGAGCATACATAATTCTTTACTCCAAAAATTATAATTTGTGCTATGTTATTAGGGTGTGACAAGAAACATGCATAGGTTCTCACTAGGGTGTAGGTAAAAGGATTATGTGATGGATCCATGTTATTGACATCTATGAGCAGGAAAAATAGAGCAAGATAAAAACAAAAGAGTGAAGAAAGACGATGATGAAAAGTGTTAGAGATCTCATATTCACTAGAGATAAGATTAATTTACAGTATATAAATTGATACAAACCTCACCTTACAAACCAATTTTGTAAGATTGACTACATTTAAAGTCCACTGGTTTGATGAACTTATCGTGCCACCTACCATCAGATCACTATCAGACCATCCATGAATATCTACATCCATGCACAAGATGTACATACCTTGACATGGAGATATTTTTACATGCAACATAGAACTCATATTATATATATATATATATGCAAGACAAAACGTACAAAATAAAAAAAGAAGACAGGGATTTGGCCTAAATTTCGTAAACTTAACATCAGTATACACAAGTTTATATGTTCTACTTGTTGGGGTGTGTTGCTACCTTGATGGAGCCTTTTAAGGACAAAACCGTGATGGAGCACCGACCTCTAAAGCAGACAATACCTCCAATGCCATGATTGACCCTAGCGATGCTGCCCAATGGACTTGAGGTTGAAACATTGGCCCCGTCTTGTGGGAACAAAAATTCCCCAACCCTTCAACTAGGGCGATCCACTCCCCTTAGACCTCGACTGAGGGGTGTAGAACATGGGAGCTTTGATGTTTCAAATCCATGATGAAGGATTGAAGCTGTGCTGCTTTTGGTTTAGGTTTAGTCTAGGGTGTTTAGAATCTTATTAAGATCTTTCCTAGTCCATTGTACAAGCTTGCTCAATCTGTTTTAAAAGAGAAAAAGTGTTTTTCTAAGCAAAGAGAAAAACAACCGGTTGAATTATCGAAATAATCTGTTGTTTGTCACTTGGCTTGTTTGAAGGTTTTAAAATTGTTTTTGATTTGGTTAAGTAACTGACTAACCAATTCAACCAGTTAAAACAACTTTTCAACCGATTGATTGTGACGTTTTATAATAGTTTTTTGAAAATCTGTTAATCTGTTTTGGATGTGAATCAAAACTGTTTTTGACTAATAAAAGCTGCCTAAAATGGCTAGTTTTGTGTGCTATAAATATAGCCTTTCTTTCAAAACAAAATATATAGAAGTTTTATATAAAACACAGTGAGATTGAGATTGATTTGAAAGAATTTTTTCAAAAAGTTTTGCAAGATTGTTGTGTAGCTGTGCACTAGTTCAAGGTCTGATCATAGGAGCTTTCCGATTCCTGTAAACTCAGGTTCTTTCATGATTCTTGTATTTGATCTTTCATAAACTTGTAAGTGTGTGTGAAATTCTATAAAGTCATAGGTTGTTATGACTTGAGGTGTGTGTTTGCAAAGAGGATGAGTGGTTCTTGTGGTTTCAAGATCACCTCTTTGTGGTTGTGTATTTTGTAATCTGTGAGTGATTACTAGTGGAACCCAGTGGTTGTTCTGGGAACTAGATGTAGCTCAAGGTTGAGTGAACCAGTATGTGTTAATTTTGTTTTCGCTGCTGCTATAAACAACCAGTTAAACAGAAATTTTAACTGATTAAATTTCTGCAATCTGTTTCTTAATCATTGTTTGATTGCTTTCCTTGATTGCTTAATCTGTGAATTGTGTTAAAGCCATTAATTCTAAAAATTGGCATCAAGAGCTAGGTTCTTGAAAAATATTTAAGTTCTATTTTTTTTCTAAAAATTGCTTTAATGGCTAGCAAATTTTCTTTTGGGGAAGGTGCTTCTTTAAATAGACCACCTCTGTTTTGTGGTGAAAATTATCAACTATGGTGTATATGAATGAAATTTTTTGTTGATTCATTAGATAGAAAAATATGGAATGTCATTACAAAAAATGCCTTCATATATTTGCCTGAAAATAATGTTGTCCTATCTGAAAATGGAAAAGATCATCTTGATTGTGTAGCTAAGAACATTATTGTCTCTGCTCATGATTCTGATGAACTTCTTAAAGTTTCACAATGTATCTTAGCCAAAGAAATGTGGGATACTCTTGAGAAAATACACAAAGATTCAAGAAGTACTTTGATGGACAGTGACGAGTCTTCTACTGGATCATCCTCTGAAGTTTCAAAAACCAACATGTGTTTAATGGCAAAAGAAGAGTCTCCATCGAACAGTGTAAGTACAAACTCTTCCATCAATGCTGAAAATTATTATCAACTTCTTGAGGCTTTTCAAGAGACTCATGAAGAAGCTAATAGGTTGGTCCTTTTGAATAATCGGTTGAAAGAGTCAAACAACTTGTTGGAAAATAGAGTCAAGACCTTAGAAGAAGAGTTGAACAATTCAAAAATTGATTTTGAAACTCTGGAAATGATTTATCAAAACTCTTCTTGCAAGTGTGTTGATTCTAGCTTTTGTGAAAACTGCAAATCTCTTCAAAAGAAAGTTCATTATCTTTTAAAAATTGTGGACTAGTTTTCCAAAGGCCAATCCAACCTTGAAATTGTTCTTGCTTCTCAAAACTATGTTTTTGGCAAGGCTGGATTGAGGTTTAATCCAGAAAGCAAGAACAAACCGTTTTCAAAACCTTTTTGAAGTTTCTTTGAAAAACAACCTGTTGTTTTGTCGAAACAACCGGTTAAAAGTTGCCATTATTGCATGAAAAGGGGCCACACTATTAGATTCTGCAAAGTAAGGAGAAATTCTGTTCCCAAAGATATTTTGAAATGGGTTCCTAAGGTTCCTACTAACGTCATTGGACCCAAATTTATAAGGGGACCAAATCTTGCTTCTTAACCTTTTCTTGTAGGTATCCTTGGCAGCCAAGAATCACTTTTGGGCTTGAAGAATGACTGCTAAAGGGAAAAACATCAAGAGCAAAGTCTGTCTCTGTGCCTATACTTTCTATTGCATATGTCTTGCAAGGTTATTTGAAAGTCAAGAGACATCTTGGCACATGCATACTGGTTGGTCAAAAGAGAAACTTCAAGAATAAAGAGAGTATATGCGTTTTCTTTTCTCATTTTATCTAAGTGTTCCTTGTGACCATATGAACATCTCAAAGTCTTCTTTTTGGGTGAATCTATTGGTGTTCTCTGTGCAAAGGTATGAACAAATTGCATACTACATTTTTCATCAATTTAAAAGGTAATTTTTGGTTATGAAAAACGTTCTCTTTGCTGTCACAGTAAAACAACCGATTGTTTTTTCAAAACAACTGATTGTTTTTTCAAAACAACTGATTGTTTTTTCAAAACAACTGATTGTTTTTTTTTCTCTGGCCCCTCTGTATAATGCTGCCAAGTTTGCTTATGCATGATTAAACCTATTTCTCTTTTTCAAATCTTGCTTTTGGACAAATATACATAGAGTGTGCCTTAGAATCTGATAATAAAAGATAATATTCACTTGTTTTCTTGAAAGCTCTATATCTTTTTCTATTCTTGAAATGTCAACATTGTTTGTATTGCTGGACTACTCTATTATGATTCTGATTTCTGCTATGTACAACCCTTCTCATTGTCTATTTGTGAGAACAAATAGGGAGAGAAGTTTATGCTTGATTTGGTTGTATAGATAGCTTTAAAACTGATGCATTATGTTGTTGTTGTTCTGCACTTGAAAGCACTTTAACACTTCACTTTTTCTGGTGTTTCTACTAATGTTGTATATGCATAACTATGGTGCTTTATTCTGGTTTATCTGTTGCTGCTATAACTCTTTGCACACACTGAGTAGCATTAACTCTGCACTGATTTACACACTGCTTTTACTAGTCTTTATGCTTATGGCTTATGCAGAAAACTCGTTTGTGTGTGTCTTGTTATCTTGCTTCTATACTTGCTTTGTATATGCATAATTCTGTGTTGCAAGACCTTTCAAGTACAGGTGCTATGTTGAAGACTAATCAAAGTGATGCTTTTTATTATGGATTCACGTTTTTTCAAACTTGGATGAACAGATAGAAAAGGTTCAGAATAAGCTTCTGGAGCTATAGTTTGAGAGGGATAACATTCCTTCATTTAATTTTGCTAGTCTAAGTTCTGAACAATTTCTCTTTTCTTTTTTATGTTGTTTTTTAATCCTTCCTTTTGTCTATTTGTGAAGACAAATAGGGGGAGAAGTGTTTGGGATATGTAATGTTCTTATTTCTGCTTTTGGACATTGCTATAACTGGTTTATATTTGAAATTTAAAACTCTGCTAAACTCTAGTACAAAATTTTAACCGGTTATTCCTGCAAAATAACCGATTTTTTTTCTAATGCTGCACCCTTGTATGTTTAACTGGTTTCTCATATTGATTTGGTTGATGTTCCTCTTTGGAAATCACCTAGTGAGAACTGGTTTCTGGTGCCTGTTTGATTGGAATAGATTATCCTGTATGTCTATGTTTGCTTATGAATGCAGGTTATACAAATTCTAAACAAGAACATTCCAAAAAGCATCCCAAGGATTTGTCTCCATCAAATAGGGGGAGATTGTAGAACTTGTGAGCTTTGATGTTTCAAATCCAGGATGAAGGATTAAAGTAGTGCTGCTCTTGGTTTGGGTTTAGTCTAGGGTGTTTAGAATCTTTGTAAGATCTTTCCTAGTCCATTGCACAAGCTTTCTCAATCTGTTTTAAAAGAGAAAAAGTGTTTTTCTAAGCAAAGAGAAAAACAATCGGTTGAATTATCGAAATAATTGGTTATTTTTCACCTGGCTTGTTTGAAGGTTTTAAAACTGTTTTTGATTTGGTTAAGTAACTGCCTAACCAATTCAACCGCTTAAAATGACTTTTCAATCGGTTGATTGTGACGTTTTATAACAATTTTTTGAAAATCTGTTAATCTGTTTTGGATGTGAATCAAAACTATTTTTTACCAATAAAAGCTGCCTAGAATGGCTAGTTTTGTATGCTATAAATATAGTCTTTCTTTCAAAACAAAATATATAGAAGTTTTATATAAAACAAAGTGAGATTGAGATTGATTTGAAAGAAGTTTTTCAAAAAGTTTTGTAAGATTGTTGTATAGCTGTGCACTGGTTCAAGGTCTGATCATAGGAGCTTTCTGATTCCTGTAAACTCAGGTGTATTCTGTTTCTTTCATGATTCTTGTATTTGATCTTTCGAAAACTTGTAAGTGTGTGTGAAATCCTGTAAAGTCAAAGGTTGTTCTGACTAGAGGTGTGTGTTTGCAAAGAGGGTGAGTGGTTCTTGTGGTTTCAAGATCACCTCTTTGTGGTTGTGTATGTTGTAATTTGTGAGTGATTACTAGTGGAACCCAATGGTTGTTCTGGGAACTGGATGTAGCTCAAGGTTGAGTGAACCAGTATAAAATTGGCTGAGTAAATCTCTCTCTCTCTCTCTCTCACTCCTTATAACTGTTTGTGTTAATTCTGTTTTTGTTGCTGCTATAAATAAACGGTTAAACAGAAATTTTAACCGATTAAATTTCTGCAATCTGTTTCTTAATCATTGTTTGATTGCTTTTCTTGATTGCTTAATCAGTGAATTGTGTTAAAGCTTCATTCCTATACAACCTTTGCAAAAAAGTTTCATAAACAATTCACCCCCCTCTTATTTAAGCCATTAATTCTAACAGGGGGCTTGTTCCGGTACTGCCAATATAGTCCCACATCGCTTAAGAGTTGAGGTCAAGGGCATTTTAAATACACCTTCCTCCCTTAACCCTCCGAGGCGCCTTTAAAGGACAAAATTTTGATGAAGCACCGACCTCCAAAGCGGACAATACCTCAGATGCGATGATTGACCCTAGCGATGCTGCCCAACAGACTTGAGGTCAGAACCTTTGCTGACTTTTTTCAATTTAGAGTAACTGAAGTAGCTAGTGCAAGAACATACCTTTGTTCCTTAGCACCTGAGGTATAACATAAATTAACAAGCTAATATGGTTAAACTATAATCCTAATTAAATAATACTAAAAAATGATGTTTTATCTAGAAAAAAAAAGCACTGACTCACTTGAAATTATAACCGGTTCCTGGCTACAGATGCCCCATACCAAGAAAAATTTTCAACATTGATGTACATATTTAAACAATCCAAGTACCCTCCCCATTCACTAGATAATTTCTTGATCAATCAAAAATCATATGAAAAATCATTATACAGAATAATCAATGCTAAACTTAGTAGTTGGCTAAATAGAAAGGATCCTCAACATTTCTCCATAGGATCTACACTGGCCAAACCACCCAGGTAAGAAAACTACTCCTCCTAGCAATGGAAAGGATTGCTCCTACATCAAACGCTTCAACTGGATCCACTTTGAGGGCATGTAACTCCACATTGGTTTCATGAGCAACCTTACACATAAGCTATAGATAATTTAAAAATTATTATTTTACATGGAAAGAAGCAATGTCATTAAAAAGATGGAAAATAGAAAGCAAAACAATAGACGAGGAAAGAAAAAAACTCAAAAACCTACAACTCTGATTTTCTCTTCTTTATCTGATATACAAGGCAAAATGGCTCCAAGAATGACAACATAGTATGGAATAAGTTGGTCTCCACCAAGCTTGACAAAATCATTTATATGTTAAATATAGGATACATACGTTATGTAAATTTAAATATAATAAAATACAAACCAACACAAGTAACTGATCCTGCCGCTTGACTCGAACGTGGAGGATTGCCTCGTCACTCCTTCGTCTAGCCCTCTGTTCTGCAGGAACGCTCCAAGAACCACCACCGGAACTCCAAACGCTGCCTGCAAAACACACAGACGGCGCCTCTGGCGGCCGTTGTAGCTCCGACGCTCAAGTCAGGCAACAGGAACACCAAAACTATATCTGAATCTCTCTGTGAGACTCGTGTGTAACTGTAAACTCTCAAATGTGTAAGCTGTGAGAATCTGTAAAAACCTCCCTCAATTTCGTTAAGAGTTTGTATATATACCTGAGTCTTTCTCTCTCCTGACGGTTATTCCTCTTGACACGTGGATAACATCTGGTCGTACACGTGTCATCATCTGGAGTATCTGCAGCTGAAACGTTACTTCCACTGTGCCCCTGCGACTAAGTTATCCACACAGGGAATAGCTTAGTACACAGGCTACTCTGGGCGCAACCTTAACATGGCGAGCTGGTTACCCCTGGGCATTGCAGCTCATACTACACATGGTGGCAGATATGCCACTTATCCTCTGTACTTAGACCATACAACAAGTGCTTGCCAAGTCTTCTCAAACACCCGGCGATGTGCTCTTTCGGCGACTTGCTGACCACCTGATCTCCTAACCTTAACACACGGCGATCATGTGCAATCTAGCCGATTACTGATCCATACCGGCGATGACCGACTACTCATCCTCAAGGCGATAGGCGATTACTCACCTCAAGGCAATAGGCGATTACTCATCATCACAGGCGACAGGCGATTACCATTCTGAGTGATCGCCTCCCTGATTCGCCTGCTATCCTCTACCACGTGTTACCCTGTGAATGGTCCACGTGGTCAACTGCTGCTGATGTCATCGACTACCGATGACCGACCGGATCAGTAACTAATAATGTTTCTTTTGATATAAGAATTATAAGTTTTGAGATGTCAACCCCAACCATAAAGTATTACATGAGTAAATAATTTACTCTCAATTCAAAGAATAGCAATACCACTTACCCATGTAATAGTTTTTATCCTAGTAAATTCATCCAAAGAAACAACCCTCTGTACCAGAATTTTAGCCATGCGACCATTATCTACAGACTTCAAAAGTATCACTACTCGAGTTAGAAAATGATAAATGAACAAAAAACTTTTCTTTTTGTGTCAAAGTAGTATTTCAAAATAAGACGCAACTCAGTTAATCAACATAACTACTAGCTAATAGGTTTATCAACCCTAAAAGATGGATTATAAGAAAGATATAAAAGTGGATGATGGCTGCAATAAATTTTACGTATACAGAAAATTGTTTCAATTTTCTTCTTTAAATATGTACATTACTTCAATCAATGAGTTGTAACTTTGGATCTCTTCTTGGCCTCGCTATAAAGCACTACCCCCATGATCGTAATTCTGAACCCCACCATTCAACTTTGTTGGACTTATCTGCAGTTTCAAATGCAAACACATTAACGCGTAAAACTTTTTCTTAAAAAAATAGATTACTAATTTCTAAAAAAGATAAGCTACCTGATAAGCTAACTTGGTTCGAGTCAAATCAAGTGGATAAGTAAAAAGTACAATTGTCCCTCTAGAGAGTGAGTCTCCACCCTTCAATCTGCATTCTTTCATAAAATCATTCCAACCCTTAGTGAATCTACAATAAGAGTCTAGCTTCACATTCCATGATCTCTCCCTAAGTTGCAGGATCACTTCAATTAAATTAGCAATACCATGATTTTCAAAGAAAATCCTTGGAATTTTCTGCACAACACAAGTACACAAAGAGTCTAATTAGTCACAACTAACATGTTTACATGCCTAAAACTTTATTCTAATTAATCCTACCATAGTATAGAGTTGCTTATCATTGATGCAGACACTGAAGTGATTCTCCTCTAGCATGTTGTTGCATTTAGGAGTTTCATAATCTATAAAAGAATAAAAGCAAATAAAAAAGGTGAAGAAATATGAAGAAACATTTAAAAAATAACACTATTTAAGAAATACCAATAACCTAAAAACTTAGGAGAACTTGGTTCTTGTTTGTCACTAAAAATAAAAACTCTGAATGAAATCCTCGATTTCTTAATTTTCTCAAAATCACATACATCCCCTATTTGCAAGTTATGATCCTTTGCAAAATGATTCCAACCAGAAGTAAGATTTATTTGGCCACCGGCATTATTCCGATGAAAATGAACAAGCCAATGTTTGTCTTCTTCAGATGTCCAAAGAGTAACATTGTCACTGCCATGCTCCTTTTCTTCTTCTGTTATGATATTACCCGGCATCACCTATGTTAAATTAAAAATAAATAAAATTGCACATTGACCAGAAAAACTCATTGTAAATTGCTTATGAATCCATATTTTCACTGTAACTAATAAATTATATAAATTAATTATATAGCAAAATATATCAGAATTACAAGTGTATTATTATTGTTGCCACATTGGATCCACAAAGAACTCAATAAACCTTGACTAGCCATTCACTATTTTTTTGAAAACCTGAACTATGAGTTTGGGTTGAGAATCTACCAGTAGAAACCCATAAGCCTTCCCTTCTAGCAATTCTTACAGCTGATCCTATCAATCTTGTGCTCTGAAACTCAACCCTTCACGTCTGTAATAGAAGAAAAACACACACACGAGAACCTCTGAGAGGACGCAGACAATTGAAAAAGACAGAAACAAATTTGACTAGAAATAGGTCATATCAACACTAAAACTAATTATTATATCTCTATGTCTAGTGAGCAGTACATTTGATTCTCGTAGAAGATGAAAAAAGAGAAATGAAAGCGAACAAGAATGGCACAATTCATGAAGGTAAGAATATTTGACGGACCTGAAAGAGAATCTTGACACGAACGAAAGGAGCAACAACAGTCTTGGCCAAACCACCGGCGAGGCCGCTGACAAAAGATTCAAAAGATTTCACAAGATTCATAATAACACAATTAACATCTTCATACACAATAGATTTCAAAAATTAAGAACAATAGATTTGACAAATGAACAATCCAACAGTAGATTTTGAACCTAAAAAAATGATGGCGGAGGAGGCGGTGATGGCGGACAGTGGCGGCGTTAGGTTAGGTTTCGGGCACACGAGAGTGAGAATACGCGTGAAGGCGAGAGTGTAAGTTACAATTTGTGTTTCGAGAGGGCAAGAGTGAAGAACCTAGTGCGAGAGTGAAGGCGAGACTGAAGAGAGGTAGGGTTTCGTGAGTGTGTGGGAAGAGAGGTTTCTTGAGTTAGTAGAGAAAGAGGGGAGAGAGGTTTCGTGTGAGTGTCTATGAAAAGTGTGAAGAGTTAAGACCGTATTTAGTTTCCAAGAGTAAAAGAAAATTTTCAAAAAAAATTGGGAGTAATGAGGAATGGTGTATAGAGGGAAGGAAAATGCGGGATTTTTAATTTGAAGGATAATTGTGGCAGTTCAAAATGACACATTCTGAAGGAGAATTGTGGTGGTTACTAAGATGACATATTATACGGAAACTTGTGGCGGTTATTAATAGCCGCCATATTAAAACCACCACTTTATACATTAGTGAATGTTTTCCAAGTCAATAGATAGATCAAGTGAAATAAAGGACAAAGATTTTATTGTTAAACAGAGAGATGCAATTATGGAGGTTGAACTAGAAAATGTAGTACAAATTATAACTGATAATGCATTTGTATGTAAGGTAGCGGGTATGCTCATAGAATTATAATTTTCTTCAATCTATTGGAATCCTTGTGTAGTACACACCTTGAATCTTACATTGAAAAATATTTGTGTAGCAAAAAATAGCGAAAGAAATAGTGATACTTATCAACAATGTTCTTGGATCTCACAAATTGCTAATGATGCTACCTTTATTAAAAACTTTATTGTGGGAAACTTTATGATATTATCAATGTTCAATAACTTCAACTCATTGAAGTTACTTTCTGTTGCTTCAACAAGATTTACTTCAACCATAATTATGCTAAAAAATTTTAGAAGCTTGAGAAAATGACTCAAAGAAATGGTTATTAGTGATTAATGGTCTTCTTACAAAGAGGATAATGTGGATAGTGCACAATTTGTGAAAGAAACTTTGTTGACTGATAATTTGTGGATGAAGGTTGATTACATACTTGTTTTTACTGCCCCTATTTATGATGTTCTCAAAAAAATAGTTACTAATATGCCTACTCTTCATTTAGTATACGAAATGTGGGATTCAATGATTGAAAATATGAAAAATGTCATATACCAACATGAAAGAAAGACAGAAGTTGAACATTCATCATTTTTTTGTAGTAAACCCAATATTAATTAATCTTTGGACTAAGAGTATCACATCTTTTCATTGTCTTGATCATTCTTTAAATTTAAGGTAATAATACATTATATAGTTAAATTATTTTATGATTATATTTTATTGTGTACATATTATTTATAATATTAGGTTAATTTATGTTTCTATGTTATTTATGTAGATATTATAGTCATGAATGATTAAATGAAGATTCACAAAGACTTGTCCCATATTAAGATGTGAAACTTACTCATGAAAGGAAGAAATGTTTTAAGAGGTACTTTGATGATACAGATGTAAGGAGACATGTAATTACAGAGTTCGCAAACTTTTCAGATGGAAAGGAATATTTTGTTAATGTTGACAAAGTAAAACGGATGCAAAATCATGGTGGATTGTTCATGGAGTTCATGCACCAACACTTCAGAAGATAGCTCTTAAGCTACTTAGACAACCATGTTCTTCTTCTTGTTGTGAAAGAAATTGGAGTTTCTACTCTTTTATCCATTCTTTAAAAAGAAATTAAATGACACCTAAAAGGACAAAGGATATAGTATTTGTCCATTGTAATCTTTGTTTTCTATCAAGAAACTCCTCAAAGTACAAAGAAGATGAAATTAAATTGTAGGATATTTTGTAGGAGATGATTTTTCATTAGATGACAACGAAATTCTTCAGATTGTTAACTTATCTCTTGATGAAACAGAATTAGAAATTATATTTTCCAATCAGATGCACAAATATAAAATTCAAACATTATAATTTACATAATTTATCTTTTGTTAGATTTTTTTATAAATTTTTATCTTGATTTTTTCAGATTATGAAATATATTAGTGTCCATTTTAATGTATATATTATCGTGTTCCATATCCTATAATATTCAATTTAACCGTATGTCCGTATCGTATCCGTGTATGTGCTTCTTAGGTCAAGATCATCCTCAAGAAAGATGGTGCTTCCATCTGCCTTCATTGTGGAGAGAAGTAAGGAACAAAAGCCGAATACGAGGAGAGAAGTTGTATGGGGGTTTAAGAGCAATGGAATTTGAGAGAACTTGGAACTCTTTCTGTTATGGTTGAATTGGAAGGTGTTATGTACTTTGAGAACTGAGGTGTGTAACCTTGGTGTGAGTAGGAGACAAGAAATGAAAGGTGAGAGCCTAAGCATTGATATGATCGAAAGGATGAAAAGAATGATTGGTTATTGGGATGAGTTTGTTTGTGGTGAGGTTATTCATTGACGTATAGGACCAAAATGAATCATATATATAACAATTGGTTTGTTCTATGTTCTGGGTAACGCTGCTTTCACAATGTTGCATTATATCATTCCAATAGTTGTTATGGTGCATCTTGTTGAATAAGGAGGAAGGGATATACTTTTACTTTTACTGTTATTGTAGCATTTGCTTGTCACTTAACTGCTGTGGTTGTCTTTGCCTAAAAACTGCTTGTATCATTGTCTCAATTAATTCTTCCATTTTTTTTTTTTTGGTTTTTAATGTATTTCTGGGATGATGACATGGATCTTGAAGATTATTTCTCCAAAAGAGTTATTTTTGTTGATTGAGTATAGAAAATGATTCGTGGGAGATTACTAGCTCTTTTTCAATCAGAACTAGTGGAATTGGTTTCGATGATAAATCTTCTATGGTGATTTGTTTGAGAAGAAATGAACTTATATATTCATTTTTACATTGACTAGATTAAGATTGAGTAAATTTTGATTAATGTGCTTTACATATAAATATATTAGGGGAGCGATATATATAAATATATTTCAATACTGAAAGTGTAAGGACCTATAAATTATTTGGAATAGAAGTGATAGATTTTAAATAATTTCTGAGTATGTTATTATTTAAAATAAAAAGGGCATAAAAATAGAAAATATCATAGTGGTCAGACCTCGGACGTCGCCCAAGGTCTGGGGTCAACTGGTAGAGGGCGGTCGGTTGACCATTGTACTGACCAAGTAGTCAGGTGCGATGACTTTATCGTGAGGTAATCACGTGGGCGTGCTTGAAGGGGGGGGCACGTGAATCAAGAAGGGTAAGAGAAAGGAAGGTGTAGCTTAGAAGTTGATGAGATCGCCGTTTGTTGAAGAAGGCGGCAGCCTCCGACTTCCCCCGTATGAAATCAGTAATCGCCTATTTTGCGCATGATCGCCAATCGCCTATGGTGTACATGATCGCCGAAAAGAGCACATCGCCGAGTATTCTAGAAGACTTGGTAAGCACTTAGTATGTGGTCTAAATACAGAAGATGAGTGATATAGAAGATAGGTGGCATATCTGCCACCATGAGTAGTGTGAGCCGTGATACCACAGACTTAGAAGAATGGGAGGACGAGCCCTCAGCTGGGTGTGACGATGTGACATCGGTGACCAGAGTGAGGCAATGTGTCCTCGTCACACACAAGGGCGATAAGAGATCGCCAACAGGATGAGAGGAACATCGGTCATCAACCAGGATGGGAGACACATCGGTTGTCTGCCAGGGTGAGACATCGGTTGTCTGCCAAGGTGAGGAATCAGTCGTCCGTCAGGAAGAGGAATCAGTCATCGCCGGGATGAGAGGCACATAGTCATCGCCGGGATGAGAGGCACATCAGTCATCGCCGGGATGAGAGGCACATAGTCATCGCCGGGATGAGAGGCACATCAGTCATAGCCGGAATGAGAGACACATCGTTCATCGGCGGATAATCATCGCGCGGTTAGTCATCGGTGGATGGTCATCGCGCGAGGTAGTGTTTCACACAGATAAGGTGGGACCCAGGCTCCCAGCATGAACGTTCTGCATGCGCGACACGTAGACATTAGGAGTGCTTCAGAACAGTTGACGCCAGAGAGTTGGTAAGGCAGGTAACCCAAAGTTGGTACGCGCAGAGACATCACGTGGCAGTTCTGTCAGAGGAAACGTGCACGCAAGCTTCCCACAGAGTGGGTAATGGCAGCTGCATGGCGGGTCTACGTTTCTTAGTCTCAGAACACACCTCCTCTTAGTTGGAGTTCGAACGCTGTTGGAGTAGCGAGAGATAGAGTGAGTTTAGTCTTCATCCTTTTTTCCTTTCCTCTCCTTCACTGCGATTCAGGCCTTCTCACGTCCCAGCTTGGCTACCGATGACTGCCATAGAGCACCTGGGAAGGTTCTCTGCAAGTTTCCAATCAAGCCTTAAAACAGAGTTCGGGTATCCTTAAGTTCGGTGGGTTAGAGCTCGTAGTGAGATTTTACGCAAGTCCAGGTAAGGGAAGCTAGCTTTATTTCCAATAAAAATCTTAGGCTAGAAGATTCTGAAAATTGTGGTGACGTGATCGCCGGTTTTAATGTTCGTTTCGAACTCCCCTGTTTTAGTGTCGCTTTGAACTTGTTTGAGATTGAAATGCATATGATATTCAAAAATCTGAACTTTGGTATGATTGTTTCTGTGATTGGGATTGTTTAAGAAAAGATTCAAAATATTATATGATGGAATTGTGCTTTTACGTGTGGTATGATGTAATGGATGAATGTGAAATTGTGATCAAGACATAGTATTTTCAGGAAAGGAAACACCGTGTTGAGATTGGTTATGAGGTGTATTGATCTGTGAGTATCCTATGAATGAGACGATCCTAACTCTGCTGATATAATGGAATCACATAGATGAAGTTATTCAGTTGTTGAGAGTCGAAGGAGGTTCATATGTATGGGTAAGTTGTTTGAAAGATAACTAACTTGACCTGTTATATGAATTAACCCTGTCATACCGGGAGAGTGATGATATTGAGATTATGTTTATGCGCATGGCTGTGTGGATTTCACAGTGGTGGGGTATGACAGGTGCAGGTCTCTGGATGCTAAGTTCAACGCATGAGTCTTCCGGAAGTAGTGTCAAGTGTCTATGTGTGATGGGTTAGTGGAAGTCTGACGTGAGAAAGAGAAATATTGAAATGTGATAGACACTTGATGATTTTTGTGGAATGATTGATACTTGAGGGAATTGTGAAATGTGTGAATATTTGATGGTTTACGTTAATATCAAGTTTCACGTTTTAAAGTTTTAAAAAATGTCTAGCTTACCCCCTGTGTTTTGTTTTCTTAAACCTGTGATGATCGTGTTAATTTACACGGGAGCAGCTGATGTTGTAGGTGGTAGAGCTCCTCAGTGAGCATATGGAGAAAAGGATCGTTTTATATTTGAATGTTTTATTTTGGAAAACTTTTGATATATAAATTTAACTCCCTGCGAGGAGAGATGTTCTTTTTGAAGAATACATTGTATGGACTGGAAGTATATTATTATTATATATATATATAAATGTTAATTTTAATATTATTGTTTTATGTTTATTTTATGATATAAATATGAGTAAAATTTGAGTGACGTTACATAAAGTCTTTAATAATTAAAAGCCTTTACAATAATTAAAAGTCTTTAATGATTAGGATGACAAAACGGGTAACATCACCTATTTTCCCCTCTCTTGTCATTGACTTGCCAAACATGAGTGGAGTGAGCTGGCTCTTCTCATGATTAAATGTACTGAAAATTTTGGTTTGTTCTATTAGAAAACAACTCAGTTATTTTCATATATATGAAAAACATTGTTAATCACTTAAATATTTAGGTTTTTAAATCTATTACAATTGATAGTTGAAATTTAATTTTTAATTTTTAATTATTTAAATAGAATTGTATGGAATATTTTTACATTCTTCAAATAATATAATACAAAAAAATTATGTGAGTCAGTTTATCTTATCTTACCTCTGACTTATCGATTTAAAGGTCAGCAAAATTAAGTAGATGTGAGTAACAGGTTAAAATCACCAATTCGACATGTTTTTTTACCTACTTTGTCATTTCTATTAATAATCATGATACAATACATTAATATTTATTTTTTTTCTCTTAATGATTATTTCAAAAACTAATAACTATGGATTCATATATGTTTTTTTGCATATATATTTTGGCTAATTAAATCATTTTAATATTGTAAGAATTTACAGAAGATATAACTATTTAACTAAGAAACTTGGTTATATTAAATAAATATTTACCTAATGATGTTTATAAGCATCAAATGTGAATTTTTTTATGCCATAAAACACAAAAGTAAATAAGGAATGGAGTTTAATCCTCGTTAAGCCCGAAATGTTAACTACCACAAAATGATAATTGAGGATAGCACAAACATTTCAAAAAATAAATGATCTTTTGATGTTTTTGTTGGAAATCCTTCCTCAATTAATGGGAGACCATGATCAATTAATATTTATAATTAGTCTATTAAATATGTCCAATGATGAACATTCCAATGTCTTAGGATTATATCTCTCTTTTAAGACTATGAAGTTCAACCTAGAAAGTTGAAGATTGTATTTTCAAAGTATCTTGAAAATGTGACAATCATTAATTATTAATTATCTCTTTATGAAGAAGTTTTTCTCTCATTCTCTATATAAAGGGAACTTGTGAGGATGAGAAATGCAAGCAAGAGCAAGAAAATGAGAAGAGCAACATAGAGTGTAAATGAGATAATTGATATCCACCATAGCGTGAGATTAGAAATCTTAGTGAGAGACTAGAGAGACATTGTATTTCCTCCTTGTTGGGTGAGATTAAGTGTTACCCTCAGAGTGAGAGAAACAAATATTGTAATCTTACTTTCATAGTGGAGACATTTTCTAGATTAGGTTCCGTTGGTTTTTTACTTCTCAAGTTGAGGAGGTTTTCCTACATTAAAAATTTTCGGTGTTATTATTCTATTTTGCTCTATTTTCATTTGTCTGCTTATTGCTTCCGTAAGTGCTCATTTTGTATCTACACCAAAGAGAGAGAATTAGTTTTGACTTTTCAAACAATTTCATATTTGATGAGGTCAGCTTAAAACTTACTCACACGTGCTCAAAGGAGACTTGCTAGTATTTATCCATTTGATAACGAATAAGAAAGGTTAAAGAAGCAAAAGAGGGATAACTTGATGCACATTAATATTGATACATATTAGATTACTAAAGATATTTTAGTAAACTAGGAAATTATACACTAAGGTCAATATGGATTTACCGTCAAGGCTTATACAGATAAAAGTTCACTAAGAATAATATAAATAGGCAATAATTTCAAAGTATGTCATTCATCGATTACATATTTATTGCTTTGTTTACCCTCCAACTAACTTGAATGCCATATTGGTTCAAGAAAAACAAAAGATAGATACTTATTAACTACACATATGAAGAAGAGCAAAAACATATCGTAACCTGAGGTCAAGTAACACTTTTTAGGACCACATGGTACTGAAAAGGAACATGATGAATAATGAATGCTAAAAGACCTCATAAGCTCAAGAAAATGACATGAACAAGATGACATTATTGCTTAAACCTACGAAAGAGTTTGAAAATATGGAGAATAGAATCGCAAAAGAGACCAATATACTTAAACTTGAGATTGTGAAAGAGCTCTTATAATATTTTAGAAACTTTTAGAATATATTCCATAAGATTTTCTATCTTTTGTCTTCCTAAAGTCTTATTTATTTCTTCTTCATTTTTTTTTTCATTTTTGTGTGTACTTATATCATATAATTTAGCTTTTAAAAGTGTTTAATTGTTTGGGTGGAGTTGACTAAAAAAAACTTTAAAATGGTCAACATCTAACATTCAAAGTCGATAAAAGGAATAAAGACATTTAAGTTTATAAAGAAGTACCCATAGACAAGTGAAACCATCACAATTGTTAAGTGGTTTTTATTATACTTTATTCCTGACTGAACACTCCCTGAAAATTATTAAAAATTGTCTTAGTTTCTTGATAGATACCAATGTATTGGTAAAAGTCAAAAACAAATGCAAGAGTAAAGAACTCAAAAACATAATGATTGACTTTATTGAGTACTCAGATGAGGAATGGTAATAGGAGAAAACTTATCCTTACTTTTTTTCGTACTAGTACTTATAAGGTTCAACCTTGTGATTTAGTATTTATGATCTATCAAACATGATTAAGAAGGATGAAACTCAAGTTGTTCTTGTTTAAATTCTTAAACCATTAAGTGAAATAACTTTTAATGGATGTTAACATGAATTTAAATTGATTAGAAGATTAATCCTGTGAAGAACTTACAAAAGGAATCAAGAACAATTCAAATCATTGAAACAAAACGAATGAAATTCATGAAAATTGAAAGGAATGGATTCAATGATCAAGAACAAAAGTTGTTAGAATCTCTCACTAAACACAAGATCAATAAAGTGATTATTCATTCAAGTATGAAGTTTTGATTCTAAGAACAAACAAAGAAATAAAAGAGATGGAAGAGTTAGAAGAAGAACGGTCACTTTCACAAGAAAAGATAAGTACAGAAAGTAAGATCACCACTTGAATTTAGAAAACTCAAGATAAGATTATCGAAAGGAGGAATTAACCTCTTAAAGTCATAATTGAGAGAGAATGCTCAAGAGAACTTCAATTTCCAATGAAAGTTTGATACAAATAAATTGATCACTAGTACAAATTAGGTCAATTACACCACCCCTCTGACGTTAAACTACTAGAAATATGATGTAAAAAGATGACACTTTTGTCAATATTTTGAACTTATTTACGTTGGACACCCTTAGGTCCCACGTAACATCTACATTTATATAAAAATGACGTAAGTGTCTAATGTAAACGTGGACATTTACAATGTATCCTAGGGCATCTAGCGTAAAAATCTTTAAAACAAAGCACAATTCTCCTTCTTCCTCGCATTTTCAATGCACACAATCTCTTGTTTTTTTCTCCTTTTCTTCTTTGACGACGACCATGACTAGGTCATTTGGTCTTGTTAGTGTACATCTTGGTTTTCTACTTTCATTATTGTGTCTTGTTTGTGGTGGTGGACGTTTCTCTCCAATTACATTTAAGCATTTATAGGTCAAAATACTTCATTAAGGTAGGTGTTCTACATCTCCATTTTATTATTAAAATTGAAATCATGGTTATTGTTAGAGATCTCAATCACGATAATTCATGAATGTTTCCATTCAATTTGTTTGATATTTTAATTTTGGTTTAATTTCAAAATATATTTTTTAGTTGCTTAAATTTCAAATTTGAAATACTGAAATTAATTTTTGTATGCCAATGAATATTATAAGATGTTTAAGATTAAAATTCATACTTTAGGAATCATAAAAATCATTGGGACAAATTATTTATTTTAGTCCTAATTGTGAAAAAACTATTGTTATTTGTTTGTTTAACATTTCAGGGATTAAATTTATAAAATACATTGTAGGAAAATTATAGGCTAAAATTTAGTTTAGATCAATCATAGAAGTAAGATATATTGTAGTATGTTTGGTTGATGTAATTTCTTTTGTTGTGGTGATTTTACATAAATTTAATATTGCATTGATGCACACATTGAGTGAAACTTAATTTCATTTGAGATTTAGTACAAATGCTTAAACAATAATCATTTGTATTAAATCTTGAATTGTCCGATTCGACAACTTAGAAAAATTAGTTTTCATAATTTATTAATACATACACATTATAAGTCTAAACTTAAATTTGGTGACATTTAGTTTAAAACCATCTTAATAGAACAACATACACCCATCAACACAACAATCAATTTTTCTTTTGCAGACAAACCAAGTTTTGAAACTAGTTTCAAGGTTCTATAGTAATCTTCAAGTATAAAGTTTTCGACATGATGTGTTTCTTTCAAAAGATCCAACATTTGATTAAAAGAGCGTTGGGACATGTTTCCTTCTGATTTAATTATCAATAATCTAAAAATAACAAATAATTCAGTGTGATTAGTACATCCTTGCCATAGTGGTTTCTGCGAAGCGTGTAATAAATCATAAAAAAAAATGCTTTAATATTTGGAAACTCTTCATTTTGTTCATCATAATTAACACCGACTGCTTCATGAATCATGCGGTTAAAGTCTTGATTATGATTGTCATGTGCATATGTAGATGAATTTGGTACACATCACATAAAGTTGGATCAATTTCTCTGTGACATGTCCAATACCAATAACTATGCATAAATCCCCTTTGATAGAGATGAATTTTAACATCTTCAGAATTTACTAAGATTTACTAAGTTAAGATTTTTGCATCTACTACATGAACATCTAATTTTTCCATTTGATAAGTTTATTTTTTTTCAAGAGCGAAAGACACAAATTCAGTCATACCATTTTAAAAAGTTTCAATGTACCCTTTTCAACCAGGTAAAAGCCTATTATACATCCAACTATGATTTTCCTAAACATTCATACTCTATCATATAATCAACCAATACCAAATTTTAATAACTAATACATCGTACAATTGTATACAATAAGATAATAATAAATGTAATCATCATAAAATATGCAAGTAAACACATAGTTGTCAATTTGAGATGTCTATTTATGTTCATGTTCAAAATTTTATTTACAAATTTGGAACATAATATGATTGAAGTATTTGAGCTTACTAGTGATTTATATGCTGAAAGGAACTGATCCAAGTGGTTCACAAATAACCAAAATCATGTTAAAAAAAACAATACATAAAGAACAACATATTTTTAGAATAACTAAAAACATAAGATGTAATGGTTTGATAAATCTCTAATTGATACAAGGAAACACAAAAAAAAATTAGAAATTTTTTACAACTATAGGTATGTGAACTAAAAGCCAAAAATACCTAAAAAATACCTAAAAATACTAAAAAAGTTAAAAAAAAAAAAAAAGTAATAGTAAATGGTTGATTTTTGGAAATTCAGGTGGACCTAAACCTCTTCGAACAACTTTCATTTTATTGTGTCTCAATCCGACTTCTTTATCAAAAGTTATGACCATTTTAAGTTATTTCTTACTAATTTTTTACAACTCAAAAATCTATCACTATTCTATGCGATGTAAGAACTCCTCTATTAAATATACATTAAAAGAAGTTGCCACCCAAAAAAAAATGATAAAAATATTTTTCTCCCTATTTTTAATTAATTTTACAAGATTTTCTCCATTAAGCAAACAAACGCAATCTGTTCATCATTTTTATTTCTTTTCCTTAAACCAATGACAATACCCTAATTATAATCCAAATTTTGTCAAAATTTTATTCACCAATATTAATTGTATGCACCAAATTAATTCATATTATTCACTAAATTCTTGTACAGTTAGAAGACACCAATCCATTCAATTACCAATTCTGACTAACAAATACAAAAATCAACACTAAAAGAATTCTCTTAATCAATTTCACATCAGCACTGCCAATTCTATTAAGTCATTTTCAACTAGCAATTTACAGGAAACAATAACCTCTAATGCACAAAATTTCTACACCAAAATCATAAAAATAGTACTAGTTCAAGAACTTTTGCAATTCATTTAACTGAAATTGGCACAAAAACAATTAGCTGAAATCTCTAAGGTATTTAATCAAAAAACATTAGTGCATCAAACTTCCAACTCCCTCTTTTACTCAATGTTTCAAGTTAGACAAATCACAAATCACACAGATTATCAATACACGTTGAACATTGGTTCTTGGTTATTGTTTCCAATTTCTTCATCACGAACAATCACAAACAATATTTTGTTATGTAAAATGTTAAACAAGAGAGAGAGGGGTGTCATCTTATGAAACAAAAGTGAGGTTTTGACTGGAAATAAAGAGCAAACGAAGTTGATTCAGTTCTCTATTTCCAATTTCCTCACCACCAAAACTATGTTGTTCTGTAAAATGTTAAACAAGATAGAAAGGAAGGTCACCTTATCAAACAAAATAGAAGTTTTGACTAGAAATGAAGGGAAAAAGTGGGCACGACTGGAAGCGATGAAATGAAGAGGAGAGGAGAAGAGGTTAGGGTTCTAAATTATGAAATGTGTGGGCATCAAGTTTGGGGGTGGGGGGGTGGGGGAGTGTGAGTGTGAAATTAATTTTGGGGAAAGTTTTTGTGGGAATAAAAAGTTAGTATAGTCACCAATTTGGTGATCGATTTCCTGTGACTAAAAATTTATTCTCTATTTCGGTCATTAAATCATAAAAATAACTTTTGATCACTCATTTTGTCATTGATAGTGACCACATTTTTCGGTCACTGATTTAGATCACTATTCAATAATTTTCTAGTAAATCCATTTAGAAATTCGAGAACAAAAAGGTCCATATCCAGCAATACTTGCAAACATGGATGGTGGACTCAGAGACATATTTGCATGGCTCAATACATTGAAGGGTTATTTTTCTAACTTTTAATTTTTTAGTCACTTGGACAAAATGTATAAACAATGACTATTTATTCAATACGTTTTTAGGGTCAGCTGCTGTCATTCAAAATGCGATGGCATTTTTAAAATTAACTTCTTTTACGAATGCGGCTATTTGTAATAGCCGCATTCTTAAATCATGCACTTTGATTTAAGAATGTGACTATTCAAAATAGCCGTATTCTTAAATCAAAGCACATGATTTAAGAATGTGACAATTACAAATAGCCGCATTTGTAAATCAAAGCACGTGATTTAAAAATGCAGCTATTAGTAATAGTCGCATTCTTAAATCAATTTTTACCCTAATTCTGAAGCGTGTCACATACGTTTTCATACTTTCTTTCTTTTTGGCACTTCTCATTTTCTCTATGTTTTTGCTCTGGTATTCCTCTCTTCTTCTGCGAGTTTCATTGTGTTCTCGTGTCATTGTAAGTCGTTTCGATCCGCTCTCTTTCATCTTCACCAATGGTTTATAATTTTTTTTCATTTCACTTATTAGTCTGTTTTCTTGCATTGGTGAAGGGTTCCCTGGCGCTTCGTTTTCTCTTTTGTTTCTGCTCTCGTGCTTCCTCTCGTCTTCTGCGAGCCTTTATTATCTTCTTTGTGTCATTGTAAGTTCGTTTCGAGTTCTCTTTCTTCTTCACCATTGGTTTATATATTTTTTCATTTCTTTTATCTATTTGTTTTCTTGTATTGGCGAAGGTCACCACTGCTTCATTGCCTGCTGTTTGGGTTTTTGTTATGCCGTATTCGCTCATCGTTGTTGTTGTCGCCGTTGCTGCCTTAGGGTTTAGGGTTTTAATTTTTTTTTTAAAAAAATTAAATAAGAATGCGGCTATTTACCATAGTCGCATTTATAAATCGCATTTACGAATGCGGCTATATAGCCGCCTTCTTATCTCTTCAATTTAAGACTACGTGTACAACTAATGCGGCTATATAGCTGTCGTTGTAAACCCTTTCTGCACCAATGAGTTATGCTAATTATATAACTAATTGTTTGTCATTCAATGTCGGTGTCATTGGCAATTACTTGTAATTATACCTAGGGATTACATAGTGTGATTTTGTCTGTTTCAAAAACTAGGACATGAAAAGCTTATTATAAAGGTAACTTCAACATTTTTCATTACATTGGACAACTATAAGGTATTCTGACTAACATATGTCCTTAGCGTAATTAGAGTTGTGGTTAGCACAAATATTCTAAGTGCAAGGAACATAATAAGGTCACTACAATTCATCTACCCTAAGTTTGGAAAACTTTTAATACTTACAATAATTATTTTATTTATAAGTTCTATGGAAATAATTTTGTCACTTGTTTATCATTTTAGTGTAAGGCAAGCGGATTCATTCAAATGTGACTACTATATCATGTACTGGATGAGAGTCATCATTTTTGCAGGTATTACTGGTTCTTGGATAGAAACACATTTCAACATTTTTCTAAAGTGTATTTTACTTTTATGACTATGTAGTTAAGTTTATTACCTTGTTTGACTCATTTTTAGGTTAGATTAGACTTCTTTTTATTGAAATTTTAGTACAAATGTTCAAGTTATTTTGTATGTGTATCTGGATTATTTTTTGTGCATTTCAGATTTTTGTTTTAGGCAAAACCAACTGAATTTAAAAAAAAAAAATTGGCAATATTTATGTCATACTATGCATTTACATAGGCAACGCATAGTCTAATGTAAATATTGTTCTATAATTAACAATTACTCATTCACATCTATCATGGAACAGTCCGTGAAAATTTATTCTAATATTTTTTTAATAATTTATTATGCATTCCTTTGGATATGTTCCTTCATAGTCCTTTAGTAGTGTTGTAAGATGTTTCTCTTTATTTCTTCTTTGTTAAGGTCTTGTAGTAAATCCATATCCTTGTGACATAGATTCTTCTCGAATGGGTTTCTTCCTAAATATGGATCAAGTAAAGTATTTAATTTTAGTTTTTTTTTATTAGAAGGTTCTCTGTCAAAATGGATGTTTTTTTTTTCTTTTTGAAGGGACATGTACAACAGCTACCTCTGCTACACCTTGGACAAGAACAAAGGTGATATAAATAAGGATGAGGAAGAGTTTGCTGAAAATAGAGAAAATGAGACAAGAGGAGTAAACACAAGAAGCATGATAAGAAAGAATAAAGAAGAAGAAATAAATGAGATTCCAACAAGAGGAAGACTTCAAGCCATGGAATAAGAGATAAGAATACATGTACATTTGTAGTTTCTTAGTCTTTAGTTGAACTTGAGAGAAGTAAGACTTATATTTTGAACTTGAGAAGGCATTGGACGAACTCATGGAGTTAAAAGTGTCTTTTGGAGAGCTTCTAAACTATCAAATGTTACTTTCAAGAGCACATGGGTAGTTTGACTCTTCCAGTTAACCATTCAAGCTTTCAAGAGCCATCCAATGTCCTTTGGAGAGCAAAGTAAGGGCCTAACATGTGACTCTTAGAAGAGTCATCATTACTTTTCTTTAAATTCAAGGAACCACTGTGCAGAAAAGGTTAAAAATGACGACTATTTTAACCATAAAACGATGGCTTTCTAGCCGTTGTTGATCAACATGTAGTCTTATGTCCCAAAGCAAAGAAGGTGGTTATGTAGTCACCTAGCCTCCCTCTTAAATTCAAAGAAAAAGGGTGGCTATGGTAAAAGTCTCCCTTTTACACCTCCCCATAAGATGTATATATAATATATGCATTATTATTAATTTATATTATGTTAGTTCTTAGGTTAGAATAGAAGTCTATGAAGAGGTAACGCTGGTGGTAATAGCAGGGGCAACGACAACGGCGGGCTAACTGTAGCGGCAAAGAACCGAATGGAGGAACAGCAAAAACCCAAAGAACAACGTGCAAGGCAATGAAACAGTAGGAATGGTGAAGAACCTTCATAACAATGGGAGAAAAGAAACAAATAAGAGAAAAAAAAATGGTGAAAAAGAAACTGAGGGCTCGAAAGAAACTTACACAATGGCTCAAAGATGACAATGGCTCGAGATGAAGAAGAAGCATAAAGAAGAAGAGGAAAACGAAGAGCCAGAAGACAAAGAAATTTGAAAGCGTAACTAGTGCACTATGAATTAGGGTAATAAAAAGACTTTAAAAAGGAGGCTTTACCTCATAGCCGCCCTTTTAGAGTAATTTAATTTCAAAAATGTCACCGCATTTTGAAGAATTTGAAGGACAGAGTCTGGCCGTAAAAATGCTGTGAATGTAGTGTCAAAAATAGTCCTTTTTGTACTAATGAACTACCCATATGTACTCCCTAAATTCAAAGGACTATCAAGTACTAATCATGTTTAATGGAGTTAATTCTTTATTATCAAAGCTAACTCATTTTTATTGTCTTTTCCACTCCTAGGTCGAGTTTCCTCTCTATAAAAGGAAGTTTTTTCCATTTGTAAAACTCACCATTGAATGTTGAATGAAATTCTCTTTGTGAGTTCATATTCAAATCTCAAAAGTTATGTTCTCTTGCTTTGATTCTTATCTTGAGAAGCTTTCTCAAGTGGCGAATATCCATGCACTTATCATTTGATCTTATTGAAGGTTGCGTGTTCTTTCTCCATTATTTTGTCTTCATTCAGTTTTACTTTCCTTTCTTTACTTGTTCTTGTTTTTTCTTTGGTTTCCGTGAATGTCAAATTGAATACTAATGAAAACCCATGCTTCTGGAAACTTTTGCAATTCATTCATGAAGTTTCTCTTCTCCATATCTCCTTAAGTTGGTCAAGATCCTTCCAACACTCGTGTAGAAAGGCCAAACGAGTGCGGCTATTTTGAATTTATAAAGAAGACTATATAGCCGCATTTGATCAGCACGCACTTGTAAATCGAAGAGATACGAATGTGGCTATATAGCTACATTCGTAAATTCGATTTATAAATGCGCTATTTACATAGCCACATTTATAAATCGAATTTACAAGAGACGTTTAGGGTTTCTTTTCTTTTTCGCTATTGATTAGGTTTCTAATCAAAGTTCTCAACTTTGATCTTTTCCAAAGAACAGGGTCATTATTTTAGCATTTCTTTTGATCTCTTGGTGCATCCATATTATATCTCTTCGTATTTCATCCCAATGGAAGTCCAAAAAACGCAAATAAAAATTCCCCAATGAAACGCAAATATATGACAGAGCAAGGCAGCAACAACAACAAAGAAAGCACAGCAGAAAGCAAACAAAAACCTTCCTAATGAAGCATGACCTTAGCAATGACATAAGACAAAACAGAAGAGAAACGCAAAACATACAAAAATCAATGGTGAAGAAGAGAGGAAGACAATGTTTACCAATGGCACGAAGACAATGCAAAGAAGAGAGGAAGAAAAGAGGAAGCACAATTAATAGAGGAAGCATATAAGAGAAACGAAGCACGAGAGAAAGGAGAGTATTAAAATATAAATGGTGCATTTCTGAATTAGGGTTAAAAAGGTTTTAAGAAGGCGGCTATTTGTAAAGCCACATTCGTAAATCAAGTGTTTTGATTTACAATGACAGCTCTTGTAAATCAAAGCATTTTGATTTACAAAAGTGACTGTACAAATAGTCGCCCTTGTAAATCCAATCCCTTGATTTACAAGTACGGCTTTACAAATAACCGCACTCGTAAATGAAATTAATTACAAATATGTCACCGCATTTTTAACGAAAACGTTTGAACGCAAAGTCGCATTAAATAAACCGTACTTATTTATACATTTTGCACTAGTACAACCTTCTAAGATTTACATCAAAAGGGTTCACCTTCACTACATCTTAAACAATAATGGAAAGATTCATAAAAGCTTTAACCTAATTAAAACCTCATCAACAACACTATTACTTTCCTTGGAGAAAGAGATGTTTTGACTCTCTTGTCCAACAAACTCACTTGCAATGCCAATAAAAGAAGATGCTTCAAACAATATTAAAAACATGCTAAAGAAAGAACAAATGGCATAACTAAAGAGATGATCGCTTGAAGAAAGTTGAGATGACCAAAAGGTTGAAAGGTACAAAATGGTGAAAAACATAAATTACAAGGATCACGTATAAATAAGAGAAGTGTTTCAAAACGAGTGATATGCTCAAATTTTTTAAAATTCTTCCTTTTCACTTACTTACCAAGTGATTTGAAGTTTTTAAACAAACTTTGAGAAGTGAAAAATTGACAACAGAACGATCTGTTATTTTTAGATCAATAAAAATTTAGCATTTAAAATATTAAATGTTAGGTTACTCATAAATAATAACACATAAAACCATTACTACATGAGTTACTAACCAACATCTATATAATAACTAACATCACCGTAATTTTGTAAGCATTGGTATCCAAAAAATATTGAAAAATAACTAAGATATTTTATATATTAATTATTATTAATTAATTAAGAGATAAAAGCTAACAATTCAACTATCATATCTTTAATATTCTATTTGATTGCAATAACATCATAAGACTAAATATAGTTATATCATTTAACTAAAAATGTTATGAAAGAAGTTTTTATAATAACACCAACATAATATTATTATTTGAATACTGATCATATTTACTTTTTCATGAATATTTTTTTCACTTATTTGCAAGTAGTTACTGTATTTATTCATTATTATTACCTATAAGTGAGCTCATGTAGCAGGAGATAATAAATTTCACTTTATTAAGAATTTGTTTCAAAGTCGCTCAATTTCCCAAAAAAACATATTAGAATAAAAAAATCCTTTGAGTATACTTTGAAATCCGATATTAGAATTTAACAAATATCATTCCAAAACTTATGAAAACGTATGAAATAAATATACAAAAAAAAAAATCTTATACTTAAAAAAATATATTATGAGAGTTTTATGAAGTTAACTTCCCAATTTCCACGTATATTGGATAGTTGGCCATTGAAGCATTCAAGTCATGTATGCAAATTCAACCATGCCCAACGGCATTCCATTATTTATTATCCTCGTTAGTTTAATTATATGTTAATGTTGGTTTAGTTATTATATTATTATATTAAACACTTTATTGTGACCCCCTTGTCCTTTGTCCATATCTAATATTCTTTTGAAAGAATCTCTAAACGGTATAATGCCCTCTTCCTCCCTGTAAATAAAGATTGATTTATTTTGTATAATTATATTGGTAATGTCTTTTTTAATTGTTTTTCAAAGACTCATTGGTTGTTCTACAGTAGGGAAACAAATAATAAAGGTCAAATCCCCATATGATCCTACCATTAACTTAATATTTTCGTCCTTATCAATAGTGTGCAAGTTGTGGCGTGACATATGGGAAATTCAATCAACAAATTCACTTCTATTTTCAATTACCTTTTATTAAATTAAACCGTGTTTGTTGCAATGACTATATCATGGTGCTTATTATGGCCAAAATTTGGTTTTATTTCTCTTTCTTATTTGTGCATTAAATCACATTCTAGAATTCCACCAACTACTTACACACAAGAATTTCATTTTTCTATTATAAATTTTTTTCATATCATAGAGTTATAAAATAAGGATTGGACTCATTTATGGGTGTGGATCTCCAAATAGAAATTGAAGCATGGAACCAGTGTTCCAATTGTGATTGTACTGCTGAATTTGATCTCTGAAATATGAAACAGTTCTCAGTTGAAGCGATTTCACAATGAACCTAGGTTTTTTACCTGAGCAAATTTCAGTGACAGACAATTTTGTTCAGGTTTAAGTAATGTCTTTAAATGCAGCTGTTAAAACTATTAGAAAGCCTTTTCAAGAAGCTAATAAAACTCAATTACCCAGTGATTTGAAAATTTGAAGTATTCGATCTGTAAAGTATGCTGAGATAATTTTTTAAAAAAAGATGCCACGGCTCTGTTGACATTTCATCAAGGTTCTCCAATGATCATTTTCCATTAAGAATATAAAACTGAAGAGTGACGTTTATTTAACAATTAACAAATATGGTGATGTTGTTGCCAATGGAAAGCAACACCTCAAAAATCTTCTCCTAACGTCTTCTATACCTCAATTAATAGAGTTTAACAATCAAACCCTAGGTTCAGATTTTAATTAAGGTTGAGTTTTGAATTTTGAAACCAATAATTTAGGTACCAGGGAATAATTCTGGAGAATATTGCACAAACAAACCATGGTTAAGGCAAGAGGGACATGTCACCCGTTTCATCATCACCTTCTATTTTAAAGCCTTGCTATTGTCTTTCTCGGTGTAATCATCTGACTTTATTTGTTTTCTTAATTTCTTTGCACATAAGAAAATTCACAGCTTCGACAAGAAGTGTCATCTTTGTGAGTTTGGCTAGGCCAAAGTTTGTTTTCAAACATGCCCCTTCTTCCTCTTTTCCTTTCATTCTTCGTTTTAGTCATTGATAATATTAATACCCCATCTTAATCAACCTACTTCATTTGATTGATTTCTCTCTACCCTTAATCTCTTAGAACAAACATTTGTTAGAGGATCTCTTAAAAGGACTTCTACACATATTGTCTTCTCTTTTTTTCTTTCCTGTTGTTGTTGTTGTTCACCATCTACCTAAGATTTTCTCAGGTACTGTTCACTAAACAAAATTATCTTATGTTTCTGTAAGTGAAGACAATTAATATGGGAACTAACCGGCAGGAGCATGAAATTTCAGAAGGAGGGTCTGAGGTAAAGTGGTCACAATTCAAAGCTATATATAGTCATCTCTATGTATATTTTAAGGTAGATTTAACAATTCTGAATTCCACTTCCTAATTCAGGTTCAATATCAAGAGATGGTAGAAAATGAAGTGAAGGAGGCTCAGAAAGGTCCAACACAAAAAATAATAACTGAGAGCTGCAAATCAAACAGCATGGTTGTAAAGGTGATTATCATATTCCCACTTTTTCTTCTATCTTTTTGGATGTTGCATGTTCAATTGAAGCTGAAAAATGGTCTGAATTGCAGAAACGGCAAACGTTGATTCCTGCTCACATCATAGCTGAAGCCATATCAACTATCCCTGATCTTGACATTAGATGGTCAGGTCCAATCACACCAAAAGAAATGGAATATGTTGAACAATATGTCCTAGCAAAATATCCAGAATATTCAGGCGTCATGGAAGGAGATGGAAATGGTATAGACTTGTGTAGCTTTATCATCTATGAGGAGCCTTCAGAACCCGTGATGGATGATAGGGGCAAGTCACCAAGAGAGTCTTCTACATATTTGTTTGGCAGTAATCTCCCTGAAATGGATAGGGCCAAGATCCAGTTGGAACCATCAAGATTACTGGACATTCTCAACAAGAAATCCTCATTTACTGGAAGTTTCATCTCTATCCCAGAAATCCAAGCTCGTAATAAGATTTTGAAGCATTATGGGTTACCTGATGAAGAGTACCTTGTTCTCTTCACTCCGAGCTACAAGGATGCTATGATGCTGGTGGGAGAAAGTTACCCTTTTGTTAAGGGAAACTACTACATGACCATTCTTGACCAGGAAGAAGACTACATCAGGGAATTTGCTTCTTTTAAGGAGTCCAAGGTGATCTCAGCACCCAAGACTTGGCTGGATTTGAGGATCAGCGGGTCTCAGCTGAGTCAAAACTTTAGGAGGAGGTGTAAGATCAGCTCAAAAGGCTTGTTCTCTTACCCAGTTGATGCAAATGGAACAATGCATTGGATTTCTGAGGCTCATAGGAACAACTGGCATGTTCTACTTGATGCATCTGCCCTGGTGGTGGGAAAGGATAGGCTACATCTTCTTGCACTTCACCGGCCGGACTTTGTCATCTGTAGTCTTGACAACACTCATCCCAACCCTTCAAGAATCACTTGTCTCTTAGTGAGAAAGAAATCCTTTGAGAACTCAGCTGCCTCATCTCAGGTAGTTGATTGAGTGATAAGGAGTACTTTCTCATGATTTTAGAGCAACTAGAAGATGAACAAAATTTCCATGCAGATTCTTAGGTGTTTTTTCTCTTATCAGAATTGGAACTTCACCTTAATTAACTTATATCAATCTTTAATGCAAACTTTTGTTATGCAAACCACTAAGGTGAACTTCCAATTCTGATTGAAGAACCACTTAATAAACTGCAATTAAGTTGTCTCAGCAAAATTTGGTATCATTGATTCTCTGAAGGTATGACTTTTCCTGGAGTACTTTTTGTATATTGAATAAATGAAAACATGCATACATAAGACCAATTATTACTGGTAGGAACGAATTAAGCATTCCTGATCATCTGGTTTGTTTGTAATTTATAAGCAATATAATTAATGATCTTAGATTGGTAAGTTATTCCAGCCAAACCCATTTTTTTCAATATTATTAGTTTTGAAGAACTTTATTCTACTTTAACTTCTGACCAAGTAACGATTACAAAGGCATGTACTGGTTCTTAAAACTCTCTTATCAAGTTTTGGTATGTTTAGTTTTCAAACCTTTTGGTTCCAAAAACTGGAAGCTTGCAAACCCTGGTCATTTATATTTTATCTTGCAAGACACAAAAATACAAATACATACGGGTGAAATTTTAGTTAGCTGAGTGGTGTCACGAAATTCTGCGCTGGCATTTGGTAACATCGATGCTTAGGGACGTGTAGACCAAGACATTTTATGAATTAAGTTGTTTGAGTGAAGCATGTCCGGTCACGTTAGCAAGTTGTCTGCAGTGCAAAAGTCAAAATTTAAAAGGTTCGTTTTGTCCTTGTCCATACTGCAAAATTTGCTTTGTTCTATGTTTAGAGTACAAAACCGTGGACAGTAATTCAGAAACCGTGCTTATCATGATTGTCTGAATGGGCTCAAGAAAATGTCCAAAACAATGGATTCAGTATCTAATTTGCTATCTTCATTTCATGCTCAAAGTGCATCTTTATTTCTGACTTTCTTTAACCTTATAAATAATTATACAGTGTTAGTTTCATCTGCTGACAAAGTTATATTTGCCACTACATGCAACTGGGTTTTTGAGGATCTGGTAGGTGAATGAACATAGAGTATAGCATCATAGACTAGAAAATGGTTTATGGTGAACTTTTCTCAGCACCTAGCATTCTTCAAAATATTCAAAAGGTTAAAAAATAATCAATGATATTCTTACAGTATGAGGGTCAAAGAATTATTTGTCATGTTGTCTTTCAAATACTCTAGCTGAAAAGAGGCCACTAATGAATAAAGATAATGCATCTTTTTGTCTTGTCAAGATTGAATTATGGTGCACAAATAATGCAGTTCACAGTAGATTATATAGATATGGCAGAATAGTGATTCTTTCCCCAAGTGGTAGGTTACATTAGAGTTTGTTTGGATAAGTTTTTTCTTAAAAATGGTAGGCTACTTCTAAAAGTGAGAAGTAAAATTATTTTTTCATAAATTAGAATTAACTTAAAGACAAATTAAAAATAAAACTTTAAAGAAATTATTATGAGAATTTTTAAAAAATCAATTTATATATAAAATTAATTTTAGTTTATAAAAAAATTATTTTAATTTATTTACTTTTTTTTCTAAAATATTTACTAAGAAATTGATAAAAACATACCATTTGATGGGTTAAAGTGAAAATGTTTCATATTTTAATTGGAAATATTATGTGTTATTTATGAAGAATAAAGTTTGTTTTACATTTCAAAATAGTAGAAAACTGTTAGATAGGCCCAATAGCATACAGGCCCAATCTATATTAACCTAAAAACTCAGATATATAAATGAGATATTCTAGAAATAATAAGAGAAGAAGAAAAGTTTGTAGTTAACCTTAGTTTAGTAGTCTTAGTATTCCGTACACATAGTCACAATTAATCATAAAATAGGTTGCAGAGTTGATACTATTCTAACATTGATGCTTCATTGAGAGCGCCCCAAACCAACCCTACTATAGCAAGTCCAAAACACCCTGCGACCCAATTGCGTACTGCACCCCGTCGCCCAATTGCCTACTACACCCCACATCACTACCAAACCACTATCCCACAAACAAAAAAATGTTCAAGTGATCCAATTCCAGTCCAATTACTCTCCAATGATCCAATTGAACTCAAGACTCCACTTTGAGAACAAAGTGTTTTTTGGATAGATAGTAATGTTAGGATAGGCTCAATAGCATACTGGTCCAATCTATTTTAATCTAAAAACTCACATATATATATATATATATATATATATATATATATATATATAAAAGTGAGATATTCTAGAAATAATAGAAGTTTAACAGTTTTAGTATTATGTAGGCATAGTCATAATTAATCATAGAATAGGTAGCAAAATGGATGCTTTTCTAACAAAAACACATGCTTAACAACTTCTTATAATAATATAATAATATTTTAAATTATAAAATAAAATAAAAATATTATTTTATTGAGTTGTTAAATGAATGTTTCTGTTCTTTACTGCAATGCATCAATTGTACATTTATGAATGATGTTGTAAGATGGCATCATGTTTAATCATAATTACTGGAGTTAAAAAGACTCTCCGGGAAGGCGAAAGTGACAAAAAAACAAGAATTGGGTTCATGCCAAAAATTTACTGCTTGCCTTGTCTGCAGAGACTATATCTGTTCTACCTGGCCCTGTTTACAGGAAGATTCCTAGAAATTACCCTATTCATAATTTAAGTAATTAAAAAAAATTTAATAAAAAAATAATAAATATTGAAAACTAATGATATAAAGCTTTTATTTTTCTTATTAGGATTGGAGAAGATGGATAACCATAAATTTTACAACCATTATTCTCTTTTAAACATTAATTGATTGTATGTGAAACAATATGATTAGTTTAAAAAAAAAAACTTGTTTGAAAAACATTATAATTCGTTTGACAAATTTAATGTCAATAAATAACTTCAATATGAATTAGTTGAAAAAGTCTTATAAACTTATCATTACTTAATTAGTAAGTGAGGCTTCAAAATACAAACAAAATTTATTTCTTGAGGCGTGAGTGATTACTGTTTGTAAGGATTTATCTGTGGTGTATTGTGCAAGTTTCTCAGGATACAACAAGAAATTTCTGGAGATTTCTGAAAATCAAGACTAGTAAGTTACTCTTAAAATAGTAAGAACCCAATATACCCAAAAATATTATAACAAAATAAAATAATGAATGAAGAGAGAGAAAGAGAAAAAGGGGAAAATGGAGAAGAAGGAGAAAGATGCATGGTGGTGGGTTTCAAGAAGACGAAGAACCGTGAGTGGGAGTTGTGTTTTCTGAAGCAAAAGGATGTGGTATTTATAGATGGAGAACCCACAACTACCGCAGTGTCAAACCCTAGTCAAGGGGTCATGGCCACCGCCAAAGATGGAGGAAGACCCACGCGAATAGAGGAGCAAACCACCCACCACTCTTGCAACGTTCTCAATATTCCGCAAGACCAGGCAACGCTCACAACTGCAACAGCGGAAGAGGATTTCGCATGACCAGTAGTGGAGAAGGAGGGACACTTGCGTGGAAGGCCCAGTCGAGGAGAAACCCTAACTTGCAACGGTGAAGGTTTTGCTGATTTTTTCGAAAAGTTGTGGCATTTCCGCAACCACTTTCACAACCTATCTTCCACTACCTCCGATTTTCTTGTAACGGCAATGTCTAGGTTTTCTGCACATCCTCTGTTTTTTGTTTCTTCACATACTTTTTTTTTCATTTTGCAATATATACAGTTTTACAACAATCCCCCACATATTGCAAAAGATAAAACATAGAGATAAAGAAAGAAAAATAATATTGGGTTCATCTAAGATGTAATCCATTAGAGCTGGTATAGCAAGCTATATGAACCAGTTTTAGATTGAGGAACTTAACACATGGTGTAGTTGGTATAGAAAGCTATATGAACCAAGACACTTAGTATGTGTTAGAGGTTTATCAATCAAAATACACCCCCACATTACTTGCTATTATCGCTGTGTTGCGCTACTAGGTCATGCGCGTGCCCGGTATTCATGAGTGCTATAGAGATCTTGCCAAGATCTCATGCAAGTGGTCCCACTTGACACTCATATAGGTGATTTCATTAATTATATGCTGCAAATCATACACCACCCATAAGGGATATGAAAATCATTAAAACTTTGTAAATTGTTAAAACTCTTTTACCTCAAAATTTTAACCACAAAATTTATCCTCTCAATAATGCAATATCTAGCACTTTTACACACACCATAGGAATGGACAAAATTGATCTTAAATCAATATTAGTGCTAGCAGAACTCAAGTGACTTGTTTTTACTCATATGAACCTTATTCATGGGATCTCCAATCACAAGGGTTGGGTTTCCATCACTTGTTTGTTTGCAAGTGGCTTAAGCCCCATTCCCCTCGATGTTTCTAAAATCAGTTTTCTCCCTAGGAGTTTTCTTAGAGGATCTACCAAATTCTGTTCTGACTTGACATAGTCAATAGAAATCGTTCCACTCTTTAACAACTATTTCATCAAATTATGTCTCAATTGTATATGTTTATTCTTTCCATTGTAAGTTTTATTTTTAGCTATAGCTATTGCCAATTGGCAATCACAATGCATTGATACAGATGGGGTTGGTTTCATTCCTAAAGGAATGTTTGCTAAGAATTTTTTCAACCACTCAGCTTCACTACCATCCATCTCGAGATCAGCAAACTCAGATTCCATTGTTGACCTTGCAATAATAGTTTGTCTGGCTAATCTCCATGTAACTGCACCACCCCCAAGTGTAAATACATAACCACTAGTGGATTTTGTCTCGTCTGAATCAAAGATCCAGTTAGCATCACTATACCCTTCTAGCACAACGGGAAATTCACTATATTCATTGGCATAATCCATTGTACCTCTCAAGTATTTCATGAGTCTCGCAAACGCATCCCAATGATCCTGACTAGGACATCAGTCTACCTACTGTATAAGCAATATCTGGTCTAGAAAAGCTCATTAAATGCAATAAGCTCCCAATTATATGGGCATATGAGTTTGAGAAATAGATTCTCCTCTGTTCTTCTTTAATTTAGAGTTAGCATCATAAGGGGTGCTCACTGACTTAAAGTCATAATAACCAAACTTCTTAAGAAGTTTCTCAGTGTATTTTTCTTAGGATAATAATATATTATCTCCCTTCATTATGATTTTAACTCTTAGAATCACACTTGTTTCACCCATGTCTTTCATCTCAAACTTAGATCCAAGAAACAATTTTGTTTTAAAAACCATATCATTGTATGTACCAAAAATTAGCATGTCATCCACATAAAATCATATAATGACACATTCACCTTTTTCAAATCTAGAATACACACATTTATCAGCATCATTGGTAGAAAAACCTTCACAAAGTAAAACATTATCAAGTTTTTTGTGCCATTGTTTTGGTGTTTGTTTCAAACCATACAGAGATTTTAAAATTTTGCATACCTTTTCCTTTTTGAACTGGAACTACACATCCTTTAGGTTGAGTCATATAAATTTTCTCTTCTAATTCACCATTCAAAAAGGCTATTTTAACATCTATTTGATGAATTACTAACTTATGGATAGATGCTAAGGATAGCAACACAGGGATAGAGGAAATCCTAGTAACAGAGGCAAAAGTATTAAAGTAATCTATGTTATGTTTTTTAGTAAAACCTTTAGTGACTAATCTTACCTTATATTTCTCTATGGATCCATCAGGATGGTACTTCTTCTTAAAGATCCACTTATAACCAATGGGTTTTTCTCCTTTAGGCAGATCTACTAAGGTCCACTTATTATTTTCTTAATTGAATCAAGCTCAGTTTTAATATCCTTATCCCAATGTTTAGCATCAGGAGCACTAGTAGCTTCTAAAAAAGTTATTGGATCATTTTCAACTAGATAAGTGTAAAAGTCATCTCCAAATGATGTTTCATTTCTCTGTCTTTTACTTCTCCTAACATCCTCACTCATGGCATCACTAGTACTATCTATAGGTTGTTCAGATGTACCACTACTTTTTAGAGGAAAGATATGTTCAAAGAACTCGGCATTTTTCGTCTCTACTATAGTGTTACGTTCAATTATATCACTATTAAGAACTAGAAACTTATAGGCAACACTATGTTCTGCATATCCTATGAACATGCAATCAGATGTTTTAGAGCCTATTTTCCTTTTCTTAGGATCAGGTAACATCACTTTAGCTAAACAGCCCCACACTCTTAGGTATTTCAAATTAGGTTGATAACCTTTCCACAATTCATAGGGTGTTTTACCAGTTTTCCTATGTGGTATCCTATTTTGTAAAAAACACGCGGTAAGTAGAGATTCACCCCACAGGTTATCAGGAGCATTAGAACTAATAAGCATGGAATTCATCATTTCTTTAAGAATCTTATTTTTTCTTTCACCTATTCCATTAGACTCAAGTGAATACGGTGCGGTTACTTCATGAATAATACCTTCTTTTACACAATAATCATTAAATAAAATATATTCACCACCTCTATCTGATCTAATTCTTTTTACTTTCTTATTCAATTGATTTTCTACTTCTGCTTTATAAGTTAAGAACATGTCAAAAGCTTCATCCTTATGTTTAACTAAATACACTTTGGTGTATCTAGAAAAATCATCTATAAAAGTTACAAATTTTTTTTTACCACTTCTAGACATGATTTGTTTTAAATAAGCAAGTTCGGTATGAATTAAACCAAGAAGTTCAGTTTGACGTTCTACAAAGTGACATGTTTTCTTCGTTATTTTAGATTCTACGCATACATCACATTTAGTATTTTGTTTGTCATGCATGTTGATTAATCCTAGTCATTGAAATTTCATAACATATGAATAATTCACATGTTCTAATCTAGCATGCCATATATCATACAAATCAACAATATAAGTAGAAGATTCAGATTCATTAATGACTTCAGAATAATGTTCAATACAAAAAGACCTTGATCATAATATCCCTTCCCCACAAAAACATTGTTTTTTGTCATAATAATCTTGTCAGATTCAAATGAAACTTTAACCCCAACTTTGCTTAGTAATGCCACAGATATCAAATTAACTCTAATTGATGGAATATGTAGCACATCATTCAAAGCTAGAGTTTTACCATATGTGAACTTCAAAAGAACCTTTCCTTTTCCTAGTACAGGAGTTGTCCTAGAGTCACCGAGATAAACTTGTTCTTCTCCATCTCCCACACTTGTGTAGGAGGTAAACACATTTCTGTTTGCACAGATGTATCTGGTAGCCCCAAAGTCTACCACCCATTTGCTCACATTTGTCTTAAGATTTATTTGTGAAACGACTGCCACAATTGTATCTTCCCCTTCGACTAGATTTGCCTTAGGAGGATAGTCGTTTTTGGCCCTATGTCTGCATTGAGGTGCATGATGACTTGGCTTTCCACAGACAAAGCAATTACCCTTTTTCTTGAAAGTGGGGTTAGTTCCACTGGGACGAGAGAATTTATTATTATAATTCTTTTCGTGATTACATTTTTTCTCATACCTTTATGGAGCTGGTTTGTCTTCTATCATGTTTGCTTTGACAGACAAATTTTTGGCCTTTGCAGCAGTGCACTCCTTCCTGTTTGTGTCTTCAATGATGATGTGGGTGATTAGATCTGATAGTGGCCTCTGTTTGTGATGGAGCCTAGCTTGAGTGCCTTCATCCATGAGTTGAAAAACGAAATTGAATGTAGCGGAAGCCATGGTTTGGAACGTGCAAGGAACTCCTAGGAGCTGCGGTTTCCTTGAAGGTGAAGTGTTAGGTGTGGAGAGTGAGTGGTGAGGCCTTCTCACTTGGAAAAGATGAAGAATGAAGACTAATGTGTATATCGTAGAGGTAGGAGACAAGAGTGAGAATTGGCACAAATTTGGCAGCAATTTCACTCAACATTAATCTTTCATTTACATGAGCCAAGCACCTCTTTATATAGGAGAGAGGGCTAGACATTTTGGAGCCAAAATTTGAAAATTCAAAATACAACTCTCCAATGAGAAGGTGCCATATGGAGTCATGCTTTTGATGTTTAGCTCACACCTTCCATGCTAAATCCTCTCCACTCCTTGGCTGTCATGTGGACGTCCATGTGCTCCATGCCAAGGTGATTTTCGTCCTCCAAAACACCCTAGACGTTTTAGGGTTACATTGGGCTCAAAGAAGCCCAATTGTTACCCTAACTAGTCACTTTTAACCCTAACTAGTCATATTTTACTATTGGCCCAAATACAAACCCAAAATCCTATGCTACTTGGCCCAAATATTTGGTCCAATTATTTTATGCTACTAGGCCCAATACATGACCCATGATATCCTAAACAACTTTATACAATTTATTTAAGCTAAAGCTTGGCCCAAAAATAATGTTGACTAGTCAGCAGGAACTTAGTCTTCTTGTGTTCTTCTGACCAAAGCTTTAGTTTATGTTTTGATGAATTGGAGGTCTTCTTGGATATGATTGAACATTCCTTCACCCTAGAGTTCTCCTCTTGATTGGGCCTACAAAAAGAAACAAAAGCCCAATTAGACCCATATTTGCAAATAAATCCATAAACAACCTCTAGGTCTTCATCCTCCTTATTATATGGTTATGTGTGGCTGGACGGTTTCCATCATCCCCTCCTTCTTAAGAGGATCTGTCCTCAGATCTATAGGGTTGATCTCGAAAAGCAACCTTATTCTTGCTTTGGAAACTACGCTCCTCCAGGATCAAATGTCCATATGTTGGAGTCATCAAACAAATCAAATGAGTTAGTTTCAGCAGTTGTATAAAAATCACTCTTTTTAATTGCCATTCCTCTTGTTTTTTTATTGTTTTTGGCAAATTTTCACAAAATTTCTTTAGAGAGGAATACATAATTTTTGTTTCTAAGTTTTTCCTCCCTTGTTTTGAATTTTTATTACTATACTTTTTAGACACCACCTTTGGTTCTAAAAGAGCTAGCGATTTTTCAGTTTTTATTTTCTTTTTTTCTCTTTTTTGTTTCATTTGTACTTGGTCCTTTACCACTTGTGATGGTGTTAAAGGATAGAGTACAAATTTTTCCTCTTTATGAGTAAAAGTAATCTTGTTGGTAAGACCATTATGCAGAGCTTTCTGATCAAATTTCCATGGTCTATCCAACAAAATATGACAAGTTTCCATGGGAACTACATCACATAAAACTTTATCTTTATAGTTTCCCACAAAAAACTTGACTTTCACTTGCTTGTCTACAATTAATTACCCACCTTCATTAATTCATTGAAGTTTATAAGGTTTAGGATGAAGTATTAATTGTAGATTTAGCTTTTCAATCATCCTAGTGCTACAACAATTGTAGCAAGAGAGAATAAACATTTTCTAAACCTTAGCATCTTGTATGGAAATTCTTCTCTCTTTGTGTCTCTTGGTTCACACTAAGGTGATTGTTGAGGGTTCTTTGGATCATTAATTCTCCCTCACAAGGATATGCCCCCTCACTATTTTCTTTTTTCTCTCCCCCACTAGGCTCATCTTCTTGACTACTATACTTATCCCTCCCTCTTAGGATCATAGTTCTCCTATTTGGACATTGGGATGCTATGTGACCTCTACCAAGACATTTAAAACACTGAATTTCTTTAGTTTGAGTGTGGGAGATGTGCTCATTTTTAGATATCTCTTAGGAAGGTTCTAGAGATGTTTCTTTTATATGCTCTTCCCCTCTTTGGAACTCATCCTTGTCATAAGGTACAAAGTATGAACTTTGTTTTTTACTTGATTCTTTTTTCAAAATTTCTTTTTCAACTTTAATGCAAAGTTGAATAAGTCATTTAAATCTTTATAAGGTAAAAGTTCAACTTTGTTTCTTATCTCAAGTTTGAGACCATTTAAAAACCTTGAAATGGTGGTATTAATTTCTTCCTTAATCCCTGCCCTTATAATATATAACACCATCTTTTGCCAATATTATTCTATACTCAGATTTTTTTGATGAAGTCTTTGGAGCTTGTCCATCAACTTCCTATTGTAGTTTGAGGGAATATGGTGACATCTCAAGGCTCCCCTAAGACCATTCCAACACGTAATGGGAGGGTCCTGGTGGAGATGTCTCTCTCTTTTTAGGGCAATCCACCAATTCATAGCATTACCTTGAAAGCTTAGGATGGCTAAGGGTACTTTTTCTTTCCTCATATACTTGATGACAAGCAAATAATTGTTCTACCTTCATTTCCCAATCTAGGTAGGTTTCTACGTTTTCTTTCCTACAGAAATAAGGTAGATCTACCCTAACCTCCTTAGTGCTTTCTTTTCTCTCTTTTCTAGCTCTTCTAGGGGGTGGTTGGTAGTACTCATTAATCCTAAGGCTTTGTTCACCAAGAGAATCACTACCCCTAGAACTAGATGCATGTCAGCTTCTTTTTGATTTATGGGTGTATTCATCTTTTTCTTTAACCATCCTCAACTCATTCTCCAATAAAGCAAAATGAGCATCCCTCTCTTTGAGTTGGGCCTCAGGTTGTAGTTGTCTAAATGAAAGTGATTGAAAGTCTTGTGCAAGTTGTTTTAAAGGAGATTTGATTGACTTTTTATCATCTTCACTAGAGTTAGGAGAATGAGCAGACATGATTAAAGATATGTGATAAAAGTATTTTACTTCAAGAAAGATAGGTGGAGTAATGGAGGTAGAATCCCAGGAAAGAGAGGTGGATCACTAGGATCTCCTAAGTACCAAGTCTTTCCTTAGCCAGAGACTATCCCTCACAACTTTCACTAACCTTTCTCTAAGTAATTTACTTAAAGCACACTTAAAAAATGAAACACAATTTTTTTTAAAGAAAACAAATAGAATAAAGCAATTAATCACAAAGTAATTAAATCTAACTAGAAAGCTTGTAGTGGACCAGAACTCGCAGAGAAGACCTCGGTCATCAGTCATTGGCTAGTGAACCTCGGACATCAGCATCTGCGTCAGGCAGCTCAGCTCGGCTATTGGGCCAGGATGATGGGCCACACGTCTGAACCCGAGTATTTGTATAATAACCCGCATTCATGCATTTGGTATAAGGATGAGTGTATAAGGCCTAGTAGGTCAGTAAAGCATACGTTAATGAAACTATGGTGCACTTAATACATTTGGGTCCTGCATGGGTAATATGGTCTCTATCAACCCAAGCTCAAAGGGCACTAGGGTTTTGACAGAACAATTGGCATGTTACGTGAGGATACATGCAGGATATGTAGCAACATTGCCCAGATGGTTATTCTGTTAGGGTTTGTTGCACTCCAAGAAGATAGAATTCTATGCAGTTGTGTTGTTAAGATTACGTACACTGTAATAGAATTATCATTATTGAATATACTCCCGCTAGAGATAAGATTCTCATGAGGGAAGGTGGTTACCAGTGGTGACCCAATGATACTCCATAAAAGGGACTCAAGGTCCCAGGTGAAGGTACGCAATTCTAAATACACTTTTTGAATATTGAAGTTATCTGTTTATTATTATTTGATAAGCCCTTACTGACTTGAGCGCCGGAGTGTGACCAGCCGTAAGGGCGTCCTCTGTCTCAATAGGTGAAGCATCCAAACAACCAAGAGAAGTGCAAATTTCAGAGAAGATAGACGAAGCCTGAACTAGTCATCAGAGTCAACCTGCGACCAAGTCAACCGGCAAGAATAAAGCTTTAAATCTAGTCAAATTTCCTAAGGATGAGGTTTGTTGGCACTTGTGAACCTTCAAGACACACCCATCGACTAATGACGTGATTAATCCACTAATGATTTATGGTTTAAAAAAATTACAACTCAAGGAAATACAATGAAAAGAAATTGAATTACAAAAATTTAGAAATCCTATTTTATGCCTCCTTTTTCTTTTTGGTACTCCTTCTTTTTGCTTTGCACTCCTCTCTTTGATGTATGTTTGTGTATCTTTTGTTGTTGCACTCTTGCTCTACCTCTTTTAGGATAGTCACTTGAAGTAATCAATGCAGCACCTACTAAGTGATAATGGCACTCACCACAAAGATTAGCTCCAAACTTAACAAGCACCTTTTTGAAAACTTCCACCACATAAGAGGTCAACAAAATTAAAGCAACAAAAGCTCAATTTGAATTTGGACAACAACAAAGAGAATTAATATGTGACAAAACTGGAAGGAATATTGAAGAAAATTGACAATCAAGCAAAATAAGACAATCAACAAAGCTACCACACAAAGTGAACCTAGGGAAAGGTACTAGAATTGGATTACAAAAACCAAAACTAAACTACAGAAAATTGAGGTATAAAATGCGTGACTTATAAAATTTGTGCTGATCTGTATTTTTCAAATTTGAATTTGAATTTTTAAACACAGATACTTCAAGATGTCAGCTAACTTATGGCACTTAGATCACACAAAACACATGCACCAATTAATTACAATAAAATTTTCAAATCTGGTGCCAGATTACCATTTTTTTTTCGCGCCAGTTTTGAACACTGAGTTTGTTTGATTTATCATTTTTTTTTCACTTCGAATTTTGATTCACTTTTTTTTTTAATTTTTTTCTAAGACATCAAACTTCTCAAGTCCAGATTTCCAGAATTTTTCTCCAGCGGAATCAAATTGCACATAGAAAAACAGCCATCACAGTTTTAGAAATCCTAATCTAGAATTAAAAACAGTAATAAGAAACTTCAAGAACACAAAGAAAATTGATGTATATGAAATTGTGAGGATCTAACACACAATTATGAACTCAAAACTAAAAGTAAAAATTCACCAAAGGATCAATTCAGTACAAATTAGATTTGGACTCAAAAATCAAATCAAGAAACCAAAGAATCAACAATAGGTACTACTTGGAAGTGATGACAAATTTGGATTCACATGACTATGACAAAACTTAGTATAGATTCATAAAATTAAAATGACTCGAAGTTAAACAAATTGAACCGATTAAAATGGCAAAAAGGACTCAAATCTTAGCCAAATTAAAACAGCACACCAAAACACACAAGAATCCTACACAAAATTGAAATTAGAAACTCAAGAACAAGTTGAACATATTGCACCTATTGAATTTCTCAAATCTACAACTAAATCAAAATTAAATTGCAAAAACAGTAAGACATTCAAGGATCATATGAAGAACAACACAAAATCAAAAAGATGAAAAGAAGAAAGCACTTAGCTCTTGAAAAACTTTGGCTCTAGATACCACTTGATGGAGCCTAGCTTGAGTGCCTTCATCCATGAGTTGAAAAACGAAACTGAATGTAGCGGAAGCCATGGTTTGGAACGTGCAAGGAACTCGTAGGAGTTGCGGTTTCCTTGAAGGTGAAGTGTTAGGTGTGGAGAGTGAGTGGTGATGCCATCTCACTTGGAAAAGATGAAGAATGAAGACTAAGGTGTCTATCCTAGAGGTAGGAGACAAAAGTGAGAATTGACACAAATTTGGTAGCAATTTCACTCAACATTAATCTTTCATTTACATGAGCCAAGCACCTCTTTATATAGGAGAGAGGGCTGGACATTTTGGAGCCAAAATTTGAAAATTCAAAATACAACTCTCCAATGAGAAGGTGCCATGTGGAGTCATGCTTTCCATGTTTAGCTCACACCTTCCATGCTAAATCCTCTCCACTCCTAGGCTTTCATGTGGACGTCCATGTGCTCCATGCCAAGGTGATTTTCGTCCTCCAAAACACCCTAGACGTTTTAGGGTTACATTGGGCTCAAAGAAGCCCAATTGTTACCCTAACTAGTCACTTTTAACCCTAACTAGTCATATTTTACTATTGACCCAAATACAAGCCCAAAAACCTATGCTAGTTGGCCTAAATATTTGGTCCAATTATTTTATGCTACTAGGCCCAATACATGGCCCATGATATCCTAAACAACTTTATACAATTTATTTAAGCTAAAGCTTGGCCCAAAAATAATGTTGACTAGTCAGCAGGAACTTAGTCTTCTTGTGTTCTTCTGACCAAAGCTTTAGTTTATGTTTTGATGACTTGGAGGTCTTCTTGGATATGATTGAACATTCCTTCACCCTAGAGTTCTCCTCTTGATTGGGCCTACAAAAAGAAACAAAAGCCCAATTAGACCCATATTTGCAAATAAATCCATAAACAACCTCTAGGTCTTTATCCTCCTTATTATATGTTGTGTGTGGCTGGACGGTTTCCATCACTTTGTGTCTATGCTTCAATTGTTGTTTGTAATCATTCCAGGATTGGGGAAGCTTTTCGATCAAGAGTTTGGACACAAATTCATTGGTGAAGGCTATGCTTTCAGCTTTAATATCTTCAAGCAATTTGTGGTATTCGTTTATCTGGATTTTGATGTCTTTGTCTTTGATCATCTTCCAGCGGTGGTAGTTTCCTGTCACGAACCTTTGTCTGACGACGTCTTCGGCAATATATTTGAGGATAACGGAATCCCAAATATCTTTTGCTTCCTTGTAAAAGCAGTAGACATCGAACAGGCCGTTAGATAATGCACTGAGTAAAGTGTGACGACATACCTTATTTGCATGAATCCAATCATCAATTTGTTTCGCAACCATGTTTGGGTCTAGTTTAGAAGTCGTAAGTGCAAAAAGCAACTCCGTACATGTCCAATAGGGTAGACACGTGTTCTTGCCAACATCAGAAATTCTGACCGGTGAAGACTTCAATTTTTGAGACATCCAGAAATGGTTTTACAAAGATCAGTTGTGTTGTGGAAATCACGTTTGACGTTTCTGGAGCAGAGTTGTTGCTTTTGTCCGTCTTGTCAACCATAAGTCCTTACAATTGTAGTAATTAAGGCTTCAAAATAAAAACAAAATTTATTTCTCGAGGTGTGAGTGATCACTGTTCGTAAGAACTTATCCGTGATGTATTGTGCAAGTCCCCCAGAATACAATAGGAACTTCCCAGAGATTTTTTAGGATCAAAACTAGCAAGTTACCCTTAAAAGAGTAAGAACCTAGTGTAATATTATAATAAAATAAAATAATGAATGAAGAGAGAGAAAGAGAAAAAGGTGAAAATGGAGAAGAAGGAGAAAGATGCACGGTAGTGGGTTTCAAGAAGATGAAGAGTCGTGAGTGAGAGTTGTGTTTTCTGAAGCAAAGAGATGCGGTATTTATAGATGGAGAACCCACAACTACCACATTGTCAAACCCTAGTTGAGGGGTCATGGCTGCTGCTGGAGATGGAGGAAGACCCGTGTGAATGGAGGAGCCAACCACCCATCACTCTTGAAACGTTCTGCAATGTTCTCAAGATTTCGCAAGACCAGGCAACACTCACAACTGCAGCAGCGGAAGTGGATTCTGCATGACCAACTATGGAGAAGGAGGGACGCTTGCGTGGAAGACCCAGTCAAGGAGAAACCTTAACTTGCAACGGTGAAGGTTTTACTGATTTTTTCAAAAAGTTGTTGCATTTCCGCAACCACTTTCACAATCTATCTTCCACTATCTCCGATTTTCCTGTAACGGCAATATCTAGGTTTTCTGTGCATCCTCTATTTTCCGTTTCTGCACATACTCTATTTTTTTTTCCGTTTTGCAATATATACAGTTTTACAACACTTAGTTGAAACTAAACAAATAATAATTCATATTGTCCTTTCAAAATTATCTACACTATTCTCTTTATAAATATTTCTATCTTTCTATTTTACTGTTTCTTATTTGTTTAATATTGGGAAAATAGTGTGGATTATATAATTTGTGACTGCCCCATCTTGTTCACTCTTAATAAGAGAGAAATAAGTTATCTGATTAATTTATTGCAGCTATTATCTTTTGTTAAAAAATTGTTAATTAATTTCTAACCTTTTACTACTTTGAAGATTGAGTCATCTCATTCCTTCTTCATCTCCATATCCTCTCTTCAAGTTTTCTTATCTTATTTATTACTTCACTTAGTTGTAATTATGCCCCCACTTCCACCATAAGACTTCTTCAGAACCCTCACAATTATCTCCCTTTAAAGGTTACTCGGCCATTGCTCCTTTTGAAGAAAATAAAGTGTTCCCGCCGGTGGACTTGAACGTGGATGGGCTCCGCGTTCCTCCCGCGTCCGCGTCTATTCCTCCGGTTGGCTTCCCTTCGAACGAAGCAAACGGTTCCTGCAAACACAGAGGGGTGCCCTAGCGGCCGGTGTAGCTCCGACGCTCAAGTCAGTTTGGGCAAGGAAACACCAAAGACTCTCTTTGTGTAATCTCTGGGTTACGTATTGCGTACCTGGTGTAGTGTTTCTCTGCCACCCATATACCTTCGAGGTCTACTGGCTACGTCTAGGCCTCACTTGAGTACCCCTGCACTGCCATCACCCACTCTCTGCGGTATCTTGCGTGCAAGTTTCCTCTACTTGAGTGGAAAGTTTGACAGAACGGCCACGTGGGCGCCTCTGCACGCACTCACTCTCTGGGAACATCTTCACGGTGCACGTGTCAGGCATGCAGCCTCACTGGGAACTCTAACCTTGATGGGTTTTCGTCCCAACAGGATTCTGCACCTAACTGTGCCTCCACCGCCTCATGCATGGTCGTGCCGTGACTAAGGCCGCTCCCTGGCTCTGGGCACCAATGACCGATGTGTCCCCCTGTTGGCGATCTCTCATCGCCCTTGTTCTTGGTGATCGACCCTTCTAAGGGCTCATCAATCTCTCAGCCCCTGGCTGACGTCTGAGGTCTGGCCACTACAATTCCCTTGCGGAGTAACTTAGCGCGTTATTCACATCGTCGTGGCCGACATCACTCGCCACACACCGATGACCGAGGTATCTCTCATCCTGACCGTCATCCTGGCCAATGATCGATGTGTCACCCTGACCGATGACAGATGGCGCTTCTTCACGTTGTCATGCTCTCCTTATGGAATCATGTGAGGTCCTTGGGTAAAGTTCTCCCTGGGAGCCTGGGTCCCAATTTAACACGTGTTGGCAAGGAACCCCCGACGACTGGTCGCTCTGCATGCACCGATGACTGATCGGTGCTTCATCACTCCTCGCGCTCTGCTTGCAGGCGCTCATGTAGGAATTGATCTGCTGGTGGTGGTCACTCGGTAACTGACCACTGATCGCCGTTCTTGAACGATCTCCACCCTGGTTCATCTGTTATCTCATGCCACGCGTTGCTCTGTGACTGGCCCACGTGGTCATCTGCTGCTGACGTCATCGACTACCGATGACCGACCGGATCACAAGCCCCCCAGTCTCGAGCTGTGAACTTGTTCTCAGCGAAGAGACTAAGTGGTCTTCCTTGCCAAAGAAAAGAAGGAGCTCGAAGTCGATGTTCCTGAGACCATGGCTGCTGGTGCCGAGGCTCTGATAGATGGGTTCCATGGGCTTGTAGTAGGTTCACTGCATCCTGCCAGACTTGGACTCTACCCAACATAGCCTCCACCATTCAGTGGTCGATGGCAAGCTCATTCCTCCTCCTTGAGCTTCTTCCCTTGCGACTTCTCCTTTTGTGTAATTTCTCTTTCTGCTACAAACTTGTGTATAAACCTTTTATGCATAAATTCATGTTGGATGACTGACCTGATGGTGTCTAAATTCTTTGACTGATTGCCCAAGAGCTTGTTTGGGGAAGCTTTCATACTCAGAGTTTTACTACCGACCACCGACTAGCATGTTAGCGCACCACCGATCAGTCATCGCGCTTCAGGTTTCGCATTACTTCTGTGTCACTCCGGTGCATAGAGGGCCCGAACGCCAAAGATGACATCTGTGTTTTGGGGAATGCTTCTCGATGATCCCTCTTGCCTCAGCCTCGCTGTAAGAAGTCGAGGTGAGGTCTTTCTCCTCTCGCCTCAGCCTCGCTGTACAAAGTCGAGGTGAGGACTTTTTCACTCGCCCCAACCTTGCTGTAAAAAGCAGAGGAAGAGGACTTTCTCTGTTGCCTTAACCTTGCTGTATGAAGCAGAGGAGAAGGACTTGGTTCCCTTGCCTCAACCTTGCTGTAAGAAGCAGAGGAAGAGGACTTTTCTCTCGCCTCGACCTTACTGTAACAAGCAGGGGAAGAGGACTTTCTCGGCCTGCACCTCGCTGTACAAAGTCGAAGGTGAGGACTTTCTTCTCTAGCCCATGCCTCGCTGTACAAAGTCGAGGGAGAGGACTTTCTCTCGCCTGCACCCGCTGTACAAAGTCGAGGGTGAGGACTTTCTTCTCTGGCCCATGCCTCGCTGTACAAAGTCAAGGGAGAGGACTTTCTCTCGCCTGCACCCCGCTGTACAAAGTCGAGGGTGAGGACTTTCTCTCGCCTCAACCTTGTTGTAAAAAGCAGAGGAAGAGGACTTTCTCTGCCTGCACCCCGCTGTACAAAGTCGAGGGTGAGGACTTTCTTCTCTGAGTGGGTGCATGCTCCCAGGGGAGCACCAGGGGTGGCTGTCAAAGCGCACTCACCAGGCGCATCCCTGCCTGCATGGTCTCACCGCACGCTCTCTGAGTGGGTGCCTGCTCCCAGGGGAGCGCCAGGTGTGGCTGTCTAAGCGCACTCACCAGGCGCATCCCTGCCTGCATGGTCTCACCGCACGTTCTCTGGTAAGCAGCTCTTCTTCTGGTTTGGAATCGTGCGAGGTGCTTGCGTAACGCTCTCGCTGGGGACCTAAGTCACAGCTTAACACGTGTTAGCAAGACCCCGATGACCATGCACCGATGAGTGCTCTGCTCTCCATGCACCGATGACTGATTGCGCTCTGAGTGCACCGATGTTTGATCGCGCTCTGCTTCCAAGCGCTTATCTAGGGGCTGATCTGTGGCTGGTGGCCACTCGGAAACTGACCACCGATCACCTGTACTTGCACCTGGGGCAAGGAGAACTTTAAACTGGGAACACTTGCACACTTTATGTACTGAAATCTCCTTTTATTGGGTGGCCTTGTTAAAAAAGTGCCCCCTGATCTACTCAACTGTTCGCAGTAGATATACTGAGGGTGTATACAGTGCGAGAACTCATCTACTTTACAACTTAACTGAATTAGAAACTTAAGCGTGTAGCGTTCCACATCATGGGGATAGCTGCTCCATCCAGAGTCTCCAGCCGATAAGCTCCATTCTCCAACGCCTCAACCATTCTGTATGGACCCCTTCCTTTCATAGGCGATGACCGCCCTGGCGACGCCTGATTCACGAGGAGCTTCCTCCTGAGCTGCCTGGGAGCCCCCCAGCGTTGCATCCTCCATCACCTCACGTCCCCATGCACAGGGATCTCGTGTTGCTGATCGCCTGTCTGAGACCCTAAAGCGCAATCACCTTGCGACTCCCGCAGGTAATCGGTCAGGAATCCTGTCTTCACCAACTCAGCAAGTTGATGCCCCAACGCCAGGCAGGTGCGGAGCGTGTGTCCATAAGCCTGATGGAACTCACACCACTCGTCCTTCCTCCCTCCAAGTACCTTGTCAGTTTTCTCTGGTACTCGGAGTCTTGCAGCCACGGCAGGGATGGCGATCAGCTCTGCCAACTCTATCACGAAATCATACCTAGGGGGTGTGTTGTTCTCCCTTGCACGCCCCCTGGGCTGGTCCTTCCTGGGTGCATAGGGACAAGGCCTTCCCTGCGCCTTCCTCCCTTCCTTGGCCTCATACACCCGCACCTGCTGCTGCTGCTTCCCCTAGCCTCCACGCGGCTTCATCGGCGCAGTGTTGCCTCTCTTCTCAGAGACCTCTGCCTCTGCTACAATGTGCGCCACCGCGCGTCGCCGTATCTCAGCGAAGGTGGCGGGGTGGCTCCTGATGAGGGATTCACTGAAAGGACCAGGCAGCACGCCTTTCTTGAACGTGTGCACTAACATGTTCTCGTCCTTGATGGGCAATCTCACCACCTGCGCAGTGAAACGGTTGAGGAAGTCCTTCAGCGACTCCCCCTGGTACTGGCGCACGTCAAACAAATCGTAAGACACCACTGGTGACGCTCTGTTGACGATGTACTGGTCCGTGAATAGCTTTGAAAACTGATGGAAAGAGGTGATGTCGCCCTCCGGCAGGCTCACGAACCACTCCATAGCTACTCCGCTCAGTGTGCTCATAAACATCTTGCAGTACACAGTGTCTGAACCTCCAGACAGCATCATCTGAGTGTGGAAGGCCGTCAAATGTGCTTCTGGGTCTTCCACCCCCGTGAACGACGCCTTCACTCCCACCAGGTTGGGAGGCACCACCGTGTTCATGATCTCGGGGGAGAAAGGCATAGGAAATGCTCTAGGGGGCGATGGTGGCATCGACGTCCTATCTTCGAATACGCGCTCATTCTGCGCCTGCAATTCCCTACGCAACTCCTCGTTCACGCGGTTCAGCTCTTCATTTCTGCTATGCGATGCAGTCAGCTCTGCATGCATCTTCTCTTGCTCAACTCTCGACGCCGCGACATTCTCTTGCAGCGCGCGCATCATCTCCATGACCTGCGCCATGGTAACAGCTACTTCTTCAGCAGATGGCGCAGGTGTCGTTTGTCTGGTTCTTCTACTCATCTGTGCGATTTCTACTCTCGTTCTTGTGTATGGGGGCTTCGTTTTACTTCGTGCCCCACGGTGGGCGCCAAATGTTCCCACCGGTGGACTCGAACGTGGATGGGCTCCGCATTCCTCCCGCGTCCGCGTCTGTTCCTCCGGTTGGCTTCCCTTCGAACGAAGCAAACGGTTCCTGCAAACACAGAGGGGCGCCCTAGCGGCCGGTGTAGCTCCGACGCTCAAGTCAGTTTGGGCAAGGAAACACCAAAGACTCTCTTTGTGTAATCTCTGGGTTACGTATTGCGTACCTGGTGTAGTGTTTCTCTGCCACCCATATACCTTCGAGGTCTACTGGCTACGTCTAGGCCTCACTTGAGTACCCCTGCACTACCATCACCCACTCTCTACGGTATCTTGCGTGCAAGTTTCCTCTACTTGAGTGGAAAGTCTGACAGAACGGCCACGTGGGCGCCTCTGCACGCACTCACTCTCTGGGAACATCTTCACGGTGCACATGCCAGGCATGCAGCCTCACTGGGAACTCTAACCTTGATGGGTTTTCGTCCCAACAGGATTCTGCACCTAACTGTGCCTCCACCGCATCATGCATGGTCGTTCCGTGACTAAGGCGGCTCCCTGGCTCTGGGCACCGATGACCGATGTGTCCCCCTATTGGCGATCTCTCATCGCCCTTGTTCTTGGTGATCGACCCTTCTGAGGGCTCATCGATCTCTCAGCCCCTGGCTAACGTCTGAGGTCTGGCCACTACAATTCCCTTGCGGAGTAACTTAGCGCGTTATTCACATCGTCGTGGCCGACGTCACTCGCCACACACCAATGACCGAGGTATCTCTCATCCTGACCGTCATCCTGGCCAATGATTGATGTGTCACCCTGACCGATGACAGATGGCGTTTCTTCACGTTGTCGTGCTCTCCTTATGGAATCATGTGAGGTCCTTGGGTAATGTTCTCCCTGGGAGCCTGGGTCCCAATTTAACACGTGTTGGCAAGGAACCCCCGACGACTGGTCGCTCTGCATGCACCGATGACTGATCGGTGCTTCATCACTCCTCGCGCTCTGCTTGCAGGCACTCATGTAGGAACTGATCTGCTGGTGGTGGTCACTCGGTAACTGACCACTGATCGCCGTTCTTGAACGATCTCCACCCTGGTTCATCTGCTATCTCATGCCACGCGTTGCTCTGTGACTGGCCCACGTGGTCATCTGCTCCTGACGTCATCGACTACCGATGACCGACCGGATCATAAAGTATATGGGCTTCTTAAATAGAAATCCCAATTTAATGGCAAATCACTTTTGGTAGTTTTCTTAAAAAAATGAAAAATGTATTTATTATTAAATACATTAAACTATTAACACCTATTATTACTAAAATTGTAATTCCACTTTCGTATTAGCAATTGACATTTAATTGTCTTAAATGAGGTCATTGAAGATAAGTCTTAACATATTGTTTTGTGCTGTTTAGTTCATGAATTTCTTGTAATTTTTCTCCAATCCAATAACATCCACATTTTACTTACTTGAAAGAAAAAGATTTTAAGGAAAAAAGTGATTTTTCAATTTTATGCACCAAACCCATTTCTTACTGACATAGCAGAGGAGTTTGGTGGACCAGGTAGATCGAGCAGCAGTAACGACTTCCATCAGAAAATGTCAAGTTAAAAGAGGAATATGCATATTGCATGATGAGTTCATTTCGTTTTGGAAGCACTTCGACTCTCGATTTGTTTAATAGATTCTAGTTATATTTGTGACAGAACATATCATGTGCAGTCTCATTACTACAGCAAAACCCAGGAGTACAGGTATAGTAGATAGAAGAGGGGATAGACACTACACCACTGCATATGGCAAGTTAAAGAAAAGGGAAAAAACATAGACTTGCTACAACACACTAGTACTACCAACTATTATGTCCATTCATGCAACTAGGAAAGCAATATATGTATATTGTACAAAACAAGCATGAGGGAACATTAGGTGTTGGCACTCAGTATCTTGTTCTACCATCACCGTCAGTAATCACATCCTCGAAGGATCCATTACTGGGAATCATCGGCAACACGTGTTCCTGATGAGGCACTATGACCTCAAGAAGATAGGGGCCAGGGGTGTCCAACATTTTCTGAACTGCCTCTCTAAGTTCTTCCTTCTTAGTCACACGCACTGCAGGTATCCCACAAGCATCTGCAAACTTTAGCATGTTGGGGAATATCTCATTCTCCCTGGAGGGATCTCCCAGATAGGTGTGAGCTCTGTTGGCCTTGTAGAACCGATCCTCCCACTGAACCACCATACCCAAGTGCTGGTTATTCAACAACAATATCTTCACAGGGATATTCTCCACTCTTATAGTGGCCAACTCCTGAACATTCATTATGAAACTCCCATCCCCATCAATGTCAACCACCACAGCACCAGGGTTAGCAACAGCAGCACCCATAGCCGCAGGCAATCCAAAACCCATAGCTCCAAGACCCCCTGACGTCAACCACTGTCTAGGCCTCTTGTACTTGTAGAATTGCGCAGCCCACATTTGATGCTGCCCTACCCCAGTGCTAATAATAGCATCCCCATTTGTCAACTCATCAAGAACCTCAATAGCGTACTGAGGAGAAATCCCATCATCAAACTTCTTATAACTCAAAGGAAACTTTTCTTTCTGCACATTAATCTCTGCTCTCCAAGCTCCAAAATCAACCTTACCCTTCACCCCCATATCCTCCAAAATCCTATTAATTCCCTGCAATGCCAACATCAAATCCCCACAAATCGATACGTGTGGCTGCTTATTCTTCCCAATCTCAGCGGAATCAATATCAATGTGAACAATCTTAGCCCTACTAGCAAAAGCCTCGAGCTTTCCGGTGACACGGTCGTCAAACCTCACCCCAAAGGCAAGCAACAAATCACTCTTATCAACGGCGTAGTTGGCATAAACAGTACCATGCATGCCCAACATTTGAAGGGAATGCTCGTGGCCAATAGGAAAAGTTCCAAGGCCCATTAAAGTGCTGGCAACAGGAATCCCGGTGAGTTCCACAAACCGCTTTAACTCTGCACTGGAGTTCAAAGAGCCACCTCCCACATATAAAACGGGCTTCTGGGCCTCCAATATGAGTCTGACAATCTGCTCCAGTTCGGCCTCGCTGGAGAGCTTGGGTAGCCTGGCGGTGTACCCGGGGAGCTTAACTGGAAGGTCCCAATTAGGAACCGCCAATTGCTGCTGAACGTCTTTGGGGACGTCGATCAGGACTGGGCCGGGCCGGCCCGAAGTAGCGACGAAGAAGGCCTCACTCACGACCCGAGGAATGTCGTCCACGTCGACGATGAGGTAGTTGTGTTTGGTGATGGATCTGGAAACTTCCACGATGGGGGTTTCCTGGAAGGCGTCGGTGCCGATCATCCGCCGCGGGACCTGCCCGGTGATGGCCACCACCGGCACGCTGTCCATCATCGCGTCCGCTAGGCCGCTGACGAGGTTCGTGGCGCCGGGGCCAGAGGTGGCGATGCACACGCCGGGGAGCCCCGTCGACCGCGCGTAGCCCTCAGCCGCGAACACGCCGCCCTGCTCGTGGCGCGGGAGCACGTTGCGAATGGCCGCGGTGCGCGTGAGCGCCTGGTGGATCTCCATCGACGCGCCGCCGGGGTACGCGAAGACGGTGGTGACGCCCTGCCGCTCCAGCGCCTCGACGAGGATGTCCGCGCCCTTACGTGGCTCGTCTGGAGCGAATCGCGAGAGGAAGGGATCGGCGGCCGGAGGCGACAGGACCAAGGCGGGTGGTGTGGCTGCCGGAGGCTTGGGGTGGGAACATGATATTGCGGGAGAGGGCTTGGTGAGGGTTGGGTGAGAGAGAGGGACGGTGGATCTGACAATGCGTTTGGGAAAGGCCGAGTAGCAGGAACAAGCAGAAAAAGGGATTCTTGAAGTACTGGTGACCGCCATTGTGAACTGAGGGTACTGTGAACACTCGGTGTGCATGGTAAATGATTTTATTCAGAGGAAAGAGGAGCTTTTTTTTTTACCTTTCTACCCTTCCTTTTTCTTGTACCTCCCGTGCTTCCCTGTGGGTGAAATGGCCAATTTGGCATAGTGAGTGTCAGTGAGTGAGGGAGTGAGTGAGTGAGTGGTGATTATAGAGTGGGAGTGTGATGTGAGAGCCTGATAGCCACACACATGCTGCAAATCAAAGAAGCAGACATTTTATTATTGTTGTGTTTGGTAGGGCCCACCAACCCCACCCATTCAAACCTTCAATCAACATAAATCACTTCCTACACAACTAAACACCATTTACCACCTTCTTTATTTCACCCACTCTGCCACTAAAATTAATTTAAATCATTCCAACTATATTTATAAATCCTATTTATCAAAATTATAATAAGTTTCAAAGTTTGAAATTCATCTATCAATTATTATTATTATTATTATTATTATTATTATTATTATTATTATTTTAGTACTCAAACCTCCACAACTAAGGACTAACTTATTAAATCATATAAAGCAATAAAATTAAACTCCCTTATATTTATTTATAATAACATCTTTTTGGAAAATCTGTTTTTCTTTTAATAAGATCTCTTTGTAGTTAATTAATGCGTTAAATATTTTTAACTACGATATCATTAATTAATTTATATGTTTTCTTCAAAAAGTATTCATAAATATTTCAAATGGATGACATAATTTTTTCCTATTTGAAAACATAAATGTTCATGATATCAAAATAGAATAGTGATAATTTTTTAAACAATAATACAGATTATTGATAAATTTATTTTCTTTTTATTGATTTTGTATAAATTATTTGAAAGGGGCTTACTAATAGAAATGGAGAAAGTACATGCTTATATAATATTTTTATTTATTTTATTGGTATAAACATATTTATAAAGTATTTTACATTTTCAAGCCCTTTCATTTTATTTTTAGATAAATTATTTTTATTACATTTATGTTACTTCAATTGTTATACTTTTTCATATCGTATATTTTCTGTAAATCTTATAATATTTTTATTTAAATTTAAAAAAAAAATCAAATAGATAAAAGCTCGTGATATCTTAATTGTTATAATAACTAAAAGATTTTAAAGTTTAACACTAAAAATAATATAATAGTGACTAAAGTCCTTAATGTAGTAATATATATATATATATATATATATATATATATATATATATATATACATATATGTATCTATATATATATATATATATATATGTATCTATATATATATATGTATGTATATATATATATATATGTATATATATGTATATATATATATATATGTATATATAATCTATTAATGTTCCAGCGGTGGGTTTAGAATAGGAGAGCGTGAAGAAGAAAAAATAAAGGTGAAAAATATTCTGTCTCTTCTTTTGTTGTGATGTAACATGGAATCAAAATGAGTAAATTATATTTACTGTTTATATTCTGGTCTCCCGAATTCACAGATTGTTTATTGTGAAGATTTTGTTTTTTACTTTTATTAATATTAAAAAATGTTTAAATTACTTTCATTTTATTTTATTAAAAATAATTATTAATTACATAATTAACAAAAATATATTGAATACAAATAATGAAAATCGTATTTTTAGTTGATAAAATAATTTTAATGGGAACTAATACTAAATGATTTTATTTCAAATATTTTTATTACTAATTATTAATTTTTAACTTAAAATTATTATTATATATGTTTACTCGATTAAAACAATTTTTAAGATTTTTTCCTTATATAAAAGAATTTTTAAAATTATATATTTATTTTTAATAAGTTAAACAAAAATAATATATTATATGAATATACAGAAATAAAAAATTATTATATTAAAATAATAAATTAAAATATTGGAACTTGAAATGATTAATATTATTTTGTATTACAATTATTGTTATAAATTTAAAATTAAATGGGTGAGTAATTAATAATATAAGGTATCTATTTGAAATATTAAATTCATAAAAGATATTGATTATATTAATTGATATTTTATTTATATATTTAAATTTTTTTAAGTAAAATAAATTTATTAAAATTATTATAAACAATATGTAAAGGTTTAAATGATTATATAATTTGAAAATTGTCAATGAAAATATTCAATAAAAACGTTTGATTTTTTTAAGTTTCAAATAAAATATGACGATCTTGAATAATAAGAAAATTAAATTTTTATAATCCTAATTATCTTTATAAAATAATAAAATTATTTTATTTTATAAATTAAATATTGTTCCGGTCGGTCATCAGTAGTTGATGACGTCAGCAGCAGGTGACCACGTGGACCATACATAGAGTGGCACGTGGTAGGAAGGGCAAGTGAATCAGGGAGGATATTGCTTACAACGGTGATAGGTAGTCGGGTACCTAGTGGCCGCCACCCCCAGAACGGTGCCTAGATAAGCGCCTGGAGACACCGCACAGTCATCGGTGGATAGGCATAAGACACCGCTCGGTCATCGAGGGGAAGTTATGAGGCACCGGTCGGTCGTAAGCACATGCAGAGGGCGATCGGTCATCGGGGTTCTTGCCAACGCGTGTTAAGTTGAGACCAAGGTTCCCAGCGAGAGCTGATCCGGTCGGTCAACAGTAGATTGCCACGTGGACCAATCACAGGGTGCCACGTGGAACGACATGGCGGGAGAATGCATGGATCAAGAAGGGCAAGAAAAAAGAGAATGTAACTTGGAAGTTGAAGGAATCACCGTTTGTTGAAGAAGACGGTGGTCTCCTGCTTCTCTCGTATGAGATCAGTAAACGTCTGGATTGCACGTGATCGCCGTATATGAGGACATCGCCGAAGGATGACATCGTCGGGTATTGGAGAAAACTTGGTGAACGTCTATTACATGGTCTGAATACAGGAGATAGGTGGTATACTGGCCCGTGTGCTCTGAGAAACCGTGATAACCAGTGTTAACCAGCTTTAAGGCTGTGCCCAGAGTAGCCTGCATGCTGAGTTACTCCCTGTGTGGATAACTTAGTCGCAGGAGTAAAGGGAAAGTAACGTTTCAGTTGCAGGTACTCCAGATGGTGACACGTGTACGACCAGATGCGGTCCACGTGTCAAGAGGAATAACCGTCAGGAGAGAGAAAAACACAGGTATATATACAGAATTCCTAATAGTATTGGGAGAGATTTTTTTTAGCAACAACTCACTTGCACGGTTCCTAGTTTTCTCTAAGAGAATTTGTTGATTTGTCCACTGACTTGAGCGTCGGAGCTACACTGGCCGCAGAGGCGCCTTTCTGTTCTTTCAGGTTTCTTGGAAGGTCTGGAGCTGGAGAGGAGGAGTGTTGACGTTCGAGTCAAGCGGCCGGATCATCAGGCGCCCACCGTGGGGCCGTGTAAACTGTGATTCCCATCCATTGTTGAGTTTGTGAGGTTTTCAGTGGTTTCTGTTCGATTGCTTGCTGTCGCAATTGGTTTTTGGAGTTTTTAACCGTTTGAGTTGCGTTTAATCGCTGAAGAATTGTTTCTGGAGGTTTCTACCGATTGATTACTGAATCGATCGTTGTGCGGAGGAAGTTGAAGCGTTTCTTGAGTGCTGTTGCGAAATAACTTTTGCGTGTTGAAAGGTAGCTGTGTGAAGGTAGTAGAAGTTTCATGAGGAAGATGAGGACAACCAGATCAAGTTCAGTTGCGGCGCAGTCCGGAGAGAACACCGTGACGATGGCGCAAATGCTGGAGATGATGCGTACTTTGCAAGAAAATGTGGCAGCGTCGCGTGTCGAACAGACGAAGATGCACGATGCCTTGGTCGCTTCTTAGGCCAGGAACGAAGAGCCGAGCAAGGTTAATGAAGAGTTACGCAAGGCTCTTCGTGAGCAAAGGGAGAGTGCTGCGACTAGTGGAGGCGCGCCACCGTCTCCATCGCGAGTTTTTCCAATGCCGTTTTCGCAGGCGATCATGGACGCTGCGATTCCTGCAAATGTCGCGGCGGTGAAGGCCTCTTTTACTGGAGTGGAAGATCCAGAGGCTCACCTTACTGCGTTCCATATGCAGATGATGCTGTCGGGAGGATCGGATGCAGCCTATTGTAAGATGTTCATGAGCACCCTCCACGGCACCGCGTTGGATTGGTTTGTGAGCCTACCTGCTGGATACATTTCCAGTTTCCAGCAGTTTTCCAAGCTATTCGTCGATCAGTACATTGTGAATAAGGCACCGCCTATGGTGTCGTATGACCTGTTCGATGTGAGGCAGTTTCAGGGGGAGTCTTTGAAGGACTACTTGAATAGATTTGGAGCTCAGATAGTCCGACTGCCAGGTAAAGATGAGGAGATGTTTGTGCACGCCTTTAAGAAGGGCGTGCTGCCTGGACCCTTTAGCGAGTCATTGATCAGGAGCCACCCTGCAACGTTTGCAGAGATCCGGCGACGTGCTGTGGCTCACATCGCCGCCGAGAATGAAGTAATAGAGAAGAGAGGGAATACGGCTCCTGCGAAACCACGCGCCCAAACCAAACCTCAGCCTCAGAGGGTATTGGAGACGGCGGCAGTGAAGAAGGATGAAAGGACATATCGTCCTTATGACCTAAAGAAAAACAAAGGCGATGGCAATAGTAGAGGAAGAGCGCCAGGTCACCAGAGGGATTTCAAGCGCCCTCCAAGGCATGAGTTCGTGATGGGATTGGCAGACCTGATCGCCATTCCCAATATAGCTGCCAAGCTGAAGGTGCCTGAGAAGGTGTCGGATAAGGTGTTGGGGCCAAAGCCAGATGCGTGGTGTGAATTCCACAAAAGTTTTGGTCACGCCCTTGACTCCTGCCTGTTGTTGGGATACCAACTGGACGAGCTGGTGAAAAGTGGATTTCTGAAAGACTATTTGTTGGAGAAGAAGGCAGCCAGTGCGTTGATCTCCCATCCGGCGAGCAGTGAGAGCCAACAACACGAAGTGCCCATTCACGGGGAAATCCACACTATAGCTGGGGGTTTCTCAGGAGGTGGGTGCACCGCATCACAGCGCAAGAAATATGCTCGGTCCGTGATGGCAGTGGAAGCGTTTGAGGATCACTCGCCCGATGTGGACATTACTTTTACCAAAGAAGACAGAAAGGATGTTGTACCGCATGACAACGATCCTATAGTGGTTTCTCTTGTCACGGCAGGAAGGAAGATCCATCGGGTGCTGGTTGATCAGGGAAGTTCGGCCGATGTAATGTTCTGGCCAACTTTCAACAAGTTGCAGTTACCCCTTGATCAGTTGAGACCTTATGGAGGATGCTTGTATGGTTTCACCGGCGATCAAGTGGAGGTCAGGGGGTATATTGAGTTGAGAACCACCTTCACGGATGGGGCGGCTTCAAGAACAGAGAAAATCAAATACCTTGTCGTGAATGCCCCCTCAGCGTACAACATCCTGTTAGGGAGGCCAACTCTCAACCGGATAGGGGCGGTGCCTTCAACAAGGCACATGAAGGTTAAGCTCCCTTCAATGGAAGGTGTTGTAATAACCCTGCGGTCTGATCAAAAGGAGGCAAAGAAGTGTTACGAAAACAGCCTCAAGAATAAGCGATCAATAAGCTACATTTCAACCACACCACCTCCCGGCGTGGAGTCTAGGCGACAAGGGGGGGAAGCAGTTGATGTTGCGATGGAGGTGATCGCCGAGGGGAATGCACACGTGGCAGATGTTGGGAAAGGAGTTAGTAATGCCGATCGCCCAGAAGAGGCTAAGGCTACAGGGATCGCCAAAGCGGTGATCGCCAGTGAAAGGAGGCCTCAACCGGTGGAGGAGTGGGTTGAGAGGAAAATACAAGGCAAGGTTTTCAAGCTGGGAAAATCTCTGGATCGTGAAGCACAAGACCAGATCGCCGAGGTGATAGAAAGGCATTTGGATGCGTTTGCATGGTCTGCTTTGGATATGCCTGGAATCGACCCTGACTTCTTGTGCCACCACCTGGCGATGGACCCCCAGATTAGACCAGTGCGACAAAGGAGAAAAAAGTTCAACGAGGAAAAGAGGCAGGCGATTAGAGATGAAACGCAGAAGCTCCTTGCCGTAGGTCACATTCGGGAAATCCAGTACCTCGAGTGGCTCGCTAACGTTGTGCTGGTTAAGAAGAGCAGCGGGAAATGGTGCATGTGTGTCGATTTCACGGATTTCAACAAGGCTTGTCCGAAGGACTCATATCCTTTGCCAAGTATAGACGCCCTGGTTGACAGTGCAGCAGGGTGCAAGTTGTTGAGCTTTCTGGATGCCTTCTCGGGGTATAATCAGGTCAAGATGCATCCTATGGATGAAGAAAAGACTGCCTTCATGACAGAGAGATCGTGTTTTTGCTATAAAGTAATGCCGTTTGGGCTGAAGAATGCTGGGGCCACGTACCAAAGGTTAATGGATAAGGTACTTGCACCGATGCTGGGAAGGAATGTGCAGGCCTATGTGGATGATATGGTGGTGACCTCTCTGGAGAGGAGCAGGCACGTTTTGGACTTAGAAGAGTTGTTTGTAATGATAGCCAAGTATAAGCTGAAACTGAACCCAGAGAAGTGCATTTTTGGCGTGGAAGCAGGAAAATTTTTAAGTTTTCTCTTGACGGAGAGAGGAATAGAGGCAAATCCTGACAAGTGTGCTGCTATTATAGCGATGAGAAGCCCAGCTACGGTGAAGGAGGTGCAGCAGTTGACAGGTCGGATGGCTGCTCTTTCACGTTTTTTGTCAGCTAGCGGCGAGAAGGGTCACCCATATTTTCAATGTTTAAAGAGAAACAATAGGTTTGTCTGGACCCAGGAGTGTGAAGAAGCTTTCGTGAAGCTTAAGACATATTTAGCAAGCCCGCCGGTTCTGTGCAAACCGTTGGTAGGGGTGCCTCTCAGGTTGTATTATGCTGTAACTGAGAGAGCGGTGAGTGCGGTGCTTGTTCAAGACCAAAACCAGGTCCAGAAGCCTATTTATTTTGTGAGTAAAGTGCTACAAGGTCCCGAAGTGAGGTATCAGGCCTTGGAGAAAGCTGCTCTAGCGGTGGTATTTTCGGTGAGGAGGTTGCGTCATTACTTTCAGAGCTTCACCGTCCTGATAATGACCGATTTGCCAATTCAGAAGGTTCTGAAGAAACCTGATGTCGCTGGAAGAATGGTGAAGTGGGCGGTAGAGCTGTCAGAGTTCGACATTAACTTTGAACCTCGAGGGCCAATTAAGGGGCAGGTTTTCGCTGATTTTCTTGTCGAGCTCTCGTCAGAGGCAACTCACGTTGAAGAAAATGGCTTTCGTTGGGTCCTTTCGGTAGATGGATCGTCGAACCAGTAGGGTAGCGATGCTGGAGTCATTCTAGAGGGGCCCAACGGCGTGCTGATAGAACAGTCCCTGAGGTTCGCTTTCAAAGCTAGCAACAATCAAGCAGAGTATGAGGCATTGATTGCAGGTATCCTGTTGGCAAAGGAGATGGGAGCTAAAGTGTTGGTGGCCAAAAGTGACTCGATGCTGGTCACAGGGCAAGTAGTTGGCGAGTTCCAGGCCAAGGACCCGCAGATGGCGGCTTACTTGGCATATGTGCAGGAGTTGAAGAGTTCTTTTACCTCATTTGAGGTAGTGCACGTACCAAGGGAGCAAAATGCCCGAGCTGACTTGCTTGCCAAGCTCGCCAGTTCAGGCAAGGGGGGTAGGCAGAGGACTGTTATTCAAGAAACATTGAAGACACCAAGAGCGTTCGTGGCAGATCACCAGGTGTTTCAGGTGACCAAGTCGACGGGGGGAACGGCGAAGAGTCATAGGTCTTTGACTCAGGAGACCTTGAGAACGCCAAGGATAAGGGCATTCCTTGTGATGGGAGTGGACGTCGCACAGGTCTGTACCACGCATAAGCCAGATACGTGGATTACGCAATACCAGCGTTACTTAGCCGATGGCGTGCTTCCAATGGATCCAGTAGAGTCCAAGAAGATCAAGAAGAACTCCAGCAGGTTCACCCTGGTAGATGGTGAGTTGTACAGGTTCGGGTTCACGCACCCACTCATGGTATGTATACACGGGGAGAAATGCACAAGGATTATGGCTGAGCTCCATGAAGGTATATGCGGAAGTCACATCGGGGGTCGAGCTCTAGCCGCTAGAACTCTTCGTGCAGGATATTATTGGTCGTCGATGAGAGAGGATTGCAAGAAGTACGCCCAGTGCTGCAAGCAGTGCTAGCAGCACGCCGATTGGCACAAGTCGCCCCCAGAAGAGCTTAAGTCGATTTATAGCCCTTGGCCATTTCATACATGGGGAATTGACATTCTGGGGCCTTTCCCGATGGCGATCAGGCAGAGGAAGTACTTGGTAGTGGCGATTGAGTACTTCACTAAGTGGATTGAAGCGGAGCCAGTTGCCCAAATCACGGCACCCAAGATCAAAAACTTTGTGTGGAAGAACATTGTGTGCCGGTTTGGGGTGCCTAAGCGTCTAGTATCGGATAATGGGACTCAGTTTGCAAGCCACCTGTTGAAGAAGCTGTGTGAGGATGTGGGAATTCAACAAGTGTTTGCATCCGTGGAGCACCCACAGACGAATGGCCAGGTAGAATCTGCTAATCGGGTTCTGTTGAGAGGTTTGAAGAAGAGGTTAGAGAAAGCTAAAGGATCGTGGGCTGATGAGGTACCTCGCATAGTTTGGGCATACCACACAACTGAGCAGTCAGGTACCCACGAAACTCCTTTTAGTTTAGTGTATGGCTGTGACACAATGATTCCAGTTGAGATCCAGGAGAGCTCGCCGAGATTTCAACACTTTGTAGCAGAAGAATCAAATGAAGAGAGAAGAATGAACCTGGATTTACTAGATGAGGTCAGAGAGGAAGCAAGAGTGAAAGCTGAAGCGGTGAAAAGAAGAATTGAACGAAGATACAATTCTAGGGTAATACAGAGGCAGTTTAAAACCGGCGATCTGGTGATGAGGAAAGCCCACCAGTACGAGATGGAGAATAAGTTGTCGCCCAAGTGGACAGGACCGTTTAGAATATTCGAAGCACTCGGAAACGGCGCCTACCGCTTGGAGACACTAGAAGGAGGGGCGATTCCTCGTAATTGGAACGCCACTCACCTCAAGTTTTATTTCAGTTAAAGCTTTGTAAGTAGTACAAACTCAGAGAATCATTAACAGTTTTGTAAAAACAGATGCAAAGGGGGCACTCTTTTTTCCCTAAGGAGGGTTTTTAACGAGGCCACCCAAGAAATAAGAAAGTCAAAATTGAAATTTTGAAGTATACTAAAGTGTGAGTGCTTATCGATTTAAAGAAGTTTTTGAAAAAGAAAAAACCTTATCACCTAAAGTAATTCAAGGTAGAAGTAAAATGAGTGCGCACGTTTCAAGTGAAAAATTTTTAAAGTCCTCATCGTCCTTAGGCGATCAGAGGCACAAGTGAAAAAGTTTTAAAGTCCTCATCGTCCTTATGCGATCAGAGGCACAAGTGAAAAAGTTTTAAAGTCTTCATCGCCCTTAGGCGATCAGGGGCACAAGTGAAAAGTTTTAAAGTCCTCATCGCCTGGGGGCGATCGGAGGCATCCAGCGAAGTTCAAAGACCTCGATGTTCTCGCGCATCTTGAGGCAACAGAGGAAGTCCTCCTTGCCTTTGAGCAAGTGTAGGCACCAGAGGAAGTCCTCCTTGCCTTTGAGCAAGTGTAGGCACCAGAGGAAGTCCTCCTTGCCTTTGAGCAAGTGTAGGCAATAGAGGAAGACCTCTTTGCCTTTGAGCAAGTGCAGGCGAGACCAGAAGAAGACCTCCTTGCCTTTGAGCAAGTGTAGGCGAGAAAGGATAAGTCCTCCTTGCCTTCGAACAGGTGCGGGCAAGAGGAGTTCGTATAAAGGAATCACAGGTGAAAAAGTGAATAGAAGGTTGCAAAAGGTGATCCCACAGAGGACGTCTTATTTGGATAAAGAAGGCAACATCGCCCGAATTTTATTCGGCGAGTACCAGATCAGAGGAATTTCTGGCGATGATGCAGAACATTTGGCATGACAGTCAAACGCACAAAGAAACAAGGCTAAGCGAAGAGATCGAAAGATGACCTTTACAAACAACCCACACAAGGTGAAAGTTGAGTTGAAAAGGAGAAAGAGTACTTCGAATTGTAAAAATAGGATTTATAATTCATTTGTTACATGACCTCGGTCATCGACAAAAGGGTGAGAGCCTGTCAGCCCGGTAGGTCCGATAGCAATCAGGCGAGTGGTATGGCTCTTCGTTGAGACAAGTTACAACTCGGGCCTGGGGGGCTTGTATAGTGGCCAGACCTCGGTCGCCGAGAACAGATAACAAAGGGTGATCCATGTCAGCTGGGTCCCGCAACATGGATCATCAACGTGGAGCGGACCTAGCAGGCAGCTTGGATTAGCGGGTGATCAGTTGTCAGTGGAAGAGATAAGAGGCTGCCTTTGGGGATCAGAAAGACGTCGGACGAAGGTTGGAGGTTGAAGAAGTCGAAAGGTGTCACAGAGAGATTCTTTGAATGTCTGAAGGCGAAGAAGAAGAGATGAAACAGTGTTATTGCCAAAGTGTGCGCTCCTGTAGACCGCCAGAAGACGACTTCTTAGTCTCTTTGCTGTGAACAGGTTCACAGCTCGAGACTGGGGGGCTTGTGTTCCGATCGGTCATCAGTAGTTGATGACGTCAGCAGCAGGTGACCACGTGGACCATACACAGAGTGGCACGTGGTAGGAAGGGCAAGTGAATCAGGGAGGATATTGCTTACAACGGTGATAGGTAGTCGGGTACCTAGTGGCCGCCACCCCCAGAACGGTGCCTAGATAAGCGCCTGGAGACACCGCACGGTCATCGGTGGATAGGCATAAGACACCGCTCGGTCATCGGGGGGAAGTTATGAGGCACCGGTCGGTCGTAAGCGCATGCAGAGGGCGATCGGTCATCGGGGTTCTTGCCAACGCGTGTTAAAGTTGAGACCAAGGTTCCCAGCGAGAGCTGATCCGGTCGGTCAACAGTAGATTGCCACGTGGACCAATCACAGGGTGCCACGTGGAACGACATGGCGGGAGAATGCATGGATCAAGAAGGGCAAGAAAAAAGAGAATGTAACTTGGAAGTTGAAGGAATCGCCGTTTGTTGAAGAAGACGGTGGTCTCCTGCTTCTCTCGTATGAGATCAGTAAACGTCTGGATTGCACGTGATCGCCGTATATGAGGACATCGCCGAAGGATGACATCGTCGGGTATTGGAGAAAACTTGGTGAACGTCTATTACATGGTCTGAATACAGGAGATAGGTGGTATACTGGCCCGTGTGCTCTGAGAAACCGTGATAACCAGTGTTAACCAGCTTTAAGGCTGTGCCCAGAGTAGCCTGCATGCTGAGTTACTCCCTGTGTGGATAACTTAGTCGCAGGAGTAAAGGGAAAGTAACGTTTCAGTTGCAGGTACTCCAGATGGTGACACGTGTACGACCAGATGCGGTCCACGTGTCAAGAGGAATAACTGTCAGGAGAGAGAAAAACACAGGTATATATACAGAATTCCTAACAGTATTGGGAGAGATTTTTTTAGCAACAACTCACTTGCACGGTTCCTAGTTTTCTTTAAGAGAATTTGTTGATTTGTCCACTGACTTGAGCGTCGGAGCTACACTGGCCGCAGAGGCGCCTTTCTGTTCTTTCAGGTTTCTTGGAAGGTCTGGAGCTGGAGAGGAGGAGTGTTGACGTTCGAGTCAAGCGGCCGGATCAAATATTAAAATCAAAATCAAATCAATCTACGAAGAGATTTTTTTCAAATAATTAGGGTTTTGAATTTTCATTTTTTTAATTTTTCAAGTTTGTAGTTTTTATTTTTCAAGTTTATAGTGTTCTCCAAATTCAAATGGTTACATAATTTAATTGACAAAAAGACTGAATTAAAAAAATATAAATACTTAATAGAATTAATTTTTTTAATATAAATTTAATTCAAAATATTCAAATTTATAAATAATATAAAACTTAATTTTTTTTTCATGTAAAAACATGAAAACAATAATGATGCAAAGTAATAACTATATTATCCTAGTTGATGACAAAATTAGACCATAAGTCTCTGTAACACCCCAAAAGCTCAATAAACAAGACATGCAAGGATAAATTATTGAAATAAACTCAAGTCATTACATATGGTTATTGTGTGTAAGAACTCCCTCATCAACTTCTCATCAACTGATATCGTAGTTTGTATGACTGAAATCATTAGTGAAGCAAGGAGATCTCTATTACAACATAGACATCAATCCTTAATATACAAATCAAACAATAGTTCACGTATCGTCCCAAATTTGTGACCACGAAATTTCTATTTAGTCACAACAACGATTTTCATATAACATATCATTTAATAAAAACACAAAACTTATTAAATTTATAACTCAATAATCATTTCACATTTGTATACAATCTTAGGCATTGAATAGACCAAAAGGAAAGAAAAGAAAGAATTTTTTTTTTTGCTTGAGCGAGAAAGAACTCACTCGTGTGAACATATTTTAGCTTGAAGAAAAATTTGGAATAGAGGGTTGATTTTCAGTGTTGTTTTCGTTTTAGCATAATTATCTTACTCAAGCGAAAAAAATGACTAAAAGCAAGATTGAGTTGTATGGCTAATTTTTTTTCCAGTAAGAATGACTTGTTTGAGCAAAAATATTAAAAAATCAATCTCTATAGCAGAATAAGCATATTTTTAAAGTTTTATCAAAAACCAATTTAACAAATGCAAGTCTCAAATGTAGTAATATAATAAAAAAAAGTGATAACTGTTCTTGCCAGTTGACTTTGACAACAAGTGCTGGTTCCATCTACCTCTCAATGAAATCTTTGCCTTTCTTGGTTGTTTGGATGTTGTTCTTGTTGAGACAGAGGGTGCCTGTAATGCCCCTTATCATCCACTCATACATATATAATATGAAATAACATTGAAATAAAAGATTATCAAAATTAACATACATATATATATATATATATATATATATATATATATATATATTATAAGATACATCCACCCCATACAATGTATTTCAAAATAATATCCCTTCTCTAGGGAATTTTAATACATAACCATCCAGTGTTTCCAATAAAACAAAAATACAGCATAAGAACAGGCGATCTCCTTGTCCAACCACTCACTGAGGAGCTCTACTACCTGCAACATCATCTGCTCCCATGTAAATTACACACGATCATCACAGTTTTAAAGGAAACAACCACAAAATAAAACAAGGGGTAAGCTAGCTATTCAAAAAAAAACTTGAAGTACGAAACTTTAAAATCAACATAAATCAGCTTTTAAACACCCACATAAAATCCATCACTTTCTCATTCATATCAAACAACCATCAAGTGTCTATCAACAATTTTCAATATTCATCTTTCTCACGTCAGAATTCCCACTGACTCACAACACATAGACACTTGACTTTACTTCCGGAAGACTCGTGCATTGACTCAGACTCAGAGATCTGCACTTGTCATACTACACCACTGTGAATCCACACAGGGTCGCTGTGAATCCACACAGCCATGCGCATAAATAAATCTCAATATCATCACTCTCCCAGTATGACAGGGTTAATTCATAGAACAGGTCAAGTTAGTTATCTTTCAAACAACTTACCCATTCATATGAACCTCTTTCGACTCTCAACACCTGAATAACTTCATCTATGTGATTCCATTATCTCAGGAGAGTCAGGATATCTCCTTCTAGACAAGTCCCTAGTCAATGCACCTTACACACGATCTTACACGGTATTTTCTTTCCTGAAAATACTATGCCTTGATCCCACATTCACAACATTCAATGCATCATACAACACGTAAATGGACGGTTCCAAATCACAGCAACAATCAAAACCAAGTTCAGAATTTCGAAAATCATATACAGTTCACATTTCAATATCAGACAATTTTAATTCGTCACTAAAATAGGGGATTTCGAAACAAACATTAGAACCGGCGATCACGTCACCCAGATTTCAGAATCTTCTAGCCTAAGGTTTTTATTGAACAAATGCTAGCTTCCCTTACCTGGACTTGCGAAAAATCTCGCTACGAGCTCTAACCCTCCGAACTTAAGGATACCCGAACTCTGTTTTAAGGCTTGATTGGAAACTTGCAGAGAATCTTCCCAAGGTGCTCTATGGCAGTCGCCGATAGCCAAGCTGGGACGTGAGAAGGTCTGAATCGCAGAGTGAAGGAGAGGAAGGAAAAAGGATGAAGACTAAACTCACTCTATCTCTCGCTACCCCAACAGCGTTCGAACACCAACTAAGAGGATGTGTGTTCTGAGACTAAGCCACGCAGTCCCGCCATGCAGCTGCCATTACCCACTCTGCGGGAAGCTTGCGTGCATGTTTCCTCTGACAGAACTGCCACGTGATGTCTCTGCGCGTACCAACTTTGGGTTACCTGCCTCACCAACTCTCTGGCGTCAATTGTTCTGAAGCACTCTTAATGTCTACGTGTCGCGCATGCAAAACGCTCATGCTGGGAGCCTGGGTCCTAGCTTATCTGCGTGTAACAAGACACCCCGATGACCAGGCACCGATGACTGGCCTCTTGATGACTATCGACCGATGTCTCACCCTGGCAGACAACCAATGTCTCATTCAGGAAGACGATCGATGTCTCACCCTGGCAGACAACCGATGTCTCACCCTGGAAGACAACCGATGTCTCATTCTGGAAGACGACTGATGTCTCTCTAGCAGACGACCGATGCGTCCCTTATCCTGGCGATGACCGTGTGTCTTTCGTCCTGGCGATCTCTCATCCTGGCTATCTCTAATCGCCCTTGTGTGTGGCGAGGACACATCGCCTTGCTCTGGTGACCGATGCCACATCATCACACCCTGCTGAGGGCTCGTCCTCCCACTACTCTAAGTCTGTGGTATCACTCCCACATGACTCGGTGACGTCGGTAGCTTCTCCTGCCCGAGGACAGGTCGGTACCAACTCCTCGCGCGCCAATGCATGCAACACTATGGACAATCTCTTATGCCCCAGCATAGAGTGTCGCATGCATAGCATATCTAAGGTTCAAATCACACCTTGGTGCATGTGATTTCCTGGAACCCACTATGACCCAACCGACCGATCTCTACCATGCTGCCCTTAGACCTTGGACGAAGTCCGAGGTCTGACCACTATGAAACTTCTATTACAAGCTCTTTTCATTTTAAATAATAACATCTTTAGAAATTATTTAAATATAACACTTTTATTCCAATTAAATTTTTTCTAGGTCCTTACATTCTCCCTAACAAGAAAAATTTTCGTCCTCGAAAATTGAATTACTAAGGAAAGAGGTAGGGATAGGCTTCTCTCATGGTTTCTTCTAATTCCCAAGTTGAATCACCCGATCTGTCATCCCACACCACTTTCACCATGTTGATGGTCTTGCCTCTGAGCTGTTTACTCTGCCGATCGTCAATCCTAACTGGTTTTGCTTCAAAAAACAAGTCATCCTTGATTTGCACATCGTCCACTTCCAGCACGTGATTAGGGTCTGCCATGTACTTCCGCAGCTATGATACATGAAAGACATTATGCAGATTTGCTAACTGAGGAGGTAGAGCAATCTCGTAAGCCACTGGACCGATCCTCCTTAAGATCTAATATGGTCCCACGAACTTAGGAGATAGCTTCTTTGATCTGATAGCTCATCCTACACCCTTGGTCGGTGTCACTTTCATAAATACATGATCTCCAACTGCAAACTCCAAAGGTTTTCTCCTCTGATCTGCATAAGATTTCTGTCGACTTTGAGAAGCTTTCATTCTGTCTTTTATCTGTTTCACCTTCTCGGTCGTCTGCTGAATCAACTCTGGCCCGACCAAGACTGCTTCGCCCTCTTGGTACCAACATAAAGGAGTTCTGCATTTCCTTCCATACAAGGCTTCATATGGCGCCATCCCTATACTGGCATGATAACTGTTATTATAAGTAAACTCCACCAGTGGCAACATCTCATCCCAGCTTCCCAATTTATCCAAAACACACGTCCTCGGCAGATCTTCCAAGGACTGAATTGTCCTCTCAGACTGTCCATCTGTTTGAGGATGATATGCAGAGCTCATCCTCAACTTAGTTCCCAAAGAATCTTGTAGAGTTTGCCAAAACCGAGAAGTGAATCTGGGATCTCTATCCGAAACAATGCTGGAAGGCACTCCATGTAGCCTCACAATTTCTCTGATGTACAACTGAGCCAACTTGGCCATGGATATTCTCAAATTAACTGGAAGAAAGTGGGCACTCTTCGTCAGCCGATCAACTATGACCCAGATTGCATCATGACCCCTTACCGATCTAGGTAAGTGGGTAACGAAATCCATTGCAATGCTGTCCCATTTCCACTCAGGAATATCCAATTGCTGCAACAAACCACCAAGCCTTTGATGTTCTACCTTTGCTTTCTGACATGTCAAGCAGGTAGCAACATACTGCGCGATCTCTTTCTTCATGCCCGACCACCAAAATGACTCCTTCAAGTCATGGTACATCTTGTTCATGCCTGGATGTAGGCTAAGACGACTCTTGTGACCTTCCTCTAGGATCATCTTCTTCAACTCTCCATCCGCAGGTATGCAAACTCTGCCATTAAATCTCAAGATCCCATCACCTCCCATTACAAAGTCTTTAGTCTGATCGATGCCTAGCAATTCCACAGTACGCTTCAGACTAGGATCCTCTAATTGCTTATTCTTTATCATTCCAATGAAATCATTAGTTATAGTTAACTTACTACAACTAATATGGTTAACATGGAATTCTACTCCCAAGTTTAAGTCTCTGAACTGCTCGATCAACTTCTGCTCTTCAATCATCATGGTTGATACTTGTATTGATTTTCTACTCAAGGCATCTGCCACTACATTGGCCTTCCCTGGATGATACATGAGTTGGAAATCATAGTCCTTTAGAAACTCCATCCATCTTCTTTGTCTCATATTTAGTTCCTTTTGATCAAATAGATATTTCAGACTTTTATGATCACTAAACACCTGAAACCAAGCTCCATACAAATAATGCCTCCAAATCTTCAAGGCAAACACTATCGCTGCCAACTCTAAGTCATGAGTGGGGTAGTTCCTCTCATGAACTTTGAGTTGCCTTGAAGCATATGCAACTACTCTTTTCTCTTGCATCAAAACACATCCCAAACCCTGATATGAAGCATCACAGTAGACATCAAAAGGTCTTCTTACATCCGGAATCACCAGCACCGGAGCACTAGTCAATCTTTCCTTTAGTTCCATGAAACTCTGCTCACATCGGTCGGTCCAAGTAAAAGGTTGGTCTTTGCGAGTTAACTGAGTCAAAGGAGCCACTACCTTGGAAAAATCCTCAATGAACCTCCGATAGTAGCCAGCTAGACCCACAAAACTCCTTATCTCTGTGACTGTCTTAGGACGTTCCCACTGAAGCACTGCCTCTACCTTGGCTGGATCCACTGAGATCCCCTGAGCAGATATTACATGTCCTAAGAAGCTGACCTCCTTCAACCAGAACTCACACTTAGAGAACTTAGCATAGAGTTGCTTCTCCCTCAGAATCTCCAACACTGTCTTCAGATGTTCCTCATGTTCTTCCTCGGTCCTTGAATAAATAAGTATGTCGTCTATAAAGACTACAACAAACTTATCTAAGAAAGGACGAAAAATTCTATTCATGTAGTCCATGAACAGAGCTGGAGCGTTTGTCACTCCAAACGACATTACCACATACTCATAGTGTCCATAATGAGACCTAAATGCCGTCTTCTGAACATCTTCAGCCTTTACCAAAATTTGGTGGTATCCTGTTCTCAGATCAATCTTTGAGAACACTGAGGCTCCATGTAGTTGATCAATTAAATCATCAATTCTAGGCAGAGGATACTTGTTCTTGATGGTCAACTTATTCAATTGGCGGTAATCTACACACAACCGAGACCCTCCATCCTTTTTCTTAACTAGAAGCACTGGAGCCCCCCATGGAGATACACTAGGCCTGATGAATTTTTTTCTCCAACAACTCTTCCACTTGCTTCTTTAATTCCATCAACTCAGCTGGAGCCATTCTGTAGGGTGCCATTGACACTGGTCCAGCTCCAGGTACCAAATCAATAGAGAATTCCACTTCTCTCTTAGGAGGTAGTCCAAGTATTTCTTCTGGAAATACATCCATGAAATCCTTCACCACATGTATACTGCCCATCTCTTCTTCATTCTTCACTCCCATTTGAGCTAGGATCACAAAGCACCTCGACCCTTCTTTCAACTCCGACCACACATGTTGAGCAGATATCACATCTGACTCTTGGAGATCTGGAAACACCACTTTCTGCCTACCGCAATCTATGAGAATGTGATTGGCAGATAGCCAATCCATTCCTAGGATAACATCCAGATCCTGAAGAGGCAGACAGATCAAATTTACTTTGAACCTACGTCCCTCTACTATCACTGGACATTCTGAGCAAACTGTGGAGGTCGTAACCTGCCCTGATGCAGGTGTAGAGACCAACAGTTCAAACGGCAGCTCCTTCACTAGAAGGCCCAACTCGGCTACACACCGACTTGACACAAAAGAGTGTGTCGCTCCAGAATCAAACAAGGCTTTTACACTTCTACCAGCTATAAAACAAACACCTTGCACCAAGTTACCTGACTGGGATGCCTCCGCTCCTGACATAGCAAACACTCTCCCTGCTGCCTGAGGTCTGCTACCTTCATTCCTCAACTGCTAAGAACCACTGGGTTGAGTCGCCCTATTCCTGTTAGGACACTCTCTAGCAACATGCCCCGTCTTTTGGCAAGTGTAACACCTTCTCTCTGAATTCCTCTTGGAGCACACATTGGATGTGTGTGGTCCACCACAATGGAAACATTTGGGTTTCCATGGTTGTTGTTGCTGAAACTGGGGCGGTGCTGCTCCTGCCCTATGCTGTGGAGGTCTCGCATAAGGCTTATTCTGCTACTGCTGCACCTTGGCCTTCCCACTGGAAGAATCCCCTGGGTGTGACCTGATCACCCGGGAATCACTCTTTTCCAGAGTCTCCACCATCTTTGCCTTTTCCACTAAGGCGTGAAACTCCCTGATGCACAAAGGGGCTATGGTCCTCTTCAGCTCATGTTTCAGTCCTTCTTTGAACTTCCTACACCTCCAAGCCTCAGAGGTAGCTTGGGTATAGAATCGGGCGAGGTATTCAAACCGAGCAGCATAAGCGTTCACGGACATCTCTCCCTGCTCCAACCTTAGAAATTCAGCTTCCTTCGCAAACCTTGCACTATCTGGGAAGTATTTCTCCAGAAACCTCACCCTGAAGCTCTCCCAGTCTGATACTTCCTCTCGGGCTTCCATCATTTGTTGAGTTCCCATCCACCAGAACTCGGCTTCTCCAGATAGCAGGTATGTAGCAAACACCAACTTCTTATCTTCAGGGCAGGAGGTCGCCTTGAAGATTTTCTCTAACCCCCTGACCCATTGATCTGCTTGGTCAGGAGTAGCATTCCCACTGAACTTAGGTGGGTCGTGCCTGAGGAACTCAGTCAGTCCCATCTGCTCCTGAGGCTGACCGACGTGGGGAGCTGTTGCAGCCGATCTAGCAGTCTCCCAATGCTGCATTGCAGCTTGATGATTCTGAGCCATCGCCGCATTCTGCTGCTGGATAGCACTTGCCATCATCTCAATGGCCCTGGCGATCTGGCTCATTTCTGCAGAAGGTTGGGGAGGGGTAGGCGGCCTAGGAGCCATTTTTCTCTGTATAAGATTAGGAAACTATTATTCTCTAATCATATTCCTATAAAATGAACTTGATAAAGAATCAATTCATTTAGAAGACAACATCTAGGTCTTACAAAGGTAAGCATCTCAAAATCATCTAGAATTTTTAGTTTATCAGCAAGATCATGATACTTATAACACCAAGCAAAACACCAGAACAGCTACTGGTATAAAACCATCAATCCAAACAACCACTTTCAATCAATTACAAAAACACTCAATAAAATGAAATAATTCACACCAGAATTCAATATATGCTAAACATCAAACCTTTTAGAATTAAGATTGAGAATCATCTCGATCCAGTTATGAGTGTGCACCCTCACTACTTTATCAAGATCCTTTCATTCTTAATACTAAAATTTTTAGTTAGAGCATATATTTACTAAAGCACACACAAAATTTCAATAAGAAAAACATTTAAAAAAACTTTCACTATAGCTTCAATTCAAAACTCCAATAAATTTTTGTAAGCAGAAGAAACACAATGAACCCACTACCCTCAGGTCATCCTAAGGATGAACTGCTTTGATACCATTAAGTGTAACACCCCTTATCATCCACTCATACATATATAATATGAAATAACATTGAAATAAAAGATTATCAAAATTAACATATGTATATATATTATAAGATACATCCACCCCATGCAATGTATTTCAAAATAATATCCCTTCTTTAGGGAATTTTAATACATAACCATCCAGTGTTTCCAATAAAACAAAAATACAGCATAAGAACAGGCGATCTCCTTGTCCAACCACTCACTGAGGAGCTCTACTACCTGCAACATCATCTGCTCCCATGTAAATTACACACGATCATCACAGTTTTAAAGGAAACAACCACAAAACAAAACAAGGGGTAAGCTAGCTATTAAAAAAAAACTTGAAGTACGAAACTTTAAAATCAACATAAATCAGCTTTTAAACACCCACATAAAATCCATCACTTTCTCATTCATATCAAACAACCATCAAGTGTCTATCAACAATTTTCAATATTCATCTTTCTCACGTTAGAATTCCCACTGACTCATAACACATAGACACTTGACTCTACTTCCGAAAGACTCGTGCGTTGACTCAGATTCAGAGATCTGCACCTGTCATACTACACCACTGTGAATCCACACAGGGTCGTTGTGAATCCACACAGCCATGCACATAAATAAATCTCAATATCATCACTCTCCCAGTATGACAGGGTTAATTCATAGAACAGGTCAAGTTAGTTATCTTTCAAACAACTTACCCATTCATATGAACCTCCTTCGACTCTCAACACCTGAATAACTTCATCTATGTGATTCCATTATCTCAGGAGAGTTTGGATATCTCCTTCTAGACAAGTCCCTAGTCAATGCACCTTACACACGATCTTACACGGTATTTTCTTTCCTGAAAATACTATGCCTTGATCCCACATTCACAACATTCAATGCATCATACAACACGTAAATGGACGGTTCCAAATCACAGCAACAATCAAAACCAAGTTCAGAATTTCGAAAATCATATACAGTTCACATTTCAATATCAGACAATTTTAATTCGTCACTAAAACAGGGGATTTCGAAACAAACATTAGAACCGGCGATCACGTCACCCAAATTTCAGAATCTTCTAGCCTAAGGTTTTTATTGAACGAATGCTAGCTTCCCTTACCTGGACTTGCGAAAAATCTCGCTACGAGCTCTAACCCTCCGAACTTAAGGATACCCGAACTCTGTTTTAAGGCTTGATTGGAAACTTGCAGAGAATCTTCCCAAGGTGCTCTATGGCAGTCGCCGATAGCCAAGCTGGGACGTGAGAAGGTCTGAATCGCAGAGTGAAGGAGAGGAAGGAAAAAGGATGAAGACTAAACTCACTCTATCTCTCGCTACCCCAACAGCGTTCGAACACCAACTAAGAGGATGTGTGTTCTGAGACTAAGCCACGCAGTCCCGCCATGCAGCTGCCATTACCCACTATGCGGGAAGCTTGTGTGCATGTTTCCTCTGACAGAACTGCCACGTGATGTCTCTGCGCGTACCAACTTTGGGTTACCTGCCTCACCAACTCTCTGGCGTCAACTGTTCTGAAGCACTCTTAATGTCTACGTGTCGTGCATGCAAAATGCTCATGCTGGGAGCCTGGGTCCCAGCTTATCTGCGTGTAACAAGACACCCCGATGACCAGGCACCAATGACTGGCCTCTCGATGACTATCGACCGATGTCTCACCCTGGCAGACAACCAATGTCTCATTCAGGAAGACGACCAATGTCTCACCCTGGCAGACAACCGATGTCTCACCCTGGAAGACGACCGATGTGTCATTCTGGAAGACGACTGATGTCTCTCTGGCAGACGACCGATGCGTCCCTCATCCTGGCGATGACCGTGTGTCTCTCGTCCTGGCGATCTCTCATCCTGGCTATCTCTAATCGCCCTTGTGTGTGGCGAGGACACATCGCCTCGCTCTGGTGACCGATGCCACATCGTCACACCCTGCTGAGGGCTCGTCCTCCCACTACTCTAAGTCTGTGGTATCACTCCCACATGACTCGGTGACGTCGATAGCTTCTCCTGCCTGAGGACAGGTCGGTACCAACTCCTCGCGCGCCAATGCATGCAACACTAAGGACAATCTCTTATGCCCCAGCATAGAGTGTCACATGCATAGCGTATCTAAGGTTCAAATCAAACCTTGGTGCATGTGATTTCCTGGAACCCACTATGACCCAACCGACCGATCTCTACCATGCCGCCCTCAGACCTTGGACGACGTCCGAGGTCTGACCACTATGAAACTTCTATTACAAGCTCTTTTCATTTTAAATAATAACATCTTCAGAAATTATTTAAATATAACACTTTTATTCCAATTAAATTTTTTCTAGGTCCTTACAGTGCCCTTACCGTTGGTCACACTCCGACGATCAAGTCAGTAAGGACTTATCAAAGAATAAGAAACAGATAGCTTCAGTATTCAAAATGCGTATTCAGAATTGTGTACCTTCACCTGGGACCTTAAGCCCCTTTTATAGAGTATCATTAGGTCACCACTGGTAACCACCTTCCTTCACGAGAATCCTATCGCTAGCGCTAGCGAGAGTATATTCAATAACGATAATTCTGTTACAGTGTACGTAATCTTAACAACACAGTTGCATAGAATTCTATCTCCTTGGAGTGCAACAAATCCTAACAGAACAACCACCTGGGCACCAACTAAGGCAACCACTCACGGGGTCCAATCTGTTTTCAAGTACTTTTACATGCATTTTTATATCACTGTACCATGCATGTGCCGCTACGTATCGTGCTTGTGTTCTCATGTAACATGCCAACTGTTCTATCAAACCCTAGCGCACTTTGGGTTTGGGCTGTCAGAGACCGTATTACTCATTCTAGACCCAAATGTACTAAGTGCACCCTAGGTCCATTAACGTATGCTTTACTAACCTACTAGGCCTTATACACGAATAATTATACCAAACGCATGAATGTGGGTTATTATGCAAATACCTGAGTCCAAACGCGTGGTCCATCATCCTGGCCCAATAGCCGAGCTGAGCTACCTGATGCAGGTGTCGATGTCTGAGCCCTCTCTCCAAGTTCTAGTCTACTACACACGCCTATGACTGATCATCGAGGTCTTCACTATGAGTTCTGGTCCACTACAATAACATACAACAAATTCTATTCATCCAAACTATACAAATCTCATTTCAAACTCAAATATTAAAAAGATGTTCAACAACACAACCCTCCATAAAGCTAAAAATACTTTGACCACATTATGACATTTACATCTAGACAATCTATCCTAAAGTTTTATCAAGACATAAATAGATTCTCCTACCTATAATTTCTTATTTCTAGAAAAGTTCTAACTCAAGCAAGATAACCCCTTAAAATCTAGAGAACTAGAACAAAGTATTCAAACATCACAAAATTTTAGCTTGAGATTAATTAAGTTAAGATTATCACTTTTCTCAACTATCCTCACTAAAATTGATGACAAAATAATAAAAAAAAGAGAAAAACACAAAATCTTTAGAGTAAACACAAATTTACTTTATTTGAATATCTGATTGAGTAGAAATAATTTCTAACTATTAGCTATTGCAAGGTGTGATCAAATACTGAAAGAGATAAGATAATAGACAAGAATATTATAGAGAAGTTTGAGGAAAAGAAAAGAAAAGTGAATGAAGGAGCGGAAAGAAAGAAAATAAGAAAATGTGACTAGAGAGAGAGGTTGTGTGAGAATTGCATACTCAATTAAAAATATAATATAAATTTTTTAGTATTAAATAGAACAGTTTTTTTTAATAAAAATTAATTAAAAATATCAAAATTTATAAAAAACAAATTTAAAACTTGATTAAACTTAAAAAAATATAAAAGTAAATTATATATAACTATTGATCCGGTCGGTCATCGGTAGTCGATGACATCAGCAGCAGTTGACCACGTGGACCATTCACAGGGTAACACGTGGTAGAGGATAGCAGGCGAATCAGGGAGGCGATCACTCAGAATGGTAATCGCCTCTCGCCTGTGATGATAAGTAATCGCCTATCGCCTTGAGGTGAGTAATCGCCTATCGCCTTGAGGATGAGTAGTCGGTCATCGCCGGTATGGATCAGTAATCGCCTAGATTGCACATGATCGCCGTGTGTTAAGGATAGGAGATCAGGTGGTCAGCAAGTCGCCGAAAGAGCACATCGCCGAGTGTTTGAGAAGACTTGGCAAGCACTTGTTGTATAGTCTAAGTACAGAGGATAAGTGGCATATCTGCCTCCATGTGTAGTGTGAGCTGCAATGCCCAGGGGTAACCAGCTCGCCATGTTAAGGTTGCGCCCAGAGTAGCCTGTGTACTAAGCTATTCCCTGTGTGGATAACTTAGTCGCAGGGGCACAGTGGAAGTAACGTTTCAGCTGCAGATACTCCAGATGATGACACGTGTACGACCAGATGTTATCCACGTGTCAAGAGGAATAACCGTTAGGAGAGAGAAAGACTCAGGTATATATACAAACTCTTAACGAAATTGAGGGAGGTTTATTGACAGATTCTTACAGCTTACACATTTGAGAGTTTACAGTTACACACGAGTCTCACAAAGAGATTCAGATATAGTTTTGGTGTTCCTGTTGCCTGACTTGGGCGTCGGAGCTACAACGGCCGCCAGAGGCGCCGTCTGTGTGTTTTGCAGGCAGCGTTTGGAGTTCCGGTGGTGGTTCTTGGAGCGTTCCTGCAAAACAGAGGGCTAGACGAAGGAGTGACGAGGCAATCCTCCACGTTCGAGTCAAGCGGCCGGAACATTTGGCGCCCACCGTGGGGCCCGTGTGAATTTTGCTCTCATCCACGTTGCAGTTCTTGAAGTTTCTTGAGGTTTCTTGAAGTTTCTTGGAGCTTCTTGATCATTTCGTCGAAGTGAAGTTACGTCGAAGTGTTGAGAAGATGAAAAGAAGAACCAGGCAAACCTCACCTGCGCCATCTGCTGAAGAAGGAGCTGTTACCATGGCGCAGGCAATGGAGATGATGCGCGCGCTGCAAGATAGCGTCGCGGAATCGAGAGCTGAGCAAGAGAAAATGCGTGCAGAGCTGACTGCATCGCAGAGAAGAAATGAAGAGTTAAGCCGTATGAATGAAGAGCTGCGTAGGGAATTGCAGACGCAGAAGGAGCGCGCGGTTGAAGAGAGGACGTTGACGCCGCAATCACCTCCTAGAGTATTCCCTATGCCTTTCTCCCCCGAGATCATGAACACGGTGGTGCCTCCCAATCTGGTGGGACTGAAAGCGTCGTTCACGGGGGTGGAAGATCCAGAAGCACACCTGACTGCCTTCCACACTCAGATGATGCTGACTGGAGGTTCAGATGTTGTGTACTGCAAGATGTTCATGAGTACACTGAGCGGAGTGGCTATGGAGTGGTTCGTGAGCCTGCCAGAGGGCCACGTCACTTCCTTCCATCAGTTTGCGAAGCTGTTCACGGAGCAGTACATCATTAACCGACCTACGCTAGTGGTGTCCTACAACCTGTTTGACGTGCGCCAGTATCAGGGGGAGCCGTTGAGGGACTACCTCAATCGCTTTGGGGCGCAGGTGGTGAGATTGCCCGTCAAGGATGAAGACATGCTGGTGCATGCGTTCAAGAGAGGTGTCCTCCCTGGTCCTTTCAGTGAATCGCTCATCAGGAGCCACCCTGCCATCTTCACCGAGATACGGCGACGTGCGGTGGCACACATAGTAGCAGAGACAGAGGTCTCTGAGAAGAGAGGAAGTGCTGCACCGTCGAAGCCACGTGGAGGTCAGGGGAATCAGCAGCAGCAGGCGCGGGTGCATGAGATCAAGGAAGGGAGGAAGGAGCAGGTAAGGTCTCGCCCTTATGCACAAAGGAAGGACCAGACCAGGGGGCGTGCAACCAACGCACCCCCCAGGTATGATTTCATGATAAGTTTGGCGGAGCTGATCGCCATCCCTGCTGTGGCAGCAAGACTCCATGTGCCAGAGAAAACCGACAGGGTACTTGGAGGGAGGAAGGATGAGTGGTGTGAATTCCATCAAGCTTATGGACATACACTCCGTAGCTGCCTGGCGTTGGGGCGTCAGCTTGCTGAGTTGGTGGAGACAGGGTTCCTGACCGATTACCTGCAGAAGACACAAGGTGATCGCGCTTCGGGGTCCCAGGAAGGCGACCAGCAGCATGAACTCCCTGTGTTTGGGGAGGTGAGGTGATGGGAGAGGCTACACTGGGGGGGCTCCCAGAGCTGAAGCGGAAGGCATGATCGCCCCACGTGTGTGCATCGCCAGGGCGGTCATCGCCGGTTAAAGGAGACCCCATCCAGAGTGGTTGAGACGTTAAAGAATGGAGCTTGTCGGCTGGTGACTCTGGACGGAACGACTATTCCCAGAACCCAGGACGCTACACGCTTCTTTCCTACTTTCGTTAAGTTGTAAAGTAGATGCGCTATCGCGCTGTGCACACACTTAGTGTATTAAACAGTTGAACAGATCAGGGGCACTCTTTTTAACGATGCCACTCAATAAAAGATTTTCAGTACATAAAGTGTGCGAATGTTCCCAGTTTAAAGTTCTCCTTGCCCTAGGTGCAAGACCAGGTGATCGGTGGTGAGTTACCAAGTGGCCACCACCCGCAGATTAGCCCCTAGATAAGCGCTGGGATGTAGAGCGCGATCAGCCATCAGTGCATGCAGACCGCGATCAGCCGTCGGTGCATGTAGAGAGTGAGTACTCGGTCGGTGCACGGTCATCGGGGTCTTGCTAACATGTGTTAAGCTGGGACCCAAGTTCCCAGCGATAGCGTTAAGCATGCACCTCGTATGATTCCAGAAGAAGAGATCCTCGCCGGTTGGAACGTCGGTGAACGCGCGATGAGGCAATGCAGGCAGGGCGCGCCCAGTGTGTGCGCTTAGACAGCCACGCCTGGCACCCCCCGCCCCCTGTGGGAGCGTTCGCCCAAGAGAAAGTCCTCCCTCGACTTTATACAGCAAGGTTGAGGCAAGAGAAAGTCCTCACCTCTGCTTTATACAGCAAGGTTGAGGCGAGAGAAAGTCATTTTCCTCTGCTTTATACAACAAGGTTGAGGCAAGAGAAAGTCCTCACCTCTGCTTTATACAGCAAGGTTGAGGCAAGAGAAAGTCCTCCTTGCCTTTGAGCAAGTGCAGGCACCAGAGGAAGTCCTCCTTGCCTTTGAGCAAGTGTAGGCACCAGAGGAAGTCCTCCTTGCCTTTGAGCAAGTGCAGGCACCAGAGGAAGTCCTCCTTGCCTTTGAGCAAGTGCAGGCACTAGAGGAAGTCCTCCTTGCCTTTGAGCAAGTGCAGGCGAGAACAGAGGAAGTCCTCCTTGCCTTTGAGCAAGTGCAGGCGAGAACAGAGGAAGTCCTCCTTGCCTTTGAGCAAGTGCAGGCGAGAAAGAGGAAGTCCTCCTTGCCTTTGAGCAAGTGTAGGCAACAGAGGAAGACCTCCTTGCCTTTGAGCGAGTGCAGGCGAGTGAAAGTCCTCACCTCGACTTTGTACAGCGAGGCTGAGGCAAGAGAGAAAGTCCTCACCCACGACTTCTTACAGTAAGGTCGAGGCAAGAGGGGTCGTCGAGAAGCACTTTTCTTCCCCAAAACACAGGCGTCATAGTTGGTGTTCAAACCCTCTATGCACTCAGCGCTGGTGTGGCAGAGAAGTGCAGCGAAGCCAGAAGCGCGATGACTGATCGGTGGTGCACTAACATGCTAGTCGGTGGTCGGTGGTAGAAGCAAGTTCTGCTGCGTGAAGCCGAAGCGTTTAGGCCCGTTAAGTCAGTCATCCAGCACAAAGTTATGTTGAAGGCAATGCTAAGGCAACAGTTAGCCGCGATCAAGTCAGAGGCCAAGTTTGAGGGGTTGCAGGTAGATCGCGCTAAAGCCTAAGCTAGTTAACAGTTAGTCACATGCAGAGAGTTAAAGAGAAGAAACGCAGCGAACCCTAGCGCGTTTGAGAAGAAGAAAACAGGGAAGGTGAATCTTTAGATGATCCAGAGAGATGCTTTGAATGTTTGAAGGCGAAGAAGAAGGAATGAAACAATGTTAGTACCAGAGTGTGCGCTCCTGTAGACCGCCAGAAGACAATTTCTCAGTCTCTTCGCTGAGAACAAGTTCATAGCTCGAGACTGGGGGGCTTGTGATCCGGTCGGTCATCGGTAGTCGATGACATCAGCAGCAGTTGACCACGTGGACCATTCACAGGGTAACACGTGGTAGAGGATAGTAGGCGAATCAGGGAGGCGATCACTCAGAATGGTAATCGCCTCTCGCCTGTGATGATGAGTAATCGCCTATCGCCTTGAGGTGAGTAATCGCCTATCGCCTTGAGGATGAGTAGTCGGTCATCGCCTGTATGGATCAGTAATCACCTAGATTGCACATGATCGCCGTGTGTTAAGGATAGGAGATCAGGTGGTCAGCAAGTCGCCGAAAGAGCACATCGCCGAGTGTTTGAGAAGACTTGGCAAGCACTTGTTGTATGGTCTAAGTACAGAGGATAAGTGGCATATCTGCCACCATGTGTAGTGTGAGCTGCAATGCCCAGGGGTAACTAGCTCGCCATGTTAAGGTTGCGCCTAGAGTAACCTGTGTACTAAGCTATTCCCTGTGTGGATAACTTAGTCGCAGGGGCACAGTGGAAGTAACGTTTCAGCTGCAGATACTCCAGATGATGACACGTGTACGACCAGATGTTATCCACGTGTCAAGAGGAATAACCGTCAGGAGAGAGAAAGACTCAGGTATATATACAAACTCTTAACGAAATTGAGGGAGGTTTTTTGACAGATTCTTACAGCTTACACATTTGAGAGTTTACAGTTACACACGAGTCTTACAGAGAGATTCAGATATAGTTTTGGTGTTCCTGTTGCCTGACTTGGACGTCGGAGCTACAATGGCCGCCAGAGGCGCCGTCTGTGTGTTTTGTAGGCAGCGTTTGGAGTTCCGGTGGTGGTTCTTGGAGCGTTCCTGCAGAACAGAGGGCTAGACGAAGGAGTGACGAGGCAATCCTCCACGTTCGAGTCAAGCGGCCGGAACAACTATCTTATTTAATAAAATAATAAATAAATTGCTTAATCGTGTTACACCTAAAATAACTTAATTACTTTAACTATCCTAACTAGTATTTTATATTTAATATAAAACTAATAGTTAATAATAATAAGAACATTAAAAATAGTAATCTTTTCCTAAAGTCATATTTTTAAAGATTTAAAACATAATAAAATTAAAATTAAATAATAAAAGTTAAAACTAACAAAAATAGTAATTCGATGTGGCAGCAAGTAACCCGTAAAATAAGTTAGGCAAAGAGTTAGACCAGTTGAGAAGTCCGTAAGGCAAAGTAAAATAAACAGTGAATTGAATTGAAGTAGGCCAATTTTGACTAATCCTATTTAAGCTATTAAACAAGCTTATGAGTCGACTGAATATGAAAATAACGATTATAATTTAAAAAATATTTTTTATTAAAATATATATGTATTAAAATTTATATATCAAATCACTATATCTAAACATTAAAATTAATTTCATATGTGTCACTTAAATTTTTAAAAAATAAGTATTGTATTTAATTATTTAAAATTTAAAACTAATTTAATTAGTTTTATTTTATTTCCTTTTAGTTAGTTTTAATCGACTTTCAGGTGGATCAAGTCAATTTTAAAAGTAATTTAAACTCAGGTTTTATGTCAACCATATAAGTCTTTCATTCCGTCTTTTATTCCACGTGTAACTACTTTACTTTTGTGACCGCTTCGAAAGGGTGATCGGAACATATATATGTCGGGGTCGGGTAACATAATTTTTTAAGGATTAGAACTTATTCAACTATCCATTTTACAACTATAATGAAATTTACAACTAGGAGGAAAGCCAAAAAGTTGTTTGAAGAGAGATTCAAAGTTACACAAGATTTTGGGGTTAATTTCAGAACTATGAAATTCAAGACTCTTTTGGTGGAGGACACTTTTAGGCTGGTCGCCAAAATCACATAGGAAAAAGTAAAGGAAGCAGTTTAGTAATGTGTGAGGTTCAAAATGTGTAGGTCTAGATGGATTTAATTTTAATTTATCAAGAATTGTTGGGAGACTCTCAAGTCTAATATTGTGGAGGCTATACATCACTTTGAAGAAACGGGTTGCATTCCGAAAGGCTGTAATACTTCCTTTATAGCCCTAGTTCCTAAAGTGAGCGATCTCACAAAACTTGACCAATATAGACCTATCTCTCTAGTGGGTGTTATTTACAAAATTATAACCAAGATTTTATCTTATCGTATTAAGAAGGTTATCCCTGCAGTTATTGATGAAAGTCAATTGGCTTTCTTGAAAGATAGAGGGATGTTAGATAGCCTCCTTGTGGCCAATGAGGTTGTTGAAGGGCTAAGGAGAGGTGGAAGGAATGGATTGTTCTTGAAGGTAGATTATGAAAAGTCGTACAACTCAGTAAGATGGGATTTCTTGTTGGATATGCTGCATAGATTGGGTTTTCATCGTAAATGGATTGGCTGGGTAAGAGGATGCTTGGAGTCTGCATCAGTGTCAGTGTTGGTCAATAGAAGTCCAACGAAGGAATTCAGACCATTGAGAGGGTTGAGGTAGGGAGATCCCTTAGCACTATTTCTCTTTCTTATAGTAGCAGAAGGTTTAGCTGGTCTAGTAAGACAAGCAACCAAGGCTAGCTTGCTTAAAGGTGTGAAGGTGGGGACAAATGAGGTTGAATCTTGTGTTTTACAGTTTGTTGACGACACTCTATTCATATGTGAGGATTCCTATACTAATGTCATCACAATTAAAGCTCTTCTTAAGGGCTATGAGCTTACATTTGGGCTGAAAATCAATTTCCACAAGTCAAAATTGGGAGGCGTAAATGTTGAAAGTAATTCCCTCGAAGTTTATGCAAAATCTCTAAACTGTTATAAGTATACCCTCCGAATACTTGGGGTTAGAAATAGGAGGAAACACAAGGAAGAAGGTTTTCTGGGAACCTATTTTGAGAAAAATAAGTGTTAAACTTAGTGCTTGGAAAGGGAGATTCTTGTCGTTGGCGAGAAGAGTTTGCTTAATTAAATCCGTATTTGGAGCTTCTTATGGGCCTCGGGAAGAGAGAGCCAATCTATAGCTTGGGTAAGCTGGGAGAACGTATACAAACCTATGGAGGAAGGCGGTTTAGGGATTAAAGATATCAGGAAGTTTAATGAAGCTCTTCTGGCCAAATGGAAATGGCGGTTGGTGAGTGATGAACAAGGGAGGTGGAAAGATATTTTAATCTCAAAATATGGTTTGGCTCCAGTTCGAAATCAACCACATTTGAAATTCCAATCTTGGTGGTGGAGAGATCTATCTAAAGTCTGTGGTGTGGGAGGAGGCAAGGGATGGTTCCAAGAAACTTTAGGTTGGAGAGTTGGATGTGGGATAAAGCTAGATTCTTGGAGGATGCTTGGATCGGTAGGATTAAAATCGGTAATCTTTTCCCTAGGTTGTACTCCATTTCTATGGATCAAGGGCTAACAGTGGGTGAGGTTGGAAGATGGGAAGAAACAGTATGGCATTGGTGGCTTAGGTGGAGGCGGGTCAAGTTTGAATGAGAATCTGTACAAGAAGAAGAAATGCTTAGGTATATTTCTAGGGGTGATTTGAGGGAGGTAAAGGACCTTCAAGTTTGGGGAGGGGATGATACAGGTGAGTTCTCTGTAAAATTTGCTTATAGGTGCTTGGCTAACCACGTCTCTGGTTCGCCTAATGTCATTTTCAAACAGCTTTGGCAAGCAAAAGCATTGCCAAACATTTTGACTATCGTTTGAAGGATCTTGCTGAATAGAATGCCAACACGAACTAACATTATCAGGACAGGAGTGTTACTTAGTTCAACCTCTTGTGTGCTATTCCAAGAGGCGGGAAAGTCCTCTCAACACTTGTTCATAGAGTGTATTATCGCACAACGTGTGTGGCCCCTCTGCTTTAGATGGATAGACATCTTGTATGTCAAACATAAGGACGTGAAGAGTCACTTTGAGAGCTTTCATCTAATACATATGAGTAACAGGCAGAATTTAGTTTGGAAAGGCATGTGGGCGGCTATCGTGAGGGATATTTGGGATCAAAGAAATACTATCATCTTTAAGCTAGGAGTACCGGATGCAAAAGAAATATTCCATTCGGCACAACTCAGATCATGGTTATGGATGAAACACAGGTTGCGGTCTTTCAATTATGTATTCTCGGATTGGCACTAAAACCTTGGCCAATGCCTTAAAAGTTATCAATAATTGGAAGGGAAACTCTAGATGGATGTTTACACGAGGTGGTTAGGTAGGGGTTCTGCACATGAAGAAATCTAGGTGGCTGAGATGGGAATTATCCCTAGGTATAAAGTACTTGGATGTAATTGATGGGGAGAAGGAGGGCCTGATATTTAGGAGGGTCTTGTTGATGGCAACAACAACTGTCCATGGTGCAACAAGCTAGCATTGATGCAGCAGATGACAACACGGTTTTCGTGTTTTGTAGGAAGAGCATGTTGCTGGCAAGCTGAATTATGCAACAAGCTTTAAAAGCCTAAAACTGCATAATTATGTAGTATACCAATTGAAATAGGCCTTGTGGTTGGGGAAAAAAATAAAAAGGTTCTTGGTTGGCATGTATCATCACATCCTTTGCTTGTTCGGGTAATATGCGCATGTAGACCCTGTCAATAACGACATCAACACCTACAACAGTGATGGCCATAGGCTGGAAAGTTTCCATTCACAGTCATTGTATACTGAGCTTTTCTAACCAGGATTAAAGTTTCTGCATGTGCCCTACAACCTTAAAGGTCACAACACCTAGGTTAAAGATTATGTAGTTCTGTGTGCATGATTAAGAATGTTTCTAGCAGCTCCACCCCACCACTTCAACCTTTATGGTCATCCAAGTCTCACCTATATCAATAAGGAAGACGTTCGACGACCCTTCTTCAAACAAGCTATAAACACTTATCTTAGGCACCCTCAAAGTCTCCTGAGTCAGGGATCGATGCCTTCTTTTCCCAACATCCACCAGATTCACTTCGTCAACTGTATCATCTACAGTAGTTCTAGGTGCCTTTAAGGTCTCTTGGATTATCGATCTTTGACGACCTCCTTTGCCTGAGCTGGCGAGCTTTGCCAGCAGGTCTACTCGTTCATTTTGCTTGCTTGGAACATGTATCAACTTGAACACGGGGAAGGTTTCTTTCAATAGCATGACATATTTTAAATACGAGGCCATCTAGGGGTCCTTGGCCTGATATTCTCTTGTAACTTGTCCGGTCACCAGTAACGAATCGCGCTTTACCAATAGGCTTCAAGCGCCCATCTCTTGGTGAGTAAGATTCCAGCTACCAGTGCTTCATACTCAGCCTGATTATTACAAGCCTTGAAGGAAAATTTTAGGGCCTGCTCGATCAACAATTCATTTGGTCCTTCCAAGATAATGCCAGCTCCGCTCTCTGCTGGTTGGAAGACCCATCTACCGAAAGAATCCACTGGAAGTATCCGTCGTCTGATGGGATAGTTCCCGTGGAGAGTTCTGCCACAAAGTTAGCATAAACCTGCCCCTTGATGGGACCTCTGGGTTCATATTGTACATCAAATTTGGAAAGCTCAACTACCCATTGCACCATTCTGTCAGCCATGTCTGGTTTCTGTAGTATCTTGTGAATCAGTAGGTCAGTCATCACTACCATTGTGAAACTCTAGAAGTAGTGACGGAGTCTCTGAGCTGCGAATACCATTGCCAAGGCTGCTTTTTGAATGGTATGATAACACACCTCTAGCCTTGCAACACTTTACTTACAAAATATATGGACCTCTGGTGGTGCTCTTGCTCTTGTACTAAGACCGAGCTGATTGCTCGATCCGTGATTGCGAAGTAGAGACGAAGGGGAGTACCTGACAGTGGCTTGCAAAGAATTGGTGGCCTGGCTAGATACTCCTTTAGCTTCACAAATGCTTCCTCACATTCTATAGTCCACATGAAACAGTTATTCCTCTTCAAACACTGGAAGTAAGGGTATCCCCGATCTCCCCCGGTTGATAGGAAGCAAGAGAGGGCGGCCATCCTTCTTGTCAACTGCTGTACTTCCTTTACGGTGGCAGGACTCCTCATGGCAATGATCGCTGCACACTTCTCAGGATTTGCTTCTATCCCCCGCTTTGTGAGGAGAAACCCTAAGAACTTTCCTACTTTTACCCCAAACACACATTTCTCAGGGTTCAGTTTCAGGTTATACATGGCTATTGTAACGAATAGCTCTTCCAAATCCGCCACATGCTGTTCCTGCTCTGCCAAGGTGATGACCATGTCGTCCATATACACCTGCACATTTCACCCTATCATAGCGGCAAGAATCCTATCCATTAATCTCTGGTATGTCGCTCTAGCATTCTTCATCCCAAAAGGCATCACCCGATAGCAATAGTTGACGAGCTCTGTCATGAAGGCGGTCTTACTTTCATCTCGAGGGTGCATACGAATCTAATTGTACCCCGAGAACGTATCTAAAAAACTGAGAAGCTTGCACCCAAACACACTATCTACCAAAGTGTCAATATTGTGCAGCAGATACGAATCTTTAGGGCAGGCTTTGTTGAGATCCGTAAAGTCTACACATGTTCTCCATTTTTCACTAGCCTTCTTAACCAGTACCACGTTCGCTAACCATTCAGGGTATTGGATTTCCCTTATATGGCCAATGTCTAGCAACTTCTGTGTTTCTTGCTTAACGATAAGACGCCTCTCTTCATTGAATTTTCTCTTCTTTTGAATAACTGGCTTAACCTTCAGATCCATCGTGAGTTGATGACACAAAAAGTCTGGGTTGATGCCTGGCATATCTAATGCGGACTGTAGTGGTCAGACCTCGGGCATCAACCACTGAGTGAGAGGTCGGCACACGGGAGGTCGGCATGATGGAGCCCACAGAGGGATCCACAAAATCACACGTGTGAGAATATAAACCAGATTCACAGATATGCCATGCATGCAGGGTATATGCGAGGCGTAAGGCTTTGGCATAGGGGATTTATCCCTAGAAACGTATAAAGAGGCACGTGAGTGATTAGCTTAACACTGAAGATTTGGCCATGCGGCGCTAGGGTTATAGTGTATGCCTTAGCGCCCACGCCCAAGTTAAGCACTCCAGAAAAGGAAGGTTGTCACGAGAGTTACACTTTAAGAATATAAGGTTGCCACGAGACGCGCACCAAGATTGTGTGATAGAATCCCAAAAAGATAACCCTAAATTTGCTAAGAGGCAACACTTGGATGCAAGGATAGGAGCGGCAGGAAACCTAGAACGACTATATAAAGGGTAGTAAGGCATTCACAAAGGTACGCAGCATTTGAAACTAGAACTCTTTTGCTATACACTTGGTGTTTCTTGCCCTAAGTTTTGACTTGAGCGTTGGAGTGCAAACGGCCGCTAGGGCGCCTATCTTTCTTTCTTTGCAGGCAAGCTATTCCAGTTGAAGGGAAGGGAGAAGGTGCAAGAGATCGTAGAAGTCAACTAACGGGAGAGTCAACCGGCGAGAACATTTGGCGCCCACCATGGGGCCCGTTAAAACTAGGTCCCATCCACAGTTGTAACCAGTAGAACCAGAAGATATGAGGATTACTAGGCAAGGCGGCGCTGGAAGAGATGAGGGTGATCATACAACTACCATCCAGGAACTCATGGAGACCATCCGCAACCTCCAACAAGCGTTCGCAGCGTCCAACGCTGATCAGGCCCTTAGGCAAGATCAGTTTAGGGCAGACTTGAACGCTTCGTAGGCAGCCAATGAGGAGTTGCGAAGAGCCAATGAAGAATTAAGGAGAGGAATAGGAGAACGGGCAGTGGTGGAACAGGGGGGCACACCCCCAGTCAGGGCTCGACCCATGCCATTTTCACGAGAAATCATGGAGACGGTAATACCTACGTCTTTCGTGATCCCGAAAAATACCTTCACAGGGGTCAAGGATCCAGAAGCCCACATAACAGCCTTCCATACACAGATGATGATCTCTGGAGGCACGGACGCCATGCACTGTAAGTTGTTCATGGGTACTTTTGTAGGAACGGCGTTGAACTGGTTCGTGGGGCTCCCGGACGGACACATCACGTCCTTTGAACAATTTTTGGATTTGTTCAAGAAGCAATTCATCGTCAACCAGGCACGAACCCCCATTGCTTTCGATCTTTTTGACGTAAAGCAATTCCAGGAGGAGCCACTGAAAGATTTCCTTAACCGTTTTGGAGCGTTGGTAGTAAGATTGCAGACCAAAGAAGAGGCCATGATTGTGCATGCCTTTGAGAGGGGAATCCTCCCTGGACCCTTTAGTGATGCTCTGATACGATGTCCAACAAGGACATTCGATGAGATCCAATGCAGGGTGGTTGCCCACATCACAACAGAAGAACAGGTGGCAAAGAAACGCGCAAGGGTTGATCTATCCAAACCTCGTGCAACAGGACATGCTCAACCCCCAAGGGTGCATGCTGTAGGAAACGATGACTTTAAACTAGAGTGGGGGTGAATTGTTTAAAGGGGTTTTCACAAACTTTTCAGAGCTAGAATGAATTTATTTCAGAAACCAAATGATTCAGCAATTTAGTTAGCCAAAACAACGAGCAAAATTGTAACACTAGAAAAAACAATTTGTTGTTTCTTCGAAACAATCGGTTGTTTATACCAGCAAACAACAAACAAACTGAATTTAAAGAGATAAGGATAGAAAGATTGTACACAGTTGTTTATACTAGTTCACTCCAACCCAGAGCTACATCCAATCTTCTCAGAAACCCTGAGGAAATCCACTAAGCAATCACACCTTGATCACTTACACAACAACCAAGAGAATGACCTTGAAAACCTCAAGAAACACACTCTCCTTGGCCAACACTAAGATTGCTGATCTTGAACACCTCAAGAACACACAGCCAATCTCAGCAAAAACACAAACGAATTGTTTCAGCAGTTTACAAAGATTACACTTGTTACAGATGAATATATGAAATCAATACAAGTAGAATCCTATTCCAGCACCTTGATCAATCACAAAACTCTTAAGCAATCTCAACACTTTGAAAAACTCTCTTAGAAAAACTTTGTCAAAAAGATTCTCTCTTTTTTTAAAAACAGTTTTTCTGAATTTATACAAAGATATAGTTTGTTATCAAATCTTAACAAACTCTTAATTGCTTTAAAAAGATTGGTCAAAACATTTAATGACTGGAGCGTATTCAGTTTTAAATCATTTAAAGCTCAGTCAAAGAAAACAGCTTTCTGTTATGGTTCCAAAACAAACAATCGATTGTTTCCTTGAATCAATCGGTTGTTTTGTTACTTAACAGATTTCACCATTCAAAAATAGTTTTCAAACTTTTTCAAAACACTTAAGTGTAAACAATCGGTTGTTTCGACAGAACAATCAGTTGTTTCAACTTAGCTTGAAAAACATTTTGCTTTGTTAAAGATTGAGATGCTAATTGCTTTGAGATTTAATCTAAGGGTGGATTACAACATTAAACTACCCCAGAACAAAGCTATAAACCAGCACAGCAGCATCAAGCAAAGCAGAGGCTTCAACATCCTTCAAAGGATTTGAATTCTTCAAAACATTGAACACCACTTGGTTCAACACATGCTACCGCCGTGGAGAAGAAGGCGAGGTCCGCGCCCTATGAGTCCAAGAGGCCCAAGCCTACCAGGCACAGCTTCAGAGTTGGGGTCAAGGAGATCATAGCGCTCCCAGAGGTGGCAAGCAGGTTGAAGGCTCCCCCTAAGTCTGATAAGCAAGTGGGCCCTCACAAAAACAAGTGGTGTGACTTCCACTAGGCTCATGGTCACACCTTGAGCAATTGCCTCACCTTGGGATATCAGTTGGACGATCTGGTAAGGAATGGTTTCTTGACACCTTACTTGCAGGATTCTCAGGGAGAAATGGTGATAGCAGCCCCAGTAGGGAATCAAGGGCATGAGGTGCCTATCCACGGGGAAATCAACACCATCGCTGGGGGATTCTCAAGAGGGGGATGCATTGCCTCCCAGAGAAGGAGATATGCTAGGGAGGTCTTGACGGTGGAAGAGGTCGAGGTCGATTAGTTCCCAGAACTCGACTTGACCTTCACAAAGGCAGATCGCCAGGACGTGGTACCACATGACAATGACCTGATCGTAATTTCAGTGATCACGGTCGGTAGGAGGGTCCACCGTGTCCTCGTGGACCAGGGAAGCTCCGCAGATGTGATGTTCTGGTCCACCTTCCAGAAGCTACAGTTGTCTCCTGATCAGTTGAGGTCGTACGACGGCTTCCTGTATGGGTTCACAGGAGACCAAGTAGAGGTCAGGGGGCACATCGAGCTGAGGACGACGTTCACAGATGGTTAGAGATCTCACACTATGGACATCAGGTACCTTGTAATCAACGCTCCTTCGGCTTACAACATCCTGTTGGGTAGGCCAGCCTTAAACAGGTTAGGAGCGATACCCTCGTCAAGGCACATGAAGATGAAACTGTCTTCCCTTGAGGGAACGATTATCACCATCAAATCTGATCAGTAAACGGCCCAGAAGTATTACGAAAATAGTCTCAAAACGAAGAGAGGGGTATGCTCAGTAACGCTCTAGTCATCCTCTGGGAAGGGCAAAGACCAGGAAGAGGTCGTCCCCGACAGAAGACCAGAACCCGCGGGAGAGGTGTTGGAGCGGATGATCGGAGGTAAGACCTTCAAGCTCGGCAAGACATTGAGCCAGGAGGATCAGGACCAGATAGCCACTGTTCTGTCACGACACCTGGACTCCTTCGCATGGACAATAACTGACATGTCAGGGATTGACCCCAACTTCCTGTTTAATGAAGAGAGGCGGCAGGTCATCAAAAAGGAGACCCAGAAACTACTGAAGGCAGGCCACATTAGGGAAATTTTGTACCCTGAGTGGCTGACCAACATGGTACTAGTAAAGAAGGAAAGCGGCAAGTGGAGAATGTGTGTTGATTTCACGGACCTCAATAGGGCCTGTCCTAAAGACTCGTACCCTCTGCCTAGCATCGACTCCTTGGTTGACAACGCGTCGGGCTGTAAACTACTCAGCTTTTTGGACGCCTTCTCTGGGTACAACCAGATACGGATGCACCCCCAGGATGAGGAAAAAACAACGTTTGTGACAGAACTGTCTAGTTACTGCTACAAGGTAATGCCCTTTGGACTGAAGAACGCAGGGGCGACGTATTAGAGATTGATGGATCGGATTCTCGCCTCAATGATAGTTCGAAACGTCCAGGCATAAGTAAATGATATGGTTGTCACGTCTCAAGAAAGGGGTCAACATGTGACTGATTTGGAGGAGCTCTTCAGCACCATCACCTGCTACAATTTAAAGTTGAACCCTGAGAAATGCATGTTTGGGGTGGAAGCAGGAAAGTTTCTGGGGTTCTTACTGACAGAGCGAGGGATAAAGGCCATCCCAGAGAAATGCGCAGCCATCATGGCGATGAGGAGCCCGACCACGGTAAAGGAAGTCCAACAGTTGATAGGTCGGATGGCCGCCCTCTCACATTTCGTCTCTGCAGGAGGAGAAAAGGGGTATCCTTACTTTCAATGCCTCAAACGGAACAACAGGTTTTCATGGACCAGTGAATGCGAGGAGGCCTTCCTCAAATTAAAGGAGTACCTAGCTAGCCCACCGGTATTGTGTAAATCGGTGTCAGGCATTCCACTTCATCTCTACTTTGCCATCACAGATCGAGCAATCAGCTCGATCCTCATCCAGGACCAGGAGCAGGTGCAAAGACCCATCTATTTTGTCAGTAAGGTCCTATAGGGACTTGAGGTGCAGTACCAGGCAATAAGAAGGCAGCTTTCGCTGTGGTATTCTCGTCAAGAAGGTTGTGTCATTACTTCCACAGCTTTACTGTCATAGTAATGACAGACCTTCCCATCTGCAAAGTCCTGCAGAAGCCCGATGTAGCAGGACGCATGGTTCGTGGGGCAATAAAGCTATCCGAATTCGAGATACAGTATGAACCCAGGGGCCCCATCAAGGGTCAGGTTTATGCTGATTTTTTGGCTGAGCTCACCTCTGCAGCTCCACCCCAGAGAGAGACAGCATTAAAATGGGTCCTTTCATTTGACGGCTCATCCAACCTGCAAGGCAGCGGCGCCGGGGTCATATTAGAAGGGTCAGATGGTGTCTTAATAGAACAGGCTTTGATTTCGCTTTCAAGGCCAGTAATAACCAGGCAGAGTATGAAGCCTTGATAGTAGGGATGCTGCTAGCAAAGGAGATGGGCGCGGGACGTTTATTGGCAAAAAGTGACTCACTCTTGGTCACAGGACAGGTCATTGGCGAGTACCAAGCCAAGGATCCGCAGTTGGCCGCCTATCTCGACTATGTACAATTATTGAAAGGCACATTCCTAGAGTTCGAGCTGTTCCATGTTCCCTGAGAGCAAAATGCCAGAGCTGACTTGCTGGCAAAACTCGCCAGCTTAGGCAAGGGGGGCAGGCAGAGGACAGTAATTCAAGAAACTTTAAGGGCACCTTGAACAGCTGCAGGAGACCCCATGAATGTACAAATGATAAATGTTGTTCACGAAGGAAGAAGGAGTCATAGGTCATTAACTCAAGAAACAATGAAAGTACCTCGCATAAGTTCTTATGGCCCGCCAGCTGAAATTTCGTCACAAGTTTGCTTTTTGGAAGAAGGAGAGACTTGGGTAACACCCTATCAACGTTACTTAGCTGATGAGACACTTCCGCTAGACCCCACGGAAGCTAGGATTGTGAAGAAGAACGCGTCCCGCTACACCTTGATTGATGGAAACCTGTTCAGACATGACTATTCCCATCCTTTTTTGACATGTGTAAGTGGGGCACGGTGCACTCGCATAATAGCAGAGCTTCACGAAGGAATATGTGGAAGTCACATTGGTGGACGAGCCCTGGCAGCCAAGGCAATTTGAGCAGGGTATTATTGGCCAACAATGAAAGAAGATTGCATAAGGTATGCGCAGCGGTGTAAAAAGTGTCAACCGCATGTAGACTGGCATCGCGCGCCACCAGAAGAGCTGAGATCCCTCCATAGTCCGTGGCCTTTCCACACGTGGGGAATCGACATCCTGGGACCTTTCCCACTCGCGCTCAGACAGATGAAATACCTTGTGGTGGCTATAGAATACTTCACCAAATGGATCGAAGCCGAACAGTGGCACAAATTACGATGCACAAGGTCCAACACTTTGTTTGGAAGAATATCGTGTGCCGCTTTGGAATCCCAAGACGCCTAGTATCTGATAATGGTACCCAGTTTGCAAGTCAGCAGTTGGGAAAGTTGTGCTCGGAGCTCAGCATCAAACAGGTGTTCACATCAGTCGAGCACCCCCAAACAAATGGACAGGTTGAATTGGGTAACAGGATCCTGCTCAGAGGCCTGAAGAGGAGGCTCGAGAAAGCTAAAGGGACTTGGGCAGAAGAGGTCCCCAGGATTGTGTGGGCATATCACACCACTCCACAATCCACCACTAAAGAAACACCCTTAAGCCTAGTATACGGGTCAAACGCCATGATTCTAGTAGAGATACAGGAGAGCTCGCCTCGATTCCAGAACTTTGTGGCAGAAGAATCAAATGAAGAAAGAAGGGTGAATCTAGATCTACTAGATGAAGTCAGGGAAGAGGCCCGCGTCAAGTCTGAAGCGTTAAAGAGAAGAGTGGAACGCTAATACAGGTCAAAATTGAGACCTCAGCAGTTCCAAGTCGCCGACCTAGTGATGCGGAAAACCCACTCCTACCAGTTAGAAAACAAACTATCCCCCAAGTGGACAGGCCCGTTTCGAGTAACAGAGGCCCTGGGAAACGGGGCATACAGGTTGGAAACCTTAGAAGGCGAAGCCATTCCCCGCACATGGAACGGTGCCAACCTCAAGTTTTATTTCAGTTAGTAAATTTGTATTTGAGCACAATTGTATCATCCAGTCAAGGGGACACTCTTTTTCCTTACGCGGTTTTTTAATGAGGTCACCCAATAAAAGAAAAGAAAAAGAATTAAGAAAGATACATTTGTGTTAAATAGTAAAAATGAACCTCTTCTACCTTGTTAAAGAAAAAGGAAGAATAGTATGGTTCGTAGTAAGAGTCCTATTCCTTGACTTTTTACAGCAAGGTCGAGGCAAGTAAAATGAACCTCTTCGGCCTTGTTAAAGAAAGGGGAAGAATAGTATGATTCGCAGTAAAAGTCTTATTCCTTGACTTTTTACAGTAAGGTCGAGGCAAGTAAAATGAACCTCTTCTACCTTCTTAAAGAAAGGGGAAGAATAGTATGGTTCGAGTAAAAGTCCTCTCCCTTGACTTTTTACAGCAAGGTCGAGGCAAGTAAAGATGAACCTCTTCCACCTTGTTAAAGAAAGGGGAAGAATAGTATGGTTCACAGTAAAAGTCCTCTTACAGTGAGGCTGGGGCGAGAAGAACGAGCCTTTTCTACCTTGTTAAAGAAAGGGGAAGAATAGTATGGTTCACAACAATCCTTTTCCTTGATTTTACAGGATCAAAGACAAGAGGAGTTTTCAGTTTACACAGCAAGAAGTAAGACAAGAAAGAGGTCTTCCTTGGCTCATCGGTCGAGGTCGACAGAGAAAGAGGTCTTCCTTGGCTCATCGGTCGAGGTCGACAGAGAAAGTGGTCTTCCTTGGCTCATCAGTCGAGGTCAACAGAGAGAGAGGTCTTCCGTGACTCAATGGTTGGGGTCGGTAGAGGAAGAGGTTCTCCTCGCCTTATCAGACAAGGTCGACAGGGAAAAACCACCTCGCCCACATCTAGCGCACGGAGTCATAAACACAGACCAAATGGGATTGCGACATGAAGGTCACTTATAAGTTAATCGAGAAATAGTAATCAAAGTAAAAGGGTATAGATGCGCTAGCGTAATCATCAAAGGAAACATGTATAGATAAAGAAACAGAAGATGCAGAAGCAGAAGACCAAGGGGCGCGAAGTGCACCATGAGTTAAAATTATAAAATGTACAAATGTTTACAAGAGGTTGTTTATGTTAAAGACATAAAGAAGGAAGAAAGGCTCAAGGGTTGACAGGAGCATCCACCAGCTGCCCATCGCAGATAATCTTGTCCAGACCGGTTTGGGAGGGGTCCACCCCCGGATGCGCGCAGGCAACCTGGGCAATGGCGTCACCAAACCCCGCACTGTAGGCTTCAGCTTCCTCATCGCTAAGCTCCTCTTTGGACTTCTGGTAGAGCTCCTCCCTTTGAGCCATCTTCGTCCTCAACTCTGCCTCAGTTTTGGCCACCTCCTCCTTCACCCTGGCCAGCTCGACATCCCGCTGGGCCAGGTCGTCATCACGTCGCGCCAATTCTTCTCTAAGGTCAGCAATTGTCTCCTCCTGGCGGCTCGCCTTACCCTTGAGGTCCTCCACTGCCATGCAAAAGTCATTACATCTAGCGTGAGCCCGCAGGGCCTTTGGGACTTAGAAAACAGGAGGTCCCTGACCTCTTTATCTGACTTTCGCAGCTCAGCCACCTCTAGGGTGAGGCTCGTGATGCGACGCTCCGCCTCCACAGCGGCCAAGGCCCGATGCTCAGCTTCTTGTTGGGCCTTCATTATCTTCGTAAAGAGAAGGCTGGCACCCCCAAGAGCCTTGCTGAAACCTTGGGCCACTTGGTCCATCAGCGGCTCTACCTCCAGACTTTCCACCTCTTCAATATCCTGAGAGGACTTCAAAGTACACTGCAGGAAAGGCGTCAGGGAGGTAAAGGGGCTCAGTTGCCCTTCCCCAGGGACGCTCTCTCCCCATTCTTCGATAACGTGAGGGGAGGAGGAAGCGCCCAGTGTAAGGACCTGTAAAATTAAATTGGAATAAAAGGGTATATTTTAAATGAATTCTAAGTATGTTTTTATTTAAAATAAAAAGAAAGGAGAGTGTAGTTTAGAAGACTATAAGAGTTCCTTGTTAGTACATAATCGCCGGTCGCCTAGACTACACGTCATCGCCAGGGCGCGAGGCATGCGGGCGTCGCCAGGGCGCGAGGCATGCGAGCATCGCCAGGGCGCGAGGCAGGCGGGCATCTTCCAGGGGGAGACATCGGTCGTCCGCCAGGATGAGGCATCGGTGGATAATCTTCGCGCGAGAGATCATCGGTGGATCGTCTTCGCGCGAGCGGTCATCGGTGGATCGTCTTCGCGCGAGAGGTCATCGGTGGATCGTCTTCGCGCGAGAGATCATCGGTGGATCGTCTTCGCGCGAGAGGTCATCGGTGGATAGTCTTCGCGCGAGAGGTCATCGGTGGATAGCCTTCGCGCGAGAGATTATCGGTGGTTTGTCTTCGCACGAGAGGTCATCGGTGGATAGTCTTCGCGCCAGTGGTCATTGGTGAAAGGTTATCGCGCGATGTCAAATTTCACACAGAGAAGGTGGGACCCAGACTCCCAGCATGAAACGTCCTGCACGCGCGCCACGTAGACAAAAAGGGTGGTTCAGAATAGTGACCTCAGAGTGTTAGCCTGCGCAGAGGCACGTTTAGTCATACTGTTCAGGGCAGCGTACACGCAAACTTCCCTGCAGAGTGGGTGGTGGTAGCTGCTTTTGTGGACAAGTTGGTTTAAGATGCAAAAACCCACTTCTGAGAGAAAGGAACGTTGCAGTGGTTCAAGAGCGAAAGAGTGTGTTTGCCTCCCTTCTTCTCCTTTTCTCTCCTTCGCACTGCGATTCAGGCACCTTCACCCAAAAGTACGACGAGCGACGGCTACCATTAGAGCACCTGGGAAGTTCTCTGCAAGTCCTACAAACCAGACGCAAAAACAGAGTGAAAGTGTAAGGACCTGTAAAATTTAATTGGAATAAAAGAGATATATTTTAAATGAATTCTATGTATGTTCTATTTAAAATAAAAAGGAAGGAAAGCTAAGTTTAGAAGGCTATGAGGTCGCCGGTCGCCTGCTACGCATGGTCGCGCGGGCGCGAGGCATGCAGGCATCGCGCGGGCGCGAGGCATGCGGGCATCGCGCGGGCGCGAGAGGCATGCGGGCATCGCGCGGGCGCGAGAGGCATGCGGGGCATCGCCAGGGCGCGAGGCATGCGGGCATCGCCAGGGCGCGAGGCATGCGGGCATTGCCAGGGCGCGAGATGCATGCGGGCATCGCCAGGGCACGAGAGGCATGCGGGCATCGCCAGGGCGCGAGGCATGCGGGCATTGCCAGGGCGCGAGAGGCATGCGGGCATTCGCCAGGGCGCGAGGCATGAGGGCGTCGCCAGGGATAGGCATCGGTCGTCCCCCAGAGGGAGACATCGGTCGTCTTCCAGGGCGAGGGAGACGTCGGTCGTTCGCCAGAATGAGTCAGCAGTGGAAAGTTATCGCGCGACGTCGAGTTTCACACAGAGTAAAGTGGGACCCAGGCTCCCAGCATGAAACGTCTTGCATGCGCGACACGTAGGCAAAAAGAGTGGTTCAGGCTAGTGACCTCAGAGTGTTAGCCTGCGCAGAGGCACGCTTAGTCGTACTGTTCAGTGAAGCGTACACGCAAACTTCCCTGCAGAGTGGGTGGTGGCAGCGGTTTTTGTGGAGAAGTCAGCTTAAGATACAAAAACCCATTTCTGAGAGAGAAAGAAAGAAACGTCGTCGTTGTTCAAGAGCGAAAGAGTGAGTTCACCTCCCTTCTTCTCCTTTCTCTCCTTCGCACTACGATTCTAGCACCTTCACACAAGAGTACGACGAACGACGACCACCATTAGAGCACCTGGGAGGTTCTCTGCAAGTCCTTCAACCAGACGCAAAAACAGAACCAAGGCGTTGTTCAAGCTTCGTGGGGTTTCGGAGCTCCTGGTGTTTTGCGCAAGTCCAGGTAAGGGAAGCTAGCCTTCGTTTTCAATACAAGCCATAGTTTTGCTGTTTCTGAAGTGAGGGCGACGTGGTCGCCGGTTCTCTGTTTCTTTCGAAATGCTCTGTTCTATGTGGTTGGGCGACGTGGTCGCCGGTTTTAAATACGGGTTTCGAACTCCCCTGTGTTCGACGTTGTTTGAAGCTGTTTGGGATTTAAATACAATATATATGTGATATTCGAAAGTTTGAAACGTTGAAATGATTGTTGCTGTGATTTGAAATATTCCTTTGTATGGTATGACGTCTTGAATGCTGTGAATGTGGGATCGAGGCATAGTATTTTCAGGAAAGGAAATACCGTGTAAGATCTGTATAGGTGTATTGACTAGGGGCTTGTCTAGAAGGAGATATCCTGACTCTACTGAGATAATGGAACCACATAGAGGAAGTTATTCAGTTGGTGAGAGTCGAAGGAGGTTCATACGTATGGGTGAGTTGTTCAAGTGGGAACGAGCTCGGCCTGTTATATGAATTCACCCTGTCATACCGGGAGAGTTGATGACATTGAGATTATATGCGCATGGCTGTGTGGATTTCACAGCGACCCTGTGTGGATTTCACAGTGGTATGGTATGACAGGTGCAGATCTCTGAGCCTGAGTCAACGCACGAGTCAATCCGGAAGTAGTGTCATGTGTCTATGCATTGTGAGTCAGTGGAAAGTCTGACGTGTGAACCATGAATACTGAAATTTGAAATAGACACTTGACGGGTTATGGAATATGAGTATGTTGATGGTTGTAATTGTTATGGATCATGAATGGTGTGAAATTTTATGTTTGCTATTTATTTCAAAGCTTTTAAACCATCTAGCTTACCCTTTTCTTTGTATTGTTCTCTGGCTGTTTTCTCTTAAAACTGTGATGATCGTGTATTTTACACGGGAGCAGATGATCTTCCAGGGAGTAGAGCTCCTTAGAGAGTGGTCGCCGGAAGGAGATCGCCTGTTCCGTCTCTATCGGGTGATCGCCTGTTTCTGCCGCTATCGGGTGATCGCCTATTTTCTGTTCTGGTAGCAGATCGGCTGTTTTGGGTCCCCTGATAGGAGATCGCCGGTCTATGTAGGGAGATCGCCGGTTTTCAATTTAGTTGGTTGTATTTTGTTTAAATTTTAGAAAAATATACCGGTTATGTATTTATCTCCCTGTGAGGAGAAACTTTATTTATTTATATAAAATTTTGTTCACTTCAATCTATTTGTTACTTTTATTTTCATTATATGAGCATGTATGGTATTTTGGCGGGATGTTACAGAAAGCATCTTTTAAGCTCCGTTGGGTTTTGGAGTTCTTGGTGTTTTGCGCAAGTCCAGGTAAGGGAAGCTAGCTTTATTTTCAATAAAAGCCGTAGATTAGTTGTTTCTGAAGTGAGGGCAACGTGGTCGCCGGTTTCATTTTCATTTTCGTGATGCTCTGTTCTATGTGTTTGGGCGACGTGGTCGCCGGTTTTAAATACAGATTTCGAAATCCCCTGTTTTTGGACAAGATCGCCGGTTTTGGCGTTGTTTTGCGAACTCCCCTGTTTTTGGTGTTATTTTGAAAACTGTTTGAGATTTAGATGTGATATTCGAAAATATGAACCTTGGAATGAGTTTTGCTGTGATTGAAATCATTCATTTAAGTGTTATATGATGTGTTGAATGTTGTGAATGTGAGATCAAGGCATAGTATTTTCCGGAAAAAAAATACCGTGTAAGATCGTGTAGGATGTGCATTGACCGATGATTCGTCATGATATCCTGACTCTCCTAATATAATGGAATCATATAGATGAAGTTATTCGGGCGTTGAGAGTCGAAGGAGGTTCATACGTATGGGTGAGTTGTTTGAAAGAGAACGAGCTCGACCTGTTGTGTGGATTAACCCTGTCATGCTAGGATAGTGATGATATTGAGATTCATTTATTCGCTTGTGAATGTGTGTGATTCCACGGCGACCCTGTGAATGTGTGTGATTTCACAGTGGGCAGTATGACAGGTGCAAATCTATGAGTTTAGTCAATGCATGAGTCTTCCGGAAGTGGTGTCAAGTGTCTTGTGTGATGAGTCAGTGGAAGTCTGACGTGGGAAATGTGTAACATTGAAATGAATAGACACTTGATGGAATTATGTGGATTGATCGACTCTTGATGAAATTGTGAAGTGTGTGGGATGAATGAGAAAGTGATGGACTCTTGGGAATGTTTGAAAAGGCTGATCTACGTTGTTTGTTCCAGTTTATAATTTAAAGTTTTTAAAATATCTAGCTTACCCTTTGTATTGCTCTATGGCTGTTTTTCTCTTAAAACTGTGATGATCGTGTATTTTACGCGGGAGCAGATGATCTTCCAGGAAGTAGAGCTCCTTAGTGAGTGGTCGCCGGGGAAGAGATCGCCTGTTTTTATCTCTTTGTGGTGATCGCCTATTTTCTGTCCTGATAGCAGATCGCCTGTTTTGGGTCTTCTGTTAGGAGATCGCCGGTTTATGTATGGAGACCGCCGTTTTCAATGTATTTGACTGTATTTTGTTAAGTTTTGAAAAATTTGACCGGTTATGTATTAAACTCCCTGTGAGGAGCAACTTCATTTTATATAAATACGTATGTTCACCTAAATATTATTGTTTTACCTTTATCTCATTTTATATTTATGTAAAGAAATTTGGCGGGATGTTACATTAATGGTATCAGAGCAGTTCGTCCTTAGGGTGACCTGAGGGCTGTGGATCCATTGTGTTTCTTCTGCTCATAAAATTTATTTGAGTTTTAAATGAAAACTATAGTGAAAGGTTTCAAACGTTTTTGTATTGAAATTTTGTGTGTGCTTTAGTGAATATATGCTCTAACTGAAAATTTTAGTATTAAGAATGAAAGGATCTTGATAAAGTAGTGAGGGTGCACACTCATAACTGGATCGAGATGATTCTCAATCTTAATTCTAAAGGTTTGATGTTTAGCACATATTGAATTCTGGTGTGAGCTATTTCATTCTCTTGAGTGTCTTTGTAATTGATTGAAAATGGTTGATTGGATTGATGACTGCATACCAGTAGCTGTTCTGGTGTTATGCTTAATGTTATAAGTATTATGATTCTGTTGATGAGCTCAAATTCTTGATGACTTTGAGATGCTGACCTTTGTAAGGTCTAGATGTTACCTCCTGAATGAATTGATTTCTTATCGATCTCATTCTTGTAGTTGTAGGGAATATAGAAAACTCATAGTTTCAAGATCTGAAACGAAGAGAGATGGCACGTAGACCCCCTACCCCTCCCCAACCTTCTTCGGAGATGAGCCAGATTGCCAAGGCTATCGAGATGATGGCAACTGCCATCCAACAACAGAATGCAGCGATGGCTCAGAACCATCAAGCTACAATGCACCACTGGGAAACTGCTCGGTCGGCTGAAACAAATTCCCACGTTGGTCAGCCCCAGGAACAGATGGGACTGACCGAGTTCATGAGGCACAACCCACCCAAGTTCAGTGGGAATGCTACCCCTGATCAGGCAGATCAGTGGGTCAGGGAGTTGGAGAAAATCTTTAGGGCGACCTCCTGCCCTGAAGAGAAGAAGTTGGTGTTCGCCACCTTTTTGCTATCTGGAGAAGCCGAGTTCTGGTGGATGGGAGCTCAGCAGATGATGGAGGCCCGAGAGGATGTGTTGGATTGGGAGAGCTTCAGGGTGAGGTTCCTGGAGAAATACTTCCCAGACAGCGCAAGGTTCGCGAGGGAAGCTGAGTTCCTAAAGTTGGAGCAGGGGGATATGTTTGTGAACGCCTATGCTGCTCGGTTTGAGTACCTCGCCCGATTCTATACCCAGGCGACCTCCGAGGCCTGGAGGTGTAGGAAGTTCGAAGAGGGGCTGAAGCATGGGCTGAAGAGGACCATAGCCCCGATGTGCATCAGGGAATTTCACGCCTTAGTGGAGAAGGCGAAGATGGTGGAGACCCTGGAAAAGGGTGATTCTCGGGTGATCAGGTCACACCAAGGAGGTTCTTTCAGTGGGAAGGCTAAGGTGCAGCACCCACAAAGCAAGCCCTATGCGAGACCTCCACCACATCGGGCGGGAACAACGTCATCCCAGTTTCAGCAACAAAAATCCTGGAAACTTAAATGTTTCCATTGCGGTGGACCCCACACAGCCAATGTGTGCCCCAAGAGAGATTCAGAGAGGAGGTGTTTTGCCTGCCAAAAGACAGGGCACATTGCTAGAGAGTGCCCTAGCAGGAATGGGGCGACTCAACCCAGTGGCTCTCAGCAGATGAGAAATGAAGGCAGCAGACCTCAGGCGACAGGGAGAGTGTTTGCCATGTCTGGAACAGAAGCATCTCAGTCAGGTAACCTCATGCAAGGTGTTTGTTTTATAGCTGGTAGAGGTGTAAAAGCTTTGTTTGATTCTGGAGCGACACACTCCTTTGTGTCAAGCCTGTGTGTAGTCGAGTTGGGTCTTCTAGTGAAGGAGTTACCCTTCGAACTGTTGGTCTCTACACCTGCGTCAGGACAGGTGTTGACCTCTACAGTTTGCCCCGAATGTCCAGTGATAGTAGAGGGACGCAGATTCAAAGTGAACTTGATCTGCCTACCTCTTCAAGACCTGGATGTTGTCCTGGGAATGGATTGGCTAGCTGCCAATCACGTTCTCATAGACTGCGGTAGTCAGAGGATAACGTTTCCAGACCTCCAAGGGTCAGATGTAATATCTGCTCAGCAAGGGCAGTCGGAGTTGGAAGAAGGGGCGAGGTGCTTCGTGATGCTAGCTCGGTTGGAAGTGAAGAATGAAGGGGAAGTAAGCAGAATACACGTGGTGAAAGATTTCACGGATGTATTTCCAGAAGAAGTACCTGGGTTACCCCCTAAGAGAGAAGTGGAATTCTCTATTGATTTGGTACCTGGGGCTGGACCAGTGTCAATGGCGCCCTACAGGATGGCACCAGCCGAGTTGGTAGAATTAAAGAAGCAAGTGGAAGAGTTGCTGGAGAAACAATTCATCAGACCCAGTGTATCTCCATGGGGGGCTCCAGTACTCCTAGTTAAGAAGAAGGATGGAGGGTCTCGGTTGTGTATAGATTACAGGCAGTTGAACAAGTTGACCATCAAGAACAAGTACCCCCTACCTAGAATTGACGATTTGATGGATCAAATACATGGGGCCTCGGTGTTCTCCAAGATTGACCTGAGATCGGGGTACCACCAGATTTTGGTTAAAGCTGAATATGTTCAAAAGACAACTTTTAGGTCTCGGTATGGGCATTATGAGTATGTGGTGATGCCGTTTGGAGTAACCAATGCTCCAGCTCTGTTCATGGACTACATGAATAGGATTTTTCGCCCTTTCTTGGATAAATTTGTGGTAGTCTTCATAGACGACATACTCATTTATTCAAGGACTGAGGAAGAACATGAAGAACATCTGAGGAAAGTGTTGGAGATTCTGAGGGAGAAGCAACTCTATGCCAAGTTCTCTAAGTGTGAGTTCTGGCTGAAGGAGGTCAACTTCTTAGGACACGTGATATCTGCTCGGGGGATCTCAGTGGATCCAGCCAAGGTAGAGGCAGTGTTGCAGTGGGAACGTCCTAAGACAGTCACTGAGATAAGGAGCTTTGTGGGGCTGGCGGGCTACTATCGGAGGTTTATTGAGGACTTTTCCAAGGTAGTGGCTCCTTTAACACAGCTGACCCGCAAGGACCAACCTTTTGCTTGGACCGACCGATGTGAGCAGAGCTTCATGGAACTAAAGAAAAGGTTGACTAGTGCTCCAGTGCTGGTGATCCCAGAGGTAGGAAGACCTTTTGATGTCTACTGTGATGCTTCACATCAGGGTTTGGGATGCGTCTTGATGCAAGAGAAAAGAGTGGTTGCATATGCTTCAAGGCAACTCAAGGTTCATGAGAGAAACTACCCTACGCATGATTTGGAGTTGGCGGCTGTGGTATTTGCCTTGAAGATCTGGAGGTACTATTTATATGGAGCTCGGTTCCAGGTGCTCAGTGACCATAAGAGCCTGAAATACCTGTTCGATCAGAAGGAACTAAACATGAGACAAAGAAGGTGGATGGAGTTTCTAAAGGACTACGATTTTCAACTCATGTATCATCCAGGGAAGGCCAATGTAGTGGCAGATGCTTTGAGTAGAAAATCAATACAAGTAGCCACCATGATGATGGAAGAGCAGAAACTGATCGAACAGTTCAGAGACTTAAACCTTGGGGTAGAATTTCACGTAAATCACATTCGTTGTAGTAAGCTGGCTATAACTAATGACTTCCTTGGAATGATAAAGGATAAGTAGTTGGAGGACCCTAGTCTGAAGCGTACTGTGGAGTCACTAGGGACAGATCAGGCTCGAGACTTTGTGATGGGCAATGATGGGATCTTGAGGTTTTAATGACAGAATTTGCATCCCTGCAAATGGAGAGTTGAAGAAGATGATCCTAGATGAAGGTCACAAGAGTCGCCTTAACCTACATCCAGGCATGAACAAGATGTACCATGACTTGAAGGAGTCATTTTGGTGGTCGGGCATGAAGAGAGACATCGCCCAGTATGTTGCAACCTGCTTAACGTGTCAGAAGGCGAAGGTAGAGCACCAAAGACCTGGCGGGTTGTTACAGCAACTGGATATCCCTGAGTGGAAATGGGACAGCATCGCCATGGATTTTGTCACCCATTTACCCAGATCGGTAAAGGGTCATGATGCAATCTGGGTCATCATTGACAGGCTGACGAAGAGTGCCCACTTTCTTCCAGTGAATATGAAGATGCCTATGGCCAATCTGGCACAGTTATACATCAAAGAAATAGTAAGGTTGCATGGAGTGCCTTCCAGCATCGTTTCAGATAGAGATCCCAGGTTCACTTCACGGTTTTGGCAGACCTTACAAGAGTGCTTGGGAACTAAGTTGAGGATGAGCTCTGCATATCATCCCCAAACAGATGGTCAGTCAGAAAGAACGATCCAGTCCTTGGAAGATCTGCTGAGGACGTGTGTCTTGGATCAATTGGGAAGTTGGGACGAGGTGTTGCCACTGGTGGAGTTTACTTATAATAATAGTTACCACGCCAGTATTGGGATGGCACCATATGAAGCCCTGTATGGGAGGAAATGCAGAACTCCCTTATGTTGGTACCAGGAGGGCGAAGCAGTCTTGGTTGGGCCAGAGTTGATTCAGCAAACGACCGAGAAGGTGCAACAGATACAAAGCAAAATGAAAGCTTCTCAAAGTAGGCAGAAGTCATATGCAGACCAGAGGAGAAAGCCTTTGGAGTTTGCTGCTGGAGACCATGTGTTCATGAAAGTGACACCAACCAAGGGTGTAGGACGGGCAATCAGATCAAAGAAGTTGTCCCCTAAGTTCGTGGGACCATATCAGATCTTAAGAAGGATTGGTCCAGTGGCTTATGAGATCGCCCTACCTCCCCATTTAGCGAATCTGCACAATGTCTTTCACGTATCACAGCTAAGAAAGTACATGGCAGACCCTAGTCATGTGCTGGAAGTGGACGATGTGCAGATCAGGGATGACTTGTCCTTTGAAGCAAAACCAGTCAGGATTGATGATCGGCAAAGTAAACAGCTCAGAGGCAAGACCATCGACATGGTGAAAGTGGTTTGGGATGAGAGATCGGGGGATTCAACTTGGGAGTTAGAAGGACCCATGAGAGAAGCTTATCCATACCTCTTTTCCTTGTAATTCAATTTTCGGGGACGAAAATTTTTCTTGATGGGGAGAATGTAAGGACCTGTAAAATTAAATTGGAATAAAAGGGTATATTTTAAATGAATTCTAAGTATGTTTTTATTTAAAATAAAAAGAAAGGAGAGTGTAGTTTAGAAGACTATAAGAGTTCCTTGTTAGTACATAATCGTCGGTCGCCTAGACTACACATCATCGCCAGGGCGCGAGGCATGCGGGCGTCGCCAGGGCGCGAGGCATGCGAGCATCGCCAGGGCGCGAGGCAGGCGGGCATCTTCCAGGGGGAGACATCGGTCGTCCGCCAGGATGAGGCATCGGTGGATAGTCTTCGCGCGAGAGATCATCGGTGGATCGTCTTCGCGCGAGCGGTCATCGGTGGATCATCTTCGCACGAGAGGTCATCGGTGGATCGTCTTCGCGCGAGCGGTCATCGGTGGATCATCTTCGCACGAGAGGCATCGGTGGATCGTCTTCGCGCGAGAGATCATCGGTGGATCGTCTTCGCGCGAGAGGTCATCGGTGGATAGTCTTCGCGCGAGAGGTCATCGGTGGATAGCCTTCGCGCGAGAGATTATCAGTGGTTTGTCTTCGCGCGAGAGGTCATCGGTGGATAGTCTTCGCGCCAGTGGTCATTGGTGAAAGGTTATCGCGCGATGTCGAATTTCACACAGAGAAGGTGGGACCCAGACTCCCAGCATGAAACGTCCTGCACGCGCGCCACGTAGACAAAAAGGGTGGTTCAGAATAGTGACCTCAGAGTGTTAGCCTGCGCAGAGGCACGTTTAGTCGTACTGTTCAGGGCAGCGTACACGCAAACTTCCCTGCAGAGTGGGTGGTGGCAGCTGCTTTTGTGGACAAGTTGGTTTAAGATGCAAAAACCCACTTCTGAGAGAAAGGAACGTTGCAGTGGTTCAAGAGCGAAAGAGTGTGTTTGCCTCCCTTCTTCTCCTTTTCTCTCCTTCGCACTGCGATTCAGGCACCTTCACCCAAAAGTACGACGAGCAACGGCTACCATTAGAGCACCTGGGAAGTTCTCTGCAAGTCCTACAAACCAGACGCAAAAACAGAGTGAAAGCATCTTTTAAGCTCCGTTGGGTTTTGGAGTTCTTGGTGTTTTGCGCAAGTCCAGGTAAGGGAAGCTAGCTTTATTTTCAATAAAAGTCGTAGATTAGTTGTTTCTGAAGTGAGGCGACGTGGTCGCCGGTTTCATTTTCATTTTCGTGATGCTCTGTTCTATGTGTTTGGGCGACGTGGTCGCCGGTTTTAAATACAGATTTCGAAATCCCCTGTTTTTGGACAAGATCGCCGGTTTTGGCGTTGTTTTGCGAACTCCCCTGTTTTTGGTGTTATTTTGAAAACTGTTTGAGATTTAGATGTGATATTCGAAAATATGAACCTTGGAATGAGTTTTGCTGTGATTGAAATCATTCATTTAAGTGTTATATGATGTGTTGAATGTTGTGAATGTGAGATCAAGGCATAGTATTTTCAGGAAAGAAAATACCGTGTAAGATCGTGTAGGATGTGCATTGACCGGTGATTCGTCATGATATCCTGACTCTCCTGATATAATGGAATCATATAGATGAAGTTATTCGAGCGTTGAGAGTCGAAGGAGGTTCATACGTTTGGGTGAGTTGTTTGAAAGAGAACGAGCTCGACCTGTTGTGTGGATTAACCCTGTCATGCTAGGATAGTGATGATATTGAGATTCATTTATTCGCTTGTGAATGTGTGTGATTTCACGGCGACCCTGTGAATGTGTGTGATTTCACAGTGGGCAGTATGACAGGTGCAAATCTATGAGTCTAGTCAATGCATGAGTCTTCCGGAAGTGGTGTCAAGTGTCTTGTGTGATGAGTCAGTGGAAGTCTGACGTGGGAAATGTGTAACATTGAAATGAATAGACACTTGATGGAATTATGTGGATTGATCGACTCTTGATGAAATTGTGAAGTGTGTGGGATGAATGAGAAAGTGATGGACTCTTGGGAATGTTTGAAAAGGCTGATCTACGTTGTTTGTTCCAGTTTATAATTTAAAGTTTTTAAAATATCTAGCTTACCCTTTGTATTGCTCTATGGCTGTTTTTCTCTTAAAACTGTGATGATCGTGTATTTTACACGGGAGCAGATGATCTTCCAGGAAGTAGAGCTCCTTAGTGAGTGGTCGCCGGGGAAGAGATCGCCTGTTTTTATCTCTTTGTGGTGATCGCCTGTTTTCTGTCCTGATAGCAGATCGGTTGTTTTGGGTCTTCTGTTAGGAGATCGCCGGTTTATGTATGGAGACCGCCGTTTTCGATGTATTTGACTGTATTTTGTTAAGTTTTGAAAAATTTGACCGGTTATGTATTAAACTCCCTGTGAGGAGCAACTTCATTTTATATAAATACGTATGTTCACCTAAATATTATTGTTTTACCTTTATCTCATTTTATATTTATGTAAAGAAATTTGGCGGGATGTTACACCCAGGGGGGCTAGAGGGCTCTCTCCTTCTGAATCGGACGAAGGGAGCACGACAATGTCCTGTGTGCGCCTACGTTTGAACATCAGCCCGGAGCACGTGCCCTCGTCATCAGAAGGAGCCACCCCAGCAGCTGCAACCATGCCTTGTGAAGGGGCAATTGTTATTGTGGCGGCCGCGGCTGCCAGAGGTGCGGCATCAAGAGCCACGTCGTTAGTGGAAGGAGGGGCTTCATCCTGGGCTGGTCGGGATGAGCTTGCACCGCTCTTCTTCAGGGCACGCGCGGCCAGCTGCCTTCTTTGCTCGACCCCAATTGTCATCTCTGCAACAAGCACGCATACAGGTCACCATAAGAACAATAGTGAAGGAAATATATCAGAAGAAATCACACAAACAGAAGCAGTTAAGGGAAAAAGAAGAACTACAAGAAAGACAAGCTAAAGCCCTACCAATGTACCCCCGCAAGCGCTTGGGTAGGTACTCATATTGGATGAATTTGGTGGTGTTGAACACTGCCTCGAGACCATAAAGGAACTCACACACCTCCCTATCTTGTGGGTGCAAGTCCATCTGGGCCCTAGGTTTGGCCAGATTAGGTTTCTCCATCCAGTAAAGTGGGAACCCATCTAGGAGGGTGGGGTCAGTAGGGAGGCACCAGATCTTCAAAAATTTGCCCTTGAATCCCTTGTAAGATTGCTGGAAAAGGGTTAGGAATGCTCTCCCAGCAACCCCATTGAGGCTGACCCAGAGGTTCTTCCCAAGGCTCTTGGCCTCGAAGAACTAGAGGAAGGAATCTACTGAGGGAAGGCGCCGAAAGTAGTTGCAAAGGAGGGCATAGGCGCGCATGAAGGCCCAGTCATTTGGGTGAAGCTAGGCTGGAGCCACGTTCATCTCCATCAGCAATGCCCTCTCGAAGCTATTGAGGGGTAGGCGAAGGCAAACCCTTTTAAAAACGGTGGAGTAAATGAAGCAGAAGGGGCCCTCCTAGCCCGAAGCCTTGTCGCAGCACATGGGCTCACCTATCTTGCAAGGGACCACCCCAACATATTTGTCATCGTCTTTCCCAAAGACGCGAGTGGAGTGGCTGGTTCTGCTCCGCACCTCAGCCTTCCTGTAGGTCACGATGGACTCGAAGGTGGTAAAATCAGAAGACTCCTTCAGGGGCCCAGGGATACAGAAGTTGGTAGAAGTCTGAATGGAGCCCTAGAACTACTGGACGGGCAGAAGATTGGGAGGAGTTCGACTCAGACCCCGAAGGGGAAGAAGAAGACTGGTCCATTTCGAAGGCTAAAACACAAGGGCAGACAAAAAAGACAAGCTTAGAAAGGAGAAAAGGATAGCACGTTCCAGATAAACATAGCAGAACAGTAAGGTACGACACAACGAAATGAAGACAAGAATCGAAAGAATCCTAGGCAGTTGCAGGTAAATAAAGAACATCACAGTGACAAAACGAAGATAAGAAAGGCCGAAAGAACATACCTTTGTTTGATGAGGGGATGAAAGATTGGAGTATATGCGAATATAAACCAGATTCACAGATACGCCATGCATGCAGGGTATATGCGAGACGTAAGGCTTTGGCATAGTGGATTTATCCCTAGAAACGTATAAAGAGGCACGTGAGTGATTAGCTTAACACTGAAGATTTGGCCATGCGGCGCTAGGGTTACAGCGTATGCCTTAGCGCCCACGCCCAAGTTAAGCACTCCAAAAAAGGAAGGTTGCCACGAGAGTTGCACTCTAAGAATAGAAGGTTGCCATGAGACGCGCACCAAGATTGTGTGATAGAATCCTAGAAAGGTAACCCTAAATTCGCTAAGAGGCAACACTTGGACACAAGGATGGGTGCGGCAGGAAACCTAGAACGGCTATATAAAGGGTAGTAAGGCATTCACAAAGGTACGCAGCATTTGAAACTAGAACTCTTTTGCTATACACTTGGTGTTTCTTGCCCTAAGTTTTGACTTGAGCGTTGGAGTGCAAACGGCCGCTAGGGCGCCCATCTTTCTTTCTTTGTAGGCAAGCTATTCCAGTTGAAGGGAAGGGAGAAGGTGCAAGCGATTGTAGAAGTTAACTAACGAGAGAGTCAACCGTCGAGAACACGGACCATGCAAAGGCATCCAAATGTCGTGCTATCACCTCGGCAATCTTGTCCTGCAATTCTTGGCTCAGAGACTTGCCAAGCTTAAATTTTTTTTCCCCAAATCTCCCTTTCCTGAACCTCGCCTGCCGGCTTAGGTCACCTATCAGTGGTGATTTCCACGCGTGGGGTGTCTTCCACTTCCGCTGGCTGAGTGGTAACAGTGCATACTACTTGCTTCGTCTTCAAACTATTCTCGTAGCATTTTCTTACCGCCTTTTGGTCGGACTTGATAACTGTATAAACCAGTCCTCGGAAACCGATAACAGCTAGTAATGGTGAGCCATGTGAGTTGGGTCCCACAGCATGGGCCAGAGCCACGTGGGCTAATTAGTCATCAGTATGTAAACCACCAGAGTGGAACGATGTGTCCTCGTCACACAACAGGGCGATGAGTCCTTGGCAACAGAGTGGGACGATGTGACATCGGTCTTGGGTGTTCCGAACAACTGAACTAGATCATGGAAGGTGGGTTCCAAGAACAATACCAGTTATCAATAAAATGCCCAGAGGTAGGGAGAAGCCTAGGTCACGAAGCATCCATGCGTGTAGCTTGGGAAACACAGTTAGGTGCAGAGTCTTGAAGGGCTTGAATGCCCGTCAGGATTAGGGTTTCCAAGTGAAGCTACATGCATTGCACGTGAACAGTGAGGGCACTCCCAGGACAGATGGCCCCAGAGATTAGATGCACGAGTGGGTACCCAGGTGGTCATCCTATTAGAATTTGCACTCCAGTTAAGGGAACGTTACATGCAAGATTACTCTCAGATTGAGTAATAGCGGTGCATAACGGCATGTTCCCAAAAATCCTAAATGTGGGTAGCTGCGCAGAGGAAACCCTAGACTATATAAAGGGTAGTAAAACACTTCACAAAGGTACGCAGTTTTGAGACTGAAACTCATATACTATACATTTGGTGTGCTTGCCCCAGTATTGACTTGAGCGTCGAAGTGCAAACAGCCTTTAGGGCGCCCCTTCTATCTTTGCAAGTGCAGGTTGTTTCAATCCAGTGAAGCATTACCTAAGGAGAAGGAAGGAGGTGCGAGATTTTCGTAGAGTCAACCGACAAAAGGGTCAACCGGCAAGAACTATAACGATTACTCCCTCTTCTTGAGAGGGCAGCTTCATCTTCATATGCCTTGATGAGGCCACCGCCCCTAACCTATTTATGGCAGTTCTGCCCAAAAGAATGTTATAGGCTGAAGGGGCGTTCACGACCAAGTACCTAATACTAATGGTCCGATATGAGGTGCCATCTGAGAAGGTCGTCCTTAATTCCACGTGCCCTCTCACCTCTACTTGGTCCCCGACAAAACCATATAAACAACCATCATAGTTGATGGAAACCATCCAGCCACACATAACCACATAATAAGGAGGATAAAGACCTAGAGGTTATTTTGGGATTTACTTGTAAATATGGGTCTAATTGGGCTTTTGTTTCTTTTATAAACCCAATCAAGAAGGAATGTACAAACATATCCAAGAAGACCTCCAGGTCATTAAAACATAAACATAAAGATGATGGAAGAAGTCCAAGTCCAAAGTAAAGCCCAAGGCCAAGCCCAAGTTCAACAACTAGAAGATCTGGGCCAACCACAAGAGCTATGGCGAGAAGGATACAAGAGGATTGGGATAATTCTATTGATGGTAGAGAAACCTTTCTCTACATGTTACAGATGCCATAAGCTTAGTTTAGAAGTAGATTTTAATTTTCTTGTCAAAATTAGAATAGGAAAATTATTTGTAATTTTTCTTAGAATTAATTTTGGCACCTAAAACCAACCTAGGTTTAATTAGGGTTTCTAAAAACTCCTAAATTAAACCTAGGCCGGTTAAGAGAGTACATATTTAACACATGTGCCATGAGTTAAATGTGTTGCACACATGATACATATTTTACATGTGCTAAATGTTTTACAACATATGTTAAATATGTTTCATGAGCTACATGTGCTCTTAAGAAGTAGGCGCCACTTTTTCAAATGGGATTGATTTGAATCTCCCTCCAATTTTATTTGAATTTTCAGCCCTCTAAACACCATAAATAAGAGGGCTTGGCTCATGTAATTCTCACGATTAATGTGAGTGAAATTGCTGCCAAAATTGTACCAATTGTTCACTCTTGTCTCCTACCTCTACGATAGACCTTTAGTCTTCACTCTCTCCCTAGCTCAAGTGAGATGGCCTTACCACTCACTTTCCACACCTAACACCTCACCTTCAAGGTTTCCGCAGCTCCTAGGAGTGCCTTGCACGTTTCAATCCATGAATGCTTCCGCAACCACTTCCAATCTCAAAATCAAGCTCACGGATGAAGGCACAATTCCATTAGTAGGGCCTCAGCTGATTTGGTGACAACTGCAATTTGTTGAACGTCAACCAAAATAGCACGTCAGTCGAGCCTCCCTGATCAATAAGGACCCGATGCACCCTTCTTCCTAAAGTGACCACTGATATTACTACAGGATCATTATAATGTGGGACAACATCCCTCAAGTCTGCTCGAGTGAAGTAGAAGTCAGGTTCGACTGGTTGCTCGAATCCCGGTGCGTCTACTACCATTACCTCCCTTGCATATCTTTTTCGTTGAGAGGCGGTACAACCTCCTCCAGAGAATCCCTTAGAGATGGTATTGATTTTTCCGTGGATGGGCACCTCATGCCTCTGCTCTTTCGCCAACTCCTCTCTCGTCAACCCCCCTGGTCCTCCTGCACATAGTCACGCATGGAACCTTCCTTCAACAATCTTGAGAACTGATAGCGCAAGGCTAAACAGTTCTCCACATCATGCCCATAAGTTTGGTGGAACTCACACCAAACGTTCTTTCTCTACCCCAAAACTTTGTTGGACTTTGGTGGGGACTCCAATTTTTCTGTTACAGCCGGGATGGCAAGCAACTCCCTGTAGGTCACTTTAAACTTGGGTCGAGGAGGAGGGATGTTTTCTTACCTTGGCCTGGATTAGTTTCCTCGAGGCCCATAGGGTGTTTGTCGCGCCGACTTCTTCTCCATTGTGGTCTCGTGTACCCTCAAGGGTTGGGTACGACTGCTCTCCCGGGCCTTGGTTAGCCCTACACCCATGCTTCCCAGCTTCGTGCTCATCCATTCGTCCACAGCGATGTGAGTAACTGCTCCCCGCTTGATCTCTGCCAACGATCAGGGTCGATTTCTTATCAACGAATCACTAAAAGGCCCCGACCTTATCCCCTTTACAAAAGCATGTACTATTAATGCCTTGTCCTGAGTGTGGAGTTGCACCACCAACGCTCCAAATTGATTCAGGAAGTCCTTCACAGATTCTCCCTGGTTCTGGATTACCCCGAAGAGGTCGAAAGGAATAGGGGGTGGTGCTTGATTAACCATGAACTGCTCCCTAAATAACACAGAAAACTTGTCAAAAGTGGTTATAAGGCCATTGGATAAGCCGATAAACCACTTTAATGCCATGCCCGAGAGCGTGCCTACGAACAACTTGCAATGTTCGTCATCTGTACCCCTTACAATCATTGTATGAGCCTGAAAAGCTACTAGGTGGACATCTAGGTCTTCGACGCCAGTAAAGGTGATCTTAGGCATCGTCATGTACTTTGGCACGGCTGCGTCTAAGATCTTTTGTGAGAAGGGCATTATGCGAGCCCTATTCTAGATAGGTGGGAACTGGTCACCCTCGGCGTGCCCTCCTGCATGCCACCAATTCTTGCACAGTCCGTCATTAGCTTTGGGCAGCTCCTCATTAGCTGCTCGTGACATATCCAGCTTAGTCCTGAACTGGTCTTGCCTTTAAACTTGCTCAGCCTTGGTTGCTTCCATTGTCTCCTGAAGAGCTATGATGATCTCCAAGAGTTGCTGGGTTGTGGGGGTGTCGCCTCCTTCAGATCTTGCAGGATCGCCTTGTCGAGTATTTTTCATGTCTTCAGATTGTTTGTTCACCAATGTGGATGGGACCTAGTTTTATCGGGCCCCACAGTGGGCGCCAAATGTTCTCGCCGATTGACTTGGTCGCCGGTTGACTCCGATGACTGGTTTAGGCTCCTCTTGTCTCTTCTGAAATCTACACTTCTCGAGGTGGTTGGGTGCTTTACCTATAGAGACAAAGGGCGCCCTTATGGCCGGTCACACTTCGACGCTTAAGTTAGTAAGGGCTTATTAAAGAATAAGAAACAACTAGTTTCAGTATTCAAAAAGTGTATTCAGAATTGTGTACCTTCACCTGGGATCTTAAGCCCCTTTTATAGCGTACCACATACCTATCGCACTTGAGATAAACAAACATTAACTGAAAATAAGCACATTATCTTATATCTCTAACAGAAAACCACCTGCCACAAGCACCAATGATCTTCATGCGCAAACTGTAGGCTTATCTTTCTGTTATATGTGCATATCCCTATCCTTTTAGGGTTAGCAACAATCATCAATAGGTATTTTATGTGCAACAGACATGTACGCGTAACAGAAAATATCTAACATGATATTAATAAACACATTTGTATGTAGTTGTAACAAACATATGAGCAACCACATATATATATATATATATATATATATATATATATATTTATCTCTAAGTCTCTTTATCTTTAAGCGCATGCCACTGATTATCAGCACATAGCAGCTTTGTTACGTGTTTTAAGCCCATTAAGCAGATTGGGTCAGCCTCGCAACCTTGGCGCAAGGTCCCGCCCATAATCATTCGTTCATGCGTTCAAACTAATACACACCCATTCATACGCTATTTCATGCCATGCATACAGCTCTACTTGGGTTGCCTTAGTGTTACTAGGCTTGGGCCTTACATTTAATACTTTACTTATCATAGACCTGGACACTCTAAGAATGCCCCTAAGCCCATTAAGTTTCTTTACTTTAGTAATTAATCTCATTCATGAAGAATTATACTATATACATGTATGAGGGTCAATATATATGCATACCTGAAGCCCAGTCACATGACATACAAGTGGGGCCCATATGCCGAGCTGACCTGCCTGAGAGAAACGTCGAGGTCCGACCAGCGAACTTTGAGCGCTACGAGTTCTGGTCCAGTACAACTACCAATTTTTTTAGTAAATATCAATAAAAATTTTCTTCATGGGACAAGATTGTTTTCTTATGTTGATCAAATTATTTAAATCATATTAATCAATATTATTTTTTCAAATTTATTAATTGAATTTTATTTGACTAACTATTTTGTGGATTACATAAAAATAATCATAAAATTAGTAATGATAGAAGTCAATAAAATTTTGATTTTATTTTCGATTTTATTGTCTAATATGTTAACTTAGATTTCGTTTCTTGTTTTGATTTAGAGAAGTAACTTAAGCTTTCATTTGATTTGGTCCATTCCTAGTGGTATATGCTTCATTTGGATTGTCTAGTCAGATGTTTCTATCAAATCGTCTAGTCAAAAGGGGGGGTGAATTGTTTACAAAATATTTTCCCAAACTTTGAAGGTATAATGAACTTCAATGCAAAATCACAGAGAAAGAAATCAAGAAAACAATGAAACAAAACTGTTTAAGTTGATTTTCAGAAAATCAACCGGTTGTTTTTATGATTCAACCGGTTGTTTTTATCAACAGTGATTAAAACAATTTAAAAGCAGAATGTAAAGGAGTTCAGGGCAAGAGAAAAGCACACAAGAAATTTGTAATGATTCACTCTTATCCCAAGAGCTACATCCAGTCCCCAAAAACCACTGGGTATCTACTATGCAATCAAAAACCAGATTACACACAACCACACCAAAGAAGTGACCTTGAACACCTCAAGCCACACACTTCCTTTGGCACACAACACCACAGAACTCAGAACACCCTCTGATTCTGCACTTACAATAGCTATCCAAAAATACAAGAGATAAAGAAAGGATTAAACCTGATCAATATTAAAGCAAAAGAATACAGAGCAATCCTATTTCACTCCTTTATGAAAATCCAAAAGCTTGATGCAATTCTTGAAAACTCAAATTTGTTTTCTTAATCTCAAAATGTCTAAATTGTTCCCTTAAACCGTTAGGAGTGTAAACAACCTTTATATACTCCAAAGTTTTGTTAAAAACATTTAAAGCGGGAGCCAAAATAGTTAGAAAACATTTAAAGCTGATGTACCAAACTTAACAGAAATTCTGTTATGGATTTTCAAAAAACAATCGGTTGATTTTTTGAAACAACCGATTGAATTGGTTTGGCATCAAAGTCAACCAAGTCAAATAGCTTCAAACCCTTTTCAAAAACCACTAAGTGTCAAATAACCGATTGAAACGATAAAACAAATGGATGTTTTCCACTTCTTTAGAAAACAATCTTTTTCAAAAAAGGTTTTGATTCAAATCAGTTTTAGATTCAAACAAAGAGTGGATCGTACTTTAATCTGCCCAGATCCCACCCACACAAGCAACAACTTCAATCTTCCACCGAACATCATGAATTTGGAGACATCAAAGCACAAGATCATTCTCGATCAACAATCTCTCCCTATTTGATGAAGACAAATCACTGGTTGCTTGTGTTGATTTGTTAGAATCTGAACTAGCACCTGCAAAACAAAAACTATGCAAACACATAGCATATATAACAACAGGTTATAAAAGCACACAAACCAGTTTTTTGCATAACCAATTGAGCAGAAAAAACCAGTCCAAAACAGTGTGTGCAGCAGCTAAAACAAGTTGAAACAACACACTTTTAAAACATATTCAAATCAGAGTTTGTAGCAGCAGTTTACAACACATAAACCACACACCTTCTCCCTTATTTGTCTTCACAAATAGAATGAAGAAAGGGTAAAACAAAATCAAGAAAAAGATTGTCCAGAAATTAAATCAAGAAAAGCATAAAGAACAAAACTAGGCTTCAATCTTCCTTTCCATACTGTAGCTCAAAGAGTTGGTTTTGAACAACTTCAATCTGTTCATCTAGGTTCTGAAAACGTGCATCCCTGGAGTTGAACCTTGTGACACACAGATCATGCAGACTTCTCTGGTCATCTGCAAAGTTGTCCATCCTATTCACCATCAATCTTTCAAATGGTGACATTGATGTTATGTGATCTCCTATGTTTCCAGCACTTAGTCCAGCACCAAAATCAATAGCATGTTCATCCTCTTGAGCATCAACTCCAGCACCTTCAACAGTAGCAGCTTGCACACCACTTGAGGAACCACCTTGGTCTCCATCTTTGTTTATCCATCTTCCATTAATTTTGGTGAATCCCATCTTACTAAGTGAACCATTGTTCACTTCATGTGATGATTTCACCACTTCAATTTGTTCTTCCTCAAGGTCCACTTCAAAATAATTCAAGAATTTAGAAATCAAGATAGCATATGGATAGTGGTAATCACTTAACCTCATTGATTTCTGCATGTGTTCCTTGATGATGTGGATCCAATTTATCTTGACATTGTTCATGATACAATAAATGTAGACAAGGTCCTCCTCGGTATGCACAAAGTGATTACTCCCCCTAGGTGTGAACATCCATGTCACAATGAAGGCAATTAACCTTTCATTCAGCTTTAATCCATCCACCAAAAAGTTTCTCACTTTTGCTTGAGGATTCTTCAAGCAACTTCTGTTAGAAAAGATGGCTTTAAACTAGAGGGGGGGTGAATTGTTTAAAGAGGTTTTCGTAAACTTTTCCAAGCTAGAATGAATATCTTTCAGAAATCAAATGATTAAGCAATTCAGTTTGCCAAAACAGCAAGCAAAACAGCACTGCCAGGAAAACAATCGGTTGTTTCTTCGAAACAATCGGTTGTTTATACCAGCAAACAACAAACAAACTAAAATTAAAGAGTTAGGGATAGAGAGATTGTACACAGTTGTTTATACTGGTTCACTCCAACCCAGAGCTACATCCAGTCTTCTCAGAACCCCTGAGGAAATCCACTAAGCAATCAACACTAGATTACTTACACACAACCAAGAAAGTGACCTTGAACACCCTCAAGAAACACACTTTCCTTGGTCAGCACACCACACTAAGAAAGCTGATCTTGATCCCCTCAAGAACACACAGCTCTTCTTAGCAACAGCACAAAATGAATGTTCACAGAATTACAAGGATTACACTTGTTACAGAAGCAATCTGAAATCAATACAAGAGAATCCTATCTCAGCACTTTGATCAACCAAAACTCTAAGCAATCTCCAACTCTTAGAAAAACTTTTTTTCAATTCACTTAGATTCTTCTTTTTCAAATCTGTTTTTCAGTATATATATAAAGAAGATGTTTGTAATCAAATCTTAACAAACTTTTAATTGCTTTAGAAAGATTGGTCAAAGCATTTAATGACTGGAGCGTATGAATTAAAACCATTTAGAGCTCAGTCAAAGTCAAAATTGTTTTCTGTTATAAAAACATAACAAACAATCGATTGTTTCCTCGAATCAATCGGTTGTTTTGTTACTTAACCAATTTTCACATTTCAAAACAGTTTTCAAAACACCTAAGCTTAAACAATCGGTTGTTTCGATAAAACAATCGGTTGTTTTAACTCAGTTTGAAAAAACACTTTACTTTGTTTGAAAGTTGAGATGCTTGAGCTTTAGATTCAATCAAAGGTTGAGTTACACAACTCAAACTACCCAGATCCTAACTAGACCAGCACAGCAACAGCAAGCACAGCAAAAGTTTCATCATCCTCCAAAGGATTTGGATTCTTCAAAACCTTGAACACCACTTGGTTCAACAATCTCCCCCTATTTGATGAAGACAAATCCTTGATGCTTGATCCCCAAATGCTTATGTTGTTCTGATTGAATCTGAAGCAGTTCCTGCAATTGAACTTTTAGCAGACATAGAACTTCTGATATTTTGTTAGAATATATACACACAGTTTAAGGCTTAAACAATTAATATCAGTAAAAACAGCTAAAAGCAGTCTTAAACAAGCATATAAGCAAACAAGCATAAAATCTCCCCCTATTTGTCTTCACAAATAGACAAATATAAGAGATAAAGCCATAAAAAGTTCATATTACATCAGAATTATAAAAGCAACAGCAGAAGGAAAGAAAAGAAAATCAAACTTCAACAGCAGCAAAAACAATCGATTGTTTCGACAATCCAATCGGTTGTTTTTCTTCATTCTTCCTTATCTCCAAAATGAAGATCAAAAATTTGGTTCTGAACAGCTTCAATTTGTTCATCCAGGCTTATGAACCTTGCATCCATGTTGTCAAACCTGGTATCAAACCTCTGGAAATTGCTAACACACAGATCATGGAGGTTTCTTTGATTTTTAGCAAAGCTATCCATCCTATTCATCATGAACCTTTCAAAAGGTGACATTGATTGAATCCTTTCTTCTGGATGTTCAGCAGCTGCACTGGGTCCAGCATCTTGAAACCCTCCTGTTGGATCTTCATGTTCAACATCCATATCTGTAGGTTCTTCTTGAGCAGCACCACTAGAGGAGGCACCATGATCACCATCCTTGCTTACCCATTTTCCACCTATTTTTGTAAATCCCATCTTGCTGAGTGATCCATTGTTCAACTCTTGAGTTGACTTGACCAGCTCAGAAGTCTCATCTTCCAGATTAACTTCAAAATAGTTTAGGAATTTAGATATCAAAATAGCATAAGGATAGTGATAGTCACCCAACCTCATTGCTTTTTGCATGTGCTCTTTGATGATGTGGATCCAATTTAGTTTGATCTTCTTGGTGATGCAGAAGATGTAAACCAGATCTTCTTCAGTCAAAACAGAATGGTTGCTCCCCCTTGGAGTTAGAATCCATGTCACAATGAGAGCTAGCAGCCTCTCATCCAGTTTCAACCCTCCAACTGAGCATGCACTCACTTGAGCTTGAGTGTTTTTCAAATAGCTTCTGTAAAACTGAATTTTGTTGAAATCCTCCACCACACCAAGATTGCCTTTGCTGATTCGCAGTCCAGAAAACTTGAGTCCAGCAACAGCAGCCCAAACCTCATAGGTTATCTCCATGTCCACACCTTTTACATGAGAAACTAGGTTGTTTCCCTCAAATTTCAAATTGGTGTAGAAGACCTTCACCAAGTCTGGATATATGTTGCCCTTCATCTCCAGAAACCTTCTGAGATACTGATCTTTGAGAAGTTTCCTCACATTGTCCAGCTTTTGACTTTTCAGCCAATCAAAACTCACAACCTTGGGGTTGTTGATTTTCTTGAGACTTGTCTCATATCTATATTTTTCTATGAGATCTTTATCTCCAGAAAACCATCCTTCCAGCCTTCCTCCAGACCTTACAGCTCTGGTTTTGATTCTTCCAGAAGTGGGAGGAGTTGATTCCATGGCAGCAGAGATGAGAAAACAGAGGGCAGCTCTTCTTTACAGATTTTCTCAAGAGATGGTGCAAGAGATGTTGCAAGAGATGTTGCAATTGGTTGTTCATCTGCACCTAATTTTATAACCATCTGAAAACCAATTTATGATTAATTCCATTCAATGGGTACCTGATTTTCAGAGAGAGAAGGTTGTTCTGCACAGAACATGTCAGAAAAAGAAACTGAAAAACACATGGTCTTTTGACTAGTCATAAAGGCCCTTGAATTTCCAAGATTTGGGAATATATTCCTTTATGAATGTTGTAACCACTTTCTGAGCACGTTCAGCTTTCAATACAGATATTTTGACCAAGATTCTCCCTTTTGAATTTGATCTACAATGGATAGAAGAAGAATTCAAAATTAAATCAATTTCTTCACAGTGCTGTCAGACTCAAAACAATCGGTTGTTTCGAAGAAACAATCGGTTGTTTTTCTACAGCAGTTAAAACTTGATTTTAAGAAATTTTAACCAAAAACAGAAGCAGATAACAACAGATAACATTGACCAAAGAGGGATTAATCACAGGAAAGAACTTTAATACTAAAATTGAGGACAGTAAAAGAAAAATCTCATCCTTGTGTTGTTTCTTCAATGAGCCAATTGCTTGTTGATCAAGAAGGCTTCTTTTCATTGAATTGACCTTCTGCAAAGCATTGATTCAGCTTCAATGATTGCCCTTTGTCTTTAACAGTCTAACCAGTTGGCTCAGCTCCTCTTTTTCTATTTATTTTCCTGCACAAACATTAGTTCAAGCAACAAGATTTGGTCCTTTCACAAATGTGGGTCCAATTGGTTTCTTTTTCACACTTGGAACCTCACATCCTTTAGGGATCCATTTCATGTAGCCTCTTGGAACAGAAAACTTTCTTATTTTGCAGAATCTAACCGAATGGCCCTTTTTCATGCAATAAAAGCATGTCACAATCGACTGTTTCGTCTTAACAATCGGTTGTTTTTCTGGTTTTCTTAAAAAACTTTTTGAAAACCTATCTTGCTTGTTCTGTGGATTGAAGCCTAAACCAGCCTTTCCAAAAACACAACTTTGAGATGCCAAGACATTCTCAAAGTTTGATTTCCCTTTTGAAAGCTTGTCCACAGTTTCAACAAGATATTGAACCTTTTTCTCAAGATTTTCACAATTTTCACAAATGAGAGTATCACACTTACAAGAGGTGTTTTTGAAATGATTTTCCATCTTTTCAAAATCAATTTTTGCTTTTCTCAGATCCTCTTCAAGTGATTTAACTCTCTTTTCAAGCCCATTGTTAAGATCTCTCAATCGGTTGTTTGAAAGCACCAATCGATTAGCTTCATCATGAGTTTCTTGAAAAGCTTCAAGCAATTCACAATAATTTTGTTCATTTAAGGAAGCACAAGAACTTACCTCACTTGAACTGCAAGCATCATCATCATCCTCAGCCACTAAACATATGTTGGCTTTTTCATCTTCACTTGATGAGGAACTTGATGAAGACACTTCATTTTCATCCCAAGCTATGTAGGCTCTTTTTGTCTTGCCTTTCTTCTCCTTATAGCTTGTCTTTTTCTCCTTGCTCTCTTTGGGACAATCTGCCTTTATGTGACCTTGCTCACCACAACCAAAACAAGTATAGTTATTTGAATTTAAATCATTGGATTTCTTGTTTCCATACCTATCCTTGTTGTTATCTTTGTTGCGGTTTCTCTTTAGGAATTTGCTGAATTTTCTTGACAGCAAACTCAGATTTTCCTCATCACTATCATCACTTGAATCTTGCTTTCCCTTGTGTTTGGATGCTTTCAAGGCTATGCTCCTTGTGTGCTTATCTTGATTCTCTTGAACATTGAGTCTATTCATCTCTAGCTCATGTTCCCTAAGCTTTCCAAACAAAGAAGCAACACTTAAGGATGTTAGATCTTTAGATTCAGAAATTGCAGTTACCTTTGGTTGCCATGCTCTATCAAGACATTTCAAGATCTTGATGTTTAGCTCTTCTTTGTCAAAAGTCTTGTCTAGGCTCATAAGGTGATTGATGATATGAGTAAACCTTTTCTGTACTTCAGTAATTGTTTCACCTTTAAGCATTCTGAACATTTCATACTCTTGGATTAGAGCATGCTTTCTAGCTCTTTTAACTTCATTTGTTCCTTCATGAGTGACCTCCAAAGTATCCCACATTTCCTTTGATGATTTACATTGTGATACCCTGAAAAACTCATCAGAATTTAAAGCAGAGGTTATAATATTTTTGGCAATGCAATCAAATTTGGCCTTTTTGCTTTCTGCATCAGTCCATTGAGACCATGGCTTCTCAATGACAGAACCATCTTTTTCAAACTTTGGTATAAAAGGACCATTTTCAATTGCATCCCAAATTCCTTTGTCAAGAGATTCCATGAATATTTTCATTCTAACTTTCCAAAACTGGTAATTCAAACCACAGAACAAGGGTGGTCTGTTTATTGAAGCACCTTCCCCAAAAGGTAGTCTATCAGCCATTTTAAAAGATTTTAGGATCAACTTGAATGACTTTCAAGAACCAAGCTCTTGATGCCAATTGTTAGAAAAGATGGCTTTAAACTAGAGGGGGGGTGAATTGTTTAAAGAGGTTTTCGTAAACTTTTCCAAGCTAGAATGAATATCTTTCAGAAATCAAATGATTAAGCAATTCAGTTTGCCAAAACAGCAAGCAAAACAGCACTGCCAGGAAAACAATCGGTTGTTTCTTCGAAACAATCGGTTGTTTATACCAGCAAACAACAAACAAACTAAAATTAAAGAGTTAGGGATAGAGAGATTGTACACAGTTGTTTATACTGGTTCACTCCAACCCAGAGCTACATCCAGTCTTCTCAGAACCCCTGAGGAAATCCACTAAGCAATCAACACTAGATTACTTACACACAACCAAGAAAGTGACCTTGAACACCCTCAAGAAACACACTTTCCTTGGTCAGCACACCACACTAAGAAAGCTGATCTTGATCCCCTCAAGAACACACAGCTCTTCTTAGCAACAGCACAAAACGAATGTTCATAGAATTACAAGGATTGCACTTGTTACAGAAGCAATCTGAAATCAATACAAGATAATCCTATCTCAGCACTTTGATCAACCAAAACTCTAAGCAATCTCCAACTCTTAGAAAAACTTTTTTTCAATTCACTTAGATTCTTCTTTTTCAAATCTGTTTTTCAGTATATATATAAAGAAGATGTTTGTAATCAAATCTTAACAAACTTTTAATTGCTTTAGAAAGATTGGTCAAAGCATTTAATGACTGGAGCGTATGAATTAAAACCATTTAGAGCTCAGTCAAAGTCAAAATTGTTTTCTGTTATAAAAACATAACAAACAATCGATTGTTTCCTCGAATCAATCGGTTGTTTTGTTACTTAACCAATTTTCACATTTCAAAACAGTTTTCAAAACACCTAAGCTTAAACAATCGGTTGTTTCGATAAAACAATCGGTTGTTTTAACTCAGTTTGAAAAAACACTTTACTTTGTTTGAAAGTTGAGATGCTTGAGCTTTAGATTCAATCAAAGGTTGAGTTACACAACTCAAACTACCCAGATCCTAACTAGACCAGCACAGCAACAGCAAGCACAACAAAAGCTTCATCATCCTCCAAAGGATTTGGATTCTTCAAAACCTTGAACACCACTTGGTTCAACAACTTCTATAAAACTGAATTTTGTTAAATTCTTCCACCACACCAATATTTCCTTTGTTAATCCTCAGTCCTGCATACTTTAAACCAGTAATGGTAGTCCAAACATTATGTGTAATCTATATCTCAACTCCTTTTACATGAGAAACAAGATTATTATCAACAAATTGCAGGTTGGTGTAGAATACCCTCACAAGATCAGGATATATGTTTCCTGACATTTCCAAGAACCTCTTTAGCAGTTGCTCTTTGAGAAGACTCCTTGGCTCAGCCAACTTTTGCTCCCTCAACTAGTTGAATGAGATGAGCTTTGGGTTATTTATAGCTTTCCTACTTGTCTCATGTAAATATTTCTCAATCTTTTCATCTTCACCCGAGAACCATGCTTCAAGATGTCCTCCCCTCCTAACTGTCCTAGTTTTTATCCTCTTTGATGAAGGGGATGTGGAATCCTTGGAAGTAGAGTGAAAAAATAGATAACAGAATGAGATGTATGACAGATTTGAGAAATATCAAGAGATGTGCAATAGGTTGTTTTTGTGCAGAGAAAAAACTACATATGAGATTATATATACACAAAAAGCAGTCCCAATCCTTGCTTTTAGTGGGTTTTAGTCTTCAAGAAAGAGAATCTGGTCCAAGACTTCATAGTGGCTCGTCACTCAGTGGCAATTTTCACATGGACAACGCATGAGGACTTTGACTAGTCATAAAGGCTCTTGATTTTTCAAGAAATTATGGAATATATTCCATTTATGACTAATGTAGCACCCTTCTGAACGAAATCAAACCCATGATAAAATGCACTTTGACACATAACTGCTTGAAGAAAGAATATGCAACAATCACAATGCATAGAGAAATTAAATCAATATAATGCAGTGTTGTTAGAAGGGAAACAATCAGTTATTTTTCTGTGACAACTATTAAGGCATTTCAAAGATCAAGAATGGTAGGTAGAGATGAATCAGAAAGCAAAGCTTCACATACACCTTACATAGATGAAAGATAAAGACATCAAATAATATTTTTCATACTCCAGAATTAAAGAAAATTCAAGATAAGAAAAATAAAACAAATAAAGTCTTATCCTTTTGACAATGTAATTCTCTCAATGAGTTATAGATCATGATCAAGAGAATTCTCTTGACTTCCAAGAAGACTGAGTCTGGTACAGATTTGTAATTGAGAATCTAGAAAAAACTTTTTCCCTTCATAAGCTTGATCTTTTGAGTCAAGTATCCTTAATCTCTTAGAATTCCTGCAAAACCATAAAATCAAGCAACAAGATTTTGTCCCCTTACAAATGTGGGTCCTTTGGCATTAACTTTATCATTAGGAACCTCAAAATTCTTGGGAACCCATATCATAACACCTTTAGGAACAGAAAATTTCCTAATTTTGCAGAATCTAACAGAGTGACCCCTCTTCATGCAATAAAAACATGTAACAACTGGTTGTTTCAATTTTTCAATCAATTGTTTTTCTGGCACTTTTGAAAAAGGCTTTGAAATCCCACTTTTCTTACTCTATGGATTAAAACCTAAACCTGATTTTCCAAAAACACAATTTTGAGATGCCAAGTCAGTCTCAAAGTTGGAATTTTCTTTTGAAAGCTTATCCACAGTTTTCACAAGATAGTGAACCTTCTTTTCAAGAGATTCATAATTTTCACAAACAAGTGAGTCACACTTGCAAGAAGAGTTCTTGTAAAGCAATTCCAGATTTTCAAAATCAATTTTTGAATTCTCCAACTCTTCTTTGAGTGCCTTGACTCTATTTTCAAGTCAGTTATTCAACCTTTTCAACCGGTTGTTCAAGAGAGCCAATCGGTTAGCTTCATTATGTGTTTCTTTGAAAGCTTGAAGAAGTTGACTATAATTTTCAACATTTAAAGAAGTACAAGAACTTACACTACTTGCATCATTCTCTTCCTTGGCCATAAGACACAAATTGGCTTCTTCATCTTCACTTGATGAGGAGCTTGATGAAGAGACATAATTTTCATCCCAAGCAATATAGGCTCTTTTTTATTTTACTTTCTTTTCCTTCTTGCTTGACTTCTTCTCTTTGCTCTCTTTATTTGGGCATTCAGCCTTTATGTGCCCCTGTTCACCACAACCATAGCAAGTATATTTGTTAGCATTAAAATCATTAGATTTCTTGTTCCCATACCTCTCTTGGTTGGAGTCTTTGTTGCAGTTCTTCTTCGAGAATTTGCTGAAATTTTTGGACAACAAACTAAGAGTCTCTCCCTCACTTTCATCACTTGAAGCTTGGTTGTTCTAGTGCTTGGCAGCTTTCAAAGCAATGTTTCTTACATGCTTATCTTCACTTTCTTGAACATTGAGCCTGTTCATCTCCAACTCATGTTCTCTGAGCTTTCCAAACAAAGAAGTTGTAGTCAAAGATGTCAAATCTTTAGACTCTGAGATGGCTATGACTTTCAGTTGCCAAGATCTATCAAGACATTTTAGAATCTTGATGTTTAACTCTTATTTGTCAAAGACCTTTCCAAGACTCATAATGTGATTAACAATATGAGTGAATCACTTTTGTACATCCGCAATCGATTCTCCTTTAAGCATCATGAACATTTCATACTCTTGGATTAGAGTATGTTTGCTTGCCCTCTTTACATCGTTGGTTCCTTCATGAGTTACTTCTAGAGTATCCCACATCTCCTTAGCAGATCCACATTGTGAGACCCTAAAAAACTCATCAGAATTTACGGCAGAGGTGATAATATTTTTAGCAATACAATCAAACTTTGCTCTTTTATTTTCTGCATCAGTCCATTGGGACCAAGGCTTTTCAATAAAAACACCATCTTTTTCAAGCTTAGGAATAAAAGGGCCATTTTCAATTGCATCTCCAATTCCTTTGTTTAGAGATTCAACAAAGATTTTCATTCGTACCTTCCAAAACTAGTAATTCAAACCACAAAACAAAGGTGACCTGTTTATTGAGGCACCCTCCCCAAAAGGTAATTTTTCAGCCATAAGAAAAAGGCTTTTAGGATCAAACTTGAATATTTTTCAAGAATCGAGCTTTTGATGCCAATTGTTAGAATATATGGCCTTAAACAAGAGGGGGTGAATTGTTTATAAAATATTTTCGCAAACTTTGAAGGTATAATGAACTTTAATGCAGAATCACAGAGAAAGAAATCAAGGAAACAATGAAACAAAACTGTTTAAGTTGATTTTCAGAAAATCAACCGGTTGTTTTTACGATTCAACCGGTTGTTTTTATCAGCAGTGATTAAAACAACTTAAAATCAGAATGTAAAGGAGTTCAGGGTAAGAGAAAAGCACACAAGTAATTTATACTAGTTCACTGTTATCCCAAGAGCTACATCCAGTCCCCAGAAACCACTGGGTATCTACTATGCAATCAAAAACCAGATTACACACAACCACACCAAAGAAGTGACCTTGAACACCTCAAGCCACACACTTCCTTTGGCACACAACACCACAGAAGTCAGAGCACCCTCTGATTCTACACTTACAACAGCTATCCAGAAATACAAGAGATAAAGAAATGATTACACCTACTCAATATTAAAGCAAAAGAATACAGAGCTATCCTATTCCACTCCTTTGTGAAAATACAAAAGCTTGATGGAAATCTTAAAAACTCAAATCTGTTTTCTTATTCTCAAAATGTCTAAACTGTTCCCTTAAACCTTTAGGAGCATAAAACAACCTTTATATACTCCAAAGGTTTGTTAAAAACATTTAAAGCAGGAGCTAAAACTGTTAGAAAACATTTAAAGCTGATTTACCAAACTTAACAAAAATTCTGTTATGGATTTTCAAAAAACAATCGGTTGATTTTTCGAAACAACCGATTGAATTAGTTTGATAGCAAAGTCAACCTAGTCAAACACCTTTAAACCCTTTTCAAAAACCACTAAGTGTCAAACAACTGATTGAAATGATAAAACAACTGGTTGTTTTTCACTTCTTTAGAAAACAATCTTTTTCAAAAAGATTTTGATTCAAATCAGTTTTAAATTCAAACAAAGAGTGGATTACACTTTAATCTACCCAGATCCTACCCACACAAGCAGCAACTTCAGTCTTCCACCAAACATCATGGATTTAGAGACATCAAAGCACAAGATAACATATGCGTCCAAGAAACTAAGGATTTTATGCTCGGCTGCACCATCTACTAGCCGATAGATGTTAGGAAAGGGGTACGAGTCTTTCGAACATGCCTTGTTAAGGTTTGTGTAGTCTATAGACATTCTCCATTTGTCGTTAGCCTTGGTGACCATAACCACATTGGCCAACCAAGTGGTGTACCGAGCCTCTCGTATAAACTCGGCTGACAAAAGCTTCTCGGCTTCTTCCCCTACTGCCAACCTTTTTTCCTCCCCCAGCTTACGCTTCTTCTAGGCCACCTGACGTGCCTCCTTGTAGACCGAGAACTTGTGAGTGATAATATCGGGGCTTACCCTTGGCATATAAGATGTTGTCCAGGAAAAGAGATCAACATTTTTCTTTAATGCCAAGTGTACCAGTTCGGCCTCAACATTATCGTCGTTCCAACGCTAGTGGTGTGCTCTTCGTCGAGTAGAGGTACTTGGCGAAGGTTTTCCTTGGCTTCGAGCCTCGACTCGGCTGTAAGTGGGTTGAGGTCGACTAGGGTGACTGTGTGCTCTCTATGCTCTAGTTAAGCTCTTCTTTGAGGGAACTTCCGTCCTTGAGAGGATTTCCACCTGGGGGATCGATCGTAGCCGTCATCTCGATTTGTCGACTCCACCCTCAGGCTTGTTGCATAACACTCACGTGCCACCTTCTAGTCTATATGCACTGTTAAAATGACTCTCGAAGTCGATGGGAACTTCATGGCCAAGTAAGGAGTGGAAACGATCGCCCTCGACCGAATATGATGTTATAGGAGGTGTTGGCATCTATCACCAGATACCGGATTTTTATAGTCTTGCTCGCCTTACCCTTATCGAACGTGGTGTAAAGGTCGATGTAGCCTCAGTGCCCACTCTCTCTCACCCGAGAAGCCGACCACTTGGTCATCATACGACTTCATCTCTTCCTTCGTTATCCTTATCTGCTTGACCGTCTTCTAGTAGAAGATGTCTACTGAACTCCCTTGATCCATCAACGTCTTCATGATGGTGAAGTTGTCTATGTTAGCTGATATGACCATGGGGTTGTCCTGTGAAGGATTGACACCCTTAAAATCCTCGTCAGTGAATGTAATGGGTGGCATCCTCGGTCAGAATGAGATGGTGTTCACTTGCTACACTGCCCTCAGGTGTTTCTTCCTCGCCGTGTTGGAATTGCCACCCCCTGCGAAGCCCCTGACGATGGTATTGATGACCTCTCGACCACCTCTTCCTTCTTCCTTCCTCAAAGTCTCCTCATGCCTTGACCGATGCTTTGGCTGACAATTATCCTCCCTCGTCCTCTGATGGGTATAGCCCCTCCGCCTTGTAGTCTCTTCCCTTCTTGGAGACCGCTTTGAACCTCGGTTTCCTTGCACAAACTGGTAGAGATGTCCGGCTTGGATGAGCTCCTCAATCTTATCCTTGAGTGTCTAGCACTCCTCAGTGGTGTGCCCATTGTTCCTGTGATACCAAAACCTACGAGCATGGTTAGCATTCTCAGGGCTCACAACCCACCTCGGCAGCGGGATCAGATCGGCGCTCAAGGCCTTATCCAGAAGTCTCCCCTTATCGACATTCAAAGGGGTGTACCTCGTGAACTGAGGGCCCTGGTTATCCCTGTGCTTATCCCCCGACTAGCACTAGGTCGGCTTTGACGCTCCTTCTCCTTCCCCTTATCTCCACCTGCTTCAGCCCTGACCTAATTTCTGAACTCCCTCAACTCCTCCAACTGCATGAACTTAGCAACTCTCTGCCTAAACTCATCTAGATTTGCGACTGACTCCATGCACAAGCTATCGGCAAACGACTCTGGTCGTAGGGTTGTGACCATGTCATTCATGGCCACGTCCAGACTTAGATTCTAGATGTTCAGCGTTACCTTCCTGAACCTCTCCATGAACAGCCTCAAAGATTCCCCCTTCTCCTGGTGAATGTTGACCAGGGAAATGTAGGTTAGGTGATGCGTTCGGCTGGTAGCGAACTATGTCCCGAACTTGGACACCAACGTCTCGAAACAGTCGATGGAGTTGGGAGGAAGCCTCGTGAACCAACTCAAGGCTCCTTCTTTCAGCGATATGTTGGCACAAGACCGCGCTGTCAGAGGTGTATAAGCTTATTTGCGTGGTGTACACATCCATGTGCTCGTGAGGGTCAATCGTCTCTTTGTAGCGATCCATGTTGAAAAACCCTTCCACACAGCAAGTAGTTGCGCCCCCATTATGTGGTCAGTAAATGGATGCGGCGGGACATGTCCAAGGTACTGATCGTGGGGACCGACCTGTTCAGGTAGGACTCACCCTCAGTCTCTTGGGTGTGGATCGCCCACGACTCCTCAATAGTTCTAGGGCTAGTAGGGTGGATGAAGAACTTCCCAGCTGGGTTTCCTGGTCCAACAGATGGACCTCTTTCCACCCACTTCCTTTTCATCTCCTCATTCTCCTTTCGGAGAGTAAGAATCTCCTCTTCGCTCTTTTGCTGCATCTCTTCATTCCTTCTCTTCATCTCGACCATCTCCTTCTATAGAAACACCAAGAGCGTCATCTGCTTAGCATCACACATTTTCTTGTTCACCCATGCTTCTAGTTGACACCATCTACTCTCTCTTCACACTGACTTTCTCGGCCCCGACGCTAATTGTTCTCGAATGGGGTTGGAACCAAGAGAACGATTGTAAGGACCCAGAAACTTTAATTGGAATAAAAGTGTTAGATTTAAATAATTTCAGAGGATGTTATTATTTAAAATACAAAGAGCTGGTAAATGAAGTTTCGTAGTAGTCGGACATCGGACGTCGCCCAAGGTCTGGGGTCAGCTGGTAGAGGTCAGTCAGATGACGTGTGGATCAAGAAGAGTAAAGGAAGAAAAGTGTAGTTAAGAAGTCTTCTACGAGATCGCCGTTATTGAAGACGGAGGCGATTGTTGGCATGCGCAGAGTCACGCGTGGTCGTACTGTTCAGGGCAGCGTGCACGCAAGCTTCCTGCAGAGTGGGTGGTGGCAGCGGCTTTTGTGGACAAGTTGGTTTAAGATTTAAAAACTCACTTCTGAGAGGCAAAGAAGGTGCTGTGGTTCAAGAGTGACAGAGTGGGTGAGTGAGTTACGTTCATCCTTCTCTTTTCTCTCCTTCACTCTGCCATTCAGGCCTTATCACGTTCCTGCTTAGCTATCGACGACTGCCCTTGGAGCACCTGGGAGGTTCTCTGCAAGTTCTACAAACCAGACGCTAAAACAGAGCCAAGGCATCCTTTAAGTTCGGTGGGTTAGAGCTCGAAGTGAGGTTTTACGCAAGTCCAGGTAAGGGAAGCTAGCTTTATTTTCAATAAAAGCCGTAGATTTGCTGCTTCTGAAGTGAGGGCGACGTGGTCGCCGGTTTCATATTCTTTTTCGTGATGCTCTGTTCTATGTGTTTGGGCGACGTGGTCGCCGGTTTTAAACCCTTTTTTTTCATGATGTTCTGTTCTTATGTGTTTGGGCGACGTGATCGCCGGTTTTTAAATACACATTTCGAAATCCCCTGCTTTTGGACCAGATCGCCGGTTTTAGCGTTGTTTCTCGAACTCCCCTGTTTTTTGGTGTTGTTTGAAAACTGTTTGAGATTTAAATGTGATATTCGAAAATCTGAACCTTGGAATGAGTTTTGCTGTGATTGGAATCGGTCATTTAAGTGTTATATGATGTGTTGAATGTTGTGAATGTGGGATCAAGACATAGTATTTTCAGGAAAGGAAATACCGTGTTGAGATTTGGTTATGAGGGTGTATTGATCTGTGAGTATCCTGTGAATGAGACGATCCTGACTCTGCTGAGATAATGGAATCACATAGAGGAAGTTATTCAGTTGGTGAGAGTCGAAGGAGGTTCATATGAATGGGTGAGTCGTGTGAAAAAGAACGAGCTCGGCCTGTTATATGGATTAACCCTGTCATACTGTGAGAGTGATGAAATTGAGATCGAGATTGTGTTGATGCGCATGGCTGTGGAAACATTACAGCAAATGAAGTATGACAGGTGCAGGTCTCTAGATGATAAGTTCAACGCACGAGTCTTCCGGAAGTAGTGTCAAGTGTCTATGATGTGATGAGTCAGTGGAAGTCTAACGTGAATAATGTTGAGAAATTGTTGATAGACACTTGATGGTTGTGTGATATGAATGAGAAAGTGATGGACTCTTGTGAATGTTTAAAAAGGCTGATCTACGTTGGTTGTCCAGTTTATAATTTAAAGTTTTAAAAATATCTAGCTTACCCTTTGTATTGTTATGTGGCTGTTTTCTCTTAAAACTGTGATGATCGTGTATTTTACACGGGAGCAGATGATCGTCCAGGAAGTAGAGCTCCTTAGTGAGTGGTAGCCGGAAGGAGATCGCCTGTTTCTGTCTCTATGTGGTGATCGCCTGATTTCTGTTCTGATAGCAAATCGGCTGTTTTGGGTCTTCTGATCGGAGATCGCCGGTTTATGTAGGGAGACCGCCAGTTTCAATTTATTTGGCTGTATTTTGTTTAAGTTTTGGAAAAATTGACCGGTTATGTATTAAACTCCCTGTGAGGAGCAACTTCATTTTATATAAATACGTATGTTCACTTAAATATTTTTGTTTTACCTTTATTTCATTTTATATTTATGAAAAGCAATTTGGCGGGATGTTACAGTAATGGTATCAGAGCAGTTCGTCCTTAGGATGACCTGAGGGCTGTGGATCCATTGTGTTTCTTCTGCGCATAAAATTTATTTGACTTTTTAAATAACAACTATAGTGAAAGGTTTTCAAACGTTTTTGTATTGAAATTTTGTGTGTGCTTTAGTGAATGTATGCCCTAACTGAAAATCTTAGTATTAAGAATGAGAGGATCTTGATAAAGTAGTGAGGGTGCACACTCATAACTGGATCAAGATGATTCTCAATCTTAATTCCAAAGGTTTGATGTTTAGCATACATTGAATTCTGGTGTGATTTATTTCATTTTATTGAGTGTCCTTGTGATTGACCGAAAGTGGTTGTTTGGATTGACGGATTGTATACCAGTAGCTGTTCTGGTGTTTTGCTTGAGATTATAAGTATCACGATTCTGTTGATGAGCTCAAATTCTTAATGAATTTGAGATGCTGACCTTTGTAAGGTATAGATGTTACCTCCTGAATGAATTGATTTCTTATCGATCTCATTCTTGTAGTTGTAGGGAATATAGAAAACCTATAGTTTCAAAATCTGAAACGAAGAGAGATGGCACGTAGACCTCCTACCCCTCCCCAACCTTCTTCGGAAATGAGCCAAATTGCCAAGGCTATTGAGATGATGGCAACTGCCATCCAACAACAGAATGCGGCGATGGCTCAGAACCATCAAGCTACAATGCACCACTGGGAGACTGCTCGGTCGGCTGAAACAGCCTCCCACGTTAGTCAACCCCAGGAGCAGATGGGACTGACCGAGTTCCTCAGGCACCGCCCACCTAAGTTCAATGGGAACGCTACCCCTGATCAAGCAGATCAATGGGTCAGGGGGTTAGAGAAAATCTTCAGGGCGACCTCCTGCCCTGAAGATAAGAAGCTGGTGTTTGCCACATACCTACTATCTGGAGAAGCTGAGTTCTGGTGGATGGGAACTCAGCAGATGATGGAGGCCTGAGAGGAAGTGTTGGACTGGGAGAGCTTCAGGGTGAAGTTTCTGGAGAAATACTTCCCAGATAGTGCAAGGTTTGCCAAGGAAGCTGAATTCCTTAGGTTGGAGCAGGGAGAGATGTCAGTGAATGCTTATGCTGCTCGGTTTGAGTACCTCACCCGGTTTTATACCCAAGCTACCTCTGAGGCTTGGAGGTGTAGGAAATTTGAAGAAGGACTGAGGCATGGGCTGAAGAGGACCATAGCCCCGATGTGCATCAGGGAATTTCACGCCTTAGTGGAGAAGGCGAAGATGGTAGAGACTCTGGAAAAGAGTGATTCGCGGGTGATCAGGTCCCACCCAGGGGGTTCCTCCAGTGGGAAGGTAAAGGTGCAGCAGCAGCAGAATAAGCCTTATGCGAGACCTCCACAGCATAGGGCAGGAGCAGCGCCGCCCCATTTTCAGCAACAACAAACATGGAGACCCAGGTGTTTCACATGCCAAGAGATGGGGCACATTTCTAGAGATTGTCCTAACAGAAAAAGGATGACTCAACCCGTTGGTTCCCAGCAGTTGAGGAACGAAGGCAGCAGACCTCAGGCAGGAGGGAGAGTGTTTGCCATGTCTGGAGCGGAGGCATCTCAGTCAGGTAACCTAGTACAAGGTACTTGTTTATAGCTGGTAGATACGTTAGAGTTTTGTTTGATTCTGGAGAGACACACTCTTTTGTGTCAAATCGGTGTGCAACCGAACTGGGCTTTCTAGTGGAGGAGCTGTCGTTTGAACGGTTGGCCTCTACACCTGCATCAAAACAGGTTTTGACCTCCCCAGCTTGCTCTGAATATCCAGTGATGGTAGAGGGACGCAGGTTCAAAGTAAGTTTGATCTGCCTACCTCTCCAGGATCTGGATGTTATCCTAGGAATGGATTGGCTATCTGCCAATCACATTCTCATAGATTGTGGTAGGCAGAAAATTAGCGTTTCCAGATCTCCAAGAGTCAGATGTGATATCTGCTCAGCATGGGTGGTCGGAGTTGGGAAAAAAGGGGCGAGGTGCTTCATGATCCTAGCTCGGTTGGGAGTGAAGAATAGAGGACGTAAGCAGGATACCTGTGGTGAAAGATTTCATGGATGTATTTCCAGAAGAAATACCTGGATTACCTCCTAAAAGAGAGGTGGAATTCTCTATTGATTTGATACCTGGAGCTGGACCAGTGTCAATGGCTCCCTACTGAATGGCTCCAGCGGAGTTGATGGAATTAAAGAAGCAAGTGTAAGTCAGATTTAGTTGTACCAAGGTTTAGTTTCAGCTACATATAAGTTATGGAGAGTAAATAAGTTGTATGTTGAAGGTTTAAAGACTTAAGCATGTGTATCCATGGAAAGTACCAGAGTTAAGTTCCAAGATGAAAGTAGGAATTTTCTTTGATCTGGAGCTTAGAAGGTGTTAATGTCAGTAACACAACATAAGATGGCTCTAGCTGGACACAAGGCTTAAAATGGAAATTTGAGATTTGGTAGAGAATAAGTTTACAAGATGATTATATCATCTTGAGATGTATCAATGATTTTGGGAAAGAGGAAAGATGAAATATCTTAATTGTGTTTAAAGTTACAGTTAGGCAAAGAAAATTGTTGAAAAGCAACAGGCGGAGAAATTGCTTGGATGAGAGAGAAAGTCTCACGTGGGATGGATGTTGTTTAATTGATTTGGATTTGAAAGCAGTATGTGATTCGAAATTTGGACACTATTTTATGTTGAGTATGTAGGAGATGAATTGGATGTGATTCCAGAAAAGGGATTAGTGATCTGTCAATCACGTTTCCAAAGGTTAAGCTCAACGAAAGATAGTGTTTCCAAAGTTCAGCCGAGTTGATTAAATTGAAGAAAATAAGTGGAAGAGTTGTTAGAGACGCAGTTAGTCAAGCCCAATATATCTCCTTGGAGTTTCCAGCGTTGTTGGTTAAAAAGGAAGAGGAAGGACCTCAACTGTGTAGGGACTACAGGAAGTTGAATAAGTTGATCATCCAGGGCAACTATCCTCTACCCGTAATTGATGATTTGAGGGATCAGTTAGATGGAACTTCAGTGTTCTCAAAGTTTTATCTGAAATCTAGATAAAACCAGATTTTGCTAAGACAGAAGATGTGCAGAAGACAAGCCTTTTGAGGTTTAGTATGATGCCTCACATCAAAGTTCGAATTGTGTCTGAATACAAGAGAAGACAGGAGTTGCATATGTTCAATGCAACTCAAATTTCATGAGAGAAATTATTCTACTTATGATTTAGAATCGGCAGTGGTAGTATTGTTATGGAGATTTGAAGACAGTAATTGTATGAAGCTTTGTATGGGAGGAAATGCAGAATTCCCTTATTGTTGGAACCAGGAGGGCGAACCAGTTTTGATTGAACAATTAGAGGATCCTAGTCTGAAACGTATTGTGGAATTGCTAGGCACCGAACAGGCTAAAGGCTTTGTAACGGGTAAAGATGGAATATGGAGATTAATGGCAGAATTTGCATACCAGCAGATGGAGAATGGAATTTGATGAAGTATTGGAGTAGTAAGAGTTGGTTCAATAGACAACCGAGAAGGTGAAACTGATGCAAGGCAGAATGAAAGCTTCTCAAAGTCGGCAGATGTCCCATGCAGATCAGAGGAGAAGACCTTTGGAGTTTGCTGCTGGGGATCATGTCTTTATGAGGGGAACACCAGCCAAGGGTGTAGGACGAGCTATCAGATCAAAGAAGCTATCCCCTAAGTTGGTTGGGCCATATCAGATCCTGAGGAGGATCGGTCCAGTGGCTTATGAAATCGCCCTACCTTCCCAAGTAGCAAACCTGCATAATGTATTTCACGTATCACAGCTAAGGAAGTATCTTGCAGACCCTAGTCACGTATTGAAAGTGGACGACGTGCATATCGGGTGATTCAACATGGGAATTAGAAGAAACCATGAGAGAAGCCCATCCATACCTCCTTTCCTTATAATTCAATTTTCGGGGACGAAAATTTTTCTTGTTGGGGAGATTGTAAGGACCCAGAAACTTTAATTGGAATAAAAGTGTTAGATTTAAATAATTTCAGAGGATGTTATTATTTAAAATACAAAGAGCTGGTAAATGAAGTTTCGTAGTAGTCGGACATCGGACGTCGCCCAAGGTCTGGGGTTAGCTGGTAGAGGTCAGTCGGATGACGTGTGGATCAAGAAGAGTAAAGGAAGAAAAGTGTAGTTAAGAAGTCTTCTACGAGATCGCCGTTATTGAAGACGGAGGCGATCTCCGACTTCTCTGGGACATAATCGCCTGTCGCCTAGAGGAGACATGGCCGCCAATCGCCTATGGTGTACGTGATCGACGGGAGTGCACGTAGTACGTAGTCAAGATACTGGATCAACCAGTGTGGGTTCCACAAAACCACACGTATCAAGGTGTGGGCTAAGCCTTAGATACGCTGTGCATGCAAAGCTCTATGCTTGAGCATAAGAAGTCATCCTTAGTGTTGCATGCATGGGAACACGAGGAGTACTGCTGATCTACTCTTGGAAATGTGAAGCTACCGACGTCACCAAGTCATCTGGAGGTGATACCTTGGACGTAACATGATGGGAGGATGAACCTTCAGCAAGGTGTGACGATGTGACATCGGTGAGCAGAGTAAGGCGATGTGTTCTCGTCACACACAAGGGCGATAAGAGATCGCCAACAGCATGAGAGGAACATCGGTCATCAACCAGGATGGGAGGGACATCGATGGTCTGCCAGGATGAGACATCAGTGGTCCTCCAGGGTGGGACATCGGTTGTCTGCCAGTGTGAGACATCGGCGGTCCTCCAGGGTGGACATCGGTTGTCTGCCAGTGTGAGACATCGGTGGTCCTCCAGGGTGGACATCGGTTGTCTGCCAGTGTGAGACATCGGTCGTCTCCCAGGGAGAGACATCGGTCGTTTTCCAGGATGAGGCCTCGGTGGACAATCATCGCGCGAGAGGTCATCGGTGGAAGGTTATCGCGCGATGTCGAGTTTCACGCAGATAAGGTGGGACCCAGGCTCGCAGCATCAGACGTACTGCACGCGCGACACGTAGGCAAAAAGGGTGGTTCAGAATAGTGACCTCAGACTGTTGGCATGCGCAGAGTCACGCGTGGTCGTACTGTTCAGGGCAGCGTGCACGCAAGCTTCCTGCAGAGTGGGTGGTGGCAACGGCTTTTGTGGACAAGTTGGTTTAAGATTTAAAAACTCACTTCTGAGAGGCAAAGAAGGTGCTGTGGTTCAAGAGTGACAGAGTGGGTGAGTGAGTTACCTTCATCCTTCTCTTTTCTCTCCTTCACTCTGCCATTCAGGCCTTATCACGTTCCTGCTTAGCTATCGACGACTGCCCTTGGAGCACCTGGGAGGTTCTCTGCAAGTTCTACAAACCAGACGCTAAAACAGAGCCAAGGCATCCTTTAAGTTCGGTGGGTTAGAGCTCGAAGTGAGGTTTTACGCAAGTCCAGGTAAGGGAAGCTAGCTTTATTTTCAATAAAAGCCGTAGATTTGCTGCTTCTGAAGTGAGGGCGACGTGGTCGCCGGTTTCATATTCTTTTTCGTGATGCTTTGTTCTATGTGTTTGGGCGACGTGGTCGCCGGTTTTAAACCCTTTTTTTTCATGATGTTCTGTTCTTATGTGTTTGGGCGACGTGATCGCCGGTTTTTAAATACACATTTCGAAATCCCCTGCTTTTGGACCAGATCGCCGGTTTTGGCGTTGTTTCTCGAACTCCCCTGTTTTTGGTGTTGTTTGAAAACTGTTTGAGATTTAAATGTGATATTCGAAAATCTGAACCTTGGAATGAGTTTTGCTGTGATTGGAATCGGTCATTTAAGTGTTATATGATGTGTTGAATGTTGTGAATGTGGGATCAAGACATAGTATTTTCAGGAAAGGAAATACCGTGTTGAGATTTGGTTATGAGGGTGTATTGATCTGTGAGTATCCTGTGAATGAGACGATCCTGACTCTGCTGAGATAATGGAATCACATAGAGGAAGTTATTCAGTTGGTGAGAGTCGAAGGAGGTTCATATGAATGGGTGAGTCGTGTGAAAAAGAACGAGCTCGGCCTGTTATATGGATTAACCCTGTCATACTGTGAGAGTGATGAAATTGAGATCGAGATTGTGTTGATGCGCATGGCTGTGGAAACATTACAGCAAATGAAGTATGACAGGTGCAGGTCTCTGGATGCTAAGTTCAACGCACGAGTCTTCCGGAAGTAGTATCAAGTGTCTATGATGTGATGAGTCAGTGGAAGTCTGACGTGAATAATGTTGAGAAATTGTTGATAGACACTTGATGGTTGTGTGATATGAATGAGAAAGTGATGGACTCTTGTGAATGTTTAAAAAGGCTGATCTACGTTGGTTGTCCAGTTTATAATTTAAAGTTTTAAAAATATCTAGCTTACCCTTTGTATTGTTATGTGGCTGTTTTCTCTTAAAAATGTGATGATCGTGTATTTTACACGGGAGCAGATGATCGTCCAGGAAGTAGAGCTCCTTAGTGAGTGGTCGCCGGAAGGAGATCGCCTGTTTCTGTCTCTATGTGGTAATCGCCTGATTTCTATTCTGATAGCAGATCGGCTGTTTTGGGTCTTCTGATCGGAGATCGCCGGTTTATGTAGGGAGACCGCCGGTTTCAATTTATTTGGCTGTATTTTGTTTAAGTTTCGGAAAAATTGACCGGTTATGTATTAAACTCCCTGTGAGGAGCAACTTCATTTTATATAAATACGTATGTTCACTTAAATATTTTTGTTTTACCTTTATTTCATTTTATATTTATGAAAAGCAATTTGGCGGGATGTTACAACGATTTGAGCTACTCTTCAGTCAGTCAATCTGCACCTCACTCCTTCTTCTTGGCTAAACTCTCACATTCGCTCTCCTACTCCTCCTTGCTAACTCCGGACTCGAATGATACTTACAAAAGGCACTCCGACGCTCAAGTCAGACTTCAGCACTCGACACTCAGTATTTAGGATTAGATGATTGCATACCTAATTCTTTGGGATGTGTGCTAATTTATATGATTATTGTGGATCGGCCTATTGTTGTTAATGAGCCTAATAAAAAATGATTAACAAACGTTAGATATTAATCAACCTCTCTATTAGTCATGTTCGTCGATCTGGACTGGATGTCGAATTAAGGCACTGGTACTCAAAGATAAAGAAGAAAGTATACGTTTTATATAGTTAGTTAAAAATGTTACATAGTTTATAAGATCTTATATTCTTTATTCAATTAATTGTTATAGTTGTTAAAAAACATGGATTCAATTGAGTGTACCTTAGCATGATATTTCTTTTTCTATTTTAACATGTTTTAAATCAACCTTTGGGTGCCATATGTGGGCCCTCCCTGGTTTTTTCATATGCGTGAATCTGAATCATTATTTAAATTTAGTACCTTTTGGGTGCCATCTGTGGGCCCCTTTTTAAGGTACGCGAGTCAGGTTCTGTCCTCTAATAATGTTTAAAGTCAAGACAAAAACATTATTAAAAACAAATGAAGATTCGTTTTTTTCCTATTAAATTCGAATTTTCATATAGACATTTTTTTCACGTGCTAACCCTAAATCATTCTGGAATGCAAAGGAATCTCATAAAATCAACTTTTGAGAGGATTATTATTTTATCAAAGTAAACCTCGAGTTTTAAAAAGGATATAAAGAGCATTTATTTCCTTTCTCTGTGATCCTTCCACTCTATAAGACTATTTTTAATGAATAAAATTAAGAAAAAAAAATGCATATATCACCTCTCTATAACTTCACAAAAAAATTCAAGAATTTAAATTGCTATTAATTCAAATTCTTTTATTTTTCAAATGTTTTTATGAGGTAATTTAAATTTAATTTTATCTTTTTTTCACGGATAAAATATTTTAATTATTATTCCATACAAAATTTAATTAAAAAGTAAATAACATTTAATAGCTCATTCCACGATTCTTTTGGGTGACGCTAAATTTTTTTTATCAAAGTCTACCAATTTCTTTTAGCTAATATCAATAAGATTTTTTTTCATGGGACAAAATTATTTTTTTATGTCGATCAAATTATTTAAATTATATTAATCGACATTATTTTTTCAATTTTATTAATTGAGTTTTGTTTGACCAACTATTTTTATGGATTACACGTCACAATTAAAAAATAATCAAAAAATTAATAACGATAGAAATCAATAAAAAAATTTGTTAAAATTTATCAAAAAAAAAGAAAAAAGTAGCGCGTTAATATTAGTCAAAGAAACCAACATTGATTAACAAATAATCGGCCTGCAACAATAAAAAGTAATATAAAAAATATTGTGAATAAAAATCATCATGATTAAGTTAAGTCGAAAATAGCTAAGTCAATATCAACCCAGAAAATCCTTGTTAAATTTGATAAAAAATAACTTTGACTTGGGTTAACCACAAAGTAACTCAGGTTGATTAGAATTATCAACAAATCATGATTAGAACTGTTAGCAAATAATGATAAAACATAATATCTTGATTTGATGATGATTTTGGTAATACGTATCATTTGTATTGATGATTTTTTTTTTCAGTGTTCATCGTCTTAGTATATGAAAATGTAAAGCATAAATCACCATTTAAGACAATTTTGAACAAATTTGCATTGAAAAATGATTTTATACTTTCTTTGAACATAATAATCGATTATATTAAAAAATAATTGATTATGTTGATCAAAATTTGATTTTCACATGTTTAAAAAATGATAAATTATTTCAGGCAATAATAAATTATCTTAAATAATTTAAAAAACCTAATATTCATAAATAATCGATTATGTTTAAAAATAATTTATTATGTTGATTCAAAATGTTTTCTAGTTTACATAAAGAACATGATAATTAATTACATTTAGTTATAATCAATTATATCAGTTATTAGTCTCAATACACTTTTAGAAAAAGAAACTTTATCTCATACATTGCAATCATTACATACTTCTTTAAAAAGGGTTTTGTTATTTTTTGAAAGATATGTTCTCAGAGTGTTATACATCTTCTTTGAAAAAGAAGTGTTCAACATTTATCAAGAAGGGTGATCGTGCTGTAGTTAATATTTTTTTTTTTTCTTTTGTAATCTATATTGATATATTTGAACTATATTGATATATTTGAACTAGTGTTTGGTGAGTAGTTTAGGTAATTGAGTATCTTCATTATCTTTGCAAATCTTCTTCAAAGATGTTTCAAGGAGTCAATTGTATTTCTTATTCTAGCACTACCAAAAAAATAGTATTATCTATGTATTTTTACCTATGGATATGAATTCGTAGGTAAATTCAGCATTACCTATGAATATTATCCACTGATGTGAATCCATAGATAAATTTAACATTACTTACCAACTATTATCTACGGATCTCTATTACCTAAAAAATATTATCATAATAATTATACACGTAATATTAAAAATATTATTATAATATGAATAATTATAAAATAATCACTAATATTCATAAATAATAATAATAATAATTAATAGGTATACATATTGTTAATATTATAAAATTAATAATATTAATATAATAATATTACTAGCATTATATTAATAATATGAATAATATTATTATTAATAATATGAATAATATTATTATTAATAATATGAATAATATTATTAATAATATGAATAATATTATTATTAATAATATGAATAATATTATTATTAATAATATGAATAATATTATTATTAATAATAGAATAAGATTTAGGAAGAAGATGAATAAGAAGATTATTAAGAAGAGAATCTTCTTATTCCTCTTCTCCTCCTCTGAAGAAGAGGAGGAAGAATCTTCTCCTAGGAGGAATCCTGAAGAAGAGGAGGAGGCATAAGAGGAGGAAGAGGAGGAGGCAGAAGAGGAGGATAAGAAGAGGGAAGAAGAGGAACAAGAGGGAAGAATAGGAACAAGAGGGAAGAAGAGGAACAAGAGGGAAGAAGAAACAAGATTTAAGAATAGGAACAATATTTAAGAATATTAACAATATTTCATAATATTAATAATATTCAATAATATTAATGATATTAAATAATAATAATATTCAATAATATTAATAATATTTAATAATATTTAATAATATTAATAATATTTAATAATAATAATATTTAATAATAGTAATATTTAATAATATTAGTAATATTTAATAATATTAATAATATTTAATAATATTAATAATATTTAGTATTAATATTATTAATATAATACTAGTAATGGTGAGTCACTTCAGCTGGGTCCACAGCATGGGCCAAAGGCACGTAGGATAGGTCCCACAGGTAGCATGGACTAGTGGACTGATTAGTCATCAGCATATCGATCACCAGAGTGGAACGATGTGTCCCCGTCACGCAACGGGGTGATGAGTCCTCGACAGCAAAGTGGGACGATGTGACATTGGTCTTGGGTGTTTTGAACAGCAGAATTAGACCATAGAAGGTGGGTCCCGAGAGAAGACTAGTAATCAGTAAAATGTCAGAGGTAGGGAGAGGCCTAGGGCACAAAGCATCCATGTGTGTGGTAGGGAAAACACAGTTAGGTGCAAAGTCTTGAGGGTTTGAGTGCCCATCAGGATTAGGGTTTCCAAGTGAAGCTACATGCATGGCACGTGAACAGTGAGGGCACTCCCAGGACAGATGACCTTAGAGATTAGGTGCACGAGGGGGTACCTAGGTGGCCATCCTGTTAGAATTTGCACTCCAGTTAAGGGAAAGCTTACGCGCTAGATTACCCTAAGACTGGGTAATAGCAGCGCAAGGGTATTCCTGTAGAAACCCTAAATATGGGTAGCGGCGCAGAGAAGTCCTAAACATAAAGGGTAGTGAAACACTTCACAAAGGTACGTAGTTTCTAGACCTAAACAAAAATACACTATACACTTAGTGTGCTTGCCCTAGTTTTTGACTTGAGCGTCAGAGTGCAAACGGTCTCCAAGGCGCCCCTTCTGTCTTTGCAGGTGCAGATTGTTTCGATCCAGTGAAGCATTACCTAAGGAGAAGGAAGGAGGCGCGAGATTGTCGTAGAGTCAACCAACAGGAGAGTCAACTGGCAAGAACATTTGGCGTCCACCGTGGGGCCGAAATAAAACAAGGTCCCATTCACAAGCGAAAGAGGAGATTCTAGCGAAATGAGGAATACTAGACAAGGATCTGTCCCACCAAATGGGGGTGAAGGTGTCACCATGCAACAACTCATGAAAACGATGCGCACCCTCCAAGAGACGGTGGCAGAATCTAGGGCGAATCAGGCACGTATTCAGATGGACCTGACCGCATCACAGGCCAGGAATGAAGAACTGCATAGGGCGAATGAGGAATTGTGCATGAATCATCTGTGTAATTTGTAGTAGACAGGGGATCGCGTGGTGGATGATCGAGCCCCGCCTACACCACCTAGGGCATTCCCAATGCCCTTTTCCCAGGCGACAATGGACACCGTGGTACCAGCAACCTTCGTGGGCCCTAAAACTGTGTTTACGGGGGTGGAGGACCCAGAGGCGCATCTCACAACATTCCACACTCAGATGATGCTATTAGGAGGCTCCGATGCGGTGCATTGCAAACTCTTTATGACCACGTTGACGGAGACAGCACTGGAATGGTTCATTAGCTTACCTGAGGGACATATAATGTCCTTCACGCACTTTTCCATGTTGTTCAGGGAGCAGTACATTGTCAATCGGGCTCCCCTGCAAGTGTCATATGATCTATTTGATGTAAGGCAGTATCAGGGAGAGTCCCTAAGGGATTATCTCAACCGATTTGGAGCAATGGTGGTGAGGTTGCACACCAAGGATGAGGATATGGTGGTGCACGCCTTCAGGAAGGGGATACTGCCAAGACCCTTCAGTTAATCGCTCGTCAGAAATCGCCCTAAGACCTTTGGCGATATCAGGCGTTGGGTCATCGCCCACATTGCAGCGGAGGGGGAACTCACTGAAAAATGCGAGAGTGTGGTCCCCTCATGATCAGGGATGTCCAGTTGTCCATAACCCATACGGGTGCACAAGGCGACGACAGAGAAGAGGACATAGGGTAAGCAGAAACCCTACTAGGTTAGGAAGCCCTAGACCAGAGTACGCACAAAGGAGGATGTGCCTCCCAGACATAACTTCCTGATAGAGTTGAAGAAGTTGATCGCTATTCCTAACATAGCAGAAAGACTGAAGGTGCCCCCAAAGACAGACAAGAGGCTGGGGCCCAATAAGAACGCATGGTGTGAGTTCCACTAGGCGTTTGGCCATCCCATCCGCAATTGCTTGGCCCTAGGTCACCAGTTGGATGAGTTGGCAAGAGTGGTTTCTTGAACGACTACCTGTGGGAGTCACAAGGAGGAGAGGTGGTAGTGACCCCGAGAACTGAACAGGGGCACAAGGTGCCCATACATGGTGAGATCCACACCATCTCAGGAGGGTTCTCAGGAGGAGGGTGCACTTCATCGCAACAGAAGAAGTATGCACGATCAGTGATGGCGGTTGAGGCGCATGAGGAGGACCACTTCCCAGATGTTGATCTCACATTCATGAAGGCAGATTGCCAAGATGTTGTCCCTTATGACAATGATCCAATGGTGATATCAGTGGTCACTGTGGGAAAGAGGGTGCATCGGGTGCTTGTGGATCAAGGAAGTTCAACCAATGTAATGTTCTGGTCGACCTTCAACAAGTTGCAGTTGTCTCCAGACCAGTTAAGACCTTACACTGGTTGCTAGTATGGGTTTGCTGGAGACCAGGTCGAAGTGCGGGGGCACATAGAATTGAGGACCACCTTCACGGATGGAGTGGCCTCCCATACAGAGAACATCTGGTACCTTGTTGTGAATGCCCCCTCAGCTTACAACATATTATTGGGCAGCCCATCCCTAAACAGGTTAGGGGCGGTGGCATCAACAAGGCATATGAAGATGAAGCTGCCTTTTATGAAAGGAGCAGTAATCACCATCAGGTTAGATCAGAAGAAGGCAAAGAAGAGTTATGAGAATAGCCTCAAAATAAGGAGAGGAATGTGCACAGTGACCACTCAACCACCAGGTGGGGAGTGCACCGTCATTGACTTGCCCCGAGGAGGAGATGGGGTCACACGAGCAGAGGTCGCCCGAGAGAGACGACTTGAGCCAGCTGAGGATGTCCTGGAGAGGGAGATTGGAGGTAAGGTGTTCAAGCTTGGCAAATCCTTGTGCCAAGACGCACATGACCAAATTGCAGGAGTCATAGAGCGACACTTGAATGTCTTCGCATGGTCCGCCTCAGACATGCCAGGCATCGACCCTGATTTCTTATGTCATCGGCTGGCATTGAATCCCCAGGTCAGACTTGTCTGTCAGAGGAGGAGGAAGTTCAATGAAGAGAGGAGATAGGTGATCAAGGAAGAGACGTAGAAGTTGTTGAGGGCTGGTCATATTCGAGAGATCCAATATCTGGAGTGGCTAGCGAATGTGGTGTTGGTAAAGAAAGCCAATAGCAAGTGGAGGATGTGTGTAGACTTCACCGACCTCAACAAGGCATGACCAAAGGAATCCTATCCTCTGCCAAGTATTGATGCTTTGGTGGACAGTGCCTCAGGCTGCAAGCTGCTCAGTTTCCTGGATGCTTTTTCTGGCTACAACCAGATCAAGATGCTTCCCATGGATGAGTGCAAGACACCATTCATGACCGAGCTTTCTTGTTATTGCTACACAGTCATGCCCTAGCACATCGCTGATTTGGAAGAGCTATTCACTACGATAGCTAAGTACAGGCTGAAGCTGAACCTAGAAAAGTGTGTTTTGGGGGTGGAAGTAGACAAGTTTTTAGGCTTCTTGCTCACTGAGTGTGGGATAGAAGCTAATCCTGATAAATGCACTGCAATCCTCGCTATGAGGAGCCCGACGTCAGTAAAGGAGGTTCAGCAATTAACAGGGCGGATGACCGTTCTATCCAGATTTGTATCAGCATGGGGAGATAAAGGTCACCCCTATTTTCAGTGCTTGAGGAGGAACAATAGGTTCTTGTGCACCAAGGAGTGTGAGGAAGCATTCCTCAAGCTGAAAGAATATCTAGCCAGCCTACCAGTGTTGTGCAAACCCTAGCTCGGCACCCTGTTGTGCTTGTATTTTGCAGTCACTGAGAGGGCAGTAAGCTCAGTTCTCGTGCAGAAGCAAGACCAGATTCAGAAGCCAATCTACTTTGTCAGCAAAGTATAGCGGGGGCCTGAGGTGAGATACCAAGCCCTAGAGAAGGCAGCACTGGCCGTGGTGTTCTCCGCAAGAAGGCTTCGCCATTACTTTCAGAGTTTCACAGTGGTGGTGATGACAGACCTACCCATTCATAAGGTTTTGCAGAAGCCAGATGCAGCAGGAAGGATGGTATGCTAGGCAGTGGAATTGTCAGAGTTCGACATACAGTACGAGCTCAGAGGCTCTATCAAGGACCAAGTTTATGTCGATTTTGTAGTCGAGCTGTCCTCGGTAGAAACCCACCACGAAGAGTCTGACTTCAAATGGGTGCTCTCAGTAGATGGGTCTTCTAATCAACAAGGCAGTGGAGCTGCCGTGATCTTGGAAGGACCAAAGGGGTTATTGATTGAGCAGGCCCTACGGTTCGCTTTCAAGGCCAGCAACAACCAGGCAGAGTACGAGGCCCTAATCGTTGGGATGCTGTTGGCCAAGGAGTTGGGTGCGCAGAGTCTTCTAGCAAAAGGTGACTTCCTATTGGTCACGGGCCAAGTGGCGGGAGAGTACCAGGCCAAAGACCCCAGATGACCTCCTACCTAGAATATGTCCAAGTGTTGAAGAGGTCATTTGCAGCATTTGAGTTGATGCATGTTCCCAGAGAACAGAATTCCCGAGCCGACTTGTTAGGAAAACTTGCCAACTTGGGCAAGGGGGGCAGGCAGAGGACGGTCATCCAAGAGACCTTGAGGACACCTCGCACCTATACTGCTGACAATTTGGTAGGAGTCCATCAGATTAGCAAGTCAGATGATGGGAAGAGGAGTCATCAGTCATTGACCCAAGAAACCTTGAAGAAGCCACGGGTCAACGCATATCCGGCGTTGGGGGAAGAATCGTCACGGGTCTGCCTGGTACAGAGAGGAGAAACGTGGATGACACCTTATAAGTGCTACCTAGCTAATGGGATGTTACCAATGGAGCCAATGGAAGCGAGGAAAATAAAGAAGAACTCGACCAAGTATACACTCATTGATGGGGAGTTGTACAGGCATGGGTTTACCCACCCCATCCTGGTGTGTGTACATGGTGAGCAGTGCACGTGGATAATGGCGGAGCTCCATGAAGGAATATGTGGGAGCCATATTGGAGGTCGTGCTTTGGTATCCAAGGCCATTCGTGCAGGGTACTACTGGCCAACCATGAGGGAAGATTGCACGAAGTACGAACAGTAGTGCAAGCAGTGTCAACTACACGCTGATTGGTACAAGGCGCCGCCAGAAGAGCTCAGGTCGATATATAGCCCTTGGCGATTCCACACATGGGGAATCAATATTCTGGTGCCTTTCCCTTTAGCTGTGAGGCAGATGAAGTACCTTGTGGTCGCCATAGAATACTTCACAAGTGGGTAGAGGCTGAGCCAGTAGCAAAAATCACAGCCCATAAGGTCCAACATTTCGTGTGGAAGAACATAGTATGTTGCTTTGGCATACCCAAGCGCTTGGTGTCTGATAATGGCACTCAGTTTGCAAGCCAACAGTTGGGAAAGTTATGTACAGAGTTGGGAATCAAACAGGTGTTTGCATCAGTCGAGCATCCTCAAACTAATGGGTAAGTCAAGTCAGCCAACCGAGTCTTACTCAGAGGACTGAAGAGAAGGCTGAAGAAAGCCAAAGGGACTTGGGCAGAGGAGGTTCCCAGAATTGTGTGGGCTTACCACACTACTACTCAGTCCACTACCAAAGAGACACCCTTCAGCTTGGTGTATGGTTCAGACGCTATGATCCCTGTTGAGATCCAGGAGAGCTTGCCACGGTTCCAGAATTTTGTGGCTGAGGAATCCAACAAAGAAAGAAAGGTGAATCTGGACCTCTTAGATGAAGTAAGGGAAGAAGCGGGAATCAAAGCCGAAGCTTTGAAGAAAAGGGTGGAACTCAAGCACAAATCCAAGTTGAGAGCTCGACAGTTCCAGGTCACTGACTTGGTGATGCGGAAGGCCCATCCATACCAGATGGAGAACAAGCTGTCCCCCAAGTGGACTGGTCCATTCAGAGTGATAGAGGCCCTGGGAAATGGGGCGTACAGACTCGAGACTTTAGAGGGTGGGCCGATTCCTCATACATGGAATGCGACTTATCTTAAGTTTTATTTCAGTTAAGTTGTAACATTGTACACAGTTTAGGGGACACTCTTTTTTCCCTTATAAGGGTTTTTAATGAGGTCACCCAATAAAATTTTCAGTTGAAATATATTCTTGAATATTTTGTACAATGCAGTAAGAAACCGTCACTTGGGGTTAGAGGTCTCGAAAGTGGGAAGACAGGTTCGCAGAGAATGCCTCCCCTTCGAGTGAGAACACCCAAGTTGAACAGAAGGGTTCACCGGTTAAATCCTCCCTCGCCTATGAGAGATGAGAGGTCAGTTAAAAACTTGTCACTTGGGGGTTAGAGGTCTCGAAAGTGGGAAGGCAGGTTCATAGAGAACACCTCTCCTTTGAGTGAGAATACCCAAGTTGAACAGAAGGGTTCGTCAGTTAAATCCTCCTTTGCCTACGGGCGATGAGAGGTCAGTTTGGACTCGTCAACTTGGGTTAGAAGTCTTGGAAGCGAGAAGGGAAGGTTCACAGAGAACGCCTCCCCTTTTGAGTGAGAACACCAAGGACGACTCATACCAATGAAATCCTCACTTGCCTCGAGCAAGGAGGGGTCAGGTGAATACAAATCGGTGTTAGAAGTCTCGAGGGGGTAAAAGGAAGGTTCATAAAGAACACCCTCCGCTTCAAGTGAGAACACCCAAGTTGAATAGAAGGGTTCGTCAGTTAAATCCTCCTTTGCCTACGAGCGATGAGAGGTCAGCTAAGAAACAATCTATGTGTTAGAAGTCTCGAGGAGGAAGAGAGGGGTTCGCAGAGGACACTCTCCACTTGAGTGAGAACACCAAGGTTGAACGAGGTGGTTTATTAGTTAAATCCTCTTTTGCGTAGTGCAAGGAGAGGTCAGCTAAGAGTTGTCCAATTGGGTTAGAGGTCTCAAGGTCGGGGAGGGAGTCAAGAAGGACCCTTCTCCCTTAAGTGAAAATGCCAAAATAGAATAGATAATGAAGTGACGTAGTCCACCAGCAAGGGCTCGCCCGTAGTGGGTTACCTTAACCTAGGGTGGTGATTACATTTGTCAGTCAGAATTAAGTGCGTTATCTACGGGGTGATTCTATGTCAAAGAGATTGGCTAGCTAAGTATGTCAAGGTAGCCAAACAACAATCAAGATACAAATACAAGCAAGTTGTTCACAATTATATGCACAAGGTCAAGACAGTTATATGCACAAGGTTAAATATTATTAGATTGAAAGGGTGATTACAAGAAGTTCAACTATTAAATACAGCTGCTCAAGAGACCTATTTGGGGACTATTTGTCCGTCGACCACTTGCATTGATACAGAGAAAGGCGAGAGGTCCATCTCAGGATACGTGCAGGCAACCTGAGCAAGGGCATCACCAAACCCCTCCCCATAGGCGTCGGCGGCATCTTCATTCAGCTCTGCCTTTGTCTTCTTGAACAACTCGGTTTGTTGGGCAAGCTCTTCCTCAACTTTGCCCAACTGAACTTCTTGGTTGGTGGCCCTCTCCTTCTGCTTGACCACCTTTGCTTGGGCCCCTTCCAACTGTTCCTCCAGGTCAATAACTTTGTTGCGGAGGGGAAGGATCTTGGCCTCAAGCTGGAGGGCCTCCTGCCCCTTAGCGAAGAGGAGTTTTTTGGCTTCTTTCTCTGATTGGCGGAGACTGCTCAGCTCCTGGTTCATAGCAGTCTCACGTTTGACAGCCATTTGGACCTGAAGAGCCAACTCCTTCTTCAGTTGGGCCACCTCTTCCCTTAGCTCAATCTCTACATCCCCCTGGTTCAGTAGAACGCTGGAGGCAACAAGGAATTCACCAAGGCCCAGACTCATGCGGTCCCTTACTGAACCCCTATCTAAAGCTTCCAGCGCTTCTTTTGGCAAGAAGGCATGCGAGGGCATGCTGGAGGATGGTGGGAAGCTTGGGGGCTGGAGGCGCGTGATTGTCCCTGGGAGCATTCTCCACCCCCCCTTACCTTCGATTTCCAGGAATTGCTCAGGAGGAGAGGGGGCGCTTGGGGGGTGGTCCCTGAAGGATGGGGGTTGACCCTTTGTAGCTAAAGAGGTCACTGTAGCAACCCCCACCTCAGAGATCACCACTGCTGCTACTCTTTTTTGCTTTTCTTCAGAGATTGGCCCTGGGGCGGCAACAGTGGGGGAAGAAGGACCAACAGGGCCTAAGCCACCTGTTGTGTGGCAACCCAGCAGATCAGCCAATCTCTTCTTCTTCTCAGCATCAAGAACTATATCTGCAACAAACAACAAGTATGAGATAAGGTGCAACACACAGTTACTTAATACAAATGAAGGTAAAGACAAGAAAGTAAAGCAAGTACCAATATAGATGCTGAGGGTTTTGGTGTCATACTCGTGTCTAATTAGCTGGGCAGTGTTGAACACCACTCCCCAACTAGAGAGAAGATGGCACAAGTCACAATCGCAGGGGGCCAACTCCTCAAGACCCCGGGGTTTCTTGAACTTTAGTTTCTCCAACCAGTACAGGGGAAACCCGTCGAGCAGGGTGGAGTCATAGGAGCTGCAACAGACCTTAAAGAACTTGCCTTTGAAGCCCTTGTAGGATTGTTGGAAGAGAGTCAGCAGGACTCTCCCCGCCACCCCATTGAGTCTTACCCAAAGCCTCTTCCTGGAGCTCTTCGCTTCAAAAAGTGGAGGAAGACATCCATAGAAGGAGGAAACCCCAGGTGGTTGCACAAGATGGAAAAGGCCCTCACGAAGGCCCAATTGTTGGGGTGCAGTTGGGCAGGTGCCACGTTGAGTTCTGTAAGGAGGGTCCTCTCGAATTCTGTGAAAGACAAGTGGACCTTGACCCGTTTGAAGATGGTGGCGTAGAGGAAGAAGAAGGGTTCTTCGTTGTTGGAGCGATCGTCAGCGCACACTGGTTCACCCTCTGTGCAAGGTCGAACCGAGACATACGCATTGCATTCCCTGCCGAAGACGTACCCTTTGACCTCGTGCTCGTCATCCCTGTGCTTCCTCAGGTCTTCACAGGAGGTGAGTTTTGAGGTCTCAGCATGGAGTTCCTCAGGGGCCCAGGAGTAGAGGGCTCTATAGTCGACTGAGGGAGGAAGGTTGGAAGTAATTTTTGTTCTTGCCATCTCGAATCTAAAACAAAATGAGTGGTAAGAGGAAGGAAAACAAAGGTTTAGAAGAAAGTTGTGGTGTGTTTCAAGCGATGGACAAAGACTCAAAGACGAAGAACGTAAACAGGGTAGAAGAACATAAACCCTAAAGTGCAAATATCGTATATAGTTCCAGAGCAGTTATAACATGTAATGAGTAGCAAAATCATAAAGCAAAGGCAGGAGGAGGAGTAAAAATCATACCTTTAAGCAAACGAATACAAGGGGTTGTGAGAGTTGTAGTGGGAGGAGAAGCGCTCGAGAGAAGATGATGATCGCAAGAGAGTTTGAGTGAAAGTGATGGAACAGTGTTGAGGCGCGGGTTTTTGAAGGGGTTTAGCGTAGGCAAGGGAGCACAAACGTTAAGAAACTCTAACCGTTGATCTAGCCATGTGTCCACAGATTAAGGGAGTTTGGTGAGATGTCCCTTCAGCGTACTATTTATGTCCTTTCACTCAGAGCCACGTAGGCCGCCCGAGCCGATGACTTAGTCTCTTCGCTGAACAAGTTAACAGCTTGAGACTGGGGGTTTGTGTACCGACCAGTCCTCGGACGCTGAGAACAACTAGTAATGGTGAGCCACGTCAGTTGAGTCCCACAGCATAGGCCAAAGCCACGTGGGTTGGGTCCCACGGGTAGCATGGACTAGTGGGATGATTAATCATCAGAATATCGATCACCAGAGTGGAACGATGTGTCCCCGTCACGCAACAGGGTGATGAGTCCTCGACAGTAGAGTGGGACGATGTGACATCGATCTTGGGTGTTTTGAACAACAGAATTAGACCATAGAAGGTAGGTCTCGAGAGAAGACCAGTAATCAGTAAAATGCCCAGAGGTAGGGAGAGGCCTAGGGCACGAAACATCCATGTGTGTGGCAGGGAAAGCACAATTAGGTGCAGAGTCTTGAAGGGTTTGAGTGCCCATCGGGATTAGGGTTTCCAAGTGAAGCTACATGCATGGCACGTGAACAGTGAGGGCACTCCCAGGACAGATGGCCCTAGAGATTAGGTGCACAAGGGGGTACCTAGGTGGCCATCTTGTTAGAATTTGCACTCCAGTTAAGGGAAGCCTTACGCGCTAGATTACCCTAAGATTGGGTAATAATGGCGCAAGGGTATTCCTACAGAAACCCTAAATATAGGTAGCAACACAGAGGAAACCCTAGACTATATAAAGGGTAGTAAAACACATCACAAAGGTACGCAGTTTCTAGACCTAAACAAAAATACACTATACACTTGGTGTGCTTGCCCTAGTTTTTTACTTGAGCGTCGGAGTGCAAACGGCCTCCAGGGCGTCCCTTCTGTCTTTATAGGTGCAGGTTGTTTCGATCCAATGAAGCATTACCTAAGGAGAAGGAAGGAGGCACGAGATTGTCGTAGAGTCAACCGAGAGGAGAGTCAACCGGCAAGAACAAATAATATTTAATAATATTTACTAATATTATAATATTTAGTAATATTAATAATATTTAGTAATATTAATAATATTCAGTAATATTAATAATATTCAGTAATATTAATAATATTCAGTAATATTAATAATATTCAGTAATATTAATAATATTCAGTAATATTAATAATATTTATAATATTAATAATATTTTTAATATTTAATATATAATAATATTTTTAATATTTAATAATATTAATAATATTTTTACTCTTTCCTCCTATTCCTCCTCTTCCTCCTCTTTCTTCTCTTTCCTCCTCTTCCTCCTTTCCTCCTCTTTCTTCCTCTTTCCTCATCTTCCTCCTCTTCTCCTCTTTCCTCCCATTTCTCTCTTTACCTCCTCTTTCTCCTCTTTCCTCCTCTTTCTCCTCTTTCCTCCTCTTTCCCTCTTTTCCTCCTCTTTCTCCTCTTTCCTCCTCTTTCCTCTTTCTCCTCTTTCTCCTCTTTCCTCCTCTTTCTCCTCTTTCTCCTCTTTCTCCTCTTTCTCCTCTTCTCTCTCCTTTCCTCCTCTTTCCTCCTCTTCCTCCTCTTTCCTCCTCTTCCTCCTCTTTCCTCCTCTTCCTCCTCTTTCCTCCTCTTCCTCCTCTTTCCTCCTCTTCCTCCTCTTTCCTCCTCTTCCTCCTCTTTCCTCCTCTTTCCTCGTCTTCCTCCTCTTTCCTCCTGCTCCTCCTCTTTCCTCCTGTTCCTCCTCTTTCCTCCTCTTCCTCCTCTCCTCTTCCTCCTCTTTCTCCTCTTCCTCGTCTCCTCTTCCTCCTCTTCCTCCTCTTCCTCCTCTTTCCTCCTCTTTCCTCCTCTTTCCTCCTCTTTCCTCCTCTTCCCTCTTCCTCCTCTTCCTCCTCTTTCCTCCTCTTCTCCTCTTTCCTCCTCTTCCTCCTTGCCTCCTCTTCCTCCTCTTTCCTCCTCTTCCTCCTCTTTCCTCCTCTTCTCCTCTTTCCTCCTCTTCCTCCTCTTCCTCCTCTTCCTCCTCTTTCCTCCTCTTCCTCCTCTTTCCTCCTCTTCCTCCTCTTTCCTCCTCTTCCTCTCTTTCCTCCTCTTCTCCTCTTTCCTCCTGTTCCTCCTCTTTCTTCCTCTTCCTCCTCTTTCCTCCTTCCTCCTCTTTCCTCCTCTTCCTCCTCTTTCCTCCTCTTTCCTCCTCTTTCCTCCTCTTTCCTTCTCTTCCTCTCTTTCCTTCTCTTCCTCCTCTTTGCTCCTCTTCCTCCTCTTTCCTCCTCTTCCTCCTCTTTCCTCCTCTTCTTCTCTTCTCCCCTTCTTCTCCTCTTCTTCCTGTTCTTCTTCTGCTCCCTCCTCTTCCTCCTCCTCCTCTTTCTCTCTCTTCCTTCTCTTCCTCTTGCTCCTTCTCCTCCTCGTCCCTCATCCCCTGACCCTCCCCTTTCCCTAGTGTAGTGGTTCCCCTTTCTTTGGTCCTTCCTCCCGGGCCTTGACTTTGAGTCCCAACTGCTGCAGTGTGGTTCTAATGATGTAGTTTGGTTCTAATTTTAATTAATATTAATAATTTAGAATAAAAATAAGATTCAAATAATAATTGAAGATAGATAATGTATAAAAAATTTGTGTGTCTTGTGTTTCATCTTTCTTTCATTATCTTGAATTCTTTGTTGTTTTTAGTGTTCATTGACTGTTGTACTTAATTTCTCTTACCCATCAACATTTTAAAAAAGTTCATTAAAATTTTTAAAGTTTTCTTTAAGCTAATTCACCTCATCTAGGTTGTGTTTTTAGCCATTTTTTAACCTTAATTAACATCACTAAAAATAATCCTAGTTGAAGTCAACAAAAAATATTATGTTTGACATTAGTTTGAAAACCATTGTTGATGTTGACAAAAACAAATTCTCACTAACATCACTTGTAAGAAATAATATTGGTATAAATCGACAATAAAAATATACTTGATGAGGTTGATCAAAAATTGATAATGATCCACTTCTGCTTGACAAAAATATTTATTGACATCAACTGAAATAATGTTTTCGAACTAATGAAACCTTAATCTTGATTGAGCTGACATCACCTTGACCTCAAAAAAATTGTGATGTCTTAATCAAAGTCGAGTTGAGAAGAGAATATGAAGAAAAAATACATGATATGAAAAATCTAAACTCTTACTTTTAAAGTGAACTAATTTTAAGTAATCAAATTACTCTCATAAATTTTATAATTTCAATTTCTTTTGAAATTTACTACACAAACAAATATTTATTTCATAAAATATTTGAAATTCTCAGTAAAAAATGATTTTTCATCTTAAAATTTCTCATTCAAACACAATGTTAAGCACTAAATTGAAATTTACAAGTATTTATTCATAAAATCCATAATAACTGCTCAAAAGAAAATTAGAATAGATAAACATCTTTACTTAATGTCACACACTAATTATAGCATTTCACATAATAAAGATAAATGAAGTTTTGGCTTTCTAACCTACAACTTTTAACTTATCAAACTTGTGTTAAGTGAAGGGTGTTCAACCCATATAAACAACATAAAAAGAAGAGTGAGAAATATACATCAACATGTTAAAGACACAAATAATAAATTTAGGTAGATTTAAACACATTCTCAATCACAATCACAACTCTTAGTCAAATGAACTAATATTTTGTTCTCTCTAAATGCATGCAGTACCATTCTCAAATTTTTGCATAAATCACTTGTAGAAGAAATAGTCTAGAGGAGTAGATGGATTGAATTATAGACCCTTACAGTCCACTATCAAATAATTTATCAAGAGCAATTAGGATAATATAGTTGGTCATGGTGGCCTTCCATCCTACTCAGACAAGAGGTTTTGTATTATAAAATCTTAAAAGCCAAGGTAGAAAACCATAAAAACCCTTATACATATAATTAGATCTATTTCCAAAAAGAATATACATGAATACATGATCTCAACACAAATGCATAATTATTTATATCTTTCAATTGACTAAACATAACTTGGATTTCACGCTACTAGACCACTATCTAAACTTCTCAAATGGCCAAGCTTAACTTGAACTTTTATAACCTTTCAACCACATATAACAAAATCCTTGCGAGGCTTATGGTTCACCTCTCTAGCACAACTTTTATTAGCATTAATACATGAAACATTCCTCACTTTCCCTTTTTTTTTCCTTCAATAATGATACAAACACTTTGAGATGTAATTATTAATCCAAAAGCCACTCTTCAAACTCCTCACATATCATATCCCTCATTTTCTCTTAAACTTTAGAAACCAAAAAAAAATGTAGAATGACAAAGGCTAAGAGTTACCTACCTAGGATTGAACTTCTACAAACTAATTCCAACTCACTCCTAACTTTTACTTCTCTCTCTATCAACCTATTTTTATTTTATTTTTATAAAAAGAGTTTTGTTTTAGAACAAATTAAATTGATCCCTTTGAATTTTACACAATTTCACCTGATATCCCTCATTGTTTTAAACTTAAAGAAAAACCATAAATTTTATAATTTTGTTACAAAGACCTCCCCCATTCAACTGACGATGTTAACATTGTTACATTGACATTTTCACATGACTTGAAAAGTTAATTTTATTCCACAAATGCCCTGTCTTCATGTATACATTGAGCTATATAAATACACCATCTAGTGAACTATTCTCTTGCAACTTAGAAGAGTTTTCCTGTATCTTACAACTTGCAAGTATTATAAAAGCTAAATATTTGAGAATTAGTTTTGTTTTTTTTTCTTGTCATATTTTATAGACATAAACATTAGTGATAAAGGTGACATTGAAGTAGCAGGGACATATGGATAATGACTTCATATTTTGTGTTTCAAGGCTCACTTCATTTTTAAGCCTTTAATGACTTCAAAAGATGAAATCAGGTTGAATACAAAGCCAACATTATGATGTATTTTGAAGTTATCCTAAAAAAGTACCAAAAGTTTTAGTTCATCCTAAGATACTGATAACAATGATGAAAAAACTTTAATGTTTTGTTGTTCCACCCTTTAAAAGTATTATTAGTTTTCCTCACCAAATCCATCAAATGATTTTGTAGATATAATTTTTTGACAGAATACCGGAACATTGTTAAGTCTTTAATGTTGCCTCCATTACCATTAAAAATTAAAACTATAAACCTAATCTTTCACAATTTCTATTCTTAGGTATTCTAACATAATTACTTCACTTGGGTGTAAGATATAATAAGATTAATTTGGTCATTGCAATTCAAATTAGTAACATTACTTACCATTTTTTACTTCAAGGAAGATCAAGATAATGTTTGATGACAAAAGAATGTCAAGTGCAATAGAGATCAACACCATGAGAGATCAGTGTAATTTTATTTTATTTTAGTATCAAACTAATTAAAAATTTAGGACAAATGATCAATTTGGTTTGTTAATGTGTAAGGCAGTGTCAATTTGTTCTTGAAGAGGCAAAATACTTATTTTAGTTCTTGAATGTGTAAAATGTCCTTCCATTACTTATTGTTAAATTTTATAGAAATATCATCATTGAAATATAATTTTTTGAGGAATTTTTAAGGACTAATTTGACGATAAATCAGAGACTATTTTGTCATTAAGTCATAATATTAAGACCAAATTCAATTTTGGCACATTCAAAGATTAAATTAGATATGTCATTCTTTAATGTACTAAATTGACAATAGTGACACATTCAAGGATTAAATTGGTCATTTATCCAATAATTTAATTAAGCCAAATAAATGAGTATATTATATATTTTTTGCACAAATATTTTGTTATAGGTGTTTGTTTTTATAATTGTAAAAATGGGTTGATTTGGCTTAACCCTTCTTGCCCCCACCTTATAACTAAGTTATTATGATTCGACGACGCAATAACGTTTAATCTTAAAAATATTGATTCAACCTGGACCACCACATGTTAGTGAATTAAACGAGTTTGTCCACTTAACATTCAAACAATTATTTCAAAATAAAAATTAAAAGCATCACATATAATTTTTATTTTTTTAATATTTAGCCAAACATAATACATACAATTTAATACTTCATAGTTAAAAATTAAATATTTACATAATATATAACACATAATTTTATAAAAAAGAAGGTTTAATTACCTTTTTCGTCTCTATATTTGGGGTCAATAGTCAATTTAGTAGAGTGGTTTTTAAAAAAATCAATTTGATCCCTATATTTTTTAAAATATATTCAAATTGGTCATTTCCGTTAAATTTCACCTGACGGCGTCAGCGGTTATTGTGTGCCAGAGAGAAAATACGTATGTGGCAAAAAGAGTTTTTATATGGAGAGAGAGTCTTTAGGGGAAGAGAGAGAATATTTATGTGAAGAGAGATAGGATTAAGAGTTATTATTATTATTATTATTGTTATAATTATTATTTATTATTATTATTACTAATGTTATTATTAATATTATTAATATTATTGCTATTATTAATATTTTTTTATTATTATTATTGTTATTTATTAATATTATATTATTATTAATATTTTTATTATTATTATTATTATTATTATTATTAATATTATTGTTACTATTATTATTCTTACGGTTATTATTATTAATATTATTTTTATTATTAATATAATATTATAACAGTAATATAATAATAAAAGTAAATATAATAATAACAGTAAATATAATAATAATAGTATAATAATAATAATAATAATAATAACAATAACAAAATCATAATCATAACAAAAATAATATTATAACGGAAATATATAATAATAGTAATAATAATAATAACAATAATAATAATAAAACAAAAATAATAATAATAATAATAAAAATAGTAATAGAAATAATGAAAATAATAATAATAATAATAATAAAAATAGTAATAATAATAATTATTATTACCATAAAAATTATAATAATAACAGTTGTTCTTGCCGGTTGACCCGCCTGTCGGTTGACTCACGACACTCACACGCCTCCTTCCTCACGTTGATATGTGCTTGGTTCTTTCGAAGCAATCTGCACTTGCAAAAGAGAAAGGGGGCGCCCTAGAGGCCGTTTGCACTCTGACGCTCAAGTCAGTGTAGGGCAAACAACACCAATTGTATTGAGTTTCTCTCTTTGTGTTTAGGTCTAGAAACTGCGTACCTTTGTGAAGTATCTTACTGTCCCTTATATAGTCTAGGGTTTACTGCGTCGCTAGCCCTAATTAGGGTTCACTGCGCTACTAGCCATATTTAGGGTTTACTGGAATACCCTTGCGCCGCTATTACCCAATCTTAGGGTAATCTAGCACATAAGGTTTCCTTCTCTGGAGTGCAAATTCTCACAGGGTGACCACCTGGGTGCCTCCTTGTGCACCTAGTCTATGGGGCCACCTGTTCTGGGAGTGCCTTCACTGTTTACGTGCCATGCATGTAGCTTCATTGGGAAAACCCTAGCTCTGGTGAGTACTCGTCCCCTCAGGACTCTACACCCAACTGTGCTCTCCCTGCTACCCGCATAGGCACTTCGTGATCCAGGCCTCTCCTTACCTCTGGGCATGTTTAGTGATAGCTGGTCTTCCCCCAAGGCCGATGTCACCTCGTCTCCATGTCACCTCGTCACCTCCCACTGATGTCTTCCTCCCACTTCTAACCTCTGTGATGTGCTCGCTCCTCTGTTGTGACTGATGCTGACTGCACCTCATCTCCTCTGTGGTGTCTGACTACTCACTCACCCTTCCCTGCGGGAAAATGCTGATGACTAATCACCCTTCTCTCAGGGGAACACACCGATGACTGATCACCCTACTCTGAGGGAAACACCGACGACTGATCACCCTACTCTGAGGGAACATACCGATGACTGATCACCCTACTCTGAGGGAACACACCGATGACTGATCACTCTCTAACGGGGTCCATTCCTCACGTGGCTTTAGCTGGGACCCATCTGACGTGGTTCGCCCTTTACTACCTGTTCTCGGTGTCCGAGGACTGGTCGGTACAAGAACGTAATAATAATAAGAATAAAAAGAAAAAGAATAATATTAAAAATAATTAATATTATAATATATTAATAATAATAATAATAACAAAAATGATAATCATAACAAAAATAATATTATAACAGTAAATATAATAATAATAGTAATGGAGACTAGAGAAAGAGTAAGGATGCCGAAAATTCTTAGAACCCTAAGTGATTTAGGATTAAGAAACAAAGATAAACAAATAGTAATTAGAACTCTCCGCAGCAAGAAGCCTCATCTTCCTCTAACTCTGAAAGCAATAAAGAAAAAGAATTACAGATAGCCGAAATAGAAAATTCATTACATAATTGGTCAATACCAATAGTTAAAAAATGTGAAGTATACAAACAACATAAATTCTGGTCAACTAATCAGGACGAAATACATATAGTGGAATATAGTTACCCGGGAACTAAAAATAATAAAATCATTAATCTATTAGAAAAAGATTACCTAGAGGAAGATGAGGCTTCTTGCTGCGGAGTTCTAATTACTATTTGTTTATCTTTGTTTCTTAATCCTAAATCACTTAGGGTTCTAAGAATTTTCGGCATCCTTACTCTTTCTCTAGTCTCCATGCTACGGGACCACTGCTGACCAACGGATTTATTGCCTCTCTCAGGTCTTACCACCGGGACCACTACTGACCAACGGATTTATTGCCTCTCTCAGGTCTTACCACCGGGACCACAGCTGACAAGTTTCCTATTTCTCTTTTGTTAATCATACTTTCTTTTCTAAGCTTATTTTGGATTTTAAAATCTATACAAATTTGTATACCTGTTTCTACTACTATATTATGAATTTGACCATAGGTTAATGAATCATAATTTATTGGTTTTCCATAATATCTTTCTAGATTCATCCTTACTTTTTCTGCAAATAATTTCTGTAAGCCAGCTATAAATCTTTCTTTCCAAAATCCGGCGAAACCGTCTTCCCTTAAAGTTATTTTTGATAAAAAGGTATCTTTATACCATCTATAATCTGACATAGTCGGACAATACAAATTTGCTAATTGATTTGCTGATCTTTCTTTAAGTATATTGGGATCTCCTACAAAGTTTTGAATAATAGAATATATTAATGTTGATACAGCGTCTTCTTTTTTATCTTCTCCTTTAACACTATTAACTATTGCCTGTCTATCTAGTTCAGTACAAAGATTATCCCACCAACCTTTTAGTTGGCCAGTAAATCCCTGAATAATAATTATAGCTGCTGACTTATCACTACAACCTTTCGTCTTATGGGCGGTTGCTGCCATGACCATTTGACAAGTTAAGTCTAATATTGCTTGTTCACTTAATCCATCTAAATTCTATTCTACTATATCATTTCCTGAGAAACTATTTTGTACTAATTCTCCTCTTTCTTCAAATTGTACATCTGCTGGTGTTGGCCTATTATACCAATTTCTGAGTTTAGGGTAATTTTTTAATTTACTTACTTGTAATGTGTTTATAGAATTTTTATTTATTTCTTCTATTTTCTTTTTTAATTCTTCTATTTTTAAATCTGTATTACTTCTTAGTCTTAATGATTCTAATTCTTTTTGGGGTACATTAAACAATTTATATATAGGTTTTACAGGTTCTTTCGAACTACTGGACTCTTCTTTGAATGATAATTTTTCTATTATGTATAATTGTTTTGTCATAACATCTAATACTGTATTTGAATAGTTAATTTGTGAATGTATCTTTTTTATATCTTTAACCTCTACTTGTCTTTCTTCTAATTTTACATCTTTATACGGGCTAGCTTCCACTTCGAATTCTTTTGATGGTTGTATTTTTATTCCTTGTATAGGAGGATACTCTGATTCGATAATTTCATTACTTATGGTTTTCCAAGTATTGGTTATCTTCTGTACCACCCAGAACTAGAGAATTAAATCTATTAAAAGAATCCTCAATAAAAAGTAAGAAAAGACAGATAAACCTATTAAATAAAGAAATAAAATTTAAAAAGATAGAAGAACAATGAAAAATAGAAAAGATAAAACTTTTAGTAGAAGAATATCAAGATAGAATAGAAAAAGAGATATGTGAAACAAACCCTATAGCCTTCTGGCATAGAAAAAAATATACCGTATCATTACCATATATAGATAATTTTGATGAAAAACAAGTACCCACAAAAGCTAGACCCATACAAATGAATCAAGAATACTTAGAATATTGTAAAAAAGAAATTCAAGAATATCTAGAGAAAGGGTTAATACGACCCTCTAAGTCTCCTTGGAGCTGTACAGGCTTTTATGTTATGAAAGCCTCTGAACTAGAAAGAGGAGCACCAAGATTAGTTATAAATTATAAACCATTAAATAAAGTATTAAAATGGATTAGGTATCCACTACCTAACAAAACAGATTTAATTAAACGAATTCATAAAGCAACTATATTCTCAAAATTTGATATGAAATCAGGATATTATCAAATCTCAGTAGAAGAAGTAGACAAATATAAAACTGCTAAGTTCTTCCACCACTTTATCCTGATCCTTCTTGATAACATTTTGATCTCTATACCTTCATATGGGGTGGTAAATACATAATCCCATGAAATAATCCAAGTGATAGACTGAGAAGCTACAAATGATATTAGTCTGTATCCAGGGACAAAAGTGGATTTTTCCCTGAAATGATCATATACTCCTGATACTTTTGAGGGGAAAATGGTAGGAAGAGGTCCAAATTCTCCAAACCATTTTAAAAACCATTTTGGAAATTTTAAAGAAATGCCTCGTCGGAACCATAAAAACCAAGAATGTCTTCCTAGGCTTAGGTATAAAACGTGATTCCAGGCATCCATATAATCATAATAGGAATAATACTGAGGATGATAGGTTCTTGAAAAAGATTTTGGTTTATGGGGAGGTTGATCCCAATTTTGGGGAGTTAATACTTGTAATATTTTTATTTTTGAATATAAAATCTTTCCTTGTTCATCTAGTGTATGGATTACCTCTATCGAGTTTGTATCTACTAATATGAACTCGTAAAAGGTTCTTGTCTTATGTAAATTTTTAGGAGGGTAATGAGTTTGTGGAGGAAATAGTTCTTCTGCGGTTTTAATAGGAGTTTCCTTTATCCTTAGAAGAAGAAGCCCCAACCCATTAGAAAACGCTATATTGCATCATAGAAAATTTAATCTCAAATTAGCAAGATATAGAAACTCTGAAGAAAAGATTATAGATCCCCTTAGATATCATTGCAAGAAACAATATTACAAACGTGTTATTAATATAATTAAAAGAGTGATAAAGGGAAGATTACGCAACTTTACTGCGTAAGTAATAGTTATTATTTGTGAGTTTTTGGATCTTAAAACTATATCACCAAGGTAATAAGAACCTTTGCTGTTCTTATTTCTTTCAAAGAGTCTCTAGGGTAGCACTGAGAGGTGTTTATACGTTGGTCAGCTGTTGTCCCGGTGGTAAGACCTGAGAGAGGCAATAAATCCGTTGGTCAGCAGTGGTCCCGTAGCATGGAGACTAGAGAAAGAGTAAGGATGCCGAAAATTCTTAGAACCCTAAGTGATTTAGGATTAAGAAACAGAGATAAACAAATAGTAATTAGAACTCCGCAGCAAGAAGCAAATTTCTTTTCCTAAAGTATCTGTTATGAGTCCTTTTTCAGTTACTTGAAATGGATATAATAAGGTTAAGAACGGGGTTCCTAAGATCATAGTTTGATTTATCTTTTTCATTAATATGAACGAGGTATGGTAACAAATATTGTTTTTGCATATCTTGACATTAGATAATTTATATCTTATTTCCATATCTGTTCCATTTGCACTTGATACTACTTCGGTTGTTTTTTCATAATATTGAGTAGGTATTTCTCCTTCTCTTATGCAATTTACATCTGCTCCAGAATCTATTAATGCTGTCATTTTAAAGATTTTATCTTTTATTACTAAGTTTATTTCAGTATGCCATTTATGGGTTGTTATGAGACTTAATAGATTAATATAATTATCTGAGGTAGATGCTTCTTCTTTATTTTCTATTTTTTCTTTTTCTTGCTTATGTAATATTTCTTTTCCTTCTAATTCTAATAATCTATATTCTAGTACAACTTCGTTTTCTTTGATTTTTTGAACTTCTTGCTTTAGATTTTTAATTTCATTTTGTAGGTCTTTTATACTTACTTGTTGATTTATTGGTGTGAATTTTTTATAAATATCTTTTATATTTATGGGTTCTATGGGTTTTTTCACTTCTTCACTTTTTGTGATTAAATCATTTAATTGTAATAAAAATTCATTTTTTAATGGAGAATCTTCTAATCTATCTATAATAGAGATTAGGGTATTAGTTTGATCTCTATTTAGCATGTTAATTGATTTCTGACAGTTCTTACAATTACATAATCCTGGTCCTATACAATAATCTTCTTTACTACTAATATCTCCTTCACTACTTGATTCTGATGAATCTATCTCATCTATTTCTAATTCATTTATCTCTTCATTTTCTCCTTCTTCCTCAGTTGTGTCTTCTGATTCAGAATTTATTAATACATTTATGAGGGTTTTCTTTAACTCTTCATCTTGTAATAAATTTATTTTCTTTGCTACTTTACAGCTATTAGCATAATGTCCAGGTCTACCACATTTCCAACAGACATTGCTTTTCTTGACCTTTTTATATTTGGGTTTTCTATTTGGTTTATTTTCTAATGGTGGTAAGTTAGTTCTTTTGTATGGCTTTCTGTATGGCTTTCGTTCTATTTTATTTTGTTTTCTAATCATTTTCTTTTTCTAATCATAACAAAAATAATATTATAACAGTAATATAATAATAATAGTATAATAATAATAATAACAATAAAAAAATAATAATAAAACAAAAATAATAATCATAATAACAATAATAATATCATAATAAAAATAATATTAATAATAATAATAACAGTAATAATAATATAGGCATAATAATAATAGTAATAATAATAATAAATAACAATAATAATATTAATCACAATAATAATAATATTATTATTATTTTTTAATTTATATATTAATTTTGTAATTATTATTCTTCTTCTTATTATTATATTAATATTATTATTATTTTTGATATCATTATTATTTTTGTTATTATTATTATTATAATTATTATTATTATAAAAGTAAATATAATAATAAATAAGTATTATAATAATAATAATAATAATATAATAATAATAATATAATAATAATAATAATAATAACAATAATAGTACTCCGAATCGTAATAAACTACTATGAATAATAGTAATATAATATGCCTAATCCTAATATCCTAATAATAATCCCCCGTACTTCCCCCTCTTATCCTAAACCCTCCTATTCGTAATAATAATAATAATCCTCCCAATCCTACTAATCCTATTAGTCTAAATAATCCTCCTAATCCCCCTAATCCTCCTCTCTTTTTCTTTTTCTATCTTCTTCCTCTTAATTATAATAATAATAATAAAATTCTTATTATTCTTTATTAATATTATTTTTGTTATTCTTTTATTATTATTACCTTTCTTCTTATTCTTCTTATTATTGTCATTATTATTATTTTTATTTCTATTATTATTACTGTTTTCTTCTTAGTATTATTGTTATTATTATAATAATAATAATAATTATTCTTCTTCTTATTATTCCTCTTCTTCTATTATTATTCTTCTTTTTCTTATTATTATTATTAATATTTTTATAATTATTATAATAATATTAATTTTATTATTATCAGTTTTATTATTATTAATCTTCTTCTTGTATTATTTTTATGATTGCTATTATTATTATTATTGTTACTACTATTATTATTATTTTTGTTATTATTATTTTTATGATTGCTATTATTATTATTATTGTTACTACTATTATTATTATTTTTGTTATTATTATTATTATTTTTGTTTTATTATTATTAATAATATTATAATAGTAAATATAATAATAATAACAATAAGAATAATAGTAATAATAATAATAGTTATAATAATAATAGTAATAATAATAATTGATCCCGCCGCTTGACTCGAACGTGGAGGATTGCCTCCTCGTCTAGCCTTCTGTTCTGCAGGAACGTTCCAAATACCACCATCGGAACTCCAAACGCTACCTGCAAAACACACAGACGGCGCCTCTGGCAGCCGTTGTAGCTCCGACGCTCAAGTCAGGCAACAGGAACACCAAATCTATCACTGAATCTCTCTGTGAGACTCGTGTGTGCTCTCAGGTCCACTTTCTCTCTCAAATGTGTAAGCTGTAAGCATCTGTAAAAAAAACCCCTCTCAATTTCGTTAAGAGTTTGTATATATACCCGAGTCTTTCTCTCTCCTGACGGTTATTCCTCTTGACACGTGGATAACATCTGGTCATACACGTGTCACCATCTAGAGTATCTGCAGCTGAAACGTTACTTCCACTGTGCCCCTGCGACTAAGTTATCCACATAGGGAGTAGCTTAGTACACAGGCTACTCTGGGCGCAACCTTAACATGGCGAGTTGGTTAACCCTGGGCATCACAGCTCACACTACACATGGTGGCAGATATGCCACTTATCCTCTGCACTTAGACCATACAACAAGTGCTTGCCAAGTCTTCTCCAACACCCGGCGATGTGCTCTTTCGGCGACTTGCTGACCACTTGATCTCCTAACCTTAACACACGGCGATCATGTGCAAACGAGGCGATTACTGATCCATACCGGCGATGAGCGATTACTCATCCTCAAGGCAATAGGCGATTACTCACCTCAAGGCGATAGGCGATTACTCATCCTTAAGGTGATAGGCGATTACTCACCTCAAGGCGATAGGCGATTACTCATCATCATAGGCGATAGGCGATTACCATTCTGAGTGATCGCCTCCCTGATTCGCCTGCTATCCTTTACCACGTGTTACCCTGTGAATTGTCCACGTGGTCAACTGCTACTGTTGTCATCGACTACCGATGACCGACCGGATCACAAGCCCCCCAGTCTCGAGCTGTGAACTTGTTCTCAGCGAAGAGACTAACAAATCGTCTTCTGGTGGTCTACAGGAGCGCACACTCTGGTACTAACACTGTTTCATTCCTTCTTCTTCGCCTTCAAACATTCAAAGCATCTCTCTGGATCATCTAGAGATTCACCTTCCCTGTTTTCTTCTTCTCAAACGCGCTAGGGTTCGCTGCGTTTCTTCTCTTTAACTCTCTGCATGTGACTAACTGTTAACTAGCTTAGGCTTTAGCGCGATCTAACTGCAACCCCTCAAACTTGGCCTCTGACTTGATCGCGGCTAACTGTTACCTTAGCATTGCCTTCAACATAACTTCGTGCTGGATGACTGACTTAACAGGCCTAAACGCTTCGGCTTCTCGTAGCAGAACTTGCTTCTACCACCGACCACCGACTAGCATGTTAGTGCACCACCGATCAATCATCGCGCTTCTGGCTTCGCTGCACTTCTCTGCCACACTAGTGCTGAGTGCATAGAGGGTCTGAACACCAACTATGACGCCTGTGTTTTGGGGAAGAAAAGTGCTTCTCGACGACCCCTCTTGCCTCAACCTCGCTGTAAGAAGTCGTCGGTGAGGTCTTGCCTCTCTCACCTCAGCCTCGCTGTAAAAAGCAGAGGGAAGGGACTTGGTTCTCTTGCCTCAACCTTGCTGTAAGAAGCAGAGGAAGAGGACTTTTCTCTCGCCTCAACCTTGCTGTGAAAAGCAGAGGAAGAGGACTTGGTTCTCTCGCCTCAACCTTGCTGTAAAAAGCAAAGGGAAGAGGACTTTTCCTCATGCCTCAACCTCGCTGTACAAAGTCGAGGTGAGGACTTGGTTCTCTCGCCTCAACCTTGCTGTAAAAGGCAAAGGGAAGAGGACTTTTCCTCATGCCTCAGTCTCGCTGTACAAAGTCGAGGTGAGGACTTGGTTCTCTCGCCTCAACCTTGCTGTAAGAAGCAAAGGGAGAGGACTTTCTCTCTTGCCTCAGCCTCGCTGTACAAAGTCGAGGTGAGGACTTTCACTCGCCTGCACCTCGCTATACAAAGTCGAGGGAGGACTTTCTTCTTTCTCGCCTGCACTCGCTCAAAGGCAAGGAGGTCTTCCTCTGTTGCCTACACTTGCTCAAAGGCAAGGAGGACTTCCTTTGTTGCCTGCACTTGCTCAAAGGCAAGGAGGACTTCCTCTGGTGCCTGCACTTGCTCAAAGGCAAGGAGGACTTCCTCTTGCCTCAACCTTGCTGTATAAAGCAGAGGTGAGGACTTTCTCTGTTGCCTCAACCTTGCTGTAAAAAGCAAAGGAAGAGGACTTTCTCTTGCCTCAACCTTGCTGTATAAAGCAGAGGAAGAGGACTTTCTCTCGCCTGCACCTCGCTGTACAAAGTCGAGGGAGGACTTTCTCGTGGGTGCATGCTCCCAGGGGGGCGCCAGGCGTGGCTGTCTAAGCGCACACACTGGGCGCGCCCTGCCTGCATTGCCTCATTGCGCGTTCACCGACGTCTCGACCGGCGAGGATCTCTTCTTCTGGAATCATACGAGGTGCATGCTTAACGTTCTGGCTGAGAACTTGGGTCCTAGCTTAACACGTGTTAGCAAGACCCCGATGACCGTGCACCGACCGAGTTCTCACTCTCTAACTGCACCGACGGCTGATCGCGGTCTGCATGCACTGATGGCTGATCGCGCTCTACATCCCAGCACTTATCTAGGGCTGATCTGCGGGTGGTGGCCACTCGGTAACTCACCACCGATCACTTGGTCTTGCACCTGGGGCAAGGAGAACTTTAAACTGGGAACACTCGCACACTTTATGTACTGAAAATCTTTTATTGGGTGGCATCGTTAAAAAGAGTGCCCCTGATCTGCTCAACTGTTTAATACACTAAGTGTGTGTACAGCGCGATAGCGCATCTACTTTACAACTTAACGAAAGTAGGAAAGAAGCGTGTAACGTCCTGGGTTCTGGGAATAGTCGTTCCGTCCAGAGTCACCAGCCGACAAGCTCCATTCTCCAACGTCTCAACCACTCTGGATGGGGTCTCCTTTAACCGGCGACGACCGCCTTGGCGATGCACACACGTGGGGCGATCATGCCTTCCGCTTCAGCTCTGGGAGCCCCCCAGTGTAGCCTCTTCCATCACCTCACCTCCCCAAACACAGGGAGTTCATGCTGCTGGTCGCCTTCCTGGGACCCCGAAGCGCGATCACCTTGTGTCTTCTGCAGGTAATCGGTCAGGAACCCTGTCTCCACCAACTCAGCAAGCTGACGCCCCAACGCCAGGCAGTTACGGAGTGTATGTCCATAAGCTTGATGGAATTCACACCACTCATCCTTCCTCCCTCCAAGTACCTTGTTGGTTTTCTCTGGCACATGGAGTCTTGCTGCCACAGCAGGGATGGCGATCAGCTCCGCCAAACTTATCATGAAATCATACCTGGGGGGTGCGTTGCTTGCACGCCCCCTGGTCTGGTCCTTCCTTGGTGCATAAGGGCGAGACCTTCCCTGCTCCTTCCTCCCTTCCTTGATCTCATGCACCCGCGCCCGTTGCTGCTGATTCCCCTGACCTCCACGTGGCTTCGACGGTGCAGCACTTCCTCTCTTCTCAGAGACCTCTGTCTCTGCTACTATGTGTCCCACCGCGCGTTGCCGTATCTCGATGAAGGTGGCAGGGTGGCTCCTGATGAGCGATTCACTGAAAGGACCAAGGAGGACACCTCTCTTGAACGCATGCACCAGCATGTCTTCATCCTTGACGGGCAATCTCACCACCTGCGCCCCAAAGCGATTGAGGTAGTCCCTCAACGGCTCCCCCTGATACTGGCGCACGTCAAACAGGTCGTAGGACACCACTGGCGCAGGTCGGTTAATGATGTACTGCTCCGTGAACAGCTTCGCAAACTGATGGAAGGAAGTGACGTGGCCCTCTGGCAGGCTCACGAGCCACTCCATCGCCACTCCGCGCAACGTACTCATGAACATCTTGCAGTACACAGCATTTGAACCTCCAGTCAGCAGTGTGCTTCTGGATCTTCCACCCCCGTGAACGATGCTTTCAGTCCCACCAGATTGGGAGGCACAACCGTGTTCATGATTTCGGGGGAGAAAGGCATAGGGAATGCTCTCGGAGGCGATGGTGGCGTCGACGTCCTCTCTTTAGCTGCGCGCTCCTTCTGCGCCTGCAATTCCCTATGCAGCTCTTCATTCATACGGCTCAACTCTTCGTTTCTTCTCTGCGATGCAGTCAGCTCTGCACGCATTTTCTCCTGATCATCTCTCGATTCCGCGACGCTATCTTGCAACGCGCGCATCATCTCCACTGCCTGCGCCATGGTAACAGCTCCTTCTTCAGCAGATGGCGCAGGTGAGGTTTGCCTGGTTCTTCTTCTCATCTTCTCAACACTTCGACGTAACTTCACTTCGACGAAATGATCAAGAAGCTCCAAGAAACTTCAAGAAACCTCAAGAAACTTCAAGAACTGCAATGTGGATGGCAACCAAATTCACACGTGCCCCACGGTGGGCGCCAATGATCCCGCCGCTTGACTCGAACGTGGAGGATTGCCTCGCCACTCCTTCGTCTAGCCTTCTGTTCTATAGGAACGCTCCAAATACCACCATCGGAACTCCAAACGCTACCTGCAAAACACATAGACGGCGCCTCTGGCGGCCGTTGTAGCTCTGACGCTCAAGTCAGGCAACAGGAACACCAAATCTATCACTGAATCTCTCTGTGAGACTCGTGTGTGCTCTCAGATCCACTTTCTCTCTCAAATGTGTAAGCTGTAAGCATCTGTAAAAAACCCCCCTCTCAATTTCGTTAAGAGTTTGTATATATACCTGAGTCTTTCTCTCTCCTGACGGTTATTCCTCTTGACACGTGGATAACATCTGGTCATACACGTGTCGCCATCTGGAGTATCTGCAGCTGAAACGTTACTTCCACTGTGCCCCTGCGACTAAGTTATCCACACAGGGAGTAGCTTAGTACACAGGCTACTCTGGGTGCAACCTTAACATGGTGAGCTGGTTAACCCTGGGCATCGCAGCTCACACTACACATGGTGGCAGATATGCCACTTATCCTCTGTACTTAGACCATACAACAAGTGCTTGCCAAGTCTTCTCCAACACCCGGCGATGTGCTCTTTCGGCGACTTGCTGACCACCTGATCTCCTAACCTTAACACACGGCGATCATGTGCAAACGAGGCGATTACTGATCCATACCGGCGATGAATGATTACTCATCCTCAAGGCGATAGGCGATTACTCACCTCAAGGCGATAGACGATTACTCATCCTCAAGGCGATAGGCGATTACTCACCTCAAGGCGATAGGCGATTACTCATCATCACAGGCGATAGGCGATTACCATTCTGAGTGATCGCCTCCCTGATTCGCCTGCTATCCTCTACCACGTGTTACCCTGTGAATTGTCCACGTGGTCAACTGCTGCTGTTGTCATCGACTACCGATGACCGACCGGATCAATAATAATGATAATAATAATAAAAAAATAATAATAGTAGCAATAATATTAACAATAATAATAGTTATAATAATAATAGTAATAATAATATTAATAATAATAATATTAGTAATAATAATAATAATAATAAAAATAATAATAATAATAGTAACAATAATATTAATAATAATAATAGTAACAATAGTGATAATAATAATAATAATAAATAATAATAATAATAATAATAATAATAACTCTCAATCCTACCTCTCTCTTCATATAAACATTCTCTCTCTTCCACATAAACACACTTTCTGTCACATAAGCACTTTTTCTGCTACATAATCATTCTCTCTCTGCCACATCAGCAACCACTAACGCCGTCAGGTGAAATTTAACAGAAAGGACCAATTTGAATACATTTTTAAAAAATATAGGGACTAAATTAATTTGTTTAAAAACCACTATACTAAATTGACTATTGACCCCAAATATAAGGACGAAAAAGGTAATTAAACAAAAAAAAAAAAAACAACACAATAAGAGAGGTGAATTGTATTTTTGAAAAACATATGCATATTGTTAACTAATTTTACAGAAAATTATCATACTCAATGTTTGACTAATAGGTAGATGATAAGATCAATAAAGTGTAATTTTGAATTTTTAATAAGCACTAAAATAATAATTAAAATTTTTAATTAACAATATTAAAACACGTATATAAAGGAAGAACACAATATTTTATGTTAATTCATCTCAACTTGAAACTACACCGTGTTAAACAAGAGCTTTTATAAATGGTTAATCTTCTATTGTCACTCTTAGCTACAAAATAAATATTATTTATACTAGTTTCTCCAAGTTACACCATACATATTTTTTTCTAAGGTTTTCCATGCTTTCAAACAAGAGTATTATTTTTAACAAGTGTTGATTTTACACACTACAAAGTTGTATGTAAGGGTTTGAAGTACAATAGTCAAACTAGAGTTAGCTATCAACGTCTTGAAGACAAATATAAGAGATTAAATCACTATGACATAAAACTATGTATGTATACATTGTTTAGAAAGTGTTTTACAAAAGAAAGAAGTTGGAGTAGACTCTAAGATGTGCAAACAAAATTCTTTTTCTTTTTGGCTCATTTATCTGATTCATTTCTTCTTATTTTTCTTCTTTATACTATGCACATGAAAACTAGTCATTGTCTGAACATTTCTAGGCATTTCTTCTTCACCTATTTCTTCTTCTTTGTTCTTTTTCTTTAGTATGTCTCGATGAATAATGAGGTACATTAAATTCTTTACATTAAACATTTAATATTGATAATTTCAGGGCTCTTTCTCTTATAACCAATGGTGCTTATCTCCCTATATTAGTGCATTTTATGCCTTTTTTAGATGTTGTCACATCTTCATTCATAAGATAATAGATGTTATAAAGAGGCAAGTGCTACATTAGTCCTTTTCTTCAGTACATACCTTTTGATATGCTTTGACTTGAGGAGATTTTAAACATGGAAGCTTGTTGTGAAAATTGTTATAGATCTTCCTTAGAGACACTCCTAACATAGTGCATTAACTTATTCATTTGAAAAAAATATAATAAATTTATTGCAATGTTAGATCAATGAAATTACTTGTGCACACATTAACGAATGTATAATTGAGGATAAGGGAGAATTGATCATTTATGAAAATTTCCACTGAACAATTAAAAAAATATAGAAAAGATCAGAAGATGCAACAATCGCAAATGATTGTTAAGTTAAGGAAAATTCACCACCTATAATAAGAAATATAAAGATAAGAGTGATAACTCTTGATTTTCACATATTTTTCTAGGCTAATTGAATTTCCTTGAGGTTTCTTTGGTTCTTATTCTTTTTTCTTAGTTTAAATTTGTATTTTTATATAAAATTATAATTTTTACAAAAACATAATAAAAAATGCATTTTCAACTTAATTTTTTTCTTGAATTGTCTAATAGTTGTTTATGATCTTTTAAAGGAACATTTTTAAACTGGTCTTTGACATAAAGAACTTTATTGAAGATACTTATACTATGAAGAATGGAAAAATACGAGTTGAAAAGTGAAAATCTTTAAAATATGCATTATACAGTGAAATGTCAACAATTAAGTAACATTAGATGCTCAATAAAAGTCAAAGAAAAGAAGCTAAAGATAGTCAACGTAGGTAGTTTAATTAGTTGTTGATAAGTTTTGTGAGCCCAATTCATGGCCACCCATTTGTAAAGCTTTGAAACTATATAAATAGAGATTAGCTGAAGAAAATTACATAATGAGTATGTTAGAAACCACTAGCCGCGACAATAGTTGTAGTTTAGTTCTTAGTTTTCTCTTAATAGTTTTCTCGTTTCTAGTTTCTATAGAAGTTCTCCATTTTTCTTCTCCATTCTCTTGAAATTCTTCTTCTCTCTACTCTTTATCTTTTGAAGTGAATTTAGTTCTAGAATTGGGTAACAATGAATTAAGAGTCATGTATCACAATGCTTTATTTTAATGTTTTTTTCTTCAAATTGTTTTTAGAATTCTATTTTTAATCAAAAATAGTTTTCTAAGAACATACAAATCGATTGCTTGTGTTTTCTTCAACAACAAGGAATCCAGATTTGGGTCTCTTGCATTTGACGTAGAAGATTACTGAACCATGGTTTTTGTTCCCTATTTTCATTCCAATATTGAATTTCACTTTTCTTATTTGTAATCCCTTTCAATTATTGTTTGTTTACATTTATGCACTTCCCCTTTTCAATTTACGTGTTCAATTCGTTTTTGTTTAAATTTAATTTGTGTTTTATTTTACATTTTTTGCACTTTAATTTTTTTGCCCTTTATATTTATGTAATTTACAAGGTTGATGATAGAGGAATATGAAATTATTTCTAACATATTTTTAAATATATTTTATGTTTTAGTATATTATTAACATTTTGCTCCAAGAGAGAACTAAATACAGGTTCCATAAGTACACATAGAAATTTTAACCACTATACCAACAAAGTTACTTTTGGATACAGGTCTTGTGAATTTTTAAATATATTTATGTAATTTACATTCCTCACATTTTACATTTCCTGCATTTTGCATTTCTACAATTTACTTTTCTTGCACTTTAAATTTATACAATTTACCTTAGACGCTCTCATTCTTTTTTGTTTTATCTTGTGTACCGACCAGTCCTCGGACATCAAGAACAGCTAGTAATGGTGAGCACGTCAGCTGGGTCCCACAACATGGACCAGAGTCACATGGGCTGGGTCCTACAGGTAGTATGGACTAGTGGGCTAATTAGTCATTAGCGAGTCGATCACCAGAGTGGACTGAGATGTGTCCTCGTCACGCAACGGGATGATGAGTCCTCGGAAACAGGGTGCGACGAGGTCACATCGGTCTTGGATGTTTCAAACAACAGAACTAGAACATCTACGATGGGTCTTGAGAGAAGACCAGTTATCAGTAAAATACCCAGAGGTAAGGAGAGGCCTGAGTCACAAAGCATCCATGCATGTGGTGAGGAAAGCACAGTTAGGCACAGAATCTTGAAGGGTTGAGTGCCCATCAGGATTAGGGTTTCCAAGTGAGGCTGCATGCATGGCACGTGAACAGAGAAGACACTCCTAGGACAGGTGGCCCCAGAGATTAGGTGCACGAGGGGGTACCCAGGTGGCCATCCTGTTAGAGTTGCACTCCAGTTAAGGAAAGTCTTACGTGCTAGATTACCCTAAGTCTAGGTGATAGCAGCGCAAGGGTATTCCTGTAAACCCTAAATATAGGTAGTGGCATAGAGGAAACCCTAGACTATATAAAGGGTAGTGAAATACTTCACAAAGGTAAGCATTTTCTTGACCTAAACACAGATACTGAATACACTTGGTGTGCTTGCCCAGTTTTTGACTTGAGCGTCGGAGTGCAAAGGGCCTCTAGGGCGCCCCTTTCTATCTTGTAGGTGCAGGTTGTTTCAAGACAGCAAAGCATCACTCAAGGTGAGGGAAAAAGGCGTGTGATTGTCGTAGAGTCAGCTGACAGGAGAGTCAACCGGCAAGAACATTTGGTGCCCACCATGGAGCCGAAGTAAAACAAGGTCCCATACACGAGCGAAAGAGGAGAATCCAACGACATGAGGAATACCAGGCAAGGATCTGTCCCACCAAATGGGGGTGAGAGCGTTACCATGCATCAACTCATGGAAATGATGCGTGCCCTCCAGGAGACAGTGGCGAAATCTAGGGCAAACCAGGTGCGTATGCAGATGGACCTGGTCGCATCGCAGGCCAGGAATGAGGAGCTGCACAAGGCGAACGAAGAATTGTGCGTGAATCTACGTAATTTGCAACAAGCAGGGGATCGCGTGGTGGATGATCGGGCTCCACCAACACCACCTAGGGCATTCCCAATGCCTTTCTCACAAGCAATTATGGACACAGTGGTCCTAGCCACCTTCGTGGGCCCTAAGACTGTGTTCACAGGGGTGGAGGATCCAGAAGCGCATCTCACGGCATTTCATACACAGATGATGCTATCAAGGGGATCAGATGCGGTAAATTGCAAGCTTTTCATGACCACGTTGACTGGGACAGCGCTGGAGTGGTTCGTCAGTATATTGTCAATCGGGCTCCCGCACCAGTGTCTTATGACCTCTTTGATGTGAGGCAATATCAAGGGGAGTCCCTGAGGGATTACCTCAATCGGTTTGGGGCGATGGTGGTGAGGCTGCACATCAAGGATGAAGATATGGTGGTGCATGCCTTCAGGAAGGGAATACTACCAGGATCCTTCACTGAGTCACTTATCTGAAGTCGCCCCAAGACCTTTGGTGATATCAGGCATCGTGTCGTCGCTCACATCGCAGCTGAGGGGGAGCTCAATGAGAAGCGTGAAAGCGTGGCCCCTTCACGATCGCGGGTGCCCAGTCGCCCTCAGCCCATGTGGGTGCATGAGACGACGACGGAGAAGAGAACCCAGGGAAAGCAGAAGCCTTATGAAGCCAAGAAGCCCCAAACTAGGGCACGCGCTAAGGAGGATGTGCCCCTCAGACATGACTTCTTGGTAGAGCTGAAGGAGTTGATTGCCATTCTTAACATGGCGAAGAGGCTAAAGATACCCCCGAAGACAGATAAGAGACTGGGGCCCAACAAGAACACATGGTGCGAGTTCCATAAGGTTTTTGGCCATCCCATTCGCAACTGTCTAGCCCTAGGTCATCAGTTGGATGAGTTGGTTAAGAGCGGTTTCTTGAATGACTACTTGCGGGAGTCACAAAGGGGAGAAGTGGTGGTGGCTCCAAGGACTGACCAGGGGCATGAGGTGCCCATACATGGCGAGATCCATACCATCTCAGGTGGGTTCTCGGGAGGAGGGTGCACCTCATTGCAGCGCAAGAAGTATGCGTGGTCAGTGATGGTAGTAGAAGCAGGTGAGGATGATCACTTCCCAGATGTCGACCTCACATTTACGAAGACAGATCGCCTGGACGTTGTCCCCATGACAATGATCCGGAGGTGATATCGGTGGTTACCATAGGAAGGAGAGTGCATCGGGTCCTTGTTGATCAAGGAAGTTCAGCCGATGTGATGTTGTGGTCGACCTTTAACAAGTTGCAATTGTCTCCAGACCAGCTAAGACCTTATACTGGCTGCTTGTATGGGTTCGCAGGAGACCAGGTAGAGGTACGGGAATATATAGAACTGAGGATCACTTTCATGGATGGCATGGCCTCCCGCACCGAGAACATCACGTATCTCGTTGTGAATGCCCCATTAGCTTACAACGTGTTGTTGGCAGGCCCGCCCTGAACAAGCTGGGAGCGATGACGTCGACAAGGCATATAAAGATGAAGTTGCCCTTGATGGAAGGAGCGATGATCACCATCAGGTCAGATCAGAAGGAGGCTAAGAAGTGCTATGAAAACAGCCTCAAAACAAGAAGAGGAGTGTGCACAGTCACTACCCAACCACCAGGTGGAGAGTGCACTGATGCTGACCTGCCCCAAGGAGGAGTCGGGGTTACACGAGCAGAGGTCGCTCGAGAGAGATGACCTGAACCAGCAGAAGAGGTGGTAGAGAGGGAGATTGGAGGCAAGTTATTCAAGCTTGGCAAATCCCTATGCCAAGATACACATGACCAAGTGGCGGGAGTCATAGAGTGACACTTGGATGCGTTTGCTTGGTTTGCCTCAGATATGCCGGGCATCGACCTTGATTTTTTATGTCATCGCCTGACGATGAATCCCCAAGTCAGACCTGTCCGACAGAGGAGGAGAAAATTCAATGAAGAGAGGAAACATGTGATTAAGGAAGAGACACAGAAATTGCTCAAAGTTGGCCATATACGGGAAATCCAATATCCTGAATGGCTAGCGAACGTGGTGTTGGTGAAGAAGGCCAATAGGAAGTGGAGGATATATGTGGACTTCACTGATCCTAACAAGGCAATGCCCAAAGGACTCTTATCCTTTGTCGAGTATTGACGCGATGGTAGATAGCGCCTCAGGCTGCAAACTGCTCAGCTTCTTGGATGCTTTCTCTAGTTATAACCAGATCAAGATGCACCCAATGGACGAGTGCAAGATGGCGTTTATGACTGAGCTGTCTTGTTACTGCTACACAGTCATGCCATTTGGGTTGAAGAATGCAGGCACCACCTACCAAAGGCTGATGAACAAGGTCCTTGCACCCATGATAGGACGCAACGTGTAAGCCTACGTAGATGATATGGTGGTGACATCACAGGCGAAGGAACAACACGTCACTGATTTGGAGGAGCTATTTAATACAATAGCTGAATATAGGTTGAAGTTGAATCCAGAGAAGTGCGTTTTTGGGGTGGAAGTAGGCAAATTCCTCGGCTTCTTGCTCACTGAACGTGGGATTGAGGCCAACCCGAAAAAATGCACGGTGATCCTTGCTGTGAAGAGACTGACATCGGTAAAGGAGGTGCAGCAGTTGACAGGTCGGGTGACTGCTCTCTCCAGGTTTGTGTCGGCGGGAGGAGATAAGGGTCACCCTTATTTTCAATGCTTAAGGAGGAACAACAGGTTCTTGTGAAACAAGGAGTGTGAGGAAGCATTCCTCAAGCTGAAAGAGTACTTGGCCAGCCCACCGGTATTGTGCAAGCCTCAGGTCGGTACCCCGTTACGATTGTATTTCGCAGTCACTGATAAGGCAGTGATCTCAGTTTTGGTGCAGGAGCAAGATCGAAGCCAAAAGCCCATATACTTCGTTAGTAAGGTGTTGCAAGGGCTTGAGGTGAGATACCAAGCCATAGAGAAGGCAACACTGGCTGTGGTGTTCTCTGCACGTAGGCTTCGCCATTACTTTCAGAGCTTTATAGTGGTAGTGATGACAGACCTACCCATCCGTAAGGTCTTGCAGAAGCCAGACATAGCAGGAAGGATGGTGTGATGGGCAGTAGAGTTGTCAGAGTTTGACATACAGTATAAGCCTAGAGGCCCAATCAAAGGCCAAGTCTATGCCGACTTCGTAGCCGAGATGTCCTCGGTCGAAATCCGACAGGACAAGCCTGACTTCAGATGGGTACTCTCAGTAGATGGGTCCTCTAATCAGCAAGGTAGTGGAGCTGCGATGATCTTGGAAGGACCAAAGGGGTTGTTGATTGAGCAGGCCCTACGGTTTGCCTTCAAGGCTAGCAACAATTAGGCAGAATATGAGGCTCTAATCGCTGGAATTCTGTTGGCCAAGGAGATGGGAGCGCAAAATCTTTTAGCAAAGAGCAACTCCCTATTAGTCACAGGTCAAGTGGCGGGAGAGTACCAGGCCAAAGACCCTCAGATGGCCTCCTACCTAGAGTATGTCCAGATGTTGAAGAGTTCCTTCGCAACTTTTGAGTTGGTGCATGTGCCCAGAGATCAGAATGCCCGAGTCGACTTGTTAGCAAAACTCGCAAGCTCGGGCAAGGAGGGCAGGCAGAGGACGGTCATCCAGGAGACCCTGAGGGCACCTCGCACCTATATGACGTATAACTTGGTAGGAGTCCATTAGATTAGCCAGTCAGATGGTGGGAAGAGGAGTCATCGGTCGTTAACCCAAGAAACTTTGAAGGAGCCAAGGGTCAACGCATATGTGGCGTTGGAGGAGGTGTCGTTGCAAGTCTTCCTGGTGCAGAGTGGAGAAACGTGGATGACGCCCTATAAGCGCTACTTGGCTGATGGGATGTTGCCAATGGAGCCAATGGAGGTGAGAAAAGTAAAGAAGAACTCGACCAAGTATACACTCATTGATGGGGAACTGTACATGCACGGGTTCACACACCCTATTCTGGTGTGCGTGCATGGTGAGCAGTGCGTGCGGATAATGGCAGAGCTCTATGAAGGAATATGTGGGAGTCACATAGGAGGTCGTGCCTTGGCATCTAAAGCCATCCGAGCAGGGTACTACTGGCCAACCATGAGGGAAGATTGCACGAAGTATGCGCAGCAGTGTCAACTACATGCTGATTGGCACAAGGCGCCTCCAGAAGAGCTCATATCTATATATAGCCCTTGGCCATTCCACACATGGGGAATTGACATCTTGGGCCCTTTTCCTTTGGTTGTGCGGTAGATGAAGTATCTCGTGGTTGCCATAGAGTACTTCACGAAGTAGATCAAGGCTGAACCAATAGCACAAATCACAGCCCATAAGATCCAGCACTTCATGTGGAAGAATATAGTATGTCGTTTCAGCGTACCCAAGCGCTTGGTGTCTGATAATGGCATCCAGTTTGCAAGCCAACAACTGGGAAAGTTATGTACCGAGTTGGGAATCAAGCAGGTGTTTGTATCAGTCGAGCACCCTCAGACTAATGGGCAGGTCGAGTCAGCCAACTGGGTCCTGCTCAGGGGACTGAAGAGAAGGCTGGAGAAGGCCAAGGGGACTTGGGCTGAGGAGGTTCCTAGAATTGTGTGGGCTTACCACACCACTCCTTAGTCCACCACCAAGGAGACCTCTTTCAGCTTGGTATACGGTTCAGACGCCATGATCCCTGTAGAGATCCAGGAGAGCTCGCCATGTTTCCAAAACTTCGTGGCTGAGGAGTCCAACGAAGAAAGGAAAGTGAATTAAGATCTCTTAGATGAAGTAAGGGAAGAGGCAGGAATCAAAGCCGAAGCATTGAAGAGAAGGGTTGAGCTTAAGCACAGTTCCAAGTTGAGAGCTCGGCAGTTCCAGGTCACCGACCTAGTGATGCGAAAGGCATCCCCCTACCAGATAGAGAACAAGCTGTCCCCCAAGTGGACTGGTCCCTTTAGGGTGACAGAGGCCCTGGGAAATGGGGCGTACAGGCTTGAGACTCTAGAGGGTTGTTCGATTCCTCGTACATGGAATGCATATCTAGTTAAGATATATTCTTGAATGTTTTTGTACAATGCAGTTTGAACCTGTCATTTGGGGTTAGAGGTCTCGACAGTTGGAAGGTAGGTTTGTAAAGAACACCTCTTCGAGTGAGAACTCCCAACTTGAACAGAAAGGTTCACTAGTTAAATCCTCCCTCGCCTATGAGCGATGAGAGGTCAGTTTGAACCTTTCATTTGGGGTTATAGGTCTCGACAGTTGGAAGGTAGGTTCGTAAAGAACACCTCCTTTTCGAGTGAGAACTCCCAACTCGAACAGAAAGGTTCACCAGTTAAATCCTCCCTCACCTATGTGCGATGTGAGGTCAGTTTGGAACTTGTCATTTAGGGTTAGAGGCCTCGACAGTTGGAAGGTAGTTTCGCATAGAACACCTCCTCTTCGAGTGAGAACTCTCAACTTCAACAAGAAGGTTCACCAGTCAAAGTCCACCCTCGCCTAAGGGCGATGAGTGGTCAGTTAAAATTCGTTAGCTTGGGGTAGAAGTCTCGGAAGCGGGAAAAGAAGGTTCATAGAGAACGCCTCCCCTTTCGAGTGAGAACGCCAAGGACGACTCATACCATTGAAATCCTCCCTTGTCTTGAGAAAGGAGAGGTCAAGTGAGTACAGATCGGTGCTGGAATCCTCGAAGAGGTAAAGGGAGGGTTCGTGAAGAACACTTTCTCCTTGAGTAAAAGCACCTAAGTTGAAAGGCAGGGTTTGCTAGTGAGACTCACACACACCTATGGGCGATGAGAGGTCGGTGAGGTACCTTTTGGTGGGAAAACATAGTCCATTCACCAAGTCTCGCCCACGGTGTGGTCTCCTATCCCAAAGAAGAATTGTACTCATAACGTCTTATCTGAATTAAGTGTGCTACCAGTCAGGAGGTCAAATATAAAGCATCCAAGCAGTTGCTGAGTATTGAAAGTACAAGTTGTGTGAAGAAAATATGAAGCGCCAGAGTAAACAAGCTAAGCAAGATAGATACGAGCAAAGTCAAATATAGTTGAGTAAGACAGTTATATACCGAAAGTTAAATTCTTTATTAGATTGGAAGAGTAATTACAAAGATAATTACAAGAAGTCCAGCTATAGAATATAGCTGCTCAAGAGACCTATCTGGGCACTATCTGCCCGTCGACTACCTGCATGGACATAGAGAAGGGCGAGAGATCCATCTCAAGATGCGTGCAGGCAACCTGAGCAAGGGCATCACCAAATAGCTCGGCCTCAGTTTTCTTGAACAGCTCGGCTTGTTGGGCAAGTTCTTCCTCTACCTTGCCCAGCTGAACTTCTTGATTCGTGACCCTCTCTTCCAGCTTAGTCATTTTTCTTGGCCCCCCTCAAACTGTTCTTCTAGCTCAATAACTTTGTTGCGGAGGGGGAGGATCTTGGCTTCAAGCTGGAGGGCCTCCTGCCCCTTGGCGAAGAGGAGCTTCTTGGCTTCCTTCTCCGATTGAAAAAGACTACTCAGCTCCTGGTTCCGAGCAGTCTCGCGCTTGGCATCCCTTTGGGCTTGAAGTTCCAACTCCTTCTTCTGCTCTAATTCCCTCCTTAGTTGGGCCACTTCCTCTTTTAACTTCATTTTAGCATCCCCCTGGGTCAACAGGACGCTGGAGGCGGTGAGGAACCCACCAAGGCTGTGACTTATGCGGTCCCTTAGCGAATCTCTGTTGTTCTTGCCGGTTGACTCTCATGTCGGTTGACTCTACGACAATCACGCACCTCCCTTCCGCACCTTGAATTGTGCTTTGCTGTCTCGAAACAACCTGTACCTGCAAGATAGAAAGGGGCACTCTAGAGGCCGTTTGCACTCCGACGCTCAAGTAAAAAACTAGGGCAAGCACACCAAGTGTATTCAGTATCTCTATTAGGTCTAGAAATTGCGTACCTTTGCAAAGTATTTTACTACCCTTTATATAGTCTAGGGTTTCCTCTGCGCCGCTACCCATATTTAGGGTTTACAGGAATGCCCTTGCGCCGCTATCACCCAGGTTTAGGGTAATCTAGTACATTAGGTTTCCTTAACTGGAGTGCAAACTCTAACAGGATGGCCACCTGGGTAATCCCTTGTGCACCTAATCTCTGGGGCCACCTGTCCTGGGAGCGCCTTCACTGTTCACGTGCCATGTATGTAGCTTCATTGGGACACCCTAGTTTTGATGAGTACTCAACCCCTCAGGACTCGGCACCTAATTGTGCTTTCCCTACCACTCGCATAAGCACTTCGTGACTTAGGCTTCTCCTTACTTCTGGGCATTTTACTGACAACTGGTCTTCCCTTAAGGCTCATCGTAGATGTTCTAGTTCTGTTATTCGAGACATCCAAGGCCAATGTCACCTCGTCACACCCAGTTACCGAGGACTTATCACCCTGCTGAGGGACGAGGACATCTCAGTTCCTTCTAGTGGTCGACATACTAAGGACTAATCATCCCCTTAGTCCCTACTACTTGTAGGACCCAGCCCATGTGGCTCAGGCCCCTGTTGTGGGACCCAGCTGACGCGGTTCACCTTTACTAGCTGTTCTCGGTGTCCGAGGACTGGTCGGTACACAAGCCCCCCAGTCTCGAGTTGTTAACTTGTTCAGCGAAGAGACTAAGTCTTCGGCTCGGGCGACCTACGTGGCACTGAGCGAAAGGACATGAACAGCGCGCTGAAGGAACATCTCACCAACCCCCCTCTTAATTTGCGGACACGTGTCTAGATCAACGGTTAGGGTTTCTTAACGTTTGCGCTTCCTTGCCTACATTAAACCCTTTCAAAACCCCACGCCTCAACACTGTTTCATGACTTTTCACTCAAGCCTCCATAATTTCTAACTTCTCTCGATCGGTTCTATTCCCTCTCCTACTCTCGCAACCTTTCGTCTTCGCTTACACAAAGGTATGATTTTTATCCTCCTTTTTTGCCTTCGCTTTGTGATTATGCTTCCCTTTACATGTAATAACTGCTCTGGGTCTGTCATGATTTCTGCATCTTAGGGTTTCTGCTCTTCTTTCTTATTTTCGTTCTTCTTCTGCAAGTCTTTGTCCGCCATTTGTTCACGCCATCACTCTCTTCTGAACCCTTTTTTCCTTCTCCCTACCTCTCATTTGTTTTAGATTCGAGATGGCCAGAACCAAAACCACCTCCAACCCTCCTCCAGCCGTTGACTACAGGGCCCTCTACTCCTTGGCCTCATAGGATCTCCTTGCCGAAACCTCTAAGCTTACAACCCTTGAGGACCTAAGAAAGCACAGGGACGACGAGAACGAGATCAAGGGGAGCATCTTTGGCACGGAGAGTGACGCGTATATTTCGATTCGACCCTGCACTAAGAGCGAACCTGTATGCGCGGATGATCGCTGCAACGACGAGGAGCCCTTCTTCTTCCTCTATGCCACCATCTTCAAACGGGTTAAGGTTCACCTACCCTTTACTGGATTTGAGAGGGCCCTACTTACCGAGCTCAATGTGGCACCTGCCCAGCTGCATCCTAACAATTGGGCCTTCATTAGGGCCTTCTCCATCCTTTGCAACAACCTGGGGTTTCCACCCTCGGTAGATGTCTTCTTGCACTTCTGCGAGGCGAAGAGCCCTGGGAAAAGGCTTTGGGTAAGCCTTAATGGAGTGGCGGGAAGGGTTCTGCTAACCCTTTTCTCGCAGTCCTACAAGGGTTTCAAGGGGAAATTCTTTCGAGTCTGCTACAACTCATACGACTCCACCATGCTCGACGGGTTCCCATTATATTGGGTGGAGAAGTTGAGGTTCAAGAAGCCTCACGGACTCGAGGAGCTGACGCCCTTTGATCGCGACGTGTGCCAACTTCTCTCAAGCTGGGGTGTGGTGTTCGACACCACTCAGCTGATCAAGCACGAATACGATGCTGAAACCCTCAGCATCTATATCGGTATAACTGCCTTCATTCTATATCTGCCAACATTTTTGTTTTCTGCATGCCTCTTCTCACTCTTTACTTATTGTTCATCACAGGTATGGTATTGGACGCTGAGAAGAAGAAGAGGTTGGTCGCCCTCTTGGATCGCCGCACAGCAGGTGGCTCATACCCTGCTGGCCCTTCTTCACCTACCGCGGTTGCCCCAGGCCCCACCTCCGATAGCAAACTGAAGAGGGCAGCCGCAGTGGTTATCTCTGAAGATGAGGATACGTGCTCAGGACTCATCTTCAAGAGAAATAGGGTGGAGGCTGCTGCGGTGACCTCATCTGCCACAGAAGGACAACCTCCCTCTTTCAAGGAGCACCCTCCCAGTGCCTCTTCTCCCCCCTAGCCACTCCTGACGCTCGAGGGTGGGGGAGAGAGTGCCCCCCAAACCAGTCAAGCACCTTCTGCCCCCGAACTCCCTCCTCTCCTTCAGCGGACCTTCGCCCACTTACCTGCTAAAGAAGTGATGGAGGCCATGGACAGGAATTCACTAAGGGACCTCATCAGCCACGACCTTGGTGAGTTCCTTGTTGCCTCCAACGTCTTGCTGGTCAAAGGGGATGCTGAGGCAGAGCTACAAGAGAAGGTAGCCAGACTAGAGAAGGAGTTGGAGCAAAGAGAACTCCAAGTTCAACTGGTTGCCAAGTGTGAGACTGCTCTGAACCAGGAGCTGAGCAGTCTCTGCCAATCAGAGAAGGAGACCAAGAAGCTCCTCTTCACCAAGGGGTAGGAGGCCCTCCAGCTTGAGGCCAAAATTCTCCTCCTCCGTAACAAAGTTATCGACCTGGAAGAGCAGTTGGAGGGGGCCCAAACTAAAATGACCAAGCTGGAGGAGATGGCTACCAACCAAGAAGTTCAGCTGGGCAAGGTTGAGGAAGAGCTTGCCCAACAAGCTGAGCTGTTCAAGAAGACAGAGGCGGAACTAACTGAAGACGCCGCCGACGTTTACGAGGAGGGGTTTGGCGATGCCTTTGCTCAGGTTGCCTGCGCGCATCCTGAGATGGACCTCTCGCCCTTCTCAATGTCCTTGCAGGTAGTCGACAGGCAAATAGTGCCTAGATAGGTCTCTTGAATAGCTTTATTTTGTAGCTGGACTTCTTGTAACTATCTTGTGTAATTATTCTTCCAATCCAATTAATACATTTACTTGACTTACATACTTGTTTGACTTTATGCATCAATTTACTTGTATCGGTATCTCTATTGTTGTCTGGCTGCTTTGGCAAACTTGGTTAAGCTCTCTCTTCAGCATAGAATCAATCCATAGGTAGCACGCTTAATTCTGCTAAGTCGTTATGAGCTTTACTTTTCATTAGGATAGGAGATTATACCGTGGACAAGACTTCATAAGAACTTCTCTACCGAAAAGTACCTCACCTATCTCGTCATCGCCCATATCTCTTTACCCCTGTGAGGATTCCAGCGCCGATCTGTATGCTCCTGACCCCTATATCTCTTTACCCCTGTGAGGATTCCAGCGCCGATCTGTATGCACTTGACCCCTCCTTGCTCGAGGCAATGGAGGAAGCTAACAAGTTTCAACTGACCACTCATCGCCCTTAGGCGAGGGTGGACATCACTGGTGAACCTTCTGTTCGGATTGGGAGTTCTCACTTGAAGAGGAGGTTTTCTATACGAAGCTACCTTCCAACTGTTGAGACTTCTAACCCCAAACGAAAGGTTCGAGCTAACCTTTGATCGCTTGTAGGCGAAGGAGGATTTCACTGGTACGAGTCGTCCTTGGTGTTCTCACTCGGAAGGGGAGGCGTTCTCTATGAACCTTCCTTTCCCGCTTCCAAGACTTCTAATCCAATCTGACGAGTCCTTACTGACCTCACATCGTCCAAAGGCAGAGGAGGATTTAACTAGTGAACCTTTCTATTCAAGTTGGGAGTTTTCACTCGAAGGGAGAGGTGTTCTTCACAAACCTACCTTCCCTCTTATGAGACCTCTAACCCCAACTGACAGGTTCTGACTGACCTCACATCGCTTATAGGTGAAGGAGGGTTTCGCTGGGTGAACCTTTCTGTTCAAGTTGGGAGTTCTCACTCGAAGAGGAGGTGTTCCTTACAAACCTACCTTCCTACTTACGAGACCTTTAACCCCAAATGACAGGTTCGAACTGACCTCACATCGCTCATAGGCGAGGGAGGGTTTCGCTGGGTGAACCTTTCTGTTCAAGTTGGGAGTTCTCACTTGAAGAGGAGGTGTTCCTTACGAACCTACCTTCCTACTTACGAGACCTCTAACCCCAAATGATAGGTTCGAACTGCATTGTACAAACACATTCAAGAATATATCTTAACTGAAAATTTTATTGGGTGACCTCATTAAAAACCCTTAGAAGGGAAAAAAGAGTGTCCCCTAAACTGTGTACAATGTTACATAGTCTTAACTGAAATAAAACTTCAGGTGAGTCGCATTCCATGTACGAGGAATCGGACCACCTTCTAGAGTCTCAAGCCTGTACGCTCCATTCCCCAGGGCCTCTATCACTCTAAAGGGACCAGTCCACTTAGGGGATAGCTTGTTCTCTATCTGGTAGGGAGATGCCTTCCGCATGACTAGGTCGGCAACCTGGAACTGCCGAGCTCTCAACTTGGAATTGTGCTTGAGCTCAACCTTTCTCTTCAATGCTTCGGCTTTGATTCCTGCCTCTTCCCTTACTTCATCCAAGAGGTCCAAATTCACCTTCCTTTCTTCGTTGGATTCCTCAGCCACGAAGTTCTGGAAACGTGGTGAGCTCTCCTGGATCTCTACAGGGATCATGGCATCTGAACCGTACACCAAACTGAAAGGGGTCTCTTTGGTGGTGGACTGAGGAGTGGTATGATAGGCCCATACAATTCTGGGAACCTCTTCAGCCCAAGTCCCCTTCGCCTTCTGTAGCCTTCTCTTCAGTCCTCTGAGTAGGACTCGGTTGGCCGACTCGACCTACCCATTAGTCTGAGGATGCTCGACTAATGCGAACACCTGCTTGATTCCCAACTCTGTGCATAGCTTTCACAACTGTTAGCTTGCAAACTGGGTTCTATTATCAGACACCAAGCGCTTGGGTACACCAAAGCGGCACACTATATTCTTCCACACAAAGTGCTGGATCTTGTGGGCTATGATTTGTGCTACTGGTTTAGCCTCGATCCACTTCGTGAAGTATTCTATGGTGACCACAAGGTACTTCATCTGCCGCACAGCCAAAGGAAAGGGCCCCAGGATATCAATTCCCCATGTGTGGAATGGTCAGGGGCTGTATATAGATCTGAGCTCCTATGGAGGCGCCTTGTGCCAATCTGCGTGTAGCTGACACTGTTTGCACTGCTGCGCATACTTCGTTCAATCTTCCCTCATGGTTAGCTAGTAATACCCTGCTCGAATGGCCTTAGAAGCCAAAGCACGACCTCCTATGTGGCTCCCACATATTCCTTCATGGAGCTCTGCCATTATACGCACACACTGCTCGCCATGCACACACACTAGAATAGGGTGGGTGAACCCTGTTGAAAGAGAATGGTGCTCCTTGAAGATTGTATAAGTGTTTGATGTAGCAAATGTAATGCTTTGCTTTGAAGCTTGTTATTTTGTATAATAGGGTAATGTGAGTTTAAGGTAGTATTTTTGCTTCGTGACCCACCTCATGGCTCTAATCAAGGTGATAAGATCAAGCACCAAGTTTTCTAAATGTTTTTCTCATGTCTTTTTTCAAAATATGTTTTCTGAAGAAAAATAAATCTGTTGTTCTGTAAAACAACAAGTTCTTTCTACACTGCCTTTTGCTTTAAAGTTTTTCACAAAGTTTTGGTTTGGCACAAGCAAATCTATCTCAGCTTTTCTTGTTTCTGATATGCTGAGCTGGAGGGGGTTTGAAAAACAATCCACTTATTTCTAAATTCAACCTGTTCTTTTTATAACAACCTTTAACTGTTTTTTGAAAAGTTGTTATAGACTGGTTGTCTTTATAAAGAATGGCTCTTCTCTTTTAGAAACTACTGAGATTACATAGTTTCAAGTGAGCTAAAATTTCTGAGCAGAGATCACAGTATTGCTAGTTTTGTAAAATCTTTCACAAAGTTTTTCAAGTGCTTGGTCCTTGGTTACCTTGATCAAAGAGAAGGTGTTGTCACTGCTGGTCTGCAAAACTGAGCCACTAGTTTTGGGTTCTTGAATCTTCTGTTCAGGTGCTACTGTTCCATATTCTTTTCTGTGTAAAGGTGTTTGGTGTAATACTCTTCTTGATAGGGTTTCTTAAAGAGTAAGTAGAGCTGAAATAGGGTTTTTTTTCAGCTTTGTATATCTTGTTCTTGTAGGGTTCAAGAACTATAAGGAGTTGTAATTGTTTTGATCTTTTTAGTGGATTTTGCCTTGGTGTAAGGTAAAACTAGATGTAGCTCTTGATGAGTGAACTAGTATAATCTGTGTGTGCTTCTCTCTTCTTAATCTTTGCACTAATTTTTTGCATAATTGAATAATCTGCCAGAAAATAAATCTGTTAAACTAAAATTGAATATGTTATTTCTGGGCATGTTCATATTGTTATTCAAGTTTCAATGTATGTTCTTGGGTGCTTATGAACATATGAGTATGTGTGATTGCTGAATAATTGATATCATAAAATCTCTTTTAATAACTCTGTTTAAGTTTCAATTCTTTCTTTTAAGTTGTTCTTAAACTGTCAAGAATTGGCTTTCTTGGTTGAATATCCTTCTTGATCTTGCTGCTATCAAAGTACCTAAATTGTTCTGAATAATTCTCTGTTTTATCTCAAGTCTAATATGATCTTGCTTCTGTTTGTGTCAAAAGTAATAAAAATAAATCTGCTCTTTTATAAATCAATCTGTTCTTTTTCTATGAATAACTGAAAACAGTTTTGATTTGCGAAAATCTTATAAGCTCAATTCACCCCGCCCCCCCGGCCCCCCTTTTGAACTTAGACATTAATAGACCCAACAAACCCATGCCTGTACAACTCCCCATCAATAAGTATGTACTTGGTTGAGTTCTTCTTTACCTTCCTCGCCTCTACTGGCTCCATTGGCAACATCCCATCAGCTAAGTATCGCTTATAGGGTGTCATCCACGTTTCCCCACTTTGCAACAAGCAGACTTGCGAGGACACCTCCCCCAATGCCACACACGCATTGACCCTTGGCTTCTTCAAAGTTTCCTAGGTCAACGACCGATGACTCCTCCTACCATCTGTCTGGCTGATCTGGTGGACTCCTACTAAGTTATCAGCTGTGTAGGTGCGAGGTGCCCTCAGGGTCTCCTGGTTGACCGTCCTCTGCCTTCCCCCCTTGCTTGAGCTTGCGAGTTTTGCTAACAAGTCAGCTCGGGCATTCTGATCTCTGGGCACATGCACCAATTCAAAAGTCGTGAAGGAACTCTTCAGCACCTGGACATACTTTAGGTAGGAGGCCATCTGAGGATCTTTGGCCTGGTACTCTCCCGTCACCTGACCTGTGACCAATAGGGAGTCACTCTTTGCCAAAAGACTCTGTGGTCCAATCTCCTTAGCCAACAACATTCCAGCGATTAGAGCCTCATACTCTGCCTGGTTATTGCTGGCCTTGAAGGAAAACTGTAGAGCTTGCTCAATCAACAACCCCTTTGGTCCTTCCAAGATCACCCCAGCTCCACTACCTTGCTAATTTGAAGACCTGTCTACCAAGAGCACCCATCTGAAGTCAGGTCCATCCTGTTGGGTTTTTGTCGAGGACATCTCGGCTACGAAGTCAGCATAAACTTGGCCTTTGATAGGGCCTCTGAGCTCATATTGTATGTCGAATTCGGACAATTTCACTGCCCATCGTACCATTCTCCCTGCTACATCTGGCTTCTGTAAGACCTTTCGAATGGGGAGGTCTGTCATCACCACCACTGTGAAGCTTTAAAAGTAATGGCGAAGCCTACGCGCAGAGAACACCACGGCCAATGCTGCCTTTTCTATGGCTTGGTATCTCACCTCGGGCCCTTGCAGCACCTTGCTAACAAAGTAGATAGGTTTTTGGCTCTGATCCTGCTCCTGCACCAAAACTAAACTCACTGCCTTCTCAGTGACTGCGAAGTATAGCCGCAACAGGGTGCCGATCTATGGTTTGCACAGCACTGGCGGGCTGGCCAGATATTGTTTCAACTTGAGGAATGCCTCTTCACACTCCTTGGTCCACAGGAACCTGCTGTTCCTCCTCAAGCATTGAAAATAAGGGTGGCCCTTATCACCCCCAACTGACACAAACCTGGAAAGAGTAGCCATCTGACCTGTCAGTTGTTGCACTTCCTTGACCGACGTCGGGCTCCTCATGGCTAAGATCGCCGCACACTTGTCTGGTTTGGCCTTGATTCCTCGTTCGGTGAGCAAGAAACCGAGGAACTTGCCTGCCTCCACCCCAAAGACACACTTCTTTTGGGTTAAGCTTCAATCCATATTTAGCTATGGTAGTGAATAGCTCCTCCAAATCAGCGACGTGCTGATCTCTCACCTGGGATGTCACCACCATATCATCTACGTAGGCCTGCACGTTGCGTCCTATCATGGGTGCAAGGACCTTGTCCATCAACCTTTGGTAGGTGGCACCTACATTCTTCAGCCCAATTGGCATGACTGTGTAGCAGTAGCAGGACAGCTCAGTCATAAATGTTGTCTTGCTCTCGTCCATTGGGTGCATCTTGATCTGGTTATAACCAGAAAAAGCATCCAAGAAGCTGAGCAACTTGCAACCCGAGGCGTTATCTACCAGCGCATCAATACTCGGTAAAGGATAGGAATCTTTTGGACATGCCTTATTGAGGTCGGTGAAGTCCACACACATTCGCCACTTCCCATTGGCCTTCTTCACCAATACCACATTCGCTAGCCACTCAAGGTACTGGATTTCCCGTATGTGACCAGCCTTGAGCAACTTTTGTGTCTCTTCCCTGATCACCTGTCTCCTTTCTTCGTTGAATTTTCTCCTCCTCTGACGGACAGGTCTGACTTAGGGATTTAACCCTAGGCGATGACATAAAAAATCTGGGTCAATACCTTGCATGTCTGAGGCAGACCAAGCAAAAGCTTCCAAATGCCGCTCTATGACTCCTGCTACTTGGTCCTGCGTATCTTGGCATAGGGATTTGCCAAGTTTGAACATTTTGCCTCCAATCTCCCTCTCTACTACCTCCTCCGCTAGTTCAGGTCGTCTCTCTCGGGCGACCTCTACTCGTGTGACCCTGAGGTCTCCTTGGGGCAGGTCAGCATCAACGCACTCTCCACCTGGTGGTTGGGTGGTCACTGTGCACACTCCCCTTCTCGTCTTGAGGCTGTTCTCATAGCACTTCTTAGCCTCCTTTTGATCTAACCTAATGGTGATCACCACACATTCCATCGAGGGCAACTTCATCTTCATATGCCTCGTCGACGCTACGACTCCCAGTCTGTTCAAAGCTGGCCTGCCCAACAGGATGTTGTAGGCTGATGGGGCATTCACAACTAGGTACTTGATGTTCTCGATACGGGAGGCCACCCCATCAGTGAAAGTGGTCCTCAGCTCTATATAACCCCACACCTCGACCTGGTCTCCTGCGAACCCATACAGGCAGCCAGTATAAGGCCTTAGCTGATATGGGGATAACTGCAACTTGTTAAAGGTCGACCAGAACATCACATCGGCCAAACTTCCTTGATTGACGAGTACCCGATGCACCCTTCTCCCCACGATAACCACCGATATCACCACTGGGTCGTTGTCATTGGGAACAACGTACAGGCGATCTGCCTTCGTGACTGTGAGGTCAATATTTGGAAAGTGGTCTTCCTCACATGCTTCCACTACCATCACCGATCACGCATACTTCTTGCGCTGCGACGAGGTGCACCCCCCGCCTGAGAATCCACCTGAAATGGTATGGATCTCTCCATGTATGGGCACCTCGTACCCCTGATCATCCCTTGGTGCGACCACCACCTCTCCCCTTTGTGACTCCCGCAGGTAATCATTCAAGAAGCCGCTTTTGACCAACTTATCTAGCTGATGACCCAGGGCCAAATAGTTTCGAGTGGAATGGCCAAACGCCTGATGGAACTTGCACCATGCGCTCTTGTTGGGCCCCAGTCTCTTGTCCGTCTTCGGGGGCATTTTTAACCTCTCCGCCACGTTGGGAATGGTGATCAACTCCTTGAGCTCCACCAGGAAGTTATGTTTGGGGGGCACATCCTCCTTAGCGCGTGCCCTGGTCTGGGGCTTCCTGGCCTCGTAAGGCTTATGCTTTTCCTGAGCTCTCTTTTCTGTCGTCGCCTGATGTACCTGCATGGGTTGAGGGCGACTAGGCACTCTCGGTCGTGAAGAGGCTGTGCTCTCATGCTTCTCATTGAGTTCTCCTTCGGTGGCAATGTGGGCAACAACACGACGCTTGATGTTGCCAAAGGTCTTAGGGCGACTTCGGATAAGGGACTCACTGAAAGGTCCTGGCAATATTCCCTTTCTGAAGGCATGCACCACCATATCCTCGTCTTTGGTGTGCAACCTCACTACCATCGCCCCAAATCGGTTGAGGTAATCTTTCAGGGACTCCCTCTGATATTGCCTAAATTCAAAGAGGTTGTAAGACACTGGTGGGGGAGTCCGGTTGATGATATATTGCTCCCTGAACAGCATGGAGAACGGTGCGAAGGACGTGATATGTCCCTCAGGCAGGCTAACAAACCACTCCAGCGTTGTTCCCGTCAACGTGGTCATGAAGAGCTTGCAATGCACCGCGTCTGATCCCCCTGACAGCATCATCTGCGTGTGAAACACCGTGAGATGTGCTTCTGGATCCTCCACCCTTGTGCACACAGTCTTAGGGCCCACAAAGGTAGCTGGGACCACCGTGTCCATGATTGCTTGGGAGAAGGGCATTGGGAAAGCCCTTGGTGGCGTTGGTGGAGCCCGATCATCCACCACACGATCCCCTGCTTGCTGCAGATTATGCAAATTCACGCATAGTTCTTCGTTTGTCCTGTGTAGCTCTTCGTTCCTGGCCTGTGATGCGGCCAAGTCCATCTGCATCCGCACTTGATCTGCCCTTGATTCCGCCATCGTCTCCTGGAGGGTGCGCATCGTTTCCATGAGTTGTTGCATGGTAACGCTCTCACCCCCATTTGGCGAGACAGATCCTTGCCTAGTATTCCTCATGTCTCTGGTTTCTTCTCTTTTGCTTGTGTATGGGACCTTGCTTTACTTCGACCCCACGGTGGGCGCCAAATGTTCTTGCCGGTAGACTCTCCTGTCGGTTGACTCTACGACAATCACGCACCTCCCTTCCGCACCTTGAATTGTGCTTTGCTATCTCGAAACAACCTGCACCTGCAAGATAGAAAAGGACGCCCTAGAGGCCGTTTGCACTCCGATGATCAAGTCAAAAACTAGGGCAAGCACACTAAGTGTATTCAATATCTCTATTAGGTCTAGAAATTGCGTACCTTTGCAAAGTATTTTACTACCCTTTATATAGTCTAGGGTTTCCTCTGCGCTGCTACCCATATTTAGGGTTTATAGGAATATCCTTGCGTCGCTATCACCCCAGTTTAGGGTAATCTAGCACATTAGGTTTCCTTAACTGGAGTGCAAACTCTGACAGGATGGCCACCTGGGTACTCCCTCGTGCACCTAGTCTCTGGGGCCACCCGTCCTAGGAGCGCCTTCACTTTCACGTGCCATGCACGTAGCTTCACTGGGACACCCTAGTTCTGATGAGTACTCAACCCTTCAGGACTCGACACCTAACTGTGCTTTCCCTGCCACCCGCATAAGCACTTTGTGACTTAGGCTTCTCCTTACTTCTGGGCATTTTACTGACAACTGGTCTTCCTTTAAGGCCCATCCGTAGATGTTCTAGTTCTGTTATTCGAGACATCCAAGGCCGATGTCACCTCGTCACACCCAATTACCGAGGACTCATCACCCTGCTGAGTGATGAGGACATCTCAGTTCCTTTTAGTGGTCAACATGCTGAGGACTAATCATCCCCTTAGTCCTTACTACTTGTGGGACCTAGCCCACGTGGCTCAGGCCCCTGCTGTGCGACCCAGCTGACGCGGCTCACCTTTACTAGCTGTTCTCGGTGTCTGAGGACTGGTCCGTACACCTGTCCAGGGCCTCCATTGTCTCTTTGGTAGGCAGGTGAACAAGGGTCTGCTGGAGAAGAGGAGGAAGTTCGGGGCCAGGAGGTGCTTGGTCAGTCTGGGGAGCGCTCTCTCCCCCACCCTCGAGCGCAAGAAGTGACTCTGGTGGAGAAGAGGCACTAGGAGGGTGTTCCCTAAAGGAGGGAGGTTGCCCCTCTGTAGTAGATGAGGTCGTCGCGGTAACCTCCACTTGTTTCTCTTGAAGACAAGGCATGAGCACGTATCCTCATCTTCAGAGATCACCACGGTGGCTGATGTAGCCTAGCTTGAGTGCCTTCTTCCATGAGCTGGAAAACGCAATTGAAGGTGGCGGAAGCAATGGTTGGAAGCGTGCAAGGCACTCCAAGGAGCTGTGGAAACCTTGAAGGTGAAGTGTTAGGTGTGGAGAGTGAGTGGTGAGGCCATCTCACTTGGAAAAGATGAAGAATGAAGAATGAAGACTAAGGTGTCTATCCTAGAGGTAGGAGACAAGAGTGATAATTGGCACAAAGTTGGCAGCAATTTCACTCAAATTAATCTTTAATTTACATGAGCTAATCACCTCATTATATAGGAGAGAAGGCTGGACATTTTGGAGCCAAAATTTGAAAATTCAAAATAAAACTCTCCAATGAGAAGGTGCCATGTGGAGTCATGCTTTCCATGTTTTAGCTCACACCTTCCATGCTAAATCCTCTCCACTCCTAGGCTGCCATGTGGACATCCATGTGCTCCATGCCAAGGTGATTTTCGTCCTCCAAAAACACCCTAGACGTTTTAGGGTTACATTGGGCTCAAAGAAGCCCAATTGTTACCCTAACTAGTCACTTTTAACCCTAACTAGTCATATTTTACTATTGGCCCAAACACAAGCCCAAAAACCTATGCTACTTGGCCCAAATATTTGGTCCAATTATTTTATGCTACTAGGCCCAATACATGGCCCATGAAATCTTAAACAACTTTATACAATTTATTTAAGCTAAAGCTTGGCCCAAAATAATGTTGACTAGTCAGCAGGAACTCAGTCTTCTTGTGTTCTTCTGACCAAAGCTTTAGTTTATGTTTTGATAACTTGGAGGTCTTCTTGGATATGTTTGTACATTCCTTCACCCTAGAGTTCTTCTCTTGATTGGGCCTACAAAAAGAAACAAAAACCGAATTAGACCCATATTTACAAGTAAATCCCAAAATAACCTCTAGGTCTTTATCCTCCTTATTATATGGTTGTGTATGGCTGGAGGCTCTGCCATCATCCCCTGCCTCTTGAGAGGATTTGTCCTCAAATCTATAGGATTGATCTCGAACAGCAGCCTTATTCCTGCTTTGAACTAGGTTCGTCTTCCAGGATCAAATATCCATCTGTTGGAGTCATCAAACAAGTCAAATGAGTTAGTTTCAGCAGTTGTATAAAAATCAGTCTGATTAAGTTGCCATTCCTCTTGTTTTTCTATTGTTTTTGGCAACTTTTCACAAGATTTCTTTAGAGAGGAGTACATAATTTTCTTTTCTAAGTTTTTCCTCCCTTGTTCTAGATTTTTATTACTAGACTCTTTAGACACTACTTTTTGTTCTAGAAGAGCTAGCGATTTTTCACTTTTTATTTTCTTTTTAAATTTTTTTTGACCATCTAACACCTGAAAAGGTGTTAAAGGATAAAAAAGATATTTATTTTTTTCATGTGTGAAGGTAATCTTGTTGGTACGACCATTATGCATGGAGTTTTTAACAAATTGCCATGGTCGTCTCAATAAGATATAACAAGTTTCTATAGGCACTACTACATCACATAAAATTTTATCTTTATAGATGCCTACATATAACATGACCTTCACTTGTTGGTGATATCTTAGCATATATTCAAAATAAACTACTATATATTTACCTATACAATCTCTCAAGACATGATTCATGAGCCTTATGAACGTACTGGGTGCATTAGTGAGTCCAAAAGGCATCACTAACCACTCATATAATCCAAATTTGGTTTTAAAAGCGGTTTTCCATTCATCACCTTCTTTAATTCTGATTTGGTGATATCCGCTTTTAAGATCAATATTGGAAAATATGAGGGACCTATGTAGTTCATCAACCATATCATCTAGTCTTGGGATTGGATGTCTGTACTTGATAGTGATGTTATTGATGGCTCTACAGTCACAGCATATTCTCCACTTGCCATCTCTTTTTGGCACCAACAAGACAGATACAGCACAAGGACTTAGGCTCTTTTGAACCCAACCCTTCTCCAACAAGTCCTGTACTTGTGTCTCTATCTCCTTAGTTTCTTGTGGATTAGTTCTATAAGCTGGTCTATTGGGTAGACTGGCTCTTGGAACTAAATCTATTTGATATTCTATTCCTCTAAAAGGTGGAAGTCCAATGAGGCCTTCCTTAGGGAATACATCATCAAATTCTTTTAAAAGTTCTTTTATTGAAAGAGGTAGTTCACAAGTCTTAGTAAATGTGGCAGTGCATGTAAGTGTTCCTTTACAAAGTAGGAGGCCTGAAGGTTGTTCAGAAAGAACTATTTTTTCAAATTTATTTTCAAGTTTCTTTTCTTTCTGAATGACCGTGTGGGAAGGAACACTCTTTTCCCACGCCTCAGCATTGTCCCTAAGGACTTTCACTTGATTTTTTATTTCCTACTTTTTTTTCTCATTTTCTTCACTCTGACTAGTTTCTTTTTCTTGGCTATTATATTCATCTTTGTCCCTTAAGATGATAGTTCTTTCATTGGGACACTGAGATGCTAAATGACCCTTACCAAGTCATTTAAAACACTGGATTTCTCTAGTTTGAGTGTGTGAGTTGTGCTCATTTTTAGATAACTTTTGGGAAGGTTCTAAAGATGTTTCTTTTATATGCTCTTCCCCTCTTTGGAACTCATCCTTATCATAAGGTACAGAGTATGAACTTTGTTTTTGACTTGATTCTTTTCTCAAAATTTCTTTTTCAACTTTAATGCAAAGTTGAATCAAGTCATTTAAATCTTTATAAGGTAAAAATTCAACTTTGTTTCTTATCTCAAGTTTGAGACCATTTAAAAACCTTGAAATGGTGGTATTAATTTCTTCCTTAATCCCTGCCCTTATAATATATAACACCATCTTTTGCCAACATTCTTCTACACTTAAATTTTTTTGATGAAGTCTTTGGAGCTTGTCCATCAACTTCCTGTTATAGTTTGAGGGAATATGGCGACATCTCAAGGCTCCCCTAAGATCATTCCAACACGTAATGGAAGGGTCCTTGTGGAGATGTCTCTCTCTTTTTAGGGCAATCCACCAATTCATAGCATTACCTTGAAAGCTTAGGATGGCTAAGGGTACTTTTCTTTCCTTACCTACTTGATGACAAGCAAACAATTGTTCTACCTTCATTTCCCAATCTAGGTAGGTTTCTATGTTTTCTTTCCCATAGAAATAAGATAGATCTACCCTAACCTCCCTTGGGCTTTCTTTTCTTTCTTTTCTAACTCTTCTAGGTTGATAGTATTCATTAATTCTAAGACTCTCTTCTTTAAAAGAATCACTCACCCTAGAGCTAGATGCATGAGAATTCCTTTTTGTTTTGTTGATGTATTCATCCCTTTCTTTAACCATTTTCAACTCTTCTTCTAACAAAGCAAGATGAGCATCCCTTTCTTTGAGTTGGGCCTCATGTTGCAATTGTCTATGTGAAAATGATTGAAAGTCTTGAGCTAATTGTTTCAAAAGAGATTTAATAGACTTTCTATCATTTTCATTAGAAGGAGGAGAATGAGAAGACATGATTAAAGTTATGTGTTAAAAGCAATTTACCACAAGAAAGATAGGTGGAGCAATGTAGGTAGATTCCCAGGAAAGAGAGGTGGATCACTTGGATCACTTAAGTACCAAGCCTTTCCTAGCCAGATTCTATCCTCCAAGACTTTCACAAACCTTTCTCTAAGTAATTCACTTAGAGCATAATCAAGAATGAAAACACAATTTTAATACAAGAAAGAAATATGCTAAAATGATTAAACACAAATGAATTAATTCTAACTAGAAAGCTTTAAACTAGTCGGATTCCTAATGATGAGGCTTGTTGGCACTTGAGAAAACCTTCAAGACACACTCATCGACTAATTACGTGATTAATCCACTAATTATTGAATGTTTAACAACTTACAACTCAAAAGAAATACAATGGAAATTTTGAATTACAAAAGTTTAGAATCCTATTCTATGCTTCCTTTTCTTTTTGGTACTCCTCCTTTTTGCTTTGCACTCCTCTCTTTGATGTATGTTTGTATATTTTTGTTGCTGCACTCTTGCTTTTACCTCTTTTAGGATAGTCACTAAAGTAATCAATTCAACATCTACTAAGTAAAAATGGCAATCACCACAAAGGTTAGCTCCAAACTTAACAAGCACCTTTTGAAAACTTCCACCACTTAAGAGGTCAACAAAAATTAAAGCAACAAAAGCTCAATTTAAATTTGGACAACAGCAAAGGGATTTAAATGTGACAAAACTAGAAGGAATATTGAAGAAAAATTGACAATCAAGCAAAATAAGGTAAACAAAGCTAGCACACAAAATGAACCTAGGGAAAGGTACAAGAATTGGATTACAAAAACCAAAACTGAACTACTGGAATTTAAGTGTCAAAAAGCGTGACTTACACGATTTATGCTGAGCTGTATTTTTCAAATTTGAATTTGAATTTTTAAACACAGATACTTCAAGATGTTAACCAAATTTTGGCGCTGGAATCACTCAAAACACATGCACCAATCAATTACAATAAATTTTTCAAATGTGGTGCCAGATTACCGTTTTTTTTTTCACGCCAGTTTTGAACACTGATTTTGTTTGATTTATCATTTTTTTTTCACTTCGAATTTTGATTCACTTTTTTTTCCCTTTTTTTCTAAGACATCAAACTTCTCAGATACAGATTTCCAGAATTTTTCTCTAACGGAATTAATTTTCACAATGAAAAACAGCCAGCACAGTTTAGAAATCCTAATCTGGAATTAAAAACAGAGTTGAAAACTTGCAAAGACACAATAGAATGATTGTATAAGAATTTGTGTGGATCTATCACACAAATATGAACTCAAATCTTAAAGAAAAAATACACCAAAGGATCAAACAATTCAGATTAAAAACTGGACTCAAGAGCAAATCAAGAAACAAAATCAATCAAGAAAAGTACTACTAGGATTTGATGACATTTCTTGGAGAAACATGACTTGACAAAACATGTATTGATTTCAAACTCAAAATGACTCAAATTAAAACAGATTGAACCAATTAAAATGTGCAAGAAAGACTCAAAATCCTAATAAAATCAAGCAGCACACCAAAACGCACAAGAATCCTACATAAAATTGAAATTAGAAGCTCAAGAACAAGTTGAACACATTCTACCGATTGGATTCATCCAAACAGCATTCAAATCAAAATTAAATTTCAAAAAAACAGCAAGACATTCAAGGATCTAATGAAGAACAACACAGAAATATGAAGAACAACACAAAATCAAAAAAATTAGAAGAAGACACTTAGCTCTTGAAGAACCATGGCTCTAGATACCACTTGATGTGAGTCTCTTATGAACCTTTCTTGGTTTGGGTTGAGTTGATATAGGTTTCATTGTATTCATGACACTTTCAAGAATTAGGATCAAAATTCTAAAGAGCAATTAATAGAGTTTCTACTCAAGAAAACAAAGGTTCATACTAAAAACACATGAATAGGTAACTTGTAGTGTAAGATAACAATGGAATATGAATGGGTAATTCAAGAACAGTACCAAACTTCAAAGGAAACACAAGAACATCATAAGAAAACCAAGAAGAAGTGAAAATACTGATTGAAATTCAATAGGAATTAGAAAATCACAAGAAACTCATCAAAGAACAAAAAAACCCATGGATGGAAAACAAGAACAACACATGTATATGGAAACCCATGGTTTGGACGAAATTAAAACAGCAAGAAAACAAGGAAATAAACCAAAAAAAGTGCGGAACAATGGCAGCAAATGAAAGGAAACAACTCATGGAAAAGATTGACCCGATTAAAAATGGAAAAACTACAAGAAAACACAAATGGGTATTTTTAGAAGATGAATAGAAATGACTTATGTGGTTGTAGCCTTTTGGAGATGTGATTCACGCCACTTGGAGGGTGGTTCTTCCAAGATGAGTGGGTGGTGCCGCCACTTGAGAGTCTCCAAAGCTCACAAGATAAGACATGAAGGAGAAGAAGAGACAAGTCTCACAAACTCACTCTTTCTCAATTTCAAGATAGTTTCTTTTCTTCTAACTTTCAACTTGTTTTATTCAAAGTACCAAGCACCCCTATTTATAATGGAGAGGGCTGGTCATGTTACAAAGGGGAAGGAGTGGGAAGAGTCACTCTTCTAGCTCCTTCTAGTGCCTAAGAGAGAAAGGAGTAGAAAAGTCACTTTTTCCAGTTTTTCCTAAAGAAAGTGCCTAAAATGCCTTACATTTAGAGGTTTCTTTTGGCTTTCCTCTTTGGCATACTCCTAAGGATATTTCTATATTATTTACAAATTTATACAAGAGTATTTACAAAGATTTATTTATACTACTATCTTTTGAATTTTCAAGAGAACCCAAACTGTTCTACTTTTTAAGAAGACTAGTAAGAAGAATTTTAAATGCTTGGGTGGATGACCTCTTCCTCCATTAGTAAAATCCTCTTCTACTTGATCTCCATCATGCTCCCCAGGTTGGAGAGAATTCGTCCGCGAATTCAGAATCCCTACATATAACAAGGTCAGTTTGCTATCAAATAAAGCAGTGGATGATAATAAAGGCAAACTTGACTTAGCATTATGAATCATTGGGATGTCGGAAAAAGAAGTCCTATAGACAGACCATGTTGGAAAAAAATGTGGGGGAATGATTATTTTCTTAGGAAAAATTCCCTTTAAAGGGTAAAAACCATTAGTAGGTATGGAAAAATCATCCTTAACATTTTTCAACCAATATGGAGTGCAAGTAGGAACTTTTGGTAATGATAAAGACAAAGAAGAAGAATACCTTGGATGCTCAAATTGAGGCATAGCATGAGTAAAAAAGATTGATTTAGTTGATAAGGTATTATGACTCATTTTATCATTTTCTTCTTTTTCATTTTCTCTTTTATTTTTCATTTTTAATTGGTCCTCATGAACTTCTTGTGGAGAGAGGGGTTTTAAGGTAACCTTGCGCCCTTGGAAGGAAAAAGACATTATATTGGTGAGGCCATCATGTAAAACATGTCTATCAAATTGCCAAGGCCTCCCTAAAAGAATATGGGTTGCTTCCATAGGTGCAACATCACATAAAACCTCATCTTTATACTTTCCTATTTCAAAATTTATGAGGACTTGTTTATTAACCATGATTTCTCCCTTTTTAGTAAGCCATTGGAGCTTATAGGGCTTGGGATGAGAGATAGTGGGTAAAACAAGCTTATCCACCACTCTTGTACTAGCCACATTTGTACAACTACCCCCATCAATTATCATGGAACATAACTTTTTGTTGATAAGGCACCGGGTATGGAAAATATTTTCTCTTTGGGTATCATCCAAAGGTTTTTGAATTGTGCCCATCATGCGCCTTATCACCAATAAGTCACCTTCACATGGTATTTCACATTCATTATCACTAGGGCTAGGGGAAGGGGAGTTAGATTTAGAAGAATTATCACTATGTTCACTTACAACTAAATCCCCTTTTACCATCATGGTTCTTTTTGTTGGACAATTTGCGGCTATATGACCATAACCTAAACACTTAAAACATTTCTTACTTGAGGTTTTGGTTGGTGATTTATTAGTTGAAGTGGAAGGCTTTGAATCCTTGGATTTGAAAGATGAATCTTTAGAAGGAAATTTGGACAAAGACTTGTTTTTATTTTTCCAAGAGTTGTTGTAATTGCCATCATTATGAGTATTTTTGAAAGCAAGTTTCTTTGCAATTTGGGTTTCAACCTTGATGGCAAGGTGAACCAAGTTTTCTAAAGAAGAGTACTCATAAAGTTCAACAACATCTTGAATGTCCCTTCTAAGACCACTTACAAATCTAGCCATCTTAGCTTCATCACTTTCATGTATATCAACTTTAAGCATAAGCGTTTCTAACTCTTTAAAATAAGCATCCACACTTAGCGTGCCTTGGTGAAGCCTTTGGAGCTTCAACAATAGGTCTTTCCTAAAGTGTGGTGGAACAAATCTAGCGCGCATACACTCTTTCAAATTGTTCCAAGAAACCACGGGAGGTCTCTTGTTTAGCCCAATGTCCATAAGAGTTTTATGCCACCATTGCATGGCATAGTCTAGAAATTCTAAAGTAGCTAGTTTTACCCTTTGGTCTTCTTGAACGTCATGTACATGAAAGATTTGTTCAACCTTTGCTTCCCACCCCAAATATACATTTGGATCACCTTCACCACTAAAGCTAGGTAATTTTACAAAAGGCATATAAGGCTTTGCCACATGTTGGCGCCTTTCTTCATAATGATGATGCCTCCTCCATTCGGTTTCATCTTCATGTCCATGATAGTTGGAAGAAGTTCTTGATGAATGCCTTGAAGAATGGCGTCTTCTATGGTGTGTATGGCTGGACCTTTCATTAGTCACTTCAAGCCTTTGCAATCTTTCTTCCAATTGTCTTATAGCTTCATCTTTTTGTGCAAGTGACCTTTTGGCTTCTTTTAATTCACCAAGAATGAAAGCTTTTTGTGGAGAGTGTGGTTTGGAAGATTCTCCACTTGAATATTGAGCCATTTTCAAAACAGTACAGCAAACACAAATAGCAAACAATTAAAGAAAACAAGGTTAGAAAACAAAGAAATAAGTGGTGCGGTTTTGGTAAAAAAATTAAGGCACTCAAAATCACTCCAAGAAATTATACTTCCCTCAATCAAGCTTCTCTTGTGGAATGGAGTAACCTCAAATGAAAGATGCCAAAGCACTCAACCACTCATCCAAAAATAACCACCACAAAACTTGAAGAACAATAAAAGACAAGCAAGAAAAGGTACAAAACAAGAAAGGGTAGGGCAAAAGGAATACAAGATATATGACAAAACTTAAGGAATGAAAGACAAGCAATAAAAGGCACACAATAAGACTCAAAGAATACTCACTAAACTTTATAATCAAGAAAGAAAGTACAACTCATAAACTTGTCAAAATACAAGGATTAAAAGTTCCACAAAGTAGACAACAATTTGCCAATCACTATGAATCCAACTTTGGTATGAAAATTAATGTGCAAAAGAATGAATAGATGCAAATACCAAACTGTTTTGAAGGATTTAAAGACAGAATTGGTTCTGTTTTGTTCTGTTTCATTTCTGTTTTTTTTTCTTTTTTTTTTATACCAAATGGAACTTATGTAGTGAAAGAACCATAATATGCATCATATGGAAGTTGAAACATCAATCAAATTGCACAAAAATTTTATGAAGGATTCAAGACAATTGAACACTTGAAATCAAATGCTTGGAACCTCCAATCACAAGTACTAAAACAAATTCAAGAGAAACACAAACTTTCAAAATCAAAAGCAAGCAAGTAGAGACAAGATTTGGACACCTAGAACACTATGAACATAAAACTCAAAGCAAAAAGTATGATCAATGAAAAGGCACAACTAAAACATATTCAAACCAAACAAAAGTATGAATATAAGGTGCTGCAAAAACAAGAAACACGAAATTATAGGTGCTGGAAAAAAAATTGCCCAAAAAGAAAGTGTCTATTCAACTCACAATCAACAAATCAACACCATGGCTCTAGATACCACATGATGTGAGTCTCTTATGAACCTTTCTTGGTTTGGGTTGAGTTGATATAGGTTTCATTGTATTCATGACACTTTCAAGAATTAGGATCAAAATTCTAAAGAGCAATTAATAGAGTTTCTACTCAAGAAAACAAAGGTTCATACTAAAAACACATGAATAGGTAACTTGTAGTGTAAGATAACAATGAAATATGAATGGGTAATTCAAGAACAGTACCAAACTTCAAAGGAAACACAAGAACATCATAAGAACACCAAGAAGAAGTGAAAATACTGATTGAAATTCAATAGGAATTAGAAAATCACAAGAAACTCATCAAAGAACAAAAAAACCCATGGATGGAAAACAAGAACAACACATGTATATGGAAACCCATGGTTTGGACGAAATTAAAACAGCAAGAAAACAAGGAAATAAACCAAAAAAAGTGCGGAACAATGGCAGCAAATGAAAGGAAACAACTCATGGAAAAGATTGACCCGATTAAAAATGGAAAAACTACAAGAAAACACAAATGGGTATTTTTAGAAGATGAATAGAAATGACTTATGTGGTTGTAGCCTTTTGGAGATGTGATTCACGCCACTTGGAGGGTGGTTCTTCCAAGATGAGTGGGTGGTGCCGACACTTGAGAGTCTCCAAAGCTCACAAGATAAGACATGAAGGAGAAGAAGAGACAAGTCTCACAAACTCACTCTTTCTCAATTTCAAGATAGTTTCTTTTCTTCTAACTTTCAACTTGTTTTATTCAAAGTACCAAGCACCCCTATTTATAATGGAGAGGGCTGGTCATGTTACAAAGGGGAAGGAGTGGGAAGAGTCACTCTTCTAGCTCCTTCTAGTGCCTAAGAGAGAAAGGAGTAGAAAAGTCACTTTTTCCAGTTTTTCCTAAAGAAAGTGCCTAAAATGCCTTACATTTAGAGGTTTCTTTTGGTTTTCCTCTTTGGCATACTCCTAAGGATATTTCTATATTATTTACAAATTTATACAAGAGTATTTACAAAGATTTATTTATACTACTATCTTTTGAATTTTCAAGAGAACCCAAACTGTTCTACTTTTTAAGAAGACTAGTAAGAAGAATTTTAAATGCTTGGGTGGATGACCTCTTCCTCCATTAGTAAAATCCTCTTCTACTTGATCTCCATCACCACTTGATGTAGCCTAGCTTAAGTGCCTTCTTCCATGAGCTGGAAAACGCAATTGAAGGTGGCGGAAGCAATGGTTGGAAGCGTGCAAGGCACTCCGAGGAGCTGTGGAAACCTTGAAGGTGAAGTGTTAGGTGTGGAGAGTGAGTGGTGAGGCCATCTCACTTGGAAAAGATGAAGAATGAAGAATGAAGACTAAGGTGTCTATCCTAGAGGTAGGAGACAAGAGTGATAATTGGCACAAAGTTGGCAGCAATTTCACTCAAATTAATCTTTAATTTACATGAGCCAATCACCTCATTATATAGGAGAGAGGGCTGGACATTTTGGAGCCAAAATTTGAAAATTCAAAATAAAACTCTCCAATGAGAAGGTGCCATGTGGAGTCATGCTTTCCATGTTTTAGCTCACACCTTCCATGCTAAATCCTCTCCACTCCTAGGCTGCCATGTGGATATCCATGTGCTCCATGCCAAGGTGATTTTCATCCTCCAAAACACCCTAGACGTTTTAGGGTTACATTGGGCTCAAAGAAGCCCAATTGTTACCCTAACTAGTCACTTTTAACCCTAACTAGTCATATTTTAGTATAAGCCCAAATACAAGCCCAAAAACCTATGCTAATTGGCCCAAATATTTGGTCCAATTATTTTATGCTACTAGGCCCAATACATGGCCCATGAAATCTTAAACAACTTTATACAATTTATTTAAGCTAAAGCTTGGCCCAAAATAATGTTGACTAGTCAGCAGGAACTCAGTCTTCTTGTGTTCTTCTGACCAAAGCTTTAGTTTATGTTTTGATGACTTGGAGGTCTTCTTGGATATGTTTGTACATTCCTTCACGCTAGAGTTCTCCTCTTGATTGGGCCTACAAAAAGAAAAAAAAAACCGAATTAGACCCATATTTACAAGTAAATCCCAAAATAACCTTTAGGTCTTTATCTTCCTTATTATGTGGTTGTGTATGGCTGGAGGCTCTTCCATCAGTGGCTGCCCTCTTTAGTTTGTTATTAGAGGTGGGGCCTAGGACAGCCGCAGCGGGCGAAGAGGGGCCAGTAGGGTATGAGCCACCTGCTGCGCGGCAATCCAACAAGGCAACTAGCCTCTTCTTCTTCTCAACGTCCAACACCATATCTGCAATAAACAACAAGTAGAAGATGAGAAGTAGCACACATTAAGTACAAATGCAGGCAGATACAAGAAGGGTAAGGTAAGGTAAAATATACCAATATAGACGCTGAGAGTTTCAGCATTGTACTCGTGCCTAATCAGCTGGGTGGTGTCGAACACCACTCTCCAGCTGGAGAGAAGTTGGCATAGGTCACGATCGAAGGGTGTCAGCTCCTCGAGTCCTCTGGATTTCTTGAGTTTGAGTTTCCCCACCCAGTACAAGGGGAACCCATCGAGTAGCGTGGAGTCGTAGGAGCTGTAGCAGAATTTGAAGAACTTCCCCTTGAAGCCCTTGTAAGACTGCAGGAAGGGAGTTAGCAGAACTCTCCCCACCACCCCATTGAGGCTTACCCAAAGCCTCTTCCTAGGGTTCTTTTCCTCAAAGAAATACAGGAAGACATCTACTGAGGGTGGGAACCCCAGGTTGTTACATAAGATTGAGAAGACCCTAATGAAGGCCCAGGTGTTGGGGTGCAGCTGGGCAGGCGCCACGTTAAGCTCTGTAAGCAGAGCCCTCTCAAATCCGGTGAAGGGCAAGCGGACTTTAACCCGCTTGAAGATAGTGGCGTACAGGAAGAAGAAGGGCTCCCCGTCATTGCATCGATCATCGGCGCATACGGGTTCACCCTCTGTGCAGGGTCGAACCGAGACATACGCGTCACTCTCCCTGCTAAAGACGCGCCCTTTGATTTCGTGCTCATCCTCCCTGTGTTTTCTCAAGTCTTTTAGGTTATGAGTTTAGAGGTCTCGGCAAGGAGCTCCTCAAAGGCCCAGGAGTAGAGGGCCCTGTAGTCAATGGCAGGAGGAGGGTTGGAAGTGGTTTTGGTTCTTGCCATCTCGAATCTAAAACAAAAAGAGAGGCAAGGAGGAAGAAACAAAGGCTTAGAAGAGAACGAGGGTGTGCCTCAAGCGGCGAACAAAGACTTGAAGATGAAGAACGCAAACACGAAAAGAGAACAGAAACCCTAAAATGCAGAAATCATAAACTGACCCAGAGCAGTTATAACATGTAAAGGGAAGCAGAATCATAAAACGAAGGCAAGAGGAAGGGTAAAGATCATACCTTTGGGTAAGCGAAGACGAGGGGTTGCGAGAGTAGGAGTGGGAGTAGAAGCGTTCCAGAGAAGATAGTGATTGTGGAGGTTTGAGTGAAAAGTGATGAAACAGTGAAGAGGCGCGGGGTTTTGAAAGGGTTTAATGTAGGCAAGGAAGCGCAAACGTTAAGAAACCCTAACCGTTGATCTAGACATGCGTCCACAGATAAAGGGGGGTTGGTGAGATGTCCCTTCAGTGCGCTGTTCATGTCCTTTCGCTCAGTGCCACGTAGGTCGCCCGAGCCGATGACTTAGTCTCTTCGCTGAACAAGTTAACAACTTGAGACTGGGGGGCTTGTGTACTGACCAGTCCTCGGACATCGAGAATAGCTAGTAATGGTGAGCCACGTCAGTTGGGTCCCTCAGCATAGACTAGAGCCACGTGGGCTGGGTCCTACAGGTAGTATGGACTAGTGGGCTAATTAGTCATTAGCGAGTCGATCACCAGAGTGGACTGAGATGTGTCCTTGTCACGCAACGGGATGATGAGTCCTCGGCAACAGGGTGCGATGAGGTCACATCGATCTTGGATGTTTCGAACAACAGAACTAGAACATCTACGATGGGTCTTGAGAGAAGACCAGTTATCAGTAAAATGCCCAGAGGTAAGGAGAGGCCTGAGTCACAAAGCATCCATGCATGTGGCGAGGAAAGCACAGTTAGGCGCAGAATCTTGAAGGGTTGAGTGCCCATCAGGATTAGGGTTTCCAAGTGAGGCTGCATGCATGGCACGTGAACAGAGAAGACACTCCCAGGATAGGTGGCCCCAGAGATTAGGTGCACGAGGGAGTACCCAGGTGGCCATCCTGTTAGAGTTTGCACTCCAATTAAGGAAAGCCTTACGTGCTAGATTACCCTAAGTCTGGGTGATAGCGGCGCAAGGGTATTCCTGTAAACCCTAAATATGGGTAGTGGCGCAGAGGAAACCCTAGACTATATAAAGGGTAGTGAAATACTTCACAAAGGTACGCAGTTTCTTGACCTAAACACAGATACTGAATACACTTTGTGTGCTTGCCCAGTTTTTGACTTGAGCATCAGAGTGCAAACGGCCTCTAGGTCGTCCCTTTCTATCTTGCAGGTGCAGGTTGTTTCAAGACAGCAAAGCATCACTCAAGGTGAGGGAAGGATGCGTGTGATCGTCGTAGAGTCAACTGACAGGAGAGTCAACCGGTAAGAACATCTTGGTAAAGTTTTTAGAGGGTCTAGTAAGCGATTGCTGACTAAACAATCTAATAGTTGTTATTAGTTTTACTTGTTGTCCAATCTCTTTTTTGTTTCTTCTAGTTTACATTGCAATTTACTTTGATGTTTTTAATCTTCTATCAACATTTCAGTTTTCTACATTCTTAAGTTTTACTAAACGGTCTGTTAGACAATCGTCTATAGACAGTCAGTCTTCACTCTTTTTTTACCGTTTGTTGTGTTTTACATTTTGATTTCAATTCCAATATCTCCCTATTAATTTGTGAAAGAAATAATAACATATAATTTTTCCCACATAGCACGATTACTCCTCAGATTGGTCTAGGTTGACCTTATACTACATTAATGCTATATTTGGATTGAGGAGGGGATTTGTGGGGAGCGGAGGGAGTGGATTTGTGAGGATTAAAGGGGATGTGTGAGGATATGTGATGTTGTTTGGATTGAGGGATGATAGAGTGGATTTGTGAGGATGATTATTGAAATTTATGAGTAATGTGATAGTTGGGAGGGAATTTAGAAATTATTTTAAAGATGTAAAATGTAAGTTTACAAATTTGTTCTTATTATTCAAAAATATTTGAATAATGAATTATGATATATATTTTTTATGTAGTTTTGAATTGATTAAAATTTTCTAATATATAATATCCATAATTACTTGTATTTTTCAATAAAAAATTAAAAATTATAATAGAAAATATTTTTGTGTTAAATTGAAATAAATTTATTAAATATATTAAAAAATTATAAAAATAATGTTTATTATTATATATATATATATTTGTTATTTTATATAACTATATATGTGTTGTTGATATTATAATTTTATTTTATTATTTTTATTATTTATAATTATATGGTGTTATAAGTAGTATAATTAAATATTTTTGAAATTGTTAAATAAATTTATGTAATATTTAATTTTGTATATTGTATATTAAAATAAAATGCATGCATAAAGATATTTAGGTAAAATGCAATAATCCTACATTGTTGGATTCATAAGCCCAATTAGTCATTAAGAACCAAACCAAACTTTTTTCACAAAAACACAATAGAAAAGAGAAGTGTGTCTAGTATTTTAATTTGTAGTGTAATTGATTTTTTCAACACATGTCTATATTTGTGTGAAGATTGAAAAAACATTCTCATTGATTCCACCACCCTCAAAACTACTGAAATAAACACAAGAAACACCCCTCTTTCCTCCGGCCATCCTCCACCCTCCTCATACTTAAAAACAAATATAACATTAGAGAAACTTAATTTTATTTTGAGAACCTAACAAGAGTAAAAGTTACATAAAAAAAGTTAAAAGTTCTACTTAAGACACTAATGAGAATTCTTATCACAAAGCTCAAGTTTCATTCAAGATATATTTATATCATAAACAAAGGTGAATAGATTCATCTACTAATGCGACTTACCAATAAACCATAACTAATTGAAAAATAATACCCATAAATGTCTTTAGTTACAAAAATACATAAACAGTTAAAAGGACTAATATGAAAAATAAATTCATATCATAGTCTAAAGTCTCTTTCACATCCTTAATTTATGCACTCATCATAATCTTCTTAAAAAAGAATTTAACTCCAAATTTAATTTTTTATTACCTACAAATAAACACATGTCATGAATATATATACAAATATAAAGTAATCTAAAAATAAAATTGATCTAATATTAAAATTCGAATAATAAAAAAAATATATCTTATTATCAATGTGTCTCTAAATTTTCTTTTCACATAAAATACGAATTTACACAAAACATCAAACAATATTAAAATTAATTAATTATTCAAAAGTTTCACGGTTAATTAAATCCAATGCAAAATAAGATAAAAAGTTCTAAGTTACAAGAAGTAAATAGATATGTATTTTGAAGTTGGATTTTGTAATTTCCATTAAAGCCAATGAAAAATACTGATTCACCACTTCTAGCCATTGGAAAAAAATTCCCGTTCTGAATTCAATTTGCGTTTTCTCAATTCCTTGAACGAAATCCAAATTCATGAAAGCAACACCATTCATTGCCGGTCACTGTTTTTCACGTGTCTCCAAATAAGGACTTGGAATAATAATTCTAGAGATGATAATGATAACGCATGGCGGACTGTCGGCCTACAAAATACTAGATTGGGTTTATTTGTATTAATAACAAATTTTCCTTGCATTTTCATATCTTTTCTATGTAATTTTATATACATTTTTTAATTTTAAAAATATTTTTTTAATACGATGGATAGTGTAGTACTATTTTATCATTTTTAAGTTATGGTAGTTATTTGTAGTAATTGTTTGTGGTGACTGATAATAAATATTGATAGTTAAGATAAAATTTGTATGCATTTATGTGAATTGTATTTTTATTTGTTTATTTTTTATTTTTTTAAAGTAACAAAATAAATTACTATGAAATATAAAATTAAAAAAATTATTTTCACTTTAAAAATATCGATTACATATTAAAAAAATAGATAAAAAATATAAATTGAAATTAAAATTATTTAAAAATGAAAAATTATATTTTATTTAAAATTATTTAATTTTTTTTTAAATTATTTTTTTTCACTTAGTATAGAAATGAAAAATGTAAGAAAGTTGAGGAAGAATTTACCATTATAAGTTAAATTTATTGATATACTTAACATAAAAGCTAGTATGCGGATGAGTTCCATAAAAAATATTCTTTTAAATTAATAAAAATAAATTTTTAAATCTTTGAATAAATTTATTTTTTATTTATTAAATTATTCTAATTCATATTTAAGTTTGTTCCACTTGTAAATTATATAATAATTTTTATTAAAATAAATTTTAGTATTATATTAAAAAATAGTTTAAATGGATTGATTTGCCTAGCTTACTGCTTCTTCATTCAAACTGCAGCCGTAAACTGCAGCCGTGCGTGAGTAGCGTGTTCGTTCCAATTCAATTCACCCGTCGCCCTTGCTTGTCAATCAATCAAAATTGTATTCCAAAGAGAAGTGACTGTGGAATTCACCAAACTTACCCAAATAGAGGATTTATTTAATTTATTGAATTTTTAATCACAACTAAAGTAATTGATTTTAATTTAAAAATAGTTATGTATGTGCTAAAAAATACGCTCTCTTTTAAAGTATTTACTATAACAATTAGACTGTCTCAACGCATTTTAGCTAGTTTTTTTTTTTTTTTTTATCACAAAAGCTTATTTGATCTTTTTTATTTAAAATTTTAATGTTAGGTATGACTATGTTACTTGACATCTCAGTTAGGCTGATACCTCAAGTAACATCAATCATTTGCTATCACATAAAAAAAGTATTATTAAAAAAAAGAAAAAGAAAGAAAATACAAAAATATGGGGTGTAAGGACCTAGAAACTTTAATTGGAATGAAAGTGTTATATTTAAATAATTTCAGAAGATGTTATTATTTAAAATACAAAGAGCTGGTAAATGAAGTTTCGTAGTAGTCAGACCTCGGACGTCGCCCAAGATCTGGGGTCAGCTGGTAGAGGTCGGTCGGCTGACCATTGTATTAACCAAGTAGTCAGGTGCGATGACTTTATCGTGAGGTAATCACGTGGGTGTGCCCGAGGAAGACATGTGGACCAAGAAGAGTAAAGGAAGAAAAGTGTAGCTTAGAAGTCTACGAGATCGCCGTTGTTGAAGACGGAGGCGATCTCCGACTTCTCTGGCACATAATCGCCTGTCGCCTAGAGGAGACATGACCGCCAATCGCCTATGGTGTACGTGATCGACGGGAGTGCACGTAGTATGTGGTCAAGATGCTGGATTAACCATAGTGGGTTCCAAAAACCACGCGTATCAAGGTGTGGGTTAAGCCTTAGATACGCTGGGCATGCGAAGCTCTATGCTTGAGCATAAGAAATCGTCCTTAGTGTTGCATGCATGGGCGCACGAGGAGTAGTGCTGATCTATTCTTGGAAATGTGAAGCTACCGACGTCACCAAGCCATGTGGAGGTGATACCTTGGACGTAACATAGTGGGATGAAGAACCTTCAGCAAGGTGTGACGATGTGACATCGGTGATCAGAGTAAGGCGATGTGTTCTCGTCACACACAAGAGCGATAAGAGATCGCCAACAGGATGAGAGGAACATCGGTCATCAACCAGGATGGGAGACACATCGGTGATCTGCCACGGTGAGACATCGGTGGTCCTCCAGGGTGAGACATCGGTTGTCTGCCAGGGTGAGAAATCGGTCGTCCGTCAGGAAGAGGAACCAGTCATCACCGGGATGAGGCACATCAGTCATCGCCGGTATGAGAGACACGCGGGCATCGCCAGGGCGAGAGACAGACGGTCATCGCCAGGATGAGGGACACATCGGTCGTCTCCCAGGGAGAGACATAGGTCGTCCGCCAGGATGAGACATCGGTGGATAGTCATCGCGCGAGCGGTCATCGGTGGCAGGTTATCGCGGGATGTCGAGTTTCACACAGATGAGGTGGGACCCAGGCTCCCAGCATGAGACGTCCTGCACGCGCGACACGTAGACAAAAAGGGTGGTTCAGAATAGTGACATCAGAGTGTTGGCATGCGCAGAGGCACGCGTGGTCGTACTGTTCAGGGAAGCGTGCACGCAAGCTTCCCTGCAGAGTGGGTGGTGGCAGTGGCTTTTGTGGACAAGCTGGTTTAGATTCAAAAACTCACTTCTGAGAGGGAGAACGTTGCTGTGGTTCAAGAGTGACAGAGTGAGTTCACCTTCATCCTTCTCTTTTCTCTCCTTCGCGCTGCGATTCAGACATCCTCAAGCACCAGTACGACGAGCGAAGACTGCACTTGGACACCTGGAGGGTTCTCTGCGAGTTTTCCGTCAGTACGCTAGCACAGAGTTAAGGCATCTTTAAGCTTCGGTGGGTTTTGGAGCTCTTGGTGTTTTGCGCAAGTCCAGGTAAGGGAAGCTAGCATTTTCGTTTATAAAACTTTAGGCGAGTAGTTTCTGAAGTGAGGGCGACGTGGTCGCCGGTTTCATATTCTTTTTCACGATGCTCTGTTTTTATGTGTGGGGCGACGTAATCGCCGATTTTAATGTTGTCTTCGAAATCCCCTGTTTTAGTGTCGCTTTGAACTTGTTTGAGATTGATATGTGAAATGCATGTGATATTGGAAAAAAATCTGAACCTTGGTGCGATTGTTGCTGTGGTTGGAATCGTTCATTTAAGTGTTGTATGGTGCATTGGGTGAATTGATGATATCTTGCTGTCCTGTGTGGACTTCATTAGCTGTCCTGTGTGGACTTCATTAGCTATCCTGTGTGGACTTCTTTAGCTGTCCTGTGTGGACTTCATTAGCTATCCTGTGTGGACTTCTTTAGTTGTCCTGTGTGGACTTCAGTAGCTGTCCTGTGTGGACTTCACGAGCTGTCCTGTGTGGACTTCAGTAGCTGTCCTGTGTGGACTTCTTTAGCTGTCCTATGTGGACTTCAGTATCTGTCCTGTGTGGACTTCACGAGCTGTCCTGTGTGGACTTCAGTAGCTATCCTGTGTGGACTTCTTTAGCTGTCCTGTGTGGACTTCAGTAGCTGTCCTGTGTGGACTTCACGAGCTGTCCTGTGTGGACTTCAGTAGCTGTCCTGTGTGGACTTCTTTAGCTGTCTTGTGTGGACTTCAGTAGCTGTCCTGTGTGGACTTCACGAGCTGTCCTGTGTGGACTTCAGTAGCTGTCCTGTGTGGACTTCACGAGCTGTCCTGTGTGGACTTCAGTAGCTGTCCTGTGTGGACTTCACGAGTTGTTCTGTGTGGACTTCAGTAGCTGTCCTGTGTGGACTTCACGAGCTGTCCTGTGTGGACTTTACAGTGGTGGCTATGTGTGGTGAGTTAGTGGAAGTCTAACGTGAGAAAGAGAATTGTTGAAATTTGATAGACACTTGATGGTTTATGTGAAACAAATAACACTTGATGAAATTGTGAAGTGTGTGAAATGAATGGGAAAATTAATGGATTTTACGTGAGTGTTTTAAAATTGTTTTATATTGATTTAAAAGTTTCATATCCAAATTCTCTTTAAAATGTTAGTAATTATGGCTTTAAACTAGAGGGGGGGTGAATTGTTTAAAGAGGTTTTCGCAAATTTTTCCAAGCTAGAATGAATATCTTTCAAAAATCAAATGATTAAGCAATTCAGTTTGCCAAAACAGCAAGCAAAACAGCACTGCCAGGAAAACAATTGGTTGTTTCTTCGAAACAATCGGTTGTTTATACCAGCAAACAACAAACAAACTGAAATTAAAGAGTTAGGGATAGAGAGATTGTACACAGATGTTTATACTGGTTCACTCCAACCCAGAGCTACATCCAGTCTTCTCAGAAACCCTGAGGAAATCCACTAAGCAATCAACACTAGATTACTTACACACAACCAAGAAAGTGACCTTGAACACCCTTAAGAAACACACTTTCCTTGGTCAGCACACCACACTAAGAAAGCTGATCTTGATCCCCTCAAGAACACACAGCTCTTCTTAGCAACAGCACAAAACGAATGTTCACAGAATTACAAGGATTACACTTGTTACAGAAGCAATCTGAAATCAGTACAAGAAAATCCTATCTCAGCACTTTGATCAACCAAAACTCTAAGCAATCTCCAACTCTTAGAAAAACTTTTTCAATTCACTTAGATTCTTAAAACTCAAATCTGTTTTTCTGTATATATTCAAAGAAGATGTTTGTAACCAAATCTTAACAAACTCTTAATTGCTTTAGAAAGATTGGTCAAAGCATTTAATGACCGGAGCGTATGAATTAAAAGCATTTAAAGCTCAGTCAAAGTCAAAACTGTTTTCTATTATAAAAACATAACAAACAATCGATTGTTTCCTCGAATCAATCGGTTGTTTTGTTACTTAACCAATTTTCACACTTCAAAACAGTTTTCAAAACACCTAAGCTTAAACAATCGGTTGTTTCTATAAAACAATCGGTTGTTTTAACTCAGTTTGAAAAAACACTTTACTTTGTTTGAAAGTTGAGATGCTTGAGCTTTAGATTCAATCAAAGGTTGAGTTACACAACTCAAACTACCCAGATTCTAACTAAACCAGCACAGCAACAACAAACACAACAAAAGCTTCATCATCCTTCAAAGGATTTGGATTCTTCAAAACCTTGAACACCACTAGGTTCAACAATCTCCCCCTATTTGATGAAGACAAATCCCTGGTGCTTGTGTTGTACTAATTAAATCTGAAGCAGTTTCTGCAAAGAAAACATTTGTACCATCCAAAGCTTCTTACAGCAGCCAGTTATACCTCATTTAACATAAAATTCAATCGGTTGTTTACACGAAACAATTGATTGTTTCTATCAGCAGCAGTAGAAAAACACTTTTATACTCAGAGATTTAAACATTTTTATGCAAATAAGATACAGATATACAAGTACCAATAAATCTCCCCCTATTTGTCTTCACAAAAAAAATTTTAACATGTACCAAACACAGATTTTAAGAGAGATTATTTAGATCAAGAATACCTAACTCGTTTCTTAAGAAGAAAAACCTCTCTTTTGGCAAAGGCTTTGTGAAGATGTCAGCTAGCTGCAGTTTGGTCTCCACAAACTTTACTTCACAGTTCCCATTTTGCACATGATCTCTGATGAAATGATGTCTTATTTCAATATGTTTGGTCCTTGAGTGCTGGATTTGATTTTTGGTAAGATTGATTGCACTTGTGTTATCACACATCAAAGGAACTTTGCTGATTTGTACACCAAAATCTGCAAGTTGTTGTTTGAGCCATAGGATCTGTGCACAGCAGCTACCAGCAGCTATATATTCTGCCTCAGCAGTAGAGAGAGCAACACATGCTTGTTTCTTGCTATGCCATGAGATTAGGCTAGAGCCAAGAAGGTGACAAGTGCCACTTGTGCTTTTTCTATCTAGCTTGCAACCTGCGAAATTAGAATCTGAATAACCAATTAAATGTATTGGAGAATGAGAGGGATACCATAATCCTACAGATGATGTTCCTTTGAGATATTTCAGAATTCTCTTTGTAGCTTTGAAGTGTGACTCTTTAGGATTTGCTTGAAATCTTGCACATAGACACACCGCAAACATGATGTCCGGTCTACTTGCTGTTAGATAAAGCAATGATCCAATCAATCCTCTGAATTTTGTTTGATCTATACTCTTTCCAGCAGAATCTGCATCCATGTAGCAGCTTGATGGCATTGGAGTGCTTGCCTCTTTGCAATTCTCCATTTCAAACTTTTTGAGAATCTCCTTGCAATACTTTGATTGACTTAAGAAGATCCCATCCTTTGTTTGTTTAACCTGCAATCCAAGAAAGAAAGATAGTTCTCCCATCATAGACATTTCAAACTCACCTTTCATAGCAGCCACAAATTCTTCACACAACCTATCTTGTGTAGCACCAAAGATGATGTCATCAACATATATTTGCACAAGAATTATTTCTGCATGTGACTTCTTGATGAAGAGAGTCTTGTCTATCATTCCTCTTTCATAGCCAAGAGATAGCAGAAAGTTGCTAAGCCTCTCATACCACTGCCTTGGAGCTTGTTTCAGACCATACAAAGCTTTCTTCAACTTGAAGACATGGTTGGGATACTTGTGGTCTTCAAAACCCGGTGGTTGATCTACATAGATTTCCTCATTGATGTAGCCATTCAAGAAGGCACTTTTTACATCCATTTGGAAGAGTTTAAAACCACTCATACATGCAAAAGCCAGCAGCAGCCTCACAGCCTCCAATCTAGCCACAGGAGCAAAGGTTTCACCATAGTCTAAGCCCTCTTCTTGATTGTAGCCCTTGGCAACTAGCCTTGCTTTATTTCTTGTGATCACTCCTTCCTCATCTAGCTTGTTCTTGAAAACCCATTTTGCACCAATAATATTCATTTCATTAGTTCTAGGAACAAGAAACCATACCTCATTTCTTTCGAATTGATTTAGCTCTTCTTGCATAGCTTCAACCCACTTCTCATCCTTGAGAGCTTCTTCAATTGTCTTTGGTTCAATTTGAGAGACAAAAGCTGTGTGTCTGCAGAAGTTTGAGATGGAGCTACGTGTGGAGACACCTTCCTTTATCTGCCCTATGATGTTATCCACTGACAGATCTCTGGGAATTCTCCACTCTTTGGGCAGCTCACTCTGTTGCAGAATTTCAATCGGTTGTTTCTGCGAATCAACCGGTTGTTTTTCTGTACAGATTTCCAGCTTCTCCAAACTGATGCTTTGTTCGTCTTCCTCAGCACTGATCTTTGGGTTCTCACTGATTCTGCGATCTACCTCATCAAAGACTACATGAACTGATTCTTCTACAGTCATTAACCTTTTGTTGTAGACTCTATAAGCATGGCTTGTGAGGGAATAACCAATGAAAATGCCAAGGTCAACTTTCTCATCAAATTTTCCCAAGCTTTCCTTTCCATTGTTGAGAACAAAACAGTTACAGCCAAAGACTTTGAGGTGACTGATGTTAGGCTTTCTTTAATTGAAAAGTTCATATGGAGTTTTCTTCAAAATGGGCCTTATAAGCACCCTATTCATCACATAATAGGAGGTACTCACTGCATCTGCCCAAAAATACTTAGGAAGTGAAGATTCACTAAGCATTGTCCTTGCAAGCTCTTCAAGAGACCTGTTCTTTCTCTCTACAACCCCATTTTGCTGTGGTGTTCTTGGAGCAGAGAAATTGTGTAGAATTCCCAACTTCTCACAGAACTTGACAAACTTCTCATTTTGGAATTCTCCTCCATGGTCACTCCTTATTGAACCTATGTTACTGCCCTTTGTGTTTTGAAGTCTTCTTGCTAGCTTTTTGAATGCAGCAAGGGCATCACTCTTTGACTCCAAGAACAAGGTCCAAGTGTACCTAGAAAAATCATCAACAATAACAAGAGCATAATAATTTCCACCAAGACTCATAGTTCTAGAGGGTCCAAAGAGATCCATGTGAAGGAGTTCAAGAGGTCTCAATGAAGAGACAACATTTTTGGTTTTAAAAGAACTTTTCACTTGTTTCCCTTTTTGGCAAGCTTCACAAATGTGATCCCTCTCAAACTTGAGTTTTGGCAGCCCAATCACAAGATCTTTTGATATAAGCTTGTTCAAATGATTCATGTGAATATGAGCAATTCTTCTATGCCAAAGCCAAGATTCATCTTGCTTGGATAGAAGACATCCAATTGAACATGGTGAAGAGATATCTAGAAGATACACATTATTAACTCTCTTACCTACCAACATTACCTCTTTAGTGTTGGGTAGACAGATTTCACATGTGTTTGCCTTGAACATCACTTGATACCCCTTGTCACATAGTTGGCTAATACTCAGCAGATTATGCTTTAGGCCTTCAACAAAGAGCACATCATGAATCACCAAGATGCTCTCATCTCCTATGGATCCTCTTCCAAGTATTCTTCCTTTGTTGTTATCTCCATAGGTGACATGACCCTCTTGCTTGAAGGATATTCTCAGGAACTTTGATTTGTCCCCTGTCATATGCTTGGAGCATCCACTGTCCAAGTACCAAAGCTGCTTTCTCTCCTCCAAGATTTCCTACAAAGAAAATCCTCAAGTACATAGGTTTGGTCCCCTTATGAATGAGGGTCCATCTGGTGTATACTCATCAACACAAGCTTTATTTTTCTTGGGAATCCACTGCATAAGCCCTTTAGGAACAACATGTTTTCTGATTTTACAGAATCGCACAGAATGACCTCTTTTCATGCAATAGAAGCATGTAACAATCGATTGTTTCGATGGTCCAATCGATTGTTTTTCTGGCCTTTTTGAAAAAGTTTTTGAAAATCTATCTTGCTGGTTTTGTGGATTAAAACCCAATCCTGATTTTCCAAAAACACACTTTTGAGAAGCTAGCACACTTTCAAAGTTGGATTGGCCTTTAGAAAGCTTATCCACTATTTTAACAAGATAGTGGACCTTCCTTTCAAGATTTTCGCAATTTTCACAAACTAGAGTGTCACACTTACAAGAGGAGTTTTTGTAAATGATTTCCAGATTTTCAAAATCCATTTTTGAATTTTCTAAATCCTCCTCCAGTGCTTTTACCCTGTTTTCAAGCCAGCTATTCTTTTCTTTCAATCGATTGTTTAAGAGAGCCAATCGGTTTGCTTCTTCATGTGTTTCTTGAAAGGCTTGAAGCAATTGACCATAATTTTCAGAGTTTGAAGAGTTTGATGAACTTACACTACATGAGTCATCCTCCCTTCTGGCCATTAAGCAAAGATTGAGGCTTTTCTTATTTTGTCTTCTCTTCCTTCTTGCTTGACTCTTTGTCATTGCTTCCTTTGGTTCATGAGCAGCCTTGAGAGTCTCCCACATTTCCTTAGCAGTTTTGCACTTTGATATCCTAAAAAATTCATTAGTATCTAGTGCAGAAGCTATAATGTTTTGAGCAGACCTATCAAGCTGAGCCATCTTACATTCATCATCTGTCCATTTGGACAAAGGTTTTATAGTAAAGGAATTATTCTTTTTGAACTTTGGAATGTAAGGACCATTCTCAATTGAGTCCCAAATTCTTTGATCAATTGATTCAATAAAGATTTTCATTCTTGCTTCCCAAAACTTATAATTCAATCCACAGAATAAAGGTAGTTTGTAGATTGAAGCACCTTCCTCAAAAGATAGTTTTCCAGCCATAAAAAAATTTAGATCAACTTGAATAACTTTCAAGAACCAAGCTCTTGATGCCAATTGTTAGTAATTATGGCTTTAAACTAGAGGGGGGTGAATTGTTTAAAGAGGTTTTCGCAAATTTTTCCAAGCTAGAATGAATATCTTTCAGAAATCAAATGATTAAGCAATTCAGTTTGCCAAAACAGCAAGCAAAACAGCACTGCCAGGAAAACAATCGGTTGTTTATACCAGCAAACAACAAACAAACTGAAATTAAAGAGTTAGGGATAGAGAGATTGTACACAGATGTTTATACTGGTTCACTCCAACCCAGAGCTACATCCAGTCTTCTCGGAAACCCTGAGGAAATCCACTAAGCAATCAACACTAGATTACTTACACACAACCAAGAAAGTGACCTTGAACACCCTCTAGAAACACACTTTCCTTGGTCAGCACACCACACTAAGAAAGCTGATCTTGATCCCCTCAAGAACACACAGCTCTTCTTAGCAACAGCACAAAACAAATGTTCACAGAATTACAAGGATTACACTTGTTACAGAAGCAATCTGAAATCAGTACAAGAAAATCCTATCTCAGCACTTTGATCAACCAAAACTCTAAGCAATCTCCAACTCTTAGAAAAACTTTTTCAATTCACTTAGATTCTTAAAACTCAAATCTGTTTTTCTGTATATATTCAAAGAAGATGTTTGTAACCAAATCTTAACAAACTCTTAATTGCTTTAGAAAGATTGGTCAAAGCATTTAATGACTGGAGCGTATGAATTAAAAGCATTTAAAGCTCAGTCAAAGTCAAAACTGTTTTCTGTTATAAAAACATAACAAACAATCGATTGTTTCCTCGAATCAATCGGTTGTTTTGTTACTTAACCAATTTTCACACTTCAAAACAGTTTTCAAAACACCTAAGCTTAAACAATCGGTTGTTTCGATAAAACAATCGGTTGTTTTAACTCAGTTTGAAAAAACACTTTACTTTGTTTGAAAGTTGAGATGCTTGAGCTTTAGATTCAATCAAAGGTTGAGTTACACAACTCAAACTACCTAGATTCTAACTAAACCAGCACAGCAACAGTAAACACAGCAAAAGCTTCATCATCCTTCAAAGGATTTGGATTCTTCAAAACCTTGAACACCACTATGTTCAACATAAAATATCTAGCTTACCCTGCGTTTTTGTTTTGTGGATGTTTTCTTAAACCTGTGATGATCGTGTATAATTTACACGGGAGCAGATGATGTTGCAGGAAGTAGAGCTCCTCAGTGAGTGGTCGCCGGAAGGAGATCGCCTGTTTCTGTTTCTGTTAAGCGATCACCTGTTTTCTGTTTCTGATAGGAGATCGCCTGTTTTCTGTTAGGAGATCGCTTGTTTTTTTTTTATTTTGCTATATTTTGTTTAAGTTTTGGAAAACTGACTGGTTATGTATTAAACTCCCTGTGAGGAGAAATTTCGTTATATATATATATATATGTTCATTTTGATATTATTGTTTCACCTTTATTTCATTATATAAAAATGAAAAGGATTTTGGCGGGATATTCCATTAATGGTATCAGAGCAGTTCGTCCTTAGGATGACCTGAGGGCTGTGGATCCATTGTGTTTCTTCTGCTCATAAAATTTATTTGAGTTTTAAATAACAACTATAGTGAAAGGTTTTCAAACGTTTTTGTATTGAAATTTTGTGTGTGCTTTAGTGAATATATGCCCTAACTGAAAATCTTAGTATTAAGAATGAAAGGATCTTGATAAAGTAGTGAGGGTGCACACTCATAACTGGATCAAGATGATTCTCAATCTTAAATTCTGAAGGTTTGATGTTTAGCATATATTGAATTTTGGTGTGTTTTATTTCAGTTTATTGAGTGTTTTTGTATTGATTGAAAGTGGTTGTTTGGATTGATGGTTGTATACCAGTAGCTGTTCTGGTGTTTTGCTTGAGGTTATAAGTATCATGATTCTGTTGATAAACTCAAATTCTAAATGACTTTGAGATGTTGACCTTTGTAAGGTCTAGATGTTACCTCCTGAATGAATCGATTTCTTATTGATCTCATTCTTATAGTTGTAGGGGATATAGAAACCAATAGTTTCCTAATCTTCTACAGAGAAGAATGGCTCCTAGACTGCCTACCCCTCCCAAACCTTCTGCTGAAATGGGCCAGATCGCCAGGGCCATTGAGATGATGGCGAGTGCCATCCAGCAGCAGAATACGGCGATGTCTCAGAATCACCAAGCTACAAGGCAGCATTGGGAGACCGCCAGATCGGCTGCAACAGCTCCCAACGTCGGTCAGCCTCAGGAGCAGATGGGACTGACCGAGTTCCTCAGGCACAACCCACCTAAGTTCAGTGGGAATGCTACTCCTGACCAAGCAGATCGACGGGTCAGGGGTTTAGAGAAAATCTTCAGGGCGACCTCCTGCCCTGAAGATAAGAACCTGGTATTCGCCACATATCTTCTGTCTAGAGAAGCTGAGCTCTGGTGGATGGGAACTCAGCAGATGATGGAGGCCTGGGAGGAAGTGTTGGATTGGGAGAGCTTCAGGGTGAGGTTCCTGGAGAAATACTTCCCAGACAACGCAAGGTTTGCGAAGGAAGCTGAGTTCCTAAGGTTGGAGCAGGGGGATATGTCTGTGAACGCCTATGCTGCTCGGTTTGAGTACCTCGCCCGATTCTATACCCAGGCGACCTCTGAGGCTTGGAGGTGTAGGAAGTTTGAAGAAGGTTTAAAGCATGAGCTGAAGAAGACCATAGCACCCATGTGCATCAGAGAGTTTCATGCCTTAGTAGAGAAGGCAAAGATGGTGGAAACCTTGGAAAGGGGTAATTCTCGGGTGATCAGGTCACACCCAGGGGGTTCTTTCAGTGGGAAGGCCAAGGTGCAGCACCCACAAAGCAAGCCTTATGCGGGACCTCCACCACATCGGGCAGGAGCAGTTTCGCCCCAGTTTCAGCAACAACAAACATGGAAACCCAGATGTTTCACGTGCCAAAAGATAGGGTACATATCTAGAGATTGTCCTAGCAGAAATAGGATGACTCAATCCGGTGGTTACCAACAGATGAGGAATGAAGGCAGCAGACCTCAGGCAGCAGGGAGAGTGTTTGCCATGACAGGAGCAGAGGTGTCTTAGTCAGGTAATTTGGTGCAAGGTGCTTCGTGAATCCTAGCTCGGTTGGGAGTGAAGAATGAAGAGGACGTAAGCAGGATACCTGTAGTGAAAAATTTCATGGATGTATTTCCAGAAGAAATACCTGGATTACCTCCTAAGAGAGAAGTGGAATTCTCTATTGATTTGGTACCTGGAGCTGGACCAGTGTCAATGACTCCCTACAGAATGGCTCCAGCTGAGTTGATGGAATTAAAGAAGCAAGTGTAAGTTAGATTTAGTTGTACCAAGGTTTAGTTTCAGCTACATATAAGTTATGGAGAGTAAATAAGCAGTATGTTGAGGGTTTAAAGACTTAAGCATGTGTATCCATGGGAAGTACCAGAGTTAAGTTCCAAGAATGAAAGAATGAATTTTCTTTTATTTGAAGCTTGGAAGATGTTTATGTCGATGAAACAGCATGAGATGACTCTAGCTTAACCACAAGCTTAAAAGGAAAGATGAGATATTGTATTTATGTCTAAAGTTCAATTAGACAGAGAAATTTGCTGAAAAATACTAGGTAGAGAAGTTACTGGGATAAGAGAGAAAGCTTCACGCAGAATGGATGCTGTTTTGTTGGTCGTGATTTGAAAGATGAGTATGGAAAAGGTGGGTTCTTCATAATCTGCTATTAGTAATCAAAGAAAAGATGAACCAGATGGGCGCCTGAAGGAAAGAAGTCGTTCTCTTTCAGTCTTTTGCTGCTTCAAGATCGGTTCGACAAGAAATGGTGCCTAATGTGAATTCGAGCTACAAACCTGTCGTTTTTGAACTGAAAAGTGAAAATCCTGGAAGGAACTCTATCTCTGCAGTTTCTAGACAGAATAACAATGTGGATGCCAACCCAAGTCATGGCAAATCAGTTCGTGCCGATGATGGACATCTGAAACAAGAGGAATTAGAAGTTTAAGGATCAAAATTTTGAGAGGGGTTTTCTGGTCTGCAAGTCTCTACTCCTACCAATGAAATGACAAAATGTGGACCAAAGCCTAATCTGTTCTTCCAGGTCGGTGCTAGTATAGAGGTACTCTGGCATGATAGTTGCGTTAGAGAATGCTGGTTTAGATGAAAAATCTGGAGTGTGTCTCCAAGGCTGCTGAAGGTCCAGTACGATGATTTGCTTGATAAAGAGGGACCGCAGAAACTAGAGGAATGGGTCCCTTCGTCTAGAGTGGCAGCTACTGATTAATTGGGTATGCGATGTTCAGACCGCTTAACAGTCAAGCCATGCTCCCCTGAACGCCATTCAAGTCGCCCTCTTGAGTTTGAATCAGCAGCGTATGCCTGGTGGTATGATGGGTGGTGGGAAGGTGTTGTAACTGCAGCTAATGTCAGTGGTAGAGGGATCTCGTCAGATGGCTCTGCCTTAGAAAGTGAATCATCATCCATCCCCAAAGTTGAAGTTGCTAAGAAGGTGAGCAAGAATCGTTTGGTTGGGAAACCCCTGTGGATCTGGAAAATATGAAGGGAATAACTTTGGGGGAGCCACTCTATGTCGCTCCTGAGGACAAGGGTAACAACTCTAGTGGTGGCTATGAGGACGAAGCTGACAAGGCTGTGAAGACACTTCTGGCCTTAAATGAACACAAGGATAATAACTCTTGTAGAGGCAGTGATGATGTTGACAATGAGGAGAAGACCTTTGGAGTTGTAGTTGGAGATCATGCATTTATGAAAGTGACACCGACCAAGGGTGTAGGATGAGCTATCAGATCAAAGGAGCTGTCTCCTAAGTTCGTCGGGCCATATCAAATCATAAGGAGGATCGGTCCAGTGGCTTATGAAATCGCCCTACCTCCCCAATTAGCAAATCTGCATAATGTCTTTCACGTGTCACAGCTAAGGAAGTATCTTGCAGACCCTAGTCACGTGTTGGAAGTAGACGATGTGCAGATCAGGGATGACTTGTTGTTTGGAGCGAAACCAGTCAGGATTGACGATTAGCCGAGTAAGCAGCTCAGAGGCAAGACCATCAACATGGTGAAGGTGGTGTGGGATGACAGATCGGGTGATACAACTTGGGAATTAGAAGAAACCATGAGAGAAGCCTTTCCCTACCTCTTTTCCTTGTAATTCAATTTTCGAGGACGAAAATTTTTCTTGTTGGGGAGAATGTAAGGACCTAGAAACTTTAATTGGAATGAAAGTTTTATATTTAAATAATTTCAGAAGATGTTATTATTTAAAATACAAAGAGCTGGTAAATGAAGTTTCGTAGTAGTCGGACCTCGAACGTCGCCCAAGATCTGGGGTCAGCTGGTAGAGGTCGGTCGGCTGACCATTGTATTAACCAAGTAGTCAGGTGCGATGACTTTATCGTGAGGTAATCACGTGGGTGTGCTCGAGGAAGACATGTGGACCAAGAAGAGTAAAGGAACAAAAGTGTAGCTTAGAAGTCTACGAGATCGCCGTTGTTGAAAACGGAGGCGATCTCTGACTTCTCTGGCACATAATCGCCTGTCGCCTAGAGGAGACATGACCGCCAATCGCCTATGGTGTACGTGATCGACGGGAGTGCACGTAGTATGTGGTCAAGATGCTGGATTAACCATAGTGGGTTCCAAAAACCACGCGTATCAAGGTGTGGGTTAAGCCTTAGATACGCTGGGCATGCGAAGCTCTATGCTTGAGCATAAGAAATCGTCCTTAGTGTTGCATGCATGGGCGCACGAGGAGTAGTGCTGATCTATTCTTGGAAATGTGAAGCTACCGACGTCACCAAGCCATGTGGAGGTGATACCTTGGACGTAACATAGTGGGATGAAGAACCTTCAGCAAGGTGTGACGATGTGACATCGGTGACCAGAGTAAGGTGATGTGTTCTCGTCACACACAAGAGCGATAAGAGATCGCCAACAGGATGAGAGGAACATCGGTCATCAACCAGGATGGGAGACACATCGGTGGTCTGCCAAGGTGAGACATCGGTGGTCCTCCAGGGTGAGACATCGGTTGTCTGCCAGGGTGAGAAATCGGTCGTCCGTCAGGAAGAGGAACCAGTCATCACCGGGATGAGGCACATCAGTCATCGCCGGTATGAGAGACACGCGGGCATCGCCAGGGCGAGAGACAGACGGTCATCACCAGGATGAGGGACACATCATTCGTCTCCCAGGGAGAGACATCGGTCGTCCGCCAGGATGAGACATCGGTGGATAGTCATCGCGGGATGTCGTGTTTCACACAGATGAGGTGGGACCCAGGCTCCCAGCATGAGACGTCCTGCACGCGCGACACGTAGACAAAAAGGGTGGTTCAGAATAGTGACATCAGAGTGTTGGCATGCGCAGAGGCACGCGTGGTCGTACTGTTCAGGGAAGCGTGCACGCAAGCTTCCCTGCAGAGTGGGTGGTGGCAGCGGCTTTTGTGGACAAGCTGGTTTAGATTCAAAAACTCACTTCTGAGAGGGAGTACGTTGTTGTGGTTCAAGAGTGACAGAGTGAGTTCACCTTCATCCTTCTCTTTTCTCTCCTTCGCGCTGCGATTCAGACATCCTCAAGCACCAGTACGACGAGCGAAGACTGCACTTGGACACCTGGAGGGTTCTCTGCGAGTTTTCCGTCAGTACGCTAGCACAGAGTTAAGGCATCTTTAAGCTTCAGTGGGTTTTGGAGCTCTTGGTGTTTTGCGCAAGTCCAGGTAAGGGAAGCTAGCATTTTCGTTTATAAAACTTTAGGCGAATAGTTTCTGAAGTGAGGGCGACGTGGTCGCCGGTTTCATATTCTTTTTCACGATGCTCTGTTTTTATGTGTGGGGCGACGTAATCGCCGATTTTAATGTTGTCTTCGAAATCCCCTGTTTTAGTGTCGCTTTGAACTTGTTTGAGATTGATATGTGAAATGCATGTGATATTGGAAAAAAATCTGAACCTTGGTGCGATTGTTGCTGTGGTTGGAATCGTTCATTTAAGTGTTGTATGGTGCATTGGGTGAATTGATGATATCTTGCTGTCCTGTGTGGACTTCATTAGTTGTCCTGTGTGGACTTCATTAGCTATCCTGTGTGGACTTCTTTAGCTGTCCTGTGTGGACTTCATTAGCTATCCTGTGTGGACTTCTTTAGCTGTCCTGTGTGGACTTCAGTAGCTGTCCTGTGTGGACTTCACGAGCTGTCCTGTGTGGACTTCAGTAGCTGTCCTGTGTGGACTTCTTTAGCTGTCTTGTGTGGACTTCAGTAGCTGTCCTGTGTGGACTTCACGAGCTGTCCTGTGTGGACTTCAGTAGCTGTCCTGTGTGGACTTCTTTAGCTGTCCTGTGTGGACTTCAGTAGCTGTCCTGTGTGGACTTCACGAGCTTTCCTGTGTGGACTTCAGTAGCTGTCCTGTGTGGACTTCACGAGCTGTCCTGTGTGGACTTCAGTAGCTGTCCTGTGTGGACTTCACGAGCTGTCCTGTGTGGACTTCAGTAGCTGTCCTGTGTGGACTTCACGAGCTGTCCTGTGTGGACTTCAGTAGCTGTCCTGTGTGGACTTCACGAGCTGTCCTGTGTGGACTTTACAGTGGTGGCTATGTGTGGTGAGTTAGTGGAAGTCTAACGTGAGAAAGAGAATTGTTGAAATTTGATAGACACTTGATGGTTTATGTGAAACAAATAACACTTGATGAAATTGTGAAGTGTGTTAAATGAATGGGAAAATTAATGGATTTTACGTGTGTGTTTTAAAATTGTTTTATCTTGATTTTAAAGTTTCATATCCAAATTCTCTTTAAAATATCTAGTTTACCCTGCGTTTTTGTTTTGTGGATGTTTTCTTAAACCTGTGATGATCGTGTATAATTTACACGGGAGCAGATGATGTTGCAGGAAGTAGAGCTCCTCAGTGAGTGGTCGCCGGAAGGAGATCGCCTATTTCTGTTTCTGTTAGGCGATCACCTGTTTTCTGTTTCTGATAGGAGATCGCCTGTTTTCTGTTAGGAGATCGCCTGTTTTTTTTTATTTTGCTGTATTTTGTTTAAGTTTTGGAAAACTGACTGGTTATGTATTAAACTCCCTGTGAGGAGAAATTTCGTTATATATATATATTTATGTTCATTTTGATATTATTGTTTCACCTTTATTTCATTATATAAAAATGAAAAGGATTTTTGGCGGGATGTTACATGGGGGATTAGACCAAAACTCATATGTTAACAAAAACGATACATAGGTAGACTATACCTATTAATAAAGAATTATAAGAATAGACTAAATGGAAACCTATTATACCAATGAAAGGATTCTCTATGAATAAACCCGAAATTAGCCAACTTATCAGCATACACATTCCCTTCACGAAAAATATGAGTAACCCTAAACCTGATTTTTCCACACTGAAGCATCCAAGAAACATTTGTCCTAGCAGTAAACGAAACACAAACCAAGACAGAGTCACATTCCAGCCAGACATTAGTAAATCCCAACTTTTGAGCTTCCTCCAAAGCATATATAACTCCATAAAATTTAGCAACCAAAGCAGTCTGAATGTAACGCCCCTCAAAATATTGGTCATATTTATATAATAAAATAAAGGTGAAACAATAATATCAAAATTGAACATAGATATATACATAATATAATTCATCCATTAGTACAAATGTGCCTCAAAATAATATCCCTTTTTGAGGAAGTTTTAATACATCTCCATACAGGAGTTTTCAAAATAAAATAAAACCACAGCATTCAAAACCGGCGATCTCCTCCTCCAGGAAGTGCTCACTGAGGAGCTCTACTACCTGCAACCTCATCTGCTCCCGTGCAAATATACACGATCATCACAGGTTTAAGAAAAACAACCACGATACAAAATAAAAGGGTAAGCTAGATATTTTTAAAACTTTAAATATGAAACTTTATATCAATAGAAAGCATAAATCTTCACACCATTCATAATCTATATCAATTTCAACCATCAACATCCCCATATTCCACAAACTCGTCAAGTGTCTATTCAATACATTCAATATTCATGGTTCACACGTCAGACTTTCCACTGACTCATAACATATAGACACATGACTCTACTTCCGGAAGACTCGTGCATTGACTCAGACTCAGAGATCTGCACCTGTCATACCACACCACTGTGAAATCCACACAGGGTCGCTGTGAAATCCACACAGCCATGCGCATACATAATCTCAATATCATCACTCTCCCGGTATGACAGGGTTAATTCATATAACAGGTCAAGTCAGTTATCTTTCAAACAACTTACCCATACATATGAACCTCCTTCGACTCTCCACAACTGAATAACTTCATCTATGTGATTCCATTATATCAGCAGAGTCAGGATATCTCCTTCTAGACAAGTCCCTAGTCAATGCACATTACACACGATCTTACACGGTATTTTCTTTCCTGAAAATACTATGCCTTGATCCCACATTCACAACATTCAATGCATCATACAACACGTAAAAGCACAATTCCATCATATAATATTTTGAATCTTTTCTTAAACAATCCCAATCACAGAAACAATCATTCCAAGGTTCAAATTTTCGAATATCACATGCATTTCACATTTCAATCTCAAACAGTTTCAAACGACACTAAAACAGGGGAGTTCGAAATCAAAATTAAAACCGGCGATCACATCCGAAAACAGGGGATTATGCAATAACAGTTGAAAACCGGCGAACATGTCGCCCCATCATCAAAATCATCTAACTTAAGGTTTTCGTTGGAAATAAGGCTAGCTTCCCTTACCTAGACTAGCGTAAACTTCTCTAAGAGCTCCAACCCAACGAGATTCAAGGATGCCTTAACTCTGTTTTAGCGTCCGGTTTGGAGAACTTGCAGAGAACCTCCCAGGTGCTCTATGGCAGTCGCCGGTAGCCAAGCTGGGACATGAGAAGGTCTGAATCGCAGAGTGAAAGAGAGGAAGGAGAAAGGATGAAGACTAAACTCACTCTATCTCTCGCTACTCCAACAGCGTTCGAACTCCAACTAAAGAGGAGGTGTGTTCTGAGACTAAGAAAAGTAGACCCGCCATGCAGCTGCCATTACCCACTCAGTGGGAAGCTTGCGTGCACGTTTCCTCTGACAGAACTGTCACGTGATGTCTCTGCATGTACCAACTTTGGGTTACTTGCCTTACCAATTCTCTGGCGTCAACTGTTCTGAAGCACTCCTAATGTCTACGTGTCGCGCATGCAGAACGTTCATGCTGGGAGCCTGGGTCCCACCTTATCTGTGTGAAACACAACATCGCGCGATAACCTTCCACCGATGACCGCTCGCGCGATGACTATCCACCGATGTCTCATCCTGGCAGACGACTGATGTCTCTCCCTGGAAGACGACCGATGTCTCTCTCTGGAAGACGACCGATGTCTCTCTCTGGAAGACGACCGATGTCTCGCCCTGGCGATGCTCGCATGCCTCGCGCCCTGGCGATGTCCGCATGTCTCGCGCCCTGGCGATGTCCGCATGTCTCGCGCCCTGGCGATGTCCGCATGCCTCGCGCCCTGGCGATGCCCGACGACACATCGCCACGCCTTGCTGAAGGTTCTTCATCCCACTATGTTACGTCCAAGGTATCATCTCCACATGACTTGGTGACGTCGGTAGCTTCACATTTCCAAGAGTAGATCAGCACTACTCCTCGTGCGCCCATGCATGCAACACTAAGGACGATTTCTTATGCTCAAGCATAGAGCTTCGCATGCACAGCGTATCTAAGGCTTAACCCACACCTTGATACGCGTGGTTTTTGGAACCCACTATGGTTGATCCAGTATCTTGACCACATACTGAGTGCACTTTCGGCGATCATGTGCACCATAGGCGATTGGCGATCATGTACACTACAGGCGATTGGCGTTCATGTGTAGTCTAGGCGACAGGCGATTATGTACTAACCAGACGATCTCATAGTCTTCTAAGCTACACTTTCCTTCCTTTTTATTTTAAATAAAAACATACTTAGAATTCATTTAAAATATATTCCTTTTATTCCAATTTAATTTTACAGGTCCTTACACTGAACATCAAGAAACACAGAAAAAGCTCCAATAAACCCCCCCATACTCCCATGGAAAATACCTCCACAAGTGGTAAGACCTGGATAACCCCTAGCAGCCCCATCAATGTTAATTTTAACCCAGCTTGGTGAAGGAAACTCCCATCTAACAGGAAGAGGACGAAGATCTTTACTAGTACGAGTATTAATACCAAAAAACTTAATCACACTGAAATCCATCCTATCATTCTTCATTGAAGCTTTAGACGACTTTCCCACTAGACATGTTAAATCTTTAATAACTGAAATAGTCCTAGAAACCTCAATCTTATCCTGAAAACGAGCATAATTCCTCATACGCCATAGCATCCAAATAGAAAAAATTATCACAACAAGCTTAATCAATTTAAACCAAAGGACTACCATCGCTCTTAATAAAATAAAGAATATCATCCTTATTAGAGAAATGAGAAGTAGGAAAAATCTGCCGAACCCAACTCCAAATATATAAAGCATTAGGACATTCAAAAAATAAATGATGAATAGATTCCTCATGCTTTTCACAAAGCGTACACATAGAACAAATATGAAGACCTTTACTTTGAATATGTTGATCTGTAGGAAGCCGCCCATGAAAAACTTTCCAAATGACAAGAGTTTTTGAAGGTGGGATATCTGAAGACCAAATAAATTTACCCCAACCACAGGGAACTCCTGGTTCTAAGAAAAAAGTCCTAGCTAATTTAAGAGTGAATCTATTAGAATTTATGGCTAAAACAAGAGGAAGTGTGAATTGTTTTTGAAAGCTTTTCGCAAATGTTTAGTTAAGAATGAATTCCTTTATCAATTCACAAAGACAAAGATCAAAGAAGCTAAAAGAAATCAAGCTTTCAAAATATGCAGCAGAATATTAACCGGTTGATATTACGATATAACCGATTGAAATTATTACAGAGTTAACAGAAATGTTATATATCAGAATTATAACCGATTGTAAGAACAATATAACCGGTTGTTTATATCAGATATAGAAACATAAACAAGATAAACCAAGACAGAGAAAGAAAGAATCACACAAAGCAATTATACTAGTTCACTCAACCCTTGAGCTACATCCAGTTCTTCAGAAAACCCTTCTGAGTTTCACTATGTAAAACACAATAGTTTACATATACACAACAACAACAAGAGAGGATCTTTTATACCTAAGATCACACACATTCTCTTCAACACACCACACACCTTAAACCAGAACACCCTCTGATTTTCAAGGATTTCACACACTTACAGGAATTGAAAGAATATAATCTCAGGAACAAAGAAGGGAGAAGAAAACACCTTGTTTAGCAGCTCCTAAATTCGTGTATTGATCAGAATATTAGCTAGTTGAGCAATCTTTAAAACTTCAGCAAAGAACACTTCTCAAAACTGATTTCTCAAAACTTTTTCAAATCTCTGTAGAACTCTCTTTTGCAAACTCTTTCTGTATCTCAAAATGTATTTCGCTTTTTCTGTATATTTAAAAGATAAGAGATTCTCTATTTATAAACCTCACAAAATGCCCGTTTGAATCTATTAGAAAAACCAGCTGTTATTGGCAAAATAGATTTTCAAAATTCAACCGATTGAAGTTTCGAAATAATTGGTTGATTCGATTAAAGCTGTTATAAAACAGTTAAAAAACCCACCAAACAGGCCAGTAAGGAACAATCGGTTAAAACGATAAAATAACCGGTTGTTTATCACTTAGCTTTTCAAAAAACATTTTCTCTTTTAAAACAAGTTGCTCAAGCTAAGGTTCTAAATGAAGGACGAATAGAATAAATTCTAAAACAGAAACAAAACATCTAAACCTAACATCATCACAGGAACCAAGCTCTGCACAGATTTGATCCATCAAAGCCTTTGGTCCAACATTCTCCCCTTATTTGATGAAGACAAATCCCTGGTTGCTTTGGAATAGATGTTTTAGAATATTGATCACCTACAGTCATAGATAGAGCACACAATATTCTTTTCCAAAGGTTAGTGCACCACAAAACGTTTTTCACATTCAAACAGAGAGAAAAACCAAAACATAGGTGGTTCAGCAGAAGAACAACCGGTTGAACCGCAGATATAACCGGTTAAACCTATCAGAGCAGCAAAACCTTCTATCTAATGCAGAATGAATTAAAATAGTTTTAAAGCATAAAATATTACAAACCAAAACACAGACTTAATACTCCCCCTATTTGTCTTCACAAATAGACAAAAAAGGAAGGGATTAAAAACAACAAATATAAAGAAATTGTTCATGAAAAGATAAAATCACATTTAAAAGGAAGGACTGTTGTCCCTGTCAAATTGCATGTCAAATAGTTGATTTTGAAGATCTTCTATTTGTCCATCAAGGTTTGAGAAATGTGCCTCCACACGGTTGAACCTTGTATCAAACTGTTGAAAACCTATGGTGAGAGAATCTTGCAAGATGCTTTGATTTTCAGCAAAGGTGTCCATTCTCTCCACAAAATTATCCATCCTATTCACCATGAATCTTTCAAAAGGAGACATTGATGTCATCCTTTCTTCTGTGTATCCACTACTGGGACCTCCTTCATTAGCAGTTGGAGCTTCTTGAGCTGCTGCAGTTTCTGGTTCATTAGCTCCACTTGGGCCAGCTTGGTCACTTCCATCCTTGCTCACCCACCTTCCATTGATCTTGGTAAATCCCATCTTGCTTAGGGATCCACTGTTGACCTTACTAGAAGGCTTCACAATTTCTGATTTTTCTCCTCCTATATCCACTTCAAAATATTGCAGAAACTTAGTGATCAAAACAACATAGGGGTAGTGAAAATCACTTAACCTTGTTGCTTTTTGCATGTGCTCTTTATGAATCTAGTTTAGCTTGATCTCATTCATTATGCTGTAGATCAGTATAAGATCTTCTTCAGATAGGGTTGAATGGTTGTTCCCTTTAGGAGTTAGAATCCATGAGACATGGCTATCAACCTAGCATCCAATTTCAGCCCTCCAACAACAAATTTTTTTACCCTTGCTTGAGGATCCTTGAGGCAGCTCTTGAAAAACTGTATTTTATTGAACTCATCAACTACTTTTGAGTGGCCTCGGTTGATACGCAATCTAGAGAACTTTAACCCAATTATTGCAGTCCAAACCTCATTGGTAATCTCTAAGTTTATACCTTTCACATGAGACAAAAGCACATCACCATTAAATTGAAGGTTGGTATAAAAGACCCTTACCAAGTCTGGATAAATATTTCCATTTAATTCCAGAAAGTGCCTGAGATGTTGCTCCTTCAGTAGTCTTCTTACTTCCATGATCTTCTGCTCTTTCAGCTAAGCAAAAGAAAGTACTTTTGGAGTGTTGATGGCTTTTCTACTAGTCTCAAGTAGATATTTATTCATTATCTCAAGGTTACTAGAGAACCAGCTCTCTAGCTTTCCACTTCTTCTCCTAGCTGATGTTTTCACTCTTTTTGAAGAGGGAGGAGTGACAGTTTCCATGGCAATAAGGTGATTGGTACACTGCAGAAATTAGAGTAGAAGAAGAGCACAAAAAAAACCAGTTGGTTGTTTTTGTAGAACAACCTGTTAAAATATCCAATATATAGACCCAGCAGAGACAATTGAACGTTAGAAATAAATAAGTCAAGAATTCAACCATAAAGAAGTCAATTCAACACATTAAAGCTGCATATGTTAGTTTCAAACAGAAATGAACAGAAGTTACATGGTATCTTTGACCAAACATTAAAGAGTTGTTCATTTCCAATAAAGAAAAGAATCTAAGCCTTGAATACCAATAAAAGCAGAGATAGGGTTCGTTCAACACTGTAGTTAAAGCATTATAGAGTACTAACAGTGATAGTTAATAGAAAATCACACAGATATCAGAGAATCAGAAACCATAAAGTACAACAGAATATACAGAGCAGAAACAATCGGTTATATCGCACATTTAACCGGTTGTTTTTTGTAAGGACCTGTAAAATTAAATTGGAATAAAAAGGAATATATTTTAAATGAATTCTAAGTATGTTTTTATTTAAAATAAAATAAAAAGGAAGGAAAGTGTAGTTTAGAAGACTATAAGATCGCCTGTCGCCTACTACACATGATCGCCAGGGCGCGAGGCATGTGGACGTCGCCAGGGCGCGAGAGACATGCGGACATCGCCAGGGCACGAGAGGCATGCGGGCGTCGCCAGGGATAGACATCGGTCGTCTCCCAGAGGGAGACATCGGTCGTCTTCCAGAGAGAGACATCGGTCGTCCACCAGGATGAGACATCGGTGGATAGTCATCGCGCGAGCGGTCATCGGTGGAAGACTATCGCGCGATGTCGAGTTTCACACGAATAAAGTGGGACCCAGACTCCCAGCATGACACGTCCTGCACGCGCGCCACGTGGACAAAAAGGGTGGTTCAGAATAGTGACATCAGAAAGTTGGCATGCGCAAGAGACACTCGCGGTCGTACTGTTCAGAGAAGTGGTTGGCATGCACAAGAGACAACCGTGGCCGTACTGTTCAGTGAAACGTACACTCTGGCTTTCTTGCAGAGGGGGTGGTGTCAGCAGCATGCGTGGACAAGTAGGCTTGGATTCAAAAACCCACTGCGAGGAGGCAAAGAACGTTGCAGTGACTCAAGAGTGAAAGAGTGAGTGCATCTTCATCCCTCTCTTTTCTCTCCTTCACGCTGCGATTCAGGCAACCTCAAGCACTAGTACGACGAGCGACGACTGCCCTTGGACACTTGGGAGGTTCTCTGCAAGTTCTCCAGACCGGGACACTAAAACAGAGTGAAAGCATCTTTAAGCTTCGTTGGGTTTCGGAGCTCTTGGAGTTTTGCGCTAGTCCAGGTAAGGGAAGCTAGTACTCTACATTTATAAAAACGTTAGGCGAGTAAGTTCTGAGGTGAGGGCGACGTGGTCGCCGGTTTTCATGTTTCTTTTCACAATGCTCTATTCTTATGTGTGGGGTGACGTGGTCGCCGGTTTTAACTTTGTTTTCGAAATCCCCTGCTTTTGAATGAGTTCGCCGATTTGGCGTTGTTTTTCGAACTCCCCTGTTTTAGTGCTGTTTGAAACTGTTTGAGATTTAAATGTGAAATACATGTGATATTCAAAAATCTGAACCGTGGAATGAATGTTGTTGTGACTGAATCGTTCATTTAAGTGTAATATGATGTGTTGAATGTTGTGAATGTGGGATCAAGACATAGTATTTTCAGGAAAGGAAATACCGTGTTGAGATTTGGTTATGAGGGTGTATTGATCTGTGAGTATCCTGTGAATGAGGCGATCCTGACTCTGCTGAGATAATGGAATCACATAGAGGAAGTTATTCAGTTGGTGAGAGTCGAAGGAGGTTCATATGAATGGGTGAGTCGTGTGAAAAAGAACGAGCTCGGCCTGTTATATGAATTAACCCTGTCATACTAGGAGAGTGAAGATATTGAGATTCATTTATGCGCATGGCTGTGTGAGTTTCACAGCGACCCTGTGTGGGTGATGTAGTATGACAGGTGCAGGTCTCTGGATGCTAAGTTCAACGCACGAGTCTTCCGGAAGTAGTGTCAAGTGTCTTGTGTGATGAGTCAGTGGAAGTCTGACGTGAGAAATGAGGAACATTGAAATTGATAGACACTTGATGAATTATGTGATTTTAACGACCTTTGAGGAATAGGGAAATATGTGTTTAGTTGATGGTTTTACGTGGGTATCTTGAATTTGTTTTACCTTGATTTTTAAAGTTCATATCTAAACTCTCTTTCAAATATCTAGCTTACCCTGTGATTTTGGTGTTGTGTTTGGCTTTTTCTTAAACCTGTGATGATCGTGTATAATTTACACGGGAGCAGATGATGTTGCAGGAAGTAGAGCTCCTCAGTGAGTAGTCGCCGGAAGGAGATCGCCTGTTCCTATTTCTGTTAGGCGATCACCCTTCTTCTGTTTTCTGATAGGAGATCGCCGTTCTCTGATAGGAGATCGCCTTTTGCTGTTAGGAGATCGCCTGTCTTTCTATTTTATATGTAATTTTGTTTACATTTTTGGAAAATTGACCGAATATGTATTAAACTCCCTGTGAGGAGAAACTTCATTACATATATATAATTTTGTTCTCTTCAATATATTTGTTTACCTTTATTTTCATTATATAAACATGAATAGTATTTTGGCGGGATGTTACATTAATGGTATCAGAGCAGTTCGTCCTTAGGATGACCTGAGGGCTGTGGATCCATTGTGTTTCTTCTGCTCATAAAATTTATTTGAGTTTTAAATAACAACTATAGTGAAAGGTTTTCAAACGTTTTTGTATTGAAATTTTGTGTGTGCTTTAGTGAATATATGCCCTAACTGAAAATCTTAGTAATAAGAAAGAGAGGGTCTTGATAAAGTGGTGAGGGTGCACACTCATAACTGAATCGAGATGATTCTCAATCTTAGTTCCAAAGGTTTGATGTTTAGCATACATTGAATTCTGGTGTGATTTATTTCATTTTATTGAATGTTTTTGTAATTGATTGAAAGTGGTTGTTTGGATTGTTGGTTGTATACCAGTAGCTGTTCTGGTGTTTTGCTTAAGGTTATAAGCATCATGATTCTGTTGATGAACTCAAATTCTTAATGACTTTGAGATGTTGACCTTTGTAAGGTCTAGATGTTACCTCCTGAATGAATTGATTTCTTATCGATCTCATTCTTGTAGTTGTAGGGAATATAGAAACCCATAGTTTCAAAATCTGAAACGAAGAAGATGGCACGTAGACCTTCTACCCCTCCCCAACCTTCTTCGGAAATGAGCCAGATTGCCAAGGCCATTGAGATGATGGCAACTGCCATCCAACAACAGAATACAGCAATGACTCAGAATCACCAAGCTGCAATGCACCATTGGGAAACTGCTCGGTCTGCGGAAACAAATTCCCACGTCGATCAGCCTCAGGAACAGATGGGACTGACCGAGTTCATGAGGCACAACCCACCAAAGTTCAGTGGGAATGCTACCCCTGATCAGGCAGATCAGTGGGTCAGAGAGTTGGAGAAAATCTTTAGGGCGACCTCCTGCCCTGAAGAGAAGAAGTTGGTGTTCGCCACCTTTTTGCTATCAGGAGAAGCCGAGTTCTGGTGGATGGGAGCTCAGCAGATGATGGAAGCCAGAGCTGAAGTGTTAGACTGGGAGAGCTTCAGGATGAGGTTTCTGGAAAAATATTTCCCAGATAGTGCAAAGTTTGCGAAGGAAGCAGAATTCCTCAGATTGGAGCAGGGGGAGATGTCTGTGAACGCCTATGCTGCTCGGTTTGAGTACCTCGCCCGATTCTATACCAAGGCGACCTCCGAGGCCTGGAGGTGTAGGAAGTTTGAAGAGGGGCTGAAGCATAGGCTGAAGAGGACCATAGCCCCAATGTGCATCAGGAAATTTCACGCCTTAGTAGAGAAGGCGAAGATGGTGGAGACCCTGGAAAAGGGTGATTCTCGGGTGATCAGGTCACACCCAAGGGGTTCTTCTAGTGGGAAGGCTAAGGCCCAGCACCCACAAAGCAAGCCCTATGCGAGACCTCCACCACATCGGGCGGGAACAACGTCATCCCAGTTGCAGCAGCAACAACCTTGGAAACCCAGATGTTTCACGTGCCAAAAGATGGGGCACATTTCTAGAGAGTGCCCTAACAGGAATGGGGCGACTCAACCCAGTGGTTCTCGGCAGTTGAGGAATGAAGGCAGCAGACCTCAGGCAACAGGGAGAGTGTTTGCCATGACAGGAGCAGAGGCGTCTCAGTCAGGTAACCTCGTGCAAGGTGTTTGTTTTATAGCTGGTAGAGGTGTAAAAGCCTTGTTTGATTCTGGAGCGACACACTCCTTTGTGTCAAGCATGTGTGTAGCCGAGTTGGGCCTTCTAGTGAAGGAGTTACCCTTCGAACTGTTGGTCTCTACACCTGCGTCAGGACAGGTGTTGACCTCTACAATTTGCCCCGAATGTCTAGTGATAGTAGAGGGACGCAGATTCAAAGTGAACTTGATCTGCCTACCTCTTCAGGACCTGGATGTTATCCTGGGAATGGATTGGCTAGCTGCCAATCACGTTCTCATAGACTGCGGTAGTCAGAAGATAGCGTTTCCAGACCTCCAAGAGTCAGACGTGATATCTGCTCAGCGAGGGTGGTCGGTGTTGGAAGAAGGGGCGAGGTGCTTCGTGGTTCTAGCTCGGTTGGAAGTGAAGAATGAAGGGGACGTAAGCAGAATACATGTGGTGAAAGAATTCATGGATGTATTTCCAGAAGAAGTACCTGGATTACCCCCTAAGAGAGAAGTGGAATTCTCTATTGATTTGGTACCAGGAGCTGGACAAGTGTCAATGGCACCTTACAGGATGGCTCCAGCCGAGTTGGCAGAATTGAAGAAGCAAGTGGAAGAGTTGTTGGAGAAACAATTCATCAGACCCAGTGTATCTCCATGGGGGGCTCCAATGCTCCTAGTTAAGAAAAAGGATGGAGGGTCTCGGCTGTGTATAGATTATAGGCAGTTGAACAAGTTGACCATCAAGAACAAGTACCCCCTACCTAGAATTGACGATTTGATGGATCAAATACATGGGGCCTCGGTGTTCTCAAAGATTGATCTGAGATCGGGGTACCACCAAATTTTGGTAAAAGCTGAAGATGTTCAAAAGACAGCTTTTAGGTCTCGGTATGGGCACTATGAGTATGTGGTGATGCCGTTTGGAGTCACAAATGCTCCAGCTCTGTTCATGGACTACATGAATAGGATTTTTCGCCCTTTCTTGGATAAGTTTGTGGTAGTCTTCATAGACGACATACTCATTTATTTAAGGACCGAGGAAGAACATGAAGAACACCTGAGGACGGTATTGGAGATCCTGAGGGAGAAGCAACTCTATGCCAAGTTCTCTAAGTGTGAGTTCTGGCTGAAGGAAGTCAACTTCTTAGGACACGTGATATCTGCCCAGGGGATCTCGGTGGATCCAGCCAAAGTGGAGGCAGTGCTTCAATGGGAACATCCTAAGACAGTCACTGAGATAAGGAGCTTTGTGGGTTTAGCTGGCTACTATCGGAGGTTTATTGAGGACTTTTCCAAGGTAGTGGCTCCTTTAACACAGCTGACCCGCAAGGATCAACCTTTTGCTTGGACCGACCGATGTGAGCAGAGCTTCATGGAACTAAAGGAAAGGTTGACTAGTGCTCCAGTGCTGGTGATCCCAGAGGTAGGAAGACCTTTTGATGTCTACTGTGATGCTTCACATCAGGGTTTGGGATGCGTCTTGATGCAAGAAAAAAGAGTGGTTGCATATGCTTCAAGGCAACTCAAGGTTCATGAGAGAAACTATCCTACTCATGATTTGGAGTTGGCGGCGGTGGTGTTTGCCTTGAAGATTTGGAGGCACTATTTATATGGAGCTCGGTTCCAGGTGTTCAGTGACCATAAGAGCCTGAAATACCTGTTCGATCAGAAGGAACTAAACATGAGACAAAGAAGGTGGATGGAGTTTCTAAAGGACTACGATTTTCAACTCATGTATCATCCAGGGAAGGCCAATGTAGTGGCAGATGCTTTGAGTAGAAAATCAATACAAGTAGCCACCATGATGATGGAAGAGCAGAAACTGATCGAGTAGTTCAGAGACTTAAACCTTGGGGTAGAATTTCATGTAAATCACATTAGTTGTAGTAAGCTGGCTATAACTAATGACTTCCTTGGAATGATAAGGGATAAGCAGTTGGAGGACCCTAGTCTGAAGCGTACTGTAGAGTCACTAGGGACCGACCAGGCTAGAGACTTTGTGATGGGCGATGATGGGATCTTGAGATTTGATGGCAGAATTTGCATACCTACAAATGAAGAGTTGAAGAAGATGATCCTAGAGGAAGGTCACAAGAGTCGCCTTAGCCTACATCCAGGCATGAATAAGATGTACCATGACTTGAAGGAGTCATTTTGGTGGTTGGGCATGAAGAGAGACATCGCCCAGTATGTTACTACCTGCTTGACGTGTCAGAAGGCAAAGGTAGAACATCAAAGACCTGGCGAGTTGTTACAGCAACTGGATATCCCTGAGTGGAAATGGGACAACATCGCCATGGACTTCGTCACCCATTTACCCAGATCGGTAAAGGGTCATGATGCAATCTGGGTCATCATTGATCGCCTGACGAAGAGTGCCCACTTTCTCCCAGTGAATATGAGGATGCCTATGGCCAAGTTGGCACAGTTGTACATCAAAGAAATAGTGAGGTTGCATGGAGTGCCTTCCAGCATTGTTTCAGATAGAGATCCCAGGTTCACTTCACGGTTTTGGCAGACTTTACAAGATTGCCTGGGAACTAAGTTGAGGATGAGCTCTGCATATCATCCCCAAACAGATGGACAGTCAGAGAGAACGATCCAGTCCTTGGAAGATCTGCTGAGGACGTGTGTCTTGGATCAATTGGGAAGTTGGGATGAGGTGTTGCCGCTGGTGGAGTTTACCTATAATAACAGTTATCACGCCAGCATAGGGATAGCGCCATACGAAGCCTTGTATGGAAGGAAATGCAGAACTCCTTTGTGCTGGTACCAGGAAGGCGAAACAGTATTGGTTGGACCAGAGTTGATTCAGCAGACGACCGAGAAGGTAAAACAGATACAAGCCAGAATGAGAGCTTCTCAAAGTAGGCAGAAATCCTATGCAGATCAGAGGAGAAAGCCTTTGGAGTTTGCTGCTGGAGACCATGTGTTCATGAGAGTGACACCAACCAAGGGTGTAGGACGGGCGATCAGATCAAAGAAGTTGTCCCCTAAGTTCGTGGGACCATATCAGATCTTAAGGAGGATTGGTCCAGTGGCTTATGAGATCGCCCTACCTCCCCATTTAGCGAATCTGCACAATGTCTTTCACGTATCACAGCTGAGGAAGTACATGGCAGACCCTAGTCATGTGCTGGAAGTGGACGATGTGCAGATTAGGGATGACTTGTCCTTTGAAGCGAAACCAGTCAGGATTGACGATCGGCAAAGTAAACAGCTCAGAGGCAAGACCATCAACATGGTGAAAGTGGTGTGGGATGAGAGATCGGGTGATTCAACTTGGGCGTTAGAAGAACCCATGAGAGAAGCCTATCCATACCTCTTTTCCTTGTAATTCAATTTTCGAGGACGAAAATTTTTCTTGTTGGGGAGAATGTAAGGACCTGTAAAATTAAATTGGAACAAAAAGGAATATATTTTAAATGAATTCTAAGTATGTTTTTATTTAAAATAAAATAAAAAGGAAGGAAAGTGTAGTTTAGAAGACTATAAGATCGCCTGTCGCCTACTACACATGATTGCCAGGGCGCGAGGCATGTGGACGTCGCCAGGGCGCGAGAGACATGCGGACATCGCCACGGCGCGAGGCATGTGGATGTCGCCAGGGCGCGAGGGGCATGCAGGCATCGCCAGGGCACGAGAGGCATGCGGGCGTCGCCAGGGATAGACATCGGTCGTCTCCCAGAGGGAGACATCGGTCGTCTTCCAGAGAGAGACATCGGTCGTCCACCAGGATGAGACATCGGTGGATAGTCATCGCGCGAGCGGTCATCGGTGGAAGACTATCGCGCGATGTCGAGTTTCACACGAATAAAGTGGGACCCAGACTCCCAGCATGACACGTCCTGCACGCGCGCCACGTGGACAAAAAGGGTGGTTCAGAATAGTGACATCAGAAAGTTGGCATGCGCAAGAGACACTCGCGGTCGTACTGTTCAGAGAAGTGGTTGGCATGCACAAGAGACAACCGTGGCCGTACTGTTCAGTGAAACGTACACTCTGGCTTTCTTGCAGAGGGGGTGGTGTCAGCAGCATGCGTGGACAAGTAGGCTTGGATTCAAAAACCCACTGCGAGGAGGCAAAGAACGTTGCAGTGACTCAAGAGTGAAAGAGTGAGTGCATCTTCATCCCTCTCTTTTCTCTCCTTCACGCTGCGATTCAGGCAACCTCAAGCACTAGTACGACGAGCGACGACTGCCCTTGGACACTTGGGAGGTTCTCTGCAAGTTCTCCAGACCGGGACACTAAAACAGAGTGAAAGCATCTTTAAGCTTCGTTGGGTTTCGGAGCTCTTGGAGTTTTGCGCTAGTCCAGGTAAGGGAAGCTAGTACTCTACATTTATAAAAACGTTAGGCGAGTAAGTTCTGAGGTGAGGGCGACGTGGTCGCCGGTTTTCATGTTTCTTTTCACAATGCTCTATTCTTATGTGTGGGGTGACGTGGTCGCCGGTTTTAACTTTGTTTTCGAAATCCCCTGCTTTTGAATGAGTTCGCCGATTTGGCGTTGTTTTTCGAACTCCCCTGTTTTAGTGCTGTTTGAAACTGTTTGAGATTTAAATGTGAAATACATGTGATATTCAAAAATCTGAACCGTGGAATGAATGTTGTTGTGACTGAATCGTTCATTTAAGTGTAATATGATGTGTTGAATGTTGTGAATGTGGGATCAAGACATAGTATTTTCAGGAAAGGAAATACCGTGTTGAGATTTGGTTATGAGGGTGTATTGATCTGTGAGTATCCTGTGAATGAGGCGATCCTGACTCTGCTGAGATAATGGAATCACATAGAGGAAGTTATTCAGTTGGTGAGAGTCGAAGGAGGTTCATATGAATGGGTGAGTCGTGTGAAAAAGAACGAGCTCGGCCTGTTATATGAATTAACCCTGTCATACTAGGAGAGTGAAGATATTGAGATTCATTTATGCGCATGGCTGTGTGAGTTTCACAGCGACCCTGTGTGGGTGATGTAGTATGACAGGTGCAGGTCTCTGGATGCTAAGTTCAACGCACGAGTCTTCCGGAAGTAGTGTCAAGTGTCTTGTGTGATGAGTCAGTGGAAGTCTGACGTGAGAAATGAGGAACATTGAAATTGATAGACACTTGATGAATTATGTGATTTTAACGACCTTTGAGGAATAGGGAAATATGTGTTTAGTTGATGGTTTTACGTGGGTATCTTGAATTTGTTTTACCTTGATTTTTAAAGTTCATATCTAAACTCTCTTTCAAATATCTAGCTTACCCTGTGATTTTGGTGTTGTGTTTGGCTTTTTCTTAAACCTGTGATGATCGTGTATAATTTACACGGGAGCAGATGATGTTGCAGGAAGTAGAGCTCCTCAGTGAGTAGTCGTCGGAAGGAGATCGCCTGTTCCTATTTCTGTTAGGCGATCACCCTTCTTCTGTTTTCTGATAGGAGATCGCCGTTCTCTGATAGGAGATCGCCTTTTGCTGTTAGGAGATCGCCTGTCTTTCTATTTTATATGTAATTTTGTTTACGTTTTTGGAAAATTGACCGAATATGTATTAAAATCCCTGTGAGGAGAAACTTCATTACATATATATAATTTTGTTCTCTTCAATATATTTGTTTACCTTTATTTTCATTATATAAACATGAATAGTATTTTGGCGGGATGTTACATTTTTCTATGACAAGGATTTTTGAAATTGATTTATTCAAATCCCTTGACAGAGCCTGAAAAACACAGATATATAACCAAAAGAGAATAAGATGGAAGAGATTAACTGATACACAATAGAAACAAGTGCAGGAACCTCTGTATTGATATTCATTGAATTATATATCCAAGAAAAGAAGAATACTACATTATTCACTACTGTGATTCTTTACAAATTGAAGCTAAAGAAAAAATACAAAAGAAACACATATTTGATCAACTAGAAGCTTTCTGGAAACCTTTGATCAAAAGATTCCCTAAAACCTGCATCACAAGAAACTTGTTAGATCCCTTTGCAAATTTGGGACCTTTAAAGTTAGAAATTTCTTTAGATACATCAAAACATTTTGGAATCCATTTAAAAAGCCCTTTAGGAACAAGAGATTTTCGAAATCTACAGAACCTAACAGTGTGGCATTTCTTCATGCAATAAAAGCATTGAACAACCGGTTGAATCGATCTTTTAACCGATTGTTTTACTGGTGCAGTGGAAAAAGTTTTTGAAATATTTTTGGCTTTGCTTTGTGGGTAGAAGCCTAATCCAGCTTTACCAAAAACACATTTTTGGGATAAAACAATTAAAAAACCCACCAAACAGGCCAGTGAGGAACAATCGGTTAAAACGATAAAATAACTGGTTGTTTATCACTTAGCTTTTCAAAAAACATTTTCTCTTTTAAAACAAGTTGCTCAAGCTAAGGTTCTGAATGAAGGACGAATAGAACAAATTCTAAAACAAAAACAAAACATCTAAACCTAATATCATCACAGCAACCAAGCTTTGCACAGATTCTTCACAAATTTGATTCATCAAAGCCTTTGGTCCAACAGAATCAACCAGACTCATCTAGAATCTAATTAGAAACATCCTAATCTGCCCTAACCATGATATGACTAAAAAGATTAGGCATTTGCTGTAAAGACAAGGAATATTTCAATCACAACCTGTCCAAAACTGAGAAACTGTATCCGGAATGCTAATACCATCCGATAACCCTGCAATTTTTGCTAAAGGAGTAGTAGAACACCATTTATCATTCTAGAAATTAATAAAAGAACCTGTACCAGCAATCCAAGAAGTATAATCAAGTATAGTAAAATAAAGGTTTAATTACCTTTTTCGTCCCTATATTTGGGGTCAATAGTCAATTTAGTATAGTAGTTTTTAAAAAAATCAATTTGGTCCCTATATTTTTTAAAATGTATTCAAATTGGTTCTTTCCGTTAAAATGTATTCAATTTGGTCCCTATATTTTTTAAAATGTATTCAATTTGGTCCCTATAATAGTAACAATAATATTAATAATAATAATAGTAACAATAGTAATAATAATAATAAATAATAATAACAATAATAATAATAATAACTCTCAATTCTACCTTTCTTTTCATATAAACATTCTCTCTCTTCCACATAAACACACTCTCTCTGCCACGTAAGCACTTTTTCTTCTACATAAACATTTTCTCTCTGCCACATTAGTAGCTGCTGACGTCGTCAGGTGAAATTTAACGGAAAGGACCAATTTGAATACATTTTAAAAAATATAGGGACCAAATTGATTTTTTTAAAAACCACTATACTAAATTGACTATTGACCCTAAATATAGGGACGAAAAAGGTAATTAAACCTAAAATAAAACTGCTTAATTCCAGGCAATAGAGATGAGGATCTATAAACCATGGCTTTCAAGAATGAAGACCAAGACCTGTTGCTATAAGCAAAGTTCCAAGCAAGCTTAAGAAGATATGCATTATTTTCATGGTGAAGGTTAATACTCTTCAAACCTCCATTCTCAAGGGGATAACAAATCGTAGCCCAATTAATAGTAGCTATGCCTTTCTTCATAATATCTCCAGTCCATATAAAATTTTGAAACCATTGCTCAACTTGCTTAAAAAGAGAAACAAAACCATTTATACAAATTAAAGCTATATGCTAGAATTCCCGTAATCACCATATTGAGGAACTGAATCCGACCCATCATGCTAAAAGATTTACCTTTCCAAGATGCTAGTTTCAATTTGACTTTATCCGCCAAAGGTTGTAGAAAATGACTCTTCGAAGCACCAACAAAGATAGGCACTCCTAAATAATTGAAAGGCAAACAACCATGACTACAAGAAAGAATACGTTGAATTTTGGTGACAAATCTTGAAGAATTATCCATGGTGAAAAAACTACTCTTAGAATTATTAATATATTAACCCGAGAAATCACCATATGTTTTAAGAAAAGTACTTAAATTTCTAAGAGACTTATTATCTGCCCTATAGAAAACAAAAATGTCATCAGCATACAAAACATGAGATGGAGTGAGAACACCTTGCGGACCGGCTATATGTAGAATCTTCTTATCATTCACAAGCTTAGAAAGACCTCTACTGAGAACTTCCTCTACAAGACAAAAAAGTAGAGGAGACAAAGGATCACCTTGTTTAACCCCTCTACTACAAGGAAAGAAACCCACCAGACTGCCATTTATTCTGATAGAAAGCATAGCAGACCGGAGAATAGTACTAATCCAATCGACAAACGAGGGGTGAAAACCAAAGTGTGTCAAAAATAATAATAAAAACTTCCAACTCAAAGTATCAAAGGCTTATGGATATCAACTTTGTTGAACCAAGTGATGTTCAATGTTTTAAAGAATACAAATCCTTTGAAGGATGTTGAAGCCTCTGCTTTGCTTGTTGTTGCTGTGCTGATTTAAAGTTTTGTTCTGGGGTAGTTTAATGTTGTAATCCACCCTTAGATTAAATCTCAAAGCAATTATCATCTCAATCTTTAACAAAGCAAAATGTCTTTCAAGCTAAGTTGAAACAACCGATTGTTCTGTCGAAACAACCGATTGTTTACACTTAGGTGTTTTGAGAAAATTTGAAAACTGTTTTTTGAATGGTGAAAACTGTTAAGTAACAAAACAACCGATTTGACTAAGCTTTAAATGATTTGAAACTGAATACGCTCCAGTCATTAAATGTTTTGACCAACCTTGATCCTGCCGCTTGACTCGAACGTGGAGGATTGCCTCGTCACTCCTTCGTCTAGCCTTCTGCAACTGCGCGTTCTGCAAGAACGCTCCAAGAATCGTTGCTGGACCTCTAAACGTTGCCTGCAAAACAATGCACACGGCGCCTCTAGCGGCCGTGTGCACTCCGACGCTCAAGTCAGGCAACAGGAACACCAAAAAATCTCACTGAATCTCTCTGTGAGACTCGTGTGTGCTCTCAGATCCACTTTCTCTCTCTATAACCGTTTTCTATTATCACTCTGCAACGTGTAAGAACGCTCCCACAGTGACTCAGAGAAAACTATGTGTAAGACTGTGTAAGCTTGTAATCTGAAAAGAACCCCCCCTACCTTACATGACGTGGAGTGCTTTATACCTGGGCCGCGCCTCTCTCCCAGATGGTGACACGTGGAGGCATGCAGCTGGCATCTACCGTACACGCGTCACACCTGGAGGGCTTCTGCGCTTCTCTCTGTGCGGGCCGCATGCTCCCAGGAGAGCCCCAGGTGTGGTTGGTCTAAACTCACTCGCCAGGCGCATCCTACCTGCATGGCCTCGCCGCACCTCCTCTGAGTGGGCATCATGCGAGGTGCATGCGTAACGTTCTCGCTGGGAACCTTGGTCCTAGCTTAACATGCGTTGGCAAGAACCCCGATGACCGATCGCCCTCTGCATGCACTTACGACCGATCGCCCTCTGCACACACCTACGACCGATCGCCCTCTGCATGCACTTACGACAGATCGCCCTCTGCATGCACTTACAACCGATCGCGCTCTTCATGCAGTAACGCCCGGTCGGTGCCTTATAACTTTCCCCCGATGATCGGGCGGTGCCTCATAACTTTCCCCCGATGACCGGCGGTGCCTCATAACTTCCCCCCGATGACCGGGCGGTGCCTCATGCCTATCCACCGACGTCCGTGCGGTGGCTCATGACTATCCACCGATGTCCGTGCAGTGCTTCCAGGCGCTTATCTGGGCACCGCTCTGGGGTGGTGGCCACTTGGTATCTGACTACCGATCACTGTTCTAGGTGATCTCCTCCCTGATTCACTTGCTCTTTCTACCACATGCCACCCTATGCATGGTCCACGTGGTCACCTGCTGCTGACGTCATCAACTACTAATGACCGACCGGATCACAAGCCCCCCAGTCTCGAGCTGTGAACTTGTTCTCAGCGAAGAGACTAAGTGGTCGCACCCTCGGTCCACGTGACAGGTGGGGCCACGCCACGTGCTGCTCACGTATCTGCTCCTCGGTGTTACAGCTTCCATACTGTATCTCTCGACACATGGACGCATTAATGGCCCCCACTGAGTGTCGCTACCATTTCCTTCATTCAACAGAGGCGTGCGCATTCCTCTGGATCAACTAGAGAGTCACCTTTTCTGTTTTCTTCTTCTCAACCGCGCTAGGGTTCGCTGCGTTTCTCCTCTTTAACTCTCTTCATGTGACTAACTGTTAACTAGCTTAGGCTTTAGCGCGATCTCACTGCAACCCCTCAAACTTGGCTTCTGACTTGATCGTGGCTAACTGTTACCTTAGCATTGCCTTCAACATAACTTCGTGATGGATGACTGACTTAACGGGGCCTAAACGCTTCGGCTTCACGCAGCAGAACTTCCTTCTACCACCGACCACCGACTAGCATGTTAGTGCACCACCGATCAGTCATCGCGCTTCTGGCTTTGCTACACTTCTCTACCACTCCAGCGCTAAGTGCATAGAGGGCCTGAACACCAACTATGACGCCTGTGTTTTGGGGAAGAAAAGTGCTTCTCGACGACCCCTCTTGCCTCAACCTCGCTGTAAGAAGTCGTGGGTAAGGTCTTGCTTCTCTCACCTCAGCCTCGCTGTACAAAGTCGAGGTGAGGACTTTTTCTCTCGCCTCAGCCTCGCTGTACAAAGTCGAGGAGAGGTCTTTGTTATCTCGCCTCAGCCTCGCTGTACAAAGTCGAGGTGAGAGGACTTTCTCTCGCCTCTGCCCCGCTGTGCAAAGCCGGGGAGAGGACTTTCTCTTGCCTCAGCCTCGCTGTACAAAGTCGAGGTGAGGACTTTCTCTTGCCTCAGCCTCGCTGTACAAAGCCGAGGGTGAGGACTTTCTCGCCTCTGCCTCGCTGTACAAAGTCGAGGGAGAGGGCTTTCTCTCTTGCCTCAGCCTCGCTGTACAAAGCCGAGGAAGAGGACTTTTCTCTCGCCTCAACCTTGCTGTAAAAAGCAGAGGAAGAGGACTTTCCTCTCGCCTCAACCTTGCTGTAAAAAGCAGAGGAAGAGGACTTTTCCTCATGCCTCTGCTTCGCTGTACAAAGTTGAGGGAGAGGACTTTCTCGCCTCTTCCTCGCTGTACAAAGTCGAGGGGGAGGGCTTTCTCTCTTGCCTCAGCCTCGCTGTACAAAACCGAGGTGAGGACTTTTCTCTGTTGCCTCAACCTTGTTGTAAGAAGCGAAGGAAGAAGAGGACTTTTCCTCTTGCCTCAACCCTGCTGTATAAAGCAGAGGAAGAGGACTTTCACTCGCCTGCACCTCGCTGTACAAAGTCGAGGGAGGACTTTCTCTCTTGCCCCAACCTTGCTGTATAAAGCAGAGGAAGAGGACTTTCTTCTCTTGCCCCAACCTTGCTGTATAAAGCAGAGGAAGAGGACTTTCTCGTGGGTGCACGCTCCCAGGGGAGCGCCAGGCATGGCTGTCTAAGCGCACTCACCAGGCGCACCCTGCCTGCATGGTCTCACCACACATTCTTTGAGTGAGTGCATGCTCCCAGGAGAGCACCTGGCGTGGCTGGTCTGAGCGCACTCGCCAGGCGCATCCTGCCTGCATGGCCTCATCGCGCGTTCTCTGAGTGAGTGCATGCTCCCAGGAGAGCACCTGGCGTGGCTGGTCTGAGCGCACTCGCCAGGCACATCCTGCCTGCATGACCTCATCGCGCGGTTCCATTCACGTCCCCACCGGTGAGGAGCTCTTCTTCTGGAATCATACGAGGTGCATGCGTAATGCTCTCGCTGGGAGCCTGGGTCCCAGCTTAACACGTGTTAGCAAGACCCTGATGACCATGCACCGCCCGAGTGCTCACTCCCTACATGCACCAACGGCTGATCGCGGTCTGCATGCACTGATGGCTAATCGCGCTCTACATCCAGGCACTTATCTAGGGGCTGATCTGTGGGTGGTGGCCACTCGGTAACTGACCACCGATCACCTGTACTTGCACCTGGGCAAGGAGAACTTTAAACTGGGAACACTCGCACACTTTATGTACTGAAATCTCTTTTTATTAGGTGGCCTTGTTAAAAAAGGTGCCCCCTGATCTGCTCAACTGTTTACAGTAGATATACTGAGCATCTACTTTACAACTTAACCGGAATAGAAACTTAAGGGTGCAGCGTTCTACATCCTGGGAATAGCTGCTCCATCCAGAGTCCCCAGCCAATAAGCTCAACTCTCCAATACCTCAACTACTCTGGACGGGGTCTCCTTTCTTCGGCGATGATCGCCCTGGCTACGCCGGACTTATGAGGGGCGATCATGCCCTCTGCTTCAGCTTCCACCTGGGCTACCTGGGAGTCCCCCAGCGTAGCATCTTCCATCATCTCACGTCCCCATGCACAGGGACCTCGAAGCGCGATCACCTGGCGCCTCTCTTCTTAGAGACCTCTGCCTCTGCTACTATGTGCGCCACCGCGCGTCGCTGAATCTCAGCAAAGGTGGCAGGGTGGCTCCTGATGAGCGATTCACTGAAAAGGCCAGGTAGCACGCCTTTCTTGAACGCATGCACCAGCATGTCCTCGTCCTTGCTGGGCAATCTCACCACGTGCGCGCCAAAATGGCTGAGGTAGTCCTTCAACGACTCCCCCTGGTACTGGCGCACGTCGAACAAATCATAGGACACCACTGGTGGCGCTCTGTTGACGATGTACTGCTCTGTGAACAACTTTGCAAACTGATGGAAAGAGGCGATGTGGCCCTCTGACAGGCTCACGAACCACTCCATAGCTACTCCGCTCAGCGTGCTCATAAACACCCTGCAGTACACAGCCTCTGAACCTCCAGACAGCATCATCTGTGTGTGGAAGGCGGTCAGATGCGCTTCTGGATCTTCCACCCCCGTGAACGACGCCTTCACTCCCACCAGGTTGGGAGGCACCACCGTGTTCATGATCTCGGGGGAGAAAGGCATAGGGAACGCTCTAGGAGGCGATGGCGGCGTCGACGTCCCATCTTCGACTGCGCGCTCCCTCTGTGCCTGCAACTCCCTACGCAATTCTTCGTTTACGCGGTTCAACTCCTCATTTCTGCTACGCGATGCAGTCAGCTCTGCATGCATCTTCTCTTGCTAAACTCTTGATGCCGCGACAATATCTTGCAGCGCGCGCATCATCTCCATGACCTGCGCCATGGTAACAACACCTTCTTCAGCAGGTGGCGTAGGTGAGGTTCGTCTGGTTCTTCTACTCATTTTCTCAAGAACCTCAATGAAAGCTTCAAGAAACTGCAAGAACCTCAAGAAACTGCGACGTGGATGGGAACAAGATTCACACGGGCCCCACGGTGGGCTCCAAATGATCCTCCCGCTTGACTCGAACGTGGAGGATTGCCTCGTCACTCCTTCATCTAGCCTTCTGCAATTGTGTGTTCTACAAGAACGCTCTAAGAATCGTTGCTGGACCTCCAAACGCTGCCTGCAAAACAACGCACACGGCGCCTCTAGCGGCCGTGTGCACTCCGACGCTCAAGTCTGGCAACAGGAACACCAAAAACTCTCACTGAATCTCTCTGTGAGACTCGTGTGTGCTTTCAGATCCACTTTCTCTCTCTAAAACCGTTTTCTGTTATCACTGTGCAACGTGTAAGAACGCTCCCACAGTGACTCAGAGAAAACTATGTGTAAGACTGTGTAAGCTTGTAATCTGAAAAGAACCCCCCCTACCTTACATGACGTGGAGTGCTTTATACCTGGGCTGTGCCTCTCTCCCAGATGGTGACACGTGGAGGCATGCAGCTGGCATCTACCGTACACGCGTCACACCTGGAGGGCTTATACGCTTCTCTCTGTGCGGGCCGCATCCTCCCAGGAGAGCGCCAGGTGTGGCTGGTCTAAACTCACTTGCCAGGCGCATCCTACCTGCATGGCCTCGCCGCACATCCTCTGAGTGGGAATCATGCGAGGTGCATGCGTAACGTTCTCGCTGGGAACCTTGGTCCCAGCTTAACATGCGTTGGCAAGAACCCCGATGACCGATCGCCCTCTGCATGCACTTACGACCGATCGCCCTCTGCATGCACTTACGACCGATCGCGCTCTTCATGCAGTAACGCCCGATCAGTGCCTTATAACTTTCCTTCGATGACCGGGCGGTGCCTCATAACTTTCCCCCGATGACTGGCGGTGCCTCATAACTTCCCCCCGATGACCGGGTGGTGCCTCATGCCTATCCACCAACGTCCGTGCGGTGGCTCATGATTATCCACCGACGTCCGTGCGGTGCTTCCAGGCGCTTATCTGGGCACCGCTCTGGGGGTGGTGGCCACTTGGTATCTGACTACCGATCACCGTTCTAGGTGATCTCCTCCCTGATTCACTTGCTCTTTCTACCATGTGCCACCCTATGCATGGTCCACGTGGTCACCTGCTGCTGACCGGATCAAATCTTTTTAAAGCAATTAAGAGTTTGTTAAGATTTGATAACAAACTATATCTTGGTATAAATTCAGAAAAACTGTTTTTAAGAATGAGATCTTTTTGACAAAGTTTTTCTTAGAGATTTTTTCAAAGTGCTGAGATTGCTTAAGAGTTTTTTGATTGATCAAGGTGCTGGAATAGGATTCTAGTTGTATTGATTTTAGATATTCATTGTAACAAGTGTAATCTCTGTAAACTGCTGAAAGAATTCGTCTGTGTGTTTTTGGTGAGATTGGTTGTGTGTTCTTGAGGTGTTCAAGATCAGCAATCTTAGTGTTGGCCAAGGAGAGTGTGTTTCTTAAGGTTATCAAGGTCATTCTCTTGGTTGTTGTGTAAGTGATCAAGGTGTGATTGCTTAGTGGATTTCCTCAGGGTTTCTGAGAAGACTGGATGTAGCTCTGGGTTGGAGTGAACCAATATAAACATCTGTGTACAATCTCTCTATCCTTAACTCTTTAAATTTAGTTTGTTTGTTGTTTGTTGGTATAAACAACCGATTGTTTCAAAGAAACAACCGATTGTTTTTCTAGTATTACAGTTTTGCTTGCTGTTTTGGCTAACTGAATTGCTGAATCAATTGGTTTCTTAAATAAATTCATTCTAGCTCTGAAAAGTTTGCGAAAACCCCTTTAAGCAATTCACCCCCCCTCTAGTTTAAAGCCATCTTTTCTAACAAACTTTGTATGCCACATTACCTCCTCAAACCTTTTTAGAGAGCATGTTAATAGCCTCTGAAGCAATACCAATACAATCCTGAATCTGTCTCGCTTGCACAAACCCATACTGATTAGGAGAAATTATCTTAGCAGCCACAAGGGCAAGCCGATCTGCCAAAATCTTGGAAATAATCTTAAACTTAAAATTAGCAACAGCTATTGGCCTGTAATCTTTGATGGATTCAGCACCCTAAAACTTAGAAATAAGATATACCACATTACTGTTCATTCCAGGGAGAAACCAATTTTGCTTAAAAAACTGTTGGACAACATTGCAAACATCTGTCCCAATAATATCCTGATCCAGCATCTTGACCAAAGTGTTAGAGCTTCTCCTTCTCGAACCTCGTCCCTACCAGCTTCACGCCAAACACACCAATGACCTCCACCTTCAGCTCCTCCAAGACACCTGAAAGAACAATATGGCGCCTCTGCGGCCGGTTGCGCTCCGACGCTCAAGTCAGTGATTGAATCAACAAAGAACTTCAACGAAAACTTAGAACCATGTAAAAGTGAATCACTACCCAAAATGAATCCTCTCCCCTTATTCTGTTAAGAATTTCATATATATACCTGAGTCTTTCTCTCTCCTGACGGTTATTCCTCTTGACACGTGGATAACATGTGGTCATACACGTGTCACCATCTGGAGTACCTGTAGCTGAAACGTTACCTTCACTTTGCTCTTGCGACTAAGTTATCCACACAGGGAGTAGCTTAGTGCACAGGCTACCCTGGGCGCAACCTTAACATGGCGAGCTGGTTAACACTGGGTATCACAGCTCACACTACACATGGTGGCAGACATGCCACTTATCCTCTGTATTTAGACCATACAACAAGTGCTTGCCAAGCCTTCTCAAATACCCGGCGATGTGCTCCTTCGACGACTTGCTGACCACCTGATCTCCTAACCTTCACACACGGCGATCATGTGCAATCTAGGCGATTACTGATCTTCACACACGGCGATAGGCGATTACTCATCCTCAAGGCGATAGGCGATTACTCATCATCACAGGCGATAGGCAATTACTCATCATCACAGGCGATAGGCGATTACTCATCATCACAGGCGATAGGCGATTACTTGACCTGTACTTCTTGCATAACGCTCTCGTTGGGAGCCTGGATTTCCAGCTTAACTGTGTGTTAACAGGAAACCCCCGATGACCGGTCAGTGCTTCTTTACTTCTCGCCTCTGCTTCCAGGCGCTCATCGCGCTCTGCCTCCAGCCGCTCACCTGGCACTGATCTGCGGGTGGTGGTTCCTTGGCAACCGATCACCGATCACCATTATGAGTGATCTTCCTCCCTGATTCACCTGCTATCTTCTACCACATGTCACCCTGTGAATGGTCCACGTGGTCAACTGCTGCTGATGTCATCGACTACCGATGACCGACCGGATCACAAGCCCCCCAGTCTCGAGCTGTGAACTTGTTCTCAGCGAAGAGACTAAGAAATCGTCTTCTGGCGGGCTATAGGAGCGCACACTCTGGCAGTAACACTGTTTCATTCCTTCTTCTTTGCCTTCAGACATTCAAAGCATTTCTCTGTGAGACCCTTCGACTTCTTCAATCTCCAGCCTTCGTGACCCTTTTTTGGTGCATACGCTGTGGGATGCTTTCTGATCCTTCTCGTAACTTAGGGTTTTTCTGACGACCACTGTTCTTATAAACCCCTCATTTGTTCATTCTTCCTTTTTCTTCAAACCTTTCCTTTGAGTCACCTTCCCTCATCTCTTCCTTTTTCTTTCTTTGCAATTTCTTGATCCACGTGTTCTCCTCCAGCATGCCCACAGGATTACCTCACAATTACGTCATCACACCCCACTACTTGGTCAGTACACATCGATGACCGATCAACTCCCTCTGAGGGGACACACTGATGACCGATCACCCGCTAATCCAAGCTACCTGCGAGGTCCACTCCACGTGGCTTTGGCCCATGCTGTGGGACCCAGCTGACGTGGTTCACCCTTTACTATTTGTTCTCGACGACCGAGGTCTGGCCACTACACAAGCCCCCTAGGCCCGAGTTGTGACTTGTCTCAACGAAGAGCCTTACAACTCGCCTGATCGCTATTGGACCTACCGGGCTGACGGGCTCTCACCTTTTTGCCGACGATCGAGGTCATGTAATGAATGAATTATAAATCTTGTCTTTAGAACTCGAATTACTCTTTCTCCTTTACAGCTCAACTTTCACCTTGTGTGGGTTGTTTGTAAAGGTCATCTTCTGTTCTCTTCAGTTAGCCTTGTCTCTTTGTGCGTTTAACTGACATGCCAAGTGTTCTGCATCATCGCCAAAAATTCCTCTGATCTGGTACTCGCCGAATTAATTTTGGGCGATGTTGCCTTCTTTACCCAAATAAGGCGTCCTTTGTGGGATCACCTTTTGCAACCTTCTATTCGCTTTTTCACCTGTCGTTCCTATATATGAACCCTTCTTGCCTGCACCTGCTCGAAGGCAAGGAGGACTTCTCCTTTCTCGCTTGCACTTGCTCAAAGGCAAGGAGGTCTTCTTCTTTCTCGCCTACACTTGCTCAAAGGCAAGGAGGACTTCCTCTATTGCCTACACTTGCTCAAAGGCAAGGAGGACTTCCCCTTTCTCGCCTGCACTTGCTCAAAGGCAAGGAGGACTTCCTCTGTTGCCTACACTTGCTCAAAGGCAAGGAGGACTTCCTCTTTCTCGCCTGCACTTGCTCAAAGGCAAGGAGGTCTTCCTCTGTTGCCTACACTTGCTCAAAGGCAAGGAGGTCTTCCTCTGTTTCCTACACTTGCTCAAAGGCAAGGAGGACTTCCTCTTTCTCGCCTGCACTTGCTCAAAGGCAAGGAGGTCTTCCTCTTTCTCGCCTGCACTTGCTCAAAGGCAAGGAGGTCTTCCGCTGTTGCCTACACTTGCTCAAAGGCAAGGAGGTCTTCCTCTTTCTCGCCTGCACTTGCTCAAAGGCAAGGAGGTCTTCCTCTGTTGCCTCAAGATGCGCGAGAACATCGAGGACTTTGAACTTCGCTGGATGCCTCTGATCGCCAAAGGATGATGAGGACTTTAAAAACCTTTCACTTGTGCCCCTGATCGCCTAAGGGCGATGAGGACTTTAAAACTTTTCATTTGTGCCCCTAATCACCTAAGGGCGATGAGGACTTTAAAACTTTTCACTTGTGCCCCTGATCGCCTAAGGGCGATGAGGACTTTAAAACTTTTCACTTGAAACATGCGCAATCATTTTACTTCTACCTCAAATCACTTCAGGTGATAAGGTTTTTCCAAAAGCTTCTTTAAAACGATATGCACGCAAACTTTAGTTACTTCAAAATTTCAATTTTGAATATCTTATTTATTGGGCAGCCTCGTTAAAAACCTTCCTTAGGAAAAAAGAGAGTGCCCCCTTGTAACTGTTTTTACAAAACTGTTCATGATTCCCCTGAGTTTGTACTACTTACGAAGCTTTAACTGAAATGAAATATGAGGTGTGTGGCGTTCCAAGTACGAGGAATCGCCCCTCCTTCTAGTGTCTCCAAGCAGTAGGCGTCGTTCCCGAGTGCTTCGGTTATTCTAAACGGTCCTGTCAACTTGGGTGACAACTTATTCTCCATCACGTACTGGTGGGCCATCCTCATCACCAGATCGCCTGGTGGGCCTTCCTCATCACCAGATCGCCGCTTCTGAACCGCCTTGGTATTAATATAGAATTGTATCTTCGTTCTATTCTTCTTTCACCGCTTCAGCTTTCACTCTTGCTTCCTCTCTGACCTCATCCAGTAAATCCAGGTTCATTCTTCTCTCTCATTTGATTCTTCTGCTACAAAATGTTGAAAACTCAGCGAGCTCTCCTGGATTTCAACTGGAATCATCGCATCACAGCCATACACTAAACTAAAAAGGGTTTGGTGATGTCTAGGACGAGTGGTCCTCGAATGCTTCCACTGCCATCACAGATCGAGCATATTTCTTGTGCTGTGACGCGGTGCACCCACCTCCTGAGAAACCCCCAGCTATAGCGTGGATTTCCCCGTGGATGGGCACTTCATGTTGTTGGCCCTCGCTGCTCGCCGGCTGGGAGCTCGACGCATTTGCTGCCTTCTTCTCCAGCAAATAATCCTTCAGAAATCCACTTCTAACCAACTCGTCGAGTTGGTATCCTAGCGACAGGCAGGAGTCAAGGGTGTGGCCAAAACCTTTGTAGAATTCACACCACACGTTTGGCTTTGGCCCTAACACCTTATCCGACATCTCTTCAGGCACCTTCAGCTTGGCAGCTATACTGGGAATGGCGATCAGGTCCACCAATCCCATCACGAACTCATGCCTCGGAGGGCGCTTGAACTCCCTCAGGCGACCTGGCCCTCTTCCTCTACCACTGCCATCACCTTTGTTTTTCTTCGAATCATAAGGATGGTATGTCCTTTGATCCTTCTTCACCACCGCCGTCTCCAACACCCTCTGAGGCTGAGTCTTGGCTTGGGTGCGTGGTTTCGCAGGAGCCATATTCCCTCTCTTCTCTATCACTTCATTCTCGGCAGCGATGTGAGCAACAGCATGTCGCCGAATCTCTGCAAACGTTGCAGGGTGGCTCCTGATTAACGATTCACTGAAGGGTCCAGGTAGCACGCCCTTCTTGAAGGCGTGCACAAACATCTCTTCATCTCTACCTGGTAGTCGGACTATCTGAGCTCCAAACCTATTCAGATAGTCCTTCAAAGATTCCCCCTGGAATTGCCTTACGTCGAACAGGTCATACGACACCATAGGCGGCGCCCTATTCACAATGTACTGATCGACGAAAAGCTTAGAAAACTGCTGGAAATTGGAAATGTGCCCAGTAGGTAGGCTCACAAACCAATCCAATGTTGTACTGTGGAGAGTGCTCATGAACATCTTGCAATAGGCCGCATCCGATCCTCCCGACAACATCATCTGCATATGAAACGCGGTGAGGTGAGCCTCTGGATCTTCCACTCCAGTGAAGGAGGCCTTCACCGCCGTGATGTTTGTAGGAATTGCAGCGTCCATGATCGCCTGTGAAAATGGCATTGGAAAAACTCGTGGCAGAGACGGTGGCGCGCCTCCACTGGTCGCAGCACTCTCCCTCTGCTCGCGAAGAGCCTGACGTAACTCTTCATTAACCTTGCTCAGCTCTTCGTTCCTGGCCTGGGAAGCGACCAGGTCGCCGTGCATCTTCGTCTGCTCGACGCGCGATGCTGCCACATCTTCTTGCAAAGCACGCATCATCTCCAGCATTTGTGACATCGTCACGTTATTCTCTTCAGATTGCGGCGCAACTGAACTAGACCTGGTTGTCCTCATTTTCCTCATGAAACTTCTACTAATCTCACACAGCTGCCTTTCAACACGTAGAACCTATCTTGCAACAATGCTCAAGACACCTCCAACTTCCATCGCACACAACTTCCTTCGCACAATGTTCGATCCAGGCATTAATCGATAAAAACCTCCAGAAAACCACTCTTCACCGATTGGACTTCGATTCAAACGGTTAAAACCTCCGAAAAACGATTGCAGCAGCAAGCAATCAAACAGAAACTACCGAAAACCTCACAAACTCACCTGTGGATGGGAATCACAGTTTACACGGCCCCACAGTGGGCGCCTGATGATCCAGCATCTTGACCAAAGTGCTAGAGCTTCTCCTTCTCGAACCTCGTCCCTACCAGCTTCACACCAAACACAACCAATGACCTCAACCTTCAGCTCCTCCAAGACACCTGAAAGAACAATATGGCGCCTCTGCGGCCGGTTGCGCTCCGACGCTCAAGTCAGTGATTGAATCAACAAAGAACTTCAACGAAAACTTAGAACCATGTAAAAGTGAATCACTACCCAAAATGAATCCTCCCCCCTTATTCTGTTAAGAATTTTGTATATATACCTGAGTCTTTCTCTCTCCTGACGGTTATTCCTCTTGACACGTGGATAACATCTGGTCATACACGTGTCACCATCTGGAGTACCTGTAGCTGAAACGTTACCTTCACTTTGCTCCTGCGACTAAGTTATCCACACAGGGAGTAGCTTAGTGCACAGGCTACCCTGGGCGCAACCTTAACATGGCGAGCTGGTTAACACTGGGTATCACAGCTCACACTACACATGGTGGCAGACATGCCACTTATGCTCTGCATTTAGACCATACAACAAGTGCTTGCCAAGCCTTCTCAAATACCCAACGATGTGCTCCTTCGGCGACTTGCTGACCACCTGATCTCCTAACCTTCACACACGGCGATCATGTGCAATCTAGGCGATTACTGATCTTCACACACGGCGATAGGCGATTACTCATCCTCAAGGCGATAGGCGATTACTCATCATCACAGGCGATAGGCAATTACTCATCATCACAGGCGATAGGCGATTACTCATCATCACAGGCGATAGGCGATTACTTGACCTGTACTTCTTGCGTAACGCTCTCGTTGGGAGCCTGGATCCCAGCTTAACTGTGTGTTAACAGGAAACCCCCGATGACCGGTCAGTGCTTCTTTACTTCTCGCCCTCTGCTTCCAGGCGCTCATCGCGCTCTGCCTCCAGCCGCTCACCTGACACTGATCTGCGGGTGGTGGTTCCTTGGCAACCGATCACCGATCACCATTATGAGTGATCTTCCTCCCTGATTCACCTGCTATCTTCTACCATATGTCACCCTGTGAATGATCCACGTGGTCAACTGTTGCTGATGTCATCGACTACCGATGACCGACCGGATCATATCCCAACAAGAATGATAGAAAACACCACCAAAACCATTAGGACTAGGAGCACTATTGCCATTAAGGTTAAAAATAGCATTCTTGATTTCCAAAAAATTAGGACATTTCATCAACATCATATTCTCCTCAGAGGAAACCAGATTAGGAACATAAGTACCAATAAAGCTTCCATACTACCTGTATCCTGATCATGAGAAATAGACTCAGCATAAAGATTTTTATAAAAGTCCAAAATATGTTCCTCAATGATTTTAGGATCCTCAATAACCACATTATCAATCCGTAAACGATGTATCCCACCAAAATTATTTTGCCTTTTAACCATAGCATGGAAAAAAGCAGTATTTCTATCCCCATCTTTAAACCAAAGCATCTTAGCTCTTTCTTTCCAAAACAAATATTGACAGTGAAGAGCATGATCAAGTTCCTCCTTAGCTATCTTTTCTTGACAAAGAAGCCCATCAATATCAGATATACTAGCAGTCTCTAAATTTTGTTGAATACTAAGGAGGAGACCCTGCTTAAGAATAACTGCATTGTGAACATTACCAAAAGAGTTTTTATTTCAATCACGAAGCTCAGTTTTCAACCTTTTTAACTTATGTTGAAAAATAAACATAGGACACCCAACAACCTTATTATTCCAAGAGTCATGAATAAGCTTCAGACATGAACTGTCCTGAAGCCACATAGAAAAGAAACGAAAATTTGTAACCTTCTTCAAAGAATTGCTGGCAAGACTAGCAAGAATAGGGGAATGGTCAGAACAATTCCTAACAAGAACCTGATAAGACATGAATCCTATTCATCCAGACATACTCCATTACATAAAGCCCTATCTAGTCTTCTATGAATTCTATGCAGCCCTCTTCTTCCATTACACCAAGTATAACCAGTTCCAATAAAAGGCATACAAGCAAGATCATTAGTATTAATCCAATCAAGGAAATCATTACAAGAAACCTAATTAGGGGCCACCCCCCTTTACATTCATCCGTCGATAGCACAACATTAAAATCTCCCAAAATACACCAAGTCCCTATGAAGGAACTAAGATCCCTCCACATAAATCGTCTAGCCAAGTATGTGGTTGCACCATAAACACCTGCAAAGCTAAAACATTTATCATGTAGATGACAAGTTACATAAATAAACTGATCATTTACCGAGAATTTTTGGACCAGATCAGGAATCGATAAACACCAAAGCTTTGCAGACTTATTAACAACAGGATATGTAGCCATCAAATGCATATCAACAGATTCAAAAGCATCAGTGTACGACACCATTGGTTCAGCAAGAAAAATCAGAAGGGGTTTATGTAGTTTAAGTAAACTAAGCAACATCTCCACAGTTTTGTGGTTTCCCAGTCCTCTAACGTTACAGAAAAAAGAAGAGACCTTCATTGCGATGTTATGGCGAGAACTGTCTTAGCAGTTTTTTTGGCTTTCCCAGTCCCCTTAGGTGGTCTCCCGGATTTTCTTTTAGTACAAACTATCTCCTCTCTAGTAACACTGGCATCCTCCTCCATCTCATTAGGATCAGCCCAAAATTTTGACCCAATCTGATTTTCAACAGTGATATGGTCAAAATTAAATTCAGCAATGGTAGTAGACCTACCAATATAAGGATCACTTCCCACATCTGTAATTTCCAAACCCGAGAGAGAGGAAAAGTGATTTTGCAGGACCAACGACGGAGATGGTAAATTCACAATTGCAGACTGACCATCCATAGGAGTTGGTGTTGTAGTAACTACAGGTGAAGTAGCCCTCAGAAAAGATGGATCCTCCACAGGAGGTGAAACCTCCACATGAAGATCCTCAACAGGAGCATGAGACTCTAAACCCTTCCCTTGCATAACAGCAGGTAGCATTCCTTGTTGTGGAAAATCCGAAGTATGAGCAGATAACCCTTTTCTGGATTCATGATCCGAGGCATCCTCAAGAGGAGGCATATCTGCAAAATCATCCTCCACTCCTCTTGGTTTATCAGAAACAAGGTGACCCAAGGGTGAACCTGCATTAGCTTGGCCAAGAACAACAATGTTTGAATTATCTGTGGGGCCTTCCTCGTGCTTCAGCTGCGGATCTTTCTTTCGATATTCTATACGTTGTTTAGGAGCCACATTCCTCCCCTGATCCCGTTCATCAGAAACTATCTTCTGAGAAGATTTTTGTTGAGGCCCAGAAACACGACCCTGATCATGAATGACCCGACACTGAGCAAGCTCATGCCCAATCATCTTAAAGTGAGAGCAAAAAGGAGGTAGCCATTCATATTCCATACCAATTACAAAAGGTGATCGGGAAGAGAAGACCGTATATCAATATCCACCAACACTCTAACAAACATACCCCTGTTCTTTCTCATAGTATTCTCATCCAAAGACAAAGGAGTACCGAGACCCTTAATGATGGAAAAAATCATCCTTGATCTCCAATACTCCAAAGGCAACCTGTGTAGTCAAACTCAGGCCCGAGTTTTGGTACTCTTCATAGTAGCTGGAACAAAGTCTTTTGTCCAGGCAAACAGTCTCAAGAAACCTGAAGATAACTTCAAGAAACCTATCCCAAGGGCCCATCGCATGTCTTCTACGGAAGCGAACTCAAACTCATAGAAATCCTTCTCGAAAGGAATTGCTTTCCACGGTCCAAGAGCCTTCCACACTGACTACAATTTTTTAGTTAAATCCATGTGTGTAAGGGGTTAACCCCCCTTAGAAAGAATAACTCGACCATATAGATGGGTCTTGCAATCCTCAAGTCTAGCCAAGTAATCTACCTCATCTATCCGGACCACAATCATGTCTCCCTTAATACAAGGAGTGGATAATTCGGACAAAGGAATATCACATGTAGTTCTCAAAGCCTGAGCAAAAGTTTTCCTTTGGCCAGGCTTATCATATACCGTCTTCGCATGAGATATTTCACAATCCTTCAAACAAGTCCATGGGATAAGGAAACCCTTAGAACCCTCCGCCATTCCAAAAGTCACTACTCATCACACCACCCCCGTACAACCGTACCACCACAACACCAAATCTTGAGTTTACCACAAATTTTGATAAAAGTCTTGACTTTACCAAAAATTTTGATAAAAAGCTTGACTTTACCAAAAATTTTGATTAAAATCTTGACTTTACCAAAATTTTTATAAAAATCTTGACTTTACTGCAAATTTTTATAAAAATCTTGGCTTTACCACAAATTAGAAGTGGCTACATGAAAAAGGTGGAAACTTTTTGTGTGCAATAGAAGTTCCAAGAAGAAACACCTTTATAAAGAAAAAGATTTAAGGAAAGAATACACCTCATACACAAACGCAGAGAGTCGTTGCGTTACCACCAGCATCTCGGCAGACTATCGCGCCAACGCCGAACAGCATCCACGACCCCTGCACCACCACCGTCCACCACCAAGTTGGAGAATAAACAGCCACCCGCACAAATCTAGCCGCACGAAATCCCTTCGAAATAGAGAGAACATAGACCTTTAAAATTATATGAAATCCCTCTGTTTTTCAACTTATTTGATCTTTACTACGCTTTATGTAAGGACCTGTAAAATTAAATTGGAATAAAAGGAATATATTTTAAATGAATTCTAAGTATGTTTTTATTTAAAATAAAAAGGAAGGAAAGTGTAGCTTAGAAGACTATGAGATCGCCTGGTTAGTACATAATCGCCTGTCGCCTAGACTACACATGAACGCCAATCGCCTGTAGTGTACATGATCGCCAAAAAGGGACACATCGCCGAGTATTCGAGAAGACTTAGTAAGTAATTAGTATGTGGTCTAATTACAGAAGATGAGTTATATAGAAGATAGGTAGCATATCTGCCACCATGAGTAGGGTGGACTGTGATACCCAAAGTTAACCAGCACACCATGTTGAAGGTGGAAGTCTTTGGTGTGCTTGGTGTGGAGCTGGAGAGGGGGAAGCTTTGACATTTTGGTCGAGGTACTGGATCAACCATAGTGGGTTCCAAAAACCACGCATATCGAGGTGTGGGTTAAGCCTTAGATACGCTGTGCATGCGAAACTCTATGCTTGAGCATAAGAGATCGTCCTTAAGTGTGGCACGCGTGGGTGCACTATGAGTAGTGTTGATCTATTCTTGGAAATGTGAAGCTACCAACGTCACTAAGCCATGTGGAGATGATAACTTGGATGTAACATAGTGGGTTGAAGAACCTTCAGCAAGGCGTGGCGATGTGGCACAAGTCATCGCCGGGATGAGAGGCGCACAAGTCATCGCCGGGATGAAAGGCGCATAAGTCATCGCCGGGATGAGAGGCGCACAAGTCATCGCCGGTGTGAGAGGCGTATAGGTCATCGCCGGGATGAGAGGCATCAGTCGTCGCCGGTATGAGAGGCACATCAGGCATCGGTGGGTGGAGGATAGTCATCGCGCGATTCCCTGCTAAGAGTGTTAAAGTGGGACCCAGGCTCACAGTGAAAACGCTCTGCATGCGCAACACATAGACAAAAAGGGGTGTTTCAAAATAGTTGGCATCAGAGAGTTCGTATGCGCAGAGACACACGTGGCCATACTGTTCAAGGAAGTGTGCACGCAAGCTTTCCTGCAGAGTGGGTGGTGGCAACGGCAATTGTGGACAAGTTGGTTTAGATTCAAAAACTCACTTCTGAGAGGCAAAGAACGTTGTTGTGGTTCAAGAGTGACAGAGTGAGTTTACCTTCATCCTTCTCTTTTCTCTCCTTCGTGCTGCGATTCAGGCATCCTCAAGCACCAGTACGACGAGCGACGACTGCCCTTGGACTCCTGGGAAGTTCTCTGCGAGTTTTCCGATCAGGATGCTAAAACAGAGTTCGGGTATCCTTAAGTTCGGTGGGTTAGAGCTCGTAGTGAGATTTTACGCAAGTCCAGGTAAGGGAAGCTAGCCTTATTTCCAACGAAAACCTTAAGTTAGATGATTTTGATGATGGGGCGACGTGGTCGCCGGTTTTCAACTGTTATTGCATAATCCCCTGTTTTTGGATGTGATCGCCGGTTTTAATGTTGTTTTCGAACTCCCCTGTTTTAGTGTCGCTTTGAACTTGTTGAGATTGAAATGAAAAATGTATATGCTATTCGAAAACTTGAACGGTGGTATGCTTGTTTTTGGTGAGTGGGGTTGTTTAAGAAAAGATTCAAAGTATTCTATGATGGAATTGTTCTTTATGTGTGGTATGATGTATGGAATGTGGTGAATGTGGGATCAAGGCATAGTATTTTCAGGAAAGAAAATACCGTGTAAGATCGTGTAGAGTGTGCATTGACCGGTGATTCGTTTATTATGAGATATCCTGACTCTCCTGATATAATGGAATCATATAGATGAAGTTATTCAGGCGTTGAGAGTCGAAGGAGGTTCATATGTATGGGTGAGTTGTTTGAAAGAAAACGAGCTTGACCCGCTGTATGGATTAACCCTGTCATGCTAGGATAGTGATGATATTGAGATTCATTTATACGCTTGTGAATGTGTGTGATTTCACAGTGACCCTGTGAATGTGTGTGATTTCACAGCGACCCTGTGAATGTGTGTGATTTCACAGTGGTGCAGTATGACAGGTGCAGATCTCTGAGTCTAGTCAATGCACGTGTCTTCCGGAAGTGGTGTCGAGTGTCTATGTGTGATGAGTCAGTGGAAGTCTGACGTGAGAAATGAGAAACTTTGAAATTGATAGACACTTGATGGATTATGTGAATTGAACGACTCTTGAGGAAATTGTGAAATATGTGATTACTTGATGGTCATGTGAAGGGAATGAGAAAGTTGATGGTTTTTACGTGGGTGTCTTAAATTTGTTTTACCTTGATTTTAAAGTTTCATATCTAAATTCTCTTTAAAATATCTAGCTTACCCTGCGTTTTTGTTTTGTGGATGTTTTCTTAAACCTGTGATGATCGTGTATAATTTACACGGGAGCAGATGATGTTGCAGGAAGTAGAGCTCCTCAGTAAGTGGTCGCCGGAAGGAGATCGCCTGTTTTCTATTTTGCTGTATTTTGTTTAAGTTTTGGAAACTGACTGGATATGTATTAAACTCCCTGTGAGGAGAAATTTCATTACATATATATATATATATATATAGATATATATATATAGATATATATATATAGATATATATATATATAGATATATATATATATAGATATATATATATAGATATATATATATATAGATATATATATAGATATATATATATATATATATATATGTTCACTTCGATATTATTGTTTTACCTTTATTTCATTATATAAATATGAAAAGGATTTGGCGGGATGTTACACTTTAAGTATCATTTTAATTGGTCTCTATCTTCTTTTAATATAGGAAGTTTATTAATGGTTTTATTTTTAAAGAATTTAATAGTGTTGGATACATAAGTTTTTTTTTTTTCTTTAACTTGTTTTTAAGACACCAATTTAAATAATGTTGATTTTATAATAAATTCTTTAAAGGGCCAATTTCTAAATTTATTGATCTTTAATTCTTGAATCATTTAATTAAATTTTTATTTTTCTCTTTTTATGTAGCCTAACATTTTATTATATATTTTTTGTTTTTCTTCTTTCATTCCTAAAGTAAGATTTTGTTATTTGTTTTAATATAAGATAAAGTTTTCTTATTTTTTGGTATAATTACCTTATTCGTCCCTACATTTTAGGTCAATATTCAATTTAGTATAGTGGTTTTTAAAAATATCAATTTGGTCTTTATGTTTTTTAAAATGTATACAAATTGGTCCTTTCTGTTAAGTTGCACCTTACGGCGTCAAATGCTGCTTATGTGGCAGAGAGGTGTGATTGAAAGATGTGACGTGTCAAGATCAGATGCTGACGCGGCAGTTCGACTATTGAAATTGGGATTGGAACTCGTTGACCACCAATTTTCTCCACCTTCCACCACCACCACCACCCTTTTCCCTTTGTTGTCTCTCCTCCACCATCTCCAGCACCTAAACTTGAATGATAACGATCATATTGATGTATTTGAAAAGTTAAAAGAAAAACTTGATTAAATAAAATAAAATAAATAGTTAGATTATGAACACCATTAAACCTTCCTTTTCTTTTTAACACTTTCTTCCATGCTAATTAAGGGTTTTTTGAATTGGAAAAGAAGTTATAATTATTCTCAGCGTTCTTCATATATCTATGCTAGAGAGAGAAATTCTCGATTCCTCTCTTTAGAAACCCTATTGCACGCTTTGCATTCCAGTTCCATAATGGCCAACAACAATCTCCCTCGAAGAATCATCAAGGTTCGCTTCCATTTGCTTGTTGATTTCCCAATTTTAATTTCAGTTCCAATTTCTCTAATCGACTCGTTCGATGGCTGATAAAACGAAAGAAACTCGAATTGCAATCATGAATTTTCTGCCTCTACCCTGCCTTTTGCTATCACGTGTGAATTCCCGAATTTTTCCCTCTTGCATAAATTTAGTGGTGAATGAAATTTTCTTGAAAAGCTCATGAAATTGAAACGTCTTTGGAGCTAAACATTGGTGATTCAACTACCCTTTTGCAATTCCTCTCCACTTCTAATCCCAATTTCAATGGTCCAACTGCCACGTCAACATCCTTCAATCCCACCTCTCTGCCACATAAGTAGTATTTAACGCTGTAAGGAATCAAATGGACCTATTATGAAGTAAAGAAAAGATAATTGACCCATTAGATCTATTAATGATTAATATAAATAATAGTGTATTTAATTGAGTAGTTGGATTTTAGTAAACCTTTAATAAATCAAAATTGACTTAAGTTTGGAGAATTACTACATATTTCACCTTGTACTTGTCATACGAGAGATGATCTAAACACTACATATATTCGAGAAATGAGATTATTAAGAGAGAAGAAGTTAAGAGTGGAGTGAAAAGTGTAGTAAATGAGGCTTTAAAACGCACAAAATTGATTTTCCGAGACGTGAGCAATCATTGTCTGTAAGGACTTATCCGCGGTGTACTGCGCAAGTCCCCCAGGATACAACAGGAACTTCCTAGAGATTTTCGAGGATCAGAACTAGCAAGTTACTATTAAAAGAGTAAAAACCCAACAAACCCAAAAATAAAATAAAATATTAAATGATGAGAGAGAAAGAGAAAAAGTGAAAAGGTGATAGGAAGAAGTAACAAATCCAAAACTGCCATAGCCTTAATCCCGTCCCTGGCGACACTACCTCATACTCCAGCGACCCAACATCCAGAGAATAACGGTTGAGTCTTCGAAGGTCCGAGTCTTGCACGCGGAGCACCTGCCTTTGCAACGATCGTGAGTGTAGAAGAGGATCTCACACACGAGGGTTTCTACAAATTGCGCAACAACACAACCCTAAGAATCAGGTTTGTGAATCAAAACCGCAATAGGGTTTGTGAATCAAAACTGCATTAGGGTTCATGAATCAAAGCCACATTCTCTGTTTTTCATTTTGCAAAAACACACTATGTTTTTTTTTTTGCAATATCTATTCATATGTTCATATGGTTTTACAACAATCCCCCACATATTGCAAAAGATAAAACATAGAGATAAAGAAAGAAAAATAATTTTGAGTTCATCTAAGATGTAATGCATCAGAGTTGGTATAACAAGCTATGTGAACCAGTCTTAGATTGATGAACTTTAACACATAATGTAGTTGGTATAACAAGCTATACGAACCAAGACACTTAGTATGTGTTAAAGGTTTATCAGTCACAATACACCCCCACATTACTTGCTGTTATCATTGTGTTGCGCTACTAGACCATGCGCGTGCCTGGTATTCATGAGTGCTATAGAGATCTTGCCAAGATCTCATGCAAGCGGCCCCACTTGACACTCATATAGGTGATTTCATCAAGTATATGCTGCAAATCATACACCACCCATAAGGGGTATGAAAATCATTAAAACTTTGTAAATCGTTAAAACTCTTTTACCTTAGAATTTTAACCACAAAGTTTATCCTCTCGATAATGCAGTATCTAGCACTTTCACACACACACACCATAGAAATGGACAAAATTGATTTTAAATCAATATTAGTGCTAGCAGAACTAACAAGTGACCTGTTTTTACCCATATGAACCTTATTCGTGGGATCTCCAATCACAAAGGTTGGGTTTCCATCACTTGTTTGTTTGCAAGTGGCTTAAGTCTCATTCCCCTCGAAGTTTCTAAAATCAGTTTTCTTCCTAGGGGTTTTGTTAGAGGATCTGCCAAATTCCGTTCTGACTTGACATAGTCAATAGAAATTGTTCCACTCTTTAACAACTGCTTCACCAAATTATGTCTCAATTGTATATGTCTATTCATTCCATTGTAACTTTTATTTTTAGCTATAGCTATTGCCGATTGGCAATCACAATGCATTGATACAGAAGGGGTTGGTTTCATTCCTAACGGAATGTTTGCTAAGAATTTTTTCAACCACTCAGCTTCACTACCAGCCATCTCGAGAGCAACAAACTTAGATTCCATTGTTCATCTTGCAATAATAGTTTGCCTGGCTGATCTCCATGTAACTGTACCATCCCCAAGTGTAAATACATAACCACTAGTGGACTTTGTCTCATATGAATTAGAGATCCAATTAGCATCACTATACCCTTCTAACACAACGGGAAATCCACGATATTCAATGGCATAACCCATTGTACCTCTCAATTATTTCATGAGTCTCACAAGCGCATCCCAATGATCCTGACTAGGACATTGAGTGTACCTACTTAGTCTACCTATTGCATAAGCAATATCTGGTCTAGAAAAACTCATTAAATACAATAAACTCCTAATTATCTGGGCATACTGAATTTGAGAAATAGATTATCCTCTGTTCTTTTTTAATTTAGAGTTAGCATCATAAGGGATGCTCACTGACTTAAAGTCATAGTAATCAAACTTCTTAAGAAGTTTCTCAGTGTATTTTTCTTGGGATAGTAATATACTATCTCCCTTCCTTATGATTTTAACTCCTAGAATCAAACTTGCTTCACCCATGTCTTTCATCTCAAACTTAGATCCAAGAAACAAATTTGTTTTCTCAAAACAATATCATTGCATGTAACAAAATTAGCATGTCATCCACATATAAACATATAATGACACATTCACCATTTCCAGATCTAGAATACACACATTTATCAACATTATTGGTAGAAAAACCGATGAGCATATATTTATTCACACTCAATAGCCTTAATTATAGATTATTGGACTATAATAATAAATAAATCCATTGTTTTAATTAATGTTCATATAATTGGGTTTATTTGGGCCTTTATTATTATTTTTTTTAATTTTGTAATTTTAATCTAAGTTGCTTCTTTTGGATCAAAATAGGAAACAAGATCTAAAATAAAGAATTAGATAATTAAATCTGCAAATATCTGAGAAAAGGAATTGAATGCAAATTTTTGTCGGGATATTCTCTAAAACTTATGCAATTAAAATTCCTCTGCAAAATCCTTCAAAAATAGAGAAAATATACTCTGAAGATATTATTCAAGAAAATCTTCTGCAATATCTCTCACATCAATGTTGGAATCAATTACAATCAATGCACAAATTTGAAGAAAATTGGAAACAATATTTCTTGAAGAAAAGCAAGAATAAAATCTGAGACTATTTGGGAATGAAGATATATGTTTAATAATTCGAAACAGGAAAGGAAACATCTGATAATTGTAAAAAAATATCGTAAGGTGGATTTTAATATGATTTTTGTGCAAGTGAAAGAGGATTATAAAGGAGACTTCAAGGGGAGGAAGAAGCAACTTTTTGGATCGCGATTTAGAGGAGCAAACACATGTTAGACCTAGTTTTCTTTTCTTCTTTATAATACTTTTGTTTTTCCTCCACATGGAAGGCTAAACCTTTTTGGTTGATTCCCTTATGATTTCCCATTGAGTTATGAGGTTTTGGTTAATAAAAGTTTCATTTTTTTAATTCTCTATAGCAGTAGTTTTAATAGTCTAATCTCCTGGAAAACTGGTTTTTGTGAGAGGTTGTACTTGAACGCATGATTGAAAGTCTTCCTTATCTTAAACTTTTGTTTCTTAGTTAGTTCGCATTGTTCTAATTAATTTCTTGGGCGCATGATTCAAGAGAGAGGAGATAAGCATTACCATGGCGTATAGGCATGGAACAAAGTGGGTATTGATTAAACCAGTAAACGCATGCTTTACTAGTGAGTTTCAAGTTCAAAAAGATTGACGCATGTTCAATTTGGTTTAGCTCTGTTTGAGGATTGAGAAAGGAATAATCTTTAGAGAACCTATGAGGAATTCAATGGTGGAAGAACTTGGGAGTCAACTTGCATTCTTTACTGTTTCAAATCATCATTTATATTTTCTTGCTTAACAATCACAACCCTTTTTGCTTTATTGTTATTGTTAATCCTAATTTCTTGTAGATAAGTCTTGAATTTTTTTCATTGGACTCATTATTGGATTTGTTGGGAGACGACTTGGGGTCATCTGACCACTTCTATACTATCATCTAACTAGCATACGCTGGAATCATATTCAATTTGACTGCTAAACGACAGCTATCAAAAACCTTCACAAAGTAAAACATTATCAAGTTTTTCATGCCATTGTTTTGGTGCCTGTTTCAAACCATACAAAGATTTTAAAATTTTGCATACTTTTTCTTTTGACCTGGAACTACACATCCTTCAGGTTGAGTCATATAAATTTCCTCTTCTAATTCACCATTCATAAAGGTTGTTTTAACATCCATTTGATGAATTACTAACTTATGGATAGATGCTAAGGCTAGCAACACAGGGATAGAGGAAATCTTAGTCACAGGGGCAAAAGTATCAAAGTAATCTATGTTATGTTTTTGAGCAAAACCTTTAGCTACTAATCTTGCCTTTATGGATCCATCAGGATGATATTTCTTCTTAAAGATCCACTTACAACCAATTGGTTTTGCTCCTCTAGGCAGATCTACTAAGGTCCACGTATTATTTTTCTTAACTGAATCAAGCTTGGTTTTAATGGCCTTATCCCAATGTTTAGCATCAGGAGCACTAGTAGCTTCTAAAAAACTTATTGGATCACTTTCAACTAGATAAGTGTAAAAGTCATCTCCAAATGATGTTTCCTTTCTTTTTCTTTTACTTCTCCTAACATTCTCACTCAAGGCATCACTAGCACTATCTATAGGTTGTTCAGATGTACCACTACTCTTTAGAGGAAAAATGTGTTAAAAAAACTCAGCATTTTTCGTCTCTACTATAGTGTTACGTTCAATTATATTACTATTAAGAACTAGAAACCTATAGGCAACACTATGTTCCGCATATCCTAAGAACATGCAATCAGATGTTTTAGAGCCTATTTTCCTTTTCTTAGGATCAAGTAACATCACTTTAGCTAAACACCTATACACTCTTATGTATTTCAGATTAGGTTGATAACCTTTCCACAACTCATAGGGTGTTTTACCAGTTTTCCTATGTGGTTTCCTATTTTGTAAAAAGCACGCGGTAAGCAGAGATTCACCCCACAGATTATTAGGAGCATTAAAACTAATAAGCATGGCATTCATCATTTCTTTAAGAGTCCTATTTTTCCTTTCAGCTACTCCATTAGACTGAAGTGAATACGGTGGGGTTACTTCATGAATAATACCTTCTTTTACACAATAATCATTAAATAAAACATATTCAACACCTTTATCTGATCTAATTCTTTTAATTTTCTTATTCAATTGATTTTCTACTTCCACTTTATAAGTTAAGAACATGTCAAAAACTTCATCCTTATGTTTAATTAAATACACTTTGGTGTATCTAGAAAAATCATCTATAAAAGTTACAAAATAATTTTTACCACCACTAGACATGGTTTTTTTTAAATCAGCAAGGTCGGTATGAATTAAACCAAGAATTTCAATTTGACATTCTTCAAAGTGACATGTTTTCCTTGTTATTTTAGATTCTACACATACATCACATTTACTATTTTGTTTGTCAAGCATGTTTATTAATCCTAGTCATTGCAATTTCATAACATACGAATAATTCACATGTCCTAATCTAGCATGTCATATATGTTAGAATATATGACCTTAAACAAGAGGGGGGTGAATTGTTTATAAAAGATTTTTGCAAATATTGAAGGTATAATGAATCTTAGTGCAGAATAACAGATCAAGGAATCAATTTAGCCAAGAACTCAAATTGTTTTAAGGCAAATACAGAAAAACAATCTGTTGTTTCTACGAAACAATCGGTTGTTTATATCAGGAGATATTAAAACCAACTTAAAACAGCAATTTAAAGAGTTAAGGATGAAAGAAATGTACACAACAGTTTTATACTGGTTCACCCTAATCACAAGGGCTACATCCAGTTCCCAGAAAACCATTGGGTTCGACTATGCAATCAATCACAGATTACACACACCACACACCAAACTAGTGATCTTGAACCCCTCAAGAAACACACTACCTTCGGCAATACACCACACAGAATTCAGAACCCCTCTGAATCTGCACTTACAACCTTCAAACACAAATACAGTAATCAAGGAAGAGAGAACAGGATACACCTGGGAGTTACAAAGCTTCAAGATCAGAATTATAACCCAGTCCTATTCCACACATGAAAATCCAAAAGCTTGATTGAATCTTGAAAGCACTTAGTCAAATCTCACTTTGATTTCTCAAAACTGTTTCTTACACTTTAGGAGTGTCTAACTAACTATATATAAACCAACTGAGTGGTCAAAGAGAATTTAAAACAGGAGCGCAATTAGTTAGAAACATTTAATAAAAGATTCAATTCAAAACCAAGAAGCTGTTAAGATTTTCAAAACAAACAACCAGTTGTTTTATCGGGACAACCGATTGTTTTGGCTTTGAAAGCTTAGTCAACAAAGCCAAAGCTTTTCAGCCTTTTCCAAAACCTTTTCATCAAAGAACAACCGATTGTTTCGACAAAACAATAGGTTGTTTTTCACTTAGTTGAAAAATAAACTCTTTAAAAAAGGCTTTCAAACCAAACTTGTTTTGGATTCAAACAAGGTGTGGATTACACATATTCTACCCATGTTCCCACCCATACACAGCAGCAACACCAGCCATCATCAAACACATAGGATTTGAATTCTTCAAAGCTTATGATCAACCTTGATCAACAATATATCATATGAATCAACAATATAAGCAGAAGATTCAGATTCATTAATAACTGTAGAAATGTTCAATACAAAAAGACCTTGATCACAATATCCCTTCCCCAGAAACATTATTTTTTTTCATAACAATCTTGTCATATTAAAATGACACTTTAACCCCAACTTTGCTTAGCAATGCAACAGAGAAAAAATTAACTCTAATTGATGGAACATGTAGCACATCATTCAAAGTCAAAGTTTTACCAAATCTGAGCTTCAGAAGAACCTTTCCTTTTCCTAGGGCAGGAGCTATCCTGTAGTCACCGAGATAAACTTGTTCTTTTCCATCCCCCACAATTGTGTAAGAGGTAAGCACATTTCTGTTTGCATAGATGTGTCCGGTAGCCCCAAAGTCTACCACCCATTTGCTCACATTTGTCACAAGATTTACTTGTGAAACGACTGCCACAATTGTATCTTCCCCTTCGGCTAGATTTTCCTTAGGAGGATAGTCATTTTTGGCCCTATGTCTGCATTGAGGTGCATGATGACCTGGCTTTCCACAGACAAAGCAATTACCCTTTTTTCTTGAAAGTGAGGTTAGTTCCATTGGGACGAGAGAATTATTATTATATTTCTTTTTGTGATCAGATTTTTTCTCGTACCTTTTTCGAGTTGGTTTGTCTTCTACCACATTTGCTTTGGCAGACAAAGTTTTGGCCTTTGCAGCAGCAAACTCCTTCCTATTTGTGTCTTCAATTATGATGTGCGTGATTAAATCTGATAGTGACATTTGTTTGTGCTTGTGCTTCAGTTGTTGTTTGTAATCCGTCCAAGATTGTGGAAGCCTTTCGATCAAGATTTCGGACACGAATTCATCAGGCAAGGCTATGCTTTTCAACTTTGATATCTTCAAGTAGCTTGTGGTATTCGTTTATCTGGATTTTGATGTCTTTTCCTTCGATCATCTCCCAGCAGTAGTAGTTTTCAATCACAAATCTTTGTATGACGACGTCTTCGGCAGTGTATTTGAGGATAAGGGAATCCCAAATATCTTTTGCTTCCTTGTAAGAAGCATAGACATCGAACAGATCGTTAGATAACACACTGAGTAGGGTGTGACGACATACCTTATTTGCATGAATTCAATCATCAATTTGTTTCGTAGCTGTGCCTGAGTCGGGTTTCGAAGTTGTAAGTGAAAAAGTGACTCCGTACATGTCCAACAGGGTGGACACGCGTTCTTGCCAGCGTCGGAAATTATGACCAGTGAAGACTTCAATTTTCGAGACGTCCAAAAATGGTTTCGCAAAAATGGTTTGCGTTGCGGAAATAGCATTTGACATTTTCATAGCAGCGTTGTTGTTTTTGTCCATTTTGTCAGCCATAAGTCCTTACGATTGTAGTAAATGAGGCTTTAAAAAAAACGAAATTGATTTCCCGAGACGTGAGTAATCACTATCCATAAAGAGTTATCCGCGGTGTATTGCGCAAGTCCCCTAGGATACAATAGGTACTTCCTAGAGACACTGGTGCAGAAAAGCCAAACAAATGCGTCTATTTTACATTTATAAGTGAGACTATATAGCTGCACTTCATGAACACAGTATTAAATCGAAGATTTACAAATGCGGCTATTTAGCCGCATTTGTAAATCCCATTTATAAGTGCGGCTATCGTAATAGCCGCACTTATAAATCCAATATTTTATTATTTTTCCCCTTCTCCCACAAGCACAGACGAATACGTTGTGCATGAAGGCAATGTTGGTGAAGAGTGGAAGGAGAGCAGCAGCGACGACAACGACAGCAAACACGGCAGCGGCAATAGCGACGGCGGCAACAACGACAGTAGCGATGGAGCACACAAAAGCACAACAAATAGGAGCGCAAGGCAATGAAATTGTGCTTAAACAATGCAAATGCCAAAAACAGAGTGAGAAAGAGAGACGAAGAAGAAAAAACATAGAAGAAACGAATAAGAAGAAGGAACTCACAGTGATAAGAGAATGATGCAGAAGCGAACGCAAATAGAGAGTGTTCTTGCCAGTTGACTCGCCTGTCAGTTGACTTCACGACACTCACACCCCTCCTTCCTCACGTTGATATGTGCTTGATTCTTGCGAAACAATCTGCACCTCTAAAAGAGAAAGGGGCGCCCTAGAGGCCGTTTGCACTCCGACGCTCAAGTCAAGATGGGGCAAGAAACACCAAGTGTATTGAGTTTCTCTGTGTTTAGGTCTAGAAACTGCGTACCTTTGTGAAGTATTTTACTGTCCCTTATATAGTCTAGGGTTTACTGCGCCGCTAGCCCTAATTAGGGTTCACTGCGCTGCTAGCCATATTCAGGGTTTACTGGAATACCCTTGCGCCGCTATCACCCAATCTTAGGGTAATCTAGCACATAAGGTTTCCTTCTCTGGAGTGCAAACTCTAACAGGGTGACCTCCTGGATGCCTCCTTGTGCACCTAGTCTCTGGGGCCACCTGTTCTGGGAGTGCCTTCACTGTTCACGTGCCATGCATGTAGCCTTTACTGGGAAACCCTAGTTTTGATGAGTACTCGACGCCTCAGGACTCTGCACCTAACTGTGCTTTCCCTGCTACCTACATGAGCTCTTCGTGATTCAGGCCTCTCCTTACCTCTAGGCATGTTTACTGATAACTGGTCTTCCTTTAGGACCCACACTAGGTGGTCTAACTTCGCCGTTCGAAATACCCAAGGCCGATGTCACCTCGCCCTACTCTGTTGCCGAGGACTCCTCACCTCGCCATACTCTGTTGCCGAGGACTCCTCGACCTGCTGAGTGACGATGACACCTCAGCCCATCCTGGTGGTCTGACGACTACTCACCCTTCTCTGTGGGGACGCGCTGATGACTAATCACCCTTCTCTCTGGGGACATGTTGATGACTGATAACCCTTCTCTCTGGGGACATGTTGATGACTGATAACCCTTCTCTGAGGGGACACACCGATGACTCATCACCCTTCTCTAAGGGGACACACCGATGACTCATCACCCTTCTCTGTGGGGATAGGCCGATGACTCATCACCCTTCTCTATCTGTTCTCGATGTCCGAGGACTGGTCGGTACATAAGCCCCCCAGTCTCAAGCTGTTAACTTGTTTCAGCGAAGAGACTAAGTAATCGGCCCGGTGACCTACGTACATATTCTGTGGCCAAGGACTGATCATCCCGCTGAGTGCCGATGACATATCAACCTATTCTAGGGATCATCACAGCGATGACTCATCACCCTTCTCTGTGGGGACAGGCCGATGACTGATTATCCTTCTCTGTGGGGACAGGCCGATGACTCATCACCCTTCTATGTGGGGACAGGCCAATGACTCATCACCCTTCTCTATCTGTTCTCGGTGTTCGAGAACTGGTCGGTACAGAGAGGAACAACAAATGCTAGAGAAGAGGAAGAAAATATGAAAAGTGTAAGTGTTGCGCTCTAAGTTAGGGTAAAATTTGATTTATGAGTGTGGCTATTTGTAATAGCCGCATTCATAAATCAAGCCCTTTGATTTACGAGTGCGGCTATTTGTAACCGCCGCATTCATAAATCAAGCGCTTGATTTATGAATGCGGCTATTACAAATAGCCGCATTCATAAATCAAAGCGCTTGATTTATGAATGCGGCTCTTTCAAATAGTCACACTCATAAATGAAAATAATTTCAAAACTTTCACCGCGTTTTGTAGGACTATGGTTGAGGTAAAAACGCATTTAATAAACAGTAGTTGTTTTACCATTTTGCACTAGTGAGATTTCTGATGATCAGAATTAGCAAGTTACTCTTAAAAGAGTAAAAATCCAATAAACCCAAAAATAAAATAAAATATTAAATGATGAGAGAGAAAGAGAAAAGGTGAAAATGTGATAGGAAGAAGAAAGGTTTCACAGTGGTGGGTGAAGAAGATGAAGAAGGTGAATGAGAGATGTGTTTTCTGGATGAGGGAAACCCTTGTTTATATAGGGGAAAAAATGTAACAGATCCAAAACTGCCACAACCTCAATCCTGTCCCTAGAGGCACTACTTCACGCTCTAGCGGCCCAACATCTAGAGAATAACAGTTAAGTCTTCGAAGGTCCAAGTCTTGCGTGCAGAGCACCTGCCTTTGCAATGATCATGAGTGTAGAAGAGGATCTCACACATGAGGGTTTCTGCAAATCGTGCAACAACGAAACCCTAAGAATCAGGTTTGTGAATCAAAACCGCATTAGAGTTCGTGAATCAAAACTGCATTAGGGTTCATGAATCAAAGCCACATTCTCCGTTTTGGGTTTTGCAAAAACACACTATGTTTTTGGTTTTGCAATATCTATTCATATGTTCATATGGTTTTACAACAAAATGAAGTGGGAAAAGAAAAATGACGTGGTGGAAGAGTTGTGAAGGTTTAAAGCACAAACACTCTACCTTACATATTGTATAAGTGATGGCAAAAATGCACACGGAAGCAACACACATAATCACGAATCAATGCAAGAAAATAAACAACACATGATTTAACGTGGTTTGGTCGCAAACTGCAACCTACACCCTCACGGACAACTATTAGGTTTTATTTCATTCCTATTGCACACCAATTACAAGTGCAATGATCTCTTTAAATAGAAAATATAAACGAGACACAATGATTAAGCGCACTCACTAAACATGGTGTCTAGTCAGCCCAACCCAATTGGTCCTAGCTTCATATCCAACAATCTCCCACTTGAAGCCACGAAACAATGTTCATCTGCGCTTCAACTGTGTACATGCACTTCTGTAATCTGTCACCGGAACTCAATGTTCCACCACTAGTTGTCACCAACCTTTTTAATCATTTTAAAGACTTAGTTGAAACTCCCATGAGTTTCAACACATTAGTCATGACTGAAACTGCCACTGACCCGTTCTCTGTTTCTACCGGCTTCCACTTACACGAACTGCCAGATCCTGGAATAACCTGAGAATAAACACTCTCCATACTACACAAGAAATTTTCTAAAGATGTTTCAACAACTGGAATACTAGTTCTCCTAATCCACTGTCGTCTAGGGACCTCAGCTGAAACACGACCTGTGCTCCCACTACCACAAGTACCTCTGACTGGTCTACCTGGACCTTTCCATGCTCGTTCATCCTGAATCTGACCTATGGCTCTGGGTTTCTCTCTTGTGAAGACAATCCTCTTTTGCCCATGAGATTCTATGAATCAGACTTTGTTTATCTTCTGAACTGGGACAATCACTCCCTCAGATGGTAATTCGACCATATACAACAAACCTCTCTTTCTTTCGCGGGCCATGACAAGATTTCCCTCGATGACCTTCCACTGCTGATTTCCGAACTTCACTTCATGTCCCTGTTCGTCCAACTACCTAACAGAAATCAAACTTTTCGTCAAGCTTGGAACAACTCTGACATCCTTCAAAGTCCAGAAATCGACTAGTGTCTTCAACACTATGTCACCCATGCCCGTAACATCAAGAGTTCGATTGTCTGCTAGTCTTACCTTTCCAAAATCCCCAATAACTAGATTCTGCAATGCTTCACTACTGTGGGTAGCATGAAATGAAGCATCAGAATCCATGACCCAGGAATCCACACTGTTATCCGTGCAACAGACTAAGAGGTCCTCGTCCGCAGAGTCTTCTGCAATGTTGACTTGTTTATCATTTGGGCATTGATTCCTAAAATGCCCCACCTCCTTGCAGTATCAACATGTTACACTTGAGTCATCCCGAGTCTTTGACTGACTCCTTCTTTTGTTCTTGCTCCCACTATCTCTGATATCTTTCTTACCTCTGATGACATATAGCGATTCACTAAATAATTCCACAGAACTCCTTCTTCGAACATCTTTGACAAGAATGAGATCACGAATCTTCTCAAAAGTGAATCCATCAGGTCTTGCTGAATTGGTAACTGCTGTAACCGTTCCGGACCAACTGTCAAGTAAAGACAATAGCAGTAGTAAAGCTTGAACTTCATCATCGAACTTAATGCCCACAGACGCAAGTCTAGCTAAGATCGAATATTGATGTGCTCAGTAACTGAACTGTCACAACTTCATGCCGCAGCAAAAAACAGCCACACCCCGCACCTAGCACCGCATCGTCACTGCTGCACCAACAGAAAAATGCACGCACCCCCCTGCATCTTCCGTCACTGCCATTGCACTGCACCTCCATGCCGTTTCACTCACCACAAGCACCTGCACCTATACCTGTTCGTTGCAAAACGCGATTTTCCGCCACACTGGACTGCAGCTACCTAGACATGCACCGCTGTACCAGCGCCGCGCACAGCCGCACATCACCACGCACACCTATGCACACCTGCGCACACCGTGCTGCGTTGTCGTGCAGCATCGTTGCATGACCCACACTTGCCTTGTGCCGTCGCCGCATCCTGCACTACTACCGTCGCGAAGACCCTAGCTTTGGGACGCCGCTGCAGCCCCTGCGAAACCCTAGCTTTGGGACACTACTGCCGCCTCTGCGAAACCCTAGCTTTGGGACGTTGCTGCCGCCTCTGCAAAACCCTAGATTTGGGACGCTGCTGCAGCCGCAATTTTCACATCTCGAGTCAATTAATTTCTGCTGATTGGATCTCTAGTGTGTAAACAAACCAAGCTCTGATACCACTTGATGGCAAAAATGCACAGGAAGCAACACACATAATCACAAATCAATGCAAGAAAATAAACAACACAGAATTTAACATGGTTCGGTCGCCAACTGCAACCTACATCCACACGGGCAACTATTAGGTTTCATTTCATTCCTGTTGCACACTAATTATAGGTACAATGATCTCTTTAAATACAAAATATAAAGGGGACACAATGATTAAACCCACTCACTAAACATGGTGTCTAGTCAGTCCAACCCAATTCATCCTGACTTCATACCCAACAATAACAACAATAAAAATAAATAACAAGTTTATTTTAATTATTAGCTTTTTTATTTTATACTATTTATTTTAACCATTATATTATCTGCCAATGTATTATTTTTAAGTAATAAGTCACTGTGCGCATTTTTAAGGCTGTGTAAGGAAAGTCACATACATCGTTCTATCGATTTAAAAATGAGGTTTAGGTTAATAATTAATTTGAAATTATATTAAATATAGCTATTAATAATAATAATATTATTATTTTACACTATACAAAATCGCTTAAGACTGAATGGTGATTAAAATTTTTGCACTACCAGTGTGCATTTGATTAAAAATTCAAAATTCTTATTTGTCCATCATTGAATAAAAGTAATTAAGTTCAGTTATCTCACTGATCAATTGAATGTGTTTCCCTGCAATGATTATTTGAGATTGTTGTGAAGACTCTGAGGTACAATATGAATGCTTTTTAGGATTTTGGGTCAAGCATGAAATATTTCTAATATTTCAAATAGTTTGGTTTAGTAGAGTTTTACCTCCATTCATTTTATAAATATATCGACTTAATTTAAATTTATTAAGAATGTAATATAAAAAATATTAATCACATTTTAAATTTTAATGGGTTAAACAAGTTAATTTATATAAATTTTTAAAAATTATTTTCAAAATAACAAGTAATATTTTTTAACTTTTATATATTTAACTAAGCATAATAAATAAAAAATAATACTATAATCAAGAATTAAATATTACATGTAGAGATCAAATCAACCAAAAATTATGTCAATTTAAACCATATAAATGAGATAAATATCACTTTACAAATCAATTTTGTGAAAAAAATTTGATCACTCACTTAATAATATATATATATATATATATATATATATATATTATTTTATTTTATTTTTGTCAAAGAAAAAAATACAACACCATGAATGTTTTAATTATTTGCTTAAACACAACAAGTTGAGAGCTTGAAAGACATTAAAAAAGAAGACAATGAAGAGTGTTTAAAGCTATTCAATGATCAAAATAGGAAATGTAACGACTACTTTTCGCAAGCCTATAAGAAGATATGTTTGAAGAGAAGAATAATAAAGTGAGCCCTAATTTTGCATGTGTTGAAACTCTACCAAAATACTATGCGCCTTAAAAGCTTTGTAAAGAACACTGTTTGTGTTCATTTTTTAGAGAACTAGTGAGAGAACCTAACTTTGTATACGTCAAAAGACGTTATCCTCTCCAGTGAGCTAAGCTCGTGATCTGTAGATCAATAAACCTTATGTTTGTAAAAGCTAGTAGTGACTCGTTCAAAGAATACTTTGTTAAGTCAGAAGTGATTTGTTGAAATAGTACTTAATTAAGCCAAAAGTGGCTTATTGAGAGAACACTTGGTTAAGTTAGAAGTGACTTGTTGAAAGAATACTTGTTTTGGTGTTTGAAATATATGTTTCCTTAGATGAATAATGTAGCCATTTAAAAATCATTTTGTTTACTTGATTTATTTTAGAAAATATATGTTTAATTACGAATTTTTTAATTGATTGAAAATGAATAAACAAATTGATCCAAATATCACTGTAAGATAGACTACAATGACGAGTGATAAATTGTCTATCACTTTAAGGCCTTGTAGACTGTTTAGTCTTGCTAAGATCTTACAAGTACATCTTCATGAGACAAATGTTAGCATGATCACAAGCATATAATTTTTTTATAGTGTTTGTTATCATCAAAACTTAAACACTTGCATGGTCTAATGTTAGACTGCTTAGTGGGGTACAGACCGTCTAGGCTATAACAATATTCCCCTATTTTTATGATGGCAAAAAACTATAAGTTTTAGAAAATAACACTTAGAAAATTAAACACTTTAGAAATGAATAGAAACTCACTTTATAGGATGATCATGTGTTTGTGTACAACTTATAGAAAATATAGAGCAACAAGCATTATAACACAAAGACAAAGAAGCAATAGTTTAAACAAGCAAAGTGAAAAACAACAAGGAAAAAGATCAATAAAAAACATAACTAGAAAACAACTAGAAACATATTTCCTCCTTGTTTTTTGTCAGCAACAAAAAGGGTTCATAAAATACTTCAAGGTTGTGAAGGAGGAGAAGGAGGTTGTTAAAGTGGTTGCGATAAAGTAAATGGATTCCTCAACTAGTTTAGCAATTTCGCAAACAAGGTTTGAATCTAAGCAACAAAAATTGAAACAACTTGCTCTAGATGTTTGTTTTGTCTATCCTTCATCTACCTCGAGCGTTTAGATGTTGCTTCCCTTTCTTCTCTTAGACTGTCTTGTACTGAGTGATGGATTGTTGATGACTATTTTACGGCAAGTGTATTATGTCAGAAGTAATAAATTGTTTCTAAGGACGGATATCGAAGCCACAAGGAACAATTGAATTCTCAAGTATAATATTCACTAAATATAAGACAATATGTAAAAGTTTGTTGAAAAGTTGTACATATGATGAGTGATGAATCTTTTTTACGACAAGTGTGCTAAGTCAGAAGTAATAATTTGTCCCTAAGAAAGGATATCGAACCTACAAGCAATAGTTATTTAAAATCCTAATAGTAACATTCGCTAAGTATAAGAATATGTACAATAATTGGATTTTAATTTGATTTTGACAATAGTTTGCATGAAATTTAAATAAAAGCAAAGTAAAAACTTGTTGATTCAATTGAGAAAAATTGGGATTGGGTTTCATCCTTCTTACTATTTTGTATTTTGAAAAGCATATTAATATTCTATCCTTTGATTGATATTGATGCCTGTTGACATTTCTACAACAAGTGGACCGTGTTGTCAGAAGTAATAATTTGTCCCTAAGGACGAATATCGAACCCACAAGGAACAATTGCATAATCAAGTAGAAGATTTACTAAATAGAAACAGAATGATCAAGTTAGTTGGGGTTCGTTATGATTTTAATGATTAATAAGAAAACAAGTTAAAGAGTTTGTTGTTTAAAATTGGGAAAATAGGGATTAGGGTTCATCTTTCTCACTCTTTTGTATTTTGATTAGCCTGACAATATTGTATCCTTTGATTGATATTGATCCAAGATGTTTCTCCTTTACGGCAGCCTCTTCTTAGGGTTTCTAACACCTCTTATTCTCTCAATTGGATTACAATTCACTCAATGGTGTTTTTCTCTCACTTGAATCTTGATCTGTCTTTTGTGCTGCAGCTTTAAAGCAATGTTCTTCCACTTGCTTCTCTTCATTTTCTTGGTCATTCAGTTGATTCATCTCAAGCTCATGCTCCCTAAGCTTTCCAAACAAAGAAGCAGTGGTCAATATAGTAAGATCCTTTGATTATCATAAATGGCAATGACCTTTAGCTACCATGATCTGTCCAAGCATTTTAAGATCTTGATGTTTAGCTCCTCTCTTTCAAAGACTTTGCCAAGATTAATAAGATGATTTATTATGTGAGTAAATCTCTTCTGCACATCAGATACGGTTTCCCCTTTTAGCATCCTAAACAACTCGTACTCTTGGATCAAGGCATGCTTCCTTGCCCTTTTTACATTTGTTATGCCTTCATGGGTCACCTCAAGGATGTCCTACATCTCATTTGCTGATCCACACTAAGAAACCCTAAAAAATTCATTTGAATTCAAAGCAAAAGTTATGATATTCTTAGCAATACGATCATATTGACCCTTTTTTCTTTCACTCTTAGTCCATTGAGACCAAGGTTTTTCAATAAAAACATAATCTTTTTCAAGATTAGGAATAAAAGGACCATTGATGATAGCATCCCAGATTCCTCTATCAATTGACTCAAGAAAAAATTTCATTCTTATCTTCCATAATTGATAGTGCAACCCACAAAACAAAGGTGATCTATTTATAGAAGCACCCTCCCCAAAGGGTAGTTTTTCAGCCATTTTTCAAAAATATTTAGGATCAAAACTTGAGTAACTTTCAAGAACTCGGCTCCTGATGCCAATTGTTAGAATGTATAGCCTAAACAAAAGGAGGCTAAATTGCTTTCATAAGATTTTCGCATAGATTGAAAGTAAAGTGAAAATATCTGTAAAATCAATCAATTGATTATCTGTTCAACCAAATTATTTAATAGATTAGTAGTTCTTTAAGAAATATCAACCATTTGTTTTAACAAAACAACTGACTGTTTAATGCAGCAGAATACACAAAACTATATAAAGTAGTTAAATAGTGTAAGGAAAAAGATATTCACACAGAGAGATTTATACTAGTTTACTCTTAACTAGGAGCTACATCCACTCCTCAGCTAACCACTGAGAATTTTTACTATGCAATCAAAATCAGATTACAAAACCACACCAAGATCTTGAACCCCTCAAGAACACATAACACTCTTAGCCAAAACCACAGTTTCCATAACCACTTTCTGAAATTGTTTTACACACAATACAATATTGAAATAAGGAAATAGAATACACCTGGTCTTTACAAAGCAGTAGAACAATTTAATAGAAAACTCAATTCCTACTTCACACACAAGCAATGATCCAAGACTCCAAGAATGAGTAAAACTCTTTGATTTTCTCTTGAAAATGTTTTTTATAAATCTCTCTTCTTCTTTTCAAATGATCAAAAACCAACCTTTATATAGACTTTCAAAAGTGGTTAAAATTGTTTGATCATTAATTGAAATAATTAAAAATATTTAAAAATAGTTTGAAAAACTATAACAGAATTTTCTTAAAACACTTGATTATTTTTAAGACAAACTGATTAATTTCTTTTTCTGTTAAAGACTGCACATAAAATAGCCAATTCATTCATCGAAATAACTGACTATTTTGGCTTTACAAAAAAGACAAAAGAAAACAAATCATTTTTAAATCCTTTTAAAAAAGACTAAGTGTAATTCAATCGTTTATCATGATAAATTAACTGGTTGAAAAACTTGTTGTAGTCACCAAACTTGAACAAGAGCTTTTTCAACTGATTTAAATCACAAAACAACTAACTAAAATTAACACAGATTTTAGAAAACAAAACTTTCAAAAGAGATTTAGAATAAAATGAACTTAGATCATAATTAAGTGTGAATTAACAATTAAAAATCTACTAAACAACACACACAACAGTAGATCCTTCCATTCTTCAAAGCAGATTTGGAAACATCAAAGCACGTTGTTCAACAGAAGGGTCACTTGTCAACCTCTAATTTGATAGTATTTGCTTCAATAAGAGGAAGCCAATTGTCATCATGGGAGTAGAGAGTTTTTAGGGTTAAAAATTGCACCTTGACTGCCCTTAACACTATAAATATAAATGCTAGTCCTCTTTGTAAATTTAGCTTAGAGTTGACTAAAGAAATGATGTTGAGATTTGTGCACAATTGTCTTCTTTGCTCATTTTTTGTTAGCACTAGTTTTGTGTCTAGCTTAGAATTACTTAAGAGTTTACCTCACATCTTCTAAGTCTCTATATTCACCAACCAAATTCGTCTTCTTCATTCAGTTTTCTTCATCCATTTAACCCACACAATGCATCCATCAAATCATAACATATAAAAAATTACAAAGAGCTACATGGATTCAACATAGGATTGCATTATACTCCTTATTGTCTATAACACATAGTAGAATGTGTGTTACCTTAGCATTAAATTGATATGTATGTTTTTTATCTTCACTCTAGGTACTTGGAGGTAGAAGTTTACCATTGGCATCTACCAAAGTAGGAATGCCACTTTCATTCACATCCAAGAGATCTATGTTGTTGTACTTAAGAAAGACAATCATCTTGAGTTTTCATTCTTCATGCTCTTCACAAGCAAACAAAGGTGGATAGTTGATAACACAACCTTTAGATTCCAAAGCAACAAGGATCTTTTCCTCTAATCCTGTTAAGAACTCACCACAAAGGCGAGCTCTGATACCAACTTTCAGGACAACTGGCTCTAAAAGAGGGAGTTGAATAAATCCTAGACTCTTTTTGCAGAGGATAAAATAGATGTCTAACGGATCAAAATACAACTAACTAGCAAAGCAAAACAAATAAAAAGAGCAAAGAGAAACAACACACCAAAATTTTTACCAGTTCACCCAAACCAGGACTACGTCTAGTCCTTTTAAGGTAATTGCTTAAGAGATTTCACTAATCAAGATACATTGATTACACTGAGTACACAAATCTCTCTATGTTACAACAATTACATAAATATCTCTAGGTTATCCTTCTCAATCTCCCATTGAGACTAAAAACTCTAAAAAAAAAATAACACTAAAAAACACAAAAAAACACAATGAATTAACCAAACAAAAATTGAAAGAAGACTCAAGAAACTCAGAAGCGCACGTGGCTATATGAAATGGAATACCTAAAAGAAAAATTATGGAGGTTCAATATGAATTATGTAATTTGAACTAAACAATAAGGCATGAAACACAAACCAATTGGTCAAACAAGTTCAAGACAAACAAAAAAACACATATGAACAACACGAAAATAAGAAAGAAAACTAGAAGAAGAAGAGTTGCTTAGTTTTTTACAACCATAGCTCTAGATACCACATGATAGAGCCTTCATCTTCTAGTCTTGTTTGTAGTTTCTTCTTTGATGGAGTGTGGAAGAGAAGAGGTGCGCGGAAGCAATATAGAATTAGGAAGTGTTTCAATGTTTAAAGTGGAGAGAAGGATAGAAGTCTAGTGAAAGGTGCATCAACTTAACTAGGAAGAAGTCTAGGTTAGGTCAATAAAGAAGACTAACCTAGGAAGAACTCATGAACAAGTAAAAGGTCATTTGGACAACAATTCATTACTCATTCGAAGTTATTTTTACAAAAGAATAGCACTCCTATATATATATCCATATATATCCTAATGTGTTGTCCAAAATGGAGAAAAAAGGGTGGAAAATTTTGAATTCAAAACCCTAGTAGAATTGGCACTTGAGTGGAAAAGGTGACACTTGTCCACTCATGCTTTTTACATGTCCCTCATGCCTTCCACATGAGGTCACATGTACCTTGCGCTCCTTCATGGCTTATGATCGGCCCAGGGTTTCTCTTGGGTTTTTGGAAGAGCTATTGAAACCTTAGATGGGTTTAAAACCCTAATCTAAACCAAATCTAATCTAGGCTCAAACACAAGACTAAAATCCTATTCAATTTGCCCCAAATACAAGACCCAATTATTCTATACTATTTGGCCCAATACATGATCCATGAAATCCTATTCTTCTATATACAAATGTACAAACTAAAGTTTGATGCTTGATGATAAGGACTTGGGCCTACTGAAGTCACCTGAGTCACAAGCTTCTTGTATTCTCCTTACCATGACTCTAGTAGTTGTTCTCAAGACTAGTTGTCTTCTATCATCTATTATGTGCATTTTATCATTCTAGAGATGAACTCTTCAAATATCTTTTTGGGCCCAATAAGGTTCAATTAGACCCAACTGCTTGTAAGCTCTTGGTCAAGGCTTTGGATCTTCGACCACTTTATTCTATGGATGTTGTGATTAAATGGTTTTACAATGAACGTTTCCAAACACATTCCTATTCCAAGTCTTGAGGTGATTTTTCAGCCTTTGCAATTTTTTTGTGAAGGATGAACATGGGGCAACCCAGAATTGGTTCCAAGATTTTTTCACCAAACTTTGAAGCTTACGATGTTATAGCCACATCTTCAAAAACCTGATCTTAAAAACCTGGAGTAAACCCTCCGGGTGTGATTATTAGCAAAAATAATGGATAATAGATGGTGACCAAAGCAAACCCGTGGCAACACATTGTATCTACAATTTTTCCAAGTATCCAAATAATCCAGATTATATATAGTTTTGTCCAATCTTCTATCCACTCTCTGATTTTCAAACTTACCATTGGACATGGTAAAAAAGGAACATTGAAAGGAAGATGAATCAAACTATTTGAATTAATCCAGTCACTGAATTCAATGAATAAAGTTGCATTAGGAAAATTAGTTCTTTGGATTTCTCAGCAGAGATGACAACATTAAAGTCCTCAGAGACACCAAAGACCCTGAAAATTAGCTAAAGCAGACCAAAGCAACCTCCTTTCTACATAAGTATACAGTGACTATATTAAGAGATTTCCCTGAAAATCCAAAGAAACGGGAATGTATTGTATACAGGTAGTGAGAGTACTGATATTTAAATTCAACCTACCAAGACACCAAAGTTTAAGTATACTAGAAGAATGAGATGAGACCGAAACTAGTTTAAAATTGACTTAAGCAAAAAAAAGTCATGAAAGCTAGTAAAAGAAGTCATAAGTGCATCCAGGAAAACAATATCAAATTTATTTTGATTCAAAAGATTACTAAGCATGTTAAGCTATCTATCATTAGCGATACCACATAATCCAAAAGAAAACCTTATTTACATCATATACTCCTTGATGGACCTGCTTTAGAGGTGTTTTTGGCAGTCTTAGCAGGGTTCTTAGGAGGTCTACCAAGCTTTCTAGAGGTCTGAACCGATTCCTCTTCACATTTCTTAGCTTCTAAAAGGAGTTTCTTCATCCTCTTGCACCATATCAGCCCAGCTCTTTGAGACCAAACCTTGTTGAGTATCAAATCTGTTTTTGGATTCTTTCTCAACAGGAGAATCATATGAAGAGCAAGCTATTATCAAGAGGTAGAACTGAAGAGGTTAACCTGAGTGTTCAGAGGAATTGACATCCTCTTAATTATTCAAATCTTATACTCTTCAACTAAACTCGGCATCCCTTCCAAGCTATCAGTATTTTAGTTGCCTCTAGGGTATCAGATCTTCCATCCTTAGGCTCCTTAGGCTGTTCTTGTAAGTCTTTTCCGCCATTGGATCTACAAGAATCCCACTTGACCACATAATGTTGTTTAATCTGTTGCTGTTGCTGATTACCCTGAACAGCTCCTAATGCATAATTGCATTTCCTGCAATTAGAAAGATTATGTTCAATAATTTTGCAAAAAGTACAGAAGGCATATATTCCACTTCTGCAATAAAAATGAGTCAATGTCTTTCCACAAGCACTTAAGTCAACCAAGATTCTTACAAGAAGCCTCTTCATTTCTTCATGGTGCAGTGCAGTGATAAAAGACAAAGGAATCACGATGTCACAAGTAACACAGAAAATAGTCGAAGGCTGCCAATACTCTAAAGGTAACCCTTCAATCCTAACCGAACACTGGGCCTTGATTAGCTTCATATAGTGGAGACAAAATCCTTAGACCACACGAACATTCTGAGAATTCCAGGTTGTAAATTTCATGTTACACAGCAAGAACTCTTCGAATATTCTTCAAAGATGAAAACACGAACTCATAGAAGCCTTTCCTCAGAGGAATATGTGGAGGCTTATCCCCTTTATTCATGATAACCCTGACATGAAGGTGGTTTTTGTAGTTCTTATCCAGCAAAATACATCTCCTCCAGTATCTGAACAAAGACCATATCCCCTTTATGCAAGGCACTGGTAATTGGGACAAATGGATGTTGTATGTGTTATTCAAGACCTGCACAGAAGTCTTTTCTTAACTCCATGCATTTTGGTGCAAAGAAGATCAGACCCGCTCATGATCTTGAAGACATGGTCACGGGATATGAAATTAAAACAAATTTGTAACATGTGAAATTAAAAAATAAGATATGTATCTACAATAATTCAAATAATCTGGATAGTTTAAATAATTTGAAATCATTCAATCTAGTTTAAATAATTGATTTCCCTAATCAATTATGAAATTTTATTAACTATTTTTACAAGTTAGTCTAGTTCAGAATAGTTCAGGTTTTATATTTTATCTATCATTTATCATTGTAGATGGTAAGAATGATAATGCATCACAATACATTAAATCTAAATATTTTTTAAGAAAAATAATCTCAAAATAAATTTATTGTATAGATTTGATACAAGTGTATCTGGACAATATAAAAAGATAAAAATGTCATTGTTTAAATAAATAATTTTTTTATCTTTTTAAAAGGATTTTGTGTCTGGACTTATAGTTAATATTTTAATAACTGAAAGATAAATTTACAAGTATACAAATATAGTATAAACAGGTTAATATATACATATATATACATATATATATATATATATATATATATGTATATATATATATATATTTATACGAGTTTATATGCTGCTTTAATTAATTTTATTTATAATTTTTTAAATTGGAAAGAAACATGTCTATGTGGTGGAAAGTGAGTCTAATAATAGAAAAGATTGAAACAGTGGTGTATGTGCCGAAGGGAATAGAATAATGTGGAAATCAATTTCCTTTGTTAGTCTTTTTACAATAATGTGCAACACTGTCCAAATTATATTATATTAATGTTTGGACTTGTAGTATCAAGAAACAGAATCTTACATCTTTTGTCTCACTTTGAACTTTTATTGAAAATATGATGGTTTAAATGTCAATATAAAATTTGTTTATTACCTCACTTTTTCTCCCCTCCCCAAATGATTCATACAAACTACCCTTAAAATTTTAATAATTATAAAACATCAATATTTTTATTCAACACTGAAAATCGATCTAGTCATTATAAAGTTTGAAAATTTTTCAATAAATAATCAGTGTTGTTCATTTGTTTCTTTATCAAAAAAAATCATATGGGATTAATTAGTGTCATGGGATAGAAATTCTGCCTAAAGATGAAAACAAAAACAAAAACTATTTACCTAATCATATAGATAGAAAAGATAATGCTACAGGTATAAAATAATATGATCTGAAGCACGTTGGTGTCATGGGATACTTTTGAGGAAATAAAAAGTATTAGCATGATCAAGCATGTTTCACACAGAAGGATCAATTTTTAGTTTTAAATTTTTGTACATAAGTCGTTAAATCATGCTGTTGTTCATCAAGTTAACAGGTTCATAATGTCATCCCATAAAAATTTAGTTAACAAAACCACTTCTAAATTCCAAACAATCAAAATTCCAAGCAAGTTCTGTCTTCATAACTCCTGATACTCCATAGACATTGTTGCGAACGATTCAGCTGCGGAGAACAAAACACGCCCATCAGAATCATTTTCATTTTCCATAGATCAATATACACTATAAACAAAAAAAATTACATATGCAAATAAAACATACTTCCAAGGTAAATAAAATAAGTACATACTTCCACTTATTATAATTATAAATTATTATAAATTAACATTTCTATGGGCAATTGTAAACTGTTATTGGTTTATTGTAACATCAACTCTAGAGTAGTAGAGGTGTACAACTTTGGTTTCCAATTCTCAGTCTCATGCAGAACAAAAGGTCATAGTTTAGGAAAGTTGCATTCAAATTTACACATTATATGTCAATGACAGAAATTTGGCGATCTAGAGGTGAATTATCTATTCCGTACTTAATATATAACAGAAAATTATGACATTGCCTGGTTCATGGAGCAACCACTTGCCTAATGAGAAAAAACATAACTGTTGCCATAACATGATAAGAACCTTCGAATACCTTACCACAAAAGCTACATTTCATAGTGTCATCACTTTGCAATTAGATCATAACATTCCTCCATGCTCTGCAGTCCCTACCACCTCCTAGGATGGCTGTGCACTAACACCCTTGACTAATATTAGGCAAAGCCAGCAAGTAAAAGCTCTCATAGTATTTGATAAGAACCTTGAGAGTACCACACCCCAAAACTAGTGGTTATAGTTGGAGAGTTCAAGGTCTTACAAACCCCACACTTAATCTTATATTTCTAAAATCAAATCCCCATACCTTGCAATTGAATCCTAACATTGGACTCAAATCCTCATTCCTTGCAATTGAATTCTAAGAGGATCTCCAATAGTAAAACTCATTTTAACTTCTTAATACACTTTTTGTGATCCCTCAATGTCATATAAGATTTAAGAACTTCATATATTTTTCACTCCAGTATAAGAACCTAACTTGGATTCTTAATTCACCTTATGTGGGTTCCACTTTTGTCCTTAATGTGATTAAGAATCAGTTTTTATGGGTTCTTGAGAAGAACAAGTTCTCCACTTGGTATCTCACTCAAAAACACATCTAAAAACCACCATAGAAGATGGGTTAACATTTTACTGCAATCTCACAAAAGGCATAAGTTGGTGTTAGATCAGATGAATAAAGACACATTAACAAACAACTTGATTTAAGTTGAAGCCATACTTTGACACGATTAAGTGAGAGTAAAAAATGCAAGTTGATACACTGGTTGCAAAATAAGTCGATCAATATAACTCTCCAAAAGTAAACGAGTTACCACTGAACTACAGTCACTGTATAAAATTTGAAAACTCTATAAATTTTCACATTTTATTTGCTGAGAATTTATCAAATATCCTCCTCAACTTGGTAACGGCAGAAATTCATACAGGACACTAAGCTAGTATTCCCATAATGGCCTAAAGGAGGTTGAAAACACACAATATGATGATTTAAGTTGAAGCCATATTTGTAAGTTTGTGCAGGTAGATATGCTAATAGATATGATTGATATATAGCTCAAAAACAAATCAATCAATCAATAACCTCTAAAAGAGTTATCAATGTGCTACATCCTTTCTGACTTCTGTTCATAAAGTCTGAAAAAAACTTCCTTCTCCGCCTACTCCTCCACCAAAAGCAAGATAAATAAAAAACAGAAACCGTAACATTAAAACTGCAAAGAACAAATGACAATTTTCTAGTAAGTGTACCCTCTCGGTTTTAGGCTGAGCCATATGTTAGTTTTGTTATTCATATTTGGTCTTTTAAGCTTTGTTCACTCGTTTGGTTAAGGTATGAGGTTGTGTATCCTCCCAGATGTCGACTAACCTACATACATCTTTGATACAAGATCCTAAACTGGCTTATCACCGTATGTCGGACCTTTTCTGAAATACTTATTGGGACCTTGGTCCATGAGAGAGTATGTTAGTCATTATCTAAAACATTTGATAGTCTATATATAAGATTGACAATAACAAGAGGGTGCCCAGAATTCAAATAATTGTGAACCAACTCAAATTTAAAAACCCTCTGATAGGAAAAAACCAGGACAGAACACACTTTTGAATGGACTGATCATAGGAAACCTTCAGGTCATGCTCCGGGGGTTTGATAACTTCCAACAAACTGTTGAGGCAATATTACCACTGTATAATCCACCCATACCAAGATGCAACAAAAATAACATCCTAACAAACTGTAAGTAAACTAACTAATGACTAGGAGCTCCAACTCCAAAAAATTTCCAAGGTAAAGCATATCAAATGGAAAGATAAATTATGCTACTAAATCAGCTTCAATAAAGTAACAACATTGCCATAAAATATGACAATAGAACAAAGTGCATCGTATTTAACATATCAAATTTTCTCATACTATATACAGAATACCTGTTATAACAAATAATCTTTTATATTCTCTATATTTAAAGGCCAAGAGACACATTGTTTCATTGACCCCTCAGATTTGGGACAGTAGGGATGAAAAATATGCAATAAGTATCTCTACTTGTAAAAAATAGTTATCCAGCTTGGACCACATATCAACTAGACTAAGGCATTAGGCCAACAGAACACTAGTTCTAAAAAGTTAGTAATCACAGTGTATATTTAAATTACATATGACTGAAAAACATGAAGATTGTTCTCTATAAGCTGTGAGCAAATCTCATGCTGATTAAATAGTCAATCAATTCAGAAAATATCTTAAATTGATAATCATAAGGAGGATACGCACAACATTGTACGTTATGAAAATGGAACTAGTTTGCTCCCACTTTAAATATAGGAGACCTCCACCAGCTACTTCAATTATTATGGTCTTAGCCAGTGTTAAACACTCAAACACATCAATAACCTGAAATTATCCATACTTATTTTGGCACTAAAAAAAGGGTTTGATGGTGTCTCAGCTCTCAATTACCAAAACTGACTTACAAAAACAAAGTTGCATTAAACTGTTCTCAGATCAGCAAAACACTGGCTTTGCAATCTGATCCAATAAATAAATTGGATAATGTACGGCTTAATATTTATAATGTGGAATGATCCTGCTCTCTTTTACCATATTCCCATATTCCAAATATCAAGTTGCAAACATTTCAAGAGTCTAAAGTATGAGGGAATAAAAAGAACCTTAGCCGTGTTAAACTATCTAAAGCTTGTTTAACCCTGTCAAGAATCTCTAAAGTTAATTTAATCATAGTTTTTGTTTCCTAGAAAGATAGCCCATTAGTTAGTCATAATAAAGGACACCTGTCTCCTTGTGAATGGTTGCTCCATAATGGAGTTCAACAGGTAACAACAAGATGGATTGTTCAGTAAAGTACACCATGATTACAAGTCTTACGGGTTTCTTCAGATTCTTATTCCTATGGCGAAATGTAATATCAAACTATGACTATAACACGTTTGAATATATATGTTTTCTGTGATAGTCACAGATCACCCTTTGAATTTTTACCTAATGAGTGTGATTGTGGGATTGTCAGAGACATGGACAACTTTTGTCCATTGAGTGACACTCATAAAACATGTAATGTCCAACATTGACAGTGACACACTACCACTTAATAGAACTCAAATGAACACCTATATTATATATTATATATATGGTCGAAACATATAATATCTTATGCTCCAATCAAAATTATTCTTTAGTTTTTTTTCTAATTGTTATTACATTGTTTCAATTAAATTTTAAATTGGAGGGGCATTGTTTCTAAATATTTTTCTATTTGTAATTTAAATTTTAAAAAAAAAAATCTTGTTATTAATTAGCTGTTTTAAAAGAATATAATTTACCCACTATTTTTTTATATTTTTAGTTCCTTATACTTTGGGATTTTATTTTACTAGTTTTAAGTTTCCGTGGTATCTCTTCCGTTGGTATCTCTTCCTACACGTCGGAGGTATTTATTATTTACATCACAACACACATTATGTTGGTATCTCTTCCTACACCTCGGAGGTATTTATTAATTACATCACTACAGATTATGCCTACGGTCTTGGGGCTGATGTAGGTTAGATTACTATATTTATATATATATATATATATATATATATATATATATATATATATTTTTTTTTTGAAAAAAGAAAACAAATGCAAATAGTTTGTCTATCTTAAAAAAAAAAAAAATCAACTATCTTTCTAAAAAATTCTGAATTCTGCCACTTTATACATACATACTCCGGCGGAAGCGGAGTTCATTAGTTTGGAGATCTTAATTAACACAAGATTGATTCACAAAGATTCACAATGTTGGCGTAATTTGGAAGAGGAACCCATCATGCATGTACAGATGCACCAATTTAGTGCTTTGCACTCTTCAACCCATACTTCCATAAGCTTTCTCTTGATGAAAAAAAATATAATTTGTGTTCCACTGTTTCAGTATTAAATTTTATCAAATACAACACCTTACCTTGTTTGATTAAAGAGAGGAAGAAGAATTTTATCCTATTGAACATCTAAAGATTCAGTTTAGTTGTATATATTATTCATTTCTCAACTTATATATTCTCTTTCTGCATTCCATCTCTTATTTTTTCTTCAAGAACAAACAGGACATAAGTGAGAAGTGAGTTATGTACCTCTGGCCATCAATGCTCCCTTGGGCACCGGCTCCGCCGGCGCCACCGTAGGACGCGTCGTCGGCAGCAGACTGCCAGACTGACTGCCAGGCCTGGGACGGGGGCTGAACGTAGACTCCGGTGGCGGGATCAACGGCGGGACGGCCAATCATCATGCCGGCAGGCTGGCCAATGGGAGGGTAGTAGTAGGGCACACCACTAGCAGTGGCCCCAACGAGCGCAGCATCGTCCTTGATCTCGTCGCGAGGGACGATGTCAACAAGGAAGTCGAAAATGTCGGTGCGGGTGATGGCGGCGGCGATGTCGTTCTTCTGGAGGGTGCGGCGCTTGTTCTCCTCGGCGTGGAGCCAGGAGCGGATGGTGAGCTCGAGGATGAAGAGCTCGCAGGCCTTGGCGAAGAGGATTGGGGCCTCGGCGGAGATCATGCGGACGTCCTCGTCGGCCTTCATGATCTTCTTGATGCGAGCGAGGGGTAGCTGGTGGTTCTTGAAGTCGTTGACGTGCTCGATCTCTTGGCGCTGGTAGGACCAGAACATCTGAAGCTGCTGCTGCTGCTGGTGGAGGAGGTGCTGGAAGGGGGGCGCTCCTGCACCTGCACCTGCACTTCCGGCCGCCGCACCGGGGTAGGGTCCCGATTGGCCTTGGCCCCCTTGCTGGCTGTTCTCCATTCCCCCAATTCTGATAATTGCGATGCTCCTGAGTTTTGTGTTGAGTGTGGTGTGAGTGAGTGATTCAGAAAATGGGAAATAAAATAGAAGAGTGCGTGATGTGGTGTAGTGGGATAAGGTAAACAAAGAAAGGACCAGACCTACCCTAAGCCAACCAAGGCCCTCAACAATTCAACGGAACAACAAGCCTAACTGCGTAACGTTGTAAATGCCTTTTCCCTTTTTCCTTTTTTTTCACCTTCCAATATTACTCTCCTCTGCCCATCCTCTTCTAACCATTTCCCATCATCCCAATCTTTCTTTCCTCTCCCATCTCATTTTCTTTTCACCTTTTCTCACTTTCTCTCTCTCTCTCTCATTTTTTTCTACACCCTATTTTCATTTTCTATTTCAAATTATTTATTATTAATATCATTTTTATTACTTTATTCCTTTTCTCCAAATATCACCCATCTTTTCTTCCATTTCCTACATTTTTCAACTCCCCCAAACACGTACCTCATAAAGCCAATACAAATTTAACAAATATACCACTTTTACTTTTAACACCACAATAATTTAATACTCAATAATAAATTTCAAAATTGATAAAATAACTTCATATTTTTTCGATATTAAAAATAGTATCTACCCATGTAAAAGATATCAAAATATTAATATGACAATGCATGTTAAAGAGAACTTTGTGAATAAGACTTCTAAATGAAGTAACGTTGAAAATTTATATATCTAAAGGATAGTAGCTTCACCAACAACACCTTACTCAAACTAAATTAGCTTTTTTTTTTAAAAGGTACTTGAATAATTGAAAGATTATTTACATATAAAAAGAAAAGTAATATCAAATTTGATATAATTGTGAAGATTGGTTCAGATAAAATTCAAGTTCAAATTTTCTTACCGTTCAATGGTTCAAGATCGTCTAATGGTATCATCGATTAATGAGTATCAAGGTCTATTAAAGAACTATTATTTTGGATCACTTAGTCCTTCTATTTAATTTTCCTTAATTGCTGACATCTCGTGTTATTTTGAAATTGAACCATTGTACACGTGTTTGGATTGTATGACAAACGTCCTTAGTGAAAAATTATAAGACAAATGATTTTTACCTTGTACTTAGGAACTTGAACTTGATAGTTATTGTTTAACATAATAGTTGAGAGTTTTAGTGTGAGAATTTAGAGAGAAAGTTTGAGCTATAAATCTCATAAATTATCATAGTAAACTCTATTAGTGTTATGTGTGATTTTTCATACTCTATTCTACCTTATTTTATGTTCTCATTCTTGGTTTTTGCATTTTTGTATTATGTTAATTAGACGATCCAACGAATTGCTTTTTTGCTTTAGAAACTAGTGGGGTGAGCGTGGAACCAAGAAACTCAATCAAGATGGCTTCTGCAAAGTATGAGATTAAGAAATTCATTGGCTTGAATGATTTCGGGGTATAACGGTTGAAGCTGCATGTTCATCGGGTTCAATAGGGCCTTCTTGAGGCTTTGGAAGGAGATTTCAAATCTAACAAATCCGTGAGTAAAAAGGACAGCATTGTATTGTTAGAAAAGGCTCATAGTGCAAGTTTCGAAGGAGAAGACTACAGCAAGGCTATGGACAAAGCTTGAAAGCTTGTATATGACCAAGTCTCTGGTTAACCGTTTATACTTGAAGTTGACGTTATACTCGTTCAAGATGTGTAGTGATAAGTTTGTTAGTGAATAACTAGACAAATTTAATAAATTGATACTTGATCTTGAGAACATTGATGTTCAAATTGATGATGAAGATCAAGCACTATTTCATGGAGACTTTGTTGTATGGGAGAGAAAGTCTTTCTCTCGAGGAGGTTCGGGATGCTTTGAACTCGAAAGAGTTGAATGAGAGGTTTGATATGAAGACGTCAAATTATGGAGATGGCCTAGTACGTAGCCAAAGGAAGATCGTCTAATCGTGAAAATGGAGCAAAGGCTTGATGGACATCTATGTCTAAGGCTCGTGATCGGAAGGTAGTGAATTCTTTCTGTTCTTGCCGGTTGACCCGCTGTCGGTCAAACTCTACGATCGTCAACACCTTCTTCTTCCTACTTCACTGTTAGAATGACTTGCCTGCAAAGAAAGAAAGAGAGGCGCCCTTGCGGCCGTGTACACTCCGACGCTCAAGTCAAAACTAGGGCAAAAAACACCAAGTGTATAGTAAAATAGTGATAGTCTCAAAAACTGCGTACCTTCTCCTGGAGCCTTACTCCCCTTTTATAGAGTGCTATTAGGTTATCTCTGGTAACCAACTTTCCCTGCGTGGAACAGTATCTTTAGGAAGAGAATATTCAGTGAGTGAGAGAAAGTTGTTATACATGCGTCAACTTTAATAGCGTATCTGGGTATATTTGGAGTGCTAATGCCGCTTTACCATAACCGTCTGCATATCAATAACATATTACTAGGAACAATATCTTTTATCTCTTAATCTCTTGGCGTGTATGGCGGTAACCTTCTATCTTTAATCAATTATCTTTATGAACGAATATCACAGTATATTGTCACTCTTAACGTTGCGGGGTCTATCTTTATGATTCAAACTGACCCTTCACGTGTCTTTTAAACCCCTCACGTGCCCTTAAGCCTTTACGTGCCAATGCATGCAACTCTAAGGAAAAATCCCTTATGCCAAAGCCTAACGTTTCGCACATATCCTGCTTGCATGGCGTATCTGGGGGTCCAATTCACATCTTGACACGTGTGGTTACTGGGACCCGCTGTTGGCCCTACCAGGCCGACCTCTATGTGGCCGACCTCCCACCTCTTGGCCGACGTCCGAAGCCTGGCCACTACACAAGCCCCCTAAGCTCGAGTTGTGACTTGTCTCAACAAAGAGCCTTACAACTTGCCCAGTCGACCTATGTGGCATCACTCTACCAGTCCTTGTCACATTTACGAATGACTCGACGTGCGCGCAGTACCAAGAAGTGACGCTTTTGCACATGTCCCTGGAGCGTACACGTAGCAATGTTCAACGGTGGGATTGATTCGTCGTTTCACATTCTTCCCTTATACGTTACATCCTTGCCTCTTACACTCCCCACTGTTGCATTCCCTCTTCACTTCGCATTTCAAACTCCTCTGTTCTCTCAAACTGTTCTTCGAGCACCCTTTCGCGTTCCAACTTCGTCCCACATCTTCTAACGATCAACGGTACGTTCTTTCTTCCTCTCTCGCTTTTGTTCTTCCATTGCGATACTGCCTATCCCCTGTTCCTGCTTGGGCTGGGATTGTTCCCGTTTCATTACATTTCCCCTTTCCATTCTATCGCGTTTCTGGGAACGCATTTTCCTTTCCTTCTTTCTAAAACCTTTTTTCTTGATTGTCCCTTTTTTTTAGCCTTTCCAATGGATCAATCTTCCACATCTTCGTCGGGTTTTGATTCTTCACCGTCTTCTGCCCGTCAAGTAGTTCTAGGGCTCCATTCAAACTACTACCAACCCCTATATCCCTGGGCTCCTGAAGGGATTCTCAAGGAGTTTTCCGATTTCACCACCTCCGAATCCATCGTGGCTACAGGAAGGCTGAGGTGCATAGTAAGACCAGTCATGCCACTCGCGTCTTCGGGAAAGACGACGACAAGTACGTTGGGGTAGTTCCCTGTACTGTAGGTGAACCCGTATGCTGTGACGAGACCTCGGGGTAGCAGATGCCCTTCTGTTTCATCTACTCCACCGTCTTCAAGAGGGTTGGCCTTCGCCTTCCTCTCAGCGGCTTTGAGAGAGCACTGTTGACGGAAATGAACGTGGCCCCAGCTCAACTTCACCCTAACGGCTGGGCCTTCGTGCGCGCCTTCACAATCCTCTGCAACTACTTCGGACGTCTACCCTCAGTAGACTCCTTCCTCTACTTCTTCGAGGCTAAGAGTCCCGGGAAAAACTTCTGGGTCAGCCTCAACGGAGTTGCTGGAAGAGCACTTCTTACCCTCTTCCAGCAGTCTTACAAGGGTTTCAAGGGAAAATTTCTGAAGATTCGGTGCCTCCCTACCGATGTAAGGACCTAGAAATTTTATTGGAATGAAAGTGATATATTTTAAGTGAATTCTAAGTATGTTTTTATTTAAAATTAAAAGGAAGGAAAGTGTAGCTTAGAGGTCTACGAGATCGCCGTTGTTGAAGACGGAGGCGACCTCCGACTTCTCTGGTACATAATCGCCTGTCGCCTAGAGTACACATGATCGCCAATCGCCTATGGTGTACATGATCGCCGAAAGTGCACTTAGTATGTGGTCAAGATGCTGGATCAACCATAGTGGGTTCCAAAAACCATGCGTATCAAGGTGTGGGTTAAGCCTTAGATACGCTATGCATGCGAAGCTCCATGCTTGAGCATAAGAAATCGTCCTTAGTGTTGAATGCATGGGCGCACGAGGAGTAGTGCTGATCTATTCTTGGAAATGTGAAGCTACCGACGTCACCAAGTCATGTGGAGGTGATACCTTGGACGTAACATAGTGGGATGAAGAACCTTCAGCAAGGCGTGGCGATGTGTCATCAGTCATCGCCAGGGCGAGAGACATGCGGGCATCGCCAGGGCGAGAGACATGCGGGCATCGCCAGGGCGAGAGACACGCGGGCATCATCAGGGCGAGAGACATGCGGTCATCGCCAGGGATAGACATCGGTCGTTCTCCAGGGAGAGACATCGGTCGTCCTCCAGGGAGAGACATCGGTCGTCCGCCAGGATGAGACATCGGAGGATAGTCATCGCGCGAGAAGTCATCGGTGGAAGGTTATCGCGCGATGTCGTGTTTCACACAGATAAGGTGGGACCCAGGCTCCCAGCATGAGACGTTCTGTATGCGCGACACGTAGACAGAAAGGGTGTTTCAGAATAGTTAGCGTTAGAGAGTTGGTGTACGCAGAACCCACGTGGCCATACTGTTCAAGGAAGTGTGCACGCAAGCTTTCCTGCAGAGTGGGTAGTGGCAGCAGCAATTATGGACAAGTTGGCTTAGATTCAAAAACTCACTTCTGAGAGGCAAAGAACGTTGCTGTGGTTCAAGAGTGACAGAGTGAGTTTACCTTCATCCTTCTCTTTTCTCTCCTTCGCGATGCGATTCAGGCATCCTCAAGCACCAGTACGACGAGCGACGACTGCCCTTGAACTCCTGAGAAGTTCTCTGCAAGTTCTCCAAATCGGACGCTAAAACAGAGTTAAGGCATCTTTAAGCTTCGATGGGTTTTGGAGCTCTTGGTGTTTTTGCGCAAGTTCAAGTAAGGGAAGCTAGCATTTTCGTTTATAAAAACTTTAGGCGAGTAGGTTCTGAAGTGAGGGCGACGTGGTCGCCGGTTTCATATTCTATTTCACGATGCTCTGTTTTTATGTGTGGGGCGACGTGATCGCCGGTTTTAATGCAAATTTCGAAATCCCCTGTTTTAGTGTCGTTTTGAAATTGTTTGAGATTGGAAGGTGAAATGCATATGATATTCGAAAATCTGAACTTTGGTGTGATTGTTTCTGTGATTGTGATTGTTTAAGAAAAGATTCAAAATATTATATGATGCAGTTGTGCTTTTACGTGTGATATGATGTACTGGATGAATGTGAAATTGTGATCAAGACATAGTATTTTCAGGAAAGGAAATACCGTGTTGAGATTGGTTATGAGGTGTATTGATCAGTGAGTATCCTGTGAATGAGGCGATCCTAACTCTGCTGATATGATGGAATCACATAGATGAAGTCATTCAGTTGGTGAGAGTCGAAGGAGGTCCATATGTATGGGTAAGTCATTTTGAAAGATAACTGACTTGACTTGTTATATGGATTAACCCTGTCATACTGAGAGAGTGAGGATATTGAGATTGAGATTGAGCTCGGGATTATGTTTATGCGCATGGTTGTGGAAACTTTACAGCAATTTCGTATGACAGGTGCAGGCCTCTGGATGCTAAGTTCAACGCACGAGTCTTCCGGAAGTAGAGTCATGTGTCTATGTGTTATGAGTCAGTGGAAAGTCTGACATGTGAACCATGAGTATTGAATGTATTGAATAGACACTTGACGAGTTTGTGGAATATGGGGATGTGGATGGTTGAAATTGATATAGATTATGAATGGTGTGAAGATTTATGCTTTCTATTGATATAAAGTTTCATAATTAAAGTTTTTAAAAAATATCTAGCTTACCCTTTGTTTTGTATCGTGGTTTTTTTTTCTTAAACCTGTGATGATCGTGTATATTTGCACGGGAGCAGATGATGTTGCAGGAAGTAGAGCTCCTCAGTGAGTGGTCGCCGGAAGGAGACCGCCTGTTTTCTGTTTCTGTTAGGAGATCGCCTGTTTTCTGTTTCTGTTAGGAGATCGCATGTTTTTCTATTTTGCTGTATTTTGTTTAAATTTGGAAACTGACTGGATATGTATTAAACTCCCTGTGAGGAGAAATTTCATTACATATATATATATATATATATATGTTCACTTCGATATTATTGTTTTACCTTTATTTCACTATATAAATATGAAAAGGATTTGGCGGAATGTTACAACCGACCCCACACTCTTGGATGGGTTTCCCCTCTACTAGGTGGAGAAACCCAATTTGGCCAGACCCAGGGCTCTTACGGACTTGAACCCACAAGACAGAGAGGTGTGCGAGTTCTTGTCCAGCCTCGAAGCTGTGTTCAATACTGTCAAAATCATACAACATGAGTACCAGCCCAAAAGCTTAAGAGTGCAGATCGGTAGGGCCTTAGCTTGTCTGTCCATAACTCCTTACCCTTTCTTAACTTCTTCTGTGCAATATAGTTCTCCTTGTTATTACTTTGCCTGCTTTGATGTCTTTAATTTGTGTTGACTGCAGAAATGACGATTGGAGCTGAGCGTAGGAAACAGTTGGCAGCTCGCCTCTTAAAGAAGAAAGGCGGTGCTGGCCCCTCTCAACCTGCCCAAGAGGACGCCCCTCCGCCTGCTGACACCGCAGCTCTTGAAGCCGTCCCAATTGCTGCAGCAGCTGTCTCAAACCCCCCTGCTTCCCCCCAGCCTGCGGCTCCTGAGGTCGTCCCTTCCGACGATGAGGGGACCTGTGATGGGCCTGTCTTCAAGCGGAGGCGTGTCTATGACATCCCTTCATCTAGCTCTAAAGGGGTAGGTCCTCAGCCTGGCCCAACGATGCCCTCTCCACAACACGCCTCCATGGATCAAGGGGAGTGCGCCCCAACAGAACGGCCACCAAGCCCCCTACCTCTTTGGCGCCCTTCTTCCAGCGCGTATTGAAGTCATCCCAAGAGATGGAGGAAGAGGATAGCATGGAGGTAGGGCCACTACTGGACCAAATGGCTCGGGGTTACGGTAAGGCCCTTGGGATCACCAACCTCCTCCTCACCAAGACAATGAGGGCTTACTGGGAGGCAGAGCTTCAAGCTGCAACTGCCGTGGGGGCTGAGCGTTGCATCTCGAGCCTCACCCTGGAAGTGGCCGAGTTGCGGAAGTCTGACAAAGAGATTAGGGACCTCCTCTTCTCAAAGTCCCAGGAGGCCCTAAGAGCTCATGCCAAGTGCAACGACTTCCGCCTGGCCATGGAAGATCTGAAGGGTGAGGTGAATCGCCAGGAAGGCGTAATTGATGACCTGGCGCATCGGGATGACGACCTGGCCCAGCGGGATGTGGAGCTGGCGCGAACACGGGAGGAGGCCGCAGAACTGAAGGCCGAGGCTGCTGAATGGAGGGCAAAGGCTGCTGAGCTGGAGGTTGAGATGGCAAGGAAGGAGGAGCAACACCAGAGATCCATAGAAGAGCTTAATGACGAGTCAGCTGAAGCCTACGGGGCCAGGTTTGGCGATGCTATGGCCCAGGTTGCCTGCGTGCATGCTGGGGTGGATCTCTCCCAAACTGGCGTCGGCAAGGCTATCGAAGACGGGTGACTGGTGGATGCTCCCTCTGAGCCTTAGGCTTTTCCTTACTTTATTTTTATGCCCTCCTTTGTAAACACTTGCCAAGTGATAGAGTGGATTTATCATACCTTCGCCAAACTGTACCTACTTGTGTATTTTCCTTAAGCGACAACATTAACTGCTTGTAATGAATGGGCTACAAGTCTTTTCTTTACAACTTGAATCAATCTTTTTCCCTCTGCAGCTCAACTTTCATCCTGTGTGGGTTGTGCTTGGCGACTGTGCTAACTGACGTGTGCATTTTCACCCTTCAATCCACAGCAAAATCCTTTTCTGAACCAACTTGACGTGGTTCTAGCTGGCCCTTAACTTTACTTCTTGACCCATGCTGATTTCCTTGGTTAACTGGCCCTTGAAGCTCCTTTCTCGGCTGATAAGCTTTAGAAGGTTTCTTTCTTTATACTTTGGCGATGGGAGACTTCTTCCTGAGTCGACCTTGACAAATCAAGGAGAGCCTTATCTTGGTGGTTCCCCATTCTTTCATCAAAGTGGACCTCCTGCGGGCCGACCTCAACTCCTTCGGTCAGGAGGAATGCAACTTGGCCGACCTCAACTCGTCAAGGAAGACATCCTGCTGGTCAACCTCGAGTCCTACCTTGAGGTAGACCATAACTCTTTCTCGCCTCATCCTCGCTGTAAGAAATCGAGGGAGAGGTCTTTTTTCTCTTGCCTCAGCCTCGCTGTAAACAGTCGAGGGAGAGGTCTTTTTCCTCTCAGCCGACCTCAACTCGTCAAGGGAGACCTCCTGATGTGCCGACCTTGAGTCCTAAATTGAGGAAGACCATAACTTAGCTGCCCCTCGACTCATTAAGGAAGACCTCCTGAAGTGTCAACCTCGAGCCTCACTCTAAAGGGGAAATATATAACTTAGCTGCCCCTCGACTCATAAGGAAGACCTCCTGATGTGTCAACCTCGAGCCTCACACTAAGGGGGAATATATAACTTAGCTGCCCCTCGACTCGTAAGGGAGACCTCCTGATGTGTCAACCTCGAGCCTCACACTAAGGGGGAATATATAACTTAGCTGCCCCTCGACTCATAAGGAAGACCTCCTGATGTGTCAACCTCGAGCCTCACACTAAGGGGTTTCTCGCCTCAGCCTCGCTGTAAGAAGTCGAGGGAGAGGACTTTCACTGTGAACCATACTATTCTTCCCCTTTCTTTAATACGGTAGAAGAGGTTCGTTTTTCTCGCCTCGACCTTGCTGTAAAAAGTCAAGGAAGAGGACTTTCGCTGTGAACCATACTATTCTTCCCCTTTCTTTAACAAGGTAGAAGAGGTTCTTTTTTCTCGCCTCGACCTTGCTATAAAAAGTCAAGGAAGAGGACTTTCGCTGTGAACCATACTATTCTTCCCTTTTCTTTACTAAGGTAGAAGAGGTTCATTTTTCTCGCCTCGACCTTACTGTAAAAAGTCAAGGAAGAGGACTTTCGCTGTGAACCATACTATTCTTCCCCTTTCTTTAACAAGGTAGAAGAGGTTCTTTTTACAGTTCAACACAAATATGTCTTTCTAAATTCTTTTCTTTATTGGGTGACCTCGTTAAAAAACCCCGTAGGGAAAAAGAGTGTCCCCTAAACTGAATAATACGATTGTGTTAAACATGTATCTATTAACTGAAATAAAACTTAAGCTTGTCACCGTTCCAGGTGCGGGGAATAGCTCCGCCTTCTAAGGTCCAACCTGTAAGCTCTGTAAGGACCTGTAAAATTGAATTGGAATAAAAAGGGTTATATTTTAAAAGAATTCTATGTATGTTTTATTTAAAATAAAAAGGGAGGAAAAGTTAAGTTTAGAAGGCTATGAGATCGCCGGTCGCCTGCTACACATGAGCGCCAGGTGGACGTCGCCAGGGCGCGAGGCATGCAGGCATCGCGCGGGCGCGAGAGGCATGCGGGCATCGCGCGGGCGCGAGGCATGCGGGCATCGCGCGGGCGCGAGGCATGCGGGCATCGCGCGGGCGCGAGGCATGCGGGCATCGCGCGGGCGCGAGGCATGCGGGCATTGCCAGGGCGCGAGGCATGTGGACGTGGCCAAGGCGCGAGAGGCATGCGGGCATTGCCAGGGCGCGAGGCATGTGGACGTGGCCAAGGCGCGAGAGTTATGAGGGCGTCGCCAGGGAAGACATCGGTCATCTCCCAGAGGAAGACATCGGTCGTCTTCCAGGGCGAAGGAGACATCGGTCGTTCGCCAGGATGAGTCAGCAGTGGAAAGTTATCGCGCGACGTCGAGTTTCACACAGAGTAAAGTGGGACCCAGACTCCCAGCATGAAACGTCCTGCACACACGCCACGTAGACAAAAAGGGTGGTTTAGAGTGGTGACATCAGAATGTTGGCATGCGCAGGAGACACTCGCGGTCGTACTGTTCAGAGCAGTGGTTGACATGCACAAGCGACAACAGTGGTAGTACTGTTCAGAGCAGTGGTTGGCATGCACCAGAGACAACAGTGGTCGTACTGTTCAGGGCAGTGGTTCTCAGACTTTCCTGCAGAAGGGGTGGCAGCAGCAGCATGCGTGGACAGGTAAGTTGGGATTCAAAAGCCACTGCGGGATGGCAAAGAGCGTTACGGACTCAAGAGTGTTAGAGTGAGTGCAAACTTCCTCCCTCCCTTCTTCCCTTCCTTGCATTGAGACTCAGGCAACCTCCAGCATCAGTGCGACAAGCGACGTTGCCCTTAGAGCACCTAAGAGGTTCTCTGCAAGTTCTACAGACCAGGCGCTGAAAACAGAGCTAAGGCATCCTTCAGGCTCGGTGGGTTTTGAGCTCGCGGTATTTTACGCAAGTCCAGGTAAGGGAAGCTAGCCTTCATTTTCAATACAAGCCATAGATTAGCTGTTTCTGAAGTGAGGGCGACGTGGTCGCCAGTTTCGTTTTCATCTTCGTGAATGCTCTGTTTCTATGTGTTTTGGGCGACGTGGTCGCCGGTTTTATATACAGACTTCGAAATACCTTGTTTTTGAACCAGATCGCCGGTTTTGGCGTTGCTTGCGAACTCTCTATTTTTGGTGTTGCTTTGAAAACTGTTTGAGATTTAAATGAGATATTCGAAAATAAGAACCTTGGATTGAGTTTTGCTGTGATTGAAATTGTTCCTTTAAGTGCTATGTGATGTGTTGAATGTGGTGAATGTGGGATCGAGGCATAGTATTTTCAGGAAAGAAAATACCGTGTAAGATCGTGTAGGATGTGCATTGATCGGTGATTCCTAATGAGATATCCTGACTCTGCTGAGATAATGGAATCCCATAGAGGAAGTTACTCAGTTGTGGAGAGTTGAAGGAGGTTCATAGGAATGGGTGAGTCGTGTGAAACAGAACGAGCTCGGCCTGTTCCATGGATTAACCCTGTCATACTGTGAGAATGATGAACTTGAGATCGAGATTGTGTTGATGCACATAGCTGGGGAAACATTACAGCTGTTTAGTATGACAGGTGCAGATCTTTGAGTCTAATCAATGCACGAGTCTTCCGGAAGTAGTGTCAAGTGTCTTGTGTGTTGAGTCAGTGGAAGTCTGATGTGGGAAATGAGAAACATTGAATTGATAGACACTTGGTGCATTATGTGAATAGAACGACTCTTGAAAATATTGTGAAACATGTGAGTTCTTGATGGCTGTGTGATATGAGTGAGAAAGTGATGGACTCTTGTGAATGTTTAAAAAGGCTGATCTGCGTTGGTTGTCCAGTTTAAAATTTAAAGTTTAAAAATATCTAGCTTACCCTTTGTATTGTTCTCTGGCTGTTTTCTCTTAAAACTGTGATGATCGTGTATTTTACACGGGAGCAGATGATTTTCCAGGATGTAGAGCTCCTTAGTGAGTGGTCGCCGGAAGGAGATCGCCTGATTTCTGTTCTGGTAGCAGATCGGCTGTTTTGGGTCCTCTGATAGGAGATCGGCCTCGTCCGATAGGAGATCGGTCCCTTCCGATAGGAGATCGGTCCCTTCCGATAGGAGATCGCCTGCTTTGTTTTTTTTTACTGTATTTTGTTTATGTTTTTGGAAAAATTTGACCGAATTTGTATTAAACTCCCTGTGAGGAGAAACTACATTTCATATATATAATATTTTGTTCACTTCAATCTATTTGTTACCTTTATTTTCATTATATACATTTGTATAGTATTTTGGCGGGATGTTACATTAATGGTATCAGAGCAGTTCGTCCTTAGGATGACCTGAGGGCTGTGGATCCATTGTGTTTCTTCTGCTCATGAAAGTTATTTGAGTTTAAAATAACAACTATAGTGAAAGATTTTCAAACGTTTTTGTATTGAAGATTGGTGTGTGCTTTGGTGAATATATGCTCTAACTGAAAATCTTAGCATTAAGAATGAGAAGGTCTTGATAAAGTAGTGAGGGTGCACACTCATAACTGGATCGAGAAAATTCTCAATCTTAATTCCAAAGGTTTGATGTTTAGCATACATTGAGTTCTGGTGTGATTTACTTCATTTTATTGAGTGTTTTTGTATTGATTGAAAGTGGTTGTTTGGATTGATGAATTGTATACCAGTAGCTGTTCTTGTGTTTTGCTTAAGTTTATAAGCACTATGATTCTGTTGTTGAGCTCAAATTCTTAATGACTTTGAGATGCTGACCTTTGTAAGGTCAAGATGTTACCTCCTGAATGAATTGATTTCTTATCGATCTCATTCTTGTAGTTGTAGGGAATATAGAAACCTGTAGTTTCAACTCTGAAACGAAGAGAGATGGCACGTAGACCTTCTACCCCTCCCCAATCTTCTTCGGAGATGAGCCAGATTGCTAAGGCTATCGAGATGATGGCAACTGCCATCCAGCAACAGAATGCAGCGATGGCTCAGAACCATCAAGCTACAATGCACCACTGGGAAACTGCTCGGTCGGCTGAGACAAACTCCCACGGCGGTCAGCCTCAAGAACAGATGGGACTGACTGAGTTCATGAGGCACAACCCACCCAAGTTTAGTGGGAATGCTACCCCTGATCAGGCAGATCAGTGGGTCAGAGAGCTGGAGAAAATCTTTAGGGCGACCTCTTGCCCTGAAGAGAAGAAATTGGTGTTCACAACCTTTTTACTATCTGGGGAAGCTGAGTTCTGGTGGATGGGAGCTCAGCAGATGATGGAGGCCCGAGAGGATGTGTTGGACTGGGAGAACTTCAGGGTGAGGTTCCTGGAGAAATACTTCCCAGACAGCGCAAGATTTGCGAGGGAAGCTGAGTTCCTGAGGTTGGAGCAGGGGGATATGTCAGTAAACGCCTATGCTGCTCGGTTTGAGTACCTCGCCCGATTCTATACCCAGGCGACCTCTGAGGCTTGGAGGTGTAGGAAGTTTGAAGAGGGACTGAAGCATGGGCTGAAGAGGACCATAGCCCCGATGTGCATTAGGGAATTTCACGCCTTAGTAGAGAAGGCGAAGATGGTGGAGACCCTAGAAAAGGGTGATTCTCGGGTCATCAGGTCACACCCAGGAGGTTCTTCCAGTGGGAAAGCTAAGGCACAGCACCCACAAAGCAAGCCCTATACGAGACCTCCACCACACCGGGCAGGAGCAGCGCCTCCCCAGTTTCAGCAGCAGCAACCTTGGAAACACAAGTGTCTCCATTGTGGTGGACCACACGCCTCCAATGCATGCTTCAAGAAGACTTCAGAGAGAAGATGTTTTGCCTGCCAAAAGACAGGACACGTTGCTAGAGAGTGCCCTAGCAGGAATGGGGCGACCCAACCCAGTGGCTCTCAGCAGATGAGGAACGAAGGGGGCAGACCTCAGGCAACAGGGAGAGTGTTTGCCATGTCAGGAGCAGAGGCGTCTCAGTCAGGTAACCTCGTGCAGGGTATATGTTTTATAGCTGATAGAGGTGTAAAAGCTTTGTTTGATTCTGGAGCGACACACTCCTTTGTGTCAAGCCTGTGTGTAGCCGAGTTGGGCCTTCTAGTGAAGGAGTTACCCTTCGAACTGTTGGTCTCTACACCTGCGTCAGGACAGGTGTCGACCTCTACAGTTTCCCCCGAATGCCCAGTGATAGTAGAGGGACGCAGATTCAAAGTGAACTTGATCTGCCTACCTCTTCAGGACCTGGATGTTATCCTGGGAATGGATTGGCTAGCTGCCAATCACGTTCTCATTGACTGCGGTAGTCAGAAGGTAGCGTTTCCAGACCCCCAAGAATCAGAGGTGATATCAGTTCAGCACGGGTGGTCAGGGTTGGAAGAAGGGGCGAGGTGTTTCGTGATGCTAGCTCGGTTGGAAGTGAAGAATGAAGGGGAAGTAAGCAGAATACACGTGGTGAAGGATTTCACGGATGTATTTCCAGAAGAGGTACCTGGGTTACCCCCTAAGAGAGAAGTGGAATTCTCTATTGACTTGGTACCTGGAGCTGGACCAGTGTCAATGGCACCTTACAGGATGGCGCTAGCCGAGTTAGTAGAGTTAAAGAAGCAAGTGGAAGAATTGTTGGAGAAACAATTCATCAGACCCAGTGTATCTCCATGGGGGGCTCCAGTGCTCCTAGTTAAGAAGAAGGATGGAGGGTCTCGGCTGTGTATAGATTACAGGCAGTTGAACAAGTTGACCATCAAGAACAAGTACCCCCTACCTAGGATTGATGATTTGATGGATCAAATACATGGAGCCTCGGTGTTCTCCAAGATTGATCTGAGATCGGGGTACCACCAAATTTTGGTAAAAGCTGAAGATGTTCAAAAGACAACTTTTAGGTCTCGGTATGGGCATTATGAGTATGTGGTGATGCCGTTTGGGGTCACAAATGCTCCAGCCCTGTTCATGGACTACATGAATAGGATTTTTCGCCCTTTCTTGGATAAGTTTGTGGTGGTCTTCATAGACGACATACTCATTTACTCAAGGACCGAGGAAGAGCATGAAGAACACCTGAGGACAGTATTGGAGATACTGAGGGAGAAGCAGCTCTATGCCAAATTCTCGAAGTGTGAGTTCTGGCTGAGGGAAGTCAACTTCTTGGGACATGTGATATCTGCCCAGGGGATCTCGGTTGATCCAGCCAAAGTGGAGGCAGTGCTTCTATGGGAACGTCCTAAGACAGTTACTGAAATAAGGAGTTTTGTGGGCCTAGCTGGCTACTATCGGCGGTTTATTGAGGACTTTTCCAAGGTAGTGGCTCCTTTAACACAGCTGACCCGCAAGGATCAACCTTTTGCTTGGACCGACCGATGTGAGCAGAGCTTCAAGGAACTAAAGGAAAGGTTGACTAGTGCTCCAGTGCTGGTGATCCCAGAGGTAGGAAGACCTTTTGAGGTCTACTGTGATGCTTCACATCAGGGTTTGGGATGTGTTTTGATGCAAGAGAAAAGAGTGGTTGCATATGCTTCAAGGCAACTCAAGGTCCATTAGAGGAACTACCCTACGCATGATTTGGAGTTGGCGGCTGTGGTGTTTGCCTTGAAGATCTGGAGGCACTATTTATATGGAGCTCGGTTCCAGGTGTTCAGTGACCATAAGAGCCTGAAATACCTGTTCGATCAGAAGGAACTAAACATGAGACAGAGAAGGTGGATGGAGTTTCTAAAGGACTACGATTTTCAACTCATGTACCATCCAGGGAAGGCCAATGTAGTGGCAGATGCCTTGAGTAGGAAATCAGTACAAGTAGCCACCATGATGATGGAAGAGCAGAAACTGATCGAGCAATTCAGAGACTTAAACCTTGGGGTAGAATTTCACGTAAATCACATTAGTTGTAGTAAGCTGGCTATAACTAACGACTTCCTTGGGATGTTAAGGGATAGGCAATTGGAGGACCCTAGTCTGAAGCGTACTGTGGAGTCGCTAGGGACAGATCAGGCTAGAGACTTTGTGATGGGCGATGATGGGATCTTGAGATTTAATGGCAGAATTTGCATCCCTGCAAATGGAGAGTTGAAGAAAATGATCCTAGATGAAGGTCATAAGAGTCGCCTTAACCTCCATCCAGGCATGACCAAGATGTACCATGACTTGAAGGAGTCATTTTGGTGGTCAGGCATGAAGAGAGACATCGCCCAGTATGTTGCTACCTGTTTGACGTGTCAGAAGGCAAAGGTAGAACATCAAAGGCCTGGCGGGTTGTTACAACCATTGGATATCCCTGAGTGGAAATGGGACAGCATTGCCATGGATTTTGTCACCCATTTACCCAGATCGGTAAAGGGCCATGATGCAGTCTGGGTCATCACTGATCGGCTGACGAAGAGTGCTCATTTTCTCCCAGTGAATATGAGGATGCCCATGGCCAAGTTGGCACAGTTGTACATCCAGGAAATAGTGAGGCTGCATGGAGTGCCTTCCAGCATTGTTTCAGATAGGGATCCCAGGTTCACCTCACGGTTTTGGCAGACCTTACAAGAGTGCTTGGGAACTAAGTTGAGGATGAGCTCTGCATATCATCCCCAAACAGATGGTCAGTCAGAGAGAACGATCCAGTCCTTGGAAGACCTGCTGAGGACGTGTGTCTTGGATCAATTGGGGAATTGGGACGAGGTGTTGCCACTGGTGGAGTTTACATATAATAACAGTTATCACGCTAGTATTGGGATGGCACCATATGAAGCCCTGTATGGGAGGAAATGCAGAACTCCCTTATGTTGGTACCAGGAGGGCGAAGCAGTCTTGGTTGGGCCAGAGTTGATTCAGCAGACGACCGAGAAGGTGAAACTGATACAAAGCAGAATGAAAGCTTCTCAAAGTAGGCAGAAGTCCTATGCAGATCAGCGGAGAAAGCCTTTGGAGTTTGCTGCTGGAGACCATGTGTTCATGAAAGTGACACCAACCAAGGGTTTAGGAAGAGCGATCAGACCAAAGAAGTTGTCCCCTAAGTTCGTGGGACCATATCAGATCTTAAGGAGGAATGGCCCAGTAGCTTATGAGATCGCCCTGCCTCCCCATTTAGCGAATCTGCACAATGTCTTTCACGTTTCACAGCTGAGGAAGTACATGGTGTAAGGACCTGTAAAAATTGAATTGGAATAAAAAGGGTTATATTTTAAAAGAATTCTATGTATGTTTTATTTAAAAAGGGAGGAACAGTTAAGTTTAGAAGGCTATGAGATCGCCGGTCGCCTGCTACACATGAGCGCCAGGTGGACGTCGCCAGGGCGTGAGGCATGCAGGCATCGTGCGGGCGCGAGAGGCATGCAGGCATCGCGCGGGCGCGAGGCATGCAGACATTGCCAGGGCGCGAGGCATGCGGGCATTGCCAGGGCGCGAGGCATGTGAACGTGGCCAAGGCGCGAGAGGCATGCGGGCATTGCCAGGGCGCGAGGCATGTGGACGTGGCCAAGGCGCGAGAGGCATGCGGGCATTGCCAGGACGCGAGGCATGTGGACGTGGCCAAGGCGCGAGAGGCATGCGGGCATCGCCAGGGCGCGATGCATGTGGACGTAGCCAGGGCGCGAGAGTTATGAGGGCGTCGCCAGGGAAGACATCGGTCGTCTCCCAGAGGAAGACATCGGTCGGCTTCCAGGGCGAAGGAGACATCGGTCGTCTTCCAGGGCGAAGGAGACATCGGTCGTCTTCCAGGGCGAAGGAGACATCGGTCGTTCGCCAGGATGAGTCAGCGGTGGAAAGTTATCGCACGACGTCGAGTTTCACACAGAGTAAAGTGGGACCCAGACTCCCAGCATGAAACGTCCTGCACACGCGCCACGTAGACAAAAAGGGTGGTTTAGAGTGGTGACATCAGAATGTTGGCATGCGCAGGAGACACTCGCGGTCGTACTGTTCAGAGCAGTGGTTGGCATGCACAAGCGACAACAGTGGTAGTACTGTTCAGAGCAGTGGTTGGCATGCACAAGCGACAACAGTGGTAGTACTGTTCAGAGCAGTGGTTGGCATGCACCAGAGACAACAGTGGTCGTACTGTTCAGGGCAGTGGTTCTCAGGCTTTCCTGCAGAAGGGGTGGCAGCAGCAGCATGCGTGGACAGGTAAGTTGGGATTCAAAAGCCACTGCGGGAAGGCAAAGAGCGTTACAGACTCAAGAGTGTTAGAGTGAGTGCAAACTTCCTCCCTCCCTTCTTCCCTTCCTTGCGTTGAGACTCAGGCAACCTCCAGCATCAGTGCGACAAGCGACGTTGCCCTTAGAGCACCTAAGAGGTTCTCTGCAAGTTCTACAAACCAGGCGCTGAAAACAGAGCTAAGGCATCCTTCAGGCTCGGTGGGTTTTGAGCTCGCGGTATTTTTACGCAAGTCCAGGTAAGGGAAGCTAGCCTTCATTTTCAATACAAGCCATAGATTAGCTGTTTTTGAAGTGAGGGCGACGTGGTCGCCGGTTTCGTTTTCATCTTCGTGAATGCTCTGTTCTATGTGTCTGGGCGACGTGGTCGCCGGTTTTAAATACAGACTTCGAAATACCTTGTTTTTGAACCAGATCGCCGGTTTTGGCGCTGTTTTACGAACTCCCCTGTTTTTGGTGTTGTTTTGAAACTGTTTGAGATGTAAATGTGATATTTGAAAACATGAACCTTGGAGTGAGTTTTGCTGTGATTGAAATCATTCATTTAAGTGTGGCATGATGTGTTGAATGTTGTGAATGTGAGATCAAGGCATAGTATTTTCAGGAAAGAAAATACCGTGTAAGATCGTGTAGGATGTGCATTGACCGGTGATTCGTTATGATATCCTGACTCTCCTGATATAATGGAATCATATAGATGAAGTTATTCCAGCGTTGAGAGTCGAAGGAGGTTCATACGTATGGGTGAGTTGTTTGAAAGAGAACGAGCTCGACCTGTTGTGTGGATTAACCCTGTCATGCTAGGATAGTGATGATATTGAGATTCATTTATACGCTTGTGAATGTGTGTGATTTCACGGCGACCCTGTGAATGTGTGTGATTTCACGGTGGGCAGTATGACAGGTGCGAATCTATGAGTCTAGTCAATGCATGAGTCTTCCGGAAGTAGTGTCAAGTGTCTTGTGTGATGAGTCAGTGGAAGTCTGACGTGAGAAATGAGAAACACTGAATTGATAGACACTTGGTGCATTATGTGAATAGAACGACTCTTGAAAATATTGTGAAACATGTGATTTCTTGATGGCTGTGTGATATGAATGAGAAAGTGATGGACCCTTGTGAATGTTTAGAAAGGCTGATCTACGTTGGTTGTCCAGTTTAAAATTTAAAGTTTAAAAATATCTAGCTTACCCTTTGTATTGTTCTCTGGCTGTTTTCTCTTAAAACTGTGATGATCGTGTATTTTACACGGGAGCAGATGATTTTCCAGGAAGTAGAGCTCCTTAGTGAGTGGTCGCCGGAAGGAGATCGCCTGATTTCTGTTCTGGTAGCAGATCGGCTGTTTTGGGTCCTCTGATAGGAGATCGGCCTCTTCCGATAGGAGATCGGTCTCTTCCGATAGGAGATCGCCTGCTTTGTTTTTTTACTGTATTTTGTTTATGTTTCTGGAAAATTTGACCGAATTTGTATTAAACTCCCTGTGAGGAGAAACTACATTTCATATATATAATATTTTGTTCACTTCAATCTATTTGTTACCTTTATTTTCATTATATAAACATGAATAGTATTTTGGCGGGATGTGACACATGGCAGACCCTAGTCATGTGCTGGAAGTGGACAACGTGCAGATCAGGGATGACTTGTCCTTTGAAGCGAAACCAGTCAGGATTGAAGATCGTCAAAGTAAACAGCTCAGAGGCAAGACCATTAACATGGTGAAAGTGGTGTGGGATGAGCGATCGGGTGACTCAACTTGGGAGTTGGAAGAACCCATGAGAGAAGCCTATCCATATCTCTTTTCCTTGTAATTCAATTTTCGAGGACGAAAATTTTTCTTGTTGGGGAGAATGTAAGGACCTGTAAAATTGAATTGGAATAAAAAGGGTTATATTTTAAAAGAATTCTATGTATGTTTTATTTAAAATAAAAAGGGAGGAAAAGTTAAGTTTAGAAGGCTATGAGATCGCCGGTCGCCTGCTACACATGAGCGCCAGGTGGACGTCGCCAGGGCGCGAGGCATGCAGGCATCGCGCAGGCGCGAGAGGCATGCGGGCATCGCGCGGGCGGGAGGCATGCGGGCATTGCTAGGGCGCGAGGCATGTGGACGTGGCCAAGGCGCGAGAGGCATGCGGGCATTGCCAGGGCGCGAGGCATGTGGACGTGGCCAAGGCGCGAGAGGCATGCGGGCATTGCCAGGGCGCGAGGCATGTGGACGTGGCCAAGGCGCGAGAGTTATGAGGGCGTCGCCAGGGAAGACATCGGTCGTCTCCCAGAGGAAGACATCGGTCGTCTTCCAGGGCGAAGGAGACATCGGTCGTTCGCCAGGATGAGTCAGCAGTGGAAAGTTATCGCGCGACGTCGAGTTTCACACAGAGTAAAGTGGGACCCAGACTCCCAGCATGAAACGTCCTGCACACGCGCCACGTAGACAAAAAGGGTGGTTTAGAGTGGTGACATCAGAATGTTGGCATGCGCAGGAGACACTCGCGGTCGTACTGTTCAGAGCAGTGGTTGGCATGCACAAGCGACAACAGTGGTAGTACTGTTCAGAGCAGTGGTTGGCATGCACCAGAGACAACAGTGGTCGTACTGTTCAGGGCAGTGGTTCTCAGACTTTCCTGCAGAAGGGGTGGCAGCAGCAGCATGCGTGGACAGGTAAGTTGGGATTCAAAAGCCACTGCGGGATGGCAAAGAGCGTTACGGACTCAAGAGTGTTAGAGTGAGTGCAAACTTCCTCCCTCCCTTCTTCCCTTCCTTGCGTTGAGACTCAGGCAACCTCCAGCATCAGTGCGACAAGCGACGTTGCCCTTAGAGCACCTAAGAGGTTCTCTGCAAGTTCTACAGACCAGGCGCTGAAAACAGAGCTAAGGCATCCTTCAGGCTCGGTGGGTTTTGAGCTCGCGGTATTTTACGCAAGTCGAGGTAAGGGAAGCTAGCCTTCATTTTCAATACAAGCCATAGATTAGCTGTTTCTGAAGTGAGGGCGACGTGGTCGCCGGTTTCGTTTTCATCTTCGTGAATGCTCTGTTTCTATGTGTTTTGGGCGACGTGGTCGCCGGTTTTATATACAGACTTCGAAATACCTTGTTTTTGAACCAGATCGCCAGTTTTGGCGTTGCTTGCGAACTCTCTATTTTTGGTGTTGCTTTGAAAACTGTTTGAGATTTAAATGAGATATTCGAAAATAAGAACCTTGGATTGAGTTTTGCTGTGATTGAAATTGTTCCTTTAAGTGTTATGTGATGTGTTGAATGTGGTGAATGTGGGATCGAGGCATAGTATTTTCAGGAAAGAAAATACCGTGTAAGATCGTGTAGGATGTGCATTGATCGGTGATTCCTAATGAGATATCCTGACTCTGCTGAGATAATGGAATCCCATAGAGGAAGTTACTCAGTTGTGGAGAGTCGAAGGAGGTTCATAGGAATGGGTGAGTCGTGTGAAACAGAACGAGCTCGGCCTGTTCCATGGATTAACCCTGTCATACTGTGAGAATGATGAACTTGAGATCGAGATTGTGTTGATGCACATAGCTGGGGAAACATTACAGCTGTTTAGTATGACAGGTGCAGATCTTTGAGTCTAATCAATGCACGAGTCTTCCGGAAGTAGTGTCAAGGGTCTTGTGTGTTGAGTCAGTGGAAGTCTGATGTGGGAAATGAGAAACATTGAATTGATAGACACTTGGTGCATTATGTGAATAGAACGACTCTTGAAAATATTGTGAAACATGTGAGTTCTTGATGGCTGTGTGATATGAGTGAGAAAGTGATGGACTCTTGTGAATGTTTAAAAAGGCTGATCTGCGTTGGTTGTCCAGTTTAAAATTTAAAGTTTAAAAATATCTAGCTTACCCTTTGTATTGTTCTCTGGCTGTTTTCTCTTAAAACTGTGATGATCGTGTATTTTACACGGGAGCAGATGATTTTCCAGGATGTAGAGCTCCTTAGTGAGTGGTCGCCGGAAGGAGATCGCCTGATTTCTGTTCTGGTAGCAGATCGGCTGTTTTGGGTCCTCTGATAGGAGATCGGCCTCGTCCGATAGGAGATCGGTCCCTTCCGATAGGAGATCGCCTGCTTTGTTTTTTTTTACTGTATTTTGTTTATGTTTCTGGAAAAATTTGACCGAATTTGTATTAAACTCCCTGTGAGTAGAAACTACATTTCATATATATAATATTTTGTTCACTTCAATCTATTTGTTACCTTTATTTTCATTATATACATTTGTATAGTATTTTGGCGGAATGTTACAAGCTCCATTTCCCAGGACCTCTGCCCAGGCCCCCTTTGCTTTCTCGAGTCTCCTCTTCAGTCCTCTGAGTAGGACCCTGTTTGCTAACTCAACCTATCCATTCGTCTGAGGATGCTCGACTGACGCAAAGACCTGTTTGATACCGAGCTCCGAGCACAATTTTCCCAACTGCTGACTTGCGAACTGTGTACCATTATCAGATACTAGGCGCTTGGGGATCCCAAAACGACACACAATATTCTTCCAGACGAAGTGTTGGACTTTGTGCACCGTAATTTGAGCCACTGGCTCCGCTTCTATCCATTTAGTGAAATATTCTATGGCCATGACCAAATACTTCATTTGCCTGATTGCTAGTGGGAAGGGTCCCAGGATGTCGATCCCCCACGTGTGGAAAGGCCACGGGCTGTGGAGAGACCTCAGCTCTTCTGGTGGTGCTCGGTGCCAGTCTGCATGTTCCTGCGCATATCTTACGCAATTTTCTCTCATTGTGGGCTAATAATACCCTGCACCAACGGCTTTGGCTGCTAGAGCTCGGCCCCCGATGTGGCTTCCACATATCCCTTCGTGAAGCTCCGTAATTATGCGGGTGCATTGCGTCCCGCTTACACATGTCAAAAGTGGATGAGAGTACCCATGTCTGAACAGGTTCCCATCAATCAAGGTGTAGCGAGGTGCATTCTTTTTCACAACCCTTGCCTCCGCTGGGTCTACAGGAAGCGTCGCATCCGCTAGGTACCGTCTGTATGGTGTCATCCAGTTTTGTTCTTCCCCTACTGCACAGACTTGCGATGCCACCTCAGTTGTCAAGCCATAGGAACTTATACGGGGTACCTTCAGCGTTTCTTGGGTCAGTGACTTATGACTCCTGGCCCCCTCTTGCACAACGTTTACCATTTGTATATCCGTGGATTCCTCTGCGGCTATCCGAGGTGCCTTCAGGGTTTCCTGAATCATTGTCCTCTGTCTGCCCCCCTTGCCTGAGCTGGCGAGTTTTGCCAACAAGTCAGCTCTGGCATTCTGCTCTCGCTGTACATGCAGCAACTCGAATTCCAGGAATGTGCCTCTCAGCAAGTGTACGTAACTGAGGTAAGCAGCCAGTTGTGGATCCTTGGCTTGGTACTCTCCTGTGACCTGCCCTGTGACCAAGAGCGAGTCACTTTTCGCCAACAAGCTTTCTGTACCCATCTCCTTTGCCAACAACATTCCTACTATCAAGGCCTCGTATTCTGCTTGGTTGTTGCTGGCTTTGAAGGCAAAGCGCAAAGACTGTTCTATCAGCACACCTCCTAGGCCTTCCAGTATGACCCCAGCGCCACTGCCCTGTAGATTTGATGAACCATCAACTGAAAGAACCCACCTGAAACTTGCCTCACTCTGAGGTGGACCTGCCGAGGTGAGTTCGGCCACGAAATCAGCGTAGACCTGACCTTTGATGGGGCCCCTGGGCTCATATTGAATCTCAAACTCAAATAACTCCACCGCCTGTAACGCCCCTCAAAGTCTTTTCATATTTATATAATAAAATAAGCGTAGACATTAATTTATAAAATCAACATATGTATATATATTGAAAATACATCATCCCATACATTGTATCTAAAAAAGAAACGTCCCTCTTATAGGGGTTTTAATACATTCCATCAACTGTTTCGAAATAAAACCAAAATACAGCATAAAAAGAAAACAGGCGATCTCTTCCTCCAACTGCTCACTGAGGAGCTCGACTACCTACAACATCATCTACTCCCATGTAAAATACACGATCATCACAGTTTTAAGAAAAACAGCCACAGAACAAAACACAGGGTAAGCTAGCTATTCTAAAACTTGAAGTATGAAACTTTAAAATCAAAATAAAACAGATTTAAAACACCCACGTAAAATCCATCAATTTTCCCATTCATTTCACACACTTCACAATTTCATCAAGTGTTATTTGTTTCACATAAACCATCAAGTGTCTATCAAATTTCAATATTTCTCTTTCTCACGTCAGACTTCCACTGACTCACCACACATAGACACATACCACACCACTGTAAAGTCCACACAGGACAGCTAGTGAAGTCCACACAGGACAGCTAGTGAAGTCCACACAGGACAGCTAGTGAAGTCCACACAGGACAGCTCGATATCATCAATTCACCCAATGCACCATACAACACTTAAATGAACGATTCCAACCATAGCAACAATCGTACCAAGGTTCAGATTTTCCAATATCACATGCATTTCACATATCAATCTCAAACAAGTTCAAAGCGACACTAAAACAGGGGATTTCGAAAACAACATTAAAACCGGCGATCACGTCGCCCCACACATAAAAACAGAGCATCGTGAAAAAAAGAATATGAAACCGGCGACCACGTCGCCCTCACTTCAGAACCTACTCGCCTAAAGTTTTTATAAACGAAAATGCTAGCTTACCTTACCTGGACTAGCGTAAACTTCACTAAGAGCTCCAACCCAACGCGATTCAAGGATGCCTTAACTCTGTTTTAGCGTCCAGTTTGGAGAACTTGCAGAGAACCTCCCAGGTGCTCTATAGTAGTCGCCGATAGCCAACTGATGCGCTAGGACGTCTAAACGTATGGAGAAGGAGAAGAAGAAACAGGGAGCTAAAACCAACTCACTCAATTTCTCTCTACTCAAGCAGCGTTCAAACCCTGCCTATCCAAACTGAAGTTTGAACTTAAGCCACCCTTCCCAGGCATGCCGCTGCCACCACCCACTCTACAGGGAAGCTTGCGTATACATTTCCTCTAACAGCATGACCACGTGGGTCTCTGCGCACCAACTCTGGGTCACTTTCCATACCAACTCTCTGATGCTAACTATTCTGAAACACCCTTTTTGTCTACGTGTCGCGCATGCAAGACGTCTCATGCTGGGAGCCTGGGTCCCACCTTATCTGTGTGAAACACGACATCGCGTGATAACCTTCCACCGATGACTGCTCGCGCGATGACTATCCACCGATGTCTCATCCTGGCGGACGAACGATGTCTCTCCCTGGAAGACGACCGATGTCTCTCCCTGGAAGACGACCGATGTCTCTCCCTGGAAGACGACCGATGTCTCTCCCTGGAAGTCGACCGATGCGTCCCTCATCCTGGCGATGAGCGTCTGTCTCTCGTCCTGGTGATCCCCGCGTGTCTCTCGCCCTGGCGATGCCCGCATGTCTCTCGCCTTGGCGATGCCCTCGTGTCTCTCGCCCTGGCGATGCCCGCATGTCTCTCATCCCGGCGATGACCGTCTGTCTCTCGTCCTGGCGATCCCCGCGTGTCTCTCGCCCTGGCGATGCCCGCATGTCTCTCGCCCTGGCGATGCCCGCGTGTCTCTCGCCCTGGCGATGCCCGCATGTCTCTCATCCCAGCGATGACTTATGACACATCGCCACGCCTTGCTGAAGGCTCTTCATCCCACTATGTTACGTCCAAGGTATCACCTCCACATGGCTTGGTGACGTCAGTAGCTTCACATTTCCAAGAATAGATCAGCACTACTCCTCGTGCGCCCATGCATGCAACACTAAGGACGATTTCTTATGCTCAAGCATAGAGCTTCGCATGCACAGCGTATCTAAGGCTTAACCCACACCTTGATACGCGTGGTTTTTGGAACCCACTATGGTTTATCCAGCATCTTGACCACATACTAAGTGCACTCCCGTCGATCACGTACACCATAGGCGATTGGCGATCATGTGTACTCTAGGCGACAGGCCATTATGTGCCTGAGAAGTCGGAGATCGCCTCCGTCTTCAACAACGGCAATCTCGTAGGCTTCTAAGCTACACTTTTCTTCCTTTACTCTTCTTGATCCACATGTCTTCCTCGAGCACACCCACGTGATTACCTCACGATAAAGTCATCGCACCTGACTACTTGGTTAATACAATGGTCAGCCTACCGACCTCTACCAGCTGACCCCAGACCTTGGGCGACGTCTGAGGTCCGACTACTACGAAACTTCTATTACCAGCTCTTTGTATTTTAAATAATAACATCTTCTGAAATTACTTAAATATAACACTTTTATTCCAGTTAAAGTTTCTAGGTCCTTACACCGCCCAACGAACCATCCGCCCTGCTACATCAAGCTTTTGCAAGACCTTGCGGATGGGAAGATCCGTCATCACTATAATAGCAAAACTGTGAAAATAATGACGTAACCTTCTTGACGAGAACACCACCGCTAAGGCCGCCTTTTCAATAGCCTGGTACCGCACCTCAGGCCCTTGTAGCACCTTACTGACAAAGTAGATGGGCCTCTGTACCTGGTCTTGCTCCTGGACGAGGACCGAGCTGATTGCTCGATCTGTAACTGCAAAGTAAAGGCGAAGTGGGACGCTTGGAACCGGTTTACACAGTACCGGAGGGCTAGCTAAGTACTCCTTCAACTTGAGGAAAGCTTCCTCGCACTCACTGGTCCATGAGAACCTGTTGTTTTGCTTGAGGCACTGGAAATAGTGATAGCCCTTTTCTCCCCCTGCTGAGACAAAGCGCGAGAGGGCGGCCATTCGACCTGTCAGTTGCTGGACCTCTTTGACCGTGGCGGGGCTCCTCATGGACATAATGGCTGCACACTTCTCAAGGTTGGCTTCTATTTCACGTTTTGTTAGCAAGAACCCTAGGAACTTTCCTGCCTCCACCCCGAATACGCACTTTTCTGGATTTAGCTTCAAATTATGCTTGGCAATAGTGCGGAAGAGTTCCTCCAGATCGGTCACATGCTGCTCCCTCCACTGGGACGTAACCACCATATCATCCACGTAGGCTTGGACGTTTCGGCCCAGCATTGGGGCGAGTATTCGATCCATCAGCCTCTGGTATGTTGCCCCTGCATTTTTCAACCCGAAGGGCATTACCTTGTAATAGTAGCTGGATTGCTCTGTCATGGACGCCGTTTTTTCTTCATCCCATGGGTGCATTCGAATCTGATTGTACCCTGAAAAAGCATCCAGGAAACTGAGGATATTTCAGCTAGACGCACTTTCTACCAAGGAGTCGATACTGGGCAGTGGATAGGAGTTTTTGGGATAGGCTTTATTGAGATCGATGAAGTCGACACACATCCTCCACTTTCCACTTGACTTTTTTACCAGCACCACATTGGCTAACCATTCTGGGTACTGGATTTCCCTGATGTGCCCCGCCTTCAGTAGTTTCTGGGTTTCCTCTCTGATTGCTTGGCGTCTTTCTTCATTGAACTTGCGACGCCTGTGACGCACCGGGCGGACCTGGGGGTCCAAATTCAGGCGATGACTCAAGAAATCGGGGTCAATCCCCGGCATGTCAACTGCCGCCATGCAAAAGAACCCACGTGTCTTGACAGCACAGCCGCTATCTGGTCTTGGTCTTCCTGGGTCAAGGCCTTGCCGAGTTTGAAGGTCTTTCCTTCAGTCACCCGTTCTACCACCTCCCCTGCAAGCTCTGGTCCTCTGACAGAGGCGAGCTCCACTGGGGGGGCGAGCTCTTCCGAGTCCGAGTTGCTTCCCGCAGGAGGATGGAATGTTACTGAACATACCCCTCTCTTTGTCTTGAGGCTGTTCTCGTAACACCTCCTGGCCGCCTTCTGATCAGATTTGACCGTGATGACTGTTTCATCAAGCGAGGGCATCTTTACTTTCATATGAAACAACGATGACACCGCTCCTAACCTGTTTAATGCTGGCCTTCCCTATAGGATGTTATAAGCTGAAGGGGCATTAACCATAAGGTACCTGACGTCCACGGTGTGAGATTTTTGCCCATCTGTGAACGTCGTCCTCAGCTCGATATATCCCCTGACTTCGACCTGATCTCCCGCGAATCCATATAAATAGATGTCATAAGGCCTCAACTGATCGGGAGACAACTGCAACTTCTGGAAAGTCGACCAGAACATGACGTCTGCAGAGCTCCCTTCGTCTACAAGGACGCGGTGTACCCTCCTTCCAATAGTGACTACGGAGATCACTATTGGGTCATTGTCATGGGGTACCACATCCAGACGATTTGCCTTGGTGAACACCAGGTCAGGTTCTGAAAACTGAACAGCTTCAGGTTCCTGTATCGTCATGACCTCTCTGGTGTATCTTCTTCTTTGGGAGGCAGTGCATCCTCCTCCTAAAAATCCCCCTGAGATGGTGTGGACTTCTCCATGAATGGGCACCTCGTGCCCCTCGTCTCCCGTCGGGTTTGCTCCCGCCGTGTCTCCCTGTGGTTCCTGCAGGTAGGGCGCTAAAAAGCCGCTTTTTACCAGGTCATCCAACTGATAACCCAAGCAGAGGCAATTGCGCAGATTGTGGCCCTAGGCTTGATGGAAATCACACCAATGGCTTTTCTGAGGTCCGACTTGTCTATCGGCCTTCTGGGGAGGCTTCAACCTGCTTGCCACCTCAGGGATTGTGATGAGCTCCTTGAGGCTGACCTTGAAGCTGTGTCGGGTTTGTCTGGGCCTTCTGAACTCGTAGGGTGCAGATCTATCTTTCTTCTCTGTGGCCACATGCACCCTTAGGGGTTGGGTGCATACTGGGGTGCGAGGTTTGGAGGGGTCGACCCTTGCACGCTTTTCGGCGAATCTTCCTTCTGCCGTGATATGGACGAGCGCCCTGCACTGTATCTCATCAAATGTCCTTGCTGGACATCGTATAAGTGCGTCGCTGAAGGGTCCAGGAAGGATTCCCCTCTCAGAGGCATGCACTATCATAGCGTCATCCTTGGTTGGCAGTCTCACCACCAATGCCGCAAACCGGTTGAGGAAATCCTTCAGTGGTTCCTCCTGGAACTGCTTTACATCAAAGAGGTCGAACACAACCGGCATCCGAGCCCGATTGACAATGAACTGCTCTTTGAACAATTCTGCAAACTGCTCGAAGGACGTAATGTGTCCGTCTGGGAGTCCCACAAACCAGTTCAGCGTTGTCCCTGCAAAAGTACCCATAAATAGCTTGCAGTGCATGGCATCAGTCCCCCCAGAGATCATCATTTGCGTATGGAATGCTGTGATGTGGGCTTCTGGATCTTCTACCCATGTAAAAGTAATCTTTGGGATTACAATAGACGCTGGTATTACTGTCTGCATGATCTCCTGCGAGAAAGGCATGGGTCGAGGCCTGGCTGGAGGCATGGCCCCCTGTCCCGCTACTGCCCTTTCTCCCATTCCTCTTCTCAGTTCCTCGTTGGCTCTCCGCAACTCCTCATTCGCCGCCAAAGACGCGTTCAGGTCAGCCCTAAACTATTCCTGCCTTAGGGCCTGATCAGCGTTGGAGACGGTGAACGCCTGCTGGAGATTGCGGATTGTCTCCATGAGCTCCTGGGTGGTGGCGGTGTGATTACCATCGCCTCCTCCAGTGACACCTTGCCTAGTGCTTTTCATGCTGTCTGATTTTGCTCTTCACAATTGTGGATGGGACCTTGTTTTATCGGGCCCCACGGTGGGCACCAAATGTTCTTGCCGGTTGACCCGCTGTCGGTCAAACTCTACGATTGTCAGCACCTTCTTCTTCCTCCTTCACTGTTAGAATGACTTGCCTGCAAAGAAAGAAAGAGAGGCGCCCTTGCGACCGTGTGCACTCCGACGCTTAAGTCAAAACTAGGGCAAAAAACACCAAATGTATAGTAAAATAGTGATAGTCTCAAAAACTACGTACCTTCTCCTGGAGCCTTACTCCCCTTTTATAGAGTGCTATTAGGTTATCTCTGGTAACCAACTTTCCCTGCGTGGAACAGTATCTTTAGGAAGAGAATATTCAGTGAGTGAGAGAAAGTTGTTATACATGTGTCAACTTTAATAGCGTATCTGGGTATATTTGGAGTGCTAATGCCGCTTTACCATAACCGTTTGCATATCAATAACATATTACTAGGAACAATATCTTTTATCTCTTAATCTCTTGGCGTGTATGGCGGTAACCTTCTATCTTTAATCAATTATCTTTATGAACGAATATCACAGTATATTGTCACTCTTAACGTTGCGGGGTCTATCTTTATGATTCAAACTGACCCTTCACGTGTCTTTTAAACCCCTCACGTGCCCTTAAGCCCTTACGTGCCAATGCATGCAACTCTAAGGAAAAATCCCTTATGCCAAAGCCTAACGTTTCGCACATATCCCGCTTGCATGGCGTATCTGGGGGCCCAATTCACATCTTGACACGTGTGGTTACTGGGACCCACTGTTGGCCCTACCAGGCCGACCTCTATGTGGCTGTGTAGTGGCCAGGCTTCAGACGTCGGCCAAGAGGTGGGAGGTCGGCCCCCAGATACGCCATGCAAGCGGGATATGTGCGAAACGTTAGGCTTTGGCATAAGGGATTTTTCCTTAGAGTTGCATGCATTGGCACGTAAGGGCTTAAGGGCACGTGAGGGGTTTAAAAGACACGTGAAGGGTCAGTTTGAATCATAAAGATAGACAAATTTAATAAATTGATACTTGATCTTGAGAACATTGATGTTCAAATTGATGATGAAGATCAAGCACTATTTCATGGAGACTTTGTTGTATGGGAGAGAAAGTCTTTCTCTCGAGGAGGTTCGGGATGCTTTGAACTCGAAAGAGTTGAATGAGAGGTTTGATATGAAGACGTCAAATTCTGGAGATGGCCTAGTACGTAGCCAAAGGAAGATCGTCTAATCGTGAAAATGGGGCAAAGGCTTGATGGAGATCTATGTCTAAGGCTCGTGATCGGAAGGTAGTGAATTCTTTCATATAAGAAGGAAGTCACACAAGAAAATATTGTCCTTTAAGGCAGAGGGATAGAAATATTGATAGACCTTTTAGGTCATGTAAAAGGTATGATGGACCATCTATGTCTAGTGAAGCAGATATGGTGGAAGATGGTTATCAGAGGTCCTCATGGTGTCGATTAGTGTTGATGATTATGAATAGATTTTGGACTCTAGTTGTTCTCTACTTTTTAGAACTTGAAGAGGGTTTGTTCTCCTTGGCGATAACAAGTCATGTAAGATAACTAGAATTGGAACAGTGAAGTTTTGTCTTCATATGGAGCTGAGAGGATGCTTGAAGAAGTTAGGTATATACCTAGCTTGAAGAGAAATCTAAAATCCCTTAGAGAACTTGAAAATAAGAATATGTTTTGAAAGGTGAAAAGGAGGTTGTGAAGGTGTTGAGGGGGTCCATGGTGGTGATGAAGGGTGTGAGAAAGAATGGCATGTATGTCTCGGTTGGTGTAGTAATTTCGGGATCAGCGTCTACTATTGAAGTATCGTCTATTCCAAAATTGAGTTATGGCACACAAGCATAAGGTTAGGTCATGTAAGTGAAAGAGGGCTTATGGAGTTGGATAAACAAGGCTTGTTTGGAACTGATAGAATTGACCATTTGGGATTCTATGAACACTGCGTCCAAGGGAAAGCATGTAGAATTCGTTTTAACATGAGTCAAAAGAGACCCTTGATTATATTCATGTTGATCTATGGGGTCCATCTCCCACTTCATCACACTCGGGTGTCAGATATTTCCTATCAATTGTTGATGATTTTTGAAGGAAGTTGTGGGTCTACCCTTAGAAGATCAAGGATGAAGCGTTTGAAAATTTTAAAAACTCAAGTGTCTAGTCGAATATCAGACTGGAAAGACTATTAAATGCTTCAGAATTGGTATTGGCCTGGAGTTCTATTCAGAACTATTCAACAATTATTTTGCAAAGCATGGTATAGCAACGCACTTGATAGTTGAACACCTCAACAGAATGGCCTAGTAGAAAGATTCAATAAGACCATTCTAGAATGAGTAAGGTGTTGAGTAAAGAATTTTTGCTACTACTGCTTATCTGATAAATAGATGTCCTTCAACGGCTCTAGAAATGAAGACTCCTGAAGAAGTTTGGTTAGGTCATGCCCCAACCTTGATCGTTTAAGAGTTTTTGGTTGTGTTGCCTATGCTCATATTAGGCAAGGTAAGCTAGACGCTCCAGCTATTAAATACATGTTTCTAGGGTACCCAAAAGGTGTGAATGGGTATCGTCTATGGTTTCTAGAGCCAGGATTCAAGAAATGTATAATTATCAGAGATATTGTCTTCAAAGAAACTGAAATGGTTTACAAAGCAGGAGGTTGTAAAGGTGTGCCTATTGAAAGTACAGGTGCTGAGAAGGCTAACATTGAGGTGGAGTCTAGTAGACGAGACGCATATGAGGCCACTAGATCGTCTGATACATCTGAAAATGATATACGTTTGGTTGATGCATTTGAAGACGGTATACATTCAATTATGTTTGATGAAGAACATTGTGTTGATGGTAATATAGAATAGTCATATACAAAATCAAAAGAACGATCAGAGTTCCAGAGAGGTATGGTTTTGCATATCTGATTACTTATTCCTTAGTGTCTGCTAGTGAGGTGCTATAAGATGAACCTTCCAGTGTATCGTCTGCCTTAGAAGGCAAGGAGACGACTAAATGGTTAAATGCCATGAATGTGGAGATGAAGTCACTTCATCTGAATAATACATGGACTTTGATGTGTAGACCTAAAAGTTCTAGGTTAGTCAATTGTAAATGGATTTTTAAAAGAAAGATTGTGTTCCAGGAACTTATCAACCAAGATTCAAGCTGAGATTGGTTGCTAGAGATTTTACACAAAGAGAAAGGATTGATTACAATGATGTTTTATCTCCTGTTGTAAAATCCATATCCATAAGGATGTTGTTAGAAATGGTTGTTGAGTTTAATCTTGAGCTTTAGACTAAAGGTGATCATGGATTGTATTGATTTGGATTGGATTTTGTACCAGTGGTGACCGGAAGATCGAACCAACTTAAGAGCGGTCGGTGTCACTCAACTGCCCGTTTATATGCTCTTTGCATACACATGTTGCTCAGCCAACCGCCCCGTGACGCAGAGTCGTGAGTTGACTAAGTCAACAAAGGTAATCCGTGATTAAGGGTTGTTTAACGCTCCCTAAGTGTGGTCCACTCCCCTAATCTGGCCCACTAGCAAAGGCCCATCTAAGGTAATATAAATAGCACAGATTCCAAGAAACAAGAACGCGATTATCTACAGTACTCTGATAACTGAGGGTTGAACACCTTATTGACTTATGCATCGGAGTACCTTTGACAAGTACCATCCGAACCCTGGGTGACCGAGCGACTAAGCGAAAGAAGAAGAAACCTAAAGAGAATGAGGTTGAAGCACAAGACTAACGACCGACTGCAGCAGGAAGCAATCGTTCTGTAGGTCCTACTACCGAATGAGAACAATTGGTGCCCACCATGGGGCCGAGAGAATAGTTGTGAAGAAAGTTAGTGAATGGTCTCAACAAGGAGCATGGCAAGTGAAAGGATGTCTGAGGCTAAGCAGGCGGCGATGCTGATGGCTCTACAAAAGGAGATGGCTGAAATGAAGAAGAAGCATGAGAAGAACGAAGAGGAGATCTCAAGTTTCTGCAAGGAGAACGAGGAGATGAGGAGGTGCATCGAAAGTGCGTTGTTCGACGGACTGACTAACATCATTGGAAGGTCATTCGCTGCAACTGTCGACCTTAAACCTATTGAAGAGCCAAAGGACAAGGCCCACACAATTGAGATGGGTGATGAGTCTCACCCAAACAAATCGTCGAACACAACCAGGACTGTGAGTATCGGTTGTTGATCCGGTTGGTCATCGGTAGTCGATGAAGTCAGCAGCAGATGACCACGTGGGCCATTCACAGGGTGACACGTGGAGAAAGATAGCAGGTGAATCGGGGAGGAGATCACTCAGAACGGTGATTGGTGGTTAGTTGCTAAGTGACCACCGCCAGCAGATCGGTTCCTAGATGAGTGCCTGGAAGCAGAGCGCGACAAGTAATGAAGCACCGATCAGTCATCGGTGCATGATCATCGGGGTGTCTTGCCACACACAGTTAAATTGGGACCTAGGCTCCCAGCGAGAGCGTTACGAATGCACCTCGTGTAAGGACCTATAAATTTATTTGGAATAAAAGCGATATATTTTAAATGATTTCTGAGTATGTTATTATTTAAAATAAAAAGGACATAAAAATAGAAAGTCTCATAGTGGTCAGACCTCGGACGTCGCCCAAGGTCTGGGATCAGCTGGTAGAGGGCGGTCGGTTGACCGTTGTACCAACCAAGTAGTCAGGTGCGATGACTTTATCGTGAGGTAATCAAGTGGGAGTGCTTGAAGAGGGGGGGGGAGGCACGTGAATCAAGAAGGGTAAGAGAAAGGAAGGTGTAGCTTAGAAGTCAATGAGATCGCCGTTTTTGAAGAAGGCGGCGGCCTCCGACTTCCCCCGTATGAAACTGCCAATCGCCTATGGTGTACATGATTGCCGAAAAGAGCACATCACCGAGTATTCGAGGAGACTTGGTAAGCACTTAGTATGTGGTCTAAATACAGAAGATGAGTGATATAGAAGACAGGTGGCATATCTGCCACCATGAGTAGTGTGAGCCGTGATACCCCAGACTTAGACGAATGGGAGGATGAACCTTCAGCAAGGTGTGACGATGTGACATCGGTGACCAGAGTGAGGCGATGTATCCTCGTCACACACAGGGGCGATAAGAGATCGCCAACAGGATGAGAGGAACATCGGTCATCAACCAGGATGGGAGACACATCGGTGGTCTGCCAGGGTGAGACATCGATGGTCTGCCAGGGTGAGACATCGGTTGTCTGCCAGGGTGAGACATCGGTGGTTTGCCAGGGTGAGACATCGGTTGTCTGCCAGGGTGAGACATCGGTGGTCTTCCAGGGTGAGACATCGGTTGTCTGCCAGGGTGAGGAATCAGTCGTCCGTCAGGAAGAGGAATCAGTCATCGCCAGTATGAGAGGCATCGGTCATCGCCGGCATGAGAGGCATGGTCATCGCACAAGCAGTCATCGGTGGATGGTTATCGCGCGATGTCGTGTTTCACACAGATAAGGTGGGACCCAGGCTCCCAGCATGAACGTTCTGCATGCGCGACACGTATACAAAAAGGGTGTTTCAGAATAGTTAGCATCAGAGAGTTGGTATGCGCAAAAAACCACGTAGTCATACTGTTCAAGGAAGTGTGCACGCAAGGTTGCTCAGAGAGTGGGTAATGGCAGTGAAGGCTAAAGAGTCGTTCGACCTTAAGAGCTGAGGGAATCAGCTCATTTAGTTCCCCTTTCTCCTTTCTCCTCCACTCGAAGACGCGGCTATCCTCACGTACCAGTGCTACGATCGGCGACTGCCATTGTCCTTCTGGGAAGTTACTCTGCAAGTTTTCTGCTCAAAGCCCTAAAACAGAGTAAGTCGTTTTGCTCTGTTCTTTGAGTCGAGTCTAAATTTAAGAGGGTCGTCTCTGCATAGGTTGTGCATACAACTCTTTTAGCTTCAGAAATCGTCTCTGTTACCGCAGAAAATGAGTAATCTCGTTAGATTTGTGATCGGGACTCTATGGTGCAGGTTAAGGCATCCTTGAGTTCGGTGGGTTAGAGCTCGTAGTGAGATTTTACGCAAGTCCAGGTAAGGGAAGCTAGCTTTAATTTCAATAAAAACCTTAGGCTAGAAGATTCTGATGTTGGGGCGACGTGGTCGCCAGTTTTAAACGTTCTTACACGATGCTCTGTTTTTGGTGTGTGGATTGGAAATTTATTTGAGCTTGAAAATGTGATACTTTAAATATGGTAGATGTTGTGAAATACATATGATTTTCGGAATCTTGAACTTTAGTATGATTTGGATTGTTTAGAAACGGTTTTAAAAATATGTATGATTGACTGGTTCAGTTTGGGTGTTGTATGATATACGGAATGATGTGAAAATGTGATCAAGGCATAGTATTTTCAGGAAAGAAAATACCGTGTAAGATCGTGTAGAATGTGCATTGACCGGTGATTCGTCTAGAAGGAGATATCCTGACTCTCCTGATATAATGGAATCATATAGATGAAGTTATTTAGGTGTTGAGAGTCGAAGGAGGTTCATAGGTATGGGTAAGTTGTTTCAAAGATAACTAACTTGACCTGTTGTATGGATTAACCCTGTCATACTAGGAGAGTGATGATATTGAGATTGAGATTATTGTTTATGCGCATAGCTGTGTGGATTTCACAGCGACCCTGTGTGGATTTCATAGTGGTGTAGTATGACAGGTGCAGATCTCTGAGTCTAGTCAATGCACGAGTCTTCCGGAAGTAGTGTCAAGTGCCTATGTGTGATGAGTCAGTGGAAGTCTGACGTGAGAAAGAGAAATATTGAAATTTGATAGACACTTGATGGATTATGTGAAATGAATGACACTTGAGGGAATTGTGAAATGTGTGAATATTTGATGGTTTACGTTAATATCAAGTTTCATGTTTTAAAGTTCTTGAAAATGTCTAGCTTACCCCTGTGTTTTATTTTGTGGTTGTTTTCTTAAAACTGTGATGATTGTGTGTAATTTACGCGGGAGCAAATGATGTTGCATGCAGTGGAGCTCCTCAGTGAGTGGATGGACAAGGAGATCGCCTGTTCTTATGCTGTGTTCTGTTTTATTTTGAAACACTTGACGGTTATGTATTAAAATTCCCTAGAGAAAGGATATTATTTTTGAAATACAATGTATTGATGGATGTATTTTATTATATATACATATATTAATTTTGATATTATTGTTTTACCTTTATTTTATTATATAAATATGAATAAGATATTGAGGGGCGTTACACCTCGCATGATTCCAAACCAGAAGAAGCTGCTCGCCAGTAGGGTCGTGCATGAGGATAGCATAAGAGAGCTAGTAAGATGGTCGGTCATCAGTGACTCTCTTAACCCATTATGTGCATGGCACTGTGCAGTGAGACCATGCATGCAGGATGCAGCGCCTGGCGAGTGTTGTAGTGGCCAGAGCTCAGACGTCGGCCAAGAGCTGAGAGGTCGGCACAAGAGAGGTCGGTCTGGTGGGCCCAATAGGACCTGGAGAACTGATGACGCCACCGAGCCACGTCAGCTGGGTCCTACAGTGTGGGCCAGAGCTATGTGGGGGTGATACCACAGATGTAGAGCAGTGGGTTGATGAGCCCTCAGTAGGGTCTATCACCAGGGCGAGGCAATGTGTCCTCGTCACACAACAGGGCGATGAGAGACACATCGGTCATCGGTCAGGATGAGAGACACATCGGTCAACAAGGTGTGACGAGGTGACATCGGCCAGGGTGATTTGAACAACGTGACCAGAACAGTTGAGATTGATTCCCCGAAGGGTCCAGTGATCAGTAAAGTGCCCAGAGCCAGGGAGAGGCCTTAGTCACGAAATGTCTACGGATGAGGCAGGGGAAGCACAGCTACGTACAGAGCCTTGAGGGGTAGAGAACCCATCAAGATTAGAGTTTCCCAATGAGGTTGCCTGCATGGCACGCGGACCGTGAAGGTGTTCCCAGAGCAGTTGGCGCCAGTGATTAGGTAGGGCAGGTGGGCACAGAAATTGAGGGTATACAGAGGTACCCACGTGGCCTTCCCTGTCAGACTTTGCACTCAAGTAGAGGAAACCTGCACGCAAGATTGCCGGAAGAGTGGGTGATGGCAGTGCAGGAGCAATCAAGTGAGCCTAGACGTAGCCAAAAAACCTCAAGAGTATATGAGGGGAGAAAAACACTGAACCAGGTATGCAATACGCGATATGCAATTTCAAACTAGAAATTACACAGAGAGATTTTTGGTGTTCCTGTTGCCTGACTTGAGCGTCGGAGCTACAACGGCCGCTAGAGGCATCGTCTGTGTTGTGTTGCAGGCATCGTTCGGAGTTCCAGAGGGGATTCTTAGAGCGTTCTTGCAGAGCACGCAGTTGCAGGAGGCTAGACGAAGGAGTGACGAGGCATATCCTCCACGTTCGAGTCAGCGGCGGGATCAGTTGTCGTCACCCATTCACCGACCTCATAATGGAGACTCCACTGCCAGATAGGTGGAAGGGATTCAATAGAGATCACTAAGATGGCACGATTGACCCTGACGAGCACATGGATGCGTATACCACACATATGAGTCTATACACCGTGGAAGACGCAGTTCTCTGCCGAGTGTTCCCCATTTCATTGAAGGGAGGAGCGGTGAGCTGGTTCACAGAGCTCCCTCCCAAGTCCATCAACTGCTTTGAGACGCTAGTGGCAAAGTTTGACACCCAATTCACTACTAGCCGCCCGAATCACCTGACTTCTGTCGCGTTAGTAGGCGTCCGCCAAGAGAAGGGAGAGTCCCTTAGAAAGTTTATTGATTGCTTTAGTAAGACGAAAATAAGTATCCGGAACTTGAGCCCGGATGTTGCCATACACCATATGATGATGACCCTCAAGCCAGGTCCCTTCGCAGACAATCTATGCATTCAGCCTGCTACTAATCTGGATGAACTCAGGCGCCGAGTCGCCAAGTATATGCTGTTGGAAGAGCTAAGAGAATTCAGAAACCAAGCCCGGGCGGAGGTAAGTGGAGAGAATAAAGAAGACAAAGACCGACAAGCGAAGTCAGGGTCTGGACGAACAGACCCAAGGAGAGACAACCGGGGACCTCGATTCTCCAAGTATACACCACTCAATACCGACTGAGGAAAAATCCTGCAAGAAGCACTTAGTGCTAAGGCTCTGATCCCCGACAACGCCGATCGCACTAAGAAGAGTCGGTACCATCAAAATACTGGTTATAGACCGAAAACTATCCGGCCTTGAAAGACAAGATCGAAGAACTTATTCATGCAGGACATTCGTGCAAGTTCGTGTACACCGAGCGGAGCAAGAGGTGTTCTCCGTGCAAGGAAGAATCCTCGCGCAAAAGGGATAGAACCCCTCCCAGACCGAGGGGGGAAGACCGTTACCAGGAACGATGCTCAAGGAGGGATGATCCCCCAAAGGACAAAAGGAGAGGTGGTTGTGAGGTGATAAACACGATCGCGAGCAGATTTGCTGGAGGCGGCAGCTCAAACCGTGCCAGAAGGAAGCACCTTCGTGCGGTTCACCAGGTGAATTTGTCTCCATCCGACCGAGGATGCCCCCAATCACTTTCACAAACGAAGACTTCAAGGGTATAGACCCTTCCTAGGACGATCCAATGGTGATATCAGTCGACATAGACAAGTTCACCATCATGAAGACCCTGGTTGATCAAGGGAGCTCAGTCGACATCCTATACTGGAAAACCTTCAGAGCAATGAGGATTCCAATAGAGGAAATAATGTCGTATGACGATCACGTCATCGACTTTGCAGGCGAACGAGTAGGCACAAAAAGGTATATCGAACTGTATACTACCTTCAGTGCGGAGGGGACGAACAAAACGATCAAGATCTGATACCTGGTCATTGACGCCAACACCTCTTACAACATATTGCTCGATCGGTCTTCTCTAAATAGGTTGGGAGCGATCGTGTCGACAACACATCTTGCAATGAAGTACCCGTCCCCCTCGAGGGATATCTTAACGATCCATATGGATCAGAAGTTGGCTAAGGAGTGCTACGCGGAAAGCTTGAGAGTAGAGCCTACTCGCCAGGAAGTTTGGGGGAGCCGCTCACCCAGGCGAAAAGTAGCGGGAAGAGGAAGGTCCCTTAGAAGAACCACGCGGCTGGCAAATCACGCGATCGCTATGGTCGATCTCGATCCCCGAGAGATCGAGCCGAGACTCGAAGCCAAGGATGAGTTGCGCCATGTCCCGTTGGTAGACGAAGAATGTTACACAAGTGTTGGCACAGAAATGGCAGCTGCCGATGCCAAGGCTATCCACCAAGCTCTGAAGAAAAACATGGATCTTTTCGCTGGGACAGCCGTCGACCTATCGGGAGTGAATCCCGACATCATCATCCATAGGTTGTTGGTTTACAAAGAAGCGCACCCAATCGCACAGAAGAAGAGAAATCACAGAGAGGAGAAAAGACTGGCAGAAAGGGAGGAAGCCGACAAACTTCTAGTAGTCGGGTTCATTTGGGAGGCTCGCTACACCACTTGATTGGCCAGCGTGGTTGTGGTGACCAAGCCGAATGGCAAGTGACGGATGTGCGTAGATTACAAAGACCTTAACAAGGTGTGCCCCAAGGATTCATATCCTCTTCCCAACATCTACCGGCTAGTGGACGGAGCAACCGGCTAGTGGACGGAGCAACCGGCCATAAGGTCCTGAGTTTTTTAGACGCTTATTTTGGTTACAACCAGATAAGCATGCACCCGAAAGACAAGGAGAAAACGGCTTTCACAACTGACAGCGCGAACTACTACTACAAGGTGATGTCGTTCGGTCTGAAGAATGCGGGGGCCATCTACCAGCGTTTGATGGACACCATCTTCAAAGGGATGATCGGCAAGAGTGTGGAGGTCTACGTCGACGATATAGTCGTGAAATTCGACTCCTGCGGCCAACACGTCAAAGATTTGCAAGGGGTCTTTGATGCCCTAAGAAAGGTCAACATGCGGCTTAACCCACTTAAGAGCGGTCGGTGTCACTCAATTGCCCGTTTGTATGCGCTTCGCGTACACGTGTTGCTCAGCCGACCACCCCCATGACGCACAGTCGCGAGTTGACTAAGTCAACAAAGGTAATCCATGATTAAGGGTTGTTTAACGCTCCCTAAGCGTGGTCCACTCCCCTAATCCAGCCCACTGGCAAAGGCCCATCTAAGGTAATATAAATAGCACAGATTCCAAGAAATAGGTACGTGATTATCTACAGTATTATGATAATTGAGGGTCGAACACCTTACTAACTTAAGCATCGGAGTACCTTTGACAGGTACCATCCGAACCCCGGGTGACCGAGCGATTGAGCAAAGGAAGAAGAAACCTAAAGAGAATGAGGTTGAAGTGCAAGACTATCGACCGACTGCAGTAGGAAGCAATCATTCTCTAGGTCCTATTACCGAACCAGAACAAATTTTTAATCCAAATCCATATTTTTATTTTTTTTTTTATAAATCTACATAATTTAAAACATTATTAGTATAATGTAATTTAAAATTTATCTTTTTATTGTTTTTTTTGTGATAAAAGTTAATTATTAACTTTATAATGTTAGGCTTATGTTTTTAATTCTTCATTAATTTCAATATTTTATTATAGTTTAACATTTTTATGTTTATGTATTTATTATTTACTTAATATATATTTAAATAAGTAAGTTTGATTTTAGGAGATTTTTTTTTTCTTGATTTCACTTGTTTCTATATCTATTCAGATAAAATATAAATTAAATAATTTTAATACATTTAATTTTTTTAAAAAAAAATCTTATTACGTACATCTTTATTTTGATAAAAAAAAATATGCTTAATAAAAATTACCACTATTTTTGTTAAGATAAAACATTCTCTCATTTTTTATTTTTTTATAAAAATCATTTAATTTTTAAAATATTAAAATAAATTGTATAGAAGGGATATTTTTCACTTATTTGATGCCAATTCGGTAGGAGAAGTTTATTCTTCAGAATTTTAAAATGAATATTTTCCATTTTCTCTATTTAATAAAAAATAAAAATTTAATATTTTTATTTCATGTATCCTTTTATTCTCTACTTTTTCGTAAAAAAAAAAAAAAATTGTTGAAGCCTGTAACATCCCACCAAAATAATACATACATACATGTATAATTGAAATTAAGTGTAACCAAATAATATTGAAGAGTGCAAAATAATATGTATTTATATATATCAGAAATGAAGTTACTCCTCTTAGGGAGTTTAATACATAACCAAATCAAATGGTTGCAAGATTTTACGAAAATAAAAGAAATGCAGTAAGACAGGCGGTCTCAAAAGAAAACGGCGATCTCCAACTTTAAAACGGCGATCTCTAACAGAAGACCTCAAAAACGGGCGATCTTCTATCAGGACACGAAAACCGGCGATCACCCGATGGAGGCATAAACCGGCGATCACCCGGTAGAGACGGAGATAGGCGATCTCCTTCCGGCGACCACTCACTGAGGAGCTCTACTCCCTGGAAGATCATCTGCTCCCGTGTAAAAGACACGATCATCACAGTTTTTAATAGAAAACAGCCACAGAGCAATACAAAATAAAGGGTAAGCTAGATATCTTTAAATAGAGTTTAAATCATGAACATGACAATCAAAGTAAACCAAGTTCCAAATATCCATGTAAAACGTAGAGCTACTCATAGCATTCAGCTGATCGCCCAAAATCACATTTCACAACATTCACCCATAGTCATTCCATTTCACAATACAGCATCAAGTGTCTATCAATATTCAAGTTTCTCATTTCCCTTGTCAGACTTTCCACTGACTCACAACACAAGACACTTGACACTACTTCCGGATTGACTCGTGCGTTGAACTTAGTATCCAGAGACATGCACTTGTCATACCATACCACTGTGAATCCACACAGCATGCGCATATACAATCTCAATGTTACCATTCTCCTGGTATGACAAGGTTAATCCATACAACAGCTCGAGCTCGTTCCCATTTGAACAACTCGCCCATACGTATGAACCTCCTTCGACTCTCACCAACTGAATAACTTCATCTACGTGATTCCATTATCTCAGCAGAGTCAGGATCGTCTCATTAACAGGTTACTCACTGATCAATGCACTTCCTAACCAATCTCAACACGGTATTTCCTTTCCTGAAAATACTATGCCTCGATCCCACATCCAAACACATCATACCATTCAAGTAAATGATTCAAATCACATCAACAAACATTTCAAAGCTTCAGATTTTCGAATATCTCATGTAAATCTCAAGTAGTTTCAAAACAACATCAAAAACAGAGATTTCGCAAAACAGCGCCAAAACCGGCGATCTAGTTCAAAAACATGGTATTTCAAAGGCTATGTTTAAAACCGGCGACCACGTCGCCCAAACACATAACACAAAGCATTTCATGAAGACGAAAGCGAAAACGGCGACCACGTCGCCCACCCTTCAGAAAAGGCTAAACGATGGTTCGTATTAAAGATGAAGGCTAGCTTCCCTTACCTGGATTTTGCGCAAATACCAGGGGCTCCGAAATCCAACGAAGCTTGCAGAACCTTGGCTCTGTTCTTGAGTCTGGTTTTGAAGAGCTTGCAGAGAACCACCCAAGTGCTCCAATGGTGGCTGTCGCTCGTCGTATTCCCGCGTGAAGGTGTACTAGAATCGCAGTGCGAAGGAGAGAATGGAGGAGAAGGGAGATAAACGCACCCTTTAGCTCTGGAACCACAGCAACGTTTCTTTCCTTCTCCCTCAGAAATGGGTTTTTGCATCTTAAGCTGACTTCTCCACAAAAACCGCTGCCACCACCCACTCTGCAGGGAGTTTGCGTGTACGCTTCGCTGAACAGTACACCTAAGCGTGCCTCTGCGCAGGCTAACACTCTGAGGTCACTATTCTGAACCACTCTTTTGTCTACGTGGCGCGCATGCAGAACGTCTCATGCTGGATGTCTGGGTCCCACGTTCTCTGTGTATAACTTAACGTAGCGCGATGACCTTTTCACCGATGACCACAGGCGCGAAGACTAACAACCGATGACCTCTCGCGCGAAGGGTAACAACCGATGACCTCTCGCGCGAAGGCTAACAACCGATGACCTCTCGCGCGAAGGCTAACAACCGATGACCTCTCGCGCGAAGGCTAACAACCGATGACCTCTCGCGCGAAGGCTAACAACCGATGACCTCTCGCGCGAAGGTTAACAACCGATGACCTCTCCCCCTGATGATGCCCGCATGCCCCTCGCGCCCAGGCGATCCTGCATGCCTTGCGCCCTGGCGATGCTCGATGACACATCGCCACGCCTTCCTTGAGGTCCTTCATTCCACTATGTTACGTCTAAGGTATCTTCTCCACATGACTCGGTGACGTCGGTGGCTTCATATTTCCAAGAGTAGATCAGCACTTCTCTTCGTTCTTCCATGCATGCTACACTAAGGGTGATCTCTTTCGCTCAAGCATAGAGTTCGCATGCACAGCGCATCTAAGGTTTAACCCACACCTTGATACGCGTGGCTGTTGAAACCCACTCTGGTTGATCCAGGATGGTGACCACCTACTACGTGCATTTTCGGTGATCATGTACAACCTACTCGACAGGCGATCATGTCCCAGGTCAAGGGCGACGTCCGATGTCTGCCACTACGAAACTTCATTTACCAACTTTGTATTTTAGATAATGACACCTTCCGAAATTATTTAAATATACCACTTTTATTCCAATTTAATTTTCCAGGTCCTTACAAAGCCCATCATCAAGTGAACTTCTTTAGTACACTGTTGAGGGTCTGTGAGCGCAGGGCCACTGAACTTCACACTCTTGAGGGTTCAGGAAGAGTGCAAAGGCTGACGGCAGTGTTGAATTTAGATTGGAAATATGGATTTTCCAATTTTTAAAATTTGTATAAACAAAATAGAAATTTGGTTTGAAAAAATTATAAAATATGGATCAAATTAAAAACCAAATTTAAATAAATGGATTAGAGTAATGTAAAAAAGAACGGTTTAGCTTAATTTGATTTTTTGTCTTCCCTACTTTAGATGACTACTGTAGACGACGTGAGTTGAAGCATTTATATTTATCTTATGAGATCTATCTCAAAAAGGTTATTGACAAGTTTAACACCACTACAAGTTGAGTAATGAACAGTCTCCTAGAATAGTGGAGGAACAATGTTGTATGGATGGTATTCAATATGCAAATTTGGCTGATTCATTGATGTATGCAATGGTCTACAAGTGCCCTGACATAACTTATGTTGTGAGTGTTGTTAGCAGGTTTATGTCTAATCCTGGAAGAGCACATTAACAAGCTCTTAAGTGGAACCTTTGGTACTTGAAGGGGTTACTTGGAAGAGTCTTGGTTTATGGTGGAGCTTCGAAGATGTTCCCATAGAAGGGTATTGTTCTCGCCGATTGACTCAGCCGTCATTGACTCTGAGGTAGATGGTAACTCCTCCTATCTTTGCGGTGGTTCTGTGTTTCCCAAAGGATGGCTCCGTTGAGACAGAGAGGGTCCTACCTGTAACAGCACTCCGACTCTCAAGTCAATACAGGGCAAGAAATATCAAACAACCAAAAGTGTTTAAGCTTATAATGTGCGTGTGAGAACTATGTCTTGCGTAGAAGAGAGTGTGCCTTTACCTTAGGGTTTACCCCCTTTATATAATTGTTTCTAGGTTAACCTGCCGCTGACATTCTCCTATCAAAGCCTAGCCTCTAGTGAATTTAGGGTTACCTTTTCGAGATACTATCGCACAGTCTTAGTGCAACTCCCATGGCAACATTCCTTTCTTAGAGTGCAACACTCGTGGCAACATTCCTTTTCTAGAGTGTGTATCTAACGGTATGACCGCTAAGGTTACAACGTGTGTGCCAGCGTCGTGAAACCAACCTGTTCTTGTAAGTGCCCTAATTTCTCACGTGCCTTGCATGCAGCTTTCTGTGAAAACCCTAGCGTTGTTGGGCATTGGCGCCTCTAGGGTTAATTCACTTGTGCCAGACCCGAACGTCTCATACACACTCTGCATGTAGGGTATATTTGTGAATCAAGCTTTTACTAACATAATAGTTAACACGTGTAATTTTCGGGGACCCCTAAGTGGATCCTAGTGTACCGACCTCTACTCTACACTGTCGATGTGTACTGCCGACGTCCGAAGTCTGGCCACTACAGGTATGCTAACTCAGATTTTGTTAGGTGTATGGACACAAGAAAATCTCTAACATGTTATTGTTGAACCAAGTGGTGTTCAAGGTTTTGAAGAATCCAAATCCTTTGAAGGATGATGAAGCTTTTGTTGTGCTTGCTGTTGCTGTGCTGGTTTAGTTAGGATCTGGGTAGTTTGAGTTGTGTAACTCAACCTTTGATTGAATCTAAAGCTCAAGCATCTCAACTTTCAAACAAAGAAAAGTGTTTTTTTCAAACTGAGTTAAAACAATCGATTGTTTTATCGAAACAACCGATTGTTTAAGCTTAGGTGTTTTGAAAACTGTTTTGAACTGTGAAAATTGGTTAAGTAACAAAACAACCAATTGATTCGAGGAAACAATCGATTGTTTGTTATGTTTTTATAACAGAAAACAGTTTTGACTTTGACTGAGCTTTAAATGCTTTTAATTCATACGCTCCAGTCATAAAATGCTTTGACCAATCTTTCTAAAGCAATTAAGAGTTTGTTAAGGTTTGATTACAAACATCTTCTTTATATATATACAGAAAAACAGATTTGAGTTTTTTAAAAAAAAAAAAAAGAAGAATCTAAGTGAATTGAAAAAAAGTTTTTCTAAGAGTTGGAGATTGCTTAGAGTTTTGGTTGATCAAAGTGCTGAGATAGGATTCTCTTGTACTGATTTCAGATTGCTTCTGTAACAATTGTAATCCTTGTAATTCTGTGAACATTCGTTTGTGCTGTTGCTAAGAAGAGCTGTGTGTTCTTGAGGGGATCAAGATTAGCTTTCTTAGTGTGGTGTGCTGACCAAGGAAAGTGTGTTTCTTGAGGGTGTTCAAGGTCACTTTCTTGGTTGTTGTGTAAGTAATCTGGGTTTGATTGCTTAGTGGATTTCCTCAGGGTTTCTGAGAAGACTGGATGTAGCTCTGGGTTGGAGTGAACCAGTATAAACATCTGTGTACAATCTCTCTATCCCTAACTCTTTAATTTCAGTTTATTTGTTGTTTGCTGGTATAAACAACCGATTGTTTCGAAGAAACAACCGATTGTTTTCCTGGCATTGTTGTATTGCTTGCTGTTTTGGCAAACTGAATTGCTTAATCATTTGATTTCTGAAAGATATTCATTCTAGGTTGGAAAAGTTTGCGAAAACCTCTTTAAACAATTCACCCCCCCTCTAGTTTAAAGCCATCTTTCCTAACAATTGGCATCAAGAGCTTGGTTCTTGAAAGTCATTCAAGTTGATCCTAAAATCTTTTAAAATGGCTGATAGACTACCTTTTGGGGAAGGTGCTTCAATAAACAGACCACCCTTGTTCTGTGGTTTGAATTACCAGTTTTGGAAAGTTAGAATGAAAATATTCATGGAATCTCTTGACAAAGGAATTTGGGATGCAATTGAAAATGGTCCTTTTATACCAAAGTTTGAAAAAGATGGTTCTATCATTGAGAAGCCATGGTCTCAATGGACTGATGCAGAAAGCAAAAAGGCCAAATTTGATTGCATTGCCAAAAATATTATAACCTCTGCTTTAAATTCTGATGAGTTTTTCAGGGTATCACAATGTAAATCATCAAAGGAAATGTGGGATACTTTGGAGGTCACTCATGAAGGAACAAATGAAGTTAAAAGAGCTAGAAAGCATGCTCTAATCCAAGAGTATGAAATGTTCAGAATGCTTAAAGGTGAAACAATTGCTGAAGTACAGAAAAGGTTTACTCATATCATCAATCACCTTATGAGCCTAGACAAGACTTTTGACAAAGAAGAGCTAAACATCAAGATCTTGAAATGTCTTGATAGAGCATGGCAACCAAAGGTAACTGCAATTTCTGAATCTAAAGATCTAACATCCTTAAGTGTTGCTTCTTTGTTTGGAAAGCTTAGGGAACATGAGCTAGAGATGAATAGACTCAATGTTCAAGAGAATCAAGATAAGCACATAAGGAGCATAGCCTTGAAAGCATCCAAACACAAGGGAAAGCAAGATTCAAGTGATGATAGTGATGAGGAAAATCTGAGTTTGCTGTCAAGAAAATTCAGCAAATTCCTAAAGAGAAACCGCAACAAAGACAACAACAAGGATAGGTATGGAAACAAGAAATCCAATGATTTAAATTCAAATAACTATACTTGTTTTGGTTGTGGTGAGCAAGGTCACATAAAGGCAGATTGTCCCAACACAAGCAAGGAGAAAAAGGCAAGCTACAAGGAGAAGAAAGGCAAGACAAAGAGAGCCTACATAGCTTGGGATGAAAATGAGGTATCATCATCAAGTTCTTCATCAAGTGAAGATGAGAAAGCAAACCTATGTTTGATTGCTGAAGATGATGATGATTCAAGCAGTTCAAGTGAGGTAAGTTCTTGTGCTTCCTTAAATGAACAAAATTATTGTGAATTGCTTGAAGCTTTTCAAGAAACTCATGATGAAGCTAATCGATTGGTGCTTTCAAACAATCGATTGAGAGATCTTAACAATGGGCTTGAAAAGAGAGTTAAATCACTTGAAGAGGATCTGAGAAAAGCAAAAATTGATTTTGAAAAGATGGAAAATCATTTCAAAAACACCTCTTGTAAGTGTGATACTCTCATTTGTGAAAATTGTGAAAATCTTGAGAAAAAGGTTCAATATCTTGTTGAAACTGTGGACAAGCTTTCAAAAGGGAAATCAAACTTTGAGAATGTCTTGGCATCTCAAAGTTGTGTTTTTGGAAAGGCTGGTTTAGGCTTCAATCCACAGAACAAGCAAGATAGGTTTTCAAAAAGTTTTTTAAGAAAACCAGAAAAACAACCGATTGTTAAGACGAAACAATCGATTGTGACATGCTTTTATTGCATGAAAAAGGGCCATTCGGTTAAATTCTGCAAAATAAGAAAGTTTTCTGTTCCAAGAGGCTACATGAAATGGATCCCTAAAGGATGTGAGGTTCCAAGTGTGAAAAAGAAACCAATTGGACCCACATTTGTGAAAGGACCAAATCTTGTTGCTTGAACTAATGTTTGTGCAGGAAAATTAATAGAAAAAGAGGAGCTGAGCCAACTGGTTAGACTGTTAAAGACAAAGGGCAATCATTGAAGCTGAATCAATGCTTTGCAGAAGGTCAATTCAATGAAAAGAAGCCTTCTTGATCAACAAGCAATTGGCTCATTGAGGAAACAACACAAGGATGAGTTTTTTCTTTTACTGTCCTCTATTTTTAGTATTAAAGTTCTTTCCTGTGTTTAATCCCTCTTTGGTCAATGTTATCTGTTGTTATCTGCTTCTGTTTTTGGTTAAAATTTCTTAAAATCAAGTTTTAACTGCTGCAGAAAAACAACCGATTGTTTCTTCGAAACAACCGATTGTTTTGGGTCTGACAACACTGTGAGAAAATTGATTTAATTCTATTTTTGGATTTCTATTCGTTGCAGATCATTTCAAATAGAGAATCTTGGTCAATGATACTGTGATTGAATGCTGAACAAGTTCAGAAAAGAAGTTACAACTATTATAAAGGAATATATTCCAAAATCTTGGAAATTCAAGTGCCTTAATGACTAGTCAAAGTCCACATGTGAAGACCATGTGTTTTTCAGCTTTTTCTGACATGTTTTGTGCAGAACAGTCTTCTCTCTCTGAAAATCAGGTACCCATTGAATGCAATTAATCATAAATTGGTTTTCGGATGGTTATAAAATCAGGTGCAGATGAACAACCAATTGCAACATCTCTTGCAACATCTCTTGCACCATCTCTTGAGAAAATCTGTAAAGAATATCTGCCCTCTGTTTTCTCATCTCTGCTGCCATGGAATCAACTCCTCCCACTTCTGGAAGAATCAAAACCAGAGCTGTAAGGTCTGGAGGAAGGCTGGAAGGATGGTTTTCTGGAGATAAAGATCTCATAGAAAAATATAGATATGAGACAAGTCTCAAGAAAATCAACAACCCCAAGGTTGTGAGTTTTGATTGGCTGAAAAGTCAAAAGCTGGACAATGTGAGGAAACTTCTCAAAGATCAGTATCTCATAAGGTTTCTGGAGATGAAGGGCAACATATATCCAGACTTGGTGAAGGTCTTCTACACCAATTTGAAATTTGAGGGAAACAACCTAGTTTCTCATGTAAAAGGTGTGGACATGGAGATAACCCATGAGGTTTGGGCTGCTGTTGCTGGACTCAAGTTTTCTGGACTGCGAATCAGCAAAGGCAATCTTGGTGTGGTGGAGGATTTCAACAAAATTCAATTTTACAGAAGCTGTTTGAAAATCACTCAAGCTCAAGTGAGTGCATGCTCAGTTGGAGGGTTGAAACTGGATGAGAGGCTGCTAGCTCTCATTGTGACATGGATTCTAACTCCAAGGGGGAGCAACCATTCTGTTTTGACTGAAGAAGATCTGGTTTACATCTTCTGCATCACCAAGAAGATCAAACTAAATTGGATCCACATCATCAAAGAGCACATGCAAAAAGCAATGAGGTTGGGTGACTATCACTATCCCTATGCTATTTTGATATCTAAATTCCTAAACTATTTTGAAGTTAATCTGGAAGATGAGACTTCTGAGCTGGTCAAGTCAACTCAAGAGTTGAAAAATGGATCACTCAGCAAGATGGGATTTACAAAAATAGGTGGAAAATGGGTAAGCAAGGATGGTGATCATGGTGCCTCCTCTAGTGGTGCTGCTCAAGAAGAACCTACAGATATGGATGTTGAACATGAAGATCCAACAGGAGGGTTTCAAGATGCTGGACCCAGTGCGGCTGCTGAACATCCAGAAGAAAGGATTCAATCAATGTCACCTTTTGAAAGGTTCATGATGAATAGGATGGATAGCTTTGCTGAAAATCAAAGAAACCTCCATGATCTGTGTGTTAGCAATTTCCAGAGGTTTGATACCAGGTTTGACAACATGGATGCAAGGTTCATGAGCCTGGATGAACAAATTGAAGCTGTTCAGAACCAAATTTTTGATCTTCAGTTTGGAAATAAGGAAGAATGAAGAAAAACAACCGATTGGATTGTCGAAACAATCGATTGTTTTTGCTGCTGTTGAAGTTTGGTTTTCTTTTCTTTCCTTCTGCTGTTGCTTTTATAATTCTGATGTAATATGAACTTTTTATGGCTTTATCTCTTATATTTGTCTATTTGTGAAGACAAATAGGGGGAGATTTTATGCTTGTTTGCTTAGATGCTTGTTTAAGACTGCTTTTAGCTGTTTTTTTTCTGATATTAATTGTTTAAGCCTTAACTGTGTATATATTTTCTAACCAAATATCAGAGGTTCAATGTCTGCTAAAAGTTCGTTTGCAGGAACTGCTTCAGATTTAATCAGATCAACATAAAGCATAAGGGATCAAGCATCAGGGATTTGTCTTCATCAAATAGGGGGAGATTGTTGAACCAAGTGGTGTTCAAGGTTTTGAAGAATCCAAATCCTTTGAAGGATGATGAAGCTTTTGCTGTGCTTGCTGTTGCTGTGCTGGTTTAGTTAGGATCTGGGTAGTTTGAGTTGTGTAACTCAACCTTTGATTGAATCTAAAGCTCAAGCATCTCAACTTTCAAACAAAGAAAAGTGTTTTTTTCAAACTGAGTTAAAACAACCGATTGTTTTATCGAAACAACCGATTGTTTAAGCTTAGGTGTTTTGAAAACTGTTTTGAATTGTGAAAATTGGTTAAGTAACAAAACAACCGATTGATTCGAGGAAACAATCGATTGTTTGTTATGTTTTTATAACAGAAAACAGTTTTGACTTTGACTGAGCTTTAAATGCTTTTAATTCATACGCTCCAGTCATAAAATGCTTTGACCAATCTTTCTAAAGCAATTAAGAGTTTGTTAAGGTTTGATTACAAACATCTTCTTTATATATATACAGAAAAACAGATTTGAGTTTTTTTTAAAAAAAAGAAGAAGAATCTAAGTGAATTGAAAAAAAGTTTTTCTAAGAGTTGGAGATTGCTTAGAGTTTTGGTTGATCAAAGTGCTGAGATAGGATTCTCTTGTACTGATTTCAGATTGCTTCTGTAACAATTGTAATCCTTGTAATTCTGTGAACATTCGTTTGTGCTGTTGCTAAGAAGAGCTGTGTGTTCTTGAGGGGATCAAGATCAGCTTTCTTAGTGTGGTGTGCTGACCAAGGAAAGTGTGTTTCTTGAGGGTGTTCAAGGTCACTTTCTTGGTTGTTGTGTAAGTAATATGGGTTTGATTGCTTAGTGGATTTCCTCAGGGTTTCTGAGAAGACTGGATGTAGCTCTGGGTTGGAGTGAACCAGTATAAACATCTGTGTACAATCTCTCTATCCCTAACTCTTTAATTTCAGTTTATTTGTTGTTTGCTGGTATAAACAACCGATTGTTTCGAAGAAACAACCGATTGTTTTCCTGGCATTGCTGTATTGCTTGCTGTTTTGGCAAACTGAATTGCTTAATCATTTGATTTCTAAAAGATATTCATTCTAGGTTGGAAAAGTTTGCGAAAACCTCTTTAAACAATTCACCCCCCCTCTAGTTTAAAGCCATCTTTCCTAATAGTTATGTGTTTAATGCTTATGGTACTGCCACCAACTGGAAGGCCAATCTCTAGAAGGTAGTGACTTTGTCAACCATTAAAGCAAAATATATTGTCATGACAGAAGCAGTGAAAGAAGCCTTATGGCTTAAGGGTCTATTCAAAGAGTTGAAGGTGCAAGACCAAGTGGTAATTGTTCACTGTGATAATAGTAGTGCAATACAGTTGTCAATGAACCAAGTTTTTCATGAAAGAACAAAGCATATTGATGAGAAGCTGCACTTAGTGAGAGAAAAGATTGCTCGAGGATCTGTGAAGGTGGCGAAGGTCTCAACAGATCACAATTTGTCTTATATGATCACAAAGGTATTGCTTGGCAACAAGTTCTTTAACTATTTGAATTTAATCTAGTTAATGGATGATTAAACATGTAATGGGCTTAGATAAATTATGAGTGTTTTATCACTCAAGAGATTTGTATTGAATCAAGGTGGAGATTTGTGAATATTGATTTAGATAAAATCTAAGTTCAAGTTTTCCTAGATCGTCTAGAAGTGCTAAATCGTATAGTGGTTCAAGATCTTCTGATGGTATCATCATTTGATGTGTATTAGCGTCTGTTGAAGAACTGCTATTTTGGATAGTCTAGCCATTCTGTTTAATTTCCCTGAAAATATTGGCGTCTCATGTTATTTTGAAATTGAACCATTGTACACGTGTTTAGTTTGTATGAAAAACGTCTTTAGTGAGAATTTGTAAGACTGTTGTTTTTTGTCTTATACTTAGGAACTTAAACTTGACAGTACTATTTAATGTAAAGAATTGAGAATTATCATAGTGAAATACATCAATTGTTTGTATGTGATTTTTCATACTCTATTCTATCATGTTTTACGTTCTCATTCTTGGTTTATGTATTTTTATATTACATTAATTGATTAGATTATCCTGTGAATTGTCTTTGCTATATAATAACATTAAACAAATTATTAAATTTTACAAAATTCACTCATTTTGTGACTAGATTTTTATAGTTTATAATTGTGATTTCATTTTTATACTTTCAAAAGAAAATTAAACAAACTCTTCCATCTTAATCACATTACCATCTAAACTCCGTTAACCTACTATATAGAGTGCCGTATTTAAAAATTAAATGTGCACGAAACTATTTGATATACAACATAATTGAATAAGATCACATAATCTATATATACTCTTAAAATAGCATCTTCAATTTGACAAAATTAATAACCATAGTTAATAAGAATATAGAAGAACGTAATAACTTTTTCTACTGTGGAAACTAATTTTAAAATGTGACAAAGTTACACGTATAGAACGATAGTAGTGGATCCACAACAACAATTTAACCACATAATTATAGCACGAATAACCTCTACTCATTGTAATAACACGAAGTTTTTTATAGAAAAGAAAACTGAATATATTACTAGTATTGCAATCAAATTTGAGAGAAGAACGGAATTTGTGAGGAACTTGTAAGCTATGATGCTTTGATCCGTGAGGTGTAAGAAAAAAGAATGCATGTCCCCAGTCGAAAGAACTAAGAACGATGCTGAAAATTATTGAGTTGCCTAAACTAATAAGAACCGTAATTGGCATTTCATAGAGTTTCATAGATACAACTGAAATAAGTCCTGAGGGCAATGGCAATACTAATAAATGCAAAACTGTAGCCCCGCCAATATACAGCAAAAACAACAGAAAACTGTTCTAATGTATGTTGAGTTGGTGACTGTAAGCTATAGTTTTGCTGACTAATTAAATTTGCTATCTCTGGCTAAATGGAACACAGAATCTCTTCCAGTCATTAACAATACTTTAATTAACACTTCACAGCTCTCTTTTCCCCCAGACGTCTCCGCTTATATACAAACAAAATCTCCGGCTTGCTTCTCTTCTCTCCCAATCCTGCATGAGAACCTTCTTCCATAGTTGTCTGGCACCCCTTAAGCAAGCCCTCCTCCCTGGAATTCTCTTTGTGTTTCAATTCATCTTCCACAGATTTTTCAGCTGTCATTGTTATTTCTTGCTCCAGATCTTCAGCTAACACCTGAAGAAGCTCCATCGGCGTAGCAGCAGGATCAAGCTCCAAGCAACCTTTAGGAGCATTGGGACCCTCTTCACCAGTAAGCATGTATGAAGGTACCTGATGTGAGAAACGAAACATCTGCGCCTTTGAAATATTCCTGATTTTTCTTGGATCAGCATTCTGGCGAAATACCGTCTTGAAACCTGCAAGCTTGACAAGTGGGGCAACATTCACTCCTTTCTCTTCACTGTAGTCTTCAAGCACCTCCACCATGTCATATTTCTGTATGATTTCATCTTCGGTGAATTCATTCCAGTCAAGGGACCAGTTCCGATACAGTGCCCATACATCACCTTTCTTCGGATATATATGGACAACCCCTCTCGAACCTTTTGTCCACTTCACCCTGTGCGAGAAGGAGTTAAGAGTGCTATAGGACACACGCTTTCCTATTCTGAAATCTCCACTGGTCTTTAGAAAGCCAGAACTGATCCACTTTACAGGGGCCAATTCATCATTGCTTTTGGTATTCAACCAGCTTATCCTCATATTGAAAGGATTCTTGGAAATTACATCATGGATTAAACAATAGAAGCGGGGCATGCCATCATCGTTGTCATATGCAGACCACACCTGGTTCTCACCAAAAGCATTTTCAATACGGTCTCCATCAAAATCATGGAAATCTGGGTCTGGAACATTCATAGAGAGAGAACCAGGCAGCTCAGGATCTGGATGAACAGAAAAACACTTCTTGCCTGCAGCCTTAGAAGCAACAAATTCTTGTGAACCAGGTTTTAAACCATTAGTTTCCCAACTTTTCCCCTTCTCACTGATTTCTGTGTCAGTATTCTTTGACTTGTCTAGACTCTTTGATGCAGAAGAAGCTTTCCATTCATCAAGCTTTTTAAGAATCTCCTTCCGAGCCTTTTCCACCAATAAGTGCTTCATTTGAAGCTGTGATCCGTCCCTAACACCATTGCGTTTGTAACCTGCAGCATTTACCCTTCCTGACCCAAATTCACTAGTCACGTTTGTTCCCTCATTTTGAGATACTGTTTTGCTTTCCATATCTCTTCTATCGCTACCTACTTTATGTTCATCAGTGGACCTTCTCTTCCTTGACTTGTCACCTTTCATAATAGAATATGATCCAAAACAAGAGGACTGAAAAACTGAACCCGTTTTCTCTACAGCATGAATTTTCCCAAAATGGGCATCCTCCCTCGACACAGCTGAATCTTCATACCTTCTCTTCAAACTTTCATAAGACATCCTAAAAGCACCAAGAGTTTCTGCAGCACTAGAAGCTGATGTTGGTATGTGGGAAATGCCACTAGGCATAGAGAAAGGACCTGATCCATGTGCTGAATTGACAGAAGACATTGCTGTCCTTCCGGGAACATGATTTCCATTACTTCTTTCCATTCTGCTTGAGTTGAAGTTCTGTTGCTTCATCTGAGAGATTCTTGAAGTGGATGAACCACTTCTGTATCCAGGTGGAGTTGATGTCTCAGAAGCCACAAATGGCTTATGACAGCATGTACAGATGAGATCAGAATTAATATAAACTTTATGGTACTCAAACTTTGTCTTACAGAAATTGCAAATCGTCCAAAACGTGGGTTTCAACAACACGGGAGTGAATAAATTACTATATAAACCATTCTGAGTAGCTGGCACAGATGGTTTCCCACCAGGATTTCCAAGATATGTACGCCATAAGTTGTACTTTTGGTCATATGTGACTCTCTTGGCTTTATCAGATAATAAACTCCAAGCCTGTGAGATAAGGTTAAACGCCCCATCTGCACCAACAGATTTATTTTTATCAGGGTGCAGAGTAAGAGCCAGTTTCCTATATCGTCTTCGAATTGTTTCTTCATCAGCCAAGGGTTGCACACCAAGGATCCTATACCAATCAACTTCTCCATTAACTTTTTTATCGGCTGAGATATACACCTCAATAGTTGCCAGAAATCGAGGAAGGCCATCAAGATTGGGATATAAATCTAGAGCCTTCATTGCGAGCATTCTTGCCCCACCAAAGTCCTTCTGTAAAAGCATCTTCTCTGCAAGTTCTTTTGCCCTTAAGGCACCATCCTTTTTACAGTCCATGCTAGCCAGTGTGTTTCTGCAAATGGCCACTAATTACTCTTCTTTATTTCCTTAATTAGAAGTATACATCATAGTGATACCAACAAGGAGGGAGGACAGTGCCCAACAATAAATATTTAGACCCAGAATCTGACAACTCCACATGCACAATAAAGATGTTTCCTTCAATTACAGAAGCCCCAAATAAACCCTATAAACATTAAAAAATGATACAACTACATTAGCAACAAAGGAAAGAAAAAAGAAACCAATCATGGCCTAATGAATAATGGAATTTTGCCGAATGTTTATTTCTCAAAATTGACTTCCAACATTTTTTCTAAACAATTAGGTAACAACAAATTCAATATTTGAGTACTGAATTGATTTCAAATTAAGCTTAACAATATCATGATATAAGATTTCCATCGCAATTCCACATCCTCAGTCGCTTGCAACCTTACGCAACCAAAATCCAGGGTACAACCAAACCCTTGCTGATCGTGGAGAATGAAATTGCAAAAGAAAGGATCATGATGTAATAAAAATACGCAAATGCCAAAACACAGTTTCTACTTTCAATCACATCTTTCATTATCAGGGTAACAAAACCAAGCATGCTTCTTTAAATCTCTTACAAGTAAATTCTCGCTCATGCATTTCTTCAAGTGACCAGCTTTAATTTAACAAACATCCACAATTAACAACAAAGGAGATTAAAAACTAAATTCAAAATCTAAGGGTTTATCCGATTCCTTTCCACCTTTTGTTTTTTAAAACTAAACAATTCCATACTACTTAATACCAATTTCTCATGTAAAATCTATCTAGTTTTGAAAAATATTTCCAGAGAAAGTCTTTTTAGGAAACAAAAAATTCAAACAAAAGGGGAAATGGTTTCCCATCTTCATTTTCAATTTTCATCTTTTGCAACCTTTCATTCAATTCGGCACGCTACTTTGTGCCTTGCACCACCCTTGACAAGCCGTCTGAGCAACCTTGTGTAATTGAATTTTGAAAACTAAAAAACTTATTGGAAAAATAAATCAAACAAACCCTAAGGTTCTCACCAGAAAAGGGCGAAGCACTCATGCAGCCCTTCAAATGAACAAACAAAACCCGCAACGAAGGAACAATCAAAAACAGAAAAAAAAAAGTTCAAAATTCCGAATACTTCTAATCACATAAAATTCAAGGTTTCAGAATTGTCCACGGCAATGGGTTGCAATGCCGCACCGTTGCGGCTGTGACAGCCACATTGGAGGTTCCGTTACATTTACAACAAAAAAAAAAATCAAATAAACAAACACCGTCTAAGAAACAGAAAATCCCTTCAATATTGTTACCCCAATGGAATCTACTAGTAACACTACAGATATCAAGAAACCGAAAACCAAAAACGCAATCACAGAATTCGAAACTACATTGATTCAGATAAAGAGAATGCAAAAGGAGAATCAGGTAAAGGCCTAACCTGGAGGCACACGACCGAAGCGTAGCGGGAAATTGAGTAGGGAAAGCTCTTTATGTTTTGTGAATGATTTGGAAAACGGTGGCTCTAGAGTTGAGCGAATTTGGGCTCCGATCAGAGTTTCATAGCTTACTCTGTGCGGTGCATGTTAGGCCTTCATGGTGCGATGTTTTTATACTGTTTCTCATTCACCTCTGAAATTTTTTAAATAAGGCATTTTTGTTTTGTTTTGTTTTGACCTGATATATAACCATAATAATAAAATAATAAATAAATAAATACCCTACAAAAATCCATCAGATTCATAAAAATCTTACCTGGCTTTTGATTAAGATAATATATTAATATGATTGTTATTACGCGTTTCCAATAAATGATTTTCAATTCAAATCTATTTTTATAACTTTAAAACTCAAGTAATATAAATTATTTTCTAATGAAACATATATGACATAAAAATTTAAGACTTAGATCATAAGAATAAAAAAATTCTAATAATACATCTTAAAATTATTTTAGAGAAACCAAATCAAGTAAATTAAGATTTCATATAATTAATTCTTTCTATACAATCATTTTAATCTTCACATTAATATTTTCATCTCACTACAATATTTTTTAGTTTTTCATACAATGAATGATTATTAGATCTATTTAAAGTTCTTTTTAGTGATATACATGTATTTAAACTGTTATTGATATCGATGTCTAAGTGATGTGAGACTATTAAATATACTAAAACAAATTTTTTATTTGATTTTCATAAATAATATCAACATTTTGATTTTAAGTTTGTTTAGATAATATCACTAGAATCAATTACTATATTTGAAATATTGTTTATTTTAAAGTTCTTTTACAGTTTTGTCCTTAAAGAATTTATCGATGAAAAGAACAAAAAGAAAAAGATATATCTAAAATGTCATTGATCTCAATTTCTAAAAAAAAATTATTAGATATATTAAAATAAAAACAAAATTGATATTATTCAAATTTCAAGTGCTACTTCATATTCTACCTGCATATCCAAATCATTATACGTAAATGCATAATTAACATTAACTTGACCAATATGTTGTTGTAATATTATATGTTGTTGATGTAATATTATTCCACTCAATTCCTTTAAATATGTCTCAATTTTAATTTTATGAGTAAAAAAAGTAATTAGAATGATAAACTCCGGCCAAAAATATTAATCTATCCACAAAATCGATAAATTATATTGTACTAATTACATAGTTAAAAAACACATTATCTTAACATGTTTTTCTGCTTGTATTGTGTAAGGTTGTGTTTAAAAAAAATCTGAACGAGTAAAATAATTATTGTATCATTGTGTTTCTTATATATGGTAACTTCAATTAAAGAGATTTTTAAAAGAAAAAAAAAATTAAGGCTATTAATTATATCTCCCTTATATTTTGTTTTCCCTTTTCTTCAGCGACAGTAAACAAATATTATAAATGCATATCCTCTTTCAAATGTATCCTATGGATTGGCTTTATATTTTTATTAATTCGTTTACATATTTAAAATGAATATTAAAATTTAAAAATCCTTTATCACATTACATTACCATGTTTTGTGTTTGTGAAACGTTGTGTTGTTTTGTGAAAGAATGATTTAATGAATTAACTAGTAAAGTGATGATTTTGTATGATTGATTTTCTCATATATAGTGGCTTCAATCAAAGATATTTTATCTTCAACAATAAAAAGTAATACAATTAATAATATTATCCTTATATTTTGTTTTCCTTTTTTCTTCACCCTTCTTGAGCCACTATTATGCAAATATTATAAATGCATTCCCTCCATGAAATAAGCCTTACATTTTTATTAACTTTCTTTACATATTTTAAATCAATATTAATTGAAACATTACATTACCATGTGTGTAGGATGAGATAAATTTGTGTTGTGAAATGAGGCTTTTCTAACTAACTAATTCTTCAAGTAATTGTTGTATAATTGAATTTCTTATAAAGGGTAACTTCAATTGAAGATATTTTTAATTTTAAATATTAAAAAAAAGTTATTAATTTGATTAGCCTTATATTTTTTTTTTTCCTTTTTTCTTCAGTTATATGAGACATTATACAAATATTACAAATATGCCCCCCATTTATCAAATGCACAAATTGATTAGTCACTGAACAAACTTTCTTCAGGAAAGAAGAGATTATGACATATAAATAAATATTATTTATTGTTTTTTTATCAATATAATGTTTAACTGCACATAAATTGAGACAGAATTATATTTTACTTTTTCTAACAGTAACCCATTTTAGTATAATCTAATTGACATTGTATGTTTAAAAATAATAATCTTCACGTTATTTAATATAATTGTTTTTCTATCTTTATTCTAAAATATATTTGAGTTAGTTTAAATGAGTTTCTCCGTAAACGTATTTAAACAAGAAAAAAAAACAATAAGAAATAAATGAAATTTACGTTTTAGATCAATTATAGAATTTTCTAAGAAAATAATTATGTATCAGTTAATTTTAATTTATTCATAAACTAGATTTATTTTTTCTATTTTCCACTTTTGAAAGTATTTATGAGTTTACAAATAATGATAACATGCATGTTATAGTTATCATTAATCTTTTCCAACAGAAATATACATATAGATATGTACATGCCTTAAAAGTAACTTTTATATATGATTAGATTTTTGAGAAATTTGTTAATTCAACTTAAATGCTATAGGATCTTCTTTTATAACTGGAAGGTATTGATATATCAAGAATCCTAACAAAAATAATGTTAATTTTTATTTACAAAAAATTTAAAATATATTGTTCATAGATTTCATGACAATTAAATTCACAATAAATGCTCAATATGCATGATAAACACTCAAGAATTATAAACAAGCAAACATCACTCAAGGTAAATTAAAGGAATTTCTTTATAATGTTAATTCTAAAATATTTATTGAAAACGTGACAAGTTTTAGTATGTCCATTATTTGTAGTATAACAAACTAAAATCTCCTCTTTCTCTTTTCTACTATTTTAATGAGAAAAAAATTAAAAGAGAAAATTAGTTTTTTCTTTAAGATTCTTTTTTAATAGTTTTTTCTATTTTTAATGGAGAGTGTTATTTTTTCTTGAAATTAGAGAAAAGGGTATTGTAATTTTTTCCTTTAGTAAAATTACATTATTGTTTATTGTTTGTTTTGTTTCTCTTTTAATTTTTTACTTTAGTTATAAATTCTTATGTTGTTACTCTATAGACCCCAGAGTGGTATCAAAGTTTGGTACCTAATTATATTTTGCTATTGTTGCTACAATAGTGTTGTAGAACAATTTAATTATATTTTTTTTATTGTAGGTAGTATTATCTTTCTCATAAAAAGAGAATTATTCTTGTTACTGGATATAGAGTGTGGTAGTGTGAAAGTACATCTAGCAAAGTAGTAGTAAGAAAAGACTTGGTATTTAAGTGTGTCCATTAGTGATTCACCCCTCATTCTTAGAAACTTACCTAGTGTATTGTTTCATGGTTTATCGTCATTGTTCTAGTAAAAAGTTTCAATGGGAATAACTTCTCATTGTGGAAACTAGAGATGAAGGCAATTTCAAGAAATGACACTTATGCAAAAGAAATTGAAGAAAGACATGTGGACATCATGGATCAAAGGTGGAAAGAAATTAATGACAATATTATCGCAAATTTGCAGTTAGGAATGATAAATGCGGTTTTATGCGGAGCTTCTACTTTAGAGTTTACTTAATTCGTATGATCAACTCATCATAAATATAACAAATAACAGTATTGATGGGCACCTACACTTTGAGGATATTGCCAAAGTTATTCTTGAAGAAGAATTTAGGCGAACACTACAAATTTATAAAGTAGTTTCGAAATTAGCATCTAATCATTAGCTACTAATTTATAAATTATTTTATAATTTTTTATTAATAATAGAAACCACTCTAGATACCAATAATTTTTTAATATCTAAAATGATATCTAATTTAGTCAATATAGTAACTAATTATTTTGGTCTCTAAAATTGGTTTCTATTTAATTATTTTTTTGTAGTGAGAGGCTTTAATGGTGATAAGAGGTAGATCAACAAAATGTGACTCTAGTGGAGTCAAACTCAGGGTAGATCAAAGTCTCTAAGTAATAAGCATCTCAAATGCTACCATTGTAGCAATAGTGGACACGTAAAAAAAGATTGTTGCCATTAAAAGAATGTAGGAAAGAACTCCGAAGCATCAACCTCACAATGTGTTGTTACAAGCACCTCAAAAGATGGAGTTATTCTAGTGAGCAAAGTAGTAATTAATTCTAATGGTGGAAAACAATTACATGATAGGTGGATAGTGGATTCAAGTGCAATTTGGCACATAACTTCACATCGAGATTGAATTATGTCAAGAATACTCAAAGGAATAGCTAGAAGTGGTTAAATGTCCAAAGAATACTTAAGTGTACTTGGCAATAGTAGTATGCTTAGTTGAAATTGACATGTTGGCAAAGAACTGGATGTAGTCTGTGTGACAGACAAACCAATATAAATTATTGTGTATGTATTCTTTCCTCTTTATCTCTTTTACATTATATATTATTATCATCTACACTAACCTAAGAAGGAAAGTTATTATGTGAATACACATTAGAAATATTTTATCAAAATCCTATTAAATCTAAGTATTTGATTAACATATGATGATGGAAGAGGCCCAAGCTCCAACCCAAGTTCAGGCCCAACACAAGGTCCATGGCCAAGCACATTCACGCCCAAATGAGTCAAGCCACGGATGGGAGGGAGAAGACCTTGTACATGCTACTTAGAGGCCCATTAGGGGTAGCTTAGTAGATTAGTGTAGTGTAGAAAGCAAAACTTACTCACTGAGGGGTGTGCTATCAAAAAAGGTGCCCTTAGCAATAGAAGGAGGGGTGTGCTAGCAAATAGGTGCCTTTAGCAAAAGAAGGAGGGGTGTACTATCAAATGTTGCATTTTTTACCTATCTTCTAGAATATTAGGATGATGGTGTGGTTTGACTAAAGTCAATACCCTAGGCAGCCCCCACTTTTTGTATTTCCATCCCTACCCTTTAAGCTTGCTCACCAAGGCTCCTAAATCTATAAATAAGGAGGCCTACCTCATGTATTACCAAGATTAAATAGAGTATTGTTATGCTGCCAAAATTGTGCCATACACCACTCTTTGCCTAACACTTAGGTTTTAGTCTTCAATTCATCACTACCAAAGGGGCTGGCCAAACCTCCCCATTTCCTCACTCTTCATGCACCTTCAAGATCACCATCACTCCTAGGAGGGTCTTGCTCACCTCCTCCATAAGCTTCCGCATCCATCATCACCAAGGAACTCTAAAATCCAAAGAAGAGCTCATAGGAATGCTATCATATACTGTTTGGTTAGATGTTGTATAATCACTTGTTAAAGTAAACACAAAATGTATTAGTCAAGTGATTTAGTTGAGTTGTAAAATTTGTGTCTGATGAGACCATTTGGATTGGAAGAGCTAAGGATAAAATAAGCTTTTAAATGTTTGTCTTATCATGTTTTTTATAACATATTAAGGAAACTTATTTTATGTTTCACAGACGAAACCTGTTGAAAAATATTTATGAAAATGTATCTCTTTAAGTCCATCTTTTTCAACAAATCATCTTATGTCAAACTTGGATCAGCTGTAGTCTATCATACGTAAGAATCATAGTATGATCATTAGTCAAAGTCAATGAGAAAATATCATAGATAAATGATTCAGAGAAGTTAGCAAGTTGGATCTGACATGACACATCAAATGAAAGAATCTTAGTATGATTGTTTTACAAACCAAATCATAATCTTAACATCATTAATCAAATGATATTTGCAAAAAAATAATTAAGTTTAATTAAATCACAATGCAATCTTATCTTCTTGGTATTTTCCCATTTTTCGCAACCTTGTACGATGCATTTGATTTGCATCTTCAACAATTGGATGTAAAAATTGTTTTTCTTCATGGAGAAATTGAAGAGGAAATATATATGCTCTAAGCAGAAGGATTTAAAGAACAAGAAAACTTGATATAAAGGTTGATTAAGTATTTGTACAATTTAAAGCAAGCACCCAAGTCTAAGAGACTTGATTCCTTAATTGTTAGCCTTGGTTACAATAGACTGACCATTGTATCCATTATAATAGGTTTGACATTTACAAGTTTATATGAGTTTGGTCCTATTATGATCTATCAGAAAAATAAGCAATATGATTTCAAAGAATAAAGTATGGTGTGAAGATTTTATTAATTTCATCAAAATCTTCAAGTGGGGGAATGTGAAAAGAGAAGTCCTATATATGGAAAAATTTACTATGGTTACTTTTCATGTTATTGATCCTACCGCGGACTTGAACGTGGAGGATGTGCCTCGTCACTCCTTCGTCTAGCCTCCTGCAACTGCATGTTCTGCAAGAACGCTCCAAGAATCGTCACTGGACCTCCAAATGATGCCTGCAAAACAACGCAGACGGCGCCTCTAGCGGCTGTGTGCACTCCGACACTCAAGTCAAGCAATAGGAACACCAAAAACTCTCACTGAATCTCTCTGTGAGACTCGTGTGTGCTCAAATCCACTTTCTCTCTCTCTCTCTCTCTGTTACTCCATTCTGTATCACTGTGCAACGTGTATAAACGCTCCCACAATGTCCCAGAAGAGTGAGTGGTGACTGCTGTATAACTTGTGTGTAAACTGTGTAAGCTTGTAATCTGAAAAGAACCCCCCTACCTTACATGACGTGGAGTGCTTTATACCTGGGCCGCGCCTCTCTCCCAGATGGTGACATGTGGAGGCATGCAGCTGGCATCTACCGTACACACATCACACCTGGAGGGCTTCTGCGCTTCTTTCTGTGTAGGCCGCATGCTCCCAGGAGAGCGCCAGGTGTGGCTGGTCTAAACTCACTCGCTAGGCTCATCCTGCCTGCATGGCCTGGCCGCACGTCCTCTGAGTGGGCATCATGCGAGGTGCATGCGTAACGTTCTCGCTGGGAACCTTGGTCCCAGCTTAACACGTGTTGGCAAGAACCCCGATGACCGATCGCCCTCTGTATGCACTTACGACCGATCGCCCTCTGCACACACTTACGACCGATCGCGCTCTTCATGCACTCACGCCCGACCGGTGCCTTATAACTTTCCCCCGATGACCGGGCGGTGCCTCATAACTTTCCCCCGATGACCGGGCGGTGGCTCATGTCCTTCCACCGGCGTCTGTGCGGTGCCCCATCACTATCCATCGACGTCCGTGCGGTGGCTCATGACTATCCACCGACGTCCGTGCGGTGCTTCCAGGTGCTTATCTAGGCACTGCTCTGGGGGTGGTGGCCACTTGGTAACTGACCACCGATCACCGTTCTAGGTGATCTCCTCCCTGATTCACTTGCTCTTTCTACCACGTGCCACCCTATGCATGGTCCACGTGGTCACCTGCTGCTGACGTCATCAACTACTAATGACCGACCGGATTACAAGCCCCCCAGTCTCGAGCTGTGAACTTGTTCTCAGCGAAGAGACTAAGTGGTCGTGCCCTCGGTCCATGTGGCAGGTGGAGCCACGCCACTTGCTGCTCACGTATCTGCTCCTCGGCGTTACGACTTCCATACTTTATCTCTCAACACATGGACGCATTAATGGCCCCCACTGAGTGTCGCTACTGTTTCCTTCATTCAACAGAGGCGTGCGCATTCCTCTGGATCATCTAGAGATTCACCTTTTCTGTTTTCTTCTTCTCAACCGTGCTAGGGTTCGCTGCGTTTCTCCTCTTTAACTCTCTGCATGTGACTAACTGTTAACTAGCTTAGGCTTTAGCGCGATCTCACTGCAACCCCTCAAACTTGGCTTCTGACGTGATCGTGGCTAACTGTTACCTTAGCATTGCCTTCAAGATAACTTCGTGCTGGATGAATGACTTAACGGGGCCTAAACGCTTCGGCTTCACGCAGCAGAACTTGCTTCTACCACCGACCACCGACTAGCATGTTAGTGCACCACCGATCAGTCATCGCGCTTCTGGCTTTGCTACACTTCTCTGCCACTCCAGCGCTGAGTGCATAGAGGGCCTGAACACCAACTATGACGCCTGTGTTTTGGGGAAGAAAAGTGCTTCTCAATGACCCCTCTTGCCTCAACCTCGCTGTAAGAAGTCGCGGGTGAGGTCTTGCTTCTCTCACCTTAGCCTCGCTGTACAAAGTCGAGGTGAGGACTTTCTCTCGCCTCTGCCCCGCTGTACAAAGCCGAGGGAGAGGACTTTGTTATCTCGCCTCAGCCTCGCTGTACAAAGTCGAGGTGAGAGGACTTTCTCTTGCCTCAGCCTCGCTGTACAAAGTCGAGGTGAGGACTTTCTCTCGCCTCTGCCCCGCTGTACAAAGCCGAGGGAGAGGACTTTGTTATCTCGCCTCAGCCTCACTGTACAAAGTCGAGGTGAGAGGACTTTCTCTTGCCTTAGCCTCGCTGTACAAAGTCGAGGTGAGGACTTTCTCTTGCCTCAGCCTCGCTGTACAAAGCTGAGGGTGAGGACTTTCTCGCCTCTGCCTCACTGTACAAAGTCGAGGGAGAGGACTTTGTTATCTCGCCTCAGCCTCGTTGTACAAAGTCGAGGTGAGAGGACTTTCTCTTGCCTCAGCCTCGCTGTACAAAGTCGAGGTGAGGACTTTCTCTTGCCTCAGCCTCGCTGTACAAAGCTGAGGGTGAGGACTTTCTCGCCTCTGCCTCGCTGTACAAAGTTGAGGGAGAGGGCTTTCTCTCTTGCCTCAGCCTCGCTGTACAAAGCCGAGGTGAGGACTTTTCTCTGTTACCTCAACCTTGCTGTAAGAAACGAAGGAAGAAGACTTTTTCTCTTGCCTCAACCCTGCTATATAAAGCAGAGGAAGAGGACTTTCACTCACCTGCACCTTTCTGTACAAAGTCGAGGGAGGACTTTCTTCTCTTGCCCCAACCTTGCTGTATAAAGCAGAGGAAGAGGACTTTCTCTCGCCTGCACCTCGGTGTACAAAGTCGAGGGAGGACTTTCTTGTGGGTGCATGCTCCCAGGGGAGCGCCAGGCGTGGCTGTCTAAGCGCACTCACCAGGCGCACCCTGCCTGCATGGTCTCACCGCACGTTCTCTGAGTGAGTGCATGCTCCCAGGAGAGCACCTAACGTGGCTGATCTGAGCGCACTCGCCAGGCACATCCTGCCTGCATGGCCTCATCGCGCGTCCTCCGTGTGAGCGCATGCTCCCAGGAGAGCACCTGGCGTGGCTGGTCTGAGCGCACTCGCCAGGCACATCCTGCCTGCATGGCCTCATCGCACGTTCTCTGAGTGAGTGCATGCACGTCCCCACTGGCGAGGAGCTCTTCTTCTGGAATCATGCGAGGTGCATGCGTAACGCTCTCGCTGGGAACTTGGGTCCCAGCTTAACACGTGTTAGCAAGACCCGATGACCGATCTTCTTCTGGAATCATGCGAGGTGCATGCATAACGCTCTCGCTGGGGACTTGAGTCCCAGCTTAACACGTGTTGGTAAGACCCCGATGACCATGCACCGACCGAGTGCTCACTCCCGACAAGCACCGACGGCTGATCGCGGTCTGCATGCACTGATGGCTGATCGCGCTCCACATCCAAGCGCTTATCTAGGGGTTGATCTGTAGGTGGTGGCCACTCGGTAACTGACCACCGATCACCTGTACTTGCACCTGGGGCAAGGAGAACTTTAAACTGGGAACACTCGCACACTTTATGTACTGTAATCTCTTTTTATTGGGTGGCCTTGTTAAAAAAGGTGCCCCCTGATCTGCTCAACTGTTTACAGTAGATATACTGAGGGTGTGTACAGCGCGAGAACACATCTACTTTACAACTTAACTGAAATAGAAACACAAGTGTGCAGCGTTCTACATCCTGGGGATAGCTGCTCCATCCAGAGTCTCCAGCCAATAAGCTCCACTTTCCAACACCTCAACTACTCTGGACGGGGTCTCCTTTCTTCGGCAATGACCGCCCTGGCTACGCCTGACTCATGAGGGGCGATCATGCCCTCTGCTTCAGCTTCCACCTGGGCTACCTGGGAGCCCCCCAGCGTAGCATCTTCCCTCATCTCACGTCCCCATGCACAGGGACTTCGTGTTGCTGATCACCTGCCTGGGACCCCGAAGCGCGATCACCGGGCGCCTCTCTTCTTAGAGACCTCTGCCTCTGCTACTATGTGCGCCACCGCGCGTCGCCGAATCTCAGCAAAGGTGGCAGGGTGGCTCCTGATGAGCGATTCACTGAAAAGGCCAGGCAGCACGCCTTTCTTGAACGCATGCACCAGCATGTCCTCGTCCTTGCTGGGCAATCTCACCACGTGCGCGCCAAAACGGCTGAGGTAGTCCTTCAGCGGCTCCCCCTGGTACTGGCGCACGTCAAACAAATCATAGGACACCACTGGTGGCGCTCTGTTGACGATGTACTGCTCTGTGAACAACTTTGCAAACTGATGGAAAGAGGTGATGTGGCCCTCTGGCAGGCTCACGAACCACTCCATAGCTACTCCGCTCAGCGTGCTCATAAACACCTTGCAGTACACAACCTCTGAACCTCCAGACAACATCATCTGAGTGTGGAAGGCGGTCAGATGCGCTTCTGGATCTTCCACCCCCGTGAACGATGCCTTCACTCCCACCAGGTTGGGAGGCACCACCGTGTTCATGATCTCGGGGGAGAAAGGCATAGGGAATGCTCTAGGAGGCGATGGCGGCGTCGACGTCCCATCTTCGACTGCGCGCTCCCTCTGCGCCTGCAACTCCCTACACAATTATTTGTTTACGCGGTTCAACTCTTCATTTCTGCTACGCGATGCAGCTAGCTCTGCATGCATCTTCTCTTGCTCAACTCTTGATGCCGCGACACTATCTTGCAGCGCACGCATCATCTCCATGACCTGCGCCATCGTAACAGCACCTTCTTCGGCAGGTAGCGTAGGTGAGGTTCGTCTGGTTCTTCTACTCATTTTCTTAAGAACCTGACGAAAGCTTCAAGAAACTGCAAGAACCTCAAGAAACTACGACGTGGATGGGAACAAGATTCACACGGGCCCCACGGTGGGCGCCAAATGATCCTGCCGCGGACTTGAACGTGGAGGATGTGCCTTGTCACTCCTTCGTCTAGCCTCCTGCAACTGTGTGTTCTGCAAGAACGCTCCAAGAATTGTCACTGGACCTCCAAATGATGCCTGCAAAACAACGCAGACAGCGCCTCTAGCAGCCGTGTGCACTCCGACGCTCAAGTCAGGCAACAGGAACACCAAAAACTCTCACTGAATCTCTTTGTGAGACTCGTGTGTGCTCAAATCCACTTTCTCTCTCTCTCTCTGTTACTCCATTCTGTATCATTGTGCAACGTGTATAAACGCTCCCACAATGTCCCAGAAGAGTGAGTGGTGATTGCTGTGTAACTTGTGTGTAAACTGTGTAAGCTTGTAATCTGAAAAGAACCCCCTACCTTACATGACGTGGAGTGCTTTATACCTGGGCCGCGCCTCTCTCCCAGATGGTGACATGTGGAGGCATGCAACTGGCATCTACCGTACACGTGTCACACCTGGAGGGCTTCTGCGCTTCTCTCTATGCGGGCCGCATGCTCCTAGGAGAGCGCCAGGTGTGGCTGGTCTAAACTCACTCGCCAGGCGCATCCTGCCTGCATGGCCTGGCCGCACGTCTTCTGAGTGGGCATCATGCGAGGTGCATGCGTAACGTTCTCGCTGGGAACCTTGGTCCCAGCTTAACACGCGTTGGCAAGAACCCCGATGACCAATCGCCCTCTGTATGCACTTACGACCAATCGCCCTCTGCATGCACTTACGACCGATCGCCCTCTGCATGCACTTACGACCGATCGCCCTCTGCACACACTTACGACCGATCGCGCTCTTCATGCACTCACGCCCGACTGGTGCCTTATAACTTTCCCCCGATGACCGGGCGGTGCCTCATAACTTTCCCCCGATGACCGGGCGGTGGCTCATGTCCTTCCACCGGCGTCTGTGCGGTGCCCCATCACTATCCACCGACGTCCGTGCGGTGGCTCATGACTATCCACCGACGTCCGTGCGGTGCTTCCAGGCGCTTATCTAGGCACCACTCTGGGGGTGGTGGCCACTTGGTAACTGACCACCGATCACCGTTCTAGGTGATCTCCTCCCTGATTCACTTGCTCTTTCTACCACGTGCCACCCTGTGCATGGTCCACGTGGTCACCTGCTGCTGACGTCATCAACTACTGATGACCGACCGGATCAGTTATAAAAGGAACATAGTGTTTTCTTAATAAAATGCACCATAATATTTTCCTTTTCTTTTTTGACCGCTTTGGTGCTTGAGAGAAAAATTAAGAGAAAAAATTAGTTCTCCTTTAAAATTTTCTTTGTAATTATTGTTTCTATTTCAAGAGAATGTGTTATTATTTTCTCCTTAAAGTTAAAGAAAATGATATTGTAATTTTTTTCCTTTAATATTATTACTTTATGTTCTTGCCGGTTGACTCGCCTGTCAGTTGACTCCATGACACTCACACGCCTCCTTCCTCACGTTGATACGTGCTTGCTTCTTTCGAAACAATCTGCACCTGCAAAAGAGAAAGGGGGCGCCCTAGAGGCCGTTTGCACTCCGACGCTCAAGTCAATATTGGGCAAGAAACACCAAGTGTATCGAGTTTCTCTGTGTTTAGGTCTAGAAACTGCGTACCTTTGTGAAGTATTTTACTGTCCCTTATATAGTCTAGGGTTTACTGCACCGCTAGCCCTAATTAGGGTTCACTGCGCTACTAGCCATATTTAGGGTTTACTGGAATACCCTTGCGCCGCTATCACCCAATCTTAGGGTAATCTAACACATAAGGTTTCCTTCTCTAGAGTGCAAACTCTCACAGGGTGACCACCTGGGTGCCTCCTTGTGCACCTAGTCTCTGGGGCCACCTGTTCTGGGAGTGCCTTCACTGTTCACGTGCCATGCATGTAGCTTCACTGGGAAACCCTAGGTCTGATGAGTACTCGACCCCTCAGGACTCTGCACCTAACTGTGGTCTCTCTGCTACCCGCATAGGCCCTTCGTGATTCAGGCCTCTCCCTACCTCTGGGTATTTAACTGGTCATTGGCCCACACTGGGAACCAATCTTAGCTGTTCGGTCTACGCTGTTCACCCAAGACCGATGTCACCTCGTCACACTCTGTTGCCGAGGACTGATCACCCTGCGGAGTGACGAGGACACATCAACCCTTTCTGGTGATCGTCACGCTGATGACTAATCACCCTTCTCTGTGGGAACATGCTGATGACTAATCACCCTTCTCTGAGGGGACACACCGATGACTGATCACCCTTCTCTGAGGGGGCACACCGATGACTGATCACCCTTCTCTGATTGGGAACACCGATGACTGATCACCCTTCTCTGAGGGGACATACCGATGACTGATCACCCTTCTCTGAGGGGCACACCGATGACTGATCACCCTTCTCTGATTGGGAACACCGATGACTGATCACTCTCTAATCCAAGCTGCCTGCGGGGTCCACTCCACGTGGCTTTGGCCCATGCTGTGGGACCCAGCTGACGTTGTTCGCCCTTTACTACCTGTTCTCGGTGTCTGAGGACTGGTCGGTACACAAGCCCCCCAGTCTCAAGCTGTTAACTTGTTTCAGCGAAGAGACTAAGTCATCGGCTCGGGCGACCTACGTGGCTCTGCGCGTAAGGACATGAGTAGCGAGCTGAAGGGACATCTCACCACCTTGTCATCGCCCACATCTCTTAACCCTCTAAGGACTTCATTGGTGAGCTCTCTGCTCGAATTGAGGACTTCTTTCTCGACAAAGAGGTGTTAATCACCCTTCTCCCCGATGCTTCATTACTTTTCGCGCTCTGCTGTCAGGCGCTCATCTAGGCACTGATCTGCTGGTGGTGGTCACTTTAGCAACTGACCACCGATCACCATTCTGAGTGATCTCCTCTCTGATTCACCTGCTATCTTCTACCACGTGTCACCCTGTGAATGGTCCACGTGGTCATCTGTTGCTAACGTCATCGACTACCGATGACCAACCGGATCACTTTATATTTTTTTTTCTTTTAAGTTGTAACTTATGTTAACAATTTCTCAACACACACATAAAAAAATCCTACAAAGTTTTTATAGATCATAATCACAAATTAAAAAAATACATTATACATTATGGCTAACATATTTTTTTCTTCTAATCATTGCATAGAAATTAATTTCATTATTTTTCAAATGATTGGACGCTGCATATTATGTAAAGAATCTTAACACAAAAATCATGTTGTTAGTTTTTTTATGAGATTTTGAAACATTCTTCATAAATTTGATAGCAGTCAAATTCGTAGTAAATACTTCATATAACAAATGAAGAATTATGAATAAGCAAACATTACTTAAGATAAATTCAATAGGATTTTCTTATGTTGTATGCTCTAACTTACTCGTTACAACTCCTAATTTGTTTTTATCAGCAAGAACTCCTAAAAACATAAAATATATGACAAAGTTTTGGTACACACAAATCTAGATATTGATTTTATTAAGAAATAAAAAAGCCTAAATGACTTAAACTCATACGATGCTTTTAAGTGCTTTGTCAATATTCCGATTCCATGAGGTGTTATAGATCACAGTAAACGGCTAGAACTAATTATTTAATTAACAATTATCTATCTCTAAATTAATTTTAATTTTTATTCCAATATTTTACAAAATTTATAATTTTGGTCCTTAATTTTTTTTTTTCGCAATTTTAGTCCTTTAAATTTTAATAATAAGTAATTTTTGTCTTTAAATTTTGTTTTACAAAATTTTTACCTCTTTATTTTTAAATATTTGTAACTTTCTCTAATATCCAATTCAATTACTTGTAACTTGTTTTACTTTATAGATATAACACAGTGAAATTGGAATTGCATGATACTTAATGATTTTTTTTTCTTCTACAGTGAAAATGATAGCAGTTGTAGAATTTAAGATAAGATGATATTTTTGTAAACTGAAAACTAAAAAAAGTTACAAATAGTTAAAAATTATGAAAATTAAATTAGGGACCAAAGTTGTGGATCTTATAAAATATTGGGCCACAAATTATAATTAAACTTTTATTTTCGTATAGTTATTACATGTAATTTAAAAAAAGTTACAATGCTTAAGTATTTCATCTTTAAAAGTTAAAAATAAGTAGCACTTGTACTTTTATATTAAATATAATTTTAATATAAGAATTATTTAGGTGATTTTATTTATTAAAATTTTATGTTTGCATTTAATGGTATGAATCAATGAATATTGAACCACCAAATACCAAATTTTTGTTTCCTTTTATTCTGTCATGTAAATATTCTTATCTTCAAATTTTGGTAAAATGTGATTTCTGAATAGAAAATAATATCAAATTTTATTTAATAAAAATATTAAATAAATATTAATATATTTTATTTTTAATATAATAAAAAGATTTAATCATTTTAATTTTATTAATAATTAATATAATTGAATATATTTCTTTAATAATTGTCATATCTATTAATAAATACATGTAACAATTATTAAAAATCAAACATATGCTTAATTATATTAACTATTAACAAAATTCAAATAAAATTAAAGAAATTAAAGTTTTTTTATTGTAATAAAAATAAAATATATATAAGCTTTTATTGTACCTAACAAAAAAAATATTTAGATAAATTTATTCATAAATGTTTTTAAAATACAAAATATAGGAAAAAGGAAATTAATATTTTCATAATTTAAAATAAAATTATAATAAAACCTTTATAATATTAGGTTTAGGGTTTTTTAAATGCCGATTTACTAATATAAAAGAGAAGTATATAGATAAGACCGCATAGCGCAGTGGATTAGCGCGTCTGACTTCGGATCAGAAGGTCGTGGGTTCGACTCCCACTGTGGTCGATTGTTGTATGACTCTATAAGTCTTTTTTGCTATGCCTTTTTTTGTTTAGTTCATTTTTTATATTTATATTTGCTATTTAGAAATCCTAGAAATGGAATTTTAGCAAGTTATTGATTTTGTTGCTTATTTTATCATTGATATTGGGTTGTGCAATGAATTTGTTAGCTTTGTTTGGTTCATTTGAAGTTAATTAAAATAAAAAATAAATAAACTGGTTTGAAATGCTATTTTAATATGATAAAAGTCTTTATGTAGTTATTAAAATGGGTTGTAACATTCGTTTTAATTATTATTAACTGTTTCTGATCAGGTCAAGTGAATTGACTGTTATTCATACTAAAATAATAAATATAACTTAAAAAAAATTAAAACCTTCAATATTGACTAGATATTTAAATATAAATTTATTATCTGTATAATATAACAAATTATTAATTAAAACGTCATTAAATTTTTATATTTTTAAAATTTAATTAACTAACGCACAAGTCAAATTTGGTGAAACAATTTACAACTTACATTGTAACGCCTCTCAATTTCTACTCATACATATAAAATAAATAAAAAAACGGTAGAACAATAATATCAAATTAACATTTGTATATATAATAAAATATATCCATCCCATACATTGTATCTCAAAAGAACATCCCTTGTCTAGGGGTTTTAATACATATTCATCAAAAGTTTCAAAATAACCGAAACAGAGCTGAAAAACCTAAATCTATCCCATCCTCTAGCACGCTCACTGAGGAGGTCTGTCACCTGCACCTTGTCTGCTCTCGTGTAAATTAACATGATCATCACAGGTTTAAGAAAACAAAACACAAAACAAAACACAGGGTAAGCTAGATATTTTAAAAACTTTAAATATGAAACTTAATATCATCATAAACCATCATTTTTCTTTTTCACACAATTCACAATTTCATCAAGTGTCTATCATTTCACATAACCATCAAGTGTCTACCGACAATTTCAATATTCCTCTTTCTCATGTCAGACTTCTACTGACTCATAACACGTAGACACTTGACTCTACTTCCGGAAGACTCGTGCGTTGAACTTAGCATCCAGAGACCTGCACCTGTCATACTATATCACTGTGAATCCACACAGTGTCGCTGTGAATCCACACAGCTATGCGCATATACAATCTCAATATCATCACTCTCCTAGCATGACAGGGTTAATTCATATAATAGGTCAAGTTAGTTATCTTTCAAACAACTTACCCATACATATGAACCTCCTTCGACTCTCACCAACTAAATAATTTCATCTATGTGATTCTATCATCTCAGTAGAGTCAGGATCGTCTCATTCACAGGATACTCACAGATCAATACACCCTCATAACAATCTCAACACGGTATTTCCTTTCCTGAAAATACTATGTCTTGACCACAATTTCACAGCATCCAGCATCTCATACGACACATCCATGACCAATTCAAACTGTTCTTGCCGGTTGACCCGCCTGTCGGTTGACTCACGACACTCACACGCCTCCTTCCTCACGTTGATATGTGCTTGGTTCTTTCGAAGCAATCTGCACCTGCAAAAGAGAAAGGGGGCGCCCTAGAGGCCGTTTGCACTCCGACGCTCAAGTCAATATTGGGCAAGAAACACCAAGTGTATCGAGTTTCTCTGTGTTTAGGTCTAGAAACTGCGTACCTTTGTGAAGTATTTTACTGTCCCTTATATAGTCTAGGGTTTACTACGCCGCTAGCCCTAATTAGGGTTCACTGCGCTACTAGCCATATTTAGGGTTTACTGGAATACCCTTGTGCCGCTATCACCCAATCTTAAGGTAATCTAGCACATAAGGTTTCCTTCTCTAGAGTGCAAACTTTAACAGGGTGACCACCTGGGTGCCTCCTTGTGCACCTAGTCTCTGGGGCCACCTGTTCTGGGAGTGCCTTCACTGTTCACGTGCCATGCATGTAGCTTTACTGGGAAAACCCTAGTTCTGGTGTGTACTCGTGCCCTCAGGACTCTACACCCAACTGTGCTCTCCCTGCTACCCGCATGGGCACTTCGTGATCCAGGCCTCTCCCTAACTCTGGGTATTTAACTAGTCATTGGCCCACTCTGGGAACCAATCTTAGCTGTTCTGTTTACGCTGTTCAAATCACCCAAGGCCGATGTCACCTTGCCACACTCTGTCGCCGAGGACTCCTCGACCTACTGAGTGACGATGACACCTCCGCCCATCCTGGTGATCTAACGACTACTCACCCGTCTCTGTAGTCTGATGACTAGTCACCCCTCTCTGTAGGCTGATGACTAATCACCCTTTCCTGTAGGCTGATGACTAATCACCCTTTCCTGTAGGCTGATGACTAATCACCCCTCTTTGTAGGCTGATGACTAATCACCCCTCTCTGTTCAATACCCCCTGTGGGGTCCATTCCACGTGGCTTTGGCTCATGCTGTGGGACCCAGCTGACGTCCGAGGACTGGTCAGTACACAAGCCCCCCAGTCTCAAGCTGTTAACTTGTTTCAGCGAAGAGACTAAGTCATGGGCGAGGACTGATTGGTACACAAGCCCCCCTAGTCTCGAGCTGTTACCTTGTTTCAGCGAAGAGACTAAGTCATTGACTCGGGCGACCTACGTGGCTCTGCGTGTAAGTACATGAACAGTGCGCTGAAAGGACACTTCACCAACCCCCTTTCATCCGCTAACACGTGGCTGCATCAACGGTTTGAGATTCATGACGTTTGTGCTCCCTAGGGCTACGTTAAACCTCTTTAAAACCCCGCGCCACTTCACTGTTTCATCACTTTTCATTCTCACCTCTGTAGAATCTATCTTCCAGCGCACGCTCTCTTCTTCTCACCAGGCTTTCCACACTTCTCCGCCCTCGCTCAACCAAAGGTATGATTTTTATGTCTTCTCCTCCTTCATAACATAATCTCGATCATCCATATGGCATGCTGTTACTGTTCTGGGCTTGTGTGTGGTTTACGCATTCTAGGGTTTTTGTTCTTCCTTTCTGGGTTCGTTCTACCTTCGAGTCTTCGTCCACCATTATTTTCTTCTAAGCCTCTTTTCTATTCCTGCCTCTCATTTGTTTAGATTCGAGATGGCCAGAACCAAAACTACCTCCAACCCTCCTCCAACCGTAGCGGTCGATTACAAGGCCCTCTACCCATGGGCTTTTGAGGATCTCCTTGCCGAGACCTCTAAACTCACATCCTGCGAGGATCTTCGCAAGCACAGGGATGATGAGAATGAGATCAAAGGACGTCTTTGGCAGGGAAACTGACGCGTACGTCTCTGTGCGACCCGATACAGCAAACGAGCTCGTGTGCGCCGATGATCGCTGTAACAACGGGGAACCGTTCTTCTTCTTCTACGCCACCATCTTCAAACGAGTCAAAGTCCGCCTTCCTTTCACCGGGTTCGAGAGGGCTTTGCTCACAGAATTAAATGTGCCGCCTGCTCAACTGCACCCCAACAGTTGGGCCTTTATCAGGGCGTTCTCCATCCTTTGCAATAATCTAGGGTTCACCCCCTCTGTCGATGTCTTTCTTTACTTCTTCGAGGCGAAGAGCCCCGGCAAGAGGCTTTGGGTGAGCCTGAATGGGGTGGCAGGGAGAGTTCTACTAACTCTCTTCTCGCAGTCGTACAAGAACTTCAAGGGAAGGTTCTTTCGAGTCTGCTGCAGCTCCTACGACCCCACCATGCTCGATGGGTTCCCATTATATTGGGTGGGGGAGTTGAAGTTCAAGAAGCCACGCAGGCTTGAGGAGTTGACTGTCCCTGACCAAGAACTCTGCCAGACCATTTCCAGCTGGGGCGTGGTGTTTGACTCCACCCAGCTGATTAGGCATGAATACGACGCTGAGACTCTCAGCGTATACATCGGTACATCAACTTCATCTTGCATTTAACTGTTTACATACTTAATGCTTTGTCTTTCTCACCCTTTCCTATTGTCCACTGCAGGCATGGTGCTCAGCGCTGATAAGAAGAAGAGGCTGGCGGATGTGCTGAATCGCCGCAATGCTAGTGGCTCCTCCCCTGTAGGTCCTTCATCACCTGCGGGTGCTGCCCTAGAACCCATCGCTGAAAAGTCCAAGAGGGCAGCCCCTGTGGAGGTTTCTGACGACGAGGACACTTGTTCTGGCCTTGTCTTCAAAAGGAAAAGGGTGGGGACAGCCGCGGAGGTCTCTTCGGCCACAGAAGGGCACCCTTCATCCTTTAGGGAGCACCCTCCTAGTGCCTCCTCCCCTCCTAAGCCAATCTTAACGCTTGAGGGGGGTGGGGAGAGTGCTCCTCCTTCTGGTCAGATGCCTTCTGCCCCAGAACTGCCTTCTTTGCTCCAAAGGTCACTTGCGCAGATGCCTGGCCGAGCTGCTTTGGAGGCCATGGACAGAAGTTCCCTCGAGAACCTCCTCATCCACGGTCTCGGGGAGTTCCTGGCCGCTTCCAACTCCTTGCTGGTTAAGGGCAACGTTGAGGCGGAGCTGCTTGAGGAGACCGCCCAACTGAAGAAAGAGCTGGAGCAAAAGGATCTCCAACTCCACCAAGCGACCAAGCGCGAGACTGCCCTTAATCAAGAGCTGGGTAGTCTCCGTCAATCTGAGAAGGAGACCAAAAAGCTTCTTTTCTCCAAGGGGCAGGAGGCCCTCCAGCTTGAAGCTAAGATACTCCCCCTTCGCAACAAGATCATCGAACTGGAAGAGCAAGCGGAGGGGGCTCAAGCCAAAATGACCAAGCTGGACGAGAGGGCGACCGACCGAGAAGTTCAGCTGGGCAAGGTTGAGGAGGAACTTGCCCAACAAATTGAACTGCTGAAGAAGATTGAAACTGAGCTTATTAACGACGCCGCCGACGCCTATGGGGAAGGCTTTGGTGATGCCCTTGCTCAGGTTGCCTGCGTGCATCCTGAGATGGACCTCTCACCATACTCCGCAACTATGCAGGTGGTCGACGGGCAAATAGTGCCCAGATAGGTCTTCTGAATGATTGTATTTAGTGGCTGAACATCTTGTAATCACCCTCCTTTATAATATAAAAACTTTGTTTTATGCAGCACTTTGCTTGCCTTTGAATTTCTGCTTCTTGTTCATCTGTTTGTCGTGCTTTATATTTGGTGGGCTCACGATCACAAATAATGCACCTGCAAAAATGAACCTCAAGTAGTACATTTTCTCTGCCGATTTCATTAGTGAACCTTTACTTTAATCTGGGAGTTCTCACTCGGAGGGGGAAGGTGTTCCTTATGAACTCCCCTTTCCACTCACGAGACCTCTAACCCCAACTAATAGGTTCTGACTGACCTCTCATCGCCTATGGACGACGAAGGATTTAACCAGGCGAACCCTTCTTTCACATTGGAAGTTCTCACTCGAAGTGGAGGTGTTCTCTACGAACCTACCTCTCCACTTACGAGACCTCTAACCCCAAGTGACAGATTCTAACTGACCTCACATCGCTCACAGGCGAGGAGGATTTCTCTAGGTGAATCCTTCTTTCACATTGGAAGTTCTCACTCGAAGTGGAGGTGTTCTCTACGAACCTACCTCTCCACTTACGAGACCTCTAACTCCAAGTGACAGATTCTAACTGACCTCACATCGCTCACAGGCGAGGAGGATTTCTCTGGGTGAATCATTCTTTCACATTGGAAGTTCTCTACGAACCTACCTCTCCACTTACGAGACCTCTAACCCCAAGCGACAGGTTCTAATAACATTGTACAAACACATTAAAAGCATATATCTTTAACTGAATTTTATTGGGTGACCTCATTAAAAACCCTTGGAAGGGAAAAAATAGTGTCCCCTGTATTGTGTAGTGTACAAGATTACATGGCTTTAACTGAAATAATACTTCAAGTGGGTCGCATTCCATGTTCGAGGAATCGGACCTCCTTCTAAAGTCTCAAGCCTATATGCTCCATTCCCTAGGGCCTCTGTCACTCTAAAAGGACCAGTCCACTTAGGGGATAGCTTATTCTCTATCTGGTATGGAGACGCCTTCCTCATGACGAGGTCTGCCGCCTGGAACTGCCGAGCTCGCAGCTTAGAACTGTGTTTGAGCTCAACTCTCCTTTTTAGCGCCTCAGCTTTGATTCCGGCTTCTTCCCTGGCTTCATCCAAGAGATCAAGATTCACCTTCCTCTCTTCATTGGATTCCTCAGCCACAAAGTTCTGGAAACGTGGCAAGCTCTCCTGGATCTCCACAGGGATCATGGCATCTGAACCATACACCAAACTAAAGGGAGTCTCCTTAGTAGTGGACTGGGGAGTAGTATGGTAAGCCCATACTATTCTGGGAACCTCCTCAGCCCACCTTCCCTTTGCTTTCTCCAGCCTTCTCTTCAGTCCTCTGAGGAGGACTCGGTTGGCCGACTCGACCTGTCCGTTGGTCTGTGGGTGCTCGACTGATGCAAACACCTGCTTGATCCCCAACTCTGTACATAGCTTCCCCAATTGTTGGCTTGCAAATTGCGTGCCATTGTCAGACACTAAACGTTTGGGTACGCCGAAGCGGCAGACTATGTTCTTCCACACAAAGTGTTGGATCTTTTGTGCTGTAATCTGTGCTACTGGCTCAGCCTCAATCCACTTCGTGAAATATTCTATGGCAACCACGAGGTACTTCATTTTTCGTATCGCCAAAGGGAAAGGCCCCAAGATGTCGATTCCCCACGTGTGAAACAGCCAAGGGCTGTATATCGACCTGAGCTCTTCCGGTGGCGCCTTAGGCCAATCAGCATGCAACTGGCATTGCTTGCATTGCTGCGCATACCTAGTGCAATCTTCCCTCATCGTCGGCCAGTAGTACCCTGCTCGAATGGCTTTAGAGGCCAGAGCTCGACCTCCGATGTGACTACCACAGATACCTTCATGGAGTTCTGCCATTATCCTCACACACTGCTCGCCATGCACGCAGACTAAGATGGGGTGGGTAAACCCATGTCTGTACAACTCGCCTTCAATGAGCGTGTACTTGGACGAGTTTTTCTTTATCCTCTTTGCCTCCGTCGGCTCTGCTGGGAGCATTCCATTCGCTATGTAACGCTTATAGGGCGTCATCCATGTCTCTCCACTCTGTATCAGACAGACCTGAGATGACTCTACCCCCATTAGCATGCATGCGTTGACTCGTGGTTTCTTCAAAGTTTCTTGAGTCAACGAGCGATGACTCCTCTTCTCACCATCTGACTGGCTGATCTGATGGACTCCCACCAAGTTATCAGCTGTATAAGTACGAGGCGCCCTCAGGGTCTCCTGGATGACTGTCCTCTATCTGCCCCCCTTGCCTGAGCTGGCGAGCTTGGCCAACAAGTCAGCTCTGGCATTCTGCTCCCTGGGCACATGTACTAGTTCAAATATTTCAAATGAACTCTTCAATCTCTGGACATACTCCAAGTAAGAGGCCATCTGAGGGTCTTTGGCCTGGTACTCTCCCGCCACTTGACCAGTGACCAACAATGAGTCACTCTTGGCCATAAGGCTCTGCGCTCCCATCTCCTTTGCCAACAACATCCCAACGATCAAAGCCTCATACTCTGCCTGGTTATTGCTGGCTTTGAAAGCGAACCGCAGGGCCTGCTCTATCAACAACCCCTTGGGTCCTTCCAAGATCACCCCCGCTCCGCTGCCTTGCTGATTCGAGGACCCGTCTACTGACAATACCCATTTGAAATTGGGTCCCTCCTGCTGGGCCTCGGTTGAGGACATCTCGGCCACAAAGTCAGCGTAGAACTGTCCTTTGATCGGGCCCCTGGGTTCATACTGGATGTCGAATTCTGACAACTCGACTGCCCAACGCACCATTCTTCCCGCCACATCAGGCTTCTGCAGGACCTTGCATATCGAAAGCTCTGTCATCACCACCACTGTGAAGCTCTAGAAATAGTGGCGAAGTCTCCTGGCTGAAAACACCACTGCTAATGCTGCCTTTTCTAAGGCTTGGTATCTCGTCTCGGGCCCCTGCAACACTTTGCTGACAAAATAAATGGGCTTCTGGCTCTGTTGCTGTTCATGAACCAAGACAGAACTTACAGCCCTATCTGTAATTGCAAAGTACAGCCGCAGGGGCGTGCCGAGCTGAGGCTTGCACAAGACTGGCGGGCTGGCCAGATACTCTTTGAGCTTAAGGAAGGCCTGCTCACACTCTGCAGTCCAGGTGAATCTGCTATTCCTCCTTAGGCATTGGAAATAAGGGTGGCCTTTGTCTCCTCCTGCTGACACGAACCTGGAGAGTGCAGCCATCCGACCCGTCAACTGTTGCACTTCTTTGACCGGCGTCGGGCTCCTCATGGCTATGATCGCTGCACACTTGTCTGGGTTGGCCTCAATCCCTCTTTCCGTGAGCAAAAACCCAAGGAACTTGCCTCCTTCCACCCCAAAGACGCACTTCTCTGGATTCAACTTCAGCCTGTACTTCGCTATTGTATTGAACAGCTCCTCCAAGTCGTCAACATGCTGATCTCGTGCCTGGGATGTCACTACCATGTCATCTACATAGGCCTGCACATTGCGTCCCAGCATGGGGGCGAGGACCTTGTCCATCAGCCTCTGATATGTGGCACCTGCGTTCTTCAGCCCAAACGGCATGACTGTGTAGCAGTAACAAGACAACTCTGTCATGAACGCAGTCTTGTTCTCATCCATCGAGTGCATCTTGATCTGATTGTACCCGGAGAAAGTGTCCAGGAAGCTGAGTAACTTGCAGCCCGAGGCACTGTCTACTAGCGCATCTATGTTGGGCAGAGGGTAGGAATCTTTTGGACAGGCCTTGTTATGATCTGTGAAGTCCACACACATCCTCCACTTCCCATTGGCCTTTTTTACCAGGACGACATTCGCAAGCCACTCAAGGTATTGTATTTCCCGTATGTGGCCTGCTTTCAGCAACTTCTATGTTTCCTCCCTGATTACCTGCCTTCGTTCATCATTGAACTTCCTTCTCCTTTGGCGGACTGGTCTGACTTGGGGATTCAGTGCCAGGCGATGGCATAGAAAATTAGGATCAATGCCTGGCATGTCTGAGGGGGACCAAGCGAAAGCGTCCAGATGCTTCCCTATAACTCTCGCCACCTGGTCTTGGGTCTCCTGAGACAGGGATTTACCCAGCTTGAACATCTTCCCCCCGATCTCCTTCTCCACGACCTCCTCTACCGGTTCAGGTCGCCTCGCCCGGGCGACCTCTGCTCGGGTGACCCCGACGTCACCTCGGGGCATATCTGCTTCATTGAATACTACTCCCGGTGGTGAGGTGGTCACCATGCAGATTCCTCTTTTTGTCTTGAGGCTATTCTCATAGCACCTTTTAGCCTCTTTTTGATCTGATTTTATGGTTACCACCATCCCCTCCATCGATGGCAACTTCATCTTCATGTGCCTTGTGGACACCACAACCCCTAGCCGATTCAGGGCCGGTCTGCCCAGAAGTATGTTGTAGGCAGAGGGGGCGTTCACCACAAGGTACCTGATATTCTCTGTGCGGGATGCTACTCCATCAGTGAACGTGGTCCTCAACTCTATGTACCCTCGCACTTCTACTTGGTCTCCTGCGAACCCATACAAACAGCCGACGTAGGGTCGCAGCTGATCAGGAGACAACTGTAGCTTGTTGAAAGTCGACCAGAACATCACATCGGCCGAGCTTCCCTGATCGACCAATACCCGGTGCACCTTACGTGCGGCAGTGACCACTGAAATGACCACCGGATCATTATCATGGGGGACAACATCTCGGTGATCAGCCTTTGTGAAGACGAGGTCGATATCCGGGAAGTGATCTTCCTCGCAGGTCTCCACTGCCATCACCGAACGTGCATACTTCTTACGTTGCGAAGAAGTGCACCCTCCTCCTGAGAATCCACCTGATATAGTGTGGATCTCACCATGTATGGGCACTTCATGCCCCTGGTCTGTCCTTGGTGCAACGACCGTCTCACCTTCTGATGCCTCCTTTAGGTAGTCATTCAAGAACCCACTCTTCACCAACTCGTCCAATTGGTGGGCTAGGGCCAGGCAATTTCGAATGGGGTGACCGAAAGCCTGATGGAATTCGCACCATGCGTTTTTGTTGGGCCCCAACCTCTTGTCACTCTTTGGGGGCATCTTCAACTTTTCTGCCACATTAGGAATGACAATCAGTTCCTTCAACTCCACCACAAATTCATGCCTAGGGGGCATGTCATCCTTGCCTCGCGCCCTAGGTTGTGGTTTTCGGGGCTCATAGGGTTTCTGTTTCCCTTGGGCCTTCTTCTTTGTGGTTGCCTTGTGCACCCGCAGCGGTTGAGGCCGACTAGGCGCTCGGGACCTTAACGAGACTGCGCTTTCTCGCTTCTCGCTGAGCTCTCCCTCGGCGACAATGTGGGCCACAACACGTCGTTTTATGTCGCCGAAAGTCTTGGGGCGGCTGCGTATCAGAGATTCACTGAAAGGCCCTAGCAAAACGCCCTTCCTGAAGGCGTGCACCACCATGTCTTCGTCCTTGGTGTGCAACCTTACCACCATCACCCCAAACCTATTGAGGTAATCTTTAAGGGACTCCCTCTGGTGCTGCCTTACATCAAAAAGATCGTAAGACACTGGTGGAGGGGCCCTGTTGACAAGATATTGCTCCCTGAACAGCGCGGAGAATTGCGCGAAAGACGTGATATGTCCTTCAGGCAAACTCACGAACCATTCTAGCGCAATTCCTGTCAGTGTGGCCATAAAGAGCTTACAGTGCACTGCGTCGGACCCTCCCGACAACATCATCTGCGTATGGAAAGCAGTGAGATGCGTTTCAGGATCCTCTTTCCCGGTGAACACGGTCTTAGGCCCTACAAAGGTGGCTACGACCACCATGTTCATAATCGCCTGGGAGAAAGGCATGGGAAAGGCTCTTGGGGGCACTGGTGGGGCTCGATCATCTTCCCCACGATCTCCAGCTTGTTGCATGCGTTGCAAATTCGAGCGTAGCTCCTCATTCGCTCAGTGCAACTCTTCGTTCCTGGCCTGTGAGGCGGCCAGGTCTTCCTGCATACGCGCCTGGTGCGCTCTGGACTCCGCCACCGTCTCCTGGAGGGCACGCATCGTTTCCATAAGCTGTTGCATGGTAACATTGTCGCCTCCATTTGGTGGAACGGACCCGTGTCTTGTATTCCTCATCTTCTGTGGTTTTTTCTCTCACTCTCGTGTATGGGACCTTGTTTTACTTCGGCCCCACGGTGGGCGCCAAATGTTCTTGCCGGTTGACCCGCCTGTCGGTTGACTCACGACACTCACACGCCTCCTTCCTCACGTTGATATGTGCTTGGTTCTTTCGAAGCAATCTGCACCTGCAAAAGAGAAAGGGGGCGCCCTAGAGGCCGTTTGCACTCCGACGCTCAAGTCAGTGTAAGGCAAGGAACACCAAGTGTATTGATTTTCTCTCTGTGTTTAGGTCTAGAAACTGCGTACCTTTGTGAAGTATTTTACTGTCCCTTATATAGTCTAGGGTTTACTACGCCGCTAGCCCTAATTAGGGTTCACTGCGCTACTAGCCATATTTAGGGTTTACTGGAATACCCTTGCGCCGCTATCACCCAATCTTAGGGTAATCTAGCACATAAGGTTTCCTTCTCTAGAGTGCAAACTTTAAGAGGGTGACCACCTGGGTGCCTCCTTGTGCACCTAGTCTCTGGGGCCGCTTGTTCTGGGAGTGCCTTCACTGTTCACGTGCCATGCATGTAGCTTTACTGGGAAAACCCTAGTTCTGGTGTGTACTCGTCCCCTCAGGACTCTACACCCAACTGTGCTCTCCCTACTACCCGCATGGGCACTTCGTGATCCAGGACTCTCCCTAACTCTGGGTATTTAACTAGTCATTGGCCCACTTTGGGAACCAATCTTAGCTATTCTGTTTACGCTGTTCAAATCACCCAAGGCCGATGTCACCTCGCCACACTCTGTCGCCGAGGACTTCTCGACCTGCTGAGTGACGATGACACCTCCGCCCATCCTGGTGATCTGACGACTACTCACCCGTCTCTGTAGTCTGATGACTAGTCACCCCTCTCTGTAGGCTGATGACTAATCACCCTTTCCTGTAGGCTGATGACTAATCACCCCTCTCTGTAGGCTGATGACTAATCACCCCTCTCTGTAGGCTGATGACTAATCACCCCTCTCTGTTCAATACCCCCTGTGGGGTCCATTCCACGTGGCTTTGGCTCATGCTGTGGGACCCAGCTGACGTCCGAGGACTGGTCAGTACACAAACATATCTCAATCAAATCATACCAAAGTTGAGAATTTCGAAAATCATATACATTTCTTATTTCAATCTCAAACCAATACAGATTTACACAAAACAGGGGATTGTGAAATAAACGTTAAAACTGGTGACCACGTCACCCCAACTTCAGAATCTTCTAGCCTAAGGTTTTTATTGAAAATAACGCTAGCTTCCCTTACCTGGACTTGAGTAAAATCTCACTAAGAGCTCCAAACCCACCGAGAACTCAAGGATGCCTTAACCTGCACCATAGAGTCCCGATCACAAAACTAACTATAACACTCATATTCTGAGTTAACAGAGACTAACTCTGAAGCCAAAAGAGTCGCATGCAAAGCCTATGCAGAGGCAACTCTCTCAAGTTCAGAAGCGACTTCAAAAATTGAGCACGACGAACTTACTTTGTTTTAAGGCTTTGATCGGAAACTTGCAGAGATACTTGCCAGGAGCCCAGGGGCAGTCGCCGATCGTTAAATGGGTGCTTGATGGTGTCGGAAACGTCAACTGGTAGCGAAGATGCCCGAACGTGGAGAGAAGGAGAGAAAGGAAACAGGGAACCAAAACTCAACTCACTCGATTTCTCTCTACCCAAACAGCGTTCGAACATTGCTTATCAGAAGTGGATTTTGAAGTTAAACCACCTTGCCCAGGAATGCCGCTGCCACCACCCACTCTGTTGGAAAACTCTTGCGTGCAAGTTTCCTCTGACAGGATGGCCACGTGGACACCTTTGTATGCCCAAAACTCTGGAGCCACCTGCCCTACGTACTCTCTGTTACCAACTGCTCTGGGGACCCTTACTGTCTACGTGTCGCGCCTGCAGAACGCCTTCGCTGGAAGCCTGGGTCCCAGCTTATTTGTGTATAACAGGACCCCCCGATGACCAGGAACCGATGACTGATCTCGCGATGACTATCCACCGATGACACATAGGTGCTTCACTACTTCCCCCGATGACTGATTGCGTTCTGAGTGCACTGATGACTGATCGCGCTTTGAGTGCACCGATGGCTAATCGCGCTCTGAGTGCGCCGATGACTGATCGCGCTCTGAGTGCACTGATGACTGATGTCTCTCTCTCATCCTGGCGATGACCGATGTGTCTCTTATCCTGGCGATCTCTCATCATGGTCGATGACCGATGTGTCTCTCCTTCTGGCGATCTCTCATCGCCCTTGTGTGTGACGAGGACACATCGCCTCACTCTGGTTACCGATGTCACATCATCACACCCTGCTGAGGGTTCATCGACTCACTACTCCACGTCTGTGGTATCACCCCCACATGGCTTGGTGACGTCAGTAGTTTCTCCTGCCCGAGGACAGTTCGGTACAAACCTCTCCCTTGCCAATGCATGTAACAATAAGGGTAAATCTCTTATGCCAAAGCATAGGGTTTCGCAGTTATCCCGCATGCATGGTGCATCTGAGGTTCAAATCACACCTTGATACATGTGATTTCTGGCACCCACTATGGTCCACCGACTGACCTCTACCATACTGACCTCAGACCTCTTGGGCGACGTCCGAGGTCTGACTACTATGAATTTTCTATTATATGTTCTTTTCATTTCAAATAATAACATATTCAAAAATCATTTAAAATATACCACTTCTATTTCAAATAAATTTCTAGATCCTTACATACATAAAGTAAAATAAATTAAACTAATTTAATTGTAACTCAACTTTGAATAAAGTTAATCCTATGAAACGTTTATTACGGGTAGATATTTTACAATTATTTTTATTTAACTTTACAGTTGTGAAATATTAACAATATATGAAATATTTATGGATGATATAATCAATTACGCCAAAAAAAAATTATTTGATAAAAAAAAATGTTATTGTAAGTTAAACATTATATTAAATTGTCTTTCTTCTATGTAAGTTATATTAAATTTATTTTATTAATCATGTTTATTCATTTCTTTTTTCTTCTAAAACATCTGAATCATTTCTATTAATTTACAATTTTTAAGTAAACGTGTTATTTTTATAAAGATTATTCTACTCTATTAAATATTTGAACTGTGTTAGTTTTTTAAAATGTTAAGCAAATGTGAAATTGTTATTTTGTTTTAGTGTTTAATGTTATAGATTATGATATTATATTTCTTTAATACTATTTTATATATTATTTAATTATTAATAATACTTATTACTATTCAGGCATATTAACATTAAAATAATGTCTTATTATAAATTATTTACACATTAATGATCAGTCAAAAATAAATCTTGTGCTACATTTCACTCATACAGTACTAAAAAATAGTTACTTAAACATATTTAGCTCCCTTTCAAAAAAATATATAACATATTTAGCTAAACTTAATATAGAAGTATATTGTAAGTAAAATGATGTAGTTTCGTAGCAATTGTTTTATTTATTAATGGAATTCTATAAACAGATATTTGATTTATGATATTGGATAAATATTGGTATAAAAAAATTCGACGGCAACGAATGCTGGGTTCATATATATATTTTTGATGAAAATCAGTTTTCTATATATTTTTTAATTTTAAAAATAATTTTAAACCTTTTCTATTTAAAAAAATAATTACTTCATAATTTATTCCTTCTATAAGCAAGGAAATTTTAGTAATTTGGATACATAATATAATTAATTTTAATTTCTTTTACTTCCATGTCAATCAAATCTATCCAAAAGTTGTCACTCACTTTTTTTTATTCAATCTCACTCCTTTTTTTTCTTTTCATTCCCACTTCGATATAAACATCAATAAGCATGGTGTAAAAGAGTTGGTGAGTCTGATTAAATTGCAAATATTTCACATAAATAATATAATAAAAAAATTATAACAGTAATTGATCCGGTCGGTCATTGTTAGTCAATGATGTCAGCAACAGATGGCCACGTGGACCAATCACAGGGTGCCACGTGGAACGAGATAGCAGGAGAATCAGGGAGGAGATCCCTCAGGAAGGCGATCGGTGGTCAGTTGCCCAGTGGCCGCCACTCCCAGAGCGTTTCCTAGATGAGCGCCTGGAAACAGGGTGCGGGAAGTGACGAAGCATCGGTCGGTCGATGGAGTAATGAGGCACCGCACGGACGTCGGTGGAAGGACATGAGGAACCGCACGGACGTCGGTGCAAGATCATGAGCCACCGCACGGTCATCGGTGGATAGTAATGGGGCACCGCTCGGTCGTTGGTGCATGCAGAGAGAGATTGGTCATCGATTTTCTTGCCAACACGCGTTAAGTTGGGACCCAGGTTCCCAGCGAGAGCGTTACGCATGCACCTCGCATGATGCCAGAATGGAAGAAGAAGAGCTGCTCGCCGGTGGGGTCGTGCTTAAGGATGGTGTAAGGGAGCTAGTTAAGCTGGACAGTGATCAGTGTTTAATGCATAGCACCGCGCGATGAGGCCATGCAGGCAGGATGCGCATGGCGTGTGCACTCAGGCCAGCCACGCCAGGGGTTCTCCTGGGAGCATGCACTCAGTCAGAGAGAAGAAAGGCGCTAAGTTACTCCGCCAAAGGATAACTTAGCCGCACAAAGAAAGCCCAAGAGCCCTTCAGGTGTGATACGTGAACGGTCAGATGCCAGTTGCATGCCTCCACGTGTCACCATCTGAGAGAGAGGCGCGGCCCAAGTATAAAGGTACTCCACCTCATGTAAGGTAGGGAGAGATTTACACTTCTTACAGTTTTGATAGTTACACACAGTTTTCTCTGAGTCACTGTGGGAGCGTTTCTACACGTTGCACAGTGATAACAGAGGGTGGATTTGAGCACACACGAGTCTCACAAAGAGATTCAGTGATAGTTTTTGGTGTTCCTGTTGCCTGACTTGAGCGTCGGAGTGCACATGGCCGCTAGAGGCGCCGTCTGTGTGTTTTGTAGGCATCGGTTCTTGGAGCGTTCTTGCAGAACGTGCAGTTGCAGAAGGCTAGACGAAGGAGTGACGAGGCACATCCTCCACGTTCAAGTCCGCGGCAGGATCAGTAATATTTTATATTTACAGAGCAATTAGATGATGAAATTATATATATATATATATATATATATATATATATAATTTTTTTTTTCTAGACTAAATTCAGATATGCATGTGGTGAGTGCAAATTCCCCAATATCATGAGTTATATAGTTAATAAATAGGAATTTGTCCATTTGTTTTTGCTTTTTTTTTATTAGCAATAATTTCTTTGGTTTTTTTTAAGAACAATTAAAACAAATGTTATTGAAAAAACAATAACTCCAAAAGTATTTCTAACTAAACACTCCAAATAAGAAAACTATTCATCAAATACAAAATATAAAATGGAAAAAAAAAATGTTTTTGTTGTGAAGTAAAAATAAAAAAATAAAAAATCAACAATTAGCAAGACAACAAAACTAACTAAAAATAGTTATGAATGAAGTTTCACTTTCAAATAATTTTACAATAAAAATGTTAAAGAGAGTGACCAAGATAATCGAAACCCTAATGATGGAATGATAAGGACAAGTACACCTAGTATAATCAAAGTCATTAAAAGCTTTTTCTTGAATAGATATTGTTTTTAATGAAAAAAATTCTGGATCCAATAGCATCCTTGAGACATCGAAGTATGAAAAAAACAATTGGACTATGAGTTGTTAGGTTAAAGAAAAATGATTGAGATGTTAAAATACATGAGTGATGTTAGGACACGTATTGGTTAGATACATTAATCTACCAACTAGACGTTCATATACAAATGGACCAATGAGAGGATTTATAGAAATAACAAATAAACAAGTGGAATAATCCATGAGTAGATGCAAGTTGAGAGACAAACATACTTGTATAAGATAATATGTTACGAGTATATCTATGTTACCACAAAAGAATTTTAGTTTTGTTACAGACAATTTCAATATCAACAAAAATTTTCAGATCACTAAGGTGATACAATCCAAGCCAACAAGGAGATGATCAAGGACTCAAATTACCATCCACACTATGAGAAGTCATCTCAACTTTTAAGTGAAAACCCCACCAAAGATCTAGCAGACCTCACGAGAAGGAGAAATGGACAAAGATCAAAACATCAAATGTTCTTTCTTCTGGTCTTCTTAAAAATAAAAGATGTTGTAAATAATTTAGGCTCACTTTAGGGGTCCAAATAGCAAATATAGGCTAGAATAGGTGCCTATAGCATGATAGGGGGTGTAGTTATCATTTTAACTTGTTTCTAGCCCTTTAGGAAGGAAATTTGACCTAGTTTCTAGAAGAACAAGCCTAGGGTGCAATTTTGACTTAGTCAAACCCTAAAGGCAGCCCCTACACACATTTACCACCCTACCCTTGCCTTTCTTGCCCACTAAGGCACCTATTTCTATAAATAGGGTGCCTTACTCCTGGTATTAACAAGTTGATTTTCAATAGAAAAGAAACTCTACAAGAGTGCTTTTGCAAGTCTGAGTACTCTAGGTTTTATGGGTCTTATCTTAGGTGGGTAGTATCCTGGCGACTCCGGGTCTTATCTTGAGTGAGTGACTTCTCAAGTGGCGGCTCTTGCACCACTCATCTTGGAGTCCATCTGCTCAAAGTGGCGTGAATTCCTTTTCTAATCCACAAGTTCTATTCATCCCTTCATCTTTTTCCTTCTTTATTTGCGCCATTATCCATTTCCATTTCATGTTCTTTAATGTTCCTTCCATTCATTCATCTTTATCATTTTGGTCTTGTTTCGTTTCCTCTTTTATGTTCTCTTCAATGCCACACCATTGCATCATTGTCACCCATATTTGTGTTTTTCCTTTTGTCTTTCTGAAGTGAACCTTCACACTTACTTAACCACTTGGTTAAGTTTGTTTCCAGTGAGAAACTTCTTAGGGTCCTCACCTTAATTGATAAAATCCAAAATCTAGACAAAAGTGAAACCTTTAAAATGTACAATCTAAAATCAACTCACATCATAAGGTCTTTGTTCTCGCCGGTTGACTCGGTTGCCGTTGACTCTGAAGTAGGCAGTGGCTCCTTTCTACCTTGTAGTGGATTGATGGCTTTGCTGAAGCGGAGTGGCCCTACCTGTGATTGCACTCCGACGCTCAAGTCAGTACAGGGCAAGAAAACATCAAACAACTAAGATATCTCAAGTCGAGAGTGTGTGAGAACTCTAAACTTGCAAAGAATTATGTTGGTGTGTGAACTTGTGTTTACCTTGAGCGTTACCCCATTATATAGCTGTTTTATAGGTTACATGCCGCCTACATGTCTCTTCCCAAGCGTTGCCTTTAGCGAATTTAAGGTTACCTCTTTTCGGGATTCTAGGGCACAATTCCCCTATAATCCCATGGCAACCTTCCTTTCTTAGAGTGCAACTCTTGTGGGCCTATCTCTTTCTTGGAGTGCATAACTTAAGGTGTGGCCACTAGGGTTTCAGTACCTAACCCAGCGCCGCCAGCCCAAACTTATCTAATAACTTAATATCTCACGTGCCTCAAAACCTTCACATGCCTCCCATGCGTTTTTAAGGATAATTCTATCCTGTCAGAGCCTTATGTCTTGAACACATCCTGCATGCATGGCATATATGTGAATTTGGTTTCGTGCCTTGACACGTGTAATTCTGTGGACCCCTCTGTGGGTCCTACCATGCCGACCTCTCCTGTGCCGACCTCTCACTCATGTGCCGACGTCCGAGGTCTGGCCACTACACAAGCCCCCAAGGCTCGAGCTGGAACTTGTTTCAGTGAAAAGCCTAATTGCTCGACCTGTCAACCTACGTGGCACTGCGGTGAGACTGAGTGATGGGACGCGCACAGTGCTTTGAGGTGACATCTCACCATACTTTCCCTGGAGCGTACACGAGGCAATCTCAACGGCTAGGGTGCATTGTCGATTTGCGCTTCCCCTATACGTTAACCCTTTGCTTCCTACACTTTTCACTGTTTCATTCCTTCTCATTTCATCTTTCAAACTCCTTGCTTCTTCGAGCGTTCCTTTCTTCTCTCTCGACCCTTCATCAACTTCACTCGCAATCTGTTAAAGGTACGTTCTTTTCATCATTTATGGCTTTCTTTTGCTATTGCGATTCCCCTCCATGCATTTATAACTGCCTGAGGCTGTTTACGTTTTCTGCTCAACTCATCTCATTGTGCCTTATTTTCTCATCGCGACATGCGTTTATTCCATTCCCCCTCTGAGCGTGTCTTATTCCTCTTTTTTTTTTTCTTTTTTTTTTGTTTTAGCCTTCATTACTCTCAAATGGATCACTTTACCTCTTCCCACTCCAGGGTTGATTCAGCTTCCTCTCAGCCCCCCGCTCGCCAAGTAGTCCTAGGGCTCCATTCTGATTTCTAACAGTCGCTGTATCCTTGGGCCCCTGAAGGACTCTTGAAGGAAGTGTCCGAGTTCACCACCTTCGAAGCCATAGTTGATTATAGGAAAAAGGAGGTGAGAAATAAAGCCAGAAACGCCTCCCGCGTCTTCGGAAATGAGGATGACAAGTACGTGGGGGTGGCCCCCTGCAAGGTGGGCGAGCCCGTCTGCTGTGATGAGGCTTTAGTTCAGGAGGCCCCCTTCTGCTTCATTTACTCCACCGTCTTCCAGAGGGTGTGTCTGCAGCTCCCTTTCAGCGGGTTTGAGCAGGCACTATTAACCGAGATGAATGTCGCCCCCGCCCAGCTTCATCCCAACGGCTGGGCCTTCGTAAGGGCCTTCGCCATCCTCTGTAACTACTTCGGGCGCCTACCTTCAATAGACTCCTTCCTCTACTTCTTCGAGGCCAAGAGTCCGGGGAAAAATTTCTGGTTCAGCCTCAATGGGGTTGTTGGGAGAGCACTGCTAACCCTCTTCCAGCAATCCTCCTATAAAGGGTTCAAGGGCAAGTTCTTCAATATTTGCTATCGCGCCACCGACCCTACCCTCTTGGATGGGTTTCTCCTTTATTGGGTGGAAACCCCTAATCTGACCAAATCCCTGGCCTTGACAGACTTGCACCCTCAGGACAGGGAGGTAATAAAAAACGAGTATCATCCCAAAACCCTGCGGAGGTATATAGGTATCTATTTCCACTTTGTTTCTGCTTGCTTGCCTGCCTGCATACTTCCTGATCTATTTTGCATGTTCACCTGTTGCTAACTTGGTATGTTCTTATTCCCCATTTGTGGCAGAAATGACCATCGGTGCTGAAAGAAGGAAGCAACTGGCGGCCTGTGCTGCCAAGAAGGGTGCTACAGGCCCTTCCCAACTAGTCCAAGCCAACCTTTCCATTGGTGGCAATCCTAACACTGCTGCTCTCGCTGTCGCTCCTCTTGCTGCCGCGACCCCAGTTCAACTCCCTGCCCCCCAGACTCAAGGCACACTAGTGGTGGCCGGGCCTCCCCAATCAGACAACGAGGGCACCCACTCAGGGTTGGTCTTCAAGAGAAAGAGAAAAGCTATCCAAGTGACCTCTGACTCTGAAGATGAGGGTGCCCCTTCTTTCAGGGATGACCCTCCAAGTGCTTCTTCTCCCCCGCATGCCATAGAACTTGAAGGACGAGGAGAAAGTGTTCCTGAAGAGATGCGATTGAGCCCCCTTGCCGGTCTGGCCCCCTTCCTTCAACGCACTATGAAGTCTTCCCAAGAAACTGAAAACATGGAAGACATAGAGGTGGGGCCTCTGATGGAGCAGGTGGCCCAAAGCTTTGGGAAGGTGCTCGGTGAGTCCAGCTTTCTCTTCAAGAAAATACGAAAGGCGCAGCTGGACGTCGAGCACCGAGTTGCTGCTTCAGTGGGGTTAGAGCGCCGCCTGACCAGCCTCACCCTTGAGGTTGTTGAGTTGCGGAAGTCTGATAAGGAGGTGAGGGACCTCCTGTTTTCAAAGTCCCAGGAGGCCCTTTGCCTCCACTCCAAGTGCAATGACTTCTGCCTGGCAGTGGAAGACCTTAAGGGTTAGCTACAGCGCAAAAAGGAAGACACTACAGACCTGAAAGAGGAGCTGGCTCGTCATGTCGATGACTTGGCGTGGCGAGAGGCGGAGATGGCCCAGATGAAACAAGAGATGGGTCAGCTGAAGAGGGAAATTGCTGAATTGTCTGCAAAGATGAGGACGGAAATGGCTCGTAAGGAGGAGCTCTACTAGAAGGCCAAGGAAGAACTCACCGACGAGGCAACTGAAGCTTATGGTGCAGGATTTGGTGATGCCCTCGCCCAGGTTGCTTGCGCGCATCCTGAGGTGGACCTCTCCCAAACGGGTCTAAAAAAGATCATCGTCGATGGCCAACTGCCGAAGATTAGAACCCCCTCTCCCCTCTTGTACTTCATTAGGCTCTCATTTTGTCAGTACCCTATAAATACTTGTATATTCCATTTAATGCATACTTGACGCTTTCGTGTTAATGACTGATGCCTTCTGTAAGGACCTGTAAAATTAAATTGGAATAAAAGGAATATATTTTAAATGAATTCTAAGTATGTTTTTATTTAAAATAAAAGGGAAGGAAAGTGTAGCTTAGAAGACTATGAGATCGCCTGGTTAGTACATAATCGCCTGTCGCCTAGATTACACATGATCGCCAATCGCCTATGGTGCACATGATCGCCGAAAGTGCACTCAGTATGTGGTCAAGATACTGGATCAACCATAGTGGGTTCCAAAAACCACGCGTATCAAGGTGTGGGTTAAGCCTTAGATACACTGTGCATGCGAAGCTCTAGGCTTGAGCATAAGAAATCGTCCTTAGTGTTGCATGCATGGGCGCACGAGGAGTGGTGTTGATCTACTCTTGGAAATGTGAAGCTACCGACGTCACCAAGTCATGTGGAGATGATACCTTGGACGTAACATAGTGGGATGAAGAACCTTCAGCAAGGCGTGGCGATGTGTCGTCGGGCATCGCCAGGGCGCGAGGCATGCGGGCATCGCCAGGGCGCGAGGTATGCGGGCATCGCCGGGCGCGAGGCTTGCGGGCATCACCAGGGCGCGAGGCATGCGGTCATCGCCAGGGCGAGACATCGGTCGTCCGCCAGGATGAGACGTCGGTGGATAGTCATCGCGCGAGCGGTCATCGGTGGAAGGTTATCGCGCGATGTCGAGTTTCACACAGATAAGGTGGGACCCAGGCTCCCAGCATGAGACGTCCTGCACGCGCGACACGTAGACAAAAAGGGTGGTTCAGAATAGTGACATCAGAGTGTTGGCCTGCACAAAGGCACGCGTAGTCGTACTATTCAGGGATGCGTACACGCAAGCTTCCCTGCAGAGTGGGTGGTGGCAGTGGCTTTTGTGGACAAGTTGGTTTAGATTCAAAAACTCACTTCTGAGGGCAGAGAACGTTGTTGTGGTTCAAGAGTGAAAGAGTGAGTTCATTTTCATCCTTCTCTTTTCTCTCCTTCACGCTGCGATTTAGGCACCCTCAAGCACCAGTACGGCGAGCGACGACTACACTTGGATACCTGGGGAGTTCTCTGCAAGTTCTCCTGACCGTGACGCTAAAACAGAGTGAAAGCATCTTTAAGCTTCGGTGGGTTTCGGAGCTCTTGGTGTTTTGCGCTAGTCCAGGTAAGGGAAGCTAGCCTTATTTTCCAACGAAAACCTTATATTAGATGATTTTGATGATGGGGCGACGTGGACGCCGGTTTTCAACTGTTATTGCATAATCCCCTGTTTTTGACGAGATCGCCGGTTTTGGCGTTGTTTTTCGAACTCCCCTGTTTTAGTGTTGTTTGAAAATGTTTGCGATTTAAATGTGAAATGCATGTGATATTCGGAAATCTGAACCGTGGAACGAATGTTGCTGTGACTGAATCGTTCATTAAGTGTTGTATGATGTGTTGAATGTTGTGAATGTGGGATCAAGGCATAGTATTTTCAGGAAAGAAAATACCGTGTAAGATCGTGTGTAATGTGTATTAACTAGGGACTTGTCTAGAAGGAGATATCCTGACTCTGTTGATATAATGGAATCACATAGATGAAGTTATTCAGTTGTGGAGAGTCGAAGGAGGTTCATATGTATGGGTAAGTTGTTTGAAAGATAACTGACTTGACCTGTTATATGAATTAACCCTGTTATACTGGGAGAGTGATGATATTGAGATTATGTATGCGCATGGCTGTGTGGATTTCACAGTGACCCTGTGTGGATTTCACAGTGGTGTGGTATGACGGGTGCAGATCTCTGAGTCTGAGTCAACGCACGAGTCTTCCGGAAGTAGAGTCATGTGTCTATATGTTATGAGTCAGTGGAAAGTCTGACGTGTGAACCTTGGATATTGAATGTAGTGAATAGACACTTGACGAGTTTGTGGGATATGGAAATGTTGATGGTTGAAATTGATATAGATTATGAATGGTGTGAAGATTTACGTTTTCTATTGATATAAAGTTCATATTTAAAGTTTTTAAAATATCTAGCTTACCCTTTTATCTGGTATTGTGGTTGTTTTCTTAAACCTGTGATGATCGTGTATTTTTTTGCACGGGAGCAGACGAGGTTGCAGGTAGTAGAGCTCCTCAGTGAGTGGTCGGCGGAAGGAGATCGCCTGTTTCTGTTTCTGTTAGGCGATCACCCTTTTTTCTGTTTTCTGATAGGAGATCGCCTTTTCCTGATAGGAGATCGCCTTTTTCTGTTAGGAGATCGCCTGTTTTTCTATGTTGTTGTATTTTGTTTAAGTTTTGGAAAATTGACCGATTATGTATTAAACTCCCTGTGAGGAGAAACTTCATTACATATATATAATTATGTTCACTTCAATATATTTGTTTACCTTTATTTTTATTATATAAATATGAAAATAATTTGGCGGGATGTTACACCTTCTATTCTGCCTATAATTTGGCCGTTGTAGCTCTTTCTTGACATTGCTGTTGTCCTTTTTCTGCATATTTTGTTGCTTAACTTGTAATATGCCTTGGTGACGATCTTGCAAGCCTGTACCAGTCTGATCTGTATCTCTTTACTTCAACATCTGCATCCCAAGGAACCTCTCTAAGCAACCTCGACCATGCGGTACTTGTTAACCTGTATCTCTAATCTTCCACATGAGTCTCAGAAGAGGATTTCCTGGCGTAGCTCTTGGTTTGTTTGACAAGCCCGATCGTCCTTGGTCGACCTTGATGGACAAGTTAAAGAAGGCCTCATCTTGGTCATCCTCGACTAATACGCCAAGGAAGACCTCATCTTGGTCGACCTCGACTGATACATCAAGGAAGACCTCGCCTTGGTTGACCTCGACTGATAAGCCAAGGAAGACCTCATCTTGGTCGACCTCGATTGATCCGCCAAGGAAGACCTCATCTTGGTTGACCTCGACTGATACGTCAAGGAAGACCTCGCCTTGGTCGACCTCGACTGATAAGCCAAGGAAGACCTCATCTTGGTCGACCTCGACTGATACGCCAAGGAAGACCTCATCTTGGTAGACCTCGACTGATACATCAAGGAAGACCTCGCCTTGGTCGACCTCGACTGATAAGCCAAGGAAGACCTCGCCTTGGTCGACCTCGACCTTGGCTGTTCATATCACGGATGACTCCTCTTGGAACCATACTATTCTCCCCCTTTCTTTAACAAGGTAGGAAAGGTTCACTTACGTGCCTCAACCATGGCTGCTTAAGCCGCGGAGGACTTTCCTTGGAACAATACTATTCTCCCCCTTTCTTTAACAAGGTAGGAGAGGTTCACTTACGTGCCTCAACCATGGCTGCTTAGGCCGCGGAGGACTTTTCTTGAAATCATACTATTCTCCCCCTTTCTTTAACAAGGTAGGAGAGGTTCACTTACATGCCTCAACCATGGCTGCTTAGGCTGCGGAGGACTTTTCTTGGAACCATACTATTCTCCCCCTTTCTTTAACAAGGTAGGAGAGATTCACTTACGTGCCTCAACCATGGCTGCTTAGGCCGCGGAGGACTTTCCTTGGAACCATACTATTCTCCCTCTTTCTTTAACAAGGTAGGAGAGGTTCACTTACATGCCTCAACCATGGCTGCTTAGGCCGCGGAGGACTTCACTTTACTGTTCAACACAAATATATCTTTCTCAATCATTTTCTTTTATTGGGTGACCTCGTTAAAAAACCCCGTAGGAAAAAAGAGTGTCCCCTTCACTAAATAATACAACTGTGTTGAATACAAAGTAGTTAACTAAAATAAAATCACAAAGTAATTAACTAAAATAAAACTTGAGGTTGGCAGCGTTCCATGTTCGTGGGATTGCCCCACCTTCCTGGGTCCCCAACTTGTACGCTCCATTCCCAAGGCCAAAGCTACACGAAATGGACCAGTCCACTTGGGAGATAACTTATTTTCCAATTGGTATGGATGGGCCTTTCGCATCACCAAGTCTGGTACTTGGAACTGTCAAGGTTTCAGATTAGACTTGTACTGGCATTCTACCCTCCTTTTTAAAGCTTCAGACCTGATGCGGGCTTCTTCTCTGACCTTGTCCAGCAGGTGTAAGTTCACCCTTCTTTCTTCATTAGATTCTTTAGCCGCAAAGTTCTGGAAGTGTGGCGAGCTTTCCTGAATTTCTACTGGAATCATGGCATTTGACCCATATACCAAACTAAAGGGTGTTTCCTTGGTAGTAGACTGCGGGGTGGTATGATATGCCCACAAAATCATGGGAACCTCCTTCGCCCAAGTTCCCTTAGCCTTCTCCAGCCTCCTTTTTAAACCCCTTAGTAGGACTCTGTTAGTCGATTTGACCTGCCCGTTGGTCTGAAGATGCTTGACTGATGCAAGAACCTGTTTGATGCCGAGCTCTGTGCACAATTTTCCCAACTACTGGCTTGCAAGCTGGGTACCATTATCCGACACTAGACGCTTTGGTATTCCAAAAAGACACACTATATTTTTCCACACAAAGTGCTAGACTTTGTGTGCGTGATCTCTGCTACTGGTTCAACCTTTATCCACTTAGTGAAATATTCAATGGCCACCACAAGGTACTTCATCTGCCTGATTGCCAAAGGAAATGGTCCCAGAATGTCGATTCCCCAAGTGTGGAAAGGCCATGGACTGTGGAGGGATCTCAACTCTTCTGGAGGTGCGTTATGCCAGTCTACATGTTTTTGGCATTTCTTGCACCATTGTGCATACCTTATGCAATCTTCCCTCATCATTGGCCAATAATATCCTGCCCGAATAGCCTTAGCCGACAGAGCTCGGATGCCGATGTGACTTCCACATATGCCTTTGTGGAGTTCAGCAATGATACGGGTGCACTGCGCTCCACTTACACAGGTCAGGATAGGATGGGTGTAACCATACCTAAACAGCTTGTCGTCAATTAGAGTGTAGCAGGTTGCATTTTTCTTTACGATCTTGGCCTTTACTGTGTCTATGGGGAGTGTCCCTTCAGCAAGGTATCGTCTGTAGGGCGTCATCCATGTTTCCCCTTCTTCGACCAAATGAACCTGTGACAACCTCTCCCCTGGTGGACCATACGAGCTTATGCGGGGCGTCCTCAACGTCTCATGGGTAAGAGACTTATGACTCCTTGTTCCTGCACCTAAGACATTTACCATCTGTACATCAATGCCACCTTCTGTGGCTGTTCGAGGTGCCTTCAGAGTTTCTTGAATGACTATGCTCTGCCTGCCCCCCTTGCCTGAGCTGGCGAGTTTTAGCAACAAGTCAGCTCTGGCATTCTGTTCCCGAGGGATGTGTAACAATTCAAACTCCACAAATGTCCTTTTCAAAAGTTCAACATATTCGAGGTAGGCGGCCATCTGCGGATCCTTGGCCTGGTATTCACCTATTACCTGCTCGTGACCAATAACGAATCGCTCTTGGCTAGTAAACATTCTGCACCCATCTCCTTTGCTAGCAGCATCCCTGCAATCAAAGCCTCGTATTCTGCCTGGTTGTTACTTGCTTTGAAGACAAAATGCAGAGCCTGCTCTATAAGGACTCCTCCTAGTCCTTCCAAAATCACTCCAGCCCCACTACCCTGCTGGTTCGACGACCCATCGATTGAGAGGACCCACCTGAAACTTGTCTCTTCCTGCTGAGTGGCCTCCGCGGAGAGTTCTACCACAAAATCTGCATATACCTGACCTTTGATGGGTCCTCGCGGTTCATATTGTACATCAAATTCAGATAATTCTACCGCCCAACGAACCATTCTCCTTGCAACATCTGGTTTCTGCAGGACTTTTTGGATGGGGAGGTCCGTCATTACAATGATTGTGAAGCTATGAAAATAATGACAGAGCCTTCTTGCAGAGAAAACCACAACTAAGGCCGCCTTCTCAATGACCTGATATCGAACCTCAGGCCCCTGCAAGACCTTGCTGACAAAATATATTGGTCTCTGTGCTTGGTCGTGTTCCTTGACGAGAACCGAGCTGATCGCCCTTTCAGTGATGGCAAAGTACAAGCGAAGTATGAGACCTGGCCACGGCTTACGCAACACTGGAGGACTGACCAGATACTCTTTTAATTCGAGGAAGGACTTTTCACACTCAGCAATCCACACAAACCTGTTGTTCCTTTACAGACATTGGAAGAAAAGGTAATCCCTTTTTTATGTGAGTTGATTTTATGATTTAGCATTTTATGGTGGCACTTTAATTAGGATAGAGATTTTAGGATGATTAAGGTGAGAACCTAAGGAAAATCCCCACTGGACATTAACTTAACCAAGTGGTTAAGTAGATGTGAAGGTTCATTTCACAAAAGGCAAAAGGAAAACACAATTATGGTGAAGATGATGATAAGTAAAGGTGCTGAAATTAAAGAGAGGAAACTAAACATAATGAAGGAAACCGAATAGGAAACAAAGCATTAAAACAACAACAAGACATAGATTTCGGAATTGAAATTTGGAATGGAAATGGAATGGAAAAAGATGAGTGAAAGGAAACTTAGAAGAATGAGCTAGAGAAGTGATCATGCCACTTGGATGGTGGTTTGCTCCAAGATGAGTGAAGAATGCTACCACTTGAGAGCTCTCTAAATCTCACAAGATAAGACAATGGTGTAAGGAGACAATGCTCACAAACTCTAACACAAATTGTGTATAGTAACTTTACTCTAATTTCAACATTGAAATACATGAGGTAGGCCTCCCTATTTATAGATTTAGGAGCCTTGGAAAACAAGCTTAAAGGGTAGAATGGGAAAAGGGAAAAAAATGGGTAGCCATAGGGTTTGACTAAGTCAATCCCGTATTCTTGGCTTATCCTTCTAGAAATTAGGTCAAAATGCCTTCAAATGGGCTAGGAACAAGCAAGAATGCTACCCACACCCCCTACTATGCTAAAGGCACTTTATTCTACCTTATTTCTACTATTTGGACCCCTCATTAGAGCCCAATTTATTTACAACATTTTTCTAAATATTAAAGAAGACTAATAGGAAGAACTTCAAATGTTTTGGCCCTTGTCCATTCCTCCTATGAATGAAGTCTTTATTTGCTTGTTGAGATGACCTTTCAAGTTTAGAATCCTTGGTCATCTTTATGTGGTTGTGGCTTGCATCACTTTTGCCTCCTGCTGAAACGAAACGCGATAGGGCGGCTAGCTGACCTGTTAGCTGCTGTACCTCTTTCACAAAAACTGGATTCCTTATCTTCGCTATGGCTGTGCATTTCTCTGGGTTGGCCTCTATTCCTCGCTCAGTCAGCAAGAATCCCAAGAATTTTTATGCTTCCACCCCAAACACACATTTTTCAGGGTTCAACTTGAGATTATACCTTGAAATGGTACTGAAGAGCTCCTCTAGGTCAGCCACATGCTGGTCTTTCTCCTGGGAGGTGACGACCATGTCATCCACATATGCCTGCACGTTTCGCCCAACCATAGGGGCGAGTATTTTGTCCATCAGTCTCTGGTATGTTGCTCCTGCATTTTTCAGACCAAAAGGCATCACCTTGTAACAGTAACTGGAGTGCTCTGTCATGAACGCTGTCTTGCATTCGTCCTTTGGGTGTATTCGTATCTGGTTGTACCCAGAAAACGCATCCAAAAAACTAAGGAGTTTGCATTCTGAGGCGCTGTCTACCAAGGCGTCGATGTTGGGAAGCGGGTATGAATCCTTGGGGCAGACCTTGTTCAAATCAGTGAAGTCGACGCACATTCTCCATTTGCCATTAGCCTCCTTTACTAGCACCACATTAGCTAGCCACTCAAGGTACTGGATCTCCCTTATGTGACCGGCCTCCAACAGCTTCTGGGTCTCCAGCTTGATGACCTGTCGCCTCTCTTCATTAAACTTCCGCCGTCTTTGGCGGACAAGTATGACCTGGGGGTCCATGGTGAGACGGTGGCACAAAAAATTAGGGTCTATTCCTGGCATGTCTGAGGCAGTCCACGCAAAGGCATCCAGATATCGGGCTAAGACCCCGACGACCTGATCCTGCGCCTCCTGGCTCAATAACTTGCCAAGCTTGAAGGGCTTACCCCTGACCTCTCGTTCCACGACCTTCTCCGCAGGCTCAATACGCCTGTCTGGGACGACCTCTATACGGATGTCCTCCTTGTCCCTAGGTGGCCCGACGGTCACAGCATATACGCCTCTTTTGGTTTTGAGGCTGTCTTCGTAGCCCTTTCTAGTTGTCTTCTGGTCTGACCTCATAGTAATCACCGCACCATCAAGAGAGGGAAGCTTTAACTTCATGTGTCTTGACGAAGGTATTGCTCCCAACCTATTCAAAGCACGCCTACCCAAAAGAATGTTATAATCAGATGGTGCATTGACTACAAGGTACCTGATGTTAACTGTGCGAGACGCCTTGTCATCTGCGAACGTGGTTCTTAGCTCAATGTATCCTCTGACCTCCACCTGGTCTCCTGCAAATCCATACAAACATCCGTCACAGGACCTCAGCTGATCAGGGGATATCTGTAGTTTGTTGAAGGTCGGCCAAAACATCACATCTGTTGAGCTTTCCTGATCAAGCAGGACTCGGTGCACCCTCCTTCCCACGGTCACAATCGAGATCACTATGGAGTCATTATCATGTGGGACCACATCTGCCTTATCTGCCTTTGTAAAAGTGAGGTCAGGCTCGGGGAATCGGTCAAGGTCAACTTCCCCAATAGCCATTACCTCTCTGGTGTACTTCCTTCGCTGGGAGGTGGTACACCCTACGCTCGAGAAACTCCCGGAGATAGTGTTGATTTCTCCATGGATGGGTACCTCGTGCCCCTGGTCTACCGCAGGAGCCGTCAACGCAAAGTTTCCCTGAGGTTCCTACAAATAATCCGTTAGAAAACCGCTCCTTACCAGGTCATCTATCTGATACCCCAAAGAGAGACAATTGCTTAGAGTGTGACCATGCGCTTGGTGGAAGTCACACCACTTGTTTTTGTGTGGGCCCAACTTCTTGTCAAATTTCGGGGGAAATTTCAACCTATTTGCCACCTCGGGGATGGCTATCAATTCTTTGAGTTCTATTTTGAAACTGTGCCTCGTGGGCTTAGGCTTTCTGGGCTCATACGGTGTTGCTTTAGCCTTCTTCCCCGTGGTGGCCTCATGTACCCTCAAGGGCTGAGCACGCCTTGGTAAATGGGCTTTGGGTGGTTCCACCCTAGCACGCTTCTCCACCACGCGCCCTTCTGCAGTGATATGTGCCACAGCGCGACACTGGATCTCTTCAAATGTCCTTGGTGGACACCTTATTAGCGCGTCACTAAAGGGTCCTGGGAGGATTCCCCTTTCAAACGCATGCACGATCATGGCCTCATCTTTTGTCTACAATTTGACCACGATCGCCTCAAACCGGTTCAGGAAGTCTTTCGGTGGTTTTTCCTGGAACTGCCTTACGTCGAAGAGATCAAACGCGACAGGTGGGCGCGCGCGGTTGACAATGAATTGTTTCTTGAACAACTCCGTGAACTGGCCAAAAGACGTGATGTGTTCATCTGGGAGCCCGATGAACCAGTTCAAGGCCTTGCCTACAAAAGTACCCATAAATAACTTACAATGCATAACGTCCATTCCTCCAGAGATCATCATCTGGGTGTGGAAAGCCATTATGTAGGCCTCTGGATCCTCGACCCCAGTGAAGGAGATCTTTGGGATCACAAAGGATGCTGGTATGACTGTCTCCATGATCTATAGAGAGAAAGGCATGGGGTGAACCCTAGCTGGAGGTGGCACCCCTGGATCCGCTACCGCACATTCTCCTATCCCTCTCCTCAACACTTCGTTGGCCCTGCGTAGTTCTTCGTTTGCCACCAACGATGCGTTTAGGTCTGCCCTAAATTGATCTTGGTTGGCGGTGGATGCCGCAAACGCCTGCTGAAGATTATGGATCGTCTGCATGAGTTCTTGGATGGTTGCGGTTTGATCACCATCATCCCTTCCAGTGCCACCTTGCCTTGTACTCCTCATGTCGTTTGGTTCTACTGATCACGACTGTGGATGGGACTTAGTTTTATCGGGCCCCACGGTGGGCGCCAAATGTTCTCGCCGGTTGACTCGGTTGCCGTTGACTCTGAAGTAGGTAGTGGATCCTTTCTACCTTGCAGTGGATTGATGGCTCCATTGAAGCGGAGGGGCCCTACCTATGATTGCACTCCGACGCTCAAGTCAGTACAGGGCAAGAAAACATCAAACAACTAAGATATCTCAAGCCGAGAGTGTGTGAGAACTCTAAGCTTGCAAAGAATTGTGTTGGTGTATGAACCTGTGTTTACCTTGGGCGTTATCCCATTATATAGCTATTTTTAGGTTACCTGCCGCCTACATGCCTCTGTCCAAGTGCTGCCTCTAGCAAATTTAGGGTTACCTCTTTTCAGGATCCTAAGGCACAATTCCCCTATAATCCCGTGGCAACCTTCCTTTCTTAGAGTGCAACTCTCATGGACCTATCTCTTTCCTGGAGTGCATAACTTAAGGTGTGGCCGCTAGGGTTTCAGTGCCTAACATAGCGCCGCCAACCCAAACTTATCTAATAACTTAATATCTCACGTGCCTCAAAACCTTCACGTGCCTCCCATGCGTTTTTAAGGATAATTCTATCGTGTCAGAGCCTTACGTCTTGAACACATCCTGCATGCATGGCATATCTGTGAATTTGGTTTCGTGCCTTGACACGTGTAATTCTGTGGACCCCTCTGTGGGTCCTACCATGCCGACCTCTCACTCATGTGCCGACGTCCGAGGTCTGGTCAATACAGTCTTTAATCTTGAGACCTGAATGAAAAAACGATGTAATATGATTAATTTCAATTATGTTGTTACTCGTAGGTGTAGGAACAACTGGCTCCAGAAGGGGGTTGAATGGAGTCTGAACTCAAATCAAGAATCTAAAATCAAAGTAAAACAACGTCTAACAAGCAAAGAGAAAAGAGAAGTAGACATATATTTATATTGATTTACCCAACCACTTGGGCTATGTCTAGTCCCCTCAATCAAACCCACTTAAGAGCTTTTAACTAACCAAAATCACTTTGGCTACGTGTTTCAATACCTCTCTAGGTATAAGTATTCTCCCCCTCTCTAGGTATAAGTATTCTCCAACTTTTCAGGTACAAGTATTCTCCACCTCTTCAGGTACAAGTATTCTACACCTCTCCATTACAAGTATTTTCCACCTCTCCAGGTATAAGTATTCTCCACCTCTCAAAGTACAAGTATTCTCTATCTCTCCAGATACAAGTATTCTACACCTTTTAGTGTAAATCAACCCTAATCTCTCTATGAGACTAAAACCTTTCAATATATGAGAAAAATACTATCAAAAGAGAGAACAATCAAAACTCATTGGGCATACTTCACATAATGAAGAATTTATAATGGATAACTCATAACCCAACAAACTAGACGTTCTATATGTAGCAGATATAATTTATGCAAAACTGAATTTCTTTTCATTCTTGTAGACTTGTATTTCTTGTATCTCTTATTGTTGTGTATTTTCTTGTTCATCTTCTAGCTCTTTATATAACTTTTGAAAACATGACCATTGAAGCTCGAATATGTAATTCGTCATTTTAATACTACACATTCCAAAAGGAAACCCTTGTTCTAAAGATTTCTTGCATATCTTGATCTTTTAATTTGATACCATTGGTCTTTGAAAACTTTCTTTTCTTATAAAGTATTTGAACATTGATACTTGAATCTTCTTATCCCGAAGTTTGCTCGAATCTGCAATGTAGCATCTTCGTTTTATCATTAGACACTTTCTTTATAAGGTAACTTTTGCTTTGATGATATCTTGCTCGTCTTAACCAATTTATATTACATCGTTGGACTTTGAAATCTTTCTTTACTTGCAAATCTTTTAAAGTTGAAGCTTGAATCTTCTACACCTGAATTCTGCTCGAATCTGTACTATAACACATTCGTTTTCCCTTTTGATGTGAGTTGATTTTAGATTGATTCATTAGGTGACACTTTAAAGAATTAGGATCAAGATTCTTAAGCAATTTAGGTGAGAAGTCTAAGGAAAATTCTCACTGGACATTAACTTAATAAGTGTTAAGTAGATGTGAAGGTTCATTTCCATAAGACCAATGGAAAAACACAATTATAGGTGATGAATGAATGAAAAATATGGTGCGGAATGAAAAAACAGAATTGGAGCAGAACAAAATAGAACAGAAACGCAATTCCAAACATAAGAAGAACACTAGAACAAGAAGCAAAACCAAATTGAAAACAAGAACATAAAACAAGACATATTTAGGAATTGAAATGGAAAGGAATTGGAATGAAAAGATGAAAGATAGGAAAGCTTATGTGGTTGAATCTATGGAGGGAAGAACATGTCACTTGAGAGTGTGAAATTGCTCCTAGACGAGTGTAGATTCCGCCACTTGAGAGCTCCCAAAACTCACAAGATGAGACTAAAGCTAGGAGAACAATTCTCACTAATCTCACACAAATTGTGTATAGTAACTTTACTTAAAATTTAACTTGTGTTTACATGAGCCAAACACCTCTATATATAGTTTTTGAGGGTCGGTTTTCAAAAGAGAAAAGGTGGGAAAATTCAAATGGAAACCATTTGAATTTGGCGCCTAAATGAGTCACAAGGAAGGCGTGACTTAGTTTTGCATGTTTGGCACCCCCACTTTTATATCTACACCTATTCTATAGAAATTACAAAAAAAGATGCTCATCACCCAAAGTCTTTGCCTTGCTGCTAGTAATCCTCTGAGGCATGGTGGGTGCTAAGATTATGGGTTGGGCTTGGGCCTTAGATTGGGTTGGGCTTGGTCTTCTTGGGCTTGGGCTTGGACTTCTTGGCTTGGGTCCTCTCTATTTTATTCTACTATTTAGACCCTTCAAGAGAGCCCAATTTATTTACACAATATTCTAATCTTTAAGAAGACTAGTAGGAAGAACTTTAAGTGCTGTGGTGTATGGCCCATTCTTCCTCTGGTGAGGTCCTCCTTTGATTGTTGAGATGACCCTTCATATTTGTCATCCTTGGTCATCTTCATGTGGTCTTGGTTTGCATCATACCCCCCAAGTTGGAGAGAATTCGACCACGAATTCAGAACTCTTGCATATAAAAATGTCAACTAGCTCACAAATAAAATAGGGCAAGAAGTGAGATGTGAACTAGACTTGTATTTGTGAAGCATGGGGAGTTCAAAAGAAATGGTGCTAGCTACAGAACAAGTTTGGAAAAATTGTTTCGGAATGACAAAGCTTTGTGAAGAAAATTGTAGTGGTCAGACCTCGGTCGTCGAGAACAGATACTAAAGGGTGAACCACGTCAGCTGGGTCCCACAGCATGGACCAAAGCCACGTGGAGTGGACCTCGCAAGCAGCTTGGATTAGCGAGTGATCGGTCATCAGTGTGTCCCCTCAGAGAGAGGTGATCAGTCATCGGTGTGTTCCCTCGGGGAAGGGTGATCGGTGTGCCTCCTCGGAGAGGGGTGATCAGTCATCAGTAGAAGAGATAAAAAGGTTACCTTTGGATGATCAGAAAAGCGTCACAAAGGTTGGAGATTGAAGAAGTCGAACGGTCTCATAGAGAAATGCTTTGAATGTCTGAAGGCGAAGAAGAAGGAATGAAACAGTGAATGGCACGAGTGTTTTAAGGGTTTCGAACGTTGTAAGAAGCGGAAACGACAGTTAAAGAGGGTCGTTGATGTGCCCGCGTGTCATGCGATTAAAAGGGGTTGGTGAAATATCATATCAACAAACAGTGTTAGTGCCAGAGTGTGCGCTCCTGTAGACCGCCAGAAGACGATTTCTTAGTCTTTTCGCTGGACCAGTCATAGCTCGAGACTGGGGGGCTTGTGATCCGGTCGGTCATCGGTAGTCGATGACGTCAGCAGCAGTTGACCACGTGGACCATTCACAGGGTGACACGTGGTAGAAGATAGCAGGTGAATCAGGGAGGAGATCACTCAGAATGGTGATCGGTGGTTGGTTGCTAAGGGACCACCACCCGCAGATCAGTGCCAGGTGAGCGTCTGGAGGCAGAGTGCAAAGAGCGCCTGGAAGCAGAGTGCGAGAAGTAAAGAAGCACTGATCAGTCATCGGGGGTTTCCTGTTAACACGCAGTTAAGCTGGGACCCAGGCTCCCAGCGAGAGCGTTACGCAAGAAGCACAGATCAGTAATCGCCTAGATTGCACATGATCGTCGTGTGTGAAGATCAGTAATCGCCTAGATTGCACATGATCGCCGTGTGTATTGCACATGATCGCCGTGTGTGAAGATTGGGAGATCAGGTGGTTAACAAGACGCCGAAAGGAGCACATCGCCGGGTATTTGAGAAGACTTGGTAAGCACTTGGTATATGGTCTAAATACAGAAGGTAAGTGGCATGTCTGCCACCGAAGTAGGGAAGATAAGTGGCATATCTGCCACCATGAGTAGTGTGAGCCGTGATACCCAGCGTTAACCAGCTCATCATGTTAAGGTTGCGCCCTGAGTAGCCTGTGCACTAAGCTACTCCCTGTGTGGATAACTTAGTCGCAGGAGCAAAGTGGAAGTAACGTTTCAGCTGCAGGTACTCCAGATGGGGACACGTGTATGACCAGATGTTATCCACGTGTCAAGAGGAATAACCGTCAGGAGAGAGAAAGACTCACGCATATATATATAATTCTTAACAGAATTAAAGGGAGGATTCATTTTTGGTGGTGATTCACTTGTACACAGTTCTGAGTTTTCTTTGAGATTCTTTGTTGATTCAATCACTGACTTGAGCGTCGGAGCGCAACTGGCCACAGAGGCGCCATACTGTTCTTTCAGGTTTCTTGGAGGATTTTCAGGTGAAGGTTATCAATGTACTTGGCGTGAAGCTGGTGAGGACGAGGTTCGGGAAGGAGAAGCTCTAACGCTTTGGTCAAGAGGCTGGATCAAAAATCCTCTTAGAAGGTGGAAACCTTTAGGAGGGGTTTGAAAATCATTCCTAACATTCTTTAATAAAGATGGAACGTAGGTAGACACCTTTGGTAATGAAAAAGATAAGGAAGAAGGACACCTTTGTAGCATAGGCTGAGTCAACATGAGTGATTTAGAAGAGGAAACTTCGTGACCCAGTTTATATTTTCTTTCTTTCTCTTTTATTTTTCATTTTTAATTGGTTCTCATGAACCTCTATGGGAGAGAGGTTTTAAGGTAACCTTATGCCCTTGGAAGTTAAAAAACATTTTGTTGGTGAGGTCATCATGTAGAACATGTCTATCATATTGCCAAGGCCTCCCCAATAGATTATGGGTTGCTTCCATGGGCACAACATCACATAAAACCTCATCTATAGTAAATTTAATGAGGACTTGTTGATTAACCATGATTTCGCCTTCTTGACTAAGCCATTGAAGCTTGTAGGGCTTTGTATGAGAGATGGTGGGTAGTCCAAGCTTGTCCACCACTCTTGTACTTGCCACATTAGCACAACTATCCCCGTCAATTATCATGGAACATAACTTGTTGGTGATAAGGTAGCGGGTGTGGAAAATATTTTCTTTTTGGTTGTCATCCAAAGGTTTGGGAATTGTGCTCAACATTCGCCTTATTACCAACAAGTCACCTTCACAAGGTATTTCACATTCATTATCACTAGGGAAGTTAGAAAGGGTAGGGGAGTTAAACCTAGAAGATGGACTACTGTGGTCACTTATGACTATCCCCCCCTTGACCATCATGGTTCATTTTGTTGGACAATTGGCCGCAATGTGCCCAAAACCTAAACATTCAAAACATTTTTTACTTGAGGTTTTGGTTGGAGATTTAGAGGTTGAAGGTGAGGGTTGAGAATCTCTAGATTTGGAAGTGGACTCCTTTACAAAATTTGAAGGAGAAGTCTTAGAAGAAAATTTGTTTGTATTTTTCGAAGATGAGTGATAGTAGCCATCATTATGACTAGTTTTGGAAAAAGATTTCTCTGAAAGTTATGATTCAACTTTGATGGCAAGGTGAACCAATTTTTCTAAAGATGAGTACTCATATAATTCTACCACATCTTGAATTTCTCTTCTCAATCCACTTACAAACCTAGCCATTTTGGACTCCTCACTTTCATGCATGTCAACTTTAGTTAAAATTGTTTCAAGTTCTTTAAAATAAGCATCCACACTTTGTGTTCCTTGATGAAGCCGTTGGAGCTTCAACAAGAGCTCTTTCCTATAGTGTGGAGGCACAAATCTAGCACGCAAGCATAACTTTAAATCATCCCAAGAGACCACGGGCGGTCTCTTGTTTAGCCCAATGTCCATGATAGTTTTGTGCCACCATTGCATGGCATAGTCCAAAAATTCTAAGGAGGCTAACCTATCTCTTTGGTCATCTTGGACCTCATGTACATTAAAGATTTGTTCTAATTTAGCCTCCCAACCTAAATACACATTGGGATCACCATCACACTAAAACTAGGCAATTTTACAAATGGTAAATAAGGCTTTGCCACATGTTGGCGCCTATCTTCAAAGTTGCATTCTCCATTCGGCTTCTTCATCTCCATCATAACTTTGAGAACTTCTTGATTCATGCCTATGATGATGTCTTCTTCCACGGTTTTGATGAGGTCTTTCATAAGCCATTTCTAGCCTTTGGAGTCTTTCCTCCATTTGTCTCATCTCCTCCTCCTTTTGGGCAATGGTGCGCTTAGCTTCTTTTAATTCTCCAATAAGGAAAGCTTTTTTAGGAGAATGTGGCTTAGATGATTCTCCACTTGAAAGATTAGCCATAATAACAAACAAACACAAAACACAAAAACAAACAATTAGAGAAAACAAGTTAGAAAGAAAGAAGGCTTGCGACAATTAAGAATAAAAGCACTCAACCACTCAAAGAAAATTTTTCTTTCCTTAGCCAAGTCTCTCTTGTGGATTGAATAACTCTAAAGTGAAAGATGCCAAAGAAAACAAGACTTTCTTAAAGGATCACCAAGACAATGAAGATATGAAATTTTTGAAATTCTTTAGTTTACGTTCATGATTTGAAAACTTTCCAGATCAGTGCAGTTGATGCACTTAAGTGAAATCTTTGATTTGAGTGGTTAAATACTATCAAGATGAGGTCTCAAAACATTTAAATAAGATTAGAAAGTAGTTTAAGAACACAAGAATTAAGTTCAGAAACTCCCTTATGCGATAGATCATCTATCGTGAGAACAAAGATAGAATCTTCTAACATGATGATGATGACTAAACTGTCTAACATGTTTCACCTTTAGAGATCCTTTAGTATTATGCAATCTACTAAGAATGTCTACCAAGTCTAATATAACAAGATCGTCTAACATTTTTAACACAGTAAGACCGTCTAACACATTTAGTACAATGAGACAGTCTAATAGATTAATCATTGTGAGATTGTCTATCATGTTAAAACAATAGACTTTGATTTTACTTCTTTGAACACACAAACCATCTAATAGTTTTAATGCTACAAGACCGTTTAAACAGTTTTAATCTTAATAGATTATCTAGTGTGTTTATCTCTAAGCCTGCACATGAAGTAGCTTTGTTAAAACCCTTAACACATCTTATAGTATTTGTTATCATTAAAATCATAAACTCTCTTATCATGAGATTGTCTAGCAAGTATTAGATCATCTAACAAACACTAGACCACCTAGCATCTTAACAACAGGAACAATGTCATCAACAAATACAAGAAGAACATTGGTGGTAGTCAAAGAGAACTTTGAAAATAATGAATGATCAACTGAAAATTGATTATGACCAGGTATTATTAAGAAGGATGAAACGCGAGCAAATACCATTTTTAGCTTTCTTCTTTAAGGCCATATAAGGATCATTGTAGTTTACACATTTGATTAGGTTTAGTATTTGGACATAAAAAGGAATGTTCATATATGTTAAGTTTATGGGAGTCTAAGTTCAAGAGCGAGGTTTAGGATAATTTTTGCAATTGACTTATTTAAGCAATGCTGATAGTAAAATAAAAGATTTATTTAAAGAAAAACAAATTGAATTTCTTAATCAGGATGCAACCTAGAAATAACAACAGATTAGTTTTAGAATTAACAGATTATGTTCTTGAATTAGATATTCTATTTTAAGTTGTTCTTATACTTATACAGAATGAATATTTGAAAATAGTATTCAAAGATAAGATCTTGAATATTTCTAAAACACAATATGATGGAATTGTGCCTTTATGACCAAATTCTTTTCTTGAATTTTGGAGAGGATTGGCGGAAGCTTCAATGGAAGAGATGAACAAGGATGACTCATATAGAGCTATGGTTTCCTTGAAGGTGAATGATGGGTAGGGAGAGTGATTGGTTCAGCCATATCACTTGAGCTAGGTGAAGAAGAAGATTAAAGTGTCTATCCTAGATAGGCAAAGACAAGAGTGAGAAGGCTAGCAATCTTGGTAGCAATTCACTTATTCATTAATCTTAAAAAAATGAGAGCCAAACACCTCAATTTATAGGAGAGAGGCTGAACATTTTGGAGCCAAAATTTGAAAATTCAAAATAAAACTCTCCAATGAGAAGGTGCCATGTGGAGTCATTCTTTCCATGTTTAGCTCACACCTTCCATTTTAAATTCTCTCCACTCCTAGGTTGCCATGTGGACATCCATGTGCTCCATGCCAAGGTGATTTTCATTCTCCAATTTACCCTAGACGTTTTAGGGTTACATTGGGCTCAAGAAGCCCAATTTTTACCCTAACTAGTCACTTTTAACTCTAACTAGTCCTATTTTACTATTGGCCTAAATACAAGCCCAAAAACCTATCCTACTTGGCCCAAATATTTGGTCCAATTATTTTATGCTACTAGGCCCAATACATGGCCCATGAAATCCTAAACAACTTTATACAAATTATCTAAGCTAAAGCTTGGCCTAAAAATAATGTTGACTAGTCAGCAAAAACTCAGTCTTCTTGTGTTCTTCTAACCAAAGCTCTAGTTTATGTTTTGATGAGTTGGAGGTCTTGTTGGATATATTTGTACATTCCTTCACCCTAAAGTTGTGATACAAACCACAACAATCAACAAATGACTAAGTACACATCAAGCAATTCACAACAAAGTTAGTCATCTCAGTACAATGTCAAGCCCCACCAAACGTCAAGAAAGCATCAACAGAAGAAGAACCAGATACAAACCAGAATATCATAAGTTCTTCCTTCTTGTTTTCCACAAAAATATGCTTGTAAATAATTTGGGCTCACTTTGGGAGTCCAAATAGTAGAATAAGCTAGAGTAGGGTTCATAGAGCATAAAAGGGAGTGTCCTTAGCAAAATGGGCTTGCACCAAGCCCACTTTTCAAGACAAGGCATCTAGGGTTAGGAAGGTTGTCCTACCTTCTAGAAAACCTAGCCAAGGGGTGGTTTTGACCTTGCTCAACCCTCCTTGCCCGCCCCCTTCATATGACCCTTTTACCCTTTCCCAACTTGCCCACCAAGGCACCCATTCCTATAAATAGGGTGTCTTGCCTCATGTATTCACAAGCTGAATTTGAATAGAAAAGAAACTCTGCATGAGTGATTTTGTGAGTCTAAGTACTCTGGGTTATATGGGTTTTATCTTAGGTGGGTAATATCCTAAGTGGTGACTCTGGCTCTTATCTTGAGTGAGTGACATCTTAAGTGGAGTCCATCTGCTCCAAGTGGCGTGACAACCTCCATTCTTCCCTATGTCTTCTTATCCTTTCATCTTTTCCCTTTCATTCTCTTTTTATGCATCTCCTTCCTCTTCCCTCTTTCCATCTATCATTTTCTTTTCTTCTTCTCTTTATTGTTCCTTGTTTATGCATTTGTTATTGTTTCATTCTCTTAAATTCCGCAATTTGCATCATTGTCACTTCATATTTGTGTTTTTCTCTTTGTACTTTCTGAAGTGAACCTTCACACTTAATTAACCACTTGGTTAAGTTCGTGTCCAGTGGGAATCTTCTTAGGGTTCTCACATTTTAAATTGCTAAAATCAAAAATCTTAAACAAAGTGAAACCTTTAAAATGTGCAACCGAAAATCAACTCACATCAATTTGTCCTCTTGATTGGGCCTATAAAAATAAACAAAAGTCCTATTAGACCTATATTTGCAAATAAATCAATAAACGACCTCTAGGTCTTCATCCTCCTTATTATGTGATTGTGTGTGGCTGGGGGCTCTACCATCACAACGAGTCATTAAAGATTTGAAATCTAAAAACCAAAACCAAGTTAGATGAAGTTCTTTAATTTCTAATTTAAAACAAAATCATCTAAATCAGTTATCCAATATAGTATTTTGATAAGAGACTTGTTATTTAAACTGTTGATTAAGAGTCAAGTAAGTTCTTTAGAAAAGAACAGAATTTTAAAGCAGTTCTAAAGCAAGATTGACTTGATTTTAAGTATGAATCTGTCAAAGATCAAGGATATCTTACAATTTTTAAGTTTGATTAATTTCTTTTCAAAATCTTGAAAATAGAATATAGTCTAGACCAATATTGCATTAAAATAACAAGTTTAATTGCAAAACAACAGATTCACTTTATCACAGTTCTGCATATTTTTCAATTTTAAAGGAAGTGATTATGAGAGAAGAATAACACACGATAATTTATACTGGTTAACTCAATATTGAGTTACATCCAGTCCCATCTCACACCAAGATAGATTCCACTAAAACACATCAGTCTTTACAAAAGATTACAAACAAACCAGTTCTTGAACCCTTCAAGAACCAAGCTAAAAAACACTATTTCAGCACATTCCTACTTCAAGAAACCCTATCAAGAAGCAAAAGAATACACCTTTACAAAGAAAAGAATTTAGGGAAATAAAACACGTTGTATGTAGACTTTAGAGACTCAAATCCGATCTCCACAGTTGTAGCATTTTGATGAAACTTCTAATCTCTAGCCAATGTGAAAACAACACAAGCACTTTCAAAAGTTTTTAAGAAAAACTTTCAAAAACAGAACTCACTTGAGAACTTCAAAGAAAACTCTTGAAAACAGTAAGCAATTTGTATTGCAAGGGATGATTTGCACTGAAACTGACCATCTTTGATGTGAATTCAAGAACATAATATGAAAGGTTCTTGACATTCTTAGGAAACATCTTGAGTTGGTCATTAGAGAGGCACTTTTTCTTAGAATTGGATCAATGTTCTAAGTCAAGAACTCACCAAAACTAATGCCAAAACACAAACTCATATGGAAGTTCCAATTATTGTCAAATTGAACCGAATAAAAATGAAATTAAAGGCAAGGAAACTGAATATAAGTGCTGGAAACACAAAACAACCGAACCAACACACAAGAACACAAGCTAAGACATGAAAATTAAAAGAGAAGGAAGGAAGGAGAAGAGAATGCTCATGAAGAAGGAGGTATGGTTGGATGATCACGCCACTAAGAGGATGAAGGCTCCTAGATGAGTGTGCAAGCCGCCACTTGAGGTAACCATTAAACCTTCAAGATAAGACTAGTGAAGAAGATGGAAAGCTCTCCAATGCTCACTCAAAAATTGAGTAAAGTTTCTCTAATTCAAAATTCAAATCTGAAAAATACAAGGGCAGCACCTTAATTTATAGTGTGAAGGTGCTGAAATGCAAGCTAAAAGAATTCAAAAACTCCCCCCAAATTCAAATGAAAATGGCGCCTAAACAAGTCATGAGGAAGGTGTGACTTCTTCTCTTACTTTGACACCTCCTATTTTAACTCCTACACCTATTGTAACATCCCGCCAAAATGCTATTCATATTTATATAATGAAAATAAAAGTAACAAATAGATTAAAGTGAATAAAATTTTATATAAATAATTATGTTTCTCCTCACAGGGAGTTTAATACAAATTCGGTCACTTTTCCATGAAATATAAATAAAATTCAATACAATAGAAAGACAGGCGATCTCCTGACAGAAAGGGCGATCTCCTGCTAGGAGGGCGATCTCCTATCAGAAAGGTGATCTCCTATCAGAAAGCAGCAAAAGGGTGATCGCCTATCGGGAATAGAAAACAGGTGATCTCCTTCCAGCGACAATTCACTAAGGAGCTCTACAACCTGCAACATCATCTGCTCCCGTGTAAATTATACACGATCATTACAGGTTTAGGAAGAGGCCACAACACAAAAGAAAAACACAGGGTAAGCTAGACATTTAAAAAGAGTTAGATATGAACTTTAAAATCAAGGTAAAACAAATTCAAGACACCCACGTGAATCATCAACTAAACACATATTGCACGATCCCTCAAAGGTCATTAAAATCTCAACATTCATCAAGTGTCTATCAAATCAAAGTTTCTCATTCTCACGTCAGACTTCCACTGACTCATCACACAAGACACTTAACACTACTTCCGGATTGACTCGTGCGTTGACTCAGGCCCAGAGATCTGCACCTGTCATACCATACCACTGTGAAATCCACACAGGGTCGCTGTGAAATCCACACAGCCATGCGCATATAGTCTCAATGTCATTAACTCCCCCGATATGACAAGGTTAATTCATATAACAGGCCGAGCTCGTTCTTTTTCACACGACTCACCCATACATATGAACCTCCTTCGACTCTCCACAACTGAATAACTTCATCTACGTGATTCCATTATATCAGCAGAGTCAGGATATCTCCTTCTAGACAAGCCCCAGGTCAATACACATTACATACGATCTTACACAGTATTTCCTTTCCTGAAAATACTATGCCTCGATCCCACATTCACAGCATTCAAGACATCATCCCACTCAAATAAATGATTCAATCACAGCAACAATCATTTCAAAGGTTCAGATTTTCGAATATCACATTTAAGCCTCAAACAGTTTCAAAGCAACACCAAAAACAGGGAGTTCGCAAACAACGCCAAAAACCGGCGATCTGGTTCAAAAACAGGGTATTTCGAAGTCTGTATTTAAAACCGGCGACCACGTCGCCCAAACACATAGAACAGAGCATTCACGAAGATGAAAACGAAACCGGCGACCACGTCGCCCTCACTTCAGAAACAGCTAATCTATGGCTTGTATTGAAAATGAAGGCTAGCTTCCCTTACCTGGACTTGCGCAAAACACCGAGAGCTCAAAACCCACCGAGCTTGAAGGATGCCTTAGCTCTGATTTCAGTGCCTGGTTTGTAGAACTTGCAGAGAACCTCTTAGGTGCTTTAAGGGCAACCGTCGTTTGTCGCACTGATGCTTGAGGTTGCCTTAGCCACAACGCAAAGGAGAGGAGAAGGGAGGGAGGAAGTTTGCACTCACTCTAACACTCTTGAGTCTGTAACGCTCTTTGCCATTCCCACAGTGGCTTTTGAATCCCAGCCTACCTGTCCACGTATGCTGCTGCTGACACCCCTTCTGCAGGAAAGCCTGAGAACCACTGCCCTGAACAGTACGACCACTGTTGTCGCTTGTGCATGCCAACCACTGTTCTGAACAGTACGTCCGCGAGTGTCTCCTGCGCATGCCAACATTCTGATGTCACTATTCTGAACCACCCTTTTTGTCTACGTGGCGCGCGTGCAGGACGTTTCATGCTGGGAGTCTGGGTCCCACTTTATCTGTGTGAAGCTCGCCATCGCGCGATAACATTCCACCGATGACCGCTCGCGCGATGACTATCCACTGGGGTCTCATACTGGCAAATGACCGATATCTCTACCTGGAAGACGACCGATGTCTCTCCCTGGCAACGCCCGCATGCCTCTCGCGACCCGGCGATGCCTCATGCCTCGCGCCCCGACGACGCCCGTATGCCTCTCGCGCCCCGGCGTTGCCCGCATGCCTCGCGTGCCCTGGCGACATCCACTTACCTCGCGCGACTGGCGACGTCCACATGCCTCGCGCGCCCTGGCGACGTCCACATGCCTTCCGCGACCTGGTGACGTCCACATGCCTCGCGCGACCTGGCGGCGTCCACATGCCTCGCGCGCCCTGACGACGTCCACATGCCTCGCGCGACTTGGTGACGTCCACATGCCTCGCGCGACCTGGCGACGTCCACATGCCTCGCGCGCTCTGGCAACGTCCACATGCCTCGCGCGCTCTGGCGACGTCCACATGCCTCGCGCGACCCGGCGACGTCCACATGCCTCGCGCGACCCGGCGACCTCATAGCCTTCTAAACTTAACTTTCCTTCCTTTTTATTTTAAATAAAACATACATAGAATTCATTTAAATTATAACCCTTTTTATTCCAATTCAATTTTACAGGTCCTTACACCTATCTACTAACGCACCCCCCTCCTAATGCTCCTAACTAAAGACCTAAAGATGCTTTAACACAAGAGGTTTCTCATGTTTTCCTCTAAGCACCCTCACACAATGAAATTACAAAAAGGGTAAATAAATGTCCCCTTGCTCCTAAAGCTTTGAACATGCTTCTTGTGAGCCTTTGAGGTTGACTTTGATCTCCATGAACGTCCTCAACCTCTTCTTCTTCGTGATGATTGGCCTCCATGTCCTCTTGAGCTTGATCTCCATTAATCTTTTTATAGGATTCAAATCACAACAGATTTGTTAAAACAGTTTTAAAAGTTGTTAGAAAAACAACAAATTAAAGCTTAAAAGAACAAGTTGTATTTTGAAAATACCCTTGATGGTAACATAACCAACCTTTGAGTACCTAAAAACAAAATGTGTGAAAAAAACAAAAAAGAGTTTAGGGAAAGAAAACACCTTGTATGCAGACTTTAGAGACTCAAACCGAATCTCCACAATTGCAACACTTTGATGAAACTTCTAATCTCAAGCCAATATGAAAACATCACAAACACTTTCAAAAGTTTTTAAGAAAAACTTTAAAAAATAGAGCTCACTTGAGAACCTCAAAGAAAACTCTTGAAAATAGTAAGCAATTTGTATTGCAAGGGAAGATTTGCACTGAAACTGACCATCTTTTTATAGGATTCAAATCACAACAGAGTTGTTAAAACAATTTTAAAAAAGTTGTTAGAAAAACAACAAATTAAAGCTTAAAAGAACAGGTTGTATTTTGAAAATACCCTTGATGGTAACATAACCAACCTTTGAGTAGTTAAAAACAGAATGTGTGAACAAAACATAATTTCGGAGACAAAACATATTTTTGAAAAATCAAAAACAGTTTTGGTGCAATACAATTAAATCAGTTGTTTCACCAAACAACACATTGAAATTTTAGTGCAGTAAAATCAGTTTGGAAAAACTTGAACAAATTTTAAAAACTTCTTTCAAAAAACTCTTGTGCTTGAGATCATTACCATGACTACGAGATATGGAGTTGAGTCAAAATGCAAATGGCCACTTAAGCAACTCTATTCTATCTAAGACCATAATACACATCCTATTAGACAACATTTATACATCTTCAAGCTTATTTTCTTCATCAAACACTTCTTCGTGAAAGTTGAGTAGATTCTTCAAGATCTCCAATAATATATTCTTCATGAAGGTCACCATGTAAAACCACATTGTTCACATCGAGTTATTTACGATGCCAATTATGGATGATAGCTAATGCAAGGAGGAGATGAACAATGTTCAATTTAGCTGGTGGTAAGAAAGTATATGTGAAATTAGGACCCTCCTTTTGAGTAAAACCTTTGGCTTCAAAACATGCTTTGTAGCCCTCAATGGATCCATCCACTTTATATTAAGTTTGTATATCCAATAATGATCCCGCCGCTGGCTCGAACGTGGAGGATATGCCTCGTCACTCCTTCGTCTAGCCTTCTGCAACTGCGCATTCTGCAAGAACGCTCCAAGAACCTTCGCCGGAACTCCAAACGATGCCTGCAAAACACACAGAAGGCGCCTCTAGCGGCCGTTGTAGCTCTGATGCTCAAGTCAGGCAACAGGAACACCAAAAACTCTCTCTGAATCTCTCTGTGAGACTCGTGTGTGCCCTCAGTGTTCTTGAGTTCGAAAACTGAGTGTTCTAGGTTACGTATTGCGTACCTTTCTGAGTGTTCCTCTGCCTCTCATATAATCTCAGCGTCTCCTATCTACTGGCTACCTCTAGGGTCACTTGATTACTCTGCACTGCCATTACCCACTCTCAGGGCAATCTTGCGTGCAGGTTTCCTCTACTTGAGTGGAAAGTCTGGCAGGATGGCCACGTGGGCGCCTCTGCACGCACTCAATCTCTGGGGCCGCCTGCCCTACCTAATCTCTAGGAACACCTTCACGGTCCATGTGCCATGCATGCAACCTCACTGGGAAACTCTAATGTTGATGGGTTCTCGTCCCAACAGGATTCTGCACCTAACTATGCCTTCCCAGCCTCATGCATGGTCGTTTCATGACTAAGGCCACTCCCTGCCTCTGGGCGCTTTACTGATCACTGGTCGCGTTGTTCACATCGCCGTGGCCGATGTCACCTCGACACACACCGATGACCGAGGTGTCTCTCATTCTGACCGATGATCGATGTCTCATCCTGACCGATGATCGATGTGTCACCCTGACCGATGACCGATGTCTCTGGCCACCACAGTAACTGAAGTCTGTTACCACTGCGCAATGTGTATAAACGTCCCCACAATGACTCAGAGAATGTGTGATCTCTCTAACTGTAAAAACTGTGTCGCGCCTCTCTCTTAGATGGTGACACGTGGAGGCATGCAACTTGCATCTACCCATACACGTGTCACACCTGAAGGGCTTCTGCATTTTTCCCTGTGCGCGTAAGTTATTCCCTTGCGGAGTAACTTAGCGCGTTTCTTTCCTTTGAGTAAGTTGCATGCTCCCAGGGAAGCACCAGGTGTGGCTGGTCTAAGCACACTCACCAGGCGCATCTTGCCTGCATGGTCTCAACGCGCAATGCCATGCACGTAATGGGTTTAAGAGAGTCAGTGATCACTGACCAGTTTACGAGCTCTCTTATACCATCCTCATGCACGACCCTACTGGCGAGTAGCTCTTCTTCTTCTGGTTTGGAATCCTGTGAGGTGCCTGCGTAACGCTCTCATTGGGAGCCTGTGTCCCAGCTTAACACGTGTTAGCAAGAAACCCCGATGACTGATCTGCTTTTGGAATCATTCGAGGTGCATGCGTAACGCTCTCGCTGGGAGACTGGGTCCAGCTTAACTGCGTGTTAGCAAGAAATCCGATGACCAGGAACCGATGACTGATCGACGCTTCTTTACTTTGTCGCGCTCTCCTTCCAGGCGCTCCTCTAGGCACTGATCTGCTAGCGGTGGTCACTCAGCAACTAACCACCGATACCGCTCTAAATGATCTCCACCCTGATTCACCTGCTATCTTATTCCACGTGTCACCCTGTGAGTGGTCCACGTTGTCATCTGCTGCTGACGTCATCGACTACCGATGACCGACCGGATCAAATAATATCCAACGAAATTTTTATGAGGATGAAGATTAGTGAGAATCCAAATTTTATTTATTATCATGAATAACTTTACACCAATAGCCACTTTTAGATGCTTCAATATATGATTTTTGGTTTGACGATGACATAAAAAAACATGATAAAATGGTAAAAGGAAGGGGGAAAGACAATTCTAAGAAAAAAAAAATTAATTGTGTAGTGAATTCCTTAAGATAAGGTGATTCCAATTAATGTTAGTGTGTACTACAAAAGTATTTAAGGTATGATGGAGATTTTCAATGACAAGTGAACCATGAATGGTAGGATAAAAGTTAACTAATTCATATATGAAATGTGGTCGAACAATTTTGGTAGGGTTGGGAGAAGTAGGCTCATAAAAAGAATGATCATATGTGAATGAAATAGGTAAAGGATAAGAAAAGTAATTTGTAATAGTGGAATAAACAAGTAAAACGAAATTATCTTCATAAAAGATAACATTATGTGACACATCACGACTTTGATTATGAAGATTAAAAATTAGATTGTTTGAAACCAAGAAATATAAATGAATGTGCTTAATGGTCTAGTTCCTTTCAGTGAGTGGTTATAGCTTTAATATAACATAAACAACAAAAAGCGAGAAGTGTGTAAACATCGCATGCATGACCACAAAGCTTATTCAACTTTAGTTAAAAGGGAGTAGGCATGCAATTAAAAGATATTATGGATGAAAGAGAGAAAATGGTGTTTATGTTTCGAAACCATCCAATGATGACAATCATCCAACCTCAAAACTTTCGACTCAGAATATAGACGAAGATCAAGATTTACTGAAGAGATTGTGAAGTCTTTTTCTTCTTCTTAGTCTTGTAAAAGTTGTATAGAGTAGTTAGGAAGTTTTGGACCTTGTATTTTGGACCAAAGTAGAGAAGAATGTAAATAGAAAAGAAATTAGAGTGTAAAATGGTAAAAGAGGGGTGCAAATAGAAATGTAGGCAAGGAAGACATGATGATGTGAGTTGATTTGCTACTACACATGTTTTTATAAGTTTCACTTGGATTAATATTTTGATTGGCAAGAATAGGTGATGACTCAGTGAAGATTGCCACTAGACACGAACTTAACCAAGTGGTTAAGTAAGTATGAAGGTTCTCTTCAAAAGAGCAAAAAGAAAACACACACTTTATGATGAATGATGAGCACGAAATTAAAACAAGACAAGGAAGAAATAAATGGCAGAACACAATAGAGAAAAGGAACAAAAGGAAAAGAGACGAAAGAGATAAGAGGAAATGGAATTCTTATGTGAATGAAGCTTTCTTGGAGGTGAAGGAATGGAATGCATCACATCACTTGGGGGACGAAGCTCCAAGATGAGTGAGGAAGTGAGTTGCCACTTGCAACAATCTCTACCAATATAAGACTTAGGAATTTAGGAAAACTCAAGAATCACTCAAGCAAAGTTTCTTTACTATCAATTCAATGTGATTTACAAGGGGCAAGACACTCTATTTATAGCCTAACGTGCCTTGGTGAATAAGAGAGCCATGTAAGGGGCGACACATGAAGGGAAAATTCTAGAAGCTAGGGTAAAAGTGTCGCACATGTAGAAGGCTTTTAGAAGCTAGGTCAAAATGTGAGGCACATGGTGGGGGGCGACACATAGGGACCTATTATAGAAGCTAGGTCAAAATATGGACTTTGGCACAAGCCCAATTTATGCTAATTAAATCCTAATTTATTGAAATAAAAAGCAGGGAAAATAACTGGTGTTTAGGTCCAACCATGTGGGCTCTGCTCTTGGTAATCCTCTAAGATATAAGAGGCTCTGAGTCACTAGCTATGGACTAAGTCTGACCTAGCCCTAGGTCTTGTATCATGCTCCTGGTCATCCTTCTGAAAAGTTGGATTAACTCAATGGGTGCTTTATTAGTTAGGATTTCATCACATGAGGCTCCACGTGTCTTCTCCTCAATGGAGAGGATTTTACAACAAGGAAGGCATGCCACTAGTCACTCTCCCAACAGAGAGGATTTGCACCAATAAGGTGGTGACACTTGTCACACTCTCATTTAAGAGATTTTGAGAGACTTTTTCATGGGATAAATGTCTCGTGCCACAAATCAATAGAAAGAATATCGGTAAGAAGTTTTACTACGCCAAAATGATTACTTGTAACATGTTAGCTTGTGACTAATTTAACAATAATAGGATCGATAGTTTTATATGATAAAAAATATAAAAGAGAAAAAGATACATGACTACTAGCCTTTAAGCTTCAGATCCAAGATGTTGTGTTAAAATTATAGTTTGAAATAATAGGACTATGTTTACCAAAAAAAAATCTTGTTGAGAAATACATGAAGAGACATGACCAATATGGTTAACACATTAATAATTAAATGTTGAATTTCCATTCGTGGATTTTTGTATTAAAGTAAGCAAGACTTGACACTAATCAAGTGAGAAGTGAAAATCTTAGTTCTTATAGGCTTGTTGTTGATCAATTTCAGTGACCTTGCTACCATCAATCATGATGCCATTTACATTTGCATTATTCCCATTGTAGAATCTATACACTACACGAAAAAAATAGTTTTAACGGGGTTTATTTTTACATTATTCTGGGTTAAAAGCTACATTAAGTAACCTAGGGTTGCAGTTTTTCCCGCTAAACCATCCCTGAGGAATGTGTTTCCCAAGGTTTTTTAAACCTCACGAAAAGTCTTTTAAAACCCCTGTTAAATACTATGGGTTTAAGAACCACTGTAAAACCATGAGTTTTAAAACCTCCATAAAATACCATGGGTTTCAAAACCTCCGTAAAATATCATAGGTTTCAAAACCTTCGTAAAATACCACAGGTTTCAGAATCTTTGTAAAATACCACAGGTTTCAAAACTTTCATAAAATATCATGGGTTTCAGAACCTCCATAAAATAACATAGGTTTTAGAACCTCCATAAAGTATCACGGGTTTCAAAATACTCGTAAAATATCATAGGTTTTATAACCTATGTAAAATATCATGGGTTTCAAAAGCTCTGTAAAATATCATGGATTTCAAAACCTCCGTAAAATGTTATAGGTTTCAAAACCTTCGTAAAATAATATAGGTCCCAAAACCTCCATAAAAAAATACCATAAGTTTCAAAACTATGAAAATTTGTTTTTTTTATTCATTTATCATTTTTTTTATAAAGCTTTCATGTTCGATATCACTATGCAACTTGACATCTCAGTTATGCTGACACTTCAAGTAATAACAATCATCTGTCATCACACGAAAAAGGTATTATTAAAAATAAAAGAAAAAAGAAAGAAAAAAAAATTATTTAGGAATTTATGTGTTTTTTAAACCACAATTATTTAGATCTATTGTATTTATTTATCTATGTTTGTTAAAGTACTTTTTCAATAAATAAAACAAATAAATGGATATAACATTCATCAATTGCCAAAATATATAAAAATATTGATAAAAATATATCAAGTAAACACATTAAAATTCAAACTCAAACAAAAAATGAGTTAAATAATTACGAGAAAGTAATATATGACAAATAGTATTATGAAGTACTACAAATGAAAACATGACATATTATTCACAAAGCACAAAATAGGTCAAAAATCATTTCCATATTATATACTATAGTCAGGGCTAACCCATATTCAAAGTTAGGCTAAGCCAGACTGATCCTAATTAAGAGCAAGTTGAGCCTAGTTTCATCAAGACTAGGTCAAGTTGGGCCGAGTTGAGTCTGCATGGGCCCAAGTTAAGTTGAGTCGAATTGGGTCAAGGTCGAGTTAAGTTAGTTTAGGCCTAAGTCGAGCCTAGTCGGATAGACCTAGTTGAGTCAAGTTGACTCAAGCTTAGTTGAGTCAACTTGGTTAGGGTCCAGGTTAAGCTGAGTCGACCTTGGTCCAAGTCAAGCCAAGTCGACAAGATCACGTTCATTTGAGTTGGACTAGACCCATGTCAAGTCAAGTTTAGTCATGGTCCATGTAGGGTTAGGTCCAAGTTGGATTGGACCCAAGTGGAATCAAGATGGATCGTGTCAAATTTGGATAAATCAAGTTGGGCTCATGTTGAGCCAAGACATTAGATCAAGACCATATTAAACTAAGTTGGCTCGATCCTATATCAGAATCTATCCAAACCCAGGTCAAGCTAAATCAACTCGAGTTCAGGTCAACCTAAACTACAAAGACCAAAATACAAATTTAAGAATACGAAGAATTTCAAATTCTTACTTTTTGGGGAGAATTTGATTTTTTTTTTAATTTTAAATAATTTAATTACTTTAATGAAATTCTAAAATTTCTGTTTTTTAAAATTCTTTTTCCAAACAACATATTTTGTCATAAAATATTTTAAATTATCTAAAAAGTAAATTACCCCTTTAAAACGGTCGTTAGAGTTCCTTACCCAAATATATTTTGTTACAATACAATTCAAATTATCTAAAAAAAAATTACTCTTAAAATTTCTCATTTAAACACACTTTTATTAGTAAATTTTGTTATGCAAACAATTAAGCTAGGTTAAATGCAGCAAAAAAATCTAATAAGAACGATTGTAGAAAATAATAACATATAAATTATTTATAAAAATAAAATTCTAATATGGTGAGTTCGAGACAGTTGAACATTAAAACATAACAATGAAGGCACATAATAGGGCAAAATATAAAAAATGAAGGCACCCTTCTTTGACACTAATCAAAGAAGTAAAGAAAATAAAACATGAAACAAAACTATTCCATGGAATCAAAACTTGGAGCATACCATCCCAACTGGTCATTAATTTGTTTCAGTCTTGCTTCTTGACCTTTTGAATCTCCCAATGCAGTGGTGAATGGGTACACATAAGTCACTTTCATTGCCACACATCTGTAAGCAACCACATCACCTTTCACCAGAAACTCTAGAACATCTCTTCCAAATCCTCCATCAACTTCAGCTTCTAGATATTTACCTGCATATAAATTCTAGTAAGGTGAAGTTATAACTTATGGCTTCCAACTCAAGATGTTTTAATCTCATCCAACACTTGATATGATCAACTGGGTGATAATTTGTTCATATATTCTAAAATCATTACCTTTTTCTTAATGAGTTAATATTTAAGATAATCGGTTATATCTTTTGTTAGATCAAAATGTTTTTAATTCTGACTTATGCTAATAATTGATTATATTTTTATATATATTTGTTTTTCTTAAGCAAATAATCAACTAAGTGAAAGTATAATGGATTATATTATTCTAGTTGTATTTCATTAACAGATTAAAACAAGATAATCTATTATAATACTTAAGATAATCAATTAAACTAAATGTTTTCTGTAAAGTACTTTCTAAATTAAATTGTATTGGATATTAAATCAATTGTTTTCAAACCTATTACTTAAAATCATATCAAAACTAACACCTAAGATCGAATCCTCCTAATTCCAATTCCACGGTCTGGTAAAAATGCTGGTCTTTTGCTATTATTTCTAAATTAATCTAAAACTAAACAAAAGAGGATGAATTGAGTTTGTATTACCATCTGGGGTGTCTTCCACAAGCTGGAACTTCACATTTTTCTGGGTCTTTACGATTGCTTCACGTAGTTTCTGAAAAATTAATGAATAATAATAGTAATAATAACAAGTTAGACAGAAAGGAAATGTACCTAAGGAATGGCTATATGCCTAACCCACATACAAACAACCATAGGAAGAAAAGTTATAAACAGTAAAAATAAAGATCATGGAAATATAGGAGACTTCTGAGGAATGCTTTAGAAACCTGAATAGCATCATCCAATGAATTTGCAGGAATGAGCCAAGGAAAGGAAAAAGATGATGACTTGGGATTTGTTGATATACAACCTGGATTGATTGATGGACAAGGTCTAATTTTTCTGCAAGACAGAGAATATTGGTGATAATAAATGGTATTCTACAACATTGAGGCAAAAGGGGGGAGCATGAAGAATATTTACATACCCATTTTGTAGTCCAAGCTCCAAGTTCTTGGATTGAGAGAAAGGAGTAGTGAGGGAGATTGGAGGGGATTGAGAAGTGAGGGATGGGATTGCATGAGAAGGAAAAGGAGAGGCTAAGGTTGCTGCAAGGGCCAAAGAGAGGAGATTAGGTAGGACCCTATCTCCAACTACAAGCTTTGGAGTTTGAGTTTTCAATTTAGGAAGTGTGTTTGTGAAAGAAACAGGAAGAGGAGGTAAAACATTCATCACACTCATCATTTATGGATTCCCTTTTGCTCCATCACTCTCTTTCTAGTTTTACTTTCCAAACAATTCACCAAAATTTGTTCCAGCCTTTCAAAGTTCATCCTTTTGCTCAGTGCTTCCTTCAACCTGAAAAGGGTACTTCCGGAAAGAGCAAAGTTTTTTTTTTTTTCCACCAATTGACATGCAACTGATCTACTTTTAAAAAAATTAAAATTATTTCATTCTGTATTTAAAAATTTAGAATTAGAAAATATCCTTTAAATAAATAATTTTATTTTAGAAATAAAATTCTGGAATACAATTCAAAAGTGAAAATCTTACTTCAGATAAATTCAGAATAAAAAAATACGTTTTAAAAAAATTGTAAAATAAAATCATGAATTTTTTTTTTTCAGGATTTATAAAAGTAATGTAGAAACTCAAATCTAGAAACATGTTTTAAAAAGGTTTCTGGATATATTTTTATCTGCATCCATCTTTTAAATATATTTTTGTCACTTTATATATAAACTGGGTGCTAAGATATTTCTAATATATTTTTATGTTTAATTATATTATAATTATTTAATTTGCGCTGAAAATAAAGTAATAGTAATGTCCTATAATTTTAAATTTTTATAACAATAACTTAATATAATGATATATGTAATTATAAAATATTTTTTAAAACTGTACAGTATAAGAAAAAATGATTTTAACGGAAGTTTATTTTTACACTACCAAAGATTAAAATCTGTTAACTCATTTATCTGGGCTTCAGTGTCCCCCAATAAACCATCCCTAGGAAATGTGTTTTTTGAGTTTTTTTTTTAAACTTCAAGAAAAGTCTTTCAAAACCTCTGTAAAATATTATGGGTTTCAAAACCTCTATAAAATACCGTAAGTTTCGAACTTTTGTAAAATACTGTAGGTTTTCAAACTTCCATAAACACAATCAGTTTATACTGTAAGGATATGCATGAACCCATTTCTTGCATAAACAAGCCAGAAGGTAAGAGTGATAAAGATTGGGAACTTTTGAATTGAAAAACTGTTGCAATGATTCGAAAGTATATTGATAGAAGTTTGTTTGAGCAAGTGTCCACATACACAAATGCTTATCACTTATGGCCAAAACTTGAATCTATGATTCAAAAGAAAACTCCAAGAAATAAAGCATCCCTTGTCAGAAGACTGGTAAAACTTGACTACACAGATGGTCAAAGTATGATGAAGCACTTAAATTCATTCAAGGGTCTTGTCAATCAATTGACAAAGATAGATATGAAGATTGATGATGATTTGCAGACACTTTTGCTACTCAATTTATTGCCTGAGAGTTGGGACACACTAGTTGATAGCATTCCTATGAGCTCTTCTTTGGATTTTGGAGTTCCTTGGTGATGATGGATGCGGAAGCTTATGGAGGAGGTGAGCAAGGCCTTCCTAGGAAGCATGGGTGCCTTGAAGGCGCATGAAGAGTGAGGAAATGGGGAGGTTTGGCCAGCCCCTTTGGTAGTGATGAATTGAAGACTAAAACCTAAGTGTTAGGCAAGGAGTAGTGTATGGCATAATTTGGGCAGCATAACAATACTCTATTTAATCTTGAAAATACATGAGGTAGGCCTCCTTATTTATAGATTTAGGAGCCTTGGTGAGCAAGCTTAAAGGGTAGGGATGGAAATACAAAAAGTGGGGGTTGCCTAGGGTATTGACTTTAGTCAAACCACACCATCATCCTAATATTCTAGAAGATAGGTCAAAAATGCAACATTTAATAGTACACGCTTCCTTCTTTTGCTAAAGGCACCTATTTGCTAGCACACCCCTCCTTCTATTGCTAAGGGCACCTTTTTGATAGCACACCCCTAAGTGAGCAAGTTTTGCTTTCTACACTACACTAATCTACTAAGCTACCCCTAATGGGCCTCCAAGTAGCATGTACAAGGTCTTCTCCCTCCCATCCGTGGCTTGATTCATTTGGGCGTGAATGTGCTTGGCCATGGACCTTGTGTTGGGCCTGAACTTGGGTTGGAGCTTGGGCCTCTTCCATCACTAGTAGTCACGCTCAAAAACTTAATCCTTGATGGGAAGATCTCAATGGACAGTGTTTCAAACAGTCTGTTGAATGAAGAATCCATATCAAAGAAAGAGGTACACATTTTCAATATGAAGCAAATGTTATTGAGAAGTGAGGAAGAGGTGAAACCCATGGGAAAAGTGAATCATGTGGAAGAAACAAAAGCAAAACCAAAGGTTGTTCTCAATCTTGCACAAGAACAATATGCTATTATTGTAACAAAGAAGGTCATAAGAGATTTGAATGCAGATCTCTGAAGAGAGATCAGAAAGCCGGAACTATCCATCCAAACTTAGTTGATTCAAATAAGAAGGATTGTACTCCAACCACAGTCGTCGCCATTGACGATGATGTTTTTCTTATTGGAGAAGAAAATTACCTAAATTTTGCATATGGTGATTGCTCTTGGATCGTTGATTCTTTTGCCTCTTTCCATGTAAGTCCACATAAAGATTTCTTTTCAAATTACAAGAAAGGTGACTATGGTACTGTGAAAATGGGAAACCATGTTACAGGCAAGATTGTAGGTATTGGTGATATCGTATTACTATCAGACACAGGAAACAAGCTTGAATTGAAGGAAGTGAGGCATGTTCCAGAAATGCATCTCAACCTTATCTTAACGGGTAAGTTGGATTATGCTAGTTTTATAAGTCACTTTGGTACTAGAAAGTGAAAACTAGCAAAAGGGAACCTTGTCATTGCCAGAAGTTCAAAGGAAGGATCCTTTTACATTATGCAAGGAAGAATTTGTTCTGGTGAAGCAAATGTTGCTACAGACTCCAAAGATGTTTGGCACAGACGATTGGGTCATATGAGTGAGAAAGCACTCCAGATGATGACCAAAAACCACTTGCCAAATATAAAAGGTCAAATCTTGGAATCCTGTATTGATTGCCTTTATGGTAAATAATGCAGACTCGGTTTTCAAAGATTAGTCAATCTCTCAAGGAGATAAGAGGTACTTGAACTTGTACATACAGATGTATGTGCACCATCTAAAAAATCTCTTGGTGGAGCCTACTACTTTGTCACATTTATTGATGATCACTCAAGAAGAGTGTGGGTGTAATTGCTGAAAACTAAAGATCAGGTACTGTCAGCATTTAATGAATTTAATGCTCTAGTGGAGCGTGAAACTGGGAAAAAGCTTAAGTGCCTGAAAGCCGACAATGGTGGAGAGTACCATAGTCCTATTGAAGCCTATTGCAAGATGTATGGCATTAGAATGATAAAGACACCACCAAAAACTCCTCAACTGAATGGAGTAGCCGAAAGGATGAATCGTACTATTGAAGAGAAAGTCATATGCATGTTACAAGGTGCTAACCTCCCCAAGTCTTTCTGGGGTGAAGCAATAAAGACTGCAGTTATTCTCTTAAACCTGACACCTTCAAGACCTCTAGATGGAGAGATTCCAAAGGACGTGTGGTACAAGAAGAAGGCATCCTTCAACCATTTGAGAATATTTGGATGCAGTGCCTTTGTTCATATTTCAAAGGACGAAAGAAAAAAGCTAGATGCTAAGGCCAAGGAGTGCATATACCTTGGGTGATGTGAGTTGATTTTAGATTGACACATTTTAGAGGTTACTCTTTTGTTTATGATTTTTGAGATTAACAATTTAAGGTGAGAACCCAAAGAAGATCTTCACTGAAGGTTCACTTCTAGAAGGCAAAGAGAAAACCACAATATGAATTGCGAAAATGGAAAGAACATAAGATCAAGAAAGACAAGTGATAACCAAAATTAAAAAACAAACATGATATCATAAGGAGGAATGGAGTGGATGGCGTAAAAGGAAGATAAAAAGAGGAAGGGATGAAGAAAGCTTATGAAGAAGAAGGGATGTCATGCCACTTGGAGAAGGAGGCACTCCAAGATGAATGGTGAAAGAGTCGCCACTTGAAGTGCTCACACACTCAAGATAAAACCCACTATGAGAACTCTCAAGTCTCATAAAAACACTCTTGCAGAGTTTCTTTACTATCAAAATTTAATGTATCAAATACATGAGGTAAGACACTCTATTTATAGGAAAGAGTGTCTTGGAGAATAAAGGATAGGTTGTTCTTCATGACCAATGTTCTTCTTGAATAAATGAGGTAAAAAAGGTGGCAGAAGCAATGGATGATATGGGTCAAGGATGGCTCATATAGAGCTACAGATTCCTTGTAGGTGCATGAAAAGTATGGAGAGTGATTGGTTAGGCCAAATCACTTGAAGGAAGGTGAAAATGAATATCAAAGTGTCTAACCTAGAGAGATTGGACAAAGAGTAGAAGCTAGCAAAAATTTGGCAGCATTTACTCATTAAAATTGATCTTACAAAACATGAGCCAAACACCCTAATTTATAGGAGATGGTGCCTTGGAGAGCAAGGAGCAAGGGTAGGATGGAGAATACACAAAAGAGGGTGGCCTTTAGGGTTTGACTAAGTCAAACCCGCACTTAGGCTTGTTCTTTTAGAAACTAGGTCAAATTTCCTTTCTAAAGGGCTAGAGACAAGCTAAAATGATAACTACACCCCCTATTATGCTTTAGGCACCTTATTCTAGCCTATCTTGCTATTTGGACCCCCAAAGTGAGCCATACTCTAGTGAAAATACAAATAAACTAAAATTACAAATAAAGATACTAGCTACTGCTCAAGTCCCATGGCTTGAATCCTCTGAGGGGTCTTTGAACATGTAGAGAAAATTTTCTTTGTCATCAATAGCAGAGTCCCACTCTTTTTGAATTCTCTTAGCCATGGACCCAGTAGTTGGCCTTGAGCTTGGGCCTCTCCTATCAATAAGATAGAGGGGTAAGGGTGTCATTTGTGAGAAGCCTTCTAGAAGGTAGGCCAAAGTACCCTAAACCTAGAAGCACTTGTCATGAAAGGTGGGCTTGACACAAGCCTAATTTACTAAGCACACTCTACTCAAATTACTAAGCACACCCTAATCTAGCTTATTCTTCTATTTGGACCCCCAAAGTGAGCCCACTTTATTTACATAAACTTGTCTTTTAAAAAGACCAAAAGAAAGAACATTTGATGCTTTCTAGCCTATGTCTAGTTCTCCTTTTGCTGAGGTCCTTCTGAAGTTTGGTGGGGCCTTGTCTTGGATGCTGAGATGACTGACTTAATTGTGAAGTGTTCATGGTATCCTTAGTCATCTGCTTGTCAATTTGGGTTGTATCATTGGGTCCCTAAAGAATGAATTTGAGTACAGATTGTGGGATCCTATAAAGAAGAAAATTGTTAGAAGTAGAGATGTTGTGTTCTTTGAGGATCAAACGATCAAAGATATTCAAGAGAAAAATCAGTGCAAAAGTCCAGAGATCGCATTGATTTGGGGGAGAGATTCCTCAACAAATAGATCTTGATCAAATAGACCAACAGACAAATCCTGCTCACCCAGTTCCTAACCAGACTAATGAACAAGCACATCATGATCAAATAATGTTAGACCCTCAAATACAACAAGAACATGAGCCTTTAGAGCAAAAAATGCAAGTTGAATTGAGACGCTTTGAAAGAAGAAGAAAGTCATCATCAAAGTATTCTGAAGAATATTATATTACTTTGACAGATAATGGTGAACCTCAAAACTTCTCAGAGGCTATAAATTCAATTGAGAAAGGGGAGTGGATCAAAGCCATGGAAGAAGAGATGAAGTTTTTACATGAGAACCATACTTATGATCTAGTGGAGCTACCTAAAGGAAGAAAAGCCTTGAAAAACAAATGAGTGTATAGGCTTATGTAGAACATGGGAGCTTTGATGTTTCAAATCCATGATGAAGGATTGAAGCTGTGCTGCTTTTGGTTTGGGTTTAGTCTAGGGTGTTTAGAATCTTTGTAAGATATTTCCTAGTCCATTGCACAAGCTTGCTCAATCTGTTTTAAAAAAGAAAAAGTGTTTTTCTAAGCAAAGAGAAAAACAACCGGTTGAATTATCGAAATAATCGGTTGTTTGTCACTTGGCTTGTTTGAAGGTTTTAAAACTGTTTTTGACTTGGTTAAGTAACTACCTAACCAATTCAACCGATTAGAACGAATTTTCAATCGGTTGATTGTGACGTTTTATAACAAGTTTTTAAAAATCTGTTAATTTGTTTTGGATGTGAATCAAAACTGTTTTGACCAATAAAAGTTGCCTAACGGCTAGTTTTGTGTGCTATAAATATAACCTTTCTTTGAAAACAAATAGAGAAGTTTTATGTCAAACACAGTGAGATTGAGATTGATTTGAAAGAAATTTTTCAAAATTTTTGCAAGATTGTTGTATAGTTGTGCACTGGTTCAAGGTCTGATCATAGGAGCTTTCTGATTTCTGTAAACTCAGGTGTAATTTGTTCCTTTCATGATTATTTTATTTGATCTTTCATAAACTTGTAAGTGTGTGTGAAATCATTTAAAGCCAGTGGTTGTTCTGGCTAGAGGTGTGTGTTTGCAAAGAGGGTGAGTGGTTCTTATGGTTTCAAGATCACCTCTTTGTGGTGCTGTGTGTTTGTAATCTGTGATTGCTTACTAGTGGAATACCCAGTGGTTGTTCTGGGGACTAGATGTAGCTCAAGGGTTGAGTGAACCAGTATAAATTGATTGTGTAAATCTCTCACTCTCACTCTTTATAACTGTTTGTTTTAATTCTGTTTTCATTGTTGCTATAAACAACTGGTTAAACCAAAATTTTAACTGATTGAAATTCTGCAAACAGTTTCTTAAGCATTGTTTGATTGTTTAATCTGTGAATTGTGTTAAAGCTTCATTCCTATTCAACCTTTGCGAAAAATTTTCATAAACAATTCACCCCCCTCTTGTTTAAGCCATTAATTCTAACAATTGGCATCAAGAGATATGTTCTTGAAAAATATTCAAGTTCTATTTTTCTGAAAACTATTTTACATGGCTGACAAGTTGCCTTTTGGGGAAGGTGCTTCCATAAACAGACCACCACTATTTTGTGGTGTAAATTACGAGTTTTGGAAGATAAGGATGAAGATCGTTATGCATTCCACAGATAAAGGTATTTGGGAAACAATTGAAAATGGTCCCTTTATACCTCAAGTTAAAAGAGGTGAGGTTTTAATTGATAAACCTTCATCTGAATGGACTGAGGCTGAAAGCAAGAAAGCAAAGTTTGACTGGATTGCTAAAAACATAATAACCTCTGCTTTGAGTTGTGATGAATTTTTCAGGGTATCACAATGTAGTTCAGGAAAGGAGATGTGGGACATTCTTGAAGTCACACATGAAGGAACAAATGATGTCAAGAGGGCCAGAAAGCATGCTCTTATCCAAGAGTATGAGCTTTTCAGAATGCAGAAAGTGGAGACTATGTGTGATGTGCAGAAGTGGTTCTCTCATATAGTAAATCATTTGATGAGCCTTGGGAAGTCTTTTGATAAAGAAGAGCTAAACATCAAGATCTTGAAGTGTCTTGATAGAACATGGCAGCCAAAGGTCACTGCTATTTTAGAATCAAAGGACTTGACATCAATGACAACTGCTTCCTTGTTTGGTAAGCTAAGGGAGCATGAACTTAAGATGAATAGGCTGGTTGTCCAAGAGAGTGAGGATAAACACAGCAAAGGCATTGCACTCAAAGCTTGCAAACATAGACAACAACAAGACTCAAGTGAGAGTGATGAAGATACCATGAGTCTGCTGTCAAGAAAATTTAGCAAGTTCTTGAAGAAGAAAAGCCAAGCTTCAAAAAGGTACAGCTTTAAAAAGCCTAATGATTTTAATCTTAACAAGTACACTTACTATGGTTGTTGTTCTGGTCGGTCATCGGTAGTCGATGACATCAGCAGCAGTTGACCACGTGGACCATTCACAGGGTAACACGTGGTAGAGGATAGCAGGCGAATCAGGGAGGCGATCACTCAGAATGGTAATCGCCTCTCGCCTGTGATGATGAGTAATCGCCTATCGCCTTGAGGTGAGTAATCGCCTATCGCCTTGAGGATGAGTAGTCGGTCATCGCCGGTAAGGATCAGTAATCGCCCAGATTGCACATGATCGCCGTGTGTTAAGGTTGGGAGATCAGGTGGTCAGCAAGTCGTCGAAAGAGCACATCGCCAGGTGTTTGAGAAGACTTGGCATGCACTTGTTGTATGGTCTAAGTACAGAGGATAAGTGGCATATCTGCCACCATGTGTAGTGTGAGCTGCAATGTCCAGGGTTAACCAGCTCGCCATGTTAAGGTTGCGCCCAGAGTAACCTGTATACTAAGCTACTCCCTGTGTGGATAACTTAGTCGCAGGGGCACAGTGGAAGTAACATTTCAGCTGCAGACACTCCAGATGATGACACGTGTACGACCAAATGTTATCCACGTGTCAAGAGGAATAACCGTCAGGAGAGAGAAAAACTCAGGTATATAAGCGAAACTCTTAACGAATTAAGGGGAGGTTTTTTACAGATTCTCATAGCTCACACATCTGAGAGTTTCAGTCACACACGGGTCTCACAGAGAGATTCAGATATAGTTTTAGTGTTCCTGTTGCCTGACTTGAGCGTCGGAGCTACAACGACCGCTAGAGGCGCCGTCTGTGTGTTTTGCAGGCAGCGTTTGGAGTTCCGGCGGTGGTTCTTGGAGCGTTCCTGCAGAACAGAGGGCTAGACGAAGGAGTGACGAGGCAGTCCTCCACGTTCGAGTCAAGCGGCAGGAACAGTTGTGGTGAACAGGGTCATATCAAAGCTGAGTGCCCTAATAATGAAAGCAAGGACAAAGCAGATTTCAAAAGTGAAAGAAAGGGAAAAGCCAAGAAGGCATATGTTGTATGGGATGATAATGAGGTATCCTCCTCTAGCTCTTCTAATGATGAAGAAGCAAACCTGTGCCTGAAAGCATCTGTATCTAGCAGCATGAGTTCATCTTCTTCAATCAAAGGTAACAATTATTATCAATTACTTGAATCTTTCAATGAAGCTTATGAGGAAGCTAACCGATTGGCTCTTTCTCACAACCGGTTGAAAGGTTTAAACAACTGGCTTGAAAATAGAGTCAAGTCACTGGAAGAAGAGTTGGAAAATAAAAAGGATGATTTTGAAAACCTTGATTTGATTTACAAGAACTCAACTTGCAGTTGTGACTCAAAGTTTTGTGAAAATAGTGAAAATCTTGAAAGAAAGATTCGTTATCTTTTGAAAACCATGGATAAACTTACAACTGGAAAATCCAACTTTGAAGATGTTCTTGCATGTCAAAATTGTGTTTTTGGAAAAGCTGGTTTAGGTTTTTATCCATAAAGCAAAGGAAATGGAATCTCAAAACCTTTTTCTTCAGGGCCAGAAAAACAACCGATTAAAAGATCGATTCAACCGGTTGTTACATGTTTTTACTGCATGAAGAGAGGTCATTCAGTTAGATTCTGCAAGTTTCGCAAATCTCTTGTTCCTAAAGGAATCTTTAAATGGATTCCAAGATGTTTTGATGGTTCCAAGGATAATTCTAACACAAAAGGTCCCAAGTTCTTTAAGGGATCAAATCTTTAGATTTAACAAGTTTTGTTTTGCAGATTTTTGACTCCACTTGAAGAGTCAGTAAAGATCAGGATCTCAAGAAGATTTATTTGCAAGACAATGCCCTGTCCTAATTCTACGTATTACTTACATATGTGTACCTTAAATCTGAAGGATAACTCTTTTTTCTTCTCATTGTTGAACATTTGTTTCTAAATCCAATTTTGAGTTTTTCTCTATACTTGTACTTGGATTATGATTAGCTTATATTTATTTTGTTTTTATACAAATCTATGTGATTATAAACCTGAATGTTTTGAATATAGCATGGCTGTTAAAAGAATCTATTCTTCTCAAAAAAAATTTCACTACAGAAAATCAATTGGTTGATTCTGTTAAACAACCGATTGTTTTAGCCTTGACAGTACTGTATGTGTTTCTGTCTTAATTGATTTTTCTTTTATGTGAAACCTTGATCTATCCCAGTACCGTTGGTAATCAAATACATATTTATTGCAATGTTGAAAATTGTTTTTCTGTACAGTTACAACTTTTAAAAGAATATATTCTCATTTGTATTGGAAATCAAAATTCTTTAATGCTTGGTCAAAACTGCATGTGGTTTCTTTGTGCTTACTGTATGGGTCTGACAAAACAGCTTTATTAGCTTTGAATTGATTCCCTTACGTTTGAATTCAACCCACTAAATGTCAAATGCTTGACTGTTTTTTCTGGGTTTATAAATATAAAATTACTGGTTGTTCTTCCTCACAAAAACAACCAGCTATATTTCTTTGCACTAACTTGTTCTGGAGTCGGCCTTTTCTGTTTTCTCTCAAATTAAGCAATGGAATCAACCCCTCCCTCATCAAAGAGAATGAAAACAAGAGCAGTAAGAAGGAGTGGTAAACTAGAAAGTTGGTTTTCAAGTAGAAAAGTGATCAATACACCAAAAGTTATGAACAAGTACTTACATGAGACAAGTATAAAAGTGATCAATACACCAAAAGTTATCTCTTTCAACTGGTTGAAGGAAAAAAAGATCATGGAAGTGAGGAGACTGCTGAAAGAAAAAATGCTGAGACATTTTCTGGAGTTGTTTGGAAACATCTATCCAGATTTGGTAAGGGTCTTCTACACAAACTTACAATTCAATGGTGACATGCTTGTTTCTCATGTGAACGGAGTAGATTTGGAGATAACAAATGAAGTATGGACTACTATAATTGGTCTAAAGTTTTTCAGGATGAGGATCAACAGAGGAAATATTGGAGTAGTTGATGAATTCAACAAGATGCAGTTTTACAAAAGCTGAGTCAAAAATCCACTTTCAAGGGTGTGAAACTTTTTTGTTGGAGAACTAAAGTTGAATGAAAGGCTGGTAGCCTTCATTGTCTCATGGATTTTAACACCAAGAGGCAGTAATCACTCCACTTTATCCGAAGAAGACTTGGTGTTGATTTACTGCATCATGAACAAGATAAAACTGAATTGGATCCACATCATAAAAGAGCACATGCAAAAGGCCACAAGGTTAAGTGACTTTCACTATCCCTATGCTATTTTAGTTACTAAATTTCTTCACTATTTTGAAGTGGATATTGAAGAGGAGCTGGCTGAAATCATCAAGCCTTCAAGTGAGATTAACAATGGCAAAATGGGATTTACTAAGATTGGTGGGAGATGGATTATCAAAGATGGTGACCAAGCTGGCCCTAGTGGAACCAATGATGGTGATGAACGTGAAGTTGCAGCAACTCAAGAGGAATCTGCTGCTGAGACTTATGAGGTTGGTCCCAGTGATGGTTACATGGGAGAAAGGATGACGTCAATGTCTCCTTTTGAAAGGCTAATGATAAACCGCATGGACACATTTATTAAAAATCAGAGGAATCTCCATGATTTGTGTGAATCAAGATTCAATCATATGGATTCACGTTTTTCAAACCTGGATGAACAGATAGAAGAGGTTTTGAATCAACTTCTAGAGCTACAGTTTGAGAGGGATAACAATCCTTCATTTTAAATTTGCTGGTTTATGTTCTGAACAATTTCTCTTTCTTTTTTATGTTTTTTTTTAAATCCTTCCTTCTGTCTATTTGTGAAGACAAATAGGGGGAGAAGTGTTTTGGATATTTAATGTTCTTATTATCTGCACTTATTTATGCTTTTGAACATTACTATAACTGGTTTATATTTGAAATTTAAAACTCTGCTGAACTCCGGTACCAAATTTTAACCGGTTATTCCTGCTAAATAACCGATTGTTTTTCTAATGCTGCACCCCTGTATGTTTAATTGGTTTCTCAGATTGATTTGGTTTATGTTCCTCTTTGGAAATCACCTAGTGAGAAGTGGTTTGTGGTGCCTATTTGATTGGAATAGCTTATCTTGTATGTCTATGTTTGCTTATGAATGCAGGTTATATAGATTCTAAACAAGAACATTCCAAAAAGCATCCCAAGGATTTGTCTCCATCAAATAGGGGGGGATTGTAGAACATAGGAGCTTTGATGTTTCAAATCCATGATGAAGGATTGAAGTTGTGCTGCTTTTGGTTTGGTTTTAGTCTAGGGTGTTTAGAATAGACCTTTCCTAGTCCATTGCACAAGCTTATTCAATCTGTTTTAAAAGAGAAAAAGTGTTTTTCTAAGCAAAGAGAAAAACAATTGGTTGAATTATTGAAATAATCGGTTGTTTGTCTCTTGGCTTGTTTGAAGGTTTTAAAACTGTTTTAGATTTGGTTAAGTAACGTAGTGGACCAGAACTTGCAGTGAAGACCTCGGTGATCAGTCATCGGTGTGTGTAGTGGACTAGAACTCAGAGAAAGGACCTCGGACATCAGCACTTGCGTCTGGCAGCTCAGCACGGCTATTGGGCCAGGATGATTGGCCACGCGTTTGGACTCAGGTATTTGCATAATAACTCGCATCCATGCATTTGGTATAATTATTCATGTATAAGGCCTGGTAGATCAGTAAAGCATAATGGACCTAGGGTGCACTTAGTACATTTAGGTATAGACTGAGTAATACGATCTCTGTTAGCTCAAGCCCAAAGTGTGCTAGGGTTTGACAGAATAGTTGGCATGTTACATGAGGACACATGCGTGAAATGTAGCGGCACATGCATGGTACAGTGATATGAAAAGGTATGTAAAAGTACTTGAAAACAGATTGGATCCCAGGAGTGGTTGCCTTAGTTGGTGCCCAGGTGGTTATTCTATTAGGGTTTGTTGCACTCCAAGGAGATAGAATTCTACACAGTTGTACTGTTAAGATTACGAACACTGTAACAAAATTCTCGTTATTGAATATACTCTCGCTAGAGATAGGATTCTCGTGAGGGAAGGTGGTTACCATTGGTGACCTAATGATACTCTATAAAAGGGGCTTAAGGTCCCTGATGAAGGTACACAATTCTGAATATGCAGTTTGAATACTAAAGCTATCTGTTTCTTATTCTTTGATAAGCCCTTACTGACTTGATCGTCGAAGTGTGACCAGTCGTAAGGGCGCCCTCTATCTCAGTAGGAACAACATCCAAACAACCAAGGAAGGCACAAATTTCATCGAGAGGTAGAAGGAGCCAGAACTTGTTGTCAGAGTCAACCGGCGACCAAGTCAACCGGCAAGAACATTTGGCGCCCACCGTGGGGCCCATTAAAACTGGGTCCCATCCACAATCGTAATTGAAAGCTACCAGGAATCATGAGGAATACGAGGCAAGGTCTAGCAATATCTGGAGGAGGAGATGCCCCCACGATCCAGCAGCTCATGGAGACCATCACAACTCTCCAAGAGATAGTGGCGGCATCCAGAGTTGAGTAGGCCCAGAGACAGGACCAGTTCAGAATCGATTTGGATGCGTTGAGAACAGCCAATGAGGAGTTACGCAGGACCAACGAGGAACTGCACAGGGATTTGCAGTGCATGGGGGAGTGTGCAATAAGAGAGTGGCCTCAACCCATCCGAAATATGGCTCGTGCAATGCCTTTCTCGCAGGAGATCATGGACGCCGTCATACCCGAGAATTTCTTGATGCCTAAGATCACGTTCATAGGTGTAAAGGACCTGGAGGCTCATCTCACGATTTTCCATGCCCAGATGATGATCTCGGGAGGTACAAATGTCGTGCACTATAAGTTGTTCATGGGCACGTTTACGGGCACGACATTATAGTGGTTTATTGGCCTACCTGACGGCCACATAACTTCGTTTGATCAGTTTGCTACATTGTTCAGGGAGCAGTTCATAGTCAATCAGGCTCCAACCCCCGTACCTTTCGACCTCTTTGGGGTGAAGCAGCGACAGGGAGAATCTTTGAAGGACTTCTTGAACCAGTTTGAAGCATTTACGGTGAGGCTCTACACGCAAGATGAGGCTTTGTTGGTGCATGCCTTCAGGCAAGGGGTGATGGCAGAGCCCTTCAGTGATTCCTCGATAAGGAATCAGGCGACGACATTTGGAGAAATCAAGCGGCGAGCTATTGCTCACATCGTCGCTGAGGAAGCAGTAACCATGAAGCGTGGGAACCCAGGTGCAGGGCAAGCTAAGCCCCACGAGAGCAGTCGTACCCAACCTATGAAGGTACATGAGACTACAACAGAGAGGAAGTCGTCAACACGATAGACACCCTATGAGCCAAAGAGAGTCAGTCGAAGTCAAAGGATGACCTACCTTTTCGGTCTAGGTTTAAATTGTCTTATAAAGAGTTGCTTGTGATGCTAGGTATACAGGAAAATTTGAAGTTCCCTCCAAAGACCAATAAGGTTTTGGGGCCAAGAAAGAGTGTCTGGTGTGATTTGCACAAGGCCTACAGGCATGACATGGAGAACTACATAGCTTTGGGTTACCAGTTGGCAGAACTATAGAAGGAGGGCCTCTTGCAGGAGTACATACTGGGAGTTCAGGAAGGATCAAAGGACGAGATATCGACAGAAGAGCAGAGGCACGAGGTACCTATTCACAGGGAAATCAACACCATTGTTGGAGGATTCTCTAGGGGGTTGTACTGCTTTCCAGAGGAAGAGGTATGTAAGGGAAATGATGATAGTGGAAGACCAAGGGTATGATTAGCCAGTCGAGCTCGACCTCTGCTTCACTCGAATTGATCTAAGGGACGTTGTCCCCTACGACAATGATCTGGTAGTGATTTCAGTGGTCATCGCAGGGAGAAGGGTGCACCGAGTTCTCATAGACCAGGGGAGCTCAGCAGACGTGCTGTTTTGGTCAACATTCAATAAGTTGCTACTGTCACCAGATCAACTAAGGCCATATGACGGCTGTTTGTATGGTTTTGCAGGGGATCAAGTAGAAGTAAGGGGGCCTGGGCTGACGAGGTTCCTCAAATTTTGTGGCCTACCACACCACTCCTCAATCTACTACGAAGGAGACACGCTTCAGTTTGGTGTACAGGGTTGATGCCATGATCCCAGTGGAAATCCAGGAGAGCTCACCTTGGTTCCAAAACTTTGTGGTGGAGGAATCAAACGAACGGAGAAGGGTGAATCTTGACCTACTCGACAAAGTAAGAGGGCAGGAGCGCATCAAAGCTAAAGCTTTGAAGAGGAGGGTGGAGCAGAAGCAAAGGTCTAAGCTTAGACCCCAGCAGTTCCAGTTCATGGACCTGGTGATGAGGAAAGCTCACCCATATCAGTTGGAGAAAAAATTATCTCCCAAATGTACCGGCCCATTCCGCATGGTGGAGGCTCTTGGAAACGGAGCTTACAAGCTCAAGACCCTGGAAGGGGGACCTATACCCCGAATGTGAAATGGAGCCAATCTTAAGTTTTATTTCAGTTGATGTATAATGATTATTCATGAACGATTAAGGGGACACACTTTTTCCCACACGAGGGTTTTCTAATGAGGTCACCCAATAAAAAAGTATTTACGAAAGATGATTTGTCATTAATGTTGGAACCAAGGTTTTGATGAACCAAATCTGTGAAGTATTTGTGCTATGCTTGGTTGCTATGATGAAGTTGGGTTTAGATCTTTGTTTTATGTTTTAGAATTTGTATATTTCGTTTTTTATTCATAACCTTAGATTGAGCAACTTGATTCTTAAAGAGAAAATGGTTTTTGAAAAGCTAAGTGATAAACAACCGGTTATTTCCATGAGTTAACCGATTGTTCCTCACATGGCCTGTCTGATGGGTTTTTCAACTGTTTTATAACTGTCTTAACAGAATCAATCGGTTATTTCGAAGTTTCAATCGGTTGAAATTTGAATTTCTGTTACAGCTGTTCTTGCCGGTTGACTCTCCTGCCGGTTGACTCTCTTGCCGGTTGACTCTACGACGCTCACACGCTTCCTTTCCTCACCTTGAATTATGCTTTGCTGTCTCGAAACAACCTGCACCTACAAGATAGAAAGGAGTGCCTTAGAGGCCGTTTGCACTCCGACGCTCAAGTCAAAAACTAGGGCAAGCACACCAAGTGTATTCAGTATCTGTGTTAGGTCTAGAAACTGCGTACCTTTGTGAAGTATTTTACTACCCTTTATATAGTCTAGGGTTTCCTCTGCGCCGCTACCCATATTTAGGGTTTACAGGAATACCCTTGCACCGCTATCACCCAGGCTTAGGGTAATCTAGTACATAAGGTTTCCTTAACTGGAGTGCAAAACTCTAACAGGATGGCCACCTGGGTACCCCCTCGTGCACCTAGTCTCTGGGGACACCTGTCCTGGGAGCGCCTTCACTGTTCACGTGTCATGCATGTAACTTCACTGGAAAACCCTAATCCTGATGAGTACTCGACCCTTCAGGACTCTACATCTAACTATGCTTCCTTACCACACGCATGGGCGATTCGTGACTTAGGCTTCTCCCTACCTCTGGGCATTTTACTGATAGCTGGTCTTCTTTCAGGATCCACATCAGATGCTTTAATCCTATTGTTCAAAACACCCAAGACCGATGTCACATCATCCCACTCTGATGCCAAGGACTCATCATCCTTCTGAGAGACGAGGACACATCAGTCCACTCTGGTGATCGACACGCTGATGACTAATCCTTCCGCTAGTCCATACTACTTGTGGGATCCTTCACACGTGGTTTTGGCCCATGCTGTGGGACCCAACTGACGTGGCTCACCTTTACTAGTTGTTCTCGGTGTTCGAGGACTGGTCGGTACACAAGCCCCTCAGTCTCGAGATGTTAACTTGTTCAGCGAAGAGACTAAGTCATCGGCTCGGGCGACCTACGTGGCACTGAGAGAAAGGACATGAACAGCGCGCTGAAGGACATCTCACCAACCCCCTCTTAATCTGCGGACACGTGGCTAGATCAACGGTTAGGGTTTCTTAACGTTTGCGCTTCCTTGCCTACGTTAAACCATTTCAAAACCCCGCACCTTTACACTGTTTCATCACTTTTCCCTCAAGCCTCCATACATTCTAACTTCTCTTGTACGCTTTTGTTCTACTCCAACCCTCGCAACCCCTCATCTTTGCTCACTCAAAAGGTATGATCTTTAATCTTCTTCTTGCCTTTGCTTTATGATTCCGCTACTTTCTACATGCCATAACTGCGCTAGGTCTGTTTATGATTTCTGCATTTTAGGGTTTCTGTTCTTCTTTCTCGTTTTCGTTCTTCTTCTAAGAGTCTTTGTCCGCCATTTGTTCACGACATCACTTTCTTCTAAACCCTTTTCTCCTTCTCTCTGCCTCTCATTTGTTTTAGATACGAGATGGCCCGAACCAAAACTACCTCAAATCCTCCTCTTGCCTTCAACTACAAGGCCCTCTACTCCTGGGCCTCTGAGGATCTCCTTGCCGAAACCTCTAAGCTTACGAACTGTGAGGACCTGTGGCAGGAGAGTCAACCGGCAAGAACATTTGGCGCCCACCGTGGGGCCGAAGTAAAACAAGGTCCTATACACGAGCAAAAGGGAAGAAACCAGAGACATGAGGAATACCAGGCAAGGATCTATCCCACCAAATGGGGGTGAGAGCGTTACCATGCAACTACTCATGGAAACGATGCATGCCCTCCAGGAGACAGTGGCAGAATCAAGGGCAGATCAAGTGCGTATGCAGATGGACCTGGCCGCATCACAGGCCAGGAATGAGGAGCTGCACAGGGCGAACAAAGAGTTGCGCGTGAATTTGCAGCAAGCAGGGGATCATGTGGTGGATGATCGGGCTCCCCCAACACCGCCTAGGGCACCCCTTTCTATCTTGCAGGTGCAGGTTGTTTCGAGACAGCATAGCATAATTCAAGGTGAGAAAAGAAAGCGTGTGAGCGTCGTAGAGTCAACCGGCAGGAGAGTCAACCAGCAAGAACAACAGCTTTTGAAAAACTGTTTTGGTCCAATTACAGCTGGCAGATCAAATGGCTTTTTGTGAGGTTTATAAAATGGGTCTCTCTTATCTTTTTCGAAAATAGAAAATACACTTTGTGATATAGAAAGTTTTGAAAAGAGAGCTTTGGAGTGATCTAAGAAAGTTTTGTGAAATCAGTTTTGAGAAGAGTTTTTGTTGAAAGTTTCAAGATTGCTCAATAGCTGATGTTCTGATCATTACATGAATCCAGGAACATTTAAACTAGGTGTTTTCTATTCCTTTCTTTGTTCCTGAGATTAGAATCTTGTAAATCTTGTAAGTGTGTAAAAATCCCGTAAAATTAGAGGTTGATCTGATTTAAGGTGTGTGTGTGGTTGACAAAGAGTGTGTGTGTGATCTTAGGTATAAAAGATTCTCTCTTTGTATTGTTGTGTGTTTGTAATCTGTTGTGTATTACATAGTGGAACTCAGAAGGTTTTTCTAAACAACTAAATGTAGCTCAGGGGTTGAGTGAACCAGTATAATTGCTTTGTGTAAATCTCTTTTTCTCTGTCTTGGTTTATCTTGTTAATGTTTCTGTATCTGATATAAACAATCGGTTATATTGTTCTAGCAATCGGTTATAATTTTGATATATAGCATTGTTGTTAACACTATAATAATATCAATCGGTTATTTTGATATTATACTCGATTAAAATTCTGTCTTGTACATTGCTTACAGCTTGACTTTGCTTGAGTGCTAAGAACAATTGGTTATATCGTAATATCAACCGGTTAATATTCTGCTGCATATTTTGAAAGCTTGATTTCATTTAGCTTCTCTGATCTTTGTCTTTGTGAATTGATAAAGGAATTCATTCTTAACCAAACTCTTGCGAAAAGCTTTCAAAAACAATTCACCCCTCTCTTGTTTTAGCCATCAATTCTAACAATTGGCATCAAGAGCTAGGTTCTTGAAAAATATTTAAGTTTCTGAAAAATCTTTTGAAAACATGACTGACAAGATGTCTTTCGGGGAAGGTGCCTCTTTAAACAAGCCACCTCTGTTCTATGGTGAAAATTATAAGTCTTGGTGCATAAGAATGAAATTCTTTATTAATTCAATAGATAAAGAAATCTGGAATGTTATTTCAAACAATGTTTCCATTCATATGCCTGAAAATCTTTCTACATCATCTAAAACTGAAAGAGATCATCTAGATTGTATAGCTATGAACATAATTGTTTTTGCCCTTGATTCTGATGAACTCCTTAAGGTTTCAGAATGTAAATCTGCCAAAGAAATGTGGGACACTCTTGAGAAATGTCACAAGAATTCAAGAAGTGCCTTGCTGGACAAGGATAAGTCCTCTGCTGAATCATCATCCTCTGAATTCAAGATGGAAGTCTGTCTTATGGCAGAAGAAGAATCTGGATCAAGTCAAGTAAGTTCATATTCTTCAATTAAAGGTGACAATCATGAATTACTTTAAGCTTTTGAAGAAACTTATGAAGAAGCTCATAGATTAACCCTTTTAAAAAAACCGATTGAAACTTGAAAACAACAGGTTAAAAGACAGAGTCAAAGTCTAGGAAGAAGAATTGGATAATTCCAAAACTTATTTCGAAAACTTTGAATTGATTTATCAAAATTCTTCTTGCAAGTGTGATTCTAAGTTTTGTGAAAATTATGAGTCTCTTCAAAAGAAGATTTACTATCTTATAAAAACTGTGGATAAGCTTTCTAAAGGAAAGTCCAATTTTAAAACTGTGCTTGCTTCGCAGAACTGTGTTTTTGGAAAATCTGGACTTGGTTTTTATCCACAGAGTAAGAAAAATGAGATTGTGAAACCCTTTTCAACTCTTGCAGAAAAACAATCGACTAAAATTTTAAAAGAACCGGTTGTTTGTTGTTTCTACTGTATGAGAAAGGGTCACTCTGTGAGGTTCTGCAAAGTTCAAAAAATTCTTGTTCCAAAAGGGATTTTAAAATGGGTTCCTAAGAATCCTAAGCCTCCAAACATTCCTGCTAACACTCATGGACCCAAATTTAAAAGGGGACCAAATCTTGCTTTTTAATCTTGTCTTGTAGGTATTCTTGAAAGCCAAGAACCATATTGGGTGTAAGGAATGAAGTCTCAAGGAAAGAAAGCTTAAAGACAACTCAGTTCTTGTGCCTGCACTTGTCAAAATGTGTATATCAAGCAGGGATCTTTGAATGACAAGAGACATCCTGACAAAAGCTAGAATGTTTGGCAAAAAGAGAATCTTCAAGAATAAAGAAAGTATGTGCATCACTCAATTCTTGTGCAATGTTGAAAAACTAATCAAAGAAATGACTATGGTTCAAGAACATTCACCCTACTAAGCTCATGTCCTTTGAAAAATAAGTTGTACATGTTCATCTTACGGTTTGGATTCTTTTGGCCTCATGAGCCTTTGGACATGTTAAGGTAAGATAAAGGTATGAATGCTTTAAGTATTTCCCATCAATTTGAAAGGTGATTTGTTGTTTCTTGCTGTCCCAGAAAATTTAACCAGTTATTTCCTCAAAACAACCAAGTATTTGCTCTTTGTTAGCACTGGGAATATCTGTTTTTAATTTTTAAGATCTGTTTTATGATTCTATTCAAACCCATTGATATCTGTGGTCAATATCGTATTAATTGCATGTTTGAATACTATTTCCCTCTACTATAACTGTAAGGACCTAGAAAATTTTATTGGAATGAAAGTGATATATTTTAAGTGAATTCTAAGTATGTTTTTATTTAAAATATAAAGGAAGGAAAGTGTAGCTTAGAAGTCTACGAGATCGCCGTTGTTGAAGACGGAGGCGATCTCCGACTTCTCTGGTACATAATCGCCTGTCGCCTAAAGTACACATGATCGCCAATCGCCTATGGTGTACATGATCGCCGAAAGCGCACTTAGTATGTGGTCAAGATGCTGGATCAACCATAGTGGGTTCCAAAAACCACACGTATCAAGGTATGGGTTAAGCCTTAGATACGCTGTGCATGCGAAGCTCTATGCTTGAGCATAAGAAATCGTCCTTAGTGTTGCATGCATGGGCGCACGAGGAGTAGTGCTGATCTATTCTTGGAAATGTGAAGCTACCGATGTCACCAAGCCATGTGGAGGTGATACCTTGGACATAACATAGTGGGATGAAGAACCTTCAGCAAGGCGTGGCGATGTGTCATCAGTCATCGCCGGGATGAGAGGCACATCAGTCATCGCCGGTATGAGAGGCATCGGTGGATGGTGGATGGTCATCGCGCGACCAGGCATCGGTGGATGGTGGATGGTCATCGCGCAACCAGGCATCGGTGGATCTTGTTTCACACAGATAAGGTAGGACCTAGGCTCCCAGCATGAGCGTCTTGCATGCACGACACGTAGTCAGGGAGAGTGCTTCAGAACAGTGGCTCCAGAGAGTTGGTATGGAAAGTGACCCAGAGTTGGTGTACGCAGCCCACGTGGCATTACTGTTAGAGGAAATGTACACGCAAGCTTCCCTGCAGAGTGGGTGGTGGCATCGGCATTCCTGGGAAGGGTGGCTTAAGTTCAAACTTCAGTCTGGATAGGCAAGGTTGGAACGTTGCTTGAGTAGAGAGAAATTGAGTGAGTTGGCTTTAGCTCCCTGTTTCTTCCCTCTCCTTCTCCATACGTTCAGACGCCCTAGCGCACCAGTTGGCTATCGGCGACTACCATAGAGCACCTGGGAGGTTCTCTGCAAGTTCTCCAAACCAGATGCTAAAACAGAGTGAGTCGTTTCGCTCTGTTCTTCGAGTCGATCCTGCACTTGAGAGGGTTGCCTCTGCATAGGCGTTGCATGCAGCTCTCTTGGCTTCAGGAATCGTCTCTGTTAATGTAGAAATGAGTGGTATAGCTAGTTTTGTGACTAAGGCTCCATGGTGCAGGTTAAGGCATCCCTGAATCTCGTTGGGTTGGAGCTCTTAGTGAAGTTTACGCTAGTCCAGGTAAGGGAAGCTAGCCTTTATTTCAATGAAAAACCTTAAGCTAGAAGATTTTGATGTTGGGGCGACGAGGTCGCCGGTTTCAAATGTTATTGTATAATCCCCTGTTTTTGGACGTGATCGCCGGTTTTAATGTTGATTTCGAACTCCCCTGTTTTAGTGTCGTTTGAAACTGTTTGAGATTGAAATGTGAAATGCATGTGATATTCGAAAATCTGAGCCTTGGTATGATTGTTTCTGTGATTGGGATTGTTTAAGAAAAGATTCAAAATATTACATGATGGAATTGTGTTTTTACGTGTGGTATGATGCATTGAATGTTGTCAATGTGGGATCAAGGCATAGTATTTTCAGGAAAGAAAATACCATGTAAGATCGTGTGTAATGTGCATTGACTAGGGACTTGTCTAGAAGGAGATATCCTGACTCTGCTGATATAATGGAATCACATAGATGAAGTTATTCAGTTGTTGAGAGTCGAAGGAGGTTCATATGTATGGGTAAGTTGTTTGAAAGATAACTGACTTGACCTGTTATATGAATTAACCCTGTCATACCGGGAGAGTGATTGTAACATCCCGCCAAAATACTATTCATATTTATATAATGAAAATAAAGGTAAACAAATATATTGAAGTGAACAAAATTATATATATGTAATGAAGTTTCTCCTCACAGGGAGTTTAATACAAATTCGGTCAATTTCCAAAACTTAAACAAAATACAGCAAAAGACAAACAGGCGATCTCCTATCAGAAGAAAAGGGCGATCTCCTATCAGAAAAGGGCGATCTCCTATCAGACAACAGAAAAAGGGGTGATCGCCTAACAGAAACAGAAACGGGCAATCTCCTACCGGCGTCCACTCACTGAGGAGCTCTACTACCTGCAACCTTGTCTGCTCCCGTGCAAAAATACACGATCATCACAGGTTTAAGAAAGCAATCACAATACCAGATAAAAGGGTAAGCTAGATGTTTTAAAAACTTTAAATATGAAACTTTATATCAGAAGAAAATATAAATCTTCACACCATTCATACACTATATCAATTTTCAACCATCAACGTCCCCATATTCCACAAACTCGTCAAGTGCCTATCCAATACATTTGATACTCATGGTTCACATGTCAGACTTTCCACTGACTCATAACATATAGACACATGACTCCACTTCCGGAAGACTCGTGCGCTGACTCAGGCTCAGAGATCTGCACCTGTCATACCACACCACTGTGAAATCCACACAGGGTCGCTGTGAAATCCACACAGCCATGCGCATACATAGTCTCAATATCATCACTCTCCCGGTATGACAGGGTTAATTCATATAACAGGTCAAGCTCGTTCTCTTTCAAACAACTTACCCACACATATGAACCTCCTTCGACTCTCCACAACTGAATAACTTCATCTATGTGATTCCATTATATCAGCAGAGTCAGGATATCTCCTTCTAGACAAGCCCCTAGTCAATACACATTACACACGATCTTACACGGTATTTTCTTTCCTGAAAATACTATGCCTTGATCCCACATTCACAACAATCAATACATCATACAACACTGAATGAACGATTCAGTCACAGCAACATTCATTCCACGGTTCAGATTTTCGAATATCACATGTATTTCACATTTAAATCTCAAACAGTTTCAAACAGCACTAAAACAGGGGAGTTCGAAAAACAACGCCAAACCGGCGAACTCATTCAAAAGCAGGGGATTTCGAAAACAAAGTTAAAACCGGCGACCACGTCACCCCACACATAAAAACAGAGCATTGTGAAAAGAAATATGAAAACCGGCGACCACGTCGCCCTCACTTCAGAACTTACTCGCCTAACGTTTTTATAAATGTAGAGTACTAACTTTCCTTACCTGGACTTGCGCAAAACACCAAGAACTCCAAAACCCACCAAGCTTAAAGGATGCCTTAGCTCTGTTTTAGCGTCTGGTTTGTAGAACTTGCAGAGAACCTCCCAGGTGCTCCAAGGGCAGTCGTCGCTCGTCGCACTGGTGCTTGAGGATGCCTGAATCGCAGCACGAAGGAGAGAAAAGGAGAAGAATGAAGGTAAACTCACTCTTTCACTCTTCAACCACCGCAACGTCCTTTGCCTCTCAGAAGTGGGTTTTTGAATCTTAAACCAACTTGTCCACAAAAGCCGCTGCCCCCACCCACTCTGCAGGGAAGTTTGCGTGTACGCTTCCCTGAACAGTACGACTACGCGTGCCTCTGCGCAGGCCAACACTCTGAGGTCACTATTCTGAACCACCCTTTTGTCTACGTGTCGCGCGTGCAGTACGTCTCATGCTGGGAGCCTGGGTCCCACCTTATCTGTGTGAACACGACATCGCGCGATAACCTTCCACCGATGACCGCTCGCGCGATGACTATCCACCGATGCCTCATCCTGGAGGATGACCGATGTCTCTCCCTGGGAGACGACCGATGTCTTGTGTAACATCCCGTCAAAATACTATACAATCTCATACATGTAATATGAAAATAAGGTAAACCAATAATGTTGAAGAATACAAGATAATATATATATATAAGTAATGGAGTTGCTCCTCTTAGGGAGATTAGTACATAATCCTTCAAATGTTTTCAAAATTTAAAGAAAGAAAATCAAATACAGCAAGACCGGCGGTCTCCATACATAAAAACGGCGATCTCCAACACAAACCGGCGATCCCAAAACAGAAGACCTCAAAACAGGCGATCTGCTATCAGGACACAAATCCGGCGATCACCCCCGAGAGGTGGAAATAGGCGATCTCTTTCCCCGGCGACCACTCACTAGGGAGCTCTTCTTCCTGGAAGATCATCTGCTCCCGTGTAACAATTACACGATCATCACAGTTTTGAGAACACAACCACAATAACAGATAAAAGGGTAAGCTAGATAATTTAAAAGAAGTTTAAATCATGAACATGAAAATCCAAGTAAACCAAGTTCCAAAATATCCATGTAAAACGTAGAGCTGCTCATAGCATTCAGCTGATCGCCCAAAATCACAAACTTCACAACATTCACCCATAGTCATTCCATTTCACAATACAGCATCAAGTGTCTATCAATATTCAAGTTTCTCATTTCACATGTCAGACTTTCCACTGACCCACCACACAAGACACTTGACACTACTTCCGGATTGACTCGTGCGTTGATTAGACTCAGAGATCTGCACCTGTCATACCACACCACTGTGAAATCCACACAGGGTCGCTGTGAATCCACACAGCATGCGCATATATCATCTCAATGTTACCATAGTTCTCCTGGTATGACAGGGTTAATCCATAGGACAGACGGAGCTCGTTCTTTTTCACACGAGACGCCCATCATATAGACCTCCTTCGACTCTCAACAACTGAGTAACTTCCTCTACGTGATTCCATTACCTCAGCAGAGTCAGGATATCCCCTTAGGAATCACCGATCAATGCACCTACCACAAGATCTTACACGGTACTTTCTTTCCTGAAAATACTATGCCTCGATCCCACATTCACAGCATTCAAAGACATCATGCCATACAAAGGAATATTTCAAATCACAGCAACAACCATTTCAGCGTTTCAAACTTTCGAATATCACATATATATTGTATTTAAATCCCAAACAGTTTCCAACAATGTCAAACACAGGGGAGTTCGAAACTCGTATTTAAAACCGGCGACCACGTCGCCCAAACACATAAAACAGAGCATTTCGAAAAGAAACAGAGAACCGGCGACCACGTCGCCCTCACTTCAGAAACAGCAAACTATGGCTTATATTGAAAACGAAGGCTAGCTTCCCTTACCTGGACTTGCGCAACCACCAGGAGCTTCGAAATCCAACGAAGCTTGCAGAATACCTTGGCTCTGTTTTTCGCGTCTGGTCTGAAGAACTTGCAGAGGACTACCCAAGTGCTCCAATGGTGTTGCTTCTCGTCGTACTCTTGTGTGGAGAGGCTGAAATCGCAACGCGGAGGAGGGAACTCACTCTTTCTCTCTTCGACTACAACAACGTTTTCTTCCTCTTCAGTAGTGGATTTCAGTAACTTAAACCAACTTATCCCTCCAAAAGCAGCTGCCACCACCCACTCTGCAGGGAAGTTTGCGTGTACGCTTCCCTGCACAGTACTACTAAGCGTGCCTCTGCGCAGGCTACGCTCTGAGGTCACTATTCTGAACCACTCTTTTGTCTACGTGGCGCGCGTGCAGAACATCTCTTGCTGGGAGTCTGGGGCCCACGTTCTCTGGGTGTAACTCAACGTCGCGCGATGACCTTTCGCCGATGACTACCAGCTCGAAGAGAAACCACTGATGACCTCTCGCGCGAAGACTACCACCGATGACCTCGCGCGAAGACTACCACCGATGACCTCGCGCGAAGACTACCACCGATGACCTCGCGCGAAGACTACCACCGATGACCTCGCGCGAAGACTACCACCGATGACCTCTTCCTGGCGAACGACCGATGTCTTCCTCTGGGAGACAACAGATGTCTTCCCTGGCGACGCCCTCATAACTCTCGCGCCTTGGCCACGTCCACATGCATCACGCCCTGGCAATGCCCGCGTGCCTCGCGCCCGCGCGATGCCCGCATGCCCCTCGCGCCCGCGCGATGCCTGCATGCCTCTCACGCCCGCGCGATGCCTGCATGCCTCTCGCGCCCGCGCGATGCCTGCATGCCTCTCACGCCCGCGCGATGCCTACCTGGCGCTCATGTGTAGCAGGCGACCGGCGACCTCGTAGCCTTCTAAACTTATCTTTTTCCTCCCTTTCTATTCTAAATAAAAACATACTTAGAATTTATTTAAAATATAACTCTTTTATTCCAATAAATTTTTCAGGTCCTTACATTCTCCCCAACAAGAAAAATTTTCGTCCTCGAAAATTGGATTACAAGGAAAAGAGGTATGGATAAGCCTCCCTCATGGGTTCTTCTAACTCCCAAGTAGAATCCCCCGATTTCTCATCCCACACCACTTTCACCATGTCGATGGTCTTGCCTCTGAGCTGTTTACATTGCCGATCGTCAATCCTGACTGGTTTTGCTTCAAAGGACAAGTCATCCCTGATCTGCACGTCGTCTACATCCAGCACATGACTAGGGTCTGCCATGTACTTCCTCAGCTGTGACACGTGAAAGACGTTGTGCAGATTTGCTAAGTGGGGAGGTAGGGCGATCTCATACGCCACTGGGCCAATCCTTCTTAAGATCTGATATGGTCCCACGAACTTAGGGGACAACTTCTTTGACCTGATCGCCCGCCCTACACCCTTGGTTGGTGTCACTTTCATGAACACGTGATCCCCAGCAGCAAACTCCAAAGGCTTTCTCCTCTGATCTGCATAGGACTTCTGCCTACTCTGAGAGGCTTTCATTCTGCTTTGTATCTGCTTCACCTTCTCGGTCGTCTGCTGAATCAACTCTGGCCCAACCAAGACCGCCTCGCCCTCCTGGTACCAACATAAGGGAGTTCTGCATTTCCTCCCATACAGGGCTTCATATGGCGCCATCCCAATACTGGCGTGGTAGCTATTGTTATAGGTAAACTCCACTAGTGGCAACACCTCCTCCCAACTTCCCAATTGATCCAAGACGCACGCCCTCAGCAGATCTTCCAGAGATTGGATCGTCCTCTCTGACTGACCATCTGTTTGGGGATGATATGCAGAGCTCATCCTCAACTTAGTTCCCAAACACTCTTGCAGGGTCTGCCAAAACCGTGAAGTAAACCTGGGATCTCTATCTGAAAAGATGCTGGAAGGCACTCCATGCAGCCTCACTATTTCTTGGATGTATAGCTGTGCCAGCTTGACCATAGGCATCTTCATATTCACTGGAAGAAAGTGGGCACTCTTCGTCAGCCTATCAATGATGACCCAGATTGCATCATGACCCTTTACCGATCTGGGTAAATGAGTGACAAAATCCATGGCAATGCTGTCCCACTTCCACTCGGGGATATCCAGTTGCTGCAACAGCCCGCCAGGTCTTTGATGCTCTACCTTCGCCTTTTGACACGTTAAGCAGGTTGCCACGTACTGGGCGACGTCCCTCTTCATGCCTGACCACCAAAATGACTCCTTCAAGTCATGGTACATCTTGTTCATGCCTGGGTGAAGGTTGAGGCGGCTCTTATGACCTTCCTCTAGGATCATCTTCTTCAACTCATCATTTGCAGGTATGTAAATTCTGCCATCAAACCTCAAGATCCCATCATCGCCCATCTCAAAGCCTCTCGCCTGATCTGTCCCTAGTGACTCCACAGTGCGCTTCAGGCTAGGGTCCTCCAATTGTTTATCCTTCAACATCCCAAGGAAGTCATTAGTTATAGTCAGCTTACTACAACTAATGTGATTCACGTGAAATTCCACTCCAAGGTTTAAGTCTCAGAACTGTTCGATCAGTTTCTGCTCTTCCATCATCATGGTGGCGACTTGTATAGACTTCCTACTCAAGGCATCTGCCACTACATTGGCCTTCCCTGGGTGATACATGAGTTGAAAGTCGTAGTCCTTTAGGAATTCCATCCACCTTCTTTGTCTCATGTTTAGTTCCTTCTGATCGAACAGGTACTTCAAGCTCTTGTGGTCACTGAATACCTGGAACCGAGCTCCATAAAGATAATGCCTCCAGATCTTCAAGGCAAACACTACTGCCGCCAACTCCAAATCATGAGTAGGGTAGTTTCTCTCATGCACCTTGAGTTGCCTTGAAGCATATGCAACCACTCTCTTCTCTTGCATCAAGACGCATCCCAAGCCTTGATGTGAGGCATCACAGAAGACATCAAAAGGTCTTCCTACTTCTGGAATCACCAGCACTGGAGCACTGGTCAACCTCTCCTTTAGTTCCCTGAAGCTCTGCTCACATCGGTCGGTCCAAGCAAAGGGTTGGTCCTTGCGGGTCAGTTGTGTTAAAGGAGCCACTACTTTGGAAAAATCCTCAATAAACCTCCGATAGTAGCCCGCCAACCCCACAAAGCTCCTTATCTCAGTCACTGTCTTAGGACGTTCCCATTGCAGCACTGCCTCTACCTTGGCTGGATCTACCGAGATCCCCTGGGCAGATATCACGTGTCCTAAGAAGTTGACTTCCCTTAGCCAGAACTCACACTTAGAGAACTTGGCATAGAGCTGCTTCTCCCTCAGTATTTCCAATACTGTCCTCAGGTGTTCCTCATGCTCTTCCTCGGTCCTTGAATAAATGAGGATGTCATCTATGAAGACCACCACAAACTTATCCAAGAAAGGGCGAAAGATCCTATTCATGTAGTCCATGAATAGAGCTGGAGCATTGGTGACTCCAAATGGCATCACTACATACTCGTAATGCCCATATCGAGACCTAAAAGCTGTCTTCTGAACATCTTCAGCTTTTACCAAGATTTGGTGATACCCCGATCTCAGGTCAATCATGGAGAACACCGAGGCCCCATGAATTTGGTCCATCAAATCATCAATCCGAGGTAGGGGGTACTTGTTCTTGATGGTCAATTTGTTCAATTGCCTGTAGTCTATACACAGCCGAGACCCTCCATCCTTCTTCTTGACTAGGAGCACTGGAGCTCCCCATGGAGATACGCTGGGTCTGATGAACTGCTTCTCCAGCAACTCTTCCACTTGCTTCTTTAACTCCACTAACTCGGCTGGTGCCATCCTGTAAGGTGCCATTGACACTGGTCCAGCTCCAGGTACCAAGTCAATAGAGAATTCCACTTCTCTCTTAGGGGGTAACCCAGGCACCTCTTTTGGGAATACATCTGTGAAATCTTTCACCACTTGTATCCTGTTTACGTCCCCTTTATTCTCCACTTCCAACCGGGCGAGCACTACGAAGCACCTCGCCTCTCCTTCCAGCTCTGATCGCCCTTGTTGAACTGACAACACATCCGGTTCTTGGGGGTCTGGAAACGCTACCTTCTGCCTACCACAGTCTATGAGAACGTGATTGGCAGCTAACCAATCCATTCCCAGGATGACATCCAGGTCCTGAAGAGGTAGGCAGATCAAGTTCACCTTGAATCTGCGTCCTTCTACAATCACTGGACATTCAGGGCACACTGTAGAGGTCGACACCTGTCCTGACGCAGGTGTAGAGACCAACAGCTCGAAAGGTAACTCCTTCACTAGGAGGCCCAACTCGGCTACACACAGGCTTGACACAAAGGAGTGTGTCGCTCCAGAATCAAACAAGGCCCTTACACCTCTACCAGCAATAAAACAAACACCTTGGATGAGGTTACCTGACTGAGCTGCCTCTGCTCCAGACATGGCGAACACCCTCCCTGTTGCCTGAGGTCTGCCGCCCTCGTTTCTCAACTGTTGGGAGCCACTGGGTTGGGTCGCCCCATTCCTGCTAGGGCACTCTCTAGCAACGTGCCCTGTCCTTTGGCAGACGAAACATTTCCTCTCTGAAGTCTTCTTGAAACAAGCATTGGAGGCGTGTGGTCCACCACAGTGAAGACACTTAGGTTTCCAAGGTTGTTGCTGTTGGAACTGGGGAGGTGCTGCTCCTGCCCGATGTGATGGAGGTCTCGCATAGGGTTTGCTTTGTGGGTGCTGTGCCTTAGCTCTCCCACTGGAAGGACCTCCTGGGTGTGACCTGATCACCCGAGACTCACCCTTTTCCAGGGTCTCCACCATCTTCGCCTTCTCCACTAAGGCGTGGAACTCCCTGATGCACATCGGGGCTATGGTCTTCTTCAGCCCATGCTTCAGCCCTTCCTCGAACTTCCTACACCTCCAGGCCTCGGAGGTCGCCTGGGTATAGAACCGGGCGAGGTACTCAAAACGGGCAGCATAGGCGTTTACTGACATGTCCCCCTGCTCCAACTTTAAGAACTCAGCTTCCCTTGCAAACTTGGCGCTGTCTGGGAAGTATTTCTCCAAGAACTTCACCCTGAAGCTCTCCCAATCCAGAACATCCTCTCGGGCCTCCATCATCTGCTGAGCTCCCATCCACCAGAACTCAGCTTCTCCTGATAGCAGATACGTGGCAAACAACAGCTTCTTCTCTTCAGGGCAGGAGGTCGCCCTAAAGATTTTCTCCACCTCCCTGACCCACTGATCTGCCTGGTCAGGGGTAGCATTCCCACTGAACTTAGGTGGGTTGTGCCTCATGAACTCGGCCAGTCCCATCTGTTCTTGGGGCTGACCGACGTGAGAGTTTGTCTCAGCAGATCGGGCAGTTTCCCAGTGCTGCATTGTGGCTTGATGGTTCTGAGCCATCGCCGCATTCTGCTGCTGAATGGCAGTCGCCATCATCTCGATGGCCTTGGCGATCTGACTCATCTCTGAGGAAGGTTGGGGTGGGGTAGCAGGTCTACGTGCCATCTTCTTCGTTTTTGATTCTGAATCTATTGACTTCTATATTCCCTACAACTATAAGAATGAAATCGATAAGAATCAATTCATTCAAGGGGTAACAGCTAGACCTTACAAAGGTCAGCATCTCAAAGTCATCTAGAATTTGAGTTCATCAACAGAATCATAACACTTATAACTTCACACAAAACACCAGAACAGTTACTGGTGTGCAAACATCAGTCCAAACTACCACCTCAGTCAAATTCAAGAACACTCAAAAATCACACCAGAATTTAATGTAGGCTAAACATCAAACCTTTGGAATTAAGATTAAGAATTATCTTGATCCAGTTATGAGTGTGCACCCTCACCACTTTATCAAGACCTTCTTATTCTTAATACTAAGATTTTCAGTTAGGCACACGTTCACCCAAGCACACGCAAGAGTTCAAAACTAAAACGTTTGAAAACCTTCCACTATAGTGGTTATTTAAAACTCAAATAAATTTTATGAGCAGAAGAAACACAATGGATCCACAGCCCTCAGGTCATCCTAAGGCGAACTGCTCTGATACCATTAATGTAACATCCCGCCAAAATACTATACAATCTCATACATGTAATATGAAAATAAGGTAAACCAATAATGTTGAAGAATACAAGATAATATATATATATAAGTAATGGAGTTGCTCCTCTTAGGGAGATTAGTACATAATCCTTCAAATGTTTTCAAAATTTAAAGAAAGAAAATCAAATACAGCAAGACCGGCGGTCTCCATACATAAAAACGGCGATCTCCAACACAAACCGGCGATCCCAAAACAGAAGACCTCAAAACAGGCGATCTGCTATCAGGACACAAATCCGGCGATCACCCCCGAGAGGTGGAAATAGGCGATCTCTTTCCCCGGCGACCACTCACTAGGGAGCTCTTCTTCCTGGAAGATCATCTGCTCCCGTGTAACAATTACACGATCATCACAGTTTTGAGAACACAACCACAATAACAGATAAAAGGGTAAGCTAGATAATTTAAAAGAAGTTTAAATCATGAACATGAAAATCCAAGTAAACCAAGTTCCAAAATATCCATGTAAAACGTAGAGCTGCTCATAGCATTCAGCTGATCGCCCAAAATCACAAACTTCACAACATTCACCCATAGTCATTCCATTTCACAATACAGCATCAAGTGTCTATCAATATTCAAGTTTCTCATTTCACATGTCAGACTTTCCACTGACCCACCACACAAGACACTTGACACTACTTCCGGATTGACTCGTGCGTTGATTAGACTCAGAGATCTGCACCTGTCATACCACACCACTGTGAAATCCACACAGGGTCGCTGTGAATCCACACAGCATGCGCATATATCATCTCAATGTTACCATAGTTCTCCTGGTATGACAGGGTTAATCCATAGGACAGACGGAGCTCGTTCTTTTTCACACGAGACGCCCATCATATAGACCTCCTTCGACTCTCAACAACTGAGTAACTTCCTCTACGTGATTCCATTACCTCAGCAGAGTCAGGATATCCCCTTAGGAATCACCGATCAATGCACCTACCACAAGATCTTACACGGTACTTTCTTTCCTGAAAATACTATGCCTCGATCCCACATTCACAGCATTCAAAGACATCATGCCATACAAAGGAATATTTCAAATCACAGCAACAACCATTTCAGCGTTTCAAACTTTCGAATATCACATATATATTGTATTTAAATCCCAAACAGTTTCCAACAATGTCAAACACAGGGGAGTTCGAAACTCGTATTTAAAACCGGCGACCACGTCGCCCAAACACATAAAACAGAGCATTTCGAAAAGAAACAGAGAACCGGCGACCACGTCGCCCTCACTTCAGAAACAGCAAACTATGGCTTATATTGAAAACGAAGGCTAGCTTCCCTTACCTGGACTTGCGCAACCACCAGGAGCTTCGAAATCCAACGAAGCTTGCAGAATACCTTGGCTCTGTTTTTCGCGTCTGGTCTGAAGAACTTGCAGAGGACTACCCAAGTGCTCCAATGGTGTTGCTTCTCGTCGTACTCTTGTGTGGAGAGGCTGAAATCGCAACGCAGAGGAGGGAACTCACTCTTTCTCTCTTCGACTACAACAACGTTTTCTTCCTCTTCAGTAGTGGATTTCAGTAACTTAAACCAACTTATCCCTCCAAAAGCAGCTGCCACCACCCACTCTGCAGGGAAGTTTGCGTGTACGCTTCCCTGCACAGTACTACTAAGCGTGCCTCTGCGCAGGCTACGCTCTGAGGTCACTATTCTGAACCACTCTTTTGTCTACGTGGCGCGCGTGCAGAACATCTCTTGCTGGGAGTCTGGGGCCCACGTTCTCTGGGTGTAACTCAACGTCGCGCGATGACCTTTCGCCGATGACTACCAGCTCGAAGAGAAACCACTGATGACCTCTCGCGCGAAGACTACCACCGATGACCTCGCGCGAAGACTACCACCGATGACCTCGCGCGAAGACTACCACCGATGACCTCGCGCGAAGACTACCACCGATGACCTCGCGCGAAGACTACCACCGATGACCTCTTCCTGGCGAACGACCGATGTCTTCCTCTGGGAGACAACCGATGTCTTCCCTGGCGACGCCCTCATAACTCTCGCGCCTTGGCCACGTCCAGATGCATCGCGCCCTGGCAATGCCCGCGTGCCTCGCGCCCGCGCGATGCCCGCATGCCCCTCGCGCCCGCGCGATGCCTGCATGCCTCTCACGCCCGCGCGATGCCTGCATGCCTCTCGCGCCCGCGCGATGCCTGCATGCCTCTCACGCCCGCGCGATGCCTACCTGGCGCTCATGTGTAGCAGGCGACCGGCGACCTCGTAGCCTTCTAAACTTATCTTTTTCCTCCCTTTCTATTCTAAATAAAAACATACTTAGAATTTATTTAAAATATAACTCTTTTATTCCAATAAATTTTTCAGGTCCTTACATCTTGCCCTGGCGATGACCGCATGCCTCACGCCCGGCGATGCCCGCATGCCTCGCGCCCCGGCGATGTCCGCATGCCTCGCGCCCTGGCGATGGCCGACGACACATCGCCACGCCTTACTGAAGGTTCTTCATCCCACTATGTTACGTCCAAGGTATCATCTCTACATGACTTGGTGACGTCGGTAGCTTCACATTTCCAAGAGCAGATCAGCCCTGCTCCTCGTGCGCCCATGCATGCAACACCAAGGACGATTTCTTATGCTCAAGCATAGAGCTTTGCATGCACAGCGTATCTAAGGCTTAACCCACACCTTGATACGTGTGGTTTTGTGGAACCCACTCTGGTTGATCCAGTATCCTGACCACATACTGAGTGCACTTTCGGCGATCATGTGCACCATAGGCGACTGGCGATCACGTGCAACCTAGGCGACAAGCGATCATGTACTAACCAGGCGATCTTATAGTCTTCTAAACTACATTTTCCTTCCTTTTTATTTTAAATAAAAACATACTTAGAATTCATTTAAAATATATCCCTTTTTATTCCAATTTAATTTTACAGGTCCTTACAGTGATGATATTGAGATTATGTATGCGCATGGCTGTGTGGATTTCACAGCGACCCTGTGTGGATTTCACAGTGGTGTGGTATGACAGGTGCAGATCTCTGAGTCTGAGTCAACACACGAGTCTTCCGGAAGTAGTGTCAAGTGTCTATGTGTGATGAGTCAGTGGAAGTCTGACGTGAGAAAGAGAAATATTGAAATTTGATAGACACTTGATGGATTATGTGAAATGAATGACACTTGAGGGAATTGTGAAATGTGTGAATATTGGATGGTTTACGTTAATACCAAGTTTCATGTTTTAAAGTTTTTAAAAATATCTAGCTTACCCATGCGTTTTGTTTGTGTTTGTTTCTTTTTAAAACTGTGATGATCGTGTGTAATTTACACGGGAGCAGATGATGTTGCAAGCAATGGAGCTCCTCAGTGAGTGGATGGACAAGGAGATCGCCTGTTCTTGTGCTGTAGTTTATTTTATTTTGAAACTGGATGGTTATGTATTAAAATTCCCTAGAGAAGGGATATTATTTTGAAATACAATGTACTGATGGATGTATTTTATTATATATTCATATATTAATTTTGATATTATTGTTTTACCTTTATTTTATTATATAAATAAGAATAAGATATTGAAGGGCGTTACATTAATGGTATCAGAGCAGTTCGTCCTTAGGATGACCTGAGGGTAGTGGGTTCATTGTGTTTCTTCTGCTTACAAAAATTTATTGGAGTTTTTGAATTAAAGCTATAGTGAAAGGTTTTTAAATGTTTTTCTTATTGAAATTTTGTGTGTGCTTGAGTAAATATATGCTCTAACTGAAAATTTTAGTATTAAGAATGAGAGGATCTTGATAAAGTAGTGAGGGTGCACACTCATAACTGGATCGAGATGATTCTCAATCTTAATTCCAAAGGTTTGATGTTTAGCATACATTGAATTCTGGTGTGATTTATTTCATTTTATTGAGTGTTTTTGTAATTGATTGAAAGTGGTTGTTTGGATTGATGGTTTTATACCAGTAGCTGTTCTGGTGTTTTGCTTGAGGTTATAAGTATCATGATCTTGCTGATAAACTCAAAATTCTAGATGATTTTGAGATGCCGACCTTTGTAAGACCTAGATGTGGTCTTCTAAATGAATTGATTCTTTATCAAGTTCATTTATAGGAATATGATTAGAGAATAATAGTTTCCTAATCTTCTACAGAGAAGAATGGCTCCTAGACCGCCTACCCCTCCCCAACCTTCTGCAGAAATGGGCCAGATCGCCAGGGCTATTGAGATGATGGCGAGTGCTATCCAGCAGCAGAATGCGGCAATGGCTTAGAATCATCAAGCTGCAATGCAGCATTGGGAGACCGCCAGATCGGCTGCAACAGCTTCCCACATCGGCCAGCCTCAGGAGCAGATGGGACTGACCGAGTTCCTTAGGCACAACCCACCTAAGTTCAGTGGGAATGCTACTCCCGACCAAGCAGATCAATGGGTCAGGGGGTTAGAGAAAATCTTCAAGGCGACCTCCTGCCCTGAGGATAAGAAGTTGGTGTTTGCTACATACCTACTATCTGGAGAAGCCGAGTTCTGGTGGATGGGAACTCAACAGATGATGGAAGCCCGAGAGGAAGTATTAGACTGGGAGAGCTTCAGGGTGAGATTTCTGGAAAAATACTTCCCAGATAGTGCAAGGTTTGCAAAGGAAGCAGAATTCCTCAGATTGGAGCAGGGGGAGATGTTAGTGAATGCTTATGCTGCTCGGTTTGAGTACCTCGCCCGATTCTATACCCAGGCGACCTCTGAGGCTTGGAGGTGTAGGAAGTTTGAAGAAGGACTGAAGCATGGGCTGAAGAGGACCATAGCCCCTATGTGCATCAGGGAATTTCACGCTTTAGTAGAGAAGGCAAAGATGGTGGAGACTCTGGAAAAGGGTGATTCTCGGGTGATCAGGTCACACCCAGGGGGTTCCTCCAGTGGGAAGGCAAAGGTGCAGCAGCAGCAGAATAAGCCTTATGCGAGACCTCCACAGCATAGGGCAGGAGCAGCATCACCCCAGTTTCAGCAGCAGCAACCATGGAAACCCAAATGTTTCCATTGTGGTGGACCACACACGCCCAATGTGTGCCCCAAGAAGGCTTAGGAGAGAAGGTGTTTTGCATGCCAAAAGACGGGACACGTTGTTAGAGATTGTCCTACCCAGAATAGGATGACTCAACCCAGTGGTTCCCAACAGTGGAGGAACGAAGACAGCAGACCTCAGGCAACAGGGAGAGTGTTTGCCATGACAGGAGCTGAGGCGTCCCAGTCAGGTAACTTGGTGCAAGATGCTTGTTTTATAGCTGTTAGAAGTGTAAAAGTCTTGTATGATTCTGGAGCGACATACTCCTTTGTGTCAAGTCGGAGTGTGGCCGAGCTGGGCCTTCTAGTGAAGGAGCTACCTTTTGAACTGTTGGTCTCTACACCTGCATCAGGACAGGTTATGACCTCCACAGTTTTCCCAGAATGTCCAGTGATAGTAGAGGGACACAGGTTCAAAGTAAATTTGATCTGTCTACCTCTGCAGGATCTGGATGTTATCCTAGGAATGGATTGGCTATCTGCCAATCACATTCTCATAGACTGTAGTAGGCAGAAAGTGGTGTTTCCCGATCTCCAAGAGCCAGATGTGATATCTGCTCAGCAGGTACGGTCGGAGTTGAAAGAAGGGGCGACGTGCTTTGTGATCCTAGCTCGAGGGGGAGTGAAGAATGAAGAAGATATGGGCAGTATACATGTGGTGAAGGATTTCATGGATGTATTTCTAGAAGAAATACCTGGACTACCGCCTAAGAGAGAAGTGGAATTCTCTATTGATTTGGTACCTGGAGCTGGACCAGTGTCAATGGCGCCATACAGAATGGCTCTAGCCGAGTTGGTAGAACTAAAGAAGCAAGTGGAAGAGTTGTTGGAGAAACAATTCATCAGGCCTAGTGTATCTCCATGGGGGGCTCCAGTGCTTCTAGTTAAGAAAAAGGATGGAGGGTCTCGGTTGTGTGTGGATTACAGGCAGTTGAATAAGCTGACCATCAAGAACAAGTACCCTCTGCCTAGAATTGACGATTTGATGGATCAACTGCATGGAGCCTCAGTGTTCTCAAAGATTGATCTAAGAACGGGATACCACCAAATTTTGATAAAGGCTAAGGATGTTCAGAAGACGGCATTTAGGTCTCGCTATGGACACTATGAGTACGTGGTGATGCCGTTTGGAGTGACAAATGCTCTAGCTCTGTTCATGGACTACATGAATAGAATTTTTCGTCCTTTCTTGGATAAGTTTGTTGTAGTCTTTATAGACGACATACTTATTTATTCAAGGACCAAGGAAGAACATGAGGAACATCTGAGGACAGTGTTGGAGATTCTGAGGGAGAAGCAACTCTATGCCAAGTTCTCTAAGTGTGAGTTCTGGCTGAAGGAAGTCAACTTCTTAGGACACGTGATATCTGCTCGGGGGATCTCAGTGGATCCTGTAAGGACCTAGAAACTTTAATTGGAATAAAAGTGTTATATTTAAATAATTTCAGAAGATGTTATTATTTAAAATACAAAGACTTGGTAATAGAAGTTTCGTAGTAGTCGGACATCGGACGTCGCCCAAGGTCTGGGGTCAGCTGGTAGAGGTCGGTCGGCTGACCATTGTATTAACCAAGTAGTCAGGTGCGATGACTTTATCGTGAGGTAATCACGTGGGTATGCTCGAGGAAGACATGTGGATCAAGAAGAGTAAAGGAAGAAAAGTGTAGCTTAGAAGTCTACGAGATCGCCGTTGTTGAAGACGGAGGCGATCTCTGACTTCTCTGGCACATAATCGCTTGTCGCCTAGAGGAGACATGACTGCCAATCGCCTATGGTGTACATGATCGACGGGAGTGCACGTAGTATGTGGTCAAGATGCTGGATTAACCATAGTGGGTTCCAAAAACCACGCGTATCAAGGTGTGGGTTAAGCCTTAGATACACTGGGCATGCAAAGCTCTATGCTTGAGCATAAGAAATCGTCCTTAGTGTTGCATGCATGGGCGCACGAGGAGTGGTGCTGATCTACTCTTGGAAATGTGAAGCTACCGACGTCACCAAGCCATGTGGAGGTGATACCTTGGACGTAACATAGTGGGATGAAGGACCTTCAGCAAGGTGTGACGATGTGACATCGATGAGCAGAGTAAGGCGATATGTTCTCGTCACACACAAGGGCGATAAGAGATCGCCAACAGGATGAGAGGAACATAGGTCATCAACCTTGATGGGAGACACATCGGTGGTCTGCCAGGGTGAGACATCGGTTGTCCTCCAGGGTGAGACATCGGTTGTCTGCCAGGGTGAGACATCGGTGGTCCTCCAGGGTGAGACATCGGTTTTCTGCCAGGATGAGGAATCAGTCGTCCGACAGGAAGAGGAATCAGTCATCCGTCAGGAAGAGGAATCAGTCATCACCGGGATGAGGCACATCAGTCATCGCCGGTATGAGAGACATGCGGGCATCGCGAGGGCGCGAGGCATGCGGTCATCGCCGGGCGCGAGGCATTGCGGTCATCGCCAGGGCGAGACTTCGGTTGTCTCCCAGGGAGAGACATCGGTCGTCCGCCAGGATGAGACATCGGTGGATAGTCACCGCGCGAGAGGTCATCGGTGGAAGGTTATCGCGCGATGTCGAGTTTCACACAGATAAGATGGGACCCAGGCTCTCAGCATGAGACGTACTACACGCACGACACATAGACAAAAAGGGTGGTTCAGAATAGTGACATCAGAAAGTTGGCATGCGCAAGAGACACTCGCGGTCGTACTGTTCAGGGAAGTGGTTGGCATGCGCAAGAGACAACCGTGGCCGTACTGTTCAGTGAAACGTACACTCTGGCTTTCCTGCAGAGGGGGTGGTGGCAGCAGCATGCGTGGACAAGTAGGCTTGGATTCAAAAACCCACTGCGGGGAGGCAAAGAACGTTGCAGTGGCTCAAGAGTGAAAGAGTGAGTGCATTTTCATCCCTCTCTTTTCTCTCCTTCGCGCTGCGATTCAGGCAACCTCAAGCACCAGTACGACGAGCGACGACTGCCCTTGGACACTTGGGAGGTTCTCTGCATGTTCTCCAGACCGGGACACTAAAACAGAGTGAAAGCATCTTTAAGCTTCGTTGGGTTTCGGAGCTCTTGGAGTTTTGCGCTAGTCCAGGTAAGGGAAGCTAGCCTTATTTCCAACAAAAAACCTTATATTAGATGATTTTGATGATGGGGCGACGTGGTCGCCGGTTTTCAACTGTTATTGCATAATCCCCTGTTTTTGGACGAGATCGCCGGTTTTGGCGTCGTTTTTCGAACTCCCCTGTTTTTGTGTATGTTTGAAACTGTTTCAGATTTAAATGTGATATTCGAAAATCTGAACCTTGGAATGAGTTTTGCTGTGATTGGAATCGTTCATTTAAGTGTTATATGACGTGTTGAATGTTGTGAATGTGGGATCAAGGCATAGTATTTTCAGGAAAGAAAATACCGTGTAAGATCGTGTGTAATGTGTATTGACTAGAGGCTTGTCTAGAAGGAGATATCCTGACTCTGCTGATATAATGGAATCACATAGATGAAGCTATTCAGTTGTGGAGAGTCGAAGGAGGTTCATATGTATGGGTGAGTTGTTTGAAAGAGAACGAGCTTGACCTGTTATATGAATTAACCCTGTCATACCGGGAGAGTGATGATATTGAGATTATGTATGCGCATAGCTGTGTGGATTTCACAGTGGTGTGGTATGACAGGTGCAGATCTCTGAGCCTGAGTCAACGCACGAGTCTTCCGGAAGTAGAGTCATGTGTCTATATGTTATGAGTCAGTGGAAAGTCTGACATGTGAACCATGAGTATTGAATGTATTGGATAGGCACTTGACGAGTTTGTGGTATATGGGAATGTTGATGGTTGAAATTGATATGGATTATGAATGGTGTGAAGATTTATGTTTTCTATTTGATTTAAAGTTTCATATTTAAAGTTTTTAAAACATCTAGCTTACCCTTTTATCTGGTATTGTGATTGCTTTCTTAAACCTGTGATGATCGTGTATTTTTGCATGGGAACAGACGAGGTTGCAGGTAGTAGAGCTTCTTAGTGAGTGGTCGCCGAAAGGAGATCGCCCGTTCTGTTTCTGTTAGGCGATCACCCTTTTTCTGTTGTCTGATAGGAGATCGCCCTTTTTTTCTGATAGGAGATCGCCTGTTTGTCTTTTTGCTGTATTTTGTTTAAGTTTTGGAAATTGACCGATTATGTATTAAACTCCCTGTGAGGAGAAACTTCATTACATATATATAATTATGTTCACTTCAATATATTTGTTTACCTTTATTTTCTTATATAAATATGAAAAGAATTTGGCGGGATGTTACATTAATGGTATCAGAGCAGTTCATCCTTAGGATGACCTGAGGGCTGTGGATCCATTGTGTTTCTTCTGCTCATAAAATTTAGTTGAGTTTTAAATAAAAACTATAGTGAAAGGTTTTCAAACGTTTTTGTATTGAAATTTTGTGTGCTTTAGTGAATATATGCCCTAACTGAAAATCTTAGTATTAAGAATGAGAGGGTCTTGATAAAGTAGTGAGGGTGCACACTCATAACTGGATCAAGATGATTCTCAATCTTAAATTCTGAAGGTTTGACGTTTAGCATATATTGAATTCTGGTGTGTTTTATTTCAGTTTATTGAGTGTTTTTGTATTGATTGAAAGTGGTTGTTTGGGTTGATGGTTGTATACCAGCAGCTGTTCTGGTGTTTTGCTTGAGGTTATAAGTATCATGATTCTGTTGATAAACTCAAATTCTAAATGACTTTGAGATGTTGACCTTTGTAAGGTCTAAATGTTACCTCCTGAATGAATCGATTTCTTATCGATCTCATTCTTATAGTTGTGGGGGGGATATAGAAACCAATAGTTTCCTAATCTTCTACAGAGAAGAATGGCTCCTAGACAGCCTACCCCTCCCCAACCTTCTGCTGAAATGGGCCAGATCGCCAGGGCCATTGAGATGATGGCGAGTGCCATCCAGCAGCAGAATACGGCGATGTCTCAGAATCACCAAGCTACAATGCAGCATTGGGAGACCGCCAGATCGGCTGCAATGGCTCCCAACGTCGGTCAGCCTCAGGAGCAGATGGGACTGACCGAGTTCCTCAGGCACAACCCACCTAAGTTCAGTGGGAATGCTACTTCTGACCAAGCAGATCGACGGGTCAGGGGTTTAGAGAAAATCTTCAGGGCGACCTCCTGCCCTGAAGATAAGAAGCTGGTATTCGCCACATATCTTCTGTCTGGAGAAGCTGAGCTCTGGTGGATGGGAACTCAGCAGATGATGGAGGCCCGAGAGGAAGTGTTGGATTGGGAGAGCTTCAGGGTGAGGTTCCTGTAACATCCCGCCAAAATACTATTCATGTTTATATAATGAAAATAAAGGTAACAAATAGATTGAAGTGAACAAAATATTATATATATGAAATGTAGTTTCTCCTCACAGGGAGTTTAATACAAATTCGGTCAAATTTTCCAGAAACATAAACAAAATACAGTAAAAAAACAAAGCAGGCGATCTCCTATCGGAAGAGACCGATCTCCTATCGGAAGAGGCCGATCTCCTATCAGAGGACCCAAAACAGCCGATCTGCTACCAGAACAGAAATCAGGCGATCTCCTTCCGGCGACCACTCACTAAGGAGCTCTACTTCCTGGAAAATCATCTGCTCCCGTGTAAAATACACGATCATCACAGTTTTAAGAGAAAACAGCCAGAGAACAATACAAAGGGTAAGCTAGATATTTTTAAACTTTAAATTTTAAACTGGACAACCAACGTAGATCAGCCTTTTTAAACATTCACAAGAGTCCATCACTTTCTCATTCATATCACACAGCCATCAAGAAATCACATGTTTTACAATATTTTCAAGAGTCGTTCTATTCACATAATGCACCAAGTGTCTATCAATTCAATGTTTCTCATTTCTCACGTCAGACTTCCACTGACTCATCACACAAGACACTTGACACTACTTCCGGAAGACTCATGCATTGACTAGACTCATAGATTCGCACCTGTCATACTGCCCACTGTGAAATCACACACATTCACAGGGTCACCGTGAAATCACACACATTCACAAGCGTATAAATGAATCTCAATATCATCACTATCCTAGCATGACAGGGTTAATCCACACAACAGGTCGAGCTCGTTCTCTTTCAAACAACTCACCCATACGTATGAACCTCCTTCGACTCTCAACGCCCGAATAACTTCATCTATATGATTCCATTATATCAGGAGAGTCAGGATATCATAACGAATCACCGGTCAATGCACATCCTACATGATCTTACACGGTATTTTCTTTCCTGAAAATACTATGCCTTGATCTCACATTCACAACATTCAACACATCATGCCACACTTAAATGAATGATTTCAATCACAGCAAAACTCACTCCAAGGTTCATGTTTTCAAATATCACATTTACATCTCAAGCAGTTTCAAAACAACACCAAAAACAAGGGAGTTCGTAAAACAGCGCCATACCGGCGATCTTGTCCAAAAACAGGGGATTTCGAAGTCTGTATTTAAAACCGGCGACCACGTCGCCCAACACATAGAACAGAGCATTCACGAAGATGAAAACGAAACCGGCGACCACGTCGCCCTCACTTCAGAAACAGCTAATCTATGGCTTGTATTGAAAATGAAGGCTAGCTTCCCTTACCTGGACTTGCGCAAACACCAAGATCTCCAAAAATCCACCGAGCTTAAAGGATGCCTTAGCTCTGTTTTCAGCGCCTGGTTCGTAGAACTTGCAGAGAACCTCTTAGGTACTTTAAGGGCAAACGTCGCTTGTCGCACTGATTGCTTGAGGTTGCCTGAGTCACAACGGAAAGGAGAGAAGAAGGGAGGGAGGAAGTTTGCACTCACTCTTACCCTCTTGAGTCTGTAACGCTCTTTGCCTTCCCGCAGTGGCTTTTGAATCCCAGCTTACCTGCCCACGTATGCTGCTGCTGCCACCCCTTCTGCAGGAAAGCCTGAGAACCACTACCCTGAACAGTACGACCACTGTTGTCGCTTGTGCATGCCAACCACTGCTCTGAACAGTACGACCACTGTTGTCGCTTGTGCATGCCAACCACTGCTCTGAACAGTACGACCACTGTTGTCTCCTGCGCATGCCAACATTCTGATGTCACCACTCTGAACCACCCTTTTTGTCTACGTGGCGCGTGTGCAGGACGTTTCATGCTGGGAGTCTGGGTCCCACTTTATCTGTGTGAAGCTCGTCATCGCGCGACAACTTTCCACCGCTGACTCATCCTGGCGAACGACCGATGTCTCCCTCGCCCTGGAAGACGACCGATGTATATCCCTGGCGACGCTCTCATGCCTCGCGCCCTGGCAATGCCCGCATGCCTCTCGCGCCCTGGCAAAGCCCGCATGCCTCGCGCCCTGGCGATGCCCGCATGCCTCTCGCGCCCTGGCAATGCCCGCATGCCTCTCGCCCGCGCGATGCCCGCATGCCTCTCGCGCCCTGGCAATGCCCACATGCCTCGCGCCCGCGCGATGCCTGCATGCCTCGCGCCCTGGCGCTCATGTGTAGCAGGCGACCGGCGATCATGTACTACTAGGCGATCTCATAGTCTTCCAAACTACACTTTCCTTCCTTTTTATTTTAAATAAAAACATACTTAGAATTCATTTAAAATATATCTCTTTTTATTCCAATTCAATTTTACAGGTCCTTACATTCTCCCCAACAAGAAAAATTTTCGTCCTCAAAAATTGAATTACAAGGAAAAGAGGTATGGATAGGCTTCTCTCATGGGTGCTTCTAACTCCCAAGTTGAATCACCCGATCTCTCATCCCACACCACTTTCACCATGCTGATGGTCTTGCCTCTGAGCTGTTTACTTTGCCTATCGTCAATCCTGACTGGTTTCACTTCAAAGGACAAGTCATCCCTGATCGGCACATCGTCCACTTCCAGCACATGACTGGGGTCTGCCATGTACTTCCTCAGCTGTGATACGTGAAAGACATTGTGCAGATTTGCTAAATGGGGAGGCAGGGCGATCTCGTAGGCCACTGGACCAATCCTCCTTAAGATCTGATATGGTCCCACGAACTTAGGGGACAACTTCTTTGGTCTGATCGCCCGTCCTACACCCTTGGTTGGTGTCACTTTCATGAACACATGGTCTCCAGCAGCAAACTCCAAAGGCTTTCTCCTCTGGTCTGCATATGACTTCTGCCTACTTTGAGAAGCCTTTATTCTGTCTTTTATCCATTGCACCTTCTCGGTCGTCTGCTGAATCAACTCTGGTCCAACCAATACTGCTTCCTAGTACCAGTACAAAGGAGTTCTGCATTTCCTTCCATACAAAGCTTCATACGTTGCCATCCCAATGCTGGCATGACCACCGTTATTATAGGTAAACTCTACCAACTCGGCTGGAGCCCTCCTGTAAGGTGCCATTGACACTGGTCCAGCCCCAGGTACCAAAATCAATAGAGAATTCCACTTCCCTCTTAGGAGGTAATCCAGATATTTCTTCTGGAATTACATCCATGAAATCTTTCACCACAGGTATCCTACTTACGTCCTCTTCATTCTTCACTCCCAACTGAGCTAGGATTCACGAAGCACCTCGCCCCTTCCTCCAACACCAACCACCCTCGCTGAGTAGATATCACGTCTGCCTCTTGGAGGTCTGAAAACGCTATCTTCTGACTACCACAGTCTATGAGAATGTGATTGGCAGCTAGCCAATCCATTCCCAGGATAACATCCAGGTCCTGAAGAGGTAGGCAGATCAAGTTCACCTTGAATCTGCGTCCCTCTACTATCACTGGACATTCGGGGCAAACTGTAGAGGTCAACACCTGTCCTGACGCAGGTGTATAGACCAACAGTTTCAAACGGTAACTCCTTCACTAGAAGGCCCAACTCGGCTACACACAGGCTTGACACAAAGGAGTGTGTCGCTCCAGAATCAAACAAAATTCTAACGCATCTACCAGCTATAGAGCAACATTCTGTACTAAGTTACCTGACTGAGATGCCTCCACTCCAGTCATGGCAAACACTCTCCCTGCTGCCTGAGGTCGACTGCCTCCATTCCTCAACTGTTGGGATCCACTGGGTTGAGTCATCCTATTCTGGGTAGGACAATCTCTAGCAACGTGTCCCGTCTTTTGACAGGCAAAACATCTTCTCTCTGAATCTCTCTTGGGGCACACATTGGCTGTGTGTGGTCCACCACAGTGGAAACATTTAAGTTTCCAGGGTTGTTGCTGCTGAAACTGGGGCGGTGTTGTTTCTGCCCTATGCTGTGGGGGTCTCGCATAAGGCTTATTCTGCTGTTGTTGCACCTTGGCCTTCTCACTGGAAGAACCCCCTGGGTGTGACCTGATCACCCGAGAGTCGCTCTTCTCCAGTGTCTCCACCATCATCGCCTTCTCCACTAAGGCGTGAAATTCTCTTATGCACATAGGTGCTATGGCCCTTTTCAGCTCATGCTTCAGTCCTTCTTCAAACTTCCTACACCTCCAAGCCTCAGAGGTCGCCTGGGTGTAGAATCGGGCGAGGTACTCAAACCGAGCAGCATAAGCATTCACAGACATCTCCCCCTGCTCCAATCTGAGGAATTCAGCTTCCCTCGCAAACCTTGCGCTATTTGGGAAGTATTTCTCCAGGAACTTCACTCTGAAGCTCTCCCAGTCCAACACTTCCTCTCGGGCCTCCATCATCTGCTGAGCTCCCATCCACCAGAACTCAGCTTCTCCAGACAGCAGATAGGTGGCGAACACCAACTTCTTCTCTTCAGGGCAGGAGGTCGCCCTAAAGATTTTCTCCAACTCTCTGACCCACTGATCTGCCTGATCAGGGGTAGTATTCCCACTGAACTTGGGTGGGTTGTGCCTCATGAACTCGGTCAGTCCCATCTGTTCCTGAGGCTGACCGATGTGGGAATTTGTCTCAGCCGACCGAGCGGTTTCCCAGTGGTGCATGGCAGCTTGGTGATTCTGAGCCATCGCTGCATTCTGTTGTTGGATGGCAGTTGCCATCATCTCGATAGCCTTGGCAATCTGGCTCATCTCCGAAGAAGGTTGGGGAGGGGTAGAAGGTCTACGTGCCATCTCCTTCGTTTTCAGATTTTGAAACTATGGTTTCTATATTCCCTACAGCTACAAGAATGAGATCGATTAAAAATCAATTCATTCAGGAGGTAACATCTAGACCTTACAAAGGTCAGCATCTCAAAGTCATTAAGAATTTGAGTTCATCAACAGAATCATGATGCTTAGAACCTTAAGCAAAACACCAGAACAGCTACTGGTATACAATCATCAATCCCAAGCAACCACTTTCAATCTATACGAAAACACTCAATGAAATGAAATAAATTACACCAGAATTCAATGTATGCTAAACATCAAACCTTTGGAATTAAGATTGAGAATCATCTCGATCCAGTTATGAGTGTGCACCCTCACCACTTTATCAAGACCTTCTCATTCTTAATACTAAGATTTTCAGTTAGAGCATATATTCACCAAAGCACACACAAAATTTCAATACAAAAACTTTTGAAAACCTTTCACTATAGCTGTTATTTTAAACCCAAATAAATTTCCTGAGCAGAAGAAACACAATGGATCCACAGCCCTCAGGTCATCCTAAGGACGAACTGCTCTGATACCATTAATGTAACATCCCGCCAAAATACTATTCATGTTTATATAATGAAAATAAAGGTAACAAATAGATTGAAGTGAACAAAATATTATATATATGAAATGTAGTTTCTCCTCACAGGGAGTTTAATACAAATTCGGTCAAATTTTCCAGAAACATAAACAAAATACAGTAAAAAAAACAAAGCAGGCGATCTCCTATCGGAAGAGACCGATCTCCTATCGGAAGAGGCCGATCTCCTATCAGAGGACCCAAAACAGCCGATCTGCTACCAGAACAGAAATCAGGCGATCTCCTTCCGGCGACCACTCACTAAGGAGCTCTACTTCCTGGAAAATCATCTGCTCCCGTGTAAAATACACGATCATCACAGTTTTAAGAGAAAACAACCAGAGAACAATACAAAGGGTAAGCTAGATATTTTTAAACTTTAAATTTTAAACTGGACAACCAACGTAGATCAGCCTTTTTAAACATTCACAAGAGTCCATCACTTTCTCATTCATATCACACAGCCATCAAGAAATCACATGTTTTACAATATTTTCAAGAGTCGTTCTATTCACATAATGCACCAAGTGTCTATCAATTCAATGTTTCTCATTTCTCACGTCAGACTTCCACTGACTCATCACACAAGACACTTGACACTACTTCCGGAAGACTCATGCATTGACTAGACTCATAGATTCGCACCTGTCATACTGCCCACTGTGAAATCACACACATTCACAGGGTCGCCGTGAAATCACACACATTCACAAGCGTATAAATGAATCTCAATATCATCACTATCCTAGCATGACAGGGTTAATCCACACAACAGGTCGAGCTCGTTCTCTTTCAAACAACTCACCCATACGTATGAACCTCCTTCGACTCTCAACGCCCGAATAACTTCATCTATATGATTCCATTATATCAGGAGAGTCAGGATATCATAACGAATCACCGTCAATGCACATCCTACACGATCTTACACGGTATTTTCTTTCCTAAAAATACTATGCCTTGATCTCACATTCACAACATTCAACACATCATGCCACACTTAAATGAATGATTTCAATCACAGCAAAACTCACTCCAAGGTTCATGTTTTCAAATATCACATTTACATCTCAAGCAGTTTCAAAACAACACCAAAAACAGGGGAGTTCGTAAAACAGCGCCATACCGGCGATCTTGTCCAAAAACAGGGGATTTCGAAGTCTGTATTTAAAACCGGCGACCACGTCGCCCAACACATAGAACAGAGCATTCACGAAGATGAAAACGAAACCGGCGACCACGTCGCCCTCACTTCAGAAACAGCTAATCTATGGCTTGTATTGAAAATGAAGGCTAGCTTCCCTTACCTGGACTTGCGCAAACACCAAGATCTCCAAAAATCCACCGAGCTTAAAGGATGCCTTAGCTCTGTTTTCAGCGCCTGGTTCGTAGAACTTGCAGAGAACCTCTTAGGTACTTTAAGGGCAAACGTCGCTTGTCGCACTAATTGCTTGAGGTTGCCTGAGTCACAACGCAAAGGAGAGAAGAAGGGAGGGAGGAAGTTTGCACTCACTCTTACCCTCTTGAGTCTGTAATGCTCTTTGCCTTCCCGCAGTGGCTTTTGAATCCCAGCTTACCTGCCCACGTATGCTGCTGCTGCCACCCCTTCTGCAGGAAAGCCTAAGAACCACTGCCCTGAACAGTACGACCACTGTTGTCGCTTGTGCATGCCAACCACTGCTCTGAACAGTACGACCACTGTTGTCGCTTGTGCATGCCAGCCACTGCTCTGAACAGTACGACCACTGTTGTCTCCTGCGCATGCCAACATTCTGATGTCACCACTCTGAACCACCCTTTTTGTCTACGTGGCGCGTGTGCAGGACGTTTCATGCTGGGAGTCTGGGTCCCACTTTATCTGTGTGAAGCTCGTCATCGCGCGACAACTTTCCACCGCTGACTCATCCTGGCGAATGACCGATGTCTCCCTCGCCCTGGAAGACGACCGATGTCTCCCTCTGGGAGACGACCGATGTATATCCCTGGCGACGCTCTCATGCCTCGCGCCCTGGCAATGCCCGCATGCCTCTCGCCCGCGCGATGCCCGCATGCCTCTCGCGCCCTGGCAATGCCCACATGCCTCGCGCCCGCGCGATGCCTGCATGCCTCGCGCCCTGGCGCTCATGTGTAGCAGGCGACCGGCGATCATGTACTACTAGGCGATCTCATAGTCTTCCAAACTACACTTTCCTTCCTTTTTATTTTAAATAAAAACATACTTAGAATTCATTTAAAATATATCTCTTTTTATTCCAATTCAATTTTACAGGTCCTTACAGTTCCTGGAGAAATACTTCCCAGACAGCGCAAGGTTTGCGAAGGAAGCTGAGTTCCTAAGGTTAGAGTAGGGGGATATGTCTGTGAACGCCTATGCTGATCGGTTTGAGTACCTCGCCCGATTCTATACCCAGGCGACCTCTGAGGCTTGGAGGTGTAGGAAGTTTGAAGAAGGTTTAAAGCATGAGCTGGAGAAGACCATAGCACCCATGTGCATCAGAGAGTTTCATGCCTTAGTAGAGAAGGCAAAGATGGTGGAAACCTTGGAAAGGGGTAATTCTCGGGTGATCAGGTCACACCCAGGGGGTTCTTTCAGTGGGAATGCCAAGGTGCAGCACCCACCAAGCAAGCCTTATGCGGGACCTCCACCACATCGGGCAGGAGCAGTTTCGCCCCAGTTTTAGCAGCAACAAACATGGAAACCCAGATGTTTCACGTGCCAAAAGATAGGGCACATTTCTAGAGATTGTCCTAGCAGAAATAGGATGACTCAATCCGGTGGTTCCCAATAGATGAGGAATGAAGGCAGCAGACCTCAGGCAGCAGGGAGAGTGTTTGCCATGACAGGAGCAGAGGTGTCTCAGTCAGGTAACTTGGTGCAAGGTGCTTCGTGAATCCTAGCTCGGTTGGGAGTGAAGAATGAAGAGGACGTAAGCAGGATACCTGTGGTGAAAGATTTCATGGATGTACTTCCAGAAGAAATACCTGGATTACCTCCTAAGAGAGAAGTGGAACTCTCTATTGATTTGGTACCTGGAGCTGGACCAGTGTCGATGGCTCCAGCTGAGTTGATGGAATTAAAGAAGCAAGTGTAAGTTAGATTTAGTTGTACCAAGGTTTAGTTTCAGCTACATATAAGTTATGGAGAGTAAATAAGCAGTATGTTGAGGGTTTAAAGACTTAAGCATGTGTATCCATGGGAAGTACCAGAGTTAAGTTCCAAGAATGAAAGAATGAATTTTCTTTTATTTGAAGCTTGGAAGATGTTTATGTCGATGAAACAGCATGAGATGACTCTAGCTTAACCACAAGCTTAAAAGGAAAGATGAGATATTGTATTTATGTCTAAAGTTCAATTAGACAGAGAAATTTGCTGAAAAATACTAGGTAGAGAAGTTACTGGGATAAGAGAGAAAGCTTCACACAGAATGGATGCTATTTTGTTGATCGTGATTTGAAAGATGAATATGGAAAAGGAGGGTTCTTCATAATCTGCTATTAGTAATCAAAGAAAAGAGGAACCAGATGGGCGCCTGAAGGAAAGAAGCCGTTCTCTTTCAGTCTTTTGCTGCTTCAAGATCGGTTCGACAAGAAACGGTGCCTAATGTGAATTCGAGCTACAAACCTATCGTTTTTGAACTGAAAAGTGAAAATCCTGGAAGGAACTCTATCTCTGCAGTTTCTAGGCAGAATAACAATGCGGATGCCAACCTAAGTCATGGAAAATCATTTCGTGCCAGTGATGGACATCTGAAACAAGAGGAATTAGAAGTTTAAGGATCAAAATTTTGAGAGGGGTTTTCTGGTCTGCAAGTCTCTACTCTTACCAATGAAATGACAAAATGTGGACCAAAGCCTAATCTGTTCTTCCAGGTCGGTGCTGGTATAGAGGTACTCTGGTGTGATGGTGGCGTTAGAGAATGCTGGTTTAGATGAAAAATCTGGAGTGTGTCTCCAAGGCTGCTGAAGGTCTAGTACGATGATTTGCTTGATAAAGAAGGGCCACAGAAACTAGAGGAATGGGTCCCTTCGTCTAGTGTGGCAGCCACTGATTAATTTGGGTATGCGATGTTCAGATCGCTTAACAGTCAAGCCTTGCTCTCCTGAACGCCATCCAGGCCGCCCTCTTGAGTTGAATCAGCAGTGTATGCCTGGTGGTATGATGGGTGGTGGGAAGGTGTTGTAACTGCAGCTAATGACAGTGGTAGAGGGATCTTCGTCAGATGGCTTTGCCTTAGAAAGTGAATCATCATCCATCCCTAAAGTTGAAGTTACTAAGAAGGTGAGCAAGAATCGCTTGAGTGGGAAACCCTTGTGGATCTGGAAAATATGAAGGGAATAACTTTGAGGGAGCCACTCTATGTCGCTCATGAGGACAAGGATAATAACTCTTGTAGAGGCAGTGATGATGTTGACAATGAGGAGGAGACATTTGGAGTTGTAGTTGGAGATCATGCATTTATGAAAGTGACACCGACCAAGGGTGTAGGACGAGCTATCAGATCAAAGGAGCTGTCTCCTAAGTTAGTCGGGCCATATCAGATCTTAAGGAGGATCGGTCCAGTGGCTTATGAAATCGCCCTACCTCCCCAATTAGCAAATCTGCATAATGTCTTTCACATGTCACAGTTAAGGAAGTATCTTGCAGACCCTAGTCACGTGTTGGAAGTAGACGATGTGCAGATCAGGGATGACTTGTTGTTTGGAGCGAAACCAGTCAGGATTGACGATCAGCAGAGTAAGCAGCTCAGAGGCAAGACCATCAACATGGTGAAGGTGGTGTGGGATGACAGATCGGGTGATACAACTTGGGAATTAGAAGAAACCATGAGAAGCCTATCCCTACCTCTTTTCCTTGTAATTCAATTTTCGAGGACGAAAATTTTTCTTGTTGGGGAGAATGTAAGGACCTAGAAACTTTAATTGCAATAAAAGTGTTATATTTAAATAATTTCAGAAGATGTTATTATTTAAAATACAAAGACTTGGTAATAGAAGTTTCGTAGTAGTCGGACATCGGACGTCGCCCAAGGTCTGGGGTCAGCTGGTAAAGGTCGGTCGGCTGACCATTGTATTAACCAAGTAGTCAGGTGCGATGACTTTATCGTGAGGTAATCACGTGGGTATGCTCGAGGAAGACATGTGGATCAAGAAGAGTAAAGGAAGAAAAGTGTAGCTTAGAAGTCTACGAGATCGCCATTGTTGAAGACGGAGGCGATCTCCGACTTCTCTGGCACATAATCACCTGTCGCCTAGAGGAGACATGACCGCCAATCGCCTATGGTGTACATGATCGACGGGAGTGCACGTAGTATGTGGTCAAGATGCTGGATTAACCATAGTGGGTTCCAAAAACCACGCGTATCAAGGTGTGGGTTAAGCCTTAGATACGCTGGGCATGCGAAGCTCTATGCTTGAGCATAAGAAATCGTCCTTAGTGTTGCATGCATGGGCGCACGAGGAGTAGTGCTGATCTACTCTTGGAAATGTGAAGCTACCGACGTCACCAAGCCATGTGGAGGTGATACCTTGGACGTAACATAGTGGGATGAAGGACCTTCAGCAAGGTGTGACGATGTGACATCGGTGAGCAGAGTAAGGCGATATGTTCTCGTCACACACAAGGGCGATAAGAGATCGCCAACAGGATGAGAGGAACATAGGTCATCAACCTTGATGGGAGACACATCGGTGGTCTGCCAGGGTGAGACATCGGTTGTCCTCCAGGGTGAGACATCGGTTGTCTGCCAGGGTGAGACATCGGTGGTCCTCCAGGGTGAGACATCGGTTGTCTGCCAGGATGAGGAATCAGTCGTCCGACAGGAAGAGGAATCAGTCATCACCGGGATGAGGCACATCAGTCATCGCCGGTATGAGAGACATGCGGGCATCGCGAGGGCGCGAGGCATGCGGTCATCACCGGGCGCGAGGCATTGCGGTCATCGCCAGGCCGAGACTTCGGTTGTCTCCCAGGGAGAGACATCAGTCGTCCGCCAGGATGAGACATCGGCGGATAGTCACCGCGCGAGAGGTCATCGGTAGAAGGTTATCGCGCGATGTCGAGTTTCACACAGATAAGGTGGGACCCAGGCTCTCAGCATGAGACGTACTGCACGCGCGACACGTAGACAAAAAGGGTGGTTCAGAATAGTGACATCAGAAAGTTGGCATGCGCAAGAGACACTCGCGGTCGTACTGTTCAGGGAAGTGGTTGGCATGCGCAAGAGACAACCGTGGTCGTACTGTTCAGTGAAACATACACTCTGGCTTTCCTGCAGAGGGGGTGGTGGCAGCAGCATGCGTGAACAAGTAGGCTTGGATTCAAAATCCCACTGCGGGGAGGCAAAGAACGTTGCAGTGGCTCAAGAGTGAAAGAGTGAGTGCATTTTCATCCCTCTCTTTTCTCTCCTTCGCGCTGCGATTCCGGCAACCTCAAGCACCAGTACGACGAGCGACGACTGCCCTTGGACACTTGGGAGGTTCTCTGCAAGTTCTCCAGACCGGGACACTAAAACAGAGTGAAAGCATCTTTAAGCTTCGTTGGGTTTCGGAGCTCTTGGAGTTTTGCGCTAGTCCAGGTAAGGGAAGCTAGCCTTATTTCCAACAAAAAACCTTATATTAGATGATTTTGATGATGGGGCGACGTGGTCGCCGATTTTCAACTGTTATTGCATAATCCCCTGTTTTCGGACGAGATCGCCGGTTTTGGCGTCGTTTTTCGAACTCCCCTGTTTTTGTGTATGTTTGAAACTATTTGAGATTTAAATGTGATATTCGAAAATCTGAACCTTGGAATGAGTTTTGCTGTGATTGGAATTGTTCATTTAAGTGTTATATGACGTGTTGAATGTTGTGAATGTGGGATCAAGGCATAGTATTTTCAGGAAAGAAAATACCGTGTAAGATCGTGTGTAATGTGTATTGACTAGGGGCTTGTCTAGAAGGAGATATCCTGACTCTGCTGATATAATGGAATCACATAGATGAAGTTATTCAGTTGTTGAGAGTCGAAGGAGGTTCATATGTATGGGTGAGTTGTTTGAAAGAGAACGAGCTTGACCTGTTATATGAATTAACCCTGTCATACCGGGAGAGTGATGATATTGAGATTATGTATGCGCATGGCTGTGTGGATTTCACAGCGACCCTGTGTGGATTTCACAGTGGTGTGGTATGACAGGTGCAGATCTCTGAGCCTGAGTCAACGCACGAGTCTTCCGGAAGTAGAGTCATGTGTCTATATGTTATGAGTCATTGGAAAGTATGACATGTGAACCATGAGTATTGAATGTATTGGATAGGCACTTAACGAGTTTGTGGTATATGGGAATGTTGATGGTTGAAATTGATATGGATTATGAATGGTGTGAAGATTTATGTTTTCTATTTGATTTAAAGTTTCATATTTAAAGTTTTTAAAACATCTAGCTTACCCTTTTATCTGGTATTGTGATTGCTTTCTTAAACCTGTGATGATCGTGTATTTTTGCACGGGAGCAAACGAGGTTGCAGGTAGTAGAGCTCCTCAGTGAGTGGTCATCGGAAGGAGATCGCCCATTCTGTTTCTGTTAGGCGATCACCCTTTTTCTGTTGTCTGATAGGAGATCGCCCTTTTCTGATAGGAGATCGCCCTTTTTTCTGATAGGAGATCGCCTGTTTGTCTTTTTGCTGTATTTTGTTTAAGTTTTGGAAATTGACCGATTATGTATTAAACTCCCTGTGAGGAGAAACTTCATTACATATATATAATTATGTTCACTTCAATATATTTGTTTACCTTTATTTTATTATATAAATATGAAAAGAATTTGGTGGGATGTTACAGATCCAGCCAAGGTAGAGGCAGTACTGCAGTGGGAACGTCCTAAGACAGTCACTGAGATAAGGAGCTTTGTGGGTTTAGCTGGCTACTATCGGAGGTTTATTGAGGATTTTTCCAAGGTAGTGGCTCCTTTGACTCAGTTGACACGCAGAGATCAACCTTTTGCTTGGACCGACCAATGTGAGTAGAGTTTCATGGAACTAAAGGAAAGGTTGACTAGTGCTCCGGTGCTGGTGATCCCAGATGTGGGGAAACCTTTTGATGTCTATTGTGATGCTTCACATCAGGGCTTGGGATGCGTTTTGATGCAAGAGAAAAGAGTAGTTGCATTTGTTACTACAATGGTGCTGATATATGCTCTGATGCATAATGTTTTTCAATGTTGTTTCTTAATTCTTCTTTTAATCCTTCCTTTTGTTTATTTGATAAGACAAATAGGGGGAGAATTTGTGTGGTGCTTTGGACTGTAATATTTTGCATATTTTGCATTCTCTTAAACTATTTTATATCACTACATTAGATAGAACTTTTTGCTACTCTGATAAGTTTAACCGATTATATCTATGATTCTACCGGTTGTTCTTCAGATGTTGCACCTATGGTTTGGTTTTCTTTCTGTTTAACTGTGAAAACGTGTTTTGGTGCACTAACCCTTTGGAAAAGCATAGGTTGTGTTCTATCTGTGATTGCAGGTGATGATCAAATTCTAAAACATCCCTTCCAAAGCAACCAGGGATTTGTCTTCATCAAATAAGGGCAGAATGTTGGAACCAAGGCTTTAATGAACCAAATCTGTGAAGTATCTGTCTTGTGCTTGGTTACTGTGATGAAGTTGGGTTTAGATCTTTGTTTTATGTTTTAGAATTTGTATATTTCATTTTTTATTCATAACCTTAGCTTGAGTAACTTGATTCTTAAAGAGAAAATGGTTTTTGAAAAGCTAAGTGATAAACAACCGGTGATTTCCACGAGTTAACCGATTGTTCCTCACATGGCCTGTCTGATGGGTTTTTCAACTGTTTTATAAATGTCTTAACAGAATCAACCGGTTATTTCGAGGCTTTAATCGGTTGAAATTTGAATTTCTGTTACAGCTTTTGAAAACCTATTTTGGTCCAATTACAGCTGGTAGATCAAATGGCTTTTTATGAGATTTATAAAATGGGTCTCTCTTATCTTTTTTGAAAATAGAAAATACACTTTGTGATACAGAAAGATTTGAAAAGAGAGCTTTACAGTGATCTAAGAAAGTTTTGTGAAATCAGTTTTGAGAAGAGTTTTGAGAAGAGCTTTGCTCAATAGTTGATGTTCTGATCATTACACGAATCCATTAACGTTTAAACCAGGTGTTTTCTATTCCTTTCTTAGTTCCTGAGATTAGAATCTTGTAAATCTTGTTAGTGTGTAAAAATCCTATAAAATCAGAGGTTGATCTGATTTGAAGTGTGTGTGTGATTGACAAAGAGTGTGTGTGTGTGTGATCTTAGGTGTAAAAGATCCTCTCTTTGTATTGTTGTGTGTATGTAATCTGTTGTGTATTACATAGTGGAACTCAGAAGGTTTTTCTGAAGAACTGGATGTAGCTCAGGGGTTGAGTGAACCAGTATAATTGCTTTGTGTAAATCTCTCTTTCTCTGTCTTGGTTTATCTTGTTAATGTGTCTGTATCTGATATAAACAACCGGTTATATTGTTCTAGCAATTGGTTATAATTTTGATATATAGCATTCTTGTTAACTCTATAATAATATCAATCGTTTATTTTGATATTATAATCGGTTAAAATTTTGTCTTTTACATTGCTTACAGCTTGACTTTGCTTGAGTGCTAAGAACAATCGGTTATATCGTAATATCAATCGGTTAATATTCTACTGCATATTTTGAAAGCCTGATTTCATTTGGCTTCTCTGATCTTTGTCTTTGTGAATTCATAAAGGAATTCATTCTTAACCAAAATCTTGCGAAAAGCTTTCAAAAACAATTCACCCCCCCTCTTGTTTTAGCCATAAATTCTAACAATTAACTCTTCTGATAACTTGCAAGGATGTGACTTGGCCAGGAGGATGTTTGGAAAGGTTCACAGGTATGCATGCTTCCTCTTGGAGAGGCTCCAAGTTTGGGGAACGTGTGGGAAACAGGAAACTTAGGATTGAGAAGCCTCTCGGAAGGATTCCGAGCACCAAGGAAAGGAACAGGCAACTCAGGTTTGAGAAGCCTCGCGGAAAGATTCTGGGCATTGATGGTGAATGATAGCCCGCCAATATTTTGGCTGAAGCATAAAAAAGGCAACCTCGCCTTGGAGGGGCTGCAAGAGAGGAAAGATACGAGCAACTCAGGTTTGAGAAGCCTCTCGGAAAGATTCCGAGCACGGATAGTGAATAATGGTTCACCAATGTTTTGGTGTGAATTTGAATATGGATTTGTTTTAGAGGATTTCCTAGCGTGGAATTTGAATATGGAATGCGCAGGTACATGGTGACTCAGGTTTGAGAAGCTTCTTGCTCTGAAGGATTTCGAGCATGAGCACATGTAATACTGAGCTCAAGACCTCAACCGGGACAAGTCGGGGTTAACCCCGCAGGAAGGTGAGGCAGCACGAAGGTGTTCGCAGAGGAATGTATCAAAGTTTGGCACAACCAATGTAAGAAAAGTGGGAGGCTCACTGCAGCTATGAGGTACAAGTTATTCCATGAATAGCTCTGCCAAGAGCACCCTTTGATTGGTATAGTAGTTGTATCAATTATATGAAATACATTGCGAATTGCATTGCTTATTTAAAATTGTTATTAGCTGATTAAGTCATAGTATCTACATTGTTTAAGAGCAATGATCCTGCCGCGGACTCAAACGTGGAGTGTGTGCCTCGTCACTCCTTCGTCTAGCCTTCTGCAACTGCACGTCTTGCAAGAACGCTCCAAGAACCTTCACTGGAACTCCAAACGATGCCTGCAAAACACACAGACGGCGCCGCTTGCGGTCGTTGTAGCTCCGACGCTCAAGTCAGATGACAGGAACACCAAAAACTCTCACTGAATCTCTCTGTGAGACTCGTGTGTGCTCAGATCCACTTTCTCTCTCTGTGTAACTGAAATCTGTTATCACTGTGCAACGTGTATAAACGTCCCCACAATGACTCAGAAACTGTGTTACTGTAAAAACTGTAAGAAGTGTAATTCTGTGAGGGTCTGTAAAACTGTGTAAGAATGTGTGTACCTTACATGAGGTGGAGTACCTTTATATTGGGTCGCGCCTCTCTCTCAGATGGTGACACGTGGAGGCATGCAGCTGACATCTAACCGTACACGTGTCACATCTGAAGGGCTTCTGCACTTTTCTCTGTGCGGCTAAGTTATCCTCTTGTGGAGTAACTTGACGCGTTTCTTCTCTGAGTGAGTCGCATGCTCCCAGGAGAGCGCCAGGTGTGGCTGGTCTGAGCACACTCACCAGGTGCATCCTGCCTGCATGGTCTCAACGCACGTCCTCTGAGTGGGCATCATGCGAGGTGCATGCGTAACACTCTCGCTGGAAACCTGGGTCCCAGCTTAACACGTGTTGGAAAGAACCCCGATGACCGATCGCGCTCTGCATGCACTAACGACTGATCGCGCTCTGCATGCACTAACGACCGATCGCGCTCTTCACGCACTGATGACCGATCGGTGCCTTATTACTTTCCGCGCTCTGCTTCTAGAATCATGCGAGGCTTATCTGGGGGTGGTGGCCACTCGGTAACTGACCACCGATCACCATTCTGAGTGATCTCCTCTCTGATTCACCTGCTATCTCATGCCACGTGTCACCCTGTGACTGGTCCACGTGGTCATCTGCTGCTGACGTCATCGACTACTGATGACCGACCGGATCAAGCAAGGTAATCAAATGTAATTGGTTAAGTCATGATAACCGTGTCTAGTAGAAACATGCATTGTCATTGTACTAGTCGAGGCATAGTAAAGGGAAAACATGAGGGCATAAATAAATTGTTCATGCATATATACAAAGTACTAGAAATTGTTTTAAAGGTTACAGAAGGAAGCATAAGTGGCAATGCTTTTCAGCCGCTGATGTGGACACGCGTATGAGTCACCTCAAGGCACTGTGCACAAGGCGTTATTCACAGGGCACGTAAGTCACCATGGTCGAGCAACTTAGTCTCTTCACTAAAACAAGTTCAGCTTGAGACTCGGGGGCTTGTGTAGTAGACTAGAACACACAGTGAAGACCTTGATGATCAGTCATCAGCGTGTGTAGTGGACCAGAACTCGGAGAAAGGACCTCGGACATCGGCACCTGCGTCAGGTATCTCAGCTCGGCTATTGGGCCAGGATGATAGGCCATGTGTTTGGACTCAGGTATTTGCATAATAGCCCACATTCAGGCATTTGGTATAATTATTTGTGTATAAGGCCTGGTAGGTCAGTAAAGCATAATGGACCTAGGGTGCACTTAGTACATTTAGGTCTAGCATGAGTAATACGGTCTCTGTTAGCCCAAGCCCAAAGTGCACTAGGGTTTAATAGAACAGTTGGCATGTTACACGAGGACACATGCATGATACGTAGCGGCACATGCATGGTACAGTGATATGAAAAGGTATGTAAAAGTACTTGGAAACAGATTGGATCCCGGGAGTGGTTGCCTTACTTGGTGCCCAGGTGGTTATTCTGTTAGGGTTTGTTGCACTCCAAGGAGATAGAATTCTACACAGTTGTGCTATTAAGATTACGCACACTGTAACAAAATTCTCATTATTGAATATACTCTCGCTAGAGATAGGATTCTTGTGAGGGAACGTGGTTACCAGTGGTGACCTAATGATACTCTATAGGAGGGGCTTAAGGTCCCAGGTGAAGCTACACAATTCTGAATACGCATTTTGAATACTTAAGCTATTTATTTCTTATTCTTTGATAAGCCCTTACTGATTTGATCGTCGAAGTGTGACCGGGCGTTAGGGCACCCTCTATCTCAGCAGGAACAACATCCAAACAACCAAGGAAGGCACAAATTTCATCGAGAGGCAGAAAGAGCCAGAACTTGTTGTCAGAGTCAACCGGCAAGAACAATAACTACCTAACCAATTCAACCGATTAAAACGACTTTTCAACCGGTTGATTGTGACGTTTTATAACAGTTTTTTGAAAATCGGTTAATCTGTTTTGGATGTGAATCAAAACTGTTTTGACCAATAAAAGCTGCCTAGAACGGCTAGTTTTGTGTGCTATAAATATAGCATTTCTTTCAAAACAAATATAGAAGTTTTATATCAAACACAGTGAGATTGAGATTGATTTGAAAGAAGTTTTTCAAAAGTTTTGCAAGATTGCTATATAGCTATGCACTGGTTCAAGGTCTGATCATAGGAGCTTTCTGATTCCTTTAAACTTAGGTGTAATTTGTTCCTTTCATGATTCTTGTATTTGATCTTTCATAAACTTGTAAGTGTGTGTGAAATCCAGTAAAGCCAGTGGTTGTTCTGGCTAGAGGTGTTGTTTGCAAAGAGGGTGAGTGGTTCTTGTGGTTTCAAGATCACCTCTTTGTGGTGTTGTGTGTTTGTAATCTGTGATTGATTACTAGTGGAATACCTAGTGGTTGTTCTGGGGACTAGATGTAGCTTAAGGGTTGAGTGAACCAATATAAATTGATTGTGTAAATCTCTCTCTCTCACTCTTTATAACTGTTTGTTTTAATTCTGTTTTCGTTGCTACTATAAACAACCGGTTAAACTGAAATTTTAACCGATTGAAATTCTGCAAACAGTTTCTTAATCATTGTTTGATTGCTTTCCTTGATTGCTTAATCTGTGAATTGTGTTAAAGCTTCATTCCTATTCAACCTTTGCGAAAAGTTTCATAAATAATTCACCCCCCTTCTTGTTTAAGCCATTAATTCTAACAGCTTAAAACTGAAGAAGGAAGCTCGAGACCAAGGTACAAAGGTCGAATTGTTGTGAAGGGTGCAATCAAAAGAAAGGAGTTGATTTTGATGAGATATTCTCATCAGTGGTGAAGTATTCCTCCATGAGTGTAGCATTGGGTATAACAGCTAGCCTAGACTTTGAAGTTGAACAACTTGATGTCAAAATAGCTTTCCTACATGGAGACATCAAAGAAGAAATCTATATGGAGTAGCCCGAATGTTATGAAGAACTAGGCAAGGAACACTTAGTGTGTCGTCTGAAGAAGAGTTTGTAAGGTCTGAAACAAGCACCCAGACAATTGTATAAGAACTTTGAATCCTTCATGACCAAACACAGTTTCAAGAAGACAACTATTGACATTATGTGTTCATCAAGAGGTATGAAGATGAAAACTTTATTATCCTACTATTATATGTCAATGATAGGTTAATCATTGGACAAAGTAAAACCAAGATTGTTGGTTTGAAAAATGCTTTAAGCAAGTCTTTTGCCATGAAAGACTTAGGTCCTGCAAAACAAATCCTTGGATGAAGGTGATCAGAGATCGCTCCAAGAAGTTGATATGGCTATCACAAGAGAAGTACATTGAGAAAGTTCTCAAGAGATTCAACATGGATAAAGCAAAACCTATCAATGTTCCATTTGCCGAACATTTCAAGCTAAGCACGATGCAATGTCCGATTAGTGAAGAAGAAAACAAAGAGATGAACAGAGTGTCTTATTCTTCTATGGTAGCAAGCCTAATGTATGTCATGATTTGCACAAGACCAGATATTGCTCATGCAATTGGTGTTGTGAGTCGATTCTTGTCCAATCCTGGCGAAGAGCACTGGAATGTAGTGAAGTGGATATTGAGATATTTAAAGGGAACTACCAAAAGATATTTATGTTTTGGTAATGAAGATCTTATGTGATGGAAGAGGCCCAAGCTCCAACCCAAGTGTAGGCCCAACACAAGGTCCATGGCCAAGCACATTCACGTCCAAATGAGTCAAGCCACGGATGGGAGGGAGAAGACCTTGTACATGCTACTTGGAGGCCCATTAGGGGTAGCTTAGTAGATTAGTGTAGTGTTGAAAGCAAAACTTGCTCACTTAGGGGTGTGCTATCTAAAAGGTGCCCTTAGCAATAGAAGGAGGGGTGTGCTAGCAAATAGGTGCCTTTAGCAAAAGAAGGAGGGGTGTACTATCAAATGTTGCATTTTTTACCTATCTTCTAGAATATGAGGATGATGGTGTGGTTTGACTAAAGTCAATACCCTAGGCAGCCCCCACTTTTTGTATTTCCATCCCTACCCTTTAAGCTTGCTCACCAAGGCTCCTAAATCTATAAATAAGGAGGCCTACCTCATGTATTTTCAAGATTAAATAGAGTATTGTTATGCTGCCCAAATTGTGCCATACACTACTCCTTGCCTAACACTTAGGTTTTAGTCTTCAATTCATCACTACCAAAGGAACTGGCCAAACCTCCCCATTTCCTCACTCTTCATGCACCTTCAAGGCACCCATGCTTCCTAGGAAGGCCTTGCTCACCTCCTCCATAAGCTTCCGCATCCATCATCACCAAGGAACTCCAAAATCCAAAGAAGAACTCATAGGTGATGATGGATGCGGAAGCTTATGGAGGAGGTGAGCAAGGCCTTCCTAGGAAGCATGGGTGCCTTGAAGGTGCATGAAGAGTGAAGAAATGGGGAGGTTTGGCCAGCCCCTTTGGTAGTGATGAATTGAAGACTAAAACCTAAGTGTTGGCAAAGAGTGGTGTATGGCACAATTTTGGCAGCATAACAATACTCTATTTAATCTTGAAAATACATGAGGTAGGCCTCCTTATTTATAGATTTAGGAGCCTTGGTGAGCAAGCTTAAAGGGTAGGGATGGAAATACAAAAAGTGGGGGCTGCCTAGGGTATTGACTTTAGTCAAACCACACCATTATCCTCATATTCTAGAAGATAGGTAAAAAATGCAACATTTGATAGTACACCCCTCCTTCTTTTGCTAAAGGCACCTATTTGCTAGCACACCCCTCCTTCTATTGCTAAGGGCACCTTTTTGATAGCACACCCCTAAGTGAGCAAGTTTTGCTTTCTACACTACACTAATCTACTAAGCTACCCCTAATGGGCCTCCAAGTAGCATGTACAAGGTCTTCTCCCTCCCATCCGTGGCTTGACTCATTTGGGCGTGAATGTGCTTGGTCATGGACCTTGTGTTGGGCCTGAACTTGGGTTGGAGCTTGGGCCTCTTCCATCATTATGTTGGTAGGATACACAGATGCAAACATGGAGAAGTAGATTCCAGAAAATCCACACCAGGATATTTAACTAAGGGAGTTGTATCTTGGCAATCCAAGTTACAAAGATGTGTTGCTTTATCAACAATTAAAGCAGAGTACATTGCCGCATCTGAAGCTAGAAAACAGGTAAAATATATGAAAAATCTCATGCATGAATTGGGTCATGTTCAAGAAAGATATGTTCTCCATTGTGACAACCAAAGTGCAATCCACCTAGCTAAGAATTCTACATTTCATTCTAGGACAAAGCACATTGATTATCATTATCGTAGGATAGGAAATGCTTTGAAGGATGAAGGGTTGCAACTAGAGAAGGTTCATACAAATGACAAATGGTCTGACATGATGACCAAGGCAATTTTAGCTAAGAAGTTAACAGACTATCGTAGGGGAGCTAGTTTGTTGATACCCTTAATTAAGTCAGGAAGGGAGAGATTTGTTAGGAATCCCTCCTTATTCTAATGGGGACCATGACCAATGAATCTTGATAACTGATCCATTGAATATATTCAATGATGGCCATTCCAAAAGTCTTGGAATTATAACTCTCTTGAAAATGTGATGAGCTTTAATTACCCATTATCTCTTTATGTGATAAGTCTTCCTCTCATTCTCTATATAAAGGAAACTTGTGAGGAAGAGAAAAGCAAGCAAGTGAGAAGAGTAACATAGAGAGTAAAAGAGAGAGTTGATATCCACCATAGTGTGAGATTAGAAATCCTAGTGAAAGGCTAGTGTAGTGGCCAGACCTCGGTTGTCGAGAACAGATAGTAAAGGGTGAACCACGTCAGCTGGGTCCCGCAGCATGGACCAAAGCCACGTGGAGTGGACCTCGCAGGCAGCTTGGATTACCGAGTGATCGGTCATCGGTGTGCCTCCTTGAGGAGGGGTGATCAGTCATCAGTAGAAGAGATAAAAGGTTACCTTTGGATGATCAGAAAAGCGTCACAAAGGTTGGAGATTGAAGAAGTCGAAAGGTCTCACAGAGAAATCCTTTGAATGTCTGAAGGCGAAGAAGAAGGAATGAAACAGCGTTAGTGCCAGAGTGTGCGCTCCTGTAGACCACCAGAGACGATTTCTTAGTCTTTTCGCTGGACCGATCACAGCTCGAGACTGGGGGGCTTGTGATCCGGTCGGTCATCGGTAGTCGATGACGTCAGCAGTAGTTGACCACGTGGATCGTTCACAGGGTGACACGTGGTAGAGGATAGCAGATGAATCAGGGAGGAGATCACTCAGAATGGTGATCGGTGGTCGGTTGCTAAGGGACCATCACCCGCAGATTAGTGTCAGGTGAGCGCCTGAGGCAGAGCGCGATGAGCGTCTGGAGGCAGAGCGCGATGAGCGCCTGGAAGCAGAGCGCGAGAGGTAAAGAAGCACTGATCAGTCATCGGGGGTTTCCTGTTAACACACAGTTAAGCTGGGACCCAGGCTCCCAGCGAGAGCGTTACGCAAGAAGCACAGATCAGTAATCGCCTATCGCCTGTGAGGATGAGTAATCGCCTATCGCCTGTGAGGATGAGTAATCGCCTATCGCCGTGTGTGAAGATCAGTAATCGCCTAGATTGCACATGATCGTCGTGCGTGAAGGTTAGGAGATCAAGTGGTCAGCAAGTCGCCGAAAGGAGCACATCGTCCGGTATTTGGGAAGACTTGGTAAGCACTTGTTATATGGTCTAAATACAGAGGATAAGTGGCATGTCTGCCACCATGTGTAGTGTGAGCCGTGATACCCAGTGTTAACCAGCTCGCCATGTTAAGGTTGTGCCCAGAGTAGCCTGTGCACTAAGCTACTCCCTGTGTGGATAACTTAGTCGCAGGAGCAAAGTGAAGGTAACGTTTCAGCTGCAGGTACTCCAGATGGTGACACGTGTATGACCAGATGTTATCCACGTGTCAAGAGGAATAACCGTCAGGAGAGAGAAAGACTTAGGTATATATGTGAAATTCTTAACGAAATTAGGGGGGATTTTTTGGTTGTGATTCACTTGTACACGGTTCTGAGTTTTCTTTGAAGTTCTTTGTTGATTCAATCACTGACTTAAGCGTCGGAGCGCAACCGGCCGCAGAGGCGCCATATTGTTCTTTCAGGTTCCTTGGAGGATTGTCAGGTGAAAGTCTTTGGTGTGCTTGGCGTGAAGCTGGTAAGGACGAGGTTCGAGGAGGAGGAGCTCTAAGGCTTTGGTCAAGAGGCTGGATCAGCTAGAGAGATGTTGTATTCTATCCTTGTTGGGTGAGATTGAGTGTTATCATCACAGAGTGAGAGAAAAAAAAATATTGTAAACCTACTTTCATAGTGGAGACATTTTCTAGACTAGGTCTCATGGGTTTTTATTTATCAAGTTGAAGAAGTTTTCCCACGTTAAAATTTCTCGGTGTCATTATTCTATTTGCCCTATTTTTTATTATTTGCTTATTGCTTCCGCAAGTGTCCATTTTGTATCTACACCAAAGAGGGAGAAATAATTCTGATTTTCCAACAAGACTATCACTACTAGAAATTAAAAGAGAGAGAGGCACAAAAATAAGGCAAATAAAAAGAAGATAAAATAGAAAAATACTATGCCATAAATTTTAAAGAATATTATAAAATACATGTTAACGTAAACATTAGTTATTTTATTACTTTTGAAATGTCTTAAAGAGAGGAAGAGGTGGGGTGGGAAGAAGAATTGAAATGAGTAGAGAATAGGCATTGGAAGCCAATAGAACTTGCGAAGTACAATATGAGAAAACATTCAACATGTATTGACAACATAGGCTACAAACATCTCAAATTCATAGTTCAAGTGTCATCCTCTCATATATGGCACCCCCAAAAGTAATGAAACAGCCAAGAAACTATCTCTCGTATAAACTTTTCAACCTGAAAGACAAACCACATGTTGAATGTTAAAGAGTGTGAGCATAAATATAAATTTGTGTAAGGTAGAGAAGAGTGATGAAAGGAGCGAATCATCAACCTTGGCTTTATAAACACAGTTCAAGGATAAGTAAAGTCGTCCTTCTAATTTTTGTAGTTCCTTTAAAGCTCAATCCTTCCAGTTCTTCTCAATTCAGTTGTCTAAGATCAAATTGTAAAATTACAATAGATATGGATTTAAATGCATCATAAAATAAACCCTTTTATGTTGAAATCATCAACAGATTCCTTGTTAGAAATACCTAATTTCATGACTCCTGTCTTCCAATTCCTTGTTCAAATAAGCATGATTACTTCTAATCTGTGTAATGACCAGACAAAAAATTACGTTTGCTAACATGAAAAATGATAAGCATATAGCCCTCCAACGCTACTCCTAACCTCCAAATCCTACAATCCAGAGAATCTCTTCAAATATATATACAATAGAAATAGGTAGGGGGAGATAAAATCTTCTTGCAAAATACATTTAAATGGAGTGAATTTTTCCAACTTCTCATTTTTTTCTATAACACTCACCTGGTTCGGGTGTACTGCAAGCCACTTAAAGTTTATGATAAAAAGGTGAGGAAATTCAACTTCTACTAGAGTCTGTTGGATTAGGCAACCTTTTTTAGTTTGGATTAGGAAAGTCCTCCATAGAACCTCGAGACTAGCCTTTTTGTGAATAAATCAATGTTTTTAACTCTGCTATGAAAAAATAATATTTGTTTAACATAAGAACTACATGTTACTAAAAATCAAAGTACCCTTGATTTTGTAGTTCCATCCAAAGTGGAAGGATATCATCCTTTGCATATGTCAATGATTTGAGAATTTTCATGTTCTCCACATAGACTATCTAAAAGAGATGTGTCAGATTACGGAAGGCCTCTATATGCCTCTTGTCATCTGCAACGGGTTAAGGATGCAATGGTCAATTATGTTGAGCGTGAAGTCAGGACCAATTGGGCTGGACTGAGTAGACACCATGGTTTAGTGAGTGGGCTTAATCATTGTGTCCCATTTATTATCTCTATTTATCTCTATTCAAAAAAATCATTGTACTTGTAATTGGTGTGCACCAGAAAAGAAATGAAAACCTAATAGTTGCCCGTGTGGATGTAGGTTGCAGTTGGCAGCCAAACCACGTTAAAACCTGTGTTGTTTATTTTCTTGCATTGATTCGTGATTATGTGTGTTGCTTCCGCGTGCGTTTTTTCCCATCAAGTGGTATTAGAGCTTGGTTCGTTTACACACCAGAGATCCGTTCAGCAGAAATTAATCGACGAGACGTGAAAATTGCGGCGGCAGTAGCGTCCCAAAGCTAGGGTTTCGCAGAGGCGGCAACAACGTCCCAAAGCTAGGGTTTCGCAAAGGCGGCAGCGGCATCCCAAAGTTAGGGTTTCGCAGGGGCGACATCAGCATCCCAAAGCTAGGGTTTCACAGGGGCAACGGCGGGTCGCATTTTCACGGCAAACAGGTACAGGTGCTTGTGGTGAGCAAGACGACACGGAGGTGCAGTGCGATGGCAGTGACGGAAAACATAGGGTTGCGCGTGCGTTCTGTAGGTGTGTTGGTCTGAGACGGCATGGAGTGCAATGCGATGATGGTGACCAGTGATGCGGTGGACCCAGGTGGCTACGTGTGAGTTCTATAGGTTGGCCACTGGTTTTGGGCGCTATCGCCAGTGCTGCTGGTGCAGCAGTGACGGTGCGGTGCTAGGCATGGGTGTGGCTGGTTTTTTGCTACGGCATGGAGTTATGACAGTTAAGTTACTGAGCACATCAATATTCGATCTTAGCCAGACTTACATCAATGGGCATTAAGTTCGATGATGAAGTTCAAGCTTTACTACTACTATTGTCTTTGCATGACAGTTGGTCCGGAATGGCTACAGCAGTTACCAGTTCAGCGGGATCCATTGGATTCACTTTTGAGAAGATTCGTGATCTCATTCTTAGTGAAGACATCCGAAGAAGGAGTTCTGGGGAATTATCGAGTGAATAGCTATATGTCGTTAGAGGTAAGAAAGATATCAGAGATAGTGGGAGCAAGAACAAAAGAAGGAGTCATTCAAAGACTCGGGATGGCTCAAGTGTAACATGTTAGAACTGCAAAGAGGTGGGGCATTTCAGGAATCAATGCCCAAATGATAAACAAGTCAACATTGCAGAAGACTTCGCGGACGAGGACCTCTTTTTAGTCTGTTGCACGGATAGTAGTGTGGATTCCTGGGTCATGGATTTTGGTGCTTCATTTCATGCTACCCGAGAAGAGAAAGTTGGGTAGCATTGATGCACCCAAGAAGGAAATAAGTACTATTCAGGTTGTACCGGTGGACGTGGTACCGACTGCTGATGTTGTGCCACCGCTAAACAAGAAGAGGGGCCGACCGACCAAGGGGGTGGAGGGAAAAGTTGAGTCATCGAGATCGCCACACAAAATATCTATGTTGGAGTCAAGTATGAAGATTGCTACGAGTATACAAGTGCAATTATTGTCGGAGGATGAAAGTCTATTGGCGGCCTTGCCAACTAGTACTCTCATCCACGAACAATTGGAGTTGCAGAGTCGGATCCTTATTGCTAGCCAAAGATTAGGAGAAGAGTTGGAAAGGGTGATGACTGTAGTAATTCCAAAGCTTAAAAAAGAGTTGATCGAGTCCTCGCAATCACTGTAATGAGAAGCTGAAAACGGAGTTGGAGGAAGAAAGGTTGTCGGAAGTTAAAGCTCAAGAGATGATGAAGGCCGATCTGGAGGCCAAGGTGGAGAAGATCAAAGCAGCGGCTGCTGACTGAGAGAAGACACTGGAAGCTGAAGTTGCAAAGTGTCACAACTTCATGCTACAAGTTAGCGACGAGTACTTCCATCTCGGCATAACCCAGGCGGCATTTCTACACGAGATTCCAGCTAACGACGACCGATATGATATCGAGAAGAAGGTAATAAATGGACAACTAGTGGGGGAGAATGAAGGTGAAGGAGAGGGTGAAACGGCCACACGCGGGCCCGAGCCAAAAGCCTCATTTGAAGAAATTATTGTATAATGGAATATGGTTGGTCCCGACCTGTAGGCACCGTACAATGATTATATTTGTTTTAACTGTCTATCTGACCAAACGACATGCTTTTCTGCTTATTGCTATTAGGTGATATGACGGTAGGATATTCCAATTAGTTGTCGTACGAGGCAATAGGTTTAAGTAGATTTGATTACGCTAAGTAGTTTAGCGTGTCGTACGAGGTTACTAAGTCAGATTATGCTAGGTGTTTTCTATTGCCGTACAAGGCTATATCTTCAAGTGATGTTAAGTAATTTCGGAGCCGTCGGAGGCTGTAGATTAAGATTTCGCTAAGTAATTTCTATTGCCATACAAGACAATAGTTTCATATTACATTTAAGTAATTTCAGTTGCCGTACGAGGCTCTTGATTCAAATTACGTTTAAGTAATTTCATTTGTCATACTAGGCTCTTTATTCAGATTACACGAAGTAATTTCGAGTGCCGTTGGAGGCTGATGATTTTGGAATTCCGAACGCTGGGTAGAGTGTTCAGACCGACCTGGAGTCAGAGAATGTTGAGTTTATTCTGACCGTTACTTAATAGTATTAAATGTATGCATGTAAGCTAAAACAAACAAATCTGGAAATTCATAGTGCCTCGTTAAAACCTTCTCGGTCGTAAACCCTCCTTAGGGAAAAACCGACCGAGCAAGGAAAGAGTACACTGTCTTTATTAATAATCAACTGTAATAAAATTTGAGATGCATGGCATTCCACGATCTCGTTACACTTTTTCCAGACAAAAATTCTAAATAATACGCTCCACCAACTCGTCGGTCGGTGATACGAAACGATCCTTCCCAGTTGCTTGAAAACTTGTCGATGTCTCTTCGGGCATCACTACGCATTCGCTATACCAGATCACCTTTTTGAAAATTCCATGGCTTCACCTTCAAATTGTATCTTCTTGCTGCTCGTAACTTGCAAGCTTCATCTGGAATTTTGCACTTGTCCCTGAGTTCGTTGGTAAGGTCGAGGCCGACCAGGAGACTTTCCTTGTTTAAGTCGAGATTCAACATTTGCCGCCATAGAGAGGGTTCTCCTACTTCAACGGGAATCATTGCCTCGGTACCATACGTTAAGCTGTAGGATATCTCTTGAGTGGTCGATTATGAAGTACAGTTCTTCTGTCCAACTGCCTTTGGCTGGACCAAGGCGTTTTTTGAGTTCATTCAAAATAACTTTATTAGCAGTCTCGGCTTGGCCATTGGTTTGTGGATGTTCGACCGAGCTTGTGATATGTTTGATATCAAGCTTTTCATAGAATTCTACAAGGCCTCGGTTGGTGAACTGACGACCATTATCAGTGATAATGACTTGAGGGAGTCCGAATCGACACACAATATTCTTCCAGACAAAGTTCTGAACATTGCGCGCGGTGATTGTTGTTAAGGGTTTAGCCTCAATCCACTTAGTGAAGTAGTCGATGCCGACTAGGAGGAATTTGCACTGCCCTTTACCTGGAGCAAAAGAACCGATGATATCCATACCCTACTTTACAAATGGCCAAGGGGATAATATGTAGTGTAAGTTTTCGGGCTTCTGGTGAGATAGGGTGACATATTCTTGACACTTGAGACATTTCCGGATGAATTTAGTACAATCTCCTTGAACGATCGGCCAGTAGTAATCAGCTCGTAGAACCTTAGCTGCCATGGTTCGTGCTCCAGAATGAGTTCCACAGATTCCTTCATGTATTTCCTTCATGACGTATGTTGCTTGGTTGGGAGTTAAATATTTTAGGAGTGGGCAAGTGTAGCCTCTCCTGTAGAGATCTGGACCAAGCAATATGAATTGGGTAGTCTGCTGCTTCATCATTTTTTCGAAACGCGGTTCACAGGTACCGTCAATCAAATATTGTCGGATAGGGGTCATCCAATCAGGTTGAGTATCGATTGCAAGACACTCTTCTTAGCCAACACTAGGTTTAGTTAACGTGACATGGATGACCGACCGGTGGTTGCCTTTGGTCTTGGTAGTTGCTAACCGAGAGAGTGCGTCTGCTAGGGTGTTATTTTCACGTCAGACGTGCTGGATAGAGACTTCATCAAATTTACTCATCAAGTTTTGCACGAAGTGGAAATACTATTGTAATAGATTCTCTCTGACTTCATATTCTTCATTAAGTTGACTGACTACCAGTCATTAGTCGCTTTTACGGACTAAGCGTGTGAGTTCCAACTCTTGGGCTAGATAGAAGCCGGCAATAATTGCTTCATATTCAGCTTGATTATTCGAGGTTTTAGACTCGAACTTCAAGGCCTACTCTACAATAATATCTCCGGGTCCTTCCAATACGACCCCTGCACCGCACGATTGACTGTTTGAGGACCCATCCACATGTAAGATCCATTGAGGGTTTTATTCGTCAGTGGATTGCGGAGTGAGTTCGGCTGCAAAATCAGCGAGGGCTTGAGATTTGATAGCTCCTCGAGGTTGATATTGAATGTGAAATTTTGATAACTCTATGGCCCAACCGATCATTCGTCCGACGAGATCAGGCTTTGTGAGGATTTTCACGATGGGATAATTAGTCTGAATGATGATACGATGGTTTTGGAAATACATACACATCCGTCGAGAGGTGATGACGAGGGACAAGGCAACCTTTTCAATCATTTGGTACCAGACTTCTGCACCGTGGAGGGCTCGGCTAACAAAAGAAACTGGTCGTTCTTCAAACTTTACTTCCTGTACTAAGACTGAACTCATTGCTTCGTTGGAAACAGCGAGATAAACGAGGATGGGTTCTTGTGCGTCCGGTTTCTAGATTACCGGTGGAGATGATATGAAGGCTTTTAGTTGGAGGAATATATCCTCACACTTGGTCGACCATTCGAAATGGAGACCTTTTTTAACAACCGTATGATAGGTCATGTCTTATCTGCAAGCTTAGGAACAAATCTGGCTAAAGCAGTAAGTCGACCAATCAATCTTTGAATTTCTTTAATGCTACTAGGGCTACGCATCTCGGCAATGGCCTTGCATTTCTCAGGATTGGCTTCAATGCCCCGATGGGTGAGCATAAAACCTAGAAATTTTCCTACTTCAACGTTGAACGCACACTTATCAAGATTCAAACGCATACGGTGTTTGCGGAGAGCTTGAAAAACTTCTTTTAAATCAAAAACATGTTGTGCACAAGAGTCAGATTTGACGACGATGTTATCTACATAAACTTCTACGTTTCACCTAATCATGTCGTTGAAGACCTGATCCATTAATCGTTGGTAAGTGGCTTCGACGTTCTTGAGACCGAACGACATAACCTCGTAGTAGAAGTTATCGGAATCAATCATGAAGGATATTTTCTCTCTGTCGTGCGGGTGCATTTGGATCTGATTATAACCAGAATATGCATCAAGAAAGCTAAGTATATGATGACCTGTTGCGCCATCAACCAGCCGATCGATAGTGGGTAAAGGATAGGAATCCTTAGGGCATGCCTTGTTAAGATCGGTGTAATCAACACACATCCGCCATTTTCCATTCGACTTTTTGACCATCACTATGTTGGCCAACCACATTGTGTAGTGAGCTTTCTGTATAAACCTGGCCTGCAATAGTTTTTCAGTTTCCTCTCGGACAACCTTACGCCGTTCTTCTCCGAGCTTCCTCTTCTTTTGGGCTACTGGTTTAGCCTCTTTGTAAAGAGACAAGCGATGGGTGATGATACTAGGATCCACACCAGGCATGTCTGCGGCAGTCCAAGCAAAGAGGTCCACATTTTTCACCAAGGTTCGGCTTATGGCCTCTCGGTCGTCTGGTTTAAGTGATGTACCTATGTTGGTATTGCGATGATTGTCACGAAGAAGGATAGGTTGGAGATCCTCGCCGGCCTCCATTCGAGGTTCATCGAGGCGTGGATCTAAATCCACAAGGGCAATCATATGTCTCCTGGAATGTCAACCCCGGGAATGTCTTTCTGGGGATCATCCTCTCCTGGTGGGGGTTCGATCATTCGACCCTTCTATATATAGTTGCCTAGTTGGTTCAAACTTCAAATTGGCGATGTAGCACTCTTGTGCGATTCGTTGATCAACATGTACGGTTGCAATGTCTCCTGTAACAGAAGGAAATTTCATGGCCATGTGAGGAGTAGACACAATGGCTTTCAGCCGGTTAATGGATGGACAGCCGAGAAGAATGTTGTAAGACGTACTAGCGTTAACCAACAAATATCGGACATTGATGGTTTTACATAGATCGTCTTCCTCACCGAAGGTTGTGTAAAGGTCAATATATCCTTTAGTGTCAACCCGTTCACCCGAAAACCCAACTATCTATTCATTGTAGGGTTGTATTTCTATTTTTGGAATTCGCATCTTTTTGAAAGTTTCCCAGTACAAAATTTTGACCGAACTACCTTGATCTACTAAGACTTTAGCAATTGCAAACTTATCTATTTCCACAGTGATCACCATGGGATCGTCCTGAGCTGGGTCAATTGCGTTGAAGTCATCATCGGTGAAAGTAATTAGAGGAATGTGTGGGCGTTTGCGTGAGGAAGTCAAATGGATTGACTGAATAGCTCTAAAGTGTTTCTTCTTGGTTGAATTTGAACATCCACCTCCTACGAAACCTCCAGCAATATAATTAATATTTGGATTCGGTTCCCCGAGGGAAACGAGTCCAGCTATGGTGTTGATGACTTCACGGACTTTTTGCCTGGTCCTATTGCCTCGGTCGAGGCTTTCGCTTTAGGGGCGAGTACGACGAACTGGACTCTTGCTTCGCCTTCTGGTTTCTTGACGATGATCACTATGACGTTGGTAATCTCTTTGGTATGATCGGTCATCATCCCGAGGGGTACGACCGCTGCTTCTAGGGGGACATCGTGAGGTCGGTTTGGCTCTTCTGTTGAATTGCCGTATATGACCTGCTTGGATGAGTTCCTCAATCTTGTCTCTTAAGGCTTGACACCCTTCGGTTGTATGGCCATAATTTTGATGGTATTGATAGTGTTTGGCAGTGTCTGCATTCTTTGGAGTCTGTGCTTGCTTCAGGGTTGGGATTAACTCGATCTGTAATGCTTCATCTAAGATTCGACCACGGGGAACAGTTAAAGGGGTGTAACTGCTGAACCTTGGAATCCGACCTCCTCTATACCGGTCGGTTGGGTTGAACCTTGGTGTCATTCCGTTAATTTTTTCTTTCTCCTTCTCCTTCTCCTTATTTTTATCAGTGTTGTTGACAGTTCCACCTTCAGTTTGCTGAAATCGCTGGTGGTAGTCAATATGTTCTTCTATCTGCATGAATTTGGTGGCCCGAGTTCGGAGTTCCTCCATGTTTTGAGGAGGTCTTTTGATAAGACTCTCTGTGAACTGGATGGGTCAGATGATTGAGACCAGATGGTATAATGCTATCTCCGGATTCAGCTTCCGGATACTCATGCATGCCTTACTGAATTTGTCTAGGAAAGCTCTGAGGGACTCGTCTTTCTCTTGTTTCACTGTGAGCAGGGACATAGAAGATATATGATGTGGTCGACTGGTCGCATATTGGGTTGTGAACTTTGTTGACAAAATATCAAAATCATCAATGGAATTGGAAGGGAGTTCAGTGAACCAACTGAGGGGTCCTTCTTGGAGGGAAGTGGGGAAAACCTTGCACTAGACTGCTTTTATCAACTGTGTAGAGTGTCGTTTGTGTTTTGAAGACATTTAAGTGCTCATCCGGGTCGGTAGAACCATCATAGAGTTTGATGGTAAGACCTTTCCACTTGTCAGGGAGTGGAGCGTTAATAATTTCATCAGTGTAGGGATGACCTCGGACTTCCTTATCTTTTCTTTGTGCAGCCTCGTTCCTAGAGCTCTGGTGAGTATGATGCGTTTGATGGGTGGTATGAGGTGTTCATGAAGTGGTCGGCGCGGGTGTATGGGATTGAACCTCTCATTCGGGTTGCTCCAGTTGTTTCATCAGCTTGGCATTCTGTTCTTTCAACAAAGATATTTGCTCATCTTGTTGATGCTTATCTTCTTCTCCTTTGCGTTGTAGTTCCTCCATTTGGGCCTGGAGGGTTTGGATTATTGCCATCTACTATTCTGCCATATTGTCGTTCATGTTGTTTATTGTTGCTACCATCTTGCGTAGACGAACGTTGGAAGTTGTGTTGCCTCGGCCCCACGGTGGGCGCCAATTTTACTTGTATGAGAAAAGGGGGTCCAAACACTACTTGCTGATGCGCGTACAATTGATGATGTGTCAGTCTCCTCGTCCAATCGTTCTCTAAAGTCTCCTCTATGTCCTCGGTCGGGCGAGGGAGGCTACCTGCAAAAGGCACTCCGATGCTCAAGTAAGAGGGTGTTCTAGGTGAAGTGTTTAGTGATTAGAAAAACGTACCTTCATTCTGTCTTGAGCATTATATTTATAAGGTTACCTTATGGGCTCTGATCCTATGGGCCTAGGATCAGTTACTGAGATATGCGTAACATATCCCGCAATATCAGGGATACGTTTTCCGGATTCTTCAGAGTGACTTTGACTCTTTCAACTCTAAGTACAAAGACTCGGTTATTAATATTTATGAAGGTGGACCTCAGTCGGCCACGTAGACCGACAGGATCTCGTCCGACACCTACCAGTACAAAAATCACTTATGAAAAACATATTTAGGTCATCGAAATTCGCAACTGCCATTCTCTGGTCAACATCACCGATTACTCTTTTCCAAGATTGCTCCACGAACAAAGTAGCAGAGAAACGTAATGGATTGATTCCTAAAAAAATAAACAAAAACAGATGGAAATTACTCTTCACACTACCGCAATACCAAGGTCTCATTAAACTTCACAAATAGATCTGAACGCACTAATATTCTCACCTCTTAATTCTTCTTTTTGCACCACAAAAACTTCAAGAAAAATTTTTAAAAAATTGCAAAAATTGCTTTTCAAGAAACATAAAATAAATTAAAATTATAGTTTTTAGTTATTTATTTATTGAAAATTGAAAAGTCTGAAGTATTTTGTTGAGACTGTAGAATAAACATTTGAACGTAAAGAAAGTTAAAAAAAACTTCCATTATTTTGTTGAAGTTTTAGAATAAACCTTTGCAACTTAACAAAGGTTAAAAAAAAACGGTATTATTTTGCTGAAATTTTAAAATAAACCTTTAGAATTTAACGAAGGTTAAAAAAACTTATATTATTTTGCTGAGGTTTTAGAATTTTCAAAGGTTAAAAAAATCTCTGTTATTTTATTAAAATTTTAGAATGAATCTTTGAAATTTAATAAAAGTTGAAAAACCTTCATTATTTTACTGAGATTTTAAATAAACCTTTAAAATTTCATGAAGGTTAAAAAAACTTTGATTATTTTATTGAAATTTTAGAATAAATCTTCGGAACTTAAGAAAGGTTAAAAAAGTCTTTATCAATTAAATCAATTCCAAAGATTATATAACCTTCACTAATAACTTCCGTTAAACTTTTTTTTCTAGTAGTGGCATATTCATTATTTTTTAAATTTTTATATTATTTTTTACTTCTCTCTCAAATTTTGTTCATTTCTCATATCTGAGTATCAATTTTTCATGCATAAAAATATTAAAGATTAGTTTTTTTTAATGATGATTAGTTATATATAGTTTTTTTTATTGATGATTAGTTATATATGCAATACGAAATAATAATGACAGTAACATCATACGCAAATTAATCTAATTTACTTTTTGTGATTTAAGATAAACAATGATTATAACACTAGACGCAAAATATGATTTGAAATCTCCTAAACCCTAAACACAGATAAAGAAATTTTAATAGAACCAACAATTTAGTAAGAAGCTTAAAATTAAAACAACTTCAATCACAAATAACCAATTCAGGTTGAAATTTGAATTTTTCAGCCAAATAGCACGATTAAAGTTTTTTTTCCCTAAAATAGTACACTGTAGAAAAATATTTATAGAAGTAGTATACCTTTTTTAGGTCAAAATTATATTTTTTGGAAAGCTAAATTCTGACCTTTGATTGAGTGCATGGTGGCCAGAATATCGATTAGAATTCAATTTCTGAAAAAATTGAATTATGAGCTGATTTATGTATTTTTCTGTTTTTGAATTAAAATTGATCCGGTCGGTCATCGGTATCCGATGACGTCAGCAGCAGATGACCACGTGGGCTAGTCACAGAGCAACACGTGGCATGAGATAGCAGATGAACCAGGGTAGAGATCGGCTCCTACATGAGCGCCTGGAAGCAGAGCGCGAGAGTGATGAAGCACCGATCAGTCATCGGTGTATACAGAGTGATCAGTCATCGGTGCATGCAGAGTGATCAGTCATCGGGGGTTCCTTGCGAACACGTGTTAAACTGGGACCCAGGCTCCCAGCGAGAACGTTACTCAAGGACCTCGCCTGATTCCATAAGCAGAGCACGACAACATGAAGAAGCGCCATCGGACATCGGCTAGATGAGAGATACCTCGGTCATCGGTGTGTGTCGAGGTGACATCGGCCGCGCGATGTGAACAATGCAACCAATGATCAGTAAAGCGCCCAGAGGCAAGGAATGGCCTTAGTCGCGAGACGACCACGCATGAAGATGAGAAGACGCAGTTAGATGCAGAATCCTGCTGGGACAAGAACCCATCAAGGTTAGAGTCTCCCAGTGGGGTTGCATGTCTGCCACGTGGACGGTGAAGATGTTCCCAGAGAATAGGTAGGGCAGATAGGCACAGAAGTCGAGGGGTACAGAGGTACCCACGCAGCCTCCCCTATCAGACTTTGCACTCAAGTGAAGAAGGCTGACACGCAAGGTAGCCTTGGGGAGTAGAAACGACAGTGCAGAGTAATCAAGTGGCCCTAGAGGTAGCCAATAGGGGCTACGCGGGTTTATATGAGGAAGAAGAACACCAAACCAGGTATGCAGTCTTTACCTCAGAATACACAATACAAAACCAAGAACACTCAGTTTTCGAATCAAAGAGGACTGAAGGCACACACACGGGTCTCACACAGAGAGATCCGAGAGAGAGTAAAAAATAAATACACTAAGAAGTAATTAATTGGGAGAATATAAAATTTAAAGAAATTTATTTTCAGAAAAATGTGTATATATATAAGTAATTATGTAAGTTTTTTTAGATAAATAATTTTTAATAAATTATTTAATTTACAAAATATATAATTTTTTAAAAAATGAAAATGTAAAATATTGAAAAATAGAGTTATGATAATTTCATGTTTAATTAATAATAATAATAATATCATTAACGATTTAAATAGATATCAATTCAATAACAGTAGAAAATTAAATATTTTTTGAATTTAATTAACAAAGCGTGCATAATCAAATAATTTATTTATTAACTGATGTTAATGACATATTAGAAAAATATAACATAATTAAATATGTGAAGTTGAGTCTCAAAAGTCAAGGTTGTTGGGACAATGGTTTCGTGTGTGTCTTGGAGTTTGACAATAAGGGCATTGTTTTCGTTGACCTTGCTCTCGTATATCCATTTCAATCCTAATTCTTATGACATGAGACAACCTTTGGAACTTTTTATTGTTGTATTATGATAGAGTTGATGGTCTTTGTGTCTTGGCTATTAATCCTCATGTCTAAGTTTTCCAAAGAAATTTTCATTAACTTCATGCACTTCATCCAACTTGTAGACAAGAATGATGTACATGTCAAAATCATGATGGACATGTTTGCATGTTGCAAGCATATGAGAACATAGGAGGTAAAGTTATGGGCTAGAATCGATGTATATTCCTATTCTTCTAGTTCAAATAACTTTATTTGCATGACTTTTTATACCGATTCTTGCTTAGAACCAATGTAAGAGACCCTTTTTTACATGGGTTAGGTATATAATCAATGTAATATGTAAGGTTTTTTAAAAAACAATTAAACTAACTTGTAATTGTGAAAAACATACTAGAATACCAGCCAGATAAAATTCTATATTTAGTAAACAAGAATAATAAAATACTTGCAATTGAAACTAAGTCAACATAACATATAATTAAAACTAATGAAAGTGTGCATGTGATGTTAATGTTATAAATCATGACATATTTTGATTCCTAATCAATAAAAAATATTTGGACCATTCTTAACAAATTTCTTTTAGAGTTTGTAGGCTGAGTGACTCGTTATCTGCAAAAAACCGAGACAAAATAATTATTAGTCTTCATAATAACATATATGAATTTGTAATAAGATTTTTTAGAATATTTAAAATCTTAGTACTTGCTCCCAATAGTCAATAATATTGACACGTGTAACGTCCCTCAATTTCTTATTCATTTTTATATAATAAAATAAAGGTAAAACAATAATATCAAAATTTACATATGTATTTATATAATAAAATTCATCCATTCCATACATTGTATCTCAAAATAACATCCCTTCACTAGGGGATCTTAATACATCTCCATCAAAAGTTTTCAAAATAAAACAAAATACGGCATTCAAGACAGACGATCCCTTCCTCCAAAAATGCTCACTGAGGAGCTCTACTACCTGCAACATCATCTGCTCCCGTGTAAATTATACACGATCATCACAGTTTAAAGAAAACAAACACAAAACAAAACACAGGGTAAGCTAGCTATTTTTAAAACTTCAAATATGAGACTTTATGTTAACGTAAACCATCAATTATCCACACAAGAATTTCACAATCTCATCAAGTGTCATTCATTTCACATAACCCTCAAGTGTCTATCACATTTCAATATTTCTCTTTCTTATGTCAGACTTCCACTGACTCATCACACATAGACACTTGACTCTACTTCCGGAAGACTCGTGCATTGACTAGACTCAAAGATCTGCACCTGTCATACTACACCACTGTGAAATCCACACAGGGTCGCTGTGAAATCCACACAGCTATGCGCATAAAATAATCTCAATCTCAATATCATCACTCTCCTAGTATGACAGGGTTAATTCATACAACAGGTCAAGTTAGTTATCTTTCAAACAACTTACCCATACATATGAACCTCCTTCGACTCTCAACACCTGAATAACTTCATCTATATGATTCCATTATATCAGGAGAGTCAGGATATCTGTAACATCCCGCCAAAACCTTTTCATATTTATATAATAAAATAAAGGTAAAACAATAATATCGAAGTGAACATAAATATATATATGTAATGAAATTTCTCCTCACAGGGAGTTTAATACATATCCAGTCAGTTTCCAAAACTTAAACAAAATACAGCAAAATAGAAAACAGGCGATCTCCTATCAGAAACAAAAAAAACAGGCGATCTCCTAACAAAAATAGAAAACAGGCAATCTCCTTCCGGCGACCACTCACTAAGGAGCTCTACTTTTTGCAACATCATCTGCTCCCATGTAAATTATACACAATCATCACAGGTTTACGAAAACATCCACAAAACAAAAATGCAGGGTAAGCTAGATATTTTAAAGAGAATTTAGATATGAAACTTTAAAATCAAGATAAAACAAATTTAAGACACCCACGTAAAAACCATCAACTTTCTCATTCCCTTCACATGACCATCAAGTAATCACATATTTCACAATTTCCTCAAGAGTCGTTCAATTCACATACTCCATCAAGTGTCTATCAATTTCAATGTTTCTCATTTCTCACGTCAGACTTCCACTGACTCATCACACACAGACACTTGACACTACTTCCGGAAGACTCGTGCGTTGAACTTAGCATCCAGAGACCTGCACCTGTCATACTTCATTGTTGTAATGTTCCCACAGCCATGCGCATCAACATAATCTCGATCTCAATCTCAATATCCTCACTCTCACAGTATGACAGGGTTAATCCATATAACAGGTCAAGTCAGTTATCTTTCAAACGACTTACCCATACATATGGACCTCCTTCGACTCTCACCAACTGAATGACTTCATCTATGTGACTCCATCATATCAGCAGAGTCAGGATCGTCTCATTCACAGGATACTCACTGATCAATACACCTCATAACCAATCTCAACACGGTATTTCCTTTCCTGAAAATACTATGTCTTGATCCCACATTCACAACATTCAACACATCATATAACACTTAAATGAACGATTCCAATCACAGCAACAATCATTCCAACGTTCAGATTTTCAAATATCGCATGCATTTCACATTTCAATCTCAAACAGTTTCAAACGACACTAAAACAGGGGAGTTCGAAATTAACATTTAAAACCGACGATCACGTCGCCCCACACATAAAAACAGAGCATCGTGAAAAAGAATATGAAACCGGCGACCACGTCGCCCTCACTTCAGAACCTACTCGCCTAAAGTTTTTATAAACGAAAATGCTAGCTTCCCTTACCTGGACTAGCGTAAACTTCACTAAGAGCTCCAACCCAACGAGATTCAAGGATGCCTTAACTCTGTTTTAGCGTCCGGTTTGGAGAACTTGCAGAGAACCTCCCAGGTGTCCAAGGGCAGTCGTCGCTCGTTGTACTGGTGCTTGAGGATGCTTGAATCGCAGCGCGAAGGAGAGAAAAGAGAATGATGAAGGTAAACTCACTCTGCCACTCTTGAACCACTGCAACGTTCTTTTCCTCTCAGAAGTGAGTTTTTGAATCTAAACCAACTTGTCCACAATTGCCGCTGCCACCACCCACTCTGCAGGAAAGCTTGCGTGCACACTTCCTTGAACAGTACGGCCACGTGTGTCTCTGCGCATACCAACTCTCTGATGCCAACTATTCTGAAACACCCTTTTTGTCTACGTGTCGCGCGTGCAGGACGTCTCATGCTGGGGGCCTGGGTCCCACCTTATCTGTGTGAAACACGACATCGCACGATAACCTTCCACCGATGACTCATCTTGGCAGACGACCGATGTCTCTCTCTGGAAGACGACCGATGTCTCTCTCTAGAAGACGACCGATGTCTATCCCTGGCGACGACCGCATGTCTCTCGCCCTGGCAATGCCCGCATGCCTCGCGCCCTAGTGATGTCCGCATGTCTCACGCCCTGGCGATGCCCGCATGTCTCGCGCCCTGGCGATGCCCGCATGTCTCGCGCCCTGGCGATGCCCGCATGTCTCGCGCCCTGGCGATGCCCGCATGTCTCTCGCCCTGGCGATGCCCGACGACACATCGCCACGCCTTGCTGAAGGTTCTTCATCCCACTATGTTACGTCCAAGGTATCATCTCCACATGACTTGGTGACATCGGTAGCTTCACATTTCCAAGAGTAGATCAGCACTACTCCTCGTGCGCCCATGCATGCAACACTAAGGACGATTTCTTATGCTCAAGCATGGAGCTTCGCATGCACAGCGTATCTAAGGCTTAACCCACACCTTGATACGCGTGGTTTTTTGGAACCCACTATGGTTGATCCAGCATCTTGACCACATACTGAGTGCACTTTCGGCGATCATGTGCACCATAGGCGATTGGCGATTATGTACCAGAGAAGTCAGAGGTCGCCTCCATCTTCAACAACGGCGATCTCGTAGACTTCTAAGCTACACTTCCTTCCTTTATATTTTAAATAAAAACATACTTAGAATTCACTTAAAATATATCACTTTCATTCCAATAAAATTTTCTAGGTCCTTACAATATCTCCTTCTAGACGAATCACCGGTCAATGCACATTCTACACGATCTTACACGGTATTTTCTTTCCTGAAAATACCATGCCTTGATCACATTTTTTTCACATCACTCCATATATCAAACAACACATCCATGAACGATTCAATCATATCGTATTTTAAACCTTTTCTAAACAATCCAAATCACAAAATCAAATCATACCAAAGTTTAGAATTTCGAAGATCATATACATTTCACAGCATCTACTATATTTAAAAGTTCACATTTCAAGCTCAAAACAGATTCCGATCCACACCAAAAACAGGGGATTATGCAATAGAATTCAAAACTGGTGACCACGTCACCCCCAACTTCAGAATCTTCTAGCTTAAGGTTCTATTGAAAATAAAGCTAGCTTCCCTTACCTGGACTTGAGCCGATCTCACTAAGAGCTCCAAACCCACCGAGAACTCAAGGATGCCTTAACCTGCACCATAGAGTCCCGATCACAAATCTAACGAGATTACTCATTTTCTGCATTAACAGAGACGATTTCTGAAGCTAAAAGAGTCGTATGCACAACCTATGCAGAGACGACCCTCTCAAATTCAGACTCGACTCAAAGAACAGAGCAAAACGACTTACTCTGTTTTAGGGCTTTGATCAGAAAACTTGCAAAGTAACCTCCCAGGAGTCCAATGGCAGTCGCCGGTCTTCAAACTGATACTCCGATCGTCAACTGCTAATGGAGGGTGGCCGCGTCGTAGAGTGAAGGAGGAAAGGGTAGAAGGAAAACCGAAATGACTTTAATCCCTCAAAGGACCGTCCATAAATCTTCGCTGCCATCACCCACTCTCTGGGAGAACTTTGCGTGCGGGTTTCCTCTAATTGAATGCAAATCTGACAGAATGGCCACGTGGCGTCTCCGTGCGCACTAACTCTGGGCCACTTGCCCTACCAAAACTCTGACGCCAACGACTCTGGGCGCCCTCACTGTCTACGTGTCGCGCATGCAGAACGCCTTCGCTGGGAGCCTGGGTCCCAGCTTATCTGCGTGTAACAGGACACCCCGATGAACAGCCACCGATGACTGATCGCTTCTCAAATATCCACCGATGACCGATGTTTCTCTCATCCTAGCAGACGACCGATGTCTCATCCTGGAAGACGACTGATGTCTCATCCTGGAAGACGACCGATGTCTCATCCTGGAAGATGACCGATGTATCTCTCCTCCTGGCGATCTCTCATCGTGGTCGATGACCGATGTGTCTCTCCTCCTGGCGATCTCTCATCGCCCTTGTGTGTGACGAGGACACATCGCCTCACTCTGGTCACCGATGTCACATCGTCACACCCAGCTGAGGGCTCGTCCTCCCATTACTTTAAGTTTGTGGTATCACTCCCACATGACTCGGTGACGTCGGTAGCTTCTCCTGCCCGAGGACAGGTCGGTACCAACTCCTCGCGCGCCAATGCATGCAACACTAAGGACAATCTCTTATGCCCCAGCATAGAGTTTCGCATGCATAGCGTATCTAAGGTTCAAATCACACCTTGGTGCATGTGATTTCCTGGAACCCACTATGACCCAACCGACCGATCTCTACCATGCCGCCCTCAGACCTTGGACGACGTCCGAGGTCTGACCACTATAAATTTTCTATTATATGTTCTTCTCATTTTCGATAAGTTAGATATTCAAGAAACATTTAAATTATACTACTTCTACTCTAAGGTAATTTTCTAGGTCCTTACAACACGGACTATGGTTCATATCTAATAAATCACATAATACCCACATTCAAAGTACCCTTGTTGTCTATTGCACTATATTATATGAAATACAACCATTAGCTAAATTAATCGAACAACTAAAAAATTAAAACTTAATAATTTCAATGAAAAGGTAAATATACTTTATGAAAAATCCTACTCCATTTAGAGCTCCTCTATTCCATTGAGCACATTATAGAAGTTCTTCAACATCATCTTTGTAGTGGCCAGACCTCGGTTGTCAAGGGTGAGTCACTTCAGCTGGGTCCCACAGCATGGACCAAAGCCACGTGGAGTGGACCTCGCAGACAGCTTGGATTAGCGAGTGATCGGTCATCGGTGTGCCTCCTTAGAGAAGGGTGATCAGTCATCAGTAGAAGAGATAAAAAGGTTACCTTTGGATGATCAGAAAAGCGTCACAAAGGTTGAAGATTGAAGAAGTCGAAGGGTCTCACAGAGAAATGTTTTGAATGTCTAAAGGCGAAGAAGAAGGAATGAAACAGTGTTGGTGCCAGAGTGTGCGCTCCTGCAGACTGCCAGAAGATGATTTCTTAGTCTTTTCGCTGGACCAGTCACAGCTCGAGACTGGGGAGCTTGTGATCCGGTCGGTCATCGGTAGTCGATGACGTCAACAGCAGTTGACCACGTGGACCGTTCACAGGGTGACACATGGTAGAGGATAGCAGGTGAATCAGGGAGGAGATCACTCAGAATGGTGATCGGTGGTTGGTTGCTAAGGGACCATCACCCGCAGATCAGTGTCAGGTGAGTGCCTGGAGGCAGAGCGCGATGAGCGCCTGGAGGCAGAGCGCGATGAGCGCCTGGAAGCAGATCGCGAGATGTAAAGAAGCACTGATCAGTCATCGGGGGTTTCTTGTTAACACACATTTAAGCTGGGACCCAGGCTCCCAGCAAGAGCGTTACGCAAGAAGCACAGATCAGTAGTCGCCCATCGCCGTGTGTGAAGATCAGTAATCGCCTATCGCCGTGTGTGAAGACCGGTAATCGCCTTAATTGCACATGATCGCCATGTGTGGAGATTAGGAGATCAGGTGCCTATCGCCGTGTGTGGAGATTAGGAGATCAGGTGCCTATTGCGGTGTGTGAAGACCGGTAATTGCCTAGATTGCACATGATCGTCGTGTGTGAAGGTTAGGAGATCAGGTGGTCAGCAAGTCGCCAAAAGAAGCACATCGCCGGGTATTTAAGAAGACTTGGCAAGCACTTGTTATATGGTCTAAATACAGAGGATAAGTGGCATGTCTGCCACCATGTGTAGTGTGAGTCGTGATACCCAGTGTTAATCAGTTCATCATGTTAAGGTTGCGCCCAGGGTAGCCTGTGCACTAAGCTACTCCCTGTGTGGATAACTTAGTCGCAGGAGCAAAGTTGAAGTAACGTTTCAGCTGCAGGTACTCCAGATGGTGACACGTGTATGACCAGATGTTATCCACGTGTCAAGAGGAATAACCGTCAGGAGAGAGAAAGACTCAGGTATATATGTGAAATTCTTAACGGAATTAGGGGGGATTGATTTTTGGTTGTGATTCACTTGTACACGGTTCTGAGTTTTCTTTGAAGTTCTTTGTTGATTCAATCACTGACTTGAGCGTCGGAGCGCAACTGGCCGCAGAGGCGCCATACTGTTCTTTCAGGTTTCTTGGAGGACTTTCAGGTGAAGGTCATTGGTGTAATTGGCGTGAAGCTAGTGAGGACGAGGTTCTAGAAGGAGAAGCTCTAACGCTTTGGTCAAGAGGCTGGATCATCAGGCGCCCACCGTGGGGCCGTGTAAACTGTGATTCCCATCCACAGTTGAGTTTGTGAGGTTTTCCGTGGTTTCTGTTCGATTGCTTGCTGCCGCAATCATTTTTCGGAGGTTTTGACCGTTTGAATCGAAGTTCAATCGGTGAGGTGTGGTTTTCTGGAGTTTTCTACCGATTGATTCTTGGATCAATCGTTGTGCGAAGGAAGTTTAAAGGTTTCTTAAGCGTTGTTGCGAGGTAGCTTTTGCGTGTTGAGAGGTAACTATGTGAAATCAGTAGAAGTTTCATGAGGAAAATGAAATATTACTAGGAACAATATCTTTTATCTCTTAATCCTCTGGCGTGTATGGCGGTAACCTTCTATCTTTAAGCAATTATCTTTATGAGCGAATATCACAGCATATTGTTAACCCTCACGTTGCGGGGTCTATCCTTATGATTTAAACTAATCTCCCACGGGCCCTTAAACCCCTCACGTGCCATTACATGCAACTCTAAGGATAAATCTCTTATGCCAAAGCTTAGTGTTTGCCGAGGACTGATCACCCTTCTCTGAGGAGGCACACCGATCACCTTTCTCCGAGGGAACACACCGATGACTAATCACCCCTCTCTGAGGGACACACCGGTGACTGATCACCCCTCTCTGAGGGAACACACCGATGACTGATCACCCCTCTCTGAGGGAACACACTGGTGATTGATCACCCTTCTCCGAGGGAACACACCGATGACTGATCACCCTATAATCCAAGCTGCCTGCGGGGTCCACTCCACGTGGCTTTGGCCCATGCTGTGGGACCCAGCTGACGTGGTTCACCCTTTACTATCTGTTCTCGACGACCGAGGTCTGGCCACTACACAAGCCCCCCAGGCTTGAGTTGTGACTTCTCTCAACGAAGAGCCTTACAACTCGCCCAGTCGACCTATGTGGCATCGTTCTACCGGTCCTTGTCGCATTTATGAATGACTTGACGCGTGCGCAGTACCAAGAAGTGACCCCTTTGCACATTTCCCTGGAGCGTACACGTGGCAATCTTCAATGGTGGGATCGCTTCGTCGTTTCACATTCTACGTTTGCCTCTTACACTCCCCACCGTTGCATTCCCTCTTCACTTTGCATTTCAAACTCCTCTGTTCTCTCAAACTGTTCTTCGAGCGCTGAGTCTTATTCGAAACTTCATCCCTTCATCTTCCAACTTAATCAAAGATATGTTCTTTCCTCCTTTGCTTGTTTTCGTTTCCACATTGCGATGCTTTCTGTCTTCTTATTCCTGCTTGGGCTGGGATCGTTTCTGCTCTTATTTCCATTACATTTCCCCTTCTTGTGAACATTTGACAAATTTGATAAATTGGACTTGTAATACCCTTGCTAAACCTTACATGAATGTTCTTACTTCTGCCCCTTTCCTTCGACGACCATTATCTGCTTGTAATGAATGAATTATAAATCTTGTCTTTACAACTCGAATCACTCTTTCTCCTTTACAGCTCAACTTTCGCCTTGTGTGGGTTGTGCTTGGTAACCGTGCTAGTTGATGCGTGCATCTCACCCTTCAATCCACAGCAGAAACCTTTCCTGAGCTAACTTGACGTGGTGCTAACTTTACTTCTTGACTCATGCTGGTTTCCTTGGTTAACTGGCCCTTGAAGCTCCTTTCTCGGCTGATAAGCCTTAAAAGGTTTCTTTCTTTATACTCTGGCGATGGGAGACTTCTTCCTGAGTCGACCTTAACAAATCAAGGAGAGCCTTATCTTGGAGTCATGCAAGGTGCATGCGTAACACTCTCGCTGGGAGCCTGGGTCCCAGCTTAACACGTGTTAGCAAGAAATCCCGATGACCATGCACCGATGACAGATCAATGCTTCTTTACTTCTCGCGCTCTGCTTCCAGGCGTTCATCGCGCTCTGCTTCGGGGTGCTCATCTGACACTGATCTGCGGATGGTGGTCCCTTAGCAACTGACCACCGATCACCATTCTGAGTAATCTCCTCCCTGATTCACCTGCTCTCTTCTACCACCTGTCACCCTGTGAATAGTCCACGTGGTCAACTTCTGCTGACGTCATTGACTACTGATGACCGACCGGATCACTTACCATGTCGTCCTCTCCTGTGCCGATCTCTCACCGCACGTGCCGACGATTGAGGTCTGCCCACTACACGAGCCCCCCAGTCTCGAGCTTGAACTTGTTTCAGCGCAAAGCCTAACTGCTCGACCTTTCGACCTCTCTGTCGACCTCGAATGATAAGCTGAGGAGGACCTCTCTTTCTATCAACCTTGAATGATAAGTTGAGGAGGACCTTTCTTTCTGTCGACCTTGACTGATAAGTTGAGGAGGACTTAGCTGGTGAACCTTGTTCTTCACGTTGGGTGTTCTCACTCGAAGGGAAGGTGTTCTTGATGAACCTGCCTTCCCGCTTACGAGACCTCTAACTCCAAGTGACAGGTTTGATCTCGCCTCAGCCTCGCTGTAAGAAGTCAAGGTAGAGGTCTTCTTTCTCTCGCCTCAGCCTCGCTGTAAGAAATCGAGGTAGAGGTCTTGTTTCTCTCGCCTCAGCCTCGCTGTAAAAAGTCGAGGGAGAGGTCTTTTTTCTCTCAGCTGACCTCAACTCGTCAAGGAAGACCTCTTGATGTGCCGACCTTGAGTCCTACATTGAGGAAGACCGTAACTTTGCTGCCCCTCGACTCATTAAGGAAGACCTCCTGATGTGTCAACCTCGAGCCTCACACTAAGAGGGAATATATAACTTAACTGCCCCTCGACTCCTAAGGAAGACCTCCTGATGTGTCAACCTCGAGCTTCACACTAAGGGGGAATATATAACTTAGCTGCCCCTCGGCTCCTAAGGAAGACCTCCTGATGTGTCAACCTCGAGCTTCACACTAAGGGGGAATATATAACTTAGCTGCCCCTCGACTCCTAAGGAAGACCTCCTGATGTGTCAACCTCGAGCTTCACACTAAGGGGGAATATATAACTTAGCTGCCCCTCGGCTCCTAAGGAAGACCTCCTGATGTGTTAACCTCGAGCTTCACACTAAGGGGGAATATATAACTTAGCTGCCCCTCGGCTCCTAAGGAAGACCTCCTGATGTGTCAACCTCGAGCTTCACACTAAGGGATTTCTCGCCTCAGCCTCGCTGCAAGAAGTCGAGGGAGAGGACTTTTGCTGTGAACCATACTACTCTTCCCTTTTCTTTAACAAGATGAAGAGGTTCATCTTTCTCGCCTCGACCTTGCTATAAAAATTTAAGGAAGAGGACTTTCGCATTGAACCATACTATTCTTCCCTTTTCTTTAACAAGGTGGAAGAGGTTCATCTTTCTCGCCTCGACCTTGCTATAAAAATTTAAGGAAGAGGACTTTCACTGTGAACCATACTATTCTTCCCCTTTCTTTAACAAGATGGAAGAGGTTCATCTTTCTCACCTCGACCTTGCTATAAAAATTTAAGGAAGAGGACTTTCGCTGTGAACCATACTATTCTTCCCCTTTCTTTAACAAGGTGGAAGAGGTTCATCTTTCTCGCCTCGACCTTGCTATAAAAATTTAAGGAAGAGGACTTTCGCTGTGAACCATACTATTCTTCCCCTTTCTTTAACAAGGTGGAAGAGGTTCATCTTTCTCGCCTCGACCTTGCTATAAAAATTTAAGGAAGAGGACTTTCGCTGTGAACCATACTATTCTTCCCCTTTCTTTAACAAGGTAGAAGAGGTTCATTTTTTTCTCGCCTCGACCTTGTTGTAAAAAGTCAAGTAAGAGGACTTTTACTGCGAAAAGGGTTTCCCATCTGACCTTGTGATCATTTAGTCAATCTCAAGTCTGTTCTGGGTGACTTCAGAGTCTTTTGAATAACTGACCTCTGACGACCTCCCTTACTTGTGCTGGCGAGTTTGGTCAGTAGGTCTGTTGGCACATACTATTCTAATAGCTACATCTACTCCAAGCTAAGTCGTCTCACCATGTGCTAGTGCGAATGAGCACACCTGTTTCAAGTCAATTCATCTCATAGGGCACCTATACTCGGGTAGCTATGTCTACTCCGAGTTAGGTCGTCTTACCCTATGCTCAATCGGATAACTGAAAAACACACTGTGAATAATAATGTTAACTAGAACAATGATTGTAGATAGTGAACTAATACACCAGGTAAGTTCCCAGGAAATAGAGGTGGGTCACCAGCGGAAACACTTAAGTACCAAGTCTTTCCTCGCCAGAACTTTCCTAGACATGTACTTTTACACTACTACACTCTATATCCAGTAACAAGAATAATTTCTCTCGTGTGAGAGATCATGATAATAATATCACAATCGATTTAAATGATAACTAAACATTCACGTTATCTTCAGAATAACATGATAACAGATTTACATATATCCATTTTTTGCATAATATGATAAAAGATTTAAGCAATAATATATCTTTTATCTTCAGAATAATATGACAACAGATAAAATATCTCTTTATATTTTATCTTCAGAATAATATCACAACATATAAAATATGATATCACAACAGATAAAATATAATATCAACACAAATAAAATATAATATCCCAACAGACAAAATATAATATCGCAACAAATAAAATATCTCTTTATCTTTTATCTCCAGAATAATATCACAACAGATAAAATATCTTTTTATCTTTTATCTCCAGAATAATATCACAACAGATAAAATATCTCTTTATCTTTTATCTCCAGAATAATATCACAACAAATAAAATATAATATCATAACAAATAACATATATCTTTATATTTTATCTTCAGAATAATACAACAGATATAATATCACAACAGATAATATATATATATATATATATATATATATATATCTTTATATTTTATCTTCAGAATAATATCACAACAGATAATATATATCTTTATATTTTATCTTCAGAATTAATACAACAGATATAATATAATATCATAACAGATAATATATATCTTTATATTTTATCTTTTAGAATAAGAGATAAAATACCTCTTTATCTTTTATCTTCAGAATAATGCAACAGATAAAATATAATATCACAGGAAATAAAATATCTCTTTATATTTTATTTTTAGAATCATATGATAATAGCAATTATATTTTATCTTAATTACCTTTTCTGGGCTGACCAACATTTAGGCCAAACTCATGACCTACCCAATAGTCGAGGTTCTGAGCACTCGAGCACTCATGTCCAGCACACAAGCCCCCCCTTCTTACCTGCCACTAGGTAATCGTTTACTTACGGGGTACCCATACTCGAGTGGTCGTATTCACACCGAGCCAGGTTGACTTACTTGTGCATGTTCCAATTCAAGTGAACCACTTAGCTGAAATGCAATTTGAGGTTTGCCTCATCCCAGGCTCGAGGAATGACTTCTCCCTCCAAGGTCTCTAGTCTATACGCTCCTTTCCTAAGCACCATGACTATACGGTGGAGGCTGATGGTGATGGCCCTGACCGTGTTTTCATCAACGAAGGTTGTCCTCGTTCTTTCTACCTGATTTCACACGAAGCCGACCAAACACCCATTGTATGGACTTGACTGGTGAGCCTTGGCTTCTTCGTTTGCTGCTTGGAGGGTTCTCATGGTCTCCATGATTTTCTACAAAGTGGGGGTGTGATCGTCTTCATCTCTTCTAGAAACACCTTGCTTAGTATTCCTCATGTCGACTGACTTTGCTTCTTCAAAACTGTGGATGGGACCTAGTTTTATCAGGCCCCACGGTGGGCGCCAAATGTTCTTGCCGGTTGACTCGCTGTCGGTCAAACTCTACGATCGTCAGCACCTTCTTCTTCCTCCTTCGCTGTAGAATAGCTTGCCTGCAAAGAAAGAAAGATAGGCGCCCTCACGGCCGTTTGCACTCCGACGCTCAAGTCAAAACTAGGGCAAAAAACACCAAGTGTATAGTAAAAGAGTGTTAGTCTCAAAAACTGCGTCCCTTCCCCTGGAGCCTTAAGCCCCTTTTATAGGGAGTCATTAGGTTATCTCTTGTAACCAACTTTCCCTGCATGGAACTTTATCTTTAGCAGGAAAATATTTAGTGAGTGAGAGAATGCTGTTATACATGCGTAATCTTTAACAGCGTATCTTTGTATATTTGGAGTGCTACTGCCGCCACCTGCATATCAATGAAATATTACTAGGAACAATATCTTTTATCTCTTAATCCTCTGGCGTGTATGGCGGTAACCTTCTATCTTTAAGCAATTATCTTTATGAGCGAATATCACAGCATATTGTTAACCCTCACATTGCGGGGTCTATCCTTATGATTTAAACTAATCTCCCACGGGCCCTTAAACCCCTCACGTGCCATTACATGCAACTCTAAGGATAAATCTCTTATGCCAAAGCTTAGCGTTTGCCGAGGACTAATCACCCTTCTCTGAAGAGGCACACCGATCACTTTTCTCCGAGGGAACACACCGATGAATAATCACCCCTCTCTGAGGGACACATCGGTGACTGATCACCCCTCTCTGAGGGAACGCACCGATGACTGATCACCCCTCTCTGAGGGAACACACCGGTGACTGATCACCCTATAATCCAAGCTACCTGCGGGGTCCACTCCACGTGGCTTTGGCCTATGCTGTGGGACCCAGCTGACGTGGCTCACCCTTTACTATCTGTTCTCGACGACCGAGGTCTGGCCACTACAATAACAATCATCAACAATAACAAATCACAAAAAAACAAGTATCAATAAAACTAATACAAATTCTCTAAATCTTAAATTCTTAAATCCTAACAATATATTTCTCTAAATATAAATATTATTTTAAAAATTGAAACATAACAAAACATACTCTTACAAACTAACATATTTAATATTAAATTACAAATTCATATTACATAATCAATAATAAGAGTACAAAAATGTTCCTCTATGGAAAGCAATCCAAATGCGGAATACAAACAATACAAGAACACCACGACAAAATGGGATCCAATGCAGAGCTTGAAATGGGCAACACCAACAACCACGATGGCGACGACAACAACAATAACAAATGCAGATAAACCTCCAATGAAAATGCACAAAGACTGAGAAGTGCCATAATTCAGTAATATTTCATACAAAAATATAGACACTTATGGACTTTAATTAATAAAAGAGTTATAATTCAACCTCTAATTTAGGAATGTGTACCTTTTACATATTTTTTTATTATAAGATGAATAATAACGATTTATTCCCAAGTTTGTGCTAATTTCAAGAATCTAGGGGAAGATGAAGATATAAGGGCCAAAGGAGAATGGACAAGTTAAAGACAAAATGAAAACACAAAGTTGGAACATTGAAAACTCACTCAAGCAAGATTCACTCTAGAGGAACTCGCCCAAAACTTGCCCAAGGCTCACTTAAGCGAGTTCACTCTAGTGAAGTTGGGCTTTTTCTCATGAAACTTGCTTAAGCAATCAATATTTCGCTTGAGCGAGATGTCACTTAACTCAAGCCCAATTAGGTTAAATAGAAGGCGTGAGACATAACCCTAGACCTCTTTGGGAGGATATTGAGAGATAGAAAACCCTAGAGGAGGCAGCCGTCAAGGAGAGACACCTTGGATCTTCTTTTCTTAGTTTCCATGCTTGTAATGGCCAATATGAGTGGCTAAGTCTTCCCTTTGGGATTGAGAGTAATTTATTCATGATTTTGATCCTTAGATTTGACTCGAAAGTACTTCTAAGCATCTAACCTAAATGATAATGCTTAACATATTTGAATGCTAAGAATAGATTTGAAATATTAATTAATTTATAACATATGTTCGTAATGACGAGAAAGTTTTTATAAATATGCGAGGAATCAATATTTAGGAGATAATCTTAATAATTTTGTATGCGAGGAATCAATATGAAATATTTTTATATGTGCATCAATGTCAATCAAGATGGAATGTTATAGGTTTTTATTCATTGAAAATACACACGAGTGAGAAGGATTAACCCTTATCCCAATTTTCTTAATATAATAATCTAAATCATTTACTTTGTTTTTATTTAATGTCTTACAAATTCATGATACAAACAACCTTTCAATCAAACTTTTACACATCTTTTTATATTTAATGAATGTTATACTTGATATTTTATAACTATTCCTTGTGGGTTCAATATTCATCCTTAGGGATAATTTATTACTTCTGACTCAGTACACTTGTTGAATTAAAGAGTCATCGGAGACTTAGACAAAGAAAAGAGATGTGAAAATGAAACTCACACGATGATAAAATGAAAACCCACGATGACACCACCTACACCACCTGACACCAACCATGGCGGTGACGATAGCAAATGTAGAGGAAATTCCAACCCAAAAGGCGCATAGAACTCACAATGCAAATAAATATGAAAACAAACTCTTGCGGCGTGAAAACGATAACCTACAATGACACCAACTCTACTTCCAACCACGACAGCAACGATAGTGACAACAAATGTAGAGGAAATGCCAACCAAAATGCGCAAAGAACTCACAATGCAAAGAAGCAAGAAAATGAAACACACTGTGACACGTGAAAGTGAAAAGCTATATAATATAACATATTATCTCAGTTCTGAAGTCCAACCGATGTAATATGTCTAATGAAGAAGTAAAATATTTAATTTTAATAGTTTACCCTAATTAGACCCTATTGCATTGGTTATTTCACCCAACCAATGTAATTGATGTTGTGATTCTATTTTTTTTCATTTGTGCACCCTGATACCAAGTTATTTTGTTCATTTTTGTTTTATTTAAGTTCAAGCAAAATGAAGCAACCAAAGGCAAATCAAACCAAAAGAAGCACCAAAATTAAGAACTCAAACTCAAAAATGTGATCCAAAATTTAATTTTTTGAACCAGATTCACACATATTACAATGGTTATTTGACCCAACTAATGTAATATGTCTTGTCTTTTTTAATTTCACATAAGCATGAGTTAGAAACCATGTTATTTGATTCGTTTTTGTTCTTTTCATTTGCATTTTCATTTATGTACGGGTAAAATTAAGCAACCAAATGCAAATCAAATAAAAATATGCACTAAAATTAATAACTCATGTAAAAAACACGATGAAAGTTTCTACAACTTTTTTTAATAGATTGATACATATTTCATTGGTTGGCACCAAGAACCGATGTAATATGTTAGTGAGCACAATTTGAAAAGTTTAATGTATGTTTGCGGGCATTTTTTACCTCGGTTCTTCCATATAATTGGTGTAATATATCATTTTTACACCGGTTGTAATACAACCAATATGATATGTGTTCAAATATTTACAAAAATGTCACTACATTTTCTTTACACCGACTCTAATTTAATTGACCTTGTATGTTGTCAAAACGTTATTTTTCACTAGTGAATGTTTTATTGGGAAGAAATGTGTACTATATATTTGGGCACAACCCCTACAAAAGCGAGTCACTAGTTGGCTCCATGGCTAAGTTAAAGTGGCTAAGAGAGAACATGTTGTCACTCCCAAAACAACCATTTAAAGACCAACTTCATGTCCAAGCTAGGGCATATATATTATGATTAATTGGCAGGGTGTTAATATATATTACAAAATAGGTAACAAAGTACATCTAATGTACTTACAACTTTTAATTAATCTTTTGCAGAACCCAACGCTACAGTTAGGGATATGCATGTTTAGTTGTTCTATACAAGGAAATGTGTAGGGTCACAAGATATGCATGCAAAGACCATGAGTGATTGTGCATCCCTTCTACAGTCATGGGCATGACATCACATGTCATTTATCACACCCATTTTGTAGACATGAACCAACTTACCCATTAGTTTTCAAGTGGAGCAACGGTACAATCTTCAACTTTAAAATGTGTCACACATTGATTTAGTGGGGGTATAAAGCAAGGATAGACCATATCCAAGGTGATAAGGTAACATTAAAGATACTAACAATATTTTTGCCTTATTGTTTTCCTTGTTTTTAAAATTTTTATTAACTTATAAAATTATTGAATTTAATTTCTTTGATGTAGTTTATATGGGCTCCATATGAAAAGTTGAAGGCATCATGATACAACCCAACTAGACAAGCAGATGACCAAGGACACAACAAAAACTTCACAATTAGGTTAGTCATCTCATCATACAAGACCAGCCCCCACCAAACCTCAAGAGAGCCTTAGCAGAAGAAGAACCAGACATAAACCTGAATATCAGATGTTCTTCCTTCTAGTCTTTTCATAAGACAAGTTATGTAAATATTGGACTCACTTTGGGAGTCCAAATAGAAAAGTAAGCTAAAAGAGGGTGTACTTAGTAAATTGGGTTTGTGCCAAAGCCCACCTTAACATAGCTTCTAGAAACTCACCCATGTGCTCACCTTCGACCTAGATTCTAGAAGACTCCACCATGTGCTCACATTTTGACCTAGTTTCTATAAGCTTGTAGTCTTTTACACCCTTACCCTTCCTCTCTTCCTATCCAAGGCACTCATATCTATAAATAGGGTGCCTCCCCTCTTGTAAATCACACATTGAATTTGAATAGAAAAGAAACTCTGCAGGAGTGTTTGATGAACTTTGTCTCCTAGAAATTGGGTCTTATCTTGGGTGTTTGTGCACTTCAAGTGGCGGCTCTTCACCACTCATCTTGGAGTCTCCTCCCCCTCCAAGTGGCGTGATTCCTTATTCCATAAGCATCTCTTAATCTCTTCACCTTTTTGTTTTTCTTTCTTTTTCCTTATGCCATTCTTCCATACTTTTATTCATTTATGTTTGGCTTTCTTCATCATCTTATGCTTCTTTTCATGTCCTTTATTTTCGCATCGTCATCCTCATAATCACCATATTTGTGTTTTCTTTTTGCCTTCTAGAAGTGAACCTTCACACTTACTTAACCACTTGGTTAAGTTCGTGTCCAGTAGGAATCTTCTTTGGGTTTCTCACCATAATTGCTAATCTTTAAACTCATAAACAAAAGAGTAACCCATAAAATGTGCAATCCTAAAATAAACTCACATCTCACATCAACACCAACTCAATCCTTTAGGGATCAATAACCATGGATATTGTGCACAATGCTAATTTGTTTTTCAGTTGATCGGTATTCCCATGCTTGACCCCCTCCACCACACACAAGAGTATGTGGGATGGTACAGAGGCAATGCCATATACTTTCAATGACATGGATATTGCAAGACCCAATGGTATCATTAAAGGACAACTTTGCAATTGCCTTTCCACACTGGTTCTTCCTCCTCCCAGTCATATGTGGATCCAGAACATTAGCTTGACACTTCTCAACACTGTGGGACACCTCCAACAGAGGTAAACATGGATGAAAGAAGACATTCATTTTTGTTATATTTTGATCATGTCATGACAAACATTTTTGGAACATATGGTGCAACATCGCCATCCACACATGCTTTTATGCAATTTATTTACTTTGTACAAGTTCATAATCAATCGGGGTCATCCTCAACTGCATATCAGGGTTCTGGTGACACAATCCATGGCCAACCCCTACCTTTAGAAGAAGCACCACCACCAGAACAACCACAACAAAGAAATCCAACACATAACAGATGTCAAATTCGTTTTGGTACTAGACACCACTATGGAGATTAAACATCATGTCATAGTACTTCATTGTGAACTTATATAAATTTAACATATATGTCAGTCCAGTACAAGTATTTCTTAATAAATTGTTTCCTTAAAGGTATTGTACATTACAAAAAACATTGGAACCAAAAAATACACTCAAAGCATTATGAAAGTATGAAAATGATGCTTAATTAAATTAAGTCTTTGAAAAAAATTATGAAACCTAAAACCATATCAACTGACTCACTTCATCACCCCTAACCATGACCTTAAATACATAAATGTGCCTTCGAGAATGGTATTTCAAATAGTTTTCATGACAATGAATATTTTCATTATTGTTGGAACAAAAGAAAAATTAGAGATAAAAAAGGCTATGAAAAAAAAAATTCAAGTCCAAAACCATATCAACTAGCTTACTTGGTCACCTTTAACCATAGGCTTAAATAGCGCTTTCAGTAATGGTATTTCACATATTTTGATGGGAATGAATACAATGACACTTTTGGAATAAAAAAAAATCACACTCAATCGTGTCAGACACATCTCTGTCCAGACAAGATCCACTTTATAAGTTTTTCCAGAAGGAATAAGTCATTGTAGAAAAAGATATGTGAATTTAAAAGGACGTTAGAAATTGATTGACAAAATTGATGCATTTTTTAAGGGTATAAATATTTGAATTTGGATTGAATTTTATAAAAACAAATTGAAGTATTTCCCTATATAAAATAATATCATAACCCATATTTATATTTTATATTTAATAGTGTTTAAATAACATTCTTAAAAGACAAACTTTTTCATAATACTTTTGGTAAAAATTAAATAAAAAACAAAAAGGAAATGAACTTTTTATAAAATAAATTTAACTAAGTTAAAAAATAAAATTTTGAAAAAATGAGAGAATTTTGATAATTAACTTATTTATAAGTTATTTTAACTAATTGAAAAAACATTTCTTTATTTTTTTTCTTATGTTTCTCTCATAGAAGTATGTTTAAAGAAACAAAATACTAATTGTTCTACAAAAAACCGAGTAACTGGATGGTCGGTTATCCTAGACGGTCTCGTAATCTTTTGACAAAACCAACAGCCACGTCAAATCACAAGTTAGTGGCATAAACCTTGATTAAGGAATGTAAAGCATGATTAAACAACCATTGAACCTATATTAACCCTTATGAAAGAATAAGGCCTAATGGAAAAATATAAATAAGAAGAGACCCTCATGGTGAAAGGTAATGTCATTTGAACTCTAAACTGGATCACTAAAATTGACCTCATCTAACTTAAGCGTCGGAGTATCTTTGCAGGTACCCCACCCTCTTGGACATCCAAGAAGAATGATTGGAATTGAAGAGAAGACAAGAACAACTCGATAAGGGATATTTGATCTCAAAAAAGTTGTAAGAACACTAATATTTTTTTATCTCCACCAAATACTAATGTGAATGTGATAAAATTTAAGCATGTAATTATTGTTTATAAAATAAATTATATTTTAATATTTACAAAAAAATATCTTAATACAAAATATAATATTTTAAAATTATTAAACAATGTCAATAAAATATTTCTCAAACAATTAAGTAAGCATACAGTAGAAGTTAAAAAAAAGGAAGTAATGTAAATTACCAAGTTTTTTATATTCGAAATAATAAATGGTAGTTATAACTATTTTAAAACACTTCGTTATTAATTAAATTTTACGCAGGTTCGAATCCTGCTCTCGAAGTTTTCGTTTCTTGATAAACTGTTTTCAATTTTGTTAATTTTTTTCGCCGTTGTTTGTATTTTTTTAATCTATAAAATGTTAGGGTTTTAGGATTTGTAAATCTCCTGGTTTTGGCGCTCAATGATTTTGAAGGGATTAGAATGGAAGAACAATCGGTGAACGGCATGATGTCGAGGTCGAAAACGACGCAAGAGTTAGCAATGGAAGGGCAGAAGTACCTGGAGGAAACTATAGAGTTCGCTTTCCAGATCCTCTCTTCCATGAACGACGAGCTCTGCAACCCTGTTCTGTGGTCCACCTCTCCCTCCGCCACTTCCGCCTCCCCCAACGCCCCCTCCGCCACCGCTGACTCCACTTCCGACAACTCCAATCTCCACTCCGACAGCGCCACAGCCTCTGCCGGCGCCGGAGGTGCCCTTGAAGAGGCCCGCTTGCGGTACAAGAACGCCGTCGCCGCGCTTCGGACCATTCTCACTGCCATTCCTAACTCCCAGAAGGTACCTGATTTCGCTCGTTAACTTTATCTTGAATCTCCATACCGTGTTTGCTTTGTTGTGAAATGTATTTTGACAATGAATTCTATTGATTCGTGGATTTTGTGAACTTTTTCGAGAGGTTATTACGTGCCAAAGCTGAATGCAATAGACTGTATTGAGCTGTGAGAGGGTGGGAACGGTACTAATCGGTGCTGCCTTCCGGTTGTACGCATAAACGTGGTGTTAAATTGTTAATGTAAAAGGATAATACGTTGAGTTGGATTATTGGAAATGGGAGTAGTTCAACTCTCCCTGGATTGAGATCTGAAAATATTTCAAAAATCTAGTTCTAGAAATGGAGATGTCTTTAAGGTTGCGTTAACTCACATACTTCACTTATTAGTAGCTATGATAACAAATTTTTGTACTTCCTGGATTAGTTTACTTATTAAATGTGCAGAACAATGTATGTAAAGGATTTTTTTTTATCATTTTTCACTAATTCTTTTCTACCCGCTTTTGACAAGTGAAAGGTGTGGAATTTCTTGAATATTTGACCTGGCTCTTCTACACAAATACAGATTCATTAGCATAATTTTTTTTTATTAAATTCAGTTCCCCATCATAAGGAGTTTTAATTAATTTGTGTGCCTACTGCCTAGTAGAATTAATGTGTATCAATTATTCTTTGTATTTTCTTGCCTGACCTTCATCAGTTTTATCAGTATCGGATAGCAGTCGAGTCGATCACAAAATGCTATTGTGGGATGACCACTATTCTGAATTTTTTTATACAGTTTATTACATAGGTCTAAATTCTCTATGATGGAAAGTTGTTAAATAATCTGTGATTCATAATTAACAATAAAAAGTCGTCATACAAGAAAATACATGAACAAAGTCATTGTGTAACCACTAAAAAAAGCCATATGTGTTTTAAACAAAACAGACAAGTAAATATCAACCAAAGACACAGGTAACAACAGGTCTAGCCAGAAACAGAGGGAGTATGTCTAATCATATCCAGAGACAGGGAGACTGTAGGTCTTATCGCCGGAGAGAGAAGAGATGTAGATGAATGCAGCTCTCGCCCCTTTTTGTTGTGTTTTCCTAAAAATTCCCTGAAATTACCCTTCCCTTCCAAAAGACAAGCAGCCTAACAGCTAAGAAGGGATTTTGAAATCACAGCATAGCTGTGCTATCCTGCTGCAGCCTGCAATCCACGCTATTTCTGCCACCAAAGCTGCTGGAATGGAACATTAAGTGCTCAGTGATCGTGAGCAATGTGCAGCCCTTGTTTGTGCTGTGTTACAACAGCATTATTGTGTCACTATCATGCACTATTGAGAACCCTACTCTTGATATTTAGGATGTACTATGGCTGCAATCGTTCACGTGCATATTCATTGGATACATTATAAAAGTTAAGATCTTCTACCTTTAAGATTAGTGCCATCACTTTATGGTAATTATAACATTCGTTGGTGCCAAATCGTGATGGCCCCAGAGGTTTAAACTGAGATGTGGTGTTTAGTTACAGAGTTCAGAAATCTGAAAGGCCTTGATTTCAGAGTTCAGAAATCTGAAAGGCCATAGTTTCAGAGTTCAGAAATATAATCCTAACATGAATTGTCCTTCAATATTTAGTGGCTAAAGTCTTGGGAACTTCTGTCAACTATAGGTCAGTTGCAGAAATGTCATTTAGTGTGTTTTGGGGCTATCACATGTTCCAAAGTACGTTGAACTTGAATCCATATCTAACTGTAAATTCATGTTCAATGTGCTTTGACGGCAATACAAACATACCTGTTGTCATTCCAAAGTCAGCTACTCAACTACTTGACTTACCAAAACATGTTTATTGGCATCATTGGGGGCATTTCTGCATGTGCACTAGAGTAGATTTATGTCACAGTTTGTAAGTTTAGGGGATCAAATTGCTGACTGTTGAACCATGCAAGTTTAACTCATGGTGCTCTATGTTATCAAAAAACAACCATGGCACAAAGCAGTGAGAGATTTTTTCTGGCAACCAGGTGGTGGTGAATTGGGTTTTCCATTATGGCTGGCTGCTGCTTTGGACATGGTCTTGTGGAACAGCCCTGGTGGAAATTGCTGCCCTCAGGTTGGGTTGCACTGACTCAAGGCTTCTTAGATTTTATATTTTGAAAAAGGGGTTGGGTCATACAATCTGCTCCAAACCCAATCCAAAATTAAAAAAACCTAAGATAGATACCTACCTGCCACAACCTAAAATGCAGAGCTGTTCTGTTTCAGCAACTATAGCTGTGTGGTCAGCCACCGGTGGTGACACTGTTGCTGCCTGCGATGTGTTCCACAGCTTGGGACGTGTTCCAATGTCAGCATTCCACTGCAGTGCTGTGTTGTCCCACTACAGTGCCCCCCTCTCCTTTTTTCCCTTTCTTGGTTTCCTCTTTCGTTCTGCAGAGCCACCCTCTGCCTTTTTTTTCTTCTTTCTACTCAATACTTTGTCTTGTCCTTATTTCAAGTTCTGGTGTTTTGCTTTGATTTTATTGTTATTTGAATTTCTAAACTTATTATTATTATTATTCACATTATTGTTAACTGTATGACCTTTCATTATTTTTACATTGCAATTATATATCTGCATTTATCTATCTGGATATATTTTATTCTGTTTTGTCCACAATGCTACTGCCATAACTTGTTATGGCATCCAATATATTTTTCTAAAGGAATTTTGGGTTGCCAATAGTTTATGATATCTGATACCGAAAACATTGATGGTGCTTCAGTAATATAATAAAAGGTATGAAACTCCTATGTACACGCCCTTGTAAATGTTCCCGAGCTGACTGCAGAGTTAAGTGGCTCAATGACTTTTGGCAATCTATTTGTCTATGTTTTATTACTTAAACATCTCTGGAATAACTAGTTATTATTTTGCTAAACCAGATTTTTAGCTAATGGATTGTGAATTCAATCTTAATTCCTTGGATATCTTTCAGAGAAGGTAAAAAGATTATATAAATTCTCTATTCTAAGGTTCAATTTGATGTCCTTTTAAAAATGGGGGTATAAAAAAAACACGGATAAGCTTTTCAATGACAAACTCATATTTAAAATATTAGTTTTAAAGGGATATTAAACTGACTGGTACATATGACTTTGCATAAATTCTTAATTTGGTAAACATAATTCTGCTATATTGTGGTATCATAAACTGGAATTTGAAGTTATTGATGATTGGAGTAAAAAAAAATTATTCATAAAGGATATTATTAGACAAACTCTCCCTAATGACACTTAAAGGATATTGGTAGATAACATTTTGTTTTCGTTCATATACATATCACTTGTTTGCTTAAATATTTATGCTTGTAATATTTTTGTGAGCTTTACAACTAAATTATGTCAAGTGAAGCTTTTGTTTTCTGGTTCAACTAACGTGGTTAGTATTCCAGTCAAAAACATTTGATACCGGTTCAGCTGCTAGCACTGCAGATGAAGCTGAAATTGTTAAATTGCAGGAGCGAGCATCATCTTTGAGAAGGGTAGGTTTGAAAACCAGGTTTTTAATGAATAATCTCTATCTCTATTCTTTGACGCTGTTCTTTACAACGGCTGAACTTTGAAATTCTGGTTTTAGGAGCAGATTTTAGTTCGTTGGAATTCAGAAGCATTTACTTTTCTGCCATGTTCTGTTAAGATATAACGGAATCTAATGTCTTCCTTATTATGACTTTTATATTTTTAGCCTATTTCTGAAACAATTTATGACCCATTGGTTTTGGCTGAAGTGGTTAATAGACTGTCTTTTTTCTTTTTTTTATTACATCAGTGGTAAACATTGAACATCTGCTCATAAATGTAGGAGCTTGCCAACAAGAACTTGCTCCTGAAGACACTCATAGATCAACTGCGTGGTCTTATCACTGATATATCAACATGGCAAAGTCCTTTTTCAACCTGAAGTTTGTGACGAATGCTTAAATTGGTAGTGGTGCCGTAAAATGGAAACCTGATTCAGAGTACAGTAAATGACATTAAGGCTTGATATTTTCCATATGAAGTGTATCAGCTGATCTTTCAGACAAGCCTTAGTGATGATAGCTTGTCTTAAAATGGTTGTCCAATGGGCTTGTATTTTGTATTTTTTTTCCCCATAAATTTTATAAAATAGCAACCTTCCAATCTTTAACAAAAGAAAATGTAACTAACTGCTTTCTTTTAAACCTTAGAGAAGGGTTCCTGTATTTTGTCTTAGATGAAACTTAATTGTATCTCCATTTTTTTCAATTTATAGCTTGTTACTTAGGTGAATACAATGCATTTTATGTTTCAGATCTATTTATTTGGTTGAGGAGTATTTAGGAATGGAATGGTAAGGTGGTGGTGGTTCTTGGCGCATGTTTGTTTTTACAAATTACATCTCCTATCCTCGTGTATTTTTAACGAAAAAGCAACGAAGTATTATGTCGGCCTGCACCAGTATTTTATGCAAAATGATAGTGTTGCTGATGCACGTACAGCTTTTCAATCGTGCATCCAAACACAAGGGTGGGTCGTTTTATATGATGAGTATCTTCCACTTAATTTAGGAGTTAATGATTGAATGATAACGAAATTATTCGGTATCTTTGTTGAAGATATTTTTAGAAGTTTGCCTGACAATAGAAAGGAGAAATAATATTGTTTTTGTCGGTTGACTCGCCTATCGGTTGATTTCACGACACTCACATGCTTTCTTCCTCACGTTTTGTGCTTGGTTCTTTCGAAGCAATCTGCACCTACAAAAGAGAAAGGGGCGCCCTAGAGGTCGTTCGCACTCCGACACTCAAGTCAAGAATTGGGCAAGCACACCAAGTGTATTCAGTATCTGTGTTTTGGTTAAGAAACTGCGTACCTTTGTGAAGTAGTTTACTGCCCCTTATATAGTCTAGGGTTTACTGCGCCGCTAGCCCTAATTAGGGTTCACTGCGCTGTTAGCCATATTCAAGGTTTACTGGAATGCCCTCGCGCCACTATCACCCAATCTTAGGGTAATCTAACACATAAGGTTTCCTTTCCTGGAGTGCAAACTCTAATAGGGTGACCACCTGGGTGCCTCCTCGTGCACCTAATCTCTGGGGCCACCTATTCTGGGAGTGCCTTCACTGTTCACGTGCCATGCATGTAGTTTCACTGGAAAACTCTAGTTCTGATGAGTACTCGACCCCTCAAGACTTTGCACCTAACCGTGCTTTCCCTGCCACACGCATAGGCTCTTCGTGATTCAGGCCTCTCCTTACCTCTGGGTATTTAACTGGTAACCGGTCTCCTCTCTGGACTTACACTGAATGTTCTAACTTTGTTGTTCGAACACCTAAGACCGATGTCACATCGTCACACTTTGTGGCCGAGGACTCATCACCCCGCTGAGTGTCGATGACATATCAGTCCATTCTGGTGATCATGACGCTGATGACTAATCACCCTTTTCTGTGGGGACACGCTGATGACTAATCACCCTACAGGTCCTCACCACTTGAGGGGTCCCTTCCACGTGGCTTTGGCCCACACTAGGGGACCCAACTGACGTGGCTCACCCCTTACTAGCTGTTCTCGGTGCCCGAGGACTGGTCGGTACACAAGTCCCCCAGTCTCAAGTTGTTAACTTGTTTCAGCGAAGAGACTAAGTAATCGGCCTGGCGACCTACGTGGTGCTGAACACAAGGACATGAACAGTGCGCTGAGAGGACGTTTCACCAGCCCCCTTTTATCTCTAGACACGTGGCTGCATCAACGGTCTGGGATCCCTAACGTTTACGCTCCCTAGGGCTACGTTAAACCTCTTCAAAATCCCGTGCCACTTCACTGTTTCATCACTTTGCATTCTCACTTCTGCAACTCTATCTTCTTGCGCACGCTTCCACTTCCACGCTAACTCCCTCACCCTTTTCGTCTCTGTTCAACAAAAGGTATATATTTTTATGTCTCTGCCCCTCTTCGTAGTGTAATTTTAATCTTCCTTGTTGCATGCTATAACTGTTCCGGGCCTGTTTTTGATTTCTGCCTTTAGGGTTTTTGTTCTTCGTTTCTGCTTTTGGTTCTTCTTTTGAGTTTGCGTCTGCCATTGTTTTCGTCATCGCTTCTTCTAAACCCTTTTTTCTTCCTGCCTCTCACTTGTTTTAGATTCGAGATGGCCAAAACTAAAACCACCTCCAACCCTCCTCCAACTGTAGCGATTGACTACAAGGCCCTCTACCCCTGGGCTTCTGAGGATCTCCTTACTGAGACCTCGAACCTCACATCCTGTGAAGATCTGAGAAAACACAGGGATGACGAAAACGAGATCAAGGGGCGCGTCTTTGGCAGGGAGATTGACGTGTATATCTCGGTGCGACCCTGCACAAAAGGCAAACCCGTGTGCGTTGATGACCGTTGCAACGACGGGGAGCCCTTCTTCTTCTTCTACGCCACCGTCTTCAAACGAGTCAAAGTCCGCCTTCCCTTCACCGGGTTCGAGAGGGCTTTGCTCACGGAACTGAACGTGGCGCCCGCTCAGCTGCACCCCAACAGCTGGGTCTTCATTAGGGCCTTCTCCGTTCTTTGCAACAACCTAGGGCTCACTCCCTCAGTAGATGTGTTTCTATACTTCTTCGAGGCGAAGAGCCCTGGGAAAAGGCTTTGGGTAAGCCTTAACGGAGTGGCTGGGAGGGTTCTGCTCACCCTCTTCTCTCAATCATATAAGGGCTTCAAGGGGAAGTTCTTCTGGGTCTGCTGCAGCTCCTACGACTCCACCATGCTCGATGGTTTCCCACTATATTGGGTATAGAAGTTGAAGTTCAAGAAGCCCCGCAGACTCGAAGAGCTGACGCCCTTTGACCGAGAAGTGTGCCAAACACTCTCCAGCTGGGGCGTGGTGTTCGACACCACCCAGCTGATTAGGCACGAATATGATGTCGAGACTCTCAGCATTTACCTTGGTACATTGTTTTTGTCTCGCATATACCTGACTTTGTGTTTCATATTTAACTCTTCTCACCCCTTCTTGTTGTCCATTGCAGGCATAGTGTTAAATGTTGAGAAGAAGAAGAGGTTGGCTGATGTGTTAAGTCGCCGCACTGCTAGTGGCTCGGGCCCTACCGGCCCTTCTTCGCCTGCTGTGGCTGCCCCAGAACCAATTGCTGACAAGTCAAAGAGGGCAGCCCCAGTTGAAATCTCTGAGGACGAGGACACCTGCTCCGGCCTCGTCTTCAAGAGGAAAAGGGTGGAGGTTGCTGCAGAGGTGTCTTCTGCTATGGAGGGACAACCTCCTTCCTTCAGGGAGCACCCTCCCAGTGCCTCATCTCCTCCCGAGCCACTCTTGGCGCTCGAGGATGGAGGGGAGAGTGCCCCTTCAACCAACCAAATGCCTCCTGCTCCCGAGCTGCCTCCCCTTCTCCAGCGGGCTCTTGCGCAGATGCATTGGCCAAGCTGCCATGGAGGCCATGGACAGGAACTCCCTGGGGGACCTCATCAGCCATGGCCTTGGGGAGTTCCTTGCTGCCTCCAACTTCCTCCTGGTCAAGAACAGCGCAGAGGCAGAGCTGCTAGAGAAAGCTGCCAAATTGGAGAAAGAGTTGGAGCAGAAAGATCTCCAACTCCACCAAGCGGCCAAGCGCGAGACTGTCCTGGATCAGGAGTTGGGTAGTCTCCTCCAGTTTGAGAAGGAGACCAAGAAGCTCCTCTTCTCCAAGTGGCAGGAGGCCCTCCAGCTTGAGGCCAAGATATTCCCCCTTCGCAACAAAATTATTGAACTGGAAGAGCAGTTGGAGAGGGCTCAAACCAAAATGACGAAGCTGGAGGAGAGGGCCACCAACTGAGAGGTTCAGCTGGGCAAGGTTGAGGAGGAACTTGCCCAACAAACTGAGTTGCTGAAGAAGACTGAGGCAGAGCTCACTGAAGATGCCGCCGACGCCTATGGGGAGGGGTTTAGTGATGCCCTTGCTCAGTTTGCCTGCGTGCATCCTGAGATGGACCTCTCGCCATTCTCCGTAACTTCACAGGTGGTCAACGGGCAAATAGTGTCCAGATAGGTCTTCTAAGCAATTGTATCTCATAGCTGAACTTCTTGTAACTAACTTCCATTATAATGTAATTAATTCGTTTACTTGCCTTCATACTTGTTTGCCTTTATATTTCACTTTGCTTGCCTTCACATCTCTGTTGTTGTTTAACTGTTTGACATGCTTGATTGAACTCACTACTCAGCATAGATTCAGACCATAAGTAGCGCGCTTGACTCAGAATAAACTATAGGTAGCACGCTTAATTTTGTTGAGCTACTGTTGGCAAAACCTCATAAAACACTTCTTTCTCAAAACATGCCTCACCACCTCGTCTTCACCCACACCTCTTAGCCTTGCGAGGACTTCGACTTCTATCTGTGTGCACCTGACAAGTTAACAAGCTTCATATGGCCACTCATCTCCCTCAGGTGGAGGTGGGCCTCACTGGTGAACCTTTCTTCCAAATTGGGAGTTTTCACTCAAAGAGGAGGTATTCATTACGAACCTACCTTCCCACTTGCGAGGACTTCGACTTCTATCTGTGTGCACCTGACAAGTTAACAAGCTTCATATGGCCACTCATCTCCCTTAGGTGGAGGTGGGCCTCACTGGTGAACCTTTCTTCCAAATTGGGAGTTCTCACTCAAAGAGGAGGTGTTCACTTTGCTTGCCTTCACATCTCTGTTGTTGTTTAACTGTTTGACATGCTTGATTGAACTCACTACTCAGCATAGATTCAGACCATAAGTAGCGCGCTTGACTCAGAATAAACTATAGGTAGCACGCTTAATTTTGTTGAGCTGCTGTTGGCAAAACCTCATAAAAAACTTCTTTCTCAAAACATGCCTCACCACCTCGTCTTCACCCACACCTCTTAGCCTTGCGAGGACTTCGACTTCTATCTGTGTGCACCTGACAAGTTAACAAGCTTCATATGGCCACTCATCTCCCTTAGGTGGAGGTGGGCCTCACTGGTGAACCTTTCTTCCAAATTGGGAGTTCTCACTCAAAGAGGAGGTGTTCATTACGAACCTACCTTCCCACTTGCGAGGACTTCGACTTCTATCTGTGTGCACCTGACAAGTTAACAAGCTTCATATGGCCACTCATCTCCCTTAGGTGGAGGTGGGCCTCACTGGTGAACCTTTCTTCCAAATTGGGAGTTCTCACTCAAAGAGGAGGTGTTCACTTTGCTTGCCTTCACATCTCTATTGTTGTTTAACTGTTTGACATGCTTGATTGAACTCACTACTCAGCATAGATTCAGACCATAAGTAGCGCGCTTGACTCAGAATAAACTATAGGTAGCACGCTTAATTTTGTTGAGCTGCTGTTGGCAAAACCTCATAAAAAACTTCTTTCTCAAAACATGCCTCACCACCTCGTCTTCACCCACACCTCTTAGCCTTGCGAGGACTTCGACTTCTATCTGTGTGCACCTGACAAGTTAACAAGCTTCATATGGCCACTCATCTCCCTTAGGTGGAGGTGGGCCTCACTGGTGAACCTTTCTTCCAAATTGGGAGTTCTCACTCAAAGAGGAGGTGTTCATTACGAACCTACCTTCCCACTTACGAGACCCCTAACCCCAAATGACAGGTTCGAACTGACCTCACATCGCCTATAGGCGAGGGAGGATTTCAATGGTGAACCTTTCTTTCAAATTAGGAGTTCTCACTCGAAGAGGAGGTGTTCCTTACGAACTTACCTTCCCACTTACGAGACTTCTAACCCCAAATGACAGGTTCGAACTGACCTCACATCGCTCATAGGCGAGGGAGGATTTCACTGGTGAACCCTTCTGTTCACATTGGGAGTTCTCACTCGAAGGGGAGGCGTTCTCTACGAACCTACCTTCCCACTTACGAGACTTCTAATCCCAAGTGTCAGGTTCTAGCCGACCTCACATCGCTCATAGGCGAGGGAGGATTTCACTGGTGAACCCTTCTGTTCACATTGGGAGTTCTCACTCGAAGGGGAGGCGTTCTCTACGAACCTACCTTCCCACTTACGAGACTTCTAATCCCAAGTGTCAGGTTCTAGCCGACCTCACATCGCTCATAGGCGAGGGAGGATTTCACTGGTGAACCCTTCTGTTCACATTGGGAGTTCTCACTCGAAGGGGAGACATTCTCTACGAACCTACCTTCTCACTTACGAGACTTCTAACCCCAAGTGTCAGGTTCTAACCGCATTGTATAAACACATTCAAATATACATTTTAACTGAAAATTTTATTGGGTGACCTCATTAAAAACCCTTAAAAGGGAAAAAACAGTGTCCCCTAAACTGTGTACAATATTACATGGCTTTAACTAAAATAGAACTTCAAGTGAGTCGCATTCCATGTACGAGGAATCAGACCACCTTCTAAAGTCTCCAGCCTATATGCTCCATTCCCAGGGCCTCTGTCACTCTAAAGGGATCAGTCCACTTAGGGGATAGCTTGTTTTCTATCTGGTATGGAGATGCCTTCCGCATAGCTAGGTCGGCCACCTGGAACTGCCGAGCTCTCAATTTGGAACTGTGCTTGAGCTCGACTCTCCTCTTCAACGCCTCGGCCTTGATTCCTGCCTCTTCCCTAACTTCATCCAAGAGATCGAGATTCACCTTCCTTTCTTCATTGGACTCCTCCGGCACAAACTTCTGGAAACGTGGTGAGCTCTCCTGGATCTCCACAGGGATCATGGCATCTGAACCATACACCAAGCTGAATGGGGTCTCCTTGGTGGTGGACTGGGGAGTAGTATGGTAAGCCCATACAATTCTGGGAACCTCCTCAGCCCACCTTGATATGAGTCTCTTATGAACCTTTCTTGGTTTGGGTTGAGTTGATATAGGTTTCATTGTATTCATGACACTTTCAAGAATTAGGATCAAAATTCTAAAGAGCAATTAATAGAGTTTCTACTCAAGAAAACAAAGGTTCATACTAAAAACACATGAATAGGTAACTTGTAGTGTAAGATAACAATGGAATATGAATGGGTAATTCAAGAACAGTACCAAACTTCAAAGGAAACACAAGAACAACATAAGAACACCAAGAACAAGTGAAAATACTGATTGAAATTCAATAAGAATTAGAAAATCACAAAGAAATTCATCAAAGAACAAAAACCCATGGATGGAAAACAAGAACAACACATGTATATGGAAACCCATGGTTTGGACGAAATTAAAACAGCAAGAAAACAAGGAAATAAACCAACAAAGTGGAGAACAATGGCAGCAAATGAAAGGAAACAACTCATGGAAAAGATTGAACTGATTAAAAATGGAAAAACTACAAGAAAACACAAATGGGTATTTTTAGAAGATGAATAGAAATGACTTATGTGGTTGTAGCCTTTTGGAGATGTGATTCACGCCACTTGGAGGGTGGTTCTTCCAAGATGAGTGGGTGGTGCCGCCACTTGAGAGTCTCCAAAGCTCACAAGATAAGACATGAAGGAGAAGAAGAGACAAGTCTCACAAACTCACTCTCTCTCAATTTCAAGATAGTTTCTTTTCTTCTAACTTTCAACTTTTTTTTTTTATTAAGAACCAAGCACTCCTATTTATAATAAGGAGGGCTGGACATGTTACAAAGGGGAAGGAGTGGGAAGAGTCACTCTTCTAGCTCCTTCTAGTGCCTAAGTGAGAAAGGAGTAGAATAGTCACTTTTTCCACTTTTTCCTAAAGAAAGTGCCTAAAATGCCTTACATTTAGAGGTTTCTTTTGGTTTTCCTCTTTGGCATACTCCCAAGGCTATTTCTATATTATTTACAAATTTATACAAGACTATTTACAAAGATTTATTTATACTACTATCTTTTGAATTTTCAAGAGAACCCAAAATGTTCTACTTTTTAAGAAGACTAGTAAGAAGAATTTTAAATGCTTGGGTGGATGGCCTCTTCCTCCATTAGTTAAATCCTCTTCTACATGATCTCCATCACACCTTCCCTTCGCTTTCTCCAACCTTCTCTTCAGCCCCCTGAGTAGAACTCGATTGGCCGACTTGACCTGCCCGTTGGTTTGTGGGTGCTCGACTGATGCAAACACCTGCTTGATCCCTAGTTCTGTGCATAGCTTTCCCAACTGTTGACTTGCGAATTGGGTGCCGTTATCAGACACCAAACGCTTGGGTACTCCAAAGCGGCACACTATATTCTTCCACACAAAGTGCTGGATCTTCTGGGTTGTGATCTGGGCTACTCGCTTAGCCTCGATCCACTTCGTGAAATATTCAATGGTGACCACGAGGTACTTCATTTGCCGCATCGCCAAAGGAAAAGGCCCCAAGATGTCGATTCCCCAGGTATGGAATGGCCAAGGGCTGTATATCGACTTGAGCTCTTCTGGTGGCGCCTTGTACCAATCAGCATGCAATTGACATTGCTTGCACTGCTGCGCGTACTTAGTGCAATCCTCCCTCATAGTCGGCCAATAGTACCCTACTCAAACGGCCTTGGATGCCAAAGCACGACCTCCGATGTGGCTCCCACATATGCCCTCATGGAGCTCCGCCATTATTCTCGCACACTGCTCCCTATGTACACACACCAGGATGGGGTGGGTAAACCCATGCCTGTACAGCTCGCCATCAATAAGTGTGTACTTGGCTGAGTTCTTCTTTATTTTCCTTGCTTCCATTGGCTCTATTGGGAGCATTCCATCGGCTATGTAGCGCTTATAGGGTGTCATCCATGTCTCTCCACTCTGTGACAGGCAGACTTGCGATGGCCCCTCCTCCATTGGCATGCCGGCGTTGACCCGTGGTTTCTTCAGAGTTTCTTGGGTCAACGACCGATAACTCCTCTTCTCCCTGTGCGATTGGCTGATCTGATGGACTCCCACCAAATTGTCAACTGTATAAGTACGAGGCGCCCTCAGGGTCTCCTAGATGACCGTCCTCTACCTGCCCCCCTTGCTTGAGCTGGCAAGTTTGGCCAACAAATCAGCTCAGGCATTCTGCTCCCTGGGCACATGCACTAGTTCAAAGGTTTCAAACGAACTCTTCAACTGCTGAACATATTCCAAGTAGGAGGCCATCTGGGGATCTTTGGCCTAGTACTCTCCCGCCACTTGACCTATGAACAACAATGAGTCACTCTTCACCATAAGACTCTGCGCTCCCATCTCCTTAGCCAACAACATTCCAGCAATCAAGGCTTCATATTCTGCCCGGTTATTGCTGGCTTTGAAGGCGAACCGCAGGGCCTGCTCTATCAATAATCCATTGGGCCCTTCAAGGATCATCCCCGCTCCGCTACCTTGCTGATTCGAGGACCCATCTACTGACAACACCCACCTGAAGCTAGTTCTTCCTACTGGGACTCATTCGAGGACATCTCGGCCACAAAATCAGCGTAGACCTGTCCCTTGATCGGACCTCTAGGCTCATACTGTATGTCGAATTCTGACAACTCGATTGCCCATCGCACCATTCTTCCCGCCACGTCTGGTTTCTGCAAGACCTTACGTATCGGCAGATCTGTCATCACCACCACTGTGAAACTCTGAAAGTAGTGACGAAGTCTCCGGACTGAGAACACAACTGCCAAGGCCGCCTTCTCTATGGCCTGGTATCTCGCCTCTGGCCCCTGTAGCACTTTGCTGACAAAGTAGATGGGCTTTTGGCTTTGCTTCTGTTCCTGAACCAAGACAGAACTCACCGCCTTTTCTGTGACTGCGAAGTACAATCGTAGCGGGGTGCCGAGTTGGGGCTTGCACAACACTGGCGGGCTCGCCAGGTACTCCTTGAGTTTAAGGAATGCCTGTTCACACTCCGAGGTCCACGAAAATCTACTATTTCTCCTCAAACATTGGAAATAGGGGTGGCCCTTGTCTCCTCCCACTGACACAAACCTGGAGAGGGCAGCCATCCGACCCGTCAATTGCTGCACTTCCTTGACCGATGTTGGGCTCTTCATAGATATGATCGCCACGCACTTGTTTGGGTTGGCCTCGATTCCTCACTCCGTAAGTAGGAAGCTAAGGAACTTTCCTGCCTCTACCCCAAAGACGCATTTCTCTGGGTTCAGCTTCAACCTGTACTTTGCTATTGTATTAAATAGCTCCTCCAAATCAGTAACATGCTGATCTCGCGCCTGGGAGGTCACCACCATGTTATCTACATAGGCTTGTACGTTGCACCCCAGCATTGAGGCAAGGACTTTGTCCATCAGTCTCTAATATGTGGCTCCTGCGTTCTTCAAGCCAAATGGCATGACGGTGTAGCAGTAGCAGGACAACTCAGTCATGAATATTGTCTTACTTTCATCTCTCGGATGCATTTTTATCTGATTGTATCCAGAGAAGGCATCCAAGAAACTGAGCAACTTGCACCCCGAGGCGCTATCTACCAACACGTCAATGTTGGGTAAGCGGTAAGAGTCTTTCGGGCATGCCTTGTTGAGGTTCGTGAAATCTATGCACATCCTCCATTTCCCATTGGCCTTTTTTACCAACACGACATTGGCCAACCACTCAGGATACTGGATTTCCCGTATGTGGCCTGCATCAAGTAGCTTCTGCGTCTCCTGTCTGACCACCTGCCTCCTTTTGTCGTTGAACTTACGCCTCCGTTGTTTCACCGGCCTGGCCTGGGGGTCCAACGCAAGGCAATGACATAAGAAGTCTGGGTCAATACTTGGCATGTCTGAAGCGGACCAAGCGAAGGCGTCCATGTGTCACTCTATCACTCCTACTACTTGGTCCTGAGTCTCCTGAGGCAGGGACTTGCCAAGTTTAAAAATCCTGCCCCCGATCTCCTTCTCTGCCACCTCCTCTGCCGGTTCAGGTCGCCTCGCCCGAGCGACCTCCGCTCGTGTGACCCCGATGTCTCCTCGGGGCATGTCAGTGTTATCACACCTCCCACCTGGAGGTTGGGTGGTCACCATGCAGACTCCCATTCTCTTCTTGAGGCTGTTCTCAAAACACTTCTTAGCCTCCTTTTGATCTGATTTGATGGTTATCACCATCCCCTCCATCGAAGGACATTTCATCTTCATATGCCTTGTGGACGCCACCGCCCCCAACCTATTCAGGGCTGGTCTACCCAACAGTATGTTATAGGCAGATGGGGCGTTCACCATCAGATACTTGATGCTCTCTGTGCGGGAGGCCACTCCATTAGTGAAAGTGGTCCTTAACTCTATGTACCCCCGCACCTCTACTTGGTCTCCTGCAAATCCATACAGACAGCCGACATAGGGCCGCAGCTGGTCAGGGGACAACTGCAATTTGTTGAAGGTCAACCAGAACATCACATCGGTCGAACTTCCTTGATCCACCAAAACTCGATGCACCCTGCGTCCCGCACTGACCACTGATATCACCACTAGATTGTTATCATGGGGAACAACATCCCGGCGATCAGCCTTTGTGAAGACAAGGTCGATGTTTAGGAAGTGGTCTTCCTCACATGTCTCCACTGTCATCACTGAACGCGCGTACTTTTTGCGCTGCGATGAGGTGCACCCTCCTCCTGAGAATCCACCTGCTATAGTGTGCATCTCACCATGTATGGGCACCTCGTGCCCCTGATCAGCCCTCGGGGCTACCACCGCCTCGCCCCCTTGTGTCTCCTTCAGGTAATCACTCAGGAATCCACTTTTGACCAACTCGTCCAACTGGTGGCCCAAGGCCAGACAGTTGCGAATGGGATGGCCAAAGGCCTGATGGAACTCGCACCAGGCGTTCTTGTTTGGCCCCAGTCTCTTGTCCGTCTTTGGGGGCATCTTCAACCTTTCTGCCACATTGGGAATGGCAATCAGCTCTTTCAGCTCCTGTAACATCCCGCCAAAGTAATACATACATACAGGTATAATGAAATTAAATGTAACCAAATAATATTGAAGAGAATAACATGATAATATATATATTTGAAATGAAGTTGCTCCTCTTAGGGAGTTTAATACATAAACGAAATCAAATGTTTTTCGAAATTTAAAGAAAACAATCAAATACAGCAAGACCGGCGGTCTCCATACATAAAATCAGCGATCACCAGAAGTCCCCAAAAATAGGCGACTTGCTAGCCAGACATAAAATCGGCGATCTCATAACAGACGACCTCAAAACAGGCGATCTGATAGTAGGGCAAAATCCGGCGATCACCACCGAGAGGTGGAAATGGGCGATCTCAGCCCTCGGCGACCACCCATTAGGGAGCTCTTCTTCCTGGAAGATCATCTGCTCCCGTGTAACAATTACACGATCATCACAGTTTTGAGAAAACAACCACAATAACAGATAAAAGGGTAAGCTAGCCATTTTAAAGAAAGTTTAGAATAAGGCATTAAAATCATGAACATAATAGAGCAAGGTAAAACATTTTTCAAATATCTATGTAAAAGTAGAGCTACTCATCTCATTCACCTGATCGCCCAAAATCACACTTCACAACATTCACCCATAGTCATTCCATTTCACAATACAGCATCAAGTGTCTATCAATATTCAAGTTTCTCATTTCACCATTTCACATGTCAGACTTTCCACTGGCTCACAAAGCATAGACACATGACACTACTTCCGGATTGACTCATGCATTGATTAGACTCGGAGATTTGCACCTGTCACACTGCCCACTGTGGAATCACACACATCCACAGGGTCGCCGTGAAATCTTACACATTCACCAGCGTACGATGAATCTCAACACATCACCATACAGCATGACAAGGTTAATCCACAAGATAGGTGGAGCTCGTTCTGTTTCACACGAGGCGCCCATCATGGACAGGTGGAGCTCGTTCTGTTTCACACGAGGCGCCCATCCTGGATAGGTGGAGCTCGTTCTGTTTCACACGAGGCGCCCATCACATGGACCTCCTTCGACTCTCACCAACTGAGTAACTTCCTCTATGTGATTCCATTATCAGCAGAGTCAGGATATCTCGTTAGGAATCACCGATCAATGCACATCTATCATGGTCTTACACGGTATTTCCTTTCCTGAAAATACTATGCCTCGACCCCACATTCACAACATTCAACATATCATGCCACACTTAAAGGAATGATTTCAATCACAGCAAAACTCAATCCAAGGTTCTTATTTTCGAATATCCCATTTAAATCTCAAGCAGTTCTCAAAACAACATCAAACACAAGGAGTTCGCAAAACAGCGCCAAAACCGGCGATCTAGTTGAAAAACATAGTATTTCGAAGGCTGTATATTAAAACCGGCGACCACGTCGCCCAAGCACACAACACAGAGCATTCACGAAGACGAAAGTGAAAACGGCGACCACGTCGCCCACACTTCAGAAATGGTTCAACTATGGCTCGTAGTAAAGATGAAGGCTAGCTTCCCTTACCTGGACTTGCGCAAACACTTAGAGTTCCGAAACCCAACAAAGCTTGAAGAACGCCTTGGCTCTGTTTTTGCGTCTGGTTGAAGGACTTGCAGAGTACTGCCCAGGTGCTCTAATGGTGGCTGTCGCTCGTCGTACTCTCGTGTGAAGGTGTTAGAATCGCAGCGCGAAGGATATATCTGGAGGAGAAGGGAGGTAACTCACTCTTTCTCTCTTCGAAGGCTGCAACGTTTCTTCCTCTTCAGTAGTGGATTTCAGTGACTTAAACCAACTTATCCCTCCAAAAGCAGCTGCCACCACCTACTCTGCAGGGAAGTTTGCGTGCACGCTTCCCTGAACAGCACGACCACTGTTGCCTCTGGTGCATGCCAACCACTGCTCTGAACAGTACTGCCACTGTTGTCGCTTGTGCATGCCAGCCACTGCTCTGAACAGTACGACCGCGAGTGTCTCCCGCGCATGCCAACATTCTGATGTCACTATTCTGAACCACCCTTTTCGTCTACGTGGCGCGCGTGCAGAACGTCTCATGCTGGATGTCTGGGTCCCACGTTCTCTGTGTATAACTTAACGTAGCGCGATGACCTTTTCACCGATGACCACAGGCGCGAAGACTAACAACCGATGACCTCTCGCGCGAAGGCTAACAACCGATGACCTCTCGCGCGAAGGCTAACAACCGATGACCTCTCGCACGAAAGCTAACAACCGATGACCTCTCGCGCGAAGGCTAACAACCGATGACCTCTCGCGCGAAGGCTAACAACCGATGACCTCTCGCGCGAAGGCTAACAACCGATGACCTCTCGCGCGAGGGCTAGCAACCGATGACCTCTCCCCCTGATGATGCCCGCATGCCCCTCGCGCCCAGGCGATCCTGCATGCCTTGCGCCCTGGCGATGCTCGATGACACATCGCCACGCCTTCCTGGAGGTTCTTCATTCCACTATGTTACATCCAAGGTATTCTCTCCACAAGGCTTGGTGACGTCGGTAGCTTCACACTTCCAAGAGTTGATTAGCACAAGTCCTCGTGCGCCCAAGCGTGTAACGTTAAGGATGATTCTCTTATGCTCAAGTATAGAGCTTCGCCTGCCCAGCGTATCCAAGGTTTAACCCACACCTTGATACGCGTGGCTTTTGGGACGTACCAGGGTTGATCCAACATTTTGGCTACACACTAAGTGTAGTTTCGGCGATTAGGTGTACTCTAGGCGACAGGCTACTAGGTACACACAGGCGATAGGCGTTCAAGCATAAGCTAGGCGATAGGCGTTCAAGCATAAGCTAGGCGATAGGCGTTCAAGTGCCAGAGAAGTTGGAGATCGCCTACCCGCTTAATAACGGCGATCTCGTAGTTTTCTCAGCTATACATTCCTTCCTTTATATTTAAATAAACACGTGCTTCGAATTTATTTATAATATAACACTTTCATTCCAATATAAACTTCTAGGTTCTTACAGCTCCACCAGGAAATCATGTCTAGGGGGCACATCATCCTTGGCGCGTGCCCTAGTCTGGGGCTTTCTGGCCTCATAGGGCTTCTGCTTTCCTTGAGCCATCTTTTCTGTTATCGCCTCGTGCACCCGCAGGGGTTGAGGTCGACTAGGCACTCGCGGCCTTGAAGAGACTGCGCTTTCTCGCTTCTCATTGAGCTCTCCCTCAGCGACAATGTGAGCAACAACACGTCGTTTAATGTCGCCGAAGGTCTTGGGGCGATTGCGGATCAAGGACTCACTAAAAGGCCCTGGCAATACTCCCTTCCTGAAGGCGTGCACCACCACATCTTCATCTTTGGTGTGCAACCTTACCACCATTGTCCCAAATCTATTGAGGTAATCTCTAAGGGACCCCCTCTGATGCTGCCTTATGTCGAAGAGATCATAAGACACCGGTGGAGGGGCTCGGTTGACAATATATTGTTCTCTGAACAGCGTGGAGAATTGTGCGAAAGACGTGATATGTCCCTCGGGCAAGCTAACGAACCACTCTAGCGTTGTCTCTGTCAACGTGGTCATGAAGAGCTTGCAATGCACTGCATCTGACCCACTTGACAGCATCATCTGCGTATGGAACACTGTGAGATGTGCTTCAGGATCTTCTACCCCGGTGAACACGGTCTTAGGCCCCACGAAGGTGGCTGGGACCACCGCGTCCATGATCGCTTAGGAGAAAGGCATGGGGAAAGCCTTTGGCGGCGTTGGTGGAGTACGATCGTCTCCAACGCGATCCCCAGCTTGCTGCATATGGTGCAGATTCAAGCTCAGTTCCTCATTCGCTCTGTGTAATTCCTCATTCCTGGCCTGTGATGCGGCCAGGTCTGCCTGCATATGCGCCTGATGCGCTCTAGACTCCGCCACCGTCTCCTGGAGAGCGCGCATCGTTTCCATGAGCTGTTGCATGGTAACACCTTCACCCCCATTTGGTGGAACGAATCCTTATCTAGTATTCCTCATCTCTGTGGTTTCTCCTCTTGCTCTCGTGTATGGGACCTTGTTTTATTTCGACCCCACGGTGGGCACCAAATGTTCTTGCCGGTTGACTCGCCTATCGGTTGACTCCACGACACTCACACGCCTTCTTCCTCACGTTGTTTTGTGTTTGGTTCTTTCGAAGCAATCTGCACCTGCAAAAGAGAAAGGGATGCCCTAGAGGCCGTTCGCACTCCGACGTTCAAGTCAAGAACTGGGCAAGCACACCAAATGTATTCAGTATCTGTGTTTTGGTTAAGAAACTGCGTACCTTTGTGAAGTATTTTACTGTCCCCTATATAGTCTAGGGTTTACTGTGCCGCTAGCCCTAATTAGGGTTCATTGCGCTGCTAGCCATATTCAGGGTTTACTGGAATGCCCTCACGCCGCTATCACCAAATCTTAGGGTAATCTAGTGTAAGGACCTATAAATTATTTGCAATAGAAGTGATAGATTTTAAATAATTTCTGAGTATGTTATTATTTAAAATAAAAAGGACATAAAAATAGAAAATATCATGGTGGTCAGACCTCGGACGTCGCCCAAGGTCTGGGGTCAGCTAGTGGAGGGCGGTCGGTTGACTATTGTACTGACCAAGTAGTCAGGTGCGATGACTTTATCGTGAGGTAATCACGTGGGCGTGCTTGAAGGGAGGGGGCACTTGAATCAAGAAGGGTAAGAGAAAGGAAGGTGTAGCTTAGAAGTCGATGAGATCGCCGTTTGTTGAAGAAGGCGGCGGCCTCCGACTTCCCCCGTATGAAAGCAGTAATCGCCTATTTTGCGCATGATCGCCGTGTGCGAAGATTTCACATGATCGCCAATCGCCTATGGTGTACATGATCGTCGAAAAGAGCACATCGCCGAGTATTCGAGAAGACTTGGTAAGCACTTAGTATGTGGTCTAAATATAGAAGATGAGTGATATAGAAGATAGGTGGCATATCTGCCACCATGAGTAGTGTGAGCCGTGATACCTCAAACTTAGAGGAATGGGAGGACGAGCCCTCAGCTGGGTGTGACGATGTGACATCGGTGACCAGAGTGAGGCGATGTGTCCTCGTAACACACAAGGGCGATAAGAGGTCGCCAACAGGATGAGAGGCACATAGTCATCGCCGGGATGAGAGGCACATCAGTCATCGCCGGGATGAGAGGCACATAGTCATCGCCGGGATGAGAGGCACATCAGTCATCACCGGAATGAGAGACACATCGTTCATTGGCGGATAATCATCGCGCGGTTAGTCATCGGTGGATGGTCATCGCGCGAGGTAGTGTTTCACACAGATAAGGTGGGACCCAGGCTCCCAGCATGAACGTTCTGCATGCGCGACACGTAGACATTAGGAGTGCTTTAGAACAGTTGACGCCAGAGAGTTGGTAAGGCAGGTAACCCAAAGTTGGTACGCGCAGAGACATCACATGACAGTTCTGTCAGAAGAAACGTGCACGCAAGCTTCCCACAGAGTGGGTAATGGCAGCTGCATGGCGGGTCTACGTTTCTTAGTCTCAGAACACACCTCCTCTTAGTTGGAGTTCGAACGCAGTTGGAGTAGCGAGAGATAGAGTGAGTTTAGTCTTCATCCCTTTTTCCTTCCTCTCCTTCACTCTGCGATTCAGGCCTTCTCACGTCCCAGCATGGCTACCGGCGACTGCCTTAGAGCACCTGGGAAGGTTCTCTGCAAGTTTCCAATCAAGCCTTAAAACAGAGTTCGGGTATCCTTAAGATCGGTGGGTTAGAGCTTGTAGTGAGATTTTAAGCAAGTCCAGGTAAGGGAAGCTAGCTTTATTTCCAATAAAAACCTTAAGCTAGAAGATTCTGATGCTTGGGTGACGTGATCGCCGGTTTTAATGCAAATTTTGAAATCCCCTGTTTTAGTGTCGTTTTGAAATTGTTTGATATTGAAATGTGAACTGTATATGATTTTCGAAATTCTGAACTTGGTTTTGATGTTTGCTGTGATTTGGAACTGTCCATTACGTGTTGTATTATGCATTGAATGTGGTGAATGTGGGATCAAGGCATAGTATTCTCAGGAAAGAAAATACCGTGTAAGATCGTGTGTAATGTGCATTGACTAGGGACTTGTCTAGAAGGAGATATACTGACTCTCCTGAGATAATGGAATCACATAGATGAAGTTATTCAGGTGTTGAGAGTCGAAGGAGGTTCATATGAATGGGTAAGTTGTTTGAAAGATAACTAACTTGACCTGTTCTATGAATTAACCCTGTCATACTGGGAGAGTGATGATATTGAGATTTATTTATGCGCATGGCTGTGTGGATTCACAGCAACCCTGTGTGGATTCACAGTGGTGTAGTATGACAGGTGCAGATCTCTGAGTCTGAGTCAACGCACGAGTCTTCCGGAAGTAGAGTCAAGTGTCTATGTGTTGTGAGTCAGTGGGAATTCTGACGTGAGAAAGATGAATATTGAAAATTGTTGATAGACACTTGATGGTTGTGTGATATGAATGAGAAAGTGATGGATTTTTGTGGAATGATTGATACTTGAGGGAATTGTGAAATGTGTGAATATTTGATGGTTTACGTTAATATCAAGTTTCATGTTTTAAAGTTTTAAAAATGTCTAGCTTACCCTGTGTTTTGTGTTGTGTTTCACGTTCTTAAAACTGTGATGATCGTGTGTAATTTACACGGGAGCAGATGATGTTGCAGGTAGTAGAGCTCCTCAGTGAGTGGTTGGACAAGGAGATCGCCTGTTCTTATGCTGTATTTTGTTTTATTTTGAAACACTTGTTGGTTATGTATGAAAATTCCCTAGAGAAGGGATATTATTTTGAAATACAATGTATGGGATGGATGTATTTTATTATATATATACATATGCTAATTTTGATATTATTGTTTTATGTTTATTTTATGATATAAATATGAATAAGATTTTAGGGGCGTTACATCTAGCACATAAGGTTTCCTTTCATGGAGTGCAAACTCTAACAGGGTGACCACCTAGGTGCCTCCTCGTGCACCTAATCTCTGGGGCCACCTATTCTGGGAGTGCGTTCACTGTTCACATGCCATGCATGTAGCTTCACTGGGAAACCCTAGTTCTGATGAGTACTCGACCCCTCAGGACTCTGCACCTAACCGTGCTTTTCCTGCCACACGCATAGGCTCTTCATGATTCAGGCCTCTCCTTACCTCTGGGTATTTAACTGGTAACCGGTCTCCTCTCTGGACTTACACTGAATGTTCTAACTTTGTTGTTCGAACACCTAAGACCGATGTCACCTCGTCACACTCTGTGACCGAGGACTCATCACTCCGCTGAGTGTCTATGACATATCAGTCCATTCTGGTGATTATCACGCTGATGACTAATCACCCCTTTCTGTGGGGACACACTGATGACTAATCACCCTACTGGTCCTCACCACTTGGGGGGTCCCTTCCACGTGGCTTTGGCCCACACTGGAGGACCCAACTGACGTGACTCACCCCTTACTAGCTGTTCTTGGTGCCCGAAGACTGGTCGGTACAAGTATCAATTTAAAAATGAAGAAAAGAAGAGTCCCCATAACCAACGAATTGCAAGAGGTATATATTCCTTACAACTTTTTACGAGAAGAACGAAAAATATTATAGATATAATCAAGTGTCACGTTCTCAGTGACTCTTTTGAATTTTACTTTATTAATAAACTTTGTTAAAGAATTAGGATCTCATGGTATCGTAAATCTCACTATATATCTCCTGTAGGACAGCATGACCTGGTGTCATTTTATCTTGGAATTCTGCATGTTCCAGAAATTCTTCTTCTTGAATATGTTCCACCTTTCACATCTTAAAGCAGACTAATCCCCCTGGTGGATTAAGTATACTATAAATACTCTGTTCTTACCATGTACACCATTTCCACTGTAAGAGGGGTAGTGATGGTTGGCAAACACAAACTGTTATGTATGATTTTCGAATATATCAAACAAGATTATTAGTATATCCAACTCTAGCCACTTGCATATTGACTACAGTGGGGATATTGGCTTAAGTGGTGTAATGCAAAGGAACATAATCTCTCCTCCCAGTTGAATTTGATTCTCCGATCCTTGTTTTCACTCCCTGGAAAAACAACACAAGCGCCAAGAGACCATTATATTTATTTATGATTGTGTAACTCATGCTGTATAGGTTTTAGAAAAATGCTGAATAAGAATAAATGTTCTTCGCAACTGAAATGACATGTAGGTGAATGATTTTTAAATTTAGCCCTTTAGTTTTTATTGGATTCGTTCCATGGCTTATGCGACTAAAATACTCCATATCCAATAATTATAAAAATTTTACTTCACTGGTTGCATCTCTGACGTCACATTGAAACTAAAGTCTTAGTTGGTAAAAGAGGCAGTACTTTTCGTTTGTCTATCCTTCCAGAATCGCTGTTCAAAAAATTCACATGATACAGGCAAATCTGAACAAATTTATGGAGCTTCATTTATATTCTGAGTTTGTGCTTTTTACAACAGCATTGGAGTTTTCTATTTCGAAATTACTCACTTGCCAAGCCATCATTTTCTTGATTTTTTTTTTAAATTTCCTTAAATTCTATCAGCCAGAACTTTGTCACCTTCAGAGACTTCCCTTCCTTTCACAGCCAACTAATACTCATAGCAATCTAGCAAACTCCCTTCACCCTTCTATAGCATTCCACTTTCACAACAGCAAAATCTAGCACAGGTATTATCAGATGACCTATAACTATAATAATTAGATACAGAGATAGCCACACAACTTTCTTTTCTCTTTGTAGTTTTTGCGTTTGCTTTGTATTAATTATGAACTGAAGATCTAGTAGTGAGAGAGGATCTCATATCCACAATAGCAGATTCATCAGCCCCTAACTTGATGGCCTCTTTGCTGGCTCTTATGAACCTTGAGACGGCTCCCCGAACATACTCATGAGCTTCCTTCACACTCATCTTCTTGCTCATTTCATTAGGGAAACTGCTCAAGAAATGGTCCCCATTAAGAACAGCTGCCAATTGAACTACCTCACTCTGAAATTCAGACAGGCCTGCATCTTCTTTTGCTTCAGTGCTCCTTAGAGGGGTCACGTCCGGCAAAGTCACTGAAATGCACACATTACCCTGTCTTAATACTTTGTTATACATAATATAAGGTTTTGAGTTTAATTTCTATGCAGGCCCAGTGTAAGAAAGTTTAAAATGTAAACCATGGTAGTTAGAAATCGTGATAGGTATAAACTTCTAATGTAGCTACTATTAAAGCTAGTAAACTGATCATACATGACAATTTATGATTAAATAGTATAAAAAATCTTATTCAGAAAGTTTCGTTGTCAAAGTTGATGAAGTTTCCCCTTTTTGGCTATCTCTGTTCAAGTGTATCACGTTGTAATCCATATTGGAATGTATTATTTAGGAATTCAATTGATTGACATAAAGAAGGTAGATTGGATACCTGGGCAATCCGTTCTGGGTGAACTTAACTCTCCAACAACATGCTCGAATGTCCCAGCCCAAGCATCTCTGTGAGTCAAAAAGTTGGAGGAAAGGTTGAAGATCTTCTTTATGGTTGCAGGAATAGAAGAGTGCTCAAATTCTGAGTTTTCAGCAGGTCCTTTGGCACCACTTATCACTGAGAAAATGGACCAAGTGGGTAAATTAAAATTAGTAGGCATGTCAAACTAATCAAAAGCAAGTTGAAGCTTTAGAATCTAGCAAATGCACCCAAGAAGATTTGGTAAACAAAGTATTTAGAACCGTATTGCTCAAAACCAATGTGTGGTTTGTATACTAAATTTGACTAGAAAACAACTATCCTTAGGCCTTACTCCCTCAAAACACAAGGAAAAGGACAAACATGGTCTTGTAGCCTCAAGAAAAGAAAAATCAACCAAGTACATGGAACTCAAACTCACGGCTCTCTCCAGCTTCTCCAGCTCTCTCCAAAGTAACGGCAACGGAATACCGATAATCAGAAAGGACAATGGTCCCAGAAAAGTTAATGTGGCATCCAATGGAATAAAATCCCATTATAAAAGAAGTATTGGACATAATTGTCTGACATCTCTATCATAAAGAAAATATGAATAATTGCTTCGACAAAAGAGTAGAAGCTAAAAAAGGAGAGTTAAATCGGATTTTGAGATTACCAGTTCCTTTCTTGATCCAAGGAGAGATCATAATAGTAGGCACCCGAACCCCTAACCTATCAAACTTGAAGAAATAGGGAGCAGGTCCGGTGTTCCCATCTGGATTAGGAATGTTGACAAATGGGGTCTTTACATGATCAAAAAATCCACCATGTTCATCATATGTAATGATGAAAAGTGTTTCGTTCCACTGAGGGCTGGCTCTTAGAGCCTCGTAAACCTCCTTAACCAGCATTTGGCCATGTGCAACGTCGTGAGATGGGTGGTCATCATTGGCGGGCAAGCCCTTCAAGTCAAAATATCTAGGTTCAATCACAGTCAAGGGTGGAAGCTTCCCATTTCTGGCATCTCTCTTGAACTTCAAATCAAACTGATGGAACTTGAATACGTACTTCAATTTCCTTAGATTCCTATAGAACAAAGTTGTGGGTATGTTCTGAAAGTAAATCCCAAAGTCTAAGCCATTCTCATGCAGAGAGTCAAAGATGGTTTTTTGAGGGTACCCTTTGGCTAACTGCCTCTTAACATGACTCGTGGAACCATGAGAGGTTGCTGAGTACACAAAAAGCCTATTGGGTTGTGTTGGACCCGGAATTGAAGAAAACCACCTATCAAAAACAGCAAATTCCTTAACCAAAGCAGCATAAACCGGCACGGCCTCGGGCTTAAACCCTTTCATCACAGTCTCAGAGAGGTTCTGAGACACGGACAGTGCTTGTTCCACAAATCCATTCATGGAAGGGATTGAACCAGAACCGAATACCTGCTGCAATACATCTTCAAATGAATGCCCCGGATCCGGATCCACGAACTCCGCATCATCAGTGAAACATATTGAATCTTGCTTCGAACTTTTAGTAGAAACAGGGTTGCATTCATCTCCTGTTACCCCATTGATTAACGCGTTGATTCTTTCTTTCATCCACCCCAGCATGTGGTCAAAGGAACGGTTCTCCATAACCAAAACAACAACGTTTTTTATAGGTTGCTGTTGTTGCGCCCTTGCAAAAACACAAAGGAACACAAAGAGAGAGAGCACTAGAATGGAAGATCTGGATTTTACACCTCCCATTCTTTCCCTCAAAGATTGGGCCTTTTGCCAAATGGGTCGGTAATACAAAATGTTTTTCCAACAATGAATGTGGAATAAGTGAATGGCGATATAAATGTGAAAATGGAACGTAGCTTTTATCACTGAATGTGGAAACAGTGCAGAATGACAATAAGATACTTTGTGCAGTTATAGGGAAGATTTTTAGTTACAGTGTTGGAGGAGCTTGGATGTATAGATAGATTGGTAGCAGAAGACAGAAGAAGAAAGATAAGGTTGTGGTTTGGTTTTGTGCTATACCTCACTCACTCACTCACTCACGCACTGGTTCACTCATTCACCTTTAATGAACACTGGAGAAGGAAAAAGTAACGCAATTAGTGGAACGTGAATGGAAGGTGTCGTTTTGTGATTATTCTGCGTAGTTGATGAGGATCTTACGTGCTCCTTTTTCGCGGGGTCAGTTTATTTTTTCTTTTTTAAGTATCAGTTTTCTGTTTTTTGGGTTTCTTCTACTTTCGTCACTAACAAATTAAACTTAATAGGATTTTCCCCCATAACTCCAAATAATAATTAATACAAAACAAAGTGTGCTTGAAATAATAAAAAATTCAAATTTAAAATAAAATAGGAATTCAATTGCAATATTCGGATAATATAAATGTGTTTTTACGCTGTACTATCAAATCATAGATTATTATATAATTAAACATTACAATTTGTGTCAAGAACTTTACCTTTTAATATAAATTTAAAAGATTTTGAGAAAAATAATCTTAAATAACTTGTTTTCACATATATGTTTTCTTTAGAATGTACTTTGTAATAGCATTTAAAAAATTCCTATATATCCTTCAAAAATTGAAATAATTAATTATTATTTATGATAGTTGATTATATTACTGTTTTTTTTAGAATTTTGAAATCTACCAAATTGATCAATTACTTGTAATAATAATCGATTGTGTGAAAATGGTGTTTGAATAACCTTGATATAATTGATCATATGTAACAACCACAATTTTCTCAAGTTTAAGATTTTCAAGATAGTCAATTAGTTTTTTAATAAATTAAATTATTTTTAACCAATTGTTTTTTCTTTAAATAAGTATTCATAAATAAAATAATAAACTCAGACAATCGACTTAAAATATCTAATCTAATGCATTAAACATAAATAATCAAACATGAAAATAATAACACTCATCTTAATACATTTCATCATCAAAACATTAATGTTAAAACTATGTTTCCTAATTTTTCAAAATCAATACTCGTTAGATGGATAGTAAACTTTACATAAATTATTTATAAAAATTATTAAATGATGTACAATAGTTAATTGTAACTATTTTATTTAAATAATAAATAATTATTCAAATTAATCTAAAAATAATTGTTGAAAAAATATTAACAGATAACATTTCTTAGAAATTTTCTCATTAACTTTTGTAAATTATATTAATTACTTGGACTTTTGACATATTTTATTGTAATAAAATAATTAATTTATTAACTTAAATTAATGAATTACATAAAACTATTGATTTTTTTAGTAATTACTTTCAAAAACATATTTGAATTAACAGATGACTTAATAATATCTTTATGGTAAAACCGTATTAAAATTTAAACTATAAACATAAAGAAATAGATATATTCTATCTGGTCTCGTCTCTCTATTTCGAATTTAAATACGAGATAGAGCATTTTTTTTAAAATTTTTTTCACCCTAACATAACAATTTCTAAGTAATAAGTTAATAATGCTATTTGTTTCTATTTTATTTCATTCAGCGTTTTTTTTATTGAATGATTTATACAGCGTACAGCTGCACCGACTCTTCCATCAGTACAATACTAAGTCACGGATTCATATATACATAGGGTTAATTAAATTTTAATTATTTTATAAATAAATTTGAGAATTTCAATTAAGTTTTTATTAAAAAAAATTATTCTATTAATTATTCAAGATATTGTTATTTTTATATAAGAATTTTATGGTTTTCCATTTTGTTCTTAAGAAAAGTTATTTTTGTCTTTTCTTTTTCAATTTTGAATATTTTTTTAATTCTCAGATTGATAGATGTTAGATTTTTTTATTTATAAATATATTAAATATAAAAAGACGAGAGGTAAAATTACGTCATTCTATTAATAAAAAAAATTAAAGGATAAATTACTTAAATAAAAAAATACTTTGAATGTTTATTAGAATTTTTTTTTAAAATAAAAACTGAATTAAAAAATCCAAATTTATAAAAAAATTATAAAAAGATATCTTTGAACATGATTAAAAAAATTATGATTAATTAATTAAGGGAAAAATACTTCTTCTTGCTCCTTGTATTAAATACATTAATTTGTGTTGGAGAGAAATTAACGGAATTATATTATACAGAAACAAGTGAACTGAATTGTTAAATTACATAAGAAAGTTGTGTTTCTCGTGACGAAGGAAGACAATTTGTGGTGAGGTGGAAGTATAGCAAAATGTTAAAGTTAATGATGATAAGTGCGGCAAGACACTAAAATATCCAAACTTCATTCCTTTCCTAACATATACATAATAAATTAATTTTACCTCATCTTAACACTAACAAGTAATTACAAAATTAGAATAATATTAAAAATAAGAAGGCTTTGGAAAGTAGGAACACGGACGCGTTTGGTCCCAACCAAATCTGTGGGCAATTAATAGAGAAAGAACAAAGGAATGCATTAGTGTGATTTTTATTTGATTTGTTTGCATGCAAATTTTGGTCTTATTTAAACTAAACATTTTTTCAATGTCAAATTTATTAAAATAGAATTGTTATAGTGAATTATTATATATAAAGTATTGATTATTTTGATATTTGAAATTTTATCGAATTTAGGAATATTATTACAATGAATGAATTTTGTTAGAAATCTCACCTAAATTATAAATGAAGCTAATCTATAGTATATAAATAGTATATAAGTATAATAAATCTCATTACTGAATTAATATGTTATGTTCTTGTTGATTGACTCTCCTGTCAGTTGACTGGATCGAACGCTTCGTCTTGGATCTGCTTAGCTGGATATTGACTCGTGGCTTTTGGTTACACTGGAACGTGGCTCCGTTGTTACAGAGGGCACCCTACCTGTTGATTATACTCTGACGCTCAAGTTAGTAAGGACTCACAAAAAGTAAACAATTTCAGTCAAGTGTGCAAAAATAACGTACCTTCATCTGGGGTCTTAGGCCCATTTTTTATAACCGCACATGCAACTGGCTCACTTGAGAGAAACAAATCTTAACTGAAAATAAACACATTAATCTTATATCTCTAATAGAAAAACCACCTGCCACGAGCACCAATGATCTTCAGGTGCTAAATCGCAGACCAACATTTTGTTACAAATTCACGTCCCTATCTTTTTAGAGTTAACAACAACTATCAACAGGTATTAACGGGTAACAAACATGCAACAAAAAATATTTATACAAAATAATAACAAATACGCATGTAACTACTTGCACATATGTACCTATAAGCACATATACAAACCCTTAGCGTATAACATCCTTACTATGGGCTTCAGGCCCATCAATTAAGTTGGGTCAGCATCACTGACGCAAGATCCCGTAGTCAAGCTGGCCTCGGTCCTACCCAAAAACCAAACTGTAAATAAGTCCAAAATCGAATACTGAACTCCTGCCCAATACAATTATTATAAATATTAAAAATCTATCATAATCGATATTTAAATTTATTATATTATTTGTTCAATTCTTTCTATTCTCACTCTCAATCTCAAGATCCTTATTACAAGAATATGTGTTAAAAATCTAATATTAATTAAAAATAAAATCAATTTATTATATAAGTAAATAACTAAAAAAATCAATTTAAATTATATAAATAAGATATATTTATCGAAACCAAACTATCCACTCTTAAAAATAAATTCTAAATAGACATGTTAAGATGTACATAGTTGTGGCCCGTGAAACTATAAAATAACAAAAGAATTTCACATATTTCATTCTTAACCATCGAGGTTGTCGGTGCTTCTTTGTGGTCAAACAAAGCACACCAAACTCATGCTGCTGCCACACTTTATGTACAAAATTTGTAAGAAAATAATAATTTTTAACTCATTAATTTTGTTTGAACTGATTAAATATTTTTCACTGCTAAAATATTTAGAGAAATAACTTTCGTGCTCTAAAAATACAAAATATTGGAAATCTTTTTATGATTAATCTTTATTAAAGAGAATCTTTCATTTTTAGCAAAACCTTTACTGTAATTACATTTTCTTTTCGTGTTACTAGACCTTACTTAAACCACACTTCATGACAAAGTAATGCTTTTACTTTTTACTTTTTACTTTTGAATAGTTTTACTTTAGTGTTTTAAAAAGGAAGGAAAAGTGAAGATGCATTTTCTTTCCATTGCAGAGACACCTGAGACCTTAGGATACAAGGATGGGCCAGTGGGCCCAGATGGATTTTGAGAGGCCATTTGGTGTGGTCAGTTTTCATGGTCACCATAAGGACTGCTTCTTCCTGCACCTCAATACCTTCTTCTCTCATCTCTATAAATTTTTATATTTTCAAAAATGACCTTCTGTAATATTTCGGATTACATAATCTGGAAGTCATTTTTCAAATTTCTAATTAGCTTCCAGATTACATAATTTGGAAGCCTTTTTTTAGATATATGATTACTTTCCGGATTATATAATCTGAAAGTATTTTTAGCTTCCGGATTATGTAATCTGGAAACCTTTTTTTAAATACATTTTCGGATTACATAATCTGGAAGCTACTCTATAGGAATGACACAAGAAAGATAAAAATATATTTTTATATTATGTATGAGGGTGACAAAAGAAGATATGGAGGTGCAGGAAGAAACAGTCCACCATAAGTTCCAACCACCTTCTGCCTCCTAGAGAGGAATAAAACCTCCCTGTGTTTCATTATAAATTTTGTAAACTGAACTCATTTAACAAAATTATTGAAATTAGTTGTACTATCCGGTCCAAAAAATAGTTATTAATATTTAAATAATATCATGAAATTCTCTTAAAATTTTAACGTGTAACATTCACTAAATGTTGAAATATGCATAATGAATTGATTCAAGATATATGATCATTGTTTTGAATAAAATGTGTTGTAATTTAAAGAAAAGCAAAATAAATTAGTTTAAGAATTCAATTAATAGAATTTGGATTCAAGTTAATCTTTCTCACTCATCTGTATTTGAGTAAATAAAAAGATACAACATTCTAACTTATTTGATATTGATGCAACAAAAAGGGTCATTCACATTCCTAGTATTAAAACACATCATTTAGGTAAGATCATTAGAAATACTTCCCAATCAATTTCAAAGATCTAAATCAAGAATCAAAATTCAAGCTTTAAGCATAAAATGAAAATAACAATATCAGATAAGAATAAAATATTATAGCTAAATATCACCTCAATACTTAGGAGTTTGAAATGATTACATTTAATCCCAAACGAAAGGAATTAGCCACTCATGGTAACCATTACATGCACCAAAAGATGATGGAAAACAAAAGAAGAAGATTCAAAATGTTTCTACTTGATGGCTTGAAAAGTGCAATAATTCAGTAATATTTCATACAAAAAGATAGATACTTATGGACTTTAATTGATAAAAGGTTGTAATTCAACCCCTAGGATTTTGAACCTTTTATATATATTTTTATTATAAGATGAATATGAATTACTTATTCCCAAATTTGTGTTAATTTCAGGAATCTAGGGGAAAATGGAGATAAAAGGGCCAAAGGAGAATGGACAAGTGAAAGACAAGATAAAAAGACAAAGTTGGAGTAGTGAAATCTCGCTCAAACTCGCCCAAGTAACATCACTCCAGAGAAACTCGCCCAAGGGTCGCTTAAGCAAGTTTACTCAAGCAAAATTGGGTTTTTCTCGTAAAATTCGCTTAAGCAAGTAATATCTTGCTTAAGCAAGATGTCACTTAGCCCAAGCCCAATTAGGTTAAATACAAGGTGTTCTTGCCGGTTGACCCGCCTGTCGGTTGACTCACGACACTCACACGCCTCCTTCCTCACGTTGATATGTGCTTGGTTCTCTCGAAGCAATCTGCACCTGCGAAAGAGAAAGGGGGCGCCCTAGAGGCCGTTTGCACTCCGACGCTCAAGTCAGTGTAAGACAAGGAACACCAAGTGTATTGAGTTTCTCTCTGTGTTTAGGTCTAGAAACTGCGTACTTTTGTGAAGTATTTCAATGTCCCTTATATAGTCTAGGGTTTACTGCGCCGCTAGCCCTAATTAGGGTTCGCTGCGCTGCTAGCCATATTCAGGGTTTACTGGAATACCCTTGCGCCGCTATCACCCAATCTTAGGGTAATCTAGCACATAAGGTTTCCTTCTTTGGAGTGCAAACTTTGACAGGGTGACCACCTGGATGCCTCCTTGTGCACCTAGTCTCTGGGGCCACCTGTTCTGAGAGTGCCTTCACTGTTTACGTGCCATGCATGTAGCTTCACTGGGAAAACCCTAGCTCTGGTGAGTACTTGTCCCCTCAGGACTCTACACCCAACTGTGCTCTCCCTGCTACCCGCATAGGCACTTCGTGATCCAGGCCTCTCTTTACCTCTGGGCATGTTTACTGATAGCTGGTCTTCCCCCAAGGCCGATGTCACCTCGTCTCCACCCAAGGCCGATGTCACCTCGCCACACTCTGTTGCTGAGGACTCCTCGACCTGCTGAGTGACGATGACACCTCAGCCCATCCTGGTGGTCTGACGACTACTCACCCTTCCCTGTGGGGACGCGCTGATGACTAATCATCTTTCTCTGTGGGAACATACCGATGACTGATCACCCTACTCTGAGGGGAATGACTGATCACCCTTCTCTGAGGGAACACACCGATGACTGATCACCCTCTAATGGGGTCCATTCCTCACGTGGCTTTGGCCCATTCTGTGGGACCCATCTGACGTGGTTCGCCCTTTACTACCTGTTGTCAGTGTTCGAGGACTGGTCGGTACATAAGCCCCCTAGTCTCAAGCTGTTAACTTGTTTCAGCGAAGAGACTAAGTCATTGGCCCGGGCGACCTACGTGGCTCTGCGCGTATGGACATACGTAGCGCGTTGAAGGGACATCTCACCACCTTGTCATCGCCCACATCTCTTACCCTCTGAGGACTTCATTGGTGAGCTCTCTGCTCGAATTGAGGGCTTCTTTCTCGAAAAAGAGGTGTTAATCACCCTTCTCCCCGATGACCTTGCACCGATGACTGATCGGTGCTTCATTACTTATCGCGCTCTGCTGTCAGGCGCTCATCTAGGCACTGATCTGCTGGTGGTGGTCACTTTAGCAACTGACCACCGATCACCGTTCTGAGTGATCTCCCCTCTGATTCACCTGCTATCTTCTACCACGTGTCACCCTGTGAATGGCCCACGTGGTCATCTACTGCTGACGTCATCGACTAGCTGACCGATCGGATCACAAGCCCCCCAGTCTCGAGCTGTGAACTCGTTCTCAGCGAAGAGACTAAGTGGTCGATGGCAAGATCATTCCTCCTCCTTGAGCTTCTCCCTTTGCAACTTCTTCTTTTCTGTGTAATTTCTCTTTCTGCTTCATAACTTGTATAAACCTTTTAGCTGTAAAGGCTCACTGCATTGACTTCAATATGAATGAAATCTTTGCTCCAGCTGCATGTCCCTTTCCATTTTTAACTCTCTGCATGTGACTCAGCATTGTCTTTAACAACTTTATGCATAACTTCATGCTGGACGATTGACTTGAAGGGCCTAAATGCTTTGGCTTCTCGCAGCAGAACTTGCTTCTACCACCGACCACCGACTAGCATGTTGGTGCACCACCGATCAGTCATCGCGCTTCAGGCTCTGCTTTACTTCTCTGTTACTTCAGCGCTAAGCACATAGAGGGCCTAAGCGCCAAAGATGATGCTTGTAACATCCCGCCAAAATACTATTCATGTTTATATAATGAAAATAAAGGTAACAAATAGATTGAGGTGAACAAAATTATATATATGAAATGTAGTTTCTCCTCACAGGGAGTTTAATACAAATTCGGTCACTTTTCCAGAAAACATAAACAAAATATAGTAAAAAAAAAACAAAGCAGGCGATCTCCTATCAGAAGAGGGCGATCTCCTATCAGAAGACAGCAAAAGGGTGATCGCCTAACAGAAGTAGAAACAGGCGATCTCCTTCCGGCGACCACTCACTGAGGAGCTCTGCTTCCTGCAACATCATCTGCTCCCGTGTAAATTATACACGATCATCACAGGTTTAAGAAAGAGCCAAACACAACACCAAAAGAAACACCACAGGGTAAGCTAGACGTTTGAAAAAGAGTTTAGATATTATACTTTAAAAATCAAGATGAACAAATTAAAGACACCCATGTAAACCATCAATTAAAACACATATTGCACAATTCCTCAAAGGTCGTTAAAATCACAAAATTCATCAAGTGTCTATCAATACAATGTTTCTCATTTCACACGTCAGACTTCCACTAACTCATCACACAAGACACTTGACACTACTTCCGGAAGACTCGTGCGTTGAACTTAGCATCCAGAGACATGCACCTGTCATACTTCATTTGCTGTAATGTTTCCACAGCCATGCGCATCAACACAATCTCGATCTCAATTCATCACTCTCACAGTATGACAGGGTTAATCCATAAGACAGGTCGAGCTCGTTCTTTTTCACACAACTCACCCATTCATATGAACCTCCTTCGACTCTCACCAACTGAGTAACTTCCTCGATGTGATTCCATTATCTCAGCAGAGTCAGGATCGCCTCATTCACAGGATACTTACAGATCAATACACTTCATAACCAAATCTCAACACGGTATTTCCTTTCCTGAAAATACTATGTCTTGATCCCACATTCACGACATTCCACACATCATACCACTCAAATGAATGATCCAAATCCCAGCAACAGTCATTTCAAAGGTTCAGATTTTCGAATATCACATGTATTTCACATTTAAATCTCAAACAGCTTCAAACAACACCAAAAACAGGGGAGTTCGAAAAACAACGCCAAAACCGGCGATCTCGTTCAAAAACAGAGGATTATACAATAACAGTTGAAAAACCGGCGACCACGTCGCCCCCATCATCTCAATCATGAATATAAGGATTTTCGTTGGAAATAAGGCTAGCTTCCCTTACCTGGACTTGTGCAAAACACCAAGAGCTCCAAAACCCACCGAGCTTAAAGGATACCTTAGCTCTGTTTTCAGCGTCTGGTTTGTAGAACTTGCAGAGAACCTCCCAGGTGCTCTAAGGGCAGTCATTGCACGTCGCACCGGTGCTGGAGGTTGCCTGAGTCGCAGCGCGAAGGAGAGAAAAGAGAGGGATGAAGATGCAGACACTCTTTCACTCTTGAGCCACTGTAACCCTCTTTGCCTTCCCGCAGTGGGCTTTTGAATCCAAGCCTACCAGTCCACGCATGCTGCTGCTGCCACCCCTTCTGCAGGAAAGCCTGAGTGTACGTTCTCACTGAACAGTACGGCCACGGTTGTCTCTTGTGCCTGCCAACCACTGCCCTGAACAGTACGACCACTGTTGTCTCTTGTGCATGCCAACCACTGCCCTGAACAGTACGACCACTGTTGTCTCTTGTGCATGCCAACATTCTGATGTCACTATTCTGAACCACCCTTTTTGTCCACGTGGCGCGCGTGCAGGACGTGTCATGCTGGGAGTCTGGGTCCCACTTTATCTGTGTGAAACTCGACATCGCGCGATAACCTTCCACCGATGACCGCTCGCGCGATGACTATCCACTGAGGTCTCAAACTGGCAAACGACCGATGTTTCTCCCTGGAAGACGACCGATGTCTATCCCTGGCGACGCCCGCATGCCTCTCGCGACCCGACGATGCCTGCATGCCTCGCGCCCCGACAACGCCCGCATGCCTCTCGCGCCCCAGCGTTGCCCGCATGCCTCGCGCCCCGGCATTGCCCGCATGCCTCGCGCGCCCTGGTGACGTCCACATGCCTCGCGCCCTGGCGATGCCCGCATGCCTCTCGCGCCCTGGCGACGTCCACATGCCTCGCGCCCTGGCGATGCCCGCATGCCTCGCGCCCTGGCGATGTCCACATGCCTCGCGCCCTGGCGATCATGTGTAGTAGGCGACCGGCGATCATGTGCTAACTAGGCGATCTCATAGTCTTCTAAACTACACTTTCCTTCCTTTTTATTTTAAATGGAAACATACTTAGAATTTATTTAAAATATATCCCTTTTTATTCCAATTCAATTTTACAGGTCCTTACAATGCTTGTGTTTTGGGGAAGAAAAGTGCTTCTCGATGAACTTTCTTGCCTCAGCCTCGCTGTAAGAAGTCGAGGTGAAGTCTTTCTCCTCTCGCCTCAGCCTCGCTGTACAAAGTCGAGGTGAGGTCTTTCTGCTCTCGCCTCAGCCTCGCTGTACAAAGTCGAGGGTGAGGTCTTTCTTATCTCGCCCCAGCCTCGCTGTACAAAGTCGAGGTGAGGACTTTCTTATCTCGCCTCAGCCTCGCTGTACAAAGTCGAGGGTGAGGACTTTCTTCTCGCCTCAACCTTGCTGTAAAAAGCAGAGGAAGAGGACTTTCTCTGCCTGCACCTCGCTGTACAAAGTCGAGGGTGAGGACTTTCTTCTCTGGTGAACCTTGCTGTTCACGTTGGGTGTTCTCACTCGAAGGGGAGGTGTTCTCGACGAACCTACCTTCCCTCAGCCTCGCTGTACAAAGTCGAGGGTGAGGTCTTTCTTATTTCGCCCCAGCCTCGCTGTACAAAGTCGAGGTGAGGACTTTCTTATCTCGCCTCAGCCTCGCTGTACAAAGTCGAGGGTGAGGACTTTCTTCTCGCCTCAACCTTGCTGTAAAAAGCAGAGGAAGAGGACTTTCTCTTGCCTCAACCTTGCTGTAAGAAGCAGAGGAAGAGGACTTTTCTCTCGCCTCAACCTTGCTGTAAGAAGCAGAGGAAGAGGACTTTTCTCTCGCCTCAACCTTGCTGTAAGAAGCAGAGGAAGAGGACTTTTCTCTTGTAACATCCCGCCAAAATACTATACAAATGTATATAATGAAAATAAAGGTAACAAATAGATTCTATGAACAAAATAATATATATATGAAATGAAGTTGCTCCTCTTAGGGAGTTTAATACAAATTCGGTCAAATTTTCCAGAAACATAAACAAAATACAGTAAAAAAAACAAAGCAGGCGATCTCCTATCGGAAGAAACCGATCTCCTATCGGAGGAGCCAAAACAGCCGATCACCTATCAGGACAGAAAAAAAACAGGCGATCACCCGATAGAGGCAGAAACAGGCGATCACCCGATAGAGACAGAAGAAAACCGGCGATCTCCTCCTCGGCAATCACTCACTAAGGAGCTCTTCTTCCTGGAAGATCATCTGCTCCCGTGTAACAATTTCACGATCATCACAGTTTTGAGAAAACAACCACAATAACAGATAAAAGGGTAAGCTAGATAATTTAAAAGAAGTTTAAATCAAGAACATGAAAATCCAAGTAAACCAAGTTCCAAAATATCCATGTAAAACGTAGAGCTGCTCATAGCATTCAGCTGATCGCCCAAAATCACAACTTCACAACATTCACCCATAGTCATTCCATTTCACAATACAGCATCAAGTGTCTATCAATATTCAAGTTTCTCATTTCACATGTCAGACTTTCCACTGACTCACCACACAAGACACTTGACACTACTTCCGGATTGACTCGTGCGTTGATTAGACTCAGAGATCTGCACCTGTCATACCACACCACTGTGAAATCCACACAGGGTCGCTGTGAATCCACACAACATGCACATATATCATCTCAATGTTACCATAGTTCTCCTGGTATGACAGGGTTAATCCATATGACAGACGGAGCTCGTTCTTTTTCACACGAGACGCCCATCATATAGACCTCCTTCGACTCTCAACAACTGAGTAACTTCCTCTACGTGATTCCATTACCTCAGCAGAGTCAGGATATCCCCTTAGGAATCACCGATCAATGCACCTACCACAAGATCTTACACGGTATTTTCTTTCCTGAAAATACTATGCCTCGATCCCACATTCACAGCATTCAAAGACATCATACCACTCAAGTAAACGATGCAATCACAGCAATAATCATTTCAAAGCTTCAGATCTTCGAATATCTCATGTAAATCTCAAGTAGTTTCAAAACAACATCAAAAACAGAGATTTCGCAAAACAGCGCCAAAACCGGCGACCTGGTTCAAAAACAAGGTGTTTCGAAGACAAAGTTTATAAAACCGGCGACCACGTCGCCCAAGCACACAACCCAAGCATTTCACGCAGATGAAAACGAAAATGGCGACCACGTCGCCCTCACTTCAGAAAATAACTAAACTATGGCTCGTATGGACAAAGAGGTCTAGCTTCCCTTACCTGGACTTGCGCAACCACCAGGAGCTTCGAAATCCAACGAAGCTTGCAGAATACCTTGGCTCTGTTTTTCGCGTCTGGTCTGAAGAACTTGCAGAGGACTACCCAAGTGCTCCAATGGTGTTGCTTCTCGTCGTACTCTTGTGTGGAGAGGCTGAAATCGCAACGCGGAGGAGGGAACTCACTCTTTCTCTCTTCGACTACAACAACGTTTTCTTCCTCTTCAGTAGTGGATTTCAGTAACTTAAACCAACTTATCCCTCCAAAAGCAGCTGCCACCACCCACTCTGCAGGGAAGTTTGCGTGTACGCTTCCCTGCACAGTACTACTAAGCATGCCTCTGCGCAGGCTACGCTATGAGGTCACTATTCTGAACCACTTTTTCGTCTACGTGGCGCGCGTGCAGAACGTCTCTTGCTGGGAGTCTGAGGCCCACGTTCTCTGGGTGTAACTCAACGTCGCGCGATGACCTTTCGCCGATGACTACCAGCTCGAAGAGAAACCACTGATGACCTCTCGCGCGAAGACGATCCACCGATGACCTCGCGCGAAGACTACCACCGATGACCTCGCGCGAAGACTACCACCGATGACCTCGCGCGAAGACTACCACCGATGACATCTTCCTGGCGAACGACCGATGTCTTCCTCTGGGAGACAACCGATGTCTTCCCTGGCGAGGCCCTCATAACTCTCGCGTCTTGGCCACGTCCACATGCATCGCGCCCTGGCGATGCCCGCATGCCTCTCGCGCCCGCGCGATGCCTGCATGCCTCTCGCGCCCGCGCGATGCCTGCATGCCTCTCACGCCCGCGCGATGCCTGCATGCCTCTCACGCCCGCGCGATGACGTGTAGTCTAGGCGACCGGCGATGATGTATAAACAAGGAACTCTTATAGTTTTTTCTAGACTACACTTTCCTTCCTTTTTAACTTAGATAAAACATACTTAGAATTTATTTAAAATATAACTCTTTTATTCCAATAAATTTTTCAGGTCCTTACATTCTCCCCAACAAGAAAAATTTTCGTCCTCGAAAATTGGATTACAAGGAAAAGAGGTATGGATAAGCCTCCCTCATGGGTTCTTCTAACTCCCAAGTAGAATCCCCCGATTTCTCATCCCACACCACTTTCACCATGTCGATGGTCTTGCCCCTGAGCTGTTTACATTGCCGATCGTCAATCCTGACTGGTTTGACTTCAAAGGACAAGTCATCCCTAATCTGCACGTCGTCTACATCCAGCACATGACTAGGGTCTGCCATGTACTTCCTCAGCTGTGACACGTGAAACACATTGTGCAGATTCGCCAGATGGGGAGGTAGGGCGATCTCATACGCCACTGGGCCAATCCTTCTTAAGATCTGATATGGTCCCACGAACTTAGGGGATAACTTCTTTGACCTGATCGCCCGCCCTACACCCTTGGTTGGTGTCACTTTCATGAACACGTGATCTCCAGCAGCAAACTCCAAAGGCTTTCTCCTCTGATCTGCATAGGACTTCTGCCTACTCTGAGAGGCTTTCATTCTGCTTTGTATCTGCTTCACCTTCTCGGTCGTCTGCTGAATCAACTCTGGCCCAACCAAGACTGCCTCGCCCTCCTGGTACCAACATAAGGGAGTTCTGCATTTCCTCCCATACAGGGCTTCATATGGTGCCATCCCAATGCTGGCGTGGTAGCTATTGTTATAGGTAAACTCCACTAGTGGCAACACCTCCTCCCAACCTCCCAATTGATCCAAAACGCATGCCCTCAGCAGATCTTCCAAAGATTGGATCGTCCTCTCTGACTGACCATCTGTTTGGGGATGATATGCAGAGCTCATCCTCAACTTAGTTCCCAAGCATTCTTGCAAGGTCTGCCAAAACCGTGAAGTGAACCTGGGATCTCTATCTGAAATGATGCTGGAAGGCACTCCATGCAACCTCACAATCTCCTTGATGTACAGCTGTGCCAACTTGGCCATGGGCATCTTCATATTTACTGGGAGGAAGTGGGCACTCTTCGTCAGCCTATCAATGATGACCCAGATTGCATCATGACCCTTTACCGATCTGGGTAAATGAGTGACAAAATCCATGGCAATGCTGTCCCACTTCCACTCGGGGATATCCAGTTGCTGCAACAGCCCGCCAGGTCTTTGATGCTCTACCTTCGCCTTTTGACACGTTAAGCAGGTTGTCACGTACTGGGCGACGTCCCTCTTCATGCCTGACCACCAAAATGACTCCTTCAAGTCATGGTACATCTTGTTCATGCCTGGATGAAGGTTAAGGCGACTCTTATGACCTTCCTCTAGGATCATCTTCTTCAACTCATCATTTGCAGGTATGCAAATTCTGCCATCAAACCTCAAGATCCCATCATCGCCCATCTCAAAGCCTCTCGCCTGATCTGTCCCTAGTGACTCCACAGTGCGCTTCAGGCTAGGGTCCTCCAATTGTTTATCCTTCAACATCCCAAGGAAGTCATTAGTTATAGTCAGCTTACTACAACTAATGTGATTCACGTGAAATTCCACTCCAAGGTTTAAGTCTCTGAACTGCTCGATCAGTTTCTGCTCTTCCATCATCATGGTGGCGACTTGTATAGACTTCCTACTCAAGGCATCTGCCACTACATTGGCCTTCCCTGGGTGATACATGAGTTGAAAGTCGTAGTCCTTTAGGAATTCCATCCACCTTCTTTGTCTCATGTTTAGTTCCTTCTGATCGAACAGGTACTTCAAGCTCTTGTGGTCACTGAATACCTGGAACCGAGCTCCATAAAGATAATGCCTCCAGATCTTCAAGGCAAACACTACCGCTGCCAACTCCAAATCATGAGTAGGGTAGTTTCTCTCATGCACCTTGAGTTGCCTTGAAGCATATGCAACCACTCTCTTCTCTTGCATCAAGACGCATCCCAAGCCTTGATGTGAGGCATCACAGAAGACATCAAAAGGTCTTCCTACTTCTGGAATCACCAGCACTGGAGCACTGGTCAACCTCTCCTTTAGTTCCCTGAAGCTCTGCTCACATCGGTCGGTCCAAGCAAAGGGTTGGTCCTTGCGGGTCAGTTGTGTTAAAGGAGCCACTACTTTGGAAAAATCCTCAATAAACCTCCGATAGTAGCCCGCCAACCCCACAAAGCTCCTTATCTCAGTCACTGTCTTAGGACGTTCCCATTGCAGCACTGCCTCTACCTTGGCTGGATCTACCGAGATCCCCTGGGCAGATATCACGTGTCCTAAGAAGTTGACTTCCCTTAGCCAGAACTCACACTTAGAGAACTTGGCATAGAGCTGCTTCTCCCTCAGTATTTCCAATACTGTCCTCAGGTGTTCCTCATGCTCTTCCTCGGTCCTTGAATAAATGAGGATGTCATCTATGAAGACCACCACAAACTTATCCAAGAAAGGGCGAAAGATCCTATTCATGTAGTCCATGAATAGAGCTGGAGCATTGGTGACTCCAAATGGCATCACTACATACTCGTAGTGCCCATATCGAGACCTAAAAGCTGTCTTCTGAACATCTTCAGCTTTTACCAAGATTTGGTGATACCCCGATCTCAGGTCAATCTTGGAGAACACCGAGGCCCCATGAATCTGGTCCATCAAATCATCAATCCGAGGTAGGGGGTACTTGTTCTTGATGGTCAATTTGTTCAATTGCCTGTAGTCTATACACAGCCGAGACCCTCCATCCTTCTTCTTGACTAGGAGCACTGGAGCTCCCCATGGAGATACGCTGGGTCTGATGAACTGCTTCTCCAGCAACTCTTCCACTTGCTTCTTTAACTCCACTAACTCGGCTGGTGCCATCCTGTAAGGTGCCATTGACACTGGTCCAGCTCCAGGTACCAAGTCAATAGAGAATTCCACTTCTCTCTTAGGGGGTAACCCAGGCACCTCTTCTGGGAATACATCTGTGAAATCTTTCACCACTTGTATCCTGTTTACGTCCCCTTTATTCTCCACTTCCAACCGGGCGAGCACCACGAAGCACCTCGCCCCTCCTTCCAGCTCTGATCGCCCTCGTTGAACTGCTAACACATCCGATTCTTGGGGGTCTGGAAACGCTACTTTCTGCCTACCACAGTCTATGAGAACGTGATTGGCAGCTAACCAATCCATTCCCAGGATGACATCCAGGTCCTGAAGGGGTAGGCAGATCAAGTTCACCTTGAATCTGCGTCCTTCTACAATCACTGGACATTCAGGGCACACTGTAGAGGTCGACACCTGTCCTGACGCAGGTGTAGAGACCAACAGCTCGAAAGGTAACTCCTTCACTAGGAGGCCCAACTCGGCTACACACAGGCTTGACACAAAGGAGTGTGTCGCTCCAGAATCAAACAAGGCCCTTACACCTCTACCAGCAATAAAACAAACACCTTGGATGAGGTTACCTGACTGAGCTGCCTCTGCTCCAGACATGGCGAACACCCTCCCTGTTGCCTGAGGTCTGCCGCCCTCGTTTCTCAACTGTTGGGAGCCACTGGGTTGGGTCGCCCCATTCCTGCTAGGGCACTCTCTAGCAACGTGCCCCATCTTTTGGCAGACAAAACATCTCCTCTCTGAAATCTTCTTGAAACAAGCATTGGAGGCGTGTGGTCCACCACAGTGAAGACACTTAGGCTTCCAAGGTTGTTGCTGTTGGAACTGGGGAGGTGCTGCTCCTGCCCGATGTGATGGAGGTCTCGCATAGGGTTTGCTTTGTGGGTGCTGTGCCTTAGCTCTCCCACTGGAAGGACCTCCTGGGTGTGACCTGATCACCCGAGACTCACCCTTTTCCAGGGTCTCCACCATCTTCGCCTTCTCCACTAAGGCGTGGAACTCCCTGATGCACATCGGGGCTATGGTCTTCTTCAGCCCATGCTTCAGCCCTTCCTCGAACTTCCTACACCTCCAGGCCTCGGAGGTCGCCTGGGTATAGAACCGGGCGAGGTACTCAAAACGGGCAGCATAGGCGTTTACTGACATGTCCCCCTGCTCCAACTTTAAGAACTCAGCTTCCCTTGCAAACTTGGCGCTGTCTGGGAAGTATTTCTCCAAGAACTTCACCCTGAAGCTCTCCCAATCCAGAACATCCTCTCGGGCCTCCATCATCTGCTGAGCTCCCATCCACCAGAACTCAGCTTCTCCTGATAGCAGATACGTGGCAAACAACAGCTTCTTCTCTTCAGGGCAGGAGGTCGCCCTAAAGATTTTCTCCACCTCCCTGACCCACTGATCTGCCTGGTCAGGGGTAGCATTCCCACTGAACTTAGGTGGGTTGTGCCTCATGAACTCGGCCAGTCCCATCTGTTCTTGGGGCTGACCGACGTGGGAGTTTGTCTCAGCAGATCGGGCAGTTTCCCAGTGCTGCATTGTGGCTTGATGGTTCTGAGCCATCGCCGCATTCTGCTGCTGAATGGCAGTCGCCATCATCTCGATGGCCTTGGCGATCTGACTCATCTCTGAGGAAGGTTGGGGTGGGGTAGCAGGTCTACGTGCCATCTTCTGAATCTATTGACTTCTATATTCCCTACAACTATAAGAATGAAATCGATAAGAATCAATTCATTCAAGGGGTAACAGCTAGACCTTACAAAGGTCAGCATCTCAAAGTCATCTAGAATTTGAGTTCATCAACAGAATCATAACACTTATAACTTCACACAAAACACCAGAACAGTTACTGGTGTGCAAACATCAGTCCAAACTACCACCTCAGTCAAATTCAAGAACACTCAAAAATCACACCAGAATTCAATGTAGGCTAAACATCAAACCTTTGGAATTAAGATTAAGAATTATCTTGATCCAGTTATGAGTGTGCACCCTCACCACTTTATCAAGACCTTCTTATTCTTAATACTAAGATTTTCAGTTAGGCACACGTTCACCCAAGCACACGCAAGAGTTCAAAACTAAAACGTTTGAAAACCTTCCACTATAGTGGTTATTTAAAACTCAAATAAATTTTATGAGCAGAAGAAACACAATGGATCCACAGCCCTCAGGTCATCCTAAGGCGAACTGCTCTGATACCATTAATGTAACATCCCGCCAAAATACTATACAAATGTATATAATGAAAATAAAGGTAACAAATAGATTCTATGAACAAAATAATATATATATGAAATGAAGTTGCTCCTCTTAGGGAGTTTAATACAAATTCGGTCAAATTTTCCAGAAACATAAACAAAATACAGTAAAAAAAACAAAGCAGGCGATCTCCTATCGGAAGAAACCGATCTCCTATCGGAGGAGCCAAAACAGCCGATCACCTATCAGGACAGAAAAAAAACAGGCGATCACCCGATAGAGGCAGAAACAGGCGATCACCCGATAGAGACAGAAAAACCGGCGATCTCCTCCTCGGCAATCACTCACTAAGGAGCTCTTCTTCCTGGAAGATCATCTGCTCCCGTGTAACAATTTCACGATCATCACAGTTTTGAGAAAACAACCACAATAACAGATAAAAGGGTAAGCTAGATAATTTAAAAGAAGTTTAAATCAAGAACATGAAAATCCAAGTAAACCAAGTTCCAAAATATCCATGTAAAACGTAGAGCTGCTCATAGCATTCAGCTGATCGCCCAAAATCACAACTTCACAACATTCACCCATAGTCATTCCATTTCACAATACAGCATCAAGTGTCTATCAATATTCAAGTTTCTCATTTCACATGTCAGACTTTCCACTGACTCACCACACAAGACACTTGACACTACTTCCGGATTGACTCGTGCGTTGATTAGACTCAGAGATCTGCACCTGTCATACCACACCACTGTGAAATCCACACAGGGTCGCTGTGAATCCACACAGCATGCGCATATATCATCTCAATGTTACCATAGTTCTCCTGGTATGACAGGGTTAATCCATATGACAGACGGAGCTCGTTCTTTTTCACACGAGACGCCCATCATATAGACCTCCTTCGACTCTCAACAACTGAGTAACTTCCTCTACGTGATTCCATTACCTCAGCAGAGTCAGGATATCCCCTTAGGAATCACCGATCAATGCACCTACCACAAGATCTTACACGGTATTTTCTTTCCTGAAAATACTATGTCTCGATCCCACATTCACAGCATTCAAAGACATCATACCACTCAAGTAAACGATGCAATCACAGCAATAATCATTTCAAAGCTTCAGATCTTCGAATATCTCATGTAAATCTCAAGTAGTTTCAAAACAACATCAAAAACAGAGATTTCGCAAAACAGCGCCAAAACCGGCGACCTGGTTCAAAAACAAGGTGTTTCGAAGACAAAGTTTATAAAACGGCGACCACGTCGCCCAAGCACACAACCCAAGCATTTCACGCAGATGAAAACGAAAATGGCGACCACGTCGCCCTCACTTCAGAAATAACAACTAAACTATGGCTCGTATGGACAAAGAGGTCTAGCTTCCCTTACCTGGACTTGCGCAACCACCAGGAGCTTCGAAATCCAACGAAGCTTGCAGAATACCTTGGCTCTGTTTTTCGCGTCTGGTCTGAAGAACTTGCAGAGGACTACCCAAGTGCTCCAATGGTGTTGCTTCTCGTCGTACTCTTGTGTGGAGAGGCTGAAATCGCAACGCGGAGGAGGGAACTCACTCTTTCTCTCTTCGACTACAACAACGTTTTCTTCCTCTTCAGTAGTGGATTTCAGTAACTTAAACCAACTTATCCCTCCAAAAGCAGCTGCCACCACCCACTCTGCAGGGAAGTTTGCGTGTACGCTTCCCTGCACAGTACTACTAAGCATGCCTCTGCGCAGGCTACGCTATGAGGTCACTATTCTGAACCACTTTTTCGTCTACGTGGCGCGCGTGCAGAACGTCTCTTGCTGGGAGTCTGGGGCCCACGTTCTCTGGGTGTAACTCAACGTCGCGCGATGACCTTTCGCCGATGACTACCAGCTCGAAGAGAAACCACTGATGACCTCTCGCGCGAAGACGATCCACCGATGACCTCGCGCGAAGACTACCACCGATGACCTCGCGCGAAGACTACCACCGATGACCTCGCGCGAAGACTACCACCGATGACCTCGCGCGAAGACTACCACCGATGACATCTTCCTGGCGAACGACCGATGTCTTCCTCTGGGAGACAACCGATGTCTTCCCTGGCGAGGCCCTCATAACTCTCGCGTCTTGGCCACGTCCACATGCATCGCGCCCTGGCGATGCCCGCATGCCTCTCGCGCCTGCGCGATGCCTGCATGCCTCTCGCGCCCGCGCGATGCCTGCATGCCTCTCACACCCGCGCGATGCCTGCATGCCTCTCACGCCCGCGCGATGCCTGCATGCCTCTCACGCCCGCGCGATGACGTGTAGTCTAGGCGACCGGCGATGATGTATAAACAAGGAACTCTTATAGTTTTTTCTAGACTACACTTTCCTTCCTTTTTAACTTAGATAAAACATACTTAGAATTTATTTAAAATATAACTCTTTTATTCCAATAAATTTTTCAGGTCCTTACATTCTCCCCAACAAGAAAAATTTTCGTCCTCGAAAATTGGATTACAAGGAAAAGAGGTATGGATAAGCCTCCCTCATGGGTTCTTCTAACTCCCAAGTAGAATCCCCCGATTTCTCATCCCACACCACTTTCACCATGTCGATGGTCTTGCCCCTGAGCTGTTTACATTGCCGATCGTCAATCCTGACTGGTTTGACTTCAAAGGACAAGTCATCCCTAATCTGCACGTCGTCTACATCCAGCACATGACTAGGGTCTGCCATGTACTTCCTCAGCTGTGACACGTGAAACACATTGTGCAGATTCGCCAGATGGGGAGGTAGGGCGATCTCATACGCCACTGGGCCAATCCTTCTTAAGATCTGATATGGTCCCACGAACTTAGGGGACAACTTCTTTGACCTGATCGCCCGCCCTACACCCTTGGTTGGTGTCACTTTCATGAACACGTGATCTCCAGCAGCAAACTCCAAAGGCTTTCTCCTCTGATCTGCATAGGACTTCTGCCTACTCTGAGAGGCTTTCATTCTGCTTTGTATCTGCTTCACCTTCTCGGTCGTCTGCTGAATCAACTCTGGCCCAACCAAGACTGCCTCGCCCTCCTGGTACCAACATAAGGGAGTTCTGCATTTCCTCCCATACAGGGCTTCATATGGTGCCATCCCAATGCTGGCGTGGTAGCTATTGTTATAGGTAAACTCCACTAGTGGCAACACCTCCTCCCAACCTCCCAATTGATCCAAAACGCATGCCCTCAGCAGATCTTCCAAAGATTGGATCGTCCTCTCTGACTGACCATCTGTTTGGGGATGATATGCAGAGCTCATCCTCAACTTAGTTCCCAAGCATTCTTGCAAGGTCTGCCAAAACCGTGAAGTGAACCTGGGATCTCTATCTGAAATGATGCTGGAAGGCACTCCATGCAACCTCACAATCTCCTTGATGTACAGCTGTGCCAACTTGGCCATGGGCATCTTCATATTTACTGGGAGGAAGTGGGCACTCTTCGTCAGCCTATCAATGATGACCCAGATTGCATCATGACCCTTTACCGATCTGGGTAAATGAGTGACAAAATCCATGGCAATGCTGTCCCACTTCCACTCGGGGATATCCAGTTGCTGCAACAGCCCGCCAGGTCTTTGATGCTCTACCTTCGCCTTTTGACACGTTAAGCAGGTTGTCACGTACTGGGCGACGTCCCTCTTCATGCCTGACCACCAAAATGACTCCTTCAAGTCATGGTACATCTTGTTCATGCCTGGATGAAGGTTAAGGCGACTCTTATGACCTTCCTCTAGGATCATCTTCTTCAACTCATCATTTGCAGGTATGCAAATTCTGCCATCAAACCTCAAGATCCCATCATCGCCCATCTCAAAGCCTCTCGCCTGATCTGTCCCTAGTGACTCCACAGTGCGCTTCAGGCTAGGGTCCTCCAATTGTTTATCCTTCAACATCCCAAGGAAGTCATTAGTTATAGTCAGCTTACTACAACTAATGTGATTCACGTGAAATTCCACTCCAAGGTTTAAGTCTCTGAACTGCTCGATCAGTTTCTGCTCTTCCATCATCATGGTGGCGACTTGTATAGACTTCCTACTCAAGGCATCTGCCACTACATTGGCCTTCCCTGGGTGATACATGAGTTGAAAGTCGTAGTCCTTTAGGAATTCCATCCACCTTCTTTGTCTCATGTTTAGTTCCTTCTGATCGAACAGGTACTTCAAGCTCTTGTGGTCACTGAATACCTGGAACCGAGCTCCATAAAGATAATGCCTCCAGATCTTCAAGGCAAACACTACCGCTGCCAACTCCAAATCATGAGTAGGGTAGTTTCTCTCATGCACCTTGAGTTGCCTTGAAGCATATGCAACCACTCTCTTCTCTTGCATCAAGACGCATCCCAAGCCTTGATGTGAGGCATCACAGAAGACATCAAAAGGTCTTCCTACTTCTGGAATCACCAGCACTGGAGCACTGGTCAACCTCTCCTTTAGTTCCCTGAAGCTCTGCTCACATCGGTCGGTCCAAGCAAAGGGTTGGTCCTTGCGGGTCAGTTGTGTTAAAGGAGCCACTACTTTGGAAAAATCCTCAATAAACCTCCGATAGTAGCCCGCCAACCCCACAAAGCTCCTTATCTCAGTCACTGTCTTAGGACGTTCCCATTGCAGCACTGCCTCTACCTTGGCTGGATCTACCGAGATCCCCTGGGCAGATATCACGTGTCCTAAGAAGTTGACTTCCCTTAGCCAGAACTCACACTTAGAGAACTTGGCATAGAGCTGTTTCTCCCTCAGTATTTCCAATACTGTCCTCAGGTGTTCCTCATGCTCTTCCTCGGTCCTTGAATAAATGAGGATGTCATCTATGAAGACCACCACAAACTTATCCAAGAAAGGGCGAAAGATCCTATTCATGTAGTCCATGAATAGAGCTGGAGCATTGGTGACTCCAAATGGCATCACTACATACTCGTAGTGCCCATATCGAGACCTAAAAGCTGTCTTCTGAACATCTTCAGCTTTTACCAAGATTTGGTGATACCCCGATCTCAGGTCAATCTTGGAGAACACCGAGGCCCCATGAATCTGGTCCATCAAATCATCAATCCGAGGTAGGGGGTACTTGTTCTTGATGGTCAATTTGTTCAATTGCCTGTAGTCTATACACAGCCGAGACCCTCCATCCTTCTTCTTGACTAGGAGCACTGGAGCTCCCCATGGAGATACGCTGGGTCTGATGAACTGCTTCTCCAGCAACTCTTCCACTTGCTTCTTTAACTCCACTAACTCGGCTGGTGCCATCCTGTAAGGTGCCATTGACACTGGTCCAGCTCCAGGTACCAAGTCAATAGAGAATTCCACTTCTCTCTTAGGGGGTAACCCAGGCACCTCTTCTGGGAATACATCTGTGAAATCTTTCACCACTTGTATCCTGTTTACGTCCCCTTTATTCTCCACTTCCAACCGGGCGAGCACCACGAAGCACCTCGCCCCTCCTTCCAGCTCTGATCGCCCTCGTTGAACTGCTAACACATCCGATTCTTGGGGGTCTGGAAACGCTACTTTCTGCCTACCACAGTCTATGAGAACGTGATTGGCAGCTAACCAATCCATTCCCAGGATGACATCCAGGTCCTGAAGGGGTAGGCAGATCAAGTTCACCTTGAATCTGCGTCCTTCTACAATCACTGGACATTCAGGGCACACTGTAGAGGTCGACACCTGTCCTGACGCAGGTGTAGAGACCAACAGCTCGAAAGGTAACTCCTTCACTAGGAGGCCCAACTCGGCTACACACAGGCTTGACACAAAGGAGTGTGTCGCTCCAGAATCAAACAAGGCCCTTACACCTCTACCAGCAATAAAACAAACACCTTGGATGAGGTTACCTGACTGAGCTGCCTCTGCTCCAGACATGGCGAACACCCTCCCTGTTGCCTGAGGTTTGCCGCCCTCGTTTCTCAACTGTTGGGAGCCACTGGGTTGGGTCGCCCCATTCCTGCTAGGGCACTCTCTAGCAACGTGCCCCATCTTTTGGCAGACAAAACATCTCCTCTCTGAAATCTTCTTGAAACAAGCATTGGAGGCGTGTGGTCCACCACAGTGAAGACACTTAGGCTTCCAAGGTTGTTGCTGTTGGAACTGGGGAGGTGCTGCTCCTGCCCGATGTGATGGAGGTCTCGCATAGGGTTTGCTTTGTGGGTGCTGTGCCTTAGCTCTCCCACTGGAAGGACCTCCTGGGTGTGACCTGATCACCCGAGACTCACCCTTTTCCAGGGTCTCCACCATCTTCGCCTTCTCCACTAAGGCGTGGAACTCCCTGATGCACATCGGGGCTATGGTCTTCTTCAGCCCATGCTTCAGCCCTTCCTCGAACTTCCTACACCTCCAGGCCTCGGAGGTCGCCTGGGTATAGAACCGGGCGAGGTACTCAAAACGGGCAGCATAGGCGTTTACTGACATGTCCCCCTGCTCCAACTTTAAGAACTCAGCTTCCCTTGCAAACTTGGCGCTGTCTGGGAAGTATTTCTCCAAGAACTTCACCCTGAAGCTCTCCCAATCCAGAACATCCTCTCGGGCCTCCATCATCTGCTGAGCTCCCATCCACCAGAACTCAGCTTCTCCTGATAGCAGATACGTGGCAAACAACAGCTTCTTCTCTTCAGGGCAGGAGGTCGCCCTAAAGATTTTCTCCACCTCCCTGACCCACTGATCTGCCTGGTCAGGGGTAGCATTCCCACTGAACTTAGGTGGGTTGTGCCTCATGAACTCGGCCAGTCCCATCTGTTCTTGGGGCTGACCGACGTGGGAGTTTGTCTCAGCAGATCGGGCAGTTTCCCAGTGCTGCATTGTGGCTTGATGGTTCTGAGCCATCGCCGCATTCTGCTGCTGAATGGCAGTCGCCATCATCTCGATGGCCTTGGCGATCTGACTCATCTCTGAGGAAGGTTGGGGTGGGGTAGCAGGTCTACGTGCCATCTTCTGAATCTATTGACTTCTATATTCCCTACAACTATAAGAATGAAATCGATAAGAATCAATTCATTCAAGGGGTAACAGCTAGACCTTACAAAGGTCAGCATCTCAAAGTCATCTAGAATTTGAGTTCATCAACAGAATCATAACACTTATAACTTCACACAAAACACCAGAACAGTTACTGGTGTGCAAACATCAGTCCAAACTACCACCTCAGTCAAATTCAAGAACACTCAAAAATCACACCAGAATTCAATGTAGGCTAAACATCAAACCTTTGGAATTAAGATTAAGAATTATCTTGATCCAGTTATGAGTGTGCACCCTCACCACTTTATCAAGACCTTCTTATTCTTAATACTAAGATTTTCAGTTAGGCACACGTTCACCCAAGCACACGCAAGAGTTCAAAACTAAAACGTTTGAAAACCTTCCACTATAGTGGTTATTTAAAACTCAAATAAATTTTATGAGCAGAAGAAACACAATGGATCCACAGCCCTCAGGTCATCCTAAGGCGAACTGCTCTGATACCATTAATGTAACATCCCGCCAAAATACTATACAAATGTATATAATGAAAATAAAGGTAACAAATAGATTCTATGAACAAAATAATATATATATGAAATGAAGTTGCTCCTCTTAGGGAGTTTAATACAAATTCGGTCAAATTTTCCAGAAACATAAACAAAATACAGTAAAAAACACAAAGCAGGCGATCTCCTATCGGAAGAAACCGATCTCCTATCGGAGGAGCCAAAACAGCCGATCACCTATCAGGACAGAAAAAAAACAGGCGATCACCCGATAGAGGCAGAAACAGGCGATCACCCGATAGAGACAGAAGAAAACCGGCGATCTCCTCCTCGGCAATCACTCACTAAGGAGCTCTTCTTCCTGGAAGATCATCTGCTCCCGTGTAACAATTTCACGATCATCACAGTTTTGAGAAAACAACCACAATAACAGATAAAAGGGTAAGCTAGATAATTTAAAAGAAGTTTAAATCAAGAACATGAAAATCCAAGTAAACCAAGTTCCAAAATATCCATGTAAAACGTAGAGCTGCTCATAGCATTCAGCTGATCGCCCAAAATCACAACTTCACAACATTCACCCATAGTCATTCCATTTCACAATACAGCATCAAGTGTCTATCAATATTCAAGTTTCTCATTTCACATGTCAGACTTTCCACTGACTCACCACACAAGACACTTGACACTACTTCCGGATTGACTCGTGCGTTGATTAGACTCAGAGATCTGCACCTGTCATACCACACCACTGTGAAATCCACACAGGGTCGCTGTGAATCCACACAGCATGCGCATATATCATCTCAATGTTACCATAGTTCTCCTGGTATGACAGGGTTAATCCATATGACAGACGGAGCTCGTTCTTTTTCACACGAGACGCCCATCATATAGACCTCCTTCGACTCTCAACAACTGAGTAACTTCCTCTACGTGATTCCATTACCTCAGCAGAGTCAGGATATCCCCTTAGGAATCACCGATCAATGCACCTACCACAAGATCTTACACGGTATTTTCTTTCCTGAAAATACTATGCCTCGATCCCACATTCACAGCATTCAAAGACATCATACCACTCAAGTAAACGATGCAATCACAGCAATAATCATTTCAAAGCTTCAGATCTTCGAATATCTCATGTAAATCTCAAGTAGTTTCAAAACAACATCAAAAACAGAGATTTCGCAAAACAGCGCCAAAACCGGCGACCTGGTTCAAAAACAAGGTGTTTCGAAGACAAAGTTTATAAAACCGGCGACCACGTCGCCCAAGCACACAACCCAAGCATTTCACGCAGATGAAAACGAAAATGGCGACCACGTCGCCCTCACTTCAGAAAATAACTAAACTATGGCTCGTATGGACAAAGAGGTCTAGCTTCCCTTACCTGGACTTGCGCAACCACCAGGAGCTTCGAAATCCAACGAAGCTTGCAGAATACCTTGGCTCTGTTTTTCGCGTCTGGTCTGAAGAACTTGCAGAGGACTACCCAAGTGCTCCAATGGTGTTGCTTCTCGTCGTACTCTTGTGTGGAGAGGCTGAAATCGCAACGCGGAGGAGGGAACTCACTCTTTCTCTCTTCGACTACAACAACGTTTTCTTCCTCTTCAGTAGTGGATTTCAGTAACTTAAACCAACTTATCCCTCCAAAAGCAGCTGCCACCACCCACTCTGCAGGGAAGTTTGCGTGTACGCTTCCCTGCACAGTACTACTAAGCATGCCTCTGCGCAGGCTACGCTATGAGGTCACTATTCTGAACCACTTTTTCGTCTACGTGGCGCGCGTGCAGAACGTCTCTTGCTGGGAGTCTGAGGCCCACGTTCTCTGGGTGTAACTCAACGTCGCGCGATGACCTTTCGCCGATGACTACCAGCTCGAAGAGAAACCACTGATGACCTCTCGCGCGAAGACGATCCACCGATGACCTCGCGCGAAGACTACCACCGATGACCTCGCGCGAAGACTACCACCGATGACCTCGCGCGAAGACTACCACCGATGACCTCGCGCGAAGACTACCACCGATGACATCTTCCTGGCGAACGACCGATGTCTTCCTCTGGGAGACAACCGATGTCTTCCCTGGCGAGGCCCTCATAACTCTCGCGTCTTGGCCACGTCCACATGCATCGCGCCCTGGCGATGCCCGCATGCCTCTCGCGCCCGCGCGATGCCTGCATGCCTCTCGCGCCCGCGCGATGCCTGCATGCCTCTCACGCCCGCGCGATGCCTGCATGCCTCTCACGCCCGCGCGATGCCTGCATGCCTCTCACGCCCGCGCGATGACGTGTAGTCTAGGCGACCGGCGATGATGTATAAACAAGGAACTCTTATAGTTTTTTCTAGACTACACTTTCCTTCCTTTTTAACTTAGATAAAACATACTTAGAATTTATTTAAAATATAACTCTTTTATTCCAATAAATTTTTCAGGTCCTTACATCTCTCGCCTCAACCTTGCTGTAAGAAGCAGAGGAAGAGGACTTTTCTCCAATGTTCTCTGAGTGGGTGCATGCTCCCAGGAGAGCACCTGGTGTGGCTGGTCTGAGTGCACTCGCCAGGCGCATCCTGCCTGCATGGCCTCATCACACTGTTTCATGCACATTCCCACCGGCGAGGAGCTCTTCTTCTGGAATCATGCGAGGTGTATGCGTAACGCTCTCGCTGGGAGCTTGCGTCCCAGCTTAACACGTGTTGGCAAGACCCCGATGACCATGCGCCGATGAGTGATCGTGCTTTCACGGGGCGATGACTGATCGTGCTTTCACGAGGCGATGACTGATCGTACGATGAATAACCACCGATGACTTCTCGCACTCTGCTCCCAGGCGCTTGTCCAGGCGCTGATCTGTAGGTGGTGGTCACTTGGTACTGACCACTTATCACCTGCACTTGCGCTTGGGACAAGGGGAACTTTAAACTGGAAAACACACACTTACTTTATGTACTAAAGTCTTTTTTATTGGGTGGCCTCGTTAAAAACCCTCCTTAGGGAAAAGAGTGCCCCTTGGTGTATTCAACTGTTTACAGTGTATAGCCCGAGAACGCATCTACTTTACAACTTAACTAGGTGTATATATGCTAGGTCTCCTTTCATTGGCGATGACCGACCTCACGAGTAGCGATCATGCCCTCTACTTCAGCTTCCCCCCGAGCTACCTAGGAGCCCCCCTAGCGTAGTTCCCTCCATCACCTGATTTCCCCGTGCACAGGGATCTCATGCTGCTGGTCACCTGCCTGGGATCCCGAAGCGCGATCACCTTGCGGCTCCCTCAGGTAATTGGTTAGGAAACCTGTTTTCACCAACTCAGCAAGTTGATGCCCCAGCGCCAGGCAGGTGTAGAGTGTGTGTCCATAAGCCTGATGGAATTCACACCAGTCATCCTTCCCACTTCCAAGCACCTTGTCAGTTTTCTATGGTACTCGGAGTCTTGCAGCTACAGCGGGAATTGCAATCAGCTCCACCAACTCTATCATGAAATCATACCTGGGGGGTGTATTGTTCTCCCTTGCACGCCCCCTGGCCTGATCCTTCCTGGGTGTGTAGGGGCGAGACCTGCCTTGTGCATTCTTCCCTTCTCTGGCCTCATGCATCCATGCGTGTCGCTGCTGCTTCCCCTGTTCTTCGCGCCTTGGCGGTGCAGCACTGCTTTTCTTCTCAGAGACCTGCGTCTCTGCTACAATATGCGCCACCGCACGTCGTCGAATCTCAGTGAAGGTGGCAGGGTGGTCTCTGATGAGCGATTCACTGAAAAGACCAGGCAGCACACCTTTCTTGAATGCATGCACCAGCATGTCCTCGTCCTTGCTGGGCAACCTCACTACTTGCGCACCAAAACGGTTGAGGTAGTCCTTCAACGACTCCCCCTGGTACTGGCGCACGTCGAACAGGTCGTAGGACACCATCGGTGGCGTTCTGTTGACGATGTACTGCTCTGTGAACAGCTTCGAAAACTGCTGGAAGGAGGTGACGTGGCCCTCTGGCAGGCTCACGAACCACTCCATAGCTACTCCACTCAGCGTACTCATAAACACCTTGCAGTACACAGCGTCTGAGCCTCCAGACAACATCATCTGGGTGTGGAAGGCTATCAGATGCGCTTTTGGATCTTCCTTCCCCGTGAACGACGCCTTCACTCCCACCAGGTTGGGAGGCACCACTGTGTTCATGATCTCAGGGGAAAAAGGCATAGGGAAGGCCCTTGGGGGCGTCAGTGGAGCCTGCTCCTCTCCCACGCGACCCCCAGCTTGCTGCATGTGGTGCAGACTCGAGCGCATCTCCTCATTTGCCTTGCGCAACTCCTCATTCCTGGCCTGAGAGGCGGCCAGGTCCTCCTGCATTCGCGCCTGATGCGCCCTGGACTCTGCCACCATCTCTTGGAGGGCGCGCATCGTTTCCATGATTTGTTGCATGGTAACGCCGCCGGCTCCATTCGGCAGAACAGATCCATGTCTGGTATTCCTCATTCTCTGCGATTTTTGCTCTCGTTCTTGTGAATGGGACCTTCGTTTTACTCCGGCCCCACGGTGGGCGCCAAATGTTCTTGCCGGTTGACCCGCCTGTCGGTTGACTCACGACACTCACACGCCTCCTTCCTCACGTTGATATGTGCTTGGTTCTCTCGAAGCAATCTGCACCTGCGAAAGAGAAAGGGGGCGCCCTAGAGGCCATTTCCACTCCGACGCTCAAGTCAGTGTAAGACAAGGAACACCAAGTGTATTGAGTTTCTCTCTGTGTTTAGGTCTAGAAACTGCGTACTTTTGTGAAGTATTTCAATGTCCCTTATATAGTCTAGGGTTTACTGCGCCGCTAGCCCTAATTAGGGTTCGCTGCGCTGCTAGCCATATTCAGGGTTTACTGGAATACCCTTGCGCCGCTATCACCCAATCTTAGGGTAATCTAGCACATAAGGTTTCCTTCTTTGGAGTGCAAACTTTGACAGGGTGACCATCTGGATGCCTCCTTGTGCACCTAGTCTCTGGGGCCACCTGTTCTGAGAGTGCCTTCACTGTTTACGTGCCATGCATGTAGCTTCACTGGGAAAACCCTAGCTCTGGTGAGTACTTGTCCCCTCAGGACTCTACACCCAACTGTGCTCTCCCTGCTACCCGCATAGGCTCTTCGTGATCCAGGCCTCTCCTTACCTCTGGGCATGTTTACTGATAGCTGGTCTTCCCCCAAGGCCGATGTCACCTCGTCTCCACCCAAGGCCGATGTCACCTCGCCACACTCTGTTGCCGAGGACTCCTCGACCTGCTGAGTGACGATGACACCTCAGCCCATCCTGGTGGTCTGACGACTACTCACCCTTCCCTGTGGGGACGCGCTGATGACTAATCATTTTTCTCTGTGGGAACATACCGATGACTGATCACCCTACTCTGAGGGGAATGACTGATCACCCTTCTCTGAGAGAACACACCGATGACTGATCACCCTCTAATGGGGTCCATTCCTCACGTGGCTTTGGCCCATTCTGTGGGACCCATCTGACGTGGTTCGCCCTTTACTACCTTTTGTCAATGTCCGAGGACTAGTCGGTACACAAGGTATGAGGCATAACCCTAAACATCATTGGGAGGAACCTAAGGAAGAAAACCCTAAAGGAGGCAACTGTCAAGGAGAAACGCTCTGGATCTTTTTTTCTTGTTGTCCATGCTTGTAATTGTTGAAGATGGATGAAGCTTCTTCTCTACCTTGAAGATGGTGTTTGATGAAGAAAAATAGTTAGGATGCTTTGAAGGGTGAAATGAGTTTGTGTGTTCTTGTATATAGCTTAGGATGTGTAAAGGTAGCCTTTTGCTGCATGACCTACCTGTTATGTCTCATCAAAGTAATAAGATCAAGCACTTAAAGTTTTTTTTTTAAACTACCTTAAGTTTTCTCAAATTGCCGGATCGGTCGCTCAAGACCTTTGGTCTCTACCCGGACTTGATGAAAAAAATGTTTTTTCTGCAAGAAAATAAATCTGTTGTTTTGTAAATAAACGGATTCTTTTTAAATGTATCATTACTTTTTTTCAGTGTTTTCAAAGTCTGTTTGACACCAAGATGTTTGAGCCAGCCTTTTTTGTTTCTGGTATGCTGAGCTGGAGGAAGTTTGAAAAACAATCCGCTCTTCCTAAATTCAACCTATTCTATTTGTAACAGCCTTTAACTGTTTTTTGAAAAGTTGTTATAGACTGGTTTTCTTTATAAAGTGTGGCACTTCTTTTTTGAAAAACAGAGATTACACAGTTTTAAGTGAGCAAAAAACGTTTTCCCAGTTGAGATCACAGAGTTGATTGCTTTTGTAAGAATTTTCACAAAGATTTTCAAGTGCTTGTTCTTTGGTTACCTTGGTCAAGATTGAGGTGCTGTCATTGTGGTGCTACAATTGTGTGGCTTCTGTTTTCAGGAGTTTTTGTTCAATCTTCCAGGTGTTTTCATTCCTATTCTCTTCTTGTGTAATAGTGATAGGTTTGACATCTCTTGATAGATTTTCTTGAGGTGTGTTAGCTACTGAAATAGTGTTTTTCAGGAGTGGTTTTGTAAGTGTTCTTGTAGTGTTCAAGAACAACAAGTTTTTGTAATTGTGTTGATTTGTTCTAGTGCAAACCACCTTGGTGTGAGGTGAGACTGGATGTAGCTCTTATAGAGTGAACCAGTATAATTCTTGTGTGCACTTATCTCATTCTAATCTGTGTTGTGTATTCTTAAAATCTGAAATCTGCTACAATCTAAATCTGTTCTTTTGGAATTGAATCTGTTGTTTTTGGAACTGTACACATTGTTCTTCAAAGATTTGAAAAAGGTTCTTTAAGTTATCAAAATCTTAAAGCTGATTGTTGTTCTTGAAGAGGATAATAAGACAAGTAAAATTGAACCTATACAAAGTTCTAAAGAAATTCAAGTCTTCATATTAAAAATTTCAAGATTTAATTTCTTACTGTAATTCTTGTTATCTTTCGTGGTGTAAGAACATCTTTACTGTACTGGAAAATCCTTTTTTAATCACACCTAATTTGCTTAACGTTCAGGTTTTGATATTAGAATCAGAAAATAAATTTGTTCTTTTAAGAATCAATCTGTTCTTTTCCCAGGATTTGTGAAAACAGTTTTGTTTTCTAGAAAATTTTATAAGCTCAATCCACCCCCCCTCTTGAACTTAGGCATTGCTAAACCCATCAGTAATAGCCACCATGAGTGGCTAATTCTTTTCTTTGGGATTGGGAGTAATATATTAAAAATCTTATGTATTGAGGTGATATTTATCTATAATATTCAGTTCTTGATTGATGATTAGTATTATCATTTTATTCTCAAAGCTTGAAACTATTCATGATTTTAATCCTTAAATTTGACTGAAAAGTACTTCTAAGTATCTGACCTAAATGATAATGCTTAACATATTTAAATGTTAGGAATAGAATTGAAATGTTAATTGCTTTATAACATATGTTCATAATGATAAGTAATTTTTATAAATATGCGAGGAATCAATATTTAGGAGACTCTCTTAATAATTTTGAATGCTATGGATCAATATGAATGATTTTTATATGTGCATCAATGTCAATCAAGATGGAATGTTATATGTTTAAAACTACAGACGAGTGAGAAGAATTAACCCTTCCAATTTTCTTAATTGAAATCTTTTACTCGTTTACTTTATTTTTATTTAATTTTCATGCAAACTATTGTCAATATCAAATCAAATTATTGTACATATTCTTATACTTAATGAATGTTAGTATTAGGATTTTAAATAACTGTTTTTTGTGGATTCGATACCCGTCCTTAGGGACAAGTAATTACTTCTGTACACTTACCTAAAAAAGAATCATTAAGTTTTTGACGCCGTTACTGGAAAATACTTTTGTTTAAAATTTGAAAGTATAATTTGCTAAGTATCGTGAATATTTTTAAATTTTTTGTTTTTTTAGATGTGAATATTTTTTAAAGTTTTTGTTTTTGTTTTTTTAATTATTTTTTATTTCTTATGGTTAGTGTATTTATTTCACTACAAGAACATCATTGATTAAAAACCAATTTTAGAGACAAAAAATAATTAGTTGCTATAGTGACTAAATTAGTAACCATTTTTAAGACTAAAAAAATTTTTGGTTTATAAATTAGTTTCTATTATTGTTAAATGGTTTTGAAATTGATATCTAATTAGCTACCAAAGTTTTTGCTACCAAATTTAGAATCTAAATAATTGGTAACTAAAACCCTGGTAGTTAGTTAGATACCAATTTAGAAATCATTTAACAATAATAGAAACTAATTTAGAAACCAAAAATTTATTTAGTCTAAAAAACGTCTCTAATTTGGTCACTATAACAACTAATTATTTTTTGTCTCTAAAATTGATTTTTAATCAAAGATTTTCTTGTAGTGTTTTATCTAGTTTTAGTTTTTATTTTTATTTATTTTATTTAATTTTACTGTATTTATTATTTTATTTTATTTAGTTTTTATTTAATGTATTTATTTTATTTAATTTTTTCAGTGCATTTATTTTATTTAGTTTTTTGTTTTTATTTTATTTTGTTTAATTTTACTGTATTTATTATTTTATTTTATTTTATTTACTTTTTGTTTAGTGTATTTAATCAAATTTGGTCACTATAGCAACTAATTATTTTTTGTCTCTAAAATTGGTTTTTAATCAAAGATTTTCTTGTAGTGTTTTATCTAGTTTTAGTTTTTATTTTTATTTATTTTATTTTATTTTACTGTATTTATTATTTTATTTTATTTATTTTTTATTTAATGTATTTATTTAATTTAATTTTTTCAGTGTATTTATTTTATTTAGTTTTTTGTTTTTATTTTATTTTGTTTAATTTTAATGTATTTATTATTTTATTTTATTTAGTTTTTGTTTAGTGTATTTATTTTATTTAATTTTTTTTAGTATGTTTATTTTATTTAACTTTTGTTTTTGTTTTTATTTTATTTTGATTTTGTTTTTAATTTTTATTTTTAGTTTAAGTAGTTATCTTTAATTTATTTTAGTCAGTTCTTTATAATTATAAGTTTCTGTATTGTTTTTGTTTGAGTTTTAGTTTTATTTTTAGTATTTTTTGTTTTAATTTTCTGTTATTTTATTCTTAGTTTTATTTTACGTAATTTTTTTTTATATTTCTTATTTTTATTATTTTTCTGAATTATTTTTCTTATTTTGTTTTTATTTTTAGTTTTATTTAGTTAATTAATTTTAATTATACGCTTCTTGTTTTGTTTTTCTTTTAGAAAAGAATAGTTATTTTGTTTTCTTTATTTTAAATTTTCTGTTTTTCATTTATTTTTAAAAATTAGTTTTTTTCTTTTTTTCTTTTTTTTATTTAAATAAATAGTTATTTTTTCTTTTTCTTTTAATTTTTTTTTTAAATATATTTAATTTTTTTTTGTTTTTTTATTCTAATCCTTGCTCGAGTTATTTTATGATATTAAAAAGATAAGTTTTTATAGTTCAATTGTAGTTAAATTGAGAAATTGAAAAGACAACTTGAAATAATAGAAGTTAGAAAAGAAAAGAAAAGAAAAGTAAATAGAAGTTAGAAAAGAATCTTCAACTACGTTTATCCTTCACATTGAGATAATTAAAGAAGAAAGTAACATGACTGAGAAAGGACAACCACCACCTAGAAGAACACTTGTTAAATCTTATGGAACAGAGGAGCTAGAAACAGATGATCAAGGGCACAACAGACTATTCAAACTTAGGTCAGTCATCTCAAGAAAAGAGACAAGGCCCGACCATCCCTCAGAAGATCCTTAGAAAAAGAACACCCAGACATGGGCCATAATATCTTTTTAAGACAAGATTAAAATGTAATAAATTAGGCTCACATGGGCCCTAGAAGAATAATATAACTTACGTCTCTCGAGAAAACCTAGTTTCTAGAAGTTTTCCACAATGTGCTGCCCATGTGCCTCACATTTAACCTAGCTTCTAGAAAACTCTTTTCCATGTGCGGCACCTTGGCTAGACCTAGCTTCTAGAAAGCTCTCTCATGTGCCGCCCTCCATACTCTCTTGTTCACCAAGGCACTTGTATCTATAAATAGGGTGACTCACCTGTTGTAAATCACATTGAATAAATAGTAAAGAAACTCTGCTTGAGTGAAATCCTGAGTGTTCCAAAAATTCCTTTGAGTCTTATCTTGGCAAAGATGGCTACAAGTGATGACTCACTTCCTCACTCATTTTGGAGCTTCCTCCCCCAAGTGGCGTGAATCACCTCCATTTCTACATCTCCATAAGCTTCTTTATCTCTTTCCTTCTTTCCTTTCATTATTCTGCCAATATTCCTTCATTTATTGTTCATTTATCTTCCATTTCAATTCCGTCATTTCATTCCCGTTGTCTTGCTTTATTTATATGTTCATCATCATTCATCATAGAGTGTGTTTTTCTATTTTCTCTTTGGAAGAGAACTTCAAACTTGCTTAACCACTTGGTTAAGTTTGTGTCGAATGGCAATCTTTATCAAGTTTCAGCTTATCTTGGTAATCACAACCTTAATCCAAGTAAAACCTCTAAAAACATGTGCAATTCCAAAATCAACTCACATCAATTCCGCACAGACTATCCTATCAAACAAGTCTTACAAAAGCCCGAACTCGCAGGAAGAATGACCGCATGGTCAGTTGAATTGTTTGAGTTTAGGCTGTTAGAATATATGACCTTAAACAAGAGGGGGGGTGAATTGTTTATAAAAGATTTTCTCAAACTTTGAAGGTATAATGAACTTCAATGCAGAATCACAGAGAAAGAAATCAAGGAAACAATGAAACAAAACTGTTTAAGTTGATTTTCAGAAAATCAACAGGTTGGTTTTGCGATTCAACCGGTTGTTTTTATCAACAGTTCTAAAAAAAACTTAAAAGCATAATGTAAATGAGTTCAAGGCAAGAGAAAAGCACACAAGCAATTTATACTGGTTCACTCTTATCCCAAGAGCTACATCCAGTCCCCAGAAACCACTAGGTATCTATTATGCAATCAAAATCCAGATTACAAACAATCACACCAAATAAGTGACCTTGAACACCTCAAGCCACACACTTCCTTTGGCACACAACACCACAGAATTCAGAACATCCACTGATTCTACTAACACTTCCAATATTCAGAAATACAAGAGATAAAGAAAGGATTACACGTGATCAATATCAAAACGAAAGATTACAGCAATCCTATTCCACTCCTTTGTGAAAATCCAAAAGCTTGATGCAAATCTTGAAAACTCAAATTTGTTTTCTCAATCTCAAAATGTCTAAAACTGTTTCAATGCCTTTAGGAGCGTAAAACAACCTTTATATACTCCAAAGGTTTGTTAAAAACATGTAAAGCAGGAGTCAAAATAGTTAGAAAACATTTAAAGCTGATTTAACAAACTTAACAGAAATTCTATTATGGATTTTCAAAAAACAATCGGTTGAATTTTCGAAACAACCGATTCAATTGGTTTGACAACAAAGTCAATCAAGTCAAACAACTTCAAACCCTTTTCAAAAATCACTAAGTGTCAAACAACCGATTGAAACAATAAAACAATAGGTTGTTTTTCCACTTCTTTAGAAAATAATCTTTTTCAAAAAGGTTTTGATTCAAATCAGTTTTAGATTCAAACAAAGAGTGGATTAGACTTTAATCTACCCAGACCCCACCCACACAAGCAGCAACTCCTGCCTTCCACCAAACTCCATGGATTTGGAGACATCAAAGCTCAAGATCATCCTTGATCAATAGTCTCCCCCTATTTGATGAAGACAAATCCTTGGTTGCTTGTGTTGATCTATTTGAATCTGAACCAGCACCTGCAAAATAGAAACTATGCAAACATAGAGCATATATAACAACAGGTTATCAAGGCACACAAACCAGTTTTCTGCATAACCAGATTGAGCAGAAAAACCAGATAAAATAGTGTGTGTGCAGCAGCAAAAACAAGTTTAAGCAACAGAAATATAAACCATTCAAATCCAGAGTTTTGCAGTAGATTACAACACATAAACCATACACCTTCTCCCCCTATTTGTCTTCACAAATAGAATGAAAAAAGGGTAAAACAGAATCAAGAAAGAGTTTGAGAATCAAGAATACCTAACTCATTTCTTAAAAAGAAAAACTTGTCCTTTGGCAAAGGCTTTGTGAAAATATCAGCAAGTTGCATCCTTGTCTCAATGAATTTCATTTCACAATCTCCATTGTTCACATGATCCCTTATGAAGTGATGACGGATCTCAATGTGCTTTGTTCTTAAGGTTGAATCTGATTCTTGGTGAGATTTATAGCACTTGTGTTGTCACAAAGCAAAAGCACCTTGCTAACCTTCAACCCAAAATCTTCTAGTTGTTGTTTGAGCCAAAGAATTTGTGCACAACATCTTCCAGCAGTTATGTATTCAGCCTCTACAATGGAAAGAGTCACACAAGCTTGCTTCTTGCTATGCCAAGAAATAAGAATTGATCCAAGAAGATGACAAGTCCCACTTGTGCTTTTTCGGTCCAACTTACACCCTGCAAAATCAGAATCAGAATATCCGATTAAGTGTATAGGAGAGTGAGAAGGATACCATAGCCCAACATTGGTTGTTCCCTTGAGATACTTTAGAGTGCGTTTTGCAGCCTTGAGATGAGATTCCTTTGGATTTTCTTGGAATCTTGAACATAGACATACAACAAACATGATATTCGGCCTACTTGCGATGAGATAGAGTAAGGAACCAATCAACCCTCTATATTTGGTTTGATCTACCTCTTTTCCAGCCAAGTCAGCATCCATGTAGCATCTTGATGGCATAGGTGTGCTAGCTTCCTTTGCAATACTTTGATTGGCTTAGGAAAATTCTATCTTTGGATTGCTTGACCTGCGGTCCAAGAAAGAATGAAAGTTCCCCCATCATTGACATTTCAAATTCTCCTTGCATGACAGTCACAAATTCTTCACATAAATTATCTTTGGTAGCACCAAAAATGATGTCATCAACATAGATTTGGACCAAGATAATTTCAGAATTTGACTTCTTGATAAAGAGAGTCTTGTCAATCTTCCCTCTCTCATAGCCATTGGACAAAAGAAAGTTACTTGGCCTTTCATACCACTGCCTTAGAGCTTGCTTAAGTCCATACAAGGCCTTTTTCAGCTTGTATACATGGTTAGGATGTTGATGATCTTCAAAACCCGGTGGTTGTGCAACATAGACTTCCTCATTGATGATTCCATTGAGGAAAGCACTCTTAACATCCATTGAGGAAAGCACTCTTAACATCCATTGAGGAAAGCACTCTTAACATCCATTTGAAACCTTTAGCAACAAGTCTTGTTTTGTTTCTTGTTATTACTCCAGATTCATCCAGCTTGTTTCTGAAAACCCATTTGGTTCCAATGATGTTCATCTGGTCTGACTTTGGAACAAGAAACTAGACATCATTTCTTGTGAATTGGTGCAGCTCCTCATGCATGGCAACTATACACTTATAAACATGTATTTAAACTATTAATAAATTGATTATATTAATATGTTAAGGAAAGAAATAAAAAAGAATATTACAATTAGATGGTATCAGAGCAACGTTTAATGTGAGACCTGTGAAATATGTCAATCAGATTTGTTTTATGAATGCTAACTTGTATAATTTCAGATACAAAATACTAGGAGGAACAATGAGTTGACCGAAACAATGCAAGCTATTAGAGACATGGTCATTGCACAATTAAAAAATCAAAGGCCTTAAGGTATTACTAAGTCATAAGGTTTAGTTGAATTTAGGAGAAATAAACCTCCACAAAAAAGCTAAATTGTGGATTAAAGAGATGGACAAAATATTTTGAGCTATGAATTATTCTGATAACCAAAAGGTAAATTACGTTGTGTTTATGTTGGTAGGAGAGGCTAAGTACTAATGGGACAATACCAAGAGATTACTAGAAGGAGGAGGAATAATCATTATCTAGGAAGTATTTAAAACAAAATTTTTAAAATTTTTCCCAATGATATGAAGAGAGAAAAAAAAAATAGAATTCATGCAATTAAAACAAGGGGATATGTCATTTGGAGAGTATGCTTCCAAGTTTGAGGAGTTAAGGAACTACTTTCTTTTATCACCCAGATGATAAAATGAAGTGTATAAAGTTTGAGAATGGACTTAGGCCTAAATTGAGAAAAACATTAGGAATATTAGAAATTTTTTACTTTACTACGTGTATTTACAAGTGCATATTTTTTGAGGATTTTGAAAAAGTAAAAATAATAAATCAAGATGTTTCGGACCTTAGCCAAACCAAAAAAAAAATACATAATGAGGGAAAACCTTATAACCTCCCCTAATGGAAATCCCACCCAATCGATTTCCTTCAAGAGATTCAAGTAGGCCTGTAAATAGTTAATTAGGTGTCTAAAATATGGACAAAATCATTATGCCAAAGACTATCATCTTAAAAGACCTATCTGTGTCAAGTGTGGAAAACCTAGTCATGTATTTTTCGGATGTGGACAACAAAAAGTGAATTTCAATCCTTCTATATCTAAGGCAAGACCTGTGACCATGGTTATCAAACTCGCGAGTCAACTCGTTGACTCGTCCGAGTTTACGTGTCCACATACCCTTACCGAGTTAACTCGGTAGTAAACTCGATTTTGGAGTAAACTCGGCAGACTCGGTATGAACTCAGTGAACTCGTTCAAACTCGCGAGTCAGCTCCGAGTTGGCGAGTTCAACTGGGTTTTCGTTTTAACCCAAAACGGTGTGCTTTTAGGGTTTGTGTTTTGTTTCACGTTCGTTTTGGTGGTGCTGTGTCTTCTCTGGAGTGCGGAAGTTATACGTCTTCTCTGAACAAGTGCGGCGGTGGTGGCGATCAAGCGGAGCAGGTCGTGCGGTGGTGGAGATCGAGCGGAGCAGGTCGTGCGGTGGTGGCGATCGAGCGGAGCAGGTCACGCGGTGGTGGCGATTCTCCAGAGGAGGTTGCATGGTGGTGGTGGTGGTTCGTGCGGTTGCAGTGGTCGTGGGTGGCAGGTCGACGGTAGTGCTGGAATTAAGCTGGTGATGGAATTAGGGTTTCTGTGGTGTGATTTAGGGAATTAGGGGTTTTTTTATTGGACTGCATATTGGGTTTTTTTATTGGGCTGTACTAAATTAGGTTTTTTTATTTTATTAAGGTGCAGATTTTTTATGTTTGCAGTGCTTTCTTTTTTAATTGGAAAAACTTGGTGCAAATATTTTTAAAATATTTTTTTTTTCATGTGAAAGTAAACTCTTACGAGTTTACGAGTCGACTCTACGAGTTGAGTCTACTGACCTCTCACGAGTCTATGTAGACTCGCGAGTTTGATAACCTTGCCTGTGACAATAAGGAGAGTCTACACCATGATTTTTTATCAAGAGTGATCAAGAGCTTTGAAGAATCCAAATCTAAGGTGTTTGATGGAAGCCTATGTTGCTAATGTGCATGGGTGGGAACTGGGGTAGATTTTATGTAATCCACTCCTTGTTTGAATCCAAAACAAGTTTGATTTGAAAACTTTTTTAAATAGAATGTTTTTCAACTAAGTGAAAAACAACCTGTTGTTTTGTCAAATCAACCGGTTGTTTTGTACTTAGAAGGTTTTGAAAAAGGTTGAAAACTATTTGGCTTGGTTGACTAAGCTGTCAAAGCCAAAACAATCGATTGTCTCGATAAAACAATCGATTGTTAGTTTGAAAATCCTAACAGCTTTGTGTTTTTGAATTGAATCTTTATTAAATGATTTCTAACTGAATGCACTCCTGTTTTAAATGCTTTTGATCACTTTGTTGGTCTTTATAAAGTTGGTTGGATGCTCCTAAAAAGTAAGAAACAGTTTTGAGAAATCAAAGTGCAAATTTGGTTAAGAGTTTTCAAGACTCACTCAAGCTTTGGATTTTCAAGTGTGTGGAATAGGACTGGGGTGTAGATCTGATCTTTAAGCTTTGTAATACCCAGGTGTATTCTATTCTCTTTGTTCTTGATTACTGTATTTCTGTAATTGGTTGTAAGTGCAGAATCAGAGGTGTTCTGAATTCTGTGGTGTGGTTTGCCAAAGGTAGTGTGTTTCTTTAGGGGTTCAAGGTCACTACTTTGGTGTGTTGTGTGTGTAATCTGTGATTGATTGCATAGTGGAACCTAGTGGTTTTCTGGGAATTGGATGTAGCCCTTGTGAGTAGGGTGAACCAGTATAAAACTGTTGGTGTGCTTTTCTCTCATCCCTAACTCCTTTAATTGTTGTTTTAAGTTGTTTTAAATATCTGCTGATATAAACAACCGATTGTTTCGAAGAAACAATCGATTGTTTTTTAGTATTTCACTTAAAATAGAATATATTCTTGGCTAACTTGATTTTTTTATTTGTAATTATGCACTAAGTTTCATTGTACCTTCAAAGTTTGTGAAAATCTTTCATAAACAATCCCCCCCCCCCCCCCCCCTCCCCCTCCCTCTTGTTTAAGGTCATATATTCTAACATGATTGAGGCTGAAACTACTCAAAACCATGATCTGATTCAAGGTACTATTTCATTAAAGGTAAAACTTTAAATGTGTGGTATGACATTGGTGTAACTCATTCATTTCTAATGATTGTGTCAAACATCTTGAATTGCCAGCCTCCTTTCTAGATTCTATTTTGGTTGTTTCGACTCCCACAAATGAATTTGTAACTACCAATAAAGTTTTTCTAAATTTTCCTTTGTTCATTGAAAATAGAAAATTCCTTGTATATTTAATTTTTCTACCTCTGTCGTAATTAGATGTAATCTTAGGCGTGGGCTGGTTATTTTCCAGTCCAGTCCTTCTTAAATTTGTAGAGAAATCAATAATATTTTCCAATTCTGACGATCTTTTGAAAATATCTACCAACTTTGTAAGTGAACCTTTAAAGAATGAAATTAAAGGATATTTTTTATTGTCTTTTATGGAATTAAAAGAGGTAGTTGATTTGAAAAATATAGAAGTTGTTCAAAAATTTCATGAGGTTTTCCCTAATGATATTTTGAGTTTGCCACCCAACAGAGAAATTGAATTTTCAATAGGTTTGATGCCTAGAATTGGACCAATTTCTATAGCTTCATATAGAATGTCACCCTCAAAACTAGCAGAACTAAACAAAAAATTAGAACTTCTTAATTGAAGAAACATTATTGATGGAATTGAAATCTTTGGATGATTTGATTTAGTTCAGAAGATGAAAGATTTTCCCAATATCATTCAACTTCTAAAGGCAATAATAGTGATCCTTCACATATGAAGCATTAAGCATACAATCAAATCAATTGGACTAAAACAATCATGCATTTATAAATAAGAAAGTACATAAATGTTACATTGTCTTTCAATCCCAACAAAAAGGAACTTAGCTACTCATCTTATTGAATATAGGACAGTGAAAGTTTAAGTAAGCTAGCAATTAAGGACATATTAAACTAAATTTTACTCTTTTGCTTCATCTTCTCCTTTTTCCACCCTTTCTCCAAACCATGGCCTCTTCTATTTATAGTGTTGAGTTCTTGGCCTTGTTTTGCATATGAATCGCTCAACGCATGGTGGATCTGCTCAACATATTATCTTTCTTCAGCTCAAGGAATCTTATGCACTCAGCTCCTTTCTAGCCTAACTCAGTGAATTATCTTTTCTTGGCCACAAGGTTTCTTTTATGCTTAACGCTTCTTGGCCTTCGCTCAGCAGATCAACCCATTAGATTAAGCTTCTCTCTGGTGCAGATTTGCTCAGTGCTTCTTTAGGTGCTCAGTGCTTGGAGGCTATTCTTTTATGTCCTCTTTGCCATCAATCCACTCAGCGCTTCATGCGTGCACTCAATGGATGTTCTACTTCTCTCCCCTTAGGCTTAGTTGCAATTTTTCTTTCATTTCCTGCAATATTTCACCAAAATTCACATGAGATTATACATGCCATTATAATTAGCATTTTAAGTGGGAAGAAGTTCAATTCATATTATTTTATTTTGAATTTACCCAATTTAGGCTCCTAAATCAATGTAATAAGTAAGAGCAACTGACACCTATCAAACTCCCCTTTAGATCTTTTCTTGCCCTCAAACAAAGAACACACGTAGGTTTCTAAAGCCATAAGACAATAACACATTTTGATGATTGGTTGGCTTAAGAACTAGTGTGAATATATTCAAACTTAGTCATTTCACTCCTTCAAGTAATTTTTCTACTAGAGTTAAACAATTTACTAAATTTCAAAAGCAGGATAAAGATGCAATCATCACACCTTATCTAACTTCAACACAACTTTATCACTATTTCCCAATTAAGTGTATGTAATTTATTTGCTTCCCATCCAACTAAGTGTTTCACTAAAGTGATCATTTCAGTACCCAAAAATAGTTTTGTATATAATTTATAACCTCCATTTATACACATTCATCTTGGATCACTAAGGTCTTACTTTGGCTTGTAACTTTTCTAGGCTAAACAAGAAATTTGGGTTTTTCTTGGATTACAAATCCACTCACTCATTAGGGTGAGAGATCATAGTATTGTATCCACATAATTCTTCACAATTTAGCGTGGTAGCCTTGACATGATTTTTCTTATTGTATTGGTGCCAACTTTTTCACTTAGTCATTTTGCTACAATTTTTCTCTTTTTTGATTGAGCATTTTCTTTTCTTGATACTAAATTTTCTTTCTTTCTCATCAAACTTTCAGTTTTCTTTTCCATGTCACAACTTAGCTATTACCGTGCCATTCATTATTTTTCTACACATACTACTTACTCTCTTTCCTTAATGGTGAGGAAGGGTAGGATTTTAGTATTTTTTTAGGTTCATGTATGCATAACACAACATATTAATTGGCTAAGATTCAATCAGGAACAACATATTCATTTTTCATGTCAGGTTGGTTGTTTTCTCTAGATTACCAAAATTGTAAAGAAAAATGTGCCTTGATCCTTTCCAAACTTCTTATGCTTAATAGCAGTCCAAAATTCAACACAAAACCATGAGTTTACCTAATACTGATCTTTGCCACTCTTTGTCACTCTAATAAACCTTTAGGCACTCTCACTGCATTGGCTCCACCTTGTGCTTTCTTTATTGTGTGAAATATCGTCTTGTAAAGTGGGGTAAAACCATCTACACATTTGAATAACTCAGATTCTCTTAAAACTAATTATGTTACAATTGATTAATCAGTCCAATATTTGATAATAGACTAATCAATCCAAAAATCTATAAATATAGTTTTGTTCTCCAGTTAGTACTTACTTAATCTCATTCATTCACTTAAATGTTCATATCTCTTTCTAAATGTTTACTAACTTGAGTGTTGAAGAACCTTCTGTTGGTGCATCACCACTCAGCACTTCATCAATCCGATAACCCTTCAGAGGAAAGATCAACTCGTTCAAAAGTTCATACATCCACCTTAGACAGTTTTAATTCAATTTCGGTATGAACAAAAACTATTATATAGAAAATGAATTGAAAACTTTAGATAATACAATTATTTTAAATAACAATACAATATAGTTAAAAAAAACAAATAATTATCTTATTGATATTAAATAATAAATACGTTACTTAAATAAATCATATACCTAAAAATATAGGTATCTTAATTTTAAATATTTATTAGTCTTGTTTTGTACTAATTAGTACTTTTTAATTTTAATATTAAACTAGTTATAGTAAATAAGAAAGACTAAAAAGAAAAAAAAAACACAATGTTATTTAAAACTAACAAGTATTTTACCAAGAACTATAACCAAACAGTGTCATATCTGAAGAAATTAAAAAATATTTAAATATTTTTTATACTTATGTTTTACTCTCCATGTAATTATGCATATTTATTCTTAATTATTGTTAACAAGACGCACAGCATAAGCATTGTACAAATTTATTGACATACAACAAACACTCATCACAAAAAAATATCATTATTCAATAAAATCAATTCTGATCGATTGATATTATGAACTCATAATGTCAGAAAAATGGACAAAGCTGTTTGTTATTGTACACAGTCTCCACGGTTGATGAGGCTGCAATTCCTAAAATTACAAGTATACAAGCAGCAAGGGATACCATCCCAATCAATTTTTCAGAAAGCACAATAACACCAGCATGAGAAAAAAATGCTTTAACCTTTTCCTCGTATATATATATAGCGAAATTGAACAAAATTTCAGAACATTAATAAAGATGGCTAGCGGACAGCTTGCCCTCCAAAATTCAAGTTCATCTTCACTCACAAACTGGTTTCTTCATTCAATCAAACTCGCTTCAAGTACGTTAATATGCCTAAGCCAGCAACAAGTGCAGCTCCAGCTGCAGCAGCACTATATGCAGAGGCCCATGCATCTGAGTAAGCATAACTTCCTGAACGAGAACTTTTCACATTACCCGGTGGTCCTGCGTAGTCTAAATGCAATTTCAACCCCTACAACATTCATCCATCTGAAATCAAACTCTTTTCAAGACAAACTTATATTTAATAAACATCTTTACCATAAATGACAGGTCCAAAATCCACATCACCGGAATTCTACATTTTAGTCCCAACATATATATTTTGTACTTTTGGTCCTTAATATAAAAATGTCCCAATACTTGTAATTCTAATAAACAAGAGGGACTAATTTGTAAACAATTTTCATATGGTTACTAAAATATAGTCTTTTTAAAGTAGGGATTAAAACAAAAAAAGCAATAATGAACATGGAACTAAATTTATAACTTAACCTAAATTAGATATCCGTCATCTTTCTCTAAAATATTTTCTCAGATCTACAAATCTATTCCCTTTTCAATATTAAAAAAGGAGAAAAAACCTTCCTTCAGGACTCAGACCCGCAGACAAACCTAGCATACCTTCAAACCAGCTGTCTTTGCGTGATCCACAGCAACTGCAAGATCACTGTCTGAAGCCAATACAACTTTATCGTGATCTTCATCTTCATACTAAAAAGGAAAATACAACCAGCTTACCTTAGCAGAGGGTAAATATACAATCAATCTCAAGAAGAATCTAAAATAGTCTTGAAAAGTACCAAAATTTGAGGTATATTTTTAGGATCAATATCATCACCAAGTCTCTGAAGGATTGAAGTTATAACCTCCTTTATGCTCCGGGTATCTGAACATGCAAGCAACCATACAAACAACTAAACTGATAATACAAAACATAATTGTCTTGAAATAACCTATTGCATGCAAGTTACTCAGAGAATGTAGGCATTCCCTGAAAACAAAAGTCAAGCAGACAAGTTTGCCTATCAGTTATTACTACAGAGCTAACTGCCAATATGTACATGCAATCCAATCACATTCAAGTGAAACTTATAGAAGGACTATATACAAGCATATATTGAATTCATCAGTTATATGCTGTCAGAGATAGAAAGAAATTGCAGAAAAAATGTTGATCGGTAACATGTGATAGTTTGCATACCACATGTGAATCTGTGCATTCTGCCCTTTTTATCTTGTATTTTGAAGGAAAATGTATTAGCCATGCTTGATGAAAGATAAGGAATGGACCTCCCCGTTTCTCCTCCATCAGAAGCCAATTTCAAGGAACTGTCACTGGTGCATAATCAGAAGTGTGTAAGTAAATAGAAAATACGAAAATATTTCTCGAAATAACTTAGATGCAAATAACCTTCGTGTATCGTCATCATCATCATTTGGAGTTAAGGCCATGGCTGAATCCCAAAATCTTTGCATCAAGGTGGTTGCAGCTTCATTATTCCCAACCTGTTAGTGGAGGAAAATGATATCATCATTACTTACAACCTATTTGTACCCATCACCAATGTTTTTTAAATTTGTTAGTCGTATTCCATTAGGTACTGCAGATTTTTTGGTCAATCATATTTCATCTCCCTTTTTCTTATCTACAAATCCTATATATACTCTTATGAAAATTTTGTAAAAGAATGAAGATGTAAATTAGTTGCTTTAGATTTAATCATTTGTAGCTGCTGAAAAGCTTTCAGATTTTTAAGTTTCCAAGCAGCTAAAAAATTGGGGGCGAAAACCTAAATCAAAACTAGAATTTTAACAGTTTAAGAAAAAAAGAGTGGAAAATCAAGACCTCATAATTTCTGTTGAGGTATTACCAATGCATGAACAGTAGATAAGCTTACGTTTAAAAATATCAACAAAAACCAAATCAAGAACATGTCACATTATTGACTAGAATCATTCTAAACGCTATGTCACGAATAAAGCCATTTATCCCATTTTCATGCAACATGGATTTAATATTCTAGTCAACAATAGTATAGTAGTGGATTCCAAAGTCCAAGATAGATAGATAATACACCTGACTTACTGTCGCCACAGCAGCATGAGTAACATGGATCACATCGACCACAGCAACTACACTGCCATCTGTTTTCAACCACCTAAACCAAGTTAGAAAAAATGATGAAGCATATACCCGTTAAATATTCCCTGTCCCATATGTAGTGCAATTAACATTACCTCTATCAATCACAGGAAGATGCAAAAATTTTCCGTCATGCATAGTGTGAAGTGCATCAACAATGGGCGTATCAATTACTACACATTCTGGATTTGGAGTCATGACCTGCACATTTATCAATAAGAGCAATAAGAAGACCATGAAGACTCAAAATTACCAACTTTTTATCTAACACGATTGCAAACATAGGATCTTAAACATTACTAGATATAGATGCTGCAGAATCAAAGAATTGAAAAGGAAAACTAAAGTAAACTGCTTATTCTAATGAATGTAAAAATAAAAAGTACCTTCTCAATGGGAGTTGATTCAGGAGAAAGATTTTGTGCAATTACCCGCAACAAGATATCTTTCGAACTGAAATTTTTAAGCAGCCATCAAAATATTCTATGCGTACATAATGAAGTTGGGGGAAAGGCAAAAAATTTTTAGGAAAAGAGGACTGCTGGTCATGTCAGAGACCATAAACTTACGTAAAGATGCCACGAGGTTTGTCATTAACTGTCACAACAGCACAACTCTCATGAAATTCAACCATCTTCTTTGTTGTTGTCAGAACCGAGTCTGTTGGTGATACTGTTACAAGCCTAAAAAGAACCATTATCTGTTAAAGTAACTTGGATGTAACAAAACATGCAGACAGTTTAAAATTTATATAATTTTTTCAACTCCAACAAAAGAAGGTATTACCTACTTTGAATTCTCAGAAATGATTGTAGACAATGATGGCTTGAATATTTGCTCCCGAAGAGTTTCAATGAATGATGTATTGGACTCTGTGCAAAGGCCAAATTAGCATAATATACAACGTAATATTAAAAACTGTGAACATAACTAATCTCTAACTGTTTTCCATGTAAACTACCACAGAAATCAAAGAAGATAACATGAAAACAAAATGGTTGACAAAGCAGAACCTGATGTTCCCCAGTGTTTTTCAACGCCTTCAACGGCTGCTGCAATTGCTTTTCCTTTCTCAGCTGCCCTTTCCATACGGGCAATGGCATCATGCAAACACTTTGCTATGTCTAGTAAAGCCAAAACTTCTCCATTCTCCACCACAGGTAAATGTCTGAATTTCCCTGTCAACAAACATCAGCCATGTATTCAAAAGGCAAGATATAGAACAATAACTAACTCGAAGAGTTGAGTGTTTCTCCATCTATACTACCGTGCACCATCTTTTGAAGGGCTTCCGCAGCAAGAGTTTCAGAAAGGACAAATACTGGATTCCTAGTCATGACTTTGGAAACTGGTGTGTTTTCAATGTTAATCTCTTTGGCAATAACTCTTGATGCTATATCCTTTATTTAACCAGAAAATAGAACATGAAGCTATGTAAGATAAAACTCCAGAAGCCCAGGCATGGACTCAACTTTATTTTTTTCTTAAAATTGAGTAAAACATGTATGAACCAAACCTTGTCCGTGAGGATTCCACAGAGTAAAGCATTAGAATCAGTTAGTAATAAAGCATCCACTCTACGGGCAGCCATTCGACGACATGCTTCATAGATGGTTGTTGTTTCAGGTACTGTTAGGGCCTTTGTAAGCCGCAATGATTTCACCGTCCGCTCTCCTGCTAATGCCCTGATCCAATTTCATGTACAAACGACGGAATCCCATTATTTAAATTGATAGGACTTTCAACGAAAAATCTTCTGTTCTTTCTTAGATACTTATGAAGGACCTATTGCTTAAAAATAACTCTATTTAAGTGCATTTAACAACAACTCCTGAAACGAATTCAATTTTCTCAAGTCAACCTTGTAGGCATCAACTCATCTGTTATGAAATATGCAATTAAAGAAAGCAGATTGTTATCTATATAGCCATGTCATGATCATCAACCTATGCTACAGACTCAAATTTATAAGGGGGAAGAGGAAATTCTTGTATGGACATAAATGTCAAGGCATAAATCTACTTGAAAAAATAAATTATTCTAGAATTCAATTTGTTTGTACTTATTTTACGCCTGCTTAGACTTTAACAAAATGATACATAAAAAGCATTCTTCAATCAAGTAAAGTTGGTGGTACAATCATAGCAACCGACCCCAAACCAGTATATTATCAAAGTCAAAGTCCTTTATTTTCATTATTGTAAACCAACCACTCGGCCAATCAGGCAAGACTTTGCAAAGCCACGTTTGTTTGACGTAGACACTTTTGAAAATACCGAGTTTTACAATTATGGCAACACAACCCAAATAGCTGCTCAGAAAGCGATAATCATCGGCAGACCACAAAAATAGCTACAGCTATAAAATCCATAATATTTCAAATTTCAAATTATTACAAGGCTAGCACTTTAAACAAGAAACACAGAGCAGATGAAATCAACAAGCATAAATATAAAAGGATTTTCTTCTTATAAAAAAAAGTCAAAAAATAATAATTTAAGGAAGATTAAGATTCAAATTAACGATGCGATTAATTTGGGCATGGTAGCAAAAACATATATTATTTGAGCGGCGGAAATTAACAAGAAATATAGTGAATAAGAACAGCATACACAGGTGGGAAAGAGGTAATTGATTTTCGAGAAGTAACGTGAGACACTCCTGATTCGGAGGCTTTCTTCGTCGAGGAAATACTCCTTCGAGAGGCACCGGTTTGACTTGCCATCTTACCTCTGCTCCAATATCGCTGCAACAATAAAAAAAGTTAAACACACATAAAATCGAACAGAAAACAAAGAGTGCAAAAATTGAAGTCTAAGAGAGTCGTACAAGCAAGCTACAGCTCCGAATTGAAACAGATTGATTGAGTTCGAACGATGAAGTTGAATTGGAGGCGGCGCAGAGTTTGGTGGCTGGAAATACTGCCGGAAAAAGGCTTCCCACCAGCGAGGAAAAAAGAGGGGGAAATGGAGAGGAAGAAGGCAACCCTAGAGAGAGGAGAAGGGAAGAAAACAGAGAGTGAGAGATTGAGAAAGAAAAAGAAAATTTCCACGATTCTGGTAAGTAGCCAATAGAAGACGTGCACGTCACTTATCCCTTTTTGGTTGGAAATTGGTAATAATAACAAAGTAATAAGTAATAAAATAACAACCTTTGACTATCAGAGTCATGATTCCCATTAATTTTTCACGTGTCAGTGTGATGTATTATTTTTAGTTAAAATGTCACTGCGAAATGTGGCATCCAAATTCTTTTTAAGACAATTTAGAGAACTGATTAAGAATAGAAAATACATTTTTTCATTAAATGTATATTGACATTCATTGACATTGAGGAATAATCAAATTATTCTAACACATTTTTTATCAATCAATATCTTTATATAATAATTGATAAAAATTACATTCTATATAAATTGATATCTTTTTCAATAGTTATTATATATATATATATATATATATATATATATATATATATATATATATATATATATATTCTAATACATTTTAATGTAAGTTCTAATAAAAAAATATTTTAAATCTTTTAGTCGGTATATATACCTTACAAACATATAAAACCCATTTTTAAGCCAATTGGAGAGGAATATCAAGGTGATCATGATGTTCACAGGTTGAGTATGGTAGAATTTGAATAAACTTATTATCCAACCTATTTAAAAAAAATATTAGTTTAGATTAAATTGAATTAATTAGAAAAAAAATTTAAAACTTTCATTCTTTTATTTAGAGTTATAATTTTTAAGTATCAACATAATTAAAAAATACACAAATTTTATAAAAATTAATTTAAGATTTTAGTTAAGACAATAAGTTAAGTTATACAAAATTTGTCTAAATTAACCCACTACATGAAGAGGAAAATACAATATCATTTATATATAACACAAGTATAAGAGTGTATATTGCTTGGAAATAGAGAGTTGTATGTACTAAACTCATAACTCAACAACTCATATAAGATGGTGAATACGAGTTTGACTATCTCATCTTTATTTTCGAAGTAAAAAGTCATCCTCATCTGCATCTTTATGTCTAACGAGTTACGGATATGAATTTTTTATCACATCTTCATCCATTAGGGAGCATGTATACACATATCCATGATTGTATTTGTTTCTTATTGTTCCAAATATTAATTAAATAACTTTTTATAGGATAATGATACCTTAACACCAATTACATTCATTTGACACCTAAAAAATTATTATTTTATTGTAATATAATACTTTATTCCAAAAACGGTTGTAGAGTGGTTGTTTTGTACTATTAAAGTATCAAACAAACTTTATTCAAAATAAAAATCATAGCAAAGTAACATGATATTATCAAGTATTAAATGTCAAAATGATACACATTTTATTTTCCCCAATTTCAAATATTAAGAAAGAAATTATAGTTGTATAAATATCAAATGAGAGTATTAAAGAAAGAGTAAAAATATCAAATGTATGACCAAAAAATAAGTTAGAAAACTGAGGACAAAAGAATAGTTAATGTATCGGTCGGAGCCGAATGAGCCACGTCATCCGACATCATTGACCGACCGACCAGATGATTAACTATATTAAAGAGCAAATCAAAGATAAATGACAAGTATGGTAACATCCTACAAATTAGGGTAATGTCCCTATAAATTCGAGTTGAACCTCGCTAAATTCAGGAACTATAAGATAAATCAGCTAATACTATTTTATTGAAGATACATCCGTGAATGAAATAACCCACTACCAAACACTATAAATAAGCCTTCTACGCAAGAGAACTACACTTTTATCATTTACATCATACAATCTTAATACATAATACTTACTTGATCGTCATAGAACATTTTGCATGTTTATTCCCTATCGAGCACCAAGGAGTTGAAGAGTTAAAGAGTTGAAGTTCTAAGGAGCACAAGAGGAGTGAAGAAGGAACGATTGAACACAAAGGAGTGAATACATGAAGGACAATGAAGGAGCAACGGGACATCAAAGACAATTGTTATTACAAGTTCCAATTCCAAGTATTATCTAGGCTCCTTTTAGTCTATAAGTACAGTTAATATAAGTTTTTTAAGTTACCTAATAAATTATGGGTGTTTTAGTAAGTTAAGACGGGACAATGATGGGTATTGGAACAAGTATGGGATGTGAATAAGGCAAATATGTATATATTAATCCTCATCCTCTTGTTTTATTTAAAAAATCAAATTTTACCTATACTCATTCTAGTAAAAATTCTTTGTCAGAATCGGGTCAAATTTGAACAATACTCACTTATACAAATTCATTTGTCATTCATACCCCCACTTATATAAAAATGAGTTAGGTTGGATTTAGTTAATTATAAAGAAAATTGAACTTGGTCTAATTGATTTGAACAAAAATAGATTGAATCTTCATATTACTAGATCCAATATGTGTTATAATGACACACAAAATGGGTATCCATTAATTTCGTATATTATATTAATTACTGTACCGTTCGGTATCGGACAAGTCATATTACTCGGTCTCGATGACCGAGCGCATTAATATATATTAAAGACGCTAAATAAATGACAACTATGACAATTATGGAAATTTCCTACAAATTATTATTATGTTCTACCAAATTCAGGTGATATCAATACACCAATATACCTCCCTATAAATCAGAAATCATTATAAATCAGTTAGCAACTGATATTTGATTAATTCGGTCTATCACTACAATGATTCATGATTAAACACTATAAATAAACACTTTACAAAGGTGTAAGTACGTTTTAATCAGCTTTACAATATATACTCTTTACACATAATACTTATTTGAGCGTCGGAATACCTTTTTCAGATTCACTCCGATCGAGTACCGATAACAAAAGGAGAAAACTTAAAATATATCAGCAATTTTTACGTCAATTCTAGATATTATCTAGATCTTTTTATCCATTCAGTTACAATTACTTTCTTTGACGTGAGTAAGGTAATTCTATTTCATTTCCATTGTCATAATAGCACGATTTCGTCAATATATTAAGGCCCATTTTAGGTAGAAATATAAACTAGTCAAACAAATTTAAGGCTAGGTTACGAAAAATAATATTTTTAATTAAGTTTGACGGGATTGTTTAAATGGGTCAAAATTAAAGTTTGAATTTGATTTGGCTATAAATTCTTTTAGAAATAAAGACGAGTATTATTCCGTTTATAAGTGTTAGTGATTTTTTAAATTTATTTATTTTTATATGTTTAATAGTCTCAAAATATTTAAAAGTCAAGTAAAAAACAATTTAAATATTCTTTCTTTCTTTCTTTAATTAACCTTTCGATGAGTTTCAAATTCTAAAGCAAATTTAAAGCGGTATATTAATTGAACCTAAAAATCTGAACTAGAAACATCTATTAATTAAACACAATCATTGGAGAGAGTGAAGTAAAATAATAAAAAAAATATAATTTTCATTTCTGGTATATGTTAATGCCGGTGATAACATCTTTGATGATAAAATGGGATTTTAAAAAAATACTATTAATTTATTTTAAAATAGGACTCCTAAAAACTATTATGTTAGATAAATGAGATATACGTGTAAAACATTCACGGTGCTGACGTCAAAGTGGAGATTTGTGGGTTGTGGAGGGAATGGAGAGAGGATGTCTAAGGTTGCTTAAATGTAGGGATGATAGAATAGATTTGTGTAGATGATTTATTAAAATTTGTGAGTGATGTAATAGTTAAGAGATAATTTAGAAATTATTTTATAGGTGTAAAATATAAGTTTAGAAATTAACCCTTATTATTAAAAAATATTTTAATAATGAGTTATGGTATATTTTTTGGGATTTTTTCCTAATATAGCACTATTTACATTTTTATTTCCCCATCTAGCACCCTTTTGTTTTTATTTCCCTATTTAGCACCCTTTTGCTTTTATTTCCCTATCTAGCACCATTTTAAAAGTAAAAAAAAAATTAAAAAAATGATAATTTTAATTTTAAATGCATTAAAAAAATAAATGTATTGGTTGTAAAAAAAATAAATATTTTTAATGTTTATAATAGTTAGAAATATAATTAATGAATAAAGAAATGAGTTTTTTTTTTTAAAAAAAAGTAACAAATTAAAAATGTTTAGTTTAAAATTCAAAATTTTTTAAGAATGAAGAAAATAAAAAAAAATTAAACCCTACAAGTATTTCGTCTTCATCCTCACTAAAAGAATCGAAGACTTCATCGGGAAGACCAACAAACCCATGCTCTTGTGGTGGTTCTTGAGGAAGTTGTTGATTCTCATGTTCACTTAGACTGATATATGTGTTGAAGCTGAAGGAAGCTTCTTCCCAACCTTGGCTTAAAGTGTGTTTGATGAAGAAAATTGCTTCGGTGCTTTATAGTTTTGTAATAGGTCTTAAGTGAATTTTGGTTTAGGCTTAGGAGGTGAGGAAGTGATGAGGCACCGATCTGTCATCGGTCATTGGGGGAAGTAATGAGGAACCAATCGGTCGTAGGTCATTGGGGAAGTATGAGGAACCAATCGGTCATCAATCATTGGAGGAAGTGATGAGGAACTGATCGGTCATCGGTCATTGAGGAAATAATGTGGCACGATCGGTAATCGGTCACTGGGGGAAGTAATGAGGTACGATCGGTCATCGGTCTTTGAGAAAGTAATGTGACACCGATCGTTCATCGGTCATTCTGTTCCTGTTGCCTAAGCAAGCTTAAACCAAACACATGGAGTGTTTAAAGTTTTCAAAAATGCTGTTTAAAGTTTTCTCAAAAAGTCTGAATACTGGACAAAAATAAATCTGTTTCCTGGATAATAAATAGATTTATTTTTTGGTTCTGTTATTCTTAACTGTTTTTCAAACTATTTTTTGAAAAGTGGTTAGAAACTGTTTTCTTTAAATATAGAAGACTTCTCTCACACAAAATAGAGAGTGCAATCACGTTTCAATCAGTTTTTGAGTGAGAAGAAGAATTCAAAGGCTTTTGTGAAAGGTTTTCAAAAGGAATTTCAAGTGTGCTTGTTCTAGGAAAACCTTGGTGCTTTGTGAAGGTGCTGGTGCAGTTTCTGCAGCAGATTGAACTACTGGTTTGAGTTCTTGCATCTTCTTTTCAAGTGTAATTTTTCCTTTCTCATTTGTTGTAAAGGTGGAAGTGTTAGTCACTCCTTGATAGGGTTTCTTGGAGTGCAAGGTGTGCTGAAATAGGTGTTTTTCAGCCTTGTATGTGAGTGTTCTTGTAGGTTTCAAGAACTGCTGTATATGCTGTAATTGTTGTATGTGTTTAGTGGATTCCACCTTGGTGTAAGGTGAACTGGATGTAGCTCTTGATGAGTGAACCAGTATAAAAACTTGTGTGCAATCTTCTTTCCTTTCTTGCACTTATTTCTGGAATTTGAATTGATAACTGTCCAAAATAAATCTGTTCATTTGAAATTGAATCTGTTAATTCTGGGTTTAATAAGAACTGTTCTTCTCTTGGTTGAAACCTTCTTGCAAATATCTGAACAAGTGTGTTCTGCTGTTCCTTCTAATTGAGTAAAATCTTGTTTGATTAAGTTCTGATTGTACGAAGGTGATTTGGAAAAATAAATCTGTTTTGTTTGAAATCAATCTGTTCTTTTAATCTCTGTTAAACAGAAGTCAGTTCCTGTTGCAAAAATTTTAAAAGATCAATTCACCCCTCCCCTCTTGATCTTCAAACCCTGCTTAACTCTAACAATATGGACCACTTAATATTTGGGTATATGACTGCATGTCTTTTTTGTAACATCCCGCCAAAATACTATTCATGTTTATATAATGAAAATAAAGGTAACAAGTAGATTGAGGTGAACAAAATTTTATATAAATAAATAAGTTTCTCCTCACAGGGAGTTTAATACATAACCAGTATATTTTTCCAAAACTTAAACAAAATACAGCCAAATAAATTGAAATCGGCGATCTCCCTACATAAACCGGCGATCTACTATCAGAAGGCCAAAAACAGCCGATCTCCTATCATACAACTTAAAAAGGGTGATCGCCTAACAGAACTATATGTGGGCGATCTCCTCCCGGCGACCACTCACTGAGGAGTTCCACCACCTGCAACCTCGTCTGCTCCCGTGTAGAAATACACGATCATCACAGTTTAAGAGAAAACAGCCACAGAGCAATACAAAAGAAAAGGGGTAAGCTAGATGGTTTAAAAGCTTTTAGATCAATAGTAAACATAAAACTTCACACCATTCATGATCCATAACAATTACAACCATCAACATATCCATTATCCACATACTCGTCAAGTGTCCATTTGCTACTTTCAGTATTCAAGATTCACACGTCAGACTTTCCACTGACTCACAATGCATAGACACATGACACTACTTCCGGATTGACTCGTGCGTTGACTCAGGCTCAGAGATCTGCACCTGTCATACCATACCACTGTGAAATCCACACAGGGTCGCTGTGAAATCCACACAGCCATGCGCATATATAATCTCAATGTCCTTAACTCTCCCGGTATGACAGGGTTAATTCATAGAACAGGCCGAGCTCGTTCCCTTTTGAACAACTCACCCATACGTATGAACCTCCTTCGACTCTCCACAACTGAATAACTTCATCTACGTGATTCCATTATATCAGTAGAGTCAGGATATCTCCTTCTAGACAAGCCCCTAGTCAATACACCTACACACGATCTTACACGGTATTTCCTTTCCTGAAAATACTATGCCTTGATCCCACATTCACAACATTCAAAACATCATACCACTCAAATGAATGATTCAAATCACAGCAACAATCATTTCAAGGGTTCAGATTTTCGAATATCACATGTATATTGTATTTAAATCCCAAACAGCTTCAAACAACATCAAAACAGGGGAGTTCGAAATCCGTATTTAAAACCGGGGATCACGTCGCCCAACCACACAGAACAGAGCATTGCGAAAAGAAACAGAAAACCGGCGACCACGTCGCCCTCACTTCAGAAACAGCTAATCCATGGCTTGTATTGAAAATGAAGGTTTGCTTCCCTTACCTGGACTTGCGCAAAACACCAAGAACTCCAAAACCCCACGAAGCTTAAAAGATGCTCTCACCTTGTTTTTGCGTCTGGTTTGTAGGACTTGCAGAGAACTTCCCAGGTGCTCTAATGGTAGCCGTCGTTCGTCGTACTTTTGGGTGAAGGTGCCTGAGTCGCAGTGCGAAGGAGAGAAAGGAGAAGAAGGGAGGTAAACACACTCTTTCGCTCTTGAACCACTGCAACGTTCCTTTCTCTCAGAAGTGGGTTTTTGCATCTTAAACTAACTTGTCCACAAAAGCCGCTGCCACCACCCACTCTGCAGGGAAGTTTGCGTGTACGCTGCACTGAACAGTACGACTAAGCGTGCCTCTGCGCAGGCTGACACTCTGAGGTCACTATTCTGAACCACCCTTTGTGCCTACGTGTCGCGCGTGCAGGACGTTTCATGCTGGGAGCCTGGGTCCCACTTTACTCTGTGTGAAACTCGACGTCGCGCGATAACTTTCCACCGCTGACTCATCCTGGCGAACAACCGATGTCTCCCTCGCCCTGGAAGACGACCGATGTCTCCCTCGCCCTGGAAGACGACCGATGTCTCCCTCTGGGAGACGACCGATGTATATCCCTGGCAACGCTCTCATGCCTCGCGCCCTGGCAAAGCCCGCATGCCTCTCGCGCCCTGGCAATGCCCGCATGCCTCGCGCCCTGGCGATGCCCGCATGCCTCTCGCGCCCTAGCAATGCCCGCATGCCTCTCGCCCGCGCGATGCCTGCATGCCTCGCGCCCTGGCGCTCATGTGTAGCAGGCGACCGGCGATCATGTACTACTAGGCGATCTCATAGTCTTCCAAACTACACTTTCCTTCCTTTTCATTTTAAATAAAGACATACTTAGAATTCATTTAAAATATATCTCTTTTATTCCAATTTAATTTTACAGGTCCTTACATTCTCCCCATCAAGAAAAAATTTTCGTCCCCGAAAATTGAATTACAAGGAAAAGAGGTATGGATAAGCTTCTCTCATGGGTTCTTCTAACTCCCAAGTTGAATCCCCCGATCTCTCGTCCCACACCACTTTCACCATGTCGATGGTCTTGCCTCTGAGCTGTTTACTTTGCCGATTGTAACATCCCGCAAAATAAAACCATACATACATGTATAATGAAAATAAAGGTAAACAAATAATATTGAAGAGTACATGAATATATATATATATATATATATATATATATATATATATATATATATATATATATATATATATATATATAAGTAATGAAGTTGCTCCTCTTAGGGAGTTAAATACATAACCAGGTCAAATGTTTTCAAAATTTAAAACGAAATTCAACCAAATACAACAAGACCGGCGATCTCCATACATGAACCGGCGATCTGGTAACAGAAGGCCCAAAACAGGCGATCTGCAGCAGGACATAAATCCGGCGATCACCACCAAGAGGTAGAAAACCGGCGATCTCTTCCTCGGCGACCACTCACTAAGGAGCTCTACATCCTGGAAGATCATCTGCTCCCGTGTAACAATTACACGATCATCACAGTTTTAAGAGAACAGCCACAGGACCAAAACACGCAGGGTAAGCTAGATATTTTAAAGAGAGTTTAAATAAGAACATTAAAATCAAGGTAAAAACATTTTTCAAGATATCCATGTAAAACTTAGAGTTGCTCATACCCTCCACCTGATCGCCCAGAAACCACACATTTCACAATATTTCCCAGAGTCGTTCTATTTCACAAACAGCATCAAGTGTCTATAAATTCCAAGTTCCTCATTCCACACGTCAGACTATCACTGACCCAGCACACAAGACACTTGACACTACTTCCGGAAGACTCGTGCATTGACTAGACTCATAGATTCGCACCTGTCATACTGCCCACTGTGAAATCATACACATTCACAGGGTCGCCGTGAAATCACACACATTCACAAGCGTATAAATGAATCTCAATATCATCACTATCCTAGCATGACAGGGTTAATCCACACAACAGGTCGAGTTCGTTCTCTTTCAAACAACTCACCCATACGTATGAACCTCCTTCGACTCTCAACGCCCGAATAACTTCATCTATATGATTCCATTATATCAGGAGAGTCAGGATATCATAACGAATCACCGGTCAATGCACATCCTACACGATCTTACACGGTATTTTCTTTCCTGAAAATACTATGCCTTGATCTCACATTCACAACATTCCACACATCATGCCACACTTAAATGAATGATTTCAATCACAGCAAAACTCACTCCAAGGTTCATGTTTTCAAATATCACATTTACATCTCAAACAGTTTCAAAACAACACCAAAAACAGGGGAGTTCGTAAAACAGCGCCAAAACCGGCGATCTGGTTCAAAAACAAGGTATTTCGAAGTCTGTATTTAAAACCGGCGACCACGTCGGCCAAAACACATAGAAACAGAGCATTCACGAAGATGAAAACGAAACCGGCGACCACGTCGCCCTCACTTCAGAAACAACTAATCTATGGCTTGTATTGAAAATGAAGACTAGCTTCCCTTACCTGGACTTGCGCAAAACACCAGGAGCTCTGAAACCCAACGAAGCTTGAACAACGCCTTGGCTCTGTTTTTGCGTCTGGTTGAAGGACTTGCAGAGAACCTCCCAGGTGCTCTAATGGTGCTGCCTCTCGTCGTACTCTTGTGTGAAGATGCTAGAATCGTAGCGCGAAGGAGATATCTGGAGGAGAAGGGAGGTAACTCACTCTTTCTCTCTTTGAATGCTGCAACATTTTCTTTCTCTCAGCAGTGGGTCTCTGCATCTTAAACCAACTTATCCATAAAAGCAGCTGCCACCACCCACTCTGCAGAGAAGTCTGAGTGTACGTTTCTCTGAACAGTACGACCATGTTTGTCTCTTGCTCATGCCAACCACTGCCCTGAACAGTACGACCACTGTTGTCTCTTCTGCATGCCAACCACTGCCCTGAACAGTACGACCGCTGTTGTCTCTTGCGCATGCCAACATTCTGATGTCACTATTCTGAACCACCCTTTTTGTCTACGTGGCGCGCGTGCAGGACGTTTCATGCTGGGAGTCTGGGTCCCACTTTCTCTGTGTGAAGCTCGACATCACGCGATAACCTTCCACCGATGACCTCTCGCGCGAAGGCTATCCACCGATGTCCTCTCGCGCGAAGGCTATCCACTGAGACCTCTCGCGCGAAGACTATCCACCGATGACCTCTCGCGCGAAGACTATCCACCGATGACCTCTCGCGCGAAGACTCTCCACCGATGACCTCTCGCGCGAAGACAATCCACCGATGACCTATCGCGCGAAGACTCTCCACCGATGGTCTCTCGCGCGAAGACTAACCCCGCATGCCTCGCGCCCTGGTGATGCCCGCATGCCCCTCGCGCCCTGGCGATGCCCGCATGCCCCTCGCGTCCTGGCGATGCCCGACGACACATCGCCGCGCCTTTCTGAAGGTTCTTCATTCTACTATGTTACGTCCAAGGTATCATCTCCACATGACTCGGTGACGTCGGTAGCTTCACATTTCCAAGAGTAGATCAGCACCACTCCTCGTGCTCCCATGCATGCAACACTAAGGGTGATCTCTTTTGCTCAAGCGTAGAGCTTCACATGCACAGCGCATCTAAGGCTTAACCCACACCTTGATACGCGTGGTTGTTGGAACCCACTCTGGTTGATCCAGTATCTTGACCACATACTACGTGCATTCCCGCCGATCACGTACACTCTAGGCGATTGGCGCTCATGTCTCCTCTAGGCGACAGGCGATTATGTGCCAGAGGAGTCGGAGATCGCCTCCGTCTTCACTAACGACGATCTTGCAGAAGACTTCTTAGTTACACTTTTCCTCCTTTACTCTTCTTGGTCCACATGTCATCCGACCGACCTCTACTAGCTTACCCCAGATCATGGGCGACGTCCGATGTCTGCTACTACGAAACTTCATTTACCAACTCTTTGTATTTTAAATAATAACATTTTTCTGAAATTATTTAAATATAACACTTTTATTCCTATTAAAGTTTCTAGGTCCTTACACCGATCATCAATCCTGACTGGTTTTGCTTCAAAGGACAAGTCATCCCTGATCTGCATATCGTCCTCTTCCAGCACATGACTAGGGTCTGCCATGTACTTCCTCAGCTGTGATACGTGCAAGACATTGTGCAGATTCGCTAAATGGGGAGGTAGGGCGATCTCATAAGCCACTGGACCAATCCTTCTTAAGATCTGATATGGTCCCACGAACTTAGGGGACAACTTCTTTGATCTGATCGCCCGTCCTACACCCTTGGTTGGTGTCACTCTCATGAACACGTGGTCTCCAGCAGCAAACTCCAAGGGCTTTCTCCTCTGATCTGCATAGGACTTCTGCCTACTTTGAGAAGCTTTCATTCTGCTTTGTATCTGTTGCACCTTCTCGGTCGTCTGCTGAATCAACTTTGGCCCAACCAAGACTGCTTCGCCCTCCTGGTACCAACATAAGGGAGTTCTGCATTTCCTCCCATACAGGGCTTCATATGATGCCATCCCAATACTGGCGTGGTAACTATTATTATAAGTAAACTCCACCAGTGGCAACACCTCGTCCCAATTCCCCAATTGATCCAAGACACACGTCCTCAGCAGATCTTCCAAGGACTGGATCGTTCTCTCTGACTGACCATCTGTTTGGGGATGATATGCAGAGCTCATCCTCAACTTAGTTCCCAAGCAATTTTGTAAGGTCTGCCAAAACCGTGAAGTGAACCTGGGATCTCTATCTGAAACGATGCTGGAAGGCACTCCATGCAACCTCACTATTTCTTTGATGTATAACTGTGCCAGCTTGGCCATAGGCATCTTCATATTCACTGGAAGAAAGTGGGCACTCTTCGTCAGCCTATCAATGATGACCCAGATTGCATCATGGCCCTTTACCGATCTGGGTAAATGGGTGACAAAATCCATGGCGATGCTGTCCCATTTCCACTCAGGGATATCCAGTTGCTGTAACAACCCGCCAGGTCTTTGATGCTCTACCTTCGCCTTCTGACACGTTAAGCAGGTTGCAACATACTGGGCGATGTCTCTCTTCATGCCCGACCACCAAAATGACTCCTTCAAGTCATGGTACATCTTGTTCATGCCTGGATGTAGGTTAAGGCGACTCTTGTGACCTTCATCTAGGATCATCTTCTTCAATTCTCCATTTGCAGGGATGCAAATCCTACCATTAAATCTCAAGATCCCATCATCGCCCATCACAAAGTCTCTAGCCTGGTCGGTCCCTAGTGACTCCACAGTACGCTTCAGACTAGGGTCTTCCAACTGCTTATCCTTTATCATTCCAAGGAAGTCATTAGTTATAGCCAGCTTACTACAACTAATGTGATTTACGTGGAACTCTACCCCAAGGTTTAAATCTCTGAATTGCTCGATCAGTTTCTACTCTTCCATCATCATGGTGACTACTTGTACTGATTTTCTACTCAAGGCATCTGCCACTACATTGGCCTTCCCTGGATGATACATGAGTTGAAAATCGTAGTCCTTTAGAAACTCCATCCACCTTCTTTGCCTCATGTTTAGTTCCTTCTGATCGAACAGGTATTTCAGGCTCTTATGGTCACTGAACACCTGGAACCGAGCTCCATATAAATAGTGCCTCCAGATCTTGAAGGCAAACACCACAGCCGCCAACTCCAAATCATGCGTAGGGTAGTTCCTCTCATGGACCTTGAGTTGCCTTGAAGCATATGCAACCACTCTTTTCTCTTGCATCAAAACACATCCCAAACCCTGATGTGAAGCATCACAGTAGACCTCAAAAGGTCTTCCCACCTCTGGGATCACCAGCACTAGAGCACTAGTCAACCTTTCCTTTAGTTCCTTGAAGCTCTGCTCACATCGGTCGGTCCAAGCAAAAGGTTGATCCTTGCGGGTCAGTTGTGTTAAAGGAGCCACTACCTTGGAAAAGTCCTCAATAAACCGCCGATAGTAGCCAACTAGGCCCACAAAACTCCTTATTTCAGTAACTGTCTTAGGACGTTCCCATTTAAGCACTGCCTCCACTTTGGCTGGATCCACCGAGATCCCCTGGGCAGATATCACGTGTCCCAAGAAGTTGACTTCCTTCAGCCAAAACTCACACTTAGAGAACTTGGCATAGAGTTGTTTCTCCCTCAGTATTTCCAATACTGTCCTCAGGTGTTCTTCATGTTCTTCTTCGGTCCTTGAATAAATGAGTATGTCGTCAATGAAGACCACCACAAACTTATCCAAGAAAGGGCGAAAAATCCTATTCATGTAGTCCATGAACAGAGCTGGAGCATTTGTGACTCCAAACGGCATCACCACATACTCATAATGCCCATACCGAGACCTAAAAGCTGTCTTTTGAACATCTTCAGCTTTTACCAAAATTTGGTGGTACCCCGATCTCAGGTCAATTTTGGAGAACACCGAGGCCCCATGTATTTGATCCATCAAATCGTCAATCCTAGGTAGGGGGTACTTGTTCTTGATGGTCAACTTGTTCAACTGCCTGTAATCTATACACAGCCGAGACCCTCCATCCTTCTTCTTAACTAGGAGCACTGGAGCCCCCCATGGAGATACACTGGGTCTGATGAATTGTTTCTCCAGCAACTCTTCCACTTGCTTCTTTAACTCTACTAACTCGGCTGGTGCCATCCTGTAAGGTGCCATTGACACTGGTCCAGCTCCAGGTACCAAGTCAATAGAGAATTCCACTTCTCTCTTAGGGGGTAACCCAAGTACTTCTTCTGGAAATACATCCGTGAAATCTTTCACCACGTGTATTCTACTTACGTCCCCTTCATTCATCACTTCCAACCGAGCTAGCATCACGAAGCACCTCGCCCCTTCTTCCAACTCCGACTGCCCTTGCTGAGCAGATATTACATCTGACCCTTGGAGGTCTGGAAACGTTATCTTCTGACTACCGCAGTCTATGAGAACGTGATTGGCAGCTAGCCAATCCATTCCCAGGATAACATCCAGGTCCTGAAGAGGTAGGCAGATCAAGTTCACTTTGAATCTGCGTCCCTCTACTATCACTGGACATTCGGGGCAAACTGTAGAGGTCAACACCTGTCCTGACGCAGGTGTAGAGACCATCAGTTCGAAGGGTAACTCCTTCACTAGAAGACCCAACTCGGCTACACACAGGCTTGACACAAAGGAGTGTGTCGCTCCAGAATCAAACAAAGCTTTTACACCTCTACCAGCTATAAAACAAACACCTTGCATGAGGTTACCTGACTGAGATGCTTCTGCTCCAGACATGGCAAACACTCTCCCTGTCGCCTGAGGTCTGCTGCCTTCGTTTCTCATCTGCTGAGAGCCACTGGGTTGGGTCGCCCCATTCCGGTTAGGGCACTCTCTAGCAACGTGCCCCGTCTTTTGGCAGGTGTAGCACCTTTTCTCTGAACTCCTCTTGAAGCACGCGTTAGAGGTGTGTGGTCCACCACAATGGAAACACTTGGGTTTCCAAGGTTGCTGCTGCTGAAACTGGGATGACGTTGTTCCCGCCCGATGTGGTGGAGGTCTCGCATAGGGCTTGCTTTGTGGGTGTTGTGCCTTAGCTTTCCCACTGGAAGAACCTCCTGGGTGTGACCTGATCACCCGAGAATCACCCTTTTCTAGGGTCTCCACCATCTTCGCCTTCTCTACTAAGGCGTGAAATTCCCTTATGCACATCGGGGCTATGGTCCTCTTCAGCCCGTGCTTCAGTCCCTCTTCGAACTTCCTACACCTCCAGGCCTCGGAGGTCGCCTGAGTATAGAATCGGGCGAGGTACTCAAACCGAGCAACATAGGCGTTTACTGACATATCCCCCTGCTCCAACTTTAGGAACTCAGCTTCCCTCGCAAACTTGGCGCTGTCTGGGAAGTATTTCTCCAAGAACCTCACCCTGAAGCTCTCCCAATCCAATACATCCTCTCGGGCCTCCATCATCTGCTGAGCTCCCATCCACCAGAACTCAGCTTCTCCAGATAGCAGATAGGTGGCAAACAACAGTTTTTTCTCTTCAGGGCAGGAGGTCGCCCTAAAGATTTTCTCCAACTCCCTGACCCACTGATCTGCCTGATCAGGGGTAGCATTCCCACTAAACTTGGGTGGGTTGTGCCTCATGAACTCGGTCAGTCCCATCTGTTCTTGAGGCTGACCGACGTGGGAGTTTGTTTCAGCAGACCGAGCAGTTTCCCAGTGGTGCATTGTAGCTTGATGGTTCTGAGCCATCGCTGCATTCTGTTGTTGGATGACAGTTGCCATCATCTCGATAGCCTTAGCAATCTGGCTCATCTCCGAAGAAGGTTGGGGAGGGGTAGAAGGTCTACGTGCCATCTCTCTTTGTTTCAGATTTGAAACTACAGATTTCTATATTCCCTACAACTACAAGAATGAGATCGATAAGAAATCAATTCATTCAGGAGGTAACATCTTGACCTTACAAAGGTCAGCATCTCAAAGTCATTAAGAATTTGAGCTCATCAACAGAATCATAGTGCTCATAAACTTAAGCAAAACACCAGAACAGCTACTGGTATACAATCATCAATCCAAACAACCACTTTCAATCAATACGAAAACACTCAAGAAAATGAAGTAAATCACACCAGAATTCAAGGTATGCTAAGCATCAAACCTTTGGAATTAAGATTGAGAATCATCTCGATCCAGTTATGAGTGTGCACCCTCACTACTTTATCAAGATTCTCTCATTCTTAATACTAAGATTTTCAGTTAGAGCATATATTCACCAAAGCACACACAAAATTTCAATACAAAAACGTTTGAAAACTCTTTACTATAGTTGTTATTTTAAACTCAAATAAATTTCATGAGCAGAAGAAACACAATGGATCCACAGCCCTCAGGTCATCCTAAGGACGAACTGCTCTGATACCATTAATGTAACATCCCGCCAAAATACTATTCATGTTTATATAATGAAAATAAAGGTAACAAATAGATTGAGGTGAACAAAATTTTATATAAATAAATAAGTTTCTCCTCACAGGGAGTTTAATACATAACCAGTATATTTTTCCAAAACTTAAACAAAATACAGCCAAATAAATTGAAACCGGCGATCTCCCTACATAAACCGGTGATCTACTATCAGAAGGCCAAAAACAGCCGATCTCCTATCATACAACTTAAAAAGGGTGATCGCCTAACAGAACTATATGTGGGCGATCTCCTCCCGGCGACCACTCACTGAGGAGTTCCACCACCTGCAACCTCGTCTGCTCCCGTGTAGAAATACACGATCATCACAGTTTAAGAGAAAACAGCCACAGAGCAATACAAAAGAAAAGGGGTAAGCTAGATGGTTTAAAAGCTTTTAGATCAATAGTAAACATAAAACTTCACACCATTCATGATCCATAACAATTACAACCATCAACATATCCATTATCCACATACTCGTCAAGTGTCCATTTGCTACTTTCAGTATTCAAGATTCACACGTCAGACTTTCCACTGACTCACAATGCATAGACACATGACACTACTTCCGGATTGACTCGTGCGTTGACTCAGGCTCAGAGATCTGCACCTGTCATACCATACCACTGTGAAATCCACACAGGGTCGCTGTGAAATCCACACAGCCATGCGCATATATAATCTCAATGTCCTTAACTCTCCCGGTATGACAGGGTTAATTCATAGAACAGGCCGAGCTCGTTCCCTTTTGAACAACTCACCCATACGTATGAACCTCCTTCGACTCTCCACAACTGAATAACTTCATCTACGTGATTCCATTATATCAGTAGAGTCAGGATATCTCCTTCTAGACAAGCCCCTAGTCAATACACCTACACACGATCTTACACGGTATTTCCTTTCCTGAAAATACTATGCCTTGATCCCACATTCACAACATTCAAAACATCATACCACTCAAATGAATGATTCAAATCACAGCAACAATCATTTCAAGGGTTCAGATTTTCGAATATCACATGTATATTGTATTTAAATCCCAAACAGCTTCAAACAACATCAAAACAGGGGAGTTCGAAATCCGTATTTAAAACCGGGGATCACGTCGCCCAACCACACAGAACAGAGCATTGCGAAAAGAAACAGAAAACCGGCGACCACGTCGCCCTCACTTCAGAAACAGCTAATCCATGGCTTGTATTGAAAATGAAGGTTTGCTTCCCTTACCTGGACTTGCGCAAAACACCAAGAACTCCAAAACCCCACGAAGCTTAAAAGATGCTCTCACCTTGTTTTTGCGTCTGGTTTGTAGGACTTGCAGAGAACTTCCCAGGTGCTCTAATGGTAGCCGTCGTTCGTCGTACTTTTGGGTGAAGGTGCCTGAGTCGCAGTGCGAAGGAGAGAAAGGAGAAGAAGGGAGGTAAACACACTCTTTCGCTCTTGAACCACTGCAACGTTCCTTTCTCTCAGAAGTGGGTTTTTGCATCTTAAACTAACTTGTCCACAAAAGCCGCTGCCACCACCCACTCTGCAGGGAAGTTTGCGTGTACGCTGCACTGAACAGTACGACTAAGCGTGCCTCTGCGCAGGCTGAGACTCTGAGGTCACTATTCTGAACCACCCTTTGTGCCTACGTGTCGCGCGTGCAGGACGTTTCATGCTGGGAGCCTGGGTCCCACTTTACTCTGTGTGAAACTCGACGTCGCGCGATAACTTTCCACCGCTGACTCATCCTGGCGAACGACCGATGTCTCCCTCGCCCTGGAAGATGACCGATGTCTCCCTCGCCCTGGAAGACGACCGATGTCTCCCTCTGGGAGACGACCGATGTATATCCCTGGCGACGCTCTCATGCCTCGCGCCCTGGCAAAGCCCGCATGCCTCTCGCGCCCTGGCAATGCCCGCATGCCTCGCGCCCTGGCGATGCCCGCATGCCTCTCACGCCCTGGCAATGCCCGCATGCCTCTCGCCCGCGCGATGCCTGCATGCCTCGCGCCCTGGCGCTCATGTGTAGCAGGCGACCGGCGATCATGTACTACTAGGCGATCTCATAGTCTTCCAAACTACACTTTCCTTCCTTTTCATTTTAAATAAAGACATACTTAGAATTCATTTAAAATATATCTCTTTTATTCCAATTTAATTTTACAGGTCCTTACATTTTTCCCATTCCCCAAGATGTTGATGGGTGGGTTCATTCATATCTAATGAGAAAGGGTGTGGTGCTTCATGGGACAATAGTTGTGATAGGTGGTGGTATGAAGGTTGAACTTCTTTCGATGGTTCAAAATGAATGTTTAGTGAGGGAGAGGAGTGTGTGGGTTGACATTGTGTTGATGAAGATGCAAATCTCTCAAATGTGACGTATACTTCGAGTCTGGTTTGTAGTTGAATGTAGTCGTAGATGCCAAAGAACGCCTCAACATCATCATCCTCGGTCATCTCGATGGCGGTGTAATGACTTACCCCTCCACCAAGTCTAGTCAGGTAGCGGAAGTGAATTGTTGCAACCCTTTCTTCAGCTTCCCTATGTAGTTTTCTGAGACTGACTTCTTTCATTCTTTGTAGGGTCATTCCCCTTTTGATAGCAACAACTTTTGGTGTCATAGAACTAAATGTACATCTTTCAATGGGACATTCTTTCATTGATCCATCATAGTGAACAATGACATATAATGAAGCCATTTGTTGACAACAAACAAAATGTTGGGTGTGTAATACAAAAGGAAAGATGGAGAAATTAAAGATGTTGGGTGTGACATACTTATTTAGTATTGCCTTATATCTCTTATCTTTTATATTGTTTAGGTTTGTTTTTATTTTATTTTATATCTTTTATCTTTATCTTATTTTGTTTTGCCTTTATTTTATATCTTTTATTTTTTAGTTATTATTTTTTTATATCATTCTTTATTTATTTATTTTTTTTGTTTTTATTTTTATTGTTGCTACTTTTATTTTCTATATTTATTTATTTTTGCATTTTTTTCTTCTCATTTTTAAGCATTAAGTGTAGTATTTGCATTAGTTTTTTTCTTTTTTAGGATTTTGCATTTAGGGTAGACACTTCAATATTATATGTGTCCACTACTAATTAATACTAATTGACTTTGGTTTTCTTATAATTATGTCCTGTAGTTTTTACTTGAAATTAACATGATTACATCATTAATAATAATAAAAATAAATACTAATTTATGTTTATAGATTCAACTTTTATGTTGTTGTAGGGTTTAATTTTTTATTTTCTTCATTCTTAAAAAAATGAATTTTAAACTAAACATTTTTAATTTATTACTTTTTTATTTTTATTTTGTAAAAACTCATTTCTTTATTCATTAATTATATTTCTAACTATTTTAAACATTAAAAATATTTATTTTTTAATACATTCAAAATTAAAATTATCAATTTTTTTTAATTCATTATTATTTTTATTTATTTTTGAAATGGTGCTATATAGGGAAATAAAAAATAAAAGAGTGCTAGATAGGGAAATAAAAACAAAATGGTGCTAGATAGGGAAATAAAAACAAAAAGGTGCTAGATGGAGAAATAAAAGTATAAATGGTGCTAGATAGAGAATTCAATCATATTTTTTGTGTAAGTTTGAGTTAATTATTTTTTTCTAATATATAATATTCATAATTACTGTTATTTTGTAATAAAAATAATTGTGTTAAATTCAAATAAATTTATTAAATATATTAAAATTTATGAAAATAATATTTATTATTATATACATTTGTTATTTTATATAAATATATATATATATATATATATATATATATATATATATTTTGTTGATATTATATTATAATTTTATTTTATTATTTTTATTATGTATAATTATATGTTGTTATTAATAATATAATTAAATATTTTTGAAATTATTAAATAAATTTATCTAATATTTAAATTTGTATATTGTATATATATATAATTATATTAATAATTATAATAGTAATAAAATAATTAATATTATTAATATTTTGAAGAATTTATATATTTTAAAAATAAAGTACAATTTAAACATACTAGCACGATAAAATTCACATATTTTCATAAATATTATGAAATATTGACTAACAACATAAACAAAATTATATTTTATTTTTTATGTATAATTTTTTATTTTAATTTGTATCCAATAAAATAAAGAAAGTAAAATAACAACTTTCGCTTATCATTATTAATAAACATTGGATGAACATGAAACTGTTGGTGATTACAATAAATAGATGAAATCATTAGATTAATCCTAAGTGATGTTGTGTCATGGGAATTTAAAAGAAATACAAACATAATAATGTCCAATAACACATTAAATTTAAGTGACAATCAAAATAAGTTCAACATAAAAAATAATAATAACACAATAAAAATACAATGAATGTTCTTCATTGCCTTGAAGCTGGTGAAGTGTATCTTCGATTCGGCCCAAACGTGTGTTGATAGTGTTGATATCCAACCTCCTGCTTGACATACTTTCTTGTATATTTTTGAATTCCCTCCCTAATTTGTTTTAACATCGCTGAATCATGGGGGATTTCAGGTTGAGGATGACTGCCTGCAACATGTTCTTGAGGCAATGGAATGTCTTCGTGTTCTGGTTCATGTTTGTCGTCAGACCTTCCAAGATGCCACACACCAGTGACCTCAAAGATATTCATTTTCTTCATGGTTTTTTTTTTTTTCGGAGAAGTTATTCCGCCCTAACGTGATTGATGACTCTCCCATCAAGTTCATGTCATATAGCAACATAAGGTGATGCGGACATCCAAGGTCTTTCTCAAGAAGGAAGGAATGATACGGACATCCAAGTCCAAGGGCGCCTAATCTTTTGGAGGTCCAATTGTTGAATGATCCACTGTTTAAAAATACTAAGCTGATTACATGCACAACATGCTTGAAGTATTAAAATAAAATAATATTATTATTTTGCTTGGAGTTAGGATTTGAACCCGAGACTAATAACTAAATTTGTATTTATACACTTTTGGAAATCAGAATGAGGGGCAATATGTTGGCAATTTTATGAGAGAATATTTCTCTGCAAAGGTTTTTCCCTATATTTTGCGATCTTATCAAGAATCCACCAATTTGTTTTCATTGTTTTTATTTTTAATTGATTCCTTTTTGTAACCCTAAATTCCCAATTCTACTGTTAGTTCTATTTGAAATCATATCATTTGGTATTCAGAGCAAAGGTTTGAGTGATAATATAATTGTGCATCCTGTTTTTAGTTCTATTTGGAATCATATAATTTGGTATTCAGAGCAAAGGTTTAGCTGATAATATAATTGTGCATCACTGTTCCGCATGGTTCACGGTACTGTTCATTATTATTTTTTTTTTAAAAAAATGAAGAGGAAAACAAAAAAAAAAGAAAAGAAAAGGAAAAAAAGAAGAAGAGGAAAATAGAAAACAAAGAGAAGAGAAAAATCAGAAAAATAATAATAATAATAGCAATGATCTAGTACATACTTCCTGTTTGTTAAAAGTTATAAGTTTCAAGTGTCCTGTCTACATATTTTTTTTCTCTATATATTATAATTGTCTTGCTTGTTTGTTGGTAGTGAAATTGTTCTTCACTATTTTTTTTTTCTTCTTTTCCCATTCATCAAAATTTTATTTTAAGCTTGTGATTGCTACCTTTGAAAGTGATTCTTGATTGCTTGATTCTTGTAAGAACCTTAAGTTAGAGAACGAGTGCTAAAAGGTAGTGTGAAAAAAAAGGCCTTATTGTGTGAAACACGAGTGTTGAGTGTAAACACGTGAGAAGTGGTGTGAGGCCTAAACTTATTGTTATTTTTAATCTGTTTACTTGAGCATGACAAGGGAAATGTCAAATAGTGGACTTTCACAAATACAAATGCAAGCCTTAACACAACATTTGGAGAGACTAATGAAACAATAAAGTGATAAACTCTACGAGATGTTGGATCAAATGGAGCAGGCACAACAAGAAAATCATGAAAATAGAGGTGGAGATAGGAGGAGGAGATAGGAGGAGGAGAAGAGAGAATGAAAGAGGACAAAGACAGCGAAGATTTGATGATGGGATAAGATTAAATATTCCCACAATTAAAGGAAAAAGTGATCCTGAAGCTTACATAGAATGAGAGATTAAAGTAGAACATGTGTTTGCTTGCAATGAGTATAATGAGGAGCAAAAGATGAAGTTGGCTTGGTGGAATAAATACCAAAGGGAGAGAATTAGATATGAGAAACCCATGGTGGACTCTTGGAGTGAAATGAAAAGGATTATGAGAAAGAGATATATTCCAGCAAGCTACCAAAGGGAGTTACAACTCAAACTTCAAAGAATGACTCGAGGGAATAGAAGTGTGGAAGAATATTTTAAAGAGATGGAGGTGACCATAATTAGAGCTGGAAAGAATGAAGAAAACAAAGCAACCATGGCTAGGTTTTTGAATGGATTGAACCATGATATTAGGGATGTTGTGGAGTTGCAAAAGTATGTTGACATGGAGGATTTGTTGCACAAGGCTAACCAAGTAGAACAACAACTCAAGAGAAATGGAATCATGAGGAGGAGTTCCAACCATAATAAAAATTCTAGTTGGAAGGATAAGGTTATGAAGGATAAAGGAGTTCTCTTAAGTTCAGCCACATCTTCAAGTGGGAAGTCACCTAATAGATATAATAATTCACCATTTAAAAGGAAGACAAGTGAGGTAAAATGTTTCAAATGCTTGGGAAGAGGACATTATGCTTTAGAATGTCCAACAAAAAAGAATATGTTCATGTTATCAAATGGAAAAATAAACAGTCAACCTTCATAGTAACACATAGTAACAAAATATATATATATATATATATATATATATATATATATATATATATATATAAATTAAAAACAATAAAGACACAGAATAAAAACCTAAGAAGTAAACACATAATAAAAAATATAAAAACAATAAATGTAAGGACCTAGAAACTTTAATTGGAATAAAAGTGTTAGACTTAAATAATTTCAGAGGATGTTATTATTTAAAATACAAAGAGTTGGTAATTGAAGTTTCGTAGTAGTCGGACCTCGGACGTCGCCCAAGGTCTGGGGTCAGCTGGTAGAGGTCGGTCGGCTGACATGTGGATCAAGAAGAGTAAAGGAAGAAAAGTGTAGCTTAGAAGTCTACGAGATCGCCGTTGTTGAAGACGGAGGCAATCCCCGACTTCTCTGGGACATAATCGCCTGTCGCCTAGAGGAGACATGATCGCCAATCGCCTATGGTGTACGTGATCGACGGAAGTGCACGTAGTATGTGGTCAAGATGCTGAATCAACCATAGTGGGTTCCAAAAACCACGCGTATCAAGGTGTGGGTTAAGCCTTAGATACGCTGTGCATGCGAAGCTCTATGCTTGAGCATAAGAAATCGTCCTTAGTGTTGCATGCATGGGCGCAAGAGGAGTGGTGCTGATCTACTCTTGGAAATGTGAAGCTACCGACGTCACCAAGCCATGTGGAGGTGATACCTTGGACGTAACATAGTGGAATGAAGAACCTTCAGCAAGGTGTGACGATGTGACATCGGTGAGCAGAGTAAGGCGATGTGTTCTCGTCACACACAAGGGCGATAAGAGATCGCCAACAGGATGAGAGGAACATTGGTCATCAACCAGGATGGGAGACACATCGGTGGTCTGCCAGGGTGAGACATCGGTGGTCTGCCAGGTTGAGACATCGGTTGTCTGCCAGGGTGAGACATCGGTGGTCCTCCAGGGTGACACATCGGTTGTCTGCCAGGATGAGGAATCAGTCATCGCCGGTATGAGAGACAGACGGTCATTGCCAGGATGAGGGACACATCGGTCGTCCGCTAGGATGAGACATCGGTGGATGGTCATCGCGCGAGCGGTCATCGGTGGAAGATTATCGCGCGGTGTCGAGTGTCACACAGATAAGATGGGACCCAGGCTCCCAGCGTGAAACGTCCTGCACGCGCGACACGTAGACAAAAAGAGTGGTTCAAAATTGTGACATCAGAGTGTTGGCCTACGCAGAGGCACGCGTAGTCGTACTGTTCAGGGCAGCGTGCACGCAAGCTTCCTGCAGAGTGGGTGGTGGCAGCGGCTTTTGTGGACAAGTTGGTTTAGATTCAAAAACCCACTTCTGAGAGGCAAAGGACGTTGCAGTGGTTCAAGAGTGAAAGAGTGAGCTCACCTTCATCCTTCTCTTTTCTCTCCTTCGCGCTGCGATTCAGGCATCCTCAAGCACCAGTGCGACGAGCGACGACTACCCTTAGAGCACCTGGGAGGTTCTCTGCAAGTTCTCCAAACCAGACGCTAAAACAGAGCTAAGGAACCTTTAAGCTTCGGTGGGTTTTGGAGCCCTTGGTGTTTTGCGCAAGTCCAGGTAAGGGAAGCTAGCCTTATTTTTCAACGAAAACCTTATATTAGATGATTGAGATGATGGGGCGACGTGGTCGCTAGTTTTCAACTGTTATTGTATAATCCCCTGTTTTTGGATGAGATCGCCGGTTTTGGCGTTGTTTTTCGAACTCCCCTGTTTTTGTGTTGTTTGAAACTGTTTGAGATTTAAATGTGATATTCGAAAATCTGAACCATGGAATGATTGTTGTTGTGATTGGAATTATTCATTTAAGCGTTATATGATGTGTTGAATGTTGTGAATGTGGGATCAAGACATAGTATTTTCAGGAAAGGAAATACCGTGTTGAGATTGGTTATGAGGTGTATTGATCTGTGAGTATCCTGTGAATGAGACGATCCTGACTCTGCTGATATGATGGAGTCACATAGATGAAGTCATTCAGTTGGTGAGAGTCGAAGGAGGTCCATATGTATGGGTAAGTCGTTCGAAAGATAACTGACTTGACCTGTTATATGGATTAACCCTGTCATACTGTGAGAGTGATGAAATTGAGATCGAGATTGTGTTGATGCGCATGGCTGTGGAAAAATTACAACAATGAAGTATGACAGGTGCAGGTCTCTGGATGCTAAGTTCAACGCACGAGTCTTCCGGAAGCAGTGTCAAGTGTCCTGTGTGGACTTTACTTGCTGTCCTGTGTGGACTTCATTAGCTGTCCTGTGTGGACTTTACAGTGGTGTGGTATGTGTCTATGTGTGTTGAATCAGTGGAAGTCTGGCGTAAGAAATGAGAAACTTTGAAATTGATAGACACTTGATGAATTTTGTGAATTTAAAGACTCTTGAAGAAATTGTGAAATGTGTGATTTCTTGATGGTCATGTGAAGGGAATGAGAAAAATTGATAGTTTTTACGTGGGTGTCTTAAAATTGTTTTATCTTGATTTTAAAGTTCATATCTAAACTCTCTTTCAAATATCTAGCTTACCCTGTGTATTTGGTGTTGTGTTTGGCTTTTTCTTAAAACTGTGATGATCGTGTATAATTTACACGGGAGCAGATGATGTTGCAGGAAGTAGAGCTCCTCTGTGAGTGGTCGCCGGAAGGAGATCGCCCGTTTCTGTTTCTGTTAGGCGATCACCCTTTTCTGTTTTCTGATAGGAGATCGCCCTTTTCTGATAGGAGATCGCCCTTTTCTGTTAGGAGATCGCCTGTTTTTCTATTTTTGCTGTATTTTTGTTTAAGTTTTGGAAAACTGACCGATTATGTATTAAACTCCCTGTGAGGAGAAACTTCATTTCATATATATACACATGTTCACTTCAATATATTTGTTTACCTTTATTTTTATTATATAAATATGAAAAGGATTTGGCGGGATGTTACAATAAACACATAATAATAAGAAAAATGTAAATAAATTTCTAAAATTAAAAACAATAAACACATAAAAAAATGTAAGTGCATTTATAACAATTAAAAATAGTAAACACATAAAAAAAACAAAACAATAAACACCTAAGAAAAATATAAACACAATTATTAAAATTAAAATAGTAAACAAATAATAACAAAAAATGTAAAAACAGTAAACAGATAATAAAAAAAATATAAATATATTTATAAAATTAAAAACAATATATATAAAAAATTAAAAATTAAACAATAAAAACATAATAATAAAAAATATAAAAGCAGTGAACACATAATATAAAAAAATGTAAATACATTTATAAAAATTAAAAATTAAAAATGTTCTTGCCGATTGACCCTCCTGTCAGTTGACTCTATGACAATCACGTGCCTCCTTCCTCACCTAGATATATGCTTTGCTCTCTCGAAGCAATCTGCCCTGCAAGATAGAAAGGGGGCGTCTTAGAGGCCGTTCGCACTCCGACGCTCAAGTCAAAACTAGGGCAAGCACACCAAGTGTATTGAGTATTTTTGTTTAGGTTTAGAAACTGTGTACCTTTGTGAATTGTTTTACTACCCTTTATATAGTCTAGGGTTTCCTCTGCGCCGCTACCCATATTTAGGGTTTATAGGAATACCCTTGCGCCGCTATCACCCAGACTTAGGGTAATCTAGCACGTAAGGTTTCCTTAACTGGAGTGCAAACTCTAACAGAATGTGTAACATCCCGCCAAATTCTTTTCATATTTATATAATAAAATAAAGGTAAACCAATATATTGAAGTGAACATAATTATATATATGTAATGAAGTTTCTCCTCACAGGGAGTTTAATACATAATCGGTCAGTTTTCCAAAACGTAAACAAAATACAGTAAAATATAAAGACAGGCGATCTCCTAACAGCAAAAAGGCGATCTCCTATCGGAAAACGGCGATCTCCTATCAGAAAACAGAAAAAAGGGTGATCGCCTAACAGAAATAGAAACAAGCGATCTCCTTCCGGCGACTACTCACTGAGGAGCTCTACTTCCTGCAACATCATCTGCTCCCGTGTAAATTATACACGATCATCACAGGTTTAAGAAAAAGCCAACACAACACCAAAATCACAGGGTAAGCTAGATATTTGAAAGAGAGTTTAGATATGAACTTAAAAATCAAGATAAAACAAATTCAAGATACCCACGTAAATCCATCAACTTTCTCATTCTCTTCACATGACCATCAAGTAAACACATATTTCACAATTCCTCAAAAGTCGTTAAAATCACATAATTCATCAAGTGTCTATCAATTTCAATGTTTCTCATTTCTCACGTCAGACTTCCACTGACTCATCACACAAGACACTTGACACTACTTCCGGAAGACTCGTGCGTCGAACTTAGCATCCAGAGACCTGCACCTGTCATACTTCATTGCTGTAATGTTTCCACAGCCATGCGCATCAACACAATCTCGATCTCAATTTCATCACTCTCACAGTATGACAGGGTTAATCCATATAACAGGTCAAGTTAGTTATCATTCAAACGACTTACCCATACATATGGACCTCCTTCGACTCTCACCAACTGAATGACTTCATCTATGTGACTCCATCATATCAGCAGAGTCAGGATCGTCTCATTCACAAGATACTCACTGATCAATACACTTCATAACCAAATCTCAACACGGTATTTCCTTTCCTGAAAATACTATGTCTTGATCCCACATTCACAACATTCAACACATCATATAACACTTAAATGACCGATTCCAATCACAGCAAAACTCATTCCAAGGTTCAGATTTTCGAATATCACATTTCAATCTCAAACAGTTTTCAAACAACACCAAAAACAGGGGAGTTCGAAAAACAACGCCAAAACCGGCGATCTCGTCCAAAAACAGGGGATTATACAATAACAGTTGAAAACCGGCGACCACGTCGCCCCATCATCTCAATCATCTAATATAAGGTTTTTCGTTGGAAATAGTCGCCCCATCATCTCAATCATCTAATATAAGGTTTTTCGTTGGAAATAAGGCTAGCTTCCCTTACCTGGACTTGCGCAAAACACCAAGAACTCCAAAACCCACCGAAGCTTGAAAGATGCCTTAGCTATGTTTTTGCGTCTGGTTTGTAGAACTTGCAGAGAAACCTCCCAGGTGCTCTAAGGGCAGTCGTCGCTTGTCGTACTGGTGCTTGAGGATGCCTGAATCGCAGCGCGAAGGAGAGAAAAGAGAAGGATGAAGGTGAGCTCACTCTTTCACTCTTGAACCACTGCAACGTCCTTTGCCTCTCAGAAGTGGGTTTTTGAATCTTAAACCAACTTGTCCACAAAAGCCGCTGCCACCACCCACTCTACAGGGAAGTTTGCGTGTACGCTTCCCTGAACAGTACGACTACGCGTGCCTCTGCGCAGGCCAACACTCTGAGGTCACTATTCTGAACCACCCTTTTTGTCTACGTGTCGCGCGTGCAGTACGTCTGATGCTGAGAGCCTGGGTCCCACCTTATCTGTGTGAAACTCGACATCGCGCGATAACCTTCCACCGATGACCGCTCGCGCGATGACTAACCACCGATGCCTCATCCTGGCGGACGACCGATGTCTCTCCCTAGGAGACGACCGATGTCTCGCCTTGGCGATGACCGCATGCCTCGCGCCCGGCGATGCCCGCATGCCTCGCGCCCCGGCGATGTCCGCATGCCTCGCGCCCTGGCGATGCCCGACGACACATCGCCACGCCTTGCTGAAGGTTCTTCATCCCACTATGTTACGCCCAAGGTATCATCTCCACATGACTTGGTGACGTCGGTAGCTTCACATTTCTAAGAGTAGGTCAGCACTACTCCTCGTGCGCCCATGCATGCAACACCAAGGACGATTTCTTATGCTCAAGCATAGAGCTTTGCATGCACAGCGTATCTAAGGCTTAACCCACACCTTGATACGTGTGGTTTTGTGGAACCCACTCTGGTTGATCCAGTATCCTGACCACATACTGAGTGCACTTTCGGCGATCATGTGCACCATAGGCGACTGGCGATCACGAGCAACCTAGGCGACTGGTGATCACGTGCAACCTAGGCGATCTCATAGTCTTCTAAACTACACTTTCCTTCCTTTTTTTATTTTAAATAAAAACATACTTAGAATTCATTTAAAATATATCCCTTTTTATTCCAAGTTAATTTTACAGGTCCTTACAGAATGACCACCTGGGTGCCTCCTCATGCACCTAGTCTCTGGGGCCACTTGTTCTGGGAGTGCCTTCACTGTTCACATGCCATGCATGTAGCTTCACTGGGAAACCTAGTTCTGATGAGTACTCGACCCCTCAGGACTCTACACCTAACTGTGCTTTCCCTGCCACACGCATAAGCTCTTCGTGATTCAGGCCTCTCCTTACCTCTGGGCATGTTACTGATAACTGGTCTTCTTTCAGGACCCACACCAGATGTTCTAGCTCTGTTGTTCAAAACACCCAAGATCGATGTCACCTTGTCACACTCTGTCGTCAAGGACTCATCAACCTGCGGAGTGACGAGGACACATCAGTCCACTCTGGTGATCGACACGCTAATGACTAATCATCCTGTTAGTTCATACTACCTGCGGGGTCCATCCCATGTGGCTTTGGGCTACGCTGTGGGACCCAACTGACGTGACCCACCATTACTAGCTGTTCTCGGTATCCAAGGACTGGTTGATACACAAAATAATAAACACATAAAAAAATGTAAATACATTTATAAAAATTAAAAACAGTAAATACATAAAAAAGTAAACAAAATAGTAAAAACCTAAAAAAAAATTTAAATACATTTATTAAAATTAAAAAAGTAAACAAATAAAAAAACTAAATAGTTTCTTGTTAATAAAAAACATTAAAGACAGTAAACACATAATAACAAAATATATATATATATATATATATATATTTACAAAAATTAGAAACAATAAATACATAAAATAAAAAAAAGTAAATAATAAAAACATAAATATAAAAAATTAAAAACATTAAATATATAATAAAAAAATGTAAAAACAGTAAACACATAATAATAAAGAAAATGTAAATACATTTACAAAAATTAAAAAAGTAAACACTTTTTTTATGTAAATACATTTATAAAAATTAAAAATAATAAACACATAAAAAAAACAAAAGAAAGTGTAAATCCATTTATAGAAATTAAAAACAGTAAACACATAATAAAAAAAAAATGTAAATAGAGTTATAAAAATTAAAAACAGTAAATATATAAAAAATAAGCAAGACAATAAAAATCTAAAAAAAAAATGTAAATACAACTATTAAAATTAAAAAAATAAACACATAAAACAATTTAAACAATATGTTGTTAATAAAACAAATGTGAAAACAATAAACACATAATAACTGTAACGCCCCTCAATACCTTATTCATATTTATATAATAAAATAAAGGTAAAACAATAATATCAAAATTAATATATGTATATATAATAAAATACATCCATCAATACATTGTATTTCAAAAATAATATCCCTTCTCTAGGGAATTTTAATACATAACCGTCAAGTGGTTCAAAATAAAACAGAACACAGCATAAGAACAGGTGATCTCCTTGTCCATCCACTCACTGAGGAGCTCCACTGCCTGCAACATCATCTGCTCCCGTGTACATTACACGATCATCACAGTTTTAAGGAAAAACAACCACAAAACAAACCAAAGGGGTAAGCTAGACATTTTTAAAAACTTTAAAACATGAAACTTGATATTAACGTAAACCATCAAATATTCACACATTTCACAATTCCCTCAAGTGTCATTCATTTCACATAATCCATCAAGTGTCTATCAAATTTCAATATTTCTCTTTCTCACGTCAGACTTCCACTGACTCATCACACATAGACACTTGACACTACTTCTAGAAGACTCATGCGTTGAACTTAGCATCCAGTGACCTGCACCTGTCATACCACACCACTGTGAAATCCACACAGAGTCGTTGTGAAATCCACACAGCCATGCGCATAAACATAATCTCAATATCATCACTCTCACGGTATGACAGGGTTAATTCATATAACAGGTCAAGTTTGTTATCTTTCAAACAACTTACCCATACATATGAACCTCCTTCGACTTTCACCACCTGAATAACTTCATCTATGTGATTCCATTATATCAGTAGAGTCAGGATCGTCTCATTCACAGGATACTCACAGATCAATACACCTCATAACCAATCTCAACACGGTATTTCCTTTCCTGAAAATACTATGTCTTGATCACAATTTCACATTCATCCAGTACATCATACCACACGTAAAAGCACAATTCCATCATATAATATTTTGAATCTTTTCTTAAACAATCCCAATCACAGAAACAATCATACCAAAGTTCAGATTTTCGAATATCATATGCATTTCACCTTTCAATCTCAAACAATTTGAAAACGACACTAAAACAGGGGATTTCAAAATTTGCATTAAAACCGGCGATCACGTCACCCAAACATCAGAATCTTCTAGCCTACGGTTGTTATTGAAAATAAAGCTAGCTTCCCTTACCTGGACTTGCGTAAAATCTCACTACGAGCTCTAACCCACCGAACTTAAGGATGCCTTAACCTGCACTATAGAGTCCCGATCACAAAACTAACGAGATTACTCATTTTCTGCGTTAACAGAGATGATTTCTGAAGCTAAAAGAGTTGTATGCACAACCTATGCAGAGATGACCCTCTCAAATTCAGACTCAACTCAAAGAACAGAGCAAAACGACTTACTCTGTTTTAGGGCTTTGATCAGAAAACTTGTAGAGCACAACGTCAGGAATCCAGGGGTAGTCGCCGATCTTCAACTGGTTCGCTAGGACGTCTGAATGCAGGGAGAAGGAGAGGAAAGAAACAGGGAACCAAAGCTAACTTACTCAATCACTCTTGAACCACAACAACGTCCACTGCCTCTCAGGAGTGAGTTTTGAATCTAAGCCAACTTGCCCAGAAATGCCGCTGCCATCGCCCACTCTGCAGGAAAGCTTGCGTGCACACTTCCTTGAACAGTATGACCACGTGGGTTTCTGCGCATACCAACTCTCTGATGCTAACTATTCTGAAACACCCTTTCTGTCTACGTATCACGCATGCAGAACGCTCATGCTGGGAGCCTGGGTCCCACCTTATCTGTGTGAAACACGACATCGCGCGATAACCATTCACCGATGACTGCTCGCGCGATGACCATGCCTCTCATACCGGTGATGACCGATGCCTCTCATACTGGCGATGACTGATTCCTCTTCCTGACGGACGACTGACTCCTCACCCTGGCAGACAACCGATGTCTCACCCTGGCAGACAACTGATGTCTCACCCTGGCAGACCACCGATGTCTCACCTTGGCAGACCACCGATGTGTCACCCTGGCAGACCACCGATGTGTCTCCCATCCTGGTTGATGACCGATGTTCCTCTCATCCTGTTGGCGATCTCTTATCGCCCTTGTGTGTGACGAGGACACATCGCCTCACTCTGGTCACCGATGTCACATCGTCACACCTTGCTGAAGGTTCATCCTCCCATTCCTCTAAGTCTGGGGTATCACGACTCACACTACTCATGGTGGCAGATATGCCACCTGTCTTCTATATCACTCATCTTCTGTATTTAGACCACATACTAAGTGCTTACCAAGTCTCCTCGAATACTTGGCGATGTGCTCTTTTCGGCGATCGTGTGCACCATAGGCGATTGGCGATCATGTACACCCTAGGCGATTGGCGATCATGTACACCATAGGTGATTGCTGATTTCATACGGGGGAAGTCGGAGGCCGCCGCCTTCTTCAACAAATGGCGATCTCATCGACTTCTAAGCTACACCTTCCTTTCTCTTACCCTTCTTGATTCACGTGCCCCCTCCCTTCAAGCACGCCCACGTGATTACCTCACGATAAAGTCATTGCACCTGACTACTTGGTTGGTATAATGGTCAACCGACCGCCCTCTACCAGCTGATCCCAGACCTTGGGCGACGTCCGAGGTCTGACCACTATAAGATTTTCTATTTTTATGTCCTTTTTATTTTAAATAATAACATACTCTAAAATCATTTAAAATATATCACTTTTATTCCAAATAAATTTATAGGTCCTTACAATAACAATATATATATATATATATATATATATATATATATATATATATATATACAAATATATATATAAAAATATAAATATATATAAATATATAATATATATAAATATATAAATATATATATATATATATATATATATATTTATAAAAATTAAAAATAATAAACACATAGAATAAAAAATTAGACAATAAAAACAAAATAATAAAAAATATAAAAACAGTAAAAACATAATAATAAGAAAAATATAAATAAATTTGTAAAAATTAAAAATAATAAACACAGAAAAAAATGTAAATGCATTTATAACAATTAAAAATAATAAACACATAAAAAAAACAAAACAGTAAACACCTAAAAAAATTAAATACAATGACTAAAATTAAATAACGATAAACACATAAAAAAAACACATAACACAAAATAATAAAAAATTAAAAACATTAAACACATAATAATAAAAAATAAAAAATATATAAAATTAATAAAGTTATAAAATAAAAAAGTAAACAGTAAAACATAATAATAACAACTGTAAACTCATAATAATAAAGAAAAGTAAATACATTTATAAAAATGAAAAACCGTAAACACAAAAAAACATGTAGTTATAGAAAACCAAAACTAATTTAAGATTTTTGTCACTTAATGATTCTCGTTCTAATTTTAAAAGTCATCACTCAACAAGCATTGATTCTTGTTCTAATTTTAAAAGCAATAGAATTGATTATCTCAAATGAACCCTCACCCAAAAAAATTCGAAAATCGATTCTGCATTATTTCAGAAAATTCAAAAATTGATTATGCACCATTTGAAAAATAAAAATGGATTGTGCACCCTTTTGGAAAATATGAAAATCGGTTTTGCACTTGGAAAATTCAAAAATCGATTATGCTTGTTTAAAACAAGCACATAATCGATTTTGTTCTTTATGTCAGAATCGATTATGCTTGTTTAAAAAAAGTGGTCAAGATTCTCTTTTGCACCACTGCTAGCACTCTGAGCACTGTAAGCAAGAAACCCCATTCAAAAATGCATGCACAATTGCCCACATTGTGTTTAATATATTCAAAATGGATGGAAGGGTATGAAAGTTGTATTGGACCAGAGCGTGTAGAGCTCAATTCTCGGTGGTTGAACATCGGCATTTGCAACAGACAGGTCAGCTTGGCTCTTAGGTCAAGCTGACGGGTCACTTGACTGGGCTCAGGTATGTGCATATTAATCCTCATTCATGCATTGGTATAATCTTTCATGTATAAGGCCTGGAAGGTCAGTGAAAGTGTGTTAAATGGACCTAGGGGCATATAGTGCATTTGGGTCTAGGAAGAGTAAAACGTATTCTATCACCTTAAGCCCAAGTGTGTAAGGACCTAGAAAATTTAATTGGAATGAAAGTGTTATATTTAAATAATTTCAGAAGATGTTATTATTTAAAATACAAAGAGCTGGTAAATGAAGTTTTGTAGTAGTCGGACCTCGGACGTCGCCCAAGGTCTGGGGTCAGCTGGTAGAGGTCGGTCGGCTGACCATTGTATTAACCAAGTAGTCAGGTGCGATGACTTTATCGTGAGGTAATCACGTGGGTGTGCTCGAGGAAGACATGTGGATCAAGAAGAGTAAAGGAAGAAAAATGTAGCTTAGAAGTCTACGAGATCGCCGTTGTTGAAGACGGAGGCGATCTCCGACTTCTCAGGCACATAATCGCCTGTCGCCTAGACTATACATGATCGCCAATCGCCTATGGTGCACATGATCGCCGAAAGTGCACTCAGTATGTGGTCAAGATACCGGATCAACCATAGTGGGTTCCAAAAACCACGCGTATCAAGGCGTGGGTTAAGCCTTAGATACGCTGTGCATGCGAAGCTCTATGCTTGAGCATAAGAAATCGTCCTTAGTGTTGCATGCATGGGCGCACGAGGAGTAGTGCTGATCTACTCTTAGAAATGTGAAGCTACCGACATCACCAAGCCATGTGGAGGTGATACCTTGGACGTAACATAGTGGGATGAAGAACCTTCAGCAAGGTGTGACGATGTGACATCGGTGACCAAAGTAAGGCGATGTGTTCTCGTCACACACAAGGGCGATAAGAGATCGCCAACAGGATGAGAGGAACATCGGTCATCAACCAAGATGGGAGACACATCGGTGGTCTACCAGGGTGAGACATCGGTGGTCCTCCAGGGTGAGACATCGGTTGTCTGCCAGGGTGAGACATCGGTGGTCCTCCAGGGTGAGACATCGGTTGTCTGCTAGGATGAGGAATCAATCGTCCGTCAGGAAGAGGAATCAGTCATCACTGGGATGAGGCACATCAGTCATCGCCGGTATGAGAGACACGCGGGCATCGCCAGGCGGCAGAGACGCGGGCATCGCCAGGGCGAGAGACAGACGGTCATCGCCAGGATGAGGGACTCATCGGTCGTCTTCCAGGGAGAGACATTGGTCGTCCGCGAGGAGCAGTCATCGGTGGAAGGTTATCGCACGATGTCGTCAGACCACCAGGATGGGCTGAGGTGTCATCGTCACTCAGCAGGTCGAGGAGTCCTCGGCAACAGAGTGTGGCGAGGTGACATCGGCCTTGGGTGAAGACGAGGTGACATTGGCCTTGGGGGAAGACCAGCTATCAGTAAACATGCCCATAGGTAAGGAGAGGCCTGGATCACGAAGTGCCTATGCGGGTAGCAGGGAGAGCACAGTTGGGTGTAGAGTCCTGAGGGGATAAGTACTCACCAGAGCTAGGGTTTTCCCAGTGAAGCTACATGCATGGCACGTAAACAGTGAAGGCACTCTCAGAACAGGTGGCCTCAGAGACTAGGTGCACAAGGAGGCATCCAGGTGGTCACCCTGTCAAAGTTTGCACTCCAGAGAAGGAAACCTTATGTGCTAGATTACCCTAAGATTGGGTGATAGCGGCGCAAGGGTATTCCAGTAAACCCTGAATATGGCTAGCAGCGCAGCGAACCCTAATTAGGGCTAGCGGCACAGTAAACCCTAGACTATATAAGGGACATTGAAATACTTCACAAAGGTACGCAGTTTCTAGACCTAAACACAGAGAGAAACTAAATACACTTGGTGTTCCTTGTCTTACACTAACTTGAGCGTCGGAGTGCAAACGGCCTCTAGGGCGCCCTCTTTCTCTTTCGCAGGTGCAGATTGCTTCGAGAGAACCAAGCACATATCAACGTGAGGAAGGAGGCGTGTGAGTGTCGTGAGTCAACCGACAGGCGGGTCAACCGGCAAGAACATTTGGCGCCCACCATGGGGTCGGAGTAAAACGAAGGTCCCATACACAAGAACGAGAGAAGAAATCGCAGAGAATGAGGAATACCAGGCATGGATCTGTTCCGCCGAATGGAGCCGACGGTGTTACCATGCAACAAATCATGGAAACGATGCGCGCCCTCCAAGAGACGGTGGCAGAGTCCAGGGCACATCAGGCGCGGATGCAGGAGGACCTGGCCGCCTCTCAGGCCAGGAATGAGGAGTTGCGCAAGGCAAATGAGGAGATGCGCTCGAGTCTGCACCACATGCAGCAAGCTGGGGGTCGCGTGGGAGAGGATCAGGCTCCACTGACGCCCCCAAGGGCCTTCCCTATGCCTTTCTCCCCTGAGATCATGAACACAGTGGTGCCTCCCAACCTGGTGGGAGTGAAGGCGTCATTCACGGGGAAGGAAGATCCAGAAGCGCATCTGATAGCCTTCCACACCCAGATGATGTTGTCTGGAGGCTCAGATGCTGTGTACTGCAAGGTGTTTATGAGTACGCTGAGTGGGGTAGCTATGGAGTGGTTCGTGAGCCTGCCAGAGGGCCACGTCACCTCCTTCCAGCAGTTTTCGAAGCTGTTCACAGAGCAGTACATCGTCAACAGAGCGCCACCGATGGTGTCCTACGACCTGTTCGACGTGCGACAGTACCAGGGGGAGTCGTTGAAGGACTACCTCAACCGTTTTGGTGCGCAGGTAGTGAGGTTGCCCAGCAAGGACGAGGACATGCTGGTGCATGCATTCAAGAAAGGTGTGCTGCCTGGTCTTTTCAGTGAATCGCTCATCAGAGACCACCCTGCCACCTTCGCCGAGATTCGGCGACGTGCGGTGGCGCATATTGTAGCAGAGACGCAGGTCTCTGAGAAGAAAGGCAGTGCTGCATCGCCCAAGCCGCGCGAAGGACAGGGGAAGCAGCAGCGACACGCATGGGTGCATGAGGCCAGAGAAGGGAAGAAAGCGCAGGGCAGGTCTCGCCCCTACACACCCAGGAAGGATCAGGCCAGGGGGCATGCAAGGGAGAACAATACATCCCCCAGGTATGATTTCATGATAGAGTTGGCAGAGCTGATTGCAATTCCTGCTGTAGCTGCAAGACTCCGAGTACCAGAGAAAACCGACAAGGTGCTTGGAAGTAGGAAGGATGACTGGTGTGAATTCCATCAGGCTTATGGACACACACTCTACACCTGCCTGGCGCTGGGGTATCAACTTGCTGAGTTGGTGAAAACAGGTTTCCTAACCGATTACCTGAGGGAGCCGCAAGGTGATCGCGCTTCGGGGTCCCAGGCAGGTGACCAGCAGCATGAGATCCCTGTGCACGGGAAATCAGGTGATGGAGGGAGCTACGTTAGGGGGTTCCCAGGTAGCTCAGGGGGAAGCTAAAGCAGAGGGCATGATAGCTACTCGTGAGGTCGGTCATCGCCAATGAAAGGAGACCCAGCATATTTACACCCAGTTAAGATGTAAAGTAGATGCGTTCTCGCACTATACACTGTAAACAGTTGAATACACTAGGGGGCACTCTTTTCCCTAAGGAGGGTTTTTAACGAGGCCACCCAATAAAAAAGACTTTAGTACATAAAGTAAGTGTGTGTTTTCCAGTTTAAAGTTCTCCTTGCCCCAAGCACAAGTGCAAGTGATAAGTGGTCAGTACCAAGTGACCACCACCTACAGATCAGCGCCTGGACAAGCGCCTGGGAGCAGAGTACGAGAAGTCATCGGTGGTTATTCATCGCACGATCAGTCATCGCCCCGTGAAAGCACGATCAGTCATCGCCCCGTAAAATCACGATCAGACATCGCCGCATAAGGACGCTATCTGTTGCGGCCACGTACGGAGCACGATCACTCATTGGCGCATGGTCATCGGGGTCTTGCCAACACGTGTTAAGCTGGGACCCAAGCTCCCAGCGAGAGCGTTACGCATGCACCTCGCATGATTCCAGAAGAAGAGCTCCTCGCTGGTGGGAACGTGCATGAAACAGTGTGATGAGGCCATGTAGGCAGGATGCGCCTGGCGAGTGCGCTCAGACCAGCCACGCCAGGTGCTCTCCTGGGAGCATGCGCCCACTCAGAGAACATTGGAGAAAAGTCCTCTTCCTCTGCTTCTTACAGCAAGGTTGAGGCAAGAGAAAAGTCCTTTTCCTCTGCTTATTACAGCAAGGTTGAGGCGAGAGAAAAGTCCTCTTCCTCTGCTTCTTACAGCAAGGTTGAGGCAAGAGATAAGTCCTTTTCCTCTGCTTCTTACAGCAAGGTTGAGGCGAGAGAAAAGTCCTCTTTCCTCGACCCTTACAGCGAGGCTGAGGCGAGATAGAACCTGTCACTTGGGGTTAGAGGTCTCGTGAGTGGAGAGGTAGGTTCGTAGAAGAACACCTCCACTTCGAGTGAGAACTTCCATGTGAAAGAAGGGTTCGCCCAGAGAAATCCTCCTCGCCTATGAGCGATGTGAGGTCAGTTAGAATCTGTCACTTATGGTTAGAGGTCTCGTGAGTGGAGAGGTAGGTTCGTAGAAGAACACCTCCACTTCGAGTGAGAACTTCCATGTGAAAGAAGGGTTCGCCCAGAGAAATCCTCCTCGCCTGTGAGCGATCTGAGGTGTAAGGACCTGTAAAATTGAATTGGAATAAAAAGAGATATATTTTAAATGAATTCTAAGTATGTCTTTATTTAAAATAAAAAGGAAGGAAAGTGTAGCTTAGAAGACTATGAGATCGCCTAGTTAGTACTTAATCGCCGGTCGTCTACTACACATGATCGCCAGGGCGCGAGGCATGTGGACGTCGCCAGGGCGCGAGAGGCATGCGGGCATCGCCAGGGCGCGAGGCATGTGGACGTCACCAGGGCGCGCGAGGCATGCGGGCAACGCTGGGGCGCGAAAGGCATGCGGGCGTCGTCGGGGCGCGAGGCATGCAGGCATCACCGGGTCGCGAGAGGCATGCGGGCATCGCCAGGTATAGACATCGGTCGTCTCCCAGGGAGAGACATCGGTCGTCTCCCAGGGAGAGACATCGATCGTCTCCCAGGGAGAGACATCGGTCGTCTTCCAGGGAGAGACATCGGTCGTCTTCCAGGGAGAGACCTCAGTGGATAGTCATCGCGCGATGTCGAGCTTCACACAGATAAAGTGGGACCCAGGCTCCCAGCATGAAACGTCCTGCACGCGCGCCACGTAGACAAAAAGGGTGGTTCAGAATAGTGACATCAGAATGTTGGCATGCGCAAGAGACACTCGCGGTCGTACTGTTCAGGGCAGTGGTTGGCATGCACAAGAGACAACAGTGGTCGTACTGTTCAGGGCAGTGGTTGGCATGCACAAGAGACAACAGTGGTCGTACTGTTCAGGGCAGTGGTTGTCAGGCTTTCCTACAGAAGGGGTGGCAGCAGCAGCATACGTGGACAGGTAGGCTTGGATTCAAAAGCCCACTGCGGGAAGGCAAAGAAGGTTACAGTGGCTCAAGAGTGAAAGAGTGTCTGCACCTTCATCCCTCTCTTTTCTCTCCTTCGCGCTGCAACTCAGGCAACCTCCAGCACCAGTGCGACGTGCAGCGACTGCCCTTAGAGCACCGGGGAGGTCCTCTGCAAGTTCTACAAACCAAACGCTGAAAACAGAGCTAAGGCATCCTTTAAGCTCGGTGGATTTTGGAGCTCTTGGTGTTTGCGCAAGTCCAGGTAAGGGAAGCTAGCCTTCATTTTCAATACAAGCCATAGATTAGCTGTTTCTGAAGTGAGGGCGACGTGGTCGCCGGTTTCGTTTTCATCTTCGTGAATGCTCTGTTCTATGTGTTTGGGCGACGTGGTCGCCGGTTTTAAAATACAGACTTCGAAATACCTTGTTTTTGAACCAGATCGCCGGTTTTTGGCGTTGTTTTTCGAACTCCCCTGTTTTTGGTGTTGCTTTGAAACTGTTTGAAATTTAAATGAGATATTCGAAAATACGAAGCTTGGAGTAAGTTCTGCTGTGATTGAAATCATTCATTTAAGTGTTGTATAATGCGTTGAATGTTGTGGATGTGGGATCAAGGCATAGTATTTTCAGGAAAGAAAATACCGTGTAAGATCGTGTAGGATGTGCATTGATCGGTGATGTCTATAATGAGATTATCCTGACTCTCCTGAGATAATGGATTCATGTAGATGAAGTTATTCAGGCGTTGAGAGTCGAAGGAGGTTCATATGTATGGGTGAGTCGTGTGGAAAAGAACGAGCTCGGCCTGTTATATGGATTAACCCTGTCATACTGTGAGAATGGTGAACTTGAGATCGAGAATGTGTTGATGCGCATAGCTGTGGAAACATTACAGCAGTTTAGTATGACAGGTGCAGATCTCTGAGTCTAGTCAATGCACGAGTCTTCCGGAAGTAGTGTCAAGTGTCTTGTGTGCTGAGTCAGTGGTAGTCTGACGTGAGAAATGAGGGACCTTGAAATTGATAGACACTTGATGCAGTTTGTGAAATAGAATGAATCTGTGCAAATATTGTAAAGTGTGTGATTTCTTGGCGATCAGGTGAAGGGAATGAGAAACTTTATAGTTTTACGTGGGTATCTTGAATTTGTTTTATCTTGATTTTAATGTTCATATTTAAACTCTCTTTAAAATATCTAGCTTACCCTGCGTGTTTTGGTTTTGTGGCTGTTTTCTTAAAACTGTGATGATCGTGTATAATTTACACGGGAGCAGATGATCTTCCAGGAAGTAGAGCTCCTTAGTGAGTGGTCGCCGGGGAAGAAATCGCCTGTTTCTATCTCTTTGTGGTGATCGCCTGTTTTCTGCCCTGATAGTAGATCGCCTGTTTTGGGGCTTCTGTTACGAGATCGCCGGTTTATGTATGGAGACCGCCGGTTTCGATGTATTTGACTGTATTTTGTTAAGTTTTGAGAAAATTTGACCAGTTATGTATTAAACTCCCTGTGAGGAGCAACTTCATTACTTATATATAATTATGTTCACTTAAATATTATTGTTTTACCTTTAATTCATTTTATATTTATGAAAAGAAATTTGGCGGGATGTTACATGAGGTCAGTTAGAATCTGTCACTTGGGGTTAGAGGTCTCGTGAGTGGAGAGGTAGGTTCGTAGAGAACACCTCCATTTCGAGTGAGAACTTCCAACGTGAACAGAAGGGTTCGCCCAGATAAATCCTCCTCGCCTATAAGCAATGTGAGGTCAGATAAATCCTCCTCGCCTATGAGCGATGTGAGGTCAGTTAAGTCCTCCCTCGCCTGTGAGCGATGCGAGGCAAGATTGAACCTGTCACTTGGGGTTAGAGGTCTCGTAAGCGGGAAGGTAAGTTCATCGAGAACATCTCCCCTTCGAGTGAGAACACCCAACGTGAACATCAAGGTTCACCAGATAAGAAGTCCTCACCTCGACTTTGTACAGCGAGGCTGAGGCGAGATAAGAAAGTCCTCACCTCGACTTTGTACAGCGAGGCTGGGGCGAGATAAGAAAGTCCTCACCTCGACTTTGTACAGCGAGGCTGAGGCGAGATAAGAAAGTCCTCACCTCGGCTTTGTACATCGAGGCTGGGGCGAGATAAGAAAGACCTCACCCTCGACTTTGTACAGCGAGGCTGAGGCGAGAGCAGAAAGACCTCACCTCGACTTTGTACAGCGAGGCTGAGGCGAGAGGAGAAAGACCTCACCTCGACTTCTTACAGCGAGGCTGAGGCAAGAAAGGTCATCGAGAAACACTTTTCTTCCCCAAAACACAAGCATCATCTTTGGCGCTCAGGCCCTCTATGTGCTTAGCGCTGGAGTAACAGAGAAGTAAAGCAGAGCCTGAAGCGCGATGACTGATCGGTGGTGCACCAACATGCTAGTCGGTGGTTGGTGGTAGAAGCAAGTTCTGCTGCGAGAAGCCGAAGCATTTAGGCCCTTCAAGTCAGTCGTCCAGCATGAAGTTATGCATAAAGTTGTTAAAGACAATGCTGAGTCACATGCAGAGAGTTAAAAATGGAAAGGGACATGCAACTGGAGCAAAGATTTCATTCATATTGAAGTCAATGTAGTGAGCCTTTACAGCTAAAAGGTTTATACAAGTTATGAAGCAGAAAGAGAAATTACACAGAAAAGAAGAAGTTGCAAAGGGAGAAGCTCAAGGAGGAGGAATGATCTTGCCATCGACCACTTAGTCTCTTCGCTGAGAACGAGTTCACAGCTCGAGACTGGGGGGCTTGTGATCCGATCGGTCAGCTAGTCGATGACGTCAGTAGCAGATGACCACGTGGGCCATTCACAGGGTGACACGTGGTAGAAGATAGCAGGTGAATCAGAGGGGAGATCACTCAGAACGGTGATCGGTGGTCAGTTGCTAAAGTGACCACCACCAGCAGATCAATGCCTAGATGAGCGCCTGATAGCAGAGCGCGATAAGTAATGAAGCACCGATCAGTCATCGGTGCAAGGTCATCGGGGAGAAGGGTGATTAACACCTCTTTGTCGAGAAAGAAGCCCTCAATTCGAGCAGAGAGCTCACCAATGAAGTCCTCAGAGGGTAAGAGATGTGGGCGATGACAAGGTGGTGAGATGTCCCTTCAACGCGCTACGTATGTTCATACGCGCAGAGCCACGTAGGTCGCCCGGGCCAATGACTTAGTCTCTTCGCTGAAACAAGTTAACAGCTTGAGACTGGGGGGCTTGTGTACCGACCAGTCCTCGGACACTGACAACAGGTAGTAAAGGGCGAACCACGTCAGATGGGTCCCACAGCATGGGCCAAAGCCACGTGAGGAATGGACCCCATTAGAGGGTAATCAGTCATCGGTGTGTTCCCTCAGAGAAGGGTGATCAGTCATTCCCCTCAGAGTAGGGTGATCAGTCATCGGTATGTTCCCACAGAGAAAGATGATTAGTCATCAGCGCGTCCCCACAGGGAAGGGTGAGTAGTCGTCAGACCACCAGGATGGGCTGAGGTGTCATCGTCACTCAGCAGGTCGAGGAGTCCTCGGCAACAGAGTGTGGCGAGGTGACATCGGCCTTGGGTGGAGACGAGGTGACATCGGCCTTGGGGGAAGACCAGCTATCAGTAAACATGCCCAGAGGTAAGGAGAGGCCTGGATCACGAAGTGCCTATGCGGGTAGCAGGGAGAGCACAGTTGGGTGTAGAGTCCTGAGGGGACAAGTACTCACCAGAGCTAGGGTTTTCCCAGTGAAGCTACATGCATGGCACGTAAACAGTGAAGGCACTCTCAGAACAGGTGGCCCCAGAGACTAGGTGCACAAGGAGGCATCCAGGTGGTCACCCTGTCAAAGTTTGCACTCTAGAGAAGGAAACCTTATGTGCTAGATTACCCTAAGATTGGGTGATAGCGGCGCAAGGGTATTCCAGTAAACCCTGAATATGGCTAGCAGCGCAGCGAACCCTAATTAGGGCTAGCGGCGCATTAAACCCTAGACTATATAAGGGACATTGAAATACTTCACAAAGGTACGCAGTTTCTAGACCTAAACACAGAGAGAAACTCAATACACTTGGTGTTCCTTGTCTTACACTGACTTGAGCGTCGGAGTGCAAACGGCCTCTAGGGCGCCCCCTTTCTCTTTCGCAGATGCAAATTGCTTCGAGAGAACCAAGCACATATCAACGTGAGGAAGGAGGCGTGTGAGTGTCGTGAGTCAACCGACAAGAATAGATTCAAAACTCACTCCTGAGAGGCAGAAAACGTTGCTGGTTCGAGAGTGATTGAGTGAGTTAACTTTGGTTCCCTGTTTCTTCCCTCTCCTTCTCCATATGTTCAGACGTCCTAGCGCACCAGTTGGCTATCGGCGACTACCATAGAGCACCTGGGAGGTTCTCTGCAAGTTCTCCAAACCGGACGCTAAAACAGAGTAAGTCGTTTCGCTCTGTTCTTTGAGTCGATCTTGCCCTTGAGAGGGTTGCCTCTGCATAGGCATTGCATGCAGCTCTCTTGGCTTCAGGAATCGTCCCTGTTAACGTAGAAATGAATGGTATAGCTAGTTTTGTGACTAAGGCTCCATGGTGCAGGTTAAGGCATCCTTGAATCTCGTTGGGTTGGAGCTCTTAGAGAAGCTTACACTAGTCCAGGTAAGGGAAGCTAGCATTTTCGTTTATAAAATGTTAGGCGAGTAGGCTCTGATGTGAGGGCGACGTGGTCGCCGGTTTTCATATTCTTTTTCACGATGCTCTGTTTTTATGTGTGGGGCGACGTGATCGCCGATTTTAAATGTTGATTTCGAACTCCCCTGTTTTAGTGTCGTTTGAAACTGTTTGAGATGGAATTGTGAAATGCGTGTGATATTCAAAAATCTGAACTTTGGCGTGATTGTTTCTGTGATTGTGATTGTTTAAGAAAAGATTCAAAATATTATATGATGGAATTGTGCTTTTACGTGTGGTATGATGTACTGGATGAATGTGAAAGAGTGATCAAAGCATAGTATTTTCAGGAAAGAAAATACCGTGTGGAGATTTTATGAGGGTGTATTGATCTGTGAGTATCCTGTGAATGAGGCGATCCTGACTCTGCTGATATGATAGAATCACATAGATGAAGTCGTTCAGTTGGTGAGAGTCGAAGGAGGTCCATATGTATGGGTAAGTCGTTTGAAAGATAACTGACTTGACCTGTTATATGGATTAACCCTATCATACTGAGAGAGAGTGAGGATATTGAGATTGAGATCGAGATTATGTTGATGCGCATAGCTGTGGAAACTTTACAGCATATTCGTATGACAGGTGCAGGCCTCTAGATGCTAAGTTCAACGCACGAGTCTTCCGGAAGTAGTGTCAAGTGTCTGTGTGTGATGAGTCAGTGGAAGTCTGACGTGAGAAATGAGAAACATTGAAATTGATAGACACTTGATGGATTATGTGAATTGAACGACTCTTGAGGAAATTGTGAAATATGTGATTACTTGATGGTCATGTGAAGGGAATGAGAAAGTTGATGGTTTTTACATAGGTGTCTTAAATTTGTTTTATCTTGATTTTAAAGTCTCATATCTAAATTCTCTTTCAAATATCTAGCTTACCCCTTTGTTTTGTATCGTGGTTGTTTTTCTTAAACCTGTGATGATCGTGTATAATTTACACGGGAGCAGATGATGTTGCAGGAAGTAGAGCTCCTCAGTGAGTGGTCGCCGGAAGGAGATCGCCTGTTTCTGTTTCTGTTAGGCGATCACTTGTTTTCTGTTTCTGATAGGAGATCGCCTGTTTTCTGTTAGGAGATCGCCTGTTTTTCTATTTTGCTGTATTTTGTTTAAGTTTTGGAAAACTGACTGGATATGTATTAAACTCCCTGTGAGGAGAAATTTCATTTTACATATATATATACATATGTTCACTTTGATATTATTGTTTTACCTTTATTTCATTTTATAAATATGAAAAGAATTTGGCGGGATGTTACATTAATGGTATCAGAGCAGTTCGTCCTTAGGATGATGTAAGGACCTATAAAATTAAATTGGAATAAAAAGGAATATATTTTAAATGAATTCTAAGTATGTTTTTATTTAAAATAAAAAGGAAGGAAAGTGTAGTTTAGAAGACTATGAGATCGCCTGGTTAGTAGATAATCGCCTGTCGCCTAGATTACACGTGATCGCCAGTCGCCTATGGTGCACATGATCGCCGAAAGTGCACTCAGTATGTGGTCAGGATACTGGATCAACCAGAGTGGGTTCCAAAAACCACGCGTATCAAGGTGTGGGTTAAGCCTTAGATACACTGTGCATGCGAAGCTCTATGCTTGAGCATAAGAAACCGTCCTTAGTGTTGCATGCATGGGCGCACGAGGAGTGGTGCTGATCTACTCTTGGAAATGTGAAGCTACCGATGTCACCAAGTCATGTGGAGATGATACCTTGGACGTAACATAGTGGGATGAAGAACCTTCAGCAAGGCGTGGCGATGTGTCGTCGGGCATCGCCAGGGCGCGAGGCATACGGGCATCGCCGGGGCGCGAGGCATGCAGGCATCGCCGGGGCGCGAGGCATGCGGTCATCGCCAGGACGAGACATCGGTCGTCTCCCAGGGAGAGACATCGGTCGTCCGCCAAGATGAGGCATCGGTGGATAGTCATCGCGCGAGCGGTCATCGGTGGAAGGTTATCGCGCGATGTCGAGCTTCACACAGATAAGGTGGGACCCAGGCTCTCAGCATGAGACGTACTGCACGCGCGACACGTAGACAAAAAGGGTGGTTCAGAATAGTGACATCAGAGTGTTGGCCTGCGCAGAGGCACGCGTAGTCGTACTGTTCAGGGAAGCGTACACGCAAACTTCCCTGCAGAGTGGGTGGTGGCAGCGGCTTTTGTGGACAAGTTGGTTTAGATTTAAAAACCCACTTCTGAGAGGCAAAGAACGTTGCAGTGGTTCAAGAGTGAAAGAGTGAGTTTACCTTCATCCTTCTCTTTTCTCTCCTTCGCGCTGCGATTTAGGCATCCTCAAGCACCAGTACGACGAGCGACGACTGCCCTTAGAGCACCTGGGAGGTTCTCTGCAAGTTCTCCAAACCAGACGCTAAAACAGAGCTAAGGCATCTTTAAGCTTCGGTGGGTTTTGAAGCTCCTGGTGTTTTGCGCAAGTCCAGGTAAGGGAAGCTAGCCTTATTTCCAACGAAAACCTTATATTAGATGATTGAGATGATGGGGCGACGTGGTCGCCAGTTTTCAACTGTTATTGCATAATCCCCTGTTTTTGGACGAGATCGCCGGTTTTGGCGTTGTTTTTCGAACTCCCCTGTTTTTGGTGTTGTTTGAAACTGTTTGAGATTTAAATGTGATATTCGAAAATCTGAACCTTGGAATGAGTTTTGCTGTGATTGGAATCGTTCATTTAAGTGTTATATGATGTGTTGAATGTGGGATCAAGGCATAGTATTTTCAGGAAAGAAAATACCGTGTAAGATCGTGTAGGATGTGCATTGATCGGTGATTTCTATAATGAGATATCCTGACTCTCCTGAGATAATGAATTCATATAGATGAAGTTATTCAGGCGTTGAGAGTCGATGGAGGTTCATACGTATGGGTAAGTGTTTGAAAGATAACTACTTGACCTGTTGTGTGGATTCACCCTGTCATACTGTGAGAGTGATGAGATTGAGATCGAGATTATGTTGATGCGCATAGCTGTGGAAACTTTACAGCAGTGTAGTATGACAGGTGCAGATCTCTGAGTCTAGTCAATGCACGAGTCTTCCAGAAGTAGTGTCAAGTGTCTTGTGTGATGAGTCAGTGGAAGTCTGACGTGAGAAATGAGAAACATTGAAATTGATAGACACTTGATGAATTGTGGGAATAGAACGACTCTTGAGGAATTGTGTAATATGTGATTACTTGATGGTCATGTGAAGGGAATGAGAAAGTTGATGATGGTTTTTACGTGGGTGTCTTAAAGTTTGTTTTATCTTGATTTTAAAGTTCATATCTAAACTCGCTTTCAAATATCTAGCTTACCCTGTGTTTTTGGTGTTGTGTTTGGCTTTTTTCTTAAACCTGTGATGATCGTGTATAATTTACACGGGAGCAGATGATGTTGCAGGAAGTAGAGCTCCTCAGTGAGTGGTCGCCGAAAGGAGATCGCCTGTTTCTATTTCTGTTAGGCGATCACCCTTTTTCTGTTTTCTGATAGGAGATCGCCGTTTTCTGATAGGAGATCGCCTTTTGCTTTTAGGAGATCGCCTGTCTTTCTATTTTACTGTATTTTGTTTACGTTTTGGAAAACTGACCGATTATGTATTAAACTCCCTGTGAGGAGAAACTTCATTACATATATATAATTATGTTCACTCCGATATAATTGTTCCACCTTTATTTTATTACATAAATATGAAAAGGAATTTGGCGGGATGTTACATTAATGGTATCAGAGCAGTTCGTCCTTAGGATGACCTGAGGGCTGTGGATCCATTGTGTTTCTTCTGCTCATAAAATTTATTTGAGTTTTAAATAACAACTATAGTGAAAGGTTTTCTAACGTTTTTGTATTGAAATTTTGTGTGTGCTTTAGTGAATATATGCCCTAACTGAAAATCTTAGTATTAAGAATGAGAGGATCTTGATAAAGTAGTGAGGGTGCATACTCATAACTGGATCGAGATGATTCTCAATCTTAATTCCAAAGGTTTGATGTTTAGCATACATTGAATTCTGGTGTGATTTATTTCATTTTATTGAGTGTTTTTGTAATTGACTGAAAGTGGTTGTTTGGATTGATGGTTGTATACCAGTAGCTGTTCTGGTGTTTTGCTTGAGATTATAAGTATTATGATTCTGTTGATGAGCTCAAATTCTTAATGACTTTGAGGTGCTGACCTTTGTAAGGTCTAGATGTTACCTCCTGAATGAATTGATTTCTTATCGATCTCATTCTTGTAGTTGTAGGGAATATAGAAACCAATAGTTTCAAAATCTGAAACGAAGAGAGATGGCACGTAGGCCTCCTACCCCTCCCCAACCTTCTTCGGAAATGAGCCAGATTGCCAAGGCTATTGAGATGATGGCAACTGCCATCCAACAACAGAATGCAGCGATGGCTCAGAATATCAAGCTGCAATGCACCATTGGGAAACCGCTCGGTCGGCTGAGACAAATTCCCACGTCGGTCAGCCTCAGGAACAGATAGGACTGACCGAGTTCATGAGGCACAACCCACCCAAGTTCAGTGGGAATGCTACCCCGGATCAAGCAGATCAGTGGGTCAGAGAGTTGGAGAAAATCTTTAGGGCGACCTCCTGCCCTGAAGAGAAGAAATTGGTGTTCGCCACCTATCTGCTATCTGGAGAAGCCGAGTTCTGGTGGATGGGAGCTCAGCAGATGGAGGCCCGAGAGGATGTGTTAGACTGGGAGAGCTTTAGGGTGAAATTTCTGGAAAAATACTTCCCAGATAGTGCAAGATTTGCGAGGGAAGTAGAATTCCTCAGATTGGAGCAGGGGGAGATATCAGTAAATGCTTATGCTGCTCGGTTTGAGTATCTCGCCCGATTCTACACCCAGGCGACCTCTGAGGCTTGGAGGTGTAGGAAGTTTGAAGAGGGACTGAAGCATGGGCTGAAGAGGACCATAGCCCCGATGTGCATCAGGGAATTTCACGCCTTAGTAGAGAAGGCGAAGATGGTGGAGACCCTGGAAAAGGGTGATTCTCGGGTGATCAGGTCACACCCAGGGGGTTCTTCCAGTGGGAAGGCTAAGGTGCAGCACCCACAAAGCAAGCCCTATGCGAGACCTCCACCACATCGGGCGGGAACAACGTCATCCCAGTTTCAGCAGCAACAACCTTGGAAACCCAAGTGTTTCCATTGTGGTGGACCACACACGCCCAATGTGTGCCCCAAGAAGGCCTCGGAGAGAAGGTGTTTTGCCTGCCAAAGGACAGGACACGTTGCTAGAGAGTGCCCTAACAGGAATGGGGCGACTCAACCCAGTGGTTCTCAGCAGTTGAGAAACGAAGGCAGTAGACCTCAGGCAACAGGGAGAGTGTTTGCCATGTCAGGAGCAGAAGCGTCTCAGTCAGGTAACCTCGTGCAAGGTGTTTGTTTTATAGCTGGTAGAGGTGTAAAAGCCTTGTTTGATTCTGGAGCGACACACTCCTTTGTGTCAAGCCTGTGTGTAGCCGAGTTGGGCCTTCTAGTGAAGGAGTTACCTTTCGAACTGTTGGTCTCTACACCTGCGTCAGGATAGGTGTTGACCTCTACAGTTTGCCCTGAATGTCCAGTGATAGTAGAGGGATGCAGATTCAAAGTGAACTTGATCTGCCTACCTCTTCAGGACCTGGATGTTATCCTGGGAATGGATTGGCTAGCTGCCAATCACGTTCTCATAGACTGCGGTAGTCAGAAGATAATGTTTCCAGACCTCCAAGAGTCAGATGTGATATCTGCTCAGCAAGGGCGGTCGGAGTTGGAAGAAGGGGCGAGGTGCTTCGTGATGCTAGCTCGGTTGGAAGTGAAGAATGAAGGGGACGTAAGCAGAATACATGTGGTGAAAGATTTCACGGATGTATTTCCAGAAGAAGTACCTAGATTACCCCCTAAGAGAGAAGTGGAATTCTCTATTGATTTGGTACCTGGAGCTGGACCAGTGTCAATGGCACCTTGCAGGATGGCACCAGCCGAGTTGGTAGAATTAAAGAAGCAAGTGGAAGAGTTGTTAGAGAAACAATTCATCAGACCCAGTGTATCTCCATGGGGGGCTCCAGTGCTCCTAGTTAAGAAAAAGGATGGAGGGTCTCGGCTGTGTATAGATTACAGGCAGTTGAACAAGTTGACCATCAAGAACAAGTACCCCCTACCTAGAATCGACGATTTGATGGATCAAATACATGGGGCCTCGGTGTTCTCAAAGATTGATCTGAGATCGGGGTACCACCAAATTTTGGTAAAAGCTGAAGATGTTCAAAAGACAGCATTTAAGTCTCGTTATGGGCACTATGAGTATGTGGTGATGCCGTTTGGAGTCACAAATGCTCCAGCTCTGTTCATGGACTACATGAATAGGATTTTTCGCCCTTTCTTGGATAAGTTTGTGGTAGTCTTCATAGACGACATACTCATTTATTCAAGGACCGAGGAAGAACATGAAGAACATCTGAGGACAGTGTTGGAGATTCTGAGGGAGAAGCAACTCTATGCCAAGTTCTCTAAGTGCGAGTTCTGGCTGAAGGAAGTCAATTTCTTAGGACACGTGATATCTGCTCGGGGAATCTCAGTGGATCCAGCCAAGGTAGAGGCAGTGCTGCAGTGGGAACGTCCTAAGACAGTCACTGAGATAAGGAGCTTTGTGGGTTTAGCTGGCTACTATCGGAGGTTTATTGAGGACTTTTCCAAGGTAGTGGCTCCTTTAACACAGTTGACCCGCAAGGATCAACCTTTTGCTTGGACCGACCGATGGGAGCAGAGCTTCATGGAACTAAAGGAAAGGTTGACTAGTGCTCCAGTGCTGGTGATCCCAGAGGTAGGAAGACCTTTTGATGTCTACTGTGATGCTTCACATCAGGGTTTGGGATGTGTTTTGATGCAAGAGAAAAGAGTGGTTGCATATGCTTCAAGGCAACTCAAGGTTCATGTGAGGAACTATCCTACTCATGATTTGGAGTTGGCGGCTGTGGTGTTTGCCTTGAAGATTTGGAGGCACTATTTATATGGAGCTCGGTTCCAGGTGTTCAGTGACCATAAGAGCCTGAAATACCTGTTCGATCAGAAGGAACTAAACATGAGACAAAGAAGGTGGATGGAGTTTCTAAAGGACTACGATTTTCAACTCATGTATCATCCAGGGAAGGCCAATGTAGTGGCAGATGCTTTGAGTAGAAAATCAATTCAAGTAGCCACCATGCTGATGGAAGAGCAGAAACTGATCGAGCAGTTCAGAGACTTAAACCTTAGGGTAGAATTTCACGTAAATCACATTAGTTGTAGTAAGCTGGCTATAACTAATGACTTCCTTGGAGTGATAAAGGATAAGCAGTTGGAGGATCCTAGCCTGAAGCGTATTGTGGAGTCACTAGGGACCGACCAGGCTAAAGACTTTGTGATGGGCGATGATGGGATCTTGAGATTTGATGGCAGAATTTGCATACCTGCAAATGAAGAGTTGAAGAAGATGATCCTAGAGGAAGGCCACAAGAGTCGCCTTAGCCTACATCCAGGCATGAACAAGATGTACCATGACTTGAAGGAGTCATTTTGGTGGTCAGGCATGAAGAGAGACATCGCCCAGTATGTTACAACCTGCTTAACATGCCAGAAGGCGAAGATAGAGCATCAAAGACCTGGCGGGTTGTTACAGCAACTGGATATCCCTGAGTGGAAATGGGACAGCATCGCCATGGATTTTGTTACCCATTTACCCAGATCGGTAAAGGGTCATGATGCAATCTGGGTCATCATTGATAGGCTGACGAAGAGTGCCCACTTTCTTCCAGTGAATATGAGGATGCCTATGGCCAAGTTGGCACAGTTGTACATCAAAGAAATAGTGAGGTTGCATGGAGTGCCTTCCAGCATTGTTTCAGATAGAGATCCCAGGTTCACTTCACGGTTTTGGCAGACCTTACAAGATTGCTTGGGAACTAAGTTGAGAATGAGCTCGGCATATCATCCCCAAACAGATGGACAGTCAGAGAGAACTATCCAGTCCTTGGAAGATCTACTGAGGACGTGCGTCTTAGATCAATTGGGAAGTTGGGATGAGGTGTTGCCGCTGGTGGAGTTTACCTATAATAATAGTTATCACGCCAGCATAGGGATAGCGCCATACGAAGCCTTGTATGGAAGGAAATGCAGAACTCCATTGTGCTGGTACCAGGAGGGCGAAACAGTATTGGTTGGACCAGAGTTGATTCAGCAGACGACCGAGAAGGTGAAACAAATACAAGGCAGAATGAGAGCTTCTCAAAGTAGGCAGAAATCCTATGCAGATCAGAGGAGAAAACCTTTGGAGTTTGCTACTGGAGACCATGTGTTCATGAGAGTGACACCAACCAAGGGTGTAGGACGGGCGATCAGATCAAAGAAGTTGTCCCCTAAGTTCGTGGGACCATACCAGATCTTAAGGAGGATTGGTCCTGTGGCTTATGAGATCGCCCTACCTCCCCATTTAGCGAATCTGCACAATGTCTTTCACGTATCACAGCTGAGGAAGTACATGGCAGACCCAAGTCATGTGCTAGACGTGGACGATGTGCAGATCAGGGATGACTTGTCCTTTGAAGCGAAACCAGTCAGGATTGACGATCGGCAAAGTAAACAGCTCAGAGGCAAGACCATCAGCATGGTGAAAGTGGTGTGGGATGAGAGATCGGGTGATTCAACTTGGGAGTTAGAAGAACCCATGAGAGAAGCCTATCCATACCTCTTTTCCTTGTAATTCAATTTTCGAGGACGAAAATTTTTCTTGTTGGGGAGAATGTAAGGACCTGTAAAATTAAATTGGAATAAAAAGGAATATATTTTAAATGAATTCTAAGTATGTTTTTATTTAAAATAAAAAGGAAGGAAAGTGTAGTTTAGAAGACTATGAGATCGCCTGGTTAGTAGATAATCGCCTGTCGCCTAGATTACACGTGATCGCCAGTCGCCTATGGTGCACATGATCGCCGAAAGTGCACTCAGTATATGGTCAGGATACTGGATCAACCAGAGAGGGTTCCAAAAACCACGCGTATCAAGGTGTGGGTTAAGCCTTAGATACGCTGTGCATGCGAAGCTCTATGCTTGAGCATAAGAAACCGTCCTTAGTGTTGCATGCATGGGCGCATGAGGAGTGGTGCTGATCTACTCTTGGAAATGTGAAGCTACTGACGTCACCAAGTCATGTGGAGATGATACCTTGGACGTAACATAGTGGGATGAAGAACCTTCAGCAAGGCGTGGCGATGTGTCGTCAGGCATCGCCAGGGCACGAGGCATGCGGGCATCGCCGGGGCGCGAGGCATGCAGGCATCGCCGGGGCGCGAGGCATGCGGTCATCGCCAGGACGAGACATCGATCGTCTCCCAGGGAGAGACATCGGTCGTCCGCCAAGATGAGGCATCGGTGGATAGTCATCGCGCGAGCGGTCATCGGTGGAAGGTTATCGCGCGATGTCGAGCTTCACACAGATAAGGTGGGACCCAGGCTCTCAGCATGAGACGTACTGCACGCGCGACACGTAGACAAAAAGGGTGGTTCAGAATAGTGACATCAGAGTGTTGGCCTGCGCAGAGGCACGCGTAGTCGTCCTGTTCAGGGAAGCGTACACGCAAACTTCCCTGCAGAGTGGGTGGTGGCAGCGGCTTTTGTGGACAAGTTGGTTTAGATTCAAAAACCCACTTCTGAGAGGCAAAGAACGTTGCAGTGGTTCAAGAGTGAAAGAGTGAGTTTACCTTCATCCTTCTCTTTTCTCTCCTTCGCGCTGCGATTCAGGCATCCTCAAGCACCAGTACGACGAGCGACGACTGCCCTTAGAGCACCTGGGAGGTTCTCTGCAAGTTCTCCAAACCAGACGCTAAAACAGAGCTAAGGCATCTTTAAGCTTCGGTGGGTTTTGAAGCTCCTGGTGTTTTGCGCAAGTCCAGGTAAGGGAAGCTAGCCTTATTTCCAACGAAAACCTTATATTAGATGATTGAGATGATGGGGCGACGTGGTCGCCAGTTTTCAACTGTTATTGCATAATCCCCTGTTTTTGGACGAGATCGCCGGTTTTGGCGTTGTTTTTCGAACTCCCCTGTTTTTGGTGTTGTTTGAAACTGTTTGAGATTTAAATGTGATATTCGAAAATCTGAACCTTGGAATGAGTTTTGCTGTGATTGGAATCATTCATTTAAGTGTTATATGATGTGTTGAATGTGGGATCAAGGCATAGTATTTTCAGGAAAGAAAATACCGTGTAAGATCGTGTAGGATGTGCATTGATCGGTGATTTCTATAATGAGATATCCTGACTCTCCTGAGATAATGAATTCATATAGATGAAGTTATTCAGGCGTTGAGAGTCGATGGAGGTTCATACGTATGGGTAAGTGTTTGAAAGATAACTACTTGACCTGTTGTGTGGATTCACCCTGTCATACTGTGAGAGTGATGAGATTGAGATCGAGATTATGTTGATGCGCATAGCTGTGGAAACTTTACAGCAGTGTAGTATGACAGGTGCAGATCTCTGAGTCTAGTCAATGCACGAGTCTTCCAGAAGTAGAGTCAAGTGTCTTGTGTGATGAGTCAGTGGAAGTCTGACGTGAGAAATGAGAAACATTGAAATTGATAGACACTTGATGAATTATGGGAATAGAACGACTCTTGAGGAATTGTGTAATATGTGATTACTTGATGGTCATGTGAAGGGAATGAGAAAGTTGATGATGGTTTTTACGTGGGTGTCTTAAAGTTTGTTTTATCTTGATTTTAAAGTTCATATCTAAACTCGCTTTCAAATATCTAGCTTACCCTGTGTTTTTGGTGTTGTGTTTGGCTTTTTTCTTAAACTTGTGATGATCGTGTATAATTTACACGGGAGCAGATGATGTTGCAGGAAGTAGAGCTCCTCAGTGAGTGGTCGCCGGAAGGAGATCGCCTGTTTCTATTTCTGTTAGGCGATCACCCTTTTTCTGTTTTCTGATAGGAGATCGCCGTTTTCTGATAGGAGATCGCCTTTTGCTGTTAGGAGATCGCCTGTCTTTCTATTTTACTGTATTTTGTTTACGTTTTGGAAAACTGACCGATTATGTATTAAACTCCCTGTGAGGAGAAACTTCATTACATATATATAATTATGTTCACTCCGATATAATTGTTCCACCTTTATTTTATTACATAAATATGAAAAGGAATTTGGCGGGATGTTACAGATAACCTGAGGGCTGTGGATCCATTGTGTTTCTTCTGCTAGTGGAGTCTTAATCAAAGCTATAGTGAAAGGTTTTCAAATGTTTTCTGATTGAAATCTTGTTTGTGCTTTAGTAGATATAGGCTCTGAATGAAAAGTTTTGGTATTAAGAGTGAAAGGATCTTGATAAAGTAGTGAGGGTGCACACTCATAACTGAATCGAGATGTTCTCAATCTTAATTCCAAAAGTTTGATGTTGAGCATATATCCACCTTTGGTGTGTTTTATCCCAATTATTAAGTGTGGTGATATTTGATTGGTAGTTTGTACCCATGACTGTTCAGTGTTATGCTTTCTATTTTGAGCATTATGATTCCGTTGATGAACTCAAATTCGTAATGACTTTGAGATGCTGACCTTTGTAAGGTCTAGATGTTACCTCCTGAATGAATTGATTTCTTATCGATCTCATTCTTGTAGTTGTAGGGAATATAGAAACCTATAGTTTCAAAATCTGAAACGAAGAAAGATGGCACGTAGACCTCCTACCCCTCCCCAACCTTCTTCGGAAATGAGCCAGATTGCCAAGGCTATAGAGATGATGGCAAGTGCTATCCAACAACGGAATACGGTAATGACTCAGATTCATCAGGTTGTAATGCATCATTGGGAAACTGCTCAGTCGGCTGAAACAGCTTCCCACGTCGGTCAGCCTCAAGAACAGATGGGACTGACCGAGTTCATGAGCCACAACCCATCCAAGTTCAGTGGGAATGCTACCCCTGATCAAGCAGATCAGTGGATCAGGGAGTTTCATGCCTTCGTAGAGAAGGCAAAGGTGGTGGAGACCCTGGAGAGGGGTGATTCCAGGGTAATCAGATCACACCCAGGGGGTTCCTCCAGTGGGAAGGCCAAGGTGCAGCACCCACAAAGCAAGCCTTATGCGAGACCTCCACCACATCGGGCAGGAGCAGTTCCGCCCCAGTTTCAGTAGTAACAACCATGGAAACCAAGATGTTTCCGTTGTGGTGGGTCACATAACGTCAACGTGTGCTCCAAGGGGAATTCAGAGAAAGGATGCTACAAATGCCAAAAGATGGGACATGTTGCTAGAGAGTGTCCTAACAAGAATAGGATGACTCAACCCGGTGGTTCTCGACAGTTTAGGAATGAAGACCGTAAGCCTCAAACAGCAGGGAGAGTGTTTGCTATGTCGGGAGCTGAGGCATCTCAGTCAGGTAACTTAGTACAAAGTGTTTGCTCTATAGCTGGTAGATGCGTTAGAATTTTGTTTGATTCCGGAGCGACACACTTTTTTGTGTCAAGCCTGTGTGTAGCCGAGTTGGGCCTTCTAGTGAAGGAGCTGTCGTTTGAACTGTTGGTCTCTACACCTGCATCAGGACAGGTTGCGACCTCCACAGTTTGCTCTGAATGTCTAGTGATGGTAGAGGGACGCAGGTTCAAAGTAAATTTGATCTGCCTACCTCTTCAGGATCTGGATGTTATCCTAGGAATGGATTGGCTATCTGCCAATCACATTCTCATAGATTGCGGTAGGCAGAAAATTAGCATTTCCAGACCTTCAAGAGTCAGATGTGATATCTGCTCAGCATGGGTGGTCGGAGTTGGGAAAAAGGGGCGAGGTGCTTCGTGATCCTAGCTCGGTTGGAAGTGAAGAATGAAGAGGACGTAAGCAGGATACATGTGGTGAAAGATTTCATGGATGTATTTCCAGAAGGAATACCTAGACTACCTCCTAAGAGAGAAGGTTTCACGCAGAATGGGGGTTGTTTTGTTGATCGGGATTTGAAAGATGAGTGTGGGAATGGTGGGTTGAAGTTAAAGGCTCCTGAACTTGGCAAATGAGGATGCAGCTCTGTCTGTGAATGTAGAAGGGAAGGAGGTAATGGCTACGGATAAGCCATGTTATGATAGTGTTGATTCACTTCCGTTGATGTTAGGGAATTGCAAAAAAGTTAGATGTGGAAACAAAACTTTCTGTGCCTTGTGTTTCTAATGGGATGGGATTTGCAGCTAATCCATTAGGTGGCAGTTGTAGTGATCAGCATCTCGTTTCTGATCCTAGAAACAATGCTGCATCGTCAGCCGTAGCAACAAGTCCTCACCCTGAACGCAGTGAGGGATTTATGATCTGTGTGTTGAATACTGAGCACCTTGAGATCCCATGCAATGCTAATATGGATGTATCCATTGGAATTCTTGAGTGAGCAGCTCTGAAATCCCAACCAGTTGCTAAAGAGGTGGGTTTTTCATAATCTGCTATTAGTAATCAAAGAAAAGATGAACCAGATGGGCGCCTGAAGGAAAGAAGCCGTTCTCTTTAAGTCTTTTGCTGCTTCAAGATCGGTTCGACAAGAAACGGTGCCTAATGTGAATTCGAGCTACAAACCTGTTGTTTTTGAACTGAAAAGTGAAAATCCTGGAAGGAACTCTATCTCTGCAGTTTCTAGACAGAATAACAATGTGGATGCCAACCCAAGTCATGGCAAATCAGTTCGTGCCAATGATGGACATCTGAAACAAGAGGAATTAGAAGTTTAAGGATCAAAATTTTGAGAGGGGTTTTCTGGTCTGCAAGTCTCTACTCCTACCAATGAAATGACAAAATGTGGACCAAAGCCTAATCTGTTCTTCCAGGTCGGTACTAGTATAGAGGTACTCTGGCATGATAGTGGCGTTAGAGAATGCTGGTTTAGATGAAAAATCTGGAGTGTGTCTCCAAGGCTGCTGAAGGTCCAGTACGATGATTTGCTTGATAAAGAGGGATCACAGAAACTAGAGGAATGGGTCCCTTCATCTAGAGTGGCAGCTACTGATTAATTGGGTATGCGATGTTCAGGCCGCTTAACAGTCAAGCCATGCTCTCCTGAACGCCATTCAAGTCGCTCTCTTGAGTTTGAATCAGCAGTGTATGCCTGGTGGTATGATGGGTGGTGGGAAGGTGTTGTAACTGCAGCTAATGTCAGTGGTAGAGGGATCTTCGTCAGATGGCTCTGCCTTAGAAAGTGAATCATCATCCATCCCCAAAGTTGAAGTTGCTAAGAAGGTGAGCAAGAATCGTGTGGTTGGGAAACCCCTGTGGATCTGGAAAATATGAAGGGAATAACTTTGAGGGAGCCACTCTATGTCGCTCATGAGGACAAGGGTAACAACTCTAGTGGTGGCTATGAGGACGAAGCTGACAAGGCTGTGAAGACACTTCTGGCCTTAAATGAACACAAGGATAATAACTCTTGTAGAGACAGTGATGATGTTGACAATGAGGAGAAGACCTTTGGAGTTTGTAGTTGGAGATCATGCATTTATGAAAGTGACACCGACCAAGGGTGTAGGACGAGCTATCAGATCAAAGGAGCTGTCTCCTAAGTTCGTCGGGCCATATCAGATCTTAAGGAGGATCGGTCCAGTGGCTTATGAAATCGCCCTACCTCCCCAATTAGCAAATCTGCATAATGTCTTTCACGTGTCACAGCTAAGGAAGTATCTTGCAGACCCTAGTCACGTGTTGGAAGTAGACGATGTGCAGATCAGGGATGACTTGTCCTTTGAAGCAAAACCAGTTAGGATTGATGATCGGCAAAGTAAACAGCTCAGAGGCAAGACCATCAACATGGTGAAAGTGGTGTGGGATGAGAGATCGGGTGATTCAACTTGGGAGTTAGAAGAACCCATGAGAGAAGCCTATCCATACCTCTTCTCCTTGTAATTCAATTTTCGAGGACGAAAATTTTTCTTGTTGGGGAGAATGTAAGGACCTAGAAACTTTAATTTGAATGAAAGTGTTATATTTAAATAATTTCAAAAGATGTTATTATTTAAAATACAAAGAGCTGGTAAATGAAGTTTCGTAGTAGTCGGACCTCGGACGTCGCCCAAGGTCTGGGGTCAGCTGGTAGAGGTCGGTCGGCTGACCATTGTATTAACCAAGTAGTCAGGTGCGATGACTTTATCGTGAGGTAATCACGTGGGTGTGCTCGAGGAAGACATGTGGATCAAGAAGAGTAAAGGAAGAAAAATGTAGCTTAGAAGTCTACGAGATCGCCGTTGTTGAAGAAGGAGGCGATCTCCGACTTCTCAGGAACATAATCGCCTGTCGCCTAGACTATACATGATCGCCAATCGCCTATGGTGCACATGATCGCCGAAAGTGCACTCAGTATGTGGTCAAGATACCGGATCAACCATAGTGGGTTCCAAAAACCACGCGTATCAAGGCGTGGGTTAAGCCTTGGATACGCTGTGCATGCGAAGCTCTATGCTTGAGCATAAGAAATCGTCCTTAGTGTTGCATGCATGGGCGCACGAGGAGTAGTGCTGATTTACTCTTAGAAATGTGAAGCTACCGACGTCACCAAGCCATGTGGAGGTGATACCTTGGACGTAACATAGTGGGATGAAGAACCTTCAGCAAGGTGTGACGATGTGACATCGGTGACCAGAGTAAGGCGATGTGTTCTCGTCACACACAAGGGCGATAAGAGATCGCCAACAGGATGAGAGGAACATCGGTCATCAACCAGGATGGGAGACACATCGGTGGTCTGCCAGGGTGAGACATCGGTGGTCCTCCAGGGTGAGACATCGGTTGTCTACCAGGGTGAGACATCGGTGGTCCTCCAGGGTGAGACATCGGTTGTCTGCCAGGATGAGGAATCAGTCGTCCGTCAGGAAGAGGAATCAGTCATCACCGGGATGAGGCACATTAGTCATCGCCGGTATGAGAGACACGCGGGCATCGCCAGGCGGCAGAGACGCGGGCATCGCCAGGGGGAGAGACAGACGGTCATCGCCAGGGTGAGAGACTCATCGGTCATCTTCCAGGGAGAGACATCGGTCGTCCGCGAGGAGCAGTCATCGGTGGAAGGTTATCGCATGATGTCGTGTTTCACACAGATAAGGTGGGACCCAGGCTCCCAGCATGAACGTTCTGCATGCGCGACACGTAGACATTAGGAGTGTTTCAGAATAGTAGCATAAGAGATTTGGTATGCGCAGAGACCCACGTGGTCATACTGTTCAAGGAAGTGTGCATGCAAGCTTTCCTGCAGAGTGGGTGGTGGCAGCGACATTTCTGGGCAAGTTGGCTTAGATTCAAAACTCACTCCTGAGAGGCAGAAAACGTTGCTGGTTCGAGAGTGATTGAGTGAGTTAACTTTGGTTCCCTGTTTATTCCCTCTCCTTCTCCATACGTTCAGACGTCCTAGCGCACCAGTTGGCTATCGGCGACTACCATAGAGCACCTGGGAGGTTCTCTGCAAGTTCTCCAAACCGGACACTAAAACAGAGTAAGTCGTTTCGCTCTGTTCTTCGAGTCGATCCTGCCCTTGAGAGGGTTGCCTCTGCGTAGGCGTTGCATGCAGCTCTCTTGGCTTCAGGAATCGTCCTTGTTAACGTAGAAATGAATGGTATAGCTAGTTTTGTGACTAAGGCTCCATGGTGCAGGTTAAGGCATCCTTGAATCTTGTTGGGTTGGAGCTCTTAGAGAAGTTTACGCTAGTCCAGGTAAGGGAAGCTAGCATTTTCGTTTATAAAACGTTAGGCGAGTAGGCTCTGATGTGAGGGCGACGTGGTCGCCGATTTTCATATTCTTTTTCACGATGCTCTGTTTTTATGTGTGGGGCGACGTGATCGCCGGTTTTAAATGTTGATTTTGAACTCTCCTATTTTAGTGTCGTTTGAAACTGTTTGAGATGGAATTGTGAAATGCGTGTGATATTCGAAAATCTGAAATTTGGCGTGATTGTTTCTGTGATTGTGATTGTTTAAGAAAAGATTCAAAATATTATATGATGGAATTGTGCTTTTACGTGTGGTATGATGTACTGGATGAATGTGAAAGAGTGATCAAAGCATAGTATTTTCAGGAAAGAAAATACCGTGTGGAGATTTTATGAGGGTGTATTGATCTGTGAGTATCCTGTGAATGAGGCGATCCTGACTCTGCTGATATGATGGAATCACATAGATGAAGTCGTTCAGTTGGTGAAAGTCGAAGGAGGTCCATATGTATGGGTAAGTCGTTTGAAAGATAACTGACTTGACCTGTTATATGGATTAACCTTGTCATACTGAGAGAGAGTGAGGATATTGAGATTGAGATCGAGATTATGTTGATGCGCATGGCTGTGGAAACTTTACAGCAATTTCGTATGACAGGTGCAGGCCTCTGGATGCTAAGTTCAACGCACGAGTCTTCCGGAAGTAGTGTCAAGTGTCTGTGTGTGATGAGTCAGTGGAAGTCTGACGTGAGAAATGAGAAACATTGAAATTGATAGACACTTGATGGATTATGTGAATTGAACGACTCTTGAGGAAATTGTGAAATATGTGATTACTTGATGGTCATGTGAAGGGAATGAGAAAGTTGATGGTTTTTATGTGGGTGTCTTAAATTTGTTTTATCTTGATTTTAAAGTTTCATATCTAAATTCTCTTTCAAATATCTAGCTTACCCCTTTGTTTTGTATCGTGGTTGTTTTTCTTAAACCTGTGATGATCGTGTATAATTTACACGGGAGCAGATGATGTTGCAGGAAGTAGAGCTCCTCAGTGAGTGGTCGCCGGAAGGAGATCGCCTGTTTCTGTTTCTGTTGGGCGATCACCTGTTTTCTGTTTCTGATAGGAGATCGCCTGTTTTCTGTTAGGAGATCGCCTGTTTTTCTATTTTGCTGTATTTTGTTTAAGTTTTGGAAAACTGACTGGATATGTATTAAACTCCCTGTGAGGAGAAATTTCATTTTACATATATATATACATATGTTCACTTTGATATTATTGTTTTACCTTTATTTCATTTTATAAATATGAAAAGAATTTGGCGGGATGTTACAAAGTGCGCTAGGGCTCGATAGAATATTTGTATATAAGATACGTAATGGCATATGCATGGTACAGTGATACGCAAACGTATGTAAATGTACTTGAAAACAGATTGGACGTTGGGAGTTGGTATATGCATTGGTACCTAGATGGTTATTTTGTTAAGATTTTATGTACTCCTTGGAGATAAGATTCTATGCAGTTGAGGCACTAAGATTATGCCCCCTGTAGCAGGATTTTATCTCATAGAATATGCAATTGAATATACTCTCACTCGAGATAAGATTCTTGTGAGGGGAAGTTGTTATAAGAGGCAGCCTAGTGCTAGTCAATAAAAGGGACTTGAAGTCCCAGGTGAAGGTACACTTTTTCTGAACTTGAAACTAGATACTTCTTGTTTATTATAAGCCTTGTACTAACTTGATCGTCGGAGTGCGATAGGCCGGTAGGGCGCCCTCTGTCTCAATAGGTACAACAACCCAACCACTAAGGAAAGCACAGATTTTAGCAAAGGAAACACAGAGTCAGAGCTCGCTCGCAGAAGTCTACTGGCGACCAGGTCAACCGACAGGAACAAAAGTAAAATTGCATTGTGCCTGTTTTGCCAATCTATAATTAATATATATCTCCTCAACACCCTCAAACATATTGAGCCAAACACACACACACTCCACCTACTCACTCCTTACTCCTCCCTCCTCCCTTACGATACCTGAAAACAAACAGGCCATAAAGGAGAGGAGAGGTTGGTGGTAGTGTAGGAGGAGAAAGTGGAGTTGAGGTTGTTAATGGAAAAAGAAAAAGGTGATGGAAAAGGATGACACACATCGTTCCTATATGGTTATACATGGCGGATGACATAGTCTTATAAGGTTAAAACTTAACACATCTTTGTAGTTCGAATAAGTGCTATATGATGAACAAATATTAAAAGATATGATACAATTTCTTTAGATATGTGTCAAATGTGTATTTACGTGTATATATATATATAATTTACTAAATAAAATAAATATTATTTATTTATTTTTAATCATATCACAATTAAAATCATGATTAAATATTATTCAAATTTAACATACTAAATATATTCTTCCTAAAACTTTCTTTATGCCAGAATCCTATTAAATTATTAAAAATAGTATTGAGAGGATATATTTATCTAGAATTCAGATAGTGAGTCGTGTAATGAAGAAAGGTGTAACTTTTAGTCCACTTAGGTATTAGTATAGTATAAACAACTTTATAAAATGTTTATGTATTATTTCTTTCTTTTTGTTAGTACTTGTGTATAAGTGTTTTTACTTTTTCTATCATGGTATCCAATATCTCATATATCAAATAAAGAGTGGGATTATTTGCATCACAAGCTCTAATCATGTTATAAACTGGCCAAGTCAAAGCTAGAATATATGTAATTTTGTACCACAATACATCATTCAAAATAAAGTCTTTAATAGCTTGCATCTTGTCCATATCATCCGCTCTATAAGAACTCTACTCTTCGCTGATAACCATGGATTGCAATGAACATTTAAAAATCTAAATTTCTTCAATCATGCATTTAAGTAGAACTTCTCACAAAAACTAGTTTTTCAGGAGATTAGAATATTAAAACTATTGCTATAGAGAATTGAAAAACGAAACTTTTATTGATCAAAACCCCAAAACTCAATGGAAAATTACAAAGGAATCAACCAAAAAGGTTTAACCTTCCATGCATAGACAAAAATACAAAGATAAAAAATGTAAAAAAATAAACAAAATAACCTCCTCCACATTTCATGCTGGAGGCATCACTTTTGGTGGAGAAGATAGTGGAGAAAATGATGGAGAAGATCATTGGAGAAGATAATGGGGAAAATACTGGAGAAGAAGATCTAGCTTCTACTTATGTGGAGAAAATATTTCCTAATTTGCATAAAATCCTCTCAAATATTTTCTTCTATTTTGATTCAAAGAAGAAACTTGGACTTTTGCATATTTGTCTCATTCACAAATGTAGGCACTTCCTTCAGACCATGATGGCAGAGTCCACAGCCACACACAACCACATAATAAGGAAGATGAAGATCTAGAGGTTGTTTATGGATTTATTTTCACATATGGGTCTAATTGGGCTTTTGTTTATTTCTGTAGGCCCAATCAAGAGGACAACTCTAGGGTGAAGGAATGTACAAACATATCCAAGAAGACCTCCAAGTCATCAAAACATAAACTAGAGCTCTGGCCAGAAGAACACAAGAAGACTGAGTTTCTGCTGACTAGTTAACATTATTTTTGGGCCAAGCTTTAGCTTAAATAAATTGTATAAATTTGTTTAGGATTTCATGGGCCATGTATTGGGCCTAGTATCATAAAATAATTGAACCAAATATTTGGGCCAAGTAGCATAGGTTTTTGGGCTTGTATTTGGGCCAATAGTAAAATAGAACTAGTTAGGGTTAAAAATGACTAGTTAAGGTAGCAATTGGGCTTCTTTGAGCCCAATGTAACACTGAAACGTCTAGGGTATTTTGGAGGAAGAAAATTACCTTGACATGGAGCACATGGACATCCACGTGATAGCCTAAGAGTGGAGAGGATTTAGCATGGAAGGTGTGAGCTAAACATGGAAAACATGACTCCACATGGCACCTATCATTGGAGAGTTTTATTTTGAATTTTCAAATTTTGGCTCCAAAATGTTTAGCCCTCTCTCCTATAAATTGAGGTGCTTGACTCTCATTTTTATAAGATTAATGAATGAGTGAATTGCTGCCAAGATTGCATGCTTTTTCACTCTCTTGTCTTGCCTCTCTAGGATAGAAACGCTAATCTTCTTCTTGACCTTCTCCAAGTGATATGGTCCAACCAATCACTCTCCCTACCTATCATGCACCTTCAAGGAAACCATAGCTCCATTGGAGCCATCCTTGTTCCATTCCCTCCATCAAGCTCCCGCCAATTCTCTCAAAAATTCAAGCAATCAAACGGAATGAAGGCAATGCTATCAGACCATCTACTCTAAAAACACAAAATTAACAAAAATAATAGTTAATGTCTAAATAAACCCAATTATATGAATATTAATTAAAACAATGAATTTATTTATTATTATAGTCTAATAGTCTATGATTAAAGTTATTGTGTGTGAATAAATATATGCTCATAAATCATTCTACACCTTTACACACAAGAGCATGATATGTTATAACTTGCATACCATTTTCTTCTCCTACTTCTTCAATAATTTAATCTCGTGTTCTTTGTTTTTGTGCTTACTACTTTTTAATTTGCTAATTATTAATTGTGTTTGATTTTTAATCAATTGTTCCATAAAAAATTAGTTAATTTTTCCTCTGATACATTCTATTAAAATTTGAATCAGCCGTTTTTCAGAAATACTAGGTTTATATTTCTATTAGGATTTTTTATTAAAAAAATTATCTGTTGTTTTTAATAAACAATTGGTTGAAATAATTCTATTTTTTCAAGAAAAACTAAAATTTAAGAAAATCTTTAAGTATCCATTCACCCCCTTGAATTTGGCCGAGTTTTACACAACAATTGGCATCAGAGTTTGTGCTTGGGAGTTATTCTGGTGCTTGAGAGTTATTCAAGTTTTCTTTAAAAATTGTTGAGTTTAAGCTTCCTTTGCCGAAGGAACGTTTATTAATAGACCTCCTATGTTTGGTGGCGTGAATTATTTATTCTGGAAGGTTAGAATGAAGATATTCATGGAGTCAATAGATAGGGGTATCTGGGATGTTTTTGTTAACGGTGAAATTATTGAAAAATAGTGCTTTGAATGGTCCAAGGTTGAGATCAAGAAAGCTCAATTTGATTTTGTTATTAAGTATAAAATGACGCCTACATTGAATCTTGATAAATTTTTTAGGGTATCTCAGTGTAGTTCAGCCAAAGAGATGTGGGATATTCTTGAAATCACACATGAAGGTACTTATGACGTCAAGAGGGCAAGAAAGCATGCATTCATCTAGGAGTATGAGTTGTTAAGAATGCAGCAGGGAGAAACCATTGCTTAAGTGTAGAAACGGTTCACTCACATTGTGAATCACTTGACTGGACTAGGAAAGGTGTTTGACAGGGAAGAGTTGAACATCAAAATATTGAAGTGCTTGGAAAGGAGTTGTCAGTCGAAAGTGATTGCAATATCTAAGTCCAAAGATCTAACAACATTATCTGCATCAACTTTATTTGGTAAGCTGAGGGAACACGAGCTTGAGTTAAATAGATTGAATGAATTGGAAAGTATAAAGAAAAAATCCAGGAGCATAACACTCAAGACCAGTGAACAAAAGAGGAACCTGAGTGAAGGAGAAGAGGATTTAGATCAGGATAAGACTCTGAACTTGTTTACAAAGAAGTTCAACGGGTTTTTATAAAAGAAAAATTGTGACAAAACTCAATCCAAGAAAAGATATACCTCTAAAACTAGTACTTCAAATTATACCTGCTTTGGATGTGGTAAACTAAAACATATCAAAGTGGAGTGTCCAAATCATCAAAGCAAGGAAAAGCTGCAAGACAAAAAACACTAGTGCAGAATAGTGCTTTAACGACGATTAAAAAGGCTATATAAAGACAGTTCAGAAACCATTGTTTAAATCAACGGTTTATAATGATGGTTTCAGAATTTTCGTTATAAAACCACATTAACGATACGTGTAAAAAACTTTCGTTATTTTGCCAAATAAACAATGAAAAAATTTTAAAAAATGTAATTTTAAAAAACGTTTCCACCGGAACCGTCGTTTTAAATGGTTTTTAAAGACGGTTCCCAGATGGAACCGTTGTTATAAATGTATTTTTAAAAAAAAAATATACTCTAATCCTCTAATCTTGCATAAAATATCAAATTTCCATAACAATAATGCATGTAATATCATAATTTAAATATGAAAGTCTACATACAATAAATTAGTACATATAACATTCTATAAAAAGTTCTATAAATATATGAAAAAGTTTTATGTCATTCTAATAATTCATGTAACGCCCCTCAATATCTTATTCTTATTTATATAATAAAATAAAGGTAAAACAATAATATCAAAATTAATATATGAATATATAATAAAATACATCCATCAATACATTGTATTTCAAAATAATATCCCTTCTCTAGGAAATTTTAATACATAACCATCCAGTTTCAAAATAAAATAAACTACAGCACAAGAACATGCAATCTCCTTGTCCAACCACTCACTTAGGAGCTCTACTACCTGCAACATCATCTGCTCTCGTGTAAATTACACACGATCATCACAGTTTTAAGAACACGAAACACAACACAAAACACAGGGTAATCTAGACATTTTTAAAACTCTAAAACATGAAACTTGATATTAACGTAAACCATCAAATATTCACACATTTCATAATTCCCTCAAGTATCAATCATTCTACAAAAATCCATCACTTTCTCATTCATATCACACAACCATCAAGTGTCTATCAACAATTTTCAATATTTCTCTTTCTCACGTCAGAATTCCCACTGACCCATCACAACACATAGACACTTGACTCTACTTCCGGAAGACTCGTGCGTTGACTCAGACTCAGAGATCTGCACCTGTCATACCACACCACTGTGAAATCTACACAGGGTCGCTGTGAAATCCACACAGCCATGCGCATACATAATCTCAATATCATCACTCTCCCGGTATGACAGGGTTAATTCATATAACAGGTCAAGTCAGTTATCTTTCAAACAACTTACCCATACATATGAACCTCCTTCGACTCTCAACAACTGAATAACTTCATCTATGTGATTCCATTATATCAGCAGAGTCAAGATATCTCCTTCTAGACAAGTCCCTAGTCAATGCACATTCTACACGATCTTACACGGTATTTTCTTTCCTGAAAATACTATGCCTTGATCCCACATTCACAACATTCAATGCATCATACCACACGTAAAAACACAATTCCATCATGTAATATTTTGAATCTTTTTCTTAAACAATCCCAATCACAGAAACGATCATACCAAAGTTCAGATTTTCGAATCTCATATGCATTTCACCTTTCAATCTCAAACAATTTCAAAACGACACTAAAATAGGGGATTTCGAAAGTTGCATTAAAACCGGCGATCGCGTCGCCCAAACATCGGAATCTTCTAGCTTAAGGTTTTATTGAAAATAAAACTAGCTTCCCTTACCTGGACGTGCGTAAAATCTCACTACGAGCTCTAACCCACCGAGCTCAAGGATGCCTTAACCTGCACCATAGAGTCCCGATCACAAATCTAACGAGATTACTCATTTTCTGCGTTAACAGAGACGATTTCTGAAGCTAAAAGAGTTGTATGCACAACCTATGCAGAGACGACCCTCTTAAATTCAGACTCGACTCAAAGAACAGAGCAAAACGACTTACTCTGTTTTAGGGCTTTGAACAGAAAACTTGCAGAGTAACTTCCCAGAAGGACAATGGCAGTCGCCGATCGTAGCACTGGTACGTGAGGATAGCCGCGTCTTCGAGTGGAGGAGAAAGGAGAAAGGGGAACTAAATGAGCTGATTCCCTCAGCTCTTAAGGTCGAACGGCTCTTTAGCCTTCACTGCCATTACCCACTCTTTAAGCAACCTTGCGTGCACACTTCCTTGAACAGTATGACTACGTGGGTTTCTGCGCATACCAACTCTCTGATGCTAACTATTCTGAAACACCCTTTTTTTGTATACGTGTCGCGCATGCAGAACGTTCATGCTGGGAGCCTGGGTCCCACCTTATCCATGTGAAACACGACATCGCGCGATAACCATCCACCGATGACTGCTCGCGCGATGACCATGCCTTTCATGCCGGCGATGACCGATGCCTCTCATACTGGCGATGACTGATTCCTCTTCCTGACGGACGACTAATTCCTCACCCTGGCAGACAATCGATGTCTCACCCTGGAAGACCACCGATGTGTCTCCCATCCTGGTTGATGACCGATGTTCCTCTCATCCTGTTGGCGATCTCTTATCGCCCTTGTGTGTGACGAGGACACATCGCCTCACTCTGGTCACCGATGTCACATCGTCACACCCAGCCGAGGGCTCGTCCTCCCATTCCTCTAAGTCTGTGGTATCACGGCTCACACTACTCATGGTGGCAGATATGCCACCTATCTTCTATATTACTCATCTTCTGTATTTAGACCACATACTAAGTGCTTACCAAGTCTTCTCGAATACTCGGCGATGTGCTCTTTTCGGTGATCATGTGCACCATAGGCGATTGGCGGTCATGTACACCATAGGCGATTGGCGGTTTCATACGGGGGAAGTCGGAGGCCGCCGCCTTCTTCAAAAACGGCGATCTCATTGACTTCTAAGCTACACCTTCCTTTCTCTTACCCTTCTTGATTCACGTGCCTCCCCCCCTTCAAGCACGCCCACTTGATTACCTCACGATAAAGTCATCGCACCTGACTACTTGGTTAGTACAATGGTCAACTGATCGCCCCCTACCAGTTGATCCCAGACCTTGGGCGACGTTCGAGGTCTGACCACTATGAGATTTTCTATTTTTATGTCCTTTTTGTTTTAAATAATAACATACTCAGAAATCATTTAAAATATATCACTTTTATTCCAAATAAATTTATAGGTCCTTACAATTCATCTATCCTAAAGTGTTATACATGGTTACCTTAAGGTGCATCTAAGTGAGTTTCTTTGCACTTGCACTTTTCCTCCAACTGAACATGTTATATCTAGAATAAGCACTGAAATAATAAGATTTTATGTTAGAACACATAACACTATGTAATGTATGAGTAGTGGGTTGATAAATCTCTAATTTATACTAAGAAATATCATGCAAAATTACAGAATTTTCTAACAAGTGAAAGTATGAGAACTAAACCCTTAAAATTCCTAAATAATACTTAGAAATAAAAAAAAATAGTAAATGGTGGATTTTTGGAATTTTGGTCAACCCCAATTCCATTCGGGTTGGCCACATGATTTCTTACCTCGTTTTGAGAAACTTTCATTTTTTACGCGTCTCCATCTAACTTCTTTGTCAAAAGTTATGATCGTTTGAAGTTTTTTCATGCTAATTTTCGGCAACACCAAATCTATCACTCTTCTCTTCAATGTCAGGACTCCTCCATAACATATCCACTAAATGAAGTTCCTACAAACCCTAAATTACAAAATCCTAAACCATACATGCAAATATTTATTATAAAATTAATTAAAAATTTAAAATACTAACCTTCTATAGTGGAATCGCAGGTGCAACCAAGTCCGCAGTGGCACCATGCACCAGTCCTGGCAGCATGTGGTGGAGGTGCTGGCGGTGTGCGGAGGGTGTTGTCGGCGTGCGGAGGTGAAGGGTTGGCACGCGAAGGTGAGATGCGTGCGGAGGTAGGGGAGCTTGGATGGTTGGCGGCGCAAGGGTGTAGGGTGAAAGCTCGAGGCACGGTGATGGTGACAACATATAGCTCAGTGGTGGCGACAATGGGGTCGCAAGCAACGCTCAATAATGGAAAAGAATAGAGCAGCGATGCAGAAGAAGAGTTAGCGCGAGGGAGAAAAAGGCTGAATGCGGGTTGGGGCGTTTTGCTTTAGGGTTTATATTCAGTTTTATAATGACGGTTCAATAAAGTAACTGTTGTTATTTTTGCCCTCATTTCATTTGTAATGACAATTATAGCTATAGCTGTCATTATTTCTCACCAAAAATTCAAAAAAATTACAAAAGTGCCAACGTGCTTTTTGCTAAGATGGGTTTTTGTTAAATGTCATTATTCTTAGTCGTTGTTACGCTTTCTTGTACTAGTGAAAGTAGATAAAGGGAAAGGTAGAAGGGCATATGTAGCATGGTAGGACAATGATATGTCTTCTTCCAGTACATCATCTGCAAAGAGTGAGGAAGCAAATATGTGCTTTATGGCAGACAGTGAAGCTTCCAGTAGTGGCTTGACAAGTTCCTAAAATATGTGCTTTATGGCAGATAGTGAAGCTTCCAGTATTGGCTCGATAAGTTCCTATTCCACTGAAGGTTTTGAAAATTATTATAAATTATTGCTTGCTTTCAATGAAACTCTTGAAGAAGCTAATAGACTTGTTATTGGAAATAAATTGAAAAGTGCTAATACCTGGTTTGAATCAAGACTAAAAGCATTGGAAAAAAATTGATCTGGAAATGATATATAAGAGATGCAACTTGTAACTGTGCTGAATCAAGCAAAGCAAAATTGAATTGTGATAACTGTAAAGTTTTGGAAGAAAAAATATAATATCTGCTTAAAACTTTGTGTAAGTTCACCATGGGGAGGTTAAATCTAGAAACAATTATAGAATCTCAAAATGTTGTATTTGATAAAGTTGGTTTAGGTTTTAGACCTATTAAGGAAAATAAAATCAAGAAATTGACTAGTTTCTTTGTTCTAGCAAAAACAAAGTATGTTTCATTTAATAACACAGAAAAATTTCCATTCTTGTGTTTTACTACATGAAAAATGGCCACATTTTTAGAAACTGCAGATTTAAAAAAATTTATGTTCCAAAAGGCTTAGCCAAATGGCTACCTAAGGAGAGGTAGTAACTCCTCTAGACCCAAAATCTAGGGGCACCATTCTCCTTGTTTTACACTTTTTTTGTAGAAAATAAAAGGAGAAAAGAGACAAGTCATTGGTATCTTGATAGTGGGTGCTCTAAACACATGTTTGGAGATCTATCACAATTTGTTGATATGAAGTTGAAGAATTTGTGCTTGTTGTCTTTGATGAAACCAATAATTATCTACATAAACATGTTAAGGATGATCTAGAATCAAATGATTTAAGAATTACACTTCAGAAAAATAGTTGGTTGATGCAAAATTAACCGATTCAATTTCCGCTAAAGGACAAGCTAGAAGATTCTCAAGGATCTTACACTGGATAACATCATTAGGAACATAGAGAAGGGTGTCTACACCAGGAAGTCACTCAATAATTTATGCGAAACTATGTCCTTTGTCTCCCAAGTTGAACCAAAGAATGTCACCGAGGCACTACTAGATGAAAAGTGGATCTTATCTATGCAAGAAGAGTTAAATTAGTTTGTCAGGAATTAAGTGTGGTCTCTGGTTCTAATAACTACATATATGAATATTATTAGGAAGTAATGGGTTTACCGAAACAAGATGGATGAGCCTAGAGTCATCATGAGGAATAAGGTACGACTGGTTGTAAAAGGCTATAACTAGGAAGAAGATATTGATTATGATGAAACCTATGTTGTTGTAGCAAGGTTGCAGGTTGTTAGACTTTTGCTCGCCTTTGCTTATATGAGAGGTTTCAAGTTGTTTCAAATGGATGTGAAAAAAACCTTTCTCAAGGGCTACATTAATTAAAAGGTGTTCGTGTCACAACCTCCTAGGTTTGAAGATCACAAGTTTCCAGATCACGTGTACAAACTCAAGAAAGCTCTGTATGGCTTGAAGCAAGCTCCTCGGCAGTTGTATGAGAGGTTGAGTTGTGTTTTGTTATCTCAAGGCTATGAAAGGGGAAAGACAGACAAGACTCTCTGAAGTTACAATTGGCTCTAGAATGAGGGGTTGAATAGAGCCTAAACTCAATTTGGTATTTGAAAAATTATCAAAGCAAACACAATATCTAAAAGATAAAGGATAGAGAAAAAAGTACACATGAAATTTATGCTAGTTCACCCATAACTTGGGCTAGTCCCATCAAGCAAAGCACTTAAGAGCCTTTATCAACACAAGTATTCAACATCTCTCTAGGCAACAAGTATTCAACACCTTTCTAGGAAACAAATATTAAACACCTCTCCAAGAAAACAATCTTAATCTCCCCCTAAAACTAAGACCTCTCAACAAGTGAGAAACACTCTCACACAGAGAGCAGCAATGGAGGTACACAGGGTTATCTTCACACAGTGAAGGATTTACAATGCAAGGCTCACTCCCCAAATAATAAGTGCTCTAAGCAGCAAATATGAAATATTCTCTCATAAAGACTATACACACTTAGAATATAAATTTGCTTTGTAATCTTTGTTTCGCGTGATCGATATCTTATCTTCTTCACTTTCAAGGCTTTATATAATCTTCAGATTGTGACTGTTGAAGCTTTGATTCTGATACAATCCAAGTAGTCAAGTAGATGACCAAGGACTCAAGAGACAACTCACACTATGATCAGTCATCTCAACATTCAAGACAAGGCCTCACCAAATATCAGAGAGACCTCAGCAGAAGAAGAACTGGGCATAGACTAGAACATCAAATGTTCTTTCTTCTATTTTGTAAATAAATTGGGCTCACTTTAGGGGTCCAAATAGAATAATAGGCTAGAGTAGGTTCACATAGCGTGAAAGGGAGTGTGCTTAGTGAAATGGGCTTGTGCCAAGCCCACTTTTTCAAGACAAGGCACCTGGTTTTAGGAAGTTTAACCTACCTTCTAGAATATGTAGCTAAGGGGCAGCTTTGACCATAGTCAACACCCCTAGGCCACCCCTCTCCCTTGCCATTTCTACCATTCACCAATCTTGCCCATCAAGGCACCCCTTCCTATAAATAGGGTGTCTTGCCTCATGTATTTGGGCATTGAATTTTGATAGTAAAGAAACTCTGCAGGGGTGATTTTGTGAGACTTGTGAGCTTCATTTTTTGGGTCTTATCTTAGGTGGGTAACGTCTCAAGTGGCGGCTCTTTGCACCAATCATCTTGGAGTCCTCTCTTCTCCAAGTGGCGTGACATCTTTCTTCTCCATAAGCTCTCTTCAAATCTTCCTCTTTGATCTTTATTTGCGCCTTCTATTCAATTCCTCTTTGTTATTCTTCATCTTTTGTTCCTTGTCTTTAATTCCGCACCTTGCATCATCCACACCATATTATTGTCTTTTCTCTTTGCCCTTCTGAAGTGAACCTTCACACTTACTTAACCACTTGGTTATGTTCTTGTCCAGTGGGGATCTTCTTAGGGTTCTCACCATAATTTCTAATCCCAACAATCATAAACAGAAGTGAAACCATTAAAATGTGCCAATTTAAAATCAACTCACATCATGTGGTAATCAGAGCATGGTTGTAACTTATGCTTATCTTTTTGAGTTGATTTTCTGCTTTAAAATTCTAGCACATTTTAGTTCTTTCTTTTATCTTCAAGCAATTTCAATTCCGCCTTTAAATTCTTGTCATTTACAATTCCACATTTTTTTTATTCATTAAGCAATTTAAATTCTGCTTTTGAATTATTTGTGTCTTTCTTTTTCCTTCCTTACCCATTTTTGCTTGAGTCTTATGTTCTTAGTGTTCTAGGAGTCTTTAAATCCATTCTACTTATTTGATTTTAAGTATGAAGAGCTAAAATCAAATTAGAAGTTGTTTGAGTAAGTGGTTGATTTAAGTCCAAACATAGAAGACAAGTGTTCATATGAATTGAATCTAAACCCCACATATATATTTTTTTCAAAAATTGAAAAGTGAAATGACAAAAAGAAATGCATGAAAAAGAATACAGAAATTTGAGTCCATAAAAATAGAGACAAGAACAAATTGAGTGAATTCACATTTCAATTTCAAATTAAAGAATTCTAAGTATATGGCAAATTGTTTTCCTACTCGTGGAATTTAATCCTTCTTGCTTTCACAATGTCTAAGAACATTAAACCTTCATAGTTAAAGTTTAAGTAAGCTCCTTTGAGTATTTTTTTAAAGTTTTTTTCTTATTTGTCTTCTCTAAAGTGTTGCCATTATCTTAATTTCAATTTGGTTTAGCTTTCTTTCTTTAAGCTTTTCTTGCTTGTCTGTCAAATTTTCTTAAGTTTTGTTGTGGGGATCTTTGGTGAGCAAGTGTAAGAGCTTTGTCATTTTTCACTTGAAGTGTTTATTACCAAGTGTAGACCTTGTTTTTAGAGTTCAAATCTTTCTTGGGTGTATTACAATTTTTCCCTCCTTTACTAAATAGCTGAGTGATATGAGTGAGTGAGTGGATAAGATTGTTATTTTTCACTAATTGTTTGTTTCCTTTTTGTGCAAATTATGGTTCATTTTTCTTTAGGAGAATCTTCAAAGCCACAATCTCCTAAAAAATCACATCTTTTGGGAGAGCTTGCGGACACCAATAGGCGTTTGGCACACAAAGAAGAAGAAATGAGGCAATTAGTGGAAAGGTTGCAAAGATTAGAAGAGGCTCAAGAGAGACAAACTAGAGAAAGGAGATAGGAGCCGAGAAGAGCTACTAGAAACTACATGCACTATGGGAGTTGTAACATCCCGCCAAAATACCATACATGTTCATATAATGAAAATAAAAGTAACCAATAGATTGAAATGAACAAAATCATATATATGTAAATAAAGTTTCTCCTCACAGGGAGATAAATACATAACCGGTATATTTTTCTAAAATTTAAACAAAATACAGCCAACTAAATTGAAAACCGGCGATCTCCTATCAGGGGACCCAAAACAGCCGATCTGCTACCAGAACAGAAAAACAGGCGATCACCCGATAGAGGCAGAAACAGGCGATCACCCGATAGAGACGGAGACAGGCGATCTCCTTCCGGCGACCACTCTCTAAGGAGCTCTACTCCCTGGAAGATCATCTGCTCCCGTGTAAAATACACGATCATCACAGTTTAAGAGAAATAGCCACAGAGCAATACAAAAGAAAAGGGGTAAGCTAGATGGTTTAAAAACTTTTAAATCAATAGTAAACATAAAACTTCACACCATTCATGATCCATATCAATTTTCAACCATCAACATACTCATATTCCATAACTCGTCAAGTGTCTATTTCAAATTTCAGTATTCATGGTTCACACGTCAGACTTTCCACTGACTCACAATGCATAGACACATGACACTACTTCCGGATTGACTCGTGCGTTGACTCAGGCTCAGAGATCTGCACCTGTCATACCATACCACTGTGAAATCCACACAGGGTCGCTGTGAATCCACACAGCCATGCGCATATATAGTCTCATATCATCACTCTCCCGGTATGACAAGGTTAATTCATATAACAGGCCGAGCTCGTTCTTTTTCACACGAGTCACCCATTCATATGAACCTCCTCCGACTCTCCACAACTGAATAACTTCATCTACGTGATTCCATTATATCAGCAGAGTCAGGATATCTCCTTCTAGACAAGCCCCTAGTCAATACACCTATACAGATCTTACACGGTATTTCCTTTCCTGAAAATACTATGCCTCGATCCCACATTCACAGCATTCAAGACATCATACCATGCAAAGGAATATTTCAAATCACAGCAACAATCATTTCAACGTTTCAAACTTCCGAATATCACATATATATTGTATTTAAATCCCAAACAGCTTCAAACAACGTCAAACACAGTGGAGTTCGAAACCCGTATTTAAAACCGGCGACCACGTCGCCCAACCACATAGAACAGAGCATTTCGAAAAGAAACAGAGAACCGGCGACCACGTCGCCCTCACTTCAGAAACAGCAAAACTATGGCTTGTATTGAAAATGAAGGCTAGCTTCCCTTACCTGGACTTGCGCAAAACACCAGGAGCTCCGAAACCCAACGAAGCTTAAAGAATGTCTTGGCTCTGTTTTTGCGTCTGGTTTGAAGGACTTGCAGAGAGCCTCCCAGGTGCTCTAATGGTGGTCGTCGTTCGTCGTACTCTTGTGTGAAGGTGTTAGAATCGCAGTGCGAAGGAGAGAATGGAGGAGAAGGGAGGTAAACTCACTCTTCCGCTCTTGAACAACTGCGACGTTTCTTTCTTTCTCTCTCAGAAATGGGTTTTTGCATCTTAAGCTGACTTCTCCACAAAAACCGCTGCCACCACCCACTCTGCAGGGAAGTTTGCGTGTACGTTTCACTGAACAGTACGACTAAGCGGGCCTCTGCGCAGGCTAACACTCTGAGGTCACTAGCCTGAACCACTCTTTTTGTCTAGGTGTCGTGCATGCAGGACGTTTCATGCTGGGAGCCTGGGTCCCACCTTACTCTGTGTGAAACTCGACGTCGCGCGATAACTTTCCACTGCTGACTCATTTTGGTGAACGACCGATGTCTCCCTCACCCTGGAAGACGACCGATGTCTCTCTCACCCTGGAAGACGACCGATGTCTCTCTCACCCTGGAAGACGACCGATGCCCATCCCTGGCGACGCCCTCATGCCTCGCGCCCTGGCGATGCCCGCATGCCTCTCGCGCCCTGGCAAAGCCCGCATGCCTCGCGCCCGAGCGATGCCTGCATGCCTCTCGAGCCCTGGCAATGCCCGCATGCCTCGCGCTCGCGCGATGCCTGCATGCAATGCCCGCATGCCTCTCGTGCCCGCGTGATGCCCGCATGCCTCGCGCCCGTGCGATGCCCGCATGCCTCGCGCCCGCGCGATGCCTGCATGCCTCTCGCGCCCTGGCAATGCCCGCATGCCTCGCGCCCGCGCGATCATGTATAGCAGGCGACCGGCGATCTCATAGCCTTCTAAACTTAACTTTCCTTCCTTTTTATTTTAAATAAAACATACATAGAATTCATTTAAAATATATCTCTTTTTATTCCAATTCAATTTTACAGGTCCTTACAGGAGTCAAGAAGAAGACCAAGATTGGAGAGTGCACAATTTTGAAGAAAGGCCCCATCAACACCAACCACCAAAGATATCTTTTCCTTTTGTAAAGTTACCTAGTTTTAGTGGGGATAGTGACCCAAATGTATATTTAGGATGGGAAGCTAAAGTATAACAAATCTTTAATGTGTATGAGGTCAAAGAGGACCAAAAAGTTTAGTTAGCTTCCCTAGAATTTTTAGATTATGCCATGCAGTGGTGGCATCAAGTTGTAATGGACATTGGTTTGGACAAGAGGCTAGTCGTGGTCTCTTGGTATGATTTAAAGGAATGCATGCGCGCGCCATTTGTTACTCCTCACTATAGGAAGGAACTCTTGTTGAATATCCAATGGCTTCAACAAGGACCTAGGAGTGTAGATGAATACTTTAAAGATTTAGAAGTAACTTTGACAAAGATTAATATGAATGAAAATGAAGAGTCAAAGATTGCTAGATTTGTGAGTGGATTAAGAAGAGAAATTCAAAATGTTGTAGAACTTTATGAGTATATCTTTAGAAAAATTGGTTCACCTAGCTATCAAGGTTGAATCACAACTTTTAAAGAAAATATCTTTCAAACATACTTGTAATGATGGCTTCTATAACTCATCTTGGAAGGGTAAAAATAAATTTTCAAAACAAGTAATCCTTCCAACTCCTCTAAAGAATCCACCCCACAAACTTCTTCTCTTTCTAGGACTAAATAGCCAACCAAAATCTCAAGTACAAAATGTTTTAAATTTTTAGGTTTTGGGTACATAACTGCCAATTGCCCAACCAAAATAACCATGATGGTTAAGGGGGGGTTAGTAGTAAGTGACCACAGTGATCAATCTTCTAGGTCTAACTCCCCTTCCCCTTAAAAAACTCCTAGTGAAAATGAATGTGAGATACCTTGTGAAGGTGACTTATTGGTGGTAAGGAAATGTTGGGAACAATTCCAAAACCTTTGGATGAAACCCAAAGAGAAAATATTTTCCACACCCGCTGCCTTATCAACAACAAGTTATGTTCCATGATAGATGTGCTAATGTGGCAAGTACAAGAATAGTGGAGAAGCTTGGATTACCCACTATCTCTCATACAAAGCCCTATAAACCACAATGGCTTAGTGAAAAGGGTGAAATCATGGCTAATAAACAAGTCCTCATAACTTTTGCTATAGGAAAGTATAAAGATGAGATTTTATGTGATGTTGTGCCAATGGAAGCAACACATATTCTATTGGGAAGGCCTTGGCAATATGTTAGACAAGTTTTACATGATGGCCATACCAATAAAATTTCTTTCAACTTCCAAGGGCATAGGTTATCTTAAAACCCCTCTCTTCCAAAGAAGTTCATGAGGACCAAATAAAAATGAAAACCAAAAGAGAAAATGAAAAAGGAGAGGAAAGTAAAATGACTCTCAACATCTCATCTCACGCAATCAAGACGATAATGTTGACCCATACAAAGCTAATTGTTCCTCCTAGGTTTCTCTTTTACATTACCTAATAAATCTAAATACTTGACATCTTGGACAAAGAAGTTTTGGGATGAAATTCAAACACCACCTAAAGGTTCTCACCTTCTAAGACGATTCTCACTAAAAAGTCATTTCACCCCCAAATATTCTTTCCAAACATGGCTTGTATCTAAAACTTACCCATATGAACTCCCAAAGTTTAATCAACATAAGTTTACTTCAATATCTTATATGTGAACAAACTAACTATGTCATTTTCGAGGTTGAATTTTCTCCAACATTGGGGGCGTTCTCGTCGGTTGACTTAGGTTGAACACGCTTCTCCGGATCTGCCTCCTTCTTAGTATTGATTCATGTCCCTACTTGCACTTTGAATGTGGCTCCATTGTGACAGAGGGCGCCCTACCTGTTGATTACACTCCAACGATCAAGTTAGTGAGAGCTCACAAAGAAGTAAATAGTTTTCAGTCTAGTGTGCAAAAACAGCGTACCTTCACCTGGGGTCTCAAGCCCCTTTTATAACTATTTCTGTAACAACTTTTCACTCACGAAAATAAAATCTCAACTGAAAGCATAACTGGAAACATTAATCTTTTATCTCTAACTTGCCACAAGTACCAATTATCATCAGGTGCTAACCACAGACCAACATTATGTTTTATGTGTGCACCCCCTAACTTTTAGGGTTATTATCAGCAACAATCAACAGGCATTAATACGTAACTAACATGCAACAAATAACAAGCATGCACATGTAACAAATAACAAACACGTACACATCACAACCACTTGCGCACGCTTATCAATAAATATATACAATGGGCTCCCCTTATATGATAGTCTCATTATAATTATTCCTTACGAGGCTTATCAATTAAACTGGTCCAAACTCATAACCTTTACCCTGGACCAAATAGTCGAGCTAACCACTTGCCATCCTTAACTGAGAATCGAACTCCTGCCCAGTACACAAGCCCCCTAGGCTCGAGCTTAGCTAGGCTAAACAAAGAGTCTTCTGAGTGCCTCTGACGTGACGGTCTCTTAGTGGGTAGGTGAGGTGCGATGCACGATATGTCTTTGACATGACATCCCGTCATACCTAGTCTCAGGCGCACATGTGGCATGTCATCAATGGTGGGGAAACCTTCACCATTTCAAATTCTTCTTCACAAAACCCGTTAGCGCCATACTATTCCATTACTTGCAACTCAAATTCTCCATCCTCTCAACCTTCTCATCGCTCACAATTTTAGTGTCTTTGACATTTCCAAGACTTATTTCCTCAAACTTCTTCCCAGTATAGGGGGCATGATATAATCCAAGTAGCCAAAGCATATGACCAAGTGTTGGGTCTATTAAGTTCAAGAGGGGGGTGAATTGACCTTATAAGATTTTTGCAAAATAAAACTGTTTTCAGTTATTCACAGAAAAAGAACAGATTGATTTATAAAAGAGCAGATTTATTTTTATAACTCGTGACATAAACAAAAGCAAGATCAGATTAGACTTGAGATTAAACAGAGAATTGTTCAGAACAGTTTAGGTGCTCTGATAACAGCAAGATCAAGAAGAATATTCAACCAAGAAACCACTTCTTGAAAGATTGAGAACAACTTAAAAGAAAGAAAGTAACTTGAACAGAATTATTAAAGAGATTTTATGATATCTGTTATTCAGCACTCACACATACTCATATGTTCATAGGCACTCAAGAACATACATTGAATCCTGAAGAACAGTATGAACACACCAAAAAAAAAAAAAAAACAGATTCAATTTTAGTTTAACAGATTTATTTTCTAGCAGATTATTCAATTATGCAGAATTAGAGCAAATATTGTGATGTGAGTTGATTTTATGATTTAGCATTTTATGGTGGCACTTTAATTAGGATTGAGATTTTAGGATGATTAAGGTGAGAACCTAAGGAAAATCCCCACTGGACATTAACTTAACCAAGTGGTTAAGTAGATGTGAAGGTTCATTTCACAAAGGTAAAAGGAAAAAACAATTATGGTGAAGATGATGACAAGTAAAGGTGCTGAAATTAAAGAGAGGAAACTAAACATAATGAAGGAAACCGAATAGGAAACAAAGCATTAAAACAAGAACAAGACATAGATTTAAGAATTGAAATTTGGAATGGAAATGGAATGGAAAAAGATGAGTGAAAGGAAACTTAGGAGAATGAGCTAGAGAAGTGATCATGCCACTTGGATGGTGGTTTGCTCCAAGATGAGTGAAGAATGCCGCCACTTGAGAGCTCTCTAAATCTCACAAGATAAGGCAATGGTATAAGGAGACAATGCTCACAAACTCTAACACAAATTGTGTATAGTAACTTTACTCTAATTTCAACATCAAAATACATGAGGTAGGCCACCTTATTTATAGGTGAAGGAGCCTTGGAGAGCAAGCATAAGGGGTAGGATGGGAAGAGTGAAAAAATGGGCAGCCTTAGGGTTTGACTAAGTCAAACCCGCATCCTAGACTTGTCCTTCTAGAAACTAGGTCAAAAAGCCTTCCAAAAGGGCCAAGAACATCCTAAAATGCTAACTACACCCCCTATTATACTAAAGGCACCTTATTCTAGCCTATATTTGCTATTTGGACCCCCAAAGTGAGCCCAAATTATTTACAATATTTTTTGATCATTAAGAAGACCAGCAGGAAGAACTTTAGGTACTCTGGTCTTTGTCCCATTCTCCATTTGGTGAGGTCTCTACTTTGAGGTGACTTCTCTTTATATTCTTTAGCGTTCTTGATCATCACCTTGTGGGCTTGGTTTGCATCATGCCCCCCAGGTTGGAGAGAATTCGACCACGAATTCAGAACCCCTGCATATAACATAGTTAGTGTGTTCACATAGAATATAGAATAAGAAGGGAGATGTGAACTTGACTTATAGTCGTGAAGCTTGGGGAGTTCAAAAGGACAAGCTCTTCTGTCAAGCCATTTTGGAAAATAATATTTGGGAATGAAAGAGTTTGGTGAGAAAGAGCCTCTCAAAAGGGAAGAACCCTTAGGAGGTGTTTTATGTTCATCCCAAAAGTTCTTTGCCCAAGATGTCAAGTAAGAAGAGTTATTGGGTAATGAAAAAGAGAAAGAAGGGGGACACCTTGGAGGTGGAGGTGGAGGTGGAAGCATGGCACGAGTCAACATGATTGATTTAGTGGCGTAAGAAGAGATGTTGTGACTTGGTTTATCTTTTCTTTCTTTTTCTTTTTCCATTTTCTCTTTTATTTTTCATTTTGATTTGGTCTTCATGGACCGCTCTTGGAGAAAGAGATTTCAAGGATATTGCCATGGCCTACCTAAAAGAACATGAGTAGCTTCCATAGGTACAACATCACACAAGACCTCATCTTTGTATTTTCCAATTGAGAAGGCTATGAGGACTTGTTTATTTACCACAATTTCCCCTTTGTTACTTAACCATTGGAGTTTGTAAGGCTTTGTATGAGAGATGGTGGATAACCCAAGCTTTTCCACCACTCTTGTACTAGCCACATTGGGGCAACTTCCTCCATCCACGATTAAGGAACACAAATTGTTATTGATAAGGCACCTTGTGTGAAAGATGTTTTCCCTTTGACTTTCATCAAAAGGTGTTTGAATTTGACCAAGTAAGCACCTTACCATTAACAAGTCTCCCTCACATGGTATCTCACATTCTTCTTCACTATGATTTGTTGAAGAGGGAGGGGATTTGGACAGTTGAGAAATATGGTCACTCATGACAACCCCCTCTTTAACCATCATTGTTCGTTTAGAAGGGCAATGAGATGCAATGTGACCAAAACCTAAGCATTTAAAACATTTTGTATTAGAGGTTTTGGTAGGGGATTGAGGTTTTGAAGTGGAAGGTTTAGAATCTCTAGGTTTATAAGTGGACTCTTTAACAAAGTTTGAAGAAGTTTTGTTTTTGTTTTTCCAAGAAGAGTGGTAAAAGCCATCATTATGAGCATTTTTAAAAGAAGTTTTCTTTGAAATTTGTGATTCTACCTTGATGGCAAGGTGAACCAACTTTTCTAAATTGGAGTACTCATAGAGTTCTACCACATCTTGGATATCTTGTCTTAAGCCACTTACAAATCTAACCATTTTGGAATCTTCACTTTCATGCATGTCAACCTTTGTTAAAGTTGTTTCAAGTTCCTTAAAATAAGCATCCACACTTTGTGTTCCTTGTTGAAGCCTTTGGAGCTTCAACAAGAGCTCTTTCCTATAGTGTGGAGGCACAAATGTAGCGCGCATGCATAACTTCAAATCCTCCCAAGAGACCACGGCTGGCCTCTTGTTTAGCCCAATGTCCATTACAGTCTTGTGCCACCATTGCATGGCATAATCCAAAAATTCTAAGGAGGCTAACCTAACTCTTTGGTCATCTTGTACCTCATGTACATAAAAAATTTGTTCTACTTTAGCCTCCCAACCTAAATACACATTGGGATCACCTTCCCCACTAAAACTAGGCAATTTTACAAAGGGTAAATAAGGCTTTGCCACATTTTGGCGCCTTTCTTCAAAATTGTGCATCCTCCATTCGTCTTTTTCTTCATGGCTACCATAGGTTTGGTAACTTCTTGATTCATGCCTTTGATGATGTCTTCTTCCTCGGTGGGGTCTTTCATAGGCCAATTCTAGCCTTTGGAGTCTTTCCTCCATTTGCCTCATCTCTTCCTCTTTTTGTGCAATGGTGCGCTTAGCCTCCTTCAATTCTCCAATAAGGAAACCCTTTTAAGGAGAATGGGGCTTAGATGATTCACCACTTGAAAGATGATCCATAACAAAACAAAAACCACAAAACACAAAGAACAAACAATTAAAGAAAACAAGTTAGTAAGATAAGAAGTCTTGCGGCAATATGAAGAAAAACACTAAACCACTCAAAGAAATTTTTTTTTTCTTCCCTTAACCAAGTTCTTTCTTGTGGATGAGAAATTCTCAAGTGAAAAAGGTCAAAGCCTTCAACACTCAATCCAAAGCAAAAAAAACACCACAAAACTTTGAGGGAAAAGAAGAAAAAACAAGCAAGAAAAGGTGTAAAGAAGAAAGAGCTAAACCAAAGGTGGAAAAGAGATTATGACAAAACTTAAGAAAGGAAGACAAGCAAGAAAAGCATAAAAGAAGACTCTAAGAAACTTACTAAACTTTTAACCCAAGAAGTTTTATCTTTTCTTTAGAACTTGTAAAAGCAAAAGGATAAAAAATTCCACAAAGTTGATAACAATTTGCCAATCAAGTTGAATCCAAGTTTGGAAAAGGAATTTTATGTGCAATTGAAAGATATAGGTGCAGTTTTAAAATTGCTTGATGTTTTTTAGTTGCTATTTTTTTTTATACTAAATGGAAATATGGAAAGAAATATCCATAGGATGCATCATGACAATTTTGAAGAACATTCAATTTGCACAAAAAGTTTTGTGGTGGATTCAATATAATTGAACACTTGAAATCATATGTTTGGAACTCTAAATCAACCTCTACTAAAACAAATATCTAAAGACTTTGCAAACTTTCAAAATTAAAAGCAAGTAAGTAGAAGCAAAAACAAGGGCACCTAGAACACTAATGAACATAAGACTCAAAGTAAAAAGCAAGATCAAAGAAAGGAATGAGAAGGAACATATTCAAAACGAAAAATGCTATGAATATAAGGTGCTGGAAAAAAAATCTGCACTAAATAAAGGGCTGGAAAATAAAAGCAAGAAAATAAATGACAAGAAATTAAAGGTACTTGAATTTAAAGGTGCTAGAATTTAAATTGCTTGAATGTAAAGTGCCAAATCAACTCAAAAAATTAAGCATAAGAACCTAAGCTCTGATAACCACATGATGTGAGTTGATTTTATGATTTAGCATTTTATGGTGGCACTTTAATTAGGATTGAGATTTTAGGATGATTAAGGTGAGAACCTAAGGAAAATCCCCACTGGACATTAACTTAACCAAGTGGTTAAGTAGATGTGAAGGTTCATTTCACAAAGGCAAAAGGAAAAAACAATTATGGTGAAGATGATGACAAGTAAAGGTGCTGAAATCAAAGAGAGGAAACTAAACATAATGAAGGAAACTGAATAGGAAACAAAGCATTAAAACAAGAACAAGACAGATTTAAGAATTGAAATTTGGAATGGAAATGGAATGGAAAAAGATGAGTGAAAGGAAACTTAGGAGAATGAGGTAGAGAAGTAATCACGCCACTTGGATGGTGGTTTGCTCCAAGATGAGTGAAGAATGCCGCCACTTGAGAGCTCTCTAAATCTCACAAGATAAGACAATGGTATAAAGAGACAATGCTCACAAACTCTAACACAAATTGTGTATAGTAACTTTACTCTAATTTCAACATCAAAATACATGAGGTAGGCCTCCTTATTTATAGGTGAAGGAGCCTTGGAGAGCAAGCATAAGGGGTAGGATGGGAAGAGTGAAAAAATGGGCAGCCTTAGGGTTTGACTAAGTCAAACCCGTATCCTAGACTTGTCCTTCTAGAAACTAGGTCAAAAAGCCTTCCAAAATGGCCAAAAACATCCTAAAATGCTAACTACACCCCCTATTATACTAAAGGCACCTTATTCTAGCCTATATTTGCTATTTGGACCCCCAAAGCGAGCTCAAATTATTTACAATATTGTCTAATCATTAGGAAGACCAGCAGGAAGAACTTTAGGTTCTCTAGTCTTTGTCCCATTCTCCATCTGGTGAGGTCTCTACTTTGAGGTGACTTCTCTTTATATTCTTTAGCATCCTTGATCATCACCTTGTGGGCTTGGTTTGCATCAGATTGAGAGGAAAGATGCACACACAGATTATACTGGTTCACTCATCAAGAGCTACATCCAGTTTACCTTACACTAAGGCAGAATCCACTAAAAAAGAATCAAAACAATTACAACACCTTACAGTTCTTGAACCCTACAAGAACAAGGTATACAAAGTTGAAAAACCCTATTTCAGCTTGATCCGGTCGGTCATTGGTAGTCGGTCATCGGTGTGTGGCGAGGTGAACAACGCGACCAGTGATCAGTAAAGCGCCCACAGGGAGGGAGTGGCCTTAGTCACGAAACGACCATGCATAAGGCTGGGAAGGCACAGTTAGGTGCAGAATCCTGTTGGGACGAGAACCCATCAAGGTTAGAGTTCCCAGTGAGGCTGCATGCCTGGCACGTGGACCGTGAAGGTGTTCCCAGAGATTGTGTAAGGACCTGAAAAATTAAATTGGAATAAAAGAGTTATATTTTAAATGAATTCTAAGTATGTTTTTATTTAGAATAGAAAGGGAGGAAAAAGTTAAGTTTAGAAGGCTACGAGGTCGCCGGTCGCCTGCTACACATGAGCGCCAGGTGGACATCGCGCGGGCGTGAGAGGCATGCAGGCATCGCGCGGGCGCGAGAGGCATGCAGGCATCGCGCGGGCGCGAGAGGCATGCAGGCATCGCGCGGGCGCGAGAGGCATGTAGGCATCGCGCGGGCGCGAGGGGCATGCGGGCATCGCGCGGGCGCGAGGCACGCGGGCATTGCCAGGGCGCGATGCATGTGGACGTGGCCAAGGCGCGAGAGTTATGAGGGCGTCGCCAGGGAAGACATCGGTGGTCTCCCAGAGGAAGACATCGGTCGTTCGCCAGGAAAATGTCATCGGTGGTAGTCTTCGCGCGAGGTCATCGGTGGTAGTCTTCGCGCGAGGTCATCGGTGGTAGTCTTCGCGCGAGGTCATCGGTAGATCGTCTTCGCGCGAGAGGTCATCAGTGGTTTCTCTTCGAGCTGGTAGTCATCGGCGAAAGGTCATCGCGCGACGTTGAGTTACACCCAGAGAACGTGGGCCCCAGACTCCCAGCAAGAGATGTTCTGCACGCGCGCCACGTAGACAAAAGAGTGGTTCAGAATAGTGACCTCAGAGCGTAGCCTGCGCAGAGGCACGCTTAGTAGTACTGTTCAGGGAAGCGTGCACGCAAACTTCCCTGCAGAGTAGGTGGTGGCAGCTGCTTTTGGAGGGATAAGTGGGTTTAAGTTACAAAAATCCACTGCTGAGAGAAAAGGAAAAACATTGTTGTAGTCGACGAGAGAAAGAGTGAGTTCCTTCCCTTCTCCTCCAGTTACCTCCTCCGCGTTGCGATTTCAGCATCTCCACACAAGAGTACGACGAGAAGCAACACCATTGGAGCACCTGGGAAAGTTCTCTGCAACTCCTTCAAAACCAGACTCAAGGATAGAGCCAAGGCATTCTTCAAGCTCTGTTGGATTTCGAAGCACCTGGTGGTTGCGCAAGTCCAGGTAAGGGAAGCTAGACCTCTTTTTCCATACAAGCCATAGTTTGCTGTTTCTGAAGTGAGGGCGACGTGGTCGCCGGTTCTCTGTTTCTTTTCGAAATGCTCTGTTTTATGTGTTTGGGCGACGTGGTCGCCGGTTTTAAATACGAGTTTCGAACTCCCCTGTGTTTGACATTGTTTGAAACTGTTTGGGATTTAAATACAATATATATGTGATATTCGAAAGTTTGAAACGCTGAAATGGTTGTTGCTGTGATTTGAAATATTCCTTTGTATGGCATGACGTCTTGAATGCTGTGAATGTGGGATCGAGGCATAGTATTTTCAGGAAAGAAAATACCGTGTAAGATCTTGTAGTAGGTGCATTGATCGGTGATTCCTAAGGGGATATCCTGACTCTGCTGAGGTAATGGAATCACGTAGAGGAAGTTACTCAGTTGTTGAGAGTCGAAGGAGGTCTATATGATGGGCGTCTCGTGTGAAAAAGAACGAGCTCTGCCTGTCCTATGGATTAACCCTGTCATACCAGGAGAACTAATGACATTGAGATGATATATGCGCATGCTGTGTGGATTCACAGCGACCCTGTGTGGATTTCACAGTGGTGTGGTATGACAGGTGCAGATCTCTGAGTCTAATCAACGCACGAGTCAATCCGGAAGTAGTGTCAAGTGTCTTGTGTGGTGAGTCAGTGGAAAGTCTGACGTGAGAAATGAGAAACATTGATAGTTTATAGACACTTGATGCAGTATTGTGAAATGGAATGACTATGGGTGAATGTTGTGAAATGTGTGATTTTGGGCGATCAGGTGAATGATATGAGCAACTCTACGTTTTACATGGATATTTTGAAACTTGTTTTACTTTGATTTTCATGTTCATGATTTAAACTTCCTTTAAATTATATAGCTTACCCTGCGTGTTTTGGTTCTGTGGCTGTTCTTTTAAAACTGTGATGATCGTGTATATCTTACACGGGAGCAGATGATCTTCCAGGAAGTAGAGTTCCTTAGGGAGTGGTCGCCGGAAGCAGATCGGCTGTTTTGGGTCCTCCGATGGGAGATCGGCCTCGTTCGATAGGAGATCGGTCTCTTCCGATAGGAGATCGCCTGCTTCGTTTTTTTGTTTTTACTGCATTTTGTTTATGTTTCTGGAAAAATTTGACCGAATTTGTATTAAACTCCCTGTGAGGAGAAACTACATTTCATATATATAATATTTTGTTCATAGAATCTATTTGTTACCTTTATTTTCATTATATACATTTGTATAGTATTTTGGCGGGATGTTACAGATTGAGTGCGTGCAGAGGCTGCATGCCTGGCACGTGGACCGTGAAGGTGTTCCCAGAGATTGAGTGCGTGCAGAGGCGCCCACGTGGCCATCCTGCCAGACTTTCCACTCAAGTAGAGGAAACCCACACGCAAGGTTGCCCAGAGAAGTGGGTGCTAGCAATGCAGAAGTAATCAAGTAAGCCCTAGACTAGCCAGTAGACCCTAACACCATATAATGGGCAGAAGAACACCAAGCAAAGGTATGCAGAACTTGCTACGAAACACAAAACACAATACTCAGTTTTCAAACTCTAGAAATTACACAGAGAGATTTGGTGTTCCGGTTGCCTGACTTGAGCGTCGGAGCTACAACTGCCGCTAGAGGCGCCGTCTGTGTTGCTTTGCAGGTATCGTTTGGAGTTCCAGAGGGGATCCTTGGAGCGTTCTTGCAGAGCACACGGTTGTAGAAGGCTAGATGAAGGAGTGACAAGGCATATCCTCCACGTTCGAGTCTGCGGTGGGATCACAGCTCTACTTACCCTTCAAGAAACCCTATCAAGAAGAGTATTACATCAAACACTTTTACACAAAAAAAATATGGAACAAAAGCACCTGAACAAAAGATTCAAGAACCCAAAACCAATGGCTCAGTTTTGCAGACAGCAGTGACAACACCTTCCCTTTGATCAAGGTAACCAAGAACCAAGCACTTGAAAAACTTTGTGAAAAGATTTTACAAAAAACTAGTAATACTGTGATCTCTGCTGTAAAAGAGTTTTTGCTCACTTGAAAACTATGTAATCTCCGTACCTTCTAAAAGACAAGAGCCATTCTTTATAAAGATAACCAGTCTATAACAACTTTTGAAAAAACAGTTAAAGGCTGTTATAAAAAGAACAGGTTGAATTTAGAAATAAGCGGATTGTGTTTCAAACCCTCTCCAGCTCAGCATATCAGAAACAAGAAAAGCTGAGATAGATTTGCTTGTGCCAAAGCAAAACTTTGTGAAAAACTTTAAAGCAAAAGGCAGTGTAGAAAGAACCTATTGTTTTACAGAACAACAGATTTATTTTTCTTCAGAAAACATATTTTGAGAAAAGTCATGAGAAAAGCATTTAGAAAACTTGGTGCTTGATCTTATCACCTTGATTAGGGCCATGAGGTGGATCACGAGGCAAAAAAGGCTACCTTAAACTCACATTACCCTATCAAACAAAAAATTACAAGCTTCAAAGCAAAGCATTACATTTGCTACATCAAACACTATACAATCTTCAAGGAGCATCATCCTCTTTCAATAATCTCCCCCTGTTTGATGGAGACAAATCCCCATAGCTCTGTTGCTTTTTAGAAAGATCAATACCTATACCATGCTTGATTCCAAAATACACAGATTTAAAGTGAATACTAAACAAGAGAAGATTAGAGAATATATACCTCCCTATACCACAGCAGCTAAAGTCAGCACCACCTAGAAATAATATGAGCTATTTTTCTCCCCCTTTGGATTCATCAAACAGCATGGGAGCATATAAGAAAGGAAACATACAATAGTCGTACATGATGGTTCAAAAGTCCTTAAGATGTGAATATAGTCCAGGATAGAAATATGCACCAAAACACAGGAAATGAAAATATAATGTTCAACATACATAAGAAGACAATATTGTGAAAGAAGAAAACTTTTCCCTGTAGTAAAGCTCAGCCAGCTGTTCCTGTACTCCCTCGAGTTGATAATCTAGATGCTGGAACCTGGCTTGAGTCATCTCAAAGTAGGCTTTCTGGTCTTCTGAAAGAGTGTCAAGACAATGCAGTACTTGCCTTTCAAAACTTGACAAAGGTTCACCTCTGAATTCGGGAGAATGGTATGCAATCAGTGCATTGTGTTCTGTGGTAGCCAAGTCATCATGATTTGGTGGATGAGCAGCATGAACATTGTCATCCTCCATAGGAACAACAGCTTCTTCATCATCATTGTTGTTGTGGTTGGAAGTACCATGTTCCATTCTAGGACCAATTGTCCTCGTAAAAACCCACTCTTCACCTTCCTTGAGGAATCCCATCTTCATGAGTGTAGAATTGTCGATTTCACTTATTGCTTTGATTGGCTCGTTTCTCTCATTAGTAGTGTCAATTTCAAAACAATCGATTAATTTTGAAATGAAAATAGCATAGGGAAATCTGTAATCAGATAGCCTCTTGGATTTGAGCATATGCTCTATCATTACACAAATCCAATTGATTTTTATGCGATGCATGAGGCAGTAAAGTAGGATGAGGTCTTCCTCATGCAATGTAGCATGATTACTTCCCCTAGGTGTCAGTTGCCATGCAATAACATAGGCTAGAAATCTAGGAGTTAGGTTTAGATTACCTGCATGAAACCTGTTTATGGGTTGAGTTTGATCTCTCATGCAGCTTGTATAGAACTGAATCTTATTGAATTCTTGAATCCTGGTTGTGTTCCCCTTTCCCATCTTGAGGCCTGAATACTTGATTCCAGTGATGTTGCTCCAAACTTCACTTGTTATTTTTATTTGGACACCTTTTACGTGGGAAATCAAATTTTTCCCATCAAGGGTCAGATTGGTATAGAATACCTTCACAAGATCTAGATAAATGTTGCCAGTCATTTCAAGAAATGGCTTCAATCTCTGATGCTTGAGAAGTGCTCTGGGTTCAGTCAGCTTTTCACTCTTCATCCATGAAAACTCGAGAATTTTTGGCACATTCACTTGTTTTCTACTTATCTCATGTAAGTAGGTGGTCATGGCTTCAGCATCACCATCGAACCATTTCTCTAGAATACTTTGAGTGTTATTCTTCTGCTCACGGGATTTCTTCCTTTTTGATCCGGTCGGTCATCGGTAGTCAATGACGTCAGCAGCAGATGACCACGTGGGCCAGTCACAGAGCAACGCGTGGCATGAGATAGCAGATGAACCAGGGTGGAGATCGTTCAAGAACGGCGATCAGTGGTCAGTTACCAAGTGACCTCCACTAGCAGATCAGTTCCTACATGAGCGCCTGGAAGCAGAGCGCGAGAAGTGATGAAGCACCGATCAGTCATCGGTGCATGCAGAGCGATCAGTCGTCGGGGGTTCCTTGCCAACACGTGTTAAACTGGGACCCAGGCTCCCAGCGAGAACGTTACCCAAGGACCTCGCCTGATTTCATAAGGAGAGCACGACAACGTGAAGAAGCGCCATCTGTCATTGGTCAGGGTGACACATCGATCACCGGCCAGAATGAGACATCGGCCATCGGTCAGGATGAGAGATACCTCGGTCATCGGTGTGTGGCGAGTGACGTCGGCCACGACGACGTGAATAACGTGCTAAGTTACTCCGCAAGGGGATTGTAGTGGCCAGACCTCAGACATCAGCCAGGGGCTGAGAGATCGATGAGCCCTCAGAAGAGTCGATGACCAAGAACAAGGGTGATGAGAGATCGCCAACAGGGTGACACATCGGTCATCGGTGCCCAGAGCCAGGGAGCGGCCTTAGTCACGGAACGACCATGCATGAAGATGGGAAGACGCAGTTAGGTGCAGAATCCTGCTGGGACAAGAACCCATCAAGGTTAGAGTCTCCCAATAAGGTTGCATGCATGCCACGTGGACTGTGAAGATGTTCCCAGAGAATAGGTAGGGCAGATAGGCACAGAAATCGAGGGGTACAGAGGTACCCACGCAGCCTCCCCTGTCAGACTTCGCACTCAAGTGAGGAAGGTCTGCACGCAAGGTAGGCCTGGAGGGTAGATAACGGTGGTGCAGAGTAATCAAGTGGCCCTAGAGGTAGCCAGTAGGGGGCGACGCGGGTTTATATGAGGAAGAAGAAACACTACACCAGGTACGCAATCTTTGCCACACAATACACAACACGAACTGAGAACACTCGGTCTTCGAATCAAAGAGGACTGAGGGCACACACACGGGTCTCACACAGAGAGATCCGAGAGAGAGTTTTGGTGTTCCCGTTGCCTGACTTGAGCATCGGAGCTACAACGGCCGCTAGAGGCGCCGTCTGTGTGTTTTGCAGGCATCGTTTGGAGTTCCGGCGAAGGTTCCTGGAGCCTCCTTGCAGAACGTGCAGCAGTTAGAAGGCTAGACGAAGGAGTGACGAGGCATTTTCCCCACGCTCGAGTCCGCGGCGAGATCACTTTTGTATACCAAAGATGCCATTTCTGAAACCTGTTCCTGTATATCAGAAAAAAAAAAACTGAACTGGAAACCATTGTATTAGTATGACAGAACATTTAAGAGACTGAAAAAAAAATGTGTTTAAAAAATAGGATAACCTGAGAGTTTGCAAGAAGAAGTTGAATGCGAGAACTAAAAGTTTTGAATGCCAATATTTATAGAATTAAACAGATTTTATTAATGCTTAGCAGAGTTGAAGTGTGAAGTAAAAACAAATCAAAAACGCAGATACAATACAGATTTGATTCCTGCAGCAGTTTGCAGTTTTTGGAAAGGGGCAAAAGCATTTTGAGAAAGTGTTTTAGCCATTAATGTAAAGCAGCTTTCCACACAGCTAGTCAAGTCAGTTTGAATACCTAGACAGAACAGTCATAAACCTGCTGGTCAAAGCAATAAAGCAGTCAAGGTTCAAACATAATTTCTCTTTCCTAGTCATGTATATTTCAGACACAGAAATAAACAGATTAAAAAGAGAAACAACAGATTTAAATTCTACAACTGTGAATAGTTTATACTGATGATCCCTAGTTCATTTAGCAAAAAATTGAATCTTTCTTTAGAAAGAGGTTTAGTGAACAGATCAGCAAGCTGTAACTTAGTTCCAACAAACTTAATTTCACAGGTTCCACTTGCAAAATGCTCTCTTAAAAAATGATGCCTTATTTCTATGTGTTTGGTTCTTGAATGCATGACAGGATTTTTTGACAATTTAATAGCACTGGTATTGTCACACATTATAGGTATATTATTTCGGACAACACCAAAGTCACTTAGCTGTTGTTTTAACCACAAAGTCTGAGCACAACAGCTTCCTGCGGCAATATATTCAGCCTCAGCTGTGGAGAGAGCAACGCAGGCTTGCTTTTTGCAGTGCCAAGATATCAAACTTGATCCAAGCATATGACAGGTTCCACTAGTGCTTTTCCTGTCAATTTTACACCCTGCAAAATCTGAGTCAGAAAAACCTGTTAGAGTTAAAGAAACACTGCTGGAATACCATAAACCAACTTCCTTTGTTCCTTGTAGGTATTTTAAGATTCTCTTGGCAGCATTTAGGTGTGACTCTTTTGGAGCAGATTGAAACCTTGCACACATACATACTGCAAACATTATATCAGGTCTGCTGGCAGTAAGATACAGCAGTGAACCAATGATTCCACGGTATTTTGTTTGATCAACTGGCTTTCCTATTGGATCCTGATCTAGATAACAACTGGTGGATATGGGTGTGCTGACTACCTTGCATTTATCCATCTCGAATTTCCTTAGCAGATCTTTGTAGTACTTGCCTTGGTTAATGAATATTCCATTCTTTAATTGTTTAACTTGTAGTCCTAGGAAGTAGTTTAATTCTCCCATCATAGACATTTCAAATTCATTCTTCATTGTCTTCACAAATGCTTCACACATGCCTTCGTTTGTTGATCCAAAGATGATATCATCAACATAAACTTGGACCAGAATTATGTCTTCCTCTTTTCTCTTGATGAACAGTTGTTAGAAAAGATGGCTTTAAACTAGAGGGGGGGGTGAATTGTTTAAAGAGGTTTTCGCAAACTTTTCCAAGCTAGAATGAATATCTTTCAGAAATCAAATGATTAAGCAATTCAGCTTGCCAAAACAGCAAGCAAAACAGAACTGCCAGGAAAACAATCGGTTGTTTATACCAGCAAACAACAAACAAACTGAAATTAAAGAGTTAGGGATAGAGAGATTGTACACAGTTGTTTATACTGGTTCACTCCAACCCAGAGCTACATCCAGTCTTCTCAGAACCCCTGAGGAAATCCACTAAGCAATCAACACTAGATTACTTACACACAACCAAGAAAGTGACCTTGAACACCCTCAAGAAACACACTTTCCTTGGTCAGCACACCACACTAAGAAAGCTGATCTTGATCCCCTCAAGAACACACAGCTCTTCTTAGCAACAGCACAAAACGAATGTTCACAGAATTACAAGGATTACACTTGTTATAGAAGCAATCTGAAATCAATACAAGAGAATCCTATCTCAGCACTTTGATCAACCAAAACTCTAAGCAATCTCCAACTCTTAGAAAAACTTTTTTTCAATTCACTTAGATTCTTCTTTTTCAAATCTGTTTTTTAGTATATATATAAAGAAGATGTTTGTAATCAAATCTTAACAAACTTTTAATTGCTTTAGAAAGATTGGTCAAAGCATTTAATGACTGGAGCGTATGAATTAAAACCATTAAGAGCTCAGTCAAAGTCAAAACTGTTTTCTGTTATAAAAACATAACAAACAATCGATTGTTTCCTCAAATCAATCGGTTGTTTTGTTACTTAACCAATTTTCACATTTCAAAACAGTTTTCAAAACACCTAAGGTTAAACAATCGGTTGTTTCGATAAAACAATCGGTTGTTTTAACTCAGTTTGAAAAAACACTTTACTTTGTTTGAAAGTTGAGATGCTTGAGCTTTAGATTCAATCAAAGGTTGAGTTACACAACTCAAACTACCCAGATCCTAACTAGACCAGCACAGCAACAGCAAGCACAGCAAAAGCTTCATCATCCTCCAAAGGATTTGGATTCTTCAAAACCTTGAACACCACTTGGTTCAACAACAGTGTCTTTTCAGAAGCACCTCTGCCATAACCTTGTGAAATCAGAAAGACACTCAACCTTTCATACCATTGTCTAGGTCCTTGCTTAAGTCCATATAGTGCCTTCCTTAACTTGAAAACATGTTCTGGATTGCTGTAGTCTTTGAAACCTGGGGGCTGTGAGACATATACTTCTTCATTGATATACCCATTCAGAAATGCACTTTCGACATCCATTTGAAATAACTTGAATCCTTTGATGTAGGAAAATGCTAAGAGTAGTCTGACAGCTTCAAGCCTTGCCACTGGTGCATATGTCTCGTCATAGTCTATCCCCTTTTCCTAGTTATATCCTTTGGCAACCAGCCTTGCCTTATTCCTTGTGATTGCTCCATGTTCATCCATCTTATTTCTGTAGACCCATTTTGTCCCTATAATCTTCATCTCAGGTGTTCTTGGAAATAAGGACCACACTTCATTCCTTGTAAACTGGTTTAATTCTTCCTGCATAGCAGTAATCCAATTGTTGTCCTGCAATGCTTCCTTCAGATTTTTGGGTTCAACTTGTGAAACAAAGGCCATTGTTTCACAGAAGTTGTTGAGAGAATTTCTGGTAGATACCCCTTTCTCAATGTTGCCAATGATATTGTCAATTGTCAAATCTTTAGGAGTTTTCCACTCTTTAGGCAAGTCTGCAGCAACAACAGATTCTTTTGCAGAACCAGAATTAGTAGCATCTGAATCATTCAAATTGTCTTTATGTAGAACAGTTCTTAAGTCATCACATTCCAAATCATTTACAATTGGTTTTGGCAAGCAATTGTTAGATTCATCAAACACTACATGCATTGACTCTTCCACAGTTAGCAATCTTTTATTGAAGACCCGATAAGCATGACCAGTTATAGCATAGCCAATATGAATACCTTCATCAGATTTAGGATCAAATTTTCCTAGATTATCTTTTCCATTATTTAAGATAAAACACTTGCACCCAAAAACCTTAAGGTGGCTAATGCTTGGCTTTCTACCTTTATATAGCTCATATGGTGTTTTCTTTAGAATTGGTCTGATCAATGTTCTGTTAAGCACATAACTAGCAGTATAAACTGCATCTGCCTAGAAATATTTAGGAAGATTAGACTCATTTAACATAGTCCTAGCAAGCTCCTCTAGTGATCTATTTTTCCTCTTAACAACACCATTCTGTTGGGGAGTCCTAGGGGCTAAAGAGCTATGTGTTATACCATGTTTTTCACATAATCTATCAAACTTAGCATTCTGAAACTCTCCCCCATGGTCACTACGAATCTGTTTTATGCAATAGCCATTTTCATTCTGTAAAACTTTAGCTAGTTTCTTAAAGCTTTTGTAAGCATCATGTTTATCAGCAAGAAAAAGAGTCCATGTATATCTTAAGAAATCATCAACAACTACTAAAGCATACAAGTTTCCAGCCAAGCTAACAGTCCTAGAAGGTCCAAAAAGATCCATATGCAGAACATCCAAAGGTTGTTTTGTAGAAACTAATTCTTTAGATTTAAAAGAAGTTCTGATTTGTTTACCTTTAACACATGCATCACATAATTTGTTATTTTGAAACTTAATGTTTGGTAAACCAGAAACAAGATTCTTTGATTTTAGCTTATTCAAATGTTCTGTATGGATATGTGCTAACCTTCTATGCCACAGCCAGGACTCATCACTTTTTAATAAGAGACATTCAGTTTCAGTGTTGTTATTCATGATATCTAAGAGATAGATATTATTTACCCTTTTACCTGTAAACAACACCTTACCAAAATCCTTATCTGATATTGTGCATTTGTTGGTTTCAAAGTTGATGTTGTAACCTTTGTCACATAGTTGATTGATGCTTAGTAGGCTGTGCTTCAATCCTTCCACATATAGCACATTTTCAATCAAGGTTGATCCTTTGATTCCTACATTTCCTCTTCCAAGTATTTTTCCTTTGTTATTGTCCCCGTAGGTAACATACCCTTCAGCTTTAAGTTTTAAATCTGTAAACTGGGTGAGATCTCCAGTCATATGTTTGGAGCATCTGCTGTCCAAATACCATTTATTCACTTTTCTGCTGCTTTTCTGCAAAATGAACAACAACAGTATTTGGTACCCTTTAGTTTTTGGGTCCAGACAGATTATGACCTTTCCTTAGGAAGCCATTTAACTAAACCTTTTGGAACAAGATACTTTCTAATTTTGCATGTTCTAGATGTATGACCAGACTTCATACAATAAAAGCAAGAAACAGGATGTACCTTTTTAACATTGTTGAAAGAGGAAAAACTTGTTTTTGAGGGAACAAAGAAACTGGACAGCTTTTTAACATTGTTTTCCTTTCCAGGATTATAACCAATTCCATTTTTGTTAAAAACAGCATTTTGTGACCCTAAAAGAGTCTCAAGATTATCCCTTCCCTTAGTGAAATTAGACAATGTTTTTAGCAGATAATCAACCTGTTTTTCCAGCTTTTTACAGTTCTCACAGGTTTTGATAGATTCATGCAAACAAGTTAATTCAAGACTGACAAGTTCATTTTTAGCTTTATGCAATTCTTCCTCAAGAGACTTCACCTTAGGTTCAAGATGATTATTTGCATTTCTCAGCTTATTACATATTACAACCAACCTATTTGCTTCATCATGGGTTTCTTTAAATGCAATTAGCAATTGATCATAGCTCTCATAATCAATAGAAAAATCACTTATTGAATCAGAGATTGATTCTCCATCATTCACCATGAAGCATAGGTTTGCTTCTTCACTTGCAGTTGATGAGTCACTTGTCGATGAGACTTCATTATCTTCCCATGAGATGTAAGCCCTTTTCCCTTTTCTTTTATCAATCTTCTTGCTGATTGGTTTCTCTTTCCCTTGATTGTTTGGACAATCAATCTTGATATGACCTGCCTTGCCACAACCAAAACAGGTGTAATTAGAGGAATTTAAATCATTTGGTTTAGAATACCTCTTCTTTTGTTGAGTTCTTTCTCTGCCCTTCTTCTTCAGAAATCTACTGAACTTTCTTGTGAGTAGACTCAATGTTTCATCATGTTCTATGTTCCCTTCTTCATCACTGCTGTCATTCTATACAACTATTTTTAAGGCCAGTCCTTTTGTTTTCCTCTCCACTGTCTCTTGCTCTTTCAGCCTTTTGAGCTCCAGCTCGTGCTCCATCAATTTACCAAATAATGCAGCAGTAGACAACTTGGACAGATCTTTACTTTCTGAAATTGCAGTGACTTTAGGTTGCCAGTTCCTATCAAGGCACTTTAGCACTTTTATATTGAGTTCTTCTGTGTCAAACACTTTTCCCAATCCAGTAGGATGGTTCACAATATGAGTAAACCTCTTTTGTACATCAGCAATGCTTTCCTCGGGTTGCATCTTGAACAACTCATACTCTTGGATAAGTGAATGTTTCCTTGATCTCTTCACATCATCCATGCCTTCATGAGTTACCTCCAGAATCTCCCACATTTCTTTAGCTGAATTGCACTGAGATATTCTGAAGAATTCATCCATTGTCAATGCAGAGGTTATGATATTTTTGGCAACAAAATCATATTGAGCCTTTTTCCTTTCACTGTCACTCCATTCAGACCATGGTTTCTTTACTGTTTCTTCCTTTACAACCTGCATAGGCACAAACGGTCCATTGACCACAACATCCCAAATACCAAGGTCAATGGATTCCATGAAGATTTTCATTCTTATTTTCCAGAAAGCATAATTCACTCTAGCAAACATAGGGGGTCTATTAATATATGAACCCTCAGCAAAAGGCGACTTAAACTCAAACATATTGCACACAAACTTGAGTAAAATACAAGTCCTAGCTCTTGATACCAATTGTTGGGTCTATTAATGTCTAAGTTCAAGAGGGGGGGTGAATTGACCTTATAAGATTTTTGCAAAATAAAACTGTTTTCAGTTATTCACAGAAAAAGAACAGATTGATTTATAAAAGAACAGATTTATTTTTATAACTCATGACACAAACAAAAGCAAGATCAGATTAGACTTGAGATTAAACAGAGAATTGTTCAGAACAGTTTAGGTGTTTTGATAACAGCAAGATCAAGAAGAATATTCAACCAAGAAACCACTTCTTGAAAGATTGAGAACAACTTAAAAGAAAGAAAGTAACTTGAACAGAATTATTAAAGAGATTTTATGATATTTGTTATTCAGCACTCACACATACTCATATGTTCATAGGCACTCAAGAACATACATTGAATCTTGAAGAACAGTATGAACACAAAAAAAAAACAGATTCAATTTTAGTTTAACAGATTTATTTTCAGGCAGATTATTCAATTATGCAGAATTAGAGCAAGGATTGAGAGGAAAGATGCACACACAGATTATACTGATTCACTCATCAAGAGCTACATCCAGTTTACCTTATACTAAGGCAGAATCCACTAAAAAAGAATCAAAACAATTACAACACGTTACAGTTCTTGAACCCTACAAGAACAAGGTATACAAAGCTGAAAAACCCTATTTCAGCTCTACTTACCCTTCAAGAAACCCTATCAAGAAGAGTATTACATCAAACACTTTTACACAAAAAGAATATGGAACAAAAGCACCTGAACAGAAGATTCAAGAACCCAAAACCAGTGGCTCAGTTTTGCAGACAGCAGTGACAACACCTTCCCTTTGATCAAGGTAATCAAGAACCAAGCACTTGAAAAACTTTGTGAAAGAGTTTACAAAAAACTAGTAATACTGTGATCTCTGCTGTAAAAGAGTTTTTGCTCACTTGAAAACTATGTAATCTCTGTCCCTTCTAAAAGAGAAGAGCCATTTGTAACATCCCGCCAAAATACTATTCATGTTTATATAATGAAAATAAAGGTAACAAATAGATTGAGGTGAACAAAATTATATATATGAAATGTAGTTTCTCCTCACAGGGAGTTTAATACAAATTCGGTCACTTTTCCAGAAAACATAAACAAAATACAGTAAAAAAAAACAAAGCAGGCGATCTCCTATCAGAAGAGGGCGATCTCCTATCAGAAAAGGGCGATCTCCTATCAGAAGACAGCAAAAGGGTGATCGCCTAACAGAAGTAGAAACAGGCGATCTCCTTCCGGCGACCACTCACTGAGGAGCTCTGCTTCCTGCAACATCATCTGCTCCCGTGTAAATTATACACGATCATCACAGGTTTAAGAAAGAGCCAAACACAACACCAAAAGAAACACCACAGGGTAAGCTAGACGTTTGAAAAAGAGTTTAGATATTATACTTTAAAAATCAAGATGAACAAATTAAAGACACCTACGTAAACCATCAATTAAAACACATATTGCACAATTCCTCAAAGGTCGTTAAAATCACAAAATTCATCAAGTGTCTATCAATTCAATGTTTCTCATTCTCATGTCAGACTTCCACTGACTCATCACACAAGACACTTGACCCTACTTCCGGAAGACTCGTGCGTTGAACTTAGCATCCAGAGACATGCACCTGTCATACTTCATTGCTGTAATGTTTCCACAGCCATGCGCATCAACACGAACTCGTTCTCAATTCATCACTCTCACAGTATGACAGGGTAAATCCATATAACAGGCCGAGCTCGTTCTTTTTCACACGACTCACCCATTCATATGAACCTCCTTCGACTCTCACCAACTGGATAACTTCCTCTATGTGATTCCATTATCTCAGCCGAGTCAGGATCGCCTCATTCACAGGATACTCATAGATCAATACACTTCATAACCAAATCTCAACACGGTATTTCCTTTCCTGAAAATACTATGTCTTGATCCCACATTCACGACATTCCACACATCATATAACACTTAAATGCATAATTCCAATCACAACAACAAGCATACCACCGATCAGGTTTTCGAATAGCATATACATTCTTCATTTCAATCTCGACAAATTCAAAGTGACACTAAACAGGGGAGTTCGAAATCTGTATTTAAAACCGGCGATCACGTCGTCCAAACACATAAGAACAGAACATCATGAAAAAGGGGTTTAAAACCGGCGACCACGTCGCCCTCACTTCAGAAAACAGCAATTCTACGGCTTTTATTGAAATAAAACTAGCTTCCCTTACCTGGACTTGCGCAAAACACCAAGAGCTCCGAAACCCAACGAAGCTTGAAGAATGCCTTGGCTCTGTTTTTTTCGTCTGGCTTGTAGAACTCGCAGAGAACCTCCCAGGTGCTTCAAGGGCAGTCGTCGCACGTCGCACTGGTGCTGGAGGTTGCCTGAGTCGCAGTGTAAGGACCTGTAAAATTGAATTGGAATAAAAAGGGTTATATTTTAAAAGAATTCTATGTATGTTTTATTTAAAATAAAGAGGGAGGAAAAGTTAAGTTTAGAAGGCTATGAGATCGCCGGTCGCCTGCTACACATGAGCGCCAGGTGGACGTCGCCAGGGCGCGAGGCATGCAGGCATCGCGCGGGCGCGAGAGGCATGCAGGCATCGCGCGGGCGCGAGAGGCATGCGGGCATCGCGCGGGCGCGAGAGTTCATGCGGGCATCGCGCGGGCGCGAGGCATGCGGGCATTGCCAGAGCGCGAGGCACGTGGACGTGGCCAAGGCGCGAGAGGCATGCGGGCTTTGCCAGGGCGCGAGGCATGTGGACGTGGCCAAGGCGCGAGAGGCATGCGGGCATCGCCAGGGCGCAATGCATGTGGACGTGGCCAGGGCGCGAGAGTTATGAGGGCGTCGCCAGGGAAGACATCGGTCGTCTCCCAGAGGAAGACATCGATCGTCTTCCAGGGAGAAGGAGACATCGGTCGTTCGCCAGGATGAGTCAGCGGTGGAAAGTTATCGCACGACGTCGAGTTTCACACAGAGTAAAGTGGGACCCAGACTCCCAGCATGAAACGTCCTGCACACGCGCCACGTAGACAAAAAGGGTGGTTTAGAGTGGTGACATCAGAATGTTGGCATGCGCAGGAGACACTCGCGGTCGTACTGTTCAGAGCAGTGGTTGGCATGCACAAGCGACAACAGTGGTAGTACTGTTCAGAGCAGTGGTTGGCATGCACCAGAGACAACAGTGGTCGTACTGTTCAAGGCAGTGGTTCTCAGGCTTTCCTGCAGAAGGGGTGGCAGCAGCAGCATGCGTGGACAGGTAAGTTGGGATTCAAAAGCCACTGCGGGAGGACAAAGAGCGTTACAGACTCAAGAGTGTTAGAGTGAGTGCAAACTTCCCCCCTCCCTTCTTCCCTTCCTTGTGTTGAGACTCAGGCAACCTCCAGCATCAGTGCGACAAGCGACGTTGCCCTTAGAGCACCTAAGAGGTTCTCTGCAAGTTCTACAGACCAGGCGCTGAAAACAGAGCTAAGGCATCCTTCAGGCTCGGTGGGTTTTGAGCTCGCGGTATTTTTACGCAAGTCCAGGTAAGGGAAGCTAGCCTTCATTTTCAATACAAGCCATAGATTAGCTGTTTCTGGAGTGAGGGCGACGTGGTCGCCGGTTTCGTTTTCATCTTCATGAATACTCTGTTCTATGTGTTTGGGCGACGTGGTCGCCGGTTTTGTATACAAACTTCGAAATACCTTGTTTTTGAACCAGATCGCCGGTTTTGGCGCTGTTTTACGAACTCCCCTATTTTTGGTGTTGTTTTGAAACTGTTTGAGATGTAAATGTGATATTTGAAAACATGAACCTTGGAGCGAGTTTTGCTGTGATTGAAATCATTCCTTTAAGTGTGGCATGATGTGTTGAATGTTGTGAATGTGAGATCAAGGCATAGTATTTTCAGGAAAGAAAATACCGTGTAAGATCGTGTAGGATGTGCATTGACCGGTGATTCGTTATGATATCCTGACTCTCCTGATATAATGGAATCATATAGATGAAGTTATTCGGGCGTTGAGAGTCGAAGGAGGTTCATACGTATGGGTGAGTTGTTTGAAAGAGAACAAGCTCGACCTGTTGTGTGGATTAACCCTGTCATGCTAGGATAGTGATGATATTGAGATTCATTTATACGCTTGTGAATGTGTGTGATTTCACGGCGACCCTGTGAATGTGTGTGATTTCACAGTGGGCAGTATGACAGGTGCGAATCTATGAGTCTAGTCAATGCATGAGTCTTCCGGAAGTAGTGTCAAGTGTCTTGTGTGATGAGTCAGTGGAAGTCTGACGTGAGAAATGAGAAACATTGAATTGATAGACACTTGGTGCATTATGTGAATAGAACGACTCTTGAAAATATTGTGAAATGTATGACTTCTTGGCGATCAGGTGAAGGAAATGAGAAAATGTATAGTTTTACGTGGTTACCTTGAAATTGTTTTACCTTGATTTTAATGTTTATATATAAACTCTCTTTAAAATATCTAGCTTACCCTGCGTGTTTTGCTCGTTGGCTGTTTTTCTCTTAAAACTGTGATGATCGTGTATAATTTACACGGGAGCAGATGATCTTCCAGGAAGTAGAGCTCCTTAGTGAGTGGTCGCCGGAAGGAGATCGCCTGATTTCTGTTCTGGTAGCCGATCGGCTGTTTTGGGTCCTCTGATAGGAGATCGGCCTCGTCCGATAGGAGATCGGTCTCTTCCGATAGGAGATCGCCTGCTTTGTTTTTTTTTACTGTAATTTGTTTATGTTTCTGGAAAATTTGACCGAATTTGTATTAAACTCCCTGTGAGGAGAAACTACATTTCATATATATAATATTTTGTTCATAGAATCTATTTGTTACCTTTATTTTCATTATATACATTTGTATAGTATTTTGGCGGGATGTTACTGATCTCGCCGCGGACTCAAGCGTGGAGAGATTGCCTCGTCACTCCTTCGTTTGACTTCCTATCTGCTGCGCGTTCTGCAAGGAGGTTCCAGGGACCTTCGACGACTCCCAGCGGTACCTGCAAAACATGCGAAAGGCGCCTCTAGCGGCCGTTGTGGCTCCGACGCTCAAGTCAGGCAACGAGAACACCGAAAGGTCTCTCTCAGACTTCTCTGTGTGAGACCGTGTGTGTGTGTCCCCAGACCTCTTTGATTCGAAGACTGAGTGCTCTTTTTCTTCGTGTTGTGTATCTGAGGTCAAAAAAATTGCATACCTGGTTTGGTGTTCTTCTTCCTCATATAAACCCTGCGTAGCCCCTACAGGCTACCTCTAGGTTCACTTAATTACTCTGCAGTGCCGTTTCCACTTCCCAGGGTGCTTTGCGTGCCAGCTTTTCCCACTTGAGTGCCAGGTCTGACAGGGGTGGCCGCGTGGGTTCCTCTCAACCCCTTCGACTTCTGTGCCTACCTGCCTTTCCTATTCTCTGGGAACATCTTTACCATCCACGTGGCAGACATGCAACCCTACTGGGAGATGATGGGCTCTCGTCCAGCAGGATTCTGCACTTAACTGCGTCTTCTCATCTTCCTGCGTGGTCGTTTCGCGACTAAGAACGCTCTCAGCCTCTGGGCACTTTGCTGATCATCGGTTGCGTTGTACACATCGCGCGGCTGATGTCACCTCAACATACACCGATGACCGATGTGATACTTCACGTCCTCGTGCTCTGCTTATGGGATCAGGCGAGGTCCTTGGGTAACGTTCTTGCTGGAAGCCTGGGTCCCAGTTTAACACGTGTTGACAAAGAACCCCCGACGACTGATCATTCTCCATGCACCGATGACTGATCAGTGCTTCGTCCCTTCTCGCACTCTTCTTCCAGGCGCTCAAATAGGAACTGATCTGCTGGTGGAGATCGCTCGGTAGCTGACCACTGATCGCCGTTCATGAACGATCTCCACCCTGGTTCATCTGCTTTTACGTGCCACGCGTCACTCTGTGATTGGTCCACGTAGTCATCTGCTTCTGACGTCATCGCCTGCCGATGACCGACCGGATCACAAGCCCCCCAGTCTCGAGCTGTGAACTTGTTCTCAGCGAAGAGACTAAGTGGTCTTCGTTGCCAAAGGGAAGAAGGAGCTCGAAGCTGATGTACCTGAGACCGCGGCTGTTGGCGCTGAGGTTCTGATAGATGGGTTCCATGGGCTTGCAGCAGGTTCACTGCGTCCTACCAGACTCGGTCTCTACCCAACCTAGCCTCCACCATTCAGTAGCCGACGGCAGGCTCATTCCTCCTTCTTGAGCTTCTTCCCTTGCCACTTCTCCTTGTGTGTAATTTCTCTTGCTGCTACAAACTTGCATGTAACCTTGTATGCATAAGTTCGTGTTGGATGACTGACCTGATGGCGTTTAAATGCCTCGACTGATCGTCCAAGACCTTGTTTGGGCAAGCTTTCATACTAAGGGTTTTGCTACCGACCACCGACTAGCATGTTAGCGCACCACCGATCAGTCATCGCGCTTCCTGCTTCGCATTACTTCCGCGTCACTCCAGCGCTAAGTGCATAGAGGACCTGACCTCTGAAGTTGATGCCTGTGTTTTGGGGAAGAGGACTGCTTCTTGATGACCCCTCTTGCCTTAGCCTCGCTGTAGGAAGTTGAGGTGAGGTCTTCCCCCTCTCCCCCCAGCCTCGCAATAACAAGTCGAGGTGAGGACTTTCTCTGTAGTCCTAACCTTGCTGTATGAAGCAGAGGAGAAGGACGTGGATCTCTTGCCTCCACCTTACCGCAAGAAGCAGAGGAAAAGGACTTTCTCTACTGAGTGGGTGCATGCTCCCAGGGGAGCACCAGGGGTGGCTGTCTAAGCGCACTTGCCAGGCGCATCCCTGCCTGCATGGTATCACCGTACGCCCTTTGAGTGGGCAACTTCTCTTCTTCTAGTTTGGGATCATGCGGGGTGCATGCGTAACGCTCTCGCTGGGAGCCTGGATTCCAGCTTATCGCGTGTTATCAAGACCCCAATGAAAAACCTTCTTCTGGAATCATGGGAGGTGCGTGCGTAACGCTCTCGCTGGGAACCTGGGTCCCAGCTTAACACGTGTTAGCACGACCTCGATGACCAGCCTTATTTTGGAATCATGCGAGGTGCGTGCGTAACGCTCTCGCCGGGAACCTGGGTCCCAGCTTAACACGTGTTAGCACGACCTCGATGACCAGCCTTATTTTGGAATCATGCGAGGTGCGTGCGTAACGCTCTCGCTGGGAACCTGGGTCCCAGCTTAACACGTGTTAGCACGACCCCGATGACCAATAGACCGACCGAGTACTTACACCGAAGTGCACCGACGGCTGATCTTGCTTTGGGTGCACCGATGACTGATCGAGCTTTGCTTCTTGGTGCTCAAACGCGACGGTGATGTCTTGTTCCGGGGGAGAAGGGTTTTGCTCGTTGACCCCTCTTCCCTTTCCCTCTCTTGGTTTTTCCCCAGAATTCCCGAGTTCCCACACTTTGGCCACCTGCACTCACTCCTGGGGTGAGGAGAACATAGGGCAGTGGTTCGTACTCGCGCCTGGGGCGAGTAGGCTCCAACTGATCCCTTGAACTTGTATTTGGGGCAAGCAGAACTTGAACTGGGAAACATGCGCATACTTGACATACTGAAATCTTTTTTATTGGGTGGCCTCGTTAAAAACCCTCTAGGGAAAAGAGTGCCCCCTGATATGCTTAACTATTTTCAGTAAATACATTGAGTGCGCTAGAACACATCTACTTTACAACTTAACTGAAGTAGAATTTCAAGTGTGTAGCGTTCCACGTCCTGGGGATAGGTGCTCCATCCAGAGTCTCCAGCCGATAAGCTCCATTTTCCAACGCCTCAACTACTCTATATGGACCCGTCCACTTTGGAGATAACTTGTTCTCCATCTCATTGTGGTGTGCCTTCCTCATCACCAGATCGCCCTCCTGGAAACGCCTGGGCTTTACCTTGGAATTGTGTCTCCGTTCCACTCTTCTTTTGACAGCTTCCGCACTGACCCTGGCTCCCTCTCGCACTTCGTCCAGGAGGTCCAAATTCACCTTTCGCTCTTGATTGGACTCTTCGACGATAAAGTTTAGGAATCTAGGGGAGCTCTCCTGTATCTCTACGGGGATCATAGCATCCGTCCCATAGACAAGACTAAAGGGTGTCTCTTGGGTGCTAGACTGTGGGGTGGTATGGTAGGACCATACAATTCTGGGAACCTCTTCTGCCCAATTCCCCTTAGCTTTCTCTAATCTTCGCTTCAGCCCCCTAAGCAGCACTCGGTTGGCTGACTCCACCTGCCCGTTGGTCTGCGGGTGTTCTACTGAGGCGAACACTTGCTGTATCTTCAGCTCTTCGCACATCTTTCTCAACTGATGACTGGTGAATTGAGTGCCGTTGTCGGATACCAGCCTCTTGGGTATCCCGAAACGACAGACGATATTCTTCCAGACAAAATGCTCGACCTTCTGAGCGGTGATGTGGGCCACTGGTTCCGCCTCCACCCATTTCGTGAAATACTCGATGGCCACTATGAGGAATTTCATCTGTCTGATCGCCAGAGGAAAGGGTCCCAGGATGTCGATTCCCCATGTGTGAAATGGCCATGGGCTATGGATGGACTTCAACTCTTCCGGGGGCGCCTTATGCCAGTCTGCATGAAGTTGGCATTGTTTGCACCGCTGAGCGTACTTCACACAGTCTTCCTTTAGCGTTGGCCAGTAGTACCCTGCGCGGAGAATTCTACTTGCCAAAGCGCGACCACCGACGTGGCTCCCGCACACCCCTTCGTGCAACTCTGACATGAGTCTGGTGCATTGCTCTCCATGCACGCATATTTGCACTGGGTGGGAAAAGCCAAATCTAAACAAGCTCCCATCGATTAGAGTAAACCTACACGAGCTCTTTCTTATCTTCTTTGCCTCTGTTGGGTTCAGTGGGAGCACACCGTCCTCTAGGTACAACTGGTACGGCGTCATCCACGTATCGGGCCCCTTGACAGCGCAGACTTCCACCACCTCATCGGTCCTCACCTGTCGCGCCCTCACCCTCGGTGCTTTCAGCGTTTCTTGGGTCAGGGACCGATGACTCGCCGCCGGACGCCCCACCGACTTGGATACTTGCAGTACTTGATTATCAGATACAAACGCTCGCGGTACCTTCAAAGTCTCTTGGATGACGGTCCTCTGTTTTCCCCCCTTGCCCGAGCTGGCCAGCTTGGCAAGCAGATCTGCTCTGGCATTTTGCTCTCGGGGCACATGCACCAATTCGAACTCATCGAAGGACGTCTTCATGAGCTGGACGTATTCCAGGTAGGCTGCCATCTGAGGATCTTTCGCCTGGAATTCCCCTGTAACTTGCCCAGTGACTAGCATTGAATCACTCTTAGCCACCAGACTTCTTGCTCCCATTTCTTTCGCCAACAACATTCCTGCAATCAAGGCTTCATACTCTGCCTGGTTGTTGCTAGCCTTGAAGGCAAAGCGAAGGGATTGTTCGATCAGTACCCCGTTCGGGCCTTCCAGAATGACTCCAGCGCCGCTTCCCTGCTGATTGGAGGAGCCATCTACTGATAAGACCCACCGGAAAACTACGCCTTCTGCAGGTGTCGCGATTGGCGACAGTTCAACCACGAAGTCGGCGAACACCTGCCCCTTGATCGGTCCTCGGGGTTCGTACTGGATGTCGAATTCTGAGAGTTCCACAGCCCACTTGACCATCCTCCCTGCTACGTCTGGTTTCTTCAACACGTTCTGGATGGGCAGGTCCGTCATGACCACTATGGTGAAACTGTGGAAATAGTGTCTTAGTCTTCTGGCTGAAAAGACTACAGCCAGTGCCGCCTTCTCCAGGGTTTGATACCTCGTTTCCGGGCCCCGTAGTACCTTACTTACAAAATACACAGGTTTCTGAACCTGATCCTGCTCTTGTACCAGGACCGAGCTGACCGCCCTCTCTGTCACAGCAAAATACAGGTGAAGAGGGGTGCCCATTTGTGGTTTACACAATACTGGTGGGCTCGCCAGGTACTCCTTCAGTTGCAAGAAGGCTTCTTCGCATTCTGGTGTCCACACAAATCTACTGCTGCGCTTGAGACATTGGAAAAACGGATGACCCTTCTCTCCTCCAGCAGACATGAACCGTGACAAGGCGGCCAACCGACCAGTGAGCTGCTGCACCTCCTTCACCGTCGCAGGGCTCCTCATTGCCACGATTGCCGCGCACTTCTCCGGGTTTGCCTCAATTCCACGCTCCGTTAGAAGGAAACCTAAGAACTTCCCAGCCCCTACACCGAAGATGCACTTCTCAGGGTTGAGTTTCAACCCATACTTGGCGATGGTGGTGAAAAGTTCTTCCAGGTCAACTACATGGTGTGCCTTCTCCCGCGACGTGACCACCATGTCGTCTACGTACGCATGCACGTTCCTCCCCAGCATGGGCGAGAGTACCCTATCCATAAGTCTCTGATAGGTAGCTCCTGCGTTTTTCAACCCAAATGGCATCACCTTGTAGCAGTAGCAAGATCGCTCCGTCATGAAGGCAGTCTTGCACTCGTCCATGGGGTGCATCCTTATCTGGTTGTAGCCTGAGAATGCGTCCAGAAAGCTGAGGAGCTTTCCCCCTGATGCGCTGTCTACCAGTGCATCTATACTAGGGAGAGGGTAGGAGTCCTTGGGGCAGGCCTTATTGAGATCAGTGAAGTCCACACACATCCTCCACTTGCCATTTGACTTCTGCACCAGTACCACGTTTGCCAGCCACTCGGGGTACTGGATTTCTCTGATATGTCCAGCAGCAAGGAGCTTCTGTGTTTCGTCGTGGATCACCTTCTTCTTCTCTTCATTGAAACTCCTTCGCCTTTGGCGCACCGGCCGTGCCTTGGGGTCCATTGACAGGCGATGGCAAAGGAAATCAGGGTCGATTCCTGGCATGTCAGAAGCTGACCATGCAAAAGCGTCCATGTGCTTCTCAATCACACAGGCGATCTGCGATTGATCTTCCGCAGTGAGCGATTCCCCCAACTTAAACCTTTTTCCCCTTATCTCCACCTCTTTCCATCCCTCAGTAGGATGGGACCTCCTTTCGTGGGCGACGACCGCCCTGGCGACGTCCAACTCGTGAGGATCGACCACGTTCCCTGCTTCTGCTTCAACTCGAGCTACCTGAGAGCCCCCCAGCGTAGCATCCTCCATTACTTGATCTGGCCATGCCCCTGGAACCACCGATCTTCCCTGGAGCGTGCCTGCTGGCGGTGTTGTAGTGACATGGCAGATGCTTCTCTTCTGCTTGAGGCTGTTCTCGTAACAGCGCCTAGCCTCAGCCTGATCTGACTTGATGGTAATGACAGCCCCCTCCACCGATGGCAGCTTCAGCTTCATGTGCCTTGTTGATGACACTGCACCCAACCTGTTGAGCGTGGGCCTTCCCAACAAGATATTGTATGCAGATGGGGCGTTCACCACCAAGAACTTTATCTTCTCTGTGCGGGACGCCACTCCATCGGTAAACGTCGTCCTCAGCTCTATGTAGCCTCGCACCTCGACCTGGTCTCCCGCGAAACCATACAGACACCCATCATATGGCCTCAACTGATCGGGGGACAGTTGTAACCTGTAGAACGTTACCCAGAACATGACGTCCGCTGAGCTTCCTTGGTCTACGAGCGCCCTGTGCACTCGTCTTCCCGCTGTCACCAGGGTGATGACCACCGGGTCGTTGTTGTGGGCTACTACGTCTTGCAAATCAGTCCTTGTGAAGGTAATGTCTACCTCGGGGAAATGGCCTTCATCCACCGAGTCCACAGCCATCACTGACTGTGCATACCTTCTTCTTTGTGACCTGGAACACCCTCCACCGGAAAAACCTCCCGCAATGGTCATCACCTCCCCATGCACAGGGATTTCGTGTTGTTGATCACCTGCTTGAGACCCCGAAGCGTGATCGCCCTGTACTCCCTGTAGGTAATCGGTCAGGAGGCCCGCCTTTACCAACTCCGCGAGTTGACGTCCCAATGACAGACAGGTGCGGAGTGTGTGCCCATAAGCGTGATGGAACTCGCACCACTCATCCTTCTTCCTTCCAAGTACCTTGTCAGTCTTCTCTGGTACTCGGAGCCTCGCAGCCACAGCAGGGATGGCGATCAGCTCCGCCAACTCTACAACGAAATCGTACCTTGGGGGTGCGTCGCGCTTCCCTGCGCCCCCCTTGACCTGGTCCTTTCTGGGTATGTAAGGACGAGGCCTGACTTGCACCCTCTTTCCTTCCTTGGCCTCATACACCCGCGCCTGTTGTTGTTGCCTCCCATGACCCCCGCGTGGCTTAGATGGTGCAACACTGCTTCTCTTCTCGGAGACCTCCGTCTCCGCTACTATGTGCGCCACTGCTCGTCGCCGAATCTCAGCAAAGGTGGCAGGGTGGCTCCTGATGAGTGATTCGCCGAAAGGGCCAGGTAGCACGCCTTTCTTGAACGCATGTACCAGCATGCTCTCATCCTTGCAGGGCAGTTTCACCACCCGCGCACCAAAGCGGTTGAGGAAGTCCTTCAGCGATTCACCCTGGTTCTGGCGCACGTCGAACAGGTCGTAAGCTACCACCGGCGGCGCCCTGTTGACTATATACTGCTCCGTGAACAGCTTTGAGAACTGATGGAAGGAGGTGATGTGGCCCTCCGGCAGGCTCACGAACCACTCCATAGCCACTCCGCTCAGCGTGCTCATAAACATTTTGCAGTATACTGCGTCTGCACCTCCAGACAGCATCATTTGAGTGTGGAAAGCTGTCAAATGTGCCTCTGGGTCTTCCACCCCCGTGAACGACGCCTTCACTCCCACCAAGTTAGGGGGTACCGCCGTGTTCATGATCTCGGGGGAGAAGGGCATGGGAAATGCCCTAGGGGGCGACGGCGGCATCGACGTTCTGTCTTCGGATACGCGCTCATTCTGCGCCTGCAGCTCCCTACGCAACTCCTCGTTTACGCGGTCCAACTCTTCATTCCTGCTGTGTGATGCAGTCAGCTCTGCATGCATCTTCTCCTGCTCAGCTCTCGATGCCGCAACGTTCTCCTGCAGCGCGCGCATCATCTCCATGACCTGCGCCATGGTCACAGTTCCTTCACCAGCAGGTGGTGGAGGTGTCGTTTGTCTGGCTCTTCTACTCATCTGTGCGATTTCTTATTCTCGTTCTCGTGTATGGGGGCTTCGTTTTACTTCGTGCCCCACGGTGGGCGCCAAATGATCTCGCCGCGGACTCAAGCGTGGAGAGATTGCCTCGTCACTCCTTCGTTTGACTTCCTATCTGCTGCGCGTTCTGCAAGGAGGTTCCAGGGACCTTCGACGACTCCCAGCGGTACCTGCAAAACATGCGAAAGGCGCCTCTAGCGGCCGTTGTGGCTCCGACGCTCAAGTCAGGCAACGAGAACACCGAAAGGTCTCTCTCAGACTTCTCTGTGTGAGACCGTGTGTGTGTGTCCCCAGACCTCTTTGATTCGAAGACTGAGTGCTCTTTTTCTTCGTGTTGTGTATCTGAGGTCAAAAAAATTGCATACCTGGTTTGGTGTTCTTCTTCCTCATATAAACCCTGCGTAGCCCCTACAGGCTACCTCTAGGTTCACTTAATTACTCTGCAGTGCCGTTTCCACTTCCCAGGGTGCTTTGCGTGCCAGCTTTTCCCACTTGAGTGCCAGGTCTGACAGGGGTGGCCGCGTGGGTTCCTCTCAACCCCTTCGACTTCTGTGCCTACCTGCCTTTCCTATTCTCTGGGAACATCTTTACCATCCACGTGGCAGACATGCAACCCTACTGGGAGATGATGGGCTCTCGTCCAGCAGGATTCTGCACTTAACTGCGTCTTCTCATCTTCCTGCGTGGTCGTTTCGCGACTAAGAACGCTCTCAGCCTCTGGGCACTTTGCTGATCATCGGTTGCGTTGTACACATCGCGCGGCTGATGTCACCTCAACATACACCGATGACCGATGTGATACTTCACGTCCTCGTGCTCTGCTTATGGGATCAGGCGAGGTCCTTGGGTAACGTTCTTGCTGGAAGCCTGGGTCCCAGTTTAACACGTGTTGACAAAGAACCCCCGACGACTGATCATTCTCCATGCACCGATGACTGATCAGTGTTTCGTCCCTTCTCGCACTCTTCTTCCAGGCGCTCAAATAGGAACTGATCTGCTGGTGGAGATCGCTCGGTAGCTGACCACTGATCGCCATTCATGAACGATCTCCACCCTGGTTCATCTGCTTTTACGTGCCACGCGTCACTCTGTGATTGGTCCACGTAGTCATCTGCTTCTGACGTCATCGCCTGCCGATGACCGACCGGATCAGTTACATTAATGGTATCAGAGCAGTTCGTCCTTAGGATGACCTGAGGGCTGTGGATCCATTGTGTTTCTTCTGCTCAGGAAATTTATTTGGGTTTAAAATAACAGCTATAGTGAAAGGTTTTCAAACGTTTTTGTATTGAAATTTTGTGTGTGCTTTGGTGAATATATGCTCTAACTGAAAATCTTAGTATTAAGAATGAGAAGGTCTTGATAAAGTGGTGAGGGTGCACACTCATAACTGGATCGAGATGATTCTCAATCTTAATTCCAAAGGTTTGAGGTTTAGCATACATTGAACTCTGGTGTGATTTATTTCATTTCATTGAGTGTTTTCGTATAGATTGAAAGTGGTTGCTTGGGATTGATGATTGTATACCAGTAGCTGTTCTGGTGTTTTGCTTAAGGTTCTAAGCATCATGATTCTGTTGATGAACTCAAATTCTTAATGACTTTGAGATGCTGACCTTTGTAAGGTCTAGATGTTACCTCCTGAATGAATTGATTTTTAATCGATCTCATTCTTGTAGCTGTAGGGAATATAGAAACCATAGTTTCAAAATCTGAAAACGAAGGAGATGGCACGTAGACCTTCTACCCCTCCTGAACCTTCTTCGGAGATGAGCCAGATTGCCAAGGCTATCGAGATGATGGCAACTGCCATCCAACAACAGAATGCAGCGATGGCTCAGAATCACCAAGCTGCCATGCACCACTGGGAAACCACTCGGTCGGCTGAGACAAATTCCCACGTCGGTCAGCCTCAGGAACAGATGGGACTGACCGAGTTCATGAGGCACAACCCACCCAAGTTCAGTGGGAATACTACCCCTGATCAGGCAGATCAGTGGGTCAGAGAGTTGGAGAAAATCTTTAGGGCGACCTCCTGCCCTGAAGAGAAGAAGTTGGTGTTCGCCACCTATCTGCTGTCTGGAGAAGCTGAGTTCTGGTGGATGGGAGCTCAGCAGATGATGGAGGCCCGAGAGGAAGTGTTGGACTGGGAGAGCTTCAGAGTGAAGTTCCTGGAGAAATACTTCCCAGATAGCGCAAGGTTTGCGAGGGAAGCTGAATTCCTCAGATTGGAGCAGGGGGAGATGTCTGTGAATGCTTATGCTGCTCGGTTTGAGTACCTCGCCCGATTCTACACCCAGGCGACCTCTGAGGCTTGGAGGTGTAGGAAGTTTGAAGAAGGACTGAAGCATGAGCTGAAAAGGGCCATAGCACCTATGTGCATAAGAGAATTTCACGCCTTAGTGGAGAAGGCGATGATGGTGGAGACACTGGAGAAGAGCGACTCTCGGGTGATCAGGTCACACCCAGGGTGTTCTTCCAGTGAGAAGGCCAAGGTGCAACAACAGCAGAATAAGCCTTATGCGAGACCCCCACAGCATAGGGCAGAAACAGCACCGCCCCAGTTTCAGCAGCAACAACCCTGGAAACTTAAATGTTTCCACTGTGGTGGACCACACACAGCCAATGTGTGCCCCAAGAGAGATTCAGAGAGAAGATGTTTTGCCTGTCAAAAGACGGGACACGTTGCTAGAGACTGTCCTACCCAGAATAGGATGACTCAACCCAGTGGATCCCAACAGTTGAGGAATGGAGGCAGTCGACCTCAGGCAGCAGGGAGAGTGTTTGCCATGACTGGAGTGGAGGCATCTCAGTCAGGTAACTTAGTACAGAATGTTGCTCTATAGCTGGTAGATGCGTTAGAATTTTATTTGATTCTGGAGCGACACACTCCTTTGTGTCAAGCTTGTGTGTAGCCGAGTTGGGCCTTCTAGTGAAGGAGTTACCGTTTGAAACTGTTGATCTATACACCTGCGTCAGGACAGGTGTTGACCTCTACCGTTTGCCCCGAATGTCCAGTGATAGTAGAGGGACGCAGATTCAAGGTGAGCTTGATCTGCCTACCTCTTCAGGACCTGGATGTTATCCTGGGAATGGATTGGCTAGCTGCCAATCACATTCTCATAGACTGTGGTAGGCAGAAGATAGCGTTGGGCCTTCAGACCTCCAAGAGGCAGACGTGATATCTACTCAGCGAGGGTGGTCGGTGTTGGAGGAAGGGGCGAGGTGCTTCGTGAATCCTAGCTCAGTTGGGAGTGAAGAATGAAGAGGACGTAAGTAGGATACCTGTGGTGAAAGATTTCATGGATGTAATTCCAGAAGAAATATCTGGATTACCTCCTAAGAGGGAAGTGGAATTCTCTATTGATTTTGGTACCTGGGGCTGGACCAGTGTCAATGGCACCTTACAGGAGGGCTCCAGCCGAGTTGGTAGAGTTTACCTATAATAACGGTGGTCATGCCAGCATTGGGATGGCAACGTATGAAGCTTTGTATGGAAGGAAATGCAGAACTCCTTTGTACTGGTACCAGGAAGCAATATTGGTTGGACCAGAGTTGATTCAGCAGACGACCGAGAAGGTGCAATGGATAAAAGACAGAATGAAGGCTTCTCAAAGTAGGCAGAAGTCATATGCAGACCAGAGGAGAAAGCCTTTGGAGTTTGCTGCTGGAGACCATGTGTTCATGAAAGTGACACCAACCAAGGGTGTAGGACGGGCGATCAGACCAAAGAAGTTGTCCCCTAAGTTCGTGGGACCATATCAGATCTTAAGGAGGATTGGTCCAGTGGCCTACGAGATCGCCCTGCCTCCCCATTTAGCAAATCTGCACAATGTCTTTCACGTATCACAGCTGAGGAAGTACATGGCAGACCCCAGTCATGTGCTGGAAGTGGACGATGTGCAGATCAGGGATGACTTGTCCTTTGAAGTGAAACCAGTCAGGATTGACGATAGGCAAAGTAAATAGCTCAGAGGCAAGACCATCAGCATGGTGAAAGTGGTGTGGGATGAGAGATCGGGTGATTCAACTTGGAATTTGAAGGAAACCATGAGAGATGCATATGCCCACCTCTTTTCCTTATAATTCAATTTTCGAGGACGAAAATTTTTCTTGTTGGGGAGAATGTAAGGACCTGTAAAATTGAACTGGAATAAAAAGGGTTATATTTTAAAAGAATTCTATGTATGTTTTATTTAAAATAAAAAGGGAGGAAAAGTTAAGTTTAGAAGGCTATGAGATCGCCGGTCGCCTGCTACACATGAGCGCCAGGTGGACGTCGCCAGGGCGCGAGGCATGCAGGCATCGCGCGGGCGCGAGAGGCATGCAGGCATCGCGCGGGCGCGAGAGGCATGCGGGCATCGCGCGGGCGCGAGGCATGCGGGCATTGCCAGAGCGCGAGGCACGTGGACGTGGCCAAGGCGCGAGAGGCATGCGGGCTTTGCCAGGGCGCGAGGCATGTGGACGTGGCCAAGGCGCGAGAGGCATGCGGGCATCGCCAGGGCGCGACGCATGTGGACGTGGCCAGGGCGCGAGAGTTATGAGGGCGTCGCCAGGGAAGACATCGGTCGTCTCTCAGAGGAAGACATCGGTCGTCTTCCAGGGAGAAGGAGACATCGGTCGTTCGCCAGGATGAGTCAGCGGTGGAAAGTTATCGCACGACATCGAGTTTCACACAGAGTAAAGTGGGACCCAGACTCCCACCATGAAACGTCCTGCACACGCGCCACGTAGACAAAAAGGGTGGTTTAGAGTGGTGACATCAGAATGTTGGCATGCGCAGGAGACACTCGCGGTCGTACTGTTCAGAGCAGTGGTTGGCATGCACAAGCGACAACAGTGGTAGTACTGTTCAGAGCAGTGGTTGGCATGCACCAGAGACAACAGTGGTCGTACTGTTCAGGGCAGTGGTTCTCAGGCTTTCCTGCAGAAGGGGTGGCAGCAGCAGCATGCGTGGACAGGTAAGTTGGGATTCAAAAGCCACTGCGGGAGGACAAAGAGCGTTACAGACTCAAGAGTGTTAGAGTGAGTGCAAACTTCCCCCCTCCCTTCTTCCCTTCCTTGCGTTGAGACTCAGGCAACCTCCAGCATCAGTGCGACAAGCGACGTTGCCCTTAGAGCACCTAAGAGGTTCTCTGCAAGTTCTACAGACCAGGCGCTGAAAACAGAGCTAAGGCATCCTTCAGGCTCGGTGGGTTTTGAGCTCGCGGTATTTTTACGCAAGTCCAGGTAAGGGAAGCTAGCCTTCATTTTCAATACAAGCCATAGATTAGCTGTTTCTGGAGTGAGGGCGACGTGGTCGCCGATTTCGTTTTCATCTTCGTGAATACTCTGTTCTATGTGTTTGGGCGACGTGGTCGCCGGTTTTGTATACAAACTTCGAAATACCTTGTTTTTGAACCAGATCGCCGGTTTTGGCGCTGTTTTACGAACTCCCCTGTTTTTGGTGTTGTTTTGAAACTGTTTGAGATGTAAATGTGATATTTGAAAACATGAACCTTGGAGCGAGTTTTGCTGTGATTGAAATCATTCCTTTAAGTGTGGCATGATGTGTTGAATGTTGTGAATGTGAGATCAAGGCATAGTATTTTCAGGAAAGAAAATACCGTGTAAGATCGTGTAGGATGTGCATTGACCGGTGATTCGTTATGATATCCTGACTCTCCTGATATAATGGAATCATATAGATGAAGTTATTCGGGCGTTGAGAGTCGAAGGAGGTTCATACGTATGGGTGAGTTGTTTGAAAGAGAACAAGCTCGACCTGTTGTGTGGATTAACCCTGTCATGCTAGGATAGTGATGATATTGAGATTCATTTATACGCTTGTGAATGTGTGTGATTTCACGGCGACCCTGTGAATGTGTGTGATTTCACAGTGGGCAGTATGACAGGTGCGAATCTATGAGTCTAGTCAATGCATGAGTCTTCCGGAAGTAGTGTCAAGTGTCTTGTGTGATGAGTCAGTGGAAGTCTGACGTGAGAAATGAGAAACATTGAATTGATAGACACTTGGTGCATTATGTGAATAGAACGACTCTTGAAAATATTGTGAAATGTATGACTTCTTGGCGATCAGGTGAAGGAAATGAGAAAATGTATAGTTTTACGTGGTTACCTTGAAATTGTTTTACCTTGATTTTAATGTTTATATATAAACTCTCTTTAAAATATCTAGCTTACCCTGCGTGTTTTGCTCGTTGGCTGTTTTTCTCTTAAAACTGTGATGATCGTGTATAATTTACACGGGAGCAGATGATCTTCCAGGAAGTAGAGCTCCTTAGTGAGTGGTCGCCGGAAGGAGATCGCCTGATTTCTGTTCTGGTAGCCGATCGGCTGTTTTGGGTCCTCTGATAGGAGATCGGCCTCGTCCGATAGGAGATCGGTCTCTTCCGATAGGAGATCGCCTGCTTTGTTTTTTTTTACTGTAATTTGTTTATGTTTCTGGAAAATTTGACCGAATTTGTATTAAACTCCCTGTGAGGAGAAACTACATTTCATATATATAATATTTTGTTCATAGAATCTATTTGTTACCTTTATTTTCATTATATACATTTGTATAGTATTTTGGCGGGATGTTACACGCAGCGCGAAGGAGAGAAAAGAGAGGGATGAAGATGCAGACACTCTTTCACTCTTGAGCCACTGTAACCTTCTTTGCCTTCCCGCAGTGGGCTTTTGAATCCAAGCCTACCTGTCCACGCATGCTGCTGCTGCCACCCCTTCTGCAGGAAAGCCTGAGTGTACGTTCTCACTGAACAGTACGGCCACGATTGTCTCTTGTGCCTGCCAACCACTGCCCTGAACAGTACAACCACTATTGTCTCTTGTGCATGCCAACCACTGCCCTGAACAGTACGACCACTGTTGTCTCTTGTGCATGCCAACATTCTGATGTCACTATTCTGAACCACCCTTTTTGTCCACGTGGCGCGCGTGCAGGACGTGTCATGCAGGGAGTCTGGGTCCCACTTTATCTGTGTGAAACTCGACATCGCGCGATAACCTTCCACCGATGACCGCTCGCGCGATGACTATCCACTGAGGTCTTAAACTGGCAAACGACCGATGTCTCTCCCTGGAAGACGACCGATGTCTCTCCCTGGGAGACGACCGATGTCTATCCCTGGCGACGCCCGCATGCCTCTCGCGACCCGGCGATGCCTGCATGCCTCGCGCCCCGACGACGCCCGCATGCCTCTCGCGCCCCAGCGTTGCCCGCATGCCTCGCGCCCCGGCGTTGCCCGCATGCCTCGCGCCCCGGCGTTGCCCGCATGCCTCGCGCGCCCTGGTGACGTCCACATGCCTCGCGCCCTGGCGACGTCCACATGCCTCGCGCCCTGGCGATGCCCGCATGCCTCGCGCCCTGGCGATGTCCACATGCCTCGCGCCCTGGCGATGATGTGTAGTAGGCGACCGGCGATCATGTGCTAACTAGGCGATCTCATAGTCTTCTAAACTACACTTTCCTTCCTTTTTATTTTAAATAGAAACATACTTAGAATTTATTTAAAATATATCCCTTTTTATTCCAATTCAATTTTACAGGTCCTTACATTCTCCCCAACAAGAAAAATTTTCGTCCTCGAAAATTGAATTACAAGGAAAAGAGGTATGGATAGGCTTCTCTCATGGGTTCTTCTAACTCCCAAGTTGAATCACCCGATCTCTCATCCCACACCACTTTCACTTGCCTCTGAGCTGTTTACTTTGCCGATCGTCAATCCTGACTGGTTTCGCTTCAAAGGACAAGTCATCCCTGATCTGCACATCGTCCACTTCCAGCACGTGACTAGGGTCTGCCATGTACTTCCTCAGCTGTGATACGTGAAAGACATTATGCAGATTTGCTAATTGGAGAGGTAGGGCGATTTCATAAGCCACTAGACCGATCCTCCTTAAGATCTGATATGGCCCGACTAACTTAGGAGGCAGCTCCTTCGATCTGATAGCTCGTCCTACACCCTTGGTCGGTGTCACTTTCATAAATGCATGATCTCCAACTACAACTCCAAAGGTCTTCTCCTCATTGTCAACATCATCACTGCCTCTACAAGAGTTATTATCCTTGTCCTCATGAGCGACATAGAGTGGCTCCCTCAAAGTTATTCTCTTCATATTTTCCAGATCCACAAGGGTTTCCCAACCAAACGATTCTTGCTCACCTTCTTAGCAACTTCAACTTTGGGGATGGATGATGATTCACTTTCTAAGGTAGAGCAATCCGGCGAAGATCCATCTACTACCGACATTAGCTGCAGTCACAACACCTTCCCGCCACTCATCATACCACCAGGCATACACTGCTGATTCAAACTCAAGAGGGCGAACTGAATGGTGTTCAGGAGAGTATGGCTTGACTGTTAAGCGGTCTGAATATCGCATACCCAAATTAATCAGTGGTTGCCACTCTAAACGAAGAGACCCATTCCTCTAGTTTCTGCGGTCCCTCTTTATCAAGCAACTCATCGTTCTGGACCTCCAGCAGCCTTGGAGACACACTCCAGGTTTTTCATCTAAATCAGCATTCTGCAACGCCACCATCACGCCAGAGTACCCCTATACTAGCACCGACTTGGAAGAACAGATACAGCTGACAATGCAGCATCGTTTCTAAAATTAGAAACGAAACGCTGACCACCACAACTGCCCATCTAAAGGATTAGCTGCAAATCCCATCCCATTAGAAACACAAGGCACGAAAAGTTCTGCTCCCACCTCCAACTTTCTGCAATTTACTAACATTGCTAGAAGAACTCAACATCATCATAACACGACTTACCCTTATTCTATCCATAGCCATTACCTCCTTCCCTTCTATGTTCACAGGCAGAACTGCATCCTCATTTGCCAAGTTCAGGAGACTTACTGCATCAGGAGCCTTAAATCTCAACCCACCATTTCCATACTCATCTTCCAAATTACGATCCACAAAACAGCATCCATTCTGCGTGAAGCTTTCTCTCTTATCCCAGTAACTTCTCTACTTGGTATTTTTCAGCAAATTTCTCTGTCTAATTGAACTTTAGACATAAATACAATATCTCCTCTTTCCTTTTAGGCTTGTGGTTAAGCTAGAGTCATCTCATGCTGTTTCATCGACATAAACATCTCCCAAGCTTCAAATAAAAGAAAATTCATTCTTTCATTCTTGGAACTTAACCCCGATACTTCCCATGGATACACATGCTTAAGTCTTTAAACCCTCAACATTCTGCTTATATACTCTCCATAACTTATATGTAGCTGAAACTAAACCTTGGTACACTAAATCTAACTTACACTTCCTTCTTTAATTCCATCAACTCAGCTGGAGCCATTGACACTGGTCCAGCTCCAGGTATCAAAACAATAGAGAGTTCCACCTCTCTCTTAGGAGGTAACCCAGGTACTTCTTCTGGAAATACATCCATGAAATCTTTCACCAAGGTATCTTGCTTACGTCCTCTTCATTCTTCACTCCCAACCGAGCTAGGATCATGAAGCACCTCGCCCCTTCTTCCAACATCGACCACCCTCGCTGAGTAGATATCACGTCTGCCTCTTGGAGGTCTGGAAACGCTATCTTCTGACTACCGCAATCTATGAGAACGTGATTGGCAGCTAGCCAATCCATTCCCAGGATAACATCCAGGTCCTGAAGAGGTAGGCAGATCAAGTTCACTTTGAATCTGCGTCCCTCTACTATCACTGGACATTCGGGGCAAACTGTAGAGGTCAACACCTGTCCTGACGCAGGTGTAGAGACCAACAGTTCAAACGGTAACTCCTTCACTAGAAGGCCCAACTCGGCTACACACAGGCTTGACACAAAAGAGTGTGTCGCTCCGGAATCAAACAAAATTCTAACGCATCTACCAGCTATAGAGTAAACACCTTGTGCTAAGTTACCTGACTGAATGCTTCAGCTCCTGACATAGCAAACTTTCTCCCTGCTGTCTGCGGCCTACGGTCTTCATTCCTAAACTGCCGAGAACCACCAGGTTGAGTCACCCTATTCTTGTTAGGACACTTTCTAGCAATATGTCCCATCTTTTGGCATTTGAAGCATCCTTTCTCTGAATTCCCCTTGGGGCACACCTTGACGTTATGTGACCCACCACAACAGAAACATCTTGGTTTCCATGGTCGTTGCTGCTGAAACTGGGGCGGAACTGCTCCTGCCCGATGTGGTGGAGGTCTCGCATAAGGCTTGCTTTGTGGGTGCTGCACCTTGGCCTTCCCACTGGAGGGACCCCCTAGGTGTGATCTGATTACTCTGGAATCACTCCTCTCCAGGGTCTCCACCACCTTTGCCTTCTCTACTAAGGCACGAAACTCCCTGATCCACGGATCTGCTTGATCAGGGGTAGCATTCCCACTGAACTTGGGTGGGTTGTGCCTCATGAATTCGGTCATCCCCATCTGCTCCCGAGGTTGATTGACATGGGAAGCTGTTGCAGCCGATCCAGCAGTTTCCAAATGATGCATTACAGCCTGATGAATCTGAGCCATCACCGTATTTTGTCGTTGGATAGCACTTGCCATCATCTCTATAGCCTTGGCAATCTGGCCCATTTCCGAAGAAGGTTGGGGAGGGGTAGGAGGTTTACTTGCCATCTTTCTTCGTTTCGGATTTTGAAACTATGGGTTTCTATATTCCCTACAACTACAAGAATGAGATCGATTAAAAATCAATTCATTCAGGAGGTAACATCTAGACCTTACAAAGGTCAGCATCTCAAAGTCATTAAGAATTTGAGTTCATCAACAGAATCATCATACTTATAACCTCAAGCAAAACACCAGAACAGCTACTGGTATACAACCATCAATCCAATCAACCACTTTCAACCAATTACAAAAACATTCAATAAAATGAAATAATCACACCAGAATTCAATGTATGCTAAAAATCAAACCTTTGGAATTAAGATTGAGAATCATCTCGATCCAGTTATGAGTATGCACCCTCACTACTTTATCAAGATTCTCTCATTCTTAATACTAAGATTTTCAGTTAGAGCATATATTCACCAAAGCACACACAAAATTTCAATACAAAAACGTTTGAAAACTCTTTACTATAGTTGTTATTTTAAACTCAAATAAATTTCATGAGCAGAAGAAACACAATGGATCCACAGCCCTCAGATCATCCTAAGGACGAACTGCTCTGATACCATTAATGTAACATCCCGCCAAAATACTATTCATGTTTATATAATGAAAATAAATGTAACAAATAGATTGAGGTGAACAAAATTATATATATGAAATGTAGTTTCTCCTTACAGGGAGTTTAATACAAATTCGGTCACTTTTCCAGAAAACATAAACAAAATACAGTAAAAAAAACACAAAGCTGGCGATATCCTATCAGAAGAGGGCAATCTCCTATCAGAAGAGGGCGATCTCCTATCAGAAGACAGCAAAAGGGTGATCGCCTAACAGAAGTAGAAACAGGCGATCTTCTTCCGGCGACCACTCACTGAGGAGCTCTGCTTCCTGCAACATCATCTGCTCCCGTGTAAATTATACACGATCATCACAGGTTTAAGAAAGAGCCAAACACAACACCAAAAGAAACACCACAGGGTAAGCTAGACGTTTGAAAAAGAGTTTAGATATTATAGTTTAAAAATCAAGATGAACAAATTAAAGACACCCACGTAAACCATCAATTAAAACACATATTGCACAATTCCTCAAAGGTCGTTAAAATCACAAAATTCATCAAGTGTCTATCAATTCAATGTTTCTCATTCTCACGTCAGACTTCCACTGACTCATCACACAAGACACTTGACCCTACTTCCGGAAGACTCGTGCGTTGAACTTAGCATCCAGAGACATGCACCTGTCATACTTCATTGTTGTAATGTTTCCACAGCCATGCGCATCAACACGAACTCGTTCTCAATTCATCACTCTCACAGTATGACAGGGTAAATCCATATAACAGGCCGAGCTCGTTCTTTTTCACACGACTCACCCATTCATATGAACCTCCTTCGACTCTCACCAACTGGATAACTTCCTCTATGTGATTCCATTATCTCAGCCGAGTCAGGATCGCCTCATTCACAGGATACTCATAGATCAATACACTTCATAACCAAATCTCAACACGATATTTCCTTTCCTGAAAATACTATGTCTTGATCCCACATTCACGACATTCCACACATCATATAACACTTAAATGCATAATTCCAATCACAACAACAAGCATACCACCGATCAGGTTTTCGAATAGCATATACATTCTTCATTTCAATCTCGACAAATTCAAAGTGACACTAAACAGGGGAGTTCGAAATCTGTATTTAAAACCGGCGATCACGTCGTCCAAACACATAAGAACAGAACATCATGAAAAAGGGGTTTAAAACCGGCGACCACATCAACCAAACACATAGAACAGAGCATCAACGAAACAGAATATGAAACCAGCGACCACGTCGCCCTCACTTCAGAAAACAGCAATTCTACGGCTTTTATTGAAATAAAACTAGCTTCCCTTACCTGGACTTGCGCAAAACACCAAGAGCTCCGAAACCCAACGAAGCTTGAAGAATGCCTTGGCTCTGTTTTTTTCGTCTGGCTTGTAGAACTCGCAGAGAACCTCCCAGGTGCTCCAAGGGCAGTCGTCGCACGTCGCACTGGTGCTGGAGGTTGCCTGAGTCGCAGTGCGAAGGAGAGAAAAGAGAGGGATGAAGATGCAGACACTCTTTCACTCTTGAGCCACTGTAACCTTCTTTGCCTTCCCGCAGTGGGCTTTTGAATCCAAGCCTACCTGTCCACGCATGCTGCTGCTGCCACCCCTTCTGCAGGAAAGCCTGAGTGTACGTTCTCACTGAACAGTACGGCCACGGTTGTCTCTTGTGCCTGCCAACCACTGCCCTGAACAGTACAACCACTATTGTCTCTTGTGCATGCCAACCACTGCCCTGAACAGTACGACCACTGTTGTCTCTTGTGCATGCCAACATTCTGATGTCACTATTCTGAACCACCCTTTTTGTCCACGTGGCGCACGTGCAGGACGTGTCATGCTGGGAGTCTGGGTCCCACTTTATCTGTGTGAAACTCGACATCGCGCGATAACCTTCCACCGATGACCGCTCGCGCGATGACTATCCACTGAGGTCTCAAACTGGCAAACGACCGATGTCTCTCCCTGGAAGACGACCGATGTCTCTCCCTGGAAGACGACCGATGTCTCTCCCTGGGAGACTACCGATGTCTATCCCTGGCGACGCCCGCATGCCTCTCGCGACCCGGCGATGCCTGCATGCCTCGCGCCCCGACGACGCCCGCATGCCTCTCGCGCCCCAGCGTTGCCCGCATGCCTCGCGCGCCCTAGTGACGTCCACATGCCTCGCGCCCTGGCGATGCCCGCATGCCTCTCGCGCCCTGGCGACGTCCACATGTCTCGCGCCCTGGCGATGCCCGCATGCCTCGCGCCCTGGCGATGTCCACATGCCTCGCGCCTTGGCGATCATGTGTAGTAGGCGACCGGTGATCATGTGCTAACTAGGCGATCTCATAGTCTTCTAAACTACACTTTCCTTCCTTTTTATTTTAAATAGAAACATACTTAGAATTTATTTAAAATATATCCCTTTTTATTCCAATTCAATTTTACAGGTCCTTACACCATTCCTTATGAAGACAACCAGTCTATAACAACTTTTCAAAAAATAGTTAAAGGCTGTTATAAAAAGAACAGGTTGAATTTAGAAATAAGCGGATTGTTTTTCAAACCCTCTCCAGCTCAGCATATCAGTAACAAGAAAAGCTGAGACAGATTTGCTTGTGCCAAAGCAAAACTTTGTGAAAAAGTTTAAAGCAAAAGGCAGTGTAGAAAGAACCTGTTGTTTTACAGAACAACAGATTTATTTTTCTTCAGAAAACATATTTTGAGAAAATTCATGAGAAAAGCATTTAGAAAACTTGGTGCTTGATCTTGTCACCTTGATTAGGGCCATGACGTGGATCACGAGGCAAAAAAGGCTACCTTAAACTCACATTACCCTATCAAACAAAAAATTACAAGCTTCAAAGCAAAGCATTACATTTGCTACATCAAACACTATACAATCTTCAAGGAGCATCATCCTCTTTCAACACCAAGGACTCAAGAGACAATTCACATTGTGATCAGTCGTCTCGGCATTCTAGACAAGGCCCCACCAAATATCAGCAGGACTTTAGCAGAAGAAGAAATTGGCATAGACCAAAACATCAAATGTTCTTTCTTCTGGTCTTCTTAGAAGACAAAAATGATTGTAAATAAATTGAGCTCATTTTGGGGGTCCAAATAGAAAAATAGGCTAGAGTAGGTTCACATAGCATAAAACAGAGTGTGCTTAGCGAACACTTTTTCAAGACAAGGCACCTAGGTTTAGGAAGTTTAACCTACCTTCTGGAATATGTAGATAAGGGGCGACTTTTGATGGCAGAGCCTCCAACCACACATAAACACATAATAAGGAGGATGAAGACCTATAGGTTGTTTATGGATTTATTTGCAAATATGGGTCTGTTCTTGTCGGTTGACTCTGAAGATAAGCTCTGGCTCCGTCTATTTTCTCTTCCCTTTGCTACATTTGAACACGGCTCCGTTGAGATAGAGAATGCCCTACCTATTGATTGCACTCCGACGATCAAGTCAGTACAGGGCTTATAAGAAACAAGAAGTTATTGAAGCTGAAGGAAGCTTCTTCCCAACCTTGGCTTAAAGTGTGTTTGATGAAGACAATTGCTTCGGTGCTTTATAGTTTTGTAATTGGTCTTAAGTGAATTTTGGTTTAGGCTTAGGATGTAAGGAGAAGTGATGAGGCACCGATCTGTCATCGGTCATTGGGGGGAAGTAATGAGGAACAAATCGGTCGTCGGTCATCGATCATTGAAGGAAGTGATGAGGAACCGATCGGTCATCGATCATTGGAGGAAGTGATGGGGAACCGATCGGTCATCGGTCATTAAGGAAATAATGTGGCACGATCGGTAATCGGTCACTGGGGGAAGTAATGAGGTACGATCGGTCATTGGTCTTTTAGGAAGTAATGTGATCAGTCATTGGTCATTCTGTTCCAGTTGCCTAAGCAAGCTTAAACCAAGCACATGGAGTGTTTAAAGTTTTCAAAATGCTGTTTAAAGTTTTCTCAAAAAGTCTGAATACTGGACAAAAATAAATCTGTTTTCTGGATAATAAATAGATTTATTTTTTGGTTCTGTTATTCTTAACTGTTTTTCAAACTGTTTTTTGAAAAGTGGTTAGAAACTGTTCTCTTTAAATATAGAAGACTTCTCTCACACAAAACAGAGAGTGCAATCACGTTTCAATCAGTTTCTGAAGTGAGAAGAAGAATTCAAAGGCTTTTGTAAAAGGTTTTCAAAAGGAATTTCAAGTGTGCTTGTTCTAGGAAAACCTTGTGCTTTGTGAAGGTGCTGGTGCAGTTTCTGCAGCAGATTGAACTACTGGTTTGAGTTCTTGCATCTTCTTTTCAGGTGTAATTTTTCCTTTCTCATTTGTTGTAAAGGTGTAAGTGTTAGTCACTCCTTGATAGGGTTTCTTGGAGTGCAAGGTGTGCTGAAATAGGTGTTTTTCAGCCTTGTATGTGAGTGTTCTTGTAGGTTTCAAGAACTGCTGTATATGCTGTAATTGTTGTATGTGTTTAGTGGATTCCACCTTGGTGTAAGGTGAACTGGATGTAGCTCTTGATGAGTGAACCAGTATAAAAACTTGTGTGCAGTCTTCTTTCCTTTCTTGCACTTATTTCTGGAATTTGAATTGATAACTGTCCAAAATAAATCTGTTCATTTGAAATTAAATCTGTTAATTCTGGGTTTAATAAGAACTGTTCTTCTCTTGGTTGAAACCTTCTTGCAAATATCTGAACAAGTGTGTTCTGCTGTTCCTTCTAATTGAGTAAAATCTTGTTTGATTAAGTTCTGATTGTACGAAGGTGATTTGGAAAAATAAATCTGTTTTGTTTGAAATCAATCTGTTCTTTTAATCTCTGTTAAACAGAAGTCAGTTCTTGTTGCAAAAATTTTAAAAGATCAATTCACCCCTCCCCTCTTTATCTTCAGACCCTGCTTAACTCTAACAATTGGTATCAAGAGCAAGGGCTTGTAGGTTACTCAAGTTGTGCAGATATGTCTGAATTCAAGATGCCTTTTGCTGAGGGAGCATCCATCAATAGGCCTCCTATGTTCGGTGGAGTCAACTATGCTTTCTGGAAAATCAGGATGAAGATTTTCATGGAGTCCATTGATATGGGCATCTGGGATGCTGTGGTGAGCAGACCTTTCATACCTATGAAGGAAGTTAAAGAAGAAACTATGAAGAAGCCTTGGTCTGAATGGAGTGAAGATGAAAGGAAGAAGGCTCAATATGATTCTCTGGCCAAGAACATCATCACATCTGCTCTGAATATGGACGAATTCTTCAGGGTATCTCAATGCAGCTCAGCCAAGGAGATGTGGGAGATACTGGAGGTAACTCATGAAGGCATAGAAGATGTTAAACGGGCTAGGAAGCACTCATTGATCTAGGAATATGAGTTGTTCAGAATGCAATCTGGTGAGAGCATTGCAGATGTACAGAAACGATTTACACACATTGTAAATCATCTCACGGGTCTTGGCAAGGTTTTTGATAAGGAAGAGCTCAACATAAAGGTATTGAAATGCCTTGATAGGAGTTGGCAGCCAAAGGTAACAGCAATTTCAGAATCAAGGGATCTTTCCAAGATGTCCACTGCAGCACTCTTTGGAAAGCTGATGGAACATGAATTGGAGCTGAAAAGATTGAAAGACCAAGAAACTGTGGAGAAGAAAGCCAAAGGAATTGTCTTAAAGACCACCATGGAGCATGACACAAGTGAAGAAGAAGAAGAGAATCCTGAACAAGATGAAACCTTAAGTTTGCTCACTAGAAAATTCAGCAAATTTCTTAAAAGGAAGACTAGAGACAGAACACAACAAAGAAAAAGGTATTCAAAACAGAATGATTCTAATTCTTCTACTTACAACTGTTTTGGATGTGGCAAACCAAGTCATATAAAAGCTGATTGTCCAAACAATCCACATAAAGAAAAATTAGCAAGCAAGAAGAATGAAAAAGGCAAGGGAAAAAGGGCTTACATATCTTGGGAGGATAATGATGTATCTTCAACAAGTGAATCCTCAAAAGAGAGTGAAGAAGCAAATCTGTGCTTCATGGCAAATGATGAAGGTTCAACTTCAGACTCAAAAAACAGCAGGAAAAATAAGTGGTACCTTGATAGCGGCTGCTCAAAACATATGACTGGTGATTTGGCCCAGTTCATAAGTTTGAAACTCAAAGCTGAAGGTTATGTCACATATGGGGACAACAATAGAGGAAAAATTCTTGGAAGAGGAGATGTTGGCACTAAAGACTCAACTATAATTGAGAATGTCCTGTATGTTGAAGGCTTAAAGCATAATCTTCTCAGTATTAGTCAGCTTTGTGATAAGGGATACATGGTTAATTTTGAAGCCAACACATGTACAATTTCAAATCAGAACTCTGGTAAGGTGCTGTTCACAGGAAAAGGGTAAATAACATCTATCTCCTAGACATTGTTAATAACAATTCTGAAAATGAATGCTTGCTGTCAAAAAGTGATGAGTCTTGGCTATGGCACAGGAGGTTGGCTCATATCCATACAGATCACTTGAATAAATTGTTGTCTAAGGACCTTGTTTCTGGTCTACCAAAAATATGTTTTAAAAATAACAGGTTGTGTGATGCATGTGTAAAAGGAAAACAGATTAGAACCTCTTTTAAATCTAAAGATATAGTTTCTACAAATAAAATTCTGGATGTATTGCATATGGATTTATTTGGACCATCTAGGACTGCTAGCCTTGCTGGAAATTATTATGCTTTGGTGATTGTTGATGACTTCTCTAGATATACTTGGACTCTATTCATTGCTTCTAAAAATGATACATACAAAGCTTTCAAGAAATTGGCAAAGGTTTTGAACAATGAAAATGAGAACTGCATAAAACAGATTCGTAGTGATCATGTGGGAGAATTTCAAAATGCAAAATTTGATAAGTTTTGTGAAAAGCATGGCATAACACATAGTTATTCTGCTCCTAGGATACCTCAACAAAACGGTGTGGTTGAAAGAAAGAATAGATCTTTGGAAGAATTAGCAAGAACTATGTTAAATGAATCAAATTTACCAAAGTATTTCTGGGCTGATGCTGTTTATACTGCTTGCTATGTGCTTAACAGAACATTAATAAGACCTATTCTTAAGAAAACCCCTTATGAACTGTACAAAGGAAGAAAGCCTAGCATTAGCCATCTTAGAGTATTTGGATGCAAATGTTTTATTCTAAATAATGGTAAAGATAATCTTGGGAAATTTGACCCTAAATCTGATGAAGGTATACACCTTGGTTATGCTATAAATGGACATGCTTATAGAGTCTATAACAAAAGATTGCTTGCTGTAGAAGAGTCTATGCATGTGGTGTTTGATGAAACAGATTGTTCTATACCGAAATCTGTTTTGGATGAATCTGGTGTGGATGATTTAAGAATAATTCTGCAGAAAAATCAATCCACTGAATTTGATACAACTAATCCAAATGCTGTCAAAGAGTCTGTTGTGAATGCAGGGTTGCCTAAGGAATGGAAGACTCCCAAGGATCTTACTCTTGACAATGTAATTGGAAACTAGAGAAAGGAGTCTCAACCAGAAATTCTCTCAACAATTTCTGCAGAACAGTAGCTTTTGTGTCACAGATTGAGCCTAAAAGCCTGGAAGAAGCACTGCAAGACAGCAATTGGATAACAGCAATGCAGGAAGAACTGAACCAGTTTGAATACAATGAAGTGTGGACCTTGGTTCCAAGAAAGCATGAGATGAATATCATAGGAACCAAGTGGGTGTACAGGAACAAGCTGGATGAACATGGAGCTATCGCAAGAAACAAGCTTGTGTTGCCCTCTCTACAGCAGAAGCAGAATATATTGCTGCTGGAAGCTGCTGTGCTCAAACATTATGGCTAAGGCAACAGCTAAGTGACTATGGAATACTGTTAAACAAGATACCTATTAATTGTGATAATACCAATGCCATAAACCTGTCAAAAAATCCTGTGTTACATTCAAGAACAAAGCACATAGAGATTAGACATCATTTCTTAAGAGAAAATATAGCTAATGGTATTTGTGATATTAAATTCATTAGTACTGAGTTTCAATTGGCTGATCTGTTTACAAAACCTCTGGCTAAAGATAGGTTTTATTTCTTGTTAAACGAATTGGGTATTATCAGCTTAAACTGTTCACTGCAGTGATATTTTAAATCTATAACATGTTATTTCTCTGTTTAATCTGTTTATTTCTGTGCCTGAAATATACATAACTAGGAAAGAGAAATTATACATGCACCTTGACTGCTTTATTGCTTTGACCAGCAGGTTTATGGCTGTTCTGTCTGGATATTCAAACTGGTTTGACTAACTGTGTGGAAAGCTATTTTTCATTAAAAGCTAAAACACTTTTTCAAAATGATTTTGCCTCTTTCCAAAAAAAAAACTGAAACTACTGCAGGAATAAAATTTGTACTGACTCTGTGTTTTTGATTTGTTTCTTCTTCACACTCCAACTCTGCTAAGCATTAATACAATCTGTTTAATTCTATAAATAATGGTATTCAAAATCTGTAGTTCTCACATTCAACTTCTGCTTGCAATCTCTCAGGTTATCCTATTCTTTTAAACATATTTTTTTCAGTCTCTCAAATGGTCTGTCATACTAATAAAATGGTTTCCAGTTCAGTTTTCTTTTGATAAACAGGAACAGGTTTCAGAAATGGCATCATTGGTATACAAAAGGAAGAAATCCCGTGAGCAGAAGAATAACACTCAAGGTATTTTAGAGAAATGGTTCGATGGTGATGCTGAAGCCATGACCACTTACTTACATGAGATAAGTAGAAAACAGGTAAATGTGCCAAAGATCCTCGAGTTTTCATGGATGAAGAGTGAAAAGCTGACTGAACCCAAAGCACTTCTCAAGCATCAGAGATTGAAGCCATTTCTTGAAATGACTGGCAACATCTATCCAGATCTAGTGAAGGTATTCTATACCAATCTGACCCTTGATGGGAAAAATTTAATTTCCCACGTAAAAGGTGTCCAAATAAAAATAACAAGTGAAGTTTGGAGCAACATCGCTGGAATCAAGTATTCAGGCCTCAAGGTGGGAAAGGGGAACACAACCATGATTCAAGAATTCAATAAGATTCAGTTCTACACAAGCTGCATGAGAGATAAGAATCAACACATAAACAGGTTTCATGCAGGTAATCTGAACCTAAATCCTAGGTTTCTAGCCTATGTTATTGCATGGCAACTGACACCTAGGGGAAGTAATCATGCTACATTACATGAGGAAGACCTCATTCTACTCTACTGTCTCATGCATCGCATAAAAATAAATTGGGTTTGTGTAATGACAGAGCATATGCTCAAATCCAAGAGGCTATCTGATTACAGATTTCCCTATGCAATTTTCATTTCAAAATTAATCGATTGTTTTGAGATTGACACTGCTAATGAGAGAAACGAGCCAATCAAAGCAATTAGTGAAATCGACAACTCTACGATCATGAAGATGGGATTCCTCAAGGAAGGTGAAGAGTGGATTTTTACAAGGACAACAGGTCCTAGAATGGAACATGGTACTTCCAACCATAATAACAATGATGATGAAGAAGCTGTTGTTCCTATGGAAGATGACAATGTTCATGCTGATCATCAACCGAATCATGATGACTTGGATGCTACAGAACACAATGCACTGGTTGCATATCATTCTCCCGAATTCAGAGGTGAACCTTTGTCTAGTTTTGAAAGGCAAGTACTGCATCGACTTGACACTCTTTCAGAAGACCAGAAAGCCTACTTTGAGATGACTCAAGCCAGGTTCCAGCATCTAGATTATCAACTCGAGGGAGTACAGGAACAACTGGCTGAGCTTTACTACAGGGAATAGTTTTCTTTCTTCCCAATATTGTCTTCTTATATCTGTTGAACATTATCCTTTTATTTCTGTGTTTTGGTGCCTGTTTCTGGACATTATATTTTCATCTCTATTCTGGAATGTATTCCCCTCTTAAGGACTTTATGAACTATCATGTATGGCTATTATATTCTTCTGTTCTTATTTGCTCCCATGCTGTTTGATGAATCCAAAGGGGGAGAAAAATAGCTGATCTTATAAGCTGCAGTGGTATAGGGAGGTATATATATTCTCTACTCTTCTCTTGTTCAATATTCACTTTAAATCTGTGTATTGTGGAATCAAGCTTTGTACAGGTATTGATCTTTCTTCAAAGCAACCGAGCTATGGGGATTTGTCTCCATCAAACAGGGGGAGATTATTGAAGCTGAAGGAAGCTTCTTCCCAACCTTGGCTTAAAGTGTGTTTGATGAAGAAAATTGCTTCGGTGCTTTATAGTTTTGTAATAGGTCTTAAGTGAATTTTGGTTTAGGCTTAGGATGTGATGAGAAGTGATGAGGCACCGATCTGTCATCGGTCATTGGGGGGAAGTAATGAGGAACAAATCGGTCGTCGGTCGGGAAGTATGAGGAATCAATCGGTCATCGATCATTGAAGGAAGTGATGAGGAACCGATCGGTCATCGATCATTGGCGGAAGTGATGAGGAACCAATCGGTCATCGGTCATTGAGAAAATAATGTGGCACGATCGGTAATCGGTCACTGGGGGAAGTAATGAGGTACGATCAGTCATCGGTCTTTTAGGAAGTAATGTGATCAGTCATCGGTCATTCTGTTCCAGTTGCCTAAGCAAGCTTAAACCAAGCACATGGAGTGTTTAAAGTTTTCAAAATGCTGTTTAAAGTTTTCTCAAAAAGTCTGAATACTGGACAAAAATAAATCTGTTTTCTGGATAATAAATAGATTTATTTTTTGGTTCTGTTATTCTTAACTGTTTTTCAAACTGTTTTTTGAAAAGTGGTTAGAAACTGTTCTCTTTAAATATAGAAGACTTCTCTCACACAAAACAGAGAGTGCAATCACGTTTCAATCAGTTTCTGAAGTGAGAAGAAGAATTCAAAGGCTTTTGTAAAAGGTTTTCAAAAGGAATTTCAAGTGTGCTTGTTCTAGGAAAACCTTGTACTTTGTGAAGGTGCTGGTGCAGTTTCTGCAGCAGATTGAACTACTGGTTTGAGTTCTTGCATCTTCTTTTCAGGTGTAATTTTTCCTTTCTCATTTGTTGTAAAGGTGTAAGTGTTAGTCACTCCTTGATAGGGTTTCTTGGAGTGCAAGGTGTGCTGAAATAGGTGTTTTTCAGCCTTGTATGTGAGTGTTCTTGTAGGTTTCAAGAACTGCTGTATATGCTGTAATTGTTGTATGTGTTTAGTGGATTCCACCTTGGTGTAAGGTGAACTGGATGTAGCTCTTGATGAGTGAACCAGTATAAAAACTTGTGTGCAGTCTTCTTTCCTTTCTTGCACTTATTTCTGGAATTTGAATTGATAACTGTCCAAAATAAATCTGTTCATTTGAAATTAAATCTGTTAATTCTGGGTTTAATAAGAACTGTTCTTCTCTTGGTTGAAACCTTCTTGCAAATATCTGAACAAGTGTGTTCTGCTGTTCCTTCTAATTGAGTAAAATCTTGTTTGATTAAGTTCTGATTGTACGAAGGTGATTTGGAAAAATAAATCTGTTTTGTTTGAAATCAATCTGTTCTTTTAATCTCTGTTAAACAGAAGTCAGTTCTTGTTGCAAAAATTTTAAAAGATCAATTCACCCCTCCCCTCTTGATCTTCAGACCCTGCTTAACTCTAACAGAAGTATCTAGTTTCAGTCTTAGGAACAACGTACCTTTCACCTGGGATCTCAAGTCCCTTTTATAGCCTACCTCTTGTAGCGACTTTCTATCACAAGAATCTTATCTCAACTGAAAGCATATTCAATGTGAGAGTATTTTGTTCAAATGTGCACAATCTTTGCGCTACAACTGAACAAAATCTTATCTCCTTGGAGTGCATAAAATCTTAACAGAATAACCACCAGGGTTTCAACTCATGTACCAGCATTAGGGGTCCAATCTGTTTCACGTAGGCATCCTCAACATGCGACTACGTATCATGCATGCAACCTATCTTATCGCGCCCCAGCATTCTTGGGCTTAGGTTTAGAAAGAACAACTTACTTATACCAGACCCGGATGCACTAAGCGCACCCCTAAGACCATTACCACTCTTCACTGACCAACTAGGCTTTGCACAAGAAGGGTTACATTAAGTATATGAATAAGTGTTAACATGCATACCTGGAGCCCAATCACATGGCCCACCAACTCAGCCCAATAACAGGGCTGACCTGTTTGAGGCAGATGCCGATGTCTGACCAGCGAGCACTGAGATCTACACGCTCTGGTCTAATACAAGGTCTAATTGGGCTTTTTTTTTTGTAGGCCCAATCAAGAAGACAACTCTAGGGTGAAGGAATGTACAAACATATCCAAGACCTCCAAGTCATCAAAACATAAACTAGAGCTTTGGTCAAAAGAAAACAAGAAGACTGAGTTTCGGCTGACTAGTCAACATTATTTAGCTTTAGCTTAAATAAATTGTATAAAGTTGTTTGGGATTTCATGGGCCATGTATTGGGCCTAGTAGCATAAAATATTTGGGCCAAGTAGCATAGATTTTTGGGCTTGTATTTGGGACAATTGTAAAATAGGTCTAGTTAGGGTTAAAAGTGACTAGTTAGGGTAACAATTGGGCTTCTTTGAGCCCAATGTAACCCTAAAACGTCTATGGTATATTGGAGAACGAAAATCACCTTTGCATGGAGCACATGGATGTCCACATGGCAACTTAGGAGTGGAGAGGATTTAGCACGGAAGGTGTGAACTAAACATGGAAAGCATGACTCCACATGGCACCTTCTTGTTGGAGAGTTTTATTTTGAATTTTTAAATTTTGGCTCCAAAATGTTCAACCTTCTCTCCTATAAATTGAGGTGCTTGGCTCTCATTTTTCTAAGATTAATGAATGAGTGATTTGCAGCCAAGATTGCATGCTTTCTCACTCTTTTGACTTGCCTCTCTAGGATAGACACCTTAATCTTCTTCTTGACCTTCTCCAAGTGATATGGCCCAACCAATCACTCTCCCTACCTATCATGCACCTTCAAGGAAATCATAGCTCCGTTGGAGCCATCCTTGTTCCATTCCCTCCATCAAGCTTTCGCCAATCCTCTCAAAAATCAAGCAATCAAACGGAATGAAGGCAATGCTATCTATCACCATCCTTGGCTGACACTAAGTTGTTAGGGTTTGTCTTTGACTGCATATGTTTTTACTGCAATGCTTTAATTTTTTCCATTCAATGGAACTCAAGTATTATTAATAGCACTAATTGAAAATTAATGTGGATATAATTAGTTGAATTGTTTACCAAACTAATTAATTGCAGTTGTTTCCAATAAATGCTTAGTCATCTTTATATTCCTTAACCATGACTAATGTGCTTACACTTTAAAGGTGTTGTTTTATTGATTCCAAAATTACAAGCATAGAGATTATGTCGACCTCTTAAAGGAAGAGATCAAGAGGTTCAGCTTCAACATAATGTTCAGGACACCTGGAAACATGATTTTCTAAAAACATAGAAAGTATGACAAAATTCCTACAAGGATGAGCAAAAAATAAATTAATATTTCAAAGGTTTTGCATTTCTCATGGATGAAGGATTGGAAGCTACTTGAAGCCAGGAGTCTACTTAAGCATCAAAAACTGCAGAAGTTCTTGTAGTTAACAGGCACCATATGATGAAGTTATTCTTGGCTCTTTGAAAAGTTCTTCAATTGAAAGTGTTTTTTGGATGGAAATGATGATGCCAACAGAATGAAAGGATAAAAAATGGGTAAAACTATAGGAAATGGGTAGGAGAATGGTGATAGGAAGGAGTTTAGGCCAACTTTTTAGCATTACTTTAGGCTTCTCAAACTAAAGAGGGAGAGCAAAAGGTAAGAGAGACTTAGAAAAAGAATGAAAAACCAATTTGGAAGTAAATTACTATCATTCACAACCCGAATTATTTACAAGACAAGCACATTTATTTATAGTGCTTGTTACTCCTAAAAGTGGCTCTTCAGTCTCCTAAAATTCTCTCCATACATAAGTTGCCATGTAGCACTCTAGAATCCTCTCCATACATGAGTTTACATGTGGCACTTTAGAATCCTCTTCATTGGTAGGTTGCCTTGTGGAAATCCTAGTTTCAAGAAGCTCTCCATTCATATGAAGACAAGTGACACAAGCATGTTAAAAAGGCATGAAAAGGGTCCATATATAAGTTGCCATGTAGCACTCTAGAATCCTCTCCATACATGATTTTACATGTGGCACTTTAGAATCCTCTCCATTGGTAGGTCGCCTTGTGGAAATCCTAGTTTCAAGAAGCTCTCCATTCATATGAAGACAAGTGATGTAACATCCCGCCAAAATACTATACAAAAGTATATAATGAAAGTAAAGGTAACAAATAGATTGAAGTGAACAAAATATTATATATATATGAAATGTAGTTTCTCCTCACAGGGAGTTTAATACAAATTCGGCCAAATTTTCCAGAAACATAAACAAAATACAATAAAAAAAACAAAGCAGGCGATCTCCTATCGGAAGAGACCGATCTCCTATCGGAAGAGGCCGATCTCCTATCAGAGGACCCAAAACAGCTGATCTGCTGCCAGAACAGAAATCGGGCGATCTCCTTCCGGCGACCACTCACTAAGGAGCTCTACTTCCTGGAAAATCATCTGCTCCCGTGTAAAATACACGATCATCACAGTTTTAAGAGGAAAACAGCCAGAGAACAATACAAAGGGTAAGCTAGATATTTTTAAACTTTAAATTTTAAACTGGACAACCAACGTAGATCAGCCTTTTTAAACATTCACCAGAGTCCATCACTTCCTCATTCATATTACACAGCCATCAAGAAATCACATGTTTCACAATATTTTCAAGAGTCGTTCTATTCACATTATGCACCAAGTGTCTATCAATTCAATGTTTCTCATTTCTCACGTCAGACTTCCACTGACTCATCACACAAGACACTTGACACTACTTCCGGAAGACTCATGCATTGACTAGACTCATAGATTCGCACCTGTCATACTGCCCACTGTGAAATCACACACATTCACAGGGTCGCCGTGAAATCACACACATTCACAAGCGTATAAATGAATCTCAATATCATCACTATCCTAGCATGACAGGGTTAATCCACACAACAGGTCGAGCTCGTTCTCTTTCAACAACTCACCCATACGTATGAACCTCCTTCGACTCTCAACGCCCGAATAACTTCATCTATATGATTCCATTATATCAGGAGAGTCAGGATATCATAACAAATCACCGGTCAATGCACATCCTACACGATCTTACACGGTATTTTCTTTCCTGAAAATACTATGCCTTGATCTCACATTCACAACATTCAACACATCATGCCACACTTAAATGAATGATTTCAATCACAGCAAAACTCACTCCAAGGTTCATGTTTTCAAATATCACATTTACATCTCAAACAGTTTCAAAACAACACCAAAAACAGGGGAGTTCGTAAAACAGCGCCAAAACCGGCGATCTTGTCCAAAAACAGGGGATTTCGAAGTCTGTATTTAAAACCGGCGACCATGTCGCCCAACACATAGAACAGAGCATTCACGAAGATGAAAACGAAACCGGCGACCACGTCGCCCTCACTTCAGAAACAGCTAATCTATGGCTTGTATTGAAAATGAAGGCTAGCTTCCCTTACCTGGACTTGCGCAAAACACCAGGAGCTCCGAAACCCAACGAAGCTTGAACCACGCCTTGTCTCTGTTTTCAGCGCCTGGTCTGTAGAACTAGCAGAGAACCTCTTAGGTGCTCTAAGGGCAACGTCGCTTGTTGCACTGATGCTGGAGGTTGCCTGAGTCTCAACGCAAGGAAGGGAAGAAGGGAGGGAGGAAGTTTGCACTCACTCTAACACTCTTGAGTCTGTAACGCTCTTTGCCTTCCTGCAGTGGCTTTTGAATCCCAGCTTACCTGTCCACGTATGCTGCCACTGCCACCCCTTCTGCAGGAAAGCCTGAGAACCACTGCCCTGAACAGTACGACCACTGCTATCGCTTATGCATGCCAACCACTGCTCTGAACAGTACGACCACTGTTGTCGTTTGTGCATGCCAACCACTGCTCTGAACAGTACGACCGCGAGTGTCTCCTGCGCATGCCAACATTCTGATGTCACCACTCTGAACCACCCTTCTGTCTACGTGGCACGTGTGTAGGACGTTTCATGCTGGGAGTCTGGGTCCCACTTTACTCTGTGTGAAACTCGACGTCGTGCGATAACTTTCCACTGCTGACTCATCCTGGCGAACGACCGATGTCTCCTTCGTCCTGGAAGACGACCGATGTCTTCCTCTGGGAGACGACCGATGTCTTCCCTGGCGACGCCCTCATAACTCTCGCGCCCTGGCTACGTCCACATGCCTCTCGCGCCTTGGCCATGTCCACCTGCCTCGCACCCTGGCAATGCCCGCATGCCTCTCGCGCCTTGGCCACGTCCACATGCCTCGCGCCCTGGCAATGCCCGCATGCCTCGCGCCCGCGCGATGCCTGCATGCCTCTCGCGCCCGCACGATGCCTGCATGCCTCTCGCGCCCTGGCGACGTCCACCTGGCGCTCATGTGTAGCAGGCGACCGGCGATCTCATAGCCTTCTAAACTTAACTTTTCCTCCCTTTTTTATTTTAAATAAAACATACATAGAATTCTTTTAAAATATAACCCTTTTTTATTCCAATTCAATTTTACAGGTCCTTACAAGTGACACAAGCATGTTAAAGAGGCATGAAAAGGGGTGCCCAAGGTAAAACAAGGTGGCATGGAGGAACTTGAAGAGTCATATTTGGAGAAGGAATGGGTGCCTATTTGGAGTCTTAGTTGGCGCAATGTGGGGACTTTGGAAGGAGACTGATGTGGACATCCAAGCCCAAGGGCACGGTGAGGAGGAACTTGACCAAGACATAATTTCAGACTTATGTGGACCCATGACAAGAGGAATGCTTAGAAAGGTCAAGAGACATTGTAGCACAAGGTGGCTAATCTTTTGGAGGCCCAATTGTTGAATGGCCCACACTTTAAAAAGACTAAGCTGATTACATGCACAACATGCTTGGAGTATTAGAATAAAAAAAATATTATTATTTTACTTGGAGTTAGGATTTGAACCTAGAACCAGTTAGAAAATATCAACTTAACCATTGGGACAAATGATCCTTTCTTGAAATATAAGGATTGTATTGTTATTTTATTTACTTACAAACAAAATAAGACGTATAACTAAATTTGTATTTATACACTTTTGGAATTCAGAATGAGGATGAATGTTGTGGAAATTTAATATAGAGAATATATCTTTGCTAAGGTTCTTCCCTGCATCTTACGATCTCATTAAGAATTCACCAATTCTTGTGGCGATCATCCTTAGGCTTATCAAACCTCGTTTGTGGTGCCTCCCTCTCTCTAGGTTTTTCATTGTTACTATGTTTAATTGATTCCATTTCCTAACCCTAAATTCCTAACTCTACTATTAGTTCTATTTGGAATAATATCATTTGGTATTCAGAGCAAAGGTTTGAGTGATAATACAATTGAGCATCCTTTTTTTTTTTTTTGCTTCATCACTATTCAGGGTACTGTTCACGACACTGTTTAGGGTATTGTTCACAGTATTGTTCATCTTTAAAAAAGAGGAAGAGAGGAAAAAAAAGAAAAAGAGGAAAAGAGGAAAAAAAGAGGAAAAAAAAGAAAAAAAATAGCAATCATCCAGTGCATACTTCCTGTTTGTTAAAAGTCCTAAGTTTCAAGTGTCATATCTACATTTTTTTTTCTCTATTTATTGTAATTGTCTTGCTTGTTTGTTGGTAGTGAAATTGTTCTTCATTACTTTTCTTTCATCGATGTTAAAATATCAAAATTTTATTTTAACTTGTAATTGCTACCATTGAAAGCGATTCTTGATTTTTGATTGCTTGACTTTTGTAAGAACCTTAAGTTAGAGAACAAGTGGTAAAAGGCAGTGTGATCATTATTAAAAAAAAAAGTCTTGTTGTGTGAAACACGAGTGTGGAGTGTAAACACGTGAGAAAGTGAATGTGAGGCCTAAACTTATTGTTATTTTTAATCTGTTTACTTGAGCATGGTAGGGGAAATGCCAAATAGTGGACTTTCAAAAATACAAATGTAAGCCTTAATACAACATTTGGAAAGACTAATGAAATAACAAAGTGGTGGACTCCATGAGAGGTTGGATCAAATGGAGCAGACACAATAAGAAGATCATGAAAATAGAGGGGGAAATAGGGAGAGGAGAAGAGAGAATGAGGCAAACCAAGACAACTGAGATTTTATGAGATAAGAATAAATATTCTCACATTCAAAGGGAAGAGTGATCTTGAAGCTTACTTGGAGTGGGAGATTAAAGTAGAACATGTGTTTGCTTGCAATGAGTATAATGAGGAGCAAAAGATGAAGTTGACAACAACTGAATTTTCAGATTATGCCTTAACTTGGTGGAATAAATATCTAAGGGAGAGAATTAGATATGAGGAACCCATGGTGGACTCTTGGACTGAAATGAAAAGGATTATGAGAAAGAGATATATTCTAGCAAGCTACCATAGGGATTTGCGACTCAAAATTCAAAGAATGACTCAAGGGAATAGAAGTGTTGAAGAGTACTTTAAAGAGATGGAGGTGACCATGATTTGAGTTGGAATTAATGAAGAAAATGAAGCAACTATGGCTAGGTTTTTTAATGGATTGAACCATGATATTAGGGATGTTGTGGAGCTGCAAGAGTATGTTGACATGGAGGATTTGTTGCACAAGGCTAACCAAGTAGAACAACAAATCAAGAGGAACAGAATCATGAAGAGGAGTTATGTTCCTGTCGATTGACCTAGTTGCCGGTAGATTACTGCAGGCGAGCTTTGACTCAGTGTTTCCTTTGCTGAAATCTGCGCTTTCCTTAGTGGTTGGGTTGTCATACCTGTTGAGACAGAGGGCGCCTTACCGGCCTGTCACATTCCGGCGATCAAGTCAGTACAGGGCTTATAATAAACAAGAAGTATCTAGTTTCAAGTTCGAAATAAGCGTCCCTTCACCTGGGACTTCAAGTCCCTTTTATAGACTAGCACTAGGCTACCTCTTGTAACATCTTCCCTTCACGAGAATCTTATCTCGAGTGAGAGTATATTTAATTACATATTCTATGGGATAAAATCCTGCTATAGGGGCATAATCTCAACGCCTCAACTGCATAGAATCTTATCTTCAAGGAGTGCATAAAATCTTAACAGAATAACCGTCTGGGTACCAATGCATATACCAACTCCTGAGGTCCAATCTATTTTCTAGTATATTTACATGCTTTCGCGTATCAATGTACCATGCATATGTCATTACGTATCCTATATACAAATATTCTATCAAGCCCTAGCGCACTTGGGCTTAAGCAAATAGAATATGTTTTACTCTTCCTAGACCCAAATGCACTATATGCACCTCCAGACCCATTTAACACACTTTCACTAACCTACCAGGCCTTATACGTGAAAGATTATACCAATGCATGAGTGAGAATTAATATGTACATACCTAAGCCCAGTCAAGTGACCCGTCAATTTGACCTAAGAGCCGAGCTGACCTATTTGTCGCAAACGCCGACGTCCGACCACCGAGAATTGAGCTCTACGCGCTCTGGTCCAATACAAGTTCTAACAATAATAATAATTCCAATTGGAAGGATAAGGTTATGAAAGATAAAGGAGTTGCCTCAAGTTCAGCCACATCTTCAAGTGGGAAGTCACCTAATAAGTATAATAATTCACCACCTAAAAGGAAGACAAGTAAGGTAAAATGTTTCAAATTCTTGGGAAGAGGACATTATGCTTCAGAATTCCAACAAAAAAGAATATGTTCATGTTATAAAATGGACAAATAGACAGTGAACCTTCAAGTGAAGAAGAGAAGGAAGAGGTAGAGGTGGAGTTGGATGCATTAGAGGGTGACTTGTTGATGATTCAGAGGCTTATGGGAAGCAAAATGCAAGCTTTGGACCAAACCCAAAGGAAAAATATTTTCCATACTAGATGTGTCATTCAAGGGAAAATATGTTAACTCATAGTTGATGGAGGAAGTTGCACCAATGTAGCTAGCTCAAGACTAGTTACCAAATAGAATTTGGAGACAAAACCCCACCCAAGGCCATACAAGCTTCAATGCTTAGTGAAGATGGAGAGATGATAGTGAGCAAGCAAGTAGAGGTGAACCTATCCATATGACAATATAATGACAATGTCTTGTGTGATGTGGTTCCAATGGAGGCAACTCACATTTTCTTAGGGAGGCCACAACAGTTTGACACCAAAGCTATCCATGATGGTTTCACCAATAAAATTTCTTTCATGTACAACAACTAGAAGATCATTCTCAAACCCTTATCTCCTAGAGAGGTGTGTGATGGTCAAATGAAATTGAGAGAAAAGAAAGTCCAATAGAAAAGAGAGATGAGTTAAACACCTAAACAGAACAAGAGTGAAACACCTAAAAAGAGAAAAACACATGAAAGAAAAATGAGTGGATTACTAAATACAAATTGTTAGAATCTAGATAAATCGTATTAGTCAACTACTATTTGTTTTAATGATACCAAATTATAAAAATTTAACTCCTCTAATGCCTTGAAGTTTGTGTACAAGTCCCATGATCCTTTAAAACACAAAAGCTCAAGTATACACAAATGTTTGCCTAGATACAAAGATTTACAATGATCAAGCTTGTGTCTAAAGTGTGGATCATCTAAATTGAAAAACATAAGCTTCAACAAACACTTGTTGGTAACATATTTTAAGGAAGGATATAAGTTGATTTTACAGAAAGTACAATCACTCAATGTGGTATAATCTACTATGCAAAGGCACTCACCCTTTTTCAACCAACAAAGTGAGTTGCAAACTCAAAGATAATGTTCCGATTGTCCTAAAAACAATTAACCGAATATTGAATTAACAACCATATTTCAAATGTGTTATTCACTACGAAGATAGACTCTTTAGTCGCTTATAAATACGAGGAACAACGTCAACAACTACAAAGTGAATATTCTTACTTTTTGAGTCTCTACCAAACTATTGGATGACTTGTTCATATATAAAATCTTTATGTAACTAAGTATTAGCATTATATATCCAACAATTTTGATCTTCTATGTATCGAACTTTGATAATTTAAAACTTTATCTTAATTGTAAACCCACTCTCTAAAATTGAATGTATTCTTATTAAACTCTATTACTTTATGAAAGTTAGGAGTGTATTAGTGAAAAATACTATTTGAAAAAGAAAGTAGAGAGTGACAAACTCGTTTATAATCCACTGTAATTATTGGATCTCTTTAGGGGTTGTAAAAGAGAATTGAAAGTAATCTAATATTAAGAGTAAACTAGTACATGTTTATCATCCCTTTCTTATGTACTAAATATGTCTTTTTTCAAGATCTTTTTAAAGTTACCTTTGTCAAAATTTTTGAATAATGTGTTTTTCTCTGGGACATGTCTCCTCCACGTACATCTCCGTATTTTTTTTTTTAACTTCAACTACAAATTTTTTTTCACATCCTTGCATACCATTGAATCTTTTCTAGTGTGCATTTTCACAAATAATAGGTCTAAAAATGGTTTATTTGGCAAATGAGTCTATATTTTTTCTCAATTAATTTTTTCTAAATTTTATAATAAACTTTATTTTTTTATCATTATTACATTTATTATATGTAATGATAGTTATGACTAAATACATAATTGATTTCATTTTGATAATTATGTTCTCTTGACTAATTTTAACTACCTGAGTCATTTGTAAACTACAGTATTAATTACATCAAAGAAATATTTTATAGTTCTCATTACTTCAATTTGATCACATTTCTTAGCAAAACGATATTCTTTATCATACTATTATTAGCATTGTAGCCCACACATGACCAATTCATACCTCAAAAAACTGCTATAATTATTGTTTATAAGTTTTATTATTGTTAATCATACCACTAGTTTTTAGCCGCAAAACACATAAAACATAAAACACAAGACAATTATCACCGAAGAAAAAGTGCAAGAGAAAAATAAGATGGATGACAATTCTTCACAAGTTGAAGGAGGGTTGGAAAATTTCCAAAGACTCAAAAGTCATCTTTGAAATAACAAGTTCTAAGTGTATGTTTTTGGTATCATGTCTCGTGTTATGTGTACGCTATTCTTAAAAGCCAAACTAAAAGAAATGAAAACTCAAGCTAAACCAAGAAGCTTGAGAGAAAAATGTTGAGTTAATTATTCTCAATCATTAACCAAAAATACACTAAGTCATATATTAAGGTGCTATAAATTGGATTTTTTTTTCTAGTTCTAAAATAACGGTATATTAAATTGTTATCTGCACTGCTCCTTTTGCTTATTTATGCACTTGTTTATGTATTTTGTTTAGAGTATAAGAATACATAATGATGTAGTTGTGTTTTCATCCGTGAACTTGATTTTGAGATTCGAAGTAGTTGGCGGAAGCATTCATGGATTGAAATGTGCAAGACACTCCTAGGAGCTGCGGAAACCTTGAAGGTGAAGTGTTAAGTGTGGAGAGTGAGTGGTGAGACCATCTCACTTGAGCTAGGGAGAATGTGAAGACTAAAGGTCCATCCTAGAGATAGGAGACAAGAGTGAACAATTGGCACAAAGTTGGCAGCAATTTTACTAAACATTAATCTTGAGAATTACATGAGTCAAGCACCTCCTTTTATAGCAATGGAGGGCTGGAATTTATAAAGCAAAATTCAAATGAAATGCAAGCTCAATTGGCATCAAATGAAAGCACATGAAGGTGTGACTAGTGTTACTTATGCACTCCTCCATGGCCTTCTCATGACCGGCCTAGATTAAATTAGGTGTTTTAGAAACCCTAATTTAATCTAGGTTGGTAATTAGGTGCCAAAATTAATTCTAAGAAAAATTACAAATAAAATTTCCTATTCTATTTTTGGCAAAAAATAAATTCTACACTACACTAAATTTATGTCATTTTTAAACATATAGAGGAAAATTTTTCTGCCATCAGTAGCAGTGTCTCAATCCTCTTAGATTCTTCTTATCATAGCTCTTGTAGTTGACCCATATCTTCTATTTGGTGGGTTTGAAGTTGACCTTTGACTTGGACTACAATGCTAAATATCTTAAAGAGACAACTATTTATATTCCATTGTTTCATGTGGAGGGAGAAAAGACAAATAATTTTTTACATATTTGCTTAATTATCCTTATATTCTTTTTCGAGTACTTACCCCCTTTTCTCTCTTCATTCTCTTTCTCAAATCACAGAAGGCATAAAGACTCTTACCTAGATGAGACACAAGGAAGGAAAGTGCATAAACAAGAATATTCAAAATTCATTTATGTATTTATTTGATCTTATAACTCAATCCAAATATATTAAGTTCCATTTATTTTATAATTTTCAACTCAATCCAATCTAACTTAATTTTCTATAAGATTCATAATTCAATTAAAAAAAATTATTAATAATACTGATAACAATAACATGATAATATTCTAACTATTATTTAATTTACTTTATTATTCTCTTAATTAAATATATTTTTTAAATATTAAATTATTCAATAGTTAATATTCAATCGCATAATTTATTTTTAAACAATATTTTAGAAAATCTAATAAAACAATATGTGAAATTACAATTTTTAACAAAAAATTCAAAAACCTATGACAATTGACTTTGATCTAATAAAAAGAGAAAAACTAAAATTTCTTTTATAAACAATAGTTTGTCCATACTAGAGCCCACACACCCTCAAACCTTTGGTTACCCAAAACAAATGCGCAGGCAAAGGTGCTCAGGAAGACAAACACATCGGTAGAGAATGAAGGACAAATTAAGGGTAACTAGGCTATCTACAGATTGGGGATGAACTTCCATAATAATACATCAGTGAACATTGAAGAGCCACTGAACATTTAATAAACCACAACTCTTTTCATAACTGCCAGAGTTAGGACTTTGGCTCCCGTGTAAAAAGAAAGCAAGATATTTCCATAAACTGCAATCCTATGGAAGGACTACAAGACTAAATTTCAATACCGGACTTCATCACATTTTCAACACCCAGCAATCTTTAGGACGCGGCTCCCAGCAGAACAATAACTTCATTACATCCTATCCACTCTCACTTCAAGAACTTGTATTTCAGAAAATGTGGAGACAGTTTCATAATGTTATTATGATAGATAAACAAAAACACAGTATATAGAAAACACATAAATTCCATAACCACAAACTACTAAAAATTATCTGATACGCCCAATATAATCAGATCCATGTTCACGGCAGAGGGTAAAATGGCATCCAACTTAACTAAGAAATTTACACTGGAAAGAAAATATGAACATCTAATCTTCCACAGAGGGAGGAGTATAAGACATTGCCAAGTAGACAGTGCTGTAAACATGCAGACAACAACTAACGGGGCTTGCTCCTTCACATTGACCAATCACAGTGGTACAGGGGCGCACCATTTCTCCACCACAAAATATTCCAGAAACTGGCACTCCTGGAAAATTCTCCAAGAAAGGGGAGCTATCAACATTGTGACGTCCAAAGAATGATTCCCCCCGGCCATAACAAGCAAAAATTAAACCCCCAAAAACATTGGCGGCATTGTCTCCATCACCCTTGAAACTCTTAGAATCTCTTTCCAGTGTAATACTCTTGAGGGCATCATGGACCTTGGTTAATGAAGCCAAGGCAGTATTGGGATCTGAATAGTAGAACTGAAAGAAATCTCCTGTTTTTATGCCAATGCCATCAACATATAGATACTCTTCATCACCTCTGTCCAAACACAAAAACTTAGCCTTTTTTTATTAAGAGCAAGAATGTTTACAACAACCTGCTTGATTATATTAAACTGGAGAATGTTACGGAAATAGAGGTCTCAAAAGAGCAAAAGAAACACATGGCCATGTGCCTCATGATGCCAATGGTAACAATTTCGCAAGAGGCTATGGAGAACCATAGATACGTTTTTAAAGGCCAAGGATTGCAAGTACACCCATAATTTAACATTAAAGAAGGGGAACAAAATAGATCATATCACAAGGAATATCCAAGTTACAGGAAAAGAAACCAATACAAAAACATCAAATGGCTGTCATAAAAGCTAATAAAAGATTCATTTCCAATGTCAGCAAAAGCATCTTTCTCCTTGTTTCTGTCTAGGAACCATTTTTAAGTGATTTCAATATTGAAGTAATAAAACAATACCATCTATCAGAACACAAAATTAGCTTAGACTTTCAATTAAGTTCAAAAGTCTCGTATGCATCTAGGATTGTACAAAAAGAATGTAGGAAATCATGCAAGCATGCATTTGTCTTTTTTCAAAGAATTTGAGCGCAGATTAACAATTACAATTTAAAAACACTAAACAACAATTATTGAACTAGAATATTTCTTCTAGTTCCATACACTCAACATCCAAGAATTTGAAGTACAAAAATAATTAACACACTGCCAATCCTACAATGGTTTTTCTGACATAGCACAAGATTCCCCAAAAGGGTAAAACAACTTTTAAGACTGACAAAATCCAACAATTGTAAATGTAGACTACTATATCTTTTAGTTGAGTTGCTTATAAGCAACCATAATTCATCGCCTAATATCTAAGCTAGATAAAACAAAATTATCAGCAGTTGAAAATGACAGTGGATGGAATAATGGGTTATAGCACTAAAAGGTAGATGTAGCAAAATTCAGTCCTTTTAAAAAAGATCTTCAAACAAATCCAGAGAATGAGAGAAGAATATACATTGATGAGGAAATAGAAGATCTAGAAGAGTAGTTTAAATCATACCCCACAATTCCATGATATGCAACGCAAGTTCTTGGCATTGGCTTCTCTGCTCCCGTGGAGAACTTCCTATTTTTAATTACCCCAATGTACAAATCAGGAGATTCAATATGATTGTCCAGCTGCAACAATTTTTAAAGTTAAGAAAATAAAAACCATATATACAAAGAAATAAAGAAAAAAAAATAAGCACAAGCACAAAATATATATCAAATTAGTTTCACAAAACTTCAAGTTGATATGATAACCAAAGAAAAATAATAGCAGCATCAGCCTACATTATCTCTTTTCAACAAAAATAAGCATAACAAATTTAATACCCAAGTGCATCGTGGCATTTTCCAAGACCCATCATCATGAGTAAGCATCAACACATGCAGATTATTACTGCTTAAAGAAAATATGCTGAAAAAATACAACGAAGCCAGGTGGCCCTGGGAGAGTTTAGATGCTTAACTAGGCTATTTGAAGTAGATGCAAAAAAATTATTATCTTCAATTTCCTCCAAACAACTTTAAGAATCATATTCAGCTCTCACATTATCATCCGCATAGAAGTTAAAGAAAAGACAATAGTTTAAGATAGATCAAAATGCAATGTTGGCTTTACTATAGAATACCGAATACCAATAATCAGTTAGAATCTAGCTACAGGCGAGAACGTTACAAAAATTGATTAGTTGGAGAGGTTTGACTGTTTAAGCTTTTAATCAGAAGCAGAGGTAGAAGGGAGTGGCAAAGCTTTTAGCAGTGAGAAAACAAAGCAGTCGTTCAACCCTTGGAGGAAATATATTCAATCGTCAATGAAGATTTCCTTTTTCTTTCTTTCTTTGGTACATTTCCCGATTATTATTTGCCGGATCAAAAAAGGTTTCCATTAGTGATGGGAAATTCCAAAAATATCCCATCATACTTCAAAAGAAGATAAATTCCTTAATTCATAATATAAACTTTAGCATCACCATTAAAGAAAAGACCAGTTACAAACAAATCCATTAATGAAGAAACAGTATCAATTCATTTTCTTGCTTTGTTTATTTATTTTTTTAAACTGAAATTTTAATCAATTTTCAGGCCCCTTGTGGCATTAGCCAGATCAATAATTTAGAAAAGAAAAATGATTCTTGGACACCCCAAGCAAGTGGACAGACCCAGAGAAAGAGTATAGATATGACAGGTGATACAAAGAAATTAATTATTGAAACAAAAAAGTACTTATTTAGAAACAAGGGCTATATTATATTTTACTTAATGAATAAAATACCAGTAATGAATGTAATGACCACTTAAGAACATGTAATAGGATTAATAAACTTCATAACTTCATGTGTCTAACAACCTCCACCCCAAAACAAACAAAAAGGAAAGCTTTAATTATTGTTATTATCCACTCACCAAGAACAAATACCACTCAACAGTTGCCATTGGAAAAATTCTTCTAAGCTTTTATGGATAAATATTTTCGTTTATAATTGCTAGAAATCCACTTTGGAATAAAAAATAAACAATCACTTACCAAAAAACTAGTTTTGTTTTGCAAAATAATGTCACGTCCATACAAAAAGAATATTATCATTGTTCTTAGCCACTTAGGAAGTGTTTAACCTAACTTATTTTGGGCTTCTCTTCTCCAAAGAAGTAGAAGTTGAGCCAAACAGAACTTTAGGAAAAAGGAGATTTTAAAAACGGCAGTTGTTTAATGAAAAAAGTTTAGAAAAGTAGTTTTTAAAACAAATAGTTTTAGAAGATTAAAGCTGCTTCTCTTTTTCTTTATTTAAAATCTCAAGATCCAAAATCATTAAACGAAGAAATTTTAACTTATTAACTTTTAAGCTTATAAATTTATAGAACTACCAAATAGATTTTACTTTAAATTTAAAACTCTTATTTTAACTTCAAAATAGTTTTGAGCTCCAAGAAGGTGAAGCCAACAATACCTTGTTGGGATTCAGAGAATCACTCAACAGATTTTTCCAAATTCCTTCTTAGCTTTATGCATTTAGAATAGAACATAAAAAATATTCAAAACTTTGTGTCTAATAACTTCATTGATAATTATTAACCACCTAGGGAGAACAAATAATGAATTCATCAACATGCAATAGTATAAGAACCTCAGGAGAACCACACCAAAAAACTGCTTCTGTTGGAAAGCCCAGAGCCTTATCAACCCCACACTAGAATCCCATACTTCCAATTCCCATACCTCGCAATTGGATCCATACAAACAGTCACTCGCAAATTTCTTCATAAGGGTATTTTATTTATTAGATGAAATGTAATAGTCATTTTAAAACTAAGTTTTGACTAGTTCTTAATAATTCTAAATAATTTAAACTAGTTTTTTCCATAGCAAAATGAAATTTGAATTTTGCCTAAAAGTATGCATATAATTGCTCACCAAATTATTGATATCAAGTAGAATACTCTGACCATCAAGAAGTTCCTGTTGCCCTTCCCTCCTAGCAGTTAGCCATGTTGCACAATCACTGGTGTTTGGTCTAACTGAGGCTGCCTTGTATTTGGGACCCACAGTTGAAACACCATTTGATAATGCAACATGAAACCTAACAGTTCCTGCAGAGAAATCAATCCACAGCAAAGGTAAGTAATTTGTAAAAAACAAACTAAGTTAAAAGACTCATAAATCATGACATGTGACTGAAAACAATCACAACAGTACAACAATGCACGAGATAGACTGTTATTCAACATGTTCACACATATAATGGCAAAACAAAAACGAGAAAAAATGAAGAAAAAACAATGATGGTGCTTATCCTATGATGGATGGATACTCCAAAATTGGTGGCATTTGTGAATAACGATAATTTGTATTAGGTAAACAACTAAATTAAGCTTTTATTCAATAAATTCTAATCAATTGAGAATGGTATAGAACCCACTAGGTCCATTACTAAGCTTGAGGAAGATGCAATAATAATAGCGGTTTTAGCCAAATTCAAATAAGATTTTGAAATGGGAATACAATCAGCAATGACAGAAGAGAAGAAATGATAATAGGGCGCAAATTAGATAGTGCCTCTTCCAAGTCAACTACAATTCCAGCCTACCACCCCTTTCCCTAGGCTCCAACCTCCTATTGTTACTTTATCTCTCTCCAACAACTTGTGCAAACTGCACACCACTATTTCTAGAGAGCAAAATAATTAAAATTTACAGACATGCCTAATCAAACTTGACAGGCTTCACTTGTCTTTTCTGAAAATTTATTTGATTAACAGTACATTTTTTCTCCTGAATAAAGGATCTATGTTCTTGAAAGTACAAAAGTTATCACCACTCTGATCCTTTCAAGGAATTAAAGAAAATGCATTCCTCATCAATGAAATAGGGCAGTATGCACTATACAAGGATAATATCATGCATCTTGGCAAGGGCTACCAAAAAGATAAGACATACCCAAAGACCTGTCTCTGTCCTGAGCAAATACAAGAGCAACAGCTTCTACATTTCCTTTTTTACTACAAATGATTCTAGAATCATTCCCACTTTTGTGTACAAAGTCAAAGGAGCCTCTCTCATCACCCACAACGACTGTGTCCATAGGCATGGCATAATCTGAAATAAAAACAAGATCTCATTTTTGAAAAAAAAATAATAATGAAAATGAAAAAAGAGCACAAGCTTGTGGCAAAAGGGTAAATGCTCTAAATTACATTACACATTGGTACAATACAGTTGCCCGATCCAAAGTCAAGTATCAAATCACCATTATGTATCCCATAGACATTTTACAACAAAAAATTTTAGAGTAAGCAGGAAGTTATATCTTTAAGAAGAAAACATTGTTCACATATTAAACCCCAAGAAATAATTTCCTTCCTTGCTTGTTTATCACAAACACACTAAATATGGGATAACCTGATAAACTCCATAGTCTACCACGCAATAGAAATTTCCTCCTACTATTTTCCTGATAGAGTAAAGAGTAAAAGAGAATATGAAACAAAAGAGCATAATTAAGAAACATAATACATACAGGAATACTAAATTATATGCATATAAGTAATACTCACCCAATTTCTCCAGAACCAATTTCATGTCACTGTTTGCTTCCTATGCAGCCAAATCAGAGTGTTAGAAACATATCCAAGAATTAAATAAATAATGAAAAACTTAATAAATAGTAAATAAGTGTGCAGCTATAAACTTACTCCAAACAATATGATCCCAACAGGGAATGGGTGACCGGAGACAGTGGCTGAATATTCCTTAATATCCTTAATAAAATTGTCAACCCATGGTGCTTGAGATGACTGGTGGAAAAAATACAAAAAAAATTATTAAAGCAACCCTTATTTGAATGTAACCAATCAATATAGAGATGCAAAAGGGTGCAACTAAGGAACTGAGGTGTGGCAAGATTAGTGACTCACTGGTTGAACCACAAACTTCTAGGGCCTTACATGCCTTTCTGGTTCCGAGTTTAGACAAGCACATATATAAACATCTTATCTAAAAATAGGAAAACCAAATTACTAACCCATCTAATATAATAACTGCGATGTTAAACGAGGATCAAATACTCATAATGTTAGTCTTTGGATTGGGACTCTTCTGTTCTGTAAAGTGTGTAGTTAATAATATGAAAAACCATCGCAAGACAGACAAATGTTTTACTCTCACGTTCTTTTTATGTTCCTTAACACCTTTCTTCGATGAGCCATCTCTAGCTTCTTTGTATCAACCCCTTATAACTTGTACAAGCATTCATTTTCAAAATGTCTTACCATCTCAATCTCTCTCATATTACATATTCAATTTCTGAGAATGCACAAGTCCAAATTCTTAAAGGGGTTATACTACCTTTGGTGGCCGCCGCAACGGCACAGCTTCAACTTTCAATCCAGGCAAGTAGCCAACAGTCAAAACTAAGCCTTCGTTTATAAACTTTGCATATGCTTCCTCACCAAAGCCACTAAAAAGGGCACCCCATTTCACCTACATAAATCACCCTGCGTTTACTCGAGTTCAGTAAATCTCTACTACAACAGAAAACAAATATCAAACCTAACCTCTTTAAACTCATCAGTAACAGCATCCCTTCCAATAATACCATTTGCCACGGTAACAATAACAGGAATATTAGATCCCAATGACTTTCTAATCTGCAACATAAGCATTAAGTCAATTGCATAATAAACACAACAAAGCAAAAAAATTAAAAAGAGTTGTTAGGTGTCAATTCCTTACAAGCCGCAGAGTCTTGGAAGTGCAGAATCCAGTTCCAGTATTAGCAATAGCAAAATGTGGTCGAATTGGCTCCGACAGAACCCTTTGCACAACCTCGTTCACAGCATCCTATTCGAGATTGTAAAGTGTTAACCGGCGTCATTCCGTAGGTTTATTACCGAACCCTAAATGATCAAATTGTAAGATAGAAAGAGACGTACGGGGAGCGAAGGGTTGATAGAAAGCGCGGAAGAGAGTTTGGGATGAGAGAGGATGCGATTGCAGAGAGAGTTCCATGCTTTGCTGACGCAGGCTGCGGAAGCGAATGGTAGAGCAGGAAGCCTCGCTAGAATGTTCTGAAGAAGATCCTCATTCAGCATACTCAAGCTTGTGTTCACATCGTTTGAAGCTTTCACCTTCGTGCTCGATTTTCGTGACGACGATGGCTTCTCCATGGCGGTTCAACACCATCTACATGAACATCGCTCCCCGATAGAACGCACCGGGAAGGAAATGGTGAAATATTTTTCACATGGGCCAACAATTGGGCCTTGGCCCAACAGAAATCTTTTTCTATACAAATTATTAAATTTATCATATATATGTTAAATGATAGTATAAAATTGTATTATAATTAAATTAATTCTTTTATGCTGTGAATTTCCATTAAAAATCATTTTTCTCCCACTTGTATTTTTAATATTTTTGTTTTAATTTATTATACATGTGTGTTGCATCTTACAGAAAATGAAATATACAGATTTATTTTGAAGAAATACGTATACTATACATAAATATGGATCGCACTCTTACTACTTTAATGTTTTTATAGAAGAAAATAAATATCTTTATTAAGAATTTAACACCTACACACATGATTTACAACACATAAACATAGACACTTTTTTGTTCCGGAATTACAGAAAGTCATTTAGTCAACAAGAAAGAAAATTATCAATACCATTTAAATGACCAAAGATAAAAATAAAAATAATATATATATTACGCAGCTATCTAACACTTTTTATTTCCGAAATATACAAGTTATGATATCTTTTTTATTTAAATTATTTTTTAAAATATATTTTAATTTTTTTAAATATCTTTAACCTAAAAATAAAAATATGATTAATTATTTTTTAAATTTAGAAAGTTAAGATTGTAATATTATTATTAAATAATATTTTATTATATTTTTATTACAAATAAAATAAATTATAAACTCCTTCACATAATATATTTCTTATATTTTCAAAATATATTGTTAAAACTTAAAATTCCGATGTAAAAAAAAGACTTCTTACGTTAGGGTTAATTACAAAAGTAAGAATTCAACATGCATGGATATAAATTTATTTCAGATAAAACACTAGACGTAAAAAGTGAATTCCTACGTCGAACCATGTAGTGGGGGACGTGAATGGATATTAAACAAGAAAACAAAACGTTATAAATTTACAACGAAATAACTTTTTTAATTTAATTGGTTTTCACTTAAAACCAAAACTTAGAAATGAAAAAAAAAATCTATACATATAAATAAATTCAAACATTTCAACAAAAAATTCAATAAAAAAATATCTAATCTAACCTAAAAATTAGCTAAAGAATATGTGTTACCGGATGGCCGGAAGGCCGATTAGCGGGCAAGAGTTATAATTAAACACGTAGTTAGACGTAAATAAACCAATTTAAGCGCAAAGTTAAGACATAATTGGGCCTCCAATTGGACCCAAAAGTAAACCCATAACAGCCTGAGCCCATCTAGAACAGTATAAATAGTAGGAGAGCCACAACACCCAAGGTAAACTATTCACTCTCTATCTTTCCTACACATAGCTCTCGGACTAACTTGATTGTCGGAGTACCTTTGTAGGTACCCCCCCCCCCCACCCCATTCGGATTTAAGCACACGGAGATCATGACACCTGAAGGCCGAGAAGATTAGGAGGTTCAGATCGAAGGAAGTGTTTCATGGAATCCCTGTCTCGATCCAATAAGAACATTCTGGCGCCCCTCCCCCAGACATAGACGAAAATAAGCTGGCAACTGAAAGAGAAGACATCGTTACCTCCAAAGACTCTTCAATTGATAGGTAAAGGTTGCAAGGATAAAGCACTCAACTCTCGGCCTCTTGGAGCTAGTTCACGGATCACACAGAAAAAACACAACCCATTACCACCACTATTTATAGGCAAATAAAATCCAGAATACGAACCATCACAACCATTCTCCATCGTCAAATCAATTCCTAATCAACGGTCTAGATCACGTGTGATTCTCCCCTTGTACTGTACTATGCCCATGCGCCTCGAGTATAGTGGCCATTCCTCACTCGACCTATAGGAGATATGACACCACACCGTAGGTCGCTGAGTTTGGCACTCACATTAGCTAGCGGCCATTTGTCTTGTCGGCTTAGGAAATCTTACAAAATACAATGCAGCACAAATTCATCCTTAAGACTCTCCATTACGTTCCGAAAACATTTGAGCCTGGGGGCATATGTTCTACCAGATGGTCGGAAAGCCGATTAGCCGGCAAGAGTTACAACCAAACACCTAGTTAGATGTAAATAAACCAACTTAAGCACAAAGCATGATTAAGGAACAATTGGGCCTCCAATTGGACCCAAAAACAGACCCACAACAACCAGAGCCCATCCAAAACAGTATAAATAGTAGGAGAGGCACAACATCCAAGGTAACTATTGTTGAAATCAAGGCTTTGATGAATCCAATATCTTTGAAGAATCTGTGCTGAGCTTAGTTGTTGTGTTGCTGCTAGAGTTTAGGTCTTTTAAAGTGTTTTAGAATTTGTATGTTCACTCTTGATTCATAACTTAGGTTGAGCAATTTGTTTTTAAAAGAGAAAAAGAGTTTTTGAAAACTATGATAAAACAATCGGTTATAATCTCGGTTTAACCGATTGGTTTTCTCATGGACTATTTGAGGGGTTTTCAAACTAACTTCATAACTGCTTTAACTAAATCAATCGGTTATCTCGATATTTTAATCGGTTGAAAGTTGAATTTACAAACTGTTTTTTGAAAATTTGTTATGGCCAATTACAACTGGCTCTCTAACTTTTTTAGTTTGTCCTTAACGGGCATCTCCTGAAGAGTTATAAATTGGGACTCTCTCCTCTCTTTGAAAATGACAAAATACACAATACCTTTTTACAGAAATCAGAGAGAGAGATTTAAAAATTTGTGTTGAGAGAAAGTTTGCAAAGAAAGTTTTCAAGATTGCTCAATAGCTTTTGTTCTGATCAAGAAGTGCTTCTAGGAATACATGGTTCAGGTGTATTCTGTTCCTAATTCATTTCTTGTAATTGTTTTTATTGTAATAAGGTGTGATAATAGTTAATCTCTAAGGCAGAGGGCTTTTCTAGTGTGGTTTGAACTACAAAGGTTGTGTGTGTGTGATCTTGGGTGAGAAGATCTTATCTTTGTAATTGTGTGAATTATAATCTGTTGTGCATTACAAATAGTGGATTGGCCAGTGTGGTTTTGGGAACTGGATGTAGCTCTGAAGGGAGTGAACCAGTATAATTGATCTGTGTAAATCTCTCTATCTCTCTCTTGTATAAACTGTTTGATATTTTCTGATTCTGTCATAAACAACCAGTTAATACAAAATATCAATCGGTTAAAATTTTGCTGTGTTAACTGATTGAACTTTTTCTTATTCTTTGTGCTCATAAACAACTGGTTAATACGAAATATCAATCGGTTATATTTCTCTTGATTACATTGCTTACATCTTGGTTCTTGCTTCTATAACATAAACAACCGGTTAAATCGAAATTTTAACAGGTTAAAATTTTGTTCACAGCTTTATTAATCTTGTTTCATCTTATCTCCTTAATCTTTCTTTCTGTAATTTGATAAAGAACTTCATTCTTAGTTTGGATTTGCGAAAATCTTTGAAAAACAATTCACCCCTCCCCCCCCCCCCCCCCCCCCCCCCCCCCCCCCCCCCCCCCGTCTTGTTTTAAGGCATCTATTTTAACAATTGGTATCAAGAGCAAGGTTCTTAAAAATATTCAAGTTTTCCTTTTTCAAATCTGTGTTGATGGCTAATAAGTTTGTTTTTGGGGAAGGTGCTTCTTTAAACAAACCACCTCTATTTTGTGGTGAAAACTACGATATGTGGTGTTTTAGAATGAAGATCTTTGTTGAATCTATAGATAGGAACATTTGGAAGATCATAAGCTTTTCTGAAACTTCTGCTACTGAATGGTTTAAAGATGAATCAGAAAAAGATCACCTTGACTGTATTACCAAGAATATAATTGTTTCTGCTCTTGATTTTGATGAGCTTCTTAAAGTTTCACAATGTAACTCAGCCAAAGGAATGTGGGAGACTCTTGAGAAGATACACAAAGATTCAAATTATGATTTGCTGGACAGTGATGAATCCTCAGTTGGATCTTCCTCTAAAAACTCAGAAGTCAATATGTGTCTAATGGAAAAGGAGGAATATGTATCAAATACAGTTAGTTCCAACTCATCCACCTATAAGGAAAACTATTTTCAACTTCTTGAGGCTTTTAAAGAGACTCATGAAGAAGCCTCTAGATTGCACCTTTTGAATAATCAGTTGAAAAAGTCAAACAACCTATTGGAAAACAGAATCAAAGTCTTGGAAGAAGAATTAATTAATTCAAAAACTGATTTCGATTACCTTGAATTGATCTATCAAAATTCTTCTTGCAAGTGTGATTATAAGTCTTGTGAAAATTGTGAAAATCTTGAAAGAAAGATTCATTATCTATTGAAAACCATAGATAAACTTACAACTGGAAAATCCAATTTCGAAACTGTTCTTGCTTCACAAAACTGTGTTTTTGGAAAATCTAGTTTGGGTTTAATCCACAAAGCAAAAACAGTGGATGTGAAAAAGCTTTTTCAACTCTTGCAAAAAAACAACCGACTAAAATTTTGAAATAACTAGTTATTTGTTGTTTCTACTGTATGAGAAAGGGACATTTTGTGAGGTTCTGCAAAGTTTGCAAAATTCTTGTTCCAAAAAGTATTTTAAAATGGGTTCCTAAGAATCCTAAGCCTCCTAATATTCCTACTAACACTCATGGACCCGAATTTATAAGGGGACCAAATCTTGCTTCTTAATCTTTTCTTGTAGGTATTATTGAAAGCCAAGAATTATATTGGGTGTAAGGAATGAAGTCTCAAGGGAAGAAGGCTTAAAGTCAATTCAGTTCTTGTGCCTGCACTTGTCAAATGTGTACATCTAGCAGGGTTCTTTGAATGATAAGAGACATCCTTGACAAAGGCTGGAATGGTTGGTTAAAAGAGAATCTTCAAGAATAAAGAGAGTATGTGCATCTCCCAATTTAAGTAAGTGTGCCTTGTGATCATATGAACATCTCAAGGTCTTCTTTTTGATGAATTTGTAGGGGTTCTCTATGCAAAGGTATGAACAAACATCGTACTGCATCTTTCATCATTTTAAAAGGTAATTTCTGGTCATGAAAAATGTTCTCTTTGCAATCACAGTCAAACAATTGATTTCTTTTTTAAATAACCGACTATTTTTTCTCTGGCATCTTTGTGTAATGCTGCCAAGTTTGCTTATGCATGGCTTAATCTATTTTTTTTAAAAATCATGCTTTTGGTCATATAGAGGGAGAAGTTTATGTGTGTTTTGATTGTTTTGATAGCTTTAAAACTGATGTTTTTCTCTGATTTAATCTGCAGCTGTCATGATCATGTGCACACACTGATTTGTAATATCTCTGCACTGGTTTACAACACTGCTTTTACTGGTTTATGTGTGCCTTGTTATCCTGCTGCTATATTCGCTTTGTATATGCATAAATTCTGTTTTGTAGGACTTTTTCAAAAACAGGTGCTATGTTGAAAACTAATCAAAGTGATGCCTATGGTTCAAGAGCATCCACCTTACTAAAACTCATGACCTATATAAAGTAAGTTGTATATGTTCATCTTATTCTTTTGGCTTCATAAGACCAAATGAGCTTCTAGACATGTTGAGGTAATGCAAAGGTATGAATGTTTTTTAAGCATTTCCCATCATCTTGAAAGATGTTTGGCTGTTTCTTGCTGTCCCAGAAAAATCAACCGATTATTTGCTCTTTGTCAGCACTGGGAAGATCTGCTTTTAATTCTGAGATCTGATTTGTGATTCTATTCAAACCCATTGATATTTGTGGTCAAAATTGTATTAAATACATGTTTGAATACTATTTTCCTCTGCTGTAACTGCTCTTTACAAATCAGATTCCTTCAAATCTTGGAAATCAAACTGCTTTTAAAGTTTGGTCAAATCAACATGTGATTTTCTGTACCTTCTGTTTTGACTGACACAAACAGCTTTATGGCTCTGATTTGATTCGTTTTTCTGTGTTGAAAACAACCCACATTATGCCATCTTTGACCAAGAGTTTTGGCTATATTGATGATGCCTTTAACCTGCTGTTTTTCAGAAACAACCTGTTGTTCTTCTTTTTTTTCTCTACTATAAGTTTTCTCTGCAGTGTGCCAAAGTCCCTCACTGATTTGAGCAATATCTGAAACTCCTCAATTTGCTAAAAGGATGAAAACCAGGACTATTAGGAGTGGTGGAAAGATTGAAGGGTGGTTCTCAGGAGAATCTGAACTCATCAACAAATTTCTACTTGAAACAAGTAGAAAAACTATCAATACACCCAAGCTTGTCCCCTTCACTTGGATGAAACAACAAAATCTGTCCAATGTGAGAAACCTCCTCAAGGAGCAAAGATTAAAGAGATTTCTTGAGCTCATTGGAAACATTTATCCAGATTTGGTGAAGGTATTTTACACTAATCTTCAATTTAATGGTGACTCACTTGTGTCTCATGTGAAAGGTGTAGACATGGTCATTACAAATGATGTGTGGACTGTTGTGGCTGGATTGAAGTACTCTGGAATCAAAATCAACAGAGGGAATTTGGGGATAGTTGAAGAATTCAACAAAATACAATTCTACAAGAGTTGTCTTAAGAATCCCCTCTCCAAAGTGAAAATTTTTTCAGTTGGAGGGTTAAAACTTGATGAAAGGCTCATAGGCTTCATTGTGTCTTGGATAATCACACCAAGGGGGAGCAATCACTCCACTCTTTCTGAGGGGGACCTACTACTGATCTATTGCATCATGAATAAAGTGAAGATCAATTGGATCTGTAAGGACCCATAAATTAATTGGAATAGAAGTGATAGATTTTAAATAATTTCTGAGTATGTTATTATTTAAAATAAAAAGGACATAAAAATAGAAAATATCATAGTGGTCAGACCTCGGACGTCGCCCAAGGTCTGGGATCAGCTGGTAGAGGGCGATCGGTTGACCATTGTACCAACCAAGTAGTCAGGTGCGATGACTTTATCTTAAGGTAATCACGTGGGCGTGCTTGAAGGGAGGGGGCACGTGAATCAAGAAGGGTAAGAGAAAGGAAGGTGTAGCTTAGAAGTCGATGAGATCGCCGTTTGTTGAAGAAGGCGGCGACCTCCTACTTCACCCGTATGAAATCAGAAATCGCCTATTTTGCACATGATCGCCGTGTGCGAAGATTTCACATGATCACCAATCACCTATGTGTACATGATCGCCAATCGTCTATGGTGTACATGATCGCCGAAAAGAGGACATCGCCGAGTATTCGAGAAGACTTGGTAAGCTCTTGGTATGTGGTCTAAATACAGAAGATGAGTGATGTAGAAGATAGGTGGCATATCTGCCACCATGAGTAGTGTGAGCCGTGATACCACAGATTTAGAGGAATGGGAGGACGAGCCCTCAGCGGGGTGTGACGATGTGACATCGGTGACCAGAGTGAGGCGATGTGTCCTCATCACACACAAGGGCGATAAGAGATCGCCAACAGGATGAGAGGAACATTGATCATCAACCAGGATGGGGGACACATTGGTGGTCTGCCAGGGTGAGACATCGGTGGTCTTTCACGGTGAGACATCGGTTGTCTGCCAGGGTGAGACATCGGTGGTCTGCCAGGGTGAGGAATCAGTCTTCCGTTAGGAAGAGGAACCAGTCATCGCCGGGATGAGAAGGACACCAGTCATCGCCGGGATGAGAGGCACACCAGTCATCGCCGGGATGAGAAGGACATCAGTCATCGCCGGGATGAGAGGCACATCAGTCATCGCCAGGATGAGAGGCACATCAGTCGTCGGTGGATGGTCATCGAGCGATGTCGTGTTTCACACAGATAAGGTAGAACCCAGGCTCCCAGCATGAACGTTCTGCATGCGCGACACGTAGACAAAAAGGGTGTTTCAGAATAGTTAGCATCAGAGAGTTGGTATGCGCAGAAACCCACGTGGTCATACTGTTCAAGGAAGTATGCACGCAAGGTTGCTCAGAGAGTGGGTAATGGCAGAGAAGGCTAAAGAGTCGTTCGACCTTAAGAGCTGAGGGAATCAGCTCATTTAGTTCCCCTTTCTCCTTTCTCCTCCACTCGAAGACGCGGCTATCCTCACGTACCAGTGCTACGATCGGCGACTGCCATTGTCCTTCTGGGAAGTCTCTGCAAGTTCTCCCGTCAGGACGCTAGAACAGAGTAAGTCGTTTTACTCTGTTTTTCGAGTCGAATCTGAGCTTGAGAGGGTTGCCTCTGCTTAGGCGTTGCCGGCGACTCCCTTAGCTCCAGAAATCGTCTCTGTTAGCGTAGAAAATGAGTAATATAGTTAGTTTTGTGATAAAGGCTCCATGGTGCAGGTTACGACATCTTTAAGCTTTGGTGGGTTTTGGAGCTCTTAGTGTTTTTGCGCAAGTTCAGGTATGGGAAGCTAGCATTTTTTTCGTTTATAAAAACTTTAGGCGAGTAGGTTCTGAAGTGAGGGCGACGTGGTCGCCGGTTTCATATTCTATTTCACGATGCTCTATTTTTATGTGTGGGGCGACGTGATCGCCAGTTTTAATGCAAAGTTAGAAATCCCCTGTTTTAGTGTCGTTTTGAAATTGTTTGAGATTGAAAGGTGAAATGCATATGATATTCGAAAATCTGAACTTTGGTATGATTGTTTCTGTGATTGGGATTGTTTAAGAAAAGATTCAAAATATTATATGATGGAATTGTGCTTTTACGTGTGGTATGATGTACTAGATGAATGTGAAAGAGTGATCGAAGCATAGTATTTTCAGGAAAGAAAATACCGTGTGGAGATTTTATGAGGGTGTATTGATATGTGAGTATCCTGTGAATGAGGCGATCCTGACTCTGCTGATATGATGGAATCACATAGATGAAGTCATTCAGTTGGTGAGAGTCGAAGGAGGTCCATATGTATGGGTAAGTCGTTTGAAAGATAACTGACTTGACCTGTTATATGGATTAACCCTGTCATACTGAGAGAGTGAGGATATTGAGATTGAGATCGAGATTATGTTTATGCGCATAGCTGTGGGAACTTTACAGCAATGTAGTATGACAGGTGCAGGTCTCTGGATGCTAAGTTCAACGCACGAGTCTTCCAAAAGTAGAGTCATGTGTCTATGTGTTATGAGTCAGTGGAAAGTCTGACATGTGAACCATGAGTATTGAATGTATTGAATAGACACTTGACGAGTTTGTGGAATATGGGGATGTTGATGGTTGAAATTGATATAGATTATGAATGGTGTGAAGATTTATGCTTTCTATTGATATAAAGTTTCATATTTAAAGTTTTTAAAAATATCTAGCTTACCCTTTTGTTTTGTATCGTGGTTGTTTTTCTTAAACCTGTGATGATCGTGTATATTTGCACGGGAGCAGATGAGGTTGCAGGTAGTAGAGCTTCTCAGTGAGCATTTTTTGGAGGAGGAGATCGTTAGTTTTTGAATGCTGTTGTTTTGTTTTATTTTGAAAACTCCTGTATGGAGATGTATTAAAACTTCCTCAAAAAGGGATATTATTTTGAGGCACGTTTGTATTAATGGATGAATTATATTATGTATATATCTATGTTAAATTTTTGATATTATTGTTTCACCTTTATTTTATTATATAAAAATGAACAAAAATTCTGAGGGGCGTTACAGGATCCATACCATCAAAGAACATATGCAAAAAGCCACAAGGTTAAGTGACTTTCACTACCCTTATGCAATTTTGATATCTAAACTTCTGCACTATGTTGAAGTAGATGTTGAGGGAGAACTAGCTGAAATCATCAAGCCCTCAAGTAAGATTAACAGTGGATCCCTAAGCAAAATGGGATTTATTAAAATTGGTGGGAGATCGATTAGTAAAGATGGTGATCAAGCTGGCCCAAGTGGAGTCAATGATGATGATGAACCTGAAACAACTGCAACTCAAGAGGAACCAGTTGATGAAGGAGGTCCTAGTGGTGACTACATGGGAGAAAGGATGACCTTAATGTCTCCTTTTGAAAGGTTCATGATGAGCAGGATGGACACCTTTGCTGAAAACCAAAGGAATCTTCATGATCTTTGTGCCACAAGTTTTCAACAATTTGGTGAAAGATTCAACAATATGATTCACACTTTTCCAACCTGGATGAACAAATAGAAGAGATTCATAATCAGATTCTAGAGCTACAGTTTGAAAGGGAGAACAGTCCTTCTTTCTAAGTTTACTGATTTAATTTTCTGAACAATCTTTTCTCTTTATGCTGTTTTTAATCCTTCCTTTTGTCTATTTGATAAGACAAATAAGGGGAGAATTAGCTTGGCGCTTTGGATTGTAATCTTTTATAGTCTGCACACTTTATTATGCTTTTAATCACTGCATTAGATAGAAGCTTCTTTATTGCTCCGATAGTTTTAACCGGTTAATCCTGCATTTTAATCGGTTGTTCATCTGATGTTGCACCTATGATTTGTTTTCCACTCTGGTTTGACTGTGAAAACTATTTTATAGTGCTCTGATCTTTTGGCAAAGAATATTTTGTGTTTTTCCGCTTCTATTTGTGATTGCAGGTGATGATCAAATTCTAAACACAACTCTTCAAAGCAACCAGGGATTTGTCTTCACCAAATACGGGGAGAATGTTGAAATCAAGGCTTTGATGAATACAATATCTTTTAAGAATCTGTGCTGAGCTTAGTTTTTGTGTTGCTGCTAGCACTAGTGCAAAATGAGTAAAAGAATGTTGTTTATTTAATGCGGTTTGCGTTCACACGCATTGGTAAAAAATGTGGCGGCATTTTTGAAATTATTTTGATTGGCACTTGATTTACAAATGCGGGTATTAGAATAAATCAAAAAATGCATTTGTAAATCAAAACACTTTGATTTACAAATGCGGTTTTAAATTTTAGCCACATTTGTAAATAGTTTTTTACCCTAAATTTTGAAGCGCGCCACGCTTTCTTACTTCTTCTCTTGCCTTTCGTTTGCATTGTTCCTGCGCTCGCGAACGCTGTTGGAGTTCATCTTCCTTTGCATCTTCATTAATTTGGGCCATTGTATGTTCTCTTGAATTGTTTCTTCCTCTGCATCTTCACTACGTATAATATTTTTACTTTTTCATTATATTTGTTTATTTTCCTTGCAATGGTGGTCAAAGGTATTGTTCCTTTGGCTTTGGTGCTCCGTCATTGCTCCGCCACCGCTTCCGTTGCCGCCGCTGTTGCTGGCACTCCCCTGCCACTCTTCACCACCAACGTTCGTTCACACACAAGGTTGGTGTAGTTTTTTAAATTTTTTGAATTTTTCTTTAATATTTTGAATTTATTTTTTTATGTAATATAATTTGTATATTTTAAATTTTATATTATTTAGTATTTATTAAATTTTGAATTTTTTTTTAATATTTGAAGCATATACAAGTGTGGCTACAAGAAATAGTTGCACTTGTAAATGGTATTTATAAATGCGGCTATATAGCCGCATTTGTATCTCTTTGATTTACAAGTGCGTGCTGATTAAATGAGGCTATATAGCCGCATTTATAAATTCAAAAATGTCGCACTTGTTCTGTGTTTTTGGACCAGTGTAGAGTTTAGATCTTTTAAAGTGTTTTAGAATTTGTATGTTCACTCTTGATTCATAACTTAGGTTGAGCAATCTGTTTTTAAAAGAGAAAAAGAGTTTTTGAAAACTATGATAAAACAACCGGTTATAATCTCGGTTTAATCGATTGTTTTTCTCATGGACTGTCTGAGGGGTTTTCAAACTAACTTCATAATTGCTTTACCTAAATCAATCAGTTATCTCGATATTTTAATCGGTTGAAATTTGAATTTACAAACTATTTTTTGAAAATCTGTTATGGCCAATTACAGCTGGCTCTCTAACTTTTTTAGTTTGTCCTTAATGGGCATCTCCTGAAGAGTTATAAATTGGGACTCTCTCCTCTCTTAGAAAATGACAAAATACACAATACCCTTTTACAAAAATCAGAAAGAGAGATTTTAAAATTTGTGTTGAGAGAAAGTTTGCAAAGAAAGTTTTCAAGATTGCTCAATAGCTTTTGTTCTGATCAAGAAGTTCTTCTAGGAATACGTGGTTCAGGTGTATTCTGTTCCTAATTCATTTCTTGTAATTGTTTTTACTGTAATAGGGTGTGATAACAATTAATCTGCTAAGGCAGAGGAAGCTTTTCTAGTGTGGTTTGAATACAAAGGTTGTGTGTGTGTGATCTTGGGTGAGAAGATCTTATCTTTGTAATTGTGTGAATTATAATATGTTGTGCATTACAAATAGTGGATTGCCCAGTGTGGTTCTGGGAATTGGGTGTAGCTCTGAAGGGAGTGAACCAGTATAATTGATCTGTGTAAATCTCTCTATCTCTCTCTTGTATAAACTGTTTGATATTTTTTGGTTCTGTCATAAACAACCGGTTAATACGAAATATAAATTGGTTAAAATTTTGCTGTGTTAACTGATTGAACTTGTTCTTATTCTCTGTGCTCATAAACAACTGGTTAATACGAAATATCAATCGGTTATATTTCTACTGATTACATTGCTTACATCTTGGTTCTTGCTTCTATAACATAAACAACTGGTTAAATCGAAATTTTAACAGGTTAAAATTTTGTTCACAACTTTATTAATCTTGTTTCATCTTATCTCCTTAATCTTTCTTTCTGTAATTTGATAGCATTCCTATGAGCTCTTCTTTGGATTTTGGAGTTCCTTGGTGATGATGGATGCGGAAGCTTATGGAGGAGGTGAGCAAGGCCTTCCTAGGAAGCATGGGTGATATGGGTCAAGGATGACTCATATAGAGCTATGGGTTCCTTGTAGGTGCATGAAAGGTATGGAGAGTGATAGGTTAGGCCAAATCACTTGGAGGAAGGTGAAGATGAAGATCAAAGTGTCTAACCTAGAGAGACTAGACAAAGAGTAGAAGCTAGCATAATTTTGGCAGCATTTACTCATATAAATTGATCTTAAAAAAACATGAGCCAAAGCACCCTATTTATAGGAGATGGTGCCTTGGAGAGTAAGGAACAAGGGTAGGATGGGGAATACATAAAAGAGGGTGCTGCTAGGGTGTTGACTAAAGGTCAATGCAGCCCCTTAGCATGCTTCTAGAAGGTAGGGCTACATTCCTACCCTAAAAGGCCTAGGTACAAGCTACATTGTTAAACACACCCCCTATTGTGCTAAATGAACCCTACTCTACTGAAATTACAAATAAACTGAAATTAATTGATGCTCAGCTCCCATGGCTTGGGCTCTACTCCTTGTGGTCCTCTGAGGGGTCTTTGAATATGTAAAGAAAAGTTTCTCTGCCATCAGTAGCAGAGTCCCAATCTTCTTAAATACTCTTTTCCATTGACCTAGTTGTTGGGCCTGAGCTTGGGCTTAGGCTTGGGCTTGGGCCTCTTCCATCATCCCCTCCTTCTTGAGAGGATCTGTCCTCAGATCTACAGGGTTGATCTCTAACAGCAGCCTTATTCCTACTTTGAAAACTATGCTCCTCCTCCAGGATCAAATATTAACCTACAGTAAACATTAAAGAAAAGTGAGATAAGAAAATTAAAACTAGTGTATTCAAATAAAATAGTAAGGAAATAAGGCCCTTTACTATTTTTATAAAAGTTTTGTTTGAAAGAAATAGGACCCTTTTCAAAAATATTTTTACTTCCTTTGTGTTGTTCATTGCCCAAGATAAGCAACAACATCACAAAGTGTTGTTTTTGTGATTTTTGAGAATAAGAGTAAGCATCATGATTCAAAGGAAAAGAAGAGTTCAAAGTATTGCAATCCCCCTTTAAGGGTTCTTTTGCCACTATGCTTGTAGGAGGTGTTGTAAGATACTCTTCATTCTTTCTAGATTCCACTTCTTCTTTTTCAAACAACCCCTCACTTGGCTTTTCTGTGGAGGAAAGGTTTATATCTATATCTGGTTCAGCTTCAAAAACAGATTTTTCTTCAAGCATATTCTCATAAGGGTTTTCTATGAAAAAAGAATTTAAGTCAATGTCTGGTTCTACTCCAAACAAATGATTTTTTGTACTTTCCTTTTCTATCATCACTTTTTCTCTCTTTTCTTTCTCTTCTCTATCTTTCCTTCCATTATCCTCTCTTTCTCTTTTGTCTTTCTCATTTTCTCTCTTTATTTTCATTTCTACTCGGTCCTTTACCACTTGTGAAGGTGTTAAAGGATAGAGTACAAACTTTTTCTCCCTATGGGTAAAATTTATCTCGTTGGTAAGACCATTATGGATGGTTTTCTTGTCAAATTGCCATGGTCTTCCCAATAAGATGTGGCAGGCTTCCATGGGTACTACATCACATAAAATCTCATCTTTATAGTTCCCCACAGAAAGACTGATTTTTACCCGTTTATCTATAGTTAATTCCCCATCTTCATTTATCCACTGAAGTTTGTAAGGTTTTGGATGAGGTATTAATTGTAGATTAAGCTTTTCAACCATCCTAGTGCTACAACAATTGCAGCAAGAGCCACTATCCACAATGAGGGAACAAATGTTTTCTGAAACTTTACATCTTGTATGAAAGATGTTCTCTCTCTGTGTTTCATGGTTCACACTAGGTTGATTGTTGAGGGTTCTTCTGATCATCATTAATTCTCCCTCACAAGGATATGCCCCCTCACTACTTTCCTTCTCTTCTTCCCCACTAGACTCTTCATCTTGGCTGCTATACTCATCCCTACCTCTTAAGATCATGGTTCTCCTATTTGGGCACTGGGATGCTATATGGCCTCTACCAAGACACTTGAAGCACTCGATGTCTTTACTGCAGGGTTGTGAGGTAGACACATCTTTTCCTACACTTTTGGGAGTTTCTTTGGATTTATCCTTTGAAAAACTATCCTCCTTTTCTCTTCTATACTCTCTCTTGGGATAAGAGTTAGAGTAAGAACTCTCCTTGCGATTTGATCCCTTTCTCAAATTTTGTTGTTCAACTTTTATACAAAGTTGGATCAAATCATTCAAGTCCCTGTAGGGCAAAAGTTCTACTTTATCCCTTATCTCAAGATTGAGACCACTTAGGAACCTAGCTATGGTGGTGGTGGCTTCTTCCCTAATAGAGGCTCTCATCATGTAGAGCTCCATCTTTTGCCTATACTCCTCTACTCTCATGTTTTTCTGTTGGAGTCTTTGTAGCTTGTCCATTAACTCCCTATCATAGTATGAAGGAATATGGCGGCGTCTCAAGGCTCCCCTAAGGTCATTCCAATATTCTATGGGAGGGTCCCTGTGGAGGCGCCTATCTCTCTCTAGGGCTGTCCACCAATACATAGCATTTCCTTGAAAGCTTAAAGTGGCTAAGGGTACTTTCCTTTCCTCGCTAACATGATGGCAAGCAAAAAGTTGTTCTACTTTCATTTCCCAATCTAGGTATGTTTCAACATTTTCCTTTCCATAAAAATGAGGTAAGTCTACCCTAGTCTCTTTTGGGTGGCTTTCTCTCCTAGTTCTTTTAGGTGGAGGTTGATAATAATCATTTACTCTCAGACTCCCCTCAACATGTGAGTCACTTGACCTAGAACTAGATGCATGTGATGCATGTGATTTTTTTAATTTTCGAATGTATTCATCTTTTTCTCTAACAATTCTCAACTCCTCTTCCAAAAGTGCAAGATGGGCATCTCTTTCTTTTTTATCTTCCAAAAGTTGAGCCTCATGTTGCAATTGTCTTAGTGATAGTGATTGAAAATCTCTAGCCAATTGTTTCAAAAGAGATTTTGTGGATTTTCTATCACTTTCACTATGACTTGAAGAATGAGTAGACATGTTTAGGGTTTGTGATAAAAGTAATTTTCAAAAAGAAAGATAAGTGGAGTGAAGTAGGTAATTTCCCAGGAAAGGGAGGTGGATCACTAGGATCTCTTAAGTACCAAGCCTTTCCTTAGCCAGATACTATCCCACAACACTTTCACAAACCTTTCTCTAAGCAATTTACTTAGAGCACAATCAAAGATAAAAACAAAATTTTTTATGCAAGAAAAAAATATGTAAAGTAATAAAACACAAATGAAAATTGCTATCTAGAAAGCTTTTAAAACTAGTCGAATCCTAAGGTGAGGCTTCTTGGCACTTTGGAACCTTGAAGACACACTCACCGTCTAAGACGTATTAATCCACTAATTAATCAACGTCCTTGCAAATTACAACTCAAAGAAATACAAAGAAATTAGGTTAACAAATTTTGATGCACAAAAATTTAAAGTCCTATTCTATGCACTCCTTCACTTGTAGCTCCTTTGTGTATATTTGTGTATTTTTCAATGAGGTTGCTGCTGTCCCTTGCTTTGTCTCCTTAGGTTATTCAACCTTAAATCTTTAATCCAGCTCCTCTTTAGTGATATGGCTTTCACCAAAACAAAATTTTAGCTCCACACTCACCAAAGCACTTTTTAGGTCAAATCCACCAAAGAGAGGTCAAGCAAGTTTTAAAGCAACAAAACTCAAATTTAAAATCAAGGACTACTGCAAATGGAGTTGATATTTGACAAGACTTGAAAGAGTATTCAATAAAATTTGACAAGCAAAAAATTAAGGCACACAAGAAAAAGGTAGCACACAAAGTGGAATCCTAGTGAATGGAACTAGAATAGATGAATAAAACCAAAATAGCACTACAGAATTTTTTGTGTAAAATTTTTCACAACTTTCCAATTTTATGCTGGACAGAATACTTCAAATTTGAGCTTGAAATTTTAACCACAGAAACTTCAATGTTTTAGCTCAATATAGGCGTTGGAATTTCACCAAAACAGTAAGTCCAATAATTGTAATAATTTTTCCGAAATCACTGCCGCGTCAGCGTTTTTTCAGAGTCAGGATTTTTGCACTCTATTCGTATTTCATTTATCATTTTTTTTGTATTTTGAATTTTGATGTGCTTCTTTTTTTCACTTTTTCTTAACACATCAAACTACTCAAATCCAAAATTTCAGAATTTTTTACCAACAAATGTAATTTCTGGGAACGATTCCAGCCAGAACAGTAGCAGTGAAAACAGAGAGATGCTAACTTGAAATTAGAAAACGGTAAAGAAACTTCAAAAACACAATGGAAATGATTGGATACGAACTTGTATGGAACTAACACACAAGTATGAACTCAAATACGAAAGTATAAAAGGCACCAAAGCTTCAAAATCAGAAATATAAACTGCACTCAAAACAAAATCAAGCAACCAAATCAACAATAAAAGGCACCACTTGGAATTTATGACATTGTAGGATGAACATGACTTTGACAAAACTTGTATGGATTCAAAAATCAAAATGACTCAACCACAAACACTTTGCACTGATTAAAAACATCAATAAGACTCAAATAAAATAAAAACAGAACAACCAACACAAAAGGAACCTAAAACAGTTTGAAAAATGGAAGTTCAAGATCAAGTTGAACCAAAAATACCAAATAGAAATTTAAAAACAGCAACACCAACTTAAAAAGAAATTAAAAACAGCAAGACATTTAAGGATATGATGAACAACATGGAATAAAGAAGACTCAAAAAATAAAATGAAGAGAACACTTATCTCTTGAAGAACCTGGCTCTGATACCAAATGATAGCATTCCTATGAGCTCTTCTTTGGATTTTGGAGTTCCTTGGTGATGATGGATGCGGAAGCTTATGGAGGAGGTGAGCAAGGCCTTCCTAGGAAGCATGGGTGATATGGGTCAAGGATGACTCATATAGAGCTATGGGTTCCTTGTAGGTGCATGAAAGGTATGGAGAGTGATAGGTTAGGCCAAATCACTTGGAGGAAGGTGAAGATGAAGATCAAAGTGTCTAACCTAGAGAGACTAGACAAAGAGTAGAAGCTAGCATAATTTTGGCAGCATTTACTCATATAAATTGATCTTAAAAAAACATGAGCCAAAGCACCCTATTTATAGGAGATGGTGCCTTGGAGAGTAAGGAACAAGGGTAGGATGGGGAATACATAAAAGAGGGTGCTGCTAGGGTGTTGACTAAAGGTCAATGCAGCCCCTTAGCATGCTTCTAGAAGGTAGGGCTACATTCCTACCCTAAAAGGCCTAGGTACAAGCTACATTGTTAAATACACCCCCTATTGTGCTAAATGAACCCTACTCTACTGAAATTACAAATAAACTGAAATTAATTGATGCTCAGCTCCCATGGCTTGGGCTCTACTCCTTGTGGTCCTCTGAGGGGTCTTTGAATATGTAAAGAAAAGTTTCTCTACCATCAGTAGCAGAGTCCCAATCTTCTTAAATACTCTTTTCCATGGACCTAGTTGTTGGGCCTGAGCTTGGGCTTAGGCTTGTGCTTGGGCCTCTTCCATCATCTTGGTTCTTGCTTCTATAACATAAACAACTGGTTAAATCGAAATTTTAACAGGTTAAAATTTTGTTCACAGCTTTATTAATCTTGTTTCATCTTATCTCCTTAATCTTTCTTTCTGTAATTTGATAAAGAACTTCATTCTTAGTTTGGATTTGAGAAAATCTTTGAAAAACAATTCACCCCCTCTTGTTTTAAGCCATCTATTTTAACAACTATTCACTCTCTACCTTTCTTACTCATAGCTCTCAGACTAACTTGATCGTCGGAGTGCCTTTGCAGGTACCCCCCTCCTCCCCCCCGCATTCGGATTAAAGCACACGGAGATCATTACGCCTGAAGGCCGAGAAGATTAGGAGGTTCAGGCTGAAGGAAGCGTTTCGTGGAATCCTTGTCTCAACCCGGTAAGAACAGAAGAAAATAATGTTAACTACATTTTTAGGTTGGAGAATGACACTTGTCCATTATTGTCTTATTTGTTGGATGTCATCTTAAGACAATGGATATGGATCATTGAAGACTAGAAATGTTTGACTCACGGTATTATGCAATAGTCATAAAAATGAAGTACAATTTAGTAAATGTTAGTTAATTTTGTCCACAAGTCAGTAATACTTGTCCAAATGATCCAATACTTGATATAGTAGTTGCATTGAAATGAATCAACTTTCCTATTAAAACAAATGACAAAATTTATTATGCATTAAAAGATGTCTAACCTTAGGGTACATGAATTGCAATGACCTTGTTTTGCTCCTTCTAATTAAAATGTTTGTGTTAGACACAATTCTAATAATTACAGTAAGGACATATGATAGTTAGAATACATTTATACTTATTCAATGTAATGGAAAATGTTAACTTTACCCTTCTTATATGCTTTTCATTTCATGCTTGGGTTTTCTTTAAAGTGAAAAAAATCACATTATTATGTAACCCCTAAGTATAATTACAATTAACTGTCAATGGGACCTACTGTGAATGACAAAAAATTAGTTTTATAATTAGCACAATTTTAAAAATACAAGTTAGAAAACTAACACTTCAATGTATGGAGTCAAGTAAATATGTCACAATGAGTCATGTACCCATGTTTGCAAGTATTGTTGGATCTGGACTTTTGTGTTCCCATATTTCTGCATGGATTAAGGCTTAACAAAATCATATATTTCTGATTTTTCTTGCTCCTCACTCAATTTTTCCATGTACCTAACATAATAAATTATAAGTTAAATATAATTATTATATGTGAAAAACAGACACAACATAATATGACTTCATAACCTATAGTTGTATCACTGAAATGTTTAACATGGAGGTTCCCCTAGCAACCTCCATTGCGTTTGATAAGGAAATATACAGATGAATAACAGTAGTATCGAATCCAAATACTTTGTTGTCCCACTATATCTGTAAGGGTATCCTTTTTAGTTTGGGTAATTAATATGATATTGAGTGGTTAATGTAATTTTGGATTCTCTTATAATTTTTATTATGTTTTATTTAAGAGTACTAAAGGCTCCACTTGGAATATGAAGGATAAAGAAAATGGATAGATTTGCATGATACGTCCATGAAAATATATCATATAATGTTATTTTCTACATGTTGACGAAGACAAGCCTAGTTTGAAGATAACATATGACAACTCTAAATTCACATGACTTGAAAGAAGCATTGTTGGACTAGAGTAGTTGAGCTAAATAATTGCTTAAGCCCATTTTCTTCACCATTAATGTAATTTTTTTTTTATTTAAATCTTCAAGATGTCTTTTAAGATGATCTAGATTAAATTTTTAGTGTTCTTAAGCTTCTTAAACCATAATGATAAGTAGTCGGGTAGTGAAGAGTGATAACTCTCGATTTTCTAGTATTTTCTAGACTAATTGCATTTCCTTGAGGTTTCTTTTCTTGTTATTTTCTATTTTTAGATTAGATTTGTATTTTCTCTAAAATAATAGAGCTTTTAAAAAAATGTTATAAAAATTGCATTTTACAACTTTTATTTTGCCTGAATCGTCTAATGAGTGCTTTGATCTTTTGAAGGGATAATTTTTGAACTAATTTTGAACTTGGAAGCTTGAATGAAGGTGTTGATGTAATGAAGAATGGAAACCACAACATAAAGAGAAAAAAAAATGAAGAAACAGGCAATAGACAGTCAAAAGTTAGTGGTCAATAGGAATTAGACGGTCAACACTGCACTGAAAAAGAAAGAACCTGAAATAGTTAGTTTAGTTAGTTTAGATCAATTTTATGGGCTTGATTCAAGGCTACCCACTTGTTCAGTCTTCAAACTTTATAAATTGAAGTGAAACAATCATTAATAAAAGATAGTTAGTAGTTAGTCAGAAAGTAGTTAGAGTTACATTTCAGTTTTTATGGGTTATCATTTTTTGTTTTTGACGTTTTGAGTTCTAAGCAATCTATTCGAGTTCTTCTTCTTTGTTCACATTTCTTCTTCTTTTTACTTTTTTCACTTTCTCAGTTCATCTTTTGAAACAAATTTGATTTTGGAAATGAGTTTCAACGATTTGAAAACCATGTTAGATGATGCTATGTTTTAGCATTTTCTCTTCAAAATCTTTTCAAAATTCTATTTTCAATTGAAAATGGATTTTTAAGGACATATGAATCGATTGGTTATATGTTTTCTTCATTATCAAGGAATCCAGATTTAGGTCCCTTGCTTTTGAAGTAGAATAACACTGAACCATAGTTTCGGTCCCTATTTTCATTCTTGAAATAGGTTTCATTTTTCTTTACTACATTTCTGCTAAAATCGTGTTTGTTTACATTTCTGCCATTTAGAATTGAAGTTTATATTTCTCTTTCATTTTTAATACATTATGAATTGTTCCCAATTTACATTTCATCATGCCATATTTTACGTTTACAATTTTTATGCTTCTGCAATTTATTTTTGCTGTAATTTACTTTTCTACCCTTTACATTTTTTGCCATTTATATTTCTTGCAATTTACTTTCCATCCTTTCATATTTCTCGCAATTTAAGTTTTAGTCATTTACATTTTCTTGCAGTTTACTTTTAAATGTTCTCGTTTTTTTTTTCTTTGTAAGTAAACTATTAGAAAGTCTAGGTAATGATTTCTAACTAAAATGTTTAATAATTATACTTAGTTCTTTTCAATTTATTTTACTTTCTGCAATTTAGTTTTTTCTTCATTAAACATTTTCTTTTCTTTTTCCCATATGCATAACTACTAGATGGTCTATAGGCGATAGTCAACTGGATGGTCAAATAATTGTACTTAATTTTTTTCTTTACATACTTTAATTTATATTGTAATTTCATTTTTAGGGTGGATTTAATCTTGATTTGCTTTAATGTTTTACAATCATTTGGTACATTTTTCTTTTCAACATCTAATGTATCTTCTGTTTCAGTCATTTAATTTAATTTCATTTTTGTTCATTTTGTACATTTCCAATTTAGATTCCAATTTACTTTCAAGTGTTTAACAATTTGCCCTTTACTTTTCAGTTCTTTACATCCCTTTCACTCCTTTTTGCCATACAAATTTCGGTGCTTCCTCCATAAAACTCCAAGCCCTCCACTACCTCCATTCTTTCATTGCCAAACTCAAGACTCCAATGTATCATAGGGTTTAGAGAAGCTTGGGTGGCAAGGCTCAAACCTAAACCTAACTTAAGTTAGGGTTTGGGTAGCTTCATGAGCATACTACCTCTCCCCTTCTATGCTTATAAATAAGAACCTCTCCCTCATGTAAATGCACACTTACATTGAGTAATGAAACTTTGTCTAAATTCAGGTGCATTTGCTCTTTTGTCTCAACTTGTTCCTTGCTAATGTTCAAGCTAACCTAGCCTAGGAATTTTGTGAAGAAGAACCTCAATTTGTTCTAGTTTCTTTGTAACACTCTTTGCCATTCCTTCCATACATCCTATAAAAACCTTTTGCTTCCTTTTCCATTCACTTTATTTGGTCAAAGTGAAGCCAAACCGCATGGAAGGACCTCACAATTTCATCAAGTGGTATCATGACACCTACAATCCAACAAAGTTTTTAGCATTTTTCATCGTTTAATTTTGTTTTTTCTTGTTGTTCATCAATTTTTACACATTTTCTTCAATTTCTACCAATTAGATTTAGGTTTTACTCATTTTAATAAATTCAAACACTTTGCTTCTCCTTAAATCATCCAAAACAGCAACGATTTAGGCTCATTTTGCATGCGTTGTACAATTTGCATTTTGTTTGATTTTTTCTTCCAATTTTAATCGGTGAATCTTTTATTAGAATAGGTTGATTTTGGTTTATCATTTGTTCTAGTTATGTTAATTTTCATGTACATCCTTTGCATGTCATAAATTTCTTGTTTCACCTTTGTTCATCAAGTGTTTGATGAAATGTCACATGGAAGTATGTTAGATGTTTGATAAAATGACTCATAATTCTTTTTTGTATAAGCTTTGGTGCATTTTAATTTTATGTGTTTTGAGTTTCTTGTTTTATTTAATAACAAGTTTCTTCATATATCAATTCATATATCAAGTTTCTTCATCTTGTTTTATTTAAAATTCCCTCATTGCATCTCTTGAACTGGAATTTGGAACGATGTTTCCTTGTTGTATTGCACATTTGTGGTTAAAATTTGGGATACAAAATAGATCTATAAAAGTTTACATAAATTTTACATGAATGCTTGCCAGTGTTGAAACTAGTCCTAAACATTTGTGATCCTGGTTGCGGTTTTGCCTAACTTTTCTTATTTGTTTGGCAATGATTTCTTGATCGTTTTGTCTCTAATTTTTTTTTTCTCAAATAAAAAATTGTGTTATACAATTGTGATAAAAAAAATTGGTACCTTAATTCAGTCTACAAAATTTTCCATAAAACTTTTATGAGCCTCTTCTAGATCACTGTAAAATATTTTTTTGGTTTTGATAATCTACTCTAAAGCTTTTGGTAGGAACTCCTATTGCGGTGCTTGCTTTTTTTTTTTTTTTTTTTTTTTTTCTGAACCCTTAATTGTTGTTTGTCATAATTTTTGGAGTTCTTTCAATTTGTCCATATTAATTCCATTTGAGTGCAACTTTCCAAATTTTCTTGGTTTAATTTCTTAACCTATTGTAAGTGGCATTGAGAAACATAGAACTTGAAGAAAGTGAGTTCTACTTTGTGGAACCTTGAGCTTGAAGTTACTTGACCTACTACCAAGGGAAAAGGAGAGATCAAGAGGAGTCAATTTCGGTTCTTAAATTTGGATTCCATATCAAAGACTAACCATGGTTTCAAATTTTTAAGAATGACAAGTGCAATAGTTTGTATTTTTCCTTGACATTGTGTCACAAAAATTTGTTGTATTTTTTTTTCTTTTATTTCATTGCTTATATTCTCATAAAACTTAGAAAATTTTGCAAAGGAAATCCTCTTGAAAAACATTGTAATAGTGCACGACTACTTAGTGTGGAAGTGTGCCAATTGGCTCTGAGTGTCAGTTGCACTTTCAATTAGGTTATCGTCTAGATTTTATCAGTTGCATTACTTTTTTTTTCTTCCTTGTTATCATTCATTGATTCCTTTCCAGATCTCCGTGACACCTAGGGTGTTTTATTCTTACCTTTCTTAGTAGACCTTCCTTTGGTCTTTAGGTTTACATTTGCATCACACACACAAACACTTGTGTAAGCAAAATTGTTTTGAAGGCTCTTTTAGAGTACTTTATTAAGAACTATCTAAGGTAAGCTCTAGCTAGGAAAGCATTGGTACTTAAGTAGTGCAAGTGACTCACCTCACTTTTCTGGGAGTGAACTTAGGGAACTCCCATCACTACAAGAAAATCATTGATTAGAAACCAATTTTAGAAACCAAAAATATTTAGTTGCTGTAGCGACCAAATTAGAAACCATTTTGGAGACTAAAAAATTTTTTTGTTTCTAAATTAGTTTTTATTATTGTTAAATGGTTTCTAAATTGGTATCTAATTAGCTACCAAAGTTTTTGCTACCAAATTTAGAAACTAAATAATTGGTAGTTAAAACATTGGTAGATAATTAGATACTAATTTAGAAACCATTTAACAATAACAGAAACTAATTTAGAAACCAAAATTTTTTTTAGTCTCCAAAATGTTCTCTAATTTGGTTACTATAGTAACTAATTATTTTTGGTCTCTAAAATTGGTTTCTAATAAATGATTTTCTTGTAGTGCATGTTTTATTTTTGAAGAACTTCATCAAAAAGAAAAATATTTTTGAAATTTTATTACTCTTGTTGATATCAATTCTTTTGTGAAAATTCTTTCAATTTTGAATCAACAATGAGTTCATTCACATTATTCTAGTGTGCATGGTAGCTATAGAAATGATAATTATGATGATTTAAGAAAAGAGCTCTTGCATACTAAAAATGAAATTTCTAGATTGAAAGATATGTTTTCACAATTTTTAAAGACTAAGGAAAACAAAAAGGAAAGGTCTAGGAGTAGGCATGGGAAAGGGTTTAGCAAAAGAAGGAGTCATCATTCTGACTGCCATTCCCTTAGTGACAGTTTTCATAGTAGTCATCATAATATAGATTATTACTAGCAAAATCCTAAACAACCAAAAAATAGGAATAATTGTATCCCTAGAGAACCTAAGGTTAACCTTCCTTCTTTCTATGGTAAAGAAATGTTAAAGATTATTTGAACGGGGAGATGAAGGTTGAACAAATTTTTGACTGTCACGATATAGATAAGGAAAAGAGAGTGACCTTAGCTACCTTCACTGTCACCAAAATTTTGCCATGACTTGGTGGACAACCCTTATTAGAGACCTTATAGTTCATCATAAACCTCAGATTAGATATTGGAATGAGATTAGGGTTGCCCTAAGGAGAAGATATGTGCCTTCTTACTATGATAGGGAGTTAATGCAAAAACTCGAAAGCCTCCAATAGTGAGACATGAGTGTGGAAGAGTATAGACAGAAAATGGATTTACTCATGTTAAGGGCATGCATTAAGGAAGAGCCAAGATTAACCATAACTCAATTCCAAAGTGTTCTTAATATTGACATTAGGGATAAAGTTTAGTTATTAACCTATAATGATTTAGTTCAACTTTGTGTTAGAGTAAGGTACAACTAAAAAGAAAATGTACTTAATTCCTCGTTTATAAAAAGGGATTATAAAAGGGTGGGCTATCTCTCCAAAGACAAAAAGAAAGACCATGAGAAAGAGAGGGAAAGGGAAAAATAAAAGGAAAAATAAACATAATTATAGAGACTCTTCTAATGAAGTTAGAACTAAGAGTACTCAATGTTTTAATTATCTTGAAAAAGGACATTATTCTTCTGAGTATCCTTATTAAAGAAGAAATATGATTTAAAAAATGAAGACACTAAAAACATTGAAATTTCATCTTTTTCACCTAGTGAAAAAGATATGGCCATTTCTGAAGAAGAGGTTCAACCCTACACAAAGGAGTTACTTTTGGTCAAACGGTTGCTTCAAAGTAAACCATATGAGTTGAAAGAATCTCAATGGGAGAACTTGTTCCACAGATGCAGTAAATTTATAGATAATATTTATTCAGTCATTGTGGAGAGTGGCTCTTATTGTAATTGTTGTAGCTTTAGATTAGTTGAGAAATTTACCTTAACTCTTACCCTTATAAGCTAGATTGAATCAATCAAGATAGGGGTTTCATAGTTCAAAATCAAGTTAGTGTGCCCATTTGCACAGGGAAATGTAATGAACATATCATGTGCGATGTTGTTCCCATGGAAATATGACACATTATCCTTGTTCGACTTTGGCAATTTGATCATCAAACATCCCATGAAGGTCACACAAATAAAATCACTTTTTCTTTTCAGGGTAACAAGTTTACTCTTTGTCCTCTCACACCTCAACAAGTGAGAGAGGATGAAATAAAATTAAAACAAAAAATAGAAAAAAGAAAAATCCTTAAAAACCCTAAGGTAGAAGAGTCTGGAGACCATCCTTTCCTTCTTCCTTAGGTACATATTCTTCTTCTTCTTCATTAGACAATGTGTTGTTGTCATCAACATTAGGTGATCCAACACACCACTAAATAATTAAAAAGGAGAAGAGACATACTTCCACCGACTTTACATAACAGAACACCATGACACACACCTCACTTTTCTCTTCCTAATGTTTGTGTTAGAATTAATGACTAAACAAGAAGGGGGGGGGGGAATTGTTTATTGAAATCTTTTCACAAACAAAGACTAAGAATGAAGTTCTTTAATGAATTACAGAAAGTGTTCTTGCCGGTTGACTCGCCTGTCAGTTGACTCCACGACACTCACACGCCTCCTTCCTCACGTTGATATGTGCTTGATTCTTGCGAAACAATCTGCACCTGCAAAAGAGAAAGGGGCGTCCTAGAGGCCGTTTGCACTCCGACGCTCAAGTCAAGATGGGGCAAAAAACACCAAGTGTATTGAGTCTCTCTGTGTTTAGGTCTACAAACTGCGTACCTTTGTGAAGTATTTTACTGTCCCTTATATAGTCTAGGGTTTACTGCACCGCTAGCCCTAATTAGGGTTCACTGTGCTGCTAGCCATATTCACGGTTTACTGGAATACTCTTGAGCCGCTATCACCCAACCTTAGGGTAATCTAGCACATAAGGTTTCCTTCTCTGGAGTGCAAACTCTAACAGGGTGACCACTTGGGTGCCTCTTTGTGCACCTAGTCTCTGGGGCCACCTGTTCTGGGAGTGCCTTCACTGTTCACGTGCCATGCATGTAGCCTTCACCGGGAAAACCCTAGTTCTGGTGAGTACTCGTCCCCTCAGGACTCTGCACCTAACTGTGCTCTCCCTGCTACCCGCATAGGCTCTTCGTGATTCAGGCCTCTCCCTACCTCTGGGTATTTAACTGGTCATTGGCCCACTCTGGGAACCAATCTTAGCTGTTCTGGTTACGCTGTTCAAATCACCCAAGACCAATGTCACCTCGTCACACTCTGTTGCCGAGGATTGATCACCCTGCGGAGTGACGAGGACACATCAGTCCCTTCTGGTGATCGTCACAGCGATGACTAATCACCCTTCTCTCTGGGGACATGCTGATGACTGATCACCCTTCTCTGAGGGGACACACCGATGACTAATCACCCTTCTCTGCGGGGACACACCGATGACTGATCACCCTTCTCTGCGGGGACACACCGATGACTGATCACCCTTCTCTGATGGGACACACCGATGAATGATCACCCTTTAATCCAAGCTGCCTGCGGGGTCCACTCCACGTGGCTTTGGCCCATGCTGTGGGAACATGCTGATGACTAATCACCCGCTAATCAATACCACCTGCGGGGTCCACTCCACGTGGCTTTGGCCCAAGTTGTGGGACCCAGCTGACGTGGTTCACCCTTTACTATCTGTCCTCGGTGTCCGAGGACTGGTCGGTACAGAAAGTAAGATTAGAGAAGCCAAAAGAAACAAGCTTTCAAAACTGTTATCAGAATTTTAACCGATTGATATTTCGATATAACCGGTTGTTTATATCACAGCAGCAAAAGCAAGTTACAAGCAGTGTTCAATACAAAATTTTAACCAATTGAAAATACAAGATAACCTGTTATTTTTACAGCACCAGAAATATCAAACAATTTATACAAGAGAGAGATAGAGAGATTCACACAGCCAAATTATACTGGTTCACTCACCTCTGAGCTACATCCAGTTTCCAGAACCACACTGGGCAATCCACTATGTAATTCACAACAGATTACAATTCACACAATTACAAAGAGATGATCTTTTCACCCAAGATCACACACACACACACACACTCTTTGCTATATGATTCACACTAGAACAACCCTTTGCCAAGCAGATTTACCATTTTTACAGATTATATCAAACAAACAATAACAAGAAAATATTTGGAATAGATTACACCTTGATCACGAGTTCTTGGAATCACTTCTTGATCATAACCAAATCCTTTGAGCAACCTTGAAAACTTTTGCAAAAACTCTCTCTCAAATCAGATTTCTAAATCTCTTTTCTGTATTCTGTAATATGTAATAATTGTCTTTAAAAAGAGGAGGGAGTCCCATTTTATAGCTCTCAGAAAACGCCCGTTAATGATGAGCCAAAATATGTTTTTAAGCCAATTGAAATCAGATTTAACAATAATTTGAAAAGCTGCTACAGATTCAAATTTCAATCGGTTTAGAGCTTGAAATAACCGGTTGAATGGGTTAAAATAGTTATGCAAGCAGTTGGAAAACCCTTCAAACAAGCTATGTGGAAAACAACCAATTAAACCGTGAAAACAACCAGTTGTTTATCACTTAGCTTTTGAAAAACTCTTTTTCTTTTTCAAAACCAGATTACTCTCAGCTAAGCTATGAATTAAGAGTGAAACATACAAATTCTAAACACTTAAAAAACTGAACCCTAACATTAGCAACACAGCATCCAAGATCATCCAAGATTCTTCACAGATTTGGGTTCATCAAAGCCTTGTATTCAACAGTTTCTTGTTTTTAATAGGTGGATATATTGTTGAAAATGAAGCTTTGATGCCTCCAAATCCATGAAGACAACTTGAAGACTTTGTTGCTGAGTTTGGGGTTTAGTTATGGGTTGTTTAGAATTTGTTAGATCTACTCTTAATCAAATTCACAACTGAATCAATTTGGTTTTAAAATGAAAAGTGTTTTTCAAAGCTAAGTGAAAAACAACCTGTTGATTTCTCGTTTTAATCGGTTGTTTTTCCCTCAGCCTGTGTGAAGGGTTTTTGAACTACTTTGACCTTGGTTGACTTAACTGTCAAACCAATTCAATCGATTAAATCGACATTTCAACCGATTTATATTTGAATTTCTCAACAGTTTTTCATAAATTTGTTAAATCAGTTTTCAATTGATTTTGAACTCTTTTGGTTCGTGTTAAACTGCCTAAAACGGCTAGCTTGAAAAGCTATAAACCTGGGGTTACCCTCCCTATTTGAAAACATAGAAAGAGAGATTTAGAAATTCTTTGAGAGATTTGATTTAAGCTTTGCTAGATTGCCTTGGGATGTGCAATTGGTTTAAGAAGTGGATTAGGAACAACTATGATTTCCTGTAATCAGGTGTAATCTGTTCCATACTCTTTTGGAATTGTTTTTCAGTTTGAATTCTTGTAAACTATATTTCTGTTAGGTCAGAGGTTGAATCTGACTGTGTATATGTGAAAGTTAAAGAGTGTGTGTGTTCTTGAGTGGTCAAGATCACCTCTTTGAGGTTTTGGTGTGTTGTAATCTGTTGTTGATTACCTAGTGGAATACCAGTGGTTTTCTGGGGACCGGATGTAGCTCTGGTAAGGAGTGAACCAGTATAATTGTTTGTGTGATCCTCTCTCTCTCTCTCTCAATCTTTTATAAACCATTTGACTTATATTTTTGTCTCTACTGTCATAAACAACCGATTAAATCATAATTTCAACCAATTGTTTTTCTGTTAACAGTTTTAATAAGTTTGATTTTCTTAACTAATCTTGTTCCTTAATCTGTAAATCTTCATTCATGATGTGAGTTGATTTTAGATTCATTATATTTTTGACACTTTTAAGAATTAGGATCAAGATTCTTAGCAATTTAGAGGCGAGTCATCTAAGGAAAATCCCAACTGGACATTAACTTAACAAGTGTTAAGTAGATGTGAAGGTTCATTTCCGAAGGTCCAAGGTAAAAACACAATTAGAGATATGAATGGATGACAATTAAGGTGCAAAATACATAATTCAATGGCGCAAAATAGAGCTAGAAATAGAATTGAAACAACACACAAATTCAAGGAAGCTTAAGGAATCATCAATGGAGACAATGCCTTCCAAATGATGAACCAAACTCAAATATGAGTGCTATATCCTTGTACACAACAATTAACCGAATAGAATTGAAAGAAGAACATAAAAAAACAAAATAGAAACACAAATTAAAGAACCGATTAAAATATCAAACAAGGAAGAACAACCGGTTAAAATTGAATAACAAGACAAACAACCGATTAAATGAACAAAGGAAGATGAAAGAAGATGAAACTTATGTGGTTGTAGCGTGGGAATGGACATGCCACTTGGAGGTGATGATCCAAGATAAGTGTTGGAATGCCGCCACTTGAGAGCTCCCAAAGTATCACAAGATGAGATAAGAAAGAGGAGAACAAGTCTCACAAAATTCACTCACAATTTGAGTATAGTAACTTTTCTTCTAATTTCAATATATGAATTTACAATGACCAAGCACCTCTATTTATAGCTTTAGAGGGCTGAAATGAAAGTGTAAAAAATTCAAATGCACTCCTAATTCAAATTCTAATTTGGCGCTAATCTTGAGTCACATGGGAGGTGTGACCTTTTTTCTACTTTGGCACCTCCTAAAATCTACACCTACACCCTCTTTCTATGTCACATGGAAAGTGTGACTTATCTTTCTACATTAACACCACCCTATTCCTATTTTTACACCTTCCTTTATTATTCTTTTACACACTACTCAAAAGAAATTACAAATAGAGACATCTATTGATGCTTATTTCCCAAAGCTTTAGCCTTGCTCCTAATAAACCTTTGAGCTCATGGATTGGGCTTAGGCTTCCTCTTGACTTTGGGCTTCTTGGGCTTGGGCTATTTAGGCCTGGGCTTTTTGGGCTTGGACCCTCTTTTTTTATACTACTATTTGGATTCTTCAAGAGAACCCAATTATTTACAAAATGTTCTAATCTTTAAGAAGACTAGTAAGAAGAACTTCAAGTGCTTTGGAATATGGCCCTTTATTCTTTTTATGAAGTCTTCTTTTATTTGTTGAGATGACCCTTTATATATATCATCTTTGGTCATCCTTAAGTGGTCTTGACTTGCATCATATCATCTTCATTCTTAGCCAGTATTTGCAAAAATCTTTACTTAAACAATTCACCCCCCTCTTGTTAAGGCCATTAATTCTAACAATTGGTATCAAGAGCTAGGTTCTTGAAATTTTCTCAAGTTCTATTTTTCAAATCTGTTATAATGGCTGACAAATTGCCTTTTGGGGAAGGTGCTTCTATAAATAGACCACTCTTATTTTGTGGTGTTAATTACCAATTCCGGAAAGTGAGAATGAAGATTTTTATAGAATCTACAGATAGGAAAATATGAAATGCTATAGCAAATGGTCCATTCATTCCTAAAACTGAAAAATATGATGTTGTTGAGAAGCCTAGGTCTGAATGGATTGAGCAAGAAAGCAAGTAAGCTAAATTTGATTGGATTGCTAAGAATATTATAACCTCTGCTTTAAGCTATGATGAATTTTTCAGGGTATCACAATGCAAATCTACAAAGGAAATGTGGGACATTCTCGAGGTCACACATGAGGGAACAAATGATGTGAAGAGGGCAAGAAAGCATGCTCTCATCCAAGAATATGAAATGTTCAGGATGCAGAAAGGGGAAACAATTTCTGATGTGCAGAAAAGATTTTCTCACATTGTGAATCACCTCATGAGCCAAAGGTTACTGCCATATCAGAATCAAAGGATCTAACATGTATGTCAACAACCTCCTTGTTTCGTAAGCTAAGGGAGCATGAACTAGAAATGAATCGGTTGTTTGTCCAAGAGAGTGAGGACAAGCACAACAAAGGCATAGCCCTGAAAGCAGCTGGTCACAGAAGGTATCAAGACTCTAGTGACAGTAAGGAAGACACACTCAGTTTGTTGTCAAAGAAGTTTAGTAGATTCTTGAGAAAGAAAAAAACAACAAAAATTAATCTTCCAAAAGGTATAATTCCGAGAAACTGAGTGATTTCAATTCTAATAAATACACTTATTTTGGATGTGGTGAGCAGGGTCACATCAAAGCATAATGCCCAAATGGTGAGCTAAGGAGAAATCAAAATTGAAGAAAGGAGAAAGAAGAGGTAAGACAAAGAAAGCCTACATTAGCTTGGGAGGACAATGACGTGACTTCTTCCAGCTCATCCTCTGAAGATGCAGAGGCAAATCTGTGCCTAAAAGCTTCTATCTCTAGCAATGCAAGTTCAACTTCTTCATCTAAAGATGATAACTATTTTCAACTTCTTGAGGCTTTTAAGAAGACTCATGAAGAAGCAAATAAGCTAGCCCTCTTAAACAATAGATTGAAAGGGTTGAATAGTTGGTTGGAAACAAGAGTTAAAAACTTAGAAGAAGAGTTGGATAATTCCAGAAGTGATTTTGAAACACTTGAACTCATTTATAAAAACTCTTCTTGTGAGCGTAACTCAAGCTTTTGTGAAAATTGCAAATTTCTTGAAAACAAAGTCTTGTATCTTGTGAAAACTATGGACAAACTCACTAAAGGAAAATCCAATTTTGAGAGTGTGCTAGCATCTCAAAATTGTGTGTTTGGAAAATCTGGTCTTGGCTTTTATCCACATGACAAGAACAGTGAAAGTTCAAAACTATTTTCAACCCTTGCAGAAAAACAATCCGTTAAAAAATCGAAAGAACCGATTGTTTCTTGCTTCAATTGTTTAAAGAGAGGTCATTCTGTTAAATTTTGCAACGCAAGAAAAATTCTTGTTCCCAAAGGCATATTGAAATGGATTTGTAAAAGTCTTAAATGTTCTTATGGTGAAACTAACATGAAAGGACCCAAATTCTTTAAGGGATCAAATCTTGCTACTTGATGAGTTCTTTTTGCAGGATTTTGCTTCTATAATCAAGGATCTGTAGAAGCTTGCTCACATGGATGCATTTTTTCAAGATAAAGCTTTGATTATGATGTTATGAACAATTTCAAATTTGTACAGTGTTCTTAAAGAATAATTCTTCGTTTTCGTCTTATTCTTCTCATACTTGAACAAACTATTTTTAAATCCAATTCTCTAGTTTTGCAATTAATTCTGACTTATCTGGTTCTGTATCTTCTTTATATTCATGCAATTAATGAGTGCTTTGATCTATATCTCTAAATGTTGGTTTCTTTTAAAGCATTCGATTTTATCAAACTCAAATTGCTGTCACAGAAAATCAATCGATTATTTACACGAAACAACTGATTATTTTTGCCCTGATGATCAAATCTGCTTTATCTCTCTATGCTTTGATTTGTTTATCTAATCATTCTGGGAGCCGTTACTAGTCAATGGTGCATTAATTACATCTTTGAACAGGTTATCTTAGTGCACTTACTGCAATTATGGAATATATTCTTCCAAATCTTTGAAATTAAAACCTTTTCTAGTTTGGTCAAATCAATATGTGATCCTTTTCTGTGCATTCTGTTGTGGGTCTGACAGCTTTATTAATTACTACTTTGAACAGATTCTTTTTCATTCCTTTTTTAACCCATTAAATGCCAAAGCTTTGACTGCCTTTTCTGCATGTATAAGTGTGGTTAATCAGCTGTTTTCTTCACAAGAAAGAACCTACTATTTTCTTCATTCTTCCACTCTATATCTGTTTCTACAACTTCCTATACTGTTTTCTCTCACTCTAAGTCATGGAATCAACACCTCCATCATCCAATAGGATGAAAACCAGGGCTGTGAAAAGAGGAGATAGACTTGAAAGCTGGTTTTCGAGAGAAGAAGAGTTGATAGAGAAATACTTTCATGAGACAAGTAGGAAGGTAATCAATAATCCAAAATTGATCTCCTTCAGCTAGATGAAACAACAAAGCTTATGGAAGTAAGGAGCCTTTTGAAGGAGCAAATGCTGAAGAGACTCTTTTATGTAAACTTTCAAGTTGTTGGTGATAACCTTTGCTCTCATGTGAAAGGGGTAGATATAGAGGTTACCCATGATGTGTGGACTTCCATTATTGGGCTAAAATATTCTGGACTGAGGATCAACAAGGGCAACATTGGAGTGGTAGAAGACTTTAATAAAATGCAGTATTACAAGAGTTGTACTGACCAGTCCTCGGACATTAGTTGGGTCCCACAGTATGAGTCAAAGCCACGTGGAATAGACCACACGGGGTGACGAGTCATCAGCCTACAGAGAGGGGTGACGAGTCATCAGCCTGCAGAGAGGGGTGACGAGTCATCAGCCTGCAGAGAGGGGTGACGAGTCATCAACCTACAGAGAGGGGTGACGAGTCATCAGCCTACAGAGAGGGGTGACGGGTCATCAGCCTACAGAGAGGGGTGACGAGTCATCAGCCTACAGAGAAGGGTGACGAGTCATCAGCCTATAGAGAGGGGTGATGAGTCGTCAGCACCAGGATGGGCGGAGGTGTCATCGTCACTCAGCAGGACGAGGAGTCCTCGGCAACAGAGTATGGCGAGGTGACATCGGCCTTGGGTGATTTGAACAGCATAAACAGAACAGTTAAGATTGGTTCCCAGAGAGGGCCAATGACCAGTTGAATACCCAGAATTAAGGAGAGGCCTGGATCACGAAGTGCCTATGCGGGTAGCAGGGAGAGCACAGTTGGGTGTAGAGTCCTGAGGGGACGAGTACACACCAGAACTAGGGTTTTCCCAGTGAAGCTACATGCATGGCACGTGAACAGTGAAGGCACTCCCAGAACAGGTGGCCCCAGAGACTAGGTGCACAAGGAGGCACCCAGGTGGTCACCCTGTGAGAGTTTGCACTCCAGAGAAGGAAACCTTATGTGCTAGATTACCGTAAGATTGGGTAATAGCGGCGCAAGGGTATTCCAGTAAACCCTAAATATGGCTAGTAGCGCAGCGAACCCTAATTAGGGCTAGCGGCGCAGTAAACCCTAGACTATATAAGGGACAGTAAAATACTTCACAAAGGTACGCAGTTTCTAGACCTAAACACAGTGAGAAACTTATACACTTGGTATTGCTTGCCCTACACTGACTTGAGCGTCGGAGTGCAAACGGCCTCTAGGGCGCCCCCTTTCTCTTTTGCAGGTGCAGATTGCTTCGAAAGAACCAAGCACGTATCAACGTGGGAAGGGAGGCGTGTGAGTGTCGTGAGTCAACCGACAGGCGAGTCAACCGGCAGGAACAAGAGTTGTCTCAAGAATCCGCTTTCAAGGGTGAGAAATATTTCAATGAGAGGCTCATTGCCTTCATCATCTCTTGGATGCTCACACCAAGGGGTAGCAACCATTCCACTCTTTCAGAAGAAGATATGGTTCTAATTTACTACATCATGAACAAAGTAAAGCTCAATTGGATCCACATCTTCAAGGATCATATGTAGAAGGCAACAAGGTTATGTCACTATCATTACCCTATTCCATTCTGATTTCTAAAATTTTGCATTATTTTGAAGTGGACCTAGAGGAAGAGCTCTCTGAAATTGTGAAGTCCTCAAATGAGATCAATAATGGTTCCCTAAGTAAGATGGGGTTTACCAAAAATTGATGGAAAATGGGTAAGAAAAGGAGGAGATCAAGCTGGCTCATCTAGTGCAGCCCCAGCTGAGGAAGAAAATGAAGCTGTAGCCACAAGAGAAGAACTTGCTGCTAAAGCATATGAGGCTGGACCAAGCTCTGCTCACATGAATGAAAGGATAACCTTGATGTCTCCTTTTGAAAGGCTTGTGCTGAATAGGATGGATAGCTTTGCTGAAAATAAAAGGAGACTACATGAGCTGTGTGACACAAGGTTCCATGGTGTGGATACAAGGTTTCAGACCTAAGATGAACAAATCGAGGCAGTGCAGAACCAACTCTTTGAGTTGTAGTGTGGCAAGGATGACTGAAGCAAGTTTACAACTTTCCTTTCCTTTAATGGTTTAATATTCTGAACAATTTCTTTATGTTGGTTTTATCCCTTCTTTCACTCTATTTGTGAAGACAAATAGGGGGAGAAGTGGCTTTGGGGTTGTAATCATGTAAATTCCTTCACTTATTCTATTTAATAACTGCTTTTGATAGATGATAAACTGCTGCACTCTGATATTTTAACCGGTTATTCCTGTTTTTTAACAACTTATTTTTTCTGCTGTTGTATCTATATGTGTGTATCTGGTTTTCACACTAATTTGGTTGATCTTCCTATGTGGAAATCACCTAGTGGAAACTAGTTCTAAGATGCTTGATATATCCGGAATAGAATTTCTCTTGTTCCTGCTCTTTTTTGTGATTGCAGGTTGCGCCAAATTTTAAACAGAACATCCCAAAGCAACCTAGGGATTTGTCTTCATCAAATAGGGGGAGAATGTTGAAAATGAAGCTTTGATGCCTCCAAATCCATGAAGACAACTTGAATATTTTTTTTTTTATAGGTTGATATATTGTTGAAAATGAAACTTTGATGCCTCCAAATCCATAAAGACAACTTGAAGACTCTGTTGCTGAGTTTGGGGTTTAGTTCTAAGTTGTTTAGAATTTGTTAGATCCACTCTTAATCAAATTCACAACTGAATCAATCTAGTTTTAAAATGAAAAGTGTTTTTCAAAGCTAAGTGAAAAGCCACCTGTTGATTTCTCGTTTTAATCGGTTGTTTTTCCTTCAGCTAGTGTGAAGGGTTTTTGAACTGTTTTGACCTTGGTTGACTTAACTGTCAAACTAATTCAATCGGTTAAATTGACATTTCAACCAATTGATATTTGAATTTCTCAATAGTTTTTCATAAATCTGTTAAATCTGTTTTTAGTTGATTTTGAACTGTTTTGGCTCGTGTTTAACTACCTAAAACGGCTAGTTTGAAGAGCCATAAAGCTGGGGTTACCCTCCCTATTTGAAAACACAGAAAGAGAGATTTGGAACTTCTTTCAAAGATTTGATTCAAGCTTTGCTAGATTGCCTTGGGATGTGCAATTGGTTTAAGAAGTGGATTAGGAGCAATTGTGATTTCCTGTAATTAGGTGTAATCAGTTCCATACTCTTTTGTAATTGTTTTTCAGTTTGAATTCTTGTAAACTATATTTCTGTAAGGTTAAAGGTTGAATCTGACTATGTGTGGGTGGTTGTTCTTGAGTGGTCAAGATCACCTCTTTGAGGTTTTGGTGTGATGGATATCAAGGAAGAGAGGATTTCACTAATGGAGGAAGAGGTCATCCACCAAAACATTTAAAGTTTTTCTTAATAGTCTTTTCAAAAGAGGAGGCCCAAGCCCAAAGCCCAAGCCCAAAAAGGCCAAGCCCAAGAAGCCTGTAACATCCCGCCAAAAACTATTCATATTTATATAATGAAAATAAAGGTAAACAAATAATGTTGAAGAGAACATAATTATATATATAAGTAATGAAGTTGCTCCTCACAGGGAGTTTAATACATAACCAGTCAAATGTTTTTCAAAACTTAACGAAATCAATCAAATACAACGAAAACGGTGGTCTCCATACATAAACCGGCGATCTCCTAACAGAAGACCCCAAAACAGGCGATCTGCTATCAGGACATAAATCCGGCGATCACCACCAAGAGATAGAAACAGGCGATCTCTTCCCCGGCGACCACTCACTAAGGAGCTCTACTTCCTGGAAGATCATCTGCTCCCGTGTAAATATACACGATCATCACAGTCTTTAGAAAACAGCCACAAAACCAAAACACGCAGGGTAAGCTAGATATTTTAAAGAGAGTTTAAATATGAACATTAAAATCACGATAAAACAAATTCAAGATACCCACGTAAAACTATAGAGTTTCTCATTCCCTTCACCTGATCGCCCAGAAATCACACATTTCACAATATTTTCAAGAGTCATTCTATTTCACAAAATGCATCAAGTGTCTATCAATTCAATGTTCCTCATTTCTCACGTCAGACTACCACTGACTCAGCACACAAGACACTTGACACTACTTCCGGAAGACTCGTGCATTGACTAGACTCAGAGATCTGCACCTGTCATACTAAACTGCTGTAATGTTTCCACAGCTATGCGCATCAACACATTCTCGATCTCAAGTTCACCATTCTCACAGTATGACAGGGTTAATCCATATAACAGGCCGAGCTCGTTCTTTTTCACACGACTCACCCATACATATGAACCTCCTTCGACTCTCAACGCCTGAATAACTTCATCTATATGAATCCATTATCTCAGGAGAGTCAGGATAATCTCATTATAGACATCACCGATCAATGCACATCCTACACGATCTTACACGGTATTTTCTTTCCTGAAAATACTATGCCTTGATCCCACATCCACAACATTCAACACATCATACAACACTTAAATGAATGATTTCAATCACAGCAAAACTCACTCCAAGGTTCTTATTTTCGAATATCTCATTTAAATCTCAAACCTTTTCAAAGCAACACCAAAAACAGGGAGTTCGCAAACAACGCCAAAACCGACGATCTGGTTCAAAAACAAGGTATTTCGAAGTCTGTATTTAAAAACCGGCGACCACGTCGCCCAAACACATAGAACAGAGCATTCACGAAGATGAAAACGAAACCGGCGACCACGTCGCCCTCACTTCAGAAACAGCTAATCTATGGCTTGTATTGAAAATGAAGGCTAGCTTCCCTTACCTGGACTTGCGCAAAATACCAGGAGCTCTGAAACCCAACGAAGCTTAAAGAATGCCTTGGCTCTGTTTTTGCGTCTGGTTTGAAGGACTTGCAGAGAACATCCCAGGTGCTCTAATGGTGGCCGTCGCTCGTCGTACTCTTGTGTGAAGGTGCCAGAATCGCAGTGCGAAGGAGAGAATGGAGGAGAAGGGAGGTAAACTCACTCTTTCGCTCTTGAACAACTGCAACGTTCCCCTCTCTCAGAAGTGGGTTTTTGCATCTTAAACCAGCTTGTCCACAAAAGCAGCTGCCACCACCCACTCTGCAGAGAAGTCTGAGTGTACGTTTCTCTGAGCAGTACGACCACGTTTGTCTCTTGCGCATGCCAACCACTTCCTGAACAGTACGACCGCGAGTGTCTCCTGCGCATGCCAACATTTTGATGTCACTATTCTGAATCATCCTTTTTGTCTACGTGGCGTACGTGCAGGACGTTCCATGCTGGGAGTCTGGGTCCCACCTTCTCTGTGTGCAACTCGACATCGCGCGATAACCTTTCGCCGATGACCTCTCGCGCGAAGACTATCCACCGATGACCTCTCGCGCGAAGACAATTCACCGATGACCTCTCGCGCGAAGGCTATCCACCGATGACCTCTCGCGCGAAGACAATCCACCGATGACCTCTCGCGCGAAAGCAATCCACCGATGCCTCATCCTGGCGGACGACCGATGTCTCCCCCTGGAAGATGCCTGCATGCATCGCGCCCTGTTGACGTCTGCATGCCTCGCGCCCTGGCGATGACGTGTAGTCTAGGCGACCGGCGATTATGTACTAACAAGGAAATCTTATAATCTTCTAAACTACACTTTCCTTCCTTTTTTATTTTAAATAAAAACATACTTAGAATTCATTTAAAATATATCCTTTTATTCCAATTTAATTTTTTTCAGGTCCTTACAAAGCCCAAGTCCAATCCATGAGAAGCAAGGCCAAGCATTAAATAAAAGAGCATCATTTGTATTTCTTCTGTATAAGTTGTAGGAGGTGTGGATATTAAATATAGGAGTGTGAATATGTAAAATAAAGTCACATTGTACATGTGACTTAGGAGAGTAGGTGTAAGTGTAGTTTTTAGGAGGTGTCATAGTAGAAAAAGGTCACACCTCCCATGTGACTTGTTTTGGTGGGAATTTCAAAAGAATTTCTTTTGAATTTTCCCACCTATTTTTCAGCACCCTCACACTATAAATAAAGGTGTGGGCTCTTGTAAAATGAAGATCTGAATTTTGAATTAGAGAAATTATACTCAATTTTGGAGTGAGCATTGGAGAGCTTTGCATCTTCTTCACTAGTCTTATTGTTCTGGCCGTTTGACTCGAACGTGGAGGACTGCCTCGTCACTCCTTCGTCTAGCCCTCTGTTCTGCAGGAACGCTCCAAGATCCACCACCGGAACTCCAAACGCTGCCTGCAAAACACATAGACGGCGCCTCTAGCGGCCGTTGTAGCTCCGACGCTCAAGTCAGGCAACAGGAACACCAAAACTATATCTGAATCTCTCTGTGAGACTCGTGTAACTGTGAACTCTCAAATGTGTAAGCTGTGAGAATCTGTAAACCCCCCCCCCTCAATTTCGTTAAGAGTTTGTATATATACCTGAGTCTTTCTCTCTCCTGACGGTTATTCCTCTTGACACGTGGATAACATCTGGTCGTACACGTGTCACCATCTGGAGTATCTGCAGCTGAAACGTTACTTCCACTGTGCCCCTGCGACTAAGTTATCCACACAGGGAGTAGCTTAGTACGCAGGCTACTCTGGGCGCAACCTTAACATGGCGAGCTGGTTAACCCTGGGCATTGCAGCTCACACTACACATGGTGGCAGATATGCTACTTATCCTCTGTACTTTGACCATACAACAAGTGCTTGCCAAGTCTTATCAAACACCCGGCGATGTGCTCTTTCGGCGACTTGCTGACCACCTGATCTCCTAACCTTAACACACGGCGATCATGTGCAATCTGGGCGATTACTGATCCATACCGGCGATGAGCGATTACTCATCCTCAAGCCGATAGGTGATTACTCACCTCAAGGCGATAGGCGATTACTCATCCTCAAGCCGATAGGCGATTACTCACCTCAAGGCGACAGGCGATTACTCAACATCACAGGCGATAGGCGATTACCATTCTGAGTGATCGCCTCCCTGATTCGCCTGCTATCCTCTACCACGTGTTTACTCTGTGAATGGTCCACGTGGTCAACTGCTGCAGATGTCATCAACTACCGATGACCGACCGGAACACAAGCCCCCCAGTCTCGAGCTGTGAACTTGTTCTCAGCGAAGAGACTAAGAAATCATCTTCTGACGGTCTACCGGAGTGCACACTCTGGTACTAACACTGTTTCATTCCTTTTTCTTCGCCTTCAAACATTCAAAGCATCTCTCTCTGGATCATGTAGAGATTCACCTTCCCTGTTTTCTTCTCAAATGCGCTAGGGTTCGCTGCGTTTCTTCTCTTTAACTCTCTGCATGTGACTAACTGCTGACTAGCTTAGGCTTTAGCGCGATCTAACTGCAACCCCTCAAACTTGGCCTCTGACTTGATCGCGGCTAGCTGTTGCCTTAGCATTGCCTTCAACATAACTTTGTGCTGGATGACTAACTTAACGGGCCTAAACGCTTCAGCTTCACGCAGCAGGACTTGCTTCTACCACCGACCACCGACTAGCATGTTAGTGCACCACCGATCAGTCATCGCGCTTCGGGCTTCGCTGCACTTCTCTGCCACACCAGCGCTGAGTGCATAGAGGGTCTGAACACCAACTATGACGCCTGTGTTTTGGGGAAGAAACGTGCTTCTCGATGACCCCTCTTGTCCCAACCTTGCTGTAAGAAGTCGTGGGTGAGGTCTTGCTTCTCTCACCACAGCGTCGCTGTAAAAAGCAGAGGGAAGGGACTTGGTTCTCTTGCCTCAACCTTGCTGTAAAAAGCAAAGGGAAGAGGACTTTTCCTCATGCCTCAGCCTCGCTGTACAAAGTCGAGGTGAGGACTTGGTTCTCTCGCCTCAACCTTGCTGTAAAAAGCAAAGGGAAGAGGACTTTTCCTCATGCCTCAGCCTCGCTGTACAAAGTCGAGGTGAGGACTTGGTTCTCTCGCCTCAACCTTGCTGTAAGAAGCAAAGGGAGAGGACTTTCTCTCTTACCTCAGCCTCGCTGTACAAAGTCGAGGTGAGGACTTTCTTCTTTCTCGCCTGCACTCGCTCAAAGGCAAGGAGGTCTTCCTCTGTTGCCTACACTTGCTCAAAGGCAAGGAGGACTTCCTCTGTTGCCTGCACTTGCTCAAAGGCAAGGAGGACTTCCTCTGGTGCCTGCACTTGCTCAAAGGCAAGGAGGTCTTCCTCTGTTGCCTACACTTGCTCAAAGGCAAGGAGGACTTCCTCTGGTGCCTGCACTTGCTCAAAGGCAAGGAGGACTTCCTCTGGTGCCTGCACTTGCTCAAAGGCAAGGAGGACTTCCTCTGGTGCCTGCACTTGCTCAAAGGCAAGGAGGACTTCCTCTGTTCTCGCCTGCACTTGCTCAAGGGCAAGGAGGTCTTCCTCTGGTGCCTGCACTTGCTCAAGGGCAAGGAGGTCTTCCTCTAGTGCCTGCACTTGCTTAAAGGCAAGGAGGACTTCCTCTGGCCTCAACCTCGCTGTATAAAGCAGAGGAAGAGGACTTTCTCTTGCCTCAACCTTGCTGTATAAAGCAGAGGAAGAGGACTTTCTTTGTTGCCTCAACCTTGCTGTAAAAAGCAAAGGAAGAGGACTTTCTCTCGCCTCAACCTTGCTGTAAAAAGCAAAGGAAGAGGACTTTCTCTTGCCTCAACCTTGCTGTATAAAGCAGAGGTGAGGACTTTCTCTGTTGCCTCAACCTTGCTGTAAAAAGCAAAGGAAGAGGACTTTCTCTCGCCTCAACCTTGCTGTATAAAGCAGAGGTGAGGACTTTCTCGTGGGTGCACGCTCCCAGGGGGGACTCCAGGCGTGGCTGTCTAAGCGCACACACTGGGCGCGCCCTACCTGCATTGCCTCACCGACGTCCCGACCGGTGAGGACCTATTCTTCTGGAATCATACGAGGTGCATGCTTAACGCTCTCGCTGGGAACTTGGGTCCCAGCTTAACATGTGTTAGCAAGACACCGATGACCGTGCACCGACCGAGTACTCACTCTCTACATGCACCGACAGCTGATCGCGGTCTGCATGCACTGATGGCTGATCGCGCTCTACATCCCAGCGCTTATCTAGGGGCTGATCTGCGGGTGGTGGCCACTTGGTAACTCACCACCGATCACCTGATCTTGCACCTGGGGCAAGGAGAACTTTAAACTGGGAACACTCGCACACTTTATGTACTGAAAATCTTTTATTGGGTGGCATCGTTAAAAAGAGTGCCCCTGATCTGCTCAACTGTTTAATACACTAAGTGTGTGTACAGCGCGATAGCGCATCTACTTTACAACTTAACGAAAGCAGGAAAGAAGCGTGTAGCGTCCTGGGTTCTGGGAATAGTCGTTACGTCCAGAGTCGCCAGCCGACAAGCTCCATTCTCCAACGTCTCAACCACTCTGGATGGGGTCTCCTTTAACCGGCGATGACCGCCCTGGCGATGCACACACGTGGGGCGATCATGCCTTCCGCTTCAGCTTTGGGAGCCCCCCCAGTGTAGCCTCTTCCATCACCTCACCTCCCCAAACACAGGGAGTTCATGCTGCTGGTCGCCTTCTTGGGACCCCGAAGCGCGATCACCTTGTGTCTTCTGCAGGTAATTGGTCAGGAACCCTGTCTCCACCAACTCAGCAAGCTGACGCCCCAACGCCAGGCAGTTACGGAGTGTATGTCCATAAGCTTGATGGAATTCGCACCACTCATCCTTCCTCCCTCCAAGTACCCTGTCGGTTTTCTCTGGCACATGGAGTCTTGCTGCCACAGCAGGGATGGCGATCAGCTCCGCCAAACTTATCATGAAATCATACCTGGGGGGTGCGTTGCTTGCATGCCCCCTGGTCTGGTCCTTCCTTGGTGCATAAGGGCGAGACCTTCTCTGCTCCTTCCTCCCTTCCTTGACCTCATGCACCCGCGCCTGTTGCTGTTGATTCCCTTGACCTCCACGTGGCTTCGACGGTGCAGCACTTCCTCTCTTCTCAGAGACCTCGGTCTCTGCTACTATGTGTACCACCGCACGTCGCCGTATCTCGGTGAAGGTGGCAGGGTGGCTCCTGATGAGCGATTCACTGAAAGGACCAGGGAGGACACCTCTCTTGAACGCATGCACCAGCATGTCCTCGTCCTTGCTGGGCAATCTCACCACCTGCGCCCCAAAGCGATTGAGGTAGTCCCTCAACGGCTCCCCCTGATACTGGCGCACGTCAAATAGGTCGTAGGACACTACTGGCGCAGGTCGGTTAATGATGTACTGCTCCATGAACAGCTTCGCGAACTGATGGAAGGAAGTGACGTGGCCCTCTGGCAGGCTCACGAACCACTCCATAGCCACTCCGCTCAGCGTGCTCATGAACATCTTGCAGTACACAGCATCTGAACCTCCAGTCAGCATCATCTGAGTGTGGAAGGTTGTCAGGTGTGCTTCTGGATCTTCCGCCCCGTGAACGACGCTTTCAGTCCCACCAGATTGGGAGGCACCACCGTGTTCATGATTTCGAGGGAGAAACGCATAGGGAATGCTTTCGGAGGCGACAGTGGCGTCGACGTCCTCTCTTCAGCTGCACGCTCCCTCTGCGCCTGCAATTCCCTACGCAGCTCTTCATTCATACGGTTCAACTCTTCGTTTCTTCTTTGCGATGCAATCAGCTCTGCACGCATCCTCTCTTGCTCAACTCTCGATTCCGCGACGCTATCTTGCAGTGCGCGCATCATCTCCACTACCTGCGCCATGGTAACGACTCCTTCTTCAGCAGATGACGCAGGTGAGGTTTGCCTGGTTCTTCTACTCATCTCCTCTGCACTTCGACGTAACTTCACTTCGACGAAATGATCAAGGAGCTCCAAGAAACCTCAAGAAACCTCAAGAAACTGCGACGTGGATGGGAACCAGATTTACATGGGCCCCACGGTGGGCGCCAAATGTTCTGGCCGCTTGACTCGAACGTGGAGGACTGCCTCGTCACTCCTTTGTCTAGCCCTCTGTTCTGCAGGAACGCTCCAAGATCCACCACCGGAACTCCAAACGCTGCCTGCAAAACACACAGACGGCGCCTCTAGCGGCCGTTGTAGCTCCGACGCTCAAGTCAGGCAACAGGAACACCAAAACTATATCTGAATCTCTCTGTGAGACTCGTGTGTAACTGTGAACTCTCAAATGTGTAAGCTGTGAGAATCTGTAAAAACCCCCCCTCAATTTTGTTAAGAGTTTGTATATATACCTGAGTCTTTCTCTCTCTTGACGGTTATTCCTCTTGACACGTGGATAACATCTGGTCGTACACGTGTCACCATCTGGAGTATCTGCAGCTGAAACGTTACTTCCACTGTGCCCCTGCGACTAAGTTATCCATACAGGGAGTAGCTTAGTATGCAGGCTACTCTGGGCGCAACCTTAACATGGCGAGCTGGTTAACCCTGGGCATTGCAGCTCACACTACACATGGTGGCAGATATGCCACTTATCCTCTGTACTTTGACCATACAACAAGTGCTTGCCAAGTCTTATCAAACACCCGACGATGTGCTCTTTCGGCACTTGCTGACCACCTGATCTCCTAACCTTAACACACGGCGATCATGTGCAATATGGGCGATTACTGATCCATACCGGCGATGAGCGATTACTCATCCTCAAGCCGATAGGCGATTACTCACCTCAAGGCGATAGGCGATTACTCATCCTCAAGCCGATAGGCAATTACTCACCTCAAGGCGACAGGCGATTACTCAACATCACAGGCGATAGGCGATTACCATTCTGAGTGATGGCCTCCCTGATTCGCCTGCTATCCTCTACCACGTGTTTACTCTGTGAATGGTTCACGTGGTCAACTGCTGCTGATGTCATCGACTACCGATGACCGATCGGAACACTTATCTTGAAGGTTCAATGGTTACCTCAAGTGGCAGCTTGCACACTCATCTAGGAGCCTTCATCCTCTTAGTGGCGTGATCATCCAACCATTCTTCCATCTTCATGAGCATTTTCTTCTCCTTTCTTCCTTTTTTTTTAATTTTCATGTCTTAGCTTGTGTTCTTGTGTGATTGTTTGGTTGTTTTGTGTTTCCAACAGCTTGTTCTTCTTTTCCAGCACTTATATTCAGTTTCCTTGCCTTTAATTTCATCTTTGTTCGGTTCAATTTGACAATAATTGGAACTTCCATATGAGTTTGTGTTTTGGCATTAGTTTTGGTGAGTTGTTGACTTAGAACATTGATCCAATTCTAAGAAAAAGTGCCTCTCTAATGACCAACTCAAGATGTTTCCTAAGAATGTCAAGAACATTTCATCTTATGTTCTTGAATTCACATCATGGTATGTTGTAATCTGTTGTTGATTCCCTAGTGGAATACCCAATCATTTTCTGGGAACTGGATGTAGCTCTGGTAAGGAGTGAACCAGTATAATTGTTTGAGTGATCTTCTCTCTCTCTGTCAATCTTTTAAAAATTGTTTGACTTGTGTTTTTGTCTCCACTATCATAAACAACCGATTAAATCACAATTTCAACTGGTTGTTTTTCTGTTAATAGTTTTAATAAGTTTGATTTTCTTGGCAGATCTTGTTTCTTAATCTGTAAATCTTCATTAATCTTCATTCTTAGCCAATATTTGCGAAAATCTTTACTTAAACAATTCACCCCCCTCTTGTTAATGTTAGGAAAGATGGCTTTAAACTAGAGGGGGGGTGAATTGTTTAAAGAGGTTTTCGCAAACTTTTACAAGCTAGAATGAATTTATTTCAGAAACCAATTGATTAAGCAATTCAGTTAGCCAAAACAGCAAGCAAAACAGCACTGCCAGGAAAACAATCGGTTGTTTCTGCGAAACAATCGGTTGTTTATATCAGCAAACAACAAATAACCTGAATTTAAAGAGTAAGGGATAGAGAGATTGTACACAATTGTTTATATTGGTTCACTCCAACCCAGAGCTACATCCAGTCTTCTCAGAACCCTGAGGAAATCCACTAAGCAATCACACCTTGATCACTTACACAAAAACCAAGAGAATGACCTTGAAAACCTCAAGACACACACTCTCCTTGGCCAACACTAAGATTGCTGATCTTGAACACCTCAAGAACACACAGCCAATCTCAGCAACAATTCACAGAAGAAATGTTTCAGCAGTTTACACAGATTACACTTGTTACAGATGAAGATCTGAAATCAATACAAGTAGAATCCTATTCCAGCACCTTGATCAATCCCTTGAGCTCTTAAGCAATCTCAACTCTTTGAAAACTCTCTTAGAAAAACTTTGTCAAAAGCATTCTCTTATTTAAAACAGTTTTTCTGAATTTATATAAAGAAAGTTTGTTATCAAATCTTAACAAACCTATAATTGCTTTCAAAAAGATTGGTCAAAGCATTTAATGACTGGAGCGTATTCAATTTCAAATCATTTAAAGCTCAGTCAAAGAAAACAGTTTTTCTGTTAAGGTTCCAGAACAAACAATCAGTTGTTTCCTCGAATCAATCGGTTGTTTTGTTATTTAACAGTTTTCTTCATTCAAAAACAGTTTTCAAACTTTCTCAAAACATCTAAGTGTAAACAATCGGTTGTTTCGACAGAACAATCGGTTGTTTCAACTTAGTTTGAAAAACACTTTACTTTGTTTAAAGATTGAGATACTAAGTGCTTTGAGATTTAATCTAAGGGTGGATTACAACATTAAACTACCCCAAAACAAAACAATAAACCAGCACAGCAGCATCAAGCAAAGCAGAGGCTTCATCATCCTTCAAAGGATTTGGATTCTTCAAAACCTTGAACACCACTTGGTTCAACAGTTAAGGCCATTAATTATAACAATTGGCATCAAGAGCTACGTTCTTGAAATTTTCTCAAGTTCTATTTTTCAAATCTATTTTAATGGCTGACAAATTGCCTTTTGGTGAAGGTGCTTCTATAAATAGACCACTCTTATTCTGTGGTGTTAATTACCAATTCTGGAAAGTGAGAATGAAGACTTTTATAGAATCTATAGATAGGGGAATATGGGATGCTATAGAAAATGGTCCATTCATTCCTAAAATTGAAAAAGATGATGTATTTGTTGAGAAGCCTTGGTCTAAATGGACTGAGCAAGAAAGTAAGAATGCTAAATTTTATTGGATTGCTAAGAATATTATAACCTCTGCTTTAAGCTATGATGAATTTTTCAGGGTATCACAATGCAAATCTGCAAAGGAAATGTGGGACATTCTTGAGGTCACACATGAGGGAACAAATGATGTGAAGAGGGCAAGAAAGCATGCTCTCATCCAAGAATACGAAATGTTCAGGATGCAGAAAGGGGAAACAATTTCTGATGTGTAGAAAAGATTTTCTCGCATTGTGAATCACCTTGTGAGCCTTGGAAAGATCTTTGAAAAAGAGGAGCTGAACATAAAGATCCTAAAGTGTGTTGACAAATCTTGGCAGCCAAAGGTTACTACCATATCAGAATCAAAGGATCTAACATTTATGTTAACAGCCTCCTTGTTTCGTAAGTGATGTGAGTTGATTTTATGATTTAGCATTTTATGGTAACACTTTGCTTAGGATTGGATTTTAAGATGATTAAGGTGAGAACCTAAGCAAAATCCCCATTGGACATTAACTTAACCAAGTGGTTAAGTAGATGTGAAGGTTCATTTCCATAAGGCAAAGAGAAAAAAACATGGATATGGTGATTATGAATGCAAACCAAAACTTAGAATTTAGAGAGGAGAAAAGAAATGTATCAATGGTGTACAAGCAATTCCAAATGATGCTCCTCACTCATAAAGAGTCTCTAAAAAAACTGAAATACAAGAATAGACAAGGAAGCACAAAAATGCAACAAAAGGGAATGGAAAATGGAAGAGATGATGAAAGAAGAACTTATGGATATGAAGCAATGGAGGGATCACACCACTTGATGGGATGGAACCACCAAGATGAGTGGAAAGAGGCCTCCACTTGAGAGTATCAACACCCACAAGATAAGACCAATTTAGGAGGAGCTCACTCACTCACTACTCACATAAAATTTGTGCAAAATTTCTTTACTATAATTTTCAACTTCAAAATACATGAGGTAGGCCTCCTTATTTATAGGTGAAGGAGGCTTGGAGAACAAACTTAAGGGGTAGGATGGGAAGAGGGAAAAAATGGGAATTCTTAGGGTTTGACTAAGTCAATCCTGCATCCTAGGCTTGTCCTTCTAGAAACTAGGTCAAAATGCCTTCCAAATGGGCTAGGAACAAGCTAAAATGATACCCACACCCCTATTATGCTAAAGGCACCTTATCTAGCCTATATTTACTATTTGAACCCCTAAAGTGAGCCCAAATTATTTACAACATGTTTTATTCTTAAGTACACCAGCAGGAAGAACAACAGATGCTTTGTTACTTGTCCATTTCTCCCTCTGGTAAGTTCTGCGTGATCCATGGTGGGGTCTTCACTTGAATAAGGGGATTACTTCTCATAGGTTGCACCCTTGGTCACCTCTTTGTGGGCTTGGTTTGCATCAGTAAGCTAAGGGAGCATGAACTGGAAATGAATCGATTGTTTGTCCAAGAGAGTGAGGACAAGCACAACAAATAGTAGAATACTTTTCTCACTCCAGACAAAGTCAACCACCACAACTCATGTTCAAAGAAGAGACACAGAAGAATACTTTTCTCACTTTGATGCCTTGTATAAATTTGTAAATAGTAGAATAGGGAATTTCCTTCTTGACCTTGTAGTTTAGGTCACAAGTAGATTAGGAAACTAGAGTAGCAAGGGAAGCTTCTAGAACCCTAATTTGTTATGCAAGCTAGGGTTTAAAGAAGCTTGGGCGAGAAGGATCAAAGCCTAACCCTAACTTCCCATGCAAGCTAGGGTTTGGGTAGCTTCATTAGTACACTACCTCTCACATTCTAAGCCTATAAATAATAACCTTTCCCTCATGTAAATGAATACTTGCATTGAGTAATAAAACTTTGTCTATATTCAGACTCATTTTCTCTCTTGTCTCAACTTGTTCCTTACTAGTATTCAAGCTAACCTAGCCTAGGAATTTCGTGAAGAAGAACCTCAACTTCTTCTAGTTTCTTCGTGAGAAACTCTTTACCATTCCTTCCATACATCTTATAAAAACCTTTCGCTGCCTTTTCCATTCATTTCATTCAATCAAAGGGAAGCCAATCTGCAATCCAAATTGATGGATTATGCATGAAGAATGGAGTGAGAGTGGAATATGAGTGTTATACACTGAGAATTTAAGGTATTTTGGTGAAGAAAGTAGTGAAATAGGTGCGAAAGAGAAAGAGGTTGAGCCAACTTTCTAGGGTTCACTAGGCCTTTGAGGCTCTCAAGCAAAAGGAGATTTATGAGAGAATGAAGTCTAAACATTCAGTTTATTCATTTAATTATATCAAATTTGAATACAAAAGGTGAAAGTCATATATTTGTAGGTGAAGATGATGGAGGTAGCTTGCTTCTTAAGTTACCATAAGTCTAGTTAAGCAAGCTTAACCATGGTGAGTTCTAGTAGTCCACCCAAGCTTCTTAAGATGATCTAGAAACCCTTGCTTGTATGGCAAGTGGGAGTTTCTAAAGTGTCTTGGAATTATTTAAGAACCCACTCTAAAAATGGTCTAGAAATACAATACCTAAAAAATTATCTACTCTACTTTTTGCAAGTTTTTATACAAGTTAAGACAAATATTTATTATGTATATCTTAAGATTGTTCCATGCTCTTAACTTTGTGTATGATGGCTTGGTAAGTGAGGATGGTCCTCCATCAAAGAACGTCACACTTTATTAAGCACTCCCAGGCTTTGCATAAAGGCTCAACTGGTCCTTGCCTGATTGTAGAGATTTCGGATTTAGACTTAATAAAGTTAGAGAGTGGAAAAAACTTGTTTAGAAAGTTTTCTCCTCAATATCATTCCAACTATTCAAGTTGTGATTATGGTAGGATTTAAGCCACTCTTTTGCTTTGCCAACTAGTGAGAAAGGGAATAATCATAAGTATATTGATTCCAGGTCCCTTTATTCAAATCCCATGGTACCTATCCATTCATATAAAGTGGATAAATGAGTATAGGGATCCTCATGATCCATTCTCGTGAATTGATGGTTACTTATCAAGCATAAAAAAGTTGGCTTCATCTCTAATGATTTGGTTGCAGTGGGCATGGTTGTGCTTGAAAAATATCTTAGACCTTGTTGAATAGCATAGTCTCCCAACGCTCTTTTTGGAGGATTAACAATCCTTCCACCTTCATTGTTTTTTTTTTTTGTGATTTCTTCAATTTGGGTTATGTGGGATGGAGAGTTAGGAAAGGTTGGATCTTATCTCTTTTTTGAATCTCATTGTCTTTATTTGAGCTTCCTTCTTTCAGATCTTAAAAGTTTTTCAATATCCTACTTAAACAACAAATCTTCTAAAGAGGACTTCCTCTTGTTAGCATGCAAGTGCAATCAAAGAAATTCTTTTTCAAAATAAAAAATTAAGCAAATGAAAATTAAAAGGATTAGTGGTTAGAAAAGTTAATCTAATCTAAGAAAGAAAAATCAAATCTAGATTTACAATTAAGGTGTTAGATATTACAAAAATTTATAATATGTAATTTTTTTTTTCAAAATAAAAGATGATAATACTTGATAATAATTAACTCCCCGACAATGGCGCCATAAAACTTGGTGGTGAGATAAGTTAAATCAATTTTAGGTCAGTTAAATCCCACTCTTTTTTACTTGGCAAGTGGACTGAGTCAACTATAGTACGTCTGAGCATTATCGTATCCATAGTGAATTAATGAAATCAAAGTATAATTATCATTTAAGATGACGTGATAAGTGATTTGGAGATGAGTTGCATGTAATATCTATTGTATTGCGCAAGAGTGCTCGGGTGCTCGAACCTTGGTTTGGGCTTGTCGGTGGTTGGCTCGGTTATTGGGAGTAAAGTGTGGGTCGTGAGTTTGGCCCAATTTTATTGGTAAGATCAATGGGAAATTATTAAAGTAATAAGTTTTGTCATGCATTAACCTATAGATAAGTGTATGCATATCTATGGTTGTTACGTAAATAAATATATGCATAAGTTTATTAACTAAATACGTTGCATGTTGGTTACATGATAAATATTAGTTGTTAAGAATAAAAGAGGAGTACCCTAAAAGATAAGGGTGCACACGATAAACAGAATGTTAGCCTGTGGTTAGCACCTGAACAATAATTGGTGCCTGTGACAGGTGGGTTTTTTGTTAAGATAAAAGATTAAATGTTTTGAATTATGCTTTTAGTTGAGATTATATTCTAGTGAACGAAAGCTGTTACATGAATAGTTATAAAAGGGGCTTGAGACCCCAGGTGAAGGTATGTTGTTTCTAAATACTAGATTGAAACTCTGATTACTTTTTTGTAAGCTCTCACTGACTTGATTGTCGGAGTGTGATCAACAGGTAGAGCCCCTTTGTCTAAACGGAGCTATATTCCCGTGCATTAAGAGGATGCAGATTAGTATCTAGAAGAGACAGGTTAAAAGCGAAGCTTTCCACCCAAGTCAACCGACGAGAAAGTCAACCAAAGAGTACATTTGGCGCCCACCGTGGGGCCCGATAAAACCTGATCTCATCCACAGTTGTGTTTGAGTTTTTTGACGAGATGAGAAATGTAAGGACCTGTAAAATTAAATTGGAATAAAAGGAATATATTTTAAATGAATTCTACGTATGTTTTTAATTAAAATAAAAAGGAAGGAAAGTGTAGCTTAGAAGACTATGAGATCGCCTGGTTAGTACATAATCGCCTGTCGCCTAGACTACACATGATCGCTAATCGCCTGTAGTGTACATGATCGCCAATCGCTTGTAGTGTACATGATCGCCAATCGCCTATGGTGCACATGATCGCCGAAAGTGCACTCAGTATGTGGTCAGGATACTGGATCAACCATAGTGGGTTCCAAAAACCACGCGTATCAAGGTGTGGGTTAAGCCTTAGATACGCTGTGCATGCGAAGCTCTAAGCTTGAGCATAAGAAATCGTCCTTAGTGTTGCATGCATGGGCGCACGAGGAGTAGTGCTGATCTACTCTTGGAAATGTGAAGCTACCAACGTCACCAAGTCATGTGGAGATGATACCTTGGACGTAACATAGTGGGATGAAGAACCTTCAGCAAGGCGTGGCGATGTGTCGTTGGGCATCGCCAGGGCGCGAGGCATGCGGGCATCGCTAGGGCGCGAGGCATGCGGGCATCGCCAGGGCGCGAGGCATGCAGGCATCGCCAAGGCGCGAGGCATGCGGGCATCGCTAGGGCGCGAGGCATGCGGGCATCGCCAGGGCGAGAGGCATGCGGGCATCGCCAGGGCGCGAGACATGCGGGCATCGCCATGGCGCGAGACATGCGGACATCGCCAGGGCGCGAGGCATGCGGGCATTGTAACATCCCGCCAAAATACTATTCATGTTTATATAATGAAAATAAAGGTGACAAATAGATTGAGGTGAACAAAATTATATATATGAAATGTAGTTTCTCCTCACAGGGAGTTTAATACAAATTTGGTCACTTTTCCAGAAAACGTAAACAAAATACAGTAAAAAAAACAAGGCAGGCGATCTCCTATCAGAAGAGGGCGATCTCCTATCAGAAGACAGCAAAAGGGTGATCGCCTAACAGAAGTAGAAACAGGCGGTCTCCTTCCGGCGACCACTCACTGAGGAGCTCTGCTTCCTGCAACATCATCTGCTCCCGTGTAAATTATACACGATCATCACAGGTTTAGGAAAGAGCCAAACACAACACCAAAGAAACACCACAGGGTAAGCTAGACATTTGAAAAAGAGTTTAGATATTATACTTTGAAATCAAGATGAAACAAATTAAAGACACCCACGTAAACCATCAACTAAAACACATATTGCACAATATTCTCAAGAGTCATTCTATTTCACATAATGCATCAAGTGTCTAACAATTTCAATGTTCCTCATTCCTCACGTCAGGCTTCCACTGACTCATCACACAAGACACTTGACACTACTTCCGGAAAACTCGTGCGTTGACTCAGACCCAGAGATCTGCACCTGTCATACTACATCACCCACACAGGGTCGCTGTGAAACTCACACAGCCATGCGCATAAATGAATCTCAATATCTTCACTCTCCTAGTATGACAGGGTTAATTCATATAACAGGCCGAGCTCGTTCTTTTTCACACGACTCACCCATTCATATGAACCTCCTTCGACTCTCACCAACTGAATAACTTCCTCTATGTGGTTCCATTATCTCAGCAGAGTTAGGATATCTCCTTCTAGACAGGTCCCTAGTCAATACACATCACACACGATCTTACACGGTATTTTCTTTCCTGAAAATACTATGCCTTGATCCCATAACCACAACATTCAAAACATCATACCACTCAAATGAATGATTCAAATCACAGCAACAGTCATTTCAAAGGTTCAGATTTTCGAATATCACATGTATTTCACGTTTAACTCTCAAACAGCTTCAAACAACACCAAAAACAGGGGAGTTCAAAAAAACAACGCCAAAACCGGCAATCTCGTTTAGAAACAGAGGATTATACAATAACAGTTGAAAAACCGGCGACCACGTCGCCCCCATCATCTCAATCATGAATGTAAGGATTTTCGTTGGAAATAAGGCTAGCTTCCCTTACCTAGACTTGCGCAAAACACCAAGAGCTCCAAGACCCGCCAAGCTTAAAGGATGCCTTAGCTCTGTTTTTAACGTCTGGTTTGTAGAACTTGCAGAGAACCTCCCAGGTGCTCTAAGGGCAGTCGTCGCTGGTTGCACTAGTGCTTGAGGTTGCCTGAATCGCAGTGCGAAGGAGAGAAAAGAGAGGGATGAAGATGCACTCACTCTTTCACTCTCGAGTCTCTGTAACGTTCTTTGCCTCCTCGCAGTGGGTTTTTGAATCCAAGCCTACTAGTCCACGCATGCTGCTGCCACCACCCCCTCTGCAAGAAAGCCAGAGTGTACGTTTCACTGAACAGTACGACCATGGTTGTCTCTTGCGCCTGCCAACCACTGCCCTGAACAGTACGACCACTGTTGTCTCTTGTGCATGCCAACCACTGCCCTGAACAGTACGACCGCGAGTGTCTCTTGCGCATGCCAACATTCTGTTGTCACTATTCTGAACCACCCTTTTTGTCTACGTGGCGCGCGTGCAGGACGTTTCATGCTGGGAGTCTGGGTCCCACTTTATCTGTGTGAAGCTCGACATCGCGCGATAACCTTCCACCGATGACCGCTCGCGCGATGACTATCCACTGAGGTCTCGTACTGGCAAACGATCGATGTCTTTCTCTGGAAGACGACCGATGTCTCTCCCTGGGAGACGACCGATGCCTCTCGCGACCCGGCGATGCCTGCATGCCTCCCGCCCCCGACGACGCCCGCATGCCTCTCGCGCCCCAGCGTTGCCCGCATGCCTCGCGCCCCGGCGTTGCCCGCATGCCTCGCGCCCCGGCGTTGCCCGCATGCCTCGCGCCCCGGCGTTTCCCGCATGCCTCGCGCGCCCTGGTGACGTCCACATGCCTCGCGCCCTGGCGATGCCCGCATGCCTCTCGCGCCCTGGCGACGTCCACATGCCTCGCGCCCTGGCGATCATGTGTAGTAGACGACCGGCGATCTCATAGTCTTCTAAACTACACTTTCCTTCCTTTTTATGTTAAATAAAAGCATACTTAGAATTCATTTAAATTATATCCCTTTTTATTCCAATTCAATTTTACAGGTCCTTACATTCTCCCCAACAAGAAAATTTTCGTCCTCGAAAATTGAATTACAAGGAAAAGAGGTATGGATAGGCTTCTCTCATGGGTTCTTCTAACTCCCAAGTTGAATCACCCGATCTCTCATCCCACACCACTTTCACCATGCTGATGGTCTTGCCTCTGAGATGTTTACTTTGACGATCGTCAATCCTGACTGGTTTCGCTTCAAAGGACAAGTCATCCCTGATCTGCACATCGTCCACTTCCAGCACATGACTGGGGTCTGCCATGTACTTCCTCAGCTGTGATACGTGAAAGACATTGTGCAGATTCGCTAAATGGGGAGGCAGGGCGATCTCGTAAGCCACTGGACCAATCCTCCTTAAGATCTGATATGGTCCCACGAACTTAGGGGACAACTTCTTTGGTCTGATCGCTCGTCCTACACCCTTGGTTGGTGTCACTCTCATGAACACATGGTCTCCAGTAGCAAACTCTAAAGGCTTTCTCCTTTGATCCACATAGGATTTCTGCCTACTTTGAGAAGCTTTCATTCTGTCTTGTATCTGTTGCACCTTCTCGGTCATCTGCTGAATCAACTCTGGTCCAACCAATACTGCTTCGCCCTCCTGGTACCAACATAAGGGAGTTCTGCATTTCCTCCCATACAGGGCTTCATATGGCGCTATCCCAATGCTAGCGTGATAACTGTTATTATAGGTAAACTCCACCAGCGGCAACACCTCATCCCAACTTCCCAATTGATCCAAGACACACGTCCTCAGCAGATCTTCCAAGGACTGGATCGTTCTCTCTGACTGTCCATCTGTTTGGGGATGATATGCAGAGCTCATCCTCAACTTAGTCCCCAAGCAATCTTGTAAAGTCTGCCAAAACCGTGAAGTGAACCTGGGATCTCTATCCGAAACAATGTTGGAAGGCACTCCATTCAACCTCACTATTTCTTTGATGTACAACTGTGCCAACTTGGTCATAGGCATCCTCATATTCACTGGAAGGAAGTGGGCACTCTTCGTCAGCCGATCAGTGATGACCCATATTGAATCATGACCCTTTACCGATCTGGGTAAATGGGTGACAAAATCCATGGCGATGCTGTCCCATTTCCACTCAGGGATATCCAATGGCTGCAACAACCCGCCAGGTCTTTGATGTTCTATCTTCGCCTTCTGACATGTTAAGCAGGTTGTAACATACTGGGCGATGTCTCTCTTCATGCCTGACCACCAAAATGACTCCTTCAAGTCATGGTACATCTTGTTCATGCCTGGATGTAAGCTAAGGAGACTCTTGTGACCTTCCTCTAGGATCGTCTTCTTCAGCTCTTCATTTGCAGGGATACAAATTCTGCCATTAAATCTCAAGATCCCATCATCGCCCATCATAAAGTCTCTAGCCTGGTCGGTCCCTAGTGCCTCCACAGTACGCTTCAGACTAGGGTCCTCCAACTGCTTGTCCCTTATCATTCCAAGGAAGTCATTAGTTATAGCCAACTTACTACAACTAATGTGATTTACGTGGAATTCTACCCCAAGGTTTAAGTCTCTGAACTGCTCGATCAGTTTCTGCTCTTCCATCATCATGGTGGCTACTTGTACTGATTTTCTACTCAAAGCATCTGCCACTACATTGGCCTTCCCTGGATGATACATGAGTTGAAAATCGTAGTCCTTTAAAAACTCCATCCACCTTCTCTGTCTCATGTTTAGTTCCTTCTGATCGAACAGGTATTTCAGGCTCTTATGATCACTGAACACCTGGAACCGAGCTCCATATAAATAGTGCCTCCAGATCTTCAAGGCAAACACCACAGCCGCCAACTCCAAATCATGCGTAGGGTAGTTCCTCTCATGAACCTTGAGTTGCCTTGAAGCATATGCAACCACTCTTTTCTCTTGCATCAAGACACATCCCAAACCCTGATGTGAAGCATCACAGTAGACATCAAAAGGTCTCCCTACTTCTGGGATCACCAGCACTGGAGCACTAGTCAACCTCTCCTTTAGTTCCATGAAGCTCTGCTCACATCGGTCGGTCCAAGCAAAAGGTTGGTCCTTGCGGGTCAGCTGTGTTAAAGGAGCCACTACCTTGGAAAAGTCCTCAATAAACCTCCGATAGTAGCCAGCTAAACCCACAAAGCTCCTTATCTCAGTGACTGTCTTAGGACGTTCCCATTGAAGCACTGCCTCCACTTTGGCTGGATCCACCGAGATCCCCTGGGCAGATATCACGTGTCCTAAGAAGTTGACTTCCTTCAGCCAGAACTCACACTTAGAGAACTTGGCATAGAGTTGCTTCTCCCTCAGAATCTCCAACACTGTTCTCAGATGTTCTTCGTGTTCTTCCTCGGTCCTTGAATAAATGAGTATATCGTCTATGAAGACTACCACAAACTTATCCAGGAAAGGGCGAAAAATCCTATTCATGTAGTCCATGAACAGAGCTGGAGCATTTGTGACTCCAAACGGCATCACCACATACTCATAATGCCCATACCAAGACCTAAAAGCTGTCTTTTGAACATCTTCAGCTTTTACCAAAATTTGGTGGTACCCCGATCTCAGATCAATCTTTGAGAACACCGAGGCCCCATGTATTTGATCCATCAAATCATCAATCCTAGGTAGGGGGTACTTGTTCTTGATGGTCAACTTGTTCAACTGCCTGTAATCTATACACAGCCGAGACCCTCCATCCTTCTTCTTAACTAGGAGCACTGGAGCCCCCCATGGAGATACACTGGGTCTGATGAATTGTTTCTCCAACAACTCTTCCACTTGCTTCTTTAATTCTGCCAACTCGGCTGGTGCCATCCTGTAAGGTGCCATTGACACTGGTCCAGCTCCAGGTACCAAATCAATGGAGAATTCCACTTCTCTCTTAGGGGGTAACCCAGGTACTTCTTCTGGAAATACATCCGTGAAATCTTTCACCACATGTATCCTGCTTACGTCCCCTTCATTCTTCACCTCCAACCGAGCTAAGATCATGAAGCACCTCGCCCCTTCTTCCAACACCGACCGCCCTCGCTGAGCAGATATCACGTGTGACTCTTGGAGGTCTGGAAACGCTATCTTCTGACTACCGCAGTCTATGAGAACGTGATTGGCAGCTAGCCAATCCATTCCTAGGATAACATCCAGGTCTTGAAGAGGTAGGCAGATCAAGTTCACTTTGAATCTGCGTCCCTCTACTATCACTGGACATTTGGGGCAAACTGTAGAGGTCAACACCTGTCCTGACGCAGGTGTAGAAACCAACAGTTCGAAAGGTAACTCCTTCACTAGAAGGCCCAACTCGGCTACACACAGGCTTGACACAAAGGAGTGTGTCGCTCCAGAATCAAACAAAGCTTTTACACCTCTACCAGCTATAAAACAAACACCTTGCACGAGGTTACCTGACTGAGACGCTTCTGCTCCTGACATGGCAAACACTCTCCCTGTTGCCTGAGGTCTGCTGCCTTCGTTCCTCAACTGCTGAGAACCACTGGGTTGAGTCGCCCCATTCCTGTTAGGGCACTCTCTAGCAACGTGTCCCGTCCTTTGGCAGACAAAACACCTTCTCTCCGAAGCCTTCTTGGGGCACACATTGGACGTGTGTGGTCCACCACAATGGAAACATTTGGGTTTCCAAGGTTGTTGCTGCTGAAACTGGGATGGCGTTGTTCCTGCCCGATGTGGTGGAGGTCTCGCATAAGGCTTGTTTTGTGGGTGCTGCACCTTAGCCTTCCCACTGGAAGAACTCCCTGGGTGTGACCTGATCACCCGAGAATCACCCTTTTCCAGGGTCTCCACCATCTTCGCCTTCTCTACCAAGGCGTGAAATTCCCTGATGCACATCGGGGCTATGGTCCTCTTTAGCCCATGCTTCAGTCCCTCTTCAAACTTCCTACACCTCCAAGCCTCAGAGGTCGCCTGGGTGTAGAATCGGGCGAGATACTCAAACCGAGCAGCATAAGCATTCACAGATATCTCCCCTTGCTCCAATCTGAGGAATTCTGCTTCCTTCGTAAACTTTGCACTATCTGGAAAGTATTTTTCCAGAAACCTCACCCTGAAGCTCTCCCAGTCTAACACTTCAGCTCTGGCCTCCATCATCTGCTGAGCTCCCATCCACCAGAACTCAGCTTCTCCAGACAGCAGATAGGTGGCGAACACCAACTTCTTCTCTTCAGGGCAGGAGGTCGCCCTAAAGATTTTCTCCAACTCTTTGACCCACTGATCTGCCTGATCAGGGGTAGCATTCCCACTAAACTTGGGTGGGTTGTGCCTCATGAACTCAGTCAGTCCCATCTGTTCTTGAGGCTGACCGACTTGGGAATTTGTTTCAGCCGACCGAGCAGTTTCCCAGTGGTGCATTGTAGCTTGATGGTTCTGAGCCATCGCTGCATTCTGTTGTTGGATGGCAGTTGCCATCATCTCGATAGCCTTGGCAATCTGGCTCATCTCCGAAGAAGGTTGGGGAGGGGTAGAAGGTCTACGTGCCATCTCTCTTCGTTTCAGATTCGAAACTACAGATTTCTATATTCCCTACAACTACAAGAATGAGATCGATAAGAAATCAATTCATTCAGGAGGTAACATCTTGACCTTACAAAGATCAGCATCTCAAAGTCATCAAGAATTTGAGCTCATCAACAGAATCATAATGTTTATAAACTTAAGCAAAACACCAGAACAGCTACTGGTATACAACCATCAATCCAAACAACCACTTTCAATCAATACGAAAACACTCAATAAAATGAAATAATCACACCAGAATTCAATGTATGCTAAACATCAAACCTTTGGAATTAAGATTGAGAATCATCTTGATCCAGTTATGAGTGTGCACCCTCACTACTTTATCAAGATCTTCTCATTCTTAATACCAAGATTTTCAGTTAGAGCATATATTCACCAAAGCACACACAAAATTTCAATACAAAAACGTTTGAAAACCTTTCACTACATCTTGATTTGGTTATACCCAGAACAAGTGTCCAAAAAGCTGAGTAGCTTGCACCCCGAGGCGTTATCTACCAATGCATCAATACTCGGTAGAGGATAAGAATCCTTTAGGCACGCCTTATTGAGGTCAGTGAAGTCCACACACATCCGCCACTTCCAATTGGCCTTCTTCACCAACACCACATTCGCTAGCCACTCAGGGTATTGGATCTCCCGTATGTGACCAGCCTTAAGCAGCTTTTGTGTCTCTTCCTTGATCACCTGCCTCCTTTCTTCATTGAACTTTTGCCTTCTCTATCGGATAGGTCTGGCTTGGGAATTCAATGCAAGGCGATGACATAAGAAGTCTGGATCAATACCTGGCATATCCAAGGCAGACCAAGCAAAAGCGTTCATATGCCATTCTATGAACCTTGTTATTTGGTCTTGTGTCTCCTGGAGTAGGGATTTGCCAAGTTTGAACATCTTACCTCCAATCTCCCTTTCTACCACCTCCTCTGCTGGCTCTAGTCGTCTCTGTCGGGTGACCTCTGCTCGTGTGACCCCGATGTCTACTCGGGGAGGGTCAGTATCATCGTACTCTTCACCCGGTGGTTGGGTGGTCACCGCGCACACTCCCCTTCTCGTCTTGAGGCTATTCTCGTAACACTTCTTAGCCTCCTTCTGATCTGACCTTATGGTGATCACCACTCCTTCCATTGAGGGCAACTTCATCTTCATGTGCCTCGTCGACGCTACGACTCCCAGTCTATTTAAGGCTGGCCTGCCCAACAACATGTTGTAGGCTGATGGGGCATTGACGACCAGGTACTTGATGTTCTCGGTGCGGGAGGCCACTCCATCAGTAAAACTGGTCCTCAACTCTATATATCCTTGCACCTCCACCTGGTCACCTGCAAACCCATACAGGCAGCCGGTATAAAGTCTTGTTAAAGGTTGTCCCGAACATGACATCGGCTGAACTTCCTTGATCGATGAGGACCCGGTGCACCCTTCTCCCCACCATAACCACTGATATCACCACTGGATCGTTATTGTGAGGGACAACATCCCGACGATCGGCCTTTGTGAAGGTGAGGTCGATGTCTGGGAAGTGGTCTTCCTCACACGTTTCCACTGCCATCACCGAACCCGCATACTTCTTGCGCTGCGACGAGGTGCACCCTCCCCCTGAAAATCCACCCGCAATGGTGTGGATCTCACCATGTATGGGCACTTCATGCCCCTGATCAGCCCTCGGGGCTACCACCACCTCGCTCCCTTGTGACTCCATTAAGTAATCATTCAGGAAGCCGCTTTTTACCAACTCATCTAGCTGATGACTAAGGGCCAAGCAGTTTCGAATTGGATGGCCAAACGCTTGATGGAATTCACACCAGGCACTCTTGTTGGGCCCTAATCTCTTGTCTGTCTTTGGGGGCACTTTCAGCCTCTGCCACATTGGGAATGGTGATCAGCTCTTTGAGCTCCACCAGGAAATTATGTCTAGGGGGCACATCCTCCTTAGCGCGTGCCCTAGTCTGAGGCATGCGGGCATCGCCAGGGCGCGAGACATGCGGGCATCGCCAGGGCGCGAGACATGCGGACATCGCCAGGTCGCGAGGCATGCGGGCATCGCCAGGGCGAGACATCGGTCGTCTTCCAGGGAAAGACATCGGTCGTCCGCCAGGATGAGACATCGGTGGATAGTCATCGCGCGAGCGGTCATCGGTGGAAGGTTATCGCGCGATGTCGTGTTTCATGCATGGGCGCACGAGGAGTAGTGCTGATCTACTCTTGGAAATGTGAAGCTACCGACGTCACCAAGTCATGTGGAGATGATACCATGGACGTAACATAGTGGGATGACGAACCTTCAGCAAGGCATGGCGAGGCATTCGGGCATCGCCAGGGCGCAAGGCATGCGGGCATCGCCAGAGCGCGAGGCATGCGGGCATCGCCAGGGCACGAGGCATGCGGGCTTTGCCAGGGCGCGAGGCATGCGGGCATCGCCAGGGCGCGAGGCATGCGAGCATCGCCAGGGCGAGACATTGGTCGTCTTCCAGGGAAAGACATCGGTCGTCCGCCAGGATGAGACATCAGTGGATAGTCATCGCGCGAGCGGTCATCGGTGGAAGGTTATCGCGCGATGTCGTGTTTCACACAGATAAGGTGGGACCCTGGCTCCTAGCATGAGACGTCCTGCACGCGCGACACGTAGACAAAAAGGGTGGTTCAGAATAGTAACATCAGAGAGTTGGCATGCGCAGAGACACACGTGGCCGTACTGTTCAGGGAAGCGTGCACGCAAGCTATCCTGCAGAGTGGGTGGTGGCAGCGGCAATTGTGGACAAGTTGGTTTAGATTCAAAAACTCACTTCTGCGAGGCAAAGAACGCTGCTGTGGTTCAAGAGTGACAGAGTGAGTTTACCTTCATCCATCTCTTTTCTCTCCGTCGCGCTGCAATTCAGGCATCCTCAAGCACCAGTACGACGAGCGACGACTGCCTTTGGATACCTGGGGAGTTCTTTGCGAGTTTTCCGTCAGGACGCTAGAACAGAGTTAAGGCATCTTTAAGCTTCGGTGGGTTTTAGAGCTCTTGGTGTTTTGCGCAAGTTCAAGTAAAGGAAGCTAGCATTTTCGTTTATAAAAACGTTAGGCGAGTAGGTTCTGAAGTGAGGGCGACGTGGTCGCCGGTTTTCATATTCGTTTTCACAATGCTCTGTTTTTATGTGTGGGGCGACGTGATTGCCGGTTTTAATGTTGATTTCGAACTCCCCTGTTTTAGTGTCGTTTGAAACTGTTTGAGATTGAAATGTGAGATGCATGTGATATTCGAAAATCTGAACCTTGGAATGATTGTTTCTGTGATTGGGATTGTTTAAGAAAAGATTCAAAATATTATATGATGGAATTGTGCTTTTACGTGTTGTATGATGCATTGAATGTTGTGAATGTGGGATCAAGGCATAGTATTTTCAAGAAAGAAAATACCGTGTAAGATCGTGTGTAATGTGCATTGACTAGGGACTTGTCTAGAAGGAGATATCCTGACTCTGCTGAATAATGGAATCACATAGATGAAGTTATTTAGTTGTGGAGAGTCGGAGGAGGTTCATATGCATGGGTAAGTTGTTTGAAAGATAACTGACTTGACCTGTTATATGAATTAACCCTGTCATACCGGGAGAGTGATGATATTGAGATTATGTATGCGCATGGCTGTGTGGATTTCACAGCGACCCTGTGTGGATTTCACAGTGGTGTGGTATGACGGGTGCAGATCTCTGAGTCTGAGTCAACGCACGAGTCTTCCGGAAGTAGAGTCATGTGTCTATATGTTACGAGTCAGTGGAAAGTCTGACATGTGAACCATGTGTCTATATGTTCAATTTTGATATTATTGTTTTACTTTTATTTTATTATATAAATATGACCAATATTTTGAGGGGCGTTACAGAGGGAAAGGGCCAGGTCGCCCGAGGGAATTCAAACGCCCTCTGAGGCAAGAATTTGTGATGGGATTGGCGGACCTGATCGCCATTCCCAACATAGCAGCCAAGCTGAAGGTGCCTGAAAAGGTGTCGGACAAGGTGTTGGGGCCAAAGCCAGACGCGTGGTGTGAATTCCACAAAAGTTTTGGCCACACCCTTGATTCCTGCCTGTTGCTGGGATACCAACTGAACGAAGTGGATTTCTGAAGGACTATTTGCTGGAGAAGAAGGCAGCAAATGCATCGAGCTGCCATCCGGCGAGCGGCAAGGGCCAACAACATGAAGTGCCCATTCACGGGGAAATCCACACTATAGCTAGGGGTTTCTCAAGAGGTGGGTGCACTGCGTCACAACGCAAGAAATATGCTCGATCTGTGATGGCGGTGGAAGCATTTGCGGACCACTCGCCCGATGTGGACATCACGTTTACCAAAGAAGACCTTAGGGATGTTGTACCACATGACAATGATCCTATAGTGATCTCGCTTGTCACGGCAGGAAGGAAGATCCACCGAGTGCTAGTTGACCAGGGAAGTTCGGCTGATGTTATGTTCTGGCCAACTTTCAACAAGTTGCAGCTGCCCCTTGACCAGCTGAGACCTTATGGAGGATGTTTGTATGGTTTCGCTGGCGATCAGGTGGAGGTCAGGGGGTATATTGAGTTGAGAACCACATTCACGGATGACGCGGCTTTAAGAACGGAGAAAATCAAGTACCTTGTTGTGAATGCCCCCTCAGCATACAATATCTTGTTAGGGAGGCCAACTCTCAATCGGATAGGGGCGGTGCCTTCAACAAGGCACATGAAGGTTAAGCTCCCTTCAATGGAAGGTGTGGTAATAACCCTGCGATCTGATCAAAAGGAGGCAAAGAAGTGTTATGAAAACAGCCTCAAGAACAGGCGATCAGTAAGCTACGTCACAACCAAGCCGCCTCCTGGCGTGGAATCAAGGCGAGAAGGGGGGCTAGTCATCGATGTTGCGATGGAGGTGATCGCCGAGGGGAATGCACGTATGGTAGGTGTTGAGGAAGGAGGTGGAAATGCTGATCGCTCTGAAGAGGCTAGGGAGACAGGGATCGCTAGGGCGGTGATCGCCAATGAAAGGAGACTTCAACCAGTGGAAGAGTGGGTTGAAAGGAAGATAAAAGGCAAGGTCTTCAAGCTGGGGAAATCCCTGGAGCGTGAGGCACAAAACCAGATCGCCGGGGTGTTAGAGAGGCATCTGGACGCGTTTGCGTGGTCTACTTCGGATATGCCTGGTATCGACCCTGATTTCTTGTGCCATCATCTGGCAATGGACCCCTAGGTTAGACCGGTGCGACAAAGAAGGCGAAAGTTCAATGAGGAGAAGAGGTAGGCGATCAGAGATGAAACGCAGAAGCTCCTCGCAGCAGGCCACATTCGGGAGATCCAATACCCCAAGTGGCTCGCTAATGTCGTGCTGGTTAAAAAGAGCAACGGGAAATGGCGCATGTGCGTCAATTTCACGGATTTAAACAAGGCTTGTCCAAAGGACTCATATCCTTTGCCAAGTATAGACGCCCTGGTTGACAGCGTAGCAGGGTGCAAATTGTTGAGCTTTCTGGATGCCTTCTCGGGGTATAATCAGATCAAGATGCATCCTATGGATGAGGAGAAGACTGCCTTCATGACAGAGAGATCGTGCTACTGCTACAAAGTAATGCCATTTGGGCTGAAGAACGCTGGGGCCACGTACCAGAGGTTAATGGATAAGGTACTTGTGTAACATCCCGCCAAAATACTATTCATATTTATATAATGAAAATAAAAGTAACAAATAGATTGAAGTGAACGAAATTTTATATATGTAAATAAAGATTCTCCTCACAGGGAGTTTAATACAAATACGATCACTTTTCCATTAAAACGTAAACAAAATACAATACAATAGAAAGATAGGCGATCTCCTGACAGAAGGGCGATCTCCTATTAGAAGGGCGATCTCCTATCATAAAGGCGATCTCCTATCAGAAAGCAGCAAAAGGGGTGATCGCCCAACAGATATAGAAAACAGGCGATCTCCTTCCAGCGACAATTCACTAAGGAGCTATACTTCCTGCAACATCATCTGCTCCCGTGTAAATTATACACGATCATTACAGGTTTAAGAAAAGGCCAAACACAACACAAAAGAAACACAGGGTAAGCTAGACATTTAAAAGAGTTAGATATGAACTTTAAAATCAAGGTAAAACAAATTCAAGATACCCACGTAAACCATCAATTAAACACATATTGCACGATTCCTCGAAGGTCATTAAAATCACAACATATATCAAGTGTCTATCAATTCAAAGATTCTCATTTCTCACGTCAGACTTCACTGACTCATCACACAAGACACTTGACACCACTTCCGGAAGACTCGTGCGTTGAACCTAGCATCCAGAGACATGCACCTGTCATACTTCATTGGCTGGAATGTTTCCACAGCCGTGCGCATCAACACAATCACGATCTCAATTCATCACTCTCACAGTATGACAGGGTTAATCCATAAGACAGGCCGAGCTCGTTCTTTTTCACACGACTCACCCATTCATATGAACCTCCTTCGACTCTCACCAACTGAGGAACTTCCTCTATATGATTCCATTACCTCAGCAGAGTCAGGATCGCCTCATTCACAGGATACTCACAGATCAATACACTTCACAACCAAATCTCAACACGGTATTTCCTTTCCTGAAAATACTATGTCTTGATCCACATTCACGACATTCCACACATCATACCACTCAAAAGAATGATTCCAACCACAGCAACAGTCATTCCAAAGGTTCAGGTTTTCGAATATCACATGTATTTCACATTGAAATCTCAAACAGCTTCAAACAATACCAAAAACAGGGGAGTTCGAAATCCGTATTTAAAACCGGCGACCACGTCGCCCAACCACATAGAACAGAGCATTGCGAAAAGAAACAGGAAACTGGCGACCTCGTCGGCCTTACTTCAGAAACAGCTAATCTATGGCTTGTATTGAAAATGAAGGCTAGCTTCCCTTACCTGGACTTGCGCAAAACACCGAGAGCTCAAAACCCACCGAGCTTGAAGGATGCCTTAGCTCTGTTTTCAGTGCCTGGTTTGTAGAACTTGCAGAGAACTTCTTAGGTGCTCTAAGGGCAAACGTCGCTTGTCGCACTGATGCTTGAGGTGGCCTGAGTCACAACGCAAAGGAGAGAAGAAGGGAGGGAGGAAGTTTGCACTCACTCTAACACTCTTGAGTCTGTAACGCTCTTTGCCTTCCCGCAGTGGCTTTTGAATCCAAGCCTACCTGTCCACGTATGCTGCTGCTGCTACCCCTTCTGCAGGAAAGCCTGACAACCACTGCCCTGAACAGTACGACCATTGTTGTCTCTTGTGCATGCCAACCACTGCCCTGAACAGTACGACCACTGTTGTCTCTGGTGCATGCCAACCACTGCCCTGAACAGTACGACCGCGAGTGTCTCCTGCGCATGCCAACATTCTGATGTCACCACTCTGAACCACCCTTTTTGTCTACGTGGCGCGCGTGCAGGACGTTTCATGCTGGGAGTCTGGGTCCCACTTTATCTGTGTGAAGCTCGTCATCGCGCGACAACTTTCCACCGCTGACTCATCCTGGAGAACGACCGATGTCTCCCTCGCCCTGGAAGACGACCGATGTCTATCCCTGGCGACGCCCTCATGCCTCGCGCCCTGGTAATGCCCACATGCCTCTCGCGCCCTGGCAATGCCCGCATGCCTCGCGCCCTGGCGATGCCCGCATGCCTCTCGCGCCCTGGCAATGCCCGCATGCCTCTCGCCCGCGCGATGCCTGCATGCCTCGCGCCCTGGCGCTCATGTGTAGCAGGCGACCGGCGATCATGCACTACTAGGCTACACTTTCCTTCCTTTTTATTTTAAATAAAACATACATAGAATTCATTTAAAATATAACTCTTTTTATTCCAATTCAAAAGTACAGGTGCTTACAACTTGCACCAATGCTGGGGAGAAATGTGCAGGCCTATGTTGATGATATGGTGGTGACTTCCCTGGAGAGGAGCAGCCACGTCTCGGACTTGGAAGAGTTGTTTGTCACGATAGCCAAATATAGGGTGAAACTGAATCCCGAGAAGTGCATCTTTGGTGTGGAGGCGGGAAAATTTCTAGGTTTTCTCTTGACTGAAAGAGGAATAAAGGCAAACCCCGATAAGTGTGCTGCTATTATGGCGATGAGAAGCCCAGCTACGGTGAAGGAGGTGCAGCAGCTTACAGGTCGGATGGCTGCTCTCTCACGCTTTGTGTCAGCTAGCGGCGAGAAGGGCCACCCTTATTTTCAATGTCTAAAGAGAAACAACAGGTTTGTCTGGACCAAGGAGTGTGAAGAAGCTTTCATGAAGCTTAAAGTATATATAGCAAGCCCGCCGGTGCTTGCAAACCGATAGTTGGGGTGCCTCTCAGGTTGTATTTCGCTGTGACTGAGAGAGCGGTGAGTGTGGTGCTTGTCCAAGACCAAAATCAGGTCCAGAAGCCCATTTATTTTGTGAGCAAGGTGCTACAAGGTCCTGAAGTAAGGTATCAGGCCTTGGAGAAAGCTGCTTTAGCGGTTGTGTTTTCGGCGAGGAGGTTGCGCCATTACTTTCAGAGCTTCACTGTCCTGATAACGACCGATTTGCCCATTCAGAGGGTTCTGAAGAACCTGATGTAGCTGGAAGAATGGTGAAGTGGGCGGTAGAACTGTCAGAGTTCGACATTAAATATGAACCCCGAGGGCCAATTAAGGGGCAGATTTTCGCTGATTTCATCGTCGAGCTCTCGTCAGAGGCAACTCATGTTGAAGGAGATGGCTTTCGTTGGGTCCTTTCGGTAGATGGATCGTCGAACCAGCAGGGTAGCGGTGCTGGAGTCATTCTGGAGAGGCCCAACGGCGTGCTGATAGAACAGTCCCTAAGGTTCGCTTTCAAAGCCAACAACAATCAAGCAGAATATGAGGCATTGATTGCAGGTATCTTGTTGGCCAAGGAGATGGGGGCTAAAGTGTTGGTGGCCAAAAGTGACTCGTTGCTGGTCACAGGGCAAGTAGGGGGCGAGTTCCAAGCCAAGGACCCGTAGATGGCGGCTTACTTGGCATATATGCTTGATGGTCTTGCCTCTGAGCTGTTTACTTTGACGATCGTCAATCCTGACTGGTTTCGCCTCAAAGGACAAGTCATCCCTGATCTGCACGTCGTCCACTTCCAGCACATGACCAGGGTCTGCCATGTACTTCCTCAGCTGTGATACGTGAAAGACATTGTGCAGATTCGCTAAATGGGGAGGCAGGGCGATCTCATAAGCTACTGGGCCAATCCTCCTTAAGATCTGATATGGTCCCACGAACTTAGGGGACAACTTCTTCGGTCTGATCGCCCGTCCTACACCCTTGGTTGGTGTCACTTTCATGAACACATGGTCTCCAGCAGCAAACTCCAAAGGCTTTCTCCTCTGGTCTGCATATGACTTCTGCCTACTTTGAGAAGCCTTCATTCTGCTTTGTATCTGTTGCACCTTCTCGGTCGTCTGCTGAATCAACTCTGGCCCAACCAAGACTGCTTCGCCCTCCTGGTACCAACATAAGGGAGTTCTGCATTTCCTCCCATACAGGGCTTCATATGGTGCCATCCCAATACTAGCGTGATAACTGTTATTATAGGTAAACTCCACCAGTGGCAACACCTCGTCCCAATTCCCCAATTGATCCAAGACACACGTCCTCAACAGATCTTCCAAGGACTGGATCGTTCTCTCTGACTGACCATCTGTTTGGGGATGATATGCAGAGCTCATCCTCAACTTAGTTCCCAAGCAATCTTGTAAGGTTTGCCAAAACCGCGAAGTGAACCTGGGATCCCTATCCGAAACAATGCTGGAGGGCACTCCATGCAACCTCACTATTTCTTTGATGTATAACTGTGCCAACTTGGTCATAGGCATCCTCATGTTCACTGGGAGAAAGTGAGCACTCTTCGTCAGCCGATCAGTGATGACCCAGATTGCATCATGGCCCTTTACCGATCTGGGTAAATGGGTGACAAAATCCATGGCAATGCTGTCCCATTTCCACTCAGGGATATCCAATGGCTGTAACAACCCGCCAGGCCTTTGATGCTCTACCTTTGCCTTCTGACACGTCAAACAGGTAGTAAGATACTGGGCGATGTCTCTCTTCATGCCTGACCACCAAAAGGACTCCTTCAAGTCATGGTACATCTTGGTCATGCCTGGATGTAGGCTAAGGCGAATCTTGTGACCTTCCTCTAGGACCATCTTCTTCAACTCTTCATTTGCAGGTATGCAAATCCTGCCCTCAAATCTCAAGATCCCATCATTGCCCATCACAAAGCCTTTAGCCTGGTCGGTCCCTAGTGACTCCACAGTACGCTTCAGACTAGGGTCCTCCAACTTCTTGTCCTTTATCATTCCAAGGAAGTCATTAGTTATAGCCAGCTTACTACAACTAATGTGATTTACGTGGAATTCTACCCCAAGGTTTAAGTCTCTGAATTGCTCGATCAGTTTCTGCTCTTCCATCATCATGGTGGCTACTTGTACTGATTTTCTACTCAAGGCATCTGCCACTACATTGGCCTTCCCTGGATGATACATGAGTTGAAAATCGTAGTCCTTTAGAAACTCCATCCACCTTCTTTGTCTCATGTTTAGTTCCTTCTGATCGAACAGGTATTTCAGGCTCTTATGGTCACTGAACACCTGGAACCGAGCTCCATATAAATAGTGTCTCCAGATCTTCAAGGCAAACACCACAGCCGCCAACTCCAAATCATGCGTAGGGTAGTTCCCCTCATGAACCTTGAGTTGCCTTGAAGCATATGCAACCACTCTTTTCTCTTGCATCAAAACACATCCCAAACCCTGATGTGAAGCATCACAGTAGACCTCAAAAGGTCTTCCTACCTCTGGGATCACCAGCACTGGAGCACTAGTCAACCTTTCCTTTAGTTCCTTGAAGCTCTGCTCACATCGGTCGGTCCAAGCAAAAGGTAGATCCTTGCGGGTCAGCTGTGTTAAAGGAGCCACTACCTTGGAAAAGTCCTCAATAAACCGCCGATAGTAGCCAGCTAGGCCCACAAAACTCCTTATTTCAGTAACTGTCTTAGGACGTTCCCATTGAAGCACTGCCTCCACTTTGGCTGGATCCACCGAGATCCCCTGGGCAGATATCACGTGTCCCAAGAAGTTGACTTCCTTCAGCCAAAACTCACACTTAGAGAACTTGGCATAGAGTTGCTTCTCCCTCAGTATTTCCAATACTGTCCTCAGGTGTTCTTCATGTTCTTCCTCGGTCCTTGAATAAATGAGTATGTCGTCAATGAAGACCACCACAAACTTATCCAAGAAAGGGCGAAAAATCCTATTCATGTAGTCCATGAACAGAGCTGGAGCATTGGTTACTCCAAACGGCATCACCACATACTCATAGTGCCCATACCGAGACCTAAAAGCTGTCTTTTGCACATCTTCAGCTTTAACCAAAATTTGGTGGTACCCCGATCTCAGATCAATCTTGGAGAACACCGAGGCTCCATGTATTTGATCCATCAAATCATCGATCCTAGGTAGGGGGTACTTGTTCTTGATGGTCAACTTGTTCAACTGCCTGTAATCTATACACAGCCGAGACCCTCCATCCTTCTTCTTAACTAGGAGCACTGGAGCCCCCCATGGAGATACACTGGGTCTGATGAATTGTTTCTCCAATAATTCTTCCACTTGCTTCTTTAGTTCCACCAACTCGGCTGGTGCCATCCTGTAAGGTGCCATTGACACTGGTCCAGCTCCAGGCACTAAATCAATGGAGAATTCCACTTCTCTCTTAGGGGGTAACCCGGGTACTTCTTCTGGAAATACGTCCATGAATTCTTTCACCACATGGATTCTGCTTACGTCCCCTTCATTCTTCACTTCCAACCGAGCTAGCATCACGAAGCACCTCGCCCCTCTTTCCAACTCCGACAACCCGTGCTGAGCTGATATCACATCTGGCTCTTGGAGGTCTGGAAACGCTATTTTCTGACTACCGCAGTCTATGAGAACGTGATTGGCAGCTAGCCAATCCATTCCCAGGATAATATCCAGGTTCTGAAGAGGTAGACAGATCAAGTTCACTTTGAATCTGCGTCCCTCTACTATCACTGGACATTCAGGGCAAACTGTAGAGGTCAACACCTGTCCTGACGCAGGTGTAGAGACCAACAGTTCGAAAGGTAACTCCTTCACTAGAAGGCCCAACTCGGCTACACACATGCTTGACACAAAGGAGTGTGTCGCTCCAGAATCAAACAAGGCTTTTACACCTCTACCAGCTATAAAACAAACACTTTGCACGAGGTTACCTGACTGAGACGCTTCTGCTCCTGACATGGCAAACACTCTCCCTGTTGCCTGAGGTCTGCTACCTTCGTTCCTCAACTGCTGAGAACTGCTGGGTTGAGTCACACCATTCCTGCTTGGGCAATCTCTAGAAATGTGCCCCATCTTTTGGCACGTGAAGCATCTGGGTTTCCAAGGTTGTTGCTGCTGAAGCTGGGGTGACGCTGCTCCCGCCCGACGTGGTGGAGGTCTCGCATAAGGCTTGCTTTGTGGGTGCTGCACCTTAGCCTTCCCACTGGAAGAACTCCCTGGGTGTGACCTGATCACCCGAGAATCACCCTTTTCCAGGGTCTCAACCATCTTCGCCTTCTCTACTAAGGCGTGAAATTCCCTGATGCACATCGGGGCTATGGTCCTCTTCAGCCCATGCTTCAGTCCCTCTTCAAACTTCCTACACCTCCAAGCCTCAGAGGTCGCCTGGGTGTATAATCGGGCGAGATACTCAAATCGAGCAGCATAGGCGTTCACAGACATATCCCCCTGCTCCAACTTTAGGAACTCAGCTTCCCTTGCAAACCTTGCGCTGTCTGGGAAGTATTTCTCCAGGAACTTCACCCTGAAGCTCTCCCAGTCCAACACATCCCCTCGGGCCTCCATCATCTGCTGAGCTCCCATCCACCAGAACTCAGCTTCCCCAGATAGCAAAAAGGTGGCGAACACCAACTTCTTCTCTTCAGGGCAGGAGGTCGCCCTAAAGATTTTCTCCAACTCTCTGACCCATTGATCTGCCTGATCAGGGGTAGCATTCCCACTAAACTTGGGTGGGTTGTGCCTCATGAACTCAGTCAGTCCCATCCGTTCTTGAGGCTGACTGGCGTGAGAATTTGTTTCAGCCGACCGAGCAGTTTCCCAGTGGTGCATTGTAGCTTGATGGTTCTGAGCCATCGCTGCATTCTGTTGTTGGATGGCAGTTGCCATCATCTCGATAGCCTTAGCAATCTGACTCATCTCCGAAGAAGGTTGGGGAGGGGTAGAAGGTCTACGTGCCATCTCTCTTCGTTTCAGATTTGAAACTACAGGTTTCTATATTCCCTGCAACTACAAGAATGAGATCGATAAGAAATCAATTCATTCAGGAGGTAACACCTTGACCTTACAAAGGTCAACATCTCAAAGTCATCAAGAATTTGAGCTCATCAACAGAATCATAGGGCTTATAAACTTAAGCAAAACACCAGAATAGCTACTGGTATAAAATCATCAATCCAAACAACCACTTTCAATCAATACGAAAATACTCAATAAAATGAAGTAAATCACACCAGAATTCAAGGTATGCTAAACATCAAACCTTTGGAATTAAGATTGAGAATCATCTCGATCCAGTTATGAGTGTGCACCCTCACTACTTTATCAAGACCTTCTCATTCTTAATACTAAGATTTTCAGTTAGAGCATATATTCACCAAAGCACACACAAAATTTCAATACAAAAACGTTTGAAAACCTTTCACTATAGTTGTTATTTTAAACTCAAATAAAGTTCATGAGCAGAAAAACACAATGGATCCACAGCCCTCAGGTCATCCTAAGGACGAACTGCTCTGATACCATTAATGTAACATCCCGCCAAAATACTATTCATATTTATATAATGAAAATAAAAGTAACAAATAGATTGAAGTGAACGAAATTTTATATATGTAAATAAAGATTCTCCTCACAGGGAGTTTAATACAAATACGATCACTTTTCCATTAAAACGTAAACAAAATACAATACAATAGAAAGATAGGCGATCTCCTGACAGAAGGGCGATCTCCTATTAGAAGGGCGATCTCCTGTCATAAAGGCGATCTCCTATCAGAAAGCAGCAAAAGGGGTGATCGCCCAACAGATATAGAAAACAGGCGATCTCCTTCTAGCGACAATTCACTAAGGAGCTCTACTTCCTGCAACATCATCTGCTCCCGTGTAAATTATACACGATCATTACAGGTTTAAGAAAAGGCCAAACACAACACAAAAGAAACACAGGGTAAGCTAGACATTTAAAAAGAGTTAGATATGAACTTTAAAATCAAGGTAAAACAAATTCAAGATACCCACGTAAACCATCAATTAAACACATATTGCACGATTCCTCGAAGGTCATTAAAATCACAACATATATCAAGTGTCTATCAATTCAAAGATTCTCATTTCTCACGTCAGACTTCACTGACTCATCACACAAGACACTTGACACCACTTCCGGAAGACTCGTGCGTTGAACCTAGCATCCAGAGACATGCACCTGTCATACTTCATTGGCTGGAATGTTTCCACAGCCGTGCGCATCAACACAATCACGATCTCAATTCATCACTCTCACAGTATGACAGGGTTAATCCATAAGACAGGCCGGGCTCGTTCTTTTTCACACGACTCACCCATTCATATGAACCTCCTTCGACTCTCACCAACTGAGGAACTTCCTCTATATGATTCCATTACCTCAGCAGAGTCAGGATCGCCTCATTCACAGGATACTCACAGATCAATACACTTCACAACCAAATCTCAACACGGTATTTCCTTTCCTGAAAATACTATGTCTTGATCCACATTCACGACATTCCACACATCATACCACTCAAAAGAATGATTCCAACCACAGCAACAGTCATTCCAAAGGTTCAGGTTTTCGAATATCACATGTATTTCACATTGAAATCTCAAACAGCTTCAAACAATACCAAAAACAGGGGAGTTCGAAATCCGTATTTAAAACCGGCGACCACGTCGCCCAACCACATAGAACAGAGCATTGCGAAAAGAAACAGGAAACTGGCGACCTCGTCGGCCTTACTTCAGAAACAACTAATCTATGGCTTGTATTGAAAATGAAGGCTAGCTTCCCTTACCTGGACTTGCGCAAAACACCGAGAGCTCAAAACCCACCGAGCTTGAAGGATGCCTTAGCTCTGTTTTCAGTGCCTGGTTTGTAGAACTTGCAGAGAACTTCTTAGGTGCTCTAAGGGCAAACGTCGCTTGTCGCACTGATGCTTGAGGTGGCCTGAGTCACAACGCAAAGGAGAGAAGAAGGGAGGGAGGAAGTTTGCACTCACTCTAACACTCTTGAGTCTGTAACGCTCTTTGCCTTCCCGCAGTGGCTTTTGAATCCAAGCCTACCTGTCCACGTATGCTGCTGCTGCTACCCCTTCTGCAGGAAAGCCTGACAACCACTGCCCTGAACAGTACGACCATTGTTGTCTCTTGTGCATGCCAACCACTGCCCTGAACAGTACGACCACTGTTGTCTCTGGTGCATGCCAACCACTGCCCTGAACAGTACGACCGCGAGTGTCTCCTGCGCATGCCAACATTCTGATGTCACCACTCTGAACCACCCTTTTTGTCTACGTGGCGCGCGTGCAGGACGTTTCATGCTGGGAGTCTGGGTCCCACTTTATCTGTGTGAAGCTCGTCATCGCGCGACAACTTTCCACCGCTGACTCATCCTGGAGAACGACCGATGTCTCCCTCGCCCTGGAAGACGACCGATGTCTCCCTCGCCCTGGAAGACGACCGATGTCTATCCCTGGCGACGCCCTCATGCCTCGCGCCCTGGTAATGCCCACATGCCTCTCGCGCCCTGGCAATGCCGCATGCCTCGCGCCCTGGCGATGCCCGCATGCCTCTCGCGCCCTGGCAATGCCCGCATGCCTCGCGCCCTGGCGATGCCCGCATGCCTCTCGCCCGCGCGATGCCTGCATGCCTCGCGCCCTGGCGCTCATGTGTAGCAGGCGACCGGCGATCATGCACTACTAGGCTACACTTTCCTTCCTTTTTATTTTAAATAAAACATACATAGAATTCATTTAAAATATAACTCTTTTTATTCCAATTCAAAAGTACAGGTGCTTACAACTTGCACCAATGCTGGGGAGAAATGTGCAGGCCTATGTTGATGATATGGTGGTGACTTCCCTGGAGAGGAGCAGCCACGTCTCGGACTTGGAAGAGTTGTTTGTCACGATAGCCAAATATAGGGTGAAACTGAATCCCGAGAAGTGCATCTTTGGTGTGGAGGCGGGAAAATTTCTAGGTTTTCTCTTGACTGAAAGAGGAATAAAGGCAAACCCCGATAAGTGTGCTGCTATTATGGCGATGAGAAGCCCAGCTACGGTGAAGGAGGTGCAGCAGCTTACAGGTCGGATGGCTGCTCTCTCACGCTTTGTGTCAGCTAGCGGCGAGAAGGGCCACCCTTATTTTCAATGTCTAAAGAGAAACAACAGGTTTGTCTGGACCAAGGAGTGTGAAGAAGCTTTCATGAAGCTTAAAGTATATTTAGCAAGCCCGCCGGTGCTTGCAAATCGATAGTTGGGGTGCCTCTCAGGTTGTATTTCGCTGTGACTGAGAGAGCGGTGAGTGTGGTGCTTGTCCAAGACCAAAATCAGGTCCAGAAGCCCATTTATTTTGTGAGCAAGGTGCTACAAGGTCCTGAAGTAAGGTATCAGGCCTTGGAGAAAGCTGCTTTAGCGGTTGTGTTTTCGGCGAGGAGGTTGCGCCATTACTTTCAGAGCTTCACTGTCCTGATAACGACCGATTTGCCCATTCAGAGGGTTCTGAAGAACCTGATGTAGCTAGAAGAATGGTGAAGTGGGCGGTAGAACTGTCAGAGTTTGACATTAAATATGAACCCCGAGGGCCAATTAAGGGGCAGATTTTCGCTGATTTCATCGTCGAGCTCTCGTCAGAGGCAACTCATGTTGAAGGAGATGGCTTTCGTTGGGTCCTTTCGGTAGATGGATCGTCGAACCAGCAGGGTAGCGGTGCTGGAGTCATTCTGGAGGGGCCCAACGGCGTGCTGATAGAACAGTCCCTAAGGTTCGCTTTCAAAGCCAACAACAATCAAGCAGAATATGAGGCATTGATTGCAGGTATCTTGTTGGCCAAGGAGATGGGGGCTAAAGTGTTGGTGGCCAAAAGTGACTCGTTGCTGGTCACAGGGCAAGTAGGGGGCGAGTTCCAAGCCAAGGACCCGTAGATGGCGGCTTACTTGGCATATGTGCAGGAGTTGAAGAGTTCTTTTACCCTATTTAAGGTAGTGCATGTACCAAGGTAGCAAAATGCCCGAGCTGACTTGCTGGCCAAGCTCGCCAGTTATGGCAAGGGGGGCAGACAGAGGAATGTTATTCAAGAAACATTGAAGACACCAAGGGCGTTTGTGGCAGATCACCAGGTGCTTCAAGTGAGCAAGTCGACAGGGGGAGCGGCAAGGAGTCACAGGTCTTTGACTCAAGAGACCTTGAGAACGCCAAGAATAAGGGCATCTCCTGTGGATGAAATGAACATCGCACAGGTCTGTGCCACACATAAGCCAGATACATGGATTACACAGTACCAGCGTTACTTAGCCGATGGCTTGCTCCCAGTAGATCCGGCAGAGTCCAGGAAGATCAAGAAGAACTCTGCCAGGTTTACCATGATAGATGGCGAGTTGTACAGGTTTGGGTTCACACACCCACTCCTGGTGTGTATACACGGGGAGAAATGAATGAGGATTATGGCTGAGCTCCATGAAGGCATATGCGGGAGTCACGTCGGGGGTCGAGCTCTAGCTGCTAGAACTCTTCGTGCAGGTTATTACTGGCCGACAATGAGAAAGGATTGCAAGAGATACGCTCAGTGTTGCAAGCAGTGCCAGCAGCACGCCGACTGGCACAAGGCGCCTCCAGAAGAGCTTAAGTCGATTTATAGCCCTTGGCCATTCCATACATGGGGAATCGACATTCTGGGGCCCTTTCCAATGGCGATCAGGCAAAGGAAATACTTGGTGGTGGCGATTGAGTACTTCACTAAGTGGATTGAAGCAGAGCCAGTTGCCCAAATCACAGCACCCAAGATTGAAAACTTTGTGTGGAAGAACATTGTGTGCCGATTTGGGGTGCCTAAGCTTCTAGTATCGGATAATGGGACTCAGTTTGCAAGCCACCTGTTTAAGAAGCTGTGTGAGGATGTGGGAATTCAACAAGTGTTTGCATCCGTGGAGCACCCACAGATGAATGGCCAGGTAGAATCCGCTAATCGGGTTCTGTTGAGAGGTTTGAAGAGGAGATTAGATAAAGCTAAAGGATCGTGGGCTGATGAGGTACCTCGCATAATTTGGGCATACCACACAACTGAGCAGTCAGGCACCCATGAAACCCCTTTTAGTTTAGTGTATGGCTGTGACGCGATGATTCCAGTCGAAATCCAGGAGAGCTCGCCGAGATTTCAATACTTTGTAGCAGAAGAATCAAATGAAGAGAGAAGAATGAATCTGGATTTACTGGATGAGGTCAGAGAGGAAGCAAGAGTGAAAGCTGAAGTGGTAAAAAGAAGAATAGAACGAAGGTACAGTTCTAGAGTAATACCGAGGCAGTTCAGAAGCGACGATCTGGTGATGAGGAAGGACCACCAGTATGAGATGGAGAATAAGTTGTCACCCAAGTGGACAGGACCATTTAGAATAACCGAAGCACTCGAGAACGCCGCCTACCGCTTGGAGACACTAGAAGGAGGGGCGATTCATCGTACTTGGAACGCCACACACCTCAAATTTTATTTCTGTTAAAGCTTTGTAAGTAGTGCGAACTCAGGGGAATCATAAACAGTTTTGTAAAAACAGTTACAAGGGGGCACTCTTTTTTCCCTAAGGAGGGTTTTTAACGAGGCCACCCAAGAAATAAGATATTCAAAATTGAAATTTTGAAGCATACTGAAGTTTGTGTGCATATCGTCTTAAAGAAGTTTTTGAAAAACCTTATCACCTAAAGTGATGCGAGATAGAAGTAATATGAGTGTGCACGTTTTAAGTAAAAGTTTAAGACCTCATCGCCCTCAGGCGATTAGGGGCACAAGTGAGAAGTAAGACCTCATCGCCCTCAGGCGATTAGGGGCGCAAGTGAAAAGTTTTTAAAATCCTCATCGCCTGGGGCGATCGGAGGCATCTAGCAAAGTTCAAAGTCCTCGATGTTCTCACGCATCTTGAGGAAAAAGAGGAAGTCCTCCTTGCCTTTGAGCGAGTGCAGGCGAGAAAGAAGAAGTCCTCCTTGCCTTTGAGCAAGTGTAGGCAACAGAGGAAGACCTCCTTGCCTTTGAGCAAGTGTAGGCAACAGAGGAAGTCCTCCTTGCCTTTGAGCAAGTGTAGGCAACGGAGGAAGTCCTCCTTGCCTTTGAGCAAGTGAAGGCAATAGAGGAAGTCCTCCTTGCCGTTGAGCAAGTGTAGGCGACAGAGGAAGTCCTCCTTGCCTTTGAGCAAGTGCAGGCGAGAAGAGTCCATATAAAGGAACGACAGGTGGAAAAGTGAATAGAAGTTTGCAAAAGGTGATCGCCCAAGTTCAATTCGGCAAGTACCAGATCAGGAGAATTTCTGGCGGTGATGCAGAACACTTGGCAGGTCGGGTAAGTTGTATTTTTATTACCAGATAAGATTAAAGTTTGTTGCCTAGTGAAAAGTTGGTTTGTGTGTTGAGGTTCTTCACCTTAAGCTCACGAGTTCTATTGGATGTCATCTTCCGAAATTAATATCTGAACAATTTGATAATTTCAAATTAGTAGTTTGTTTAGTTTCAAGCAGGGCATGAAAGGTCAAAGTTTCAGTTACATTGAGTCACATTCGGTTAAGTATGTTTAACCTGTTGCATTAGTCAAGCGCACAAAGAAACAAATATGAGGCCAAGTGACAAGGTAGTAAAGGTGAACGTTGAAATTGATAAAAATATTCAAATTACAGTTATGCAAATTAAAAGATAGATATGGGCGTGGAGATAAGGCGGTAAAGGGGGTTTCTAATCAACAGAGGGTACAATCTTCCCGTCTACCACCTCGTTGCATATAGAGATCATGGAGAGGTCCAGCTCGGGGTATTGGCACGCCATTTGTAAGGACCTAGAAACTTTAATTGGAATAAAAGTGTTAGATTTAAATAATTTCAGAGGATGTTATTATTTAAAATACAAAGAGCTGGTAAATGAAGTTTCGTAGTAGTCGGACATCGGACGTCGCCCAAGGTCTGGGGTCAGCTAGTAGAGGTTGGTCGACTGACGTGTGGATCAAGAAGAGTAAAGGAAGAAAAGTGTAGTTAAGAAGTCTTCTACGAGATCGCCGTTATTGAAGACGGAGGCGATCTCCGACTTCTCTGGGACATAATCGCCTGTCGCCCAGGGGAGACATGACCGCCAATCGCCTATGGTGTACGTGATCGATGGGAGTGCACGTAGTATGTGGTCAAGATGCTGGATTAACCATAGTGGGTTCCAAAAACCACGCGTATCAAGGTGTGGGTTAAGCCTTAGATACGCTGTGCATGCGAAGCTCTATGCTTGAGCATAAGAGATCGTCCTTAGTGTTGCATGCATGGGCGCAAGAGGAGTGGTGCTGATCTACTCTTGGAAATGTGAAGCTACCGAAGTCACCAAGCCATGTGGAGGTGATACCTTGGACGTAACATAGTGGGATGAAGAACCTTCAGCAAGGTGTGACGATGTGACATCGGTGAGCAGAGTAAGGCGATGTGTTCTCGTCACACACAAGGGCGATAAGAGATCGCCAACAGGATGAGAGGAACATCAGTCATCAACCAGCATGGGAGACATCGGTGGTCCTCCAAGGTGAGACATCGGTTGTCTGCCAGGATGAGGAATCAGTCATCGCCGGTATGAGAGACACATCGGTCGTCTCCCAGGGAGAGACATCGGTCGTCTCCCAGAGAGAGACATCGGTCGTCTTCCAGGACGAGACATCGGTCGTTCGCAAGGATGAGTCAGCGGTGGAAAGTTGTCGCACGATGTTGAGTTTCACACAGATAAAGTGGGACCCAGACTCCCAGCATGACACGTCCTGCACGCGCGCCACATGGACAAAAAGGGTGGTTCAGAATAGTGACATCAGAAAGTTGGCATGCGCAAGAGACACTCGCGGTCGTACTGTTCAGGGAAGTGGTTGGCATGCGCAAGAGACAACCGTGGCCGTACTGTTCAGTGAAACGTACACTCTGATTTTCCTGCAGAAGGGGTGGTGGCAGCAGCATGCGTGGACAAGTAGGCTTGGATTCAAAAACCCACTGCGGGGAGGCAAAGAACGTTCCAGTGACTCAAGAGTGAAAGAGTGAGTGCATCTTCATCCCTCTCTTTTCTCTCCTTCGCACTGCGATTCAGGCATCCTCAAGCACCAGTGCGACCAGCGACGACTGCCCTTGGAGCACCTGGGAGGTTCTCTGCAAGTTCTACAAACCAGACGCTAAAACAGAGTGAAAGCATCTTTAAGCTTCATTGGGTTTCGGAGCTCTTGGAGTTTTGCGCTAGTCCAGGTAAGGGAAGCTAGTACTCTACATTTATAAAAACGTTAGGCGAGTAAGTTCTGAAGTGAGGGCGACGTGGTCGCCGGTTTTCATATTTCTTTTTCGTGATGCTCTGTTCTATGTGTTTGGGCAACATGGTCGCCGGTTTTAAATACAGATTTCAAAATCCCCTGTTTTGGACGTGATCGCCGGTTTTGACGTTGTTTTTCGAACTTCCCTGTTTAGTGTCGCTTTGAACTTGTCGAGATTGAAATGAAAAGTGTATATGCTATTCGAAAACCTGATCGGTGGTATGCTTGTTACTGTGATTGGGATTGTTTGAGAAAAGATTCAAAATGTTATATGATGGTATCGTGCTTTTACGTGTTGAATGATGCATTGGATGAATGTGAAAGAGTGATCAAAGCATAGTATTTTCAGGAAAGAAAATATCGTGTGGAGATTTATGAGGGTGTATTGATCTATGAGTATCCTGTGAATGAGGCGATCCTGACTCTGCTGAGATAATGGAATCACATAGAGGAAGTTATTCAGTTGGTGAGAGTCGAAGGAGGTTCATATGAATGGGTGAGTCGTGTGAAAAAGAACGAGCTCGGCCTGTTATATGGATTAACCCTGTCATACTGTGAGAGTGATGAAATTGAGATCGAGATTGTGTTGATGCGCATGGCTGTGGAAACATTACAGCAATGAAGTATGACAGGTGCAGGTCTCTGGATGCTAAGTTCAACGCACGAGTCTTCCGGAAGTAGGGTCAAGTGTCTTGTGTGATGAGTCAGTGGAAGTCTGACGTGAGAAATGAGAAACATTGAATTGATAGACACTTGATGAATTATGTGATTTTAACGACCTTTGAGGAATTGTGAAATATGTGTTTAGTTGATGGTTTACGTGGGTATCTTGAATTTGTTTTATCTTGATTTTAAAGTTCATATCTAAAGTCTCTTTCAAATATCTAGCTTACCCTGTGATTTTGGTGTTGTGTTTGGCTTTTTCTTAAACCTGTGATGATCGTGTATAATTTACACAGGAGCAGATGATGTTGCAGGAAGTAGAGCTCCTCAGTGAGTGGTCGCCGGAAGGAGATCGCCTGTTCCTATTTCTGTTAGGCGATCACCCTTCTGCTGTTTTCTGATAGGAGATCGCCGTTCTCTGATAGGAGATCGCCTTTTTGTTGTTAGGAGATCGCCTGTCTTTCTATTTTAATGTAATTTTGTTTACGTTTTTGGAAAATTGACCGAATATGTATTAAACTCCCTGTGAGGAGAAACTTCATTACATATATATAATTTTGTTCACTTCAAAATATTTGTTTACCTTTATTTTCATTATATAAATATGAATAGTATTTTGGCGGGATGTTACACCATTTGCTCCAAAGCTGCATCAAACCCTGAGTAGAGGATTTGTGCAGAACTCTGGTCAAGCTCGTCGATCTGTTGGGTCAGTTCCTTTCTCTCCTTAAGAGCCTGAGTGAGATCGTCAGCAGTTTTCTGTTGACCCTCCCGAGTCTGGGCAAGTTCTGCGGTAAGTCTTTGAGCTTCTTTTTGGGCCTTGTCCAACCCGGTGGTTATTCTCTTGTTTTCCTCCTGAGCTTTGCCAAGTTCTGAGGTCATCCTGTTGTTCTCTTCATGAGCCTTGGCAAGTTCAGCGAGGGCTTTATCTCTATTGCTCTCAACCACCCCCAAGAGGACTTCTCGTTCAGTTGACTTCTTCTCCAGCTTCTCTACCCTCGTGGCATCCTCCTTCTGTTTAGCTTGCAGATCTGTCACTTGGGCCCGCATGGGAGCGAGTTTGCTCTCAAGCTCAATGTTTTCAATAGTTTTGGCTTGGAGTCTTTGGCAGAAGTCAGCTGTCTCGTGGCGAGCTACTCGAATTTCAGCATTCAAGGCATCTTCCAGTCTTGTGTGCACGAGTTCTCGCACCATCATATCACAGGAAAGCTTGCTTGCCTCAGCTTTCAAGGAGTGATGCTCCTCCTGTAAGCGTAGATTTTCTCTTTGGAGCTTGTGGATGAACTCTTGCCTGCCTTTGAAGATCAAACTGGCTTGCCCTTCTATTAGCTTGCCCACTTGTGAGGATAAAGACCCCAACGACTCGATGAGGAAACTGGGAATGGGCAAGGCAGGAGTTAGGCCTTCTGGAAGCACCTGAGGCTGACTTTCACCACCACCCTCTGTTGCTTGGATGGCAAGGGGGGCTTTTAGGGGTGGCGGTGAGGTAGATTTTCCAGCTGCAGGAAGGGGAGAGGCCTCAGTATCCTCAATCTCAATCAGGATGGGGCTAGCAGTAGAGGCTTGAGATTGAGCCCCTTCCCCGGTAGAATGGAAAGGAGTGGAAGCACTTGGAAGGTGTTCTACAAAGTTGGGACTTCCATCTTCAATTGAAGGTGGAGCGGCGGCTAGCGGCGGAGCTTGAACTATTTCTGAGGGAGCGGGAAGGGCTGGTAGTGGCATCGTATGGTCTGGTGAGGTCAGTGAGGGAAGGTCTGTGGTAGGTATGTTGTATTCTGGGAGTGTTGGTGGAGGAAGACCTGATAGTGCTGTTGTCGGGGGGTTTGGTGGCTTGGAGGCAGTTGGCCTTTGGCGTTTAGTAATGAGGCCATCTTCGGTGTCGTTTTCCTCCTCGTCTTCAGATGCTGCTTGAGGAGTTTTTCTTTTAAGCTTTTGGGGAGCTAGTTTCTTCCTAGCTTGAGGAGGTAGAGTTGTGGCAGGAGAAGAGCCTTCTGGGGGAGTAGGAGAAGAGCCTCCTGGGGGGATTCTCCCATGAAAAGCGGCGTCCTCAGCAACCGAGTTAGGGATAGTCTGGGAGCCCGCCGCGAGTTTGTGCTTCTTAGCCAGAGTGCGAAGTTGAGCTATTTTGTTTTTCCCCAGCATCATGTCTGCATAAGACAAAAGCAAGAACAAAAGAGATGAGCAATCAGACAACAGCAACAGTTTGCAATTCAAGTAAATATGAGTAAAGACGGTCATGCACGGGGTGTATATGGGCAGTTATGCCAGCTTAGGTACAGAAGTTGAAAAACCCAGCAGAAGAACAATACAGTTATTAAGAAACAAGGCTAAGTGAAGAGAGCAAAAGATAACCTATATGCTTGTCTAGCTGGCCCTCGAGAAACTCAAAGTTGATGATAGACGTTGTGGGACGAATGATGTTGGAGGCGGCTACGCTTTTCCAGAAAAGGCAGAGGTCTCTATCCAGTTCTCCCATGTTGTCAGGGCTCCTTGCCCTCCTGAAGCCATCCTTGGAGCCCCTATTTCCCTTGTCCACCCAGTACAAGGGAAAGCCATCGAGCAAGGAAGGGTCTTCGTCGTTTTCGCAAACATTTACAAACTTTCCTTTCCAATCCTTGTAAGATTGCTGGAATATCGAGAAGAAACACCTTCCAGCAATCCCGTTCAGGCTTACCCAGAGGCGATCTCCAGGATTTTTGGCTTCGAACAAGAATAGGAAAATATCCACTAAAGCAAATAATCCTAGATGTGCACAGAGAATCTCGAATGCCCTCACGAACGCCCAGCTATTTGGGTGAAGTTGGGCAGGGGCAACGTCAAGCTCGGTTAAGAGCTCCCTCTCAAATCGGGTGAAGGGGAACCTAACCTTCACCTTTTTGAACATCGTCACGTAGACGAAGCAGAATGGCTCGCCATTGCTAACTCTGTCATCTGCGCAGATGCATTCTCCAGGAAAGCATGGGACGATGGTGAGTTTGTCGTCGTGTTCTTTATGGAATGAGAGATTAGGCTTATCCCCTCTCTTGAGACGCAGAATCTCAAGGGCAAAAGTTACTGAGGAGGTCTCCTTCAGCCACGTTGGCGAAGCCCAAGGATATAATGCTTGGTAATCATGGGAAGGTGGAGCAGCCCCTTCAGCTTGAGGAGGCATGGCCGGGGATGGATTAGGGCGAAAGGAGGTAGCAGGTCTCTCAGCTTGAGTTGCTGGAGCCCCAGAGGTTCTTGGGGAGACGCGCGACGACGAAGGGTTTGTTATGGGCAAGGCTCTACGAGTCTTAGGCGGAGGATTCCGCGACGATGGAGGAGGGTTATCAGTTGTTCTGTAGCGAACCATTGAAGAAACTGCAAAGAAAGAAAAAGGAAGAGATGAGGGCAAGTGACTCGAAGGAAAGGCTCAAAGAAGAAGGAAGAATGAACAAACGAAGGGTTCATAAGAACAGGGGTCGTCAGAAAAACCCTAAGTTACGAGAAAGATAAGAAAGCAGCCCACAGCGTATGCACCAGACAGATAAAGGATGATGTAAATCGGTTAAAATGCAGCAATCATCAGTAGAAGAGATAAAAAGGTTACCTTTGGATGATCAGAAAAGCGTCACAGAGGTTGGAGGTTGAAGAAGTCGAGGGGTCTCACAAAGAAATGATTTGAAAGTCTGAAGGCGAAGAAGAAGGTATGAAACAGTGAATGGCGCGAGTGTTTTAAGGGTTTCGAACGTTATAAGAAGCGGAAACGACAGTTAAAGAGGGTCATTGGTGCGTCCACGTGTCATGCGATTAAAGGGGGGTGGTGAAACATCAGATCAACAAACAGTGTTAGTGCCAGAGTGTGCGCTCCTGCAGACCGCCAGAAGACGATTTCTTAGTCTTTTCGCTGGACTAGTCACAGCTCGAGACTGGAGGGCTTGTGATCCGGTCGGTCATCGGTAGTCAATGACGTCAGCAGCAGTTGACCACATGGGCCGTTCACAGGGTGACATGTGGTAGAGGATAGCAGGTGAATCAGGGAGGCGGTCACTCAGAATGGTGATCGGTGGTCGGTGGCTAAGGGACCACCATCCGCAGATCAGTTTCAGGTGAGCGCCTGGAAGCAGAGCGCGAGAAGTAAAGAAGCACTGATCAGTCATCGGGGGTTTCCTGTTAACACACAGTTAAGCTGGGACCCCGGCTCCCAGCGAGAGCGTCGCGCAAGAAGCACAGATCAGTGATCGCCTATCGCCGTGTGTCAGGATGAATAATCGCCTATCGCCGTGTGTGAGGATGAATAATCGCCTATCGCCATGTGTGAAGATCAGTAATCGCCCAGATTGCACATGATCGCCGTGTGTGAAGGTTAGGAGATCAGGTGGTCAGCAAGTCGCCGAAAGAGCACATCGCCGGGTATTTGAGAAGACTTGGCAAGCACTTGTTATATGGTCTAAATACAGAGGATAAGTGGCATATCTGCCACCATGTATAGTGTGAGTCGTGATACCCAGTGTTAATCAATTCCTCATGTTAAGGTTGCGCCCAGGGTAGCCTGTGCACTAAGCTACTCCCTGTGTGGATAACTTAGTTGCAGGAGCAAAGTGGAAGTAACGTTTCAGCTGCAGGTACTCCAAATGATGACACGTGTATGACCAGATGTTATCCACGTGTCAAGAGGAATAACCGTCAGGAGAGAGAAAGACTCAGGTATATATACGAAATTCTTAACGGAATTAGGGAGAGATTCATTTTTGGTTGTGATTCACTTGTACACGGTTCTGAGTTTTCTTTGAAGTTCTTTGTTGATTCAATCACTGACTTGAGCGTCGGAGCGCAACCGGCCGCAGAGGCGCCATATTGTTCTTTTAGGTGTCCTGGAGGATTTTCAGGTGGAGGTCATTGATGTGCTTGGCGTGAAGTGGGTGAGGACGAGGTTCGAGAAGGAGAAGCTCTAGCGCTTTGGTCAAGAGGCTGGATCAGCATATCTCACAAAAGTTGGGCTTGAAAGTTACTTGATAACCTTTGTCACACAACTGGCTTATCCTGAGAAGATTATGCTTGAGACCTTCCACATATAAGACATCATGAACCAAGAAGTTGCTCTTGTCTCCAATGGTGCCTCTTCCAAGAATCTTTCCTTTGTTGTTGTCTCCATAGGTCACATGCCCTTCTTGCTTGAAATTGATATGCACAAAGTTTGATTTATCTCCAGTCATGTGTTTGGAACAACCATTGTCCAGGTACCGCAACTCCATATTTTCCATCAAGCATCCCTACAAGATATAAATTCAAGCAACAAGATTTGGTCCCTTACAAATGTGGGTCCTTTGGTACTAACTTTATCATTAGGAACCTCAAAAATTCTTAGGAACCCATCTTATAACACCTTTAGGAACAGAAAATTTTCTAATATTGCAGAATCTATCAGAATGGCCTCTCTTCATGCAATAAAAACATGTAACAACCAGCTACTTCGATTTTTCAATCAGTTGTTTTTCTAGTACTTTTGAAAAAGGCTTTGAAATCCCACTTTTCTTACTCTGTGGATTAAATCCTAAACCTGATTTTTCAAAAACACAATTTTGAGATGCTGTAAGGACCTGTAAAATTAAATTGGAATAAAAAGGGATAAATTTTAAATGAATTCTAAGTATGTTTTTATTTAAAATAAAAAGGAAGGAAAGTGTAGTTTAGAAGACTATGAGATCGCCTAGTTAGTACGTGATCGCCTGTCGCCTAGATTACACGTGATCGCCAGTCGCCTATGATGCACATGATCACCGAAAGTGCACTCAGTATGTGGTCAGGATACGGGATCAACCAGAGTGGGTTCCACAAAACCACACGTATCAAGGTGTGGGTTAAGCCTTAGATACGCTGTGCATGCGAAGCTCTATGCTTGAGCAAAAGAGATCGTCCTTAGTATTGCATGCATGGGCGCATGAGGAGTGGTGCTGATCTACTCTTGGAAATGTGAAGCTACCGATGTCACCAAGTCATGTGGAGATGATACCTTGGACGTAACATAGTGGGATGAAGAACCTTCAGCAAGGCGTGGCGAAGTGTTGTCGGGCATCGCCAGGTGCGAGGCATGCGGACATCGCCGGCGCGAGGCATGCGGGCATCGCCAGGGCGCGAGGCATGCGGGCATCGCCAGGGCGCGAGGCATGCGGGCATCGCTGGGCGCGAGGCATGCGGGCATCGCCAGGGCGCGAGGCATGTGGTCATTGCCAGGGCGAGACATCGGTCGTCTCCTAGGGAGAGACATCGGTTGTCCGCCAGGATGAGGCATCGGTGGTTAGTCATCGCGCGAGCGGTCATCGGTGGAAGGTTATCGCGCAATGTCGAGTTTCACACAGATAAAGTGGGACTCGGGCCCTCAGCATCAGACGTACTGCACGCGCGACACGTAGACAAAAAGGGTGGTTCAGAATAGTGACCTCAGAGTGTTAGCCTGCGCAGAGGCCCGCGTAGTCGCACTGTTCAGGGAAGCGTACACGCAAACTTCCCTGCAGAGTGGGTGGTGGTAGCGGCTTTTGTGGACAAGTTGGTTTAAGATACAAAAACCCACTTCTGAGAGGAAAAAGAACGTTGCAGTGGTTCAAGAGTGAAAGAGTGAGCTCACCTTCATCCTTCTCTTTTCTCTCCTTCGCGCTGTGATTCAGGCATCCTCAAGCACCAGTGCGACGAGCGACGACTGCCCTTAGAGCACCTGGGAGGTTCTCTGCAAGTTCTACAAACCAGACGCAAAAGCAGAGCTAAGGCACCTTTAAGCTTCGGTGGGTTTTGGAGCTCTTGGTGTTTTGCGCAAGTCCAGGTAAGGGAAGCTAGTAGTCTACATTTATAAAAACGTTAGGCGAGTAAGTTCTGAAGTGAGGGCGACGTGGTCGCCGGTTTTCATATTCCTTTTCACAATGCTCTGTTTTATGTGTGGGGTGACGTGGTCGCCGGTTTTAACCTTGTTTTCGAAATCCCCTGTTTTTGAATGAGATCGCCGGTTTGGCGTTGTTTTTCGGACTCCCCTGTTTTAGTGCTGTTTGAAAACTATTTGAGATTTAAATGTGAAATACATGTGATATTTGAAAATCTGAACCGTGGAATGAATGTTGTTGTGACTGAATCGTTCATTCAGTGTTGTATGATGTATTGATTGTTATGAATGTGGGATCAAGGCATAGTATTTTCAGGAAAGAAAATACCGTGTAAGATCGTGTGTAATCTGTATTGACTAGGGGCTTGTCTAGAAGGAGATATCCTGACTCTGCTGATATAATGGAATCACATAGATGAAGTTATTCAGTTGTGGAGAGTCGAAGGAGGTTCATATGAATGGGTGAGTCGTGTGAAAAAGAACGAGCTCGGCCTGTTATATGAATTAACCCTGTCATACCGGGAGAGTGATGATATTGAGACTATGTATGCGCATGGCTGTGTGGATTTCACAGTGGTGTGGTATGACAGGTGCAGATCTCTGAGCCTGAGTCAACGCACGAGTCTTCCGGAAGTGGAGTCATGTGTCTATATCTTATGAGTCAGTGGAAAGTCTGACGTGTGAACCATGAATATTGAAAGTAGCGAATAGAAACTTGACGAGTTTGTGGAATATGGGAATGTTGATGGTTGAAATTGATATGGATTATGAATGGCGTGAAGATTTATGTTTTCTATTGATTTAAAGTTTCATATTTAAAGTTTTTAAAACATCTAGCTTACCCTTTCATTTGGTATTGTGATTGCTTTCTAAAACCTGTGATGATCGTGTATTTTTGCATGGGAGCTGACGAGGTTGCAAGTAGTAGAGCTCATCAGTGAGTGGTCGCCGGTAGGAGATCGCCTGTTTCTATTTCTGTTAGGCGATCACCCTTTTTCAGTTGTCTGATTGGAGATCGCCCTTTTCTGATGGGAGATCGCCCTTTTCTGATACGAGATCGACTGTTTGTCTTTTGCTGTAATTTTGTTTACGTTTTTGGAAAATTTGACCGAGTATGTATTAAACTCCCTGTGAGGAGAAACTTCATTACATATATATAATTATGTTCACTTCAATATATTTGTTTACTTTTATTTTTATTATATAAATATGAAAAGGATTTGGCGGGATGTTACAGATGCCAAGACAGTCTCAAGGTTGGATTTTCCCTTTGAAAGCTTAACCACAGTTTTCACTGTTGAACCAAGTGGTGTTCAAGGTTTTGAAGAATCCAAATCCTTTGAAGGATGATGAAGCCTCTGCTTTGCTTGATGCTGCTGTGCTGGTTTATTGTTTTATTCTGGGGTAGTTTACACTTAGATGTTTTGAGAAAGTTTGAAAACTGTTTTTGAATGAAGAAAACTGTTAAGTAACAAAACAACCGATTGATTCGAGGAAACAACCGATTGTTTGTTCTGGAACCTTAATAGAAAAACTGTTTTCTTTGACTGAGCTTTAAATGATTTGAAACTACATACGCTCCAGTCATTAAATGCTTTGACCAATCTTTTTGAAAGCAATTATGGGTTTGTTAAGATTTGATAACAAACTTTCTTTATATAAATTCAGAAAAACTATTTTAAATAGGAGAATGCTTTTGACAAAGTTTTTCTAAGAGAGTTTTCAAAGAGTTGAGATTGCTTAAGAGCTCAAGGGATTGATCAAGGTGCTGGAATAGGATTCTACTTGTATTGATTTCAGATCTTCATCTGTAACAAGTGTAATCTGTGTAAACTACTGAAACATTTCTTCTGTGTATTGTTGCTGAGATTGGCTGTGTGTTCTTGAGGTGTTCAAGATCAGCAATCTTAGTGTTGGCCAAGGAGAGTGTGTGTCTTGAGGTTTTCAAGGTCATTCTCTTGGTTGTTGTGTAAGTGATCAAGGTGTGATTGCTTAGTGGATTTCCTCAGGGGTTCTGAGAAGACTGGATGTAGCTCTGGGTTGGAGTAAACCAGTATAAACAACTGTGTACAATCTCTCTATCCCTTACTCTTTAAATTCAATGTGTTTTTTGTTTGCTAATATAAACAACCGATTGTTTCGAAGAAACAACCGATTGTTTTTCGGACAGTGCAGTTTTGCTTACTGTTTTGGCTAACTGAATTGCTTAATCAATTGGTTTCTGAGATAAATTTATTCTAGCTTCAAAAAGTTTGCGAAAACCTCTTTAAACAATTCACCCCCCGCCCCACCCCCCCCCCCTCTAGTTTAAAGCCATAATTTCTAACAATTGGCATCAAGAGCTTGGTTCTTGAAAGTTATTCAAGTTAATCTAAAGTCTTTTTTTATGGCTGGAAAACTATCTTTTGAGGAGGGTGCTTCAATCTACAAACCACCTTTATTCTGTGGATTGAATTATAAGTTTTGGGAAGCAAGAATGAAAATCTTTTTTGAATCAATTGATCAAAGAATTTGGGACTCAATTGAGAATGGTCGTTACATTTCAAAGTTCAAAAAGAATAATTCCTTTACTATAAAACCTTTGTCCAAATGGACAGATGATGAATGTAAGATCGCTCAGCTTGATAGGTCTGCTCAAAACATTATAGCTTCTGCACTAGATACTAATGAATTTTTCAGGATATCAAAGTGCAAAACTGCTAAGGAAATGTGGGAGACTTTCAAGGCTGCTCATGAACCAAAGGAAGCAATGACAAAGAGTCAGCAAGAAGGAAGAAAAGAAAAAATAAGAAAAACCTCAATTTTTGCTTAATGGCTAGAAGGGAGGATGACTCATGTAGTGTAAGTTCATCAAACTCTTCAAACTCTGAAAATTATGGTCAATTGCTTCAAGCCTTTCAAGAAACACATGAAGAAGCGAACCGATTGGCTCTCTTAAACAATCGATTGAAAGAAAAGAATAGCTGGCTTGAAAACAGAGTAAAAGCACTGGAGGACGATTTAGAAAATTCAAAAATGGATTTTGAAAATCTGGAAATCATTTACAAAAACTCCTCTTGCAAGTGTGATACTCTAATCTGTGAAAATTGTGAAAATCTTGAAAAGAAGGTACACTATCTTATTAAAACAGTGGATAAGCTTTCTAAAGGCCAATCCAACTTTGAAAGTGTGCTAGCATCTCAAAAGTGTGTTTTTGGAAAATCAGGATTGGGTTTTAATCCACAAAACCAGCAAGATAGATTTTCAAAATTTTTTTCAAAAAAGCCAGAAAAACAATCGATTGGACCATCGAAACAATCGATTGTTACATGCTTCTATTGCATGAAAAGAGGTCATTCTGTGCGATTCTGTAAAATCAGAAAACATGTTGTTCCTAAAGGGCTTATGAAGTGGATTCCCAAGAAAAATAAAGCTTGTATTGATGAGTATAAACCAGATGGACCCTCATTCATAAGGCGACCAAACCTATGTACTTGAGAATTTTCTTTGTAGGAAAACTTGGAGGAAAGAAAGCAGCTTTGGTACTTGGACAGTGGATGCTCCAAGCATATGACAGGGGACAAATCAAAGTTCCTGAGAATATCCTTCAAGCAAGAGGGTCATGTCACCTATGGAGATAACAACAAAGGAAGAATACTTGGAAGAGGATCCATAGGAGATGAAAGCATCTTGGTGATTCATAATGTGCTCTTTGTTGAAGGCCTAAAGCATAATCTGCTGAGTATTAGCCAACTGTGTGACAAGGGGTATCAAGTGATGTTCAAGGCAAACACATGTGAAATCTGTCTATCCAACACTAAAGAGGTAATGTTGGTAGGTAAGAGAGTTAATAATGTGTATCTTCTAGATATCTCTTCACCATGTTCAATTGGATGTCTTCTATCCAAGCAAGATGAATCTTGGCTTTGGCATAGAAGAATTGCTCATATTCACATGAATCATTTGAACAAGCTAATATCAAAAGATCTTGTGATTGGGCTGCCAAAACTCAAGTTTGAGAGGGATAACATTTGTGAAGCTTGCCAAAAAGGGAAACAAGTGAAAAGTTCTTTTAAAACCAAAAATGTTGTCTCTTCATTGAGACCTCTTGAACTCCTTCACATGGATCTCTTTGGACCCTCTAGAACTATGAGTCTTGGTGGAAATTATTATGCTCTTGTTATTGTTGATGATTTCTCTAGGTATACTTGGACCTTGTTCTTGGAATCAAAGAGTGATGCCCTTGCTGCATTCAAAAAGCTAGCAAGAAGACTTCAAAACATAAAGGGCAGCAACATAGGCTCAATAAGGAGTGACCATGGAGGAGAATTTCAAAATGAGAAGTTTGTCAAGTTCTGTGAGAAGTTGGGAATCCTACACAATTTCTCTGCTCCAAGAACACCACAACAAAATGGAGTTGTAAGAGGAAGAACAGGTCTCTTGAAGAGCTTGCAAGGACAATGCTTAGTGAATCTTGACTTCCTAAGTATTTTTGGGCAGATGAAGTGAGTACCTCTTGTTATGTGATGAATAGGGTGCTTATAAGGCCCATTTTGAAGAAAACTCCATATGAACTTTTCAATGGAAGAAAGCCTAACATCAGTCACCTCAAAGTATTTGGCTATAAGTGTTTTGTTCTCAACAATGGAAAGGAAAGCTTGGGAAAATTTGATGAGAAAGCTGACCTTGGTATTTTCATTGGTTATTCACTCACAAGCCATGCTTATAGAGTCTACAACAAAAGGTTGATGACTGTAGAAGAATCAGTTCATGTAGTCTTTGATGAGGTAGATCGCAGAATCAGTGAGAACCCAAAGATCAGTGCTGAGGAAGACGAATAGAGCATCAGTTTGGAGAAGCTGGATATCTGTGCAGAAAAACAACCGGTTGATTCGCAGAAACAACCGATTGAAATTTTGCAACAGAGTGAGCTTCCCAAAGAGTGGAGAATTCCAAGAGATCTGTCAGTGGATAACATCATAGGGCAGATAAAGGAAGGTGTCTCCACACGTAGCTCCATCTCAAATTACTGCAGACACACAACTTTTATCTCTCAAATTGAACCAAAGTCAATTAAAGAAGCTCTCAAGGATGAGAAGTGGGTTAAAGCTATGCAAGAAGAGCGAAATCAATTTGAAAGAAATGAGGTATGGTTTCTTGTTCCTAGAACTAATGAAATGAATATTATTGGTGCAAAATGGGTTTTCAGGAACAAGCTAGATGAGGAAGGAGTGATCACTAGAAACAAAGCAAGGCTAGTTGCCAAAGGCTACAATCAAGAAGAGGGCTTAGACTATGGTGAAACCTTTGCTCCTGTGGCTAGATTGGAGGCTGTGAGGCTGTTGCTAGCTTTTGCATGTATGAGTGGTTTTAAACTCTTCCAAATGGATGTAAAAAGTGCCTTCTTGAATGGCTACATCAATGAGGAAGTCTATGTAGATCAACCACCGGGTTTTGAAGACCACAAGTATCCCAACCATGTCTTCAAGTTGAAAAAAGCTTTGTATGGACTGAAACAAGCTCCAAGGAAGTGGTATGAGAGGCTTAGCAATTTTCTGCTATCTCTTGGTTATGAAAGAGGAATGATAGACAAGACTCTCTTCATCAAGAAGTCACATGCAGAAATAATTCTTGTGCAAATATATGTTGATGACATCATCTTTGGTGCTACACAAGATAGGTTATGTAAAGAATTTGTGGCTGCTATGAAAGGTGAGTTTGAAATGTCTATGATGGGAGAACTCTCTTTCTTTCTTGGATTGCAGGTTAAACAAACAAAGGATGGGATCTTCTTAAGTCAATCAAAGTATTGCAAGGAGATTCTCAAAAAGTTTGAAATGGAGAATTGCAAAGAGGCAAGCACTCCAATGCCATTAAGCTGCTACATGGATGCAGATTCTGCTGGAAAGAGTATAGATCAAACAAAATTTAGAGGTTTGATTGGATCATTGCTTTATCTAACATCAAGTAGACCGGACATTATGTTTGCGGTGTGTCTATGTGTAAGGACCTGTAAAATTAAATTGGAATAAAAGGGTATATTTTAAATGAATTCTAAGTATGTTTTCATTTGAAATAAAAAGGAAGGAAAGTGTAGCTTAGAAGACTATAAGATTTCCTGGTTAGTACATAATCGCCGGTCGCCTACTACACATGATCGCCAGGGCGCAAGAGGCATGCGGGCAACGCCGGGGCGCGAGGCATGCGGGCAACGCTGGGGCGCGAGAGGCATGCGAGCGTCGTCGGGGTGCGAGAGGCATGCGGCCGTCGCCAGGGAGAGACATCGGTCGTCTCCCAGAGAGAGACATCGGTCGTCTTCCAGGGAGAGACATCGGTCGTTTGCCAGTATGAGACCTCAGTGGATAGTCATCGCGCGAGCGGTCATCGGTGAAAGGTTATCGCGCGATGTCGAGTTTCACACAGATAAGGTGGGACCCAGACTCCCAGCATGACACGTCCTGCACGCGCGCCACGTGGACAAAAAGGGTGGTTCAGAATAGTGACATCAAAAGGTTGGCATGCGCAAGAGACACTCGCGGTCGTACTGTTCAGGGAAGTGGTTGGCATGCACAAGAAGACAACCATGGCCGTACTGTTCAGTGAAACGTACACTCTGGCTTTCTTGCAGAGGGGGTGGTGGCAGCAGCATGCGTGGACTAGTAGGCTTGGATTCAAACACCCACTGCGAGGAGGCAAAGAACGTTACAGAGACTCGAGAGTGAAAGAGTGAGTGCATCTTCATCCCTCTCTTTTCTCTCCTTCGCGCTGCGATTCAGGCAACCTCAAGCACCAGTGCAACCAGCGACGACTGCCCTTGGAGCACCTGGGAGTTTCTTTGCAAGTTCTACAAACCAGACGCTAAAACAGAGCTAAGGCATCCTTTAAGCTCGGTGGGTCTTGGAGCTCTTGGTGTTTTGCGCAAGTCCAGGTAAGGGAAGCTAGCTTTATTTTCAATAAAAAGCCGTAGATTTGTTGTTTCTGAAGTGAGGGCGACGTGGTCGCCGGTTCCATATTCTGTTTCGTGATGCTCTGTTTTATGTGTTTGGGCGACGTGGTCGCCGGTTTTAAACCCCTTTTTCATGATGTTCTGTTCTTATGTGTTTGGGCGACGTGATCGCCGGTTTTAAATACAGATTTCGAACTCCCCTGTTTAGTGTCGCTTTGAACTTGTCGAGATTGAAATGAAAAATGTATATGCTATTCGAAAACCTGATCGGTGGTATGCTTGTTACTGTGATTGGGATTGTTTGAGAAAAGATTCAAATGTTATATGATGGTATTGTGCTTTTACGTGTTGAATGATGCATTGGATGAATGTGAAAGAGTGATCAAAGCATAGTATTTTCAGGAAAGAAAATACCGTGTGGAGATTTATGAGGGTGTATTGATCTGTGAGTATCCTGTGAATGAGGCGATCCTGACTCTGCTGAGATAATGGAATCACATAGAGGAAGTTATTCAGTTGGTGAGAGTCGAAGGAGGTTCATATGAATGGGTGAGTCGTGTGAAAAAGAACGAGCTCGGCCTGTTATATGAATTAACCCTGTCATACTAGGAGAGTGAAGATATTGAGATTCATTTATACGCTTGTGAATGTGTGTGATTTCACGGCGACCCTGTGAATGTGTGTGATTTCACAGTGGGGCAATATGACAGGTGCATATCTCTAGATGCTAAGTTCAACGCACGAGTCTTCCGGAAGTAGGGTCAAGTGTCTTGTGTGATGAGTCAGTGGAAGTCTGACGTGAGAAATGAGAAACATTGAATTGATAGACACTTGATGCATTATGTGAAATAGAACGACTCTTGAGAATATTGTGAAATGTGTGATTACTTGGTGGTCATGTGAAGGGAACGAGAAAATTGATAGTTTTTACGTGGGTGTCTTTAATTTGTTTCATCTTGATTTTAAAGTTTCATATCTAACTCTTTTTCAAATGTCTAGCTTACCCTGTGATTTTTGGTGTTGTGTTTGGCTTTTTCTTAAACCTGTGATGATCGTGTATAATTTACACGGGAGCAGATGATGTTGTAGGAAGTAGAGCTCCTCAGTGAGTGGTCGCCGGAAGGAGATCGCCTGTTCCTATTTCTGTTAGGCGATCACCCTTCTTCTGTTTTCTGATAGGAGATCGCCGTTCTCTGATAGGAGATCGCCTTTTTCTGATAGGAGATCGCCTGTCTTTCTATTTTAATGTAATTTTGTTTAAGTGTTGGAAATTGACCGAATTTGTATTAAACTCCCTGTGAGGAGAAACTTCATTACATATATATATAATTTTGTTCACTTCAAAATATTTGTTTACCTTTATTTTTATAATATAAATATGAATAGTATTTTGGCGGGATGTTACACTATGTGCAAGATTTCAAGCAAATCGTAAAGAGTCACACTTCAAAGCTGCAAAGAGGATTCTGAAATATCTCAAAGGAACATCATCTGTAGGATTATGGTATCCCTCTCATTCTCTAATACATTTAATTGGTTATTCAGATTCTAATTTCGCAGGTTGCAAGCTAGATAGAAAAAGCACAAGTGGCACTTGTCACCTTCTTGGCTCTAGCCTAATCTCATGGCATAGCAAGAAACAAGCATGTGTTGCTCTCTCTACAGCTGAGGCAGAATATATAGCTGCTGGTAGCTGCTGTGCACAGATCCTATGGCTCAAACAACAACTTGCAGATTTTGGTGTACAAATCAGCAAAGTTCCTTTGATGTGTGATAACACAAGTGCAATCAATCTTACCAAAAATCAAATCCAGCACTCAAGGACCAAACATATTGAAATAAGACATCATTTCATCAGAGATCATGTGCAAAATGGGAACTGTGAAGTGAAGTTTGTTGAGACCAAACTGCAGCTAGCTGACATCTTCACAAAGCCTTTGCCAAAAAGAGAGGTTTTTCTTCTTAAGAAATGAGTTAGGTATTCTTGATCTAAATAATCTCTCTTAAAATCTGTGTTTGGTACATGTTAAAATCTATTTGTGAAGACAAATAGGGGGAGAATTTTTGGTACTTGTATATCTGTATCTTATATGCATAAAAATGTTTAAATCTTTGAGTATAAAAGTGTTTTCTGCTGCTGCTGATAGAAACAATCGATTGTTTCGTGTAAACAACCGATTGAATTTTATGTTAAAAGAGGTATAATCTAACTTGCTGCTGTAAGAAGCTTTGGATAGTGCAAATGTTTTCTCTGCAGGAACTGCTTCAGATTTAATCAGTACAACACAAGCACCAGGGATTTGTCTTCATCAAATAGGGGGAGATTGTTGAACCAAGTGGTGTTCAAGGTTTAGAAGAATCCAAATCCTTTGAAGGATGATGAAGCCTCTGCTTTGCTTGATGCTGCTGTGCTGGTTTATTGTTTTGTTCTGGGGTAGTTTAATGTTGTAATCCACCCTTAGATTAAATCTCAAAGCACTTAGCATCTCAATCTTTAAACAAAGTAAAGTGTTTTTCAAACTAAGTTGAAACAATCGATTGATTCGAGGAAACAACCGATTGTTTGTTCTGGAACCTTAATAGAAAGACTGTTTTCTTTGACTGAGCTTTAAATGATTTGAAACTAAATACGCTTCAGTCATTAAATGCTTTGACCAATCTTTTTGAAAGCAATTATGGGTTTGTTAAGATTTGATAACAAACTTTCTTTATATAAATTCAGAAAAATTGTTTTAAATAGGAGAATGCTTTTGACAAAGTTTTTCTAAGAGAGTTTTCAAAGAGTTGAGATTGCTTAAGAGCTCAAGGGATTGATCAAGGTGCTGGAATAGGATTCTACTTGTATTGATTTCAGATCTTCATCTGTAACAAGTGTAATCTGTGTAAACTGCTGAAACATTTCTTCTGTGTATTGTTGCTGAGATTGGCTGTGTGTTCTTGAGGTGTTCAAGATCAGCAATCTTAGTGTTGGCCAAGGAGAATGTGTGTCTTGAGGTTTTCAAGGTCATTCTCTTAGTTGTTGTGTAAGTGATCAAGGTGTGATTGCTTAGTGGATTTCCTCAGGGGTTTTGAGAAGACTGGATGTAGCTCTGGGTTGGAGTGAACCAGTATAAAAAACTGTGTACAATCTCTCTATCCCTTACTCTTTAAATTCATTTTGTTTGTTGTTTGCTGATATAAACAACCGATTGTTTCAAAGAAACAACCAATTGTTTTTCTGACAGTGCAGTTTTGCTTACTGTTTTGGCTAACTGAATTGCTTAATCAATTGGTTTCTGAGATAAATTCATTCTAGCTTCAAAAAGTTTGTGAAAACCTCTTTAAACAATTCACCCCCCCCTCTAGTTTAAAGCCATAATTTCTAACATTCACAAGATAATGAACCTTCTTTTCAAGAGATTCACAATTTTCACAAACAAGTGAGTCACACTTACAAGAAGAGTTCTTGTATAGCAATTCCAAATTTTCGAAATCAATTTTTGAATTCTCCAACTCTTCTTCCAGTGCCTTGGCTCTATTTTCAAGCCAATTATTCAACCCTTTCTGTTGGGTCTATTAATGTCTAAGTTCAAGAGGGTGGGTGAATTGACCTTATAAGATTTTTGCAAAATAAAACTGTTTTCAGTTATTCACAGAAAAAGAACAGATTGATTTATAAAAGAACAGATTTATTTTTATAACTCGTGACACAAACAAAAGCAAGATCAGATTAGACTTGAGATTCAACAGAGAATTGTTCAGAACATTTTAGGTGCTTTGATAACAGCAAGATCAAGAAGAATATTCAACCAAGAAACCACTTCTTGAAAGATTGAGAACAACTTAAAAGAAAGAAAGTAACTTGAACATAATTATTAAAGAGATTTTATGATATCTATTATTCAGCACTCACACATACTCATATGTTCATAGGCTCTCAAGACCATACATTCAATCCTGAAGAACAGTATGAACACACCAAAAAAAACATATTCAATTTTAGTTTAACAGATGTATTTTCTGGCAGATTATTCAATTATGCATAATTAGAGCAAAGATTGAGAGGAAAGATGCACACACAGATTATACTGGTTCACTCATCAAGAGCTACATCCAGTTTACCTTACACTAAGGTAGAATCCACTGAAAAAGAATTAACACAATTAAAACACCTTACAGTTCTTGAACCCTACAAGAACAAGGTATACAAAGCTGAAAAACCCTATTTCAGCTCTACTTACCCTTCAAGAAACCCTATCAAGAAGAGTATTACATCAAACACTTTTACACAAAAAGAATATGGAACAAAAGCACCTGAACAGAAGATTCAAGAACCCAAAACCAGTGGCTCAATTTTGCAGACAGCAGTGACAGCACCTTCCCTTTGATCAAGGTAACCAAGAACCAAGCACTTGAAAAACTTTGTGAAAAGATTTTACAAAAAACTAGTAATACTGTGATCTCTGCTGTAAAAGAGTTTTTGCTCACTTGAAAACTATGTAATCTCTGTCACTTCTAAAAGAGAAGAGCCATTCTTTATAAAGACAACCAGTCTATAACAACTTTTCAAAAAACAGTTAAAGGCTGTTATAAAAAGAACAGGTTGAATTTAGAAATAAGCGGATTATTTTTCAAACCCTTTCCAGCTCAGCATATCAGAAACAAGAAAAGCTGAGACAGATTTGCTTGTGCCAAAGCAAAACTTTGTGAAAAACTTTAAAGCAAAAGGCAGTGTAGAAAGAACCTGTTGTTTTACAGAAGAACAGATTTATTTTTCTTCAGAAAACATATTTTGAGAAAAGTCATGAGAAAACTTGGTGCTTGATCTTATCACCTTGATTAGGGCCATGAGGTGGATCACGAGGAAAAAAGGCTACCTTAAACTCACATTACCCTATAACATTACCCTATCAAACAAAAAATTACAAGCTTCAAAGCAAAGCATTACATTCGCTACATCAAACACTATACAATCTTCAAGGAGCATCATCCTCTTTCAACAAGCCATGGTGTTGATTTGTTGATTGTGAGTTGAATAGACACTTTCTTTTTGGGCAATTTTTTTCCAGCACCTATAATTTCGTGTTTCTTGTTTGGTTTGAATATGTTTTAGTTGTGCCTTTTCATTGATCATACTTTTTGCTTTGAGTTTTATGTTCATAGTGTTCTAGGTGTCCAAATCTTGTCTCTACTTGCTTGCTTTTGATTTTGAAAGTTTGTGTTTCTCTTGAATTTGTTTTAGTACTTGTGATTCGAGGTTCCAAACATTTGATTTCAAGTGTTCAATTGTCTTGAATCCTTCATAAAATTTTTGTGCAATTTGATTGATGTTTCAACTTCCATATGATGCATATTATGGTTCTTTCACTACATAAGTTCCATTTGGTATAAAAAAAAAGAAAAAAAAAAACAGAACTGAAACAGAACAAAACAGAACCAATTCTGTTTTTAAATCCTTCAAAACAGTTTGGTATTTGCATCTATTCATTCTTTTGCACATTAATTTTCATACCAAAGTTGGATTCATAGTGATTGGCAAATTGTTGTCTACTTTGTGGAACTTTTGAACCTTGTATTTTGACAAGTTTATGAGTTGTAATTTCTTTCTTGATTATAAAGTTTAGTGAGTATTCTTTGAGTCTTATTGTGTACCTTTTATTGCTTGTCTTTCATTCCTTAAGTTTTGTCATAAATCTTGTATTCTTTTTGCACTACCCTTTCTTGTTTTGTACCTTTTCTTGCTTGTCTTTTATTGTTCTTTAAGTTTTGTGGTGGTTATTTTTGGATGAGTGGTTGAGTGCTTTGGCATCTTTCATTTGAGGTTACTCCATTTCACAAGAGAAGCTTGATTGAGGGAAGTATAATTTCTTGGAGTGATTTTGAGTGCCTTAATTTTTTTACCAAAACCGCACCACTTATTTCTTTGTTTTCTAACCTTGTTTTCTTTAATTGTTTGCTATTTGTGTTTGCTGTACTGTTTTGAAAATGGCTCAATATTCAAATGGAGAATCTTCCAAACCACACTCTCCACAAAAAGCTTTCATTCTTGGTGAATTAAAAGAAGTCAAAAGGTCACTTGCACAAAAAGATGAAGCTATAAGACAATTGGAAGAAAGATTGCAAAGGCTTGAAGTGACTAATGAAAGGTCTAGCCATACACACCATAGAAGACGCCATTCTTCAAGGCATTCATCAAGAACTTCTTCCAACTATCATGGACATGAAGATGAAACCGAATGGAGGAGGCATTATCATTATGAAGAAAGGCACCAACATGTGGCAAAGCCTTATATGCCTTTTGTACAATTACCTAGCTTTAGTGGTGAAGGTGATCCAAATGTATATTTGGGGTGGGAAGCAAAGGTTGAACAAATCTTTCATGTACATGAGGTCCAAGAAGACCAAAGGGTAAAACTAGCTACTTTAGAATTTCTAGACTATGCCATGCAATGGTGGCATAAAACTCTTATGGACATTGGGCTAAACAAGAGACCTCCCGTGGTTTCTTGGAACAATTTGAAAGAGTGTATGCGCGCTAGATTTGTTCCACCACACTTTAGGAAAGATCTATTGTTGAAGCTCCAAAGGCTTCACCAAGGCACGCTAAGTGTGGATGCTTATTTTAAAGAGCTAGAAACGCTTATGCTTAAAGTTGATATACATGAAAGTGATGAAGCTAAGATGGCTAGATTTGTAAGTGGTCTTAGAAGGGACATTCAAGATGTTGTTGAACTTTATGAGTACTCTTCTTTAGAAAACTTGGTTCACCTTGCCATCAAGGTTGAAACCCAAATTGCAAAGAAACTTGCTTTCAAAAATACTCATAATGATGGCTATTACAACAACTCTTGGAAAAATAAAACAAGTCTTTGTCCAAATTTCCTTCTAAAGATTCATCTTTCAAATCCAAGGATTCAAAGCCTTCCACTTCAACTAATAAATCACCAACCAAAACCTCAAGTAAGAAATGTTTTAAGTGTTTAGGTTATGGTCATATAGCCGCAAATTGTCCAACAAAAAGAACCATGATGGTAAAAGGGGGTTTAGTTGTAAGTGAACATAGTGATAATTCTTCTAAATCTAACTCTCCTTCCCCTAGCCCTAGTGATAATGAATGTGAAATACCATGTGAAGGTGACTTATTGGTGATAAGGCGCATGATGGGCACAATTAAAAAACCTTTGGATGATACCCAAAGAGAAAATATTTTCCATACCCGGTGCCTTATCAACAACAAGTTATGTTCCATGATAATTGATGGGGGTAGTTGTACAAATGTGGCTAGTACAAGAGTGGTGGATAAGCTTGTTTTACCCACTATCTCTCATCCCAAGCCCTATAAGCTCCAATGGCTTACTAAAAAGGGAGAAATCATGGTTAATAAACAAGTCCTCATAAATTTTGAAATAGGAAAGTATAAAGATGAGGTTTTATGTGATGTTGTGCCTATGGAAGCAACCCATATTCTTTTAGGGAGGCCTTGGCAATTTGATAGACATGTTTTACATGATGGCCTCACCAATATAATGTCTTTTTCCTTCCAAGGGCGCAAGGTTACCTTAAAACCCCTCTCTCCACAAGAAGTTCATGAGGACCAATTAAAAATGAAAAATAAAAGAGAAAATGAAAAAGAAGAAAATGATAAAACGAGTCATAATACCTTATCAACTAAATCAATCTTTTTGACTCATGCTATGCCTCAATTTTAGCATCCAAGGTATTCTTCTTCTTTGTCTTTTTCATTACCAAAAGTTCCTACTTGCACTCCATATTGGTTGAAAAATGTTAGGGATGATTTTTCCATACCTACTAATGGTTTTTACCCTTTAAAGGGAATTTTTCCTAAGAAAATAATCATTCCCCCACATTTTTTTCCAACATGGTCTGTCTATAGGACTTCTTTTTCCGATATCCCAATGATTCATAATGCTAAGTCAAGTTTGCCTTTATTATCATCCACTGCTTTATTTGATAGCAAACTGACTTTGTTATATGTAGGGATTCTGAATTCGCGGATGAATTCTCTCCAACCTGGGGAGCATGATGGAGATCAAGTAGAAGAGGATTTTACTAATGGAGGAAGAGGTCATCCACCCAAGCATTTAAAATTCTTCTTACTAGTCTTCTTAAAAAGTAGAACAGTTTGGGTTCTCTTGAAAATTCAAAAGATAGTAGTATAAATAAATCTTTGTAAATACTCTTGTATAAATTTGTAAATAATATATAAATATCCTTAGGAGTATGCCAAAGAGGAAAACCAAAAGAAACCTCTAAATGTAAGGCATTTTAGGCACTTTCTTTAGGAAAAACTGGAAAAAGTGACTTTTCTACTCCTTTCTCTCTTAGGCACTAGAAGGAGCTAGAAGAGTGACTCTTCCCACTCCTTCCCCTTTGAAACATGACCAACCCTCTCCATTATAAATAGGGGTGCTTGGTACTTTGAATAAAAGAGTTGAAAGTTAGAAGAAAAGAAACTATCTTGAAATTGAGAGAGAGTGAGTTTGTGAGACTTGTCTCTTCTTCTCCTTCATGTCTTATCTTGTGAGCTTTGGAGACTCTCAAGTGGCGGCACCACCCACTCATCTTGGAAGAACCACCCTCCAAGTGGCGTGAATCACATCTCCAAAAGGCTACAACCACATAAGTCATTTATATTCATCTTCTAAAAATACCCATTTGTGTTTTCTTGTAGTTTTTCCATTTTTAATCGGTTCAATCTTTTCCATGAGTTGTTTCCTTTCATTTGCTGCCATTGTTCTGCACTTTGTTGGTTTATTTCCTTGTTTTCTTGCTGTTTTAATTTCGTCCAAACCATGGGTTTCCATATACATGTGTTGTTCTTGTTTTCCATCCATGGGTTTTTGTTCTTTGATGAATTTCTTTGTGATTTTCTAATTCCTATTGAATTTCAATCAGTATTTTCACTTGTTCTTGGTGTTCTTATGTTGTTCTTGTGTTTCCTTTGAAGTTTGGTACTGTTCTTGAATTACCCATTCATATTCCATTGTTATCTTACACTACAAGTTACCTATTCATGTGTTTTTAGTATGAACCTTTGTTTTCTTGAGTAGAAACTCTATTAATTGCTCTTTAGAATTTTGATCCTAATTCTTGAAAGTGTCATGAATACAATGAAACCTATATCAACTCAACCTAAACCAAGAAAGGTTCATAAGAGACTCACATCAAATCCCCATAGCTCTGTTGCTTTGAAGAAAGATCAATACCTGTACCATGCTTGATTCCAAAATACACAGATTTAAAGTGAATATTGAACAAGAGAAGATTAGAGAATATATACCTCCCTATACCACAGCAGCTAAAGTCAGCACCACCTAGAAATAATATGAGCTATTTTTCTCCCCCTTTGGATTCATCAAACAACATGGGAGCATATAAGAAAGGAAACATACAATAGCCATACATGATGGTTCAAAAGTCCTTAAGATGTGAATACAGTCCAGAATAGAAATATGCACCAAAACACAGGAAATGAAAATATAATGTTCAACAGACATAAGAAGACAATATTGTGAAAGAAGAAAACTATTCCCTTTAGTAAAGCTCAGCCAGCTGTTCCTGTACTCCCTCGAGTTGATAATCTAGATGCTGGAACCTGGCTTGAGTCATCTCAAAGTAGGCTTTCTGGTCTTCTGAAAGAGTGTCAAGACGATGCAGTACTTGCCTTTCAAAACTGGACAAAGGTTCACCTCTGAATTCGGGAGAATGGTATGCAATCAGTGCATTGTGTTCTGTAGCAGCCAAGTCATCAAGATTTGGTGGATGAGCAGTATGAACATTGTCATCCTCCATAGGAACATCAGCTTCTTCATCATCATTGTTGTTGTGGTTGGAAGTACCATGTTCCATTTTAGGACCAGTTGTCCTTGTAAAAACCCACTCTTCACCTTCCTTGAGGAATCCCATCTTCATGAGTGTAAAATTGTCGATTTCACTGATTGCTTTGATTGGCTCGTTTCTCTCATTAGTAGTGTCAATTTCAAAACAATCGATTAATTTTGAAATGAAAATAGCATAGGGAAATCTGTAATCAGATAGCCTCTTGGATTTGAGCATATGCTCTGTCATTACACAAATCCAATTGATTTTTATGCGATGCATGAGGCAGTAAAGTAGGATGAGGTCTTCCTCATGCAATGTAGCATGATTACTTCCCCTAGGTGTCAGTTGCCATGCAATAACATAGGCTAGAAACCTAGGAGTTAGGTTCAAATTACCTACATGAAACCTGTTTATGAGTTGAGTTTGATCTCTCATGCAGCTTGTATAGAACTAAATCTTATTGAATTCTTGAATCCTGGTTGTGTCCCCCTTTCCCACCTTGAGGCCTGAATACTTGATTCCAGCGATGTTGCTCCAAACTTCACTTGTTATTTTTATTTGGACACCTTTTACGTGGGAAATTAAATTTTTCCCATCAAGGGTCAGATTGGTATAGAATACCTTCACGAGATCTAGATAGATGTTGCCAGTCATTTCAAGAAATGGCTTCAATCTCTGATGCTTGAGAAGTGCTCTGGGTTCAGTCAGCTTTTCACTCTTCATCCATGAAAACTTGAGAATTTTTGGCACATTCACTTGTTTTCTACTTATCTCATGTAAGTAGGTGGTCATGGCTTCAGCATCACCATCGAACCATTTCTCTAGAATACCTTAAGTGTTATTCTGCTGCTCACGGGATTTCTTCCTTTTGTATACCAAAGATGCCATTTCTGAAACCTGTTCCTGTATATCAGAAAAAAAAAAAAAAACTGAACTGGAACCCATTGTATTAGTATGAAAGAACATTTGAGAGACTTAAAAAAAAATGTGTTTAAAAAAATAGGATAACCTGGGAGTTTGCAAGAAGAAGTTGAATGTGAGAACTATAGGTTTTGAATGCCAATATTTATAGAATTAAGCAGATTGTATTAATGCTTAGCAGAGCTGGAGTGTGAAGTAAAAACAAATAAAAAACGTAGATACAATACAGATTTGATTCCTGCAGCAGTTTGCAGTTTTTGGAAAGGGGCAATAGCATTTTGAAAAAGTGTTTTAGCCATTAATGTAAAGTAGCTTTCCACACAGTTAGTCAAGTCAGTTTGAATGCCTAGACAAAACAGCCATAAACCTGCTGGTCAGAGCAATAAAGCAGTCAAGGTTCAAACAAAAATTCTCTTTCCTAGTCATGTATATTTCAGACACAGAAATAAACAGATTAAAAAGAGAAACAACAGATTTAAATTCTACAGCTGTGAGTAGTTTATACTGATGATCCCTAGTTCATTTAGCAGAAAATTAAATCTTTCTTTAGAAAGAGGTTTAATGAACAAATCAGCAAGCTGTAACTCAGTTCCAACAAACTTAATTTCACAGGTTCCACTTGCAACATGCTCTCTTAAAAAATGATGCCTTATTTCTATGTGTTTGGTCCTTGAATGCATGACAAGATTTTTTGACAAGTTAATAGCACTGGTATTGTCACACATTATAGGTATATTATTTAGGACAACACCAAAGTCACTTAGCTGTTGTTTTAACCATAAAGTCTGAGTACAACAGCTTCCTGCAGCAATATATTCAGCCTCAGTTGTTGAGAGAGCAACGTAGGCTTGCTTTTTGCAGTGCCAAGATATCAAACTTGATCCAAGCATATGATAGGTTCCACTAGTGCTCTTCCTGTCAATTTTACACCCTGCAAAATCTGAGTCAGAAAAACCTGTTAGAGTTAAAGAAACACTGCTGGAATACCACAAACCAACTTCCTTTATTCCTTGTAGGTATTTTAAGATTCTCTTGGCAGCATTTAGGTGTGACTCTTTTGGAGCAGATTGAAACCTTGCACACATACAAACTGCAAACATTATATCAGGTGTGCTGGCAGTAAGATACAGCAGTGAACCAATGATTCCACGGTATTTTGTTTGATCAACTGGCTTTCCTGTTGGATCCTGATCTAGATAACAACTGGAGGATATGGGTGTGCTGACTGCCTTGCATTTATCCATCTCAAATTTCCTCAGCAGATCTTTGCAGTAATTGGCTTGGTTAATGAATATTCCATTCTTTAATTGTTTAACTTGTAGTCTTAGGAAGTAGTTTAATTCTCCCATCATAGACATTTCAAATTCATTCTTCATTGTCTTCACAAATGCTTCACACATGCCTTCGTTTGTTGATCCAAAGATGATATCATCAACATAAACTTGGACCAGAATTATGTCTTCCTCTTTTCTCTTAATGAACAGTGTTTTGTCAGAAGCACCTCTGCCATAACCTTGTGAAATCAGAAAGACACTCAACCTTTCATACCATTGTCTAGGTGCTTGCTTAAGTCCATATAGTGTCTTCCTTAACTTGAAAACATGTTCTGGATTGCTGTAGTCTTCGAAACCTGGGGGCTGTGAGACATATACTTCTTCATTGATATACTCATTCAGAAATGCACTTTTGACATCCATTTGAAATAACTTGAATCCTTTGATGCAGGAAAATGCTAAGAGTAGTCTGACAGCTTCAAGCCTTGCCACTGGTGCATATGTCTCGTCATAGTCTATCCCCTCTTCCTAGTTATATCCTTTGGCAACCAGCCTTGCCTTATTCCTTGTGATTGCTCCATGTTCATCCATCTTATTTCTGTAGACCCATTTTGTCCCTATAATGTTCATCTCAAGTGTTCTTGGAACTAAAGACCACACTTCATTCCTTGTAAACTGGTTTAATTCTTCCTGCATAGTAGTAATCCAATTGCTGTCCTGCAATGCTTCCTTCAGATTTTTGGGTTCAACTTGTGAAACAAAGGCCATTGTTTCACAGAAGTTGTTGAGAGAATTTCTGGTAGATACCCCTTTCTTAATGTTGCCAATGATATTGTCAATTGTCAAATCTTTAGGAGTTTTCCACTCTTTAGGCAAGTCTGCAGCAACAACAAATTCTTTTGCAGAACCAGAATTAGTAGCATCTGAATTATTCAAATTTTCTTTATGCAGAACAGTTCTTAATTCATCACATTCCAAATCATTTACAACTGGTTTTGGCAAGCAATTGTTAGATTCATCAAACACTACATGTATTGACTTTTCCACAGTTAGCAATCTTTTATTGAAGACCCGATAAGCATGACCATTTACAGCATAGCCAATATGAATACCTTCATGTGATTTAGGATCAAATTTTCCTAGATTATCTTTTCCATTATTTAAGATAAAACACTTGCACCCAAAAACCTTATGGTGGCTAATGTGTGGCTTTCTACCTTTATATAGCTTGATCCGGTCGGTCATCAGTAGTTGATGACGTCAGCAGCAGGTGACCACGTGGACATGCACAGGGTGGCACGTGGTAGAAAGAGCAAGTGAATCAAGGAGGAGATTACCTAGAACGGTGATCGGTAGTCAGATACCAAGTGGCCACCACCCCTAGAGCGGTGCCTAGATAAGCGCTTGGAAGCACCGCACGGATGTCGGTGGATAGGCATGAGGCACCGCCCAGTCATCGGGGGAAAGTTATAAGGCACCGGTCGGGCGTTACTGCATGAAGAGCGCGATCGAGCGTTAGTGCATGAAGAGCGCGATCGGGTGTTAGTGCGTGCAGAGGGCGATCGGTCGTAGGTGTGTGCAAAGGGCGATTGGTCGTAAGTGCATGCAGAGGACGATCGGTCATCGGGGTTCTTGCCAACGCGTGTTAAGCTGGGACCAAGGTTCCCAGCGAGAACGTTACGCATGCACCTCGCATGATGCCCACTCAGAGGACGTGCGGCGAGGCCATGCAGGCAGGATGCGCCTGGCGAGTGAGTTTAGACCAGCCACACCTGGCGCTCTCCTGGGAGCATGCGACCCGCACAGAGAGAAGCGCAGAAGCCCTCCAGGTGTAACGCGTGTACAGTAGATGCCAGCTGCATGCCTCCACGTGTCACCATCTGGGAGAGAGGCGCGGCCCAGGTATAAAGCACTCCACGTCATGTAAGGTAAGGGGGGTTCTTTTCAGATTACAAGCTTACACAGTCTTACACATAGTTTTGTCTGAGTCACTGTGGGAGTGTTCTTACACGTTGCACAGTGATAACAGAAAATGGTTATAGAGAGAGAAAGTGGATCTAAGAGCACACACGAGTCTCACAGAGAGATTCAGTGAGAGTTTTTGGTGTTCCTGTTGCCTGACTTGAGCGTCGGAGTGCACACGGCCGCTAGAGGCGCCGTCTGTATGTTTTGCAGGCAGCGTTTGGAGTTCCGGTGGTGGTTCTTGGAGCGTTCTTGCAGAATAGAAGGCTAGACGAAGGAGTGACGAGGCAATCCTTTACGTTCGAGTCAAGCGGCAGGATCATTTGGCGCCCACCGTGGGGCCCGTGTGAATTTTGTTCCCATCCACGTCGCAGTTCTTGAAGTTTATTAAGGTTTCTTGAAGTTTCTTGGAGCTTCTTGATCATTTCGTCGAAGTGAAGTTACGTCGAAGTGTAGAGGAGATGAGTAGAAGAACCAGGCAAACCTCACCTGCGCCATCTGCTGAAGAAGGAGTTGTTACCATGGCGCAGGTAATGGTGATGATGCGCGCGCTGCAAGATAGCGTCGCGGAATCGAGAGCTGAGCAAGAGAAAATGCATGCAGAGCTGACTACATCGCAGAGAAGAAACGAAGAGTTGAACCGTATGAATGAAGAGCTGCGTAGGGAATGGCAGGCGCAGAAGGAGCGCGCAGTTGAAGAGAGGACGTCGACGCCACCGTCGCCTCCGAGAGCATTCCTTATGCCTTTCTCCCCCGAAATCATGAACACGGTGGTGCCTCCAAATCTGGTGGGACTGAAAGCGTCGTTCACGAGGGTGGAAGATCCAGAAGCACACCTGACAGCCTTCCACCCTCAGATGATGCTGACTAGAGGTTCAGATGCTGTGTACTACAAGATGTTCATGAGTACGCTGAGCGGAGTGGCTATGGAGTGGTTCGTGAGCCTGCCAGAGGGCCACGTCACTTCCTTCCATCAGTTTGCGAAGCTATTCACCGAGCAGTACATCATCAACCGACCGGCGCCAGTGGTGTCCTACGACCTGTTTGATGTGTGCCAGTATCAGGGGGAGCCGTTGAAGGACTACCTCAATCGCTTTGGGGCGCAGGTGGTGAGATTGCCCGGCAAGGACGAGGACATGCTGGTGCATGCGTTCAAGAGAGGTGTCCTCCCTGGTCCTTTCAGTGAATCGCTCATCAGGAGCCACCCTGCCACCTTCACTGAGATACAGCGACGCGCGGTGGCACACATAGTAGCAGAGACAGAGGTCTCTGAGAAGAGAGGAAGTGCTGCACCGTCGAAGCCACGTGGAGGTCAGGGGAATCAGCAGCAATAGGCGTGGGTGCATGAGACCAAGGAAGGGCGGAAGGAGCAGGGAAGGTCTCACCCTTATGCACCCAGGAAGGACCAGACCAGGGGGCGTGCAAGAAACGCACCCCCCAGGTATGATTTCATGATAAGTTTGGTAGAGCTGATCGCCATCCCTGCTGTGGCAGCAAGACTCCATGTGCCAGAGAAAACCGACAGGGTATTTGGAGGGAGGAAGGATGAGTGGTGTGAATTCCATCAAGCTTATGGACATACACTCCGTACCTGCCTGGCGTTGGGGCGTCAGCTTGCTGAGTTGGTGAAGACAGGGTTCCTGACCAATTACCTGCAGAAGACACAAGGTGATCGCGCTTCGGGGTCCCAGGCAGGCGACCAGCAGCATGAACTCCCTGTGTTTGGGGAGGTGAGGTGATGGAAGAGGCTACACTGGGGGTGCTCCCAGAGCTGAAGCGAAAGGCATGATCGCCCCACGTGTGTGCATCGCCAGGGTGGTCATCGCCAGTTAAAGGAGACCCCATCCAGAGTGGTTGAGACGTTGGAGAATGGAGCTTGTCAGCCGGAGACTCTAGACGAAACGGCTATTCCTAGAACCCAGGACGCTACACGCTTGTTTCCTACTTTGGTTAAGTTGTAAAGTAGATGCGCTATCGCGCTGTACACACACTTAGTGTATTAAACAGTTGAGCAGATCAGGGGGCACTCTTTTTAACGATGCCACCCAATAAAAGATTTTCAGTACATAAAGTGTGCAAGTAATTCCCAGTTCAAAGCTCTCCTTGCCCCAGGCGCAAGTGCAGGCAATCGGTGGTCAGTTACTGAGTGGCCACCACCCGCAGATCAATACTTAGACGAGCGCCTGGGTGTAGCGCGATCAGCCGTCGGGGCATGCAGAGCGCCCATCGGCACATGCTCATCGGGGTCTTGCCAACACGTGTTAAACTGGGACCCAGGCTCCCAGCGAGAGCGTTACGCATGCACCTCGCATGATGTCAAACCAGAAAAAGAAGAGCTCCTCGCTGGTGGGAACGTGCACGGAGGACGCGCGATGAGGCCATGCAGGCAGGACGTGCCTGGCGAGTGCGCTCAGACCAGCCACGCCAGGTGCTCTCCTAGGAGCATGCACTCACACAGAGGACGCGTGATGAGGCCATGCAGGCAGGATGCGCCTGGCGAGTACGCTCAGATCTGCCACGTCAGGTGCTCTCCTGGGAGCATGCACTCACTCAGAGAACGTGCGGTGAGACCATGCAGGCACGGTGCGCCTGGTGAGTGCGCTTAGATAGCCACGCCTGGCGCTCCCCTGGGAGCGTGCACCCACGAGAAAGTCCTCTTCCTCTGCTTTATACAGCAAGGTTGGGGCAAGAGCGAAAGTCCTCTTCCTCTCTTTTTACAGCAAGGTTGAGGCAACAGAGGAAGACCTCTTTGCCTTTGAGCAAGTGCAAGCGAGAAAGAAGAAGACCTCCTTGCCTTTGAGCAAGTGCAGGCTAGAAAAAGGAAGACCTCCTTGCCTTTGAGCAAATGTAGGCAATAGAGGAAGTCCTCCTTGCCTTTGAGCAAGTGCAGACGAGAACAGAGGAAGACCTCCTTGCCTTTGAGCAAGTGTAGGCAACAGAGAAAGTCCTCTTCCTCTGCTTTATACAGCAAGGTTGAGGCGAGAGAGAAGAAAGCCCTCTTCCTCTGTTTTATACAGCAAGGTTGAGGCAAGAGAACCAAGTCTTCTTCCTCTGCTTTTTACAGCAAGGTTGAGGCGAGAGGAAAGTCCTCTTCCTCTGCTTTATACAGCAGGGTTGAGGCAAGAGGAAAAGTCCTCTTCCTTCGCTTCTTACAGCAAGGTTGAGGCAACAGAGAAAAGTCCTCACCTCGGCTTTGTATAGCGAGGCTGAGGCAAGAGAGAAAGCTGTCTCCCTCGACTTTGTACAGCGAGGCAGAGGCGAGAAAGTCCTCACCCTCGGCTTTGTACAGCGAGGCTGAGGCAAGAGAAAGTCCTCTCACCTCGACTTTGTACAGCGAGGCTGAGGCGAGATAACAAAGACCTCACCTCGACTTTGTACAGCGAGGCTGAGGCAAGAGAGAAAGTCCTCTCCCTCGGCTTTGTACAGCGAGGCAGAGGCGAGAGAAAGTCCTCACCCTCGGCTTTGTACAGCGAGGCTGAGGGAAAAGAGAAAGTCCTCTTACCCCGGCTTTGTACAGCGAGGCTGAGGCAAGAGAAAGTCCTCACCTCGACTTTGTACAGCGAGGCTGAGGCATGAGGAAAAGTCCTCTTCCTCTGCTTTTTACAGCAAGATTGAGGCGAGAGGAAAGTCCTCTTCCTCTGCTTTTCACAGCAAGGTTGAGGTGAGAGAAAAGTCCTCTTCCTCTACTTCTTACAGCAAGGTTGAGGCAAGAGAACCAAGTCCCTTCCCTCTGCTTTTTACAGCGAGGCCGAGGCGAGAGAAAAAGTCCTCACCTCGACTTTGTACAGCGAGGCTGAGGTGAGAGAAGCAAGACCTCACCCACAACTTCTTACAGCGAGGTTGAGGCAAGAGGGGTCGTCGAGAAGCACTTTTCTTCCCCAAAACACAGGCGTCATAGTTGGTGTTCAGGCCCTCTATGCACTCAGCGCGGGAGTGGCAGAGAAGTGTAGCAAAGCCAGAAGTGCGATGACTGATCGGTGGAGTGCTAACATGCTAGTCGGTGGTCGGTGGTAGAAGCAAGTTCTGTTGCGTGAAGTCGAAGCGTTTAGGCCCCGTTAAGTCAGTCATCCAGTACGAAGTTATGTTGAAGGCAATGCTAAGGTAAAAGTTAGCCGCGATCAAGTCAGAAGCCAAGTTTGAGGGGTTGCAGTGAGATCGCGCTAAAGCCTAAGCTAGTTAACAGTTAGTCACATGCAGAGAGTTAAAGAGGAGAAACGCAGTGAACCCTAGCGCGGTTGGGAAGAAGAAAACAGAAAAGGTGAATCTCTAGACGATCCAGAGGAATGCGCACGCCTCTGTTGAATGAAGGAAACGGTAGCGACACTCAGTGGGGGCCATTAATGTGTCCATGTGCCGAGAGATAAAGTATGGAAGCCATAACGCCGAGGAGCAGATACGTGAGCAGTACGTGGCATGGCCCCACCTGCCACGTGGACCGAGGACGCGACCACTTAGTCTCTTCGCTGAGAACAAGTTCACAGCTCGAGACTGGGGGGCTTGTGATCCGGTCGGTCATCAGTAGTTGATGACGTCAACAGTAGGTGACCACGTTGACCATGCACAGGGTGGCACGTGGTAGAAAGAGCAAGTGAATCAGGGAGAAGATTACCTAGAACGGTGATCGGTAGTTAGATACCAAGTGGCCACCACCCCTAGAGCGGTGCCTAGATAAGCGCCTAGAAGCACCGCACGGACGTCGGTGGATAGGCACGAGGCATCGCACAGTCATCGGTGGATAGGCATGAGGCACCGCCCGGTCATCGGGGGAAAGTTATAAGGCACCGGTCGGGCATTACTGCATGAAGAGCGCGATCGGGCGTTAGTGCATGAAGAGCGCGATCGGGTGTTAGTGCGTGCAGAGGGCGATCGGTCGTAGGTGTGTGCAGAGGGCGATCGGTCGTAAGTGCATGCAGAGGACGATCGGTCATCGGGGTTCTTGCCAACGCGTGTTAAGCTGGGACCAAGGTTCCCAGCGAGAACGTTACGCATGCACCTCGCATGATGCCCACTCAGAGGACGTGCGGCGAGGCCATGCAGGCAGGATGCGCCTGGCGAGTGAGTTTAGACCAGCCACACCTGGCGCTCTCCTGGGAGCATGCGACCCGCACAGAGAGAAGCGCAGAAGCCCTCCAGGTGTGACGCGTGTACGGTAGATGCCAGCTGCATGCCTCCACGTGTCACCATCTGGGAGAGAGGCGCGGCCCAGGTATAAAGCACTCCACGTCATGTAAGGTAAGGGGGGTTCTTTTCAGATTACAAGCTTACACAGTCTTACACATAGTTTTCTCTGAGTCACTGTGGGAGCGTTCTTACACGTTACACAGTGATAACAGAAAACGGTTATAGAGAGAGAAAGTGGATCTGAGAGCACACACGAGTCTCACAGAGAGATTCAGTGAGAGTTTTTGGTGTTCCTGTTGCCTGACTTGAGCGTCGGAGTGCACACGGCCGCTAGAGGCGCCGTCTGTGTGTTTTGCAGGCAGCGTTTGGAGTTCCGGTGGTGGTTCTTGGAGCGTTCTTGCAGAACAGAAGGCTAGACGAAGGAGTGACGAGGCAATCCTCCACGTTTGAGTCAAGCGGCAGGATCATAGCTCATATGGTGTTTTCTTTAGAATTGGTCTGATCAATGTTCTGTTAAGCACATAACTAGTAGTATAAACTGCATCTGCCCAGAAATATTTAGGAAGATTAGACTCATTTAACATAGTCCTAGCAAGCTCCTCTAGTGATCTATTTTTCCTCTCAACAACACCATTCCGTTGGGGAGTCCTAGGGGCTAAATAGCTATGTGTTATACCATGTTTTTCACAGAATCTATCAAACTTAGCATTCTGAAACTCTCCCCCATGGTCACTACGAATCTGTTTTATGCAATAGCTATTTTCATTCTGTAAAACTTTAGCTAGTTTCTTAAAACTTTTGTAAGCATCAGGTTTAGCAGCAAGAAAAAGAGTCCATGTATATCTTGAGAAATCATCAACAACTACTAGAGCATACAAGTTTCTAGCCAAGCTAGCCGTCCTAGAAGGTCCAAACAGATCCATATACAGAACATCCAAAGGTTGTTTTGTAGAAACTAATTCTTTAGATTTAAAAGAAGTTCTGATTTGTTTACCTTTAACACATGCATCACATAATCTGTTATTTTGAAACTTAATGTTTGGTAAACCAGAAACAAGATTCTTTGATTTTAGCTTATTCAAATGTTCTGTATGGATATGTGCTAACCTTCTATGCCACAGCCAGGACTCATCACTTTTTGATAAGAGACATTCAGTTTCAGTGTTGTTATTCATGATATCTAAGAGATAGATATTATTTACCCTTTTACCTGTAAACAACACCTTACCAAAATCCTTATCTGATATTGTGCATTTGTTGGTTTCAAAGTTGATGTTGTAACCTTTGTCACATAGTTGACTGATGCTCAGTAGGCTGTGCTTCAATCCTTCCACATATAGCTCATTTTCAATCAAGGTTGATCCTTTGACTCCTACATTTCCTCTTCCAAGTATTTTTCATTTGTTATTGTCCCCGTAGGTAACATACCCTTCAGCTTTAAGTTTTAAATCTGTAAATTGGGTGAGATCTCCAGTCATATGTTTGGAGCATCCGCTGTCCAAATACCATTTATTCACTTTTCTGCTGCTTTTCTGCAAAATGAACAACAACAGTATTTGGTACCCTTTAGATTTTTGGTCCAGACAAATTATGACCTTTCCTTAGGAAGCCATTTAACTAAACCTTTTGGAACAAGATACTTTCTAATTCTGCATGTTCTAGATGTATGACCAGGCTTCATATAATAAAAGCAAGAAACAGGATGTCCCTTTTTAACATTGTTGAAAGAGGAAAAACTTGTTTTTGAGGGAACAAAGAAACTGGACAGCTTTTTAACATTGTTTTCCTTTCCAGGATTATAACCAATTCCATTTTTGTTAGAAACAACATTTTGTGACCCTAAAAGAGTCTCAAGATTATCCCTTTCCTTAGTGAAATTAGATAGTGTTTTTAGTAGATAATCAACCTGTTTTTCCAGCTTTTTACAGTTCTCACAGGTTTTGATAGATTCATGCAAACAAGTTAATTCAAGACTGACAAGTTCAGTTTTAGCTTTATGCAATTCTTCCTCAAGAGACTTCACCTTAGGTTCAAGATGATTATTTGCATTTCTCAACTTATTATATATTACAGCCAGCCTATTTGCTTCATCATGGGTTTCTTTAAATGCAATTAGCAATTGATCATAACTCTCAGAATCAGTAGAAAAATCACTTACTGAATCAGAGATTGATTCTCCATCATTCACCATGAAGCATAGGTTTGCTTCTTTACTTGCAGTTGATGAGTCACTTGTCGATGAGACTTCATTATCTTCCCATGAGATGTAAGCCCTTTTCCCTTTTCTTTTATCAATCTTCTTGCTGATTGGTTTCTCTTTCCCTTGATTGTTTGGACAATCAATCTTGATATGACCTGCCTTGCCACAGCCAAAACAGGTGTAATTAGAGGAATTTAAATCATTTGGTTTAGAATACCTCTTCTTTTGTTGAGTTCTTTCTCTGTCCTTCTTCTTCAGAAATCTACTGAACTTTCTTGTGAGTAGACTCAATGTTTCATCATGTTCTATGTTCCCTTCTTCATCACTGTTGTCATTCTGTACAACTATTTTTAAGGCCAGTCCTTTTGTTTTCCTCTCCACTGTCTCTTGCTCTTTCAGCCTTTTGAGCTCCAGCTCGTGCTCCATCAATTTACCAAATAATGCAGCAGTAGACAACTTGGACAGATCTTTACTTTATGAAATTGCAGTGACTTTAGGTTGCCAATTCCTATCAAGGCACTTCAGCACTTTTATATTGAGTTCTTCTTTGTCAAACACCTTTCCCAATCAATTAAGATGGTTCACAATATGAGTAAACCTCTTTTGTACATCAGCAGTGCTTTCCTCGGGTTGCATCTTGAACAACTCACACTCTTGGATAAGTGAATGTTTCCTTGATCTCTTCACATCATCTGTGCCTTCATGAGTTACCTCCAGAATCTCCCACATATCTTTAGCTGAATTGCACTGAGATATTCTGAAGAATTCATCCATTGTCAATGCAGAGGTTATGATATTTTTGGCAACAGAATCATATTGAGCCTTTTTCCTTTCACTGTCACTCCATTCAGACCATGGTTTCTTTACTGTTTCTTCCTTTACAACCTGCATGGGCACAAATGGTCCATTGACCACAACATCCCAAATACCAAGGTCAATGGATTCCATGAAGATTTTCATTCTTATTTTCCAGAAAGTATAATTCACTCCAGCAAACATAGGGGGTCTATTAATAGACGAACCCTCAGCAAAAGGCAACTTAAACTCAAACATATTGCATACAAACTTGAGTAAAATACAAGTCCTAGCTCTTGATACCAATTGTTGGGTCTATTAATGTCTAAGTTCAAGAGGGGGGGTGAATTGACCTTATAAGATTTTTGCAAAATAAAACTGTTTTCAGTTATTCACAGAAAAAGAATAGATTGATTTATAAAAGAACAGATTTATTTTTATAACTCGTGACACAAACAAAAGCAAGATCAGATTAGACTTGAGATAAAACAGAGAATTGTTCAGAACATTTTAGGTGCTTTGATAACAACAAGATCAAGAAGAATATTCAACCAAGAAACCACTTCTTGAAAGATTGAGAACAACTTAAAAGAAAGAAAGTAACTTGAACATAATTATTAAAGAGATTTTATGATATCTGTTATTCAGCACTCACACATACTCATATGTTCATAGGCACTCAAGACCATACATTGAATCCTGAAGAACAATATGAACACACCAAAAAAACCAGATTCAATTTTAGTTTAACAGATTTATTTTCTGCCAGATTATTCAATTATGCAGAATTAGAGCAAAGATTGAGAGGAAAGATGCACACACAGATTATACTGGTTCACTCATCAAGAGCTACATCCAGTTTACCTTACACTAAGGCAGAATCCACTAAAAAAGAATCAACACAATTAAAACACCTTACAGTTCTTGAACCCTACAAGAGCAAGGTATACAAAGCTAAAAAACCCTATTTCAGCTCTACTTACCCTTCAAGAAACCCTATCAAGAAGAGTATTACATCAAACACTTTTACACAAAAAGAATATGGAACAAAAGCACCTGAACAGAAGATTCAAGAACCCAAAACCAGTGGCTCAGTTTTGCAGACAGCAGTGACAACACCTTCCCTTTGATCAAGGTAACCAAGAACCAAGCACTTGAAAAACTTTGTGAAAAGATTTTACAAAAAACTAGTAATACTGTGATCTTTGCTGTAAAAGAGTTTTTGCTCACTTGAAAACTATGTAATCTCTGTCACTTCTAAAAGAGAAAAGCCATTCTTTATAAAGACAACCAGTCTATAACAACTTTTCAAAAAATAGTTAAAGGCTGTTATAAAAAGAACAGGTTGAATTTAGAAATAAGCAGATTGTTTTTCAAACCCTCTCCAACTCAGCATATCAGAAACAAGAAAAGCTGAGACAGATTTGCTTGTGCCAAAGCAAAACTTTGTGAAAAACTTAAAAGCAAAAGGCAGTGTAGAAAGAACCTATTGTTTTACAGAACAACAGATTTATTTTTCTTCAGAAAACATATTTTGAGAAAAGTCATGAGAAAAGCATTTAGAAAACTTGGTGCTTGATCTTATCACCTTAATTAGGGCCATGAGGTGGATCATGAGGCAAAAAGGCTACCTTAAACTCACATTACCCTATCACATTACCCTATCAAACAAAAAATTACAAGCTTCAAAGCAAAGCATTACATTTGCTACATCAAACACTATACAATCTTCAAGGAGCATCATCCTCTTTCAACACTTTCAACCGGTTGTTCAAGAGAGCCAATCGCTTTGCTTCCTCATGTGTTTCTTTAAGCTCGAAGAAAGTTGACTATAATTTTCAGCATTTAAAGAAGTACAAGTGTAACATCCCGCCAAATTACTTTTCATAAATATAAAATGAAATAACGGTAAAACAAAAATATTTAAATGAACATACGTATTTATATAAAATGAAGTTTTCTCCTCACAGGGAGTTTAATACATAATCGGTCAAATTTTCCAAAAACTTAAACTCAAATAAAATGCAGTAAAATAGCAAGGCAGGCGATCTCCTATCAGAAGAGGGCGATCTCCTATCAGAGAACGGCGATCTCCTATCAGAAGACAGCAAAAGGGTGATCGCCTAACAGAAGTAGAAACAGGCGATCTCCTTCTGGCGACCACTCACTGAGGAGCTCTGCTTCCTGCAACATCATCTGCTCCCATGTAAATTATACACGATCATCACAGGTTTAAGAAAGAGCCAAACACAACACCAAAAGAAACACCACAGGGTAAGCTAGACATTTGAAAAAGAGTTTAGATATTATACTTTAAAAATCAAGATGAACAAATTAAAGACACCCACGTAAACCATCAACTAAAACACATATTGCACAATTCCTCGAAGGTCGTTAAAATCACAAAATTCATCAAGTGTCTATCAATACAATGTTTCTCATTTCACACGTCAGACTTCCACTGACTCATCACACAAGACACTTGACACTACTTCCGGAAGACTCGTGCGTTGAACTTAGCATCCACAGACATGCACCTGTCATACTGCCCCACTGTGAAATCACACACATTCACAGGGTCGCCGTGAAATCACACACATTCACAAGCGTATAAATGAATCTCAATATCTTCACTCTCTTAGTATGACAGGGTTAATTCATATAACAGGCCGAGCTCGTTCTTTTTCACACGACTCACCCATTCATATGAACCTCCTTCGACTCTCACCAACTGAGTAACTTCCTCTATGTGATTCCATTATCTCACACGACTCATCCTTTGGGTGCATCCGTATCTGGTTGTACCCAGAGAACCCATCCAAAAAACTAAGGATTTTGCATTCTGAGGCGCTGTCTACCAAGGCGTCGATGTTGGGAAGCGGGTATGAATCCTTGGGGCAGGCCTTGTTTAACTTAGTGAAGTCGATGCACATTCTCCACTTGCCATTAGCCTTTTTCACTAACACCATGTTGGCCAGCCACTCAGGGTACTGGATCTCCCTTATTTGACCGACCTCCAACAGCTTTTGGGTCTCCAGCTTGATGACCTGCCGTCTTTCTTCATTAAACTTCCATCGTCTTTGGTGGACAGGTTCGACCTAGGGGTCCATGGTGAGACGGTGACACAAAAAATCAGGGTCTATTCCTGGCATGTCTGAGGCAGTCCATGCAAAGGCATCCAGATGTTGGGCCAAGACCCCATGCGACCTGGTCCTGCGCCTCCTGGCTCAATGACTTGCCAAGCTTAAAGGGCTTCCTCCCGACCTCTTGTTCCACAACCTCCTCTGCGGGCTCAGCACGCCTGTCTGGGATGACCTCTATGCGGATGTCCTCCTTGTCCCTAGGCGGCCCGGTGGTCACGATACATGCGCCTCTTTTGGTTTTGAGGTTGTCTTCGTAGTACTTTCTAGCTGTCTTCTGGTCTAACCTCATAGTAATCACTACACCATCAAGAGAGGGAAGCTTTAACTTCATGTGTCTCGATGAAGGTACTGCTCCCAACCTATTCAAAGCAGACCTACCCAAAAGAATGTTATAAGCGGATGGTGCATTGACTACAAGGTACCTGATGTTAACTGTGCGAGACGCTTTGTCGTCTGTGAACGTGGTTCTCAACTCAATGTACCCTTTGACCTCCACCTGATCTCCAACAAATCCATACAAACATCCGTCGTAGGGCCTCAAATGGTCAGGAGATAACTGTAGTTTGTTGAAGGTCAGCCAAAACATCACATTTGTCGAGCTTCCCTGATTGACCAGGACTCGGTGCACCCTTCTTCCCACGATATCTACCGAGATCACAATTGGGTCATTGTCATGTGGGACCACGTCGGCCCTATCTGCCTTCGTAAAAGTGAGGTCAGGCTCGGGGAACCGGTTGGGGTCTACTTCCCCAACAACCATTACTTCTCTGGTGTACTTCCTTTGCTGGGAGGCGGTACACCCTCCGCCCGAGAAACCCCCCAGAGATAGTGTTGATTTCTCCATGAATGGGTACTTCGTGCCCCTGATCTGCCGTAGGAGCTGTCAACGCAAAGTTCCCCTGAGATTCCTGCAAATAATTCATCAGAAAACCGCTTCTTACTAGGTTGTCTATCTGATACCCCAAGGAGAGACAGTTGCTTAGAGTGTGACCATGCACTCGATGGAAATCATACCACTTGTTTTTGTGTGGGCCCAGCTTCTTGTCAGACTTCGGGGGAAATTTCAACCTGTTTGCCACCTCGGGGATAGTTATCAATTCTTTGAGCTCTATTTTGAAACTGTGCCTCGTGGGCTTAGGCTTTCTGGGCTTATACGGTGTTGCCTTGGCCTTCTTCCCCGTGGTGGCCTCATGTACCCTCAAGGGCTGAGTACGCCCTGGTAAATGGGCTTTGGGTGATTCCACCCTATCACGCTTCTCCGCCAAGCGCCCTTCTGCTGTGATATGTGCCATAGCGCAACACTGAATCTCCTCAAACGTCCTGGGTGGACACCTTATTAACGCGTCACTAAAGAGTCCTGGAAGGATCCCTCTTTCAAATGCATGCAAGATCATGGCCTCGTCTTTCATCTGCAGTCAAACCACAAGTGCCGAAAACCGGTTTAGGAAGTTCTTCAGTGGTTCTTCCTGGAACTGCCTTACATCAAAGAGATCGAACGCGACAGGCGGGCGCGTGCGATTAACAATGAACTGTTTCTTGAACAACTCCGTGAATTGGCCAAAAGACGTGATGTGTCGATCTGGGAGCCCGATGAACCAGTTCAGAGCCGTACCTGCAAAAGTACCCATAAATAGCTTACACTGCATAGCGTCCGTTCCTCCAGAGATCATCATTTGGGTGTGGAAAGCCGTGATATGGGCCTCTGGATCCTCGATTCCAGTGAAGGAGATTTTTGGGATCACAAAGGACGCTGGTATGACCATCTCCATGACTCTGGAGAGAAAGGCATGGGGCGAACCCTAGCTAGAAGTGGCACCCCTGGATCCTGCCACTGCACGTTCTCCTATCCCTCTCCTCAACTCTTCATTGGCCTTGCGTAGTTCTTCATTTGCCACCAACGATGCGTTTAGGTGAGCCCTAAATTGATCTTGGTTGGCGGTGGACGCGGCAAACGCCTGCTGAAGGTTGCGAATCGTCTGCATGAGTTCTTGGATGGTTGTGGTTTGATCACCCTCATCTCTTCTGGTGCCACCTTGCCTTATACTCCTCATGTTGATTGGTTCTACTGATCACGACTATGGATGGGACCTAGTTTTATCGGCCCCACGGTGGGCGCCAAATGTTCCCGCCAGTTGACTCGGTTGTCGTTGACCATGAGATAGGTAGTGATTTCTATCTATCTTGCAGTGGGTTGATAGCTCTGTTGAAGCAGAGGGGTCCTACCTATAATTGCACTCCGACACTCAAGTCAGTACAGGGCAAGAAACATCAAATAACTAAGATATCTCAAGTCAAGAGTGTATGAGAACTCTAAGCTTGTAAAGAATTGTGTTGGTGTGTGAACCTGTGTTTACCTTGGGCGTTACCCCATTATATAGCTGTTTTTAGGTTACCTGCCACTTTCATGCCCCTTCCTAAGTTCTGCCTCTAGCGAATTTAGGGTTATCTCCCCGGGATTCTAGGGCACAATCTCCTTTAATCCTGTGGCAACCTTTCTTTCTTAGAGTGCAACTCTCATGGGCCTATCTCTTTCCTGGAGTGCGTAACTTAAGGAGTGGCCGTTAGGGTTTCAGTGCCTAACCCAGTGCCGCCTGTAACATCCCGCAAAATAAAACCATACATACATGTATAATGAAAATAAAAGTAAACAAATAATATTGAAGAGTACATGAATATATATATATATAAGTAATGAAGTTGCTCCTCTTAGGGAGTTAAATACATAACCAGGTCAAATGTTTTCAAAATTTAAAACGAAATTCAACCAAATACAACAAGACCGGCGATCTCCATACATGAACCGGCGATCTGGTAACAGAAGGCCCAAAACAGGCGATCTGCAGCAGGACATAAATCCGGCGATCACCACCAAGAGGTAGAAAACCGGCGATCTCTTCCTCGGCGACCACTCACTAAGGAGTTCTACATCCTGGAAGATCATCTGCTCCCGTGTAACAATTACACGATCATCACAGTTTTAAGAGAACAGCCACAGGACCAAAACACGCAGGGTAAGCTAGATATTTTAAAGAGAGTTTAAATAAGAACATTAAAATCAAGGTAAAAACATTTTTCAAGATATCCATGTAAAACCTAGAGTTGCTCATACCCTCCACCTGATCGCCCAGAAACCACACATTTCACAATATTTCCCAGAGTCGTTCTATTTCACAAACAGCATCAAGTGTCTATAAATTCCAAGTTCCTCATTCCACACGTCAGACTACCACTGACCCAGCACACAAGACACTTGACACTACTTCCGGAAGACTCGTGCATTGACTAGACTCAGAGATTCTGCACCTGTCATACAAAGCTGTTGTAATGTTTCCACAGCTATGCGCATCAACACATTCTCGATCTCAAGTTCACCATTCTCACAGTATGACAGGGTTAATCCATATGACAGGCCGAGCTCGTTCTGTTTCACACGACTCACCCATACATATGAACCTCCTTCGACTCTCAACGCCTGAATAACCTCATCTATATGAATCCATTATCTCAGGAGAGTCAGGATAATCTCATTATAGACATCACCGATCAATGCACATCCTACACGATCTTACACGGTATTTTCTTTCCTGAAAATACTATGCCTCGATCCCACATTCACCACATCCAACACATCACATAACACTAAAAAGAATGATTCAAGTCACAACAACGATCGTTTCAAAGATTCAGATGTTCGAAGATCACATTTAAGCTTCAACAGTTCAAAGTAACACCAAAAACAGGGAGTTCGCAAACATCGCCCAAACCGGCGACCTGGTTCAAAAACAGGGTATTTCGAAGTCTGTATTTAAAAACCGGCGACCACGTCGCCCAAACACATGGAACAGAGCATTCACGCAGATGAAAACGAAACCGGCGACCACGTCGCCCTCACTTCAGAAACAGCTAATCTATGGCTTGTATTGAAAATAAAGCTAGCTTCCCTTACCTGGATTTGCGCAAAACACCAGGAGCTCTGAAACCCAACGAAGCTTGAACAACGCCTTGGCTCTGTTTTTACGTCTGGTTGAAGGACTGGCAGAGAACCTCCCAGGTGCTCTAATGGTGCTGCCTCTCGTCGTACTCTTGTGTGAAGATGCTAGAATCGCAGCGCGAAGGAGATATCTGGAGGAGAAGGGAGGTAACTCACTCTTTCTCTCTTTGAATGCTGCAACGTTTTTCTTTCTCTCCGCAGTGGGTCTCTGCATCTTAAACCAACTTATCCATAAAAGCAGCTCCCACCACCCACTCTGCAGAGAAGTCTGAGTGTACGTTTCTCTAAACAGTACAACCATGTTTGTCTCTTGCGCATGCCAACCACTGCCCTGAACAGTACGACCACTGTTGTCTCTTGCGCATGCCAACATTCTGATGTCACTATTCTGAACCACCCTTTTTGTCTACGTGGCGCGCGTGCAGGACGTTTCATGCTGGGAGTCTGGGTCCCACTTTCTCTGTGTGAAGCTCGACATCGTGCGATAACCTTCCACCGATGACCTCTCGCACGAAGGCTATCCAACGATGTCCTCTCGCGCGAAGGCTATCCACTGAGGCCTCTCGCGCGAAGACTATCCACCGATGACCTCTCGCGTGAAGACTCTCCACCGATGACCTCTCGCGCGAAGACTCTCCACCGATGACCTCTCGCGCGAAGACAATCCACCGATGACCTCTCGCGCGAAGACAATCCACCGATGATCTCTCGCGCGAAGACTAACCCCGCATGCCTCGCGCCCTGGTGAAGCCCGCATGCCCCTCGCGCCCTGGCGATGCCCGCATGCCTCTCACCTGGCGATGACCGACGACAATCGCCGCGCCTTTCTGAAGGTTCTTCATTCTACTATGTTACGTCCAAGGTATCATCTCCACATGACTCGGTGACGTCGGTAGCTTCACATTTCCAAGAGTAGATCAGCCCCACTCCTCGTGCTCCCATGCATGCAACACTAAGGGTGATCTCTTTTGCTCAAGCGTAGCGCTTCGCATGCACAGCGTATCTAAGGCTTAACCCACACCTTGATACGCGTGGTTGTTGGAACCCACTCTGGTTGATCCAGTATCTTGACCACATACTACGTACATTCCCGCCGATCACGTACACTCTAGGCGATTGGCGCTCATGTCTCCTCTAGGCGACAGGCGATTATGTGCCAGAGGAGTCGGAGATCGCCTCCGTCTTCACTAACGACGATCTTGCAGAAGACTTCTTAGTTACACTTTTCCTCCTTTACTCTTCTTGGTCCACATGTCATTCGACCGACCTCTACTAGCTTATCCCAGATCATGGGCGACGTCCGAGGTCCGACTACTACGAAACTTCATTTACCAGCTCTTTGTATTTTAAATAATAACATCTTCAGGAATTATTTAAATATACCACTTTCATTCCAATTCAATTTTACAGGTCCTTACATTCTCCCCAACAAGAAAAATTTTCGTCCTCGAAAATTGAATCACAAGGAAAAGAAGTAGGGATAGGCTTCTCTCATGGTTCCTTCTAATTCCCAAGTTGTATCACCCGATCTCTCATCCCACACCACTTTCACCATATTGATGGTCTCGCCTCTGAGCTGCCTACTCTGCCGAACGTCAATCCTGACTGGTTTCGCTCCAAGCAACAAGTCATCCCTGATCTGCACATCGTCCACTTCTAACACGTGACTAGAGTTGTGACACGTGAAAGACATTGTGCAGATTCGCTAAATGGGGAGGTAGGGCGATCTCATAAGCCACTAGACCGATCCTCCTTAAGATCTGATAGCTCGTCCTACACCCTTGGTCGGTGTCACTTTCATAAATGCATGATCTCCAACAGCAAACTCCAAAGGTCTTCTCCTCTGATCTGCATAGGACATCTGTCGACTTTGAGAAGCCTTCATTCTGCCTTGCATCAGTTTCACCTTCTTGGTTGTCTGTTGAACCAACTCTTACTACTCCAATACTTCATTAAATTCCATTCTCCATCCCTGCATATGGAGTATGCTGCTCCATTGAGTGCCAACTCCAGTACTCACACTCTACTTCCAACCCTGAAGACTTGGTCGAGCAAGTCCAGAACTAAGCACTTAACAGAACCAGGACTAGCCCCCTGTAGAGAAAAAGTGAGCAAGATCCCTTCATCGGAAGGAAAGAGGACAGCTGACTACTGCTCATGTCCCCCAGCCAATTCAAACTAGGATCCGAAATCTCCTTCTAGGAATCAACTTCCGCATCTTGATCAAAACCATCCATCGACTTCCCAACTGCTGATCTAATTCTCACGCTCCCTACAGGAACACCTTTGGTTCACCACTATGCTACATAATTCTGCACCTTATAAAAACAAAGTTCTTGTTGCTGTTACTTTCTAAATCATCATTATGACTTCTTTTGCCAACTCGGCTCCCTGTTCCCATCATTTCCTCATTGTTCAATGTATACATTGGATGCATTGATTTGGGTTCAGGTGCCTATCTGAAAAGGCATACAAGAACGAACGCACTATATATCTCAACCACAACCATGTAAGTAGTGGAGCCGATTGGAAAATTTCCTCTGCATCCAGAATTTCTTGCTTAAGGACAACTCTATTCCTCTTCTCCAAGATACCACATACTATTGCCACCCACATTCCCTTCCACACCTGATTCTACTTGGATGACATACGTATAAGATAAAAGTTCTCAAGGTGGGACCTCAAATCCTTATGTCGAACAAGTAGAACACTTATCCACTTGAAGCACATAGACCAGCCACGTTGCTTTAAAGTTAAAGTTAGTGGCCCACGCATCCTCCTGAAATCTCACATCCCCTCCGCCTCCAACTTTCCAAACAATGACTTTTTGGAACTAACCATCATCTTCACCCTCCTCGCACACCTTACGTACATCTCTCCACCACCACGATTGATATTTCGAATGAGCTCGGCTTCCCCCAAGTTCCGAGTCATATTTGGATACAAGAATATCTTTCCATTTCCCCTTCTCATCACTCCTCATCCACCATTTCCATACTCATCCTCCAAATCACGATCCACAAGATAGCATCCATTCTGCGTGAAGCTTTCTCTCTTCTCCCAGTAACTTCTCTACTTGGTATTTTTCAGCAAATTTCTCTGTCTAATTGAACTTTAGACATAAATACAATATCTCCTCTTTCCTTTTAAGCTTGTGGTTAAGCTAGAGTCATCTCATGCTGTTTCATCGACATAAACATCTCCCAAGCTTCAAATAAGAGAAAATTCATTCTTTCATTTTTGGAACTTAACCCCGGTACTTCCTATGGATACACATGCTTAAGTCTTTAAACCCTCAACATTCTGCTTATATACTCTCCCTAACTTATATGTAGCTGAAACTAAACCTTGGTACACTAAATCTAACTTACACTTCCTTCTTTAATTCCATCAACTCAGCTGGAGCCATTGCCACCGGTCCAGCTCCAGGTACCAAAACAATAGAGAATTCCACTTCTCTCTTAGGGGGTAACCCAGGTACTTCTTCTGGGAATACATCCGTGAAATCTTTCACCACGGGTATTCTGCTTACGTCCCCTTTATTCTCCACCTCCGACCGAGTGAGTATCACGAAGCACCTCCCACCAAGTTACTTGACTGAGGCACCTCTGCCCCTGTCATGGTAACCATTCTCCCTGCTGCCTGAGGTTTGCTGCCTTCATTCCTCATCTGTTGGGAACCACTGGATTGAGTCATCCTATTTCTGCTAGGATAATCTCTAGATATGTGCCCCATCTTTTGGCATCTAGGTTTCCATCTTTGTTGCTGCTGGAACTGGGGCGAAACTGCCCCTGCCCGATGTGGTGGAAGTCCCGCATAAGGTTTGTTTTGTGGGTGCTGCACCTTGGCCTTCCCACTGAAAGAACCCCCCTGGGTGTGACCTGATCACCCGAGAGTCACTCTTCTCCCGTGCCTCCACCATCATCGCCTTCCCCACTAAGGTGTGAAATTCTCTTATGCACATCGGGGATATGGTCTTCTTCAGCTCATGTTTCAGTTCCTCTTCAAACTCCCTACACCTCCAGGCCTCGGAGGTCGCCTGGGTATAGAACCGGGCGAGGTACTCAAAACGAGCAGCATAGGCATCCACTGACATATCCCCCTGCTCCAACTTCAGGAACTCAGCTTCCCTCGCATACTTGGCACTGTCAGGGAAGTATTTCTCGAAGAACTTCACCCTGAAGCTCTCCCAATCCAATACATCCCCTCGGGCCTCCATCATCTGATGAGCTCCCATCCACCAGAACTCAGCTTCTCCTGATAGCAGATAAGTGGCGAACAGCAATTTCTTCTCTTCAGGGCAGGAGGTCGCCCTAAAGATTTTCTCTAACTTTCTCACCCACTGATCTGCTTGATCAGGGGTAGCATTCCCACTGAACTTGGGTGGGTTGCGCCTCATGAACTCGGTCAGTCCCATCTGCTCCTGAGGCTGACCGACGTTGGGGTTGCAGCCGATCTGGCGGTCTCCTCATACTGCAGCGTAGCTTGGTGATTCTGAGACATCGCCGTACTCTGCTGCTGGATGGTACTCGCCATCATCCCAATGGCCCTGGCGATCTGGCCCATTCAGCAGAAGGTTTGGGAGGGGTAGGCTGTCTAGGAGCCATTCTTCTCTGTAGAAGATTAGGAAACTATTGGTTTCTATATCCCCCCCCCCCCCCCCCACAACTATAAGAATGAGATCGATAAGAAATCGATTCATTCAGGAGGTAACATCTAGACCTTACAAAGGTCAACATCTCAAAGTCATTTAGAATTTGAGTTCATCAACAGGATCATAATGCTTATAACATCAAGCATAACACCAGAACAACTACTGGTATGCAGTCATTAATCCAATCAACCACTCTCAGTCAATTATAAGAACACTAAATAAATCACACCAGAATTCAATGTAGGCTAAACATCAAACCTTTGGAATCAAGATTAAGAATCATCTCGATCCAGTTATGAGTGTGCACCCTCATTACTTTATCAGGATCTTCTCATTCTTAATACCAAGATTTTCAATTAGAGCATACATTCACTAAAGCACACACAAAATTTCAATACCAAAAACGTTTTGAAAACCTTTCACTATAGTTGTTATTTAAAACTCAAATAGATTTTATGAGCAGAAGAAACACAATGGATCCACAGCCCTCAGGTCATCCTAAGGACGAACTGCTCTGATACCATTAATGTAACATCCCGCAAAATAAAACCATACATACATGTATAATGAAAATAAAAGTAAACAAATAATATTGAAGAGTACATGAATATATATATATAAGTAATGAAGTTGCTCCTCTTAGGGAGTTAAATACATAACCAGGTCAAATGTTTTCAAAATTTAAAACGAAATTCAACCAAATACAACAAGACCGGCGATCTCCATACATGAACCGGCGATCTGGTAACAGAAGGCCCAAAACAGGCGATCTGCAGCAGGACATAAATCCGGCGATCACCACCAAGAGGTAGAAAACCGGCGATCTCTTCCTCGGCGACCACTCACTAAGGAGTTCTACATCCTGGAAGATCATCTGCTCCCGTGTAACAATTACACGATCATCACAGTTTTAAGAGAACAGCCACAGGACCAAAACACGCAGGGTAAGCTAGATATTTTAAAGAGAGTTTAAATAAGAACATTAAAATCAAGGTAAAAACATTTTTCAAGATATCCATGTAAAACCTAGAGTTGCTCATACCCTCCACCTGATCGCCCAGAAACCACACATTTCACAATATTTCCCAGAGTCGTTCTATTTCACAAACAGCATCAAGTGTCTATAAATTCCAAGTTCTTCATTCCACACGTCAGACTACCACTGACCCAGCACACAAGACACTTGGAACTACTTCCGGAAGACTCGTGCATTGACTAGACTCAGAGATTCTGCACCTGTCATACAAAGCTGTTGTAATGTTTCCACAGCTATGCGCATCAACACATTCTCGATCTCAAGTTCACCATTCTCACAGTATGACAGGGTTAATCCATATGACAGGCCGAGCTCGTTCTGTTTCACACGACTCACCCATACATATGAACCTCCTTCGACTCTCAACGCCTGAATAACCTCATCTATATGAATCCATTATCTCAGGAGAGTCAGGATAATCTTATTATAGACATCACCGATCAATGCACATCCTACACGATCTTACACGGTATTTTCTTTCCTGAAAATACTATGCCTCGATCCCACATTCACCACATCCAACACATCACATAACACTAAAAAGAATGATTCAAGTCACAGCAACGATCGTTTCAAAGATTCAGATGTTCGAAGATCACATTTAAGCTTCAACAGTTCAAAGTAACACCAAAAACAGGGAGTTCGCAAACATCGCCCAAACCGGCGACCTGGTTCAAAAACAGGGTATTTCGAAGTCTGTATTTAAAAACCGGCGACCACGTCGCCCAAACACATGGAACAGAGCATTCACGCAGATGAAAACGAAACCGGCGACCACGTCGCCCTCACTTCAGAAACAGCTAATCTATGGCTTGTATTGAAAATAAAGCTAGCTTCCCTTACCTGGATTTGTGCAAAACACCAGGAGCTCTGAAACCCAACGAAGCTTGAACAACGCCTTGGCTCTGTTTTTGCGTCTGGTTGAAGGACTGGCAGAGAACCTCCCAGGTGCTCTAATGGTGCTGCCTCTCGTCGTACTCTTGTGTGAAGATGCTAGAATCGCAGCGCGAAGGAGATATCTGGAGGAGAAGGGAGGTAACTCACTCTTTCTCTCTTTGAATGCTGCAACGTTTTTCTTTCTCTCCGCAGTGGGTCTCTGCATCTTAAACCAACTTATCCATAAAAGCAGCTCCCACCACCCACTCTGCAGAGAAGTCTGAGTGTACGTTTCTCTGAACAGTACAACCATGTTTGTCTCTTGCGCATGCCAACCACTGCCCTGAACAGTACGACCACTGTTGTCTCTTGCGCATGCCAACATTCTGATGTCACTATTCTGAACCACCATTTTTGTCTACGTGGCGCGCGTGCAGGACGTTTCATGCTGGGAGTCTGGGTCCCACTTTCTCTGTGTGAAGCTCGACATCGCGCGATAACCTTCCACCGATGACCTCTCGCGCGAAGGCTATCCACCGATGTCCTCTCGCGCGAAGGCTATCCACTGAGGCCTCTCGCGCGAAGACTATCCACCAATGACCTCTCGCGCGAAGACTCTCCACCGATGACCTCTCGCGCGAAGACTCTCCACCGATGACCTCTCGCGCGAAGACAATCCACCGATGACCTCTCGCGCGAAGACAATCCACCGATGATCTCTCGCGCGAAGACTAACCCCGCATGCCTCGCGCCCTGGTGAAGCCCGCATGCCCCTCGCGCCCTGGCGATGCCCGCATGCCTCTCACCTGGCGATGACCGACGACAATCGCCGCGCCTTTCTGAAGGTTCTTCATTCTACTATGTTACGTCCAAGGTATCATCTCCACATGACTCGGTGACGTCGGTAGCTTCACATTTCCAAGAGTAGATCAGCCCCACTCCTCGTGCTCCCATGCATGCAACACTAAGGGTGATCTCTTTTGCTCAAGCGTAGCGCTTCGCATGCACAGCGTATCTAAGGCTTAACCCACACCTTGATACGCGTGGTTGTTGGAACCCACTCTGGTTGATCCAGTATCTTCACCACATACTACGTACATTCCCGCCGATCACATACACTCTAGGCGATTGGCGCTCATGTCTCCTCTAGGCGACAGGCGATTATGTGCCAGAGGAGTCGGAGATCGCCTCCGTCTTCACTAACGACGATCTTGCAGAAGACTTCTTAGTTACACTTTTCCTCCTTTACTTTTCTTGGTCCACATGTCATTCGACCGACCTCTACTAGCTTATCGCAGATCATGGGCGACGTCCGAGGTCCGACTACTACGAAACTTCATTTACCAGCTCTTTGTATTTTAAATAATAACATCTTCAGGAATTATTTAAATATACCACTTTCATTCCAATTCAATTTTACAGGTCCTTACACCGCCAGCCCAAACTTATCTAATAACTTAATACCTCACGTGCCTCAAAACCTTCACGTGCCTCCCATGTGGTTCTAAGGATAATTCTATCATGTCAGAGCCTTACATCTTGACCACATCCTGCACGCATGGCACTTCTTTGAATCTGGTTTCGTTTCTTGAGACGTGTAATTCTGTGGACCCATCTGTGGGCCCTACCTTATCGACTTCTCCTACACCGACCTCTCACTCATGTGCCGACGTCCGAGGTCTGACCACTACAATTATTATAACTATTATTTTATATATTTTTTATTATATTATATTGTATAATATAATATAATGTTTTTATTGTTTTTTTTGTTATTTATAAAGTAAATATGTAATTGTATATAATCCATGATAGTTTTTTTCAACTTTTTTCTGATTAATGTATGAGAGTGAAAAATATATATCTTCATATATAGTCCTCATTTATCAGCCAATGTAAACAATACTACACTTTTCCGTCCCTGAATAATTACTATAACAAGATGCAAATGTTTTTTTTATCCTAACTCTATATAATATTAAAAATGCAAACAATTGTCACTTGGCTAGAAAGACCAACATATTAATCTTATTTAAAAATAAATATTTTTAAATGATACAAAAATGTAAAAGAATAGTAGAAAATAAAACTGTAAATAAGAGCAAAACGTCTTGAAAATAATTTTATGATTACTCAAATTTAATTGAGATTTAATTATATATATATATTGGAGCATGTGACATTATTCCCTTCAAAGGTATTTAAAGGTATACATGTAATTTTCCTTTTGCAGTTAACACAATGAATGACATGTAAAATTGTTTAATTTTTGTTTTCTTGAATATACTGATAAATATAGCATGATTGTTCAAGGCACTGTCTTCATTTAAGAATTCATCAGGAATCATTGACTTAGGATAAAAATCAGAATTCATTAGGAATGAAAAACAAAGTGTGAGTGTAAGGACCTGTAAAATTGAATTGGAATAAAAAGGGTTATATATTAAAAGAATTCTATGTATGTTTTATTTAAAATAAAAAGGGAGGAAAAGTTAAGTTAGAAGGCTATGAGATCGCCGGTCGCCTGCTACACATGAGCGCCAGGTGGACGTCGCCAGGGCGCGAGGCATGCAGGCATCGCGCGGGCGCGAGAGGCATGCAGGCATCGCACGGGCGCGAGAGGCATGCGGGCATCGCGCGGGCGCGAGGCATGCGGGCATTGCCAGAGCGCGAGGCACGTGGATGTGGCCAAGGCGCGAGAGGCATGCGGGCTTTGCCAGGGGGAGACATCGGTCGTCCACCAGGAGATGTCATCGGTGGATAGTCTTCGCGCGAGAGGTCATCGGTGGATAGTCTTCGCGTGAGAGGTCATCGGTGGATAGCCTTCGCGCGAGAGGTCATCGGTGGATAGTCTTCGCGCGAGATGTCATTCGGTGGATTTTTTTCGCGCGAGGGGTCATCGACGAAAGATTATCGCGCGATGTCGAGTTGCACACAGAGGGGGTAAGACCCAGACTCCCAGCAGGAAGCGTAGTGCACGCACGCCACGTAGACAAAAAGGGTGGTTCAGAATAGTGACATCAGAATGTTGGCATGCGCAGGGGACACTCGCGGTCGTACTGTTCAGAGCAGTGGCTGGCATGCACAAGCGACAACAGTGGCAGTACTGTTCAGAGCAGTGGTTGGCATGCACCAGAGACAACAGTGGTCGTACTGTTCAGGGCAGTGGTTCTCAGACTTCTCTGCAGAGTGGGTGGTGGCAGCTGCTTTTGGTGGATAAGTTGGTTTAAGATGCAGAAAACCCACTGCTGAGAGGAAGAAACGTTGCAGCCTTCAAAGAGAGAAAGAGTGAGTTACCTCCCTTCTCCTCCAGTTGCCTCCTTCGCGCTGCGATTCTAGCACCTTCACACGAGAGTACGACGAGCGACAGTCACCATTAGAGCACCTGGGCAGTTCTCTGCAAGTCCTTCGACCAGACGCAAAAACAGAGCCAAGGCGTTCTTCAAGCTTTGTTGGGTTTCGGAACTCTAGGTGGTTGCGCAAGTCCAGGTAAGGGAAGCTAGACCTCTTTTTCCATACAAGCCATAGTGTAGCTATCTCTGAAGTGAGGGCGACGTGGTCGCCATTTTTGTTTTCATCTGCGTAAAATGCTCTGTTTGTGTGCTTGGGCGACGTGGTCGCCGGTTTTATATACAGTCTTCGAAACACCCTGTTTTTGAACTAGATCGCCGGTTTTGGCGTTGTTTGTGAACTCTCTGTTTTTGGGTGTTGTTGTGAAACTACTTGGGATTTAAATGAAATATTCGAAGATCTGAACCTTGAAATGATTCGTTGCTGTGACTTGAATCAATTACTCGAGTGGTATGATGTTTTTGAATGCTGTGAATGTGGGATCGAGGCATAGTATTTTCAGGAAAGAAAATACCGTGTAAGATCTTGTAGTAGGTGCATTGATCGGTGATTCCTAAGGGGATATCCTGACTCTGCTGAGGTAATGGAATCACGTAGAGGAAGTTACTCAGTTGTTGAGAGTCGAAGGAGGTCTATATGATGGGCGTCTCGTGTGAAAAAGAACGAGCTCCGCCTGTCCTATGGATTAACCCTGTCATACCAGGAGAACTATTGACATTGAGATGATATATGCGCATGCTGTGTGGATTCACAGCGACCCTGTGTGGATTTCACAGTGGTGTGGTATGACAGGTGCAGATCTCTGAGTCTAATCAACGCACGAGTCAATCCGGAAGTAGTGTCAAGTGTCTTGTGTGTTGAGTCAGTGGTGGTCTGACGTGAGAAATGAGAAACATTGAATTGATAGACACTTGATGCAGTTTTGTGAAATAGAATGACTCTTGAGAATATTGTGAAATGTGTGATTTCTGGGTGATCAGGTGAAGAGTATGAGAAACTTGATAACTTTACGTGAATATCTTGAAATTGTTTACCTTGATTTTATTTTAAGTATCCTTATTTAAACTCTTTTTAAATGTCTAGCTTACCCTGTGTTTTCGTTTGTGTTGTGGCCTTTTCTTAAACCTGTAATGATCGTGTATAATTTACACGGGAGCAGATGATGTTGCAGGAAGTAGAGCTCTTTAGAAAATTGTCGCTGGAAGGAGATCGCCTGTTTTCTTTTCTGTTGGGTGATCGCCCCTCTTGCTGCTTTATAATAGGAGATCGCCTTTATGAAAGGAGATCGCCCTTCTTATAGGAGATCGCCTATATGAAAGGAGATCGCCCTTTTGCCAGGAGATCGCCTATCTGTCTTTTGTATTGTATTTCGTTTACGTTTTTAATGGAGAAGTGATCGTTTGTATTAAACTCCCTGTGAGGAGAAACTTATTTATTTTATATAAAGATTTTGCTCACTTCAATCTATTTGTCACCTTTATTTTCGTTTTATATTTATTTTCAAAGAAATTTGGCGGGATGTTACAGTGAGTATGAATCATTTGGCTTAGGATGAAAAACTCTATTCCCATTGAAAGGGAAACAGTTGAGGGGTTTCATTGCAGTGAGATCCATCAGTACCCAGGCTATACATGGAGGAACAATGGTCACTGCCACTGGGAACCAACACTCGCTCCACAGACTCTAAGTTGTTGTTATCCTGCATGCTCAGGCCTAAGAGTTGCATAAGGGACATCGAGGGAGTTTGCACCATTTGGTTCAAACCATTCCCAAGTGTGTGCGTCTGTGATGATGACAGAAGAGATAGCACAAGGAGTCTCATGCACCGAATTTGTTGTTGTTAAGCTTTCATAGAACATTTTCCTTCTCATTCCACAAGTTTCTGATAAAGGGCTGGTTCTGAGAAGCGAGTGTAACATCCCTAATTTTTACCCATTTCTAATAATTATAATCTGCTCGAAATATCAAAATAAATATATAGACATAATACAAATATATCTACAATTCTTTTATATAATGTTTCGAAAGATATCTCTCTTCATAAGACTTCAAATATTTACATTGTATTGGCCTGACCTCCGGCCTCGGCACAGGTGGACATCAATGAAGGTGGACATCAGTGTGGGTTGACATCGAACGTCGGTGGCATTAACACTAAAGATGGACCACGAGGATGGGCCCCAATTATAACAACCAGATATCATCCAGAACAGAGAGGACCCAAATTCACGAGAGGATTCATGCATGACACGTGAATACTTAGGGCACCTGTAGAACAGATGGCCCCGCAGCGCTAGTGCATGAGTTGGTACCCTAGCGGCCATACTGTTAAGACTTTGCACTCCTGATGGCCTTCACATGTTGAGCTCTCCTTGGATGTTGAAGATGGTGCGGAAGCAATGGTTGAAATGATCAAGACCCTCCTAGGAGTGATGGTGATCTTGAAGGTGCATGAAGTGTATGAGAGTAGGGAGGTTCGGCCAACCCTTGGTGAGGTGAGAAAAATGAAGATCAATTCCTAGAAGCTAGGAGAGAGTAAAGCTGGGCACAAATTTGGCAGCATAACTTTACTCATATTAATCTTGAAAATACAAGGTGTAGGCTACCCTTTTTATAAGCTAAAGGGTGACCACCAAGCTTAACCTAATTCTAACGAAATGTGCCACAAATGTAATGTAATTTTGGTCACACACTCACACATGGCCGGCCCTAGGTGCTAGAAAGTTCCAACTTTAGCACCAAGCTAGGGTACATAAAAAAGTGAGCAAGTTTTGCTTTCTACACTACACTAATCTACTAAGCTACCCCTAATGGACCTCCAAGTAGCATGTACAAGGTCTTCTCCCTCCCATCCGTGGCTTGACTTGTTTGGGCATGAATGTGCTTGGCCATGGACCTTGTGAAAGGTCCTAGACGGTCTAGGCTCCCTCCTAGACGCTCCTCATGTAGCTCCCCCTTGTCTTGTGTTAGACGCTCTCCATGTGGTTCTAGACGGTCTAGTCTTGGCCCTTGGCTTTCATGGTGGGGTGAGCTTGGCCTCTCTCCATCATCCCCTCCCCCTTGGAAAGGATTTGTCCTCAAATCCAAGTCTTCATTGGTACCTACAAATGGAGATAGGTCAATTACATTAAATGTGTCATGCACTCCATATTCAAGAGGTAGGTCCAACTTGTATGCATTGTTGTTGACTCTCTTGAGGACTTGAAAGGGTCCATCTCCTCGAGGACTTAGTTTGGACTTCCTTTGAGTGGGAAATCTATCTTTTCGAAGATGAAGCCAAACTAAGTCTCCTTCCTCAAAAATCATTTCTCTCTTTTCCTTATTGTGGTATTTTGCATACTTCTCATTTTGTTGTTGTATTTGAAGTTTAACCTTCTCACAAATTTTCTTAACAAAATCGGCCTTGATTGCTCCTTCCTTATGCACAAAATCTTGTGGATTAGGAAGGGGTAACAAGTCCATAGGTGTGAGAGGATTAAATCCATATACTACTTCAAAAGGAGAAGCATTAGTAGTCTTGTGGACTACTCTATTATAAGCAAACTCAATGTGGGGAAGGTGCTCATCCCAAGACTTGTGGTTTCCCTTCATGATAGCCCTAAGCATAGTTCCTAGAGATCTATTGACTACTTCGGTTTGACCATCCGTTTGAGGATGACAAGAAGTGGAAAATTGTAGTTTTGTTCCAAGTTTACTCCAAAGAGTTTTCCAAAAGTGGCTTATAGACTTGGGATCTCTATCGGACACTATACTTCTAGGTATACCATGGAGTCTCACCACTTCTCTAAAGAAGAGCCTAGAAATATTTTGAGCATCATCTACCTTGTGGCATGAAATAAAATGGGACATTTTGCTAAAACGGTCCACTACCACAAAGATAGAGTCATGGTCTCTTGTAGTCTTAGGGAGTCCTAAAATGAAATCCATGCTAATGTCTTCCCAAGGAGCATTTGCAATCGGCAAGGGAGTGTAGAATCCATGAGGCATTGCTCTAGATTTTGCTTTCAAACATGCTATGCATCTAGAACAATGTCTTTGGACATATTTCCTCATGTGTGGCCAACAAAATTTTACTTTCAAAATGTCTAGAGTCTTATCAACTCCAAAATGGCCCATGAGTCCCCCCTCATGTGATTCTTTGACAAGGAGTTTCCTATGTGTGCCTTGGGGAATGCAAAGTTTTCCTTCTTTAAAAAGATATCCCTCGGACACATAGTAACCTCCTTGCGCTCTATGTTGACATTGGGCATAGATGGATGAAAATTCTTGATCATCTTGATAAAGCTCTCTTATGTGATTAAATCCAAGAATTTGAGCACCCAGTTTTGAAAAGAGTGTGTGCTGTCTTGAAAGAGCACCGGCCACTATATTGGTTCTTCCTTTCTTGTACTTGATTAGATAAGGAAATTGTTCAAGAAATTCCATCCATTTAGCATGTCTCTTGTTGAGCTTGTGTTGGCCCTTTAGATATTTTAAAGACTCGTGATCACTATGGATTACAAATTCTTTGGTCACAAGGTAGTGTTCCCAAGTCTTTAGGGCTCTCACAAGAGCATAAAGCTCTTTGTCATAGGTGGGGTAGTTGAGGGTGGCACCATGGAGTCTTTCACTAAAATATGCAATGTGTAAGGACCTAGAAACTTTAATTGGAATCAAAGTGTTATATTTAAATAATTTCAGAAGATGTTATTATTTAAAATACAAAGAGCTGGTAATAGATGTTTCATAGTAGTCGGACCTCGAACGTCGCCCAAGGTCTGGGGTCAGCTGGTAGAGGTTGGTCGGCTGACCATTATATTAACCAAGTAGTCAGGTGCGATGACTTTATCGTGAGGTAATCACGTGGGTGTGCTCGAGGAAGACATGTGGATCAAGAAGAGTAAAGGAAGAAAAGTGTAGCTTAAAAGTCTACGAGATCGCCGTTGTTGAAGACGGAGGCGATCTCCGACTTCTCTGGCACATAACCGCCTGTCGCCTAGAGTACACATGATCGCCAATCGCCTATGGTGTACATGATCGCCGAAAGTGCACTTAGTATGTGGTCAAGATGCTGGATCAACCATAGTGGGTTCCAAAAACCACGCGTATCAAGGTGTGGGTTAAGCCTTAGATACGCTGTGCATGTGAAGCTCTATGCTTGAGCATAAGAAATCATCCTCAGTGTTGCATGCATGGGCGCACGAGGAGTAGTGTTGATCTATTCTTGGAAATGTGAAGCTACCGACGTCACCAAGCCATGTGGAGGTGATACCTTGGACGTAACATAGTGGGATAAAGAACCTTCAGCAAGGCGTGGCGATGTGTCATCACTCATCGCCAGGGCGAGAGACATGCGGGCATCGCCAGGGCGAGAGACATGCGGGCATCGCCAGGGCGAGAGACATGCGGGCATCGCCAAGGCGAGAGACATGCGGGCATCGCCAGGGCGAGAGATATGCGGGCATCGCCAGGGCGAGAGACACGCGGGGATCGCCAGGGCGAGAGACAGACAATCATCGCCAGTATGAGGGACGCATCAGTCGTCTTCCAGGGAGAGACATCGGTCGTCTTCCAGGGAGAGACATTGGTCGTCTTCCAGGGAGAGACATCGGTCATCCTCCAGGGAGAGACATCGGTCGTCCGCCAGGATGAGACATCGGTGGATAGTCATCGCACGAGAAGTCATCAGTGGAAGGTTATTACGCGATGTCGTGTTTCACACAGATAAGGTGGGACCCAGGCTCCCAGCATGAGACGTCCTGCATGCGCGACACGTAGACAAAAAGGGTGTTTCAGAATAGTTAGCATCAGAGAGTTGGTATGCGCAGAAACCCACGTGGTCATACTGTTCAAGGAAGTGTGCACGCAAGCTTTCCTGCAGAGTGGGCGGGGGGCAGCGACATTTCTGGGCAAGTTGGCTTAGTTTTAAAAACTCACTTCTGAGAGGCAAAGAACGTGGCAGTGGTTCAAGAGTGACAGAGTGAGTTTACCTTCATCCTTCTCTTTTCTCTCCTTCGCGCTGCGATTCAGGCATCCTCAAGCACCAGTACGACGAGCGACGACTGCCCTTGGACTCTTGGGAAGTTCTCTGCGAGTTTTCCGATCAAGACGCTAAAACAGAGTTCGGGTATTCTTAAGTTCGGTGGGTTAGAGCTCGTAGTGAGATTTTATGCAAGTCCAGGTAAGGGAAGCTAGCATTTTCGTTTATAAAAACTTTAGGCGAGTAGGTTCTGAAGTGAGGGCGACGTGGTCGCCGGTTTCATATTCTTTTTCACGATGCTCTGTTTTTATGTGTGGGGCGACGTGATCGCCGGTTTTAATGTTGTTTTCGAAATCCCCTGTTTTAGTGTCGCTTTGAACTTGTTTGAGATTGATATGTGAAATGCATGTGATATTGGAAAATTTGAACCTTGATACGATTGTTGCTGTGGTGGGAATCATTCATTTAAGTGTTGTATGGTGCATTGGGTGAATTGATGATATTTAGCTGTCCTGTGTGGACTTCTTTAGCTGTCCTGTGTGGACTTCACTTGCTGTCCTGTGTGGACTTCATTAGCTGTCCTGTGTGGACTTCACGAGCTGTCCTGTGTGGACTTTATTAGCTGTCCTGTGTGGACTTCACGAGCTGTCTTGTGTGGACTTCAGTAGCTGTCCTGTGTGGACTTCATGAGCTGTCCTGTGTGGACTTCATTAGCTGTCCTGTGTGGACTTCACGAGCTGTCCTGTGTGGACTTCAGTAGCTGTCCTGTGTGGACTTCACGAGCTGTCCTGTGTGGACTTCACTAACTGTCCTGTGTGGACTTTACAGTGGTGTGGTATGTGTCTATGTGTGGTGAGTCAGTGGAAGTCTGGCGTGAGAAAGAGAATTATTGAAATTTGATAGACACTTGATGGTTTATGTGAAACAAATAACACTTGATGAAATTGTGAAGTGTGTGAAATGAATAGGAAAATTGATGGATTTTACGTGGGTGTTTTAAATCTGTTTTATATTGATTTTAAAGTTTCGTACTTCAAGTTTTAGAATAGCTAGCTTACCCTGTGTTTTGTTCTGTGGCTGTCTTTCTTAAAACTGTGATGATCGTGTATTTTACACGGGAGTAGATGATGTTGCAGGTAGTCGAGCTCCTCAGTGAGCAGTTGGAGGAAGAGATCGCCTGTTTTCTTTTTATGCTGTATTTTGGTTTTATTTCGAAACAGTTGATGGAATGTATTAAAACCCCTATAAGAGGGACGTTTCTTTTTGAGATACAATGTATGGGATGATGTATTTTCAATATATATACATATGTTGATTTTATAAATTAATGTCTACGCTTATTTTATTATATAAATATGAAAAGACTTTGAGGGGCGTTACACAATGGGGTGACCACCTTGCAGTAATACCGCACCTATGCCTACTCCCGATGCATCACACTCTATCTCAAAAGTTTTGGAAAAATTTGGGAGAGCTAGAATTGGTGCATTGGTGAGTTGAGCTTTTAGCCTTTGGAAGGCTTGCTCATGCTTATCATTCCAACAAAATGCAACATTTTTTTTCACAAGTTCATTCAAAGGAGAAGCTAGACTTGAAAAATTAGGCACAAACCTTCTATAAAAGCTAGCTAACCCATGGAAACTTCTTACATCACTTACATTTTGTGGAGTGGGCCACTCTTGGATGGCTTTGATTTTCTCGGGGTCAACATGCACCCCCTTTTGGTTGACTATGAAACCTAAGAAAACTACACTATCTACACAAAAGGTATGCTTATCCCTATTGGCAAACAAACTATTTTTCCTAAGCACTAGAAGGACTTCCCTAAGGTGACTTAGATGGTCGTCTAGGGTTTTACTATACACTAATATATCATCAAAATACACTACTACGTATTTACCTATACAATCCCTTAAGGTGTGATTCATGAGCCTCATGAATGTGCTAGGGGCATTAGTGAGCCCAAAGGGCATCACTAACCACTCATATAGTCCAAATTTGGTTTTAAAAGCAGTTTTCCACTCATCACCCTCTTTGATTCTTATTTGGTGATAACCACTTTTAAGGTCAATTTTGGAAAACATGGTGGACCCATGCAATTCATCAAGCATGTCATCAAGCCTTGGGTTTGGATGCCTATACTTGATGGTGATATTGTTGATTGCTCTACAATCACAACACATGCGCCATTTTCCATCTTTTTTGGGCACCAACAAGACAGGTACAGCACAAGGGCTTAGGCTCTTCTGAACCCAACCCTTCTCCAACAAGTCTTGAAGGGGTTAGTTCTATAGGCGGGCCTATTTGGTAGGCTTGCCCCCGGAATCAAGTCAATTTGGTTTCTATTCCTCTAATGGGAGGGAGTCCATTGGGTCCCTCATTAGAGAATACATCATCAAATTCACTTAAAAGTTTTTCTACTTTAGGAGGTAGACTCATAAGTTCACTACTTGTGGCAGTGCATGCAAGTGTTCCTTTACAAAAGACAAGGCTTGGTTGTTCAATAAGAAGCAAATTTTCCAAGATGTTTTCAAAAGGCTTCTCTTGTTGAGCAACCTTGGGGGAAGGAACACTCTTCTCCCACTCCTTCCTATCCCTAAGGACTTTTGCTTTTTCAAGCTCTCTTTTCTTTTTCTTTTCCTCATCCCTCTTTTCTTTCATTTGTATTTGATCTTTCACCACTTGGGAATGTGGTAAAGGACTAAGTACAAACTTTTTATGCTTATGGGTGAAGGAAATCTCATTAGTAAGACCATCATGCAAGGTTTTTTTATCAAATTGCCATGGTCTTCCTAAGAGTATATGGCAAGCTTCCATAGGCACTACATCACATAAAACCTTGTCTTTGTAGTTCCCTATGGAAAACTTGATTTCCACTTGCTTATCTACACTTAGTTCCCCATTCTCATTTATCCATTGCCTTAGGATGAGGAACTACTTGCAGATTGAGCTTTTCAACCATTCTAGAGCTACAACAATTGCAGCTTGATCCACTATCCACAATGAGAGAACATATTGACCCTGCCGCTGACTCGAATGTGGAGGATATGCCTCGTCACTCCTTCTTCTAGCCTTCTGCAACCGCGTGTTCTACAAGAACGCTCCAAGAACCTTCTCTGGAACTCCAAACGATGCCTGCAAAACAACACAGATGGCGCCTCTAGCGGCCGTTTGCACTCCGACGCTCAAGTCAGGTAACAAAACCACCAAAAACTCTCTCAATCTCTCTGTGAGACTCGTGTGTTGTAAGGACCCGTAAAATTCAATTGGAATAAAAAGGGATATATTTTAAATGAATTCTAAGTATGTTTTTATTTAAAATAAAAAGGAAGGAAAGTGTAGTTTAGAAGACTATGAGATCGCCTGGTTAGTACATGATCGCCTGTCGCCTAGATTACACGTGATCGCCAGTCGCCTGGTGCACATGATCGCCGAAAGTGCACTCAGTATGTGGTCAGAATACTAGATCAACCAGAGTGGGTTCCAACAACCACGCGTATCAAGGTGTGGGTTAAGCCTTAGATACACTGTGCATGCGAAGCTCTATGCTTGAGCAAAAGAGATCGTCCTTAGTGTTGCGTGCATGGGCGCACGAGGAGTGGTGCTGATCTACTCTTGGAAATGTGAAGCTACCGACGTCACCAAGTCATGTAGAGATGATACCTTGGACGTAACATAGTGGGATGAAGAACCTTCAGCAAGGCGTGGCGATATGTCGTCGGGCATCGCCAGGGCGCGAGGCATGCGGGCATTGCCGGGCGCGAAGCATGCGGTCATCGCCAGGGAGAGACATCGGTCATCCGCCAGGATGAGACATCGGTGGATAGTCATTGTGCGAGCGGTCATCGGTGGAAGATTATCGCGCGATGTCGAGTTTCACACGAATAAAGTGGGACCTAGACTCCTAGCATGTCACGTCCTGCACGCGCGCCACGTGGACAAAAGGGGTGGTTCAGAATAGTGACATCAGAAAGTTGGCATGCGCAAGAGACACTCGCGATCGTACTGTTCAGGGAAGTGGTTGGCATGCGCAAGAGACAACCGTGGCCGTACTGTTCAGCGAAACGTACACTCTGGCTTTCTTGCAGAGGGGGTGGTGGCAGCAGCATGCGTGGACAAGTAGGCTTGGATTCAAAAACCCACTGCGAGGAGGCAAAGAAGGTTGCAATGACTCAAGAGTGAAAGAGTGAGTGCATCTTCATCCCTCTCTTTTCTCTCCTTCGCGCTGCGATTCAGGCATCCTCAAGCACCAGTGCGACAAACGACGACTGCCCTTGGACACTTGGGAGGTTCTCTGCAAGTTCTCCAGACCGGGACACTAAAACAGAGTGAAAGCATCTTAAAGCTTCGTTGGGTTTCGGAGCTCTTAGAGTTTTGCGCTAGTCCAGGTAAGGGAAGCTAGTACTCTACATTTATAAAAAACGTTAGGCGAGTAAGTTTTGAAGTGAGGGTGACGTGGTCACCGGTTTTCATATTTCTTTTCACAATGCTCTGTTTTTATGTGTGGGGTGACGTGGTCGCCGGTTTTAACTTTGTTTCCGAAATCCCTGCTTTTGAATGAGTTCGCCGATTTGGCGTTGTTTTTCAAACTCCCCTGTTTTAGTGCTGTTTGAAAACTGTTTGACATTTAAATGTGAAATACATGTGATATTCGAAAATCTGAACCTTGGCATGAGTTTTTCTGTGAATGGAATCGTTCATTAAGTTTTGTATGACGTGTTGAATGTTGTGAATGTGGGATCAAGGCATAGTATTTTCAGGAAAGAAAATACCGTGTAAGATCGTGTAGGATGTGCATTGATCGGTGATTTCTATAATGAGATATCCTGACTCTCCTGAGATAATGAATTCATATAGATGAAGTTATTCAGGCGTTGAGAGTCGATGGAGGTTCATACGTATGGGTAAGTGTTTGAAAGATAACTACTTGACCTGTTGTGTGGATTCACCCTGTCATACTGTGAGAGTGATGAAATTGAGATCGAGATTGCGTTAATGCGCATAGCTGTGGAAACATTACAGCAGTTTAGTATGACAGGTGCAGATCTCTGAGTCTAGTCAATGCACGAGTCTTCCGGAAGTAGTGTCAAGTGTCTTGTGTGATGAGTCAGTGGAAGTCTGACGTGAGAAATGAGAAACATTGAAATTGATAGACACTTGATGGATTATGTGAATTGAACGACTCTTGAGGAAATTGTGAAATATGTGATTACTTGATGGTCATGTGAAGGGAATGAGAAAGTTGATGGTTTTTACGTGGATGTCTTAAATTTGTTTTATCTTGATTTTAAAGTTTCATATCTAAATTCTCTTTAAAATATCTAGCTTACCCTGCGTTTTTGTTTTGTATCGTGGTTGTTTTTCTTAAACCTGTGATGATCGTGTATAATTTACACGGGAGCAGATGATGTTGCAGGAAGTAGAGCTTCTCAGTGAGTGGTTGCCGGAAGGAGATCGCCTGTTTTCTGTTTCTGTTAGGAGATCGCCTGTTTTCTATTTTGCTGTATTTTGTTTAAGTTTTGGAAACTGACTGGATATGTATTAAACTCCCTGTGAGGAGAAATTTCATTACATATATATATATGTTCACTTCGATATTATTGTTTTACCTTTATTTCATTATATAAATATGAAAAGGATTTGGCGGGATGTTACACGCGCCCTCGGTCCTTGTGGCAGGTGGGGCCACGCCACGTGCTGCTCACGCGTCTGCTCTTTAATGTTATGACTTCCACACTTCATCTCTCGACACGTGGACGCATCAATGGCCCACACTGAGTGTCGCTAACGCTTCCTTCATTCAAAAGAGGTGCGCGCATTCTCCTTGATCTTTCTACCCTCAACCCTTCTCTGATCATCTAAAGGTTCGTCTTTTCTTCGCGCGCATTCTCCTCGATCTTTCGACCTTCAATCCTTCTCCGATCATCTAAAGGTTCGTCTTTTCTTCTCCCTTGGCGCATTTAGAGCATTTCTACCGTTTGCATTCATGTTTTTCATCACTGTTCATTCATCTTCTCTATTTGCATTCATGTTTTTCATCACTGTTCATTCATCTTCTCTGTTTGCATTCATGTTTTTCATCACTGTTCATTCATCTTCTCTGTTTTCTTCTTCTCAACCCGCGCTAGGGTTCACCGTACTTCTCTCTCACTCTCTGCTTCTCCTTCTTCCTCTTCTTGACCTGAACCTTCCTTCTTGCTTTCTCCCTCTCTTTTTCACCGAACCATTCATCATTTCCCTCTTCTTTCATTCATCTGATCTTGCTCCTTCCTTTTCTCCATTGCAGCTTTTGGCAATGGCTCGTGTAAAGCAAACGGCACGCCTCGTTGCCTCTTCTTCTGGTGCCCAGCCCCCAACGCCTGCTCCATTGCCACCCTCTGCCTCAACTCCACCCCAACCTACCGCAACGTCCTTTGGAGACCAAGCCAGGGTGTATGAGTGGGCTTCCTTGGCGCTCTTAGGCGAGACCTCTACGCAATTCCCTCCACATCACCTAAAAACCATACTTAGCAACGACCCCAACGAACCCTCATGCGCCATTCATAAGGAGAACGACTTCCAAGTAGGTGTACGTATTCCTCCACGAGGGATACCCATCTGCGCCGATGACAGGGCTACCAATGGGGTACCCTTCACCTTCGTGTACTCTGCCATCTTCAAGAGGTTGAAACTGCATCTGCCCTTCACCTTCTTTGAGAAAGAACTGATGATGGAGCTGAATGTCGCACCATGCCAGCTTCATCCAAATGCTTGGGCCTTCATCTGAGCATTTGAAATTTTGTGTGATTACTTCGGTCACCCTGCCTCCATCGACGTCTTCCTGCACTTTTTTTAGGCAAAGAACCCAGGGGACAGGTCTTGGGTGAGCTTAAATGGGGTTGCTGGTAAAAGTCATCTTAGGCTTATACCAGCAATCCTTCAAGGACTGGAAAGGCAGGTTTTACATGATCGCTACCACCCCTCGAGACCCCACACTGCTCGAAGGATTCCCACTTTACTGGGTCCCAGGGGTAGAGTTCAAGAAGCCCAGGGATTTGGAGGCCCTGACCCCCTATGAACGTGAACTGTGCAAACTTCTGCTAGGGGTAAAATACAATTCTGCTACACTCATCAAACATGAGTTTGATGTAGTATCCCTGAAGAAATACATAGGTAGATCATCCTTCCACTTAACTCTTGCATCATTCCATGCATCTGCATGGCATTCTCATGCGCATTTGCTTTCAACTTACTGATTCAGTCTTGTTACTAATTTTTCCTCTTAACCTTTGATGTAGATATGACTTCAGGGAAAGATAGGAAGAATGCCTTGCTAGCACTGGCTCAGTCCATGCTTGCTTCTGCACCAACCAGGACCGAGAATGCTCCTGTCTCCACCTCCTCCACCTCCAAGCCACTTGTAGCTCCTCCACTCTCGGTGGCACCTGCAAGAGGTCCTGAGGCTGGCAGGAGAAAGAGGAAGCTGGTTAAGGCATTCCCTACTGTGCAGCCACTGCTGCTCCCTCGACCGAAGAGGAGAGTTCTGATGTTCCCCTACTTCGCCGCAAGAGGACTCGACAGGAGATTGGGGAGCCTTCAGCAGCTGAGGCTGGAGAAACTGAAGCGGTGCAGGTTGAGGAAGAAGAAGAAGATGGAGCCTTATCTCCTACCTCTCAACCTGCACCTGCGCCTTCCCCACCATCATCTCCCCCATAGCCACCTTCTCCCGCACCTCCATCACCAACCCCTCAACAACCTTCTCCAAGCACCCTTCCTTCCCCTTCAGCTCCACCTGTACCACCACTCCCAGTTGTAACATCCCGCCAAATCCTTTTCATATTTATATAATGAAATAAAGGTAAAACAATAATATTGAAGTGAACATATATATATATATAATGAAATTTCTCCTCCCAGGGAGTTTAATACATATCCAGTCAGTTTCCAAACTTAAACAAAATACAGCAAAATAGAAAAACAGGCGATCTCCTAACAGAAACAGAAAACAGGCGATCTCCTTCCGGCGACCACTCACTGAGGAGCTCTACTTCCTGCAACATCATCTGCTCCCGTGTAAATTATACACGATCATCACAGGTTTAAGAAAACATCCACAAAATAAAAACGCAGGGTAAGCTAGATATTTTAAAGAGAATTTAGATATGAAACTTTAAAATCAAGATAAAACAAATTTAAGACACCCACGTAAAAACCATCAACTTTCTCATTCCCTTCACATGACTATCAAGTAATCACATATTTCACAATTTCCTCAAGAGTCGTTCAATTCACATAATTCATCAAGTGTCTATCAATTTCAATGTTTCTCATTTCTCACGTCAGACTTCCACTGACTCATCACACAAGACACTTGACACTACTTCCGGAAGACTCGTGCATTGACTAGACTCATTCACATGACAGGTGCAGATCTCTGAGTCTAGTCAATGCACGAGTCTTCCGGAAGTAGTGTCAAGTGTCTTGTGTGATGAGTCAGTGGAAGTCTGACGTGAGAAATGAGAAACATTGAAATTGATAGACACTTGATGAATTATGTGAATTGAAAGACTCTTGAGGAAATTGTGAAATGTGTGATTACTTGATGGTCATGTGAAGGGAATGAGAAAATTGATGGTTTTTACGTGGGTGTCTTAAATTTGTTTTATCTTGATTTTAAAGTTTCATATCTAAATTCTCTTTAAAATATCTAGGTTACCCTGCGTTCTTGTTTTGTGGATGTTTTCTTAAACCTGTGATGATCGTGTATGATTTTACACGGGAGCAGATGATGTTGCAGGAAGTAGAGCTCCTCAGTGAGTTGTCGCCGGAAGGAGATCGCCTATTTTTTTTTATTTTGCTATATTTTGTTTAAGTTTTGGAAAACTACCTGGTTATGTATTAAACTCCCTGTGAGGAGAAATTTCATTACGTATATATATTTATGTTCACTTCGATATTATTGTTTTACCTTTATTTCATTTTATAAATATGAAAAGCATTTTGGCGGGATGTTACATTAATGGTATCAGAGCAGTTCGTCCTTAGGATGACCTGAGGGCTGTGGATCCATTGTGTTTCTTCTGCTAGTGGAGTCTTAATCAAAGCTATAGTGAAAGGTTTTCAAATGTTTTCTGATTGAAATCTTGTTTATGCTTTGGTAGATATAGGCTCTGAATGGAAAGTTTTGGTATTAAGAGTGAAAGGATCTTGATAAAGTAGTGAGGGTGCACACTCATAACTGAATCGAGAAGTTCTCAATCTTAATTCCAAAAAGTTTGATGTTGAGCATATATCCACTTCTGGTGTGTTTTATCCCAATTATTAAGTGTGGTGATATTTGATTGGTAGTTTGTACCCATGACTGTTCAGTGTTATGCTTTCTATTTTGAGCATTATGATTCTGTTGATGAGCTCAAATTCTTAATGACTTTGAGATGCTGACCTTTGTAAGGTCAAGATGTTACCTCCTGAATGAATTGATTTCTTATCGATCTCATTCTTGTAGTTGTAGGGAATATAGAAACCAATAGTTTCAAAATCTGAAACGAAGAGAGATGGCACGTAGACCTCCTACCCCTCCCCAACCTTCTTCGGAAATGAGCCAGATTGCCAAGGCTATTGAGATGATGGCAACTGCCATCCAACAACAGAATGCAGCAATGGCTCAGAATCATCAAGCTGCAATGCACCATTGGGAAACTGCTCGGTCGGCTGAGACAAATTCCCACGTCGGTCAGCCTCAGGAACAGATGGGACTGACCGAGTTTATGAGGCATAACCCACCCAAGTTCAGTGGGAATGCTACCCCTGATCAAGCAGATCAGTGGGTCAGGGAGTTGGAGAAAATCTTTAGGGCGACCTCCTGCCCTAAAGAGAAGAAATTGGTGTTTGCCACCTATTTGCTATCCGGGGAAGCCGAGTTCTGGTGGATGGGAGCTCAGCAGATGATGGAAGCCAGAGCGGATGTTTTAGACTAGGAGAGCTTCAGGGTGAGGTTTCTGGAAAAATACTTCCCAGATAGTGCAAAGTTTGCGAAGGAAGCAGAATTCCTCAGATTGGAGCAGGGGGAGATGTCAGTGAATGCTTATGCTGCTCGGTTTGAGTACCTCGCCCGATTCTACACCCAGGCGACCTCTGAGGCTTGGAGGTGTAGGAAGTTCGAAGAGGGACTGAAGCATGGGCTGAAGAGGACCATAGCCCCTATGTGCATAAGGGAATTTCACGCCTTAGTAGAGAAGGCGAAGATGGTACTGGAAAAGGGTGATTCCCAGGTGGTCAGGTCACACCCAGGGGGTTCTTCCAGTGGGAAGGCCAAGGTGCAGCACCCACAAAGCAAGCCCTATGCGAGACCTCCACCACATCGGGCAGGAGCAGCGTCATCCCAGTTTCAGCAGCGACAACCCTGGAAACTTAAATGTTTCCATTGTGGTGGACCCCACACAGCCAATGTGTGCCCCAAGAGAGATTCAGAGAGAAAATGTTTTGCCTGCCAGAAGACGGGACACGTTGCTAGAGATTGTCCTACCCAGAATAGGATGACTCAATCCGGTGGTCCCCAACAGATGAGGAATGAAGGCAGCAGACCTCAGGCAGCAGGCAGAGTGTTTGCCATGATAGGAGCATAGGCGTCTCAGTCAGGTAACCTAGTGCAAGGTGTTTGTTTTATAGCTGGTAGAGGTGTAAAGGCCTTGTTTGATTCTGGAGCGACACACTCCTTTGTGTCAAGCCTGTGTGTAGCCGAGTTGAGCCTTCTAGTGAAGGAGTTACCGTTTGAACTGTTGGTCTCTACACCTGCATCAGGACAGGTGTTGACCTCTACAGTTTGCCCCGAATGTCCAGTGATAGTAGAGGGACGCAGGTTCAAAGTAAACTTAATCTGCCTACCTCTTCAGGACCTGGATATTATCCTGGGAATGGATTGGCTATCTGCCAATCACGTTCTCATAGACTGCGATAGTCAGAGAATAGCGTTTCCAGACCTCCAAGAGTCAGATGTGATATCTGCTCAGCATGGGTGGTCGGAGTTGGAAAAAGGGGCAAGGTGCTTCGTGATCCTAGCTCGGTTGGAAGTGAAGAATGAAGAAGACGTAAGCAGGATACATGTGGTGAAAGATTTCATGGATATATTTCCAGAAGAAATACCTAGATTACCTCCTAAGAGAGAAGTGGAATTCTCTATTGATTTGGTACCTGGAGCTGGACCAGTGTCAATGGCACCTTACAGGATGGCTCCAGCCGAGTTGGTAGAATTAAAGAAGCAAGTGGAAGAGTTGTTGGAGAAACAATTCATCAGACCCAGTGTATCTCCATGGGGGGCTCCAGTGCTCCTAGTTAAGAAAAAGGATGGAGGGTCTCGGCTGTGTATAGATTACAGGCAGTTGAACAAGTTGACCATCAAGAACAAGTACCCCCTACCTAGAATTGATGATTTGATGGATCAATTACATGGGGCCTCGGTGTTCTCAAAGATTGATCTGAGATCGGGGTACCACAAAATTTTGGTAAAAGCTGAGGATGTTCAAAAGACAGCATTTAGGTCTCGTTATGGGCACTATGAGTATGTGGTGATGCCGTTTGGAGTAACAAATGCTCCAGCTCTGTTCATGGACTACATGAATAGGATTTTTCGCCCTTTCTTGGATAAGTTTGTGGTAGTCTTCATAGACGACATACTCATTTATTCAAGGACCAAGGAAGAACATGAAGAACATCCGAGGATAGTGTTGGAGATTCTGAGGGAGAAGCAACTCTATGCCAAGTTCTCTAAGTGTGAGTTCTGGCTGAAGGAAGTCAACTTCTTAGGACACGTGATATCTGCTCGGGGAATCTCAGTGGATCCAGCCAAGGTAGAGGCAGTGCTGCAGTGGGAACGTCCTAAGACAGTCACTGAGATAAGGAGCTTTGTGGGTTTAGCTGGCTACTATCGGAGGTTTATTGAGGACTTTTCCAAGGTAGTGGCTCCTTTAACACAGTTGACCCGCAAGGATCAACCTTTTGCTTGGACCGACCGATGTGAGCAGAGCTTCATGGAACTAAAGGAAAGGTTGACTAGTGCTCCAGTGCTGGTGATCCTAGATGTAGGAAGACCTTTTGAGGTCTACTGTGATGCTTCACATCAGGGTTTGGGATGTGTTTTGATGCAAGAGAAAAGAGTGGTTGCATATGCTTCAAGGCAACTCAAGGTTCATGAGAGGAACTACCCTACTCATGATTTGGAGTTGGCGGTTGTGGTGTTTGCCTTGAAGATTTGGAGGCAATATTTATATGGAGCTCGGTTCCAGGTGTTCAGTGACCATAAGAGCCTGAAATACCTGTTTGATCAGAAGGAACTAAACATGAGACAAAGAAGGTGGATGGAGTTTCTAAAGGACTATGATTTTCAACTCATGTACCATCCAGGGAAGGCCAATGTAGTGGCAGATGCTTTGAGTAGAAAATCAATACAAGTAGCCACCATGATGATGGAAGAGCAGAAACTGATCGAGCAATTCAGAGACTTAAACCTTGGGGTAGAATTTCATGTAAATCATATTAGTTGTAGTAAGCTGGCTATAACTAATGACTTCCTTGGAATGATAAAGGATAAGCAGTTGGAGGACCCTAGTCTGAAGCGTACTGTGGAGTCACTAGGGACTGACCAGGCTAGAGACTTTGTGATGGGCGATGATGGGATCTTGAGATTTAATGGCAGAATTTGCATACCTGCAAATGAAGAGTTGAAGAAGATGATCCTAGAGGAAGGTCACAAGAGTCGCCTTAGCCTACATCCAAGCATGAACAAGATGTACCATGACTTGAAGGAGTCATTTTGGTGGTCGGGTATGAAGAAAGACATCGCCCAGTATGTTACTACCTGCTTGACGTGTCAGAAGACAAAGGTAGAGCATCAAAGACCTGGCGGGTTGTTACAGCAACTGGATATCCCTGAGTGGAAATGGGACAGCATCGCCATGGATTTTGTTACCCATTTACCCAGATCGGTAAAGGGTCATGATACAATCTGGGTCATCATTGATCGGCTGACGAAGAGTGCTCACTTTCTTCCGGTGAATATGAGGATGCCTATGGCCAAATTGGCACAGCTGTACATCAGAGAAATTGTGAGGTTGCATGGAGTGCCTTCCAGCATTGTTGCGGACAGAGATCCCAGGTTCACTTCATGGTTTTGACAGACCTTACAAGATTGCTTGGGAATCAAGTTGAGAATGAGCTCGGCATATCATCCTCAAACAGATGGACAGTCAGAGAGAACGATCCAGTCCTTGGAAGATCTACTGAGGACGTGTGTCTTGGATCAATTGGGAAGTTGGGATGAGGTGTTGCCGCTGGTGGAGTTTACTTATAATAACAGTTACCACGCCAGTATTGGGATGGCACCATATGAAGCCCTGTATGGGAGGAAATGCAGAACTCCATTGTGCTGGTACCAGGAGGGCGAAACAGTATTTGTTGGACCAGAGTTGATTCAGCAGACGACCGAGAAGGTGAAACAGATACAAGGCAGAATGAAAGCTTCTCAAAGCCGGCAGAAATCCTATGCAGATCAGAGGAGAAAACCTTTGGAGTTTGCTGCTGGAGACCATGTGTTCATGAGAGTGACACCAACCAAGGGTGTAGGACGGGCGATCAGATCAAAGAAGTTGTCCCCTAAGTTCGTGGGACCATATCAGATCTTAAGGAGGATTGGTCCAGTGGCTTATGAGATCGCCCTACCTCCCCATTTAGCGAATCTGCATAATTTCTTTCACGTATCACAGCTGAGGAAGTACATGGCAGACCCTAGTCATGTGCTGGAAGTGGACGATGTGCAGATCAGGGATGACTTGTCCTTTGAAGCAAAACCAGTTGGGATTGACGATCGGCAAAGTAAACAGCTCAGAGGCAAGACCATCAACATGGTGAAAGTGGTGTGGGATGAGAGGTCGGGTGATTCAACTTGGGAGTTAGAAGAACCCATGAGGGAAGCCTATCCATACCTCTTTTCCTTGTAATTCAATTTTCGAGGACAAAAATTTTTCTTGTTGGGGAGAATGTAAGGACCTATAAAATTAAATTGGAATAAAAGGAATATATTTTAAATGAATTCGAAGTATGTTTTTATTTAAAATAAAAAGGAAGGAAAGTGTAGTTTAGAAGACTATGAGATCGCCTGGTTAGTACATAATCGTCTGTCGCCTAGAGTGTACATGATCACCAATGTACACTCTTGGAAATGTGAAGTTGCCGACGTCACCAAGTTATGTGGAGATGATACCTTGGACGTAACATAGTGGGATGAAGAACCTTCAGCAAGGCGTGGCGATGTGTCGTCGGCCATCGTCGGGGCGCGAGGCATGCGGGCATCGCCAGGGCGCGAGGCATGTGGGCATCGCCGGGGCGCGAGGCATGCGGACATCGCCAGGGCGCAAGGGATGCAGTCATTGCCAGGGCACGAGACATGCGGGCATCGCCAGGGCGAGACATCGGTCGTCTCCCAGGGAAAGACATCGGTCGTCCACCAGGATGAGACATCGGTGGATAGTCATCGCGCGAGTGGTCATCGGTGGAAGGTTATCGCGCGATGTCGAGTTTCACACAGATAAGGTGGGACCCAGGCTCCCAGCATGAGACGTACTGCACGCGCGACACGTAGACAAAAAGGGTGGTTCATAATAGTGACATCAGAGTGTTGGCATGCGCAGAGGCACGCGTGGTCGTACTGTTCAGGGAAGCGTGCACGCAAGCTTCCCTGCAGAGTGGGTGGTGGCAGCGGCTTTTGTGGACAAGTTGGTTTAGATTCAAAAACTCACTTCTGAGAGGGAGAACATTGCTGTGGTTCAAGAGTGACAGAGTGAGTTCACCTTCATCCTTCTCTTTTCTCTCCTTCGCGCTGCGATTCAGACATCCTCAAGCACCAGTGCGACGAGCGACGACTGCACTTGGATACCTGGGGAGTTCTCTGCGAGTTTTCCGTCAGGACGCTAGAACAGAGTTAAGGCATCCTTAAGCTTCGGCGGGTTTTGGAGCTCTTGGTGTTTTGCGCAAGTCCAGGTAATGGAAGCTAGCACTTTCGTTTTTAAAACGTTAGGCGAGTAGGTTCTGAAGTGAGGGCGACGTGGTCGCCGGTTTTCATATGCTTTTCACGATACTCTGTTTTTATGTGTGGGGCGACGTGATCGCCGGTTTTAATGTTGTTTTCGAAATCCCCGTTTTTAGTGTTGTTTGAAACTGTTTGAGATTGAAATGTGAATGTGGGATCAAGGCATAGTATTTTGAGGAAAGAAAATACCGTGTAAGATCGTGTAGAGTGTGCATTGACCGGTGATTCGTTTATTATGAGATATCCTGACTCTCCTGATATAATGGAATCATATAGAGGAAGTTATTCAGGCGTTGAGAGTCGAAGGAGGTTCATATGTATGGGTGAGTTGTTTGAAAGATAACTACTTGACCCGTTGTATGGATTAACCTTGTCATGCTAGGATAGTGATGATATTGAGATTCATTTATACGCTTGTGAATGTGTGTGATTTCACAGCGACCCTGTGAATGTGTGTGATTTCACAGTGGTGTAGTATGACAGGTGCAGATCTCTGAGTCTAGTCAATGTACGTGTCTTCCGGAAGTAGTGTCAAGTGTCTGTTGTGATGAGTCAGTGGAAATCTGACGTGAGAAATGAGAAACATTGAATTGATAGACACTTGATGAATTATGTGAATTGAACGACTCTTGATGAAATTGTGAAATGTGTGAATATTTGATGGTTTACGTTAATAACAAGTTTCACGTTTTAAAGTTTTAAAAATATCTAGCTTACCCTGTGTTTTTGGTGTTGTGTTTGGCTTTTTCTTAAACCTGTGATGATCGTGTATAATTTACACGGGAGCAGATGATGTTGCAGGAAGTAGAGCTCCTCAGTGAGTGGTAGCCGGAAGGAGATCGCCTGTTTCTGTTTCTGATAGGCGATCGCCTGTTTTCTGGTTCTGATAGGAGATCGCCCGTTTTCTGTTAGGAGATCGCTGATTTTGAATGCTGTGGTTTTATTTTATTTTGAAAACTCCTATATGGAGATGTATTAAAACTTCCTCAAAAAGAGACATTATTTTGAGGCACATTTGTACTAATGGATGAATTACATTATGTATATATCTATGTTCAATTTTCATATTATTGTTTTACCTTTATTTCATTTTATAATTATGAAAAGGATTTGGCGGGATGTTACACAGAAACCCACGTAGTCATACTGTTCAAGGAAGTGTGCACGCAAGGTGGCTCAAAGAGTGGGTAATGGCAGTGAAGGCTAAAGAGCCGTTCGACCTTAAGAGCTGAGGGAATCAGCTCATTTAGTTCCCCTTTGTCCTTTCTCCTCCACTCGAAGACGCGGCTATCCTCACGTACCAGTGCTACGATCGGCGACTGCCATTGTCCTTCTGGGAAGTTACTCTGCAAGTTTTCTGCTCAAAGCCCTAAAATAGAGTAAGTCGTTTTGCTCTATTCTTTGAGTCGAGTCTGAATTTAAGAGGGTCGTCTCTGCATAGGTTGTGCATACAACTCTTTTAGCTTCAGAAATCGTCTCTGTTAACGCAGAAAATGAGTAATCTCGTTAGATTTGTGATCAGGACTCTATGGTGCAGGTTAAGGCATCCTTGAGTTCGATGGGTTAGAGCTCGTAGTGAGATTTTATACAAGTCCAGGTAAGGGAAGCTAGCTTTAATTTCAATAAAAACCTTAGGCTAGAAGATTTGATGTTGGGGCGACGTGGTCGCCGGTTTTAAACGTTCTTACACGATGCTCTGTTTTTGGTGTGTAGATTGGAAATTTATTTGAGCTTGAAAATGTGATACTTTAAATATGGTAGATGCTGTGAAATACATATGATTTTCGGAATCTTGAACTTTAGTATGATTTGGATTGTTTAGAAACGGTTTTAAAAATATGTATGATTGACTGGTTCAGTTTGGGTTTTGTATGATATATGGAATGATGTGAAAATGTGATCAAGGCATAGTATTTTCAGGAAAGAAAATACCGTGTAAGATCGTGTAGAATGTGCATTGACCGGTGATTCATCTAGAAGGAGATATCCTGACTCTCCTGATATAATGGAATCATATAAATGAAGTTATTCAGGTGTTGAGAGTCGAAGGAGGTTCATATGTATGGGTAAGTTGTTTGAAAGATAACTAACTTGACCTGTTGTATGGATTAACCCTGTCATACTAGGAGAGTGATGATATTGAGATTGAGATTATTGTTTATGCGCATAGCTGTGTGGATTTCACAGCGACCCTGTGTGGATTTCACAGTGGTGTAGTATGACAGGTGCAGATCTCTGAGTCTAGTCAATGCACGAGTCTTCCGAAAGTAGTGTCAAGTGTCTATGTGTGATGAGTCAGTGGAAGTCTGACGTGAGAAAGAGAAATATTGAAATTTGATAGACACTTGATGGATTATGTGAAATGAATGACACTTGAGGGAATTGTGAAATGTGTGAACATTTGATGGTTTACGTTAATATCAAGTTTCATGTTTTAAAGTTTTTAAAAATGTCTAGCTTACCCCTTTGGTTTTTTTTGTGGTTGTTTTTCTTTAAAACTGTGATGATCGTGTAATTTACACGGGAGCAGATGATGTTGCAGGCAGTGAAGCTCCTCAGTGAATGAATGGACAAGGAGATCACCTGTTCTTATGCTGTGTTCTGTTTTATTTTGAACCACTTGACGGTTATGTATTAAAATTCCCTAGAGAAGGGATATTATTTTTGAAATACAATGTATTGATGGATGTATTTTATTATATATACATATATTAATTTTGATATTATTGTTTTACCTTTATTTTATTATATAAATATGAATAAGATATTGAGGGGCGTTACAAACCAGCCATATATCAACACAACTCCATTTCTACTTAGCCACATCTAATGGTTTGTAACATTATCCCAGGTCTTGGATATTCCACTTTAGTCTTTTATAGGCCAGACAAACAAGGACCTATGGAGCCACTTCCTCTTTATGTTGAACCATAAAAAAAACTTCTTCAAATATTATCTTAGTTATGCGTGATGCACATTAAATCATTTTTATAACTTTATACAAGACTATGTTCTCTAAATTCTTGTTTGCAAATACAAACAACTTATCCTAAATCTCATTATTCTCCTTTTACTTTCCTAATGAAATTCTCAGTCCCCTTAGTTCTTAACACTCCATTAATTTGAGTCTTTAATCATTTCATCTAACACTTGAAATGTCTCCTTGCTTATGGTAGTTTCAACAAATTTTTCCTTCTCCAGATGATACACAAACTTGAAATCTTACTCCTTTAAGAACATCACCCATCTTTTTTGTCCAGTGTCTAGTCTCTTTTGACCAAACAAGTACTTAAGATTCTTACAGTATTGAATGTAACCAATCAAGCTCCTACAATAATAAATTAAATCCACATAACTTTTCATTTCCATGCTAGCCTTGTAGCGACATTGTTACTCACTCTTACCCATCATATTTGAATTTAAAGGTTGTCTTATACACATCTTCACTTTTTACTTAAAGTTTTGGATACCCGAATCTCATGTCTACTTGGAAAACATTGATGTTTCATGCAACTTGATCCATCATACTATTATCCCTCAACAAACTTTACTACTCAGATGAAACCATTTTATAATGTGTCATTAACGCCAACCCTGCTCAAGCACCAAAACCAAAGAAAATTTCACTTTTATCTTTGGAGATAACTCTGACACTTGCTCTGGAAAAATGTGTATAAAACTCCATTCTGCCGAAGTACTACTTGTCTAACCAGTATTATTTATCTCTATTTGAAGTTGCATTATGAAAAAAGTTACCCTAATTAGTGACTCATTCCCTACTCGTTGTGCAACTACTCATTCCATATTATTTCAATTTAAAGATGTCACATTTCTATTCATCACAATTAAAAAGAATGTGATCGACATAAAGTCAATTCATCCCCAAAGATTATATCTAGGTCCTCCAAAGACAGACGTCTCAAACTCACATAGAATTTGAGTTCATCAGTAATAACAACCACCTACGTGTATATATTAAAAAAATACTAAAGTAAAGCAAATGTTGGTGTAAAACTATTAGTTGAAAAGATCGCTTTTAAAATTTACAACCAAACACTTACACTGATTAAATTTATTTCCTAAAATAAACCTGTGTTCAATATCAACTTCACATAATATAGAAATAACCATCCCAAAACATATATAAAAAAAATATACTCTACTTTAAGAATTAAGATAAAAAAATCATCTTGATTTAGTCATGAGTGTGCACCCTCACCATTTTATGAAGATTCTTTTTATTCTTAATACTTACTTTCATCTCTATTCATAACAATCACTTCGATTCAACTATAAACAAGACTTAAAAAAAAACCTTGTTAAACATCATATTAGAAACTTTTAACTAAGTCTTTAAGCTAGACTTAAATAAAATCTACACGTAAGAGAAACACAATAAACCCCCTACCCTCAGGTCATCCTAAGATGAACCACTCTGATACCATTAAATGTAACACCCCATAAAAACATCTAACTATTACAATACAAGTTCTACTATACAAACTTGGAGTATTTCAAAACATTCATATTACAAGATTATGGCTTATAAAATACAAACATTTACAATATAAAGTTTAAAACATCTTAAAGCCTTCTAGGACCTCCTACACTAGTATGATCATCTGCTTGTGTACATAGTACAGTCATTGCAGTTCATAACACAACAAGAAAAGCAAGGGTAAGCTAGTGAAAATAAAGTTTTATAGTATACACAATTAAATCAAAAGAGAAAACCAAATTACATGATCAATTTCTCAATTATTCAATCCTTTTCAAAATACCAACATAAAACTATCACATAGATCTCACATGGATCTACACATCCAGGATATTCAACAAAAAATGTCTTCCAGAAGACCCGCATTAAGTAAGTCCTACCAAAAACTAACACTTGATCCAAAGATTACCAGCGAATCCAACAAAAAGGATCAGGGTAAGTTCAATACAACCCAAGTCGTGCATCTCATATGTCACGGTGTGCATGAACTCCCCATCAGGTTCTCACCACCTGATGTCTTAGTCTATATGACTTAGATCATTAGTGAAGCTCGGAGATCTTTGTTACCACATAAACATCAATACTTAATGCACATCAAACATCAATCATACATTATCCCAAATGTATGAATTCAATTCCATACCATTTTCATCATTCATATATGATACATATCATTCAATTACATAACATTTTAAAATTCATAACATTCAAGAACCTTTCCTACATCAAAAATAATATTTAACTTCCAAACTATCAAAATCTAAGATTTATACATGTTCACACAACATAAAATCAAACATTTTTATCAAATAACATCCCTGCAAGAGAAATTGAATATTGGGACCACGTCCCTTCTAGATCCAAATCTTCTAGCTTAAGGTGCTATTAAAATTAAAATTTAGCTTCCCCTACCTTAATTGCTTGCTTTCCAAGCAACTTCTAGAATTTTATCCTCCCAGTCTGTATAAGCGTCAAAATTTAAAGGCCTAATACAAGTTATCCAAACATAACAGAAATTCAGTGTATAATATGTTAGAAATTATGGCTTTAAACTAGAGGGGGCTGAATTGTTTAAAGAGGTTTTCGCAAACTTTTTGAACCTAGAATGAATTTATCTCAAAAACCAATTGATTAAGCAATTCAGTTAGCCAAAACAGTAAGCAAAACTGCACTGTCAGAAAAATAATCGATTGTTTCTTCGAAACAATCGGTTGTTTATATCAGCAAACAATAAACAAACTGAATTTTAAAGAGTAAGGGATAGAGAGATTGTACACAGTTGTTTATACTGGTTCACTCCAACCCAGAGCTACATCCAGTCTTCTCAGAACCCCTGAAGAAATCCATTAAGCAATCACACCTTGATCACTTACACAACAACCAAGAGAATGACCTTGAAAACCTCAAGACACACACTCTCCTTGGCCAACACTAAGATTGCTGATCTTGAACACCTCAAGAACACACAGCCAATCTCAGCAACAATACACAAAAGAAATGTTTCAGCAGTTTACACAGATTACACTTGTTACAGATGAAGATCTGAAATCAATACAAGTAGAATCCTATTCTAGCACCTTGATCAATCCCTTGAGCTCTTAAGCAATCTCAACTCTTTGAAAACTCTCTTAGAAAAACTTTGTCAAAAGCATTCTTCTATTTAAAACAGTTTTTTTGAATTTATATAAAGAAAGTTTGTTATCAAATCTTAACAAACCCATAATTGCTTTCAAAAAGATTGGTTAAAGCATTTAATGACTGGAGCGTATTCAGTTTCAAATCATTTAAAGCTCAGTCAAAGAAAACAGTTATTCTGTTATGGTTCCAAAACAAACAATCGATTGTTTCCTCGAATCAATTGGTTGTTTTGTTACTTAACAAATTTCACTATTTGAAAACAGTTTTCAAACTTTCTCAAAACACCTAAGTGTAAACAATCGGTTGTTTCGACAGAACAATTGGTTGTTTCAACTTAGTTTGAAAAACACTTTACTTTGTTTAAAGATTGAGATGCTAAGTGCTTTGAGATTTAATCTAAGGGTGGATTACAACATTAAACTACCCCAGAACAAAACAATAAACCAGCATAGCAGCATCAAGCAAACCAGAGGCTTCATCATCTTTCAAAGGATTTGGATTCTTCAAAACCTTGAACACCACTTGGTTCAACATAATAGAATAAGTTGAGAGGATTACTTTTCTCAACTATCCCCACTAAGATTGATGATTAAATCATAGAGAAAAATAGAGAATAAGGGATATTTAGAATAAAAATGAACTTACTCTATTTGAAAATCTAATCAGATAGAAATGTACCCTAACTCTCAGCTATAGCATGACATGATCAGATTTTGGAATAGATAAAGTATGAGAGAGAAAAGGAAAAGAAAGAAAAATAGAGAGAGAAAGCAAGGGTGAGATAAAGAAAAAAAAAATGAAAGGGGGGAGGGGCTCTGTGACATTTTACATTGTTACAATTTTTATTGTTGATCAATTTTGGAATATTATATTTGAAACTTGCAAAATAAAATATTAATTACTTCATTTAACAGTAAATTGAAACGACACATATTCTATTCAAAATTTGAAAATATAATTTTTTTAATACCTAATATAATGAATTCTTTAAAAAAAATATATTAAAATCACTCAAATTTAAAAATAATTTAAAATTTAATTATATCATTTTTTTTTTTGGAAATACTTAAGAAATAAAGATAAAAAATAGCATGTTATCCCAATTGACGCGACAAAATCAAATTACACAAAATCAATGAATAAATCTAAAATTTTTAAATACTACATAAAAAAATTATTAAAAATTAATTATAAATATTTAAATTTATAAGATAGTTAAAACTTAATTAAGTCTAATTTCTATCAACTATTAGAAAATGATATAACTATCATTGATCATTAATATCATACTTGTACCGACCAGTCCTCGGACACCGAGAACAGGCAGTAAAGGGCGAACCACGTCAGCTAGGTCCCACAGCATGGGCCAAAGCCACGTGGAGTGGACCCCGCAGGCAGTTTGGATTAGAGGGTGATCAGTCATCGGTGTGTCACCTCAGAGAAGGGTGATCAGTCATCGGTGTGTCACCTCGGAGAAGGGTGAGTAGTCGTCAGACCACCAGGATGGGCTGAGGTGTCATCGTCACTCAGCAGGTCGAGGAGTCCTCGGCAACAGAGTATGGCGAGGTGACATCGGCCTTGGGTGAGGACGAGGTGACATCGGCCTTGGGGGAAGACCAGTTATCAGTAAACATGCCCAGAGGTAGGGAGAGGCCTGAATCACGAAGAGCCCATGTGGGTAGCAGGGAGAGCACAGTTAGGTGTAAAGTCCTGAGGGGACGAGTACACACCAGAACTAGGGTTTTCCCAGTAAAGCTACATGCATGGCACGTGAACAGTGAAGGCACTCCCAGAACAGGTGGCCCCAGAGACTAGGTGCACAAGGAGGCATCCAGGTGGTCACCCTGTTAAAGTTTGCACTCCAGAGAAGGAAACCTTATGTGCTAGATTACCCTAAGATTGGGTGATAGCGGCGCAGGGGTATTCCAGTAAACCCTAAATATGGCTAGCAGCGCAAGAAACCCTAATTAGGGCTAGCGGTGCAGTAAACCCTAGACTATATAAGGGACAGTAAGATACTTCACAAAGGTACGCAGTTTCTAGACCTAAACACAGAGAGAAACTCAATACAATTGGTGTTGCTTGCCCTACACTGACTTGAGCGTCGGAGTGCAAACGGCCTCTAGGGCGCCCCCTTTCTCTTTTGCAGGTGCAGATTGCTTCGAGAGAACCAAGCACATATCAACGTGAGGAAAGAGGCGTGTGAGTGTCGTGAGTCAACCGACAGGCGGGTCAACCGGCAAGAACAATACTATTAATGCTTTTAATTATAAAAATAAAAATTCAAGTGAACAGATTCGAACAAATTGTGTTCTGTTTTCCATCTTTAAAACAATTTAGCTGATTTTCATTGGTTCATTACAACTTTAGTGTAAAAAGTTGTCTGAACTTGTCTAACAAATGATTTTCAATTGGACCTTAGAATTCAATTCCATCAAGGAAAAGGTGTAACAACGTAAATAAAAAGCATAAGAAAAGAAACAGAGAAAAAAAAATACTCCCTAAAAAGAAGCAAAGACCCAAACCCCCATCCCCCACCACCTTCTTTCTTTTATATTTCTTTTTCTCTTTCCCTCTTCCTTCTCTCTTCAATTTCTTTCTCATACCTCATCTATTCCAAAATCTAATCACGCCATGTTATAGCTGAGGAGTCAGGGCACATTTCTACCCGATCAAATTTTCAAACAGAGTAAGTTCATTTTTACTCTAAAGTTCCCTTATTCTCTATTTTTCTCTATGATTTAGTCATCAATCTTAGTGGGACAAGTTGAGAGAAGTGTTACTCTCAACTTGATATGTATTATATATGAATGATAAAAATTGTACGAAATTGATGTCATACATTTGGGATAATTTATGAGTTGTTGTTTGATGGTACATTAAGTATGAAAAGTCTATGCTTAACGGAGATCCTCTGGCTTCACTGATGATCTAAGTCATGTAGACTAAGATATCAGGTGGTGAGAAGCTGAGAGGGAGTTCATACACACCGGGTCCCGCTGTTAGACACTTGGTATTGGATGTTTGAACTTACCCTGATCCTTTCTATTAGATTCACTAGTAATATTTGGATCAGGTGTTAGTCTCTGATAGGGGCATAATTAATGAGTATTTTGGAAGACGAAGCGGGATTGAAATGAAATCCAATGATTGTGATTTGAAATAGATCCATGTGTGGTCTATATGAATGATGAAATTGTTATTGAATTTTATATGGCAACATTTAATGAAATGTTTATAAATAATTAGTTTGATTGGTTCTTTTTGCATGAATTAGATATGTTATGAAATTTGTTTTCAATAGCTTACCTTTGCTTTTCTTGTTGTGTTTGAACTGCGATGACTATATTACGTACACGAGCAGATGATCATACAGGTCTCGGAGAGTTTGAAGGGATTTACGATGTAGTTTTGAACCTTATATTGCAAATATTTGTATTTCTATAAGTCATAATCTTGTAATAGAAAATTTTGAAAAACTTTAAGTCTGTGTAGAAATCGATAGAACTTGTATTGTAATAGTTAGATGTATTTTCTGGGGTGTTACAAAAGGAAAATATGTTTATGTAAGCATAATGTAAACAAGATTTCTCACTACTATTTAATAATATATTATCATGTAAAATAATTTTTTTTGAATTTATACATGTACTTCAAAAATTTAAATTAATAATAGTTTATGATTAATTAATAGCATAAATTTATTCTATTTATTAGTACATCATTGTTAAATTCTTCCATACAATGCTTTTTTTATGATTTTTGTTAATGATCCTGCCGCTTGACTCGAACGTGGAGGATTGCCTCGTCACTCCTTCGTCTAGCCTTCTGTTCTGCAAGAACGCTCCAAGAACCACCACCGGAACTCCAAACGCTAACTGCAAAACACACAGACGGCGCCTCCAGCGGCCGTTGTAGCTCCGACGCTCAAGTCAGGCAACAGGAACACCAAAAACTATCACTGAATCTCTCTGTGAGACTCGTGTGTGCTCTCAGATCCACTTTCTCTCTCTATAACCATTTCCTGTTATCACTGTGCAACGTGTAAGAACGTTCCCACAGTGACTCAGAGACTGTGTGTAACTGTAAACTGTAAAGTGTATCAACTGTAAGAATCTGTAAAAAACTCTCTGTTACCTTACATGACGTGGAGTGCTTTATACCTGGGCCGCGCCTCTCTCCCAGATGGTGACACGTCGAGGCATGCAGCTGGCATCTACCGTACACGCGTCACACCTGGAGGGCTTCTGCGCTTCTCTCTGTGCGGGCCGCATGCTCCCAGGAGAGCGCCAGGTGTGGCTGGTCTAAACTCACTCGCCAGGCGCATCCTGCCTGCATGGCCTCGCCATACGTCCTCTGAGTGGGCATCATGCGAGGTGCATGCGTAACGTTCTCGCTGGGAACCTTGGTCCCAGCTTAACACGCGTTGGCAAGAACCCCGATGACCAATCGCCCTCTGCATGCACTTACGACCGATCGCCCTCTGCACACACTTACGACCGATCGCACTCTTCATGCGGTAACACCCGACCGGTGCCTTATAACTTCCCCCCGATGACCGGGCGGTGCCTCGTGCCTATCCACCAACGTCCGTGCGGTGGCTCATGACTATCCACCGACGTCCGTGCGGTGCTTCCAGGCGCTTATCTAGGCACCGCTCTGGGGGTGGTGGCCACTTGGTATCTGACTACTGATCACCGTTCTAGGTAATCTCCTCCCTGATTCACTTGCTCTTTCTACCACGTGCCACCCTGTGCATGGTCCACGTGGTCACCTGCTGCTGACGTCATCAACTACTGATGACCGACCGGATCAGTTAATAACAAGATTGAAATTCATGTAGAATCCATAATTCGGTGAGTTTTTAAAATCTACCTCATTTATGGGTAAACACTTAAATAATTTAGGTATCATTCTCGTAAATCTCAACTAATAATTAAAATACTTAATGATGTATATGAATTGAGTGAGAATGAAATTTGAATTTAAAATTATCAGACTAAAAACCTAAATTTGAATAAGAAAAATTAATTTAGATTTAATTTTATATATATATATATATATATATTGGAGAATGAAAGGAGCATGTCACATTATTCCCTTCAAAGGTATTGAAAGGTATACATGTAATTTTCCTTTTGCAGTTAACACAATGCATCACATGTAAAATTGTTTAATTTTTGTTTTCTTGAATATACTGATAAATATAGCATGATTGCTCATAGGCACTGTCTTCATTTAAGGATTCATCATGAATCATTGGCTTAGGATAAAAATAAGAATTCATTAGGAATGAAAAACAAAGTGTGATTATGAATCATTGGCTTAGGATGAAAAACTCAACTCCCATTGAAAGGGAAACAGTTAAGGGTCTTAATTGCAATGAGATCCATCAGAACCTAGGCTATACATGGAGGAACAATGGACACTGCCACTGGGAACCAACACTTGTTCCACAGACTCTAAGTTGTTGTTATCCTGCAGGCTCAGGCCTAAGATCGAGGGAGGTTGCACCATTTGGTTCAAACCATTCCCAGGTGCAGGGTTCTGTTATGATGACAGAAGAGAGAGAACAAGGAATGTCATGCACCGAATTTGTTGTTGTTAAGCTTTCATAGAACATTTTTCTTCTCGCTCCACAAGTTTTTGATAAAGGTTGGTCCTGAGAAGCGAGTGTAACGTCCCTAATTTTTACCTATTTCTAATAACCATAATTTGCTCGAAATATCAAAATAAATATATAAACATAATACAAATATGTCTACAATTATTTCATATAATGTTTCAAAACATATCTCTCTTCATAAGACTTCAAATATTTACATAAAATTAATATAAATATTCAAAAGAAAATAAAATATTTTCATCATTTAGCTTCTCACTGAGGAGCTCTATCACTTGTAATATCATCTGTTTCCGTGTAAAATACACGATCATCACAGACTAAAGAAAAAAAACCACAAAATAAAGAAAAGGGTAAGCTAGGTATTTTTAAAACTTATAATATAAATATAACTTTAAACATCCACATAAATCTATCTTTTCTCGTGCATTTCACATAACCATTAAGTGTTTATCAAAAATTCAATATTCGTCATTTTCATGTCAGACTTCTACAGACTCACAACACATAGACGCTTGACTCTACTTTTGGAAGACTCGTGCATTGACTCAGACTCAGAGATCTGCACCTATCATACTATCTCACTATGAAATCCACACAACTATGCACATAAAATCTCAATATCATATCTCTCCTACTATGACAGGGTTAATTTATATAACAGGTCAAGTTAGTTATCTTTCAAACAACTTACCCATTCATATGAATCTCCTTCGACTCTCACCACTTGAATAACTTCATCTATATGATTTTATTATCTCAAGAGAGTCAGAATATCTCATTCTAGACGAATTCCTAGTCAATGCACATCCTAAACAATCTTAACACAGTATTTTCTTTCCTAAAAATACTATGTCTTGATTACAATTTGTATTCTGAACCTCACAAGATCCAACATCAGACAATCAAATCATATCAAATTTTAGAATTTCTAAAACACACAACAATTCATTTACTAATCATATAAATGTCTAATTAAAGAAATTTTCAATTAAATATACATGAAATAAAAGTCTACGTAATTTATAACTATACATAAAGAAATAACCCAACCTATTAAAAGCAAATATATATTAAAAAAATCATATTTTTTTTTAAAGAGTCTAGCTTGAGCTAGAATTTGCTAGCTTGAGCTAGAATCAACCCGAGAGCACCCAAAATTTCATTTTTATTCTAGCTTAAGCTAGAATTATCTAGCCTGAGTGAGATATGCAGAAAAATTCTGCATAACCTGTTATACCTGTTAGATTCTAAATCAACATTTCATTCAATTTATACTTTATAAAACTACACAGTACATTGATAGTTCTTGCGAAAAAAATTTATACCAACACTCTCATTGAGTCATTGAACTATTATTTCACATATATATAATTTCTAAACTAAAATCGTTAAAATTCAAACAACCAATTCTCATCAAACATTCCATTTAAATTGATTCAATAAACTATTCAATACATTCATTTACTCATTCAATTCCAAACTCATATACATTCTACAATATCTACTATATGTTGGAACCAAAGGCTTTGATGAATCAAATCTGTGAAGATTGGTTGCTAATGAAGTTAGGTTTAGATATTTTGTTTCTGTATTAGAATTTGTTTTATTCGTCCTTGACTCAGAACCTTAGCTTAAGCAAACTTGTTTTAAAAGAGAAAATGTTTTTTGAAAGGCTAAGTGATCCGGTCGGTCATCAGTAGTTGATGACGTCAGCAACAGTTGACTGCGTAGACCATGCACAGGGTGCCACGTGGTAGAAAGAGCAAGTGAATCAGGGAGGAGATCACCTAGAACAGTGATCGGTAGTCAGATACCAAGTGGCCACCACTCCCATTTCAGAGCCTAGATAAGCGCCTGGAAGCACTGCACGGACGTCGGTGGATAGGCATGAGGCACCGCCCAGTCATCGGGGGAAAGTTATAAGGCACCGGTCGGGCGTTACTGCATGAAGAGCGCGATCGGGCGTTAGTGCATGAAGAGCGCGATCGGTCGTAAGTGCATGCAGAGGGCGATCGGTCGTAAGTGCATGCAGAGGGCGATCGGTCATCGGGGTTCTTGCCAACACGTGTTAAGCTGGGACCAAGGTTCCCAGCGAGAACGTTATACATGCACCTCGCATGATGCCCACTCAGAGGACGTGCGGCGAGGCCATGCAGGCAGGATGCGCCTGGCGAGTGAGTTTAGACCAGCCACGCCTGGCGCTCTCCTAGGAGCATGCGGCCCACACAGAGAGAAGCGCAGAAGCCCTCCAGGTGTGACGCGTGTACGGTAGATGCCAGCTGCATGCCTCCACGTGTCACCATCTAGGAGAGAGGCGCGGCCCAGGTATAAAGCACTCCACGTCATGTAAGGTAAGGGAGTTCTTTTGAGATTACAAGCTTACACAGTCTTACACATAGTTTTCTCTGAGTCACTGTGGGAGCGTTCTTACACGTTGCACAGTGATAACAGAAAACGGTTATAGAGAGAGAAAGTGGATCTGAGAGAACACACGAGTCTCACAGAGAGATTCAGTGAGAGTTTTTGGTGTTCCTGTTGCCTGACTTGAGCGTCGGAGTGCACACGGCCGCTAGAGGCGCCGTCTGCGTTGTTTTGCAGGCAGCGTTTGGGGTTCTGGTGGTGGTTCTTGGAGCGTTCTTGCAGAACAGAAGGCTAGACGAAGGAGTGACGAGGCAATCCTCCACGTTCGAGTCAAGCGGCAGGATCATTTGGCGCCCACCATGGGGCACGTGTGAATCTTGTTCCCATCCACGTCGCAGTTTCTTGAGGTTCTTGCAGTTTCTTGAAGCTTTCGTCGAGGTTCTTGAGAAAATGAGTAGAAGAACCATACGAACCTCACCTACGCCACCTGCTGAAGAAGGTGTTGTTACCATGGCGCAGGTCATGGAGATGATGCGCGCGCTGCAAGATAGTGTCGCGACATCAAGAGTTGAGCAAGAGAAGATGTATGCAGAGCTGATTGCATCGCGTAGGAGAAATGAGGAGTTGAACCGCGTAAATGAAGAATTGCGTAGGGAGTTGCAGGCGCAGAGGGAGCGCGCATTCGAAGATGGGACGTCGACGCCGCCATCGCCTCCTAGAGCGTTCCCTATGCCTTTCTCCCCCGAGATCATGAACACGGTGGTGCCTCCCAACCTGGTGGGAGTGAAGGCGTCGTTCACGGGGGTGGAAGATCCAGAAGCGCATCTGACCGCCTTCCACACTCAAATGATGCTGTCTGGAGGTTCAGAGGCTGTGTACTGCAAGGTGTTTATGAGCACGCTGAGCGGAGTAGCTATGGAGTGGTTCGTGAGCCTGCCAGAGGGCCACATCACCTCTTTCCATCAGTTTGCAAAGTTGTTCACAGAGCAGTACATCGTCAACAGAGCGCCACCAGTGGTGTCCTATGATTTGTTTGACGTGCGCCAGTACCAGGGGGAGTCGCTGAAGGACTACCTCAGCCGTTTTGGCGCGCACGTGGTGAGATTGCCCAGCAAGGACGAGGACATGCTGGTGCATGCGTTCAAGAAAGGCGTGCTGCCTGGCCTTTTCAGTGAATCGCTCATCAGGAGCCACCCTGCCACCTTTGCTAAGATTCGGCGATGCGCGGTGGCGCACATAGTAGCAGAGCCAGAGGTCTCTAAGAAGAGGGGCGCCATGTGATCGCGCTTTGGGGTCCCAGGCAGGTGATCAGCAACACGAAGTCCTTGTGCATGGGGACGTGAGATGATGGAAGATGCTACGCTGGGGGGCTCCCAGGTAGCCCAGGTGGAAGTTGAAGCAGAGGGCATGATCGCCCCTCATGAGTCAGGCGTAGCCAGGGCGGTCATCGCCGAAGAAAGGAGACCCGTCCAGAGTAGTTGAGGTGTTGGAGAGTGGAGCTTATTGGCTGGAGACTCTGGATGGAGCAGCTATTCCCAGGATGTAGAACGGTGCACACTTAAGTAGATTTTAGTACATAAAGTGTGCGAGTGTTCCCAGTTTAAAGTTCTCCTTGCCCCAGGTGCAAGTACAGGTGATCGGTGGTCAGTTACCGAGTGGCCACCACCCACAGATCAGCCCCTAGATAAGCGCTTGGATGTAAAGCGCGATCAGTCATCAGTGCATGCAGACCGCGATCAGCCGTCGGTGCATGTCGGGAGTGAGCACTCGGTCGGTGCATGGTCATCGGGGTCTTACCAACATTTGTTAAGCTGGGACTCAGGCCCCCAGCGAGAGCGTTACGCATGCACCTCGCATGATTCCAGAAGAAGAGCTCCTCGCCGGTGGGGACGTGCATGGAACCGTGCGATGAGGCCATGCAGGCAGGATGTGCCTGGCGAGTGCGCTCAGACCAGCCACGCCAGGTGCTCTCCTGGGAGCATGCACTCACTCAGAGAACGCGCGATGAGGCCATGCAGGCAGGATGCGCTTGGCGAGTGCGCTCAGACCAGCCACGCCAGGTGCTCTCCTGGGAGCATGCACTCACTCAGAGAACGTGCAGTGAGACCATGCAGGCAGGGTGCGCCTGGTGAGTGCGCTTAGACAGCCACGCCTGGCGCTCCCCTGGGAGCGTGCACCCACGAGAAAGTCCTCCCTCGACTTTGTACAGCGAGGTGCAGGCGAGAGAAAGTCCTCTTCCTCTGCTTTATACAGCAAGGTTGGGGCAAGAGAAGAAAGTCCTCCCTCGACTTTGTACAACAAGGTGCAGGCGAGAGAAAGTCCTCTTCCTCTGCTTTATACAGCAAGGTTGGGGCAATAGAGGAAAGTCCTCCCTCGACTTTGTACAGCGAGGTGCAGGCGAGTGAAAGTCCTCTTCCTCTGCTTTATACAGCAGGGTTGAGGCAAGAGGAAAAGTCCTCTTCCTTCACTTCTTACAGTAAGGTTGAGGCAACAGAGAAAAGTCCTAACCTCGGCTTTGTACAGCGAGGCAGAGGCAAGAGAAAGTCCTCACCTCGACTTTGTACAGCGAGGCTGAGGCAAGAGAGAAAAAAAGTCCTCACCCTCGGCTTTGTACAGCGAGGCTGAGGCATGAGGAAAAGTCCTCTTCCTCTGCTTTTTACAGCAAGGTTGAGGTGAGAGAAAAGTCCTCTTCCTCTGCTTCTTACAACAAGGTTGAGGCAAGAGAACCAAGTCCCTTCCCTCTGCTTTTTACAGCAAGGTTGAGGCGAGAGAAAGTCCTCACCTCGACTTTGTACAGCGAGGCTGAGGCAAGAGAGAAAGTTCTCTCCCTCGGCTTTGTACAGCGGGGCAGAGGCGAGAGAAAGTCCTCACCCTCGACTTTGTACAGCGAGGCTGAGGCAAAAGAGAAAGTCCTCTCACCTCGACTTTGCACAGCGAGGCTGAGGCGAGATAACAAAGACCTCACCTCGACTTTGTACAGCGAGGCTGAGGCGAGAGAAAAAGTCCTCACCTCGACTTTGTACAGCGAGGCTGAGGTGAGAGAAGCAAGACCTCACCCGCGACTTCTTACAGCGAGGTTGAGGCAAGAGGGGTCATCGAGAAGCACTTTTCTTCCCCAAAACACAGGCGTCATAGTTGGTGTTCAGGCCCTCTATGCACTCAGCGCTGGAGTGGCAGAGAAGTGTAGCAAAGCCAGAAGCGCGATGACTGATCGGTGGTGCGCTAACATGCTAGTCGGTGGTCGATGGTAGAAGCAAGTTCTGCTGCGTGAAGCCAAAGCGTTTAGGCCCCGTTAAGCCAGTCATCCAGCACGAAGTTATGTTGAAGGCAATGCTAAGGTAACAGTTAGCCGCGATCAAGTCAGAAGCCAAGTTTGAGGGGTTGCAGTGAGATCGCGCTAAAGCCTAAGCTAGTTAATAGTTAGTCACATGCAGAGAGTTAAAGAGGAGAAACGCAGTGAACCCTAGCGCGGTTGAGAAGAAGAAAATAGAAAAGGTGAATCTCTAGACGATCCAGAGGAATGCGCACTCCTCTGTTGAATGAAGGAAACGGTAGTGACACTTAGTGGGAGCCATTAATGCGTCCATGTGTCGAGAGATAAAGTATGGAAGCCATAACGCCGAGGAGCAGATACGTGAGCAGCACGTGGCGTGGCCCCATCGGCCACGTGGACCGAGGGCGCGACCACTTAGTCTCTTCGCTGAGAACAAGTTCACAGCTCGAGACTGGGGGGCTTGTGATCCGGTCGGTCATCAGTAGTTGATGACGTCAGCAGCAGTTGACCGCGTGGACCATGCACAGGGTGCCACCTGGTAGAAAGAGCAAGTGAATCAGGGAGGAGATCACCTAGAACGGTGATCGGTAGTCAGATACCAAGTGGCCACCACTCCCAGTTCAGAGCCTAGATAAGCGCCTGGAAGCATGGCACGGACGTCGGTGGATAGGCATGAGGCACCACCCGGTCATCGGGGGAAAGTTATAAGGCACCGGTCGGGCGTTACTGTATGAAGAGCGCGATCGGGCGTTAGTGCATGAAGAGCGCGATCGGTCGTAAGTGCATGCAGAGGGCGATCGGTCATAAGTGCATGCAGAGGGCGATCGGTCATCGGGGTTCTTGCCAACACGTGTTAAGCTGGGACCAAGGTTCCCAGTGAGAACGTTACGCATGCACCTCGCATGATGCCCACTCAGAGGACGTGCGGCGAGGCCATGCAGGCAGGATGCGCCTGGCGAGTGAGTTTAGACCAGCCACGCCTGGCGCTCTCCTGGGAGCATGCGGCCCGCACAGAGAGAAGTGCAGAAGCCCTCCAGGTGTGACGCGTGTATGGTAGATGCCAGCTGCATGCCTCCACGTGTCACCATCTGGGAGAGAGGCGTGACGCAGGTATAAAGCACTCCACGTCATGTAAGGTAAGGGAGTTCTTTTGAGATTACAAGCTTACACAGTCTTACACATAGTTTTCTCTGTGTCACTGTGGGAGCGTTCTTACACGTTGCACAGTGATAACAGAAAACGGTTATAGAGAGAGAAAGTGGATCTGAGAGCACACACGTGTCTCACAAAGAGATTCAGTGAGAGTTTTTGGTGTTCCTGTTGCCTGACTTGAGCGTCGAAATGAACACGGCCGCTAGAGGCGCCATCTGTGTTGGTTTGCAAGCAGCGTTTGGGGTTCCGGTGGTGGTTCTTGGAGCGTTCTTGCAGAATAGAAGGCTAGACGAAGGAGTGACGAGGCAATCCTCCACGTTCGAGTCAAGCGGCAGGATCACTAAGTGATAAACAACCGGTTATTTTATCATTTTAACCAATTATTCCTCACTGGCCTATTTGGTGGGTTTTTTAACTATTTTATAATAGCTTTAATCGAATCAACCGATTTTTTCAAAACTTCAATCGGTTGAATTTTGAAAATCAGTTTTGCCAATAACAGCTGGTTTTCCTAACAGATTCAAACGGGCATTTTGTGAGGTATATAAATAGAGACTCTCTTATATTTTGAAAATACATACAGAAAAAGCAAAATACATTTTGAGATACAGAAAGAGTTTGCAAAAGAGAGTTTTACAGAGACCTAAAAAAGTTTTGGGAAATCAGTTTTGAGAAGAGTTTTTGCTGAAGTTTAAAGATTGCTCAAATAGCTAAGGTTCTGATCAATACACAAATTTAGGAACTGCTAAGCGAGGTGTTTTCTATTCCTTTCTTTGTTCCTAATATTGTATTCTTTCAATTCTTGTAAGTATGTGAAATCCTTTAAAATCAGAAGGTGTTCTAGTTTAAAGGTGTATAGTATGTTGAAGAGTGTGTGTGATCTTAGGTTAAAAGATCCTCTCTTGTTGTTGTTGTGTGTATGTAAACTATTGTGTTTTTATAGTGGATCTCAGAAGGTTTTTCTGAAGAACTAGATGTAGCTCAGGGGTTGAGTGAACCAGTATAATTGCTTTGTGTAATTCTCTCTTTCTCTATTTTGGTTTATCTATTTAATGTTTCTGTATCTGTTCCTGCCGGTTGACTCTCCTGTCAATTGACTTTTACGATCGCTTGCACCTTCTCTCTCCCTTGGTTTGAACAGCTGAACCTGCAAAGAAAGAAAGATGGGCACCCTAGCGGCCGTTTGCACTCCGACACTCAAGTTAAGATTAAGGCAAGAAACACCAATGTATAGCAAAGAGTTCTAGTCTCAAATGTTGCGTACCTTTGTGAATGCTTTGCTACCTGTTTTATAGCCTTTCTAGGGTTCCTGCCGCACCTATCCTTGTGTCCCTACGTTCCCTCTTAGTGAATTTAGGGTTACCTTTCTAGGATTCCATTATATAATTTCCCTGCGTGTCTCGCGGCATCCTTCCATTCTTGGAGTGCAACTCTCGTGGCAACCTTCCTTTTCTGGAGTGATTAACTTAAGCGTGGGCGCTAGGACATACACTGTAACCCTAGCGTCACATGATCAAATCTTCTGTCTTAAATTAATACGCACGTGCCTTTTATGTTGTTTCTTTCTCATAAGGACAGATCCTCTATGCCAAAGTCTTACGTCACATAGAAATCCTGCCTGCGTGACACATCCACGAACCTGATTTATATTTTTACACGTGTGATTCTGTGGGCCCCTCTATGGGTCCCATCGTGCCGACCTCTCCTTTGCCGACCTCTCGCTTAGTGGCCGATGTCTGAGGTCTGGCCACTACACAAACCCTCCAAGCTCGAGCTGGGACTTGTTCCAGCAAAGAGCCTTACAACTCGCCCGGTCGACCTCTGCACCACGGGCCCACGCATCCTTGTTGCAGACCTGAGTGATTTGACGCGTGCCGTACCGAGAAGTGACACCTTGGCGCGTTTTTCCTAGAGCGTGCACATGGCAATCATTAACAGCTAGGATGGCTTGATGCTTCATGTCCTCTTTATACGTTACTTCCTTGCTTTCTACGCTCCCTACTGTTTCATTCCCTCTCATTTCTTCATTTCAAAGTCTCTCCTCTGCGAACTGTTCTTCGAGCGCTATCACTCCTCTCAAACTTCAACCTTTCATCCCTTCATTAATCAAAGGTACGTTCTTTTGGCCTCCTCTACCTTCGTTTTGTTACTACGACATTCTTTGTCTGCCTATAACTGTCTGGGATTGCCTTTTAGATTTTCGTCTTCATTTTGCTAACTTTATGTCTTTACGCATGGCTAAACATTTCAACTTACGGTGCACTTAGCATTCCTCTCGCCTTCTAGTCTTACCTCTTGGATTTGTTCATCTATACCTGTTTCTTTGATAACAGCTTTCTTTCTGCCAACCTCGACTGTCGGGCCAAGGGAGACCTCTTCCTGTGTTGATCTGACCTGATGGGTCAAGGAAGATCTCTTTCTCTATCGACCTCGACTGATAAGTCAAGGAAGATCTTTTTCTCTATCAACCTCAACTAATAAGCCAAAGAAGACCTTTTCTCTATCGACCTCGACTGATAAGCCAAGGAAGATCTCTTTCTCTGTCGATCACGACTAAGAAGCCAAGGAAGACCTTTTCTCTGTCGACCTCGACTGATAAGCCAAGGAAGATCTCTTTCTCTGTCGACCTCGACTAATAAGCCAAGGAAGACCTCTTTCTTTGTCGACCTCGACTAATAAGCCAAGGAAGACCTCTTTCTCTGTCGACCTCGACTAATAAGCCAAAGAAGACCTTTTCTCTGTCGACCTCGACTACTAAGCTAAGGAGGACCTCTTTCTTGTCTTATTCCCTGCTGTGTAAACTAGAAAATTTCTCCTGTTTTGTCCCTGCAAAAATCAAGGAAAGGATTGTTGCGAACCATACTATTCTTCTCCTTTCTTTATCAAGGTAGAAGAGGTTCCTTTAACTTCCCTCGACCTTGTTGTAAAAAGTCGAGGACGAGGTCTCTAACTCGCCTCATCCTTGCTATCAGAGGGAGAGGACTTTCACTGTGAACCATACTATTCTTCTCCTTTCTTTAACTAGGTAGAAGAGGTTCCTTTAACTTCCCTCGACCTCGCTGTAAAAAGTCGAGGACAAGGTCTCTAACTCGCCTCATCCTTGCTACCAAAGGGAGAGGACTTTCACTGCAAGTGGTAACCTAATGACACTCTATAAAAGGGACTTAAGGTCCCAGGTGAAGGTACGCAATTATAAATACACTTTTTGAATACTAAAGCTATTCATTTCTTATTCTTTCATAAAGCCCTTACTGACTTGATTGTCGGAGTGTGACTGGTCGTAAGGGCGCCCTCTGTCTCAACAGGTGAAGCACCAAACAACCAAGAGAAGCACAGATTTCAGAGAAGACAGACGGAGCTTGAACCAGTAATCTGAATTAACCGGCGACAAAGTCAACCGGCAAGAACAGTATCTGATATAAACAACCAGTTATATTGTTCTTGCAATCGGTTGTAATTCTGTTATATAGGATTGTTGTTAACTCTGTAATAATATCAATCGGTTATATCATAATATCAACCGGTTGATTTTCTGCTGCTTGTTTTGAAAGCTTGATTTCTTTTGACTTCTCTGATCTTTGTCTTTGTGACTTGATAAAGGAATTCATTCTTAACTAAACATTTGCGAAAAGCTTTCAAAAAAAATTCACCCCCTTCTTGTTTTAGCCATTAATTCTAACAATTGGCATCAAGAGCTAGGTTCTTGAAAAATATTCAAGTTTTTGTTTTTCTGAAAAATCTTTTTGAAAACATGGCTGACAAGATGCCTTTCTGGGGTGCTTCCAAACAAACCACCTCTGTTTTGTGGTGAAAATTATAAGCTTTGGTGTATAAGAATGAAATTCGTTGTTAAATCCATAGATAAGAAAATCTGGAATGTCATTTTCATGCCTTTATATGAAAAATCTGTTTTTGAATCTAAAAATGAAAGAAAGCATATAGAATGTGTTGCTATGAATATCATTGTGTCTGCACTCGATTCTAATAATTTGCTTAAAGTTTCAGAGTGTTTATTAGTAAGAGAAATGTGGAACATCCTTGAAGACTGTCACAATAATACAAAAGGTGACTTGCTGGACAAGGAAGAATCCTCCACTAGATCATCTTTTGCAGAAACCAAGATTGAGGTTTGTCCTATGGCAAAAGGAGAATCTGAATCGAACCAAGTAAGTACATCCTCTTCCAATAACAGTGAAAATTATTCTCAATTGCTTGAAGCCTTTCATGAGACTTATGAAGAAGCTCAAAGAGTAACCCTTTTATACAACTAGTTGAAACTTGATAACAACCGGTTAAATGAAAGAATCAAAGTCTTGAAAGAAAAATTTGATACCTCCAAAACTGTTTTAAAAAAACCTGAGTTAAGTTCTTCTTGCAAGTGTGACACAAAGTTTTGTGAAAATTGTGAAAATCTTCAAAAGAAAGTTTTGTATCTTTTGAAAATTGTGAATAAACTCTCCAAAGGGAAGTCCAACTTTGAAACTGTTCTTGCTTCACAAAACTGTGTTTTTGGAAAATCTGGTTTGGGTTTTAACCCACAAAGCAAAGACAGTAACTGTGCAAAACCTTTTTCAAATGTTCCAGAAAAACAACCGACTAAAATTTCGAAACAACCGGTTGTTACCTATTTTTATTGTATGAAAAAGGGGCACTCTGTGAAATTCTATAGAGTTCGCAAGGTTCTTGTTCCAAGAGGTATCCTAAAATTGATTCTTAAGGATTCTAAGGTTCCTTGGAAACAAATTAACTGTCTTGGACCCAAATTTATAAGGGGATCAGATCTTGCCACCTGAATTTAATGTTTGCAGGGTTGCTTGGGGGAAAAACAGCACCTATGGTATCTAGACAGTGGTTACTCCAAGCATATGACAGGAAATGCATCTAAATTTATTAGCATCACTCTCAAACAGGATAGGCATGTTACCTATGGAGATAACAACAAAGGAAAAATTCTTGGCAAAGGCACCATAGGCAATGAAAACAGTTTTCTCATCCATGATGTGATGTATGTAGAAGGGTTGAAGCATAATATGCTGAGCATCAGTAAGCTTTGTGACAGAGGCTACCAAGTCACATTCAGAACAAATTCAGGTGAAATCAGGTTACCTAATTCAAAGGAAGTACTCCTTGTTGGTAAGAGATCAAACAATGTTTATTTACTTGATATCTCTAGCTCAATATCAATCGGTTGTTTGCTAACAAGGCATGAGGAATCATGGCTTTGGCATAGGAGATTTTCTCATATACATATGCATCATGAGAATAAACATGTTTCAAATGAACTTGTTCTTGGCTTACCTTAACTCAAATTTGAAAAGGAACATGTGTGTGAGGCTTGTCAAAGAGGAAAACAAACTAGAAAATCTTTCAAACTGAAAAATTATGTTTCAACTACAAAACCTCTAGAACTCTTACACATGGATCTTTTCGGTCCTTCTAGGACTATGAGTATTGGAGGAAATTTGTATGCTCTTGTGGTAGTAGATGACTATTCTAGGTACACTTGGACATTATTCCTACACTCAAAGAAGGAGGCTTACTCTGAATTCAAGAAACTAGCCAAGAGGCTGCAAAATGCTTGCTGCACCAACATTGGAGCAATCAGGAGTGATCATGGTGGTGAATTTCAGAATGAAAAGTTTAGCAAGTTCTGCAACAAGCTAGGAATCTTCCACAATTTTTCAGCACCAAGAACACCACAGCAAAATGGTGTGGTAGAGAGAAAGATCTGATCACTTGAGGAATTAGCGAGGACAATTCTGAATGAATCTTCTTTGCCTAAATGTTTTTGGGCAGATGCAGTAAGTACAGCGTGTTCTGTGTTGAACAATGTTCTAATCAGGCCAATTTTGAAGAAAACTCCTTATGAGTTGCTAAATAGAAGGAAGCCACAAATAGGCCACCTAAAAGTCTTTGGTTGCAAGTGCTACATTCTCAACAATGGTAAGGAAAATCTGGACAAATTTGATGTTAAAGCTGACAAAGGTATTTTCATAGGATACTCCCTCTCTAGTCATGCATATAAAGTATACAATAAAAGGCTTATGACTGTTGAAGAATCTACACATGTTGTTTTTTATGAAACTAACAAATTTGAGCAAGGTACAACAAAAGACAGCATTGAAGAAGATGGACAAAACTCATTTATGAAGAATCTAGAAAATAGTACAGAAATTCAACCGGTTGAACCTGCAAAACAACTGATTGAAAATCTGCAGCAGAGTTCTTTTAAAAAAGAATGGAGAATTCCCAAAGATCTATCTACTGAAAACATCATTGGGCAAATCAACAAAGGAGTATCTACAAGAAGGAGTGTTTCAAACTACTGCAATCATACAACATTTGTCTCCAAGATTGAACCAAAGTCAATCAAGGAAGCTTTGAAAGATGAATAATGGATAGCAGCTATGTATGAGGAGCTCAACCAATTTGTGAGGATGATGTGTGGACCCTTGTCCCTTAAACAGCTCAGATGAATATCATAGGCACAAGGTATTCAGAAATAAGACAAATGATTTTGGAGTCATCACAAGGAACAAGGCAAGGCTGGTTGCCAAAGACTACAATCAAGAAGAAGGAGTGGATTATGAGGAAACATTTGCTCCAGTAGAAAGGTTAGAGGCAGTAAGACTATTATTAGATTTTTCTTGTATGAATGGTTTTAAACTTTTTCAGATGGAGGTGAAAAGTGCCTTCTTGAATGGATTCGTAAATGAAGAGATCTATGTCTCACAACCTCCTGGATTTGAAGATCACAAGTTTCCTAATCATGTGTACAAATTAAAGAAAGCATTTTATGGCCTTAAACAAGCACTAAGGCAATGGTATGAGAGATTAAGTTGCTTTCTCCTATCTCATTCACATGAAAGAGGAAAAATTGACAAAACCCTTTTCATTAAGAAATCCAAAACTACTGTCATTTTAGTACAAATTTATGTAGATGATATTATTTTTGGTTCATCTAATGAGAAACTGTGTGAGGAGTTTGTACAAGCTATGCAGGGAGAATTTGAAATTTGTATGATGGGGGAACTCACCTTCTTCCTTGGACTACAAATCAAACAATCAGCAGAAGGAATCTTTGTGTGCCAAACCAAATACTACAATGAGATACTCAAAAAGTTTGAAGGACAGCTGCAAATCTGCATCAACACCAATGGCTACCAACTGTTATTTAGATCCTGATGAAGCTAGACCAGAAGTAGATCAAACCATGTACAGAGGCTTGATAGGCTCTCTACTATATCTCACAGCTAGTAGACTAGATATCATGTTTGTTGTTTGCCTATGTGCAAGGTTTCAATCATGTCCCAAGGAGTCACACCTCAAAGCTGCCAAGAGAATACTAAAGTATCTCAAAGGCACTCCTCAAGTTGGACTGTGGTATCCCTCTCAATCCTTTATACAGCTTGTTGGTTTCTCTGATTCTGACTTTGCAGGTTGCAAATTAGACAGAAAAAGTACTAGTGGAACATGCCAGTTACTTGGATCAATCTTAATATCATGGCACAGCAAAAAGCAAGCATGTGTTGCATTTTCAACAGCTGAAGCAGAATATATAGCTGCAGGAAGCTGCTGTGCTCAGATTTTATGGATCAAACAACATTTAGAAGACTTTGGACTATAGATAAGCAAGATCCCACTCTACTGTGACAATACAAGTGCAATCAATCTTACCAAAAATCAAGTACAACACTCAAGGATAAAGCATATTGAAATAAGACACCATTTCATTCGTGACCATGTAGAGAATGGTGACTGTGAAGTAAAATTTATTGCTACTAAGAGGCAACTTGTTGACATCTTTACTAAACCTCTTTCCAAAGACAGGTTTTATACACCAAGGCATAAACTTGGTATAGTTGATTTTAATGCTTTATCTTGATCCTTCCTGTAACGCCCCTCAATATCTTATTCTTATTTATATAATAAAATAAAGGTAAAACGATAATATCAAAATTAATATATGAAAATATAATAAAATACATCCATCAGTACATTGTATTTCAAAATAATATCCCTTCTCTAGGGAATTTTAATACATAACCATCCAGTTTCAAAATAAAATAAACTACAGCGCAAGAACAGGCGATCTCCTTGTCCATCCACTCACTGAGGAGCTCCACTGCCTGCAACATCATCTGCTCCCGTGTAAATTACACACGATCATCACAGTTTTAAGAAAGCAAACACAACACAAAACACAGGGGTAAGCTAGATATTTTTAAAACTTTAAAACATGAAACTTGGTATTAACGTAAACCATCCAATATTCACACATTTCACAATTCCCTCAAGTGTCATTCATTTCACATAATCCATCAAGTGTCTATCAAATTTCAATATTTCTCTTTCTCACGTCAGACTTCCACTGACTGATCACACATAGACACTACTTCCGGAAAACTCGTGCATTGACTAGACTCAGAGATCTGCACCTGTCATACTACATTGCTGTAAAGTTCCCACAGCTATGCGCATAAACATAATCTCAATCTCAATCTCATCACTCTCCTAGTATGACAGGGTTAATCCATACAACAGGTCAAGTGGTTATCTTTCAAACCACTTACCCATACATATGAACCTCCATCGACTCTCAACGCCTGAATAACTTTATCTATATGATTCCATTATATCAGGAGAGTCAGGATATCTCATTATAGAAATCACCGATCAATGCACATTCTACACAATCTTACATGGTATTTTCTTTCCTGAAAATACTATGCCTTGATCCCACATTCACAACATTCAACACATCATATAACACTTAAATGAACGATTCCAATCACAGCAACAATCATTCCAAGGTTCAGATTTTCGAATATCACATGCATTTCACATTTCAATCTCAAACAGTCTCAAACAACACTAAAACAGGGGAGTTCGAAATCAACATTAAAACTGGCGATGACGTCCAAAAACAGGGGATTATGCGATAACATTTGAAACCGGCGACCACGTCGCCCCAACATCAAAATCTTCTAACTTAAGGTTTTCTTGAAAATAAAGCTAGCTTCCCTTACCTGGACTAGCGTAAACTTCACTAAGAGCTCCAACCCAACGAGATTCAAGGATGCCTTAACCTGCACCATGGAGCCTTAGTCACAAAACTAGCTATACCACTCATTTCTACATTAACAGAGACGATTCCTGAAGCCAAGAGAGCTGCATGCAACGCCTATGCAGAGGCAACCCTCTCAAGTGCAGGATCGACTCGAAGAACAGAGCGAAACGACTTACTCTGTTTTAGCGTCCGGTTTGGAGAACTTGCAGAGAACCTCCCAGGTGCTCTATGGTAGTCGTCGATAGCCAACTGGTGCGCTAGGGCGTCTGAACGTATGGAGAAGGAGAGGGAAGAAACAGGGAGCTAAAGCCAACTCACTCAATTTCTCTCTACTCAAGCAGCGTTCCAACCTTGCCTATCCAGACTAAAGTTTGAACTTAAGCCACCCTTCCCAGGAATGCCGCTGCCACCACCCACTCTGTAGGGAAGCTTGCGTGTACATTTCCTCTAACAGTAATGCCACATGGGTCTCTGCGTACACCAACTCTGGGTCACTTTCCATACCAACTCTCTGGAGCCACTGTTCTGAAGCACTCTCCTTGACTACGTGTCGTGCATGCAAGACGCTCATGCTGGGAGCCTGGGTCCTACCTTATCTGTGTGAAACAAGATCCACTGATGCCTGGTCGCGCGATGACCATCCACCATCCACCGATGCCTGGTCGCACGATGACCATCCACCATCCACCGATGCCTCTCATACCGGCGATGACTGATGTGCCTCTCATCCCGGCGATGACTGATGTGCCTCTCATCCCGGCGATGACTAATGTGCCTCTCATCCCGGCGATGACTGATGACACATCGCCACGCCTTCCTGAAGGTTCTTCATCCCACTATGTTACGTCCAAGGTATCACCTCCACATGGCTTGGTGACGTCGGTAGCTTCACATTTCCAAGAATAGATCAGCACTACTCCTCGTGCGCCCATGCATGCAACACTAAGGACGATTTCTTATGCTCAAGCATAGAGCTTCGCATGCACAGCGTATCTAAGGCTTCACCCACACCTTGATACGCGTGGTTTTTGGAACCCACTATGGTTGATCCAGCATCTTGACCACATACTAAGTGCGCTTTCGGCGATCATGTACACCATAGGCGATTGGCGATCATGTGTACTCTAGGCGACAGGCGATTATGTACCAGAGAAGTCGGAGATCGCCTCCGTCTTCAACAACGGCGATCTCGTAGACTTCTAAGCTACACTTTCCTTCCTTTATATTTTAAATAAAAACATACTTAGAATTCACTTAAAATATATCACTTTCATTCCAATAAAATTTTCTAGGTCCTTACACTTCCTTTTGTCTATTTGATAAGACAAATAGGGGGAGTATTAAGTTTGTGCTTTGGTTTGTAATATTTTATGCTTTAAACTGTTTTAAATCACTCTGCATTAGATAGAAGGTTTTGTTGCTCTGATAGGTTTGACCGGTTATATCTGCGGTTCAACCGGTTGTTCTTTTGCTAAAGCACCTATGGTTTGGTTTTTCTCTCTGTTTGCATGTGAAAAACGTTTTGTGGTGCACTAACCTTTGGAAAAAGAATATTTCGTGCTCTATCCGTGACTACAGGTGATTAAAAATTCTAAAACATCTCTTCCAAAGCAACCAGGGATTTGTCTTCATCAAATAGGGGGAGAATGTTGGAACCAAAGGCTTTGATGAATCAAATTTGTGAAGAATCTGTGGAGAGCTTGGCTGCTGATGAAGTTAGGTTTAGATGTTTTGTTTCTGTTTTAGAATTTGTTTTATTTGTCCTTGATTCAGAACCTTAGCTTGAGCAAACTTGTTTTAAAAGAGAAAATGTTTTTTGAAAAGCTAAGTGATAAACAACTGGTTATTTTATCATTTTAACCAATTGTTCCTCACTGGCATGTTTGGTGGTTTTTTAACTATTTTATAACAGCTTTAACCGAATCAACCGGTTATTTCGGAACTTCAATCGGTTGAATTTTGAAAATCTGTTTTGCCAATAACAGCTAGTTTTCCTAATAGATTCAAACGGGCATTTTGTGAGGTTTATAAATAGAGACTCTCTTATCTTTTGAAAATACATACAGAAAAAGCAAAATACATTTTGAGATACAGAAAGAGTTTGCAAAAGAGAGTTTTACAGAGATCTGAAAAAGTTTTGGGAAATCAATTTTGAGAAGAGTTTTTGCTGAAGTTTAAAGATTGCTCAAATAGCTGAGGTTCTGATCAATACACGAATTTAGGAACTACTAAGTGAGGTGTTTTCTATTCCTTTCTTTGTTCCTGATATTGTATTCTTTCAATTCTTGTAAGTGTGTAAAATCCTTTAAAATCAGAGGGTGTTCTAGTTTAAAGGTGTATGGTGTGTTGAAGAGTGTGTGTGATCTTAGGGTAAAAGATCCTCTCTTGTTGTTGTTGTTGTGTGTATGTAAACTGTTGTGTTTTACATAGTGGATCTCAGAAGGTTTTTCTGAAGAACTGGATGTAGCTCAAGGGTTGAGTGAACCAGTATAATTGCTTTGTGTGATTCTCTCTTTCTCTTCCTTGGTTTATCTATTTAATGTTTTTGTATCTGATATAAACAACCGGTTATATTGTTCTTGCAATCGGTTGTAATTCTATTATATAGCATTGTTGTTAACTCTGTAATAATATCAATCGTTTATATCATAATATCAATCGGTTGATTTTCTGCTGCTTGTTTTGAAAGCTTTATTTCTTTTGGCTTCTCTGATCTTTGTCTTTGTGAATTGATAAAGGAATTCATTCTTAACTAAACATTTGCAAAAAGCTTTAAAAAACAATTCACCCCCCCTCTTGTTTTAGCCATTAATTCTAACACTATATCTAAAATTTCGCATTTCAATCTCAAGCAAATTTCAAATCTACACAAAAACAAGAAATCCTACAAGAAAATTTGAAACTAGTGACCACGTCACCCTCACATCCAAATCTTCTAGCCTAGGGTTTTATTGGCAATTAAAACTAGCTTCCCTTACTTGAACTTAAGCAGATTCTCACTAAGAGTTCCAAATCTACCAAAAGCTTAAAGGTGACTTAACCTGCACCAAAAAGTCCTGATCACAAATCTAACTATACCACTGAGATCCTAAGCTAACAAAGACTACTTCTAAATATATAAACATCACAAGCAAGATTAACTAAAGGCAACCTAACCAAATCAAAACTAACTCAAAGGAAAAGGAGCCAACAATGAACTTACTCTAAGATTTTGATTGGGCAAACTTATAGAGTTCACCGCTAGGAGTCCAATGACGGACTTCGATCGTCAAACTGATGAGCGAGGAGGTCAGAATCTTAGAGAGAAGGTAGAGGAAAGGAAAAAAGAGTTTTTAGAGAGATGATCGTTCTTTTAAAATGAAGCTTGAATAACTGAATTTCTATTTTTATGCCCATTTAACTTTAATAATAAAATATTTAGGTGCCATTTTAATTATACCAATTCTACACCAAGACTATTTTTCTCAGTCCTTACATTCTCCCATACAAGAAAACTTTTCGTTCTCGAATATTGACTTGCGAGAAAAGGGACAAGGATAGGTTTCTCTCATGGTTTCTTCTATTTCCCAAGATAAATCACCAGACCTATCAACCCACACTACCTTCACCATATTGATGGTCTTGCCTCTGAGCTGTGTACCCTGATGATCTTCAATTTTAACTGGTTTTACTTTAAAAGACATGTTATCCTTGATTTGCACATGATTTCTATCTACTCTCAGAAGTTTTCATTCTGTCTTGTAGAGTCTACCAAAACCGTGAAGTAAACTTGGAATCTCTTATCTGAAACAAATTTGGAAGGTACTCCATGCAATCTCATAATCTCTTTGATATACTACTGTGCCAACTTGGTTATAGATATCCTCAAATTAACTAGAAGAAGAAAATGAGCACTCTTCTTCAGTTGATCAACTATCACCCAGATTACATCATGATTCGTTACTAATCTTGGTAAATGAGTAACAAAATCCATAGCAATGCGATCCCATTTCCACTCATGAATATCCAACTATTGCAACAAACTACTAGGTCTATGATGTTCTATTCTTACCTTCTAACATGTCGAGCATGCAACAATATACTGAGTTATTTCTTTCCTCATGCCTAACCCCCAAAAGGACTCCTTTAGATTTTGGTACATCTTATTCATACTGGGACGTAGACTTATATGACCCTTATGACTCTCTTCTAGGATCATTCTCTTCAGTCCTTCATTTGTAGGTATGTGAATTCTGCTTTTGAATCTCAAGATCTCATCTTCTCTCCTCAGAAAGTCCTTAGCCTGATATATACTTAGAAAATCCACAGTACTCTCTAGACTAGGATCCTCCAAAGACAAGGATCCTCTAATATCTTTTCCTTGATTATTCCAAGGAAATCATTAGTTATAGTTAACTTACTACGACTAATATGATCAACATGGAATTGTACTCCAATTTAGATTTCTAAACTACTCAATCAACTTCTGCTCTTCAACCATCACGGCTAACACTTGTACTAACTTCTTGCTAAGAGCATCTACAACTACATTAGGCTTCCCTGGATGATACATCAACTGGAAATCATAATCTTTCAGAAACTCCACCCATTTTCTCTACCTCATGTTCAACTTTTTCTGATCAAATAAGTATTCACTGAACACCTGAAATATAGCTTCATACAAATAATGTCTTCAAATCTTCAAAGCAAACACCACCACTACCAACTCTAAGTCAAAAGTAGAATAATTTCTCTCATGAACTTTGAGTTCCATTGAAACATATGCTATTGCTATCTTCTCTTCCATTAAGACACAAATCAATCTTTGATGCAAAGTATCATACTAAACCTCAAAAGGTTTTCCTGTATCGAGAATCACCAACACTTGAGCACTTGTCAACCTTTCCTTCAGCTTTATGAAACTCTGCTCACATCTGTCAATCCAAGCAACAAGTTGATCCTTGTGACTTAGTTGTATCAAAGGTGCTACTACCTTGGAAAAATTTATAATGAACCTCCGATAGTAATCAACTAGACTCATAAAATTTCTTATCTATGACTATCTTTGGGCGTTCCCCTTGAAACATTGCCTCCACCTTGGCGGGATCCACTAAGACCCCTGAGCTGATAACACATTTCTAAGAAGTTAACTTACTTCAGATAGAATTCACAGTTATAGAACTTAGCATACCATTTCTTTTCTCTCAGAATTTCCAACATTGTCTTTAAATGCTCTTTGTGTTCTTCCATGGTCCTTGATTAAATAAGCATGTCGTCTATAAAGACCACAACAACTTATCTAAGAAAGAACAGAAAATTCTATTAATGTAATCTATAAATAGAGCTGAAATGTTTGTTACTTCAAACAACATCACTACATACTCAAAAAGTCTATATTGAGACCTAAAGGTTGTGTTCTGCACATCTTCAGCCTTTAGCAAAATCTAGTGCTATCCAGATCCCATATCAAACTTTGAGAACACTGAGGCTTCATGTAACTGATCCCTCAAACTATAAATTCTGGGTAGAGGATACTTGTTCTTGATGGTGAACTTATTCAACTGCTTGTAGTCCACACACAACTAAGACCCTCCATCTTTCTTTTTAACCAACAACACTGGAAACCCCATGAAGATATATTGGGCTTGATTAATCGCTTGTCTAACAACTCTTCCACTTGTTTCTTCAATTTAATCAACTTAGTTGGAGTCATTCTATAAGGTCTCATTGACACTGGTCCAACTCCAGGTACCAGATCAATGGAGAATTTCACTTCTCCCTTAGGAGGTAATCCTGGTATTCCTTCTCGAATTACATCCACAAATTCCTTCACCATAGGTATACCACTCATCTCATCTTCATTCTTAATTCCCATATGAGCTAAGATTATAAAATAACTTGATCTTTTCCTCAGTTTAGACCATACTTGTTGAGTGGACATAGATTTTGACTCATTGGAATTTGGAAAAACTATCTTTTGTTGAGCACAAACTTTGAGAATGTGATTGGAAAATAGTCAATCCGTCCTTGGAATAACATCCAATTTATCTCTTAACTGTAGAACATGGGAGCTTTCATGTTTCAAATCCATGATGAAGGATTGAAGTTGTGCTGCTTTTGGTTTGGATTTAGTCTAGGGTGTTTAGAATCTTTGTAAGATCTTTCCTAGTCCATTGCACAAGCTAGCCCAATCTGTTTTAAAAGAGAAAAAGTTTTTTTCTAAGCAAAGAGAAAAACAACCGATTGAATTATCGAAATAATCGGTTGTTTGTCACTTGGCTTGTTTGAAGGTTTTAAAACTGTTTTTGATTTGGTTAAGTAACTGCCTAACGAATTCAACAGGTTAAAACGACTTTTCAATCGGTTGATTGTGACATTTTATAACAATTTTTTGAAAATCTGTTAATCTGTTTTGGATGTGAATCAAAACTGTTTTCGACTAACAAAAGCTGCCTAGAACGGCTAGTTTTGTGTGCTATAAATAAAGTCTTTCTTTCAAAAAAAAATATAGAAGTTTTATATCAAACACAGGGAGATTGAGATTGATTTGAAAGAAGTTTTTCAAAAAGTTTTGCAAGATTGTTGTATAGTTGTGCACTGGTTCAAGGTCTGATCATAGGAGCTTTCCGTTTCCTGTAAACTCAAGTGTATTCTATTTCTTTCATGATTCTTGTATTTGATCTTTCATAAACTTGTAAGTGTGTGTGAAATCCTGTAAAGTTAGAGGTTGTTCTAACTAGAGGTGTGTGTTTGCAAAGAGGGTGAGTGGTTCTTCTGGTTTCAGGATCACCTTTTTGTGGCTGTGTATGTTGTAATTTGTGAGTGATTACTAGTGGAACCCAGTGGTTGTTCTGGGAACTAGATGTAGCTCAAGGTTGACTGAACCAGTATAAAATTGACTGAGTAAATCTCTCTCTCTCTCACTCCTTATAATTGTTTGTGTTAATTATGTTTTTGCTGCTGCTATAAACAACCGGTTAAACAGAAATTTTAATCGATTAAATTTCTGCAATCTATTTCTTAATCATTGTTTGATTGCTTTCCTTGATTGCTTAATCTGTGAATTGTGTTAAAGCTTCATTCCTATTAAACCTTTGCGAAAAGGTTTCATAAACAATTCACCCCCCTCTTGTTTAAGCCATTTATTCTAACAATTGGCATCAAGAGCTAAGTTCTTGAAAAATATTCAAGTTTTATTTTTCTGAAAACTGTTTTACATGGTTGACAAGTTGTCTTTTGGGGAAGGTGCTTCTTTAAGTAGACCACCTCTATTTTGTGGTGAAAATTATCAGCTATGGTGTATAAGAATGAAATTTTTTGTTGAATTTATAGATAGGAAAATCTGGAATGTCATTACAAACAGCTTTGTCATGCCTATATCTGAAAAAGTTTCTTCTGATAATTTTGTTTCTAAATGGACTAACAATGAGAATGAAAAAGATCATCTTGATTGTGTAGCTAAGAACATTATTGTCTCTGCTCTTGATTCTGATGAACTTCTTAAAGTTTCACAGTGTATCTCAGCCAAAGAAATGTGAGATACTCTTGAGAAAATACACAAAGATTCAAGAAGTACTTTGCTGGACAGTGATGAGTCTTCTGCTAGATCATCCTCTGAAGGTTCAAAAGTCAACATGTGTCTGATGGCAAAAGAAGAGTCTCCATCGAATAGTGTAAGTACAAACTCTTCCATTAATTCTGAAAATTATTTTCAACTTCTTGAGGCTTTTAAAGAGACTCATGAAGAAGCCTCTAGATTGACCCTTTTGAATAATCAGTTGAAAAGTAAAAACAATTGGTTGGAAAATAGAGTCAAGGTCTTGGAAGAAGAATTGGATAATACGAAAACTGATTTCAAAAACTTAGAAATGATTTATCAAAATTCTTCTTGCAAATGTGACTTAAGTATTTGTGAAAAGTGTGAATCTCTACAAAAGAATATTCATTATCTTATAAAAAACTATGGATAAGCTTTCTAAAGGGAAGTCCAATTTTGAAACTGTGCTTGCCTCTCATAACTGCGTTTTTGGAAAATTTGGACTTGGCTTTTATCCACAGAGCAAAAAAAATGGGATTTCAAAACATTTTTTAACTCTTGTAGAAAAACAACCGACTAAAAAGTTGAAACAATCGGTTGTTTCTTATTTCTACTATATGAGAAGGGTCATTTTGTGAGATTTTGCAAAATTCAAAAAGTTTATGTTCACAAAGGTATTTTGAAATGGGTTCCTAAGGTTTTTAAGATTCCTAAGGCTCCTACTAACATCATTGGACTCAAATTCATAAAGGGACCAAATCTTGCTACTTAATCTTTTCTTGTAGGTATCCTTGGTAGCCAAGAATCACTTTTGGGCTTGAAGAATGACTAGTAAAGGGAAAAACATCAAGGGCAAAGTCTGTCTCTGTGCCTGCACTTTTCAAATGTGTACATCTTTCAATTGCATATGTCTTGCAAGGGTCTTTGAAATTCAAGAGTCATCCTAGGCACATGCACAAGGGTTGCTTAAAAGAAACTTCAAGAATAAAGAGAGTGTGTGAGTTTTCATTTCTCATGTAAGTGTGCCTTGTGACCATATGAACATCTCAAAGTCTTCTTTTTGGGTGAATCTATTGAGGTTCTCTGTGCAAAGGTATGAACAAATTGCATACTTCATTTTTCATCAATTTAAAAGGTAATTTTTGGTTATGAAAAACGTTCTCTTTGTCGTCATAGTAAAACAACCAATTTTTTTTTTCTTTGGCACCTCTGTATTATGCTGCCAAGTTTGCTTATGCATGATTAAACCTATTTCTCTTTTTCAAATCTTGGTTTTGGACGAATATACATTGAGTGTGCCTCAAAATCTGATAATAAAAGATAATATCCACTTGTTTTCTTGAAAGCTCTATATCATTTTCTATTCTTGAAATGTCAACATTGTTTGTATTGCTGGACTACTCTATTATCATTCTGATTTCTGCTTTGTACAACCCTTCTCATTGTCTATTTGTGAGAACAAATAGGGAGAGAAGTTTATGCTTGATTTTTTTGTATAGATAGCTATAAAAGTTATGCATTATGTTGTTGTTGTTCTGCACTTAAAAGCAGTTGAACACTTCACTTTTTATGGTTTTTCTACTGATATTGTATATGCAAAACTATGGTGCTATGTGAATCTATTTCTGTTTATGCTGATTCTGGTGCATAGTTTGTTGCTACACCCTATGGTGCTTTATTTTGAGTTATCTGCTGCTGTTATAACTTTGTACACACACTGTTTTTTCATTAATTTTGCACTGATTTATGCACTGCTTTTACTGGTCTTTATGCTTATGGCTTATGCAGAAAACTGGTATGCGTGTGCCTTGTTATCCTATTGCTATACTTGCTTTGTACATGCATAATTTTGTTTTGCAGGACCTTTCAAGTTCAAGCGCTATCAAAGTGATACTTTTCATTATGGTTCAAGAGCATACACCTTACTCAAATTCTTGACAAGTCAAAAATTCATGACCTATGTAAAGTAAGTTGTATATGTTCATCCTATGCTTTTGGCCTCATAAGACCAAATGAACTTTTAAACATGTTGAGGTAATGCAAAGCTATGAATGTATTTCATTATGCCTTTCCCATCACTTTGAAAGATGATTTGCTTTGAAAAACATTTTCTTGCTGTCTCAGAAAAAAAACTGATTATTTTCACGAAACAATCGATTGTTTTACCTCTGGCACATTTGAATAAAGTTGTTATGAATTCTTATGCATGTTTACAGCTGTTTCTTTTCTTTCAAAACCCATTGTGGGTCAAAAATGCATTTATTGAGTCTCTGAATCAAATAATAAAGAAATGTATTCTTTGTTCTCCTTGAAATTCAAAGCCTTTTATGGCTGGTAACCACATTGGTGGTCATGGGGTTGATCAATATTGTAAATGTATCTTTAAAACATCTAGAAGAGGTTTATTGCACGTACTGCATATGGTGTGCACTGTAATAAGGATGAAATTGCTACAGAAAAGCATATGGCTTCAGATATTAAGGACCAAGATGTAAGGTTTTACAAAAGGGTGTTGTCCTATTGTATGGACCACCTATAATGGGGAAGACCATGCCTGCTAAAGCTATTGTTAAGGAGTCTGGAGCAATTTTTACAATGTTTGGATATCAAACTTGATGAGCAAGTGATTTGGAGATGCTCAGAAACTTGTGTCTGCCATATTTTGTCTTGCTCATAAGCCCCAGCCTACCATTATATTCATCGATGTAGTTGACAAATTTTTGGGTTAGCAGTGTACAACAGATCATGAGGCTTTGTTAAACATGAAAATTGAATTCATGGCACTGTGGGATGGTTTTCCTACTGATCAGAATGCTTAAGTTATGGTCTTTGTTGCTAGTAATTGTCCTATAGAACTTTATGAAGAAATACTCCGATGTATTCCTCAAGAATTGGTGAACATTATCCTTGACCATACAGCTCTCTTATGAAGGATACACTTGTTTAGATCTCTTTGACCTGTGCAAGAGTGTTGCATATTTTCCATTTAGAGAACTGCTGGATGAAGAAAAGAAAGGGGGACAATATGTGGTTTCTGTGTTGTAATTTCTGCACATTTTGGTGTGTCTAATTCTGTGTTAATTCTGATGCTGCCATAGCTCTAATACACCATAGATTTCTGCTACAATTCTGATATGGTATCACAGGTTTGTTGCTGAAACAGTGTTGTCACACACACTGATTTTCTGGTTTTCTTCTTAAGAAATGAGTTTCTTAAATTCTGGTTTTATCCCTTGTCTTACTCTATTTGTGAAGACAAATAGGGGGAGATTTATGTGGTTTTCAGTGATTGAACTGCTGCTGCTATCAATTGTTTGTAATTGCTGTTGTCTTAGTTATTGTTTCACTCTATTTTTGCATCTCACTTACACTGGTTTTTCACACTGATTTTGATGATTTTCTTTGTGAAAATCACATAGTGAAAACTAGTTTAGTAGTGCAAGGGAATCTGGATATGATTACTCTGGTACTGCATGTTTTTAGTTGTTTTGCAGGTTCTTCTCTGTAAGGGATGAGTTAAGCAATCCTTGCTGTTTTTATCCTTCCTTCTGTCTATTTGTGAAGAAAAATATAGGGGGAGAAGTGTTTGGGATATGTAATGTTCTTATTTCTGCTTCTTTCTGCTCTGGACATTGTTATAACTAGTTTATATTTGAAATTTAAAACTCTGCTAAACTCTGGTACAAAATTTTGACCGGTTATTCCTGCTAAATAACCGATTGTTTTTCTAATGATACACCCTTGTATGTTTAACTGGTTTCCCACATTGATTTGGTTGATGTTCCTCTTTGGAAATCAACTAGTGAGAACTGGTTTGTGGTGCCTGTTTGATTGGAATAGATTATCCTGTATGTCTATGTTTGCTTATGAATGCAAGTTATACAGATTCTAAACAAGAACATTCCAAAAAGCATCCCAAGGATTTGTCTCCATCAAATAGGGGGAGATTGTAGAACATGGGAGCTTTGATGTTTCAAATCCATGATGAAGGATTGAAGCCATGCTGCTTTTGGTTTGGGTTTAGTCTAAGGTGTTTAGAATCTTTGTAAGATCTTTCCTAGTCCATTGCACAAGCTTGCTCAATCTGTTTTAAAAGAGAAAAAGTGTTTTTCTAAGCAAAGAGAAAAACAACCGGTTGAATTATCGAAATAATCGGTTGTTTGTCACTTGGCTTGTTTGAAGGTTTTAAAACTATTTTTTGATTTGGTTAAGTAACTGCCTAACCAATTCAACCGGTTAAAACGACTTTTCAACCGGTTGATCGTGACATTTTATAACAGTTTTTTGAAAATTTGTTAATCTATTTTGGATGTGAGTCAAAACTGTTTTTGACCAATAAAAGCTGCCTAGAATGGCTAGTTTTGTGTGTTATGAATATAGCCTTTCTTTAAAAACAAAATATAGAAGTTTTATATCAAACACAGTGAGATTGAGATTGATTTGAAAGAAGTTTTTCAAAAAGTTTTGCAAGATTGTTGTATAGTTGTGCACTGGTTCAAGGTCTGATCATAGGAGCTTTCTGATTCCTGTAAACTCAAGTGTATTATGTTTCTTTCATGATTCTTGTATTTGATCTTTCATAAACTTGTAAGTGTGTGTGAAATCCTGTAAAGTCAGAGGTTGTTCTGACTAGAGGTATGTGTTTGCAAAAAGGGTGAGTGGTTCTTGTGGTTTCAAGATCACCTTTTTATGGTTGTGTATGTTGTAATTTGTGAGTGATTACTAGTGGAACCCAGTGGTTGTTCTGGGAACTAGATGTAGCTCAAGGTTGACTGAACCAGTATAAAATTGACTGAGTAAATCTCTCTCTCTCACTCCTTATAATTGTTTGTGTTAATTATGTTTTCGCTGCTGCTATAAACAACCGGTTAAACAGAAATTTTAACCGATTAAATTTCTGCAATCTATTTCTTAATCATTGTTTGATTGCTTTCCTTGATTGCTTAATCTGTGAATTGTCTTAAAGCTTTATTCAACCTTTGCGAAAAAGTTTCATAAACAATTCACCCCCCCCCCCCCCCCCTCTTGTTTAAGCCATTTATTCTAACATTACATAATTGACATAATCAACTTGTAAACTTCTTTCTCCTCCAAATCTCAAATTTCCTTTTAAGATTTGTTGTTAAGCTAGAGCCATATTATTTTGTGGTATCAACACTAACATCTTCCAAGTTCCGGATCAAAGAAGAAATTTCAAAACTTTCATCTTGGAAGTTAACTCTTTTACTTCCTATGGAAACACATGCTTAAATCTTTAATCCTCCCACATACTATTTATTTAGTTTCCATAATTTATATGTATTCCGAAACTGAACCATGGCACAACTAAATCTAACTAGCAACTTGTTCCACACTTGTTGAGCAACTAACGATTTTATTTTCTAAATATTTTGAAACTATTGTTTTCTATTCCTACAGTTATAAGAATGAAATTGATAAAGAATCAATTCATTCAGAAGATAACTTATATATCTTACAAAGGCAAACATCTCAAAATCATCTAGAATTTGAGTTTATCAATAAAATCATAATACTTATAATATAAAGTATCACACCAATATAATTATTGGTGTAAAACTGTTAATCTAAAAGACAACTTTCAATCCAATACATAAACACTTAATAAAATAAAATAAATCACACAAGAATTTAATATATGCTCAACATCAAACTTTTAGAATTAAGATAGAGAATCATCTTGATTCAATTATGAGTGTGTGTAACATCCCGCCAAATTGCCTTTCATATTTATATAATAAAACTAAAGGTAAACAAATATATTGAAGTGAACATAATTATATATATGTAATGAAGTTTCTCCTCACAGGGAGTTTAATACATAATCGGTCAGTTTTCCAAAACTTAAACAAAATACAGTAAAATAGAAAGACAGGCGATCTCCTAACAGCAAAAAGGTGATCTCCTATCCGAAAACGGCGATCTCCTATCAGACAACAGAAAAAGGGTGATCGCCTAACAGAAATAGAAACAGGCGATCTCCTTCCGGCGACCACTCACTGAGGAGCTCTACTTCCTGCAACATCATCTGCTCCCGTGTAAATTATACACGATCATCACAGGTTTAAGAAAAAGCCAAACACAACACCAAAATCACAGGGTAAGCTAGATATTTGAAAGAGAATTTAGATATGAAACTTTAAAATCAAGATAAAACAAATTGAAGACACCCACGTAAAAGCTATCAATTTTCTCATTCCCTTCACATGACCATCAAGAAATCACACATTTCACAATTTCCTCAAGAGTCGTTCTATTCACATAACGCATCAAGTGTCTATCAATTTCAATGTTTCTCATTTCTCACGTCAGACTTCCACTGACTCATCACACAAGACACTTGACACTACTTCCGGAAGACTCGTGCATTGACTAGACTCAGAGATCTGCACCTGTCATACTAAACTGCTGTAAAGTTTCCACAGCTATGCGCATCAACACAATCTCGATCTCAATTTCATCACTCTCACAGTATGACAGGGTGAATCCACACAACAGGTCAAGTAGTTATCTTTCAAACACTTACCCATACGTATGAACCTCCATCGACTCTCAACGCCTGAATAACTTCATCTATATGAATTCATTATCTCAGGAGAGTCAGGATATCTCATTATAGAAATCACCGATCAATGCACATCCTACACGATCTTACACGATATTTTCTTTCCTGAAAATACTATGCCTTGATCCCATATTCACAACATTCAACACATCATATAACACTTAAGTGAACGATTCCAATCACAGCAAAACCCATTCCAAGGTTTAGATTTTCGAATATCACATGCATTTCACATTTAAATCTCAAACAGTTTCAAACAACACAAAAACAGGGGAGTTCGAAAAACAACGCCAAAACCGGCGATCTCGTCCAAAAACAGGGGATTATACAATAACAGTTGAAAACCGGCGACCACGTCGCCCCATCATCTCAATCATCTAATATAAGGTTTTCGTTGGAAAATAAGGCTAGCTTCCCTTACTTGGACTTGCGCAAAACACCAAGATCTCCAAAACCCACCGAGCTTAAAGGATGCCTTGGCTCTGTTTTAGTGTCTGGTTTGTAGAACTTGCAGAGAACCTCCCAGGTGCTCCAAGGGCAGTCGTCGCTCGTCGCACTGGTGCTTGAGGATGCCTGAATCGCAGCGCGAAGGAGAGAAAAGGAGAAGAATGAAGGTAAACTCACTCTTTCACTCTTGAACCACTGCAACGTCCTTTTGCCTCTCAGAAGTGGGTTTTTGAATCTTAAACCAACTTGTCCACAAAAGCCGCTGCCACCACCCACTCTGCAGGGAAGTTTGCGTGTACGCTTCCCTGAACAGTACGACTGTGCGTGCCTCTGCGCATGCCAACACTCTGATGTCACTATTCTGAACCACCCTTTTTGTCTACGTGTCGCGCGTGCAGTACGTCTGATGCTGAGAGCCTGGGTCCCACCTTATCTGTGTGAAACTCGACATCGCGCGATAACCATCCACCGATGACCGCTCGCGCGATGACTAACCACTGATGCCTCATCCTGGAGAACGACCGATGTCTCTCCCTGGGAGACAACCGATGTCCCGCCCTGGCGATGACTGCATGCCTCGCGCCCTGGCGATGCCCGCAAGTCTCGCGCCCTGGCGATGCCCGCATGCCTCGCGCCCGGCGATGCCCGCATGCCTTGCGCCCTGGCGATGCCCGCATGCCTCGCGCCCTGGCGATGCCCGACGACACATCGCCATGCCTTGCTGTAGGTTCTTCATCCCACTATGTTACGTCCAAGGTATCATCTCCACATGACTTGGTGACGTCGGTAGCTTCACATTTCCAAGAGTAGGTCAGCACTACTCCTCGTGCACCCATGCATGGAACACCAAGGACGATTTCTTATGCTCAAGCATAAAGCTTTGCATGCACAGCGTATCTAAGGCTTAACCCACACCTTGATACGTGTGGTTTTGTGGAACCCACTCTGGTTGATCCAGTATCCTAACCACATACTGAGTGCACTTTCGGCGATCATATGCACCATAGGCGACTGGAGATCATGTGCACCATAGGCGACTGGCGATCACGTGCAACCTAGGCGACTGGCGATCTCATAGTCTTCTAAACTACACTTTCCTTCCTTTTTATTTTAAATAAAAACATACTTAGAATTCATTTAAAATATATCCCTTTTTATTCCAATTTAATTTTACAGGTCCTTACAGTGTGCACCCTCACTACTTTATCAATATCCTTTCATTCTTAATAATAAAATTTTCATTTAGAACATACATTTACTAGAGCACAAACAAGATTTCATAAACCCTTTTAGAAAAAACCATTTTAAAACCTTTCATTGTATCTTTAATTAAGACTCAAGCAATTATTTATAAGCAGAAGAAACACAATGAACCCACTACCCTCAGGTCATCCTTGTTAGAATTGATGGCGTGAAACAAGAGGGGGGGTGAATTGTTTTCACAAGATTTTCGCAAATCAACAAGGTTTGAAAATCTTTATAAAACCACAGAAAGAAAACTTAAAGAATTAAAGAGAATTAAGGTATACAAAACTGTGTAACAGAATTTTAACCTGTTAAAATTTTGAATTAACCGGTTGTTAGAGTTAAAGAAGCAAGACAGATGAACAAGCAAAGCATACACCAGCTAAATAACCGATTAAAGTTTCAAGATAATCGGGTTTTTTTATATACAAGAAGAGCTAAGATAAGCAGAGTTGATAATGAAAGATATAACCGGTTGATCATGTGTTACAGTTTTAAGAACAAGTCATTACAACAATATAACTTATTGATATTAAGGAAAACCAATTGTTTATGGCAGAATATCAAACAGATGAAAGCACAAGAGAGAAAGAGAGATTCACACAAGGCAATATACTGGTTCACTCTTTATAGAGCTACATCCAATTCCCAGAACCACACTGGGTAATCCACTAACTTGCAATACACAATAGATTACAAGAATTCACAGTTACAAAGATTAGATCTTTACACTCAAGATCTATCACACATAACCTTTGCAAAATAAACCCAACTAAATAGCCCTCTGCTTTCACAAATTTACTGTTATCACACCCTATTACACATACACCAATACAGGAAAAGATTTAAGGAAGAGGTACACCTGATTTAGGAAAACTAAAAGTACTTTCTTGACCAAAACAGAGCCACTTGAGCAATCTTGAACCTTTTTCTTGAAAAACTTTCTCAACTCTAACTTTTTCAATTCTCTCTCAAATTCTTGCAAATGATTGGTGTGTATTTCGTTGTTCTCAAAGAAAGGAGAGAGATCCCAATTTATAAGATTTCAAAAAAGAGTCTGTTAGGGATGAGCTAAGACAGTTAGAGAGCCAACTGTAATTGGCCATAACTGATTTTCAAAAAACAGTTTGAAATTCAAATTTCAATCGACTAAAATATCGAGATAACCGGTTGAATTAGTTACAACTGTTTATGAAGTTAGTTTGAAAACCCCTCAAACAGCCCATGATTAGAACAATCGATTAAAACAAAATTATAACTGATTGTTTTATCATAGTTTTCAAAAACATCTTTTCTCTTTTAAAAACAGATTGCTCAACTTGTGTTTAAGGTTAAGAAAGACCTTTACAAATTCTAAAAGCACACTAAAGATCCTAAAACACCAGCTGCTCCAACAACACAAAGTCTTCAAGATCTGGATTCATCAAAGCTTTATTTCAACAATCCTAAGAATGAACTGCTCTGATACTTGTAACATCCCGCCAAAATACTATTCATATTTATATAATGAAAATAAAGGTAAACAAATATATTGAAATGAACAAAATTATATATATGTAATGAAGTTTATCCTCACAGGGAGTTTAATACAAATTCGGTCAATTTCCAAAACTTAAACAAAATACAGCAAAAAAAACAAACAGGCGATCTCCTATCAGAAGAAAAGGGCGATCTCCTAGCAGAAAAGGGCGATCTCCTATCAGACAACAGAAAAAGGGTGACCGCCTAACAGAAACAGAAACGGGCGATCTCCTACCGGCGTCCACTCACTGAGGAGCTCTACTACCTGCAACCTCGTCTGCTCCCGTGCAAAAATACACGATCATCACAGGTTTAAGAAAGCAATCACAATACCAGATAAAAGGGTAAGCTAGATGTTTTAAAAACTTTAAAATGAAACTTTATATCAGAAGAAAATATAAATCTTCACACCATTCATACACTATATCAATTTTCAACCATCAACGTCCCCATATATCACAAACTCGTCAAGTGCCTATCCAATACATTCGATACTCATGGTTCTCATGTCAGACTTTCCACTGACTCATAACATATAGACACATGACTCCACTTCCGGAAGACTCGTGCGTTGACTCAGGCTCAGAGATCTGCACCTGTCACACCACACCACTGTGAAATCCACACAGGGTCACTGTGAAATCCACACAGCCATGCGCATACATAGTCTCAATATCATCACTCTCCCGGTATGACAGGGTTAATTCACATAACAGGCCGAGCTCGTTCTTTTTCACACAACTCACCCATTCATATGAACCTCCTTCGACTCTCCACAACTGAATAACTTCATCTATGTGACTCCATTATATCAGTAGAGTCAGGATATCTCCTTCTAGACAAGCCCCTAGTCAATACACATTACACACGATCTTACACGGTATTTTCTTTCCTGAAAATACTATGCCTTGATCCCACATTCACAACAATCAATACATCATACAACACTGAATGAACGATTCAGTCACAGCAACATCAATTCCACGGTTCAGATTTTCAAATATCACATGTATTTCACATTTAAATCTCAAACAGTTTTCAAACAACACTAAAACAGGGGAGTTCGAAAAAAACAACGCCAAATCGGCGAACTCATTCAAAAGCAGGGGATTTCGGAAACAAAGTTAAAACCGGCGACCACGTCACCCCACACATAAAAACAGAGCATTGTGAAAAGAAATATGAAAACCGGCGACCACGTCGCCCTCACCTCAGAACTTACTCACCTAACGTTTTTATAAATGTAGAGTACTAGCTTCCCTTACCTGGACTTGCGCAAAACTCCAAGAACTCCGAAACCCAACGAAGCTTAAAGATGCTTTCACTCTGTTTTAGTGTCCCGGTCTGGAGAACTTGCAGAGAACCTCCCAAGTGTCCAAGGCTAGTCGTCGCTCGTCGTACTGGTGCTTGAGGTTGCCTGAATCGCAGCGCGAAGGAGAGAAAAGAGAGGGATGAAGATGCACTCACTCTTTCACTCGAGTCACTGCAACGTTCTTTGCCTCCTCGCAGTGGGTTTTTGAATCCAAGCCTACTTGTCCACGCATGCTGCTGCCTCCACCCCCTCTGCAAGAAAGCCAGAGTGTACGTTTCATTGAACAGTACGGCCACGGTTGTCTCTTGTGCATGCCAACCACTTCCCTGAACAGTACGACCGCGAGTGTCTCTTGCCCATACCAACTTTTTGATGTCACCATTCTGAACCACCCTTTTTGTCCATGTGGCGCGCGTGCAGGACGTGTCATGCTGGGAGTCTGGGTCCCACTTTATTCGTGTGAAACTCGACATCGCGCGATAATCTTCCACCGATGACCGCTCGCGCGATGACTATCCACCGATGTCTCATCCTGGCAGACGACCGATGTCTCTCCCTGGAAGACGACCGATGTCTCGCCCTGGCGATGACCGCATGCTTCGTGTCTGGCGATGCCCGCATGCCTCGCGCCCTGGCGATGCCTGACTACATATCACCACGCCTTGCTGAAGGTTCTTCATCCCACTATGTTACGTCCAAGGTATCATCTCTACATGACTTGGTGACGTCGGTAGCTTCACATTTCCAAGAGTAGATCAGCACCACTCCTCGTGCGCCCATGCATGCAACACTAAGGACGATCTCTTTTGCTCAAGCAGAGCTTCGCATGCACAGTGTATCTAAGGCTTAACCCACACCTTGATACGCGTGGTTGTTGGAACCCACTCTGGTTGATCTAGTATCCTGACCACATACTGAGTGCACTTTCAGCGATCATGTGCACCAGGCGACTGGCGATCACGTGTAATCTAGGCGACAGGCGATCATGTACTAACCAGGCGATCTCATAGTCTTCTAAACTACACTTTCCTTCCTTTTTATTTTAAATAAAAACATACTTAGAATTCATTTAAAATATATTCCTTTTTATTCCAATTTAATTTTACAGGTCCTTACAATACCAAATGTAACATCCTTAATTTTTACCGATATCTAATAACCATAATCTACTCGAAATATGAAAATAAATTTATCTTATGATTAATATAAATTTTTATAATAAATGAAAATTTTAAAATAATATTTAAAAATGTAGATACACATAAATTTATAATGAATTAGAATATTATAATATAAATTTATAATAATATATTTAAAAAATGTGAACATACATAAATTGATAATAAATTGAAATATTATAATATAAATTTATAATAATATTTAAAAAAATATGAATACGCATAAGTTTATAATAGAAATAAAAAAATATGGATACACAAATGTAACAATGTATGTGTTTCCAATAATAATAATAAATAATGTTAATAAAAATAATAATATTTTTGTTATTATTAATAATATTCACAATAATGCTAATTTTAAAGATACATATAACTATTACAATACAAATGCTACATATTTATATACGAGCTTAGAGTTTTTCAAAACATTCCTAATATATGATTAGGACTTATAAAAATATAAATATTTACAATATAAGGTTCAAAACAACATCCTTAAGCCTTCCAGAACCTTAGTCACCTGTGTGATTATATGCTCGTGTACATAGTATAGTCATCGCAGTTCCTAACAAAACAAGAAAAGCAAGGGTAAACTAGTGAAAATAAAATTTTACAATATACACAATTCAATTAAAAGAGCAAACCAAATTACGTGGGTTAATTTCTCAATTATTCAATCTTCTTCAAATCCAAACATAAAATAATCACATAGATCCCATATGGATATACACAACCAAGATATTCAATAAACAGAATAACAATTGACACCTTCCGGAAGACACGTATTAAGTAAGTCCTACAGAGACTAACATCTGATCCAAAGATTACCAGCGAATCCAAGAGAAAGGATCAGGATAAGTTCAATACAACCCAAGTTGTGCATCTCATATGTCATGGTGTGCATGAACTCCCCCATCAACTTCTCACAACCTGATATCTTAGTCTATGTGACTTAGATCATCAGTGAAGCTTCGAGATCTTTGTTACCACATAGGCATCAATACTTAATACACAAACAAACATCAGTCCATACATTATCCCAAATGTATGAATTCAATTCGATACCATTTCCATCATACAATATCATTCAAAACACAATCCACAACACTCAAAATCCTATTTAACATAAAAAACAACACTTAAATAGTAAACCATCAAAATATGATATTTCTACAAGTTTAAACAATTTATAAATGAACAACATCCCTACAAGATAAATTGAATATTGGGACCACATCCCTTCCACATTCAGATCTTCTAGCCTAGGGTTGCAGTCCCTAAATATCATTAGAATTTGAAGACAAATTCTTCTCAAGAGGGAGGGTATGATGAATGACCATCCAACCACCACATTGTTGGCTAAGACCAATGGAGAAGATAAAGTCTTTTGGAGGGAGAATCAACATTAGAAGAATTTTAAAATATTTTCCTTCTTCTAAGTCTTGTAAAAAGGAATAAGAGTAAATAAAATAGAAGTAGAAAATTGTATAGAATTTTGATTTTTTGTATGTAAAAAATATATACATAAGTGGGCTTAACATGGTGAATTAGGGTTTGACTTGGGATTTAAAGCTCTATTTGAGGAGTCAAAATACAACCCTCTTCATTAGGGAAGTCAAAATCTTAATTGAAGAGGCCAAAAGGATAACAACACAACCCACTACACACTAATGTGGCCAAACAATAAGTGGAAGATCATTAAAGCTTATAAACACTTGGAAAATCAAAGAATTGAGCATTGTGAGGCTTGCATTACACGGGGTGACGAATTTACTATGTGAAAATTTACTTTGCTCCTCTAACTATAAATAAGAGGCCTACTCCCCCACTTGTACTCACTTAAGAAATGAATAAGAATTGAACTTGTATATTAGTTTGTAATCTTATTTTTCAAAGTCACTTAAATATTGGGAGTATCCTTCTCATATTTTCTCCACCAAGAAACCTTTCCTTGTACCTATATCAAGTTTCTCTCTTAAAATTTGGGGAAAAAAATTGAAATTCTTTGTAAGTCTATTGACCGTAAAAGGTGATTTCATCACTCTATTCACTTTGACTTGTGATAGTCAAGACTAAGTCATATACTCATTTCATAATCAATTCTTTTATTAGTAAAAATTTTGGCAATTGTTTAAAAGATAATTGAATGTAGCCTAATTATTTTAGGATGAATTAGTATAATTCTCTGTTATTATTATTCATTAGACAGTTTAGTGTTTTATAAAAATAAAGCTTGTACTATATTCATCCTCCTTTCTATAGTTTGTACCTTCAATTCTAATCAAGTTAAGAAACTAATTTCAAGTTGTACAAGAATCTCAAGAAAACAAGAAAATTAGCACACAATAACAAGACCGTGAACCCTACAGAATCTACCATCACAACACCTTGTGAAACTGTAGCATAAGAATATCCTGATTACCCTAGACAATAAACAAATAATATAGAAAAATAAAAGAAATCGAGCAAAATCACTTAAAAATTTAATTAAAAGTTATAGAGTAAAAGTGATATTTCAAGGTAAGAATATTATGATATCAATTTAATGATTCATGATCAACTACTTTGATCTGGTCGGTCATCGGTAGTCGATGACGTCAGCAGCAGATGACCACGTAAACCATTCACAGGGTGACACGTGGAATAAGATAGCAGGTGAATCAGGGAGGAGATCACTCAGAATAGTGATCAGTGGTCAGTTGCTAAGTGACCACCACCAGCATATCAGTGCCTAGATGAGCGCCTGGAAGCAGAGCACGAGAAGTAAAGAAGCACAGATCAGTCATCGGTGCATGGTCATCGAGGTTTCTTGCTACACGCAGTTAAACTAGGACTCAGGCTCCCAGCGAGAGCGTTACGCATGCACCTCGCATGATTCCAAACTAGAAGAAGAAGAGTTGCTCGCCAGTAGGGTCGTGCAAAAGGATGGTACAAGAGAGCTAGTAAGCTGGTCAGTGATCAGTGACTCTCTTAACCCATTACGTGCATGGCACTGTGCGGTGAGGTCATGCATACAGGATGCAGCGCTTGGTGAGTGTGCTTAGACCAGCCACACCTGGTGTTCTCCTGGGAGCATGTGACTCACTCAGAGAGAAGAAACGCGCTAAGTTACTCCGCAAGAGGATAACTTAGGCGCACAGAGAAAAGCACAAAGGCCCTTCAGGTGCGACACGCGTACGGTTAGATGCAAGTTGCATGCCTCCACGTGTCACCATCTGAGAGAGAGGCGCGGCCCAGGTATAAAGCACTCCACGTCATGTAAGGTAGACATAGTTTGACAAGTCTTTACAGTTTTTACAGTTTTACAGATTTTACATACAGACATTTTCTGAGTCATTGTGAGCACGTTTTACACACGTTGCACAGTGATAACAAAATTCAGTTATAGAGAGAGAAGTGGATCTGAGAGCACACACGAGTCTCACAGAGAGATTCAGAGAGAGTTTTTGGTGGTTCTGTTGCCTGACTTGAGCGTCGGAGTGCACACGGCCGCTAGAGGCGCCGTCTGTGTTGTTTTGCAGGCATCGTTGGGAGTTCCAGAGAAGGTTCTTGGAGCGTTCTTGCAGAACACGCGGTTGTAGAGGGCTAGACAAAGGAGTGACGAGGCACATACTCCACGTTCAAGTCCGCGGCAGGATCATACTTAAAAAAAAAAAGATTTTAAGAATGCATAATTCTTGTTTGAATGTATTTCTTCAAAGTTTTAAGTTCTGCATTTTTTTTATTAAAATTTGTATACTAATATGTGATCTAAAATATCAACAAAAAAAAATGATACGTATATTTGTAGTGTACCTCCAAACAATTTTGTAGATTTTAAGATAAATCTTATTTATTTAACAAAAGTAATAATTTAATATTTTAGAGAGTTTAAAATAAAAAAAAAATATCTTACTAGAACAAAATTCAAAATTTACTTAGTTTACAAGGACTAAAATTATTAATTTTAGTTCTTTAACAAGAAAAAAGTACAAAATTATAAAAAAAAAAATGAAACCATCGACTGAAAAACCCTTTTAAGTACAAAAAAAATAATTATGAAAATTTGTAAATGGTATTTATTAAGTAAATAAATACAATTAAAGTTTATGCGTTGATTTTATAGTAAAAAATAGTAGAGTTAAATATGTTTTTTTGTTTTGGTATTTTATGCGAAATTGATTCTCGTCCTTAGTCTAAACTTTGATCTTCTAGTACTTGTAGTGAGAAAACTATTGGAATGGATTCTTATTAGTTTTTTTACATGATAAACACATTTTCAATGTACACTAGAATGTTAAACAAAATATTTTATGCTGACTTATCAGCGTCATGGATGTTATATTATTATAATACAATTCACACTTACAATTCATTTGTTACATAAAAAAAATACTAATAAAGATCTATTTTAATAATTTTCTTACTCCAAAATATTTTAAAAATCTAAAATTTAGACTAGGGACAAAAATCAATTACATGTCGAAAAACTAGAGATATATTTAACCCAAAATATTATAAATCTCAGACCTTACATTTTGATTAAAAAAAGAATCTAACAGATAAATATCAGACTTTAAATTTTGATTAAAAAAAATCTAATAGACTGACGTAAAATATATAACCAATGGAAGCCGAAAATAAACAATAGAAACGCAGAAAAAAATTATCATAGACAAACATGTATTGAGAACAAACTTTAGAAATGTGTCCATAAACATGCATTAAAAAATAAACTAATTAATATACTACAATTAATATAATAAGAGAAATGATTAAGAATACTTTTGGTTAATTGTGAATATTCATGGAAATTATTACATATATTTTTTAGGAATATTTGTTTTCCCATTTGATTAGGAAGTATAATATCCTAATATATAATTATACTTCTTCACTCCGAAATCTTATTTTAAATATTACATTAATTTATAAGTCCGTGTTTTTATGTATAATAATATTGTATTTGACATAATTTATAAACATTTTTAAAAGTTGACAGTTCATATTAAAATTGATTTTTTTTTTAATATCCAAACGTTTTATTTAACTTTTTTTATAAAGAATATTATGCAAATTTAAAATTTTCTACATTTACATAAAATGACTTGAATTTATTATTAATTTGCTACAGTTCTTAGCTGTTTGAATAAAATTTAGCAATTCTTATTTCTTAAGTCTTTAAATATGTCTAATGATTTATATTCAAAAGTTTGACTTTATTAAGTGTTGATCCTGCCGCTTGACTCGAACGTGGAGGATTGCTTCGTCACTCCTTCGTCTAGCTTTCTGCAACTGCGTGTTCTGCAAGAACGCTCTAAGAATCGTCGCTGGACCTCCAAACGCTGTCTGCAAAACAACGCAGACGGCGCCTCTAGTAGCCGTGTGCACTCCGACGCTCAAGTCAAGCAACAGGAACACCAAAAACTCTCACTGAATCTCTCTGTGAGACTCGTGTGTGCTCTCAGATCCACTTTCTCTCTCTATAACTGTTTTCTGTTATCATTGTGCAACGTGTAAGAACGCTCCCACAGTGACTCAGAGAAAACTATGTGTAAGACTGTGTAAGTTTGTAATCTGAAAAGACTCTCCTTACCTTACATGACGTGGAGTGCTTTATACCTGGGTCGCGCCTCTCTCCGAGATGGTGACACGTGGAGGCATGCAGCTGGCATCTACCGTACACGCGTCACACCTAGAGGGCTTCTGCGCTTCTCTCTGTGTGGGCCGCATGCTCCCAGGAGAGCGCCAGGTGTGGCTGGTCTAAACTCACTCGCTAGGCGCATCCTGCCTGCATGGCCTCGCCGCACGTCCTCTGAGTAGGCATCATGCGAGGTGCATGCGTAACGTTCTCGCTGGGAACCTTAGTCCCAGCTTAACACGCGTTGGCAAGAACCCCGATGACCGATCGCCCTCTGTACACACTTACGACCGATCGCCCTCTGTACGCACTTATGATCGATCGCCCTCTGTACGCACTAACGCCTGATCGCGCTCTTCATGCACTAACGCCCGATCGCGCTCTTCATGCAGTAACGCCCGATCGCGCTCTTCATGCAGTAACGCCCGATCGTGCTCTTCATGCAGTAACGCCCGATCAGTGCCTCATAACTTCCCCCCGATGACCAGGCGGTGCCTCATGCCTATCCACCGACGTCTGTGCGGTGCTTCCAGGCGCTTATCTATGCTCTGAACTGGGGGTGGTGGCCACTTGGTATTTGACTACTGATCACCGTTCTAGGTGATCTCCTCCCTGATTCACTTGCTCTTTCTACCACGTGCCACCCTGTGCATGGTCCACGTGGTCACCTACTGCTGACGTCATCAACTACTGATGACCGACCAGATCAAGTGTATTGGACCAGAGTGCATAGAGCTCAGTACTCGGTGGTCGGACATCAGTATTTGCGACAAACAGGTCAGCTCGGCTGTTGGGTCAAGTTGACGGGCCACATGATTGGGCTCAGGTATGTGCATAAACTCTCATTCATACATTTAGTGTAATCGTTTGCGTATAAGGCCTGATAGGTCAGCGAAATGAGTGTTATTAGGCCTAGGGGTGCATTTGGGTGTAGTACGAGTAAAATGTTCTCTATCAGCCTAAGCCCAAATGCGCTAGGGTTTGATAGAATGGTTTGCATGCATGATACGTAAGAGCATATGCATGATACGCAAGGGCACGTATGCCTACATGGAACAAGTTGGATCCCAGGAGCTGGTACATGAGTTGGTACCCAGGCGATTATTGTGTTAAGATTTTATGCACTGCAAGGAGATAATATTCTGTGGAGTTGAGGTGCTAAGATTGTGCACACTGTAGCGAGCTCTTCTCCCATTGAATAGGCTCTCACTCGAGATAAGATTCCCGTGAAGGAAGGTTGTTACAAGAGGTAGCCCAATGCTAGTCTATAAAAGGGACTTGAGTTCCCAAGTGAAGGTACGTTGTTCTAAGCTTGAAACTAGATACTTCTTATTTCTTATAAGCCCTGTACTGACTTGATCATCGGAGTGCAATAGGTAGGTAGGGCGCCCTTTGTCTCAACGAAGCCACAGCCAGACAACTAAGGAAAGTGCAGATTCTAATAGACGTAGACGAGGTCAGAGCTCGCCTTTAGAGTCAATCGGTGACCAGGTCAACCGACAGGAACATTTGGCGCCCACCGTGGGGCCCGATAAAACTAGGTCCCATCCACAGTTGCGATCAAAGCTATCAGGAGATATGAGGAATACAAGGCAAGGTCCCGCAGGATCGAAAGGAGGTGACAACCTCACTATACAGCAACTCATGGAGACCGCCAATGCTCTTCAGGAGACAGTGGCGACATTCAGGGCTGATCAAGAGAGGCTCTTAGCTGAGGTTCGAGCTGAGCAAGCTCTCAAACAAGACCAATTCAGGGTCGAGCTCGACGCTTCACGGGCAACCAACGATGAGTTGTGCAGGGCCAATGAGGAACGACGTATAGATCTATAGCATTTGGGGGAGCGCACCGCAGGAAAGCGAAGCCTGCCTTTCCAAAATAGGGCTCGCCCAATGCCGTTCTCACAAGCAATCATGGATGTTGTTATACCAACTTCATGATGCTCAAGATTACTTTCACAGGTACAGAAGATCCGAAGGCCCATCTCACGGCCTTCCATGCCCAGATGAAGATCTCGGGAGGAACAAACACCATGCACTATAAGCTGTTCATGAGTACATTCACAGGCACAGCGTTGCATTGGTTCATTGGCCTTCTAGATGGTCATATAACCTTGTTGGATCAGTTCTCTGCATTGTTTAGGGAACAATTCATAGTCAACCAAGCACCACCCTCTGTCTCATTCGATCTCTTTGGGGTGAAGCAAAAGCAAGGAGAACCCTTGAAGGACTTTTTGAACTGGTTTAGGGCTTTTGTGGTAAGGCTCCACACCAAGGATGAGGCTTTGATTGTCCATGTCTTTGAGTAGGGGGTCATGTGAGGGTCGTTTAGCAATTTCTTAATAAGGAATCAGGCGAGGACCTTCGGTGAGATCAGGCGACAAGCTATTGCCCACATCGCCGTTGAAGAAGCTGTGACGATGAAACGTGGGAACACAAGCGCTGGGCAGGCCAAGCCCCGCAATAGCAGTCATGCCTAACCCATGAGGGTGCACGAAGCTGTGACAGAGAAGAAGTCGTCATCACGGTGTACACCTTATGAGTCGAAAAGACACTAGTCTAAATCCAAGACAAAGGACAACGTGCCTTTTTGAACTAAGTTCAAAGTGTCCTACAAAGAATTGCTTGCCATGCCGGGTATGGTGGACAAGCTGAGTTTCCCCCCAAAGATTGATAGGATTTTGGGGTTGAGTAAAAATACCTAGTGTAATTTCCACAAGACCTTTGCGCATAATGTGGAGAATTGTATAGTTCTCGGTTACCAATTGGCGGGGCTAGTGAAGGATGACCTCCTACAGGAATATTTTGGAGGGAGGTCAGAAGGGATCAAAGGAGGAGATGCCAACGGAGGAACAGAGGCACGAGGTGCCTATCCATGGCGAGATCAACACCATCTCTGGAGGGGGGTGAATTGTTTTCTAAAGATTTTCGCAAATAATGCCTAAGAATGAATTTCTTTAATGAATTACAGAAAGTAAGATCAGAGAAGCCAAAAGAAACAAGCTTTCAAAACTATTATCAGAATTTTAACCGATTGATATTTCGATATAACCGGTTGTTTATATCACAGCAGCAAAAGCAAGTTACAAGTAGTGTTCAATACAAAATTTTAACCGATTGAAAATACAAGATAACCGGTTGTTATTGCAACACCAAAAATATCAAAGAGTTTATACAAGAGAGAGATAGAGAGATTCACACAGCCAAATTATGCTGGTTCACTCACTTCTGAGCTACATCCAATTCCTAGAACCACATTGGGCAATCCACTATGTAATTCAAAACAGATTACAATTCACACAATTACAAAGAGAGGATCTTTTGACCCAAGATCACACACACACTCTTTGCTACACAACACACCTCAAGTCAAAACACCCTCTGACTTTGCAAGATTTATTGTTTTTACAAACTATATCAAACAAAATAGATATAAGAAAAGATTTGGAACAGATTACACCTTAATCACAAGCTCCTGGAATCACTTCTTGATCATAACCAAAGCCTTTGAGCAATCTTGAAAACTTTTGTAAAACTTCTCTCTCAAATCAGATTTCTAAATCTCTTTCTTTGTATTAAGTTTCTATATATCGAAAGAGGAGGGAGATCCCTTTTCATAGCTCTCAGAAATGCCTGTTAAGGATGAGCCAAAAGCAGTTTTAAAAGCTAACTAAAATTAGATTTAACTGTATTTTGAAAAGCTGTTGCAGATTCAAAAATAACCAGTTGAAAGCTCGAAATAACTGGTTGAATGGGTTAAAATAGTTATGCAAGCAGTTGGAAAATCCTTCAAACAGGCTATGTGAAAAACAACCGATTAAACTGTGAAAATAACTGGTTGTTTATCACTTAGCTTTTGAAAAACTCTTTTCCCTTTTCAAAACCAAATTGCTCAGGCTAAGCTATGAATCAAGAGTAAAGCATACAAATTCTAAACACTTAAATATTAAACCCTAGCAGCAGCAACACAGTATCCAAGATCATCCAAGATTCTTCATAGATTTGGGTTCATCAATGCCTTGTTTTCAACATTCTCCCCCTATTTGATGAAGACAAATTCTTGGGTTGCTTTGAGGTGTTTGTTTAGAATTTGATCATCACCTGCAATCACAGATATGAAGCAAAAAACGTGATAATCTTTTCTAGATAAGCAAAGCACCATAAAATAGTTTCCACTTGTTTGTTAATGCTACTTCAGCTCACAACATCCTTTTAGGCAAACCTGCCTTGAATAGGTTAGGTGTTGTGGCCTTATCAAGGCACATGAAGATGAAATTACCCTCCCTCGAGGGAAGGGTGATCGTTATAAAGTCTGATCAGAAGGCAGCAAGGAAGTGCTACGAAAATAGTTTGAAAAATAAGAGAGGGGTATGTGTGGTCGTCGCCCAGCCTCAAGAAACTGAAGAAGCCACTCGTGTGGAGATCACCATTGACACACGACCTGAGCCTGATGGTGAGGTTCAGGAAACAAAGATTGGAGGGAAAAAGTTCAAGCTTGGCAAATCTCTAAGCCAAGAGATGCAAGACAGGATTGTCGAAGTGATATCACGGCATTTAAACGCCTTTGCGTGGTCTGCTTCAGACATGCCTGACATTGACCCTGACTTTCTGTGTCATCGACTCTCGATGGATCCGAAGGTCAGGCCTATAATACAAAGACGAAGAAAGTTCAACGAAGAGAGACGCCTGATCATCAGGCAAGAAACTCAGAAGTTGTTAAGCACTAGTCACATAAGGGAAATCCAATACCCTAATTGGTTGGCGAATGTAGTGTTGGTGAAGAAGGCCAATAGGAAGTGGAGAATGTGTGTCGATTTCACGGATTTGAACAAGTATTGCCCTAAAGATTCATATCCACTAGCCAGTATTGACACCTTGGTAGATAGCGCATCAGGCTGCCGACTTCTTAGCTTTTTGGATGCATTCTCGGGGTACAACCAAATCCACATGCACCCCCAAGATGAGAGCAAGACTGCCTTTATGATAGAGCTCTCCAATTATTACTATAAGGTGATGCCTTTTGGGCTAAAGAACACTTACGCAACCTATCAGAGGTTGATGGATAGGATCCTTACCCCTATGGTAGGGCGAAATGTGCAAGCGTATGTGGACGACATGGTTGTCACCTCAAAGGAGAGAGATCAGCATGTTGCTGATTTAGAAGAGCTGTTCGCCACAATAGCTAGATACAACTTGAAGTTGAACCCCGAAAAGTGTGTGTTTGGGGTAGAAGTAGAAAAGTTCTTGGGGTTTCTCCTCACAGAGCAGGGGATAGAAGCAAACCCCAAGAAGTATGCAGTGATCATTGCAATGAGGATTCCTGCCACCGTGAAGGAGGTGCAGCAGTTGACTGGGCGAATGGCCGCCCTATCCCGGTTCTTATCAGCTAGAGCAGATAGGGGGTACCCCTATTTTCAATGCTTGAAGAGGAATAATCGTTTCGTGTGGACTAGCGAGTGTAAAGAGGCGTTTCTAAAGTTGAAGGAGTACACGGCTAGCCTGCCTGTTCTTTGCAAGCCGTCACCGGATACTCCCCTTCGTCTCTACTTCGTGGTTACAAATCGAGCAATCAGCTCAGTCATAGTGCAGGAGCAGGAGCACACCCAGAGGCCCATATACTTTGTTAGTAAAGTGCTGCAAGGGCCAGAGGTATGCTATCAGGCCATTGAGAAGGCGACCTTAGTAGTTGTGTTCGTAGCTCGGAGGCTCCGCCACTATTTCTAGAGCTTCACAGTGATAGTTATGACTGACCTGCCAATTTGTAAAGTCCTATAGAAGCCTAACATGGTAGGTAGGATGGTGCGATGGACAGTTGAGCTTTCCGAGTTCAACGTATAGTATGAGCCTAGAGGCCCTATCAAAGGATAGGTTTATGCTGATTTCGTGGTAGAGCTCTCCTCGGAAGCTACCCAACCAAACAATGGAGACTTCCAGTGGATTCTCTCTGTTGATGGGTCCTCCAACCAGCAAGGCAGCGGAGCTAGTATCATCTTGGAAGGAATAAAAGGATTGTGGATCGAGCAAACCCTAAGGTTTGCCTTGAAAGCCAATAACAACCAGGCAGAGTATGAAGCATTAGTAGCTGGAATGTTGCTGGCTAAAGAGATAGGTCCTCAAAGCCTATTGGTGAAAAGTGACTCGCTGCAGGTAACTGGACAAGTTATGGGTGAATATTAGGCCAAGGATCCCTAGATGGCCTCGTATTTGAAGTACGTTGTGCTCTTGAAGGAGACTTTTCCTATGTTCAAGTTGGTACATATCCCAAGGGTACAGAATGCTCGAGCAGATCTGCTAGCCAAACTCGCCAGCTCAGGCAAGGGAGGTCGCCAGAGGTCAGTTATCCAAGAGACTCTAAAGGCACCCAGGACCGCCGTATCTTGTGCGGGAGAGGTCCAACAAGTGGGTACCTTGGAGGTCGGAGGAAGACGGCACCGCTCGCTGACCCAAGAGACGCTGAAGGTACCCAAGGTGAGTGTCTATAGTTTTTCAGAAGAGGAATCACCACATGTCTGCCTAGTCGACGTGAGTGAAACTTGGATGACACCTTATAGATGTTACCTTGTTGATGGCTGTAACATCCCGCCAAAAACTATTCATATTTATATAATGAAAATAAAGGTAAACAAATAATGTTGAAGAGAACATAATTATATATATAAGTAATGAAGTTGCTCCTCACAGGGAGTTTAATACATAACCAGTCAAATGTTTTTCAAAACTTAACGAAATCAATCAAATACAATGAAAACGGCGGTCTCCATACATAAACCGGCGATCTCCTAACAGAAGACCCCAAAATAGGCGATCTGCTATCAGGACATAAATCCGGCGATCACCACCAAGAGATAGAAACAGGCGATCTCTTCCCCGGCGACCACTCACTAAGGAGCTCTACTTCCTGGAAGATCATCTGCTCCCGTGTAAAAATTACACGATCATCACAGTTTTAAGAGAAAAACAGCCATAGAGCAGAACACGCAGGGTAAGCTATATATTTTAAAGAGAGTTTAAATATGAACATAAAAATCAGGATAAAACAAATTCCAGATACCCACATAAAACTATAAAGTTTCTCATTCCCTTCACCTGATCGCCAAGAAATCACACACTTTACAATATTTGCACAGAGTCATTCTATTCACATAATGCACCAAGTGTCTATCAAATTCAAAGTTTCTCATTTCTTACGTCGGACTTCCACTGATTTAACACACATAGACACTTACCACACCACTGTAAAGTCCACACAGGACAGCAAGTAAAGTCCACACAGGACAGCAAGCAAAGTCCACACAGGACAGCAAGGAAAGTCCACACAGGACAGCAAGGAAAGTCCACACAGGACAGCAACCAGAGTCCACACAGGACAGCAACCAAAGTCCACACAGGACAGCAAGCAAAGTCCACACAGGACAGCAAGGAAAGTCCACACAGGACAGCAAGGAAAGTCCACACAGGACAGCAACCAAAGTCCACACAGGACAGCAACCAAAGTCCACACAGGACAGCAACCAAAGTCCACACAGGACAGCAAGGAAAGTCCACACAGGACAGCAAGGAAAGTCCACACAGGACAGCAAGTAAAGTCCACACAGGACAGCAAACAAAGTCCACACAAGACAGCTAAAGATCATCAATTCACCCAATGCACCATACAATACTTAAATGAACGATCTCAACCACAGCAACAAACGTATCCAGGTTCAGATTTTTCCAATAACGCGTGCATTTCACATATCAATCTCAAACAAGTTCAAAGCGACACTAAAACAGGGGATTTCGAAGACAACATTTAAAACCGGCGATTACGTCGCCCCACGCGTAAAAACAGAGCATCATGAAAAAGGGGTTTAAAACCGGCGACCACGTTGCCCAAACACATAGAACAGAGTATCACGAAAAAGAATATGAAACCGGCGACCACGTCGCCCTCACTTCAGAAACAGCTAATCTATGGCTTGTATTGAAAATGAAGGCTAGCTTCCCTTACCTGGACTTGCGCAAAACACCAAGAGCTCCAAAACCCACCGAGCTTAAAGGATGCCTTGGCTCTGTTTTAGCGTCTGGTTTGTAGAACTTGCAGAGAACCTCCCAGGTGCTCTACGGCAGTCGTCGATAGCCAAGCCGGAACGTGATAGGGCCTGAATCGCAGAGTGAAGGAGAGAAAAGAGAAGGATGAAGGTAACTCACTCACTCACTCTGTCACTCTTGAACCACAGCACCCTCTTTGCCTCTCAGAAGTGAGTTTTTAAATCTTAAACCAACTTGTCCACAAAAGCCGCTGCCACCACCCACTCTGCAGGAAGCTTGCGTGCACGCTGCCCTGAACAGTACGACCACGCGTGACTCTGCGCATGCCAACCCTCTGATGTCACTATTCTGAACCACCCTTTTTGTCTACGTGTCGCGCGTGCAGTACGTCTGATGTTGAGAGCCTGGGTCCCACCTTATCTGTGTGAAACTCGACATCGCGCGATAACCTTCCACCGATGACCGCTCACGCGATGACTATCCACCGAGGGCTCATCCTGGAGGACGACCGATGTCTCTCCCTGGAAAATGACCGATGTGTCCCTCATCCCGGCGATGATTGTCTGCCTCTCATACCGGCGATGACTGATGCCTCATCCCGGTGATGACTGATTCCCCATCCTGGCAGACAACCGATGTGTGATCCTGGAGGACCACCGATGTGTCACCCTGGTAGACAACCGATGTCTCAACCTAGCAGACCACTGATGGGTCACCCTGGCAGACAACCGATGTCTCAACCTAGCAGACCACCGATGTGTCTCCCATCCTGGTCGATGACCGATGTTCCTCTCATCCTGTTGGCGTTCTCTTATCGCCCTTGTGTGTGACGAGAACACATCGCCTTACTGCTCACCGATGTCATATCGTTACACCTTGCTGAAGGTTCTTCATCCCACTATGTTACGTCCAAGGTATCACCTCCACATGGCTTGGTGACGTCGGTAGCTTCACATTTCCAAGAGTGGATCAGCACCACTTCTCTTGCGCCCATGCATGCAACACTAAGGGCGATCTCTTATGCTCAAGCATAGAGCCTCGCATGCACAGCGTATCTAAGGCTTAGCCCATACTTTGATACGCGTGGTTGTTGGAACCCACTCTAGTTGATCCAGTATCTTGACCACATACTGAGTGCACTTTCGGCGATCATGTGCACCATAGGCGGCAGGCGATCATGTGCAACCTACTCGACAGGCGATCATGCACTAACCAGGCGATCTCATAGGAGACTTCTTAGCTACACTTTTCTTCCTTTACTCTTCTTGATCCACATGTCTTCCTCGAGCACATCCACGTGATTACCTCACGATAAAGTCATCGCACCTGACTACTATGTTACTGCAATGGTAAGCCGACCGACCTCTACCAGTTGACCCCAAACCTTGGGCGACGTTCGAGGTCCGACCACTGAGAAACTTCATTTATCAGTTCTTTGTATTTTAAATAATAACATCTTCTGAAATTATTTAAATGTAACACTTTCATTCCAATTAAAGTTTCTAGGTCCTTACAATGGCATGCTTCCAACGGAGCCTGCGAAAGCTAAAGTCATCAAGAAGAAAGCAGGCAAGTACACCTTGATAGATGGAAAGCTATTTAGGCATGGCTACACACATCCTATCTTGACTTGTATAAGTGGAGAGCAGTGCACGCGTATCATGGCAGAGTTCCATGAAGGTATCTGTGGGAGCCACATCAAAGGACGAGCTCTCTCATTGAAAGCTATTCGAGCAGGGTATTATTGGCCAACTATGAGGGAGGACTGCATGAAATATGCACAGCGGTGCACACAATGCCAAAAGCACACCAATTGGAATCATGCACCCCTAAAGGATTTGCGATCAATCCACAGCCCGTGGCCCTTCCACACATGGGGAATTGATATCCAGGGTCCTTTCCCATTGGCAATTCGGTAGATGAAGTACCTAGTGGTGGCCATTGAGTACTTCACCAAGTGGATAGAAGCTGAGCCTGTTGCGCAGATAACTGCCCATAAGGTTCAACACTTTGTGTGGAAGAACATTGTATGTCATTTTGAGGTTCCAAAACGTTTGGTATCTGATAATGGTACCCAATTTGCAAGTTAGCAACTCGGCAAGTTATGCATAGAACTCGGCATCAAACAGGTATTTGCCTCAATAGAGCATCCTCAGACTAATGGGCAGGTCGAGTCTGTCAATAGAGTCTTGCTTAGAGGCTTTAATAGAAGGTTGGAGAAAGAAAAGGGGACCTGGGCAGATGAGGTTCCTCGAATCTATTGGGCCTACCACACCACACCTCAATCCACCACGAAAGAAACGCCTTTCAATTTGGTGTACGGGTCTGATGCTATGATCCTTGTGGAGATCCAAGAGAGCTCACCGCGATTCCAGAACTTCGTGGCAGAGAAGTCAAATGAAGGGAGAAAGGTGAACCTTGACCTGCTCAAAGAAGTGCAAGAGCAAGCGCGCATCAAAGCTGAAGCTTTGAAAAGGAAGGTGGAGCAGAAGCAGAGGTCCAGGTTGAGACTTCTGCAGTTCCAGGTCACCAACCTGGTAATGCGAAAATCTCACCCTAATTAGTTGGAGAACAAGTTGTCTCCCAAATGGACTGGCCCATTCCGCGTGGTAAAGGCACTCGGGAACGGAGCTTATAGGCTTGAGACTCTGGAGGATAGGACTATACCCCGAACATGGAATGGGGCCAATCTTAAATTCTATTTTAGTTAATGTATAATGTCATTCATGAACAGTTAAGGGGACACTAGTTTTCCCTCGCTATGATTTTTAATAAGGTCGTCCAATCAGAAATTATTTATGAAATATGATTTGTCATTATACTTTGTTGACATGCAGGAAGACGACCTCCCCTTGGAAATATTCCTAGTCTGGGAGCAAACAGATTCATAGCGATTCAGGCGTGAGGACCTCCTACTTAGTGAGATTCTGAGCATGGGTACCCTTGAATCATGGCTCGCCAAAGTTTGGCTTGAGCTAAGAAAAGATGACCTCCCCTTGGAAAGATTCCAAGTCTGGGAGCAAACAGATTCATAGCGATTCAGGCGTGAGGACCTCCCGCTCAGTGAGATTCTGAGCATGGGTACCCTTGAATCATGGCTCGCCAAAGTTTGGTTTGAGCTAAGAAAAGACGACCTCCCCTTGGAAAGATTCCAACTCTGGGAGCATACAGATTCATAGCGATTCAGGCGTGAGGACCTCCCGCTCAGTGAGTTCTGAGCATGGGTAACCCTGAATCGTGGCTCACCAAAGTTTGGCTTGAGCTAAGAAAAGATAACTTCCCTTTGGAAAGATTCCATGTTTGGGGACTTACAGGTTCATAATGATTTAGACGTGAGGACCTTTCACTCAGTAAGACTCTGAGCACGGGTACCCCAGAATCGCAGCTTGCCATCGTTTGGCTTAAGCTAAGAAAGATGACCTCGACCTTAGTAAGACTCTGAGCTCAGGTGTTTTAAAGAGCCTTGTTCACCATGAATGAGATTGTTTGGCCTAAACCAGGGAAGTCAACCTGTCTAGGTAGGATCCCAAGTTCAGTCGCCCTGGGTATGTATTAGTACGATTCCTTCTCAGTAAGACTCTGAGTCTAGGAGGTACTGAGCCTAATTAGCAGCAATAGAAAGCATGCAGTTAGGGGATACATAGTAACTCAGCATGGGAGAAATCCACCAAGCTCAGGACCTCGATTGAGAGAAATAGAGATCAACCCTGTATGGAAGCAAGGTACCATGAAGGTGTTCAGAATAGACTTGAGTGGAGAATCAACACCCGAGTCAGCCAAGTCAGCCATCCTTATCCTCGATGAGGGATGTGTGAAGGAAAGTGCTTAAGTTTTGCACAACCAAGCTAAAGGTAAGGTGGGACAACCACTGCATTCATGAAGAACAAGTCGTCCTGTGGATAACTCTGTCAAAAAACACAACAACTCACCATGCTTAATTAGAACAATTATCTTGTTGGAATGGTTAGTTACATCAATTATTTGAAATGCATTGCGAACTACCTTGTTATGATAGGATTTATCATTAGTCAATTTGGTCATGATATTCACATTACTTAGGCGTAAGGTAATCGAGTGCATTGTCATTAGTTGGTCAAGCCATGATTATCGTGTCTATTAGTAGCATGCATTATCATGTGCTAGTTGAAGTGCGGAAAAGAAAAGTGTAATAGCATAAATAAAATGTTCATACATATATACAGGGATTGTGAAATTGTTTTAAAGGCTACAGGAGGAAACTGATTACAAGAAAGCCTAAGGGCACTACCTCTGCTCAACTACTAACTGTCCATCTACCACAATCTTGTCTAAGCTTAGTTGGGAGACGTCTGATTTAGGGTAGAGACAGGTGGCTTGGGCGACAGCATCATCAAAACCCACCATGTAGGAGTTCGTAGCATCATTGGTTAAGTCTTCCTTGGTCTTTTTTAGGAGCTTATCCTTCTACAGCAGTTCTTTGCCTCTTATAGCCAGCTCCTCCTTCAATTTCTCCACCTCAGTATGGAGTTCAACATTCTTCGCAAATAAATCCAAGGCCTCCTTAGACTTTTCAGTCAGAAGGACCTTGGTCTCTTGGTGCAACGAGTGGAGATCCTCAACCCACTAGGCGAGCTCGACAGCCTTATCTACTTCCTCCTTGGCCAAATCTTTCCATCTCCTAACCTTGGAGAGGACAAGGCAGTTTGCAGCCAAGGCTTGCCCTAGCTGCCTAGATGTTTGCTCCATTAGGCGATCCTCCTCCAAGATGTTTAGCTCCTCTTTGGCCTCAGGGGGAAGTAGGGTCTTCTCGAGAAAAGAAAAGGAATTGAGGGAAAGATCCCATAGTCCTCTCCTCTGCAAGTTTTTTCCCCTGCTTTCCTGCACCATGATCGCGTGAGGAGGAGAGGGGCTGGGTTTAGGGGCCTGTTGAGAGGGAGCCCGACCATCTGAAGTTGAATGCTCAGAGACAACCTTTCATCTCCTCTTAAAGATAGGCCCTGAGCACGTGTGCTCGTCGTCTGTGGAGGCCATCTCGGCCACTGCTTTCAGTTTTAAGTCCTCGGCAGGAAGAGCTTGAGCAGCAGCCTTCAACAACAAGGCTCTGGCAGCCAAGTCTTTCTTGTTTAGCCTGCCCAACATACTGTCTGCATGAGAAAAAGAGAGGATTTAGTAAAACACACATACAATTCAACGTTCATAAGGATAAGGAAGAGAAGGATACCGATGTAAGCTTTGAGCTCCACTAGGGAGAACTCTTTCTTTATCAAGGAGGCGGTGTCAAAAACCACCTTGAGATTGGAGAGGAAGAGGCACACCTCATGTTCTTGCTGGGGCATGTCTTCTAAACGCCTGGGCTCCTGGAATCTGGGTTCCTCAGTCCAATATAGAGGAAACCCATCCAGGAGGGTTGGGTCATTCTTGTTGCAGCGAATTTTGAAAAACTTTCCTTTAAAGCCTTTATAAGATTGTTGGAAAAGGGACAACAAAGTTCTCCCAGCAACCCCATTGAAGTTGACCCACAATCGACAACCCAGGTGTTTGGCTTCAAAGAAGTATAAGAAGACTTCCACTGATGGCAGAATGCTAAAATGGTTGCGAAGAATGGAAAAACCCTGAACAAATAAAGCCCAGCTATTTGGATGTAGCTGGGAAGGGGCAACGTTGAGGCTCTAAGATTGTGCACACTGTAGTGGGATCTTCTCCCATTGAATATGCTCTCACTCGAGATAAGATTCTCGTGAGGGAAGGTTGTTACAAGAGGTAGCCTAGCGTTAGTCTATAAAAGGGACCTGAGTTCCCAGGTGAAGATACGTTGTTCTAAGCTTGAAACTAGATACTTCTTATTTCTTATAAGCCCTTCTTATAAGCCCTGTATTGACTTGATCGTCGGAGTGCAATTGGCAGGTAGGGTGCCCTCTGTCTCAACGAAGCCACATCCAGACAATTAAGGAAAGTGCAGATTCCTATAGAGGCAGACGAGGTCAGAGCTCGCCTTTAGAGTCAATCGGCGGCGACCAAGTCAACCGGCAGGAACATTAAGTGTGTAAAATATTTATATTTTCAATTAAATTTTTATGATAAATTGAAGTTATGTGATCGTTTAATTTAAAGTTTTAAGTAGAATATCTTAAGCTTCAACAATAAAAAAAAATGAGTTATAAAACTTTAATTACTTTTTTATTAATTAATTCATATTTGTGTAAACCTGATCTATTTAATGTAAAAAAATTTAACTATTTTTTACGTATTGATATGGTTGGTTCGATTTTATTTTAATATTTAAATTTTAAAAATAAAATAATATTATTTTTTATTGTTGATCAATTTTGTAGTATTGTATTTGAAACTGCAAAATCAAATATTAATTACTTCATTTAAGAGTAAATTCAAACGACACATATTCTATTCAAAATTTGAAAATATAATTTTTTAATACCTAATATAATGAATTCTTTTAACAAAAATCTATTAAAAATACTCAAATTTTAAAATAATTTAAAATTCAATTATATTATTTTCTTATTTTTACATGAAAATACTTAAGAAATAAAGATAAAAAATAACATGTTATCCCAATTGATGTGACAAAATGAAATCACAGAAAATCAATGAAGAAATCTAAAATTTTTAAATACTACATAAAACAATTTTTGTATTAAAAATTAATTATAAATTTTTAAATTTTTAAGATAGTTAAAACTTAATTCAGTCTAATTGCTATCAACAATTAGAAAATGATATACCTGTTATTCATCATTAGTATCATACTATTAATGCTTTTAATTATAAAAATAAAAATTCAAGTGAACAGATTCGAACAAATCGTGTTCTGTTTTCCATCTTTAAAACAATTTAGCTGATTTTCATTGGTTCATTGCAAGTTTAGTGTAAAATTTGACTAAACTTGTCTAACAACTGATTTTCAATTGGACCTTAGAATTCAATTTCATCAAGGAAAAGAAGAAGGGAAATAGGTTATTTAAGCATAATGTAAACAAGATTTCTTACTACTATTTAATAATATATTATGGTGTATAATAAACTTTTTTGAATTTATACATGCACTTTAAAAATTATATTAATAATTATTTATGATTAATTGACAGCGTAAATTTATTTTATTTACTAGTACATCATTGTTAAATTCTTCTATACAATATGCTTTTTTTATGATTTTTGTTAATAACAAGATTGAAATTCATGTAGAATCCATAATTTGGTGAGTTTTTAAAATCTACCTCATTTATTGGTAAACACTTAAATAATTTAGGTATCATTCATATAAATCTCTACTGATAATTAAAATACTTTAACGAACACGTGTCATGTATTCATTGTTTGTCTTAAATTTTTAAGGTATATTAAAGAAAGAAGAAAAACTTAATGAAGTAGATGAATTGAATGAGAATGAAATTTGAATTTAAAATTATTCAGAACCTAAATCTTAGTTGGACTTGTAACAATTCGAATGTGGAGTGAATTTGGTTTATATACCCTTAAATTTAACTATTAAATTCAACAAAATCTTAATGTACAAGTGCCGTAGTAGTTATCATCTCATATATAAAAAACATTCCCATTTGATAATTACTTGCACATTTACGAAAAAGTATATGTTAATATTAAGTAATATATTATATTATTTTGATTATCAAGAAAATAAGTAAAAAATAAATTATGTCAAGTAAAATAAAATAAAAATATTTTCAGTTGACTTTTCTTCTCTATGAGAGTTGAAAGTCTGGTTATTTTAATTAAAAAAAGATAATAGAAAATAAAGAATTTATGAGTGTTGTAGTTGTTATAATAGATTTTAAAGAAATTATAAAATAACTAAATTACTCTTATTATTATAAACTAATTTTAATTTTATTATTATTATTGTTAAGTTTTTTTAATTTTATTATTTATACTTTATTATTTTATATTTGTTTACTATTATTTATTTTTATTTTATTATTATTATTATTATTATTATTATATAAAATTTTTATTATTTACAGTTGTATTACTATTTTATGATTTTATTATTATTTATTATTTATTTTATTATTTTATAATTTTATAATTTTTTTATTATTAATATTTATTTTTTATTTTCATTATTATTATAAATATTATTTTATATATTTTTATTATATTATATTGTATAAAATATAATATAATATTTTTATTGTTTTTTTCTGTTATTTATAAAGTAAATATGTAATTGTATATAATCCATGATAGTTTTTTTCAACTTTTATCTAATTAAGGTATGAGAGTGAAAAATATATATCTTTATATATAGTCCTAATTTATCAGCCAATGTAAACTAATACTACACCTTTCCGTCCCTGAATAATTGTTATATAACAAGATGCAAATGTTTTTTTATCCCTAAGTCTATATAATATTAAAAATGCAAACGATTGTCACTTGACTAGAAAGCAAAACATCCATTAAAGATAACCAACATATTAATCTTATTTAAAAATAAATATTTTTAAATGATACAAAAATGTAAAAGAATAGTAGAAAATAAAACTGTAATTAAGAGCAAAACGTCTTGAAAATAATTTTATGAATACTCAAATTTAATTGAGATTTAAAGGTATACATGTAATTTTTCTTTTGCAGTTATGAATACTCAAATATATATATATTGGAGCATGTGACATTATTCCCTTCAAAGGTATTTAAAGGTATACATGTAATTTTTCTTTTGCAGTTAACACAATGAATGACATGTAAAATTGTTTAATTTTTGTTTTCTTGAATATACTGATAAATATAGCATGATTGTTCATAGGCACTGTCTTCATTTAAGGATTCATCAGGAATCATTGACTTAGGATAAAAATCAGAATTCATTAGGAATGAAAAACAAAGTGTGATTATGAATCATTGGCTTAGGATGAAAAACTCTATTCCCATTGAAAGGGAAACATTTGAGGGGTTTCATTGCAGTGAGATCCATCAGAACTCAGGCTATACATGGAGGAACAGTGGTCACTGCCACTGGGAACCAAACACTCGCTCCACAGACTCTAGGTTGTTGTTATCCTGCAGGCTCAGGCCTAAGGGCTGCATCAGGGACATCGAGGGAGGCTGCACCATTTGTTAAGCTTTCACACAAAACATTTTGCTTCTCATTCCACAAGTTTTTGATAAAGGGCTGGTTCTGAGAAGCGAGTGTAACATTCCTAATTTTTACCTATTTCTAATAATTATAATCTGTTTGAAATATCAAAATAAATATATAGATATAATACAAATATATCTACAATTTTTCATATAATGTGTCAAAAGATATCTCTCCTCATAAGACTTCAAATATTTCCATAAAATTAAAATAAATATTTAAAGAAAAAAAAAACATTTTCATTCTATCACCTGTAACATTATTGCTCTTGTGTAAAATACACGATCATCAGAGTAAAAAAAAGCAACCACAAAATAAAGAAAAGGGTAAGCTAGGTATTTTTAAAACTTATAATATAAATATAACTTTAAACATTCACATAAATTCATCTTTTCTCATACATTTCACATAAAGTGTTTATCAAAAATTCAATATTCATCTTTCTCATGTGAGACTTCTACTTACTCACAACACATAGACACTTGACTCTACTTTCGGAAGACTCATGCATTGACTCAGACTTAGAGATCTCCACCTGTCATACTATCTCACTGTGAAATTGTAAGGACCTATAAATTAATTGGAATAGAAGTGATAGATTTTAAATAATTTCTGAGTATGTTATTATTTAAAATAAAAAGGACATAAAAATAGAAAATATCATAGTGGTCAGACCTCGGACGTCGCCCAAGGTCTGGGATCAGCTGGTAGAGGGCGATCGGTTGACCATTGTACCAACCAAGTAGTCAGGTGTGATGACTTTATCGTGAGGTAATCAAGTGGGCGTGCTTCAAGGGAGGGAGGCACGTGAATCAAGAAGGGTAAGAGAAAGGAAGGTGTAGCTTAGAAGTCGATGAGATCGCCGTTTGTTGAAGAAGGCGGCGTCCTCCGACTTCCCCCGTATGAAATCAGAGATCGCCTATTTTGCGCATGATCGCCGTGTGCGAAGATTTCACATAATCGCCAATCGCCTATGGTGCACATGATCGTCGAAAAGAGCACATCGCCGAGTATTCGAGAAGACTTGGTAAGCACTTAGTATGTGGTCTAAATACAGAAGATGGGTGATATAGAAGATAGGTGGCATATCTGCCACCATGAGTAGTGTGAGTCGTGATACCCCAGACTTAGAGGAATGGGAGGATAGACCTTCAGCAAGGTGTGACGATGTGACATCGGTGACCAGAGTAAGGCGATGTGTTCTCGTCACACACAAGGGCGATAAGAGATCGCCACCAGGATGAGAGGAACATCGGTCATCAACCAGGATGGGAGACACATCGGTGGTCTGCCAGGGTGAGACATCGGTGGTCTGCCAGGGTGAGACATCGGTTGTCTGCCAGGGTGAGACATCGGTGGTCCTCCAAGATGAGACATCGGTTGTCTGCCAGGATGAGGAATCAGTCGTCCGTCAGGAAGAGGAACCAGTCATCGTCGGGATGAGAAGGACATCAGTCATCGCCGGGATGAGAGGCACACCAGTCATCGTCGGGATGAGAGGCACATCAGTCATCGCCGGAATGAGAGGCACATCAGTCGTCAGTGGATGGTCATCAAACGATGTCGTGTTTCACACAGATAAGGTAGGACCCAGGCTCCCAGCATAAGCGTTCTGCATGCGCGACACGTAGACGGAAAGAGGTGTTTCAGAACAGTGGCTCCAGAGAGTTGGTAGGTAAAGTGACCCAGAGTTGGTGTGCGCAGAGACCCACGTGGCCATACTGTTAGAGGAAACCCACACGCAAGGTTGCTCAGAGAGTGGGTAATGGCAGTAAAGGCTAAAGAGCCGTTCGACCTTAAGAGCTGAGGGAATCAGCTCATTTAGTTCCCCTTTCTCCTTTCTCCTCCACTCGAAGACGCAGCTATCCTCATGTACCAGTGCTACGATCGGCGACTGCCATTGTCCTTCTGGGAAGTCTCTGCAAGTTCTCCCGTCAGGACGCTAGAACAGAGTAAGTCGTTTTACTCTGTTTTTCGAGTCGAATCTGAGCTTGAGAGGGTTGCCTCTGCATAGGCGTTGCCGGCGACTCCCTTAGCTCCAGAAATCGTCTCTGTTAGCGTAGAAAACGAGTAGTATAGTCAGTTTTGTGATAAAGGCTCCATGGTGCAAGTTAGGACATCTTTAAGCTTCGGTGGGTTTTGGAGCTCTTAGTGTTTTTGCGCAAGTTCAGGTGAGGGAAGCTAGCATTTTCGTTTATAAAAACTTTAGGCGAGTAGGTTCTGAAGTGAGGGCGACGTGGTCGCCGGTTTCATATTCTATTTCACGATGCTCTGTTTTTATGTGTGGGGTGACGTGATTGCCGATTTTAATGCAAAATTCGAAATCCCCTGTTTTAGTGTCGTTTTGAAATTGTTTGAGATTGAAAGGTGAAATGCATATCATATTCGAGAATCTGAACTCTGGTATGATTGTTTCTGTGATTGGGATTTGTTTAAAAAAAAAGGGATTCAAAATATTATATGATGGAATTGTGCTTTTACGTGTGGTATGATGTACTGGATGAATGTGAAAGAGTGATCAAAGCATAGTATTTTCAGGAAAGAAAATACCGTGTGGAGATTTTATGAGGGTGTATTGATCTGTGATTATCCTGTGAATGAGGCGATCCTGACTCTGCTGATATGATGGAATCATATAGATGAAGTCATTCAGTTGGTGAGAGTCGAAGGAGGTCCATATGTATGGGTAAGTCGTTTGAAAGATAACTGACTTGACCTGTTATATGGATTAACCCTGTCATACTGAGAGAGTGATGATATTGAGATTGAGATTATGTTTATGCGCATAGCTGTGGGAACTTTACAGCAATGTAGTATGACAGGTGCAGGTCTCTGGATGCTAAGTTCAACGCACGAGTCTTCCGGAAGTAGAGTCATGTGTCTATGTGTTATGAGTCAGTGGAAAGTCTGACATGTGAACCATGAGTATTGAATGTATTGAATAGACACTTGACGAGTTTGTGGAATATGGGGATATTGATGGTTGAAATTGATATAGATTATGAATGGTGTGAAGATTTATGCTTTCTATTGATATAAAGTTTCATATTTAAAGTTTTTAAAAATATCTATCTTACCCTTTTGTTTTGTATCGTGGTTGTTTTTCTTAAACCTGTGTTGACCGTGTATATTTGCACGGGAGCAGATGAGGTTGCAGGTAGTAGAGCTCCTCAGTGAGCATTTCTGGAGGAGGAGATCGCCGGTTTTTGAATGCTGTTGTTTTGTTTTATTTTGAAAACTCCTGTATGGAGATGTATTAAAACTTCCTCGAAAAGGGATATTATTTTGAGGCACATTTGTATTAATGAATGAATTATATTATGTATATATCTATGTTAAATTTTTTGATATTATTGTGTCACCTTTATTTTATTATATAAAAATGAACAATATTTTGAGGGGCGTTACATTAATGGTATCAGAGCAGTTCGTCCTTAGGATGACCTGCGGGCAGTGGATCCATTGTGTTTCTCCTGCTCACAAATTTTATTGGGGTTTTAAATAAAAGCTATAGTGAAAGGTTTTGAAGGTTTTCTTATTGAAATTTTGTGTGTGCTGTAGTGAATATATGCTCTAACTGAAAATTTTAGTAATTAGAATGAAATGATCTTGATAAAGTAGTGAGGGTGCACACTCATAACTAGATCGAGATGATTCTCAATCTTAATTCTAAAGGTTTGATGTTTAGCATATATTGAATTCTGGTGTGAATTATTTCATTTTATTGAGTGTTTTTGGTAATTGATTGAAAGTGGTTGTTTGGATTGATGGTTTTATACCAGTAGCTGTTCTGGTGTTATGCTTGATGTTATAAGTATCATGATCGGCTGATAAACTCAAATTCTAGATGGATTTGAGATGCTGACCTTTGTAAGACCTAGTGTGGTCTTCTAAATGAATTGATTCGTTATCAAGTTCATTTTATAGGAGTATGATTAGAGAAAAATAGTTTCCTAATCTTACGCAGAAAATGGCTCCTAGACCGCCTACCCCTCCCCAACCTTCTGCAGAAATGGGCCAGATCGCCAGGGCCATTGAGATGATGGCGAGTGCTATCCAGCAGCAGAATGCGGCAATGACTCAGAATCATCAAGCTGCAATGCAGCATTGGGAGACCGCTAGATCGGCTGCAACAACTTCCCACATCGGTCAGCCTCAGGAGCAGATGGGACTGACCGAGTTCCTCAGGCACAACCCATCTAATTCAGTGGGAATGCTACCCCTGATCAAGCAGATCAGTGGGTCAGGGAGTTGGAGAAAATCTTTAGGGTGACCTCCTGCCCTGAAGAGAAGAAATTGGTGTTCGCCACCTATCTGCTATCTGGAGAAGCCGAGTTCTGGTGGATGGGAGCTCAGCAGATGATGGAAGCCAGAGCTGACGTTTTAGACTAGGAAAGTTTCCGAGAGAGGTTCCTAGAGAAATATTTTCCAGATAGTGCAAGGTTTGCGAAGGAAGCGGAATTTCTCAGGTTGGAGCAAGGGGAGATGTCCGTGAACGCTTATGCTGCTAGGTTTGAATACCTAGCCAGATTTTATACCCAAGCTACCTCTGAGGCTTGGAGGTGTAGGAAGTTTGAAGAAGGTTTAAAGCATGAGCTGAAGAAGACCATAGCACCCATGTGCATCAGGGAGTTTCATGCCTTAGTAGAGAAGGCAAAGATGGTGGAAACCTTGGAAAGGGGTAATTCTCGGGTGATCAGATCACACCCAGGGGGTTCTTCCAGTGGGAAGGTGTAACGCCCCTCAAAATCTTATTCATATTTATATCATAAAATAAACATAAAACAATAATATCAAAATTTACATTCATATATATATATATATATATATATATATATATATAATAAAATACATCCCTTCCATTCAATGTGTTCTTCAAAAGGAACATCCCTCCTCGCAGGGAGTTAACTTTATACATCAAAAGTTTTCCAAAATAAAACATTCAAATATAAAACAATCCTTTTCTCCATCTGCTCACTGAGGAGCTCTACCACCTGCAACATCAGCTGCTCCCGTGTAATTAACACGATCATCACAGGTTTAAGAAAGCAAACACAACACAAAACACAGGGTAAGCTAGATATTTTTAAAACTTTAAAACATGAAACTTGATATTAACGTAATCCATCAAATATTCACACATTTCACAATTCCCTCAAGTGTTAATCATTCCACAAAAATCCATCAAGTGTCTATCACATTTCAATATTTCTCTTTCTCACGTCAAACTTCCACTGACCCATCACACATAGACACTTGACACTACTTCCGGAAGACTCGTGCTTGAACTTAGCATCCAGAGACCTGCACCTGTCATACCACACCACTGTGAAATCCACACAGGGTCGCTGTGAAATCCATACAGCCATGCGCATAAACATAATCTCAATATCATCACTCTCCCGGTATGATAGGGTTAATTCATATAACAGGTCAAGTTAGTTATCTTTCAAACAACTTACCCATACATATGAACCTCCTTCGACTCTCAACAAGTGAATAACTTTATCTATGTGATTCCATTATATCAGCAGAGTCAGGATCGTCTCATTCACAGGATACTCACTGATCAATACACTCTAATACCAATCTCAACACGGTATTTCCTTTCCTGAAAATACTATGTCTTGATCACAATTTCACATTCATCCAGTACATCATACCACACGTAAGGCACAATTCCACCATATAATATTTTGATTCTTTTCTTAAACAATCCCAATCACAGAAACAATCATACCAAAGTTCAGATTTTCGAATATCATATGCATTTCAATCTCAAACAAGTTCAAAGCGACACTAAAACAGGGGATTTCGAAATTTGCATTGAAACCGGCGACCACGTCGCCCCAACTTCAGAATCTTCTAGCCTAAGGTTTTTATTGGAAATAAAGCTAGCTTCCCTTACCTGGACTTGCGTAAAATCTCACTAAGAGCTCCAAACCCACCGAGAACTCAAGGATGCCTTAACTCTATTTTAGGGCTTTGAGCAGAAAACTTGCAGAGTAACTTCCCAAGAGGACAATGGCAGTCGTCGATCGTAGCACTGGTACGTGAGGATAGCCGCGTCTTCGAGTGGAGGAGAAAGGAGAAAGGGGAACTAAATGAGCTGATTCCCTCAGCTCTTAAGGTCGAACGACTCTTTAGCCTTCACTGCCATTACCCACTCTCTGAGCAACCTTGCGTGCACACTTCCTTGAACAGTATGACCACGTGGGTTTCTGCGCATACGAACTCTCTGATGCTAACTATTCCGAAACACCCTTTTTGTCTACGTGTCGCGCATGCAGGACGTTCTCATGCTGGGAGCCTGGGTCCCACCTTATCTGTGTGAAACACGACATCGCGCGATAACCATCCACCGATGACTGCTCGCGTGATGACCATGCCTCTCATACCGGCAATGATTGATGCCCCTTCCTGACGGACGACTGATTCCTCACCCTGGAAGACGACCGATGTCCGATGTCTCTCCATCTGGCAGACAACCGATGTCTCATCCAGGAAGACGACCGATGTGTCTCCCATCCAGGTTGATGACCGATGTTCCTTTCATCCTGTTGGCGATCTCTTATCGCCCTTGTGTGTGACGAGGACACATCGCCTCACTCTGGTCACCGATGTCACATCGTCACACCCAGCTGAGGGCTTGTCCTCCCATTCCTCTAAGTCTGTGGTATCACTCCCACATGACTCGGTGACGTCGGTAGCTTCTCCTTCCCGAGGATAGGTCGGTACCAACTCTCGTGCGCCAATGCATGCAACACTAAGGACAATCTCTTATGTCCCAGCATAGAGTTTCGCATACATAGCGTATCTAAGGTGCAAATCACACCTTAATACGTGTGATTTTTTTTTGGAACCCCCCTATGGTCCCCCGACCGACCTCTACCAGCTGACCTCAGACCTTGGGCAACGTCCGAGGTCTGACCACCATGAAACTTCTATTACAAGCTCTTTTTATTTTAAATAATCACATCTTCAGAAATTATTTAAATATAACACTTTTATTCCAATTAAATTTTTCTAGGTCCTTACAGAAGGCCAAGGTGCAACACCCACAAAGCAAGCCTTATGCGAGACCTCCACCACATCGGGCAGGAGCAGTTCCGCCCCAGTTTCAGCAGCAACAAACATGGAAACCCAGATGTTTCACATGCCAAAAGATGGGGCACATTTCTAGAGATTGTCCTAGCAGAAATAGGATGACTCAACCCGTTGGTTCTCAGCAGTTGAGGAATGGGGGCAGTAGACCTCAAGCAGCAGGGAGAGTGTTTGCCATGACAGGAGCAGAGGCGTCTCAATCAAGTAACTTGGTGCAAGATGCTTGTTTTATAGCTGGTAGAAGTGTAAAAGTCTTGTATGATTCTGGAGCGACACACTCCTTTGTGTCAAGTCGGAGTATTGCCGAGCTGGGCCTTCTAGTGAAGGAGCTACCTTTTGAACTGTTGGTCTCTACACCTGCATCAGGACAGGTTATGACCTCCACAGTTTGCCCAGAATGTCCAGTGATAGTAGAGGGACGTAGGTTCAAAGTAAATTTGATCTGTCTACCTCTGCAGGATCTGGATGTTATCCTAGGAATGGATTGGCTATCTGCCAATCACATTCTCATAGACTGGGGTAGGCAGAAAGTGGTGTTTCCCGACCTCCGAGAGCCAGATGTGATATCTGCTCAGCAGGTACGGTCGGAGTTGAAAGAAGGGGCGACGTGCTTTGTGATCCTAGCTCGAGGGGGGAGTGAAGAATGAAGAGGATATGGGCAGTATACGTGTGGTGAAGGATTTCACAGATGTGTTTCCAAAAGAAATACCTGGACTACCGCCTAAGAGAGAAGTGGAATTCTCTATTGACTTGGTACCTGGAGCTGGACCAGTGTCAATGGCACCTTACAGGATGGCTCCAGCCGAGTTGGTAGAATTAAAGAAGCAAGTGGGAGAGTTGTTGGAGAAACAATTCATCAGACCCAGTGTATCTCCATGGGGGGCTCTAGTGCTTCTAGTTAAGAAAAAGGATGGAGGGTCTCGGCTGTGTATAGATTACAGGCAGTTGAACAAGTTGAACAAGTTGACCATCAAGGACAACTATCCTCTAACCGTAATTGTATGAAACTCAATTTCAGATGTTCAATGAATACTTGTTTGATCAGAAAGAGTTGAACATGAGGTAGAGAAAAGGGGTGGAGTTTATGAAAGATTATGATTTCCAACTTATGTATCATCCAGGGAAGGCCAATGTAGTGGCAGATGCTTTGAGTAGAAAATCAATGCAAGTATCAATCATGATGATTGAAGAGCAGAAGTTGATCGAGCAGTTCAGAGATTTAAACTTGGGAGTGGAATTTCATGTTAACCATATTAGTTGTAGTAAGTTAACTATAACTAATGATTTCATTGGAATGATAAAGGATAAGCAATTAGAGGACCCTAGTCTGAAACGTATTGTGGAATTGCTAGGCACCGATCAGGCTAAGGACTTTGTAATGGGAGATGATGGGATCTTGAGATTAATGGCAGGATTTGCATACCAGCAAATGAAGAATTTAAGAGATATCAAAAATTTTAACTTTGCTCTTCTGGCAAAATGGAAATGGTGGATGATGAGTGATGAAAAAGGGAAATGGAAAGATATTCTTGTATCCAAATATGGCTCGGAACTTGGAAGAAGCCAAGCTCATTTGAAATATCAATCGTGGTGGTGGAGAGATGTATGTAAAGTGTGCGAGGAGGGTGAAAATGATGGTTGGTTCCAAAAAGTTATCGTTTGGAAAGTTGGAGATGGAGAGAATGTTAGATTTCAGGAGGATGCGTGGGCCACTAACTCTAACCTTAAATCTTTGTTTCCTAGACTTTACTCCATTTCTGTGGACCAAGGCAAGACGGTGGGAGAGGTAGGTTTTTGGGAGGATTCTGGGTGGCAATGGTATGTTGTATCTGGGAGAAGAGGAATAGAGTTGTCTTTAAGCAAGAAATTCCGGATGCAGAGAAAATTTTCCAATCGGCTCCACTACTTGTATGGTTGTGGTTGAGATATAGGGTGCGTTCGTTCTCGTATGTTTTTTTTCGGATTGGCACCTGAACCCAAAATCAATGCATTCAATGTATACGTTGAAAAAGGAGGTAATAATGGGAGCAGAAAGTTGGGTTGGTAAAAGAAGTCATAATAATGATTTAGAAAGTAAACAGCAACAGGAACAACTTTTTAACTAATGTTCCGGCCGCTTGACTCGAACGTGGAGGATTGCCTCGTCACTCCTTTGTCTAGCCCTCTGTTCTGCAGGAACGCTCCAAGAACCTCCGCCGGAACTCCAAAAGCTGCCTACAAAACACACAGACGGCGCCTCTAGCGGCCGTTGTAGCTCCGACACTCAAGTCAGGCAACAGGAACACCAAAACTATATCTGAATCTCTCTTTGAGACCCGTGTGTAAGAAACTCTCAAATGTGTAAGCAGTGAGAATCTGCAAAAAACCTCCCCTCAATTTCGTTAAGAGTTTGTATATATACCTGAGTATTTCTCTCTCCTGACGGTTATTCCTCTTGACACGTGGATAACATCTGGTCGTACACGTGTCACCATCTGGTGTATCTGCAGCTGAAACGTTACTTCCACTGTGCCCCTGCGACTAAGTTATCCACACAGGGAGTAGCTTAGTACGCAGGCTACTCTGGGCGCAACCTTAACATGGCGAGCTGGGTAACCCTGGGCATTGCAGCTCACACTACACATGGTGGCAGATATGCCACTTATCCTCTGTACTTAGACCATACAACAAGTGCATGCCAAGTCTTCTCAAACACCCGGCGATGTGCTCTTTCGGCGACTTGCTGACCACCTGATCTCCCAACCTTAACACACGGCGATCATGTGCAATCTGGGCGATTACTGATCCTTACCAGCGATGACCGATTACTCATCTTCAAGGTGATAGGCGATTACCATTCTGAGTGATCGCCTCCCTGATTCGCCTGCTATCCTCTACCACGTGTTACCCTGTGAATGGTCCACGTGGTCAACTGCTGCTGATGTCATCGACTACCGATGACCGACCGGAACACAAGCCCCCCAGTCTCGAGCTGTGAACTTGTTCTCAGCGAAGAGACTAAGAAATCGTCTTCTGGCGGTCTACAGGAGCGCACACTCTGGTACTAACACTGTTTCATTTCTTCTTCTTTGCCTTCAAACATTCAAAGCATCTCTCTGGATCATGTAGAGATTCACCTTCCCTGTTTTCTTCTCAAACGCGCTAGGGTTCGCTGCGTTTCTTCTCTTTAACTCTCTGCATGTGACTAACTGCTGACTAGCTTAGGCTTTAGCGCGATCTAACTGCAACCCCTCAAACTTGGCCTCTGACTTGATCGCGGCTAGCTGTTGCCTTAGCATTGCCTTCAACATAACTTTGTGCTGGATGACTGACTTAACGGGCCTAAACGCTTCGGCTTCACGCAACAGGACTTGCTTCTACCACCGACCACCGACTAGCATGTTAGTGCACCACCGATCAGTCATCGCGCTTCGGGCTTCGCTGCACTTCTCTGCCACACCAGCGCTGAGTGCATAGAGGGTTTGAACACCAACTATGACGCCTGTGTTTTGGGGAAGAAAAGTGCTTCTCGATGACCCCTCTTGTCCCAACCTTGCTGTAAGAAGTCGTGGGTGAGGTCTTGCTTCTCTCACCTCAGCGTCGCTGTAAAAAGCAGAGGGAAGGGACTTGGTTCTCTTGCCTCAACCTTGCTGTAAAAAGCAAAGGGAAGAGGACTTTCCCTCATGCCTCAGCCTCGCTGTACAAAGTCGAGGGAGGACTTTCTTCTTTCTCGCCTGCACTCGCTCAAAGGCAAGGAGGTCTTCCTCTGTTGCCTACTCTTGCTCAACGGCAAGGAGGACTTCCTCTGTTCCCGCCTGCACTTGCTCAAGGGCAAGGAGGACTTCCTCTGTTCTCGCCTGCACTTGCTCAAGGGCAAGGAGGACTTCCTCTGTTCTCGCCTGCACTTGCTCAAGGGCAAGGAGGACTTCCTCTGGTGCCTGCACTTGCTCAAAGGCAAGGAGGACTTCCTCTGTTCTCGCCTGCACTTGCTCAAGGGCAAGGAGGACTTCCTCTGTTCTCGCCTGCACTTGCTCAAAGGCAAGGAGGACTTCCTCTGGTGCCTGCACTTGCTCAAGGCAAGGAGGACTTCCTCTGGTGCCTGCACTTGCTCAAAGGCAAGGAGGACTTCCTCTGTTCTCGCCTGCACTTGCTCAAGGGCAAGGAGGACTTCCTCTTGCCTCAACCTCGCTGTATAAAGCAGAGGAAGAGGACTTTCTCTTGCCTCAACCTTGCTGTATAAAGTAGAGGAAGAGGACTTTCTCTGTTGCCTCAACCTTGCTGTAAAAAGCAAAGGAAGAGGACTTTCTCTCGCCTCAACCTTGCTGTATAAAGCAGAGGAAGAGGACTTTCTCTGTTGCCTCAACCTTGCTGTAAAAAGCAAAGGAAGAGGACTTTCTCTCGCCTCAACCCTACTGTATAAAGCAGAGGTGAGGATTTTCTCGTGGGTGCACGCTCCCAGGGGGGCGCCAGGCGTGGCTGTCTAAGCGCACACACTGGGCGCACCCTACCTGCATTGCCTCATCGCGCGTTCACCGACGTCCCGACCGGCGAGGACCTCTTCTTCTGGAACCATACGAGGTGCATGCTTAACGCTCTCGCTGGGAACTTGGGTCCCAGCTTAACACGTGTTAGCAAGACACCGATGACCGTGCACCGACCGAGTACTCACTCTCTACATACACCGACAGCTGATCACGGTCTACATGCACTGATGGCTGATCGCGCTCTACATCCCAGCTCTTATCTGGGGGCTGATCTGCGGGTGGTGGCCACTTGGTAACTCACCACCGATCACCTGGTCTTGAACCTGGGGCAAGGAGAACTTTAAATTGGGAACACTCGCACACTTTATGTACTGAAAATCTTTTATTGGGTGGCATCGTTAAAAAGAGTGCCCCTGATCTGCTCAACTGTCTAATACACTAAGTGTGTGTGTACAGCGCGATAGCGCATCTACTTTACATCTTAACGAAAGTAGGAAAGAAGCGTGTAGCGTCCTGGGTTCTGGGAATAGTCGTTACGTCCAGAGTCACCAGCCGACAAGCTCCATTCTCCAACGTCTCAACCACTCTGGATGGGGTCTCCTTTAACCGGCGATGACCGCCTTGGCGATGCACACACGTGGGGCGATCATGCCTTCCGCTTCAGCTCTGGGAGCCCCCCCAGTGTAGCCTCTTCCATCACCTCACCTTCCCAAACACAGGGAGTTCATGCTGCTGGTCGCCTTCCTGGGACCCCGAAGCGCGATCACCTTGTGTCTTATGCAGGTAATCGGTCAGGAACCCTGTCTCCACCAACTCAGCAAGCTGACGCCCCAACGCCAGGCAGTTACAGAGTGTATGTCCATAAGCTTGATGGAATTCACACCACTCATCCTTCCTCCCTCCAAGTACCCTGTCGGTTTTCTCTAGCACATGGAGTCTTGCTGCCACAGCAGGGATGGCGATCAGCTCCACCAAACTTATCATGAAATCATACCTGGGGGGTGCGTTGCTTGCACGCCCCCTGGTCTGGTCCTTCCTTGGTGCATAAGGGCGAGACCTTCTCTGCTCCTTCCTCCCTTCCTTGACCTCATGCACCCGCGCCTGTTGCTGTTGATTCCCCTGACCTCCACGTGCCTTCGACGGTGCAGCACTTCCTCTCTTCTCAGAGACCTCGGTCTCTGCTACTATGTGTGCCACCGCACGTCGCCGTATCTCGGTGAAGGTGGCAGGGTGGCTCCTGATGAGCGATTCACTGAAAGGACCAGGGAGGACACCTCTCTTGAACGCATGCACCAGCATGTCCTCGTCCTTGCTGGGCAATCTCACCACCTGCGCCCCAAAGCGATTGAGGTAGTCCCTCAACGGCTCCCCCTGATACTGGCGCACGTCAAACAGGTCGTAGGACACTACTGGCGCAGGTCGGTTAATGATGTACTGCTCCGTGAACAGCTTCGCGAACTGATGGAAGGAAGTGACGTGGCCCTCTGGCAGGCTCACGAACCACTCCATAGCCACTCCGCTCAGCGTGCTCATGAACATCTTGCAGTACACAGCATCTGAACCTCCAGTCAGCATCATCTGAGTGTGGAAGGCTATCAGGTGTGCTTCTGGATCTTCCGCCCCCGTGAACGACGCTTTCAGTCCCACCAGATTGGGAGGCACCACCGTGTTCATGATTTTGGGGGAGAAAGGCATAGGGAATGCTCTCGGAGGTGACGGTGGCGTCGACGTCCTCTCTTCAGCTGCGCGCTCCCTCTGCGCCTGCAATTCCCTACGCAGCTCTTCATTCATACGGTTTAACTCTTCGTTTCTTCTCTGCGATGCAGTCAGCTCTGCACGCATCCTCTCTCGCTCAACTCTCGATTCCGCGACGCTATCTTGCAGCGCGCGCATCATCTCCACTACCTGCGCCATGGTAACGGCTCCTTCTTCAGCAGATGACGCAAGTGAGGTTTGCCTGGTTCTTCTACTCATCTCCTCTGCACTTCGACGTAACTTCACTTCGACGAAATGATCAAGGAGCTCCAAGAAACCTCAAGAAACTGCAACGTGGATGGGAACCAGATTTACACGGGCCCTACGGTGGGCGCCTGATGTTCCGGCCGCTTGACTCGAACGTGGAGGATTGCCTCGTCACTCCTTCATCTAGCCCTCTGTTCTGCAGGAACGCTCCAAGAACCTCCGCCGGAACTCCAAACGCTGCCTGCAAAACACACAGACGGCGCCTCTAGCGGCCGTTGTAGCTCCGACGCTCAAGTCAGGCAACAGGAACACCAAAACTATATCTGAATCTCTCTGTGAGACCCGTGTGTAAGAAACTCTCAAATGTGTAAGCAGTGAGAATCTGCAAAAAACCTCCCCTCAATTTCGTTAAGAGTTTGTATATATACCTGAGTATTTCTCTCTCCTGACGGTTATTCCTCTTGACACGTGGATAACATCTGGTCGTACACGTGTCACCATCTGGTGTATCTGCAGCTGAAACGTTACTTCCACTTTGCCCCTGCGACTAAGTTATCCACACAGGGAGTAGCTTAGTACGCAGGCTACTCTGGGCACAACCTTAACATGGCGAGCTGGTTAACCCTGGGCATTGCAGCTCACACTACACATAGTGGCAGATATGCCACTTATCCTCTGTACTTAGACCATACAACAAGTGCATGCCAAGTCTTCTCAAACACCCAGCGATGTGCTCTTTCGGCGACTTGCTGACCACCTGATCTCCCAACCTTAACACACGGTGATCATGTGCAATCTGGGCGATTACTGATCCTTACCGGCGATGACCGATTACTCATCTTCAAGGCGATAGGCGATTACCCAACATCACAGGCGATAGGCGATTACTCAACATCACAGGCGAGAGGCGATTACCATTCTGAGTGATCGCCTCCCTGATTCGCCTGCTATCCTCTACCACGTGTTACCCTGTGAATGGTCCACGTGGTCAACTGCTGCTGATGTCATCGACTACCGATGACCGACCGGAACAACTAATATGGATAGGAAGTTTTGCGGGTACCTTGTCTTTATAAGGTGCAGAATTATGTAGTTTAGTGGTGAACCAAGGGTATTTTCCTTTAAGGAGCATGAAAATTAGATCTGCAGTTGGCAAATCGATGGATGGTTTTGATTGAGACGCAGAGGTTGATTTCTAGAAAGATATTAATGCAACATATTCCATATGCAGGGATGTAGAATGGAATTTGATGAAGTATTGGAGTAGTAAGAGGGAGCAGCAAGCGTTGGATTCTGTTGAATTTTGCTTGGGTATGTCAAGTTATGAGCTGGTTGTGGTTAAGTACATGAAGGAGCATATAGCTGGAGTGGGAAGCTGAGTTTCCCCGTGAGTCATCAGTGTGTTTGCAGGTATATATTAGGTGTTTTAATGATGGAGGAGGCAAGCAACACTCAGGTTAGGCAAGGGTCAACCAATTTTGTGGTATAGTGTTGGCCCCTTTTGGAGGTGGTTCTGCTTTAAGTCACCTGTAAGGTTAACTAATGAATAGCTATGTTTGTATGAGAAATGAGGGAAGCCTGTCCCTATCTCCTTTCTGGTAAGTTCATTTTCGAGGACGAAAATTTTTCTTGTTGGGGAGAATGTAAGGACCTATAAATTAATTGGAATAGAAGTGATAGATTTTAAATAATTTCTGAGTATGTTATTATTTAAAATAAAAAGGACATAAAAATAGAAAATATCATAGTGGTCAGACCTCGGACGTCGCCCAAGGTCTGGGATCAGCTGGTAGAGGGCGATCGGTTGACCATTGTACCAACCAAGTAGTCAGGTGCGATGACTTTATCGTGAGGTAATCAAGTGGGCGTGCTTCAAGGGAGGGAGGCACGTGAATCAAGAAGGGTAAAAGAAAGGAAGGCGTAGCTTAGAAGTCGATGAGATCGCCGTTTGTTGAAGAAGGCGGCGTCCTCCGACTTCCCCCGTATGAAATCAGAGATCGCCTATTTTGCGCATGATCGTCGTGTGCGAAGATTTCACATAATCGTCGTGTGCACATGATCGCCGAAAAGAGCACATCGTCGAGTATTCGAGAAGACTTGGTAAGCACTTAGTATGTGGTCTAAATACAGAAGATGGGTGATATAGAAGATAGGTGGCATATCTGCCACCATGAGTAGTGTGAGCTGTGATACCCCAGACTTAGAGGAATGGGAGGATAGACCTTTAGCAAGGTGTGACGATGTGACATCGGTGACCAGAGTAAGGCGATGTGTTCTCGTCACACACAAGGGCGATAAGAGATCACCACCAGGATGAGAGGAACATCGGTCATCAACCAGGATGGGAGACACATCGGTGGTCTGCCAGGGTGAGACATCGGGGGTCTGCCAGGGTGAGACATCAGTGGTCTGCCAGGGTGAGACATCGGTTGTCTGCAAGGGTGAGACATCGGTGGTCCTCCAGGATGAGACATCGGTTGTCTGCCAGGATGAGGAATCAGTCGTCCGTCAGGAAGAGGAACCAGTCATCGCCGAGATGAGAAGGACATCAGTCATCGCCGGGATGAGAGGCACACCAGTCATCGCCGGGATGAGAGGCACATCAGTCATTGCCGGAATGAGAGGCACATCAGTCGTCGGTGGATGGTCATCGAGCGATGTCGTGTTTCACACAGATAAGGTAGGACCCAGGCTCCCAGCATGAGCGTTCTGCATGCGCGACACGTAGACGGAAAGAGGTGTTTCAGAACAGTGGCTCCAAAGAGTTGGTAGGGAAAGTGACCCAGAGTTGGTGTGCGCAGAGACCCACGTGGCCATACTGTTAGAGGAAACCCACACGCAAGGTTGCTCAAAGAGTGGGTAATGGCAGTAAAGGCTAAAGAGTCGTTCGACCTTAAGAGCTAAGGGAATCACTTCATTTAGTTCCCCTTTCTCCTTTCTCCTCCACTCGAAGACGCAGCTATCCTCACGTACCAGTGCTACGATTGGCGACTGCCATTGTCCTTCTGGGAAGTCTCTGCAAGTTCTCCCGTCAGGACGCTAGAACAGAGTAAGTCGTTTTACTCTGTTTTTCGAGTCGAATCTGAGCTTGAGAGGGTTGCCTCTGCATAGGCGTTGTCGGCGACTCCCTTAGCTCCAGAAATCGTCTCTGTTAGCGTAGAAAACGAGTAGTATAGTCAGTTTTGTGATAAAGGCTCCATGGTGCAGGTTAGGACATCTTTAAGCTTCGGTGGGTTTTGGAGCTCTTAGTGTTTTTGCGCAAGTTCAAGTGAGGGAAGCTAGCATTTTCGTTTATAAAAACTTTAGGCGAGTAGGTTCTGAAGTGAGGGCGATGTGGTCGCCGGTTTCATATTCTATTTCACGATGCTCTGTTTTTATGTGTGGGGTGACGTGATCGTCGGTTTTAATGCAAATTTCGAAATCCCCTGTTTTAGTGTCATTTTGAAATTGTTTGAGATTGAAAGGTGAAATGCATATGATATTCGAGAATCTGAACTTTGGTATGATTGTTTCTGTGATTGGGATTTGTTTAAAAAAAAAAGGGATTCAAAATATTATATGATGGAATTGTGCTTTTACGTGTGGTATGATGTACTGGATGAATGTGAAAGAGTGATCAAAGCATAGTATTTTTAGGAAAGAAAATACCGTGTGGAGATTTTATGAGGGTGTATTGATCTGTGAGTATCCTGTGAATGAGGCGATCCTGACTCTGCTGATATGATGGAATCATATAAATGAAGTCATTCAGTTGGTGAGAGTCGAAGGAGGTCCATATGTATGGGTAAGTCGTTTGAAAGATAACTGACTTGACCTGTTATATGGATTAACCCTGTCATACTGAGAGAATGATGATATTGAGATTGAGATTATGTTTATGCGCATAGCTGTGGGAACTTTACAGCAATGTAGTATGACAGGTGCAGGTCTCTGGATGCTAAGTTCAACGCACGAGTCTTCCGGAAGTAGAGTCATGTGTCTATGTGTTATGAGTCAGTGGAAAGTCTGACATGTGAACCATGAGTATTGAATGTATTGAATAGACACTTGACGAGTTTGTGGAATATGGGGATATTGATGGTTGAAATTGATATAGATTATGAATGGTGTGAAGATTTATGCTTTCTATTGATATAAAGTTTCATATTTAAAGTTTTTGAAAATATCTAGCTTACCCTTTTGTTTTGTATCGTGGTTGTTTTTCTTAAACCTGTGATGACCGTGTATATTTGCATGGGAGCAGATGAGGTTGCAGGTAGTAGAGCTCCTCAGTGAGCATTTCTGGAGGAGGAGATCCCGGTTTTTGAATGCTGTTGTTTTGTTTTATTTTGAAAACTCCTGTATGGAGATGTATTAAAACTTCCTCGAAAAGGGATATTATTTTGAGGCACATTTGTATTAATGGATGAATTATATTATGTATATATCTATGTTAAATTTTTTGATATTATTGTGTCACCTTTATTTTATTATAAAAAAATGAACAATATTTTGAGGGGCGTTACAGAAATCCCATAGCTATGCGCATAAAATAATCTCAATATCATCCCTCTCCTAGTATGATAGGGTTAATTCATATAACAGGTCAAGTTAGTCATCTTTCAAACAATGTAACCATTCATATGAACCTCCTTCGACTCTCACCACCTGAATAATTTCATCTATATGATTTCATTCTTTCAAGAGAGTTAGGATATCTCCTTCTAGATGAATCCCTAGTCAATGCACATCCCAAACAATCTTAACATGGTATTTTCTTTCCTGAAAATAGTATGTCTTGATTAAAATTCATATTCTGAACCTCACAAGATCCAACATCAAACAATCAAATCATACCAAATTTTAGAATTTCTAAAACACATAATTCATTTACTAATCATATAAATATCTAATTAAACAAATTTTCAATTAAATATACATGAAATAGAAGTCTACATAATTTATAACTATACAGAAAGAAATAAACCAACCTTTTAAAATCATATATATATATAATTCATAATTTTTTTAGAGAGTCTAACTTGAGCTAGAATTTGCTAGGTTGATCTAGAATCAACCCAAGAGCACCAAGAATTTCAGTTTTACTCTAGCTTGAGCTAGAATTATCTGGTCTGAGCGAGATATGCAGAAAAATTTTGCATAACCTGTTAAACATGTTAGATTCTAAATCAACATTTTATTCAATGTATACTTTATAAATCTACACAATACATTGATAGTTCCTACTCAAAAATTTATACCAACACTCTCATTGAGTCATTGAACTATTATGTCACATATATATAATTTCAAAACCAAAATCATTAAAAATCAAACAACCAATTCTCATCAAACATTCTATTTGAATTGATTCAACAAACTATTCAATACATTCATTAACTCATTCAATTCCAAACTCATATACATTTTACAATATCTACTATATCTAAAATTTTACATTTCAATCTTAAGCGAATTTCAAATCTACACAAAAACAAGAAATCCTACAAGAAAATTCGAAACTGGGGACCACGTCACCCCCACATCCAGATCTTCTAGCCTAGGGTTCACTTGGCAATTTAAACTAGCTTTCCTTACCTGAACATAAGCACATACTCATTAAGAGTTCCAAATCTACCAAAACCTTAAAGGTCACTTAACCTGCACAAAAAAAGTCCTAATCACAAATCTAACTATACCACAAGGATCCTGAGCTAACAAAGACTACTTCTGAAGATACAAACATCACATGCAAGATTAACTGAAGGCAATCTAACGAGATCAAAACTAACTCAAAAGAAAAAGGGCCAAAAATGAACTTACTCTATCTAAGATTTTGATCAGGCAAACTCGTAGAGTTCACCGCCAGGAGTCCAATGACGGACTCCAATCGTCAAACTGATGAGTGAGGAGGTCAGAATCTTAGAGAGAAGGCAGAGGAAAGGAAAAAGGAGTTTTTAGAGAGATGATGGTTCTTTTAAAATGAAATCTGAATAACCGAATTTCTATTTATATGCCCTTTTAACTTTAATGATAAAATATTCAGGTACCATTTTAATTATACCAATTCTACTCTAAGACTATTTTTCTTGGTCCTTACATTCTCCCTAACAAGAAAAATTTTCGTTCTCAAACATTGACTTGTGAGAAAAGGGACAAGGATAGGTTTCTCTCATGGTTTCTTCTATTTCCCAAGATAAATCACCAAACCTATCAACCCACACTACCTTCACCATACTGATGGTCTTGCCTCTAAGCTGTGTACCTTGATGATCTTCAATTTTAACTGGTTTTACTTTAAAAGACATGTTATCCTTGATTTGCACATGATTTCTGTCTACTCTCAGAAGTTTTCATTTTCTCATGTATATGCTTCACCTTCTCAACGATCTGTGGAGTTAATTTTAGGCCAACCAATACTGTCTCACCATTATGATACCAACATAAAAGAGTTTTTGAACTTTCTCTCATACAAAGCTTCATAAGGTGTCATTCCAATACTAGCATGATAATTATATTTATAAGAAAACTCCACCAGAGGAAACATCTCATCCCAACTTCCCAGATGATTCAATATACATGTCCTCAACAAATCTTCTAAGGACTTGACCATTCTCTCAAACTACCCATCTATTTGAGGATGATATGCTGATATGACCCAAATCCACAAGAAGATGACAAAGGATGCCAATTATGAAGGGTCATTTCAACAGTCAAAGGAGGAACTCACAAGAGGAAGAAGGGGCCATCCACCTGAGCACCTAAAGTTCTTCCTGCTAGTCTTCTTAAAGATTAGAAGATTGTGTAAATAATTTGGCGCTCTCTTGAGGGTTCCAAAATAGTAGAATAAATAAAGAGGGCCCAAGCCCAAGCCCAAGAAGGTTAAGCCCGACAAGCCCAAGCCCACCTCATAATCTTAGCATCTGACATATCTCCGAGGATTTATAGAAGAAGAGCAAAGAACTTGGGTGATAAATATCTCTTTTTGTAATTTCTTAAGAGTAGTTTCTAGTAGAACATAAAAGGAAGGTGTAGAAATAGGAATAGGGGGTGCCAATGTACAAAGCTAAGTCACACCTTTCATTTGACAAAAAAAAAAGGTGTAGGTGGAGGTTTAAGGGGTGCCAAAGTGAGAAACCAAGTCACACCTTCCTTGTGACATGTGTTTAGGCGCCAAATTCAAATGCTTCTCATTTGAATTTTCCCACCTTAATTTCAGCCCTTTAACACTATAAATAGAGGTGTTTGGCTCATGTAAAATCACATTGAATTTGAAGTAAAGTTACTATACATATTTTTGTGTGAGTTTTGTGAGAAGTGTTTCTCGTAACCTTGTCTCATCTTGTGAGTGTTTGGGAAGCTCTCAAGTGCTGGCATTCTTGCACTTATCTTGGATCAATCACCTTTCAAGTGGCGTGTTCTTCCCATCATGTCTTCAACCACATAAGTTCTTCTTACTTTCATCTTCCAATTCCATTCCAATTCAATTCCAAAATATGTCTTGTTTTGTGTCTTCTAATTCAATTCGGTTTATGTTCTTCATTTGAATTGTTTGCTGCATTTTGATTCTGTCCAACTATGTTTTGATTCTATTTTTATGTTCCGCACCTATTCATCCATTCATTCATCACTTTTAATTGTGTTTTTCCTTTGATCTTTGGAAATAAACCTTCACATCTACTTAACACTTGTTAAGTTAATGTCCAGTGGGAATTTTCCTTAGATTTCAAACCTAAATTTCTTAAGAATTTTGATCCTAACTGTAATAAAGTGTCACCGAATGAATCAATCTAAAATCAACTCACATCATGTGGTATCATGAGCTATGGTGATGTTTTGTTGTTGTTGAGTTGAATTGACACTTTATATTCAAGCAATTTGCATTTTCCAACACCTTATTTTGTGCATAATTTTTTTTTAGGTTCCTTTTTGTGTTAGCTATTCTGTTTTTGCTTTAATTGAGTCTTTCTTGCTGTTTTAATTGGTTCAAATTAATTGTGTTTGAGTCATTTTGATTTTGAATCCATACAAGTTTTGTCAAGACATGTTTCTCCTAAATTGTCGTCACTTCTATGTAGTACTTTTCTTGATAATTTTAGTTGATTGCTTTTATTTTTTAGTGCAGTTTCTAATATGTTTTGTTGAGCCTTTGGTGCATTTTAATTTTTAGATTTGAGTTCATGCTTGTGTGCTAGATCCACATAAGTTCCTATACAGCAATTCTATTGTGTTTTTGAAGTTTCTTAAAACTATTTTTAATTCTAGATTAGGATTCTACATTCTGTGCTGGCTGTTTCTGTTTATGAAATTAAAATTCGTTGGAGAAAAATTGTGAAATTCTGGATCTGAACAAATTGAGGTGTTAGAGAAAAGTGAAAAAACAAAAGTGAATCAAAATTCAAAATACAAAAAAAAAAATGATAAATCAAATTCAAACAGTGTACAATTTTGGTGCAAAAAAAAAAAACAGTGAAGTGGCATCAAATTTGAAAAATTTATCACAATTAATTGGTGCAATCTTTTAGTGTGATTCCAGTGCCAAAATTTATTCAAGATCTTGAATTGTCTGTGGTTTAAAATTCAAATTCAAATTTGAAAGATCCAGCTCTGCATAAATCAATTAAGTCACGCATTTTGACACCTTAATATTCTGTAATATTGTTTTGGTTTTGTTAATCCAGTTCTAGTGCCATTCTTTAGGTTCAATTTGTGTACTACCTTTTATTGAGTGCCTTATTTTCTTTGTTTTTCATTTTCATTCAATATTCTTTTCCAAATTTTGTCATATCTTTACTTCCACTTTGGTTTAGCCTTTTCTTGCTTTAAACTTTTCTTGCTTGTCTTTTCTTTGTTTCCTCAAGTTTTGTGGTGAATTGTTCTTTGGGTAAGTGTGGTTTGCTTTGGCATCTTTCACTTGAGGCTCATCCAATCCACAAGAGAGGCTTGGTTAAGGAAAGACAATTTTCTTAGAGTGGTTGAGCGGTTCTTATTACTATTACCGCAAGCATTACTTGTTCATCACTTGTTTTTCTAATTGTTAGTTCTTTGTGTTTTGTGTTTGATTGTTGTAATGGCTCCTATTTCAAGTGTTGCATCTTCCAAACCGCATGCCTATCACAAAGCTCACCTTTTGGGAGAACTTGTGGAGGTCAAGAAGCAACTTGTCCACAAAGAAGAAAAACTTGGCCAATTTTCCAAAAGATTGCAAAGACTAGAAGAAGCTCATGCAAGGCAAATCCAAGAAGAGGAGGACGAATGGAGATTGCACAAATTTGATGGTCGACACCGTCCACAACATTCTTTTGATTTTGTAAAGTTACCTAGTTTTAGTGGTTCCAATGACCCTTCTTTGTATTTAGCATGGGAAGCTAAGGTTGAACATCTTTTTAATGTGTATAAGGTCACCGCGGACCAAAAGGTTAGGTTAGCTTCCCTAGTTTTTTTTACCATGCTAACGAATGGTGGCAACAAACTCTCATGGACATTGGTTTAAACAAGAAACCGCCCGTGGTTTCTTGGTGTGATTTGAAAGCATGTATGCGCGCGAGGTTTGTTCCTCGTCCTTATAGGAAGGAACACTTGTTGAAGCTCCAATGGCTTCATCAAGGACCTAGGATGGTAGACGAATACTTTCACAATTTAGAAACAACTTTGACTAAAATTAATATGCATGATAATGAAGAGTCAAAGATAGCTCGGTTTGTAAGTGGTTTAAGAAGAGAAATTAAAGATCTTGTAGAATTATATGAGTACTCCTTTTTAAAGAAAGTGGTTCACCTAGCCATCAAGGCAGAATCACACCTTTTGAAGAAAACAACTTTCAAAAATACTCATACTGATGGTTTCTACAAATCTTCTTGGAAGGATACAAACACAATTTCTACAAAAACTTCTCCTTCAAATTTTTCAAACAAAACCACTTCTCCCCACAAAGTTTCTAAACATACTCCTTCTACCTTTACACCTAAGTCACCCACCAAAACTTCAAAAACAAAATGTTTTAAATGTTTAAGTTTTGGGCACATAGATGCCAATTGTCCACATAAACGAACCATAATGTCACACAAGGTAAAACAAGACCAATTTAAAACAAAAACCAAAAGTGACAACGAAAGGGAAAAGGAAGGACAAGATAACATGCGTCTCATCCCTTCACCTCAAAGGTGTTTTTCTTCCTTTTCTTTTTCACTCCTCAAAAATTCTAAATACTTGACATCTTTGATAAAGAAGTTTAGGGATGATCTTCCAAAACCTCTCAAAGGTTCTACCCTTTTAAGAGGATTTCCACAAACACTTCATCTCTTCCCTAAACATTCTCTACAAACATGGCCTGTATCTAGAATTCACCCATGTGAACTCCCCAAGCTTCATGAACATAAGTTTGTTTCACATTCTAAACTTAGAAATATTTTCTCTTGTGTACAAAGTCACTATGTTATTTACAGGAGTTCTAAATTCAAGGTCGAATTCTCTCCAACTTGGGGGGCATGATATGACCCAAATCCACAAGATGACCAAGGATGCCAACTATGAAGGGTCATCTCAACAATCAAATGAGGACCTCACAAGAGGAAGAAGGGGCCATCCACCTGAGCACCTAAAGTTCTTCTTGCTAGTTTTCTTAAGGATTAGAAGATTGTGTAAATAATTTGGGGCTCTCTTGAGGGTTCCAAAATAGTAGAATAAAATAAAGAGGGCCCAAGCCCAAGAAGCCCAAGCCCAACTCATGATCTTAGCATCTAACATATCTCCGAGGATTTGTAGAAGTAGGGCAAAGACCTTGGGTGATAAATATCTCTTTTTGTAATTTCCTTAGAGTAGTTTTTAGTAGAACATAAAAGGAAGGTGTAGAAATAGGAATAGGGGGTGCCAATGTAAAAAGCTAAGTCACACCTTTCATGTGACATAAAAAGAAGGTGTAGGTGTAGATTAGGGGGTGCCAAAGTGAGAAATCAAGTCACACCTTCCTTGTGACATGTGTTTAGGTGCCAAACTCAAATGCTTCTTCTCATTTGAATTTTCCCACCTTAATTTCAGCACTCTCACACTATAAATAGAGGTGCTTGGCTCATCTAAAATCACATTGAATTTGAAGTAAAGCTATTATACACATTTTTGTGTGAGTTTTGTGAGAAGTGTTTCTTGTAAACTTGTCTCATCTTGTGTGTGTTTGGGAAACTCTCAAGTGGCAGCATTCTTGCACTTATCTTGGATCAATCACCTTCCAAGTGGCGCATTCTTCCCTATCATGTCTTCAACCACATAAGTTCTTCTTACTTTCATCTTCCAATTCTATTCCAAAATATGTCTTGTTTTGTGTCTTCTAATTCAATTCGGTTTATGTTCTTCATTTGAATTGTTTGCTGCGTTTTGATTCTGTCCAGCTCTATTTTGATTCTGTTTTTATGTTTTGTACCTATTCATCCATTCATTCATCACTTTTAATTGTGTTTTTCCTTCGATCTTTGGAAATGAACCTTCACATCTACTTAGCACTTGTTAAGTTAATGTCCAATGGGAATTTTCCTTAGATTTCTCACCTAAATTGCTTAAGAATCTTGATCATAATTCTAATAAAGTGTCACCTAATGAATCAATCTAAAATCAACTCACATCATATGCAAAGCTCATTCTCAATCCTGTTCCCAATGTATCTTATAGAGTCTGTCACAATTGTGAAGTAAACCTAGAATCTCTTATCTGAAACAATATTGGGAGGTACTCCATGCAATCTCATGATCTCTTTTATGTACTACTGTGTCAACTTGGTTATAGATATCCTCAAATTAACTAGAAGAAGAAAATGAGCACTCTTCATTAGTCGATCAACTATCACCCAGATTACATCATGACTCTTTACTCATCTTGGTAAATGAGTAACAAAATTCATAGCAATGCTATCCCATTTCCACTCATGAATATGCAACTGCTGCAACAAATTATTAGGTATATGATGTTCTATTTCTTACCTTCTAACATGTCAAGCATGCAACAATATACTGAGTTATTTCTTTCTGCATGCCTAACCCACAAAAGGACTCCTTTAGATTTTGGTACATCTTATTCATACTGGGACATAGACTTATATGACCCTTATGACCCTCTTCTAGGATTATTCTCTTCAGTCCTTCATTTGTAGGTATGCAAATTCTGCTTCTGAATCTCAAGATCTCATCTTCTCTCCTCACAAGGTCCTTAGCCTGATATATACTTAGAAAATCCACAATACTCTTTAGACTAGGATCCTCTAATTTCTTTTCCTTGATTATTCCAAGGAAATCATTAGTTATAGTTAACTTACTACAACTAATATGATCAACATGGAAATGTACTCCCAATTTAGATTTCTGAATTGCTCAATCAATGTACTGACTTCTTGCTAAGAGCATCTGCAACTACATTAGGCTTCCCTAGATGATACATCAGTTGGAAATCATAATCTTTCAGAAACTCCACCCATTTTCTCTACCTCATGTTCAACTCTTTCTGATCAAACAAGTATTCACTGAATACTTGAAATTGAGCTTCATACAAATAATGTCTTCAAATCTTTCAAAGCAAACACCACGACTGCCAACTCTAAGTCATAAGTAGAATAATTTCTCTCATGAACTTTGAGTTGGATTGAAACATATGCAACTGCTATCTTTTCTTGCATTAAGACACAATTCATTCTCTGATGCAAAGCATCATACTAAACCTTAAAAGGTTTTCCTGTATCGGGAATCACCAACACTGGAGCACTTATCAACCTTTTCTTCAACTTTATTAAACTCTGTTCACATTTGTCAATCCAAGCAACAGGTTGATCCTTGTGAGTTAGTTATGTCAAAGGTGCTACTATCTTGGAAAAATCTATAATGAACCTCCGATAGTAACCAACTAGATCAAAACTTCTTATCTCTGTGACTATCTTAGGGCGTTCCCCTTGAAACATTGCCTCCACCTTGGCGGGATCCACTGAGACCCATGAGCTGATAACACATACTCTAAGAAGTTAACTTACTTCAGATAGAATTCACAGTGATATAACTTAGCATACCATTTCTTCTCTCTCAGAATTTCCAACATTGTCTTCAGATGCTCTTCATGTTCTTCCTTGGTCCTTGAATAAAAAAGCATGACGTCTATAAAGACCACAGCAACTTATCTAAGAAAGAACAAAAATTCTATTAATGTAATCTATAAATAGAGCTAGAGCATTTGTTACTTCAAACAAGATCAATACATACTTATAAAGTCCATATCGAGACCTAAAGGTTGCCTTCTCCACATCTTTAGCCTTTACCAAAACTTAGTGCTATCTAGATCCTAGATCAAAATTTGAGAACACTGAGGCTTCATGTAACTGATCCCTCAAACGATAAATTCTAGGTGGAGGATACTTGTTCTTTATGGTGAACTTATTCAACTGCCTATAGTCCACACACAACTGAGACCCTCCATCTTTCTTTTTAACCAACATCACTAGAAACCCCATGAAGATATACTAGGCTTGATTAATCGCTTCTCTAACAACTCTTCCACTTGTTTCTTCAATTTAATCAACTCAGTTGGAGTCATTCTGTAAGGTCCCATTAACACTGGTCCAACTCCAGGTACCAGATCAATGGAGAATTTCACTTCTCCCTTAGGAGGTAATCCAGGTATTCCTTCTGGAATTACATCCTCAAATTCCTTCACCATAGGTATACCACTCATCACATCTTCATTCGTAATTCCCATGAGAGCTAAGATTATAAAACAACTTGATTTTTTCTTCATTTCAGACCATACTTGTTGAGTGGACATAGACTCTGACTCATTGGAATTTGGAAAAACTATCTTTTGTTGAGCACAACCTTTGAGAATGTGATTGGCAGATAGTCAATCCATCCTTGGAATAACATCCAATTTATCTCTTACATACTTGACATAATCAACTTGTAAACTTCTTTCTCCACCAAATCTCAAATTTCCTTTTAAGATTAGTTGTTTAGCTAGAGCCATCTTATATTGCAGTATCAACATTAACATCTTCCAAGTTCCAGATCAAAGAAGAACATTCCTACTTTCATCTTGGAAGTTAACTCTGTTACTCCCTATGGAAACACATGCTTAAATCTTTAATCCTCCCACATACTATTTATTTACTTTCCATAATTTATATGTATTTCGAAACTGAACAATGGCACAACTAAATCTAACTAGCAACTTGCTCCACACTTGTTGAGCAACTAAACATTTTATTTTCTAAAGATTTTGAAACTATTGTTTTCTATTCCTACAGTTATAAGAATGAAATCGATAAAGAATCAACTCATTCAGAAGATAACATCTATATCTTACAAAGGCAAACATCTCAAAATCATCTAGAATTTGAGTTTATCAACAAAATCATAATACTTATAATATAAAGTATTACACCAATATAATTATTATAATTATTGGTGTAAAATTGTTAATCTAAAGGACAACTTTCAACCAAATATAGAAACACTTAATAAAATGAAATAAATCACACAAGAATTTAATATATGCTCAACATCAAACTTTTAGAATTAAGATAGAGAATCATCTTGATTCAGTTATGAGTGTACACCCTCACTACTTTATCAATATCCTTTTATTTTTAATACTAAAATTTTCATTTAAAACATACATTTACTAGAGCACAAACAAGATTTCATAAAACTTTTTAGAAAAAACCATTTGAAAACCTTTCACTGTATCTTTAATTAATACTCAAGCAATTATTTATAAGCAGAAGAAACACAATGAATCCACTACCCTTAGGTCATCCTAAGGATGAATTGCTTTGATACCAAATGTAACATCCCTAATTTTTACCAATATCTAGTAACCATTGTAACGCCCCTCATCATCCACTCATACGTATATAATATGAAATACATTAAAATAAAAGATATCAAATTTAACATATGTATATATATATCATAGAGTACATCCATCCCATACACTGTAATTCAAAATAATATCCCTTCTCTAGGGAATTTTAATACATAACCACCCAGTGTTTCAAAATAAAACAAAATACAGCATAAGAACAGGCGATCTCGTCGTCCAACCGCTCACTGAGGAGCTCTACTACCTGCAACATCATCTGCTCCCGTGTAAATTATACACGATCATCACAGGTTTAAGAAAAAACCAAACACAACACCAAAAACACAGGGTAAGCTAGCTATTTTAAAACTTTAAGTATGAAACTTTAAAATCAACATAACCAGCTTTTAAACACCCACATAAATCCATCACTTTCTCATTCATTTCACATAACCATCAAGTGTCTATCATATTCAATTTTCAATATTCAACTTTCTCACGTCAGAAATCCAGTGACTCACAACAACATAGACACTTGACTCTACTTCCGGAAGACTCATGCGTTGAACTTAGCATCCAGAGACCTGCACCTGTCATACCACACCACTGTGAAATCCACACAGGGTCGCTGTGAAATCCACACAGCCATGCGCATACATAATCTCAATATCATCACTCTCCCGGTATGACAGGGTTAATTCATATAACAGGTCAAGTTAGTTATCTTTCAAACAACTTACCCATACATATGAACCTCCTTCGACTCTCAACAACTGAATAACTTCATCTATGTGATTCCATTATATCAGTAGAGTCAGGATCGTCTCATTCACAGGATACTCACAGATCAATACACCTCATAACCAATCTCAACACGGTATTTCCTTTCCTGAAAATACTATGTCTTGATCACAATTTCACATTCATCCAGTACATCATACCACACATAAAAGCACAATTCCATCATATAATATTTTGAATCTTTTCTTAAACAATCCTAATCACAGAAACAATCATACCAAAGTTCAGATTTTCGAATATCATATGCATTTTACCTTTCAATCTCAAACAATTTCAAAACGACACTAAAACAGGGGATTTCGAAATTTGCATTAAAACCGGCGATCATGTCACCCAAACATCAGAATCTTCTAGCTTAAGGTTTTATTGAAAATAAAACTAGCTTCCCTTACCTGGACTAGCGTAAAACCTCACTAAGAGCTCCAAACCCACGGAGACTTAAGGATACCTTAACCTGGACCATGGAGCCTTAGTCATAAAACTAACGACCTTACCCATATTCTGCGTTAACAAAGACTAATTCTGAAGCTAAAAGAGTTGAATGCAAAGCCCATGCAGATGCAACTCTCTCAAGTTCAGAAACGACTCTAAAAACAGAGAACGGAGGACTTACTTTGTTTCACGGCTTTGATCAGAAAACTTGCAGGGCACAAACGTCAGGAATCCAGGGGCAGTCGCCGATCGTCAACTGGTGCGTGAGAAGGTCTAAATTGCAGAGTGAAGGAGAGGAAGGAAAAGGATGAAGACTAACTCACTCTATCACTCTCGAACCACAGCAACGTTCTCTGCCTCTCAGGAAGTGAGTTTTGAATCTAAACCCACTTGCCCAGCAATGCCGCTGCCACCGCCCACTTTGCGTGCAGATTTCCTCTAACAGAACTGCCACGTACTGTCTCTGTGCGTACCAACTTTGGGTTACCTTCCTTACCAACTCTCTGATGCCAGCTATTCACCGATGTCACATCGTCACACCCAGCTGAGGGCTCGTCCTCCCATTCCTTTAAGTCTGTGGTATCACTCCCACATGACTTGGTGACGTCGGTAGCTTATCCGTATGTAAAATCCGTATGTAATTTACATACGGATTTTATTTTTTCATTATTATTTTTATCTTTTTAATTATTTCTAATTTTTATTTATACCTACCTTTATTACTATTAATGTTGGAAGCACTTTGCAGTGGATAGGACTCGAACCCAAGTCCCAAATTAATATTGGAAAGAAACTGCAGCAGGCAGGATTTGAACACAAGTCCTTCCAGTCACCAGAGAAGCTTTAACCACTAAACCAGACAAGTTCTTCTATCATATTACGATTTTTATTATACTTATATTAATGTTAATAATATAAATTATATTAATATTAAGTTAATAATAGAAAGGATATTAATAGGAATGTTAAGAATAAAGAGATTAATATTAAGATTCAGAAGAGAAAGGAGATTATTAATATTAATATAATTATTAATAATTAATATTAATATTATATTATTATTAATATAATATTAAGATTACTATTTATATTATTAACACTATTACTATTATTAACATTATATTAATAATAAATAATATTAAATATTAATAATATTAATAATAAATAATATTAAATATTAATAATATTCATAACATTAATAATATTTATAATATTAATAATATTCTTAATATTAATAATATTCATAATATTATTAATATTCATAATATTATTAATATTCATAATATTATTAATATTCATAATATTATTAATATTATTAACAATAATAATATTAATAACAATAATAATATTAATAACAATCTTAAAAATAATAATAATTATAATAAAAATCATAATATTGTAAAAGAATTTGTCTGGTGTAGTGGTTAAGGATTCTTTTGTTACCCCAGCTTAGAGTTTCGCATGCATAGTGTAACATCCCGCCAATTTCATTGCATAATTATAAAATGAAGTAGAGATAAAATAATAATGTTGAAGTGAACATAATTATATATATATGTAATGAAGTTTTCTCCTCGTAGGGAGTTTAATACATAATCTGCCGGTTTCCAAAAACGTAAACTAAATACAACAAAATACATAAAAACAGGCGATTTCCCAACAGGATAGGCGATCTCCCATCAGGAAAGGGCGATCCCCTATCAGAAAATGGCGATCTCCTATCAGACAACATAAAAAGGGTGATCGCCTAACAGAAATATATATGGGCGATCTCCTCCCGGCGACCACTCACTGAGGAGCTCTACCACCTGCAACCTCGTCTGCTCCCGTGCAAAATACACGATCATCACAGTTTAAGAGAAAACAACCACAGAGCAATACAAAAGAAAGGGGTAAGCTAGATGTTTTTAAAAGCTTTTAAATCCATAGTAAACATAAAACTTCACACCATTCATGATCCATATCAATTACAACCATCAACATTTCCATATTCCACATACTCGTCAAGTGTCTATTCGCTACTTTCAATATTCATGGTTCACACGTCAGACTTTCCACTGACTCACAATGCATAGACACATGACACTACTTCCGGATTGACTCGTGCGTTGACTCAAGCCCAGAGATCTGCACCTGTCATACCATACCACTGTGAAATCCACACAGGGTCGCTGTGAAATCCACACAGCCATGCGCATATATAATCTCAATGTCAATAATTCTCCCGGTATGATAGGGTTAATTCATATAACAGGCCGAGCTCGTTCTTTTTCACACTACTCGCCCATTCATATGAACTTCCTCCGACTCTCCACAACTGAATAACTTCATCTACGTGATTCCATTATATCAGTAGAGTCAGGATATCTCCTTCTAGACAAGCCCCTAGTCAATACACCTATACACGATCTTACACGGTATTTCCTTTCCTGAAAATACTATGCCTTGATCCCACATTCACAACATTCAAAACATCATACCAATCAAATGAATGATTCAAATCACAGCAACAATCATTTCAAAGGTTCAAACTTTCGAATATCACATTTAAATCTCAAGCAGTCTCAAAACAACACCAAAAACAGGGGAGTTCGCAAAACAACGCCAAAACCGGCGATCTGATTCAAAAACAAGATATTTCGAAGTCTGTATTTAAAACCGGCGACCACGTCGCCCAAACACATAGAACAGAGCATTCACGAAGATGAAAACGAAACCGGCGACCACGTCGCCCTCACTTCAGAAACATCTAATCTATGGCTTGTATTGAAAATGAAGGCTAGCTTCCCTTACCTGGACTTGCGCAAAACACCAAGAACTCCAAAACCCAACGAAGCTTAAAAGATGCTTTCACTCTGTTTCTGCGTCTGGTTTGTAGGACTTGCAGAGAACTTCCCAGGTGCTCTAATGGTAGCCGTCGTTCGTCGTACTTTTGGGTGAAGGTGCCTGAATCGCAGTGCGAAGGAGAGAAAAGGAGAAGAAGGGAGGCAAACACACTCTTTCGCTCTTGAACCACTGCAACGTTCCTTTCTCTCAGAAGTGGGTTTTTGCATCTTAAACTAACTTGTCCACAAAAGCCGCTGCCACCTGTAACATCCCGCCAAAATAAAGCCATACATACATGTATAATGAAAATAAAGGTGAACAAATAATATTGAAGAATGATAATATATATATAAGTAATGAAGTTGCTCCTCTTAGGGAGTTTAATACATAACCAGTCAAATGTTTTCAAAATTTAACGAATTCAATCAAATACAACAAGACCGGCGGTCTCCACACATGAACCGGCGATCTGGTAACAGAAGGCCCAAACAGGCGATCTGCTAGCAGGACATAAATCCGGCGATCACCACCAAGAGATAGAAAACCGGCGATCTCTTCCTCGGCGACCACTCACTAAGGAGCTCTACATCCTGGAAGATCATCTGCTCCCGTGTAAGTTATACACGATCATCACAGTTTAAAGAGAAAAACAGCCAACGAGCAAAACACGCAGGGTAAGCTAGATATTTTAAAGAGAGTTTAAATAAGAACATTAAAATCAGGGTAAGCAATTTTCAAGATATTCACGTAAAGCTATAGATTTTCTCAATACCCTTCACCTGATCGCCCAGAAATCACACATTTCACAATATTCTCGAGAGTCATTCTATTTCACAAAACTGCATCAAGTGTCTATAAATTTCAAGTTCCTCATTTCACACGTCAGACCACCACTGACCCAGCACACAAGACACTTGACACTACTTCCGGAAGACTCGTGCATTGACTAGACTCAGAGATTCTGCACCTGTCATACAAAGCTGTTGTAATGTTTCCACAGCTATGCGCATCAACACATTCTCGATCTCAAGTTCACCATTCTCACAGTATGACAGGGTTAATCCATATAACAGGCCGAGCTCGTTCTTTTTCACATGAGTCACCCATTCATATGAACCTCCTTCGACTCTCAACGCCTGAATAACCTCATCTATATGAATCCATTATCTCAGGAGAGTCAGGATAATCTCATTATAGACATCACCGATCAATGCACATCCTACACGATCTTACACGGTATTTTCTTTCCTGAAAATACTATGCCTTGATCCCACATTCACATCATGCAACACATCTCATAACACTTAAAGGAAAGATTTCAATCACAGCAAAAGCTCACTCCAAGTTCTTATTTTCGAATATCTCATTTAAATCTCATACCGTTTCAAAGCAACATCAAAAACAGGGAGTTCGTAAACAACGCCAAAACCGGCGATCTAGTTCAAAAACAGGGTATTTCGAAGTCTGCATTTAAAACCGGCGACCACGTCGCCCAAACACATAGCACAGAGCATTTTACAAGGATGAAAACGAAAACCGGCGACCACGTCGCCCTCACTTCAGAAATAGCTAAACTATGGCTTGTATTGAAAATGAAGTCTAGCTTCCCTTACCTGGACTTGCGCAAAACACCAGGAGCTCCGAAACCCAACGAAGCTTGAAAAACGCCTTGGCTCTGTTTTTGCGTCTGGTTGAAGGACTTGCAGAGAACCTCCCAGGTGCTCTAATGGTGCTGCCTCTCGTCGTACTCTTGTGTGAAGATGCTAGAATCGCAGCGCGAAGGAGATATCTGGAGGAGAAGGGAGGTAACTCACTCTTTCTCTCTTTGAATGCTGCAACGTTTTTTTTCTCTCAGCAGTGGGTCTCTGCATCTTAAACCAACTTATCCACCAAAAGCAGCTGCCACACCCACTCTGCAGAGAAGTCTGAGTGTACGTTTCCCTGAACAGTACGACTACAGTTGTCTCTTGCGCAGGCCAACCACTCCCTGAACAGTACTACTGAGCGTGCCTCTGCGCAGGCTAACACTCTGAGGTCACTATTCTGAACCACTCTTTTTGTCTACGTGGCGCGCGTGCAGGACGTTCCATGCTGGAAGTCTGGGTCCCACCTTCTCTGTGTGTAACTCGACGTCGCGCGATGACCTTTCACCGATGACCATAGGCGCGAAGTCTATCCACCGATGACCTCTCCCGCGAAGGCTATCCACCGATGACCTCTCGTGCGAAGGCCATCCACCGATGACCTCTCGCGCGAAGGCTATCCACCGATGACCTCTCACGCGAAGACAATCCACCGATGACCCCTCGCGCGAAGACAATCCACCGATGACCTCTCGCTGGCGAACGACCGATGTCTCCCCCTGGCAAAGCCCGCATGCCTCTCGCGCCCTGGCAATGCCCGCATGCCTCTCGCTCGTGCGATGCCTGCATGCCTCGCGCCCTGGCGACGTCCACATGCCTCGCGCCCGCGCGATGCCTGCATGCCTTGCGCCCTGGCGCTCATGTGTAGCAGGCGACCGGCGATCATGTACTACTAGGCGATCTCATAGTCTTCCAAACTACACTTTCCTTCCTTTTCATTTTAAATAAAGACATACTTAGAATTCATTTAAAATATATCTCTTTTATTCCAATTTAATTTTACAGGTCCTTACATTCTCCCCATCAAGAAAAATTTTCGTCCCCAAAAATTGAATTACAAGGAAAAGAGGTATGGATAAGCCTCCCTCATGGGTTCTTCTAACTCCCAAGTTGAATCCCCCGATCTCTCATCCCACACCACTTTCACCATGTTGATGGTCTTGCCTCTGAGCTGTTTACTTTGCCGATCGTCAATCCTGATTGGTTTTGCTTCAAAGGACAAGTCATCCCTGATCTGCACATCGTCTACATCCAGCACATGACTAGGGTCTGCCATGTATTTCCTCAGTTGTGACACGTGAAAGACATTGTGCAGATTCGCTAAATGGGGAGGTAGGGCGATCTCATAAGCCACTGGACCAACCTTTCTTAAGATCTGATATGGTCCCACGAACCTAGGGGACAACTTCTTTGACCTGATCGCCCATCCTACACCCTTGGTTGGTGTCACTTTCATGAACACGTGGTCTCCAGCAGCAAACTCCAAAGGCTTTCTCCTCTGATCTGCATAGGACTTCTGCCTACTCTGGGAAGCTTTCATTCTGCTTTGTATCTGTTTCACCTTCTCGGTCGTCTGCTGAATCAACTCTGGCCCAACCAAGACTGCCTCGCCCTCCTGGTACCAACATAAGGGAGTTCTGCATTTTCTCCCATACAGGGCTTCATATGGTGCCATCCTAATACTGGCGTGGTAGCTATTATTATAGGTAAACTCCACCAGTGGTAACACCTCGTCCCAACTTCCCAATTGATCCAAGACGCACGTCCTCAGCAGATCTTCCAAGGATTGGATCGTTCTCTCTGACTGACCATCTGTTTGGGGATGATATGCAGAGCTCATCCTCAACTTAGTTCCCAAGCACTCTTGCAAGGTCTGCCAAAACCGTGAAGTGAACCTGGGATCTCTATCTGAAACGATGCTGGAAGGCACTCCATGCAACCTCACTATTTCTTGGATGTATAACTGTGCCAGCTTGGCCATAGGCATCTTCATATTCACTGGAAGGAAGTGGGCACTCTTCGTCAGACTATCAATGATAACCCAGATTGCATCATGACCCTTTACCGATCTGGGTAAATGGGTGACAAAATCCATGGCGATGCTGTCCCATTTCCACTCAGGGATATCCAGTTGCTGCAACAGCCCGCCAGGTCTTTGATGCTCTACCTTCGCCTTCTGATATGTTAAGCAGGTTGCAACATACTGGGCGATGTCTCTCTTCATGCCCGACCACCAAAATGACTCCTTCAAGTCATGTTACATCTTGTTCATGCCTGGATGAAGGTTAAGGCGACTCATATGACCTTCTTCTAGGATCATCTTCTTCAACTCTTCATTTGCAGGGATGCAAATTCTGCCATTAAATCTCAAGATCCCATCATCGCCCATCACAAAGTCTCTCGCCTGATCTGTCCCTAGTGACTCCACAGTACGCTTTAGACTAGGGTCCTCCAACTGCTTATCCCTTAACATCCCAAGGAAGTCATTAGTTATAGCCAGCTTACTACAACTAATGTGATTCACGTGAAATTCTATTCCAAGGTTTAAGTCTCTGAACTGCTCGATCAGTTTCTGCTCTTCCATCATCATGGTGGCGACTTGTATTGATTTCCTACTCAAAGCATCAGCCACTACATTGGCCTTCCCTAGATGATACATGAGTTGAAAATCGTAGTCCTTTAGAAACTCCATCCACCTTCTTTGTCTCATGTTTAGTTCCTTCTGATCGAACAGATATTTCAGGCTCTTATGGTCACTGAACACCTAGAACCGAGCTCCATATAAATAGTGCCTCCAGATCTTCAAGGCAAATACCACAGCCGCCAACTCCAAATCATGCGTGGGGTAGTTTCTCTCATGAACCTTGAGTTGCCTTGAAGCATATGCAACCACTCTTTTCTCTTGCATCAAAACACATCCCAAGCCCTGATGTGAAGCGTCACAGAAGACATCAAAAGGTCTTCCTACTTCGGGGATCACCAGCACTGGAGCACTAGTCAACCTCTCCTTCAGTTCCATGAAGCTCTGTTCACATCGGTCGGTCCAAGCAAAAGGTTGATCCTTGCGGGTCAGCTGTGTTAAGGGAGCCACTACCTTGGAAAAGTCCTCAATAAACCTCCGATAGTAGCCCGCCAACCCCACAAAGCTCCTTATCTCGGTGACTGTCTTTGGACGTTCCCACTGCAGCACTTCCTCTACCTTGGCTGGATCAACCGAGATCCCCTGGGCAGATATCACGTGTCCTAAGAAGTTGACTTCCTTCAGCCAGAACTCGCACTTAGAGAACTTGGCATAGAGTTGCTTCTCCCTCAGTATCTCCAATACTGTCTTCAGGTGTTCCTCATGCTCTTCCTCGGTCCTTGAATAAATGAGGATGTTGTAACATCCCGCCAAAATACTATTCATGTTTATATAATGAAAATAAAGGTAACAAATAGATTGAAGTGAACAAAATATTATATATATGAAATGTAGTTTCTCCTCACAGGGAGTTTAATACAAATACGGTCAAATTTTCCAGAAACATAAACAAAATACAGAAAAAAACAAAGCAGGCGATCTCCTATCGGAAGAGGCCGATCTCCTATCAGAAGAGGCCGATCTCCTATCAGAAGACAGCAAAAGGGTGATCGCCTATCGGGGAATAGAAAACAGGCGATCTCCTCCCGTCGACCACTCACTGAGGAGCTCTACTTCCTGCAACATCATCTGCTCCCGTGTAAATTATACATGATCATTACAGGTTTAAGAAAAGGCCAACACAACACAAAAGAAACACAGGGTAAGCTAGACATTTAAAAAGAGTTTAGATATGAACTTTAAAATCAAGATAAAACAAATTCAAGATACCCACGTAAAACTATAGAGTTTCTCATTCCCTTCACCTGATCGCCAAGAAATCACACATTTCACAATATTTTCAAGAGTCGTTCTATTTCACATAATGCATCAAGTGTATATCAATTCAAAGTTCCTCATTTCTTACGTCAGACTTCCACTGATTTAACACACATAGACACACACCACACCACTGTAAAGTCCACACAGGACAGCAAGTAAAGTCCACACAGGACAGCAAGGAGAGTCCACACAGGACAGCAAGCAAAGTCCACACAGGACAGCAAGGAAAGTCCACACAGGACAGCAAGGAAAGTCCACACAGGACAGCAAGGAAAGTCCACACAGGACAGCAAAAGATCATCAATTCACCCAATACACCATGCAACACTTAAATGAACGATCTCTACCACAGTAACAAACGCATCCAGGTTCAGATCTTTCCAATAACACATGTATTTCACATATCAACCTCGAACAAGTGCAAAGCGACACTAAAACAGGGGATTTGAGAAGACAACATTTAAAACCGGCGATTACGTCGCCCTACACGTAAAAACAGAGCATTCACGAAGATGAAAACGAAACCGGCGACCACGTCGCCCTCACTTCAGAAACAGCTAATCTACGGCTTTTATTGAAGATAAAGCTAGCTTCCCTTACCTGGACTTGCGCAAAACACCAAGAGCTCCGAAACCCAACGAAGCTTAAAGAATGCCTTGGCTCTGTTTTAGCGTCTGGTTTGTAGAACTTGCAGAGAACCTCCCAGGTGCTCTAATGGTGGCCGTCGCTCGTCGTACTCTTGTGTGAAGGTGCCAGAATCGCAGCGCGAAGGAGAGAATGGAGGAGAAGGGAGGTAAACTCACTCTTTCACTCTTGAACAACTTCAACGTTCCCCCCTCTCAGAAGTGGGTTTTTGCATCTTAAACCAGCTTGTCCACAAAAGCAGCTGCCACCACCCACTCTGCAGAGAAGTCTGAGTGTACGTTTCTCTGAACAGTACGACCATGTTTGTCTCTTCTGCATGCCAACCACTGCCCTGAACAGTACGACCGCGAGTGTCTCTTGCGCATGCCAACATTCTGATGTCACTATTCTGAACCACCCTTTTTGTCTATGTGGCGCGCGTGCAGGACGTTTTCATGCTGGGAGTCTGGGTCCCACTTTATCTGTGTGAAGCTCGTCATCGCGCGACAACTTTCCACCGCTGACTCATCCTGGAGAACGACCGATGTCTCCCTTGCCCTGGAAGACGACCGATGTCTCCCTCGCCCTGGAAGACGACCGATGTCTCCCTCGCCCTGGAAGATGACCGATGTCTCCCTCTGGGAGACGACCGATGTCTATCCCTGGCGACGCTCCGAATGCCTCGCGCCCTGGCGATGCCCGCATGCCTCTCGCGCCCTAGCAATGCCCGCATGCCTCGCGCCCTGGCGATGCCCGCATGCCTCTCGCGCCCTGGCAATGCCCGCATGCCTCGCGCCCTGGCGATGCCCGCATGCCTCTCGCGCCCTGGCAATGCCCGAATGCCTCGCGCCCTGGCGATGCCTGCATGCCTCGCGCCCTGGCGACGTCCACATGCCTCGCGCCCGCGCGATGCCTGCATGCCTCGCGCCCTGGCGCTCATGTGTAGCAGGCGACCGGCGATCATGTACTACTAGGCGATCTCATAGAGTTCTAAACTACACTTTCCTTCCTTTTTATTTTAAATAAACACATACTTAGAATTCATTTAAAATATACCCTTTTATTCCAATCCAAAAGTACAGGTCCTTACACAGATCATGGGCGACGTCCGATGTCTGCTACTACGAAACTTCATTTACCAACTCTTTGTATTTTAAATAATAACATTTTTCTGAAATTATTTAAATATAACACTTTTATTCCTATTAAAGTTTCTAGGTCCTTACAATCTCCCCAACAAGAAAAATTTTCGTCCTCGAAAATTTGATTACAAGGAAAAGAGGTAGGGATATGCTTCTCTCATGGTTTCTTCAAATTCCCATGGGGAATCGCCCTATATGCACGTCGTCCACTTCCAACACGTGACTAGGGTCTGCAAGATACTTCCTTAGCCGTGATACGTGAAATACATTATGCAGGTTTGCTAAATGGGGAGGTGGGGCGATCTCATAAGCCACTGGACTGATCCCCCTTAGGATCTGATATGGCCCAACAAACTTAAGGGACAGCTTCTTTGATCTGATCGCCCATCCTACACCCTTGGCTGGCGTCCTCCCTCATAAAGACAGGATCCCCCAACAGCAAACCCCAAAGGTCTTCTCCTCTGCTCTGCCTAGGACATCTGCCGACTTTGAGAAACTTTCATTCTGCCCTGTATCAGTTTCACCCTCTCGGTTGTCTGCTGAACCAACTCTTACTACTCCAATACTTCATCAAATTCCATTTTACATCCCTGCATATGGAATATGCTGCCCCATTGAGCGCCAACTCTAGCATTCACACTCTACTTCCAACCTTGAAGACTTGGTCGAGCAAGATCCCTTCATCGGAAGGAAAGGGGACAGCTGCCCACTACTCATGCCCCCCCCCTAGCTAATTCAAACTAGGATCCGAAATATCCTTCTAGGAATCAACTCCTGCATTTTGATCAAAACCATCCATTGACTTCCCAACTGTTGATCTAATTCTCACGCTCCCTAAAGGGACACCTTTCGTTCACCACTATGCTACATAATTATGTACCTTATAAAGACAAAGCTCCTGTTGCTGTTACTTTCTAAATCATTATTATGACCTCTTGTGCCAACTCGGCTTCCTGCTCTCATTACGACCTTCTTTTCAATGTATACGTTGGATGCATTGATTTTGGGTTCAGGTGCCTATCCAAAAAGGCATACGAGAACGAACGCACCATATATCTCAACCACAACCATGCAAGTAGTGGAGCTGATTGGAAAAATTTCCTCTGCATCCAGAATCTCTTGCTTAAAGACAACTCTATTCTTCTCCTCCCAGATACAATAGACTATCTCCACTCACAATCCCTTCCACACCCAACTTTCTGAAATTTACTACATCTCTAGAAGGACTCAACATCATCATAACACGGCTCACCCTCATTCTTATCCACAGCCATTTCCTCCTTCCCTTCTACATTCACAGGCCAATCTGCATCCTATTTTGCCAAAATTCAGGAGGCTTACGGTTTCGGAAGCCTTTTATCTCAACCCACTATTCCCATAATCATCTTTCAAATCACGATCAACAAAACAACATCCATTCTGCGTGAAACTTAAGCTAGAACCATCTCATGCTGTTTCATCGACATGAACATCTTCTAAGCTTCAAAAGAAAAAAATTCTTTCTTGGAATGTAACTCTGGTACTTCCCCTGGATACACATGCTTAAGCTTTAAACCTCCAACATACTGCTTATTTACTCTCCATAACTTATATGTAGCTGGGACTAAATCCTTGGTACAACCAAATCTAACTTACACTTGCTTCTTCAATTCCATTTACTCAGCTGGAGCCATTATGTAGGGAGCCATGGACACTGGTCCAGCTCCAGGTACCAAAACAATAGAGAATTCTATCTCTCTCTTAGGAGGTAGTCCAGGCATTTCTTCTGGAACTACATCCATGGAACCCTTCACCACATGCATACAGCCCATATCTTCATCACTCTTCACTTCCCTCTTGAGTTAGGATCACATGGTACGGCGCCCCCCTTCTATCCACCCCGACCATACACACTGAGCAGATATCATATCTGACTCTCGGGGGCCTGGAAACACCACGTTCTGCCTACTGCAATCAGTGAGAACATGATTGGCAGATAGCCAATCCATTCCTAGGATAACATCCAGATCCTGAAGAGGTAGGCAGATCAAATTCACCTTGAACCTGCGTCCCTCTACTATCACTGGACATTCAGAGCGAACTGGGGAGGTCAAAACCTGTCCTGATGCAGGTGTAGAGACCAACCGTTCAAACGGCAGCTCCTCCACTAGAAGGCCCAGTTCGGTTGCACACCGATTTGACACAAAAGAGTGTGTCGCTCCAGAAACAAACAAAACTCCAAAGTATCTACCAGCTATAAACAAACCCCTTGTACTAGGTTACCTGACTGAGACGCCTCCGCTCCAGACCTGGCAAACACTCTCCCTGCTGCCTGAGGTCTGCTGCTTTCGTTCCTCAACTGCTGGGAACCACTGGGTTGAGTCGCCCTATTCCTGTTAGGACATTATCTAGCAAGGTGTCCCGTCTTTCGGCAGATGTAGCATCTTCTCTCTGAATTTCTCTTAGGGCACACATTGGATGTGTGTGGCCCACCACAATGGGAACATCTGAGTTTCCATGGCTGTTGCTGCTGAAACTGGGGCGGTGCTGCTTCTGCCCCATGCTGTGGAGGTCTCGCATAAGGCTTATTCTGCTGTTGTTGCACCTTGGCCTTCTCACTGGAAGAACCCCCTAGGTGTGACCTGATCACCCAAGAGTCGCTCTTCTCCAGTGTCTCCACCATCATCGCCTTCTCCACTAAGGCGTGAAATTCTCTTATGCACATAGGTGCTATGGCCCTTTTCAGCTCATGCTTCAGTCCTTCTTCAAACTTCCTACACCTCCAAGCCTCAGAGGTCGCCTGGGTGTAGAATCGGGCGAGGTACTCAAACCGAGCAGCATAGGCGTTCACCGACATATCCCCCTGTTCCAACCTTAGGAACTCAGCTTCCCTCGCAAACCTTGCGCTATCTGGGAAATATTTTTCCAAAAACCTCACCCTGAAGCTCTCCCAGTCTAACACTTCAGCTCTGGCCTCCATCATCTGCTGAGCTCCCATCCACCAGAACTCAGCTTCTCCAGACAGCAGATAGGTGGCGAACACCAACTTCTTCTCTTCAGGGCAGGAGGTCGCCCTAAAGATTTTCTCCAACTCTCTGACCCACTGATCTGCCTGATCAGGGGTAGCATTCCCACTAAACTTGGGTGGGTTGTGCCTCATGAACTCAGTCAGTCCCATCTGTTCTTGAGGCTGACCGACGTGTGAATTTGTCTCAGCCGACCGAGCGGTTTCCCAGTGGTGCATTGTAGCTTGATGGTTCTGAGCCATCGCTGCATTCTGTTGTTGGATGGCAGTTGCCATCATCTCGATAGCCTTGGCAATCTGGCTCATCTCCGAAGAAGGTTGGGGAGGGGTAGAAGGTCTACGTGCCATCTCTCTTCGTTTCAGATTTGAAACTACAGGTTTCTATATTCCCTACAACTACAAGAATGAGATCGATAATAAATCAATTCATTCAGGAGGTAACAGCTTGACCTTACAAAGGTCAGCATCTCAAAGTCATCAAGAATTTGAGCTCATCAACAGAATCATAATGCTTATAAACTTAAGCAAAACACCGGAACAGCTACTGGTATACAACCATCAATCCAAACAACCACTTTCAATCAATACGAAAACACTCCATAAAATGAAATAATCACAACAGAATTCAATGTATGCTAAACATCAAACCTTTGGAATTAAGATTGCGAATCATCTCGATCCAGTTATGAGTGTGCACCCTCACTACTTTATCAAGATCTTCTCATTCTTAATACTAAGATTTTCAGTTAGAGCATATATTCACTAAAGCACACACAAAATTTCAGTACAAAAACGTTTGAAAACTCTTTACTATAGTTGTTATTTTAAACGCAAATAAATTTCATGAGCAGAAGAAACACAATGGATCCACAGCCCTCAGGTCATCCTAAGGACGAACTGCTCTGATACCATTAATGTAACATCCCGCCAAAATACTATTCATGTTTATATAATGAAAATAAAGGTAACAAATAGATTGAAGTGAACAAAATATTATATATATGAAATGTAGTTTCTCCTCACAGGGAGTTTAATACAAATACGGTCAAATTTTCCAGAAACATAAACAAAATACAGAAAAAAACAAAGCAGGCGATCTCCTATCGGAAGAGGCCGATCTCCTATCAGAAGAGGCCGATCTCCTATCAGAAGACAGCAAAAGGGTGATCGCCTATCGGGAATAGAAAACAGGCGATCTCCTCCCGTCGACCACTCACTGAGGAGCTCTACTTCCTGCAACATCATCTGCTCCCGTGTAAATTATACATGATCATTACAGGTTTAAGAAAAGGCCAACACAACACAAAAGAAACACAGGGTAAGCTAGACATTTAAAAAGAGTTTAGATATGAACTTTAAAATCAAGATAAAACAAATTCAAGATACCCACGTAAAACTATAGAGTTTCTCATTCCCTTCACCTGATCGCCAAGAAATCACACATTTCACAATATTTTCAAGAGTCGTTCTATTTCACATAATGCATCAAGTGTATATCAATTCAAAGTTCCTCATTTCTTACGTCAGACTTCCACTGATTTAACACACATAGACACACACCACACCACTGTAAAGTCCACACAGGACAGCAAGTAAAGTCCACACAGGACAGCAAGGAGAGTCCACACAGGACAGCAAGCAAAGTCCACACAGGACAGCAAGGAAAGTCCACACAGGACAGCAAGGAAAGTCCACACAGGACAGCAAGGAAAGTCCACACAGGACAGCAAGGAAAGTCCACACAGGACAGCAAAAGATCATCAATTCACCCAATACACCATGCAACACTTAAATGAATGATCTCTACCACAGTAACAAACGCATCCAGGTTCAGATCTTTCCAATAACACATGTATTTCACATATCAACCTCGAACAAGTGCAAAGTGACACTAAAACAGGGGATTTTAGAAGACAACATTTAAAACCGGCGATTACGTCGCCCTACACGTAAAAACAGAGCATTCACGAAGATGAAAACGAAACCGGCGACCACGTCGCCCTCAATTCAGAAACAGCTAATCTACGGCTTTTATTGAAGATAAAGCTAGCTTCCCTTACCTGGACTTGCGCAAAACACCAAGAGCTCCGAAACCCAACGAAGCTTAAAGAATGCCTTGGCTCTGTTTTAGCGTCTGGTTTGTAGAACTTGCAGAGAACCTCCCAGGTGCTCTAATGGTGGCCGTCGCTCGTCGTACTCTTGTGTGAAGGTGCCAGAATCGCAGCGCGAAGGAGAGAATGGAGGAGAAGGGAGGTAAACTCACTCTTTCACTCTTGAACAACTGCAACGTTCCCCCCTCTCAGAAGTGGGTTTTTGCATCTTAAACCAGCTTGTCCACAAAAGCAGCTGCCACCACCCACTCTGCAGAGAAGTCTGAGTGTACGTTTCTCTGAACAGTACGACCATGTTTGTCTCTTCTGCATGCCAACCACTTGCCCTGAACAGTACGACCGCGAGTGTCTCTTGCGCATGCCAACATTCTGATGTCACTATTCTGAACCACCCTTTTTGTCTACGTGGCGCGCGTGCAGGACGTTTTCATGCTGGGAGTCTGGGTCCCACTTTATCTGTGTGAAGCTCGTCATCGCGCGACAACTTTCCACCGCTGACTCATCCTGGAGAACGACCGATGTCTCCCTCGCCCTGGAAGACGACCGATGTCTCCCTCGCCCTGGAAGACGACCGATGTCTCCCTCGCCCTGGAAGACGACCGATGTCTCCCTCTGGGAGACGACCGATGTCTATCCCTGGCGACGCTCCGAATGCCTCGCGCCCTGGCGATGCCCGCATGCCTCTCGCGCCCTGGCAATGCCCGCATGCCTCGCGCCCTGGCGATGCCCGCATGCCTCTCGCGCCCTGGCAATGCCCGCATGCCTCGCGCCCTGGCGATGCCTGCATGCCTCGCGCCCTGGCGACGTCCACATGCCTCGCGCCCGCGCGATGCCTGATGCCTCGCGCCCTGGCGCTCATGTGTAGCAGGCGACCGGCGATCATGTACTACTAGGCGATCTCATAGAGTTCTAAACTACACTTTCCTTCCTTTTTATTTTAAATAAACACATACTTAGAATTCATTTAAAATATACCCTTTTATTCCAATCCAAAAGTACAGGTCCTTACACAGATCATGGGCGACGTCCGATGTCTGCTACTACGAAACTTCATTTACCAACTCTTTGTATTTTAAATAATAACATTTTTCTGAAATTATTTAAATATAACACTTTTATTCCTATTAAAGTTTCTAGGTCCTTACAGATGTTGTCTATGAAGACCACCACAAACTTATCCAAGAAAGGGCGAAAAATCCTATTCATGTAGTCCATGAACAGGGCTGGAGCATTGGTGACTCCAAACGGCATCACTACATACTCATAGTGCCCATACCGAGACCTAAAAGCTGTCTTTTGAACATCTTCAGCTTTTACCAAAATTTGGTGGTACCCCGATCTCAGATCAATCTTGGAGAACACCGAGGCCCCATGTATTTGATCCATCAAATCATCAATCCTAGGCAGGGGGTACTTGTTCTTGATGGTCAACTTGTTCAACTGCCTGTAATCTATACACAGCCGAGACCCTCCATCCTTCTTCTTGACTAGGAGCACTGGAGCTCCCCATGGAGATACACTGGGTCTGATGAATTGTTTCTCCAGCAACTCTTCCACTTGCTTCTTTAACTCCACTAACTCGGCTGGTGCCATCCTGTAAGGTGCCATTGACACTGGTCCAGCTCCAGGTACCAATTCAATAGAGAATTCCACTTCTCTCTTAGGGGGTAACCCAGGTACTTCTTCTGGGAATACATTCGTGAAATCTTTCACCACGGGTATTCTGCTTACGTCCCCTTTATTCTCCACCTCCGACCGAGCGAGTATCACGAAGCACCTCGCCCCTTCTTCCAACTCTGACTGCCCTTGCTGAGCAGATATTACATCTGATCCTTGGAGGTCTGGAAACGCAATCCTCTGACTATCGCAGTCAATGAGAACGTGATTGGCAGCTAACCAATCCATTCCCAGGATAACATCTAGGTCCTGAAGAGGTAGGCAGATCAAGTTCACCTTGAATCTGCGTCCCTCTACAATCACTGGACATTCGGGGCACACTGTAGAGGTCATCACCTGTCCTGACGCAGGTGTAGAGACCAACAGTTCGAAAGGTAACCCCTTCACTAGAAGGCCCAACTCGGCTACACACAGGCTTGACACAAAGGAGTGTGTCGCTCCAGAATCAAACAAAGCTTTTACACCTCTACCAGCTATAAAACAAACACCTTGTACGAGGTTACCTGACTGAGATGCTTCTGCTCCAGACATGGCAAACACTCTCCCTGTCGCCTGAGGTCTGCTGCCTTCGTTTCTCATATGCTGGGAGCCACTGGGTTGGGTCGCCCCATTCCTGCTAGGGCATTCTCTAGCAACGTGCCCTGTCTTTTGGCAGGCAAAACACCTTCTCTCTGAAGCCTTCTTGGGGCACACGTTGGGCGTGTGTGGTCCACCACAATGGAAACACTTGGGTTTCCAAGGTTGCCGCTGCTGAAACTGGGATGACGTTGTTCCCACCCGATGTGGTGGAGGCCTCGTATAGGGCTTGCTTTGTGAGTGCTGTGCCTTAGCTTTCCCACTGGAAGAACCTCCTGGGTGTGACCTGATCACCCGAGAATCACCCTTCTCCAGGGTCTCCACCATCTTCGCCTTTTCTACTAAGGCGTGAAATTCCCTGATGCACATCGGGGCTATGGTCTTCTTCAGTCCATGCTTCAGCCCCTCTTCGAACTTCCTACACCTCCAGGCCTCAGAGGTCGCCTGGGTATAGAACCGGGCGAGGTACTCAAAACGAGCAGCATAGGCGTTCACTGACATATCCCCCTGCTCCAACTTCAGGAACTCAGCTTCCCTCGCAAACTTGGCGCTGTCAGGGAAGTATTTCTCCAAGAACTTCACCCTGAAGCTCTCCCAATCCAATACATCCCCTCGGGCCTCCATCATCTGCTGAGCTCCCATCCACCAGAACTCAGCTTCTCCTGATAGCAGATAAGTGGCGAACAGCAATTGCTTCTCTTCAGGGCAGGAGGTCGCCCTAAAGATTTTCTCCAACTCTCTGACCCACTGATCTGCCTGGTCAGGGGTAGCATTCCCACTGAACTTGGGTGGGTTGTGCCGCATGAACTCGGTCAGTCCCATCTGTTCTTGAGGCTGACCGACGTGGGAGTTTGTCTCCGCAGATTGAGCAGTTTCCCAGTGTTGCATTGTAGCTTGATGGTTCTGAGCCATCGCTGCATTCTGCTGCTGAATGGCAGTTGCCATCATCTCGATGGCCTTGGCAATCTGGCTCATCTCTGAGGAAGGTTGGGGTGGGGTAGAAGGTCTACGTGCCATCTTCTTCGTTTTTGATTCTGAATCTATTGGTTTCTATATTCCCTACAACTACAAGAATGAGATCGATCAGAAATCAATTCATTCAGGATGTACCATCTAGACCTTACAAAGGTCAGCATCTCAAAGTCATTAAGAATTTGAGTTCATCAACAGGATTATCACACTTATAACTTCAAACAAAGCACCAGAATAGTTACCGGTGTGTAAACATCAATCCAAACGACCACTCTCAGTCAATTACAAGAACACTAAATAAATCACACCAGAATTCAATGTAGGCTAAACATCAAACCTTTGGAATTAAGATTAAGAATCATCTCGATCCAGTTATGAGTGTGCACCCTCATTACTTTATCAAGATCCTCTCATTCTTAATACCAAGATTTTCAATTATGGCATACATTCACTAAAGCACACACAAAATTTCAATACCAAAAACGTTTTGAAAACCTTTCACTATAGTTGTTATTTAAAACTCAATTAGATTTTATGAGCAGAAGAAACACAATGGATCCACAGCCCTCAGGTCATCCTAAGGACGAACTGCTCTGATACCATTAATGTAACATCCCGCCAAAATAAAGCCATACATACATGTATAATGAAAATAAAGGTGAACAAATAATATTGAAGAATGATAATATATATATAAGTAATGAAGTTGCTCCTCTTAGGGAGTTTAATACATAACCAGTCAAATGTTTTCAAAATTTAACGAATTCAATCAAATACAACAAGACCGGCGGTCTCCACACATGAACCGGCGATCTGGTAACAGAAGGCCCAAACAGGCGATCTGCTAGCAGGACAAAAATCCGGCGATCACCACCAAGAGATAGAAAATCGGCGATCTCTTCCTCGGCGACCACTCACTAAGGAGCTCTACATCCTGGAAGATCATCTGCTCCCGTGTAAGTTATACACGATCATCACAGTTTAAAGAGAAAAACAGCCAACGAGCAAAACACGCAGGGTAAGCTAGATATTTTAAAGAGAGTTTAAATAAGAACATTAAAATCAGGGTAAGCAATTTTCAAGATATTCACGTAAAGCTATAGATTTTCTCAATACCCTTCACCTGATCGCCCAGAAATCACACATTTCACAATATTCTCGAGAGTCATTCTATTTCACAAAACTGCATCAAGTGTCTATAAATTTCAAGTTCCTCATTTCACACGTCAGACCACCACTGACCCAGCACACAAGACACTTGACACTACTTCCGGAAGACTCGTGCATTGACTAGACTCAGAGATTCTGCACCTGTCATACAAAGCTGTTGTAATGTTTCCACAGCTATGCGCATCAACACATTCTCGATCTCAAGTTCACCATTCTCACAGTATGACAGGGTTAATCCATATAACAGGCCGAGCTCGTTCTTTTTCACACGAGTCACCCATTCATATGAACCTCCTTCGACTCTCAACGCCTGAATAACCTCATCTATATGAATCCATTATCTCAGGAGAGTCAGGATAATCTCATTATAGACATCACCGATCAATGCACATCCTACACGATCTTACACGGTATTTTCTTTCCTGAAAATACTATGCCTTGATCCCACATTCACATCATGCAACACATCTCATAACACTTAAAGGAAAGATTTCAATCACAGCAAAAGCTCACTCCAAGTTCTTATTTTCGAATATCTCATTTAAATCTCATACCGTTTCAAAGCAACATCAAAAACAGGGAGTTCGTAAACAACGCCAAAACCGGCGATCTAGTTCAAAAACAGGGTATTTCGAAGTCTGCATTTAAAACCGGCGACCACGTCGCCCAAACACATAGCACAGAGCATTTTACAAGGATGAAAACGAAAACCGGCGACCACGTCGCCCTCACTTCAGAAATAGCTAAACTATGGCTTGTATTGAAAATGAAGTCTAGCTTCCCTTACCTGGACTTGCGCAAAACACCAGGAGCTCCGAAACCCAACGAAGCTTGAACAACGCCTTGGCTCTGTTTTTGCGTCTGGTTGAAGGACTTGCAGAGAACCTCCCAGGTGCTCTAATGGTGCTGCCTCTCGTCGTACTCTTGTGTGAAGATGCTAGAATCGCAGCGCGAAGGAGATATCTGGAGGAGAAGGGAGGTAACTCACTCTTTCTCTCTTTGAATGCTGCAACGTTTTTTTTCTCTCAGCAGTGGGTCTCTGCATCTTAAACCAACTTATCCACCAAAAGCAGCTGCCACACCCACTCTGCAGAGAAGTCTGAGTGTACGTTTCCCTGAACAGTACGACTACAGTTGTCTCTTGCGCAGGCCAACCACTCCCTGAACAGTACTACTGAGCGTGCCTCTGCGCAGGCTAACACTCTGAGGTCACTATTCTGAACCACTCTTTTTGTCTACGTGGCGCGCGTGCAGGACGTTCCATGCTGGAAGTCTGGGTCCCACCTTCTCTGTGTGTAACTCGACGTCGCGCGATGACCTTTCACCGATGACCACAGGCGCGAAGTCTATCCACCGATGACCTCTCCCGCGAAGGCTATCCACCGATGACCTCTCGTGCGAAGGCCATCCACCGATGACCTCTCGCGCGAAGGCTATCCACCGATGACCTCTCACGCGAAGACAATCCACCGATGACCCCTCGCGCGAAGACAATCCACCGATGACCTCTCGCTGGCGAACGACCGATGCCTCCCCCTGGCAAAGCCCGCATGCCTCTCGCGCCCTGGCAATGCCCGCATGCCTCGCGCCCTGGCGATGCCCGCATGCCTCTCGCGCCCTGGCAATGCCCGCATGCCTCTCGCCCGCGCGATGCCTGCATGCCTCGCGCCCTAGCGCTCATGTGTAGCAGGCGACCGGCGATCATGTACTACTAGGCGATCTCATAGTCTTCCAAACTACACTTTCCTTCCTTTTCATTTTAAATAAAGACATACTTAGAATTCATTTAAAATATATCTCTTTTATTCCAATTTAATTTTACAGGTCCTTACACCACCACCCACTCTGCAGGGAAGTTTGCGTGTACGCTGCACTAAACAGTACGACTAAGCGTGCCTCCGCGCAGGCTAACACTCTAAGGTCACTATTCTGAACCACCCTTTTTGTCTACGTGGCGCGCGTGCAGGACGTTTCATGCTGGGAGTCTGGGTCCCACCTTCTCTGTGTGCAACTCGACATCGCGCGATAACCTTTCACCGATGACCACTCGCGCGAAGACTATCCACCGATGACCTCTCGCGCGAAGGCTATCCACCGATGACCTCTCGCGCGAAGACTATCCACCGATGACCTCTCGCGCGAAGGCTATCCACCGATGACCTCTCGCGCGAAGACTATCCACCGATGACCTCTCGCGCGAAGGCTATCGACCGATGACCTCTCGCGCGAAGTGTAAGGACCTGTAAAAATTGAATTGGAATAAAAAGGGTTATATTTTAAAAGAATTCTATGTATGTTTTATTTAAAATAAAAAGGGAGGAAAAGTTAAGTTTAGAAGGCTATGAGATCGCCGGTCGCCTGCTACACATGAGCGCCAGGTGGACGTCGCCAGGGCGCGAGGCATGCAGGCATCGCGCGGGCGCGAGAGGCATGCAGGCATCGCGCGGGCGCGAGAGGCATGCAGGCATCGCGCAGGCGCGAGAGGCATGCAGGCATCGCGCGGGCGCGAGAGGCATGTGGGCTTTGCCAGGGCGCGAGGCATGTGGACGTGGCCAAGGCGCGAGAGGCATGCGGGCTTTGCCAGGGCGCGAGGCATGTGGACGTGGCCAAGGCGCGAGAGGCATGCGGGCTTTGCTAGGGCGCGAGGCATGTGGACGTGGCCAAGGCGCGAGAGGCATGCGGGCATCGCCAGGACGCGATGCATGTGGACGTGGCCAGGGCGCGAGAGTTATGAGGGCGTCGCCAGGGAAGACATCGGTCGTCTCCCAGAGGAAGACATCGGTCGTCTTCCAGGGCGAAGGAGACATCGGTCGTTCGCCAGGATGAGTCAGCAGTGGAAAGTTATCGCGCGACGTCGAGTTTCACACAGAGTAAAGTGGGATCCAGACTCCCAGCATGAAACGTCCTGCACACGCGCCACGTAGACAAAAAGGGTGGTTTAGAGTGGTGACATCAGAATGTTGGCATGCACAGGAGACACTCGCGGTCATACTGTTCAGAGCAGTGGTTGGCATGCACAAGCGACAACAGTGGTAGTACTGTTCAGAGCAGTGGTTGGCATGCACCAGAGACAACAGTGGTAGTACTGTTCAGAGCAGTGGTTGGCATGCACCAGAGACAACAGTGGTCGTACTGTTCAGGGCAGTGGTTCTCAGACTTTCCTGCAGAAGGGGTGGCAGCAGCAACATGCGTGGACAGGTAAGTTGGGATTCAAAAGCCACTGCGGGAAGGCAAAGAACGTTACAGACTCAAGAGTGTTAGAGTGAGTGCAAACTTCCTCCCTCCCTTCTTCCCTTCCTTGCGTTGAGACTCAGGCAACCTCCAGCATCAGTGCGACAAGCGACGTTGCCCTTAGAGCACCTAAGAGGTTCTCTGCAAGTTCTACAGACCAGGTGCTGAAAACAGAGCTAAGGCATCCTTCAGGCTCGGTGGGTTTTGAGCTCGCGGTATTTTTACGCAAGTCCAGGTAAGGGAAGCTAGACTTCATTTTCATTACAAGCGATAGTTTAGTTATTTCTGAAATGAGGGCGACGTGGTCGCCGGTTTCGTTTTCATCTGCGTGAATGCTCTGTTCCATGTGTTTGGGCGACGTGGTCGCCGGTTTTTAAATACAGACTTCGAAATACCTTGTTTTTGGACCAGATCGCCGGTTTTGGCGTTGTTTGCGAACTCTCTGTTTTTGGTGTTGCTTTGAAACTGTCTGAGATTTAAATGAGATATTCGAAGATAAGAACCTTGGATTGAGTTTTGCTGTGATTGAAATTGTTCCTTTAAGTGCTATGAGATGTGTTGCATGATGTGAATGTGGATCGAGGCATAGTATTTTCAGGAAAGAAAATACCGTGTAAGATCGTATAGGATGTGCATTGATCGGTGATTCCTAATGAGATATCCTGACTCTGCTGAGATAATGGAATCCCATAGAGGAAGTTACTCAGTTGTGGAGAGTCGAAGGAGGTTCATAGGAATGGGTGAGTCGTGTGAAACAAAACGAGCTCGGCCTGTTCTATGGATTAACCCTGTCATACCGGGAGAACTATTGACATTGAGATTATATATGCGCATGCTGTGTGGATTCACAGCGACCCTGTGTGGATTTCACAGTGGTATGGTATGACAGGTGCAGATCTTTGAGTCTAATCAATGCACGAGTCTTCCGGAAGTAGTGTCAAGTGTCTTGTGTGCTGAGTCAGTGGTGGTCTGACATGTGAAATGAGGAACTTGAAATTGATAGACACTTGATACAGTTGTGAAATAGAATGACTCTGGAAAGTATTGCGAAATGTGTGATTTTCTGGGCGATCAGGTGAAGAGTATGAGAAACTTGATAACTTGACGTGAATATCTTGAAATTTGTTTACCTTGATTTTATTTTAACTATCCTTATTTAAACTCTCTTTAAAATATCTAGCTTACCCTGCGTGTTTTGGTTCTGTGGCTGTTCTCTTAAAACTGTGATGATCGTGTATAACTTACACGGGAGCAGATGATCTTCCAGGAAGTAGAGCTCCTTAGTGAGTGGTCGCCGGGAGGAGATCGCCGGATTTCTGTTCTGGGGGCAGATCGGCTGTTTTGGGTCCTCCGATAGGCGATCGGCCTCTTCCGATAGGAGATCGGTCTCTTCCGATAGGAGATCGCCTGCTTTGTTTTTTTTACTGTATTTTGTTTATGTTCTGGAAAATTTGACCGAATTTGTATTAAACTCCCTGTGAGGAGGAACTACATTTCATATATATAATATTTTGTTCACTTCAATCTATTTATTACCTTTATTTTCATTATATACATTTGTATAGTATTTTGGCGGGATGTTACACGAAGACTATCCACCGATGACCTCTCGCCCTGGCGATGCCCGCATGCCTCGCGCCCTGGCGATCACGTGTAGTCTAGGCGACCAGCGATTTTGTACTAACAAGGAAATCTTATAGTCTTCTAAGCTACACTTTCTTTCCTTTTTATTTTAAATAAAACATACTTAGAATTCATTTAAAATATACCCTTTTATTCCAATTTAATTTTACAGGTCCTTACACATAGCGTATCTAAGGTGCAAATCACACCTTAATACGTGTGATTTTTGGAACCCCCTATGGTCCCCCGACCGACCTCTACCAGCTGACCTCAGACCTTGGACGACGTCTGAGGTCTGACCACCATGAAACTTCTATTACAAGCTCTTTTCATTTTAAATAATAACATCTTCATAAATTATTTAAATATAACACTTTTATTCCAATTAAATTTTTCTAGGTCCTTACAACCATAATCTGCTCAAAATATCAAAATAAATTCATCATTACTATTACTACGTTGGTTATGATTAAAATAAATTTTTATAATAAATGAAAAATTTTAAATAATATTTAAAAATGTAGATACAAATAAATTTATAATAAATTAGAATATTAGAATATAAATTTATAATAATATATTTAAAAAATGTGAACATACATAAATTGATAATAAATTAAAATATTATAATAGAAATTTATAATAATATTTAAAAAATATGAATACACATAAGTTTATAATAAAAATAAAAAAATATGAATACACAATAGCAACAATGTATGTGTTTCCAATAATAATAATAAATAATGTTAATAAAAAAATAATATTTTCGTTATTATTAATAATATTCACAATATTGCTAATTTTAAAAAGACATATAACTATTACAATACAAATCCTACATGTTTATATACGAGCTTAGAGTTTTTCAAAATATTTCTACTATATGATTAGGACTTATAAAAATACAAATATTTACAATATAAGGTTCAAAACGACATCATAAAGTCCTCTAGAACCTCTATCACCTGTGTGATCATATGCTCGTGTACATAGTACAGTCATCGCAGTTCCCAACAAAACAAGAAAAGCAAGGGTAAACTAGTGAAAATAAAATTTTATAATATACACAATTCAATCAAAAGAGCAAACCAAATTACATGGGTTAATTTCTCAATTATTCAATCTTCTTCAAATCCCAACATAAAATAATCACATAGATCCCATATGGATATACACAACCAGGATATTCAATAAACAAAATAATAATTGACGCCTTCCAGAAGACCTGTATTAAGTAAGTTCTACTAGAGACAAACATTTGATCCAAAGATTACTAGTGAATCCAAGAGAAAGGATCAGGGTAAGTTCAATACAACCCAAGTCGTGCATCTCATATGTCATGGTGTGCATGAACTCAGCCATCAACTTCTCACAACCTGATATCTTAGTCTATGTGACTTAGATCATCAGTGAAGCTTGGAGATCTCTGTTACCACATAGGCATCAATACTTAATACACAAATAAACATTAGCCCATACACTATCCCAAATGTATGAATTCAATTCCATACCATTTTCATAATACAATATCATTCAAAACAAAATCCACAACATTCAAAATACTATTTAACATAAAAAAAAACAACACTTAAATACTAAACCATCAAAATCTAATATTTCTACAAGTTTAAACAATATATAAACAAACAACATCCCTATAAGATAAATTAAATATTGGGACCACATCCCCTCCACATTCAGATCTTCTAGCCTAAGGTATTATTAAAAAAAATTAAAGTTAGTTTCCCTTAATTGAAATTCCTTATTCTAATGGAAATTCTACCTCAAATAGGGAACTACTCCAAAATTTAGGACCCTAGAGCAAGTTATCCAAATATTACCAAATTTTAGTATGAGCTTAATCAAGTTGAGAGAAATACTTTTCTCAACTAACCCCATTAAGATTGATGACTAAATCATAGAGAAAAACAGAGAATAAAGGATCTTAAGAATAAAAATGAACTTACTCTGCTTGAAACTTTGATAGAGTATACATGTACCCTGACTCCTCAGCTACAGCATGGCGTTATCAGATTTTGGAATAGATGAGGTATGAGAGAGAAATTGAAGAGAGAAGGGAGAGGGAGAGAGAAGAGAGTGGGAAAGCATAAGGGGGAGGGGTTTTTTTGCTTACATTTTTTACGTGCGTTACACTAATAGTTATGTACGGATTTCGGATTTCAATTTGTATGTAACTATCTACATATAATTTGTAGGTAATATTCGTAGATAACAATTTCTCGTGCCAACCCGCCAGAATTACGTACGAATTTTACTTATAGATTATTCCCACCAAACTACTTCATTATCATATACGAAAAATTCCATAGGTAACTTAATTTTAACTACGAATAGGTATTAGCAAATTTTTTTTGTAGGTAATAGCAAATTTTTTTATAGTGAGATGTTTCTAAAACGATTACCCATAATTTCCTTCAAAATTGTTGCAAAAATAATATAGGACATTGTTTCATTACATTTTATTTTAGAAAAAAAAAATCTTAGTTTTCTTTAAATAAATAAATTTATTTAAATTTTGTTTGTTGTTTACTGTAGAGGATCTTTAATGCAAAAGGAAAATAGAAAGAAGTAAATAAATAAAGGTTTCAGTCCCTAAATATCTTGAATTTGAAGACAAATTCTTCTCAAAAGGGAGGGTATGATGAAGGACCATCCAACCAGCACATTGTTGGCTAAGGCCAATGGAGAAGATAAAGCCTTTTGGAGGGAGAATCAACATTAGAAGAATTTAAAAATATTTTCCTTCTTCTAAGTCTTGTAAAAAGGAATAAGAGTAAATAAAATAGAAGTAGAAAATTGTATAGGATTTTGATTTTTTTTATGTAAAAAATATATAGGCTTAACGTGGGACAAATTAGGGTTTGACTTGGGAGTTAAAGCTCTATTTGAGGAGTCAACATGCAGCCCTCTTCATCAGGGAAGTCAAAACCTTAATTAAAGAGGCCAAAAGGATAACAACACAACCCACTACACACCAATGTGGCCAAACAACAAGTGGAAGATCATTAGAGCTTATAAACACTTGGAAAATCAAAGAATTGAGCATTGCGAGGCTTGCATTACATAGGGTGACGAATTTACTATGTGCAACTGCACTTTGCTCCTCTAACTATAAATAAGAGGCCTACTCCCCGACTTGTACTCACTTAAGAAATGAATAAGAATTGAACTTGTATATTAGTTTGTCATCTTATTTTTCAAAGTCACTTAAATATTGGGAGTATCCTTCTCATATGTTCTCCACCAAGGAACCTTTCCTTGTAAGTGGGTACCTATCAAGTTTCTCACTTAAAAATTGGGAAAAAGAAAAAATTGAAATTCTTTGTAAGTCTATTGACCGTAAAAGGTGATTTTATCACTCTGTTCACTTTTAACTTGTGATAGTAAAGACTAAGTCATATACTCATTCTATAATCAATTTTTTTATTAGTAAAATTTTTGGCAATTGTTTAAAAGAGAATTGAATGTAGCCTAATTATTTAGGATGAATTAGTATAATTCTCTGTTATTATTATTCATTAGACATTATAGTGTTTTTATAAAAAAAAAAAAAAAAAAAAAAGCTTGTACTATATTCATCCTCCTTTCTATAGTTTCCACCTTCAATTCTAATCAAGTTAAGAAACTAATTTCAAGTTGTACAAGAATCTCAAGAAAACAAGAAAATTAGCACACAATAACAAGACCGTGAATCCTACAGAATCTACTATCACAACACCTTGTGAAACTGTAGCATAAGAATATCCTGATTACCCTAGACAATAAACAAACAATATAAAAAATAAAAGAAATCGAGCAAAATCACTTAAAAATTTAATTAAAAGTTATAGAGTAAAAGTGATATTTCAAGGTAAGAATATTATGATATTAATTTAATTATTCATGATCAACTACTTCAAAAAAAAAAAAAAATTTAAGAATGCATAATTCTTGTTTGAATGTACTTCTTCAAAGTTTTAAGTTCTGTATTTTTTTATTAAAATTTGTATACTAATATGTGATCTAAAATATAAAAAAAAAAAAATTGATACCTCCAAACAATTTTGTAGATTTTAAGATAAATCTTATTTATTTAACAAAAGTAATAATTTTATATTTTAGAGAGCTTAAAATAAAAAAATATTTTACTAGAACAAAATTCAAAATTTACTTAGTTTACAAGGACTAAAATTATTAATTTTAGTTTTTTTACAAGAAAAAGTACAAAAACATAAAAACAAAATCAACCACGGACTGAAAAACCCTTTTAAGTATAAATAAAATAATTATGGAAATTTGTAAATGGTATTTATTAAGTAAATAAATACAATTAAAGTTTACGCACTTGAGTGTGTAGTAAAACATAGTAGAGTTAAATATGTTTTTTCATTTTGGTATTTTATGTAAAATTGATTCTCGTCCTTAGTCTAAACTTTAACCTTCTAGTACTTGTTTTATTTATTTATTTTTTGATCGGTAAGAAAAAATAAATAAATATAACCACTTTAGGGGTGACTCAACCCTTATACATAACCATAACACAACAAGTCCTCAGAACCCTTTTTAACCAACCTAATCCTTACAAACTTAAAACAACAAACAACCCAACCAAAGGTAAACCTTGCAAAAGCTCACTTAATTAAAAACATACAAGTCACAAGATCAATGCACCACTCAGAATAAGTAAAATGAGCATAATCAGATTTATATGTTACCCAAGACCAAATCTTTAATTGAGTCTGTTCAGAAGTGGACTTTAAGCTTAACTCAATCCTATAAAATCGGCTTATAAGGTGAGGTTTGTACCCATTTATATACAATGAAATGTCCTTATCTCTAGTCGATGTGGGATCTCCAACACACACCCCTCACACTGAGAGTGACAACTCGTGTGCGGGACAACATATTATGGGTGGTCCGATAACGGCCCAATAGCGGGTGGGCTGATAAGCCCAATAAACACTCGCTAGGATAGGCTCTAAATGGCTCTGATACCATCTTAAGAAGTGGTTTTTAAACCTAACTTAATCCTATAAAACCGGCTTATAAGGTGAGGTTTGCACCCACTTATATACAATGAAATGTCCTTATCTCTAGTCGATGTGGGATCTCCAACAGAGCCAAGGTGAACATTTCCAAATGGTCGATCCCTCCACCTTGGAAAATATGCTTATTCCTATGCTTCTAGATTTCATTAACAATTGCAATCCAAATGCTACCCCAAACAACATTAACCTGGGCAGAAGCATATAACAAATTAAACTGCAAGAAGTGAGAAACAGGATCAACATGACCAACCGATGTAATCCCCATCCATGCAAAACATTGTTTCCAGACGAGCCAAGCAATCTTGCATTCAAAAAATAGATGATTTGTCGAATCCACTTCCATCCTACAAAAACTATAGAGATTGCTATCAACCGAATTAATCAACACCCTCCAAGCAGTAAACTAGGCTGAAGGTAAAGCATAAGTCTTCTAGAGGAAGACAAACAGATCCCTCGAAGGGGCCTCTTAATTTAGCATAAGTAGACTTTACCGAAAATCCACTATCCTTACCTACCTTCCAAACCCGGGTATCTTCAATACTCAAGACCGAGGCCTTTCCATGCACCTCTTGTAACCCACTCCTCGCAAGACTCTAAATTACCTTCTTTATTACCACATAAAGAATACAGTCTTGGGAATTTACTTTTCAAATCTTCGTTGCCTACCCAAACATCCTTCCCATTTCCCACTCTCCACTCACAATAGTTCTCAAAGGTTCTACCCCATTCCTCCATCCCCCAAACCCCCTTCAAATCTCTTCACCAACTGGAATCCTTATCAGTACTCCTTTGTTCTTGCAAGTTTCTCCAACCTCCGTATTTAGAGTCAAGAATTTCCTTCCACAAACCACCCTTCTCGGTCTACAAACGCCAAATCCACTTTCTCAGTAGAGCCACACTGAAAAGCCTTAAGTTCAAAATACCAAGACCGCCAGCTTCTCTAGGCTTGCAAGCCTTTTTCCACAAAACACACGCTACTTTCCTTCCTTATGAACCCCAACCCCATAAAAACCTTCACTGAATTTTTTCAATCTCCTTTAGCACAGCAGAAGGCAACTTATACATAAATATATAGAAAAGCGGGATAGAAGAAAGACCCGATTTAATGAGACAAACTCTCCCGGCCAACGAAAGAAATCTATCTTTCCATCTTCCCAACATACTCTTAACTCTTTCTAGCACACCGTCCCAAAACGAGACTCTCTTGTGGCTCCCCCCACAAGCAACCCAAAATATTTGAAAGGAGTTTTCATCACTTCGCAATTAAGGATTGCTGCAAATTGTTGAATCACAGTGTGGTCAACCCTTACCCCTCCAATTCTACTCTTCGAAAAATTAAACTTTAAACCAGATGCTAATTCAAAACAATGCAGAATGACTTTTAAATTGCAAACAGACTTATTAGCTTCACAAAGAAACAGAGTATCATTCGCATATTGAAGCATGTTTACCTTAACCTTTTGTACCCCAACCTCCAGACTCTCCACCAGATTCTTCTCTACAGCTTTCCTTACAACACCTGCCAATCCTTCCACCACAATAAGAAACAGAAAAGGCGCAAGAGGGTCGCCTTGACGTAAACCCCTCTTCGGGTAAAACTCCGAAGTAGAACTCCCATTTACAAGCACTGATAGAGAGGAAGACTCCAAACAGGATTTAATCCATCTATTCCATTTTTCGCAGAAGCCTAACCTTCCAAGCATGTAATATAAAAACTCCCAACTTACAGAGTCATATGCCTTTTCGTAATCTAGTACTTGTAGTGAGGAAACTATTGAAATGAGTTCTTATTAGTTTTTTTACATGACAAACAAATTTTCAATATAGACTAGAATGTTAAAAAAAATATTTTATGCTGACTTATTATTGTCATGGATGTTATATTATTATAATATAGTTCACACTTACAATTCATTTGTTACGTAAAAAAATACTAACAAAGATCTATTTTAATAATTTTCTTACTCCAAAATACTTAAAAAATCTAAAATTTAGAGTAAGGACAAAAATCAATTTCATGTTAATGATAAACTAGAAATATATTTAACCCAAAATATTATAAATATCAAGACCTTACATTTTAATTAAAAAAAAAATTCTAAAAGATAAATATCAGACTTTACACTTTGATTAAAAAAAAATTTAAAAAAAAAATCTAACAGACTGACGTAAAATATATAAGCAATGGAAGCCTAAAATAAACCATAGAAACGCAGAAAAAAAATTATTATAGACAAACATGTATTGTATTGAGAACAAATTTTAAAAATGTGTCCATAAAAATGCATTAAAAAATAAACTAATTAATATACTACAATTAATATAATAAGAGAAATGATTAAGAATACTTTTGGTTATTTGTGAATATTTATGAAAATTATTACACATATTTTTTAGGAATATTTGTTTTCCATTTGATTAGGAAGTATAATATCCTAATATATAATTATACTTCTTTGCTCCGAAATTTTACTTTAAATATTACATAAATTTATAACTCCGTGTTTTTATGTATAAAAATATTGTATTTGACATAATTTACAAACATTTTTAAAAGTTTACAGTTCATATTAAAATTGATTTCTTTTATATCTAAACATTTTATTTTTTTTATAAAGAATATTATGTAAATTTAAAATTTTCTACATTTATATAAAATGAGTTGAATTTATTATTAATTTGCTATTCAGTTCCTAGCTATTTGAATAAATTTTAGCAATTCTTATTTCTTAAGTCGTTAAATATGTCTAACGGTTTATATTCAAAAGTTTTACTTTATTAAGTGTATAAAATATTTATATTTTCAATTAAATTTTTATGGTAAATTGAAGTTATGTGATCATTTAATTTAAAGTTTTAAGTAGAATATCATAAGCTTCAACAATAAAAAAAAGTTATAAAACTTTAATTACTTTTTTATTAATTAATTCATATGTATGTAAACCCGACCTATTTTGTAAGGACCTATAAATTATTTGGAATAGAAGTGATAGATCTTAAATAATTTCTGAGTATGTTATTATTTAAAATAAAAAGAACATAAAAATAGAAAATATCATGGTGGTCAGACCTCGGACGTCGCCCTAGGTCTGGGGTCAGCTGGTGGAGGGCGGTCGGTTGACCATTGTACTAACCAAGTAGTCAGGTGCGATGATTTTATCGTGAGGTAATCACGTGGGCGTGCTTGAAGGGAGGGGGCACGTGAATCAAGAAGGGTAAGAGAAAGGAAGGTGTAGCTTAGAAGTCGATGAGATCGCCGTTTGTTGAAGAAGGCGGCGGCCTCCGACTTCCCTCGTATGAAATCAGTAATCGCCTATTGTGCGCATGAACGCCGTGTGCGAAGATTTCACATGATCGCCAATCGCCTATGGTGTACATGATCGCCAATCGCCTATGGTGTACATGATCGCCGAAAAGAGCACATCGCCGAGTATTCGAGAAGACTTGGTAAGCACTTAGTATGTGGTCTAAATACAGAAGATGAGTGATATAGAAGATAGGTGGCATATCTGCCACCATGAGTAGTGTGAACCGTGATACCACAGACTTAGAGGAATGGGAAGACGAGCCCTCAGCTGGGTGTGATGATGTGACATCAGTGACCAGAGTGAGGCGATGTGTTCTCGTCACACACAAGGGCGATAAGAGATCGCCAACAGGATGAAAGGAACATCGGTCATCAACCAGGATGGGAGACACATCGGTGGTCTGCCAGGGCGAGACATCGGTTGTCTGCCAGGGTGAGGAATCAGTCGTCCGTCAGGAAGAGGAATCAATCATCGCCAGTATGAGAGGCATCGGTCATCGCCGGTATGAGAGGCATGGTCATCGCGCGAGCAGTCATTGGTGGATATCGCGCGATGTCGTGTTTCACACAGATAAGGTGGGACCCAGGCTCCCAGCATGAACGTTCTGCATGCGTGACACGTAGACATTAGGAGTGCTTCAGAACAGTTGACACCAGAGAGTTGGTAGGGCAGGTAACCCAGAGTTGGTGTGCGCAGAGACCCACGTGGCCATCCTGTTAGAGGAAACCCACACGCAAGGTTGCTCAGAGAGTGGGTAATGGCAGTGAAGGCTAAAGAGCCGTTCGACCTTAAGAGCTGAGGGAATGAGCTCATTTAGTTTCCCTTTCTCCTTTCTCCTCCACTCGAAGACGCAGCTATCCTCACGTACCAGTGCTACGATCGGCGACTGCCATTGTCCTTCTGGGAAGTTCTCTGCAAGTTTTCCGATCAGAACGCTAAAACAGAGTTCGGGTATGCTTAAGTTCGGTGGGTTAGAGCTCGTAGAGAGATTTTACGCAAGTTCAGGTAAGGGAAGCTAGCTTTATTTCCAATAAAAACCTTAGGCTAGAAGATTCTGATGTTTGGGTGACGTGATCGCCGGTTTTAATGCAAGTTTCGAAATCCCCTGTTTTAGTGTCGTTTTGAAATGGTTTGATATTGAAATGTGAACTATATATGATTTTCGAAATTCTGAACTTGTTTTTGATTGTTGCTGTGATTTGGAACTGTCCATTTCGTGTTGTATGATATATTGAATGTGGTGAATGTGGGATCAAGGCATAGTATTTTCAGGAAAGAAAATACCGTGTAAGATCGTGTGTAATGTGCATTGACTAGGGACTTGTCTAGAAGGAGATATCCTGACTCTCCTGAGATAATGGAATCACATAGATGAAGTTATTCAGGTGTTGAGAGTCGAAGGAGGTTCATATGAATGGGTAAGTTGTTTGAAAGATAACTAACTTGACCTGTTCTATGAATTAACCCTGTCATACTGGGAGAGTGATGATATTGAGATTTATTTATGCGCATGGCTGTGTGGATTCACAGCGACCCTGTGTGGATTCACAGTGGTGTAGTATGACAGGTGCAGATCTCTGAGTCTGAGTCAACGCACGAGTCTTCCGGAAGTAGAGTCAAGTGTCTATGTGTTGTGAGTCAGTGGAAATTCTGACGTGAGAAAGATGAATATTGAAAATTGTTGATAGACACTTGATGCTTGTGTGATATGAATGAGAAAGTGATGGATTTTTGTGGAATGATTGATACTTGAGGGAATTGTGAAATGTGTGAATATTTGATGGTTTACGTTAATATCAAGTTTCATGTTTTAAAGTTTTAAAAATGTCTAGCTTACCCTGTGTTTTGTGTTGTGTTTCGTGTTCTTAAAACTGTGATGATCGTGTGTAATTTACACGGGAGCAGATGATGTTGCAGGTAGTAGAGCTTCTCAGTGAGTGGTTGGACAAGGAGATCGCCTGTCCTTGTGCTGTGGTTTGTTTTATTTTGAAACACTGGATGGTTATGTATTAAAATTCCCTAGAGAAGGGATATTATTTCAAAATATAATGTATGGGATGGATGTATTTTGTTATATATACATATGTTAATTTTAATATTATTGTTTTATGTTTATTTTATGATATAAATATGAGTAAAATTTTAGGGGCGTTACATATTTAATGTAAAAAAATTTAATTATTTTTTATCTATTGTTATGGTTGGTTTGATTTTTTTTTAATATTTAAATTTTAAAAATAAAATTTATTATTTTTATTGTTGATCAATTTTGTAGTATTGTATTTGAAACTGCAAAATCAAATATTAATTACTTCATTTTAACAGTAAATTCAAACGAGACAGATTCTATTTAAAATTTGAAAATATAACTTTTTTAATACCTAATATAATGAATTCTTTTAACAAAAATATATTAAAAATACTCAAATTTAAAAATAATTTAAAATTCAATTATATCATTTTCTTATTTTTACGTGAAAATATTTAAGAAATAAAATTAAAAAATGGACCACTGTGCTTTAGTGGTGAAGGCTTGGGTTAAAGACTGAGGTCCTAAACCGTTTAGGACTATCGATGCTTGGCTTAAGGAGCCTGGCTTTAAGGAGTTTGTGAAGGAGAAGTGGACTTCATACAATGTGCACGGTAATAGTCTGTCTATTGTTAAGGATAAATTGAAGTTACTAAAGATTGACCTTAAAGTTTGGAATAAGAATGTCTTTGGGAGTCTTGATGATACTAAGAAATGCATTCGAAAGGAAATAGAGGAGCTTGACGGTAAGGACGATAATGATGATTTAGAGGACATCGGCAAGTTGAGAAGGATGGAGTTGTTTAGTCAGTTGAAGCTGATTGGTAAGAAGGTGGAATCTCTTTCTAGGCAAAAGGCTAGAGTGAATTGGTTAAAGTTTGGGGATTCAAATTCAAACTTTTTCCATTCTGCAATCAAGTGGAGAGGACTTAAAAATGAGGTCAAAGGTGTTGAAGTTGGTAATCAATGGTGTGAGGAGCCAGAAGTAGTTCGCAGGGAAGCTAAGAGGGTGTTTGAACAGAGATTCAAGGCTACACAAGATCTTGGTGTTAGTCTTGGTTCGGTGGAGTTTAAATCCCTCCCTATGGAGATCAGTGTAAGAATGGTATCTAGCTTTTCTGAGGAAGAAGTGAAAGAAGTTGTCTGGCAATGTGGAGGTTCGAAAAGCCCAGGTCCGGATGGGTTTAATTTCAACTTTATTAAGAACAGTTGGGATATTTTTAAATATGATATTATGGAAGTTGTGCAGTTCTTTTATGATACGGGGTCTTTTTCGAAGGGGTGTAATGCTTCTTTCATTGCTTTAATTCCTAAAGTAAGAGATCCCTCCTCACTCGATCAGTTTAGACCTATCTCTCTTGTAGGAGCGCTTTACAAGATTATCTCAAAGGTTTTATCGCGGCGTATGAAGGAAGCTCTTTCGATGGTTATAGATGATTGTCAGTCTGCCTTTCTCAGTGACAGAGGTTTGTTAGATAGTGTTCTTATGGCTAATGAAGTGGTTGAGGAGGTAAGGAGACATAGGAGGTCTGGGTTCTGTTTGAAGGTGGATTTCGAAAAGGCATATGATTCGGTTAGGTGGAATTTCTTGATTGATATGCTCCAAAGGTTGGGGTTTCACAACAAATGGATATCGTGGGTTAAAGGGTGTTTGGCTTCGTCGTCTGTGTCTGTTCTTGTAAATGGCAGCCCCACGGAGGAATTCAAACCTTCTAGGGGACTGAGACAGGGTGATCCCTTGGCCCCTTTTCTTTTTCTAGTGGTAGCAGAAGGCTTGGCTGGGCTTGTGAGACAGGCTACAAAACAGAATGTTCTGAGAGGAGTGAAGGTGGGAAGAAGTGGTATAGAATGTTGTATGCTACAATTTGCTGATGACACTTTATTCATGTGTGAAGATTCTTTCTCCAATATTTTCTCTCTTAAGGCGATTCTTAGGTGCTTCGAACTTGTATCAGGGTTGAAGGTAAACTTCCATAAATCTAAACTGGCAGGTGTTTCTGTTGATAGGTACTCCCTTGATATCTATGCAAAATCCTTAAACTGTAATACCATGCGGATTCCTTTTAAATACTTGGGATTAGAAGTAGGAGGTAACCTAAGGAAGAATCAGTTCTGGGAGCCTGTGGTGAACAAAATAAGTGCTAGACTCAACTCTTGGAAAGGGAGATTTTTATCTATGGCAGGGAGAATATGCTTACTTAAATCGGTCTTTACCGCCATCCCTCTCTTCTATTTGTCTCTCTTTAAAGCCCCAGCTTCAGTGTGTAATCGTATCATTAGTATACAAAGGAAATTCCTATGGTCTTGGGGCAAACACAACAAAGCCATTCCTTGGGTAAGATGGGAGAAAGTTTCTAAGCCCCTTGAAGAAGGTGGGTTGGTAATTAAAGATATAAGAAAATTCAACAGTGCTCTCTTGGCAAAATGGAAGTGGCAGTTGATGAGCGATGAGAAAGGGAAATGGAAAGATATAATCGTATCCAAATATGGATCAGAAAGTGATAGAAGTCAAGCTCGGTCAAAATACCAATCACGGTGGTGGAGAGACTTAGCTCATGTCTGTGGGGAGGGAAAAGAAGAAGAAGAAGGATGGTTCAAAAAAGCCATGTTTTGGAAAGTAGGTGTTGGGGATAAAGTTAGATTATGGGAGGATGCATGGGCACACAATAATAATCTTAAATCTCTGTATCCTAGACTTTTCTCTTTGTCTATGGATCAAGGTAGGAAGGTGGGTGAGGTAGGTACTTGGGTGGATTCGGGGTGGCAATGGCGGTTAAGTTGGAGGAGGGCAAGGTTCGAGTGAGAATCGATTTTGGAGAAAGAAATGCTCGAGATCTTGAATAGGGGTGTCATACTCAAAGTTATTAATGATAATCTCGTATGGAAAGGAGATTCCAAAGGTTTGTTTTCTGTGAAATCAACTTATGCTATCTTGGATTGTCAACCTTCTGTTCTAACGGATGGGGTTTTTTGCACTCTATGGCAGTCAAAAGTTTTTCCTAAAGCTTTAATCACTGCTTGGAGAATCTTACTCGATAGAATACCAACTAGAGGAGTGGTTGTGAACCATTCTGTGTGTGCTCTTTGTAATCAAGCAGAAGAATCCACCCAACACCTCTTTCTTGAATGCGATTATGCACAACGAGTCTGGTCTCTTTGTTTCAGGTGGATAGGCATCTTGGTGGCACAAAACAAGGATTTGAGAAATCATTTTGAGAATTTTCACCTTATTCACATGTCTAATAAGCAGAATCAGGTTTGGAAAGGAATGTGGGTAGCAATAGTTCGAAGTATTTGGGACCAGAGGAATAATGTTGTTTTCAAACAGGGGATCCCTGATGCCGAAGAAACTTTTCAATTGGCGCAACTCCTTTCTTGGCTTTGGTTGAAACTGTAAGGACCTGAAAAATTTATTGGAATAAAAGAGTTATATTTTAAATATATTCTAAGTATGTTTTTATTTAGAATAGAAAGGGAGGAAAAAGTTAAGTTTAGAAGGCTACGAGGTCGCCGGTCGCCTGCTACACATGAGCGCCAGGTGGACATCGCGCGGGCGTGAGAGGCATGCAGGCATCGCGCGGGCGCGAGAGGCATGCAGGCATCGCGCGGGCGTGAGAGGCATGCAGGCATCGCGCGGGCGCGAGGGGCATGCGGGCATCGCGCGGGCGCGAGGCACGCGGGCATTGCCAGGGCGCGATGCATGTGGACGTGGCCAAGGCGCGAGAGTTATGAGGGCGTCGCCAGGGAAGACATCGGTTGTCTCCCAGAGGAAGACATCGGTCGTTCGCCAGGAAGAGGTCATCGGTGTAGTCTTCGCGCGAGGTCATCGGTGGTAGTCTTCGCGCGAGGTCATCGGTGGATCGTCTTCGCGCGAGAGGTCATCAGTGGTTTCTCTTCTAGCTGGTAGTCATCGGCGAAAGGTCATCGCGCGACGTTGAGTTACACCCAGAGAACGTGGGCCCCAGACTCTCAGCAAGAGATGTTCTGCACGCGCGCCACGTAGACGAAAAAGTGGTTCAGAATAGTGACCTCATAGCGTAGCCTGCGCAGAGGCATGCTTAGTAGTACTGTGCAGGGAAGCGTACACGCAAACTTCCCTGCAGAGTGGGTGGTGGCAGCTGCTTTTGGAGGGATAAGTTGGTTTAAGTTACTGAAATCCACTGCTGAGAGAAAAGGAAAACATTGTTGTATTCGACGAGAGAAAGAGTGAGTTTCTTCCCTTCTCCTCCAGTTACCTCCTCCGCGTTGCGATTTTAGCATCTCCACACAAGAGTACGACGAGAAGCAACACCTTTGGAGCCCCTGGGAAAGTTCTCTGCAACTCCTTCAAAACCAGACGCAAAAACAGAGCCAAGGTATTCTTCAAGCTCTGTTGGATTTCGAAGCTCCTGGTGGTTGCGCAAGTCCAGGTAAGGGAAGATAGACTTCATTTTCAATACAAGCCATAGATTAGCTGTTTCTGAAGTAAGGGCGACGTGGTCGCCGGTTTTCGTTTGCATCTGCGTAAATACTCTGTTCCATGTGTTTGGGCGACGTGGTCGCCGGTTTTTAAATGCAGACTTCGAAATACCCTGTTTTTGAACCAGGTCGCCGGTTTTGGCGTTGTTTGCGAAACTCTTTGTTTTTGGTGTTGCTTTGAAACTGTTGAGATTTAAATGAGATATTCGAAAATAAGAACCTTGGATTGTGTTTTGCTGTGATTGAAATCATTCCTTTAAGTGTTATGTGATGTGTTGGATGTGGTGAATGTGGATCGAGGCATAGTATTTTCAGGAAAGAAAATACCGTGTAAGATCGTGTAGGATGTGCATTGATCGGTGATGTCTATAATGGGATTATCCTGACTCTCCTGAGATAATGGATTCATATAGATGAGGTTATTCAGGCGTTGAGAGTCGAAGGAGGTTCATATGTATGGGTGAGTCGTGTGAAACAGAACGAGCTCGGCCTGTCATATGGATTAACCCTGTCATACTGTGAGAATGGTGAACTTGAGATTGAGATTGTGTTGATGCGCATAGCTGGTAAACATTACAGCTTGTATGACAGGTGCAGAATCCCTGAGTCTAGTCAATGCACGAGTCTTCCGGAAGTAGTGTCAAGTGTCTTGTGTGGTGAGTCAGTGGAAAGTCTGACATGTGAAATGAGAAACTTGAATATTGATAGACACTTGATGCTGTATTGTGAAATGGAATGACTATGGGTGAATGTTGTGAAATGTGATTTTGGGCGATCAGCTGAATGCTATGAGCAGCTCTACGTTTTACATGGATAATCTTGAAACTTGTTTTACCTTAATTTTAATGTTCCTATTTAAACTCTCTTTAAAATGTCTAGCTTACCCTGTGGTGTTTCTTTGGTGTTGTGCTTGGTTCTCTTTAAAAACTGTGATGATCGTGTAATTGTTACACGGGAGCAGATGATCTTCCAGGAAGGAGAGCTCCTTAGTGAGTGGTCGCCGAGGGAGAGATCGCCGGTTTCTACCTCTCGGGGGTGATCGCCGGTTTTCGTGTCCTGATAGAAGATCGCCCGTTTGGAGGTCTTCTGTTAGGGATCGCCGTTTTAAAGTTGGAGATCGCCGTTTTCTTTTGAGACCGCCTGTCTTACTGCATTTCTTTTATTTTCGTAAAATCTTGCAAACATTTGATTTGGTTATGTATTAAACTCCCTAAGAGGAGTAACTTCATTTCTGATATATATAAATACATATTATTTTGCACTCTTCAATATTATTTGGTTACACTTAATTTCAATTATACATGGATGTATGTATTATTTTGGCGGGATGTTACAGAAACACAAGGTCAGTTCTTTTTCATATGCATTTTCAGATTGGCTTTTGAATCCCAATCAATGTCTGTGTTGCGTTTGATGTAATAGCTGGCAAAAAGGTACAGGGGGTGTTTCTTTGTTCTAGCAGGTGCTGGATTTACTAGATGTTAGTTGTTGAGAAGCGTTGTTGCAGGCCTCTCTTTTAGTATGCTTGTATATTCTGGTGGTTAGGTTGTTTTGTGGTGTTTCTGCGTTAGGAGGTTATGGAAGGTTCACGACTTCTGCCAAGGGTTATAGTGTTAGGTTGGCTTGCGTTTAAGTGTGCCAGCAGTTGGTTTTGTTTCAGGTGGTTAAGGGATTCTCCTTTGGAGTTTTAGGGGCTGTCAAGGGGAGGTCTCTATTGTAACATCCCTAATTTCTACTCATATATATATATATATATATATATATATATATATATATATATATATATATAAAATAAAAGTAAAACAGGTAATATCTAATTACCATATATATACATCTATCTCATAAATGTATCTCAAAAGAAACATCCCTCTTCCCAGGGATTTTAATATATACATATCAGAAGTTTACAAAACAAAACAAAGCATTAAATATAAAACTATCCCTTTCTCCAACTGCTCACTGAGGAGCTCTATTACCTGCAATCTCATCTACTCCCGTGTAAATTAACACGATCATCACAGATTAAAGAAAAACAAACACACAACAAAACACAGGGTAAGCTAGCTATTTTTTTTTTTAAACTTCAAGTATGAAACTTTATATCCACATAAACTATCAATATTCACACATTTCACAATTTCATCAAGTGTCTATTCAATAATTTCAATATTCATCTTTCTCATGTCAGACTTCTACTGACTCATAACACAGAGACATTTGACTCTACTTCCAGAAGACTCGTGCGTTGACTCAGACTCAGAGATTTGCACCTGTCATACTACTCGCTGTGAAATCCACACAGCTATGCGCATAAATAATCTCAATATCATCTCTCTCCTAGTATGACAGGGTTAATTCATATAACAGGTCAAGTTAGTTATCTTTCAAACAACTTACCCATTCATATGAACCTCCTTCGACTCTCACCACCTGAATAACTTCATCGATATGATTCCATTATCTCAGGAGAGTCAGGATATCTTCTTCTAGACGAATCCCTAGTCAATGCACATTCTAAAAAATCTTAACACGGTATTTTCTTTCCTAAAAATACTATGCTTCGATCACACTTTCACATCATTCCATATATCATACAACACATCAATGAACCATTCAATCATATCATATTTTAAACCTTTTCTAAACAATCCAACATATCTCAAATAAATTCCAATCTACACAAAACAAGGAAACGAAAAAAAACAAATGAAACTGGTGACCACGTCACCCCCACCTTCAAAATCTTCTAGCCTAAGGTTTTGTTGGAAAATTTAATCTAGCTTCCCTTACCTGGACTTGAGCAGACGCTCACAGCAAGCTCCAAACCCACCAAAAGCTTAGGGATATCCTAACTCTGTTTAATATTTTGATCGGCCAACTTGTAGAGTTCTCTGCTCGGAGTCCAATGGCAGTCGTCGATCGTCAAACTGCTAAGTGAGGGTGGTCCGAATCGTAGAGAGAAGGAGGGAAAGGAAAAAGGGGAACAAATAAACTTACTCTCTCGAGATTATGATCGAACAGTCCTGTATACCTTCGCTGCCATCACCCACTCTGAGAGAAATCTCTCGTGCAAATTTCCTCTTCTTGAGTGCAACGTCTGAATGGATGGCCACGTGGGCGTTTCTGCGTGCACTCAAACTCTGGGGTCACCTGCCCTACCTAATCTCTGGCGCCAACTGCTCTGGGCACCCTCACATTCTACGTGTCACGCATGCATAACGCTCTCGCTGGGAGCCTGGGTCCCAGCTTAACTGCGTGTAACAGGACCCCCCGATTACCAGGCACTGATGACTGATCGCACTATGAGTGCACCGATGACTGATCGCGCTTCGTCACTTGTCGCGCTCTGCTTCTAAGCGTTCAACTGGGCACTGATCTAGGGGTGGTGGTCACTCGATAACCGACCACGGATCACCGCTCTGAGTAATCTGCTCCCTGATTCCCCTGCTACCTTATTCCGCGTGTCACCCTATGAATGGTCCCCGTGGTCATCTGCTGCTGACGTCATCGACTATCGATGACCGACCGGATCACAAGCCCCCCAGTCTCGAGTTGTGAACTTGTTCTCAGCGAAGAGACTAAGCGGTTGATGGCAAGCTCATTCCTCCTCCTGGAGCTTCTCCCCTTGCTGCTTCTTCTTCTGTTTAATTTCTTTTTCTGCCACATAACTTGCATAAACCTTTTAGCTCTAAAGGCTCACTGTATTGACTTCAATATGGCTGAAATCTATGCTTCAGCTGCTTGTCTCTCTCTATCTTTAACTCTCTGCACGTGACTAACTGTTAACTTTAGCATTGTCTTTAACAGCTTTATGCATAGCTTCATGCTGGATGACTGATGTGTCTCTCATCCTGGCGATAACCGATGTGTCTCTCATCCTAGCGATATCTCATCGCCCTTATGTGTGACGAAGACACATCGCTTCGCTCTGGTGACCGATGTCACATCGTCACACCCTGCTGAGGGCTCATCAACCCACTACTCCAAGTCTGTGGTATCACTCCCACATGGCTCGGTGACGTCGGCAGTTTCTCCTGCCCAAGGACTGGTCGGTCCAAACCCCTCATTTGCCAATGCATGCTCACTAAGGATAAATCTCCTATGCCACAGCATAGCGTTTCGCATTTATCCCGCGTGCATGGCGTATCTAGGGTTCAAATTGTTAGAGTTAAGCAAGGTCTGAAGATCAAGAGGGGAGGGGTGAATTGATCTTTTAAAATTTTTGCAACAGGAACTGACTTCTGTTTAACAGAGATTAAAAGAACAGATTGATTTCAAACAAAACATATTTATTTTTCAAATTACCTTCGTACAATCAGAACTTAATCAAACAAGATTTTACTCAATTAGAAGGAACAGCAGAACACACTTGTTCAGATATTTGCAAGAAGGTTTCAACCAAGAGAAGAACAGTTCTTATTAAACCCAGAATTAACATATTCAATTTCACATGAACAGATTTATTTTGGACAGTTATCAATTCAAATTCCAGAAATAAGTGTAAGGAAGGAAAGAAGATTGCACACAAGTTTTTATATTGGTTCACTCATCAAGAGCTACATCCAGTTCACCTTACACCAAGGTGAAATCCACTAAACACATACAACAATTACAGCATATACAGCAGTTCTTGAAACCTACAAGAACACTCACATACAAGGCTGAAAAACACCTATTTCAGCACACCTTGCACTCCAAGAAACCCTATCAAGGACTGACTAACACTTACACCTTTACAACAAAGGAGAAAGGAAAAATTACACCTGAAAAGAAGATGCAAGAACTCAAACCAGTAGTTCAATCTGCTGCAGAAATTGCACCAGCACCTTCACAAAGCACAAGGTTTTCCTAGAACAAGCACACTTGAAATTCCTTTTGAAAACCTTTCACAAAAGCCTTTGAATTCTTCTTCTCACTCAGAAACTAATTGAAACGTAATTGTTGTTTTTGTTGTGTGAGAGAAGCCTTCTATTTAAAGAAAACAGTTTCTAACCACTTTTCAAAAAATAGTCGAAAAACAGTTAATAACCATAACAAAACCAAAAATAAATCTATTTATTTTACAGGAAACAGATTTATTTTTGTCCAGAATACAGGTTTTTCTGAAAACACTTATAAAACCATTTTGAAAAGCTTTTAATTACTCTAAGTGCTTGATCTAAGCTTGCTTTGGCAACTGGAACAGATTATCCCGATGACCGATGACTGATCATGCCACATTACTTCCCCAATGACCGATGACCGATTGTACCACATTACTTCCCCAATGACCGATGACCGATTGTACCACATTACTTCCCCAATGACCGATCGTACCACATTACTTCCCCAATGACCGATGACCGATCGTGCCACATTACTTCCCCAATGACCGATGACTGATTGGTTCCTCATTACTTCCCCAATGACCGATGATCGATTGGTTCCTCATTACTTCCCCCAATGACCGATGACTGATTGGTTCCTCATTACTTCCCCAATGACCGAAGGCAACTTTATAACATCCTAAGCCTAAAAACAAAATTCACTTAAGACTTATTACAAACTATAAAGCACCAAAGCAATTTTCTTCATCAAACACACTTTAAGCCAAGGTTGGGAAGAAGCTTCCTTCAGCTTCAACAATCTCCCCCTGTTTGATGGAGACAAATCCCCATAGCTCGGTTGCTTTGAAGAAAGATCAATACCTGTACAATGCTTGATTCCACAATACACAGATTTAAAGTGAATATTGAACAAGAGAAGAGTAGAGAATATATACCTCCCTATACCACTGCAGCTTATAAGATCAGCTATTTTTACCCCGATGACCGATCGGTTCCTCATTACTTTACCCCGATGACTGATCGGTGCCATAAGATCAGCTCCCCAGATGACCGATTGGTGCCATAAGATTAGCTATTTTTCTCCCCCTTTGGATTCATCAAACAGCATGGGAGCAGAGGATAAAGAAACAAACCATGCATAATAGTTCAAAATAAAATTGTTCCAGTACAAACCACAATACCTCAAAACCACCAAGCTAAAGAGAAATTAAACCAAATTGTTCAGAGAGACATAACAAATATAGACAAGCAAGAACATGAACATCACAACTGCTTGTAATAAAGCTCAGCCAACTGCTCTTGGATTCCTTCCAGCTGATGATCTAGGTGTTGAAACCTAACTTGTGTCATCTCATAGTATGATTTCTGCTCTTCTGAAAGATTGTTCAACCTGTAGAGCACATGCCTTTCAAACATGGACAGAGGTTCACCTCTGTATTCGGGAGAATGATAGGCAACCAGTGCATTGTGTTCTGTAGCAGCCAAGTCATCATGATTCGATTGATGATTAGCATGAACATTGTCATCTTCCATAGGAACAACAGCTTCTTCATCATCATTGTTGTTATGTGATGTGAGTTCATTATGAACCTTTCTTGGTTTGGGTTGAGTTGATATAGGTTTCATTGTATTCATGACACTTTCAAGAATTAGGATCAAAATTCTAAAGAGCAATTAATAGAGTTTCTACTCAAGAAAACAAAGGTTCATACTAAAAACACATGAATAGGTAACTTGTAGTGTAAGATAACAATGGAATATGAATGGGTAATTCAAGAACAGTACCAAACTTCAAAGGAAACACAAGAACATCATAAGAACACCAAGAAGAAGTGAAAATACTGATTGAAATTCAATAGGAATTAGAAAATCACAAGAAACTCATCAAAGAACAAAAAACCCATGGATGGAAAACAAGAACAACACATGTATATGGAAACCCATGGTTTGGACGAAATTAAAACAGCAAGAAAACAAGGAAATAAACCAAAAAAGTGCAGAACAATGGAAGCAAATGAAAGGAAACAACTCATGGAAAAGATTGAACCGATTAAAAATGGAAAAACTACAAGAAAACACAAATGGGTATTTTTAGAAGATGAATAGAAATGACTTATGTGGTTGTAGCCTTTTGGAGATGTGATTCACGCCACTTGGAGGGTGGTTCTTCCAAGATGAGTGGGTGGTGCCGCCACTTGAGAGTCTCCAAAGCTCACAAGATAAGACATGAAGGAGAAGAAGAGACAAGTCTCACAAACTCACTCTCTCTCAATTTCAAGATAGTTTCTTTTCTTCTAACTTTCAACTTTTTTTATTCAAAGTACCAAGCACCCCTATTTATAATGGAGAGGGCTGGTCATGTTACAAAGGGGAAGGAGTGGGAAGAGTCACTCTTCTAGCTCCTTCTAGTGCCTAAGAGAGAAAGGAGTAGAAAAGTCACTTTTTCCACTTTTTCCTAAAGAAAGTGCCTAAAATGCCTTACATTTAGAGGTTTCTTTTGGTTTTCCTCTTTGGCATACTCCTAAGGATATTTCTATATTATTTACAAATTTATACAAGATTATTTACAAAGATTTATTTATACTACTATCTTTTGAATTTTCAAGAGAACCCAAAATGTTCTACTTTTTAAGAAGACTAGTAAGAAGAATTTTAAATGCTTGGGTGGATGACCTCTTCCTCCATTAGTGAAATCCTCTTCTACTTGATCTCCATCATTATGGCTGGATGTACCATGTTCCATTCGAGGACCAGTTGCTCTTGTAAAAACCCACTCTTCACCTTCCTTGAGGAATCCCATCTTCATGAGTGTGGAGTTGTCGATTTCACTGATAGCTTTGATTGGCTCGTTTCTCTCATTAGTAGTGTCAATCTCAAAACAATCGATTAATTTTGAAATGAAAATTGCATAGGGAAATTTGTAATCAGATAGCCTTTTGGATTTGAGCATATGCTCTGTCATTACACAAACCCAATTTATTTTTATGCAATGCATGAGACAGTAGAGTAGAATGAGGTCTTCCTCATGTAATGTAGCATGATTACTTCCCCTAGGTGTCAGTTGCCATGCAATAACATAGGCTAGAAACCTAGGAGTTAGGTTCAGATTACCTACATGAAACCTGTTTATATGTTGATTCTTATCTCTCATGCAGCTTGTGTAGAACTGAAGCTTATTGAATTCTTGAATCATGGTTGTGTTCCCCTTTCCCACCTTGAGTCCTGAATACTTGATTCCAGCAATGTTGCTCTATACTTCACTTGTTATTTTTATTTTGACACCTTTTACGTGGGAAATTAAATTTTTCCCATCAAGGGTCAGATTTGTATAGAATACCTTCACGATATCTGGATAGATGTTGCCAGTCATTTCAAGAAATGGCTTCAATCTCTGATGCTTGAGAAGTGCTCTAGGTTCAGTCAGTTTTTCACTCTTCATCCATGAAAACTCGAGGATCTTTGGCACATTTACCTGTTTTCTACTTATCTCATGTAAGTAGATGTTCATGGCTTCAGCATCACCATCGAACCATTTCTCTAGAATACCTTGAGTGTTATTCTTCTGCTCACAGGATTTCTTCCTTTTGTATACCAATGATGCCATTTCTGAAACCTGTTCCTGTTTATCAAAAGAAAACTGAACTGGAAACCATTTTATTAGTATGACAGGCCATTTGAGAGACTGAAAAAAAATGTTTAAAAGAGTAGGATAACCTGAGAGATTGCAAGAAGAAGTTGAATGTGAGAACTACAGGTTTTGAATACCATTATTTATAGAATTAAATAGATTGTATTAATGCTTAGCAGAGTTGGAGTGTGAAGAAGAAACAAATCAAAAACACAGATTCAGTACAGATTTGATTCCTGCAGCAATTTCAGTTTTTGGAAAGGGGCAAAAGCATTTTGAAAAAGTGTTTTAGCTTTTAATGAAAAATAGCTTTCCACACAGTTAGTCAAACCAGTTTGAATATCCAGACAGAACAGCCATAAACCCGCTGGTCAAAGCAATAAAGCAGTCAAGGTGCATGTATAATTTCTCTTTCCTAGTTATGTATATTTCAAGCACAGAAATAAATAGATTAAAAAGAGAAATAACAGATTGAAATTTTACACCTGTGAGTAATTTATACTAATGATTCCTAGTTCATTTAGCAGAAAATTAAATCTTTCTTTAGAAAGAGGTTTAGTGAACAGATCAGCAAGCTGTAACTCAGTTCCAACAAACTTAATTTCACAAGTTCCATTTGCAACATGCTCTCTTAAGAAATGATGCCTTATTTCTATGTGTTTGATCCTTGAATGCATGACAGGATTTTTTGACAGGTTAATAGCACTGGTATTATCACAATTAATAGGTATCTTATTTAACAGTATTCCATAGTCACTTAGTTGTTGCCTTAGCCATAATGTTTGAGCACAGCAGCTTCCAGCAGCAATGTATTCTGCTTCTGCTGTAGAGAGGGCAACACAAGCTTGTTTCTTGCAATGCCAAGAAATCAGGCTTGATCCTAGCATGTGACATGTCCCACTAGTGCTCTTTCTGTCAACCTTACACCCTACAAAATCAAAATCTGAAAAACCGTTTAAGTATAAGGAAACATGGTTAGGATACCATAGTCCAACAGATTTTGTCCCTTGCAAGTATTTCAGAATTCTCTTGACTGCATTGTAGTGAGATTCCCTTGGATTAGATTGATATCTGGCACATAGGCATACAACAAACATAATATCAGGTCTGCTAGCAGTTAAGTATAGCAGGGATCCAATTAAGCTTCTAAACTTGGATTGGTCAACAGGTTTTCCTGCACAGTCTTGGTCTAGTTGACAGCTTGTTGAAATAGGAGTGTTGATTGCCTTACATTGATCCATATCAAACTTTTTCAGCAGCTCTTTGCAGTATTTTTCTTGACTAATGAAGATTCCATCCTTGATCTGTTTCACTTGCAGGCCAAGGAAGAAGTTCATTTCCCCCAACATTGACATCTCAAACTCTCTCTTCATTGTATTAACAAAAGCTTCACACATTTCCTCATTGGTTGACCCAAAGATTATATCATCTACATACACTTGTACCAGAATAATATCTTCCCTTTTCTTCTTAATGAATAGTATAACGCCCCTCAAAGTCTTTTCATATTTATATAATAAAATAAGCGTAGACATTAATTTATAAAAAAATCAACATATGTATATATATTGAAAATACATCATCCCATACATTGTATCTCAAGAAGAAACGTCCCTCTTATGGGGGTTTTAATACATTCCATCAACTCTTTCAAAATAAAACCAAAATACAGCAAAATAGAAAACAGGCGATCTCCTAACAGAAACAGAAAACAGGCCATCTCCTTCCGGCGACCACTCACTGAGGAGCTCTACTTCCTGCAACATCATCTGCTCCTGTGTAAATTATACACGATCATCACAGGTTTAAGAAAACATCCACAAAACAAAAACGCAGGGTAAGCTAGATATTTTAAAGAGAATTTAGATATGAAACTTTAAAATCAAGATGAAACAAATTTAAGACACCCACGTAAAAACCATCAACTTCCTCATTCCCTTCACATGACCATCAAGTAATCACATATTTCACAATTCCCTCAAGAGTTGTTCAATTCACATAATCCATCAAGTGTCTATCAATTACAATGTTTCTCATTTCTCACGTCAGACTTCCACTGACTCATCATACATAGACACTTGACACTACTTCCGGAAGACACGTGCATTGACTAGACTCAGAGATCTGCACCTGTCATACTGCACCACTGTGAAATCACACACATTCACAGGGTCGCTGTGAAATCACACACATTCACAAGCGTATAAATGAATCTCAATATCATCACTATCCTAGCATGACAGGGTTAATCCATACAACGGGTCAAGCTCGTTCTCTTTCAAACAACTCACCCATACATATGAACCTCCTTCGACTCTCAACACCTGAATAACTTCATCTATATGATTCCATTATATTAGGAGAGTCAGGATATCTCATAATAAACGAATCACCGGTCAATGCACACTCTACACGATCTTACACAGTATTTTCTTTCCTGAAAATACTATGCCTTGATCCCACATTCACCACATTCCATACATCATACCACACATAAAGAACAATTCCATCATAGAATACTTTGAATCTTTTCTTAAACAACCCCACTCACAAAAACAAGCATACCACCGTTCAGGTTTTCGAATAGCATATACATTTTTCATTTCAATCTCAACAAGTTCAAAGCGACACTAAAACAGGGGATTTCGAAAACAACATTTAAAACCGGCGATCACATCCAAAAATAGGGGATTATTCAATAACAGTTTAAAATCGACGACCACGTCGCCCTAACATCAAAATCTTCTAGCTTAAGGTTTTCTTGAAAATAAAGCTAGCTTCCCTTACCTGGACTTGCGTAAAATCTCACTACGAGCTCTAACCCACCAAACATAAGGATACCCAAACTCTGTTTTTGCGTCCTGATCAGAAACTTGCAGAGAACTTCTCGGGAGTCCAAGGGCAGTCGTCGCTCGTCGTACTGGTGCTTGAGGATGCTTGAATCGCAGCGCGAAGGAGAGAAAAGAGAAGGATGAAGGTAAACTCACTCTGTCACTCTTGAACCACAGCAACGTTCTTTGCCTCTCAGAAGTGAGTTTTTGAATCTAAACCAACTTGTCCATAATTGCCGCTGCCACTACCCACTCTGCAGGAAAGCTTGCGTGCACACTTCCCTGAACAGTATGACCACGTGGGTTCTGCGCACACCAACTCTCTGACGCTAACTATTCTGAAACACCCTTTCTGTCTACGTGTCGCACATGCAGAACGTCTCATGCTGGGAGCCTGGGTCTCACCTTATCTGTGTGAAACACAACATCGCGCGATAACCTTCCACCGATGACTTCTCGCGCGATGACTATCCACCGATGTCTCATCCTGGCGGACGACCGATGTCTCTCCCTGGAGGACGACCGATGTCTCTCCCTGGAGGACGACCGATGTTTATTGCCCTGGCGATGCCCGCATGTCTCTCGCCCTGGCGATGCCCGCATGTCTCTCGCCCTGGCGATGCCAACATGTCTCTCGCCCTGGCGATGCCCGCATGTCTCTCGTCCTGGCGATGCCCGCATGTCTCTCGCCCTGGCGATGCCCGCATGTCTCTCGCCCTGGCGATGCCCGCATGTCTCTCGCCCTGGCGATGACTGATGACACATCGCCACGCCTTACTGAAGGTTCTTCATCCCACTATGTTACGTCCAAGGTATCACCTCCACATGACTTGGTGACGTCGGTAGCTTCACATTTCCAAAAATAGATCAGCACTACTCCTCGTGCGCCCATGCATGCAACACTAAGGACGATTTCTTATGCTCAAGCATAGAGCTTCGCATGCACAGCGTATCTAAGGCTTAACCCACACCTTGATACGCGTGGTTTTTGGAACCCACTATGGTTGATCCAGTATCTTGACCACATACTAAGTGCACTTTCGGCGATCAGGTACACCATAGGCGATCGGCGATCATGTACACTACAGGCGATTGGCGTTCATGTGTAGTCTAGGCAACAGGCGATTATGTACTAACCAGGCGATCTCATAGTCTTCTAAGCTACACTTTCCTTCCTTTTTATTTTAAATAAAAACATACTTAGAATTCATTTAAAATATATTCCTTTTATTCCAATTTAATTTTACAGGTCCTTACAAATAGAGTCTTGTCAGAATTACCACGGTTATAGCCTTGAGAAAGCAAAAATTCACTTAACCTTTCATACCATTGCCTTGGTGCTTGTTTTAGTCCATACAAGGCCTTCTTAAGCTTGTACACATGTTCTGGATTTTTGTAATCTTCAAAGCCTGGGGGCTGGGAAACAAACACCTCCTCATTTATCTACCCATTTAGGAATGCACTTTTAACATCCATTTGAAACAATTTGAAGCCTTTGATGCTGGAAAATGCTAGAAGTAATCTGACAGCTTCTGACAGCTTCAAGACGTGCTACTGGTGCATAGGTTTCACCAAAATCAATACCTTCTTCTTGGTTGTATCCTTTAGCAACCAGCCTTGCTTTGTTTCTAGTGATAGCTCCATGTTCATCCAGCTTGTTCCTGTACACCCACTTGGTTCCTATGATATTCATCTCATGCTTTCTTGGAACCAAGGTCCACAGTTCATTGTATTCAAACTGGTTCAGTTCTTCCTGTGTAAGGACCTAGAAACTTTAATTGGAATAAAAGTGTTATATTTAAGCAATTTCAGAACATGTTATTATTTAAAACACAAAGAGTTGGTAAATGAAGTTTCGTAGTAGTCGGACATTGGACGTCGCCCAAGGTCTGGGGTAAGCTGGTAGGGGTCGGTCGGCTGACATGTGGATCAAGAAGAGAAAAGGAAGGAAAGTGTAGCTTAGAAGTACGAGACCGCCGTTCTTGAAGGCGGAGGCGATCTCCGACTTCTCTGGCACATAATCGCCTGTCGCCTAGAGGAGACATGATCGCCGAAAGTGCACTCAGTATGTGGTCAAGATACTGGATCAACTAGAGTGGGTTCCAACAACCACGCGTATCAAGGTGAGGGTTAAGCCTTAGATACGCTGTGCATGCAAAGCTCTATGCTTGAGCATAAGAAGTCATCCTTAGTGTTGCATGCATGGGAGCACGAGGAGTAGTGCTGATCTACTTTTGGAAATGTGAAGCTACCGATGTCACCAAGCCATGTGGAGGTAATACCTTGGACGTAACATAGTGGGATGGAGAACCTTCAGCAAGGTGTGACGATATGACATCGGTGAGCAGAGTAAGGCGATGTGTTCTCGTCACACACAAGGGCGATAAGAGATCGCCAACAGAATGAGAGGAACATCGGTCATCGCCGGTATGAGAGGCACATCGGTCGCCTCCCAGAGAGAGACATCTGTCGTCTTCCAGGGAGAGACATCGGTCGTCCGCCAGTATGAGACATCAATGGATAGTCATCGCGCGAGCGGTCATCGGTGGAAGGTTATCGCGCGATGTCGAGTTTCACACAGCTGAGGTGGGACCCAGGCTCTCAGCAGGAGACGTACTGCACGCGCGACACGTAGACAAAAAGGGTGGTTCAGAATAGTGACCTCAGAATGTTGGCATGCGCAGAGTCACGCGTGGTGGTACTGTTCAGGGAAGCGTACACGCAAACTTCCCTGCAGAGTGGGTGGTGGCAACGGCTTTTGGGGGCAAGTTGGTTTAAGATACAAAAAACCCACTTCTGAGAGGAAGAAGAACATTTTCAGTGGTTCAAGAGTGAAAGAGTGAGCTCACCTTCATTCTTCTCTTTTCTCTCCTTCACTCTGCGATTCAGGCCCTATCACGTTCCTGCTTGGCTATCGACGACTGCCATAGAGCACCTGGGAGGTTCTCTGCAAGTTCTACAAACCAGACGCTAAAACAGAGCCAAGGCATCCTTTAAGCTCGGTGGGTTTTGGAGCTCTTGGTGTTTTGCGCAAGTCCAGGTAAGGGAAGCTAGCTTTATTTTCAATAAAAGCCGTAGATTAGCTGTTTCTGAAGTGAGGGCAACGTGGTCGCCGGTTTCATATCCTTTTTTTCATGATGTTCTGTTCTTATGTGTTTGGGCGACGTGATCGCCGGTTTTAAATACAGATTTTGAAATCCCCTGTTTTTGGACGAGATCGCCGGTTTTGGCGTTGTTTTTCGAACTCCCCTGTTTTTGTGTTGTTTGAAACTGTTTGAGATTTAAATGTGATATTCAAAGATATGAGCCATGGAATGATTGTTGTTGTGATTGGAATCATTCATTTAAGTGTTATATGATGTGTGGAATGTCGTGAATATGGGATCAAGACATAGTATTTTCAGGAAAGGAAATACCGTGTTGAGATTTGGTTATGAAGTGTATTGATCTGTGAGTATCCTGTGAATGAGGCGATCCTGACTCTGCTGAGATAATGGAATCACATAGAGGAAGTTATTCAGTTGATGAGAGTCGAAGGAGGTTCATATGAATGGGTGAGTCGTGTGAAAAAGAACGAGCTCAGCCTGTTATATGGATTAACCCTGTCATACTGTGAGAGTGATGAAATTGAGATCGAGATTGTGTTGATGCGCATGGCTGTGGAAACATTACAGCAAATGAAGTATGACAGGTGCAGGTCTCTGGATGCTAAGTTCAACGCACGAGTCTTCCGGAAGTAGTGTCAAGTTTCTATGATGTGATGAGTCAGTGGAAGTCTGACGTGAATAATGTTGAGAAATTGTTGATAGACACTTGATGGTTGTGTGATATGAATGAGAAAGTGATGGACTCTTGTGAATGTTTAAAAAGGCTGATCTACGTTGGTTGTCCAGTTTATAATTTAAAGTTTTAAAAATATCTAGCTTACCCTTTGTATTGTTATGTGGCTGTTTTCTCTTAAAACTGTGATGATCGTGTATTTTACACGGGAGCAGATGATCTTCCAGGAAGTAGAGCTCCTTAGTGAGTGGTCGCCGGAAGGAGATCGCCTGTTTCTGTCTCTATGTGGTGATCGCCTGATTTCTGTTCTGATAGCAGATCGGCTGTTTTGGGTCTTCTGATCGGAGATCGCCGGTTTATGTAGGGAGACCGCCGGTTTCAATTTATTTGGCTGTATTTTGTTTAAGTTTTGAAAAAATTGACCGGTTATGTATTAAACTCCCTGTGAGGAGCAACTTCATTTTATATAAATACGTATGTTCACTTAAATATTTTTGTTTTACCTTTATTTCATTTTATATTTATGAAAAGCAATTTGGCGGGATGTTACATCCTGCATTGCTGTTATCCAATTGCTGTCTTGCAGTGCTTCTTCCAGGATTTTAGGCTCAATCTGTGACACAAAAGCTACTGTTCTGCAGAAATTGTTGAGAGAATTTCTGGTTGAGACTCCTTTCTCTAGTTTTCCAATTACATTGTCAAGAGTAAGATCCTTGGGAGTCTTCCACTCCTTAGGCAACCCTGCATTCACAACAGACTCTTTGACAGCATTTGGATTAGTTGTATCAAATTCAGTGGATTGATTTTTCTGCAGAATTATTCTTAAATCATCCACACCAGATTCATCCAAAACAAATTTCGGTATAGAACAATCTATTTCATCAAACACCACATGCATAGACTCTTCTACAGCAAGCAATCTTTTGTTATAGACTCTATAAGCATGTCCATTTATAGCATAACCAAGGTGTATACCTTCATCAGATTTAGGGTCAAATTTCCCAAGATTATCTTTACCATTATTTAGAATAAAACATTTGCACCCAAATACTCTAAGATGGCTAATGCTAGGCTTTCTTCCTTTGTACAGTTCATAAGGGGTTTTCTTAAGAATAGGTCTTATTAAGGTTCTGTTAAGCACATAGCAAGCAGTATAAACAGCATCAGCCCATAAATACTTTGGTAAATTTGATTCATTTAACATAGTTCTTGCTAATTCTTCCAAAGATCTATTCTTTCTTTCAATCACACTGTTTTGTTGAGGTGTCCTAGAAGCAGAATAGCTATGTGTTATGCCATGCTTTTCACAAAACTTATCAAATTTTGCATTTTGAAATTCTCCCCCATGATCACTACGAATCTGTTTTATGCAGTTCTCATTTTCATTGTTCAAAACCTTTGCCAATTTCTTGAGCGCTTTGTATGTATCATTTTTAGAAGCAATGAATAAAGTCCAAGTATATCTAGAAAAGTCATCAACAATCACCAAAGCATAATAATTTCCAGCAAGGCTAGCAGTCCTAGATGGTCCAAATAAATCCATATGCAATACATCCAGAATTTTATTTGTAGAAACTATATCTTTAGATTTAAAAGAGGTTCTAATCTGTTTTCCTTTTACACATGCATCACACAACCTGTTATTTTTAAAACATATTTTTGGTAGACCAGAAACAAGGTCCTTAGACAACATGTTATTCAAGTGATCTGTATGGATATGAGCCAACCTCCTGTGCCATAGCCAAGACTCATCACTTTTTGACAACAAGCATTCATTTTCAGAATTGTTATTAACAATGTCTAGGAGATAGATGTTGTTTACCCTTTTCCCTGTGAACAGCACCTTACCAGAGTTCTGATTTGAAATTGTACATGTGTTGGCCTCAAAATTCACTCTGTATTCCTTATCACAAAGCTGGCTAATACTGAGAAGGTTATGCTTCAAGCCTTCAACATACAACACATTTTCAATTGCAGTAGAATCCTTGGTTCCAACATCTCCTCTACCAAGAATTTTTCCTCTATTGTTGTCCCCATATGTGACAAAACCTTCAGCCTTGAGTTTCAGACTTATGAACTGGGACAGATCACCAGTCATATGCTTTGAGCAGCCACTATCAAGGTACCACTGATTTTTCCTGCTGTTTTTCAGCAAAACAGATTACACATATGGTACCCCTCTTAGTATAGTGTCCAACATGATTAATACCTTTCCTTAGGAAGCCATTTGACTAAACCTTTAGGAACAAGATATTTTCTAGCCCTACATGTTCTTGATGTATGACCAGATTTCATGCAGTAGAAACAGGATGCAATATGTACTGTATTTAATCTGTTAAAAGAGGAAAAACCTGTTTTAGCAGGAACAAAAAAACTGGACAGTTTCTTAATATTTTGCCTTGTTCCAGGATTATATCCTAATCCATTTTTATTGAAAACAACATTTTGAGAACCCAACAGTGTTTCAAGATTCTCTCTACCTTTGGTGAAATTTGATAAAGCTTTCAAAAGATATTCAACCTGATTTTCAAGTTTCTTACAATTTTCACATGTTTTGATGGATGCATGTAGGCAAGTTAATTCAAGACTAATTAACTCAGTTTTAGCTTTGTTTAGTTCTTCTTCAAGAGCCTTTACCTTAGGTTCAAGAACTTTACTAATTCTGGTCAGCTTATTACACATGACAGCAAGTCTATTGGCTTCATCATGAGTTTCCTTAAATGCAATTAAAAGCTAATAATAATTTTCAGAATCAGTTGAGTAATTACTTACTGAGTCTGAAGTTGAACCTTCATCATTTGCCATGAAGCACAGATTTGCTTCTTCACTCTCATTTGAGGATTCACTTGTTGAAGATACATCATTATCCTCCCAAGATATGTAAGCCCTTTTTCCCTTGCCTTTTTCATTCTTCTTGCTTGCTGATTTTTCTTTATGTGGATTGTTTGGACAATCAGCTTTTATATGACCTGGTTTGCCACATCCAAAACAGGTGTAAGTAGAAGAATTAGAATCATTCTATTTTGAATACCTTTTTCTTTGCTGTGTTCTGTCTCTAGTCTTCCTTTTAAGGAATTTGCTGAATTTTCTAGTGAGCAAGCTTAAGGTTTCATCTTGTTCAGGATTCTCTTCTTCTTCTTCACTTGTGTCATGCTCCATGGTGGTCTTTAAGGCAATTCCTTTGGCTTTCTTCTCCACAGTTTCTTGGTCTTTCAATCTTTTCAGCTCCAATTCATGTTCCATCAGCTTTCCAAAGAGTGCTGCAGTGGACATCTTGGAAAGATCCCTTGATTCTGAAATTGCTGTTACCTTTGGCTGCCAACTCCTATCAAGGCATTTCAATACCTTTATGTTGAGCTCTTCCTTATCAAAAACCTTGCCAAGACCCGTGAGATGATTTACAATGTGTGTAAATCGTTTCTGTACATCTGCAATGCTCTCACCAGATTGCATTCTAAACAACACATATTCCTGGATCAATGAGTGCTTCCTAGCCCATTTAACATCTTCTATGCCTTCATGAGTTACCTCCAGTATCTCCCACATTTCCTTAGCTGATTGACATTGAGACACCCTAAAGAACTCATCCATATTCAGTGCAGAGGTGATGATGTTCTTGGCCAGAGAATCATATTGAGCCTTCTTCCTTTCAGCTTCACTCCATTCAGACCAAGACTTCTTCACAGTTTCTTCTTTAACTTCCTTCATAGGTATAAAAGGTCCATTAACCAAAGCATCCCAAATGCCCATATCAATGGACTCCATGAAAATCTTCATTCTGATTTTCCAGAAGGCATAGTTGACTCCACCGAACATAGGAAGCCTATTGATGGATGCTCCCTCAGCAAAAGGCATCTTGAATTCAGACATATCTACACAACTTGAGTAACCTACAAGCCCTTGCTCTTGATACCAATTGTTAGAGTTAAGCATGGTCTGAAGATCAAGAGGGGAGAGGTGAATTGATCTTTTAAAATTTTTGCAACAGGAACTGACTTCTGTTTAACAAAGATTAAAAGAACAGATTGATTTCAAACAAAACAGATTTATTTTTCAAATTACCTTCGTAAAATCAGAACTTAATCAAACAAGATTTTACTCAATTAGAAGGAACAACAGAACACACTTGTTCAGATATTTGCAAGAAGGTTTCAACCAAGAGAAGAACAGTTCTTATTAAACCCAGAATTAACAGATTCAATTTCACATGAACAGATTTATTTTGGATAGTTATCAATTCAAATTCCAGAAATAAGTGCAAGGAAGGAAAGAAGATTGCACACAAGTTTTTATATTGGTTCACTCATCAAGAGCTACATCCAGTTCACCTTACACCAAGGTGAAATCCACTAAACACATACAACAATTACAGCATATACAGCAGTTCTTGAAACCTACAAGAACACTCACATACAAGGCTGAAAAACACCTATTTCAGCACACCTTGCACTCCAAGAAACCCTATCAAGGACTGACTAACACTTACACCTTTACAACAAAGGAGAAAGGAAAAATTACACCTGAAAAGAAGATGCAAGAACTCAAACCAGTAGTTCAATCTGCTGCAGAAACTGCACCAGCACCTTCACAAAGCACAAGGTTTTCCTAGAACAAGCACACTTGAAATTCCTTTTAAAAACCTTTCACAAAAGCCTTTGAATTCTTCTTCTCACTCAGAAACTGATTGAAACGTAATTGTTGTTTTTGTTGTGTGAGAGAAGCCTTCTATTTAAAGAAAACAGTTTCTAACCACTTTTCAAAAAACAGTCGAAAAACAGCTAATAACCATAACAGAACCAAAAATAAATCTATTTATTTTACAGGAAACAGATTTATTTTTGTCCAGAATACAGGTTTTTCTGAAAACACTTATAAAACCATTTTGAAAAGCTTTTAATTACTCTAAGTGCTTGATCTAAGCTTGCTTTGGCAACTGGAACAGATTATCCCGATGACTGATGACTGATCATGCCACATTACTTCCCCAATGACCGATGACCGATTGTACCACATTACTTCCCCAATGACCGATGACCGATCGTGCCACATTACTTCCCTAATGACCCATGACCGATTGGTTCCTCATTACTTCCCCAATGACCGATGACCGATTGGTTCCTCATTACTTCCCCCAATGACCGATGACCGATTGGTTCCTCATTACTTCCCCAATGGCCGAAGGCAACTTTATAACATCCTAAGCCTAAAAACAAAATTCACTTAAGACTTATTACAAACTATAAAGCACCAAAGCAATTTTCTTCATCAAACACACTTTAAGCCAAGGTTGGGAAGAAGCTTCCTTCAGCTTCAACACAAATCACGCCTTGACACGCGTGATTCCTGGGACTCACTATGGGTCCATCAGACCGACCGACCTCTACCATGCTGACCTCAGACATTTTGGACGACGTCCGAGGTCTGGCCACTATGAATTTTCTATTATATGCCCTTTTCATTTTTAATAATAAAATTATTCATGAGTCCTTTAAAATATACTACTTCTACTCTAAATTAATTTTCTAGATCCTTACATTCTCCCTAACAAGAAAAATTTTCGTCCTCGAAAATTGACTTACCAGAAAAGAGATAGGGATGGGTGTCTCTAATGGTTTCTTCTAATTCCCAAGTTGAATCACCAGATCTGTCATCCCACACCACCTTTACCATATTGATAGTCTTGCCTCTGAGCTGTTTACTCTGTTGATCTTCAATCCTAACTAGTTTTGCTTCAAAAGACAAGTTATCCTTGATTTGCACATTATCCACTTCCAACATGTGACTAGAGTTGGAGATATACTTTCGTAGCTGTGATACATGAAAGACATTATGCAGGTTTGCTAATTGGGGAGGTAGAGCAATCTCATAAGCCACTGGACCTATTTTCCTTAATATCTGATATGGTCCAACAAACTTAGGAGATAACTTCTTTGATCTGATAGCTCATCCTACACCCTTGGTTGGTGTCACTCTCATAAACACATGGTCTCCAGCTGCAAACTCCAAAGGTTTTCTCCTCTTATCTGCATAGGATTTCTGCCTACTTTGAGAAGCTTTCATTCTGTCTTTTATCTGTTTCACCTTCTCAATTGTCTGTTGAATTAACTCTGGCCCGACCAAAACTGTTTCACCCTCCTGATACCAACATAAAGGAGTTCTGCATTTCCCCCCATACAAAGCTTCATATGGTGCCATCCCAATACTGGCATGATAACTATTATTATAAGTAAACTCCACCAGAGGCAACATCTCATCCCAACTTCCCAAATGATCCAAGATACATGTTCTCAACAGATCTTCTAAGCACTGGATTGTTCTCTCAGACTGTCCATCTGTTTGAGGATGATATGCAGAGCTCATTCTCAACTTAGTTCCCAAAGAATCTTGTAAAGTTTGCCAAAACCGTGAAGTAAACCTGGGATCTCTATCCGAAACAATACTGGAAGGCACTCCATGCAATCTCACAATTTCTCTGATGTACAACTGTGCCAACTTGGCCATAGATATCCTCAAATTAACTGGAAGAAAGTGAGCACTCTTTGTCAGCCGATCAACTATGACCTAGATTGCATCATGACCCCTTACTGATCTAGGTAAATGAGTAACAAAATCCATAGCAATGCTATCCCATTTCCACTTAGGAATATCCAATTGCTGTAACAAACCACCAGGTCTTTGATGCTCTACCTTTGCCTTCTGACATGGCAAGCAGGTAGCAACATACTGAGCTATTTCTTTCTTCATGCCTGACCACCAAAATGACTCCTTTAAATCTTGGTACATCTTATTCATACCTGGATGTAAACTAAGATAGCTCTTGTGGCCTTCTTTTAGGATCATTTTCTTCAACTCTTCATTTTCAGGTATGCAAATTCTGCCATTAAATCTCAAGATCCCGTCGTCTCCCATCACAAAGTCTTTAGCCTGATTTGTACCTAGTAATTCCACAGTACGCTTCAGACTAAGATCCTCTAATTGCTTATCCTTTATCATTCCAATGAAATCATTAGTTATTGATCCTGCCGTGGACTTGAACGTGGAGGATGAGCCTCATCACTCCTTCGTCTAGCCTTCTGCAACTGCGTGTTCTGCAAGAACTCTCCAAGAATCGTCACTGGACCTCCAAACGATGCCTGCAAAACAACGCAGACGGCACCTCTAGCGGCCGTGTGCACTCCGACGCTCAAGTCAGGCAACAGGAACACCAAAAACTCTCACTGAATCTCTCTGTGAGACTCGCGTGTGCTTAAATCCACTTTCTCTCTCTCTCTGTTACTCCATTCTGGATCACTGTGCAACGTGTATAAACGCTCCCACAATGACCCAGAAGAGTGAGTGGTGACTGCTGTGTAACTTGTGTGTAAACTGTGTAAGCTTGTAATCTGAAAAGAACTCTCCTTACCTTACATGACGCGGAGTGCTTTATACCTGGGTCGCGCCTCTCTCCCAGATGGTGACACGTGGAGGCATGCAGCTAGCATCTACCGTACACGCGTCACACCTAGAGGGCTTCTGCGCTTCTCCCTGTGCGGGCCGCATGCTCCCAGGAGAGCGCCAGGTGTGGCTGGTCCAAACTCACTCACCAGGCGCATGCTGCCTGCATGGCCTCGCCGCACGTCCTCTGAGTGAGCATCATGCGAGCTGCATGCGTAACGTTCTCGCTGGGAACCTTGGTCCCAGCTTAACACGCGTTGGCAAGAACCTCGATGACCGATCGCCCTCTGCATGCACTTATGACCGATCGCCCTCTGCACACACGTACGACCGATCGCCCTCTGCACGCACTAACACCCGATCGCGCTCTTCATGCACTAAGGCTCGACCGATGCCTTAACTTTCCCCGATGACCGGGCGGTGCCTCATGCCTATCCACCGATTGTAACATCCCGCCAAAATACTATTCATATTTATATAATGAAAATAAAGGTAAACAAATATTTTGAAGTTAACAAATTTATATATATGTAATGAGGTTTCTCCTCACAGGGAGCTTAATACATATTCGGTCAATTTTCCAAAAACGTAACAAAATTACATTAAAATAGAAAGACAGGCGATCTCCTAACAGCAAAAAGGCGATCTCCTATCAGAGAACGTCGATCTCCTATCAGAAAACAGAAGAAGGGTGATCGCCTAACAGAAATAGGAACAGGCGATCTCCTTCCGGCGACCACTCACTGATGAGCTCTACTACCTGCAACCTCGTCTGCTCCCGTGTAAAAGTACACGATCATCACAGGTTTTAGAAAGCAATCACAATACCAGATGAAAGGGTAAGCTAGATGTTTTAAAAACTTTAAATATGAAACTTTAAATCCATAGAAAACATAAATCTTCACGCCATTTGTAGTGGCCAGACCTCGGTCGTCGGGAATAGATAGCAAAGGGTGATCCATGTCAGCCGGGTCCCGCAGCATGGACCAAAGCCGCGTGGAACGGACCCAGCAGGCAGCTTGGATTAGCGGGTGATCAGTCATCAGTAGAAGAGATAAGAGGCTACCTTTGGGAGATCAGGAAGACGCCGGACGAAGGTTGGAGGTTGAAGAAGTCGAAAGGCGTCACAAAGAGATGCTTTGAATGTCTGAAGGCAAAGAAGAAGAAATGAAACAGTGTTATTGCCAGAGTGTGAGCTCCTGTAGACCGCTAGAAGACAATTTCTTAGTCTCTTTGCTGTGAACAGGTTCACAACTCGAGACTGGGGGGCTTGTGTTCCGGTCGGTCATCGGTAGTTGATGACGACAGCAGAAGGTGATCACGTGGACCATACACAGAGTGGCACGTGGTAGAAAGAGCAAGTGAACCAGGGAGGATATTGCTTACAACGGTGATCGGTAGTCAGATACCTAGTGGCCGCCACCCCCAGAGCGTTGCCTAGATAAGCGCCAGCAGGCACCGCACGGACATCGGTGGATAGTTATGAGCCACCGCACGGACGTCGGTGGATAGTATGAGGCAACGCACGGACATCGGTGGATAGTTATGAGGCACCGCACGGACGTCAGTGGATAGTTATGAGGCACCGCACGGACGTCGGTGGATAGTTATGAGGCACCGGTTGGTCGTAAGCGTATGCAGAGGGTGATCGGTCGGTCGTATGCGCATGCATAGGGCGATCGGTCGTAAGCGCATGCATAGGGCGATCGGTCATCGGTTTTCTTGCCAACGCGTGTTAAGTTGAGACCAAGGTTCCCGGCGAGAGCTGGTACGGTCGGTCATCAGTATTTGATGACTTTAGCAGTAGATTGCTACGAGGAACGACATGGCGGGAGAATGCATGGATCAAGAAGGGCAAGAGAAAGAAAATGTAGTTTAGAAGTTGAGGGAATCGCTGGTTGTTGAAGAAGGCGGCGGTCTCCTACTTCTCTTGTATGAAATCAGTAAACGCCTGGATTGCACGTGATCGCCGTATGTGAGGACATCGCCGGGTATTGGAGAAGACTTGGTGAACGTTGATTACATGGTCTAAATACAGGTGATAGGTGGTATATTGGCCTGTGTGCTCTAAGAACCGTAATAACCAGTATTAGCCAGCTTTAAGGCTGTGCCCAGAGCGGCCTGCATGCTAAGTTACTCCCTGTGTGGATAACTTAGTCGCAGGAGTAAAAGGGAAAGTAATGCTTCAATTGCAGGTACTCCAGATGGTGACACGTGTACGATCAGATGCGGTCCACGTGGCGAGAGGAATAACCGTCAGGAGAGAGAAAAACACAGGTATATATACAGAATTCCTAATGGTATTCAGGGGGAGATTCATTTTGAGTAACATTTCACTTGCACGGTTCCTAGTTTCTCTGAGAGAATTTGTTGATTTGTCCACTGACTTGAGCGTCAGAGCCACACCGGCCGCAGAGGCGCCTTTCTGTTCTTTCAGGTTTCTTGGAAGGTTTGGAGCTAAAAGGAGGAGTGTTGACGTTCGAGTCAAGCGGCAGGATCATTAGGCGCCCACCGTGGGGCCGTGTAAATGGTGATTCCCATCCGTTGTTGAGTTTGTGAGGTTTTCAGTGATTTCTGTTCGATTGCTTGCTGTCGCAATCGGTTTGTGAGGTTTTCAGTGATTTGTGTTCGATTGCTTGCTGTCGCAATCGGTTTGTGAGGTTTTCAGTAGTTTCTGTTTGATTGCTTGCTGTCGCAATCGGTTTGTGAGGTTTTCAGTGGTTTCTGTTCGATTGCTTGCTGTCGCAATCAGTTTTTAGAGTTTTTAACCGTTTAAGTTGCGTTTAATCGGCGAAGAATTGTTTCTGGAGGTTTCTACCAATTGATCACTGGATCGATCGTTGTGCGGAGGAAGTTGAAGTGTTTCTTGAGCGCTGTTGCGAAATAACTTTTGTGTGTTGAAAGGTAGCTGTGTGAAGGTAGTAGAAGTTTCATGAGGAAGATGAGGACAACCAGATCAAGTTCAGTCGCGGCGCAGTCCGGAGAGAACACCGTGACGATGGCGCAAATGCTGGAGATGATGCGTACTTTGCAAGAAAATGTGGTAGCGTCGCGTGTCGAACAGACGAAGATGCACGATGCCTTGGTCGCTTCTCAAGCCAGGAACGAAGAGCTGAGCAAGGTTAATGAAGAGTTACGCAAGGCTCTTCGTGAGCAAAGGGAGAGTGCTGCGACTAGTGGAGGCGCGCCACCGTCTCCACCGCGAGTTTTTCCAATGCCGTTTTCGCAGGCGATCATGGACGCTGCGATTCCTGCAAATGTCACGTCGGTGAAGGCCTCTTTTACTGGAGTGGAAGATCCAGAGGCTCACCTTACTGCGTTCCATACGCAGATGATGCTGTCGGGAGGATCGGATGCAGCCTATTGTAAGATGTTCATGAGCACCCTCCACGGCACCGCGTTGGATTGGTTTGTGAGCCTACCTACTGGATACATTTCCAGTTTCCAGCAGTTTTCCAAGCTGTTCGTCGAGTAGTACATTGTGAATAAGGCGCCGCCTATGGTGTCGTATGACCTGTTCGATGTGAGGCAGCTTCAGGGGGAATCTTTGAAGGACTACTTGAATAGATTTGGAGCTCAGATAGTCCGACTGCCAGGTAAAGATGAGGAGATGTTTGTGCACGCCTTTAAGAAGGGCGTGCTGCCTGGACCCTTCAGCGAGTCATTGATTAGGAGCCACCCTGCAACGTTTGCAGAGATCCGACGACGTGCTATGGCTCACATCGCCGCCGAGAATGAAGTAATAGAGAAGAGAGGGAATACAGCTCCTGCGAAGTCACGCACCCAAGCCAAACCTCAGCCTCAGAGGATATTGGAGACGGTGGCAGTGAAGAAGGATGAAAGGACATATCGTCCTTATGACCTAAAGAAAAACAAAGACGATGGCAATAGTAGAGGAAGAGCGCCAGGTCGCCAGAGGGATTTCAAGCGCCCTCCAAGGCATGAGTTCGTGATGGGATTGGCGGACCTGATCGCCATTCCCAATATAGCTGCCAAGCTGAAGGTGCCTGAGAAGGTGTCGGATAAGGTGTTGGGGCCAAAGCCAGATGCGTGGTGTGAATTCCACAAAAGCTTTGGTCACGCCCTTGATTCCTGCCTGTTATTGGGATACCAACTGGACGAGCTGGTGAAAAGTGGATTTCTGAAAGACTACCTGCTGGAGAAGAAGGCAGCCAGTACGTCGATCTCCCATCCGGCGAGCAGTGAAAGCCAACAGCACGAAGTGCCCATTCACGGGGAAATTCACACTATAGCTGGGGGTTTCTTAGGAGGTGGGTGCACCGCATCACAGCGCAAGAGGTACGCTCGATCCGTGATGGCGGTGGAAGTGTTTGAGGATCACTCGCCCGATGTCGACATCACGTTTACCAAAGAAGACCGAAGGGATGTTGTACCGCATGACAACGATCCTATAGTGGTTTCTCTTGTCACGGCAGGAAGGAAGATCCATCGGGTGCTGGTTGATCAGGGAAGTTCGGCCGATGTAATGTTCTGGCCAACTTTCAACAAGTTGCAGTTACCCCTTGATCAGTTGAGACCTTATGGAGGATGCTTGTATGGTTTCACCGGCGATCAAGTGGAGGTCAGGGGGTATATTGAGTTGAGAACCACCTTCACGGATGAGGCGGCTTCAAGAACAGAGAAAATCAAATACCTTGTCGTGAATGCCCCCTCAGCATACAACATCCTGTTAGGGAGGCCAACTCTCAACCGGATAGGGGCGGTGCCTTCAACAAGGCACATGAAGGTTAAGCTCCCCTCAATGGAAAGTGTTGTAATAACCCTGCGGTCTGATCAAAGGGAGGCAAAGAAGTGTTACGAAAACAGCCTCAAGAATAAACGATCAATAAGCTACATCTCAACCACACCGCCTCCCGGTGTGGGGTCTAGGCGACAAGGGGGGGAAGCAGTTGATGTAGCGATGGAGGTGATCACCGAGGGAAATGCACACGTGGTAGATGTTGGGGAAGGAGTTAGTAATGCCGATCGCCCAGAAGAGGCTAAGGCTACAGGGATCGCCAAAGCGGTGATCGCCAGTGAAAGGAGGCCTCAACCAGTGGAGGAGTGGGTTGAGAGGAAAATACAAGGCAAGGTCTTCAAGTTGGGAAAATCTCTGGATCGTGAAGCACAAGACCAGATCGCCGGGGTGATAGAAAGGCATCTGGATGCGTTTGCATGGTCTGCTTTGGATATGCCTGGAATCGACCCTGACTTCTTGTGCCACCACCTGGCGATGGACCCCCAGATTAGACCAGTGCGACAAAGGAGAAGAAAGTTCAACGAGGAGAAGAGGCAGGCGATTAGAGATGAAACGCAGAAGCTCCTCGCTGCAGGTCACATTCGGGAAATCCAGTACCCCGAGTGGCTCGCTAATGTTGTGCTGGTTAAGAAGAGCAGCGGGAAATGGCGCATGTGTGTCGATTTCACAGATTTGAACAAGGCTTGTCCGAAGGACTCATATCCTTTGCCAAGTATAGACGCCCTGGTTGACAGTGCAACAGGGTGTAAGTTGTTGAGCTTTCTGGATGCTTTCTCGGGGTATAATCAGATCAAGATGCATCCTATGGATGAAGAAAAGACTGCCTTCATGACAGAGAGGTCGTGCTTTTGCTATAAAGTAATGCCGTTTGGGCTGAAGAATGCTGGGGCCACGTACCAAAGGTTAATGGATAAGGTACTTGCACCGATGCTGGGAAGGAATGTGCAGGCCTATGTTGATGATATGGTGGTGACCTCCTTGGAGAGGAGCAGGCACGCCTTGGACTTGGAAGAGTTGTTTGTAACGATAGCCAAGTATAAGCTGAAACTGAACCCAGAGAAGTGCATTTTTGGCGTGGAAGCAGGGAAATTTTTAGGTTTTCTGTTGATAGAGAGAGGAATAGAGGCAAATCCTGACAAGTGTGCTGCTATTATAGCGATGAGAAGCCCAGCTACGGCGAAGGAGGTACAGCAGTTGACAGGTCGGATGGCTGCTCTCTCACGTTTTGTGTCGGCTAGCGGCGAGAAGGGCCACCCATATTTTCAATGTTTAAAGAGGAACAATAGGTTTGTCTGGACCCAGGAGTGTGAAGAAGCTTTCGTGAAGCTTAAGACATATTTAGCAAGCCCGCCGGTTCTGTGCAAACCGTTAGTAGGGGTGCCTCTCAGGTTGTATTATGCTGTAACTGAGAGAGCGGTGAGTGCGGTGCTTGTTCAAGACCAAAACCAGGTCCAGAAGCCTATTTATTTTGTGAGTAAAGTGCTGCAAGGTCCCGAAGTGAGGTATCAGGCCTTGGAGAAAGCTGCTCTAGCGGTGGTATTTTCGGCGAGGAGGTTGCGTCATTACTTTCAGAGCTTCACCGTCCTGATAATGACCGATCTGCCAATTCAGAAGGTCCTGAAGAAACCTGATGTCGCTGGAAGAATGGTGAAGTGGGCGGTAGAGTTGTCAGAGTTCGACATTAACTTTGAACCTCGAGGGCCAATTAAGGGGCAAGTGTTTGCTGATTTTCTTGTCGAGCTCTTGTCAGAGGCAACTCACGTTGAAGAAAATGGCTTTCGATGGGTTCTTTCGGTGGATGGATCGTCAAACCAGCAGGGCAGCGGTGCTGGAGTCATTCTAGAGGGGCCCAACGGCGTATTGATAGAACAGTCCCTGAGGTTTGCTTTCAAGGCCAGCAACAATCAAGCAGAGTATGAGGCATTGATTGCAGGTATCCTGTTGGCAAAGGAGATGGGAGCCAAGGTGTTGGTGGCCAAAAGTGACTCGATGCTGGTCACAGGGCAAGTGGTTGGCGAGTTCCAGGCCAAGGACCCACAGATGGCAACTTACTTGGCATATGTGCAGGAGTTGAAGGGTTCTTTTACCTCGTTTGAGGTAGTGCACGTACCAAGGGAGCAAAATGCCCGAGCTGACTTGCTTGCCAAGCTCGCCAGTTCAGGCAAGGGGGTAGGCAGAGGACTGTTATTCAAGAAACATTGAAGACACCAAGGGCGTTTGTGGCAGATCACCAGGTGTGTCAGGTGACCAAGTCGACGGGGGGAACGGCGAGAAGTCACAGGTCTTTGACGCAGGAGACTTTGAGAACGCCAAGGATAAGAGCGTTCCTTGCGATGGGAGTAAACGTCGCACAGGTCTGTACCACACATAAGCCAGATACGTGGATTACGCCATACCAGCGTTACTTAGCCAATGGCGTGCTTCCAATGGATCCAGTAGAGTCCAGGAAGATCAAGAAGAACTCCACCAGGTTCACCCTGGTAGATGGTGAGTTGTACAGGTTCGGGTTCACACATCCACTCCTGGTATGTATACACGGGGAGAAATGCACAAGGATTATGGCTGAGCTCCATGAGGGTATATGCGGAAGTCACATCGGGGGTCGAGCTCTAGCCGCTAGGACTCTTCGTGCAGGATATTATTGGCCGTCGATGAGAGAGGATTGCAAGAAGTACGCCCAGTGCTGCAAGCAGTGCCACCAACACGCCGATTGGCACAAGTCGCCCCCAGAAGAGCTTAAGTCGATTTATAGCCCTTGGCCATTTCATACATGGGGAGTTGATATTCTGGGGCCTTTCCCGATGGCGATCAGGCAGAGGAAGTACTTGGTGGTGGCGATTGAGTACTTCACTAAGTGGATTGAAGCGGAGCCAGTTGCCCAAATCACGGCACCCAAGATTAAAAACTTTGTGTGGAAGAACATTGTGTGCCGATTTGGGGTGCCTAAGCGTCTAGTATCGGATAATGGGACTCAGTTTGCAAGCCACCTGTTGAAGAAGCTGTGTGAGGATGTGGGAATTCAACAAGTGTTTGCATCTGTAGAGCACCCACAGACGAATGGCCAGGTAGAGTCTGCCAATCGGGTTCTGTTGAGAGGTTTGAAGAAGAGGTTAGAGAAAGCTAAAGGATTGTGGGCTGATGAGGTACCTCGCATAATCTGGGCATACCACACGACTGAGCAGTCAGGTACCCACGAAACCCCTTTTAGTTTAGTGTATGGCTGTGACGCAATGATTCCAGTTGAGATCCAGGAGAGCTCGCCGAGATTTCAACACTTTGTAGCAGAAGAATCAAATGAAGAGAGAAGAATGAACCTGGATTTGCTAGATGAGGTCAGAGAGGAAGCAAGAGTGAAAGCTGAAGCGGTGAAAAGAAGAGTTGAACGAAGATATAATTCTAAGGTAATACAGAGGCAGTTTAAAACCGGCGATCTGGTGATGAGGAAAGCCCACCAGTACGAGATGGAGAATAAGTTGTCGCCCAAGTGGACAGGACCGTTTAGAATAACCGAAACACTCGGGAACGGCGCCTACCGCTTGGAGACACTAGAAGGAGGGGCGATTCCTCGTACTTGGAACGCCACTCACCTCAGGTTTTATTTCAGTTAAAGCTTTGTAAGTAGTATAAACTCAGAGGAATTATTAACAGTTTTGTAAAAACAGATGCAAAGGGGGCACTCTTTTTTCCCTAAGGAGGGTTTTTAATGAGGCCACCCAAGAAATAAGAAAGTCAAAATTGAAATTTTGAAGTATACTAAAGTGTGAGTGCTTATCGATTTAAAGAAGTTTTTGAAAAAAACCTCATCACCTAAAGTGATTCAAGGTAGGAGTAAAATAAGTGCGTGCCCTTCAGGTGAAAGGTTTTAAAGTCCTCATCGCCCTTAGGCGATCAGGGGCCAAGTGAAAGGTTTTAAAAGTCCTCGTCGCCCTTAGGCGATCAGGGGCACAAGTGAAGGTTTTAAAAGTCCTCATCGCCCTTAGGCGATCAGAGGCACAAGTGAAAGGTTTTTAAAATCCTCATCGTTCTTTGGCGATCGGAGGCATCCAGCGGAGTTCAAAGACCTCCTTGCCTTTGAGCAAGTGCAGGCACCAGAGGAAGTCCTCCTTGCCTTTGAGCAAGTGCAGGCAACAGAGGAAGTCCTCCTTGCCTCTGAGCAAGTGCAGGCACCAGAGGAAGTCCTCCTTGCCTTTGAGCAAGTGCAGGCACCAGAGGAAGTCCTCCTTGCCTTTGAGCAAGTGCAGGCACCAGAGGAAGTCCTCCTTGCCTTTGAGCAAGTGCAGGCACCAGAGGAAGTCCTCCTTGCCTTTGAGCAAGTGCAGGCACCAGAGGAAGACCTCCTTGCCTTTGAGCAAGTGCAGGCACCACAGGAAGACCTCCTTGCCTTTGAGCAAGTGCAGGCGAGAACAGAGGAAGTCCTCCTTGCCTTTGAGCAAGTGGAGGCGAGAAAGGAGAAAGAGTACTTCAAATTGTAAAGACAAGATTTATAATTCGTTTGTTACATGACCTCGGACATTGGCAAAAACGTGAGAGCCCGTCAGCCCGGCAGGTCCGATAGCGATCAGGCGAGTCGTAAGGCTCTTCGTTGAGACAGGTTCACAGCTCGAGCCTGGGGGGGCTTGTGTAGTGGCCAGACCTCGGTCGTCGGGAATAGATAGCAAAGGGTGATCCATGTCAGCCGGGTCCCGCAGCATGGACCAAAGCCGCGTGGAACGGACCCAGCAGGCAGCTTGGATTAGCGGGTGATCAGTCATCAGTAGAAGAGATAAGAGGCTACCTTTGGGAGATCAGGAAGACGTCGGACGAAGGTTGGAGGTTGAAGAAGTCGAAAGGCGTCACAGAGAGATGCTTTGAATGTCTGAAGGCAAAGAAGAAGAAATGAAATAGTGTTATTGCCAGAGTGTGAGCTCCTGTAGACCGCCAGAAGACAATTTCTTAGTCTCTTTGCTGTGAACAGGTTCACAACTCGAGACTCGGGGGCTTGTGTTCCGGTCGGTCATTGGTAGTTGATGACGACAACAGAAGGTGATCACGTGGACCATACACAGAGTGGCACGTGGTAGAAAGAGCAAGTGAACCAGGGAGGATATTGCTTACAACGGTGATCGGTAGTCAGATACCTAGTGGCCGCCACCCCCAGAGCGTTGCCTAGATAAGCGCCAGCAGGCACCGCACGGACATCGGTGGATAGTTATGAGCCACCGCACGGACGTCGGTGGATAGTATGAGGCAACGCACGGACATCGGTGGATAGTTATGAGGCACCGCACGGACATCAGTGGATAGTTATGAGGCACCGCACGGACGTCGGTGGATAGTTATGAGGCACCGGTTGGTCGTAAGCGTATGCAGAGGGTGATCGGTCGGTCGTATGCGCATGCATAGGGCGATCGGTCGTAAGCGCATGCATAGGGCGATCGGTCATCGATTTTCTTGCCAACGCGTGTTAAGTTGAGACCAAGGTTCCCGGCGAGAGCTGGTACGGTCGGTCATCAGTATTTGATGACTTCAGCAGTAGATTGCTACGAGGAACGACATGGCGGGAGAATGCATGGATCAAGAAGGGCAAGAGAAAGAAAATGTAGTTTAGAAGTTGAGGGAATCGCTGGTTGTTGAAGAAGGCGGCGGTCTCCTACTTCTCTTGTATGAAATCAGTAAACGCCTGGATTGCACGTGATCGCCGTATGTGAGGACATCGCCGGGTATTGGAGAAGACTTGGTGAACGTTGATTACATGGTCTAAATACAGGTGATAGGTGGTATATTGGCCTGTGTGCTCTAAGAACCGTAATAACCAGTATTAACCAGCTTTAAGGCTGTGCCCAGAGCGGCCTGCATGCTAAGTTACTCCCTGTGTGGATAACTTAGTCGCAGGAGTAAAAGGGAAAGTAATGCTTCAGTTGCAGGTACTCCAGATGGTGACACGTGTATGATCAGATGCGGTCCACGTGGCGAGAGGAATAACCGTCAGGAGAGAGAAAAACACAGGTATATATACAGAATTCCTAACGGTATTCAGGGGGAGATTCATTTTGAGTAACATTTCACTTTCACGGTTCCTAGTTTCTCTGAGAGAATTTGTTGATTTGTCCACTGACTTGAGCGTCGGAGCCACACCGGCCGCAGAGGCACCTTTCTGTTCTTTCAGGTTTCTTGGAAGTTTTGGAGCTAAAAGGAGGAGTGTTGACGTTCGAGTCAAGCGGTAGGATCACCATTCATAATCCATATCAATTTCAACCATCAACATTCCCATATTCCACAAACTCGTCAAGTGTCTATTCACTACTTTCAATATTCATGGTTCACACGTCAGACTTTCCACTGACTCATAAGATATAGACACATGACTCCACTTCCGGAAGACTCGTGCGTTGACTCAGGCTTAGAGATCTGCACCTGTCATACCACACCACTGTGAAATCCACACAGGGTCGCTGTGAAATCCACACAGCCATGCGCATACATAGTCTCAATATCATCACTCTCCCGGTATGACAGGGTTAATTCATATAACAGGCCGAGCTCGTTCTTTTTCACACGACTCACCCATTCATATGAACCTCCTTCGACTCTCCACAACTGAATAACTTCGTCCATGTGATTCCATTATATCAGCAGAGTCAGGATATCTCCTTCTAGACAAGCCCCTAGTCAATACACATTTCACACGATCTTACATGGTATTTTCTTTCCTGAAAATACTATGCCTTGATCCCACATTCACAACATTCAACACGTCATACAACACTTAATGAACGATTTCAGTCACAGAAAAACTCATGCCAAGGTTCAGATTTTCGAATATCACATGCATTTCACATTTAAATCTCAAACAGTTTTCAAACAGCACCAAAACAGGGGAGTTCGAAAAACAACGCCAAAACCGGCGATCACGTCCAAAACAGGGGATTTCGAAATCTGTATTTAAAACCGGCGATCACGTCGCCCAAACACATAAGAACAGAACATCATGAAAAAGGGGTTTTAAAACCGGCGACCACGTCGCCCAAACACATAAAACAGAGAATCACGAAAAAGAATATGAAACCGGCGACCACGTCGCCCTCACTTCAGAAATAGCAAATCTATGGCTTGTATTGAAAATGAAGGCTAGCTTCCCTTACCTGGACTTGCGTAAAACCTCACTTCGAGCTCTAACCCACCGAACTTAAAGGATGCCTTGGCTCTGTTTTAGCGTCTGGTTTGTAGAACTTGCAGAGAACCTCCCAGGAGCTCCAAGGGCAGTCGTCGATAGCTAAACAGGAACGTGATAAGGCCTGAATGGCAGAGTGAAGGAGAGAAAAGAGAAGGATGAAGGTAACTCACTCACTCACTCTATCACTCTTGAACCACAGCACCTTCTTTTCCTCTCAGAAGTGGGTTTTTGTATCTTAAATCAACTTGCCCCCAAAAGCCGCTGCCACCACCCACTCTGCAGGGAAGTTTGCGTGTACGCTTCCCTGAACAGTACGACTACGCGTGCTTCTGCGCAGGCTAACACTCTGAGGTTACTATTCTGAACCACCCTTTTTGTCTACGTGTCGCGCGTGCAGTACGTCTGATGCTGCGAGCCTGGGTCCCACCTTATCTGCGTGAAACTCGACATCGCGCGATAACCTTCCACCGATGACCGCTCGCGCGATGACTATCCATCGAGGCCTCATCCTGGAGGACGACCGATGTCTCTCCCTGGGAGGCGACCGATGTGCTTCTCATACCGGCGATGACTGAGTGCCTCATCCCGGTGATGACTGATTCCTCACACTGGCAGACAACCGATGTCTCTCCCTGGCAGACCACCGATGTCTCACCCTGGAAGACAACCGATGTCTCAACCTGGCAGACCACCGATGTCTCCCATCCTGGCTGATGACCGATGTTACGCTCATCCTGTTGGCGATCTCTTATCGCCCTTGTGTGTGACGAGAACACATCGCCTTACTCTGCTCACCGATGTCATATCGTCACACCTTGCTGAAGGTTCTCCATCCCACTATGTTACGTCCAAGGTATTTTCTCCACATGGCTTGGTGACATCGGTAGCTTCACATTTCCAAGAGTAGATCAGCAATACTCCTCGTGCTCCCATGCATGCAACACTAAGGATAGAGTTTTGCATGCACAGCGTATCTAAGGCTTAACCCACACCTTGATACGTGTGGTTTTGTGGAACCCACTTTGGTTGATCCAGTATCTAGACCACATACTACGTGCACTCCCGTCGATCACGTACGCCATAGGCGATTGGCGGTCATGTCTCCTCTAGGCGACAGGCGATTATGTGCCAGAGAAGTTGGAGATCGCCTCCGTCTTCAATAACGGCGATCTCGTAGGAGACTTCTTAGCTACACTTTTCTTCCTTTACTCTTCTTGATCCACATGCCAGCCGATCGACCTCTACCAACTGACCCCAGACGTTGGGCGACGTCCGATGTCCGACTACTACGAAACTTCATTTACCAGCTCTTTGTATTTTAAATAATAACATCTTCTGAAATTATTTAAATATAACACTTTCATTCCAATAAAATTTTCTAGGTCCTTACACCGATGACCGTGCGGTGCCTCATGCCTATCCACTGATGACCGTGCGGTGCCCCATCACTATCCACCGACGTCCGTGCGGTGGCTCATGACTATCCACCGACGTCCGTGCGGTGCCCCATCACTATCCACCGACGTCCGTGCGGTGCTTCCAGGCGTTTATCTAGGCACCGGTCTGGGGGTGGTGGCCACTTGGTAACTGACCACCGATCACCATTCTAGGTGATCTCCTCCCTGATTCACTTGCTCTTTCTACCACGTGCCACCCTGTGCATGGTCCACGTGGTCACCTGCCGCTGACGTCATCAACTACTGATGACCGACCGGATTAGTTATAGTTAACTTACTACAACTAATATGATTAACATGGAATTCCACTCCTAAATTTAAATCTCTAAACTGTTCAATCAACTTCTACTCTTCAATCATCATGGTTGATACTTGTATTGATCTTCTACTCAAAGCGTTTGCTACTACATTAGCCTTCCCCGGATGATACATCAGTTGGAAATCATAATCTTTTAGAAACTCCATCCATCTTCTTTGTCTCATATTCAACTCTTTCTGATCAAAAAAAAAATTTAGACTTTTATGGTCAGTGAACACCTGAAACTGTGCTCCATACAAATAATGCCACCAAATCTTCAAAGCAAACACTACAGTTGCCAACTCTAAGTCATGAGTAGGATAGTTTCTCTCATGAACTTTGAGTTGCCTTGAAGCATATGCAACTGCTCTTTTCTCTTGCATCAAAACACATCCCAAACCCTGATGTGAAGCATCACAGTAAACATCAAAAGGTTTTCCTGTATCAGGAATCACTAACACCGGAGCACTAGTTAATCTTTTCTTTAGCTCTATGAAACTCTGCTCACATTTGTCAGTCCAAGCAAAAGGCTGATCCTTGTGAGTTAACTGTGTCAAAGGAGCTACTACCCTGGAAAAATCTTCAATGAACCTCCGATAGTAGCCTATAAGGACCCAGAAAATTTTATTGGAATGAAAGTGTTATATTTAAATAATTTCAGAAGATGTTATTATTTAAAATACAAAGAGCTGGTAAATGAAGTTTCGTAGTAGTCGGACATCGGACGTCGCCCAACGTCTGGGGTCAGCTGGTAGAGGTCGATCGGCTGGCATGTGGATCAAGAAGAGTAAAGGAAGAAAAGTGTAGCTAAGAAGTCTCCTACGAGATCGCCATTATTGAAGACGGAGCCGATATCCGACTTCTCTGGCACATAATCGCCTGTCGCCTAGAGGAGACATGACCGCCAATCGCCTATGGCGTACGTGATCGACGGGAGTGCACGTAGTATGTGGTCTAGATATTGGATCAACCAGAGTGGGTTCCACAAAACCACACGTATCAAGGTGTGGGTTAAGCCTTAGATACGCTGTGCATGCAAAGCTCTATCCTTAGTGTTGCATGCATGGGAGCACGAGAAGTATTGTTGATCTACTCTTGGAAATGTGAAGCTACCGATGTCACCAAGCCATGTGGAGGAAATACCTTGGACGTAACATAGTGGGATGGAGAACCTTCAGCAAGGTGTGACGATATGACATCGGTGAGCAGAGTAAGGCGATGTGTTCTCGTCACACACAAGGGCGATAAGAGATCGCCAACAGGATGAGCGTAACATCGGTCATCAGCCAGGATGGGAGACATCGGTGGTCTGCCAGGTTGAGACATCGGTTGTCTTCCAGGGTAAGACATCGGTGGTCTGCCAGGGAGAGACATCGGTTGTCTGCCAGTGTGAGGAATCAGTCATCACCGGGATGAGGCACTCAGTCATCGCCGGTATGAGAAGCACATCGGTCGCCTCCCAGGGAGAGACATCGGTCGTCCTCCAGGATGAGGCCTCGGTGGATAGTCATCGCGCGAGCGGTCATCGGTGGAAGGTTATCGCGCGATGACGAGTTTCACGCAGTTAAGGTAGGACCCAGGCTCGCAGCATCAGACGTACTGCACGCGCGACACGTAGACAAAAAGGGTGGTTCAGAATAGTGACCTCAGAGTGTTAGCCTGCGCAGAAGCACGCGTAGTCGTACTGTTCAGGGAAGCGTACACGCAAACTTCCCTGCAGAGTGGGTGGTGGCAGCGGCTTTTGGGGGCAAGTTGGTTTAAGATACAAAAACCCACTTCTGAGAGGAAAAGAAGGTGCTGTGGTTCAAGAGTGACAGAGTGAGTGAGTGAGTTACCTTCATCCTTCTCTTTTCTCTCCTTCACTCTGCCATTCAGGCCTTATCACGTTCCTGTTTAGCTATCGACGACTGCCCTTGGAGCACCTGGGAGGTTCTCTGCAAGTTCTACAAACCAGACGCTAAAACAGAGCCAAGGCATCTTTTAAGTTCGGTGGGTTAGAGCTCGAAGTGAGGTTTTAAGCAAGTCCAGGTAAGGGAAGCTAGCCTTCATTTTCAATACAAGCCATAGATTTGCTGTTTCTGAAGTGAGGGCGACGTGGTCGCCGGTTTCATATTCTTTTTCGTGATTCTCTGTTCTATGTGTTTGGGCGACGTGGTCGCCGGTTTTAAAACCCCTTTTTCATGATGTTCTGTTCTTATGTGTTTGGGCGACGTGATCGCCGGTTTTAAATACAGATTTCGAAATCCCCTGTTTTGGACGTGATCGCCGGTTTTGGCGTTGTTTTTCGAACTCCCCTGTTTTGGTGCTGTTTGAAAACTGTTTGAGATTTAAATGTGAAATGCATGTGATATTCGAAAATCTGAACCTTGGCATGAGTTTTTCTGTGACTGAAATCGTTCATTAAGTGTTGTATGACGTGTTGAATGTTGTGAATGTGGGATCAAGGCATAGTATTTTCAGGAAAGAAAATACCGTGTAAGATCGTGTGAAATGTGTATTGACTAGGGGCTTGTCTAGAAGGAGATATCCTGACTCTGCTGATATAATGGAATCACGTAGATGAAGTTATTCAGTTGTGGAGAGTCGGAGGAGGTTCAGATGAATGGGTGAGTCGTGTGAAAAAGAACGAGCTCGGCCTGTTATATGAATTAACCCTGTCATACCGGGAGAGTGATGATATTGAGACTATGTATGCGCATGGCTGTGTGGATTTCACAGCGACCCTGTGTGGATTTCACAGTGGTATGGTATGACAGGTGCAGATCTCTGAGCCTGAGTCAACGCACGAGTCAATCCGGAAGTAGTGTCATGTGTCTATGCATTGTGAGTCAGTGGAAAGTCTGACGTGTGAATCTTGAATACTGAAAGTAGCAAATGGACACTTGACGAGTATGTGGAATATGGAAATGTTGATGGTTGTAATTGATATGGATCATGAATGGTGTGAAGTTTTATGTTTACTATGGATTTAAAAGCTTTTAAAACATCTAGCTTACCCCTTTCTTTTGTATTGCTCTGTGGTTGTTTTCTCTTAAACTGTGATGATCGTGTATTTTGCACGGGAGCAGACAAGGTTGCAGGTGGTAGAGCTCCTCAGTGAGTGGTCGCCGGGAGGAGATCGCCCATATATATTTCTGTTAGGCGATCACCCTTTTTATGTTGTCTGACAGGAGATCGCCCTTTTCTGATAGGAGATCGCCCTTTCCTGATGGGAGATCGCCTATCCTATTGGGAAATCGCCTGTTTTTATGTATTTTGTTGTATTTAGTTTACGTTTTTGGAAACCGGCAGATTTTGTATTAAACTCCCTACGAGGAGAAAACTTCATTACATATATATATATAATTATGTTCACTTCAACATTATTATTTTATCTCTACTTCATTTTATAATTATGCAATGAAATTGGCGGGATGTTACAATACCTGGGGAGTTCTCTGCGAGTTTTCCGTCAGGACGCTAAATCAGAGTTAAGGCATCTTTAAGCTTCGGTGGGTTTTGGAGCTCTTGGTGTTTTGCGCTAGTCCAGGTAAGGGAAGCTAGCATTTTCGTTTATAAAAACGTTAGGTGAGTAGGTTCTGCAGTGAGGGCGACGTGGTCGCCGGTTTTCATATTCCTTTCCACGATGCTCTGTTGTTATGTGTGGGGCGACGTGATCGCCGGTTTTAAATGTTGATTTCGAACTCCCCTATTTTAGTGTCGTTTGAAACTGTTTGAGATTGAAATGTGATATTCGAAGAGCTGAACCTTGGAATGATTGTTGCTGTGATTGGAATCGTTCATTTAAGTGTTATATGATGTGTTGAATGTTGTGAATGTGGGATCAAGGCATAGTATTTTCAGGAAAGAAAATACCGTGTAAGATCGTGTAGGATGTGCATTGATCGGTGATTTCTATAATGAGATATCCTGACTCTCCTGATATAATGGAATCATATAGATGAAGTTATTCAGGCGTTGAGAGTCGATGGAGGTTCATACCTATGGGTGAGTTGTTTGAAAGAGAACAAGCTTGACCCGTTGTATGGATTAACCCTATCATGCTAGGATAGTGATGATATTGAGATTCATTTATACGCTTGTGAATGTGTGTGATTTCACAGCGACCCTGTGAATGTGTGTGATTTCACAGTGGTGCAGTATGACAGGTGCAGATCTCTGAGTCTAGTCAATGCACGTGTCTTCCGGAAGTAGTGTCAAGTGTCTGTGTGTGATGAGTCAGTGGAAGTCTGACGTGAGAAATGAGAAACATTGAAATTGATAGACACTTGATGAATTATGTGAATTGAACGACTCTTGAGGAAATTGTGAAATATGTGATTACTTGATGGTCATGTGAAGGGAATGAGAAAGTTGATGGTTTTTACGTGGGTGTCTTAAATTTGTTTTATCTTGATTTTAAAGTTTCATATCTAAATTCTCTTTCAAATATCTAGCTTACCCTGTGTTTTTGGTGTTGTGTTTGGCTTTTTCTTAAACCTGTGATGATCGTGTATAATTTACACGGGAGCAGATGATGTTGCAGGAAGTAGAGCTCCTCTGTGAGTGGTCGCCGGAAGGAGATCGCCTGTTTCTGTTTCTGTTAGGTGATCGCTTGTTTTCTGTTTCTGATAGGAGATCGCCAGTTTTCTGATAGGAGATCGCTTGTTTTCTGTTAGGAGATCGCCTATTTTTCTATTTTGCTGTAATTATTTTAAGTTTGGAAAACTGATTGGTTATGTATTAAACTCCCTGTAAGGAGAAATTTCATTACACATATATATACATATATATATATATATATATATATATATATATATACATATGTTCACTTCGATATTATTGTTTTACCTTTATTTCATTTTATAAATATGAAAAGATTTTGGCGGGATGTTACAGTGCTTACGTGGCACAGAGAGAGTGTTTATGTGGAAGAGAGAGAATGTTTATATGAAAAGAGAGGTAGAATTGAGAGTTATTATTATTATTATTGTTATTGTTATTATTTATTATTATTATTACTATTGTTACTATTATTATTATTATTAATATTATTGTTACTATTATAGGGACCAAATTGAATACATTTTAAAAAATATAGGGACTAAATTGAATACATTTTAACGGAAAGGACCAATTTGAATACATTTTAAAAAATATAGGGACCAAATTGATTTTTTTAAAAACTACTATACTAAATTGACTATTGACCCTAAATATAGGGACGAAAAAGGTAATTAAACCAAAATTATATTAATAATGATTTGTGATTAATTAACCGCGTAAATTTATTTTATTTATTAGTACATCATTGTTAAATTCTTCTATACAATATGCTTTTTTTATGATTTTTGTTAATAACAAGATTGAAATTCATGTAGAATCCTTAATTTGGTGAGTTTTTAAAATCTACCTCATTTATTGGTAAACACTTAAATAATTTAGGTATCATTCATATAAATCTCATCTAATAATTAAAATAATTTAACGAACACGTGTCTTGTATTCATTGTTTGTCTTAAATTTTTAAGGTATATTAAAGAAAGAAGAAAAACTTAATGAAGTAGATGAATTGAATAAGAATGAAATTTGAATTTAAAATTATCAGACTCAAAACCTAAATCTTAGTTGGACTTGTAACAATTCGAATGTGGAGTGAATTTGGTTTATATACCCTTAAATTTAACTATTAAACTCAACAAAATCTTAATGTACAAGTGCGTAGTAGTTGTATAGTATCATATCATATATAAAAAACATTCCCATTTAATAATTACTTGCACATTTACGAAAACATTCACATATACATATGTTAATATTAAATAATATATTATATTATTTTGATTATCAAGAAAATAAGTAAAAAAGTAAATTATGTGAAGTAAAATAAAATAAAAATATTTTCAGTTGACTTTTCTTCTCTATGAGAGTTGAAAGTCAGGTTATTTTAATTAAAAAAGACAATAGAAAATGAAGAATTTATAAGTGTTTTAATTGTTATAATAGATTTTAAAGAAATTATAAAATAAATAAATTACTCTTATTATTATAAATTAATTTTAATTTTATTATTATTGTTATATTTTTTTAATTTATTTTTTTACTTTATTATTTTATAATTTTTTTACTATTATTTGTTTTTATTTTTATTATTTTATAAAGTTTTTATTATTTACCATTTTATTACTATTTTATGATTTTATTATTTTTTATTTTTTATTCTATTATTTTATAATTTTTTTATTATTAGTATTTATTTTTTATTTTATTTTCATTATTATTATAACTATTATTTTATATATTTTTTTATTCTATTATATTGTATAATATGATATAATTTTTTATTGTTTTTTTCTGTTATTTACAAAGTAAATATGTAATTGTATATAATCCATGTTAGGTTTTTTTCAACTTTTTCTGATTAAGGTATGAGGATGAAAAATATATATCTTCATATATCGTCTTCACTTATCAGCCAATGTAAACTTTCCGTCCCTGAATAATTGTTATAACAAGATGCAAATGTTTTTTTATCCCTAACTCTATAATATTAAAAATGCAAAGGATTGTCACTTGACTAGAAGGGAAAATACCCATTAAAGATAACCAACATATTAATCTTACTTAAAAAATAAATACAAAAATGTAAAAGAATAATAGAAAATAAAACTGTAATTAAGAGTAAAATGTATTGAAAATAATTTTATGAATAAGAAAAATTAATTGAGATTTAATTATATATATTGGAGAATGAAAGGAGCATGTGACATTATTCCCTTCAAAGGTATTTAAAGGTATACATGTAATTTTTCTTTTGCAGTTAACACAATGAATGACATGTAAAATTGTTTAATTTTTGTTTTCTTGAATATACTGATAAATATAGCATGATTGTTCATAGGCACTGTCTTCATTTAAGGATTCATCAGGAATCATTGACTTGGGATAAAAATCAGAATTCATTAGGAATGAAAAACAAAGTGTGATTATGAATCATTGGCTTAGGATGAAAAACTCTATTCCCATTGAAAGGGAAACAGTTGAGGGGCTTCATTGCAGTGAGATCCATCAGAACCCAGGCTATACATGGAGGAACAGTGGTCACTGCCACTGGGAACCAACACTCGCTCCACAGACTCTAAGTTGCTGTTATCCTGCAGGCTCAGGCCTAAGGGCTGCATCAGGGACATCGAGGGAGGCTGCACCATTTGGTTCAAACCATTCCCAGGTGTGTGCGTCTGTGATGATGACAGAAGAGAGAGAGCACAAGGAGTGTCATGCACCGAATTTGTTATGGTTAAGCTTTCACAGAACATTTTGCTTCTCACTCCACAAGTTTCTGATAAAGGGCTGGTCCTGAGAAGCGAGTGGCACACAGAAGGAGACGGAAAGGGAAGGGTTTGATTGCTGAGTGCACCTGTGGAGGGATGGTTACCGTGTACGAATGCCAATTGCTTCCCTTCTTTGTGGGAAGATCCAAGAAAAAGGTCTTGTTTATCAACCAAGTGCACTTGATGGTGGTGCTGGTTGCGCAACCTAGCATCTGCAGAGGAAGTCACAAGTCCTCCATTCCATGGGGGGCTCATCATGGCAGTGGAATGATACACGTGTGGATTTGAGAAGGGTAGCAATTGAGTACCTGAAAAATCTTGAATTTCTCAAGTGTTATACTTTATCTCAAGGGAAGTATATGTCAACAAAAATGTGAAAATGTAGATGTTCCATGTGAACATATCATTATATGTCTGCGTTAACCATATTTATCAGGAATATGTATGATGTATATGAATGAGAATATGTATGGTAGTACATGATGCAAAATTGGGAACAAGGTAAATAAGGTTGTTAAAACAAACACAAATTCTCAACTGTAGTTTTATACAATTTTTTGTATTGTATAATCCTGTACCTACCACATGTACCATAAAAAATTAGCTGTAGTTGGAAGTTTAGAAATATGATGGTATCAAATCATATAGTAATTCTGATTATGTATGAACAAATTTTGCAAAACCAAGACACAAGAAGCATCAAAGATGTGATCTTATAATTTGAGCGATAATTTCTTGTGGATGACAGTCTAGATCCATCTCTCAAAAGGAACATTCTCTAAAATGGTAAGCATTGAGTATTATTGTATAAAGTTTTCAGTTGTAAAACGTCATTTTAGTTCCCTATCAGGTAAAATGATAGAGAAACTAATTAAAATGGATAGTTTTTCATAAAACGAAGAAGAAAAAATAAGAATTATATGAAGTCAAAGATCAGAATGATTGATGCATGGACTCTGAAGCACATGGGAATTTACTGAAAATGTTTTTTCCTTTATGACGGGTCTATATGTGGTGACATATTAACTAGTGGCCACTAGATTGTCATGAGCGTGGACATAAATGGACCAAATCAGCCATATCAGGTATGTGGGCAGCGCACTCATTTAGCTAAGTGCATTGTTTCCACATGAAACTTCTTACTCTTTTGAGAGACTCGTGTACCTATGCGATATGTATCCCTAGCTAATACCTGCATGAAGTCCACGCATATATGCACATGGGTCCATTTAGATAATGTGGTAGTAGAACAACAACTGTAATCAGAAAGCTTACCTTGGTAATTCGATAAAAAACTACCAGGTCGCGTGTGAGGTTCTGGCTGAGGCTTTCTTCTTCGTCTGTTGTGTCCATCTAAACGTTTTCTGCAGCTTCTTTTTCTCTCATCAAATTGCTCCAGCGAATGGAACCTACCAAAAAAAATACCAGTTTCAGAATTTGAGCAAACTGAGACACGCCAATATGACATGGAAATGGAATCCAGAATATAAAATCAAATGCACAAGAAACTAAGCGGTGAAAATTATTTACCCCGGATTTACAAGAAGTACTACAACAATATACCTATACACAGGGTATATTAACAAAACAACACAGGCAAGTCATTCTTTAAACTTCTGATTAATTGTGTTCCGTGCACTGATATTTTCAGCTTAATTGGCCATACATATATATATATATATATATATATATATATATATATATATATATATATATATATATATATATATATATATATATATATATATTTAGCAGAGGTATTTGGTTTATAAAATGTGCCATATAAATATATAAACATAACGACAAACTTCTGGGTTTAGAACTATTATTTGTAAACTGAAGTAATGATAATTCTGCAGGTTTGGTATGTGTTGAGATTCGTTTTGGTTTAAGAAATAAGTTTACAGGGAATCTTTTTGTAATACTCTGGCAGTACATTCTCTTTCCTTGATTTTATATGGTTTTAAATTTTTTTAAAGTAAAAATAAAGAAAAATTTTCTATCTTTAGAAAAATCAATGGAAAGGAAGTAAATACTAAGAGTATAAAAACCTGCTTCTTCTAAAGAACGCTAAGTGAAGATGCTAATGGTAGGGGAAAGCAAAATAAAGTAATTTGGTGGCGTATGAGTACTTGTGAAGCTAACATGAATAATGGATACGGATGCAATGCAAACGACACAAATTAATGTCCATGAGGTACAATGAAAAGAAAAGGGGGCAAAAACACAAAAAAGCAATAATTAAGAGGACGAACTACAGCTTTCAAGCAATCTAAAACTCAATTTCAAACAAAAAGAACAAAACCCTCAGTATATATGATATGTTATGATACAAACCTGCTACATTGCTGGCAGAACCTTTGCTTGAGGCCACCGATTGTGACCTCTGGGGACTTGGAATGGACTTCACACACCTTATGTCGCCTATGGTAATCTCTACAGTTGCTAAGATCTGAATTGCACCCGTCCACTAGGCATGAAACAGTCAGGGTTGTGCTGTTAATGGCTCTAGCTCTCTTAGAAGACCCTGAAGGTGAGGATGCCACTTTGGAGACTCCAGCACCAGCAGCAACGTCTTTGGACTTGGTTAATGCTGATTCAGTGCCAGAATTCCCCACATGACCAAGCTTCAAGTCAACAGAAAACTCCCCCTCCATTCTATAAACTCCAAATCTGTTATGCTCCTCCATTGAGTCTATGTTGGGTATGGAAGCCTTATCCACATCCACCAAATCCCAAGAAGCTGCTTTCAAATTCCAGTCCATAACAAAATAATAGAGAAAAATAAAATTCCAACCCCCTCCCCACCCTTCTACTTCTCCACAGTCCCGCTTTGTATGGTTACCTTCTATATGTGCTATATACCATAGGTTCACAATTGCATGAAGAGCAGCAAAAAATTAAGCAGTGAGAAAGGCATGAGGGTGTATTGCATAAATAGTGAGACAGTAAGGAGAACCAAACTTAAATTAACAACCCAAGTGAAAAGGGCAGGGGTAAAAGTCCAATTGAAAAAGAATAGAAAGTGATAGATGATAGAGGAGGAGGAAATCATGAAAAACTAGACAGACACAAACAGGCAATTATAAGACAAACACATTGGACAAGGTTTTGTCCGTACTAGGATGAAAGCAGGTAGCATGGTGAGAGGGGTTAAATATTAAGCAGAATTAAATAAGTAAATAAAAGACTTGACCGCCTACAGTTAATGAAGTGGGAAGAGTTCCAAAGAAAATGGAAGCATAAATTGAGAAGGTTACCAAACAAGGCACACACTGAAGCAACTAGAAACATAAAAGTAGAAAGGAAATATATATATATATATATATATATATATATATATATATATATATATATATATAAATAAATAAATAATAAATAAACAGTGATTGAAAGAAGGAAGAGAGTACTTGCACTTGCAGACAACAGAAGAGCAACAGTATGATGCTCACTTCTTCCTTCACCGACCACTGGTTGCCTGACATGGATTCCATGAGTAGCCAATGGAGTGAATAAAAAAAGGTTATTTTGGTTATTTTATTGATTGTTGAGGGAGAGATTTGAGTGAGTTAGGTGAGAGGGAATCCCAAAAACCATACCTGTTAGAGAGTTAAAGGATGTGAAGTCATGGATTTGTGCACACAGTGGAGTGGATAATGTATTGAAAGTTGATACTGAAGAAGGAGGAGAGAGGCAAAAAGGTCTGGATGATATGCTCCGTCTTAGAAGTTGAACCAAATATTTTAATATTTAATTTTGCCAAATATAGGGGCTTCCTCCCCTTCTCCAGTGAGTGTAGTAGGTTGAGAGAGAAAGAAAGGAAGATGGATAATAAGGACAGGCTGTTGGTTGCTTTCAACTTTTATGAGTCAGGAAAAGAAGTACAAAGAATGGATGCTCAAGACAAGGCATGTGGCATTATGTTTCACATTTCATGGCATGTCTTTCCTCCGCCTCTTTTTTTTTTTTTTTTCTCTCATCTAATCTAATTCCATCACCTTATAACATCACAACATTACTAATCAATCATTTTATAATTCAATAAACTACATTCAAATCTACTTATAATCAAATAAAAACTATCTTTTTATGTTTCATACAAAACTCTCCTATCCTCCCACACACTTCTTTCCATTTTTGACAAAAACAAATTTTTAATGAGACTCCTGTGTCAAACTTTTGAATGCCTCAAATATTTGGTGCAGTATGGCAACAATTTTCCTTTGTCCTCGATTACGTTAAAAAAACCATCTTAAAGTCATCATTTGTACATAGATTTATCCACCATTTTTTGTATTATTTTTTTAGCTCTCAGTACATTTTTTTAATTTATTTTTTGTCTATCATATATGGCACATACATAATCTTGAAAAGAAAAATAAGTATTAATAAATATGTCAATTTTCTTTTTCCTTTATTCTGAGTAGATAACAAATTTTACAATAGATTTTTCGGTAAATTTTGACGGTTTCATACCCTTCTTAAAAATGTTCCTCGTTTCCAAAATTGTTCCGAGTCAAGCATGCGGGTGTATTATGAGATTTTAAGTGATGGACTATAAAAGAATATATAAGTTTATCTGGTTGGTCTAAATAATATTTAATAATTATTTTAATTCATTGAAAGAAGGAATTGATTTGTTAGAATTGATTTATCTTTGGTTTTGTATAAAAATTATGACTTGTTTATGCTATTTTCGTCAAATCAGTATAAGATTAGTTGAAATATCTTTAAATATTTTTTATTTTATTTTTTTATTAATAAAAAAGAAGTCATATTATTTTTTTATAAGAGTTGAAACATCTTAAATTTTTTATTTTTATTTTTATCAATAAAAAAGAAGTCATGCTATTTTTTTACATAAATGATTATTTTTCATTCTTTATAGGATTATTTATATATTATTTAAAAATAACTATTATATGATATATTTAAATTATATGACCTAGTATTCACTGTCTTACATCAATGCTTACCAAGAATGTAAGGACAAAATCTACATAATTTTAAAAGTTTGGTTATGTGCAAGAAAAAATTGGACGACAAAACGTTGCAAAGGTTGATACAATGTACAAAATTTCAAAAGTTGAAAGACAAAACATTGAAATATCATAATTTGGTGTGGAATTTTCAAAAACATAAGATGTAAGTGATAAAAAAATACAATAAAGTCAAATTAATTCTATCGCATAAATTATTATTATTATTATTGAAGCATCAACTATCTCTTTAATTTTACCATAAAACTAATTAACTATCATTTTTCATCATGAAGCTAACATAAACACATTTTCCTCAATAGTCTCTTTTAACGAAATCATAACAATCATAGTTGAACAGAAGTCAAACGATAATATAAAAGTTAAATATATTTTTATTTTTAATTTTTTTCTATACTTTAAATCATTCATATGAAATTGTTTAATTTGAAATTTCACTTATCGGAAATAATTACATTAAACATTTACAATCAAAACAAAACAAGTTTTAAAAAAAATTGACAATTATTTCACATACAAAATATTTTATTCGAATCATTTTTGACATAAATAATTTAAAAATTGAACTAAAAATAAAAACCAATTTCATATATATATTAAAAGAAATATATTTAACTCATAATATAATTAATCCACGAGATATAATGAACGCTGAACGGTCAAAATTTGAAAGGCAGAGAGAGAGAGAGTCTTAACCTTGTGAATTATGATGGGTATATAAAAAGGTAAGATGGTGGTAAAAAATTGAAAATTTGTAAATTTGGTTAGTCGTGTCTAATAGTTGTGGTGGAGTTGAGTTTGTTGGCAGAAGGCTAATGATGAGGGTTGTGGTGGGTCCTAGTAGTAGACGTCCACTATTAATTTTGAGGGCTCCAGGTTTTGATACTTTGCTGATTTAGGCCACAACAACCATGCCACCCCATGAAACCTTCATATGCCATAACCCCTCCACCATGTGATCATTTTTACCCCTTCTGTCTTCAATCTCCACCCTTTCTGCCATCTTCATGTCAATTCTGCTGTGGGGACTGTAGCATTTATTATCATCCTCAGAGGATCCATGTTGCGTCTGTTCAGTACTTCATCACCAGATACATACACTTATTTTTTAGTCAAACATTTCGTTTTACACTCCATTTTTTTTTCTCTCCCAACTCCCATTTTCCCCTAGACATGCTTCCAATGAAATCAATATTTTGTTCTTTAATAACGTTTCGTGTGTCATCATCTTCTTCGTCACGTAACATCACTGTTTGCTATGCTGCTCTCAGATTGTGCTTGTGCATGTTGACATATATGTAGTGTGTTTCGTGCACTTAATTATTTATTTGTTTCTTATACCGTTATATCGTTCATTATCATTGAACATTTTTTTGGCTTTCAATACAACCAAATTGGTATATCTTAAACCCATTCACATCTGAAACCTGATAATTTCGCGATTGGATGTCACTTTCTGGCAACAATTAAGATTGAAATTGAAATTAAGAGAAGAAGTGTAGATGGCAACAACACGAAAGGTCCTCCGGTAGGACCTGCCTTAATCAATCGAAATTAACGAGACGAGACGCATTGACTTTAAGTTTAAAAGCTAACACAGCAGAGGGGGTTTTCTTCCACTTCAACTTAAGTTGGATTTATAAATCTAGGTAGGTTTTAAGCAGAACGTGTTAAAATATTCTATTGTGTGTTTGACCTGTAATTTATTGATTAAGATTTTAAGTGTTTTTTTATCAATTATTTAAAAAGTGATATTAAGTTGATAGTTTTTCTTTTGTAAATATTGTCTATCAATAGCAATACAAATAAGTATCATTACTAAAATAAATATTAATTGGAGTAATTATGGATATTAAAGTGTTAAAGTTTTAGTTAATTACTTTAACTTTAATAAGCATAATAAGAGTGATTTTGGAACCATAGAAGTTATTGAAAATAATTTATTTATTTTTAACTAGTTTAATTATTTTTTTAGAAGTGTGAACTAGTTTAAAGAAATGGAGGGACTATTATTTTTCATTTTTATGCAAACCTCCCAAATGAATTCACTGTGGTGCGGTTATCCACAATAATATGACAAAATTGTGAACTCATATTGAATGTAGATTTTTCTTCATATAACATTATTTTTACTTTTATTTTTTTATCTAGTATTTTTTTATTTCTCTATATAGTATTATTTTGTTTTTATTTTTCTATCTAGCATCATTTAAAAGTAACAAAAAAATTAGTAAATTAAAAAAATTGATAATTTTAATTTTAAATGTATTAAAAAAATAAATATATTAGTTTTAAAAAAAAAATTATTTTTAATGTTTAAAATAGTTAGAAATATAATTAATAAATAAAAAAATGATTTTTTACAAAATTAAAATAAAAAAGTAATAAATTAAAAATATTTAGTTTAAAATTCAATTTTTTTAAGAATGAAGAAAATAAAAAATTAAACCCTACAACAACATAAAAATTGAGTCTATAAACATAAATTAGTATTTATTTTTATTATTATCAATGATGTAATCATATTAAGTCTATAAACATAAATTAGTATTTATTTTTATTATTATCAATGATGTAATCATATTAATTTCAAAGAAAAAATACAGGACATAATTATAAAAAAACCAAATTCAATTAGTATTAATTAGATTTTTTTTTTTATATCTTTTATCTTTATCTTATTTTCTTTTGCCTTTATTTTATATCATTTTTGTTTTTAGTTATTATTATTTTTTCTGCCATTCTTTATTTATTTATGTTTCTGTTTTTATTTTTATTGTTGTTGTTTTTATTTTCTATATTTATTTATTTTTACATTTTTTTCTTCTCATTTTTAAGCATTAAGTGTAGCATTTGCATTAATATTTTTTTTTAGGATTTTTCATTTAGAGTAGACACTTCAATATTATCTGTGTCTCCACTACTAATTAATACTAATTGGCTTTGATTTTTTTATAATTATGTCCTGTATTTTTTTACTTGAAATTAACATGATTACATCATTAATAATAAAAAGAATAAATACTAATTTATGTTTATAAATTCAACTTTTATGTTGTTGTAGGATTTAATTTTTTATTTTCTTCATTCTTAAAAAAAAATTAAACTAAACATTTTTAATTTACTATTTTTTTATTTTTATTTTGTAAAAACTCATTTCTTTATTCATTAATTATATTTCTAACTATTTTAAACATTAAAAATATTTATTTTTTTAATGCATTCAAAATTAAAATTATTAATTTGTTTTTTAATTTATGATTTTTGTTTAAACAGTGCTAGATAGGGAAATAAAAACAGAAGAGTGTTAGATAGAGAAATAAAAACAAAAGGGTTCTAGATGGGGAAATAAAAGTGTAAATAGTGCTATATGAGGAATTGAGTTATTGAATGTATTTGTTCTCGCCGGTTGACTCGGTTGTCGTTGACTCTGAAGTAGGTAGTGACTCCTTTCTACCTTGCAGTGGGTTGATGGCTCTGTTGAAGCAGAGGGGCCCTACATGTAATTGTACTCCGACGCTCAAGTTAGTACAAGGCAAAAAACATCAAACAATTAAGATATCTCAAGCCGAGAGTGTATGAGAACTCTAGGCTTGCAAAGAATTGTGTTGGTGTGTGAACCTGTGTTTACCTTGGGCGTTACCTCATTATATAACTGTTTTTAGGCTACCTGCCACATACATGCCTCTACCCAAGCGCTGACTCTAGCGAATTTAGGGTTACCTTTACGGGATTCTAGGGCACAATTCCCCTATAATCCCGTGGCAACCTTCTTTTCTTAGAGTGCAACTCTCGTGGGCCTATCTCTTTCCTGGGGTGCGTAACTTAAGGTGTGGCCGCTAGGGTTTTAGTACCTAACCCAGCACCGCTAGTCCAAACTTGTCTAATAACTTAATATCTCACGTGCCTCAAAACCTTCACGTGCCTCCCATGCCTTTCTAAGGATGATTCTATCGTGTCAGAGCCTTACGTCTTGAACACATCCTGCATACATGACATTATATGTGAATCTGGTTTCATGCCTTGACACGTGTAATTCTGTGGACCCCTCTGTGGGCCCTACCATGCCGACCTCTCCTATGCTGACCTCTCACTCATGTGTCGACGTCTGAGGTCTGACCACTACATTATTCGTAGAAAGATTTTACTTTATAATAATATAAATGAAATTATAAATTTAATATGGCAGGCTTTTACAATTTAATTTATTATAATTTTCACGCATTATCTGTATAATGTATAACCAATTAGAAATTAATTAGTAATTTATCGTATATATACTTTAATAAGTATTTAATATAATGAGTTAGTACATAGTTAGGCATTCTACATTAAATCTTCTAGGATTATTCATCTAATGATAATATTTTTATACTTATATCTTTATAAATTTTGTATCTTATCTATGATCAATAAAATTTTATTTTGCATGTATTATGATTATAAAAAAAGATCTCATTATCCTATCAAAATCAATTTTTTCATGAAGTTTAAACTTATAATTATTAAAAGTCATAGTCTATATCAAGTTTCACGCAGAATAATCTAAATTTACAGTTTTTTGTTATTGGATTTCTTCATTTTCTCTCTTCTTTATCTCACATTTCTTTTTCAATCTTCTACATTTTATCTCCTTTTATGTTTTCTGTTATGCTATTTACAAGTTCTATTCTTGTCCGCATGAAAGCAAATTGATTTCCTGAAATAAGAAGCATCATTGACTTGTGTTTGAGTTTTCTATTCTTGAATTTATATGATTGTTGAGTTCTTGGTTAAGAATTGTCTGTGAACCAATTAGTTATATATATATATATATATATATATATATATATATATATATATATATATATATATATATATATATATATATTTAACTAAAAGATTTATATTTGAGTTTATTGCATTCAAATTCAAGGTTGAAGGGAACTTAACAATGATTTCTATTTGATATTTCTTATTTCTCCAATGAATTTTTCTGCTCTTTATTACATTCCTTTTAATTCTTGTTTTCACATTTCAATTCATACATTGAATTTCTTTCAATTTTAGTTTATCTCAATGGCAATTTAAATTTCAGTTCTACTTTGTTTCCAATTCACTAGATGATTTGTTTAGATATACTATCCCGTTATGTTGTTATTGTTATTGCATTTGAAGAATTCTACTGTTTCCTTTCTTTTTCTGTTATTTTCAATTTCTATCATTTACAGTTGATTACTTTTACATTTCCCCCACTTACAATTCATTCATATGCTTACAATTACTATTATGACCTCTATTGGACAATCTCTTAAACGATGGTTGATAGACGATTTGATCTTTATAAAAACTTAGTAAAATCAATCTTGTTCCGGTCGGTCATCGGTAGTCGATGACATCAGCAGCAGTTGACCACGTGGACCATTCACAGAGTAACACGTGGTAGAGGATAGCATGCGAATCAGGGAGGCGATCACTCAGAATGGTAATCGCCTATCGCCTGTGATGTGGGGTAATCGCCTATCGCCTTGAGGATGAGTAATCGCTCATCGCCGGTATGGATCAGTAATCGTCCAGTTTGCTCATGATCGCTGTGTGTTAAGGTTAGGAGATCAGGTGGTCAGCAAGTCGCCGAAAGAGCACATCGCCGGGTGTTTGAGAAGACTTGGCAAGCACTTGTTGTATGGTCAAAGTACAGAGGATAAGTGGTATATCTGCCACCACGTGTAGTGTGAGCTGCAATGCCCAGGGTTAACCAGCTCGCCATGTTAAGGTTGCGCCCAGAGTAGCCTGCGTACTAAGCTACTCCCTGTGTGGATAACTTAGTCGCAGGGGCACAGTGGAAGTAACATTTCAGCTACAGATACTCCAGATGGTGACACGTGTACGACCAGATGTTATCCGCGTGTCAAGAGGAATAACCGTTAGGAGAGAGAAAGACTCAGGTATATATACAAACTCTTAACGAAATTGAGGAGAGGGTTTTTACAGATTCTGATAGCTCACACATCTGAGAGTTTCAGTCACACACGGGTCTCACAGAGAGATTCAGATATAGTTTTGGTGTTCCTGTTGCCTGACTTGAGCGTCGGAGCTACAACGGCCGCTAGAGGCGCCGTCTGTGTGTTTTGCAGGCAGCGTTTGGAGTTCCGACGGTGGTTCTTGGAGCGTTCCTGCAGAACAGAGGGCTAGACGAAGGAGTGACGAGGCAGTCCTCCACGTTTGAGTCAAGCGGCCGGAACATCAGGCGCCCACCGTGGGGCCCGTGTAAATCTGGTTCCCATCCACGTCGCAGTTTCTTGAGGTTTCTTAAGGTTTCTTGGAGCTCCTTGATCATTTCGTCGAAGTGAAGTTACGTCGAAGTGCAGAGGAGATGAGTAGAAGAACCAGGCAAACCTCACTTGCGTCATCTGCTGAAGAAGGAGCCGTTACCATGGCGCAGGTAGTGGAGATGATGCGCACGCTGCAAGATAGCGTTGCGGAATCGAGAGTTGAGCAAGAGAGGATGCGTGCAGAGCTGACTGCATCGCAGAGAAGAAACGAAGAGTTGAACCGTATGAATGAAGAGCTGCGTAGGGAATTGCAGGCGCAGAGGGAGCGCTGTAAGGACCTGTAAAATTGAATTGGAATAAAAAGAGATATATTTTAAATGAATTCTATGTATGTTTTATTTAAAATAAAAAGGAAGGAAAGTTAAGTTTCGAAGGCTATGAGATCGCCGGTCGCCTGCTATACATGATCGCGCGGGCGCGAGGCATGCGGGCATCGCACGGGCGCGAGGCATGCGGGCATCGCGCGGGCACGAGAGGCATGCGGGCATTGCATGCAGGCATCGCGCGGGCGCGAGGCATGCGGGCATTGCCAGGGCGCGAGAGGCATGCAGGCATCGCGCGGGCGCGAGGCATGCGGGCTTTGCCAGGGCGCGAGAGGCATGCGGGCATCGCCAGGGCGCGAGGCATGAGGGCGTCGCCAGGGATGGGCATCGGTCGTCTTCCAGGGTGAGAGAGACATCGGTCGTCTTCCAGGGTGAGGGAGACATCGGTCGTCTTCCAGGGTGAGGGAGACATCGGTCGTTCACCAAAATGAGTCAGCAGTGGAAAGTTATCGCGCGACGTCGAGTTTCACACAGAGTAAGGTGGGACCCAGGCTCCCAGCATGAAACGTCCTGCATGCACGACACGTAGACAAAAAGAGTGGTTCAGGCTAGTGACCTCAGAGTGTTAGCCTGCGCAGAGGCCCGCTTAGTCGTACTGTTCAGTGAAACGTACACGCAAACTTCCCTGCAGAGTGGGTGGTGGCAGCGGTTTTTGTGGAGAAGTCAGCTTAAGATGCAAAAAACCCATTTCTGAGAGAGAAAGAAAGAAACGTCGCAGTTGTTCAAGAGCGGAAGAGTGAGTTTACCTCCCTTCTCCTCCATTCTCTCCTTCGCACTGCGATTCTAACACCTTCACACAAGAGTACGACGAACGACGACCACCATTAGAGCACCTGGGAGGCTCTCTGCAAGTCCTTCAAACCAGACGCAAAAACAGAGCCAAGACATTCTTTAAGCTTCGTTGGGTTTCGGAGCTCCTGGTGTTTTGCGCAAGTCCAGGTAAGGGAAGCTAGCCTTCATTTTCAATACAAGCCATAGTTTTGCTGTTTCTGAAGTGAGGGCGACATGGTCGCCGGTTCTCTGTTTCTTTTCGAAATGCTCTGTTCTATGTGGTTGGGCGACGTGGTCGCCGGTTTTAAATACGGGTTTCGAACTCCACTGTGTTTGACGTTGTTTGAAGCTGTTTGGGATTTAAATACAATATATATGTGATATTCGGAAGTTTGAAACGTTGAAATGATTGTTGCTGTGATTTGAAATATTCCTTTGCATGGTATGATGTCTTGAATGCTGTGAATGTGGGATCGAGGCATAGTATTTTCAGGAAAGGAAATACCGTGTAAGATCTGTATAGGTGTATTGACTAGGGGCTTGTCTAGAAGGAGATATCCTGACTCTGCTGATATAATGGAATCACGTAGATGAAGTTATTCAGTTGTGGAGAGTCGGAGGAGGTTCATATGAATGGGTGACTCGTGTGAAAAAGAACGAGCTCGGCCTGTTATATGAATTAACCTTGTCATACCGGGAGAGTGATGATATGAGACTATATATGCGCATGGCTGTGTGGATTCACAGCGACCCTGTGTGGATTTCACAGTGGTATGGTATGACAGGTGCAGATCTCTGAGCCTGAGTCAACGCACGAGTCAATCCGAAAGTAGTGTCATGTGTCTATGCATTGTGAGTCAGTGGAAAGTCTGACGTGTGAACCATGAATACTGAAATTTGAAATAGACACTTGACGAGTTATGGAATATGAGTATGTTGATGGTTGAAAATTGATATGGATCATGAATGGTGTGAAGTTTTATGTTTACTATTGATTTAAAAGTTTTTAAACCATCTAGCTTACCCCTTTTCTTTTGTATTGCTCTGTGGCTATTTCTCTTAAACTGTGATGATCGTGTATTCTACACGGGAGCAGATGATCTTCCAGGGAGTAGAGCTCCTTAGAGAGTGGTCGCCGGAAGGAGATCGCCTGTCTCCGTCTCTATCGGGTGATCGCCTGTTTCTGCCTCTATCGGGTGATCACCTGTTTTTCTGTTCTGGTAGCAGATCGGCTGTTTTGGGTCCCCTGATAGGAGATCGCCGGTTTTCAATTTAGTTGGCTGTATTTTGTTTAAATTTTAGAAAAATATACCGGTTATGTATTTATCTCCCTGTGAGGAGAAAACTTTATTTACATATATATGATTTTGTTCATTTCAATCTATTGGTTACTTTTATTTTCATTATATGAACATGTATGGTATTTTGGCGGGATGTTACAAGCGCGCAGCTGAAGAGAGGACGTCGACGCCACTGTCGGCTCCGCGAGCATTCCCTATGCCTTTCTCCCCCGAAATCATGAACACGGTGGTGCCTCCCAATCTGGTGGGACTAAAGGTGTCGTTCACGGGGGCAGAAGATCCAGAAGCACACCTGACAGCCTTCCACACTCAGATGATGCTGACTGGAGGTTCAGATGCTGTGTACTGCAAGATGTTCATGAGCACGCTGAGCGGAGTGGCTATGGAGTGGTTCGTGAGCCTGCCAGAGGGCCACGTCACTTCCTTCCATCAGTTCGCGAAGCTGTTCACGGAGCAGTACATCATTAACCGACCTGCGCCAGTAGTGTCCTACGACCTGTTTGACGTGCGCCAGTATCAGGGGGAGCCGTTGAGGGACTACCTCAATCGCTTTGGGGCGCAGGTGGTGAGATTGCTCAGCAAGGACGAGGACATGCTGGTGCATGCGTTCAAGAGAGGTGTCCTCCCTGGTCCTTTCAGTGAATCGCTCATCAGGAGCCACCCTGCCACCTTCACCGAGATACGGCGACGTGCGGTGGCACACATAGTAGCAGAGACAGAGGTCTCTGAAAAGAAAGGAAGTGCTGCACCGTCGAAGCCACGTGGAGGTTAAGGGAATCAGCAACAACAGGCGCGGGTGCATGAGGTCAAGGAAGGAGCAGAGAAGGTCTCGCCCTTATGCACCAAGGAAGGACCAGACCAGGGGGCGTGCAAGCAACGCACCCCCCAGGTATGATTTCATGATAAGTTTGGCGGAGCTGATCGCCATCCCTGCTGTGGCAGCAAGACTCCATGTGCCAGAGAAAACCGACAGGGTACTTGGAGGGAGGAAGGATGAGTGGTGTGAATTCCATCAAGCTTATGGACATACACTCCGTAACTGCCTGGCGTTGGGGCGTCAGCTTGCTGAGTTGGTGGAGACAGGGTTCCTGACCGATTACCTGCAGAAGACACAAGGTGATCGCGCTTCGGGGTTCCAGGAAGGCAACCAGCAGCATGAATTCCCTGTGTTTGGGGAGGTGTGGTGATGGAAGAGGCTACACTGGGGGGCTCCCAGAGCTGAAGCGGAAGGCATGATCGCCCCATGTTTGTGCATCGCCAGGGCGGTCATCGCCGGTTAAAGGAGACCCCATCCAGAGTGGTTGAGACGTTGGAGAATGGAGCTTGTCGGCTGGCGACTCTGGACGTAACGACTATTCCCAGAACCCAGGACGCTACACGCTTCTTTCTTGCTTTCGTTAAGTTGTAAAGTAGATGCGCTATCGCGCTGTACACACACTTGGTGTATTAAACAGTTGAGCAGATCAGGGGCATTCTTTTTAACGATGCCACCCAATAAAAGATTTTCAGTACATAAAGTGTGCGAGTGTTCCCAGTTTAAAGTTCTCCTTGCCCCAGGTGCAAGACCAGGTGATCGGTGGTGAGTTACCAAGTGGCCACCACCCGTAGATCAGCCCCTAGATAAGCGCTGGGATGTAGAGCGCGATCAGCCATCAGTGCATGCAGACCGCGATCAGCTGTCTGTACATGTAGAGAGTGAGTACTCGGTCGGTGCACGGTCATCGGTGTCTTTGTAACATCCCGCCAAAAACTATTCATATTTATATAATGAAAATAAAGGTAAACAAATAATGTTGAAGAGAACATAATTATATATATAAGTAATGAAGTTGCTCCTCACAGGGAGTTTAATACATAATCAGTCAAATGTTTTTCAAAACTTAACGAAATCAATCAAATACAACGAAAACGGCGGTCTCCATACATAAACCGGTGATCTCCTAACAGAAGACCCCAAAACAGGCGATCTGCTATCAGGACATAAATCCGGCGATCACCACCAAGAGATAGAAACAGGCGATCTCTTCCCCGGCGACCACTCACTAAGGAGCTCTACTTCCTGGAAGATCATCTGCTGCCGTGTAAAAATTACACGATCATCACAGTTTTAAGAGAAAAACAGCCATAGAGCAGAACACGCAGGGTAAGCTATATATTTTAAAGAGAGTTTAAATATGAACATAAAAATCAGGATAAAACAAATTCAAGATACCCACATAAAACTATAAAGTTTCTCATTCCCTTCACCTGATCACCAAGAAATCACACACTTTACAATATTTGCACAGAGTCATTCTATTTCACAAACTGCATCAAGTGTCTATCAATTTCAAGGTCCCTCATTTCTCACGTCAGACTACCACTGACTCAGCACACAAGACACTTGACACTACTTCCGGAAGACTCGTGCATTGATTAGACTCAGAGATCTGCACCTGTCATACTAAACAGCTGTAATGTTTCCCCAGCTATGCGCATCAACACATTCTCGATCTCAAGTTCATCATTCTCACAGTATGACAGGGTTAATCCATGGAACAGGCCGAGCTCGTTCTTTTTCACACGACTCACCCATTCATATGAACCTCCTTCGACTCTCACCAACTGAGTAACTTCCTCTATGTGATTCCATTATCTCAGCAGAGTCAGGATATCTCATTAGGAATCACCGATCAATGCACATCCTACACGATCTTACACGGTATTTTCTTTCTTGAAAATACTATGCCTTGATCCCACATTCACCACATTCAACACATCACATAACACTTAAAGGAATGATTTCAATCACAGCAAAACTCACTCCAAGGTTCTTATTTTCGAATATCTCATTTAAATCTCAAACAGTTTCAAAGCAACACCAAAAACAGGGAGTTCGCAAACAACGCCAAAACCGGCGATCTGGTTCAAAAACAAGGTATTTCTAAGTCTGTATATAAAACCGGCGACCACGTCGCCCAAACACATAGAACAGAGCATTCACGAAGATGAAAACGAAACCGGCGACCACATCGCCCTCACTTCAGAAACAGCTAATCTATGGCTTGTATTGAAAATGAAGGCTAGCTTCCCTTACCTGGACTTGCGCAAAACACCAGGAGCTCCGAAACCCAACGAAGCTTAAAGAATGCCTTGGCTCTGTTTTTGCGTCTGGTTTGAAGGACTTGCAGAGAACCTCCCAGGTGCTCTAATGGTGGTCGTCGCTCGTCGTACTCTTGTGTGAAGGTGCCAGAATCGCAGTGCGAAGGAGAGAATGGAGGAGAAGGGAGGTAAACTCACTCTTTCGCTCTTGAACAACTGCAACGTTCCCCTCTCTCAGAAGTGGGTTTTTGCATCTTAAACCAGCTTGTCCACAAAAGCAGCTGCCACCACCCACTCTGCAGAGAAGTCTGAGTGTACGTTTCTCTGAACAGTACGACCATGTTTGTCTCTTGCGCATGCCAACCACTTCCTGAACAGTACGACCGCGAGTGTCTCCTGCGCATGCTAACATTCTGATGTCACTATTCTGAATCACCCTTTTTGTCTACGTGGCGCGCGTGCAGGACGTTTCATGCTGGGAGTCTGGGTCCCACCTTCTCTGTGTGCAACTCGACATCGCGCGATAACCTTTCGCCGATGACCTCTCGCGCGAAGACTATCCACCGATGACCTCTCGCGCGAAGACAATCCACCGATGACCTCTCGCGCGAAGGCTATCCACCGATGACCTCTCGCGCGAAGACAATCCACCGATGACCTCTCGCGCGAAGGCTATCCACCGATGACCTCTCGCGCGAAGACAATCCACCGATGACCTCTCGCGCGAAGGCAATCCACCGATGCCTCATCCTGGCGGACGACCGATGTCTCCCCCTGGAAGATGCCCGCATGCCTCGCGCCCTGATGATGCCCGCATGCATCGCGCCCTGGCGACGTCTGCATGCCTCGTGCCCTGGCGATGACGTGTAGTCTAGGCGACCGGCGTTTATGTACTAACAAGGAAATCTTATAATCTTCTAAACTACACTTTCCTTCCTTTTTTATTTTAAATAAAAATATACTTAGAATTCATTTAAAATATATCCTTTTATTCCAATTTAATTTTTCAGGTCCTTACAGTCTTGCTAACACGTGTTAAGCTGGGACCCAAGTTCCCAGCGAGAGCGTTAAGCATGCACCTCGTATGATTCCAGAAGAAGAGGTCCTCGCCGGTCGGGACGTCGGTGAACGCGCGATGAGGCAATGCAGGTAGGGCGCGCCCAGTGTGTGCGCTTAGACAGCCACGCCTGGCGCCCCCCTGGGAGCGTGCACCCACGAGAAAGTCCTCTTCCTTTGCTTTTTACAGCAAGGTTGAGGCAACAGAGAAAGTCCTCTTCCTCTGCTTTATACAGCAAGGTTGAGGCGAGAGAAAGTCCTCTTCCTTTGCTTTTTACAGCAAGGTTGAGGCAACAGAGAAAGTCCTCACCTCTGCTTTATACAGCAAGGTTGAGGCAAGAGAAAGTCCTCTTCCTCTGCGTTATACAGCAAGGTTGAGGCAAGAGAAAGACCTCTTCCTCTGCTTTATACAGCAAGGTTGAGGCCAGAGGAAGTCCTCCTTGCCCTTGAGCAAGTGCAGGCACCAGAGGAAGTCCTCCTTGCCCTTGAGCAAGTGCAGGCACCAGAGGAAGTCCTCCTTGCCTTTGAGCAAGTGCAGGCACCAGAGGAAGTCCTCCTTGCCTTTGAGCAAGTGCAGGCACCAGAGGAAGTCCTCCTTGCCTTTGAGCAAGTGCAGGCGAGAAAGAGGAAGTCCTCCTTGCCTTTGAGCAAGTGTAGGCAACAGAGGAAGTCCTCCCTCGACTTTGTACAGCGAGGTGCAGGCGAGTGAAAGTCCTCACCTCGACTTTGTACAGCGAGGTTGAGGCAAGAGAGAAAGTCCTCTCCCTTTGCTTTTTACAGCAAGGATGAGGCGAGAGAACCAAGTCCTCACCTTGACTTTGTACAGCGAGGCTGAGGCAAGAGAGAAAGTCCTCTCCCTTTGCTTTTTACAGCAAGGATGAGGCGAGAGAACCAAGTCCTCACCTCGACTTTGTACAGCGAGGCTGAGGCGTGAGGAAAAGTCCTCTTCCCTTTGCTTTTTACAGCAAGGTTGAGGCAAGAGAACCAAGTCCCTCACCCACGACTTCTTACAGCAAGGTTGGGACAAGAGGGGTCACCGAGAAGCACTTTTCTTCCCCAAAACACAGGCGTCATAGTTGGTGTTCAGACCCTCTATGCGCTTAGCGCTGGTGTGGCAGAGAAGTGCAGCGAAGCCAGAAGCGCGATGACTGATCGGTGGTGCGCTAACATGCTAGTCGGTGGTCGGTGGTAGAAGCAAGTTCTGCTGCGTGAAGCCGAAGCGTTTAGGCCCGTTAAGTCAGTCATCCAGCACAAAGTTATGTTGAAGGCAATGCTAAGGCAATAGTTAGCCGCGATCAAGTCAGAGGCCAAGTTTGAGGGGTTGCAGGTAGATCGCGCTAAAGCCTAAGCTAGTTAGCAGTTAGTCACATGCAGAGAGTTAAAGAGAAGAAACGCAGCGAACCCTAGCGCGTTTGAGAAGAAGAAAACAGGGAAGGTGAATCTCTAGATGATCCAGAGAGATGCTTTGAAAGTTTGAAGGCGAAGAAGAAGGAATGAAACAGTGTTAGTACCAGAGTGTGCGCTCCTGAAGACCGCCGGAAGACGATTTCTTAGTCTCTTCGCTGAGAACAAGTTCACAGCTCGAGACTGGGGGGCTTGTGTTCCGGTCGGTCATCGGTAGTCGATGACATTAGCAGCAGTTGACCACGTGGACCATTCACAGAGTAACACGTGGTAGAGGATAGCAGGCGAATCAGGGAGGCGATCACTCAGAATGGTAATCGCCTATCGCCTGTGATGTGGGGTAATCGCCTATTGCCTTGAGGATGAGTAATCGCTCATCGCCGGTATGGATCAGTAATCGCCCAGTTTGCTCATGATCGCCGTGTGTTAAGGTTAGGAGATCAGGTGGTCATCAAGTCGTCGAAAGAGCACATCGTCGGGTGTTTGAGAAGACTTGGCAAGCACTTGTTGTATGGTCAAAGTACAGTGGATAAGTGGCATATCTGCCACCATGTGTAGTGTGAGCTGCAATGCCCAGGGTTAACCAGCTCGCCATGTTAAGGTTGCGCCCAGAGTAGCCTGCGTACTAAGCTACTCCCTGTGTGGATAACTTAGTCGCAGGGGCACAGTGGAAGTAACATTTCAGCTGCAGATACTCCAGATGGTGGCACGTGTACGACCAGATGTTATCCGCGTGTCAAGAGGAATAACCGTTAGGAGAGAGAAAGACTCAAGTATATATACAAACTCTTAACGAAATTGAGGAGAGGGTTTTTACAGATTCTGATAGCTCACACATCTGAGAGTTTCAGTCACACACGGGTCTCACAGAGAGATTCAGATATAGTTTTGGTGTTCCTGTTGCCTGACTTGAGCGTCGGAGCTACAACGGCCGCTAGAGGCGCCGTCTGTGTGTTTTGCAGGCAGCGTTTGGAGTTCCGGCGGTGGTTCTTGGAGCGTTCCTGCAGAACAGAGGGCTAGACGAAGGAGTGATGAGGCAGTCCTCCACGTTCGAGTCAAGCGGCCGGAACAAATCTTTATTTAGTTGGTGAATTCACTGATTTTGTTTTGCATTTAGGTTATTTAATACACTTTTACATTCTGTATTCTCTAAATAGTCATGTTTTCCATTTTAGTTTCACTTGAATCGTCTAACACATACTTTCTTTAGTTTCATTACTCTAATTCTAGTTTTTGTCCATTTTAATTTCAGTTTTTGAATTATGTTTACGTTTTCATTTAAATCTTTTACATAATTCCATTTAATTTCAGTTTTTATTGTTTAATTTTTGATAAACGGTCTAGTAGATAATTATCATTGGATAGCCTATTTTATTACGCTGTTTTTTTTTTCATTTTCTGTAATGTTTCTATTGTCATTTTGTTATCTATTTCCAATTTTGAAATTCATTTAAACCCCCAATTTTATTTTGCAAAAGAAAGAGAATCAAATAATGGATTAAACCAACACATGTTCTTAGGATTCAACCTAAGTTGGTCTTTGTATTGCATTTGAAGGGGGAACTTAGTTTTGTTTTAGAAACTTTATACGACTAGAGTTTCATCAAAATGGCATAACCACAGGTCATTAAGTCTTATTGTTGATGTTCTTTCATTCTTTTATGTATACTTCAAGCTTCAGTGATTGTCTGACGTGCTTTATAAGCAAATGCTTTAATATCGTCTGCCTTGTGGTATCGAGAAGAACTGTCTGATGAGATCTTATGATGTATCCATGAGCATTAGGATTGTCTGATCTGTTCCAATGAAATCGTTTGATGAAGTTCCTTGATATCGTCTGACATATCTTTTCTCATTTGAGTCTTTGTTTTGACAACGTTCATTCTTTAAGTGTTATCTTTATAAACTCTTAGAAATTTGTCCAACATTGAGACCAAGATTGGATCGTCTGATGGTCTTCTACTGTTGGATCATCTACTTTGCCTTTACTAGACTATCTAACAAATATTTTTCATTATGAGATCTTCTAGTGAGTCTTACTTTCTGTTCTTGCCAATTGACTCTCTTGTCAGTTGACTCTACGACAAACTCGCACCCTCTTCTTCCTTCTCAGGTTGCTGCTTCACTGGATCGAAACACTCTGTACCTACAAAGACAAAGGGGCGCCCTAGAGGCCGTTTGCACTCCGACGCTCAAGTCAATACTGGGGCTAAGAAACAGTGTGTATGTGTCTAATAGTTCTAGTCTCAAGAGTTGCGTACCTTTTTAGGGTTTCTTACTATTGTTTATATAGTCTAGGGTTTCCCCTGTCTCTGTTACCCGCATTTAGGGTTTCTACAGGAATACCGTTGCCCCACTATTACCCAGTCTTAGTGTAATCTAGCACGTAGGGCTTCCCTTGCTGGAGTGCAACCTCTCACTGGATGGCCACCTGGGTACCAACTTGTGCACCTAATCTCTCGGGCCATCCATTCTGGGGGTACCATTAATCGCTCACGTGCCATGCATGCAGTCTGCCCCTGGGAAACCCTAACCCTAAGGGGCCTTAGAGTTCCCAGGGCCCTTTGCTGGTGGCTGCGCCCAATTGCGCTATTCACACCACATGCACGAGCACCTGGTGACTCAGACTTCCCCCTAACTCCCAGCATTTCATTGATAATTGGTATATTTCATTGATAATTGGTATATTTCCTGTCCACCTCTCGTGGCCCAGTTTAGCTGTTTGAACTGCTGATGTCCGATGTCACATCGGCTTCACTCTGTTGTCGAGTACACATCGGCATACCTCCTAATCGATCTTCGACCACTAATCGACACGCTGGCTCATGCCGCTTGAAGGACACTGTCTCACACCGCTTGTGGGACCCAGCTTACATGACCCACTACTAGTAGCGGTCGTCGATGTCTGAGGATTGGTCGGTACACTTTCTATAATATTTTTGTCTAATCTTAGATTGCATATGAGTGAACTTTCTTATATCATAATGCATCTTATAGTGTATGATATCATAAAAAAATATAGACTTTCATATAAGATCGTCTACTGGGTGATAGACCATTTAGTGTGTTCATATCCAACAAAAACGTTTAACACCTATAACAATGCTTGATCATTTGATGGTTCTTCAAATAAGTTAACACACTTATTAACTTCGTTAGACATCTCAACACACTTTATAGTGTTTGTTATCCTAAAAACATACAAACTCTCGTGTTACGAGATTGTCTGATAGGTTATATATTGTCTAACGTCTTAACATGAAGGCCTTCCCATTTTCACTATGTGACACAACCAAGGATTGGCTGTATTTACAACCTACATGAATCACCACATGGACATATATGAAGAGAACATTTTTAGAAAAGGTTTTCCCTACATCTAGGACTACATCTATTAGAAAGGAAATAAGGGAATAAGGTAGTTACAAGGAGAAACTCTCTATGAATACTGGGAGAGATCACTCAAATTTAAGGTGTGGACCACCTCCACCACAAGACCCAAAGTATCCTTATGATAAACAACATAATAATCAATTTCAGCATCCACATGGACAACAAAAGTACTTGCTTTCTCCAATGAGACAACAACCAATACAAAATGTTGCAATAGTTCAATAGTAGAGAGCACAACAACAAGCCAACACATGACCTTCGTTGGTGGAGTTGATAAAACAAAGGGCTACACATAACATGAAGTTTCAGCAAAATATTTCAGCCATTGTACAAGATTTATAAACTCAAATTGAACAATTAGCAACCATATTGAATGATTTACGACAACATGGGTCTAGAACACTTTCCTTCTCAACCCTTACTGAACCTAAATGGAAATGTAAGTGTTGTGTCTTTGAGAAGTGGTAAAGAGATGACTGAGAATGACTAAATGGTCTTAGCTGACCAAATGGTCTCAACTAACTAGATGGTCTGTAAAAAAAACCTAGCAACAAGTTCCACTATCATTCCCTTCCAGAGTCAAGTCAAAGATATTGGAAATTAACCAAGAATTACTTGATACATTCAAAAAGGTGTAAATAAATATACCATTGCTAAATACTATTAAACAAATTCCTAGGTACGCAAAAGTTTTGAAATAACTTTGTACATATAAAGAGTTTGAAGAAAATACATGTTCAGATGGTCTCGTCCTTGTCCCAATCTTGTATGTCTAAAAAAAGTGATGATCTAGGAACCTTTACCATACCTTGTACTATTGGAGAATTAACAATTTCTAATGCTTTGTTGAACTTGGGAGCATCTATTAGTGTAATGCCATCAACTATATATAAAACGCTTTATATGGGAGATTTGAAACCAACTAATGTGATCATTCAATTGACAAATAGAAGAACAACTCAAACCCTTGTGATCATTTCTAGATGTGTGAGTAAAAATTAATCAATTAATTTTTCTAGTCGACTTTTATATTCTTAACATGCAGGATGAAAGCTCTGTTCACAGCTCGACATTAATTTGGGGAAAACCATTTTTGATGAACTCCAAGACAAAGATTGATGTTTATACATGCACATTATCAGTGGATTTTAAAGATGATATCATCCAATTCAACATTTTTGAAGAAATGAAACATCCAGTGGAGGGCCATTCCATTTTATACGATTACTCTGTTTTTATGTCTAATGTTGTAAAAGTAGAAAACAATGATGTTGTACGTACAGAAGTAGATGTAGATGTAGATAGTGAATTTTCTCAATTCTTTACAATTTACAGACTTAGTAATGCAATCCAAGTTCTTGATTGTTGATTGGAGTGGAAAGAGGCAATGGAAGGCTTTGGAAATGGAGGAGAACCATGAGGCAATGGCGAGGCTAGGGTTTCGGTAATGGTGGATGCTATGAAGGGGAAGGAGGTGTGGCCAACCTTCCAGGGTTCACTAGGCTTTCTAGGCTCACTAGCAAAGAGAGATTTGGGAGAGAATGGATTCTTAATTTAGAATACTTCATTCAATATATGTCAAATCTGAATACAAAAGGTTTATGAGGTGTAGTGGCCAGACCTCGGTCGTTGAGAACAGATAGTAAAGGGTGAACCACGTCAGCTGGGTCCCACAGCATGGGCCAAAGCCACGTGGAGTGGACCCCGCAGGTAGCTTGGATTAGCGGGTGGTTGGTCATTAGTGTGTCCCCTCAGAGAAAGGTGATCAGTCACTAGTGTGTCCCCTCAGAGAAGGGTGATCAGTCATCGGTGTGTTCCTTCAGAGAAGGGTGATCAGTCGTCGGTGTGTCCCCTCAGAGAAGGGTGATCAGTGTGTCCCCTCAGAGAAGGGTGATCAGTCATCGGTGTGTTCCCTCAAAGAAGGGTGATTACCAGAAGAGATTAGTTTAAATTATAAGGATAGACCCCGCAACGTTAGGGTTAACAATATGCTGTGATATTCGTCTATAAAGACAATTGCTTGAAGATAGAAGGTTACCGCCATACACGCCAAAAGATTAAGAGATAAAAGATATTGTTCCTAGTAATATGTTATTGATATGCAGGTGGCGGCAGTAGCACTCCAAATATACAAAGATACGCTGTTAAAGATTACGCCCGTATAACAGCATTCTCTCACTCACTAAATATTTTCCTTCTAAAGATAAAGTTCCATGCAGGGAAAGTTGGTTACTAGAGATAACCTAATGACACCCTATAAAAGGGGCTTAAGGCTCAGGGGAAGGTACGCAGTTTTTGAGACTAACACTCTTTTACTATACACTTGGTGTTTTTTGCCCTAGTTTTGACTTGAGCGTCGGAGTGCACATGGCCGTGAGGGCGCCTCTCTTTCTTTCTTTTGCAGGCAAGCTATTTTACAGTGAAGGAGGAGGAAGAAGGTGCTAGCGATCGTAGAGTTTGACCAATAACAAGTCAACCAGCAAGAACATTTGGCGCTCACCGTGGGGCCCGATAAAACTAGGTCCCATCCACAGTTTTAAAGAAGCAAAGTCAGACGACATGATGAATACTAGGCAAGGTGTTTCTGGAAGAGATGAAGACGATCACACCCCCACTTTTTAGAAAATCATGGAGACCATAAGAACCCTCCAAGCAACAAACGAAGAAGCCAAGGCTCACCAGTCAAGTCCATACGATGGGTGTTTGGTCGGTTTCATGTGAAATCAGGTAGAAAGAACGAGGACAACCTTCGTTGATGAAAACACGGCCAGGGCCATCACCATCAGCCTCCACCGTATAGTCATGGTGCTTAGGAAAGGAGCGTATAGACTAGAGACCTTGGAGGGAGAAGTCATTCCTCGAGCCTGGGATGTGGCAAACCTCAAATTGCATTTCAGCTAAGGTTTTCTTGCTTAAAGCTTTATTTTAAACAATGTGTGATAAATATGTTCTTGGAAGATGATGCATTTGGCTTTAGTGGTTCACTTGAATTGGAACATGCACAAGTAAGTCAACCTGGCTTGGTGTCAATACGACCACTCGAGTATGGGTACCCTGTGAGTAAACGATTACCTAGTGGCAGGTAAGAAGGGGGGGCTTGTGTGCTGGACGTGAGTGCTCGAGTGCTCGGAACCTTGACTATTGGGTAGGTCATGAGTTTGGCCTAAATGTTGGTCAGCCCAGAAAAGGTAATTAAGATAAAATAAAATTGTTATTATCATATGATTCTAAAGATAAAATATAAAGAGATATTTTATTTCCTGTGATATTATATTTTATCTGTTGCATTATTCTGAAGATAAAAGATAAAGAGGTATTTTATCTCTTATTCTAAAAGATAAAATATAAAGATATATATTATCTGCTATGATATTATATTATATCTGTTGTATTAATTCTAAAGATAAAAAATATAAAGATATATGTTATTTGTTGTGATATTATATTATTGAGATATTATATTTTATTTGTGGTGATATTGTTCTGGAGATAAAAAATAAAGAGATGTTTTATCTGTTGTGATATTATTCTGAAGATAAAATATAAAGATATATATTATCTGTTGTGATATTGTTCTGGAGATAAAAAAATAAAGAGATGTTTTATCTGTTGTGATATTATTCTGAAGATAAAATATAAAGATATATATTATCTGTTATGATATTATATTATATCTATTGTGATATTGTTCTGGAGATAAAAAATAAAGAGATATTTTATCTGTTGTGATATTATATTGAGATATTATATTATATCTGTTGTATTATTCTAAAAGATAAAATATAAAGATATATATTATCTGTTGTCATATTATTCTAAAGATAAAAGATATATTATTGCTTAAATCTTTTATCATATTATGCAAAAAATGGATATATGTAAACCTGTTATCATGTGATTCTGAAGACGACCTAATGCGGAGTGGATGTAGCTACCCGAGTATAGGCGCATGATCACAAGGTTCAGATGGGAAACCCTTTTCTCAGTAAAAGTCCTCTTCCTTGACTTTTTACAGCAAGGTCGAGGCGAGAAAAATGAACCTCTTCTACCTTGTTAAAGAAAGGTGAAGAATAGTATGGTTCGCAGTGAAAGTCCTCTTCCTCGACTTCTTACAGCGAGGCTGGGGCGAGATAAAATGAACCTCTTCTACCTTATTAAAGAAAGGGGAAGAATAGTGTGGTTCACAGCGAAAGTCCTCTTCCTTGACTTTTTACAGCAAGGTCAATGTAACATCCCGCCAAATCTTTTTCATATTTATATAGTGAAATAAAGGTAAAACAATAATATCGAAGTGAACATATATATATATATATATATATATATATATATATATATATATATATATATATATATATATATATATATATATATATATATATATATATATATATATGTAATGAAGTTTCTCCTCACAGGGAGTTTAATACATATCCAGTCAGTTTCCAAATTTAAACAAAATACAGCAAAATAAAAAAAAACAGGCGATCTCCTAACAGAAAACAGGCGGTCTCCTTCTGGCGACCACTCACTGAGGAGCTCTACTTCTTGCAACATCATCTGCTCCCGAGCAAATATACACGATCATCACAGGTTTAAGAAAAACAACCACGATACAAAACAAAGGGTAAGCTAGATATTTTTAAAAACTTTAAATATGAAACTTTATATCAATAGAAAGCATAAATCTTTCTCACCATTCATAATCTATATCAATTTCAACCATCAACATCCCCATATTTGTAACATCCCGCCAATTTCTTTTCATATTTATATAATAAAAATAAAGGTAAACAAATATATTGAAGTGAACATAATTATATATATGTAATGAAGTTTCTCCTCACAGGGAGTTTAATACATAATCGGTCAGTTTTCCAAAACGTAAACAAAATACAACAACATAGAAAAACAGGCGATCTCCTAACAGCAAAGGCGATCTCCTATCGGAAAACGGCGATCTCCTATCAGAAAACAGAAAAGGGTGATCGCCTAACAGAAATAGAAACAGGCGATCTCCTTCCGGCGACTACTCACTGAGGAGCTCTACTTCCTGCAACATCATTTGCTCCCGTGTAAATTATACACGATCATCACAGGTTTAAGAAAAAGCCAAACACAACACCAAAAACACAGGGTAAGCTAGATATTTGAAAGAGAGTTGAGATATGAAACTTTAAAATCAAGATAAAACAAATTGAAGACACCCACGTAAAAACTATCCATTTTCTCGTTCCCTTCACATGACCATCAAGAAATCACACATTTCACAATTTCCTCAAGAGTCGTTCTATTCACATAATGCATCAAGTGTCTATCAATTTCAATGTTCCTCATTTCTCACGTCAGACTTCCACTGACTCATCACACAAGACACTTGACACTACTTCCAGAAGACTCATGCATTGACTAGACTCAGAGATCTGCACCTGTCATATTGCCCCACTGTGAAATCACACACATTCACAGGGTTGCCGTGAAATCACACACATTCACAAGCGTATAAATGAATCTCAATATCATCACTATCCTAGCATGACAGGGTTAATCCATACAACGGGTCAAGCTCGTTCTCTTTCAAACAACTCACCCATACGTGTGAACCTCCTTCGACTCTCAACGCCTGAATAACTTCATCTATATGATTCCATTATATCAGGAGAGTCAGGATATCTCATAATAAACGAATCACTGGTCAATGCACATCCTACACGATCTTACACGGTATTTCCTTTCCTGAAAATACTATGCCTTGATCCCACATTCACAATATTCAACACATCATACAACATTTAATGAACAATTCCAATCACAACAACAATCATCCCTTGGTTCAGATTTTCGAATATCACATTTAAATCTCAAACAGTTTCAAACAACACCAAAAACAGGGGAGTTCGAAAAACAACGCCAAAACCGACGATCTCGTCCAAAAACAGGGGATTATACAATAACAGTTGAAAACCGGCGACCACGTCGCCCCATCATCTTAGTCATCTACTATAAGGTTTTTCGTTGGAAAATAAGGCTAGCTTCCCTTACCTGGACTTGCGCAAAACACCAAGAGTTCCAAAACCCACCGAAGCTTAAAGATGCCTTAGCTTTGTTTTAGCGTCTGGTTTGTAGAACTTGCAGAGAACCTCCCAGGTGCTCCAAGGGCAGTCGTCGCTCGTCGTACTAGTGCTTGAGGATGCCTGAATCGCAGCGCGAAGGAGAGAAAAGAGAAGGATGAAGGTAACTCACTCTTCACTCTTGAACCACTGCAACGCTCTTTGCCTATCAGAAGTGGGTTTTTGAATCTAAACCAACTTGTCCACAAAAGCCGCTGCCACCACCCACTCTGCAGGGAAGTTTGCGTGTACGCTTCCCTGAACAGTACGACTACGCGTGCCTCTGCGCAGGCCAACACTCTGAGGTCACTATTCTGAACCACCCTTTTTGTCTACGTGTCGCGCGTGCAGTACGTCTGATGCTGAGAGCCTGGGTCCCACCTTATCTGTGTGAAACTCGACATCGCGCGATAACCTTCCACCGATGACCGCTCGCGCGATGACTAACCACCGATGCCTCATCCTGGCGGACGACCGACGTCTCTCCCTGGGAGACGACTGATGTCTCGCCCTGGCGATGACCGCATGCCTCGCGCCCTGGCGATGCCAACAAGTCTTGCGCCCTGGCGATGCCCGCATGCCTCGCGCCTGGCGATGCCCGCATGCCTCGCGCCCGGCGATGCCCGTATGCCTCGCGCCCTGGCGATGCCCGCATGCCTTGCGCCCCGCGATGCCCGCATGCCTCGCGCCCTGGCGATGTCCGCATGCCTCGAACCTGGCGATGACCGACGACACATCGCCACGCCTTGTTGAAGGTTCTTCATCCCACTATGTTACGTCCAAGGTATCATCTCCACATGACTTGGTGACGTCGGTAGCTTCACATTTCCAAGAGTAGGTCAGCACTACTCCTCGTGCGCCCATGCATGCAACACTAAGGACGATTTCTTATGCTCAAGCATAGAGCTTCGCATGCACAGCGTATCTAAGGCTTAACCCACACCTTGATACGTGTGGTTTTGTGGAACCCACTCTGGTTGATCCAGTATCCTGACCACATACTGAGTGCACTTTCGGCGATCATGTGCACCATAGGCGACTGGCGATCACACGTAATCTAGGCGACAGGTGATTATGTACTAACCAGGCGATCTCATAGTCTTCTAAAGTACACTTTCCTTCCTTTTTATTTTAAATAAAAACATACTTAGAATTCATTTAAAATATATCCCTTTTTATTCCAATTTAATTTTACAGGTCCTTACAATATTCCACAAACTCGTCAAGTGTCTATTCAATACATTCAATACTCATGGTTCACATGTCAGACTTTCCACTAACTCATAACAAATAGACACATGACTCTACTTCCGGAAGACTCGTGCGTTGAACTTAGCATCCAGAGACCTGCACCTGTCATACCACACCACTGTGAAATCCACACAGGGGCGCTGTGAAATCCACACAGCCATGCGCATAAACATAATCTCAATATCATCACTCTCATGGTATGACAGGGTTAATTCATATAACAGGTCAAGTTAGTTATCTTTCAAACCACTTACCCATACATATGAACCTCCTTCGACTCTCAACAACTGAATAACTTCATCTATGTGATTCCATTATATCAGCAGTGTCAGGATCGTCTCATTCACAGGATACTCACTGATCAATACACCTCATAACCAATCTCAACACGGTATTTCCTTTCCTGAAAATACTATGTCTTGATCACAATTTCACATTCATCCAGTACATCATATCACACGTAAAAGCACAACTGCATCATATAATATTTTGAATCTTTTCTTAAACAATTACAATCACAGAAACAATCACGCCCAAGTTCAGATTTTCGAATATCACACGCATTTCACATTTCAATCTCAAACAGTTTCAAACGACACTAAAATAGAGCATCGTGAAAAGAATATGAAAGCGGCGACCACGTCGCCCTCACTTCAGAACCTACTCGCCTAAAGTTTTTATAAACGAAAATGCTAGCTTCCCTTACCTGAACTTGCGCAAAAACACCAAGAGCTCCAAAACCCACCGAAGCTTAAAGATGCCTTAACTCTTTTTTAGCGTCCGGTTTGGAGAACTTGCAGAGAACTTCCCAGGAGTCCAAGGGCAGTCCTCGAAAATTGAATTACAAGGAAAAGAGGTATGGATAGGCTTCTCTCATGGGTTCTTCTAACTCCCAAGTTGAATCACCCGATCTCTCATTCCACACCACCTTCACCATGTTGATGGTCTTGCCTCTGAGCTGTTTACTTTGCCGATCGTCAATCCTGACTGGTTTCGCTTCAAAGGACAAGTCATCCCTGATCTGCACATCGTCCACTTCCAGCACATGACTAGGGTCTGCCATGTACTTCCTCAGCTGTGATACGTGAAAGACATTGTGCAGAGTCGCTAAATGGGGAGGTAGGGCGATCTCATAAGCCACTGGACCAATCCTCCTTAAGATCTGATATGGTCCCACGAACTTAGGGGACAACTTCTTTGATCTGATCGCCCGTCCTACACCCTTGGTTGGTGTCACTCTCATGAACACATGGTCTCCAGCAGCAAACTCCAAAGGCTTTCTCCTCTGATCTGCATAGGATTTCTGCCTACTTTGAGAAGCTCTCATTCTGCCTTGTATCTGTTTCACCTTCTCGGTCGTCTGCTGTATCAACTCTGGTCCAACCAATACTGTTTCGCCCTCCTGGTACCAGCACAATGGAGTTCTGCCTTTCCTTCCATACAAGGCTTCGTATGGCGCTATCCCTATGCTGGCGTGATAACTGTTATTATAGGTAAACTCCACCGGCGGCAACACCTCATCCCAACTTCCCAATTGATCGAAGACGCACGTCCTCAGTAGATCTTCCAAGGACTGGATCGTTCTCTCTGACTGTCCATCTGTTTGGGGATGATATGCAGAGCTCATCCTCAACTTAGATCCCAAGCAATCTTGTCAGGTCTGCCAAAACCGTGAAGTGAACCTAGGATCTCTATCCGAAACAATGCTGGAAGGCACTCCATGCAACCTCACTATTTCCTTGATGTACAACTGTGCCAACTTGGCCAAGGGCATTTTCAAATTCACTGGAAGAAAGTGGGCACTCTTCGTCAGCCGATCTACTATGACCCAGATTGCATCATGACCCTTTACCGATCTGGGTAAATGGGTAACAAAATCCATGGCGATGCTGTCCCATTTCCACTCAGGGATATCTAGTTGCTGTAACAAACCGCCAGGTCTTTGATGCTCTACCTTTGCCTTCTGACACGTCAAGCAGGTAGTAACATACTGGGCGATGTCTTTCTTCATGCCCGACCACCAAAATGACTCCTTCAAGTCATGGTACATCTTGTTCATGCCTGGATGTAGGCTAAGGTGACTCTTGTGACCTTCCTCTAGGATCATCTTCTTCAACTCTTCATTTGCAGGTATGCAAATTCTGCCATTAAATCTCAAGATCCCATCATCGCCCATCACAAAGTCTCTAGCCTGGTCGGTCCCTAGTGACTCCACAGTACGCTTCAGACTAGGGTCCTCCAACTGCTTATCCCTTATCACTCCAAGGAAGTCATTAGTTATAGCCAGCTTACTACAACTAATTTGATTCACATGAAATTCTACCCCAAGGTTTAAGTCTCTGAACTGCTCGATCAGTTTCTGCTCTTCCATCATCATGGTGGCTACTTGAATTGATTTTCTACTCAAAGCATCTGCCACTACATTGGCCTTCCCTGGATGATACATGAGTTGAAAATCGTAGTCCTTTAGAAACTCCATCCACCTTCTTTGTCTCATGTTTAGTTCCTTCTGATCGAACAGGTATTTCAGGCTCTTATGGTCACTGAACACCTGGAACCGAGCTCCATATAAATAGTGCCTCCAAATCTTCAAGGCAAACACCACAGCCGCCAACTCCAAATCATGAGTAGGATAGTTCCTCTCATGAACCTTGAGTTGCCTTGAAGCATATGCAACCACTCTTTTCTCTTGCATCAAAACACATCCCAAACCCTGATGTGAAGCGTCACAGTAGACATCAAAAGGTCTTCCTACCTCTGGGATCACCAGCACTGGAGCACTAGTCAACCTTTCCTTTAGTTCCATGAAGCTCTGCTCACATCGGTCGGTCCAAGCAAAAGGTTGATCCTTGCGGGTCAGCTGTGTTAAAGGAGCCACTACCTTGGAAAAGTCCTCAATAAACCTCTGATAGTAGCCAGCTAAACCCACAAAGCTCCTTATCTCAGTGACTGTCTTAGGACGTTCCCACTGCAGCACTGCCTCTACCTTGGCTGGATCCACTGAGATTCCCCGAGCAGATATCACGTGTCCTAAGAAATTGACTTCCTTCAGCCAGAACTCGCACTTACAGAACTTGGCATAGAGTTGTTTCTCCCTCAGAATCTCCAACACTGTCCTCAGATGTTCTTCATGTTCTTCCTCGGTCCTTGAATAAATGAGTATGTCGTCTATGAAAACTACCACAAAGTTATCCAAGAAAGGGTGAAAAATCCTATTCATGTAGTCCATGAACAGAGCTGGAGCATTTGTGACTCCAAACGGCATCACCACATACTCATAGTGCCCATAACGAGACCTAAAGGCTGTCTTTTGAACATCTTCAGCTTTTACCAAAATTTGGTGGTACCCCGATCTCAGATCAATCTTTGAGAACACCGAGGCCCCATGTATTTGATCCATCAAATCGTCAATTCTAGGTAGGGGGTACTTGTTCTTGATGGTCAACTTGTTCAACTGCCTGTAATCTATACACAACCGAGACCCTCCATCCTTTTTCTTAACTAGGAGCACTGGAGCCCCCCATGGAGATACACTGGGTCTGATGAATTGTTTCTCCAACAACTCTTCCACTTGCTTCTTTAATTCTACCAACTCGGCTGGTGCCATCCTGTAAGGTGCCATTGACACTGGTCCAGCCCCAGGTACCAAATCAATAGAGAATTCCACTTCTCTGTTAGGAGGTAATCCAGGTACTTCTTCTGGAAATACATCCATGAAATCTTTCACCACATGTATCCTGCTTATGTCCCCTTCATTCTTCACTTCCAACCGAGCTAGAATCACGAAGCACCTCGCCCCTTTTTCCAACTCCGACCACCCGTGCTGAGCTGATATCACATCTGACTCTTGGAGGTCTGGAAACGTTATCTTCTGACTACCGCAGTCTATGAGAACGTGATTGGCAGCTAGCCAATCCATTCCCAGGATAACATCCAGGTCCTGAAGAGGTAGGCAGATCAAGTTCACTTTGAATCTGCGGCCCTCTACTATCACTGGACATTCGGGGCAAACTGTAGAGGTCAACACCTGTCCTGACGCAAGTGTAGAGACCAACAGTTCGAAAGGTAACTCCTTCACTAGAAGGCCCAACTTGGCTACACACAGGCTTGACACAAAGGAGTGTGTCGCTCCAGAATCAAACAAGGCTTTTACACCTCTACCAGCTATAAAACAAACACCTTGCACGAGGTTACCTGACTGAGACGCTTCTGCTCCCGACATGGCAAACACTCTCCCTGTTGCCTGAGGTCTGCTGCCTTCGTTTCTCAACTGCTGAGAACCACTGGGTTGAGTCGCCCCATTCCTGTTAGGGCACTCTCTAGCAACGTGCCCCATCTTTTGGCAGGTGTAACACCTTTTCTCTGAACTCCTCTTGAAGCACGCATTGGATGTGTGTGGTCCACCACAATGGAAACATTTGGGTTTCCAAGATTGTTGCTGCTGCAACTGGGATGACGTTGTTCCCGCCCGATGTGGTGGAGGTCTCGCATAGGGCTTGCTTTGTGGGTGGTGCGCCTTAGCCATCCCACTGGAAGAACCCCCTGGGTGTGACCTGATCACCCGAGAATCACCCTTTTCCAGGGTCTCCACCATCTTCGCCTTCTCTACTAAGGCGTGAAATTCCCTGATGCACATCGGGGCTATGGTCCTCTTCAGCCCATGCTTCAGCCCCTCTTCGAACTTCCTACACCTCCAAGCCTCGTGTAACATCCCGCCAAAATACGATACAAATGTATATAATGAAAATAAAGGTAACAAATAGATTCTATGAACAAAATATTATATATATGAAATGAAGTTGCTCCTCTTAGGGAGTTTAATACAAATTCGGTCAAATTTTCCAGAAACATAAACAAAATACAGTAAAAAAAACAAAGCAGGCGATCTCCTATCGGAAGAAACCGATCTCCTATCGGAGGAGCCAAAACAGCCGATCACCTATCAGGACAGAAAAAAACAGGCGATCACCCGATAGAGGCAGAAACAGGCGATCACCCGATAGAGACAGAAGAAAACCGGCGATCTCCTCCTCGGCGATCACTCACTAAGGAGCTCTACTTCCTGGAAGATCATCTGCTCCCGTGTAAAATACACGATCATCACAGTTTTTAAGAGAAAACCACAGAACCAAAACACGCAGGGTAAGCTATATAATTTAAAGGAAGTTTAAATCATGAACATGAAAATCAAAGTAAAACAAGTTTCAAAATATCCATGTAAAACGTAGAGTTGCTCATATCATTCACCTGATCGCCCAAAATCACACATTTCACAACATTCACCCATAGTCATTCCATTTCACAATACTGCATCAAGTGTCTATAAACTATCAATGTTTCTCATTTCTCACGTCAGACTTTCCACTGACTCACCACACAAGACACTTGACACTACTTCCGGATTGACTCGTGCGTTGATTAGACTCAGAGATCTGCACCTGTCATACCACACCACTGTGAAATCCACACAGGGTCGCTGTGAATCCACACAGCATGCGCATATATCATCTCAATGTCAATAGTTCTCCTGGTATGACGGGGTTAATCCATAGGACAGGCGGAGCTCGTTCTTTTTCACACGAGACGCCCATCATATAGACCTCCTTCGACTCTCAACAACTGAGTAACTTCCTCTACGTGATTCCATTACCTCAGCAGAGTCAGGATATCCCCTTAGGAATCACCGATCAATGCACCTACTACAAGATCTTACACGGTATTTTCTTTCCTGAAAATACTATGCCTCGATCCCACATTCACAGCACTCAAGACGTCATGCCATACAAAGGAATTTTTCAAATCACAGCAACAACCATTTCAACGTTTCAAACTTTCGAATATCACATATATATTGTATTTAAATCCCAAACAGCTTCAAACAACGTCAAACACAGGGGAGTTCGTAAAACAGCGCCAAAACCGGCGATCTAGTTCAAAAACAGGGTGTTTCGAAGACTGTATTTAAAACCGGCGACCACGTCGCCCAAGCACACAAACAGAGCATTTTACGCAGATGAAAACAAAAATGGCGACCACGTCGCCCTCACTTCAGAGATAGCTACACTGTGGCTTGTATGGAAAAAGAGGTCTAGCTTCCCTTACCTGGACTTGCGCAACCACCAGGGGCTTCGAAATCCAACAGAGCTTGAAGAATGCCTTGGCTCTATTCTTGAGTCTGGTTTTGAAGGAGTTGCAGAGAACTTTCCCAGGTGCTCTAATGGTGGCCGTCGCTCGTCGTACTCTCGTGTGAAGGTACTAGAATCGCAGCGCGAAGGAGAGAATGGAGGAGAAGGGAGATAAACGCACCCTTTAGCTCTGGAACCACCGCAACGTTTCTTTCCTTCTCCCTCAGAAATGGGTTTTTGCATCTTAAGCTGACTTCTCCACAAAAACCGCTGCCACCACCCACTCTGCAGGGAGTTTGCGTGTACGCTTCGCTGAACAGTACACCTAAGCGTGCCTCTGCGCAGGCTACGCTCTGAGGTCACTATTCTGAACCACTCTTTTGTCTACGTGGCGCGCGTGCAGAACATCTCTTGCTGGGAGTCTGGGGCCCACGTTCTCTGGGTGTAACTCAACGTCGCGCGATGACCTTTCGCCGATGACTACCAGCTCGAAGAGAAACCACTGATGACCTCTCGCGCGAAGACGATCCACCGATGACCTCGCGCGAAGACAACCACCGATGACCTCGCGCGAAGACTACCACCGATGACCTCGCGCGAAGACTACCACCGATGACATCTTCCTGGCGAACGACCGATGTCTTCCTCTGGGAGACAACCGATGTCTTCCCTGGCGACGCCCTCATAACTCTCGCGCCTTGGCCACGTCCACATGCATCGCGCCCTGGCAATGCCCGCGTGCCTCGCGCCCGCGCGATGCCCGCATGCCCCTCGCGCCCGCGCGATGCCTGCATGCCTCTCACGCCCGCGCGATGCCTGCATGCCTCTCGCGCCCGCGCGATGCCTGCATGCCTCTCACGCCCGCGCGATGTCCACCTGGCGCTCATGTGTAGCAGGCGACCGGCGACCTCGTAGCCTTCTAAACTTAACTTTTTCCTCCCTTTCTATTCTAAATAAAAACATACTTAGAATTTATTTAAAACATACTCTTTCATTCCAATAAATTTTTCAGGTCCTTACATTCTCCCCAACAAGAAAAATTTTCGTCCTCGAAAATTGGATTACAAGGAAAAGAGGTATGGATAAGCCTCCCTCATGGGTTCTTCTAACTCCCAAGTTGAATCCCCCGATCTCTCATCCCACACCACTTTCACCATGTCGATGGTCTTGCCTCTGAGCTGTTTACTTTGCCGATCGTCAATCCTGACTGGTTTTGCTTCAAAGGACAAGTCATCTCTGATCTGCACGTCGTCTACATCCAGCACATGACTGGGGTCTGCCATGTACTTCCTCAGCTGTGACACGTGAAAGACATTGTGCAGATTCGCCAGATGGGGAGGTAGGGCGATCTCATACGCCACTGGGCCAATCCTTCTTAAGATCTGATATGGTCCCACGAACTTAGGGGACAACTTCTTTGACCTGATCGCCCGCCCTACACCCTTGGTTGGTGTCACTTTCATGAACACGTGATCTCCAGCAGCAAACTCCAAAGGCTTTCTCCTCTGATCTGCATAGGACTTCTGCCTACTCTGAGAAGCTTTCATTCTGCTTTGTATCTGCTTTACCTTCTCGGTCGTCTGTTGAATCTACTCTGGCCCAACCAAGACTGCCTCGCCCTCTTGGTACCAACATAAGGGGGTTCTGCATTTCCTCCCATACAGGGCTTCATATGGGGCCATCCCAATACTGGCGTGGTAGCTATTGTTATAGGTAAACTCCACTAGTGGCAACACCTCCTCCCAACTTCCCAATTGATCCAAGACGCACGCCCTCAGCAGATCTTCCAGAGATTGGATCGTTCTCTCTGACTGACCATCTGTTTGGGGATGATATGCAGAGCTCATCCTCAACTTAGTTCCCAAGCATTCTTGTAAGGTCTGCCAAAACCGTGAAGTAAACCTGGGATCTCTATCTGAAACGATGCTGGAAGGCACTCCATGCAACCTTACTATTTCTTGGATGTATAGCTGTGCCAGCTTGACCATAGGCATCTTCATATTCACTGGAAGAAAGTGGGCACTCTTCGTCAGCCTATCAATGATGACCCAGATTGCATCATGACCTTTTGTCGATCTGGGTAAATGAGTGACAAAATCCATGGCGATGCTGTCCCACTTCCACTCAGGGATATCCAGTTGCTGCAACAGCCCGCCAGGTCTTTGATGCTCCACCTTCGCCTTCTGACACGTTAAGCAGGTTGTCACATACTGGGCGATGTCCCTCTTCATGCCCGACCACCAAAATGACTCCTTCAAGTCATGGTACATCTTGTTCATGCCTGGATGAAGGTTAAGGCGACTCTTATGACCTTCCTCTAGGATCATCTTCTTCAACTCATCATTTGCAGGTATGCAAATTCTGCCATCAAACCTCAAGATCCCATCATCGCCCATCTCAAAGCCTCTCGCCTGATCTGTCCCTAGTGACTCTACAGTGCGCTTCAGGCTAGGGTCCTCCAATTGCTTATCCTTCAACATTCCCAGGAAGTCATTAGTTATAGTCAGCTTGCTACAACTAATGTGATTCACGTGAAATTCTACTCCAAGGTTTAAGTCTCTGAACTGCTCGATCAGTTTCTGCTCTTCCATCATCATGGTGGCGACTTGTATAGACTTCCTACTCAAGGCATCTGCCACTACATTGGCCTTCCCTGGGTGATACATGAGTTGAAAGTCGTAATCCTTTAGGAATTCCATCCACCTTCTTTGTCTCATGTTTAGCTCCTTCTGATCGAACAGGTACTTCAAGCTCTTGTGGTCACTGAACACCTGGAACCGAGCTCCATATAGATAGTGCCTCCAGATCTTCAAGGCAAAAACCACTGCCGCCAACTCCAAGTCATGCGTAGGGTAGTTCCTCTCATGGACCTTGAGTTGCCTTGAAGCATATGCAACCACTCTCTTCTCTTGCATCAAAACACATCCCAAACCCTGATGTGAAGCGTCACAGAAGACGTCAAAAGGTCTTCCCACCTCGGGGATCACCAGCACTGGAGCACTAGTCAGCCTTTCCTTTAGTTCCTTGAAGCTCTGCTCACATCGGTCGGTCCAAGCAAAAGGTTGATCCTTGCGGGTTAGCTGTGTTAAAGGAGCCACTATCTTGGAAAAATCCTCAATAAACCGCGATAGTAGCCAGCTAGGCCCACAAAACTCCTTATTTCAGTAACTGTCTTAGGACGTTCCCATAGAAGCACTGCCTCCACTTTGGCTGGATCAACCGAGATCCCCTGGGCAGATATCACATGTCCCAAGAAGTTGTCTTCCCTCAGCCAGAACTCACACTTCGAGAATTTGGCATAGAGCTGCTTCTCCCTCAGTATCTCCAATACTGTCCTCAGGTGTTCCTCATGCTCTTCCTCGGTCCTTGAATAAATGAGGATGTCATCTATGAAGACCACCACAAACTTATCCAAGAAAGGGCGAAAGATCCTATTCATGTAGTCCATGAATAGAGCTGGAGCATTGGTGACTCCAAATGGCATCACTACATACTCGTAGTGCCCATATCGAGACCTAAAAGCTGTCTTCTGAACATCTTCAGCTTTTACCAAGATTTGGTGATACCCCGATCTCAGGTTAATCTTGGAGAACACCGAGGCCCCATGAATTTGGTCCATCAAATCATCAATCCGAGGTAGGGGGTACTTGTTCTTGATGGTCAATTTGTTCAATTGCCTGTAGTCTATACACAACCGAGACCCTCCATCCTTCTTTTTGACTAGGAGCACTGGAGCTCCCCATGGAGATACGCTGGGTCTGATGAATTGCTTCTCCAGCAACTCTTCCACTTACTTCTTTAACTCCACTAACTCGGCTGGTGCCATCCTGTAAGGTGCCATTGATATTGGTCCAGCTCCAGGTACCAAGTCAATAGAGAATTCCACTTCTCTCTTAGGGGGTAACCCAGGCACCTCTTCTGGGAATACATCTGTGAAATCTTTCACCACTTGTATCCTGTTTACGTCTCCTTTATTCTCCACTTCCAACCGGGCGAGCACCACGAAGCACCTCGCCCCTCCTTCCAGCTCTGATCGCCCTCGTTGAACTGATAACACATCCGATTCTTGGGGGTCTGGAAACGCTACTTTCTGCCTACCACAGTCTATGAGAACGTGATTGGCAGCTAACCAATCCATTCCCAGGATAACATCCAGGTCCTGAAGAGGTAGGCAGATCAAGTTCACCTTGAATCTGCGTCCCTCCACAATTACTGGACATTCGGGGCACACCGTAGAGGTCGACACCTGTCCTGACGCAGGTGTAGAGACCAACAGGTCGAAAGGTAACTCCTTCACTAGGAGGCCCAACTCAGCTACACACAGGCTTGACACAAAGGAGTGTGTCGCTCCAGAATCAAACAAAGCCCATACACCTCTACCAGCAATAAAACAAACACCTTGGATGAGGTTACCTGACTGAGCTGCCTCTGTTCCAGACATGGCGAACACCCTCCCTGTTGCCTGAGGTCTGTTGCCCTCGTTCCTCAACTGTTGGGAGCCACTGGGTTGGGTCGCCCCATTCCTGCTAGGGCACTCTCTAGCAACGTGCCCTATCTTTTGGCAGACAAAACATCTCCTCTCTGAAATCTTCTTGAAACAAGCATTGGAGGCGTGTGGTCCACCACAGTGAAGACACTTGGGTTTCCAAGGTTGCTGCTGTTGAAACTGGGGAGGTGCTGCTCCTGCCCGATGTGGTGGAGGTCTCGCATAGGGTTTGCTTTGTGGGTGCTGTGCCTTAGCTCTCCCACTGGAGGAACCTCCTTGGTGTGACCTGATCACCCGAGAATCACCCTTTTCCAGGGTCTCCACCATCTTCGCCTTCTCCACTAAGGCGTGGAATTCCCTGATGCACATCGGGGCTAGGGTCCTCTTCAGCCCATGCTTCAGTCCTTCTTCGAATTTTCTACATCTCCAGGCCTCGGAGGTCGCCTGGGTATAAAACCGGGCGAGGTACTCAAAACGAGCAGCATAGGCGTTTACTGACATGTCCCCCTGCTCCAACTTTAAGAACTCAGCTTCCCTTGCAAACTTGGCACTGTCAGGGAAGTATTTCTCCAAGAACTTCACCCTGAAGCTCTCCCAATCCAATACATCCTCTCGTGCCTCCATCATCTGCTGAGCTCCCATCCACCAGAACTCAGCTTCTCCTGATAGCAGATAAGTGGCGAACAGCAGCTTCTTCTCTTCAGGGCAGGAGGTCGCCCTAAAGATTTTCTCCAACTCCCTGACCCACTGGTCTGCCTGGTCAGGGGTAGCATTCCCACTGAACTTAGGTGGGTTGTGCCTCATGAACTCGGCCAGTCCCATCTGTTCTTGGGGCTGACCGACGTGGGAGTTTGTCTCAGCAGATCGGGCAGTTTCCCAGTGTTGCATTGTGGCTTGATGGTTCTGAGCCATCGCCGCATTCTGCTGCTGAATGGCAGTCGCCATCATCTCGATGGCCTTGGCGATCTGGCTCATCTCTGAGGAAGGTTGGGGTGGGGTAGAAGGTCTACGTGCCATCTTCTTCGTTCTGGATTCTGAATCTATTGGTTTCTATATTCCCTACAACTACAAGAATGAGATCGATCAGAAATCAATTCATTCAGAAGGTACCATCTAGACCTTACAAAGGTCAGCATCTCAAAGTCATTAAGAATTTGAGTTCAACAACAGAATCATAATGCTTATAACATCAAGCATAACACCAGAACAACTACTGGTATGCATTCATCAATCCAATCAACCATTTTCAATCCATTACAAGGACACTCAAGAAAATGAAATAGCTCACACCAGAATTCAATATATGCTAAACATCAAACCTTTGGAATTAAGGTTGAGACTCATCCCGATCCAGTTATGAGTGTGCACCCTCACTACTTTATCAGGACCTTCTCATTCTTAATACTAAGATTTTCAGTTATAACATATATTCACCAAAGCACACACAAAATCTCAATACAAAAACGTTTGAAAACTTTGCACTATAGTTGTTATTTTAAATTCAAATAAATTTCATGAGCAGAAGAAACACAATGGATCCATAGCCCTCAGGTCATCCTAAGGACGAACTGCTCTGATACCATTAATGTAACATCCCGCCAAAATACGATACAAATGTATATAATGAAAATAAAGGTAGCAAATAGATTCTATGAACAAAATATTATATATATGAAATGAAGTTGCTCCTCTTAGGGAGTTTAATACAAATTCGGTCAAATTTTCCAGAAACATAAACAAAATACAGTAAAAAAAACAAAGCAGGCGATCTCCTATCGGAAGAAACCGATCTCCTATCGGAGGAGCCAAAACAGCCGATCACCTATCAGGACAGAAAAAAACAGGCGATCACCCGATAGAGGCAGAAACAGGCGATCACCCGATAGAGACAGAAGAAAACCGGCGATCTCCTCCTCGGCGATCACTCACTAAGGAGCTCTACTTCCTGAAAGATCATCTGCTCCCGTGTAAAATACACGATCATCACAGTTTTTAAGAGAAAACCACAGAACCAAAACACGCAGGGTAAGCTATATAATTTAAAGGAAGTTTAAATCATGAACATGAAAATCAAAGTAAAACAAGTTTCAAAATATCCATGTAAAACGTAGAGTTGCTCATATCATTCACCTGATCGCCCAAAATCACACATTTCACAACATTCACCCATAGTCATTCCATTTCACAATACTGCATCAAGTGTCTATAAACTATCAATGTTTCTCATTTCTCACGTCAGACTTTCCACTGACTCACCACACAAGACACTTGACACTACTTCCGGATTGACTCGTGCGTTGATTAGACTCAGAGATCTGCACCTGTCATACCACACCACTGTGAAATCCACACAGGGTCGCTGTGAATCCACACAGCATGCGCATATATCATCTCAATGTCAATAGTTCTCCTGGTATGACGGGGTTAATCCATAGGACAGGCGGAGCTCGTTCTTTTTCACACGAGACGCCCATCATATAGACCTCCTTCGACTCTCAACAACTGAGTAACTTCCTCTACGTGATTCCATTACCTCAGCAGAGTCAGGATATCCCCTTAGGAATCACCGATCAATGCACCTACTACAAGATCTTACACGGTATTTTCTTTCCTGAAAATACTATGCCTCGATCCCACATTCACAGCATTCAAGACGTCATGCCATACAAAGGAATTTTTCAAATCACAGCAACAACCATTTCAACGTTTCAAACTTTCGAATATCACATATATATTGTATTTAAATCCCAAACAGCTTCAAACAACGTCAAACACAGGGGAGTTCGTAAAACAGCGCCAAAACCGGCGATCTAGTTCAAAAACAGGGTGTTTCGAAGACTGTATTTAAAACCGGCGACCACGTCGCCCAAGCACACAAACAGAGCATTTTACGCAGATGAAAACAAAAATGGCGACCACGTCGCCCTCACTTCAGAGATAGCTACACTGTGGCTTGTATGGAAAAAGAGGTCTAGCTTCCCTTACCTGGACTTGCGCAACCACCAGGGGCTTCGAAATCCAACAGAGCTTGAAGAATGCCTTGGCTCTATTCTTGAGTCTGGTTTTGAAGGAGTTGCAGAGAACTTTCCCAGGTGCTCTAATGGTGGCCGTCGCTCGTCGTACTCTCGTGTGAAGGTACTAGAATCGCAGCGCGAAGGAGAGAATGGAGGAGAAGGGAGATAAACGCACCCTTTAGCTCTGGAACCACCGCAACGTTTCTTTCCTTCTCCCTCAGAAATGGGTTTTTGCATCTTAAGCTGACTTCTCCACAAAAACCGCTGCCACCACCCACTCTGCAGGGAGTTTGCGTGTACGCTTCGCTGAACAGTACACCTAAGCGTGCCTCTGCGCAGGCTACGCTCTGAGGTCACTATTCTGAACCACTCTTTTGTCTACGTGGCGCGCGTGCAGAACATCTCTTGCTGGGAGTCTGGGGCCCATGTTCTCTGGGTGTAACTCAACGTCGCGCGATGACCTTTCGCCGATGACTACCAGCTCGAAGAGAAACCACTGATGACCTCTCGCGCGAAGACGATCCACCGATGACCTCGCGCGAAGACAACCACCGATGACCTCGCGCGAAGACTACCACCGATGACCTCGCGCGAAGACTACCACCGATGACATCTTCCTGGCGAACGACCGATGTCTTCCTCTGGGAGACAACCGATGTCTTCCCTGGCGACGCCCTCATAACTCTCGCGCCTTGGCCACGTCCACATGCATCGCGCCCTGGCAATGCCCGCGTGCCTCGCGCCCGCGCGATGCCCGCATGCCCCTCGCGCCCGCGCGATGCCTGCATGCCTCTCACGCCCGCGCGATGCCTGCATGCCTCTCGCGCCCGCGCGATGCCTGCATGCCTCTCACGCCCGCGCGATGTCCACCTGGCGCTCATGTGTAGCAGGCGACCGGCGACCTCGTAGCCTTCTAAACTTAACTTTTTCCTCCCTTTCTATTCTAAATAAAAACATACTTAGAATTTATTTAAAACATACTCTTTCATTCCAATAAATTTTTCAGGTCCTTACACCTCGGAGGTCGCCTGAGTATAGAATCGGGTGAGGTACTCAAATCGAGCAGCATAGGCGTTCACAAACATCTCCCCTTGCTCCAATATGAGGAATTCTGCTTCCTTCGCAAACTTTGCACTATCTGGGAAGTATTTCTCCAGGAATCTCACCCTGAAGCTCTCCCAGTCTAACACTTCAGCTCTGGCTTCCATCATCTGCTGAGCTCCCATCCACCAGAACTCGGCTTCTCCAGAAAGCAAAAAGGTGGCGAACACCAACTTCTTCTCTTCAGGGCAGGAGGTCGCCCTAAAGATTTTCTCCAACTCTCTGACCCACTGATCTGCCTGATCAGGGGTAGCATTCCCGCTGAACTTGGGCGGGTTGTGCCTCATGAACTCGGTCAGTCCCATCTGTTCCTGAGGCTGACCGACGTGGGAATTTGTTTCAGCAGACCGAGCAGTTTCCCAATGGTGCATAGCAGCTTGATTATTCTGAGCCATTGCTACATTCTGTGGTTGGATGGCAGTTGCCATCATCTCAATGGCCTTGGCAATCTGGCTCATTTCCGAAGAAGGTTGGGGAGGGGTAGAAGGTCTACGTGCCATCTTATTCGTTTTAGATTTTGAAACTATGGGTTTCTATATTCCCTACAACTACAAGAATGAGATCGATAAGAAATCAATTCATTCAGGAGGTAACATCTAGACCTTACTAAGGTCAGCATCTCAAAGTCATTAAGAATTTGAGTTCATCAACAGAATCATAATACTTATAACCTCAAGCAAAACACCAGAACAACTACTGGTATACAACCATCAATCCAAACAACCACTTTCAATCAATTACAAAAACACTCAATAAAATGACATAAATCACACCAAAATTCAATGTATGCTAAACATCAAACCTTTGGAATTAAGATTGAGAATCATCTCGATCCAGTTATGAGTGTGCACCCTCACCACTTTATCAAGACCCTCTCATTCTTAATACTAAGATTCTCAGTTAGGGCATATATTCACTAAAGCACACACAAAATTTCAATACAAAAACGCTTGAAAACCTTTCACTATAGTTGTTATTTAAAACTCAAATAAATTTTATGAGCAGAAGAAACACAATGGATCCACAGCCCTCAGGTCATCCTAAGGACGAACTGCTCTGATACCATTAATGTAACATCCCGCCAAAATACTATTCATATTTATATAATGACAATAAAGGTAAACAAATATATTGAAGTGAACAAAATTATATATATGTAATGAAGTTTCTCCTCACAGGGAGTTTAATACAAATTCGGTCAATTTCCAAAACTTGAACAAAATACAGCAAAAAAAAAAAAAAACAAACAGGCGATCTCCTATCAGAAGAAAAGGGCGATCTCCTATCAGACAACAGAAAAAGGATGATCGCCTATCAAAAACAGAAACGGGCGATCTCCTACCGGCGTCCACTCACTGAGGAGCTCTACTACCTGCAACCTCGTCTGCTCCCGTGCAAAAATACACGATCATCACAGGTTTAAGAAAGCAATCACAATACCAGATAAAAGGGTAAGCTAGATGTTTTAAAAACTTTAAATATGAAACTTTATATCAGAAGAAAATATAAATCTTCACACCATTCATACACTATATCAATTTTCAACCATCCACGTCCCCATATACCACAAACTCGTCAAGTGCCTATCCAATACATTCGATACTCATGGTTCACATGTCAGACTTTCCACTGACCCATAACATATAGACACATGACTCCACTTCCGGAAGACTCGTGCGTTGACTCAGGCTCAGAGATCTGCACCTGTCATACCACACCACTGTGAAATCCACACAGGGTCACTGTGAAATCCACACAGCCATGCGCATACATAGTCTCAATATCATCACTCTCCCGGTATGACAGGGTTAATTCATATAACAGGCCGAGCTCGTTCTTTTTCACACGACTCACCCATTCACATGAACCTCCTTCGACTCTCCACAACTGAATAACTTCATCTATGTGATTCCATTATATCAGCAGAGTCAGGATATCTCCTTCTAGACAAGCCCCTAGTCAATACACATTACACACGATCTTACACGGTATTTTCTTTCCTGAAAATACTATGCCTTGATCCCACATTCACAACAATCAATACATCATACAACACAGAATGAACGATTCAGTCACAGCAACATTCATTCCACGGTTCAGATTTTCAAATATCACATGTATTTCACATTTAAATCTCAAACAGTTTTCAAACAGCACTAAAACAGGGGAGTTCGAAAAACAACGCCAAATTGGCGAACTCATTCAAAAGCAGGGGATTTCGGAAACAAAGTTAAAACCGGCGACCACGTCACCCTACACATAAAAACAGAGCATTGTGAAAAGAAATATGAAAATCGGCGACCACGTCGCCCTCACTTCAGAACTTACTCGCCTAACGTTTTTATAAATGTAGAGTACTAGTTTCCCTTACCTGGACTAGCGCAAAACTCCAAGAGCTCCGAAACCCAACGAAGCTTTAAGATGCTTTCACTCTGTTTTAGTGTCCCGGTCTGGAGAACTTGCAGAGAACCTCCCAAGTGTCCAAGGGCAGTCGTCGTTTGTCGCACTGGTGCTTGAGGATGCCTGAATCACAGCGCGAAGGAGAGAAAAGAGAGGGATGAAGATGCACTCACTCTTTCACTCTTGAGTCACTGCAACGTTCTTTGCCTCCTCGCAGTGGGTTTTTGAATCCAAGCCTACTTGTCCACGCATGCTGCTGCCACCACCCCTTCTGCAAGAAAGCCAGAGTGTACGTTTCATTGAACAGTACGACCACGGTTGTCTTTTGCGCATGCCAACCACTTCCCTGAACAGTACGACCGCGAGTGTCTCTTGCGCATGCCAACTTTCTGATCTCACTATTCTGAACCACCCTTTTTGTCCACGTGGCACGCGTGCAGGACGTGACATGCTGGGAGTCTGGGTCCCACTTTATTTGTGTGAAACTCGACATCGCGCGATAATCTTCCACTGATGACCGCTCGCGCGATGACTATCCACCGATGTCTCATCCTGGCGGACGACCGATGTCTCTCCCTGGCGATGACCGCATGCTTCGCGCCCGGCGATGCCCGCATGCCTCGCGCCCTGGCGATGCCCGACGACATATCGCCACGCCTTGCTGAAGGTTCTTCATCCCCCTATGTTACGTCCAAGGTATCATCTCTACATGACTTGGTGACGTCGGTAGCTTCACATTTCCAAGAGTAGATCAGCACCACTCCTCGTGCGCCCATGCATGCAACAGTAAGGATGATCTCTTTTGCTCAAGCATAGAGCTTCGCATGCACAGTGTATCTAAGGCTTAACCCACACCTTGATACGCGTGGTTGTTGGAACCCACTCTGGTTGATCTAGTATCCTGACCACATACTGAGTGAACTTTCGGCGATCATGTGCACCAGGCGACTGGCGATCACGTGTAATCTAGGCGACAAGCGATCATGTACTAACCAGGCGATCTCATAGTCTTCTAAACTACACTTTCCTTCCTTTTTATTTTAAATAAAAACATACTTAGAATTCATTTAAAATATATCCCTTTTTATTCCAATTTAATTTTACGGGTCCTTACAATCTCCTAACAGCAAAGGCGATCTCCTATCGGAAAACGGCGATCTCCTATCAGAAAACAGAAAAGGGTGATCGCCTAACAGAAATAGAAACAGGCGATCTCCTTTCGGCGACTACTCACTGAGGAGCTCTACTTCCTGCAACATCATCTGCTCCCGTGTAAATTATACACGATCATCACAGGTTTAAGAAAAAGCCAAACACAACACCAAAAACATAGGGTAAGCTAGATATTTGAAAGAGAGTTGAGATATGAAACTTTAAAATCAAGATAAAACAAATTGAAGACACCCACGTAAAAACTATCAATTTTCTCGTTCCCTTCACATGACCATCAAGAAATCACACATTTCACAATTTCCTCAAGAGTCGTTCTATTCACATAATGCATCAAGTGTCTATCAATTTCAATGTTCCTCATTTCTCACGTCAGACTTCCACTGACTCATCACACAAGACACTTGACACTACTTCCAGAAGACTCATGCATTGACTAGACTCAGAGATCTGCACCTGTCATACTGCCCCACTGTGAAATCACACACATTCACAGGGTTGCCGTGAAATCACACACATTCACAAGCGTATAAATGAATCTCAATATCATCACTATCCTAGCATGACAGGGTTAATCCATACAACGGGTCAAGCTCGTTCTCTTTCAAACAACTCACCCATACGTGTGAACCTCCTTCGACTCTCAACGCCTGAATAACTTCATCTATATGATTCCATTATATCAGGAGAGTCAGGATATCTCATAATAAACGAATCACCGGTCAATGCACATCCTACACGATCTTACACGGTATTTCCTTTCCTGAAAATACTATGCCTTGATCCCACATTCACAATATTCAACACATCATACAACAGGGGATCTAAACCAACGCCAAAACCGGCGATCTCGTCCAAAAACAGGGGATTATACAATAACAGTTGAAAACCGGCGACCACGTCGCCCCATCATCTCAGTCATCTACTATAAGGTTTTTCGTTGGAAAATAAGGCTAGCTTCCCTTACCTGGACTTGCGCAAAACACCAAGAGTTCCAAAACCCACCGAAGCTTAAAGATGCCTTAGCTCTGTTTTAGCGTCTGGTGTGTAGAACTTGCAGAGAACCTCCCAGGTGCTCCAAGGGCAGTCGTCGCTCGTCGTACTGGTGCTTGAGGATGCCTGAATCGCAGCGCGAAGGAGAGAAAAGAGAAGGATGAAGGTAACTCACTCTTCACTCTTGAACCACTGCAACGCTCTTTGCCTATCAGAAGTGGGTTTTTGAATCTAAACCAACTTGTCCACAAAAGCCGCTGCCACCACCCACTCTGCAGGGAAGTTTGCGTGTACGCTTCCCTGAACAGTACGACTACGCGTGCCTCTGCGCAGGCCAACACTCTGAGGTCACTATTCTGAACCACCCTTTTTGTCTACGTGTCGCGCGTGCAGTACGTCTGATGCTGAGAGCCTGGGTCCCACCTTATCTGTGTGAAACTCGACATCGCGCGATAACCTTCCACCGATGACCGCTCGCGCGATGACTAACCACCGATGCCTCATCCTAGCGGACGACCGACGTCTCTCCCTGGGAGACGACCGATGTCTCGCCCTGGCGATGACCGCATGCCTCGCGCCCTGGCGATGCCAACAAGTCTTGCGCCCTGGCGATGCTCGCATGCCTCGCGCCTGGCGATGCCCGCATGCCTCGCGCCCGGCGATGCCCGCATGCCTCGCGCCCTGGCGATGTCCGCATGCCTCGAACCCGGCGATGACCGACGACACATCGCCACGCCTTGTTGAAGGTTCTTCATCCCACTATGTTACGTCCAAGGTATCATCTCCACATGACTTGGTGACGTCGGTAGCTTCACATTTCCAAGAGTAGGTCAACACTACTCCTCGTGCGCCCATGCATGCAACACTAAGGACGATTTCTTATGCTCAAGCATAGAGCTTCGCATGCACAGCGTATCTAAGGCTTAACCCACACCTTGATACGTGTAGTTTTGTGGAACCCACTCTGGTTGATCCAGTATCCTGACCACATACTGAGTGCACTTTCGGCGATCATGTGCACCATAGGCGACTGGCGATCACGCGTAATCTAGGCGACAGGTGATTATGTACTAACAGGGCGATCTCATAGTCTTCTAAACTACACTTTCCTTCCTTTTTATTTTAAATAAAAACATACTTAGAATTCATTTAAAATATATCCCTTTTTATTCCAATTTAATTTTATAGGTCCTTACAATATTCCACAAACTTGTCAAGTGTCTATTCAATACATTCAATACTCATGGTTCACATGTCAGACTTTCCACTAACTCATAACACATAGACACATGACTCTACTTCCGGAAGACTCGTGCGTTGAACTTCGCATCCAGAGACCTACACCTGTCATACCACACCACTGTGAAATCCACACAGGGGCGCTGTGAAATCCACACAGCCATGCGCATAAACATAATCTCAATATCATCACTCTCATGGTATGACAGGGTTAATTCATATAACAGGTCAAGTTAGTTATCTTTCAAACCACTTACCCATACATATGAACCTCCTTCGACTCTCAACAACTGAATAACTTCATCTATGTGATTCCATTATATCAGCAGTGTCAGGATCGTCTCATTCACAGGATACTCACTGATCAATACACCTCATAACCAATCTCAACACGGTATTTCCTTTCCTGAAAATACTATGTCTTGATCACAATTTCACATTCATCCAGTACATCATATCACACGTAAAAGCACAACTGCATCATATAATATTTTGAATCTTTTCTTAAACAATTACAATCACAGAAACAATCACGCCCAAGTTCAGATTTTCGAATATCACACGCATTTCACATTTCAATCTCAAACAGTTTCAAACGACACTAAAATAGAGCATCGTGAAAAGAATATGAAACCGGCGACCACGTCGCCCTCACTTCAGAACCTACTCGCCTAAAGTTTTTATAAACGAAAATGCTAGCTTCCCTTACCTGAACTTGCGCAAAAACACCAAGAGCTCCAAAACCCACCGAAGCTTAAAGATGCCTTAACTCTTTTTTAGCGTCCGGTTTGGAGAACTTGCAGAGAACTTCCCAGGAGTCCAAGGGGAGTCGTCGCTCGTCGTACTGGTGCTTGAGGATGCTTGAATCGCAGCGTGAAGGAGAGAAAAGGGAAGGATGAAGGTAAACTCACTCTGTCACTCTTGAACCACAGCAACCTTCTTTGCCTCTCAGAAGTGAGTTTTTGAATCTAAGCCAACTTGTCCACAATTGCCGCTGCCACTACCCACTCTGCAGGAAAGCTTGCGTGCATACTTCCTTGAACAGTATGGCCACGTGTGTCTCTGTGCATACCAACTCTCTGATGCCAACTATTTTGAAACACCCTTTTCTGTCTACGTGTCGCGCGTGCAGGACGTCTCATGCTGGGAGCCTGGGTCCCACCTTATCTGTGTGAAACATGACATCGCGCGATAACCTTCCACCGATGACTCATCCTGGCGGACGACCGATGTCTCTCTCTGGAAGACGACCAATGTCTCTCTCTGGAAGACGACCGATGTTTCTCTCTAGAAGACGACCGATGTCTATCCTTGACGATGACCGCATGTCTCTCGCCCTGGCGATGCCCGCATGTCTCTCGCCCTGGCGATGCCCGCATGTCTCTCGCCATGGCGATGACTGATGACACATTGCCACGCCTTGCTGAAGATTCTTCATCCCACTATGTTACGTCTAAGGTATCACCTCCACATGACTTGGTGACGTCGGTAGCTTCACATTTCCAAGAATAGATCAGCACTACTCCTCGTGCGCCCATGCATGCAACACTAAGAACGATTTCTTATGCTCAAGCATGGAGCTTCGCATGCACAGCATATCTAAGGCTTAACCCACACCTTGATACGCGTGGTTTTTGGAACCCACTATGGTTGATCCAGCATCTTGACCACATACTAAGTGCACTTTCGACGATCATGTACACCATAGGCGATTGACGATCATGTGCACCATAGGCGATTGGCGATCATGTGCACCATAGGCGATTGGCGATCATGTGCACCAGAGAAGTCGGAGGTCGCCTCCGCCTTCAACAACGGCGATCTTGTAGACCTCTAAGCTACATTTTCCTTCCTTTTTATTTTAAATAAAAACATACTTAGAATTCACTTAAAATATATCACTTTCATTCCAATAAAATTTTCTAGGTCCTTACAGTCGAGGCGAGAAAACGAACCTCTTCTACCTCGTTTAAGAAAGGTGAAGAATAGTATGGTTCACAGCGAAAGTCCTCTTCCTTGACTTTTTACAGTAAGGTCGAGGCGAGAAAAATGAACCTCTTCTACCGTATTAAAGAAAGGGGAAGAATAGTATGGTTCACAGTGAAAGTCCTCTCCCTCGACTTCTTACAACGAGGCTGAGGCGAGAAACCCCTTAGTGTGAGGCTCGAGGTTGACACATCAGGAGGTCTTCCTTATGAGTCGAGGGGCAGCTAAGTTATATAGTTCCCCTTAGTGTGAGGCTCGAGGTTGACACATCTGGAGGTCTTCCTTATGAGTCGAGGGGCAGCTAAGTTATATATTCCCCCTTAGTGTGAGGCTCGAGGTTGACACATCAGGAGGTCTTCCTTATGAGTCGAGGGGCAGCTAAGTTATATATTTCCCCCTTAGTGTGAGGCTCAAGGTTGACACTTCAGGAGGTCTTCCTTAATGAGTCCAGGGGCAGCTAAGTTACGGTCTTCCTCAATGTAGGACTCAAGGTCGGCATATCAGGAGGTCTTCCTTGACGAGTTGAGGTCGGCTGAGAGAAACAAGACCTCTACCTCGACTTCTTACAGCGAGGCTGAGGCGAGAGAAACAAGACCTCTACCTCGACTTCTTATAGCGAGGCTGAGGCGAGAGAAAAAAGACCTCTACCTCGACTTCTTACAGCGAGGCTGAGGCGAGAGAAACAAGACCTCTACCTTGACTTCTTACAGCGAGGCTGAGGCAAGAGAAACAAGACCTCTACCTCGACTTCTTATAGCGAGGCTGAGGCGAGATCAAACCTGTCACTTGGGGTTAGAGGTCTCGTAAGCGGGAAGGTAGGTTCGTCAAGAACACCTCCCCTTCGAGTGAGAACACCCAACGTGAATAGCAAGGTTCACCAGTTAAGTCCTCCCTCAACCTCGGACGTCAGCACATGAGTGAGAGTTCGACAGAGAGAGAGGTCCTCCTCAGCTTATCAGCCAAGGTCGACTCAGGAGGAATCTCCCATCGCCACAGTGTAAACAAGAGGTATTTTGGAGCTTATCAGTCAAGAGGGGGACTTCAAAGATTAATCAGTCAAGGAAACCAGCATGAGTCAAGAAGTAAAGTTAGCACCACATCAAGTTAGCTCAGGAAAGGTTTCTGCTGTGGATTGAAGGGTGAGATGCACACATTAGTTAGCACGGTCACCAAGCACAACCCACACAAGGTGAAAGTTGAGCTATAAAGGAGAAAGAGTGGTTCGAGTTGTAAAGACAAGATTTATAATTCATTCATTACGAGCAGATAATGGTCGTCGAAGGAAAGGGGCAGAAGTAAGAACATTCATGTAAAGTTTAGCAAGGATATTACAAGTCCAGTTTATCAAATTTGTCAAATGTTCACAAGAAGGGGAAATGTAATGGAAATAAGAGCAGAAACAATCCTAGCCCAAGCAGGAATAAGAAGACAGAAAGCATCGCAATGTGGAAACGAAAACAAGAAAGGAGGAAAGAACGTACCTTTGATTAAGTTTGAAGATGAAGGGATGAAGTTTCGAATAAGACTCAGCACTCGAAGAACAGTTTGAGAGAACAGAGGAGTTTGAAATGCAAAGTGAAGAGGGAATGCAACAGTGGGGAGTGTAAGAGGCAAAGGTAGAATGTGAAACGACGAAGCGATCCCACCGTTGAAGATTGCCACGTGTACGCTCTAGGCAAGACCTCGGTCGTCGGCCAAGAGGTGAGAGCTCGACTGTAAGGACCTATAAATTTATTTGGAATAAAAGTGATATATTTTAAATGATTTTTGAGTATGTTATTATTTAAAATAAAAAGGACATAAAAATAGAAAATCTCATAGTGGTCAGACCTCGGACGTCGCCCAAGGTCTGGGATCAGCTGGTAGAGGGAGGTCGGTTGACCATTATACCAACCAAATAGTCAGGTGCAATGACTTTATCGTGAGGTAATCACGTGGGCGTGCTTGAAGGGGGGGAGGCACGTGAATCAAGAAGGGTAAGAGAAAGGAAGGTGTAGCTTAGAAGTCAATGAGATCGCCGTTTTTGAAGAAGGCGGCGGCCTCCGACTTCCCCCGTATGAAATCAGTAATCGCCTATGGCGTACATAATCGCCAATCGCCTATGGCGTACATAATCGCCAATCGCCTATGGTGTACATGATCGCCGAAAAGAGCACATCGCCGAGTATTCGAGAAGACTTGGTAAGCACTTAGTATGTGGTCTAAATACAAAAGATGAGTGATATAGAAGATAGGTGGCATGTCTGCCACCATGAGTAGTATGAGCCGTGATACCCCAGACTTAGAGGAATGGGAGGACGAGCCCTCAGCTGGGTGTGACGATGTGATATCGATGACCAGAGTGAGGCGATGTGTTCTCGTCACACACAACGGCGATAAGAGATCGCCAACAGGATGAGAGGAACATCGGTCATCAACCAGGATGGGAGACACATCGGTGGTCTGCCAGGGTGAGACATCGGTGGTCTGCCAGGGTGAGACATCGGTGGTCTGCCAGGGTGAGACATCGGTGGTCTGCCAGGGTGAGACATCGGTGGTCTGCCAGGCGAGACATCGGTTGTCTGCCAGGGTAAGACATCGGTGGTCTGCCAGGGTGAGACATCGGTTGTCTACTAGGGTGAGGAATCAGTCATCCGTCAAGAAGAGGAATCAGTCATTGCCAGTATGAGAGGCATCGGTCATCGCCGGTATGAGAGGCATGGTCATCGCGCGAGCAGTCATCGATGGATGGTTATCGCGCGATATCGTGTTTCACACAGATAAGGTGGGACCTAGGCTCCCAGCATGAGCGTTATGCATGCGCGACACGTAGACAAAAAGGGTGTTTCAGAATAGTTAGCATCAGAGAGTTGGTATGCGCAGAAACCCACGTGGTCATACTGTTCAAGGAAGTGTGCACGCAAGCTTTCCTGCAGAGTGGGCGGTGGCAGCGGCATTTCTGGGCAAGTTGGTTTAGATTCAAAACTCACTCCTGAGAGGCAGTGGACGTTGCTGTGGTTCGAGAGTGATTGAGTGAGTTAGCTTTGGTTCCCTGTTTCTTTCCTCTCCTTCTCCTTGTGTTCAGACGTCCTAGCGAACCAGTTGAAGATCGGCGACTGCCCCTGGATTCCTGACGTTGTGCTCTGCAAGTTTTCTGATCAAAGCCCTAAAACAGAGTAAGTCGTTTTGCTCTGTTCTTTGAGTCGAGTCTGAATTTGAGAGGGTCGTCTCTGCATAGGTTGTGCATACAACTCTTTTAGCTTCAGAAATCGTCTCTGTTAACGCAGAAAATGAGTAAGCTCGTTAGATTTGTGATCGGGACTCTATGGTGCAGGTTAAGGCATCCTTGAGTTCGGTGGGTTAGAGCTCGTAGTGAGATTTTACGCAAGTCCAGGTAAGGGAAGCTAGTTTTATTTTCAATAAAACCTTAAGCTAGAAGATTCTGATGTTTGGGTGATGTGATCGCCGGTTTTAATGCAAATTTTCGAAGTGACGTGATCGCCGGTTTTAATGCAAATTTCGAAATCCCCTGTTTTAGTGTCGTTTTGAAATTGTTTGAGATTGAAAGGTGAAATGCATATGAGATTCGAAAATCTGAACTTTGGTATGATTGTTTCTGTGATTGGGATTGTTTAAGAAAAGATTCAAAATATTACATGATGGAATTGTGTTTTTACGTGTGGTATGATGCATTGAATGTTGTGAATGTGGGATCAAGGCATAGTATTTTCAGGAAAGAAAATACCGTGTAAGATCGTGTGTAATGTGCATTGACTAGGGACTTGTCTAGAAGGAGATATCCTAACTCTGCTAATATAATGGAATCACATAGATGAAGTTATTCAGTTGTTGAGAGTCGAAGGAGGTTCATATGTATGGGTAAGTTGTTTGAAAGATAACTGACTTGACCTGTTATATGAATTTACCCTGTCATACCGGGAGAGTGATGATATTGAGATTATGTATGCGCATGGCTGTGTGGATTTCACAGCGACCCTGTGTGGATTTCACAGTGGTGTGGTATGATAGGTGCAGATCTCTGAGTCTGAGTCAACGCACGAGTCTTCCGGAAGTAGAGTCAAGTGTCTATGTGTTGTGAGTTGTAACATCCCGCCAAAATGCTATACAAATGTATATAATGAAAATAAAGGTAACAAATAGATTGAAGTGAACAAAATATTATATATATGAAATGTAGTTTCTCCTCACAGGGAGTTTAATACAAATTCGGTCAAATTTTTCCAGAAACATAAACAAAATACAGTAAAAAAAAACGAAACAGGCGATCTCCTATCGGAAGAGACCGATCTCCCATCGGACGAGGCCGATCGCCCATCGGGGGACCCAAAAACAGCCGATCTGCTTCCGGCGACCACTCACTAAGGAGCTCTACTTCCTGGAAGATCATCTGCTCCCGTGTAAGTTATACACGATCATCACAGTTTTAAGAGAACAGCCACAGAACCAAAACACGCAGGGTAAGCTAGATATTTTAAAGAGAGTTTAAATAAGGATAATTAAAATAAAATCAAGGTAAACAATTTCAAGATATTCACGTAAAGTTATCAAGTTTCTCATACTCTTCACCTGATCGCCCAGAAATCACACATGTTGCAATACTTTCCAGAGTCATTCTATTTCACAACTGTATCAAGTGTCTATAAATTTCAAGTTCCTCATTTCACATGTCAGACCACCACTGACTCAGCACACAAGACACTTGACACTACTTCCGGAAGACTCATGCATTGATTAGACTCAGAGATCTGCACCTGTCATACCATACCACTGTGAAATCCACACAGGGTCGCTGTGAATCCACACAGCATGCGCATATATAATCTCAATGTCAATAGTTCTCCCGGTATGACAGGGTTAATCCATAGAACAGGCGGAGCTCGTTCTTTTTCACACGAGACGCCCATTCATATGAACCTCCTTCGACTCTCACCAACTGAGTAACTTCCTCTATGTGATTCCATTATCTCAGCAGAGTCAGGATATCCCCTTAGGAATCACCGATCAATGCACATCCTACACGATCTTACACGGTATTTTCTTTCCTGAAAATACTATGCCTCAATCCACATTCACAACGTTCAACACATCATACCACCCTTAAATAAATGATTCAAGTCACAGCAACGATCGTTCCAAAGATTCAGATTTTCGAAGATCACATTTAAGCTTCAACAGTTCAAAGTAACACCAAAAACAGAGAGTTTCGCAAACAACGCCAAAACCGGCGACCTGGTTCAAAAACAGGGTATTTCGAAGTCTGTATTTAAAAACCGGCGACCACGTCGCCCAAACACATGGAACAGAGCATTCACGCAGATGCAAACGAAACCGGCGACCACGTCGCCCTCATTTCAGAAATAGCTAAACTATGGCTTGTATGGAAAAAGAAGTCTAGCTTCCCTTACCTGGACTTGCGTAAAATACCGCGAGCTCAAAACCCACCGAGCCTGAAGGGAACCTCTTAGGTGCTCTAAGGACAACGTCGCTTGTCGTACTGATGCTGGAGGTTGCCTGAGTCTCAACGCAAGGAAGGGAAGAAGGGAGGGAGGAAGTTTGCACTCACTCTAACACTCTTGAGTCTGTAACGTTCTTTGCCTTCCCGCAGTGGCTTTTGAATCCCAACTTACCTGTCCACGCATGCTGCTGCTGCCACCCCTTCTGCAGGAAAGCCTGAGAAGCACTGCCCTGAACAGTACGACCACTGTTGTCTCTGGTGCATGCCAACCACTGCTCTGAACAGTACGACCGCGAGTGTCTCCTGCGCATGCCAACATTCTGATGTCACCACTCTAAACCACCCTTTTTGTCTACGTGGCGTGTGTGCAGGACGTTTCATGCTGGGAGTCTGGGTCCCACTTTACTCTGTGTGGAACTCGACGTCGCGCGATAACTTTCCACTGCTGACTCATCCTGGCGAACGACCGATGTCTCCTTCTCCCTGGAAGACGACCGATGTCTTCCTCTGGGAGACGACCGATGTCTTCCCTGGCGACGCCCTCATAACTCTCGCGCCCTGGCCACGTCCACATGCATCGCGCCCTGGCAAAGCCCGCATGCCTCTCGCGCCTTGGCCACGTCCACATGCCTCGCGCCCTGGCAAAGCCCGCATGCCTCTCGCGTCTTGGCCATGTCCACATGCCTCGCGCCCGCGCGATGCCCGCATGCCTCTCGCGCCCGCGCGATGCCTGCATGCCCCTCGCGCCCGCGCGATGCCTGCATGCCTCTCGCGCCCGCGCGATGCCTGCATGCCTCGCGCCCTGGCGACGTCCACCTGGCGCTCATGTGTAGCAGGCGACCGGCGATCTCATAGCCTTCTAAACTTAACTTTTCCTCCCTTTTTATTTTAAATAAAACATACATAGAATTCTTTTAAAATATAACCCCTTTTTATTCCAATTCAATTTTACAGGTCCTTACATGAGTCAGTGGGAATTCTGACGTGAGAAAGATGAATATTGAAAATTGTTGATAGACACTTGATGGTTGTGTGATATGAATGAGAAAGTGGTGGATTTATGTGGGTGTTTAAAAGCTGGTTATGTTGATTTTAAAGTTTCATTTTTTAAAGTTTTTAAAAATGTCTAGCTTACCCCTGTGTTTTATTTTGTGGTTGTTTTCTTAAAACTGTGATGGTCGTGTGTAATTTACACGGGAGCAGATGATGTTGCAGGCAGTGGAGCTCCTCAGTGAGTGGATGGACAAGGAGATCGCCTGTTCTTATGCTGTGTTTTGTTTTATTTTGAAACACTTGACGGTTATGTATTAAAATTCCCTAGAGAAGGGATATTATTTTGAAATACAATGTATTGATGGATGTATTTTATTATATATACATATGCTAATTTTGATATTATTATTTTACCTTTATTTTATTATATAAATATGAATAAGATATTGAGGGGCGTTACATCGTCAGCCCGGTAGGGCCAATAGCGATCAGGCGAGTTGTAAGGCTCTTCGTTGAGATAAGTCACAACTCGAGCCTGGGAGGCTTGAGTAGTGGCCAGACCTCGGTCGTCGAGAACAGATAGTAAAGGGTGAACCACGTCAGCTGGGTCCCACAGCATGGGCCAAAGCCACGTGGAGTGGACTCCGCAGGCAGCTTGGATTAGCGGGTGGTCGGTCATCAGTGTGTCCCCTCAGAGAAGGGTGATCAGTCATCAGTGTGTCCCCTCAGAGAAGGGTGATCAGTCATCGGTGTGTTCCCTCAGAGAAGGGTGATCAGTCGTCGGTGTGTCCCCTCAGAGAAGGGTGATCAGTCATCGGTGTGTCCCCTCAGAGAAGGGTGATCAGTCATCGGTGTGTCCCCTCAGAGAAGGGTGATCAGTGTGTCCCCTCAGAGAAGGGTGATCAGTCATCGGTGTGTTCCCTCAGAGAAGGGTGATTACCAGAAGAGATTAGTTTAAATAATAAGGATAGACCCCGCAATGTTAGGGTTAACAATATGCTATGATATTCGTCCATAAAGACAATTGCTTGAAGATAGAAGGTTACCGCCATACACGCCAAAAGATTAAGAGATAAAAGATATTGTTCCTAGTAATATGTTATTGATATGCAGGTGGCGGTAGTAGCACTCCAAATATACAAACATACGCTGTTAAAGATTACGCCCGTATAACAACATTCTCTCACTCACTAAATATTTTCCTTCTAAAGATAAAGTTCCATGCAGGGAAAGTTGGTTACTAGAGATAACCTAATGACACCCTATAAAAGGGGCTTAAGGCTCAGGGGAAGGTACGCAGTTTTTGAGACTAACACTCTTTTACTATACACTTGGTGTTTTTTGCCCTAGTTTTGACTTGAGCGTCGGAGTGCACACGGCCGCGAGGGCGCCTCTCTTTCTTTCTTTTGCAGGCAAGCTATTTTACAGTGAAGGAGGTGTGGCCAACCTTCCAGGGTTCACTAGGCTTTCTAGGCTCACTAGCAAAGAGAGATTTGGGAGAGAATGGATTCTTAATTTAGAATACTTCATTCAATATATGTCAAATCTGAATACAAAAGGTTTATGAGGAGTATTTAAAGATGAAAGGGTAAGGGTAGCTTGCTCCTTAAGCTACCATAACCCTAGTTAAGCAAGCTTAACTATGGTGAGGTTTGGTGGTTTAAGGAGGGGCGTGTATGTCCTCTTAAGATGCTCTAGAGACCCTCGCTTGTGTGACAAGTGAGGGATTCTAGAGTGTCTTTGATTCATCTACAAAATACTCTTGAAAGTAAATAAAACTACAAATCCTATACATGAGTATTCTACTATTTATACAAACAGTTCTTCGGTCTTTATTCTTTGTGTATGGTGGCTTGGATAGTCCGCCATCAGGCTCCCTCCCTTCAAAAAGGATCTGTCCTCAAATCCAGTTGAAAGTACCACCTTATGTGAAGAAGATGTCTTTAAGTCCTCCTAGTTCATGAATCCACCTAAAAAAACAACAAACATAAAAAGAATGCAAATGAATAGAATTTGATGGATGTAGAAACCGAAAACAAAGTATTTTGTATGGTACCTTTATGATGGTTCTTATTACCTAAAGCAAGTAAAGGGAACACCACAGGAAATGGAGAAAATAATGTAGAAGAATAAGAACAAGAATAGGAAAAAGAATTACCTCGATCAGGAGGCACAAACATGCAAAATATTGTCTATGTCGAGGTAAAATTTATTGAACTTAAAGCTTTGATGTCTCCAAATCCATGAAGATTGCTTGAAGGCTGGGTTGCTGTGGGCATAGGTTCTGGATAGATTAGAATTTGTCAATCCATTCTTAACTTAATCCAAAACTGAATCAATCAAGTTCTTTCAAAAGAAAAGTGTTATGCAAAGTAGTGCAAAATAACCTGTTGATTTATCGTTTCAATTGGTTGTTTTACACTTAGTGTTTTTGAAAAGGATTTGAAAAGCTAAAATTGGCTGATCTAATAGTCAAGAACAATTCAATCGGTTGAATCGAGTTTTCAATCGATTGTTTTTTGAAAAACCTTAACAGATTTGGTTAAGTCTAGTAAATTTGTTTTTCCTGATTTCAAACTGTTTTGGCCCTTGATTAAAAGTCTTAAACGACTATTTTTGAGGTTATATAACTGGTGTTTACATCTCTGATGATTAAGAGATCAGATTACCAAAAGATTAAGAAAGATTTTCAAGATTGCTTAAGACTTTGCTTTGGTTAAGAGTGGAATAGGAACTGCTGTGATTCTTCTGTATCATGTGTAATCTTTCCTGTTCTTACTTGTAGTCGTTTTCATTATTTTGTTCAACTAATAACGTGTTGGTGTATACAGTCAGAGGGTGTTCTGACTTGTTATGTTCTTGAGAGGTTCAAGATCACCTCTTTGTTGTTTATGTGTTTGTAATCTGGGGTTGATTACAAAGTGGAATCTCAGTGGTTTACTGAGAACTGGATGTAGCTCTGGACAAGAGTGAACTAGTATAATTTCTTGTGTGATTTTCTCTATCTCTTACTCCTTAAAACTGTTTGAGCTGTGTTTTCATAAACTATTGATATAAATAATCGGTTGATTCGCATAAACAACTGATTGATTTTCTGGAATCAATTAAAAATAGTTATGTTTCTTGGCCGATATGATTGCTTCTTAATTAATCTTCATTTCACTCCAGTATTTGTGAAAATTTTCCAACAAACAATTCACCCCCCTCTTGTTTAAAAGTCATTAATTCTAACAAAATTGGTATACGAGTTATTTTGTTTTTGAAAATGAAGGTGTTCTTGATCAATTTTTGTTTTTAGTAGACTAGTATCCTCTCGAACTTGCTTAGGTGTAAGAGAATATAGAAAAAAATTCTTGTATTTTCTAGCATTAAGATTTACCCAATTAAAAATTAACATAAAAGAAATATGAATAACAAAAGGAAGAAGAAAAGTGAAACTAGGTCCTTTGGTTTAAGGTGAAAGTTGTAGAACATGGGAGCTTTGATGTTTCAAATCCATGATGAAGGATTGAAACTGTGCTGCTTTTGGTTTGGGTTTAGTTTAGGGTGTTTAGAATCTTTGTAAGATCTTTCCTAGTCCATTGCACAAGCTTTCTTAATCTGTTTTAAAAGAGAAAAAGTGTTTTGCTAAGCAAAGAGAAAAACAACCGGTTGAATTATCGAAATAATCGATTGTTTGTCACTTAGCTTGTTTAAAGGTTTTAAAATTGTTTTTGATTTGTGTTCTTGCTGTCGATTGACTCGGTCGTCGGTTGACTCCGATGACTGGTTCTGGCTCTGCCTATCTCAGCTGGAAACTGTGCCTTCCCTGGTTGTTTGGATGTTGTTCCTATGAAATAGAGGGTGCCCTTACGGCCGGTCACACTCCGACGGTCAAGTCAGTAAGGGCTTTAAAAAGAATAAGAAACAAAAGTAGTTTCAATATTCAAAAGTGTATTCAAAATTGCGTACCTACACCTGGGACATTCAACCCCTTTTATAACATGTCATGCACCAACTGTACTTGAAATAAACAAACATTAACTGAAAATAAGAAAATTATCTTAAATCTATAACAGAAAACCACCTGACACAGGGACCAATAATCTTCAGGTGCGAATCTGCAGGCTTATCTTTCTGTTATACATGCACATCCCTATCTTTTTAGGGTTAACATCCAAACAATAGAAAATATATAACAACAAACATATCTATACGTAATTGTAAAAAACACATGAGCAACCATATATATATATATATATGCATTTATCTTTAAGCGCGTGCCACTAGTCATTAGCACATAGCAGCTTCGTTATGTGTTTCGAGCCCATTAAACAAACTAGGCTAGCACTGCAACCTTGACGCAAGGACCTTCCCAATACAATAATCATGTATTCATTCACATACTAATGCGCTCACACTAATACACTCCCATTCTTATGTTATTACTTGCCATGCATGCAGTTTAGCTTGGGTTGCCCTAGCGTTATTGGGCTTGGGCCCTGCAGTTAACGCTTTACTTATCATAGACTTGGACACGCTAAGCACACCCCTAAGCCTATTACATTTCTTTACTTTAGCAATTAATCTCATGCGCAAAGGATTATATTATGCATATGAAAGTTAATATATACACATACCTGGAGTCCAGTTACATGACATAGAAGTAAGACCATGCGCCGAGCTGACCTGCTTGAGGAAAATGCCAATGACCCCTATATCATCCATGAAAAGAGTGAGTAAATGTTTAAAACATGAAATAGAAATTGAAGACATATAATTAAACTTACTCATTAATATAAGGGAATAAATAAATTTCTTTTCCCTCTTTTTCCAAGGTGTTAGTGATGTATGATTGGGTCTCATTTGCCTTTGCTCTAGTGGGATTAGTATATGCGGGATCTAAGAATCCATACACATTTTCCTTCCCCTCAGTGATAGAGACACCATTAAAAAACCTACAAGTAATTAGTTAAAGCATAATGAATGCTAATTTAACATAAAGTAAATTGAAATATAGGTAAACATACTTACATCATAAAAAATTTAATTATATTTATATTGAGCTCCTGATCTCCAGCCACGAATTCTAACAAGTCTGACATGTATATGTACAGTGGTAGCTCAGTGTTTACTTCAAAAAAGGTATGATCCCGTGGAACTTCTAGAGGGTCTCGACCAATATGTCCAACAACTACAGCTAAGGAAGCTATAGGATCATCAATCGGAACCTCATGCTTCCTTTTCAGACTTGGTTTCCAACGAGGTTTCTACAAAATAAAGAACATTTATTTTAAATTAGATAGAATATATAGATATAAATGAATATAATGAAATGAAATTATTACCGGAGGTTCTGGCATAATTCAAATGAGGTGTCTGGGCCAGGCTACGAATGCTTGAAATGCATCGGTGACAGTTGTTACCTCATCTGAAGGTAGTGGAACACGAGCATTAGCTACTCGTACTCTTTTAACTGTTACCTTTGCCACATTAAGGGAGAGAGGAACGTCATGTAAGGTGGTGGTCTCTTCATAGACTTTTCCGATGGCCACCACCTGAGGAATCATGCCGCCCTCTACTAGTAGCTCACATTGCCTAGGCTGACCAATGATATCCTCCCCTGATGTTGTAGGAGGCCGGTAGGGCGCCCTCTGCCTCAACTGGTACAACAACCCAACCATTAAGGAAAGCGCAGATTTCAGCAAAGGAAACACAGAGTCAGAGCTCCCCCACAGAAGTCTACCGGTGACCAGGTCAACCTGCAAGAACATTATGAATTGAAAAATTCTATCCTTTCTTTGTCCTAGTACTGCTCCTACTACATAATCACTAGCATCACACATTATTTCAAAATTAAATTTCCAAACAGGAGCAGTTATGATAGTTGCAGTAATGAGTTTTTCTTTCAAATTTTTAAAAGCAGTTAAACAATCATCATCAAATTTAAAATAAGTATCCTTATTGAGAAGGTTGCATAAAGGCTCTGCAATCTTGGAGAAGTTCTTAATAAATCTTATGTAAAATTTAGTGTAAGGACCTGTAAAATTGAATTGGAATAAAAGTGGTATATTTAAATAATTTCAGAAGATGTTATTATTTAAAATACAAAGAGCTGGTAAATGAAGTTTCGTAGTAGTCGGGCCTCGGACGTCGCCCAAGATCTGGGGTCAGCTGGTAGAGGTCGGTCGGCTGACATGTAGATCAAGAAGAGTAAAGGAGGAAATGTGTAGCTAAGAAGTCTCCTACGAGATCGCCGTTAGTGAAGACGGAGGCGATCTCCGACTCCTCTGGCACATAATCGCCTGTCGCCTAGAGGAGACATGAGCGCCAATCGCCTAGAGTGTACGTGATCGGCGGGAATGCACGTAGTATGTGGTCAAGATACTGAATCAACCAGAGTGGGTTCCAACAACCACGCGTATCAAGGTGTGGGTTAAGCCTTAGATACGCTGTGCATGCGAAGCTCTACGCTTGAGCAAAAGAGATCACCCTTAGTGTTGCATGCAGGGCGCGAGAGGCATGCAGGCATCGCGCGGGCGCGAGAGGCATGCAGGCATCGCGCGGGCACGAGAGGCATGCAGGCATCGCGCGGGCGTGAGAGGCATGCAGGCATCACGCGGGCGTGAGGGGCATGCAGGCATCGCACGGGCGCGAGGGGCATGCAGGCATCGCGCGGGCGCGAGGCACGCGGGCATTGCCAGGACGCGATGCATGTGGACGTGGCCAAGGCGCGAGAGTTATGAGGGCGTCGCCAGGGAAGACATCGGTTGTCTCCCAGAGGAAGACATCGGTCGTTCGCCAGGAAGAGGTCATCGGTGGTAGTCTTCGCGCGGGGTCATCGGTGGTAGTCTTCGCGCAAGGTCATCGGTGGTAGTCTTCGCGCGAGGTCATCGGTAGTGGTCTTCGCGCGGGGTCATCGGTGGTAGTCTTCGCGCGGGGTCATCGGTGGTAGTCTTCGCGCGAGGTCATCGGTGGTAGTCTTCGCGCGAGAGGTCATCGGTGGATCGTCTTCGCGCGAGAGGTCATCAGTGGTTTCTCTTCGAGCTGGTAGTGATCGGCGAAAGGTCATCGCGCGACGTTGAGTTACACCCAGAGAACGTGGGCCCCAGACTCCCAGCAAGAGATGTTCTGCACGCGCGCCACGTAGACAAAAGAGTGGTTCAGAATAGTGACCTCAGAGCGTAGCCTGCGCAGAGGCACGCTCAGTAGGACTGTGCAGGGAAGCGTACACGCAAACTCCCTGCAGAGTGGGTGATGGCAGCTGCTTTTGGAGGGATAAAAGGGGTTTAAGTTGCAGAAATCCACGCCTGAAAGAAAGAGAGCATTGTTGTATTCGAAGAGAGAAAGAGTGAGTTCCCTCCTCCGCGTTGCAAGTTCAGCACCTCCACACAAGAGTACGACGAAGCAACACCATTAGAGCACCTGGGAAAGTCTCTGCAACTCCTTCAAAAAAACCAGACTCAAGAACAGAGTCAAGGTTCTGCAAGCTTCGTTGGTTTTCGGAGCCCCTGGTATTTGCGCAAAATCCAGGTAAGGGAAGCTAGACCTCTTTTCCATACAAGCCATAGTGTAGCTTTTTCTGAAGTGTGGGCGACGTGGTCGCCGTTTTCGCTTTTGTCTTCGTGAAATGCTTGGTTTGTGTGCTTGGGCGACGTGGTCGCCGGTTTTTAAACATAGCCTTTGAAATACCATGTTTTTGAACTAGATCGCCGGTTTTGGCGCTGTTTTACGAAATCTCTGTTTTTGATGTTGTTTTGAAACTAATTGAGATTTACATGAGATATTCGAAGATCTGAAGCTTTGAAATGTTTGTGGATGTGATTTGAATCATTTACTTGAATGGTAGGATGTGTTTGAATGCTGTGAATGTGGGATCGAGGCATAGTATTTTCAGGAAAGGAAATACCGTGTAAGATCTGTATAGGTGTATTGACTAGGGGCTTGTCTAGAAGGAGATATCCTGACTCTGCTGAGATAATGAAATCATGTAGATGAAGTTATTCAGTTGGTGAGAGTCGAAGGAGGTTCGTATGAATGGGCGAGTTGTTCAAATGGGAACGAGCTCGGCCTGTTATACGAATTAACCTTGTCATACCGAGAGAATGGTAACAATGAGATGGTATATGCGCATGCCGTGTGGATTCACAGTGGTAGGTATGACAGGTGCAAATCTCTGGGCCTGAGTCAACACACGAGTCAAATTGGAAGTAGTGTCATGTGTCTATGCATGGTGGGTCAGTGGAAAGTCTGACATGTGAAATGAGAAACTGGAATATTGATAGACACTTGATGCTGTATTGTGAAATGGAATGACTATGGGTGAATGTTGTGAAATGTGATTTTGGGCGATCAGCTGAATGCTATGAGCAGCTCTACGTTTTACATGGATAATCTTGAAACTTGTTTTACCTTAATTTTAATGTTCCTATTTAAACTCTCTTTAAAATGTCTAGCTTACCCTGTGGTGTTTCTTTGGTGTTGTGCTTGGTTCTCTTTAAAAACTGTGATGATCGTGTAATTGTTACACGGGAGCAGATGATCTTCCAGGAAGGAGAGCTCCTTAGTGAGTGGTCGCCGAGGGAGAGATCGCCGGTTTCTACCTCTCGGGGGTGATCGCCGGTTTTCGTGTCCTGATAGAAGATCGCCCGTTTTGAGGTCTTCTGTTAGAGATCGCCGTTTTAAAGTTGGAGATCGCCGTTTTCTTTTGAGACCGCCTGTCTTACTGCATTTCTTTTATTTTCGTAAAATCTTGCAAACATTTGATTTGGTTATGTATTAAACTCCCTAAGAGGAGTAACTTCATTTCTGATATATATATCAATACATATTATTTTGCACTCTTCAATATTATTTGGTTACACTTAATTTCAATTATACATGTATGTATGTATTATTTTGGTGGGATGTTACATTTAGCATGCCCTAAGAAACTTCTGATTCCTTTAATGTTAATTGATGGAGGTAACTTCTTAATGAATTCATCTTTTGCTTTATGTACCTCAATTCCTTTATGAGAAATTTTATGGCCTAAGACTATTCCTTCTGTGACCATAAAATGGCACTTCTCCCAATTCAGCACAAGATTTGTCTCCACACATCGCTTCAGTACCATGTTAAGATTTGCTAGGCCAGAGTCAAAAGAAGACCCAGACACGAAAAAATATCCATGAATACTTGAATGCATTTCTCGATCATATATCGGAAAAAATAACAAAATACACTTTGGAAAGTTGTTGGAGCATTACATACCCTAAATGAACTTTTTTGATAAGATAAAATTCCAAATGGGCAAGTAAATGCTATCTTTTCTTAATTTTTTGGATTCACCAGAATTTGATTATAACCTAAATAATCATCCAAAAAACCATAGTAATGCCTTACCTGCCAATCTTTCCAACATTTGATCCATAAAAGGTAATGGGCAATGATCCTTCCGCGTAGCTTGATTCAGTTTCCTATAATCAATGCACATTCTCTATCTTGTAATAGTTTTTGTAGGAATTAACTCATTTTTTTCATTGTGAATAACTGTCATACCTCCTTTCTTGGGCACCACCTATATAGGACTAACCCAAGCACTGTCTGAAATGGGATAAATCATCCCTACCTCTAAAAGCTTTTGCACCTCCTTTCTAACAACTTCCTTCATAGAAGGATTCAAACACCTTGGAGGTTGCGCTATAGGTTTAAAATCTTGCTCGATATGAATTTATGCATACAATATGATGGGCTTATACCTTTCTAGTTAGTAAAAGTCCATCCTATAGCTTCTTTATTTACTTTCAACACTTCTATTACCTACTGCTCTTCTTTTGTTGATAGAAGATTGCTTATGATGATTTGTTTTTCTCCAATCTTTTCAAGGAAAACATACTTCAAATGAGATGCCAACTGTTTTAATTCTATTTTTCGAGGAGGACTGTCTTTATTCAACTCTGATTCTTCAAAAACCTTTTGATATACTTATTTTGCCTTCTCTAGATCTTGTAAGCAATCCTTGACTTCTTTTTTTCCCAGGCCTCTAGATCTTCATTGTTATTGACGACTGCTTTCATTAAAGATTCATCTTTAAATATCTACCTCTGATTTTCGAAATACAGTTCATCAAGTACATCCATTCTAAAATAATCTCTCTAGTCAATCAGATGTTTCATAACTTCAAATACATCAAAGCTAACTTCTTCATCTTGTACTGGGACTTTCAACTTTCCTTCATCCACATCAATCGTAATTTTCGCAGAAATGGGCATCCAAGAATGAGAGGCAACTTCAACATCTTCCTCTATGTCCATGATTACAAAGTCAACTGGAAAATAAAATTTGTCTACCTTCACCAAAAGATTTTTAACTATTCCATGTGGATACTTTATTGATCTTTCAGCTAATTGCAATGTCATCCTTGTAGGTAATATTTCAACATCTCCAATTTTCTTCAACATAGATAGAGGTATGAGACTAATACTTGCTCCAAGATCTAATAATGCTTTACCCACTGTAAAATTTCCTATTGTGACTAGCAAGGTAAAACTTCCTGGATCTCTAGATTTCTCTAGCAAGGATTTCTAAATGATGGCACTACACCCTGCTTCTAATTTCGTAGTCCCTTGCTCCTTTAATCTTCTTTTCTTTGTCAATAGATCCTTCATAAATATGGCATAAGTGGACATCTGTTCCAAAGCTTCAATAAAAGGAATATTAATCTCCTGTTGCTTCAAAATTTCACAAAATTTGATAAACTTTCATTTTATATTCTTCCTTAAGGGAGCATGTGGGTAAGGTAAATCTAGGATTGAAGCACTCTTCTTTATATTCTCACTTTGTTTTTCTTTTTTCTTTTCTTCCTGTACACTCTATTTTTTTCTTTTTCCTATTCTTTCCTCCCGTCACTCTTAATTTTTCTTTCCTTGATTTTTTTCTCCTCATCAATAATCAAATTGTCACCTATCCCTTTTCCTATAACTATTCCACTTCTAGTAGTGACTGACTTACATTGCTCCTTGAATTTTGTCTGTGTGTTAGCTATAGATTGATCATTCTATGATTCCTTCAACTATTGTGCAATTTGTCCCATTTGTGTCTCTAAACTTTGAATAGCAACGCCAATGTTCTTTTGGTTGGACAGTAGCATAAATTTCTCCAAGACATCTTCTATTTTCTTTTTCTCTTTTGGGATGAAGGATATAATGGTTGTTGTTGAAATGCCTTGCTTAAAATTTTGATTTTGATTGCTTCTCCAACCTTGAGGATAATTATTATTATTTGAGAACCCACCTTGCCTTCCTTGATTTCCCATATAAGGAGCCTCTTCTTCAGATGAATTATTTTGAAAAGAACAGTGACCATTGGGATGATCACCTCCACAAAAATCACACTTCATTGATTGGATTTGACTATGATAAGAATGCACAACTTCTAATTGTTGTGGTAGACTAGATATCTACTTTGTCAATACTTATATCTGCTGTGTCAGAATTTTGTTATGAGCCAAAAGTTCATTTGAAGTATTATGATCCATCATCCCCTTCTTTGGCTCGTTTTCTTTACATTTTAGGCTTGATAATCTATTTATGCCAATGAATCAATAATCTTTGTTGCTTTTTCTACATCAATCGCCATCATTGTACCACCAGCTGTAACATCTAAAAGCATTTTGGTATCAAATCTGAGACCATTATGAAGGATACTCAATTGAGCAATGTCTTCAAACCCATGATTTGGGCATTTTCTCAACATCACCTTGAATCTTTCCCATGTCCCACAGAAGGCTTCTTCTTCTCCTTATTTGAACATAGAAATATCAGACTTTGCTTTGATGTAGCCAGATAATGGAAAAAGTCTTTGTAAATTTTTTTCCTTTACATCCTTCCAGCTAGTAAGGCTCTGATTTGGATATGATTTGAGTCATTCTTTAGCTTTTCCTGCCAATGAGAAAGAAAACAAAGCAGATAAATAGTTCCAATATCACTTGATTGAAAGTCCATTGTTCCCACCAATTCATAAAATGTAGACAAATGTGTCTATGGATCCTCATGATCCATTGGTTGTAAATTGGTGGGTACTGATAAGACTAAGGAATGCAAGTTTTATCTCTAAGGATTTGGTGGTAGAAGGTATTCCAATACTAGAAAAATGCCTTGGCCCCTGCTGCATGGCATAATCTCCAAGTGTGCGCCTAGGCGGTGATGCTTGCTCTTAAACCATGTTGCTTTCTTCCTGAAAAATATTAACGGGAAGGGAATAAGTGGTTGAGGATTCTTCTCTAGTATCTCCTTGTTTTTTCTTTTCTCTTTGTCTCCCTATTTCTTCTAGCTGCCATTTTAATCTCTGATTCAAATAATAATTGGTCTTTGGGAATTTGACCTCTTAATATCATATAAGACAACTCACTCAAGGGTTAGCACAAGGATTCACTAGCAGTCAAATAAATAAACTTTTAAAAATTAAAATAGAAAACAAATAAAATAAAATAAATTCAAAAGTAATTTTGAAAATAAAATAAACACATAAAACTGTTCTCGCTGGTTGACTCGGTTGCCGTTGACTCTGAAGCAGGTAGTGACTCCTTTCTACCTTGCAGTGGCGTTGAAGTAGAGGGGCCCTACCTGTAATTGCACTCCGATGCTCAAGTTAGTACAGGGCAAGAAAAATTAAACAACTAAGATATCTCAAGCCGAGAGTGTGTGAGAACTCTAAGCTTGCAAAGAATTGTGTTGGTGTGTGAACCTGTGTTTATCTTGGGCGTTATCCCATTATATAGTTGTTTTTAGGTTACCTGCCGCATACATGCCTTTGCCCAAGTGTTGCCTCTAGCGAATTTAGGGTTACCTTTACGGGATTCTAGGGCACAATTCCCCTATAATCCCGTGGCAACCTTCCTTTCTTAGAGTGCAACTCTCGTGGGCCTATCTCTTTCCTGGAGTGTGTAACTTAAGGTGTGGCCGCTAGGTTTTCAGTGCCTAACCAAGCGCCGCTAGCCCAAACGTATCTAATAACTTAATATCTCACGTGCCTCAAAACCTTTACGTGCTTCCCATGCGTTTCTAAGGATAATTCTATTGTGTCAGAGCCTTACGTCTTGAATACATCCTGCATGTATGGCATATCTGTGAATCTGGTTTCGTGCCTTGACACGTGTAATTCTGTGGACCCCTTTGTGGGCCTTACCATGCCGACTTCTCACTCATGTGCCGACGTCCGAGGTCTGGCCACTACACAAGCCCCCCAGGCTCGAGCTGGAACTTGTTTAAGCAAAAAGCCTAACTGCTTGACTTGTCGACCTACGTGGCACTGCGGTGAGACTGAGTGATGGGACGCGCACAGTGCTTAGAGGTGACATCTCACCATACTTTCCCTAGAGCGTACACGTGGCAATCTCCACGGCTAGGGTGCATTATCGATTCGTGCTTCCCCTATATGTTACCCTTTGCTTCCTACACTCTTCACTATTTCATTCCTTCTCATTTCATTTTTCAAAACTCCTTGCTTCTTCGAGCGCTCATTTCTTCTCTCTCGACCTTTCATGAAATTCACTCGCAATCTGTTAAAGGTACGTTCTTTTCATCATTTATGGCTTTCTTTTGCTATTGCGATTCCCCTCCATGCATTTATAACTGCTTGGGACTGTTTACGTTTTCTGCTCAACTTAACTCATCATGCCCTATTTTCCTGTCGCGATATATGTTTATTCCATTCCCCCTCTGAGCCTGTCTTCTTCCTCTTTTCTTTTTTCTTTTTTTTAGCCTTCATTACTCTCAAATGGATCACTCTACCTCTTCCCACTCCGGAGTTGATTTACCTTCCTCTCAGCCCCCCGCTCGCCAAGTAGTCCTAGGGCTCCATTCTGACTTCTATCAGTCATTGTATCCTTGGGCCCCTGAAGGACTCTTGAAGGAAGTGTCCGAGTTCACCACCTCCAAAGCCATAGTAGATTACAGGAAAAAGTAGGTGAGAAACAAAGATAGCCACGCCTCCCGCGTCTTCGGAAAGGAGGAGGACAAGTTCGTGGGGGTGGTCCCTTGTAAGGTGGGCAAGCTCGTCAGCTGTGACGAGGCTTCAGTTTAGGAGGCCCCCTTTTGCTTCATCTACTCCACCGTCTTCCAGAGGTTGTGTTTGCGGCTCCCCTTCAGCAGGTTTGAGCAGGCGCTATTAACCGAGAAGAATGTCTCCCTTGCCTAGCTTCATCCTAACGGCTGGGCCTTCGTAAGGGCCTTCACCATCCTCTGTAACTGCTTCAGTAGACTCCTTCCTCTACTTCTTCGAGGCCAAGAGTCCAGGGAAAAACTTCTAGGTTAGCCTCAACGGGGTTGTTGGGAGAATGCTGCTAACCCTCTTCGAGCAATCCTATAAAGGGTTCAAGGGCAAATTCTTCAAGATTTGCTGTCGCGCCACCTGTAACATCCCGCCAAAATACTATACAAATGTGTATAATGAAAATAAAGGTAACAAATAGATTGAAGTGAACTAAATATTATATATATTAAATGTAGTTTCTCCTCACAGGGAGTTTAATACAAATTCGGTCAAATTTTCCAGAAACATAAACAAAATACAGTAAAAAAAAACAAAGCAGGCGATCTCCTATCGGAAGAGGCCGATCTCCTATCGGAAGAGACCGATCTCCTATCGGAAGACCCAAAACAGCCGATCTGCTACCAGAACAGAAATCCGGCGATCTCCTCCCGGCGACCACTCACTAAGGAACTCTACTTCCTGGAAGATCATCTGCTCCCGTGTAAGTTATACACGATCATCACAGTTTTAAGAAAACAGCCGCAGAACCAAAACACGCAGGGTAAGCTAGATATTTTAAAGAGAGTTTAAATAAGGATAATTAAAATAAAATCAAGGTAAACAATTTCAAGATATTCACGTAAAGTTATCAAGTTTCTCATACTCTTCACCTGATCGCCCAGAAATCACACATTTCGCAATATTTTCCAGAGTCATTCTATTTCACAACTGCATCAAGTGTCTATCAATTTCAAGTTCCTCATTTCACATGTCAGACCACCACTGACTCAGCACACAAGACACTTGACACTACTTCCGGAAGACTCATGCATTGATTAGACTCAGAGATCTGCACCTGTCATACCATACCACTGTGAAATCTACACAGGGTCGCTGTGAATCCACACAACATGCGCATATATAATCTCAATGTCAATAGTTCTCCCAGTATGACAGGGTTAATCCATAGGACAGGCGGAGCTCGTTCTTTTTCACACGAGACGCCCATTCATATGAACCTCCTTCGACTCTCACCAACTGAGTAACTTCCTCTATGTGATTCCATTTTCTCAGCAGAGTCAGGATATCCCCTTAGGAATCACCGATCAATGCACATCCTACACGATCTTACACGGTATTTCCTTTCCTGAAAATACTATGCCTCGATCCACATTCACAACATTCAACACATCATACCGCCCTTAAATAAATGATTCAAGTCACAGCAACGATTGTTTCAAAGACTCAGATTTTCGAAGATCACATTTAAGCTTCAACAGTTCAAAGTAACACCAAAACACAGGGAGTTCGCAAACATCGCCCAAACCGGCGACCTGGTTCAAAAACAGGGTATTTCGAAGTCTGTATTTAAAAACCGGCGACCACGTCGCCCAAACACATGGAACAGAGCATTCACGCAGATGCAACGAAACCGGCGACCACGTCGCCCTCATTTCAGAAATAGCTAAACTATGGCTTGTATTGAAAATGAAGTCTAGCTTCCCTTACCTGGACTTGCGTAAAATACCGCGAGCTCAAAACCCACCGAGCCTGAAGGATGCCTTAGCTCTGTTTTCAGCACCTGGTCTGTAGAACTTGCAGAGAACCTCTTAGGTGCTCTAAGGGCAACATCGCTTGTCGCACTGATGCTGGAGGTTGCATGAGTCTCAACGCAAGGAAGGGAAGAAGGGAGGGAGGAAGTTTGCACTCACTCTAACACTCTTGAGTCTGTAACGTTCTTTGCCTTCCCGCAGTGGCTTTTGAATCCCAACTTACCTGTCCACGCATGCTGCTGCTGCCCCCTCTTCTGCAGGAAAGCCTGAGAACCATTGCCCTGAACAGTACGACCACTGTTGTCTCTGGTGCATGCCAACCACTGCTCTGAACAGTACTACCGCTGTTGTCTCCTGCGCATGCCAACATTCTGATGTCACCACTCTAAACCACCCTTTTTGTCTACGTGGCGCGTGTGCAGGACGTTTCATGCTGGGAGTCTGGGTCCCACTTTACTCTGTGTGAAACTCGACGTCGCGCGATAACTTTCCACTGCTGACTCATCCTGGCGAACGACCGATGCCTCCTTCGCCCTGGAAGACGACCGATGTCTTCCTCTGGGAGACGACCGATGTCTTCCCTGGCGACGCCCTCATAACTCTCGCGCCCTGGCCACGTCCACATGCATCGCGTCCTGGCGATGCCCGCATGCCTCTCGCGCCTTGGCCACATCCACATGCCTCGCGCCCTGGCAATGCCCGCATGCCTCGCGCCCGCGCGACGCTCGCATGCCTCTCGCGCCCGCGCGATGCCTGTATGCCTCGCGCCCGCGTGATGCTCGCATGCCTCTCGCGCCCGGACGATGCTCGCATGCCTCTCGCGCCCGCGCGATGCCTGCATGCCTCTCGCGCCCGCGCGATGCCTGCATGCCTCGCGCCCGCGCGATGCTCGCATGCCTCTCGCGCCCGCGCGATGCTCGCATGCCTCTCGCGCCCGCGCGATGCCTGCATGCCTCGCGCCCTGGCGACGTCCACCTGGCGCTCATGTGTAGCAGGCGACCGGCGATCTCATAGCCTTCTAAACTTAACTTTTCCTCCCTTTTTATTTTAAATAAAACATACATAGAATTCTTTTAAAATATAACCCTTTTTATTCCAATTCAATTTTACAGGTCCTTACATTCTCCCCAACAAGAAAAATTTTCGTCCTCGAAAATTGAATTATAAGGAAAAGAGGTGGGCATATGCTTCTCTCATGGTTTCCTTCAAATTCCATGGTGAATCACCCGATCTGCACGTCGTCCACTTCCAACACGTGACTAGGGTCTGCAAGATACTCCCTTAGCTGTGATACGTGAAACACATTATGCAGGTTTGCTAATTGGGGAGGTGGGGTGATCTCATAAGCCACTGGACTGATCCCCCTTGGGTCTGATATGGCCCAACCAACTTAGGGGACAACTTCTTTGATCTGATAGCTCGTCCTACACCTTTGGCTGGTGTTCCCCTCATAAAGACATGATCCCCAGCAGCAAACTCCAAAGGTCTTCTCCTCTGATCTGCCGAGGACATCTATCGACTTTCAGAAGCTTTCATTCTGCCTTGCATCAGTTTCACCTTCTCGGTTGTCGGTTGAACCAACTCTTACTACTCCAATACTTCATCAATTTCCATTCTCCATCTGCTGGTATGCAAATTCTGCCATTAATCTCAATATTCCATCTTTACCCGTTACAAAGCCTTTAGCCTGATCGGTGCCTAGCAAATTCCACAATACGTTTCAGACTAGGATCCTCTAACTGTTCAATCAAAACTGATTCGTCCTCCTGGTTCCAACAATAAGGGAATTCTGCATTTCCTCCCATACAAAGCTTCACACAATTACTGTCTTCACATCTCCATAACAACACTACCACTGCCGATTCTAAATCATAAGTAGAATAATTTCTCTCATGAAATTTGAGTTGCATTGAACATATGCAACTCCTGTCTTCTCTTGTATTCAGACACAATTCGAACTTTGATGTGAGGCATCATACTAAACCTCAAAAGGCTTGTCTTCTGCACATCTTCTGTCTTAGCAAAATCTGGTTTTATCCAGATTTCCGATAAAACTTTAAGGACACTGAAGTTCCATCTAACTGATCCCTCAACTCATCAATTACGGGTAGAGGGTAGTTGTCCTGGATGGTCAACTTATTCAACTTCCTGTAGTCCCTACACAGTTGAGGTCCTTCCTCTTCCTTTTTAACCAACAATGCTGGAAACTCCAAGGAGATATATTGGGCTTGACTAACTGCGTCTCTAACAACTCTTCCACTTATTTTCTTCAATTTAATCAACTCGGCTGAACTTTGGAAACACTATCTTTCGTTGAGCTTAACCTTTGGAAACGTGATTGACAGATCACTAATCCCTTTTATGGAATAACATCCAATTCATCTCCTACATACTCAACATAAACTAGTGTCCAATTTCGAATCACATACAGCTTTCAAATCCAAATCAATTAAACAACATCCATCCCACGTGAGACTTTCTCTCTCATCCAAGCAATTTCTCCGCCTGTTGCTTTTCAACAATTTTCTTTGCCTAACTGTAACTTTAAACACAATTAAGATATTTCATCTTTCCTCTTTCCCAAAATCATTGATACATCTCAAGATGATATAATCATCTTGTAAACTTATTCTCTACCAAATCTCAAATTTCCATTTCAAGCCTTGTGTCCAGCTAGAGGTCATCACCAAGCTCCAGATCAAAGAAAGATTCCTACTTTCATCTTGGAACTTAACTCCAGTACTTCCCATGGATACACATGCTTAAGTCTTTAAACCCTCAACATTCTGCTTACATACTCTCCATAACTTATATGTAGCTGAACCTACACCTTGGTACACTAAATCTAACTTACACTTCCTTCTCTAATTCCATCAACTCAGCTGGAGCCGTTGACACTGGTCCAGCTCCAGGTACCAAAACAATAAAGAGTTCCACCTCTCTCTTAGGAGGTAACCCAGGTACCTCTTCTGGAAATACATCCGTGAAATCTTTCACCACGGGTATTCTGCTTACGTCCCCTTTATTCTCCACCTCCGACCGAGCGAGTATCACGAAGCACCTCGCCCCTTCTTCCAATGCTGACTGCCCTTGCTGAGCAGATATTACATCTGATCCTTGGAGGTCTGGAAATGCAATCCTCTGACCACCGCAGTCAATGAGAACGTGATTGGCAGCTAACCAATCCATTCCCAGGATAACATCTAGGTCCCGAAGAGGTAGGCAGATCAAGTTCACCTTGAATCTGCGTCCCTCTACTATCACTGGACATTCGGGGCAAACTGTAGAGGTCATCACCTGCCCTGACGCAGGTGTAGAGACCAACAGTTCGAAAGGTAACTCCTTCACTAGAAGGCCCAACTCGGCTACACACAGGCTTGACACAAAGGAGTGTGTCGCTCCAGAATCAAACAAAACTTTTACAGTCCTACCAGCTATAAAACATATACTCTGCACGAGGTTACCTGACTGAGACGCCTCTGCTCCTGACATGGCAACCACTCTCCCTGTTGCCTGAGGTCTGCTGCCTTCATTCCTCAACTGCCGAGAACCACTGGGTTGAGTCATCCTTTTTCTGTTAGGACAATCTCTAGAAATGTGCCCCATTTCTTGGCATGTGAAACACCCTTTCTCTGAATTCCTCTTGGAGCACACCTTGACGTTATGTAACCCACCACAACGGAAACACTTTGGTTTCCATGGTTGTTGCCGCTGAAACTGGAGCGGAACTGCTCCTGCCCGATGTGGTGGAGGTCTCGCATAAGGCTTGCTTTGTGGGTGCTGCACCTTGGCCTTCCCACTGGAGGGACCCCCTGGGTGTGATCTGATTATCCTGGAATCACCCCTCTCCAGGGTCTCCACCCTCTTTGCCTTCCCCCCTAAGGCATGGAACTCCCTGATCCACTGATCTGGTTGGTTCGGAGAAACGTTCCCACGGAACTGGGTTGGGTTGTGCCTCATGATCTCGGTCATCCCCACCTGCTCCCGAGGCTGATTGACATGAGAAGCTGTTGCAGCCGATCCAGCAGTTTCCAAATGATGCATTACAGCTTGATGAATCTGGACCATTACCGTATTCTGCTGTTGGATGGCAGTTGCCATCATCTCTATAGCCTTGGCAATCTGGCCCATTTCTGAAGAAGGTTGGGGAGGGGTAGGAGGTTTACTTGCCATCACTCTTCGTTTCAGATTGTGAAACTATGGGTTTCTATATTCCCTACAACTACAAGAATGAAATCGATAAGAAATCAATTCATTCAAGGGGTAACAGCTAGACCTTACAAAGGTCAGCCCCTCAAAGTCATTTAGAATTTGAGTTCATCAACAGGATCATAATGCTTATAACATCAAGCATAACACCAGAACAACTACTGGTATGCAGTCATCAATCCAATCAACCATTTTCAATCAATTACAAAGACACTCAAGAGAATGAAATAGCTCACACCAGAATTCAATATATGTTAAACATCAAACCTTTGGAATTAATATTGAGACTCATCTCGATCCAGTTATGAGTGTGCACCCTCACTACTTTATCAAGACCTTCTCATTCTTAATACTAAGATTTTCAGTTAGAGCATATATTCACCAAAGCACACACAAAATTTCAATACAAAAACGTTTGAAAACCTTTCACCATAGTGGTTATTTTAAACTCAAATAAATTTCATGGGCAGAAGAAACACAATGGATCCACAGCCTTCAGGTCATCCTAAGGACGAACTGCTCTGATACCATTAATGTAACATCCCGCCAAAATACTATACAAATGTGTATAATGAAAATAAAGGTAACAAATAGATTGAAGTGAACTAAATATTATATATATTAAATGTAGTTTCTCCTCACAGGGAGTTTAATACAAATTCGGTCAAATTTTCCAGAAACATAAACAAAATACAGTAAAAAAAAACAAAGCAGGCGATCTCCTATCGGAAGAGGCCGATCTCCTATCGGAAGAGACCGATCTCCTATCGGAAGACCCAAAACAGCCGATCTGCTACCAGAACAGAAATCCGGCGATCTCCTCCCGGCGACCACTCACTAAGGAACTCTACTTCCTGGAAGATCATCTGCTCCCGTGTAAGTTATACACGATCATCACAGTTTTAAGAAAACAGCCGCAGAACCAAAACACGCAGGGTAAGCTAGATATTTTAAAGAGAGTTTAAATAAGGATAATTAAAATAAAATCAAGGTAAACAATTTCAAGATATTCACGTAAAGTTATCAAGTTTCTCATACTCTTCACCTGATCGCCCAGAAATCACACATTTCGCAATATTTTCCAGAGTCATTCTATTTCACAACTGCATCAAGTGTCTATCAATTTCAAGTTCCTCATTTCACATGTCAGACCACCACTGACTCAGCACACAAGACACTTGACACTACTTCCGGAAGACTCATGCATTGATTAGACTCAGAGATCTGCACCTGTCATACCATACCACTGTGAAATCCACACAGGGTCGCTGTGAATCCACACAGCATGCGCATATATAATCTCAATGTCAATAGTTCTCCCGGTATGACAGGGTTAATCCATAGGACAGGCGGAGCTCGTTCTTTTTCACACGAGACGCCCATTCATATGAACCTCCTTCGACTCTCACCAACTGAGTAACTTCCTCTATGTGATTCCATTTTCTCAGCAGAGTCAGGATATCCCCTTAGGAATCACCGACCAATGCACATCCTACACGATCTTACACGGTATTTCCTTTCCTGAAAATACTATGCCTCGATCCACATTCACAACATTCAACACATCATACCGCCCTTAAATAAATGATTCAAGTCACAGCAACGATTGTTTCAAAGACTCAGATTTTCGAAGATCACATTTAAGCTTCAACAGTTCAAAGTAACACCAAAACACAGGGAGTTCGCAAACATCGCCCAAACCGGCGACCTGGTTCAAAAACAGGGTATTTCGAAGTCTGTATTTAAAAACCGGCGACCACGTCGCCCAAACACATGGAACAGAGCATTCACGCAGATGCAACGAAACCGGCGACCACGTCGCCCTCATTTCAGAAATAGCTAAACTATGGCTTGTATTGAAAATGAAGTCTAGCTTCCCTTACCTGGACTTGCGTAAAATACCGCGAGCTCAAAACCCACCGAGCCTGAAGGATGCCTTAGCTCTGTTTTCAGCACCTGGTCTGTAGAACTTGCAGAGAACCTCTTAGGTGCTCTAAGGGCAACGTCGCTTGTCGCACTGATGCTGGAGGTTGCCTGAGTCTCAACGCAAGGAAGGGAAGAAGGGAGGGAGGAAGTTTGCACTCACTCTAACACTCTTGAGTCTGTAACGTTCTTTGCCTTCCTGCAGTGGCTTTTGAATCCCAACTTACCTGTCCACGCATGCTGCTGCTGCCCCCTCTTCTGCAGGAAAGCCTGAGAACCACTGCCCTGAACAGTACGACCACTGTTGTCTCTGGTGCATGCCAACCACTGCTCTGAACAGTACTACCGCTGTTGTCTCCTGCACATGCCAACATTCTGATGTCACCACTCTAAACCACCCTTTTTGTCTACGTGGCGCGTGTGCAGGACGTTTCATGCTGGGAGTCTGGGTCCCACTTTACTCTGTGTGAAACTCGACATCGCGCGATAACTTTCCACTGCTGACTCATCCTGGCGAACGACCGATGCCTCCTTCGCCCTGGAAGACGACCGATGTCTTCCTCTGGGAGACGACCGATGTCTTCCCTGGCGACGCCCTCATAACTCTCGCGCCCTGGCCACGTCCACATGCATCGCGTCCTGGCGATGCCCGCATGCCTCTCGCGCCTTGGCCACGTCCACATGCCTCGCGCCCTGGCAATGCCCGCATGCCTCGCGCCCGCGCGACGCTCGCATGCCTCTCGCGCCCGCGCGATGCCTGCATGCCTCGCGCCCGCGCGATGCTCGCATGCCTCTCGCGCCCGCACGATGCTCGCATGCCTCTCGCGCCCGCACGATGCCTGCATGCCTCTCGCGCCCGCGCGATGCCTGCATGCCTCGCGCCCGCGCGATGCTCGCATGCCTCTCGCGCCCGCGCGATGCTCGCATGCCTCTCGCGCCCGCGCGATGCCTGCATGCCTCGCGCCCTGGCGACGTCCACCTGGCGCTCATGTGTAGCAGGCGACCGGCGATCTCATAGCCTTCTAAACTTATCTTTTCCTCCCTTTTTATTTTAAATAAAACATACATAGAATTCTTTTAAAATATAACCCTTTTTATTCCAATTCAATTTTACAGGTCCTTACACCACCGACCCTACCCTCTTGGATGGGTTTCCCCTTTACTGGGTGGAAACCCCCAACCTGGCCAAACCCCGGGCCTTGACAGACTTGCACCCTCAAGACAGGGAGGTATGTGAGCTCTTGTCTGGTCTAGAAGCAGTGTTTAGCAGCGTCAAGGTAATAAAAAACGAGTATCACCCCAAAACCCTGCGGGGGTATATAGGTATCTGTTTCCACTTTGTTTCTGCTTGCCTGCCTGCTTGCATATTTCCTGATCTATCTTGCATGTTCACCTGTTGCTAATTTGGTATGTTCTTATTCCCCATTTGTGGCAGAAATGACCATCGACGTTGAAAGGAGGAAACAACTGGCGGCTCGTGTTGCCAAGAAGGGTGCGGCGGGCACCTCCCAATCAGTCCAAGCCAACCCTTCCACTGGTGGTGACCCCGACACTACCGCCCTCGTCGCCACTCCTCTTGCTGTCGCGGCCCCAGCTGAATTGCCTGCCCCCCAAACTCAAGGTGCACTGGTGGCGGCTAGGCCTCCCCCATCAGACGATGAGGACACCCACTCAGGGTTGGTTTTCAAGAGGAAGAGAAAGGCTATCCAGGTGGCCTCTGACACTGAAGATGAGGGTGTCCCTTCCTTAAGGGATAACCCTCCAAGCACTTCTTCTCCCCCACATGCCACAGAACTTGAAGGACGAGGAGAAAGCGTCCCTGAAGAGATGCGACCGAGCCCTCCTGCCAGTCTGGCCCCCTTCCTTCAACGTACTATGAAGTCTTCCCAAGAAATCGAAGACATGGAGGTGGGGCCTTTAATGGAGCAGGTGGCTCAAAGCTTTGGGAAGGCGCTCAGCGGGTCTAGCATTCTCTTAAAGAAAATGCAAAAGGCGCAACTGGACGCCGAGCACCGGGCCGCTGCTTCAGTAGGATCAGAGCGCTGCCTAACCAGCCTTACCGTTGATGTTGCTGAGTTGCGGAAATCTGATAAAGAGGTGAGGTGTAAGGACCTGTAAAATTGAATTTGGAATGAAAGTGGTATATTTAAATAATTCCAGAAGATGTTATTATTTAAAATACAAAGAGCTGGTAAATGAAGTTTCGTAGTAGCTGGACCTCGGAAGTCGCCCAAGATCTGGGGTCAGCTGGTAGAGGTCGGTCGGATGATGTGTGGATCAAGAAGAGTAAAGGAAGAAAAGTTAAGTTTAGAAGGCTATGGGATCGCCGGTCGCCTGCTAAACATGTGCGCCAGGTGGACGTCGCCAGGGCGCGAGAGAGGTGCAGGCATCGCGCGGGCGCGAGGCATGTAGGCATCGCGCGGGCGCGAGGCATGCGGGCATTGCCAGGGCGCGAGGCATGCGGGCATTGCAAGGGCGCGAGGCATGTGGACGTAGCCAGGGCGCGAGAGTTATGAGGGCGTCGCCAGGGAAGACATCGGTCGTCTTCCAGGGCGAAGGAGACATCGGTCGTCTTCCAGGGCGAAGGAGACATCGGTCGTCTTCCAGGGCGAAGGAGACATCGGTCGTCTTCCAGGGCGAAGGAGACATCGATCGTCTTCCAAGGCGAAGGTGACAACGGTCGTCTTCCAGGGCGAAGGAGACATCGGTCGTTCGCCAGGATGAGTCAGCAGTGGAAGGTTATCGCGCGATGTTGAGTTGCACACAGAGAAGGTAAGACCCAGACTCCCAGCATGAAGCGTAGTGCACGCACGCCACGTAGACAAAAAGGGTGGTTCAGAATAGTGACATCAGAATGTTGGCATGCGCAGGGGACACTCGCGGTCGTACTGTTCAGAGCAGTGGCTGGCATGCACAAGCGACAACAGTGGCAGTACTGTTCAGAGCATTGGTTGGCATGCACCAGAGACAACAGTGGTCGTACTGTTCAGGGCAGTGGTTCTCAGACTTCTCTGCAGAGTGGGTGGTGGCAGCTGCTTTTGGTGGATAAGTTGGTTTAAGATGCAGAAAACCCACTGCTGAGAGGAAGAAACGTTGCAGCCTTCAAAGAGAGAAAGAGTGAGTTACCTCCCTTCTCCTCCAGTTGCCTCCTTCGCGCTGCGATTCTAGCACCTTCACACGAGAGTACGACGAGCGACAGCCACCATTAGAGCACCTGGGCAGTTCTCTGCAAGTCCTTCGACCAGACGCAAAAACAGAGCCAAGGCGTTCTTCAAGCTTTGTTGGGTTTCGGAACTCTAGGTGTTTGCGCAAGTCCAGGTAAGGGAAGCTAGACTTCATTTTCAATACAAGCCATAGTTTAGCTATTTTCTGAAGTGAGGGCGACGTGGTCGCCGGTTTTCGTTTTCATCCTTGTAAAATGCTCTGTGCTATGTGTTGGGCGACGTGGTCGCCGGTTTTAAATGCAGACTTCGAAATACCCTGTTTTTGAACCAGGTCGTCGGTTTTGGCGTTGTTTGCGAAACTCTCTGTTTTTGATGTTGCTTTGAAACGGTATGAGATTTAAATGAGATATTCGGAAATAAGAACCTTGGAGTGAGCTTTTGCTGTGATTGAAATCTTTCCTTTAAGTGTTATGAGATGTGTTGCATGATGTGAATGTGGATCGAGGGATAGTATTTTCAGGAAAGAAAATACCGTGTAAGATCGTGTAGGATGTGCATTGATCGGTGATTCCTAAGGGGATATCCTGACTCTGCTGAGATAATGGAATCACATAGAGGAAGTTACTCAGTTGGTGAGAGTCGAAGGAGGTTCATATGAATGGGCGTCTCGTGTGAAAAAGAACGAGCTCCGCCTGTTCTATGGATTAACCCTGTCATACCGGGAGAACTATTGACATTGAGATTATATATGCGCATGCTGTGTGGATTCACAGCGACCCTGTGTGGATTTCACAGTGGTATGGTATGACAGGTGCAGATCTCTGAGTCTAATCAATGCATGAGTCTTCCGGAAGTAGTGTCAAGTGTCTTGTGTGTTGAGTCAGTGATGGTCTGACATGTGAAATGAGGAACTTGAAATTTATAGACACTTGATACAGTTGTGAAATAGAATGACTCTGGAAAGTATTGCAAAGTGTGTGATTTCTGGGCGATCAGGTGAAGAGTATGAGAAACTTGATAACTTTACGTGAATATCTTGAAATTGTTTACCTTGATTTTATTTTAAGTATCCTTATTTAAACTCTTTTTAAATGTCTAGCTTACCCTGTGTTTTCGTTTGTGTTGTGGCCTTTTCTTAAACCTGTAATGATCGTGTATAATTTACACGGGAGCAGATGATGTTGCAGGAAGTAGAGCTCTTTAGAAAATTGTCACTGGAAGGAGATCGCCTGTTTTCTTTTCTGTTGGGTGATCGCCCCTCTTGCTGCTTTATAATAGGAGATCGCCTTTATGAAAGGAGATCGCCCTTCTTATAGGAGATCGCCCTTTTTGCCAGGAGATCGCCTATCTGTCTTTTGTATTGTATTTCGTTTACGTTTTTAGTGGAGAAGTGATCGTTTGTATTAAACTCCCTGTGAGGAGAAACTTACTTATTTATATAAAGATTTTGCTCACTTCAATCTATTTGTCACCTTTATTTTCGTTTTATATTTATTTTCAAAGTAATTTAGCGGGATGTTACATTAATGGTATCAGAGCAGTTCGTCCTTAGGATGACCTGAGGGCTGTGGATCCATTGTGTTTCTTCTGCTCATGAAAGTTATTTGAGTTTAAAATAATAACTATAGTGAAAGGTTTTCAAACGTTTTTGTATTGAAATTTTGTGTGTGCTTTGGTGAATATATGTTCTAATTGAAAATCTTAGTATTAAGAATGAGAAAGTCTTGATAAAGTAGTGAGGGTGCACACTCATAACTGGATCGAGATGAGTCTCAATCTTAATTCCAAAGGTTTGATGTTTAGCATATATTGAATTCTGGTGTGAGCTATCTCATTCTCTTGAGTGTCTTTGTAATTGATTGAAAATGGTTGATTGGATTGGTGACTGCATACCAGTAGTTGTGCTGGTGTTATGCTTGATGTTATAAGCATTATGATTCTGTTGATGAGCTCAAATTCTTAATGATTTTGAGATGCTGACCTTTGTAAGGTCTAGCTGTTACCCCCCCTTGAATGAATTGATTTCTTATCGATCTCATTCTTGTAGTTGTAGGAAATATAGGAATCTTATAATTTCAAAATCTGAAAACGAAGGAGATGGCACGTAGACCTTCTACCCCTCCCCAACCTTCTTCGGAGATGAGCCAGATTGCCAAGGCTATCGAGATGATGGCAACTGCCATCCAACAGCAGAATACGGTAATGGCCCAGATTCATCAGGCTGTAATGAATCATTTGGAAACTACTGGGTCGGCTGCAATAGCTTCTCATGTCAATCAGCCTCGGGAGCAGGTGGGGATGACCAAGTTCATGAAGCACAACCCAACCCAGTTCCGTGGGAACGTTTCTCCGAACCAACCAGATCAGTGGATCAGGGAGTTCCATGCCTTAGTGGGGAAGGCAAAGAGGGTGGAGACCCTGGAGAGGGGTGATTCTAGGATAATCAGATCACACCCAGGGGGTCCCTTCAGTGGGAAGGCCAAGGTGCAGCACCCACAAAGCAAGCCTTATGCGAGACCTCCACCACATCGGGCAGGAGCAGTTCCGCTCCAGTTTCAGCGGCAACAACCATGGAAACCAAAGTGTTTCCGTTGTGGTGGGTTACATAACGTCAAGGTGTGCTCCAAGAGGAATTCAGAGAAAGGGTGTTTCACATGCCAAGAAATGGGGCACATTTCTAGAGATTGTCCTAACGGAAAAAGGATGACTCAACCCAGTGGTTCTCGGCAGTTGAGGAATGAAGGCAACAGACCTCAGGCAACAGGGAGAGTGTTTGCCATGTCAGGAGCAGAGGCGTCTCAGTCAGGTAACCTCGTGCAGAGTATATGTTTTATAGCTGGTAGGAGTGTAAAAGTTTTGTTTGATTCTGGAGCGACACACTCCTTTGTGTCAAGCCTGTGTGTAGCCGAGTTGGGCCTTCTAGTGAAGGAGTTACCTTTCGAACTGTTGGTCTCTACACCTGCGTCAGGGCAGGTGATGACCTCTACAGTTTGCCCGAATGTCCAGTGATAGTAGAGGGACGCAGATTCAAGGTGAACTTGATCTGCCTACCTCTTCGGGACCTAGATGTTATCCTGGGAATGGATTGGTTAGCTGCCAATCACGTTCTCATTGAATGCGGTGGTCAGAGGATTGCATTTCCAGACCTCCAAGGATCAGATGTAATATCTGCTCAGCAAGGGCAGTCAGCGTTGGAAGAAGGGGCGAGGTGCTTCTCGATACTCGCTCGGTCGGAGGTGGAGAATAAAGGGGACGTAAGCAGAATACCCGTGGTGAAAGATTTCACGGATGTATTTCCAGAAGAGATACCTGAATTACCCCCTAAGAGAGAGGTGGAACTCTCTATTGTTTTGGGTGCCTGGAACTGGACCGGTGGCAATGGCTCCAGCTGAGTTGATGGAATTAAAGAACGAAGTGTAATTTAGATTTGGTGTACCAAGGTTTAGTTTCAGCTACATATAAGTTATGGAGAGTATATAAGCAGAATGTTGAGGGTTTAAAGACTTAAGCATGTGTATCCATAGGAAGTACCGGGGTTAAGTTCCAAAAATGAAAGAATGAATTTTCTTTTATTTGAAGCTTGGGAGATGTTTATGTCGATGAAACAGCATGAGATGACTCTAGCTTAACCACAAGCTTAAAAGCAAATGGGAGATGTTGTATTTATGTCTAAAGTTCAATTAGACAGAGAAAGTTGCTGAAAAGTACCAAGTAGAGAAGTTACTGGGAGAAGAGAGAAAGCTTCACGCAGAATGGATGCTATTTTGTGGATCGTGATTTGGAAGATGAGTATGGAAATGGTGGATGAGGAGTGATGAGAAAGGGAAATGGAAAGATATTCTTGTATCCAAATATGACTCGGAACTTGGGGGAAACCGAGCTCATTCGAAATATCAATCGTGGTGGTGGAGAGATGTACGTAAGGTGTGCGAGGAGGGTGAAGATGATGGTTAGTTCCAAAAAGTCATTGTTTGGAAAGTTAGAGGCGGAGGGGATGTGAGATTTCAGGAGGATGCGTGGGCCACTAACTCTAACTTTAAAGCAACGTGGCTGGTCTATGTGCTTCAAGTGGATAAGTGTTCTATTTGTTCGACATAAGGATTTGAGGTCCCACCTTGAGAACTTTTATCTTATACGTATGTCACCCAAGTAGAATCAGGTGTGGAAGGGAATGTGGGTGGCAATAGTCTGTTGTATCTCGGAGAAGAGGAATAGAGTTGTCCTTAAGAAAGAAAATCCTGGATGCAGAGGAAATTTTCCAATCGGCTCCACTACTTGCATGGTTGTGGTTGAGATATATGGTGCGTTCGTTCTTGTATACCTTTTCAGATAGGCACCTGAACCCAAATCAATGCATCCAATGTATACATTGAACAAGGAGGAAATGATGGGGACAGGAAGCCGACGGCAAAAGAAGTTATAAGGATGATTTAGAAAGTAACAGCAACAAGAACTTTGTCTTCATAAAGTGCAGAGTTATGTAGCATAGTGGTGAACCAAAGGTGTTCCTTTAGGGAGCATGAGAATTAGATCAGCAGTTGGGAAGTCGATGGATGGTTTTGATCAAGATGCGGAAGTTGATTCTTGGAAAGATATTTCGGATCCTAGTTTAGATTGGCTGGGGGACATGAGCAGTAGTCATGCTGTCCTCTTTCCTTCCGATGAAGGGATCTTGCTCACTTTTCTCTACAGGGGGCTAGTCCTGGTTCTGTTAAGGGCTTAGTTCTGGACTTGCTCGACCAAGTCTTCAGGGTTGGAAGTAGAGTGTGAGTACTGGAGTTGGCGCTTAATGGAGCAGCATACTCCATATGCAGGGATGGAGAATGGAATTTAATGAAGTATTGGAGTAGTAAGAGTTGGTTCAACCGACAACCAAGAAGGTGAAACTGATGCAAGGCAGAATGAAAGCTTCTCAAAGTCGACAGATGTCCTAGGCAGCTCAGAGGCAAGACAATCAGTATGGTGAAAGTGGTGTGGAATGAGAGATCGGGTGATACAACTTGGGAATTAGAAGGAACCATGAGAGAAGCCTATCCCTACCTCTTTTCCTTGTGATTCAATTTTCGAGGACGAAAATTTTTCTTGTTGGGGAGAATGTAAGGACCTGTAAAATTGAATTTGGAATGAAAGTGGTATATTTAAATAATTCCAGAAGATGTTATTATTTAAAATACAAAGAGCTGGTAAATGAAGTTTCGTAGTAGCTGGACCTCGGAAGTCGCCCAAAATCTGGGGTCAGCTGGTAGAGGTCGGTCGGATGATGTGTGGATCAAGAAGAGTAAAGGAAGAAAAGTTAAGTTTACAAGGCTATGGGATCGCCGGTCGCCTGCTAAACATGAGCGCCAGGTGGACGTCGCCAGGGCGCGAGAGGCATGCAGGCATCGCGCGGGCGCGAGGCATGCGGGCATTGCCAGGGCGCGAGGCATGCGGGCATTGCAAGGGCGCGAGGCATGTGGACGTAGCCAGGGCGCGAGAGTTATGAGGGCGTCGCCAGGGAAGACATCGGTCGTCTTCCAGGGCGAAGGAGACATCGGTCGTCTTCCAGGGCGAAGGAGACATCGGTCGTCTTCCAGGGCGAAGGAGACATCGGTCGTCTTCCAGGGCGAAGGAGACATCGGTCGTCTTCCAGGGCGAAGGAGACATCGGTCGTCTTCCAAGGCGAAGGTGACAACGGTCGTCTTCCAGGGCGAAGGAGACATCGGTCGTTCGCCAGGATGAGTCAGCAGTGGAAGGTTATCGCGCGATGTTGAGTTGCACACAGAGAAGGTAAGACCCAGACTCCCAGCATGAAGCGTAGTGCACGCACGCCACGTAGACAAAAAGGGTGGTTCAGAATAGTGACATCAGAATGTTGGCATGCGCAGGGGACACTCGCGGTCGTACTGTTCAGAGCAGTGGCTGGCATGCACAAGCGACAACAGTGGCAGTACTGTTCAGAGCAGTGGTTGGCATGCACCAGAGACAACAGTGGTCGTACTGTTCAGGGCAGTGGTTCTCAGACTTCTCTGCAGAGTGGGTGGTGGCAGCTGCTTTTGGTGGATAAGTTGGTTTAAGATGCAGAAAACCCACTGCTGAGAGGAAGAAACGTTGCAGCCTTCAAAGAGAGAAAGAGTGAGTTACCTCCCTTCTCCTCCAGTTGCCTCCTTCGCGCTGCGATTCTAGCACCTTCACACGAGAGTACGACGAGCGATAGCCACCATTAGAGCACCTGGGCAGTTCTCTGCAAGTCCTTCGACCAGACGCAAAAACAGAGCCAAGGCGTTCTTCAAGCTTTGTTGGGTTTCGGAACTCTAGGTGTTTGCGCAAGTCCAGGTAAGGGAAGCTAGACTTCATTTTCAATACAAGCCATAGTTTAGCTATTTTCTGAAGTGAGGGCGATGTGGTCGCCGGTTTTCGTTTTCATCCTTGTAAAATGCTCTGTGCTATGTGTTGGGCGACGTGGTCGCCGGTTTTAAATGCAGACTTCGAAATACCCTGTTTTTGAACCAGGTCGCCGGTTTTGGCGTTGTTTGCGAAACTCTCTGTTTTTGATGTTGCTTTGAAACGGTATGAGATTTAAATGAGATATTCGGAAATAAGAACCTTGGAGTGAGCTTTTGCTGTGATTGAAATCTTTCCTTTAAGTGTTATGAGATGTGTTGCATGATGTGAATGTGGATCGAGGCATAGTATTTTCAGGAAAGAAAATACCGTGTAAGATCGTGTAGGATGTGCATTGATCGGTGATTCCTAAGGGGATATCCTGACTCTGCTGAGATAATGGAATCACATAGAGGAAGTTACTCAGTTGGTGAGAGTCGAAGGAGGTTCATATGAATGGGCGTCTCGTGTGAAAAAGAACGAGCTCCGCCTGTTCTATGGATTAACCCTGTCATACCAGGAGAACTATTGACATTGAGATTATATATGCGCATGCTGTGTGGATTCACAGCGACCCTGTGTGGATTTCACAGTGGTATGGTATTACAGGTGCAGATCTCTGAGTCTAATCAATGCATGAGTCTTCCGGAAGTAGTGTCAAGTGTCTTGTGTGTTGAGTCAGTGGTGGTCTGACATGTGAAATGAGGAACTTGAAATTTATAGACACTTGATACAGTTGTGAAATAGAATGACTCTGGAAAGTATTGCAAAATGTGTGATTTCTGGGCGATCAGGTGAAGAGTATGAGAAACTTGATAACTTTACGTGAATATCTTGAAATTGTTTACCTTGATTTTATTTTAAGTATCCTTATTTAAACTCTTTTTAAATGTCTAGCTTACCCTGTGTTTTCGTTTGTGTTGTGGCCTTTTCTTAAACCTGTAATGATCGTGTATAATTTACACGGGAGCAGATGATGTTGCAGGAAGTAGAGCTCTTTAGAAAATTGTCACTGGAAGGAGATCGCCTGTTTTCTTTTCTGTTGGGTGATCGCCCCTCTTGCTGCTTTATAATAGGAGATCGCCTTTATGAAAGGAGATCGCCCTTCTTATAGGAGATCGCCCTTTTTGCCAGGAGATCGCCTATCTGTCTTTTGTATTGTATTTCGTTTACGTTTTTAGTGGAGAAGTGATCGTTTGTATTAAACTCCCTGTGAGGAGAAACTTACTTATTTATATAAAGATTTTGCTCACTTCAATCTATTTGTCACCTTTATTTTCATTTTATATTTATTTTCAAAGTAATTTAGCGGGATGTTACATGAGGGACCTCCTATTTTCGAAGTCTCAGGAGGCCCTTCGCCTCCACTCCAAGTGCAACGACTTTTGCCTGGTGGTGGAAGACCTCAAAGGTGAGCTGCAGTGCAAAGAAGAAGACGCTGCAGACCTGAAGGAAGAGCTGGCTCGTCGGGTCGATGACTTGGCGCAGCGAGAGGCGGAGATAGCCCAAATGAAACAAGAGATGGGTCGGCTGAAGAGTGAAACGGCTGAATCCTCTGCAGAGATGAGGGCGAAAATGGCTCATAGAGAGGAGCTCTACCAGAAGGCCAAGGAAGAACTCACTGACGAGGCAGCTGAAGCCTACGGTGCCGGATTTGGTTATGCCCTCGCCCAAGTTGCCTGTGCGCATCCCGGGGTAGACCTCTCCCAAATAGGTCTAAAGAAGATCATCGTCGATGGCCAACTGGTGGATGCTCCCGAAGATTAGAACCCCCTCTCCCCTCTTGTACTTCATTAGGCTGTCATTTTGTCTGTAAACTGTAAATACTTGTACATTTCATTTAATGCACTTAAATTTCTACTTGATGCTTTCGTGTTAATAACTTTTCTTTCTACTCTGAATACCATTTGGCCGTTGTGGCTCTTTCTTAATACTGCTGTTGTCCTTTTTTCTGCATACTTTATCTTTTAACTTGTAATATGCCTTGATGACGATCTTGCAAGCCTGTATTTTTGATTCCCCGTGCGAGTTGCGCAAGAGGACTCCCTGGTGTGGCTCTTAGTTTGTTTGACAAGCCCAACCATCCTTGTCGACCTTGGCTGATATGCCAATGAAAACCTTATCTTCGTCGACCTCGACTGATAAGCCTAGGAAGACCTCATCTTGGTCGACCTCGACTGATATGCCAAGGAAGACCTCATCTTGGTCGACCTTGACTGATACGCCAAGGAAGACCTCATCCTGGTTGACCTTGACTGATATGCCAAGGAAGACCTCATCTTGGTCGACCTCGACTGATATGCCAAGGAAGACCTCATCTTGGTTGACCTCAACTCATATGCCAAGGAAGACCTCATCTTGGTCGACCTCGATTGATACGCCAAGGAGGACCTCACTGCCTCGACCTTGGCTGTTCATGCCACGGAGGACTTTTCTTGGAACCATACTATTCTCCCCCTTTCTTTAACAAGGTAGGAGAGGTTCACTTACGTGCTTCGACCTTGGCTTTCAAGCCATGGAGGACTTCCCTTGGAACCATACTATTCTCCCCCTTTCTTTAACAAGGTAGGAGAGGTTCGCTTACGTGCCTCGACCTCGGCTTTCAAGCCATGGAGGACTTCCCTTGGAACCATACTATTCTCCCCCTTTCTTTAACAAGGTAGGAGAGGTTCGCTTACGCGCCTCGACCTCGGCTTTCAAGCCATGGAGGACTTCACTTTACTGTTCAACACAAATATATCTTTCTCAATTCTTTTCTTTTATTGGGTGACCTCGTTAAAAAAACTCCCGTAGGGAAAAAGAGTGTTCCTTTCACTGAATAATACAACTGTGTTGAATACAAAATAGTTAACTAAAATAAAATCACAAACTAATTAATTGAAATAAAACTTGAGGTTGGCAACATTCCATGTTTGTGGGATTGCCCCACCTTCCAGGGTCTCCAACCTGTACGCTCCATTCCCAAGGGCCTCGGCTACACGAAATGGACCAGTCCACTTGGGAGATAACTTATTTTCCAACTGGTATGGATGAGCCTTTCGCATCACCAAGTATGCTACTTGGAACTGTCGGGGTTTCAACTTAGACTTGTATTGGCATTCTACCCTCCTTTTAAAAGCTTCAGACCTGATGCGAGCTTCTTCTCTGACTTCGTCCAGTAGATCTAAGTTCACCCTTCTTTCTTCATTAGATTCTTCCACCACAAAGTTCTAGAAGCGTGGCGAGCTTTCTTGAATTTCTACTGGAATCATGGCATCTGACCCATATACCAAACTAAAGGGTGTTTCCTTAGTAGTAAACTGCAGGGTGGTATGATATGCCCATATAATCCTGGGAACCTCCTCCGCCCAAGCTCCCTTAGCCTTCTCCGGTCTCCTTTTTAAGCCCCTTAGTAGGACTCTGTTAGCCTATTCGACCTACCTATTGGTTTGAGGATGCTCGACTGATGCAAAAACCTATTTGATGCTGAGCTCTGTGCACAATTTTTTGAGCTGCTGGCTTGCAAACTGGGTACCATTATCCGACACTAGACGCTTTGGTATTCCAAAATGACACACTATATTTTTCCACTCAAAGTGCTGGACTTTGTGCGTCGTGATCTGTGCTACTGGTTCAACCTCGATCCATTTAGTAAAATATTTGATGGCCACCACGAGGTACTTCATCTGCCTGATTGCCAAAGGAAATGGTCCCAGAATGTCCATTCCCCAAGTGTGGAAAGGCCATGGACTGTGGAGGGATCTCAATTCTTCTCGGGGTGCGTTATGCCAGTCTGCATGCTGTTGGCACTTCTTGCACCGTTGTGCGTATCTTATGCAATCTTCCCTCATCGTTGGCCAATAATACCCTGCCCGAATGACCTTAGCCGACAGAGCTCGGTCGTAGATGTGACTCCTACATATGCCTTTGTGGAGTTCAGCGATGATATGGCTGCACTGCGCTCCACTTACATAGGTCAGGATAGGATGGTTGTAACCATGCCTAAATAGCTTGCCCTCAATCAGAGTGTAGCGGGCTGCATTTCTCTTTACGATCTTGGCCTTTGTTGTGTCTATGGGGAGTGTGTCCCTTCAACAAGGTATCGTCTATAGGGCGTCATCCATGTTTCCCCTTCTTCGACCAAATGAACCTGTGACAACCTCTCCCCTGGTGGAGCATACGAGCTTATGCGGGGCGTCCACAACGTCTCCTGGGTAAGAGACTTATGACCCCTTGTTCCTGGACCTAAGACATTTACCATCTGTACATCAATGCCACCTGATGTGAATTCAAGAACATAAGATGAAAGGTTCTTGACATTCTTAGGAAACATCTTGAGTTGGTCATTAGAGAGGCACTTTTTCTTAGAATTGGATCAATGTTCTAAGTCAAGAACTCACCAAAACTAATGCCAAAACACAAACTCATATGGAAGTTCCAATTATTGTCAAATTGAACTGAACAAAGATGAAATTAAAGGCAAGGAAACTGAATATAAGTGCTGGAAAAGAAGAACAAGCTGCTGGAAACACAAATCAACCGAACAATCACACAAGAACACAAGCTAAGACATGAAAATTAAAAAAGAAAAAAGAAAGGAGAAGAAAATGCTCATGAAGATGGAGGAATGGTTGGATGATCACGCCACTAAAAGGATGAAGGCTCCTAGATGAGTGTGCAAGCCGCTACTTGAGGTAACCATTGAACCTTCAAGATAAGACTAGTGAAGAAGATGCAAAGCTCTCCAATGCTCACTCCAAAATTGAGTATAATTTCTCTAATTCAAAATTCAGATCTGAAAAATACAAGGGCAGCACCTTAATTTATAGTGTGAAGGTGCTGAAATGCAAGCTAAATGAATTCAAAAATTCCCCCCAAATTCAAATGAAAATGGTGCCTAAACAAGTCATGAGGAAGGTGTGACTTCTTCTCTCACTTTGGCACCTCCTATTTTAACTCCTACACCTATTTACTAACGCACCCCCTCCTAATGGTCCTAACTAAAGACCTAAAGATGCTCTAACACAAGAGGTTTCTCATGTTTTCCTCTAAGCATCCTCACACAATGAAATTATAAAAAGGGAAAATAAACGTCCCCTTGCTCCTAAAGTTTTGAACATGCTTCTTGTGAGCCTTTGAGGTTGACTTTGATCTCCATGAACGTCCTCAACCTCTTCTTCTTCGTGATGATTGGCCTCCATGTCCTCTTGAGCTTGATCTCCATCATACTCCTCGAGTTGGAGAGAATTTGACCACGAATTCTGGAGACCTATAGAAAAAGGAGTTAGATCGCTGATATTAAAAGTATGAGTACCTAAGAATGTATCAGGCATATCTAACTCATAAGCATTGTCATTAATCCTCTTAAGGATTTGGAAAGGTCCATCTCCTCGAGGCATAAGTTTGGACTTCCTTTGAGTAGGAAAACGATCCTTCCTCAAATGAAGCCAAACCCAATCACCCTCATTAAAGACCAATGCTGTTCTCCTTTTGTTGGCAAGTTCCACATACTTGCCAACCTTCTTCTCAATTCTCTTCTTGATGTCTTTATGCAAAGTTTTCACAAAAGAAGCCTTTTCATCACCATCTTTGCACAAGACATCCTCAAGAAGGGGAATAGGAAGAAGATCAAGAGGTGTTAAGGGATTAAACCCATAGACAACCTCAAAAAGAGAATGAGAGGTGGTAGAATGTACTACACGGTTATATGCAAACTCAACATGAGGCAGTAAATTCTCCCACACTCTAGGGTTTCCCAAAATAAAGCATCTCAATAGTTGGCCCAATGTTCTATTAACCACTTCGGTTTGACCATCAGTTTGTGGGTGACAAGTGGTAGAAAATAAAAGCTTAGTACCAAGCTTGCCCCACAAGGTCTTCCAAAAATGGCTTAAGAACTTTGGGTCTCTATCAGACACAATAGTCCTAGGTATCCCATGCAAGCAAACCACTTCTTGGAAGAAGAGGTTTGCTATATGACATGCATCATCCACTTTGTGGCAAGGAATAAAGTGAGCCATCTTTGAAAAACGATTCACTACCACAAAAATGGAGTCCTTTCCCTTTGATGTCTTGGGTAATCCTAAGATGAAATCCATAGAAATATCAACCCAAGGCATTGAAGGGATAGGAATGGGAGTATACAATCCATGGGGATGCATCCTAGATTTAGCTTTGTGGCAAGCTATGCATTTATCACGCAAACTATGAACATGTTTATGCATATGAGGCCAAAAGAAATGTTCATGCAACACATCCAAAGTTTTAGCAACCCTAAAATGTCCCATCAAACCCCCTTCATGTGCTTCTCTAACAAGAGATGATCTAATAGAACCATGAGGAACACAAAGACGTTTTCCTTTAAAAAGAAATCCATTTTGTATAAAAAAATCTTTGTGTCCTCCCTTAAGACACTCTTGAAAGATTTGAGAAAAATCATGGTCATCATGATAAAGATCCTTAATGTGATCAAAGCCAAGAAATTGAGATCCCAAAATGTTTAGCAAAGTATATCTTCTAGAAAGTGCATCCGCCACAATGTTTACTTTGCCTTGCTTGTGCTTGATCACATAAGGAAATTGCTCAAGGAATTCTACCCATTTGGCATGCCTCTTGTTGAGCTTGTTTTGGCTTTTCAAATATTTAAGAGATTCATGATCACTATGGATCACAAACTCTTTAGGAAAAAGATAATGTTGCCAAGTATGCAAAGCTCTAACAAGTGCATATAACTCTTTATCATAGGTAGAATAGTTGAGATGACTACCTTTCAATTTCTCACTAAAATAGGCTATGGGGTGGCCCTCTTGAAGGAGGACAACCCCAATGCCTATATTGGAAGCATCACACTCTATCTCAAATGTCTTAGTAAAATTAGGAAGGGCCAATATGGGAGCATTAGTCAATCTTTCTTTTAAAATCTCAAAAGCTTTTTGTTGTGCTTCTCCCCATTGAAAGACCACATCCTTTTTCACTATGTCATTGAGTGGTGTGGCAATTGTACCAAAGTTAGGTACAAAGCATCTATAGAAAGACGCAAGTCCATGGAAACTTCGGACTTCATTGATGTTTGAAAGTGTAGGCCAATTTTGAATGGCCCACACTTAGCTTGGTCCACATGGACCCCTTACAACTCACAACAAACCCTAGGAATTCTATATGATCAAGAGCAAACACACATTTAGCAGGGTAGCATACAAATGTTCCTTCCTAAGGGTTTCAAAACTTTCCTAACATGCAACCTATGTTCATTCAAAGATAAGCTATAAATGAGAATATCATCAAAATAAACAACAACAAACTTACAATGAAAGGTCTCAACACATGATGCATGAGGCGCATGAAAGTACTTGGTGCATTGGTCAAGCAAAAGGCATAACCAACCACTATATAGACAAAAGTTGGTCTTAAAAGCCGTC